>OY757316.1:3682001-8758869 GCA_963583905.1 Stenurella melanura | reverse complement strand
GTTACCTGAAGGTCGGGATATAAGGGTTATTAGGGTATTAGGAAAACACCTGAAGTACCTGTGCATAGGTAGAAGGGTATAATAAAAATGTGTTACCTGAAGGTCGGGATATAAGGGTTATTAGGGTATTAGGAAAACACCTGAAGTACCTGTGTATATGTGAAAGGGTATAATAAAAAATGTGTTACCTGAAGGTCGGGATATAAGGGTTATTAGGGTATTAGGAAAACACCTGAAGTACCTGTGCATAGGTGGAAGGGTATAATAAAAAATGTGTTACCTGAAGGTGGGGATATAAGGGTTATTAGGGTATTAGGAAATCACCTGAAGTACCTGTGCATAGGTGGAAGGGTATAATAAAAATATGTTACCTGAAGGTCAGGATATACGTATCAGATAAATTTAAAAGGGTATGAAAACACAGGGTACTAGGAAAACACCTGAAGATTGTTACCTGTGGTAGGTATGCACAATAGAATCTATTTTTAGCCTTTGTAAATAAAAAAGGTACGAGGAAGACACATTCTACAGCGTTATCTGAATGTCGGGATATAGGAAATTAAAAAGATAGAATCTATTTTTAGACGCTTGAAATGAACTTATGTGCTGTAAAAGAATCGTTGAGGTAGGTCGGGTCAGATATATCACGGAACTACTTGGAAAACATGCATTCAAGATTTCCTTGAGGGTTATTACCAGTATATAGGAAATACGTATCAGATAAATTTAAAATAATATTTTCGACCAACAGGATAGAATCTATTTTTAGTCTTTGTAAATAATACGCGAGGCCAAACAGAAAAGAATCGTTGAGCAGATACATCACTGGACTACTAGGAAAATATGCATTCAAGAATACCTGAAGGCTTGTGTATAGGAAAATTATCTGTCTTAATGATAAAAACAATATATTCGAGCGGAAAATAGTTCGCATTATTGATGAAAACATGCATTCAAGAATACACGAAGGACGCTGCCTGTTATCGTTTCTTGATGGCAAGCAATTCGCAAGGGGCATTAGAATCTATTTTTAGCATTTGTAAATAATACGTACACACCAGCTGTCAGTAATAATATTTCATCATATGTCTGTTAAAAAGAACATGTCACTGGATTAAATTTAATAATACCAAAACCTCGTCTGTGGACAAGTAGGGTTACCACAAAAACAACACATATGTGCTCAGGTGCAAAGAATCATCGCGCAGAGTACCTATTACTAGGAAAACCAACATTCAAGGATTCCTGAAAAGCATAGGAGATACGTATTAGCCCTAATGAAAATTTAAAATAATATTTTCGACCCACACGATAAATCTATTTTTAGCTCTGTAAATAATACACAACGTCAAACAGAAAAACGCAGTCATATGTTGTGCTAGGAAGCAACATGTGAGTTGAAAGTAATATAATACATGAAAACGTAAAGTAGAATCTATTTTTAGCCTTTTAAATAATACTTCCTCATTAGACAACGTCAAAAAGTCACATTAATATATAGGTAATAATCCAGGTCAAACAAAACACACCCTGTACATTGTAGAATACGTGAAACTTGAATTTAAAAACTAACTAGGCACGGGGAATAAAGCAAATTCATTTCAAGAATTAGCAAACAGGGCAATTAACTAAGAAATATGCGATGCTTCCACAGATAATATATGGCTTATAAAAAATTCAGAATAGCGGGACAAAAGTTCACACACTTACAACAAATAAACAAAAGTTGATATATGATATGCTGAGACAGCTTACCAAGTTAAAAAATCATTGGTGGGTGCGTCAATGAAATAGAGTTTAGAATTTATTATACGGACCATAAAAACATTTATTTTTCAATGCAAAAATGTTAGTTATGTGCGGGTGTCACAGTACTACAGTTTTCGCAGGATTTTCCAGAGGTAGTGAATGTTTTTAACAAATGGAATGTTTCATACCCGTGTTCTTCGTAATTTGATAAACTATGATAGCCGCTTATTCATAAAGAAGTTGACATGCAAGAAGGAACATATATTTCAGTGATAGCGCAAACCAAATCAATTGTGAAAAAATCTACAAATCCCAAGGAACCGGACATATTTCTACGAATAAAATTTGTGGACTCTTATCGATCTTTAAAAAATAGTGAATGTTTTTAACAAATGGAGATTCTCAGACCAGTGCAAGGACAACACATAAAAATTCAACGCGTTAAAAATGTTGAAGTGAAAAGTAATATACGAAAGCAAAAAATGGTGCCAAATAATGTTACCCACACGTTCGACACCTGCCCATCACCTGCATGTGAGATGCTATTAAACCATAGACGTAAAACGGATACGTTTGTGTGCGTATTAAACAGAATTCGCAAGTGTTTAAAAACTAGTGAATGTTTTAAGAAAAGGTAATTTTAGAACAATGTAGAAACAATGATATAGGAAAAACGGTTATTGTACACAACAAAGAATATTTTCAGAGTAATAGTAAAATTATGTGCAAATTAGGGAACAACAACCGTCTAGAAAATCTATTAAGTTTATGTGCTACAATTTCAAACCAGGAATCAGTGTCACTAAAAAATATCAGGTGGAAAACACACATCTCAAAACTAATATGCGAAAGTTTGCTTTACTCGAGAGTTTACTATAAAAACCATGCATATGTGATTAACAGATTTACCGTAAAAGGTATATAATATTTAGTGCTCCATTGCTTTACAAAACAGTACTTATATTTTTATTGTTTATTTGTATGTAATAAAGTTGAATTGCTCAAAAACTTTTTATTATTTTCCCCCCAAATATACCTATTTTAAACTATTCTCTAAGAAGACAGTAATTGAATATGATTGATAACAAGTTCAACTATACAATTTTTACTCTACATATAACTACAAAATCGATGTAAGGTAGATAATATATTATTTTAACAAAATGATCACCGCAAGTTTATATCTGACTAGTTCCATTAATTTATATATAAAACTATTTACACGTAAATGGTGTACCAGAAACAGGTGTTTAAAGGTAAAAATGAGAAACTTTTAATATACACCAGATACGAAAGGCTGACATTAGCATATCAAGGTAAGTTTACAAATTATATTAAGTATTTTAAGGGTCTCCAATAGTGTTTAATAATTTCATTTGCGGTTAAAAATAGATTAAGTTCATAGAACTATTAACTAAATAATGCTTTGGATAAATATAGCTCATGTGTTCTTTGAAATAGCCGCCCCCTTCTTATTATATTACTAGATTGATAACGTGGAGATATCCTGTACACACAAAAGCTAACCAAAATAAAAATCAAACACCTCTAAATAGAGGACTTAAATTTTAGTATCAATAAGAATCATAAAACTTAATATGTAGTGTATAGGGTGGTTAAAAAATTCTCAAATTAATAGAGCACTATATCATTTAAATAAAGTAATATCAAAATGTTATGGTACAGGACAAAAATTCCCCAATCAATGCACCATTAGTAAATTATCTAGATGAAGGTTCTTTGTGTAGAAAATACTGAGATTGAAATTAAAATAAAAATTATTTGAATAATTATCGTTTATTAGAAAAAATACAGCACAGTTTTCACTGATCACAAGGTTATAGACAAAATAGTGTCAAACGGTACGTAATTATTTACTAAATCAGACGAATAGATAGTAATGTGTTGAGACACCTGGGAGCTCTTAATGTTTAGGATATAATCGAAGGTAGCCAATTAAACATCTGGACATCTACCAATAAATCTACAGTATAATATTACGAGATCAAGCAAGAACTATTTAATTCACTGTTTTTCTAGTTTTAACTTTACCTTCAAGCTTATTACTTCTTCTTATTTAACATTGTATTATATTTAAGATGATTTTAGCTAAAATTATTACACTACGAAGCCTAGTACCAAAACATATCAAATAATTTCCCTAGAGAATCTTTCCTATATGTAAACATATGTGGAACAGACATGCGTTAATCTAAAAATACATCTCAAGGGCATGCAGAGGTTAATCAAATCATTCACCCTATGAGAGAAATATCCTGTGTTAACCTGTTGTAGATAAGTAGGTAATATGATATATCTGTGGAACAGACCAAGTGTAAAATGTTTCATTTTGATTTTATTTAAGTTAATAAGACACATACATTACATCACCCTGTAGTTCAAATGTCTGGTTGAGATCAGATTTTCAAGCAGAAAACCATGAAGCCCGTGACATAAATGTAAAACATACTTTATGTGTAGGTACGAGCTAAATAAAACACTCGTAGAAAACAGGGGTAATCATTAATATTGCTGAAAACACAGCTCACAGGTAAAATATAAAAATTAGTGACAATTTGTTTCAACGAACAGAATCAGACATAATTCGACATTGTAAATTCCATATACCAGGCACACTTTGTGTTTTGTTTTAGTAAAAAATAATTAAATCCCATACTAACTTCACCATCGTAAGAAGTTGACAAATATGTAAGTACAGCCTGAAATGCTAAATTTCCATACATGCACATAAATTACATATCTAACTAAAAATTTCCTCTACTTTTAACGCAACTCCTAAATATGATAGGGTCAAGATTATTACACGGTACATAGGTTATAATCTTCAGTATATATACCGAGATGTTACAATATACCGAAGTAAACATATTATATAAATAACTTAAGTTTTAAACGTAAGGAACAGAGCTTCAGAACTTTCTTTTAGTAGAAATAGTCTCTGTTTTCGCTACTATCGCACAGTATTTATTATTCACATATTCTATATATACGAGTCAGAATCTTTAAGAATCATGTTTTATAGTAATTTTCTACTGGTTCTTTATGGACAGCGATGTGCTGTAATCAAGTAAAATCCTTTAGAACTTTATACGCGTAATTTAAGTATCCTGAGACAAATTCTGTAATGTAACTATAGCGATCATATGATATCAATTCCTCAAGCATAGCTCCAATAAATTCGCCACCTGTTTGCACCGTAGCACAACAACATTTCAACCAATTGTTCGAGATAATAGATTATTTTTAGTCTGCGAATAAACCTACCAGGTAGGCTACTTAAATATCTAACACTCATAGTCTTGGGCCGAATTTCCCAAAAACCGTTTGACGACAGAACTCGAAATTGTGACTTTAGCATGTCAAGGTAAGTTTGTGCTATAGCTCGGGATACATTTCTATTGGGTATCGAACACCCGGCGATTGGGATAATATATTAATACGGCTCGGGATAATCGACATATTAAAATACAAACTAGTGTAAACAGGGGTAAATACGAACACTTACTAGGTATAGCATACTCATTGCCTTCTATACACCAGCAAAAGAATTTGTGGGGTTCTTTACTAAAGCTTGGGATAAATGCCTATTGAGTTTAAATACACCCGACGATTGGGATAATGTATTAATACGGTTCGGGATACTTGACATATTAAAATATAGACTAGTATAAGCAGGGATAAATATAAACACCTTACTACAGCTTAATCATTATATTCTATACACCTGCAGCGATTGTGGTTCGATAGCCAAGTTAACTAGTTGATAAGCACCTTCTCCATGCGCTTTTACATATAATATCAGCTATTTTACGGTGTTTCGATCGGCTTAATATCAAAGCTTTTAACAGGTTCATAGAATATTAGCGCAGCAGGCAGATAAAAGGTATAATACAGTAATCTAACAAATATATTCTCCATAATCTAACAAATTTTACTTGAGAAATAATTTCCATGTACAGATAAGTCAGAGATTAACACCTTGTATGCTTTTATACGTTACTTGTCCACGCTCATTCAGAACTTTAAACGAGCCATTCAACCCCTGTTTGAATATATTCAGTCAATAATACCCATATCTTACAATATATTTATACGAGATCAGATTTTCAAGCAGAAAACCATGAAGTCCGCGACTTAAATCTAAATACATGTTATGTGTGTGAGATAAACTAAAGCACGCGTAAAAACCATTAACATGACTCAAAACGCCGCTCGCTGACATCATATAAAAATTAGGGCCAACTTGTTTTCAACGGATTAAAATAGACACATATCGCCGGTAGATACTTTAAGAAACGATTCACATCATCATAATTTCAGACCACTAAAGAAAATAGCAGCATAGGATAAGTGTGGTACATGGTTACAAGTTATTATTTCATTAAAGCTCACACCTAACTTTTCCATTGTAACTGTCCAGTATTTTTCTACATTTAATGCGGATAATGGTACTAATTTACAAAATATTCATTCTTGTCTGGGCTATGGAAGGAATATACCTTATTTAATAAATGACATACAGGGTGCTCAATAATTAACACATTTCTTAAAAATATACAGGTGCATACATTTACATACACTACTTAGTAATATTTCTACTTGGGAACTTGAGATTTCCTTCTGCACAGTCTCTTTCAATTATTCTTTTTAAACACCGCTATAGTTGTTTACTCAATAATTTCAAATAAATACTAATGTACCATACACCCCCGTCGTCTTATGAAATTGATCTATAATATAAAGTACATATAATTCAAAATTAAAGAAGAAAATGTGTTGAAACCAGAAATTGAACCTGGGACCTCTAGAGCTTCAGTCTAATGCTCTCCCACTGAGCTATTCCAACTCATATAAAAAATTAATGAAAAAAATCTTATGTATGGATTAGGATTAAAACAATATATTTTAACTACTAATATTTATTAATATTTTACATTTACATATCAGATGAAATACAACACAATTTTCGCTGTTCACAAAACTTATAAGTGATTACACAACAAACAAAAACGCGTTAAGCAGTATGTAAAAAGAGGAATTTCACAAGCATAGCAAATCAAGGCGCTGTTTCCTAATTCCAAGGCATAATCTGTTATATGTTGGGATACCTGAGAACTTTCAATGTTTGTGTTAAAGTTCGTGGACACATCAAAAAAACAACTCGTACAAAATGTTTTTGCTTCATCTTCCAGTAAAGCAATACTGAAGTAATGTTGAATTAGACACACATAATCGCGGGCCCAGTTCTGCACAAATTGCAAACTATTAACTTCATACTGCTTTTCCATTTTGGATTCACTGTCTAGTTCTAGCTCGTCGGAAAGAAAGTCAACCATATCTGCATCAGCCATTCTCTATTCTCTGAACTCAAGCAGAAATACCAATGCTTTATACTGAATTCCAGGATATTTTTTATTAATCTTAAATGGGGGGTGAATGGATATTTTCATAGCAACAGATAACACCGGGCGCGATCGAGGCACCAGTTCTTAATTTGTTTGAGATAAATATCTTGCTTTAACCACCGCCAGTATGTTCCGATTACCCCTTTCTCTTTGCTTTTCTTCGGCGGTCTTGGTGTGGTATTTGTTGTTTTTCGAGGCTGTCTCGCATCCTTCGGAGAACTTCTCGTGCATTCTTTGTATATGAGCTTTCAGGTTGTCCTGCCTTCTAAATGTCTTATTACACAAATCACAGTCAAAAAGGAGATTTTTGTGAATATTGGCATGGCGACTTAGACCACTATACCATGAGAATGTTTTTCCACAATCGCCGCAAGTATACATGTTTCCACCGTTACTGTACACCAACATATAATGTATCTATAGCATCGTGTGTCCTTATATCCCCATATCCTTCTACCCTTATATCCCTGTATGTATCCCCTCGCCCTTATATCCCGGTATATACCCCCCTTTTATCCCTATATACCCTTTTATACCCTGTTACCAGCGGGATATATACAGGTATAAAACCTACCATCCTATACCATCCTGTCTAACCTGTACCTACCATCCTATACCATCCTGTCTAATCTAACCTAACGAACATGCGAGCGGGATATATACAGGGATATAAGGGTAGAAGGATATGGGGATATAAGGACACACGATGCTATAGATACATTATATGTTGGTGTACAGTAACGGTGGAAACATGTATACTTGCGGCGATTGTGGAAAAACATTCTCATGGTATAGTGGTCTAAGTCGCCATGCCAATATTCACAAAAATCTCCTTTTTGACTGTGATTTGTGTAATAAGACATTTAGAAGGCAGGACAACCTGAAAGCTCATATACAAAGAATGCACGAGAAGTTCTCCGAAGGATGCGAGACAGCCTCGAAAAACAACAAATACCACACCAAGACCGCCGAAGAAAAGCAAAGAGAAAGGGGTAATCGGAACATACTGGCGGTGGTTAAAGCAAGATATTTATCTCAAACAAATTAAGAACTGGTGCCTCGATCGCGCCCGGTGTTATCTGTTGCTATGAAAATATCCATTCACCCCCCATTTAAGATTAATAAAAAATATCCTGGAATTCAGTATAAAGCATTGGTATTTCTGCTTGAGTTCAGAGAATAGAGAATGGCTGATGCAGATATGGTTGACTTTCTTTCCGACGAGCTAGAACTAGACAGTGAATCCAAAATGGAAAAGCAGTATGAAGTTAATAGTTTGCAATTTGTGCAGAACTGGGCCCGCGATTATGTGTGTCTAATTCAACATTACTTCAGTATTGCTTTACTGGAAGATGAAGCAAAAACATTTTGTACGAGTTGTTTTTTTGATGTGTCCACGAACTTTAACACAAACATTGAAAGTTCTCAGGTATCCCAACATATAACAGATTATGCCTTGGAATTAGGAAACAGCGCCTTGATTTGCTATGCTTGTGAAATTCCTCTTTTTACATACTGCTTAACGCGTTTTTGTTTGTTGTGTAATCACTTATAAGTTTTGTGAACAGCGAAAATTGTGTTGTATTTCATCTGATATGTAAATGTAAAATATTAATAAATATTAGTAGTTAAAATATATTGTTTTAATCCTAATCCATACATAAGATTTTTTTCATTAATTTTTTATATGAGTTGGAATAGCTCAGTGGGAGAGCATTAGACTGAAGCTCTAGAGGTCCCAGGTTCAATTTCTGGTTTCAACACATTTTCTTCTTTAATTTTGAATTATATGTACTTTATATTATAGATCAATTTCATAAGACGACGGGGGTGTATGGTACATTAGTATTTATTTGAAATTATTGAGTAAACAACTATAGCGGTGTTTAAAAAGAATAATTGAAAGAGACTGTGCAGAAGGAAATCTCAAGTTCCCAAGTAGAAATATTACTAAGTAGTGTATGTAAATGTATGCACCTGTATATTTTTAAGAAATGTGTTAATTATTGAGCACCCTGTATGTCATTTATTAAATAAGGTATATTCCTTCCATAGCCCAGACAAGAATGAATATTTTGTAAATTAGTACCATTATCCGCATTAAATGTAGAAAAATACTGGACAGTTACAATGGAAAAGTTAGGTGTGAGCTTTAATGAAATAATAACTTGTAACCATGTACCACACTTATCCTATGCTGCTATTTTCTTTAGTGGTCTGAAATTATGATGATGTGAATCGTTTCTTAAAGTATCTACCGGCGATATGTGTCTATTTTAATCCGTTGAAAACAAGTTGGCCCTAATTTTTATATGATGTCAGCGAGCGGCGTTTTGAGTCATGTTAATGGTTTTTACGCGTGCTTTAGTTTATCTCACACACATAACATGTATTTAGATTTAAGTCGCGGACTTCATGGTTTTCTGCTTGAAAATCTGATCTCGTATAAATATATTGTAAGATATGGGTATTATTGACTGAATATATTCAAACAGGGGTTGAATGGCTCGTTTAAAGTTCTGAATGAGCGTGGACAAGTAACGTATAAAAGCATACAAGGTGTTAATCTCTGACTTATCTGTACATGGAAATTATTTCTCAAGTAAAATTTGTTAGATTATGGAGAATATATTTGTTAGATTACTGTATTATACCTTTTATCTGCCTGCTGCGCTAATATTCTATGAACCTGTTAAAAGCTTTGATATTAAGCCGATCGAAACACCGTAAAATAGCTGATATTATATGTAAAAGCGCATGGAGAAGGTGCTTATCAACTAGTTAACTTGGCTATCGAACCACAATCGCTGCAGGTGTATAGAATATAATGATTAAGCTGTAGTAAGGTGTTTATATTTATCCCTGCTTATACTAGTCTATATTTTAATATGTCAAGTATCCCGAACCGTATTAATACATTATCCCAATCGTCGGGTGTATTTAAACTCAATAGGCATTTATCCCAAGCTTTAGTAAAGAACCCCACAAATTCTTTTGCTGGTGTATAGAAGGCAATGAGTATGCTATACCTAGTAAGTGTTCGTATTTACCCCTGTTTACACTAGTTTGTATTTTAATATGTCGATTATCCCGAGCCGTATTAATATATTATCCCAATCGCCGGGTGTTCGATACCCAATAGAAATGTATCCCGAGCTATAGCACAAACTTACCTTGACATGCTAAAGTCACAATTTCGAGTTCTGTCGTCAAACGGTTTTTGGGAAATTCGGCCCAAGACTATGAGTGTTAGATATTTAAGTAGCCTACCTGGTAGGTTTATTCGCAGACTAAAAATAATCTATTATCTCGAACAATTGGTTGAAATGTTGTTGTGCTACGGTGCAAACAGGTGGCGAATTTATTGGAGCTATGCTTGAGGAATTGATATCATATGATCGCTATAGTTACATTACAGAATTTGTCTCAGGATACTTAAATTACGCGTATAAAGTTCTAAAGGATTTTACTTGATTACAGCACATCGCTGTCCATAAAGAACCAGTAGAAAATTACTATAAAACATGATTCTTAAAGATTCTGACTCGTATATATAGAATATGTGAATAATAAATACTGTGCGATAGTAGCGAAAACAGAGACTATTTCTACTAAAAGAAAGTTCTGAAGCTCTGTTCCTTACGTTTAAAACTTAAGTTATTTATATAATATGTTTACTTCGGTATATTGTAACATCTCGGTATATATACTGAAGATTATAACCTATGTACCGTGTAATAATCTTGACCCTATCATATTTAGGAGTTGCGTTAAAAGTAGAGGAAATTTTTAGTTAGATATGTAATTTATGTGCATGTATGGAAATTTAGCATTTCAGGCTGTACTTACATATTTGTCAACTTCTTACGATGGTGAAGTTAGTATGGGATTTAATTATTTTTTACTAAAACAAAACACAAAGTGTGCCTGGTATATGGAATTTACAATGTCGAATTATGTCTGATTCTGTTCGTTGAAACAAATTGTCACTAATTTTTATATTTTACCTGTGAGCTGTGTTTTCAGCAATATTAATGATTACCCCTGTTTTCTACGAGTGTTTTATTTAGCTCGTACCTACACATAAAGTATGTTTTACATTTATGTCACGGGCTTCATGGTTTTCTGCTTGAAAATCTGATCTCAACCAGACATTTGAACTACAGGGTGATGTAATGTATGTGTCTTATTAACTTAAATAAAATCAAAATGAAACATTTTACACTTGGTCTGTTCCACAGATATATCATATTACCTACTTATCTACAACAGGTTAACACAGGATATTTCTCTCATAGGGTGAATGATTTGATTAACCTCTGCATGCCCTTGAGATGTATTTTTAGATTAACGCATGTCTGTTCCACATATGTTTACATATAGGAAAGATTCTCTAGGGAAATTATTTGATATGTTTTGGTACTAGGCTTCGTAGTGTAATAATTTTAGCTAAAATCATCTTAAATATAATACAATGTTAAATAAGAAGAAGTAATAAGCTTGAAGGTAAAGTTAAAACTAGAAAAACAGTGAATTAAATAGTTCTTGCTTGATCTCGTAATATTATACTGTAGATTTATTGGTAGATGTCCAGATGTTTAATTGGCTACCTTCGATTATATCCTAAACATTAAGAGCTCCCAGGTGTCTCAACACATTACTATCTATTCGTCTGATTTAGTAAATAATTACGTACCGTTTGACACTATTTTGTCTATAACCTTGTGATCAGTGAAAACTGTGCTGTATTTTTTCTAATAAACGATAATTATTCAAATAATTTTTATTTTAATTTCAATCTCAGTATTTTCTACACAAAGAACCTTCATCTAGATAATTTACTAATGGTGCATTGATTGGGGAATTTTTGTCCTGTACCATAACATTTTGATATTACTTTATTTAAATGATATAGTGCTCTATTAATTTGAGAATTTTTTAACCACCCTATACACTACATATTAAGTTTTATGATTCTTATTGATACTAAAATTTAAGTCCTCTATTTAGAGGTGTTTGATTTTTATTTTGGTTAGCTTTTGTGTGTACAGGATATCTCCACGTTATCAATCTAGTAATATAATAAGAAGGGGGCGGCTATTTCAAAGAACACATGAGCTATATTTATCCAAAGCATTATTTAGTTAATAGTTCTATGAACTTAATCTATTTTTAACCGCAAATGAAATTATTAAACACTATTGGAGACCCTTAAAATACTTAATATAATTTGTAAACTTACCTTGATATGCTAATGTCAGCCTTTCGTATCTGGTGTATATTAAAAGTTTCTCATTTTTACCTTTAAACACCTGTTTCTGGTACACCATTTACGTGTAAATAGTTTTATATATAAATTAATGGAACTAGTCAGATATAAACTTGCGGTGATCATTTTGTTAAAATAATATATTATCTACCTTACATCGATTTTGTAGTTATATGTAGAGTAAAAATTGTATAGTTGAACTTGTTATCAATCATATTCAATTACTGTCTTCTTAGAGAATAGTTTAAAATAGGTATATTTGGGGGGAAAATAATAAAAAGTTTTTGAGCAATTCAACTTTATTACATACAAATAAACAATAAAAATATAAGTACTGTTTTGTAAAGCAATGGAGCACTAAATATTATATACCTTTTACGGTAAATCTGTTAATCACATATGCATGGTTTTTTATAGTAAACTCTCGAGTAAAGCAAACTTTCGCATATTAGTTTTGAGATGTGTGTTTTCCACCTGATATTTTTTAGTGACACTGATTCCTGGTTTGAAATTGTAGCACATAAACTTAATAGATTTTCTAGACGGTTGTTGTTCCCTAATTTGCACATAATTTTACTATTACTCTGAAAATATTCTTTGTTGTGTACAATAACCGTTTTTCCTATATCATTGTTTCTACATTGTTCTAAAATTACCTTTTCTTAAAACATTCACTAGTTTTTAAACACTTGCGAATTCTGTTTAATACGCACACAAACGTATCCGTTTTACGTCTATGGTTTAATAGCATCTCACATGCAGGTGATGGGCAGGTGTCGAACGTGTGGGTAACATTATTTGGCACCATTTTTTGCTTTCGTATATTACTTTTCACTTCAACATTTTTAACGCGTTGAATTTTTATGTGTTGTCCTTGCACTGGTCTGAGAATCTCCATTTGTTAAAAACATTCACTATTTTTTAAAGATCGATAAGAGTCCACAAATTTTATTCGTAGGAATATGTCCGGTTCCTTGGGATTTGTAGATTTTTTCACAATTGATTTGGTTTGCGCTATCACTGAAATATATGTTCCTTCTTGCATGTCAACTTCTTTATGAATAAGCGGCTATCATAGTTTATCAAATTACGAAGAACACGGGTATGAAACATTCCATTTGTTAAAAACATTCACTACCTCTGGAAAATCCTGCGAAAACTGTAGTACTGTGACACCCGCACATAACTAACATTTTTGCATTGAAAAATAAATGTTTTTATGGTCCGTATAATAAATTCTAAACTCTATTTCATTGACGCACCCACCAATGATTTTTTAACTTGGTAAGCTGTCTCAGCATATCATATATCAACTTTTGTTTATTTGTTGTAAGTGTGTGAACTTTTGTCCCGCTATTCTGAATTTTTTATAAGCCATATATTATCTGTGGAAGCATCGCATATTTCTTAGTTAATTGCCCTGTTTGCTAATTCTTGAAATGAATTTGCTTTATTCCCCGTGCCTAGTTAGTTTTTAAATTCAAGTTTCACGTATTCTACAATGTACAGGGTGTGTTTTGTTTGACCTGGATTATTACCTATATATTAATGTGACTTTTTGACGTTGTCTAATGAGGAAGTATTATTTAAAAGGCTAAAAATAGATTCTACTTTACGTTTTCATGTATTATATTACTTTCAACTCACATGTTGCTTCCTAGCACAACATATGACTGCGTTTTTCTGTTTGACGTTGTGTATTATTTACAGAGCTAAAAATAGATTTATCGTGTGGGTCGAAAATATTATTTTAAATTTTCATTAGGGCTAATACGTATCTCCTATGCTTTTCAGGAATCCTTGAATGTTGGTTTTCCTAGTAATAGGTACTCTGCGCGATGATTCTTTGCACCTGAGCACATATGTGTTGTTTTTGTGGTAACCCTACTTGTCCACAGACGAGGTTTTGGTATTATTAAATTTAATCCAGTGACATGTTCTTTTTAACAGACATATGATGAAATATTATTACTGACAGCTGGTGTGTACGTATTATTTACAAATGCTAAAAATAGATTCTAATGCCCCTTGCGAATTGCTTGCCATCAAGAAACGATAACAGGCAGCGTCCTTCGTGTATTCTTGAATGCATGTTTTCATCAATAATGCGAACTATTTTCCGCTCGAATATATTGTTTTTATCATTAAGACAGATAATTTTCCTATACACAAGCCTTCAGGTATTCTTGAATGCATATTTTCCTAGTAGTCCAGTGATGTATCTGCTCAACGATTCTTTTCTGTTTGGCCTCGCGTATTATTTACAAAGACTAAAAATAGATTCTATCCTGTTGGTCGAAAATATTATTTTAAATTTATCTGATACGTATTTCCTATATACTGGTAATAACCCTCAAGGAAATCTTGAATGCATGTTTTCCAAGTAGTTCCGTGATATATCTGACCCGACCTACCTCAACGATTCTTTTACAGCACATAAGTTCATTTCAAGCGTCTAAAAATAGATTCTATCTTTTTAATTTCCTATATCCCGACCTTCAGATAACGCTGTAGAATGTGTCTTCCTCGTACCTTTTTTATTTACAAAGGCTAAAAATAGATTCTATTGTGCATACCTACCACAGGTAACAATCTTCAGGTGTTTTCCTAGTACCCTGTGTTTTCATACCCTTTTAAATTTATCTGATACGTATATCCTGACCTTCAGGTAACATATTTTTATTATACCCTTCCACCTATGCACAGGTACTTCAGGTGATTTCCTAATACCCTAATAACCCTTATATCCCCACCTTCAGGTAACACATTTTTTATTATACCCTTCCACCTATGCACAGGTACTTCAGGTGTTTTCCTAATACCCTAATAACCCTTATATCCCGACCTTCAGGTAACACATTTTTTATTATACCCTTTCACATATACACAGGTACTTCAGGTGTTTTCCTAATACCCTAATAACCCTTATATCCCGACCTTCAGGTAACACATTTTTATTATACCCTTCCACCTATGCACAGGTACTTCAGGTGTTTTCCTAATACCCTAATAACCCTTATATCCCGACCTTCAGGTAACACATTTTTTATTATACCCTTCTACCTATGCACAGGTACTTCAGGTGTTTTCCTAATACCCTAATAACCCTTATATCCCGACCTTCAGGTAACACATTTTTATTATACCCTTCTACCTATGCACAGGTACTTCAGGTGTTTTCCTAATACCCTAATAACCCTTATATCCCGACCTTCAGGTAACACATTTTTTATTATACCCTTCCACCTATGCACAGGTAACGATCTTCAGGTGTTTTCCTAGTAATACCTGGGCACCGTCTCCCACAATCGATTCGACCACTTCCTGTTTACCCGTTTGATTTCCGATCACTCTCGGTTTACCTGTTCGATTTCCTGTTTGTACCTATCCGCCACGTGCATACCTGAATTATGAATCACATCCATAGACAAGTTTAGACATGTTCATGAAATAACGGTTAAGCCAGATGCTTGCCCACGTGCATGCCAGATGTTCAAACACGTGTACCCCACATTGTGAGAACGGCCGTTACGATACTTTCCCACGATCGATGCTCGCCCACGTGTATGCCATAAATCACCTTCGGCCAGATGGCCGCCCACGTGCACGCCATACCTAATGAGAGTGCTGCTGGAGCGGAGCTGATCATGAGTGAGCTCTGCTCACTCATGAGCTGCTCCGCTCCAGCAGCGCTCTCATTATTATCCTACTGAATAATATTCTTGAAGTATTTTTTATTTTCTTTCTTGGTTACCGCTTTTCATTTCTTTCTGGGGAGTTCTATATGAAATGTACATGTAGCTTCTATCTTAAAATGAGTACGCTACATATACCCCTCTGCCAAAAGAAAAATTACCCCAAGCAATCAATAACAAAATGAACACGTTTAGGTAAAGAAGTAAAAGTTTGATCCACCTCATCAGTCAACAAATAAGCGGGTTTAACTCTGTCAAGACTGACAGTGATATTATATTATTGTATTATACATTTGCAATATATGATAATTCAAGATATTTAATTTTATTTTATTAAATCTGTGGTTAACACTAACCACAATTGGTGACCGCTTTTCATTTCTTTTTGGGGAGTTCTATATGAAATGTACATGTAGCTTCTATCTTAAAATGAGTACGCTACAGAGCGCCATCATGCTGGTAATACATTCCCGCAATATTTTCACTTTCCAATATCACGGGTAAAAAATTTTGCAAAAAGTCTAAATAAAGTTCACCTGATAATCTATGAGGGAGGATATGTGGCTCCATAAAGTGATTGTTGAAAACACCGCACCAAATATTAACAGCAAATCGATGTTGGGATTTATTCTGCCTTACAGCATGTGGATTCTCTTCAGTCCGAACATGTGAATTTCCCAAATTATAAACACCATCTCTTGTATATTGTGCCTTATCTGTAAACAGACATCTGTTAAGAATTCTTTGATTCCGAATAATCCAGTTACTAATATTTAACCGATAAACTTCATCCCCTTCCTCTAACCTCTGAACCTGTTGAACATGAAATGAATAGAGATTATTTTTTTTTAGTGTTCTCCAAACACTGACTGATGTGGAACACCTAAAGCATGTATATTCTTATACAGCTAAAGGTTGCCTTACTTTATGCTCATTTAAGGTGGTCGTTGGATACCGACCATGATTTTTAGAATAATTGACAACTCTAGCAAAAGTTTTATGATCAGGAATTCGGCGTCCAAGAAACCTTTTTAGTATTCTCTCACAGCAGCCCGTCCATTGCCATCACAAAATCCATACACATCCACATTATATCCGCATATTCAGCATTTGAAAATTGATAAGGCATATTATGTACTTTGTAATGTGGGTAACAATATTAATACAAATAACAAATATTTTAGAATAATAAAAAGCATGTCGAACCAGTAAATATGAACTGTCAAATTCTAAAATTTTCAGCATTGCCTACTTGACGACAAAGCAGATGTTAGAAAACCATCTCTTGAGTTCTAGTAAATGGATTATTCGGAGTCGAAGCATTCTTAACAGATATCTGTTTACAGATGAGGCATAATTTACAAGAGATGATGTTTATAATGTAAGAAATTCACATGTTTGGACAGAAAAGAATCCACATGCTATAAGACAGAATAAATCCCAACATCAATTTGCTGTTAATATACAGACTGTCTATTTTACGAGGGCCACACCAAATATCTCGCTTAATATCTATTGTAGAAGAATAAAGTTTTAGAAACAGTTATCCCATTTTTTGTGAGCTATATTTCAGTAAAAAGAAATTTGAAATCCATAGCCTACTTTATGAGATATATTACAAAAACCTGAAAAATAGGAAAACCACAAACGGTTATAGCTTTCTTATTTGAGGAGATACGAAAAAAGTTAAAGGAATGAAAGTTGACGACAAAGACAATAAGAATAATAACGTGTAACAAAAAAATCGAAAAATGCAGTTGGCTTTGACATACGCTATTGTGCAAAAATGAAAAATACATATCTCAAAGTAGGCCGTGACGCCATTAATTCCGTTATTTTTTTCTCATTCCAACGATATAAAACATGTCACAGAAATTTTAACCGATAGTGTCAATATTTAATATTTTACGAATACCACAATTCATATAATTGAATCGTAACAATCAGCTGTGCCATAATAGTAAAAATTCACTTTATAATAATTATAATTCCGTAATTATTTATTACAATTTAATACAAACCAATAAATATCTCATAAATAATAAAAATACAAGTACAAAACGAACATCCAAAGAAAAAAACGAAAAACTATGTATAACAGTACTACCTACTACTATATTGAAAAGAAATTGTGTGTATTTATTTTTCTAACTACAAATGCTCAAATTGTGCACCATGCATTCTGACACATAAACGTGCTCTACGAGACACGTCACGCATTACATTTTGGAGCATTTCAGGAGTAATTGCCTCACATGCGTTTCGAATTCTGGTTTTGATGTCCTCAATATTTTCAGGGGCAGATTGAAATACCTTGTCTTTAATGTAACTCCAGACGAAAAAATCCAAGGGAGTAATATCTGGTGATCGAGCTGGCCATAGAATGGGTTCATAGGTGCCTATCCAGCTATCTGGCATAACTTGATTTAAATAATTTGTACATATTACAGCAGTGTGAGGTGGAGCCCCATCTTGTTGAAAATATGAATAATTTAATCTTTATGCCACTGTTAATTCATAAAGAAAATCTTGAAATTCGTTTTGCAGGAAATTAAGGTATCTACGAGCGGTTAATTTGCCATCATAAAAATAAGGTCCAATTACTTTAGTCCCTAAAAGACCCAACCAAACATTCGTAGAAAATCTTTCTTGGAAAGCAGTCTCTCTGCACCAATGTGTATTTTCTCGTGTCCACTTATAATGCATATTTCTATTGAAAAATCCATTATTAGAAAAATTTCATTCGTCCGACCAAAGAATTTTGCTACATATCAGCGCGTCATTCCTTTTCTTATTTAATAACCATCTACAAAATCTTACTCTCCTTGGTTTATCTCCCTCATTTAAATGTTGAACTTTCCTCATTTTGTAGCATCGAAATCCGTTTTTTTTCAATATTTTTCTTGCACTGTCTTTTTTTATGCGACAGTTTCTCTGAATTTGTCTCAACGAGGTTTCCTCATTTTGGTTAACATAATTCATTACTCTATTCACTTTTCTTACATTATCCGCAACATGCGCTCGCCTTACTACTTTTTTTGAAAATGAACCGTGCGTTTTTAGATTTTGAACTAACTTCCTAAACATAGTTCGATTTGGCTGCGGAGCATCTGGAAATCTATCTCCGTAAACCGTGACTGCCATCTCAGCGTCAAAATTGCACTGACAATAAATGCTAATCACATCGAATTTGTTATTATTGGTGTACACCATAATTACTGATATAAAATTTGTCTTAGAACTCGACAACGCAACATACAATATACAACAGTGACAATCTGTCAAATTTATTAATAACTGTATACATTGTTTTTCACTAATTATGGCACAGCTGATTGTTACGATTCAATTATATGAATTGTGGTATTCGTAAAATATTAAATATTGACACTATCGGTTAAAATTTCTGTGACATGTTTTATATCGTTGGAATGAGAAAAAAATAACGGAATTAATGGCGTCATGGCCTACTTTGAGATATGTATTTTTCATTTTTGCACAATAGCGTATGTCAAAGCCAACTGCATTTTTCGATTTTTTTGTTACACGTTATTATTCTTATTGTCTTTGCCGTCAACTTTCATTCCTTTAACTTTTTTCGTATCTCCTCAAATAAGGAAGCTATAACCGTTTGTGGTTTTCCTATTTTTCAGGTTTTTGTAATATATCTCATAAAGTAGGCTATGGATTTCAAATTTCTTTTTACTGAAATATAGCTCACAAAAAATGGGATAACTGTTTCTAAAACTTTATTCTTCTACAATAGATATTAAGCGAGATATTTGGTGTGGCCCTCGTAAAATAGACAGTCTGTATAGGTATTTGGTGCGGTGTTTTCAACAAACATTTGATTGGGCCACATATCCTCCCTGATAGATTATTAAGTGAACTACATTGTTTATAAAATGATCTTAAAATAGTTCACTTACCTAGTCTAGAAGTGTAAGAATTGTCACTGCTGCAAGTTAAATTTTTTTGTTAATTAAACCCTGAAATAAATATTCAAGTTCCAACTGCCTCGACCATTTTAATGAAATTGGATTTACGGCAAGTACTCAAAGTTGATGAATGAAATGCGCAAACAAATTAAGTCAGCTAATCTATTCAATTTTTTCCGCTCTTTTCGAATATCGAAACAGATCTACAAAATTTTGTCATACAGAGTGTTGATTTTGACATACAACATATTGTCAATTTTTTATTAAGCCGGACCTGGATTTCTTTTTGGTTTATTATGAAGCTCTATCAAGAAAAATAAGTAAAATACACATTCTAAGTACGAACCGATTATACAGGGTGGTTCAATAGTTATGATCAAAGAAAGATTTGGCCAAAATCTATAAAACATCCTGAATCTCAGTAAGGAAGGACGAATTAATGCCGAATAATTTGAAACCGTCAAAGTGCCCTCTATCCACAAGTCGCGTATGTACCTTTAACTTTGAAACACCCTGTATATTACCAAACAATAATTTCGAGACAAACATGATTCTAGATGTTTATGACAATGTATTTAAAATAAATACAATCGTATAAATTAAAAGCTCAAATTGTTCCATGTATTTCTTGACAATATCCAACGTGAAATACATATTCATCCAAAACCAAACCAAAGGCTTCTGGTCGGCTTAATCCAGTTTCGTACTTTTAATCCATCAATATTATTGGTTCTATTGAGATAGACTCTAGATTTGAAGTAAACCTACAAGAAATAATCTAGATGGGATAGATCAGGATATCTACCAGCGAATTTTGAACATAGATAAATGTACTTAGAAATCAGGCTTATAGATATAACGTTTTGCCTAACAGATGGACTGGTAGACTGGGACTAATAGAGTTGCCAGCTAGATCTCCTGATCTAATTCACATGGATTAACTTTCGTAGGGTTATGGTTACTTCAGATGCAGGTTCTATATGAATAGTTGAGGAATTAAATGGCAGAATTAGGTACAAGATTGGATTACCTCAACCAAAAATCCTTCATAAGTTTTTAGATGAATTTATTTATTTATTTATTTTAATCTCAGTTCTGTTGACATTGATGGATATTTTACACTGTATGAGTCATTAAAACATAAACATTGAAAACAGGTTTTTTTTTCAGAATATCATCATAGAAGATACAGATAAAAGTGACGTACTCAGGCATAAAAGAGGGGTTGATAAACAGTATTCCTTTGACGTTGTGTTCGGGGAGGATTCCACGCAAGAAGAGGTATACAAGGTCACGACCAGTAGTTTGGTTAAGGACATTTTAAATGGGTGAGTTATGGGTATAAATGTGTGAATTCAGATAGACAAAAATTCCAAATGCCGGAAAGTACAGGATGCGCCATTTGGATACCCCTGTATATGTTAAAATTAAGAACATTTTCGAAACCGCTGAAAATTGAGTCATATCCTCATTTTATTTTTTAGAGTTCGTCAAAAAGAGAGTTAGGCCTTCGTAGATTTAACATATTAAACCTGTTCATAATTCACCTCGAGCTTAATGACATCTACATTGTGTATGGATAATGGCCTCTAATAATGTGATATAAAAAACACTTTCCTAGTTATACTTTATTTTGTGCGTATTAGGTCTTGTAGATATAATCTTTCAAATTGTTCGCAATTATTTGTTGTTTTTATATCTACGTTATGTTCAATTAAATGATAAATAGTGGTGATATTGAATTATTCCAATGATTTGCTGTTTTAGGAAAGTAGGACAGGAATGACAAAATAAAAATGGTGTAATTAGTGAGCTCCATTTTAATGAGTTGAACAAACGCCTTCTATAAACCGAGTATATTTACCAAATTATTACGAAGGGTAGATTAGCTTATGTATTTAAGGGTGTTAGCAATTTGAATGTGTATTTCATTAATTGTTACCTCGATTATAACCTACTCTAATTTATAGAGGTCTTTAAGCCAAGTAATTTTTATTAATGCAAATTATGTTTGTATATACAGCCCAAATACGCTCCTAAAACTTTCCATCATTTGAATATTTGGCTCATACGCAATATTGAAAATATCAGAATTTATCGAAAAGAGTTCTTCCATTCCACAACTAAATTCAAGGTATAGACTAATTAGTTCCCAGGAAAGAAATAGCGGCAATAGCTGAAAAAAATAATCCTCATGAGAATTTTTTATCCTTTAGTAGGTAGGTCATTAGAACTAAAAACTATTTAAAAAAGTCGTCAAAGCCACTGTGGATGGAATGTAAAATAAAATTACTTTTAAAATACGAGGTATGCAAAAACCATCGTAGAGGTAAATATTGAAGAGCACAAACATCTATATATAAAATATCTTCATAACGCAAAAATGTCATATCTTGGCTCCCAACTGGTGTAGATAAAAATGCTTTTTTTAAATTGTAAGTATTTTTGTGTATTTTTGCATGTTTTTTAAAAATTTGAAAAATGGGTTTTAAAAAAAATAAATTTGTTTTCTTCCATATCATCGAAAAGGGCGTAATAATATCTATAATCTGAAATTAAAATTTTTCATCTACGACTTGATGCCCCTAATTAATCGACGATTCAATCTTCGGTTTTGCAATTGTTTTTTTAGGTGTTATACTAAACATTCTAACTTGAAACTTGGCTTGATGGTTTAGTTCAACAATGGATATATTTTTCTAAAGTCTCGTTAAAATATGCGCATTAATGTTCAAGTTATCATCAGTTGTTTAAACATGGCCTCCCAAAAATGCCTTTATGTCTTGAGACTTAGCATATTGACCAAGAAGTTTTTGACAAATCTAGTTCTCTTCGCAATTTCGTTGTGAATGGTTTATTGCGATGCAGATTATAAAACCAGAGATACTCCAGAAAAACTGCAAAGAGCTATTACTTACATTATCATTCGTTAAATAATATACTATTATGATACATCTCAAACACGCACCTAAAATTTTTCATCGTGAGTATTTGGCAGTAGTATAGCAATGGGGATTCTAGCTCAAAATCCCACGTTATATCTTATGGGGGTTCATTCTGAACATTTTTGTCTGATTTTTTCCCAGCACTGTTAGGCTCCGTCCTTGGGAAGGTCCTATTGGTCGAGGGACGTAATATCTTATTGGTTGAGATATCTAGGCTCTTTCTATTGGTTCAGGACAGCAATGGCAGATCGGATTGCAACATGGCGATTTTGGGGTATCTGATTCGCTAAGCCGCTATTCTGCATTCTGATTCGCTAAGTCACCACGCTGCAATCTGGTATGCCATCCGCTCTTCTGCATTCTGATTTGCTAAACCATCATACCCTAAACCCCTCAACCAATAAACCTCCATCTGATACGCCATCCGCCATTACTGCCCTCGACCTCCATCTGATTTGCCATCTGCCATTAAGCCTAGACCCTTTAGCCAATAGAAAGAGCCTAGACCCATCAACCAGTAGGATCTCACGCCCCTCGACCAATAGCAAGAGTCTACATCCCTCAACCAATAGGATCTTACACTCTTCTACCAATAGGATCTTCCCGAGGGCAAAGCCTTAACGTGGTGGGGGAAAGGTCAGACAACAATGTGCAGAATGAACCTCCATAAGAAATAACATGGGATTTTGGCCAGTGGCACATACGGAAAACCGCTGCCTAAGGAATCACTACTTCCACATCCAGATTATTCGTCCAAGTCACTTTAAAGGAAACATCTTGACTATATTTGCACTCTAGTATGTGGAAATTATTGGTCATAGAATTTTAATAATATTTGAGGTAGATGTCATAGAAAAGTTTGAGGAGTTGGTTTCTACCATATACGTTAAAAATGAAGTTTCTAGTTTACCGTACTTATTTTCCACTATTTACAACCTACCACCTCAATGGAGTCATCTCAATCAGATGTCACTACAATACATACGTGTACTAACTTTCAAGTGAATATCTCAATTTGATGTTATCAATCCCATTAATAATGAAGCGGAGGTGGTAGAGTTTGAAAAATATTAGAAATAAATCTGAGGCCTTGGTTTCTAGTATATACACCGAATCCCAAATTTCTGTAGTCTTACCAGCTTGCTTTACTTATTTTCCCCTATTTGCCCCTATTTAACCCCCAACCCTTCAACGGCATCATCTCAAATTATGATCTAGTTTCAGGCGTCGTTATAATACATACGTGTACCAAATTTCAAATGAATATCTCAGTTTTATTTTATCAACCCTTTTTTATTGGAGTAGGCAGGGTGGTTGGGTTGAAAAATATTATAAGAAAATCTGACGCTGTGGCTTCTAGTACATACACCGAATTTCAAGTTTCTGTAGTCTTACCAACGTTTTACTTATATTCCTCTATTTACCCCAAATTAACCCCCAACCCTTCAACGGAATCATCTCAAAATATAAACTAATTCCAGACGTCGTTATAATACATACGTGTACGAAATTTCAAATGAATATCTCAACTTTATTTTGTCAACCCCATTAATGGGGTAGGGGTGGTGGGGGGGTTGAAAAATATTATAAAAAAATCTGAGGCCTTAACTTCTTGTACATACACCGAATTTCAAGTTTCTGTACTCATACCAGCTTGCTTTACTTATTTCCCCCTATTGACCCCTAAATAACCCCCAACCCTTCAACGGAATCATCTCAAAGTATAATCTAGTTCCAGATGTCGTTATAATTCATACGTGTACCAAATTTCAAATGAATATCTCGATTTTATTTTATCAACCCTTTTAATAATGAAGTAGGGGTGGTGTGGGTTGAAAAGTATTATAAATAATCTGAGACCTTGGCTTCTAGTACATACACCGAATTTCAAGTTTCTGTAGTCTTACCAGCTTGCTTTATTTATTTTCCCCTATTTACCCCTATTTAACCCCCAACCCTTCAACGGAATTATCTCAAAATATAATCTAGTTCCAGATGTCGTTATAATACATACGTGTAGAAAATTTCAAATGAATATCTCAATTTTATTTTATCAACCCTTTTCAAATTGGAGTAGGGGTGGTGGGGGTTGAAAAATATTATTAAAAAATCTGACGCTTTGGCTTCTAGTACATACACCGAATTTCAAGTTTCTGTACTCTTACCAACTTGTTTTACTTATATTCCTCTATTTACCCCAAATTAACCCCCAACCCTTCAACGGAATCATCCCAAAATATAATCTAATTCTAGACATCGTTATAATACATACGTGTACGAAATTTCAAATGAATATCTCAACTTTATTTTATCAACCCCTTCAATGGGGTAGGGGTGGTGGGGGGTTGAAAAATATTATAAAAATATCTGAGGCCTTAACTTCTAGTACATACACCGAATTTCAAGTTTCTGTACTCTTACAAGCTTGCTTTACTTATTTCCCCCTATTTACCGCTATTTAACCCCCAACCCTTCACCGGATTTCTTCAAAAAACAATCCAGTTCAAGATCTCGTTATAATATATACGTGTACAAAATTTCAGGTCAATATCTTAAACCGTTCCGGAGAAAGCGTGCGGACAAAAAAAGTTACAGACAGACCGACAGACCGACAGACAGACCGACAGACAGACCGACAGACAGAAAATTTTTTTTCGCTCAAATTTAAAATCTCGACGTTTCATGACATTCTAAACTTATTTCACGAATAAAAATTTTTGAAAATTTTTTTGCGATTACTATACTTCTAATCCACTACGTGGATGTGGAAGTAATACTTCCAATCCACTACGTGGATGTGGAAGTAATATTGAAAACAGCAGAATTTGTCGAAAATATTTCATTCTACAACAAAATTAAAGGTATGGATGGACCAGTTCCCAGGAAAGAAATAGTGGCAATTACTGGAAAAATTATTCTTATGAGAATTTTTGATTTTTTTGTAGGCTTTAGAAGTAAAAAACTATCTAAGAAAGTTCTCAAAGCCACCGTGGGCGAAACAAAATAAAATGGCGTTAAACTTATTTTTTTAATTGCTCTTAAATTAAGAAAAATACAAAAATCCTCGTAGAGGTAAATATTGAAAAGCACAAAATTCTATATATAAATTTTCTTTTCAAAGAATATTTCTTCAAAAGTATTTAGAATGTCTGTGCCGATATGCACAGAAAACATTACATACGCGAATTTTTTAATTAAGTGCGTTTAGAATCTTGTGCTCCTTAATTTGCCAGTCTACGTCTTTTTTGCATTCTGCGCTTCTTAGAAGTTATTCTATTTTAATTTTTTTAGTTTCGTGCCATTTTGTTTTCTGTTCCGACCATGGTGGCCTTGAAAACATTTTTCAAAAAAGGATTATTTGGTCCTAGCTTAAAACACCCTGGGGACTTGGTTAGTAGTGATCTACACCTAAAAACTGTCTATCTTTCTTCAAATACTGAAATGGTTTTCTCAAACACCAAAACTTTGTACAAGACGAATTGTGACATAGCGCAACCAACCAGGCTATCTTTTCCAAAATTGTCTTAAATAGCCTTAACCAGAGAGCACTTGATTGCATGGCAAGCCATATCATAAACAAACCTTCGCTTTCTTTGCAAGTTACGGAATTATTAAAAGACAAAATGAAACTACAAAAATAATATACTCATTCATGTTATATCCAATAAAATTCTCATAATTTACTAAACTGCCTAGAATTTATTTAAGTTCTTTCATTCTTATTTGACATCATCAGAACAGTATACAGACCATTCGAAATAATATCACTTGAAAAATATTTCAAAATATTTTTTTATAAACTTTTGAGTACTCTCTAGTTAGGACTACTTAAGACTCACAGATGCGCGTTGTAAGTGGCAGGTTTCTCAATGTTGTCTTTCAGGTAAAAATGTATCATTATAATTTCTGACTGATGTTATTGTTTGCGTTTAGTAGAATACTAGTAGTTAAGCTATATGCCTTCTGAACCACAAACCCCATGTGAATCTCCATATGAGCAAAATTTACCCCACCACTTTTAGGCCCCGTCCTCGGGAAGATCCTTTTGGTCGAGGGGTTCCGTACACATCGGCCATTATGTTTAGGTACCTCAGTCAATAGACGAATATGGGAACAACACCTCAACCAATAGAAAGAGCCCTAGATCCCTCAACCAATAGGATCTTCTTACTACTACTCCCTTCTACCAATAGGATCTTCTCGAAGGCGGGTCCTAAAAGTGGTGGTGGGGGGTAAATTGTTCAAAAAAGTCCCAATTTTGCTCTTATGGAGATTTATATGAGGTTTGTGGTCCAGAACACCTATAGTTTATCTACTAATACTAGCATAGTCAAATGTAGATCACCGGTATACACAAAGAATAAGTAATTTGTTATTTTTCATATTAAATATTAGATGGAGTGTCTGAAAGTTGCCAAAATACTCAAATAGTGTTTGATCTAGATATTGCTAATGTATTGTAGGATTGTTTGTAAAGGCGGTAGCAGACGATAAAATTGGTTCATTTATCAATTTTTTAAAGCTGATCGACTCGATCTTTACTTGATTAAAATCCATGTTGACATTAATACGAAGTCATAAAACAAATTTCATTCTGTATATATTTTTTTATATTTGATACATTTACGAAATAGCCTCAATATAATCACAATTAGTACGTTGGTCAACTGTTTTTGTAATTATTCATAGTAATCAATTATTCCTTGCCTCATATTAGACAAGTTTCTTTTAAAAACACCCTTGTAATTGTAGGTTTGTTTACTATACCATTAATACTAGATACAAGGTTCGATTAATAGCTTTGAAAACAATAATAAGGAACGAAGCGTTATAATTTGAATTTGATGTAAAATCAATTTGTGCAATTGAAGGACTTCGATCTTAAGAACCTACCCTCGATAATTCATTATTGACAGTGGAAAATTTATAGCTCTAAAGATGGAACTGACTGGATACAAACAATGTGAAATAAATAGTACTTAAAGGAGCTAATGGTTTTTATTTAATACAATGTGCACTGAATTATATATAATTTTCCTCTAACAAATGGGTGACATCCTGCAGAGTCCTCGGAGGATATTTTTGTTCATTTACTAATTTATTAGTGTTAGCAAAATATCATCCACTCAGGATATTAATAGTTATTTATTGTATAAGTGTTTTAGATAGCGTTTTATCCACGCAAGAAAATTTAATGTCGTTGCAGTGATTTGACGAATTTGAAAATCAATGATGTAGAAAGGGCGCATATCTGCTTGCTTCTCTACCAGATACCAAGACCGGCGTCTCATGAAAATTCACAATTATGGAAGAAGGATTCTCTATCGATACTGTGGAGACGTGTAGAAAATACATGTCCTTACGTCCGAAGAAGTTATCCAACGACAGATTATTTTTACGATGCACTAATCAAAAATGTACTTCATAACCTGTTGGAAACAAAACTTTGTCCAAAGTTTCTTCAAGAGTTGCTTCATTTTTGAATCTGGCAAACGCAGAAGCTTATAGCGGCCATTGCATGAGTCGCACTTCAACAACTTTATTGGCTAATAAAGATGCTGACCTCACAACAATTAAACGACATGGTGGGTGGAGAAGTTCCGCTATAGCAGAAAGTTATATCGAGGATTCTATATCCAATAAGCTGGATATCGCAAGGAAAATCCAAGGTACTCCTGGTACTAGTCGTTCAAGAGAAGACATCCATTGTTTCTACAGATTTATCAAAAACTTCGATAAGCACTATGCGTTCTGAAACCGATGACAACTACAAGTTTATTATTAATGGAAACGAAGTGAAACATGATAAAATAAATAAGGAAATGTCTATTAATATAAATGTTAATATTAATATTAATAAAAATTAAATAAAATGTAATTGATTTAAGATGGTATTGGTATTGTGGCAAAACCCTTATGTGCTGGGGTTAAATCGAACTTGAATTCGGATTCAGCTACCCCAAGAACATACAGTAAACATGGTCAGACCCCCAGAAACAATTTCGTTTTGTGTGGCTGTGTTATTATTTTTAATATACAGGGTGTAATTAGTTTCATGTCATTAAAAAACTGGTGGTAGGAAACTACAAGACAAACAAAAAAACCTCCTATAACATGGGGTCTAAAGCTCATAATTTTGGAGAAAAAAAAATAAACAAAAATTTCGCAAATTTTCAATTAATTTTTTTGAGAACTGCTGGAATATTGAAGTAGGTTTAGATCTAGATCTGATCTGAAGAAAACTATACTCTAACTATCCCTTGTGCAATATTTTAGTTACTGTCATGTCGGTGTTTCGTTATGTACACACGTCGCACCCGCCGTTTGTTATTTTTGAATTTCGCGTCATTATGTATTTATAGTTAAGATTTATTTTACTGACTTACCGATCAAGTTGTCAAATTCTTGATTACGTACAGACACAACTTACATGTTCGTTCTTTTTGTATTCTTTTTTTGATTTTGTACCAAGTTTTTTTTATTTTTCTTTATTGACAACGTTAGTTGATAGTTTAGTGTTTAGTGTTGAACGAAGTGCGTATGTACTTAATTCGACGTACCGAACTGTGTATTGATACAGGTGCAGAGATTTTGAATCATTTAAGTAGGTAGTAAGCTTTTAACCCAGGACACTCATTTATGTTACAAATGTTAATAAACCACATTTAAATTTTCTAAATTATAAACAATCCAATATTTTGTTCCAAATTAAAAAACACACATGTAAAGAAATGCTCTGTTTAAACCTCTATGGCCATTATTTGCTTGCAATTGTGCACGAAGAGAGAACGAATTATTTACCTCATTATACTTGCCTCAGTTCAGTTGAGGCGGTACATCAAAGGCGGTCGATGATCCTTTGACACCGCGTGTGCCGGCCAGCACTTTTTTTTACTTGGGAAGCACAAGTCTATCGACTAAGAAAAGCAGTGGTTCTCAATAGTTGTCTACCATAATATTAAATATGTTAACCTAGATCAGTGTATCTCAACTTTATTTTATCAACCCCTTCAATGGGGTAGGGGTGGTGGGGGGTTGAAAAATATTATAAAAATATCTGAGGCCTTAACTTCTAGTACATACACCGAATTTCAAGTTTCTGTACTCTTACAAGCTTGCTTTACTTATTTCCCCCTATTTACCGCTATTTAACCCCCAACCCTTCACCGGATTTCTTCAAAAAACAATCCAGTTCAAGATCTCGTTATAATATATACGTGTACAAAATTTCAGGTCAATATCTTAAACCGTTCCGGAGAAAGCGTGCGGACAAAAAAAGTTACAGACAGACCGACAGACCGACAGACAGACCGACAGACAGACCGACAGACAGAAAATTTTTTTTCGCTCAAATTTAAAATCTCGACGTTTCATGACATTCTAAACTTATTTCACGAATAAAAATTTTTGAAAATTTTTTTGCGATTACTATACTTCTAATCCACTACGTGGATGTGGAAGTAATACTTCCAATCCACTACGTGGATGTGGAAGTAATATTGAAAACAGCAGAATTTGTCGAAAATATTTCATTCTACAACAAAATTAAAGGTATGGATGGACCAGTTCCCAGGAAAGAAATAGTGGCAATTACTGGAAAAATTATTCTTATGAGAATTTTTGATTTTTTTGTAGGCTTTAGAAGTAAAAAACTATCTAAGAAAGTTCTCAAAGCCACCGTGGGCGAAACAAAATAAAATGGCGTTAAACTTATTTTTTTAATTGCTCTTAAATTAAGAAAAATACAAAAATCCTCGTAGAGGTAAATATTGAAAAGCACAAAATTCTATATATAAATTTTCTTTTCAAAGAATATTTCTTCAAAAGTATTTAGAATGTCTGTGCCGATATGCACAGAAAACATTACATACGCGAATTTTTTAATTAAGTGCGTTTAGAATCTTGTGCTCCTTAATTTGCCAGTCTACGTCTTTTTTGCATTCTGCGCTTCTTAGAAGTTATTCTATTTTAATTTTTTTAGTTTCGTGCCATTTTGTTTTCTGTTCCGACCATGGTGGCCTTGAAAACATTTTTCAAAAAAGGATTATTTGGTCCTAGCTTAAAACACCCTGGGGACTTGGTTAGTAGTGATCTACACCTAAAAACTGTCTATCTTTCTTCAAATACTGAAATGGTTTTCTCAAACACCAAAACTTTGTACAAGACGAATTGTGACATAGCGCAACCAACCAGGCTATCTTTTCCAAAATTGTCTTAAATAGCCTTAACCAGAGAGCACTTGATTGCATGGCAAGCCATATCATAAACAAACCTTCGCTTTCTTTGCAAGTTACGGAATTATTAAAAGACAAAATGAAACTACAAAAATAATATACTCATTCATGTTATATCCAATAAAATTCTCATAATTTACTAAACTGCCTAGAATTTATTTAAGTTCTTTCATTCTTATTTGACATCATCAGAACAGTATACAGACCATTCGAAATAATATCACTTGAAAAATATTTCAAAATATTTTTTTATAAACTTTTGAGTACTCTCTAGTTAGGACTACTTAAGACTCACAGATGCGCGTTGTAAGTGGCAGGTTTCTCAATGTTGTCTTTCAGGTAAAAATGTATCATTATAATTTCTGACTGATGTTATTGTTTGCGTTTAGTAGAATACTAGTAGTTAAGCTATATGCCTTCTGAACCACAAACCCCATGTGAATCTCCATATGAGCAAAATTTACCCCACCACTTTTAGGCCCCGTCCTCGGGAAGATCCTTTTGGTCGAGGGGTTCCGTACACATCGGCCATTATGTTTAGGTACCTCAGTCAATAGACGAATATGGGAACAACACCTCAACCAATAGAAAGAGCCCTAGATCCCTCAACCAATAGGATCTTCTTACTACTACTCCCTTCTACCAATAGGATCTTCTCGAAGGCGGGTCCTAAAAGTGGTGGTGGGGGGTAAATTGTTCAAAAAAGTCCCAATTTTGCTCTTATGGAGATTTATATGAGGTTTGTGGTCCAGAACACCTATAGTTTATCTACTAATACTAGCATAGTCAAATGTAGATCACCGGTATACACAAAGAATAAGTAATTTGTTATTTTTCATATTAAATATTAGATGGAGTGTCTGAAAGTTGCCAAAATACTCAAATAGTGTTTGATCTAGATATTGCTAATGTATTGTAGGATTGTTTGTAAAGGCGGTAGCAGACGATAAAATTGGTTCATTTATCAATTTTTTAAAGCTGATCGACTCGATCTTTACTTGATTAAAATCCATGTTGACATTAATACGAAGTCATAAAACAAATTTCATTCTGTATATATTTTTTTATATTTGATACATTTACGAAATAGCCTCAATATAATCACAATTAGTACGTTGGTCAACTGTTTTTGTAATTATTCATAGTAATCAATTATTCCTTGCCTCATATTAGACAAGTTTCTTTTAAAAACACCCTTGTAATTGTAGGTTTGTTTACTATACCATTAATACTAGATACAAGGTTCGATTAATAGCTTTGAAAACAATAATAAGGAACGAAGCGTTATAATTTGAATTTGATGTAAAATCAATTTGTGCAATTGAAGGACTTCGATCTTAAGAACCTACCCTCGATAATTCATTATTGACAGTGGAAAATTTATAGCTCTAAAGATGGAACTGACTGGATACAAACAATGTGAAATAAATAGTACTTAAAGGAGCTAATGGTTTTTATTTAATACAATGTGCACTGAATTATATATAATTTTCCTCTAACAAATGGGTGACATCCTGCAGAGTCCTCGGAGGATATTTTTGTTCATTTACTAATTTATTAGTGTTAGCAAAATATCATCCACTCAGGATATTAATAGTTATTTATTGTATAAGTGTTTTAGATAGCGTTTTATCCACGCAAGAAAATTTAATGTCGTTGCAGTGATTTGACGAATTTGAAAATCAATGATGTAGAAAGGGCGCATATCTGCTTGCTTCTCTACCAGATACCAAGACCGGCGTCTCATGAAAATTCACAATTATGGAAGAAGGATTCTCTATCGATACTGTGGAGACGTGTAGAAAATACATGTCCTTACGTCCGAAGAAGTTATCCAACGACAGATTATTTTTACGATGCACTAATCAAAAATGTACTTCATAACCTGTTGGAAACAAAACTTTGTCCAAAGTTTCTTCAAGAGTTGCTTCATTTTTGAATCTGGCAAACGCAGAAGCTTATAGCGGCCATTGCATGAGTCGCACTTCAACAACTTTATTGGCTAATAAAGATGCTGACCTCACAACAATTAAACGACATGGTGGGTGGAGAAGTTCCGCTATAGCAGAAAGTTATATCGAGGATTCTATATCCAATAAGCTGGATATCGCAAGGAAAATCCAAGGTACTCCTGGTACTAGTCGTTCAAGAGAAGACATCCATTGTTTCTACAGATTTATCAAAAACTTCGATAAGCACTATGCGTTCTGAAACCGATGACAACTACAAGTTTATTATTAATGGAAACGAAGTGAAACATGATAAAATAAATAAGGAAATGTCTATTAATATAAATGTTAATATTAATATTAATAAAAATTAAATAAAATGTAATTGATTTAAGATGGTATTGGTATTGTGGCAAAACCCTTATGTGCTGGGGTTAAATCGAACTTGAATTCGGATTCAGCTACCCCAAGAACATACAGTAAACATGGTCAGACCCCCAGAAACAATTTCGTTTTGTGTGGCTGTGTTATTATTTTTAATATACAGGGTGTAATTAGTTTCATGTCATTAAAAAACTGGTGGTAGGAAACTACAAGACAAACAAAAAAACCTCCTATAACATGGGGTCTAAAGCTCATAATTTTGGAGAAAAAAAAATAAACAAAAATTTCGCAAATTTTCAATTAATTTTTTTGAGAACTGCTGGAATATTGAAGTAGGTTTAGATCTAGATCTGATCTGAAGAAAACTATACTCTAACTATCCCTTGTGCAATATTTTAGTTACTGTCATGTCGGTGTTTCGTTATGTACACACGTCGCACCCGCCGTTTGTTATTTTTGAATTTCGCGTCATTATGTATTTATAGTTAAGATTTATTTTACTGACTTACCGATCAAGTTGTCAAATTCTTGATTACGTACAGACACAACTTACATGTTCGTTCTTTTTGTATTCTTTTTTTGATTTTGTACCAAGTTTTTTTTATTTTTCTTTATTGACAACGTTAGTTGATAGTTTAGTGTTTAGTGTTGAACGAAGTGCGTATGTACTTAATTCGACGTACCGAACTGTGTATTGATACAGGTGCAGAGATTTTGAATCATTTAAGTAGGTAGTAAGCTTTTAACCCAGGACACTCATTTATGTTACAAATGTTAATAAACCACATTTAAATTTTCTAAATTATAAACAATCCAATATTTTGTTCCAAATTAAAAAACACACATGTAAAGAAATGCTCTGTTTAAACCTCTATGGCCATTATTTGCTTGCAATTGTGCACGAAGAGAGAACGAATTATTTACCTCATTATACTTGCCTCAGTTCAGTTGAGGCGGTACATCAAAGGCGGTCGATGATCCTTTGACACCGCGTGTGCCGGCCAGCACTTTTTTTTACTTGGGAAGCACAAGTCTATCGACTAAGAAAAGCAGTGGTTCTCAATAGTTGTCTACCATAATATTAAATATGTTAACCTAGATCAGTGTTTTTCAAAGTGCGCCTAGAGGGAAAAGTCATAAAGGTTTTTTGTTTGTCTAGTCGGTCCCCATTACCAGTTTTTTAATGACATGAAACTGATTACACCCTGTATATGTTGATGACTTATCAGAAGCATATTATTTGCTAAGGATACAATTTTGGCAATAGATATGACACACACCTATTGACGTACTATCAACCAAGTTGTTTAAAAATATTTGTGATATAAAGCAAATTAAAATCAAAATAGGAGATCAATTGGAATGGAATATTAGCAGGAATGAGCCAGTTTGACAGTTGTAAACCATGGTTTATGGAGTAAACTAGACATTTGGAAACTCATTCCAAGCTTTGACCAACCGAATCATTACGAAAAATCAATATACTCCCCCATATCTATTCTATCATTCTATTTTTGTTCTTCAATGACTTTAAATAAATCTACTACAGTAGATTTTAAAAACAATTGTGTTAAATGAATTTAAAAATACTTGCTAATAGCCTCATCCTAACTTATGTATTTTTGATTCTAGGTATAATGCCACGGTCTTCGCATATGGGCCGACCGGAGCTGGGAAAACGCATACAATGGTGGGCGATAGGACCGAACCGGGGATCATGATCAGAGCCTTAAATGACCTCTTCGAAGCTGTAAAGGATAAAGAAGATGAATACTCGGTAAGTAGGAACCACTGCTAGAATTATTTGTACTATTGAAATCTTAAGGACAGTTTTGTCAAAATGAAACAGTACTAATACGGAATCCCGGATCATCTTTGGAAATCCTCGTAAATAAAAATCACGGGGGTAAAGATCAGGTGATCTGAGTGATCGTAGTGCTTTAAAACATAAGCACACAAGGAAGAATTTAAGTTTTTGTGGTAGCTATTAAACTTTTGGTAGGGCTTGCTTTAAACTATTTTTGTCTCTCAAAAATTAGGAAGAAACCTCCTTAATCCAAAACTATTACTTCAGACACGAAAGTCTTATACTACTCTTTCAGCTATGAATCTGAATGGAAACTTATTAAAAACTGTAATAGGTGCTTACTCTTACAGTTTGATCCATAATACCTTTTACAGTTTCATCTAAATTGAAATAATAATGGCTTAACTGTTTTTGGTTTTCATTTCAGGAAAAGATCTTCTTCCCTCTACTGATTTTAAGATAAACGTAGTAAATACTTGCTATTCTCTAGAGGTATTATCCTATTAGGTCATACTGACTAAAACATTTCATTTGGTGAAATGAAATATGTAAAAACTACGTACGTGATCAAAATATTCTAATGAAAGAATAATCTAGATATCAGTTTTATTGGAAAGCCTATATTACAGGCTACCCAGAGCCCAAGGCAAGACATCAATCATCTTCCAAGCAGAAATTTATGCTACAGATCTATGTGCTGAGGAATGCAGAAATAGAGGCATTCGAAGAGCAAAGATCTATATACTCTCAGATACCCAAGCAGCGTTAAAAGCTTTCAGGTCTTACACCTTTAAGTCTAAAATTGCCTGGCAATGCAGACAATCCCTGAAGCAACTAGCAACTGGCAAATAACAACAAGGTCACCTTGATCCGAGTGCTAGGACACGAGGGAACAGAAGGAAATGAATAAGCCCTTGCAAAAAAGGTGCTGAAGCACAATTTGTTGTCCTGCGGCTGATCTAAAGGGCACATAACGGAGGAGATCCTAAAATGGGAAAAGAAAAAGAAAGACTCCTACTGGTGAAATACTCCAGGCCAAGGACAAGCAAAAAAGTTCATAGCTTATTCGACAAAGAATGCCACAAAGCTTCTAGAACTCAAAAAGTCTGACTTAAGTCTGATGACAAGCCTATTAATAGGCCATTTCCTCTTGAGATATCATCTTAAGAATATGGGCAAGGCAGATGATGATACGTGCAGGTACTGTGATACTGCAATAGAAACTGTGGAACATATTCTTTGCGAATGCAAATGCTAGTCCGCACTAGGCTAAAGTACCTAGAAAAGGTGGAATTAACGCCTGAAGATATAGGGAAATTAGCCCCCAGAAAAATCACAAGCTTTGCAAAAGACTTGGGAGTCCTGGGCAGCAACTAATTGTAGGGTAATTCACAAAAGATCTTTTGGGTCGATGTGATGAAGGGCTATTTAGCGCCGAGAGGCCCCTTAAACATTCTACAATCTATTGTAAAAATTGTTTGGATAGTTACGTATTTATAAAAAAAAATTAAAAAAATTGAACCGCCTTTTAAAAGAACTGCAGCTGCGCCTTCGCCATATTTTCGAATGATCTCAAATAGAAAGTACTTTTATTCGATTTTCTATGATCTTATACTAGACCTAAATTGATAAAACTAATATGGGACTACCGCCAAGTCATACTCCACAGTTTGTAAGAGATTTCATAGCAATCGCTTAAGCAATCCCAAAGAAATCAATGCACAAACATGAAAAAAACATACATAAGGTTCAAGTTGAGAACCTCCACTTTTTAAAGAATGTTTAAAGTCAGTTAAAAAGGAACGCAAACTATATCAGATTTTCCGATTTATTATCGAAGGAAATTACATTCCACAGCCAGCCACATGGTTGACATTACTAACAAAAGGTTAAGCGAGTAACTGATGAACCACCTCGTTAGGTTTCAAAGATAAGAAATGGATAAACTTGCTGCTGACATTTAAATGTAGTTCATCGTCGAGCAGTTGTTTTTGGACCGCAAGTAATTAATCGACAAATGTTATTCATTTGTTTTACTTCGTCTGGCTTAATTGTGCTTTGCGAGTTTCTCACGAAACCTGCTATTTACATAACTAAATAGAAGTTTTTAGCAACGTGAATTAAAATCATGCGGGACAATATGTTTTATCTATATTTAAAAACATATTTTTGTTTATTGACTAACAGAACAGAAAATCAAATTCACGTATTCGGTCGATTTAATATTCCTCTTTATCAGAATTAATTGAGGTCAAAGTATCAATGAACTCTTGCCAAATAGTTAAATAAATATTTGCCAAGGAATGCTTCTTAAGTGATATTCAGGTTCGACCTTTCGAAGTTCTTAACAACATTTTTTTTTTAATAAACGTAGATTATTGAACTTTTTCCTACAAACATTACCCTTTAAGGGTTTTGTTTCATTGAAGAACATTTAGCATTTTGGCACATTGATTTTTTATCTAATGCATTACCTGTGCCCTGAGTGGAATCCATCATGTTTCGTTTTACTGTTGTGTCTTATTGCTGTTAATACACAGAGAAAAATGTGTGTGATATTTTACCACAATTGTAGAAAATTGTAATCCAAATTGGTCTTAAAATGGTGACAGGAACAATTTGTGCAAATAAATAATACATTTTTGGGGCAATGATTTTGTACAGTTTATGCATTAACATTGTTTGAAATTTTTGTACAAACTGAAAAATCACATAAATTGAATTCTTTACAAATTTGAATTATGGTTGCATAAAAATACATAATTTTATTCCACTTGTGGAACAAATCTCTGAACAGATTAAGTTAGTCTCTACAATTTGTGTGAAATGTTTAAATACATTCTGAAGGTTTCCTAAACAAACATTCATATCTAAACCTCTTCATTTGTAAAACATATTTACAAAAAATTGTGCTCTTATGTGACACAATGTTTATAGTTTTTCAAGAGAATGTGTTTTTAGTTTTCCACAATTTCTAAATGAGAAATCCACAAATTGTATGTTTATTTTGTCAACTTTGTAATTCATTTTGCACAATATATACACCTATAATGTTTCATTACTATAAGCAAACAAATAATAAATTCACTTTTAAATATACACCTAATTCAAAGAAGCTGTTCAGTAATGTATGAACTAGGGTTAGTTTTTCACAATTTATTACTCTATAATCTCCAAATTATGTAAATATTTTTTGGTTCACTGTGCACTCATTTCACACACTATATGTATCCACTTCATTTTAATTGTATTATTCTGTAACACAGATTGTGAAATATTATTTCCAAAATTGGAGGTATTCCTAAAGGATTTCAATAAAATAAATTAAAGAATAAATATTTTATTTTAACAGAACAACAATACATAATAGATCATGCATTTATATATTATCATATGGTAAATGAAAACATTTTTATTTTTTAAATAGAAATAAATTTTATATGCATAAAGTTCTAGTTGAAAAGAAGTAGGTGACTTACATTTATGCTTAAAATAAATCCATTTAATAATTCTAATTTGGAAGGCCTCCAGTGCTTCTTCTTTTTAGCCTCTATTAAGGCAGTTTGTAGTAATAAAGCTTATGTCGTAGTCACGTCATATTCTTAAAAAAAAATAACATTTATCAGTTCATCACCAAAATCAAATGTATTGCTTACCATCAGAAGTGTTATCTTCGTTTTGAAGCAGCTCTTTTACAAGTTTGCCTTTTGGGTTTAGTAGTTTAGGAACAGCTTTCTGTCGCTTCGCATAAGAAAACGAAATTACTCTCAGGCTGTAAACGACATCAAGTATTAGAAGATAGGTATCATGCATTCTTCGCATATAAACAAGAAACCATTTTTATATTTATATGTTAACGAAGTTAATTTAAGAGAACATATATGCAAATCTGTAACTCTGTGTGAGAAGTACTTACCTGTGTGAATGCTGCATGGAATCAGATCTAGGAAACCCCAATCGGTTAATAAGTTTTCAACAAATTCCATCACAAATGTAAGTATTGTCTAAATGTTATTTGTGGCATTATCTTAATTTTTTTCCTTCTTCAATTCTTTGGGACTTTCTGCCACATGTATGTTTTCTTTCTAAGCGGTGCTAGGGGAATCTACAAAATATATCACAATTAACCAGTATGTTACTGGTAAAAAACTTCTACGCCTGTGACGTTTACGTCAAAGGATCAGTTAAAGGTTGGTTTTTATAAATAAACAACACAAATAAGTATAAAAACTTGAAATTAAATATTTCGCCGACGTTTCAGAAATCCAATCTTTTTCCTTTTTCAAAGCTTTTTCGAAAAATCTTTTTTTGCTGTGTATGACAAATACACAGCTCTAAGAATGTTTCTTATATTCAATATCCATAGATACTTATTATTTACATAGAACTGTTGATATAGTAGTTAACAGTTTTTTAGTTTCGATACAATGTTAAGTTTTAAGATCTATCCTGACAAAGACGAAACCAACAAACCACGAGCAAATTTCAAAAAACTGCATTTATAGTATTCCGTGTGAGTGCAACAAACAACACGTGGGTGAGTCATCCAGACCTTTTAGTGTAAGGTTGGACGAACATCAAAATTATATCAGAAAAAATGAAATTCAGAGGTCCAAGATCTGCGAACACGCGTGGGAGAACGGACATAGAATAAACTGGGACTCGGCAAAAATTTTAACAAAAGAGGCAGATAGCAAAAAAAGAAAAATTAAAGAATCCGCAATAATATTATTGAATGAGGATAATTGCGTGTCGAATTGTTCCGTAGATGTCTGTAGAACTTGGCTGCCAATGTTAAAAGAAGAACTTCACAAACTTAACATTGTATAGAAACTAAAAAACTGTTAACTATATCAACAGTTCTATGTAAATAGTAAGTATCTATGGATATTGAATATAATAAACATTCTTAGAGCTGTGTATTTGTCATACACAGCAAAAAAAGATTTTTCAAGAAAGCCTTGAAAAAGGAAACAGATTAGATTTCCGAAACGTCGGTGAAAATTTAATTTCAAGTTTTTATACTTATTTGTGTTGTTTATTTATAAAAACCAACCTTTAACTGATCCTTTGACGTAAACGTCACAGGCGTAGAGGTTTTTTACCAGTAACATACTGGTTAATTGTGATATATTTTGTAGATTCCCCTAGCAGCGCTTAGAAAGAAAACATACATATGGCAGAAAGTCCTAAAGAATTGAAGAAGGAAAAAAATTTAAGTACTTGTATAATTCAGAAGTGTACGTCACTTAACGAAATATCGCCTGGATCTGATGCGTAATTGCCTGCGCGTATATGCGTAGCATGGTCGGCGCAGTCAGTACAATTTTTAACCAATAAATTTTACGTGAAACAAATGAAACAATTATACAAAATTTTAAAACAATATCACCAAACTGATTGTGAATAGTATGTCATTAAATTGTGCAATTTGTGCGGGCGGCATAGATTACTATTATTGTTCAGCGGAAATAAATATATTGGGACTCCTACTTTCACAAGTTTGTCAACAACCGTTTATAAAATAAAATCACACTTTTATGTTACACAAGTTGTGCAAATATTTTAAACGATTACTTAAAACTAATTGTAAATAGAATGGCAACAAAATATATAGTTTGAGGATACTATTAACAATTAATGAAGTTAAATTGGCTATGATTTGTTGAGAAAAAATAAATAAATTTAACTCTAAATTTCGCCAATTTGTTGGTCGAAGTTTCCAATAAATTCATCGTAACTAAATCTTTATATTGGATAAATAAAACGCACAAGAATTATGCTCAATTAAAATGTATAAAACTATATAACGTTGTGCCATAAAATTTTACAATTGTTTAAAAAAATGCAACAAGACGTTGTTCCACAACATTGTGCAAAATGTTCCAAAGCGATTTCTCTCTGTGTACATATAACATTTTTAGAAGACATATTGAATATTCTTCGAAAAGTACCACTTTTTAAAGATTTTTCTATTCTCCTAGATCTGATGTTTTCAATTTCACCTTTACAAGCCTCCAAAAAAAAATGTCTGCGTCATGAACCAGACTCTGGTTTTCTTATATAGTTTTGTGGTCTGAAATCGAATCCGACGCCAGTTTTGTCCATATACGTCAGGATTTTAGTTATGTTCCTTCTTGTGGTCAAATATTGTCGGACATTTGACAAGTGTGTAAGGTGCTAAATCAAATTTTCGAAGTTATCCGATCCCAAATATGTCCCGATTTTAGGTCATGCTCACTTTCTTGGTCAAAACTGACAGTTTCATGGAACAATTTTGAGCTTATCTCATGCCATGATGTTCTAATATATTTTTCGAGGTGCTAATTCAATTTTTCGGGGTTATCAGCCCCAAATGTACTCTAATTTTAGGTTGTGTTCATTTTTTGGTCAAAATTGAGAGATTTTTTTGGAATAATTCTGAGGCTGCTTGATGACATAATGTTTATGAATGGTTTTCAAGGTGCTCAATCGATTTCTCAATGTTACCAGGTCCAAATGCTGAAATTCAAAAAGGGAACGTCAATTTTTGAGGCTCCTAACCTTGAGAAAACGATCCAAATTAACATAGAGAGGAAAGCTTATGACTGCATAATCTAATGAACCTGTAAAATTTTCTGACAGCGAATCTCGTGACAGTGTGTGTTTTCTTAATCTCTTATCTTCCAATGATCTGTGTAGTGGATTCCGTCTACGCTTCCTTCCTCCTACAATACTTTCTCTCTTCAGCATTCAACAGAAATCACTGATCATATTTATATTCCATATTACAGACAATAAAATAGCATTTCCTGGAAATCTACTGTACAATTGGCATTTAGAAGCATTAATAGAATAACAATAAAACAAAGCTTAAGATGAAAAACAGAAGTCATGCAGCGGCTTTTTCCAATAATTGTATTTTTTTTTGCAGAAACTGTATATTATTTAAATTGTTTATATTTATATTGAAAATAAAGACCTTTTATTATTATTATTATTATTATTATTATTATTATTATTATTATTATTATTATTATTATTATTAAGTAATATAGTAGAATATTTAAATTTTAAAATAAAGCTGGTTGGGCAAAAACCTTCTAAAGAGGGATTTGCCACTGAAGATAGCAAATTCGTAATTTAACGGAGATTGAATTCTTGGCCTACATTAGGAAGAAACCATAAATAAGTTACTTACTTTTGGTTAGATAAATCTTCAGGTAACATTAACATACACTCTTTGGTGCTGTGTTCAAGAATGAATCTTTTAAATGTGCCCTTTTCTATCGATCCAAATCTTCAAAAGTAATATTCATCAGTGTCATTTCATATCGATTAGCATGGTTTCATGATTTGTGTTTCAACAGAAACGATTTAAATATTTTTTATTGGTTATTTAAACTTGATTTCGTGACTAGCAGCTATTATAGTTGTGAAAAAGGAAATTGTTGTGTGTATTACTATATGATATATATCATTTAACTTTTATATAAATACGTTTTTTCATTATATAGTATATAGTCTTCTCACTACACAAAATAATATATTGTTGACACTTGTGTGGAACTTCATTGTTCCTTCATCATTGATTGATTGGTTTTAAATACTGGGCTGCCAGGGCATGCAAAATTGTACGTACCATCAAAGTATTATTTCTTTCAACCAACTTGGTTTCGCGGAGAATTAGTCATATATTTACAAATGTTTGGTATTTGCAAAAATTAATTTGTATGGCTTTTTATTTTCAGCAGACAGTCATATATAAGATCCAAGATCCTTTGTCGATTCCAATGCATGAAACAGCGACATTTCAAAACTCACTGCACCGCAATTCAATAATTGTATTAGGTAAACGTGTTTCTAAAACTTTGATAGAATTCTTCATTTTAAAAACTAGTAATAGATCTTTTAATAACACAATGAATTTCTAAATAAATGCAAATTTATGAAACCCTTGTTTGTTTGTGAGAAAAGCGTGCTTTCATAGTTTTTATATACAACATGCTTCTGTTCACCTCGTTCAATTGTAATTTATCTGAAGCAGTGGTTGAGTTTTGTTAAAAAATGTGTGATAATCGAGAGAATTCTTCAGAAATTGAAGAAGCAGCTAATAGGGTTACTTTTAGCTTGTTACCAGCAAAATCAAGACAACAATACGAAATTATTTATTTATTTATTTATTCATTTATTTATTTAGCATACACTGCTCAACAGGTATAACCCATTTACAGAGTAGGACGGATACATAAAAACAAAATATTAGGTATATACAATGTACATTAAAGAAATATAAAGTACTCCTAAAAATAACATAATATTATAACTAAAGAAAAATAAATATCAAAGACAAGAAATATAAAATACACATTATAAGATAAGCATAATAAAAAAACTATATAAGAACAGAATCCAAAGAAAAACAAAGAATCAATGGCTATAAAAATCTTTTATGGAATTAACAGTGCAGTTGAAAATATCAAATTTGTCACAATGTTGGGTTGTAATTATGACACATTGAGAACAGAGGAGAAAATTTAAGTCTATTAGAGCGCGGAGTGGGAAGATAAAAAGTTTGCATATCCGAGTATTTAATGGGACATAAGATTATAATTTATTTAAAACTTATGGGACATCAATCTTGTTATGTATTTGATTATGTAAAAATATTTGAGAGTAGCAAACCCGCCTGTTATCAAGAGTGTCCATAGAGAATCTACTCAAGAGTTCTAGATGTGTATACTCCAACACACTTGAACCACAATAATTTTACAAATCGCCTTTGTACTCTTTCTGGGCTATTAACATGAGTTACGTAATGAGGGTTTCAGATGAGTGACGCGTATTCAAGTTTGGACCGGACAAAAGCAAAGTAAACTAATTTTAGAGTATCAGTATTGGTAAACTCTCTGCTTGAGCTCAATAGAAATCCCAAAATCTTAAAAGATTCTGAACTTATGTTATTTATGTGTGGTACAAAGGAAAGTTCTTTATCAAAAATTACTCCAAGGTCCTTGAAAGTCGGGTCTTTGGATTTCCACATTGTCTATGCTATAATTAAACGTGGTGGGCATGAGTTTTGTTGTGTAGGACATAAAGTTGCATTTGGACAAATTTAAGTTTAATTTATTTCGAACTCACCAATCAGATACGTTGGAGAGGCTGTTTTGTAATATTGCAGTCCCCTATAGAACTAATAGCCCTAAAAAGTTTGAGATCAACCGCATATAGCAAACAGTCGGTTTGAGTAACTTCCACAATATCATTTATAAATGTATTAAAAAGTAACGGTCCCAGAATTGATCCTTGCGGAACACCTGATGTTGCCACGTACTCGACAGACCGATACCCACTATAAGCGACATAAGTATTGTTTTCTACCTAAGAGATAGGATTGAAAAAATACAGGCAACGATTGGGAGAAACCGATGATTTAGGATCATTTTATGGAATAGTACATAAGTAAAAGTCTATCAGGCAAAATAATGAAAATGTATTCTTGGCGTACTTCGGGGACAAATCTAAAACATAGAAGTCTTCGGCATTTTGGTCGAACTACTCTATGACCAAGGCAATGTTGAATGTAAGGAAAAATCACGACATAAGCAAGTATAAGCTTATCGCGTTCTTGAAAAGAAAGGAGATGCAACAGATACAGACAAAGAAAATCTAAAATACTGACTAAGTAGCAGTTGGATAATTTTGTTACAAAAGCACCAGACGGAAAGTATTTAATGCTAACAGTGGCTACGACTTTCGGTACATTTGGAGCCTGTCATCGTGAAGAGCTATGCCTCTTGATTTTAGAAGACATCGAGGATAATTAGACTGTAATAGTTGTAAATATATCTGACACCAAAACTAATTTAACACGAAATTTCATTATTATTGGTCCAATATATCTACATTACTATAGAAAGTATCTAGCTCTTTGTCCAAATGATATTAATCATCAACAATTGGTCATTAAATACGGAAATAATAGGTGTATGAAGAATCCAGTTGGAATAAACACATTCGGGAAAATGCCTGCAGACATTGTTGAATAGAATTCCTTAAACTTCTCGATCCTCGCTTATATACAGGACACTGTTTTCGCTGGTCTTCGGATAGCATGCTGATACTGGTGCAAATTTTATAATTATTAAAATGTATGGGGGGTGGAAGTCCAGTACGGTGGCGGAGGGATATATAGAAATTATTGCAAAATAAGAAAAGCATTGCGATGAAATTCTTGTGATTGCCACTCCCAACATATCGACCGCAATGTCTCTGCAAAGAAATTACTATCACAGATGCCGCGCTGCAGCTACAGTAAGTCTGATCATGGTATTTCAAGTTTCAACTGTCCAATTGTACCAATCCACATTAGCACTAATTAAATCTAAATGTAGTCGTTTTTTAAAACAATGTTTGTTAAATAGTCATATGGATTTTAAATGTTAATTTTACTCTTAACACTAGTGTTAAGAGTAAATTCACTTTAACACTGGTGTTATAAAATGACATTTTTAACATAGTTAGCAAACGTTAGAAAGTCTAATTTTAGTGGTGTTTATACAAAAAACTAATTACGTAACAAATTTATAATAGGAATCAGAACCGTAATTTCAGTTTTCTTTAAAACTGAAACCAAACGAGAACCATTTTTAAATTTTGTCTTAAAACCGGTTCCCAATCGAAAATGTTATTTTAGTTTTACTTAAAATCGGAACCGTACCGAAACAATGTAAAAAACAATTCATTTCTGTATATAATCTAATTTTGTTCAACTATCATCAATGATTTTTGCATTCATGCACGACATGGTGGACTTATGTGATGTATTATGAGACAATATGAAATTTCAAACATTAGTTTAATAATCGATTATTGGAGCCCTTTCATATTACTCACAATACAATTTAAGTATCTACTATTATAATGCAGTCTGTTATGAATAATAATCCATAAATTCTATTATTAATAACATAATAGCTTCTTTCAGTAAAAAGAGTCTATTGCATACACTTCAAGGTGAAATATTAAAATGTATTGGAGGTATTTATCAACATGAATATTTCGAACAAAAATCGAACATAAATGTTTGTTTAATGTTGGATATACATTTAGTAGTCCCTTCAAATTAGGAAAATTGAGGGAAATTTTTCCCACAGCTAAGCCACCCGTATAGAAAGTTGTCTTGGGGTTGTGTTAACATATTTTTCACCAAGGGCATAAAAAAGGGTTGTTTTTAGATATAGATACATATATATGTTTTTTTGGCCATTTTGGCGGTTATTTGCGTTTTGCTGCAAAACTATGCATTTTTGAGAAAATATGAACTGATTTGATATTGTAGATCTAGCGATTCTCTACAACTTTTGTCCCTCTTCATTTTTTTAAAATTCCGCTTAGTTGCGCCGCTAGAGCGCGCTGAAGTTCAAGGAAATGTATAAATTTTTGTGGTGTTTGATTTTAAGCCAAAACTATGCATTTTATAAAAAAATATCAAGATGTCAATGTTGTAGATAAAAAAATTTTCGACAAACCTTGTGGTCTGTTTTTTTTCAAAGTCGCGTGGTTATGCCGCTAGAGGGCAAAAAACATGTTTTCAATACTCTTGAGCGGATAAAAAAAATATAGGCATCGTGAACAGCTGCAGCAATTTGCCCCTCCACCTCCCTCTACTCAATATTTTTTATCGGCTAAGCTAATATAGATGACATTAAGGATGACATACAGAAGGGCCCATCACGACCACTACAGCTGAATGCGCGTAGTTCATACTATTAGATGCACCGTTCTATGCGCAACTGTGTAAGAAATGAGCGATGGGTTTCAAAAAAAAATTGTTTTTCTTACTCTCCAAATTTTTATATAATTGACGAGTACTCTAAATAAATGCATTGTTTTGCCTGTATATCAAAAATATATGCGCTATATTTTTTTTCCGCTCAAGAGTATTGAAAAAATGTTTTTTGCGCTTTAGCGGCAAAACCGCGCGACTTTGAAAAAAAGAACAAAATTTGTCGAAAATTCTTTTATCTACAACTTTGATATCTTGATATTTTTTTATAAAATGCATAGTTGGCTTAAAATCAAACACCAAGAAAATTTATACATTTACATAAACTTCAGCGCGCTCTACCCGCGTAACTAAGCTGAATTTCAAAAAAACGAGGAGTACAAAATTGTAGAGAATCGCCAGATCTGCAATATCAAATCAGGTCATATTTTCTCAAAAATGCATAGTTTTGCAGCAAAACGCAAAAAACCGCCAAAATGGCCAAAAAAACATAGATATTTATCTATATCTTAAAATAACCCTTTGGAACTACGCTTGGTGAAAAATATGTTAACACAACCCCAAGACAACTTTCTATATGGGTGGCTTAGCTGTAGGAAAAATCTCCCAAAATCAGTGATTTTTCTTCTAATTTGAAGGGATTATAGCATAAAAACTTAAACTTATTTAAATTATATTGACTTTAGGCAATTTTTCATGATTAAGAACTAATAAAGAACTCGGTACCATTCTTATGGAACATGGGGTTCCATTAAAATTATCTACATTTCCACCATGTTGTAGATTTTGGCCCCTTGAAAAAAAATCTCAATGGCCACTGCCTTAAATATCAACGGTTTTTGAAATGTGGCTTGTCAAAACTAAACGATTTTCATCATTTTACATATTCAGAACGTTTTTACTCTGGTTTACATTATCTTAAGGAAATAGTGCAAAAGACAAAGTGTTTAAGTTTATCAACGATATACGAATTTCTTATAAATTTTTATCAATAAATATGTTAGTACGTCATATATATTTTTTCCGATAAAGAAAAATTTCCTAAGATTGGATTTAATTAAATACTTTTTGACTTCGGCAAGTTAATGTAAACCACAGTAAAGAATTCTGAATGTCTAAGATCATGACAATTGTCCAGTTGTGACAAGCCATATCTCAACAACTGTTGACTATTTGAGGTAGTGCCCATTGCGACTTCCATACAGGAGGTTAAAATCTATAACATGGTAAAAAATCGCTGACTGAGGAATCACTACTTCCACATCTAGAGTTTCCAGCTAAGTCACTTTAAAGGAAACATCTTCGACTATATTTGTACTCTAGTATGTGGAATTTATTGGTCATATAATTTTAATAATATTTGATGCAGATGTCATAGAAAAACTTGAGGCGTTGGTTTGTTTCTAGTATACCGGGTGAGTCACGAATTGCGCTCGCCCCGATATTTCCTAAAATATTTGGAATAGAAAATTGAAATTTGGAGGCCTTATTACACAACTAAAATGCCATCTTTTCAATAAAAAATCAAGTTTGGTGCACATCCGGTTTGACCGGAAATGCCCACAACTTTCGATTTTTAAATGGAACACCCTATATATTTTTACATTTTTGGAATCTAGAGGAAATTTTGAATACAATACATCCATTTTGGTCACTTTTTGATAAACATTAAAAATTTTACTAAAAAATCTATTTCTGAATCCAGAGTGCTGTGATGCCCAAAATATATTTTAGTTTGTGTGCTACGTTACTATAAAAATAAAATGAGCAATATCATTGCATTACTTAATTCTCTAGAGGCGTTTAAAATTTTTAAATGTGATTTTTACCCACTACCTCGGTTTTTTTTAATGGGAATTTAATCGTTCACCAACATTTTTAAATACCTCATTTTCATACGAATCTAATGATACCAAAATTTTGAAAATCCGCTCAGAAATATTTGAGATTTCAGGCAAAATACAATGCAACCAAGCTTTTAGAAACATGCGGCTAATAGATAATAGATTAGTGGGCTTTGGAAACTAAAATGGCACATTTCTGTGTAAATCTGGTAACCTAATAACATTGGAAAATCATAGTAGCCATTGAATGTAATAAAACAATATCAGCTGTCAGACAGACCTAGGAGGCTACCTGATATGACCTTGATTTGCGATAAGGCGTTCACCATGCAAGTTGTTTAAATATTCCATCACTCTTCTGAAATTATGTGGGGGAGCACCATCTTGTTGGAGAAACAGATTTTGTAAATGGGCAAGAGGAAGTAAGTCACGAAATTCTGCTGTCTGGTTTTGTAAAAAGAATAAATATCGTTCGCCAGTAAGTGTTCCATAAAAAAATATGGGTCCAATTATTCGATCTCCAAGTACTCCAAGCCAACAGTTAAACCCAAACCTTTCCTGAATATTCCCCCGACCTACCAACCTTGGATTTTCTTGAGCCCAGTACCTAGTATTATTTCTGTTAAACATACCTTGGTTCGTAAATCTACTTTCATCTGAATATAAAATATGAAAAGGAAAACCTGGGTTTTGTTGTACTGCATTTAAGAACCAGTTGCAATATACTATCCTCCTGTCGTTATCATCTCCATAAAGATGTTGGTGTATTTGGTATTTATAAGACCGAAACTTATGTTTCTTTAAAATTCTGCAAACCGAAGACTGACTAATGTCGCATTCCATTGACAATTCCCTTGTTGATGTTGTTGGGTGTACCATCACAAATCCTAATACATCAATTTCTTTGTCCTCACTTACAATAAATGTTTGATGGTCATCTTGTTGATTGGGTTCGTTTCTAATTCTTGTTCCACTCTGGCAAACAAGTGTCTGCTTGGATGACGTCTGTTGGGATATCGTTGCCGATGCAGTTCTGCGGCTGCAGTTGAATTTTTGAGACGCTCTCCATATATCAGTAACATATCGACCTTTTCATTTCTACTAAAATTATTCATTTTCTTTAATTTTTACTCAAAGAGATTTCCGCAACGCTTTATTTTGTATCTGAACGATTAAATTCCCATTTAAAAAACCGAGTTAGTGGGTAAAAATCACATTTAAAAATTTTAAACGCCTCTAGAGATTAAGTAATGCAATCATATTGCTTTTTTTATTTTTATAGTAACGTAGCACACAAACTAAAATATATTTTGGGCACCACAGCACTCTGGATTCAGAAATAGATTTTTTAATAAAATTTTTAATGTTTATCAAAAAGTGACCAAAATAGATGTATTGTATTCAAAATTTCCTCTAGATTCCAAAAATGTAAAAATATATAGGGTGTTCCATTTAAAAATCGAAAGTTGTGGGCATTTACGGTCAAACCGGATGTCCACCAAACTTGATTTTTTATTGAAAAGATGGCATTTTAGTCGTGTAATAAGGCCTCCAAATTTCAATTTTCTATTCCAAATATTTTAGGAAATACCGGGGCGAGCGCAATTCGTGACTCACCCGGTATACGTAAAACATGAAGTTTCTGGACTTATTAGCTTACTCTACTTATTTTCCCCTATTTACAACCTGGTATCCCAGCTCTATTTTGACAAGCATTAAATGGAAAACGGTATAGAAAGAAATATTAAATGGAAAACTTATTCTGTTTAAAATAATGCATTTAATCATTTTATTTTCAAATATACAAGGCGCTTTAAAAAGGCGGCATGTTATGCAACTTTAATTTTCCAAATAAAATAATATAAAGAGTAGGATAACTCATGCTTGCCGCTAAATAATCCCAGGAGTTATAAAGGATTCTCATACACGACAACTTTTAAGAAGGTATGAGTTGTGTCAAATAGAATATGGGCGACAATTTTGAGTACCTTATATAATAATTATAATAGTTACTGTTTTTAACATTGGAAATGTTTATGTTCGTGTATGGAGTAGATTTACCAGTTTTCGTTCAAGGTCAAAAGACAGCGGTGTCGCGGTCGAGTGAGACAGTCGTACATGCAACGGCTGATAGACGCAAATGTAATATGGGTTGCATATATCACAGGGGTCAAGTTACCAGTTTTCATTTAAGGTGGAAATACAGCGGTGTAGTGGATCGTGCTGTTTCCAAACGAGGTGAAGCCGAGTCCGGAAAAAGTTGAAAAAGTTTATGTTTCATGTATGGTGTTATCATTTCCAATGTCCCGATGGTTGCAAGGATTGCAAAATCTGTGAATTTTGGTATTGTCTTATTCCCATAGGCATAATTCGGGTTGGGTAAAGGTAGGCAACTGCCCACTCAATATTTTGAAAGAGAATTAAATTGTTTAAGGCAAATCAAAACGTAAGTATGACAATTACGCCAATCTAGTCAAGGATTTTCAATATAATTAGACAGGGGCGGATTAAGGCTTTGTGGGACATCTGGCTAAGTTTTGAACGGGGCCTTTTGCAATTATCGTAAAACCACAGACAGGCGAGTTAAACCCCAGATGCCCGGGGGAAAGCGAGTTCAATACTCGTAAACCGCAGACATTCGACTTAAATCTCAGAAGCCCGGGGGATAACGAGTTCAATACTCGTAAAATCATAGGCAGGTAAGGCACGTCTATGATCATATTATAGTATACTTGAAGGTCTAATGGGTTTAGAGTTTCTTTTCTAGGCGAACGGTTTGATTAGGGTGTTTTACTAATTTTTATACCAGTTTCTAAAACCTGGTTCTAATTTAAACTTTTAGCGAAATCGTTTTATGGGAACCCATTTTTAATAACAATTTTATAACAAATACGATAACGTGATTCCAAAACACTTCTATCGTAGAGTATGTGTTAATACAAGAAAAAGAAGTCTTATATATGCCAATAACATATAAAGACTTACCGACATAATATAATGTTATGTCGGAAAGATTTATTGTTTAAAAGTTGTTAACGTTTAAACAGTCTTTTTGACCTTTAATAACTTTTGAATGGAAAGAAACTTTTAGATTCTGCAAAAATAATCGGAAACTTCAACTTCAAAATGCCGAAAGATTTATAAAATGTACATCTGTGGTTCGAAAGTTATAGCGTGCTATGATTACTATACTTAGGTTGCTTGCTGTCAGAGCCATGGCCTGTAACCACAAAAGCATGGTGTGCTGCGCCGAAAACTCCCAATTTTGAAATCGGTGTAACTTTTATATTGATGTAATTACTTCCACATCCACGTAGTGGATTGGAAGTATAGTAATCGCAAAAAAATTTTCAAAAATTTTTATTCGTGAAATAGGTTTAGAATGTCATGAAACGTCGAGATTTTAAATTTGAGCGAAAAAAAATTTTCTGTCTGTCTGTCGGTCTGTCTGTCGGTCTGTCGGTCTGTCGGTCTGTCTGTAACTTTTTTTGTCCGCACGCTTTCTCCGGAACGGTTTAAGATATTGACCTGAAATTTTGTACACGTATATATTATAACGAGATCTGGAACTGGATTGTTTTTTGAGGAAATCCGGTGAAGGGTTGGGGGTTAAATAGGGGTAAATAGGGGGAAATAAGTAAAGCAAGCTTGTAAGAGTACAGAAACTGGAAATTCGGTGTATGTACTAGAAGTTAAGGCCTCAGATTTTTTTATAATATTTTTCAACCCCCCACCACCCCTACCCCATTAATGGGGTTGATAAAATAAAGTTGAGATATTCATTTGAAATTTCGTACACGTATGTATTATAACGATGTCTAGAATTAGATTATATTTTGGGATGATTCCGTTGAAGGGTTGGGGGTTAATTTGGGGTAAATAGAGGAATATAAGTAAAACAAGTTGATAAGAGTACAGAAACTTGAAATTCGGTGTATGTACTAGAAGCCAAAGCGTCAGATTTTTTAATAATATTTTTCAACCCCCACCACCCCTACTCCAATTTGAAAAGGGTTGATAAAATGAAATTGAGATATTCATTTGAAATTTTCTACGCGTATGTATTATAACGACATCTGGAACTAGATTATATTTTGAGATAGTTCCGTTGAAGGGTTGGGGGTTAAATAGGGGTAAATAGGGGAAAATAAGTAAAGCAAGCTGGTAAGACTACAGAAACTTGAAATTCGGTGTATGTACTAGAAACCAAGGTCTCAGATTATTTATAATATTTTTCAACCCCCACCACCCCTACTTCATTATTAAAAGGGTTAATAAAATAAAATCGAGATATTCATTTGAAATTTGGTACACGTATGAATTATAACGACATCTGGAACTAGATTATACTTTGAGATGATTCCGTTGAAGGGTTGGGGGTTATTTAGGGGTCAATAGGGGGAAATAAGTAAAGCAAGCTGGTATGAGTACAGAAACTTGAAATTCGGTGTATGTACAAGAAGTTAAGGCCTCAGATTTTTTTATAATATTTTTCAACCCCCCACCCCATTAATGGGGTTGACAAAATTAAGTTGAGATATTCATTTGAAATTTCGTACACGTATGTATTATAACGACGTCTGGAATTAGTTTATATTTTGAGATGATTCCGTTGAAGGGTTGGGGGTTAATTTGGGGTAAATAGAGGAATATAAGTAAAACGTTGGTAAGACTACAGAAACTTGAAATTCGGTGTATGTACTAGAAGCCACAGCGTCAGATTTTCTTATAATATTTTTCAACCCAACTACCCTTACTCCAATATGAAAAGAGTTGATAAAATAAAATTGAGATATTCATTTGAAATTTGATACACGTATGTATTATAACGACGTCTGAAACTAGATCATAATTTGAGATGATGCCGTTGAAGGGTTGGGGGTTAAATAGGGGCAAATAGGGGAAAATAAGTAAAGCAAGCTGGTAAGGCTACAGAAATTTGGGATTCGGTGTATATACTAGAAACCAAGGCCTCAGATTTCTTTCTAATAATTTTCAAACTCTACCACCTCCGCTTCATTATTAATGGGATTGATAACATCAAATTGAGATATTCACTTGAAAGTTAGTACACATATGTATTGTAGTGACATCTGATTGAGATGACTCCATTGGTAGGTTGTAAATAGTGGAAAATAAGTACGGTAAACTAGAAACTTCATTTTTAACGTATATGGTAGAAACCAACTCCTCAAACTTTTCTATGACATCTACTCCAAATATTATTAAAATTCTATGACCAATAATTTCCACATACTAGAGTGGAAATATAGTCAAGATGTTTCCTTTAAAGTGACTTGGACGAATAATTTTAATAATATTTTTCAACCCCCACCACCCCTACTCCAATTTGAAAAGGGTTGATAAAATAAAATTGAGATATTCATTTGAAATTTTCTACACGTATGTATTATAACGACATCTGGAACTAGATTATATTTTGAGATAATTCCGTTGAAGAGTTGGGGGTTAAATAGGGGTAAATAGGGAAAATAAATAAAGCAAGCTGGTAAGACTACAGAAACTTCAAATTCGGTGTATGTACTAGAAGCCAAGGTCTCAGATTATTTATAATATTTTTCTACCCCCACCACCCCTACTTCATTATTAAAAGGGTTGATAAAATAAAATCGAGATATTCATTTGAAATTTGGTACACGTATGAATTATAACGACATCTGGAACTAGATTATACTTTGAGATGATTCCGTTGAAGGGTTGGGGGTTATTTAGGGGTCAATAGGGGGAAATAAGTAAAGCAAGCTGGTATGAGTACAGAAACCTGAAATTCGGTGTATGTACAAGAAGTTAAGGCCTCAGATATTTTTATAATATTTTTCAACCCCCCACCACCCCTACCCCATTAATGGGGTTGACAAAATAAAGTTGAGATATTTATTTGAAATTTCGTACACGTATGTATTATAACGACGTCTGGAATTAGTTTATATTTTGAGATGATTCCATTGAAGGGTTGGGGGTTAATTTGGGGTAAATAGAGGAATATAAGTAAAACGTTGGTAAGACTACAGAAACTTGAAATTCGGTGTATGTACTAGAAGCCACAGCGTCAGATTTTCTTATAATATTTTTCAACCCAACCACCCCTACTCCAATATGAAAAGGGTTGATAAAATAAAATTGAGATATTAATTTGAAATTTGGTACACGTATGTATTATAACGACGTCTGAAACTAGATCATAATTTGAGATAATGCCGTTGAAGGGTTGGGGGTTAAATAGGGGAAAATAGGGGAAAATAAGTAAAGCAAGCTGGTAAGACTACAGAAATTTGAGATTCGGTGTATATACTAGAAACCAAGGCCTCAGATTTCTTTCTAATATTTTTCAAACTCTACCACATCCGCTTCATTATTAATGGGATTGATCATCACATCAAATTGAGATATTCACTTGAAAGTTAGTACACGTATGTATTGTAGTGACATCTGATTGAGATGACTCCATTGAGGTGGTAGGTTGTAAATAGTGGAAAATAAGTACGGTAAACTAGAAACTTCATTTTTACCGTATATGGTAGAAACCAACTCCTCAAACTTTTCTGTGACAGCTACCCCAAATATTATTAAAATTCTATGACCAATAATTTCCACATACTAGAGTGCAAATATAGTCAAGATGTTTCCTTTAAAGTGACTTGGACGAATAATCTGGATGTGGAAGTAGTGATTCCTTAGGCAGCGGTTTTTTTATAATTCTTTCGGCGTTATGAAGTTAAAGCCTTACACTTTCAGAATATTTTTTCAGAATCTAAAAATTTCTTTTCGTTCTAAAGTTATTAAAGATAAGAAGGCTAAAAAACACATTTTTTCAATGTTTATACGTCAACAACTTTTTAAACTTAAACATTTTCGACATAATATACTTACTTGACTCTTTTTCTTTGTTTTGACTTATACTTTTCGATAGAAGTAGTTTGGAATCGAAAATCGTATTATTTACAATTTGCTCGTAAAATTGCGAATGCTCGCAGAGTTATTGCAAGAAATTCAAATTGTAGACATCAGCGAGTGCTCGCCAACATATCAGCAAATGTATACGAACGACAATCATCTGGGGAATATTCGCATAACCGTTCGGTGAACAATCGCCAAGTCTTTCGGTTTTTGCGCGAGCCATATTTATAGTGTTTACGAAGTCAATTGAAACTGGTCGGTGTTAAAGCACAGGACCGTGCGCACTTAACTTGATATTTTGTCCTATGTATTTAACAATGGTATCGAGAATCGAATAGTAGCTGAAACTGTGCAGGCGAGTCCGAGACTGGTAATGTAATCAGCCTGAATGAACCATCTATGACTGCACTGGTTTAAAGATAATAAAACGGACAGGTCCACTAGCATAAAAAAACTTGTAAATCGTTTCTCAGCAGTCAACGTGGACTTGTGAGATGTGCTGTCGTTGGCCTGGACTTGAGGACGGGTGGTGGCAATTGGCTGGCACCCGGGTATTCCTCAGTCCGATTAGTCGGTCGGTGTTTGAGTTATATTAGTCATTAGTCAACGTGGACTCAATATTTCTCCAGTGCAGTGCGAAAAATGGTTTTCCGAACAGCTTTATACCAAATATTCCGCCTAATTCGGTAATTGCATGAGATGATGCTTCTTATCACTCGCGAATATTAACTAAAATACCAAAAACCAGTACAAGGAAGACATTTGAAAAGTCATGAGAGAAAAATATATGGAAATTCGTGTAAAAGTTCCAATAAAGCGCGAATTAATGAAATGAATAAAAGAACAGAATTTTAAAAGGGATTGTGTTATTGATAACTTATCCAATTAAGGGCCGGTACTTTCATCTATAGATAGCGACATTTATTCTTTAGAATAAGTCTTATCTAGAAGATAAGCAAGAAATCGGTATTTTCACCTACAAATAGTGATATCAGTCAGATAAATATGCTTATTCCTAGGATAAACTATTCGGCGCCAAAATCGACGAATAAGACTTTTATCTACCGGATAAATGAAGCAGTGCTATTCTATTTTCTAACCTAAGTTTTGAAAAGTTCTTTGTTGTTTTGTGTTTAACAATATTTTAGATAAGGTTTGGCCAGTGGTGACTTTTATAACTGGGTGATTTTACGGACTTTCACAAGCCATAGCGGGAAGAATAATAAAAAAATCTAATAACTGCTATTTATGTATTTCCTCACTTTGTCCAAAAATATATTACATGAAACACAGTTTTATTTAATATATACCATTAAAAAATATGCAGACCAAAATCGCACAATAAAATCCATTGTAAACACTATACTCACAATGACATACAACCAAAATGACTCAAATGTCATTAACAGGGAAGCAATAACAATAGGGGATTATTTCTATCTTTATTTGAAGTACATAGCTTCTGCATACATTTCTCTTGTTTTACCGCATCTTAAGTTGGCAACACTTACTTTGGGAAGTGTCTGAAATCTTATCCATCGAATTGTTAACCGAAGGTGTAATTTGAATGAAAGTACAGATATAAGATATCCAGTAGATAGCAAATTCTGGTTATCTTATCCTTCGGATAGTTATCCGCCGGATAAAGTATATTTATACTTAAGTGAAAGTACCGGGCCTAACTTGATGTATCCTGGGATTTTTCGGTCATCTTTAAATGAAAATTCTTATATTTTCTTACGTTTCGGTTTTATTAACCATCGTCAGAGGAAAAACTACAATATTTATATTAACGTACAATTATTTTATGTGATTTTGCAAATTTAATTTTATTACTTACAATTTAAGAAATTTTATTGTTTACACTATATTAACATTTTACGTTTATTTCTGTTGAAAGTTTTAATGCAACTAAATGCTGAACAAAAGTATTGCCTGCTTTCTGGTCTGTGTTATGTCACTATTGGTACAGTTTATTTAATTTATGGATTTTAGTTATGAGGTTTTCTTTAAAGGCTGGTAGTGTGAAATTGTAGTTTTTCCTCTGACGATGGTTAATAAAACCGAAACGTAAGAAAATATAAGAATTTTCATTTAAAGATGACCGAAAAATCCCAGGATACATCAAGTTAATATCAACGGTCAAGAAAATACAAATATTTATTTAGATAACTTATCCAATATACACGATCATGCACTTTTGCGGTTACCTCAGTACTGTGCATATTTAATCCTATCGAGATGGTTTGAGCAATTTTAAAAGATCGTTTGCGAAAATGTAATGACTCTCCAACGTTAAGCGCGGTAGTAGTTGATCATACAAGAGAAGTAATAAATGACCTCGACAATACTGATTTATGGAAAAATTGCGTTAAGCATGTAATTAAAAAAGAAAATCAATATCCAACACTACCCATCATTGCACCGATTATAATTCAACCGGATAATGATTCCTCTTCAGAAAGTGAAGATTCGGACGCGTCAACTTTTACCATTTAACTTTTTTAATATACATTTTCAGAACAAAATATTTAGCTATTATATTAGGTATGAAGTTTACTTTTTTATTGTTACATTTCTTGGAATATGTTTTATTTAATTGACAAGAAATTTTAATTTAAGTTACTTTGTTTTTATTTATGTTTTATCTATACAAATATTTATTTTTGTTGTACTAATCCTTTGCTTTGGTTAAGAAGAAACTTGCATTTTTATTTTAGAAGAAACTTAAATTTTATATTTACTATTTAACATTCTTGCCCCTCGCCAATCTAACCTGTCCCATTCCCTCATCCCGGCAAGGATATGTTCATACCTTCTCGTTGTTCCTTGCTGATCAATAACATATTTCACTATAGTATGGGATAACTTTAAAATTAAACCCCATAAATTTAAATATTTATTATATTTTCAAAAAATTATAACATTTCCTTATGATAAGCATTTCTATTTACCTCCGCCCATGTACAATAAAGAGTTGCCGACTGTTTTTGCCGGTTTTAGGTTTTTATACGATTTCAATTGTGCTCGTATGCACTATACCAGATTGTTTTTTCACTCCACTCGCTTTTCCTCTATTGAGTTTAATATTACCCGTGGAGTGACAAACTCGCTCTCTCTCGTTGGGTTTAGAGTTTCCTGTCTGTGGTTTAGTTTTTTCAGCACTCGCTTTCCCTCGGTCATTTGGGTTATAGTGTTACCGTTTAAGAATTACAGGGTTCTCTTTGCTTCCATCTATTGGGTTATCTGTGAAAAATCCCTGTCTACCCAATAAAAATGTTGAAGTTACGCCTATTCTTATTCCTTATGATCACGTTAATAAAAACTGTTATTCCAAAAATTGAACTGCTAATATCTCAATAATGGTTAATAAAATTTGTTCGGAAATAAAAGGGAAAAAAATCGGTAAAGGTATTTACACAGAACTTCCCTCGTTATGTGTGCATGGCGGTCACTCTAAAAAATTAATAATTACGAAAAGACATTGAGAATAATAATCGGAATATAGTTATTGCTATTATTACGAAGAAAACTTGATAAGTTTTGGTCAAAACAACATACAGATTGCTCATCCAACAGCAAAAGTTCAATACTAAATAGCAGGTGCCACATATGGCAGGCTGCGCAAATACCTTTACAAATGTCCACCATGACTGAATTATTTCTTGGGATGAACACCCTGTACATTTTTCAATAAAAGTATAATAGGTGCATATGCCAGATATTATTGCCATCTGTCATATTTTCAATCCAACATTCACGTAATAGAGTGGAAGTGTAGTGGTGGTTAAAAAATTTCATTTTTTTTTAAATTTTTCAAAAATTTTGGGAAAAAAAAATTTCAAAATTTTTTCTTCTGAAATAGGTTTAAAATGTCAAACGTAGAAATTTTAAATTTGAGCAAAAAGGAAAGTTTCCTTCTATTCTATAGTAGTGGTAAAGAAGTTTAAAATTTAAAAATTGCATATTTTTTTAAAAATAGGTTTAGAATGCTATGAAACGTGAAACTTTTAAATTTGAGCAAAAAAAAGTTTCCATCTATTCTAGTGTTAAATTTTTTTCCAAACTGGTAATATTGCAAAAATTTATTTCCGAAATTGGTTTGGAATGTCATGAAACGTGAAAATTTTAAATTTGAGCAAAAAAAATGTTTTCGTCTATTCTGTAGTAATGATAAATAGATTAAAAATGTTTTCAATTTTTTTTTCATTTTCCAAAAACATTTTCAAATTTGATTGAATAGTTGCCATGGAAACATGGATAGTTTAAATCTGAACAAAGAAAAAGAAATCTATCTTAGTGGTAATTTTTTTTAAAAATAGTAAAAAAAAAATCTAATTTTTCTTTTAAATAGATTTAGAATGCTATGAAACGTGGAAATTTTAAATTTGAAGAAATAAAAAAAAATCCATCTATTTTAGTGGTAACATGGTAAAAAAAGTTTCAAAGAATTTTTTTTTTGAATCAGGCTTAGAATGCCATGAAACGTGGAAATTTTAAATTTGAAGAAAGAAAAAAAAATTATTTCATTTTAATAGTAAAAAATTTTTCAAAAATATTGGTGAAATAAATTTTTTTCCCCGGAATAGGTTAAGCATGTCATGAAACGTAGAAATTTGAGCAAAAAAAATTTTTTTTCATCTTGGTAAAAATTTTTTTAAAAATATTGAAAAAAATTTTCAAAAATTTTTTTTCCTGAAACAGGTTTAGCGCGTCATGAAACGTGGGAAATTTTAAATTTGAGCAAAAAAAAATTTTTTTCAACTTTGTAAAAATTTTTTCAAAAATGTGAAAAAAATTTTCAAAAAATTTTTTTTCCTGAAACAGGTTTAGCGCGTCATGAAACGTGGAAATTTTAAATTTGAGCAAAAAAAAATTTTTTTTACTATTTATTCCGTTTAGACGGTCCACCCTGTATATTTTTCAGTGAAAATTCTACCAGTTCTTCGCTGACAGTAGGGTTAACTACCTACCAAATTTGACTGCTCTCCGTCAAGTAGTTTTTTAGTAAATACACCAACAGACAGACAGACAGACAGACAGACAGACAGACCGACAGACAGACAGACAGACAGACTGACGGAATTGAAAAACCTATATTTTCGGAATCTACGTGTTCTGAAACGTCAGAATCCGAAAAAATCTCGGAGGGTGATTTTTTCTCGAATACAATACTTCCCTTCGGTATGCGAGGGAAGTAAAAATATAAAAATATACTGGGTGTTCTATTTGAAAAAGTAAAGTTGCCTAACCTACCGTTTTTTAAGGAGTCTTGTATTTTTGAAAATAAAACGATTAAGTGCATACTTTTAAACAGAATAACTTTTCGATTTAACATTTCTGTCTGTGTCTCACCGTTTTATAGATAATGCTTGTCTCAATAGTGCTGGGACACCCTGTATAGGGATTTATTTAAAAAACAATTGAAGATGTCATTTTGGTCAATTCTAGGTGACCATGTCTTACTTAGAAATATACAACGAGCAAATCAGGGACCTTCTCAATCCAACCTCGGGCTACTTGGAGCTAAGAGAGGACTCAAGAGGACGCAATATACAGGTAGCTGGACTATCAGAAGTCTCCACTACTTCCACTGATGAGGTGAGTATTGATTCTCGCTTAGCGTTTCTTAATTATTCAAGAACCTTACTTCTAATGATAAATTTAATTATGGTGATGTTTACTTTTCTCATTGCTCAAAAGTATGATTTTTTAATGAGCTCTATTTTCATATCCAGGTAATTTGGTATGATGCATTAAGGTTAATTTCTATATATTATTTAGGGGAAATGAGCAATAAAATACTGAGTGGGTCATAAAGTGTTATGGGGACGAAGGTGCTATCGATTTGTTTGAAATACAAAAGTGGAAAATTTTCATATAATTCATCCTTATGAGCAATTGACAATCATATTATACTATACACTTGAAGTAGGAGTAGGTATTTCGAACTCTATAAAAATTAAGATGATAATGTTGCATGGATTTGTTAAATTAAATACTACAATAGTATATTTTCTACATTCGTGTTGAAAAGTAGTCAAAGTATCGAAACCCAAGGTTGGCTTGGAAAATGTCCTTGTGCAACATTCACTGCAGCGTAAATTTGTATTAGTGCTTCATTTCATTTAAAATATTGTTTCGAATGCATATTTGATTCCAAACGTACCAATATATGACAGACGTCTAGTGGATATTTAATTCATTTTGAAACTTTTAATACATAGGTGAGTCTGTCTGGGATTTTTCCCAAAAATTTTCTATACCATTTGAGTTAGCCACGGATTCTTATAGGAAAAATTTCGCTCAACAAGATTTTCTTATGAAAAATTTTCCTAAACCGCGAGCTTCATGGTCAAAAAATTGTTTAAACAAATTTTTTTTCGTTTTTATTTAATAAAATGAAAACGGTTTAACGAATCCGAAAAAATCTTGATTCAATTGAAATATGTTTTCAATGCTCGTCGTTTTGCGCCAGGCACAACTCATTTTGTCAACCCGTTCACTTGTTATGGCCAAAATAAATTTCTTAATTAACAAATTGATTACTCCGAAGCTGATGAGGTCAGGATATTGTTTTTTTCATAATACATGCCTCTTACACCAAGGAATATACCATATTTGTTTTGACCCGATATATTCAATACTTTTTGATTGTTTAAACAATTGGCATAATTTGTTAATTAGCAAATAACTTTTTTTTCGAAAGTTTGATCGACTTCAAACCAACTTTAAACGAAAAATATTGATGTCGGACATAACCCTTATAGAAGTCTGCACGAATGCAACTTTTTGCTTTTGTTTATTTCAATTTTAAATTAAATTTTGCAAAATAACAAATGGAATATCCTGGCCCTTGGTAAGCGTATCGAAATGGGGTTTTGTGCATATGGCAGTGCTTAGAAAAGAGTTATACGGGTTTCTGATCCTTAAAAAATCTCTCCCGCAACGTGAAAATAGTAATATTTGACGCGCAATGGGGTGGAGGGTTCGATCCTCGGTGTGGGCAATTTTTTTTTAAATCAAATTTGTCTTTTTTTTCATGTAACTAGGTATATTTTATGACAATAAATATTTTTACTTTCTGAGAAATTTTTAAAAACATCGTAAATATTTTATTTTTGCAATTTTCATTAAATAAATGGCTATCAAACATATGATTATTCTTGTCCAACGAGGGTTTGTCGATAGTTTTTGTTTTTTTTACTGCTTTTTGTGAAAGAAAAGGCTTCTTTAACTTTATTTGAGGGGGGTATCTGTCGAAAAAAGACCAAGAATAAAATAATAATGCCATTAAAATAGTTAAATCCTTTGAGTATTTTTCATTTACAAATAACAAAGTGTGTGTTTTTTTGTGAGACGTGAATTTTTTTCATTATAAGAAAAATGTAAAAAATACATTTTTTCCCTTTTTATTTTTGGTCTTTTTTCGACAGGCACCCCCCTCAAATAAAGTAAAACAAGCCTTCTCTTTCACAAAAAGTAGTAAAAAAAAAACAAAAACTACCGACAAACCCTCGTTGGACAAGAATAATCATGTTTGTTGCAAGATAGCAATTTATTTCATGAAAAAAATATAAGTTTATAAAAATTTCTCAGAAAGTAAAAATATTTATTATCATAAAAAATACCTAGTTACATGAAAGAAAAGCAAATTTGACGAAAAAAAAATTGCCCACTTCGAGGATCGAACCCGCCACCCCATTGCGCGTTAAATCTTACTACTTTCACATTGCGGGAGAGATCTTTTTATGGGTCAAAAACGCGTATAACTCTTCAGGGATTGAACATTTTTTGTAGAACTTTTTGTGGTTGATGGAAAAACTTGTTTGCTTTCATTTGCACCGTGTCCAAAAAGTTGTTAATAAACAAATTAGAGCCTCCCACGCAATGTTATTTTTATTTCCGGTTCCGGTTATCCGATCAAGTTCTTTCTGGCCTGGAAATTTTCCTTTTTCCAAGACTTTCGTATTCACAAAACCCCATTTCGATACGCTTACCCAGAGGCAAGATATTCCATTTGTCGATTTGCAAAATTAATTTAAACTTTGAATGAACAAAAACAAAAAGTTGCATTCGTGCAGACTTCTATGGGGGTTATGCCCGACATCAATAATTATCGTTTAAAGTTGGTTTGAAGTCGATCAAACTTTCGGAAAAAAAGTTATTTGCTGATTAAAAAATTATGCCAAATATGGCATATTCTTTGGTATATAAGGCATGTATTTTGAAAAAAACAATATCTTAACCTCATTAGTTTCGGAGTAATCAATTTGTTAATTAAGGAATTTATTTTGGCTATAACAAACGAATGGGTTGACAAATTGAGTTGTGGCTGGCGCCAAGCGACGCGTATTGAAAATATTTTTCGATTGAATCAAGATTTTTTCAGATCCGTCAAACCGTTTTTATTTTATTAAATAAAAACGAAAAAGATTTTGTTTAAATAATTATTTCACCATGAAGCTCGCGGTTTAGGAAAATTTTTCATAAGAAAATCTTGTTCAGCGGAAATTTTCCTATAAGAATTCATTGCTAACTCAAATGGTATACAAAATTTGTAAAGAAAGGATTTAAAGACCTTCTACTTTTTTGCTTAAAATCAAAAGATTCTTAGTCAACATCTGACGTTTCTCAAAATAAAAATTTTTCACTTGCTCTCACACGGCTCTCATGCTCCTAATTTGGCCGTGGTCGTGAATAAAACGTTGAATTACGTTCGAGGAAAAAATGTGACACTCGGCTGCGTCTCGAGTGAACATTTTTCTCATAGATTAAATAGTCCACAGTCCAGCGCCGTTTTTCATTAATGATTACTAACAGGCTGAATCTTCGTGAGTAGCCTCGTTTTGACAAGACGCCCAACTTCTCTCTGCGAAAATTCTCGATAGTGGTAGCTAATACAGTGCGTAGGCATAAAACATGTCGATTGGGTGATTGCCCAAATTTCATTCCTATCAGTTAGTTTCTTAGTTAAATTTTGAGATAATTTGATAGGAAACTCGAAAAACGTTTGTCCTACAAAATGGATGGTTTGACTGAAACGTCCCCCACTCCCAACGTGTCCAAATAACGATATCATAAAAGTTATGACTAACCAGCTTTGGAAAGACTAAGCATTTCCAAGAAACAGAATTTTAGATTTCATGAAAATCTAATCCATTAGAAGGAAAAAAAAAATAAGAAAATGTAGATAAATAAATTCATTTTAGGCTTTTGTTCTCACTTTTAACTGAATATTCATGACCGTAGGGGGTTATGTAGATACTAGTTTAATCTGCATTGCCATAGGGGACTGTGTGGATGCTAGTGTTAGAATGAGAATTTTCAAATAAGAAATTAGACAAATTCATTTTAGGATTTTAATTTGTTAGCATAACCAGAACTTTGGTTATCGAAAGAATGCAAAGATTTCATTAATAATTTTACACATAGTTTTTCTTTTAGTTCTCAAAGATAGTTATTTTTGTCTGCTGTTTGCAAAATTCTATAAAGAATATGTTTTAACACAATTACAGCACATATTGAAATATGCCGTTTTCGCCTTGGAAGGCAGTGTAGTAGTCAAGCGTTGTTAATATCACTAATGATTTTTATATCTTATAAAATTTTTACGTTTTCATTAAGGATTTAAACACTTTGTGTCACGCTAGCGTTATTATTATATCTCAATTTGTTACTACACACAAAATCAATAACTAAAATAATCTATAGATGGTTCAAACACCTCATAATTAATTTATATTAACTACTAGATTACTATTCAAACAAGAGCCCACCTTAAGCTATTAACAATTTATAAGGGTTATTATGTGATTAGCGAAATTGGTTATCTGTCAATATTAGTATGCCTAATAATAGTAATCAATAATGTTTATTTACTTGTAAATAATTTTTTTTTGTAATGGTTACATCATTTGTAAATTGAACAATGTTATTTACGGAAAATGAAGAAGTCTATACGGTATTTGATGAAGTAGTTTCTTCCGGGTTTTGCCGCGGTCGTCGAACTTGACTTGACGTTTCGCTGATCATCCTGTCAGCTTCTTCAGAAGGGTTCCAAAGACTGAAGTTGTTGAGTTCGGCTCCTCGTTATATACCTGGGCGCTGCTACGCTTGGTTGCACATTCGTCGTGCTCCGTTGATCGTGACCGATTACATTACTGGTACTTGGCAAAGCCAGTCTCCATGTATTACTTAGTCGATACCCATCTTCTCTGTTGAAATTGTTCTTATTTTTCATAATTTCCAGTGATTCCCTAATAATTCTTGGGTAATAACGCGCACTTCTGTCCAATATCCCAATGTTTTCGTATTTGATCTTATGGTTCTCATTGTGATGAACATGTTCTGCTACAGCCGACTTATCTGTGTATCCGAGTCTAGTATATCTCTGATGTTCCTTGATTCTGCACTGGATACTTCGCCCTGTTTGTCCGATGTAACTTTTTCCGCATATACAGTCCAACTGGTATACACCTTTCGTCACCGGTTTAGGGATGGGGGTCCTTGTTTGAGGGAAGCAACTGTTGTATTTTCTTCACTGTTCGAAAAAGACACTAAAATGCTGCGTTAACAACTTATTGAATGCAATTTCAGCTGTTAATGCAATGATGACGTCACCGTCAACCATAGCATGTTTTGCATACCCTTTCAGTTATTAAAGTTTTATGTTATTTATTTTTTGAAATTAGATATCTAATATCAATAAGTGCCTCCCCCCCAATTTGCGGAACTCTTGCAACAACTTTTAGACCGACAATTATCATAATTATTTTTTTTTTGCGTCACTCTGAGAAGGTTGCAAATACATATTCCCAATAACGAAGGTATTTAAAGCCTTGTGTTAATGTTGCAAACTTTTGCAGTTTGATTAGAGTGTAAAAAGTGTCAATTCATTGGTGGAAGTCATTTGGTGGAAGTCAAATGTTCAGTATACCCATGTTTCATTTTAAATCGAACCTTAAAAATTGAATCATTACTTTTTATCGATCTGTCTGACACATTTAATATTCCACGATTACTCAACAATTCATTTAATAAATTGTTGTTTCATGTAATTCAGAAAAGTGTGTTATTGGCAATTGTTTATGAAAATTACATTATTTAGAAAGCATTATATAACAAAATTGTTGTTTTTATAAATGTGAGTTAATAAATTAGAGCGTGTGTGTATAACCCGACCTAACTTCGAATTTTCCAATTAGCAAAAATCAAAGTTTTAGCCTAGGCAAAAGGTAGTTTTGGAAAAAAAACCGCTGCCTAAGGAATCACTACTTCCACATCCAGATTTTTCATTCAAGTCACTTTAAAGGAAACATCTAGAGTAGATCTGCACTCTAGTATGTAGAAATTATTGGTCATAGAATTTTAATAATATTTGGGGCAGATGTCATAGAAAAGTTTGAAGCGTTGGTCTTTACCATATACGATAAAAATGACGTTTCTAGTTTACCCTACTTATTTTCCGCTATCCACAACCTGCCACCTCCCACATCTTCAATGGAATCATCTCAATCTGATGTCATTACAATACACAATTGTACTAACTTTCAAGTGAATATCTCAATTCTATATGTTATCCATCCCATTGTGGTTGGAAACTATTAGAAAAAAAGCTGAGATTCGCTTCTAGTATATACACGAAATCCCAAATTTTTATACTCTCACCAACTTGCTTTACTTATTTTCCCCCATCTACCCCTATTTAACCTCCAACCCTACATACATACGTGTACCAAATTTTAAGTGAATATCTCAATTTTATTTTATCGACCTCTTTAATAATGGAGTAGGGGTGTTGGGGGGTTGAAAAATATTATAAATCATCTGAGAGCTTGGCATCTAATACATACACCGAATTTCCGGTTACTGTACTCTTACCAACTTGTTCTACTTATTTTCCCCTATTTACCCCTATTTAATTGCCAACCCTTCAACGGAATCATCTCAAAATATAGTCTAGTTCCAGATGTTGCTACAGCACATACGTGTATCAAATTTCAAATAAAGGTCTCAATTTTGTTTTATCAACCCCTTTAATAATGGAGTAAGAGTGATGGGGGGTTTGAAAAATATTATTAAAAAATCTGAGGCTTTGACTTCTAGTACATACAGCGAATTTCAAATAACTATCCTCCTACCAACTTGCTTTACTTATTCTCCCCTATTTACCCCTATTTAACCCCCAACGGAATCATCTCAAAATATAATCTAGTTCCAGATGTCGTTATAATACACACGTGTACCAAATTTCAAGTGAATATCTCAATTTTATTTTATCAACCCCTTTAATAATGAAGTGGGGGTTGAATTTTTGCAAAAAAACATTTGTTTATTAAAAGGCTCTTTTTTGAAAATTAATTTATATAGCTTAGGGATGTAACGTAACATGGTTTAGCTTACTTTCTTCCTAAAGAGTTGTACTTTTGACAAAAAGACTCTTTAGCCCGCTGTGTACCGTGAGAGTTAAGCTTAGTAATTTCCACGAGGCAATCCTTTTTGTTGCATTTTGTTCGAAGAAAATGCTCAGACCCTTTTTTCCGCAACATTTCGTCGTCATTGACTGTATATGATTATAAAGATTTCTTCCAGGTGATGCTGCTGCTTCAAAAAGGCAACAAAGCCAGAACCATAGAACCAACGGCGATGAACAAAACCTCCTCAAGAAGCCACGCCCTCCTCAGCGTAACCGTCCGCCACAGCGTGCCCATAGACAAGAAGGACCACCTTCGCATGCGGATAAAGCAAGGCCGGCTTTTTATGATAGATTTAGCCGGCTCGGAAAGAGCCAACAAAACAAAAAACAGAGGCAAGCGACTGCAGGAGGGGGCGCATATCAACAGATCCTTACTGGCCCTTGGAAACTGTATCAACGCTCTCAGTGGCGGCGCCAGATACGTCAACTATAGAGACTCAAAGTTAACCAGGCTATTAAAGGAAGCACTAAGCGGAAACTGTCGAACGGTGATGATCGCGCACGTTTCACCAAGCGCCGCTCAAAAGGACGAGTCCCGCAACACCCTAATCTACGCAGATAGAGCGAATAACATCACCAACAAAATAGAACGAAACGTCTTGGATGTTTCCTACCAAGTAACGCAATACCAGACAGTAATTACGGAGTTGAGGGACGAAATTTCACGACTCCAGACGAAGATGAAAGAAGAGAGACCTCGGTCGGCGGACGTAAACAAGCTCAATGCGGAGGAGAGGTGTAGCGAGGTAAGGAAGTTGAGAGAGCAAATAGTCGAGACTTTTAAGACGCAAATGAAACTAAGGAGGAAGTTAATGGAAATTGACTCGCATCTGCTGGGCTTGGGGATGGAGGCGGAAAGGCAGCACGTCATTATATCCCACTGGGAATCGAGGAATAACAAACTCTATAAGAATAGTATAAATGAATCTCGTGCCAGAACACAGCAAAGTATAAGGTAATCACACTAGTTTATTTGGAATAAATCAGTAACTTAAAATTGAGTTCCTTGGAGATAGCCATACTTCAAAATACGGACTAATTGTTAAAAACGGAGTATCATAGCGTACTATTTTGGTGCTCTGCATGTTAGTAACATATCTAGCATGTAATTAATTTCATGTCAATAAAAAAATTGGTGATGGGGAAGGACGAGACAAACAAAAAGTTTTATATAACATGTGGTCTAAACCTTAAGCCCATAATTTTAGAAAATCAAAGGAAAAATCGAAAATTATTAATAATATTCTTAGGTACTCTCCCTTGTGATATTCTCAAGCAATATTTTAGTTTATGTTATTGCTTGGTTAAAGACGTACACACGACCTATCCGCTCTTTGTTTTTGTATGTTGATTTTGTTCTTTTTGAATTTTGGGCCACTTAAGATGTATTTTATTGACTTACCGTTCAAGTTGATAAATACTTGGTTACGTACAGACATTACTTATTCGTTCTTTTTGTGTTGCTTTTTGGATTTTGGACCATGTTTTTCTTTTTCTTTACTCTATTGATATTAGTTGATAATTTAGTGTGATAACTTACCAAATATGATGAACGGAGTGCGTATATCCTCAGTTCGACGTGCCGAAATTTGTATTAATGGAGATGGAGGTCATTTCGAAGAATGTTTGTGTTGTCACAATAACAATAACAGAATAATTCTTTTGAATTTGTATCTCCTCAGAGAAATGGAAAAATACATCGGCGAACTACCAGATTATCAAACGGCATTTATCAAGGGCAGATCAACAGACGACCATATGTACACCACCAGACGGATCCTGGAAGAAAAGTGGAAAGAAGGAACAAAACTATATATAGTCTCAATTGACCTCCAAAAGGCATTTGATACCATCAGGCATGAGGCTATAGTCAACACTTTGCTCAACAGGGGAGTACCGCACTACTTAATAAACAGAATAATAAAAGCATGCTTACACGAAAACACTGCAATACAATGGTTTGGACAGACGACGGAATCAAAAATGAAGAATATAGGAGTCAAACAAGGATGTCCCCTATCCCCCCGACTATTCACCACAGTCCTGAACCAAGTGATAGAAAGCACAATAAAGGAGAATCAGAATTTCAATGGAAACGATGGAACGATAAAGCCCCCCATCGTACTTGCATACGCCGACGATATACTCATCATCACCGAGGAAGAACAAGACATCGTTAAATTTCTAAGAAACATGACACCACATCTGGATTCCTCTGGAATGAAAATAAACTTCAAGAAGAGCCTTATAATGGTCCGAGACCCATTGACAAAAACAAGTCCAACAAGTGGGGAAGAATACAAAATAGGAGACTACACCCTGAGAACCACGAATAGAATGAAATACCTAGGAACATACCTAACGAATCAACTAAAAAGGAGGGAAACAGTAAGGGAAAGAATCAAAACAGCCTACAGAGTCACAAGAGCTCTACTACCCTTCATTGAGGACAACAAACCACCATGGTGCCTAACCAAAAAGATATACACGACCATCATAATGCCTACGATGATATATGGAGTCAAAAACGCAGCAACGACAAAGGCCAACAGAAGAAGCCTGAGAAGAGCTGAAAGGGACATTATCCAACTGCTAGCAAAAACAGGAAAACCACAAAAACGACAGAAAACGTCAACATTACTAGAGGGAAGAACAATAATCAAAAGAATAGAATCATACGCAATGAAATACTGGGGACACGTCCAAAGACGGGACTCGACACACCTACTAAAGAAAGCGCTGCGAATGAACAGCAACAAACTGAAAATGGGGAGGCCATGCTACACATGGATAACAACAATCGAGAGGATTATGAATAAGCTAGGAAAGGATTATACACACTGGGAAAAGCTGGCACAACAAAAAATGGAATACAATAAAGAAATATCAAGGATATACACACTGCCAGACTCAGAAACAGAAGAAACAGAAAACTCAGAAGTAGAATAGGAGAGAAGATGATCACAGACAGAAACTAAGAAGAAGCATATCACAAAAACCTGAAAGTAAAAAGAAGCACGAAAACCTAAAAGAAGCATCTCACAAACGACTACACTTTCCATCCGATGAAGACAGAAGGAAAACAAGAAGAAACATCTCACAAACACCTACACGCTCCATCCTATACTCCTACCCCATGCGTCATGCGGCTCTCGCTGCTGACAACAAGCATGTCCAATGTCCAATCCAGCGTATGCAGCTGGTCCGACGGTATATAAAAGCACTGGGGGTTTGTTCTGGCACACGGTGGGATGATAGGGGGGCGATCGGGCTGCGTGGTGGAACAAATCTCCCTGCACCGGAATTGGCAGCAATGCCCACCTTACGCTGGCAAATCAATCAATCAATCAAAAAACTTCGGAATTGGCAGCAATGCCCACCTTACGCTGGCAAATCAATCAATCAATCAAAAAACTTGTTCTGTTATTGGATGTTCCCGGTTTGTCACGGGTCAAATCCCATTTAGAGTTGTTTGACTCATTTATTGACCAAAAGCGTGACGTTCATGGGTATCCCCCATATTACCCTGTTACGCAGACCAATACCGCCGATACCCATGGCTAAAGTCACTTTAATACGCTTGGAATACGAGAGGGTTTAACTCAATTATTGAATAGATACATTACAAAATAAAACATAGTGGTAGAAAACAAAGATAGAAGTTTATTAACAAAACAAATATAAACCAAGGTGTACTTACAGTTTTAATCGTCACATTCATCACCTTCATCACCCCTGGGGGCCAACTTTCAGGGGAGGAGTTGGGGCCACGCAGTACCCACACTTGATGTTTTCGAACGCCCAAACCCAGCTGACTTTTTACTGTTCCTCGGCATCGTTACTCTTTTCGCGATTCAGCATTTCCGTTCTGGTTACAAAGTAACCTTAGTGAACGATACTTGGTTTTCCGCTGACTAAGGCTTTTTCGATACAAAGTAAAACGTACTTTGTTCAACGAAGTTAAACAATCTCATGTAATAAATCATATCTGTTACTAAAAAATGATGTACCTACCGGGTTTATAAACCAAGATACTACGTGACATTATTATTTTTAATTGCTGCTTTGTTCTGATCTATTTATTATTGTTTACGTTGATTTCCATAGAGACCAAAGACTCTATTTTTAGTTTTCGATACCTGATTGGCAGACATCATGTGCGCAATTCTTTAAAAAAATCAGAATTTTCTGAAGATACGCATACCTATTTTTTTATTATATCTCGGACGTTTAAATGTTCGTTTTCCAATTTCCTGAAATAATTACTCATTTTTTAAACTTTTAACACAGAACACTTATTTTATGTCACAAATGTTAATAAATCACATTTAAATTTTATAAATTAAAAGCTTTAATTTTGTACTAAATTAAAAAACACTCGTGTAAACAAATCCTCTGTTTAAACCCTGGTAACCATCCTATGATTGTGTTGTGCAGAAAGAGATAACGAATTTTTAAATTTTCATAATTGGTATAAAAAGTTCGGTTCAAACAGTCCCATCAAAGTTTCCCGCTTCTTGCTTTGAGACCGCGCGGCGGCGAGGACACAAGTCGGTAACCTTCACACTCTTTTATAACTTCTGTGATGCCGAACTATACGTCCATTGACACAAAAAAGCAGTGGTTCTCAATTGCCTCCTACCTTAACATTAAAAATTTTGACGTAGGTCAGTTCTTTGGAAAGTTCTCTTATAACACTCCATGTTATTTGTTTTATAATTTGATAAATTAACTTATACAAATTCGTTACTTTGTGTTTAACTTTATGCAACCAGCAATGCTTCACATGTGCAGTGAGTTGCGGAACTAAATTAACACACTAATATTAATCGATCAGTTTGCAAAGTTGGCATTTTACAGTAAATTACACAGGTTATGACGTTGTCCTTCATTAGGCAGTTACATAAAATTCTTCAATAGGTTTCTCGAATAAATTTCAAGTTCTATCTCCTCATGTTGTTTACAAAATTTATAAATACATTTAATTTAAACAGGTTCAGTAGTAACCTGAAGTTTCATCTCTTCTTCTTCTTTGTGTCCAAGTAACTCAAGTATGTTGGCACCTTTTAGTTTAGTAAACTTTTGGGAGAGGAAGAAGTTTAATTTTTTATATATTAAAAATTATAAGTGGGAAAGGAGAAGCCACAAAAGCGTCCTTTTCAATTTTAAGAGCTTGGCAGAGCAGACGTGTGGTGTGTGTCGAGTTACTTAATTTTTTGTCAGCCATGCTGCATTAAGGCGTCAAGCCATAAGCTTCGGCTTATTTTTAAGAGGCTGAATGCACCCCCAGAGGTTTTTTGGGGTAAGTTATTGTAAAGAAAATTTCCTTTAAAGTTGCTAAGGGTTATTTTTAATTCCTTAGGGTTGCAAGTCTCCCTCGTAAGAGGCCCATTTTTTTAAAACATTTTTTCTATTGGTGTGGACTTGAGGACTTCATGATTAAACACTATGTTTCCTGAGAGTTTCCTATAGATAACAAGTCTGGAAGTTGCAAGCTTTCCTGTCCTATTTTGGGAAATGGTTTCTATAAGTTCCCTAATACCTAGGGGTTTTTGCTGAAGAAAAGGACGCTTTTCGATGGTGAATGGCCTGGAAGTTGCAGGTTATAAGGACGAACAAAGTTTTTCTTATGGACATGTAGAGACCGTTATGAAATGAAACTGTAACGAGCTGTTGTATGCCAACAGGTATTTAGAGGGTTACTAAGGTAATGCCTCTCAAATAAACTTATATGAAATTTTAACTTATATTTGTAAAAAGTGGTACCATTTTATAACATTTTCTTTTATATATTTCTGGCTATACATATAACTAAATTTCATAACATTCTTTAAATTATACCATTGGTTATTAAATTCTTAAATATTTCAACTAAGCTTATAGCACGATAGTATTTATATAATTATCATATGATTATTTTGAATCTGTAATTATCAAATTGTTAGTGGGAATATCCGCTAAAGTAAAGTTGTGACTAATTAATATTGTGTTTATTTTCTCCCATTTATGACATTTCAATAGAGTACTGGTGAGCTATAACTATATTTTAACCTATGTATTGTTTTCCGTAGCTTTCATAATGCAGGATAACTTTTAGGCAAGCTATGGTGGCGCCCTGAATATCTTTTTAGCAAATTAGTTTAAAACTTGTATTTCTATACTTGTACTTATATCTTTAAATTTCTTTTAAAAATTATTGAGCAAATCGGTAAGTATCAACCCACGACTCTGCTCTCCCATAACCCAAAGGCTGCCGTTCGCAAATTGAGGTAAAGTTGTGTCCAAAATATAACATTCAAAGCGGTATCCCTTAAGAATTGCATCAAAGAGAGCCACGCGCTTGCAAACGAACACCTGCTTAATGCGTTCAGAATCGGATTCAAAATTTTTATGACTACATTCGTATTTTACTTGTCGCATGACAACTCTCCATTTAAATATTTATTACCACAAAAACACTACTGGCAAATTTTCCAATTTAATGTCACATAAATACTAGCACTACACTACAGTTTCTTGGTTTCTTCTTATCGGCAGTGTCAACAGAAAGGGCACGCACCACAAAAATAACAAAAAATTAGATTCATATTTATTCAGCGAATAAAAAATTGCCGTCAAAGGAGTCATCGTATGTGCTTTATAAATATGAACTCAGCTTTTTAGCATTTCTTTTATTACTGTCAAATATGTTTGTTTTTAAATGTGTTTCCTCGCATACCGAAGGGAAGTATTGCATTCGAGAAAAAAATCACCCTCCGACATTTTTTCAGAATTTCACGTTTCAGATCACGTAGATTACGAAAATATAGATTTTCTAATTCCGTCAGTCAGTCAGTCTGTCTGTTGGTGTATTATCTAAAAAAACTGCTTGACGTAGTTCAGTCAAATTTAGTAGGTAGCTGATGCTGTTGTCTGAAATGGTTAAACTTTCACTGGAAAATATACAGGGTGGACCGTCTAAATGGAATAAATAATGGAAAAAAATTTGTTTGCTCAAATTTAAAATTTCCACGTTTCATGGCATTCTAAACCTATTTCAAAAAAAAAATTCAAAACTTTTTTTGGTCGGATGACACTTTAAAATGTTCTCCAAATGTACCTTCCTCGAGAGGTAAACGTATAATAATAGTACACGCGGGTAGAGGTGTTTCAGAATCTTATGAACCGCGAAATGCGCAAAAGGCAAAGTTTGTTCTGGGTTATAAGTGAATTTTGAAAACGCTGAGGGCTACCTTGCTGTATATATAAACAAGAGCTCAGGATAAATTGTAAACAATAAATCTAATATTTTTAAGAAGTCCACAGGAGGGATTATGTCTCTGCGCATATGAAAGTCACAGCTCATGAGAATTTGAAACACCTCTAATGAAGATGGATTTGTAAAAGGGTGTTTAATGCTTTCCGCAAAAAACATAGCAAAGTCATCGGCCGATTACCACCAAGATATGAATGCCACTTTTTTGAAAAATGTTTTGCAGAAAAACTATTGCGTTACATAAAGCGAAATTCGGCCATAGTGTTAGATAATATGCCTCTTACCATTCGCGACAAGCTGAGAAAATACCAACTACATCGACGCGAAAGTTTGAAATAATTGAATTTAAAAAAAAGCGGTGAAAAATGCCATTGTTAGGTAGGTTCAATATAATGCTAGAATTAAATCCTAGATAAAATGAATGTAGGGTTGTTGTATTTCTATTTAATAATAGGTAGAATTGTGAAATTCGACATTTATGAAAGCAGGAATATTTTACTTTCATTGTTTCATTACTTGCCAAACTCTGAAATTCTAACTCCGGCTCTGCAAGTCAACGTGGACTCTATATACTAGACTAATACGCATAATAAAATTCGACCAATCAGTAGATCTGTAGCAGAATTTGCCATCAATCAGATTTAGTGGGCGTACCTTATTTACTTAACTCTGTCGTAGTTTATAAAAAAACTACTTAATTTAATTTGTGCTCATTTTTTGTCACACCTCCAGACAATAGTAAAAAAAAGAATAAAGGAAGCCGCAAATGCTCTTTATATTTTGGATTTGAGTTTACCTGTCTGGTTTTAATCAAACAGGTGTCACACTCTTAGAAAAAACCTATAAGACTTTTTCATATAGGTTTTTTGTTTGTCTAGTCGATCGTCATTACTAGTTCTTTTTGTGACATTAAACTAATTACACCCTGTATATTAAGCTTATATAATAGAAACGGTTTTCTCTATTTTCAATTTCACATTTCTCTATTAATTACACAGCCACACACAAAAAAAAAGTTCAGACCCAGAAAGCAGACCTACCAATCTTTATGTATTTTGATCCAACGATAAAATGAATTTCTGATGACGGCATTGGGTTCAGGAGGTCAAAATACATAAAGATTGGTAGGTCTAGTTTCTGGATTTGAACTTTTTTTTGTGTGGCTGTGAATTATTGGGCGTTGGTGGTACATAAGCTTCTTATGCCACCTATCTGGTTGGTGTTGGTACTTATCTGTATGTTTTTTAGAAGAAGAAAGATAGTAACTGCTGACGGCTTTCGATCAGCAGGAAATGAACAAGATGATGGATCCGATGGAGATGGCGATCCGGAAGGTGAGGCTGCAGTGCAACAGGCATGGGCCGAGCTAGCGGACATAGAGAGGGAGCAGGAGAGATGGTCAGAATTACGCACACATATAGAACAAAAACTAGAAATTTGTAGACAGCGCGGTGTTAAATTAGAAGATGTAAGTCTTCAGCAAATTATTTACTTAACTTTAACTGTTGCTTTGGAAATTCAATTGATATTTGTTTTCAAATTACGGCACCTTGAACGTTTATTAACAAAAAAATTGTTAGTATCTCTCTTTATGTGTGTAATCAAGTAGGCTAGCACCTTTAAACATTGAAAGAGTTTAAAACTGGCTATGTCATAATTTCCAGAAACTTCCATCCTTGTTATCGTCAGATGATGAACGAGAAATTTTAGCCCTCATGTGTAGAGTTCACGAATTAGAAGCTGACAAAATGGCACTTCAATCTGAGAGACTCGTTAGGCAGCACGAGTTGAGAAGAAGAGATTTAGTCATCTTAAGATACGATAGACAGAGACAGCTGTGTGAAGAAATAATCACAAGGCAGAGGCAAATTCTAGAAGGTAAACTATCATTAAATGTCGCCCCTTTTAAAAGAAGTAGTATTAATAATGCATTTATTTTCCATTAAGACAATACAATTGTATAGGAATCGTCATAACATACTTAAAACTAAGGTACTATTTACTATTAACTGCCAGAAACACAAACATTTATTTACGAAATTCTATGTATATTTTATAATAAATATAGTGCAGGGTCTAAATTAGACCATGTGGAACCCCCGGTTTTAACTTACTACACTCTCAACTGACTGTACTTGTTGTGCTTTTCCTACGGAGTATTACACTAACATATCGGCTCCTATCACGAACACAATCGAACGAACAAATGAACACAATCGAAGGCCCCTATACCATAGCTGGATAATTTGTCAATAAATTTATTGTGGTTCACACACTGGAACGCCCTATTTACGTCGCAAAAATCCCTAAAAATCTGAATATGTTTAAGCAAAATAACATAATTAAAAAAAAATCAGTTTCTTTTCGCAAGGCTCCAAGATGCAGCTTGGAAGCTGTATACGTTAATATCTATCTACTTACTCTTCCTGTAACCCGGGTAATAATTTAATTAGCAGTTTAAAGTTAGATTAGGAGTAATTTTCATATTTATGTTTCTGGCACTTACAGTATTTAATATTTCCTGTGTATTAAATATTTTCCATGTAGCTGATTAACTACAGAATTTATACATATAGTACGTTTATTTTAGAAGGTAAAGTGAAGCTGCCTCCAGATCTGCAGGAGCTGTACCAAATGTATCAGCAAGAAATACACGCAGCAACATATACAGACTTAGGTCTACCACAAATGTCATTCTCACCAGACAAATTACCACCTATTAGTAAAATGTAAGTCCATATACTATCACAGCAGTGTGATCTGGTTTATTTTAGACCCCTTTTATGCTGGCGTTTTCTGCCCGACGGTAATTACGGCCGCGTTATGTAAATCACAGGGAACAAATGGAACATTTTATGCACTGCCGTCCGTTTTACTTGCCTAAACGCCTCATAATAGGGCTCTTAGTTGCATTTGTTTTAATTTGCTAGTGTTTTAGAATAACTATAAATAGATTAAAGTAAAGTAGGACTTGTTTTTTTTATTTAAGGTGGCCATACCCTAGAAAGATACATCCGATATCCGATACTTTTTTTTCTTAGTACGTATATTTAAAAAAACTATAAGAGTACCTAAGTAGAACCATAACAAGAATATTACTCTGAATTTTCTCTTAATAATTTCAGTGGTTTGCAAAATAGCTCGATTTAATTTTAAAAATTATGTTAATCTTCCTATTTCGTAGTTTTAAATCGAGCTATTTTGCAAACCACTGAAATTATTAAGTGAAAACTCATAGTAACAGTCTTGTTATGTACGGTTCTACTTAGGTACTCTCATAGTTTTTTAAATGTACATAGTAAGAAAAAAAAGTTATGGGCAAAAATAATAAATATTTCCCTATCGGATGTCTCTTTCTAGGGAATGGCCACTTTAAATACTATCATTATCATTTTATTTGGGTGAAACATGCTTGGTATTTCGCTTACACCGATTTATTCCCCAACATAATACTCCACATAAGTCTGTCGTTTCCAGATATAGCGACCCAATTTTCAGAAGAGCCGGTACTGGTGATATGAGCGGTGGTAGTGACGCTAGTGGACCTTCGCCGCCTTCTTCTGCGGAGTCTGGTGAAGATGGACTGCCTAATTTGAACGACTCTAGTATAGATCGAGTCATGGGACAACCCGTTTCTCGTCCCGGAGTCGGCATGAAGCTTCCCCCACTACCACCTAGTCCGCCAGTGAGGTTGACCAAAACTGGATCGAATGGGTAGGTAGAACCCAAGATCTATAAACTATATAGGTTGCATGGAAATAGGCCCATTTAACAGTCTCTTTATTATGTATTCTAATAGAGCTTGACGAGTAGAGTAACTGTGCCAAAAATTAAAATTTATTGACTGTTCCTTCATGTATAAAGAAATTGTTGAAGTTGACGCTTTCAAAAACGCTGGAATAGTCAGTTACTCGAGTTGTGACGTCACATCGTCCCAACCGCTCTGAGAACACGTATAGTGACAATGTCTATTGTAGATGTGATGCAACTATTTTATTGTTCATTCCTTAATTCCTTCACTGCCAACCAAATTAAAAAAGAAAACACCGAAAGTGCCAAAACTGAAAAAATTTGTCAAATATTATATGGGTATTTTTATGGCATTTTTTATGTGCACTAAGCAAATGGAGACAACTATACATTATTTTCGAATGATTCATCGTATAATATTTTGAAGTATGAGGTATTTTTTGATAATCAACAAAATAGGAAATACTTAAAGTACTTAAAAAGACATTTTTCTTTTCAGTTCGATGAGGAGAGCAATGAGCGAGGACGTGTTGGGCGGCCCAGGAGCAGTGCCTTCGCAATAAAACAATTTTTTTATTTTTTTATGTAAAATATATCTTTGGTAAATCTTACAATAAATATTATTAAGCTTACATTTTATTGAACAAAGATTTTAAAAATTGTGCTTAAATAACAGTTTTTGCACGTCGATCGAACTACCTATGTCTGTGTATAAATAATTAATTATTAATAAACTAGAGCTAAGAGAAAATACATTTATTTTTATAATACTCTCAAGTATTTACCGTTATATTTCGTGTTTTCTTAAATTAGCATTAAAAGAGAATGAACATGTATAAAAGAGACTAGATATGTTAACACTAAGAAATAAAATACCTACATCCAAAATAATGTAGACAAAAACACACATAGATACAACCAAGTTCATAACACGAAGGTGAGAAATAGGCACAGTGTACCTACTGACAAGTAAGTATATGTTATTTTTAAACGATTTATTTTTAAAATCATACAATGGGTCTGGCTGAGAGCATCCTCTTTTTAATAAAATTTTGAAGTCCGTTAAAAAGGATGATATTCTCAATTCGATTCGCATGTATGTTTTTTTAATCTTTGTTCAACTATTTCTCTGGAATGGCCTAAGTGATTTCTATGAAAATCTTTGACAGCCAATGCAGTATCGCTCGGTAGTGTTCCCACATTAATTTCGTCAAGCTGTGGCGTCAGCCCAGTTACCAGGGGGACATACCAGCAGAAGCTGGAAACCATAACACAGATCTACCAAAAAGGAGGTCTTGTTCTAATAGCGCAGTCAGTAAAGACAAAAAAAGTGCAAAACCTCGGACTCCGGTTAAGAAAGATCGATTTTCATTCAATAAACGGCACTCGATTCTTAATTGACAGTATTGCAAAGTCTGCATGGTCTGAAGGTGTGCTCTTACCCTGGAGGTGGGTGCCACCCTTCTCGGGGATGGAAATTTGTAAACTTAGAATAACCGCAGAAATCCATAGGGGGATGCAGACACTTAAAAAATGTACGAAAGTTCAGGGTATTTTTAGCAAAAAATTATGTTTTTTTAAATTTCTTTATGATGAAAATTAATTGAGATATCACCATTTTAATTTCGCATTTGAGTGCGAGGACCACCATCTTCGTGTAATTTAAACAAACTAAAAAAATCTCAAGAACGAAGTGTTCAAGGAAGTTGTAGCCCTTGAGATTTTCTGCAAAATGGTTTTTGGAGCGATAGATACCGTTTCTCTGCTAACGACTTTAACTGACGCTCATTTTAAAGGTCCTTTCAAGTACTTTAAAGAAGGCCTGACAAGCTTTCCTCCAAAAATTCGTCGCGTTTCCTTTATTTAACGTTGAAAGGTTCGAATTCAGTTTTCGTCGAACATGCTTCTTGAACGAGCCATCGCTCGGTTCGGTTCAACTTCATAGAACATTTTTTGCTTAGAATTCATCCCCTATGATTTTCTGTGGTTGTTTTGAGTGTACTAATTTCCACTCCCTAAAATGGGCGCCATCCACCCCCGGGGTAAGAGCACACCTTAGGACCATGAAGACTTTGCAATATTATCAATTACGCATCGAACGCCATTTATTTCATGAAAATCGGTTTTTCCCGAAAGAATTCTGAACGAAAAACTTTCTCAAACACTGAGCTATAAGGTTCTGAAGTATTTCGATGCTCTTAAGCTAATGCTGGACACAAGACAATGTTCTACCATGTCAGTTTCCCCCTACCATACCCTTATATCGCTTAAAAAGGAGAAAAGTAAGATTTTCCTTTATACAGTGTGATACTCTTAAGACCAAAATAAGTAGTAATTTTAGTACAGAGGTAGAACTTCATGAGCTGCATTTCTTCGAGTACTCAACTCAAATGCCTGCTGCGATCTCGTGATTAGGACAGATTTTCAATATTTTGCGTCGTATTGGAGACACCGAAAAGGGTTACTAGAAAAAATTGTTCGGAATCTTATTTTAACCTTGGATATCAAAGTTTTGAGAAATAATTCGAATTTTCAAATTTTTTATAATTTTCATTCGGAAGTTCGAATTAGTCAGTTCTCACTAACAAGCCATGGAAACAAATTTCTACGAATGCCAATCACAATGTATACCGGGTGTCCAAATACGCATCCCCCGTTTATTTTACGACCGTAATCTCAGCGTTATCGAACGCGGAACATCTAGCCGAGAAAAACCAACTCTTACATCTCGAATAAGTAGAAATAAAGACAGTCTTCGTTACAATTAAAACTCATACTCGTAAATCGAAAAGCGCCGAATCGCTCACCTTCTACAGCGCGTAAACAAACGACCAGTAAAATAAATTGAAAATTATGAACGCCACTGGGAATACAACCCTGGATTTCTTGTCGATCCAGATAGCAACTTCTTGTGGAGTCATGGTTGTCCACGCAGGAGGGGTTGGTGGTCTGGAGGCGTTGTCAGGAATCGGTATGGTAGTGACACTCTCCTCGCTGCTTATTAAGTCGTCTTGACTCTGGGTTGTTATTTTGGGAACGTTCAGGTAACTCGGAAAGCTCTACAAAAGAAAAAAAATGATAAAAACATTTATTAAATAGGTACAGTGTGTGTCCGGATAGGGTAGGCACTCTTGTAAACATTCTTATTTCTGATGTTGCGAGAAAAAGTCATTTTGTACAAAACATTTAGCTTGTCTTAGGAAATCACAAACAGTTGCTAAATTTATGACAAAAGATTTCGAAGACAACATAAAGTTAGTACATGTATGTATAGTAGTAACATCTGATTGAGACGATTCCGTTAAAGGGGTGGGAGGTGGTAGGTTGTGAATAGCGCAAAATAAGTAGACCAAGCCAGAAACTTCATTTTCAACGTATATGGTAGAAACCGACGCTTCGAGTTTTTCTGATATCTGCCCCAAATATGATTCAAATTCTATGACCAATAATTTCCACACTCTAGAGTGCAAATATAGTCAAGATGTTTCCTTTAAAGAGACTGACGAGAAATCTGGATGTGGAAGTAATGATTCCTTAGGCAGCGGTTTTTTAATTTTTGGAATGTACAGTTTATGATAAGTCAAACAATTGTTTATGATTTCCCAAGATAAGCAAATCTTTTTTCAAATGAAAATCAAGAATGAGGAAGTATAAAATACTGCGGACGTACTGTATATGTATTTCAGCGCCGAGAAAAATGGTCACTAGAATATGATTATCTAGTATTTTTTTATTTTTTTTTTCAATATGATTATCTATAGTATTTGTTTATTTTTTTTTACTGAAAATTGTTACTTCTACGCTTCTTAGCTCCGAAGATATTGAATAACGCGCCCACTTTTAATCAGGGAGGCATAGTTTGTCGCATGCTATTTGTTCCACCAAATTTTGTTGGTACGAGGCTCATTGTGAGAATGCCCTATTCTTTTCTGTTAGATACTGGCCAATTTGACAGACTGATAATATTTTTGAAGAAAAAAATTTAAAAATCTGTAGAGTCCTAGACATTATTAAGAATAATGTCAGACTTAATACTGTCTCATGTCAAAATTAATAACTACTTTTCTATTCTAATTTGGCAAAACATATTATTAGAACATTCCCTATAAACAATTACAAAAATTGAAAACCTAAATTAAAGAATTTCCAAATTCAAATCTATAATAAACTAAATTTAATATAATTTATTTTCCAATCTATAAAATATAAAGTATTAAAGCATTTATAACACATTAAAGGACGTGGAGTGTCAGATTACAATTACTAATTAATAACATCAGGTCATTAGTTTCCAAGCGCTTTACGTATGTAGGGAATATGCTGATCAAGCATTTATAAATCATATAAATAGCCCAGAATGAATGGGGAGTAGCAGTGCATTCTAAGAGTCCATCTGGGTACCTATCACCCCCAACATGTGCCTTTGGTAAGAAAACATTATTTGCTGTTTTATATTTGTGTATTTCTGACTTTGTTGTTCGACTGCAACCATTTTTATTGTTTGGTTAATGAATATTATTTACTATTTAATTTGTGTTTGATAATTTCCAACTAGGAAAAACCTCTCGCCGGCCAAGTAGCCCCTTATTGTAACAGTCATAGACCAGCGGTCGTGACAATACTCTGAAAGCTAAATATCGTTGTTGCAAAAAGGTTCTTAACATTAAAATAATTCTTTAGTTCTTGTCAAATTAATTGGAGTAATACTGGACATTTTGACTTACGTGCACTGTTAGATAATTAGCCTGAGTGTTATCGGCGCTCTTTTCACCATCCAGACTCGAGCAAGACCTTGTCTTGTAGAGACTATTCATAGACTCTGCTTTTCTTAACTGCTTCCTGGCCAAGCTGGGTGTTATAGCCCCTTTTAAGATGTGCTTGCTGTTTTGCTTCTTCAATTCAACTTTCTTCCTAAAATGAGATTATACAGAAATGAAAACCACGAGGTGCTTTCAACAACAAACCGTTGTTGCACTACTTACCTTCTTCTCCAGATGACGTTTACGAAAGCAAACTCAGCCATCGAACAAAATATAAAAGTGGAACACCCCAGGAACCAAATTTCGCTCGCTTTAATGTAGGATACCTTCGGCAAATTCTTTGATAAGCCGCCGTTTAAGGTGATGAATGATAACATTGTCGCTGTGCCTAAAATAGTTAGCAGATATTAGTAGAGAGTTGAATAATAATTCTAAGGGAAAGTTTGGATAACAAAGACAATGGTCACAGCACGAAATACAAGCGAAAGAAATAGAGTAGGTCAAAATTTTACTATAAACGACTATAATGTAGAAGTAGTACGGGAATTCATCTATCTAAGCTCCCAAGTAAATAATGAAAGAAACAGAGAGGAAGAGGTAAAGCGGAGAATACTTATAGCTAATAGATAATACTCTGGAGTCGAGAAGTAACTAAAGTCAACAAATCTGTCACGAGAATCTAAATGTTTAATATACTGGACACTAATAAGACCAATATTAACGTATGACGAAACGTGGAGCCTAAGCAAATTAGACGAAAACCGCCTGGGAATCTTTGAAAGAAAACTATTAAGAAGAATATTTGGCCCCATTCAAGAAAACCAAGGATGGAGAAGCAGATAATTTTTAAATTATTTACGAAAGACAGACCAATTCTTCAATGACGAAAAAATGTATGCTATCTTTTTATCCCACAATATAGTTTTCTATCATATCCATCAGTTAGTTCTTTACTTTCTTTTCACCCTCCTAGAATGGGTGGCAAACCACCCCCCAAATAAAACCTGACATTGGTGCTTTTTTTACATTGATATACACAGTCTTGAAAATGCAGAAGCAATAATTAAAATTCATTTATTATTCGAGAATTCCGCGGTTTTGCCGTATTTACGGCTTCATCAACTCTACAAAACAGAAAACTCTGAATAAAGGAAGATTAATAACCGTAGGATATTTCCTTGGATGCAGAGACACCGTTTATGGAGGCACCCACATTTACATATTTTCATTGCATCTGTTTGTTTATTTTTGTTAGATGTATTTATTACACAGCCCCACAAAAAAGTTTTTGATCTGAATGACTGACTATGGTTTTCCTATGTAAGGTAAATTTATGAATATAAGTATCATTAAGGAAAGAAGTATGAATGGAGACTTTTTATCTCTCGTACACTTCTTTTTTAATGCGAAGAGCTTCAGCGAAGGGGTAACACTTCTCCCAAAGGGGTCGATACACCCACTGCACGCCTTTTATGACCTTCTGGACTTAGAACTGAGTAATAAAATCTTCTCGCTTACAAGTTCTTGAGAATGCAAAAGAAATATGGTAGAGGGTGAATGCCTCTCCAGAACAAGCCTCCAAAAGGGTATAAACTACCCCCTACTGGATGAGGAAACACAGAGGTGGAGGAAGACCTGGGAGAGCAAGTGGTCCTTGGTTTTACTGAAGAATAGTCGCTGGGCATTAGCGAGAATCTCCGTCAATTGCCTTGATCGCACCCTGCAAGGGTAAATACTACCCCCAAACCCCCAAAAAGGGTTCGGAAAAATGTTAGTACCAGAGAGATGCACTTTGGGGCTTTTAATTCTGAGAGGGAAGAAAAACGGGAGTCCATCTGTAGATTTCTTTTTCTCCGTTCAACGCATCTCTATATCCCTCATGGTATCATCTGTATTTCATGTCTTTTTTATTCATCAATCCCTTTTATCTTCAATCTCTAAAATTGTTTTCTACTCAATATATTGATGGCTTTTCGGCATTCTAAAAATCTCTTACACTCGATAGCATTTTTCCTTACAACGATTCACACTCTGGGAAACTGGTTGTAGGTGCAACCAATAGCCTCAGTTGCACCCTGAGCAGTTAAATCATAGGCCCAATCAGAGCAATATCAACATGATGTATAAACAAGAAATATAGCAATAAGAAAGGGAGGCAAAGAATGAGAGAATAGTACAGCATCGAATACTGGAGTGAAAAAAAATCTACAGAGATGGGTTCCCGTTTGTTTTTCTTCTCAGAATTAAGAACCCTAAAGCGTCTTCTCTGCCCCAAAAATTTTTCGAATCATTTTTGGGAGTCTGGGGGTATTTTTCGCTCCTTGCAGGGTGCAGTCAAGGCAATTGAAGGAGATTCTCGTTAGTGCACTGGTGCCATTCTGCAGTAAAAACAAGGAACAGTTGCTCTTGGGATCTCCCTCCACCCCTGTGTTCCTCATACAGCAGGAGGTATTTATACCCTTCTGGAGGCTTGGTTGCAGGGCGGTATTAAATCTCTACCATATTTTCTTTGCATTCTCAAGAGCTTGTAAGCTAGAAGCTTTTATGACTCAGTTCCATATCCAGGAGGGTATAGAAGGGGTGCAGAGGGTGTATCAACCCCTTCGGGTTGATGCCCTTGGCATTAAAAAATAAGAGTACGAGACATAAAAAGTCTCCATTTATACTTTTTTCCCGAATCATATTTATATTTATTTTACCTTACTGAAGGGATATTTTTGCCTCTACACTAAGATTGAAGGTATAGGAATATTTTTGACCTCGGATTGGGATTCAACGTTGAAAAATACATGGGAATTCCAAGGTCAGTGATTCATATCAAAAACTTTTCTTTTGTGGGGCTATGATTAGTAGAATATTTACCCAGTGCTACTCTAGGGGCTGCTGCGTCTGCTTGAAGCCAGAAAGTTACCCACGATGTGCATACTAATAGCATAGAAGGCAAAAAATAGTCCATGATATAATAGCCAACCTCTCTTCTTAATTTGAATTTGAAAACTACTGCACTAAAATTACCAGCTGAAATATGAAATACATTATTACAAATGTGTACAGATCGAACTAATAGATGCAAATATTAAAGGAGTATATGAGCAAGAAATTTTGTTTAAATAAATAATTTCTAAGTTTCAATAAAGGAATATATTATTTATTGAAACTTAGAAGTTGACAAAAAATTATAAACTAATTACCTATGTGAACTTTGTTGGACTAAATAAACGTTTCTTGATTCTTGCACAGTTTCCCTAAATAGTACAGGCAAATGAACAATTTAGGGTAAAAAAAATTAATAAAAGAATTATCTCTGGGATTTAAGTACCTAGGTAATAACCTGGAGAATGAGATGATGCATTCTTTGCACTTCCAAGTTCCGGGAAAATTCAAAAAAACTAAGAAAAACTTTTTGATTTTCGGTTTTCTTGCTCTAGCGGCCAAAATAATGAAAATAGAGAAAGAAGTTCCAAACAAAAGTTGTAGCTCGTCTCTTTCTCTACAAAAAAGGCCTTTACAAATTTTTGTCTTACTTAAGCCGTTTAGAAGATAAATCGAGTTTTCCATTTATAGTTTTAATCTGCTTCGAAATGCGTGAAAAATGAGAATTCTCCAGGAGTTTCGTACGACCGGGCTCTAAAAAAGTGAAAATAACATAAAATGTAGAGAAAAGTCTCAGCTTTAATGGATCTAATCACAAAATTCATAAAAAATTTTATCAAAGTGTCAGAAGATGGCTTAGTGAACGTTTTACAGTTGATCCACAGATTTATTCATATCTTTGCCGGGAATCCTTAGAATGATAATTCATTTTGCTCATATATTTTTATATCATGATATATTAATCCAATTAACATTTACTTGCAATTACTTTTGTTGGAAAAATATGCCTTGCGATCAAAGTAGAGGGTATATTTCTGATTGATCAATCACCTCCAAATTTTGAAGTTCAAGTCGCTATATCTTAAGTAAAAATAATAGCACAGTCTTAATTTTCGGATTATAAGTACAATAAAACCATATTCTTTCGAATGACTTTAGAGTTTTTTAAATGCGCGCAGTACTTTTTGAATTTATCTACATTATTCTTACACATTCAGAAAATGCACAATTATACAGTAAAACATATACAACTTATTTGTTTCTAAACATTCTTCAATGAAATTTTCACGAAATATAGATTAAAGTGCGTGGAATCGAATCCATGCAGTGGAAAAGCACCCATTGTTACGGGAGAAGAGGCTGGATGCATAAAACTCAAAGATGTGAATAAATCAACTGTATAAAGTTTACTAAGCCATCTTCTAACACTGTTTTCTCTATGATAAAAATTTGTATGAATTTTGTGATTAGTCGCACATTAAAGCTGAGACTTTTCTCTACATTTTATGTTATTTTCATTTTTTTAGCGGCTCTGAATAGTAATAATTATCGATCCGGTCGTACGAAACTCCCAGAGAATTCTCATTTTCTGCGCATTTCGGAGCGGCTCAAAACTATAAGTGGAAAACTGGATTTATCTTCTAAACGGCTTAAGTAGAGAAAGAGATGAGCTACAAATTTTCTTGAAAACTTTTTTCTGTATTTTCATTATTTTAGCCGTTAGAGCAAGAAAACCGAAAATCAAATAGTTTTTCCAAATTTTTTTGAATTTTCCCGGAACTTGGAAATGCAAAGAATGCATTATTCCATTCTACAGGTTATTAACTACTTAAATTCCAGAGATTCAATTCAAATTCAAATTCAAATGTTTATTGGTCTTTTTTTGATCAAGTACATGATATAAGACAAGTCACACTAGTTAAGTAATATAACATAATATAAGCTTATACTAAGAGTCGAGTAAAGTGTAAAACACACAGTTGTATAAGACGAGGACACGGAACACTGAAAAATGTACAGTACAAAACTTGTAAACAAGACTAAAAAAAATAAAAACGTTAACTTGCTGTGTATTAGTATACTTTAAATGCAGAAAAACTCTGATAGAGAATAATAACATTTGTCTGATAAAAACACCTTTAGTTTTTTTTTAAATAAATGCTCTCTTTCCTGATGTTTTATGTCATCGGTTAAATAATTTCGGGCCTATAAATCTCGGAGACTCACTTGTGATTTTTAATCTGGCACAAGGTTCATGGAGTTTATTTTTTTGTCTTGTATTGACTTTATGGTAGTCACTATTTAAAATGAAACTATTTCTATTTTTATAAACATACATACAAACTTCGAAAATATATAAGCTAGGCAAGGTAAGAATTTTATTTTCTATAAAGATATACTTGCACGTGTAAGTATTCGGTATACCAAATATACATCGCAAGACACGTTTTTGAGTAATAAATACATTTGAAGACATGGTGGAGTTTCGCCAAAAACAGATACCATATCTTAAACGTGAATCAACTTGGGCATAATATAACTTAATAAGTTGGTCTCTTGATAAGACCCCCCTAATATTTCGGAACAGGTATACTATAGAGGAGACTTTGGATATCAAAGTTTCGCAATGATGCTTCCAATTTAGGCATTCGTCCAAATATACCCCTAAAAACTTGACATTGTCCTCAGTATTAGAAATATTTTTATTGTCTATTTTAATACTCAAATTATCACATTCCTTTCGCCTACCGTGAAATCTGATAACTTGAGTTTTTTCGGCATTGAGATACAGGCTATTATGGGAAAACCAGTGGTTTAATGTTTTTAAAGTAGCATTACAATTTTGTTCCAAAATAATATCAGATGGATTTGATATTATCAGTGAAATGTCGTCAGCATACATTGTGAAATGTGCAGTTGATGGCAAAAAATCAATATCATTAATAAACAAAACAAAAAGCACAGGGCCCAAAATGGACCCCTGTGGAACACCTATCGTTAGATTTAAACATTCTGAATTAACAGATGATTCTTTTATTAATTTTTGCGAGGTTTTTACAACATTTTGCCTTCATTGCCTGTACTAAAAGATAATAGTTTAAGAGTAAAAATTGTTTGAATTTCTAAAACGATGCAAATTATCTAATTTTGATAAGCTGTGTCTCGCAAACGATTCATTTTTAGGCGCCCTTTCCATTGGGACTTATCATCAGGAACATTAGCACTGCAATATATAAAAATTTCAAAATATTTCGCAGAAATCCAAATTCCTTTTAAGGTGAGAAAGAGTCCTTTGGTTCTCTTCAATCCAGTATCTACATTATCTACAATTTTGCGAGGAAATCACCCCATTAGTTGATAATGTTGATTCATCACTAAATAGAACATTTCGATGAAAGAATTTGCTTTTAATAATATTTTTACCCATTAGTAAACAAAACTCCAAACGACGACTATCATCTGCGTCAAGCAATTGTACTCTGGCGTGAATGGATGGCATTTGTGGCCTACTAAAACTTGAGTATGAGATCTGTTAACACGTATGTTTTGTATTTTTACTTCCCTCGCATACCGACGGGAAGTATTGTTTTCGAGAAAAAATCACCCTCCGAGATTTTTTCGGATTCTGACGTTTCAGATCACGGAGATTACGAAAATATAGGTTTTTTAATTCCGTCAGTCTGTCTGTCTGTCTGTCTGTCTGTTGGTGCATTTACTAAAACACTACTTGACGGAGAGCAGTCAAATTTGGTAGGTAGTTGACGCTACTGTCAGCGCAGAAATGGTAGAAATTTCACTGGAAAATATACAGGGTGGACCGTCTAAACGGAATAAATAGTGAACAAAATTTTTTTCGCTCAAATTTAAAATTTCCACGTTTCATGACGCGCTAATCCTATTTCGGGAAAAAAAAATTTGAACATTTCTTTCACCAACATTTCTGAAAAAATGTTTACCAAGATGAAAAAAAAATTGTTTTGCTCAAATTTAAAATTTCCACGTTTCATGACACGCTAAACCTATATCTGAAAAAAAAAAATTGAAATTTTTTTTCACCATTTTTAAAAAAATTTTTACCACTAAAAAAATTTTTTTTCTTTGTTCAAATTTAAAATTTCCACGTTTCATGGCATTCTAAACCTAAAAAGAAACAATTGTTTCAAAATTTTTTACCAACATTTTTGAAAAAATTTTTACCACTAAAATAGATGGAATTTTTTTTCTTAAAATTTTAAATTTCCACGTTTCATAGCGCTCTAAATATAATATAAGCTTATACTAAGAGTCGAGTAAAGTGTAAAACACACAGTTGTATAAGACGGGGACACGGAACACTGAAAAATGTACAGTACAAAACTTGTAAACAAGACTAAAAAAAATAAAAACGTTAACTTGCTGTGTATTAGTATACTTTAAATGCAGAAAAACTCTGATAGAGAATAATAACATTTGTCTGATAAAAACACCTTTATTTTTTTTTTAAATAAATGCTCTCTTTTCTGATGTTCTATGTCATCCGGTAGACGGTTAAATAATTTCGGGCCTATAAATCTCGGAGACTCACTTGTGATTTTTAATCTGGCACAAGGTTCATGGAGTTTATTTTTTTGTCTTGTATTGACTTTATGGTAGTCACTATTTAAAATGAAACTATTTCTATTTTTATAAACATACATACAAACTTCGAAAATATATAAGCTAGGCAAGGTAAGAATTTTATTTTCTCTGTCTCAAATTTAAAATTTCCACGTTTCATGACGCGCTAATCCTATTTCGGGAAAAAAAATTTGAAAATTTCTTTCACCAACATTTTTGAAAAAATGTTTACCAAGATGAAAAAAAAATTGTTTTGCTCAAATTTAAAATTTCCACGTTTCATGACACGCTAAACCTATATCTGAAAAAAAAAATTTGAAATTTTTTTTCACCATTTTTAAAAAAATTTTTACCACTAAAAAAATTTTTTTTCTTTGTTCAAATTTAAAATTTCCACGTTTCATGGCATTCTAAACCTAAAAAGAAACAATTGTTTCAAAATTTTTTACCAACATTTTTGAAAAAATTTTTACCACTAAAATAGATGGAATTTTTTTTCTTAAAATTTTAAATTTCCACGTTTCATAGCGCTCTAAATCCATTAAAAAAAATATTGAAATTTTTTAAAAAATTTTGAAAAAAATTTTACCACTAAAACAGATGGATTTTTTTTTCTTTGTTCAGATTTAAAATTTCCACGTTTCCGTGGCATTCTAAAATTATTCAAACAAATTTAAAAATGTTTATGAAAAATTTTTAAAAAAATTTGAAAACATGTTTAGGTAATCTATTTATCACTATTACAGAATAGACCAAATATTTTTTTGCTCAAATTTAAAATTTCCACGTTTCATGACATTTTAAACCTATTTCGGAAAAAAAATTTGCCACATCCTTTCACCGTTTTGGAAAAAAATTTAACACTAGAATAGAGGGAAACATTTTTTTTTGCTCAAATTTAAAATTTTTGCGTTTCGTGACATTCTAAACCTATTCAAAAAAAAAGTTTTGAAAATTTTTTATATTTTTTAACCACCACTATACTTCCACTCCATTACGTGAATGTGGAATTGAAAATGTGACAGATGGCAATAATATTTGGCATATGCACCTATTATATACTTTTATTGAATAATGGCATCCCAAGAAATAATTCAGTCATGGTGGACATTTGTAAAGGTATTTGCGCAAGCCTTCCATATTTGGCACCTGTTATTTAGTATTGAACTTTTGCTGTTGGATGAGCACTCTGTATATTTTTTTGACCAAAAGTTATCAGTTTTTTTTGTAATAATAGCAATAACTGTATTCCGATCTGCATTCTCAATGTCATTTCGTAATTAATATTTTTTTAGAGTGACCTCCATGCACAAATAACGAGGGAAGTTCTGTGTAAATAACTTTACCGATTTTTTTTCTAATAAGCCAGACGTCAGGTAGATTAACATCGTTTTAAATTGCGCAAAAGATTGTACTGTTGGAATTAGTTCATTATATGCCTCTTTTAGACATACTAATTTCACCCCCTCGCCTGCCTCCCAGAACACTCACAACTTTGAGGCAGTATCGCTCAAAAATCGTATTTCTGCCATTATCTCAGTTCTGAATGGTGTTACGAAAAATAAGATGGTTATTAAAGTTAAAGGTGAATAAATTCCCTAACGAGAAGGTTCAGACACATTTTTACGTAGTATTAATATTCTTGGAGTTATGGGTGGAGGAAGTCAAGCATCGTATCGCTTTCGCTCTATATATCGACACTTTTCTACATTTCCATGCTTTCTATTTGGTTTTACGTTTAGTTTTCACTTTTAAAGTTTAAGTAAATACATTTACTATCAATTTTGAAACTGTAAATATCTATAACTATCCACGGTTACCACCATTATGTGCTCGTTTCCACACAACCTTGCGGTAGAGCGTTTGGTTAACTTCTAATTCTTTTATTCCCTACTCCCAATTCATCTCGTTAGTTTAGATTTCTTTGAAGTTGAAGGTTCAAAAGGGTCCCTTGCTTCAATAAAACTGTGAGAGTCGGTCTACAGCAAGGTTTTTGGAAGCGATGGCATAGAGAGTACTTAGATGGTACTTACAAATGCCCCCTAGTCAAGCTGTGTCCTTTGCCGCTATCCTCGTAGTTTTCTAAACAATTACCCATATTTAGTTGTTAATTTGTTTTTGGTTCTTTTTTCTTTTTTTTTTTATTTTGTAAAATACTTTGCATTTTAGGTGAGTGGTATGTTTCGTCCGCATGAGAAATAATAAATATACACCTATTTATCTATAATTATCTAGCTAGTTTCACGCGTTCCATTTTAAATTCTTTTCCGTTGAATGGTACTATCAGTTTTTTTTTGTGACTTTTTACGGCCATGCGCCTCTCGCAAAAGGAACACAGTTCGCTATCGTACGTTCGTGGACGCATATAGCGGGTGAGTCACGAATTGCGCTCGCCCCGATATTTCATAAAATATTTGGAATAGAAAATTGAAATTTGGAGGCCTTATTACACGACTAAAATGCCACCTTTTCAATAAAAAATCAAGTTTGGTGCACAACCGGTTTGACCGGAAATGCCCACAACTGTCGATTTCTAAATGGAACACCCTATATATTTTTACATTTTTGGAATCTGGAGGAAATTTTCAATACAATACATCCATTTCGGTCACTTTTTGATAAACATTAAAAATTTTATTAAAAAATCTATTTCTGAATCCAGAGTGCTGTGGTGCCCAAAATATATTTTAGTTTGTGTGCTACGTTACTATAAAAATAAAAAGAGCAATATGATTGCATTACTTAATTTTCTTTAAATGTGATTTTTACCCACTAACTCGGTTTTTTTAAATGGGAATTTAATCGTTCACCAACATTTTTAAATACCTCATTTTCATACGAATCTAATGATACCAAAATTTTGAAAATCCGCTCAGAAATATTTGAGATTTCAGCCAGAATACAATGCACTCAAGCTTTTAGAAACATGCGGCTAATAGATAATAGATTAGTGGGCTTTGGAAACTAAAATAGCACATTTCTGTGTAAATCTGGTAACCTAATAACATTGGAAAAATCATAGTAGCCATTGAATGTAATAAAACAATATCAGCTGTCAGACAGACTCGTGTAGTTATAGGCAATCTTAAGCTATCAAACATTTAATAATTGTGAGCGCAAAGAACGTTACAATTAAGTTTAGCATAGGCATGTGGAGGTAAACACAATTACATCCACAAGGACATTTGCAATAGAATGCGACATCAGTTCGGTTTTCAGAGTTTTATTTAAATGAACATAAATATCGGACCTATAAATAAATAAAAATCAATTCCGTTTGAACAATTAAACTTAAACTAGGTAACAGTAGGTATCTTTAAAATAATTAATATAATTAAACCATAAATTGACATTTATAGATATTGTTCAAAATGTCCCTTCACGGGTATTTGAAGAAGTTTTATAAACTTTATTTCTGAGAGTACCCCATACATAATAGTCGAGGGGTGTTAAGTCAGGTGACCTAGGAGGGCACCTGATATGACCTTGATTTGCGATAAGGCGTTCACCATGCAAGTTATTTAAATATTCCATCACTCTTCTGGAATTATGTGGGGGAGCACCATCTTGTTGGAAAAACAGATTTTGTAAATAGGCAAGAGGAAGTAAGTCAAGAAATTCTGCTGTCTGGTTTTGTAAAAAGAATAAATATCGTTCGCCAGTAAGTGTTCCATAAAAAAATATGGGTCCAATTATTCGATCTCTAAGTACTCCAAGCCAACAGTTAAACCCAAATCTTTCCTGAATATTGCCCCGTCCTACCAACCTCGGATTTTCTTGAGCCAAGTACCTAGTATTATTTCTGTTAAACATACCTTAGTTCGTAAATCTACTTTCATCTGAATATAAAATATGAAAAGGAAAACCTTTGTTTTGTTGTACTGCATTTAAGAACCAGTTGCAATATACTAGCCTCCTGTCGTTATCATCTCCATAAAGATGTTGGTGTATTTGTTATTTATAAGACCGAAACTTGTTGAAACTGTACCATCACAAATCCTAATACATCAATTTCTTTGTCCTCACTTACAATAAATGTTTGATGGTCATCTTGTTGATTGGGTTCGTTTCTTAATTCTTGTTCCACTCTGGCAAACAAGTGTCTGCTTGGATGACGTCTGTTGGGATATCGTTGCTGATACAGTTCTGCAGCTGCAGTTGAATTTTTGAGACGCTCTCCATATATCAGTAACATATCGACTTTTTCATTTCTACTAAAATTATTCATTTTCTTTAATTTTTATTCAAAGAGATTTCCGCAACGCTTTATTTTGTATCTGTCTGACAGCTGATATTGTTTTATTACATTCAATGGCTACTATGATTTTTCCAATGTTATTAGGTTACCAGATTTGCACAGAAATGTGCCATTTTAGTTTCCAAAGCCCACTAATCTATCTATCTATTAGCCGCATGTTTCTAAAAGCTTGGTTGCATTGTATTTTGGATGAAATCTCAAATATTTCAGAGCGGATTTTCAAAATTTTGGTATCACTATATCAGTATGAAAATGAGGTATTTAAAAATGTTGGTGAACGATTAAATTCCCATTAAAAAAAACGAGTTAGTGGGTAATAATCACATTTAAAAATTTTAAACGCCTCTAGAGAATTAAGTAATGCAATCATATTGCTCTTTTTATTTTTATAATAACGTAGCACACAAACTAAAATATATTTTGGGCACCACAGCACTCTGGATTCAGAAATAGATTTTTTAATAAAATTTTTAATGTTTATTAAAAAGTGACCAAAATGGATGTATATTCAAAATTTCCTCTAGATTCCGAAAATGTAAAAATATATAGGGTATTCCATTTAAAAATCGAAAGTTGTGGGCATTTTCGGTCAAACGGGATGTGCACTAAACTTGATTTTTTATTGAAAAGATGGCATTTTAGTCGTGTAAGGCCTCCAAATTTCAATTTTCTATTCCAAATATTTTAGGAAATATCGGATCGAGCGCAATTCGTGACCCACCCGGTATAGTTCTTTCGCAGCTATCAGAAATTATGCTTATATTTTCTATTTTACTTCAAATTTGTTATACGTTTTGCAAATTTGCCGATCTTAAGTGTGCCCAAAGTGCCTGCCAGCAACGTGATCCAGTCAAGGTGGTGCGAAAACTCTCCCGCCAAAAAACCACCCCAACATCAAGACATCAAGGAGATCAAGGCGGGCCTCGATTAAGGTAAGAGGTTTACGAAATTCCTCTGTTCTTACCATTCAAACGCAATCAATTACAGTCCAAAATCCGAGCACTCACTCGAGCTGCTATTTATTAAGTTAATAGCGCACAGTTACTCTTTCCTTGACAATTGCTGATCAACCAGAAATAAACAACAATCAAACGAATTGTAAATGCGTCGCCATTGAGAAAACAAATAGCATCAAATACCTAGGTGTACTGGTTGATCAGCATCCAAAGTGGAAAGATCATGTGGAATACATAACATGACGGCTCAGAAGGCTGTTATATAAATTTTATCAAATAAGAGATATTGTAAATAAAAAACTATTAATGATAATCTATAATTCATAATTAGATATTGCATATTGATATGGGGCGGTCTTTTAAATCATTCTATATATTGCCTTCAAACAATGCAAAACACCACTTTAGAAATATTATTTAAAACGAAATATGATTATTCCATTAAATTGTTGCATGATGAGTTGGGTTTACTCACAGCAAGGGAACTCTATACTTACCACACTTTACTATGGACATTAAATAACACTCCAAAGATGTCAAAGCTACCCTAATTATTATGCAACAAGAACGAAAGATAAGATTTCTGCCACTTTACCATTGTGTATCAAAAGCCATACCCAACGATTTATATCTTACTACGGACCAAAGTTATACAATTTGCTTCCAAAAAATTTCAAGGAAATTAAAAACAAAACTAAATTGTAGAATAACATAAAAAAATTATTACTGAAAACTTTGAAATCAGTAAAAAACTTTACCACTAGCCTAGTATACCCAGCCTCTAAACAAATCTATTATCACAAGAACTACGTTTTCCTATATTGAAAATGAAAAAAAATCTCTTTGTTTACATGAAAATAAATGAATATAATAATTGCATCCATTACAATGTTTTAAACAGTCCTCAATACCCTCAAATAATTATTAAATAGTTTTCTTTTCCATTTTGGACGAGTTCCCCTTTCTTTGGCTCTCAATATAGGCCCAATTTCCACATCGTTCAATTGTTCTTGTCTGAGCGCTTCATCTGCCCTATCATCCGGCATCTCCACCTTGACAGTGTTGACTGCTCCCGTGACCTGCAGTTTCTCCTGGTGGTAGTACTTGCACTCTTCCTTGTACCTTCTTCCGGATGAAACATCTGCAATTTTCTGCAATTTTCTGGGTTTTATTTTCACATCCTGGTAGTAGTGGACTTCTCGGAATGCTTCGAAGCTGGGAAATCTTTACTTCTCTCTGGGTACCACGTTCCCTATCTGTCACAGTCTCTCTGGTACCAGCTTCCTCTGATTTTCCCCTCAGCTTCGCAGCATCTCCGGCCTTCACTCTCTCCAATCTCCTCCGTGGACATTCAAGCTGGATGTCTACTTCGCCTTCCATGTCTTCCTGGAGTATCCAATTTAGCCATTATTTGAGTAAGCATTTCCTCCATCTTGGTCAACCTAGGGTCCTGGTTCCACTTTACTGGCTACGATTCTTCGATACTCACAGCTTGTACTCTTGGACTCGGGGTATCCTGAAGGACAGCTTCCACCTCAAGTGCATGCACCAACGCCTCACTGCTGTTCTTGTATCGAGATAACCTGAGGACTCGCCTGATCTCATCGTCCTGTATACCATCCAGAAATGCCTCTACTCTCAGTTGGTCTTGGAATTCTTTCGGTACATTGGGGTAAGCCAGGTGAACCAGGCTCCGCACGGCAGCTTCGAACTCTTGCAAGCTTTCCCCAGCCTCTTGAACACGTGATATCAGCTGGATCTGGTACACTTGGGTAAGATGTTGTTCACCATATCGTAAGTCCAGGGCAGCTTCTAAAACTTCAAAATCCTGTTGTTGCTCTACTGGGATTGTCTGGAGTATTTTCAATGCTTGGTCCCTTAATGCCACGATTAACGCCATAGCCTTCACTTCGTTACTCCAGTTGTTTGCATTCGCTGCTGCCTCAAACTGCCTCTTGTAAATGGTCCATGAACTTTGGCCGTCAAAGGAGGGAGGTTCGAACAGCTGATCTGATAATACCACTTGCTGGCTTCCTCTATCCCTCAACTGTCGCTTAAGCAGGTCTATTTCCTCTTTGATTTCTTCGTCAAACTTGTTTACTTTCTTTTTGACTTCACTTACTTCTTCTCGATGCCTTCTTTCTAGCTCTTCCAACACGTTCTGGAATTGTGCAAATAAGTCCTGTATTTGCTTTTCGGTTGCCATACTTCTGGTTGTTATAGGCATACGACTACGTTGAAATCAAATAAATTTAACAATTACGTCACTATCTAGAGTCTTTGTCACTTAACCAGTAATGTCCAAATAAAATGTTCCAAAAATATCTCAAAAAATGCACTTAACACTATTTTCCTGTTCGAAAATAACCCTCGAACAATGTCCAGTAAATCAGTCCTTCCTGTATTAGCACTAACTCCGAGAATACTGTCCCAGTCTTCTCAACACTTCCGAAAAATCCTCTTGTTAAAATTCCGCGTGTGACACCAGTGTTGCGTGTTTTCACCCTTTAGGAAACACCCTGTATGAATCCGTGGGTTCTAAATAATTTCAACAAGAGATAAACACCACTAACACTTTATTTAACAATTTACTGACTATACAATACTTCAAATTCAAAATAACCTTTACACTTTGTTTACTTGATATTTAACCTCATTGTTTCGACTTTCAACTTGTTCACTTTTATACACTGCCTTCTTAATAAACTTCCTTTTCTGCGCTGGTAATTGCGCCTTATATACTCTGAAATTTCCTCTATATCCATCGAGAATCTTCTCTCACCACACTCTAGAAAACTCTATAAGTTTCCAGTCACTATTAGGCATAGGCGCATCAATCTCCGGTTCCAAGGGGGTGTAATTCATAACAGTATTGTACATAATTAATATAATATTGTACACTCCACACAGAAATGGTAGTATTTATCAATATTTATCGATTGCCATGGGTGGAGAGTGCAAAAAAAGTCATGGAATGTCGCAAATCCTTAATAAACAAATTAGCTTATTTGTTTAAAAATTCCAAAATACGCGAGATATCGACACAAACAAAAAACTGTTAATTCTATGAACAAAATGCAATATTTTAAATTTAATAAAGTATCCGTATGATCTTTTGTCGAATAGGAAAAAAAATGTTAATTTAGAACCCTTAATTTGTTTATAACAATTGAACGATTAAACAAAATAGGTCGTTACAAATGACGCGTATTGAGAAAATCATCATCTTCATTTTTTATATCTTGACTTTTCTTTGTCTGACGCATGGTTTTCGAAAGGAAAGAAACATAAAAAAATAGAAACTTTCGCTAAAAACCATTGGTTTTAACAATAAAGCCTACACAGAGAGAAATCGCTTTGGAACATTTTGCACAATGTTGTGGAACAACGTCTTGTTGAATTTTTTTGAAAAATTGTAAAATTTTAAGGCACAACGTTATATAGTTTTATACATTTTAATTGTGCATAATTCTTGTGCGTTTTATTTATCCAATATAAAGATTTAGTTACGATGAATTTATTGGAAACTTCTACCAACAAATTGGCGAAATTTAGAGTTAAATTTATTTATTTTTCTCAACAAATCATAGCAAATTTAAGTTAATTAATTGTTAATAGTACCCTCAAACTATATATTTTGTTGCCATTCTATTTACAATTAGTTTTAAGTAATTGTTTAAAGGATTTGCACAACTTGTGTAACATAAAAGTGTGATTTTATTTTATAAACAGTTGTTGAAAGTAGGAATCCCAATATATTTATTTCCGCTGAACAATAATAGTAATCTATGCCGCCCGCACAAATTGCACAATTTAATGACATAATATTCACAATCAGTTTGGTGATATTGTTTTAAAATTTTGTATAATTGTTTCATTTGTTTCACGTAAAATTTATTGGTTAAAAATTGTACCGACTGCGCCGGCCATGCTACGAATATACGCGCAGGTAATTACGTATCAGATCCAGGTGATATTTCGTTAAGTGAAGACGTACACTTGCGAATTATACAAGTACTTACATTTGTGATGGAATATGTTGAAAACTTATTTACCGAATGGGGTTTCCTAGATCTAATTCCATGCAGCATTCACAGAGGTAAGTACTTCACACAGAGTTACAGATTTGCATATATGTTCTCTTAAATTAACTTCGTCAACATACCAAATAAAAAATGGTTTCTTGTTTATATGCGAAGAATGCATGATACCTATCTTCTAATACTTGATTTCGTTTACAGCTTGAGAGTAATTTCGTTTTCTTATGCGAAGCGACAGAAAGCTGTTCCTAAACTACTAAACCCAAAAGGCAAACTTGTAAAAGAACTGCTTCAAAACGAAGATATTCTGATGGTAAGCAATACATTTGATTTTGGTGATGAACTGATAAATGTCATTTTTTTTAAGAATATGACGTGACTACGACATAAGCTTTATTAATAAAAACTGCGTTAATAGAAGCTAAAAAGAAGAAGAACTGGAAGCCTTCCAAATTAGAATTATTAAATGGATTTATTTTAAGCATATAAATGTAAGTTATCTACTTCTTTTCAACTAGAACTTTATGCATATAAAATTTATTTGTATTTAAAAAAATAGAAATGTTTTCATTTACCATATGATAATATATAAATGCATGCTCTATTATGTATTGTTGTTCTGTTAAAATAAAATATTTATTCTTTAATTTTTTTTTATTGAAATCCTTTAGGAATACCTCCAATTTTGGAAATAATATTTCACAATTTGTGTTACAGAATAATACAATTAAAATCAAGTGGATACACATAGTGTGTGAAATGAGTGCACAGTGAACCAAAAAATATATACATAATTCGGAGATTATAGAGTAATAAATTGTGCAAAACTAACCCCGGTTCATACATTACTGAACAGCTTCTTTGAATTAAGTGCATATATTGTGCAAAATGAATTACAAAGTTGACAAAATAAACATACAATTTGTGGGTTTCTCATTTAGAAATTGTGGAAAACTAAAACACATTCTCTTAAAAAACTATAAACATTGTGTCACTTAAGAGCACAATTTTTTGTAAATATGTTTTACAAATGAAGAGGTTTAGATGTGAATGTTTGCTTAGGAAACCTTCAGAATGTATTTAAAAATTTCACACAAATTGTAGATACTAACTTAATCTGTTCAGAGATTTGTTCCACAAGTGGAATAAAATTATGTATTTTTATGCAACCATAATTCAAATTTGTAAAGAATTCAATTCATGTGATTTTTAAGTTTGTACAAAAATTTCAATCAATGTTAATGCATAAACTGTACAAAATCATTGCCCCAAAAATGTATTATTTATTTGCACAAATTGTTCCTGTCACCATTTTAAGACCAATTTGGAGTACAATTTTCTACAATTGTGGTAAAATATCACACACATTTTTCTCTGTGTATGTTTTATAATTTTTTTAAGGTCACCGTCGTGTTCTGCGCAATTCCTCCTTTAAGAATAGTTAATAAAATAGCTGTTTTAAATTTCTGACCAAAATCGATGATTTTGACTTTACGACGACCGGCCAGCCTGTCAGTGGAAAAGTAAAAATCTCCAAAAATGTACGCTTACCACCGTACCAACATTTTCGCTGACAGATCACAACTCTCAATGTCATATAGACATATTTATTGTTATTAGAAAAAAGAAATGTTAACAAAATGAGTTGTGTCGAGTATACCTCTCCCCATAATAAATTCAAATATGAGACGACGACCCCGAAAAATTGAAAATGAAGATGAATTCTACGCTAACAATAATAAAGCAACACTAGTGCCCAGCAAGCATAGAAAAAAATCATCCAAAAGTCCCATGTCTTGTACAGATGTTTATGACTTTTATTTCCAGTGGATTGTGGAACAGCTTTCTCTTATGGCGTATGCAGACAGGGCAAAGTATTTTAAGAATCTACGAAAGGCGCGCAATGGACGCCGAAGAAACGAAGAATACGGACAGTTTATTGTTCTTTGTGTTGCATCTGTAGCATTGTCCATTGTATTGTATTATTGTATGATACAAATGTAAGTCTATAGTTTCGAAATATTTTTCAATAGTTTTCTTTATCTTGAAATGTTGTATGTATGTATACCAGGTGGCCACGAGTCAATGTACGCCCCCAATATATTGGTTGTTTTTGTATTTAAAAATTTTGTTTTTGGTACACATAAATTAGACAATAGTAAGCTACTTTTAGACCAACAGGAATGAAAATAGCACTTCCGGTTGAACCGGAAGTGACATCAACTTTTTTCCCTTAAATGGAATGACTATATATTTTTTATGGTTTCTCATTAAGCATAAATTTCTAAATGCAACAGTTTTTTCAGATGTAAAGAATTCCAAAAAATAAGTGAGATACGAACAATTTTCTAATTTTTTCAAAATGGCCGCGTCAGAGGAATGCGATGTAAGAAAATTACTAAGTAGGCTATGGAAATTATTAGTAAGGTTGTAGACTTGTCTGTAGAGAAGAAAATAGTTATTTGAATTACTGATAGGTACCAGTATTTTTAGTTTTTTTCAAAAAAACGGAATTTCATTTTCATTTTCATTTCCGTAGGAGTCCTATGGATTTTTTTTAATGGAACTGTGTTATTTCTTTTATTAATCAGAAATAATAATTCATAAACTATCATTTTTTCGCCATTAATAATTTCTTAACGATATCCTTCGTAATAATAGAAGTATTTTTAAAAAGTAAGCGCCAACAAATCATTTTAATAAGGTACCTATCTACATTTAAATCCAAAATTGCAGATAGCCATGAAAATGACAGACATTCGCAACAATTAAATTAGTCTTGACTTACTCACTAATTTTCTGAAGCAAGTGTATTAAAGTTGTTATAAACAAGAAAATTAATATAAAATGGCTGAAAATTATTCAAGAGATGAAAAAGTTGACATACATTATTTATGGAGAGACTCGACGTAATGCAACTAGAGCACAAAGTCTGTATGGACGGAGATATCCAGAAAGAAGACAACCTCCGAGAAACTATTTCGCCAATTGGAGCAACAATTTAGAACTGAACCTAATGTAGAAATTGAAGAAAGATTTATTGTGGATGAAGAAACGGAAATTAATGTATTAGCTTTAGTGCATGTTGACCCAACCATTTCGATAAGACAAATTGAACATGAATTACCAGTTTCCAAAGAATCAGCCAGAAAAATTTTAAAGAAACACGGCTATCGTTCTTATAAATATCAATTGCATCAATTTTTGTATGAGAATGATTATCAACGAAGAATAATCTTTTGTAATTGGTTATAGTTACGCCAATTAAGAAATGAGAATATTATCAAAAACATTTTGTTCACTGATGAATCCAGATTTACAAACCTTGGGTTATTTAATCGAAACAACACTCGATATTGGGCAATTGATAATCCTCACATTATGAGACAGGTGCGGTTTCAGGAGCGGTTTGGCTTCAATGTTTCGTTAGGCGTACTGGGCGACCATATCATAGGTCCGTCCAATAAATTTTAACGAAACTCTAACTGGACCAAGATATCTAGAATTTCTCCAAAATATAATAGTTCCACAGATTAATCAAATTCCCAATACCAATATTGACGTGGTTTACTTCCAACAAGACGGGGCTGGACCATACAATGCTATTATCGTTAGGGATTACTTAAATCAATTATTTCCAGATCGTTGGATTGGGACCCATGGTCCAGTCAGATGGCCTGCAAGATCGCCTGACTTAACCCCACTCAATTTTTTATTCGGGCGCATTTGAAAAATAGAGTCTACATGACTGCTCCAACCACAAGGCAAGATCTGGAAGAAAGAGTTCGACACGAAATTGCACAAATAACACCTCAACAATTACAGAATGTTCGACGTGCAACGATAAGTCGCGCTACTCTGTGTATTAATCATAACGGTGAACAGTTTGAACAATTTTTATAATGGTTTATTATAACCACCAGCTCGGTGGTGCAATGCTGAAGGTGTTTGGCTTGCGACCACGGAGTCCCGGGTTCGAATCCTGGCCAGGGTATGGATGTTGGTGGCGTTTTTTCATGTGTTACCGAGACGGTAGCAGTGACCTAGACCGCTGTTGGGTGGCACAATATGTCTAGTCGCTGTTATCTCTCCTGAGTTCGAGTGTCAGCTGTGGTAGATGGCAATATCGCAGGGAATGGTTGTTGTGTCGATGTCTATGTGTACGTGTCCTGGTTGAGTGGTAGAGCAGCAATTAGCTGAACTCCGCCAGGACGTTAATATAAATAAGGCATTAAAAAAAAAATAATAATAATAATTTAGGTTTTAAATAGTTTTGTTATTCTTGGTAATTTATTCATGGTTGTAACGTTATACCTATTAAAATTATTTCTTGTTTAATTTGTGTTTACTTTTTAAAAATACCTCTATTATTACGAAGGATATCGTTAAGAAATGATTAATGGCGAAAAAACTATAGTTTATGAATCATTATTTCTGATTAATAAAAGAAATAGCACAGTTCCATTAAAAAAAATTCTATAGGACCCGTACGGAAATGAAAATGAAAATGAAATTCCGTTAAAAAAAAAAAAAACTAAAAATACTGGTACCTATCAGTAATTCAAACAACTATTTTCTGCTTTACTGACAAGTCTACAATCTTACTAATAATTTCCATAGCCTACTTAGTAATTCTCTTACATCGCATTCATCTGACGCGGCCATTTTGAAAAAATTAAATAATTGTTCGTATCTCACTTATTTTTTGGAATTCTTTACATCTGAAAAAACTGTTGCACTTATAAATTTATGCTTAATGAGAAACCATCAAAAAAATATAGTCATTCCATTTAAGAAAAAAAGTTGATGACACTTCTGGTTCAACCGGAAGTGATATTTTCATTTCTGTTAGTCTAAAAGTAGCTTATTACTGTTTAATTTATGTGTACCAAAAACCAAATTTTTAAATACAAAAACAACCAATATATTGGGGGCGTACATTGACTCGTGGCCTCCCGGTATATGTATGCATGTTCAAATCTGGTGATCGAATTTTTTACTACTTCCCGATATCCAATCATACTGAAATTTCGCACACCACTTTGGTTCTGAAGACAATACAATATATTGTATTCAATGTTATGGTAGATCCAATATGGCGGCCGACACAAAATGGCGGATCACCTATTTTTTTACAACCTCCTCAACATGGGTATCAAATGAGAGGGATAGGGAGAAAAGGATATTGAATATAGTAAACATTCTTAGAGCTGTGTATTTATCATACACAGCAAAAAAATATATTTTTTTAAAGCCTTGAAAAAGGAAACAGATTAGATTTTCGAAACGTAGACGAAATGTTTAATTTCAAGTTTTTATACTTATTTGCTTAAAAAAAGCCACCTCTAACTGTTGCTTTGACGCAAAAGTCACAGGCGTAGAGATTATTTACCAGTAACATACTGGTTAATTGTGATATTTTGTAGATTCTCCTAGCACCGGTTAAAAAGAACAAAATACATGTGGCAGGAAGTCCCAAAGAATTAGAAAAAAAAATGAAAGGGTATATAAAGTATAATGCAATAAGCTGTGTGATGTCATTCTAAATCCAATATAGCGGCCGGCAAAAAATGGCGGATCACCTATTTTTTAAAATCCCCTCGGCATGGGTATCAAATGAAAGGGTATGACAAGTAGAATACAATAAGCTGTGTGACGTTATTCTAAATCCAATATGGCGGTCGACACTAAATGGCAGATTACCTATTATTTCTTTACAACTCCCTTTATATGGGTATCAAATGAAAGAGTTTGTTAAGAGTAAAAGAAATGATGGCGTTTGAATAAAAAATGAGACAGACTGGAAACTACAAAGTAAAAAATAAATAAATTTTTTTAAAAACATGCAGTTGTTTTCTTTTAAAACTGAATTGCATTAAAAAGTAGATGGTGATTAAATTACAAAATGATGCTGAAAAAAAGAAAACCATTCGACGCATCAGCATTGTGATGAAACGTTGTGAATAGTATGTTGTAATATAACAGCAACAGCAATACTTTGAGTATCCAGTGGTTTTCTTTTTGTCATCATCATTTTGTAATTTAATCATTAAATAAAAATTATTTTCTACTTTTTAGTGCAATTCAGTTTTAAAAGAAAACCATTGTTACATTTTTTTTAAACTTTATTTATTCAAATGTATTTTGGGACTGAGCGTTGAGTATCAAGCAGATCAAATTTAGTCGATTGCAATTAGACACAAAAAAGTAAGAAATTATGGAACCCAATTATAATAAATGGATTGTCATGATCTTTTGCATTGAGTTTTTAATACCGAGTACAAATAAGTTTACTATACTCCGTTCGCCCAAGAGATTCAGCTAAGCCACTCCCCACAAATGTGCGCTAAATTTGAATATAATGTTTCTATTGGTTGAATTTTTAAAACCCATATTGCAACCAACCATGTCAAAAACGCTAATATATGAGGTATTTGTTCTCCGAGACAAATCGTTTTCAGCCTCAAATCTGATGTATGGTTTTTAGAAATAACTGTTGTTATTTGCTGTTATTCTTATTCATCTAATAAAATAGTGCTTTTCAGTACTGTGGTGTATATTTGTGTATATCAAGGTACGCAATAAAAACGATTTATTATATTGATTAAATATCAGAACCACTTTTTCTTTTTTAGGTTAAAAATTCATTCTTGTCTAATTAATTATGAATCAAACTCAAGCCCATTTTCCGCCGAAAAAACGGAAAAGCAAACATTTTTCGGTTAAAGAGAATGAAAATATTGTGAATATCTTTAAGGCCTCTGCTGCGGAGAACCCAGACAACCTTAAGACACAAAACGTCGAGTTTACTGCAAAGGCAGCAGGTAATTTTCTTTTTTGTTTATACAGGCATGCTCAAAGTACTTTCTCTCGAGTAGTAATCGAACCTTGTGATTATAAAAAGTACATGTAGTAGGTAACATTTTGTTTCATTTATTTACACTTAATTTACACAATCAGTATTGTTAAAAAGTGTATTTGTTGAATAACTGCTCCTCACTGGTTCACACTTGCAATAATATTAAAAGAATATATGCAATCTATTATACCATTCAATAATTTTTGAATTTTGCCGCTTTTATAAATTTGTAGCGTGTGAAGCTGGTTGTTGCCCTCAATGGTCTAAGCAAAATGGGCCTTGGCCTTACTGCATCTCTTGGGCGAACGGAGTATAGAATCAAAGCAAACGAAATGTGACGTGGAACATAACCTTAACAAACAATGGCAATAATGTAGGTGATGTTTCTTATGGTTTTTTGGCGTTTCGTCAAATCTGACAGGTGCTCGGCTGTCATCGGCTTGTATCGATGCAATAATACCGCGTTTTTGGGTGTACGTGGGAATGCGTATCTTTACGTCTAACGTATCTCGTAACGCAAAGAAAATCAAAACTGCGCATGCGCAGATGTCATAAGATACGTTTACGCGTGTTTTAGATGTGCTGCCTTAACTGTCTATTTTATTAATTTTTCTTTTATTTGTATCGTGTTGGGCTTTCATCTACATTTTGGAATATATTTAACATAGCTTACATAATCCTCCCGTGTTAAAAGATGCAGGAACCAGTGTCTCTTCGCACCATTTCTCCTCCAAGACGAATTCAGTTAAATGTAGGTTAGAGGCAACTTGGAAAGGTTGAGGTTTTTTCCAATTTAATCGTAAGTTCGTAACGTTGTAGGCCCCTGCAAGACATGAAAGTGTAAATTTCGTGATTAAGATATAGTAGTAAAGACAAAAAAGTGCAAAACCTCGGATCCCGGTTAGGAAAGATTGACTCTCATCAAACAAACGGCATTCGATTCGTACTTGATGGTCCAAAGGTGTGCTTTTACCCTGGGGGTGGATACCACCCCTTATCGGGGGTGGAAATTAGTACAGTCAATACAGCCACAGAACTCAATAGGGGGATGAATTCTAAGCAAAGAATGTTCTATGAAGTTTTCTCGATAACTCAATATTTCTCGTGTTATTAGCAAAGAAACCAATGGCAATATATTAAACGTAACCCATTTACAGTTTATTTTATTTAGATACTAACAATATGTTCTAGAAGTTTGAACGGTTTACGATGCCTAAATTTGAAAAGAAGTTTGATTCAATTTTCAAATTATCCTTGAAATTCTTGAAAAAATTGTCTTTCTTTCACAGTAACTGAAAAACTATAGAAGGCACGTAAAGAATGCAATAGTACAAAAATTTAGGTTTCTTTTGCAAAAAAATCTGTTTTTGTGTTATTTCACTAGGATGAAAATTAATTGAAATAAGTATCACCGTTTTTAATTCGCATTTGAGTGGGAGGACCACCTTTCCCCAGTCCTTTAAACTCAAGAATCTCAAACAAGGATGTTCAGCTTTACAGGTCTTGTAGCTCTTGAAATTCCCTGCAAAATGGTATATCTTAAAAATTAAGGAAGTTAAGCCATTGCTTTCATTGCTGACTTTCCCTCTGAAACAACAAGACTACCATTTTATTTTCATCATAACTCCGTAAGCTTTTATGCTAACGACTTTTACCAATCCTCATTTTAAAGGTCTCTTCAAGTACTTTATAAGAGGTCTAACAACTTTTCCTACAAAAATTTTTCGTCTTTCGTTATTTAAATTTGAAAGGTTCGAATTCAGTTTTCGGCGAACAAACAGTCGCCTTTAACGAGCCATAACTCGGTTCGTATTGCATCTACAGAAATAAAAGCTAATCGATTTGTCCGAGTTGTCTGTCTGTCTGCCTGTCGGTCTGTTGGTGCATTAATTAGAAAACTACTTGACGGAGAACAATCAAATTTGGTGGGTAGCTGACGCTACTGCCTCCGAAGAAATGGTTAAACTTTCACTGGAAAATGTACAGGGTGGACCGTCTAAAGGGACTAGATAATGGAAAAATGTTTCTTTCGCTCAAATTTAAAATTTCCACGCTTCGTGACATTCCGAACCTATTAAAACATTTTTTTGAAAATTTGAAAAACAGAAAAATTTGAAAATTTTGAAATTTTTATATAAAATGGATGACGGGAAAAAAATTGTTTGTGCTCAAGTTTAAAATTTTCTCGTTTCATGACATTCTAAACATATTTCAAAAGAAAAAATTGTTTTGAAAATTTTAAAAGAATAATTTTCTTAAATTTTACCACTACAATAGATTATGGAGAAAACATTTTTTTCTTCAAATTTAAAATTTTCACGCTTCGTGACATCTAAACACAACAAAATTTTTCGAAAATTACAAAAGAAAAATGTTGTGTTTTTTTATAAAATGCATGACATGAAATTTTAAAACAATAAATTTTTTTATTTTTACTTCCACATCCAAGTAGTAGATTGGAAGTATAGTAATCGCAAAAAAAAATTCAAAAATGTTTCTTCTTGAAATATTTACCACTACAATAGAATAGATGATGAAGAAAAAATTATTTTTCTTCAAATTTGAAATTTCCACGTTTCATTACATTTTAAAACTATTTCAACAATAAAAAAATAAAAAAATAAAAAAATAAAAAAATAAAAAAATAAAAAAATAAAAAAAAATTGAAAAAGTGTTTTTCCCGAGCCTTTTCCCCACCACTATAACGTAGATGATGGCAAAAAGTTATCAGGTTTTACTTCCCTCGCTTACCGAAGGGAAGTATTGTATTCGAGAAAAAAATCACCCTCCGAGATTTTTTCGGATTTTCGCGTTTCAGATCACGTAGATTACGAAAATAGAGGTTTTTCAATTCCGACTGTCTGTCTGTCTGTCTGTCTATCTGTTGGTGCATTAACTAAAAAACTACTTGATTGAGAGCAGTCAAATTTGGTAGGTAGTTGACGCTACTGTCAGCGAAGAAATGGTTAAACTTTCACTGAAAAATATACAGGGTGGACCTTCTAAAGGGAATAAATAATGAAAAAAATTTTTTTTTGCTCCAATAAAAAATGTCCACGTTTCATGACACGCTAAACCTACACCAATATTTTTGAAATATTTTTTACCACTAAAATAGATGAAAAAAAAGTAAAGGCATTTACACAGAACTTCCCTCTTTGTTTGTGCGTGGCGCTCACTCTAAAAAATTAATAACTGCGAAATGACATTGAAAATAATAATCGGAACATAGTTGCCACCATTATTAAAGAGAGAACCTGATTTTCATTTTTTTTTTCTGAAATAGGTTTAGAATATCGTGAAACGTGTAAGTTTTAAATCTGAGCAAAAAAGAGTTTTTTCTATCTATTCTAGTAGTAATTTTTTTTTCCAAAATGGTAAAAAAATGCTGCAAATTTTTTTTTCCGAAATAGGTTTGGAATGCCATGGAAACGTGGAAATTTTAAATTTGGACTAAGAAAATTTCCATTTTAGTGGTAATTTTTTTTGAAAATGTTAAAAAAATTTTAAATTTTTTTTTTTTTTAAAAAGGTTTAGAACGCTATGAAACGTGAACATTTTGAATTTGAAGAAAGAAAAAAAATGGTTTCATCTATTTTGGGGGTAAAATATGTTGGTAAAAAATAATTTAAAAAAAATATTTTTTGCCATAAAACGTGGAAATTTTAAATTTGAACAAAGAAATTTTTTTTTCATTATTTATTCCCTTTAGACGGTCCACCCTGTATATTTTCCAGCGAAAGTTTAACCATTTCTTCGCTGGCAGTAACGTTAACTACCTACCAAATTTGACTGCTCTCCGTCAAGCAGTTTTTTAGTTAATGCACCAACAGACAGACAGACAGATAGACTGACAGAATTAAAAAACCTACATGTGCAACACTTATATAAAAAGTGCAGTAAGTTGGAGACAAGTATAATGTTTACTCTAGTTTTCATTCCATATAATCTGAATAATTTTGATTACCTAATTCGGATGTCCTAAAATCCCGCAGATATAAAAAATACATTATTGTGGAAAGTAAGCTGTTCTCCGTAATATCACACTATGGCGTATCAAAGCTTCTTACAATATTTACTTACAGCTAGACCACTGTATCTGGCAGATTTGATGATCGAAGGGGAATTTTTGAAGATTCATCCAACAATAAAAGGTGGTCGTCACCCGGAAAGAGTATCTGATATCTCCGCTGGGGTTGATTTGGACAAACAGGTCCTTCCCATCTAATCCCATGAGGGATGAGTCTTTCTCGTTGCTAATGACTATATGTGGGACCCAGATTTTATTCCTTAATGGTTCTTCTCCTAAGACGTTGCCGCGGCCAGGGGAAATCTTCGAATAGTTCAGCCTGTTGTCTCTGTAGTGGAGTTGCACCAAGATGTGAGACTTAAATTGCTGAAAAGTTTGGTTAATACAGACAGTTTTAAGCGTCCCTAAAATACACGTTTTCTGTAGTATTCATAAAATTATTAAGATGTATTTGCGAATGTCGTTATTTCACGTTGTATTATTGTATTGCATATTGATAGGTTTTAAGTACTTAATATAGTTAAAAACAGATAAAGGGCGACAAGTCAAACGTTATTTGAATTTGAAGTGTCCATCCAAATTGCCAAACTCACTGAAAAGGGTGTTCCCACAAATTTAGATGATAGCATATTTGTATACTTAATGGAAAAACAAACGATATGCGTTTCTGCCTCTCAACCATGCAGTAGTAGCCCGTAAATTTATCATTTCTTCTTCAACTTAAACTTACCTCTATTTATATCTTTTGTTTAGAGTTCATGAATCAGAGTTATTAATATTTTATGAGTTCTATTTCAAATTCTTCCTCTATGAACGTTGTCACGACATAACCACCCAATATATATCTGAGTCCATTGAGATGCAAGTTCAAACAGATGTAATATATTTCGATTTCACAAAAGCATTCGACAGGCTTAATCATAACATTCTTATTAAAAAACTGTCCAACATTGGAATGTCACCGAATCTTACACACTTTTTAAAATCATACTTGTCAGATAGGAAACAGTACGTCGCGTTTAATGGATTCAGGTCTACTGATTACTTATCTTGTTCTGGTGTACCTCAGGGGTCTGTCCTTGGGCCACTCTTGTTTAATATATTCATCAATGATATAACATATGAACTAGATGTTAATTTTTTAATGTACGCAGATGACCTCAAGCTACTACATAGAATCTCTAACATAAATGACTGCAGTAATTTACAAAATAATATATCTAAACTCAGCGCTTGGTGTGTCGAGAACAGTCTCACATTAAATGTGCAAAAATGTAACGTAATGACATTTTCCACAAAGGATGTTAATTTTACATTTAACTACTGTCTAGAAAACGAACCATTATCTCAACCGTCCTCGTTTAAAGACCTTGGAGTAATTTTTGACAAAAAACTCAGCTTTGTCAATCATATAGACACGTTAATTTGCGACGTAAATAGAACACTTGGTTTTATTATACGCTATGGGCGTGATTTCTCTAATATTTCAAAGTTAAAACTATTATATTTTTCTTTTTTGCGATCTAAACTAGAGTATGTGTCTCATGTTTGGCAGCCCTGCTATAACACTCATAGTCTTAAATTAGAAAACGTGCAACGCCACTTTCTTAAATTTCTACATCTAAAATCTCATGGTATATTGGTTTTCCACAAAGTGATTTACTTCAAATGTTTTCAATGCGTAGCCTATCTGAAAGACGCAACGAATTTGCCACACATTTCTTAAAAAAGGTGATTCATTATGATATTGACTGTAGTGAGATAATCCAGAGACTTAATTTCCATATTCCGCGAATAAATTCAAGACAAAACCAAACTTTCTACCTTCCTATAGCCCGGACTAATACTTTCAAGTTTTCACCAATCTACAGCATGTGCTCTAGCTATAACCACAGTCAGCGTGATATCGACATCTTTAATAAATAGGAGATTCTGTCTAAATCATACATGTATTTTTTTATTCTCTCTTTTTATTGTAAATAAATTCAACTCTTTATTCTCTTTAATATTTATATTTTCTTTTGTTATATATCTTTACTGAAATGTAAGCTAGTAAATTGAAGTAATTTTTGTACGATGTATGTGTTGTTTCCCATCTTGTACTGTTAGATGGTGTATGAATAAAATAAAACAAATAAAATAACTCCAATAGTGCACTATATCCAAGAAATTTCCCAAACGTTCTACACATATGAACTAAACGATAGTCCACTAATAAACAACATAACTTAATTCAGAGAGGTTAATGTGCCATTTTAAACAAAAGACGCCTTACCATATCCAGGCGTTGCCTGTTTTCAGACAACCTCTGTAGTCACACCCTCTTCACTTCGACTAATCAACTGTTGAAAATAAAATGTGGAAAAAATCATTATGTCCGACGTTTAATTTATCAAAATGATTTGGAATGTTTCGTATTTATTCTGTCTTCTACCTTCCTCATCCGTATTATATGTGTTTAAGTACTCATAATAGTCATAATTAATCGTGTTTCAATTATTTGGAAGATATTTCAATTAATTTATTTACCCATTGACCCAAAGTTAACTAAGGTATCGGCAGCCAATATGGCCCAACTGACAATATGGTCAGGTGTTTGTATCTAGCACTATAATAAGTTAGATAAGGGAAACCTGTAACAAGGGCCGCCACCAAAGATTTCTAGAACCTACTAATATTCCATGAGCATGAGCAGAGGGCGCCTTTGATGTTTTCGACGCGTGACGTTGTGACCGCTAAAAGAAGCAACCCAACAAAAGCTGTGGGTAGGACAAACATCCAAGTACGTGATTTTCATCATACGTATCAACAATTATTCCTTAGAGCCTACGCTACAAGACTGTGTAATTACATTTTATGAAGAGGTTATATTTTTTTGTGGAAAGGGTTAGGTTATCCGTAAGCCATCATCGTAGAGCATTATGGCCGAATTTCATGTATAGCAATATGCCCAATGGCCATATTGCTATACCTACATGCAAAGCAGACTTTCATGTTATCTGATTATTTACCCTGGTACACCCCTACTGCCTGTTGCTAATTCTTCTTTTATTTCTTATAGATATACAAGTTAATTATGCCACGTATTCGGTCCAGAAGCCTACGGGGTAAGTAGGCGGAAGATGATATGAAGAGGGCTGTAGTTGCTGTGAGTGATGGGATCGTCTGTGAACAGACGTACTATATTATGGAGATCCTAGAAGAACTTTGAGACTCTATTTAGGTGAAAATAAGACTGAAAAAGAGACAAAATTGTTTAAACCAAAGATCAAGAAATTTAATTATGCCAGGGGTTCGTTCACCTGGCTGAAGTTGGTTGCCCAGTTACGGGTAGAGAACTGTGTCGGTCTGTATATTGACATACATGGAATCCCAAACCCTTTCAATGAGAAAAATAAATGGTAGGATGCTACTGGTTGAGTGGCTTCATGCAACGAAACCCCCTAATCAGACCCAGAAAAGCGCAAAACTTAAACCCTTCCAGAGCACAGAAATTAAATAAATTTATCGTGACGGATCACGGAAGCTTGGAGATATAATGAAAAAATTGAAGATTAATGGTAAACCTGAAAGGATTTGTAATTTTAACGAACAGGTTGCAGGTTATGCCTACATCAGTTACATCACCAATAGAAGGTGTTGGCTAAAAAGGTGCTAGAATGGTGTATGTAGCTGCAAGCGAGAACTTGTCAATTCTGGCTTGCAATTATAATGCAGTTGGAACGACAATACCACCCATGGTGTTATTCAAGGAAAAAAGCTGTAAGCCGGAATGTACAGATTCAGTGCCACCAGGTACTACACTGCTAATGACTAAAACAGCAGTAGACTCATAGTACATTTTCCAGTTGGACTGAGCATCTCGCACAGTTCAAAGTACATAGAAATTGTCTTGTAATTTTCGGTGGAGCAAAATGCCATTTGGACTACATTATTGCAGAGACAGCAGACAAATTTGGCGTCACATTGTACTGCCTACCAAATAACAACAACACACGAACTTCGATCCATGGATAAAGTAGTGTTTAGGGCTTTTGAATACCATTGGCAATACCCCCAAGATCGTTCAGTTAGTAAGTACCACTTTGGCAGTATTTTTTCCAAAGTGTAGGACAAAATTATTACTCCATCCAACATAAAATCTGGATTTAGAGCCAAAGGAATTTACCTTTCAACAGTGATGTACTTGAAGTAGCTTTTGCCCCTAGTACCGCTACGAATCAAGTTTATGGGGGAGAACCAGAGAAATGGCCGGAAATTACTCAACAAGAAATAGCTGCGCCGCAATATTGATTACGGGTTCACAACACAACCAACAACCAACAAAGACGACACGTCGAAAAGCTCCAAGGTCCAGGAAAGTCGAACCGAGAGATAAAAACCTAAAAGAGTTATGCATTGCAAGTTGTTCCAAGAGGACAGGGTCGCAGATATAAGACTATGCATCTCATGTGACCACTATATGCAGGAGGAATGCGTAGGACTTACTTCAAAAGACAAAGTGAAAGTGTTCCTTTGTCCAGGGTGCGAAGGCCCTTGATTCATTCGTATAATACCACTTTTCAATTGTTCTAATAGTTTTATTTTTATTCGCATTATTTAATATCATAAAATAAAGAATTTAATAAGTTAAATTATTTGTATGGCCATAATGTCTATGAAAATTTCATTATTTTCAGGTGTGGCCATATTGACGACATACAGCTGACAATATGGTCAATTGCAGTATTTTTTTTAAGCGACACCAAAGGTCACCTACGAATTATATGTAAATCTTATTTTTTTTCTATATGTCCAAAGACATCATAAGGGCCAAAAACTTGAAAATAGTTGCCGACTTTTGAAAAAAAATTAAAAATGCCTTAGGGTGGCCATATTGGCTGACGATACCTTACTTAACAGGATTCACTCGGAATTGACACAATGGCCGTAAGAACTAAGTTGACCTGACTATTTTATCGAAGTGGGACCAAATTAGAAAAAATTGAAGTTAGCCATCCGACCAATTTACTCATTTAAACTATTAAATTAATTGAGTTATTAAATTCCACTTACCAAGTGATCGGAAGATTCAATATGCTTCATATCAATTTGTATCTCTACAAGCAGCGGACCTGTAGTAGTTGGCTTGATAAGCCTATCATATCGGCAGCCATCAGTCAACTTGGTAATGAATTCGTCCTGAGTTAGGTTATCGATTAAAGGTACAGTAGACAATTTGGGACAATTATCTACAGGTTGAGGATCCGTAACTACATTTGTAGGTTTAACAGTTGTGTTGTCGTTTACTTTCACGGTACTTGCTTCCTTTACAGGAGTTGCTACTGCTTGAGGTGGTTCAGTAGGAATCTGTGAAACAACCTGTGGCTCTGGTCCAGCTGAATTTAAAGGTATGTGTTGAATTACCGATGTTGAAGGTTGATTTGTAGGTAGTTCTGATGTGTTGTTTGTGTTGGGTATCGGAATTGATGTTTCATTTCCTTCCGTTGTTCTGGAATGTAGAGAAATTATTTTAGTTCCAAAAGTCTACAGTTAAATTTAAAGTATCGCCTTCAGTAAAAGCTGGACATGATTTGCTTCTTGTAGTTCTTTTTAAGATGAAGTCGCTTGTATTTAAAGTTGGCTGAAAAAGTGAATGTTGTGATGAATTATTGTCGACCACGCCCCACTCCAAACTATACCCATACAGCACAAGGACATCCTCAGAACATACTGGGGACAACTTTTCAGGACATATGGGATATCCTGGGAAGATCCCATTATCACCTTAGGATGTCCGTAGGATATCCAAATGGGACAGTTCGGGCTTTGCTGATGACGTCCTCAGGACATCAGTACGGATATGTACAGGACATCATCAGCTCATATGGGTTATGCCTGGGCTTTACCATGAACAACCTGAGGACATTGATTAGACTTTATATAGGGCATCCCCAGTTCTTTTAAGGTTTATTGGATATTTCTAAAGACAGCAAGAAAGACATTATTTTATAATATAGTAGATCATTACTTTTAAACTGAGCCAATAAGCAAAGGCAAAGGAATACAAGTTTATATAATGGCAGAGGTTAAATGATTAATAAAAATGTGATACACATATCCAATGAAATCGGCCGACATCAAAATTTTGAGGTAAATACTTGAATTTTTGATATAAGTTACTTTGAAGCAATTGAACACGATTAATGAAGGAATTTCTTTTTCAACCCCGAGAAGTGTTTTTTTAAAATTAGTCAAAATGTGTAAAAGCTAGTAAAAAAGTTTCAAATAAAAATTGTAAAAGCATGAAATATTACATAAAAATGATCTTTTGCCTTTTTTTGGTCTTAAAATCAACAGAGTTTAGGGTGGTTAGAAGTTATAAGGGATGATATATTCAACTTTAAAAAATCATAGCGTGCTGAAAAGTTATAATGAATAAAAAAAAATTATTCACTCAGAAAAATATAAAGGATTATGTATCTGACAATAACATCTGCGGACAATAACCAATCACCTTTTCTCCTTTTAGATAATATAATAAATACAAAGATATAACATAGCAGCATTATATTTATAAAATATTTAATGTAATTTTATTTGTCGAAAGAACTTTAAAATGAACGTGGAAAAGACATCTACACCCGGCGGATTTCTTAGAACTTTCGACTTGTCACAAAAAGGCGGCTAATTCAGAACACAGTAAATGTATTAAACACAAATGATAAATAACTGTTATTTAAATAAAATATACATTACTAATGAATTATTTGTATTGGAGTAATTATCAAATAGAACAAACAAGTAAGTTTTTAGAAGCAAATTTTACAAACCAATAAAAGACGCAATAAATAGCCTCAAAATAATATATATACTTTTCATTAATTTTGTTGTTGAAATCTCCTAAATAATAATACCTTTAATAGGACGACTCTAGGACTTGCCCAGGATATTCCCACAGTGGATATTTTATTAGGTTTTTAATATCTTTGCAGGATATTACTAGGACATCCTGCCAGGATTTGTCTAGGATATCCCCATCTGGGATATTCTCAGCTTGTATTTATTTTATTGGGATACCCTAAGGATATCCTGAGGAATGTTGTCCGCGATTGGGATATACGGGATCAAATGAGGATATCCTAGGGATGTCATGTGCTGTGTGGGTACTAGTTAAAAAAATTAAGACGGCGATTGTTTTAAAACAGGAAATGATTTTTTCACTCTATTAGAAATTGAGTGATCTTCCATTAATTATTTCCACACCCACGTAGTGGAGTGGAAGCGTAGTAATCGTAAAAAAAGTTCAAAATTTCGTTTTGTTGACATGGGTTTAGAATGTCATAATACGTCGAGATATTAAATTTGAGAGAAAAAAAAATTCGATCTTTTCTTAGCAGTGGTGTAAGATATTGACTTGAAATTTGGTACACGTGTGTACCATGATGAGATGTGGAACTAGATTATATTTTGCGTTAATTGTGGTGAAGTAGAGGTAAATATGGGAAAATAAATATAGCAAGCTGGTAAGAGTGCAGAAATTTGAGATTAGGTGTATGCTTATACTAGAAGCCAAGGCCTCAGATTTCTGAGAGGTATTTACGATCCACTATGTTATAAAAATACAAGATGGATTAAATGACTTGACCACAATTGCCATAGAAAGTGAATTAGTAGACAGTCTAAACATTGAACAAAATGTATCTGAATTTGCCGAAAATAGATCATGAAAAATTAATTAAAAAAAGGATGTATGCTTGATTATTACTATTATAATTCATGCAATTTGATTTTTCTATGTCAGTTCGGAGTTTTGTGTTTTTTACGCAATAGAGCAGTAGCAGTGACGTCACAGTATTGCCAACTGTCAGTTGCCTGGGTGGTAAATTCAGAAATTTGACATTTGAGTTGGGGTCAATTTTCGTTCAATATAAATTAAAGTGGAGGATCTCTTAACACCAGATAGATGTAGTGATGTTTATAAATATATATTTTTTAAATCTACTGTGACAGAAAATTTTATATATACTTTATTAGTGTTGTTTTTACCAGTGTAAAGTTTGGTGTCAAGAACGTTGACATCTTTGTGAACCCATAAATTAGTGAAAATAAAGGCTATATTGGATTTTTTACATTTTTTGTACATATATAATATCAAGACATATTTTAGTAAATGTTTAATTAATATACCCTCAGTTCCAGCTTGGCAGTGACATAGGTTAGGTAGTATTATTACACTAGGTTAAAAGTTATCAAAATACTCATTCATTTATGCCAATACATCAATCGTATATTAATGGTTTTATAAACCTATTGTAAAATCTACGTTTTTTGACTATTTAAAATATTTCCCTTCAACTTTTTATTGATTTATATCTTACTTTTGTTAGGCTCAAAAGTTTGTAACGAGTTTGTGTTTATCAAATTAATAACAACAATCAGAGGTTTGTATTATGAAATGCAGGAGTAATAGTAAATCTAATAAAAAGATAGGACTGTGAGATCATTTCAGTTTCCATTTAATTTAATACTTTATATAGCTATATACCTAGTTTGGTATATGTTCTGATTCTTACAATTATAATTACAGAGGTTCAAAATATTGATAATGTACACAAATAAAATACCAGTGAAGGTAAGTGAGCTAAAACACAACAGAATTTAAAAAATATCACACTTTTAACAGCATCGTCTACCATCATTGAATGTTTTAAATTATACATATTATACATAATTATAAGGGTAAGTATGAATAATAATAGTCTTATAGTTTAGATATAAATTTTATTTACAAGAAGGGTCACAATGGTTCATTAATTCAATGCTATATTATATTTTTGAAAAATCGCCCAACGATATAGTTTCAATCTTTCACTTTTAAATCATATAGGTTGGCTCCATTAATACATTTCAGCTTAGAAATGTAATGAGGGGACTCCTAAAATGTAGAATATAAATAAAATTATAATAAATTCACTGAAATTTACTTACCATATCGAAAATTAATAACTTTTGACAGGTACGCAAGATAACACGCCGGTTGAAAAACACAACACACTAAATTAAAGTCAGATCAATAAATCGCGAAATGTATAATAGACGAAAAACACCCAAAATTGATGTGACATGAAAAAACCGTTTAAAAAAGCACTACAAATTCTTTAAAAACTCGAATTAATCAGAAAGCACACAAATGCAAAACTAGGTTATTACCACCCAGGCAAGTTTGGCGGCCATGTTGTGACGTCAGCTGCTGCTGCTCTATTAAAGAAATATTTTTTTGTTTCATTTCACGGGGCGCCAATGAGATCTCTGCACAAGGGTGACTAAATTTTTTGGCGCGGCACGACTCTGGTTATTTATATGTGATAATCAAGTAATATTCAAAATGCAAATCGTAAAAAATATTTTACAAGTATTTCTGTAGAATCTATAATAGGTAAAGCAGAATAATTGCAACGCTATATTTTAAATAACAAAGATAGCCATGATCTGTTGAGTTGAGTTCTCAGAAATCAAATACCGATTGTGTTTTGTTTCGTCCGCCATGTCCAGTTTTGTAATTCTATAGCGAAATAGCGTGCACCTTTAGATGTGCTATAATGTTGAAAAACACTTAAATCATGTGATTGTGTATTGTGCATCGATACGTTCATATTTGGGCTGAAACTTTAAAGGTAGGTGTATAATGTTAATGTTATTAAATACTTTCTGCGTGCTCATGCTGGTATCATTTATTTTGGTCTATTTAACCTAAAAATTTATTGTTTGTGAATCTTTTCTTAGTAAAGTATAACTTATAAGAATTATTGCGGGTCTACATATATGTTTGAAACATGGATTATCTTAATTAATTATATATTCTTATTATGTGTATGTATACACCTATTTGATTTAATTATATACCTACCCAAGTATATTATAACTGAACAAAAACTATTAATAAGCATCGTAGACAATATTTATTTACAAAAATCATTTCTACGCATTTTAGGAATATCTCTAAAAATTTTCAAGTGTCGTCTACATAGTCTAAAATACCGCCAAGATAAGTGCATTGGATTTCGACGCCGGATATGATAGTCCAGTCGATAAAATAAAAAATACATCAGAAGCTCGCAAAAATTGTTATCTAAGATTATCCTTCCGTAACTATTAGTGCGGGGATTAAACATCACAAAACCACAAAAATCAGTTCTGGGGGTACCGCGCAACCCCCAAAAGAACCACCCCTTCGGTGAAAAAGCCTTATTTTACTGATAACTCGTTAACCGTTGAAGATATAAAAAAATTGCTCATCATAAAAAAGAAAACTTGACTAATCGTCTAAAAAAAAGTCCTCTTATCTTTTTCTTGTACCTATATATCATGGTTTTCGAGAAAATCGATATTGACAAAAATTGCAAAATTTGTATTTTTAATGCGCGCGAATTTTCGTGTATTTGAATTTTTTTGCACGCGGCCTACAGAAAAAAACTGAATTGCATGAAAACCAAACAAGCTAGGAAGAAAAATCAAAATAGGTTTTAAAGGGGATATTAAATACTCTTATGTTACCAGTTTTAAGGGCTATTGATATTTATTATGTCTGTTTTTAAACCAGGAGGAGCGTTTTAAATTTAAAGCGCTAAATCTTAGATCTGTGATTGGATACGCCCTCGCCAGTTTTACACGATGCAATAGTCGTAAATTTTGACATATTGTAAAAAATTTAATTTCGTGTCATAAATTATTTGGTTATAATTTATGTTTTATCGTTTGCACAGTATATATCAGTTTTTAATCCCTTTTAATAAAGCTGAAGGTAAAAGTGGCCAATTACTTGGTCCCTTTATATTGCGTAAATGGTATGGATGCTATATAAAATACTTAGATGTCAAATATAATGTAATAAATTTCATACAAAAACATTGTAGTGTATTGTTGGTTGCCCAAAACGCCAAAAAGGTTTTAGAGTATTTTCTAGTTACTTTTATGGTGTGAATGGAACTTTCTTGTTTACTTTTTCTGGTTTTAAAACAGACTATGGTTATAAAAATAACTATATAATATAAGTTATAAATGTATTATCTTTTAGTACAAGGTAGTACTTCAATGCGGAAATAGTTAGGAATAAAAAATATTCACATTTACAAATTTAGCAGCATGTTAAAATTAGCCAAAAAAATCGGTAAAGGTATTTACACAGAACTTTCCTCTTTATTTGTGCATGGCCGGTCACTTTAAAAAGTTAATAATTACGAAATGACATTGAAAATAATAATCGGAATATAGTTATCACTATTATTACAAAGAAAACCTGATAAGGTTTGGTCAAAAAGCAAATACCTTTACAAATGTATACCATGACTGAATTATTTCTTGGGATGACCACCATGCACATTCTTCAATAAAAGTATAATAGGTGCATATGCCAAATATTATTGCCATCTGTCACATTTTCAATTCCACATTCACGTAGTGGAGTGGAAGTATAGTGGTGGTTAAAAAAATTATTTTTTTTCTGAAATATTTCAAAAATTTTGGTACAAAAAATTTCAAAATCTTTTTCTTCTGAAATAGGTTTAGAATATCATGAAACGTGAAAATTTTAAATTTAAGCAAAAAGGAAAGTTTCCTTCTATTCTATAGTAGTGGTAGATAGGTTTAGAATGCTACGAAATGTGAAAATTTTAAATTTGAGCAAAGAGAAAAAAAATTTCCATCTGTTTCAGTGGTAAAATTTTTTTCAAAAATGTTGGTGAAAAACATTTTCAATTTTTTTTTTCTGAAATAGGTTTGGAATGTCATGAAACGAGCAAATTTTAAATTTGACCAAAAAAATTTTTCATCTATTCTAAGTGCTCAGATTTTTTTCTAATTTTTTTAAAAATTTGTTTGAATAGGTTTAGAATGCTATGGAAACGTGGAAATTTTAAATTTGAACAAAGAAAAAAAACTCCATCTATTTTAGTGGTAATTTTTTTAAAAATGATATAAAAATTTTCATTTTTTTTTTAAATTAGGTTTAGAATGCTATGAAACGTGGACATTTTAACAAGAAAAAAATAATTTCCATCTAATTTAGTGGTAAAAAAATTTCCAAAAATGTTGGTGAAAAAAATTTTTTTTTAAGTCCGTTTAGAATGCCACGAAACGTGAAAATTTTAAATTCGAACAAGGAGAAAAACATTTCATCTATTTTAGTGGTAAAAATTATTTAAAAAATGTTGGTGAAAAAAATGTTCAAATTTTTTTTTTATGAAATAGGTTTAGCGTGTCATGAAACGGGGAAATTTTAAATTTGAGCGAAAAGAAATTGTTTTCATTATTCATTAGACAGTCCACCCTATATATTTTTCAGTGAAAGTTTAACCATTTCTTCGCTGACAGTAGCGTCAAGTACCTACCAAATATGACTACTCTCCGTCATGTAGTTTTTTAATTAACGCACCACAGACAGACAGACGGACGGACGGACGGACAGACGGACCGACAGACAGATAGACAGGCAGATGGACAGACAGACAAACGGACAGATAGACAAACTGACGGAATTGAAAAACCTATATTTTCGTAATCTACGTAATCTGAAACGTCAAAATCCGAAAAAATCTCGGAGGGTGATTTTCTCTCGGATACAATACTTCCCTTCGGTATGCGAGGGAAGTAAAAAGATCCAAAAAAAGGCTGCATATTTAATGTTTTGATTATATATTTTTATTAAATTTTTGTAACTATTAAATGATTAGAAACAATAGTTATATGATATATAAACTCAAATAAAAAATTTTGAGCTAAATTTTCAATATGTTTGGGTTTTTTTTTTTTATTTTTAAGAAACAATAAAAGAAATGGCAAAAATTTGGCTAGTCTCAACATGCTGGTAAATTTGTAAATGTGAATATCTTTATTCCTAACTTTTTCTAAAGTCAGTTATTTTTTATATACCTGTGAATAATTAAATGCGCAAAAAATCAAGAGGTAACTATATTATATTGTTATTTTTATATACCTACTAATAGATATCAATAGCCATCAAGAATGGAAACACAAGAGAGTATTTCATATCCCCTTTAAAACCCATTTTGATTTTTCTTCCTAGCATGTTTGGCTAAAAATACAAGTTTTGCAATTTTCTTCAATATCGATTTTCTCGAAAACCATGGTATATACAAAAAAAATGCAAAAGACTTTTTTTGGGCAATTAGGCAAGCTTCCTTTTTAATAATGAACGATTTTTTAATATCTTCAACGGTTAACGAGTTATCAGCAGAATAAGGCTCTTTTCACGGAAAGGGTGGTCTTTTGGGGGATTGCGCAGTACCCCCTGAACTGATTTTTGTGGTTCTGTGATGTATAATCCCTCCACTAACAGTTACTGAGGGAAAATTTCAGATAAAATTTTTTGTGATGGAAATCTTTATAATAATTATTGGACTATGGATGGTCACTGGTTAAAGAAATTATTGCAATAGAGCAGTAGCAGCTGACGTCACAATATGGCCGCCACAGTTGCTTGGTTGACAATAACCTAGTTTTGCATTTGTGGCCATGTAAAATGATTTGAGTTTTTAAAGAGTTTTTAGTGCTTTTTTAAACGTTTTTCTTGTGTAAAATTAATTGTTAATGTTCTTTATCTATTATACATTTCGTGATTTGCTGAACTGACTTTTATCTAATGCTTTATTCATGTATTTGGATAGGTAGGCGTGTCTTCTTGCTCACATGTCAAAAGTTGTTTCTTTTCCGTATGGTAAGTGAATATTAGTGAATATATTATAATTCTATTTATATTCTACATTTTTGGAGTCCACTCATTACATTTCTAAGCTGGAATATATTAATGGAGTTAACCTATATGATTTAAAAGTGGGAGATTCAAACTGCATCCTTGGATGATATAACATAATATAACATAGCGTTGAATTAATGAACCGTTGTGTCCCTTCTTGGAAATAAAATTGATATGTACACTAAAAGACTACTATTATTCATACCTACCTTTATAATTATGTATAATGTGTATAATTTAAAATAATGTGTATAATTTAAAACATTCAATTATGGCTTTTAAAATGTATGGTTAGACACATTATTTTATTCCTGTTAAAGGTGTGCTATTTTGTTATGTCGCGTTTTAGCTCACTTGCTTTCACTGATATTTTATTTGTATACATTATCACTATTTTGAATATCTGTGATTTGCTTATGATTTTAATTAAATGGGAACTGAAACGGTCTCATAGTTCTATATTTACATTAGATTTACTAATACTCCTGTATTTCGCAATTGTTATCAATACCGGTCTGTATACAGACCCTGTTTAAAAGCTGTACAAGCTGTTTAAAAGCTGATCGTGTGCCCAGACACCTCGACCAATATTATCTCCTAGACCAGTAGGACCTTCCCCGAAGGCGGAGCCTAAAAAGTGGTGGGGAGAAAATCAGACAAAAATGTGCAGAATGAACCTCCATAAGAAATAACATGGGATTTTGGCGCAGAACTGTCATAGCTATTCTACTCACGTTGATTTCCAAACCGGCGTCTGTATTGCCTTTCAGCAGCTTTTGCATTGCCATTGCAATATCCATAGACAAAAACAATATTTGCGTATTCTCTACTCGTGTATGTAAACGGCATGATTTAGAATTATTACAAGACAATATTGTAACCAGTAAAAGCAACAGTGGCGACGTGACACTTCTTAATTACAATATGGACTGATTTTTGACAGGTACTACTTGACTATTAAAAAGTCAGTAGCCATAACTTTTATAACAAATGTAATGGCAAGACTAGATGATTGTAATAATTAATTACTCTGAATTAAATATTGAAACCAAAGTTTGGAGAACTACGTTTTCGTAGTGCAGATAGGGAACAAAAGAAAATGTAGTTAATCCCTACAGTGACTTTTTCTCATTTAAAGAAAAAAGAATTTGAACCCACAACAATTTAATTTTTTTATTTAAACAATGAAATGGTGCCAAAAGATTATTTTATGGGATGTTGTATCTTTCTAGGTGTAAATTAATATTTTAATGTCAAATATTTTATAAACAGTATACATACATAGTGTTATTTTCTAGGAATAACTTAAACATACTTTTATTCTGGGTCCGGCCCTGATATTTTATTAATATCTCAGGCATTAGATGGTGAATGATTACTGTAATCAAAATCCAAAATTTCATTGGATTCCGCTTACGCATTACAGATATATGGCGAAAAGAATATTCTTCTAAAAAATATAAAACACTCTGTATTTCGAAAACGGGGCCGCTTTAGCCATTACTGTTTGGAGATTTAAGATCACCTCAATGTTTTCTATCTTTTGGTAAAGTACGACCCTCTCCTCACTAATCACCCTGTATATGTATAATACAATATTAATAAACATCACTACACATATCTGATTATTGTCTAAATATCTGATATTCAGAAATCCTCCACTTTAATGTATATCCCACTCTTCTTTCAAATTTCGGAATTTGTCAACCAGGCAACTGACAGCTGGCAAAACTGTGACGTCACTGCTGGTGATCTATCGTCTTTTTATGTCAATCGAGAAGCCTCAGACAAGAATTCATCATTGTATGATAATAGTTGTCATTAACACCTCACCATAACACTTTGAAGAAATATTGACAGAACAATTATTCACTATTTGCTTGCCTTTGTTTTCGCATTAATTCCAGAAAAAGCGCTGTAGGGTCATAATTGCTTTTCTAAACGCCTCGGAGTTTTCAACTGTGCAATAACTAATTATATTTACCTATTTAGTTAAGACTCCAAGAGTCAATATTTAATTTGGGGTCGTAAAATGTTTAAGATTACCATATTTGCTATCTGCAATCAATTAATTAAGGACAGCAGAATAAATACATGGTAAACCTACAAAGCCAGTAGGATTTTAATTTTGCGGAACTCTATACGGCCCAATTCAGCGGGCAAATTGAAGCTGGGGTTCACAACCAGCCAGAATATGTAGAGATTAGTTGCATTTGTCACATATTGCACTCTAACACGCACTTTACCATCAGCGGCCTTTCTATCGGATTTCGAATAATATGTTCTGTAAAACGATTATTAATTAATTAATGTTGTAGTTTGACCGATATAGTAAGATTTGCGTTTAATTATACAGGGTGTCCCTCCCGATAAACAATCCCAGGCCGAATATATTCTAAACGAATAGAGATATTATAATTCTGTAAAAGCCAATTTGTAGAGCATAAAGAGAGATTCATTTTTGAATATAATTGTTTTTTTAATATATCAGTATATAGATGGCGCTGTGCTCTAAAGAAATATTTCGATGGGAGAAACTTTGAAATGGGGCTTATGTGAAAGAAAATGCATTTCTAAGCAGATTATATTCTAAAAAAAAATACCATAAAACTAACCGTTTTCTAGATATTTGAGTCCAAATGTTGGCATTTGCCAATATTAAATAATTGTAATCTCTTTAACATGTCAGTCCTTTAAGTGGGACAATCTGTATTTAATTTATAAATTTTAGAAGAAAATATTTAAAGAATTTTTCATATCTTATGAATTAAATATATTTGAAGTAACCCTTGGGAAAAAAAACTAAAAATACTATTTATCATATAATTCAAACATTTCAGCAATAAAAAAATAATTACGAACATAGAACAATTTTTACGAACTAATGAATTTAAAATAACTATTTTAATGGGTGTTCAAAATTATTGCCATTTTCATTAACACACATCGTAAACCTATTAATTAGTTCAGATCTACCATCTTCCTGGGTATGTTTGATTTAAATAATTAATAACGTTGTGATGATTATGTGGGCCTGCTCCATCCTGATGAAATCACATATTATCCAACTGAGCGGGCAAATTCCTTAATAGTACTTGTAAATCATTTTGCAAAAATTGTAAATATCTTTAACCTGTTAAATTTTCATGGTAGAGGTATGGGCCAACCATGTAACCATTAATGATACCACACCAAACATTTATAGACCACAAGCCCATGCTAAATTTTTAGGCGGTCATATGACACCGCTTGAAAATGTATAATTTTTGTAGTCCTACAAAAATAAATCACTCTAAGCCCTATGCCGTACATTTTAGGTGGGACATAGGAAAGCCGCGGAAAAGTGAAAATCGTAACCCGCGGAGGTGCATTTTTTTTCAAATGACACTGTACGGCTTACGTTTATTTGGACTGTATTTATACTTGTGACTCTTAAAAAGAAAATGCCGTACAAAAATAATGGGACAGAAATACAGGAAAAATTTTCGTTTTCCGAAAAGTGACCTCTATGTACTAAGGTGATATGACACCGTACGGCTTTCATGAAATTCGATTTTTATATTAACAAGAATGAATTTTTTTGCTATGCCGTACAAATAGGTTGGAACATGGGGTGACAAGCGCGAGATCAACCCCCGTCCTAGACCTCTATCAAGGGTGGTGATGTGACCCTGTACGGCATCAATTCCAAAAGATTATAGGATATTTCAAATCTTTAAAAAAACATAACCCGTCTAAAAGGAATGGGTATTATCAATGAAAATAAAAAAATCACCCCCCAGAAAGGGTAAAACTCAGTTTTCAAGGGTAAGTTTATTTGATATTGTACGGCCATTAATTTTTTGTATTAACATAGGTTAGAATTTTTATTTTATTTAGTAGCCGTACAAAAATAATGGCAATAATAAAATTAGAACATTGTAAAAGAAGCGAAATTTTTAAAAAATTATGCAAATCGAAAATTCTCTATTTTTTAATACAATGGATAGATTGTCAACTTTACATCGTTTTTCCGTTCCTTAACTATAAAAGAATACAAATGTGTCCATGCCGTACATTTTCATTGTTGGGATTTTAGACAGTAGACCCTACAAGAGAATCCACCAAAAACAACTTCTTTCCAGTTTTTGTTTCTCAGTCAGATGCACGATGAAGTGGTTAATTCAGGCATCTTTATTACAATGTACTTAAATAAGGGATGCAATCCTTAAAAATTGTTTTTATTATTTTCATGTTTTAAAAAAAATCTCATCGGATGAATAGATTCCAATAAAATTTGACACACGTAATACGTTCATGTTAAGGTGGCACCAAAGATAGCGATAAGGGTTGTCGCCACCCAAAACAACTTTTTTAGTTTTTTTTTAATAGTGTGGCAAGGACCAGCGAGGGAAGTCACGGGCAACTAATACTTTGCCGACATTTTTTTGATAATAAGTTTATAACACCAGGACGTGATTTACAGTTTCACTGTGATATTTATTATTGTGTGTATTGTGATTTTGTCGTTGTATATGTTGTATATGTATGTGGATAACACATGGGGATGTGAAAGTAAACAAGATTCTCTCTTTTTTACCGAATCGCCTTTGTTCCAAGTACATAAAAAAATAATGTTTTTCAACAGCTTTCCTTTTTTTTTTTTCTCTCTCTCTCTAGATATTTGGCCTTATAAACTCGGTGTTTTAGCCAAGCAGCTTTTCTATTTCATCTTTTATTAAAGTAATACAAAATATCGATAAATATTTATTTTTATAAAGTATAATTAATTTACGCACTGTTTAGACATAATATAGACCAAAATTTTCGGAAAATCATTTTACATTTCAGATCCATTAATTTTGAATAATAGGTTTAGAATAATTAGAATATCAAGTATTGCTCAAATGTAATAAAGTCTTACAATAATTTTTTATTCAGAAAACCTCACTTTGGGACGGAAAATTCAATTTTCCAGACACATGTACCAATTAAATTGTACGGCATGGTAACACAAATTCTTATTATATAAAATGGTATTAAAATAATCAAGATTTATGTGGTGTCAAATCACCACCCTTGATAGAGTTCTAGGACGGGGGTTGATCTCGCGCTTGTCACCCCATGTTCCAACAGATTTGTACGGCATAGCAAAAAAAATCATCCTTGTTAATATAAAAATCGAATTTCATAAAAGCCCTACGCTGTCATATCACCTTAGTACATAGAGGTCACTTTTCGGAAAACGAAAATTTTTCCTGTACTTCTGTCCCATTATTTTTGTACGGCATTTTCTTTTTAAGAGTCACAGGTATAAATACAGTCCAAATAATCGTAAGCCGTACAGTGTCATTTGAAAAAAATGCACCTCCGCGGGTTACGATTTTCACTTTTCCGCGGCTTTCTCATGTCCCATCTAAAATGTACGGCATAGGGCTCAAAGTGATTTATTTTTGTAGGACTACAAAAATTATACCTTTTCAAGCGGTGTCATATGACCCTCTAAAAATTTAGCATGGGCTTGTGGTCTATTACTCCAAAACGATTCTGGGATCTGGTATGTATCATCCACCTAGGATTCTCTTGAGACTAGTAACGACAATTATGAGTTGTGATTACTCCATTTTTGTGGAATCGACTTTCATCACTCCACATGATTGTATCTAACAGATTTGAATTTTCTTGTAAGAGAATTGAAAATTGCGCCAAAAAATCTATCTCCGCTCATTGTCCCCTGGAATCAAATGATGAACTAGATGAACTTTATATGGAAAAAAAATTGTTTGTTATAAATTTGTTTGTTTTAAGAATTTTGTGGCAGGTGGAACGTGCAATATTTGTTTCTTCCGTCAACTTGCGTACTGACATGTTTGAGTTATTTTCTACTTGATGTAATACCAATGCAATATTTTCGTCAGTTGCAGTTCTTTTTCTTCTTGTTGTCTTTGGTTTCCTAAAACCGTCATAATTTTTCAAATTAGAACACAAACTTACAAATATTTTCCGATCTGGTAAAAGTCAGTCAGGAAAACGTATTTCATACAAACTTACAGCTCTTGATGCATTTTTACGACTTTCCCCATAAAGTAAAATCATGTTTAATTTATCTTCATTTGTATGAGAAACCATATTTAATCATAAATATTCACAAAGAAAACAATAATTAGGTACAATAATACAGTTCTATTGACACACCAATAAGCAAAATGTGATTTAAATTGAGAAATGCCATACTATTATTCCAAAGGTAACTCTAATTGTATTTAATTTATAAGGTATAAGGGTTATTATACTCACTAGGTATCAAATATTTTTAATTATAACCTAACCTAACAACAAAGCAATTATATGAAAAATTCTTTAAATATTTTCTTCTAAAAGTTGTAAATTAAATACAGACTGCCCCACTTAAAGAATTGAAATGTTGAAGAGGTTACAATTATTCAATATTGGCGAATGACTCAAATATCTCGAAAACGGTTAGTTTTATGGTATTTTTTTTAGAACATAATCTGCTTATAAATGCATTTTCTTTCACATAAACCCCATTTCAAAGTTTCTCCCATCGAAATATTTTTTTAGAGCACATTAAATCTATTACTGATATATTAAAAAAACAATTATATTCAAAAATGAAGCTCTCTTTATGCTCTACAAATTGGCTTTTACAGAATTAAAATATCTCTATTCGTTTAGACTATATCCGGCCTGGGAGTTTTTATTGGGACACACTGTATAACCTAGCGTTTCTTGTCTATACAGGGTTTTTCACGGATAACGGGTATTAGACGCTTGTTGGGATCTGTCGAGTTTAGAAATTCGTTAATTTTGACAAATATGATGACTCCCAAGAAGAAAAGCAGTTTGAATTTTCCATGATTTATTGCAGTAAATTAGATATGTATATTGTGTATATGTATAGTTGTATAGATCGCCTTTATCAAATGTTAAGTTATTCTTATAGAAACTCGAAGCATTATTATACCGGGTACTTACAAAATCGTCGATTATTTTAGCTGACGATCTTAATATAAATTTTAGTGACCTGGAATCAAATGATACTCAATTGCTAAAATCCCTGCTAACTTTCTTTAATCTTAACATGCATGTCAATTCACCTACTAGCATTTCCCAGCACTCAGCTACAACCATCAATTATTTCTGTAGTAACCTTAGTAAAGGAAATATCTCCTGCTTGGTCATCCCAGCTGCTTTATCAGACCACGAAGCAGTATATTTTACATTACAGACCTCTTGGAATGCTTGTCAAATATTCAAACATGGCCGTTTATATAGTAGGACTAATTATAATAGGTTTTATCAAAACTGCCTTGGATACAACTGGGAGGATTAGCTGAATAGAGCAGAGCCATTTGATGCCTTCTACAGGTATCTTAAACATGCAACAATGAAGCCTTTCCAGTTCAAAAAATTAAACTAAAAAGTAAAAACCATGTATATCTAAATGTATAAAAACATCTGCCAAGAATCTAAGATCTCTCTATAAGAAAATACAAAAATGAAGATTTTTTCTTTAAATACTATAATAAATATCGGAATATCTACAGAAAAGTGATTAAACAAGCTAAAGAACATTTACAAGTCCAGAATAGAACGAGCCGTAATGGGGCAAAAGAGAGCTGGGCTATTATAAACGAACTTAGGGTTAAAAGCCAACCGCGTGTAACATCGTCTTTAAACCCCAATATTATAAATAACTACTACTGTTCAGTCGCAGGCAATCTAATGGAAAACATAATTCCAACAAATGACCCCTTGAGCTACCTTGGAGAAACTTTCAAAATGGTCATTTTGACTGCCGATGGCGTGATGATATAATATCTCATCGGCAAATCAGACGACTCTATTCGTCATACATTTGGTTTATTGTCTGCATTGTCTACATTACCATGTCACTCTCCACTCTTAGTTATCAAGTGGATTGAGTGGTGAAAATGTCGAGAGATGAATTTTCGGTTTTTCGGTTAAAATTTCAGGGGGGCGAAATGGGTGTGGGCTGAGTTTGGGGGTTTCGCAGGTTGAAATACCATGATGATGATGAGAAGACGTGCCACAGATTACAAAAAAATATTATGATTACAAATAGTTTCTAATACCGCTAGGTTATGGGCAACAGGAATTAAAACAGAATATTCGATTAAGAGTCGTTTGTGTCAAGGTCAAAACTGCATTAATATAATGTTCACCAAACTGTTATTAGCATTTGTGCGACTTCTTCCCCACCCTGTATATTTATACGCTCTAAGTAAATTTAAATTAGTTAAAAATTGCATTTTATTATAATGCTGCAAGTTTATCATCAGGTTAAAAAAAGATCTCTGTAGTTGTTGACGTGGTTTTCTTCCTAATTTAGATTTTTATACTGTTTATTAATTTTATTTACAGAAATATAAGGATAGTAGATGGCTAATAAATAATAAAACTTATCTTTATGAAACCGAATGATTCATTTTCTGTATTGTTAGACATTTATTTGCAAATGATTTGTAAAACATCAGTATAAAATTTTGTATATATTTTTAAAAGTATACATGTGGAATTACAGTATGATCATTTCTTAAGTATAGTTCTATATCCCAGTAGTCAGGGCTTTTAAGGTGTCACTAAATATTATATGGCTGAATTTTTCAGGATAAGTATTTTCTTTGGTGTAGAATACGATGAAAAAAGTTTACAGCTGTAAGGTGCCGGCGACCCCTAAAAGAATCGACAATATTGGCCGAATTTCGGTTTTTGGCCAGTGAAATAAAAAAATATATATCAAAAAACTAATGCCACTAGGCGATAGAGAGGGAAATTTCACATCAAAAACGTATATGAAGTTTTTTTGTACAATAAAAAATGTAGGCACCAGATTTTCTTGTTTAACCCACGAAAATGGAACGTGGCGACACATAAGTACGGCGCGCGAAACATGCGCGGTCTCGGACGCGTTAAACTAACGTGTGACTATTGGATTATTATATTTTCAAATATAAAAATGAATGTGTGTAGAAATAGTATATACAGGGTTGGGCAAATGTGTGGAAACACCTGATTTCTGGCTAAACTATAAGTGCGATTAAAAAATACCCTTAACAAAAGTTTTTGTAGTATTTTTATTCTATTCAGTGATGTACTTTGATTTTCAACAGCTATCCCATTTTTCGAGATGTGACGTCATCGACAGTTTTTTTAAATGGATAACCCTGTATATTTTTACATTTTCAGATAGACAATTTTTCATCAATTATAGTGATATAGGGTTTGGTGGGTGTGCGGCTTGTGGTTTTTTAAATATTAAATAAAATAGTAAAGCAAAGACATGGCTGTTTACATTTTAATTATTGTCAACAGGACTATCTGATAAAAAAATATTCGTTTTTTTCTTGCCATGCTTTTTGCAAACTTTCTTTAACCGAACTCAATTCATTCGTATTACTGTCAATTGCAGTCAATACTGTTAGAGAGTTTCGGTGTGAAATATTAACATTGTTTTTTAATTATGGCTGAACTAACTGAACGTGAAAGAATTACGTTGTTAATGATGGTTGGTTTTGGAGACAAGCAGAGATCTCTACAAGATGCATGCGATATTTTTAATGTAACATTCCCTGATAGAAATTCTCATATTTCAAAATCAACAGTTTCAAAGGTTGTGCAAAAGTTTCACGAAACGGGAAGTGTTAAAAATCGGCCAAAATCCGGTCGAAGTAAATCGGCTACAAATGAAGATATTTCACTTGATGTTCTTCTTAGCCTACAAGAAGAACCAAAAACTTCAGTACCAAAACTAGCCTTACATCACAATATTAGCGAGAGATCAGTAAGAAGGATATTGTCCAAAAATAAATTTCATCCGTATAAAGTACATTTAGTACAAGAATTAAATGAAGATGATCCTGATAGAAGGATGCAGTTTTGTCAGGAAATGATGGATACAATTGAAATTAATGGTAACTTTTTCAATAATATAGTCTTTTCCGATGAAGCGACATTTTGCCTGAGTGGTTTTGTAAATCGACATAACTGTCGCTACTGGGCTGATCAGAATCCTCGTTGGATGGAAGAAAGTCACACCCAATACCCTCAAATATTAAATGTATGGGCGGGGATAATCAGAGGACACATCATCGAACCATTCTTTCTTAGAGAAAATTTAAACTCCAATCTTTATTTACAACTTTTACGCTAGCAAATTATTCCAGTATTAAATCGTTTATTTCCAAACCAGGCAAATCCTGAACGACTCTCAGATGAAATTTGGTATCAGCAAGATGGAGCTCCGCCTCATTATGGAGTTGACGTGCGTCAATACCTTAATAAAATATTTCCACAGAGATGGGTAGGTCGAAGAGGACAGATTTAAGTCCTTTAGACTATTTTCTTTGGGGTCATTTAAAATCCGTTGTCTATAGGACCAAGCCTCAGTCGTTAGAAGAGTTGGAAGATCGAATTAGGATGGCTGTTCAAGAAATATCACAGCATGCTATTCAAAACTCTTTAAGAGCTTTCGTTGATGGAATAGGATATTGTCAGCTGCTGAAGGTTTCCAATTTGAACATTTATTATGAATATTTTCTTCGTTTCTCAATATTAAAGTGCTCAATATTTTGTAATAAGAAATGTAATTATCATTAACTAATAAATATTTATTAAACTTTATTTTATTATTTAATTTAATATTTAAAAAACCACAAGCCGCACACCCACCAAACCCTATATCACTATAATTGATGAAAAATTGTCTATCTGAAAATGTAAAAATATACAGGGTTATCCATTTAAAAAAACTGTCGATGACGTCATATCTTGAAAAATAGGATAGCTGTTGAAAATCAAAGTACATCACTGAATAGAATAAAAATACTACAAAAACTTTTGTTAAGAGTATTTTTCAATCGCACTTATAGTTTAGCCAGAAATCAAGTGTTTCCACACATTTGCCCAACCCTGTATAATGGGTTGAAAAAAACGTGGCAAAAACGTTAGATACCTGCGTTCCGGCCAGTTAAGCAAGTGTTGAGAAGGGACAGGGCTTTAGTATTTCCCAGACACTGACAATTAACTTTGAACCATACTTGATACTTTAATAAATAACTAAACTTAATACGTGCTTAATTCTCAATATTATAAATTAGTGACAGTAAATAAAGTATTCGATAAGAAAATAAAATAATTAAAATTTTGAATTTTAACGAAATAAATTAGTTTTTCACCAAACATCACTTTTTGCTAAACTACTTTTATTTTCATTACCACTAAACAGCACATTCAATTAAATAACAGTTGTCACTAAACAACATATATTTCACTAAACAGCACTTTCCACTAAACAATTCTATTCGTTATCTGTCACTCACTACTGGGGTCACTATTCGATTCATCGCTGGTCCGGTCACTGTCGTCGGCCCCAGCAAGTATGATGAATCTCTCTCCATTCGTTTTAAGTAGTTCCTGTAACGAAATGTACTTAATCATTTTCAATTTGTGTAGAACAAACTCTTCTATACATTTTTTTCAATTTTCTGAAGTAATTTTTTGCACTTCGGCCAGAATAAGGTCTATTACTTTTGTGTCTACTTTTGAGTGAAATTTTGAAAATGTGTTGTTTCTTCGCACAGCTCTCTTTAGCTGGCTTCGTAATAATTCTATTGGATTAAACACGCAAAAATATGGTGGTAGACGTAAAGCGATGTACGTATAATCTGGCCATCTCGTGGACAACAATCCTTTCTTAAAATTATACTTCTTAACTATATCCAATAATAATTTTTTTGTTAATTTTTCATCAAATTCTGTGTTATGTGATATAAGAAATATCTGTATATCTTTCTTCCTCGTAGCATTAGTTAGCCGAGATTGTGTATTACGATGACACTATCTTTGTCCAATTTTGATGATAATCCACATTTGACCCTTCTGCTTTTTTCCCATATAATTTGAGGCAATTATCCACCCACCTGTTCACAGAACCGCAGTGTACAGTTATTTGTCGACTTCCTTTATTCGGTGGTAAGTGTACCATGAATTTTTTGGAACAATCCGTCCATGCTCTTTTAGGAGTGTCAAGGGTGTCATACCACGTCTCGTCCAAATAATAAATAGTTCTATTTTCTTCTCTGTATGTTGTAATATTGTCCAAGTAGCCCATACACTTTTCACAATTCTTTCAGTTTCCATGATGTTTTTTTTTCCTTCTTCAATTCTTTGGGACTTCCTACCACATGTATGTTTTCTTTCTAAGCGGTGCTATGGGAATCTGCAAAATATATCACAATTAACCAGTATATTACTGGTAAAAAACCTCTACGCCTGTGACGTTTACGTCAAAGGATCAGTTAAAGGTTGTTTTTTTTTTTATAAATAAACAACACAAATAAGTATAAAAACTTGAAATTAAATATTTCGCCGACGTTTCGGAAATCAAATCTGTTTCCTTTTTCAAGGCTTTTTTGAAAAATCAGAGGCTGATAGCAAAAAAAGAAAAATTTAAGAATCCGCGATAATATTATTGAATGAGGATAATTGCGTGTCGAATTGTTCCGTAGATGTCTGTACAACTTGGCTGCCAATGTTAAAAGAAGAACTTCACAAACTTAACATTGTATAGAAACTAAAAAACTGTTAACTATATCAACAGTTCTATGTAAATAGTAAGTATCTATGGATATTGAATATAACAAACATTCTTAGAGCTGTGTATTTGTCATACACAGCAAAAAAGATTTTTCAAAAAAGCCTTGAAAAAGGAAACAGATTTGATTTCCGAAACGTCGGCGAAATATTTAATTTCAAGTTTTTATACTTATTTGTGTTGTTTATTTATAAAAAAAACCAACCTTTAACTGATCCTTTGACGTAAACGTCACAGGCGTAGAGGTTTTTTACCAGTAATATACTGGTTAATTGTGATATATTTTGTAGATTCCCATAGCACCGCTTAGAAAGAAAACATACATGTGGCAGGAAGTCCCAAAGAATTGAAGAAGGAAAAAAAATTAAGATAATGCCACAAATAACATTTAGACAATATTTCCATGATGCTGGCTCGCTTATTTTATCATTTTGAATTTGAAACCCAATTTCGAAATCCACCTTGCTAATGATGCCCGGCTAATAGTAATCCTATCATTTTGTCGTAATTCGCTGTATATTGTTTATAGTATTGGTATTTCACTTTTTTGGTATTTATTGTAAATTACTTCCCTTGCCCATTGAGGGATCTACCTCTTTTAATACTATCTTGTCTCGTCGTATTTTTCTTTTTCTGGCTGCTCAGTAATTCTCAATTGTCGATGTCGATACTTCCGTCAAGTAAGCCGTTTTTTCTTTTGCTCCTCGTTCACCTTCACACGCTACTATATTTTTATAAACAGTTAATACGATTTTTTGCTTGCTTTCGCATAAATATTTTCTTCTTGGTTGCTTAGGACTTGTAATATTTATGTATTAGCGGCATTCTTATCAAAGAAAATAACAGATTTATTTCATTGAAGCCATACTGTCGTTGACACACAGCAGTACATTAAATATTAAATGGTTTTGCCGTCTAGTAAAGAAGACAAGACGTGTTATTTGTTTGTCAATTATTTTTTGCTTAGTGTACAGGCAACCGATAAACTTATAAAATTTAATTGGCGTACCGCCAGTACGAGTTGTCTTACAGTGGCCTTACTCTGCATAGTTTTGTATATTGTGGATAGAATTTTTAATTACCTACTTATTAAATGTGAAATGTTGTCAAATTTCAGTAAATACCATATTACGAGTGAAACACTGATTGGTCGTAGATAGCATGTTGCAGGAAATATATTAATAAAAACAGCCAAAGCAAATTATAGAATTTGCGACGCTCGTACCTCCGCACGCCCTACTTTCACTCGTTTTGCACCACCTATACAAGATGTAGGTCTGGAGATATTTGTAACGATTTCCCTGAAGGTGTAAAAGGGAACTGAAACAGGATACGATACATATTCTCCTTTTTACTCTTCACAACGACTTGAAAGACGTTTTATGATTCATGCAATGTTCCAGTTGGCTCCTTTTGATGTACAGCACGTCTGACAACATCACGCTAGCTGTCTTGGTTGCCTGTTACGTGCACGCCTTCAACAATGTTCTTTTCCATTACCTCTTTAGTGACATCAGCCAGACGTTTCGGAGACCATTCTCTTCGCCTGTTGCACACATTTTCTTTTGATGCAGACTATACAATATAGTCTTCATGCATTTCAAGGTACTGCTAGTTATACATGGTCCTCTCGTTGTTTGTATAAACCACGAAAACGGCAATTAACCGCCAAAATCTCATAAACGCAAAGATCAATAAATCAGTAACCAGAAACCTTGACGTAATACGTTACAATCTTTTAGCTAAATTCATCGCTAAACGAACATTGAAATTAATTAAATTGTTAATCAGAAGCGCCCATTATATCATTTATTAGGTCCAGACAGAAACGGAACAAGGTATTTGCGGACCCGAGGCAGTGTCAATACTTTGACCATCACTAATAATACTTTACCTACTTTAAATTTCGTATTTTATGAAATAATTTGCGACACTGCCAGAGCTGAGTCCAAAGAATACAAGCAAATAAAATTATAAATGAATAAAGTAAATAAACACTTTTGCTCCACAGGCACCACTCAACTCAAAGCAAAATTTTACAAAAAAGTATTGGCTGTGTCAATCATGCAAAATTGTTAACTGTATTATATGACTATGGGATTAGAGGACAACCACTAAACTGAATTAATTCATTTTAACTAATCGTCAGCAGTATGTACATGGTATACAGAGCCAATTCTGAACGTTAGTGTTTAAGTATGGGAGTTCCACAGGGTTCAATATTGGACCCTGTGTTATTCATATTATATATTAATGCGCTCGATTGGGTTTTGTATAATAATTTCTTTTCAATGTATGCTGATGATCTTTCTATGATTATTTCAGATCCTGTGCATAATGTGTTTGAAAGTAAATGTAGAAAAGTTATCTACATTTTTCAATCAACATCAGTTGTACTTCAATGCAGATAAAACTCAGTTAACTCAATTTCATAATAAACAAAAATAATGCGCGTGTATTTCTTTTCGGGTCAATGAGTCGATTATAACGAATACCCATGAAAATATAAAATTTTTAGGTTTAAATATCGATGAGTGCTTGATTTGGCATGGACTTAACTTGACATCGTACTTTAATTTAAACTCCATTTGGGCATAGTATAAATAAACCAATTGCTCCCTGGTAAGCACGGTTTTAATATTATTAAATAAAAATTAAATTGACGCTAGCATTGAAATTAGATATTCACAATGTGACTTCACCTTGTGAATATCACATACAATACTTTTACAAATTTACAACGAGACAATATTAAGTTGTATATGTTAATATAATTAAAAAGTAAATTACCTGAAATTAATGAATGAAGCTAAGACGCAGTAAATAATAAACATATATAATAGCAGACATTATAGTATATCAAATATTTCATCAAAATATTCTGCGATACTATATGGTACTAGAATGATATTTCTTTCATCTCAATTTTGAATCTGGAGAATGACAGTTTCTTTAATTTGTTAGGCAGATGATTGTACATTTTTATAGCCATATATAAAAAACTTTTGTCCACGACTATTAAATAATGTACTCAATATGTATGTGTTTCCTTAAGGATAATGCTATCCATTATTCTCTGCAGTGAATAATGATTTCATTATTCACTGATTGCAGTGAATAATGAGGATAGTCAATTGTTTGCAAGAAATGACATTAGTGGCTTTTTACTAAAAATTTAAAATGTCAAAATTGTAGTAACCAAAAGAGAAGTGTTGTCTCTCTAAGTTTTCTAGGCAGCACTCAAATGCCGAAGAGGTATTTTAATAAACACTCTAAAACTACATTAGTAAGTTCTTTTCAAAGGATCATCTATTTCTATTAGCAACACGCGGAAATCCCCAACATTGTTTTTGAAACCATTTACCTACATGTCTACAAACTGTATTATTTTATTAGTAAGCCATGACAATGTGTCAAAGCGTAAATTGATTTGAAACGTCAAAATTTGTGCGATTTCAACGCCAACGTTATTTACAATAATTTTACATTTTAGGTACCTACTCAAAAAGGGTAATGTAATTAAATAAATCGGTACTGACAGTGAAAACTAGATTTCAAATATACCGCCAGAGATGAAGGAAGCTGCAGAAATCGCCTCATTAAACTTGTGGCCCGAAAAATCGAGAAAATTATGTGTGATGTCTGATGACATATGAATTTTTCCTAAATAGAGGAGACATTGAATAAAGATGAATTAAATAAATATTAAATATTTAATAGTCGTGGACAAAGTATAGTATTCTACTCGCATATAATGGCTATTATTCACTCTGGTGATTTACGACACTCGCCTGCGGCTCGTGTCTTAAACTTCACCCTCGAGAATAATAGCCATCATTATATGCTCGTTGAATAATATACTATTATGGGTTGTTTCTAGTCTGTATTGGGGGAGAACTAATTAGTTGAATTTCCTAGTAAGATATTTATGTATAGTACTTTGTTTCTGAAATTGTTGTTCATTTTTCTTTATTATTATTGCACGCAAGAATCGTCTCTGCAATTTATCCACTGCCTCTCAATCTTGGCTCATTAATGAACCTGCTTTGTTACAAATTATCAATTTATTACAAAATATTTGCATCGATTGACACTATTTTTACGTTTAAATGTGGTCACTAGACATACCCGGTATAGTCAACAAAACCAAGTTGATATCATGTGGAAATGCCGAAATTTAATAACAACCATAGTTGTGGTTTTTTAAGCAATAATATGATTTAGTTCCCGCATAATAATTTCTTAGTACTAGGTAAAAACAATGATTCAACAGTTGTTTCTATTATTTACGGTATAATTTATGGACATGTTCCGGTTTGTTTCATTAATCACTTATTTAGATTTCCATATCACAATTTGTAATCTCCGATTTCATATGCACATTAAATATAACCCAGAATTCATTCAACTTTTATAGGTCATAAACATTTATTTTGCAAAAATTGTAGATACCATTTTCAATAATATTGTATAATTATAGTGTTATTTAAATATTAATGGATCTGGTTTTGTTTATTTTGTTGCGAATATACATTTTTATGCTTTTTTAGTTATGCCTTATATAAACAGTTTTTATAAATGGTTTATTTTATTTGAGGCATGGGGCTAACAAAAGCTAAAGGATCATAGATAGATTTTTAATATTACTACTAGAATAAAATGTTCCACACCTAAAAGTATGAAAACTGAACCAAAATTGTAAAATTATTATTTCATGAAAAATAAAATGAAACATCTTGGAACAATTTGCGCTTCTCGTCCTCAAAACTTTGAAGGTTTTTGACATCACAGTTTTTTAGTTACGAGATCTTTTGATTTTTTTATGCGTTTTAGTGGTAGAAAAGTATGTTAAAACAAAATGGCATCAAACTTAAATTTGTTCTTTTTAAAAGCTTTTATTTAACTTGCAATGTTAGTGTGTTAGTTTGTTTAGGTCAAATCTTGCAAGCTGAATTAGAACTACTTCCTCTTATCCTACGAAGTTGAAATTTTACACGTTGATTCAGTATCGATGACAATGTATTTTTATGATAGACATGACTGGATTCCACACCCAAGATATACAGTGTGGTCAATTAAGTGTGCAATAAATGGACAAATTTTTTTTAGTTGAACAACCAAAGTTTAAATACCGCTAAAAGTTATTGCATGTCCGATAGCCACTTCAGGTGCACTTAGAATGCCTTCAAGTTGAATAGTATACAGGGTAGGTCAAAGAATATGAAAATCGTTTAAGAGTGAAGTGCGTTTATGTCGAAAAAAATTTATGTCAGATTATGTTTTTTAAAATAAAAGCTTTTTCGTAAAAATATTTTATTCATATAATTTTTTAAATTACATCTAGCCAGCCAGCCAGCCAGCTATGTGGAAGGTATCGGGTAAAAAAGGATATTTTGACTTGGATAAAAAATTATTTTTAGACGAAAGGTATCATCATAGAACTAAACTCAATGGGATTTTATCAGATAAAATCAGTAATGAGAATGGGGTCCTCCAAGGCAGTGTGCTGGGTCCTCTGCTATTTATTGTTTATATGAACGATATGTATAATGTATTAAATGCAGCAATAAATTAAAGTAAAATTCATCCATAACCAAATGTATTGTTTTGGGCACTAGAAACAGTTGCGAAGCATTTATGAGTCAACATTTTTCTGTTAAAATATATAATACAAAGAGTGACTTTGTGGATGAAATAAAATACTTGGGCATTGTTTTGAATTTATATTTAAATTTTACCAAACACGTAGATTTTTAGTTAAGAAAATAGGCAAAAAATGGGGTATTTTTGTAGAATTCTAAAAAATCTCCCTAGATGAAGCAAATTGTTAGTGTATCAATACTATTATGTATCTTCATCTTAACTACTGTATGTCATTATTAATTTCCTGTTTTAAGTGCCATCCATCTTTACAAATTGCAGATGTTGCAATGTATGAGAATAAATCCGAAATGTGATATGTATGAACCAATAAATGTAATGTTATCCAATTTAAGATGGTTAAATATTGAACAAATAATCGAACAATCTACTGTAATATTAATATATAAAATAGCAAATAACTTAGTCTCACGGTACTTACAACCATCTTAAATTAAAAGGATCGAGTACACATACACATCAGACAAGGAATCGGAAACATTATCGTATTGAAAAATGTAATCCAAATGTTCTAAAAAATCTCTTCAAATTTCTTTTTGTTTTTTTTTTGTGAATAAGTTTAAAATATCACAAAACGTCAAGATTTTTAATTTGAGCGAAAGAAATGTCTATCTGTCTTTCAGTCGGTCTATCTGTCTGCCTGTCTGTTTGTATATCTGTCGGTTTGTGCTCACGTTTTCTCAGGCGTGCTTTAAGATATTGACTTGAAATTTGGAACACATGTGTATCATGCCGAGATCTGGACCTAGATTACACTTTGCACTAATTTCGGTGAGAGGTTGGGGGTTAAATAGGAGTAAAGAAGGGGAAATAAGTAAAGGAATTTAGTAAGAGTACAGAAATTTTGAATTCGGTGTATACAGGGTGTCCCAATTAAAACTCCCAGGCCGGATATATTCTGAACGAATAGAGATATTTTAATTCTGTAAAAGCCAATTTATATAGCAAAAAAAGAGCTTCATTTTTGAATATAATTGTTTTTTTAATATATCAGTATGTAGATGGCGCTGTGCTCTAAAGAAATATTTCGATGGGAGAAACTTTGAAATGGGGTTTATGTGAAAGAAAATACATTTCTAAGCAAATTATGTTCTAAAAAAGAATACCATGAAACTAACCGTTTTCGAGATATTTGAGTCCAAATGTTGGCATTTGCCAATATTGAATAATTGTAATCTCTTCAACATTTCAGTCCTTTAAGTGGGACAATCTGTGTTTAATTTACAAATTTTAGAAGAAAATATTTAAAGAATATTTCATATAATTGCTTTGTTATTAGGTTAGATTATAATTAAAAATATTTGATATCTAGTGAGTATAATTACCCTTATACCTTATAAATTAAATACAATTAAAGGAATAACAGTTTTGACATTTCATTTCAATCACATTTTGTTTATTAGTGTGTCAATAGAACCGTATTATTGTATCTAATTATTGTTTTCTTTGTGAATATTTATTATTAAATATGGTTTCTCATACAAATGAAGATAAATTAAACATGATTTTAATTTATGGGGAATGTCATAAAAATGCTTCAAGAGCTGTAAGTTTATACGAAATACGTTTTCCTGACAGACCTTTACCAGATCGGAAAACTTTTGTAAGTTTGTGTTCTAATTTGAAAAATTATAGAGGTTTTAAGAAACAAAAAACAACAAGAAGAAAAAGAACTGCAACTGATGAAAATATTGCATTGGTATTAGGTACATCAAGTAGAAAATAACCCAAACATGTCAGTACGCAAGTTGACGGAAGAAACAAATATTGCACGTTCCACCTGCCACAAAATTCTTAAAACAAACAAATTTTTTCCATATAAAGTTCATTTAGTTCATCATTTGATTCCAGGGGATAATGGGCGGAGATTAGATTTTTGGCGCAATTTTCAATTCTCTTAGAAGAACATCCAAATCTTTTAGATACAATTATGTGGAGTGATGAAAGTCGATTCCACAACAATGGAGTAATCACAACACATAATTGTCGTTACTGGTCTCAAGAGAATCCTAGGTGGATGAGGCATACCAGGTCCCAGAATCGTTTTGGAGTAAATGTTTGGTGTCGTATCGTTAATGGTTACATTGTTGGTCCATACCTCTACCATGAGGATTTAAGAGGTGAAAGATATTTACAATTTTTGCAAAATGATTTAAAAGTACTATTAAGGAATTTGCCCGCTCAGTTGGATAATGTGTGGTTTCATCAGGATGGAGCTGGCCCACACAATCATCACAACGTTGTTAATTATTCAAATCAAACATACCCAGGAAGATGGATTGGTACCAATGGAGTACTTAGATGGCCCGCTCGATCTCCTGACATTACTCCATTAGACTTTTATTTATGGGGATTTTTAAAAAGTGAAGTGTACAAAGAACCAATAGAAGACATGGCAGATCTTTATAATAAAATTTATGCTAGTGGCATACATTATTAAAAGTTTGTAGATCTGAACTAATTAATAGGTTTACGATGTGTGTTAATGAAAATGACAATAATTTTGAACACCTGTTAAAATAGGTATTTTAATTTCATTAGTTTGTAAAAATTGTTTTATGTTCGTAATTGTTTTTTTATTGCTTAAATGTTTGAATTATATGATAAATAATGTTTTTGGTTTTTTTCCAAAGGTTACTTCAAATACAGTTAATTCATAAGATATGACAAATTCTTTAAATATTTTCTTCTAAAATTTGTAAATTAAATACAGATTGTGCCACTTAAAGAACTGAAATGTTGAAGCGATTACAATTATTCAATATTGGCAAATGCCAACATTACGACTCAAATATCTCGATAACGGTTAGTTTTATGGTATTTTTTTTTAGAACATAATCTGCTTAGAAATGCATTTTCTTTCACATAAACCCCATTTCAAAGTTTCTCCCATCCAAATATTTCTTTAGAGTACCGCGCCATCTATATACTGATATATTAAAAAAACAATTATATTCAAAAATGAATCTCTCTTTATGCTCTACAAATCGTCTTTTACAGAATTAAAATATCTCTATTCGTTTAGGATATATCCGGCCTGGGAGTTTTTATTGGGACACCCTGTATGCTAGAAGCCAAGGCCAGAATTTTTCTTATATTTTTCAACCCCTCATCACCTCCACTTCATTATTAAAGGGGTTGATAAAATAAAATTGGGATGTTCACTTGAAATTTGGTAAATTCTTGGTTTGGAAAATCTGCTTCAAATATTCTTAGAATTGTATGACCAATTATTTCTACATACCAGAGTGCAAATATAGTCAAGATGTTTCCTTTAAAGAGACTTGAATGAGATATCTGGATATGTAAGTTGGATTCCTTAGGCAGCGGCTTTTTTTCTTTAATGTTTGTAACAAAATGTTAACTTTTCGTGTAATTGCTAAATAAACTGTTTATTTATTTATTATTATTTTATGAAGAAAAATACTTAAATAGTAAGCTTCTTGACAATATTACCTGATAAGTACCCTCACAACTCCTAAAATATGTTATAGTTTGAAACTAATTCAAGATGTTTGTTAGGAAGAAAGTTTTTTTCAAAAACGATTTTTTTTTTGAAAAACTGTCAACTTCTAGACGCTAATAATAAAGCATGAGAACACTCAAAAACCAACATCAACAAAAAGCTGAGATCGATTTATACCGTTTACCCAAAATTAAGCCAGTATTTAAGAACATCAAAATCACGTTGTCACTCCAAATTTTATTTTAAAATTACACACATTTAAATAAAATTATTTTATATTTTAAATACAGTCCAATAACTTTAACTTTTTCCTCAATTTTAATTCAATTTCAATTGCCTAAGAAACTTACTTGTTCTCCTGTCCATTTACCACTAAAATCAGAGCGAACCAACAAAAAACCACTGCCGATAACTCGCGCTGAGCAACAAAAAGAACAGGCATTATCAGCGATTAAAAAATACCGCAATGAAGTTAAACTTTTTTTGCACTGATTTACATGTACTGATAAGCGGCCTACTAAGATTGAACAAGGTTACTCCCTGCTTCTTATAGTTAATAATCATGGCCAACTTTAAAAATTCAAACTCTGTTGAGTTGCTGCAATGCAAAACAACGAGGATTAGCATAGGCTTAATTTTTATTAAGGTGGCAAAAAGTATGCCGCTTATTGCTTATGACTATTATTTAGGTAAAACCTGGCACGAATTGTCTACTATATGCAGTTGATAACAACTGTATCCTTCCCTTTTTAATTTAAATGTCTCGACATTTTACGAGTTCGTTATCAAAAACAACTTTGTATATCTACGAATTTGACTCAAAAGTGATCTATTCGTCTTCTAGATTTCTTTCACACAGCTTAGCAGCAAAAAATCTTTAGTGCACTTGACAATTTATTTGTTTCTAGTCGTCTGCAGTAGAAAAAGAACAGAATATTTACCAATAAGATTCATAATAAAGTAAATAAATAGTGACGACTATCTCGGCATCTTAATTTTATCAATTTAGCAAAGAGACGTTTTCAGTTGTGTTGACTTATCATTTATTTAGTTGACGTAAAGCCACATATCATAAATTTATAAAGAAAGACATGACTAACGACTCGTTTTAATCATATAACACGTATAATCAAAGACCATTCCACAGTTAAAGATCTAATTAATATTATAGAGCTTACTTCTGATTTTATTGCTAGGAAACAAACAGACCTTATATATACTGACATTTCTAAAGCCTTCGATAGACTGAGCCACGATATCCTCTAAAAGAATTTGAAATTTGAATTCAACGGCTTTTCGAATAACCTTATAATCTAATTGAAAATAGCAATAAGTTATATGCCATGGTGTTAGATCTATCGAAGTTGTAGCTATATGAGAAGTTCCCGAAAGTACACTTTTTAAAAATTTGTTTGTTTGGACAGTAGTAAATCTTACTGGTAGATTGTAGATTGTTTAGGGGGTCTCTTTGCCCATATTCTTGAGATGATATCTTAAGGAGCAATGATTCATCTGTAAGCAGATGAGTGAGCCCTTCTCTAACTGCAGGGCCTCGACTTTGCTCATCTAACGGCTCTCAATTAGCACATCAAACGAATAGTCAAAGTTCCGCTAGACTGGCATTGAGTCAGTGAGTTTGGTCATGAATTTCAATTGAATTAACCCCAAAATCATTAAGTGACCAACCAGCATTAAGGCACTAAGTGCTGCCACCTTCCTCACATGCAGGTGGAGAGGAAGTAGGCAGCATTGCCTCCATACTTGCTGTGGGACAGGAGCACATTGCTCCTGTATCCCTAAGCAGGCAAGACATTGCATCTTCCGCAACTTTCCTTGTGTTAGTTTTTTCAGTTTTTGGCCACCACACACATGATGCAGAGGTTATCATGGGTCTCACTACCCAAAGATAAGATCAGTAGATCATTTTCGATAACTGCCCTTTGTATGCGAATGATGTAAAACTCCGTTGAATTATTGCGTGTGAAAATAATTGTTTTGAACCGCCAAATAATATTGATCGTGTTAATATATGGTATGTGACGAACCAAGTACCTCTAAATACTCTAAATAGCAAAATGCAACACTACGACATTTACAATGAAATAGAATATTATGTTATTTGATTAAGTTCTTCAGCCTGATACTCTTTGTGGCTTGGGTGTGGCGATTGATAGAAAACCATATAGAACATTAAAACTTATACAACTGTGGGTTCTGCCATAAGAAACTCCGCACCTTTGGTTAAGTGATCACTATTTCTTGTGAATTTGTGTCCACTTAACTTCGTCATTTATTTTTCTTGGTTTGTTTAATAAAGTCAATAATTAATCGCATTCATAGATGGAAAATAATAAATGGTGTTATTTTCATTATTTTAAAAATGTAAGTTCCTTAAAGCAACATACACTTCTTCTGTTAGACTACATTCTGAGTATGCTTAAATAATGTGGTGTCCAGCTTCTTATGAATACATACAAAAATTAGACAGGATTCAACGCCGTTTCTGAAAATATGTATCTTTCAAGGTTGACTAGATTTATCCCGCTGTTGGTTACACACATCACGTTCTCTAAGTTTTGTCTGAGTGGTCTAAAAATTCATAGACACTGATCACATTTAACGTTGTCTGCGAAAATGTTTTAAATATGTAGCACAACAATTTATTTTACTTATTGTATTTACATTTTGTTCTTTTGTTGACTTCCGAACTATTAACCTCATTTTACACTACAATTTTTATATAAATTGTATGTTTTGTATATTCAAAATATACAGAGTGCAAGTAGTTTCATGTCATTAAAAAAACTGGTAATAGGGTCCGACCAGACAAACAAAAAACCTATACGACTTTTTTCTCTAGGGGCACTTTGAAAAAAAACTGACCTAGGTTTAAAATTTGAATGTTAAGGTAGGAAACAGGGCCAATGGATGTTATAGTTCCGAATATTAGAAATAATAAAAAACTGTAATATCCGACTTGTGTTCCCGCCGGTAGAAGTGCGGCACTTTGATGGGATTACTTGTTCCGAACTTTTTATACCACTAATTATGAAAATGTAAATAATTCCTTCTCTTTCGGCGCAACACAAGCATAGCATTGCCGCAGGGGCTTAAATAGGATTTGTTTACATGTGTTTTTTAATTTGGAACAAAATTATTGTAATTTTTATTGTAGTTTATAAGAATTTATAAAATTTAAAAGTGGTTTATTAACATTTGTAACATTGTGTTAAATTTAAAAATGAATTATTATTTGTTTGCTTATAATTGTATTGAAACATTCTTTATAGGATTTTGCAAACAGCAGAAAAATTAACTATCTATAAAAGAAAAACTTTGTGTAGAAATATTAATGAAATATTTGCATTCTTTCGATAACCTGAATTCTGGTTATGCTAGCAAATTAAAATCCTAAAATGAATTTGTCTAATTTCTTATTTGACAATTCTCATTCCAACACTAGCATCCACACAGTCCCCTACGGCCATGCAGATTAAACTAGTATCCACATAACCCCCTACGATTATGAAGATTCAGTTAAAAATGAGAACAAAGACCTAAAATGAATTTATTTATCTACCTTGTCTTAAAAAATTTTTCATTCCAATGGATTACATTTTCATGAAATCTATCATTCTGTTTCCTGGAAATGCTTAGCCTTTGAAACGTTTTTCGCCCTTATTCTGGAGCTCATCAGAAAGACATAAAGCCATTCATAAAGATGTTTCATGCAAAACCAAGACAATTTCTATGAATAAGTGTGAAATGATTATATTTGACATTGACTGATAAAAAAACAACCTCACCTATCTATTAGCTAACTAGTTTTGGAGCCTATATACTCTATGCATGTTTAAAAATGAATTATTATTTGTTTGCTTATAATTGTATTGAAACATTCTTTATAGGATTTTGCAAACAGCAGAAAAATTAACTATCTATAAAAGAAAAACTTTGTGTAGAAATATTAATGAAATATTTGCATTCTTTCGATAACCTGAATTCTGGTTATGCTAGCAAATTAAAATCCTAAAATGAATTTGTCTAATTTCTTATTTGACAATTCTCATTCCAACACTAGCATCCACACAGTCCCCTACGGCCATGCAGATTAAACTAGTATCCACATAACCCCCTACGATTATGAAGATTCAGTTAAAAATGAGAACAAAGACCTAAAATGAATTTATTTATCTACCTTGTCTTAAAAAATTTTTCATTCCAATGGATTACATTTTCATGAAATCTATCATTCTGTTTCCTGGAAATGCTTAGCCTTTGAAACGTTTTTCGCCCTTATTCTGGAGCTCATCAGAAAGACATAAAGCCATTCATAAAGATGTTTCATGCAAAACCAAGACAATTTCTATGAATAAGTGTGAAATGATTATATTTGACATTGACTGATAAAAAAACAACCTCACCTATCTATTAGCTAACTAGTTTTGGAGCCTATATACTCTATGCATGTTTAAAAATGAATTATTATTTGTTTGCTTATAATTGTATTGAAACATTCTTTATAGGATTTTGCAAACAGCAGAAAAATTAACTATCTATAAAAGAAAAACTTTGTGTAGAAATATTAATGAAATATTTGCATTCTTTCGATAACCTGAATTCTGGTTATGCTAGCAAATTAAAATCCTAAAATGAATTTGTCTAATTTCTTATTTGACAATTCTCATTCCAACACTAGCATCCACACAGTCCCCTACGGCCATGCAGATTAAACTAGTATCCACATAACCCCCTACGATTATGAAGATTCAGTTAAAAATGAGAACAAAGACCTAAAATGAATTTATTTATCTACCTTGTCTTAAAAATTTTTTCATTCCAATGGATTACATTTTCATGAAATCTATCATATAATTAGTAATTATTTTATGAAATTGCAAAACGAACAGTTAGACGTCCGAGATACGATAACAAAAAATAGTTGTGTATTTTAAGTTAGGAAAAAATCTGATTTTTTTTAACGAATTGAGCTCATAATTTTTCCCCATCAGGTATCGAAAACTGAAAATCGAGTCTTTGGTCTCTATGAAAATCAATGTAAACAATAATAAACAGATCAAAACAAGACAGCGAATACTAATAATAATCATTCCTTTAATGTCCAATAGGTAACACCCAATAACTGAACAATTCTTTTGAATTTTTCGCAAACGTTGTTCGAAATGACCTCCATCTACACGTATATACATTTCACCACGTCGAGCTAAGGACATACGCACCCCGTTCAACACGTTTGGTAAATTAGGATCATTTTTTATGGTTTCTATGCACATTAAAATACGTTGTTGCAATTGTTCTAAAGCTCTTCCGCACCAGCTGCATTTCCACCACTTTCTCCATACACCAAGTGCACATCCGCGAGCTCTGGATAAGTGTAATCTCCCATAACGTCCAAAATCTGCGTCTTAAAACACCAGACTACACTGTGAATTAACGTTATCAATAAAGAAAATAAAAAGAAAAACTTGATCCAAAATACAAAAAGTAACACAAAAAGCACGAACGAGAAGTAGTGTCCTACGTAACCAAGTACTAACGACTTGAATAAGTCAATAAAATAAATCTTAACATAATTGGCGCAAAATTCAAAAAGAACAAAAGCAACGGGCAAAATCAAGGAACGGGTAGGTCGCGTCCTGTGTACGTAAGGACACAAACTGAAATTATTACTTCAGAATATTACAAGGGAGAGTATAGCACGCATAATAAGATAGTTTGACCGCGAAGAAGCAAAAAACATGGCGATGCCCTCTGTCTTTGTCGGCATACTTATTTGCAGGAATGTGAGAGTATCGTGTGCAACAAGACTCGAGGCAATAAAACCTACCCCAATATGCCAGCAGTTTTCAAACTATGTTATTAAGTATTTTGGAAATTTTTGTTTCTTTTTTTCTCCAAAACTGTGAGCTTTAGACTCCATGCTATATAAGGTTTTCTTGTTTGTCTTGTCGTTCCCTACCACCAGTTTTTTTAATGACATGAAACTAATTACACCCCGTATTATGTAAATCGTGTACAAAGAGGCACTGTGATTTCTCGCATTACTGTATCCACGTACGACATACATACATACATAATATACACAGACATTTTATAAAAACTGCTTTTTCGAGCTCCCAGAATTTTAAAACTTAAAGATTTGATCTTATCTCCATTTTTTATTTTGGACCAAACTCAGTAACTTCTCCATGTTTATAGATGGGAAAGTTAATATGCTGTCTACCACTTTGTTAAGTATACGTTCTGTTATTTAATAGTTCCATATCATGAAAAAAAAATTGTCACTATTTGGAAGAATCTAATACGACCGACTTTCTGCTTTCCATAAAAATGTCGAACTATCTGCGCATTGAATCAAAAATGTTTCCAGTGAATAAAGCCGAGTGTTTTCAATGATTATTTATTATGTTATTTTATATACAGCTGCCACTACAACTAATAATAATGACAGTATTATAATCCCAAACCACAATAGAATGTTCAATTACTCATTAATTTCATCATTTGGTTGCTTTTGAATTACACGAGTAATGGTTTCGACTTATCAGAATTGTTGTGTGCGTGAGAATTTTATTGGCTTCGGAAATGTCCATTAGCCACAGAAGATCTATGTTGGTTAAAACGAATTTATATCGATATTGCAGCTTTATGCAAGAAAGCTACTATGGCATTGTAAAGTTTTCTATTTTCCGTACTTCAAAGGGAAACTATGTTAGTGGGAAAGTGCACATCTAATGTTTTGAAACAAGTTTCAAATTATTTTCTAGTTTGTGAATGACTGGTACATGAAATTAAAATATGGTTCAAATCGTCCAGAGAGGTGTTGTCACACTGACAATAATATGCAGTGTGAACATAAAGAAAAGCACAAAATTCGTATCTTTGGTATGTGACATTTTTCAAAAAAATCCTCGAACAGGTCGATTTTATTTTTGTAGATGCAACATTTTGTCACTATACCATAATTTATGACGTCATTGGTTTTTGAGTTATGACGCCATCATAATTTTTTTAATGGAAACAGACATTTTTGTTTACTGTTTTGGTGGTATATTCCTTTAGTTTTCTGGTGATATAAGAAAAATGATATTACCTGATCCATTGTTTTGGAAAAATGACGTTTTATGTAAAAATAGCTTACCTTTCGCAAATTCACGAGTAATATTCCACTTTCGTATGGACTGATAAATCCTGTTGCCTACATTTTTGTTGTAACTAGCATGAAAACATTTGACATAAAAACAAAACAAAGAAAATAATAAAAAAAAAACAATCACCTTAACATCAAAGAGTTACAGACCTTTTTGTGTAAAGTATCGATAACTTTTTTATTCCTGGCACGTGTGAAACCTCAGTTTTGTTACAATTTTGAGACAGTATAAAACTAGTGAATGCAATGCCACGTTTAAGTGAAAGAGAACGCGCAGACCTTTTGAAGATGGTTGAATATGGTGATAGGCTGAGAACTCATCAGGAAGTATGTGATGTTTTCAATGCCAAGTATTCCGAAAAGCCAATTTCTAGATTCACTGTAAGTAGATTGGTGGCTAAATATGATGAATCTGGCAGTGCAGCTGACCTCCCTAGATCTGGTCGCCCTAACACAAGCAACGAAACCAAATTAAATATTTTTCTAGAAAGTGAGGAAAACCACCATCTTTCGACAAGGCAGCTGGCTTCAAATCATAACGTGAGTCAAACTTCTGTTGTACGTCTATTGAAGAAAGAAAAATACCATCCATACAAAGTGCAATTAATCCACGAATTGAATGAGGACGATCCAGATCAGCGCTTACAGTTTTGTAAACAGTTGATGACCTTGTGCGATGAAAACTAAAATTTTTTAAGGAACATTGTTTTTTCTGATGAAGCTACATTTTCTTTAAAGGGGACTGTACAGGGTGGGCAACTAAGAATGGAGGTCGGCCATATCTCAGAAACCAAGCATCGCACAAATTTAGGGAAAAAATTACCTTAAGTAAAGTGGCCACGAAAAATCGCTGGAAAATATTTTCGAGTTTCTAAAATAGCCGCTAGGGGGCGTAACAGCCATAGCCGAATAGAAAATCAGGTTTCTCTCAGTATTTTGCTCAATTAAGTGGTATTGAAAATACATGCGTCGTAATCCTAGGACAATTTTGAATCTTTTCAGTTTTCCATTTTTTTTGTATCTTCAAGAATAAAGTGGTGGGGAGATGCCAAAAACACATTTTTTCAAATGTCGATTACTCCGATTAGCCTTAACAGAATTTCACAATCTTAGTCTCATTGGAAAGTGCTTTTCTTAGTCTATCGAGTGCACTTTGCGTTGTTTCCATTTGATTATTACCGTCTCCGCTAGAGGGCGTTATTTGACATGACAACAAATATCGCGCTTTTTCTTAAAAAATTTAAATGGAATGGTATATTTATTTTTACACGGTAAAATAGAGAATTAAAAGCCTCAGATGTCAGTGAAAACCGCAACTCGATAACTTTTCTCTAACGGAAGATATTAGCAAACAAAGTTGAAATTATGAATTATTGTCAGATCTCTACGACGGGATTTGCAAATTAGCTGTTGAAAACAAGTAAGCTGTGAAACTGACACAATGAAGAAACAACATATATCAAACATATTGAGTAGACTATATATATCATGATATAAAAATTAGTAATTAATTACAGACAACAATTCTAATAATAATAACAATAGATTTATGTAGACAGTTATGAAAAGACTAATTTTACTCGACGAATATAATATTTGCAAATTACTCGAGTCAAGTAAAATTACTGTTTCATAACGTGTTAAGAAAGACAACATTTTATCTAATCCTGCTCTAAAATAGAAAAGAAATTGCAATTAATATTGAATTTTATTTTGCGGTTTCAAACATTGTTACACCTACAGTGGTACAAATAAGTTTTGTGTTTATCGCTGTACCTGAGCATTAGTATAGGTTGGTTGACATTTGTATTAACAAAGTTCATTTGTCAATCTGCTGAATTTTTTGAAACAAATTAAGTCAGAATTTGTTGATTCAGGTGTGGATATTCCATCTGATATAAAAGAGTAGCGGTAAATTCAATAATACCTGATAAATCAAAAAGCATATATGAGGAAGTATAATATACGAAATTTGAAAACTGGTGTCAACAAAAAGGAATAATAAGATGTATGTGAAAAGATTCTATTTTGAAACGATGAAAACCTATAAAGCATCACGATATGATGATAACGTACTCCATTAAGGGTTTCATTGAAAATAAAAGGCCCAATTATTTGTCCACCTAAAATTCCACACCACACATTTATAGTCCAACGACCCTGAGATTGGACGTCTCGCATCCAGCGCGGATTCGTCTCAGACCAATAATGCATATTATGACGATTTACTGTACCATCATGTATAGTGATAACCTGAAGATTTTCTCTTCAAAAATGCTATTAATATGGTTTATTCTTTATGTCAATGTTTCCTTTGGCATTTAATTCTTTAATATTGATTCCTATTCAATATTCATATCGCGATATGCTTTATAGGTTTTCATCGTTTCGAAATACGCTAAGAGAATCTTTTCACATACATCTTATTATTCCTTTTTGTTGACACCAGTTTTCAAATTTCGTATATTATACTTCCTCATATATGCTTTTTGATTTATCAGGTATTATTGAATTTACTGCTACTCTTTTATATCAGATGGAATATCCACACCTGAATCAACAAATTCTGACTTAATTTGTTTCAAAAAATTCAGCAGATTGACAAATGAACTTTGTTAATACAAATGTCAACCTATACTAATGCTCAGGTACAGCGATAAACACAAAACTTATTTGTACCACTGTAGGTGTAACAATGTTTGAAACCGCAAAATAAAATTCAATATTAATTGCAATTTCTTTTCTATTTTAGAGCAGGATTAGATAAAATGTTGTCTTTCTTAACACGTTATGAAACAGTAATTTTACTTGACTCGAGTAATTTGCAAATATTATATTCGCCAAGTAAAATTAGTCTTTTCATAACTGTCTACATAAATCTATTGTTATTATTATTAGAATTGTTGTCTGTAATTAATTACTAATTTTTATATCATGATATATATAGTCTACTCAATATGTTTGATATATGTTGTTTCTTCATTGTGTCAGTTTCACAGCTTACTTGTTTTCAACAGCTAATTTGCAAATCCCGTCGTAGAGATCTGACAATAATTCATAATTTCAACTTTGTTTGCTAATATCTTCCGTTAGAGAAAAGTTATCGAGTTGCGGTTTTCACTGACATCTGAGGCTTTTAATTCTCTATTTTACCGTGTAAAAATAAATATACCATTCCATTTAAATTTTTTAAGAAAAAGCGCGATATTTGTTGTCATGTCAAATAACGCCCTCTAGCGGAGACGGTAATAATCAAATGGAAACAACGCAAAGTGCACTCGATAGACTAAGAAAAGCACTTTCCAATGAGACTAAGATTGTTAAATTCTGTTAAGGCTAATCGGAGTAATCGACATTTGAAAAAATGTATTTTTGGCATCTCCTCACCACTTTATTCTTGAAGATACAAAAAAAATGGAAAACTGAAAAGATTCAAAATTGTCCTAGGATTACGACGCATGTATTTTCAATGCCACTTAATTCAGCAAAATACTGAGAGAAACCTGATTTTCTATTCGGCTATAGCTGTTACGCCCCCTAGCGGCCATTTTAGAAACTCGAAAATATTTTCCAGCGATTTTTCGTGGCCACTTTACTTAAGGTAATTTTGTCCCTAAATTTGTGCGATGCTTGGTTTCTGAGATATGGCCGACCTCCATTCTTAGTTGCCCACCCTGTACATCGGCATAACTGTAGGTATTGGTCACGCGAAAATCCTCATTGAACTGAAGAAGCCCATACACAGCGACGAGGCAAAGTAAACGTGTGGGCAGGTATGATTGGTTATCGTTTATTGGGACTTTTTTTTAAGAAAATCTTACGGCCGCAAGATATTTACAGTTTTTGCGAGTTGAGTTAGTGCCAGCCTTAGCAGTTATGTTTCCGAACAATGAAGATGAAGATATTCCTGCTGAAAACGTCTGGTTTCCAACATCATCATCGACCGTCGTCATCGTAATTTTTTAGATAGAGGGCCAACAGACAGACAGGATGACAGATTGGTGAAATTGAAAGACCTTAATTTTCGTATACACGATCTGAATACGTCCCTTAAGCGAGGAAAGTAAAAATGATACTGGACTGATTTTAGCAGCGTAACTAGCAGCGAAAAAAAATTTTTTCTTTGCATTTTTGAACAAAAATATTTGTAGGTAACAATAATATTAACATTTTTACCTACGATCTTTATGAGTGGCTTTATGTCTTTCTGATGAGCTCCAGAATAAGGGCGAAAAACGTTTCAAAGGCTAAGCATTTCCAAAAAACAGAATGATAGATTTCATGAAAATGTAATCCATTGGAATGAAAATTTTTTTAAGACAAGGTAGATAAATAAATTTATTTTAGGTCTTTGTTCTCATTTTTAACTGAATCTGCATGATCGTAGGGGGTTATGTAGATACTAGTTTAATCTGCATGGCCGTAGGGGACTGTGTGGATGCTAGTGTGAGAATGAGAATTGTCAAGTAAGAAATTAGGCAAATTCATTTCAGGATTTTAATTTGCTAACATAACCAGAATTCAGGTTATCGAAAGAATGCAAAGATTTCATTAATATTTTTACACAAAGTTTTTCTTTTAGTTATAGATAGTTATTTTTTCTGCTGTTTGCAAAATCCTATAAAGAATATGTTTCAATACAATTATAAGCAAACAAATAATAATTCATTTTTAAGACATATTATTTAATACACAGTTCAAGATTTTCTAATAAAACTTTAAGAAAGGAAGCAGATTAGGTTTCCGAAACGAGAACAAAATACATTCTTTTTCGGTTTTTATTTTTATTCAAATCGCTTGTCAAAAACACCCTTTGACTGTTCCTTTTACGTAAACGTCACAGGCGTAGAGGCGTTCTGATCGTTATTTCATCATCATCGCCGTCATCGTCTTAGTCTTCGTCATCGTCTTCGCCATCGTCGTCTTCATCGTCTTAGTCTTCGTCATCGTCATCGTTATTGCCGTCGTCATCGTGATTGCCGTCGTCATCGTCATGACTATGGCGAAAACGATGGACTTCGTTCGAAGACTTATTGTTATGCTAACCTTAAATGTTTGAAGATCTAACTCAAGAAAGCATGTAGTATAGAGTACAGTAGGGTAGATTAAAATCCTTAAAGATATATTAACACATGTATGTGGATATTTTCAGTAAATGGATTCGACTTTTGCAGGTTGCATGATTTCTAGTCAAATAAATTACACAAAAATGAATAGAAAGAAAGACAACATTCTGACACGTTCTAAAAATTAAACAAACTTATGTTTCATAGTCAACAAAACAACAATAAATTTGGGGAATAAATACGCAAATGTTGTAAATTTCTGTATAATGAATAAATATATTTTTTTTAAATGACGATAAATATTTAAAGTTTGGAATGCGCAAATAAAAATATTGCAATAAACTAATACGTCATAGTTATTAACTGTGCTATAATTTGGATGTTAATGAAGTGTGCACATATGTCTACTTTTGTTTCAAATACGATTGATTAATTCTACAAATATCATTGTAGTTAATAATTGTAATAAATAATGTTGACTAATTGTGCAACTAAATGCCACACAGTCGCAAATGTTTGCGTCGGGGATTGGTCAATTTAATCCATGGCAATAGGGCAATCGGTAGGCTGTGAACTGAAATAATCATATCCTCTAATATAAAACATGTAAAAAATTTTAATTTTTTTTACGGTTGCTATATACTTCCGCTACACTACGCGAATATAAGAGTAATAATTCAGTAAAAACAAGAATGACTCCTGTGCTCTCCAGTACGAAACAAGAATGCAGCTGCGGGCACGTGTTTCGGAGTTACTGCTCCTCATCAGCTTGGATAATGTTGTTTCTTTTCTAAGCTAAGCTACCCCGGACTCCGTCAACTCTTTCGTTCTTTTGTTTATAATAATTCATCTTATAATTATCCTTCTCGTACACGAAAAAATTAGATATACAATTATTGCTCCAATATTTGAAAATTAAAGTTAAAAACGAAGATATAAGAACGGGAACTTTTTGATGAACTATCAGCTAGTAGCGTTTAATTTATAAATAAAGTCGTGACACAAGCGTATTATGTCCTGATTTAAAACTGCTTCTAGGTGATTTATACTACATGTAAAAAATATATAAGAAAAATATTTAAAAAAAGCTTTTATTTAAAAACAATGTATTAAAAAGTAAAGAAATCGGTAATGGTGTTTACACAGAACTTCCATCTTCATTTGTGCATGGCAGTCACTCTAAAAAATTATTAATTATGAAATGACGTTGAGAATAATAATCGGAATATGGTTATCACTATATTATTACAAAGAAAACCTAATAACTTTTGGTCAAAAACATATACAGGGTGGTCATCTGACAGAAAAAATTCAATACTAATAAGGTGCCAAATATGGATGGCTTGCGCAAATACCTGGCCACCATGGTTGAATTATTTTTTAGGATGACCACCCTGTACATTTTTCAATAAAACTATATTTATTTATTCACTCAAAATATCTACAGGATAGAGTGGGACTCTATGATATTAAAACAATATAATGCCATATTGTACAGAGACAAAAGATTGACAATGTTTATATTATAAAATAACACATGTAAATTAAAATTAAATCGGTAAAGGTATTTACACAGAACTTCCCTCTTTATTTATATGTAGTGGTCAAATTTTTTTTTTTCTGAATTAGGTTTAGAATGTCATGAAATGCGGAAATTTTAAATTTGAGCTAAACAATTTTTTTTCATCGTATATTCTATAGTAAAAAAAAAATTAAAAATATTTTTTCTATTGAAATTTTCACATTTTTCTTTTTGGAAATTTTTTTTTATTAAAAAGATTTGGAATATGAAACGTGGAAATTTTAAATATTAACAAAAAATTCCCATCTTTCCACTGTTTAAAAAGTGTTCAAAAAGTTTTGTAACATTTTTTTTTCTGAAATAGGTTTAGAATGTCATAAAACGTGGAAATTTAAAATTTGAGCAAAAAAAAATTTTCCAACAATGTATTCTATACCTAGTAGCAAAAAAATATTTTAAAAATTTTTCTGACAAAATTTTCAAATTTTTCCTTTTGATAAAACCTTTTTATGAAGTAGATTTAGAATGTCATGAAACGTGAAAATTTTAAATATCAGCAAAAAAATTTCCCATGCTTCCACTGTTAAAATTTTCAAAAAGTTTTGAAAACATATTGTTATGAAACGTGGAAATTTCGAACTTGAGGGAAAAAATTCCCATGTTTCTACTGGTAACAAATTTTCAAAAAGTTTTGATTTTTTTTTCTGAAATAGGTTTAGCATTGAAACATATTCTTTATAGGATTTTGCAAACAAATAATAATTCATTCTTAAACAGGTTTAGCATGTCATGAAACGTAGAAATTTAATATTTGAGGGAAACAAAATTTTTCTTCATTATCTATTCGCTTTAGACGGTCCACCCTGTATATTTTCCAGTGAAAGTCTAACCATTTCGTTGTTGACAGTAGAGTCAGCTACCTACCAAATTTGACTATTATCCGTCAAGTATTTTTTTTTAGATAGTGCACCAACATACAGACAGACAGAAAGGCACTCCGGCAAACTGACGGAATTGAAAAACCTATATTTTCGTAATCTACATGATCTGAAACGTGAAAATCCGAAAAAATCTCGAAGGATGGTTTCTTCTCGAATATAAGGCTTCTCTTCGGTATACGAGTGAACTAAAAAAGTAAAAACAAACCAATCTAACAGAGCTACAATTTAAAAAATTTGTAAATGAACAAAAGTAAACATCCATATTTGCTGGTAAATTATTAATAGCCAATACGACTTTTGCAAGAGGACGTAACTGACTATTGTAGTTTGAATAAAAATTATCAGCATAGAACAAATCATCATTTCGCGTATTAAATCTAGGAACACTAAAATTAAATAGGTGCATATGCCAAATAGTATTGTCATCTGTTACATTTTCAATTTCACATTTACGTAGTGAAGTAGAAGTATAGTAGTGGTTAAAAATTTTATTTTTTAAAATTTTTCAAAAATGTTGATAGTTTGACAATACGTCAAGTGACTAAAACACTTATTTCCCAACAATATCGAACAAGATTTTTCGTAAAATCATCATATAATATTTATTTTAGTAAAAGAAATAAAAATTATGTCGTTCATCTCCTTACACCATCAATTTATTTAAACGACTGTAGACAAGTTGGTTACTAGGTTGCTGCTATGCATTGGTTGTTATGGTTAGATGAATACAAACATTAAACTTTATTGAATGCGGGGGCTGTCAATAGAGTGAAAGAATATTAAAGCTGAAATTTTGAACTCTAGGTTTTTGGACAATTCTGAACAACTTTCATTAATAAAGTTTTTCGATAAAAAAATGAATAATATGATTTCTTTATTCTTTTTTAATATTCTTTTGTTCATAAGCAGATCTTAATTTGTTCCATCTTTAGTAAAATTTGGTACAAAAAAGAAAAAAGAAAAAAGTTATAAAGGTGCCGCATATCCAAATGGAAATCGTTTTAACACGAGCCTATTCCATATCAACTATTTTGTGTTTATACAGAAGTTGTAGTTAGTATGTACCATTATTCGGAGAACGCCCTGTATATATTTTTCCCTTTTCATTTAAGTCATGAGCTGTACTTTCTGTAGCACACGGCCTTTTAGATCTGTGAAACACCAAGGATATTTGTGTAGTTTCTATAATGCATGTATATAACGAATAACACCTACACAGTGATTATCAGAAAATTACCTTTTGTTAATTTGAAATATCGTTCCTGGTTCTTGTAGAAAGTATAGCATTTAAGAACTTGTAAAACTGCTTCACGTCCTCCAACACGATAATGCAGACAGAAGATGATCCAAATTCAGTGGCGTTACATATTTCCCGCACATAAACTGTCTGCATTGTGAGTTGTGCGATACTGAAGAGATCCGAGATATTGAAACAGCGACGTGTAGCTGGTAGCTGAATAAATGGCATTCAGATGTATGTAGGCTACAATATAAAAATATTTTTACCCGCTTTCCAGCTCATTTCAATGACCCTCTGAAATCTAGAGGTACATATGTATTGTGTTATAATGTGGATTATCACACTATTTGTTTCAAATTGCCTTCGTCTGTTTATCTGTGTACATATGTAAATAATAATAAATAATTATAATTTAAGGATTAGAATATCTGATAATTCCACAAACGAGGACACGGGTGCTAATAAAATACTATTTCCCGCATGTTAAAAATACGTATTTACTTGCTATACACATCAAAGAAAATGTTCCTTAGTTGTTAGTAGTTAACACCAAATTTTAGGTTATTAACAATTTAGATCAAATTACTACTATAATGATCAAATAAAATTTATAAACTCAACGATAACATAGTAGTTATGCAAGTCCGTTTTTGGCGGACCATTACTCTAGTTCTCGATATCTATTAGATAAACAAAAATAATTAAAATTAAATCAAAAAACTTTATTGTTGTTTAACTCATCCTAATTCAAAAAATTGTAAAATTTTAAATCAAACTAGAAGATGAGATATTGTCTACACGTTATTTTTGGCATTATCTTAATTTTTTATAATTCTTTGGGACTTCCTGCCACATGTATTTTTTTCTTTTTAACGAGTTCTCGAGGAATCTACAAAATATCACAATTAACCAACATGTTACTGGTAAATAACCTTTACGCCTGTCACTTTTACGTTAAAGGATCAGTTAGAGGTTGCTTTTTTTAAATAAACAACACAAATAAGTATAAAAACTTGAAATTAAATATTTCGCCGACGTTTCGGAAATCTAATTTGTTTCCCTTATTCAAAGCAAAATCTATTTTTGCTGTTTATGATAAATACACAGCTCTAAGAATGTTAGTTATATTCAATATCCATAGATACTTACTATTTACATAGAACTGTTGATATAGTTAACAATTTTTAAATTTTTATACAATATCAAGTTTATGATGTTCTTCTTTTAATATTGGCAAGCAAGTTGTACAGATATTTATGGAACAATTCGATCTCCAAAACGTCGGTGTAATATTTAATTTCAAGTTTACATACTTATTTGTGCTATTTATTTAAAAAAAAAATCAACCTCTGACTGATCACAGGCGTAGAGGTTATTTATTAGCAACATACTGGTTAACTGTGATATTTTATAGATCCCTCGAGCAAGAAAAAAGAAAAAGAATTAGAAAAAAATTGAATATGAGATGTTCTGCCTTAAATTTAGTAGTAGTAATCATTAAATGTGTTAGCTTAATTTGAATGTTTCGTGAACCAAGTTGACATCATCAAGATATAATTTTTAAAAGTAGCAATTAAATCTAGACACTTAGCGTCATAAGTTGAAAATATTACGAAGAACATCCTATATAATAGGCCATTGTCTATATGACTGAATAAGGAACTAACTAGTTAAAGGTATTTTATTAGTTCATATGTTCGGTTGTATCCGAAAAAGTATTAATAAAATAATAATTCCACATTACTATATTTCCTATCGAAATGACACTTTATAAAGTCTTTTTTTTAAACAAAATAAATAAAAACAAGTGTTTAAAAAATAACAAACAATTCTTTTTTCTTTTTTTTAGATTTGTTTGTATAACTTTTTTCTGAGTGGAGCATAGGTTCACAAAAAAAGAAATCTAACGTAATTCCCGTCAAAATGGTGACTGATAATAGTATTTTTGACAAAAATTGGCTGAGATACAGTCGTTCAAAGTTACCTACATTTTTACGCTTTTACCCCTTGTTACCTTTAGACCATTCTACCATTTCTAATTTTTACACGCAAAAATTATATTTATTCAATACCAAAATTATTTCGGTTTAGCAATGATAATGATAAAGGTATTTGTTTAAAATTTTGATATTCATATGATCTTAGACATAAAAAAACTTCAATGTACTAATTTATAGCTGTTTTAAAGTTATATTTTTTGAAAATTACATATCTATTATACTTATCGCATAATGTTTTCGAACTGAATATCAATATCTTCATTAACACCATTTTCGGCATCTTCTTTCGTAACTTCTGGAACATCAGCGTTTTCACAATTTAAGTCCATACATTCTTTGCAGAACATGAAGCAGCTAATTCCTAAATTTCTGCAGCCGCAATTTCCGGGACAACTTTTTATGCACCCGCGAGTTATTTGCTCCAATAAAGTCTGGGGTGCAAGAGGTTGTGCTAATTGGCATTCATCCATTTTTAGATTTTTCCAACCCCACTCAAAAGGATTTAAAATATTTTCCTTCCACTGTTGAATTTGGTGGTACACGTTCTTAAGCCGTGCTGTTTAGTGGCATCAGAAGTTGGTGGCAAATGGGCTAGAGAAAATTTTGTGCTCTACGATAATCTTTGAAAAACTTGTAGCGACAGCTACTTAAGCTGCTGGTCTTATTACTATACAGAGAAATTACGATGTGTTCAGATGCGAAACTGATAAATTTTATCATTCTTTTTCATATTAAAGAATAAATAATAAACAAGTAATAGATATGTAATTTTCAAGAAAAGCATTGTTTCAACGTGGAAACTTAGAAGGACCGTATATAAAATGCTTCGATAGCTGTTCAAAAAATAACACACATGGAGTGCAGGCTTACCTTCGGCCGTTGCTATGGCTTCGTTGGAGAGCTCTCCCTGGCATCCACGGTGGTTAAGGACAATAATGCGTTGCTTGTAGGTGTAATCACTGCACTTTGATTTAATTATTATGATTAAAAGATTAGTTAGAACTTTGTTTAGTGCACTCAAAGTGACCGACCGGCCGTTATACTTTTCATGATCTTATCCTTTTTCTACTCTCTTGCGCATGACCACCTTGTTCCCTTTCTTTTCCATGATAGAGACCGTAGAAAAGGCGTACCAACAAACAATGTGTGTGTAATATATTTAAATTAAAAAACCCAAAAATTAATAATAAAATAAAAGAAAGGTCGGAGGGGTAGCCCAGTCTCCGACAAGCATCTTTAAAACAGCTATAAATCAGTACATCAAAAAAGTTTCTTTATGTCTAAGATCATATGAATATCAAAATTTTAAACAAATACCTTTATCATTATCATTGATAAACCGAAAATAATTTTTGTATTGATTGATTGATTGATTAATTTGCCAGCGTAATGTGGGCATTGCTGCCGATTCCGAGCATCCATGGAGGTTCGTTCCAACACGCAGCTTGGTCGTCCGTCGAACACGCCCAACGGATGGCCAAACCGTGTGCCGAAACCAAATCTCGGATGTTTTATGTACCGCCGGACCGGCTGCATACGCCGGGTTGGACATTGGACATGCTTGTTGTCAGCAGCGAGAGCCGCATGACGCATTGGGTGGGAATATTGGATGGGAAGTGTAGGTGTTCGTGAGATGCTTCTTTTAAGTTTCCATGCTTCTATTAAGTTTCCATTTGTCATCATCGGCTGGGGTGTGCAGGTGTTTGCGAGATGCTTCTTTTCAGTTTCCATGCTTCTTCTATCGTCATCTCCTTATTTCTCTTCTACTAAGTTTTCTATTTCTTCTGTTTCTGAATCAGGCAGCTTTTGTTTTTTGTTTAATTTTTTTTTATTTAGTAATTTCCCCACAGGTAAATATCCATTTACGGTGAAGTTGCTGGGAAGGGCCTTATCTCGCGGTAACAATGTTTTTTTGCGTTATGAGAAAAGAGGTCCGAAGGGACAATTTGCTTACCCTTTATGTCGTTTTCTTGAAACAGTTTCAATTTCAGGCAGTTTTTCCATTTCATCGCCTATGTAATAACATTATGTTTATTACCCATATGTTTAATACCTTTTCAATTTTGATCTCCATTTCTTGTTAAAAATTTAATAAAGACATAAATAAATAAACCAATGCTAATGCTACATAAACAAAAACTTGTCTGCTTCATTCACACATCTGGCTGGCTGTTGCTTATTTTATATCACCCACTTCAAGAAGGGACGGATCCAGGTATAGATTCCACGATGAAACAGCACACTTTCTCGGGTTGTTTATATATACTATTTTGTGTTGCTTCATTTAACCAACATAATCAAATATCAACTGTATGAAATAGCCAGACCCGCGCTAATTTATATCAATCAATGCAGAATCGTTCACGCTTTGATTCAATACAATTTTGACGTCTTGTTGCCGCATTATCCGGATTTATCTCGAGATCCCGTAGGAGCTACGAAACACGCGTCTGTCACCCAATTCGACACACTTTGAACTCCCCGAAAATAATTTGTGTATTGAATATAAATAATTTTTGCGTGTCAAAATTGAAAATAACAAGGCATAAAGGTAAACAGTGGTAAAATCGTAAAAAAGCAGGTAACTTTGAACGACTGTATCTCAGCCAATTTTTACCAAAAATGCTTTTATCGGTCACCATTCTGACGGAAATTACGTCAGCTTCCTTTTTTGTGAACCAATACCTAAATCCAATCAGAAAAAAATTTTACACAAAAATTAAAAGAAAAACAAAACAAAAATTTTTCGTTTTTTTTAAATAGTTTTTTAATTTATTTTGTTTAAATTTTTTTTTTTACTTTGTAAAGTGCCAGTTGATTCTCTAAATAATAAATCGTATTATGTGATATACTAAAAAACGTATAGTTTTTGAGTTATAGTTAAAAAACTAAAAAGTGGACTTTTTTCCGTTCTCAAAAATCCAAGCCTTAATTTAATAGTACTTTGTGGAATTATCATCTTTCTGGTACAATAGAACATTTGAAACAATAAAATATCTTCAACGAATTAGTTCCTTTTACCCCTATTTTTTCGACATAATAAGTTCAACAATTATTATTTAAAAACTGCATATAGGTATATCGTTTACATTTTGTTATAGTATATCTATTGAGCGTCACATAGAGAAAACCGTAATTGAAATCGTCTATAGAAAAATAACCTCTGTAAAGATATAGCTATTTTTCAGTATCCGGAAGTATATTAGATGTCGCATAATAAGAGTTTGCTTTGTGTTTACGTCTGAACAAGTAGATAATAATCTACAAATATTTATTGTTAAACCTCATAAGCACTAAAAGCAGTAATAAAATATTTTAATATTTACTTAATAATTACGTAATTGAACCTGTTGAACACTACTTAAATGTTGCAACTTCAGAACATGGATAGGAAGAAGTTCCCTTTTATATTACTCAATAGAATTAGATTTTAGTAACAAAAAAAAATAGTGGAGAGGGTCTAGGTAATGAAAAGTGTATTATGGTGTGTAAGAAACCATTTCGGTAATAAATAAAATTGTATGCAACTCGTATACAGGGTGTCCCAAAATACATCCGCCTCTACGATACTTTTATATTTTTCGTATTTGAAAAGTTATTTTCAAAACATGTTTTTTTAAGTTTGGCGCCAATTTGTTTTATGTTCCGTCCACAGTGAAATTATGAAACTTTGTAGAATCGATAATATTGTACCCGTGAATTACACCAAAAACAGTACAAAAATTCTGCGGGGCACGGAGATGGTTTTTATGGGGGTTGAAAGTTTAATATTATTTTAAAATTACTTAACTTTTTGAATAATATTTGTGAATCTGCGAAAAAAATGTTTGAATGTAAGAAAATATGGTGAAAGAAATGTAAGCTCTTAAGGGATGGTTTTTGAAGGGGTGCTGCGGACAATATTTCTATAGGAGATCGAAATTATTTCGATTATCTGTTTTCTGTTTTTGGTGCAAAATGGTTAACAACTCTATAATTTTAGGTTGTTCAGGAAATAATATCCAGATATGTTGAAACTTAACTTGTATTTTAAATTAAATGCTCTATATACAAATATACAGGGTGTAATTAGTTTCATGTCATTAAAAAAAAACTGGTGGTATGGAACGATAAGACAAACAAAAAAACCTTATATAACATGGGGGTCTAAAGCTTATAGTTTTGGAGAAAAAAAATAAACAAAAATTTCGCAAACTTTCAATAATTCTTTTTGAGAACTGCTGGAATATTGAGGTAGGTTTAGATCTAGATCTGATCTAAAGAAAACTACAACTCTTCCTTGTGCAAACAATATTTTAGTTACTGTGGGTATTTCGTTATGTACACACGTCGTTGTTTTTGTTATTTTTGAATTTCGCGTTATTGTGTATTTATAGTTAAGATTTATTTTATTGACTTACCGTTCAAGTTGTCAAATTCTTGATTACGTACAGACACAACATACTTGTTCGTTCTTTTTGTATTCCTTTTTGGCTTTTGTACCAAGTTTTTATTTTATTTTTCTTTATTAACAACGTTAGTTGATAGTTTAGTGGTTAGTGTTGAACGAAGTGCGTAATGTCCTTAATTCGACGTACCGAACTGTGTATTGATGCAGATGCAGAGATTTTATATCATTTAGGTAGGTAGTAAGCTTTTAGGACACTCATTTATGTTACAAATGTTAATAAACCACATTTAAATTTTCTAAATTATAAACAATCCAATATTTTGTTCCAAATTAAAAAACACACATGTAAAGAAATGCTCTGTTTAAACCTCTATGGCCATTATTTGCTTGCAATTGTGCACGAAGAGAGAACGAATCATTTACCTCTCTATACTTGTCTCAGTTCGGTTGAGGCGGTCCATCAAAGGCGGTCGATGATTCTTTGACACCGCGTGTGCCGACGAGCACTTTTTTTATGAAAATTTAGAAGTTGTATAATTGGGAACTACAAGTCCATTGCCAAGAAAAGCAGTGGTTCTCAATAGTTGTCTATCACAATATTAAAAATATTGACCTAGATCAGTTTTTTCCAAAGTGCCCGTAGATGGAAAAGTCAAAGGTTTTTTGTTTGTCTAGTCGGTCCCCAGTTTTTTTAAAGACATGAAACTGATTACACCCTGTATATCAGCGGTAATAAAAATAAAAGTAAGCAAACAAAAAAATTAGTCGCTATCACTATCATCAACTCTTCCAGTTTACTAAAATTAATTTCTCCATCCAACCAGGAATCATTTGTCTCTAAAATCTTGACCTTACTCCTACAACTTTTTTGCCATCTTTCAGAAATTATATACAATTTTTAAAATTTTGTCCTTTATTGACTGTTCTAAAGTTTCTTCACAATGTTGTACGTCAAAACGATTCAGGACATGCACGTACATCCAATTATTTTTATCATTTTTGTCATATTCCATTGAAAATGCCTCAAAGAGATCCCGTGATGTAACGTAATTAACTAAAAAGTCAAATCATGATTAGAAATGCAGATGAATGAAGCTTTTTTTTTCATAAAATAGTAAAGTAACAAGCTAACCGTTATACTCTTCGCCGATTTACTGCACTTTCTATAGAATACTCTTCGCATTTTTTTTGTAAATGATATTAGTTTAATTTCAAAACATAAAACATATTATGTAAAACAATTTTTTTTAATTTAAAAAAATTATAACTTTTTTATTTATCTATCCATTTTGCTCAAAAATAGGGTTCCTTCTCAAGCTAACACTAACTTACTGTCCAAATTTCAATACAATCGGATTTTTCGTTTTTAAGTTATCGTGCTTATAAGAAACGTGACGGGCGGACGGACAGACGGACGGACAGACAGACGGGCGACAGATGAACAGACAGACGAGCGGATGTACATTTTAAAAGTCGTTTAGAATTCGATCACCAACACAGTGATATGAAAAGTTTTTCTCTACGAGCAATATTAGAAATGTGCCGACCGAATGCAATATACTCTTCGTTTTGTATTTGCGAAGGGTATAATAATAAATAGGTGTTTTTTTAGGGGGGCACCACCAGAACTAATTTTTGTGGTTTTGTGATGTTTAATCCTCGCACTAACAGTTACTGAAGGAAAATTTCAGATAACATTTTTTGCGAGCATGTATTTCTAACTTTACCGGCTGGCCTATTGACTGGACTATTGAACATGATTATAATATATCACTATTTAAAATTGTTAGATAAAATTAAAAAAATCAATTCTAATGATTTATTTTTCGAAAATTATGATATTATTATTATAAATAATATCAATAATCAATTTGTATAAAACAAATTGATTATAAAATTATATCTATACATAAAAGTGAAAAACACAATGCAAGCTTTTATTAATTTTGTCTGACAATTTTAAATAATAATATATTATAATAAAATATAAATTAAATATAATAAATAATAGAAATGAAATAGATAAAGAAATCCATTATAATAAAGTTACGAAGATGACCTAGACAGCAAGAACGTTCTTGTTCTCATACCAATCGAGGGATATTTCTGAGTTTCTGAGGCTCCAGGTACATAGAGGAACTGCTAGAACATTATATTCATGATCAGCGACCTCAAGAATCCTCGAGTAACCAATTTGGGCTAATTTTCACGATGGATTACCGAATAATGAATTCCTTTTTAATTACCTCAAAAACTGCACCCGAAAAAATGCATTTTTCACAATTTCCCATTTGTATAGGTAACAAATTGCATAAATGCATCCAGGAATCGAATGCAAAAAACCGCATTTTGATCTGCCTTACTGCACAGGTTTTCCATGGTTTGACCTATGTCCTCGACTATACCGGGTGGCCACGAGTCAATGTACGCCCCCAATATTTTGGTTGTTTTTGTATTTAAAAATTTGGTTTTTGGTACAAATAAATTTGACAATAATAGGCTACTTTTAAACTAACAGGAATTAAAATATCACTTCCGGTTAAACCGGACGTGGCATCAACTTTTTTTCCTATATGGAATGACTATAATTTCTTGATGGTATCTCATTAAGCATAAATTCTAAGTGCAACAGTTTTTTCAGATGTAAAAAATTCCAAAAAATAAGTGAGATACGAACAATTTTTCAAGTTTTTCAAAATGGCCGCGTCAGATGATTGCGATGTAAGAAAATTACTAAGTAAACTATGAAAATTATTAGTAAGGTTGTAGACTTCTCTGTAAAGCAGAAAATAGTTCTTTGAATTACTGATAGGTACCAGTATTTTTAGTTTTTTTCCAAAAAAACGGAATTTCATTTTCATTTTCATTTCCGTAGGGGTCCTATGGAATTTTTTTTAATGGAACTGTGATATTTCTTTTATTAATCAGAAATAATGATTCATAAACTATAATTTTTTCGCCATTAATCATTTCTTAACGATATCAGTCGTAAGTATTTTTAAAAAATAAACACAAATTAAACAAGAAATAATTTTATTAGGTATAACGTTACAACCATGAATAAATTACCAAGAATAACAAAACTAGTTAAAACCTAAATTATGATAAACCATTATAAAAATTGTTCAAACTGTTCACCGTTATGATTAATATACAGAGTAGCGCGACTTATCGTTGCACGTCTAACATTCTGTAATTGTTGAGGTGTTATTAGTGCAATTTCGTGTCGAACTCTTTTTACCAGATCTTGCCTTGTGGTTGGAGCAGTCATGTAGACTCTATTTTTCAAATGCGCCCAAATAAAAAAATCGAGTGGGGTTAAGTCAGGCGACCTTGCAGGCCATCTGACTGGGCCATGGGTCCCAATCCAACGATCTGGAAATAATTGATTTAAGTAATCCCTAACGATAATAGCATTGTGTGTTGCAGCCCCGTCTTGTTGGAAGTAATCCTCGTCAATATTGGTATTGGGAATTTGATTAATCCGTGGAACTATTATATTTTGGGGAAATTCTAGATATCTTGGTCCAGTTAGAGTTAAAAATTATTGGACCTATGATATGGTCGCCCAGTGCGCCTAACCAAAGATTGAAGTCAAACCGCTCCTGAAACCGCCCCTGTCTCATAATGTGAGGATTATCAATTGCCCAATATCGAGTGTTGTTTCGATTAAATAACCCATAGTTTGTAAATCTCGATTAATCAGTGAACAAAATGTTTTTGATAAAATTCTCATTTCTTAATTGGCGTAACTGTAACCAATTACAAAAGGTTATTCTTCGTTGATAATCGTTCTCATACAAAAATTGATGCAATTGATATTTATAAGAACGATAGCCGTGTTTCTTTAAAACATTTTTGGCTGATTCTTTGGAAAGTGGTAATTCATGTTCAATTTGTCTTATCGAAATGGTTTTGGGTCAACATGCACTAAAGCTATTACATTAATTTCCGTTTCCTCATCCACAATAAATCTTTCTTTAATTTCTACATTAGGTTCAGTTCTAAATTGTTACTCCAACCGGGCGAAATAGTTTCTCGGAGGTTGTCTTCTTTCTGGATATCTCCGTCCATACAGACTTTGTGCTCTAGTTGCATTACGTCGAGTCTCTCCATAAATAATGATCATATCAACTTTTTCATCTCTTGAATAGTTTTCAGCCATTTTACATTATTTTTCTTGTTTATAATAACTTTAATACACTTGCTATAGAAAATTAGTGAGTAAGTCAAGACTAATCCAATTGTTGCGAATGTCTGTCATTTTCATGGCTATCTGCAATTTTGGATTTAAATGTAGATATAGGTACCTTATTAAAATGATTTGTTGGCTCTTACTTTTTAAAAATACTTCTATTATTACGAAGGATATCGTTAAGAAATGATTAATGGCGAAAAAATTATAGTTTATGAATTATTATTTCTGATTAGTAAAAGATATAGCACAGTTCCATTAAAAAAAATTCCATAGGACCCCTACCGAAATGAATATGAAAATGAAATTCCATTTTTTTGAAATAAACTAAAAATACTGGTACCTGTCAGTAATTCAAACAACTATTTTCTTCTTTACAGACAAGCCTACAACCTTACTAATAATTTCCATAGCCTACTTAGTAATTTTTTTATATCGCGTTCATCTGGCGCGGCCATTTTGAAAAAATTAAAAAATTGTTCGTATATCACTTATTTTTTGGAATTTTTTACATCTGAAAAAACTGCTGCACTTAGAAATTTATGCTTAATGAGAAACCATAAAAAAAGTATAGTCATTCCATTTAAGAAAAAAAAGTTGATGTCACTTCCGGTTCAACCGGAAGTGATATTTTCATTCCTCTTAGTCCAAAAGTGGCTTATTATTGTCTAATTTATGTGTACCAAAAACAAAAATTTTTAAGTACAAAAACAACCAAAATATTGGGGGCGTACAATGACTCGTGGCCACCCGGTATGTAGAGAAAGAAATTGTTATGATTTCTAACAACCAAACTGCAATTATTAATACAGAGACGTGTAAAACTGGTTGCTTGACAACGATTCTTCTATCTTGGATAGATTAGTAAGTATTAGCAAAACGATTTAATTAAGAACATGGACCTGAAGAGGCGTGCAATTTTCCGTGTGATGTTAAGACTGAGGCATCATCAATAGATTATCAAAATATAGGCCATAGGCTGGGCAAAAGGGAGTTTCATAAAAAAAAATGCCAACCGGAATGCATAATCGTGTCGAGCGTATGCTATGGCCACATCTATGGCAGAGTTCAAAGTAACCGATAATGCACGATTTGCTTAAAAATGAATTATTATTTGTTTGCTTATAATTGCATTGAAACACATTCTTTATAGGATTTTGCAAACAGCAGAAAAAATAACTATCTATAACTAAAAGTAAAACTTTGTGTAAAATTATTAATGAAATCTTTCTTTCGATAACCTGAATTCTGGTTATGCTAGCAAATTAAAATCCTAAAATGAATTTGTCTAATATCTTATTTGACAATTCTCATTCTAACACTAGCATCCACTAGTTTAATCTGCATGGCCGTAGGGGACTGTGTGGATGCTAAGGATACATTTATACAAGCCAAGAACAGATTTTCTGCAACTTTACTTGTTAATTAAACATAGAAGCACTAACTTTCAGTTGTTGGATTGTAGGTACAATAGTTGTACATACCGGGAGATTCGCATTTTTTAAAAACAGACCTTTCTGGTTCTTTTGGGCTACCATTGTAAATTCATATTTTATCTAATATATCCGTAGGGGACTGTGTGGATGCTAAGGATACATTTATACAAGCCAAGAACAGGTTTTCTGTAACTGTACTTGTTAATTAAACATAGAGGCACTAACTTTCAGTTGTTGGATTGCAGGTACAATAGTTGTACATACCGGGAGATTCGCATTTTTTAAAAACAGACCTTTCTGGTTCTTTTGGGCTACCATTGTAAATTCATATTTTATCTAATATATCCGTAGGGGACTGTGTGGATGCTAAGGATACATTTATACAAGCCAAGAACAGGTTTTCTGTAACTTTACTTGTTAATTAAACATAGAGGCACTAACTTTCAGTTGTTGGATTGTAGGTACAATAGTTGTATATACCGGGAGATTCGCATTTTTTAAAAACAGACCTTTCTGGTTCTTTTGGGCTACCATTGTAAATTCATATTTTATCTAATAGTAAAATATTCACCGTTGCTTTTTTCACATAAATTTCAACGTATTTGGAAAATGTTCGTTTATATTTCGAGCAACGAAGCATGTCACTTAAAATGCAAGATTTAAATATCAGGAACGTGAATTTTTACCGATATACTAAGTATTTGAATGATTCAGTAATATCCCAAGAATACAGAAAATATTGTTAAAATCACAAATGATTAGTTACTATGGTGACAGTTCAGTAATGCACATTCATTTACTTATATAGAGAAATGTGATATGGAAAATATAATATGAAGCAAGTTCGTAGTGAGGGGCCACTCATTTAGAGACAAGGGGCGCACACACACCGTATCCGAGTACAATATTTTTTTCCTGAACAAATGTCATTATTATGACTGGGAATCGAACCCGGAAATCTACAATGCTAGCCTCTCGACTATGGTACTAATAGAATAACTTTAGCAAAGTTGTTTTAAAACATGTTTTAACAATTTGTTATTATCGGGTACCCCATTATATTTTGATCCTTTTTAGACCTATATAAGTAATTTTTTAACTAGTTTTTTATAATTTTGATAAGTTTCTTTCTGAGTATCATACTCCAAGAATTTAATACTTGTCATGGAAATTATACAGAGTGATGGTTTTATAAGGTTTTAAAGTGAATACTGCGTTTTATCGAAATTCTACGAAAGAAACAATGATTCACAAAGTAGACTTGGATATAAAAGACAACGTGACCTTGTAAACGCCGAATTAGTTTATTACCAACATGGGTACTTGGAGTTACTGTAAGAATAATCTTTAAATGAAAAAGCTAAGTGTGTCATATTTTTTGTTGCCCTAAATCTTACAGAACAACACAAAGAAAATTTAACAAGGAACCTTCAACAAAAAATTCAACTAGAAAATGGCATAGAAATTTTTGGAATTCGAGTTGTATTGACCGTAAAAAAGAACTCCAAAGAATGAAAATCGGCTTAATAATGCAATTGAAATTTTGGAAATGACACGAAATGATCTTTCTTCTTCTACAAGAAAAATTTCTTTCGGAATAGGTATTACGAAAACTACTGTTCATACCGTTATGAAAAATGTTCTAAAGTGAGTGCTTATAAAATTCAGATTCATCTAGAGCTAAAAGAAACTGATTTCCCGAAGCGAGTACAATTTTCTAGCAAAAATTCTTGAATGGCAAGGTGTGTAAACATAATTGTAGAGTTTTGGGCATAAGAGAATCCCACAAGTTTCATCATCATCATATTTGGACATGTTAGAAAATTTCTTTCATCGGCAACTTGAGAACAGTCCATTTCCAACAACACGGTACTACGTCTCATTATGCTATGATAACTAGAGATTCCCTGTATGCCACCTTTGGAAATCGCAGGATAGGGAGGGGAGGTCCTACATCATGGCCCTCTCGATCCCCAGAACTCACAGTTCCAGATTTTCTCCTATGGAGGTATGTGAAAGATAGGTGTTTAGCCCTATTTCGCAAAATTTAGAACAACTTAAGAAATCATTCGAAATGTCGTTAATAACATTATCCTCGAACAGTTAAGTAGAAGCTATGGCAACTTTGTAAAGCGAATAAATAAATATATCCAAGTTGATGGGCAGCATTTTGAATCTATTTTGTAATTAATGTGTATATATTTACTTATTTGTTTATTAAATATTCTCTTGCATTTTGCTATACGAATTTCAAATGTATATTTTCAATATTAGCAATTGAAGTAACATACAATTGTTAATAAACTAATTTGACGATTACAAGTGATGTTTTCCTTTATTTCCATATAACTGTTTTGTAAATCATTTTTTTCGTAGCATTTCGACAAGACGGAATATTTACTTTAAAACATTATAAAACCAGCAGTCTGTATAATTTCCATGACATATATGGAATATTCGGAAAGGGGAAACAATGGGCCTTCCAACTGTGAAAAAATATACAGGGTGTTTAATTTGAAATAACACAGTTGGCCTATACCCGAAAATACGCTATGTCATTTCCGGTTAGACCGGAAGTGAGCATGAAAATATGAATACTCAGGAAACTAGTTCAAAAGTTATATAGGTTTAAAATGGGTCAAAATATAATGGGGCACTCGGTATTATTATATCAATATTTCTTGCTTCAAAATGAGTATATTTTTCTAAATTTACGTTGCAGCGAATTTAAAATTAGTTATCTTAATTATTAGAATACACGTGGGACTGTCTCGAAAAACCCTGAAAGGTAAAAATGAGGACAACTAAAAAAATATACATTAAAATAGCAACACAGATAATAAAGTTTTCGTTTATTTATAAAAATTAAAACACTCTAAAACCACACACGAACTTCGTTTAAAACTAAAATCACACGTGTACTTACATAAGTACGAAATATTTTGTATACAAAATTAAAAAACAAGTAAATATCCTAGTAATCTAAAAAAAATAAAAACAAAGCCCTATGCTGCCTCCACTTCATTGAACGTCCTCAAGCCCATCATAGACTGTGGGCCCTGTATCACCCTGTAGATCATTGCCCAACCTAATTTGGCCGGTATGAAACTAAAAAATAATGGTAATAATTATTATTATCACATCAAATAATATTATTAAAATAATGTTACATACAGGGCGAGTCACTATTGCGTGGATAAAGTTGTACGAGATCAATATTGGGTATATTGCAAAATTATTCTTAAACCTACAGGATGTTTCACACAGTGATGGCAAGCTAATACTTATTTATTTTAAATGGAGCACATAACACTTTTTATATTTTAACATTTGACTCTTAATTCTCTATTCAGGCAAAATAGTAGAGAATTAAAAAGAGAAGACAGTCAGACAGAAAAGACAAAATAAACGAAAATAGTTGTTAATTCCAAATTAAAGGCATACGACATCCAGCGGAAACGGTTTAAGAATGCATTAAAATGGTGTGGTTTTGATCAAGGTTACTAACAGACAGGTTGCCTCGTAAGAATCGGCATGTGCTACGTCATGTGTAGCCCTCGATGACAGCCTGTGTAATAGTTTTTTCCTCAATTTATATAACAATGTATAGAAAAAAAGTTGCAACATTACCGGCTTACTTTCTGTCAATGAATAATTAAATAGATACCTAATATTTAAATGTAAATCTTCTTAAACCGGTCAATGCTGTTTTAAAAATACGTTTTTTACAGATTTTACTCTTGGCCGCTGCAAATTAATTTTTTATTGGAAAAGATGCCACCGATTTGTAAAATACCTTGTATATTTAAAAATAATTTTAAAACTTACCGCTCTTCTACACTCAAAACATCAAATTTAAAAGCGGTTGTGGAGATATTTACGGTTCACGAATCAGTGATTGATGCTATATAATAATAATTTGTTTTAGTGCAATTTTCGTCTTACTTTTTAAGTGGGAGCACGTATCTCATAAATGCGGGCATCGTCACGAAAACTTCCTCTCTCTTTATTGCAGTAATTATTCTTTTGGCAACGTCTCGTGGACTCAACATGTCCAAATTCTTTGGTTTACATCCATCGAACATTCCAGTGTTGATAAAGTATGGACATATCAGCGTCATGTTAATTTTATTATGGCCATGGGTCTGAAAATAAATGTATTTATGAGAAAAACTGTTCAAAAGCTTGCTCTCGGCAATAGAGATTTCTGGTAATACGGTTGTGACAGCGATACACTGATCTAATAAAATATAGAGAAAGTGCTGTTATTTTTCCGCCATCTACTTATCTTGCTGAAATAGCTTTAGTAGAGGATTCAGAGACCATTATCTTTCAGTCCTATGCATCTCTAAGACATACTTTTAAAATTATACACCTCTTTTCGGCGATACACAATATTTAAAAATTTTATTTATTTATTTACACGACTCAACAGTACGAATGTCCCAATTACAGAGTCGGAATACTAACAATAAATATTGTGCTGTAACAGAAGTAGGTATTACAAATTATGTCCATATATACACTTTAAATCCTTAATTCTACAATGAAAAATATCAAAATTATTCTGTATATGATTATAATTCCTGCAAATGACATTAATAGGTGAATACATTTTATACATTAACAGATTGGTGCGTGAAGCTTTGATATGAAATGCTTGGTGGAGTCGAGTTGATTTAGAAGGAACTCGTAGATCAATGAGTTTCAGAGCAGTTGAGTTTATTGTTTAATATTTTAGACAGAGTTACAATTCCGTGTAATTCTCGGTGAGTTTGAAGTGAGTAGGTGAAAATCTATTTAACAAAGCATCATTACTAATTCCAACAAGTGGATAAGTCTTGTCCTCGGTGTAGCTTAAGTATTTTAAAAATTTTCTTTGAATATTCTCCAGTTTGTTAATATGAACGATGTGGTAGGGACTCCAGATTACGTCAGCACACTCCAATTTACTTCTGGCAAACGAGTTAAATAGAAGCTTGATAGATTCAACATTCTTGAAATCTTTTTAATTATGAATCCCAATGATTTAAATGCGAAAGATGCGATGTTATTTATGTGATAAATAAAAGTCATCTTGCTATCAAAAATAACACCTAGATCTTTAAATCTATCAATTCTTTGTATGACCCTATCGTTTATTTTATATTCATTAATAAAAATGTTAACATATTACGTAATAATCAATACAAACATTTTTTTATACTTACTTTCAATTCTGTTAATAAGCTTTCGTGGAATCCGACAGTGGCGTACTTGGTCGCACTGTAGTCAGTACATCTGTATGTGCCCAACAGTCCTGTTAAACTCCCTACCGTAACAATATGGCCGTTTTCGTTCCTTAACATATCCGGTAGAAATGCTTTTGTTGTCTGGAAAAATAAATGCCTTAGATACAATCATAAGTTTTTTGTTTAAAATGAATACAACATTTAAAATCTGGAACATAATGTAGGGTCGTTTTGGAGCAGTGTATAGTGTATACATAGATTATAGTAAAGTGATGATCCGCCTGCTACTAGCACTGGATATAAACCTAGCGGGTGGTTCAAACAAGACCGCATTGAATAAATAATACCCTTGTAAGTTAATTAGACTTTTTGCACTTAAATACTTACCCAATAATGTGACAGTATGTTCACTTTATAAGTTTTTTCAATCATATAATCAGGGATATCCAACAATGTCTGTCCACATACAATCCCAGCGTTATTGATAAGAATCTCAACGGGTCCCAAATCAGCTTTTACTATGTCGGCATATTTATAGACCGATTCTCTCTCGGTTACGTCTACTGGATAAGCGTACACTTTGTGGCCTTCCTTTTCCATCTTCAGTTTCACCTTTTCCAGTGCTGCAAAGCAAAACCAAGGAAAACTTTAAAATATTTAATAAGCGAAACTTATATTGGTAGTTCAGTGGTTGGGTCTTTGAGAAAGATTATACAACACCTTCTTGTATTCCCCTATTAGTACTTCGTTAAGACTTTAATATTATCTTATAACGGTTATGAATCTGTTTAATACCGAACCACGTCAGGGTACCCCAAGGATCTATACTTGGCCCTTCTGTCTTTAATATTTTTATTATCGACATTAGTGATAAATTGGATGTGTATTACTTAATATGTGCCGATGACGTTATGATGTTAAGATGTTGCACAGAATTTATAGATTATGATAAACTTCAAAAGAATTTAACTAAGTTATTTGCATGATGCGATGAACATGATCCTGTCCCAAACGTTGGAAAGTGCACTGTTATGAGTTAAAGAACAAAGAAGTCTCTTATTACATATAATTATAATGTTAATGGCGATGTATACCTTATCTATAACTTATCTATAATATGATTTTTTAAGTGCGTTTATGATTGCATTATTATCAATTCTTACAAAACCTAATAAAAGAAACATTAAAATTTTTTATTTTTTTAAACTATGAACATAAACCAGTAACTACATCCATAATAAAAAAAATGTAGGTTTTATTTAACTACTTTTTGCAGTTTTTAAGAATGTTTTAAACATTGTTATGAAAAAGATACGAATACAAATACAAACTTTATTAGAATTGAGGAAATGAATATATTACTGGCAAAAAATACTCGTAATTATTTCAAACTCTTACTAAAGACTTGTCATAGATAAGTACAAAAACATATATCTTTCTAAACAAAATACTTTGCTGGCTATATGCCACGAACAACATTGATTTAAAAGAAAGAAATATGCACATTACGTACAGGTAACTGTCACAATAATGTTAATTTTAATTTTAAATTATCCTGTTCAACAAAACCAAAAAACAACTAAAGACAAAAACGCTTGCCAAAAAAAAAACTTTGGAAACTTTCACAGACACGTGTTTCGGTATCCTACACAAGGATACACTCTTCAGTGCTACTTCTTTAGAGGGATTATATTTTCATAAAATCTCTCATTTAGGTTCTTGGAAATGCTTAGCCTTTGAAACGTTTTTCGCCCTTATTTTGAGCTCATCAGAAAGGTACAAAGCCACTCATAACGATGTTTCATGCGAAACCAAGGCAATATCCATGAATAAGTATAAATATTTGACATTGACTGAGTATATAAGCTCGAATACTAGTTAACTAATAAATAGGTGAAGATCTGTTGTTTTCTATCAGCCAATGTCCAATATAAATATTTCATACTTATTCATTGATAGAGTCGGGTCAAGATTAAAAAGACCGATGTATGAATTAATATTGCACATACGTTTTCACTATCTCTTGCACACAAACTTAAATCCATAGCCTAAAGACATTGTCAATGTATGTGTACCAATATTCTTCCCCACTTCTTTTGAGAGGGAAATATGAAATGTACACTGAGGAATGAGAAACATAGTCATAAGCTCAGTGATTCTCAAACTGCGTGATTTAATGACGAATATTATTTATTTCCTAACTAACACCACTCTAAATATGAAAAACGTTTTTATATGAAATATTTAAGTTATTTTTAGTGGTAAATAGTGGATATTCATCCGTCAAACGAACAATATCGAACCACTAAGTCTTACAACTTTCTAGTACGTAGATATTACACGTTTTATAGTAGAATAAACACCATAGTGTAGCTCAATCGGTAAGATGCTCGAATGGCAATAAATATAAATGGGGTTGTTACGAGATCGATCCCCAAGCACTTCCACTTTTTTTAATTTGGTTAATTATTAAAAGTTAATAATTCCACTTCTAAAATTTTTATTTTATTAAACTGCGCCGCGAGTTATGTTAAAACTTTATTTTCCCCAAAAATGTGTCTTTTTTAATACTAACGCGTGTTCATCTCTAATAAAATCTACTTTCTTACGTTATATATTAATACACGAATGGTGAAACGTGCGTCGAGTAGATAAATTGTTCAAGTGTAGTGTTTTAGTGTTTATGAAAACGTGTCAATGCGTTGTTCTTTCAGAATTGTTTTAATTTATTTGCTTTAAAATTATTGTTAATTTTTTTAATATTTATTTTGCCAACCAGAATTTTTATTTATTACCGCTAGAAGAAAAATAATTTATTTTCGTTATCCTCATAGAGATTTCAGATTTTTTTTTGTTATATGAAATATTTCATTTTTACTGACATCGTTTCCCCTACTAATACTACGATCCTATCCTTTCCTGGCAAGAAATGCCCAAACTTTCCCGTGTCCCTTGTTGGACTGTAGCAATATTAGTCTTTGATTTCTTTTTCTGATCACTCATTGTTATTGACTGAATTGGGCAATTCATTTTTGTTATCAGTTTTATTTGTGCCCGAACCTATATACCTACAGTGTCCGTCGTAAAGTTGGCTACATATGGGAAAAATTTGTATTATTGAGATTTCTAAAAAATACTGTATTGGGGGTTCGTTTCTTTTTTTACATGCAAATACCTTTATTCAAGTAAAATACATAAAGTTTTTGTCGAAACTAATCAAATATTTGTGAAATAGACACAGAAGTTTATGATAATTAATGGTAGGGGTAAAATTTGCATTTTTTTATGTTCATCATATCTGCTTTAAAATTGATATATGGGGTCCTTGTTGTGTTCTATACGCACTTTTTCTTCATAAAATTTTTCGATATCTTAACAATTTGACCCACTTTTCGGTACCACGGTCAACTATTTTTACAGTCCTGCCAAACCTGTGATCACATGACATGTGTCAAAATGTAATGTATTGTTGTTGGACATACATATATATGAACCCCCAATAGAGTTTTTTAGAAATGTCAGAAATACAATTTTTTCCCATATGTAGCCAACTTTAAGGGCACTGTATAATCAGAATTCCACTAAAATTATGAAGTTACTAAATTAATAATCTTAACATTTTATGATAATATATTTCCTATTTTTTTAAAATTATTTAGCGACATCATTGCTGAGAACTGTTTGAGAGCTACTGACATTTCTTATGCATCAAATAAAATCTTAGTTCAGACGTTTTAGCGGCCATGACACAAGTCAGTTTAAATTGTACCCGACTCTATTGCCTTGGTTTTGTATGAAACATCGTATTGAGTGGTTTTGTGCCTTTCTGATGAGTTCAGAATAAGGGCGAAAAACGTTTCAAAGGCTAAGCATTTCCAAGAAACTGAATGAGAGATTTTATGAAAATGTAATCCATTAGAATGACATTTTTTTAAGACAAGGTAGGTAAATAAATTCATCCTGGGCCTTTGTTCTCATTTTTACCTGATTATTCATACCGTAGGGGGTCATATAGATACTAGTTTAACCTGAATAGCCGTACGGGACTATGTGAGAATGTCAAATAAGAAATTGGACAAATTTATTTTAGGATTCTAATTTGCTAGCATAACCAGAGACCAGGTTATTGAAAGAATGTAAAGATTTCATTCATATTTTTACATATAGTTTTTCTTTTAGTTCTTATAGATAGTTTTTTTTTCCGCTGTTTGCAAAATCCTATAAATAACATATTTCATTAATATACAGTATGTCTCACTCTTCATGACTCCCATATCACAGCTGTGTTATTAACAATGCGCTTTTTTTAAATTTTAGTGGAAGGTATTTACCCATCAGGAGATTATGGTACGGCAAAATATTTTAAAATCCACCAGTGGCGTCTGTCGTTATGAAGAAAAATGTAACTACTTTTTCAAAAAAAGATATTAGATAAAGTTTTAACTGCAAAACAATCTCATAATCTTGTTCATTGTTATCAAAAACTCACTACAACCGAATTTTAATAAGACAGTGTACTTGGTGTTCACATAATAGGAAAATTTAATTTCCCTTTCTAAAGTACCAATTATAGCTTTATTTTCGGGCATAATTAAGAATTTATTAAGCTGGAGGAAGACAGGCGTTCCATTTAGAATTAATCACGTGACGCCAGTTAGTTTACTTAACAGTTAAGATCGAACAATAATTGACTTGGAAATTGAAAAGAAATTAAATTTTAGACAAATTTGATTCACGAACAATTCAATAAATAATAAAATATACATAGATACAGTTTGCCCAACGTATCACATGATTAATTCTAAATGGAATGACTGTCTCCGTTCAGCTTAAGTACTTCAGAAAATAAAGTTAAGACTAATAAAATTTTATTTTCTCAATTTATTGAAGTTCGGTATTTAGTGAGTTTTTGATAACAACGAATAAGATTATGAGATTGTTTTATAGTCAAAACATTGCCTGATATCTTCTTCTGGAAAATTATGCGACGAACGCCACTGCTGAACTTTTCAATATTTTACCATAACACCATCCACATGACACATTCAAATTAAAAAAAAACGGTATTGTTAATAAAGGATATGTGGATCATAAAAAGTGAGACATACTGTATGTGATTTTTTTTAATAATTCTTTTTAGTTCATTTAGTGTCGTTGATAAAAGAATTGTTTAACATATTTTATTAATTACACGACTTGCGTGATACCTCGTAGATCTCTTTTCTTAGCCGTTTTAAATTATTTATCTAATTAACATAAGAGATCAATGAGTGTATGAAAACATGCGATCAACTTCTCTTCAAACACTTACCATTGAACAAAAAGCCTATTGATGTGTATATTAGTTTCTATTTTAAGAAATGGGTTTTTACATATTTCTAAAATTTACGTCTACAACCTACTTTCTCTGTTTCGATCTTCCTTTTAATTCCCCGGGGCTTTACTTTCGATTTTTACGACATTACGTCTTCTAAGTGATAATTAATAAAATTCTTAATGTATGCAAAATTAATTGGTCAATCCTTCATGTCTGACAAAAAGTTACCAAACATTCAAGGACACTTGACAAACAAATGCACATGCAGATAATATATGCACATCAATTTGGACAAAGTAAAAAATTAATTATTTTGTGCAACAAAAGATGAGTAGTATTGAAATGTATATTTAAACATAAAATATAGTGCATTTCAATGAAAAATCTCCACCCTAAATAAATTTGGATATATTGATTTTTGCCAAGAACAGAAAAACACGTAAAGAAATCGGTAAAAGTTACACAGAACTTCCCTCTTTATTCGTACAAGACGGTCACTAAAAAAATATTAATTAAGAGATGACATATGAGAATTATAATCGCCATGTAGTTAGCCCCATTATTACAGAGAAAACCTGATAACTTTTTTCCATTATTTACTTTATAGTGGTAGGGGAATTTTTTAAAAATTTTTGTGTTTTTAATTTACAAAACATATTTTGTTCAAGTAGGCTTAAAATATAATGAAACGTTCAAATTTTAAAGTTGAAGAAAAAACTTTTTTTTCCATCATCTATTCTATTGCAGTGGTAAAAAATTTAAAAAAATGTTTTTGAATTTTTAAAAACAAATTTCTTTTTTTGAAACGTGGAAATTTTAAATTTTAGCAAAAATTTTTTTTCCATTACCCATTTTATAAAAAAAATTATTTTTTAAAAAATTTTCTGAAAAAATTATTTTTGAAATATGTTTAGAATGTCATGAAACGTGGAAATCTTAAATTTGAATAAAAAACTTTTTTTAATCCATTTTATGGTAAAAAAATTTCCAAATTTAAATTTTTTTTCCTATTTTAAATTTTCTAATTTTTTTTTAATATGTTTAGAATGTGACCAAACGTGGAAATTTCAAATTTGAGCAAAACGTTTTTTTCCATGAACCATTTTATAAAAAATGTTAAATTTTCCAAAAAAAATGTTATTGATATATGTTTAGAATGTGGAAATTTTAAATTTCAGCTAACAAAATTTTTTTCATCATCCCTTTTATACAAAATTTTCAAAATTTCAAATTTTGTTTCCATTTTAAATTTTCAAAAAAATGTTTTTTTAAGTAGATTTAGAATGTCACGAAACGTGGAAATTTTAAATTTGAGCAAACAATTCAGTTGATACAAAATTTTTCTTCTATTTTAAATTTTCAAAAAAAATTTTTTGTAGTAATAAGATTACAAATTTTTTCTCATTTTTTTTCAAATAGGTTTAGAATGCCATGAAACGTGGAATTTTAAATTTGACCAAAAAAAATGTTTCCATCTATTCTAGTGGTAAAAAATTTTTCAAAAATGTTAGTAAAAAATCGGTAAAGTTATTTACACAGAACTTCCCTCGTTATTTGTGCATGACAGTCACTCAAAAAAATCAATAATTACGAAATGATATTGGGAGTAATAATCGGAATATAATTATTGGATTATCACAAAGAAAACCTGATAACTTTTGGTCAAAAAAATATACAGAGTGTTCATCCAACAGCAAAAGTTCAATATACTAAATAACAGGTGCCAAATATGGGAGGCTTGCGCAAATACCTTTATAAATGTCCACCATGACTCAATTATGTCTTGGGATGCCATTATTCAATAAAAGTATATAATAGGATATGCCAAATATTATTGCCATCTCTCACATTTTCAATCCCACATTCACGTAATGGAGTAAAAGTATAGTAGTGATTAAAATATAGAACAAATTTTCAAAAATGTTTTCTGTCTATTCTAGTGTTAAATTTTTTTCCAAATTGGTGAAAATATGTTGCAAATTTTTTTTTCCGAAATAGGTTTAGAATGTTTAAAAATGAATTATTATTTGTTTGCTTATAATTGTATTGAAACATTCTTTATAGGATTTTGCAAACAGCAAAATAGATAGTTAATTTTTCTGCTGTTTGCAAAATCCTATAAAGAATGTTTCAATAGGTTTAGAATGTTATGAAACGTGGAAATTTTAAATTTGAGCAAAAAAAATATTTCGCCTATTCTATAATGGTAATAAATAGATTACATAAACATGTTTTCATTTTTTTTAAAATTTTTCTAAAACATTTTAAAATTTGTTTTAATAAATTTGGAATGCCATGAAAACGTGGAAATTTTAAATCTGAAAAAAAAATTCCATCTATTTGTGGCAAAATTTTTTCAAAAATTTTTAAATTTTTTTTATTTTTTCTTTAAATAGATTTAGAACGTTATGAAACGTGGAAATTTTAAATTTTGAGAAAAAAAAATTCATCTATTTTGGTGGTAAAAATTTTTTCAAAAATGTGTTTTTTCTTTTAAATAGGTTTAGAATGCCATGAAACGTGGAAATTTTAAATTTGAACAAAGAAAAAAAATTTTTTTAGTGGTAAAAATTTTTTCAAAAATGATTGAAAAAAATTTTCAAAAATTTTTTTTTTCTGAAATAGGTAGCGCGTCATGAAACGTGGAAATTTTAAATTTGAGCAAAAAAAAATTTTTTTCACTATTTATTCCGTTTAGACGGTCCACCCTGTATATTTTTCAGTGAAAATTCTACCAGCTCTTCGCTGACAGTAGGGTTAACTACCTACCAAATTTGACTGCTCTCCGTCAAGTAGTTTTTTAGTTAATGCACCAACAGACAGACAGACAGACAGACAGACAGACAGACAGACAGACTGACGGGATTGAGAAACCTATATTTTCGGAATCTACGTGTTCTGAAACGTCAGAATCCGAAAAAATCTCGGAGGGTGATTTTTTCTCGAATACAATACTTCCCTTCGGTATGCGAGGGAAGTAATAAATAATTGTGGGATACACTTTCTTACGAATAGACTAGAATTAGCTCCACCCCTCACCCTCAAAGCCACCTCCACATTTTTTTAAGTGGAACATTCCATATAATATTTTAAATCATCAGTTTCTCATCGAAGACCTTATTACAATATTACAAATATGTACAATATGAAGTCTAAAGTGAATAGTTTGGGAGCTAGTGATAAAAAGATGGATCACTCCCACATTTTGCCGTGACTGTCCGTCAATTTATTAATGATACATTCCCTGGTCGTTGGATAGGTAAAAGAGGTCTAATTATGGAGTAACCAACTCGATCACCGGATTGGACCCCTTTAAACTTTTTTGTGGAGCATTTGAATACAAAAGTCTATGCAACTCAACCAAATGTCAACACTTAATGCCACAGGTTTTTCGTAATGTTAGACAGGCGTATTCTACAGCTTTACTACATTCTATATCTTCATACACTTAGCGGTTATGACAATCATGTTTAAGTTTATAATCATTATCATCATCGGTGGTGCTACAACCCTGGCTGGACCTTGGCCTCTTCAAGCAGTCTCCGCCGTCCGTCTCTATCTTGAACTCGGTGTTTCCAATTGATCACTCCTATGTTCCCCAAGTCCTTTTCTACCCCATCTATCTATCGCAGTTTTGGTCTGCCTCTTCCTCGATTTCCATGGGGCTTTGCTCTTAATATTCGTTATGTAGGCATTTCGTCGTTCATTCTTGATACATGCCTTGCCCATCTTAATCACTCTAGCTTTATCGTTTTTACTATATTAGCATCTTCATATAATTCGTACAATTCGTGGTTGTATCAGCTTCTCCATACTTGGTTTTCTTGAATGGGGCCAAATATTTTTCTTTCAAAAATTCCCAGGCGGTTTTCGTATAATTTGCTTAGGGTCCACGTTTCTGAGGCATGCGTTAACATTGGTCTTATTAGTGTCCTGTATATTATACATTTAGATTCTTGTGACAGATTTAGTGGCTAGTTGTTTTTCGACTCCATAGTAGCATCTATTAGCTATAAGTATTCTTCGCTTTACCTCTTCCTTGTCCTTTTATTATTTACTTGGGAGCTTAGATATATGAACTCCCGCACTACTTCTGTATTATAGTCGTTTATAGTAAGATTTTAACCTACTCTATTTCTTCCGGCTGCGTTTCGTGCTACAATTATTGTCTTTGTTTTTTGTTCATTTATTTCCAAACCTACTTTTTAATTAATTTGTTCATCTCAATTATGTGTGCCAAAGCGATAAAGCGCACGACTATTCTATTCATTATTTGTATTTTATGAATACAGCTGCCCAGATAGATATGCATCCAATTACAGGGCAGGAAATATACAAATAAGTATGTATGCAGTACAGAGTAAAAACTTAAAACCAAATAGTTTACAGTGAATAATAACTATCAAATTAAAAATGGAAAATGCAAAGTAATGTGAACAAATACTTTAACTAAACGGTGATATAGTGGGAACTAAAGGTTAATTTAAGAGTGATTTAAAATACATTGCTTTATATTATTAGTACTACAATTAAAAATATCAAGGTTCAACTGATAGCTTAAATAGTTAGAGCACATATTGTGAATAGGAGAAGATTTTAATATATTTGTTCTTGACGTAGCTAAGTAGAATAGGGCGTATGAGCGAAAAGATGGAACATTGAAATGTATGGAACTGAGAATATCCGGGAAGTCACACAAAACAGAATAATAGACTCTACGTGTCGCTAAGTCATTTAGATTAAACCTGGCTAATAAGTCAGATTGTGGCGTGCCTCTGGGGGTATAAATTCCGTCAGCTTTGACAGAGAGATATTTAACGTGCCTTCTCTTAACCAGTTCCAAATTAAAAATATGAATATTGTATTGTGGATTCCAGACAATACCGCCGTATTACAGTTTTGGGCGTACAAAAGTATTAAATAGGAGAGAAAGTGTGGAAATATCTTTAAAGTGCCTTGAGTTTCGCATAATAAAGCCTAGATTTCTGTAGGAATTAGCAATTGTGTGAACAATGTGGGCAGTGAAAGTTCATTTTGAGTCAAATTTGACTCCAAAATCCTTAAATTGAGTGCACCTAGTTACCATATCATTGCCTATTTTGTAGGAAAAGTTTATAGAGTTATTTCTTCTCGTAAAGGTCATCAAATTACATTTTGATATATTTAAGGGTAGCCTATTATTTTCGCACCATGCGTTTATTTTTGTGAGGTCGTGCTGCAATCGATGGTAGTCTTCTTCGGAGTTAATAGATGTTAATAGAGTTTGTTTATCTTGGCAAATGTCATTGATGAAAATTATAAATAACAGTGGGCCCAAAACAGAGCCTTGTGGAACTCCTGATGTCGCTGACACTTCAATAGATGAAAACCCATGATACTTCACGTTTAATGTTCTGTTACCAAGATATGAGTCGAAGAAACTTGGAAAGTCAAGACTTAAACCAACATCTGATAGCTTCTGCAGTAAGAGCACATGATCCAGTCTGTCAAATGCTTTAGAGAGGTCTGTATAAATTACATCCGCTTGGCCACCATGATCCAGTGTATTTGAGTGTTGGTAATCGTAGATCTACCTGCCAAGAACACATGTTGATTATAGGAGAGTTGAGATTTAACATGAAAAGAGATTATATCGTATAGTTAGGACAATTTCAAAGAGAAGAAGAAAATTACAGAGGATAACTGTAGATCTGTAATTTTCAATATTAATCTTATCACCTTTTTTGAAAACAGGATTGAGTCCATAATAGGGGAAATGTAGTAGTTTGTAGTGCTAGATTAAAAATGATAGAAAGTGGCAGTGCAAAAATAGAGGCACAGTCTCTTGGTAAGAAAGCTGGTATAATCTGGACCTGTCGTAAGTTTATTTTTGAATTTTTTTAGTGCTTTTAAAACATCATTTTCGGTAATGATTGGAATATTAAGTTGGGATACATTACCTGTAGTTTCTTGTTGGGTTATGTTGTACGTGGATAATGTGATAAAGGATGATTGAAAATATTGGGCAAATGCATCGACAATGCTCTTAGTATCATTTAAGGAATTATGTTGTAACACATCGAATTCGCTATGCTAGTGGTATTTCTGATAGTATTTAGAAAAGACCAGAAGTTGCTCGTGTTAGTTTATGTGTTTCTGTGTTTTGAACGTATATTTTAATAACAATTAATTAATTAATTAAGCATCAAGTATGGTTCAAAATTAATTGTCAATATTTAGGAAAATTCACTAACTAGCCGAAACGCCGGTATATTTAATGATTTTTGTCTCGTTTTTAACTCATCAAATTATAGAGTAGAAGAACTATAAGTGTACCAAATTTCAAATTACTATCTTAAACCATTTCAGAGAAAACGCGCGCACGAAAGTTACAGGTAGACACACCAGTAGACAGACATAAATTTGTGCCTCTCTCAAATTGAAAATCTCCACCTTTTGTAACACCTAAACCTATTTAAAAGAAAATTGAACTTTTTTTGCGATTACTACACTGCCACTCCACTCGTGGAAGTAAAAGTAATATCTTACCTTTCTCATTAACGTCCCAAATCACCACTTTAGCATTTTGCCTGGCTAATCTCAGAACCAGTTCCTGTCCGACTCCTCCTGCCCCTCCTGTTACCAGCACCACTTTCCCACGAAGACTTTTTTCACTGCGTAGGAACGACGGGGTCAGTGTCAAGATCAAGGCCTCACCGATATAGTATAGAGATAAATAACTTAATATTGCAAATTCGATTATCCTTGTTAAGACAGCGAGTATTATTATTCGGGTCCAGTTGTACGTTGACTGAAGGGCCCTAAATGAAAATAAATATTATACATTTTGAACTAGAGTTTGTACTAATAGGTATATCTGTTATACTGTAAGGTAAAAACAATGTTTTTACCAATATAGTAAGTTCACAAAAGAAATAAATTTGTATATACGTGTACCAAATTTCAAGTGAATATCGCAATTTTATGCCATCAGCTCCTTTAAAATGTAGTGGGGGTGGTGGAGGGGTTGAAAAATGTTATAAGAAATCTGAGGCCTTGGCTTCTAAGATACACCAAATCTTAAGTTTATGTACTCTTACCACCTTGCTTTACTTATTTTCCCCTATTTACCCCTATTTAACCCAAACCCTTCAACAGAATCATTTCAAAATATAGTGGGGGGTGGTGGAGGTTGAATAACATTATAAGAAAATCTGAGGCCTTCCCACTATTTAACCTTAATAAACCCCCAACCCTTCAAATAAATCTAATTTATTTCCAGATGCCGTTATAAAACATACATTACTCAATTTCAAGTGAGTATCTCAATTTTATTTTATCAACCCCTTTAATAATGGAGTGGGGGTGGTTGAGAGGCGTGGAAAATGTTATAAAATATCTGAGGGCTTGGCTTCTGGTATATACACTAAATCCCAAGTTACTGTACTTGTACTAGCTTGCTTTATAGTCTAGTCGAGAAGTGAGTTTTTTGCGAAAAATTGTTCTAAGAGTTCAAAAAATATAAGCAATAGCTCATTCTATTAGGAAAAATACTGCGAAAAAGACGTTTTATTATTTTTTTTCGCCAGCAAAAATTGCATTTGTTATTAACAAAAACCGAAAAAAAAAGTCACTCAGATTTTTGGCAATTACTCAAAAACTATAAGCGATAGCGGAAATTGAAAAAAGATTCTAAAAGAGGAGAAAATTTCCAGTAAAAACGTCTCACCTCCCGGAAATCTATCTCTATTGTTTATAATTTTAATTTAATGTTGAAAATCGGGTTCCGCGCGGCCGCTACAGCACGAGCGCGCACCGTCTCTTAAGAGAGTACAACACAAAATAATTTTTAATATTTTCAATATTTTCTTTACCATAATTTATTCAAATTTTTAAACTCTTATTTAATACTACAAAAAATTTATTTTATGTGTTGTAGGTACTCTTTCAAAAGGCGGTACCTGCGCTCCACAATGGTAGAAATGATAATTCTAGGTATAATTAGCGATTATTTAAGGCGAGAATGTGATAATATTGATAAACAAATTCGTCATAATTGGCGAGAATGCCACTTTAGTATACAAAACTTCCTACATAAGTATACAAAGTGGATGGATGGACATTTTATATTTGACGACATTTTAGAAAAAATTAGAAATACACCAACAACTAGTGGATCTTCAGGTAGGCCAAGAAAGTGGTTTTCTGAAAGTTCCGAACAAACAGAAACGAGTAAAGTTCAGTTTCTTCTGAAAAGTAGCACAGAGGAACTTGCAGCTATTCAAATGAGCCTTCGTTCACAGGGCCAACGCACTGCCGCAGATATAGTTAAAAGTGTGTCAGAGTCAAAAAGGTCTATGATATTAAAGGAGCCATCACTGATATTACCAAGAAACCAATGAAGCTCACTGCTGATGAGGCCTTAGCCTCCTACGTTCAGAACCGACTTACAAAAGCTCAGTATATTGCAATACACAACGAAACTAAAGGACATAATACTGATAAATATATCCCATATACGATGATATACTATTAGCAAAAAAAAATTTGTTATCCAGAAGAAATGGAAATAACAGAAGTATCAGCTGAAATAAAATTACAGTCGATATTAGATCACACTATTCGGCGGTTGAGTAAGTGTAAGTGCAAAAGGAAGAAGTGTGTCAAGTGAAAGAGGGTGAATGTTTTCCAAGAAGTGTGACTGCTGTTTACAAGTGGGGATGTGACGGTGCTTCCGTTCATCAAAAGTACAAACAGCGCTTTGCAGAAAGCGAACATAATTCGTTTCTGTTTGTTGTCTCTTTTGTGCCTTTGCAACTTATTGGCGAAAACGACTCAATACTGTGGCGCAATCAACAACCATCATCCACAGCATTTTGTAGGCCAATTAAAATCTCCGTCGTAAAAGAATCAGAACAATTAGTTAAAAATGACGTTGCCAAAATAAAGGAAGTGATTGAACATCTAACAACAACTAAAGTGACCATTGACGATTTTGCTTTTTCTGTGGAACATAAATTAAGCTTAACTATGGTTGGTGGTAAAATATGTGGATATCTCACTGAAACCCCAAATGAAATTAATGACTTGGAGAGTCATTGTAAACGAGAAATAAATTCGTTAGCTCTCTCTTTTGGGATGTTAAGTTTGCATGCTTGGATCAAATGTTTTGAATGTGTGTTACATATTAGTTATAAATTAAATACCAAACGATGGAAATCACGAAAAGAAGACAGAGATATTATTGAAATGTGCAAAAAATTAATTCGGAACCGTCTACGTAGCGAAATGGGACTTCTTGTAGATATTCCAAAACCCGATGGCAATACAGCTAGATGTTTTTTTGCTGATCCTTATCTGGCTTCACAGATCACAGGGATAGATAGAGAACTAATATACCTCCTATGTGTTATTTTGCGATCAATAGCGTGTGGTCTATCAGTTAATCCCAGAAAATTTGAAGAGTACACCCTAGAAACAGCCAACCTTTATGTATCTTTATACAATTGGTATTTTATACCCCCTAGTGTCCACAAAATACTGATTCATGGGTTAGTTATAACCAAATCTACTATTGTTCCCATAGGTCAATTATCAGATAAATAATAATAAAGGGTTATTAGATCATCCAAAAAAGGTGTTCCATTATTATCAGATATAATTAACATGCATATGACCTTCTGGAAATGGAAAGAGATATCGACAGTGACTCATATATTGACGATTAACTATGTATTACTGTTCAGATGTGAAAATATAAATATTTGTCATTTTATTCCATTACTCTAATAGTTATGATATTATTTTTACATTTTAAGAATAACATTTAATTTGTAATGATAATTTTGTTAAGAATTCAGATCTATATTTTTCATTTTAATGTAATAGAAAATTTATTGCTTATATTTTTTACAAATAAATAATTTGGTACTTGAAAATAGCAGTAATTTGTTAATTAGTTCATTAAAATATATTTTGAGCGCCTAAAGGGACGATTTCTACCACTGTGCTCGTGCTATAAGGGCCGCGCGGAACCCGATTTGCAACATTAAATTAAAATGATAAATAATAGAGATGGAGTTCCTTGAGGTAGGACTTTTTTGTCGGATATTTTCTCCTCTTTCAGAATCTTTTTTTCAATTTTCGCTATCGTTTATAGATTTTGAGTAATTGCCAAAAATCTCAGCGCCTTTTTTTTGGAGTTTTGTTAATACCAAATGCAATTATTTTTGATGAAACAAAAATAAGAAAACGTCTTTTTCGGAGTATTTATCCGAATCGAATGAGTTATTGCTCATATCTCTTGAACTCTTAGAACTACACTGCTGGCCACTCGAACTTACACATAGAGACTTTTAGGCAAAATTTAATGTTCAATATTTTCAACAGGAATGCAAATTTTTGAACGCGGCTTGCAAATTTTAAGAGCTAGTTTTTTTCGGATTAAGCTGCATGACGTATATTTATCGTAGGACCATAAGTTTATTATATACGGGGTGATCAATGAAGTCATGCAAAAAATCAAAAAGTTTGTATGAGTGAAATTTCCGCAAAAAATTTTTTTGGTCGTTGCAATATGGTTCCTTACTAAGGTAACATCAATATCTCTAGACGGTTTTGTCAGTTTTTGGATTAAGGCCCTTAGGCCTTGTACACACTACTCAACATAAAATTTGGATACCGAAATATTTAAAATGCTATAACTTGACATTGGATTGACGGTTCTTGATGATTTTTGCGGATTTGGAATCCTTATTTCACGTAGATTTTCTATGGTTTAAGCATTTTATTTGAGGGTTGAAATTTACACATTATACCGGGTCGATAATAAACAAAAACGTAGCGACAAGAACAAGTTTATTACATTAAATTCTACAATATACAACATTGCTTAACAACGACCAAAAGTCAATTCTTAAAAAATGTATAATTCTAATTCTAGTAATTTTTAATAACTGAAAAAAAATTTAACTAAAAAATTAAAAATTAATTTAATTTAAACTTAAATTAAAATTAAATTAAAATTACCTAATTAAAATTAGGTACATTAATTAAAAAAAAGAGAAGCTAATATTTTGTTGGTCCTGCTGCTCGGAATATTACATCCCGACATCGATTTGGTAGAGTATCCACAAGATTATTTATAAAATCTTGTGGAATATTCTCCCATTCTTCACGAATGGCCTCACTGAGCGTTTCTAAGGTTTCAGGGGGTACATCAAGAGATCTTACTTTAAGTTTTAAATAAGATCAAACTTGTTCGATGACATTAAGATCCGGAGACTTTGCAGGCCAGTCCATCCTATTGATGTTTTGTGCCTGCAAAAACTCTGTGATCCTTCGCGCTCTGTGAGCTCGAGCGTTGTCATCCACCAATAAAATTTCTGGGCCGTAATGTCGAGCAAAAGGAACAACAATAGGTTCCAAAATTTCCTCCTGATAAACAGTAGCATTAATGGTTTGGTTGGTAATGAATAGCTCGGTTTTACCATTTCTTATGATACCTCCCCACACTGTAACACCTCCGCCACCAAATGCTTCTTGAGGGGCCATATTTTCCTCCAAATATCGCTGATTTGGCCTTCTCCAAACTAACATTGGCGTTGTAATAACCGCACACATTTTGCTCTGCGACGGGCTCTATAATTTAAAATGTTTGGCATTATGTTATGTTTAAAAAAAAAAAAATCTCACCTCAAGTTGTTTTTATTTAATGTTCTTCTCACTGTTCTGTCCGAAACTCTCACCCCAGTTTGTTGTCTTAAAGAGTCATTTAGTTTTCTAGAGTTCTTTGTTCTATTCCGCATAGTTTCTCTCATTAAAATTCTTTCGGTTCTTTGGTTTATTTTTTTTGTATGTCCACCCCCATGCCCATAATTATGATCACCACTAGTTTCGACGCGGCGGTTCAAATTATAAATTGTCTTTCGGCTGACATTGTAAATGTGCGCAACTTGCTGTTTTGACATTCCTTCGTTGAGAAGTCGAATGCAATTTTCCCTTTCTGCCGTGGTTAAACGCCTCATATTAACTAAACTTTACACAATTATAACATTGAAATATGTCAGATTATTTCTAAAATAATGTAAACAGTTTTTAATCCCATAGCAACAAATTTGTTTTTCCAATGCCTACTTTGAAATTGACGCGTCGCGTAGAAATTACACCCGATCATAATTATGGGCATGGGGGTGGACAAAGAACTCTGTAAAACTAAATGATTCTTTGAGACCACAAACTGGGGTGTGAGTTTCGGACAGAACAGTGAGAAGAACATTAAATAAAAACAACTTGAGGTGAGAATTTATTTTTACAAAAACTTAAATAATGCCAAACTTTAGAGCGCGTCGTACCCTACGTTTTTGTTTATTATTCGATAATAATTTATTATCGACCCGGTATAACGTGTAAATTTCAACCCTCAAATAAAATGCTTAGACCATAGAAAATCTACGTGAAATAAGGATCCCAAATCCGCAAAAATCATCAAGAACCGTCAATCCAATGTCAAGTTATAGCATTTTAAAGATTTCGGTATCCAAATTTTATGTTGAGTAGTGTGTACAAGGCCTAAGGGCCTTAATCCAAAAACTGACAAAACCGTCTAGAGATATTGATGTTACCTTAGTAAGGAACCATATTGCAACGACCAAAAAAATTTTTTGCGGAAATTTCACTCATACAAACTTTTTGATTTTTTGCATGACTTCATTGATCACCCCGTATATAATAAACTTATGGTCCTACGATAAATATACGTCAAGCAGCTTAATCCGAAAAAAACTAGCTCTTAAAATTTGCAAGCCGCGTTCAAAAATTTGCATTCCTGTTGAAAATATTGAACTTTAAATTTTGCCTAAAAGTCTCTATGTGTAAGTTCGAGTGGCTTGCAGTTTATTTGTCGCAAGAAACTCACTTTTCGACTAGACTATTACTTATTTTCCGTTATTTACCCCTATTTAACCCCCAACCCTTCACCGGAGTTAGTGCAAAATATAACCCAGTTCCAGATCTCGTCATGGTACATATAATGACCAAATTTCAAGTCAATGTCTTAAACTGTTTCTGAGAAAACGTGCGCACAAAAAAAAGTTACAGACCAACAGACAAACCGACCGACAGACAGACAAAAAAAAATTTTTTTTTGTCAAATTCAAAATCTCGACGTTTTATGACTTTCTAAGCCTATTTTAACAAAAAAGAAAATGTTGAATTTTTTTTTTCGATTACTATACTTCCACACCACTACGTAGATATGGAAGTAAATATTGGGGGGTTCCACCCAAAGAATCCAAGTATTAGCTTGCCACCACTATGCGAAACATATTTAAACACAATTTTCGAATGGACCACTATAGATCTACGGTTTTTATTTCAGACATTTTTTTCAAATTTCAAATGGGTAAGGAGATATTGACAGTCCACGTACTACTGACTTGCCCTGTATTGTGAGATTCAAAGTATTAGAAATTTTTTTAAAATCAGTTCAAGGCACTTAGAATAGTTTCTCAACCATACAGTTACATAAGCTCACTGGGAAAGTATAAGAAAACCTTTAATTTTCAACAAATTGCATGTGAATTATCCAGGTACATAGAAACCATTATTGTCCGTGTGTTGACTGGTGTGAAACTACTGTGACACTAACAAAGTCAAATATAGTACTTAATTTTGTTTAGATCTCTGCTCATTGTATAAACACGTCAAAAGGAATCTGATAAAATTGGCATATTAAAATGACTTCCACCTCCACGTAGTGAAGTTCTCTTTTTCTTCAGTTCTGGAGATAAAATATTAAATCAGGGTTCAGGATATTTGACACAAAAATACATTTTTACTTCCCTCGCATACCGAAGGGAAGTATTGTATTCGAGAAAAAATCACCCTCCGAGATTTTTACGGATTCTGACGTTTCAGATCACGGAGATTACGAAAATATAGGTTTTTCAATTCCGTCAGTCAGTCTGTCTGTCTGTCTGTCTGTCGGTCTGTCTGTCTGTCTGTCTGTCTGTTGGTGCATTTACTAAAAAACTGCTTGACGGAGAGCATTCAAATTCGGCAGGTAGTTGACGCTACTGTCAGCGCAGAAATGGTAGAAATTTCACTGGAAAATATACAGGGTGGACCGTCTAAACGGAATAAATAGTGAAAAAATTTTTTTTTCGCTCAAATTTAAAATGTCCACGTTTCATGACGCGCTAATCCTATTTCTGGAAAAAAAAAATTGAAAATTTTTTTCACCAACATTTTTGAAAAAATTTTTACCAAGATAAAAAAAAATTTTTTTGTTCAAATTTAAAATTTCCGCGTTTCATGACACGCTACCTATTTCTGAAAAAAAAATTTTTGAAAATTTTTTTCACCATTTTTGAAAAAATTTTTAAGATGAAAAAATTTTTTTGCTCAAATTTAAAATTTCTACGTTTCATGGAATTCTAAAACTATTAAAAAAAAATTAAATCTTTGAAAAAAATGTTTCTAAAATATTTTTTTTTTCTTCAAATTTAAAATTTCCACGTTTCATGGCATTCTAAGCCTGATTCCGAAAAAAAAAATTTTGAAATTTTTTTTAACCATTTTTGAAATTTTTTTTGCCACTAAAATAGATGGATTTTTTTTCTATTTCTTCAAATTTAAAATTTCCACGTTTCATAGCGTTCTAAATCTATTTAAAAGAAAAATTAGAAATTTTGTTTACTATTTTTAAAAAATTTTACCACTAAGACAGAATTTTTTTTCTTTGTTCAGATTTAAACTATCCACGTTTCCATGGCATTCTAAAACTATTCAAACAAATTTAAAAATGTTTTTGAAAAATTTTTAAAAAAATTTGAAAACATTTTTAATCTATTTATCACTACTATAGAATAGACGAAAAATTTGGTTTGCTCAAATTTAAAATTTCCACGTTTCATGACATTCCAAACCAATTTCGGAAAAAAAATTTTTGCAACATTTTGTTACCAGTTTGGAAAAAAAATTAACACTAGAATAGATGGAAATTTTTTTACTCAAATTTAAAAGTTTCACGTTTCATGACATTCTAAACCTATTTAAAAAAAATATGTAATTTTTAAATCTTAAACCTCTTTTACCACTATTATAGAATAGACGGAAACTTTCCTTTTTGCTCAAATTTAAAATTTCTACGTTTGACATTTTAAACCTATTTCAGAAGAAAAAATTTTAAATTTTTTTCAGGTTTTCTTTGCAATAATATATTCCGGTTATTATTCTCAATGTCATTTCGTAATTAATAATTTATTAGAGTGACCGCCATGCACAAATAACGAGAGAAGTTCTGTGTAAATACCTTTACCGATTTTTTGACATAAAAATTCACTTCCGGTTTAAATGGAAGCACTACTAACTTTTTATTTCAAATACCGCGTTTTGATTTATCGAAAGCTTTCGATTCTATAGACTGTCCAAAAAATTAGAAACTATCGATACAAGAGGATGTCTTCTAAATTGCATTAACTCCTATATGGAAAATCGAAAATTAGTAGTAACATGTAATGAATATCAATCGAATATCCGTGATGTAACCCTGGGAGTTCCCTAAGGCTCAATATTAGGCCCTCTGTTATTTTTGATATACATTAACGACCTGCCAAATTATATTCAACATGGCGTTACCACGATGTATGCAGATGGTACCATTATTTCGGTATCAGCTGTCACATTTCAAAATTCACTACACTATAATAATTGTATTATTTTATTTAACAACTTTTCTTAAACTATGAGACAATTAAACTTATCTTCATTTAATAAAGAAAAAAAAACTTTTAATATCAAATGCATTTTAAAGTGTTGATGAATTCCTAAATAGATAGAAAGAAGTTTTCTTTTTTTTTTCTTTCTCCGTCTATTCTGCTATATTTTATTATTAAGAGTTTTTATGAGTTTTGTTTTTTTATACGCATTATACATATACATATTATACATTCTTTTATTAAAGTAAATTTTGGTGTATTTATATGTTAAGTGTGTTTATGTGCCTTATTACTTCCACATCCACGTAGTGGATTAGAAGTATATTTTCTTGAAATACGTTTCGAATGTCATGAAACGTCGAGATTTTAAATTTGAGCAAAAAAAAATTCTGTCTGTCTGTAACTTTTTTTTGTCCGCATGTTTTCTCCGGAACGGTTTAAGATATTGACTTGAAATTTTGTACACGTACATATCATAACGAGATCTGGAACTGGATTGTTTTTTGAACATATCCGGTGAAGGGTTGGGGAGTAAATAGGGGGAAATAAGCAAAGCAAGTGGGTAAGAGTACAGGAACTTGAAATTTGGTGTATGTACTAGAAGTCAAGGCCTCAACATTTCTTATAATATTTTCCATCCCCCCCCCCCACCTTCCAGTCCATTATTAAAGGGGTTGATAAAATAAAATAGAAATATTCACTTGAAATTTGGTATACGTAAATATTGTAATGACATCAGGAACTAGATTATATTTTGGTATTATTCCGTTGAAGGGTTGGGGGATAAATAGGGGTAAATAGGGGAAAATAAGTAAAGCAAGCTGGTAAGGGTACAGAAACGTGAAATTCGGTGTATGTGCTAGAAGCTAAGGCCTCAGATTTTTTTGTAATATTTTTCCATCCCCCACCACCCCTACTCCATTTTTAAAGGGGTTGATGAAGTAAAATTGAGATATTTACTTGAAATTTGGTACACGTGTATACCATAACGATATCTGGAATTAGATTATATTTTGAGATGATTCCGTTGAAGGGTTGGGGATTAAATAGGGGTGAATAAGGGAAAATAAGTAAAGCAAGTTGGTAAAAGTACAGACATTTGGGATTTGGTGTATATACTAGAAGCGAAGGCCCCAGTTTTTTCCATGCCCCCACCACCCCACCTCCCTTATTAAAAGAGTTGATAACATTTTTTGAGATTTTCACTTGAAATTTGATACACGTATGTATTATAACGACATCTGAAACTAGATTATATTTTGACGCGATTCCACTGAAGGAGTGGGGGTAAGTAGAGGTAAATGGGGAAAAAGAATTAGAGCATGCTGTAAGAGTACAGAAACTTGGGATTCACATCTGCCTCAAATATTATTAAAATTCTATGACCAATAACTTCCACATACTAGAGTGCAAATATAGTCAAAATGTTTTCTTTAAAGTGACTGGAATGAAAAATTTGGATGTGGAAGTAGTGATTCTTTAGGCAGCGGTTTTTTTACATTTTATTACTACCTATAACGAGACAAATTAATTATGTTCTTGATTTGTATGAAATAGCTTCAATAAATATTGTTTATTGTCGTGCCAAATGTACATAATATTTGTATCAAAAATTGGTAAAATAAATTCTATTCTATTACATGTATTTTTTTATCTCATCTGATAGTGGTTTGATACCTTTACGATGGTTTCTTCAAAATTAAAATCGTATGAGAAAATACTATATCCTAGGCAATAGAGCCTGAGCCAACTAAAATATAATTACCTTAGATGCTTTCATCTTAATACTGAGTGCCCTATTATATTTTGACTCTTTTTCAACCTATGTAACTTTTGAACTAGTCTAGATAATGAAATCCGCCTTTTTTGCTTACTTCTGGTTAAACCGGAAATGACATCGTATTTCCGGGGGTAGGGCAACTTTGTTATTTCAAGTGGAACAATCGTTATATTTTTTCACAGTTGGAAAGCCCATTGTTTACCCTTTCCGAAAATTCTATATTTGCCATGGAAATTATACAGAGTGATGGTTTTATAAGGTTTTAAAGTGAATAATGAGTTTTATCGAAAAAATAATGATTCATAAAGTAGACTATGGGAATAAAAGACAACGTCAAATTAGTTTATTAACAACTCAGGTACTTGAGTTACTGTAAGAAAAATGTTTACTTTAAGTGAAAAAGCTAAGTGTGTAATCTGTTTTTGCTGATACTAAATATTACAAAACAACACAACTAAGATTTAGAACTACGTTTAACAAGGAACCTCCAACAAAAAATTGAATTAGGAAATGGTATAGAAACTGTTGGAATTCGGGTTGTATTAACCGTAAAAAAAAGAACTCCAAATAATGAAAATGAGCTTAATAATGCAATTGAAATTTTGAAAATGGCACAAAATGATCCTTCTTCTTCTATAAGAAAAATATTTTCCGCAATAGGTATTCCACAAACTACTGTTCATACTGTTATGAAAAATGTTCTAAAATTGAATGCTAAAATTCAGATTCATCAAGAACTAAAGGAAGCTGATTTTTCAAAACGAGAAAAATTCTTGATTTACGTAGAAAAGATTTTTCTACGTAAATATTTTTTCTTGATAAGTTAATCATGTTAGACGAAGCTTCATTTCACTCAAATGGCAAGGAAAATAAGTACAATTATACAGTTTGGGCATCAGAAAATGCCAGAAATTTCCATCAGTACCTATGTCAGATCCTCTCGAAAAGTTACAGTTTTGTGTGCGGTATGAAAAAAAAAAAATACGGCCCTTTTTTTAACAATCCAATTGTCAATGCCCCATTATTTGGACATGTTACAAAATTTCTTTTACCCGGACAGTCTTTTTCCAATGAGACAGTGGTACGTCTCATTATGCTATGATAATTAGAGATTCCCTGAATGCCACTGTGGCATGTGACGTTTCCCTTGCATCTCACCGCCACATCACTTGGTCCACTAAGTATATATACGAGTGGCCATGACGAGTTCGTTGGAAAAGCGTATAAGGCAGTGGCTACTCCAGCCTTACTGACGAGTTCACGAAGTAGTCACGGAACGAAACTCTAATATTTTCAAGCTCCACGGCCACCTTTGGAAATAGTTGGATAGAGAGGGGAGGTCCTACGGCATGACCCCCTCGATCCCCAGAACTCACAGTCCCAGATTCGTATGATGGTACGTGAAAGACAGGTGTTATAGCCTTATGCCCCAAAATTTAGAATATCTAAAAGAGAACAGTCGAAATGCCTTTAAAAACTTTAGTCCCGAACAGGTAAGTAAACGCTTGTAAAGTGAATAAATAAATGTATCCAAATTGATGGGCTCATTTTAACATCTTTTGTAACTAATGCGTATTATTTTGTTTAATAAATATCCTGTTACACTTTGTTATATCGAATTTGGTATGTTTACTTTCAATATTAGCAATTAAAGTAACAGGCAATTGTTAATAAACCAATTTGACGTTTAAAAGTGATGTCTTTTATTTCCATAGTCTACTTTGTGAATCTTTTTCCTTTTCGTAGCATTTCGACAAAGCACAGTATTCACTTTCAAAGCTTATAAAACCATGACTCTGTATAATTTCCCTGACAAATATGAAATTTTCGGAAAGGGGAAACAATAAGCCTTCCAACTGTGAAAAAATATACATGGTGTTCCATTTGAAATAACGAAGTTGCCCTGTCCTCTAAAAAAACGCTGTCATTTACGGTTAAACGGGAATTGAGCAGACAGGCGAATACTCAGGAAAAAACTTATCAAAATTAGAATAAGATTGACGAAAACCCCATTTTAGTATCTCAACTAGATCAAAAGTTATATAGGTTTAAAAAGGGTAAAACATAATTTTTATAAGGTAAAATAAATGCACCATATGATGACTCATAAACTATACAAGTTTTTACGATTACCCATAGAAAATTTCTGAGTATTGATAAGATTAAAATTGCATTTTTTGAGAGAATTTCACGCTGATTAAAATTACAAAAAAATTAAATTTCACATTGAGCTCAATACCAAATAAACAAATAAAAAGTCACTTACTTATAGGCATACTTAAGATAATAATTCATTATCCAACAAGACACTGTAACGAATGAACTAATTAAGGGAACAACTGTGCGCAACCAATCCACGAGCCAAACTTGAGTGAACGCTGTATGAATTCAAAGTGTTTCGCCTGAGATCGCTTCCATATACCTATATCGTGCACTCGAAACGCGCTCGCTGCCTCCGTATCTTCGCTAGTAGGTCAGTTCGGCAGGAGAAAATATGAATTGTTGTCCTCCCCACTGTTTCAAAGTCGAAAAAATCTGATAACGAGTACCTTTCTCCGATTATTTACAGAGAGGCGCAAATGTAATATAACGGGTAAATATTGTTTCAGGTTACGATAATGTAAAAGACAAATAAGTTCAAAATTTGATGTTACAACTACATGGCCTGCAACGAAAACAATGGTTCTTAGCAATGGGTACATATACATACAAATTGTCTCATTTATCATCATTACAAAGCCGCCGTCTCATTTGGAATAATTATTACCTATTATAATGACCATGTTCGAACAACTGTAAATTAATATACACTTATTGATAATATATATTTAGGCTAAGTATCTGGCATTCTTTTCTTTGAAGATGCAGGGTGAATTGGAAGTTAAGTGCCAAAATCCGAGAGTGTATACCATGGTGGGTCTTTCTACTCAGTCTGTTCTAATATAAGAAAAAAAATCGGTAAAGGTATTTACACAGAACTTCCCTCTTTATTTGTGCATGGCGGTCACTCTAAAAAATTAATAATTACGAAGTGACATTCAAAATAATAATCGGAATATAGTTATCACTATTATTACAAAGAACACCTGATAAGTTTTGGTCAAAAAAATATACAGAGTGCTCATCCAACAGCAAAAGTTCAATACTAAATAACAGGTGCCAAATATGGAAGGCTTGGGCAAATACCTTTATAAATGTCCACCATTACTGAATTATTTCTTGGGATGACCACCCTGTACATTTTTCAATAATAGTATAATAGATGCATATGCCTAATATTATTGCCATCTGTCACATTTTCAATTCCACATACACGTAGTGGAGTGGAAGTATAGTGGTGGTTAAAAAATTTCATTTTTTTTTAAATTTTTCAAAAATGTTTTTAAAAAAATTTTCAAAATTTGTTTCTTCTGAAATAGGTTTAGAATGCCATGACACGTGGAAATTTTAAATTTGAGCAAAAAGGAAAATTTCCTTCTGTTCTACAGTGGTATTTTTTTTTAATTGGTTTAGAATGCCATGAACCATGAAAGTTTTAAATTTGATCAAAGAAAAAAAAATGTTCCATCTATTTTAGTGGTAAAATTTTTTCAAAAATGTTGGTGAAAAAAAATTATTTTTTTTTTCTCAAATGGGTTTAGAATGTCAGTCATGTCAAACGTGAAAACTTTAAATTTGAGGAAAAAAAAATTTCCATCTATTCTAGCGGTAATTTTTTTTCCAAAATGGTAAAAAAATGTTGCAAATTTTCTTTTCCGAAATAGGTTTGGAATGTCATGAAACGTGGAAATTTTAAATTTGAACAAACAAAAATTATTTCATCTATTCTATACCGAGTGATAAACAGATTAAAATTTTTTTCAAAAAAATTTTTGTTGTCTTTATTAGTGGTAAAATTTTTTCAAAAATAGTAAAAAAATTTCCTAAAAATATATACTTTTTTAATAGGTTTAGAACGCTATAAAACGTGGAAATTTTAAATTTGAAAAAAGAAAAAAAAATCCATCTATTTTAGTGGTAAAAAATTTTTCAAAAATGTTGGTAAAAAAAATTTCAAATTTTTTTTTTTTTAAATATGTTAAGAATGCCATGAAACGTGGAAATTTTAAATTTGAACAAAGACAAAAAAAATGTTTAGTGGTAAAAAATTTTTCAAAAATGGTAAAAAAAAATTTCAAATTTTTTTTTTCTGAAATAGGTTTAGCGTGTCATGAAACGTGAAAATTTTAAATTTGAGCAAAAAAATTTGTTTTCCATTATTCCCTATAGACGATCCACCCTGTATATTTTCCAGTGAAAGTTCTACCATTTCTTCGCTGACAGTAGGGTCAACTACCTACCAAATTTGACTGCTCTCCGTAAAGTCGTTTTTTTAGTTAATGCATCAACAGACAGACAGACAGACAGACTGACGGAATTGAAAAACCTATATTTTCAGAATCCGAAAAAATCTCGGAGGGTGATTTTTTCTCGAATAAAATATTTCCCTTCGGTATGCGAGGGAAGTTAAATTACAGAAAATTCAAGTCAACCCCTTCCCCGTGCCTCAAAAGTGGTGAGTTTTCCCATGTGTTTTATAGAGGAGCGAAATCGACCCATAAAAGTGTCGTTTATTTATTTTTTTTTCGTAGAACCAGATGAAACTCTGTAGATTTTATAAAGAAGGTTATTTGGGGCCTGCATTGGGCAATTACGATATTTTTCTGTGGTACAGATGTTTTTATTTCGAAAAAACTTATACCAGTCGTAATATTTAATCTTTCAGTGGTAATCGTGCGCCTGTCGAGTGCATGCCATATGTTACTGCATCACAAAAATATTCATAAATAAAAAACTATAAGTCCTAGAGGATTTTTTTTTCCAAAAACTTTTCCCTGATCTTGGCTTCAATTGCTTCGCTGCATGCATGTATATGAAAATTTGCGAAAATAAAAAAGTTTGTCGCTTAATGAAAATATGAGTGCTTTATTTGCGAAGTAATAATTTCATTGTTATTTAAAGAAAATAATAAACAATAATCGATATAAACAAAAATACCGTTGGAAGCGCTTGGGTGTGTACTTGAATTAAAAGAAAATTATATCGATAGCTCAATTAGATTTGAAGGTATGACGATGTTATTTTTAAAAAACACGAATCTTACAAACGACGTTTTTTCGAAATTAAAAATATCGGTACCACAAAAAATATCGTAAATAGCCATTTCTCATGTTAAATTGTTCACTTTATAAAACCGATAGTTATACGGATTTTTTTTTTCTCGAGAACGGAGAGACTTTTATGGTCAGTTTCGCCCCACTATTATTAGTCTAATTCACAAGTTCAAAAAGGTGTTAATTCTTGAAATAGCTCCTAAAAATATGAGCGATAGCTCACTGAATTCGGAATGACGTCTAGAAAAATGCATTAAAATGTTTTATTAGCACATAAAATATTGCAAAAGTTATAAACAAATTAAGATGGAAAAAATGGCATTTAGTTTTTCGCTTATAACTCAAAAACTATAAGCGATAACGGAAATCGGAAAAAAAATTTCTTAAAGAGGAGGAAATTTCCAATTAAAAAGTCCCAACTACCGGAAATTTAATAGAACGACAAATAAAACTGGTAACAGAATAATTAACAGCATTTAAATTTTAAATAATCTAAATATGCTTTATATATAACAATAAGATCAATCCCATACGTTGTTTAAATACGAAGAAAATAACTAAAAACACATAGGTAAACCATGCACATCTCATCAAATCAAAGGAAATATTATTATACAAAACACGTAATTGTCTATATATAATGAAAACTAAACTTAAAAATGTTTATTTCCATAGCTGATAGCACAAGAAAGTTAAAAAAGCCAACGAAAACAGCGAATTATACGATAATTAACTTGGAACATTGAGGTTATATGCCCTCCACTCTCGTTAGCTGTCAGATTTTCCACGCGCCCTATGCAAACATTCGGATATTTGAAATCTCGAAATAACAATTTAATTTAGATTAAGTTAGGTTATGTATGGGCTTGAACTACTTGAACTTTCCTTGAACCAACCAAAAGGTCCGTTCAACTAAATTGTTCTTGATCCGCTTGAACCTTAATGGTACAACTTAAATTCATTACTTGATCTCTGTTCAGCAGTGAACCAAAGTTCAACAAGATGGTACATCCGGGCCTTAGAGATTAATTAATCCTCTATAAGAACGACCTGAATGTCTACTGTGATATCTATAATAGTTTAAAAGTTATATCAGTGTTTTAGTTGACAAATCAAGTGCCCGTTTCAGCTATATCGTGTAATATTGAAAAACGCTATAAAATACACAAATTTTTTTCAATGTGTTGTTGCATATGGCTGTTTTTGTAATTTTTTTAAGATTTAGAAATAAAAAATTAGAATTGTCAGAATTTGTTTATAACACATTGTTAAATTAATAAACAATGAAACTGTTGATAAAAAAAATTCTTTTTGTTGCTTTATTGAGGATTGCCAATTATGATTTTGAAGAAAAAAATAATTTATTAACTAATTATTCAAATGATGGATAATTAAAAGAAACGATTATAAACAATAGGATAATGTTTTTAAGAAAAACATTTTTATTTGAAAATCATAATATTCTCAAGACAACAAAATTTAAAAAAAATGCTTTAAATATAAAACTAGTCAATTTGTTTATAAACAACTTATAAACAATTGGCGTAATTTTTTTTTAACGTTAATGAATGAACATCTTAACGCATTTTTCTAGACGTCATTCCGAATCCAATGAGCTATGGCTCATATATTTAGCTATTTCAAGAATGAACACCTTTTTGAACTTGTGAATTAGACTATATGGCTAAAAGACATTTTCTCATGATTTTCCATAAAATCGTCAAAATCTTGTTAAATCAAAATCGCACACAGCTTTCCTCTCAGTATCCCTCAAAGGATACAAATTAATCAATCTTTTTTTAATTAAACCTTAATAAGACTCTTTTGTAGGGCCTCAAAGTGGTCCCATAAAGGCAAGAAGTAGATTATTGCGCAATTTTAACGTTTATTATCGTTTATTGGAGAATTTTTTTGCATAAATTATTATTAATTAGTCATATTGCATATTTCATTAGTATCAATTGTTCAAACAGTAATAATTTATTGAAACAATTATATTTTCTTATAAAGTAACATTTTCATCTTTTTTTTAATTTCATAATTGTCCAAGTAATGCAAATTAATATTTTATTTTGAAATTAAACCTCATAAGCAATATTGAACCTTGGTCACATTCCAGTTTGTCTTGATATTTTAATGTTTTCCAAATTATTTAAATAATTATAATTTATTTAAACAACTACACTGCCATAAATTTGTAAAAGTTCCACTTTTTTAAATTCACAAGTTAGTTATTTAATATTGTTTAAGAGTTTACTAATGGAACTTGCAAACTATTTAAACAATTTATTATACTTCAGGTCAAAGACAAGCAAAAAAATTCTTAACTTGTTCGACAAAGATTATCACAAGGCTACTAGAACTCGAAGAGTTTGACTTAAGGCTGACAGGCCTTCTAACAGGCCATTGCCCCTTGAGATATCATCTTAACCCGTAACTACTACTATTAGGCCCTAGGGACCCAGCAACATTTTAATTCGTGAAAATTTTACAGAAATATTAGAGTGGGGGAATAGCGCTTTCGAATATTCTCTAGTTAGTTAGTTCCTAGTTGAATACTGTATTGAGTTGTGGCAAATAATTTACACTCGCGAAGCAATACGATAATTTGGTCCCTGGGACCCAATAGTAGTGCAAGCGTGAGTTTCAAAAGACGGCAATTTAGGTAAGTAGATGTGTAAACAAATGTAGACACGTGTAAAATTGCTAACTAGTTATTTGAATTAGGATTATAATATAAAAACGTATTCTTATTATTTATAGTTTAATCATGAGCACCTCAGACAAGGCTCTTTCGAAACAAGAGGTGGCAGAGTTATTAGAGGATGATGATTTTTGGACAGAGATGGATGGTAATGAAAACGTTGAAGCCTTACCAGAAGAAGAAAAAGGAAGCGCCCTTTGCCTCACATATGTCGGTACAGTGAGAAAAAATAAAATGCAGATCCCTCCACAGTTCCAACCTAATCTAAGTCGTCCTGTTGATTCCCCATTATTTGGATTTTCTGGGAAAACCACGATTGTTTCTCATGTACCAAAGAAAGGTAAAGCTGCTGTCCTAGTATCTAGTATGCACCACGATAACACAGTCGATGCCAATAGCAAAAAGCCCGAAATAATTTTATATTACTACAGCACTTAAGCAGGAGTTGACGCACTCGATGAAAAATGTGCCAATTATTCAACGTCAAGACAAACTCGCAGGTGGCCAATGACACTATTCCACGCCATAATAAATATTGCTGGAGTAAATAGCAGGGTCATATACCAGTTCGCCCAACAAGGACAAGAAATTTCTAGGTACCATTTCCTGAAACAGCTATACGTGAGTTGTACGCTCCATATATGACATCTCCAGTGTACAATTCAAATGTCCCGCGCAAACTTCGTCCAGTGACCGCAGATATTTTAGGAATCATCATGCAGGAACCCCCTATACCTACAGAAAAACCTAGTAGATCGAAAAGACCCAGATGCCGTGAATGTCCGCCAGGAAAAAACCGGAAAACGATCAACTACTGCGCGGGGTGCAAAATACCCATATGCCTAAAATGTGCGTCTACAATATGTCCAAACTGCATATAATAGTTTCTTATTTATTTTTTTATGTTAAATAATGTTTATGTTATCAATCTACAAGAAAATATATATTTTGTTTTTTTAAATAATTGTATTTATTGTGATTTTTTAATGTTGGGTCCTAGAGACCCACTAGTAGTACTTGCGTGACATATTTTGGATAGTAGTAGTTACGGGTTAAGAATATGGGCAAAGCAGAACACATAATTTACGAATGCAAGATGGTAATCCGCATATTAATCTGCATTATGCTAAAGTACTTAGAAAATGCGGAATTAACGTCTGAAGACATCTGAAGAGGTAGGAAAATTAGCTGTCAGGAAAATAACAAACTTTATAAAAGTCTTGGGAGTCCTGTGCAACAACTAAATGCAAGGCTATATGACAAAACGCCTTTTAGGTTTGGAGCAGATAATGTAGATATCAGAATATAGCAACATTTCATCGTCTCTTATAGATTTTTTACGTTTTGCACATTTTATAAAATTTACCTAAACATATGTTAAACGAAGTAGGACTCACTAGTGTTTACTATGCCTTAGCATATTCACACATGTCACTAAATATTTGTATCCGAGGTCGATTATCTTATGCCAGGCGAGTATTTATTATACAAAAGCGAATATTGATTCTTATTTAACTTAGATTGCAGAGAAAGTTGCAAAGCAACATTTATAAACAGACAAATCCTGACGATGACATCCATGTATTTATTTTTATAAATGTTTAATTAACGCCAATAATAATATAGAAGCTTTTGTGAGTATGTCTGAGCATCATTTGTATAATACACTAAACAAGAATATTTTAACAACTCCCTTACATCGATCTTCAAAGAATCGCCTCAATATAACCATCGTTTATAGATACTTGATAGATTGCCAAATAATATTCAAAATATGAGCATATTTAAATTCAAAATTACCATTAAAAAATTCTGTTACAAAAAGAATACTACACAATTGATGAATTCGTAACCGACGTTGTTAGTGTTACTTAAACAACAATATTATAAAATGTACGTTTTTTACTATTTCTCTATTGGTTCATTGTTTATTATAACTTATCTTTTGTCGATTGATTATCTCCTTTTAGTCCAATCAATGAAAGGAAAATAGGGAAAATAATTCGTGTAGTTTCCAATTTTTGTACAGTTGTCAGGTGGGGAGTGCTTTGAACAACATACTAAAAGTGGATGGTCTGCGTGCCGCGGGGTAGTTTAAAGGTTCCCTTTTCATATTTTTCTTGAATAACTCGAAAACCACTCCCTCTAGCGAAAAGTATACACTATTAAACTAGATGGAACTTCCTATGAATTTAGTTTTTTTTCTTCTAAGATCAATACTTTACGAGATACAGAGGGTGGAAAACTTACATACTGAAGGGAAGTATTGTATTCGAGAAAAAATCACCCTCCGAGATTTTTTCGGATTTTCATTGTTTCAGATAATGCTCATGTAGGTCTGTCTGTCTGTCTGTCTGTCTGTCACGTATCTATCAAAATTGTACTTTCTATATTCTTTTTGTACTTTTGTACTTTTTTTATAACTAAGAAATACAGTATATTCTGAACCCTAGAACTGAAGAAATGGTTAGATCTGCAGTGGAAAATACACGGAGAGGACCGTCTAAAGGAAATAGACAATGAAAAAAAAAAAAAATTCTCCCAAAATTAAAATTTCCACTCTTCGTGACGTTCTAAATTTGTTTGAAAATGTTTCTACCGCTGCTGTAGAATAAATAGATGATGGAAAATAAATTTGGAAAAACTATTGATCCTACAAAAAAAAAATGAATAGGAACTTGCTTGTGGGAAATTTCATATAGTTTAACATTGTATAGACACTTTTTCGCTAGAGGGCGTGGTTTTCAAGTTATTCAAGAGAAACATATTATTCAAATAGGTTTTTATCTCCCTAAAACAACGTTAACCTTCTGCAGCTACAGACACTACAAAACAAATGAAATCGAAATTCATCAATTAATAATTTCACAACTTCGAAAGTATAAGTCAACAAACCTCTGCCAACAATACGAATTCTGGTATGTGTTGTGAGTAAGAATCAAGTTCATTGTCATATCCACAACAAGTTCCATTCAATGGTATACTTTCACATTTCTATCGTATTAGTGAAGTTTATTATTGTTATTGTCACCGTGATTGTGGCAAATATTTACTTGCAGGCGCGTCGAGATTATTGTGTATTATATATTAATATCAACTTAGATATAATATGTTTAGTGTTTGTTATCTAGATGTTGTAACATATGTACTTAATTATATAAGTTCATCTAAAGTCAATTTGCAAATTATAAAAGAAGGAATAGTTCATAATACGTGCGATGTCATGAGCGTCGACCGACAATTTTTAAAATTACTTCTCTCTGCTCTGAGGACATTGGCCCATCTAATTTTGTCTACAGCTGTTCTGAATAGGGTTGTAGTATTAAGTCCAGACCACTGTCTAACATTTCGTAACCATGAAATGCGCCGTCGTCCTGGTCTTCGTCGTCCCTCTATTTTCCCTGCAGAATGAGCTGAGGTAAGCGGTATTTTTCATATCTCAAACATGGCCAAAACATTCCATTTTTCTTTGTTTGATTGACATTAGTATCTCCTTGAGCTTATTTATGCGCAGTAGTACTGTGTTATTTGATATACAGGGTGTAATTAGTTTCATGTCATTAAAAAAACTGTTGGTAGACAAACAAAAAAACCTTATATAACATGGGGTCTAAAACTCATAGTTTTGGAGAAGAATAATAAACAAAAATTTCCAAAATATATAATAACAGTTTGAGAATTACTGGCATATTGGGGTAGGCTTTATTGCCTCGCGTCTTGTCGCACATGATTCTCTGACATTCGTGCAAATAAGTATGGTGTGCCTAAGAGATAATTAGGCCGCGACGGGGTCATCGAAAAGCATGCCGACAAAGCAGTTAAAAGCGACAGAGGACACCGCCATGTTTTTTGTTTCTTCGCGGCCAAATTATCTTATTAAGCATGATATACTCTCCCTTGTAATATTTTCAAGTAATAATTTCAGTTTGTGTCCTTACTTCGTAAACAACGTACACACGACGCGACATACCCGTTCCTTGGTTTTGTCTGTTGCTTTTGTTCTTTTTCAATTTTGTGCCACTTATGTTAAGATTTATTTTATTGACTTATCGTTCAAGCCGTTAGTACTTGGTTATGTAAGACACTACTTCTCGTTCGTGCTTTTTGTGCTACTTTTTGGATTTTGGACCAAGTTTTTCTTTTTGTTTTATTTATTGATAACGTTAATTCACAGCTTAGTGTCGTGTCTTAAAACGCAGATTTTGGACATTGTGGGAGATTACACTTATCCAGAGCTCGCGGATATGCACTTGGCGTATCGAGAAAGTGGTGAAAATGCAGCTGGTGAGGAAGAGCTTTATCGTTTAATGTTCTCTAATCGACCTCATCCTTGTGCTTGTACATTCGTTAGTATTGACCAGCGTCTTCGAGAAACAGGTTGTCTCGATGGACATGGAGGAGAACGAGGTCCACAATGCGAAGAAAGGGTAATTGACGCAGAGGTTCAAATTTTGGAACTTGTAGAAGAGGATCCAACTTTAAGCACCCGCGATATCGCGAACCGTGTGGTATGGAGGACATTGAGAGATACAAACTTACATCTCTATCACTATCAATGTGTCCAAGCACTAAAACCTCAACATTTTGCAGAGCGAACGTTCTGTGGTTCTCCGATGAGTCGTGTTTTACCAGAAATGGAGTGTTTAATTTTAAAAATATGCACTATTGGCAGACGAAAATCCACGTGTAATAAGAACGGTTCCGTGTTAATTTGTGGGCAGGAATTTGCGGAAATGAAATAATTGGACCTATACAATTACCCGCTAGATTAAATGGTGATGTATACTTAAATTTTTTGCAACAAACATTGCCAAATTTTCTGGAAGACGTACCCTAGGCTACGCGCAGAAGAACGTGGTATTTGTACGATGGGGCGCCAGTCCATTTTAGATCGCACGACTTAAATCCGATGGACTTTTATTTTTGAGGGCATTTTAAATCTCTGATTTACCGTGATCCAATTGACACTTTAGAACAATTGCAACAACGTATTTTAATGTGCATAGAAAGCATAAAAAATAATCCTTATTTACCAAATGTGTTGAACGGAGTGCATATGTCCTTAGTTCCACGTGCCGAAATGTGTATGCGTGGAGGTGGAGGTTATTTCGAACAATTTTTGTGAAAAATCCAAAAAAATTGTTCAGGTATTGGGTGTTACCTATTGGGCATTAAAGGGTATGATTATTATTATTATTATTAGTATTCGCTGTCTTGTTTTGATCTGCTTATTATTGTTTACGTTGATTTTCATAGAGACCAAAGACTCGATTTTCAGTTTTCGATACCTAATTATTGGGAAATATTATGCGCTCAATTTGTTAAAAAAATCAGATTCTTTCCTAACTTAAAATACACAACTATTTTCTGTTATCGTATCTCGGACGTCTAACTGTTCGTTTTCCAATTTCGTAAAATAATTACTAATTTTTTAAGCTTTTAACACAATGTTACAAATGTTAATAAACCACTTTTAAATTTTATAAATTCGTATAAATGACAATAAATGCTACAATAACTTTGTTCCAAATTAAAAGACACATGTAAATAAATCCTATTTAAACCCCTACGGCCACGATATGCTTGCGTTGCGCAAAGAGAAGGAATTATTTACATTTTCATAATTAGTGATATAAAAAGTTCGGTACAAGTAATCCCATCAAAGTGCCGCACTTCTTCTGGCGGGAACACAAGTTGGGTATTATAGTTTTTTATTATTTCTAATATTCGGACTATAACATCCATCGACCCTGAAAAACAGTGGTTCTCAAATAACTCCTATCTTAACATTCAAAATTTCGACCTAGGTCAGTTTTTTTCAAAGTACCTCTAGAGAAAAAAGTCATATAGGTTTTTTGTTTGTCTAGTTGGTCCCTATTACCAGTTTTTTAATGACATGAAACTACTTACGCCCTGTATATAAATTTTCATAAAATATTGTGAACCACCTTTTTCTCTTACAATATGATTATATATCGGATTCGCTGCTTACTATTTTACTTTTTTGCCCGCCCCTCTAGGGGGGAGGGAACCACCCCAAGTAATAGGCGGCAATTTTTAAAGGGTAAACTTTTTGGTACTCAGTATTACAAACTCAGTGCGAAAAAAATCATTCAAATCCATTCTGCACTAATCTACTCAAAGTTATCTTATAATATAATAGTGTGGGGTCAAAGTGTAGACATTCAGCGTATGTTTATATTACAGAAGAGAATTTTAAGAATTATTTTTAACATAGACTTCCGAGAATCCTGTCGAGCAACATTTAAAAAGGAAAACATCCTTACCCTAGTGTCAATATATCTTTACAAATTATTAACTTATATTCATGCAAACAAAAGTAAATTACCAATATGTAAACATCAACATGTTACACGCAACAACAAGGATATCTATATAAATAAATATAACCTAACATCATATAGAAGATCACCCATTTGTGCTGACAGCTATGTTACAATAAACTGCCACCTAATATTAAAAATGAAAGCAATGTAAATAAATTTAAGGCTCAACTAAAACGATTTCTAATTTCCAACTGTTTTTATACCTTACAGGAATATTATTCCTTTTAACTGGTACACTATGTAAGCAAAAAATTATAAGTACTTTATCTTTATTTCGCACTTTGCACGTATTGCAGTACTGTCCACGTGTATATTTAAGCGGTATGTTTTTATATATTTGTAAAGATGTGTGTATTGTATATATACAGACTGTCTATTTTACGAGGGCCACACCAAATATCTCGCTTAATATCTATTGTAGAAGAATAAAGTTTTAGAAACAGTTATCCCATTTTGTGTGAGCTATATTTCAGTAAAAAGAAATTTGAAATCCATAGCCTACTTTATGAGATATATTACAAAAACCTGAAAAATAGGAAAACCACAAACGGTTATAGCTTCCTTATTTGAGGAGATACGAAAAAAGTTAAAGGAGTGAAAGTTGACGGCAAAGACAATAAGAATAATAACGTGTAACAAAAAAATCGAAAAATGCAGTTGGCTTTGACATACGCTATTGTGCAAAAATGAAAAATACATATCTCAAAGTAGGCCATGACGCCATTAATTCCGTTATTTTTTTCTCATTCCAACGATATAAAACATGTCACAGAAATTTTAATCGATAGTGTCAATATTTAATATTTTACGAATACCACAATTCATATAATTGAATCGTAACAATCAGCTGTGCCATAATAGTAAAAATTCACTTTATAATAATTATAATTCCGTAATTATTTATTACAATTTAATACAAACCAATAAATATCTCATAAATAAAAATACAAGTACAAAACGAACATCCAAAGAAAAAAACGAAAAACTATGTATAACAGTACTACCTACTACTATATTGAAAAGAAATTGTGTGTATTTATTTTTCTAATTACAAATGCTCAAATTGTGCACCATGCATTCTGACACATAAACGTGCTCTACGAGACACGTCACGCATTACATTTTGGAGCATTTCAGGAGTAATTGCCTCACATGCGTTTCGAATTCTGGTTTTGATGTCCTCAATATTTTCAGGGGCAGTTTGAAATACCTTGTCTTTAATGTAACCCCAGACGAAAAAATCCAAGGGAGTAATATCTGGTGATCGAGCTGGCCATAGAATGGGTCCATAGGTGCCTATCCAGCTATCTGGCATAACTTGATTTAAATAATTTGTACATATTACAGCAGTGTGAGGTGGAGCCCCATCTTGTTGAAAATATGAATAATTTAATCTTTCTGCTACTGTTAATTCATAAAGAAAATCTTGAAATTCGTTTTGCAGGAAATTAAGGTATCTACGAGCGGTTAATTTGCCATCATAAAAATAAGGTCCAATTACTTTAGTCCCTAAAAGACCCAACCAAACATTCGTAGAAAATCTTTCTTGGAAAGCAGTCTCTCTGCACCAATGTGTATTTTCTCGTGTCCACTTATAATGCATATTTCTATTGAAAAATCCATTATTAGAAAAATTTGATTCGTCCGACCAAACATATCAGTGCGTCATTCCTTTTCTTATTTAATAACCATCTACAAAATCTTACTCTCCTTGGCTTATCTCCCTCATTTAAATGTTGAACTTGCCTCATTTTGTAGCATCGAAATCCGTTTTTTTTTCAACATTTTTCTTGCACTGTCTTTTTTTATGCGACAGTTTCTCTGAATTTATCTCAAAGAGGTTTCCTCATTTTGGTTAACATAATTCATTACTCTATTTACTTTTCTTACATTATCCGCAACATGCGCTCGCCTTACTACTTTTTTTGAAAATGAACAGTGCGTTTTTAGATTTTGAACTAACTTCCTAAACATAGTTCGATTTGGCTGCGGAGCATCTGGAAATCTATCTCCGTAAACCGTGACTGCCATCTCAGCGTTAAAATTGCACTGACAATAAATGCTAATCATATCGAATTTGTTATTATTGGTGTACACCATAATTACTGATATAAAATTTGTCTTAGAACTCGACAACGCAACATACAACATACAACAGTGACAATCTGTCAAATTTATTAATAACTGTATACATTGTTTTTCACTAATTATGGCACAGCTGATTGTTACGATTCAATTATATGAATTGTGGTATTCGTAAAATATTAAATATTGACACTATCGGTTAAAATTTCTGTGACATGTTTTATATCGTTGGAATGAGAAAAAAATAACGGAATTAATGGCGCCATGGCCTACTTTGAGATATGTATTTTTCATTTTTGCACAATAGCGTATGTCAAAGCCAACTGCATTTTTCGATTTTTTTGTTACACGTTATTATTCTTATTGTCTTTGCCGTCAACTTTCATTCCTTTAACTTTTTTCGTATCTCCTCAAATAAGGAAGCTATAACCGTTTGTGGTTTTCCTATTTTTCAGGTTTTTGTAATATATCTCATAAAGTAGGCTAAGGATTTCAAATTTCTTTTCACTGAAATATAGCTAACAAAAAATGGGATAACTGTTTCTAAAACTTTATTCTTCTACAATAGATATTAAGCGAGATATTTGGTGTGGCCTTCGTAAAATAGACAGTCGTATATATTTATATATTATTGTATGTTGTGTATTGACTATATTTACAATTTTAATTGTAGTTTTTACATTATTATGTATAATATTTTCTTAACACTTCAATTGTATTTTAGACTTATTCCATCCAATGTATTATTGGCCAAAGGAACGAATAAATTTATTATTATTATTATTATTCATTATAGCTGGGTTCCGTCATTCTTCATTTTTAATGACTAATTGCACTGCACTATTGGAAAATTGTAACTTTGTTTGAATTGGCCACGCTGCGCTGTTCGCAAACATGCAACCAAATTCCTTTGACTAATGGCTGTAAATTAATATGCATTTGTTGAAATTCAATGCAACACATTAACAACAACTGGATGTAATTATAAACTTTACATACTTGTATTTGCAACTACTTTTACCTGCTAATTACTGTTATTGTGTACCTGAGTTGTAATACTGGTTCTCAAATCGAATTGCGTTTAATTATCACTGTTTTCATTATACTGGGTGTCGAAAATTCTGTTCGAGTATTTCATTTGGTTATTGTGGAATAGAAGAATATGAGACAAAGTTGAAATGGGCATAGGTTTGAAAATATTCCTTGATGTAAATGGTCTCATTGCATGTGCTAGCGGAAAGCCTGCTTTTATTATTTAATATCTCAATATTAAGCACATGGAGTGGTGACAAAATATACAGTGTGAACCTAAAGAAACGCACAAAATTCATATCTTTGGTACGTGTCATTTTTCAAAAAAATCTTCGAACAGGTCGATTTTAGTTTTGTAAATGCTACATTTTGTCACTATACCAAAATTTATGACGTCATTGGTTTTTGAGTTATGACGCCATCATATTTTTACTTCCCTCGCATACCGAAGGGAAGTATTGTATTCGAGAAAAAATCACCCTCCGAGATTTTTTCGGATTCTGACGTTTCAGAACACGTAGATTCCGAAAATATAGGTTTTTCAATTCCGTCAGTCTGTCTGTCTGTCTGTCTGTCTGTCGGTCTGTCTGTCTGTCTGTCTGTTGGTGCATTTACTAAAAAACTACTTGACGGAGAGCAGTCAAATTTGGTAGGTAGTTGACGCTACTGTCAGCGAAGAACTGGTAGAATTTTCATTGAAAAATATACAGGGTGGACCGTTTAAACGGAATAAATAGTGAAAAAAATTTTTTTTTGCTCAAATTTAAAATTTCCACTTTTCATGACGCGCTAAACCTATTTCAGAAAAAAAAAATTTTTGAAAATTTTTCACATTTTTGAAAAAATTTTTACCAAGATGAAAAAAAAATTTTTTTACTCAAATTTAAAATTTCTACGTTTCATGACACGCTTAACCAATTTCAGAAAAAAAAAAAATTTTGAAAATTTTTTTCAAACATTTTTGAAAAAATGTTTACCAAGATGAAAAAAATTTTTTTTGCTCAAATTTAAAATTTCTACGTTTCATGACACGCTTAACCTATTTCAGGAAAAAAAAAATTATTCACCAATATTTTTGAAGAAATTTTTACTACTAAAATGAAATAATTTTTTTTTTTCTTTCTTCAAATTTAAAATTTCCACGTTTCATGGCATTCTAAGCCCGATGCAAAAAAAAAATTTTTGAAAATTTTTTTTACCATTTTTGAAAATTTATTTACTAAAATAGATGGAATTTTTTTTGTTTCTTCAAATTTCAAATTTCCATGTTTCATAGCGTTCTAAATCTATTTAAAAGATAAATTAGAAATTTTTCTTACTATTTTTAAAAAATTTTACCGCTAAGATAGATTTATTTTTTTTTTGTTCAGATTTTAACTATCTACGTTTCCATGACATTCTAAAATTATTCAAACAAATTTAAAAATGTTTTTGAAGAATTTTTTAAAAAATTTGAAAACATTTTTAATCCTGTAACGAAAAAATTATTTTTTCGTTTAAGCACCCGTGCTATTTTTTCGTTTAAGCACCCGTGCTAAATAAAATTTGAATTACCCGCCGAAATAACGACCGGAAGTCAACAAGTGCGCAAACGCGGTAGAAGCATCATTTGAAATATCCCTGCTAGTTCACTTTTGATTTCGACCTAGGTGAGTGCAGACTTGTTACTTGTTCTTTAACGAATTTTCACGTTTATTTCTTTAATCCTTTGATATTTTGAATATATTTGATTATTAAATGATGTCATATTATTGAGTTAACGTTGCTGTATAGTTATTTTTGGGAATTAAAGGATATTCCGTATAATAATTAATTTTATTAACACACATGTTTGTGTGATGTCGGCGTCCATTTGGACACATGCCAATTCATTAATTATCGCGGCAATTTTGTATTTTGTGGTCGCTTGAGACACAATACCGTGGTGTTTGTCATTATTTAGATTATTTGTACGAGGATTAAACTCGGAAATTAATCAAAGGATAAATTAGAATCTTTGTTTCTTAATCGTGTGTAGACAATCTTATCTCATTAAAAGTCGAAACCTAAAGTCATTTTGTCGCATTTAGTTAACCTCGTGTTAGTACAAGAGGTTAAGATATAATTTTTTATTAGTTAATTTTTTTTGGGAGATTAAACCCATAATTCTGTTTGCTATATTTGTTACAGTATTAGTTTTTTTCAGATAGTAATTCAGATATTTTCTCTCTAATTCTAACTAAATTTTGTTACCTTCATTCAAGTTTTTGGTCATAACCAGTCAGCCATTTTGTAAACGGCTAAAATTTCATGAGAGTAGAGTTTTCTTATTTATTAATTTCATATATTATATTCATCAGTAGTTTATTCATACATTTTCAGTAGTAGAGTAAAGTAAAATTTTATCAAGACTCAGGTTTTTTATTCAATTGCTGATAGTTTGGTTTTGCAGTGACCTTCGTCACCATAGTTTTTTGTAGTTTTCTTGTATCTCTTTTTTCCCACCATTTTAAAGTTTTTATATTATCAACTGGTTCTTTACATTCCCCTTTTTCATGTAAAATCCTGGACCAAACCACCATTGAAGCAAGGCACAAGGCATAACTTGAATATTTGGAGTTATCCTAAAAGTATTGGATACTATTCCGACGCAGCGTCTCCTGGAAATCAGCGTTGTCAGGACCTGAATATTACGTCCTTCCCGGGTACCCGTGGCCATCTTCAGGAACAGACCTCGTCGGGATTCCACGTCTCCGCTAAGCTAAGTAGCCAAATTTATGTGCAAAATTCAACTTTTGGTCAGAAGATAATTTGTAAACCAGTTGATCGTTTCATTGTAATTTTTTTGTTAATATTCAAATTTAATTTTTTTTCTAAACTAAATTTTTGTTGTTTAACTAATTAAATCAAATTTCACCATTAATATTTCTACTAAATTGTAAAGTGTTGTAAAATTTTCACTCTTTTATACTTATGTTAATATATTATTTGTTTTATATTTGATTTTGATTGTTTTCTCCCCCTGATAAAGTTTGCAAGAGTGTTATTTACTGAATACGCTGGCGTCCAAATTTGTATAGTTTATTAAAGTTTTGTTTAGTAAATTTGACAAGCAAATAATTGTTAAGAAACAAAAATATATAACTCTTCTCGCCACCTAGTGACCCTCGACCAGCCCTGAGCTAACTGGTTGCTACGCTTTCATAGCTTCCTCGGCAGCCAGCTAAGAAGTTGTGGTTGCAATCCATTTATGTATCACTACTATAGAACAGACGAAAAAATGTTTTTGCTCAAATTTAAAATTTCCACGTTTCATGATATTCCAAACCAATTTCGGAAAAAAAAATTGCATCATTTCGTTACCAGTTTGGAAAAAAAATTAACACTAGAATGCTCAAATTTAAATGACATTCTAAACCTAGGTATTTCAGAAAAAAAATTTTGAAAATTTTTTTCACCAACATTTTTCAAAAAGTTTTTACCACTAAAATAGATCGAATTTTTTTTTATTTGCTCAAATTTAAAATTTTCACGTTTCATAGCATTCTAAACCTATTTTAAAAAATATATAATTTTTAATTTTTAAACTTTTTTTAGCATTACTATAGAATATAAGGAAACTTTCCTTTTTGCTCAAATTTAAAATTTCTACGTTTGACATTTTAAACCTATTTCAGAAGAAAAAAATTATTTTACCAACATCTTTTGAAAAATTTAAAAAAAAATGAAATTTTTTAACCACCACTATACTTCCACTCCATTACGTGAATGTTGGATTGAAAATATAACAGACGGCAAAAATATCTGGCATATGCACCTATCATACTTTGATTGAAAAATATACAGGGTGGTTATCCCAAGAAATAATTCAGTCATGGTGGACATTTGTAAAGGTATTTGCGTAAGCCTGCCATATGTGGCACCTGCTATTTAGTATTGAACTTTTGCTGTTGGATGAACAATCTGTATATTTTTTTGACCAAAGCTTATCAAGTTTTCTTTGTAATAATAGCAATAACTATATTCCGATTATTATTCTCAATGTCATATTTCGTAATTATTAATTTTTTAGAGTGACCGCCATGCACAAATAACGAGGGAAGTTCTGTGTAAATACCTTTACCGATTTTTTTTTTTAATGGAAACAGACATTTTTGTTTACTGTTTTTGGTGGTATATTCCTTTCGCTTTCTGGGGATTTAAAAAAAATGATATTACCTGAGCCATTCTTTTGGAAAAATGACATTTTATGTAAAAATAGCTTACCTTTTGCAAATTCACGAGTAATATTCCACTTTCTTATAAATTGATAAATCTTGTTGCCTACATTTTTGTTTTAACTAGCATGAAAACATTTGACATAAAAACAAAACAAAGAAAATGATAAAAAAACAATCACCTTAACAACAGAGAGATACAGGCCTTTTTGTGTAAAGTATCGAACACTTCTTTATTCCTGGCACGTGTGGAACCTCAGTTTTGTGACACTTCTGAGACGGTGTAAAACTAGTGAATGCAATGCCACATTTAAGTGAAAGAGAACGCGTAGAACTTTTGATGGTGGTTGGATATGGTGATAGGCTGAAAACTCATCAGGAAGCATGTGATGTAATGTCCTACTTTTTAAGGAAATTTTGACCATACCAGTTTTAAATCCATTATTTCTTGGAAAATATACCTACTATGTAAATAATATTTTAGACACCGATAAAGCACGGCATTTTTTGTACGAGGAAATTTTTTCGTAATTTTTTATTTTAAAGTTTGGCAGTTATTCTCAAAAACGTGAGGTCATGTTCATTCATTTATTTATCAATGTATTTAAAAAGATTTTGTTGAAATGGTTAATTATATAAAATGAATGCATTTTCAGAAAAAATTATTGATATAAGTAAAATACTAATTTAGTTATGAAGCGTAATAGATAATATACTTGCAACCTTGCAATGATATTAGCCTTTACGCTTGATAACTAAATTAATATTTGATATATACCAATTATTTTTTCTGAAAATGCTTACATTCTGTATAATTAACTATTTTAACAAAAATGTTTAGGAACATATTGAATCAATTATAAAAAAAAGTAGAGAGAGGTCTAAATATATTGGGATCTGTAACACACACATCATGGGGCGCGGACGCTAATGTATCACTACTTTTCTACAAAACTTTAATTCGGTCAGTACTGGATTATGGTTCTATTTTCTACGATCAAGCAGCGAAAACACATTTAAACAAATTAGACGTAATTTCCAACAAATGCCTAAGACTATGTCTCGGAGCATTAAACAGTACACTAATTTATAACCTACTATCAGAGTGTACTGAATTCCCATTATATATTAGAAGAAAATTGCTCTGTAATAAATTCATATTAAAACTCCAGTCAAAAAATAGTCCAGTTATAGAAAAAATTCACCAACTTTTCATCGAAGATCTAACAAACAAGTATTGGTCAAAAAAGAAATCCCTAATAATAACAGAATGTTACAGTAAATCATTAAACACAGTTAAGGACTTATATCAAGATAATATTAACCCTATATACAACATTAATTTCACTGAATACAATAATATTTCAATATACCTCTTAAGAGATTACTCATTATTGCCCGAAAAAATTAGAAACAAAATGTTTATACATGACACAAACGAGCTCTTCCCCAATTATCATTTTATTTTTACTGATGGATCCAAAAACGAAAAAAGTACAGCGTGTGCTTTCTTTTACTCGAATACTAACACTCAATTTATGTTTGCATTAAATGATAATTTATCTAACTACTCTGCGGAACTCATTGCTATATGGCAAGCCTTACTAAAGGTTAAAAATCTACAACAACAAATATTTGTAATTTTTTCTGATAGCAAAAGCTTGTTAGATAAATTAAAAAATATAAAAAGTTTCCCTAGTTGCAACTATATAATATCTAATATAATAAATGTAATAATTGAAATACAAAAACAAAACAAAATTATACATTTAGCATGGGTCAAGGCTCATTGTGGTATCTTAGGCAATGAAATAGTTGACAACATGGCGAAACAGGCCGTAAATTTGGGGGAGGTGACTGAATACCTTTGCCCATTTGAAGTTCTAACTTCTATAACAAAAAAAAAATGATTTTACGAGAATGGAACAACTTATATCAAAATTGCGAAAAAGGGGCGTATTATAAGTGTATTGAGCCATTGCCTTCAAAAGAGCACTAGTACAAAAACTGCTATTAAAAAAATACAATTAGTAGACGTATGTAGACTAAGTATGTATGTAGTATGTAGACTAAGATTTAATCATGCACTGGTACCATCATATCTATTTAGAATTAATAAGAGAGATAATGCGTTATGTGATTGTGGAGAAGTAGGGGATACGGTACATATGATTTTAAAATGTATATTGAACGAAGAAAATAATAAACATTTTTTTGACGTAATTTATAAATAAAAACTTGTACCATGTCCGTTTAATTTGATGCAATTGCTAGCATCAAGAAACATTTTCATATATAACCATTTAGTATGCCATATAGAAAAAATAAAATTAAAAATATGATATATTTGTAATTTGTATTTAGAAATAAGTTTCCTATCGTCTTTCCTTCAATGTTAATCTATGTTATCCGAGGTCTAGTTAGTATGTGTGAAAATCATCTATACGGACCCATAGACGTACCTGTATCACTGTCAGTTCCCAATTATAAGTTGAAAAAAAAAAGGAAAAAAAAGAGATAAAAAAGTATTAAATGAGATAAAAAAATACATACGAAAAAAAAAATGAAAAAAATACATGTATGAAAAAGAATATATGTGAAAAAAAACTGAAAAAAATTTCACAAAAAAAAAGATATATGTTTATATGTTTGTACTTATTCGTTTACGTAAATGCTTGTTATATACAATAGAAAAATATGTAGTTAAAAAAAAATTATACACACTGGTAACCAAGGAATAATGTGATAAGAAATAAAATAAAAACATTATTATTATTATACTAGGAAACTTGGCGAATGGTCTTTGTAACCGCAGTCAACAAACCTGAATGAAGCACACACACACAGGTTTAAATACATTGATAAATAAACGAATAAACGTGACGTCACATTTTTGAGAATAACTGCAAAATTTTAAAATAAAAAATTATGAAAAATTTCCTGCCATGCTTTACCGGTGTCTAAAATATTATTTACATATGCATATTTGTCATACAAGGAAACTTGGCGAATGGTCTTTGTAACCGCAGTCAACAAACCTGAAGCACACACACACACAACAAAAATGTTTTAAATACATTGATAAATAAACGAAAAAACATGACGTCACATTTTTGGGAATAACTGCAAAATTTTAAAATAAAAAATTATGAAAAAATTTCCTGCCATGCTTTATCAGTGTACAAAATATTATTTACATATGCATATTTTCCAAGATACAACAGATTTACAACTGGTATGGTCAACATTTCCATAAAAAGTAGGGCCTTTCTCAATATAACTTAGCAGAACTTCAAAAGTGTCCAATGTATATTATTAATTTCAGTGATTGGTTTAGAATAGACTCATAATGAAGATGTAATTTTTTCAATTTTTCGGGGTTTAAGTGAGGGGTCAATACATTTGAATCGTATATTAGTAGTATTTCTGTACATTTAGAGAAGAAAATGTATAAGTTTTTATGTCTCTTAGGTCTGTTTCCAAAAGTCTAAAACATTTTGTGAGAATTTAATGCTAATTTAAAATAACGTCGACAAATCAATGTGCTCACACTATATTTGACATATATCAGATATAGGAATTATTGTATTTGCTATCATAATTAAACACAAAACAAACGTTATTTCATAATTTGGTAGTGAAAAAGTTCGGATTAAATGTTTACAGTTTCTAATTACGACCAAGGTTCAATGCAAAATAATTTTATATTATATTCAATCACTGTTATAGATGTTGCTCGTAAACCTAGATATCATGATAACTATAAAAATCCCCTCACACAATTAGCAATTTCTTCAATGGTACAAAACATATAATAAACTGATACATCTTTAATTATAAGTTGTTCTTTTTATGAATAATTAAATTCCAACTGTAACTATTAAAAATAATTGACAGATGTATTCACAAAAATTCTGGAGAAATATATTTGTCACCTGTGTAAAAACTCAAATCCAAAATATAAGGAGCATTTGCGGCTTCCTTTATTCTTTTTTTACTATTGTCTGGAGGTGTGACAAAAAATGACCACAAATTAAACTAAGTAGTTTTTTTATAAACTACCACCGATTTAAGTAAATAAGTTACGCCCACTAAATCTGATTGATGGCAAATTCTGCTACAGATCTACTGATTGGTCTAATTTTATTATGCGTATTAGTCTAGTATGTAGAGTCCACGTTGACTTGCAGAGCCGGAGTTAGAATTTCAGAGTTTGGCAAGTAATGAAACAATGAAACTAAAATATTCCCTGCTTTCATAAATGTTGGATTTCCCAGTTGTACCTATTATTAAATAAAAATACAACAACCCTACATTCGTTTTATTTAGGATTTAATTCTAGCATTATATTGAACCTACCTAACAATGGTTGTATAATTCTAATATATACATGTATATTGCCAAAGCACGTGTAGCTAAAATACATTGTTGTTTCTTTTTTTGGTATATGTGACAAAAAAATCTTTCTTTTTGTATATTGTATAAGACAACATTATTATTGGTATCTACATTAAACCTACTTACTGCAATGCATGCGCCAATAATTAAATTATTCTTCTTCCCCGGAAGATGACCATGATGAGGAATCATTGGAATTTATTATAATCGGTTGTTGTTAAGGAACTGTGGCAAAATATTGATTTTCAATTTTGTTTAATATGGTTCACGCATCCCGTCCAATGCTTTTCTATGGGCTTTCCACTATCTAATAAGTTGTGTCACATTATTATGACTAAGTCGGGGGCTTGTGTTTCGAACGTAATTTTTTAATGCACTCCAAATTTTTTCAATAGGATTTAACTCACAGTCTTAAAACTGTATGACCATGTTGTTCTGCAAGTTCGTCTATTACAAATGTTTTTTTAATGTTTGCATTTTTGACCTTTTATTTTTTAAATTCAATTAATTCAAACTTTCGCGTCGAAGTCGTTGGTATTTTCTCAGCTTGTCGCGAATGGTAAGAGGCATTATCTAACAATATGACTGAATTTGGTTTTATGTTACGCAATAGTTTTTCTGCAAATCATTTTTCAAAGTGGCATTCTTATCTTGGTGGTAATCGGCCGATGACTTTGCTATGTTTTTTGCGAAAAGCATTAAACACTCTTTTACAAATCCATCTTCATTACCCGCGTGTACTATTATTATTATACGTTTACCACTCGAGGAAGGTACATTTGGAGAACATTTTAAAGTGTCATCCGACCAAAAAAAGTTTTGAATTTTTTTTTTCTGAAATAGGTTTAGAATGCCATGAAACGTGGAAATTTTAAATTTGAGTAAAAAAATGTATCACATTATTTATTCCATTTAGACGGTTCACCCTGTATATTTTCCAGTGAAAGTTTAACGATTTCATCGCTGACAGCAGCTTCAGCTACCTACCAAATTTGACTGCTCTACGTCAAGTAGTTTTTTAGATAATACACTAACAGACAGACAGACGGATTTGAAAAACCTATATTTTCGTAATCTACGTGATCTGAAACGTGAAAATCCAAAAAAATCTCGGAGGCTGATTTTTTCTCGAATACAATACTTCCCTTTGGTATGTGAGGGAAGTAAAACATTTAAAAACAAACATATTTGACAGTAATAAAAGAAATGCTAAAAAGCTGAGTTTATATTTATAAAGCACATACGATGACTGCTTTGACGGCAATTTTTTATTCGCTGAATAAATATTTTTGTGGTGCGTGCCCTTTCTGTTGAAACTGCAGATAAGAAGAGAAAAAAAACTGTAGTGTAGTGCTAGTATTTTGATGAGATTAAATTGGAAAATTTGCCAGTAGTGTTTTTTGTGGTAATAAATATTTAAATGGAGAGTTGTCATACGACAAGTAAAATACGAATGTAGTCATGAATCCGATTCTGAACGCATTAAGCAGGTGTTCGTTTGCAAGCGTGCGGCTCTCTGTGATGTAATTCTTAAGGGACGCCGCTTTGAATGTTATATTTTGGACACAACTTTACCTACCACTCACCAATCAGCAGATTCCAGATTTAAGTCCCATAGAACATGTATGTTGTCAAATCTAATACTTAATGATACTAATACTTTATTATTATTTCGCCTTTTTCGCTCACAGAGCATCAGATCGCCAACGGAGATACCTTTTTATTTAGTCGGAGCTCCAGCTTCTCAAAATACGCTCCTAAACAATTCAAAATATATGGTTTTAAAAAATATTTATATTATCTCTAATGAATTTGCGCATCTAAATATAGAGCTAGGTCTTCTATATTTTTGTATGTGCCTTAAAAGTTTAATAAATTGTTGGTATATCGATACCACCCTCTTTTAAATTTTTTTATAATAATAATTATTTGACTAATATCTTCGGAGACAGTAATTTCCATCTCAGCTGACTGAAGATACATGAATAGGGAAATACAAATTACTTGCCGTCCCTAAAAGTTGAAACTACTGCATACGCCCTACCGCAGCCGCTTATACATATTGTTACGGATTTCCACCTTTTAGGAAACACCCTGTATGAATCCGTGGGTTCTAAATAATTTTAACAAGAGATTAAACACTACTAACACTTTATTTAACTATTTACTGACTACAATACTTCAAATTCACTTTATTTACTATTTATCTAACCTCACTTTTCACTTTTCTACTTGTTCACTTGTATAAACTGCTTTCTTCATAAAACTTCCTCTTCCGCGCTTGTAATCGCGCCTTATATACTCCGAAATTAGCTCTAGATCAATCCAGAATCTTCTCCAACCATAATCTAGAAAAGTCCTTGGCTCTTTCTAGAGCCTTTCCAGTCACCATCAGAGGCATAGGCGTACCATCTCCTTTTCCAAGGGGGTGTAATTCATAACACTGCCCCCTCCTTAAGCCTGATCGTCCCGATCAGGCAACTCAGAATCATCGATGTATTTCGCCAGCCTGTCCAAATGCACGATCTTCATCTTGGACTTTTTGCTTCGTTGAATTCGATAGACGACATCATTAATTCGGGTAATAACAGTGTACGGTCCATCCCAAGGTGATTTCGGTGACCTTCCTTTCCTCCGCTGGGGGTTGTACAGCCAAACTAGCTCTCCCACCTTGATGACCTCCTTTGAATTACCCTTCCAGTCATATCGAGCCTTCATTCGGTCACTGGCTGGTGATGGTTCTGCTATATCATTAGCCAACCTCTTGAAAGGAGCTCCGGCGTTGAACTGCTTGTTTTCACCCTTACTTCCAGTCTGGGGTCCCTTACTGGCTGCACAAATCTTGCATTTGCGACACCAAGCCTCCACATCCTGACGACTTCTTATCCAATAAAATCGTTCTCGTATTTTCTTCAGGGTCTTGTTAACACCGAAGTGTCCATCGGATGTTCCTTCGTGCACTTCCTGAAGCACCTTCGCAACTCGACACCTGGGAATCACTAGACGCATAACCAGCTGTTTTCCATCCGGGCTTTCCCATGCTCTCCGCAACAGCCCGTTCATGACTTTCAGTGAGTCCCACTGCGCCCATAGTGCCTTCAGCCCCACTCTTTTGCCCGAAACATCCTTCCATTTTGGACGAGTTCCCCTTTCTTTGGCTCTCAATATAGGCCCAATTTCCACATCGTTCAATTGTTCCTGTCTGAGCGCTTCATCTGCCTTATCATCCGGCACCTCCACCTTGACAGTGTTGACTGCTCCCGTGACCTGCAGTTTCTCCCAGTGGTTGTGCTTGCAACCTTCCTTGTACCTTCTTCCGGATGAAATGTTTGCATTTCTCTCAGGTTTCGTTTTATCGTCATATCCTTGTAGTGGTGGCCTCTCTGTAATGCTCCGAAGCTGGGAAATCTTCACTTCTCTAGGGGCACCACGTTCGTTATCTGTCACAGCCTCTCTGGTACCGGCTTCCTCTGGTTTTCCCCTTGGCTTCACAGCATCTCCGGCCTTCACTCTCTCCAAGCTCCTCTGTGGACATTCAAGCTGGATATGTCCTAGTTCCCCGCACCTGTAGCATTTCATACGTCGTCCACTTGGCCTTCCACTACTTTGTTTATTCTGTGTCTCTGCCCTGTTTCCAACATTCACTTTCCTCGAGTTCCGCTGTCGGCAGTCTCGTTTGATATGTCCTATCTTGCCGCAGTTGTAGCATTTAATACCCCCGCTTGGCTTCTCTCTATTTAGTTGTGATTCCTGTCTTTTCGGAGGATTCCATTTAGCTAGTAACTGACTAATCATTTTATTTACCTCCTGTATCTGGATCAAGATAGGGTTCTCTTTCTTCTTTTCTGGTTGCGATTCTTCGATACTCACAGCTTGTACTCTTGGACTCGGGGTATCCTGAAGGACAGCTTCCACCTCGAGTGCACGCACCAACGCTTCGCTGCTGTTCTGGTATCGAGATAACCTGAGGACTCGCCTGATCTCATTGTCCTGTATACCATCCAGAAAAGCCTCTACTGCCAGTTGGTCTTGGAATTCCTTCGGTACATCCGGGTAAGCCAGGTGAGCCAGTCTCCACACGGCAGCTTCAAACTCTTGCAAACTTTCCCCAGCCCCTTGAACACGTGATTTCAGCTGGGTCTGGTACACTCGGGCAAGGTGTTGATCGCCATATCGTAGATCTAGGGCAGCTTCTAAAACTTTAAAATCATGTTGTTGGTTTACTGGGATTGTCTGGAGCAACTCCAACGCTTGGCCTCTTAAAGCCACGATTAATGCCTTAGCCTTCTCTTCGTCATTCCAGTTGTTAGCACTCGCTGCTGCCTCAAACTGTGTCTTGTAAGTCATCCAGGAATTTTGACCATCAAAGGAGGGAATTTTTAATTGCTGGCCTGATGACACCACTTGCTGGTTTCCTCTTGTCCTCAACTGTTGTTTAAGTTGGTCTATTTCTCCTTCTACCTGATGCATTTTCTCTTCAACCTTGTCTACTTTTTCCTCGACTTTGTCCATTTTTACTTCGACCTCATTAACTTTCGTCTTTACGCTACCCATATCTTCTTTAATCTCATTTTTTATTTCTTCAACGACTGTAAACAAGGCATTCTGTTGTGTCTCTATAGATTTTCTTAAGTCGTCATTTTCCTTTTGACGGCGTTTCTCCTCTTCTTGTTTTTCCTCTCGACGGCGTTTCTCCTCTTCTTGTTTTTCCTCTCGACGTCGTTTCTCCTCTTCTTGTTTTTCCTCTTGACATCTTCTCTCTTGATCCTCAAACATTTTTCTTAATTCTTCTTGACGTTTTTGTTCTTGTTCTTCTTTTTCCTGTAGGCGTTTTTGTTCTGTTTCTTTCTCTTCCTGGCGCTTTCTTTCCTGATCCATCATCATCTTCTGCATTTGGGCCATAAAGTCCTGCATTTGTTGTTCGGATGCCATGCTTCTGGTCGTTACCGGCATACAATTACGTTGAAATCAAATAAGTTTAATATAATTACGTCACTATCGGTAATGGGACTGTCCAGAACCCTCAAAACGGCACGAAAAAGTCTTATCTAGAGTCTTTGTCACTTAACCTCTAATGTCCAACAAAATGTTCCAAAAATGTCTCAAAAATGCACTTAAACACTATTTTCCTGTTCGAAAATAACCATCGAACAACGTCCAGTAAATTAGTCCTCCGTGTTAGCACCAACTCCGAGAATACTGTCCCAGTCTTCTCAACACTCCCGAAAAATCCTCTTGTCAAAATTCCGCTTCCGACACCAAAATGTTACGGATTTCCACCTTTTAGGAAACACCCTGTATGAATCCGTGGGTTCTAAATAATTTTAACAAGAGATTAAACACTACTAACACTTTATTTAACTATTTACTGACTACAATACTTCAAATTCACTTTATTTACTATTTATCTAACCTCACTTTTCACTTTTCTACTTGTTCACTTGTATAAACTGCTTTCTTCATAAAACTTCCTCTTCCGCGCTTGTAATCGCGCCTTATATACTCCGAAATTAGCTCTAGATCAATCCAGAATCTTCTCCAACCATAATCTAGAAAAGTCCTTGGCTCTTTCTAGAGCCTTTCCAGTCACCATCAGAGGCATAGGCGTACCATCTCCTTTTCCAAGGGGGTGTAATTCATAACAATATTTTAATTGATATCGTTTTTTGGCAAAATACACGTAATAGCTATTTTGGCCCCCAACGTTGGCCCCATTTTTTTAACAGAAGTTTTCACATTTTCAGAGAGGGTTTTTACGGTAATTATTGAAACAAAGCTATTTTCCATTAAATAAACAATAGGTAAAATATATTTTCTAAGAATTGATAAATGTACTTATTCTATTGGTGTAATTTATTCTGTTTATTCTGTGTTTAAAATATTTTTTATGAATGTTTTTTGTTATCATTTTTGTTATATATTTTTAAGAACGCTATTTGTTGGTATTTATTTATCACTCATATTTAGCATATTTAGGATTTATGATGTAGAGTTTTTTAAGCTCAAGTTTTTAGGAACGTTAACATGTCATAGATAACGGATTACTGTGATATATTTATTACTGTTGAGTTTATTTTATTTAGATTAGCAGTTGCTAAAATTATTTTCTTGATCTAAGTTAAATTTAATTTTTGTTTGTTTGAGCAACTACACTGGTAGTTTTTGATATAAAGTATTTATTGAACGACGATTGATGGATTCAGGATACTAATTTCTTGATAAATGAAAATTAGTAAAATTATTTATTTATAATTATCTCGGTCATTATTTATTTGTATTTATGTGTGTTTTTTATTTATTGTAATCTTTCTCCTGGATGAGAACTACGTATCTTTTTTTCTGAATATATAACGTCTCCTAGAAGTTTAATAAATTGTTGGTATCTGTACCTCTCTCTTTTATTGTTTTCTTATAATAATATTTGGCTAATACCTTCAGAGACAATTTAGCAATTTGCATCTCAGCCGTTTAAATGTATGTGTATAGGGAAATACAAATTAAAAGATCTATCTAAGATCTACGATGACTCAGTAAAGACTTATTATATTAGGTTTTTAAATATTAATCGGGATATGACTGAGAGTGTAAATCTTGGCCAATTTTGTAACGAAGGGTTAAATTTCTGACACTGGTACAGTTCTTTTAAGTTTTGAAGAAGGTCTTTGCACATGAACTTTGTTTTGAAATGTTTGCATCTTTTTAATATAAGTTTTGCTAGCAGTTCCCCATATCACACAGCCGTACATAAGTTACTAATGGTCTTAGGATAGATTTATATATTAAAGTCGCGCAGTTTCTATTTTCTCTTAACTGTTAATATTTGTTTAATTCTGCTTCCCTTGGCTTTGGATAAACCATCAGCCAGTAGCTCTTGATTTGTAATATATCGATGCACGTGCAAACAAGACTAATCCAGCGTGTTCTGATTTTTAATCATATTTTTTTCCCTATGCGCTACCTTAAAAAAAACTATACACAACGTTCATACATACTACACATACGTGTCAATGCATATATCCATACACCAATACGTACCAATCTACCCTCCACCGGGATATACACGTGGTGGGTGGATAACCATTGTGACTAACAAATGGCGTACGTAATGGCCTTCATTCGTTTAGTGCAGTTAAAAAAAGCTGTAAAAAACGGACGATAAATTAGGCTCGTTAAGATAATTGATGTCTCACAGAGCCGTACTTAAAATTTTTGTGGACACTGATAGAAATTTAAATCTGTTGAGCAATAACGAATTTTGAGTCTAAATTAGAATTATCAAATATTCTCTTATTGCTCAGTTTCGGCAATAATAATTTAATCTGTTGAATTATTATTGTTGCCAAAGAAGGACCACGAGGAGATACGAGCAATTCCTTGCCAAAAAATGTGGGTTTAGAGTTAAGGTTATTGCTATTTATATCAATAATCCTAATTTGATCTAATTAAAGTAGTTTAATTATACAGGAAATTATGTTTTTTAATGTTTCAAAAACTTTTATTAAAACTCTACACGTGTTTCGGCTTATTAGGCCTTTATCAAGAGTACAAGATATTATCTTGTACTCTTGATAAAGGCCTAATAAGCCGAAACACGTGTAGAGTTTTAATAAAACTTTTTGAAACATTAAAAAGCAGAGAAAAGTGAGTACTTTTCTCTGACGAGGCCACCTTCTGTTTAAATGGCACTGTGAATAGACAAAATTGTCGATATTGGTCACATGAAAATCCACACTGGATAGTGGAGGCCCATACTCAGTTTCCACAGAAAGTTAACGTGTGGGCTGGACTTAAGAAATGTGGATTTATATTACATCATTCCATCATGGTTTCGCAAAAATCTACTCCGCGGTCGAAATCATCTTCGTTAAGCTCTTGAACTAAATTCACTTTATATGGGTGCCATTTATTCTTCTTCAAATATTTTAAAACGGTCGACTGACTAATTGACTGTTCTGCTGCGACTTCGCGACTTGGTTTGTGAGGATTCTCCTTCATTGTCAGTAAAACATCTAACTGTTTATTTTCTGAAATTGTAGAACGACCTTTCGTGAAATTATCTCTTACATGACCACAATCTCGGAACGCCTTTTTTATTTTGCTAACAGTTGATTGTGTAATAGGTCGATTAGGGTATTTACCATTAAATAATTCACAAACCATAGTTTGTGTTCGGGACCTGTCTCCATAGCCAATCATTACAAAATTTCAATTCGTTCTGTCTCACTTAAACGTTGCATTATCAGCACTTTCAATACGATATCACAAGTAAATACTAATGAATGGGCCTACCCCTTTCAGCGTGGTAGGGCTAATATAATTGTATTTAGGTATAATAAAAAAAAAGGAATTTGTCGGAAACTTACACAGTAGGTTTGATGGATTCTTCGTCGTCGATGTCAGCCCAGGCAATAGGAAGGACAAAGGGGGGGGGGGGGGGGCAAAAGGAAAAGGAACAAATCTGCGACACACACGATTAACGTAACAATTATTAAATTAATTTAAGAAAGGACAATTATAATTCACTTATCACTGCTAAATAATTATAGCGTTCTGCGGGGTAAGTGACTATTGTCATACTACTGTCTCTATGCGGATCGCGCTCGACCCACATGGCGTTAAAAAAACTAGCTAAAAGAAACTTCTTAGTATTACAATGAAGAATTCAAAACATATATTTTTTTAGGTATAATACTCCCTAGAATTTAACGTACTGTATGCAGAAAAATGTGCTCTTTAAAATAACATTTTAAAAAATGGGGGTTGCCATCTTAAAAAAATGGCGATGACGACATAACTTTTAAAAAAATATTTGCAGCACTTTTTTTTCAAATAAACAGCTTGAAAAATGTATTTAAAAATCGACGGGTCTGAGCGAATTTTTGTCACTTGTTTTGTAACTATTTTAATGATTTTATTCCAACCTTTACGTGCTCACTGTATAATAATTATATAACATGCCCTGGAAAAACAATTTGTTGTTAAAATCAAAATGGTCACAAATAGACCTTTAATATAAACTCTTTCGTAAAATGATAAGAAATAACTATAAAACAATATCAATGTATATTTATAACGATGCTAAAAATGCTGCTGAACATTACTAAAAAATTGTTATAAAATAATCTATTTTTATAAGCTGAAATGTGTTAAAAGTAAGTCACGAAAACATTTATAAAATCATTTCTTAATTGCATTATAAGATATTTTATAATTTTGCTCTAGAAACGTCTTAATGATTTTATAAAATAGTTCAGTTGCAGACAACAAAATAGTATTTTATGGAATTATAATATAATAAATTAGCTGATGGGAGCATTAATAAAATAACAATAAAACAAAATAATCGTAGAACATTTAAATTAAAAAACAAATTTGCTGGTTGGTATACTCTTACTTTTACTTCCACATCCACGTAGTGGATTGGAAGTATAGTAATCGCAAAAAAATTTTCAAAAATTTTTATTCGTGAAATAGGTTTAGAATGTCATGAAACGTCGAGATTTTAAATTTGAGCGAAAAAAAATTTTCTGTCTGTCTGTCTGTCGGTCTGTCGGTCTGTCTGTAACTTTTTTTGTCCGCACGCTTTCTCCGGAACGGTTTAAGATATTGACCTGAAATTTTGTACACGTATATATTATAACGAGATCTGGAACTGGATTGTTTTTTGAGGAAATCCGGTGAAGGGTTGGGGGTTAAATAGGGGTAAATAGGGGGAAATAAGTAAAGCAAGCTTGTAAGAGTACAGAAACTTGAAATTCGGTGTATGTACTAGAAGTTAAGGCCTCGGATTTTTTTATAATATTTTTCAACCCCCCACCACCCCTACCCCATTAATGGGGTTGATAAAATAAAGTTGAGATATTCATTTGAAATTTCGTACACGTATGTATTATAACGATGTCTAGAATTAGATTATATTTTGGGATGATTCCGTTGAAGGGTTGGGGGTTAATTTGGGGTAAATAGAGGAATATAAGTAAAACAAGTTGGTAAGAGTACAGAAACTTGAAATTCAGTGTATGTACTAGAAGCCAAAGCGTCAGATTTTTTAATAATATTTTTCAACCCCCACCACCCCACCCCTACTCCAATTTGAAAAGGGTTGGTAAAATAAAATTGAGATATTCATTTGAAATTTTCTACACGTATGTATTATAACGATATCTGGAACTAGATTATATTTTGAGATAATTCCGTTGAAGGGTTGGGGGTTAAATAGGGGTAAATAGGGGAAAATAAGTAAAGCAAGCTGGTAAGACTACAGAAACTTGAAATTCGCTGTATGTACTAGAAGCCAAGGTCTCAGATTATTTATAATATTTTTCAACCCCCACCACCCCTACTCCAATTTGAAAAGGGTTGGTAAAATAAAATTGAGATATTCATTTGAAATTTTCTACACGTATGTATTATAACGATATCTGGAACTAGATTATATTTTGAGATAATTCCGTTGAAGGGTTGGGGGTTAAATAGGGGTAAATAGGGGAAAATAAGTAAAGCAAGCTGGTAAGACTACAGAAACTTGAAATTCGCTGTATGTACTAGAAGCCAAGGTCTCAGATTATTTATAATATTTTTCAACCCCCACCACCCCTACTTCATTATTAAAAGGGTTGATAAAATAAAATCGAGATATTCATTTGAAATTTGGTACTCGTATGAATTATAACGACATCTGGAACTAGATTATACTTTGAGATGATTCCGTTGAGGGGTTGGGGGTTATTTAGGGGTCAATAGGGGGAAATAAGTAAAGCAAGCTGGTATGAGTACAGAAACTTGAAATTCGGTGTATGTACAAGAAGTTAAGGCCTCAGATTTCTTTATAATATTTTTCAACCCCCGCACCACCCCTACCCCATTAATGGGGTTGACAAAATAAAGTTGAGATATTTATTTGAAATTTCGTACACGTATGTATTATAACGACGTCTGGAATTAGTTTATATTTTGAGATGATTCCGTTGAAGGGTTGGGGGTTAATTTAGGGTAAATAGAGGAATATAAGTAAAACGTTGGTAAGACTACAGAAACTTGAAATTCGGTGTATGTACTAGAAGCCACAGCGTCAGATTTTCTTATAATATTTTTCAACCCAACCACCCCTACTCCAATATGAAAAGGGTTGATAAAATAAAATTGAGATATTCATTTGAAATTTGGTACACGTATGTATTATAACGACGTCTGAAACTAGATCATAATTTGAGATGATGCCGTTGAAGGGTTTGGGGTTAAATAGGGGCAAATAGGGGAAAATAAGTAAAGCAAGCTGGTAAGACTACAGAAATTTGGGATTCGGTGTATATACTAGAAACCAAGGCCTCAGATTTCTTTCTAATATTTTTCAAACTCTACCATCTCCGCTTCATTATTAATGGGATTGATAACATCAAATTGAGATATTCACTTGAAAGTTAGTACACGTATGTATTGTAGTGACATCTGATTGAGATGACTCCATTGAGGTGGTAGGTTGTAAATAGTGGAAAATAAGTACGGTAAATTAGAAACTTTATTTTTAACGTATATGGTAGAAACCAACTCCTCAAACTTTTCTATGACATCTACCCCAAATATTATTAAAATTCTATGACCAATAACTTTCACATACTAGAGTGCAAATATAGTCAAGATGTTTCCTTTAAAGTGACTTGGACGAATAATCTGGATGTGGAAGTAGTGATTCCTTGGGCAGCGGTTTTGTATTTGTGAAAACTACGTTAATAATAAACACATCGCGCATTAATATTACAACTCAGTTTGTGTTGTTTTAATTAACTGACTTGTTTATACAATTATTTAAACAAGTACCTGTTTAGTTGGTTGCGCTACCTTGATAAAAATAATCATATGGACTTTGATTCTTGTTTGTGTGGGGATACTGGTATGTAAATAGGATAGATATAATTAAATAATTTTAATTGTTATTAATAACAAAAATGTTTATTTATAACCGAATAAATAATACAGAACAGTGATAATAACAAGATATACAAATAAATATACGGAAAGTCCACAAGGAAATTTACAAGCATCGTCAGTAAAAAAATACTACATTATTTATTAACCAAGGATATGATACACAATTATTATCTTAGTATTAATTATATGTTCGAGTTTTTGGTATCATTTATAAATATTCCCCATAGCCATTCAATACGGACTTTTTAGATGCATGTCTATCTAAGTACTAATATCTATCCTTGTATGCTGTTTTGTCTATGACAGAAAATTAGTATTTTTGTGATTATCCTATAGTTAAAATCATTGTGTTTATTTTTGCAACAGTACATAGGGCTTAACAGACAGTTCCAAGAGCTGTTTAGAGAAAATGGCTGGCTGCTTTAGTTACAGTTTTCTTCTTATTATCAAAAAGACGTTTAAATTATTACAAATGTCTACTTTATTACTGCCATATCTATATAATGGAATGGAACTAGAGTAACCGTAAAAAAAATTCGCTTAAAGAGACTTGAACGGTAAATGACGTAGATGTAGTGATTCCTTAGGCAGTGGTTTTATTTATTGAATTTATTCTACTATATTGTAACTGAATTGTGTGAAATATAACTACATAAAATGCAGATGGAACTTTATCCAAACTTTTTACACCCTTTTCTGGCGAAGCAAGGTTTTTAAGTGCCTGATAGAACCTTGCCGACTTGAATTTTGTGGAGACATTTAAGAACTTTACCAAATCATTATTTCTAGACGCCTTAGAGAAACTGACAATTTGAGCGAAAAAAATTTTCTGCCGGTCTGTCTGTCGGTTTTCTTTTATATGTGCACGTTTTCTTAGCATCGGTTTAAGATACTGGCTTGAAATTTGGTACACATGTGTAACATGACGAGATCTAGAAACAGATTATATTTTGCGCTATTTTCGATGAAGGGTTGTGGGTAAAATTAGGGTAAACAAGGGAAAATAAGTAATGCATGCTGGTACGAGTACAGAAGTTTGAAATTTGGTGTATATACTAGAAGCTAACACCTCAAAATTTTTTAACACAATTTCGCCTCTTCTTGTGTTGGTGTTCGGAATTTTTGTGTGTTGCCGCGAATGGCATGACGCATTATCCATAACAATTACAGAATTTGGTGAGATATTCAGTAACAGCTGTTCCTTTGCCCACTTCTCAAATAATTCGGCTGCCATATCCTCGTGGTATTCGGCAGAGGATTGCTTGATATTTTTAGCAGACAACAACAACGCATTTGGAATAAAACCGTTTTTACTTTCAGTATATAGAATTATATTTCTTTTTCTCCTAGAATATGGAGCACTCAAATTACACTTTTTGGTGTTATCTACCCAAGGATATTGAACTACATCATGGGTGTCAAACCCTGTTTCGTCAAGATAAATTATGTCTCAATTTACGGTATTCTTTTATTTTACGCAGGTACTCGTGTCAATGATCAACGATGCATGCTGAGTCCATAACTACCATTCGTTTGTCCAATTTTTTGTACCTAAAACCGCAATCGAGCAAAACGTTTCTCAAAGTATCTATTGATCTATAGTTATAATCTGGATAGTCGCTTAACTTATCCCTAATCATTTCTAATGTGGGCACCTTCTGTTCACTGTAAAAGCCATGCACAAATCTACGAATGACATCTTTGGATGCGTTATTAAATTCTTTCAGTTTTTGTCCAACTCTTTTTCGCTTAATAGAATGATCAACTACATCTCCGGCTCTAGTAATCCTATAAATTGTAGTAGGTGCGGCTAAATTTGGTTAATTCACAAATCCTCTTCACAATTTGATTATGTTGAAATAAAACATTCAATTACTTAGTTTCTTATAAGTTACGTAGTTGGTATCACTGTTATAAATAAGATAGGTTGGTACTACTGACATCCGGTTCCTTCTTGAAGAATCGTGTGGTGTCCATTTTTGTCATAGTTAAGTCTTTGCAGTGTAATGCTGTAGCGACCAGATGTGTGTTAAGATATATTCTGTTATTTCTGTTTGGATAAACCATTTTCATTTATCTCGTATATCGATTTCGTTTAATACTCTAATTAAAGCATATTGAGATTATTCTGCACAAGCAAATCCACGTAATATCAACAAATTATATGAAGAATCAATATTTTCGCATTTTAATCACGGGTAAATATTCAATACAACTCTTTGAGTTTGAACGTTTGTCTTTATTTTCGAATTCCGCTTGTATAGGCTCTGTATCAAAATCGTCCGTTTCGTTGTCACTACTACTGAAAGGCCTCGAAAATGCCATTTTAAACAATTAATTGCAAAAAATCACTCAAACCCAGTAATAAAACTAATAATTTGTTCAAACCTTCAGTAGAATTAAGTAATTTATCACACTGCCTGGCTGTATTGCACTGCCTCATACAGATCATACGATACAAATAGTTCATACGTATTTCTTGTTTGATGTATTATGGCATGCAAAAACTCTGAACAAAGTTGGTGTTGACAAATTAAATTCACTAAGCATCTAAAATCCCACATATATTTCTATGTGATAGGCGAATCAAGCCCACGTGGACTGTAGCCGAGGAGTGGTGAATATAAATTTGTAAAATTCTGTGCTCTCTCATTCAATGTGTGAAGCGATATACCTATTGACAATATCCCGTAAGATCCTCTAGTTCCGTGCTGTTCCAATTGAGTTCGTAAATATTATACGCTTGCGTTTCTTGCATTATAAAATATTATGACTATATACAATTATAAACCCTTTTTATACAGTGGTATGATGAGAGCGCTCTTTCACCCCTTTTGGGGCGGTAATTAGCCGTTAGGGGGTGGGCGGTTGTCAGACACCATTTTCATGGTCCTCTACTACCATTTTTGCTCATGGTATGCGGAGAGCGCTCTCTCACCCCTTTGAGGGTGACTATTGGTCGTTGAGGGAATGGGCGGGTCTCAGGTATGTTTCCCAGAGTCGTCCCCATGATTGGCAAGCTCAAAAACGGGGGATCAATAAGTTGGATTCCGTGAAACGTTATCAATGCGCGTTGACACCGTTTGTGGGTGGTTTTTGACCGCTTGCGGGGGTGGGTCACCCCAAAGAGAAATTCTGCCACCACCATCAGCATCCTCGAAAAAGGAGGGGAGAACTACTTTGGTTGCGTTTGGTTTTCAGGCTTTTTTCTGACTCACGCAATCCACTATCATCCTGTATTGCAACTACAAAGGACCTAAAAAAAAAAAAAGACTCTCGTATGTATTTTAATTTTTCTTTATAAATATAAAATATATAAAATACAATAACAAGAAGTAAAATCAAAGGTTCTTCCCCGTTATCACAAGACGCTGGTTTAGATTTGTTATAGTGCTGCTTAAGTTGTTTGTCTTATCCGATTCTTCCTTCGTCTCTTTAATTTGTACTATAGGTGCAGAACGATGCTGAGGTGGTATATCTGGGATTAAAGCTCGTGTCACTTTAGATGTTACTGACCATGGAAAAATCCTGAAAAATATGTAAAGCTATTATCTTTGATAAAATGTATTAAAAATATTTTGTGAGAGATCTAGGTCCTTTTAGTCTGGTTACCCTCTTGTAAATGATTCAAGAGGATTTTTTTAGCTCAAATCCTCATCTGGGTTTGTGAAGTTTAATTGGGCCGAAATTATTTTTGGAAAAGGTGCAAAGAGTAACAAAATGATGTATTGCATTTATACAAAAAAACTGAGATTCTCATCTATATTTATATGATCTTTCAAGTCGTTAGTTTACAAAATAAATAACAGGAGCCCAAATGTGGCTCCTTGAGGCATTTAATGTAATACATGAACTGAAGCTATATTTAGATTCATAATCTATGCGTGTCTTGCACGTTGGACATCGATTATATCTACACGAATCTGATATTTTGGGCAAGCAATTTTTCTAAAAGTAAAAATAAAGTTTTCCTTTCCTAGCGGTAATCTGGGTACAAACTGCATACATATTTTTGCACCTAAAATATACTTACTGTTTTAAGGCCAATGATATTTTGAAGGTGCTAGGAATCGTGACAAAGATTTCGTCCCTCCTCAGTGCTGTAATAACCCTGTCCGCTACATCATTAGACTTCAACCTAGGAATCTTAGACGATTGAACGTCGTCAAAGAGACCCGTCTGCTGTATGAAATAAGGGCAAACCACTGTGGTCTTAACACCCTTAATGCCCAATACCTCCAGCTCAATTCTTAGGGACTCGTCGAAACCAACAGCTGCGAATTTCGAAGAGCAGTAGTCCACCAATTTGTATGAACCAAATACACCCGCCAGTGAAGCTATGGTCACAATGTGGCCATGGTCTTTTTCGATCATCTTTGGTAGGAACGCCTTTGCAGTCTGAAAAATATATGATGATTATTATCAGGTAACTTCGAAACTCCTGGAATATACACAGTTCAACACTTATAGTCTAAGAGAAACTGGATTCGACAACATATCCATTTTCACAAGGCTCGGAATATGCTAAATGTTAGGTTAGATCTCTCCAAAGAGGGAATGGTCGGTATGCCTAACGGACGTCGCGTTAATGGGGTGAGTTCCCAGAAATTTTTTAAAGCTGTTGCCGTTTAATTTTTTTTTATTTATTTATTTGTCTCTATAAAGCGTGGAGTTCCAGGCGGCAACGTTTAAAGAAAAACTTCGCATGCAGGAGGTATAAAGTTCAAAAGTGAATTATTTATTATTTGTTTGCTTATAGTAATAAAGTTCAAATCTTACCGGCCGAGTTATGTTGGACAAACCGACAGAACTCGGATGAATTCATAATTTTAAGAGGTCTTTTAAAAATGGTTTTGAAGGTTTCGTGGAGACTAGTGTAAAGGCAAAAGGAAGTCTTGAGCTTAACAGTCTTTTTCGATCATCGCTAATAAAGTGTGTACCTAAGAAATCGACTTCTCGTAGCGGCAGATATCCTCCGTGGTTTAATGGCAGTATCATACAAAAATTAGCCCTAAAGAACGTCTTAGGAGACACTATGCAAGAACCAGTGATTCACTTATACACAATAACCTCGAAAACATCAGAAGGGAAATAAAATATGATATCAATTTAGCCTACAGAAATTTCGTGCAGAACTCTGAAGATAATATAAAAAATGATCCCAATAAATTTTGGGCTTTCATCAAAAGTAGAAAAGGGTCGGCCAGTGTATCTGAAGAGATGTTCTTTGAGGGATCTTCGCTAAACAATCCCTCTGATACACTAAATGCATTCAATCTTATAATGAGTCCTCATTAGATATCGAGGAACATCACATTGAGACCGATATACCTAATAACCCTATTGTTAGCATAAACTCTTTCAGTGAAGAGGAGGTTATTCGGGCTCTAAAACGAATTAAACCCAAAATGACGACAGGTCCTGATTCCATTCCAGCTTTTTTTATTAAAGGATTGTCTAATTTTTAACTTAATCTTAAAAAACTGCCTATTTCCTGACCTATGGAAATATTCCAAAGTATGTCCCATCTTCAAAAAGGGAAACAAACTAGATATTGAGAACTTTAGACCAATCTCTGTAATTTGTAACTTCTGTAAAGTCTTAGAAATATTACTTCATGATAGAATATATCATTCAATTAACACCAAAATCGCTATTAATCAACATGGATTTATGAAAGGGCGTTCAACAACAACAAATTTATTCTGTGTAACTCAATATATTTCTGAATCCTTAGATGAACGTCGACAGGTAGATGTCATATATACCGATTTCTCCAAAGCGTGTGATAGACTTGATCACCAGTTGTTACTTAATAAATTAGAAAAAATCGGCTTCTCGTATTCTTTGCTCCTTTTCTTTAAATCTTATTTAATAAATAGGAGTCAGTACGTTTCATTAAATGGGTTCAAATCGATCGAATTTGCTGCCACATCTGAAGTTCCCCAGGGATCTATTCTGGGGCCCTTGTTTTTTAACATATTTATTAAAGACATAGTGAACGAAATTAATTTGCCTCACCTTTTATATGCCGACGATCTAAAAATTTTCACAGTAATTGATGAAATCGATGACTGTTTTCAACTTCTCTTGACAAAATAAACACCTGGTGTATAGTAAATAAATTATTCATGAATCCTAGTAAATGTAACGTAATGTCCTTTTTCTTAAAAACATCACCTTTTATTTTTGATTACAGGTTAGATAATGTCATACTTCAAACATTTCGCGACCTCGGCGTAACTTTTGATGGTAAATTATCCTTCGCCGATCATATCGATACCATTGTGTCTGAAACCTCCAAAGCTCTTGGATTCATCGTTCGTACTAGTTCGAGAGATCACTAATACTGATACTCTGAAAATTCTTTATCAATCCTTTCGCAAAGTAACTTGCTTGAAAGATGACTACTGTATGACTACTCTTAAGGATAGGCGTACGCACCTTTCTCAAGTATTTTTGTTTAAATTACCACACAAAGATTTTGACGCACCCGAAATAATTAGTAAGCTTAATTTTTACATTCCCAGATTAACCTCTCGTAATCACCAAGTTTTCTATTTACCTACGCCGCGTACCAACGTACTAAATAATTCACCTTCATATACGATTTGCAGTACTTCTACCAAATTATGTAGCGATTTCAATATTTTTAATTGCATAAAACAAAATGTTCTAAATTAAATAACCAGTGATTGTCTTTGTTTTTCTTAATTTACTTTGAATCACATATGTGTATATATGTATATATAGTTTTTATATTTAAACATTTTCCATGTCATTTTTGTTTCTCTCGAATTACGTACGTACTAAATAATTCACCTTCATATACGATTTGCAGTACTTCTACCAAATTATGTAGCGATTTCGATATTTTTAATTGCATAAAACAAAATGTTCTAAATTAAATAACCAGTGATTGTCTTTGTTTTTCTTAATTTACTTTGAATCACATATGTGTATATATGTATATATAGTTTTTATATTTAAACATTTTCCATGTCATTTTTGTTTCTCTCTCTTCGTATCATTAGTTATTCATAGTTCGTACATTTAAGTAAATTTTTTCTTCATTTTATTACTTCCACATCCACGTAGTGGATTGGAAGTATAGTAATCGCAAAAAAATTTTCAAAAATTTTTATTCGTGAAATAGGTTTAGAATGTCATGAAACGTCGAGATTTTAAATTTGAGCGAAAAAAAATTTTCTGTCTGTCGGTCTGTCGGTCTGTCGGTCTGTCGGTCTGTCGGTCTGTCTGTAACTTTTTTTGTCCGCACGCTTTCTCCGGAACGGTTTAAGATATTGACCTGAAATTTTGTACACGTATATATTATAACGAGATCTGGAACTGGATTGTTTTTTGAGGAAATCCGGTGAAGGGTTGGGGGTTAAATAGGGGTAAATAGGAGGAAATAAGTAAAGCAAGGTTGTAAGAGTACAGAAACTTGATATTCGATGTATGTACTAGAGGTTAAGGCCTCAGATTTTTTTATAATATTTTTCAACCCCCCACCACCCCTACCCCATTAATGGGGTTGATAAAATAAAGTTGAGATATTCATTTGAAATTTCTTACACGTATGTATTATAACGATGTCTAGAATTAGATTATATTTTGGGATGATTCCGTTGAAGGGTTGGGGGTTAATTTGGAGTAAATAGAGGAATATAAGTAAAACAAGTTGGTAAGAGTACAGAAACTTGAAATTCGGTGTATGTACTAGAAGCCAAAGCGTCAGATATTTTAATAATATTTTTCAACCCCCACCACCCCTACTCCAATTTGAAAAGGGTTGGTAAAATAAAATTGAGATATTCATTTGAAATTTTCTACACGTATGTATTATAACGACATCTGGAACTAGATTATATTTTGAGATAATTCCGTTGAAGGGTTGGGGGTTAAATAGGGGTAAATAGGGGAAAATAAGTAAAGCAAGCTGGTAAGACTACAGAAACTTGAAATTCGGTGTATGTACTAGAAGCCAAGGTCTCAGATTATTTATAATATTTTTCAACCCCCACCACCCCTACTTCATTATTAAAAGGGTTGATAAAATAAAATCGAGATATTCATTTGAAATTTGGTACACGTATGAATTATAACGACATCTGGAACTAGATTATACGTTGAGATGATTCCGTTGAAGGGTTGGGGGTTATTTAGGGGTCAATAGGGGGAAATAAGTAAAGCAAGCTGGTATGAGTACAGAAACTTGAAATTCGGTGTATGTACAAGAAGTTAAGGCCTCAGATTTTTTTATAATATTTTTCAACCCCCGCACTACCCCTACCCCATTAATGGGTTTAACAAAATAAAGTTGAGATATTTATTTGAAATTTCGTACACGTATGTATTATAACGATGTCTGGAATTAGTTTATATTTTGAGATGATTCCGTTGAAGGGTTGGGGGTTAATTTGGGGTAAATAGAGGAATATAAGTAAAACGTTGGTAAGACTACAGAAACTTGAAATTCGTTGTATGTACTAGAAGCCACACCGTCAGATTTTTTATAATATTTTTCAACCCAACCACCCCTACTCCAATATGAAAAGGGTTGATAAAATAAAATTGAGATATTCATTTGAAATTTGGTACACGTATGTATTATAACGACGTCTGAAACTAGATCATAATTTGAGATGATGCCGTTGAAGGGTTGGGGGTTAAATAGGGGCAAATAGGGGAAAATGAGTAAAGCAAGCTGGTAAGACTACAGAAATTTGGGATTCGGTGTATATACTAGAAACCAAGGCCTCAGATTTCTTTCTAATATTTTTCAAACTCTACCATCTCCGCTTCATTATTAATGGGATTGATAACATCAAATTGAGATATTCACTTGAAAGTTAGTAACTGTTCACGTATGTATTGTAGTGACATCTGATTGAGATGACTCCATTGAGGTGGTAGGTTGTAAATAGTGGAAAATAAGTACGGTGAACTAGAAACTTCATTTTTAACGCATATGGTAGAAACCAACTCCTCAAACTTTTCTATGACATCTACCCCAAATATTATTAAAATTCTATGACCAATAATTTCCACATACTAGAGTGCAAATATAGTCAAGATGTTTCCTTTAAAGTGACTTGGACGAATAATCTGGATGTGGAAGTAGTGATTCCTTAGGCAGCGGTTTTTTTTCTATGTTGTTGTATATTATGTAATTAATGCTTTGTATGCCTTCATTCCTGTTCTGTAATTGGGTATCTTACCTGTTGAACAGTGTATGCAATAAATAAATAAATAAATAAATAAATAAAATGACAATGCTTAGTACTTACCCAAAAATGTGCTAGGATATTCACGTCGAAGGTCCTCTTAATTAGATGGTCAGGCGTATCAAGAAACAATAGACCAGATGCCACTCCAGCATTGTTAATTAAAATAGTTACCTGTAAATAACACACCCAGTAATGAACTTATTCAACATTATAATTTAATAAATAACGCATATGTTTCAATTTATTTATTTTTTTGTTCTCTTAATCGAATTTTTATGTATGTAATTTTTTAACCCACGTTACACTATGCACAATTATTGTAAACTATATAGATAAAAATCTAACTGGTATATTTTTGAAATAGGTACTAAAACCGTTACAAAAATCCGTTACAAATCAAAGACGGAGGCCTTAATTAATCGGACAGGTAGTAATGTTTTTTCATACGGTGTTATACGGCCATTATTTGCTTGCAGTTGTGCATGAAAAGATAGCGAATTATTTACCTCTTTATAATTGCCTCAGTTCGGTTGAGGCTGTCCATCAAAGGCGGTCGATGATCCAAGGACTTTGCACTTTTTTATAACAATTTAAAAGTTGTATAATTGGGAACTGCAAGTTCATTGACCAAGAAAAGCAGTGGTTCTCAATTATTTTCTACATTAATATTTAAAAAAAAAAATATTAAAAAGGTTGACCCAGGTCAGTTTTTTCAAAGTGCCCCTAGAGGGAAAAGTCATAAAGGTTTTTTGTTTGTCTAGTCGATCCGCATTACCAGTTTTTTTAAATGAGATGAAACTGATTACACCCTGTATTTATATCCTACCAATAATTGACGAATTATACTTACATCTCCTACTTTCTCTTGCGTTTTCTTAGCTGTCTTATATACATCTTCCTTATCACATAGATCACATTTGAAGGCAAATATTTTACCGCCTATTCCCTTAACTAAATTTACAGTTTCCTCTAAACCTGAAAAAGAAGAAAACAGTTAAAATTTTTCATTTAGTTATCAAAATAAAGTACCAAATAAACAAGATAGGTTAATTAGCCAGACGACTGTGATTTGTCGGCTTAAGATTATATTTTATGATTATTAGTAAAATAACAGCTTAATCATGATAAGTGTACCTTCGCTCTGATGTTCAAGGCCAAATAAAGGCCTAATTGCTGTTTATTTCAATTTATCTTACAGACAAAATATTTATAGCACACTAACCCTATATGTTTCGATTCGCTTGTAGTCCAGTCAACGGTCCAAAATAACATATTTCATTTTTGTGAATTTTTTTAGAAAAATGCATATTTTACGAGACATGGCCACTAGAAAATTCCTAAAAGTGGGGGAAGGGAAATGTAGAAATTGAAAAGAAATCTGAAAAATTTCAGGTGAGTGTACAATCGAAATACAAGACTTTTTTATTTGCAGCTTTTCTGTAAAATGCCTTTACATCGAGTTCTTTCTAAAAAACATGGAAGATTACCCCTTTCTTTAAAATTGTAGTGCTTTAAAAATATCAATCACTTACATCATTTACTTTATTGTATAACTTCATATCACCTGCATATAAAAAACAATTGACACACAATTTCTCTATAATGATGTTAATGAGAGTATTGAAAAATAGTGGGTCCAACACAGAGCTTTGTGGTATAGTATAGAGCTTTGGCGGCATATTATAAATAAGCTTGAGATAATATTGAAATGAAAATTAAGAGCATGGGGTATGTAGTAACACGTAGAAATATCTTTAAATTGATGCCTAAATAAAAAAAATGTGTTAGAAATAGAATACCTCATTTATTAGTTAGTTAGGTGTGTCATTGTTTATAACGCAATACGTCCATATCTATCTGGTGTAATATAACCGGCTTTTTAATAATCTAATTCAACAATGAAATTGTTTCCAATGTAACAACCAAGTCTAGTATTTTATTTTTACAATTACTAGTAACAAGGCAGTGTTACTCGTATTTTGCAACAATTATTAAACAATACATTCACTGTACAATTGCATGCGTTATGCACCAAATATCTCCGTTAAAAAGACGGCAGACGGGAACCGTTTTCAGTTTCAAAATGTTGCTTAATCGCACATACCTATCAATTAGAAAATGAGCGTAAAAATTAATTCTAGCTTTGATTTTTTAATTGTTGAACGATGTTGCACATCTTGCCTTTAAGATGGCAGCAAATTTGTACAGACCTGTCTTAAATGAATTTTAATAATAATAATAATAAAAATAATAAAATTCTTTATTCACTTGGCTATACATTTGTATAGATGTCACAGGTCAGTTTTGAACACACGTTAATGACATAAAATATTATTTAAAAATTGTTAGAATAGTAAATGTTATTAAAAATTCACAATAAATAATACGAGAATATAATAACATAATATACATCAAAATTAATAAAACACAATACTTATACACTACAAGACTTATAACATACAGCGAACCTAAAGAAACGCACAAAATTCATATCTTTGGTATGTGTCATTTTTCAAAAAAATCCTCGAACAGATCGATTTTAGTTTTGCAAATGCTACATTTTGTCACTATACCAAAATGTATGACGTCATTGGTTTTTGAGTTATGACGCCAACATTATTTTTTAAAATTTAAACAGACATTTTTGTTTACTGTTTTTGGTGGTATATTTCTTTAGCTTTCTGGTGATATAAAAAAAATGATATTACCCTTCGCAAATTCACGAGTAATGTTCCACTTTCTTATGGACTGATAAATCTTGTTGCTTACATTTTTGTTTGAACTAGCATGAAAACATTTGACATAAAAACAAGACAAAAAAAATAATAAAAAAACAATCACCTTAACAGCAGAGAGATACAGGCCTTTTTGTGTACAGTATCGATAACTTTTTTATTCCTGGCACGTGTGGAACCTCAGTTTTGTGACACTTCTGAGACAGTGTAAAACTAGTAAATGCAATGCCACGTTTAAGTGAAAGAGATCGCGTAGAACTTTTGATGATTGTTCGATATGGTGATAGGCTGAGAACTCATCAGGAAGCATGTGATGTTTTCAATGCCAAGTATCCCGGAAAGCAAATTTCTAGATCCACTGTAAGTAGATTGGTGGCAAAATATGATGAATCTAGCTAACCTCCCTCGATTTGGTCGCCCCATCACAAGTAACGAAACCAAATTAAATATTCTTCTAGAAAGTGAAGAAAACTACCATCTTTCGACAAGGTAGCTGGCTTTAAATTATAACGTGAGTCAAACTTATGTACGTCTATTGAAAAAAGAAAAATACCATCCATACAAAGTGCAATTAATCCACGAATTGAACGAGGACGATCCAGATCGGCGCTTATAGTTTTGTGAATAGTTGATGACCTTGTGCGATGAAAACCCAAATTTTTTAAAGAACATTGTTTTTTCTGACGAAGCTACATTTTCTTTAAAGGGGACTGTACGTCGGCATAACCAGGTATTTGTCACGCGAAAATCCTCATTGGACTCAAGAAGCCCATACACAGCGACGAGGCAAAGTAAACGTGTGGGCATGTATGATTGGTGATCGTTTATTATACCTTTTACTTCCCTCGCATACCGAAGGGAAGTATTGTATTCGAGAAAAAATCACCCTCCGAGATTTTTTCGGATTTTGACGTTTCAGAACACGTAGATTACGAAAATATAGGTGTTTCAATACCGTCTGTCTGTCTGTCTGTCTGTCTGTCTGTCTGTCCGTCCGTCCTTCCGTCCGTCCGTCCGTCCGTCTGTCTGTCTGTTGGTGCATTTACTAAAAAAACTACTTGACGGAGAGCAGTCAAATTTGGTAGGTAGTTAACCCTACTATCAGCGAAAAAATGGTAGAACTTTCACTAAAAAATATACAGGGTGGACCGTCTAAACGGAGTAAATAGTGAAAAAAAAATTTTTGCTCAAATTTAAAATTTCCACATTTCATGACGCGCTAAACCTATTTCAGAAAAAAAAAATTGTCGCCAACATTTTTTTAAAAAATTTTACCCCCTAAAATATATGAAGAAAATTTTTTTTGTTCAAATTTGAAATTTCCACGTTTCCATGGCATTCTAATATATTAAAACAAATTTAGAAATTTTTCTGAAAAATTTTCTTGAAAAAATTTATATATTAAGTACTTACTATAGAATAAAAGAAAATATTTTTTTTGCTCAAATTCCAAATTTCCACGCTTCATGAAATTCCAAACCTATTTCGGAAGAAAAAAAATTGTAACATTGTTTTAACATTTTGGGAAAAAAAATTAGGTACCACTAGAATTGATGGATTTTTTTTTGCTCAAATTTAAAATTTACACGTTTCATGACATATTCTAAACCTATTTCAGAAGAAAAAATTTTGAAAATTTTTTAACCAACATTTTGGAAAAATTTTTTTTAAAAATATTTTTTTCTTCATTCAAATTTAAAATTTCAGCGTTTCCATAGCATTCTATGAAAAAAATCTATTTCACTAACTACAGAATAGACGAAAAATTTTGTATTGCTTAAATTTAAAATTTCCACGTTTCATGACATTCCAAACTTATTTCGGAAAAAAATATTAGCATCATTTTTTTATCATTTTGGAAAAAAAATTTACCACTAGAATAGACGGAAAAATTTGTTTTGGAATTTAAAATTTTCACGTTTCATGACATTCTAAATCTATTTAAGAAAAAAAAATTAAAATTTTTTTCACACATTTTTGAAAAAAATTTTACCACTAAAACAGATGGAAAAAATTTTTTCCTTGCTCAAATTTAAAATTTCCATGTTTCATGACATTCTGAACCTATTTCAGAAGAAAACGAAATTTTTAACCAACATTTTTGAAGAATTTCAAAAAAATTAAATTTTTAACCACCACTATACTTCCACTTCACTGCGCGAATGTGGAGCTGAAAATGTGTGTAATGGCAATAATATTTCACATATTCTATTATACTTTTATTGGAAAATATACAGGGTGGTCATCCCAAGAGATAATTCATGGTAGACCTGTTATTTAGTATTGAACTTTTGCTGTTGGATGAGCACTATTTTTTTGACCAAGAGTTATCAGGATTTCTTTGTAATAATTGCAATAACTATATTTCAATTATTATTCTCAATGTCATTTCGTATTTAATAATTTTTTAGAGTGACCGCTATGCACAAATGAAGAGGGAAGTTCTGTGTAAATACCTTTACCGGTTTTTCTTTAAGGAAATCTTACAGCCGCAAGATATTTACAGTTATTGCGAGTTGAATTAATGCCAGCCTTAGCCTTAGCTGTTATGTTTCCGAACAATGAATATGAAGATATTCCTGCTGAAAACGTCTGGTTTCAGCAAGTCGGTGCCCCACTTCATTTTGGGATAGCAGTGCGTCAGTTTTCTCCTTATACGGGAAATATGTTAAAAGATGCATTAGCAGTGTTTATATTTTTAGGTCGTGGAGGTCCGATTGAGTGACCCCGCGTTCACCGGATTCAACCCCCTTAGACTTTTTTCTTTGGGGTTACTTAAAGTCAAGTGTGTATTTTAATAGACCGGATACCATAGAAGAATTGAAAGACAGAATTGGCTTGGAGATGAGACAAATTGCCCATGAGATGATTCAGAACAGCGTGCAAAGTGTCTGCACCCGTCTTGGTCCATGCCGAATGGTTGGAGGGTCGCAATTTGAGTAAAGGAGATGGTTTTTTTCTCACGATTACTTATGTAAGGTATCAATCAATAAAAATATTTTTTTCCAAAAGAATGGCTTAGGTAATATAATTTTTTTCATATCACAAGAAAGCTAAAAGAACATAGCACCAAAAACAATAAACCAAAATGTCTGTTTCCATTAAAAAAAATTCCGTTAATAGATATCCAGAGGCCGACATTCTAAACCTTTAAGGTGTGTCTACTCTTAAGCTACGACTAATAAATAGACTGATTGTTTGAAAATGGATAATGTACGTATATCCAATAATTACAAAAACAATAGCAGCATACATTTTTGGTAGTGATGAATCGTGAACATTGTATTATTTACATAAACCTAATTTTTATTCTATAATTTTTTGTTATATATTTATTACGATGCAACGAATACAATCGCCAAGACGACACACATTTCTATTAAATATTTATCAATATATTCGTTAGTAAACTTTGTAATCGGACAAGCAGGCAGATTGACGCTCCCTTCCCCCCCTAAGATAACTTATTGGGAGCGTAATAATCAAAGATTTGTGTTTACTTTAATTATCTGAAACATGAAATAAATATAAGGCAACTGTAATAAATTTTGTGACATTTCTATAAATAAGTTTTATAAACTCATAAATTTTGTTATTGAAAAATTGTTTTGACCTTATCTTACTCTCAAAAAAGCTATTTTAAATAATTTTTCCTAACATGACCTGAATTGAAACATATTCTTTATAGGATGTTGCAAACAGCAGAGAAAATAAATATCTATGAGAACTAATAATAATGACCTGAATAACAAAACTTAATTAAGAAACACATCTAAAACCGTGTGTCCATTTGTCCATCCCTAGAATAACTTAATTTAAGGTATAGTCACCCGCCGTCAGGTGTATTTATTATCTCTCTATCGGTTTAGGTTATGTTAGATATAGATAGCTATTATATTATGTATAATTCAGGGTGGTCCAAAAATACATTGCAAACATTTTTTTAATACTATAGGGTTTTTTGTTTCCAAATCCAAAAAAAGTACGAACGTATTTTTTGGCTTATCAAAATTTTGATTTTGAATGGTGCCTATGGAGCCCTGAAGTTTCCCAATTAAATTGCATGGGAAAAAATCACTTTTTGGGATTTTCTGAATAGTTTGTTCAGGGTTAGGGTAAGAAAATTCTATTTGTTTAAATAACTTTCTTAATCTGTATAACAAACTACCATCTGAGGTAAAATCAATAAATCTAAATCTCTTCAAAAAAACTTTAAAAAATAATATTGAAACGCTGTTCTTATTCGGTTGACGATTATTTGAGGGCATCACCTCTATAAATACCAAACGATCAATAGTAATCAGCAATATTTAATAGTTAAATAATTACGTTAAATGCACTTTATATTGGTGTGGAACAAAATTACTTTTTTTATTTTAATTACATTTTTATACATGATTGTCTCCAAGTATCTCTTATATACACGTGGTTGTATGTATGTACTATATAATAGTTTTCGTCTTGACAATGTACAGGGTGGACAATAGTGCATCGCACCTCCATATCTCGAGTTCTACGATAGCTAGAAATTTTTTTAAACATTGCAAGTAAACTAGGTAAAAAAGCCTATAACTGGAAATTATTTTCGAACATACAGGGCGGGCCAAGACGAAATTACAGGACCAAGTGCCTTCATTTTAAATGGAATGCTATGTATATCAGTACATTTTTTCAAACCTCTTTCTAAGCTCTATTCATTCCTATATTAGCATTGAATATCTCCCAACCATTTGGATGTAATGAATTTTTTTGTTGAAATAATGCAATCTGCAGATGGATATTTAAAAAATCACCACAGTCACAATTATGGGTTTTAACAAAAACTTATGTGAACACAGTTACGAGATATCTAATTAATGTTTTCGAATCATTTTCATTTCCTAAACCTGTACAGGGTGGCCAAAAATTATTTTTCAATTAAGAACTCTTTAAATTGAATTTTCTCAATTTTTTCAAATGAAACACCCTGTATATTTTTCAACGGTGCGATGTAGAAATGAAAATCGAACATTTTTGGTAAGTACTTCCCTATGGCTAATTGCAACCATGTTCGTTTTATAAATAAATAAGTGTCAAATTCAAGAATAAACTTAAAAAAAGAGGTTCCCTCAAATAATTCATTAGAAAAATTCATAATAGGTGTTCGACGTGTTGCCCATTTTGATTGACACGCATCTTTATGCAATTTTAAAATGAGGCCAGTTAGTGGGACCATTTCTTCCAATCAATTGAAACGAGTAAATAGTATTTAACAGGTCGTTTAGTGTAATGTATTTTCGTATATTTTTTTGTCGTTTTCGTTATTCGACAAGCAATAAAACCTCAATTTGGTATAAATTGTCGTGTACAACGGGGCATTTATCACACTTCGGTCGTTACAGTTTGTATTGAATTTAAAATATTTGGAATTTTACAATATGAATTTTAATAAAGCGGAACTTGTAGACATAACTTTTGTTTTGGGTAAGTCAAACAGAAATTGTTTACTTGTCAATAGAATATATCACCAACGTTATCCTAAAAGAAGGATTCCTGATGTTAGCAGCTTCCAATACCTTCTCGATAGATTTCTGGAAACTGGAAATATCGAATACAAAAAAAATGAAAGAATAAAACGTGTTGGCAATGAAGAAAGTGAGTTTCTTGTGGTGCTGGCAACGGTTGAGAATCCCCATGTTAGTCAAAGAGAAGTGTGCTCAGTAGAAGGAATAAGTAAACGGTCTATGGGTCGAATCTTAAAAACAAATAAGTCGCATGCATATCATATTCAAATACACCAGGAATTATCTTATGACGATTTTCAAAAGCGCCTACAATTTTGTAATAGGGTGTGTGCACTATATAACAATTCACTTCAAATGATGCATTAATATCAAGTAATACATAAATATGAAAGCCTAAATGCGTTCATATTAATCATATCATGAGATTAAAATAAATATTTAATGTTATAAATCGACCTAAAATTCAAATATTTGAATGATTTCGAAAACATCATGTGACGTCATACATCTTATGTGTGAAGTTAGCAACGCGTTGCTAGCAAAGCGTTGCTAACTAACTAACTAGCTAACTTCACACACATTGATATAGAAGATGACGTCACGTGGCGTCAACGGGAGACAACGGAAATAAGTTTTGAGCCAATGTTAAAAGCAATATGTCAGATATTATTAATGTCATTAATATAAGTCTGAAATATGAGTGGAGTAGCAAATAAATGGTGTTTGGTGCCAACATGCAGAAATACTTCTGTAAATGCCCAAAATAATAACTTTATAAGTGTTCCTAAAAAATTATTCACGAAGAATGAAATGATTTGAAGCAGAGAATCGCAATGTTCCCAAATCGAAATGGGCATTTTATTGTTGTGAAGATCATTTTAATGTAAGTACAATTTATTTGTTATTATCATGGTAGAAACTAATCGACAATAGCTAAATGACTCATTACCCTTAATATTGTAAATAGATCATACTAGATATATACTTCCCTTAGAATTATGCTTGTAATGGTATGATATGTATTTTGAATTGAAACTCATAATCTAATTACTTAGTTATATTTAACCCTATGAACTCCCACCTGTGTTATATATTATTACAAGATATAAATATACTCCTTTATTATTTTTTTCTGCTTGAGGAAGACATGAAAAATTACATGCGATACAAACTTATGGGAGGATATATGATTTTGAAGGAGGATGTAGTTGCACGCATATTTACCTACCAACCAGAAACAAAAAGAGCGTCTGCACCAGAACAAGCTCTCCCTTCAAAGCGGCAAAGAGAACAGTTAGTTGTGTAGGACACGAATTCCATTATATTAGAAGATGTATCACCTGTTACAGATTGTCATCAATCCAAAAGCACTGAGCAGGTCAGATTAAACGAACATGTGATGAAACATTTTTATCAACAAGATGATACTCAAATTGTGCTGGCTAAAAATATGGAAACGATATATAATGAACAGGAATATTTATCACCAGTTGTAAATTTTGATGAACCCAGTACGAGCACTGATCAGGTCAGATTAGATGCAGACAAACATGTGTTAGAACAATGTTATCAACAAGACATAGGTCAAATTATACAGACTAAAAGTGTGGGGGTGCAGGCCAAACCATTATTTCGTAGTAAATATGTGACACGTAAAATTAAAAGTGATGTGAGACACAGAGCTTCCTCAACAGGAAAATATTTCGTATCCAATGATGTTATTAACTTCACCAATAAATAATAAATAATATTAGTCCAAATAAAAAGTTTTTATTCAGTCAAGTTCAGTTCAGTGACATCATCAAACTCAAAACTTATTTCCATTGCCAAGTTAAATTGAAAGGGTGAAGTTGGTAATGCGTTGCTGGCAACGCGTTGCTAATTTCACTTAAGTCGTAGAACGTGTTTTCGACAGATTGTAGATTGACGTATATGATGAGTGATGTCACATATGTATAGGATATAGGTTTGCCCTTTTTGATGGCGAATATTTAATTCAAAACTAAATTTCTTTTAAAATTACTTAAAAACTTTTTTTTTGCCGAAAAATTGTTTCAGCTATACTAAATACCATGAGTACTTTGTAATTTTCGATTAAAAAAAATAGTGCACACACCTATTGGGCCAAAGGTTAAATGCAAGATGATGTCAACTTCTTCAATAATGTTTTATTCACTGATGAGGCAACATTTCATAAAAATGGATTTGTTAATAGGCATAATTTCCATTATTATGCTTCGGAAAATCCTCACTTTTTTATGCAAGTTGATAACCAACGCATATGGACTATAAACGTTTGTGGAGGAATTATTGGAGAACATGTTATCTTCATTTTTTTGAAAACTGTCTACCACAATTATTGGTAAATCTCCCTGAAGGAATTCGAAATAGGATGTGGTTTCAGCAAGATGGTGCTCCACCACATTATTTAAATGCAGTTAGAGACCACTTAAATAATATCTACCCTCATCAATGAATTGGAAGAAATGAACCCAATAAATGGCCTGCTAGATCCCCAGATCTTACAAAAATGGATTTTTTTTATGGGGATACGTGAGGGAAATTGTTTATAGAGACACACCAACAAAGTACAAAATATGAAGGAAATAATAATAACTGCCGTTAGATCTATCACACCGGCAGTTTTAGGAACAGCGGGAACCTCATTTCAAAAGCGCAATAAAAATGTGCAACATGTGGAACATTTATTATAATTTTTTCTAGTGAGTTATTTGACGAAACCTCTTTTTTTTAAGTTTATTTTTGAATTTTGTAATTATTGCTCAATAATACGAAATTGGTTGCAATTAGGGAAGTGCTTACAAAAAAATGTTCGTTTTTCATTTCTACATCACAGCGTTGAAAAATATACGGGATATTCCATTTGAAAAAACTAAGAAAATTTAATTTAAAAAGTTCGTGGTGTTTTTTTTAATATTCATCTGCAGATTGCATTATTTGAATAAAAAAAATCATTACATCCAAGTGGTTGAGAGATATTCAATGCTAATATAGGAATAAACAAAGCCTAGAAAGAAGCTTCAAAAAAATTACTGATATACATAGCATTCCATTTTAAAAAGAGGCATGTTGGAAAATAATTTCCAGTTATAGACTTTTTTATCTAGTTTACTTGCGATTTTTTAAAAAATTTCTAGCTATCGTAGAACTCGAGATATCGAGATCCGACACACTATTGTATAGTGTACTATGCTTTACATATATTGTTTGTTATACTATAGTTTATGTATTATGTAAATTAGTCATTTATATATTCTATGTATAGAACTACGACTGTTTGTTATATTTGGATTTTATTAACCATAGATGGATTCTCTCTTCTTTTTAGTTGACTTGCTACCAATGTACAAACTGTCTATAATGTGGTTGAATATATGTTATCTATATATCTTTCTTTCTCGAAAATTCGTCTAAAATCCTACTTTCTGAGATCGTTCTGGCAGTATATTAATTTTAAGCGACATCAATTTATTGAAATATTGACCAATTATTTAAATAATCAAATTATATTTATTTTTAACTTTTTTCAAATTATGCTAGAAAAGTCAGCTTTTATCTAATATGATTGGACAAACTGGCCAATTTTGGGTAATATTACAGATAAAATTCACGACACGATTTTCTCAAATATTTTCAACGTACAATTCTTGAACCAGGCGCATCCGCCTTTTTTTAAATGACTTTATATCGGACTCTAATCGGTTTCCTTTTCAATTTGTTTAACATTATTAGTTAATTATTCTCTGGCCAATTTTGGGTAATATTACAGATAAAATTCACGACACGATTTTCTCAAATCTTTTCAACGTAAAATTCTTGAACCAGGCGCATCCGCCTTTTTTTAAAATGACTTTATATCGGACTCTAATCGGTTTCCTTTTCAATTTGTTTAACATTATTAGTTAATTATTCTCTACAATAAATATAATAAATAAATATTTAATAAAAAATAAAATTAATGAAGGGTAGAATCTGAATGATTACTAACAATAAGTCGTCGTAAAGTCAAAATCGTCGATTTTGAAAAAAGCAGTAATTTTATTGACTATTCTATTGGAAAAAATTGCGCTGAATATGATGGTGGCATTAAAAAAATTATAAAACACATCCTTCATTGTTAAAAACAATGGTTTTAAGCGAAAATATTTTCATGTTTTTTGACTTTTTAACGAACAAAAAAGTCAAGATATAAAAAATTAAGATTTCGTTTAAGACTTGTAGCGACCTTTTATCTTATAAAATCACATATTTTAATTAGAAAAGTTATTTTATCGCTCCACCAGTGGCGTCCCTGCGAACATGTCCTCTGATATTTTTTATCAAAAAAGTGGTACGCCACTGACATTTTTCCATGTGGATATTTTTCCTGATTAGCCTGATCAGTACTACACGATAAAAGTCTTGTGCATCTTTTTTGTCAGACGCACACTTCTTGGCTGAAACAATTAAATTCAAATTGAGACTAACTACACAAGCATATACAAAAGTTGTCGATTCCACTTATCAGACCAATCATTTCAGGTATAATAATAATAATAATAATAATCTGCTGATTGGTTGACATAATTCTGGAATCTACAGTCACTAACCCTGCGGGATGTGGTGAGTGGTTGTGGATATTTTGCTGGCGCTCTTTCCATGTGAAGTTGGAGGCCACGAAAAGACTGTCCAGCGTCGGGAAACCGATAATAATAATAATAATAATAACAATAATGTTCTTTATTTAAGTAGACATGCATTACACGTATATAAAAAATGTCACAATAATATAGTATAAAAATATTGGTTTTCAGTAACTAGATGAAACCTACTCAAAACGTAGGCATGGGGAGCTAGCAATAACAATATTATTGATAATCTGGCCAACATAGAATCCCTGTAAACCTAATAATCATAAAATTTTTACTTTTTTTTAAGAAAAGAGCAAGAAAAAGACGGCATCCGAAAAGAAATAATATAAAACAGTAATAAAACATTTGTGACCTGTGTTAAAGGGTAATACCAAAAAATTCTTGCAGACTGTAAATTGCTTTTTGTGATAGTATTTTGCTAAATTTTAATTTAAAGAATTTTAAACCAGCTATTTCTTTCAAATATATCTTAATAGGCATAACTGTCACACCATTGCCAGCAACAGAAAAATTGTGTAAAATGTCATTCGTGCGTCTTAAGCTATATTGTATATTTCGATCGGAAAACTGGATAAACTGATTAATATTAGACTTAACAAGCAAACAGCATGATAAAATATATAAAGCTGGCAGCGTTAGTATTCCAAGCAAAACAAACAAATTGTTTTGGCTTACCGAATTCGAATCCGGTGTCAGTTTTACCCCACCATGTAACAAATTTTTTTTTATCCTCAAAAAAACAGTTAGAAAAATGCAAGTTTGCGTCTCTCTAAGCGGATTCGGACTATTACTTTAACAGGGCCGCCGAGAGATAATTTACATATGCATCTCCAACTTTTCCCGGATTTCAGACATTCGGGTGGAATCCCGGCCCCCTCAAAAACTCTGAGCCCGGGGGAAAACACCCCCGATCCCCCCTCTCGTCGGGCCTGGGAGAATATTGTACAGTTTCAATTCTAACAATTAACTATACAAATTAAATAAAAAATTCCCTTTCCCTGTTTGGTGCCTTTCAGTTGACAACTTCTATACGGCCGCGTAGATCGCGGGTTTCAATTTCCGGCCCTATGGATAGTTATAATTAAATAAATAGATGATTAACAACCCCTCATTCAATAGCAGTAATGTGCATACCAAATTTTAAATAATTATTAAGCAAGTCTACAAATAACTTCGTTGACAGCGAAGTCAGCAATGAAGGATTTATTCTTATTTTATCCTGTTCCGTATCATTGAAGGTTAATAGTCAGAAACCGGTCGTCGGAAGGTGTTTATATCCTCGCGACACAAAAATTCATTAAATCGAGAATAAGTCCTTCACTGCCGGCAGGCTGATGCTATCAACCAATTTATTTACGTACTCGGTCGATAAGGAAATTTACTCGATATGCCCGTGAATATTATTAATAGTGCTTTTATGTTATTTTTTATTATTCTTTGTAATACTTAGTTTAAAATGTTAACAATGTTTTATTGTTGTTTTAACTGAACGCTCGTCTTAATAATAATAATAATAATAAAGAATTTAATGCCCAACAGAATCCTCCAGTTACAGGACAATTTTACAAAATAGCACTAAAATATATAAATGCAAGGTATACAATATGAAATATAAAATATAAAAAATAAAACTATAAAAAAAGTATTTAAAAAAACAGTATAAAATATAAGATTATAAGATATAAAAGTATAAAATAATTATTTCGTTTAATATTACGGTTACGTATTTGAATGTAGGTTACAATATATTTCGAACATATAGTTTTATGGTCTTGGAGTAATTATTTAAAGAAAGACTAAACATGCCACAATGGTCACCAATGGAGTTATATATTTCCATCATGGAATAAATGGGTGATTTAGCAAGGATATTTGTTCTTTTAGATGTTAGTGCAAAAGTAAAGGTTTGACGAGAGCCTACGCATGGAATTATAAAGTTAATTTGAGATAGAAGTTCTGGAGAGTCTATTGTATTTTTGATCAGCTTGTAAATAAACATTAAATTTGACATAATTCTTCTGTTTTCTAATGAATCCAAGTTAAACCGTGTTAACATTGAATAGTTTGGATATCCCTGTTCGGGGTATTGGTGATCTATTTTAAAACATAAGTATTTAAGAAATTTCCGTTGAACAGATTCTAATGATTGTGAATATTTCTCATATACAGATTCAGCAAATTTAGTTTAAGGTACGTAAACTTGTTTCTTCGCAGATAAACCACGCCTTGTCGTAGAACAATGCAGGGCATTGGTGCATCGCTTGACCGCGACGAGTTGAGAACAGCGCGAGCGCACCCATTCTGCTTTTAATAGCGTCTCAATTTCGTTATTAAAATGCCGTGCGTTTATACAACTGCAGAAAAAGTGCAAATTGTGAAGTGGTACTTCGGGGGCCATTCCAATGATGACACAATAAATTTATTTACTGTGGCATATCAAGACAGACCAATCCCCTCAGCTAGCATAATTTCATACATTATTAAAAAATTTAAGAATTTCGGGTGTGTCGTGAATTATTGTAAGAAATGCTGTCAACCCGAACACCGTCATCAACAAATGAGCGAATAACGTGAAATTCGCGAAACTAATGTCCGTGCACTTGTTGAAACTAGTGAACCTTGTTCTAGCAGACAAATTGCTGATAAAGTTGACATGAAGGAAAGAGCTGTAAGAAATATTTTGAAAAGAAATGGGTACAGTTGTTTCAAAGTTCAAACAACGCAAGAAATATTTCCCGATGACAATTTCAAACGGATGGAATTTTGTGAGATCATGATAAATAAAGTGAATGAGAATGAAAACTTCTTAAAGAATATATTGTTTACAGATGAATCATCCTTTTCATTACATAGGAAACACAATCCATGCGTAGTGCGATATTGGTCTCGAAAAAATAAACATTTGACTGTTTGTGCGAACTGAGTATCCTCAAAAGATGAACGTTTGGACGGGAATTTTAGACAATCATATTGTAGGCCCATTGCTAATCGATGGCAATTTAAATGGCAAAAATTTTTTAGAGCTTTTACAAAACGAAATAATTCCTGCAGTTCAAAATCTTCCTGTCAACTTTGACGACATTTGGTTTCAACAAGACGGCTGCCCAAGTCACAATACCTTAACTGTTATTAATTTTCTGGATAGAACATTTCCCAATCGTTTAATAGCTACGAGGGGAATGATAAAATGGTCCCCCAGGTCACCTGATCTAACACTCCATGATTTCTTTCTGTGGGGCTTTTTAAAGGAAACCTCGTACAAACATGCGTTTAAATGAGCCAATAATTTAGTTGAATTGCGGGAAAACTTATCCAATTTTGTGCAAGTATTACTCCAAATCAACTCAATGATATGAGAGGTTCATTGTATAATCTGTTTGGCTATTGTTTGGCGCAAGAAGGTGGTTTTTTTGAATCCTTACTTCATTAATTTATTGTTTGATAATTATTAGTTTACTTTAGTTTCTGAGGGTTATTTAATTTTATTTTAATGTTCTATTTTTGTAATTTAATAAGAATAATTTATTTTTTGATAATTATTAGTTGATTTTAGTTTCCGAGTTATTTAATTTTATTTTAATGTTCTATTTTCATTTCGGTTTTAATAAGAATTATTATTTTATTCCCATAGCATTTACGGCTAAAAAAGAAAGTACAGAAATGCTTTCAATAAAAGAAATTATTTGTCAAAAATGTGACAAATAACTTCTTCGCTTTTGACGAAGAGATATTTTCTCGTTTCCTATAGAAATTATTACCTACATCCGCATCCATCCTTAGTTCATGCCGTGCTAAATTCAATTCATTGTGTGTCTCTGCTTTCACTATTTATGGAACTAGCGGGGCGTGGTCAATTACATCGTTATTCCTATAACCTAAACTGCATTTTCCGAATCTGTATAGGATTCCATATAGCTGAACCATGCTCCAATTTCGAACGCACAAAACATAAATATAATGTTTTTAGTGCTTCCTTATTAGTAAAAATTTTTGAATTTCTTATAATGAAACCGAGTGTTTTTAACGCCGATTTAGTAATCGAGTTAATGCGTCCTGTGAATTCCAATCTCGAGTCGAACAGTATACCCAAATCTTTAATACTCTCACGAGTCAAAGAGATGTCGTTGAAACTATATGAATATTCAACCAGATTTACCTTTCGTGAATAAGTCGTAACTTTACATTTAGATACATTCATTGATAATTTATTTACTAGGCACCAATTCTCAATGATATTTAATTGTTCTTGTAATCTTGCACAATTCTCTATTGTAATGATTTCACTAAATAATTTCACATCATCCGCAAAGAGAAGTTTGTTGCAATTCAGTCCATCACATAAGTCATTAATAAATACAGAAAATAAGAGTGGACGCAAGTTTGAACCTTGAGGCACGCCAGAGCTTGCGACATATGTATTTGATTTAAAACCATTGTACTGAACATACTGTAAGTAAGGCTTTGTAAGTAAGACTCGTGTATAATGATAGTAATTATTTATTTACCAGATATGTAAATATAAATAGCACTAGCGGTCCTAGCCACCCCCCACCCCCCTCAAAGCTTTGATCATGACAAAAACTGACAAATACGAATACTAATTAACTCCAATTCCTTTTGTTAAATTAGAGAGAAAATCAATTAAATAAATCATTTTCAAAATTTTTTTTAGGGTTCAGCAAAAAGTAGAAAAAATTATTGATGACTAATCAAAAGTAAAAATCTGTCTATTAAAATATTAATTTTTAATCTTCGAATTTTTCTGATGACCTACATTCTGATGATACAAAAAAATAAATAGCTTTAGGATGAAATTATTTGCAAAACATAAATATTTAAAGTAAAAAAGATACGTGCCTTAGAATCAGCCTTGATCAATTATCAATAAAAATCAATATCTAGTTGGAGTTTGGAGTTTGTGGGAGGGCAGTCACATTTAGGTGACCGCAGCACCTAGGCCCCATTGGGCCCCTTGTACGTCCTCCCGAGGGATACAGGATTCCACCTAGGCCTCCAACCATCCTAATCTTGTGAAGAAGGTGGTGATGCTGCCTAGGGGAATATCCCTCAAGTCGGCCAGTGTAGGCCAACGTTCTCCCAAAATGGATTCTCTGCTAGAGGAGACTGCCGGGCACTCACAGAGTACGTGTTGGACAGTCTCGTCTTCTTGTTCACAACCTCTGCATAGGGGTGTGTCATTTAACTTCATATTATAAAGGTGCTTCCTCAGCTGGCAATGACCAGTAAGAATTCCTGTCGCGAAGCGCTGGTTCTTCCTGGACATTCCCAGGTAGATCATCGTTATATCCTTGTCAGGGTATCTAAGCAGATCCCTGGCCAACTGACAACTATGAGTTCCATCCCACAGTTTTTTAAATTTTATGTGGGTGTCTTCTTTAATCATTAGCATTATTGCTGAGGTCGGCAGTATGTTGGAAGGGCCAGGTCCAAGTATACTTAGACTGGCTGCCTTCTTAGCAAGACTGTCAGCTTCCCTGTCGCCTCTGCACTGTGCATGCCCTTTGACCCAGCATAGAATGACACTGTTCATGCTGGAGGCGCCCACGACTGCCTGATGGCATTCCCATACTGACCCTGTTCTTATTTTGTGTCTCTGTAGGGCCAGTAGTGATTGTCTACTATCGGTGTAGATTCTTATTGTTTTTCCCGTTATTTGTCTACGGGAAATTTCTTTTGCGGCTATGGTTATTCCCGCCAGTTCTGTTTGTATTATACTGGCTTGTCTGTCCATAGCCCATTTAATTTGAATTTGCAGGTTCCTGGAGTATACCCCACAACCTGTTCCTTCTTTCTTTTTCGATCCGTCTGTGAAGATGTTAACTGTTCCTTCACTGACGGCCTCATTGCTACTGTTGGTGTGTATTTCATAGGGTCTATCAAAGATGAACTGTGGAGAAATACCATCTGCACGTACCTGCAGAAGTGGCATTTGTTTAATTGCCTCATTCCACAGCCGGCATCTGGTCACTCCACATCCTATGTTTGGCTGTATGCCAACGGATTTGAGACGTGCCATAGTAGTTAGGGCCACCTCTTCTAGATATATGTCTAGTGGTGGCAGGCACAGCATCACTTCCATTGCTCTTGTTGGTGTTGTTCTCATAGCTCCAATTGTGTTTAAACAGGCTACTCGTTGTACCTGGCTGAGCTTACGTTTCGCTACAGTCTGCTGACTCTTAGGCCACCAGACGATGGCTCCATAGGCTATCATTGGTCTTATTATAGCAGTGTAAATCCACATAGCCACTTTGGGTTTCATTCCCCAGGTTTTCCCTATGGTTCTGCGGCACTGCTCAAAAGAGATGTAAGCCTTCTTTAGTCTTCTGTCTAAATGAAGATTCCATGTTAGTTTGGCATCAAAAGTTACTCCAAGGTATTTTACTTCTGATGCGAAATTTAGTGTGGTATTTAGGAGAACGGGGGCCGTCATTGGCCCCAATTTCCTTTTCCTTGTGAAGAGGACCAGCTCTGTCTTCCTGGGGTTGACCGACAGAGAGTGTTCTCTGCACCATCTTTCGATTATTCTCAGGGCCATCTGCATTCGATCACAGAGGACTCCCTCGAATTTACCACTAAGCAGTATCGTTAGATCATCTGCGTATGCAATTGTGTGGAATCCCTCGGAGTTGAGGCGGCGTAAGAGGCTGTCAAGAACTAAGTTCCATAGAAGAGGTGATAAGACACCCCCCTGAGGACAGCCTCTTGCAACCATTCCTCTAACAGCGATGTCTCCCATGTTAATCTGTACCGCTCTTTTTGAGAGCATGTTGGATATCCAGCCACTTACGATCGGAGAAACGTTCCTGCTCGTGAGGGCTGCTGTAATTTTTGGAAAGGTGGTTTTATCAAAAGCGCCTTCTATGTCTATGAAGACACCCAGGGTGGACTCTTTATTGTCCAAAGACTTTTCAATCCGACCACTAACCGCATGAAGGGCGGTGTCGGTGGATCTGCCTGGGGTGTATGCATGCTGATTGGGATGTGTGGGATTAGCAGTAATCGCAACATCCCTCAAGTATCGCTCACATAGCTTTTCCATCGCCTTGAGAAGGAACGAGGTCAAGCTAATGGGTCGGTATGCTTTGGGGGTAGTATAGTCTATTCTTCCCGCCTTTGGTATGAACACTACTTTGACTTCTCTCCACACCTTCGGAATATAAAGGTGTGCTAGGCACGTCCTGAATATTGCTGCCAGGTGCGGCACTATTTCATCCAGGCCCCATTGTAAAAGGGCTGGATGAATGCCGTCAGTACCTGGCGATTTGAAGGGGGAGAAGCCCAGTATTGCCCATTTAATTCTGTCTTCACTCACAATTTGTTTGGCAGTTTGCCAGTCCAGTTCGGTGGGTTGAGTGTCGGTTTCATTTGGCCATTCCTTCCGATCTGTCACTACAGATTCTGGGAAGTGAGTTTCCATAAGCAACTCTAGGCTTTCATGTAGGTCGTTGGTACTGGTACCATCATCCTTTTTCAGTAGACCTAGGTGATTGTCTTTGTTTTTGGCAAGTATTTTATGTAGCCTAGCAGCCTGCGAGTAATCCTCGATCTCCTCACAGTAGGCTCTCCATGCCTCTCGTTGTCTCTGCCTGACTAGTTTTTTGAACTCTCTTTGATTGGTTCTGTATAGCTCCCAATCTGATTCAAGTTTTGTCATTTTCGCCTTGTTGAACGATGTCCTAGCTTGATTCTTGAGGTCGGTCAGCGTCTGGCACCACCATTTAGTGGCTTCCCCAGGCTGCTGGTGTACGGCCTTCAAGGGACACGATGCTTCGTAAGCTTTTTTCATAGCGGTTTGAACAGTTTTAACATACTGCTCAATCTCTCCGTTGTTTTGTGGCACCCCGTTGTATACATCCCTCAGGTTGTCCCTGAGTTGACGTCGATATTCATCTCTGTCAGTGTCTCGGGGGTTCCTGAGGAGTTTTCTTGGTGCTTTGATTAATTTAATGCCGAATTCAATCCAGCGGTGGTCTGACATTGAAGCAGCGTCAGACACATGCCAGTCTTGGATCGAGTTGGATATACGGTTTGTAGCTAAGGTGATATCTACTATGGTTTGACTTCTGGAGTTAATAAATGTCGGTGTACAGCCTTGGTTAATTATATTAAGGTTATTACCGATTATATAGTCGTAAAATCAATATCTAATATTTGCTCTAATATAATAGCCGACACTAGTTATGCAAGGCACCAAAAAGTTCTAAAACAAATTTATTTTCATAAAATAGTCATCCCGAAATTGTTTCGAAGTACAAAAATCACCAACTTCATCCATTTGCTACGCTTTGTAATATTTTTTGCCGTTGTTGTTGTGACTTTTATAACATTTTCTGCATAGATATTTTTTGTACATAAATTCATTTTAAGCTTTTTGTGTCTTGCATAAGCAGATGGCGTTGAGGCGGCGATCTCAGGAAGCCAAACTCCTGGGGTGTCAAATTGGTAGCTCAACTTTTTTCTTAATTCCATAGGATAGAAATATATAGTAATTGTACCTGTTAGGATGATAGTCAATTTTTATACATGAAGTATCTTGCATTTTTCCACCAAACCCTAAATCGATTATACTAAAATAAATAAACAGAGCCGTACCAAAATTGAAGAATTAACAAGATAGGACAACCGACGGAAAACGTTTTAGCAATGGCACCACTGACCTCGACATTTACATTGGATTTATAGGGAAGTTGCCACAATGCGCCAATCACACGAAAGAGGTAAAAGTAGAGAGTGGGACCAATAGTGAAAAATCGACAACTATTAGCTTACTGCCAGAACCCAAGGTCACTAGAGAAGCAGGTTGCTTTGTAACATACGTATATACGTCACATGAAATATTTATATGCTCATTAGGTATCTATTTAATTAGGATAAAATTTTTCATTGACAGAATACTTTTAAAGCTTTTTTCTATAAAATGAAGACGAGACAGCCACACGCGGTTGTCTTCGAGGCCTAAACGTAACGTAGCACTTGCCAATTCCAATGAGCCCACCTGTCTTTTAGTAAGATTGGTCAAATTCCCGAAACCGTTTCCGCTGGATGTCGTGTCCCTTTAATTTGGAGTTAACAACGATCTCCATCTATTTCGTCTTCTCTGCCTGACTGTCTTATCTTGTTAACTCTCTAATCTTTGGCCGTACTTTGAATTTATCTATCGCTGTCGCGAAAGACGGGCAATGCGTTCACCAATGCATAAGATATTAAGTTTCTACCGAAAACAAGATTTTTATTTATTTATTTATTTACTTATTTATTTATTTATTTATTTATTTATTTATTTAACAATACACTACCCAACAGATCATTCCAATTACAGGGTAGGAAATAGTAAGTATTTACAAATATATAACGTATGAGAGTAGAATACAAAGTAAAGAGATAAAAACAAAGATAAAACAACACAAAAAATTTCAAACTGATCTTGTAGATTATTATAATTCTCACACATATTGTATAGCGGCAAAAATTTCTGGACGTTAGTTCGGGGAGTCGGCAAATAGAACAATGAGTTAGGTATGCCTAGAACCAGGTCTAGGAGTTCGAAAATTTAGTAAGTTTAAGATAGCGCCGCAATCAGTTATATTATGTATTATTTTAAAAAGAAAAGTTTGCTGTGAAATAGTTCTAAGAGTCTCCAGACTCGAGAGTGAGTATCTATTTAACAGTTCAGTCTGAGGAAAACCAAGAGCAGGATAGACACCATCTTCCTAATGACTCAAAGTCTTTAAAGAGAGTCTCTGAATTCTCTCTATGCTCTGTATATGTGTGTTATAATGGGGCGACCAAATAATTGACGAATATTCCAATTTGGATCGAACAAACGATTGATATAGTAGTTTCAGTAGTGATGGTATTTATATGGTAATTAAATGATAGTTTGGTGTCAAATGTTACACCTAGATCGCGGAATGTTGATGGACGTGTAAGCACTGAATCTTCTATACGGTAATTAAATTCTACATATTGGTGTTTATTAGTAAAAGTTAGGACATTACACTTTCTTATACTCAACTGTAATTTGTTTACATTACACCATTCGTTAATTTTATCAAGGGCACTTTGTAATACCACACAGTCACTCACATCATTTACTTTATTGTATAACTTCATATCATCTACGTATAAAAGATAATTGACACTCAATTCCTCTGCAATGTCATTAATGAAAATGTTGATGAATAGTGGGCCCAAAATAGAGCCTTGGGGTACACCGGAGGTAGATACGAATTTCGCAGATCGTTGTCCACGGTATTCAACATGGTGATGTCTATTTTCAAGATATGATTTGAAAAATAACAACAAATTTCTTGAGAAGCCAAATTTTTGAAATTTAGAACATAAAATACTGTGATCTAGTCTGTCAAATGCTTTAGTAAAGTTTGTGTAAATTACGTCAACCTGTGAGTTAGTGTCGATAGCATTAGATATATATTGAGTTATACAAAAGAAATTAGTTGATGTAGATCGTCCCTTGAAGAAACCGTGCTGGTATTCAGTAATGCGATGTTTTGCATAAGAAAATGGTGGTTCATGTAACAGAGTTTCGAAAGCTTTTGAGAAATTGTTGATAATCGTTATAGGTCTGTAATTCTCAATATTATTTTTTTCGCTTTTTTTATATGCAGGAATTATTTTAGAACATTTTAGTGCATCAGGAAATATATTAGATTTAATGTCTAAATTAAATAAAAATGTAAGAGGAATTGTGAGCACGCTAGCACAAGATTTTTAAATCTCTAGCATTGTTTTGTTCATTCTAATACGCAAAATTTTAAAGTACGGCTCTGTAGTACTCTTATCAGAAGTAATTGTGCCGACTTTGAAATTCTGATGGCCTCTTTTTATGATCTTTTTTATGTGCTCTAAACAAATGAAGACAAGTATACTACTTTCTTTGATAAACTTTAAACGATTTTGTTAACCATTTATATTTATAAGTATCTCGTCAACCTACTTTACATACTTTGTAATTACCGTCACCGTTTCTGAGAAAAGATATTATTAAATTATATAATTCTATTAATTTATTCCTGTACTATTTGTTCGTTTATTTATTTTTTGTATGTTACTAAGTATCCTAAATAGTCCCACATGTATGTAAATTGGACATAATAATGAAATATGCAAATACATACAACAATATAACTAAAAGTGCACATTGCCACCGGTAATAAAAAAACATATTAATATCGACCTTGCTACGCCAATTAATAGAATTAATATTTCATGAAACTGGTTCCCTTTACACCTTATTATTGATCCTCTTTATAGCTATCGTAAATACCCCTTCCACGGAAATTTACTGATTGGCCAGTAATTGAACGAGTATATCGCTTTTAATCAAACCTGGGTTTAATGTTAAACGTACAGCGTATTATTCTGAATATTAGTAGAACTATTCTAATAACCAAAAATCAAAATATCCATTATCTATTAAAAGAGTTAAATGCCACTCAGTGTTGCAATATTAAGAATATGTTCCTCACCAGAAACAGATCTGTGATCCACAACTTCTGTTTTATTTGTTTATTTGAAATACCAGATCAACAAATTAATGTTATACATGGTAGTGTGCAGTAAGACAGTACATAATTAAACGGAAAGAAAGCAAATATTTTGTATATCCTAACAATAGTAGAACATTGACATTGATGTTTAAAAATGAGTTTTTTTTATTGGTTATAATTGTAATGAAACATAATCTTTATAGGATTTTCCAAACAGCGGAAAAGACTACCTATGAGAACTAAAAGAAAAACTATCTGTAAAATTATTAAAGTCCACGTGGACTTGATCCGGCTGTCACATCGAAATATAGGTGGGATTAGATACTTAGCGAATTTGATTTGTCAACACCAGCATTGTTCAGAGTTTTTACATGCCATAATTAGTCCAATAAAATTAAGTGAATTTTAAGCCCAACCTAAAACTAATTTGGGACAAGCTGATTTTAGCGAGATTGTGTTCCCTAGGGGGTACTCTTTATGTGCCTAAAAGTCCCCAGTGATCCCCCGAACCAAACTACCCCAAAACCACCCCCAATGGTACATTTCTCTGTTTTTTTTGCGATTTTCTCAAAAACCTTAAACTTTTCGACAAAACTTCATGATACATTTTTCATAGAGCATAAAATTCCCTATCCAATGGTATATATATAGTATAAATTCGAGTAATTGCAAAGCCCTTTATAGCCTTGTGAAAATAAATAAAATTTAAATTCTGCAAAATTATTTTCGATTTCCCAAGTTCTGACCAATACTTTAAAACTACAATAACACTAAAGTTGGTATGATGTAATCACTTTTTAATTTCATTTAAAATTGGCGGATGGTGTAATAGCACGGGGCAACACGACGGGCGCGGAGTTCCAAGTAGACAAGTGCATTCCTGAGTTTTTATAGTTATTACCTGTACTAGATGTAAAAAGCACGTCGGCAATAATTAATTATACAGCCGTTTTTTTTAAGTGTAGATATTATAACATTATTAAACATTTATGTTATTAGAGTGTCTAGAGAAAAATTAACAGGTATGTTATTATTATCCTATGGCCAAAATCCCTACCTAATGATAAAGTGAGGGTTCGGCAAAATTCCCAGGTTAGGAGTTCCAGTGTTTACACAAGCCCTGATGAGCCTATCCTCTGGCGTCGGTAATTGGCCCTGGTGGAGGTAAATGAACATTTAAGTACCAAATTTACAGAACACCAACTTAGAGCAAAGAACGCAACTGGGCAATAAGTTGAATTTATACCTGAGACATCTGTTAATATAAACCATGATCATTTTTTAGCAGTTTCTTCAAATAAAGAGAAGTTCATTAATTTTTTAGAGGCCCATTTTGTTAATGACGGTATTTCAGTGAACATAGCAAAAACTGATGCAAATTATATGATTGCTAAAACAACAGTGGATTGTGCCATAGAAAGTAACAATCACGTAATTGTTGTGGCACTAGATACAGACATTATAGTGTTGCTTCTAGAACATTGTGCAACTCAAAATATTTATATGCTGAGACCCGGTACATCTTGTAAGCCAAATAAGCTAACAAATATATACGCATTACAAAATATATTAGATAAACCAATTCTTCAAAATATACTATTTCTTCATGCTATGGCTGGTTGCGATACAACGTCAGCATTTTTTAAAGAGGGCAAGAAAACGGCATTAACAATTTAAAAAAATAATAATGCTCTTTTTAACGATCTTTCCATATTTAAAAGCAATTTTCTGAATCTATCTGATTTATTAAAAGCAGGTCAAAATTTTATTTTAAATTGGTATGGCAGTCACAAAAGCAAACACTTAAATGAATTAAGGTGTTATAAATATTGTCACACAATTTCCCCTCAAAATTTATTTCAAAATTTTTAGCTCGCTACATTGCCACCTTCATCTGAAGTTGCTGAACTTCATATTAAAAGAGTTTACTTACAAGTACCTACAGCTATGGATGGGCATCGAATTAAACCCAAGGACTGGGGGTGGATTAAAAAGGATGGCGCACTGCAACCGCAAAAGAATTTAAAAGAAATTGCACCCGAATTCGTTTAAAAAATTTTGTTTTGTGGATGCAAATCTAATTTAAAATGCACTGCAAGTTGCAGTTTTTGTCTGGGACAATAATATTGCAGTAATATCGCATCAGATGTGTCTTTAGTTGAGGACGATGAGGATTTTTAGCTAATTTTGTTTATGTTTTAATTTATCTTTTAATGAAAATGTATTATGTTTTTTTTTGCAATAGTTTTATTTTTGTTACTTTTTATAATGAATAACTTGTTCATAAATTATTCAATTTTTTTAACTTTTTAACTTTTAACTTATTTATTACTTGGAGATTTGTGTGCAAGTCGCAGGATGTTCTCAGGCTTAAAATTATTTGTAAAGATAAATATAGCTAATAATATTAATAAAAAATTATTTCGAATTACATAAATGCCGCAGATATGATAAAAATACAATAAAGCCCAAGTAGTGTTAATGTAGTTTTAAAATATTGGTCAGAACTTGCGAAATCGAAAATAATTTTGCAGAATTTAAATTTTATTTATTTTCAAAACGCTATAGAGGGCTTTGCAATTACTCAAATTTATACTATATATATACCGCTGGATAGGGAATTTTATGCTCTATGAAAAATGTATCCTGAAGTTTTGTCGAAAAGTTTAAGATTTTTGAGAAAATCGCAAAAAAACAAAAAAATGTACCTTTGGGGGTGGTTTTGGGGTAGTTTGGCTCGGGGGATCACTGGGGACTTTTAGGCACATAAATAGTACCACCTAGGGAACACAATCACGCTAAAATCAGCTTGTCCCAAATTTGTTTTAGGTCGACCTATTATTTTTACTGGCCTAAATATATAAAAACGAAAAATACGTATGAACTATTTGTATCGTATGATCTGTATGAGGCAGTGCAGTACAGCCAGGCAGCGTTATAAATTACTTAATTTTAGTAAATATTTGAAGAAATTATTAGTTTTATTACTGCGTTTGAGTGATTTTTTGCAATTATTTGTTTAAAATGGCATTTTGGAGGCCTTTCGATAGTAGTGACAACGAAACGGACGAATTTTTTAGTCACAGTGCGCGAACAAAACAACTTACTAGTCGTAGTACGCGGCAGGCCTTAGAAAGATGATTTTGGAACCTAGTTATGCAAATATTAATTATACAGGTTTTTCAACTGATACTTCTTTTATATTAATTGGATTTTGGATTTTAAAATGTCACGCGAATAATTAAAGCATGTTGCATTTAATAACTTATTTGTATATCAATAACATCAACGTCAATGAGACGTCAGTAGTTTCCTTGGAACGGCAGTCATGTCAATCCTTAATTATTTAGACTGAGAAAAAAAAGACAACATTTTAGTAAACAACAAAGTAATTTACCGCAATATTTACACTCGTCTTGTTAATGAACATCAAAAACTAAATACCGCCGATACTTAACACTATCTTAAATTGTAGCAATAATTACGATGTAGGATACAACTAGTGTTAATCTCTTGTTTAATAACTTTAGGACAAATACAGAGCAAAACATTTGTTTGATAAATATTACCATGTTTTTAGGGTTCCGTAGGAAATAAAGTGTCTCGCCGGGAACTGAATCAATTTATTTATGGAAAGGCGTGTAGCAAAAATACTGCGAAAAGAGTCGTCGTAGGATTAACTAGTTTATGCATATACAGGGTGTAATTAGTTTCATGTCATTAAAAAAATAGGGACCGACCAGACAAACAAAAAAGATAAAAAAGTCATATATGGATTTTTTCTCTAGGGGCACTTTGAAAAAAACTGACCTAGGTTTACAGTTTTTATGTTAAGGTAGGAAACATTTGAGGACCACTGTTTTTCAGGGTCAATGGATGTTATAGTTCCGAATATTAGAAATAATAAAAAAATGTAATACCCGCCGAAAGAAATGCGGCACTTTGATGGGATTACTTGTACCGAACTTTCTATACCACTAATTATGAAAATGTAAATAATTCCTTCTCTTTCGACACAACGCAAGCAGAGCATAGCCGCAGGGGTTTAAATAGGATTTGTTTACATGTGTTTTTTAATTTGGAACAAAGTTATTGTAGCTTTTATTGTCGTTTATAAGAATTTATAAAATTTAAAAGTGGTTTATTAACATTTGTAACGTTGTATTAAAAGCTTGAAAAATTTGTAATTATTTTATGAAATTGGAAAACGAACAGTTAGACGTCCGAGATACGATAACAGAAAATAGTTGTGTATTTTAAGTTAGGAAGAAATCTAATTTTTTTAACGAATTGAGCGCATAATTTTTTCCAATCAGGTATCGAAAACTAAAAATCGAGTCTTTGGTCTCTATGAAAATCAATGTAAATAGTAATAAACAGATCAAAACAAGACAGCGAATATTAATAATAATAATAATAACCATCCATACCTTTAATGTCCAATAGGTAACACCCAATAACTAAACAATTCTTTAGAATTTTTCACAAAAATTATTCGAAATGGCCTCCATCTCCACGTATACACATTTCGGCACGTCGAACTAAGGACATACGCCCTCCGTTCAACACATTTGGGAAATTAGGATCATTTTTATGGTTTCAATGCACATTAAAATACGTTGATGCAATAGTTCTAAAAGTCCATCGGATTTAAGTCTGGCGATCTAGCAGGCCATGATACTGGTCCACCACATCAATCCATCGTCGAGGAAACTTTCTGCTAAAAAAAATTTCAGACTAAAATGGACTGGCGCGCCGTGCAAATACCATATTCTTCTGCGCGTAGCCAAGGGTACATCTTCCAGCAAATTTGGCAATATTTGTTGCAAAAAATTTAAATATACATCACCATTTGATCTAGCGGGTAATTGTACAGGTCCAATTATTTCATTACCACAAATTCCTGCACACAAATTAACGCTGCACCGTCGTTGAAAATGCGCCCTTCTTATTACACGTAGACTTTCGTCTGCCCAATAGTGCATATTTTTAAAATTAAACACTTCATTTCTGATAAAACACAACTCATCGTAAAAACACAGAACGTTTAAAAAATTCTCATTTGTCGCGTTTTTTCTTAAAATACAGCTACAAAATTGCATTCGCTCTGCAAAATCTTGAGGTGCTAGTGCTTGGGCACGTTGATAGTGATAGGGATGTAAGTTCATATCTCTCAATGTCCTCCATACCACAAAATGGTATACTGCCACACGGTTCGCGATATCGCGGGTGCTTAAAGTTGGATCCTGAATATGAATGAAATCTTTGCATTCTTTTTAGGATTAATTTGCTAGCATAACCAGAATTCAGGTTATCGAAAGAATGCAAACATTTCATTAATATTTTTACACAAAGTTTTTCTTTTCGTTATAGATAGTTATTTTTTCTGCTGTTTGCAAAATCCTATAAAGAATATGTTTCAAGACAATTATAGGCAAACAAATAATAATTCGTTTTTAAATATGCATAGAGTATATAGGCTCCAATACTAGTTAGCTAATAGATAGGTGAGGTTGTTTTTATCAGTCAATGTCAAATATAATTATTTCACACTTATTCATAGAAATTGTCTTTGTTTTGTATGAAACATCTTTATGAGTGGCTTTATGTCTTTCTGACGAGCTCCAGAATAAGGGCGAAAAATGTTTCAAAGACTAAGCATTTCCAAGAAACAGAATAATAGATTTCATGAAAATGTAATCCATTAGAATGAAAATGTTTTAAGACAAGGTAGATAAATAAATTCATTTTAAGCCTTTGTTCTCATTTTTAACTGAATCTTCATGATCGTAGGGGGTTATGTAGATACTAGTTTAATCTGCTTGGCCATAGGGGACTGTGTGGATGCTAGTGTTAGAATGAGAATTGTCAAATAAGAAATTGGACAAATTCATTTTAGGATTTTAATTTGCTAGGATAACCAGAATTCAGGTTATCGAAAGAATGCAAAGATTTCATTAATATTTTTACACAAGTTTTTGCTTTTAGGTATAGTCTTTCTTTGCTGTTTGCAAAAGCCTATAAAGAATATGTTTCAATACAATTATAAGCAAACAAATAATAATTCAATTTAAAAAAATCATACTGATTTTTTCTGGCATATTTGAGATTTAAAATGTATATCATGACTGACAAACGTTCGAGCTCCATTCTCAAACCATCATATTTTTAGAACTAGTTGTACAACATTGTACAAAATTGTACAAAATTGTACGTTGTACAAAAATAAACAAAAAATAAAATACTTGTTCATAATCTTATTTTTTGTACCATATCACGTTTTGATAGTAAAACTTTTTGCAAAAAACAATGTCAAGGTACCAATGTTTTAAAGCTAAAATCGTAATCTTCTAATCGTTATACATAACTTGGAAAATATAAATTTTCATGAAACATTGTAACACCTTTTTGTCTTCCAATACGATTAGGTGGTTACTATTTTATCTTTTTGCACTCCTCTCTAGAAGGGGTGGAAATCACCCCCAAAAGCGGCAATTTTTAAAGGGTAAACTTTCTTGTACTGTATTGGAATGCTAAAAAAATCATGAAAATCCATTCACTATAACTGGGTTTCGTCATTTTTTACTTTTTGTGTCTAATTACATTCGACTATTAAAACATAAAAATCGGTAAAGGTCTTTACACAGAACTTCCCTCGTTATTTGTGCATGGCGGTCACTCTAAAAAATTAATAATTACGAAATAACATTGAGAATAATAATCGGAATATAGTTATTGCTATTATTACAAAGAAAACTTGATAAGTGTTGGTCAAAAAAATATACAGATTGTTCATCCAACAGCAAAAGCTCAATAATAAATAACAGATGCCACATATGGCAGGCTTGCGCAAATACCTTTACAAATGCCCACCATGACTGAATTATTTCTTGGGATGACCACCATTTACATACATGTACATGTACATTTTTCAATAAAAGTATAATAGGTGTATATGTCAGATATTATTGCCATCCGTCACATCAATCCAACATTCGCGTAATGGAGTGGAAGTATAGTGGTGGTTAAAAAAATTTCATTTTTAATTTAATTTTTCAAAAATGTTAAAAAAAAATGTTTAATTTTTTCTTCTGAAATAGGTTTAAAATGTCAAACGTAGACATTTTTAATTTGAGCAAAAAGGAAAGTTTCCGTCTATTCTATAATAGTGGTAAAAGAAGTTTAAGATTTAAAAATTACACATTTTTTTTAAATAGGTTTAGAATGTCATGAAACGTGAAACTTTTAAATTTGAGTAAAAAAAGTTTCCATCTATTCTAGTGTTAATTTTTTTTCCAAACTGGTAGCAAAATGTTGCAAAATTTTTTTTTCCGAAATTGGTTTGGAATGTCATGAAACGTGGAAATTTTAAATTTGAGCAAACCAAATTTTTCGTCTATTCTATAGTACCTAGTGATAAATAGATTAAAAATGTTTTCAAATTTTTTAAAAAAATTTTCAAAAACATTTTTAAATTTGTTTGAATAGTTTTAGAATGCCATGGAAACGTGGATAGTTTAAATCTGAACAAAGAAAAAAAATTCTATCTTAGTGGTAAAATTTTTTTTAAATAGTAAACAAAATTTCTAATGTTTCTTTTAAATAGATTTAGAACGCTATGAAACGTGGAAATTTTAAATTTGAAGTAAAAAAAAATACATCTATTTTAGTGGTAAAAAAAATTTCAAAAATGTTGGTAAAAAAAAATTTCAAAAATTTTCAATTTTTTTTTCTGAATCAGGCTTAGAATGCCATGAAACGTGGAAATTTTAAATTTGAAGAAAAAAAAATATCATTTTAGTAGAAAAAATTTTTTCAAAAATGGTAAAAAAAATTTAATTTTTTTTTTATAGTTTTAGAATGCCATGAAACGTAGAAATTTTAAATTTGAGCAAAAAAAATTTTTTCATCTTGGTAAAAAAATTTTCAAAAATGTTGGTGAAAAAAATTTTCAAAAATTTTTTTTCCCGAAATAGGATTAGCGCGTCATGAAACGTGGAAATTTTAAATTTGAGCGAAAAAAAAATTTTTTCACTATTTATTCCGTTTAGACGGTCCACCCTGTATATTTTCCAGTGAAATTTCTACCATTTCTGCGCTGACAGTAGCGTCAACTACCTGCCAAATTTGACTGCTCTCCGTCAAGTAGTTTTTTTAGTAAATGCACCAACAGACAGACAGACAGACAGACAGACAGACTGGCGGAATTGAAAAACCTATATTTTCGTAATCTACGTGTTCTGAAACGTCAGAATCCGAAAAAATCTCGGAGGGTGATTTTTTCTCGAATACAATACTTCCCTTCGGTATGCGAGGGAAGTAAAAATAAAAGTCCACACAAAAATCTAGCTTGATAATAATTTTTATATAGTCAAAGACTAATTTTATTGGCATTTTTTTTAAATCTTAATAACAATCGGCTGCATATGTAATTCATGTTCAAGGATCCGTGCGTCAGGCTTGGCAATTTCTAAGCTTGTTTTCTCCATTAACTTTACAACAATAAAAAAAGTAAAATGCAATGTAAACAAATTGGTGGACAATTTGATAATCACATTTATTCCGAACGCGTACCAGCAAATTACTAACAACGAAAGATTGGAATAGAAAAGACATAATCAAAGTCATCAAATCTTGAATACTCACGTGGGAAAGTACTTGCGTAATGAGCTAACGAAAGTGAAATTCACTTTCTTCAAACATTCGCTCTTGATACTTGAACTTAAAAACACACATCGCTTCCACATGATTATGATTTGCATTGTTTTAATGATTAATGACCTCTTATTATTTTTTATCGACAATAATTTGTCTCTAACTCTCAGTAATTTTAGATTATTAGATTTTCATTGTGAATAATAATTATCAACAGTACAATGCATTTAGATTTTTGTTTCGGAAGTTCTTTGAACAAGCTGAAGAGGGCGTAGCAGGATAAGCATGGTCTGGCTGCCTCCCCCCCCCCCCCCCCCAGTCGAGTCGTGTCTCCGTTTTCTTTTCAACGAAATGTCGGGGACTTTTTTGTACTAATAAAATAAAAACATTTGAACATTTCAGACTTCTTCATTCATTAGTTTTTGATAAAGGAGCATTTTAAATAAAAATAATTTTGTTTCCTTAATTAACTGAACATATTTTTAGTAATTAAAGAAGTACGCCGTGGTAAAAAAATAATTGTTATTATTTTACTTCCACATCCACGTATTGGAGTGGATGTACAGTAATCGTAAAAAAAAATTCAAACATTTTTTTTGTTGTTGAAATGGGCTTAGAATGAAACATTTTCTTTATAGGATTTTGCAAACAGCAAGAAAAGCTATCTATGAGAACTAAAGGAAAAACTATATATAAAATATTAATGAAATCTTTGCATTCTTTAGATAACCTGACTTCTGGTTATGCTAACAAGTAAAATTCTGATTTGCCATTCTCATTTTAACACTAGCATCCAACCTAGTCCCCTACGGCTAAGCAGGCTAAATTAATTTCAGGCCTTTGTTCTCATTTTTAACTGAATTTACATATTGTAGGGGATCATGTAGATACTAGTTTAGCCTGCTTAGCCGTAGGGGACTAGGTTGGATGCTAGTGTTAAAATGAGAAAGGCAAATCAGAATTTTACTTGTTAGCATAACCAGAAGTCAGGTTATCGAAAGAATGCAAAGATTTCATTAATATTTTATATATAGTTTTTCCTTTAGTTCTCATAGATAGCTTTTCTTTCCACTGTTTGCAAAATCCTATAAAGAAAATGTTTCATTACTATAAGCAAACAAATAATAAATAATTTACTTTTAAACGGGCTTAGAATGTCACGAAACGTCGAGATTTTAAAGAGCGACCGCAAAAACTCTGTTTTTTCACCTGTTTCTGGATAGCTGATTGCGAGCTTGGGAAAAATCGTAAAAATGTTTAGCAGGTCTCAAATTGATCGTCGTTAAAAACCAAAAGAGGCATTGTTCTTGGTTTTTTTAAAGTATTTAGTAAATTCCCCTATTCAGGGGTTGAAATGAATAAATCTAAAGACAATACTATTTGTATCATCTCTAATAAATTACTTTTAAAAATGCGAAACTATGTATTCTCTATCAAGAAGGTTAAAAATTCACCAATAGGCCCCCAAAGGGGCTGAATTCATCCCTCAAATATCAAAGAAATAAAAAATACTGAAAAATTCTGAAATTAAAATATTAAAATGTTTCAAATCATGACAAATGTACGAAAGCGTAGAAGGGCCATGCTATTCAGTATTTTTTTTCTAACAGTTGCAAGTCGGAATTCATAATTGTAAGTCGGAATTTACAATTATATCTCGGAATTCACAATTGTCAAGTCGGAATTCACAATTGTTAAGTCGGAATTCACAACTGTATCTCGGAATTTGCAATTATATATTGGATTGTGAATTTACGAGTTAGTGGTCCAAATTTGCATCTCGGAATTTATGTGGCTGATGGTACATTCAAAATAAAGGTACTCTAAATGAATAGGAAGGAAATTATATCCCTTCAAAGAGGAATAATAAATATCAGTTTTTCTGCAATATATTCCGACCGCCTTAAAGAATAAAATTCATATTTTAAATTTAGATATAACTCATCTGGACATCAGTTTACATAGTATCAGTCAAACCCTCTCTTCTACTTAAGGGGTAGTTTTAGTGGTGGGCTGTCGGCATTTGACTGAAAATTTTTTTATTCTTTATATATGCTGCAATTAGTTTAATGCCATTAAAAGAAGCTGGTGGTGCGGAACGACTGGACAAACAAAAAAAATCTTATGTAACATGGGGTCTAAAGCCCAACATTTAGGAGAAAAAATTAAATAAAAATTTCGAAAATGTTTAGTAATATTGTTTGAGAACTGCTGGAATGTTGGTATAAACTTGATTATCTTCGCGTATTTTAAAAGTAGGTAACAAAGTCCTATGATTCCGAACTATACATCCATTGATCTCCTACCTTAACATTCAAATTTTTGACCTAGGTCAGTTTTTTCAAAGTACTCCACCCTGTATATCCTAATAATTCTCTTAGTAATTTTCGGGTCATTAAAAATGAAAAAGATATTCTGATTGTATTTCGACAAACCATTCTCAAGTAACTTATGCTTACACATGAATATTTCACACAAAACAAATTGCCTTTATTTATTTATTTATTTATTTATTTATTTATTTATTCATCCATTCATTCATTCATTCATTCAATCATTCATTCATTTATTCATTCATTCATTCATTCATTCATTCATTCATTCATTTATTTATTTATTTATTTATAAAGAGTAAATTATGTAAGATATGAAATACAAACAGCTAATGTTGGTATAACAGTTTCCTGGATAGTCTGAACATTTTCTAAATGAAAAGTACACGTTGCCGGCCTTCATTTGTGCAAAATTTCTAATGATCGATATCAGAAAAAAGGGAATTAAATTTTACACAACTTGACGTAAAAAAATATAGGATGTTCCATTTGACCTAAACAAGTTCTCGCGGTTTGAAGTTGACAAAATGTAACGCGAAAAACGGAACACTTGGTATGATATTGAATTTATTTCAGTTGTAGAACGTAGCTCTCCTTGTGTTCTTTCTCCGTGCCAAAGAGCAAATGAGGATGTCCTACAGAGAAAAAGTTATAACGGTTCTTGCAAACCGTTGCACCTGTCAAATTTTCTTTAAAATGTCAAATATCTTCGGAACTACTGGGTTTAGATATAGGGTATACATGCCTGAACTCAGAATTTTATTGTCATCTCGAAAACTCGATAATATATAGGGTATTCCATTTAAAATAAGCAAGTTGGTATCGACTTCCGGTATAACTGGAAGTACCCCATGCTTCTAATTATTTTAGTTGGATTGGCCACACCGACATTAGTAACTATCTAAATTTTCAAAAATTTCTGAAGCGTGCTTTTCTCTATATCGATCAATTCACTTCCCGGTAAGACACTCTGTATATTGTATTGACATCTGATTGAGATGATTCCGTTAAAGGGGGGAGCGGGAGTTTGTGAACAGGAGAAAATAAGTAGAGTAAGCTAAATAAGAGTCCAGAAACTTCATTTTTGAAGTATATACAGAAACCAACTCCTCAAATTTTTCTATGACATCGGCCCCAAATGTTATTAAAATTCTGTGATCAATAATTTCCACATACCAGACTGCAAATATAGTCAAGAGTTTTCTTTAAAAAGTGATATAAAATCTGGATGTGGAAGTAGTGATTCCTTAGGCAGCGGTTTTTACTTTTTTTCAATTTAACAACTGATAATGCAGAGTATTTATGTAAGAGTTTGCCAAAAAAAAAAAAAATGTAATTGCATCATGGAGATAATAAAAAATCACAATGAGTTAAAAACGAAACTTTGTTTATTAATTGTCATTAAATAATACAATACACTGCACAGAAAATTAAGGATATTGTAAAATGTACACTTGAATACGCCCCTATAATTTTTCTTCCAAGTTGTATGCTTCTGTATAGTTTTTAGATGCCCAGAGTGAAGAATGATGAATTTTCATTTTACATTTATGGCGAAGGCGCGGGTATCAGAACGATCACCACCATCATTAATCTGTAACTTTTAATACCTTATTAAGAAAACAACGAATGGAGAGATGTACAGACACACAAATTGACAGACCAACGGACAGATGATTGGCATTTTGAAAGTTATTCAGAATTGCATGATTAATACCAGGATATGATTTTTTTTTCTGTGAGAGATATTTACGATTTTAAAAATGTATCTGTCAAATTTTCGTTTTTGTATTTTCGAAGAGTATAACAATAGAAATGAAAAAAATATATATGACATTTTTTGGTAGGTAATTTATAAGCTTCATTTTATAACATATGATACATAATTTCGATATCGCTAATTGTTAGCGAGATATAAGCAAAAAAACTTGATTTGTCCACCATTTTTCCAAGATTGGCAGCTAGAGCGCAGCACAGCGAGATGAGGACTTTTAGTATGTTTCATAGATGAACATCTTTTGTCAAGTTTCAAAACTGCCACTATTATTTCCCTCCAATTTTCTCTAATTGGCTGAAATGAAAGTGATTGTATTTATTAATTTGTAGCAGAGAACGGGCCTGATGCCATGGATGAAAAAACATTACCAAAAGTTGCCGCTTTACTATCAAAGTTCATTCAAAACTTATATATTGTTTTCTTGGTCGAGGTGTATATTATGTTAGGCTAGACGGCAGAGAGGATAAAATGCTAGCAAATAAATTTTTTCCCATAGGCGAGATTATTGTTGGAATCGCTTCATTTTAGGGTGTAACTGAACACCCTAAGTTTGCTTAAAAGTTTTACTGAACCGCTTGATTTTATAATTAACAATTAGTGAATAAAATAAGCCCTTTTTCTATATTTCTTTAAATATCTCCGTTCCTGCTAACTTTAAGTGTAACAAATGCATTAGGAAAATTGCTCGTTATGAAATTCTCTAAAAAATGAGCACAGAGAGGTCGCTAGCTGCAATTGTTAACTTGCAAATGGCTTCCAAATCTCTCAAAACACGTTATTTTCACTATTTCTTTTCTCGAATGCAACTGCACATAGAGGGATAAAAATTAAAAATGATTTTAATGATAGTATTGTAAGTGTATTTAATGAAAACAAACTTCAACTGAGCATGTGTCAGGGGATTAACCTTCAGCTAAGGTGATTAACCTTCATTAAAAATTAAGCTTTGATGGTATTACATAACTAGTTTGTGTCATATTTTCAAAATTGAACGTTTTGTCTACAGCGTTCGTGTAAGAGCCTCGACTATACCTACTATACAGATTTGGAAAGTGTTAGTTTTGGTATTACACTAAAGCGTAAAGAAAGACGGAATCAAACTGAAATGCTACAGACAGAGCTGCTCACGTACATGTGGTGGGGAGAGCAGGTGATGTGTTATACGATAAACAAGAATAGCCTAGATGCCTTACTCTCGCTTGCTCCTATTGCCATACCTAAACGAATATTCTCCGAATCAGTATACCCCCTCCATTGTAGGCATCAGTAGATGTTCCTCGGCGTCCTTTTCTCAGTTGAATTTGGAGCGTACTCCGTATATATGAAAATGAGTGTTAGATAATTTTGTGTTTTACTTGAAGATATAACAGTTGGATCAGAAGAAGTAATCTCTGACGGTTGCAATATTATTCAATTAAATGATATTCAGTTCTTGTCATTTTTATGAAGCTATTGTCTTACTTTTTCAGAAGAAGAGCAAAAAGAACAATTAGAGATTAATTCGAGCGAAGATGAAAGTAATGTTGAGGAAAGTGACAATGAAAGCGACGAATAAATATTCTGTCCAGTGTCAAATATTCAAAAAAATTGCATGTTTTTTACTAAATAACAATCAACATATTTTTACTATTTTGTGTTGATAAAAAAACTTACAATTTTTTATTTTTCCAAAATTAAATTTTGCAAAATTACATGTTTCTGCATATTATAACAAAAACAAAAATCCGTTTGAGGGGGAAAAGTCTTGAGCGGAAATGCACGGCTCTCTAACTACTTGAATAAAGGTTAATCACCTCAGCTGGAGGTTAATCCCCCGACACATGCTCAGCTGTAGTTTGTTTTCATTAAATATACTTACAATACTATCGTTAAAAATCAATTTCAAGTTTGGTACTAAAGACTTTTTTACTATGATAGCTGAAGCATTTTCCACCGGAATTTTTTCGGCCGTAGGTGATTTTTCATCATTTATTGTTACAAATAAACTATACGAAAAATGTTAGCTTTGATACTATTAATGATTTTTTTACGTTTTTCAACGCGGGGATGGCTCTATTACTCTCACCTCCACCAGAAAAATGGCAGCTGAAGGTCGTTTCATTCTTGTACCATACAAGACCTTACATGTGGGTGAAAACCAGCCTTGGTACTATTGGTCGCTAAAAAGTGTTGCGGGCTCTCGGACTATGTGTGTACTTATTCAATGAACGCCTTATACACTAGTATGTAAACAAATTGACCAAGGAAAATCAAAATTTCACTAGTTTGCTGCTTGAATTCGTACTTTCTACTTACGGATAATAGAATATTATATATAATAACTAATGCTCAGGTCTTGCCAACAATAAGTATGTTTAAATATTGCAATATCAGTACTATACTAAAAGTGAGAGTTAAATAATTCTCGGTTTTGGGTTAGGCAATGTTTATTTACATTTGTCTACGGCAAAATCTCCGATTAAATTATTTACATTGCACTCTAGGCAGTAAATTATTGTTAAAATTTTGTAACTTACATTTGTGAGAGATATTTCGATATTTTCACCAAATTTAGTTTTTCAAAAGTTTTGTTCTTGTTGTTTGTAACGTCTTAACAGACGTTTCGTAATTTATGCTTGTTTCCAGTTGGCGCCCCTTTGCTATATGGCACGACCGACTGTGTCACATCACCTGTTGTGGTTGCCTGTTACGCGTACGGCCTTGCCACAGTACTCCTCTATCAGCTTCGTCTCTTGCTCTATTTTCCCCCAACTATCAACTGTTCTTTGTTATTCTCTCTAAGGTTGATGTAGCCAAAAATTGTAATAGTTCGATATACTACAATGCTGGAGAGTAGTTTTAGGGTCATTACTTTCGGTTTCCGTTCAACTTTAACCGTCTGCCAAATCATTGAAAGTACCATTGTTTCCATCAGTCTATCAACAGCTTACGTTTAACAGAATAGTATTACCAATCAGGTATTACTGAATGAAATTATACAGGGTGTTTCATGAGTGACTGCCGTACGCTAATGAGAAAGGAGTACAGTACCCTGAGACGATTTCAAAATGACCTTTATTATATCCCTATTTTGCCAAAATTTCGATAGGCCATATTTTTTTATTAGCTTCACCAAATCGAACCTAGCATGCATGTTTCAGTAATAGAGTCGGGTCCAGTTTAAAATGACCCATGTATGAATTAATGTTGCTCATAAGTTTTCACTATCTCTTGCACACGAACTTAAAGCAATAGCCTGAAGACTTTGTCAATGTATGTCTACCAAGATTCTTTCCCACTTCTTTTGAGACGGAAATATGAAATGTACACTGAGGAGTGAGAAACATAAGCTCAGCGATTCTCAAACTGTGTGATTTCACGACGAATATTATTTATTCCCGTGAACTAACACCACTCTAAATATGAAAAACGTCTTTATGTGAAATATTTAGGTTATTTTTAGTGGTAAATGGAGAACATCCATCCGTCAAACGTACGATGTCAAATCAATAAGTCTTAAAATTTCCTAGTATGTACATATACTACACGTTTTACAATTTAATAAACATAGCATCGCGTAGCTAAATGGGTAAGATACTTGAGCAGCAATAAATGTAAATGGGGTGATTGCAAGTTCGGATCCTCTTCTACTTACTTTTATTTATTTGATTGAGCTCTGTTAAAAGTTAATAATTTTCTTTCTAAAATGTTTATTTTATTAAACCGCGCCCCGAATTTTGTAAAATTTTATTATCTCCAAAAATGTGTCGTATTACTACTAGCGCATGTTTATCTCTAATAATATCGACTTTCTTACGTTATATATTAATACATGAATGGTGAAACGTGCGTCGAGTAGATAAATTGTTCAAATGTAGTGTTGTGTTGTTTATGAAAACGTGTAGTAAATTGTTCAAGTGTGATGTTGAAGTGTTTTATTGCTTATGAAAACGTGCCAATGCGCTGTTCTTTCAGAACTGTTTTAATTTATTTGTTTTAAAATTATTGATAATTTTTTTAATATATATTTTGTCAACCAGAATATTTATTTATTACCGCTAAAAAAAATAATTCATTTTCGTTATTCTCACAGATATTTCAGATTTTTCTTTGTTATTATGTGAAATATTTTATTTTTACTAACATCATTTCCCCTACTAATACAACGATCCTCTTTTCTGGCAAGAAATGCCCATACCTCCCCGTGGTTCTTGCTGGACTGTAACAATATTAGTCTTTGATTTCTTTTTCTGATAACTCATTGTTATTGACTAAATTGGGTAATTAATTTTTTGTTATCAGTTTCATTTGTGCCCGAGCCTATATACCTACAGTGTCCACCATAAAGTTGGCTACATATTTGTACTTACTATTTGCCAATGTTAAAAGAAGAACTTCACAAACTTAACATTGTATAAAAACTAAAAAAACTGTTAACTATATCAACAGTTCTATGTAAATACTAAGTATCTATGGATACTGAATATAACAAACATTCTTAGAGCTGTGTATTTATCATACACAGCAAAAAAGATTTTAAAAAAAAGCCTTGAAAAAGGAAACAGATTAGATTTCCGAAACGTCGGCGAAATATTTAATTTCAAGTTTATATACTTATTTGTGTTATTTATTTTAAAAATGCAACCTCTAACTGATCCTTTGACGTAAAAGCCTCAGGCGTAGAGGTTATTTACCAGTAACATTCTGGTTAATTGTGATATTTTGTAGATTCTCCGAGAACCGCTTAAAAGGAAAACATACATGTGGCAGGAAGTCCCAAAGAATTGAAGAGAGAGAAAAAAAAATAAGATAATGCCACAAATAACATTTAGACAATATCGAGAAGAACTTTATATCTACTTCATACCTTTAATGGCCAATAGGTAACACCCAATAACTGAACAATTCTTTTGAATTTTTTACAAAAATTGTTCGAAATGACCTCCATCTCCACGTATACACATTTCGGTACGTCGAACTAATGACATACTTACTCCGTTCAACACATTTGGTAAATTAGGATCATTTATTATGGTTTCTATGCACATTAAAATACGCCGTTGCAATTGTTCTAAAGCTCTTCCGCAACAGCTGCATTTCCACCACTTTCTCCATGTACCAAGTCCATATCCGCGAGCTCTGGATAAGTGTAATCTCCCATAATGTCCAAAATCTGCGTTTTAAAACACCACACTAAACTGTGAATTAACGTTATCAATATAGAAATCAAAAAGAAATACTTGGTCCAAAATCCAAAAAGTAACACAAAAAGCACGAACGAGAAGTAGTGTCTTACATAACCAAGTACTAACCACTTGAACGATAAGTCAATAAAATAAATCTTAACACAAGTGGCACAAAATTCAAAAAGAAAAGCAACAGACAAAACCAAGGAACGGGTACGTCGCGTCATGCGTACGTTCTTTACCAAGTAAGGACAAAACTGAAATTATTACTTGAGAATATTACAAGGGAGAGTATAGCACGCCTAATAGGATAATTGGCCGTGAAGAAGCAAAAAACATGACGATGTCCTCTGTCGGTCACTTTTAACTGCTTTGTCGGCATACTTATTTGCAGGAATGTCAGAGTGTCTCGTGCGACAAGACGCGAGGCAATAAAACCTACCCCAATATGCCAGCAGTTCTCAAACTAGGTTATTAAGTATTTTGGAAATTTTTGTTTATTTTTTTTCTCCAAAACTATGAGCTTTAGACCCCATGTTATATAAGGTTTCTTTGTTTGTCTTGTCGTTCCCTGCCACCAGTTTTTTTAATGACATGAAACTAATTACACCCTGTATATAGAGCATCGCAATCGTCACATACTCCCGCTTTTTGTGAGTCTTCAGTTTTTTCTCTGTTGTTAATCAACAAGCGACCTAAGTTGTTGTATTCCAGGAAATGGTATTAATGCCAAGTTTACTTAACCTATTACAAATTGAGTGTTAATAGGTTAAGTAGCATACCCACAAATAGTAATTAAAAATAGAAGTTTATTTAATTATTCTAACTGAAATAAAACTTTTCCTTGGCCTTGGTTTATTAATATTTTTTCAATTCAATTTACCTTTTTGAACAAAAAATCATGGAAAAGTAATACAAAACGGATGAACGTTTTAGCCAATATTTAAAATTATACAAGAGGATAAATTTCGCAAACTGCCTGTAATCAAAAACATACTGTCAGCCAGTGCTAAAGATATTCAGAAGCCTGATGTTTATAATCATTACTAGTTCATAAATATTCTCCATGCTGTAATAGTAGACACGGTTAGCTTGGAACGACCTTGGCAGTGAAAATATTTAATAGATATTTTTTTATACATTTAAATTATTTCATATATAATCTCTTAATCGCTTGAGGCGTTTTACATAATTTAATTCGACACTAATTATTTATTTCGTTTGACATTACAAAGTATTGCAATACAAGTGTGGTCGGCGTAGAGGATTTTGTAAGATTTTTTTTACCTTGGTTTTATTGCAACGGCTTTATATTTGGTAATAGAGGTCGTTTCTAAATTTTATTTATAAGCTACTTCTAGCCAACACAGGTTGTTACTATTTGGTTTGGCCTAATAAGTAAGAGTGAATGGGGGAAAGTAAAGCGATTTGTGTTCGTTTGAAAGAATCATTATTGTACAACTGAGATCGTTATTTCATGCAAAATATAATATAATAGCCACTATATACCGTAACATCCGTATGATTTACGAGGTCGTAATTAAGTATCTATTTTAATTTAACATACACATACCGGGTGGCCACGAATCAATGTACGCCCCCAATATTTTGGTTGTTTTTGTATTTAAAAATTTGGTTTTTAATACACATAAATTAGACAATAATAAGCTACTGTTAGACTAACAGGAATGACAATATCACTTCCGGTTGAACCGGAAGTGACATCAACTTTTTTTTCTTAAATGGAATGATTATATTTTTTTGATGGTTTCTTATTAAGCATAAATTTCTAAGTGCAACCGTTTTTTCAGATATAAAAAATTCCAAAAAATAAGTGAGATACGAACAATTTTTTAATTTTTTCAAAATGGCCGCGTCAGATGAATGCGATGTAAGAAAATTACTAAGTAGGCTACGGAAATTATTAGTAAGGTTGTAGACTTGTCTGTAAAGCAGAAAACAGTTGTTTAAATTACTGATAGGTACCAGTATTTTTAGTTTTTTTCAAAAAAACGAAATTTCATTTTCATTTCCGTAGGGGTCCTATGGAATATTTGTTAATGGAACTGTGCTATTTCTTTTATTAATCAGAATTAATGATTCATAACTATAATTTTTTCGCCATTAATCATTTCTTAACGATATCCTTCGGAATAATAGAAGTATTTTTAAAAAGTAAGCGCCACTTTAATATGGTCCCAAATTTATCTACATTTAAATCCAAAATTGCAGATAGCCATGAAAATGACAGACATTCGCAACAACTGAATTAGTCTTGACTTGAATTTTCTGAAGCGAGTGTATTAAAGTTGTTATAAACAAGAAAATTAATATAAAATGGCTGAAAATTATTCAAGACATGAAAAAGTTGACACGATTATTATTTATGGAGAGACTCGACGTAATGCAACTAGAGCACAAAGTCTGTATGGACGGAGATATCCAGAAAGAAGACAACCTCCGAGAAACTATTTTGCCCGGTTGGAGCAACAATTTAGAACTGAACCTAATGTAGAAATTGAAGAAAGATTTATTGTGGATGAACAAACGGAAATTAATGTATTAGCTTTAGTGCATGTTGACCCAACCATTTCGATAAGACAAATTGAACATGAATTACCAGTTCCCAAAGAATCAGCCAGAAAATGTTTAAGGAAACACGGCTGTCGTTCTTATAAATATCAATTGCATCAATTTTTGTATGAGAATGATTATCAACGAAGAATAACCTTTTGTAATGGGTTACAGTTACGCCAATTAAGAAATGAACATTTTATCAAAAACATTTTGTTCACTGATGAATCGAGATTTACAAACCTTGGCTTATTTAATCGAAACAACACTCGATCTTGGGCAATTGATAATCCTCACATCATGAGACAGGGGCGGTTTCAGGAGCGGTTTGGCTTCAATGTTTGGTTAGGCGTACTGGGCGACCATATATAGGTCCAATAATTTTTAACAAAACTCTAACTGGACCAAGATATCTAGAATTTCTCCAAAATATAATAGTTCCGCAGATTAATCAAATTCCCAGTACCAACATTGACGAGGTTTACTTCCAACAAGACGGGGCTGCACCACACAATGCTATTATCGCTAGGGATTGCTTAAATCGATTATTTCCAGATCGCTGGATTGGGACCCACGGTCCAGTCAGATGGCCTGCAAGGTCGCCTGACTTAACCTCACTCGATTTTTTTATTTGGGTGCATTTGAAAAATAGAGTCTACATGACTGCTTTAACCACAAGGCAAGATCTGGAAGAAAGAGTTCGACACGAAATTGCACAAATAACACCTCAACAATTACAGAATGTTAGACGTGCAACGATAAGTTGCGCTACTCTGTGTATTAATCATAACGGTGAACAGTTTGAACAAGTTTTACAATGGTTTATTATAATTTAGGTTTTAAATAGTTTTGTTATTCTTGGTAGTTTATTCATGGTTGTAACGTTATACCTATTAAAATTATTTCTTGTTTAATTTGTGTTTACTTTTTAAAAATACTTCTATTGTTACGAAGAATATCGCTAAGAAATGATTAATGGCAAAAAAATTATAGTTTATGAATCATTATTTCTGATTAATAAAAGAAATAGCACAGTTCCATTAAGAAAAATTCCATAGGACCCCTACGGAAATGAAAATGAAATTTCGTTTTTTTGAAAAATAACTAAAAACACTGGTACCTATCAGTAATTCAAACAACTATTTTCTGCTTTACAGACAAGTCTACAACCTTACTAATAATTTCCATAGCCTACTTAGTAATTTTCTTACATCGCATTCATCTGACGCGGCCATTTTGAAAAATTTAAAAAATTGTTCGTATCTCACTTATTTTTTGGAATTTTTTACATCTGAAAAAACTGTTGCAATTAGAAATTTATGCCTAATGGGAAACCATAAAAAAATATAGGCATTCCATTTAAGAACAAAAAGTTGATGTCACTTCCGGTTCAATCGGAGGTGATATTTTCATTCCTGTTAGTCTAAAAGTAGCCTATTATTGTCTAATTTATTTGTACCAAAAACCAAATTTTTAAATACAAAAATAACCCAAATATTGGGGGCGTATGTTGACTCGTGGCCACTCCGTATAAATACATATAAAAATATTTCCAAGAAATTCAGCGGACTGTAAAACAGGAACATATTCAACTAAACAATATTTATAGCAAAGAACATGTTCTTAATTTTATTTCATTTCAATAAATGAGGTTAAGTTTGCCATAAGAAAACTAAAACCAAATATGACTGTTAGTGGAGTCATACGAGCAGACATTTTAGTGGCCCTTTCAGCCCGACCTTCAAGCCACGCTGTAAGGAGATAATGACCAAAAACCCAAATCATCCGATCCCGGGGATATCAAGCAAACAACCAACTCGGTATCCCTGCACTAGCCCGTGCCAATCTCTGACGCTAAAATAAACGTCTTTAACCGAACACAATCCTTGAGCTACACAGTTCACACTTTCTTCCGATGGAATCAAAGCACATGATGCCAATTCCTGGGCTTCCGACTAGTCAACACCACCCAAACCCCTCCAAACTCCGAGAGGGCTTGGCAACCGCCGTTCCCTCTCACTACAGACGAAATACGCTCCCAGGAGCTGACATGCTGACATGTCAGCGAAGAAAGAAGAGCAAGACCAAGATAATTTCACCTACACCGTCCGCATTTGCGGATGAAGTAGGCGAAGAAGCAGGCCCACCCCTTACGAGGCTGGTCGAAGTCTACAGCGATGACTGGGGGCAAAGAGCTCAAGATCGACCCGTAATCATCCGAGACCGTCATCTTTAGTCAAGAATATTGGCGCCCAGGGAAATTGCTGAAATAGCATTTTTTTTTTAAATCGTTTCTAGGCATCAAGGCTCACTGCAACTGGCAAATAACAACAAGGTTACCTTGATGTGGGTGTAAGGGGACACGTTAATAGAAGGAAATAAATTAGCCAACGCCCTTCACAAAAGATCTTTTAGGTCGAAGAATCTACAATCTACAATAGGCATTTAAGGCACATGGAACTTTATAGGTCACCTCAATTGGTGACATCCAGAAAGAAGAATAAAGGATGACCGACGAGAGAATAGATCGTGAAGGTGCTGACAGCAATTAATAGAAGAGATATCAACGAAAATGATTGTCCAATATCAATAGGGTTTTTCAAGGTCATTTCATCATTGTAGTGCGCATGCTCTGGTGCCACGTTTTTCGCGGGAAATATGAAACTTTCTGGCACTTTTTAGCAAAATAGCTAGGCAGCCATCAGTTTCGAACGTTCATTTAAATGAAAGTGTGATTGGCGACGCAAAATTAGCGCACAGAGATGTTTAAGAACACACTTGCGCTCAATTAAGGCGCTGGCTCAAGTGTCATGACAGTAAAGTGACCGGAAGTAAGAAAATAACTGGTTGCAAGGTTAGGATTCAACTGTCAACACATCAATTTTTGTACGTGCATTAAGAGAAAACAATGGGCTTGTTCCATGATATTCTTTTTATATGGTTTTTATACTTTTTCATATAGTACTCGATATTCTCATTATACACTTAAAATTTCGTATTATTAACTTTTTCCGTTCTCGAGATATAAGGAGTTGAAATTGGTAATAGTTGCAAAAACCGAGCGCTCATATGTGACGTCACTATATGTAAGTGACGTAAGAAAAATGGCTTTCTGGGACCTTTCAAATTTAACCTGAAAAGTCGAAAAACATGGAATTTTTAAACGCTGGTAACTAAATAAATACGTCGAGTGAAAGTTCGTTTTATGTCTCTAAGGAAAGGAGAAGGTCGGCGATCAATTCTAATCGTAAATTGCATGGTCAAAATCGAAAATTCGTCCCGGCAGGAGCGATAGAAAATTGTAATTTTTTGACATTTCACCAAATTGTACTCCCCCTACTGTCAAGTAGTAAACAAAACAAATAATACTTTGAAAACACTTATAATTATAACAAGTAAGGAGCATCAAGTCTATTGAGATCGCCGAGTCTATGCGTATAGTGACGTAGCGCCTGGCCACGCCCCATTTTCGCGAGATGGAAATTTGTAATAGTTTTTAAGATATTAAATGTGCGAATAAGATTCTAATTTTTTGCAGATCTATTAATTCACACTTGCACTTTCGATTTATGAACTAAAAAAAAAAAATGCTGAACAAGCCCATTGTGGTGTTAGGTTAACAACGTGTGAATGTTGAAGAGTTGACGACATTCTTCCTTCGAAATAAAGAGACAAATGTATGTATCTTTATTAACATCTTCCATCACCACCTCGGCGAGCTTTCACTCACGACTCATATAGCCCGAACTGTTTACTATGTCTTGCATGTTTTTTTCTTGAGCCTTTAATACATTTTATGTACTCAACACACGGCTTAAGGAATGGCAGAAAATAATAAAAACAGTTTCTGAAATATTAGGAGCGAAACTCGCTGTTACACACGCCAAAACAACACCGTTTATTAGCTCCTTTGCCCATAGCTCCCTCTTTTCTTCAAATTTTTCAAATAAACCATGCGATATCGCACTACGTATATTCAGAAAATGATCAGCAAATTCAATCATTATTTGTTTAAAAAACGTAATTGTATATAAAATCTAATGTTGACATGGAAAATCTGTCCGAAGAAACATGGTGGAACTCAAAGCATGTGCACAAAAATTTTCTATGATGAAAAGGCCTATTGAGAATCGTCGTGATATTGACACCTATAGACCAATCACTATTATTTGCAATTTTGCAAGGTCTTGGTGACATTCTTGCACAAGACTCTGTCCTACCATATATGGAATGATAATGATGGCAATCTACACGGTTTTATCTACCGCTACTAATTTTATACGTATGAAGCAATCTTCATATCTCGATAATCAAAGCCAGCTCGATGTCGGGTACGCAAATTTCTTCAACGCCCTCTACAAATTGGATTATTCTATACTGTTGAACAGTTTAGACCATTTCTTGGTGGCACTAAAGCTTATAAAATCTTATTTATAAAATCGCATTTAATATATACAATGGCCTGCTAGATCCCCAGATCTTATAAAAATGGATTTCTTTTTATGGGGATACATGAAGGAAATCGTTTATAGAGATACACCAACCACAGTACAAAATATGAAGGAAAGAATAATAACAGCTTTTAGATCTTTCACACCGGCAGTTTTAGGAACAGTGGGAACCTCATTTCAAAGGCGCATAGTGGTGTGAGTCAATCAAAATGTGGAACATTTATTATAATTTTTTCTACTGAGTTGTTTGAAGAAACCTCTTTTTTAAGTTTATTTTGGAATTTTGTAATTATCGCTCAATAAAACGAAATTGTTTGCAATAAGCCATAGGGAAGTACTTCGTTTTTCATTTCTACATCACATCGTGAAAAATATGCATTTGAGAACATTGAGAAAATTCAATTTAAATTGTTCTTAATTGAAAAATAATTTTTGGCCACCCTGTACAGTTTCAGGAAATAAAAATGATTCAAAAACGTTAATTAGATGTCTCGTAACTGATATTCACATAAGTCTTTCTTAAAACCCATAATTGTGACTGTGGTGATTTTCTTAATATCCATCTGCAGATTGTATTATTTCAACAAAAAAATTCATTACATCCAAGTGGTTGGAAGACATTCAATGCTAATATAGGAGTGAATCTTAATGTATTGTGTGGTGTCCCGCAAGGATCGATATTGGGCCCCTTATTGTATACACTGTACACATCGGAGTTTCAGAAAGCTGTTACGCACTGTCAAATGCATTTATATGCGGATGACACACAACTGTACCTCTCTTTCGATCCAAGTGAGTATGTAGATGCAATGAATAAAATTAACCAAGACATCGGCTCGTTACTGGAAAAATCTTAATCTCACTCACTAAATATTAACGCCAACAAAACATCGGTTCTTGTATTCGGACAACCAATTGTTAGATCCCAGTTAACGGGAAAAATTCAAATAAACGTGGAAGGACATAATATAAGCCCCACTGAAAAGGCAAAGAATTTAGGGTTAATCTTTGACAGCTCACTAAGATTTAAACCTCATATAAATAATTGTATCCGGTTAGCCTACATGAACCTTAAAATCATTTACAGTAATAGACATTGTCTTAATCAAAAAATAAAAACAATTTTATGTGAATCATTAGTGTTATCCAGATTCAATTTTGCCGATACAGTGTATGGTCCATGTATAGATGCGGAAGATGATCGCAGAATTCAAGTCATACAGAATTCTTGTTTAAGGCTAATTTTTGGAATACGGCGTAGACAGAATATTTCACATAAACTGCCCGAGATAGGGTGGCTTAACATGTCTGGACGACGCCTGCTTCATTCAGCTTGCTTATTTCATAAAATTGTAACCAACAAAATTCCTAAATATTTAAATAAAAAGATCTCTTATCGAACGGACATACATAACATAAATATTCGTTTTAAAGGTACTCTTACTCCTCCCCTTCATCGTACTGAACTATTTAAACGTTCCTTCTCTTACCAAATAACTAAAATTTATAATTCAATACCATCTGTTATAAAAAGTAAGCCAATATCCATATATAAAAATCATTATAAGAAATTTCTCCTAAATCAACAAACCGAAAATACAACATCTGAGCTAAGGTAATCGACAGTAATCCTATATGCCTACCCATTGCACTTAAAGACAAAATGTTTTTAAAATTGATTTTTTTTTCTAATATTGTAATTGTATGACAATTAATTTCCTACTACAAAATAATCGTTTACCGCTATCTTATTTACTAACGCTTAAGATTAAAAACAGGGGCATGCCTGTGCATAGCCATCTGATCTTCGGCGTTTTTTCTACTCATTTGATTTGTATTTCCTTTATTTAATTTATGTATCTGTAGTGGGAAAATAAAGACCATTTATTATTATTATTATTATTATTAATAGAGCCTAGAAAGAGGCTTCAAAAAATATAATGTACTATACATAGCATTCTATTCAGAAAAAGGCACTTGGTTCTGTAATTTCGTCTTGGCTCGCCCTGCATGTTCGAAAATAATTTCCAGTTATAGACTTTCCTATCTAGAAAAACTGAATACGTAAAAGTATTATTGTACACTGACTGGTATCTCTATCACAGAACAATCAGAATTGTAACTCTCATAAAATAACATTAAAAAGATGTGGCAAAAATAGGTGACCTTCAGCCATTTTATTGGGAGCACTCTAAGGACCGGCTTCGCACAAACGGAGTTTACAGAGTTGGCCTGACACGCATCTCTACCACATTTTGACTCTGATTTTGACGTTGTTTTTACATTATTAAAATACAAACAACCGAACAGTAGCAGCTGACGTCAGAACATGGCCGCTCTAGATGACTGGGTGTCAATAACCTAGTTTTGCATGTAAAATAATTTGAGGCCCTACGGGCCTCGGTTTCCTAAACATTCGAGACCTGAAAAGTCACTTACTGTTCGCGGTTAGTAAATAGTTTTTTGTAATACCTGCGAAAATCAAAGAAAAGTAATTAATGAGTTAAATTTGAATTATTGACAACTACCTGTCAAAATTAAATTTTAATATTGTAAATAAATTGGGTATATCGTATATACTAGAAATTAACAAAAGAAAACCTAATAGATAAACAACTCGTTGAAAAGTCAAGTTTGACAAGCAGTTTTTGAGGAAATACTATTATGGATATCGAAGAAGCTGCAAATATTGCTTGTACATCGCTTCTACCTGGGAAATCTAAAAAAAGGTACGAAATCACATATGACGTATTTAGAAAGTGGTGCGACGCTAAATATGTGGATATTCATACCAGTGAGGCGGTTTTACTCGCATGTTTTCTAGAGAAATCTAAAATATATACATCTCCAGCCAGCTTATGGTGCGAATATTCCATGCTGCGGTCAACCATCTCCTTAAATGATAATATGCCAAATTAAGGGCATTTTTAAAAAACAAAAATATTGGATATCGTCCCAAAAAAAGTGAGGTATTTACTATAGAACAAATTGTAAAATTTTTGAGTGAAACATCTGACCAAATATATCTGATGAAGAAGGTCGTTGCTATTATGGGAATTGCGGGAGCCTGCCGCAAAGATGAATTATGCAAGGTAACAGTAGACGATATTGTTGATAAAGGAAGCGTAATACTTATCAAAATACCTGATTCTAAAAATCACCTTTCAAGAAGTTTTACTATCGTAGACAATGACAATTTCCACTGTCTGGAATTATTCAGGAAATATATGAGTCTGCGACCAAAAAATTCAGAAAATAAAAGATTATTCTTGAGATATAAAAATGGGAAATGCGTTAACCAACCAGTTTGGAGAAATATTTTCGCTAAAATTCCGTCTGATATTGCAACATTTTTAAATTTGGAAAATGCAAAAAATTACAGTGGACATTCGTTTCGCAGAACCTCGGCAACTCTTTTGGCTAACAGCTGAGTCGACGTTCTTGCGTTGAAAAGGCACGGTGGGTGGAAGTCCTCGGCAGTAGCAGAAAGTTATGTGGCGGAATCTTTAATGAACAAAATACAAGTAGCTAACAAGATTTTCAACATTAGCAACCTAGAAGCCGGTTCATCTCGTCAAACATCTGATAATGATCTCTCGGATAATATGGAGAATACTCCACTAGATGGTCCTGAAGTAATTAAAGATATAAAAAAAAATTAACATCAATTTTGACTGTTGATAATATGAATAATTGTACTTTTCACATTTCCATAAATAATAAAGATGCTTAAAATAATTTCTTCATTTCTTCATTTTTGTGTATGCAAGAAATGTTTGGTTTCAACGATAGATTTTTTTTACCTAAAATTTCTGTTGATCTAAGCAGGTAAATAATAACTAGTACGTAATATTCACTTACAGCCCACGTCGGACTGTAAGTGAATATTACAGCCCTGTAACCATGGCAACCAGTAAATGAATTGTAAGTTCAGCTTACTCTAATAAAAATTTGTTAATCCACTTACAGTACAGGTATTACAAAAAATATGTTATACAGATATTCCACACTCAACTTGGCAACTGCGAGTGTAAATAAAAATCGGCAAGGTTACAAACGCTCCCAAAAACATGGCGATTTCACATGCGCCAACACTTCCCGCCATTGCGAGTTCCACTTCAGGTTGTTCTGTGTCTCTATCAACCGCCCAAACTACTTTAAAATTTTTGACATAAAAGATAAATATGATACAGCATTGCAATACTGTGTTTAAGGTATCCTGTAACAGTTTGATATTTATAATAAGAACTTAAGAAACGTTGCGCATGCAAATCTCCTATTTAATGCGTTGTATGTCTCGGTGTGATTATGCATCGACCGTGTACTTATTTGCATTTTAAAATAGAAGGCACATGTCCTAAAATTGGATATAACTATCAGATAATTTTAGACATGCGGCACTTGAGGCACGTAACATGATGCAGTCGATTATTTTTTTAAATAATTAATTTCCATTTTGATTGTGCCAAAATATAAGAACAGATAAATATTAATGAACTGTATCACTACTTCCAAATACATTCTAGACAACAGATACTACAAAAATTATAGCAAGTTCCACAAATTATCCAGTACAATTTGTTTAATTAAGAAATGATGAAAACGAAAAATTGCATCTTTAAATAGCGTCATTAAAAATAGCATGTGAAATTATTTAAAAAAGCTATTTTTCATTCCTTAATATTGAATGTGTATTGATACATATTTTATGAATAGACAATTATTATTATTCAACAATAAACACATTTCTTTTAGAAAACAAAGGGGTAAAGGTATTTACACAGAACTTCCCTCTTTATACACCTACTTTAATCTGCCCATTTCTTCACTGGCAGTAGCGTCAACTACCTACGAAATTTGACTGTTCTCCGTCAAGTAGTTTTTTAGTTATAGCGCCAACAGACTGACAACAGACCGTCAGACAAACGGAATTAAAAGATTTTCATTTTCGCAATCTACATGATCTAAACCGTGGAAATTCGAAGAAATCTCGAACGGTGATTTTGTATAAAATACAATACTTCCCTTCAGTAAGTGGAGGAAGCAAAAGATAAGGGCTTGTTTTTGTATTTTTAAACTTTATTATCTACGGTGAAGTGGTTGGTACTCGTTTAACAACATCTGGGAGGATGAAACTGAGTGCAAATAGTGTGGGATTACTACAGAAGAACGGGGAAGCTGTCAATATAAACACAAAGCGACCAAAAGATAAGTCTAGTCTAGTCTATTAATTCCGGACGCGGCTTCACCTCGTCCGGAAACAGCTCCGATCCACTCTCGATTGCGACACCGCTGTATTTCGACCTTGAATGAAAACTGGTAACTTTGCCCCCTGTGAAATATGCAACCCATATTACATTTGCATATATCAGCCGTTGCATATACGACAGTCTCACTCGACCGCGTCACCGCTGTCTTTTGACCTTGAACGAAAACTGGTAAATCGACCACCATATACGAACATAAACATTTCCAATGTTAACATCCTAAGCAAACCGTTCGCCTAGAAAAGAAGCCCTATACCCATTAGATCTTAAAGTATACAATATGACAATAGACGTGCCACGCAAAAGTAATGTATAATTATAATTAGTAGACTACCATTTTGCTAGTCTTGAACTCGCTGTACCCCGGGCATCTAGGGTTTAAGTCGCTTGTCTGCGGTTTACGAGTATTGAACTTGCTTTCCCCCGGACATCTGGTATTTAATTTTAACTCGCCTGTCTTCGGTTTTACGAGAATTGCAAAAAGGCCCCTCTCAAAATTTTAGCCAGAGGCCCACAAAGTCGTAATCGTCCCCTGCCTAATTGCATTGAAAACCTTTGTCTTGCTTGGCGTAATTGTCATATTTATTATTTTTCCAGAAGAATTTCTGAATTCGCCAGATTAATACTCTTTCAAATTATTGGGAGGGGGGCAGTTGCCTACCCTTGCCCCCCCGCCTATGGATTCAGTTTGCATATATTTCTTCCTAGTGCTCAAAATTTTGTTTTAAAGTGTTTTCTCAAATTGCATTTCATTATAAACCTTTACCTTATCCTCACTATTTCACTCTATTTTAGGGGATTTTATTGCATTTTCCTATAAAATTACCTGGATTCAGCTATACACAAAATCTATGTACTCAACTTTTTTTTTTGTGTGGCTGTATTATGAATGGTTGGTAACAATTCTTAAATGAAAAATTATTTTAAAAATTAAAAGAAAATCGAATTACTCGTTGTCAAATATTAGTAGCAGGGTTTTTAAAAAATAGATGGGTAGCGCTGTTCTAAAAGGAACCAAGCGCCATTTTGGAGTTTTTAAGTAAAAGACACCAAGTTGTTGCCAAAATTGTAGCTTAGATCTTATAAAAGGATCCGAGTCGTTAAATTTATAACTTGATAACATTCCTTTTAACAATAGTAAATTGGCATGCAAATAACTGATTATAAATTTTTTATTAGCTATTTAAATGATGATTAGTAAATACATTCCAATGGCACTTGGTTCCTTTTAGAACAGCGCTATCCAGATTAATTGTATTTTTAAACCCTAACACAGGGTGCTAAAAAAGTCCATGTTTCCACTTTCCTATCTTTTTTGCATTAAAAAACATGAAAAATACATATTAATTTTCTCTAATCTAAACGTAGATAATCCATACAAATTACATGTTCATTTATTTAGATAGAATCAGGCACATTACGTAACAGCTGAGCGATGAACTAGTTTCTGTTAGTAAACGTACTTGTAGTTATATAACGATCTGGCAAGCGATAGAGAATTCATTGAAAGTCGGCGTTAGATGTAAATAGATTGTGCACATATTTTCGCAAATTAAATTTGCAAACGTTATAAAATTGTACAATAACTGCATTCACAAGTTCTCGCAATTCTACTAATAAGGAATGTTAATAGTTTTATAATGTGTCCGAAGATAAAATATCTTTCTTATCCACATATTACCATAACTACAGATAACAGAGGTAATCGTCATTTTTATGTTTAACAAAAAATGATAAGCCTTTTCATAAAATTTGTTCAAACCATGTCATCATCTAGCTCACTTATTTATTAAGTACTTAACAACCACCACCAATCCACATATGGTGACAGATGTTTATATATTTATTATTAAACACATACAATTTAAAGGTAGTGAGATAAGACCTTAAATTCCTGCGTCCCAAAAAAATTAATCTAGAGAACTAAGGTCATGCGATCTGGCTGGCTACGTTGCAACATCTCTTCCACCAATCCATCAACTAGAGAACCCATCATTCAAGTATTCACGAACTCAGGCAACACAATAAGACAGATTGGCGCAGATTATTGCTGGGCTAGTCATGAGCCTTTTGATTAATTGGCCACACATTTTTCTGACGATGCCTCATGCAGTTAGTTGCAATATGGTACCAGATTGTGGTGGTGTACTAGATTAACATATACCACCTGTCGAAATGGGAGTTGGAAGATCGTACAGCTTCGTAAAAAATTCTAATGAGTTCTTTAATTACATTAATAAGATACCTATGACCCAGCACAAAATGGCAGGTATCAATTTCTTGATTCCTCGTCTATTCAGTTTCCCTCTGAATGAACAAAATTTGCAAACATTTTGGTGTTTGTCGATCCTGTTTCAGAGATAATACAGGGTGTAATTAGTTTCATGTCATTAAAAAAAACTGGTAATAGGGACCGACTAGACAAACAGAAAACCTATATGACCTTTTTCTCTAGGGGCACTTTGAAAAAAACTGACCTGGGTTTACATTTTTAATGTTATGGTAGGAAAGATTTGAGAACCACTGTTTTTCAGGGTCGATGGATCTTATAGTTCCGAATATTAGAAATAATAAAAAACTGTAATACCCGACTTGTGTTCCCGTCGGTAGAAGTGCGGTACTTTGATGGGATTATTTGTATTGAACTTTTTATACCACTAATTATAAGAATGTAAATAATTCCTTTTCTTTCGGCACAACGCAAGTATAGCATGGCCGCAGGGGTTTAAATAGGATTTGTTTACATGTGTTTTTTAATTTGGACAAAGCAATTGTAGCTTCTATTGTCGTTTATAAGAATTTATAAAATTTAAAAGTGGTTTATTAACATTTGTAACATTGTGTTAAAAGCTTAAAAAATTAGTAATTGTTTTATGAAATTGGAATACGAAGAGTTAGACGTCCGAGATACGATAACAGAAAATAGTTGTGTATTTTAAGTTAGGAAAAAATCTGACTTTTTTAACGAATTGAGCGCATAATTTTTCCCAATCAGGTATCGAAAACTAAAAATCAAGTCTTTGGTCTCTATGAAAATCAATGTAAACAATAAAAAACAGATAAAAACAAGACAACGAATACCAATAATAATAATCATACCTTTAATGCCCAATAGGTAACACCCAATAACCGAACAATTCTTTTGAATTTTTTACAAAAATTGTTCGAAATAACCTCCATCTCCACGTATACACATTTCGGTACGTCGAACTAATAACATACTTACTCCGTTCAACACATTTGGTAAATTAGGATCATTTTTTATGGTTTCTATGCACATTGAAATACGTCGTTGCAATTGTTCTAAAGCTCTTCCGCACCAGCTGAATTTCCACCACTTTCTCCATGTACCAAGTCCATATTCGCGAGCTCTAGATAAGTGTAATCTCCAATAATGTCCAAAATTTGCGTTTTAAAACACCACACTAAACTATGAATTAACGTTATCAATAAAAAAAACAAAAAGAAAAACTTGGTCCAAAATCCAAAAAGTAACACAAAAAGCACGAACGAGAAGTAGTGTCTTACGTAACCAAGCACTAACGACTTGAACTATAAGTCAATGAAATAAATCTTAACATAAGCGGCAGAAAATTCAAAAAGAAAACAGACAAAACCAAGGAACGGGTACGTCGCGTCATGCGTGCGTTCTTTACCAAGTAAGGACAAAACTGAAATTACTTGAGAATATTACAAGGGAGAGATAGCACGCCTAACAGAATAATTGGCCGCGAAGAAGCAAAAAACATGACGATGTCCTCTGTCGGTCGCTTTTAACTGCTTTGTCAGCATACTTATTTGCAGGAATGTCAGAGTATCTCGTGCGACAAGACGCGAGGCAATAAGACCTACCCCAATATGCCAGCAGTTCTCAAACTAGGTTATTAAGTATTTTGGAAATTTTTGTTTATTTTTTTTCTCCAAAACTATGAGCTTTAGACCCCATGTTATATAAGGTTTTTTTGTTTGTCTTGTCGTTCCCTACCACCAGTTTCTTTTAATGACATGAAACTAATTACACCCTGTATATCCCTATGACCCAGCACAAAATGGAAGGTATCAATTTCTTGATTCATCGTCTATTCAATTTCCCTCTGAATGAACAAAATTTGCAAAAATTTTGGTGTTTGTCGATTCTATTTCGAAGATAATATATACGTCGTTCTTTAGTTCTAAGAGTTTCAGTTTCTCATACGTGTAATAAAGTAATGTGTTGTTTAATTATTTTACTGCTCAAAAACAAAGATATTGAATAAGTCATTTTTGATGATTTACAACTGCATCAACTTTGCAAAACTTCAGCAGTGGCGGCTCGTCAGGGGAGGCAGGGGAGGCTGAGCCTCCTCTTGGAAGAACCACCATATCTTCAAAAGTAATATCTTAAGAAATTTCTATTAGGTATATCTCAATTTTCAATATTTTTTATTGTTTATTATCCATTAATTAATTTTCAGTTTATATATAACATTTTTGGATTTCCTTTCCACAAACATACCTATAACGTTACAGTCCGGATAGTCTTTGTATGCATATTTCCCGGTCGACCGGTCTTTTACTGAATGAACACTGCGGTTCGCTGGAGGCTAATACGAAATAGCTTCCAACTTTACCGCATTTACTTACAACATGAATGACCTTGAATTTCTTTGCGCTGTGTAAAATAGCAACACTTGGAATAGCCAAGTGTGAGGCTAGCCTCCAGATCTCAGTTCTTTATAGTGCATGTGCACAGGTCATTCAAGAGTCAGGTGATTCACAAAGAAAACGAACTGACGTCTGACAGTTGCGTTTAGCCGGTTATAAGAACAACTTGACGTATAAATACATAAAACATTTGATAGGCGGGCTAGAAATAAGTGCTCTAGGTGAAAATATTCCCAACAACATGTCTTGTTGTCCAGACGTGGTGGATTATTTGTTATTAAAGGGATTTACTCCTCCTATTTATGACGAAAAGGTAAGAATTAAAAGAAATGCCAGGCCTACACCAGCAATGCTTTCGTTAGTTTTTAAAAGTGGTAAACAAAACAGAGGGTTTTGTGATAACAATTATAAAAAAGTCGAGTGGTTAACGGCATCAACAGTTAGAAACAAATTATATTGTTGGAGATGTTTATTATTTACTAATGATCAATCCTCAATTTGGGGCAGGGCCGGGTTTAATAATTTGCAAAATTTGTCGCGAGGTTTAGAAAGGCACGAAAAATCCCAGGAGCACATTTCATCTTGCATTAAATTCGAAATGTTTGGTAAACAAAATATTGTAAATTTCTTGGATTCTGCACATAAGAGAGAAATAGAAAATGTTAACGAAAAGGTCCGTGAGAATAGGGAAATATTAAAGAGGTTAATAGATGCCGTTATATAGTTATCTTCACAAGAAAATTCTTTCCGAGGACGTGACGAAAAACGAGAATCGTGCAATAAAGGAAATTTCAAAGAGCTGGTAGATTTTTAAAAACTTATGACCCAAAATTAGAGAACTTTTTGAATAACGCCACTATTTTTTGAGACAATTCCGGTAAGCTTCTGTAGAATGATCATTTTCAGCACTTAAACGCATAAAAACATTTTTACTAGAAACAAAATGAGTCAAGACCGCCTTTCAAATGTATCGCTTATTTCAATAGAAAAACGTTTTTTGTCAGAATTGAGGAAACACGATTCATTTTATGATGAAATAATCAACCATTTTGCTAGTTCCAAAAATCGCAGGTTACCACTCATTTATAAAAATATTCAGGCTTTAAAGCAGAGATTAATATAGGTAGTTGTTATTTTAGAAAAAATATTTATTTGTGTTATTTATTTTTTAGGAAATATTTTTTATAATTCTCCATAATATAGAGTTCAGCGGTTATATTTTTTATATATAACTTTCTCAAAACTATTTTAATTTCTTTAAAACTTATAATTTTACACGCCTGGCAGTGATAATGAATACAATTTTTTGTTTGTAGAAAAACACTTTAATTTTTTTACCAAAACTATTTTTATTTTTATTAAAAGTTATATAATTTAATTACAAGTGGGATAGTAGGAGTCCTTTGGATACCGATACTCGAATCGTAGGAACGAGAATTTCATGAGAATTATTTTTTCATCTCATCATATTTTCTATTTCCTTTTCATTCTATTCTTTTATTAGTTCTATTCTCTCAAGTCGTGAATCGGTATCCTGGCGAACAACCCACGGCAAAAAAATGTAACGCGCCTTTGGAATACCTCAGGGGTGGTGGGGAAATGTACAAATTGTAGTCATATTGCACATCAGTTGTCTTTCAGAATATCAAGCCTCCTCTGCAGACAATATCACGAGCTGCCGCTGAACTTCAGAATCATTAATGACATCTGTTATTATGAAGTGTTAAGTATTGTGCAAAATTTAAAAAATTTAAATTCCTCAGGTATGGACAACATTAGTGCAATTGACTTAAAACATGTATAATTTTGAAACCATTAACAAAACTATTAAACTGTTCTCTAAGTGATAGGATTTTTCCAGTAAAACTGAAATTTGTCAAAATAGTACCCTTATTTAAATCATGTTGTAATTTAAAGGTGGAGAATTATCGACCAATATCCATATTAAGTTTATTCCCTAAAATATTTGTAAAATATGTGCCAAGAAAAAAATCGATTTCCACCTTCCAGTGACTTCGAGCGGCCATATCTCGAAAACCAAGGCACGCACCGACTTGCTATTTACGCCAATCGATTTTTACATCTTTCTACGTACTCCTGATTTTTTTGTTCAGATTTTTGCTAGCTTTTGTTTGGCAGAAATGGCCCTCAAAGCTGGACCTCTCACTTTGGCGAGCGATATCTCACTTAAAAAGTGCGGAAAAAATATCGTGCCCCACATCGTCGGATTGGAAATTTAATTTGCAATCGATCTAGTACAAAAAAGAGGGGGTTAATTTTGTCTAGAAAAAGTTACGGCCATTTATGTGAAGAGATCGAAATCTCCTAATTAGGCAGATGAATTTTTTTGAGTGGCTGTGTAATCAATTCGGGTTTCGTTCTGATCTCTCTACGACAGCTACTATCGTACACTTTTTAAATAATCTATATGAGATAAGGATAAGAAGAGTGTCGGTATCTTTCTTGACCTGAGCAAGGCGTTCGATCTTGTATGCCATGCTAGCCTTATGAGAAAACTTGAGAGTTATGGTATAAGAAAGAGGTGAACCACTAAATTGGTTTAAAATCTATCTGTGTGGCAGAGCACACTTTGTTCAAATTAATAACTGCAAGTCTGACGTCCTTGAACCTTCAACAGGAGTACCACAAGGGTCAGTTTCAGGTCCCTTACTGTATATTATTTATGTGAACGATTTTATTGTGCACGACTCTATTTTATTCGCTAATGATTCATCTCTTTTAATATCAGAATGTAATATAAAACATGCGGTAAACAAATCTAATGTAAGGCTCTAACAGCTCAAGAATGGTTTACAGAAAATAGGCTTATTCTAACAATTCGATATTATTAAGGTTTAGTAACTTATAAGGAAATTCTTTTGATAAAGACAAATAGTGGAACTATTAGGCAAGAACAAACTGTTAAATTCCTTGCCTTACATATACCAGGCAACTGTTCGTGACAATATTTGTAGGATAATTGCTCCAGCTTGCTATTTTTCGAGATATATCGAAGAAGCCGTCAAAAATCGGCTTTTTATGTCATCGCTGTATCTTTTTCAAATTTATATTTAAATACTCACTATCAATCGTAAGTATAGCTCACAGCAAGACGAAAAAGCACGTTTTTGAAAAATTTTAAAGTATCTTTTATTTTTCGAGATATATGGATTTTTCGAGAATCGGATAGACTTGCTCCGCGGAGGGTTCCACAGTAACGAAACAGTTGTTCGTGAATTAAAAAAATATGACTCTATTCGAAGAAAGTTGAAGGAGAAAGTTGTAGGTGCTAAAGGTCTTTCGATTTCTATTTCTTTAAATATAGGTTGCGATATCACTTTTCGAGATATATCGAGAAAGCCGTTAAAATTCGTCTTTTTGTTTTCGCTGAATCCATTTCAAATATACATTTAAACACTCACTATCAATAGTAAGTATAACTTACAGCAAGCCGAAAGAGCACGTTTTTGAAATATTTTAAAATATCTTTTATTTTTCGAGATATATCGATTTTTCGACATTCTCGATAATCGGATAGACTTGCGAGGGTTCTGCAGTAACGATCTTGGGCTCATTTTCTTTATAAAGAGTTGCACTATAAGGCTGTGAAAGAATTGTAACGGTTTTGTTAATTTTAAGGGTAAATAAATAGCTTTAAAATAATTGCATTTTTTTAGGTTAGGTTTTTTAAAAATAATTTTGCCAATTTCAATTTAACAGAAATGACTTATACTGGAATCGATTAAAAGTGTTATCGCAACGGATACTTAGGAAAATAGCAATCGAAAGACCTTTTTTAGCACCTAAAACTTTCCCCTTCAACTTTCTTCGAATAGTGGCATATATTTTTTTTATTTGCGTTACTGTAGAACCCTCCGTGGAGCAAGTCTATTCGATTTTCGAGAACGTCTTTCTTTTGAAAAATCGATATACAGGGTGTTTCACTTAAAAGTCCCCAGGCCATTATCTCTAAAACTAATAAAGATATTTTATTTTTGTAAATGGCAGATGATTGATACCAAAGAAAGGTTTAAATAACGGTGATTAGAATTTTTCCTCAACAGCACACAGAGATGGCGCTGCGATGCAAAACTATTTTTTGATGGCTGGAACCTTGAAACATAAGTCATGTGATTAAACAATAATTTGTGAATAATTTTGATGGTATAGAGAATTTACAAAAAACAAGCCGTTTTGGAGTTACATGAGTTTCTTTCATTAATGCCAGTACACGTGAATTTTAATAAATCCCTATAATTTATTTATTATTTATTATAGAATATTGGTTACCAAACACTTTTTTTCAAGATAAGGAAAGTGATATAATACACTATCATAAAATTATGTTTACCACTTCCGGCCAAACCGGAACTAACATGATGAACCAATATCCATATGTTCCTACATATTACATTTTTTTTTCCAATAACGCTTCTAATAAAACGGCTCCCAAAACTTAAAGTAAGTAAGACAACAAAGAAAATACACAATTTAGAATGGTAATGAAAAATCTACTTAAGAGATATTAGTATGCTTTGATTTAATTTTAAGTTTGACAGTTATTAAACAAAGTTTGTAGTTGGTGCATTTCAATCATAGTTTCAAACAGAAATAGTGTACTTAGAAACAATTCAAAGCAAATTAATCCAAATAAGGCAATAAAAAAAAATGAATTTAAAAAATGGTTAGATACACCAATGAAGATAAGTTAAATATGATTTTAATATACGGTGAATGCAAAAGAAATTCCCGACAGGCAAAACGATTGTTTTGTTTACGATTTCCAAATAGACCACACCCGATAAAAAAACATTTATCATGCTGTTTAAAAATTTAAGAACCTGGGGTAGTTTTAAGAAAACTATTCGTAACAGAAATAGGCCAGTTAGAAACGATGAAAATACAGCCTTGGTGTTAAATAGTGTTGTCAACAATCCTCAATGTTCTCTCCGGAAATTGGCATCGGAAACTAATCTGTCGATATCTTCGTGCCATAGAATATTAAAATCAAATAAATACCATCCATACAAATTAAAATTGATCCATCATTTAAGGCCTGGTGATTATGAACGAAGATTACATTTTCTAGCTGAATTTTCAGTTCTTTCTGAAGAATGCACAAATTTTTTTAAAAATGTGCTCTGGAGCGATGAAAGCCGTTTTCACAACAACGGAGTTGTGAGTAAGCATAACTGCCGATACTGGTCACAAAATAATCCTAGATGGATGAGAATGACCCGAAATCGGGTAACTTTTGGAGTTAATGTGTGGTGTGGAATATTAAATTCATATATTATTGGACCATATCTATTCCATGGGACTTTAAATGGAAGAAAATATGAGATATTTTTGAGAAATGTATTGCCAGGATTATTAGAGACTATCCCTCATAACCAGGAGAATATTTGGTTTCACTAAGATGGTGCACCACCCCATAACTCAGTACTAGTCAAAGATTGTCTTAATGAAATGTACCCTCAGAGATGGATTGGTACTAATGGAGTAGTCAGATGGCCAGCACGATCACCTGACTTGACTCCATTAGATTTTTACCTTTGGGGGTATTTAAAAAGTGTAGTGTACATTGAACTCATTGAGGATATGGCCGATTTGTATAATAAAATATATGCAAGTGTTGCTGCTATAAATAGACATACGTTACAAAAAGTTTGCAATGACGAGTTACTGAAACGGTACAATATGTGTATTCATGAAGAAGGGAGAAATTTTGAACATTTAATATAATAAGTACCTACTAATAAGAAAGAAATTAGGTTAATTTCATTTTTAATAATATTTCGATAGTTTTTAAATGTTTGTTTATAAAACTTTTGTTTACGTTCTTTACTGAATTGTTAATATAAATTTAGCCCATTCTAAATTAGTGTGTATTTTCTTTGTTGTCTTACTTACTTTAAGTTTTGGGAGCCGTTTTATTAGAAGCGTTATTAGAAAAAAAAAATGCAATATGTAGGAACATATGGATATTGGTTCATCATGTTAGTTCCGGTTTGGCCGGAAGTGGTAAACATAATTTTATAATAGTGTATTATATCACTTTCCTTATCTTGAAAAAAAGTGTTTGATAGCCAATATTCTATAATAAATAATAAATAAATTATAGGGATTTATCAAAATTCACGTGTACTGGCATTAATGAAAGAAACTCATGTAACTCCAAAACGGCTTGTTTTTTGTAAATTCTCTATACCATCAAAATTATTCACAAATTATTGTTTAATCACATGACTTATGTTTCAAGGTTCCAGCCATCAAAAAATAGCTTTGCATCGCAGCGCCATCTCTGTGTGCTGTTGAGGAAAAATTCTAATCACCGTCATTTAAACCTTTCTTTGGTATCAATCATCTGCCATTTACAAAAATAAAATATCTTTATTAGTTTTAGAGATAATGGCCTGGGGACTTTTAAGTGAAACACCCTGTATATATATTTCTTCGAATAGAGCCATTTTTTTTTTAATTTGCGTTACTGTAGATCCCTCCGTGGAGCAAGTCTATTCGATTTTTGAGAACGTCTTTCTTTTGAAAAATCGATATATCTCGAAAAATAAAAGATATTTTGAAATTTTTCAAAAACACACTTTTTCAGCTTATCGTGAGCGTATTTAAACGTATGTTTGAAACAATTACAGCGAAAACAAGAAAAGCCAATTTTGACAGTTTTTTCGATATATCTCGAAACGTGTTATCGCAACTGATACTTAAAACAATGGCAATCGAAAGATATTTTTAGCACCTACAACTTTCTCATTCAACTTTTTCCGATTAGTTTTTTTTTTATTTGCGAGAAACTGTTTTTTTTTTCAACTTCTCAAATGTCTTAAGTTAAGTCCGACACTTCAGGTCGCGTCCATCGAATCATAAATCTTTCTTAGATTTTTTTTTTCAGTACAACCGTATTTTTTGCTTTCGGGTATGAATTGTGGTAAATTTAACATTAGGCCGTGATCAGTTGATTGGGCTAATTGGTATAAACATGAATACAAATAAAGTGTAACTTAAATGACGTATCAATCATTTCCAAATTACTCAAATGTCGTTTAAGTTGTCATACTGTACCTAATTTGTATTAAATATTATAATATAAACTTTAACGAATTCATCCAGTCTTTAGAAAAAAGAGAAAACAACGAAAAATACATTTTTTTCTTATGGTAAAAACCATTTTTACCGAAAAAATGGAAAGAAGGAAGAGAAGAAATAGAATTTTCAATTGTGTAAGACACAGAAACCAATTTCTAAACAACGAACTCCTTACATATAACTGAAATAATAAAAACTCACCCTGAGCACTAATATCCCATACAACTACAGTAGCACCAAGTTTGGCCAGTCTGAGGGCCAGAAGCCTTCCCAATCCTCCACCTCCTCCCGTAACCAGGGCGACTTCTCCACTAACATCTTTCGCATATTGATAACTGCTTGGCAAGAGAGATGTGGCAATAGCCTTCACTACCATCGCAATTGTAAACAATAAAAATCCTATTAGATCGATAACCGATCTTAATATGTTAGTATCACCGGGTTGGGACGTAACCTTCATGTTTACCGAACTGTTTTACTTCACACACTGACTAGACTTAATTGAGCTGGTAGATCATGATGTATCCATTACTTTTATTTATCACAGAGGTCGCGGTTATCTGGAAATTAAAGAAAATATCAATTACAAACAAGACTTTAATTCTGTAATGAATGATATCGTCAGGGTCGGACTGGCGTCGTGTGGATAACGAAACTGTAATAATCCCCTTACTATTTTAACGCAATTAAAATCAACTGTCGAAATCATGAAAGGATTGAGAGGAATTTTAGTCGAATGTGATGAATGATGATTCATATGTTAGCAACCATGTGATAATTTGAATGTGACTGTATGAAATTGATTTTTGAAAAATTGAGGAAGCCGCTACTATCTGATAATTCATAATTCTTACGAGGTTAAGTAAAACACTGCTATGTTTTTACCACTATATTTGCACAAAACGTGACTGCAGTTCTAACACTTTGTCATTATCATACGATGATTCAACTAAGAATAAAATAAGTACAAAGGTTTGGTCCTTATTTAAATATGTTCCTAAATTAAACAGATTAGAGGATTATGAAAGTACACAGGTAGTGTATGATAATATGGAATCCTAACCATCCAAGGGTGGGTTTCCCACAAATATTAAGAAACAAGGGTCAGTTATACTTGGTAACAGTAGAAAGCGAATGCATTATATATAATTGATCATTTAACAAGATTAAATTACTCTTATTATTGTATTTATATATTTCTGATGCTTCTAACAAATTAAGTTTTAAAGCTTTGCTAGCATAGTGTAGGATGTTCATGTTATTAATATCTGGGAAATTATGTCCACTCTCTAACATATGATTAGAAAATGTAGAATCTGTTTTTTGTAGTCTGAAGGATCTATTGTGGTCGAGGTATCTGGTGCAAAAGTTGATAATCTTTATTGTAGGCGAGTCTGCCTGGGATTTTTCCAAGAAAATTTCTATACCACTTGAGTTAGCCACGGATTCTTATGGCAAAAATTCCGCTGAACGAGATTTTCTTATAAAAAAATTTCCTAAACCGCGAGCTTCATGGTCAAATAATTGCAAACAATTTTATTTCGTTATTATTTAATAAAATGAAAACGGTTTGACGGATCCGAAAATATCTTGATTTAATAGAAAGATATTTTCAATTCGCATCGTTTGGCGCCAGACACAACTCATTTTGTTAACCCGTTCATTTGTTATAGTTAAAGTAAATTTCTTAATTAACAAATTAATTAGTTCGAAACTAATGAGGTCAGGATATTGTTTTTTCCAAATACATGCCTTTTATACGCAAAGTTAAAAGCAAATTTGACGGAAAAAAATTTGCCCACACCGAGGATCGAACCCGCCCCCCCCATTGCGCGTCAAATCTTACTATTTTTACGTTGTGAGGGAGATTTTTTTAAGGGTCAAAAACGCATATAACTCTTCAGAGATTGAAAATTTTTTGCAGAACTTTTTGTGGTGGATGGAAAAACTTGTTAGCTTTCATTTGCAAAGAACCTCGTGTCCAAAAAGTTGTTAATAAACAAATCAGAGCCTCTCACTCAATATCACTTATATTTCCGGTTCCGGTTATCCGATTAAGTTCTTTCTAGTCTCAAAATTTTCCTTATTCCAAGCACTTTCTTATGCACAACCCCATTTCGATACGCTCGCCCAGAGCCGAGATATTCCATTTATTAATTTGCAAAATTAATTTAAATTTTAATTAAACGAAAACAAAAAGCTGCATTCGTGCAGACTTCTATGGGTGTTATGCCCGACATCAATATTTATCGTTAAAGTTGGTCTGAAGTCGATAAAACTTTCTAAAAAAAGTTATTTGCTAATTAACAAATTATGCCAATTATTTAAACAATCAAAAAGTTTTGAAGATATTGGGTCAACAAAAATTCAGTATATTCTTTGGTATAAAAGGCATGTTTTTTGACAGGAGCAATATAATGACCTCATTAGTTTCGGAGTAATCAATTTGTTAATTACGAAATTTATTTTGGCTATAACAAATAAACGCGTTGACAAAATGAGTTGTGCCAAACGACGCGTATTGAAAATATCTTTCGATTGAATCAAGATTTTTTCGGATCCGTCAAACCGTTTTCATTTTATTAAATAAAAACGAAAACATTTTTGTTTAAACAATTATTTGACCATGAAGCTCGCAGTTTAGGAACATTTTTCATTTCAGAAAATCTTGTTCAGTGGAATATTTCCTATAAGAATCCGTTGCTAACTCAAATGGTATACAAAATTTGTAAAATCACCTCTTTTTTACCCCAGGCAGACTCGCCCATTGGGGTTTAAATACTATTTGTTTTGAGAATATTTGATATTTTCTCTGTTAGTGTATCACAGTGTGTGATGGTAGCGTAAGGTGTTTGTTTTTCTTCTCTTACTATGGGATAGATTATTGCTTTAAAAGCAGGTATACTGATTTTGTTTTTTGTTTATTAATTTGCTGATAGTTTCTGTGGGGAACCATTATTTTTATTTTTTTTTATTTATTTTATTCATACACCATCTAACAGTACAAGACCATTTACAAGATGGGAAACAACACATACATCGTACAAAAATTACTTAAATTTACTAGCGTACATTTCAGTAAAGATATATAACAAAAGAAAATATAAATATTAAAGAGAATAAAGAGTTGAATTTATTTACAATAAAAAGAGAGAATTAAAAATACATATATGATTTAGACAGAATCTCCTATTTATTAAAGATGTCGATATCACGCTGACTGTGGTTATAGCTAGAGCACATGCTGTAGATTGGTGAAAACTTTAAAGTATTAGTCCGGGCTATAGGAAGGTAGAAAGTTTGGTTTTGTCTTGAATTTATTCGCGGAATATGGAAATTAAGTCTCTGGAGTATCTCACTACAGTCAATATCATAATGAATCACCTTTTTTAAGAAATTTATGGCAAATTCGTTGCGTCTTTCAGATAGGCTACGCATTGAAAACATTTGAAGTAAATCACTTTGTGGAAAACCAATTGGTGGATATATACCATGAGATTTTAGATGTAGAAATTTAATAAAGTGGCGTTGCACGTTTTCTAATTTAAGACTATGAGTGTTATAGCAGGGCTGCCAAACAAGAGACGCATCCTCTAGTTTAGATCGCAAAAAAGAAAAATACAATAGTTCTAACGTTGAAATATTAGAGAAATCACGCCCATTGCGTATAATAAAACCAAGTGTTCTATTTACGTCGCAAAATTAACGTATCTATATGATTGACAAAGCTAAGTTTTTTGTCAAAAATTACTCCAAGGTCTTTAAACGAGGACGGTCGAGTTAATGGTTCGTTTTCTAGACAGTAGTTAAATGTAAAATTAACATCCTTTGTGGAAAATGTCATTACGTTACATTTTTGCACATTTAATGTGAGACTGTTCTCGACACACCAAGCGCTGAGTTTAGATATATTATTTTGTAAATTACTGCAGTCATTTATGTTAGAGATTCTATGTAGTAGCTTGAGGTCATCTGCGTACATTAAAAAATGAACATCTAGTTCATATGTTATATCATTGATGAATATATTAAACAAGAGTGGCCCAAGGAGAGACCCCTGAGGTACACCAGAACAAGATAAGTAATCAGTAGACCTGAATCCATTAAACGCGACGTACTGTTTCCTATCTGACAAATATGATTTTAAAAAGTGTGTAAGATTCGGCGACATTCCAATGTTGGACAGTTTTTTAATAAGAATGTTATGATTAAGCCTGTCGAATGCTTTTGTGAAATCGAAATATATTACATCTGTTTGAACTTGCATCTCAATGGACTCAGATATATATTGGGTAGCACATATTAAATTGGTGGTTGTAGATCGACCTTTCATAAATCCATGCTGCTGAGAGGATATACTGTTTTTGACATGCGGATATATGCAATTATGCAGCAAAATTTCAAAAGCTTTGCCAAAGTTACAAATGATAGTGATTGGTCGGAAATTTGTTATATCATTTTTGTTGCCCTTTTTATAGACTGGACAAACTTTAGAATACTTCCAGACATCAGGAAAAGAACATCATTTTATAGCCAAATTAAATAAAATTTTTAGTGGATGGGCGAATATATTAGCACAATCTTTCAGTAAAAATGCAGGTATACCATCCGGCCCCATGGTGAGCTTCGGTTTCATTTTTTTTAATGCTTTTAGGACGTCTTCTTCAGAAAAGGAAACTAAATTAATGTTATTGTTATTTAAGCTATTATCATCTGAATTTATGTTATCCGGTGCACTTGGTAAAAACGATTTTTCAAAAAATTTAGCGTAAGCGTTAACACTATCCTCTGGGTTGTCAAGATGTTCGTCATTGTAATACATATCTTTAGAGATATTTGTCATTCCTTTCTTATTGTTGATATATGACCAGAATTTATTTGGATCCTGATTAATATTGTTTTCAGCTCGCTCGGTATAGTTTTTATAGGCAGTTTTGATATCCAATTTAATTTTTGATCTAAGTCTTGTAAATTCATTTAGCGCATTGACATCTGCCGTTCGTTTATAGATATTTTGATATTTTTCTTTGGATCTTATGTTTTTAATAATTTCAGAGTTAAACCATGGTGGAAATTTTATTTTATTTTTAGAATGTGTAAATTTTGGTACACAAATTGTAAAAATTTGAGTTAGCTTATCATAAAAATGTTGGCAGGCAGTATTAACTTCTTTATATTCATTTAGAAAAGACCAGTCTTGGCTATTTCCTGAATTGTTGAGAGTTCTGTTTTTATTTGAGTTTCTGATAAAGGTAACGAAAGAGCTCTATGAACACTGAATTATATATAAGCTGCTAGTTTGTGTGAGTATGGATGGCAAGAATCAAATGGGATAGTTATATCAGTATATGTAGGTTTGTGTGTGATAGTTATATCTAAAAAATGCATCGTATAGTTTGTTTCTCGTTCTACTGTGAATTTAATTTTGGGGTGTAAGTTACTAATAAAATCTAAAAAAGTGTGTAATTGTCTAGCAGTACCTTTAAAGCATGATACAACGTAGTCAACATATCTGTACTGTACTGTTCGATGGCATTATTGGTTTCATATTTTATTAGAACATATTTCGAAACGCTTGATTGAAAAAACAGTTCCTGTGACTCTTGTAGATAATAATTTATAACCTTATAACGACCATGGTACACCCCCATTTTCTCCATTACTCTTGAAAATAGATAATTATAATTCGGAATAAACATTAGGATGCTTACTAAACGTCACTTTTTGACATGTAAATTATTTTTCTTCACTTCCGGTTTCACCGAAAGTGACACTAGCTTTTGATTTTCAAATGGAACACTATTTATTTAATGTAGGCGAGCTAGTTCACCAGGAACCCAGATCTCAGACAAACTGCAACCTCAGCAAAAAAATGCTCGCATCTAGTTTGCAGTGTCTGGAGGAAGATGATATTATTTTGGAAAAAGAATCTTGGAATTTGCAAAAATAATTGAGAGGTCGCGAAAAACGGTTTTTCGCATTTTAAGGGAAAAGTTGAATTTATACGAAAAAAAGTGTTCAGGTTAAAAATATGTGCAATAAAATTAGCTCCGGCGGAACTCAATTGGCCCAGTGGTTCCCTCGCAAATTGCAAAAAAACACTAAAATTGCACGTTTTTTCAAAAATTCATAACTTTGGTTCAAATACATATTAAAGGCTGAAATTTACATGCGTTGGAGTTTTAGTAGTCCTTAACCCACCCTCAAAATTTCAATCAAAAATACCATGTAGATTTTGCACACCGTTCTTTTTTGCAAAAAGGCACTTTTCTGCACAACGCCGCGAAAGCCCTGTGGCGGTCAGACTGATATTTAACCAAGCGGTTGTATTCTTCGAGATTTACTCTACAACGGTTTTTTTTGTTTTGATAAAAGTCGATTGGAAGCATGCGAAAAACGCGATCGAAAAACGTTAATTTCAGCTCGCCCAGCATCGCGCTAAACTCGATTCTAGGAGTTAGGAATAAAAATATTGACATTTACAAATTTACCAACATGTTGAAGTTAGCCAAATTTTGCCCAATTATTTATTGTTTAATAAAAACAAAAAAAGACCCAAACATCTTGAAAATTTTGCTCAAACATTTTTTTTTAGTTTATGTATCATATACCTATTACTTCTAATCATTTAATAGTAAAAAAATTGCATAATAAAAATATCAACGAAAAATTTAATATGCAGCCCTTTTTGGATTTTATTTGGCTAACTTCAGCATGCTTACCAGCAATTTGTAAATGTGAATATTTTTACTCCTAACTTTTTCTGCATTGAAGTACTACCTTGAACTAAAAGACAATGCGTTTATAACTTATATTAAAGTCAGTTATTTTTATGGGCCTGTGAATAGCTAGATGCACAAAAAGTGAAAAGATAACTGTATTATATTATTATTTTTATATACTAATAAATATCAATAGCCATCAAAATGGCAACACAAGAGAGTATTTTATATCCCTCTTAAAGCCCATTTTGATTTTTCTTCTTAGCTTGTTTGGTTCTCGAGCAATTACATTTTTTCTATAGGCCGCGCGCAAAAAATTTCAAATAAACGAAAATTCGCCAAATTTTGCAATTTTTGTCAATATCGATTTTCTCGAAAACCATGGCATATACAGGAAAATTACAAGAGAACTTTTTTTTTAGGCAATTAGTCAAGCTTTCGCTTTTATGATGAGCAATTTTATAATTAAGGCTTTTTTCGCCTAAGGGGTGTTTTGGGGGGGGGGGGGGGGTTGCACGGCACCATCAGAACTGATTTTTGTGGTATTATGATGTTTAATCCCTTCACTAAAAGTTACTGAAGGAAAATCTCAGATAACATTTTTTGTTATGGAAATCTTTATAATTATTGGACTAAAATGTCTATCTGCTACGATATTTATCACGTATTTTTTTTCGTAGTATTTATTTATTTATTTATTTATTTACACGACTCAACAGGACGAAAGTTCCAATTAAAGAATCGTCTATATGTCCATATATACACTTTAAATCCTTAATTCTACAATAAAATCCTTAGTTCTACAATAACAGAAGTATTTCAAATTATGTTCATATATATTGTTTATATCCTTAATTCTACAATGAAAAATATCAATATTATTCTGTATATGATCATAATTCCTGCATATGACATTAATAGGTGAATACATTAATAGATTGGTGCGTGAAGCTTTGATATGAAATGTTTGGTGGAGTCGAGTTGATTGTTGATTTAGAAGGAACTCGTAGGTCAATGAATTTTAATAGATCAGAACAGTCGAGTTTATTGTTTAATATTTTAGACAGAGTTACAATTCCATGTAATTCTCGGCGAGTTTGAAGTGATTTAAGTGAGAATCTATTTAACAAAATACCATTACTAATTCCAACAAGTGGATAAGTCTTATCCTCGGTGTAGCTTAAGTATTTTAAAAATTTTTATTTATATTTATACATACAAAATTTCATCTACCTATCTGCTAAATATAGCCCATTTTGCGAACATGTTTCTTGAATACTGTAAAATGTCTGGGAATGTTTGTTATTTGAGATTTATTTTATTAACCGTCGATGATGGCGAAGAATGTGATTACTGATTGTCAATATTTAGTATTATAATACTCAAACGATTATTTATTAACAAACAAATATAAAAAAACATGATTATTATTATTTTTAATGCTTCGTCTAAATTTTTTCTCAGAATACATTATTATCAAAGTTATTTACGAAAAATGTTGTCTGGCATTAAATAAACAATAATAATTTAGCTATAGATATAATTCATTTAAGTTTTAAGGAGGCCATTTCCTAGAAAGAGACATCCGATAGGGAACTATTTATTATTTTTGGCCATAACTTTTCTTTCTTAGTACGTATATTTATAAACTATAAGACTACCTAAGCAGAACCATAACAAGCCTATTACCATGAATTTTCACTAAATAATTTCAGTGGTTTGTAAAGCAGTTGGATTTAAATTTAAAGATTATGCTAATACGAAGAGTATTTCGTAGTTTTAAATGTAACTATTTTGGAAACGACTGGAATTGACTGAAAATTCATAATAAGTCTTGGTTCTACTTAGGTAGTCTAATAGTTTTTTTAAATATAAGTACTAAGAAAAGAAAATATGGCCAAAAATAATAAATATTTCCCTATCGGATGTCTCTTTCCTGGGAATGGCCACCTTAAACTAAATTTTCCTAGTTCCTACGGTCCTGGATACCACCAATTAACTGATTAAATCCAAGGATAATAATAAACATTACAATTAATATTGTTTAATTTAGTGCTCCATTATATTTAACACGTTTGTTACTTTTGCACAATTATACATTGAACTTTAATTGAAGTCATAAACAAATAAAAAAATAATAAAAACGCTAAATAGAGTGTAATAGATGAGGTATTAATTATCTTAATGTATGTAACACGTATTTACATTATATAGGAATAAAATGACATTGCTTATGTGGCAGTGCAAAGTCATCTTGACCTTCCAGCACTATGAAACAGTTCTGTTGCTGTATTAAGTTCTGGTCAAAAATAGGATTATGAGTCAAAATGATGCTGTCAAATTTTTGTACTCGTATTTTGCAGGTTTTATTACAAGCAAAATTTACAGTTGCCTACAATTGGAATGGGTGGAAAGGACTATGTAGCTAATTATCGTATAATCAGATTGGACAAACACTGTGACCCAGAGAATTTAAACACACTTCCTTACTCATGTATTTTTCAAATAGTGTAGGTAAAAGTCCAGGGACCAGTTAAGTACCAAATGATTTTTAAACAACAGTTACTTCAATCTCAATGTTTGTTATCAGTTGCTCCTTGATCCTAAGATTAGGTCATCAGTATCGACCAATTTTAAAATTATAAATAAACAAACCACTCTGGAGGTTGATTAGCCGCCAACAGCTATCAAAGCAAATATAATTATTAATGTCAAAAGTGCAATGGCCTTTATTAATTTAATTTGGAAAATTGTTTCATTTCATGAATTAGATTTCACAAACATGAAAAAATAGTAGTTTTACGTGACAAAATCCTGCAAGATGTCTTCTGTTTTCACGTTTCATACCTACAGTAGATTACGAAAATGAAAGTCTTTCAATTCCACTAGTCTGTCAGTTTGCTGTCTGTTGGAGTTATATCTAAAAAATTATTTGACGGAGAACAGTCAAATTTGATAGGTAGCTGTTACTATTTCTAGCGAAGAAGTGGGTGGAATTTCACTGGAAAATATACACGGTGGACCACTTAAAGCGAATAAATAATGAAAGAAATGTGACAAATGACAATAATATTTGGCATAAATATATTCGTTTTATTTTTAATTTGTCTAAAACAGAACATGTTTCTGTGTTTTTAAAACGAATTAGTTGGCTTAATATGGTCATGCGTACGCAATATCACCTTGCGTGTTTTATTCACAAAGTAATGATTACTAATTATCATCCTTGTATTAGGAATTATTTATACCTAGATCCTTAATTATTGACTGAAATCTTAGATATACTGAGATGTTAAGGTTTCTTTATATAATTGTATTCCGGACAATCTAAAACGAGTCTAAGTATTAGCATTCAAATTAAAATATAAACACTTGTTGTTAAGCCAGTGACAATGATTTCTTAATTATATGTTTATGTTATACAGTGTGAACCTAAAGAAACGCACAAAATTCATATCTTTCGTATGTGTCAATGGAAAACAGACATTTTTGTTTACTGTTTTACTGTTTTTGGTGGTATATTCCTTTAGCTCTCTGGTGATAAAAAATTGATATTACCTAAGTCATTCTTTTGGAAAAAAATATTTTTATTGATTGATACCTTACATAAGTAATTGTGAGAAAAAAATCATCTCCATGGCTCAAATTGCGACCCTTCTACCATTTGGCATTGACCAAGACGGGTGTGGACACTTTACACGCTGTTCTGAATCATCTCATGGGCAATTCGTCTGATCTCCAAGCCAATTATCTCTTTCAATTCTTCTATGGTATCCGGTCTGTTAAAATACACCCTTGACTTTAAGCAACCCCAAAGAAAAAAGTCTAAGGGGGTTAAATCCGGTGAGCGTGTGGGCCACTCAATCAGACCCCGACGACCTATCCACCTTCCAGTAAAAGTGTCATCTAAAAATTGACGCACTGCTATCCCAACATGAGGTGGAGCCCTGTCTTGCTGAAACCAGATGTCTTCAGCAGGAATATCTTCATCTTCATTGTTCAGAAACATAACTGCTAAGGCTAGCACTAACTCAACTCGCAAAAACTGTAAACATCTTGCGGCTGTAAGATTTTCTTTAAAAAAAAAAGGTCCCAATAAACGATCACCAATCATACCTACCCACACGTTTACTTTGCCTCGTCGCTGTGTATGGGCTTTTGAGTCCAATGAGGATTTTCGCGTGACCAATACCTACAGTTATGCCGATGTACAGTCCCCTTTAAAGAAAATGTAGCTTCATCAGAAAAAACAACGTTCTTTAAAAAATTTGGGTTTTCATTGCACAAGGTCATCAACTGTTCACAAAACTGTAAGCGCCGATCTGGATCGTCCTCATTCAATTCGTGGATTAATTGCACTTTTGTATGGATGGTATTTTTCTTTTTTCAATAGACGTACAACAGAAATTTGACTCACGTTATGATTTAAAGCCAGCTGCCTTGTCGAAAGATGGTGGTGTTCCTCAGTTTCTACAAGAATATTTAATTTGGTTTCGTTGCTTGTGCTAGGGCGAACAGATCGAAGGAGGTCAGCTACACTGCCAGATTCATCATGTCTAGCCACCAATCTACTTACAGTGGATCTAGAAATTTGCTTTTCGGAATACTTGGCATTGAAAACATCACATACTTTCTGATGAGTTCTCAGCCTATCACCATATCCAACCATCATCAAAGGTTCTACGCGTTCTCTTTCACTTAAACGTGGCATTGCATTCACTAGTTTTACACTGTCTCAGAAGTGTCACAAAACTGAAGTTCCACACGTGCCAGGAATAAAAAAGTTTCGATACTTTACACAAAAAGTCCTGTATCTCTCTTTTGTTAAGATTATTGTTTTTTTATTACTTTCTTTGTTTTGTTTTTATGTTAAATGTTTTCATGCTAGTTAAAATAAAAGTGTAGGCAACAAGATTTATCAGTCCATAAGAAAGTGGAACATTACTCGTGAATTTGCGAAAGGTAAGCTATTGACGTCATAAATTTTGGTATAGTGACAAAATGTAGCATTTACAAAACTCAAATCGACCTGTTCGAGGATTTTTTTTTTAAAATGACACATACCAAAGATATGAATTTTGGGCGTTTCTTTAGGTTGTGTGTGTGTTTCAGGTTTGTTAACTACGGTTACAAAGACCATTCGCCAAGTTTCCTAGTATAATAATTATTTTTTTTATTTTATTTCTTATCACATTATTCCTTGGTTACCAATGTGTACCATTTTTTTTTAACTACATATTTTTCTACTGTATATAACAAGCATATACGTATTTACGTAAACGAATAAGTACAAACATACAAACACATATCTTTTTTTTGTGATATTTTTTTTAGTTTTTTTTTAATATATATTTTTTTTTCGTGTATTTTTTTTATTTCATTTAATAATTTTTTTCCTTTTTTTCAACGTATAATTGGGAACTGACAGTGATACAGGTACGTCTATGGGTCATTTTCTTTAGGTTCACACTGTATATTGTATTAATACTTCATTTGAATATAAATCTTTTTCTGCTCTTCTCAATCGAATTCTTATGTGGTTGAGTGTAAAAGCAGCGCAGCTAAACTCCACCTTTTTTTTTAATTCGCAATTTTAAAAAATGTATTAAATTTATTATTATTATTGTTTTCTTTTCTTTTTTTTTCGGTTTACCCGTTGCCGGACAGGGCATCGGTGCTTTCCGACCGATACCACACGGTAGCCGCGCCAGCGATAATTACCGCCACTCCCCACGACCTGTGGTAAGTGACGGTAAATTCCTGAATCGTGTGCCCTAAGTAGACGAAGGGACCCCAAGATAACCGCCTTCTTTATTTGGCCTGCCAGCCTTTTGGCTGATTTCTAACAGGCCGGTATGGTCTTCAGTTCTGAGAGCAGCATAGGTCTCATACCAAAAGATTGATATAGTATTAGTGTGCAATTGACGTTAAAATCGCGAGAACACAATCATAAATCTCAGTGTTCTAAAAATTTCATTAGCGATAGCATATTATTATTATCATTATTATTGATATTATTTTCTTTCCGGTTAACCCGTTGCCGGACAGAGTTTTCCAACCGTTACCACGCAGTAGCCGCGCCGGCGATAATAACAGCCACTCCCCACGACCTGTGGGGTTAGTGATGGTAAATTGCAGAATCGTGAGAGACGAAGGGCACACGAATGCAACGCATGTAGCGGGCTAGACGTCAAGCTTCAATTCACTTCAGTTCAGACCGTATTCAATCTAGTGGTGCCCTGATTCAAGATGCCAATACATTTTTTGAGAAGTCAAATGCTTTAGTGAAGCCTGTAAATGATGTCGACTTGTAAGTTCGATAGCATCAGATATACATTCAATTATAAAAAAAAAGTTGATTGAAGTAGACTTCGCTTCAAAAACTGTGTTTTAGATTATAGATTTTAGTCCGAAGGAGCTGGCCACTGCGACCTCTATGGGTCTATTGCGGTACTCCTTGTACCTTGGGGCTCCTTATCCAGACAATCTCCATCCTGGACTTCCAGTCTGTGGATAAAGGGCCCTTTGGTACAGGTATCAGCCCTCGGTTTCTCTTTCTCGCTAAGCCGGAACTGTGTTGTTAGTAACGCGATTCTTTCATAAGAAAATGTTTCATGTAATAAGATTTTGGGTAGTTTTAGATATATTATATTAGCTGAATATTTTTGTGGAAATTTTGAATCGTCAGCTTTTTTACATATTTTTTACTTTTTTTTTTAATCATCACCTTTGATTCTCTCATCCATTTATATGTTTCTACCCCCGATAGCAGGGAGCCGATATGAGCGTCTGGGAATAAGCTTGTGTTTTTGAATTTCGGTTTCGCGGTATAAAAAAGGATTCAGTCGGGATTGAATTTGAAAATGTTTTTGTACTTTTAGTTTAATTGAGGAGCATCCATGCAAAACCAGACATGTCCATAATTAAGTTGAAATGAGTTAGTGATGAATTTTTAAGTATTTTCTTGATTAAAATCCATTGCCGCAGTCAGAATCGCGCAAAACCGAATATATTATATGTTAAAATCATAGTAAAAACATGAAGTCCAAGCAAAACAGTACATCTCCAAACACTACAAAGTGAACAAAAGGTTTGTTCAAAATGGTACATGTCCAGTGATAATTCTTATGGGAGTAATATATGTGCCACCAAAAGCAGACTTGCCCAAATATGAAATTTATCTGTAATGTCGCTTTTCAGTTTCTGTATGGTTCTGGATCGTCTCGATAAAGGGCAATAATAGTAACTAAATGTTTATAAAAACATTTGTGCTACTGTAAATTAATAATTACCCGTGTCTCAAAGCGTCAATATAACCTTCAAATTCTAGTGTTTTAGTGTGTGCGATCTTTTGTGTTCTGTGCAATTGATGTAAATAAAACAAATTTAACTAATAAATAAGCTATGGATGTGTCCGTGGGATCAATAAACGTGGGTTCGAGAAAAAAAAAAGCGGAGGGATGCATTTTCATTTTAATTTTAAGTGCTATGTTTTAAGTTGTTTTCTGTAAGTTCGTTTTTTCATTCTTTTTGCGAATTTTCTGATACTTTTTTTATAAAGACTTTTAAATATTACAGTAGTATTAAATAAAACAAGAAAAAAAAACAAGTTCATTAATTAGTCTGTGCATAACATGACATGTCCATTAGGGTGGAACGAAAAATTCTTTTTTTTTAAATTGTTTTGACATAGGTGTCAAAATGTGCATTTGAATAAATAAAAATCATTCTCAAAAGCTTATCGACCTATCTTAGCATCTTCAGATTCCTCACGGGACCAATAGTATAGAAATTTTGGTGATTTTATAGGTTTTTATTACCTGCCCTGGTTTACTTAAAAAAATGTATTCCTGGTAAACATAGTATTTAAAATAATTATTAAAGTATGATAAAAAGCTCTTCCAAGTAAATTTGATTTATTCTAATATTTTCCGGTTCCTCATTGTCTTTGAAAATCGCATCGCTTATGGGAATTGCGGGACAAATAGAGCGATCGAAATCCAAGCGACATGCGTCCATGACTGGGGTGGGGAGGTAACAATTTCAAGCCTACTTTCATTTGTTTGAATACTTCTACTAAGTATTGTTTTTAGTTGAGTGTTTCCTGTTGGTTTTTACGTGATTCGTGGTTGTATGTCGATTGTTCGTTGAGTGTTAGAATATTTACGTTATTATGACAACTATAAGTCAACTTCGTTGCAAGATATTTGGTCAATCTAAAATATTAAGTGACCTTGTGTTACCTACTCATAAGGACTTTACTTTCATTATTTCTTTGTTTAGAATGGTCTAAAATACAAACATGCTGGGAGAGAGATATAGGTGTTCATGAAGTACTCAAAAATGTTGTACCGAAACTTTAAGGGATTTGGCAAAATACATCAATTCCTACCGTTTTTTACTTCTGGGATAAACTAAAAAAATTTCATGGACGTTATAAGCAAAATCAGAAGAATTTAGAATCTAGAAAAAATACTGTGACCCTGGAAACCAAGAAAATGAAAATGACAGAAGAAAGTAAAGAAATGCCAGCATTCAGAGCATTGAAAAACATGCCATCATGTAGAAGCTTCACTGTTATTCATGATGCACACCTGTCATCTGTTCAGCTTTACTAGCAGTATGAAATTGATGATGAAAAGGAAGATGGTATCTAACGTGTCTTCACGGTACAAATCGTTAAGACAACAGCTACACGAGAATTTAGTATACCTAAAATACATTTTGAGGTCAAACATTACTAGGAATTAAGTTCTTGGAATGACGTAAATGTTACTGAGCCTCCAATGACTGCTAATATGGAAATATGCGTTATTAAAGCGTTAGATATAAGTTTTTCTGATTGTTCATAGTCTTTGCAATACCGAAGCTGTTGAACGATTCGTGCGTCTTGCAAATGAGGCATCACCAGCTGTGTGGCCAAGAAAACCAAACTGGCTTCATTCAAGCCTGTATAAAATCAAGACAAACATTGCCATCATTTGAAACGAAATTAGATTAGGTACTTTAAAAATGGATAATAACTGAAATATTAAACATGTTCTGTTTTTGTTTGTTTTTCCATGTCTATTTGTGTTTTTTTTACTTGATGTTCATCTTCTATAGTTGTTGAATGTAGAGAAAAAAATAGTAAACACAACTCGATCAATAAGTTATGTTTTTGGAAGAAATAGCTTAGAAGAGCATATTTTGACATCCTTGAGGAAACTGAAGTGTGGATAATACCATTTTGCGCTAAAATGTAAATTGAAAGAAAATAATAAAGACGTTCATTAGTATTATTATTATTTAATCATGTTGCACAGTGATGAAGTACAGTGCACAGTACATTAAGACACCTTTTGGTGACTATGGCATTACCAATATCCAAAGAATGGAAAAATAACAAAGAAAAAATAAATGGTGTAAAGAGAGCTTTTTTCTAATATTTTGAACCCATTGAGGAATCTGAAAATAACAAAGTACCGTTTTCAATTTTTGCACAGTTATTAATAACCACCAAATGCACCTTTTGATAACTATGTCGTAATAATTCTCGAAAAAAAATTAAAAATCTCGTTTTTCTTTCCACCCTAATGTCCATTGATCAGTCCGAGCAAAGCACGACATGTCCACGTCGTCCGAGCAAAACAAGACATGTCCAAACAAAAAATTGCGTTATTATGGTTGTTTACCAAAAATATCATTATATTCAAATGACTTTGGCGTTCAATACAAGCTGAGAATATATTGCAATAGAAATTTCGAGCCTTGAACATGCAGACTCTTAATGCAAGAAAATTTGTGATTATCTCGAAATGACTTTTACTACATGTCCGGTTTTGCATGGATGCTCCTCAATTAGAAACTAGAAAAATGAATAAAGCCAGATTGCAAACTAAGCCTGCCACGGGCTAATCCACTAGAATGTGCTGATAGGCACCATTGTCCTTGAGTCAAGATTCAACAGGATACAGCGAGAAAAAGCAGTATGCTAATCCACCTTTCATGTTTCTTTTTTACTTTTATTCATATTGTTATCCAACGAGTTTATATGCCAATTAAACGATATCAACCTACAGCGTATAAGTTACACCTAATAAAAAATTCAGATTAAATTGTTAAAAACGCGATTTTTACGACATTAACTCGTTAAGATTATTATTATATCTTTTGTTTGTCGCAAATGGAATTTTTTATTATGGCAGTTTTGTCTTAATTATGTCTATGATCCTGGTTTCAATAAATATTATTTATTTATACGCCCGATATTTATGTTCATTTAAATAAAACTCTGAAAACCGAACTGATGTCGCATTCTATTGCAAATGTCCTTGTGGATGTAATTGTGTTTACCTCCACATACCTATGCTAAACTTAATTGTAACGTTCTTTGCGCTCACAGTTATTAAATGTTTGATAGCTCAAGATTGCCTATAACTACACGAGTCTGTCTGACAGCTGATATTGTTTTATTACATTCAATGGCTACTATGATTTTTCCAATGTTATTAGGTTACCAGATTTACACAGAAATGTGCCATTTTAGTTTCCAAAGCCCACTAATCTCTTATCTAATAGCCGCATGTTTCTAAAAGCTTGGTTGCATTGTGTTTTGGCTGAAATCTCAAATATTTCTGAGCGGATTTTCAAAATTTTGGTATCACTAGATTCGTATGAAAATGAGGTATTTAAAAATGTTGGTGAACGATTAAATTCCCATTTAAAAAAACCGAGTTAGTGGGTAAAAATCACATTTAAAAATTTTAAACGCCTCTAGAGAATTAAGTAATGCAATCATATTGCTCTTTTTATTTTTATAGTAACGTAGCACAAAAATTAAAATATATTTTGGGCACCACAGCACTCTGGATTCAGAAATAGATTTTTTAATAAAATTTTTAATGTTTATCAAAAAGTGACCAAAATGGATGTATTGTATTCAAAATTTGTTCCTCTAGATTCCAAAAATGTAAAAATATATAGGGTGTTCCATTTAAAAATCGAAAGTTGTGGGCATTTCCGGTCAAACCGGATGTGCACCAAACTTTTGATTTTTTATTGAAAAGATTGCATTTTAGTCGTGTAATAAGGCCTCCAAATTTCAATTTTCTATTCCAAATATTTTAGGAAATATCGGGGCGAGCGCAATTCGTGACTCACTTATTGTTTTCAAAAAATTCTTAATCAAAATAATTTTTAAATTTGTTTGAGTAGGTTTAGAATGCCATGAAAACGTGAAAATTTTAAATTTGAACAAAGAAAAAAAACTCAGTCCGTATTAGTGGTAAAATTTTTTCAAAAATAGTAAAAAAATTTCTAATTTTTTTTTTTTTTAATAGGTTTAGAACTCCATGAAACGTGGAAATTTTAAATTTTAACAAAGACAAAAAAATGTTTTAATTGTAAAAAAATTTTCAAAAATGTTGGTGAAAAAAATTTTCAAATTTTTTTTTTCTGAAGTAGGTTTAGCGTATCATGAAACGTAGAAATTTTAAATTTGAGCGAAAAAAATTTTTTTTCATTATTTATTCCCTTTAGACGATCCACCCTGTATATTTTCCAGTGAAAGTTCTACCATTTCTTCGCTAACAGTCGGGTCAGCTACCTACCAAATTGGACTCCTCTCCGTCAAGCAGTTTTTTAGTAAATGCACCAACAGACAGACAAACAGGCAGACAGACAGACAGACAGACAGACTGGCGGAATTGGAAAACCTATATTTTCGAAACGTCAGAATCCGAAAAAATCTTGGAGGGTCATTTTTTACTTCCCTCGCATACCGAAGGGAAGTATTGTATTCGAGAAAAAATCACCCTCCGAGATTTTTTCGGATTCTGACGTTTCAGAACACGTAGATTCCGAAAATATAGGTTTTTCAATTCCGTCAGTCTGTCTGTCTGTCTGTCTGTCTGTTGGTGCATTTACTAAAAAACTACTTGACGGAGAGCAGTCAAATTTGGTAGGTACTTAACCCTACTGTCAGCGAAGAACTGGTAGAATTTTCACTGAAAAATATACAGGGTGGACCGTCCAAACGGAATAAATAGTGAAAAAAATTTTTTTTTGCTCAAATTTAAAATTTCCACGTTTCATGACGCGCTAAACCTATTTCAGAAAAAAAAAATTTTGAAAATTTTTTTCAATCATTTTTGAAAAAAATTTTACCACTAAAAAAAAATTTTTTCTTTGTTCAAATTTAAAATTTCCACGTTTCATGGTATTCTAAACCCATTTAAAAGAAAAAAAAATTTGGAAAATTTTTTACCAACATTTTTGAAAAAATTTTTACCACCAAAATAGATGAATTTTTTTTTCTCAAAATTTAAAATTTCCACGTTTCATAGCGTTCTAAATCTATTTAAAGAAAAATAAAAAAAAAAATTAAAAATTTTTGAAAAAATTTTACCACATTTAGATGGAATTTTTTTTTCCGATTTAAAATTTCCACGTTTCCATGGCATTCCAAATTTATTAAAACATATTTAAAAATGTTTTAGAAAAATAAAAAAAAATGGAAACATGTTTTAGTAATCTATTTATCACCATTATAGAATAGACGAAATATTTTTATGCTCGAATTTAAAATTTCCACGTTTCATAACATTCTAAACCTATTTCGGAAAAAAAAATTTGCAACATATTTTCACCAATTTGGAAAAAAATTTAACGCTAGAATAGACAGAAAACATTTTTGAAAATTTGTTCTATATTTTAATCACCACTATACTTCCACTGCATTACGTGAATGTGGGATTGAAAATGTGAGAGATGGCAATAATATTTGGCATATCCTATTATATACTTTTATTGAATAATGGCATCCCAAGAAATAATTGAGTCATGGTGGACATTTATAAAGGCATTTGCACAAGCCTTCCATATTTGGCACCTGTTATTTAGTATATTGAACTTTTGCTGTTGGATGAACACTCTGTATATTGGTTTGACCAAAAGTTATCAGGTTTTCTTTGTAATAATACCAATAATTATATTCCGATTATTATTCCCAATGTCATTTCGTAATTAATAATTTTTTTGAGTGACTGTCATGCACAAATAACGAGGGAAGTTCTGTGTAAATAACTTTACCGATTTTTCTCGAATACAATACTTCCCTTCGGTATGCGAGGGAAGTAAAAAGGAAACGTGGAAATTAGAAATTTGAGCGAAACAAATCTTTTCATTATCTATTCCCTTTAGAGGGTCCACTCTATATATTTTCTAGTGAAATTTGGTTGTTCCACGTCAAGCAGTTTTTTAGTTAATACACCAATAGACAGACAACAGATCGACAGACAGACAGAAATCTCGAAGGGTAAATTTTTTTCTCGAATGCAATACTTCCCTTCGGTATGCGAGGTAAGTAAAAAGTTTGAACTTCACTTTCTGTTTGACCAACGATTACTTACTTTGCAGCAATTTTTCAAAAAAGTTGAGCACTTAATACAGAAGCACCAAAAACACACTACATCTTTCACCTTACGGTTAGATATCATTCACTTCAGTAACATTTAACAGCCGTGAAGCTACAATCGAACGTCGGACAGTTCGATTAGTATGCGGATCGCACTGAATAATTTAAAAGTCCTAGTCAATAACCACAGAACATTGAGCGAGCAAATCCGTTGTTATTCAATCAATATAGTTACTCGCGTTCACTGTTAATAATCTATGTCCATTCAGCGAACTACAAAAATCTCTACTGCTGGCTACCTGAAGAGGTAGTAAGTAGGAGAGCGTATATTATGTCTAATAGAGTTTCTCGGATGGTTTCTGGAGGTCAACATCTAGCGAACTTTGTTGGTATTTTACGTTCTTAAGTAGCAGATGTTAACATTTAAAACATTGTGCACTCATAGCAGGTTTACACACAAAAGTGACAAAATAATTGAAAGTGTAAATACGAAATAAACTAAGCACGTGGATACAGTATGATTGGAATCACTTTTCAGTGCACATTTCTTGCTGGTCGACACACAGTGGGACAAAACTGTAATGTCCCACCCAAATCAACTTATAGATCGTAAAATTAAAAATATTAAGAAGCTTGTTTTTTGAAATTATCGTTATGAAATTTTCTATCAATCCCTCTAGCCGGATTTTCGATTTTCGTTCCCAATTTTTTATAACTTTCATTAAAAACGTATTTTTACTAAAAAAAAAATCGGTAAAGGTATTTACACAGAACTTCCCTCGTTATTTGTGCATGGCGGTCACTAAAAAATTATTAAATATGAAATGACATTGAAGAAGAAGAATAATAATGGAAATATAGTTATTGTAATTATTACAAAGAAGTCCTGATAACTTTTGGTCAGAAAAATAGTGCTCATCCAACAGCAAAAGTTCAATACTAAATAACAGGTCTACCATGAATTATTTCTTGGGAGGACCACCCTGTATATTTTCCAATAAGTATAATAGCATATGCCAAATATTATTGCCATTAGACACATTTTCAGTTCTACTTTCACTCAGTGAAGTGGAAGTATAGTGGTGGTTAAAAATTTCAATTTTTTTTTGAAATTTTTCAAAACTGTTGGTTAAAAATTTTCAGTCTTTCAAAAAAAAATTTTTTTTTGAAATACGTTTAGAATGCCACGAAACGTGAAAATTTTAAATTTGAAGAAAAAAAATGTTTCTTCCTATATTTTAGTGGTAAAAATTTTTTCAAAAATGATTGAAAAAAATTTTCAAAAAATTTTTTTCAATCATTTTTTAAAAAAATTTTCAGAAAAATTTCTAAATTTGTTTTATACGTTTAGAATGCCATGGAAACGTGGATATTTTAAATTTTCAAAAAAAAATTCCACCTATTTTAGTTGTAAACATTTTTTCAAAAAAAAATTTTCAAAAAAAATTTTTTTTTTGAAATACATTTAGAATGCCACGAAACGTAAAAATTTTAAATTTGAAGAAAAAAAAATTTTTTGTTCCCATATTTTAGTGGTAAAAATTTTTTCAAAAATGATTGAAAAAAATTTTCAAAAAATTTTTTTTTCTGAAATAGGTTTAGTGCGTCATGAAACGTGGAAATTTTAAATTTGAGCAAAAAAAAATTTTTTTCACTATTTATTCCGTTTAGATGGTCCACCTTGTATATTTTGCAGTGAAAATTCTACCAGTTCTTCGCTGACAGTAGGGTTAACTACCTACCAAATTTGACTGCTCTCCGTCAAGTAGTTTTTTAGTTAATGCACCAACAGACAGACAGACAGACAGACAGACAGACTAACGGAATTGAAAAACCTATATTTTCGTAATCTACGTGTTCTGAAACGTGTAAATCCGAAAAAATCTCGGAGGGTGATTTTTTCTCGAATACAATACTTCCCTTCGGTATGCGAGGGAAGTAACATGGATTTTTCCAATGAAAATCAGTTTCAAGGTCACAAACTTATACATATTTTCGATTCTTTAATTTTAAACTTTCATTTTAGCAAATGATCTGTCAAATTATATTTTCCATTTTCTTTTACTTCCCTCGCATACCGAAGGGAAGTATTGTATTCGAGAAAAAATCGCCCTCCGAGATTTTTTCGGAATCTGACCTTTCAGATCACGTAGATTACGAAAATATAGGTTTTTCAATTCCGTCAGTCTGTCTGTCTGTCTGTCTGTCTGTCTGTCTGTCTGTCTGTGTGTCTGTGTGTCTGTCTGTTTGAAAATTTTTTTCAACATTTTTGAAAAAATTTTTACTACTAAAATAGATGAATTTTTTTTTCTTTCTTCAAATTTAAAATTTCCACGTTTCATGGCATTCTAAGCCTAATTCAAAAAAAAAAAATTTGAAATTTTTTTTACCATTTTGAAAAAAATTTTACTACTAAAATAGATGAAAAAATTTGTTTCTTTCTTCAAATTTAAAATTTCCACGTTTCATGGCATTCTAAGCCTGATTCAAAAAAAAAAATCAAAATTTTTTACCACTGATGGAATTTTTTTTAATTTCTTCAAATTAAAATTTACACATTTCATAGAGTTCTAAATCTATATAAAAGAAAAATTAAAATTTTTCCGATTATTATTGTCAATGTCATTTCGTATTTATTAATTTTTTAGAGTGACCGCCATGCACAAATAACGAGTGAAGTTCTGTGTAAATACCTTTACCGATTTTTTTTTTATTGTTGATAGCTGCCAAATTAATTGTCAAATATAATAACGTTATAGGATATCTTCCCTTATAGAGAAAATAATGTAAGATTTTAAAGAAAATAAATATAAAATACTTTTATACACGATCACATTATAATTAGAGTTTTGTCCACACTTATGAAGCATATAAAGTTCCACTTTATCCACTAGTGGAATAATGAAATTACTGTCATTTAATTGTTGTGAGCACAGCACCTTTATTAGCCCGTAAAATTGTTGAAGTGTGCCTCATGCAATGGCCGCTATAAGCTTATGTGTTTGTCAGATTCAAAAATGAAACAACTCTTGAAGGAACTTTCGACAAAGTGTTGATTCAACAGGTTGTGAAGTATTTTCTTGATTAGTGTATCGTAAAAAGAATCTGTCGTTGGATAACTTGTTCGGACGTATTTTCTACACGTCTCCACATAGTACTGACAATGAAGGCAAAATGTTGTAAAAACCTCGCAAAAATTAATAAAAGAATCATATCTGTGATTTAAGTAGTTAATAACCTGTAGAATGAAATGATGCATTCTTTGCACTTCCAAGTTCCGAGAAAATTCAAAAAAATTTGGAAAAACTTTTTGATTTTCGGCTTTTTTGCTCTAACGGCTAAAATAATGAAAATACAGAAAAAAGTTTTCAACAAAATTTGTATCTCGCCTCTTTCTCTACAAAATAGGTCTTTCCCAATGTTTGTCTTACTTAAGCCGTTTAGGAGATAAATCTAGTTTTTCACTTATAGTTTTGAGCCGCTCCGAAATGCGCGGAAAATGAGAATTCTCTGGGAGTTTCGTACGACCGGACATATCGATCGATTATTATTACTATTCAGAGCCGCTAAAAAAAATGAAAACAACGTAAAATGTAGAGAAAACTCTCAGCTTTAATGTGAAACTAATCACAAAATTCATACAAATTTTTATCATAGAGAAAAAAGTGTTAGAAGATGGCTTAGTAAACTTTATACCGTTGATTTATTCATATCTTTGAGTTTTATGCATCCTGCCTATTTCTCCCGTAACAATGGGTGCTTTTTCACTGCATGGATTCGATTCCACTCACTTTAACCTATATTTCGTAAAAATTTCATTGAAGAATGTTAAGAAACAAATAAGTTGTATATGTTTTGCTATATAATTGTGCATTTTCTGGACGTGTATGAATAATGTAGACAAATTCAAAAAGTACTGTGCGCATTTAAAAAACTCTAATGTCATTGGAAAGAATATGTTTTATTGTACTTATAATCCAAAAATTAAGACTGTGCTATTATTATTACTTAAGATATAGCGAATTGAACTCCAAAATTTGGAGGTGATTGATCCATGAGAACTATACCCTCTACTTTGATCGCAAGGCATATTTTTCCAACAAAAGTAATTGCAATAAAATGTTAATTGGATTAATATATCATTATATAAGAATATATATGTTGTCATTCTAACGACTCCCTGCAAGATATGAATATCTCTGTGGATCAACTGTACAAAGTTCACTAAGCCATCTTCTGACACTTTCTCTCCTTGATAAAATTTTTTATGAATTTTGTGATTAGTTCCACATTAGTTCTCTACATTTTATGTTATTTTCATCTTTTTAGGGGCTCTGAATAGTAAGAATTATCGATCGATGAGCCCGGTCGTACGAAACTCCTGGAGAGTTCTCATTTTTCGCGCATTTCGAAGCGGCTTAGAACTTATAAGTGGAAAACTCGATTTATCTTCTAAAAAGTGCAAAGAATGCATCATCTCATTCTCCAGGTTATTACCTACTTAAATCCCAGAGATGATCCTTTTATTAATGTTTGTTACCCTAAATTGTTAATTTGCCTGTACTAACAGTATTGATAGAGAATCCTTCTTCCATAATTGTGAATTTTCGTGAGACGCCGGTCTTGGTATCTGGTATAGAAACAAGCAAATATGCGCCCCTGTCTTCTACATCATTAATTTCCAAATTCGTCAATTCACAGCAACGACAGGCACCAGACACCCCCATTATAAGCGCAACCTAAAATATTTCAAAGTTTATTGTCTACAATGTCTAAAAGATTAAGAGATATACCGCAGCTTTCTTCGCTTTGTACCCTCTCGACTCACTCTTCAGATAGGCAGTGAGCTTACTATATTTTTCAATGTCTATGTTTTCATGGACCTTTATAGCGGTCTTCAGCATCGAATACTTCGACTACATGGATAAAATTGCATACTTCTTCAAATTTAAGAAATACGATAGCAGAATTTCCTCATTTATTGCCACATTATGAAAAGGTATTTTCCGAATTTAATGAATGGAAAGAAAAACGGGGGTAACGTTTTTCTTTCCATTCATTAAATTCGGAAAATACCTTTTCATAATGTTCCCTGGACTTTGCAGGCAATGATTGGAGAGTTGCTTCTTCAGCTTCCCGAAAAATTCTCTCAGGAACAAAATCGCTTTCTTGCATTTTTCACCAACTTCACAAATTTTTACAAATGGAATCGATAAACAATCAAAACTAAATAGCAGCCATTCAACACCTTCCAAATTTTTAACATTGGAAATCTTTATGTTTGTATATGGGGGTCGAATTACCAGTTTTCGTTCAAGGTCAACCGACAGCGGTGTCGTCGTCGAGTGAAACTCTGTCGTATATGCAACGTTTGTGGTAAATGACAAAATTTACAAAATTTACAAAATTTACAAAACTGAAATCGACCTGTTCGAGGATTTTTTTGAAAAATGACACATACTAAAGATATTGTTATGAATTACACCCCCTTGGAACTGGAGATGATACCTATGCCTACTAATAGTGACTGAAAAGACTATAGAAAGAGCCATGGACTATTCTAGAGTGTGGAGGAAGAAGATTCTGGTTCAATCTAGAGGTAATTTCAGAGTATATAAGGCGCGATTACCGGCGCAGAGGAAGAAGTTTTATTAAGAAGGCAGTTTATAAAAGTGGACAAGTTGAAAAGTGAAAAGTGAGGTTAAATATATAAATAAACAAAGTGTATAGGTTATTTTGAATTTGAAGTATTGTATAGTCAGTAAATTGTTAAATAAAGTGTTAGTAGTGTTTATCTCTTGTTGGAATTATTTAGAACCAGAACCCACGGATTCATACAGGGTGTTTCCAAAAAGGTGAATAAACCTAACAATATGAATTTTATGCGTTTCTTTAGGTTCACAATGTATACTAGTTTGTCATTTTAATTATTGAGTAATTTGCAATAAAATTATTCATTTCTAATGAAGTATAACTAACATGCATAAACTGACAAGCGAGTAAATATAATCAATCAGGATAAAGGTCGAAACGTAATAACAGATTATTAAAAAAATTAAAATCCAAGGCAAAACATAATCTGATTGTCATGTAATCGTCTAGATATCTAATTACATAAATATTGATCATATGGTTATAATATAAACTTTTGTACAAATGTTTATTTACCTCCAATATAACATACAATTTACAAACGATTAAAAACTCTAATCACTAATTAACATGCTAAAATAATTTGATTTTATTACCATAAAATTGTCCTCTAATAACATATGCGTTCCTATAGAAGCCTGTCAATTATTTAACTTCCTTTGTTTTTTGATATGAGCTTACGAAACGTAAAGAACAATAATTACGGGTTTAATGAGAATTGGATAAATGTTTTTTCAGTTGCGTGTCATTAGAATACAATGAAAACGCTGTACGTTTCATTATCAGTCATTGCATTGTTTATTCAGAAATCGTAGACTTCTTTGTTGGAGGAATCACTAAATAGAAGCATCTTTGTAAGAAGTTAATTGAGAGGTAATTGTACTCTTAAATACAAAATTTCCTGATTCATTAAACCGCCCCACAAAGAAAAATTCAGACCAGCGAACCAGACCTATGTTGTATGTATTTTCGGTCACTGAATCCGAATCCTGGGTAAAAAAAATCATACACCCCCAAAATCATTAGCTAGAGCCAAAGAACACCCCTGGAATGGGGTAAAAAGAAAATTAAGCTACGAGTAGTTGTTACATCTTAATCAATCGAATTATGTAAATCAAGGTTAAACACTAGAGTACATACAATAGATATGAAACACACCTCCAGGGAGGGGCGAAAGCTACCCCCCCCATATAAAAAATAATCGATCCAAAACAGCTGAAATAGCTCTAAATGTCTAAGTCTTGTTAAAATGACAAGAACCTGCATCATGTCCGACGTAATCTCCATAAACTGGCCCTATAGGGTTGAGATCAACCACCCCTAAGTTTAAAGAACACAAGAAAAACAAGAAAGAACGTAAAATCCTACAGGATTTCTATTTTCATGGATGCTATGATTGGCTGAAATTGAGTAGTACTCTAAAATAGAACTTACATACCATCAATATGAACCCTTACAGGGAGTATAAACTAGCGCCTATATAAGATTTAAATATTTAAGTATAAAAATTCGAAACACCTGCGTTGTGTGTAAGTGTGAAGAAACTAAACTATCTTCGACGGTGTGCTTAAAAAAACCACTCCCACGGGGTTGCGAGTTGCCACCCCTATATCAATAGGATGCTGTAAAATAGAGAGAAACTAACCAGATTTACATTTTTATGGATGCTATGATAGGGAAAATTCATGTTGTAGAGTTAGAGTTTGAAAGTCGTGTCCAATCAATGTTATTAAGTAATATAAGGATAGATGCGTTTCAAATTATTCAATAGATTTTTGTACTAGTTGGTTGCCTTGTAACGCTCACTTTTTGAAACACACTAAATTGATTTGTAAATTTCAATGTGTTGTATTACGATTATTATTCGCGCGCGATTATTCTATTTATTATTTAAATTTAAATTATAAGATATTGATTCTAGCATTATACGCGTTTTAATCGTATTCGTTAGTCATGACAAATGCTTGACCAATAGCGTAGTAGCTTGTACGATCAAGTTTAGCGAATAGTAGACGAGATACGCGCCGGCTCTGGCTCGGGGAGCCGCTGATAAAAATGGCGTAGCGGACGGTTTGGCCGTGTAGGCTGTAAGAATTAAAGCGGCCATATATTTGTAAATACCTGTATATAGTGATTAATAACTGCTAGCAGAATCAGTAGAGTAGGTATGTTATGTGATATGCATATGTTTATTGTGTATAATTGCTCATAGTTACAGCAAGGCAATGTTTCGTCAAATCAACTGTAAGTACAAACTTTTCTATTATGTACGCCTCTCGTGATGCAAATGTTGCTGTTTGAAGCCGCTTGCAACCACGCAGAATTATTGATGGTTTCATTTCTTCATTCCACGTTTGGCCAGTGTTACCGTCGATTGAGACTTCTCGTACCCCAAGAGAAGACGCGTGAGTAATTTCGTTTGAACGTTATGGCGGCGTAGCTATACCGTTCCGTTTTTTAGACATCTCCCATGTGTTTTAATAGATTTAGAATGCCATGAAACGTGGAAATTTTAAACATAAGCAAAAAAAATGTTTTTCCATCTATTCTAGTGGTAAAAAATGTTTCCAAAATGTTAGTAAAGAATTTTTTTTTTTAAGTAGGTTCAGAATACCATGAAACGTGGAAATTTTAAATTTGAGCAAAGAAAAAATTTTTCCATGTATTCCAGTGGTAAAAAATTTGTCCAAAATGTTGGCAAAAAATTTTTAATTTTTTTCTTTTTTGGTAGGTTTAGAATGCCATGAAACGTGGAAATTTTAAATTTGAGCAAAAAAAAAGTTTCCGTCTATTCTAGTGGTAGAAAATTTTTCCAAAATGGCAACAAAATTTTATTTATTTTTTTTAATAGGTTTAGAATGCCATGAAACGTGGAAATTTTAACTTTGAGCAAAGAAAAAAAAATCGGTAAAGGTATTTACAGAGAACTTCCCTCATTATTTGCGCATGAGGTCGCTCTAAAAAATTTTTAATTACGAAATGACATTGGGAATAATAATCGGAATATAGTTATTGCTATTGATACAAAGAAAACCTGATAACTTTTGGTCAAGAAAATATGCAGAGTTCTCACCCAACAGCAAAAGTTCAATACTAAATAGCAGGGGCCACATATTTGGTTGCCACAAAATTTTTTCTTCTGAAATAGGTTTAAAATGTCAAACGTAGAAATTTTAAATTTGACCAAAAAGGAAAGTTTCCTTCTATTCTATAGTAGTGCCAAAAAAAGTTTAAAAATTAAAAATTATGTATTTTTTAAAATAGGTTTAGAATGCTATGAAACGTGAAAATTTTAAATTTGAGCAAATAAAAAAAAATCGATCTATTTTGGTGGTAAAAACTATTTGAAAAATGTTGGTGAAAAAAATTTTCAAAAATTTTTTTCTGAAATACCTTGGTTTAGAATGTCATTTAAATTTGAGCATTCTAGTGTTAAATCTTTTTCCAAACTGGTAACAAAATGTTGCAAATTTTTTTTTTCCGAAATTGGTTTGGAATATCATGAAACGTGGAAATTTTAAATTTGAGCAAAAAAATTTTTTTCGTCTGTTCTATAGTAGTGATACATAAATGGATTAAAAATGCTTTCAAATTTTTTTTTAAATTCTTCAAAAACATTTTTAAATTTGTTTGAATAGTTTTAGAATGTCATGGAAACGTGGATAGTTAAAATCTGAACAAAGAAAAAAAAATTGTATCTTAGTGGTAAAATTTTTTAAAAATAGTAAGAAAAATTTCTAATTTTTCTTTTAAATAGATTTAGAACACTATGAAACGTGGAAATTTGAAATTTGAAGAAATAAAAAAAAAATCCGTCTATTTTAGTGGTAAACAAATTTTCAAAAATGGTAAAAAAAAAATTCAAAATATTTTTTTTTTTTAATCAGGCTTAGAATGCCATGAAACGTGGAAATTTTAAATTTGAAGAAAGGAAAAAAAAATATTTCATTTTAGTAGTAAAAATTTTTTCAAAAATATTGGTGAAAAAAATTTTCCTGAAATAGGTTAAGCGTGTCATGAAACGTAGAAATTTGAAATTTGAGCAAAAAAAAAATTTTTTCATCTTGGTAAAAATGTTTTCAAAAATGTTTGAAAAAAATTTTCAAATTTTTTTTTTCTGAAATAGGTTTAGCGCGTCATGAAACGTGGAAATTTTAAATTTGAGCAAACAAAATTTTTTTTCACTATTTATTCCGTTTAGATGGTCCACCCTGTATATTTTCCAGTGAAATTTCTACCATGTCTTCGCTGACAGTAGCGTCAACTACCTACTAAGTTTGACTACTCTCCGTCAAGTAGTTTTTTTCGTAATCTACGTGTTCTGAAACGTCAGAATCCGAAAAAATCTCGGAGGATGATTTTTTCTCGAATACAATACTTCCCTTCGGTGTGCGAGGGAAGTAAAAATTTGTAAAAATTTTTTTTTAAATAGGTTTGGAACGCTATGAAACGTGGAAATTTTAAATTTGAACAAAGAAAACAAATTTTCCGTCTATTTTAGTGGTAAAAAAAATTTCAAAAATGTTGGTAAAAAAAATTCAAAAAAAAAAATATTTTTTTTAATAGGTTTAGAATGCCATGAAACGTGGAAATTTTAAATTTGAACAAAGACAAAAAATCTTTTTCTGGTAAAAATTTTTTCAAAATTGGTGAAAAAAATTTTTAAAATTTTTTTTCTGACAGATTTAGCGTGTCATGAAACGTGGAAATTTTAAATTTGAGCAAAAAAACATTTTTTTCATTATTTATTCCCTTTAGACGATCCACCCTGTATATTTTTCAGTGAAAGTTCTACCAGTTCTTCGCTGACAGTAGGGTCAACTACCTACCAAATTTGACTGCTCTCCGTCAAGTAGTTTTTTAGTAAATGCACCAACAGACAGACAGACAGACAGACTGACGGAATTGAAAAACCTATATTTTCGTAATCTCCGTGATCTGAAACGTCAGAATCCGAAAAAATCTCGGAGGGTGATTTTTTCTCGAATACAATACTTCCCTTCGGTATGCGAGGGAAGTAAAAATTTGTCCAAAATGTTGGCAAAAAATTTTAATTTTTTCTTTTTTGATAGGTTTAGAATTCCATGAAACGTGGAAATTTTAAATTTGAGCAAAACCAAATTTTCCATCTATTCTAGTGGTAAGTAGTTTTTCAAAAATGTTGGTATTTTTTTTTTCGGAAATAGGTTTAGAATGTCATGAATCGTAGAAATTTTTAATTTGAGCAAACAAAAATTTGTTCATTATTTATTCCCTTTAGACGGTCCACGCTGTATATTTTCCAGTGAAAGTTTAACCATTTCTCCGCTGACAGTAGCGTCCGCTACCTACCAAATTTGACTGTTCTCCGTCAAGTGGTTTTTTAGTTAATACACCAACATACAGACAGACAGACTAACGGAATTGAAAAACCTATATTTTCGTAATCTACGTGATCTGAAATGTGAAAATTCGAAAAAATCTCGGAGGGTGATTTTTTCGGTATGCGAGGAAAGTAAAAATACAATATAATACAATACAATAATACAATACAATACAAAAAAGCGTGGGGTGCTTATTACTATGAAATATTTATACCAGGTCATATCAAGCACCCCACGCTTTTTTATATTGTATTGTATTGTATTGCATTATTTTTACTTTTTAGTTCAGTTTGCTATTAAAGCGTGTTTCTTTAATTTTTTTAAACTGTTTATTTTTAATTTTTTGGTCCTAAAAATTTGGACCAGATGATTCTAATCTGGAACCTCGATAACCCACCAATTCCGATTTTCAGTCGAATCCGACGATAATTGGTAAAACCTATCCGCCATGTTGACGCCACCATTTTGAATTTTTAAGTTTCAATTGTTTGTTGTTGTTTTCTACTTGTCAAGCCCTTTCCTTTGATACCCATATCAGGAGGGTTGTAAAGTAAATGATAATCCGCCATCTTGGAGCGGCGGCCATTTTGAACATATTATAAAATTGAGTACATTATATTGTATTGTCATCGGAGCTACACACAAGAGGGTCGTTGACCATTTTTAAAAAATTTTATATTCAAGTAATTTATAAAATTTTATTTGACCCGTATTTTTTTATTTTAAATTCCAAATTCATTTTAATAGTGAAATTAATTATTTAAGTTACGAAATTTTGAATTGGCGCCTATGGTGACGTCAGATGTGAGAGCATGCGCAGTTAACAAACAGGAATATTCGACGGGCTTCGTACGTTTACTGTTATAGCACAGAGTAGTGTGGTTATAGTATCGACGTGAGTCATTGTCATATTAATTGTCTTCAAACTATTATTGTCCTTGTTATTAGGATTTAACTTGATTAAAATGTGAAGTACACTATAAGTTAAAGTAAGTATGTAAATGATTTTTTTTAATAATATACTGTTGCAGATATATTTTAAAATAGAAAATAAAATGTAAAATTTTCAGATTGTAATTTACTGAAAAATCAACACAATGTAAACAAATACGCAACAAATCTACCGAGCATTACCGCCAACATGATAGAGAAAACTGAAAACCTCTAAAATTGAATTCTCATTACATACGTCATCATTTACCGCCTTGTTATTTTGAAAAACAATTTTTTCTTGCATGTGATTATTAGGACTTTCTTTAATATGATATATGAAATATATATTTAGTATATTTTTTGATGGTATGATAACGTTTTATAAATTTTGTTGAAGGAAACGACCCTGCCCAGTTTCATGATGATACAACAATTAGAAATGGGTTGAAAGATTCCGTTACATTGATAGATTGATAGATACATGTAAAGTTAATAAAAGCGTGTTAAAAAACAAAAGAATTATTACGCTCTTACACTCTTAAGTGGTACACACTGTACATATGTAGCAAAAATATCCACAGACGTACTCTTGATCTATTTGATTTTGGATTAATCTCCGTAAGCTAAATTGAACTGACAAAGAATAATAATACCAAAACAGCGGTGTTGAGTGTCATGATTTCAAATCATATATTTCTCAAAATACAATCGTTATTATTCTCAATTTTACCATTTGTAAGGAATAATTAAACCAGACTGAATTATGGTAAGTGAAAGTATCTATTAACACCATACTTTGTACTGCAGCGAAACCAGAAATTATTTAATTACTTCTTATACGTAAACACATAAAAATGGGGTCAAGTTTAATAGTTTAATGATTTTTACGCTATAAATCAATCAATCGATAACAACATAAGTTTCTCAGAAGCATATTTTATTTATATACTTTGGAATTATACATTATGAACTATGTTGTATAACTCGTCTTGATCAGTGGCGTTGATAGATGAGCTGAAGTACAGGGGACCAATCTTATCGAATACAAGATCGTACGCAAATCACTTTAATCGATTCATTCTGAAAGGAATCGATTTAGACGATGGATTTTTGAGAAGACATTTACTCTAAAAAGACTACCAATTTAAGATTGATTTAAACTTTTATTAAATTCTAAAATTGTCATTGAAAACAGAGACTATCTGAGACATTTTCATAAAATTTTCGATGAAAAATATATTCATTGTTTTTTTTTTGCAGAATGAATGCTATTTTTTAAATTTAAACTCAAGATTTTAGTAAACTGTGACTGAGACAAAGAATGTGCATTTTACTGAAAGAACAGCTTCGTATTATAATTGGAAGTTGAATATTACTCCAGTCAAATTAGACGCAAAAAAATTGAAACTTCACATAAAGCTGCAGGTCAGAGTTTAGAGTGAACAATAAACTATCAACACGGCGTACATTCGCGCGGGTGTCCCCCAGGGGTCGTGCATGTCACCAAAATTGTACAACTTGTATGTATCCGACTTCCCGGAGTTTCCGAACACCAAGCTTGCCAAGTACGCCGACGACACGGCTATGTATGCGCATTCGCATAATGCACAAGCAGCGAACATACTGCTTAGGGCAGGGCGCACATGGCCCATGCCACGGTGTATTACGACAAGCACATTATGAAATGCAAACTAATAACAGATATTTTGGAAAAAGTTATAAAATTGAAAACTCTAAACAAGGAAGTTGTGTTTATTTGGGTAAAAGGACACCTTGGTATAATCGGTAATGAAACTGCGGATTTAATAGCTAGAACTACCAAAGGTTCTGATATCGAGTATTTACAATACTATGACTTGATATCCAATGCAAAAATGGATATGAGAAAGAAATGGGAGAAAGAATTGATCCACACAAGGCAAAATACTCAGTATTGTCGCATATATAGCCGTCTACCTTGTAAACCATCTTTCATCTCGTTTCTACGAAGGCGTAGAAGGGCCACTAACAATTTTCATAAGTTTCAACCGAAATTCACTTTGATTGTTGCAATTTTAAATAAGCGATTGTAGCCCCGACCTACAATTGTAACTTCAACCTACAATTGTAACTTCGACCTACAATTGTAATTTCGACCTACAATTGTAACTTCGACCTACAATTGTAACTTCGACTTACAATTGTAACTTCGACCTACAATTGTAACTTCGACCTACAATTGTAACTTCGATCTACAATTGTAACTTCGATCTACAATTGTAACTTCGACCTACAATTGTAACTTCGATCTACAATTGTAAATTCGATTTACAATTTATTATCCCGATGATAGAGAATTAATGCGCCAAAATCAGTTTTGTTCGTAGTTCTCTCATAGCCAATATTATGTGAAGTGTATAGAAGGTGCACAATGGAAAGGTGAGTGTTTATTTTTCTTCTTCTCTGTGGTTTAACTAATTTAGTATTTTTTATTAGGTATGGATTTCGTCGATACATTAATAAAGCAATATTTCGAAATGGGACTTCAGCAAAAGAAAATATCATCATTTCTCCGAGGCAAGCATAATCTGTTTATAAGTCCGAGAACTTTAAAACGGCACTTATGCCGACTCGCTCTTGTAAGAAGGAAATTTAGTCCATTCGAACACGTTTATGCTTTTATTATGTCCAAGATCAATACTTCTGCACAATTGCATGGTTACAGGTGGATGCATTTAAAGTGTATTCAGCACGGACTTGTTAGTCAAAATGTAGTGCGACAAATGCTTTTTGAGGTAGATCGTAAGGGCGTAGAGTGTCGGAGAAGAAGAAGATTAAGACGTCGCCAATACAGTAGTAGGGGATCAAATTATCTTTGGCATGTCGATTCCTACGACAAATTGAAAAGATACGGGATTTGCATATTTTCGAGACGTATAATCTGGTTGCGTCTAATGATCCAAAAGTTATTGCAAGCTATTACCTGACGGCTGTTTGTAACTTGAACGGATGTCCACTTACCCTAAGAAGTGATTGTGGCACAGAAAATGTAATCCTAGAAGTTCTGCAAACTGTTTTTCGGGATACCTTTGGAACCGTAAGTAGCAGACATATAAAAGGAAGAAGTACTGCGAATCAGCGTATAGAGTCATGGTGGTCGATATTACGAAAGGAAAATGCCCAGTACTGGATCAGTTTATTTGAGTCTATTCGAGATGAAGGTTTATTCACAGGCAGCTACTTGGATAAAGCTTTGATCCAATTTTGTTTCATGGAAATAATACAGGTAAGTTTTTAATACCTATTAACATGAGCTCTCTTCAGTAACGGCTCGTACATAATGGCGCTGGGGAGTGCTCCTTCTAAAGAATTTTCCATTATAGTAGATCGTATTGAGATATTATTTCAGTTAATAACTAAATTGTCAGAATTAACATGAAAATTTAGAAATAAAAATAGGTGTAGGTATACATTATTTATTTTGAAGCACATACCTATAATTCTTTTTCCACACAGCCCCCTCCCCCCAAAAAATGCGTCCCGCCATTTCAAAATGTTACGAGCCGCTACTGGTTTTCTTTATTAGAGTAATCGAAATCTGAATATTTACATATTTATTTACAGAGTGAGTTGGATAAAGTTTCTTTCCAATGGAAAACACACAGAATAAGGCGATCAAGGAATGCTATAGCACCTACTGCACGTCCAACAATTATGTTTGAACTATCAGAAAACTATGAGTACTCAAATTATCTGGTGGAAATTCCAGAATATGCAGTGAATATTTTAAAGAGAGACGCTGAAGTAACGAATGAAGTTGTTTTTTGCGATAGAGAAGTCAAGAATGTATGTATTTGCATTATGGCAGAAAATGGCTGGACAAAAGATGGTAACATAAATAATGCGATGTCTTTGTATGCTAATCTCCGACATAAGGTATTGGATGTATTACTACAAATTTAATACGAGAATATGTTTTAATAAAAACTGCACAATGATATCATTAATACATTATTATAAAATAAACTCATTATTATAACTAGAAAAACAGAAAATAAATTTAAACAGAAAACAAAATTTGACTTTGGTTATCCATTCCTTAATAACAGGTAATTGCTAATTATCAAAATAAAACAAACTATAAGGATGTAGCTAAATATAAGTAAATCAACATATTACTAGGATAAACCAAAGGTGGGTAGGCCATTTAATATTCCAAACGTTAAGTTTTCCCTGTACGTTTCATAGTCATCGCTTACCACTATTGGTAAATATAAAATAAGGGCACAGGTATTGCTTTTTGGTAACACAGATGGGTCGTCATGCAGGAATTCTACCGTTGGTTGTTGATCGAATCCCAAAGCAGGTTCCGTATCACACCCTGTCGCAAAAGAAAATACGTCGGATAAACAAACTTGGCAATCACCATCTGAAAAAAATAAAAACTGAACTGTACTTAGGAGTGTTAAAAATTGAATAATTGTATTGTATGCCCAAACTACTAACCTTCACAATTCTGGAGGAAATCCCTCCAAAACGCCGTTGTTTTGGATTCCAGTAACCGACGCTGAGTACCATCTGTTGATCTTTTAATGCAAAATAAACGGTTGAGGTATCTTGCTGTAAGTTGCGTTTCTTCTTTATTGCAAAATAAAAATGAGGCTTGCTCAGGATATTTTCTTATCAGAGACAGAACATCCAACGTTTTGAGGCCATCGGCAAATTGCTCAATGGCTCTTCGAGGACGGTCAATAACCAAATGGTGCAGAATTTCTACAAACAGTTAAACACTATAACTAAAACACGATGTAAAAAATAACATTTATTTTTTGAATATTTTATCGCAATTACGCATTTCGCATACCTTTAATTAGTTTGTCTTTGTCTTCGAACGAGGCTGGTGAGACCCCCAGATCCAGCAATTCATCGTGGCTTGAGATAACTTTTTTAAACGATTCTATAGTATCGGTCGCTGTTATTTCGATTATGGCTTCTTGAAATCGAGTGTTTTGTAAGTCTTCTACCACTGGAAATTATTTGCCAGGTAATCAAACACAGTCTTTGAGAGGAAATTGGGCCGTGGTCCGCCGTGAATGATCGACATAGCAAAATTTTTCCCCGCATAAAAATATTTCTCTTTTCCAAGAGCTGTTAAGTTAAGAGTAAAGATTTTAGATCCTTCATTTCCTGAAATGTAAATTATGTAATAATTCGATTATTATTAATTGTGCTACCATTGCATACCCAGAAACATTTCACTATTTTGAAGCTGTTTTAAACTTAGTCGGAATAGTTCACGCGTAGGCCCTCCTACGTCGATAGCTCCCTCTGGAACCTCGTCGACATCCACAAATTGTACGTCGATTTTTGCGTAGGGCGAAAAAGTGCCACGCTTCATCGCGTTTCGCAGGGATGACACAGGATCTTCCCGGCACGCGTTCACCATTATGTACGAGCCGCCACTGAAGAGAGCCCGTGTTAATAGGTATTAAAAACTTACCTGTATTATTTCCATGAAACAAAATTGAATCAAATCTTTACCCAAGTAGCTGCCGGTGAATAAACCTTCATCTCGAATGGATTCAAATAAACTGATCCAGTACTGGGCATTTTCCTTTCGTAATATCGACCACCATGAGTCTATACGCTGATTCGCAGTACTTCTTCCTTTTATATATGAGAGTCTGCTACTTACGGTTCCAAAGGTATCCCGAAAAACAGTTTGCAGAACTTCTAGGATTACATTTTCTGTACCACAATCACTTCTTAGGGTAAGTGGACATCCGTCCAAGTTACAAACAGCCGTCAATACAACCGTTTATGCAAAACCCATATCTTTTCAATTTGTCGTAGGAATCGACATGCCAAAGATAATTTGGTCCCCTACTACTGTATTGACGACGTCTTAATCTTCTTCTTCTCCGACACTACGCTCTTACGATCTACTTCAAAAAGCATTTGTCGCACTACATTTTGACTAACAACAAGTCCGTGCTGAATACACTTTAAATCCATCCATCCACCTGTAACCATGCAATTGTGCAGAAGTATTTATCTTGGACATAATAAAAGCATAAACGTGTTCGAACGGACTAAATTTCCTTCTTACAAGAGCGAGTCGGCATAAGTGCCGTTTTAAAGTTCTCGGACTTATAAACAGGTTATGCTTGCCTCGGAGAAATGATATTTCTTTTTGCTGAAGTCCCACCTAATAAAAATACTAAATTAGTTAAACCACAGAGAAGAGGAAAAATAAACACTCACCTTTCCTTTGTGCACTTTCTATACACTTCACATAATATTGGCTATGAGAGAACTACGAACAAAACTGATTTTGGCGCATTTATTCTCTATCATCGGGATAATAAATTGTAAATCGAATTTACAATTGTAGATCGAAGTTACAATTGTAGGTCGAAGTTACAATTGTAGATCGAAGTTACAATTGTAGATCGAAGTTACAATTGTAGATCGAAGTTACAATTGTAGGTCGAAGTTACAATTGTAGGTCGGGGCTACAATCGCTTATTTAAAATTGCAACAATCAAAGTGAATTTTTGTTGAAACTTATGAAAATTGTTAGTGGCCCTTCTACGCCTTCGTACGTTTCCGTACAACAGACAAATGTTTGTAACAAACATTCGTTGCCTATTTGGTTATGGAGCCCTAGATTTGGTTATGGAGCCCTAGATCAACAAATCCTATTTAAACCCCTGCGGCCATACTATGTTTGCGTTGTGTCGAAAGAGAAGGAATTATTTACATTTTCATAATTAGTGGTACAAAAGTTCGGTACAAGTAACCCCATCAAAGTGCCGCACTTCTTCCGGCGGGAACACAAGTCGGGTATTACAGTTTTTTATTATTTCTAATATTCGGAACTATAACATCCATTGACCCTGAAAAACAGTGGTTCTCAAATGTTTCCTACCTTAACATTCAAATTTTAAACCTAGGTCAGTTTTTTCAAAGTGCCCCTAGAGAAAAAAAATCATATAGGTTTTTTGTTTGTCTAGTCGGTCCCTATGACCAGTTTTCTTTAATGACATGAAACTAATTACACCCTGTATAACATTGTTACATTCCAAAACCGGCAATAGTCCCTATTCATATATCATATATAAACTTAAGGTGGAAATCTAGAAAGAGACATCCGATAGGGAAATATTTATTATTTATGGCCATAGCTTTGTTTTCTTAGAAAGTATATTTAAAAAGCTATAAGACTACCAAGAAGAAATATAACAAGACTATTACTATGAATTTTCACTCAATAATTTCAGTGGTTTGGAAAATGCTTAGATTTAAATTTAAAGATTGTGCTAATCTTCCTATTTCGTAGTTTTGGAAACAACGAACAGCAATAAATTTGTCACAAATGCGATAAAATTATGGACCAAGCTTTGGCGGCTTTCGGTCATCTTGCAGTTAGACAAAGCCATCATTCACTAATACAAACTAACATTATTATACTATTCACAAATATTTTTTATTAACAAAATACTGCGAAGAATGTGCAACAATTATATAAAAAGTGCAGTAAATGGTATAAGGTTAGCTTGTTTTCTTCTTTTTAGTGCATTTTTTAACAGTTTCAGTTTGCGTTTAAAAGCCTGTTTTCTATTTTTTTTTTAATTATTTATTTATGTTACTAGATATACCTACGCTTTCAAAAAAAAAATATCGATATAATTATACGCACTAATGATATAACATACGATAAGTTTTTTGTAAAAGTTGAAGTAATTGCTGGTATTTTCTGCTAATAAATTAAATTGATTCTACATTATAATAAAACAAAAAAATTAAAATACGTTAAGAGATGTCTCGCGTCTAGTAACAGAATATTCTAACATAACCACTAAAGACTGTATAAGTTCTACCGTAAATTCATTTATAGCGAATAAATCTAGAACTAACCTCAAAAACAGCCATAAATAATCCAAAACTAACCGATACCGATAAGATTACAACATGTAGAAGTCTCGAGGCGCGCAATATTAGAGAGCTACGACAAATAATAAAACTCGGTCATTTCACATTCACTCCACCTGTTAAACTGATAGTTAAATTAAAATACAAACAAACAAAACCTAAAACACGAGACCGGTTCAATGAAGAATTAGCGTCTGGCGTCGGGGCGCTGATGCCGTCGAGTTTGCGCGGTTAGTAAGCTTCATGAAGCGTCGCGCCGTCACTGACTGATGAGTTGCAGGCAGCGCGAACTTCAGCAGGAAGCAGGATTGGGCTACTCGGCGTTGTTTATTTCCAGCAGGTGCGATTGAGCGTAAGTGCTGTTAGTCCTTGAACAACTCGAGGCAGCTACTTCAGGATGCATAATGCAAGAGATGGAGTAAAATATAAGTGTAGAGGGTGTACCACAATGAGCTCGAGCTATAGCCTAGACCCAGAAAACATTTGTTTCAAAAAAATAATGCCAACCGGGGGATTTTAGCGGAAATGTGTACCTCTCACTGTGTATAACTATTGCACGTACAATTAATTAATAAGTAAAGTTGCGAAATACGAGTTTTTGGCTTCAATTCAATTCAGTTTCAATTAGGTGTTTTCACTATTTCACTATACCGGGTGGGCACGAGTTAATGTACGCCCCCAATATTTTGGTAGACAGACATTCGCAACAATTGAAAATTAGTCTTGACTCACTGACTAATTTTCTGAAGCAAGTGTATTAAAGTTGTTATAAACAAGAAAATTAGTATAAAATGGCTGAAAATTATTCAAGAGATGAAAAAGTTGACATGATCATTATTTATGGAGAGACTCGACGTAATGCAACTAGAGCACAAAGTCTGTATGGACGGAGGTATCCAGAAAGAAGACAACCTCCGAGAAACTATTTCGCACGGTTGGAGCAACAATTTAGAACTGAACCTAATGTAGAAATTGAAGAAAGATTTATTGTGGATGAAGAAACGGAAATTAATGTATTAGCTTTAGTGCATGTTGACCCAACCATTTCGATAAGACAAATTGAACATGAATTACCAGTTTCCAAAGAATCAGCCAGAAAAATTTTAAAGAAACACGGCTATCGTTCTTATAAATATCAGTTGCATCAATTTTTGTATGAAAATGATTATCAACGAAGAATAACCTTTTGTAATTGTTACAGTTACGCCAATTAAGAAATGAGCATTTTATCAAAAACATTTTGTTCACTGATGAATCGAGATTTACAAATCTTGGGTTATTTAATCGAAACAACACTCGATATTGGGCAATTGATAATTCTCACATTATGAGACATGGGCGGTTTCGGGAGCGGTTTGGCTTCAATGTTTGGTTAGGTGTGTTTGACGACCATATCACAGGTCCAATAATTTTTAACGAAACTTTAACTGGACCAAGATATCTACAATTTCTCCAAAATATAATAGTTCCACAGATTAATCAAATTCCCAATATTGACGAGGTTTACTTCCAACAAACGGGGCTGGACCACACAATGCTATTATCGTTTGGGATTACTTAAATTAATTATCTCCAGATCGTTGGATTGGGACCCATGGTCCAGTCAGATGGCCTGCACGGTCGCCTGACTTAACCCCACTCGATTTTTTTATTTGGGCGCATTTGAAAAATATAGTCTACATGACTGCTCCAACCACAAGGCAAGATCTGGAAGAAAGAGTTCGACACGAAATTGCACAAATAGCACCTCAACAATTACAGAATGTTAGACGTGCAACGATAAGTCTCGCTACTCTGTGTATTAATCATAACGGTGAACAGTTTGAACAATTTTTATAATGGTTTATCATAGCTTAGGTTTTAAATAGTTTTGTTATTCTTGGTAATTTATTCATGGTTGTAACGTTATACCTATTAAAATTATTTCTTGTTTAATTTGTGTTTACTTTTTAAAAACACTTCTATTATTACGAAGGATATCGTTAAGAAATGATTAATGGCGAAAAAATTATAGTTTATGAATCGTTATTTCTGATTAATAAAAGAAATAGCACGGTTCCATTAAAAAAAATTCCATAGGACCCCTACAGAAACGAAAATGAAAATGAAATTCCGTTTTTTTGGAAAAAAAACTAAAAATACTGGTACCTGTCAGTAATTCCGGTTCAACCGGAAGTGATATTTTCATTCTTGTTAGTCTAAAAGTAGCCTATTATTGTCTAATTTATTTGTACCAAAAATCAAATTTTTAAATGCAAAAACAACCAAAATATTGGGGGCGTACATTGACTCGTGGCCACCCGGCATACTTTGATGTACCTGATATAATTATAATATATTCGATTTTCGATATCAATATTTTTCTTATAAAAAAATAATCTCTTTCTCTATTTTACTTATAAAAAACAAAATATTTAGTAATATATTTTTTTAATTATTAATACATTTAAAATACCATAAAACTGCAAAAACTACTATTTGAAATTTAATTTTCTTATTACCCTTGAATTTTGGGGTTTTAAAAGTAGTAAGAGATAGTTTTACACCCAAGAGTGGGCTAAGATAATGTTTTGTTGTTTAAAAATGATCATTGATTCGAATCGAAAGCAAATATTAAAAAAAAAAACGCTAAACAAGCATTTTTTATTTTACATCATTTTAGGGGTACTTTTCACCCTCTCTAACTTTCCTCTCTAAATTTCGCTCAATTTAATATAAATTAATTAAATTTGACTGTTTAAGATTAATATTCAAATTATTGCAAGAAACCCCTAAGAGGGGTGGTTCTCCATATTTCGGGGGTTGTCCCATTTTAAAGATTCGTAATCACGATTTTCGGAATCAACGACCCAAGAAACCTACATAGTGACTCAAAACTTAAGATACATTTTTATCATCATAAAATAAAAATATTTAAATTGTTTAAATATTCTTCATACTTTTAACAGATTCCCTAACCTCAAAAAATTCATAATGAAAAATATCGGAGGTTTAAGTGAAATTCTGATATTTCCTGAGTATTTATAAAAAATGTATTTAAATATCTTAAAAATTGAGCCGGAGAACGAGTTTTGTCCATTTTTACATGTTTTTATCCCACTGTGCAGCGCTGGCGCTCTAAATGAGAATAGAACACACACTCAGCAGGTTGTCCAATATTTCGATATTTAAACGTATACATTCAGCAAGTTTAGTTTTAGGTAGGTACGTAAACTTGTTTCTGCGCAGATAAACCACGCCTTGCCATAGAACAATGCAGGGCATTGGTATAAAAGAATAGCGCCATCGCTTGACCGCGACGAGTTGAGAACAGCGCGAGCGCACCCATTCTGCTTTTAATAGCGTAGCTGTTTAGACGTGTGGGAATAAAATTAATTAATCTCAATTTCGTTATTAAAATGCCGTGTGTTTATACAACTGCAGAAAAAGTGCAAATTGTGAAGTGGTACTTCGGGGGCCATTCCACTGATGACACAATAAATTTATTTACTGTGGCATATCAAGACAGACCAATCCCCTCAGCTAGTATAATTTCATACATTATTAAAAAATTTGAGAATTTCGGGTGTGTCGTGAATTATTGTAAAAAATGCTGTCAACCCGAACCACGTCATCAACAAATGAGCGAAGAACGTGAAATTCGCGAAACTAATGACTGTGCACTTGTTGAAACTAGTGAACATTGTTCTAGCAGACAAATTGCTGATGAAGTTGACATGAAGGAAAGAACTGTAAGAAATATTTTGAAAAGAAATGGGTACAGTTGTTTTAAACTTTAAAGTTCAAACAACGCAAGAAATGTTTCCCGAGGACAATTTCAAACGGATGGAATTTTGTGAAATCATGATAAATAAAGTGAATGAGAATGAAAACTTCTTAAAGAATATATGGTTTACAGATAAATCATCCTTTTCATTACATAGGAAACACAATCCATCCGTAGTACGATATTGGTCTCGAAAACATAAACGTTTGTGTGTTGCTGTGCGAACTCAGTATCCTCAAAAGTTGAACGTATGGACGGGAATTTTAGACAATCATATTATAGGCCCACTGCTAATCGATGGCAATTTAAATGGCAATAAATATTTAGAGCTTCTACAAAACCAAATGATTCCTGCAGTTCAAAATCTTCCTGTCAACTTTCACGACATTTGGTTTCAACAAGACGGCTGCCCAAGTCACAATTCCTTAACTGTTATTAATTTTTTGGAAAGAATATTCCCCAATCGTTTAATAGCTACGAGGGGAATGATAAAATGCCCCCCCCCCCCAGGTCACCTGATCTAGAACCCCATGATTTCTTTCTGTGGGGCTTTTTAAAGGAAACCGCGTACAAACATGCGTTTGAACGAGCCAATAATTTAGTTGAATTACACAAGAAGGTGGTTTGTTTGAATCCTTACTTCATTAATTTATTGTTTGATAATTATTAGTTGATTTTAGTTTCTGAGGGTTACCTATTTAATTTTATTTTAATGTTCTATTTTTGTAATTTAATAAGAATAATTTATTTTTTGATCATTATTATTTGATTTTAGTTTCCCAGTTATTTAATTTAATTTTAATGTTCTATTTTCATTTCGGTTTTAATAAGAATTATTATTTTATTCCCATAGCATTTACGGCTAAAAAAGAAACTGCAGAAATGCTTTCAACGGAAGATATTATTTGTCAAAAATGTGACAAATAACTTCTTCGCTTTTGACGAAGAGATATTTTCTCGTTTCGTATAGAAATTATTACCTACGTTCGCATCCATCCTTAGTTCATGCCGTACTAAATTCAATTCATTGTGTGCCTCTGCTTTCACAATTTATGGAACTAGCGGGGCGTGGTCAATTACATCGTTATTCCTATACCCTAAACTACATTTTCCGAATCTGTATAACGCACGCTTCCTTTTACAAGAAATTGATTTCATCATCTGTTCTGGAAAACACAACGCGTTTTTTCTTCCATCTTGAATATATTTTGTTTGGAATAGCTATAGATATGTCATAATCGGAAACTAAAATATTTACCTATCAACACTAAGTTACTGCTGCCGATATCTACAATAAAATATGTTGAATGTAAATAAAGGCATGAAGGCATGAAACCTATCAATATCGAAGTTATCTAATCGCGTTTAGATAAAACGAAATGTAAGCTGGCATTTGCCGTGAAATCGATTATTTAACTACGTAAAAAATGCGTTTTATTATAATTGCGTCAGTTGTACTGGTAATTATTCTCAAAGTTAAATCACAAACTAGTCAGTTGGCAAAATGTAGTGACACAAATATACAAAAACTTTGCCTCGATCAAGAGACGTGCGATGAGTGCTTGCAAGCGGATCAGTGCTGTAATTGGTGTTATGACGGGGTATGTTGGACATAAAACTTGCTATTTATTTTGCATACATTTCCCCCCACATGTAATATTAATTTTCACACCATTAAACGTGATAAACAAGGAATATGAACAAATTAAAATATTTCATAACCTCACATCCTCACGGTACTTTGACGCCGCTGTCTGGAGGGCACACAAAACCTCATTTTACTGTTTAGCGTTGTGGGTGGAAGGTTTTCAGAGTGTGTTTTGAGTGTTTCACAATTCACTACTGAACGGAACAAAGGCATTTTCATAATTTTTGCAAATGAAAACAGCGGTTATTTTAACATTCACACTTCACAACACAGGAATGCAAATGAAACAATTAGGTGTTTTCACTATATGCAAATTTTCTTTTCTGATATTATTAAAATGAAGTGCTTGTTATACTAAAGTGTAAGACCCCCGAATTCCCCGATGCGTGCCGGACCTGGTCCTATGCCTGTGGAGGCTCTCGGCAGCCGGAAGGGAAAGGGACCGATGCGCGCGTGCCGCAAAACACAGAAAAAACGTGTGTGAACGTGAAGAAGGAAGACGAACGAGACGGTATTAGAATATTTAGAAACACGCGTGTGTGTTTTAATCTCGCTGTTACTTGTTAATAGTTGTAAAGTATTTAGTTTAGTTTTTTGTAGAATAAATAGGCAAATCAAAATATTGGTTTTCTTTAAGACAGTGGCTTAAGAACCCGACAAAAGCACTTATTGATATTTAAACAGCGTTCTATCGTCCATCGAATTAAATTTTCAACAAATAAATAACATAACGTTTTAGTAATTGAACGAGTATGTAAAACACTCAGTGGCGTCATCGGTTATATTAGTTTCTGAAATCGCATTTAAAAATTGTTAAATAGAATATTTTATTCACATTATTTACGTTTTACATGTGATTAAATAAGTAAGATCAGTTGGGGTATCTGGGCCCAGGGGGTAACTGGGCCATGGTTCTTTTCCGTAGAATTGGTGGAGGTAATTTCACTTCAAGCAGTTGGCAGCACTGAAGGACAATGTCATCTCACTACAACAATTAGTCTCATGTTTCTGAGTGTTGTTGCTTTCATGTAGCAATTTTTTAAATTTTGTAGTGCAAAATTTTCATAGCAACGTGATGTAATCTTGATTTTTATGAAATACTACAGGTTTACTGTATATATTATCAACGTCACAGTTAATTTAGCATAAATTAGAAGCATAATATATCCCTAAAATGTATTCTGCGTTAGGTCATAAGCTTGAGTGGGTGGCCCAGTTACCCCCACAATTTTTCAAAAATGGGGTAAGTGGGCCAGTTAATTGGGGCATCTGGATACGGCTAGGACTAAGTTACCCCAAGCACACTAAGTATGTTGTTTTTGTTTTTATTTATTAGGTAGATGTAGATCACTGCGCACAGTCACACAAAAAATAGCGATCTGAACCCGGGACCCGACATATTAATCCCTATGTATTTTGTTGAACACGAATCTGATGTCCGTTTAGCTCCATCACCCACCATTTTTTTGTAAATCGCGAGAATAGCCTAAGCAGCCTTATTTCTTTAGATTATTTTCGCGATTTACAAAAAGTTGGTGAGTAACGGAGCTAAACGGACATTGGATTCGTGTTCAGCACGTCGAAATACATAGGATTACCATGACAGGTCCCTGGTGTAGATCACTTTTTTTGTGGGCCTGTGTTATTTATGCTTACTTGAAATTGGATGTTTTTTACATTTAATTTTGCCCTTTTTACTTTAACAGAAGTTGTGTTATTCCTAAATTTGAATAAATTTCCACCTAATTGTTATGTAGTAGTTCTCTTACATCATCGACAACTCGACTATGGTGTGGTTTAAATGACTTGTGGTAATTTTTGTACGAAGTTTACATGTTTACCAACACGCCCACTTACCCCAGTTCAAATAACAATCGTTTGTATGAAACCAAGATCCGTATGGTCCAGTTGCCCCAATTTCTAGGGGTAACTGGGCCCATCAGACTTTATATTATTTAATTATAATTATAAAGAAAATTAAATTTGACTCGGGATTTGAATATTATATATTTAAAGACTGTATATTGTATTACATATAAAAAATATTTTAGATATTAATATAACTTATTAGTGGTTCTCAGGCAAATTCAAAGTATAATCTTCTCGCTCAGGTTGTAAAATCATGGCCCAAATACCCCAAGTGACCTTAACGCCTACCTAATACTATTTACAAATGCTACTTTAGGAAATTTATCTGCAAAATAACTTGTTTATAACACAAAATGGCACTGACAATATAACTGATGACGCGATGAGTGCGTAGTGAATTGGTGTAGTGTTTTTGGCAAAAAAATTTCAATACAAAATTAAAATGGCTTATTTTAAGGTATTATTCGACTGTTTCTCAAAATTCAAGTGTTTTAACTGTAATAAACCATTATCTTCACAGTGAAAGTGAAGTTAAAATTTGTGAAAACACCTAATTAGAGATACGTCACCAGGGCCGTCGAGAGAAAAACGGGGCCCGGGGGTAGTTAGGATTGAATATTTATCTCAATCAAAATTTTGAAGAACGGGGGATGATATTCCTTAGAGTTAAACAGATGATATTCCTTAGAGTTAAATATGTATCGCAAAGAGCGGGGGAAGGGGGATATTCCTCTGCCCAACAATTTCATATTTATAAACAATACAAGTCATTGTCAACTCGTTATTATTTACATCACACTAATCATTTAAAAATATACCTCTCTCGTTTTATCTAATGGAAATACAAATCTCCAACTTCGAATAAAACCTGGGCCCCCTCAAAACCGCCGGGTCCCTCAAAAATCACCGGGCCCGGGGGGAAACTAGGCCTGTAGCTAGAAACAGTTTTAAGGGGGGGGGGCAAACAAAGGGTGCCTAAATATTTCATTGGTATTTTCAAACAACCCCCGTAAAAAAATAGTTATCTAAATTTCTCAACAGAAACAGCTTTTAATACAAAAAATGTATAATAATAATAAGAAGAAGAAGAAGAGAGAAAATTTTTAAACAGTCCGGGATAAGATATAATTCTTCCCTGGAATGTATGACAATTTCTTGTGATGATAATAAAAGAAGCCGTACACCTTCTTTATGACCTTTTTTGTACATAAATTGGAACCTACTATACAGGGTGTTTCACCGGGAACTGAATCGATCGATATAGAGAAAAGTACGCATCAGAAATTTTTGAAAATTTAGATAGTTACTAATGTCGGTGTGGCCAATCCAACTAAAACAATTATAAGCATGGGGTACTTCCGGTTATACCGGAAGTCGATACCAACTTGCTTATTTTAAACGGAACACTCTATATTTTTTCAACTTTTCGAGATAACGAAATTCTGAGTTCAGGCATGTAGCACACCCTATAGCTAAACCCAGTAGTTTCGAAGATATTTGACGTCTTATAAAAAATTTTACAGGTGCAACGGTTTGCAAGAACCGTTATAACTTTTTCTGTATAGGACATCCTCATTTGCTCTTTGGCACGGAGAAAGAACACAAGGAGAAATACGTTCTAACTGAAATAAATTCAATGATATCATAATAAGTGTTCCGTTTTTCGCGTTACATTTTGTCAAGTTCAAACCTTGTTTAGGTCAAATGGAACACCCTGTATTTTTTTACATCAAGTTCTATAAAATTTAATTACCTTTTTACTGATATGATTAGAAACAATCAGTCATTATCTTATGTCAAAAAATGCAGCACGTTTAAATTACACCCACGAAGACTTTTTAAATTTGTTTATTATTTATGGAGAATGTGATAAGGTAATATCAAGAACTTCAGCACTTGCAATAAAACTATAATAGGTGCACTCGTAGGTATGCATATGCCAAATATTATTGCCATCTGTCACATTTTCAGTTCCACATTCACGCAGTGGAGTGGAAGTATAGCAGTGATTAAAAAAATTTTTTTTTTTTAATAGGTTTAGAATGTTATGAAACGTGGGACATTTTAAATTTGAGCAAACGAAATTTTTTTTTACGGATTCTAATGGTAAAAAAATGTTTCGTCATCTGTTCTATAGTAGTGGTAAAAATATTTTCTTGAAATGGGTTTAGAATGCCATGAAACGTGGAAATTTTAAATTTGAGAAGAAAAAATTTTTTCCATCTATTCGTGGTAGAAAAAAATTCAGAAATGGTAAAAAAAATTTCAATTTATTTTTACTTCCCTCGCATACCGAAGGGAAGTATTGTATTCGAGAAAAAATCACCCTCCGAGATTTTTTTGGATTCTGACGTTTCAGAACACGTAGTTTACGAAAATATAGGTTTTTCAATTCCGTCAGTCTGTCTGTCTGTCTGTCTGTTGGTGCATTTACTAAAAAACTACTTGAAGGATAGCAGTCAAATTTGGTAGATAGTTGACGCTACTGTCAGCGAAGACATGGTAGAAATTTCACTGGAAAATATACAGGGTGGACCGTCTAAACGGAATAAATAGTGAAAAAAATTTTTTTTTGCTCAAATTTAAAATTTCCTTGTTTCATGACGCACTAAACCTATTTCAGAAAAAAAAAATTTTGAAATTTTTTTTTGCAACATTTTTGAAAAAATTTTTACCAAGATGAAAAAAATTTTTTTTTGCTCAAATTTAAAATTTCCACGTTTCATGACGCGGTAAACCTATTTCAGAAAAAAAAAAATTTGAAAAATTTTTTTGCAACATTTTTTAAAAAGTTTTTACCAAGATGAAAAAATTTTTTGTTGCTTGCTGAAATTTAAAATTTCCACGTTTCATTACGCGCTAAACCTATTTTCATGTTCCATGGCATTCTAAACGTGTTTCAAAAAAAAAATTTTTTTGAAAATTTTTTTACCAACATTTTTGAAAAAATTTTTACCACCAAAACAGGTGGAATTTTTTTTGTTCAAATTTAAAATTTCCACATTTCCATGGCATTCTAAACGTATTAAAACAAATTTAAAAATTTTTCCGAAAAATTTTCTTGGAAAAATTTATGTATTCATCACTAAGTAGGTACTTACTATGAATAGAAGAAAATATTTTGTTTGCTCAAATTTAAAATTTCCACGCTTCATGACATTCCAAACCTATTTCAGAAGAAAAAAAATTGAAAATTTTTTAACCAAGATTTTGGAAAAATTAAAAAAAAATTTTTTTTTCTTTGTTCAAATTTAAAATTTCAACGTTTCCATAGCATTCTAAACCTATTCAAACAAATAAAAAAAATTGATAAAATCTATCACTACTTACTATAGAATAGATGATTTTTTTTTTACCACTTTGGAAAAAAAATTACCATTAGAATAGACGGAAAAATTTGTTTTTGCTGAAATTTAAAATTTTCACGTTTCATGACATTCTAAACCTATTTCAGAAAAAAAAAATTGAAAATTTTTTTCACACATTTTTGAAAAATTTTGAACCACTGAAACAGATGGAATTTTTTTTCTTTGCTCAAATTTAAAATTTCCATGTTTCATGACATTCTGAACCTATTGCAGAAGAAAAAGGAGTGAACATTTTTATCCAACAGTTTTGAAAAATTTCAAAAAAAAATAAATAAATTTTTAACCACCACTATACTTCCACTTCACTGCGTGGATGTGGAACTGTCTAATGGCAATACTATTTCACATATGCTATTATACTTTTATTGGAAAATATACAGGGTATTCATCCCAAGAAATAATTTATGGGAGACCTGTTATTTAGTATTGAACTTTTGCTGTTGGATGAGCACTATTTCTTTGACCAAAAGTTATCAGGATTTCTTTGTAATAATCACAATAACTATATTTCCATTATTATTCTCAATGTCATTTCGTATTTAATATTTTTTTAGTGATCGCCATGCACAAATAACGAGGGAAGTTCTGTGTAAATACCTTTACCGATTTTTTTAAATAGGTTTAGAATGTCATGAAACGTGAAAATTTGAAATTTGAGCAAAAACATTTTTCTCCATCTATTCGTGGTAAGAAAAATTTCAAAAACTTATCAATTTTTTTTTCTGAAATAGGTTTAGAATGCCATGAAGCGTGGAAATTTTAAATTTGAGCAAATATTTTTTTTATTATTTATTCACTTTAGAAGGTCCACACTGTATATTTTCCAGTAAAATTTTAACCATTTCTTCGCTGACAGTAGCGTCGTCAACTATCTACCATATTTGACTCTTCTCCGTTAAGTAGTTTTTTAGTTAATGCACCAACAGACAGACAGACAGACGTCTGAGTCTTCACTGAATTGAAAAACCTATATTTTCGTAATCTACATGAACGTGAAAATCCGAAAAAATCTCGGATGGTGAATTTTTTTCGAATGCAATACTTCCATTCGGTATGCGAAGGAAGTAAAAACAAGCTAACCGTTATACTCTTCGCCACTTTACTGCACTTTTTATACAATTGTTGCACATTCTATAGGATACTCTTCGCAGTTTTTTTGTAAATAATATTAGTTTTAGACATTTTTAGTTTAATTACAAAACAAAAAAAATATGGAATTTTTTTTTTATATATAAAAAAATTTATAACTTTTTTATTTATCGGACGATGTTGCTAAAAAATAATAGGGTTCTTTCTCTGGCTAACACTAGCTTACCGTCCAAATTTCAATACAATCGGACTTTTCGTTCTTAAGTTATCGTGCTTACAAGAAACGTGACGAACGGACAGACAGACGGACAGACAGATGGACAGACAGACCGTCAGACAGACGGGCGGATGGGCGGACAATTTGAAAGTTGTTCAGAATTCGATCACCAACACAGTGATATGAAAATTTTTTCTCTACGAGCAATATTACCGGTTTTAGAAATGTACCGATCGAATGCAATATACTCTTCGTTTTGTATTTGCGACGAGTATAACAAGCGTGATGTAAAAAAAGTTTAGTGAAACGGATAATGTAACTATTTGAAAAAATAAAACATAGTCAGCATGTAGTCCGTGACTGTCGAAAGGAAAGGAGAATTGGAATAGTCTCACTGAGTCCTGACTGCTAGCTCAGGGACACTATATTCACTACACGCCCCGTACACTTATAAATATACATTTTAATTCACGGTCCCGTTTCAGTCATATAATTTTACAAAAAATTAAATAAAATTGAAAGTGGCACTGCACAAAAAAATGGAAGCTAAGAACACTGTTATTGGAATTCACTTCTTTGTTCGAGTCGACGTTGAGACGCCCTCATCTCAAGAAAAATTAATGCGTCTTTCTTAGATCCGACACAAATTATGACTCCTTGAATTCGTCTTTTTTTAATAATCGTGGGCTTGTTGACCACCCTTGATTATTTTGTTAGACGACTCTCTGACGCCTGGTAGTCAAGTGCTATGAATGTGTGTCCACTTGGGTGGTAGATGGGTCCCTCGGAACACCATACACCCTTAGTTTTAAGAAATTTAGCATTTGCCCTTCGCGTAATGCTTTTTCATGTAAGGAAAGTGCCTACTTGGAGCGTTATTATTATATGGGTCTTGCGTTTCTAATATTTATCATATGCCTGACTAATTTTAACCAAGTTGATGTACAGGGTGAGTGGTGAATAGAGAGTGTAATGTAACCTGAATTTAAAACAACTGTTGATAAAATGTGGAACTGGATAAACTATAGGCTAAATTATTAGAGATTGTAATGTGGATGATCTTACGCCTTGTGTCTGAAGGATGCGAAGGCGCCAGAAGTGCCTTCTGCAACGGTCGGCAGTATTCTCCACTCTCAGGTCAGATTTTTTACAACTCGCAAATACTTTAAAGATGAGATTGAAAAAAAAATACTTACCTTCGATTGCTATGGGCTTGTTCCATGATATTCTTTTTATATGATTTTTATACTTTTTCATATAGCATTCGATATTCTCATTATACACTTTAAATTTCGTATTATTAACTTTTCCGTTCTCGAGATATAAGGAGTTGAAATTGGTAATAGTTGCAAAAACCGAGCGCTCATATGTGACGTCACTATACGTAAATGATGTAAGAAAAATGGCTTTCTGGGACCTTTCAAATTTAACCTGAAAAGTCGAAAAACATGGAATTTTTAAGCGCTGGTAACTAAATAAATACGTCGAGTGAAAGTTCGTTCTATGTCTCTAAGGAAAGGAGAAGGTCGGCGATCAATTCTAATCGTAAATTGCATGGTCAAAATCGAAAATTCGTCCCGGCAGGAGCGATAGAAAATTGTAATTATTTGACATTTCACCAAATTGTACTCCCCTACTGTCAAGTAGTAAACAAAACAAACAATACTTTGAAAACACTTATAATTATAACAAGTAAGGAGCATCAAGTCTATTGAGATCGCCTAGTCTATGCGTATAGTGACGTAGCGCCTGGCTACGCCCCATTTTCTCGAGATGGAGATTTGTAATAGTTTTTAAGATACTAAATGTGCGAATAAGATTCTAATTTTTTGCAGATCCATTAATTTATACTTGCACTTTCGATTTATGAAATTATAAAAAAATGCTGAACAAGCCCATTGTCTGGTCTCCACTAGCCCTTACATTTTTTCAGTTTATAATTTATAAATTATCGACGTTCTTGTAGATATTAGAAAAAGTACAGAAAATAGTCATGTGACATATTAAGTTATTGAAATCAGAGAAAAATGAGAATCACGGTTCTCGAGTTAGATACATTTGTAAAATTAAGTAACACCCTGCATACTGTTAGATTTGGGCGTCATTGCTTTCTCAACATGGCGCAAAAAAAATCTTGCAAGAAAGTTATTTAATTTGGTTTTTGAAATTCTCGAATTGATCTAGAAATAACCAAGTTAGAGGAGGGACATTTATGATAAATCACTCTGTACAAATTTTAAAAACATCAAGACATGATCTCCGGCTTTATAAAACCCGACATAATTTACCTCGAGACTCCGTGCTAAACTCTGACACTCTTTTATTATTATTAATGACTTTCCTAATGACACTGTTTCGACAAAATCTGTCCTTTTCTTACGATGTTATTAGTTATACACGGTGTCACAACCAAAAATAGCCACCATGAATAACTCTGGACGTAAGTAATAATTTTCTGAAAAATTGGCTACTTTTAGTTGATACACCCTGTAGACTATTTTCCTAATATAGTACATGTTTCTTTAGAATTACGCTGGACGAAAATGCAACATTGCGAGCGCTCTGGGAGACTGCAATGTTAAGAAAATTGAGGACAATTCGCAGAGTGGATACGAAATTCCCGAAGGTGGAAACAAAGACTTTACAGGCGTAGATGCCGAACAAGTAATTCAGATTCAACCGCAATTGATTAATGTAAAACTCGGTAAAGGTAAGTCGTTCACTTTGTTACTTTAACAATTACACCATGACAAAATATTAATTTTCTCGGAGGGAAATGTCAATTGCTTTAGAACATTTTGAAACAAATTCATCTCCACCTTTATCCTCGAAGTATTAAGACCAATAATGGAAGTAAAGAAAACATCAATGGCTAATAAATTCTATAACTTTGCTGTTCTTGGTATAAAGGTAGTTACGTTATATCACTTACTGATTTTTATTTCTTTAGTACATTTTTTTTTTGACAGAAGAGTATTTCAATTTGACCCGTATAATTTTCATCACTCTAGAATAACTTCGGCGTTTTGTTTTATGCAAACTGTAGAATGGTGGTGGTTTCGTATTAATTTTATCAATCTATGTCTAGTATAAGCTGAGCAGATATCAAAAAACGTGTCTTTTGTTCAAGAACTTGACGAATATGCCAGCTATAATTTTGCGTTCAAATTAAGTGAAAATGGCGCAGCCGGTAGCGCTGCCATAATTGCAAATTTCTTGCAGTTTAAATTTTACTTTATAAAAATGAAAAAATAACAAAGTACAGGTTTTCGCCACTAAAGAAAATATAAACTTAAATTATTACAAATGTCACTAGTGGCGGAAAATCTTCAACTAACTATGTCTTAGAAATTAATTTGCTTAGAGAACTGACGTTCGACAAAGATGCTTTCTATTGTAAAATCTCTGACATGTTCTTAGCACCATACTAAATCCTACTGAATGACAATACCGTACTGATTTGACTAAACCATGTTCTCATTTTCAGACGTTCCCGTGAATTTTACATTTACTTACAAAGCCGCTAAAAATTACCCCTTGGACTTGTACTACTTGGGTGATTTAAGCGTCTCCATGCGGGAACATCTCAGTATCTTCAAGACTCTCGGCACTGACTTGCCGAACAATCTCACCCAACTGACAAAGAATTACAGATTAGCATATGGTTCGTTTCTGGACAAAATCGGAATGCCTTTTTATTTCACAGCGCCCTCAAGCTTCGACAATCCTTGTTTGAACTTATTGCTGGACGATTGCGAGAAAGGGTACTTATTTAGGCATAGGTTAAACTTTACCAAAGACGCAGGCAAATTTGCTGAAAAGGTATGGGGATTGTAAGTTCTTATTTTAAAAGGAGTTATCCCCAAATTTCATGCCGCAGGTAAGCAGTAGTAAGATTACTGCCAACGTTGATGATCTAGACGGTGCTTTGGACGCTATCCTCCAAATATTAGTATGCGGTAAAAAAATGGGGTGGTCAGTAAACTCAAGGAAGATAATTCTTCTGCCAACTGATAGTTTGCTGCACACCGCTGGAGATGGATTATTAGTTGGGGCTGTTTTACGGCCCAATGGTACTTGTCTTATTGATGATGAAGGAAATCATATAAGCCCTTTGATGTATGATTATCCGTCTGTGGGACAAATAGATGCGCTGTTGAAGGAAAAAAAGGTAATTATGATACATGCTGCTATGTAATCACGAAAAAGTGTGACATTCAGATTCAAGTTTTACAGAGTTATTGTCAAGCAATGAATGAAAATTGACTAATTTACAAGTGCACATAATATAGCATTTATGTGGCAATTCCGGGTAGATTCACAAATGGGTACTATAAATACTTAAACAGTTAGATGACAATAGTAAATAGATCTATGTATATTTAACCATGGGCTGTAAGTAAAGGTGAATATATAAGGTCTGATTGACCGCTTAACAAATTATAATTTTTATTATTACTGTATCTGTAAATTTCTAGAGATTCTAAAATTACTGATACAGAGTGTAATTAGTTTCATGCCATTAAAAAAAACTGGTAATAGGGACCGACTAGACAAACAAAAAACCTATATGACTTTTTTCTCTAGGGGCACTTTGAAAAAAATGACCTATGTTTAAAATTTGAATGCTAAGGTAGGAAACATTTGGGAACCACTGTTTTTCAGGGTCAATGGATGTTATAGTTCCGAATATTATAAATAATAAAAAACTGTAATACCCAACTTGTGTTCCCGCCGGAAAAAGTGCGGCACTTTGATGGGATTACTTGTACCGAACTTTTTATACCACTAATGAAAATGTAAATAATTCCTTCTCTTTTGGCACAACGTAAGAATAGCGTGGCCGCAGGGATTTAAACAGGATTTGTTTACATGTGTTTTTTAATTTGGAACAAAGTTATTGTGACTTTTATTGTCGTTTATAAAAATTTATAAAATTTGAAAGTGTTTTATTATCATTTGTAACATTGTGTTAATAGCTTAAAAAAATTAGTAATTATTTTATGAAATTGGAAAATGAATAGTTGGACGTCCGAGATAAGATAACAGAAAATAGTTGTGTATCTTAAGTTAGGAAAAAATCAGATTTTTTTAACGAATTGTGCGCATAATTTTTCCCAATCAGGTATCGAAAACTAAAAATCGAGTCTTCGGTCTCTATGAAAATCAATGTAAACAACAATAAACAGATCAAAACAAGACAGCGAATACTAATAATAATAATAATCATACCTTTAATTCCCAATAGGTAACACCGAATAAATGAACAATTCCTTTGAATTTTTCACAAAAATTTTTCGAAACGACCTCAATCTCCACGTATACACATTTCGGCACGTCGAACTAAGGACATACACAGTCCGTGCAACACATTTGGTAAATTAGGATCATTTTTTATGGTTTCTATGCACATTATAATACGTTGTTGCAATTGTTCTAAAATGTCAATTGGATCGCGGCAAACCAGAGATTTAAAATGCCCCAAAAATAGAAGTCCATCGGATTTAAGTCGGGCGATCTAGCAGGCCATGGTACTGGTCCCCCACGTCCAATCCATCATCGAAGAAACTTTCTGTTCAAAAAATTTCGAACAGCCAGACTAAAATTGACTGGCGCGCCATCGTGCAAATACCACATTCTTCTGCGCGTACCAAGGGTACATCTTCCAGCAAATTTGGCAATGTTTGTTGCAAGAAATTCAAGTATACATCACCATTTAATCTAGCGGGCAATTGTATAGGTCCAATGATTTCATTACCACAAATTCCTGACCACAAATTAACGCTGAACCGTCGTTGAAAATGCGCTCTTCTTATTACACGTGAATTTTCGTTCGCCCAATAGTGCACATTTTTAAAATTAAACACTCCATTTCTGGTAAAGCACGACTCATCGGAGAAACACAGAACGTTTAAAAATCCTCATTTGGCGCATGTTTTCTTAAAATCCACCTACAAAATTGCATTCGCTCTGCAAAATCTTGAGGTTCTAGTGCTTGGACACGTTGATAGTTCATATCTTCCAATGTCCTCCATACCACAAAATGGGATACTCCCACACTGTTCGCGATATCGAGAGTGCTTAACGTTGGATCCTCTTCTACAAGTTCCAAAATTTGGACCTCTGCGTCAATTACCCTTTCTTCATGTTGTGGACTTCGTTGTCCATCGAGACGACCTGTTTCTCGAAGACGCTGGTCAATACCAACAAATGTACGAGCACAAGGATGACTTCGATTAGGGAACCTTAAACGATAAAGCTCTTCCGCACCAGCTGCATTTCCACCACTTTCTTCATACACCAAGTGCATATCCGCGAGCTCTGCATAAGTGTAATCTCCCACGAAACAAAAAGAAAAACTTGATCTAAAATCCAAAAAGTAACACAAAAAGCACGAACAAGAAGTAGTGTCTTACGTAATCAAGTACTTACGACTTGAACGATAAGTCAATAAAATAAATCTTAGCATAGGCTAGGCCATTGTTAACTAACGAAATTTTATGGGACCTCCGTTGTCATTGGAGACAATTTTTTTTTTTTTATAATTGGACTATAAAATTTTCGCTTCTTGGAGCCCTTGTTATACATATACTTAACCAGATCACGTTATAAAAGTTTTTAAAAATTGTTTATTTTCTTTATTATAATTTTTTAAAGTAAACAAAAAATTAGAAACCAAAGCAACGTTGTAAAAAAATTTTTTCTTCGTATTCGTTATCATATTACTGTTTTTAAAAAAATAATTTTTTTTACAATTTTGTTGTCTTAACAATATTATGATTTTTAAGAAAAATATTTTTTCTTAAAAACTTTATCTTATTGTTCATAACCTTTTTTTTTAATTATCCAACATTTGAATAATTAGTTAAGAAATTATTTTTTTCTTAAAAATCATAATTGGCAATCCTTAATAAAGTAACAAAAAAAAATATCAACAATTTTATTGTTTATTAACTTAAACAATTTGTTATAAACAAATTCTGTCAATCCTAATATTTTTTTCTTATGCGCATTTGTTTATAAAAACTAGCTTCTAGCTTATCAAATAATGCAGATACGGTAATGGACCTTCATGGCAATTTTGTTAAGTGATAAAATATCTGAAAGTTGCAATTGTTTATTTAAAAATAAATGAAAAACGTATTTAATTTTTATAAACAAATGCGCATAATAACTGACTAATAATAGTTACAAACTTGCAATTCAACTCATTTAAAGATTAATTAAGCCTCTATAAAAACGACCTGAATGTCTATTGTGATATCTCTAATAGTTTAAAAGTTATATCAGTTTTTTAGTTGACAAATCAAGTGACCGTTTCAACTTCTATATCGTGTAATATTGAAAAACGCTATAAAAAATACAAACAAATTTTTTTCAATATGTTGTTGCATATGGCTGTTTTTGTGATGTTTTTAAGATTTAGAAAAGAAATATTAGAATTGTCAGAGTTTGTTTATAACAAATTATTAAATTAATAAACAATGAAATAGTTGATAAGAAAAATCTTTTTTGTTACTTTATTGAGGATTACCAGTTATGATTTTTAAGAAAAAAATCAGTTCATAACTAATTATTTAAATGATGGATAATTTAAAAAAACGATTATAAACAATAAGATAATGTTTTTAAGAAAAAAAAAATTTTTAATCGCAAAAAAATTGTAAAAAAAAAAATTATAAATATGAAACTAGTCAATTTGTTTATAACCAATTTATAAACAAATGGGGTAAAAAAAAATGTTTTTAACGTTAATGAATGCCTTTCTTCAATGTAAAAATAGTAATATGATAACGAATTTGAAAAAAAAAAATTACAACTTTACTTTCGGTTTTAAATTTTTGTTTACTTTAAAAAATTATAATAAACAAAATACACAATTTTTAAAAGCTTTTATAACGTGATCTTGTTAAGTAGATGTATAAGAAGGGCTCCAAGAAGCGAAAATTTTATACGCCAATTATTTCAAAAAAATGTTTGTCTATAATGACAACGGAGCGCGGAGGTCCCATAAAATTTCGTTGGTTAAAAATGGCCTAGCTTGCTGAAAAATAAACTTTAACATTTTTTTCCAACGGGATCTTATTTTTTGAAATGCTAAGAATACACCATATTTGTTTTCAATTTTTTTAATTGATATTTAATAGTATAAACAAATTATTTTATGTGATGTACTTACTTTCTTTTGAGGCAACGCTCGCATCCTGCAGCGGTCGCACGGAGTCCTATTTTCAGCGTTAAATTAAAATTATAAATAATGGAGATAGAGCTCCGGGAGTTGAGACTTTTTATTGGAAATTTTCTCCTCTTTAGGAATCTTTTTCCGATTTCCGTTATCGATTATAGTTGATTTGTTTATAACTTTTGCAATTTTTATGTGCTAATAAAACATTTTAATACATGTTTCTAGACGTCGTTTCGAATCCAATGAGCTGTTGCTCATATTTTTAGGATCTATTCCACGAATTAACACCTTTTTGAACTTGTGAATTAGACTAATGATACTAAGCCATTTGAGGCGTAAAAATCATTTCCCTTTCGATTTTAACTCACACCTCCCTCCCACGCAAGCCAAATCCTATATAAGGCAGTCCACTCCATAAATTGACTGAAATATTTGTATGATTTATTTGCACATTTTCAAATTTTCGGAGAATATGACCAGATGTATATTTTCAGCCTAATGAAATCGTAATATTTTCAGACCAATATTATATTTGCTGTCAAGGATAAAATTAAACAGGAATACTACAAAAATCTCACCAAAGAGCTACTCAGAGATTCCTCGTTTGTTGGAGAACTGGAGGAAGATTCAAAAAATATTCTTCATTTAATAACTAAAGGTAGATCTAATTATACCATGATATCCAAATTATTATTTTCCTAAACCTAATTTAAAATCAGCTTTATTAACAAATTTTGTGGAACTAATTACGTTTTAGACTCGAAGCCAGCGACAGATTTTCATGACCAAGTTCCTCTCAAGCTGTAATGAGTGTAATGCATCAGAGAGTTGTATTATGAAGCCTCGTGAACGTCAGCTGCGATTCCGTGGGTGGGATGAGCGGCGGTAGCCTCCCACGCACGGAGAAAAAAATATGTTTTTAGTCAATTCCTTCTGACTAAAAATTTGTGAAACTATAGCTAATCCAATATCTTGAAGAAAAAGAATTAGCTGACTATAACATGGTGTATTATACGTCAGCTGGTGGCTTGAACATAAAAAAATTTACATTCAATGATTTCCTCTCAACTAAAAATTTACCTGATGATAGCTTATATGCTACTGTGAATGAATATAAATGTCAGCTGGCTGTACATCGATGGAAAGATCGTCAGCTGATACCTTGAAAGTTGTAACGCAGAAGTTAAGCGGGAGCATAATAAGTAGGGAGTTCGTTTCTAAAGAAATATTGATGAACTTTTCTCCTGATTGCATTTCGATCGAAGTCCAGCAATTTTTTTACGGTTTTGGTTTTTTTTTCGCACCGAAAATTGATGGTTAGTGGTATACTCTCTGACAATTTTGTAAACACTGTGGCCACATACTCCTATCATATTTGTCACCTTTTTTACAATTTCATCTTTGAGTAATATGGGATCTTCTTGAATCTCATACTTATACACGCTTAAAATCATTTCCTTGATCTTTACGTCGAAATGAGACTTTTTCGACCTTCTTTTAAGAGGAGGCAAACAAATGTATGTGGGTTCATCAGATGTATCCGTGCTACTAGACATTTTTAGGTGTCCTTGATATATTTGATACACCGATGCCCGAGAAACAAACACACTTATTTAATATACTCTGAAAGCATATAAATAAAAAACAATAATCATATCACAAGAGACGATATTTGCAAAGATGCAATTTAAACAACGAAATGAAAAGTAAACAGATACAACAACGATGTACTTCCAATTGAGTCTGAGTGCGCACCTGTACCGAAACCGCGATGAGTGTTATCTGTTATCACCAGTTTCTGGCCATTTCACCAATAGCATTACAGAATCCAGCACGCGAGTAGGCGATCACAATAGAATAAGTAGTCAGTCGTAGAGAGTGTTCAAGAAGAATTAGTATAGTGACCGTTAAACACAAAATAAAAATGTCTAACGTAACGCCTTATTGCGTCTTTTGTAAAAAGCAAGTTCTCACTTAAAATCATTTAGTGAAGATCATTGTATGTATACATTTTTTTTTCATGCTCAAGCGACCAGCTGACGTATAATACACCATGTTATAGTCAGCTGACTTTTTTTTCTTCAAGATATTGGATAGGCTATAGTTTCACAAATTTTTAGTCAGGAGGAAATGACTTAAAAAAATTCTTTTTCTCCGTGCGTGGGAAGCTACTGCCGCTCATCCCACCCACGGAACCGCAGCTCACGTTCACGAGGCATTATGATACAACTTCCTGATGCGTCTCACTAATTATCGTTCAAGAAGAAATAATTGACCAAATTTTCACCTGGCTCCCGGACTATTTGAACTACGACCGTGTCCGACATATTAAAATAATAGTAATATGTTATTACATTTTAGGATTTTACAATTTCGCAAGACAAGTTAGTTTCTCCATAAACACCACTTCGTCAAAGAATTTGGACGTAAAATTTTTCGCCGATTGCGAAGGTCACGGCGTGCTAAACCAAACTTCTGCTTGTTATAATGTTGAGGAGAATGCCGTGAAATTTACAGTCCAGTTGACTCTGAAAGGACCACCAACAAAGCAGAGCGTAAGTAGCATTATAAATCCGCAATTAATAATAATAATACATCCGCTGAATGAAATCCTCTCCTTGGTACTTAAAAGCGATGAAAACAAGAAAAACATTACACCAGGAGGATCAAATGAGGAAGAATGTACTTATATTTCTCCCTATCTCTTTATTTATTCATCTTATCGATTTTAATGTCTAAAATATCTAAATGCCGCGACGTTTTGACAACATCACGTGCCATCTTCAGATTCTCGCTAATAGATGCCTACTGATGCTTTTCGTTATACGAACTGAAATGACGTTCCGCGTGTTGTGCTGCTCCTTATATATAAAACACACATGCTTATTTAGTTTCTATGCTGAGAACACGACTCTAGAATATTTTATTTTCTATAATTTTCCTTGAATATTTTTTCATATTTAATACCACGTTCACAGCATTTCCAGTTTTAAGCTTAATCTGCTTATTTTCTTCCGCAGCGTCTTCCATATGCTAAAATTGAAAGGATTCAAAACGTCCTCTCTACTTAACTTAGGCCTAGCATCGGTACGACATCCGGTACATTATTAATGTTGGCGTTCTGGAGTGTACCAAGTAATCATAAGAGAAGCTTGCATACTATCTGGGTGAATGTCGAAAGGGTTTTCATTATATTACATTAAGAGCCCTCTATCGACATGTATGGTCAATCATGTACGGATTGGTTTCAAGCTTCTTGATTTTGCGCAACATTATGGCGCAGCTCTGTGCAAAAACAAAAATGCTCTTTGTGTTATATAACTATCTAATATCTACTAATCAGAAGTCAGATATCACTCTGCATCAACATTTTGAGTACCAAGATGAGAACTACCTCTTTGTAGTCCTATAACCATTCATATTTTCACATTCCATTTTTAAACAGGATCTGCTGTACATTGAGGAAAAGAACATCAACGAAAAAGTAGCCCTAAACATCACGTACATAGGACTTTGCGAATGCAAAAATTACCAAGGAGAACAACTGAAATGCAATAACGGAAGCTTCAGATGTGGTCAATGCATGTGCGATGAAGGATGGTAAGAAATTAACAGCAGTATCTTTTATTTCTGCATTCATTTAATTGAAAAATGTTTTTTGAGTATTTTGCAGAACTTTGGTACACACAATGTCCAATATTTAAAATGAAAAACAAAAAATTACTTAAGAGTTCTCTAGGTAGGGTTAGAGACGCTCATACATTTCAAAGACAAACAGAAAAGTCCTTGTAAGGGACGAAGTCACTAAGTGTTAGCCTTCAGATAAAAATAAATTATTATAATTTCAGAATGATGTCATTCATTAGCCTTATTGGTATACTATTCTGGTCACAGTTAGATCAAAAGTGTGCATATAGATAAGTAATTTGTTGTTTCTTATGCTAAATATAAGATGAGGTGTATGAAAATTATCTTCAAAATACCCACATAATGTTTTCAAGGATGGTAGGCCTCTTAATTAAAACTTTATAGAAATGTGTGTTGAGGCTTGATTTTTTAGGACTGGGACCTTATGTGATGAGAGCTGTGATGAAGACGACAATTTTAATTCTTGCAGAATGTCTAAGGATGGAAACCCATCTTCAATTTGTCATAGAAAGTAAGTATGTTCTCCATGTTTCAATGTTTAACATTGGAAATGTTTATGTTCGTATATGGGAGTAGAGTTGCCAGTTTTTGTTCAAGGTCAAAAGACAGCGGTGTCGCGGTCAAGTGAGACTATTGTATATGCAACGGCTAATATACGCATATGTAATGTGGGTTGCATATATCACAGGAGATCAGGGGATATACAGCGGTGTAGTGGATTATGCTGTTTGCGGACGAGGCGAAGCCGAGTTCGGAGAAAGTTGAAAAAGTTTATGTTTTATGTATGGTGTTATCATCCAATGTCCCGATGATTGCAAGGATTGTGAAATCTGTGAACTTTTAATTATTTTAGTAATGTGGAGGGCTCTGTAAGATTAGTGAGACTAAAAAATCTAGTTTCCGGTAAGAATACCTTGAGTTTTCCGAAATTATCGAATACATTTTCTTCTTTTATAGTCATACTTTTTTAATATCTCCCGCCGAACCGTCACATGCAATCGCTCAGTCGTCTATTTTTGCATCCTTCACTCGCTGTGGCATGTTCATGCCATGACTGCCAGAACAAACCTTGGATGCCGGACCGGCTGCATACACTGGACTGAACATGGGACATGTTTGTTGGCAGCAGCGAGAGCCACGACGCATGGGGTAGGAATATAGGATGGAACGTGTAGGTGTTTGCGAGATGTTTCTTAAGTTTCCATGCTTATTTTTAGTGTCCATCTATCATCATCGGGTGGGAAGTGTAGGCTTTTTGGATAGGTTAAAGTTTACTTTGAAATTTAATGATAATAAGCTGAATTTTAGGACAAAACCTCGAAAAATCACCAATGTACCCGTCTGACACTAAAAATCATAACGTTGAAAGTAAGACAAGGTTAACACATCGAAGTTAAACGAAAAGTGACTTTTTTCCTGACGAAATCATCCTAGTCAATTTTTGAGTTAGTGGGCGTTATCAACCCAAATAAACCTCGACCAATGGGTTGGAGCCCATGCCCTCTTTATGTAACTGAGTCGACCTGACAGCTGGTGTCATCCACAGTACAACATGGGACAAAATAACTTCCCATAAATATCAAACCTTCTTTTAATAACAACTTAACCTATTCTATATCTACAGCTATCTAATTTTCCCCGTGGAGGTGAAAAACTCTTTTTATGTTTATATTCGTTCTGATTTTCTCGCTGCTGTTGCTTCCCTGTCTATCGGTGCCCTAACTAATTTAAATATTCCCTTAAACGATATTGTTTTACCATGTTCTCGATTTCTTGACCCCGCGTTTCTGACACTTCTAATAAGTCGGTTTGATGCTGATGGGGCCGAAACTTTCCCAGACTCTGGCGGAGGGTTTTATGGGGGATGTTAACTTGCAATAAAACATTTCCGATTTGGAAAATATACTACAGAATACTTTGTAGTTATTGCCGAAAAAGTTTTTGTCATAGGCACGGAACGACTGTGAAATTATCAATTTATACGAGCTTATTTGCTTTCAAAGAACCTCTACTATCACATTAAGCCGACTTCTTTAAAACTTTTTGGGCCCCTTCAACTGGCATCCATACTTTCTACAGAATATGTAATGTAATGAAGTGTTAGTACACTTCATTACATTTGTTACAAAGTTCTGTTATACCAGAAATCATTTATTAGCTTCTAAAAGTAACAAAAATACAAAAGTATATGCATATTAAGTACGAGTCACTGTAGGTATCAAAAATAGAGGAGCCTAACTCGCCTGATTCTCACATTGCATTCGATTAAGAGCAATAAATTGAAATCAAGAAAACAAACTTGTTGAACGTTGAGTTACCGTAACGGGTATATTTTGGCAAATTGCTTGATTAGACTTGCAAATTATGTTATTAGACTTTCAAATATAATTTAATAATACTAATGCATTCTTTATTTCAGAACATGTTAATATATTTTCTAAAAATTCCATTAGTGAATCATTAATTTTGTCAATGTAAATAGCTTTTAGTATTTAATTTGAGTATTTTGATGCATATTACGCAACACCTAAAGCAGTAACATCTTGTTTTAAAGATAATTCAAATTCCAACATTTCTTTCTCCGGTGTGCTTTGTCAAAAGTGATATATTAAAATCTAATTAATGGAATGCTACAGAGACGTGTTCTAGGCCCCCTATTTCCATTTCCGTAATCGAATGTGGTGAGCAAGTGCATAAATTTGCCTCTTGCCTAAAAGTTTTCTGTTTTTCTTTATGGAATTTTCTAACACATATCACTAGTCTGTTAAGCGGCAATATCACTTCTACTGTCTGAAATTTGAAAAAATGTCTGAGATGAAAATTATATTAGATATCTCAGTTAGTAGTGGCAAGTTATTAAATGGATTTTCAAGGAGTTACCTCAGTGACTTGAGAAGCGGTTAAGAAAACATTTAAAAATATCCATCCAACATTTTTATATGTCGAAGATGACAGGAGCGATGGGCGTTTTGAGAGCGAATCTACTAAATTTAGACCACATGTTGGTAAACACAATATAATCACAAATAACTGTGACATAAGTAACAAAATAACATGAGTTATGATTTATCTAAACAGTTAAATGTCGAATAATAATATCTTATTATTGAAAATGCAAACAATACCACATAATACTTTCTTGAGGGGCTATCAGTATGCAATCACTAGTCACGCGATCTGGCACTTCATCTACAAAGTTTATACTTCGAATAATCATCCACGTGACTCTCAAGATGTTTTGTTCTGCTCACCGGGGAGAGGGTTTCTCCCAGGGTACTCCAGGCATCATCTGTTTCACATGACCATATATGGCTTCACATTCCTTTGTGTAATTAATACTTGCTGACAACGCTCTCTTGACTTAAGTAAATTATGGGCTCATAGGCGCGTACAAGGGTACTACTGTCTCCAACACATATTTATTTTTTACACTTAATTCTCTATCCAGGCAAATATCATTTTTGGACTTAGACTGTGGCGTTGTCACGTTATTCAAAAGTGCTACGTGCTTACGACTTACATTAATTATGAAAAATAAAGACTTAAAAAAGTACAACACTGGCATTATATAAAAGCGTAGCAATTTTCATTTACTTAGGTATGCTTAGTCGTATAGGTGACAAAGGACCTCCTGTTCAAGGTCGACAAATATTTACCAAACACCTTGTATGTATTAGAAAATCCAAAAAATTAAGAAAATTCCAACGAAGATTTGGACAATAGCTAAAGATCTAAATTCATTTTCTTTCCTAATTTTAGCGGCGACTGTATATGTGGAAAATGCCGCTGTGATTATTCGTACACTGGCAAATATTGCGAATTCTCCTGCCCAATAAAGAACGGCATCATATGCAGTGGCTTAGCTCAAGGAAAATGCGTAGAAGGAAAATGTGAGTGTGCGAACGACTTTGGCGGCGAAGATTGCTCATGTTCAAAGTCCACAAGCAACTGCAAAATGTTTGAAGCCATGAGTATTTGTAGCGGTAAAGGGACCTGCGAGTGTAACAAGTGTATTTGCAGCGAAGGATTTTCAGGCCAATATTGTGAACTTAACCAAAACAATAACACCCTGTGTGAAGATTATAGAAGCTTCGTCGAGGATGCTGTGGCTAACGGAACTAACAGTGGCGTTAAAGATAATAGTAAGGTTTTGGTTGAACAAGTGGACGAAGAAAAGAGGAGTAACATTTGTGGTACGTATTTTTTTGTTTTTTCGTGCAGCTATCAAAAAATTACACAGATACACAAAAAGAATCGAGACCCAGAGAGTAAACCCCCCTACCCCTATGTATTTTGGGGCGCTGAAACCGCATGTGACAATATAAAGAGGCTTTAATTATCCATTTTTCCCTTAACGCCCCCGTGTAACCCTACTGAGGAGTTGAAATTTCACTTTGAAAAGTACGTATATTTTTAGGAATATGATGATAATAATTGATTTGAACCACCCAATCACCCCCTAGCACCCCTCAAGTTCCAGGAGGGGTTGAAATTCCACTTGTTTTAAAATTTTGAAAAATACATATACTTTTAGGAATATGACGACAAAAATTGATTTGAATTACGCAGTTACCTCCTAGAACTCCCTACAAGTACCAGGAGGGGTTGAAATCCCACTTGTTCTAAACATTTGAAAAGTATGCTCATTTTAGGTTTTTTGGTGCGCTGAAACCATATATGGCGATAAATTATTTTAACCATCCAGTCACCCCCTGGCATCCCCTTACAATCTCCATTGTTCTAAGCACATGAAAAGTATGTATATTTTTAGGTTTGTTGGTGCGCGAAACCGAATATGACGATTAAAATGATTCTAACTACCCGGTCACCCCCTTAGAACTCCCCGGGGTGGGGGTGAAGTCGCACAGTTTTATGTATTATGGGGGTAAAGTTAGAGGGATAGCTTTTTTGGCGATCAATTTAAATTTATTTCCTTCTATAATACCGATCTCTCTTGCTTTTGGACGACTCTCTAAGTCTAAGGTGGGGTTTTCTCTTGGAAGCTCTCTTCTTTTCGGATAAATCTCTCTTTTAATTAAACTTAAAGACTACGAATTTATGTGAAAAGTTGTAAATCGATTGTTCTTAAAATTTGATTATCTTCCAGTTCAATTTGTTATTTTTCATTGGATGCCACACCTATTTCCCTTTCCTAGTGATTTTTGAAATAACTAATATTGTTCTATTCGAACAAAAAATGAGAAGGGTCTATTTGTTTTTCCAGGATACACCTCTTGCGAAACAGTTACATATGTGGGAAATAGCCTTTGTACCATCACATTTTGCTACCATGCCGGCCAAGATGGAGTCATACATTTGCTATCGACGTCTGCTTGTTATATGACGGCAGGATTTAGAGTGCTAACCACCGGTCTGATCGCTTTCGCTGCGATAATACTGGCGGGACTTTTACTGATCGGCTGCGCCAAATACAGAATATACAGGCTGGAGCAGGCTGAATACAGGCAATTTGAAAACGAAAGGAAGAACTTCAACGAGCTGAATCCTATATATAAGGATCCAGTTACTACCTATAGGAATCCGATGAGAAGGAAAAATGACTAGGTCATCGTTTAAGCGATATTACGTTTCTGCCCTTTTCCCCCGCATCTTAAGGGAACTGTCTTTAAACCAGAGGCGCTACTTATATTTCTAAAAGTATGGGAGTATGTTAAATTCCTATAAGTGTGTACTGAGGATTACTAGCTGGATGGTATTCATGTCTATTTCGCGTAGGTATATTTTCGACATTCAGTTTCTCCTTGTTGTTATTCTGCTTCAGGTGTCATGTTGCTCTGGAACATTAGTGACTATAGTATGATTTCAAGTTTGTCAATTGCTTTGTGGTACAATGTCCCTCCTTTTCTCTTAGATTTCTAAACCAATATATTCTTCTACGTCTTAGCCTTTACCTTCTAAGCACTATTCTTTCTTGAATAATGACATGCAGCAATAGTATGTACTCGCTGTTTCTCTTGACGTGGCCAAAAATACTCTTTAAACCCTCCTTTATACATTTAAATAGGTACTTTTGCTGCGTTTTTTCAAGAACAGTACTCACGGACTGCAATTCGAGGCTTCTGCTTTGTCTGTATATCTCCCTCTCGACCTACAATCCGTATGGCAATATAGCCTTTAACGGGCTAGCTTCAACTGATATAATTTCTTCGTAATAAGTTTTCATTATGATTAGCCAATCTGTATACGTCCTCTACAATATTAAAATAAAACGATTTCCATTACTGCCAACATCAACACTTATTATTTTCTATGTCAGAGATAATTGAAACCTTGTTCTGATAATGTCTTCTTGGTTGGATCAAATATGGTACGTAATCTTTTGGTATTTGTAAAGATTACTTTCTGGTATTTAAATTCGAGTTTTTGTGCAAAAAGAAACAAAATGGTTCAAGTGATCAAAGAATGTGGTGAACACATGGTATGTTTCAGTTTAGTTACGTAACAAGACATATTTAATTCTTAGGGAATTATCAAAAACAAAAAATTAAATTTTATCACGTACAAATTCAATCATGACAAACTCTATATTTTTGACTCTCAATAAAAACATGTTTTTACATTTATAAAAAGAAATTTTCTTTTTTATTTAAATTACCTATTCCCATCTCGGGCGTCAGAGTGTTGGCAAAGGACCCTATCTATTCTTCATGGCGAGAGAAGGAACGTTCCCCAGGGAACAATCCCTCATCGTCTTCTCTCGGGAGACTTAGTTGGTATTCTTGAACACGGGTGAACATGGCGAAACGATAGAACCTAGTAGTAAACGTTGCCAAGGCTACCATGAAAACGACAGTCAATAATATTATAGTTCATTTTGACAGGAACGGCTGTCTAGTACCAAAATCCGACGTTGCCAAATTGTCAAACTTCAACCTCCTACGTTTTAGGTTATGTTTCATACTACATTTGGTTTATTGTTTTGTTACTTCCATCATGTCTAATAGCAAATATGTTTACTATTTTCATAGTGAAAATGTATATTCAAATCAATCAAATTTAAATAGACACTTAAAAAAGTATATAACAGTCAGACTATTTCAAGTGGTTACGTTCATGATGTTCCATCTTATAAATGCTTAGAAGGATGCGAAATCTCATTTAAGCACGATATTAATTGATCTCAGATCTGTTGTTCTGTATTTCTTTTAAAACAACTTCTCATAGATAGTTATTAAATATTTTTCAACCCCCACCACCCCTACTGTAATTTGAAAAGGGTTGATAAAATAAAATTGAGATATTCATTTGAAATTTTCTACACGTATGTATTATAACGACATCTGGAACTATATTATATTTTGAGATAATTCCGTTGAAGGGTTGGGGGTTAAATAGGGGTAAATAGGGGAAAATAAGTAAAGAAAGCTGGTAAGACTACAGAAACTTGAAATTCGGTGTATGTACTAGAAGCCAAGGTCTCAGATTATTTATAATATTTTTCAACCCCCACCATTCATTATTAAAAGGGTTGATAAAATAAAATCGAGATATTCATTTGAAATTTGGTATACGTATGAATTATAACATCTGGAACTAGATTATACTTTGAGATGATTCCGTTGAAGGGTTGGGGGTTATTTAGGGGTCAATAGGGGGAAATAAGTAAAGCAAGCTGGTATGAGTACAGAAACTTGAAATTCGGTGTATGTACAAGAAGTTAAGGCCTCAGATTTTTTTATAATATTTTCAACCCCCCCACCACCCCTACCCCATTAATGGGGTTGACAAAATAAAGTTGAGATATTCATTTGAAATTTCGTACACGTATGTATTATAACAACGTCTGGAATTAGTTTATATTTTGAGATGATTCCGTTGAAGGGTTGGGGGTTAATTTGGGGTAAATAGAGGAATATAAGTAAAACGTTGGTAAGACTACAGAAACTTGAAATTCGGTGTATGTACTAGAAGCCACAGCGTCAGATTTTCTTATAATATTTTTCAACCCAACCTCCTACTCCAATATGAAAAGGGTTGATAAAATAAAATTGAGATATTCATTTGAAATTTGGTACACGTATGTATTATAACGACGTCTGAAACTAGATCATAATTTGAGATGATGCCGTTGAAGGGTTGGGGGTTAAATAGGGGCAAATAGGGGAAAATAAGTAAAGCAAGCTGGTAAGACTACAGAAATTTGGGATTCGGTGTATATACTAGAAACCAAGGCCTCAGAGTTCTTTCTAATATTTTTCAAATTCTACCACCTCCGCTTCATTATTAATGGGATTGGTAACATCAAATTGAGATATTCACTTGAAAGTTAGTACACGTATGTATTGTAGTGACATCTGATTGAGATGACTCCATTGAGGTGGTAGGTTGTAAATAGTGGAAAATAAGTACGGTAAACTAGAAACTTCATTTTTAACGTATATGGTAGAAACCAACTCCTCAAACTTTTCTATGACATCAACCCCAAATATTATTAAAATTCTATGACCAATAATTTCCACATACTAGAGTGCAAATAAGTCAAGATGTTTCCTTTAAAGTGACTTGGACGAATAATCTGGATGTGGAAGTAGTGATTCCTTAGGCAGCGGTTTTTTTAATCTTGTAAAGAATATTTTTCAATGCAATTAAGCAAACAAATAATAATTCAATTTTAAACATACATGGAGTATATAGGCTCCAATACTACTAGGTAGCTAATAGATAGGTGAAGATCTCTTGTTTTTATCAGTCAATGTCAAATATAATTTTTCATACTTATTCATAGAAATTGTCTTGGTTTTGCATGGAACATCTTTATGAGTGGCTTTGTGCCTTTTTGAGGAGCCCGGAATAATGGCGAAAAACGTTTCAAAGGCTAAGCATTTCCAAAAACATGATCTATTAGAATGAAATTTTTTTTAGACAATGTAGGTAAATAAATTTATTTTAGGCCTTTGTTCTCATTTTTACCTGAGTCTTCATTACCGTAGGGGGTTATGGAGATGCTGCATGGCCGTAGGATACTAGTTGTTGAATGAGAATTTTCAAATAAGAAATTATACAAATTTATTTTAGGATGTTAATTTGCTAGCATAACCAGAATTCAGGTTATCGAAAGATTGCAAGGAATTCATTCTAATGTTTACATATAACTTTTCTTTTAGCTCTCATAAGATAGTTATATTTTCTGCTGTTTGCAAAATCCTATAAAGACTTATTTATATCTCCGTCCTAGTGGAATTTAACTGTAGCTACTCCACCACCCAAACAGATTCCAAACAATATTCAGGACACGACAAGCGTAGCGAAGATGGTCTTAAAGGAGTAAGTGCTTTAAAGGCTACTTATACACGTGTATTATCGCTACTTTTTATTATACCTGCACTGCAAAGCAAATGAAAAAAATTAATTAATGTAGATTCATTTTACAAGGTAATCTCTAATTTTGATTTTTAATCGGTAACATAGAGACAGAATTTTTTTGTTTGGTTGCTAAATACCTGTGTATTTAATTTAAAGGCCCCATTTTGCACGCTTTTTAGTTTCAAAAACAGAGATTATATTTCAGGTATAATAAAAAGGTATTTTTTCCCGTTACTTGCCATCTTTGGATGAAGTGAGATATCATCTCAACGTTCTTAAAATAGGTAGACGAAATGTTACAGGTATTTACCCTTTACTGTATAAAATGTCTATAATAATAGCAGATACACGATTGATAGGAAAAAACCAAACAGACAATCATTAAAAATAAATTTATATAAATGTAAATATCTAAAATCAATAAATAATATATTATTCAGGTCGATCGCATATTCTTCCTAATTTGATATTCTAGTGACACCAAAGATAGCAGTCCTACTAGAGACACCGATCCGCAGATGTAAGACAATACATTTTCGTAAAAATGTGGGCACATATTTCTCGACGTGCACTTCCTAAAACAAGAAGACAGTAAGTAATAGTACAAGAGCTAACGTTTATGTAAGCTAGAGACAAAGACAGTGATACGAGAATTTTTCTTATTGGTGGAAATTTGATTTATAAATAAAATCGATTATTTAAAAAAAAATTAGCTTGAGATTTACTAATGATTGATTATTACGCCACTGTTAATATTATTCAATCTATCGCTAAAAACATCAACATTTCCTGAATGCTGGAAGCAGGCAAGAGTTTGTCCCAAACGTAAAAATAGTGACATAGTGATATGGTTAACTACAGAGGTATTTCTATTTTAGTCAATTTTACAAAGGTTTTCGAGGTATCGGTGTTTAACGTAATATAACCTGCTGTAAAAAATTTAATGTTGCTCTATGGAAAAACGCTCTACGATATCTAACTTAGCGTGTCTAATCCAGTTTATTTCTAATATACTAGACAAACGAGAGCAAGTGGACCTGGTGTACAATGACTTCGTAAAGGCTTTTGACCGCATCGACTATTAATAAACTTGACAACTTTGGTTTTAGTGACACACTTGTTTTTAGCCCTCCTTACAAAGCCAGTTACAGTATGTTCAATATAATGATTTAAAATCAAATACATATGCCGCAAGCTTTGGCGTACATCAGGGTTCAAACTTGGGTCCACTCTTATTTTCGGTATTTATTAATGACTTGTGCATTTTCCAACCTTGTGCCCATAAAAACTTATAACATATATCGATTCCAGCGAATTTCACCGTGGGCCGCTTCCCATAAGAAATTCCCCCTTTGCACCCCCAATATCTGAAATACTGTCCATTTTCCGACCTTGCGCCCATGAGAACTTTGATCCGGAAGTCAAGGAGGACAACGTATATCAATTCCAGCTAATTTCACCGGGGGCCAGTTCCCATAAGAAACGATCGGGGTCCTTTTCTCATATCACTTGTCTTGTCTACCGTTCTCTAAGGCAAAGAATTGATCATGTCTCTAACTTACATGCTGGCTTTTGTACTATAGTTGTTAAACCTCAATTACATACTTACAAATTTTGAACTAGTAACACCACCCCTCCAGATATTAATTTGTCTGTAAATGTCACCATGCTATAGACGCGTCCACCACCGAATCCATTTGTTTTGACAAAATTCGCTGTTAAACACAAACTGGCCACCATGGTAGATGATCCGCTTACTCCTGTAAAACATGCAGCATAATTTCACACATCCATCTATGGCGGCATTACGGACTACGGTATAAAAAATTAATTCTTTAATTGCTTGGCAAAAAACATTGTGACGATGACTTTTCTAGAAAACCACATAACTCCCGGACTATATATTACTCTAGGAATTCGCTTTTGCCAAAAAGAAACAGCGGTTAGGAAACATCTACATAAATCTTTTGAGCTCTGCAATATACATATTGGGTCAGTCAAATGCCAACACGGCTCCAATAGTTGGCTCTCGTCCGCACTGGCAAAAGACGATTTGAGATACGACGATTTCCGACACGTTGCGTTCATGTTAAGCGGAACTACATTTGGTAGAAATCTAATTACTTGATACATTTTTAACATTTTACAGTTATTTTTCGTAGAACAGACACATGTAGTATAACTACATGTGTTAGTTGTTCGAAACATCTTTTGACAATTCTCTAAATTTAGTGGATAATTTCGATGCATATGGTCAAGATATTGCAGTCATATTAAAACTTAAGCATTGAATTAATGAAATAGCAAACGTGGTGTATTACGTGTTTTTAGATTTTATGACTAATTATCTTTATCAAGCCCTTAGAGAAAAGAAGGTAGAAGGTCGAGGTTAGCTTCATCTCTAATGGTTCCCCTGAATTGTTTATATTAGCTATTAATTACACAGGCACACAAGGAAAAACAATGTATCTAGCCTTTTGACCAGACTGCTCTACTCTTAAGTATTTTGAGACGCTAAATCCAATTGTGGCATCAGAATGGTGTCTACGCCCACCAGTTTTTTCTATGGTTCAAAAATAGTCCAAAAAGGCAACTTTCTAAGAATTTGTCAAATTACAGAAAAAAATTGCGCAGCAACCGGGTAACTGTAAGTGGGCTATTTTTTACACTCAATACCCATATTATAGTAAAACTATTCCTTACAGTTTATAAAACCCCCCTAAATGATAAAGTCCCATGTATCACGTTAAGAAATCTGAAATAATTTGTTTTTAAGTGAATTTCTTTGGACTTTGAGGTTGGTCACAATCACCCCTAGAGTGTTGTAAAAGTACCTCCAGAAAAAAAACGAGTCATATCGAAATAAGTAAAAATAAATTCCTGCTATTCTCACATTCTGTATATTACTTAAGTAAATTTAAAGACACTTGATTACAAAAAGACATAAGAAATAATAATCACACTTAGGAGGGATATAACCACCCCAATTAAAGAAAATATGTCCTTTGCGTTTTAAAGAGTTTAATTTTTTATTTAATTTTCATCTTTACCAAAAAAGAATTATCGAAAATCAGTCAAAAAATATTTAAAAAAATTGTGTTATTGAAAAAACTTTATATTTTCTTTTGTTATAAACAAAATTGTTTTAAACAATTTCAGACCAGGTTACCGTCTGGTAATATGGATTTTTATAATCGGTAGTGTCTCTTGAACTGATTTCAGCAAAAAACACTGCGTCCGAAATGTATGCCTCATACGCCCATACCCCCTACTCTAAATGATAATGTCAAAGGGAAACATTGTGGATACGACAAATGAAAAAACCGCTGCCTAAGGAATCACTACTTCCACATCCAGATTATTCGTCCAAGTCACTTTAAAGGAAACATCTTGACTATATTTGCACTCTAGTATGTGGAAATTATTGGTTATAGAATTTTAATAATATTTGGGGTAGATGTCATAGAAAAGTTTGAGGAGTTGGTTTCTACCATATACGTTAAAAATGAAGTTTCTAGTTTACCGTACTTATTTTCCACTATTTACAACCTACCACCTCAATGGAGTCATCTCAATCAGATGTCACTATAATACATACGTTTAAAAGTGAATTCACTTTTAAACATGCATAGAGTATATAGGCTCCAATACTAGTTAGCTAATAGATAGGTGAATATCTGTTGTTTTTTATCAGTCAATGTCAATTATAATTATTTTACACCATTCATAGAAAATGTCTTAGTTTTGCATGGAACATCGTTATGAGTGGCTTTAGGCTTTTCTGATGAGTCGACAATAAGGACGAAAAACGTTTCAAAGGCTAAGCATTTCCAAGAAACTGAATGAGATTTTATGAAAATGTAATTCATTAGAATGAAAAAATTTTTAAAGACAAGGTACGTAAATAAATTAATTTCAGGCCTTTGTTCTCATTTTTAACTGATTTTACATATCGTAGGGGATCATGTAGATACTAGTTTAGCCTGCTTAGCCGTAGGGGACTAGGTTGGATGCTAGTGTTAAAATGAGAATGGTAAATCAGAATTTTACTTGTTCATGCATAACCAGAAGTCAGGTTATCGAAAGAATGCAAAGATTTCATTAATATTTTTATATATAGTTTTTCCTTTAGTTCTCATAGATAGCTGTTCTTTCCACTGTTTGCAAAATCCTATAAAGAAAATGTTTCAATACATACGTGTACTAACTTTCAAGTGAATATCTCAATTTAATGTTATCAATCCCATTAATAATGAAGCGGAGGTGGTAGAGTTTGAAAAATATTAGAAAGAAATCTGAGGCCTTGGTTTCTAGTATATACACCGAATCCCAAATTTCTGTAGTCTTACCAGCTTGCTTTACTTATTTTCCCATATTTGCCCCTATTTAACCCCCAACCCTTCAACGGCATCATCTCAAATTATGATCTAGTTTCAGACGTCGTTATAATACATACGTGTACCAAATTTCAAATGAATGTCTCAATTTTATTTTATCAACCCTTTTCATATTAGAGTAGGGGTGGTTGGGTTGAAAAATATTATAAGAAAATCTGACGCTTTGGCTTCTAGTACATACACCGAATTTCAAGTTTCTGTAGTCTTACCAACATGTTTTACTTATATTTCTCTATTTACCCCAAATTAACCCCCAACCCTTCAACGGAATCATCTCAAAATATAAACTAATTCCAGACGTCGTTATAATACATACGTGTACGAAATTTCAAATGAATATCTCAACTTTAATGGGGTAGGGGTGGTGGGGGGTTGAAAAATATTATAAAAAAATCTGAGGCCTTAACTTCTAGTACATACACCGAATTTCAAGTTTCTGTACTCTTACAAGCTTGCTTTACTTATTTCCCCCTATTTACCCCTATTTAACCCCCAACCCTTCACCGGATTTCCTCAAAAAACAATCCAGTTCCAGATCTCGTTATAATATATACGTGTACAAAATTTCAGGTCAATATCTTAAACCGTTCCGGAGAAAGCGTGCGGACAAAAAAAGTTACAGACAGACCGACAGACAGACAGAAAATTTTTTTTCGCTCAAATTTAAAATCTCGACGTTTCATGACATTCTAAACCTATTTCACGAATAAAAATTTTTGAAAATTTTTTTGCGATTACTATACTTCCAATCCACTACGTGGATGTGGAAGTAAAAGAATAACAGGTTAGAAGGTAACCTTCACTGTCAGACTTGTTTATATACTTAAATCTTTATAGTGCATCAAAAATATTTACAAAAAGTAGTTCTTGCAAGCGAGCGGTCTTGTTTTTTTGCCATTTAATTGGACTTCAGACGGTTCAAAGAGTTTATTAAAGAAATTCGTTATCAATTTAAATATGTAGTTTTCAAGAAGTACATTAGATCCGGTGGGATGGGCATATAATCTCCTAAATTATAACCCAGAGTTTAGAAAAGAAAAAAAGAGTTGTGAAATGACGATCTAGATTATGATTACTTATGTATTTTTGCGTGCTGAAACCGAATTTTCGATTTAATTAATTTTATACCTGCGTAGAAATCCATTCTACGAGGTAGAACATTTTTTTAAATTGAAAATTCGGTTTTATCTCACAAAAATACTTAAGACATGATGGGTTTAGTCCTTGGAGACGAATTTTTTTTTGTTGATCTGTGCACAGAAGTCTGTGTTCAGCGATTGCATTATTTGAATCTTGGGAAATAATTAAGGAAATTAGCAAAATACCGAAAAGTACTTTACATAATATTTCTGTATTAAAAAAATTGTAAATTTCTATTATGAACTTATTACGTGCAACCTCAGTAAGCCTGTCAACGGTTTGTGTTGACTATAGATATATGTATGCACTAAAATTAAGGGTTCTTTAATCGACTAATTAACTAACCTAACAAAACTGCTATCACATAAAGTTCACCATCAGAAGTGGCTGAGACTCCTGCACAAATCCATGCTGATACTGACATACCAATCACAGATCCACTCAAGTAAGTAACCTAAAAATATATATACAATAATATGTTGTTTTAAAATGGCTATAAGAACCTGAGACATGCATAACTCTTAAAAGTTTATATATCGAGTGGGGAAAAACACACACAATTTTGCCTATATCTTCTTCCTTCGATTCTTCTCGACATTACATCATTCGATCGCCTGGGCAATGGATTCAGTATATGGAACGCCGTGGTTTCAGGTCGTTTGATGTCTTGATCACTTCTGGCGTTCTCGAGGGATCCGTATTGGGCCCGCTTATGTTTGTTGTTTTTATAAATGATGTTGTAGCTAGTCTAAATGCGGAGAGCCTTTTGTATGCCGATGATTGATAATCTATTGTGTAATAGAAAGTGAGTAAAATTGTAAAAACTTCAAAATAACTTAAACACAATTAATAACTACTGCCTGTGTGTCGAGCACCCTCGGAGACAGGCCTGGTCTTGCCAATGTTCTTCCCCACCAATTCTTGATAGCATTAGTCCAACGTTTTAAAGAATTAAGAGACACTTCATAGACAATAAAATTCATTAGTTTATTACTCTTCGTGGCTTTACCAAGAGAAGAATTTGTGATAATTTTATTAATATGTAATATATTTAACTTTTTGCAATTGCACTACTTATATGAACATACGAGCAAATGTATATATTTCAAATGAACAACTGAAATAATTTTAAATTTGTACTCTACCTTGTCACTGCATATTTTTATTCGAAATTTCAAAAATATGGCTGTTAAGAACGAAGCTATGTATGAAACTAGTGGCACACTAGCTATGGTCTGTCTCATTTTCTCCTTTTCGACCGTTTCAAGGGCTTCGCGTTCGTCTATATACAGGGGCATGTATATCAAATTAAGAGTTGTGAATAGTCTTGAGGACATATACCTACAAAACGAGTCAGTTAGCACCATCAGGGTGATAATTATGCTTAGTACAGTAAGATCAATCCCCTATGAGTTATTCATTGTTAAATGAAAATAAATAAATAAGTTTAAAAAACTAAAGAACATGCTGAAACTTAAAAGTGCACTAAGAACAAGAAAATAATGTTAATAATAATAATGTTAATAAACTGTTACGTACTATTTAGCCTTCGTAACAAGAGGTATGCCCGGCTAGAGACTCAGTGGAGTCGGGAGTGGGTATTAAGTTATTAATTTGTTAAGTTAGTTCTAAAACTATTATATGGGCGCCAAGTAATTTCCTTATATCACATACCTTACTTACTGACTGAAATTACTAAACTTAGATCTGGCTAAAGAACAACAAAATATTAAATAGGCTTTAATAAATCAACAACCAAATTAATTAAAAATATACGATCTATTTATTATAGAAAAAAACTTATGATAACAAACAAAGAATAAGATCATACTATCTAACCGAGTATCTCAAAACTAAATTGTCAATAAAATGTCTATATCTTGACTCTCGAGAGGGCGTCCGAGATAAAGGTAATCCACTGTACCCCCTAAAAATAATCTTTTACAAAAAACCTTTATATACAGATTGGCACACTATTGGCACACATCTTTCGCAAGTATCTTAAGTGTATTGAAAATACCAGATGCAACTATACTGCTCTAGATCGAAGTCCTATAGGATCGTCCTATTGATATGCCTGCTAAATTACACCAAATTATTTTCTGTATTTCATCTTTTCTAAATATTATTTTTATTAATCATACTGCGAAAAACTGAATAATTATATATTAAATACCTTCGATAATATATCTTTATAATATAGGTACAACCGTTGAGAGAAAGGCGAAAACCGACTGTATTCCCAACTTTTGTTGGGAACTTCTTTCTCTATTTTCATTATTTTGGCCGCTAGAGCAAAAAAAACGAAAATCAAAAAGCTTTCCCAAATTTTTTGAATTTTCCCGGAACTTGGAAGAGCAAAGAATGCACCATCTCATTCTCCAGGTTATTACCTACTTAAATCCCAGAGATGATCCTTTTATTAATTTTTGTTACCCTAAATTGTTAATTTGCCTGTACTATTAAGCTTCTTAATTACTATATGTTAGATGTTAGAACAAGACTAATTAATTAAATTGGTCTTGTATAATTAATACTTACATAAGGGAAACGCAATAAATTATCCACGATTTCAAAAAATGTTGTCCGTTACTTTGAGTATTTAGGTTGTTAGCATCCTCCACCTCCGTCTCTCTTATCAACTCGTACTCGTGTTCATGAGTACCTAAAAGACCGCAATAGAATAGCAACGAAGTTATTACACCTATAAATGTTATTATCAGTGCAATTTCCTAAAAACAAAATTTTTTAAAGTATCATTAATGCATCACTAGAATGGGTATTATTTACCTTGAACTTATAGAAATCGTTAGGACCTATGGAATTTTCTTCGTCGTCAGTTTTCAGGATGATCAGAGTTATCAAATAGACGGATATGCTACAACATACTGAGGCGAAATACCTAAAAGTGGGAGATATTGTAAGCAGATATTTGCAATTAAGGTAAGAGTATACGAATTGCTTTAATAAACAGAGTTTTACCAGCCTACATGCTAAACAAAATATTTGCTATAAACATATACATACTTTAAACCACTTTGTTTTCGAAATAGAGAATTTGAAACCACTAGAGACATAGTTAATCATGTGCCTTAGAACATGACCGACAAAGAGAGTAATATGAGAAATTTTCTTAGTGATGAAACTTCACTAAATGAATCAAAAGATCCAGAAGCAGACATACATCTTGGTTACTGGAGATACAACGTTGCCCTGTCATCGGCGTTGCTAATGACTTTACCTTGAATTTTAATTGAGAAAAATTCGTTAACATGTATTATAAATAATAGTGGACCAATTAGTGTGTCTTGTGGTACGCCGTCTTTTATGGCCTTAAAATCGCTGATTGTCCTATTTATCCTGATGTACTGTTTTCGATCTGTCAAATAGCTACTGAATATTTTTAGAATTGGCTCTAAGAATCTAATGCCAAGGTTTTCCAAAGATTTTAATAATACAGCATGGCTTTTTTAGTGTAGAAGTTATAGCACTCAATAATTTTCTAAATTTTTTAAATCTCACTCAATTCAACTTCATTTACAACAGTAACAATAGACTGCTCGACTTAGTTTTATGCAACACCAATTGCATTGTTCATAAATCCTTAGAAGTATTACTAAAAGAAGATAATCATCATCCCGGACTTGTGATTTCAGCAAAATGTAGTGGTAAAAATTCTAATCAGAAATCCCCAGCTAATTACACCAGTTCATTTAATTTTCGTAAAGCTACCTTTCCCCTATTATATCAGCAACTGCTCGAGGTAGACTGGTCTTTTCTAAATGAATATAAAAAAATTAATACTGCCTGCCAACATTTTTATGACAAGCTAACTCAAATTTTTACAATTTGTGTACCAAAATTTCTAAAAATAAAAGAAAATTTCCAACATGGTTTAACTCTGAAATTATTAAAAACATAAGATCCAAAGAAAAATATCAAAATATCTATAAACGAACGGCAGATGTCAATGCGCTAAATGAATTTACAAGACTTAGATCAAAAATTAAATTGGATATCAAAACTGCCTATAAAAACTATACCGAGCGAGCTGAAAACAATCATAATCAGGATCCTAATAAATTCTGGTCATACATCAACAATAAGAAAGGAATGACAAATATCTCTAAAGATATGTATTACAATGACGAACATCTTGACAACCCAGAGGATATTGTTAACGCTTACGCTAAATTTTTTGAAAAAAGTGCACCGGATAACATAAATTCAGATGTTAATAGCTTAAATAACAATAGCATTAATTTAGTTTCCTTTTCTGACGAAGACGTCCTAAAAGCATTAAAAAAATGAAACCGAAGCTCACCATGGTGCCGGATGGTATACCTGCATTTTTACTGAAAGATTGTGCTAATGTATTCGCCCATCCACTAAAAATTTTATTTAATTTGGCTATAAAATGATGTTCTTTTCCTGATATCTGGAAGTATTCTAAAGTCTGTCCGGTTTATAAAAAGGAGAACAAAAATGATATACACAATTTCCGACCAAGCACTATCATTTGTAACTTTGGCAAAGCTTTGGAAATTTTGCTGCATAATTGCATATATCCGCATGTCAAAAACAGTACATCCTCTCAGCAGCATGGATTTATGAAAGGTCGATCTACCACCACCAATTTAATATGTGCTACTCAATATATATCTGAGTTCATTGAGATGCAAGTTCAAACAGATGTAATATATTTCGATTTCATAAAAGCATTCGACGGGCTTAATCATAACATTCTTATTAAAAAATTGTCCAACATTGGAATGTCATCGAATCTTACACACTTTTTAAAATCATACTTATCAGATAGAAAACAGTACGTCGGGTTTAATGGATTCAGGTCTACTGATTACTTATCTTGTTCTGGTGTACCTCAGGGGACTGTCCTTGGGCCACTCTTGTTTAATATATTCATCAATAATATAACATATGAACTAGATGTTCATTTCTTAATGCACGCAGATGACCTCAAGCTACTACATAGAATCTCTAACATAAATTACTGCAGTAAATTACAAAATAATATATCTAAACTCAGCGCTTGGTGTGTCGAGAACAGTCTCACATTAAATATGCAAAAATGTAACGTAATGACATTTTCCACAAAGGATGTTAACTTTACATTTAACTGCTGTCTAGAAAACGAATCACTAACTCACCGTCCTCGTTTAAAGACCTTGGGGTCATTTTTGACAAAAAACTCAGCTTTGTCAATCATATAGACACGTTAATTTGCGACGTAAATAGAACAGTTGGTTTTATTATAGGCAATGGGCGTGATTTCTCTAATATTTCAACGTTAGAACTATTATATTTTTCTTTTTTGCGATCTAAACTAGCGTCTCTTGTTTGGCAGCCCTGCTATATCACTCATAGTCTTAAATTAGAAAACGTGCAACGCCACTTTCTTAAATTTCTATATCTAAAATTTCATGGTATATATCCACCAATTGGTTTTCCACAAAGTGATTTACTTCAAATGTTTTCAATGCGTAGCCTATCTGAAAGACGCAACGAATTTGCCATAAATTTCTTAAAAAAGGTGATTCATTATGACATTGACTGTAGTGAGATACTCCAGAGACTTGATTTCCATATTCCGCGAATAGATTCAAGACAAAACCAAACTTTCTACCTTGCTATAGCCCGGACTAATACTTTAAAGTTTTCGCCAATCTACAGCATGTGCTCTAGCTATAACCACAGCCAGCGTGATATCGACATCTTTAATAAATAGGAGATTCTGTCTAAATCATATATGTATTTTTTATTCTCTCTTTCAACTCTTTATTCTCTTTAATATTTATAATTTCTTTTGTTGTATATCTTTACTGAAATGTACGCTAGTAAATTTAAGTAATTTTTGTACGATGTATGTGTTGTTTCCCATCTTGTAAATAGTCTTGTACTGTTAGATGGTGAATGAATAAAATAAAATAAAATGACTTACAGTGTCAAAGGCTTTTGCCATGTCGACAAATAAACATAAAAAATTTTTGCTTTCATCCAAGGCAGTGTAAATGCTGTTTGTTATGGATAGAAGAGCATCCTCAATTGATTTATTTTTTGGATATTTGCTAATATATTTATCCAATCTTATTTTAATTACTTTTTAAAAACGTTTGGGGTGTAGTTACAGAAGTTGGTTAAACATTAACAGCAGCTCGCTGATGAAGTTATTAATACCGAGAAACCCTGTATATATATTGGCAGCCAATTGATTAATTTTATATTCTTACCTGATGGCAGTGAGATCAGAACTGTGACTGTGACTTCTGGATATCTCTGGTATAATTGACAAATGAGAAATTTGCACTATCGCCCAACCTATTTGAAAAAGTGTTATTACTGATACATAATATAGTAAAACTGCCGTGCTGAACGTTGTTGGTTTCAATGAAAATATTAACGAGAATCCTATAGAAACAGCGATGGTACCTGAAAAATTGTATTTGAAATTGATGAATAGAAATATTCGAGTTACAAACCTCCCAAGTGCCACAGCCGACGATGGCCCACGTAGTCTATGGCCCAGCCAGCCAATGGTGTCGCTAGGGAGTCTACAACTTGTCCTGAAAAAAATTGTATTTACGCTAAGGTCCATAAGTAACAGATAAATTCATTATTTACATGACGTTTGTTGAGCATAATTTTATATCTCCTCTTTCAACCCCCTTAGAGAAACAGCTACCCCTTTAAAATGTTTAAATGGAACGAGGGTGCGTGTGACAGCTCATTTGAAAAGGTTTTTAATGCTCTATCTAGCAATATAAGGTTTTCTGAATGTTGTATATTGTTCATCAATAAAATTAAATTTGAAATTTTTAAAATGTGTTTGAAATGTATAATAATAATACTAATAATAATAATAATAATAATAAAATTTATTTACAGAATATGATACAGATAAAAATACATGGCAATCAATTTTTAGAATATATAACGCAAATAAATATAAGAATCCATTTAGGCCCAGTCGAGGGTCTGTCTATGGATGTGGGCATGTGACTTGGCCTTGACAATGTAGAACCAGGTTAATTTACGCATATGCAAATAATTCTACAGCACCAGGACTGAGTGATATGGTGTCCTTATAGACATATACACATAGATACATATACACGCACGCATGTATACATATCGGGTGACACAGGAGACATATAACACCCCGTAGCATGTTTATTTAAAAAGATATTATTTTGAAATTTGGTACACTTATATAATGTGTGATTGTCCTTTTTCGTGTATAAAAAATTTATGTCCACCACTTCCGGTTTCACCGGAAGTAACATATACTCTATTATTTAAATGGCACACTGTATATTTGTTTTATCTATCTGATTCGTCCCTAGATTCTCTTTTCAACCATGTATTGGAACATGGCATTTGTTTTTAAAATGACAGTTAACATCAATTTTAGTTTGTTAAGTCTAGGTGGCCCCGATATGAACCTTGGCAGATATTGATGCGTAGTGTGCCGTGATATCGAAAGACCTCTGGCACGCAACTTTGCGCCTCATATTTTTTTGGGAATAAGCAGTAGCTGAACAGACTAATAAGATCTAACTTGTTTTAAAAAAATATCTTTAAACAACCCACGATATCTTAAAAACCAAGATAGGAACCCCATTTTTTTACTTTACCTAGTTAAAAAATACTTATTTATCTATTATTTTTGTCTGTTCAGCTACTGGTTATTCCCAAAAAAATATGAGGCACAAAGTTGCATGCCAAAGGTCTTTCGATATCACGGCACGCTACGCATCAATATCTGCCAAGGTTCATATCAGGGCCACCTAGACTTAACAAACTAAAATTGATATTAACTGTCATTTTAAAAACAAATGCCATGTTCCGATACATGGTTGAAAAAAGAATCTAGGGACGAATCAGACAGGCAAAAAAAATATACAGGGTGCCATTTAAAACAACAGAGTAGATGTCACTTCCGGTGAAACAAGAAGTGGTGGACATAAATTTTTTGTACTTAAAAAAGGACAATCACGCATTATATAAGTGTACCAGATTTCAAAATAATATCTTTTTAAATAAACATGCTACGGGGTGTTACATGTCTCCTATGTCACTCGGTATACATGCATTACTTCGTATATCTATGACAATTATTGATAATATTGCAATAGGGAGAATGACAAAAAAGAGCTATGTACAAAAAACATTAAAAAAAACAAATGAAATGCTATAAAAAACTATTAAGAAAATACGATGTAAACTATGTAAACGCTATGTAAAAAAGTATGTAATCAGCATCACTATACACATAAAATAATAGCTTAAAATTTAAGGGGAAAATGCTATGTTAAACTATTTATGCCTATATACCAAATATCTATCAAATCGGACTTTTTAATTAATGTTGTGTCATGTCATGACATTCAATTTAAATGTATCGTTTTTTTATAAGTAGGTGGCAAAATACCCAACAAAAAGAAAAGTAAAGGGTTTCTTTTTACATAACAGAAATAATTATAATTTCTTTATTTGCTACATCTGTGCAAAATTATGATTCTAATTATTAGTCGCTGATTGTCAAGTTGAATATTATATTAACAATGAGTCTTTCGGTTACCCAAAGAATTGAAATTTTGATATCTATCCAGCAATATAAGATTTGTGATAGCCCATTGGAAAGGGTTTTTTATCCTCTAGAATTAAAAACATTTGAAGGGGAAGGTTTAAAAATGTTTAGAATGTCTTGAAACGTGGAAATTTTAAATTTAAGTAATGTAATTTTTTATTATTGTTATGAATTACACCCCCTTGGAACTGGAGATGATACGCCTATGCCTACTAATTGTGACTGGTAGCTGTCAGAATGAAATGGACTTTTTCTGGAATGTTGTTGGAGAAGATTCTTGATTGTTTCTAGATGGATCTAGAGAGTCAAATTAGGAGTATATAAGGCGCGATTACCGGCGCAGAAGGAGAAGTTTTAAGAAGGAAGTTTATAGAAGTGACGTTCGGTAAAAGTGAGGTTAAATAAGAAGTAAATAAGGTTATTTTGAAGTATTGTATGGACAGTAAATTATTAAATAAAGTGTTAGTAGTGTTTATCTCTTATTGAAATTATTTAGAACCCACGGATTCATACAGGGTGTTTTCCTAAAAGGTGGAAAATCCGCAACATTATTATTATTATTATTATTATTATTATTATTATTATTATATTTTATACAAAATTTTCAAAATTTCAAAATTTTTTTGTATTTAAAATTTTCAAAAAGTTTAGAATGCCACGAAACGTGAAAATTTTAAATTTCAGCTAAAAATTTTTTTTCCATCCCCCATTTTACGAAACATTTTCAAAGTTTCAATTTTTTTTCAATTTTCAAATTTCAGAAAGAAAATTTTTTTTTCAAATCAGAATGTCACAAATCGTGGAAATTTGGCTGGTGAGCGTGAAAAGGGGTATAAGTCGAAAATGGTGGAAATCGACCTATTTGCACCAATTGCCTTGAAATGTTAATACAATTGTGTGGGAAAAGGGATGTAACTCTAAACACATTCCAAGTACAGTATACTTGGAATGTGTTTAGAGTTGTATGTATGAATGTATGAATGTAAAAAAAGCGAGTAATAACCGAAGATTGTTCATCAGAACATGAACAAAGTTTGTAACAAGTTTTTTCCGCAACTTGTTAATTATTTAATTAGTTGCCAAATATTTTCCATTCAGCACCCGTACTAATAAATTCAATTTGTTGCCAAAAACTCATGTTTAGCGACCGTGCTACAATAACCGAAATAAAAACCAAGTTAGAAGCAACTGAGCATGTGCGGGCGGAATATTAGAGAGGGATAGAACTTACAGGAATTGAAAACCGGCACTTTCCGTCTTGACGTCGCTGAGGTGAGACTATTCTAATTTTTTTTCTTAAAAGATTTGTAGTTATTAGAGCCATCCTACAATACTTTGTTGAAATTTTTACTTTTATAATTATAATTTCTTAAATAATAACTTTATTTTGAATTTATATTAAATTTTAAGCTGGCATTTAATTAAATTATTAATATATTTGAGGTTAACCTTGGTGGTTAATAAGAAACTACTTGTTAGTGGATGCCCCAGCAGTAGTTTATTTGTCATTTTGGGACAGTTCCTGCTGGATGTTTATGTATTAACAGTTTCAATAATTTTTGTTTGCCAGTAGTTTATATATATACTTACATATATATATATTTTTTGGTATTTAGGGTCGCTCTAAAACTTTTATTTAGATAATCTCATTTCACGACTAGTATACTAATTATTGAATTTATTAAAGTACGAGACGTAAAGTCAATTTGTTTAAATTAATTTTTATAATAGTACGGAGACTATCTCCAAAATTTTAAATTTTCTTATTTAAATTTTTCTTAATGTCATATCTTAATATCGATTTCTTTTATGCTGCTTTAACCATTTCATCATAATTTAGAACAATTTTGTTGATTCACAGCCTCAGGGCCAAAATTTTGTGATAATCTAGTAGTAGAGTTTTTTTATTGGTGTTTAGTTTTTTTTGTTTTTTTTTCGATTCATTGCTTAAATTTTACAAATTCTAATACCTATTTTTTTTGTAATTTCTAAAATAATAAAATTTGTGACCTTGGCTTAACCAATGGTATTCCATTTTGTATTCTGCTAGATCATTCTTTTCAGTAAGTTTTAAAGTTAATTAATAATTTATTTTAAATTTTAACCGATAGTTTTTTTTCCTTTGTGTGATTTAACTAAATTTGCATCAACTGGTTCCTGAATTATCATTGTTTTTCATGTAATAACTGGATCGACCAATTCTGGATCAAGCACATGGTAGTTTTGCTAGTGGCTGGACAAGAACTATAATTCGCTGAATATTTCCAACTTCGTGTCATCCTGGAACCTCCTCGTAGACCGGACAAACAATATAAGTCCTTCAACCCAGGTACCTGTGGCCATCTCCAGGAATTGACACACTGGAACTCCGCACTCGCCACCCAAAGTTACGTAAGCAATTAACTATCATTGTAGCTTTTCTTGGTCAGAAGATAACTAGATATAATTGTAAACCAGTTGATCTTTTCAATTTACCTTTTCAAATTAATTTTTTTTTGTTTTTCTCTTAACAAAATGTCATTGTCAATATAAACGTTATTTATATATATATTTTTTTTATATTGTAAATATCAAAAATCTTCCACTCAACCTATTGTAAAGATTTTGTAAATTTAAATCATTTATTGTTAATATATTGTTATTTTGTTTAAATTTTGCTTTTGATTGTTTCATCCTTAAACAGTTTCAGGAATATCAGTTGTAAGAATACGCTGGCGCCCAGTTTCTTTGTTTATTTTTGTTTTGTAACATTCAAATTATTAAATAACTCTTCTCGCCACAGAGTGACCTTCGACCAACCCCTGAGCTAACCGGTTGCTACTCTTTCATAGCTTCCTCAGCACCCCGCTGAGAAGTTGTGGTTGCAAATTGGCGCTCCAACGTGTGTGGCCCGAGTTAGAGATTTTGAATTGGTTTTAAATAATTGTGTTTTTGAATTTTATTACTCTTTCCTTAATACTGATATTCTTGCAAATTCAAGGAACAAACAATCAAATTCTGACCAAAGAAAGACTCTGCTAAATTTATCGATATTTTTCTAATATTTTGTATTTTGATATTGTCACACTTGCGTATTCGGTGTACAATATTTTATTATAGAAATTTCTAGTTATCTGATTTATCTATTTGTTTTTGATATTGAAAATTTATTTATGCCTATCTTAATTTTTTTGCTATCTTTTTGATATACTGTTTTGCTATATCTTTTGCCGATATTTTGCTGCGTATTTTGCGAAGTTTCTCCTCACGTTGCTTTTTGACTTGTAATTTAAAAGTAAATTTTTGTTAGCGTTATCATGATTTTACCGTATAGTTTTTTGCATTACATTTATTTATCGTAAAGTTTACCGTATCATATCTTTTATTAAATTTTGTCAACTTATAAACCCAAAATGGAGCCGAATTATTTAAGACTTAAAGAAATTACTTATGAATTAATGATCAGAAATATCGAACCTTCAGGTGATGCCGATAGAAAGAGAAAAATTTTAAGGGGGGTTTTTCATCAGGAAAATGCCAAACGTAGTTTTAACGATGGTAAAATTGTAAATTCTTTTGACCATAACTCAGATGTCAAAGAAATTAATGAGACCATAACTGATTTGCAGTCTGCTATTGAAAATTTTTCTGGTACCACCGCTGATGTGGATTATAAAGTAATTTCCTCAAGGTTAACCCACATTTCGGGTAGACTACAGCGTTTAAAAGCTGATACTGAAGCTGAAGAAGGTACTAAAAAGACTTTGCAACTTATAGTTTTGGGTTTAGAGGATGACATAGCTGTAAAAACTACTGCTACTGCTACAGTATCTATGACACCAGATAGGTTTCCGGTAAAATATGTTGCTCCATATAAATGGAATTTACAATTTAGTGGCTCGAGCCAAGAATCAGTTAATTCTTTTTTGGAAAAAGTAGACATACTACGTGAATCTAGAGGTGTAAGTAAGTCAGAATTATTTTTGTCGGCTTGTGATTTGTTTAGAGATGACGGGTGGACATGGTTCTGTAGCAATAGACACAAATTTGACGATTGGGATACTTTAAGTGAACAATTAAGAAAGGATTTTCTCCCATATTTTTATGACGATAGTTTGTGGCTAGAAATAAACAATAGAACACAAGGCTGTGACGAACGAGTCACAATTTTCATTGCCTCGATGGAAAATCTTTTTAGTAGACTGTCTGAAAAACCTTCAGAAATTATGAAAGTTAATAAAATTCGTAGGAATTTATTGCCTTATTTTATCGAAAGTCTAGCTTTAAAACAACCTCAGACTGTTTTAGAACTTTTGGAATTATGTAAACGTTTAGAGGAAGCACATACCATGTCAGACAGATATAAGCCTCCTCCTTCTGAGGAAAGTAATCTATTAGAACCCGAGTTAAATTATACTTTTGCCGATTCAAGTTTTACAGTAAATAAAAACATATCTTGTGATTCTGATGTTAACAGAAATACCTCTCATAATTTTAATGCAAATAAAAGTGTCTCTAGTAATTTTAATACAAGTCAAAATTTTTCTCGTAATTTTCAAAATTTTCGTCATGCTAATACCGCTCGAAGAAATTTTTCTTCGAATATTGCTGAAATGTCCACAATCAGATGTTGGAATTGTAATCTGGTTGGCCATCATTTTAATACTTGCAAAAAGTCAAAAAATATTTTTTGTTATGGTTGCGGTCGTAAAAATGTAATAAAGCCGAAATGTTTTCGTTGCAATCCAAAACCTCATATTACCTGGTGGCGAAACACTAAACCTCGTCACAGTGACCCAAAGTCCAGTATCTGTTGCCTTCACTTTACGCAACACAGGCTCGAACCAAGTCAAAGGCAAGAGCATAGGCAACGTAAAAGAAAGAGGAAGAAACTTAGCAAAATTAAGGTTAAAACTTCACGGTTAGAGTGGGACAGTTGGGTAAATAATGTTGGAAAATTTTATCGTTCTAGCAAGTCAATAAACAGTATTGACTCTGTTTTTGTGGGTAAAGCTCACGATTTATGTTCCGATTTTGAGTTAAAAAATTTTAATAATGCAGTTCATGTTGTTCCGAACATTTCAGTTTTAGATGTCTCAAGTTTCAAACGGGACAACTGGTATATTGATATGCTTAAGAAAATTCAAGAAAAACCTAAGTCTTACCGTGCTTTTCGTGTTGAGAGCGATATTATTTACAAACGTATTTTTTCTCATCCATCTAAAATTAATAATTTGTCAAAATGGAAAATTGTTGTGCCTACTGCTAATCGTAGTGAGATTTTGAAATCATATCATATTGACAAAAATGCGAGACACTTTGGAGTTTTCAAAACTCTTTCTCGTATTTTAGAGCTTTATTACTGGCCCGGTATTCGTAGAGATGTGTACCTCTATGTTAAAAAATGTGAGGTTTGTGCAACGGATAAAAGCCCAAATTTACCTAGAGTTGGTTTAAAGGGTTTATGCCAAAATAAAAATTTTCCGTTTCAACTTGTTTCCGCACATTTATTAGGTACATACCCCTGTTCGAAAAACGGAAACCGTGACGTATTAGTAGTAACCAATTGGCCTACGAAACCTTAAAGTCTCTTATCTTCTTTTGTACTTTTTTGTTATCTTTCTCTGTTCTGGCTGGGTAACACCTGTTGTTCCGGCTGGGTAACACCTGTTGTTCCGGCTGGGTAACAACAGTTACTCAAGGGTTGAAGGGTGGGCCACTTTCTTTTTGCGGATTGTATACGCTTCGGACGTTTGCAAGCCACGTTTTGTTGGTTGCATACGTCTCTGGTGTCTATAATCAAGCAATTGATTTCAACTACGCGGTTGAAAATTCACCAAGTTTTTCTTTTCTTGTCTTAATGAAAATGATACCTGTGACTACCGAATCATAATTTTTGTGTAAAATATTAGACAAATGATTTAATATCATCCTTTATCGGTTTATTTTTGAATTTGTTAGGAATCTGCTGTCTTAATATGTATTCATAATTATTTTTTTTTCAAGTCAGTTATTAGACAAACAACTCACCCTCGTTTCTTATCGAGTTTATTGTGGTTTATCGGAGTCCACTGTCATAATACAAGCTCGTCTCTTATAGTTAGTAGACATTTTTGGTGAATTTTCTTGCGCATGGTTGATGTCAAAAATATGACATAACAACGTCATTCTTCTTCTTTGTGATTGTCTCTCTTTCCTATCGCTATTTTCTATTTTCCTATATTTCTCTAGAATCACTATCTCTTATTTTTACTTTTGCCTAGTTGACTGCTTTAGTCGTTTGTATTATAAGTAGCTTTTTGACAATTTTACTAGAGCACTCCTCAACTAATGTTTAGAATTTTGTGAAAGGCTTTCGTCTTTTGTTGTAAGGAAATAAACTACTACCTGTTGATTTTTGATTTTGTTTATAATATGTCGTTTACCAGTTGTGCCTTTTGAATTTGTGGTATGGTAGACATATTGGTTTGTGGGTTAAGTCCACATATTTTGGTTTACTTGTGGGTTCAGTCTACGTATTTTTGCTTATCTTGTGGAGTAAGTCCACGTATCTTTGCAGGAAAATTGTTCATGGTAACATATTCTTTTTCCTGTATGGCGTGTGCCGTTTGTTAAACAGGTTGTCGCTGTTCTATAGTACAACGTACTAGCAGTGGTTTAGGTAGTTTTCCTTTCTCGCTTTCATTTAGTTGAGTCATAGCTGAATTTAAAATCAGTAACTTTGTGTTTTTGCTACTTGTTGTTTCTTCAGCTAGGTAAATTGCGAAAATACTTTATCTTTATCTTGTTTATTATCTTTTATCTTTATCTTGTTTATATAGTGTTCTGAGAAATTTTTGTCCCATTTTGTTTTTTTTGCGTCATCATGATTGTAATTATTTTCGTTTGGTATAGTTGTTGTTCATATCACTATTGTTGTCTTGATGGATAATTAAGGCATCAATTATTATCTTGCCTTATGTTTACTCTCTAGTAGGTAAACTTTTTTAACATTATCCTATTTAGTAGGATACTTTAGTTGCCATTAGGGAACTTGCCTCGGGATGGGGATGAACTAGTTTCGATCGGACTGTCTTCAATGACAGAGGGTCAAGGAGGGTCGAGCGGACACGTAGGCAAGGGGGCTTGTCAGTCAGGAGTGGCCTAGGTCGTCTGACGTTCCTCGAGAGACAGGTCTTCCTCCCCGCTTCACCTCAGCCCTTGATCTATCGCCTGATCGAGGCACTGTTCATCGCGCCGGAAGCAGGAGTATTCCCAAATAATGGTCTTTTTTGTCACCTAGTCGCTACGTACTTCTAGTATAAGCCTCTTGGAGCTATATCCAAAGTTTTTTTTTTCTGATGTTACGTACTTCTAGTTTAAGCCCTTGGAGCTATATCCAAATTTTTTTTTTGTTAACAGTTAGAACATTTCTCCTACTGTTGTGTCTAGGCAGGTAACTTGTTTCCTGTATCGTGGTTTAGGTGTGCTTATGCCTCTATCAATTTTAGCACTGGCAGCCGCTACAACGCTGCTCAGGCATTCCACCACAGTGTCTGTGGGGACTGATCCCTAGAGGTCCTCCCCTAAAACATTTCATCTTTTCCTTTTCTTATTCTCTTTTTCAGTTTCATTTTACTCTGGGCGAAGCATTGTCTCTTCCGAGTGGGATTTTCAAAAGTTTTCGTGTGCTGTCGAGCAACACTCATTATCGAGGCTCTTCATGCAACTTGAATTAGCGCAGAATGGGTGTGAGTCAAATTACCTTCTATCTTTTCATATCTTTTTGACTATACGTGGACTTTTGTTGAATAATCTCGGAATTGGTGATGTTGATGACTTTGTCCAGTGGTAAAACGAACTTTTTCTGTGGTATGTTGTATAATTAGGTATCATACAAGTTTAATTTTTTTCTCTCTAATTCTCTCTCTCTCTTCTCTCTCTCTCTCTCTTAGTCTTTTCTGTCTCGCCTCGATTAGTTAAACTATACGATAATAGCGTGATTTACCGGGTGTTTCCTTTTATAAAAAAAAAATTTTTTTTTCAAACTTTGTTTTCCAAAAAAAAAAAAATTTTTTTTTTTGGAAGTTCGCGTGGTGTAACAAGTTTTTTCCGCAACTTGTTAATTATTTAATTAGTTGCCAAATATTTTCCATTCAGCACCCGTACTAATAAATTCAATTTGTTGCCAAAAACTCATGTTTAGCGACCGTGCTACAATAACCGAAATAAAAACCAAGTTAGAAGCAACTGAGCATGTGCGGGCGGAATATTAGAGAGGGATAGAACTTACAGGAATTGAAAACCGGCACTTTCCGTCTTGACGTCGCTGAGGTGAGACTATTCTAATTTTTTTTCTTAAAAGATTTGTAGTTATTAGAGCCATCCTACAATACTTTGTTGAAATTTTTACTTTTATAATTATAATTTCTTAAATAATAACTTTATTTTGAATTTATATTAAATTTTAAGCTGGCATTTAATTAAATTATTAATATATTTGAGGTTAACCTTGGTGGTTAATAAGAAACTACTTGTTAGTGGATGCCCCAGCAGTAGTTTATTTGTCATTTTGGGACAGTTCCTGCTGGATGTTTATGTATTAACAGTTTCAATAATTTTTGTTTGCCAGTAGTTTATATATATACTTACATATATATATATTTTTTGGTATTTAGGGTCGCTCTAAAACTTTTATTTAGATAATCTCATTTCACGACTAGTATACTAATTATTGAATTTATTAAAGTACGAGACGTAAAGTCAATTTGTTTAAATTAATTTTTATAATAGTACGGAGACTATCTCCAAAATTTTAAATTTTCTTATTTAAATTTTTCTTAATGTCATATCTTAATATCGATTTCTTTTATGCTGCTTTAACCATTTCATCATAATTTAGAACAATTTTGTTGATTCACAGCCTCAGGGCCAAAATTTTGTGATAATCTAGTAGTAGAGTTTTTTTATTGGTGTTTAGTTTTTTTTGTTTTTTTTTCGATTCATTGCTTAAATTTTACAAATTCTAATACCTATTTTTTTTGTAATTTCTAAAATAATAAAATTTGTGACCTTGGCTTAACCAATGGTATTCCATTTTGTATTCTGCTAGATCATTCTTTTCAGTAAGTTTTAAAGTTAATTAATAATTTATTTTAAATTTTAACCGATAGTTTTTTTTCCTTTGTGTGATTTAACTAAATTTGCATCAACTGGTTCCTGAATTATCATTGTTTTTCATGTAATAACTGGATCGACCAATTCTGGATCAAGCACATGGTAGTTTTGCTAGTGGCTGGACAAGAACTATAATTCGCTGAATATTTCCAACTTCGTGTCATCCTGGAACCTCCTCGTAGACCGGACAAACAATATAAGTCCTTCAACCCAGGTACCTGTGGCCATCTCCAGGAATTGACACACTGGAACTCCGCACTCGCCACCCAAAGTTACGTAAGCAATTAACTATCATTGTAGCTTTTCTTGGTCAGAAGATAACTAGATATAATTGTAAACCAGTTGATCTTTTCAATTTACCTTTTCAAATTAATTTTTTTTTGTTTTTCTCTTAACAAAATGTCATTGTCAATATAAACGTTATTTATATATATATTTTTTTTATATTGTAAATATCAAAAATCTTCCACTCAACCTATTGTAAAGATTTTGTAAATTTAAATCATTTATTGTTAATATATTGTTATTTTGTTTAAATTTTGCTTTTGATTGTTTCATCCTTAAACAGTTTCAGGAATATCAGTTGTAAGAATACGCTGGCGCCCAGTTTCTTTGTTTATTTTTGTTTTGTAACATTCAAATTATTAAATAACTCTTCTCGCCACAGAGTGACCTTCGACCAACCCCTGAGCTAACCGGTTGCTACTCTTTCATAGCTTCCTCAGCACCCCGCTGAGAAGTTGTGGTTGCAAGTTTTTCAACTTATTTTTCCGCATCAACTAGAGGTTCATAGTAGGAACATCAGAATCCAGTTTGTCAGGAATATTCGTGGAAAATGGATTTCAAAAGAACACGTGGAGAAAAGAACAATCTATGTAATAGAAAAAATCCGAAACGTTATCTAGGACTTCCGAGTTATTCCATGTTTATAAAAGAAACGTCATCTCGAAAATGTAAAATATCCTTATTAGACATATTTGTGACATTAAAAAAAATTAGTCTCAACTTACAACATATTAGGAGATGATTTCTGTTTGTCACCTACGGCACGGCGCGGCGGTGTGCATGATTATTCAAAATACAATTCCATTATATAGCTTAAAGGTGATATATCAAATTTTCTTTCATAACTTTAAAGTGCTATATCACCAAATACAGAAAAATACAGGACTACAAAGAAAAAGTGGTGTCTCCAAAAATTAGACCAAACAAGCCCCTTAAACATGGCACGAACCATTACTACCATATAGTATCTACCATACATTCTTTCAACCTTTTTAAAGAACCCCATAGTTTTATAAAACTGAAATAGTCAATAGTAGAGATAATTTATTGTGAAGCCGTCTCGGTTTTAACAATCTTGGAGATACCACCTTTAAGTCAAGGCATGCTCTAATAGCTATTTGTCTATTAAGAGCGCAAATTGCCTCATTGCCGCTCGAGAGAATACTTTGCGCTCGAATTACACACACGATTGTATCTACGATCGTTTTCCCAGACAGCACACGATATCCTGAGGATATCCTATCACAGTCCCGTTGTCCCAGATTTGGGATTATCCCATGGACATATCCCCAGGTCATCCCAAGGTTGACCTGACTGGATATTAATGTCCTGTAAAGATCCAATTATGGATATCCGTAGGATATCCGCAACTGATTGCCTACGGATATCCTGACGGGATGTTAATATCCTATAGTTGTACAAAATACATATATCCTACGGATGTAATAGAATCGATATCCGTGGGTTATCCTGTCCAGATTGCCCACGGATATCCAATGATGGGATGGGATTTTTACCACTTTTTTTAAGAAACTTATTTGTACAAAAACGGTAAAACATTAAACTATATTTATTTAGGCACACATTTTATTCTAGAATAAGAAATCGAAAATTTCAAAAATTTTGATTTTTCCTCGCCGGATAACTAAAAAAAAATATAATTTCAGTCAAAATGTTCTGAACAAAAGTAGTCTATTTTGGTCAGGCAATCCGAATTTGCAATAAAAAATAGGGGTTTCCATTTAAAAAACTAATTTGACCTTGAATGACCTATATATGTTCTGTGGAAATTATTTTTATTATATTTTTTTTCCGGAGACGGTTGTCTTTTTAAAACGATGAAATACTCATTAAGATTCATATTGATAATTTCAAATGTAATGAAATAATTAATCAACAATAATCATGGAGTAAATTAGCTCTTTTCTAATTTAAATCTGGCCCTGGGGGAGGTGATGTATTATAGCTTATGCTCATTGGTTGAAAATCCAATGCAATTTCTTTAATCATTTCCCGAAACCGAATAACACTACGCTGATAATAAAGATGTCAATAATGCAGAAAATATAAGTCAGAGAGAGAGAGAGAGAGAGTTACAATAGTGCAAACCACAAAAAACACAAACGAAAATTCCCTGTTTCTGTCCTATCATCGTGAACATCAGCTGCTGTGAACATCGCCATATTTTTCAATTTTCAAAGTTCGACTGTGTTCTGTGTTTGAAGATAGACCATTTTAATGTGTAAAGTGTATTTTTTAATGCAGGTAAGGCTTACTGTGCTATATTATATACATAATTTAAGATAAATCTAGAGCAGAGTATTAGCTGTTTGATCTAGTGTAGTGGTAGAAACACTATAGAGACCGGTAAATTATTTTGCATGTGGCATGTGCTGTAAAAGGTAACCTCGAACATGTCTACAACAGGTAAAATAAACCAGTAGTAAAACTAGTAAAACAAACAGAGCAACATACTATAGGTGTATCAAGAACAACTCTGTCAAAATATCATTACTTGTTAGTGATGATATTTCCACAAACGCAAATCACGTAGGTAGGTATCTAATATATTTAAAAAAAAACGAATTGCACTGAACAATACACAGTATGATTTCTTATACAGACACTTTGGTTCTTTATTTGCGATTGAATCACTTTTTCTTATAACACGTTCTTGCATTTGAAACATTTTGGTATAGAAAAGCCCAAGTTTTCTATACTATGTGTATTATTTCAATATACATTAAGCCACGAATGGAGAAAATACATGAAGTATTTCATTTATATAATAACATCCTAATCTGGTATGACATTATTGTGAAAGACTAGTTATAGTCGAGGCAGAAATTCTGACTACATCACAGAAAACAAGTGATAATGTCCTTTTGTCGTATAGAATAATGTTTTTACATCTGTGTCCTCAGTCCTCTACTATAGTCACACATATAACAACTTACTACCAATTTGCATAAGGCCAAAATAACCATACGTTAAAATGTGTCAAAAGTTTTTGTCCGATATCGCTACCTTTTTTTTTTTTTAATTTAACTTTGGCTGTCTAATTGTAGCCTCAGCAGAAATTTTAATGATGCATGTCACAGAGGCAATGTTATTTAATTACTATACTTATAATTGAGTTTTTCCCATGACGACTTTCCTATCTAGATTATTACACTACGTCTGTTTTTGTGTCGCTGAATAATCATTATTTATGAAGATTAAGCGCATCTTTATAAGTCGTTTACAAATGTGTACTAATCTAGAAATAGCATTTATGATCGAGGCAGGAATTCTTACTATGCATATGTCATAGTGAAAACATGCGGAGCCAAAATTATGTTCATGTCCTTGTATAGAAAAATTACTGCTGTTGTGACTTGTATCTTCGGAATTTTTGCTTTGACTATATTTTAAAAATGTTTTTTTTTTTGTTTTAAATGTAAATGATTTTCATTTGTGTTATTTGTATATTTTTTAGAAGCTGTTTTAAAAAAACCCAAACTGTGTCAAGGCATCAGAAAAAACTGTGGAAGCTGCTATAAAAAATTGACTCCGACACGCCAAAGAAAGACTAGAAAGGGATAAGGAAAATGGAGATATAAGGAACAAAGGAAATTAAGCTGCTATAAAAAATTGACTCTGACACGCCAAAGAAAGACGAGAAAGGGATAAGGAAAATGGAGATATAAGGAACAAAGAAAATTAAGTGGACCAAGGAAATGCAGACAAAGAGAACCAATAGATATACTCATGTATATAGGTATAAATAAATAGATTTTTAAAATAAAGCTCAAGTGATTTTTTTATCCAAACATTATTAATACAAAGTGCATGATAAAAAGATGATGGAGTAGTTTTACAAACACCAAAACACTTGAACACAGCACTCGAATACTCTACTCGACTCGCATTTCACCAACCATGTTGGCATCATCTGGAGATGATTAAAACCTAAAAAAAAACAACTCTTAGTTTTAATAATCTCCAGTTGGCAAAACGCGTGTCGAGTAGAATATTTGACTGTTGTGTTCAAGAATTTTGTTGTTTGTGGAAACTATTTTTTGGTGTTCGTGAAAACTACTTCATCGTCAGTGTCACACCGAAGGCTCCAAACCATCCAGATCCACGTGTATGACTCGGTGTATGATAAAAGGCAAAATATTAGTAAAATTAAAATAATATCGTCTCATATCTCATGAACTGACGTATCTCGAATTTTGACAACTTTACAGAATTACAGAAGACGCACATTTAACTTTTTGGACAGTTTTTAGAAATCAATACAATAGTGTGAATCAACTTAGTAGTGACTTTATAGCACAGTGTAGTTCATATGTATGCTAAACTAATAGCAATCGGTTACGTCAGTGTGAGTCGGATGCAGATAACAATATTGCCTTTTGTGTCACAACTTCAACAAAATTAGAGTAGTGTTTTTTTTTGTTTATTAATATTGTGCCAATTTAATTATCTATTAGAGGTGTTTTAAAATCTCATGAGCTGCGACCTTCATATGCGCACAGACATAATCCCTCCTGTCGACTCAGTTACACTTCTTAAAATTATTATATTTATTGTTTACAATTTATCCCGAACTCTTGTTAATGTATACAACAATTCAGCCGCCAGTGTCTTCAAAAAAATACTTATAACGCAGAATGAACTTTGGCGTTTGCGCATTTCGCGGCTCATAAGATTCTGAAACACCTCTAACTTTATATCAGTATTTATTTTGTGAGATTACGTAATAGTTCTGTCATGTAGTTGTAATTCTCTTAGGATACTTGAATTCATGTTTATATGGTGTTTTTTTTCTTATTTATCTAGAACCGTATAAATTTCTAGAATTAATTTACAAACATCCTATATACTAAGGTTATCGAAAGGATATCCTTAAACACTTATCTAACTGTTTCCTAAGGATATCAAATCAAGAACAATATCGAATATCATCAGGATATACAAAAAAGGGATATGCATGTAGAACACTATTTCCAGCGGTTATTGTAGGGTTATCCTAGATATTGCCCCGATAGATCCTAAGGATATATGCAAATGTGTCCGAAGGTTGTTCTCAGGACATCTGGAACTGTCTCACCTGTACATCCCAGGGAAATCCTATGCAAATTTTAGGTCATCCAAAGGATATAGTCATAAACCAAGCTTTACGTCCTTAGAATATCCATCGGTTAACCTTGTGCTGATTGGGTTAAGATATTGTTACGCAGTACTTAAGACTTAATTGAAATACCCGGCACCTCCACCAAATGTCGCACTAGCAAAACTATTCAGGGTTATTTGACTTAAACTTTATACAAAATGCGCGCGACGTCCACAGATATACCTGAGGGCATTGTGCATTTTCGCTATATGGCGCTAGAAAAACCCTTCTGGCTTATTTGGCTTAAATGTTATACAAAATGTAGGACTTCCACAGATAGTAATCCTGAATGGTTTCTCTAACGTTACATTTGGTGGATGCGCCGGGTATTTGAAGTAATTCTTAATTACTGCGTGAGAATATCAAAATAAAAAAGCAAATCAGTCGAATTTCACAGTTTTGTTTAAATCTATACGGTATGGGACCATTTAGCAACTAAATTGGCTACAATGGGCTATTTTTGCCCCCTACCTACCCTAAAACTTGTAATATTCATGAGATACGAACATTTGTTTACAAACTCCCTCTCTACATTTTTGAACTTTCCTATAAAATAATCTGTTGTTTTTTTGAGAACGTTTCGTGAACCCCCAACCCCTATCATTCACTTTGTCACATTTTCTGTTACCCCCTTCTAAAATCGAACGTATTTGTTGAATAGACGTTATGAATAAAAAACTTTGTTAAGGATTTGACCTTTAATGGTTAATAGCTCCAAAGTGAAGCATCCTAGGAAAACATTTACGAACATTTTAATGTTATTTTGATCAAATATTGTCCCAAATTTTTGAAACACGCTGTATAAATAAATTCCGCTGCGTAACTTACCAGTCATTAACAGAATTCCTGCAGTCGTAGATTCCACAGTCAACACCACTTGCAAATAGAATAAAGTATAAGAAAACCACATTGCCGCACACAAATCGTTGAATACATGTCCCAATCCAAAGCTTATTTTTTGCACAGGTACACATGATCGTTCATTTACTTCTTCTATTTCCATTTGGATAACAATACAAATTCTTTGTACCCTCAGCAACTATTGCACTTAACAGAATTTGTCAACCTTGTAATTACTTAAATACGTAATGATATTTATATTTTATAAATGAATACTGAAAATATGTATGTTTGTTATTTAATAAACTCACAAGCACTTGCGGAAAACGGTTATAGTATTTACTAGGGCGAGATCTTTGAAGTAGCACAGCGAACATTCATATTTCTTGTATGGTTTCCTCAGATTACCACCATATACTTGAAATATAACACCACTATCGACTATATCGATGTATCAAATATTCAGAGGCTTTGTCTAGACAAAAACACATATCTTTCTCGCTTCTTAGTTATTTTTTTCTAATGTGTTTAATAATAATAATAATAAAAGCTTTTTATTGATATATACAATATACATATACATATCAAAAGGCCATCGACCGAGGTCCTTCAGCCTGCCTAATGTGTTTATATAAATAATTTTAACTGAACGAAACTGCAAGGTATGTTTGATTTTCGTAACGTTTCCATTGTTTTATAACAATTATTGTGACGCCATACTGTGACTTCATCCGATGTTGAATCAAAGAATGAAAAGTTATAATCCATTTGGAAAAGAAGAAGAAATCGTTATAAATGTAAATCCTGTAAAACCATAGTCAGTCATAAAAGTACAGGTCATCGATATAATATAATATATAGTAGAGAGAAATTACTAATAAGCTGACTGAGTATGATTTCCATGTAGGTTTTGCATTTTATAATGAGCTTTTGTTACTCCTTTTCATTTCCAAATAGACTATAATACAGAATGACGATTAGTGTTATAGATAACGTTAAAGGTTGCTTTCCTAATATTTTGTTGTCTTAGTTATTACTTGTGCTTGTTATTTTAAGATTTAATTTAGAAGGAAAATTCAAATAAAATAAATGCTTTTTATTTTTGACAACAAATTCGGTTGTTGTTACTCCGAGGATATTAATTTTAATGCAAATTGTACAATTGTTTAGTTTTGTTCAGTTTTTGAGGGCCCACTCGATACAGGCCATAGCTTGAGAAGAATAAAGCATATTAACCTAGGCAAAAGAGCCAGGAAAGATCAATTTCAAACAGAAGTGCCAACCAGGGTTTTTCAGCGGAAATATGTACCTCTCAGTATGTACCTAAAATCCCACAGCTAAAAATTAGTGCGCTATGTTTAATTAACAAGCTAAAAAAACTACATTTTGATATGCTTTTTATCCCTGTTGGGATGATTCAGTACATTTTCAGCAGAGAGTCGCAAGATGACAGTACATTTTGACATGTTTTATTTTTCTCTTTTTTTTCTTTTTGCATTGACTAAAGTAAAGGCTAACTACATTTTGAAACACAGAAAGGGCATCGGTTCTATTTTTATTTAGTAAATGAAAATAAGGAAATGAATGATGATATTTTAAACACAACATTACAATTTTGCACCTATGTCGCACGGAGAATTTATCAATTTGTAATATTTTTTTATGTAATTCTATGGAATGCATCTTCGTAAATAACTCGTTTATTTTCAATTTTTCGATTTTTTTGTCCAAAAAGGTCCATGTCTTATACTGGTTATTGAGATTGATCGACGGAATACTTCATTTTCGATTTTTATTATATTATTTATTATTAGGTTCGGTATTTGTAAAATTTATTAAAAAAATCAAGTTTTCCTGGATTTGTAGATTCGCTTCTGTTCTGTCAAATTTCTCACAAACGTCACCTGATAGACCTAATCGAGCCCTACAATTGTCACTTTTTTAAATCAAAATTGGACCTTCGGTTCGGAAATTATTAATTTCTTTGAAAAATCATACTCGGCCCTGGAAAATATACTTGCGGTTAACGAATTCGGGCCGCCAGCAATAGACCAAGTCTCATCGAAATCGATCAATATTCTGTACAGTTATCGTGCTTCCTAGCCCGATCTCCAGAAAACCAGTTTTTTGCAAAGAAATTCAATTTTCATTTGTTTTTCGACATAGTCTCTGGTATACTTATTTGTAGAGCTTTGCCAGCGGTACCATTTCTTTTTTGAAATATCGCAATCCGACTACCCGTTAGTGAGTTATTCAATTTTTCCTGAAAAACTCGAAACGTCTATATTGGGTACTTCCGGTTTCCGAACGGGGCCGAGCTTCCGTCGTTAAGATTTTTTAGAGACCTCCTATTAACCACCCAAGTCTCATTGAAATCCGAAAACGGATTAGGGGGGCTGGGCGTGACATACAGACGCAGACGGACAGACCGACAGACAGACCGACTGACCGACGGACGGAATTTTCTAAATTCGCTCTCGAGTCGAGAGATATGACTTTCATTTCGATCCGACGTGTTTTTCGGGTTTCGATGGTCCACCGGAAAAATGCAAAACCTATACTACATTTTTTTTTTCAAATGTAGTAACAAGCAAAGTTACGGGCAACGAGTTTTTGGCTTGTATAAATTCATCTCTAGGTTTTGCGTTTTTGAACTTCAAAAATAATGAACGTAGATATAACAAAAATTATATGTTTTGCTGTATAGAATGAAAAACATTTTTCCTGCCAATCATCATTCATGAGATATCACGATTGCAGAAGCTGAAAACATCGTATTTTGCTTAATATGCACACATTTCCACACCACGAGGGTAAGTGTACATTTTTTTAACGTGGTTTCCCCAGTAGACATAATCCGCGATCGATTATGATTAAGCAAGTCTAATCAGATAACTTCCTGATTAAAAAAATAGTACTCTTGGTAATTATCAAAGGGGAACAGATTATAATAATAGCAATAATAATAATAGTAATAACATATTTTTAAGGTTAGCCGGGCTAAAGTCGGAGACCGAGGGATTCATTGTAAGGCACATGTATATTTAAAAATGAATTATTATTTGTTTGCTTATAATTGTTCTGAAACTTATTCTTTATAGGATTTTGCAAACAGCAAAAAAAAATAAGTATCTATAACTAAAAGAAAAAGTATGTGTAAATTATTAATGAAATCTTTGCATTCTTTCGATAACCTGAATTCCGGTTATGCTAGCAAATTAAAATCCTAAAACGAATTTGTCTAATTTCTTATTTGACAATTCTCATTCTAACACTAGCATCCACACAGTCCCCTACGGCCATGCAGATTAAACTAGTATCTACATAACCCCCTACGATCATGCAAATGCAGCTAAAAATGAAAACAGGGACCTAAAATGAATTTATTTATCTACCTTGTCTTAAAAATGTTTCATTCTAATGAATTACATTTTCATGAAATCTATCATTCTGTTTCTTGGAAATGCTTAGCCTTTGAAACGTTTTTCGCCCTTATTCTGGAGCTCATCAGAAATACAAAACCAGTCATAAAGATGTTTCATGCAAAACCAAGACAATTTCTAAGAATAAGTGTGAAATAATTATATTTGAGTTTGACTGATAAAAACAACAAATCTTGACCTATCTATTAGTTATACTATATACTCTATGCATGTTTAAAAATGAGTTATTATTTGTTTGCTTATAATTGTACTTCATTTTAGGATTTTAATTTGCTAGCATAACCAGAATTCAGGTTATCGAAAGAATGCAAAGATTTCATTAATAATTTACACATACTTTTTCTTTTAGTTATAGATACTTATTTTTTTCTGCTGTTTGCAAAATCTTATAAAGAATAAGTTTCAGTGCACATATATACAATAATATACATACAGATATATATTAGTAAATATAACTCTATCTATTGAGGAAGGCGTCAACGCTATAGAAAGTACCATCTAGTAGCATGTTTTTTACTTTTAATTTATAAGAATTAAAATTGTTGAGATTTTTTAGTTCAGGTGGTAAGGAGTTATATAATTTAATACACCAGTAGAACGGTGATTTCTCAAATAATGTGGAATTGTGTGATGGTATCAAGAGGTTACTGCTTCTCGTGGTATAATTATGTCGAGTCGGCAATTCATTAAAAAGGTGCGAATAATACATACTTAGTAGAGCTTTGAGTTGAAATATATTTTTCATTTGTATAATTGCAAAATAGGGTTGGTTTAGTTTATATTTAGCATACTATATCGATTTGAGATTTCCCAGATAAGTCAGCGTCCAAGACAACTCCTAAAAATTTACTCTTCTTAGCAAAATTAATATTCTGTAGATTACAGGGTTTCCTATTATAAAAATTAATGGAGGTTGCTTTGGATGCATTTAAACTCAGTTTGTTGCGGTCACTCCAAGCAGCAAATTCATCTAAAACATTCCAGGTTTTTTCATGCAAGGCATGTAGATATATTCAGGTCTGCCACCGTGATAGTACTATCATCAGCAAACGTCGTTACTGTTCCACTTTTTATGTAGTTTGGCAGATCATTGACGTATAACAGAAAAAGTAAAGGTCCCAGTACTGACCCCTGAAGCACCCCTCGAGCTATATTAAATTTTTCTGAAAAGTGAGTACCAATCCTCACAATTATTTTACGATTCACCAAGTAAGAATAAATCGATTTCAGAATATTGCCCCGAATACCAAGGTTATAGTCGTATGATTAATGACACAGACCCACAAAATAAAAAAAAGGACACAAAATAAAACAATAATGCTATTAAAACAGTTAAATCTTTTGACTATTTGTCATTTGCAAATAACAAAGTGTGTGCTTTTATCATGAGACGTGAACTTTTTTTAATTATAAGAAAACCGTGAAAAATAAGTTTGCTTCCTTTTTACTTTTGGTCCTTTTTCGACAGGCACCCCCCTCAAATAATGTAAAACAAGCCTTCCCTTTCCCAAAAGGTACGTAATTTACGTAATTTTCAAAAATTTCGCAAAGTAAAAACATTTATTATCATAAAAAATACTTGGTTACATGAAAAAAAAGCAAATTTGACGAAAAGGAAATTTGCCCCCGCCGAGGATCGAACCCGCCACCCCATTGCGCGTCAAATCTTACTATTTTCACGTTGCAAGAGAGATTTTTTTAAGGGTCAAAACGCGTATCACTCTTCGGGGATTGAATGTTTTTTGTAGAACTTTTTGTGGTTGATGTAAAAAGTTGTTAGCTTTCATCTGCACTGAACCTCGTGTCCAAAAAGTTGTTAATAAACAAATTAGAGCCTCTCACGCAATACCACTTTTATTTCCGGTTCCGGTTATCCGATCAAGTTCTTTCTGGTCTCAAAATTTTCCTTTTTATAAGCACTTTCATATGCACAAAATCCAATTTCGATACGCTTACCCGGAGCCGAGATATTCCATTTGTTAATTTGCAAAATTAATTTAAACTTTAAATAAACAAAAGCAAAAAGTTGCATTCGTGCAGACTTCTATGGGGGTTATGCCCGATATCAATATTTATCGTTTAAAGTTGGTTTAAAGTCGATCAAACTTTCGAAAAAAAGTTATTTGCTAATTAACAAATAATGTCAATTGTTTAAACAATCAAAAAGTATGGAAGATATCTGGCCAAAAAAAATATGGTATATTCTTTGATATAAAAGGCATGTTTTTTGAAAAAAGCAATATCCTGACCTCATTAGTTTCGGAGTAATCAAGTTGTTAATTAAGAAATTTATTTTGGCTATGAAAAATGAACGGGTTGACAAAGTGAGTTGTGCCTGACGCCAAACGACGCGTATTGAAAATATCCTTCGATTGAATCAAGATTTCTTCGGATCCGTCAAACGGTTTTCAGTTTATTAAGTAAAAACAAAAAAAAATTTGTTTAAACATTTATTTGACCATGAAGCTCGCGGTTTGGGAACATTTTTCATAAGAAAATCTTGTTCAGCGGAATTTTTGCTATAAAAATCCGTTGCTAACTAACTCAAATGGTATACAAAATTTGTAAAATCGCCTCTTTTTTACCCCAGGCAGACTCGCCTATCATAGGTTTTGAAATAAGAAAATGGTCACACTAATGTCGACTTTATACTCTCACAATACCTTATAGAGGTTAGTTGGTTGCCTAACTATTTGTCTAAATTAATCAAGGTAGTTAAAATATTATTTGTTTGCTTATAGTAATGAAGCATATTCTTTATCGGATTTTGCAAACAGCGGAAAAAAAATTATCTATGAGAACTAAAAGAAAAACTATATGTAAAAATTATTAATGAAATCTTTGCATTCTTTCGATAACCTGACTTCTGGTTATGCTAGCAAATCAAAATTTACGTCACGCATAACGATCTTTTATGCAAAACCAAGGCAATATCCATTAATAAGTATGAAATATTTATGTTTGACATTGACAGATAAAAGACAACAGATCTGCACCTATCTATTAGCTAACTTTGTGCCTTTCTGATGAGCTCAGAATAAGGGCGAAAAACGTTTCAAATTTCCAAGAAACTGAATGAGAGATTTTATAAAAATGTAATCCATTAGAATGAAAAAATGTCTTAAGGTGGCCATTCCCTAGAAAGAGACATCCGATAGGGAAATATTTACTATTTTTAGCTATAACTTTTTTTTCTTAGTACGTATATTTAAAAAAACTATAAGAGTACCTAAGTAGAACCATAACAAGACTATTACCATGAATTTTCACTCAATAATTTTAGTGGTTTGCAAAATAGCTCGATTTAAATTTAAACATTGTGTTAATATTCCTATTTTGTAGTTTTAAATCGAGCTATTTTGCAAACCACTGAAATTAGAAATTATTGAGTGAAAACTCATAGCAATAGTTTTGTTATAGTTCTATTTAGGTACTCTTGTATTTTTTTTAAATATACGTACTAAGAAAAAAAGTTATGGGCAAAAATAATAAATATTTCCCTATCGGATGTATTTTTTTTATATTTTCTGTTATTCTCTGCAAATGTGTACATATTGTAGCCCATTGAAACTAATATTTAAAAATCCTTTATTTTTCTTGAATTCTCAAATTTTCTTTCATTTTCATTATTCTGAGGGCGCGTTGTGTTTTTTGGGGTATCTTCGACACTTTTACAGTAAAAATTAATCCCCAGCAGTTTTGGCATCATAACATTGCTAGAAATCGATTTAAATATTTAACATTTTCTTAAATAACACATGGTTCATACTTAGCAGTTTGGTTGTTGAGCTTTTATTTTCCGTATTGTAAACGAATGAATACAAGACATACGTATAGGCAAAATATTTACAGTACATGCTGACTCGTTGTTCTGTTGTCGTGTTTGAACGAAATTCACAAACACGCATGCGTACAGAATCAGACCATAGGTCATATCGAAGTCAGATCAGATTGTTGTGACCTTATAATGACTATATAACAACCTTTATGCGACAATACCGCATTCAATCCTTAAGACTATTTGGTCGTATGAAGGTCCTAATAAAGGTTGTCATGACCTTGTAACGACTTCTTTATGACATCCAATTAAGTCATATAAAAGTTGTATGCAAAGTCGTGATAACCCTTTTCAAACCGTCCAAATCGGGTCGTAAAAGGGTTGTAACACGGTCGTCATGACTAAAAGTAAGTTGTATTTTACATCGTGACGACGTCGTTACGTTGTAAATTACTAAAAATGTTGCTGGGGGGGGGGGTTAAATAACTAAAGCAAGATAGCAAGAAAGCAAGAAATTTGAGATTTGGTGTATGTAGTAGAAGCCAGTTTCAGCTCTTTTTTATGTCTAGCACCTCCACCACCACACCCCCATTCTGTTATTAAAGAACAAAGATGCAGACTTGAAATTAAGTACCAGTGTGGAACTAGATTATATTTTGAACTTATCCCGTTGATGGGTTGGCGGGTAAATAGGGGTAAATAAGTAAAGCAAACTAGTACGAGTCAGACACTGGTGTATACACGCCTCGTCTCTAATTTACACCAGAATAGGAAAGTTTCACACAAAGTTATATTCATAATGAAGTAAGGATAAATTAATAAGTAATAATTAATGTATACTAATTATTATATTTAACAGAAAAAAATTATTGGTAATTATTGAAAAATATTCTGCATTTTAGCAATTTAAAAACATTTAATTGACCTTGCCCCGTCATATTAAATTTTGACTTTGTCATGCAGGCTGGTAGTAATTTAACTAATAAAATGCAGTTCAAAATAATTTGATGTAGATCGTTGTTGTGTTATTGCAACCCACGAGACAAACTTTAGTTTTGACATCACCACGAGTCAATAATAATAGTGATTAGTTCGCAGCGAATGTCAGTTGTGTAGTGCCGCAATTGTTACGAAGGGAAACAATAGTTTTCGAGAAGAAGGGAACATTTTATACAGTGAGTATATGTCAATCACACCAGTGTCACTAGAGAACCAAAAATATGTTTGCCGAATCCAATTAATATTGTCTAAATGTTATTTGTGGCATTATCTTAATTTTTTTCTTTCTTCAATTCTTTGGGACTTCCTGCCACAATTAATCCAATTAATATTATGATCTCGTACAGTCGTGTTCACAATAAAGTTTCCAATCTAAGGCAGTTGTTGCATTTTTCCTAGTTAAATTAGACTTTTTCAATAAGTCATATACAGGGTGTAATTAGATTCATGTCATTAAAAAACTGGTGGTAGGGAACGACAAGACAAACAAAAAAACCTTATATAACATGGGGTCTAAAGCTCATAATTTTGGAGAAAAAAAATCGGTAAAGGTGTTTACACAGAACTTCCCTCTTTATTTGCCCGCGGTCACTCTAAAAAATTAATAATTATGAAATGACACTGAAAATAATAATCGGAATATAGTTATCACTATTATTACAAAGAAAACCTGATAAGTTTTGGTAAAAAAATATACAGAGTGCTCATCCAACAACAAAAGTTCAATAGTAAATGACAGGTGCCAGATATGGAAGGGTTGCGCAAATACCTTTACAAATGTCCACCACAGAAGAATTATTTCTTGGGATGACCACCCTCTACATTTTTCAATAAAGTATAATAGGTGCATATGCCAAATATTATTGCCATCTGTCACATTTTCAATTTCTCATTCACGTGGAGTGGAAGTATAGTGGTGGTTAAAAAAAAAAAAATTTAAATTTTTCAAAAATGTTGGTAAAAAAATTTTCATAATTTTTTTCTTCTGAAATATGTTTAGAATGCCATGAAAGGTGGAAATTTTAAATTTGTGCAAAAAGAAATTTTTTTCCATCTAATAACTATTCTAGTGGTAAAATATTTTTCCAAGATGGTAAAAAAATGTCGCAATATTTTTTTTCCGAAATAGGTTTGGAATGTCATGAAACGTGGAAATTTTAATTTTGAGCGAAAACAAATTTCTCATCTATTCTATAGTAGTGATAAATAGATTAAAACTTTTCAAACATTTTTTAAAATTTTTCAAAAATATATTTAAATTTGTTTTTGTTGAAATAGGTTTAGAATGCCATGGAAACGTGGAAATTTTAAATTTGAACAAAGAAAAAAATGTTTCCATCTATTTTAAGGGTAAACATTTTTTTTTCTTCTGAAACAGATTTAGGATGTCATAAAACGTGAAAATTTTAAATTTCAGCAAAAAAAAAATTCCATCTATTCTAGTGGTAAAATTATTTTTCAAAATGGTAAGAAAAAAATCAAACATTTTTTTTTTTTAAATGGGTTTAGAATGCCATGAAGCGTGGAAATTTTAAATATGAACAAATAAAATTTTGCTTCATCTTGGTAAAAAAATTTTCAAAAATATTGGTGAAAATTTTTTTTTCTGAAATAGGTTAAGCGTGTCATGAAACGTGGAAATTTTAAATGTGAGCAAAACAATGTTTTTTTCATTATTTATTCCCTTTAGACGGTCCACCCTGTATATTTTCCAGTGAAATTTCTACCATTTCTTCGCTGACAGTAGCGTCAACTACATACCAAATTTGACTGCTCTCCGTCAAGTAGTTTTTTAGTTAATGCACCAACAGACAGACAGACAGGCAGACGGACTGACAGACAGACTGACGGAATTGAAAAACCTATATTTTCGTAATCTACGTCTTCTGAAACGTCAAAATCCGAAAAAATCTCGGAGGGTGATTTTTACTCGAATACTTCCCTTCGGTATGCGAGGGAAGTAAAAATAAAGAAAAAATTTCCAAAATACTTAAGAACATAATTTGAGAACTGCTGGCATATTGGGGTAGACTGTATTGCCTCACATCTTGTCGCACATGATACTCTGACATTCATGCAAATAAGTATAGTGAGCCTAAGAGATAATTAGGCCGCGACGGGGGTCATCGAGAAGCATGCCGACAAAGCAGTTAAGAGCGACCGACAGAGGACACCGCCATGTTTTTTGCTTCTTCGCGGCCAAATTATCTTATTACGCGTGCTATACTCTCCCTTGTAATATTCTCAAGTAATAATTTCATTTTGTGTCCTTACTTGGTAAACAACGTACACACAACGCGAAGTACCAGTTCCTTGGTTTTGTCTGTTGCTTTTGTTCTTTTTGAATTTTGTGCCACTTGTGTTAAGATTTATTTTATTGACTTATCGTTCAAGTCGTTAGTACTTGGTTACGTAAGACACTACTTCTCGTTCGTGGTTTTTGTGTTACTTTTTGGATTTTGGACCGAGTTTTTCTTTTAGTTTTCTTTATTGATAACGTTAATTCATAGTTTAATGTGGTGTTTTAAAACGCAGTACATTATGGGAGATTACACTTATCCAGAGCTCACGGATATGCACTTGGTGTATGGAGAAAGTGATGGAAATGCAGCTGGTGCGGAAGAGCTTTATCGTTTAAGGTTCCCTAATCGACGTCATCCTTATGCTCATACATTTGTTAGTATTGACCAGCGTCTTCGAGAAACAGATTGTTTCGATGTACATGGAAGAGAACGAGATCCACAACGCGAAGAAAGGGTAACTGACGCAGAGGTTCAAATTTTGGAACTTGTAGAAGATGATCCAACTTTAAGCAACGGTGTGGGAATATCCCATTTTGTGGTATGGAGGACATTGAGAGATATGAATTTACATCCCTATCACTATCAACCTGTCCAAGTACTAGAACCTCAAGAATTTGCAGAGTGAATGAAATTTTGTTGGTGGATTTTAAGAAAACACGTGGCAAATGAGAATTTCTTAAACGTTCTGTGTTTCTCCGATGAGTTGTGTTTTACCAGAAATGAAGTGTTTAATTTTAAAAATATGCACTATTGGGCGGACGAAAATCCACGTGTAATAAGAAGGGCGCATTTTCAAGGACGGTTCAGCATTAATTTGTGGGCAGGAATTGGACCTATACAATTACCCGCTAGATTAAATGGTGATGTATATTTAAATTCTTTGCAACAAACATTTCCAAATTTGCTGGAAGATGTACCCTTGGCTACGCGCAGAAGAATTTTCTAAATATTGGCGACGACAGTTTACAACCCAATGAGGGTTTTCATCGGACCAATATCTAGTATTTTGAGAGTTAATTGTGCCATTAGTTGTAAATGTCGTCTCATCTGATAATAAAATATTTTTAAATTAGGGTTGTTCAAAAACTCTTCCTGACACGAAAAGTAATATGCCAGTCGCCGCGCGCCGTCTCCTTCTTCTAATGTGTGTAAAAAAACAGGCTTGAAGGGACGTAATTTATTTTGCCAAATTGTGTCCTTGGGTACATTTAAAATTGTGGACATTCTCCTTTGGCTGCACCTTGGATTTTCTCTCAAGCTGAAGAATTTCTGCATTTCTTACATGATCCCTCATAAGTTGTTCTTGTTTGTTACACACTTTGCTAATTGTCTTGAATAAATTATTAATTCGAAAAACTTTTACAGGGTCTGTTGAGGGTCAATCTGGATGCCGATTATTAAATTCTGTTATACGAGAATTATCATCAACTAATCTAACAATTTCCCCCTTTTTCCGCAGTTGTAAGCATTTCAATTGAAATAAAATATGCTACAATACAAAAAATCATACAAAATGCCAACAGATTTATTTGACAACTAATCCGACATTTACAAAATTGTCTCAGTAGTAACAAAGGAGTCAGAGCACTGTCAAGCCGAGAAATTTGAGATTGGAAAAATAAAATGATTGAAACAACACAATCAAGAATTGCAACTCATTTTAATGAAAACAGTCTTATCTACTCCTGTACACTTCATGAAGAACCGGCAAAACTTTAGAAAACCTAGGGTGGCCAAAGGTGTAATCCACCCCGGTTTGTACTCCAGGCAAGTCGCCCACTTGCGAGGATTTTTCGCCAAATAAAAAATCTATTATTGAAATAAAAACAAGCATAAATATCCAAAATAAGTAAATAATTTTAAGGTCTAAATTTAGCTTACGATATCATTGTTTAAACATATACAAAACGACATCATTTTAAGATAAAAAAAAGTAATAAACAATATAATGTGTACTTAAATTGATAAAAAAAATACTTTGTCAATTTAATATTTGTGCATTTTAATTAAAAAATATATTTGTGAGTTTTCGTATTAACACTGGGATTTTATGATTCATATAGCACATATATTAGAGCTAGAGATAACATATTTCCTGATTTCGTAAAAAAAAAGTGAATTATATGTATCAATGTCAGTGCCGCACCAACCGGGGTACATCTGAAATATATGGAGCACCGAATATTCACTAAATTTGTTAACAGTGTATTAGGAGTATGATTGCCAGAATTTTGATAGGTCGTATGTTGAACCAAGAAGGCAAAAAAATCGAAATTACCTACAACCGTGTTGAGCTATTTATCAAAAATTCCTGAAAGAGCAGTTGCTAATAGAATATATACTTGCATTTAGAATCCAATAGTTCATTTACTAACAGTAGATTTATATTTAGATCTAATAAATCTACAGACATGGCACCCCTTGAATTTGTTCAATAAATCTAAGACTACCTCGATAAAGATACCCCAGCCCATTCTTTTTAAAAATGTGACTTTCATTCATGTGGAAATTAGTGTAACTCAGGGTTCTATTATAGAGCCACTCTTGTTACATAATCTCATTAATGACTTGCCAGTTTACATAACAGATGCTGATGTTTTTGTGGATATAGACGTTACATGTATTATAATTCGCACTTATACCGTATAGAATCTGGACAATATAACAATGATGTTTATTAAAGAATTTGAAGCATTAATAAAGAAAAACACTTTAGAACTGAGTTTTATACAATATGTTTTGTACGACTGTCTGTAATTAGAAAAAAGATAAACAAAAATGTATTACACAAAACACAGGTCTAAAATCTGACGTTTGTAATACGAAGATGGTGAGATAACTTTCTATTATTAAATTCAATAGTTCACTTCTTCTACATGCTTCATATATGCCAAATATTAAAATAACCTGGAACAATACAAGTACTTTATCAACAAATGAATTAATAATGAATTAATATTTATTTATTTATTTATTTATTTATTGCATACACTGTTCAACAGGTAAGATACCCAATTACAGAACAGGAATAAAGGCATACAAAGCATTAATTACGTAATATACAACAACATAGAAAGAAAGTAAAATGAAGAAAAAAATTACTTAAATGTACGAACTATGAATAACTAATGATACGAAGAAAGAGAAAAAAATAACATGGGAAATGTTTAAATATAAAAACTATATATACATATATACACATATGTGATTCAAAGCAAATTAAGAAAAACAAAGACACTCACTGGATATTTAATTTAGAACATTTTGTTTTATGTCACTAAGGCTGCAATTAAAAATATCGAAGTCGTTACATAATTTGTTAGAAGTACTGCAAATCGTATATAAAGGTGAATTATTTAGTACGTTGGTACGCGGCGTAGGTAAATAGAACACTTGGTGATTACGAGAGGTTAATCTGGGAACGTAAAAATTAAGCTTACTAATTATTTCGGGTGCGTCAAAATCATTGCGTAGTAATTTAAACAAAAATACTTGAGAAAAGTACGTACGCCTATCCTCAAGAGTAGTCATAGAATATCTTTCAAGCAAGTTACTGTGCGGAAAACCAATCACTGGATAGGTACCGTCGGATTTGAACCACAGTAATTTAAGAAATCTACGTTGAACTGCCTCCAAGTTATTCTTGTGAACATCATAACTGGAACTCCAAATTAGCGATGCGTACTCAAGTTTCGATCTGACGAAGGATTGATAAAGAATTTTCAGAGTATCAGTATTAGTGAACTCTCGACTAGTACAAACGATGAATCCAAGGGCTTTGGAAGCTTCGGACACAATGGTATCGATATGATCAGTGAAGGATAATTTACTATCAAAAATTACGCCGAGGTCGCGAAATGTTATAGGTCTTTGAAGTATGACATTATCTAACCTGTAATCAAAAATAAAAGGTGATGTTTTTAAAGAAAAGGACATTACGTTACATTTACTAGGATTCATGAATAATTTATTTACTATACACCAGGTGTTTATTTTGTCAAGAGAAGCCTGAAGTTGAAAACAGTCATCGATTTCATCAATTACTGTGAAAATTTTTAGATAGTCGGCATATAAAAGGTGAGGCAAATTAATTTCGTTCACTATGTCGTTAATAAATATGTTAAAAAACAAGGGCCCCAGAATAGATCCCTGGGGAACTCCAGATGTGGCAGCAAATTCGATCGATTTGAACCCATTTAATGGAACGTACTGACTCCTATTCATTAAATAAGATTTAAACAAAAGGAGCAAAGAATATGAGAAGCCGATTTTTTCTAATTTATTAAGTAACAACTGGTGATCAAGTCTATCAAACGCTTTGGAGAAATCGGTATATATGACATCTACCTGCCCACGTTCATCTAGGGATTCAGAAATATATTGAGTTACACAGAATAAATTTGTTGTTGTTGAACGCCCTTTCATAAATCCATGTTGATTAATAGAGATTTTGGTGTTAATCGAATGATATATTCTATCATGAAGTAATATTTCTAAGACTTTACAGAAGTTACAAATTACAGAGATTGGTCTGAAGTTCTCAATATCTAGTTTGTTTCCCTTTTTGAAGATGGGACATACTTTGGAATATTTCCATAGGTCAGGAAATAGGCAGTTTTTTAAGATTAAGTTAAAAATTAGAGTTAGAGGATATGCAAAGATGATAGCGCAATCCTTTAATAAAAAAGCTGGAATGGAATCAGGACCGGTCGTCATTTTGGGTTTAATTCGTTTTAGAGCCCGAATAACCTCATCTTCACTGAAAGAGTTTATGCTAACAATAGGGTTATTGTTAGGTATATCGGTCTCAAAGTGATGTTCCTCGATATCTAATGAAGACTCATTATAAGATTGACCGAAATAATTGGCAAATGCATTTAGTATATCAGAGGGATTGTTTAGCGAAGATCCCTCGAAGAACATCTCTTCAGATACACTGGCCGACCCTTTTCTACTTTTGATGAAAGCCCAAAATTTATTGGGATCATTTTTTATATTGTCTTCAGAGTTCTGCACGAAATTTCTGTAGGCTAAATTGGTATCATATTTTATTTCCCTTCTGATGTTTTTGAGGTTATTGTGTATAAGTGGATCACTGGTTCTTGCATACTGTCTCCTAAGACGTTCTTTAAGGCTAATTTTTTTTATGATACTGCCATTAAACCACGGAGGATATCTGCCGCTACGAGAAGTCGATTTCTTAGGTACACAAGATTCAAATATAGAGTCAAGTTTGTTGTAAAAATGAGTGCATGCATCATTGACGTCATTAAAAGAAGAGAGGGAGGACCAGTCTATGTTGAGAAGGTTTTCATACAATTTGGAGAAATCACATTTGCGGAAATTATAGCTAACGTCATGATTAGTTGGAAAATTATTAATAAGGTTCTTAACAGTACTTATTAATATGAGTACTAATGAATTAATATGAGTCACCTTCATTAACAAGAACCGTTCATGTGGTGCTTCCTATAACAATTTCTGAATATCCGCTTTTGTTAAAACTATCGGCTGTTTTGGACGACATTTTACTTTAGTAGTTGGAATATTTTTCTATATCTATATTTTGTTTGACGAAATCTTCAGCGTTGAATATATAGACCATAACGTTACCGGTTACACTCTCTTAATTTAATTTTCATAACATGCCAGTATCACACTTTCAGATGCATTTCTTAATTTCTTAGAATCATACCATTCCATAGTCTTTGCCTGATCGATTTGCTGGGAATAAACCCAGAAATTGCACTTTTCGCTCTTCACGTGCTAGACTTTCAGCATGTTTTATGTTTTTATTCAATTTCAATGATAATATTATTTTATAAACTGCCGCCAACGCATGATTTTAAAAAAATGTCTAGTCTTCTCATATGCCCGTTTTGTTCCTAGTCTTCTCATATTCCCGTACCACATTAATTGTTTCTTTTTGATGCTGCGCGTAAGTGAAGTATCGACACCCATTTTGTTCCTAATTCCTCAGTTCTTATTCTGTCTAAAATTGTGATATTGCAACATCTTCTCCAGTACATCATTTCCGTAGCGTTGATTTTATTTTTTAAACCTTTGTTCAAGGTCCAGTCTTCCGCTCCATATGTAATTGTATTTTATATAAACGTACTAAACATTCGCCTTTTTTGTATCATGCTGATATAGTACCGGATGTAATTGCCTGATAACGTTCCTTCCTCTTTTAATTTTATCTTGAACGTCTTGATCATCTTTTTCTCCATCACCAAATGTTGTACCCATATTTGTATTCTTTCCTGTGTTTCACTATTCCTTTGTCTGCCTGTAAGTCTCGCCCTTGAGCTCCTATTACCAGATACTGCATATTATCAATATTTATTTCTAAACTCCATTTTTCCAGTTCTTCAACCAATTTCCTAAACATGTAATTTACGTCGTCTTCGTCTTGTGCTACGATAATCTAGTCGTCTGTGAATAATAGACTGTATACCTAGACCTTCCTCTTCCATCTTAACTCCTAGCACCTTGCACTTCTTCGTCCATTCTTTTATTCCTTTAGCAATATATATTTGAAACAACGTACGGGAGATACAGCAGCCTTGTTGAAGCTCTTGATTCCCTATGAATTCCTCTGACAAACTAACACCCACCTTTACTCTTCTTTTTCTTTCCTTACACAATAGTTTCTCCACTGGGACACTGTCGTATACTCTTCGTAAATCTATAAACATTAATTGTAGTTCTCTTCCATGTGCAATAATCTTTTCTGCTAGTCTTTTAAGACAAATTGTATTATCTACACACGACCGACCAAGTCTAAATCCGCTCTGTTCCTCCGATTCCTACAGCTCTTCCTTAATTATTTTTTTAAGTACTCGTCCGTACCGCCTACCCAAAGAAACTGTAACACTTATTGCCCTATAATTATTGCAATCTTTTTTATTCCCTTTATTATAAATTGATGAAGTAATAGCCAATTTCCTTTCTTTAGGAACTTCTCCCCCTAAGCAATCATTGAAGATTTCTGCTAACATCTCTGTCGGTACCGTGGGGGAATTTTTTATCAGCTCTATGGGTATACCTCCAGGACCTAGACAACTGTTATTCTTCACGACTTTATTTCTTTTAAGGCTTCTTGTAGTGTTATATCTTTGACCCTTTGATCGCAGTGTTCTATCGTATAGTTTGTCTCTTTAAAGTTCATTCGATCTTCAGTCGGTAGTTCCAGATAATATATTTTCGATTGATCGATTCCTACCTGCCTCTTTAGTATTGGATATAAGGTGGCCATTCCCTAGAAAGAGACATCCGACAGGGAAATATTTATTATTTTTATCCATAACTTTTTTCTTAGTACATATATTTTAAAAAACTATAAGAGTACCTAAGTAGAACCATGACAAGACTATTACTATGAATTTTTACTCAATAATTTCAGTGATTTGCAAAATAACTAGATTTAAATTTAAAAATTATGTTAATCTTTCTATTTCATAGTTTTAAATCTAGCTATTTTGCAAACCACTGAAATTATTGAGTGAAAATTCATAGTAATAGTCTTGTTATGGTTCTACTTAGGTACTCTTATAGTTTTTTTAAATATACGTACGAAGAAAAAAATATTATGGGCAAAAATAATAAATATTTCCCTATCGACTGTCTGTTTCTAGAGAATGGCCACCCTAAGGGCTTTTATAGTTTTCGAGGCTTGTCGTGATCTTGAGCTTCCTATCATTGAGTGTATTTCGATCGTTATACCTTTCTTCTCATACTTTGACAGACAGATTCTTAGCTTTCTTAATTTATTTCTTTACCTGATATTTATATCTATTACATGTAAGTCTATTGTTAAAAGCCATTTTAACTTTAGAAAGCCTTTTTTTTCTCCACTAGGTTTTCAATGTCGTCTGTCCACCATGGATCCTCCTCTTCCTTTTGCTTTGTTCTTTTCACCCAGAGCTTCTCCGGCTGCTTTGTGAATACATTCTTGCAGAAAACTATACCTTTCTTCAACACTTCCAGTTGGTTTCTGTTTTATCTTGTCTGCAAATCTTAATTTGTATAAGAATACTGTGGACTCGTTTTTCATCCATGTTTTATCATCAAACATAACTATTTTCTAAAAATAAGAACACTAGTGTATCTAGTTTGTTATGTATAGGTATATCTCTATAGATTTATTGTTTACATTGACAAATTTCGAATCATACAAACGTTTTATTTTGAGGATTTGCATAGAATTGTGCTTCCTGTTGAAGCGACGCTAAATACCTGCTACCTTCTATTTAATTATCAAGAATTAATATATTTCCTGGAAAATAATGAGTGGATGGCATCAAACGAATAATGTGGCGAGTAGACACTGTACATTGTACAACAGATAAGTAGAATTTTGTTTCATGTTGATTATTTACAACGTTCTACAACCTTTGACCTTAGCGTCAAAAAATAATTACTGCTTATCATAACCTACAATGAATACCTTAGTATCAACGCAGTGGAGAACTGTGGTGGAGTGTAATTTTTAAGCGACTACTAATAGATACTTATTAGGTAAGATTTTTATATAATTTTAAGTGTAGTGCGTCAAGGTCATGATATTTGTATGTATTCCGATATTAACATTAATTACTGATTTAATTTTCTTACTTTGTGATTTGATTTGGTTGTAAACATGCATAATATGTATAATGCCTGTGTACCTATCGATCTACGTTAGAGGGGATGGCTATGGTTGCTTGGCTTTTCGCAGTCATGCCACAATAACATATTTAAACCACACAGAAAGAACATTATACTTTTCGCTGATTTATTATATTGCATATCATTGTCGAACATTCTACGGGCACTCTTCGCAGTTTTTTGTATACCGGGTGATTTCTTGAAAACGAGCCACCCTTAATAACTCGAGAACCGCCAAAGAATTTTTTTGTAGTAAACGGCATTCTCTTGAATGTCAATGGGGACACATTTTAACGGGAAAAGGTGTGATCCAGAACTCACCCCCTCACCCCCAGCCACCCCAAGTTTATAATTTCAAATAGCACCCCTAATTTTTTTTCATCGATTTCTAATAGCAACATTTTTTTGGAATGCAACCGTAAAAAATAGTGTGAACTTGAAGAGGAAAATGTTTAAGAGAAATGCAAAAAATGAATTTTTGTAAAAAAGTGATAATAGACATAAATATATAGGTAAAATGATATTGGACATTTGGAAGGCGCACACTGGCAATTGGCGGCATGTTAAAAACATCCCCATTGCCCTAAACTACCCCACTTCAAAATTATTTAATGTGATACCAACTTATTATTGAACTTTTAGGTAATTATTATTGTAAACATGAAACGCAACATAATTTTCAGACTCATACTATTTTACTAACCTCATAATAAGTGTTCGAAATCTTCGCCATTTCTGTCCATACAGTGATACAGCTGGTTTTCGAATTCCACTCACACTTTCTGAAATACGGGACTCGCAATAAATCTACATGACTGCGTAATTCGTTGCCGCAAATCTGCAATGTTTTTGGGCGGAATTTTTTATACAACTGACTTAAGGTGACCCCATAGGAATAAATCTGGGCTGGTCAGGTCAGGGGATGTGGCTGGCTGCTCAATAAGTCCTCTTCGTTCGATCCATCTATTTGGGAAGCTGTCGTTGAGTCATTGGCGAACCGTCATGCGATAATGAAGCTGAACCCCATCTTGCTGAAAGTAGAGCAGTTCTTCACTTAAAATCAAATTCCCCTCTTCGTCACTCTGATTTTCCAACGCATCTGCTATTATAGGGTCAATAATGTTTTCCAAAAAATCCAGGTAAATATCGTCATTCAAATTTCCGTCAATAAGACTGGGCCAATGATGGTCTCCCCAAGTATACTCGCTCATACGTTTAGCTTTTCGGGTGCTTAACCATGATCTTCTCTGAAAATGTTGGGGGTTTTCATCGCTCCAATAGCGACAGTTATATTTATTCACAAATCCGAGTAAAAACATGTGCACTCATCGCTGAAACAAATATTTTTGACTAAGTTTCTATTATTGTTAATTATATTTGTCATCACTTCACAAAACTTAACTCTGCAGTCGTAATCGTCTTCACCAAGCTCTTGATGGATCTGAAGTTTGTAGGGGTGGAATTTGTGTAGTTTACCTTCCGAACTGACCTACACGAAAGCCTAGTTATTCTAAAGCGGAAACTTTCCGGAGTGAGCTGGTAGGATTCATACTGAAGTGCCCTAACACTTCATTTTCAGCTGCCTCATCCAAAACATTGCGATTTGTTCTCTTTCTGTTTGTCACAGAGCCAGTTTCCTTAAATTTAGCAACTAATTCTGTTACATGCTTATGATGCACATTTTCACCTGCATTCCGCTGATTAAAAGTATGGGCCGTTTTTCGAGCGGACTCTTTTTAAGCACCATAAATTAAAATCATTTGTATTCTTTCAACGAGAGTGTAAACCATCTTGAAAATTATCTTAAACTTTTAAAACAACTACGGAGCGTTGCGATGTACAGTGAAACTTTGAAAATAAATGAGTGCGTGTACGATTCAGTGCAACAAAAACAAAACAAAATTGGCCTGCCACACGTGATATTAGTCTAATCAATGTAAAAAAAAGGAAAGCTGGGGAAACGATTACAGAATTTTCTTACTTGAGAAATTAAAAACAAGTAATTGGCATCGATTATGCAGGCATTCATGTTCTACGTACCTATTTATTAAAATATTTTTTCCCGCTTATATTCAGACAGATTTAGACAAATAATAATCAATGTGATAAAAATAATTCAAAGAAATATTTGCCCCACTTATAGTGTTTACGAAGTCAATTGAAACCGGTCAGTGTTAAAGCACAGGACCGTGCGCACTTAACTTGATATTTTGTCCTATGTATTTAACAATGGTCTCGAGAATCGAATAGTAGTTGAAACTGTGTAGGCGAGTCCGAGACTGGCAATGTAATCAGCCTGAATGAACCATCTACGACTGCACTGGTTTAAAGATAATAAAACGGACAGGTCCACTAGTATAAAGAAAAACTTGTAAATCGTTTCTCAGCAGTCAACGTGGACTTGTCAGATGTGCTCTCATTGGCCTGGGTTTGAGGATGGGTGGCGACGATTGCCTGGCACCCGGGTATTCCTCAGTCCGATTGGTCGGTCGGTGTTTGAGTTATATCAGTCATTAGTCAACGTGGACTCGATATTTCTCCAGTGCAGTGCGAAAAATGGTTTTCAGAACAGCTTTATACCAAATATTCCGCCTAATTCGGTAATTGTATTAGATAATGCTTCTCACTCGCTAATATTAAATAAAATACCAAACAACAGTAGAAGGAAGACATTTTAAAATTCATGAGGGAAAAAAATATGGAAATTCCTGTAAAAGTTCCAATAAAGCGCGACTTACTGAAATGAATAAAAGCACAGAATTTCAAAAGGGAATATGTTATTGATAACTTATCCAATATACACGGTCATACACTTTTGCGGTTACCTCCGTACTATGCATATTTAATCCTATCGAGATGGTTTGAGCAACTTTAAAAGATCGTTTGCGAAAATGTAATGACTCTCCAACGTTAAGCGCGGCAGTAGTTGATCATATAAGAGAAGTAATAAATGACCTCGACAATACTGATTTATGGAAAAATTGCGTTAAGCGTGTAATTAAAAAAGAAAATCAATATCCAACACTACTCCCCATTGCGCCGATTATAATTCAACCGGATAATGATTCCTCTTCAGAAAGTGAAGATTCGGACGCGTCAACTTTTAGCATTTAACTTTTTTAATATATGTTTTCAGAACAAAATATTTAGCTGTTATATTAGGTATGAAGTTTACTTTTTTATTGTTACGTTTCTTGGAATATATTTTATTTAGTTGACAAGAAATTTTAATTTAAATTACTTTTTTCTAGAGACATATTTTAATTTTGTTTTCATTTATGTTTTATCTATACAAGTATTTATTTTTGTTGTACTAATTCTTTGCTTTGGTTAAGAAACTTACATTTTTATTTTTACTATTTAACATCCTTGCCCCTCGCCAATCTAAACTGTCCCATTCCCTCATCCCGGCAAGGATATGTTCATATCTTCTCGTTGTTCCTTGCTGAGCAATAACATATTTCAATATAGTATGGGATAACTTTAAAACTAAACCCAATAAATTTAAATATATAGACTTTATATCTAAAACTGATATAATACTTCAAAAATATGTTATTGGATAAATGAACAAAAATATCCTATCTAATAAACAAAAGATAATAAAAATTAACACAATTTTCAAAAAATTATAACATTTTCTTATGACAAGCATTTCTATTTACCTCCGCCCATGTACAATAAAGAGTTGCCGACTGTTTTTGACGGCTTTTAGTTTTTACACGATTTCAATGGTGCTCGTATACACTTTACCTAGATTTTTATGGCTTTTATCAATTTTTTATGAAAATTCAGTTTTTTGCGTTTCTCTTAAAAAATTTCCCCTTCAAGGTCACACTATGTTTTTTACGATTGCATTCCAAAAAAATTCTATTAGAAATCGATTAAAAAAATTGGGGGTGCCATTTGAAATTATAAACTTGGGGTGGCTAGGGGTGAGGGGGTGAATTTTGGATTACACCTTTTCTCGTTAAAATGTGTCCCCCTCGACATTCAAGAAAATTTTGTTCACTGCAAAAGAAATCATTAACGGTCCTCGAGTTATTAACGGTGGCTCGTTTCAACAAATCACCCGGTATGATGAGAGGACGAAAATATTTTTAAAATATAACCAGATCTGAATGAGTATGAGTATACATAGTGTGGTCCATATAGTTGAGTGTCGTTAGTCATAAAAAGTAAAAACTTCGAACGAGAACACCATTGAATAAATTTCCATGATGTTTGTTGCATTGTAGTGCTAAAACCCAATACTAAAATGTTTATAAATTGGGATTTGCCGATCTTTGTGTATTTAATAGTATATTGAAAAGTTGAAAATATTTGAAGTAGATTAAAAATTGACAAAATATCGGCCCTTACAGTAAAAAAAATGCATCTTGATCGCAGAAGTAAGATGTACATTCATCTACTTGATTAATAAATAAATAGTGTAACAAAGTTTGTAGCGTAACTAAGAAAATAAATATCAACGATATATTTATTTCATGATTGTTATGATTTAACAAATTTGTGATTTTAGATTATCTTATCTCAGTTAAATAATGTCAATAGATAGATATACAGTATACAAAATATTGTTCTGTTTTCAGTAAGTATACTTTAAATCTATAATTAGTCGAAATTACGACCTAGCAATATTTGCTTTCATTCTATTGACTTCACTGTAGGAGGGGGATTTCTAAAAAAGGACTCTAAAGGATCTTGTCATGATCCTTCATCCTAGAAGAAGGATGGATTCCACTAATATTTTATTTAGGGCAAACTTTAAAAAACATGAATATTACTAAAACAAAAAACGCGTGCGAAATTCCTCCACACCTTTCAAGTCCTAATGAGCTAAACGAATATTTTGTGTCAACATGTAAATACAATCCTGCTTGCAATGAATTGCTAAACTATTTTGATCAGAATGTCTTTAAAATTTGTGACAAATTTTCTTTTGAGGAGGTATCAAAAGACCAAGTATATAGAGCACTTAACTCAGTCAAGTCAAATGCTTCTGGTACTGACTCTATATAAAAAAAAATGCTTTTATTATGTTTTCCAGATTTATTGGTGTATTTAACTTATATAATAAATCAATGTATTGTGAAAGGTGTATTTCCAGACGTCTGGAAAGAAGCGCTTGTAAAACCCCTCCACAAAGTTAAATCTCCCACTGATTTTACTGACTTGCGTCCCATTAGTTTGTTACCAATAATGTCCAAAATAATAGAAAAGCTCATGTACGATCAAATTATTCGATATCTCGAGTTCTACGAAAGCTAAAAATTTTTAAAAAAAATGTAAGTAAACTAGATAAAAAAGTCTATAACTGGAAATTATTTTCGAACATACAGGGCTAGCCAAGACGAAATTAGAGGACCAAGTGCCTTTGTTTAAATTGGATTGCTTTGTATATCAGTACATTTTTTGAAGCCTCTTTCTAGGCTCTATTCATCAGTGGCGGCTCGTGATATTGTCTGCAGAGGAGGATTGATATTCTGAAAGACAACTGATGTGCAATATGACTACAATTTGTACATTTCCCCACCACCCCTGAGGTGTTACAACGGCGCGTTACATTTTTTTGCCGTGGGTTGTTCGCCAGGATACCGATTCACGACTTGAGAGAATAGAACTAATAAAAGAATAGAATGAAAAGGAAATAGAAAATATGATGAGATGAAAAAATCATTCTCATGAAATTCTTGTTCCTACGACTCGAGTATCGGTATCCAAAGGAGTCCTACTATCCCACTTGTAATTAAATTATATAACTTTTAATAAAAATAAAAATAGTTTTGGTAAAAAAATTAAAGTGTTTTTCTACAAACAAAAAATTGTATTCATTATCACTGCCAGGCGTGTAAAATTATATGTTTTAATAGAAATTAAAATAGTTTTGAGAAAGAAGTTATATAAAAAAAATATAACCGCGGAACTCTATATTATGGAGAATTATAAAAAATAAATAACACAAATAAATATTTTACCTGTATTAATCTCTGCTTTAAAGCCTGAATATTTTTATAAATGAGTGGTAACCTGCGATTTTTGGAACTAGCAAAATGGTTGATTATTTCATCATAAAATGAATCGCGAAACTCTATTCTGACAAAAAACGTTTTTCTATTGAAATAAGCGATACATTTGAAAGGCGGTCTTGACTCATTTTGTTTCTAGTAATAATGTTTTTATGCGTTTAAGTGTTGAAAATGATCATTCTACAGAAGCTTACCGGAATTGTCTCAAAAATAGTGGCGTTATTCAAAAAGTTCTCTAATTTTGTGTCATAAGTTTTTAAAAAATCTACCAGCTCTTTGAAATTTCCTTTATTGCACGATTCTCGTTTTTCGTCATGTCCTCGGAAAGAAGTTTCTTGTGAAGATAACTATATAACGGAATCTATTAACCTCTTTAATATTTCCCTATTCTCACGGACCTTTTCGTTAACATTTTCTATTTCTCTCTTATGTGCAGAATTCAAGAAATTTACAATATTTTGTTTACCAAACATTTCGAATTTAATGCAAGATGAAATGTGCTCCTGGGATTTTTCGTGCCTTTCTAAACCTCGCGACAAATTTTGCAAATTATTAAACCCGGCCCTGCCCCAAATTGAGGATTGATCATTAGTACATAATAAACATCTCCAACAATATAATTTGTTTCTAACTGTTGATGCCGTTAACCACTCGACTTTTTTATAATTGTTATCACAAAACCCTCTGTTTTGTTTACCACTTTTAAAAACTAACGAAAGCATTGCTGGTGTAGGCCTGGAATTTCTTTTAATTCTTACCTTTTCGTCATAAATAACAAATAAGAGTAGTAAATCCATTTAATAACAAATAATCCACCACGTCTGGACAACAAGACATGTTGTTGGGAATATTTTCACCTAGAGCACTTATTTCTAGCTCGCCTATCAAATGTTTTATGTATTTATACGTCAAGTTGTTCTTAATCGGTTAAACGCAACTATCAGACGTCAGTTCGTTTTCTTTGTGAATCACCTGACTCTTGAATGACCTGTGCACATGCGCTATAAAAACTAAGATCTGAGGCTAGCCTCATACTTGGCTATTCCAAGTGTTGCTATTTTACACAGCGCAAAGAAATTCAAGGTCATTCATGTTATAAGTAAATGCGGTAAAGTTGGAAGCTATTTCGTATTAGCCTCCAGCGAACCGCAGTGTTCATTCGACCGGGAAATATGCATACAAAGACTATCCGGACTGTAACGTTATAGGTATGTTTGTGGAAAGGAAATGCAAAAATGTTATATATAAACTGAAAATTAATTAATGAATAATAAACAATAAAAAATATTGAAAATTGAGATATACCTAATAGAAATTTCTTAAGATATTACTTTTGAAGATATGGTGGTTCTTCCAAGGGGAGGCTCAGCCTCCCCTGACGAGCCGCCACTGCTATTCATTCCTATATTAGCATTGAATATCTCCCAACCACTTGGATATAATGAATTTGTTTGTTGAAATAAGGCAATCTGCAGATGGATAAAAAAAATATATCACCACAGTCACAATTATGGGTTTTAAGAAAAACTTATGTGAATACCAGTTACGAGACATCTAATTAATTAGGCGAGTCTGCCTGGGGTAAAAAAGAGGTGATTTTACAAATTTTGTATACCATTTGAGTTAGCAACGGATTCTTATTGGAAAAGTTCCGCTGAACAAGATTTTCTTATGAAAAATTTTCCTAAACCGCGAGCTTCACAACTCATTTTGTCAACCTGTTCATTTGTTATGGCCAAAATAAATATCATAATTAACAAATTGATTACTCCGAAACTAATGAGATCAGGATATTGTTTTTTCAAAATATATTGCTTTTGTACCAAAGAATATACCATATTTTTTTAGCCCGATATCTTCAATACTTTTTGATTGTTTAAACAATTGGCATAATTTGTTAATTTGCAAATAACTTTTTTTTCGAAAATTTGATCGACTTCAAACCAACTTTAAACGATAAATATTGATGTCGTGCATAACCCCCATAGAAGTCTGCACGAATGCAACTTTTTGCTTTTGCTTATTTAAAATTTAAATTAACTTTGCAAATTACCAAATGGAATATCTTGGCTCTGGGTAAGCGTATCGAATGGGTTATGTGCATATGAAAGTGTTTGCAAGAAGGAAAATTTTGAGACCAGAAAAACCTTGATCTGATAATCGGAACCGGAAATAAAAGTGACATTGCGTGAGCGGCTCTAATTTGTTTATTAACAACTTTTTGGACAGGAGGTTTGGTGCAAATGAAAGTTAACAAGTTTTTCCATCAACCACAAACAGTTCAACAAAAAATATTCAGTCCCTGAAGAGTTATAAGCGTTTTTGACCCTTAAAAAATCTCTCCCGCAACGTGAAAATAGTAAGTTTTGACGCGCAATGGGGTGGCGGGTTCGATCCTGGATGTGGGCAAATTTTTTTTGTTATCAAATTCAGTTTTTTTTCGTGCAATAAAATATTTCCTATAACAAAATAATTTTAAAATTGTAAAAAACGCTATAAATAATTATTATACTCTTCGCAAATACAAAACGAAGAGTATATTGCATTCGATCGGCACATTTCTAAAACCAGTAATACTGCTCGTAGAGAAAAAAATTTCATATCACTGTGTTGGTGATCGAATTCTGAACGACTTTCAAAATGTCCATCCGTCTGTCCGTTTGTCTGTCCATCCGTCTGTCTGTCCGTCCGTCACGATACCTGTAAGCACGATAACTAACTAAGAACGAAAAGTCCGATAGTATTGAAATTTGGACAGCAAGTTAGTGTTAGCTACAGGAAGAACCCTATTGCATTTTAGCAAAATTGATTAATAAATAAAAAATTATAAACTTTTGAAATTAGAAAAAAAATATTTTGTAATTAAACAAAAAAATGTTTGACAGTAATAGCAAACCCTCGTTGGACAAGAACAATCATATGTTGTTGCAAGATATCCATTTATTTAATGAAAATTGCAAAAGAAAATTATTTACGAAGTTTTTAAAAATTTCTCAGGAAGTAAAGACATTTATTATCATAAAAAATACTTGGTTACATGAAAAAAAAAGCAAATTTGACGAAAAAAAATTTGCCCACATCGAGGATCGAACCTGCCACCCCATTGCGTGTCAAATCTTACTATTTTCACGTTGCGGAAGAGATTTTGTTAAGGGTCAAAAATGCGTATAACTTTTCAGGGATTTAATATTTTTTGTAGAACTTTTTGTGGTTGATGAAAAAACTTGTTAGCTTTCATTTGCACCGAACCTCTGTCCAAAAAGTTGTTGATAAACAAATTAGAGTATCTCACGCAATGTCACTTTTATTTCCGGTTCCGGTTATCCGATCAAGGTCTTTCTGGTCTCAAAATTTTCCTTTCTGCAAGCACTTTTATAAGCACAAAACCCCATTTCGATACGCTTACCTAGAGCCGAGATATTCCATTTGGTAATTTGCAAAATTAATTTAAGCTTTAAATAAACAAAAGCAAAAAGTTGCATTCGTGCAGACTTCTATGGGGGTTAGGCCCGACATCAATATTTATCGTTTAAAGTTAGTTTGAAGTCGATCAAACTATCTAAAAAATAGTTATTTGCCAATTAACAAATTATGCCAATTGTTTAAACAATTAGAAAGTGTTGAAGATATCGGGCCAACAAAAATATGGTATATTCTTTGGTATAAAAGGCATATATTTTGAAAAAAACAATATCCTGACCTCATTAGTTTCGGCGTAATCAATTTGTTAATTATGAAATTTATTTTGGCTATAACAAATGAACGGGTTGACAAAATGAGTTGTGCCTGTCGCCAAACAACGCGTATTGAAAATATCATTCGATTGAATCAAGATTTTTTCGGATCCGTCAAACCGTTTTCATTTTATTAAATAAAAACGAAGAAAATTTTGTTTAAACAATTATTTGACCATGAAGCTCGCGGTTTAGGAAAATTTTTCATAAGAAAATCTTGTTCGGCGGAATTTTTCCTAAAAGAATCCGTGGCTAACTCAAATGGTATAGAAAATTTTTGGGGAAAATCCCAGGCAGACTGACCTAAATATTTTTGAATCATTTTCATTTTCTAAAACTGCAGGGTGGCCAAAAATTATTTTTCAATTATTTCAACTTTTTAAATTGAATTTTCTCAATTTTTTCAAATGGAACACCCTGTATATTTTTCAACGATGTGATTTTTTGTAAGTACCTCCCTAGCTAATTGCAACCAATTTCGTTTTATTGAGCAATAATTACAAAATTCAAAAATAAACTTAAGAGGTTTCTTCAAATAACTGGTGGAAAAAATTATAATAAATGTTCCACATGTTGCCCATTTTGATTGACACACATTTCTATGCGCTTTTGAAATGAGGTTCCCACTGATCCTGAAACTGCCGGTGTGATAGATCTAAAGGCAGTTATTATTCTTTCCTTCATATTTTGTACTGTTGTTGGTGTGTCTCTATAAAAAATTTACTTCACGTATCCCCATAAAAACAAATCCATTTTGTGAGATCTGGGAATCTAGCAGGCCATTTAGTGGGTCCATTTCTTCCAATCCATTGATGAAGGGTGGAGCACCGTCTTGCTGAAACCACATCCTATTTCGAATTCTTTCAGGGAGATTTACCAATAATTGTGGCAGATAGTTTCCAAAAAATGAAGATAATTAGCTTCAGTCAATGTACCATCAAAGAAATGTGGCCCTATTACATATTCTTCAATAATTCCTTTCCAAACGTTTATAGACCATCTGTGTTGGTTATCAACTTGCATAAAAAAGTGAGGATTTTCCGAAGCATAATAATGGAAATTGTGCCTATTAACAAATTCATTTTTATAAAAAGTTGCCCCATCAGTGAATTAAACATTATTGAAGAAGTTGACATCATCTTGCATTTTACCTCTGGCCCAATTACAAAATTGTAGGCGCTTTTGAATATCGTCATCAGATAATTCCTGGTGCATTTGAATATGATATGCATGCAACTTATTTGTTTTTAAGATTCGACCACATAAACACCCTGCAAAATATACTCATTCTAACTTGCCCACCTCAAACTCTAGAGTCTACGCTATTTATATTTTTCCAGAATCATAACCATATCAATCTCATTCTAGGTTGCAGCCCTCAAAATGCCGAAAGCGGAAGACGTAGTGGCTGTAGCTCGAAAAAGCTTTAACGATGGAGTAACAAAGAACGCAGAATTTCGCTTGAAGGAGCTAAATAATTTATTTCGACTCATTGAAGAGAATGCAAATTTATTTAAAGAGGCCATAGCGAAGGATTTGAGGAGACCAAACTTTGAGACTGCCTTGTACGAACTGGAAGTCGTCAAGAATGAAATAAGGAATGCGAGGTTTAAGTTGACGGAATGGATGAAGCCAACGAAGGTTGAAAAATCGTTGGCTTTTATCATGGATAAGGTAAAGTATAACTAAGCGTAATTAGTACAGGCAATGAAGGCAAAATGTTGTAAAAACCTCGCAAAAATTAATAAAAGAATCATCTCTGGGATTTAAGTAGGTAATAACCTGGACAATGAGATGATGCATTCTTTGCACTTCAAAGTTCCGGGAAAATTTTTAAAAAATTTGGAAAAACATTTTGATTTTCGGTTTTTTTGCTCTAACGGCTAAAATAATGAAAATACAGAAAAAAGTTTTCAACAAAATTTGTAGCTCGCCTCTTTCTCTATAAAATAGGTTTTTACCAATTTTTGTGTTACTTAAGCCGTTTAGGAGATAAATCCAGTTTTCCACTTATAGTTTTGAGCCGCTCCGAAATGCCCGGAAAATGAGAATTCTCTGGGAGTTTCGTACGACCGGACATATCGATCGATCATTACTACTATTCAGAGCCGCTAAAAAAAATGAAAGCAACGTAAAATGTAGAGAAAAGTCTCAGCTTTAATGTGGAACTAATCACAAAATTCATACAAATTTTTATCATATAGAAAACAGTGTTAGAAGATGGCTTAGTAACCTTTACACAGTTGATTTATTCATATCTTTGAGTTTTATGTATCCTGCCTATTTCTCCCGTAACAATGGGTGCTTTTTCACTGCATGGATTCGATTCCACGCACTTTAATCTATATTTCGTGAAAATTTCATTGAAGAAGGTTAAGAAACAAATAAGTTGTATATGTTTTACTGTATAATTGTGCATTTTCTGAACGTGTATGAATAATGTACACAAATTGAAAAAGTACTGCGCGCATTTAAAAAACTCTAAAGTCACTCGAAAGAATATGTTTTATTGTACTAATAATCCAAAAATTAAGACTGTGCTGTTATTATTACTTAAGATACAGCGAATAGAACTCCAAAATTTGGAGGTGATTGATCGATGAGAAATATACCCTCTACTTTGATCGCAAGGCATATTTTTCCAACAAAAGTAATTGCAATAAAATGTTAATTGGATTAATATATCATTATATAAGAATATACAAGGAAAATGAATGATCATTCTAACGACTCCCGGCAAAGATATGAATAAATTTGTGGATCAACTGTACAAAGTTCACTAAGCCATCTTCTGACACTTTCTCTCCTTGATCAAATTTTTTATGAATTTTGTGATTAGTTCCACATTAAAGCTGAGACTTTTCTCTACATTTTATGTTATTTTCATTTTTTTTAGGTGCTCTGAATAGAATTATCGATCGATGAGCCCGGTCGTACGAAACTCCTGGAGAGTTCTCATTTTTCGCGCATTTTAAAGCGGCTTAAAACTATAAGTGGAAAACTCAATTTATCTTCTAAACAGCTTAAATAAGACAAAAAATTGTAAAGACCTTTTTTGTAGAGAAAGAGACGAGCTACAACTTTTGTTTTGAACTTCTTTCTCTATTTTCATTATTTTGGCCGCTAGCGTAAAAAATCGAAAATCAAAAAGTTTTTCCAAATTTCTTTGAATTTTCCCGGAACTTGGAAGTGCAAAGAATGCATCATCTCATTCTCCAGGTTATTACCTACTTTAATCCCAGAGATGATCCTTTTATTAATTTTTGTTAACCTAAATTGTTAATTTGCCTGCACTAAATTGAATAATATCACATCCGAAAATAAATAATAGGCAAGTCTGCCTGGGATTTTTCCCAAAAATTTTCTATACCATTTGAGTTAGCCACGGATTCTTTTCTTATGAAAAATTTTCCTAAACCGCGAGCTTCATAATCAAATAACCATATTAATAAAATGAAAACGGTTTGACAGATCCGAACAAATCTTGATTCAGTCGAAAGATATTTTCAATACGCATCGTTTGGCGCCAGGCACAACTCATACTAACAACCCGTTCATTTGTTAAAGCCAAAATAAATTTCTTAATTAACAAATTGATTACTCCTAAACTAATGAGGTCAGGTTATTATTTTTTGCAAAATACATGCCTTTTACACCAAAAAATATATCATATTTCTTTTGGCTCGATATCTTCAATACTTGCTAATTGTTTAAACAATTGGCATAATTTGTAAATTAGCAAATAACTTGTTTTTCGAAGGTTTGATCGACTTCAAACCAACTTTAAACGATAAATATTGATGTCGGGCATAACCCCCATAGAAGTTTGCACGAATGCAACTCTTTGCTTTTGTTTATTTAAAGTTTAAATTAATTTTGCAAATTAACATACGGAATATCTCGGCTCTGGGTAAGCGTATCGAAATGGGGTTTTGTGCATATGAAAGTGCTTGGAAAAAGGAAAATTTTGAGATCAGAAAGAACTTGATCGGATAACCGGAACCGGAAATAATAGTGATATTGCATGAGAGGCTCTAATTTGTTTATTAACAACTTTTTGGACACGAGGTTTGGTACAAATGAAAGCTAACAAGTTTTTCCATCAACCACAAAAAGTTCTACAAAATTTATTCAATCCCTGAAGAGTTATACGCGTTTTTGACCCTTAAAAAAATCTCTCCTGCAACGTGAAAATAGTAAGATTTGACGCGCAATGGGGTGGCGGGTTCGATCCTCGGTGTGTGCAAATTTTTTTTCGTCAAGTTAGCTTTTTTTCATGTAACCAAATATTTTTTATGATAATAAATGTTTTAACTTTGTGAGAAATTTTTAAAAACGTAAATATTTTTTTTTGCAATTTTCTTTAAATAAGTGGCTATGTTGCGCCAAACATATGATTGATCTTCTCCAACGAGAGTTTGTCAGTAGTTTTTGCTTTTTTTTTTACTGCTTTTTGTGAAAGAGAAAGGCTTGGTTTACTTTATTCGAGAGGTACCTGTCAAAAAAAATTGAAAAATAAAATAATAATGCCATTAAAATAGTTTTTGATTATTTCTCATTTACAAATAAAGTGTGTGTTTTTTTCATTATAAGAAAAAATCGAAAAATAAATTTGTTTCCTTTTTATTTTCGGTCTTTTTTCGACAGGCACCCCCCTCAAATAAAGTAAAACAAGCCTTCTCTTTCACAAAAAGTAGTAAAAAAAACAAAAACTACCGACAAGAATAATCATGTTTGTTGCAAGATAGTCATTTATTTAACGAAAATTGCAACAAAAAATTATTTACGACGTTTTCTCAGAAAGTGAAAACATTTATTATCATAAAAAATACTTGGTTACGTGAAAGAAAAGCAAATTTGATGAAAAAAATTTGCTCACACCGAGGATCGAACCCGCCACCTCATTGCGAATTAAATCTTACCATTTTCACGTTGCGGAAGAGATTTTTTAAGGGTCAAAAATGCGTATAACTCCTCAGGGATTGAATATTATTTGTACAACTTTTTGTTGTCGATGGAAAAACTTGTTAGCTTTCATTTGCACCGAACCTCGTGTCCAGGAAGTTGTTAATAAATAAATTAGAACCTCATACGCAATATCACTTTTATTTCCGGTTCCAGTTATCCTATCAAGTTCTTTCTGGTCTCAAAGTTTTCCTTTTTCCAAGCACTTTCGTGTGCACAAAACCCCATTTCGATTGTTAATTTGCAAAATTAATTTAAACTTTAAATAGACAAAAGCAAAAAGTTGCATTCCTGCATTCTATGGGGGTTATACCCAAGTTGGTTTGAAGTCGATCAAACTTTCGAAAAAAAGTTATTTGCTAATTAACAAATTATGCCAATTGTTTAAGCAATCAAAAAGTGTTGAAGATATCGGGCAAAAAAAATATGATGTATTCTTTGGTATAAAAAGCATGTATTTTGAAAAAAAAAACAATATGCTGACCTCATTAGTTTCGAAGTAATCAATTAATTAAGAAATTTATTTTGGCTATAACAAATGAACGGGTTGACAAACTGAGTTGTCGACACGTATTGAAAATATCTTTCAATTGAATCCAGATTTTTTCGGATTCGTCAAACCGTTTTCATTTTATTAAATAAAAACGAGACAAATTTTGTTTAAACAATTATTTGACCATGAAGCTCGCGGTTTAGGAAAATTTTTCATAAGAAAATCTTGTTCAGCGGAATTTTTACTGTAAGAGTCCGTTGCTAACTCAAATGGTATACAAAATTTGTAAAACCACCTTTTATTACCCCAGGCAGACTCGCTATAAGGGCAAAAGCTGGAATAAAAGAATTCTTACGTCAAACGCATAGAAGTAGGTTTTTAGTAAAATGGAAGATAACAGTATAAAATACTGTTCTCAAGGCTACCGTGGTTGTTATACAAAATAGAATGACCGTCAAACCTCCAAAAATGTATTTTATAGTAATAAACTAGATGAGCGCGTAGAATTAAATTTGAGTGCCCTGTATAAACCATAAATAAAACTTGTCATAGTGACGTCAGCATTATGGATATTTGAGTTTCGATTTCATATTTATAATCTGATTCCTTGATAATACTCAGGCACCAGGCACCGACTTTCAGTTGAATCGGACGAAAAGTGATAAAATATGTCCGCCATGTTGAAGCCGTTATTTTGAATTTTTGGGTTTCAATCGAATCAGACCATTAATGATAAACCATGTCAGCCATATTGGCGTCTCCATTTTGAATTTTTTAGTTTCGATTTCGTATTTGTAAACTGCGACCATTATGACCATATGCCAATTTTGAATCGAATCAGATGATAAGTGAAAGATTTGGTGCGCCATGTTGACGCCGCCATTTAGAATTTTCAAGTTTCGATCGTAAATTTGTAATCAGCGACCTTGATTACCATTGGCCTCCGATTTCCAGTCGAATCTGTTGATAAATGATAAAACTTGTCCGGCATGTTGACGCCACCATTTTGAATTTTGACTGACTACATTCGGATACCGATTTTCAGACGAATCAGTCAACAAATGATAAAATTTGTCCGCCATACTGACGCCGTCATTTTGAATTTTGGCCGAATACCAGCCAATGCTTCAAAACGCTGCCGAATACCAAGACAATTTCCGGTTGTTTCCGAATCCGTATTAGAACGGTGCCGAATTCATATCCGGGCTCTGCCGAATCCAAATTAGGGAGCTGCCGAGTCTATATTGGGTGCTGCCGTACACCAACGTGACTTCAGGTGCCGAATACCAAGGCAATCTAAAAATTAAAACCCGACTTAATATTACTGGTGAATTTTTATATCAATGTAATCCTCCTATCGCGACCTGTACTTTGATACCTATCGCGATATAGTTTACGAGCAATTTTTATATCATTCGAAGCAATATGGCTTGCAGTTCTTGAGAAGACGCTACCCGTCGCCAATTGCGAACTGTTTCGTTTCTTAAAAGTCTGCGCCTGATGTGCATAATCACCAAAGGGCAAGACATAATTTATTTCCTATATTCGCCGATTTTAGATCTAATATCAACGGACTAATGATGAAATTTATCATGTTGTTTCAGGTGTTCATTTACCCAGAACCCTACGGTGTGGTTCTAATCATAGGGCCTTGGAACTATCCGTTTATGCTGCTATTGTCGCCGCTTGTAGGAGCTATCGCAGCGGGTAACTGCGTCGTATTAAAACCTTCAGAAGTCGCACCTAACACAGCCCAATTATTCGAAAAGCTTTTGCCGCGCTACCTGGACCCGAATTGTTACCACGTCGTAAATGGAGGTGTTCCTGAGACTACCCATTTATTGGAGCAAAGATTCGATTACATTTTCTATACGGGAAACTCTGCTGTGGGAAGAATCGTGCAAAGAGCTGCGAGTAACCATCTGACCCCTGTTACTCTAGAGTTAGGAGGGAAAAGTCCCGTCTACTTAGATAAAACAGCCGATATCGAATTGGCGGCCAGCAGAATCCTGTGGGGAAAGTGCATAAATGCAGGCCAGAGCTGCATAGCACCTGATTACATTTTGTGTAGTAAGGAAGTGGAGACGAAGTTTATAGAGGCTGTCAAAAAGAGACTCAAGGCGTGGTTTGGGGAGAACATTCAAGAATCTTCGGATTTTGGAAGGATTATAAATGAAAATCATTTCCGTAGGATAGTTAAACTTCTACAAGGTGAGCATGGTTTTAGTTTTACTCTCTACTTGTTTTTATAACTAGATGTAAGTATGTATACTAGTAAGAAGTACATTATAACTAACGTTTTTTAAATCTTTTAGGCGCAAATGTAGCGATAGGTGGAAACCATGACGCAAAGGACCTCTTCATCGAGCCAACGATTATCCAGGATGCTAAGCCAACAGACCTCGTCATGCAGGAAGAAATTTTTGGCCCGCTCTTGCCCATCATCGACGTTGAAAATGCATATGACGCCATCAACTTCATAAACGAAGGGGAGAAACCACTGGCTCTGTACGTATTCAGCAACGATAAGTTCATCCACGATCTGTTCTTGACAACCACCTCTAGCGGCAACCTGCTTATTAACGACACCATGATGCACTTCAGCTGCGATAGTATTCCGTTTGGAGGAGTTGGGAATAGTGGTATTGGATCATACCACGGTAAATTTTCATTTGATACTTTTTCCCACTCGAAAGGAACCGTCATTAAAAGCTTGGATAAAGTCGGAGAATTTACTGCTTCTGCTAGATATGCTCCTTACACCGATGGTCATCTCAATTTAATTGATACGCTAACTAAGAAGAGATCTCTTCCTTCATTGCCGAATTTGTCTCATGTTTTAATAGTTACGATTGTACTTTTGGTTGCGTATATATACACTTCCTGAGCTTCTGGTTCTGGTTTATTGCATAGATGCAATGAAGATGTTTTGTTATTTTATTTTGTAATTTGTTACGTTTCGCAAGAAACTGTTTTTAATAAAGTATTTTATCTTTTATCTTTTTGTTTATATCCCAAAACTGTACTGTACTAGATTTAAAGTCTATCTGTTATGTTATAACCTATCATTGATTCCCAGCAAGAATAAGATGGTTATATAAGGAATGTTAGACCGATGTTATAAGCATGAAAATGAAATTCCGTTTTTTTGAAAAAAAAAACTAAAAATACTGGTACCTATCAGTAATTCAAACAACTATTTTCTTCTTTACGGACAAGTCTACAACCTTACTAATAATTTCCATAGCCTACTTAGTAATTTTCTTACATCGCATTCATCTGACGCGGCCATTTTGAAAAAATTAAATAATTGTTCGTATCTCACTTATTTTTTGGAATTTTTTACATCTGAAAAAACTGTTGCACTTAGAAATTTATGCTTAATGAGAAACCATCAAAAAAATATAGTCATTCCATTTAAGAAAGAAAAGTTGATGTCACTTCCGGTTCAAGTGATTTTAAATACAAAAACAACCAAAATATTGGGGACGTACAATGACTCGTGGCCACCCGGTATAGTAAAGTATCTATGGATATTGAATATAACAAATATTATTAGAGCTGTGTATTTATCATACACAGCAAAAGAGATTTTTCAAAAAAGCCTTGAAAAGGGAAACAGATGAGATTTCCGAAACGTCGGCGAAATATTTAATTTCTGTTCTTGTGGGTATCGAGTAGCAACTGTGTTACATGTTCTTGATATTACCTAAGCACATTCTTCATAAATAATAAACAAATCTAAAAAGTCTTTGTCGGTGAAATTTACAAAAGAATGACCGACATTAATGATTGTTTGGCAATTTTTATTAAGAATTCTTGAACATTTCAGAATTTCGTCAATATCTGAAAAAGTTGTAACTTAAACCCCTGCTAGAAAAGGGGTAATTTAATTTTACATAATTTGATGTAAAAAATACAGGGCATTCCATTTGAAATAAAGAAGTTTTTGAGGTTTGAATTTGACAAAGTGTAACGTGAAAAATAAAACACTTGGTATACTATTTTGGTATTTATTTTTATTGCAGAGAGCAGCTCATGTTGTGTTCTTTCTATGTGCCATAGAGCAAATAAGGATCTCGTACATGAAGAAAGTTATAACGGTTCTTGCAAACCGTTGCACCTGTCAATTTTTTTATAAAATGTCAAATATTTCCAAAACTGCTGGGTTTAGATATAGGTTGTGCTACATGTTTCGACTCAAAATTTCATGGTCATTTCGAAAAGTCGAAAATATACAGGGTGTTCCATTTAAAATAAGCAAGTTGGTATCGACTGGTTTACCTATTTAATCCTTATTTTTGGCTAGACAAGTTATAAAATTAAATTACAAATAATTGCAATGAAGAGTGCTTAGTTATGATTTCCCGAATTATGTACGCATTGTTGCTTTTTGATGGATTACTATAAGCAGGTGCGTTTTTATTCTCCTCTCAGAGTGAGTGAATTTTTGTTGTTTTATGTCATTTGCGTTTATACATGTAATAATAGAATTAACTGTTTGGTGGGCATATCACGACACTTAGGGCCAGTTTTATAAAAGTGTATCAGCCAGAGTTCAGCGCTGAACTTGGTTCAAAATCTAAGGTTAAAATTATTACAATAATGGTATCCTTTGATTTTATACCAAGTTCAACTGATTTCTCGCTGGTCTACTTTTATACAACTGGCCTGCTTACATGTCATTTTTGCCAGAAGGTTGTTCTCTTTGATTAAATAGTAAAATACTAAGGCCCGGATGTACCATCTTGTTGAACTTTGGTTCACTGCTGAACAGAGATCAAGTAATGAATTTAAGTTGTACCATTACGGTTCAAGCGTTCTACAGTGGATCAAGAACAATTTAGTTGAACGGTCCTTTCGGTTGGTTCAAGGAAAGTTCAAGAAGTTCAAGCCCATACATAACCTAACTTAATCTAAATTAAATTGTTATTTGCCGAGATTTAAATATCCGAATGTTTGTATAGGTATACCCATTTAACCTCTAGCCGTTCTAACGCGCGACCTTTAAATGATGGAGGAGTAAGCTGAAGAAGATATGTATAATTACTTAACGGACGATGAGATAAGGATTTTATGGAGTTGGTGCATATTATGTTGAATAGAGGACGCCGACAACATTATAAGCATCGCGTCAATCATTTCATTAAATGGAATAATACAGAAATCCATGCGAGATTCAGACTATCGAAATATGTTGTAAGATTTGTACTAGGTAGAATTGCAAATGAATACGTCGGATCCTCCGCCAGTTCCTCGAATTTTCAATTTCTCGTCTGCATATTTTTGTTTTGCATGTTTTTTCATATTTTCTTTTTAGTGTGTGAAGATCTCTAAACTGTGGTCCACTACTGCAAATAAATTCCCTTGTTAGTGTTTCTCATGTAGCATTTTCTTTTGGCTGGTGAGTACATATTAGTGCCTTTACATTCTAAATGTTTTTGTATTTTTGAATAAGTAACATTAATAATTGTTCTTCAGATGCCGAGAAATTGATCGTTCTATTAAATTTCATAGTTTTTTTCTCTGCAATCTCAAAAAAACTTATAACGTTATAACGCTGTTGGTTATAAACAAATGGTAAATAACATAGACAAAGGAAATTTTCAATTTCTCTGTGGTAAATAATAAGTATAAATAAAATATCATGGTTAATAACGGTGGAATCTTCTTCTTCTGCTAGAGAATTATGTGCCATACTCTGATTCAGTAGTGCCAACAAGCGATGAAATCAAGTTCAACTGAACGAACGTTTAAAACTGATGGTACAACATAATTGCTCCTGAACTGAGTTCATCGTAAAACTGTCGTTCAGTTAAACCTAGCTTGAACGTGCTTTTGGTACAACCGGGCCTAACTAACACTTTAGATAAAAAATATATACCTACCTATGTAAAGAAACTGGAATATTTAAAGTTCTGCAAGAGTCAGGTTATATATTACGATATATACTATATATTACTACAATAGTTGTATTAACTTTGGGTAATAAGTAATAAGTAAAATTCAGATATACAAGTGTTATTTGTACCTTGTCTGTGAATGCATCTGTGATATATAACCTTAATAACAAGTTATCGATTTAGTAGATTACAAGCCCAGGAAGAAGAATAAGAATTTTTATTTTTTTATTTGACATGATTGACATGTATGTATTATGTAGAATCACAATACAAACATAACCTACAAGTTTATATTTCTTTCGTTTCTACATTTTCATTATTATCCGTAAGTTTAAAAGTTAAGTTCCAAATAAATTCGGATTAAATTTAAAATTTAATTTACAAACACCAAGAAACATATCCACGAAAGCTGCAAAAATGTGAAGTTCTAATATTAGAAAAATCAATAATTTAACCTTCAGTAAGTTAAAATGGAACACAAAGATAAACTGAATAAAAAGAAAGGTTTCGGAAGTTTCCTGCTTCCAAATAAAACGCCTAACAAAGTAGGAGTTGCTGTGACAAGAAGCCAAAGCGCAAAAGACCAAACTCTAAGATATCTAACTTCTTCCGAAGCAAATAGTAACATTGCCATTTCTAAAAGACCACTAAGTTTCGACGTTAAGCATAAGAACATGAATGGAAAACCTGAAATTGTGTCAAATGTGAGTACAGCCCAAGAACTATAGTCGCTCTCAGTTTAGAATACAGTTGTTTACGTTATGAGCGAAGCACAGTTTACTCAGGCACATGGGAATTCCCAAATAAGTGGAATCCCCATCGAGGCCGTCTCAAGGCCATTGGTACACAAAATAACAGTTAACGGTTTAAATTGACTTTCATTTGGCATTTGGCTATCTTATAAATACATTGAATTTATTTAATTTAAATATGTTATCATTTTAAGAATGGTAAACATAATTAATATCTTTTCGGATTCAAGAACTGCAATTTATTATATTTAAATAAAATGTTACCAACATAAAATTGTGTATTGAAATAAAGAATATAATAAAAATCAGTAACTTAAACAACACGAGTTTTACATAAAATGAGTATTATTATTATTAAAACTTATTCCGGGAAAATATCAAATTCATCTAAATCGGAAAATTCAGCGTCCTCATCGGACGAACCTGTATTTACTACAAATTTCAATTCCATCGGTTCCACTAAGTTATCCAATTTGTACATATTTTCTTCTTCCTTTATTACTTGTTCCACGCATTTCGCCCAATTTTTGTAATTAAACTTGGTTTGATTTTATATAATAAATACAAAAATATTCTAAACAAATATCACATTTTATTACTTAAATAACAACCCGGACCTAAGAAATCTGTTCTGATTTATTAATTTTTCCTGTGTAAACTTGGCTTGCACATGTACCAATCAGACACAAAGACGCAAGTTCCCTATCATTACAAACACTGCATTTTAAACTGAGATAAATTATAGTGTTATTGTACTGCTTCTTGCATTATTATTTTTAGAATTTAAATAGACGGAATAGCTTGTCGGATAGCAACGTGTATAGTGAAACTGCCGAGACCCTAGATGTATCCGAGAAATTAGGAGACAAAAGTGCATCGCATGAAAGTGTGTTGAACTTGAAGGAAGGTAAAAGAACTTCTTTGGGGTTCCCTCCAAGATTGGAAAACAACATTTATTCCTTGCCTTTCCTCCAAGTCCAAAATCTCAAATTTCCCATGACCACACGAATAGGTTTTTCAAAGTGAAAAGTCAAAGTCCAGGCATCTGATCACAATTAATAAAATTTAAAATATACACACATGACGTATATAAATTAGTAACCACAATGTTTTCGCAGCATAGCTTTAGGAAAGGCTTCTTCTCATCACTCGAGCCAAAAATTTCATTTGCATCCTCGTTTTTTTATCAACAATTAGAGCAGAAAATACTGGAAAAACTGGTCATAGAGAAAAATTAAGAATGGCTGATTTGTGTACAATTAAAATCCCTACATTATGAAACTTTCCAAATTAAAATCGCTCCAGCGGTAAAAAAGTTATTGAAAAAACACCTGCAATATAGCCATTTTATAATTATTAACATAACTTTTTAATTTGGTGTTAAAATTTTATAAACACCGAGGGAAAAAGTGGACAACTTTGACCTCCCGGGGAGCTCGCAATTTTCAACTAAAATTGATAACAAAACATTTTTGTAATATTCAAAATCTAACTAACCTTTTTGCAAAAAAGAAGAACCAATTTTTGCAAAACATGGCTGTGAATTATTACCTTAAAATAAGGCTCGATTTTCGCTAATACACAAAAGGACATTACAATGATGTCAAAGATGAGAAACTATAAAAGTAAAAACTAAAATAATGAATTTAATACAACATAGGTATACTCTTGTTTTTATCACATAATTTTTCGAGCTTTTTTGGCTTGCAAGAGTGATAACATGTTTGTTTTGGATGCACTGGATTTATGTAGTTTTGTGACACTTCTGATATTATATTTTCCGTTTTATTCTATATTAATATGAACTACCACATTCTAATAACATTGCATATGTATGTAGTTTTATTTTGTGTATTATTTTGATACAACTACAAATACTATACATCCAATTTCACAGAGAAAACAATTTTTCTAGAGGCAGTCACTGAATCTGAGGTTATTAGCATATTAAATGACTTAAAGAACCCAAACTCTACTGGTCCAGATCAATTCTCTACCTCAATTATAAAAAAATGTGCAATCCAGCTAGCTAAGCCGCTATGTCGTATAGCCAGTATTTGTATCTCTGAGGGTTGCTTTCCAAGCATGTTAAAAGTCTCTAAAGTTATTACACTATATAAAAAGGGAGATCAAAAATTACTCGCCAACTATCGTCCAATTTCGCTCTTGTCAGTGTTTTCTAAGGTGATTGAAAAAATTCTAGCTAAACGAATTACAAAATTTTTAGAAACCAATAATCTCTTAGCAAACACAACATGGATTTATGCATAAAAAATCGACAATGTCGGCCTTACTAAATACCTTGGATATCATTTATAGACAACTGAACAAAAATAACAAGGTAGGTGGTTTTGCAGATTTATCAAAAGCCTTTGATTGCGTAGACCATGCATTTCTATTCGAAAAAATGAAACTCTATGGCCTGCGTGGTAAATGCAACGATTTACTAAGATTATATCTAACCAGTCGAAAGCAATTTGTTAACTATCTTGGTAAAAATTCGGATGAGCTTGTAATAGACGTTGGGGTTCCTCAGGGAAGTGTTTTGGGCCCATTGTTATTTTTGTTATATTGCAACGATATAGATGAATATCTCTATATCTCATTGCGAGTTTGCGGACGATATGACGCTCATTGCATACAATAAAAAACAGGATGATGTAAACCAACAGCTAAATAGCAACTTACTAGCTTTATTTAACTATCTTAGTAGTATTCATTTAATAATAAACCAAGAAAAAACACATGTACTACAGTTTCACCCACTTACTGCCTATTATACGAGCTGCCCTCTAATTAAGTTGAATGGATAATCTATTGAACAAAAAACAAGTTTTAAACTACTTGGACTACACATAGATCTATCACTAACATGGCGAGACCATGTAAATTATGTATGCAAAAAATGTGCAAGTACTTGTTTTGCATTAAAAAAGCTTTCCACCATTACTAATAAAAATATCACAAAGACCTTTTATTACTCTAATTTCGAATCTGTTATGAGATATAGAATTATCGCATATGGATGCTCATCAGCAGCAAATAGAGTTTTCCTAATGCAAAAAAGAGTGATTCGCTGTATGTTTGGGTTGAAATATCGAGAGTCATGTAAACAAATTTTTACCAGAGAACAAATACTCACTTTTCCTTGTATATATATATTTGAAATCCTAAAATTTGTGAAACAGAATATATCCAGTTTTAACTTATAAAATAACTATTACAATTATAATACCAGACATGGTGAAAATTTGCAATATGATGTACACAGATTACAACTATATAAGTCAAGTCCATACTATATTGGTGCCAAATTATATAACAAACTACCGACGAGTGTTAAAAATGTTACTTTAAACAAATTTACGTCTCATGTCAGAAAACTACTATTATCCAATGCTTTTTACTCTGTCAATGAATTTCTTTTTCATGTTTTTTAACTAATTATTTGTACTGTACTGTAGTCTTTTTCATTTTAATTTTAAGTCAACTGAACAAGTGTTCATTAGACTTGCCCTATATCGTGTACTATGATCTCTTGGGTTAATAAATGTACTATTATTATTATAAATAGATTTAAATGATGATTTTCCTAGTTTTATTATTTTCACCCAGTTAAATTACAGATGCCCCGATTTTCCAGGTTGTAGGGAACCCAACATTCTTCATGTTGACCAAACCAAAATGCCACATTTTAATTTTTCTAGCTGTAAGCATGCTGCACCTTATTCCAACCAGCAAAGCGAGACAGAGGAACTTTTTGCAAGGTAAAATCGGTGCCAACTCGCTACTAGGAGCTGCAGAATTGGACAGGGTATGTCCTAACCGAGAAGTAACTATATTCGTTGCTACATGGAACATGAACGGCCATTCGCCACCAAAGTAAATCTCATTCACATACCTTGAACGTTTTTCAAACAGAGTTCTTTTCAGGGAGTTAAACGACTTTGTGCTGCCCGTCGGTATGGAGCACGTGCCTGATATTTTGTCGTTTGGGACACAAGAATCATCGTCTGAAAGATCCGAGTGGGAGATCAGTTTGCAAGAAACCATCGGTCCTTCACATCTCCTTTTCCATTCGTCATCGCTAGGTAAGGTCCAAAGACAAAGTAACTTAAGTAGGGATTATTTAAGAAGTCCTCGACCACAAGAAAACATGCAACAAAGGAAGCTGCAGCTTTGAATCATCTTTCTCTGTTGTAAACAAACCAGGCAAGAAATCCGCAACTACCGACCCTTTATTGACTGTCTTCTGGCTTTTGATTTGCATGAAATGGAGAATACCCTGTAGCTTTCTTTGTGGCACGTTTTATTGTTACTATAGTTAACCCTTAGAGGACAGGGAAGTCCTTTGATATCGAACTCTTTTTTATGGAAAAGTTTTCCAAAAATCGAATGTATACTTTGTGAGGAGTCATTAAGTTTTTGGATGGCCACAAAAGTGGCCAATCCTGCCATAAGGCAAAATATTGCAATTTAAAAATTATAATAAAGGCATTTTTGGGATATTTTAAAAAGGTTAATAGTAGTACCAATTTTAATGCCCTCATGAAAATTATGCCACTGCCACAAAATATTTGAAAAAAAATTTCCATTTTGACTATTTGTGTGCAATCAGAAAGATGTGATTTAAGCCACAAAAATAATGTTATTATCTTAACATCTGTACTCTCATTTCAAGGTACTCTCCACTTGTCGACGTTTATCCGGCGAGATCTCATTTGGTACATATCAGTCCCAGAGGACGCCAGCCTGTCCGTCAGACCTGGCAGTGCGTTTCGAACGAAAGGCGCAGTAGCCACCTCCTTTATGTTATTCGGAACTTCATTCTTATTTGTAACGGCCCACCTCACTGCCCACCAAGAGAAAGTCAAAGAGCGAGTCGGTGATGTCAAGAAAATCGTCCATTCTATGGATCTGCCGAAACTTCTACCGTGTAAAAATAAGAGCAAAGGTTGGTATTAGCCATTTTATATGTTCTTTCTGTAAATAGCAATTTATATTTTTCTTCACGTTTTGTGACTTGTGTGAGAAGACTAGATTAATTGGGTTTTTAAATTTTGGGAGTTTTGAGGCTGGACAGTCATACAATAAGGGCATTAAATACAAAAAGTAGAAAACAATTATTATTTTTCGATATGTGACAATTGCTTTAAATTGTCACTTTGCCATAAAATGGTCATCTTATGTTCAGTATAGACTATCGTCAGAATGTCCTCTAGCGCCCCGCCGCGGCGAGGAATTTTGTATTGAAGACGTTAAAGTTATTGTATTTATAGGTCACTGTTTGCAGCTCCTTTACTAAGACATTAATATTTTTGAATACAGTGACACGGATTTGACCAATTAGGCGGGGCGAATTAGATTTTGGATCTGAAATTCTTTTAAACACTACAATTTTTTGCTTAGAAATAGGTAAAAAATTCATAAATAACAACCCTCAAGTCTTTAAAGATTCGAAGATATGGAACATGGTTTTTTATTGCAAAATATAAAGCGGAACCTTGTTTTTCTTAAATAACGCGTGAAATAAGTCTCTAATCTACTCGAGGCATACTGATCAAATTTGTTCCTAAAACATTTTCCTACAAGGATGGCTATTGCGAAAATTCGAAAGACTTGTTTACTATTGCAAAATTTTCAAAAAAGGTGAAAAAATTTGAAGATTTTCAAATTGCAATAACTAAAGTAACTGTCATCGAAACTTTGGAAGAGGATAACCCTTGGAATGCCGAAATAGACGCGTAACCCCGAAACTCCACTCCAAAATGGCGGCCTATCGCAAGTCTCCAAAGTTGAAAATTGGAAGAGCTGCTGTTTCCATTGAAAACGGATCGAAATGAGTCCAATTCGAATCGGTTGAATTTACCAGTATCTTCGAATGTACCAAAATTCAGATTTTTTTTTATTAACAAATAAGTTTTTTATTTACAACAAACGAAAAAATTACTGTTGTTGGGGATCGTATCTCCACGAAATTTCAGTTTATGGATTTGCAACCAAGTGCATTGAATTGCGCTTAAAAAAAACATAAATTTAGAAGAAAAAAGTTTTTTCTAGGACCAAAGGGAGCCGAAATTCGTCACTTTTACGTTTTTCTCGATAACAACCATTATAATCAATATTTTTACTTGAAACTTGGTATGATGCAACTAGAATGCCTTATTTATAAGTGTTTTTTTTTTTCAATCCATTTTGATCAATTCTTCATTGTGAAGGTATCGATTATGAGCGTGCAAAAGCGTACGGTCCGAAAGACGATCGAGAGATAAGGGCACTGTGAGTCATGGCGTGCTGTCACTGCAGCCTCGCTCGGCTTTCGTAGACTCTTAATTTCAAATTAAACTACTTGGCTTAGAAAACACTTATGAAAATGAATTTTTTTTTAATAACGTATTTTTGATGGTGTAATCAAAATTTCGACCAATAGTCACTACCGGCTTCAATAATTAGCAATTTTATGATTAATTTTATATCAATATTATTAAAAGTACCAAAGACATGCATACATTATCAAAGAAGGTGAAAATTAATCATAAAATTGCTAATTATTGAAGCCGGTAGCGTCTATATCGGTCGAAATTTAGTTTACACCATCGGAGAGTTCAGAAATAAACTTGTTATTTAAAAAAAAAATCATTCTTGTAGGTGTTTTCTAAGTTGAGTAATCTAATTTGCAACTAAGAGTCTATGAAAGCCGAGCGCAGCTACAGCGACAGCACGCCATGACGTCACAGCGCCCTTCCCTCTTGGTCGTCTTTCGCATGGTACGCTTTTGCACGCTCATTAATTGATACTTTCACAATGAATAGTTGATCAACATGGATTAAAACAAAAATGTATTTATAAATAAAGCCGTTTCTCTTTACCTTACACAAAATCATTCTGGATTTTCAAGGAGTTACCTCGGTGATTTGAGAAGCGGTTAAGAAAACATTATTATAAGAAAACTTTATTATTCTAGTTGCATCATAGCAAGGTTCAAGTAAAAATATTGATTAGAACGGTTGTTATCGATAGAAACGTAAAACTGGCGTATCTCGCCTCCCATTAGTCCTAGAAAAAACTTGTTGTTATAAGTTCATGTTTTTTTAAGCGCAATTTGATTCTTTAAACTGAAAATTCGCGGAGATATGATCCGCATCTTCGCTATTTCTCCGTTATTAGCAGAGATATTTATGGCAAACTTTGAAAATGTAATTTTTAGTAGTAATAGCAACCTAAATGTACATGTTTTCTATTGGACTTGTTATGTTGATATTTTTTGCATATGGACCGGTACAGAAAGGAATTTAAGTAGTTTCCTTAATTTATTGAATTCATTTTATAGTAAAATCCAGTTCACATTAGAAAAAGAAAAAAAATGGTCAATTAAACTTTTTAGATATGAATATTAAAAAACATCGTAATCAATTAAAATTTAGTATTTATCCAAAACCCACTACAGACACAGTCATACATTATAATTCACAACAATCTTGGCAAATTAAACTCTCTCCGTTTCATAGCCTAATACATAGACTCACAAATTTCCCCTTAGACCAAGATGCGTTTAATAAAGAATTAAACATAATCAAACAGATTGCAATAAATAATGGATATAAGGAGTCACTAATAAAGAACATGGTTAAAAACAAACAGCGAAAATTACTTCAAAAGGAATTTTTCACTGTAACCAACAAAACAACAAAGTACAATTTTATTAATTATATTCCTAGGTTTAGTGATAAAATAAGTAGAAAATTAAATAAGTTAGGCATCTCCACAATAAGTGTAAACAAAACAAATTTAGGAAGTATTTTGGTCAACAATAAAGAAAAAATAAGTAAAGTCAACAAATCGGGGGTTTATGAAATTAAATGTAAGGACTGTGACGCGGTATATATTGGCCAGAGTGGTAGAAGTATAGCTAATAGGGTAAAAGAACATAAAAAATCTATTTTAAACAACAACAAAAACATAGGAATGTCAACACATTGCATTGAAAATAATCATTTTATCGACACAGAGAATATTAATTTAATCCATTCAGAAAGAAAAGGAAAATGCTTAAACCTCCTTGAACAATTAGAAATAAAAAAATCCCTTAAAAGCAACACTTGTGCCACCAATGACCAACTAAATTTCATAAACACTCCTATAATAGACAAGGTTTTAAGAATAGCCCATTGAATTATATTCCGAGTAGGTAGATCCTTAGTTTTATTACTTGAAATCCCCGTAATTTCACATGTTTGGGTATTATTGCATTTATTTTTAGAACAACCGCCCTCATAGTTTTAGTATTCATCTGTAATGCCCTTGAGAAAGGCCTAGCAACCCGAAACATATGTAGAGTGTATAAAAAAACAGTTTTTATTTGAAACATCAAAAAGCATTGTTTTTCCTTTTCTGAAAATAATTATTCTAAAGATGTTTCACAAGGAACCTACCACATACTCAATCCAGTGTACTCAATTAAAGGCTTATTTCATGAGGTAATTAAGAAAAACTAAAAAAAAACAGGGTTCTTGCTTTCTATTTTGCAATAAAAAACCATGTTCCATAATCTTTGAATCTATAAAGACTCGAAGGTTGGTATTCATGAATTTTTTACCTATTTTTAAGCAAAGAATTATTGTAATGTTTAAAAGGATTTCAGATTCAAAATCTAATCCGCCTCGCTTATTTATAGATTATAAGTGAACATTGAGTTACATTTTGTAAAGTGTTGTACACTCGCAAGCTGGTCCAGGCCAGGCTAGTCTTAAGGCAGCAACTTGATAAATGAGCCGATAGCTCCATCTATTATTACTCATTGCAAACACTTTCAAAAGCTTGATATGACAATCATCAAACGTCATCTTTATGTGAGACAATGCAAACTAATAAAATAGCAATAAACTGATTGTAAATAGTCATTAAATTATACAGTTTCTGGCAATGACATTAAAATTACCCTTAGATACTATTGTTGTATTGCAAAAATAAATAAGTCTTGACTTTTTATATGTTTATAAAATCACAATTTTTATTTTACACATTTGGGCGAACTATTTAAACAGTTAATCAAAATTAATTGTAAATAGAAAGGTAACAAAATAGACAGTTTGGGAGCACAATTAACAATAAATTTAAGCGGGTATTACATGTTGAATAAAATTGAACAAATCTGACTTTCCCAAGTTTATAACAAGATGTTTGTAACAAAATGGGCAATTAAAATGTTTAACAATTATTCACAACAAAAATATATAACACTGCATAACGTTTTGTTAAACTACTCATCAATCGAATCTGTAAAATCAGCTTTGTTCGAATTGTTTGCGCTATTTTCCTGTACTAGTTATATGAAATCTCCTAATTTTTGTTAGTGCAGTTTCGTGATTAAATTTCTGCATAGTTTAATAGAGACAGATCTAGAAACAGTAAATAAAAAAATTAGTAAGTACACTGATAGTTTGTTTAAATAGTTTGGTTTGGTTTTGTTTTTCTTGCACTCACCGTTAATTTTTTTTTCTACACAAACACCTTGTATATATGCTATTGTCACTATCTCAACTACACCAACCCCCAATCAACGTGGATATCTGGTAGATAAAGTGTGTAATGTAAACCTTTTTCCGCTCGCATTATTGTCTTCACATTGGTTTGATACGTTTGTGTTTTCTTTTTAATTGCATCACTTTAACTATGCACTGAAATTATCGTTTTTTTTTTCAGATACGAGTTCCAAGATCTGGCAGATGCTTTTTGCAATTGTAATCGATATCGAATATTCTTTATGTATATTTTTTATTATTGCAATAAAAGTTACATTCAGCAATTAGTTTTTTTTCAGTAGAATGTTTTAGAGCCTGTTGGTAAGTTGAGAAAAAGTTTTACTTGAATTTCGGACACTTAAAATACGTTCTATGTTGTAATATTTTATCTGTTATACTGCTTGGCATCTCTAAGAATAATTGATTTGACTTTTTCAGATATAACGCAAAATTTTGACTACGTGTTTTGGTCCGGAGACTTAAATTTCAGACTCTCCACACCAAGGGCCAAAGTGTTAGAATGGCTGTCTAAAACCAGTTTTCCACTACCTCCTCATCTACCTCATGGGTACATGCACCATGATCAATTGTGTTCAGTTCTGGCAGATGGAGCGGCTTTCAAAGGTTTCTGCGAGGCAAAAATAACGTTTCCTCCTACATATAAGGTGAAATGTGACACCAATACTTAAGGGTGACTTTTACATTGTTTTCGTTTCAGTATGATCCTGGTACTCAAAATTTCGACACGTCCTCTAAGCAAAGAACACCAGCTTACACCGATAGAATATTGTATAAGCAGAAAAGCATACGTAGGCTGAGCGGGCAATTAGAAAACCCTCCACTGCAATGTTTAGTATATGATTCTGTTCCTTCGATCACTACTTCCGACCACAAGCCTGTTTGGGGTGTCTTTAAAGCGCATCTGCGACCAGGCTTAGACACGTAAGTTACTCTGCCTTGTTATTATATATTTTTTGCCTTATCGTTAATGAGAGTATTAACACTGCCACATTTGATATAAAAATTTGGATCGATTAATTATGGTGCATTATCTAATTTAAATATCATGTGAAAATTACCACTCAAGTTTTTCCACAGTTTTTAAACTATCTTTTGATATTCCAGAGGTAAAAGTCCACAATAGTCAGATCAGGGCTACCAGGTGGCCGAGAAATTGGGTGGTAACATTTTCTTATGACTCGACTATAGAAAATATCCTGCCCCAAACCATAACATCTAACAATACATTTTTTTTTGCTTAGCATTTCTAGGAAAATATTTTGCTACGTCAAATATGACATGTCAGTAACGTGACAATAAACATTGCTGATGTATACTGGATTAGATTTAATAAAACTGTTAAAAACTGTCTGCAAAAACATTAACGACTGCATTTCACCAGAAATTAAATCAAAGATATTCAAGATTGCATCAGCCCCAGACATACTATTGTCCAGAGTTACACTATAGACATTAAAATGCTTTGAGCAGACTGATTGTTATCTGCATTTATAAATATTTTATTTCTACAGTAACTGTGTAAATATAGTTAACCCCTTAATACATGCAATGTTTTTAGAATGAAAGATAACAAAAACTTATTTGTAGGATTCCGTTGGCTGCTGGTCTTTTCAATAGGGACGTCTATCTGGAAGGGCTTAAAAGACGTGCCGCAACTCTCAACAGCGCGAAAGGTGCCACCACAGTATGTTCTATACAATAATGACGTGCAATGACCAAAAATTCTAGTTAAATTTTACTATTATTATAATTTAAATTATTATTAGACGTTATAATTCCCTTTTCCTTACGAAATAAAATGGTTTAATTTGGTTAAATTGGTTTATTCATTCTTTTTCATGTACCAGTACTTTTAATAGTTGTGTTTAGAAATGCAACAAAATAATTATATTCTAATAAGGAATCTTAGGCAAGGTGAGCACAGATGGCACCACCGAAGTATAACGTAAACAAAACTAGATGTCAAATAGCACGGTATATTTTGATGACTTGAACAGTTTTAAGTGTTGTTTTGTGTGTTTGATAGAAACTATAAACAATAATTACGGACATTTAAAAATACCAGAAATAACAATTCTGCTCCGAAAACGCAGTGCATCTCGGAGAAAAGAAAAAAGACCTCATTGAAAGGTTGGTATCTGTATTGAAATTATGAGCAATATTAAGCAATATGGTATAATAATAATATCAATTTTATGAAGTTTCATAATAAACCAAACAGTTTATCAGTGAAACCAACCATTCCCCTCACACCCACGTACCAGAGATGGAAATCAAACGGGTTTGTTCACGTCCTAACAAATTTAAAGATCTAAATGCAGATTCTGATTTACCTCCTATGACAATGTCGAATGTACACAATTATTTAGAAAGGTGTGGACCTATTGATTTTTCATTTTGGCAGTTAAAATGTTGAAGAATATTAAGGTGTAGAAATAAATTATTTAGAATCAGAAAAAGGAAAGAGGACCTACCAAATTTGACTCAAAAGCAGGCGCGTTTTTGTAGCTCCTACGGAATTTCGAATAAATTCAGTTAAAACTGTAAGAAACCATACGAAATTGTGTTGAATTAAAGCGTGGACAATTCTACATTAAATGATATAAATTAGCATGAATCTGGCTATTTCATATAGTTGATATATTAAGATATATTGGTTGAATATAGCACCACTTAAAAGCATATATAAACAACTAGAAAAAGGGACAAAAACATCTGGCAATATAACATAAACTGTACACCATAAACTTATCTTCAGTGAATAACAACAAGCTGGTTTATAAGAAGGGTAAAACGAGTGCAGCGATCAAAAGTAATGTGGGAATCCTACAGAACAGAGAGGGAAGCTGCCAACATATACACACGGACTAAAAAGATAAGTTGTATTAGTTTGTTAATTCTTATTAATTATTAAATCCTACACCATGTGTCATGCAGCTCTCGTCACTGGCAACTAACATGTCCCATATCCAATACAGTAAACATAGCCGGTGGTATATAAAAATATCGAGATTGAATATCCGGAAGTGGCAGGAATGCCTACCATACGCTGGCTGATCAATCAATCAACATAGAAAAAGGAAAAGATGTATACAAATGAATTTCTACTACATTGAATGTCTTGAATGTTTTGTGGCCTTAAACTTTTGGGGCACAGCTATTTCCCATTGCTACCGAACTTTTTCGTCTTTACGGAACGAATAAACGCCTCTATTTTTTGCATCTAAATCCTCAACGACGCTGCATATTTATTAGAATACAAGATTTTATCTTGGAATAACCAAAAAACCACAAAGACTATACAGGCAGAGACAAAACGTCACATCATATTTATGCCATCCTGGTAGCAACTTCTTTAGATTGAATTTCTCAATTTACAATAGCAATATTGTACTTCAGATGAGAAAAATTGTTCATTGAGAGCAGACTATAAAAATGATCTACATATAATCATATTGTTATGCATTGGCGCCCCTTAGGTGCTGGTAGCATGAATTAACAGGGACGACGGGCCACTGCGTTCATTATAAGCATGCCTTCACACCCCAGTCTATATTCTGTTGCACTGGTTCAACTATCATTTCAGAGATGACGCTAGTAGTACAACTTTTTCTAGAAAATTCGGGACCAAGGTTTTTATGCTATAAAATTCAAGGTTCCTTCCAGAAGGTTCGAGAATACTTGAGACCAGTCATCTGTGGTATCTATAAGGCGATGAAGCCACCGTGGGAACGCAAGTTTTAGAGTACTTTCAAAACCTTATGAGCCACGAGATGCGCAAAAGGCGCAGTTTATTCCACATAAGTACATTTTAAAAACATTGACTCAGCTACCACATAAATTTAACACATTCGCGGACACTCATTTTTATTGATATGTACCTAACGTGACACTGCCGGCATAAGCCGCATCGCCCACAGTGCCCCTAGGGACTCTGACGTTATATGCCGCAAAAACTTAGTGCGCTCTAGATACGTTTGTCGGCATATCACGTAAATTTTGCATGTAATAGGGTATGAAGTGTCCCACTAGGCACCTTGGGTAAAAAAATAATGACAAAACTCCTAATAGTTTGTTGGCGATGAAAGAATTTGGTCAGGCGATCTAGGGACCATGTTTTGCCTGGGTTTCTGTCTGATTCCTGTGCATATTTTATAATTTATTCGTGTGTGAACTGGAAGAGAAGCAAGAAAAGCAGCTACTTCGTTGGTATGAAGAGTTTGAAAGTGAGGACGAAGATTCCGCCAGATAAAAGGGCACGATACGTATAATACAGATGATTCCATAGGGGATCCAGAATACACGTTTATGTATTGTAGTGATGATGATTAAGTAGTTGTAATTTCATTTATTAAAAGTTTTTATGCTAAAATCAAGTGTTTTTATTTTTTTTTACATTCGGCTTATGACGTCAGTGTCCTACTGTAGCTAAGCTGTTTCTTCTGGGACATGACGTCATATGACGCAGACTTTTTTTCCAATATATCTAATTCTTCAGAAAATTCTGATTTTAAAGCTATATGTTGCATTTTTTTATGTATACTAATAATGATTTTAATCATGGTGTCAATTTCAGCACATCTCAATATTTTTAATTGCCCTGCTGGAGTGAAGGACAATGACGTGATACGACGTCAGTGTCCGTCAACGTGTTAATAGAATGATTTACTTACAATTAGATGCATAACTCCATGCAAAATTCGCTAGTTTGTAAATTATTCTCAAAGGGCCGTTGGAAAGGAGATCTGGACACAACGACAACTCGGGATAAAGTGCAAACAATAAATCTGATGTTTTTAGCGAGAAATTATTCTTTATTTTACATAACGAAGTTCAAAAATTAACCCTATCCCCATTTTATGCAAAAAATGTATATATTTGATCAAATAGTGGATTCAATGATGCTGTTCTTTAAGGTGGCCATTCCCTAGAAAGAGATATCCGATAGGGAAATATTCATTATTTTTTACCATAACTTTTTTTTCTTAGTACGTATATTTAAGAAAACTATAAGAGTACCTAATTAAAACCATAACAAGACTATTACTATGAATTTTCACTTAATAATTTCAGTAATTTGCAAAACAGCTCGATTTAAAACTACGAAATAGGAAGATTAACATAATTCTTAAAATTAAATCGAGCTATTTTGCAAACCACTGAAATTATTAAGTGAAAATTCATAGTAATAGTCTTGTTATGGTTCTACTTAGGTACTCTTATAGTTTTTTTAAATACACGTACTAAGAAAAAAAAGTTATGGCCAAAAATGATAAATATTTCCCCATCGGATGTCTCTTTCTAGGGAATGGCCACCTTAAGCAAAATATACCATTAGCCCCATCCCCTTTTCGACCCACACCCATTCGCGTATTTTTCATAATTTTGCGAAAAACAGCATTTGAGTCTAGGCAATGAATGAGAATTAATTCTTTTTTTAATGTAGTTGAAATAACTATACAATTCCCCCCCCCCCAAAAAAAACTTTATTTCGGGGGGTGGGGGCAAAATAGTTTGATTTATAAATATTTTTCTTGAAATTTGTTATGTTGTCATTACTCACTAAATGTGTAATTTTTGTATCCCTTTTGGAATGATAATCGATATTTGAACGTTTGGGCCATAATTGATGTCGCTAGTGCTGCCAATTAGGTGTTTTCACTATGTGAAAATTTGTTTTTTTGCTATTATTAAAATGAAGTACTTGTTATATGAAAGCACTTATTGATATTTAAACAGCATTCTATCGTCCATCAAATTAAAATTTCAACAAATAAATAACCTAAAGTTTTAGTAATTGAACGACTATGCAAAACACGCGGTGACGTCATCGGTTATATTAGTTTCTTAAATCGCGAAATAATGCGTTTATAACACAAAATGACACTGACAATATAATTGATGACGTTATGAGTGCGTAGTGAATTGATGTAGTGTTTTTGGCAAAAAAATTTCAATACAAAATTGAAATGGCTTTTTTTTAAGGTATTGTTGCGTATTTTCCACCTTTTAGGAAACACCCTGTGTGAATCCGTGGGTTCTAAATAATTTCAACACGAGATAAACACCACTAACACTTTATTTAACAATTTACTGACTATTGATCATTTTAGGTTGACGTCACTATGTCGGCGTGGAGGGCACACAATTCATTGTTTTGTTTTTTAGAGATGGGTAAAAGCTGTTATTTTTTAATAACAGGTTCAAACTGCATCTACTAGTAACAGATCTCTAATTGTTTACATTTGTATTGCTTTGTGACTGGATGAGGTTTGTGTGCCCTCCAGACGGCGGTGTCAAAATCAGGTGACCGAAAATGGTCAATACAATACTTCAAATTCACTTTGTTTACTTGATATTTAACCTCACTTTTCACTTTTCAACTTGTTCACTTTTATAAACTGCCTTCTTAATAAAACTTCTTCCGCGCTGGTAATCGCGCCTTATATACTCCGAATTTGACTCTCTAGATCCATCTAGAAGCAATCAAGAATCTTCTCTTACCACATTCCAGAAAAGTCCATTTCATTCTGCTAGCTTCCAGTCACAATTAGTAGGCATAGGCGTATTATCTCCAGTTCCAAGGGGGTGTAATTCATAACAGTATTATTGCACTGTTTCTCAAAATTCAAGTGTTTTTAACTATAATAAAGCATTATCTTCACAGTGAAAGTGAATATAAAATTTGTGAAAACACCTTATTGCACGATGAAAAAAATGTTGATTGCCAAGATACCCTCTTCATCTAGCACCAAGCCCCAGTGTTACACTCTGTTCCAAAATTGAATATTTTCTGGGGTGGCTGGCGCCAAAACGGGCAGGGGGGGGAATCTGACTCACATAAGATAAAATACTTGCTAAAACATAACAGCAATGTCAACATATAATATCTCAGGCCCCTTATAAGTATGTAGCTATCTCCTAGACTATAAATAAAAGTTAGTATTTGGGATACTGGTTGCAATTATAAAATTGTATGAATTGAGGAATCGCTAATGGTTTTTTTTAGACATGTTGGCAGGCAGTAAAACCATTAAAAGTTTAGAGATAATTATTTTTAAAACCATTAAACTTTCTGTCATTTTGAAGAAAATACTTATTGTTATGAATTACACCCCCTTGGAACTGGAGATTGATACGCCTATGCCTAATAGGGAATGACTGGAAACTTGTAGAAAGAGATAAAGTTTTCTATAGTGTGGTGAGAGAAGATTCTTGATTGTTTCTGGATGGATCTAGAGGCAATTTCAGAGTATATACGGCGCGATTACCGGCGCACGAGAAGTTTATTAGAGAGAAGTTTTAGGAAAGTGAATTTGGTAGCGAAAAAAGTGAGGTTAAATATCAAGTAAACAAAGTGTTAGTGGTTTACCCTTTGTTAAAATTATTTAGAACCCACGAATTCATACAGGACGTTTCCTAAAGAGGTGGAAATCGCAACATTATTAATGAAATGGGATGATAATTTTCAATAACTATTAACGAATTATTATAAAAATGTTTATTTGCAAACTTTCTTCATATTAATTTTTGTACTATAAAAATGCAGTAGTGTTTTAATTAATAAAATAGCGTATCATATATTTTAACTTCATAACACACTATTTTATTTTACAGCAAATCGTAGAAATAATCCAATCCTTGCCCCAATTCCCATATAGCAATCCCAGTGTTTAAGGTTTTTGCTAGCTCAAGTCGTTTCTGTATCGAATATAAAGTTGGATAGAACACAATATGCTTTCCTTTATAATCATCCCTAAAAAGAAAATCAGTAAAAAACCTCACTCGTGTCTTTCTAAAACTGACTTAAAAATAGTTTGATAAACACTTCTTCCACACTCTACTTTGTATCAAAAAAATACTGTAAATTTTCATGAGACAAAATGTATCTTAAAAAAAGCGTGTTATTTGTTTAAGTTGTTTCGTCGGATATAATTTCCAATAAGAATCTATTTATTTAACTTACCTGTATTGGATAAAGTGTTCACCCACTTTCGAGTCATATGTCACCTTGCCCAGCATTACTTTCAACCTACTAATATACTCGTGTGCGATGATTGGGCCTTCCCCCTGTAGAGAATAATCATAGCCATAAAAATTCAGACCCATCAATACTTTCTTGCGCTTCTCTTGATCTTCTGTTAAAACTTTTATGCAGTTTTCCACCCATGGGAGGGGCGCATTAGGACCTTAAAACAATTGAAATTTTTTTACATCACTAGTAACTGTACACATAGTTGGTTTAGTTAATACCATAGTCACCTGGTTTGTAAGGATTTGAAAAGTCGTATGTCATCAACGAAAACGCAGTAACAAAGTCGTATAAGGCATCAAAATGTTCACTAGAGAATAATAAATCTTTCTGGCCACGATCTGGAGGAATAACTGGTATTATTCCTAAGCCTTCTAAACGCAATGCAGTACCTAAAACAACATGCCGTTATTAGTCCAGATATTCTATGCTGTTCCAAAAAAATCCGAACTTATTATTTTTTTACTATAATTGCTTTATTTAGTCGTTTTAAACAATATATTAAATAAGTATCGAGCAGGGGCGGACTGGCAACAGTTTAGCAGTGCTGGATCTTAGAACTCATAGGCCACTTATTACTTTAATATTTTTATTATTACTATTATTAATACCTATATAGTAGTTAAGGTTGGGTTAATATAAGCACACAAAATCGTTTTAGTCATTTTTAATTTTAAATGCAACACACTTTTAGAAGATGACAGGCTCTGTTTGAACAACAGATAAATAATTAAATAATATAACACCCGTAACAAAATTTCACTTATTTACATTTTATAAAGATAATTCCTTCCTTATCTGCTTTCCTCGAAGATCTAGTCAATTATTTTGTCACTATCTAGGTTATTTACCACATTTTTTTCTACTGTCATCAACAAAAATGCTTCCAAGTGATTATCGCTGAGTATAATAATAATATCTTTATTTTCATAGGACCCTATTAAAGGTATAGAAATATAGTCATAAAATCGTAAAGCATTGTAAAATATAGTAAAACACATAACTCTAGACGAAACCATAGTATAGTAAACAGATACAGAGCATTAAATAGGGACGAGAATTGCTAATATAACTAAGTACGCTCCTGAGAACTAGTACAACTTAAATATTTATTTATGGCTGTGACCGATTAAAGTGGTTCGAACTGTGCTCTTAAAGAAGTGAATGCTATTTATACTTTTTACGTTTTTAGGGAGTTTATTATATAGCTTGATGGACATGACATTGGGGCCATTTGCTACTATTCAGTTTGTTCATTTGTGTTGATTTATAGCAATTTTGAAACGCGTCATATCTCTGTCCCACTCGCATTATTTGTGATTGCGTTATCTTTATTTAACTGCTTGAAGCTGCTTTAAATCAACACATATGAACAAACCTATTGATAGTTTGTGGTGGGGAATCGTCAGATTTTGACCGATCCTTAAATCATGATCAGTAAAGTTATCCCTGGGAATATAGTTGTCATAATGAGATTCAGGGGCGGCCTTTGGGGGTGGCGAGCAGGGCAACCGCCCGGGGCCTCGCTCTTGCAGAGGCCTCGCGCACTCGAGCAACAACAAGGCATCAGTTCTGAATCTCTGATTCTTTTAAGACATTAATGCACCTTAGTGTATCAAGATCAATAATTTGTTATCTTTGAGTTTATTAATTTTTGTTAATTTCCAATAAACAATTTTAAAACTCTAATTTATTTATTTATAAGTTTGCATTTCTCGTCAAACACCATCATTAAAACTAATTCCACAAAGACAAGGGCCTCGCAAAGATCTACCCGCCCGGAGCCTCGCAATGGCTAAGGCCGCCCCTGATGAGATTTTACATAGATAGGACACATCTGAGTATGTAAAGGGATGGTATTGTTAAAACATCAAGTTCTTTGAATAGAATTCTGCAGGAATGACGTAGATTTGTAAAGGTCATAGTACGCAATATCTTTTTTCTGCAATATATGAATTTCATTTATGTGACTACAGTTACTCCAGAAGATAACACAATAATCAAGGCTATAGTCTGTTTTTTAACCAGGAGGAGTAAACATGGAAGTTCGATTCACACCATAAAAGTAACCAGAAAATACACTAAAACATTTTTGGCGTTTTGGGCAACCAACAATACACAACTGCGGTGTTTTGTGTGTATTTTATTACATTATATAATGAAATGAGTCGACCTCTATTTGACCTCTGGGTATTTTATACAGCGTCCATACCATTTACGCAATATAAAGGCATCAAGTAATTAGCTACTTTTGTCTTCAGATTTGTACAAAAGAGATTAAAAACTGATATATAATGTGCAAACGATAAAATAGAAATTATAACCAAATATTTTATGACATGAAATTAAAATTTTTACAATGTCAAAATTTACGACTATTGCCTTTTGTAAAACTGGCGAGGGCGTATCCAATCACAGATGTATGATTTATGGCGTTAAATTTAAAACGCTCCTCCTGGTTTAAAAACAGACTATAGATTGTACATATGCATAATAATACATTTTTAATATATCTATATTGACAAAATTTCTCATCTGCCATATAAAAAAGCAATGTGTAGATAATTTGGATAGTAACGAGTCAATGTGGTCATTCCATGTTAAATGAGAGTCGATATGTGCACCAAGGTATAGCATTATTTTGTATGATGGATTTATTATTAGCTATTACTAACAAAGTGATGTCAAGCTGCCTTGTAGAGAATACCAGTAGGTTGGTTTTTAAATTATTTAAAGCTTTAAAGCCATTAGTCCAGCAATAATTCTCCATCAGGGAAACTAGTATTTGTTTTTGTAGATAATAGATTGATGTTACTGTCACTGTCAGTGGTAACTGCGGCATCTGCGAATAGGGAAATGTGTCTTGCAAGGAGGGATTAGGTTAGGTTAGGTTGACATGTGAGTGGGCTCTTGTCAGACCCTCCACTGCGACCATCAGGTCTATTGTGGCTGCAAGGAGGGGACAACATCATTGAAAAATACAATAAACAATAAGGGACCCAACACACTCCCTTGGGGAACCCCCATAGCCACCTGTCTGGGTCTAGAAACATAGTTTTTCCCATTTTGGCACAAAATTACTTTTTGTTGCCGATCTACCAAATATGTTTTTAACCAAGTTAGAGCAGGCCTTCAAACACCGTACCTACTAAGTTTGTCTAGTAGCAAGTCTTGTTGGACCTTGTCATATACTAGATCAAAGAAAACAGATGCACTTTTACTTTTATCTTCAAAACTATTTAATATAAAATTATATAGGAATAGTACTGCAGCTTGCGTTGCCACATGTTTTCGGAAACCGAACTGATTGTCGGCGAGTATTCTTTTTATATGTTAAAAAAATTGGCCTATTGTGGTATGCTTTCTCATAAAAAAAAATATATAATACTTCTAAAACATACCGATACTTCTCATAAGCGACACTAGCTGTTTTGGTGGGAAGAGATGATTCTGGAGTTCTATCACATAGCCATCAAATCCGTACTTTTTGGCAACCTGAATAAGGCTGCCAGTAAGATTCCTCATTTCTGCATCACTGCCCATAACTTTAGAAAAATCGTTGATACTCCAGCCATCAAATAAAACTCTGGGAAAGACTACAAACAAACATATAATTGTTTGAATTGTGCTCATAGTACAAATACTTACTTTTAAGCTTTCGTTCCCAGCCAGCATTACGGACTGTAATCATCCACCCTTTATCAACGTCATGGGTACCCTTAATTAGGTAATTTTTGCCATTTTTAGCTTTTCTTGGTAGAATTTGTACCCAAACTGGACTAATATGTGTAAACTTATTGCCGAAAATTTTTGCTACATCATAACCGTGGTTGTTCCACTGAAAATAACAACTTAGTACATAAAAACGAAGTATACTTTTTCTTTCTTTTTTTTGTGCTTAAAGCTTGAGGGGAAAAAACTGATCATGTATAATATTTCACTTACTGGAGTAACAAAACCTAGTACCATTCCCTCAAAGCTATATTCATCTGTTTCTCTAAAAAATGCATTGTGATTCAAGAGTATATCTTTAGCCGAAGGTGTTTCACTAACAAAGTCTTTATCAAACACTGTGTAATTTTGAGGACCTACTCTAACCTCATCTACTTCACTTTTAACAGTATTATCTTTGCGTGTTGCCTCAACTTCATTATATACACTTAAAATAATACCAAAGATTAACGGATAAACGAATTTTACAATCATAATAACTAAATTTTAATTAACTATAGCGGCTACACAATACCATACACATCACAACCACCAAAGAGTTTAATAAATAGAGAAGACTGAGAAGTAGTGTAGTTTATCTATGCTGAGAAGACTAGAAGACAAGCCACCAATTTGCAGGGAGTCGCGGTTTGGTCACAAAGTACATTGGGGATGGGGTTTGGTTGCCTTGGAGACGGAAGGCTTTTCGTCCTTCAGTTTGTTCATTTGTGTTGATTTATGGCAACTTTGAAACACGTTATCTCTCTCACACTCACATTATTTATGATAGCACTATCTTTATGTAACTGCTTGCAGCTGCGTGAACAAACCTCTTGTCAGACACCTCGTACCCTCTCACTCCATTGTTTTACAAAGCATAAAGCAACACTGCTTTACCTGGCGGACTTTGATTGTGGTTGCACTATATCGAAATTGAGACAGATTTTGTATGGAAAATATGGTTTGTTAATGCCCTGTGTTACATGAATTGACCAAACTATTGCCTAAAATTTAACTACCCTTTGCCTCTGCTACGTCATAAATTGAAGGCGCCGATGCGCTAGCGCCGGATTATTGATCGACACGTAGGCCTAGGACATGGTCCACTTTCGGCCACCAGGTTTTTGCATGCCAGGATTGCCAGGGACGGGCCAACACCAATAGGTGGTGTTGGACGGGCACGGATAGATCGGTAAGTTCCGACTATTTTCGGAGACATTTGGCGTTGCCATATCTTCGTCACCATTTAAAGGGTTTAAAAGAGCCACAGACCGAACTTTCATGCTAATTTGCACCCTTAAAACGCATGCAACAAAAAAAAAAAAAACACGGGTCTAATATTTTTCATTATATTTTCAGAATATTCAATAAAAAAAAATACGTGCAACGACCCCATTGTCGTCAATCGTCTCCTCCCTTCATATACTGTGCGACAAAGAGAGAACGAACCGTGTGAGAAGGATGAGAAGCTTAAAGCCTCCCGCTGCTTATACCTAGATTAGGCCCAGAGTATATCTACTCTGTGCAATAGGTTTGTTTTGGTCTTGAGAAATACCCTGTCCTCCGATTAGTGACGGGTGATAGATATATCGCGAACTGTGATTTGACCTCGGACGTCAGGCACATGCGCAGTTTTTCGCTAGAAAAAGTCATTTATAAAATAAAAATACTCTATTTGCAATTTTTAATTGTCTCATTTACTTGGATTTTTTTCATTTAAAGGATGGTAATGATCCACTGTTAAATACATTTTGTATTCCTGTAACCAATTATCAAACTACTGAACGAAAGTTAATATAGTCGTTCAGCCATGGGGAATATTCGTTTCACTTGATTCGTATCGACCATTATTGCGGACATATTGCAACTACTTACTTAGTAAGTATATAGTAGTATATACTAAACATCAAATGTTTGAAGGATATTTAACTATCGCATAATCCCTTAGACCATGAAAAATAGGTGCTTTTTCTCACTCTAAGTATAATCCCGTGAGTAGTAATTGAACACACCCTTAGAGAAGAAGAAGGGGTTTAACAGTTTAACCTCAAATGACGATATTTGACGTTTGTTTACTGTTGTATGTTTGAAAAACTTTAGTTTTCTGAAATTACATTTAATATTCATATTTTACATTCCCTAGTTATAAAGGATGACTGCACCACCACAAGCACTAGTAAATAGAAATAAGAAGCACTTCCTGGGAGTACCAGCTCCTCTGGGTTATGTTGCTGGCGTTGGTAGAGGGTAAACTTTACATTTCTTATCCCTAAATTACAACTAATCAATATTTTACCTGTTTTAGAGCAACTGGTTTCACCACACGGTCTGATATTGGTCCAGCAAGAGATGCGAATGATGTATCGTAAGTGTGTCTAATAACTTTGCAATTTGACTCTAAACTTTTGTTTTCTGTACAGTGATGACCGGCACGCTCCACCAGCTGCAAAAAGAACCAAAAAGAAAGACGAAGAGGAAGAGAAGGAGGTAAACATTTATTAGGTATTAAATATTTGTTTCGTTAATAAACGACTTTGTTACTAGGAAGAAGAGGATTTAAATGACTCAAATTACGACGAATTTAGTGGATATGGCGGATCGCTATTCTCAAAGGATCCTTACGATAAGGATGATGCAGAGGCGGATGCCATTTATGAAGCTATTGATAAACGGATGGATGAGAAGCGTAAAGAGTATAGAGAAAAGAGATTAAGAGAAGAATTAGAGAAGTATCGACAAGAACGGCCTAAAATTCAACAACAGTTTTCTGATTTAAAACGAGACCTCGCTCAGGTTAGTGAAGAGGAATGGAAATCTGTACCAGAAGTGGGTGATGCTAGAAATAAGAAACAGAGAAATCCACGAGCCGAGAAATTCACTCCTCTCCCAGACAGCGTCTTGTCTAGGAACCTCGGTGGGGAGGCAACGTCTTCTATCGATCCCAATTCTGGATTGGCGAGTATGGTGCCTGGCGTGGCTACTCCAGGTAAGTATCAAATATATTTCGGTATTTGAGCCATCATTTATAAGGGACTTGAAAGTGAATATTTTTTAGGTATGCTTACACCCACTGGAGACATGGACTTGAGAAAAATTGGGCAAGCTAGAAATACGTTAATGAATGTAAAGCTATCGCAGGTAATGTAACTTTTCTGTGTTAGTGGCCTTCACTTGCATGATGCAATTCTGGAAACGAAATACGTTTCTATAAGTGCAACCTGAGATACGAACTCTAGACATAAGAACCTGTTTTATACAGCTGATATCCGAATATTTTGAAATTTTGGCTGCAAATATATACATATAAAGTGAGTTTTTAGATGTAATTACATCTGATTTTAGTCAGATGCTTCCGATTCTAGGACGAAAAAACTGAGATTTTCAAAAAAAAAAAAAACATTCCGATTTTTTTGCAATAATATTTAATTTAGAAAGACCAATTTTTGATCAGATGATATTGATGTCGCAGGAGTACTGAAGCACTACGTCTCACATTGGATATATATTTTTTTTTTTTACAATTTATCTATGTAATCAACCTTTTGTTTCCCACCATATTTTTTTTATACAAAATGTTAAATATAATATTATTATCTCCTTGGCTGAAGGACTTAGGTCGATGGCCTTTTGATTGTATTTTATTACATTGTATATTAATGCAATCAATAAATAACTTTTATTATTATTATTATTATTTAATTTATCACGCAATTATTGAAATATTATAATTGACAATAATGTTTGGCTTCATTTTAGGTTTCTGACTCCGTCACCGGTCAAACAGTAGTGGACCCAAAAGGATACCTAACAGACTTACAATCCATGATCCCCACTTACGGAGGGGACATTAATGACATTAAGAAAGCTCGCCTGCTTTTGAAGTCCGTAAGAGAAACGAATCCTAACCACCCACCTGCGTGGATTGCCAGTGCTCGTCTTGAAGAAGTCACAGGAAAAGTACAGGCGGCTAGGAATCTGATAATGAAGGGGTGTGAGGTTAACCACCAGAGCGAGGACTTATGGTTGGAGGCGGCAAGGCTAAACCCGCCTGACACAGCGAAAGCAGTTATAGCACAGGCCGCTAGACATATTCCCACTTCAGTAAGTAGTTATAATGATAATAATTTATTTGTCGTATAAAGTTCCATAAACAATGTATTATAAAATTTGTTGGACAAGTCCTAAATCCAGGATGAATAAAAGTAGTAAGTATAAATAGTATAAACATAGTAAAGAAATAAATTAGTAATTAAAAAAGCAACATGTTATAAAACGAGACTGATTTTAGGAACAACTAGCAGTTAAAAAAAAAATTTGTTTGCATTTTTGAATACATATTCGTAGGTAATGATAATATCAACATTTTTACTTACAAATTATGACCCAGGAGCTAATAAGAAGGCTATTAGCCTCAATTTCTCAAAATAATTTTGACGACCAACGCGTATTTTCAAGTAAAAATCATATTAAAAAAATATAGTAACCTGGCCCTTTTCGGATCCATTTTAGTTGAAAGATAGGCTCTTTGGCTTTAATTAAAAAAAAAACTAAGTCTCTAGTACATCTAACATAGAAGTAGCCGAGAAACGGACGTTGACAGCGATTTCTCTGCTAGAGCGTAATTTCTCAAGTAATATGTTAATAAAAAAAATTGAATAGCCTGGCCCCTTTCAGAACACTTTTAAGCGAAGGGTGGGTTCTTTAACTTGAATTTAAAAAAAAAATGAAGTCCCCAGTACATTTTTTAAGATACACTAAAATAAAATGAGAACTATTGCCCAGATTTTACTCGAAAATTTTGCTGCTAAAATCAGTCTCATTATTATAAAAACATAGCAAATAGGAAACATTATGATAACATTCATTTTCAAATATTTGATAGGGTATTAAATAGTTATTTAATGTCAATTTAAACTTAGTAATTTTGTGTTTTTTACTGCCTATAGAACTCTCACATTAAAAATGATACACGAATGAGATATCATTCATGAATTGTATAAAAAAAGAGAATCTAGGATAGAACCTTGTGGTACACATACCATTACACCCTTCGGATCCGATTTAATACTATCAATAACTTCAGTCAGCTTTTTGTCACAGTGATGATTTGCAGCTCCACTCGCTCCAATTCTAGCTAATTTTTCTAAAAGCAGTTTATGATCATTTGTATCAAATGCATGACTTTGTTCGAAAAAAAGTGTTATTGGATTTAATTCATTATTTAGTGATTTATAAATAAGGAAGAAATGAATTATCGGTAATAAAAACATATTATTTGCAGGTGAGGATTTGGATTAAGGCAGCAGATTTGGAAATGGAGACCAAAGCTAAGAGGCGAGTCTTCCGGAAAGCTCTAGAGCACATCCCTAACTCTGTGCGTCTCTGGAAGGCAGCCGTTGAGCTGGAGAACCCCGAGGACGCCAGGATTCTACTTTCTAGAGCCGTAGAATGTTGCCCAACGGCTGTGGAGCTTTGGTTGGCCTTGGCGCGCTTGGAAACGTACGAAAATGCCAGGAAAGTTCTCAACAAGGCTAGAGAAAACATTCCCACAGACAAACAGATTTGGACTACGGCTGCAAAACTGGAAGAGGCCAACGGTAATAATTTTTAATATTGAATACAGGATTGATCAATTTTATATTACCTACATAATTCATTACCAGTTATTTATAATTTTTTTACTTCTTAGGAAATCATCATATGGTTGAGAAAATTATAGAGAGGGCAATCACGTCTCTAAGTTCAAACGGCGTGGAAATCAATAGAGAGCAGTGGTTCAAAGAGGCCATAGAAAGTGAAAAGGGTGGACATGTACACTGCTGCCGAGCTATCGTGAAGGCTATTATAGGCTATGGGGTGGAACCCGAAGACCAGAAACATACTTGGATGGAGGATGCTGAAAATGTAAGATTTCTAATAGTGAATCAAACAAGTTGTTTTGCAAAGGAGCCCGCACAAATGGAAATTGGCTTGTCTGAAATTTTGGTATATTGTAGCTTCTGTCATCCTGAACAAAAGTCTCCATGGCCACAATGCTCCATATTCAGTATTTTGGCTCCTATGGAGTACCGAAATTCCATCATAAAACACTACTTTGAGTAGAACTAATCGTCAAGGTTAATGAATTCATTGGCAAACTGCAAACGCCTCTCTTTATTTACGTGCGTCAAATAAGGCTTTTTCTCCACTGCCCTATTTCAAAGTCCATAATTTTTTAATCTTCTGCAAGCCGTTCAACCTAATCCTAGAAATTGAGTTACATTCTTTGCTCTGATTGCCATATCAAAAGGATTATTTATAATATGATTAACCAATTCATCGTCCTGTTGAAACTCGCATTCCACTAGATCCTGGAGCCCTTCGATACATGTGGTGTTCATCCCAGCGTTTTTTAATATAAGCAGTACAAGACTTGCTTACATTTAGATCATCTGCCATGGCGCTATAAGACCAGCCATCTTCAATTTTTGGAATTGCACTGGCCTTTTGAGCTTCAGACAAAAACATTCGAGGCATGTTACTCTTGACAGAATTTTCAATTACAGTTATGACACTTACAGTGACATTAAAAAAGCCTTCTTTACAATAAAGCATTGTACATGTACAGAATTCCTTACACCGGAGTGTACATAACAGGACGATTTTACAGACGGCGATCCCGACTGATTTTTTTAACATTCAATTTAATTGTATAAATATATTTTTGTAGAGCTCCTTTCAAATAATATGCCCAGGCATGCCATTCTCTATGACCTTGAGTCAATTTGATTAGGAAATTAAAAGATGATGACGTGAACGACAACATTCGCGATTTGGACTGTACATGACTTCAGTTGAAAATTAAAAAATATTTCTTGCAAGTTGTTTATGAGATTTGATGGATATTTTCTTCTAGTGCGTCAACCAAGGAGCGTTTGAATGCGCGAGGGCGGTGTACAATATTGCTTTGGTTGCGTTCCCTGGAAAAAAATCCATCTGGTTGCGAGCTGCGTACTTAGAAAAAAATCATGGTTCAAGAGATAGTTTGGAAAGCCTTCTACAAAGAGCTGTGGCTCATTGTCCGAAGAGCGAGGTAAGGAAGCGTATAATTTTAATGTTTGTGTTAATCGTCCGATGGTCTGATGTACTACTTCTTTTAGGTTTTGTGGCTGATGGGTGCTAAGAGCAAATGGTTGGCAGGCGATGTCCCAGCGGCTAGAGGCATTTTGTCGTTGGCTTTCCAGGCTAATCCAAATAGCGAGGAAATTTGGTTGGCTGCCGTGAAGTTAGAGTCCGAAAATAAGGAATACGAGAGAGCCAGACGCTTGCTGGCCAAAGCAAGAGGTAAGAACTAGAAAGTCACAAAAATACCAAACACTATATACAGTTCAAATCGCGAATGTTGTCGTTCGCGTCATCATCTTTTAATTTCCTAATTAAATCGACTCAAAGTCTATCACATATTGTATGCGTTCTTTTGCGTTCAAGGTTCCGCCCCAACGCCAAGAGTAATGATGAAGAGCGCGAAGCTCGAGTGGTCCTTAAATGACTTAAACGCTGCTCTACAATTATTGGATGAAGCTCTGAAAGTGTTTCCAGACTTTCCTAAATTATGGATGATGATCGGGCAGATACACGAACAGAGAAAAGATATGTCCAGGGCATTTGACGCCTACAACTCTGGAGTGAGTTTATATAAAGTTTATCTTGAAGTAAAACTAACTTTCGCCTGATTTCCAGATTAAGAAATGTCCAAATTCTATACCGTTATGGCTTTTGCTTTCGAAACTCGAAGAGAAACGTGGGCTGTTAATTAAAGCTCGTTCAGTATTAGAAAGGGCGAGATTAAAGAATCCCAAAAATGAGCAGTTGTGGTTGGAGGCTATCCGGATAGAAATAAGAGCAGGCATGAAAGACATCGCGAATGCAATGATGGCTAAAGCTTTACAAGAATGTACCACTTCCGGTATATTATGGGCGGAATCAATTTTCATGGAACCCAGACCACAACGGAAAACTAAATCGGTAAGTTTCTTTATTTATTTCTCCGATCAAAGAACTTATCACTGGATGCATAACAACTACCTTGTTTACTTCTAACAGTATGGAATTACAGGTGTCCATGTTTATCGTAATCATATAAGTACATATTGTTCCAAAGTTGTCAAAATTTTCCAAATCGAGCTCCATTTACTCCTTTGTTTACTGTACTAAATTAGTTTCTTTGAAAGTTAAGATTTATTAAAAAATCAAGTTTCATTTTTAATAAAATAATAAACGTACTTTATTGAGCAAAAACTCAAATGGCCATTGACTAGTGTTTCTGTCCCGGGAATCCCGGGACGGGATTTCCCGGGAATTATGTCACTTTTCATCGTTCCCGTTCCCGGGAAATAACACTCGGGATTTCCCGTACCCGTGGAAATAAAGATAAGTTTTAAAAATACTAAATTTGGTGCTCCGAAATTTTACCAAGCGGGCGCGTCGGACGGCATTTATATTTTATTTGGTTATTGTATTATTTGCTGTAGTTAGTGTTGTTGTGTCTTTTTAATTATAAATAAAACAAAACAAAACTGACGGATTTATTTTTTGACCAAAGGAAGAAAAGAAAAAAAACATTTAAAAAAATCGGTAAAGGTATTTACACAGAACTTCCCTCGTTTTTTGTGCATGACGGTCACTCTAAAAAATGATTAATTATGAAATGACATTGGGAATAATAATCGAAATACAGTTATTGCTATTATTACAAAGAAAACCTGATAACTTTTTTTCAAAAAAATATACAGAGTGCTCACCCAACAGCAAAAGTTCAATACTAAATAACAAGTGCCAAATATGGAAGGCTTGCGCAAATACCTTTACAAATGTCCAACACGAATTATTTCTTGAGATGACCATCCCTGTACATTTTTCAATAAAAGTATAATAGGTGCATATGCCAGATATTATTGCCATCTGTCACACTCTCAATCCCACATTTACGTAATGGAGTGAAAATATAGTGGTGGTTAAAAAAAATTTCATTTTTTTTTAAATGTTTCAAAAATATTGGTAAAAAAATTTTCAATATTTTTTTCTTCTAAAATAGGTTTAGAATGTCTTGAGATGTAGAAATTTTCAAATTTGAGCAAATAAAAAAATATGTTCCATCTATTTTAGTGGTAAAATTTTTTTCAAAAATGGTGAAAAAATTTTCAACATTTTTTTTCTGAAATAGGTTTAGAATGTCATGGAAACGTGAAACTTTTAAATTTGAGCAAAAAAAAATTTCCATCGATTCTAGTGTTAATTTTTTTTCCAAAATGGTAAAAAAATGTTGCAAATTTTTTTTCCGAAATAGGTTTGGAATGTCATGAAACGTGGAAATTTTAAATTTGAGAAAAAAACTTTTTCGTCTATTCAATAGTAATGAAATGGATTAAATATTTTTTTTATTTTCCAAAAACATTTTTAAATTTCTCTGAATAGTTTTAGAATGCCATGGAAACGTGGAAATTTTAAATTTGAACAAAGAAAAATATGTATATTTTAGTGTTAATTTTTTTCAAAAATGGTAAAATAATTTTCCAATATTTTTAAAAATAGATTTAGAACGCTATGAAAAATAAAAATTTTAAATTTGAAAAAAGAAGAAAAAATTCCATCTATTTTAGTGGTAAAATATTTTTCAAAAATGGTAAAAAAAAAATTCAATTTTTTTTTTATATAGGTTTCGAATTTCATGAAACGTGGAAATTTTAAATTTAAACAAAAAAAACAAAATTTTCATCTATTTTAGTGGTAAATTTTTTTTCAAAAATGGTGAAAAAATTTTTCTGAAAAGTTTAACCATTTCTTCACTGACAGTAGCGTCAACTACGTACCAAATTTGACTGCTCTCCATCAAGTAGTTTTTTAGTTAATGCACCAACAGACAGACAGACTGACGAAATTGAAAAACCTATATTTTCGTAATCTACGTGTTCTGAAACGTCAAAATCCGATAAAATCTCGGAGGGTGATTTTTCCTCGAATACAATACTTCCCTTCGGTATGCGAGGGAAGTAAAATGAATATTTCAATTATGTGACACTTTGAAAGAAAAAAAAATGTGTTTTTCAAGAAATATATGAAAAATTTATTATTTCCCGGGAATCCCGGGAACGACAAATTCTATTTCCCGATTCCCGGGAATGAAAAAAAGTCGGGAAATCAGAAACCCTACCATTGACTGAAGTCCTTCAGCCTTTTTTACATAAAATAAGTTTTTTATCGTAAAACATGTGTAATGGACTATTCATTTTTATTCTCTAATTCCTAACTTTGTATTTATAGGTAGATGCCCTTAAAAAATGTGAGCACGATCCTCATGTCCTATTAGCAGTGAGTAAATTATTTTGGTCCGAGAGGAAGATTGGAAAGTGTCGAGAGTGGTTCCAAAGAACCCTCAAGATCGAACCAGACCTGGGAGACGCTTGGGCACATTGGTACCGTTTCGAACAACTTCACGGTACTAAGGAACAACAAGAGGAAGTAAAACAAAGGTGTTTAGCTGCTGAGCCTCATCATGGAGAATTGTGGTGTACCGTTTCCAAGCAGATTGAAAACGTTGGGTTAAACACGGAACAAACGCTAAAAGCTGTTGCCAAGGAAGTACCTATTCCTGTATAGAACTTAGGTTTAGGAATTATTTTTACGTGTCTAATTTGTCTAATAGGTAATAAATTGTTTTTGTTTACTGTACTCTTATTTTTTGTTGTCGTTTCATTTGGGGCAAAAGGGCGACCATAAGTAAGTTTGCGAAACAATCTTAAAATCGTTCAATACTTTAAAATCATTCTAAAGTAGGCAGTTGGGAGACATCCGATATGGCCATTCAGAATATTTTAAAAGTGTAATTTTTTTTTAAATGAGAAGGGGGGAGTGTAAAGGGTGTCTCACAAATCTTACTGGGGAGAGAGTAAAATAGCCCATTATTTGCAAATGTATTTGTTAAATGGTCCTAAGTGATACAATTTGATATTTTTACGCAGTACCTGAGATTTATTTTAAACACCCGGTACATCATTCTTTAGTAACAGATATGATTTAGTATATTAGATTATTTTACTTTGTATCGAAAAAGCCCGAGTTAGCAGAAATCAAGTGAGGTCATTTATGGTATATTGTAACCAGGCGGAAATACTGAATTGCAAAAAAGGGTAACGATGCCGCAAAACAGTAGAAAAGGCAGTTGGATTTTAAGTTTTGGGGAAGTAAGTTATGGTAGGGTGCTGCATGGCTCAACTTCTCCCCTAAAGAGTGGCTCCCCGGGGTGATTGAAATCTACAATTGAAATGTAAGTACGTTATTCTATATTTGTTTTAATTAATAATATCGTACCTTCTTTTCTACCAGTTTTATTTCATAAGGTATTCATTCAATAATTAGATTAATAAACCCTCTCGTATGCCAAGCGAGTTAAAGTGACTTTAGCCATGGGTAATATGTGGGATACCTGAACGTCGCGTATTTTGCTCAGAAACGTCTTACAGCCCTAAAAGGCCATTTTCTATGTGACAATATACAGATGGATTGTAAATGTCAAGTATGGTGACTTCCACCGAAACACGGCGGTCTCGCCTCACGTTCTAATATGTAGGAGTTGTGCAATTTTAGGCGAGAATTGCTTAATAGATATAACATCCATTGAAGGGGATGCAAAGCAGTCCATGAGGTAAATAAATTCCTATCTATAGCGAGCATTAAACTTTTTTATCTATGGAGATACAAGTATATCTATAACAAGTAAATACAGAGGCAACTCTATTAAATGGTCGTATTATTAACTTTGAGATTTGCAGATCGATTAAAACAGGTTAACTGAAAACACACAACGTTATAAAAATGATTTGTATTTGTAATAATAGTAATTTATACAATATAATAATTTAACTCTGAAGTAAAAAAAAAAGAGTTGAGCTTTAATAAAAATGCAACTATATATAAAACTATAATGAAAAGTCTACAATTTTTATTTCATAATAACATAAATAAAAATGAAATGAATATAATGGAACTTATAAACAAATAAAATGCTTTCTTCCATACAAGAAATATTTCTCTTAATATTTTGGCCTTCACATTTGCGTTCTAGGAAAAGAATGTCTATTGAGCCCAACGACCTGACTTAAAACGAAGAAAAGTATATAAAAATGTGTAGATTATAAATGGCGGAATATCTATTAATACTTATTACAAGCGCTTAATAATACAGAGGAAGGGATTTCTCAGTAGAAAAAGATACCATGTTCGTATTGTGCTTCCTTGTAAATTTTTCTACCAAAAAACAAATTCAACCGCACGAAAAATAAAATTCTGCTGGGCTCAATATGTTCAAAAATGTTATTCATCAATTTCGTAGTTTATGTGGTATATTTGAAGACATCAGTTATCGGATTTGTTGTGCCTGCGCTGCAGGGCGGCGGCCAAATCCTGTTTGAGAGCCTGCTGCTGGCGGCTCTCCGTCAAAGGCTGAACGGACCTCAAGCTGTTCACTATGTCTTTAGTTTTGCTAAAATAGATTTCGTTAAGTGTGGTTCGGATTTTGTTTTCCATCTCCTCCACCATCCTTCCTATATTGGCGATGTGGGGGTTGCTCTCATTGACGGTGGCATCTTGCTCAATCTGTAAACACAATGGTATGAAAGAAGTGTTTTAAAACAAAATAATAATATTCATTATCATTCGTTTGATGACAAGTTATCTGTCTGAGCGCCATCAGAAAACTTTTTATAATATTCAAAAAATTAAATACGGGGTGGGGTACCTCAAGGCACAGTGCTAGGTCCAATACTGTTCTTAATCTATATAAACGATTTACCAACTTTTAAACTTTTAAAATGTCAGTCTGTGTGTCCACCCATTATATTTGTAAGCACGATAACTCAAACAGGAAAAATTATTAAACAAGTTAAAAGAACATGTAACTACATTGAGACGAACATCTCGCCAATCAATCTGCCACCATCGGGAGACGATTAAAATCAGACATGACAGTTATACCAATGATATTAACCTATTTTCTAATCCTCTTGATTTCTCGTTATATTTTCAAAACTTCAACACTTACTTGTCTAGTTAAGCTACCCCCAAGATTCATTGTTCCCGAACCTGGTTTATTAGTTTGTAACCACAACATGGCAGTCGAAGTCATTTTATAATGGGAAGTACGGCCCGAACTCTTTTCCTGAACTTCCACTACATGCAGGGAGTCCCAGCACCCCTTAATTTTTTTACTGCCATCCCCCGTCTTCTTAATTAAAATAACACCTAAAACGAAAATAATATCTTTGAACTGTTTACAAACTTAAGTGATCACAATCGTTCTTCTCAAAAAAAAACAACAGATTTACCTGCAAAGCCATGATCTAGGTCCCAAAAATATACAGACGAAACGCCACCCTCAAAATACATTTCTCGATACTGATCAAAAGCATGATTTGCATCTAGTTCGAGTTTCCTTAAACGTTCGGAGGGCATTGAACCATCATCCAGAGGTGGGTAGTACGTGTTAGACCATGGAGACCTATAAAATAAATATGGGCAATTAACATAATTCAATTACACAAGTGATAAAATAAGCTCCCTCTTTCTGTAATTCTCTAGGGCTATTATTTAAGAGTAGTTCAGAGTTTTGTGATCGTTTTTTCTATTTTTTGTTATTATTGTCGAGTCCCAAAATTTATAAATTTATGTTGCACTAATAGACCAATCAACAAAGACGTTACACAAACGGATCCTAAACGCTGATCAATATTAGCTGGTGTCCCTCAGGGATCAATTTTAGGCCCTTCACTTTTTCTACTTTTTGTAAGTAACCTACATTTTTATTTAAGTAGTATGAATCTGTAACAATTATACAGTATGCTAATGATACCAAGGTTCTACCTACTCTCTGTACAATAACTTTCCTATAAAAACCACGAACTATATCAAAATGTTAGGTATCATCCTAGACAGCCATTTGCAATGAAACTCACACATTGAAACTCTGTGGGAAACTAAGCGATCCTGCTATGCACTATTATTAACATACTATGTGGGGAACGGTCTAAAAACGTATTTGCTATTTAGAAAATAAAAAGTGACTGCAGTCACTACTGATTTCTCTTTGTTCCACTCACCATTGGATAATTATAATATGTTTATTTTTTAAATAACAAATTCATATCTATACTTTTTTTTCTTTAGTGTACTTGCACGATGTCATGTTATTACGAGATTGACTGTTGCACAATTCAGTGATTATTGCTCTCGTGTAAACATTAAAGTGCAAAATAAATAGCAGTACAATATAGTGACTTTACCAATAGTAGTAATATTCCTCGATTTAGTAATAATCTCAATTAACAAAAATGCGGAGTGAGAATAATTTTTATTTTATTTATTTTATTCATACACCATCTAACAGTACAAGACCATTTACAAGATGGGAAACAGCACATGCATCATACAAAAATTACTTAAATTTACTAGCCTACATTTCAGTAAAGATATACAACAAAAGAAAATATAAATATTAGAGAAAATAAAGAGTTGAATTTATTTACAATAAAAAGAGAGAACAAAAAATACATATATGATTTAGACAGAATCTCCAATTTATTAAATATGTCGATATTACAATGGCTGTGGTTATAGCTAGAGCACATGCTGTAGATTGGTGAAAACTTTAAAGTATTAGTCCGGGCTATAGCAAGGTAGAAAGTTTGGTTTTGTCTTGAATTTATTAGCGGAATATGGAAATTAAGTCTATGGAGTATCTCACTACAGTCAATATCATAATGAATCACCTTTTTTAAGAAATTTATGGCAAAGTCGTTGCGTTTTTCAGATAGCCTATGCATTGAAAACATTTGGAGTAAATCGCTTTGTGGAAAACCAATTGGTGGATATATACCATGAGATTTTAGATGTAGAAATTTAAGAAAGTGGTGTTGCACGTTTTCTAATTTAAGACTATGAGTGTTATAGCAGGGCTGCCAAACAAGAAACGCATACTCTAGTTTAGATCGCAAAAAAGAAAAATATAATAGTTTTAACGTTGAGATATTTGAGAAATCACGCCCATTGCGTATAATAAAACCAAGTGTTCTAACGTGTCTATATTATTCACAAAGCTGAGTTTTTTGTCAAAAATTACTCCAAGATCTTTAAACGAGGACGGTCGAGTTAATGGTTCGTTTTCTAGAGAGTAGTTAAATGCAAAATTAACATCCCTCGTAGAAAATGTCATTACTTTTCATTTTTGCACATTTAATGTGAGACTGTTCTCTACACACCAAGCGCTGAGTTTAGATATATTATTTTGTAATTTACTGCAATCATTTACTTATGTTAGAGATTCTATGTAGTAGCTTGAGGTCATCTGCGTACTGCGTACATTAAAAAATGAACATCTTATTCTTGTTCATATGCTATATCATTGATGAATATATTAAACAAGAGTGGCCCAAGAACACATCCCTGAGGTACACCAGAACAAGATAAGTAATCAGTAGACCTGAATCGACTAAACGCGACGTACTGTTTTCTATCTGACATGTATGGTTTTAAAAAGTGTGTGTAAGATTCGGTGACATTCCAATGTTGGACAGTTTTTTAATAAGAATGTTATGATTAAGCCTGTCGAATGCTTTTGTGAAATCAAAATATATTACATCTGTTTGAACTTGCATCTCAATGGACTTAGATATATATTGAGTAGCACATATTAAATTGGTGGTTGCAGATCGACCTTTCATAAAACGATGCTGTTGAGAGGATATACTGTTGTTGCCATGTGGATATATGCAATTATGCAGCAAAATTTCAAAAGCTTTGCCAAAGTTACAAATGATAATGATTGGTCGGAAATTTGTTATATCATTTTTGTTGCCCTTTTTATAAACTGGACATACTTTAGAACACTTCCAGATATCAGGAAAAGAACAGCATTTTATAGCCAAATTAAATAAAATTTTTAGTGGATGGGCGAATGTATTAGCACAATCTTTCAGTAAAAATGCAGAAATACTATCCGGCCCCATGGTGACCTTCGGTTTCATTTTTTTTTTTAATGCTTTTAGGACGTCTTCTTCAGAAAAGGAAACTAAATTGATGCTATTGTTATTTAAGCTATTATCATCTGAATTTCTGTTATCCGCTGCACTTGGTAAAAACGATTTTTCAAAAAATTTAGCGTAAGCGTTAACAATATCCTCTGGGTTGCCAAGATGTTCGGCATTGTAATACGTATCTTTAGAGATATTTGTCATTCCTTTCTTATTGTTGATGTATGACCAGAATTTATTAGGATCCTGATTAATATTGTTTTCAGCTCGCTCTATATAGTTTTTATAGTTTTGATATCCAATTTAATTTTTGATCTAAGCCTTGTAAATTCATTTAGCGCATTGACATCTGCCATTCGTTTATAGATATTTTGATATTTTTTCTTTGGATCTTATGTTCGTAATAATTTCAGAGTTAAACCATGGTGGAAATTTTCTTTCATTTTTAGACAGTGTAAATTTTGGTACACAAATTGTAAAAATTTGAGTTAGCTTATCATAAAAATGTTGGCAGGCAATATTAACTTCTTTATATTCATTTAGAAAAGACCAGTCTACCTCAAGCGGTTGCTGATAGGGGATAATAGGGGAAAGTTGGCTTTACGAAAATTAAATGAACTGGTGTAATTAGCTGGACACTACATTTTACTGAAATCACAAGTCCGGGATGATGATTATCTTCTTTTAGTAATACTTCTAAGGATTTATCAACAATGCAATTGGTGTTACATAAAACTAAGTCGAGCAGTCTACTGTTAACGTGGTAAATGAAATTGAATTGGGTGAGGTCCTAAATGTGTGATGTGTGGTCATTTTGTGTTGAAGGGACAAAAAAAATCTTAACTTCAGAGGAAGATATAACATTGTGCCAAAATGTGTTTTCTCTAGGATTGAAAATATATCGCTTGGAACAACAATGTAAGTGAGATTTTTCAGATACAGTAATTAAATCTGCGATGCTAGAGCGAATGAAACATTATCTATAGGTAGATATTTGTATGGGGAGTTCAAGATATTGCTCTGAAAATTCGTCGGAACTACTTTATATTTCATAGGTAACATCTGGGTCTGATTCAAGTTCGAACTGTTCTGTAGAATAATCACTGAATAGTCAATCCAGTAATAACATGACGTCGTACAAGTACACTAAAGAAAAACATGTATACTTAGACATGAATTTGAGATTTAAAAAGTAAATGTATTTTAATTTGTCGCGTATTAAGAATGCACATAAAGTACCTATATAACTTTTACAGTGAACACTCATATAAAAAACATATGAATATAAAAAAATGTATAGTTGAATTAATTGTTTAGTAGTCTTCTATTATAGTGTAGGCAAGATAGCTCTTCAGGGACCCAGATCTCAGACAAACTGCAACCCCAGCAAAGTTTGCGATGTCTGGAAGAAGATGATATTATTTTGGGAAAAAAAACCTGTTGGAATTTGCAAAATAAAATGCGAAAAGTCACGAAAAACGGTTTTTTATATTTTTAAGGAAAAGTTAAATTTATACGACAAAAAATGTTCAGGTAAAAAATATGCGCAATAAAATAATGAACAGGTGGAACACAATTGGCCCAGTGGTTCCCTCGCAAATTGCCAAAGACCACTAAAATTGCACATTTTTAAAAAAATTCATAACTCCAGCTCAAATACATATTAAAAGCTGTTTGTACGCGTTGGAGTCTTAGTAGTCCTTAACCTATCCTAAAAATTTCAACTGGGAACCACTGGGCCAATTGAGTTTCACCGGGGCTCATTTTGTTAGTTTTTTTATTGCGCACATTTTTTACTTAAACACTTTTTTCGTATAGATTTAACTTTTCCTTTAAAATGTGAAAAACCGTTTTTCGTGACCTTTTGCAATTTTCTTTGCAAATTTCACTAAAGATTCTTTTTCCAAAATAATATCACCTTCTTCCAGACATCGCAAGCTACATGAGTATTTTTTTGAGGTTACAGTTAGTCTGAGGGTAAAACCTAGCTCGCCTACTTACACTATTAATTTATATGAAACTATTCTACCCTTATGAAAATTTTGAAAAAATTATGCTATAGGTAGGGGCCATTTTTGAAAAAAAATAGGTGATAGTATCTCTCGATATAAATCAAATTTTTAATTCATATATTTTGGTATATTACTTAGGTACTGCAAATACTCAATAATTTTTTGTTTAATACCTTTGGTATATCTACTGGATATATAAAAATCATGAATATTGGTTATGATATTAAGCAGAAAAAAAATATTTTTCAAAATTCGATTAATTAGTTTATTTAAAAACCAGAGGGGCAGGGGTGTAATATCTTGTGGAATAGTTCCTCTTAGTAATATATCAAAGTAAAAACATCAGCCTAATTTCCCGAGAGACATCTAGGCCATGCTTACCCAGCAACACTCTTTGTACCACCATTTCTTTCATGCTTCTATTCTTGCAATCGACAATACAGCAAGGTAAAACTTTCAACTACCGCTATGCATGTTCCTGTAGTTTTTGTTTGCCCCACCCTTTGCATGCACCCAGCGAATAGCTATTTAACAATGTTTTGTTTTTGAAAACGTACGCTTTTTGTGAACCCCTTCCTCCCTCATTTCCTTTGTCACATGTTAGGTGGCCCCTATTTGGGACGTATTTGTTGAGTGGCCCCCTAAGCTATCAGAGTTTTCAGTATCCATGTAATTTGCTTCATAAATGTTAAATAAAAAATAAAACAATTTGTTGAAATTTGCATTTTTATGCAAATTGTATGGAAATATGGATTTTTTTGAAGCAGGTGTTGACACATTAACTATCATTAAAAATAATCCCTTCTTAAACATTTGATAAGGTGTAAACAAGCTATCAAATACTGATAATACTCAATACTAAAATCTTCACTGACTACTTACCTGTATGAGTCACCATCTCGATTATAATCACAGAGTAAATAATCTTTCCCACTTTCCCTATCCTTGGCAATTTTTAAAGGCTGGTCTACTGAAGACAACAAATCTTCACATAAACTGGGCACTAAATCTATTAAATCACTTAAATTCTTCTCTATCTGTTGAGGGGGCAAGCGTCGCATCAAATCTAATGCACAATCAAACTGGTCACCCTGTAAAGAATACAAAATCAACAACTCAAGCTGTGCACCATTAATAAATTTGCGTAAACTTTATTTAAAGAAACACCGTTCAAATATTTCAGATATTTAGAACAGTGGGTGTGACATTTTTCCAAATTTTACCACATTGTTAACCTATGAAACTTAACCAGTCATGTAACAATGTGTGAAAATTAGTAAAAAAGATGAATACATACCATTTTTACTTTGTTTTTTGGTGTTTGTTATAAAAAAAAACTAATAAATATTTATAGTTGACGTTTGTCAACGTAGAACGAAGCGGTTGACGTTTTGCTCTTCTAATATTTGACAATTTCCATTAGGGATTTTTATGCACAATAATGGATAATGGGAAACAGGGGAACATGAGCACCAGTGAGCTTCGGTTGGTATCACAACCGTTTGGCGCCATCTGTGTGTCACTAAAATAATTCTTGACAATGAATGCAAGGAAACTGTTGATCGTTGATCCCTCATATTGCCAAAATTTTACTGTTTCAATAGTTGTTTACTCTGAAGATATTTAATTTTTCATGTGCATGAATACTATGTACTAGTACTACTCTAGACATCCTAGTATTCCTGAACTTGAGGTTCAATCTGTAAGCGTTATATTGAAGGGAACTGTACATTAGCACATTATAACCAATAGATGGTAGTAATATCAAAGAATAGGTTAATTTTCTAATCTTTGGTAAAATGTTAAGGAAATTGAATTTACTGTAGGACAACCATAATAGTGAAAGTTAAATAATACATAGTTTGTAGATGTAGATGAATTCAACTCGAATTACTAAACATTTCAAATAGCGATTTGTAGAAGCAGCTGTTCTCCTAAAACCGTGAATAAAATAGGAAGAAGCAGAACTACTTCATGTGCTGTAGGCTAAATGGCAAATTGTAGAAGAAGTAGAATTCAGCGCGAACTACTAAACAATCTAAACAGTAACTTGTAGAAGATGAAGTGGAATTCAACGAAAGCTACTAAACATATTAAGTAAATAGCAATTCGTAGAAGTAGAATTTAGCGTGAACTATTCAAACACTACCAACACTACATATTCCAATCTAAATGACAATTTGTATAAAATATAAGAAACAAACCTAACATTTATTTAATCTGAATTTGGAAATGATTTACCATTCGAAATAGTTTTTTTTACATAACTGCATAACTCAGAAGACAACAGTTACAAATGTAAGAAAGAACATCTCGGATTTAAGAAAGAAATTGATAATCTAAGAAAAATATAAGATTTCGAACTTTTTCACTGGAGGTAGATATTTGTCAACTAGTTTCTGTGGTTGGAGTCAGTAGCACCTTTATGCTGACATCCCACTGGGTTTAAAAAAAGTTATTTATTATTTTTATTATTGTAGACCTCCTACTACTTTTTAAGTAACTCAGAAGCGGCTGAATAATGAATAGGAATGACACGGTCCGTGTGTAATTTGCGAGTACTTTGTGAATATAGTTATTCGTTATGACCCCTAGGGGCTGAAGCTGATAGCTCATGAGTAATAACCAGAATAAGTAGCAATGGTGGTAGGAAACTGCAGTACCATCAAAGCCTGTAGTGTGCGCCATCTGAGACATTGGTAGTACGTTTTCTAGAAGCTAGAAACTTATAGGAGAGGATCGAAATTTCTACATTGTTCTGGATTGTCACACGCGAAGGTTATGGACTATTGCTAGATGGTTCTATGAGGGTATATAAGATGATGTAAACACGCGGGAGGGAAGTGATACAAGGTGAACAGTAGTGTTAAATAAAATAATGAACAAATTTTGTATATTTTATTACAAAAATGTATGCAACAGAGCAAAATGTTTACTCATTTTAAAAATTAAAACAATCCATGCATGCCATCGGCATATAATAGAAGTACACCTAGAATGGAAATAAACCTTGCAATGGCCTTACTAAAAGTTAAAAAAAATAACTCTTACGGATAAACTTAAACTATAAATTGCAATACACTTAAAGCTAAATTTATACAAAGTAAATATATCACACTTTTGCTTCACCAAAATGGGCACCACCCAATATAGCACTGGCATAAGTTCTCGTTACTCGTCGCTTGCTGTATCAACAAATCCACCTGTTTCTCAATCGTCAAAGCCTCGTCAGCGTTAAAATCATTGCCAGTAAGTTTATCTCTGACTCGGTTAATGATAGCCACAGCCTTCTTATTAACGGCCTCTGGTTCGAAGTTCTCACTCGTAAGCTCAGCCAAAAGACTTTTCTTGTTAATGTTCACGCTCAAGGACTCAATTAAGTCATGTTCCTGTGATGTTCCCGTAGAGAAAGATCCCACCTCCCCCGTGTTTGACCTATTCCTCGCCGCAGCATCCATGAGCCTCCAGTTCAGCAGTGGATCGTACACAAAGGCTTCTAAAACAGCCATCAAGCTGTCTTTATTACGGTGCAAGACCGACATCACCGATTCGCATGTTTTCCGGTAAGTCCCGTCAATTCCAGTCACCTCCATGGCATTTATTAACATTCTAGTCAGTCTGAAGGGGATCTTTTCCGGGAACTTCTCCCTCGTCATAGCTACTTCGAAACAGTCACCGAAGTCGATGTGCAAAATTTTCCCGCTCAGCCTGTCCAGCATCAAGTTACTCGGGTGGCGATCGCCCAGCCCCAAAATATACCCAACTATGGACATCACAGCGAGAGATCGTGTATAGTTGGTTCTCCTATCAAACCAGACCTCCGACGAGGGGCTCTTAAGCCACAACAGCCTAGCCAAGTCATCTCCGTGGGTGTGCTCCAAGGCGTGTTCGAAGACCTCTACCTTTTGCATCACAGTCAGGTGATCGTAATCAGCAGCCATCCTAAGCATGATTCTATGTTCAATATTCAACAAAATCTTCTTCTTATCCCTGTACTCTCTAATGAGCGTGTGCAAAGTATCACAGTAGGGCACCCACCCTATCAGGCCCGAATTAGTGCTAAGAGGTATCACAGCGTAACGTTGTATGGTTAGGTTCCTGCGGAATGTGTCGGGATCCTTCAATAGCAAAGTGTTGACTAAACCAAACAGTTGCATCACCCTCTCGTCTTGCCTTAGATCCTCGTGACCCTTAAGGAGGAACATATAGTCCTTTCCGTTGCTCCCTCGAATGATCAGTTTCCTGGGGCGCTGCTTGGATGTAATAACCTGGACATACAAAAAAAGACAATGATAAAGTCTTCCTTACTCTTTTAGAAGTGCAAATTGATTGGTCTATTAACAGTTTAGTCAATTTAACACTCTTTTGGCTGATTGGTTAATCTACCAGTGAATTTTTATTTGCAGAAAGTTAAATTAAAGTCAGTCAACTCCATCACGATAAGCTCTATGTATAATGGGGTAAAAAACTCACCTCCAAAGATCTATTAAAGTAGGCTATTTTGACCACAGGCTGACCAGGGGCATAACTACCTGGAACTGCCAGCTCCAGATCCTGACAAACCATTAGCTTTGGCGAGACATACTGGAGTTCTAAGGATGTAAGTTGAGGTAATTGCCGGGAAATTCTTCGGAATACGTGGTAATAGAGGTCCCAGGCTTGGTTTAAATCACGAATATTGCCAGATATCTGAAATGGTTATGTTATAATACTATTAGTGCTGTAATTGATGTGAAATTCTATAAATCAAATCCATACATTAAGAAAGAAAGTTATTTTATTGGACTAGTTTCACTTTATTAACAGAATTTGTATCATCGATGAAGAGCGGAAATAATATAGGCCCAAAGTTAGACCCTTGGTGAAGCCCAGTATATAAAAATCATACAATTCTAAATTATTACAACAGACTGAAGCTTTGGTAATGTCGGCATAGATAACATCAATATGACAACCAACTCTATTCTATTCAGTTTAAGACTGAAGTAATTCGAACAACCGAATTAGAACTTGAAACAGTCACTGCTCCAGTCGACCATAAGTAGCAAAGGTCCAACTGTAGTGTGAACTTGCGTCACATTTTGGCCGATCGAAAGATGAGACATAGCTTCCCATGTAAAGGAAACGTTTCAGTCTCAAATTGAATAAAGTATAGCTGCAAGTAAAAACATTGAGAAAAGATCTTACCCTATATCTTTGACACCACTCATGAGCTTCGGTTAAATCCCTACCATAAGCCTGGTTAAAGCTGGTTTCCTTTAAAGTCTGCGGTCCCCTCTGCATCATGCTGTGTAAAGGCTCGAGAATCTTCAGCATGCCTTCGACATTTCTCTCTCCGAAGTACAACCTACACAGAAAAATTATGTTCCTTCAAGTGAAACTTGTTTCTGACAAAATGTAAACATTAAGCATATATTAAAAAATAACAATTATAGAGCCAAAAATTGAAGGATCGTTTAACTTTTGGCGAAGACAAAGTATTCAGCTTTCTAGTAGAGAATATAACAACACGAGATTATTAGCTATATCTTGAATATATCTGTTTTATCCCTGGTTTTTACTGTTGGGTATAAAAAATAAATAAATAAATCTGTAGCAATATTTCAGATACATACCTCGACGCTTCCTCTAACCCCTCGTGCCAAATTTCATGCCACAAAATAGCCACCCTTATGAGCTCTTCAGATGCCATCAGAGCTTGTTCTACCAACGTGGGAGAATGCTCACTCATGCTTTTCAATATTTTATTTGCCGCACTTCTCCTTATAGGGGAATTACTCTTTGTAGCCACGGTCAACGGGTATACCAAGGCTTGCGGGTGAGTTTTACCGATATCCACCAGCAAGTAGTGGATCAGTTTGGACACCAGCACTCGGTTCGTGTCTATCCTGGCAATAAGTTGGGGGATGACTTGCAACCAGGTGTTTTTCTCCACAAGGCGGATCCCTTCGGTTATCGCCTCCGACACTGGGGTGGTCTGGCCGTAGTCGAACCACAGAGTAAGTAAACGGAGTGTATCTTGGAGGGAGCTGCCCTTAGAAAGATATATTGACCTAGAACAATTTTAAACTAAGTTAATCAGAAAAAATTATATTTAGTTCAAATAATCATATAAGATAAGATAAGATTTATTCATCCACAAAGCTATACAAACATATAACTTATCTGACTAGTCAAAAAAGAAGAACAATAATGTGAAATAGGGTACAAATATAATACACAATAAAAAGAACATTGTAAAAATTTAACGATTTAAGTTATAATAAGGTGACAGGTATAGTGAAATTGATCGTAAGATGGCGCGATGTGCAGCAAGACACCGAAGAAAGAGAAATGCATATCTCGCCCTTCTCCAGGCGAAACACACCCCTCCCTCCCGAATGGTTCACCACACATCCCACCATCATACAACAATTGCACTCCACTATTTAGACACAGCTACAAGTATACATATAATAAATACTATTATTTTCGAATTACTCTTCACACAGAGACACTAATGTAAAATTGATAAATTAGATATAGGAGAAACGAATACAACAGTTTAGGAACTCATCAATATCATAAAATGCCTTATCACATAAAAATTTGAATACTTTATTCTTAAATGACATGATGCTGCCGGTATTGACACACCGATTAATTTTATTGAAACATTTAATGCCGATGTGTCTTGGAGAATTTTCTCCTAATGCAAGGCGAGAATATGGCTGATACAGATTTCCCTCGTTTCTCGTATGATGCGCATTAATGTCGCTGTTTCTGAGGAATTGAGATTCGTTTTCTTTGATGAACATTATTAATCGGTAAATATACAAGCTTGGTAGGGAAAGTATTTGCAAATCTTTAAATAACGGTTTACAGCTAGTTAAGGGGTGAGTTTTACACATGGTTCTTATAACCTTTTTTTTAAATGCTCTTTTAAAGTATGAGGAGTTCCCCCAGAAAATGACCCCATATTGCAGTTGAGATTGAGCCAATCCATAGTAGAGAGTTTTCAGTGTGTTTATATCGACAGAATCTCTCAGATTTCTTATTATGTAGCAGATAGTACTTAATTTTGAACAAACCATATTTATATGCATTTCCCATGTAAGTTTTTGATCTAAAGTGACACCTAAGAATTTAGTGGTTGTTGTACTCTGGATGGACTTATTTAATATCTTCAGGTACAGACTGTAGTTTGTCACCGCGTTTTTTGGCAAGAACCGCATGTGACATGTTTTATTCAAATTTAAGTTTAGACCATTCTCACTACAATAATGACTCATTTCCTGTGATGCTTTATTGCTGTTGATGACAATCTGTTCAATATAATTGTGAGATATTAGCATATTGGTGTCATCTGCGTAAAGAAGTAGTTGATTTGAAATCACACATGTATTAGGTATATCATTGATAAAAATGATAAAAAACAGAGGTCCCAAAATAGAGCCTTGAGGCACTCCCAGATTAATATTTTTTGTTTTGGATCTAGCACCATCAACGACAGTGGTTTGAGTTCGATTTTGTAAATATGAGGCGGCCCAGCTGTATGGTGTTCCTCGTACCCCAATGCCTTCTAATTTCATGATTAATAGATTGTGATCTATTGTATCAAACGCACGACTTAAATCATAAAAAAGACCCAAGGCATGACTCTTTTTGTTTAATGCATTGTATATAAAATCTATGCAGTCTAAGATAGCAGTATTGGTGGATTTACTTTTACGAAAACCATTTTGGACATTTGATATTAAATTAAAGTTCTCTAAATAATTGGTTAGTCTTAGAGAGTATGACGCCTCAAAGATTTTGGCAATTTGACTTGGCATGCATATAGCTCTGTAATTCATAATATCTGTTGTTTTTATATACAGGTATACATTTGGATTCTTTTAAGTTGGGAAATACCCCAGTTGAAAACGATTCATTCACTAAGTACGCCAATGGCACATTGATAGAGTCTTTTACTAATTTCATCACTTTTCCGTTGATGTCATCGATACCAGCGGCCGGTTTAAGAGTAGTTTTTCCAATTATTTCGCTTATTTCTTGTGGTGTCGTCGGTGTGAGAAAGACATTTGAGCTACAAGTCATTTGAACTACTCTTAAAATCTTCATTCTTATAAATTTGCATGTCTAGATATATTAAGATAAGAACTTCTAAGGTTTTAGAAAGTTCAGGGAATAAAGATACCTGCTAGCAGCTAGTTATCCAATATTAACATGTTTTCTTCATTAAAGAGTGGGATATAAGCTAGACAATGTCCAAAATACGAAGAAAAAGGAAAGGGAAAGAAATTTTACGTAAATCTGGAGTGAATACACTCGAAGAAAGTCCAAAAAATTCACAGCCATATCATAAAGCCACGCAACTTACTTGAAGAAACCTTGAACGGCCAACACTGTATGTTTGTTGATATCGATGCCGCCTTCAGTTTCCTGTGTACTTTTCTCAGTCTTGCATTTATCCATCTCCTCTTTGTTCTTGTAAAACAGTACCGTTTCGAAATTCATGTAGGCCCACGAATGCCACGCCTTGTACCATTCAGGATCACATTCGGTAGCTTGCTGATAACAGTTCAAAATGGAAGGGATAGAGCCCTCCGTCACGCCTTCTAGAGATTCTTGCCACGCCCCCAGCTTCAAGTAGCATCTAGAAAGACAAGACCAATTTAAATCATTGCGGTTACTTAAGAATGTAGTTTTAATACCTTGCGAGAAGCCTCAGTCTGTCCTCGGGGTTAATATTTGGAATTGCGGGGGAATGTTGGGTATAGTCGTTCAGGAAATGTTCTAATTGCTGGAACGCTCTCTGCCTCTGGTCGGTGGCCCATAAGTGTTTAGCGTACGCGAATGTAACGTGAGGCTGGCTATTCGGTAGCGCCAATTGTGGATTCGTTTCTGGATCGTAACCGAGAAGCATCACCAGGGTCTTGTAAGACAATCTCTGCAAATTTTGTTTAGTTAGGAAAATAAAAATAAATGTTTTATCAATTCATTAACTGTGTTCGTAGCACTACTTATAATAATAATAATAATGATACACTTTATTTCATGAAAATCAGTCTTATAATTTTTTTTTTAAACTAATTGAGTGAAAGGCGTCAATATATATTTAAGTTATTTCAAATCATAAAATCATTAATTAAAATTTTGTTTAAAAACAACTTGATTATAAGAAATAAAAGAACAAATAAATAGTAGCATATAGCTTTAGGTTGCGTTTAAAAATTCCTTCTCGCTATATGGCTCAAGAGCTAAAATAATATTAATAACTTGTTTTTTAAAATCCTTAAATGAAACGTTTTTTCCCATTTTCCTGAACCTTCCAAAATTACCCTCGCAAAAAAAAGAATGGTGTGAAATTCGGCACACGATTTTTTTAAGGTATACTATTTAAAAAATAGAAATGTTTACATCTCTATAGAGGGTATTCCACTGAAAGAATTGAATTTGAATTTTGAAAATTTCGTTTTTATTTAATATCTCGGGAAATGTTTATTGGACAAAAGAAAAGGTAATAATAGGGGAACCCTCGATCAAAATTTCATGTAATCGGTATGCGGGGGTTTTCGACATCGCCGATTACAAATATGACAAGAATTGAGAAATTCAAAATGGCGGCGCCAAGATGGTGGATGATTTTTATCATTTATGGTCTGATTCCTCTGAAAATCGGTATGTGGGGGTTATTGAAGTAGCAGGTTACGAATATGAAATCGAAATTGGGAAATTCAAAATGGTGGCACGATTAGCCGGACACATTTTATCATTTATTGTCCAATTCGTCTGAAAATTGTTCTCTTACTATTTTTCCTATGTTTTCTGGCACCAATAGCATGTAATTATGTGAGAAACTGATGCGCCGTGATAACAAGATTTTCCAAGTGTTGGAAAATTGGAAACTTTCACCCCCTAGAGACGCGGGCGACGCAGGAAATGTCAGATATTGTTTTCCTACATTAACATTAACTTTAATAGAAAAACAAGGAAACTGATGTGCCGAGATAAAAAAAATGGATCATTTATGTTTACATGTTTGATAAACGAATTCACCCCTTCAGAAACGCCAAATATGTTAGTAGTAATGGAACTGTTTCTTCAGGGAGTGAAAAACTATTGAGAAATAATCGAACTCTTTATGTCGCTATGAAGCTAAGGGCTCCCCTACTATGTTTCTCTTTTTAAACAAAAAGGTCATGACTTTTTTCCATAGGATCGATAGTTGTTATGTAAAATGAGCTGAAAGTGCATTCGGACTGTACGACATTTGTGCGGTAAGCTAAAAATTTTTTAAAAAATGTGGGGTTCTTTGCACTTACCACCGATCCACTCTTCCTGCAGAGGGCGGCATATTTCAACCAAGTGTGGATGTCCTCCTGTGGCTCCAGCACCAAAGAATGGACCTGTATTATGCGCTGCCAGTCCTCCACCAACCTCTGTCCCGCCTGCAACCTCTGCCACCACATCGCCCGCAATGTTGCCCTTCGCTCCGGAACCAATTTATACTGCATAACCTCCTCCAACTCGCTCAGCATCTGAACTTGTACCATCGCCCCGTAAGCCCTTTGGTAACTTTCACCTGCCATGGCAGTCAACTCGGTGTCTAATATATCCCTGGTCTTGTATATGTAGTCCTGAGCGACCCTGTACTGCTCCTTGTGGATGGCTAGAATCGCCCGGTAGAACGCCCCATCCTGGGAGTCTTGCGGTATGACATTGACGTATCTCTCCATGGATTCCCAGTTGTGCAAGCCAAAGGCAGACGCGGCAGCCAAGCGGCATGCTTTTTGTCGATTGTCGTCAGATAGCAGATGGTACTTACTTTCTACAACGTTGTGCAAGCCTGCCCACTCTCCTAGGGCTTCTAAGCATCTGAAAATTATTAAAACTAGTAAGAGTTCACATTTCTTATTGACCAGTCACAAGAATGTAACGTTAGGCTGGTTGTTCCTCAGGGGTCAATACTCAGTCCACTGTTGTTTATGTTACATATCAATGATTTACCTCAGCTTATCGTGGAGGGCATAGTGCAAACATTGGTTTGCGATAACACCACAATCTGCGTAACTGATATGACTCCTAAGGAATTACTAGCTAACATAAAATTCTCTAAGGAGTCTAAATTTTTAGGTACCTGGATTGATGTAAAATTTAACATGGTCGAAACATCTCAAAATTAAAAGTGCATATCATGCGATATTACAGCTAAAATTCTTTTTAGATTATGAAGGACTGTATACTGTGGTCGCCAAATAGCAAGAAGCCGCCTGGTGCAGATTAAGTCCCACCCATTCCTTCTAAAACTGTACATCACTGCGCTACTGATCAAAATGGATACGTAATACCTATGTCCGCATGCATTTAGTAACCACCCACGTTTGCTACAATTGGTGTTTTTATGTTAGGAGGGGTACGGCTGGAAGTCGTCTTTCGAGCTTCATCCTATCTGGCGATTACAGTATCATTGAATCATCGTGGGGCAAGGAGTTGATATTATTAGAGTATTTATCTGTCAAAAAGGCTTATAAGGCTAATATTTAACTTGAAACCAACAGAGACATGTAGAGATGCGTTTATGATTATGATTATGATGAAAAGATGGATCATTTAAAAAGAAATTACTTAGTGGGAAGTATCTCACCTCATCTGGCCAAGGCAAGCATCCTGATCAAACGATTCGCCCTCAAGCTTCTCCTGATACAACCCCAAAGCTTTATCCCAATTGTGCAGCTTCTCATACCATCTTACTTTAACCTGCACATCGCCACCTTGCCTCATGACATATTGCAGCAACCCCTCTGCTGCTTCTTTCTGCTGAAGCTTGTTGTTTATGGAAATCAGGGCTTCCACCACTTGGTCGTTGTAGGCTCCACCTCGTTGGAACTCTTCTTCTTTGTAATGCAACGCTTTGGCATAAGCCCTGAAAGTAAACTTGTATAACATCTAGTCCAGGTCGTACCGAATAAGAAAAAAACACAAACAAATGATTTTTATATTAGATAATATGGTGAATTTATTTTCACATATTTTAAGTGTTAGCAAGTAACGGCAAAGGGCTCAAAATTATCTTTACAGAATGCTTGGTTGATAGACACCTCTAAAAAATTACATTGATCATAATAATTCTCATATCTACGACACATTTAGCCTACTTTGGGAGTTAGCCCCAAACTACAAATTCGTGATTCACTCAACAAATATTAATAACAAGGGGCCTAAAATGGAACCCTGTGGCACACAAAAAATACTTTGCTTCTAATTAATTGGTATAGGATGACAATGCATACTGCAAATCGAATAAGTTTTTTTTAAGCTATCATTATGTACTTTATTGAAATCTTTGCTGGTATAAAACAATTCAGTTGGTTAATAAAAGTAAGGGGTTTTCAGAACGTTTAAATTAAGATATATTACTTCATAACCGGTTTACGTTTTGCGATAATAATAACATCAGAAAAGTAAGAGACTACCTGCAATGCATGGCGTGTTCACCCAGCAAGTGTGCATCCAAAGGCAACGGCCCCTTGTCGCAGTGCTCCATGAACTCTGCCAGATTCAAGATGGTCTGGGTGATTTCGGGCACATCGGGAACGGTCAGTGCCTGCTCTAGGCAGTGCATCAGCTCTTTCTGCATGGGCTCCTTCAGCTCAGTCCAACAGCTGACAAACGCAGCATTGAACAGATCTCTCGGCAACTGTGAATACGTCTGGGCTAGTGGAAGGCAGGACCGTAAGGCGGGGATAGGAGACTGTTTTAATAATTCGAGGCTGAGGCGGCGTAACCATTCCATCCAATCGTCCTGTGGAAAATAATGGTCAAATTCATATTATATTGTTCAACTTCTAATTATCAATTATTGCAAACGAACCAAAAAAGAAATTGTGTCAACGGTATAGTTAATTTCATCAAATTTTGAAACTAATAAGACTGGTTGGGCTATAACACAGTACAAAATGGAGTATATAATATCGGTTCTGTAATATTAGACGTTATATGACGAGTTAGCAGAAATAATAATAATAAAAATAATATTCTTTATTTCACTCGACTTTCAAAGAGAGCATTGGAATAGTCAAATTATTTAAACTACGACTACACTAATATAAAAAAAGATAAGCATGGCGAACATTTAGACAAGTTATATATAAAAAAACAAATTTAAATATCAAGTAAAATGTACTGAGGAACACTTTCCGAATCTGTATATTAAGTCTTTAAGATGAGGTGTCATTTCTACAACTAAACTTTCTTAAGTTATTTTCTACATACGACACGGCGTATAAAATGTATAATGGCGGGACTGTTAAAATTCCCAATTCACTAAAAAGTTTCTTGCATGAAAATTGCGATTGTTTAAAGAATACAGTACGGATTATTCTTTTTTAGGGACTAAAGACTTCAATAAAAAGCGAGCAATTGCCCCAACAACTTAATTGTGACTGAACATGTGTAAAATAATATATTTTTAAAATGTGAATGTTTATAGATGATCGCAACTGCCAAATATAACAGAAAGCATTGAAAAAGAAAAACATTTGGTTTGACCTTAGAATGTGTCAAAAATTCGACCTCCTGTACGCCATTTGTCAGTGTCTATTCTCTATCGCTAGTTTTTAATGTCAAGAATATGGGAGAATTTCGGCAGAGGAGATTCTCCTCAATGGAATAAATAAAATAAATAATTTTCTACCTTTGATACTCGTCTGTTAGGCGTCCAAGCCTGCTGCAAATTCGTCTCGGACACCTTCAGCCTCTGGCTTATAGTTGAATCACTAGGCACTCCCGGGTCTCCCCTATTTTTCAACTTGGACTTCCTCGGCATCGACAGATCACTCTCATCTGCCATAGTAGTGTCGGTCTGTATCTTCGACACCAGAATATCCCATCTTCTGTTGTGAATCTTATGTTTATTCAGCACCTTTTGTACCATCGGTACAAAGACGCAAAATTTACGACCCAACTGCATCACCAAAGAGCACAGACATTCCATGGCCGCTGGGCGCAGGTCTGGGTTATTGTCAATGGTGCGCAGTAACGGATGGATGATCCGGGAGACAAAGTCGGAGAAATCGAGGATTTCTGCCAGCTGGTCGATGGTCTCCAAGGCCTGCTTGGAGACGGCTATCGGGACGTCTGGCGCATCGAACAACCTAACAAAATGGGTTTTATCAAAAGATTTCAACTTTAAAACCACATAAGGATTACCATTTTAACAGAGAAGCTAAACAAATATAACATTTCGAAAGCGTTTAATAAACTGCTGATAATCAGTATAATAATAATAATAATAATAATTTATTGCACTTAATACAGACATTACAGTTACAGTTGTATAAGCCAGTCAACAGAATAAGAAAAAATATCATGTACTTATATTACTAATTACTTATAGGTACTGTATACAAGTTAAAATATCGCAATAAAAGAAAAAGAAAAAATCTTAAAAATACTATACAGTTATTACAATTAAAACTTACTATTTGTAGTTTAAAATACTTACAGCAATAATAATAAAACAAAAAATAAAAAAAGAAACAAATAAGGAGGCTATACCAATATTGCTATTCAATCCTATTATTTAAAAACTCATTAACTGTGTAGGGTTCCAACTCACAAAGTAATGATAAAAGTGTTTTTTTTATTTTATTAAATGGTTCGTTGATTTTTATATCATTTGGAAGATGGTTGTAGAGTTTTATACAGGCATATAATGGGCTACTTTCAGTAAGTGAGAGCCTATGGTTAGGATAGGTGTACCTTTCACCATGTCTAGTGTTATACATCGGGTTCATAAGGTGTATTTGAAAATTGTCTCTATTGTTATATACAAATTTAATACATTCATATATGTATAAGCCACTAAGGGTTAAAAAGCCAAGGTTCCTAAAATGTCCTCGGCATGACTCTCTAGGCGGCAATTTTCTTAGTATACGAACTGCTCTTTTTTGAATTTTAAATGTGCTATTGCTATTAGAACTATCACCCCATAGAATTATCCCATAACGAATATGTGAATAAAAATTCGAATAATAAAATGTTCTGGCTATATTGTCATTAGCGTACTTGGCAAGTATTCTCAGTCCATAGCAGGTTCGACTTAATTTTGAATTTATATATTTGACATGTTCATTATAGCGCAATGTTTCGTCTAAGTATATACCTAGGCATTTCATATGTCTTGAGAAAACTATTTTATGAGAATTAAGAATAATATTAGAAGGAGTATCAATCCTCTGATTAGTTTTGAAAAATACTGCATTAGTCTTATTCTGATTTAATATTTGTTTGTTTTCATTGCACCAGGTTTCCATATCCTGCATAATGCGTGTACCATCTACCTGAGTAAACTCAGGGGGCGATAATTTTCATAAAGACTGGGGTCATCCTTTTTAAACACTGGTTTGATAATTGCAAATTTTAAGTTTGAGGGGAAAATGCCAGTTTCTAATGATTTATTAATGATGTCACATAATGGAGCTACGATATATTTGAAACATTTTTTAAGTATGAACACAGAAATTTCATCATAACCTGAACTCTTTTTTGCCTCCATTATGGATCCGTAGTTCTTAATACATTTTTCACCTTTTATTTTAGAATATTTATATGCATTAGGAAACATTTTTTAATCGTCAAATTAAATAAAATCATGTACTATAAAGGCTGAAATTTTGTCAAGGTCCATTGTGTATGAAGTTTGTTTTTTTTTTTAGGATTTAAAACATCTTGCTCTGTAAACTCTGATTATTAGACAAAACTAATCTCTATTGATGATACTGACTTGGTTTGCGAAAAGCCTGAGCATAGTGTTCAGAATTTTAGCGTATTTTAAAATTATTGTCATTAATATAGGAAATGTGCAAAAAAAAACAGGATATGTAATTGTTACTTACTTAACAATAGGAGGAAGAATCAAGTGCATATAGTCCTCTAAATTGTTCCCGAATTTGTGCATGGCCTCCAACAGTTTGATTGTGTGCTGCTTATCCTTGGAAGTGTCATGATTCAGAACCCTTAATATCTGCGGGATCAGCCGTGGCAAGTAAACTTTAAACTCAGCGCCTAAAGCCACGGCGATGTGCTCTAGAAGGAGGATAATGGTCCCTTGTATGGCGCTGTTCGGCGTCCAGAATTCCTTGATCAACTTGCAGATGTCGTCCAGATAGTTACGGATGTGCTGTTTGACGATGGCAATCAGCTGGGCGAGCTGCTGGAAGAGGAACTCCCGAAAGTTCACGTCTGCTGTACGTACTACGTTCAGTAAGCTTGGAAGAACCTAAATAAATTCATAAATTTTCAGTTTAAAAAATTTGTTTATGGAAAGGAGAATAAGTTAGAAATATCTATAACACGAATATAAGTAGTAGCAATAGCTAGACTGGCCCAAAGACTGCAAACAGAAATAAAATGTGAAATATGTCTCTCAGCCCATTTAGCACGGGCAAAGGAGGGGTATCACAAGTTTAAAAAATTTTACCTATGAGCACATTATTTTATCAACAAGATTTTTTTGTATGTGGTATTTTACATTGTAGATAATATATAAAAACTGAGAAGAAAATGCTAAAAAAATAAGCGATTATTAAGAAAAGCTGTTACCTGCTATGTAACTTGATACTACTGAGAAGTCTACTTTATAACTCAGTGACGTTGTGTGATTTCTTAATATAACAACTTCCCCCTTAATAAAATTAACTTGCCTGTGTGAGTATTTGAAAAGCATTAAAAAAATAACCTGAAGGTAATGAAATGCACAAACCTGTGATATGTAGGGCACACACTTGATACCCAAACTTTTAAACGTAAATGTGACCGCCTGAACAACCATGGTGTGGTGCTGGGACAGTGTGGGATCCCTTATTATTTTCATCAGAGTCGCTATAGCCATAGCTAAATAATATTCCTCTAAGGTGTTAGAGCTCATATTGACCAACATTTCACTGGAGGTCAGGTTAAAGTCCCCTTCCCCCTCTCCAGTGCCCTTATCGGTCATGGCTATCAATATGGGAGCTTCCGGTTGATAGTCTATCTGCCCTCTGTGCATTTTATGCTTGTACGGATCCAGCGCACCTGAAAGAGGCTTTTTTTCAAAACTGCTACAATTACGTTAGGGCGATTTACTTACCTAGCAAACCGAGCACCCTTATAGTCTCCCTTCGTATATATGGCTGTTGTTCAGTTTTCAAAAAATTAATAAGCACGTCCAAAAGCATCGGATACTGATTATAAGGACTAATGACGTGACCTGTCGCTCCGACGAGCTGTCCCAGGGTGCCTAGAGCAGCACCTCTCTTGTCGGGTGCCGAGGCATCGCCCAAAATCTCCAGTAGAATCACCATCAACTCCTGCATCCATTGTTGCAGCTCTGAATCGCCTCCAGTTACTTCGGCCAAGTCACCAATAGTATGTAATACAGACAGAACCACACCCGGGTTGGGTTCGGATTCTTTTAGTTTTGGTACCAGCACCTAGTGAGCACAAGAAATGTTATTATCTATTAATATGGCCTTTTATTTATGTTACAACTGCCCTTTTACAGAATTCTATAATTCAATGCATACAATGTCAACAAGACAGGCCCTAGAATAGACCCTTGGAGCACACCAAACATCACAATGATATATTTTTAAGCAATTTTAACATATTGGGCAACTTACTTTTAAAATGGGCTCCATGTAAGGCCGTATCAACCTGGGAGCACTAACAACAAGGTGATCCAACATTTTAGCCCCCTGCTCTTTATTTCTTCCAGTACCAGAGTGCTCCAATTCTGTCAACAGCTGTACTAGAACTTTCCTAAGACTTGGCATAATGTATGCGGGGTTCATGCAACTTAAGCGTCCTATCGTAAATAATGCTACCTCCCTTATTTCAAAAACTTCATCTTGTAAGGCAATGAAAAGGGCACCCAACGATTCAGCTTGTGCTAGATGCTGATCAAAAGTTGGATCGAGCGATATCAAAACTCCTTGCCGTACGCTGGGTTCCATATCTGTCAATGCAACTCCCAGCAGTCTATGTAAAACAGATGCTACCGTTTTAGTAACGGTTTCCGAAGGGTTCTTTGCAGTGCTCCTAATGGCATGTCGAAGCAACCTGCAAGTCGTCTTGACAGCCTCCAACCTTATTTCAGTCTGTTCGTGCACGAGAAAATGATTTGCACAACGTTGCACGAAAGGCAATAGCCTTTGACCTTCAAAATCAAACGTGCCCAGAGTGTGCAAAGCCAGAACGATGATTTGAGTGTCGTGGGTATCGGAAGACGTGCTAAGCGACATGATGTTTCCACTTAGATGCCTAGGCATACCCGGATGGACCAAAGGCTTATTCAGCAAGATCTGAGAGAGCATCCTAAGCAGACCTAAGCTAATTTTGTCCTTGTGTGTAGGCACTCGCTTGGCCAATTCTCTTAAGCTAATCGTTAAAGAAGGCGTAAGCCCGGTTGCGAGCATCTGCTCTAGGATATTTGGAATGTCCATTTTGTCATGGGTTTTGAGGGCTAAGCCAAGGAAAGTGATGCACTTGAAGACGCATGAGTCTATAAGGACGCGCTTTTTGCCGGCAGTTTCGGCTCGTGGGAGTGCCGTTTTTATTAACTCCATAATTTTGTCGACGTAAGGGTCTATCTCTTCTTCGACAGCTACTGCAATCAGACCTAAGAAAGAATAGGTGCAATTATGTTTTAGATTCAGAATTGTTTTCACACAAAACTGCCATCACATTTGGCATTTGCTATACTTCTTGTGGCAAAACCAAGTAAATAATGGAACAAAGATAAACAGGTGTAATCTAGGAGATAGGTTCAGTTTCATATGCACTTTTATGTACCCGCACTTTGTCTTCAGATACTTTATATAAGAGGTCCGGATGTGTAAAAATCATTGGTCACATAACTCGTATTTTGATCACTTTTGTGATCGCTTATTTTGCAGCCATTTATAAATCAATTTCCCTTTTTGTTTGAAAGGCAAAAAAAAAGCTCATTTTTTTGTCATCATCATTTTGTCAGAAAACGTACAGCTCTTACATAAAAGTGTACATGAAACTGGAGCTAGCTCCATGGCTAGTGTTAATTAAGCTTTATTTTTATTTTCCTGATAGCATATATGTTTTTAGATAATTTCTTGCACAGCACATTAATGTAATCTCATATTATTGACGTCAATATGTACCCCTAAAACCTTTATATTGGTTTCATGATTCTGTTCGAGTTTTGTTCTAGACTCAAAAGTTAAGATTAATGTTTTATTCTCATTTAAGACAAATTACTTATGTGCAAACCAGATTTAGCATATTACTAAATGTTTTAAAGTACAACTTGATACTTTCCTTGTGCATAGTTGTAATAAAAATGGCATCATTATTATCACTAATGTAAACAAGAAAAGTATGGGCCCTAGAACCGAGCCTTGAGGAACTCCTCTTTTAATTTGTAGAGGTTCAGCCTTACTTGATTTAAAATGAGTAATGATATCCAATACATTTTTATCATACCTATTGTTATGAAAGCGGTTGTTCTATCCTTCTCCCTACTTTGCAATATATTAAATAGATGTTTCATGGCATTGCGAAGATGTTTTTCTACAAATATTTTCTTATCAAAAGCCGCCAGCCTAGGCAAAATGGTGAGCAAGGTTTGTTGAACATACCATACCAAATTATACCTAGAAAACTGTTGTAACACATCTAAACATATATACTCAAATTTATCGGCAACCAATTGATGGCAAATAAATGACTCAATTATTACAGGTTTCTCATTAATTAGTGCAGCTAGAACTTGATGGTTAGCGGCTTTCTTGGTAGGATTTGTGATCATAAACAGCGGACGGTTAAAGTTGAAACCGTCGCCGTCTGTGGTCCGTTTCGTATCTGTACTCTCCAACAATGCTGTGTATTTACGCTCCCAAGAGGCGTTTGCCAAACGTAGCAATTCATTTAAAATCAATAGAGAGCCATGCACACGTTCATCTCTAATTCGCTCTCCTCGACCAGCAAGGAGAAGCTTTCCGGATTCATCATAGCATTGCTTATACCTAAAAATGAACATAATTAAAATAAATTGATATAATTTTGCTACAGTGCAAGCAATTTACCATACAACTCTCTGCTTGACGATCTCTCTTTGAGCAGTGACCACGAGTGCTGCCCTAAGAGCCTCAATAGCACCCTCACGAATCACAACTTTTGGATCTTGTATCGCAAAAAATATCAAATCAAAGAACTGGGATACTTGCTGATAAAAGTAAGTTGGCATTGTAATCGCTAATTCTTTTAAAACTAGAACGGCAGCATGTCGTTTACCCTAAAAACAAAATATAAGAAAAAACCTTTTACTATACGCGTGTTTTACATCTGCTCGATCCTCCTGTAACCATTCAAAGGCCCGTTTAACTTCAAACTCTACATATTCTGATGCTTTGGACCCCGAGCCAAAGGCTAAATGACCCATGGCTTTAGCAACTAGCTCCATTACACTAACATCGCTCGAAGGCAACAAATTTCTTAAATAATTCGCAAATCTACTTATTCTAGAAGTCATGTTGCCAACATCAGCTCCAATTAGGCATACTAGAACAGACTGTTGTTAGCATACATCTAAATTTGTTTAATAGGTTTGTACTTACTAATAGCAAGTATGCCTCCTTTTTTCTCATTAACGTCATTACTTGACACCATTTCAAATATATGATGGTTAAAATCGTCAAGGAAACTGTTAATTTCGTCAGGAGTCGCCTCTCGTAATTCATTTTTAACGTAAAGAGTCAAGTCCCTGAATGTTTTGTGGCGTATGTATTCCTGTCGAGATTTTAAGTTTAGCACGAAGTGCTGCATCACCGCTGTGGACATTTTGTATCAAGAGGATGCCGCAGAAATCCACCAAAATTAAAAATTCACATTATCCGCATAAAAAAAATCTTTATTACGATCGCTCACGGCATTCACGCATGAGAGCGATGTCTGGCCGTTTTGGTTATGTTTATCTTTTTGGTATTATGTCAGTTGTCATCAATTTATCATTCCAACTCCAGTGGCATTATCGACAAATAAATTTCTGTAAGTACTTACGCTGCCATCTGTGTGGAGTAAGACATCTTACAAGTTCTAATATATTTGCATAGATGGCAAGAGTGTTCAAGATACTATTTTATTCAAAATGAGAATGAGGTATTCCTAGTTATAAAATTATAATTATATTTTATTTGTATTTAAAGTTATTTCTAATTACTAAAACTGAATTTCGAAACCAGGTGAATTTCAAACATAACGTCCTCCAACATGTAGGTAAGTACCTATAGGTTTATTATTTATATATTCATTATTTATGAATTACATTCAATTTCCTCGCCTTTGCTTTTAAGAATTACAACCCTGAAAGTTTACAGCCTTATTAATTCTGCATTTATTGAGCAATTGCTGTTCTTATCAATATTGACAACATTCACAAAATAATTTTAAAAATATTAAAATCTTATTGTGAGGTTATGTTAGTATTTGTTCGCAGAATTTCGTTGTTGAAAGGCGGAGCTTCTGCATCATTTCCAATGGCAACATGATTTACAATGAAATTCTTAAATGTGTGGGTGTATAGGCATAGGATTAGGAAAGACATAAATGAATGAAGTTGTTTGTTTATCATGTTCTTGCACATTCTTGGTGGTTTGGAAATGGAGTAGATCTTTTTGGAACATATTATGCTTGCCTAAAAAGACATTGGATGGTCGGTAAAAGAGTTACCTATGCTTCGAACAATTTTGTGCGAAAATTATATTTAAGTTATCGAAGCTGCCCTATTGTAATCAGGAAATGGTTAAACCAAATGTTGATGTTTATTTTCCGTTTTACATACACAACGTATCATCGCTTATGGAACACCCTGTATAGGTATATCGTAACCTCAATTCGCACTTCGTGCAAGATATGTAGGTAGTAGGCATATGGGTACTTAAAACCAGCATAAAATTGTTTAATTTCCCTTTGATTAAACCAGAAATAAACCAGTTTCTTAGGTCTTCAAATCTTAATTTATATCCTTTTACAGAGACTGATGAAGACAGGTATTGGCGCCAGTATATAAGTAATGCAGATATTTGTTGTTTACAGTGACGTGTGTAGCGTACATTTAGAAAGCTGAAACAGAAAATATCAAAATTAGAAGATAGGTCCATACGACCCATAGAAGAGATATAGGATCATTTTATTAATTAATAATTAGACAAAAGTACAAATTTATTGAAAAAATATTTCAACTGAGGCAGCATAACTTCGAGGGCAGTTACGCCCAGGGACGTATCTAGGGGGGGGGGGGGGGCAGAATGGCCATACCCCCCTCTGAGAATTACCTTGCCTCACACAACATATAGTAATCACGACTGCAATTTGCAAACCACAAGAAACAAATAACTTTTTGTAGGATTGTAGATTGATGCTTACTGCTTACGGAAAGTTAAAGAAAATTAGAATAAGCAGATTCCCTCTTCCTGCTATTTCACCTGTAACCACCGTCCACCTTATTTTGTAATGTTTAGTAGCCCCCCTCTAAAAATATATGGCCCCAAATTGGCCCCCTCTAATATTGCATCCTAAATACGTGCCTGGCTACACCCAGACGGAGGGCAGAAAAAATTTGAACAATTTCAGGACTACGCAGAGTAGTGACAATTCGAATGGCGGAAACCAGAAATCGCTGCCGTCCTCGGTTTCTGAGCCACGGCCGCTCAAATTCACCGATAGATAAAACCAGAAATTTTTCGCCGACACAGCCCAACTTCGAGGGCAGTTACACCCAGACCGAGGGCAAAAAGATTCTGAAAAATTTCAGGGGTACGCAAAAAGCAGTGACAATTCGAATGGCGGAAACCAGAAGTCGCTGTCGTCCTCGGTTTCTGAGTCACGGCCGCTCAAATTCATCGATAGATAAAAATAAAATACGCAAATAGTAGTGATAAATCGAATGGCGGAAACCAGAAGTCGCTCCCGTAGTTGAAACAAATGATTTAAAGCCAATTGTGTCAAATGAAATTAAATATTTCAACAATTTAATAACGTTTTTTTTTGTCCGTGGCAAATCTAATTTTCCTAATTTTTATTTTATTAAAATGTGGAGATATAGAATTTTAAGAGAACTATCGAAAGATGAAGAAAACTCCCTCCAAAATATTGGACCGAGACGCCAAAAAGTTGATGGAGAAGGGATTCAGCGAAACTGTGTACCTAACAGTCAACCATGACATATGGTGTGATACTGTGGGACGTGCCATATAGTAAAGAGAAGCCAACTATAGAATGTTATGCATATGAGTCATAAAACATTTGACATACATACTGTCTATATTAAAAACTATTATTTTTAATTTAATATTGTTTAAATTGACCGCTAATTACTCAACAATATACAGGGTGTTTCGGTTAACAGGTCTCAGGCTACTGCTAATCACGCTATTTAAAATTTATAAATGGGGTATGATTCATACCATGATAGACATTAGGTAATTATAGTTAGGGCCGTTAGGGGTAGGATTTTCGGAAAATAAATTCAGATTGCCGGCAGTTTTTAGATTGTTCCGTTGATTGCACCAAAGCGATCGCCCCATTCTGAAGCGGAAATGGTAATGGAAAATTTCTAAATAAACTGCTTTTAATGTTCATTGAAATGCACTAGAAACTTTGTTTAAGAACCATCCAACGTAGAATTGAATGCACAACCCTACTAACAGCTTAAGATGGAATTATAAAAGCATAAAATTAATGATCACTTTCTTCATTATCTTTCTAATTTTAAATTTTCTATTGGAAAGTTGTTGAAAATTTAAGCATTTTTAAAATGTGTAATATTATAAATAATATTTATTCATGTATCATGTATCATCATTCATGTATAGCCATACCTAATCATATACATATTAACTATATACTATGACTTTCGTTCGTAACTTAACGCCAAGGAAAGCCTGTCTCTCTATCCTTTAAGAGTACTCTGGGTATGGTGCGCATGCCTTAGTGACGCGAGATTGTGGCCGTTCAACTGAATATAGAAGGCAAATGGTCACAATCTAATCGGAGAAATTGGCCGCATGGCCACTGACCTATTACAAAAGCGCGCTTGTGTCGTCGGAGCGTGCGCGTTGGGTCCAAAGTTCTCCATAGAGATGGAAAACTATCTCCTTCTCTAGCCTCAATTCCGTACATAGTGGTTTATAGCGTGTTACCAGTATATGGTTAATATAGGTATATGTACCTAATCGTCAAAGAATAAATTGTGGCAGTGGCGTAATTTCAGCATTTTTATTGGGCAGGCAAAGATTATTCACAAATAACCCATTAGATGCAAGCAGAGCGAACCCTGTAATTATTAAATGATAACCCTATATATAAACCCAAATGACCGAGGGAAAGTAATTCTTAATCGATAACCCTATAAACTCAAATGTGCCAAATGACTGAGGGAAAGCAAGTGCTGCAAGAAGTTAAACCATGACCGAGTTTAGGGTCACTATATATTGTTAGAACCTAAAACTATAAGTTGCATAAAAAGATTTTTAACCGAAAGAAAATATTCTTTCTGATACCCTTGCCCGACATTTTCGCTCACGGTGTCCTTAACCAAAAATTCCACTTTCTGCCATCTGAGATTTAACTCACCTGCCTATCACTTTGCGAGTACTCGCTGTCCCCGGGCATCTGGGGTTTAAATGGGGCATCTGGGGCCTAACTAGCCTGTCTGTGGTTTTACGAGAATTGCGAAAAGGCCCCGCTCAAAATTTAGCCAGAGGCCCCACACAAAGTCTTAGTCCGTCCCTGCCTAATTGTATTGAAAACCTTTGATTGGCGTAATTGTCGTACTTATTATTTTTTTCGGAAGAATTTCGGAACTCGCCAGATTTGCCTTAAACAATTTAATGCTCTTTCAAAACATTGGGTGGGCAGTTGCCTACAAACCCTTGCCCACCCCGAATTATGCCTATGATTGTAGGTTCATCCATTTCAGATGTTGAATTGGAACATATTAGGATATTTCTTGAATTTATCAAAGACAATAATATATTTTTGGTCTCAATGATTTCTATATTAAAAAGCAATACAGCTTCAATTGTCTCCAATAACAAATATCGTTATTCCATCGCGGAAGATGTTCTGTAACTAGTCATTTAATGTTGGTTTGTGATGAAAGTGATTAAGGTGTTTGTGTGATGTGTTTTATTTATATTTATAAATGAAACAGAAAATCATTGCCTATTATACAGGGTGTCCCAATAAAAACTCCCAGACCGGATACATTCTAAACGAATAGAGATATTTTAATTCTGTAAAAGCCAATTTGTAGAGCATAAAGAAAGCTTCATTTTTTAATATAATTGTTTTTTGATATATCAGTATATAGATGGCGCTGTGCTCTAAAGAATTATTTCGATGGCAGAAACTTTGAAATTGGGTTTATGTGAAGGAAAATGCATTTCTAAGCAGATTCTGTTCAAAAAAGAAATACCATGAAACTAACCGTTTTCGAGATATTTGAGTCCAAATGTTGGCATTTGCCAATATTGAATAATTATTGTATTCTCTTCAAAATTTCAGTCCTTTAAGTGAGACAATCTGTATTTAATTAAAAATTTTAGAAGAAAATATTTTTTTTAAATTTCATATAATTGCTTTGTTATTAGGTTAGATTACAATTAAAAATATTTGATATCTAGTGATTATAATAACTCTTATACCTTATAAATTCAATACAATTAAAGTTACCTTTGGAATAATAGTTTTGATATTTCTCAATTTCAATCACATTTTTTTATGGGTGTGTCAATAGAACTGTATTATTGTACCTAATTATTGTTTTCTTTGTGAATATTTATTATTAAATATGATTTCTCATACAAATGAAGATAAATTAAACATGATTTTGATTTATGGGGAATGTCGTAAAAGCTGTAAGTTTATATGAAATACGTTTTCCTAACAGACCTTTACCAGATCGGAAAACTTTTGTAAGTTTGTGTTCTAATTTGAAAAATTATGGAGGTTTTAAGAAACCAAAAACAACAAGAAGAGAAAGAACTGCAACTGATGAAAATATTGCATTGGTATTACATCAAGTAGAAAATAACCCAAACATGTCAGTACGCAAGTTGACGGAGGAAACAAATATTGCACGTTCCACCAGCCACAGAATTCTTAAAACATTTTTTTTTCCATATAAAGTTCATTTAGTTCATCATTTGATTCCAGGGGACAATGAGCGGAGATTAGATTTTTTGGCGCAATTTCCAATTCTCTTAGAAGAAAATCCAAATCTTTTAAATACAATTATATGGGGCGATGAAAGTCGATTCCACAACAATGGAGTAATCACAACACATAATTGTCGTTACTGGTCTCAAGAGAATCCTAGGTGGATGAGACATACCAGATTCTAGAATCGTTTTGGAGTAAATGTTTGGTGTGGTATCGTTAAGGGTTACATTGTTGACCCATACCTCTACCATGAGAATTTAACAAGTGAAAGATATTTACAATTTTTGCAAAATGATTTACAAGTACTATTAAGGAATTTGTCCGCTCAGTTGGATAATATGTGGTTTCATCAGGATGGAGCAGGCCCACATAATCATCACAATGTTGTTAATTATTTAAATCAAACATACCCAGGAAGATGGATTGGTACCAATGGAGTACTTAGATGGCCCGCTCGATCTCCTGACATTACTCCATTAGACTTTTATTTGTGGGAATTTTTAAAAAGTGAAGTGTACAAAGAACCAATAGAAGACATGGCAGATCTTTATAATAAAATTTATGCTAGTGTTGCCGCCATTAATCGGCATACATTATTAAAAGTTTGTAGATTTGAACTAATTAATAGGTTTACGATGTGTGTTAATGGGAATGACAATAACTTTGAACACCTATTAAAACAGTTATTTTAATTTCATTAGTTCGTAAAAATTGTTTCATGTTCGTAATTGTTTTTTTATTGCTTAAATGTTTGAATTATATGATAAATAATATTTTTAGTTTTTTTCCAAGGGTTACTTCAAATATATTTAGTTCATTAAATATGAAAAATTCTTTAAATATTTTCTTCTAAAATTTGTAAATTAAATACAGATTGTCCCACTTAAAGGACTGAAATGTTGAAGAGATTACAATTATTCAATATTGGCAATTGCCAACATTTGGACTCAAATATCTTGAAAACTGTTAGTTTTATGGTATTTTTTTAGAACACAATCTGCTTAGAAATGCATTTTCTTTCACATAAACCCCATTTTAAAAATTTCTCCCATCGAAATATTTCTTTAGAGCACAGCGCCACCTATATACTAACATATTAAAAAAAACAATTATGTTCAAAAATGAAGTTCTCTTTATGCTCTACAAATTGGCTTTTACAGAATTAAAATATCTCTATTCGTTTAGAATATATCCGGCCTGGGAGTTTTTATTGGGACACCCTGTATAGATACCTATAAATTACCCACATTCGTGTATATAATAATATAATTATTTTTGTTGGTTATTTATAGGTTTATCCAAAATTGTGTTTGAATTTAATGGTTTTCCAAATGACGAAGAACGAATTTCAAACTTTGCAGTCGATTTGCCCTTCGTATTTTATGTTATGAACATTAAACATGTAGGGACCTACCATTTTTTAAATATTAAGCATAAAGTGAAAAATCTGATATACCTACCATATACCTACTCATGGAATCGTAGAAACGCCCAAGTCGGGTAAGCTATAATTTTTTCATTTATACACATCATAAAACTTAGGTACCTACTAGATATTTAAAAAATATGTAAGAAAAGTAATTGTATTGTTCTACATATTATGTCAATTGCTTTACTTTTGACTTGCTTCGATCATCTTATTATCTTTTTAAGCACTAGGTATAAGGTATTGTCAGAAATCAACACTATCGTTTTTTTTGTTTCCCGTTGTGCACGCCTGGAACGTCTGGGTTTATAAAGTTACTACTTTAGATCGTAGTAGGCTAGGATTTCGTAATACAAACACTGTGAATGTCAATTTATCTACCCAGTCTTGCTTAAATTTTATTTTGATGAAATTCGGACATCTAGTAACCCTTGCAACTTGTTTTACTCATCATGTCTGAAGTCATAGGGTAGCCATGTTAGTATAGTGCAAACAGCAAATCAGCTATTGATACTTTCGACAAATATGATTATATTTTCGTGCAAGTTTGAATGTGTTGAGTTGTTTAAAGGTGGACAGTTAAATCGGTATTGAGTGGATGAAATTTTAAAAGTGCAGTGAAGAGAAGTAGTCAACGGTAAAGATTGATGCTTTGCGTTTGCTCAGTGAGATGTCGACAAAGTATTATAGGTACCTATACGATTGGTCACCTATTGTCCTCTTGAGATTCCTGACTTACAGGCAGACAAAATATAGGTATGTAAAAGTAAAGTAGCTAGAAATAATTACTTACATGTTTTTTGTTTCAAACTACAGCAGTAATGTTTACTATACTTAAAATATATTTGAAAAAGTCAAGTTTCTTTTTATGGCAACATCTATTTCTGATAATCCCCATCTACCAGTGGATAAAAATTGAACATGCGTAAATAGATAGAGCAGTATTTAAAAATCCAGCTTACTTAAATAATGTTTTCCCTAATATCTAAAATAATTTTGCATTGCATTACTTATAGTTTTTGGTTTTCTAATTTCATTTACTAGTTAAAATATGTTTCATTTTATTTACAACAAATTCTGTGATTCCGTTACCGCAATAGACCCAAAATGTTAAAATATAGTAGAAGCATTTAATAATAATAATAACTGTACTTATATAATTCTTTTGAAACATGTTCTTTATAGAATTTTGCAAACAGCAGAAAAAAATCGGTAAAGGTATTTACACAGAACTTCCCTCTTTATTTGTGCATGGCGGTCACTCTAAAAAATTAATAATTACGAAATGACATTGAAATTAATAATCGGAATATAGTTATCACTATTATTACAAAGAAAACCTGATAAGTTTTGGTCAAAAAAATATACAGAGTGCTCATCCAACAGCAAAAGTTCAATACTAAATGACACGTGTGCCAAATATGGAAGGCTTGTGCAAATACCTTTACAAATGTCCACCATGACTGAATTATTTCTTGGGATGACCATCCTGTACATTTTTCAATAAAAATATAATAGGTGCATATGCCAAATATTATTGCCATCTGTCACATTTTCAATTCCACATTCACGTAGTGGAGTGGAAGTATAGTGGTGGTTAAAAAACTTCATTTAAAAAAAAATCTTTTAAAAATGTTGGACATTCTATCATGAAACGTGGAAATTTCAAATTTGATCAAAAAGGAAAGTTTCCTTCTATTTTATAGTAGTGGTAAAAAATATTACAAATATGTGTTTTTTTTAAATAGGTTTAGAATACCATGAAACGTGAAAATTTTAAATTTGAGCAAAGAAAAAAAATTTTCCATCCATTTTAGTAGTAAAAAATTTTTCAAACATTTTTTTTTGGAGAAATAGGTTTGGAATGTCATGAAACGTGAAAATTTTAAATTTGAGCAAAAAAAAAATTATCATCTATTCTAGTGGTACTTTTTTTTTCCAAAATGGTAAAAAAGTGTTGCAATTTTTTTTTCCGAAATAGGTTTGGAATGTCATGAAACGTGGAAATTTTAAATTTGAGCAAAATAAAATTTTTCGTATTCTATAGTAGTGATGAATATAATATTTTTCAAAATTTTTTAAAAATTTTCCAAACGCATTTTTAAATTTGTTTGAATAGGTTTAGAATGCCATGGAAACGTGGGCATTTTAAATCTGAACAAAGAAAAAAATTTCCATCTAGGTATTTTAGTGCTAAAATTTTTTCAAAAATGGTAAAAAAAAATTCTAAAATTTTTTTTTAAATAGGTTTAGAACGATATAAAACGTGAAAATTTTAAATTTGAGCAAATAAAAAAAATTTCCATCTGTTGGTGAAAAAAAGTTTGTTTTTTTTTTAAATAGGTTTAGAATGTCATGAAACGTGGAAATTTTAAATTTGAGCAAAACATTTTTTTTTTACATCGATTCAAGTGGTAATTTTTTTTTCCAAAATGGTAAGAAAATGTTGCAATTTTTTTTCCGAAATAGGTTTGGATGTCTAGAAACGTGGAAATTTTAAATTTATGCAAAAACAAATTTTTCATCTATTCTATAGTAGTGATAAGTACCTAAATAAATAAAAAAATTCTCAAAAAATTTTAAAATTTTTTCAAAAATATTTTTAAATTTGTTTGATAGGTTTAGAATGCCATGGAAACGTGGACATTTTAAATCTGAACAAAGAAAACAAATTTTCCATCTATTTTAGTGGTAAATTTTTTTCTAAAATGGTAAAGAAATGTTCTAAAAATATTTTTTAAATAGGTTTAGAACGCTATGAAACGTGGAAATTTTAAATTTGAACAAACAAAAAAATTGTTTCCATCTATTTTAGTGGTAACAAATTTTTCAGAAATGTTGGTAAAAATAATGTTTCAAAAATTTTCAATTTTTTTTTTCTGAAATAGGTTTAGCGTGTCATGAAACATGGAAATTTTAAATTTGAGCAAAAAAAATTGTTTTCGTTATTTATTTCCTTAAGACGGTTCGCCCTGTATATTTTCCAGTGAAAGTTTAACCATTTCTTCGCTGACAGTAGCGTCAACTACCTACCAAATTTGACTGCTCTCCGTCAAGTAGTTTTTTAGTTAATGCACCAACAGACAGACAGACAGACGGAAAAACCTATATTTTCGTAATCTACGTAATCTACGTCAAAATCCGAAAAAAAATTCGAACGGTGATTTTTTCTCGAATACAATGGTTTTTTTCGGTATGCGAGGCAAGTAAAAATAACTATCTATGAGAACTAAAAGAAAAAGTATGTGTAAAAATATTAATGAAATCTTTGCATTCTTTCGATAACCTGAATTCTGGTTATGCTAGCAAATTAAAATACTAAAATGAATTTGTCTAATTTCTTATTTGACAAATCTCATTCTAACACTAGCATTCACATAGTCCCCTACGGCCATGCAGATTGAACTAGTATCTACATAACCCCCTTTTGAATGTTTTAACAACACATAAGAAAATCTTTGTTTTTGGGTTTATCACGCTTACATACAGGTCTACAAAAAAATGTTCCGCTCCAAGGACTAAACCCATCATGCCTTTAATATTTTTGTGTGCTGAAAAATTTTCTACCTCGTAGTTTTCGAACAAATCTCGGTTTTTATTGCCAAAATGGGGTTTTTGACAAAAAAGAACGGAATTTATTCGAAATCTACGCGGTAAAAAAATGATTTTTTTTGTTGACCTGTGTTATCGAAACAGACCTAAAATAATATAGGTACGCCACTGTCTTGTTGCAGTTATTATCCATTTTATTTATAGGGATGTGCATATATCCAGCATATAAGCCAGTTAATTACCTATGTACCAAACTAAATACCTGTATAAATAATAATTTAATGAGTTTCATGAACAAAAAAAAACCGGTCTTGGGCAAAGTAATTTTGATATTAACTTTTATCTTATCTCCGTATCAGATTAAGACATAACGGTCGTACTAAAAGTGGTATAATCGTTGAGTTTATTCTCGAGATTACCGCAAAAGCAATAAAATTTGTAATAAAAACAATAAAAGTTAATCCGTAATTTGCAAGGGATATTTGTTGATGGGGAACAAAACAATTAGGTCGATTCACAGAGAATTTAAATATTAAAAGTTGTATTGTGATCATTCTCAATATCTTTTAAACAATAATGCCGCTCTTTAGTTTTTGAAATATTGTAAAAAACAATTAAATGTTTCCATTTTTTCGGTGGAAACTTAATGAAGTTTCTGGTAAATTAGAAAATCTCACTCTGTTTTGCGTCAAGATAGGAATATCTTATGCATTGATGGACGCATTGCCCTTCCTTCGTGACATTGACAGATAAATTCAAAATACGGCTCTGTTTATTTGTTCCCTGGGTATGACGTTCTTTAATGGTCTATTATTCCCTATTTCAATTCTTCCCGAAATTTTAAACAAAATTCATAAAGCTTCATTCGTATAGCTAAACTTAACCATTTTCGAGATATCGAATTTTGAAAATAACTTCTCACTAGTGTCATTAAAGAAATAGCCCGAAATGTTAGATATTTATTATGAAAATTATACAAGGTGGAGGATATGGATATGATTAAATTTTAATATTATTTTTTTACAGAAAACAAAGAAGCATAATTTTTCAGGGTTGATGAAAATGCACGAAACAAAAATTTTTATTTTTTAATGAATATCTTGGATACTCTATAGCATACTCTTTGAAGTTTTTTTTGTAAATAGTATTGGTTTTAGACATTTTTAGTCTAATTGCAAAACATAAAAAAAAATTTTTTTATTGTTTAAAAAATTAATAACTTTTTTATTTATCGATCGATTTTGTTCAAAAACAACAGGGGTCTTCCTCCACCTAACACTAACTTATTTTCCAAATTTCAATACATTCGGACTTTTAGTTCTTAAGTTATCATGCTTACAAGAAACGTGACTGACGGACGGACGGACGGACGGACAGACAGACAGGCAGACGGACGGACATTTTGAAAGTTGTTCAGAATTCGATCACCAACACAGTGACATGAATTTTGTTTTTCTACGAGCAATATTAGGGGCCGTCCATAAGATACGACTCTTGTCACGCTAAGTCACACTTTCACCGACCCCCCTAACAAATATTACGTCACAAAAGTTAGCCCCCCCCCCATAAACGATCTCATGTGATTAAAAATAGCATACAGATGAATAAGTGTATATAATCTGGCCGTCTAGGGAAAATCGGGGCCCAGGGGGTAGTAACATACAACTCCCAGCAATTTTCAATATAAATTTCGAAGAGCGGGGGGGTGGCATTCAATAAAAAATTCGAACAAGGGGGGGGGGGTGATATTCCCTAGGATGAAATATTTACCTCGATCTTGAAATGAAATATTTATCTCGGTCGCAGTTCTGACAAACGGGGGGGGGGGGGGCAGCAATTTCATATTTAGTAATTCAAAACTCATTGTTATTTACATCACACTAATCGTTTAAAAGTATACCTATCTTATTTCGCCTAATGCAAATGCTTCTCTAACGCCAAATGATACCCGGGCCCAGGGGAAACACTCCCCCCCCCCTCTGTCAACCGGCCTATTTACAGGCTTTTAATACTTGGGAATGATTTTCTATAGTAGCGAACAAATTTTAAAAACTGCCAAGTTAAGAAAAAAATGAAAATAAAATTGATTAACTGCGAACGTCACATTTCTCTGGGACTCCCCCTCCCCCTTGTCACATCTCGTCACGCTAAGCAATACCTCTCCCTCCCGCTTATTTGCGAACGTATTGTTGCGCGTTTTCCACTCTTTTAGGAAACACCCTGTATGAATCCGTGGGTTCTAAATAATTTTAACAAGGGGTAGACCACTAACACTTTATTTAATAATTTACTGACTGCACAGTAACAATACTCTTAACCTCACTTTCTTTACCGAACGTCACTTTTATAGAACTTCCCTTTAATAAACTTATCCCTCTTCCGCCGGTAATCGCGCCTTATATACTCTGAAATTGCCTCCAGAGTCATCGAGAATCTTCTCCCACCACACTCTAGAAAACTCTATCTCTTTCTACAAGCTTCCAGTCACTATTAGGCATAGGCGTATCAGTCTCCAGTTTCAAAGGGGTGTAATACATAACAGTATTTTATGAACGGCCACTTACCGGTTTTAGAAACAATGCAATATACTTTTCTTACTTTTTATTGGGTATTTTGCCACTGAAAAATATTTAAAAATTTTAATGAAAAAACCTCTGCGCCAAACGGATCAGACAGAGGTTGGTTCTTGAGTACTTGACTGTTTCAATGCAATATACTCTTCGTTTTCTAATTGCGTTTTGTATGCTAGAAAAGAAGAGCGAAAACAAGATTTGATAAACAACAAATATTTTATTTTTAATTCTATTTTATAAGGTGTTCAAAATGTTCACCATTTACCTCCTGACAGTAATGATATCACTGAACAAAATTTTGTAGCGAATGTTAAAGGGTGTTGGGAGGAATAGTGGAAATTTCATGCCTTAGCTGCCTATTTTTGTACACTGCATTTTTTATGTGACCCCCACTCATAAAGTGGCTTTATGTCTTTCTGATGAGCTCCAGAATAAGGGCGAAAAACGTTTCAAAGGCTAAGCATTTCCAGGAAACAGAATGTATAATAAAAATGTAATCCATTAGAATGAATTTTTTTTTAAGACAAGGTAGATAAATAAATTCATTTTAGGCCTTTGTTCTCATTTTTAACTGAATCTTCATGATCGTAGGTTATGTAGATACTAGTTTAATCTCCATGGCCGTAGGGGACTGTGTGGATGCTAGTGTTAGAATGAGAATTGTCAAATAAGAAATTAGACAAATTCATTTTAGGATTTTAATTTGCTAACATAACCAGAATTCAGGTTATCGAAAGAATGCAAATATTTCATTAATATTTTTACACAAAGTTTTTCTTTTAGTTATAGATAGTTATTTTTTCTGCTGTTTGCAAAATCTTATAAAGAAAATGTTTCAATACAATTATAAGCAAACAAATAATAATTCATTTTTAAAGGATCATCACTGTTAGACAGAGGAGCGAGGCGGCGTTGTTATGGAGCTAGAAACTTTCAAAGGTAACTTAATAGACTATAAATTTAAAGGACTAAAATATTTTCGTATAATTTATAAGATAGTGATTTTCAACGTTCGATATCTCGAAAACGATTAATTTTAGGTATATGATGTGCTATATGAATTTTGTTTAGAATTGCGAGGAGAATTGATAATAAACAAGGTGCTTCATTAAAGAAAAGGCAAGTTTGTTTCGTCATGACTTTTTGACTGATCCTGTATTAATTAATTAATTTAATGGATTTGAAAAAAAACCCTAAACCTTTTGCGTCTTAACATTTTTCGCTAGTCATCTTATTTTAGGAGACAAGTGACCGTTTCCATACATATCATCGACCCTGTATGTGTATATGCATGTGTCAACATGTGACCCAAAATTTGAAAATATTAGTCGAAAACACTGTCCATCCGGCTTAGGCAAATGATAAATCGATTAGTAAATAAAAGATCAGAAAATAATTTCTAGTCTTCGAGCCGGTTATACAATAAAGTGATTATTATTTATAACAATAAAACAACCAACGCCTGAACCTGCTATGGTGTAATTAAATTTAATATTTCATTACAGTCATTAGAAGTTATAAACTCGTAAAAGTAGGGCAATTTACGCCAAGATTTATGCTGTAAAAGTTTTAGTATTTTGTAAAAAATAAATAAATTACAGAGCAAAGACGCCAGAGAATTATAAATAAGTAAGAATTACGCGTATTTTTAACGCAGAAAATGCATAGAGTAATATTTAAAACAAAAACCAATCATACACAAGCTACTAGATATTAAATATGTTGTATTTTAATTATAGGTAGTATGTTACTCGGTATGTAATTAAACAGCGCCATTAAAATAAGGTGTTAATTTTGTACTGTTATTTAGAGAATAACTGTTCCCAGAATTTCATGGCTTGGTTTGTAACAACATATAAGATTTAAATTTTTTGATGATTTGGTTATATCGATATATATAGAGATGTTAGATCGCGATATATATTAATGACTTCTATAAAACTTTTTTGACAAGTGAGTTTGAAAAAAGTATAGGATGTTTCACTATTTAATAGGTCATGAATAAAAAAACTAACTTACAAAGCTTTGTTTACCTGATTTATTTTCTCTACTAACTGTCTATAGCTACTTACATCGTTCTCGAGACAAACAATGGAGAAAATGATATGTGTGTCAAATATGACAACTTCCCCCTTATAAATTTGATTGTGCCGCAACTTGTGTAAAATATGAAAGCAAAATAATAATAGTAAAACACAAAATAAAATCGAATGTAAAATCTTTTAGGTTAGTTCGACTTCTTGAGGTTCTTCGCTTTGAGTACTAGTAAATTTTTTGAGGATTTTATTGGACATTGGTGGAGATGAATGTGATCCCTGTGATGGATGAACAAGGATTAACTTTCGGCTTCATTTCCTGCATTTGCAGATAAAGAGAAACAATTCACGTTGTGATTAGGTACGTGAAATACTAGTGTTTGAAATACTGGTCTAATTTTTGTTGTGCAATTTCGAGGTCTTTTGTATTCAAGTTATTTCATTTTAGTAATTGAGTTTTGTCTGGAATTTCGTTGGAGCACTCGTACGGAAGTTGGATTAGATGAGTGTTATCCTGAATATCAACTTTATGAAAACTCGCCTGAATTTTGGTTGTTCCAACAAAGATGTCACAATTGGGCGGGAATTTTGTAACAGAATTTTTTTGCAGTGCAAAATTTTCTAAGGGCAGTTAATAGTGACATGTAACGGTTCTACATTGATGACTAGCCATACGTTATCCTCGAGTTTTTATACATTATATCCTACCGGCTGCGCCAATTGTTAGACCACAATCTACATTAATGACTTTTTAAAAACACTTCATAGAATGTTACAGTGTGTTTTGTTGAATTGTAAAGATTTGCTTTGTTGTAACAGATGGTTTATGTATCCATCAATACTGAAAAAATTATTTTTATTAATGACATTTAAAGATGTCACTTTTTCTGAACCCTGAAGAGGTTATGTTTGATAAACGAAACGTTGACGAAAGAATAAAGTTATCTTGTTGCCCTGAACTGTCATTATCATTATCCTATTCCAGAGAGCTATCCCACCTGGCTCTCCCACTAAAATTAGAATATGTATATACGTTAGAGAATGTTTTCTGGGTTATTAACATCGCAAACTATTTCAAGATGTGGCGAGCGAATAAAAAAATATTTATGCCTATTCATAAAATATTAACTTGCAATATGAAAGTATTTTGGTCTTCTAACCCAATTATAAAATTAAAGAGAGTAGGAACATTATCAAGAGGTACATTGAAGTGTTCAACAGATTTTAAAATGTGTTACAATGCCTATTTAATGAGTTGAATAACACTGGGCCTCAAATATTATATAATTTATATAACAAAGATTATATTATGTCGACGCCTAAATGCATATGTTTTGTATTATGATAAAATTGGTCACAAGTTTATTACAGCGCTGTTTCATAAGCATAGCGATAATCACAGGTATTCCTATGTATTTTTCGACGCTGAATTCGAAACCGAAGCTAAAAAAAATTGTATAAGTACCCCTTATAGGCCATGCAACGAACCTGAAAATAAAATAAAAATGACGTGTAGGTCCGAATCGAATTTTTTTTTTGCATTCGATTCCTGGGGTGATATGGATTATTCATAGCCACTAAAATCTTATCGGTCACCCCCTCCAACTCCTGGGGGCCAAAAATGACCGAAATTTGGCCCAATTTTTCAAAATTTTCAACTCTCGTATTTGGCAAAAAACAAACGAAACTATTCCTCTCTCTCTCTCTCTTTCTGTGTGTGTGTAGGATAATATGCTTATTAATTGTGAAAAAAATAGCACAGATATTTAATTTTTTTATTACATTTTTTAATTGACTGTTTCAAATTTTATTGCATATTTCAATACAAATAATATCAAATTAATACTATGCTCTTTCTTTACTTTTTATACCATAATTTTATATACAGTTTAACGCAAAATACTGTTATGAATTACACCCCCTTGGAACTGGAGATGATACGCCTATGCCTACTAATTGTGACTGGAGGCTAGCAGAAAGAAATGGACTTTTGTGGAATGTGGTTGGAGAAGATTCTTGATTACTTCTAGATGGATCTAGAGAGTCAAATTCGGAGTATATAAGGCGCGATTACCAGCGCAGAAGAAGAAGTTTATCAAGAAGGCAGTTTATAAAAGTGAACAAGTTGAAAAGTGAAAAGTGAGGTTAAATATTAAGTAAACAAAGTATTGTATAGTCAGTAAATTGTTAAATAAAGTGTTAGTGGTGTTTATCTCTTGTTGAAATTATTTAGAACCCACGGATTCATACAGGGTGTTTCCTAAAAGGTGGAAAATACGTAACAATACATTATAATAAAAATAACAAAATATACGATTATTTACAATGAGTTCAATCATATTCATCGTCAGATTCCTCATTTCCAAGAATTGGATCATCTACATGGATATTCTCCTTCTCCCGCGAATCTTCCACTTCGCACTCGGTAAATACTGTATTCCTTTTTTGCCAAAAATAGAACTCGAGAGTTGAAAATTTTGAAAAATTGGGCCAAATTTCAGCCATTTTTAGCCCCCAAGGGTTGGAGGGGAGACCGATAAGGTTTTAATGGCTATGAATGATCCGTATCACCCCAGGAATCAAATGCAAGAAAAAATATCGATTCGGACCTAAATGTCTTTTTTATTTTATTTTAGCCTTTTCCCGGACTATTGCCTGCATTATTAAATTCTCGTGCAAAGGCAAATACTTCCCTTCAAGGTAAATTTATGAATGTAAGTACCTATCATTAAGAAAGAAGTATGAATGGGGACTTTTTATAATAATAATAATAATAATACGTTTATTGCTTACCCAAAAACAAATTTTACAAGTGTTTTTAACCATAATAAAGGGCAAACAAAAGGCCAAATGTTAGGTATAATACCAATTCTGCCACATAGGCCTGAGAACAAACATCTACATAAATAAAAACACCAAAACTTAAATATACATTAATCTTACGTGTAGATATGATACAAATATACAAATATAATACATTGTTAACAAATCACTAATACTGTTTAATTTTATAATATATCGGATAGACTCCGAGCAACAAACAACACAACACATATTTAATACCATAACGCATACAGAAAGTCAAGTAGGTAACTTACTTTGCACATTGTTTTTTACTTCTTTGAGAGATGATTCGGTGAAACTGACAATATTAATTATAGTTGTTGTTCAATCAGATATTGTTTATATCTACTTTTAAACGTAACAAATGATTTCGATAAACTAAGAGCATCAATGACATCACTGCAAATCGCAATATTATAAGAAAAGGACCTCTTGAAAATTTCTTTTTTGTGACGCGGTATGGTAAGTGCATTTGGATGACGCAAATTCAAGTTGTGTACATCTGTTCTATATGACACTCTTCTGTGAAGATAAGCAGGTGTTTTATATTTTAAAATTTTGAAAAATTGTGCATGTTGAGCCAGTGAACTTCTTTTAATTTATGAGATATGCGTTCTGTGCATCTGATACTGTAGATAAGTCTTAAGCAGCTATTCTGAACCTTTTGTATCCTACGCGTATCTACGTAATCAAGGCAAGGGCCGTATACACTGTCACAATGATTAAAATGCGAGAGAATCAATGAATCACACAATAACTTTTTGGTATCTCTATTTAAATAGTGTCTTTGATTATATATAAGTTTTAATGAGGTATAGGCTTTTCTTAACATGTGAGTCACGTGTTCTTTAAAGCGGAGTTTAAAGTCAATGATTAGCCCTAAACTTTTACAGGATTCACTAAAAGGTATCACGTCCGTTCCCAATTGAAGCTTCAAATTATTTAGAGCATTCCTTCTTAAAATGTCACTACCAAATAAAACAGCACAGGATTTCTTAGCATTAATTTTTAGCAGGTGATTGGTAGAGACATTTAAAATTGTATTCAGATCACGATTGATTTTTGCATTAGCCTCTGCAACATCCGAGGTTTTAAATGAGTAATACAACTGAGTGTCGTCCGCATAAAGATGGTAGCTACAGTATTCTAAAAAGCTGTGAAAGTTGCATGTATAAATTGTGTACATCAGAGGCCCCAAAATACTCCCCTGGGGGACACCTTGGTTAACCATCTCTATATTGGATAAATGATTATTCAATGAAACTTGTTGGTATCTTTCTGAAAGATAGGAAGCCATTAAAGAACAGGCTTTGTCGTCGAACCCTATAAAGTGCAGAATTGCCAGAAGTATTTCATGATTCAATAAATCAAACGCTTTAGAATAGTCTAAAAGGATAAGTGCGCATAAATCATGGTTATCAATAGAACGAATAATATCATCTGTTATAGAGGCTAGAGCTGTAGTACAAGAATAACCTGATCTAAACCCTGACTGATTACTAGGTAATATTTTAAACTTGTTTGTATGAGATCTTATTTGTGTTTCTAAAATTTTTTCTATGATTTTTGATAATATTGTACTCTTCTTTTTTAATGCCAAGAGCTTCAGTGACAACGTTTTGCCAGTTAAGATGCCATCATCGGGAGATGATTAAAATGATAAGAAGGCATACACCAAAAAAATTTATTTAATTCAAATGTTCAACAACTATACAGACAATTCAATAATCTTTGAAGGCTCTTGAATCAAACAAAGTGACTCCTAAACTGGTGCAGAATTGAAAGAGATTTTATGAAGTCGTATGCCCAACAGGCAACCATGACAGATGACGTGATACTGTCAGACGTGCCACACATCAATGAAATTTGTTAAACTATTTAATGATAGAATCTACGAATGACGGTAACAAAATAGTTGTTGTGTAGTCAGCATCTGAACTTACAAAATTTAATGTTTTTGTCTTATCCAAAAATGTTTCTAATATAGGCACCAAGAAATACAGTTTTCTCTGGAAGTAAGATATCGATCGGTATTATAGTGATTTTATTCTTATTGTACATATAAAAGATTCTTAACACAAATAGGCACCTCTTATTTTTTTAAATGCCCATCCTTTCAAAAGTATCTCCGCCACTGAGTTAAAGCACATTCTGTTGCCAAACTCGTTTGTGTTAAAATTTTCCACCAAATACGGTTTTCCGTTGTCACCTTCGATAAAAGTAACATATTTTTTTAATTATTCCAAAAATTGATAGTTATAATTTATATCGTGTCAGGCGATTATATATTGTAATATATGCCCGTTTTTCGCGTAAACAACTTTGGTAGAACCGTTAATTAAAGAGCGAGTTAATAGCCCTAAATTATGTCGAAAGACAATAATAGTACAGGAGCCAGGGCGCAATCACTTGACACGTTTGTAAAAGCTTGGCAGACAAAAAAGTGATAGGAGAAATTTTCTTGGTGGTGGAGACTTCACTAGATATAAGTGAGGGCGGTTTCACCAATGAATTTTTAATTGCCTTGTTGACCTTGAAAAGGGAAAGTTGTTTTTTAATTGATTTGGAAATACCCAGCCGCGGGTTTGGCGAATCGGGAAAAACCCCGCGACTTTCAACGGACGTGGGAAAGGCCCGGGAAGAACCCAAGCGTAAACTCAAATCCAAAATATAAGGAGCATTTGCGGCTTCCTTTATTCTTTTTTTACTATTGTCTGGAGGTGTGACAAAAAATGACCACAAATTAAATTAAGTAGTTTTTTAATAAACTACCACCGAGTTAAGTAAATAAGTTACGCCCACTAAATCTGATTGATGGAAAATTCTGCTACAGATCTACTGATTGGTCGAATTTTATTATGCGTATTAGTCTAGTATGTAGAGTCCACGTTGACTTGCAGAGCCGGAGTTAGAATTTCAGAGTTTGGCAAGTAATGAAACAAAGAAAGTAAAATATTCCCTGCTTTCATAAATGTTGGATTTCACAGTTCTACCTATTATTAAATAAAAATACAACAACCCTACATTAGTTTTATTTAGGATTTAATTCTAGCATTATATTGAACCGACCTAACAATGTTTGTATAATTCTAATATATACATGTGTATTGCCAAAGCACGTGTAGCTAAAATACATTGTTGTTTCTTTTTTTTGGTATATGTGACAAAAAAATCTTTCTTTTTGTATATTGTATAAGACAACATTATTATTGGTATCTACATTAAACCTACTTACTGCAATGCATGCGCCAACAGTTAAATTATTCTTCTTCCCCGGAAGATGACGATGATGAGGAATCATTGGGATTTATTATAATCGATTTTTGTTGAGGAACTGTGGCAAAATATTGATTTTCAATTTTGTTTAATATGGTTCACGCATCCCGTCCAATGCTTTTCTATGGGCTTCCCACTGTCTAATAAGTTGTATCACATTATGACTAAGTCGGGGGCTTGTGTTTCTAACGTAATTTTTTAATGCACTCCAAATTTTTTCAATAGGATTTAACTCACAGTCTTAAAACTGTATGACCATGTTGTTCTGCAAGTTCGTCTATTACAAATGTTTTTTTAATGTTTGCATTTTTCACTTCTTTTTTTTTAATTCAATTAATTCAAACTTTCGCGTCGAAGTAGTTGGTATTTTCTCAGCTTGTTGCGAATGGTAAGAGGCATTATCTAACACTATGACCGAATTTGGCTTTATGTTACGCAACAGTTTTTCTGCAAACCATTTTTCAAAGTGGCATTCATATCTTGGTGGTAATCGGCCGATGACTTTGCTATGTTTTTTGCGGAAAGCATTAAACATCCTTTTACAAATCCATCTTCATTACCCGCGTGTACTATTATTATACGGTTACCTCTCGAGGAAGGTACATTTGGAGAACATTTTAAAGTGTCATCCGACCAAAAAAGTTTTGAATTTTTTTTTTCTGAAATAGGTTTAGAATGCCATGAAACGTGGAAATTTTAAATTTGAGTAAAAAAATTTTTTCCCATTATTTATTCCATTTAGACGGTCCACCCTGGATATTTTCCAGTGAAAGTTTAACCATTTCATCGCTGACAGCAGCGTCAGCTACCTACCAAATTTGACTGCTCTACGTCAAGTAGTTTTTTTAGATAATACACCAACAGACAGACAGACAGACTGACGGATCTGAAACCTGAAAATCCGAAAAAATCTCGGAGGGTGATTTTTTTCTCGAATACAATACTTCCCTTTGGTATGCAAGGGAAGTAAAACATTTAAAAACAAACATATTTGACAGTAATAAAAGAAATGCTAAAAAGCTGAGTTCATATTTATAAAGCACATACGATGACTCCTTTGACGGCAATTTTTTATTCGCTGAATAAATATGAACCTAATGTTCTGTTATTTTTGTGGTGCGTGCCCTTTCTGTTGAAACTGCAGTTAAAAAAAAAACTGTAGTGTAGTGCTAGTATTTTAATGAGATTAAATTGGAAAATTTGCCAGTAGTGTTTTTTGTGGTAATAAATATTTAAATGGAGAGTTGTCATACGACAAGTAAAATACGAATGTAGTCATAAAAATCTTGAATCCGATTCTGAACGCATTAAGCAGGTGTTCGTTTGCAAGCGTGCGGCTCTCTGCGATGTAATTCTTAAGGGATGCCGCTTTGAATGTTATATTTTGGATACAACTTTACTTCAGCAGCTTTTGGAAATGCCCCAGCAGTGACATGTGGTAAAACCCCGGCATGTGAAAGTGTAATGACGTAATAATCTGACAGGAATTTTGGGTGATTAAAAAACTTTATTAAGACTCGTTTTCTTAATATAAAAACACACAGTCGTGAGCAAGTAGCATTCAGTGTTCGACAAGCGTTTCAAGAAACGTAGTAAAGTATTCGGTGTTCAACGAGTTTTTAAGAAAGGTGGTAAATATATATTCAAACGCCTACAGTAAGAAGAGTCGTGGTCTACAAGGTGGGAGAAAAAGTAAACCATATTTAAGAGCTGTCGATAGTGATTACAGAAGTACCCATCCAGGTCAACAGCAGACTGAAACGAGTGCCGCACGTCTAGATGACGGATTTGACATTCTAGATTCGATTACTTGGAGCTCGGTGGAATGTTCTGTTCGGTAGGCGAATTGCTCATCTGGGATGATCTGGAGCTCATCGGTCAGGGTTTTAAGTCTCTTCAGGATGATCCTCTCTGGTACTTTACTCATCGCAGGTAGGAGACTGATGGGTCTGTAATTTGAAGGAAAGGTTAGATTCTTACCTGGCTTGGGAATCATGATGACGTCTGCTTTCTTCCACTTGGTGGGGAAATAACGTAGTCTCAAGATGGCATTGATGATGTTAGCCATTGCCGCTACTCCTTTAAGGGGTAGTTTCTTGAGTACTATTTTTCCTATTCCGTCGCACCCGGAGCTTTGCGGGGTTTGAGGCTTCTCAGGATTTCCCTGACTTCTCCAGGAGAAGTCGGGGGATTATTTCTTCATCCGGCATGCAGGGTTCTGACTCTGCGTATTACGTTGTCCTCCCAGTCCTCGTCCACGTCGTCGATCTGGTTTTCCTTACACTGCAGTTCCAAACTGTCGGCAAAAGCCTCGGTTTTTTCCTGTCGAGTGTAGACAATACCATTCTCTCCGTGGATGGGCGGGACTGGTTTTCGCTTGTCACGCAGAGCATTCTGGGTAGTCCACATGCTTCTGTTCTGAGGGTCTAGCGACTCTAGGTGACGTTCCCATCTGTCCTGCCTGTGTTCTTGCAGGGTTTCTTTAACTCTTCGAGTTAGTTGGTTGTATTTCCTTCGGTGTTCAGGAAATCTTGTCCTCTGCACCAGTTTCTTAACCCGCCTTCTGTCTCGAATGAGTTGCATGGTATCTTCAGGGAGTTCTCCCATCGGCATTGCAACTCTTCTCGTTACAGTTTCCGTCGTGCTTTCCGTTAGCGCTGCCTGGATGTGGTTTTCCAGAGAGATGATAGCCTCTTCTAATTCTTCCTCACTATCGATTCTGGGAACGTGTGCAATGTTCCTGTGCAAAATTGCTCGGAACTGTTCCCAGTTCGTTCTTCTCTTAGTGAAAGTTTCCTCTTCAGGAACACCATCACCTAGTTTTAGGAAGATGGGATTGTGATCCGAGGAGCCTTCAGCTTGTGTTTGAAGTTCGGCAGTGAAGGTCATCTCGTTGAGCAGGACTATATCCAGCACGTCGGGCCTATGTCTTTCGTTGTCAAATGTCGGTTCTTCTGAACCTAACGCCTGTACGTCATGACGATCCTCTAGGAATCACAGCATCGTCCTGCAATTCCAAGCTGGTGATTTGGCGTTGAAGTTTCCTATAGCCACCGTGTTATGAGGGCCTCCAGGTCATGGTTTAGGAGAGGACGTTGAGGTGCTTGGTAACAGGAAGCTATCTTGAGAAATTTGTGCCCAAGATAGGCAGCAGCTTTGAATTATATCTAGGCTTAATATCTTTAAAACAGTTGTTTAAAATTAGTGCTTTTTAAAATAATAGTCTACAACAGCTAGAGACTTCATCGCCGTTCCAGGACATACATAGTTTTAAAACATTCCTGTATTGGACTGGCAGAGATGGACCCACAGCGTGGCCTGCTAAGTCACCAAATATCAACCGTTGCGATTTTTTGATTTGGAGTTATTTAAAAACCATCGTATTCTCTGTTCTGAAAATTCATTTGTATACTGAAAGAGGTGAACATCATGTGGAACACTTGTATTGAATGTAATTTAAATAAACTGTACTTGTAAATAAATGTTAAATACGAATAGAGGAGAAAACGATAATCTCTTGTATTTCGATTGATATTACAAAAATATTTAAGAATACCTTTTTTCTAGCCTTTTCAATGCTCTGTAAAAATGTTGATGTATTCCGTAATTTCACAAGGTGATTAAAAAATTACAGTCGTTCAAATATTAATTATATTATTAAGAAAAAAGGTTGAGAAACAAAAAATATTTAACAAATCTACATAGAGTACTCACAGAGATACAGCTCTCATCAATATTTGAAAATTTTATAGTCAATATAACGGAAATGATTGGGAAAAATTGTTGTTTCTGTTTCACTTTATGAGGATGTACTTCCTCAGGGATGCACTTTTGGACTAAGATAAGTTGGGTTATATGGACCCAACATGTACTCAGGAATCACAGGTTCCCGCCCGGGAACTCAATTCTGGGCTACCGGAACACCCTGTATATACAGGGTGTCCTAATAGTCCGTGTACATGGAGCTCTCATAGATTCCTTGCGCTCAAAATAAGTCCATCTAAGTAAATTTATCTCAATCCAAGTTGCCTTGTTTAAAGTTAACGACAAATTTTATTTTTTTTTCAAATAGCTTTGAGACGCTATTGTCTGAATTGTTGCCTAGATATTTATAAATACTCTGTTCGAAAGTGGTTAGGGTTATTTTCAATTTCTGCGTATAATTTTGATTATTAATAGTTTAAGGTATTTTTAACAGCTTATATATTCATCACACAAGCGTCAATACTGACGTACTTGTAAACAGGATCGTCCACGAGCTTTAAAGATGATCTATCAACAATGGCAATAGTTTATAAAATAACAATGCGCGTTACTTACAATCAGAAAACTGCAACAAGAGCTTAAACTATTAAAAACGATTGTTAAGAAACAAGCAGTCACTAAATTATTTATTTCAATCAGCTGCTCCTTAAATCTTAAATATTGTTGATTGATTGATTTGTCAGCGTACGGTAGGCATTGCTGCCACATCCGCACATCCAGACTGGATGTTCTTATATACCGCCGTCTTTTAAGTTTCCATCTATCATCATCTTATATATTCTTCTTCTGAGTCTTCCGTTTCTGAATCTAGCATTGTGCATCTCCTCTTGCCCTTTCATGTTTCCTAGAAATCTGTGTTTTCGTTTCGACGTCCTGCATCAGTGCGTCCACTTCGTTTGTCTGCCAAGACATACATTAGCTCGCAACTCGCAGCAAAAAGCTTTTATTTATTAACCGTTCCACAGGCAAATGGCCATTTACAGTGGAAGTGCAAGGAAAAGCCCCGAGAGAACATTTGAGAAAAAAGAAATCTAGAAGAACATTTGGGACGCTCTGTATATCAAACAGACCCCAACTCCTTTGACCCGAGAACATTTTTAGTATTTGTAGGTAAATAAGCCCAATATATGGAGCATGTGACAAGGATTAAGAAGCCAATCAATAGAACTTATCTTTTCGTCCGTATGCCTATGTTGGCAGCTTCCCTCTCTCTTCCGTAGAATTCCTACACTACTTGCAGTCATTGCTTTACCCTTCTTAAAAACCAGCTCGTTGCCCTTCACTGAAAAGATAACTTAATGATGCAGCTTATATTGCCAGATGTTTGTGTCTCCTTTTCCAGTTATTCATATACACTTTTATCAAATATCAACTACACGAAATAGCCAGACTCATGCTAATTTATATCAATCAATGTAGAATTGTCCACGCTTCAATTTAACACAATTTCGCACGATTTCTCACAGTTTTAACCGAGTTTTTTCGAGATTTCATAGGAATTACACAGGCGTGCCTACCTCCGGCGCCATCCGAAACCGAACTCCTTCCTAAGTCTTACAAATTGTTATATACCTACTTAATTACTCTACCTTGATTGAAAATCACAAAACTGCCCTTCTGCTGTGCTTCTAATAGTTTACAATGATTGTAAAGCCACAAAAATCCCTGAATTGTCTTCACTATTGCCTCAATTCGTACTAGTCATATGCTTGGTTGGAGATTTACTAGAACGTAATGTGATTGTAACCTACCTCAAATTAAAGTAATCACTAACATTTTGTTACTATTGTAGTGTTATGTATTACACCTCCTTGAAACTGGAGATGGTACGCCTATGCCTAATAGTGACTAGAAACTTGTAGAAAGAGATAGAGTTTTCTAGAGTGTGGTGGGAGAAGATTCTAGATTGTGTTCTGGATGACTCTAGAGGCAATTTCAGAGTATATAAGGCGCGAGTCCCGGCGGAAGAGGAAGAAGTTCTATTAAAGTGAAGTTTGGTACTAGCAAAGGTGAGGTTAAAAGTATTGGTATTGTGTAATCAGTAAATTATTAAATAAAGTGTTAGTGGTTTACTCCTTGTTAAAATTATTTAGAACCCACGGATTCATAAAGGGTGGAAAAAACGTAACAGTGGTATATGAATATGAAGAAATATATTTGATGACAAGAGAAACCTCCAATAACTCGAACATTTCACTGCTGGAACTTTTGACTGGAAACAGTGAAGTAGTGTACTGTTTATCTCAAACTTCTTGTCGCTATAAAAAATGCCGGTGCCTTTGTCGGCGCGGTAAAGAACAATGATCCCGACATTTTTTATACCAACAAGAAGTTTGGGATAAAGTATACCAGTAGCACTCGCTCAGGACCCATTGGTGAAAACTCGACAAGATGGTTAATGGTAGGATTCCTTCTGTCTATTCAAAGACGTAAATAATCCCTGAACGTAACTATGAAAAGGCACGTTTGGATCAAGAATTGAAGATTATCGGAGCGTTTGGTTTGGTCTTCGTGAAAAGCGTGATGTATGAAGAGTCAAATATACCCTGGCTAAGATCCGTAAAGCTGCCCGTGAATTGCTTACCTTAAAAAAAAGGATCCCAAAAAGTTGTTCGAAGGTAACGCATTATTGCGTCGTCTGATCTGTATCGGAGTATTGGACGAAAACAGAATGAAACTCGATTACGTGTTGGGTTTGAAGATTGAGGATTTCTTCGTCTCCAGACGCAAGTATTCAAATTGGGGCTATCCAAGTCCATCCATCATGCACGTATGTTGGTCAGGCAACGACACATCCGTAAATAGCTGGTTAATATACCGTCGTTCATTGTTCACTTGGACTGGCAAAAACACATTGACTTCTCCTTGAAATCACCCTTCGGTGCAGGGGCGTAACAAACACCCCCGCAGACCCCGCAACGCGGGGGGGCCCGGCCAGCTGGGGGGCCCACATAGACGGACGGCCGACTCCTATTTAAAATTCTGCGGCCAGCTTTGCTTTTCACAGATATGTATTTCATTTCATAATTCAATGAATTAAATTAATAAATAATGTTATTTTTATAATTATTGAATTATTACATTTTGATTAATAAAAACTTAAAAACCACAAACACAAGCCGACAGCCCGACAAGCCCATTTCGGAGCTTTATCTCGTCTTTGATCGTTGAATCTTTGATGGTACAATTTTCGCGATAAGCGCAACGCGTTATTGACAGCAAAAACATCGTAAATTATTTATTAAAAAAATGCTTCCTTTTCGGAATGCCTTCATTACCTACAAATAGCTGATTGCCAGTTGCACTTTTAGTCTCTTCGCAATATGTGAACAAACTTTGCAGATATTAGAGAAAAAGCAGTTATTTTGGCGAAATCCTTCAATATCAAGCCTGTTTTTGAAAATAAAAGCAAGAGGAAAGTTAAAAAATTTTATGATGAATTATTAGAAGATGAGAGATTAAGCGATGCCGAACAACTGTTTAAAGTGGAAATTTTCTTCCGTACATTAGATATTCTTGCCAATCAGTTGAAACGAAGGTTTGAGAGTATCAATGCCATACAAATAAATAATTTTATTGTTTTATATCCTGAGAAATTAACTTTGTTAAGTGAAGAAGAATTGTATGTGAAAGCGCGCAATTTACAAACTATATACCATAAAGACTTGTCCATTGACTTTCCTAACCAAATTTTAAGCCTCAGAAAGGGACTTGGAGATAGTATTTCAAAATTAAAAACCGTGTATGAACTTGCGGATCATTTATTAATAAAAAATCAGTGCGTTTCTTCAAATTTTCCAGATGTATCTAGTGCAGTGATGTTATTTCTGACTTTACCAATTAGTGTGGCATCAGCGGATCGATCTTTTTCGAAACTGAAAATAGTAAAAACCTATTTACGTAACACCATGGGACAACAACGCCTTTCGGATTTATCCTTAATCAGTATCTAACACGAGTTTGTTAAAACATTAAATATCGACGAAATTGTAAACGATTTTGCAAAAGAAACCTCTCGACAATCTGGTCGTTTTTTGTAATACTTTACCTTATAGTATAATGTTCGTGCTGACTTGTTGAGTGTTTGTGTTTTACTGTTTTCTGTCTTTTGGATTCTATGAGGCTCGATCATTTCTACCTCCGCTACTACCATACATTGTAAGCAATATTGTACTGTTTTAAAATTTTGGTTTTGATTATGTTTGCTCGAATATTACTTATAATGACTCAATAACTACCTGTATGTTATGTCTACCAGTCTATCTAAGATTATGCAATAAATTCGAATTGTTTACTGTTTTATTATCTACTTAATACACCTAGGGTGGGTTTAAACCTATTTAAATTATCACACGATTAACTAATTCAAAATTTCATAAACCTGAACCAAATGGTAATGAAGATAAGAATTATCATTTTCCACTCGTTATAGAGAGGGGCCCCCTGAGAACGTTTGCGGGGGGGCCCACTCAGTTTTTGTTACGCCACTGCTTCGGTGGTGGCCGCCCTGGGCGTGTTAAGAGGAAGAACCTCCGCCAGGAAACTGGAGGTGCAGCTGCTGAGGAAGAAGAGGACTAAATTAAAACAGATTCGTTTTACCGATGTTGACTCATTGGTATTTATACCTTTATTATACATAATAAAGTTTATAAGAAGAACACTCACTATTGTCCTTCCTTTATGTATTCCCGCTCCAGCTCCTTTTTCCATCTTAATTTTGTACTTTACTTAATATGTCAGCAGTTTTTGTTGGACAACAACGATGCTGAAATGCTTGCTTCACCTATTTTTTTATTAAAATGTTCTACAACATTCGCTAATCGAATTATTTCAAAAACAAGACGACTTTTTCTCCAGCTAACGCTAACTACCGTCCAAATTACAAGACGATCTGACAAAATTCTGTTCTACAAGTGACGGATGGACATTTTGAAGGCTGTTCTGAATTTGATGACTAACATAATGCTGTGAAATGTTTTCGTTTGCGAGCCTTATTTATGGCTTTCTAAATATGCTGATCAAGTGTCTGATCTTAGGCTAATTATTATAACTCCATCTTTGTCGAAACTGCACTTGTATTTTTGGAATTTTCAAAAGCATTTGACATGTTAGATCATTATTTGCCTGCTTGTGCGAAACTTAACTATTATGGCTTTGACGCCACTTCTGGAAATTTTTTCAAATCTTATTTCCATAACTGTAGTAAAATAGTTTTAAACAATGTAAGCACTAATGTATCTGCCATCATATCAGATGTTCCACAAGGCTCCATTTTGGGTCCAGTTTTATTTTTAATTTATACTGCTGACATTCTCAATCGTGTTAAATATTCAAAAGGGTAAGGGCCGGTTTATCAATGCGAGGATAACAAGTTATCCTATCGTTAAGGCACAGTTTATAATACAGTAGGGTCACTTCCCCTACTGAATGTAGTCCACGTCGATAGGCTTACACCCGCTATCGACACGTGAAAATGACCTTACTTAATTAAACTGTGATTTAGCCATATGATAACTTATCCTCGCATTGATAAACCGGTTTAAATCAAAGATTAGAGAACTAACAAGATAGGACAGTCAGACGGAGAAGACGAAATAGACGAAGACAGTTGTATACTCCAATTTAAAGGGACACGACATCCAGCGGAAACAGTTTCGGGATTTGTCGGTTATGCATTAAGCGAATTTGACCAAGCTTACTAAAAGATAGGTTGGCTCATTAATATCGACAAGTGCTACGTCACGTATAGACCTCGATGACCGCTGCGTGTGGCTGTTTTTCCTCATTTTATAGAAAAAAGTTTCAAAATTATTCTTTTAATGTACAATTCTATCCTAACCAAATAGATACCATACATATCAACACAGAAATACTTTATGTGACATATATTATAAAGCAACCTGTTTTTTTAGTGACCTTGGCTACTGACAGTCAGCTGAGTTCGGTCGTTCTATCAGGACAGTGTTGTCAATTTTTCCCTATTGACCTCTCTTTCTAATGTTACCTTCTCCGTCTGATTGTCACATTGTGGCAACTGCGCGAGAACTCCAATTTAAATGTCGAGGTCAATGGCGCCATTGCTAAAAGATAAAAGGTTCTCCGCGGGCTGTCCTATCTTGTTAATTCCCTAATCTTTGCCTAAATTACGTATCTAGCAAGGCAAAACAAAGAACAAATTGGGTGTTGTCAGATTTAATTCAATATTATCCCGTTGCTGTTGATAGACAAATTATTGTTTACTTTTGGAAACAATAACTTTAATTCCTATTAAAAATAAAGTATCAATCAGTACTTCTTATAGTAACCTATTACTATATCATTTTAATATCCTGTTTAGAGGCATTGGGGTAGTATTTCTGGAGAGAAGTATTTAAGTTTAGCGAAATATATGTCATTTGGCAATATGCTGCAAAATAACAACTATATGTACAGATTACCAACATTGTAGCAGTTGATATTTCTATTTGATTTTGCCAATCTCAAATAAGTTGAAGACATATCATGGCGACGATGATTGGGGGTGTCAAAAATTTAGCTTGGGAAGCCTGCGGTATGACGTTCGTAGGTAGGATGCCTACACTTACAATTTTTTTTTATTATTAGACGAGTAAAATTGGGAAGCAAAGACGCTTAGTTTCCGAGAAAAAAAAAACTGGCGTAGAACCAAACCAGACTTGGTGCGATTCTTTAATTAGGTGATCGTGTACATGAAACCACTTTTCACGACATTTTCTGGTGGTCTGGAACTTTTTTATTTCGAAAAAACTGTAAAAAAATGAATTTTCCATGAAACATGTTTTTTAACGTCCCCATCGTTATATCTTTAAAAAATAATTGTGCTATGGAACTGATTTTTTTTTTAAATTGAAGTAGACACAATAGCGCTTCTAACTATGTATAATGTGATTGTAAAATATATTTTTTTTAATTGTTAAAATAATAGCAAACTTAAAGTTGTTATTTTCGTGAATGTATTTTTCAGCAATCGAGAAAAATTTTTATTTATGAAAATATGTATATACATGCTGTGAACAAATTGAAGCCAATATATGAAAAAAGTTTTTAGAATCATAATTTTTGATGTGCAGGTTATAGTATGTAGTCAGCGATTTTTTTAAAACGGGCTAAATCATATTCTTGCACGCCCGGCTCTCATTATACTGCTTACCGCCTGCGGACTACGGTTGTTGGATTCATGTGTACTAATCGGGCTTTTATTAACAGCTCCAAAATAGGTACGAACCTACCTTTTGTTGTTTTAAGGTAAAAAATATTTAAAAGCAGGTAAATATAAATCATTGTTATAAAGTAAGTACCCACCTAATAAGTAGGTTATTAGACATTTTTGATTGAATTAAACCAAGACGCAGGAATAAAACAACTTTATTTTTTTGCAACTATTTTTCTACTGAAAAATGAGTATTTAGTTACGTAGGCCTTGCGTTAAAAGCATTCTAGTTCGTCTGTACATTCATCGAAACCTTTAAATAACAGTATTTCAAGTACGGCATTTACACTCGTTTACAACATTTTAGGCCTTCTTTAACACAATCATATTTTCGATTTTCACAATTTTTATCTGAACAATAAATACTTTTAATGAAAATATTGTCCAAACATCGTCACTTAAATTCCGTCCTGAACCATGTGCATTTATAAGTGTAGTTGGCATATTGCTTCTGTACGATATTCTAAGTTGATGCATAAACCTGCAATAGTTAACTAAATGTATTAGATAGGAAATCATGATTTAAATATATATGTTTACCTTAAGAATGGGTGGTAAAAGGTGCCTTCAGTTGAAGGAAGCTCCGTTTGTTGTTGTTGCTAATTTGATCCTTAGGTCGTTTAATATCTGAATTTGTTTACTTTTGTTTTTGTGCAGTACTAGAATCAATTTTGTAAAGATTGTTAAAGCTTCGTCTTTAGACAGCAATGGCAATTCCGATAATTTTTTAAAAGCAACAATATTCTTTAAGAACATCAAACGCAGATTTTTTAAATATTTAAAAAAAACCATTAGTGGTGTCGCAACCAGTAAAACAATGAAGACAAGAACAAACTGTAGTTCATAAACTTTGCACTACCTTCTATATTTACAAAAATTGCCTGCTAGTGAAAAAAGGAGAGTAAGTAAAATTAATCTATATCAACTAATTTCACCAATGTTTGTTTGCTAAATTTAGTTTCGTACATTGCATGCAAAATCATCCTGGTATATCTTGCTGTTTGGTAAATAGATTTTTGGTCATTTCTGAATGACGTTTATGTAGTGAAACTACTTTTTCTGTTAATTTAAATCCTCCATCTATTATTATTTCGTATTCGATTAAGTACTGTGCAGCATCTGTTGCAAATCGGCGCGGCGCGGCGGCACTGTATGATTGCAAAAAACGTTCATGTTTTCAAAACTTGTCTACCTATACTACAGTCTATATGATATTTTAATTAAATTTCGTCATTTAAAATATCTTTTCTGACACAATATTTCCGCGATGTCGTCTTTTTTCAGCACTAGATATTAGTGACAACAAACCTTGTATCCTAGGTCTTGGTACCACATATTTGTCATCATCCCGCGCAATTTTCTTACAAATAATGCACTCCATTATTTTAGAAAACTAAATTGCGAATATTCTACAGCATCGCATTTATTTAAAACTATTTATACGTATACTCTAAATCCCGCAAACTACTAATATACGATTCAAATGTATTGACCCCTCATTTTAACCGCGAAATCTTAAAAATGGCGGACCAGAGAAAATTTGAGAAAATATGTGTTCATTATGTGTCTATTGTAAATTATTCACTGAAGTTTGAATAATGTACATTGGACGGTTTTGAGGTTCTGCTAAGTTATATTGAAAAATACCCTACTTTTTAAGGAAATTTTGACCATACCAGTTTTAAATTCATTATATCTTGAAAAATATGCCTACTATATGAATAATATTTTAGATACCGATAAAGCGCGGCATTTTTTGTACGAAGAAATTCTTTCATCATTTTTTATTCTAAAATTTGTCAGTTATTGTCAAAAACGTGACTTAATGTTTATTCGGCTATTTATCAAGGTATTTAAAAGATTTTTAATAAACTAGTTAATCATATAAAAAGGTAAGGATTTTCAGAAAAAAGAATTGGTATATATCAAATATTAATTTAGTTATCAAGTGCACTAGATAATATTGCAGAACCCGGGCAATAATATTATCTATTGCACTTGATAACTAAATTAATATTTGATATATACCAATTCTTTTTTCTGAAAATGCTTACATTTTATATAATTAACCATTTTATCAAAATTTTTGTAAATACCTTGATAAATAACCGAATAAACATGATGTGTTTTTTAGAATAACTGCAAAATTTTAGAATAAAAAATTATGAAAAAATTTCCTCGTACAAAGAATACCACGCCTTATCGGCATCTAAAAGATTATTTATATAGTAGGCATATTTTCAAATATATAATGGATTTAAAACTGGTATTGTCAAAATTTCCTTAAAAAGTGGGACATTTTTCAATATAACTTAGCAGCACTTCAAAACTGTCCAATGTACATTATTCAAATTTCAGTGAATGATTTACAATAGACACATAATTTTTTCAATTTTTTCCGTTCCTCCGTTTTTGAGATATTCGCGGTTAAGGTGAGGGGTCAATAAATTTGAATAGTCTATTAGTTAGACGCATCTTATCCTACCTTCCATACGCGGTGTACAATAATACATATGACTAATTTAGCGCGCTTTAAAAAAAATCGCTGTTGCCAAACGACACACATTGGGAAAAAAATAATTATATCAAAAACTTTTCTAATGTTTGGGCTACATTTGCTTCACTGTATGTGTATAAAAATTTTCAAAAATAAAAAAGTTTATCGATTGGTGAAAATTGTAATACGTAAAATTCAAATATCTAGTTTTCATAATTTTTAAATAAATGAAATTGCGAACTGTGTAAAAACCATTAGTACAGTTAAAAGCGCTATTGTGTGTACTTTAATTGGAAAAAAAAACAACGTCGATAGCAACATTAGTTTTGAAGATATGACGGTAGAAACAAAAAAAAACACATTTTATTTAAAATGCAATATTTTCCCTTTTTTTTAATTTAAAAAGGTCCAGACCACGAAAAAATGTCGTGAAATACGATTTCATATGCCCAGTGACATGCTTAACAAAACCTATCATGTTTGACCTGGTTCTACGCCAGAAAAAAAAAACGGCACGATAGAGTCTCGAATTCGCTCCTCTATATCCTTATTTAGTTAGGTAGTTAAAGTTGAGTTGAATAGCATTAGCTAGACTTCGTCTAAATTTAATAGTTCTTTCTCCAAATAAAGACCTTTTATTATTATTATTTCATGGATTCTTGAAAAGCATTTTTTGCCGCACTTAGTAGAAAACTTCTCGTATCAGACGTTCAGACTCTACACGGTCAGAGAAAAATTAGGTTTATTGTCTTGTTAATCGATAAGCAAAGGCCACGTGTGTCATAAAAATTATGTACTTATGTGGAATAAATCGAAAGGCCATGTTTTTCAACTGTTTCTTCACATCTACGGAAAAACACAACGAATTATAACCGTGACTGTGACGGCTCTGAACCCGGATATGCAAAGGGTTTATCTGAGTTCAGCACACTTTATTCCTCAATGAGCTGCGACACATTTACACACACGCCAATAATAAATAAATATTTTACATAAACATTCAAAGGTCCAATTGTTGTTTTCGTCTGCGTGACGTGGCAACAAAAACATTATTTAAATGACGCCAAAACTTCGACCCAAATAAAAACAACATATTGCTGAACCTTCTAACCTGTTTCATATTGGCGATGTTTTTCGTTCGCTGTTTTCTGATACGCTAAGCATACGGGTGTGTCGATGACGCAGCTATATTTATAAGTAGGATCTGTTGCTCATGCCAAGTTTGTTGTGCATAATCGTGTTCAAATCCGTTGCCTTCATGACCTTGTCGTGTGTGAATGTTTGTTTCTTGCGTAGAACCATAGGCGTTACTTCTATGCAATTGGACGAGATAATATTAAAAAGTTAAATTAAAAATTTTAAAACCCCGACGCAAAACAAACCTTTAACACGTAACAAATAATTAACTTTATGCATACCTGGGATTTTTCGGTCAACTTTAAATGAAAATTCTTATATTTTCTTACGTTTCGGTTTTATTAACCATCGTCAGCGAAACAAATAATTTACATTCACTGGGTAAAAACACTGTATATTTCTTTTCTATAAATTTATTGTTGGACCATGGCTTAATAGTTCAGTTAGGTAGGTATGGTATACAGATTCAGCAAATTTAGTTTAAGGTACGTAAACTTGTTTCTGCGCAGATGAAACACGCCTTGTCGAAGAACAATGCAGGGCATTGGTATAAAACAATAGCGCCATCGCTTGACCGCGTCGAGTTGAGAACAGCGCACCCATTCTGCTTTTAATAGCGTAACTGTTTAGACGTGTGGGAATAAATTAATCTCAATTTCGTTATTAAAATGCCGTGTGTTTATACAACTGCTGAAAAAGTGCAAATTGTGAAGTGGTACTTCGAGGGCCATTCCACTGCAGACACAATAAATTTATTTACTGTGGCATATCAAGACAGACCAATCCCCTCAGCTAACATAATTTCATACATTATTAAAAAATTTGATAATTTCGGGTGTGTCGTGAATTATTGTAAAAAATGCTGTCAACCCGAACCCCGTCATCAACAAATGAGCGAAGAACGTGTAATTCGCGAACCTGTCTGTGCACTTTGCGTTGAAACTAGTGAACCTTATTCTAGCAGGCGCATTGCTGATGAAGTTGACGTGAAGGAAAGAACTCTAAGAATTATTTTGAAAAGAAATGGGTACAGTTGTTTTAAAGTTCAAACAACGCAAGAAATATTTCCCCAGGACAATTTCAAACGGATGGAATTTTGTGAAATCATGATAAAGTGAATGAGAATGAAAACTTCTTAAAGAATATATTGTTTACAGATGAATCATCATTTTCATTGCATAGGAAACACAATCCATCCGTAGTACGATATTGATCTCCGAAAAATAAACATTTGAGTGTTGCTGTGCGAACTTAGTATCCTCAAAAGTTGAACGTTTGGACGGGAATTTTAGACAATCATATTACAGGCCCAGTGCTAATCGATGGCAATTTAAATGGCAATACATATTTAGAGCTTTTACAAAACCAAATAATTCCTGCAGTTCAAAATCTTCCTGTCAACTTTGACGACATTTGGTTTCAACAAGACGGCTGCCCAAGTCACAATACCTTAACTGTTATTAATTTTCTGGAAAGAATATTTCCCAATCGTTTAATAGCTACGAGGAGAATGATAAAATGGCCCCCCAGGTCACCTGATCTAGCACCCCATGATTTCTTTCTGTGGGGCTTTTTAAAGGAAATCGCGTACAACATGCATTTGAACGAGCCAATAATTTAGTTGAATTACGGGAAAACTTATCCTACTTTGTGCAAGCATTACTCCAAATCAACTCAATGATATGAGAAGTTCATTGTATAATCGGGTTGGCTATTGTTTGGCACAAGAAGATGGTTTATTTGAATCCTTACTTCATTAATTTATTGTTTGATAATTATTAGTTGATTTTAGTTTCTGAGGGTTATTTAATTTGATTTTAATGTTCTATTGTTGTAATTTAATAAGAATAATTTATTTTTTGATAATTATTAGTTGATTTTAGTTTCCGAGTTATTTAATTTCATTTTAATGTTCATTTCGGTTTTAATAAGAATTATTATTTTCTTCCCATAGCATTTACGCCTAAAAAAGAAACTGCAGAAATGCTTTCAATAGAAGAAATTATTTGTCAAAAATGTGACAAATAACTTCTTCGCTTTTGACGAAGAGATATTGTCTCGTTTCGTATTAGAAATTATTACCTACGTCCGCACCCATCATTAGTTCATGCCGTACTAAATTCAATTCATTGTGTGCCGCTGCTTTCATGATTTATGGAACTAGCGAGGCGTGGTCAATTACATCGTTATTCCTATACCCTGAACTGCATTTTCCGAATATGTATATGATCTCAATTGGGACAGCATAAAAACGAAAATTCGGAGTAAAGTCGACATCTCCTTTATGGGACATGCCTCTCGTTCTATCTTCTAGCGGCAAAGTTATGTAATCTTAGGCGGGACTTGCATAGATGGTATATAATTCTACCGAAGGGGTGTAAGGCAGCGACTGTCTTGTTTATTAAATGTTAGGCCATGATACTATGAACTTTGCAGTATCATGATGTTAGGCAGGTAGAAAATTTCTACTATTCAATAAAGGAAAGGAGTCGGTAAAATTTTAAAGGGGGAGCTCGTTTCCTGGCATCGGTAATTGGTCTCAGTAGCGGAAATACGTCGACGTCAAATAAACAAATTTCAAAAAAGCTTTGTCTATGAACTTTAAATAAACAATATTTCATTCGTCACTATCCGAGTTTTCAGAACTTGAATCGGTATTTACGTTAATAATAATTGGATTGATAGGTAGTAATATAGAATATTAATTTTCCTTTTTAACACATGAGATACACGCTTCCTCCATATATCGCTTTGCCCATTGAGTCTACTATTATCTTTATATTATTTAAGACAGACTCACTAATTGTGGGGACTGACGTAGTCTTGTTTTTACATCAGCCCACACCATTTCAGTGGGGTTGAAAACGCAATAATATGGAGGCAGACGTAAAATCGTATGATGGTGTGCTTCAAAAATTTTTCCAACGGCATATTCCTTTTTAAAATTTTGCTATCCAATCAGTTCTAATAAAGTCTTTTTTGTGTTTTTTTCTGGTATTTCCAAGCCTTTATCTTTCATAAATTCAATGATAAATTTAGCTTGGGAAGCGTGCGATATTAAGTCCTGTATTATTTATTTATAAAGTTCGTGTTTGTTACGCACAAAACTGTTTATTTAAAGTTTTCGCATGGTAGAATCGTTTCGAAAAAATGGATAATAGCTGTTTAAAAATTTGTCAGCAAGAAAAATATATTTAGTTTATAACTTCACCTTATTCGCATCTTAACATACGTCGCGGAATCCTTGCAGTATTCTCGTTGGCCTCCCTTTGCTGTATAGCCCATCTGACATCATGCCATCCGTTGCGGTTGTCTGTTAAGCGTACGTTCTTATCAACACTCTTTAAATAATTTAGCTCAAACTTCGCACACTCGTTCTGTTCAGTTAGAGTACTTTCTTTCTAAAATTTCGATCTCGTGATCTAGTTGGCCTCTTTTTGCTGCATGGCAGGTCTGACAACATTATGTCATCTGTTGTGGTTGTCTGTGCAGCGTACGGTCTCATTAAAGCTCTTTAAATAATTTAGCTCCAACTTCGTACATTCGCAGTGTGTCGTCTAATTGTAAAATTTGTGTAACAAAATTGCAAAATATTTATTGACGTGCAAAACAAGGCTATAAATAATTTTTCTGAAATAATAATAATCATCATTGAATTCAATTAAATCGAATAACAACTGTTGCATTCAAATTATTTGTAATTGTTGTTGTCCTCATTTTTTGGTAGTCAGTAGCTCGAATATTGGATGTTTACGTCACCATTTGTTAATTAATATTTTTGACACAACGCTCGCTAATTGTGATAATAAGAGTACAACGTTCTTTATTGAACAAATACGCGAGTGTTCAAAGTATTTTTAATTATTCATCGCCATGAGTCTTTCGTTATTATACATATTAATATTATCACCAATATACAGTGTATAATATACTTGTCATACTTTCAAATAAAAAATAAGGTTTTGCTCGTGTCATTTAAGGGAATATGACCCATCTATACAGCGAGACACAAAATCATATAGACAAACTTAAAGCAATCGCCAAAAGACATTGTCAATGTAAGTCTACCAAGATTCTTTCCCACTTCTTTTGAGACTGAAATATGAAATGTACACTGAGGAGTGAGAAACATAGTCATAAGCTCAGCGATTCCCAAACTGTGATTTGACGACGAATATTATTTATTCCCGTGAACTAACACCGCTCTAAATATGAGAAATGTCTTTATATGACATAGTCAAGTTATTTTTAGTGATAAATAGTTTATATTCATCCGTACGAACAATGTTAAACCACTGTCTTACAATTTTCTAGTATGTACATATTACGCGTTTTAGCATACCGGGTGAGTCACGAATTGCGCTCGCCCCGATATTTCCTAAAATATTTGGAATAGAAAATTGAAATTTGCAGGCCTTATTCACGACTAAAATGCCATCTTTTCAATAAAAAATCAAGTTTGGTGCACATCCGGTTTGACCGGAAATGCCCACAAGTTTCGATTTTTAAATGGAACACCCTATATATTTTCACATTTTTGGAATCTAGAGGAAATTTTGAATACAATACATCCATTTTGGTCACTTTTTGATAAACATTAAAAATTTTATTAAAAAATCTATTTCTGAATCCAGAGTGCTGTGGTGCCTAAAATATATTTTAGTTTGTGTGTTACGTTACTATAAAAATAAAAAGAGCAATATGATTGCATTACTTAATTCTCTAGAGGCGTTTAAAATTTTTAAATGTGATTTTTACCCACTAACTCGGTTTTTTTAAATGGGAATTTAATCGTTCACCAACATTTTTAAATACCTCATTTTCATACGAATCTAATGATACTAAAATTTTGAAAATCCGCTCAAAAATATTTGAGATTTCAGCCAAAATACAATGCAACCAAGCTTTTAGAAACATGCGGCTAATAGATTAGTGGGCTTTGGAAACTAAAATGGCACATTTCTGTGTAAATCTGGTAACCTAATAACATTGGAAAAATCGTAGTAGCCATTGAATGTAATAAAACAATATCAGCTGTCAGACAGACTCGCTTTATTTTGTATCTGTCTGACAGCTGATATTGTTTTATTACATTCAATGGCTACTATGATTTTTCCAATGTTATTAGGTTACCAGATTTACACAGAAATGTGCCATTTTAGTTTCCAAAGCCCACTAATCTATTATCTATTAGCCGCATGTTTCTAAAAGCTTGGTTGCATTGTATTTTGACCGAAATCTCAAATATTTCTGAGAGGATTTTCAAAATTTTGGTATCATTAGATTCGTACCAAAAAGAGGTATTTAAAAATGTTGGTGAACGATTAAATTCCCATTTAAAAAAATCGAGTTAGTCGGTAAAAATAACATTTAAAAATTTTAAACGCCTCTAGAGAATTAAGTAATGCAATCATATTGCTTTTTTTATTTTTATAGTAACGTAGCACACAAACTAAAATATATTTTGGGCACCACAGCACTCTGGATTCAGAAATAGATTTTTTTAATGAAATTTTTAATGTTTATCAAAAAGTGACCAAAATGGATGTATTGTATTCAAAATTTCCTCTAGATTCCAAAAATGTAAAAATATATAGGGTGTTCCATTTAAAAATCGAAAGTTGTGGGCATTTTCGGTCAAACCGGATGTGCACCAAACTTGATTTTTTATTGAAAAGATGGCATTTTAGTCGTGTAATAAGGCCTCCAAATTTCAATTTTCTATTCCAAATATTTTAGGAAATATCGGGGCGAGCGCAATTCGTGACTCACCCGGTATAATGAACATAGGATCGCGTAGCTCAATCGGTAAGATACTCGAGCAGCAATTCGTCCGGGATACATCACAAAAATTCTACTAGTTTTGACTGAGCGACAATCCGCTTACACGCAACATTACCCAAATAAGAATGCATAATGCCTCGTTCCAAATTAAACACCCATTGCCATACCAGGCGTTGCCTATCTTTCGGCAGCCTCTATAGCCACACTCTTTTCTACCAAAACTTCCAACTATCATACACTTTTCACCACCATATCTTTTATTCTATATCTATCTCTTTCCTTCTTCTTGTTTGTCATATGTTTGTATTTTTTGTTATGCTGTCTTTTTTTGTTGAAAAATTCAATTTAGACCGATAAACTTTGTAAAAATTTCAACTATTTCAAACTCAATTTTCCTTTCCTAAGATCACAAATTTCTAACGGTGAGCAGACTGTTGGGACAATTTGCCTTGAATGGGGTTTTTCCAATTGAGTTCATCCCCATCTCAGCAACAAAATTATAAATCAGTGTTTCCTCCCATATTATAGATTAAGTGTGTTTATCCATTGTTTAGAATTAAGTTTTTAATATGTTAAATTTTGGTTTACTCCAATTTAATTTATATGTAAAACCACTGAGAGTTACGAAGTAGTTATGAAGCCAGCGTGGATATAAAGAAACACATAAATTTAAAACTTTTTATTAAAAAAATTAATCCAATAACAAATGTATAAATAGATATATACAAAATGGAAATGAAGAACTCGCTGCACAAAACCAACCCAATATAACTGGATTATGTCCTCTTACAGCAAATTCGCGTCGCATGTGGGTGGAGAAAATACATAAAAAATACTATTAAATCAACAAAGAGTGATAAGTCTTCTTTTTAAAAATCTCAAATTTAGGCCATGATCTCCTTTTCCTTTTCCAGTTCAGCTTTGCTCTTCAAAGGCTGCAGCTCCTTGCCGTCGATGCCTTTCGGTTGTTCCGAGTTGAATTTCTGCAGTTTGCCGCTGCCGAAGATCAAGAAGAACAGCGCGCCGAAGACATAGGTACCGACTAGGATCCAGAAAACGTACCTCCAAGTCTCGAAGGTACTGTTCCCTTTCGTCAAGACAGCGACGATTTTCGTGGACAACCAGCCGCCGAACGAGGAAAGCGTGTTTGCCAGCCCGAAAATGGTCCCAGAAAAGTTTGGAGCTATGTCGAGACCGTTGGACAGGTATCCCGCGGTAACAGCCCCGTTGAAGAACAAAGACGCCGTGAAAACTACCACGGATAATGGGGCGTTCATCCCCCAAATTGCTTGGATGATCATCAGCAAGCCTGGAGTTAGTACCGCGAAGGTGGTGAACGATTTTCTAGTCGCCGTCGTGGAAATCCTTCCAGATCTTCGTAGCTTGTCCGCCAACCAGCTAGCCATGATTGCCATCGCATATTTTCCTGAAACAGACGAAAGAAGTTGGTTAAAGGGTGAGTTTCAAATTAATTTTCTGAGTATATAAACGAAGATAAATAAAGAAACCCATACAAGTCCTTACTAAACCCAATTGTGTTTTGATAGGCCAGTATGATGATGCATCAATTATTCTAACATGCGGTATTGGTAAAAAATTACTATTTGGCAACTCATTGCTGCAAATAAGAAATAGGACCGGCCCCAAAACGGAACTCTGAGGTATGCCAAATTTAATGTCAATTAGACCCGAATTTGCGTAATAACAATAAACATGCTGAGATCGATTAATAAAATATGACATAGATTTTGGCTACTCTCAGAAAATTTGTAAACTTTCAATTTGCTGTGTAAAATATGTGCCATATAGCCGAAAGTCTTACTTAGGTCTAAAAGCTGCACGTGTTCTTTGCCCTTAAATTTTTTATTTAACGAATTTATTGCATATTGACCAAACATAAAGTTGGGTTACGCCATTGATGTGACAGCTCTGTATCTCATCAAAATTCTTTACCATAATAATACTAGGACTATGCAAAGGTGACAACATGTTTATATGTTTATTATTTATAAAACTTTTACGCCAACCGGATAAATATTATTGTTTTATTATTAATTTACATGGTTACAGTTAAATCGACGTCCACTGATATAAAAATTACTAGAGCAAAGTTCTAAAAAAAAGTTTACATACAATAAAGTACAAAGGTTGTGGGTTTATTTATTATAATTATGTTGATGATTAATGCGTACTTTTAAAGGTTATAATATTATTTCTATTTTTGTTTAAACACCAATTAATTTTTTGTTGTCTTTACTAAATTTTAATTAGTCAATATCTGATTGCACAACCCCTGTTGGGTGAGTGGTCTATTCTCGATCAGCGCATCAGTAAACACAAAAGTCATTTTTAACTGGTTCATTTTGTAATTACTTGTAGCTTTTTGAAATGGAAAGATTCTTAGAAATTCTAATATTTTGGAATTTCTATTTTGTTTGTCAATCTCTGTTATATTTATTTCCAGACTTCTAAAAGTAGTATATTCATTATATTAACACTTGTAGTTATTCACAAAAAAAAGTGTTTTACCTTTCAAATTTTCTTTATCTTATGACATCCATATTGGATATGTTATAATAATAATAATAATAATAAAAGGTCTTTATTTCCAATACAAATATAAAAAAATTAAATAATACAGTTTCATCTTAAGCTGTACACTAGTAAACATATCCATATAAGCACATACACAAATACACATACAGACATCCATTACAAATACATACACACACATACATACACACCTGCAAGTAACGTATAATTATGTAACACGGAAAGGGAATAACATTGGTCCAGGGCATGGTCAGATCTATTTCCTCTATTCAACAACTCAAGGAGTTACCCTGCTCTGCTAATAACAATTGCCTATAATGGCGCTTGAAGGATATAATAGACTTATTTTTTATGGCCGTTGGAATCGAGTTGTATAATTGTATATATTAGCTATTTGGTAAGTAAATGAGGCTTTGAATAGTTCCGTACGATGAGAGGGAGGGGTGAGTGTACCTTTATGTCGCAAATTTAGGTTATGGACGTCTGTTCTATATGTTATTTTTTTATGAAGATATGCAGGTATTTTATTTTCTATAATTTTTTTAAAAAGACATGCGGAGTGCAGTTGACGTCGCCTGGACATATTTAACCAACCTACCTCTTTAAGCTTGTGTGAGATATGTTGCCCACGCCTAATACCAAATATTAGCCGTAGGCAGGAGTTCTGTATCACCTGTATTCTGCGGGCATCTTCAGCATAGATGCAGGGGCCATAAATTACACTACCGAAATTAAATTTGGATAATACTAACGACTCACATAGGATTTTTTTGGTTTTTTTGTTTAGGAAAAATCTGTTTTGGTATATAGCTTTTAAATTCATATATGCCACACGTATACAGCTATTAATATGAACTTTAAATCTCAGATGTGTGTCAAAAGTCAGTCCTAAATTTTTGGCGTGGTTAACTGGTGCAATTAGCTGTCCATTCACATTTACATAAACTTGTTGGGATACTGAGGACCGTGCATCTTGTGGACCAAAAACAAGCACAGATGTTTTATTTGCATTAATATTTAATGAGTGGCGCTTAGATATATTTACAATGGCCGCGACATCAGTATTTAAATTATTTATTGCGTTTTCAGTTTCGGAGGGGTTAAATGATAAATATAGCTGCGTGTCGTCAGCATAAAAGTGTATGTGACAGTGCTGAAGTGCTTTTATAAAATCAGACGTGTACAGAGTATACAAAAGAGGACCTAGGATTGAACCCTGTGGTACTCCAGATGATATTTCAAGGGGAGTTAAGATTTAAAACAGTGTCTTAGTATAATGCTTAAGTGTTAGAGCCATGGCTAGAGTTTGGATATAGAGTCGGGTCGAGTTTAAAATGATCGATGTATGAATTAATGTTGGGCGTTTTCACTATCTCTTGCACACAAACTTAAAGCGATATCCTAAAGACATTGTCAATGTATGTCTACCAAGATTCTTCCCCACTTCTTTTGAGACGGAAATATGAAATGTACACTGAGGAGTGAGATGCATAGTCATAAACTCAGCGATCGATTCTCAAACTGTGTGATTTCACGACGAATAATATTTATTTCCGTGAACTAACACCACTGTAAATATGAAATACGTCTTTATATGAAATATTTAAGTTATTTTTAGTAGTAAATAGTGGATATTCATCCGCCAAACGAACAATGTCAAGCCACTAAGTCTTACAATTGTCTAGTATGTACATATTGCACGTTATAGAATATAATAAACATAGGATCGCGTAGCTCAATCGGCAAGATACTCGAGCAGCAATAAATGTAAATGGGGTGGTTGTCAGTTCGATCCTCTTCTACTTACTTTTTTTTATTTTTATTTTATTAAACCGCGCCGCGAGTTTTGTTAAAACTTTATTTTCCCCAAAAATGTGTCTTATTACTACTAGCGCACGTTTATCTCTAATAAAATCGACATTCTTACGTTATATATTAATACACGAATGGTGAAACGTACGTCAAGTAGATAAATTGTTCAAGTGTAGTGTTGTATTGTTTATGAAAACGTGTCGTAAATTGTTCAAGTGTAGTGTTGAAGTGTTTTAGTGTGTATGAAAACGTTCCAATGCGTTGTTCTTTCAGAATTGTTTTAATTTGTTTTAAAGTTATTGTTAATTTTTTTAATATATATTTTGTCAACCAGAATCTTTATTTATTATCTCTAAAAAAAAAAATAATTTATTTTCGTTATTCTCATAGAGATTTCAGATTATTTTTTTGTTATTGTATGAAATATTTCATTTTTACTAACATCATTTCCCCCCACTAATACTACGATCCTATCCTTTCCTAGCAAGAAAGGCCCATACTTCCCTGTGGTTCTTGCTGGACTGTAACAATATTAGTCTTTGATTTCTTTTTCTGATAACTCATTGTTATTGGCTGAATTGGGCATTCATTTTTCGTTATCAGTTGTTACAGTGTTCGCCAGAAAGTTAGCTACATATGGGAAAAATTTATATTATTGAGATTTCTAAAAATTACTATATTGGGGGTTCGTTTCCTTTTTTACATGCAAATACCTTTATTTGACTAAAATACGTAAAGTTTTTGTCGAAACTAATCAAATATTTGCGAAATAGACCCAAGAATTTATGATTTTTCATATAGTAATTAATGGTAGGGGTAAAATTTGCACTTTTTTATTTTCCTCATATCTGCTTCAAAATTGATATATGGGGTCCTTGTTGTATTCTATGAACTTTTTCGTAATAAAAGTTTTCGATATCTTAACAATTTGACCCATTTTTCGGTACCACCGTGAACTATTTTTTACAGTTCTGCCAAACCGGTGATCACATGACGTGTCAAAATGTAATTTTTTGTTGTCGAACATGCATAAACGAACCCCCAATAGTTTTTTAGAAATGTCAATAATACAATTATTTCCCATATGTAGCCAACTTTATGACGGACACTGTATAATCAGAATTCCACTAAAATGACAAAGTTACTAAATTAATAATCTTAGCATTTTATGATAACATCTTTCTTATTTTTTTTTATAATTATTTAGCGACATCATTGCCGTTACAGGAAAGAACTGTTTGAGAACTACTGGCATTTCTTATGCATCAAATAAAATCTTAGTTCAGACGTTTTAGCGGCCATGACACAAGTCAGCTTAAATTGTACCCGACTCTAGGAGAATAAAAAACTACCCTTTAGATTTTGACTACAGGTTATCAACTCTTTGCCCACTTTCCCACTCTTCAACCTTTACATATTCGGCAGAATATAAGCGGGTGGGTTTAAAAAAATAACCTCATGTCTAATCTCTATCATCAGAATTTCTGGTTTAGAAAAATGCCTCATCCAGTATATGTATATGAAATAAAATGTCATAAAATATTATCTTAGTTTTCAATTATTTATCATTTAATCAACGTGAAATCTCATTGTTATGTCGTAAAATTGTGGGCTCGACATAAAAATTACTTGATGGAGGATAAAGATAAGATCTGCAGGTGAAAAATAAATTTTTTAATTGATTTTTCAATAAATATTAGATCATCGAAAGGGACAGTTTGACGATGAAAAGGCCATCTCCGTATCTATTGTTATACTCTCAGAAAATTCTTACACAAAAAACAATTATTGACACATGTCCAAAATCGTATATCACCCATAGAGAAAAAAATTACTCTCTGAATTCCGAGGTTTTGTCGTTTTTACGGCTTCATTGACTACACTGCATGCATTTCGGCAAAAAAAGAAAATTGCCAATTTGATCTTGAGCCGGCAAGATTCTGACCATGCATTTAATTCTTTTATACAGGGTGTAATCAGTCTCATGTCATTAAAAAAAAACTGGTAATGGGGACCGACTAGACAAACAGAAAACCTTTATGACTTTTCCCTCTAGGGGCACTTTGAAAAAACTGACCTAGGTCAACATTTTAAATATTTTTTTTTTTTTAAATTAATGTAGAAAATAATTGAGAACCACTGCTTTTCTTGGCCAATGAACTTGTAGTTCCCAATTATACAACTTTTAAATTGTCATAAAAAGTGCAGTCCTTGGCGTCACACGCGGTGTCACAGCAAAGGCCTTGGATCATCCACCTCCTTTGATGGACCGACTCAACCGAACTGAGGCAATTATAAAGAGGTAAATAATTCGTTATCTTTTCCAGCACAACTGCAAGCAAATAATGGCCATAGAAGTTTAAACAGAGCATTTCTTTACATGTGTGTCTTTTAATTTGGAACAAAATATTGGATTAATGTTTATAATTTAGAATATTTAAATGTGATTTATTAATTTGTAACATAAATGAGTGTCCTGGGTTAAAAGCTTACCACCCAAGTAAATTATACGAAGTCTCTGCATCTGCATCAATACACAGTTCGGTACGTCGAATTAAGGACATACGTACTCCGTTCAACACTAAACAATAAACTATCAACTAACGTTGTCAATAAAGAAAAATTAAAGAAAAACTTGGTCCAAAATCCAAAACGGAATACAAAAAGCACGAACAAGTAAGTTGTGTCTGTACGTAATCAAGAATTTAGCGACTTGAACGGTAAAGTCAATAAAATAAATCTTAACTATAAATACACAGTGACCCGAAATTCAAAAATAACAAAAACAACGAACGACGGGGCGGGTTGGACGTGTGTACATAACGAAACACCCACAGTAACTAAAATATTGCATAAGGGAGAGTCAGAGTATAAGGCAAAGACACGCGTGATGATCTAAACCTACCTCAATATTCCAGCAGTTCTCAAAAGATTTTATTGAAAATTCGCCAAATTTTTGTTTATTTTTTTTCTCCATAACTATGAGCTTTAGACCCCATGTTATATAAGGTTTTTTTGTTTGTCTTGTCGTTCCCTACCACCAGTTTTTTAATGATATGAAAGAAATTACACCCTGTATTAAATATTGCACAAAATGGCTATTACATTTTTTCCCTCACTGAGGTGGTAGAAAGTAACATATTTTACATTATGTGTATAGGTACCGAGTGATTTTTTTTAACCTGAATCTTTCAAATATCTAGAGTACCTAATAAGCACTCTGCGAAAAAATGTTTCAAACAAAAGTTGTATAATTGGATGGGGGTAGTTGGGCAGTATATGTCACTTTGACTTTTGGCGGAAGGGTTAAAGCCATTCAAGCTCAAATTCTGTTTTTAAATGGAAACCTCTATTTTTTATTGCAAATTCGGATTGTCTCACTAAAAATAGACTACTTTTGTTCGAATCATTTTTTTCTGAAATTGTCATTTTTTTAAAGTTATCCGGCGAGGAAAATCAAAATGTTAGAACTCTGCGATTTTTTTACTCGAAAAAGAAGAAATTTGGATAAAAATTGCAAGAGGCAAAAAGAGTTTGGAATGATCTCTGAAATATTCTCAACTTTTTTCCTAATTGTCCAATGCCCCTCGCAAAAAAGAGCACTGTGAAGTTTTCAACTGCTTCAAAAAGGGCATTGGACAATTCTGATAAAAATTGAGAATATTCCCTGGATGATTACAAACTCTTGCAATTTTTGTCGAAACTTCTCCTTTTTCGAGTAAAAAAATTTTGATTTTTCTCGCCGGATAACTAAAAAAGACAATTTCAAAAAAAATGTTTCGAACAAAAGTAGTCTATTTTTAGTCAGACCAATCGAACTTTGCAATAAAAATAGGGGTTCCCATTTAAAAAATCAAATTGACCTTGAATGACCTTAATCCTGCCACCCAATGTCACAGTGACATAGAGGGTGTAATTAGTTTCATATCATTATAAAAATTTGGTGGTAGGGAACGACAAGACAAACAAAAAAACTTTATATAACATGGGGTCTAAAGCTCATAGTTTTGGAGCAAAAAAAAATAAACAAATATTTCCACAATAATTAATAACATAGTTTGAGAACTGCCGGCATACTCTTACATTCGTGCAAATAAGTATGGTACGCCTAAGAGATCATCGAAAAGCATGTCGACAAAGCAGTTAAAAGCGACCGACAGAGGACACCGCCATGTTTTTTGCTTCTTCGCGGTCAAATTATCTTATTACGCGTGGTATACTCTCCCTTGTAATATTCTCAAGTAATAATTTCAGTTTGTGTCCTTACTTGGTAAATAACGTACCACACGACGAGACCTACCCGTTCCTTGGTTTTGTCTGTTGTTTTTGTTCTTTTTGAATTTTGTGCCATTTATGTTAAGATTTATTTTATTGACTTATCGTTCAAGTCGTTTGTATTTGGTTACGTAAGACATTACTTCTCGTTCGTGCTTTTTGTGTTACTGTTTGTATTTTGGACCAAGTTTTTCTTTATTGATAACGTTAACTCACAGTTTAGTGCAGATTTTGGACATTATGGGAGATTACACTTATCCAGAGCCCGCGGATATGCACTTGGTGTATGAAGAAAGTGGTGGAAATGCATCTGGTGCGGAAGAGCTTTAGAACAATTGCAACAACGTATTTTAATGTGCATAGAAACCATAAAAAATGATCCTAATTTACCAAATGGAGTGCGTATATCCTTAGTTCGATGTGCCGAAATGTGTATACGTGGAGATGGAGGTAACTTCGAACAATTTTTATGAAAAATTCAAAAGAATGATTCAGTTATTGGGTGTTACCTATTGGCCATTAAAGGTATGATTATTATTAGTATTCGCTGTCTTGTTTTCATCTGTTTATTATTGTTTACATTGATTTTCAGAGAGACCAAAGACTCCATTTTTAGTTTTCGATACCTGATTGGGAAAAATTATGCGCCCAATTCGTTAAAAAAATCAGATTTTTTTCCTAATTTAAAATACACAACTATTTTCTCTTATCGTATCTCGGTCGTCTAACTGTTCATTTTCCAATTTCATAAAATAATTACTCCGAGAATTACTCATTTTTTAAGCTTTTAACACAATGTTACAAATGTTAATAAAGCACTTTTTTAAATTTTATAAATTCTTATAAACGACAATAAAAGCTACAATAACTTTGTTCCGAATTAAAAAACACACGTAAACAAATCCTATTTAAACCCCTGCGGCCATGCTATGCTTGCGTTGTGCCCAAAGAGAAGGAATTATTTACATTTTCATAACTAGTGGTATAGAAAGTCCGGTACAAGTAATCCCATCAAAGTGCCGCATTTCTACCGGCGGGAACACAAGTCGGGTATTACAGTTTTTTAATATTTCTAATATTCGGAACTATAAGATCCATTGACCCTGAAAAACAGTGGTTCTCAAATGTTTCCTACCTTAACATTAAAAATGTAAACCCAGGTTAGTTTTTTTCAAAGTGCCCCTAGAGAAAAATGTCATATAGATTTTTTGTTTGTCTAGTCAGTCCCTATTACCAGTTTTTTTAATGCCATGAATATAGTTACACCCTGTATACCGCCGAAATACCCCCTTCCAATTCTACAACTTTTGTTTGAAACATTTTTTCGTAGATTGTTTATTACTCGAGATAATTGAAAGTTTCAGGTTAAAAAAATCACCCAGTATACCGTTGACTTGAAAAGCATTATTGTTACTAAATATATGTAAAATTCCTTCACGTTCTCGATATTATGTACATGTCAATGTCAAAGCGCTAATAGGTATATAAAAAGTATCGTTTATTTTAGAAATCATAAACAATACAATGACAGACCTTACATAACATTTTTATAGTAGGTTATTACGAATTTTAGCGTATATAGTGCTTGGGGTTCTCCCAAAATATCATTACATTTTTCCACCCTATCATTACAAGTGATTTTATAGAATCTTGTGTGACCGGAAATAAAACACGAGCTGATGTTATATCGTGACATATTAGGGGCAACTAACTGGCGATAATTGGTGAAAAAATTCCATAAAACCAGGTTAACAGACTTTGGAATAGCAGTAATTGCTCAAGCCCCAATCATTTTATCGAAATTGTAGGAAATACTTAATTACTGATTATATTAACTTAAATTATAAACAGAGAACTAAGTTTATTACAAAATTTTATCTGAAGCCGGTCAATGGAAAATTATAGGGTGACTTGTTTTGAATCGAGTTCGTTTTACTACAAAATAAATTTTATAGGTTTTTTTTACTTCCACATCCACGTAGTGAATTGGAAGTATAGTAATCGTAAAAAAAATTTCAAAAATTTTATTCTTCAATTTTTACTAGAGATTGTTAAATTTATAAATCAAAATGGAAAAAATATTGACTTCACTTATCCTCGTAAAGCGTTTACCAGGGTTTCACAAGGATCCGTTTTGAGCCTATTATTATTTTTACCCTCCATCAATGATTTCAATAGTCTTATTGAGGATAGAGTCTGCTCTTGCAAGTTTTGTTGTACAATAATATAGTTCCAAGTGTGCGTTTTCACTTTACTAAGACATATCCCATGTAACAATTACAGTTTTAAAATAATCTGTAAGTTATTCTAAAAACTTAATTCCAAGACTACTTATAAACGTAAATAGTTTGGAAGAACTCTATGAAGCCGATTTAAAACCTTTATAAGAGTATAGGGGCCCATCTAGAGAAGGGCCTACATGCCTCTTTTTAAAACTACTATTAAAACTTTCACGTTTTAATGAATTATCTAAAGCTTTACTCAGAGGGTGTCTGAAGAGTATTATAAAACCATACTTGGATTAGGATAGGCATTATATCAAAACTTAAAAGACACACACAAATGCTTTGAGCGGACTTTTTGTATTTAAAGAAGTAAAAATGAATGCAAATAAAGCTCTTCTACGTGCACTACGGGCGGCTATAGTTATATATAAGTTATAAAATGGACAATTGGCGACTACTAAGAACAGTTCAGAAAAATAGTTAAAGATGGACTCCTTAATGATGATGGGGCTATTTATAGTGGGCTAAAATTTTCAACGAGGCCAACTTAACTGTAAAACATATATTAGATAGTTCTTAAAAATTCGTGCGATTTTTAAAAAATATATAATTTATTTTTTCGTGATTTAAAAAGTAAAGAGAGCTTTAACATCTGCCCATAATATGGTTTAGTATATGTAAATTGTTTTTATAAAACATTTCTAGAGTCGGGTCTAGTTTAAAATGACCGTTGTATGAATTAATATTGCGCATACGTCTTCACTATCTCTTGCACACAAACTTAAAGCAATAGCCTAAAGTAATTGTCAATGTATGTCTACCAAGATTCTTTCCCACTTCTTTTAAGACGGAAATATGACATGTACATTGAGGAGTGAGAAACAGTAATAAGCTCAGCGACTCTCAAACTGTGTGATTTGACGACGAATATTATTTATTTCCGTGAACTAACACCACTCTAAATATGAAAAACGTCTCTATATGAAATATTTAAATTATTTTTAGTGGTAAATAGTGGATATGAATATGTCAAACGAACAATGTCAAACCACTAAGTCTTACAATTTTCTAGTACGTACATATTACACGTTTTAGAATAGGATGAACATAGGATCGCGTAGCTCAATCGGTAAGGTATTCGAGCAGCAATTAATGTAAATGGGGTGGTTGTGAGTTCGATCTTCACTTCTACTTTATTTTATTTGATTAATCTCTACTAAGAGTTAATAATTTTCCTTCTAAAATTTTTATTTTATTAAACCCCGCCGCGAGTATTCTTAAAACTTTATTTTCCCCAAAAACGTGACTCTTATTACTACAAGCGCATGTTTATCTCTAATAAAATCCACTTTCTTACGTTATATATGTTGGCTACATATGGGAAAAATTTGTATTATTGAGATTTCTAAAAATTACTATATTGAGGGTTCGTTTCTTTTTTTACATGCAAATACCTTTATTTGACCAAAATACATAAAGTTTTTGTCGAAACTAATCAAATATTTGTCAAATAGACTCAATAATTTATGATTTGTCATATAGTAATTAATGGTAGGGATAAAATTTGCACTTTTTTATTTTTCTCATATCTGCTTTAAAATTTTTTCTTAATAAAATTTTTCGATATTTTAACAATTTGACCCATTTTTCGGTACCACCGTCAACTATTTTTTACAGTCCTGCCAAACCGGTGATCACATGACATACATAACAAACCTGCAAAATATAGTTTTATTAATTATGTTCCGAAATAAAAACAAAATTTCTAGAAAATTAAATGATTTAGGTATCAGTAAGTGTGAACAAAACAACTATAGGAGACATTTTCGTTAATAACAAACAAAAACTAAATAAAATGGATCAATTTGGTGTATATAAAATTAGTTGTAAATATTGCAATGCTGTCTATATCGGTCAGAACATAAAAAAATTATCTTAAATAACAATAAAAATAGAGGAATGTCAACACACTGTATTGAAAACAACCATTTCATAGATACTGATAACATAAACTTACTTAATTCAGAAAGAAAAAGTAAACGTTTAGATCTGCTAGAAAAACTAGAAATCAAAAAATCTTTCAAGTACAACCCTTGTACCACGAATGACCAACAACATTTCTTGAATACCGCTATAATAAACAAATTGCTAAGAACTATCCATTGATTTATATAACCACCTTAGGTCCACTCCAAATATTCCCATAATTAAGGATGTTAAATTAAGTCTTAAATAGATTAGGTCATAAATAGATTAAGACATAAATACTTTTAGATATAAATTAGAATAAGCACGTCGGAAACTTTAGTATTCACTATGTAATACTCTTGATAAAGGCCTAATAAGCCGAAACATATGTAGAGTATTTATAATATATTGATTGATTCATCTAAAAGCAGTGTTTAATTTATAATTAACAATTATTTACTTATTCTCTATAAAACTTGATCTTCCTAACTTGAACTTAACAGCTATAACGTTTTATTGAAGGTTTGACAAATACCTTGTGTTGATAAGTCAGTTATAAGCCAATAAAGACTAAAAGATAATTTAGTTTTAATGTAAGTGCTTGAAGGCCTTTTTAAAACTTTCCTTAGGACAAAACTATCTTTAAGTACATTTGGCATTTAATAAATCTGGTATAAATCAGCGGTTTATAGGTAAGCCATTATAAAACACTGATAGAACCTAAATAAATCTAAAAAGCATTTAAATTGTTACTTCGGATGCGGATGCGCTTATAATTCCAAACAAAACTCATTATGCAAATTGGAATTCGAGTTTATGGTGTCTATTTAGAAAAACGTGGCATAACCATTTAAGTCATATCATATATATTGGAGAAAAAAATATTCCTAAGAGATTTTTTGAAACCACATTTGAGATTATTTTAATAAATAATGACATAATCTATAATTATGAGTCTATGCTGACAGAGATATGGTAACGAATGTTTTAATTTTGATTAGTAATTTTAGAACTTAATGGTACCATTTTTTAGAATGTGATCTTCCATTTTCTAAAAGCTATAATTACAATCAATTCCTTGCAGAGCACACACCCAGTAGGGTGTATAATAAAACTTTAGCCCAAAAGTTAGACAGAAGAAAGTACCAGGGTTGCAAAAGTTTAAAACAGTTCGTTTAAAACACTTGAATTTTAAACACACATGTTTTAAATCAGGCTTTAAACATTTGTTTTAAACATGCTTAAAACACACTTTTGTTTTATTGAAGAAAAACATGTTTTTTGCAACCCTGGAAAGTACAGAACAGTTCTGTATGACATGATGTAAACTCATATAAAATTAAATGCAAAGTGAAAGATCACAACTTAAATAACAAAATCTAATTCATTTCAAACTGCTGCTGTATTGTTGTTTAAGTTGCCTTTGTGTACTGTTTATTAAATATTATATAAAATGTGTCATGTAATACAACCTTTGAAGGTACTTAATTGAAATATGAATCATTTAGTACGACGCAAAAATGCAAGAAACGTGTCTACATTAAAATAACTGGTTTGAGTACTCGGAGAAAGAAAACAGATTTGTAAACTGATACCTTGCAATTCAATTAGGAGATAATATCAATTATGCTTATAAAATAATTAAAATTAGATATGAGATAATCAAACATCGCTTACGACCTCACGATATACTAACTGCGTTTTGAAATTGAAGCGTGATCACGAAGCCTTTTCACGTAATTGTCAGAGATTTTGGGTGCTGATTTTTAAAATCGTTCTATCTAGCGTTTTTGAAAAGTTGGTACGAAGAGTTGTAATTATTTTGTCTCTCGTAGAATTTTGAACTTCTCGGGGCAGACAGAAAAAACGCGTATGAACAGAAAAAATATATTTGTGCTCTCCATTAAGTTCTTTTGTGCCTTTTATTTATTAAAAAAAAATGAAGGTACAATTCTTGTCGATAACGAAAATTATAACTATTATACATGGTGAAACATATTCTTTATAGGATTTTGCAAACAGTGGAAAGAAAAGCTATCTATGAGAACTAAAGGAAAAACTATATATAAAAATATGAATGAAATCTTTGCATTCTTTCGATAACCTGACTTCCGGTTATGCTAACAAGTAAAAATTCTCATTTGCCATTCTCATTTTAACACTAGCATCCAACCTAGTCCCCTACGGCTAAGCAGGCTAAACTAGTATCTACATGATCCCCTACGATATGTAAATTAAGTTAAAAATGAGAACAAAGGCCTCAAATTAATTTATTTACGTACCTTGTCTTTAAAAAAATTTTTCATTCTAATGAATTACATTTTCATAAAATCTCATTCAGTTTCTCACCGGGAACTGAATCGATCGATATAGAGAAAAGTACGGATTAAAAATTTTTGAAAATTTAGATAGTTACTATTGTCGGTGTGGCCAATCCAACTGAAATAATTAGAAGCATGGGGTACTTCCGGTTATACCGGAAGTCAATACCAACTTGCTTATTTTAAATGGAACACCCTATATATTTTCGACTTTTCGAAATGACAATAAAATTCTGAGTTCAGGCATGTAGCACACCCTATATCTAAACCCAGTAGTTTCGAAGATATTTGACATTTTATAAAAAATTTGACAGGTGCAACGGTTTGCAAGAACCGTTATAACTTTTTCTGTGTAGGACATCCTCGTTTGCTCCTTGGCACGAAGAGAGAACACAAGGAGAACTACGTTCTACAACTGAAATAAATTCAATAATATCATACCAAGTGTTCCGTTTTTCGCGATACATTTTATCAACTTCAAACCGCGAAAACTTGTTTAGGTCAAATGGAACACCCTATATTTTTTTACGTCAAGTTGTGTAAAATTGAATTTCCTTCTTTTTCATATTAGCATTGAGGGGTTAAAGTGTTCAACTTTTTGAAATATTTGAGATTTTATTAGAAATTCATCAATTGTTGTAATCATTTCATCAAAATAGCTATGATTAGAAACAATCAGTTATTGTCTTATTGCAAAAAATGCCAGCATATTTAAATTACACCCACGAAGACTTTTTAAATTTGTTTGTTATTTATGGAGAATGTGATAAGGTAATATCTAGAACTTGCAGCACATTTGCTACTCGATATCCAGAAACGGAAACCGTCACCAAACACTGTAAAACGCATACTGGAAAATTTTAAAAATTATGGCTCTGTCAAGGCCAAAATGCAAAGAAGAAAGCCTATTGTTGATGACGAAAACATTGAAATAGTCATTCTGGGATATTTTCATGCCTTTCCAAGGATGTCATTAAGACAAGCTGCTCTGGAATCGGGACTATGCAAGGATTCAAGTCACAGAATTTTATTAAAACATAAGTTTCACCCGTTCTCATTCCATATGGTTCAAGGATTAAAAGAAACAGATTTCCCAAGAGGACAGAATTTTTGTGAGTTTATTATAATAAGGTCTGAGGGTGACGATTCTTATTTGGAAAATATTATATGGACAGATGAAGCAAAATTTACTAAAAATGGACTTTTTAATAGACACAATTCGCATTATTGGAGTGACTCAAATCCTCATATGTTCAGAGAGCGAAACTTTCAGGAAAGTTGGCAGTTCAATTTTACTGTGCCGGAAGAAACGATAGAGTGGTGGCATTATAATTTTATCAGGAAAATTTAAACGGTAAATTAAATTTTCTCTTGTGCTAATATGTATAGGTAAATTTTTGTTTTTTTTAGGTGAAAGATATCTAAATATCTTACAAAATTTGAATAATAACTATTTAAAAAATGTACCTCTCGCCGAACATAGAACCATTTTTTATTAGCATGACGGTGCTCCCCCACATAACGCATATGTAATTAATAATTATTTACAAGAAATTTTTTATGATCAATGGATTGCCAATAATGGCCTCCTCGCTCGCCCGACTTATCAGTTCTGGATTATTTTATTTGGGGAACTATTAAATAAAGTTGATGAGAGCCCATTAACAACCATTGAAGATTGTATGCATTTCAAAACATATCACAGGATTCAATTACAAGAACCCATTAGGAACTAATCCGAAGGTGCGAAAAATGTGTCGAGGTTCGAGGGCGAAATTTTGAGCAATAATTAAATTAAAATGGAATCATGTTTTAAATTCATCTTATCTCTGCTATTTTAGTTCAATTCGATTAATACGCATGTTACAGTGTTAGTGTTATTTTCCGTTTTTGTGGATATCGAGTAGCAAATGTGCTACAAGTTCTTGATATTACCTTATCACATTCTCCATAAATAATAAACAAATTTAAAAAGTCTTCGTGGGTATAATTTAAACGTGCTGGCATTTTTTGACACAAGATAATGACTGATTGTTTCTAATCATGGCTATTTTGATGAGATGATTACAACAATTCATGAATTTCTAATAAAATCGCAAATATTTAAAAAAGTTGAAAACTTTAACCCCTCAATGCTATCAGAAAAAATTCAATTTTACACAACTTGACGTAAAAAAATACAGGGTGTTCCATTTGACCTAAACAAGTTTTCGCGGTTTGAAGTTGACAAATGTAACGCGAAAAACGGAACACTTGGTATGATATTATTGAATTTATTTCAGTTGTAGAACGTAGTTCTCCTTATGTTCATTCTCCGTGCCAAAGAGCAAATAAGGATGTCCTACACAGAAAAAGTTATAACGGTTCTTGCAAACCGTTGCACCTGTCAAATTTTTTATAAAATGTCAAATATCTTCGAAACTACTGGGTTTCGATATAGGGTGTGCTACATCCCTGAACTCAGAATTTTATTCTCATCTCGAAAGTTGAAAATATATAGGGTGTTCCATTTAAAATAAGCAAGTTCTAATTATTTTAGTTGGATTGGCTACACCAACATTAGTAACATCTAAATATTTTAAAAAATTTTATTTTCTCTATATCGATCGATTCAGTTCCCGGTGAGACACCCTGTATATTTTTTAATTTTGTTACTTTATTAAGGATTGCCAATTATGACTTTAAAGAAAAAAATGAATGCTTTTCTTCAATGCAAAAATAGTAATATGATAACGAATATGAAAAAAAAATGTTTTACTACTTTACTTTGGTTTTTAATTTTTTGTTTACTTTAAAAAATTATAATAAACAAAATAAACAATTTCTAAAAACTTTTATAACGCAATCTTGTTAAGTATATGTATAAGAAGGGCTCCAAGAAGCGAAAATTTTATAGGCCAATTATTTTTTTTTTAATTTTTGTCTCCAACGACAACGGAAGTCCCATAAAATTTCGTTACTTAACAATGGCCTAACTTGTTGAAAAATAAACTTTAACAATGCTTCCCAACGGGACCACCTTATTTTATGAAGTGTTAAGAATACACCATAATTTTTTCAATTTTTTTAATTGATATTTAATAGTATAAAGAAGTTATTTTCTGTGATGTACTCTCTTTTGAGGCGCATGCATCCTGATGTGGTCGCGCGGGATCCTATTTTCAGCGTTAAATTAAAATTATAAATGATGGAGATAGACTTCCGGGAGTAAGGACTTTTTTATTGAAAATTACCTCCTATTTAAGAATCTTTTTTCCGACTTCCGTTATCGTTTATAGTTTTTGAGTTATAAGCGAAAAACTAAATGCCATTTTTTTCATCTTAATTTGTTTATAACTTTTGCAATTTTTTATGTGCTAATGAAACATTTTAATACATTTTTCTAGACATCATTCCGAATCCAATAAGCCCATATTTTTAGGAGCTATTTCAAGAATTAACACCTTTTTGAACTTGCGAATTAGACTACTGTTTGAATCTTCCTCTGTGATTAGCTATCCACAACTAAAAAGTATACATGAAAAATTCATAATATTATTAAAACTTCAAATAACGTGCCACTTTAAACTTGATAAATATAATGCCATGACCACTTAGACTTGGGAAGGTGTTCAGTTTTAGGCGTTATTTGGCAGCTTAAAAGACAAAAATGGTAGAAAGAGAGTCCTGAGATAAGCTAGAAAACTCGCTTGCCACGTTAGATCTTTTTGACGTTAGAAAAGTGTATTAAGAATTGAACAATACCAACTTCTAAGTGCACATGCTGTACCTACCTAGCCGCAGGAATATGTACATTATTAATAATCATATAATAACGTTTCGATTAACATTGTGAATAAATTTAAATACATTTGGTTAATGAGGGAGCGACGTCCATATTTTCAAAAGAATACTTTAATGCGAAGAAATAAATATGTATTATTCAAAGCGACAGCGATATGTATTGAAACTTAATTAGCACATTATAATATGACTATGCAATTTGACTCAACTTACAAATTTATGTAATATTTTAAAATATATTCTGCGTAATGCAGACAAGAAAATAAAAAGTATTATCAATAGATAGGTATTAGCGATGCGTATTATCGATGAAAATAAGTTTTCCAATTTGAGATGCGGATAATGCCGCAAAATTTGATATGAAATATTACAAAATTCACAAGAAAAATTTACAAAAAAATCGCTAAAGGTATTTACACAGAACTTCCCTCTATTTGGGCATGGCGGTCACTCTAAAAAATTCATAATTACGAAATGACATTGAAAATAATAATCGGAATATAGTTATCACTATTATTACAAAGAAAACCTGATAAGTTTTGGTCAAAAAAATATGCAGTGTTCATCTAACAGCAAAAGTTCAATACTAAATAACAGGTGCCAGATACGGAAGGCTTGCGCAAATACCTTTACAAATGTCCACCATGACTGAATTATTTCTTGGGATGATCACCCTGTACATTTTTCAATAAAAGTATAATAGGTGCATATGCCAAATATTATCACCATCTGTCACATTTTCAATTCCACATTCACGTAGTGGAGTAGAAGTATAGTGGTGGTTAAAAAATTTCATTTTTTTATAAATTTTTCAAAAATGTTGGTAAAAAATTTTTTAAAATATTTTTCTTCTGCAATAGGTTTAGAATGTCATGATGAAACATGGAAATTTTAAATTTGAGCAAAAAGGAAAGTTTCCTTCTATTCTATAGTAGTAATTTTTTATTTTTTTTTTAAATATGTTTAGAATGCGATGAAACGTGAAATTTTTTAATTTGAGCAAAGAAGAATCTGAGTAAAGAAAAAATGTTTTTCCATCTATTTTAGTGGCAAAAAATTTTTGAAAATTTTTGGTGAAAAAAATGTTAAATATTTTTTTCCTGAAATAGGTTTAGAATGTCATGTCATGTCTAGTGGTAAAATTTTTTTCCAAAATGGTAAAGAAATGTTGCAAATGTTTTTTTCCGAAATAGGTTTCGAATGTCATGAAACGAGGAAATTTTAAATTTGACAAAAAAAAATAATTCATCTATTCTATAGTAAGTAGTTATAATAAAAAGATTTTTAAACATTTCAAAATTTTTTTAAAATTTGTTTGAATAGGTTTAGAATGCCATGAAAACGTGAAAATTTTAAATTTGAACAAAGAAAAAAAACGTTCCATCTATTTTAGTGGTAAATTTTTTTAAAAAATGGTAAAAAAATTTCCTAAAATTTTTTTTTTAATAGGTTTAGAACGCTATGATAGGTAGAAATTTTAAATTTGAACAAAGAAAAAAAAATCGGTAAAGGTATTTACACAGAACTTCCCTCGTTCATGGCAGTCTCTCTAAAAAAATAATAATTACGAAATGACATTGAGAATAATAATCGGAGTAGAGTTATTGCTGTTATTACAAAAAAAACTTGATAAGTTTTGGTCAAAAAAATATACAGATTGCTCATCCAACAGCAAAAGTTCAATACTAAATAGCAGGTGCCACATATGGCAGGCTTGTGCAAATACCTTTACAAATGTCCACCATGACTGAATTATTTCTTGGGATGACCACCCTGTACATTTTTCAATAAAAGTATAATAGGTGCATATGCCAGATGTTATTGCCATCTGTCACATTTTCAATCCAACATTCACGTAATGGAGTGGAAGTATAGTGCTGGTTAAAAAATTTCATTTTTTTAAAATTTTTCAAAATATGGTAAAATAATTTTCAATTTTTTTTTCTTCTGAAATAGGTTTAAAATGTCAAAGATAGAAATTTTAAATTACAGCAAAAAGGAAAGTTTCCTTCTGTTCTATAGTAGTGCTAAAAAAAGTTTAAAAATTTAAAATGATGTATTTTTAAAATAGGTTTAGAATGCTATGAAACGTGAAAATTTTAAATTTGAGCAAATAAAAAAAAAATTCGATCTATTTTAGTGGTAAAAACTTTTTGAAAAATGTTGGTGAAAAAAATTTTCAAAATTTTTTTTCTGAAATACCTAGGTTTAGAATGTCATTTAAATTTGAGCATTCTGGTGTTAAATTTTTTTCCAAACTGGTAACAAAATGTTGCAAATTTTTTTTTCCGAAATTGGTTTGGAATATCATGAAACGAGGAAATTTTAAATTTGAGCAAAAAAAATTTTTTCATCTGTTCTATAGTAGTGATACATAAATGGATTAAAAATGTTTTCAAATTTTTAAAAAAATTCTTCAAAAACATTTTTAAATTTGTTTGAATAGTTTTAGAATGTCATGGAAACGTGGATAGTTAAAATCTGAACAAAGAAAGAAAAATTCTATCTTAGTGATAAAATTTCAAAAAACTTTTTTTTTTAATCAGGCTTAGAATGCCATGAAACGTGAAAATTTTGAATTTGAAGAAAGAAAAAAAAATTCATTTTAGTAGTAAAAATTTTTTCAAAAATATTGGTGAAAAAATTTTTTTTTCCTGAAATAGGTTAAGCGTGTCATGAAACGTAGAAATTTTAAATTTGAGCAAAAACAAATTTTTTTCATCTTGGTAAAATTTTTTTCAAAAATGTTTGAAAAAAATTTTCAAATTTTTTTTTTCTGAAATAGGTTTAGCGCGTCATGAAACGTGGAAATTTTAAATATGAGCAAAAAAAAATTTTTTTCAACTTGGTAAAAATTTTTTCAAAAATGTGAAAAAAATTTTCAAAATTTTTTTTCCTGAAACAGGTTTAGCGCGTCATGAAACGTGGAAATTTTAAATTTGAGCAAAAAAATTTTTTTTTCACTATTTATTCCGTTTAGACGGTCCACCCTGTATATTTTTCAGTGAAAATTCTACCAGTTCTTCGCTGACAGTAGGGTTAACTACCTACCAAATTTGACTGCTCTCCGTCAAGTAGTTTTTTAGTAAATACACCAACAGACAGACAGACAGACAGACAGACAGACAGACCGACAGACAGACAGACAGACAGACTGACGGAATTGAAAAACCTATATTTTCGGAATCTACGTGTTCTGAAACGTCAGAATCCGAAAAAATCTCGGAGGGTGATTTTTTCTCGAATACAATACTTCCCTTCGGTATGCGAGGGAAGTAAAAATTCCCTCTATTTTAGTGGTAAAATTTTTTTCAAAAATGGTAAAAAAACTTCAAAAATTTTCAAAATTTTTCTTCTGAAATAGGTTTAGCGTGTCATGAAACGTAGAAATTCTAAATTAGAGCAAAAACAATTTTTTTTCAGTATTTAATCCCTTTAGACGGTCCACCCTGTATATTTTCCGGTGAAAGTTTAACAACCACTTCTTCGCTGACGGTAGGGTCAACTACCTACCAAATTTGACGACTCTCCGTCAAGTAGTTTTTTAGGTAATGCACCAACAGACAGACAGACAGACGGACGGACGGAATCGAAAAACCTATATTTTCGAAATCTACGTAATCTAAAACGTCAAAATCCGAAAAAATCTCGGAGGGTGATTTTTTCTCGAATACAATACTTCCCCTCGGTATGCGTACAAAGGGGAAGTACAAAGAAATTTTTTTTGAAAACATTTAAATTTTTTATCACTACTATTTACTATAGAATAGATGAAATTTTTTTTGCTCAAATTTAAAACGTCCACGTTTCATGACAGTCTAAACCTATTTCGGAAAAAAAAATTTAGAACATTTTTTTACCATTTTGGAAAAATTTTTTACCACTAGAATAGACGGAAAAAAAGTTTTTTCGCTCAAATTTAAAATTTTCACGTTTCATGACATTCTAACCTATTAAAAAAAAAATTAGAACATTTGTAATCTTTTTAACCACTACTAATAGATGAAAAAAAATGTTTTGCTTAAATATAAAATATCCACGTTTTTTTTACCATTTTAGAAAAAAAATTTACCACTAGAATAGATGGACAGAAATTTTGTTTCTCTCAAATTTAAAATTTCCACGTTTCATGACATTCTAAATCTATTTAAAAAAAAAATTGATTTTTTTTTTTTAAATTAATATTCTTTTACTACTACTATAGAATAGAAGAACACATTTTTTTTGTACATACTTAAAATTTCCACTTTTCATTCTAAGCCTATTGCAGAAGAAAAAATTTGGAAAGATTTTTTATCAACATTTTTAAAAAATTTCAAAAATAATGAAATTTTTTAACCACTACTAATACTTCCACTCCTCTACGTGAATGTGGAATTGAAAATGTGACAAATGGCAATAATATTTGGCATATGCAACTATTACACTTTTATTGAAAAATGTACAGGGTGGTCATCCAAGAAATAATTCAACCATAGTGGCCATTTGTAAAGGTATTTGCGCAAGCCTTCCATATTAGGCACCTGCTATTTAGTATTGAATTTTTGCTGTTGGATGAGCACTCTATATTTTTTTGACCAAAAGTTATCAGGTTTTCTTTGTAATAATAGTGATTAACCGATTTACCGATTATTATTAATGTCCTTTCAATATTTTTTTAGAGTGACCGCCATGCACAAATAAAGAGGGAAGTTCTGTGTAAATACATTTACCGATTTTTTTTATTACCTTTCAACCCATATAAGCATTCCGTATAGCTAAAGTGTACGGTTTTTGAGTTATTTGAAGTTATTTAGAAACATTGTAGTTTCTCGAAAACGTCTAATAGGTATTTTAGTGTAATCTAATTCTCTCATCCTATAGTGTGTGTGGACACATTTAACTATGACCAAATACAGCCCGCGTCATCATATACCATTAGAGGTGAAACAACTCATAAACTTCTAGTAAACAAAGTTATTAATCTATTATATAATTTATGTCGTTGTCTATTGACCCGGTTTTGGGTATGGGTCAAGCAAATAAGTCGTTTTTTGGCCGTGAAACCAAGAAAATTATGTACAGTATGGAACCTCCGCGTATTGATAGTATAGGAATCGCTAATATCAAACAAAAGACCCCAAGTCTGTTACGCGAAAGATTTAATTTCTAAGCATGTGAAGGTGTGGATTTAAACTATCAACAACATTGTGGTAAATTTTCTTAACGCCGTAGGTGTAAAATCCCGGTTTTTGAATAATAACAATAACGTTGGACCGCACAGGATGCGTTCAAGGCGGAGATCAATGCCTTTTGACATTTTCACCACCTCCTCTCTCTCCTGACCTTAACCCAATTGAACATGAGGATAGTTGTCATTGGCGTAAGATGCTACTTATTAACGTAATATGTACTCACCTAAATAAGGTAAACTAGACAGCAGTCCGTTCTCTTTGATGTTAAAATGCAGCACATCCTTCATATAAGTCGGCAACTGATTTACAACTGTAAAATATCCGAAAACAGAACACGCATGTGTTATTATAATAGCCCAAACTGGCAAGCTAGTAAAGATTTTCACCCACGGCACAGTACTGGGCTTGACACTTTTACCACCCTCTCCTTCAAGAATGCTATTCTCGATCTCCAGTCTCTCCTCCATAGTTATCCTAGGATGCTGTGCAGGCGAGTCAAACACTAAGAAGAACCAAAGAATGGACCAGGCTAAACCTATCACTCCGGTGACGTAAAACACGCTAGCCCACCCAACGGTACTTATCAAATACCCACAAACTGGCAGAGTTAAAGCCGCGCCCAAACTGCTAGCCATCATGTTGGCTATGAACTTGGACCTTTCCATAGGGGGTATCCACTTGGCGGCCATGGGAGGAATCGCGGGCCAGGTGGCTCCCAAAAAGAAGCCCAACACCGCCCGCAGGATTAGTATCACGTAGTAGTTCATGTAACACGCGGCCGGTGTTAGAATAGTGAGTATGCTAGCGGCTAGCATGCCACCGCCGAAGATCTTCCTAGCTCCGACTATCTCAGCCATGCGGCCACCTGGAAGTTCCGTAAGAACGTAGCCCCAGAAGAAGCTTCCTAAGATGTCGTTTTTTTGCTGGGAGTCCCAGTCGAAACGGGTCTCTTGGACTCGGGGGGCTTTTGTGGGCGAGGAAGCATTTGTGGTTAGGTTTGTGGATGTTGTGTTTACTTCTATCATGTCCACTATGGCTATGGTGAGGTTCACGCGCAGCATGTAGTTGAACATGAAGCCTAGGATGACCATGATATTCAGTACTTGGCGACATGTCAGGTAATCTGGAACAAACAAAGAGAAATTAGTGCGTGAAGCATTATTTTACAGTTACGGAGGTGACGCTTAAAAAGACGAGCTCGTCGTAACTTTCTGCCGTCTGGTATTTAAGGTGTCCATTCCCTAGAAAGAGACATACGATAGGGAAATATTTATTAATTTTGGCCATAACTTTTTTTTCTAAGTACGTATACTTAAAAAAACTATAAGAGTACCTAAGTAGAATCATAACAAGACTATTACTATGAATTTTTATTCAATAATTTCAATGGATTGCAAAATAGCTAGATTTAAAACTACGAAATAGGAAGATTAACATAATTTTACTTCCACATCCACATAGTGGATTGGAAGTATAGTAATCGCAAAAAAATTTTCAAAAATTTTTATTCGTGAAATAGGCTTAGAATGTCATGAAACGTCGAGATTTTAAATTTGAGCGAAAAAAAAATTTTCTGTCTGTCTGTCGGTCTGTCTGTCTGTCTGTCTGTAACTTTTTTTGTCCGCACGTTTTCTCCGGAACGGTTTAAGATATTGACCCGAAATTTTGTACACGTATATATTATAACGAGATCTGGAACTGGATTGTTTTTTGAGGATATCCGGTGAAGGGTTGGGGGTTAAATAGGGGAAAATAAGTAAAGCAAGCTTGTAAGAGTAAACAAACTTGAAATTCGGTCTATGTACTAGAAGTTCAGGCCTCAGATTTTTTTATAATATTTTTCAACCCCCAACACCCCTATTCCAATATGAAAAGGGTTGATAAAATAAAATTGAGATATTAATTTGAAATTTGGTACACGTATGCATTATAACGACATCTGGAACTAGATTATATTTTGAGATGACTCCGTTGAAGGGTTGGGGGTTAAATAGGGGTAAATAGGGGAAAACAAGTAAAGCAAGCTGGTAAGACTACAGAAACTTTAAATTCGGTGTATGTACTAGAAGCCAAGGTCTCAGATTATTTATAATATTTTTCAACCCCCACCACCCCTACTTCATTATTAAAAGGGTTGATAAAATAAAATCGATATATTCATTTGAAATTTGGTACACGTATGAATTATAACATCTGGAACTAGATTATACTTTGAGATGATTCCGTTGAAAGGTTGGGAGTTATTTAGGGGTTAATAGGGGAAAATAAGTAAAGCAAGCTGGTATGAGTACAAAAAATTGAAAATCCGGTGTATGTACTAGAAGTTAAGGCCTCAGATTTTTTTATAATATTTTTCAACCCCCACCAACCCTACTCCAATATGAAAAGGGTTGATAAAATAAAATTGAGATATTCATTTGAAATTTGGTACTCGTATGCATTATAACGACATCTGGAACTAGATTGTATTTTGAGATGATTCCGTTGAAGGGTTGAGGTTAAATAGGGGTAAATAGGGGAAAATAAGTAAAGCAAGCTGGTAAGACTACAGAAACTTGAAATTCGGTGTATGTACTAGAAGCCAAGGTCTCAGATTATTTATAATATTTTCAACCCCCACCACTTCATTATTAAAAGGGTTGATAAAATAAAATTGAGATATTCAATTGAAATTTAGTACATGTATGAAATATAACGACATCTGGAATTACATTATACCTTGAGATGATTCCGTTAAAGGGTTGGGGGTTATTTAGGGGTAAATAGGGGAAAATAAGTAAAACAAGCTGGTATGAGTACAGAAATTTGGAATTCAGTGCATGTACTAGAAGCCAAGGCCTCAAATTTTTTTAATAATATGTTTCAGGCCCCACCACCCCTTCTCCAATATTCAAAAGGTTGATAAAATGAAATTGACATATTCGCATGAAATTTAATACGCATATGTATTATAACGACATCTGGAACTAGATTATATTTTGAGATGATTCCGTTGAAGGGTTGGGGATTAAATAAGAGTATATAAGGGAAAATAAGTAAAGCAAGCTGGTAAAAGTACAGAAATTTGGGATTTGGTGTATATACTAGAAGCGAAGGTCTCAGGTTTTTTTTATTGGTAGTTTCCATCCCCCCACCCCACTCCCTTATTAAAATAGTTGAAAAAATTAAATTTAAATTTTCACTCGAAATTTGGTACATTTATGTGTTATAACTATATCTAAAACTAGATTATATTTTGACATGATTGCGTTGAAGAAGTGGGGGTAAGTAGAGGTAAATAGGGAAAGATATGTAAAGCAAGCTGGTAAGAATACTGCAATTTGAAATTCGGTGTGTGTCCTAGAAGCCAAGGCCTCAGATTTTTTAATAAAACCCTTACTACATTATTATAGGGGTTGATAAAATAAAATTGAGATATTCACTTGTAATTTGGTAGACGTATGTATTATAACGACATCTGGAACTAGATTATATTTTGGGACGATTCCGTAGAAGGGTTGGAGTTAATACGAGTAATTAGGGGAAAATAAGTATATAAAGCTGGTAAGAGTACAGAAATTTGGAATTCGGTGTATATACTAGAAACCAAGGCTTCAGATTTCTTTCTAATATTTTTCAAACACTACCACCTCCGCTTCATTAATGGGATTGATAACATCAAATTGAGATATTCACTTGAAAGTTAGTACACGTATGGATTGTAGTGACATCTGATTGAGAAGACTCCATTGAAGGGGTGGGAGGTGGTAGGTTGTGAATAGTGGAAAATAAGTACGGTAAACTAGAAACTTCATTTTTAACGTATATGGTAGAAACGAACTCCTCAAACTTTTCTATGACATCTGCCCCAAATATTATTAAAATTCTATGACCAATAATTTCCACATACTAGAGTGCAAATATAGTCAAGATGTTTCCTTTAAAGTGACTTGGATGAAGAATTTGGATGTGGAAGTAGTGATTCCTTAGGCAGCGGTTTTAAATTTAAATCTAGCTATTTTGCAAACCACTGAAACTTGTGAGTGAAAATTCATAGCAATAGTCTTACTACTTAGGTAATCATATAGTTTTTTAAATAAACATATTAAGAAAAAAAGTTATGGCCAAAAATAATAAATATTTCCCTATCGGATGTCTCTTTCTAGGGAATGGCCACCTTAAGACCTATAAATAAATTTGGAGCATTTTTCATTATAGAATATTGTTATGAATGGAGGTTGATACGCCTATGCCTAATAGTGAGTGACTGAAAACTTGTAGAAAGAGATAGAGTTTTCTAGAGTGTGGTGAGAGAAGATTCTTGATTGTGTTTTGGATTGATCTAGACGCAATTTCAGAGTATATAAGGCGCGACTACCGACGCAGAGAGAGGTTTTACAAAAGTGAAATTAATAGCGAAAGTGAGGTTATAAATTCGAAGTGTAAATATAAACATTGTAAAAGTTAGTTTGTGTAATCAGTAAATTATTAAATAAAGTGTTAGTGGTTTACCCTTTGTTGAAATTATTTAGAACACGGATTCATACAGGGTGTTTCCTTAAAGGGTGAAAACTCGTAACAATATATAGGCGGAATCCGGGCGGTTTTCGAGATACGGGAGCGGAGGTGGCATTGAAAAAAATGTCGTGGTAACCGTTTGGTTTTGACGGCAAGATTTTGACTACGTATTTCACATGCCGGGAAAAATAGTGCCAGAAAAAGTTTAATGGCGGTATTTTCGTGCGTGAAGTAGAAAAAAAACTGAACCGGAACTGGATCCAACAAGATGAAATATTTTTCTTTCGACGTGTAGATCGTTGGAAAAATAGTGGCAGAAATGTTGGACTGGCCATTTTGGAGTAATTTGACGTCAAAATGTCGAAAATTGAACAAAAAATTTAAAAAATTGTTAAAATTGAAAAAATGTGTGCCACTTCGTACGTGAGTTCTATTAGAACCAAATAACCGTAAAATACTAGTTGGCAGAAATTTTTGTCCAGTTGCACCCTCCCCAAGCCACCCCCAAGAGGATAACTCTTGGGGGTGACTCTTTTGAAATGGCAACTACAGCTCATTTGGTGTATTAAACCGTTTATAAATAATTTATTTTTATCCACAATCACATTATAATTGGAGTTTTATCCACACTTATGAAGCATATAAAGTACCAGTTTATCCACTAGTGGAATAATGAAATTACTTTATTCCACTAGTGGAATAATAAAAAATACAATCTTAAATCAATTACATCTTATTTAATATTTATTATTATTAATATTAACATGTATATAAATAGACATTTCTTTATTTGTTTTATCATATCTCACTTCGTTTCCATTAATAACAAACTTGTAGTTGTGATTGGTTTCAGAACGCATAGTGCTTGTCGAAGTTTTGATAAATCTGTACAAACAATGGATGTCTCCTCTTGTAAGAAACGACTAGTACCAGTAGTACCTTGGATTTTCCTTGCGATATCAAGCTTATTGGATATAGAATCCTCGATATAACTTTCTGCTATAGCAAAACTTCTCCACCCACCATGTCGTTTAATTGTTGTGAGGTCAGCACCTTGATTAGTCAGTAAAGTTGTTGAAGTGCGCCTCATGCAATGGCCGCTATAAGCTTCTGCGTTTGCCAGATTCAAAAATGAAGCAACTCTTGAAGGAACTTTCGACAAGTGTTGATTCCAACAGGTTGTGAAGTACATTTTTGATTAGTATATCGTAAAAAGAATCTGTCGTTGGATAACTTCTTCGGATGTATTTTCTACACGTCTCCACAGTATCGATAGAGAATCTTTCTTCCAGAATTGTGAATTTTCGTGAGACGCCGGTCTGCAGGAATTATTTGGTTTTGTAAAAGCTCTAAATATTTATTGCCATTTAAATTGCCGTAGATTAGCAGTGGACCTATAATATGATTATCTAAAATTTCCGTCCAAACGTTCAACTTTTGAGGATACTGAGTTCGCACAGCAACACTCAAATGTTTATTTTTCCGAGACCAATATCGTACTACGGCTGGATTGTGTTTTCTATGTAATGAAAAGGATGATTCATCTGTAAACAATATATTCCTTACGAAGTTTTCATTCTCATTCACTTTATTTATCATGATTTCACAAAATTCCATCCGTTTGAAATTGTCCTCGGGAAATATTTCTTGCGTTGTTTGAACTTAAAACAACTGTACCCATTTCTTTTCAAAATATTTCTTATAGTTCTTTCCTTCATGTCAACTTCATCAGCAATTTGCCTGTTAGAACAAGGTTCACTAGTTTCAACAAGTGCACAGACATTAGTTTCGCGAATTTCACGTTCTTCGCTTCTTTGTTGATGACGGGGTTCGAGTTGACAGCATCTTTTACAATAATTCACGACACACCCGAAATTCTCAAATTTTTTAATAATGTATAAAATTATGCTAGCTGAGGGGATTGGTCTGTCTTGATATGCCACAGTAAATAAATTTATTGTGTCTTCAGTGGAATGGCCCCCGAAGTACCACTTCACAGTTTGTACTTTTTCTGCAGTTGCATAAACACGCGGTATTTTAATAACGAAATTGAGATTAATTTATTTTATTCCCACACGTCTAAACAGCTACGCTATTAAAAGCAGAATGGGTGCGCTGTTCTTAACTCGACGCGGTCAAGCGATGGCGCTATTGTTTTATACCAATGCCCTGCATTGTTCTACAACAAGACGTGGTTTATTTGCGCAGAAACAAGTTTACGTACCTTAAACTAAATTTACTGAATATGTATGGTTGGTCGATGAATTCTTGTTATAACCGTAACTCTAGTTAACTTTAAAATCTGTTCAAAATTTACAGCAATTTTAGAGCATAAATATGTGGTATACCTTGTAATAAAAGGGGCCCCTAATTAAGACACCTACTTGAAGATAAATTAGGTAAGGTGGGGCGATAATAGATTTTTATTCGAAATATAAGTAAACGCATGCATTTTTGCAAAGGGTCCCTACTCACAGTGAGATTTTCTGATTAGATCAAAATCCCAAGGTAGCCGCTCATGATAAGGTTATTTATAACGTGATTGTTTTATTATCGACACTTCACGAGACATAACAGGTGTTTCGAGTACAGACAGGAAGCTTTGATGAAGTACGCCCGTCAGCTTTAATCATCGAGACTTGAGTGGAGAGGATTCGAGAAAAAACGTATTCTATTTTTTCAGTAATAGGGGAATAAACCTAAAATTTCTAGAGAATTGGTATTCCCTGAAACTCATAAACACTACAAGGAATGTAGCAGAACGTTTTTAAATGTAAGGTTTTTGTTTAAACAAAATAATGTTCAGAATTGTGTCTTTCGGAGTTTGATTTATATATCTCCAGCTGTATATCTAGTATCATCACAATGAAGAAGAAAAAAAACAAATAGTTCATTTTTTATTTTATTCATACGCCATCTAACAGTACAAGACCATTTACAAGATGGAAAACAACACATACATCATACAAAAATTACTTAAATTTACGTACGTTTCAGTAAAGATACACAACAAAAGAAAATATAAATATTAGAGAGAATAAAGAGTTGAATTTATTTATAATAAAAAGGGAGAACAAAAAATACATATATGATTTAGACAGAATCTCCTATTTATTAAAGATGTCGATATCACGCTGGCTGTGGTTATAGCTAGAGCACATGCTGTAGATTGGTGAAAACTTTAAAGTATTAGTCCGGGCTATACCAAGGTAGAAAGTTTGGTTTTGTCTTGAATTTATTCGCGGAATATGGAAATTAAGTCTATGGAGTATCTCACTACAATCAATATCATAATGAATCACCTTTTTTAAGAAATTTATGGCAAAGTCGTTGCGTCTTTTAGATAGGCTACGCATTGAAAACATTTGGAGTAAATCGCTTTGTGGAAAACCAATTGGTGGATATATACCATGAGATTTTAGATGTAGAAATTTAAGTAAGTGGCATTGCACGTTTTCTAATTTAAGATTATGAGTGTTATAGCAGGGCTGCCAAACAAGAGACGCATACTCTAGTTTGAGAAATCGCGCCCATTGCGTATAATAAAACCAAATGTTCTATTTACGTCGCAAATTAACGTGTCTATATGATTCACAGAGCTGAGTTTTTTTGTCAAAAATTACTCCAAGGTCTTTAAACGAGGACGGTCGAGTTAATAGTTCGTTTTCTAGAGAGTAGTTAAATGTAAAATGAACATCCTTCGTGGAAAATGTCATTACGTTACATTTTTGCACATTTAATGTGAGACTGTTCTCGACACACCAAGCGCAAGTTTAGATATATCATTTTGTAATTTACTGCAGACATTTATGTTAGAGATTCTATGTAGCAGCTTGAGGTCATCTGCGTACATTAAAAAATTAACATCTAGTTCATATGCTATATCATTGATGAATATATTAAACAAGAGTGGTCCAAGAACAGATCCCTGAGGTACACCAGAACAAGATAAGTAATCAGTAGACCTGAATCCATTAAACGCGACGTACTGTGTTCTATCTGACAAGTATGATTTTAAAAAGTGTGTAAGATTCGGTGAAATTCCAATGTTGGACAGTTTTTTAATAAGAATGTTATGATTAAGCCTGTCGAATGCTTTTGTGAAATCAAAATATATTACATCTGTTTGAACTTGCATCTCAATGGACTCAGATATATACTGAGTAGCACATATTAAATTGGTGGTTGTAGATCGACCTTTCATAAATCCATGCTGCTGAGAGGATATACTGTTTTTGACATGCGGATATATGCAATTATGCAGCAAAATTTCAAAATCTTTGCCAAAGTTACAAATGATAGTGATTGGTCGGAAATTCGTTATATCATTTTTGTTGCCCTTTTTATAAACTGGACATGCTTTAGAACACTTCCAGATATCAGGAAAAGAACAGCATTTTATAGCCAAATTAAATAAAATTTTTAGTGGATGGACGAATATATTAGCACAATCTTTCAGTTAAAATGCAGGAATACCATCCGGTTCCATGGTGAGCTTCGGTTTAATTTTTTAAAATGCTTTTAGGACGTCATCTTCAGAAAAGGAAACTAAATTGATGCTGTTGTTATTTAAGCTATTATCATCTGAATTTATGTTGTCCGGTGCACTTGGTAAAAACGATTTTTCCAAAAATTTAGCGTAAGCGTTAACAATATCCTCTGGGTTGTCAAGATGTTTGTCATTGTAGTACATGTCTTTAGAGACATTTGTCATTCCTTTCCTATTGTTGATGTATGACCAGAATTTATTAGGATCCTGATTAATATTGTTTTCAGCTCGCTCTGTATAGTTTTTATAGGCAGTTTTGATATCCAATTTAATTTTTTAAGCCTTGTAAATTTATTTAGCGCATTGACATCTGCCGTTCGTTTATAGATATTTTGATATTTTTCTTTGGATCTTATGTTCTTAATAATTTCAGAGTTAAACCATGGTGGAAATTTTATTTTATTTTTAGAGAGGGTAAATTTTGGTACACAAATTGTAAAAATTTTAGTTAGCTTATTATAAAGATGTTGGCAGGCGGTATTAACTTCTTTATATTCATTTAGAAAAGACCAGTCTACCTCGAGCAGTTGCTGATATAATAGGGAAAGTTGGCTTTACGAAAATTAAATGAACTGGTGTAATTAGCTGGGAATTTCTGATTAGAATTTTTACCACTACATTTTACTGAAATCACAAGTCCGGGATGATGATTATCTTCTTTGAGTAAAACTTCATAATGAAATTGTAAAGATAACTAGATTTGTTCAAACCTTTTTGGTTAATTTGTTGCAAAATTAAGTTAAGGCATATTTAAAACCTGCTAAAACCTGATCAGTAATCATTGTAGACTTTAGTTTTACTGCCAAATTATAACTAGAACTAACTGTTTATTTCAACAATATACGAGCATACAAACTAAAATGTTTGAGTGGTTTCTGTAGAATTACATTTGACACATTAAGTACCATTCAAATGACTAAAAATATCATTGTTTTAAGTTATTTCCAATGGTGTACAAGATGAAATGCTAGTTGTAAAATTTTTTTAAAAAATAGTAAAAAAAAATTTCTTGAAATAGGTTTATAATGCCATGAAATGTTGAAATTTTAAATTTGAACAAAGAAAAAATGTTTTTCATCTATTTTAGTGGTAAACTTTTCAAAAATGTTGGTTAAAAAAATTTTCAAAATTTTTCTTTTCTGAAATAGGTAGCGTGTCATGAAGCGTGGAAACTTTAAATTTGAGCAAAAAAATTTTTTCTCATCTATTCTAGTGGTAATTTTTTTTTCCAAAATAGTAAACAAATGTTGCAAATTGTTTTTCCCAAATAGGTTTGGAATGTCATGAAACGTGGAAATTTTAAATTTGAGCAAAACAAATTTTTTCACCCATTCTATAGTAAGTAATGATAAATAGATAAAAAAATTTCTCAAATTTTTTTTTTAATATTTCAAAAGATTTTTTAAATTTGTGTGGAATGCCATGGAAACGTGGAAATTTTAAATTTGAACTAAGAAAAAATTTTACATCTATTTTAATGGTAACATTTTTTCAAAAATGGTAAAAAAAATTCTAAATTTATTTTTAAATGGGTTTAGAACGCTATGAAACGTGGATATTTTAAATTTGAACAAAGAAAAAAATGTTTCCATCTAATTTAGTGGTAAAAAATTTTTAATGTAATTTTTTTTTTTTAATAGGTTTAGACTGCCATGAAACGTGGAAATTTCAAATTTGAACAAAGAAAAAAAAATTGTTTTCATCTATTTTAGTGGTAAATTTTTCAAAAATGTTGTTGAAAAAAATTTTTTTTCTGAAATAGGTTTAACGTGTCCCTTAAAGCAAAAGACATTTTAAAATTTTTCAAGAACGCACTTTTTGGCTTGCCGTAACCTTACTTACGGTTGATAGTAAGTACTTAAACGTAAATTTGAAAAAGATACAGCGAAAAGTCGATTTTTGACGGATTTCTCGATATATCTCGAAAAGTTTTATCGTATACTTAAAAAATAGCAATCGAAAGATCTTTGTAGTACCTACAACTTTCTTCAACTTTTTTCGATTAGAGTCGTAGTTTTTCTTTTATTTACGATAAACTTTTTTTAAACTTTTCTTCAAATTTTTTTGGTTAAGTTCCGTATTCTTTAATAAAACAATTTAATACTTGTGATGTTCAAAATGCGAACCATCATTTTAAACACTTCCACGTGCTTTTCTTCTCACTTTTCTTCCTTATAATCCAGTCAGTAGGGACAAAAGAAGGCCCATGCTTTATAAAAAGTGGGGCAGAAACAATTTTGATATATGTTGTTTAGGTTGGGACCCTGATGAAAAATATTCGTCTTTCTGCCGCTGAAAGTTACATATTAGACTTTATTAATTCATACAACTGCTTCATTAATTCTCCCGATGATGCGGAATGATGTAAATGTCAAAAGGTGTCCAGTCTGGGGATCTGGCTGGCCACAATATTGGTCTATGTCTTCAGATTCAACAATTAGGAAATCTTTCATTCAAAAAGTCAGGTGATTACTGAATACTCTTCACCACCAGTAAGGGTGGTAGATTTTATCTTTTTGTCTTTCTTTAACATTGTTCTTTGTGCATTAAGAATCACTTGTATAATTAGTAATGCTAGTTATCTCACTTAAATGCGATTAATCATTACCTAGAAAGGGATTTCTATATCTATAAATAAAGATGATTATGAAGAAGATGACCAAGCCATCTATCGCATCAATCATTTATTTGTTTCAAATGAAACAAACAGTTTCGTGATAAGATATATCGGCACTGTTAATATTTTCTGCCTTATCTTATGTTTTATTGAGAAACAAAAATATTTACGTGAAAATAAACACACACGTCACAATTAAAAGATGTAGGAAATTTACCTTGCGCTTGATCGCAAATATGTTAACTAAAATTTATCTTGATTGGGTGAGGATGGAAGCCTTGCACGATATGTAATGTATATTCTTAAATTGGCCATCTGATTAGCTCAAGCAGAGAATATTAACGTACTGCTAAATTGCACAATTTCACTTTATTAATCCTAATTAATAATACTGTTAATTACCCCGCTGCCTCGAGGCTCCCAGTTACACACATACATTATATTAGAAAGACGAGTATATAATATCCGAATATCATTTGAAAAACGTATCCATTTACGTACAAACAACTTTTTAGTTAGTGGAAATGAAGTCAACATTCCCTACGGATTATTATACAATATACAAAACTGAGGTCATTTTTGAAATATAATGTATCTAATATTGATGATTTGCTTCTATATATTATGGTCCGGGAGCCAGATGAAAATTTGGTCAATTATTTGTTCTCAAACGATAATTAGTGAGACGCATCAGTGAGTTGTATCGCAATGCCTCGTGAACGTCGGCTGCGGTTCTATGGGTGGAATAAGCGGCGGTAGCCTCCCACGCACGGAGAAAATAATTTTTTAAAGTCATTTCCTCCTGACTAAAAATTTGTGAAACTATGGCTTATCCAATATCCTGAAGAAAAAAAAAGTCAGCTGACTATAACATGGTGTATTATACGTCAGCTGGTCGCTTGAACATGAAAAAAAATTAAACATTCTATGATCTTCACTAAATAATTTTAAGTGAGAACTTGTTTTTTTTTGCAAAAGACGCAATAAGGCGTTACGTTAGACATTTTCATTTTGTGTTCAACGGTCACTATACTAATTCTTCTTGAACACTCTCTACGACTGACTACGTATTCTATTGTGATCGCCTATTCGAGTACTGGATTCTGTAATGCTATTGGTCAAATGGAGATAAACTGGTGATAACATATAACACTCATCGCGGTTTAGGTACAGGTGCGTACTCAGACTCAGTTGGAAGTACATCGTTGTGGTATCTGTTTACTTTTCATTTCATTGTTTAAATTGCATCTTTGTAAATATCGTCCCTTGTGATATGATTATTGTTCTTTATTCATATTCTTTCAGAGCATATTAAATAAACGTGTTTGCCTCTCGGGCATTGGTGTATCAAATATATCAAGGACATCTAAAAATGTCTAGTAGCATGGATACAGCTGATGAGCAGACAGAAATTTGTTTGTCTCCTTTTAAAAAGAGGTCGAAAAAGTTTCATTTCGACGTAAAGACCAAGCAAATGATTTTTAGCGTGTATAAGTATGAGATTCAAGAAAATCCTATATTACTCAAAGATGAAATTGTAAAAAAGTGGCAAATATGGAAGTGTTTACAAAATTGCCAGAGAGTATACCACTAACCATAAATTTTCGGTGCCAAAAACCAACCAAAACCGTACAAAAGTTGTTGGACTTCGATCTAAATGCAATCAGGAGAAAAGTTAATCAATATTTCTTTAGAAACGAACTCCATACTTAATTATGCTCCCGCTTAACTTCTGCGTTACAACTTTCAAGGTATCAGCTGACAATCTTTCCACCGAGGTACAGCCAGCTGACATTTATATTCATTCACAGTAGCATATAAGCTAGCATCAGGTAAATTTTTATTTGAGAGGAAATTATTGAATGTATTTTTTTTTCATGTTCAAGCGACCACCATGTTATAGTCAGATGTTTTTTTGGTGTGCGATTCCCGAAACCTCCTACAATCTTTATTTCTGGCTTCCTGTGCCTCTTCTGACAATTTCCCTATGAGTAAATTACTACTATTGATAATGGCGACACTATGCATAAGAAGTTTGTGCACAGTAACAGGTATATAATACCATGGATAGAGACGTAAATACATTTCTATAGTTTCCCTAGTATATTTTTCGAATTCATCAATATTTATTTCATAGCCTGATGATAATGCTTGAAGTATAATCCGAAATCTACTAATAATATTTTCATCCAATCCCGTAATATCGGCACTTTTTTCGGCATTTGCAAAAAAAAACGTCGAGCAGTATTTCCATCATTTGTGGAGCCAAAACCTGGTTTTGGCCTATCTACTATTAAGCCCATGTCTTCTTTAAATCGATTTTGAATATGTAATTTTCTTTGCTTGACACTTGTTTTGTCAGATTCATCTTTTATTTGCCATTTTTTTACGTCAGGTGTATAGCTGATATGTAGGAAACATTCGAAACATCTGATACAACAATGTAACGTAGATAGGCCAAAGCTATAATGTTCACGTTTGTCTTCTTTATCCTCTACTGATAACACATTAATTTCTTTAGGTGTGGCTTCACGAATATAGCAAGACTGGCTAGAACGATGTTTCGTTAGAGAATTACAGACTTTTCCGTCAATCATTGTTAACACCATCTGATGATGGACACTTATCTCTGAATCTCCTATAATTATTTTGGTTGGTCGTAAATGAACTATTTGGTCTTTAATTAATTGGGTTTGACTCCGGGTTAATTCATCAGTTTCGTTAGCAAATAAAAACTTTATAGTACGACACAATCTCGTTGAAGAAGATCTTGTATTTTGCCACACAGTTATATTTTCATCGTTCACCGGACTTAACTTAATTGGAACAAAAGAAAAAGTGAATAAGTATTCATCATCACTAGTTGCGTCAGAAAATTTTTGTTTATAACGAATATGGCTCGAACTTCCATCACAACCCCACTTAATAAAAATATTAGAATTAGTAATATCTAATGATACTAAACGTTTGACTACATCTCTTTAACACTGAAAAGTCTGCGGACAGTTAAATCTAATACAGCTTGAACGGATACTTCAGCATTACTTTCAGTTATTTTCACAAATTCCTCAGCAGAACAACAAGCTCTTTTTGATTTTTGCAAACTATAATACGAAGGATAAAAAAATGACCTACGTTCATAGCCGTTTTCCTCTGTAATTTATAAAAATGCTTGGTTTGCTTACCATCAACATATAGAGCAAGTGCTTCTTCACTACTCAATGCATGCATTTCTTATATTCGTTGCTCTTGTAGGAGAAACTAAACATAGCTCCTTAATAATATTTGCAGGAACTCTTTTACCTGAAGAACGAACACATACCTCAGCTGCATAGGTCAATTTGTCATACGAACTCGAGTTGAACTTTCCTTCTCTTAGTTTTCTCGCTAGATTCCTCAAAACTTTTTACTGGGCGACCAGAACTTGTACCACTCGATATCGATGGCTGAACTTCATAGGTAACTGCTACGAATTCGATATCATCACTACTTAACCAGTCGTCGTATTGTCTTAAAAAATGTTCCAATTATGGTGATGATTTTTCCCACCGTTCCAAAATTATTGAAGACCACTGAATTATATTAGCTTTCATACTTCTGCTGTTTTCACTCAAATCAGTAATTTTTAATTTGTTAATTACTAAATTTAAAAGTTGTTCATGCCGAGTATTTTTATTAAAACCTCGCCACATATTGAAAAACTCTCTTCGCGACAATGTATGTCGTGATTCTGGAAAAAATTAAAAATATGTGTTATCGCAAAATATTGTTATGAATTACACCCCCTTGGAACTGGAGATGGTACGCCTATGCCTACTAATTGTGACTGGAAGCTAGCAGAAAGAAATGGACTTTTCTGGAATGTGGTAAGAGAAGATTCTTGATTGCTTCTAGATGGATCTAGAGAGTCAAATTCGGAGTATATAAGGCGCGATTACCAGCGCGGAAGAAGAAGTTTATCAAGAAGGCAGTTTATAAAAGTGAACAAGTTGAAAAGTGAAAAGTGAGGTTAAATATTAAGTAAACAAAGTATTGTATAGTCAGTAAATTGTTAAATAAAGTGTTAGTGGTGTTTATCTCTTGTTGAAATTATTTAGAACCCACGGATTCATACAGGGTGTTTCCTAAAAGGTGGAAAAAACGTAACACTGGTGTCAGACGCGGAATTTTGACAAGAGGATTTTTCGGGAGTGTTGAGAAGACTGGGACAGTATTCTCGAAGTTAGCGCTAACACAGGAAGGACTAATTTACTGGACATTGTTCGAGGACTATTTTCGAACAGAAAAATAGTGTTAAGTGCATTTTTGAGACATTTTTGGAACATTTTGTTGGACATTAGTGGTTAAGTGACAGACTCTAGATAAAACTTTTTTGTGCCGTTTTGAGGTTTTTCTGGATAGTCCCATTACCGATAGTGACGTAATTATTAAATTTATTTGATTTCAACATAATTGTATGCCGGTAACGACCAGAAGCATGGCATCCGAAAAACAAATACAGGACTTATTCGCCCAAATGCAAAAGATGATGGTGGACCAAGAAAAGAAACGCCAGGAAGAGAAAGAAGAACAGGAAAGAAAACGCCAGGAAGAGAAAGAGGAACGGGAAAGAAGACGACAAGAAAAAGAACGAAGACGTCAAGAGGAAAATGACGACTTAAGGAAAGCTATAGAGACGCAACAAAATGCCTTGTTTACTAGTCGTTGAAGAAATAAAAAATGAGATTAAGGAAGATATGGGTAGCGTAAAGACGAAAGTTAATGAGGTCGAAGTAAAAGTAGGCAAGGTCGAAGAAGAAGTTGGTGAAGTCAAAATGAAAGTAAACAAGTTCGAAGAAAAAGTCAAAGGAGAAATAGACCAACTTAAACAACAGTTGAGGGATAGAGGAAACCAGCAAGTGGTATCATCAGGCCAGCGATTAAAAATTCCCTCCTTTGATGGTCAAAGTTCCTGGATGACTTACAAGACACAGTTTGAGGCAGCAGCGAGTGCAAACAACTGGAATGACGAAGAGAAGGCTAAGGCATTAATCGTAGCTTAAAGAGGCCAAGCATTGGAATTGCTCCAGACAATTCCGGTAGACCAACAACGGAATTTTAGAGTTCTAGAAGCTGCCTTAGATCTACGATATGGCGATCAACACCTTGCTCAAGTATACCAGAACCAGCTGAAATTGCGCGTTCAGAAAGTTGGAGAGAGTCTGCAAGAAGGATGTTTCGGACAAAAGAATAGGACTGAAGGCACTATGGGCACAGTGGGACTCACTGAAAGTCGTGAACGGGCTGTTGCGGAGAGCATGGGAAAGCCCGGATGGAAAGCAGGTGGTTATGCGTCTAGTGATTCCCAGGTGTCGAGTAGCGAAGGTGTTTCAGGAAGTGCACAATGGAACATCCGATGGACACTTCGGTGTTAACAAGACCCTGAAGAAAATACGAGAACGATTTTATTGGATAAGAAGTCGTCAGGATGTGGACGCTTGGTGTCGCAAATGCAAGATTTGTGCAGCCAGTAAGGGACCACAGTCTGGGAGTAAGGGTGAAGGGTTCAACGCCGGAGCTCCTTTCAAGAGGTTGGCTAACGATATAGCGGAGCCATCACCAGCCAGTGACCCAATGAAGGCTCGATATGACTGGAAGGGTAATTCAAAAGAGGTCATCAAGGTGGGAGAGCTAATTTGGCTGTACAACCCACAGCGGAGGAAAGGAAATTCACCGAAATCACCTTGGGATAGACCGTACACTGTTATTACCCGAATTAATGATGTCGTCTATCGGATTGAGCAAAGCAGAAAGTCCAAGATGAAGATCATGCATTTGAACAGGCTGGTGAGATACACTGATGATTCTGAGTTGCCTGATCGGGACGATCAGGCTTAAGGAGGGGCAGTTATGAATTACACCCCCCTTGGAACTGGAGATGGTACGTCTATGCCTACTAATTGTGACTGGAAGCTAGCAGAAAGAAATTGACTTTTCTGGAATGTGGTAAGAGAAGATTCTTGATTGCTTCTAGATGGATCTAGAGAGTCAAATTCGGAGTATATAAAGCGCAATTACCAGCGCGGAAGAAGAAGTTTATCAAGAAGGCAGTTTATAAAAGTGAACAAGTTGAAAAGTGAAAAGTGAGGTTAAATATTAAGCAAACAAAGTATTGTATAGTCAGTAAATTGTTAAATAAAGTGTTAGTGGTGTTTATCTCTTGTTGAAATTATTTAGAACCCACGGATTCATACAGGGTGTTTCCTAAAAGGTGGAAAATACGTAACAATATCGAGAGAAACGCAAAACACAGTTAAAAACTAGAGACTCTAGCCTGCAACATAAGCCAAAAAACAGTATGGAAGCTCTTGGAAGTGAAAAGTTTCAGCATGCAGAACTTTTAGAACTTTGTTATTTTGCTGAAAAAAGATCATCCTATTTTAAGGCCTATAGTTTAACTTTATATGAAAGATTTACAAACGGTAATATCTCAGACATAGTAGACTCTTACCTATAGTTGTAACATCCATAACACAAATTGTCACTAGATTATATCACAAAATAACTTTGAACACATGCACCTCTCGCTACGCTTGCACGGGCAAACTTGCACCGCGCTTCATCCAATATCTCCACTTCACTAATTTTTAATGGAGAATCCGTGACATTAGACGAAATTTTTGTAGTTACATTTATTTGTGAAAATGTATGCTCTTTCTAAAAATATATTTTATTTTCTCCTACCTCGACTCATTTTCGGATTTTTGGGAAAATAATAGAAAAACAAAGTTATTGAATTTATTTTAATGTTGCCTATCTGAAAATCATGGCAACTTTACGTGATGGTATTGCTTACCATCCAAAGAACTCATAAAAAAAATCCACCTCCGATTGGGTTTAGAGGTAAATATCTTTAATGACTGTGCTATTATTTTCTAAAAATCAACCACACCAACCAACGTTGCGTTAGTGACGGCGGATGCGAAACGCGTAGCATACCGCGATATTTTTAACTTCGTTATACATCAAAACAGAAAACCTGTTTGCTATAAAGTACATACTACACAGATTACAAACATAGCAGGCTATTCGACGAATTAATTAATTAAAAAATCCTACCTGCCCATTTTCGCGATGTTGCTGATGCCATTACACGCACAAGTCTCTGGGAATTTTTCCACTTCTTCTAGCCCCTCTGCTCTTCCTGTTTTTGTGCACTGCAACAAGATGTTTTTATCTTAAGATGTGACCTTTTACATAATACACTTACATGTTTTATAAATAACTGGCTTTTTAAAAAAATAGAAACAACTGGAATGCGTAGATGTACAGGGTGTGGCATATAAAATGGCAATTGAATTTGCCCAAGCCCAAGGATTTAAAAATGCTAAAACGAACAGGGTTTTCCATGTACAATAATAAAGTTGGTTACCTCTCATTTATTTATTTATTTAACAATACACTTCCCAACTGAGCATTCCAATTACAGGGTAGGAAATAATAAGTATTTACAAATATATAACGTATGAGAGTAGAAACAAAAGAATACAAAATAGACAGATAAAAACAAAGATAAAACAAACAAAAAATTAAATTATGCAGTTAATCTTTTTATCGCAGCTACATTACAGTGGAATATATCAAACTGATCTTGTAGATTATTATAGTTCTCACACATTTTGTATAGCGGCGAAAAGTTCTGGACGTTAGTTCGGGGAGTCTGCAAATAGAACAATGAGCTACGCCTAGAACCATTCTAGGTGTTCGAAAGTAAGCTTAAGATAGCGCCGCAATCAGTTACATTATGTATTATTTTAAAAAGAAAAATTTGCTGTGAAATAGTTCTACGAGTCTCCAGACTCGAGAGTGAGAATCTATTTAACAGTTCAGTCTGAGGAAAACCAATAGCAGGATATACACCATTTACCTTACAAGTCAAAGTCTTTAAAAACGCCTCTGAATTCTCTCTATGCTCTGTATCTGTATGTTATAATGGGGCGACCAAATAATTAACGAATATTCCAATTTGGATCGAACAAAAGATTGATATAGTAGTTTCAGTGTGTTGATGTCGTTAAAATTGCGAGAACATCGTATTATGAATCCTAGCGTTCTGAAACTTTCATTAGTGATTGTATTTATATGAGAATTAAATGATAGTTTGGTGTCAAATGTTACACCTAGGTCGCGGAATGTTGATGGAGGTGTAAGCACTGAATCTCTATACTGTAATTAAATTCTACATATTGGTGTTTATTAGTAAAAGTTAGGACATTACACTTTCTTATACTCAACTGTAATTTGTTTAAATTACACCATTCATTAATTTTATCAAGGGCACTTTGTAATACCACACAGTCACTCACATTATTTACTTTATTGTATAACTTCATATCATCTGCGTATAAAAGACAATTGACATCCAATTCCTCTGCGATGTCATGAATGAAAATGTTGAAGAATAATGGGCCCAAAACAGAGCCTAGGGGTGCACCTGAGGTAGATACGAATTCCGCAGATCGTTGTTCACGGTATTCAATATGGTGACGTCTATTTTCAAGATATGATTTGAAAAATAACAACAAATTTCTTGAGAGGCCAAATATTTGATAGAACATAAAATACTGTGATCTAGTCTGCCAAATGCTTTAGTAAAGTCTGTGTAAATTACGTCAACCTGTGAGTTAGTGTCGATAGCAAATTAAGCCGCCCCGTGCGGCTGCACCTGTTTCACCCCCGTCAGGAGCGGCCCTGAATAGAGCACCGTGGAGACAGTAATTGTAGAAATATAGTTTTTTTTTGTATTTTTAGAAAAATAACCGACCGTGTCTCACTAATTCTTGAAGAAAGAAAATTGTTCAAAATATTAAATTGTAATTGGTCATTTTTTTTACTAAAAGGTTAAATTAATAATTAAAAAAAAAAAAACTCAAAAAACAAACCTTTAAAAAGGAACAAATAATTTATATTGACTGGCTCTTTCTATTTCTTTTCTGTAAATTTATTGTTGGACCATGGATTAATAGTTTTAGTAGTTAGGTAGGTAGGTACATTATTAATTTTACTACATATATCATCATAATTCGAACAAAAATCATAAGTGCGTCAGTACAGGTTATCCAAAATCAGTTTGAAAATCATAAAAAAAAGATGGACAATGGAATAGTTCATGCAATGAGCGACGTCATGAACTTCGACCGACAATTTTTAGAATCACTTTTTAATTATTGTAAATATTGTTTTACATTATTTATAATAAATAATGCTAGTTTAATGAACAACTCCATAATTGATTAAGCAAAAGTAAATAAATATCATTTAACCTACGGCTATGCTACCGGCAATATTAAAAATGAACCAAAAGCACATAAGGAACTTGAGGTAAGCGCATATATGGTTAACTATATAGGCCATTATATTTTAAACAACAAACTGGAATTACTTACAAAACATTTCAAACTTTGATGAAAGTTATATGTTCATATTGTTTAAATTGCAAAAAATACATAATTTGACACCTCTCCACATAAACCACTCTAACTTTTTCTAGACACAATTGGCCCCATTTTTTTAAGCTAGATCGATTGCAAATTAAATTTCCAATCCGATGATGTCGGGTGCGAATCTCTTACGCTGCTCCGGACGTTAGATGTGGGCCGCCAAAGTAAAAGCTCCGAGGATTTCGCTTCTCGAGCGACACTGCCCAGCTTCGAGGGCCATATAGCCCAAACTAAGGCTCACAGAGGCTCGATAATAAATTTTGTTGTGGACAATTGAACGAGAAGTCTAATGGCGCTAACCGCGGGTCGCTACGTACCGTATTTTTCGAGATAAGACCCCCCGAAGTCACCGAAAGGTAAATATCGATTTTTTTTTCGCGCTTCGAGGCCCTACCTCGACACCATACATCAAACTGCAGTTTGCGCCATTCGATTTCTCACTCCTTCCTGCGTACCCCTGAATTCTTTTAGATTTTTGCCAGCACCTTGACTTTTTCACAAATTTTTTGCATTTAAAAAATTAACACGATTTCGACACTTCCCCGCTTAAAGCGCCCTAACTTTTTCCACACAAAATTGACCCCCTTTTTTACTACCACTACTACTCTTTGAGTATCTGAAACTTGAAAGTTTCAATAGTAGTTTTAAAAAGAGGCATGTAGGCCCTTCTCTAGATGAGCCCCTGTACTCTTCTAAAGGTTTTAAATCGGCTTCATAGAGTCCTTCCAAACATCCAAACTATTTATGTTTATAAGTGGTCTTGAAAATAAGTTTTTAGGATAACTTATAGATCATTTTAAAACTACAATTGTTACTCGGGCGGGCCAAGGACTGACTCTGGAGGTACACCGGATTTCAAAATTTAAGTAATTCGAATATATATTATAACAACACACTTTGTGCTGAATCTTCAGAAATACCGATACACTGAAGTATAAATGTAAGCACTTCAAAAATTTAGTGTCGAAGGTACCATTCTACTACCTTACACTTTACTACCTAATATCAATTTTAAGCGTATATTTTTTATTCAATATTGTGTCAATAACGAACGGGTTTTTTGAACTTGGCTTTGACAAACCGTTATAATCCGAACAACGCAATATTTCAGTGGTTTAAAGCAGGCATTTAGAGACGAGCGAAGAGCCTGCTTAGATTTTATATCGACCTGTACTGTTATAAATTCTAGTTATCTTCGAATCCGTATAAATGATTAACAATTAGTACCACATTTGTGCAGGTTAACACAAAGGATACATGACAAACAATTAGATACGAGAATATTTTCCAGGAGGTGATTTAATCAAGGCAACAATTTGCATACGGCCGAAGGCAGTGGCGGACCTAAAGCCTAAAGGGTGTTCTGAGGGTTCTAAATAAACGGATTCTCAGTTCGGGGGGGGGGGGGGGAGGGATGAGGGGGCGGGAGTGAGGTTGGAGTACACTGTACACAAACATCAATTAATCAAATTACAAAGCAATTTCATTACCATCTGTCTTTTCCAAGCTTTTTTAACTTGTTTATGCTGGTCAGTTAAAAGTTAACCTTAATGAAAATAATATTCTAGTGAATATGGCTTTAGGGAGCGATACTCCACTCAGGATGCAGTTACTTCCTTATACACATTTCTACTTTAAAATATTGACCAAAAAAAGTGAATGTCTATGCTTTGATATGTCCAGAGTATTTGACACAGTAGATTATGAATTGCCACTTAATAAAATATGCGCTTATGGTATAAGAGGAGAACCTAACTCAACGTACTAAGTACCTAAGTCAACGTACGCAAAAAGTCGTACTAAAAGTTTGTAGCATATCGTATCAATCAGATGCTACGCTGGTGCCAACGGGAGTTCCTCAAGGTAGCACCTTAGGACCTCTTCTCCTTCTTATTTTTATAAATCTACAAAATCACTTAAAACCAATTAATGCTTTCTATGTTACTCAATTTGCTGATGATGTGGCAGTTGCATCAACGGCAGACAATGTACATGAGTTGTCAAGTAAAGCAAACATCTGCACCTGACTAATGAATATTTATTGCAACAAATTTATTATAGTAAAAATCAATAATTTATCTATAGGAAACACTCTGTAAAACTATCAGGTATACTTATTGGTAGTAATTTAAACTGGTTTGAACATATTGAAGAACTAACAAAAAAAATTCAGTTAGATGCTATGTCGTCTGTCAACTTCGTTCTTGTGTGACTTTAGAACTACTTAAAACTTTGCACACGTACAGACATTATTAAACTATGGCATTATCTGCTGAGGCAACTCCAGTAGACTTAATGATCTATTCATCATACAAAAAAAAAATAATTAGGACTATATTGTTCAAACGTTCTACCCATTCATGTAGAGATTTGTTTGTTTTGCTGGGAATACTAACGCTGCCAGCTTTATATGTTTTATCATGTTGTTTGTTTGTATTAATCGGTTAATCCAGTGTTCCGATCGAGATATACAATACAGCTTAAGACAGAGGAATGACATTTTATTGCCTAAGCCCAATGTTTCTGCTGCTAGCAATGGTGTGACAGTTATGCCCATTAAGGTGGCCATTCCCTAAAAAGAGACATCCGATAGGGAATTATTTATTATTTTTGCCCATTACTCTTTTTTCTTAATACGTATATTTAAAATAATAATAAGAGTACCTAAGTAGAACTATAACAAAATTATTACTATGAATTTTCACTCAATAAATTTCAGTGGTTTGCAAAATAGCTCGATTTAAAACTACGAAATAGGAAGATTAACATAATTTTTAATTTAAATCGAGCAATTTTGCAAACCACTAAAATTATTGAGTGAAAATTCATAGTAATAGTCTTGTTATGATTCTACTTAGGTACTCTTATAGTTTTTTTAAATAAACGGACTAAGAAAAAAAAGTTATGGCTAAAAATAATAAATATCTCCCTATTGGATGTCTCTTTCTAGGGAATGGCCACCTTAAGATATACAATAATCTTCCTAATTATTTGAATAAAATAGCTGGTTTAAATTTATTTGAATTAAAGTTTAAAAAAATTACTATTACAAAACGCAATTTACAGCCTGCAATAATTTTTTAGTATTACCTTTTAACACTGGTGACAAATATTGTATCACTGTTTTATATAATTTTTTTATATATCTTACTCTTTTGTTAAAAAGAAGCGCATTTTATTATTTTATAACTATTACATTTACATAGAATTTGTGTTGACCAGGTTATCAATATATTTTTTGTTGGTAGTTCCCCGTAAGTTTTCATCTAATTATTGTAAACCATTATTTTATTCTATTTTATTGTGACGTTTCTTTACATACATGTATGCATGTCTATTTAAATAAAGAGTATTATTATTATTACTATTAATATTAATAGTGTATATACTTCAAATAAAATGTTCCTTTACCTTCTAGGTGGTAAAGGTAGAAAAGAAAGTTATAACTTGAATTTACTAAGCAGCCTAAGTTATAGAATATCGAAAGTCAGTTTGAAACTCATTAAAGAAAGACAGACAAAGGAATACTTCATAATGATAGACATGAGCGTCGAGCAACAATTTTAGAATCACTTTATGATTATTAAAAATATTGTTTCACTATTTTATATTAATTGATGGGCATGAGTAAATGATTTATTTATAATACATTATTTATTTCTAGTAAATAATATTAGTTTAATGAACAACTCCATAAATGATTCAATAAAAGTAAATAAATATTATTTAACCTACGGTTATGCGACCGGCATAAATCAAATCAGGCAGAGGGCCAGTAATGGTGAGCCAGGTAAATAATCGACTCGTTTCAGGTAAGCGTATAACATATCTGGTGAACTATATTTTTAAACGGATATCGTTTGCAATATTCAAGCACGGCCTCAGCTCTTATTTTATCACCTCGGGCTTTGAAATGACTCATCCTGGTAGCAACGCTTTAGACTGAATGTTCAAATTAATAACAGAAATACTATACAGAGACGTACGTCATCGACAAACGTGCGTTTGAAATACGTTCTATAAATAAATATTTTTCTCTAAAACTAAGTAAAAAATCGGTAAAGGTCTTTACACAGAACTTCCCTCGTTATTTGTGCATGGCGGTCACTCTAAAAAATTAATAATTACGAAATAACATTGAGAATAATAATCGGAATATAGTTATTGCTACACTCAAAGAAAATGATAGGTGAATTCAACTGAAAAGAGCATATGAAATCGCGCCTATCTAGTTTGATAGTTAAATCAACCAGAAAAGAATTGTAGACAAAATTTTGTCACCATACAATTTTTATTGTCATTTTGAACATGAAGTTTAGTTGGTTAAGTAAGTAATCATTTTTTTAGTTCTACGACAACTTTATTTGTTCTCATAAACAAATAGTAGTTTAGTAATCATATCTTCTTGTAGAACAACAAATTAAATAGTATAATGACATTTTTTTTTTGTTCACTAACCATTTTCAGTTTGATTTACAATTAAATAGTACAATGACATTTATTTTGTTAACTAACCATTTTTTTGGTTTCCTAACCATATGACAGTGAAAGTTATATGGTGACTTTTGATCTACTATTCTTTTCTGGTTGATTTAACTATGAAACTAGATAGGCGCGATTTGATATGCTCTTTTTGGTTGAATTAACTCATCATTTTCTTTGAGTGTACCTACCTACTAATTAACAGATAAATAGCGATAAAATTGTGTTTATAAAATACGGTGGTTTTAAGGGGTGCAACAGTGGAACAGAATACCTTAAAACTTGGTCAAAGTTACTAAATATAACTTTAAATACTTAATTTGTTACTAGTGGTGGTTTACTTTGGAATACAAAGAAAAGAAAATATACATTTTAATTGTTTATTTATTCGAATAAAGAAGCGCACAAACTGCTGAGGTTGCGTAAACTATAGTTCTTCATATCCAAAATTTTTTTATGAAGTTCTGCGGTCTTTCTATGTTTCGATTTTTCACTGCTTTCGTCAAAAGACAGTTTCATTCTCCCTTCTAATCCAGAAATGCTGGGTAAATCATTTTCCACCTCAAACATTTTGATTAAAATTACATTTTTCTTTCAGCCAGTCAGCATTATTGCTCAGAAACCGTTCTTCTACTCTTTCATTTTTGTTCCCTTGTTCTCCAATTTTGCTACAAACTCGATATATATTACAGAAGAATCATAGCCAGATTTTTCTTTACAGTTTTGAAAAATATGGTTCCTATATTTATAGACCTTCTTCATGTCCACCTGATATAAAAAAATATTTAGAATATAGTTAGTTAGGATAAAAAAGTAGAAAGAATGTAATATTTTACTATAATAGTATAGATTAAAACATTCCATAAATTAAAATTATTCTATTTTTGCTTTTGTCAGCAACTAACACCTAGTAGTTTAATATTAAATAACTCAAACAGTATCACTGGAAAGTGTCTAAAAATTTTCGTCATTTGTTTTACAATGTATAAGGTTCATATAGTTAAAAAATTAGTGGGGGTATAAGCGGATTTAATTTTATAACTCAACGGAAGTTTTGTTATTTAATAATCTCTATGGGACAAGGTCATTGAAATAAAGAAATGATTATACATTTATATCAAACAATATTATCCATCAATGTTAAGTAGCATCAAAGGGTACATACTTACCTTGAGGATTTTGATTCATGTTAAAGACATTTTTTAAAGCACAAAGTCCAGCGTATGCACACACATAAACTTTATATTATTAAACTTTCAGATCTACAATTCCAAATGAACAACACTCTCTCACCACTTAAATTAGACTAATCTTGTGTATGTGCTGCAAAGGGTGTTTCAGGTAGTAAGGGTAGTTTATTATTTTTGGAAATATTGCCTAACTATGTACGTATTAGTACGTAATTTTAAGAAGCTGATTTTTGGACATTTTGGCCAAATTTTAAAGTATTCTAACCTACTGTGCAATGCTTAGATCTAACAACCTACTACTGTCAATGTGTCAATACATGAAATGAAACGATTAGATTTACTATTAAAACTAAAACGTATAAAAGTGGGATGCGTAATTGCGCAATGCAGAGCATCAGCAAGCACTCACAGTTAAAAACAATTCATCAAAGTGAACTCAATGACGATGCTATGTTTACGTAAACAGAAAGGAGGGTTAATTGTGGGACAATATTGGTTTGTCTACCAAGTATAATACTACAGAAAACGAATACTGGGTTAGAATTACAATCCGAAAATACTTAAAAATATAATGTACTAGTTATTTGGATTGATTTGACAAAATTCAACAAATTATTAGCATGATGAACAAATTATATAGTTTTATGCACCTATTTTTTAAGTTAATGTTTATTTTGTTTTTTATTTCAAAATACTATTCATATAGTTCCATAACAAAATGAACAATATGTCCAGTTAAATATTTTTTTGGTTGATTTAACCCAGTAAACAAAAGCGCTGACGTCTTAATCAATTCATCAAAGTGGATTGCAGGACGACGTTATGTTTAGGTAAACAGAACTGCAATTTAATTCTACAATAATATTGGTTTACCTGTCAACTATAATAGTAAATCGAACTACTACTCGGTTTGAAATTACAATTCGACTATAGTTAAAAATTAAATATACTATAATCTAGTTTAATTTGAGAGAATTCAACAAAATAATAGTCAAATGAAAAAAATAATAGTTTTATTCACCTATTTTTTTAGTTAATGTTTGTTCTGTTGTATGACATTTTTTTATTAATTAAAATAACAATCACCTTTTGTTTAAAAATACCATCATTATAATTTAGTTTAACAATATTAACGATATTGTAAGTTAACAATTTTTTTTTGTTGAATTTACCCATACTATTTCTTTGAGTGTATTATTACAAAGAAAACTTGATAAGTTTTGGTAAAAAAAATATACAGTTTGCTCATCCAACCGCAAAAGCTCAATACTAATAAACAGGTGCCACATATGGCAGGCTTGCGCAAATACCTTTACAAATGTCCACCATGACTGAATTATTTCTTGGGATGACCACCCTGTATATTTTTCAATAAAAGTATAATAGGTGTATATGTCAGATATTATTGCCATCCGTCACATCAATCCAACATTCGCGTAATGGAGTGGAAGTATAATGGTGGTTAAAAAATTTCATTTTTATTTTAATTTTTCAAAAATGTTAAAAAAAAAATTAATCTTTTCTTCTGAAATAGGTTTAAAATGTCAAACGTAGAAATTTTAAATTTGAGCAAAAAGGAAAGTTTCCGTCTATTCTATAATAGTGGTAAAAGAAGTTTAAGATTTAAAAATTACACATTTTTTTTAAATAGGTTTAGAAGGTCATGAAACGTGAAACTTTTAAATTTGAGTAAAAAAAGTTTCCATCTATTCTAGTGTTAATTTTTTTTCCAAACTGGTAACAAAATGTTACGAAATTGGTTTGAAATGTCATGAAACGTGGAAATTTTAAATTTGAGCAAACCAAATTTTTCGTCTATTCTATAGTAGTGATAAATAGATTAAAAATGTTTTCAAATTTTTCTAAAAATTTTTCAAAAACATTTTTAAATTTGTTTGAATAATTTTAGAATGCCATGGAAACGTGGATAGTTTAAATCTGAACAAAGAAAAAAATTCTATCTTAGTGGTAAAATTTTTTAAAAATAGTAAACAAAATTTCTAATTTTTCTTTTAAATAGATTTAGAACGCTATCAAACGTGGAAATTTTAAATTTGAAGAAATTAAAAAAATCCATCTATTTTAGTGGTAAAAAAAAATTCAAAAACGGTAAAAAAAAATTTCAAAAAATTTTCAAATTTTTTTTTTCTGAATCAGGCTTAGAATGCCATGAAACGTGGAAATTTCAAATTTGAAGAAAAAAAAAATATCATTTTAGTAGAAAAAAATTTTTCAAAAATGTTGGTAAAAAAAATTTAATTTTTTTTTTAATAGTTTTAGAATGCCATGAAACGTAGAAATTTTAAATTTGAGCAAAAAAAAAAAAATTTTATCTTGGTAAAAAATTTTTCAAAAATGGTGGAGAAAAAAATTTTGAAAAATTTTTTTTTTCAGAAATAGGTTTCGCGTGTCATGAAACGTGGAAATTATAAATTTGAGCGAAAAAAATTTTTTTTCACTATTTATTCCGTTTAGACGGTCCACCCTGTATATTTTCCAGTAAAATTTCTACCAGTTCTACGCTGACAGTAGCGTCAACTACCTGCCAAATTTGACTGCTCTCCGTCAAGTAGTTTTTTAGTAAATGCACCAACAGACAAACAGACAGACAGACAGACTGACGGAATTGAAAAACCTATATTTTCGTAATCTACGTGTTCTGAAACGTCAGAATCCGAAAAAATCTCGGAGGGTGATTTTTTCTCGAATACAATACTTCCCTTCGGTATGCGAGGGAAGTAAAAGTTTATACGAAACTTAATGGCCCAAAATGAGTTCTACTGTTTAAACTTTCGAATAAATATACTTAGTATTTGGGTCATTTGCAATATCACTAATAAATATAGTAAAAAATAAGGGTCCAGGGAGAGACCCTTGCGGGACTCCAGGGGTGGTTCTTGCTAGTGTGACTGATACAGTACGAATAATTATCAACAACTGTGTGTAGCAAACAGATATACAGGGTGTAATTAGTTTCATGTCATTAAAAAAAACTGGTGGTAGGGAACGACAAGACATGGTGTCTAAAGCTCATAGTTTTGAAGAAAAAAATAAACAATAAAATTTTTTGACAACTGCTGGAATATTGAGGTAGGTTTAGATCGTCGCGCGTGTCTTTGCCTATGATACTCAATATTTGTGTGGATAGCTATAAAATGTCGGCGGTCTTTAGCGATGTGGTTGAAGATGAAAGACGTCGACGTTTTAGTCGAGTGTTTAATAGATCTGATTTGAAGAAAACTGTACTCTGACTCTCCCCTATGCAATATTTTAGTTACTGTGGGTGTTTCGTTAAGTACACACGTCGTTTTTGTTATTTTTGAATTTCGAGTCACTATGTGTTTATAATTAAGATTTATTTTATTGAGTTACCGTTCAAGTCGTTAAATTCTTGATTACGTACAGACACAACTTACTTGTTCGTTCTTTTTGTATTCCTTTTTGGATTTTGGACCAAATTTTTCTTTTATTTTTCTTTATTGACGACATTAGTTTAGTGTTTAGTGTTGAACGGAGTGCGTAGGTACCTATGTCCTTAATTCGACGCACCAAACTGTGTATTGATACAGATGCAGAGATTTCGAATAATTTAGGTAGGTGGTAAGCTTTGAACCTAGGACACTCATTTATGTTACAAATATGTAACATAATCACATTTAAATTTTATAAATTATAAACATTAATCCAATATTTTGTTCCAAATTAAAAAACACACATGTAAAGAAATGCTCTGCTTAAACCTCTATGGCCATTATTTGCTTGCAGTCGTGCAGGAAGAGATAACGAATTATTTACTTCTTTATAATTGCCTGAGTTAGGTTGAGGCGGTCCATCAAAGGCGGTCGATGATCCAAAGTCTTTGCTTTGACACCGCAGACCGCCGCGTCTGCCGGGGAGGACTTTGCACTTTCTTATGACAATTTAAAAGTTGTATAATTGGGAACTACAAATCCATTAACCAAGAAAAGCAGTGGTTCTCAATTGTTTTCTACCTTAATATTAAAAATGTTGACCTAGGTCAGTTTTTTCAAAGTGCCTCTAGAGGGAAAAGTCATAAAGGTTTTTTATTTGTCTAGTCGATCCTCATTACCAGGTTTTTTTAATGACATGAAACTGATTACACCCTGCATAGTAAATGAGAACACTATACGTTCGATCAAGGCTGGGAGAATACGGAACTGCGTTTTCCTCTCTCACTTATATTATAGGTCTGGTTCTTATACAAAGTTGGTTGGAAAAATAGATGTATTGTATAACATATCCGTGTCTTTTACGCTCGCGGATATAAAACACTTCATTTTTCAGTTACTTTCCAAAGTAGGTATATCGCTTTTTTTTTGTGTTGTGGCTGTTGCGATTTAATTAAATACAAAGAGTGGCTGGGTACAGCAAGTCAGGACTTGGCCTCTTCCAATAAAGTCCTGCCCCTGACTGAAGGTACATTAGAGAAACGAGAAATTCTACTCTGGTGCGACTTCAAACGCACTTGTACCAGTCTATGAAAGATGTTATCCTTAGCCTGATATAGTGACCAATAATTTTGAGGGACATTATATATGTACATATAATTAAGTATAAAGTATACGGTGAGACGGAGAACAGTCTATTTTTAAACTGATTTTTATCGTCCTATGATTAAATGGTATTAGTTTTTGTTTTAGCTTGACCTGCAAATCAACTAAATGAATTGCCTGAGTATCTATATTAGGACGGCCTTTAGCCATCCTTGACAAAAAAAATTGAAATTCTTTCAGAAATAAATTGTATAAATTATTTAAAAAAATAAAAACATGTTTTTGGAAATGAAATGGAAATGCACTAAAAAGAAGAATATTATGTTATATGTACTTCTATCTGTTTTATAACGATTGCGAGATAAATGTGAAGAGATTTTGATTGATCTGCATTTTTTATTAAAATCGGAAACACCGTCTTGGATTTTCTATAAAAATGTCAAAATGTATTGATGGATAGATAGATAGTGTTTATTTCACCACTATATGTACATATATGAACACCAAGTCACTGAAGTAACTAGTAAACAACAGATTTTTAATGAACAGTAAATTTATAAAATACAGACACATTATGTATATATGTATACTGGGTGTAACAGGATTATGGTATACCCCCTTGACTTTTTTAGTTTTGAAGATAATTGATTGTAAAGGATATATTACATACATAACAAGCGGCACTTTTTGACATACAATAGATTTTTTTCACTTCCGGTTTCGCCGGAAGTGCCACTAACTTTCGATTTCTAAACAGAACACCCTATATATTATTGCATTTTTGAATTCTGCATAATTTTCTCAAAACAACGAATCCAAATAAGTGACATTTCAAACATCTTTTTTTTTTATAATATAATTTTTAGTTTTCCATTTAAGTGTGCCATGACGGTTCCCATTTATTCTAAATGACCCGTGTAATAAAAACTCGAAATCTCGTTAAAACACCAAATTACGTGATTTATGAGCAAATAAAATTTACCAAAATTGTTTTTGGGGCAAAACTCATTTTTTTTTAAATGGAACCATATCGGTACCGTGGTACCATTTATTAGTACTACTAAAAAGGAATTTATTCATATGCTAAAAAAAAAATAAGAAAATACAATTTTGTTCTAATTAAATGTTAAGAAGTAACTAAGGTGGCTTTGAAAACAATGAAATATTTAGCTTGTCAAACATTTGTTGATTTAACGGTGTTTTTATTGTGTCTTTAAAAATTGTTTAAAATGTTTGTTCATTGTGTTCAAAATGCCGCAAATTTATACAAGAGATGAAAAAGTGGACATGTTAATTATTTATGGGGAAAATTTAAAAAATGCAATTGCAGCTATGGACCTTTATGGCCGACGATATCCTGATATACAATGTCCAGTGAAGAATTATTTTAAACATGTTGAAAACGAATTCCAAAGAGAGCCCAACAATGATCCCGAAGAAAACTTCATTACTGACGAACGAACGGAAATTAATGTTTTAGCTCGAATAGAAGTTGATAAGACTGTGTCTTTAAGGCAAGTTGGGTTTGAATTGAACATCAGTCACCAAACAGTAAGCCGAATTTTGCACAAATACCACTATAAATCTTTTAAATTCCAATTGCACCAGCATTTGTACGAAAGTGATTACGAACGTAGGATGGAATATTACAATTGGATTTTGTATAATAACGTGCAGCGAAACAATGATTTTTTGGGATTGACTTTATTTTTGAACGAGTCAAGGTTTACAAATTTGGGATTATTTAACCGACAAAACACAAGAAAATTAAAATTTGTTACGGGAGGGTAACTGTCAAGTGCGGCTCGGTTTCAATGTTTGGATTGGAATAATCGGTAGTAGATCATTGGGCCAATAATATTTGAAGGACCTCTGACTGGTGCCACATACTTGATATTCTTGGAAAATGAGATTCAGGACATTTTAGATCAGTTACCTTTAGATTTAGGACAGGGAATGTATTTCCAACAAGATGGCGCTCCTCCCCATAACTCAAGGATTCGGAAATTCGAAGAAAACGTAATTTCGACGAATGGTCCTGTGAGGTGGCCTCCAAGGTCACCTGATTTAGCGCCCCTTGATTTCCTTGTTTGGGGTCATTTAAAAAATATTGCCTGTGCAACCGCCGTTACAACCCGTGAAAACCTGGAGCTACGAGTAAGACGAGCAATTAATGGCACAACGGCCCAGCAATTGGCGAACGTTCTTCGAGAAACAGTTATGCGAGTTCAGAAGAGCATTGACGTTAATGGACTTCATTTTGAACAACTGTTGTGTTCTATTTAAAAATCGAAAGTTAGTGTCACTTCCGGCGAAACCGGAAGCGAAAGAAAAATCAAATGCATGTCAAAAAGTGCCGCTTATTATGTATGTAGTACATCTTAAATTTTAATCATCTTCGAATCTAAAGGAGAAAAGGGGGGTATACCATGATCCTGGTACACCCGGTATAATATTTCGATTAAAAAAAGAAACAAAACATTTTTAAAAACACAGCATTAACATATAGAGACCTAAATAAGTATAAATACAAAAATATGTAGAGTATCAGAGCATTTAGTGGTTGAGCGTCCAGAGCGAAAACAATATCGACAGAAACTGAGGTGATTTGTATTCCAGATACCTAGATAATCTATCTGTCAGATAATGTCAAATATGTTTCCAAAAGTAGGGAGAATGGATGTTGGGCGGTAGTTGCTCAACAAGGAGTCGACTCATATATCTGAGTAGACACCTTCGGCGATACAACTATTATACAGAGCGGCCAGCGGAGCAGCAATGACATCTTCAAGTTCACACTCAATCTCACGTACGCGTAGGTCGCCATCTTAAAAAAATTACGGAAATCTGGTATCTAGATAACGACCTATATCTCAGGACTACTTAACCATTTTAATTGATTCTCTTTTTAATCAAAAGTATGTACGTTTTCCATTGATGACCTTAGTTAGCGCAAACTGAGCAATCGCCTATAAGACCAGTGTTTATTATTTTGGTCGATGTATAATTCAGTATAAATATCTTGTACTCCTTTGTATTTCTGGTTGCTTAATCAAAAACTTTAGTAACATTTTGCTCTAAGATTATAATACAACATAGTTTATATAAAACATTATAGTTTGCACGCCCCTGGTAATTTCTTATTTTTTATATTGAGTACTGGATGAAAATACCCAAAATAATAATAATAATAATAATAATCTTTATTGCATTAAGTACCTACACATAAAAATAAAAGTATACATAACACAAAGGGGAGTTGTTCGTTAGAAACGTTCTTCCACAATCCCTACAAAAATACATATATAGTAGTAAAAACATAACATTATCAACAATAACTGTCACAGTGTAAAAATTGAGTGTGGATATTAGTAAAGCTAAATAAAACTTACAAAATAATTAAAAAAATACACAAAAGTACGTAATAATTTGTAATTTAAGAAGTATCACTAATTTGGTGAGAAATTATTGCTTGCTTGTATTTAACTTTGAAAGAATTTGGTCTGTAAGAATTTAACAAATTTAGAAATGTGGGGTTATTTAAGTAATTGACTGAGATATAACTAAACGAGCATTCAAATTTAGTGGTGTTATGTTGGTATATGCTAAATAAGTCATTGTTTCTTAGGTTTAGTTGATGTACATTTCTCCTAGGAATTAATAGCTCATATAAATACTCAGGTTTCCTATATGTAAATATTTTCATGAGGAATACTCCAAATAAATATTGATATCTATATGCAATTTTCATATGTTTATGGTCATTATATAAAGGTGTTATGTGATCGTATTTATTTGTTAGGTATACAAAACGCATACATGCATTTTGAGCCACTTGTAATTTGTTTTTACAGTTGGTGTTTAAAAAGCTATAATACATTGGCAAACAATAATCGAACTGGGGGAAAATTAGAGACTCAACTAATCTATATTTAACTTTTTCAGGGAGTAAAAATTTGAATGAATATAATATTTTTAACTTTATATAGCATGTCTTTAATTTATTTATGATGTGATGCTCAAAATTCAGATGATTATCAAATGTTACTCCTAAATTTCTAACATTTTCTTTGGTAGGTACTTCTATCTTGTCTATGTGAATAGTAGAGAAGTTATATTGAGTGACTTTAGCTAGAGTTCGTTGATTACCCGCAAACATAACACAACTTTTATTGGTGTTGAGGATCATGGCTTGGTTACGTGACCAATTTGATATTCTATCCAAATCTTCATTTAGATGTCGCAGAGCAATATTAGTATCCGGTGCAGCAAATGACATGATCAATTGTACATCGTCTGCATAAAGGTGAATGTTACAGTGCTGGAGTACGCTTGGCAGATCTGAGGTATATATAGAGAACAATATAGGGCCTAAAATGCTTCCTTGTGGGACTCCTATAGCGGTTGCTCTATTAATCGATGACCTACTACCTTCTATATCTACAACTATAGATCTATTTTCTAGGTAATCTTTAAACCAGTTGCAAAATGAGGCATCTAATCCAATATAGTGTAATTTAGCCAATAGCATTTCGTGATTTATTAAATCAAATGCTTTACTATAGTCCAGTAGGACTAAGCATGCGGCCTTTGACTGGTCTATGGCTGCTGTTAAATCATTCACTATTTTAGTGAGTGCAGAGCATGTGCTATAATGTGATCTGAAACCTGATTGTGTTTTTGGTAGAATGGTATTATTCTCTATATGACATTTTGCATACTATTTTTTCTGCTATTTTTGATAGAACAGGTACTAAGTGTATTAATCTTAAATCGTTGTACTCCATTGGATTTGGTTTTTTCGGCAGTGGCTTTATTACTGATGTTTTCCATAACGATGGAAATATACCTAATTTTAGGGAATCATTTATAATTTTTGCTACTACGCCAATAACGAATGGCAAAATAAATTCAATCATTGTTAAGCTGATATTATCGGCTCCCATTGCTCTGGATTTAATTTCGCTTACTGCTTTACGAACGTCTTCTTCTTGTACTGTAGTAAAAGTATATGGGTGATTATCAGAAATTGTGTTGTTTCTATAAAATAATAACTGATCATTATTAACTGGCTGTATATATTGGTTCATATCATTGATTACTCTGATTAATTCGTTTGGGTCTTTCAAATGATGCGGTAAGTCCATATTTCCCTTATTGTGTATGCCCCACTGTCTGAATCTAAGCCACATTTGTTTAGAATTTTTGTTTATTTTATTTATTTCAAATTGCATGTATGCCCTTTTTTCATTTTTAATTGCTGTGGATAGATAGTTTTTTAAAACCATGTAGTAGTTTCTATCTACTTCACTTTTTGTGCGCTTAAATTTATCAAACGCCTTGCGTTTCAGTTTTATAATTTCTTTTATCGTATTTGTGACGTATGCCCGATAAGGATGTTTAAGTCTTACTGTTTTTAACGGCGCGTGCTTATCGTACACATTAATAACTAGTTCGTTGAAGATGTCAATGCGCTCGCTAATACCACCGATATTATTTAGAGCATTCCACTGAATTTGCTGCACATCATATTCAAAATCGCGAATATTAAAATCTGAGAAATCTCTATATTGAATTAACTTATTTTCCTGTTTTTCAATATCCAGAGAAATATTACAATAAACTAGTCTATGGTCAGTGAGATCATACATATCCATAGTGCTAGATTCTGATATACATGTTGGAATCTACTGCAATTACAAAATAAAGTTTTTCAAATTTTTTTGTTTGTTTGTTGAATATTGAACATTTTTATACTGTTACAATAAACCCATTCGACTGAATCAGCTTGGTATAACAAAGAGCAGAATAGTAACCGCTGTAGATTATCAAGGAATATCGTCAATCATTTCCTGTTACTAATAGAATCACTTTGGCAAATGAGTTTTAAAGCGTATTTTAAGAATTCGATAAAATCATCACATCAATAATTATTGTTTGGTTTAAACACGTGTATTTCTACATCACAATGAAACGTAACATTTAGTAATTAAATTATCGCATACATTAACTAGAGTAAACATTATACTCTCCGCTGATTTATTCAGATAGTCAATATTATAGAAATGTTTTAATTACAAAATGTTACTAGGTATTCTCTACAAAAATTTTTAGAAGATAATATTGAAATTTACTGACGATAAGTAATGAATGTTTTCTATAAATGTTAAATGTTTTTTTCTCGATAATTTCGTCATACAATATAGACGAGTAAAATGGACTCAATTAGTGTGACGTCACATAATTATGCAACCCCTATATACTAGTGTCATGACACACGGGTTGCCTGCCAAGCATACTGAAATTTGACCCTTAATGCATATGTTTATAAGGCGACATTTTCGGGGATAGAAACATAGCATACAATTTTATTTTATTTCTCCCGTGTAAGAAATATTTAAGAGATTTCAGTTATCATATTACATGGACAAGGTATCGGTAAATATACACAAGTATAAAGTATTACAAAAACTGTAACCAAAAATTAAAATAAAGTTTTTATAACTCATACATAGATATATACATTTTAACATATTTTTTGAATGTGAAATAGGTATTCGAAGTCTTTAAATATTTCTTCCAGAGGAGAAATAAAATAAAGTTATGTGCTATGTTTCTATCCTCGAAAATGTCGCCTTATAAACATATGTATTAAGGCTCAAGTTCCAGTGTGCTTGGCAGGCAACCCGTGTGTCATGACACTAGTATATAGTGGTTGCCTAACTTGTGACGTCACAATTAATTGAGTCCATTGGGAAGCAAAGACGCTTAGTTTCCGAGAAAAAAAAACTGGCGTAGAACCAAACCAGACTTGGTGCAATTCTTTAATTAGGTGATCGTGTACATGACACCACTTTTCACGACATTTTCTGGTGGTCTGGAACTTTTTTATTTCGAAAAAACTGTAAAAAAATGAATTTTCCATGAAACATGTCTTTTAACGTCCCCATCGTTATATATTTAAAAATAATTGTGCTATGGAACTGATTTTTTTTTTAAATTGAAGTAGACACAATAGCGCTTCTAACTATGTACAATGTGATTGTAAAATATATATTTTTTAATTGTTAAAATAATAGCAAACTTAAAGTTGTTATTTTCGTGAATGTATTTTTCAGCAATCGAGAAAATTTTTTATTTATGAAAATATGTATATACATGCTGTGAGCAAATTGAAGCCAATATATGAAAAAAGTTTTAGAATCATAATTTTTGATGTGCAGGTTATAGTATGTAGTCAGCGATTTTTTTAAAACGGGCTAAATCATATTCTTGCACGCCCGGCTCTCATTATACTGCTTACCGCCTGCGGACTACGGTTGTTGGATTCATGTGTACTAATCGGGCTTTTATTAACAGCTCCAAAATAGGTACGAACCTACCTTTTGTTGTTTTAAGGTAAAAAATATTTAAAAACAGGTAAATATAAATCATTGTTATAAAGTAAGTACCCACCTAATAAGTAGGTTATTACACATTTTTGATTGAATTAAACCAAGACGCAGGAATAAAACAACTTTATTTTTTTGCAACTATTTTTCTATTGAAAAATGAGTATTTAGTTACGTAGGCCCTGCGTTAAAAGCATTCTAGTTCGTCTGTACATTCATCGAAACCTTTAAATAACAGTATTTCAAGTACGGCATTTACAATCGTTACAACATTTTAGGCCTTCTTTAACACAATCATATTTTCCATTTTCACAATTTTTATCTGAACAATAAATACTTAATGAAAATATTGTCCAAACATCGTCACTTAAATTCCGTCCTGAACCATGTGCATTTATAAGTGTAGTTGGCATATTGCTTCTGTACGATATTCTAAGTTGATGCATAAACCTGCAATAGTTAACTAAATGTATTTGATAGGAAATCTATGATTTAAATATATATGTTTACCTTAAGAATGGGTAGTAAAAGGTGCCTTCAGTTGAAGGAAGCTCCGTTTGTTGTTGTTGCTAATTTGATCCTTAGGTCGTTTAATATCTGAATTTGTTTACTTTTGTTTTTCTGCAGTACTAGAATCAATTTTGTAAAGATTTTTAAAGCTTCGTCTTTAGACAGCAATGGCAATTCCGATAATTTTTTAAAAGCAACAATATTCTTTAAGAACATCAAACGCAGATTTTTTAAATATTTAAAAAAAAAACCATTAGTGGTGTCGCAACCAGTAAAACAATGAAGACAAGAACAAACTGTAGTTCATAAAACTTTGCACTACCTTCTATATTTACAAAAATTGTCTGCTAGTGAAAAAAGGAGAGTAAGTAAAATTAATACATCTATATCAACTAATGTCACCAGTTTGTTAAATTTAGTTTCGTACATTGCATGCAAAATCAAAATCTGGTATATCTGGCTGTTTGCTAAATAGATTTTTTGGTCATTTCTGAATGACGTTTATGTAGTGAAACTACTTTTTCTGTTAATTTAAATCCTCCATCTATTAATATTTCGTATTCGATTAAGTACTGTGCAGCATCTGTTGCAAATCGGCGCGCCGCGGCGGCACTGTATGATTGCAAAAAAACGTTCATGTTTTCAAAACTTGTCTACCTATACGACAGTCTATATGATATTTTAATTAAATTTCGTCATTTAAAATATCTTTTCTGACACAATATTTCCGCGATGTCGTCTTTTTTCAGCACTAGATATTAGTGACAACAAACCTTGTATCCTAGGTCTTGGTACCACATATTTGTCATCATCCCGCGCAATTTTCTCACAAATAATGCACTCCATTATTTTAGAAAACTAAATTGCGAATATTCTACAGCATCCCATTTATTTAAAACTATTTATACGTATACTCTAAATCCCCGCAAACTACTAATATACGATTCAAATGTATTGACCCCTCATTTTAACCGCGAAATCTCAAAAATGGCGGACCAGAGAAAATTTGAGAAAATATGTGTTCATTATGTGTCTATTGTAAATTATTCACTGAAGTTTGAATAATGTACATTGGACGGTTTTGAGGTTCTGCTAAGTTATATTGAAAAATACCCTACTTTTTAAGGAAATTTTGACCATACCAGTTTTAAATTCATTATATCTTGAAAAATATGCCTACTATATGAATAATATTTTAGATACCGATAAAGCGCGGCATTTTTTGTACGAAGAAATTCTTTCATCATTTTTTATTCTAAAATTTGGCAGTTATTGTCAAAAACATGACTTCATGTTTATTCGGCTATTTATCAACGGTATTTAAAAGATTTTAATAAAATAGTTAATCATATAAAATGTAAGGATTTTCAGAAAAAATAATTGGTATATATCAAATATTAATTTAGTTATCAAGTGCAATAGATAATATTGCAGAACCCGGGCAATAATATTATCTATTGCACTTGATAACTAAATTAATATTTGATATATACCAATTCTTTTTTCTGAAAATGCTTACATTTTATATAATTAACCATTTTATCAAAATTTTTGTAAATACCTTGATAAATAACGAATAAACATGATGTGTTTTTTAGAATAACTGCAAAATTTTAGAATAAAAAATTATGAAAAAATTTCCTCGTACAAAAAATACCACGCCTTATCGGCATCTAAAAGATTATTTATATAGTAGGCATATTTTCAAATATATAATGGATTTAAAACTGGTATTGTCAAAATTTCCTTAAAAAGTAGGACATTTTTCAATATAACTTAGCAACACTTCAAAACTGTCCAATGTACATTATTCAAATTTCAGTGAATGATCTACAATAGACACATAATTTTTTCAATTTTTTCCGTTCCTCCGTTTTTGAGATATTCGCGGTTCAGGTGAGGGGTCAATAAATTTGAATAGTCTATTAGTTAGACGCATCTTATCCTACCTTCCATACGCGGTGTACAATAATACATATGACTAATTTAGCGCGCTTTAAAAAAAAATCGCTGTTGCCAACGATACACATTGGGAAAAAAAATAATTATATCAAAAACTTTTCTAATGTTTGGGCTACATTTGCTTCACTATATGTGTATAAAAATTTTCAAAAATAAAAAAGTTTATCGATTGGTGAAAATTGTAATACGTAAAATTCAAATATCTAGTTTTCCTAATTTTTAAGGAAATGAAAATGCGAACTGTGTAAAAACCATTAGTACAGTTAAAAGCGCTATTGTGTGTACTTTAATTGAAAAAAAAAACAACGTCGATAGCAACATTAGTTTTGAAGATATGGCGGTGGAAACAAAAAAAAACACATTTTATTTAAAATGCAATATTTTCCCTTTTTTTTAATTTAAAAAGGTCCAGACCACGAAAAAATGTCGTGAAATACGATTTCATATGCCCAGTGACATGCTTAACAAAACCTACCATGTTTGACCTGGTTCTACGCCAGAAAAAATGCAGAGAAATGTGCTCTTTCAAATGACATTTAAAAAAATGGGGGTTGCCATTTAAAAAAAATGGCGATGACGTCATAACTTTGAAAACATATTTGCAGCACTTTTTTTAAAATAAACAGATTGAGAAATGTATTTAAAAATCGACGGGTCTGAGCGAATTTTTGTCACTTGTTTTGTAACTATTTTAATGAATTTATTCCAACCTTTTACGTGCTCACTGTATAATAAAAAATCTAGTATTGATAATACCTAAATATCTTCTCTCTTAGCCTATTAAATGATTTTTAGAGACACTGTTACAATAATACTACTGTTCGTGAAAGATCACATGTATATTTACAAATCATGATTTATTTTCTTGCTATTGATAGATTTCCTGTAGATAATAAGGAGATACTGTAGAAGTCTTACCACAACGATTAAAATAAATCATAATATTTATAAAATCAATATTTATTATTTGTACTTTTGAATCTGTCTATCTGGGCAGAGCAAAATGTTACTGTTAGAAGCGATTTTTGCTTCACACTTGCAATTATGTAACTAGAGTTTCATACGTTTTGTCGTTTGTCTTCTACCTGATTTTTTCTAGAAACTTCATGTAAGCATAGCAAATCATTTTTTTAATAGTACACAGTTGGATAAAAATTGTCCTTGAAAATGATAAGAACAAACAGCTGTTTGCTATAAATAAAATTTTAGTATGCCTTGACCAAACTATTTGTACATTTTTCTTTTATCTTTTTGAGTAGGGAGTGGCAATAATTGGTACCCTGCGCTACGACAGTTGTATTTACTTGTGAAAAATGTAATTTTACAAAACGTTTTATATAAGCATTTTTACTTCCCTCGCATACCGAAGGGAAGTATTGTATTCGAGAAAAAATCACCCTCCGAGATTTTTTCGGATTTTGACGTTTCAGATCATGTAGATTACGAAAATATAGGTTTTTCAATTCCGCCAGTCAGTCTGTCTGTCTGTCTGTTGGTGTATTAACTAAAAAACTACTTAACGGAGAACAGTCAAATTTGGTAGGTAACTAACGCTACTGTCAGCGAAGAAATGGTTAAACTTTCACTGGAAAATATACAGGGTGGGTCGTCTAAAGGGAATAAATAATGAAAAATTTTTTTTTGCTCAAATTTAAAATTTCCACGTTTCATGACATTCTACACCTATTTCAGAAAAAAAATCGGTAAAGGTATTTACACAGAACTTCCCTCGTTCATGGCAGTCTCTCTAAAAAAATAATAATTACGAAATGACATTGAGAATAATAATCGGAGTAGAGTTATTGCTATTATTACAAAGAAAACTTGATAAGTTTTGGTCAAAAAAATATACAGGTTGCTCATCCAACAGCAAAAGTTCAATACTAAATAGCAGGTGCCACATATGGCAGGCTTGCGCAAATACCTTTACAAATGTCCACCATGACTGAATTATTTCTTGAGATGACCACCCTGTACATTTTTCAATAAAAGTATAATAGGTGCATATGCCAGATGTTATTGCCATCTGTCACATTTTCAATCCAACATTCACGTAATGGAGTGGAAGTATAGTGGTGGTTAAAAAATTTCATTTTTTTTTAATTTTTCAAAAGATGGTAAAATAATTTTCAAATTTTTTTCTTCTGAAATAGGTTTAAAATGTCAAGGTAGAAATTTTAAATTAGAGCAAAAAGGAAAGTTTCCTTCTGTTCTATAGTAGTGCTAAAAAAAGTTTAAAAATTAAAAATGATGTATTTTTAAAATAGGTTTAGAATGCTATGAAACGTGAAAATTTTAAATTTGAGCAAATAAAAAAAAATTCGATCTATTTTAGTGGTAAAAACTTTTTGAAAAATGTTGGTGAAAAAAATTTTCAATTTTTTTTTTCTGAAATACCTAGGTTTAGAATGTCATTTAAATTTGAGCATTCTGGTGTTAAATTTTTTTCCAAACTGGTAACAAAATGTTGCAATTTTTTTTTTTCCGAAATTGGTTTGGAATATCATGAAACGTGGAAACTTTAAATTTGAGTAAAAAAAAATTTTTCGTCTGTTCTATAGTAGTGATACATAAATGGATTAAAAATGTTTTCAATTTTTTTTTAAAATTCTTCAAAAACATTTTTAAATTTGTTTGAATAGTTTTAGAATGTCATGGAAACGTGGATAGTTAAAATCTGAACAAAGAAAGAAAAATTCTATCTTAGTGATAAAATTTCAAAAAACTTTTTTTTTTAATCAGGCTTAGAATGCCATGAAACGTGAAAATTTTAAATTTGAAGAAAGAAAAAAAAATTCGTTTTAGTAGTAAAAATTTTTACTTCCCTCGCATACCGAAGGGAAGTATTGTATTCGAGAAAAAATCACCCTCCGAGATTTTTTCGGATTCTGACGTTTCAGAACACGTAGATTCCGAAAATATAGGTTTTTCAATTCCGTCTGTCTGTCTGTCTGTCTGTCTGTCGGTCTGTCTGTCTGTCTGTCTGTCTGTCTGTCTGTTGGTGTATTTACTAAAAAACTACTTGACGGAGAGCAGTCAAATTTGGTAGGTAGTTAACCCTACTGTCAGCGAAGAACTGGTAGAATTTTCACTGAAAAATATACAGGGTGGACCGTCTAAACGGAATAAATAGTGAAAAAAATTTTTTTTTGCTCAAATTTAAAATTTCCACGTTTCATGACGCGCTAAACCTGTTTCAGGAAAAAAAAATTTTTGAAAATTTTTTTCAAACATTTTTGAAAAAATTTTTACCAAGATGAAAAACATTTTTTTTTGCTCAAATTTAAAATTTCCACGTTTCATGACGCGCTAAACCTATTTCAGGAAAAAAATTTTTTTGAAAATTTTTTTCAAACATTTTTGAACAATTTTTTACCAAGTTGAAAAAAATTTTTTTTTGCTCAAATTTAAAATTTCCACGTTTCATGACGCGCTAAACCTATTTCAGAAAAAAAAAAATTTGAAAATTTTTTTCACCAATATTTTTCAAAAAAATTTTACTACTAAAATTTTTTTTTTTTTCTTTCTTCTAATTTAAAATGTTCACGTTTCATGGCATTCTAAGCCTGATTAAAAAAAAAAGTTTTTTGAAATTTTATCACTAAGATAGAATTTTTCTTTCTTTGTTCAGATTTTAACTATCCACGTTTCCATGACATTCTAAAACTATTCAAACAAATTTAAAAATGTTTTTGAAGAATTTTTTAAAAAATTTGAAAACATTTTTAATCCATTTATGTATCACTACTATAGAACAGACGAAAAAATTTTTTTTGCTCAAATTTAAAATTTCCACGTTTCATGATATTCCAAACCAATTTCGGAAAAAAAAATTTGCAACATTTTACCAGTTTGGAAAAAAATTTAACACCAGAATGCTCAAATTTAAATGACATTCTAAACCTAGGTATTTCAGAAGAAAAAAATTTGAAAATTATTTTACCATCTTTTGAAAAATTTTAAAAAAATGAAATTTTTTAACCACGACTATACTTCCACTCCATTACGTGAATGTTGGAGTGAAAATGTGACAGATGGCAATAACATCTGGCATATGCACCTATTATACTTTTATTGAAAAATGTACAGGGTGGTCATCCCAAGAAATAATTCAGTCATGGTGGACATTTGTAAAGGTATTTGCGCAAGCCTGCCATATGTGGCACCTGCTATTTAGTATTGAACTTTTGCTGTTGGATGAGCAATCTGTATATTTTTTTGACCGAAACTTATCAAGTTTTCTTTGTAATAATAGCAATAACTATATTCCGATTATTATTCTCAATGTCATTTCGTAATTATTAATTTTTTAGAGTGACTGCCATTCACAAATAACGAGGGAAGTTCTGTGTAAATACCTTTACCGATTTTTTCAAAAATATTGGTGAAAAAATTTTTTTTCCTGAAATAGGTTAAGCGTGTCAAGAAACGTAGAAATTTTAAATTTGAGCAAAAAAAAATTTTTTTCAACTTGGTAAAAATTTTTTCAAAAATGTTTGAAAAAAATTTTCAAAAAATTTTTTTTCCTGAAACAGGTTTAGCGCGTCATGAAACGTGGAAATTTTAAATTTGAGCAAAAAAAAATTTTTTTCACTATTTATTCCGTTTAGACGGTCCACCCTGTATATTTTTCAGTGAAAATTCTACCAGTTCTTCGCTAACAGTAGGGTTAACTACCTACCAAATTTGACTGCTCTCCGTCAAGTAGTTTTTTAGTAAATACACCAACAGACAGACAGACAGACAGACAGACAGACTGACGGAATTGAAAAACCTATATTTTCGGAATCTACGTGTTCTGAAACGTCAGAATCCGAAAAAATCTCGGAGGGTGATTTTTTCTCGAATACAATACTTCCCTTCGGTATGCGAGGGAAGTAAAAAATGGATTTTTTTTTTACCATTTTTGAAAATTTTTTTATCACTAAGTAAAATAGATTAAAAAATTATTTTTTTTTGTTCAAATTTAAAATTTCCACGTTTCATGGCATCCTAAACCTATTTCAAAAAAGAAAATTTGGAAAAATGTTTTAACAACATTTTTGAAAAATTTTTTACCGCTAAAATAGATCGAAAAAAAAAATTCTTTGTTCTTTAAAATTTCCACCTTTCATGGCACTCTAAACCTATTAAAAATCACCCTCCGAGATTTTTTCGGATTCTGACGTTTCAGAACACGTAGATTCCGAAAATATAGGTTTTTCAATTCCGTCAGTCTGTCTGTCGGTCTGTCTGTCTGTCTGTCTGTCTGTCTGTTGGTGTATTTACTAAAAAACTACTTGACGGAGAGCAGTCAAATTTGGTAGGTAGATAACTCTACTGTCAGCGAAGAACTGGTAGAATTTTCACTGAAAAATATACAGGGTGGACCGTCTAAACGGAATAAATAGTGAAAAAATTTTTTTTTTGCTCAAATTTAAAATTTCCACGTTTCATGACGCGCTAAACCTGTTTCAGGAAAAAAAATTTTTTGAAAATTTTTTTCAAACATTTTTGAAAAAATTTTTACCAAGTTGAAAAAAATTTTTTTTTGCTCAAATTTAAAATTTCCACGTTTCATGACGCGCTAAACCTGTTTCAGGAAAAAAAAATTTTTGAAAATTTTTTTCAAACATTTTTGAAAAAATTTTTACCAAGATGAAAAAAATTTGTTTTTGCTCAAATTTAAAATTTCTACGTTTCATGACACGCTTAACCTATTTCAGGAAAAAAAAATTTGAAAATTTTTTTCACCAATATTTTTGAAAAAATTTTTACTACTAAAATGAATTTTTTTTTTCTTTCTTCAAATTTAAAATTTTCACGTTTCATGGCATTCTGAGCCTGATTAAAAAAAAAAGTTTTTTGAAATTTTATCACTAAGATAGAATTTTTCTTTCTTTGTTCAGATTTTAACTATCCACGTTTCCATGACATTCTAAAACTATTCAAACAAATTTAAAAATGTTTTTGAAGAATTTTTTAAAAAATTTGAAAACATTTTTTAATCCATTTATGTATCACTACTATAGAACAGTCGAAAAATTTTTTTTTGCTCAAATTTAAAATTTCCACCTTTCATGATATTCCAAACCAATTTCGGAAAAAAAAATTTGCAACATTTTGTTACCAGTTTGAAAAAAAATTTAACACCAGAATGCTCAAATTTAAATGACATTCTAAACCTAGGTATTTCAGAAAAAAAAATTTTGAAAATTTTTTTCACCAACATTTTTCAAAAAGTTTTTACTACTAAAATAGATCGAATTTTTTTTTATTTGCTCAAATTTAAAATTTTCACGTTTCATAGCATTCTAAACCTATTTTAAAAATACATCATTTTTAATTTTTAAACTTTTTTTAGCACTACTATAGAACAGAAGGAAACTTTCCTTTTTGCTCTAATTTAAAATTTCTACCTTTGACATTTTAAACCTATTTCAGAAGAAAAAAATTTGAAAATTATTTTACCATCTTTTGAAAAATTTAAAAAAAATGAAATTTTTTAACCACCGCTATACTTCCACTCCATTACGTGAATGTTGGATTGAAAATGTGACAGATGGCAATAACATCTGGCATATGCACCTATTATACTTTTATTGAAAAATGTACAGGGTGGTCATCCCAAGAAATAATTCAGTCATGGTGGACATTTGCAAAGGTATTTGCGCAAGCCTGCCATATGTGGCACCAGCTATTTAGTATTGAACTTTTGCTGTTGGATGAGCAATCTGTATATGTTTTTGACCAAAACTTATCAAGTTTTCTTTGTAATAATAGCAATAACTCTACTCCGATTATTATTCTCAATGTCATTTCGTAATTATTATTTTTTTAGAGAGACTGCCATGAACGAGGGAAGTTCTGTGTAAATACCTTTACCGATTTTTTTTTTCTTGAAATAGAATGTCATGAAACGTCGAGATTTTAAATTTGAACGAAAAATCTGTGTGTAACTTTATTTTTTGTCCGCACGTTTTCTCCGGAACGGTATGCGAGGGAAGTAAAAATTATATTGAAAATTGTTTTTACAAACATTTTTGAAAAATTTTTTACCACTAAAATAGATCGAAAAAAAATGTTTCTTTGTTCAAATTTAAAATTCTCACGTTTCGTGGCATTCTAAACATATTTCAAAAAAAAATTTGAAAATTTTTTTGAAAAAATTTTTAATCTTTTTCTATCACTACTATAGAATAGATGAAAATTTTTTTGAAAAAATTTCCACTATTTCGAAAAAACATTTTTTACCATTTTAGAAAAAAATTTACCACTAGAATAGATGAAAAAAATGTTTTTTAATCAACTTTAAAATTTTTCATTTTCCATGACATTCTAAACCCATTGAAAAGAAAAATTTTGAAATTTTTTTACTACTAGAATAGACGGAAAACAATTATGTTTGCTCAAATTTAAAATTTTTACGTTTCATGCCATTCTAAATCTATTTTAAAAAAATTGATTTTTTTTTGAAAAAATTTGTTCTTTTACTACATACTACTATAGAATAGAATTAAACATTTTTTTGCTCAAACTTAAAATTTCCACCTTTCATGATTATTCTAAGCCTATTTCAAAAGAAAAAAAATTGAAAATTTTTTTACCAACATGTTTAAAAAATTTCAAGAATAATGAAATTTTTAACCACTACTAATACTTCCACTCCACTGCGTGAATGTGGAATTGAAAATGTGACAGATAGCAATAATATTTGGCATATGCAACTCTTATATTTTTATCGAAAAATGTACAGAGTGGTCATCCCAAAAAATAATTTACCCATGGTGGACATTTGTAAAGGTATTTGCGCAAGCCTTCCATATTAGGCAACTGTTATTTAGTACTGAATTTTTGCTGTTGGATGAGCTCTGTATTTTTTTGGACAAAAGTTATCAGGTTTTCTTTGTACATAATAATAGTGATAACTATATTCCGATTATTATTCTCAATGTCATTTCGTAATTAATAATTTTTTAGAGTGACCGCCATGCACAAACAAAGAGGGAAGTTCTGTGTAAATACCTTTACCGATTTTTTAAAATCGAAAGTCGTTTCTAACAGACTTTTAACCGCTATGACATTGCTATTTGCCAGATCTAGAACTCTAACCTTCCAATGATAGATTATGATTAACAAAATAAACTCATTTTAGTATTTTTTACTATATATTTTAGAAAACAAGAATGCAACTATAGACACGTGTTTCGGCGTTATTGCTCCTCGTCAGCACAGTCTAGATTAGGAGTAAAATTAACAAAGGTTGAAAAGTACAGTATAATCCAATTGTTATTTCGTACCTCCTGTGCTTTATGTAGAGGCTCGAATAATCCACTACCTTTATACATCCTATCTGACATCAAATCGGGTATCTATGTTTTTTTAATATATTGCATATGACTATAAATTAATGCTGAATCCAAATTTACGACGTCGGCAGACCTCCGGATCTTGGTCAAAAACCCAAGAAACTGCGAGATCCCAAAGACCTACTGCTTTGGTAAAACTTTTTTGAAAGTAGACTAAATTTGCTACAAATTGGTACCAGAACAGACCCTGTAGACTAAATAGTCTCCGAGATACAGCTACTCAAAGTTTCGGAATGTTTTCATATTTTGCCATATTTAGCAATTTTTAACTTAAAAATCTGTGAAATACCTACTACTGCTATAACGGGGTTCACAAGATTCATTTCACCCGAGCGAAATAAAATTAAAAAAATATAATGAAATAGTACTATTATATTGAATGTATCGGAAAACACGAAGGAATATTATTTTTTTTAATCTTAAAAATTAGTAATAAACAGATCTTATCTCTCAAACAACTTTAGCTCTCTTGGAAGGCCCGGGAGTTTCGTCTGTGTCGCTGCCTTCTCTTATCTCCTTTTTTTCTTCTTCTTGAACCCAGAAGAGATTGTCCAACGTCACGTCGTCTGATTCTTCTTTAAGGTCTGGGGAGTGGGGACAAAACAACCGACGAATCGGCTCGGGGGTAAGCAGGGGGGGGCACTGTCCCCTAGTATACCACATCAAAAAATAAACATATGAGAAACTTGCCAAACTTTGGACAGCTGTCTCGGAGAGTATTAGATCTAGAGGCCGTTTTGGTAACAACTTGTAGCAAATTCAGTCTGCCGTAAAAAAGTACTAAATTGTTTTCGCCGAACTTCCAGATGGCAAAATATGAACAAAGAAATGAAGATTACTGCTACTGCTATAGCATATTCCCCTACAAACTACTACACCTTGCTGGTAGGTAGCATTCTTCACTAAGCGCGGTTATTATTTACGTCCACAACCGCGCTGTCACTCATGTCATCCTTTTCTAGATCACCTTGACTAATATACTGGCTAATACTGAGGCATTCAAACGAATTGACCATGGAATCTTATTTGTTCAGAAATGTAATTATTGTGTGCAACTTTAAAAACGATATCAGTTTGTGCCGTACCTTGGCTATAAGTTGAAAAATTATTTACAAAATCATTTGCGGTACGCAGTTTTCTTGTTGGAATTAGTTCAGCAGACACTACCGATTATGTAAATCCATATTACCAGATGGTAACCTGAGCTTATATTGTTTAAAACAATTTTGTTTATAACAAAAGGAAACATTACATTTTTTCAATAAGACAATTTTTTTAAATATTTTATTTTATTTCCAACAAGAAATGTTCGATAATTTTTTCGTTAAGTTGAAACTTTCAATGTTATTAATTTATTTAAATTAAAAAATCGCCAATTTCCCCCTTTTTTGGCGCTCTAAAGGTATACCTAATAAAAAATATTTTTTTTCCAATACAAATTTTTTATAAAATGGAATTGACGATTTTTAATTTATACCTCATAGCGATCGCTTATCTTCGACCGTTACATTATTATTTCAACATTAAAGAACTAAAGCAGATCATAAAAAACGAAACTATGACATAATCTATATGTAATGCTAATCATTTTAACCTGTTTGTATTATGCAAGGTATTATATATTTTCATCATTTGACACAATTTGATTTGTATTTTTGAGATATTTTCCCACGGTATTTTCAGTTACGGGAATTACACTTACACGTGTCTAGATCCTTGACAATGAAATGGTAAGTGATAACTGTCTAATTAATCCTATTAGCGGAATAGATGTTATATAGTAGATTGGTTAAAGAGATGAGAAAACCGCTGTATAGTTTATCCAGTGTCCGTTTGAAAATCATTAAAAAAACCGACAAAAGAATAGTTCATAACACTAGCGATGCCATAAGCGCCCACCAATAATTTTTATAATCACTTTTTAATTATTGTAAATTATATTAGTAAATAATAAATAAATAATATTAGTTTAATGAACAACTCCATAAATGATTCAATAAAAATAAATAAATATCATTTAACCCACGGCTATGCTTGCGGCAATATTAAGAATGAGCCAAATGCAGATAAAGGACTTGTAATGGTGGGCCAGGTAAACAATAGACTAATTTCGTTTGAGGTAAGTACATAACATATATGGTTAACCATATTCGTATACGGATATCGTTTATTAAAATCGTCCGTTTCGTTGTCACTACTATGGAAAGGCCTCCAAAATGCCATTTTAAACAATTAATTGCAAAAAATCACTCAAACACAGTAAGAATTAAGTAATTTATAACGCTGCCTGGCTGTACTGCACTGCCTCGTACAGATCATACGATACAAATAGTTCATACGTATTTTTTGTTTTATACAGGGTGTAATCAGTTTCATGTCATTAAAAAAACTGGTAATGGGTACCGACTAGACAAACAAAAAACCTTTATGACTTTTCCCTCTAGGGGCACTTTGAAAAACAGTGACCTAGGTCAACCTATTTAATATTCTTTTTTTTTAATATTAATGTAGAAAATAATTGAGAACCACTGCTTTTCTTGGTCAATGAACTTGTAGTTCCCAATTATACAACTTTTAAATTGTCACAAAAAAGTGCAAAGGCCTTGGATCATCGACCGCCTTTGATGGACCGCCTCAACCGAACTGAGGCAATTATAAAGAGGTAAATAATTCATTATCTTTTCATGCACAACTGCAAGCAAATAATGGCCGTAGAAGTTTAAACAGAGCATTTCTTTACATGTGTGTCTTTTAATTTGGAACAAAATATTGGATTAATGTTTATAATTTAAAATATTTAAATGTGATTTATTAACGTTTGTAACATAAATGAGTGTCCTGGGTTAAAAGCTTACCACCTAAGTAAATTATTCGAAATCTGCATCTGCATCAATACACAGTTCGGTACGTCGAATTAAGAACATATGTACTCCGTTCAACACTAAACAATAAACTATCAACTAACGTTGTCAATAAAGAAAAATAAAAGAAAAACTTGGTCCAAAATCCAAAACGGAATACAAAAAGAACGAACAAGTTGTGTCTGTACGTAATCAAGAATTTAACGACTTGAACGGTAAAGTCAATAAAATAAATCTTCACTATAAAGACACAGCGATCCGAAATTCAAAAATAACAAAAACAACGAACGGCGGGTTGGACGTGTGTACATAACGAAACACCCACAGAAACTAAAATATTGCACAAGGGAGAGTCAGAATATAGTTTTCTTCAGATCAGATCTGCTAAACACTCAGAAAACGTCGACGTCTTTCATCTTATTTACCGCACCGCTAAAGACCGCCGACATTTTATAGCTACCTACACAAATATTGAGTATCATAGGCAAAGACACGCGCGACGATCTAAGCCTATCTCAATATTCCAGCAGTTCTCAAAAGATTTTATTGAAAATTTGCGAAATTTTTGTTTATTTTTTTTTCTCCAAAACTATGAGCTTTAGGGGTATGGGGTATGTTATATAAGGTTTTTTGTTTGCCTTGTCGTTCCCTACCACCAGTTTTTTTAAATGACATGAAACTAATTACACCCTGTATATTATGGCATGCAAAAACTCTGAACAAGGTTGGTGTTGACAAATCAAATTCGCTAAGCATCTAATCCCACCTATATTTTTATGTGACAGGTGGATCAAGTCCACGTGGACTGTATACGAGGAGTGGTAAATATAAATCTGTAAAATTATGTGCTCTCTCATTCAATGTGAAGCGATATATTCACAATACCCCGTAAGATCCTCTAGTTCCGTGCTGTTCCAATTGAGTTGATAAATACTATTATGAATTACACCCCCTTGGAACTGGAGATGATACGCCTATGCCTACTAATTGTGACTGGAAGCTATCAGAAAGAAATGGACTTTTCTGGAATGTGGTAAGAGAAGATTCTTGATTGCTTCTAGATGGATCTAGAGAGTCAATTTCGGAGTATATAAGGCGCGATTACCAGCGCGGAAGGGGGAAGTTTATTAAAGAGCAGTTTATAAAAGTGAACAAGTTGGAAAGTGGAAAATGTGAGGTTAAACAGTGTATTTTCAAGTATTGTATAGTCAGTAAATTATCAAATAAAGTGTTAGTGGTGTTTATCTCTTGTTGAAATTATTTAGAACCCACGGATTCATACAGTGTGTTTCCTAAAAGGTGAATAAACGCAACAATACTATAACATGTAAATCCAAACTTTTATGTCGTACCTATCCATAAACTTGCGGCCTTCTAGGTAAATGGCATTTTAATTAAACTGAATATTTAGAAAGCGGTGGTAAAATGTGCGAAAAGAGTAAAAGATATATTATTTATTATCATAATTAATAATAGGTTAAGATAATTAAATATTAATTCAATATGCAAAAAGGTTTAGAACAAAATTATTATAAATACGGTTGTGAAATATATAATTTTTTTTTGTAGATATAAAATAACTTTAAACAAAAATTAGAAACACACGAGAGTGTAAGTGCACTATTTACACTTCACATAAAAAACTCAAAGCTGTAGACCGAGCTAATATAAGGGGAGACCGGGGCATTCTTTATTTTCTACACTATATTAAATATAAATACTGGGTGGCATACAAAAATGGGAACAGCAAGTTAACTTGAAAAATACGAATCCTAGAAAAAAACTTCAAATACATAATTTGCAGGAAATTTTCCTTGCTATCTGACGGTGGCCTTGGATTGGACCTTGACCGCGACTTTCAAGGTCATTTGAAGGTCAAGTCGATTTTTTCACGTGGAATCCCCTACTTTTAACCCCGGAAATGAAACGTTCGGATGTGACCTTTGACACTTACGAAATGAACCTCTAAAGGTCATATTTACTCTTGAACTTCAATTTCACAACAGCGAATAATAGATGTGTGCGCTGAGATAACACCAGAAATGATACAATGGTACAATTGATAATTTTTATATTCGTCTAGCTCAACTGTTAAACTGTCAATGGCGAACAATTTAAACATCTGCTGTAATAACAAGTACGGGAATTGCAGAATAACTTGAAAAATACGAATTCTTGGAAAAAACTTTAAATACAGAAGTTGTAGGAAATTTCCCTGACTATCTGGCGGGGTCTTGGGCTTGACCTTGACCGCGACCGTCAAGGTCATTTGAAGGTCAAGTCGATTTTTTCAAATGGGACCTCCTTGGGCACATACAAAAATATGGTGTAAAGATGACCTCTAGAGATCAATTTTGTAAGTGCCGAAGGTAACATCCGAACGTAAAATTTCCGCGCGTTAATTTGAAATAATCGACATGACCTTCGAATGAACTTGATAGTTCTGATCAAGGTCAAATCCAAGGTCACCGTCAGATTTTCAGTGAAATTTCCTACTACTTTTGTATTTAAAGTTTTTTTTTCTAGGATTCGTATTTTTCCAGTTATCCTGCTGTTCCCCCATACTTTCATGCCACCAGTTGTAATGAATTACTTAATTGATAAAACATCATTACTCTTATGTAAAGTATGTTCTGGCATGATTAAGATAACAAACAACAACACGCCTCTTTTAAATTAAGATTTCTTACTCGTGTGATACAGTTACGCCACTCATCCCTAACTAAAACGTCATATCTAAGGAACAGAGCCGTACTTTAAATTTATAAATGTATCTGTCAATGTCGCGAAGGACGGGCGATGCGTCCACCAATGCATAAAACATTCCCATCTCGACGAAAACCAAAGTAAGATTTTTTAAATTTACCAGTAACGTTATTAAGTTTCTCGAAAGCACGATTTCTAAATCTCTAGTATTATTTTGTTCATTCTAATACGCAAACATTTGAAGTACGGCTCTGTATACTTTTTCTCGTTTATCTAGGCGGCATAAAAAGTGTCGGCGCCTTTGACTTTGCGGTAAAGCTCAAAGATCGCGACATTTTTTATACGGACGATAGGTTTGAGGTAAACTATACTACCTTGTCAGCAGGTAATAGCGCCGATATTTTGATGATGTATTTCATAAAATGTTTGGTGACCGTTTTGCTAAATTTTTTACAAACATTTTTTTTACTTTACTTTTCGTGTATCTATTGCTGCTATTATATCGTTTGAGAGCCTCATAACAACAGCTTTTTCAAGCAATGTCTTCGATACTCGATACCTAAGGTACTATATTACATTTAAAATGTCTTCAAACAATAATTTTATCAAAATCTTATACATCTCTTTCATGTGATTCATTTAGAAAAAATATGATTTGCTTCATGTAATTCTATAACCGTAGGTCAGGACATGCTTATGTAATTTTTGTATCGATTGCATAATAAAATGCAAACAAAATGTCATCTTATCTTATCAATAAAGCAGATCAGAATTTTTGAAAACCTGTTTGATCGTCTGCTTTTGATATATTTATATAATCTTAAATTTAAAAGACATGTCCAGTAGCGATTAATTATGTACAGAGTGGCCCAAATGAAAGTGCAGTACAGTCACTATATGCAAATTTGTTTTTTTAATATCATTAAAATGAAGTACTTGGTATATTAAAGCAGCTTTCAATTTCAACAAATAAACAAGCTAACCGTTATACTCTTCGCTGATTTATTGCACTTTTTATATAATTGTTGCACATTCTACAGAATATTCTTCGCAGTTTTTTGTAAAACATTCGTTTTAGACATTATTTTGTTTAATTACAAAACATAATTTTAATTTTTTTTTAAATAATTCATAACTTCTTTATTTGTTAACCGATTTTGTTCAAAAACAATAGATTTCCTCCTCTAGCTGACACTAACTTATTGTCCAAATTTCAATACAATCGGACTTTTCGTTCTTAAGTTATCGTCATTACAAGAAACGTGACGGACGAACGGACGGACGGACAGACAGACGGACAGACAGGTGGACAGACAGACGGAGAGGCAGACGGACGGACGGACATTTTAAAAGTCGTTCAGAATTCGATCACCAACACAGTGATATGATTTTTTTTTCTCTACGAGTAATATTGCCGGTTTTAGAAACGTGCCGATCGAATGCAATATATTCTTCGTTTTGTATTTGCGAAGAGTATAATAAGCACCATAAGCGCAACTTTAACGAGATTTGATCAATACCCAATTTCTTATATTTTCTAAAATCTTACTGATAACAGCAAAGCACAATTTCAGTGGAATTAATTTTCTATAACGTCTACCTTTTAAACATAAGTTGGTCATGACAATTATTGAGCAAACTATGATTTAGTTAAAATATTAAATGCCTTTATTTCCAATATTATTTTTTATATAAGATGTAAGATTTTATGCGAATATTGTAATTCTCTGACGATGGTTAATAAAACCGAAACGTCAGAAAATATAATTTTCATTTAAAGTGACTGAAAATAAATTCCAGGGTACACATGAAATTAATATAATAATAATTAATTAAATATATACATACAGAATTTCTATGACGGAGTGAAGATAGCAATCTTTTTGGCAATCCCATGCATATTTTAATTTCGTTTTTATTTATGTTTTATCTATACAAATATTTGTTTTTGTTGTACTAATTCTTTGCTACTTACATTTTTATTTTAGAAGACACTTAAATTTTATTTTTACTATTTAACATCCTTGCCCCTCGCCTATCTAACCTGTCCCATTCCCTCATCCCGGCAAGGATATGTTCATACCTTCTCGTTCATCATTGTTGAGCAATAACATATTTCAATATAGTATGGGATAACTTTAAAACTAAACCCAATAAATTTAAATATTTAGACTTTATATCTAAAACTGATATTACTTCAAAAATGTGTTATTGGACAAATGAACAAAAATATCCTATCTAATAAACAAAAGATAATGAAAATTTTCAAAAAATTATAACATTTTCTTATGACAAGCATTTCTATTTACCTCCACCCATGTACAATTAAGAGTTGCCGACTGTTTTTGCCGGCTTTTAGTTTTTATAGGATTTCAATTGTGCTCGTATACACTTTACCGTAGTTCTCCACATATATTTAAGGCAAATAAAAAATGTCGGGGTCTTTGGTCTTTACCACAAAGTCAAAGGCACCGACACTTATGTGCCTTAAATATATGTAGAGAACTATACACTATCTTATTGAATTCTGGTATTAGTGGGTTTTTGATAACAACGAATAAGATTATGAAATTGTTTTGCAGTTAAAACTTTGCCTAATATTTTTTTTGGAAAATTAGATTCATTTTTCTGCATAAGGACGAACGCCACTGGTGGATTTTTAAATATTTTACCGTGACACAATCTCTTGATGGGTAAGTATCTTCCACCCAAATTTTTAAAAATCGTATTGTTGATAAGGGCGCCGTGATATGGGTGTCATGAAAAGTGAAACGCAGCAATTCAAAAAAAGCAAAATATTTATTTCTAAACTTTCTTGATATCGTATATTAGTGATGATGAAATATCTGTTTACATATAAATCAAGAACATACAACAGCATTTGATATACTTAGGAGATGACAGGGTAGCATCCACAAAAAAACAAAATATAGAAAATTAGAAATTAATATTTTGCTTTTTGTAGATTGCTACCTCGTCATCCCCTACCTATATCCGATTTTGTTGTATTTTCTTGATTTATATGTAAATAAAACATGATTTATGCACAAACGATATTAAGAAAATTGGAAATTACATAATATTTTGCTTTTTGTGGATTACTACCCCATCATCCCCTATCTACAGTGTGTCCCAGGATAGATGTAACAAGAAGTGTAATGGACCACAAATTTTGGAATGGTATTTGGGGATTGAGTCCTGCTTGTTGTAAAACTAAAGCATACCAAAAATGACTTGATTTGGTGTTCTACAGGGTGTTTTATAAGCAAAGTTGTAAAAATCACCACTAATAAAGTACCTTTATTTTTAAAAATATGATAAAGTTCCACTAAGAAAAGTTATATAGAATGCAATTTTATACCTCGATACCAAATTTCAGGAATATAAAATTATTTTTTTGAAACTTCCCATTTTTTCAATAAATTAGTATTATATTTTGAACCACTCAGTTAAAACTACATAGAAATTATTTTTTGTGAATTAATATTTAAAGTTATGTAGAAGCTAAAAGTAGGCTATGAGAAAAGCAGGGGATACAGATTTATCATTTATTATTGACATATCTGTCAAACGTAGTCAATATTATCCTTAATTTCTGTTTCAAATTAACGAACCAAGCATAAAATTAAAGGAAACATCTTGACTTTATTTGCACTAGTATGTTTAAATTATTGGTCATAGAATTTTAATAATATTTGGGGCAGATGTCATAGAAAAGTTTGAGGCGTTGGTTTCTACCATATACGTTAAAAATGAAGTTTCTAGTTTACCCTACTTATTTTCCACTATTCACAATCTACCACCTCCCACCCCTTCAATGGAGTTATCTCAGTCGGATGTCACTACAATACATACGTGTACTAACTTTCAAGTGAATATCTCAATTATCAATCCCATTAATAATGAAGGGGAGGTGGTGGAGTTTGAAAAATATTAGAAAGAAATCTGTGGCCTTGGTTTCTAGTATATACACCGAATCCCAAATTTCTGTACTCTTACCAGCTTGATTTACTTATTTTCCCCTAGTTACTCCTATTAACCCCAACTCTTCTACGGAATCATCCCAAAATATAATCTAGTTCCAGATGTCGTTATAATACATACGTCTACCAAATTACAAGTGAATATTTCAATTTTATTTTATCAACCCCTTTAATAATGTAGTAATGGTAGTGGAAGGGTTGAAATATATTATCAAAAAATCTGAGGCCTTGGCTTCTAGGACATACACCTAATTTCAAGTTGCAGTACTCTTACCAGCTTGCTTTACTTATTTTTCCCTATTTACCTCTACTTACCCCCACTCCTTCAACGCAATCATGTCAAAATATAATCTAGTTTGAGATATAGTTATAATACATAAATGTACCAAATTTCAAGTGAAAATTTAAATTTAATTTTATCAACTGTTTTAATAATGGTGGGTAGATGGAAAATACTAATTAAAAAACCTGACACCTTCGCTTCTAGTATATACACCAAATTTCTGTACTTTTACCAGCTTGCTTTACTTATTTTCCCTTATATATCCCTATTTAACCCAAAACCCTTCAACGGAATCATCTCAAAATATAATCTAGTTCCAGATGTCGTTATAAGTCATATGTGTCCAAATTTCAAATGAATATCTCAATTTTATTTTATTAACCCTTTTAATAATGAAGTAGGGGTGGTGGGGGTTGAAAAATATTATAAATAATCTGAGACCTTGGCTTCTAGTACATACACCGAATTTCAAGTTTCTGTAGTCTTACCAGCGTGCTTTACTTATTTTCCCCTATTTACCCCTATTTAACCCCCAACCCTTCAACGGTATCATCTCAAAATATAATTTAGTTCCAGATATGCGTACTAAATTTCATGTGAACATCTCAATTTTATTTTATCAACCTCTTGAATAATGGAGTAGGGGTGATGGGGGGCTAAAATATATTATTAAAAAATCTGAGGCCTTGGCTTCTAGTATATACACTGAATTTCAAGTTTCTGTTCTCATACCAGCTTGTTTTACTTATGTCCCCCTATTTACCCTTAAATAACCCCCAACCGTTCAACGGAATCATCTCAAAGTACAATCTAGTTCCAGATGTCGTTATAATACATACGTGTACCAAATTTCAAATGAATGTATGTCAATTTTATTTTATCAACCCTTTTCATATTGGAGTAGGGGTGGTGGGGGTTGAATAATATTATAAAAAAATCTGACGATTTGGCTTCTAGTACATACACCGAATTTCAAGTTTCTGTAATCTTACCAGCTTGCTTTACCTTTTTTCCCCTACTTACCCCTATTTAACCCCCAACCCTTCAACGGAATCATCTCAAATTATAAGTAATTTATTTTTTATCGTTATAATACATACGTGTACCAAATTTCAAATGAATATCTCAATTTTATTTTATCAACCCTTTTCATATTGGAGTAGGGGTGGTGGGGGTTGAAAAATACTATAAAAAAATCTGACGCTTTGGCTTCTAGTACATACATCGAGTTTCAAGTTTCTGTACTCTTACCAACTTGTTTTACTTATATTCCCCTATTTACCCCAAATTAACCCCCAACCCTTCAACGAAATCATCTCAAAATATAATCTAATTCCAGACGTCGCTATAATACATACGTGTATGAAATTTCAAATGAATATCTCAACTTTATTTAGTCAAACCCATTAATGGGGTAGAGGTGGTGGGGGTTGAAAAATATTATAAAAAATCTGAGGCCTTAACTTCTAGTACATACACCGAATTTCAAGTTTCTGTACTCTTACAAGCTTGCTTTACTTATTTTCCCATATTTACCCCTATTTAACCCCCAACCCTTCACCGGATATCCTCAAAAAACAATCCAGTTCCAGATCTCGTTATGATATATACGTGTACAAAATTTCAAGTCAATATCTTAAACCGTTCCGGAGAAAACGTGCGGACAAAAAAAGTTACAGACAGACCGACAGACAGACAGAAAATTTTTTTTCGCTCAAATTTAAAATCTCGACGTTTCATGACATTCTAAACCTATTTCACGAATAAAAATTTTTGAAAATTTTTTTGCGATTACTATACTTCCAATCCACTACGTGGATGTGGAAGTAAAATTAAGTGAAAATGGTACTCACAGTGCGTGAAAAAATTTATATTGTGCAACGCTACAGCATTGGCGGTGAAAACTCGCTAAGAGAAGTGGTAAGCCAATTTAATTTGGAATTTCCAAACACTGCTTTGTCACGTACTCAGGCTATGAGAATAATTAAAAAGTTTCTGGCTACTGGTAGTGTTCTTAACATGAAAAGAGAAATAAAAGCATATGAAGACAATGTTGGGGCTATTATAGCTCATGCCTCTGTTATAGAAAATCCTAGCATGCCACTAAGAGAGAGGTCAGCTCTTATTAATATTAGCAAGTCTGAACTCCAAAGAATTTACAAGGCAAAGAAAATTAGGGCATATAACGCAAATTATAAACATACGCTTGAAGAGGGAGATGACGGCCGTAGGTTGGATTTTTGTTTGACCATTGGGGAAAAAATCACGGAAGAGAGATTTTTTCATCATTTCATAATTTTCTCAGATGAATCCACATTCACAACCAATGGTGTTGTTTCATCTCAGAATTGTCGGTTTTGGGCTTCTGAAAATCCAAATTTTAGAATTCATTGTAGAAGACAATATTATAAAAACGTGAATGTGTGGTGTGCCGTTTCTTATCACGTTGGAGTTATTGGGCCTTATTTCATTGAGGGAAGGTTAAACCAGCACACTTATTTACAGCTTCTTGAAAGATTTTCTGAAGAACATTTAAATATTTTAAGAGATATGCCTTTAGTTCATTTTCAACATGGTGGTTGCCCTGGCCACTCCACAGAAATGGTTAATCGGTGGTTGAATTTAAATTTTGGAGAAAATTGGATTGCCAGGAATGGACCGATCAAGTGGCCGGCGAGATCCCCAGATCTATCAATATTGGATTTCTTTTTATGGGGTCGCCTCAAGCAGTTGGTTTACGCTGAACCACTCCCTAACGATGTAGCAGTATTTAAGCAGAGAATTACAAATGCCGTAAACTCCATACCGTTAGATCATATTCGAAACAGTTTTAAGGACTTCAGGCGAAGGATCGAAATGTGTGTGGATGTGGGTGGTAGCTACGTCGAATAATAAAAAAATTGTAAACATTGTTTTGTATTGGTCAATAATTAATTTGTTTGTGAATCTGCTATGTTTTTGACATTTATTACTTGTTATAATTTTTAAACCTCATTAATCTTCTGTTAGTAATTGTTTCTTGTTTTACAATTAGTTCGATTAACATTATACCTTCTTACATCTCGTATATTCAATTTTTTATTTGCCAATAGCCTACTTTTTGAGATGATTAACATTTGCTCCTACACAACTTTAAATATGAATTCAACTCTTAATTCGCAAAAATGGGAAGTTTCAAAACAATAGTTTTATATATACCTGAAATTTGGTATAGAGGTATAAAATTGCATTCTAAATAACTTTTCTTAGTGGATTTTTTTCATATTTTGAAAAATAAAGGTACTTTATTAGTGGTGATTTTTTACAAATTTACTTATAAAACACCCTGTAGAACACCAAATCAAGTGTATATCCGATTATGTTATATTCTCTTGATTTATATGTAAATAAAAGATGATTTATGCACAAACGATATTAAGAAAATTAGAAATTAATATTTTGCTTTTTGTGGATTGCCCTTCATCCCCTCTGCTTACCTCGAATTTTGTTGTATTTTACTGTTTTATATTGTAAATTTTACCACCAAAGATGGTTAATGCTCAAATGATATTAAAAAATTGTTATACTTAGTTATGAATTATTAATATGTATAGGTATGGGATTGCCAAAAAGATTGCTATCTTCACTCCGCCAATTTCTATTTATGCTATATTTTAATTTTCAGGCAAAGCATTCTTGATCACAATAAAAATGTTGGGCTAACAGTTAAACAATTTTATTTATTACGTATTTAATATTGAACCACAAATCTCAGGCCCATCACTTAACAATTTAAAAATAAATCAGTATGCCGCAACTTACACCCACGCTCAAATCTGTGGGCACATGTAAAAAAAAATAGTGAAAAATTGTCGCTCAAAAAGTTCTAAAGGAAGAGAGTGTTAATTACCTGTGCGGAAATGAAACCAAAATAAATTGCTTATCAACTTGGGTTTCCGTAACAAACAAAAAACACGCGACTGTCCACAGCACACTTAGGGGATCCAAAAACATAAACTTTACTTTCCGAGCGACAGGCAACGACTGATTTTTAACCGCCTTTTCGTATCTGACTAGTGACTGGTCGTCGTCACCGGTTTGGTACCCCTCCACGCGCTACAGCTTCATAAATAACCCTCCGTGAGTATTTTTTTCGGCGATAATTATATGGCTGTGATGATTGGCGGATTTTTATCAGAGCCGCGTGTCGGTGATTTCGTCACAAACACACCTCGACGAGCCTCCTGAATTCTCCGGCTTGTTTGTTCATCATTCATCAATGATCGGTCCAGCGAGGAAAGGACGTAGGCGTAGTCGTCCGAAAAAGTGGCGAGGCGCCAACATATTTGGATTGTATCTTTTTATGCAGTTCAGTACGATTTTTCGAAAAGTTTACTTTGTTTATGGTAATTCTTTCATAAAAATAAATAATTAAAAAATTATAAAAGACATGCGAAATTTCACCCTCAATAATTATTTCCACATCCACATAGTGGAATGGAAGTATAAATAACAGTACCTAATCGTAAAGAAAATGTCAAAATTGTTTACTGTTGAAATAGGTTTAGTAGGCATTGTAGGCAAATTAGACGAAAATCGACCTAAACTTGAAAAAGGGTACCGAATAATTGGATGCTATATGTGGTTTCTGTTCGTTTTGATGTCTAGATCAAATTTAAAAAAAATGGCCGCTATTGTCCGGACATTGTTATAAACAATGATTGTGTTGATAATTTGTTAACAGATGACAAAATTGAGGTAAATTTAAAAAATCGGTAAAGGTGTTTACACAGAACTTCCCTCTTTATTTGTAGATAGCGGTCACTCTAAAAAATTAATAATTACGAAATGACACTCAAAATAATAATCGGAATATAGTTATCACTATTATTACCATATACTTATTAACTAAAGTATATGATTATTACAAAGAAAACCTGATAAGTTTTGATCAAAAAAATTAACAGAGTGCTCATCCAACAACAAAAGTTCAATACTAAATGACAGGTGCCAAATATGGAAGTGTTACGCAAATACCTTTACAAATGTCCACCACAGTTGAATTATTTCTTGGGATGACCACCCTGTACATTTTTCAATAAAAGTGTAATAGGTGCATATGCCAAATATTATTGCCATCTGTCACATTTTCAATTCCTCATTCACGTGGAGTGGAAGTATAGCGGTAGTTACAAAATTTTTTTTGTTTTAAATTTTTCAAAAATGTCATAATTTTGTTGTTCTGAAATATGTTTAGAATGTCATGAAAGGTGGAAATTTTAAATTTGTGCAAAAAGAATTTTTTTTCCATTTTAGTGGTAAAATATTTTTCCAATAACGTTGCAATATTTTTTTTCCGAAATAGGTTTGGAATGTCATGAAACATGGAAATTTTAATTTTGAACAAAAACTAATTTTTCATCTATTCTATAGTAGTGATAGATTAAAACTTTTCAAAAATATTTTTAAATTTTTCAAAAATGTTTAAATTTGTTTTTGTTCAAATAGGTTTAGAATGCCATGGAAACGTGGAAATTTTAAATTTGAACATAGAAAAAATGTTTCCATCTATTTTAGTGGTAAAACTTTTTGAAAAATTGTGAAAGAATTTTCTAAAATTTTGTTTTCTTAAATAGGTTTAGAACGCTATGAAACATGAACATTTTAAATTTGAAAAAAGAAAAAAAAATCCATCAATTTTAGTGGTAAAAAATTTTTCAAAAATGTTGGTAAAAAAAACTCAAAAATTTTTTTCTTTTAAATAGGTTTAGAATACCATGAATCGTGGAAATTTTAAATTTGAAGAGAAATTTTTTTCATCTTGGTAAAAAAAATTTCAAAAATGGTGAAAAAAATTTTCAAAATTTTTTTTTTCTGAAATAGGTTAAGCATGTCATGAAACGTGGAAATTTTAAATTTGAGCAAAAAAAACTTTTTTTCATTATTTATTCCCTTTAGACGGTCCACCCTGTATAATAATAATAATAATAATAATACTTTATTAATCCAATAGATCAAACAATATTGATATAGGACGGGTCAAAAATAAAGTATATTAGTAATGATCATTTACACATAATACTACACGAAAAAAAATTAAAAAGCTAAATATTCATCTATACTATAAAAGGCATTAATAAGTAACATATTTTTAACAGAAGATATACATTTTTTTAAACTACAATTTTTTATGCTTAAATCTAATTTGTTATAAAGAACCGTACCGACATAGTAAGGATTGGATTTATAAAGTTCTAATCTGTGAAGTGAGTGCTGCAAATTCTCTCCATGACGTGTGTTGTATTCATGTGATATATTTTGAAAAGTAAACATGTTCAAATTTTTTTTTACAAAAGTTAATATTTCAAGTATGTACAAACATGGTAAAGTTAGTATTTTTTGCGAAATGAATGTCTGTTTGCAAGATTCCCGAAATTGTAACCCGTACATAGAACGTAAAGCTCTCTTTTGCAGCACAAATACACGACTGGCTGTGCTTGAAAAACCCCAGCAAATCACTCCATATCTAATTGTCGATTCAAAATTTGAATAATAAAATATTTTCACAACGTTTTTACTTGTAATTTGGGATAACCTTTTTAGAGCAAAACAAATACCTGCACACTTTTTACATACATAATCTACGTGAGCTTTCCAGTTTAGTGACATATCTACATAAATACCTAATAACTTAAAATATTTTACTTGTTCAATTGTTTTTTGCTGAAGTTTAATAAGTGGACTAGATATGTAGTGGGCGCTAACAGGATGAAATTGCATCGAAAACGTTTTTTCTTGATTCATTGCCAGACTGTTTGTAGTGAAATAATTAGATAGGGAAATTAGATTATCCTGTAGAAGGTCAGACATTGTATTAGCATCTTGACTGCAAGATAAAAGAGACATATCGTCTGCAAAAGCACAGTGAAAAGTGGAAATAAAGTTTTCAATATCATTAACATATAATAAGAACAGGAGCGGGCCTAGGACACTGCCTTGGGGAACTCCAATACTAACGTCCATTTCCTCCGATCTCTTGCCATAATATTCAACGAACTGTTTTCTATTCATCAGATAGGATCTTAAAATTTTTTTGCATTGACCACGTAACCCATAACCCTCCACTTTTTTAAGTAAAGTATCATGGTCCACGCAGTCAAATGCTTTAAATAAATCTACAAACAATGCCATGACTTTGTTACCCTGGTCAAGATTTTTGTAAATATGATCTAGGAAACTTACTATAGCAGAAATTGTAGAGCGGTTTACTCTAAATCCGTGCTGATTAGTTGACAGTATATTATTAGATTCTAGAAATAATGTTATTCTATTTGCAAGCAATTTTTCGATTATTTTAGAAAAAACTGATAGTAAAGATATGGGACGATAATTACAAATTTTTTTAGAATCTCCCTTCTTAAAAAGGCATATTACTTTAGATATTTTAAGTATATCTGGAAAGTAACCTTCAGCAAAGCAGTGATTTATAATGTTACATAATGGTCTAGCAAGAAACTGAGCACATTGTTTAATAATTTTTATAGAAAAATTATCATGTCCGGTTGAATTTGAATTTTTTAGATTATTTATTACATTAATAATTTCAGACTCGGAAACGTCGTGTAGAACAATCGATTCATCTACAATAGTCAACATGTTATGATTATTAATTTTTTGTTCACTGGGTTTTATTATAGATTTAGGTAGATTTATAAAATATGAATTAAATTTATTTGCAATGTGAATTTTATCATTGGTTTCTACATTATCTATTATCATGGAAGATGTGCCATTATTTTTTTGCTTATTTGCTCCTCTAATAGACGTATTAATAATATTCCAGACAGTTTTTGTTTTATTTTCGGAATTTAATATGATGTTATCAAAATACATTTTCTTCGCATGCTTTATAACACGATTATAAGTGGTCTTGTAATTTAAGTAGTACTTTTTCTCAATTATACCTAATTTTTGCAAGTTAAATAACTCTTTTAAACGTTTGGATGAAATTTTTATTCCTGTCGTCAACCAATTTTTATTGTCGGGCGAATGATGATAATTTTTTATCATTTTAAAGCTAATATCATAATAAAATACTAATGTTTCATGAAAAAGTTTAAATTTGTTTTCAATGTTGTCTTCAATAAAAACATTTTCCCATGTTTCAGCTTTGAGATTGTCAGTAAACTGGAGAATATTTTTTTTTTAGAAAGATCTATATTTGTAAGGCTCAGTTTTTTTGTTAGTACAACAGTTAAAAGCTATCCGTTGAGCAGAGTGATCTGAGAGGCCGGTCTGATTTATACTTTTTTCAACTAAATCATCATTGAAATTTGTAAAGATATAGTCAATATTTTCCAGTGAAATTTTTACCATTTCTTCGCTGACAGTAGCGTCAACTACCTACCAAATTTGACTGCTCTCCGTCAAGTAGTTTTTTAGTAAATGCACCAACAGACAGACAGGCAGACAGACAGACTGACGGAATTGAAAAACCTATATTTTCGTAATCTACGTGTTCTGAAACGTCAAAATCCGAAAAAATCTCGGAGGGTGATTTTTTCTTGAATGCAATACTTCCCTTCGGTATGCGAGGGAAGTAAAAAAACAGAATGTATATTTAGATAATTTGACGAAAAATAACAACTTTTCACTCTTGTAAAATGTTCGAGAAAATGCGTATTTTCCGAGATACCTATAGCGGTTCGAATATTTCCAAAAAGGGGGGCGGGGAATAAAAAATAACGAGAAAAAATCCAGAAAAATTCTGGTGAAAATTCAGACGTATAGGTTTATATATTCTTTGAAATTTTGGTCTCTTGTAATTTTTTTGTAACGTGCATATTTTCCAAGTTCTCAACAGTCCACGATCAAAAAGGTACTTACATTTTTTCATATCACAACATGCATATAAGTAATTAACTAACTAAAATATTGTTTTTCATGCCGAAACACTTTTTCATTACAAATTAGATATTTTTCAATTAAAATATATATAAATTAATTCTTTAAGTGCATTTGGCATTTAATAAATCTGGCATAAATCAGTGTTTTATGAAATGGCCATTATAAAACACTCATAAAACCTAAATAAATCTGAAAAGCATTTAAATTGTTACTTTGGCCAGCTCGGGGCAGACGATTTCAAATGTTATATTATTAAAATTCTGAGAAATTATTTTCACTTACTAGAGTGCAAAAATCAAGATATTTTCGTTTAAAGAGACTTAGATGGGAAAACTGGATGTGGAAGTAATGATTCCGTAGGCAGCGGTTTTTTTCGATGCCGATGTTATCTGAGATTTTCCTTAAGTAACTGTTAGTGGAGGGATCATACATCACAAAACCACAAAAATCAGTTCTAAGGGTACTGCGTAACCCCCCCCAAAAACCACCCCTTCGGGGAAAAAAGCCTTATTTTACTGATAACTCGTTAACCGTTGAAGATATAAAAAATTGCTCATCATAAAAAAAAACTTGACTAACCGCCTAAAAAAAGTTCGGTTTTCGAGAAAATTGATATTGAAAAAAATTGCAAAATTTGTATTTTTAATGCGCATGAATTTTCGTTTATTTCAATTTTTTGCGCGCGGCCTATAGACAAAATTGAATTGCTCGAAAACCAAACATACTAGGAAGAAAAATCAAAATGGATTTTAAAGGGGATATAAAATACTCTTTTGTGTTTCCATTTTTGAGGGCCATTGATATCTATTAGTATATAAAAATAACAATATAATATAGTTACCTCTTGATTTTTTGCATTTTGAACTATTCACAGGCCCATAAAAAATAACTGACTTTAATATAAGTTATAAAGTGTATATCTTTTAATTCAAGGTAGTACTTCAATGTAGAAAAAGTAAGGAATAAAAATATTCACATTTGCAAATTTACCAGCATGTTGAAATTAGCCAAATTTTGGCCATTTTTTATTGTTTCCTAAAAATAAAAAAAAGACCCAAACATCTTGAAAATTTAGCTCAATTTTTTTTTTTTAGTTTATATATCGTATAACTATTGTTTCTAATCATTTAATAATTAAGAAATTGTGTTAAAAAAATATCAAAAATTTGAATATGCAGCCTTTTTTGGAATTATTTCGGCTGCTAAATTTGTAAATGTGAATATTTTTATTCCTAACTTTTTCTGCATTGAAGTACTACCTTGAACTAAAAGATAATGCATTTATAAGTCAGTTATTTTTTATGGGCCCGTGAATAGTTAGATGCATAAAAAATCAAGAGATAACTATATTATATTGTTATTTTTATATACTAATAAATATCAACAGCCCTCAAAAATGACAACACAAGACAGTATTTTATATCCACATTAAAACCCACTTTGAGTTTTCTTCCTAGCTTGTTTGGTTTTCGAGCAAATCAATTTTTCCTATAGGCCGCACGCAAAAAAATTCTAATAAACGGAAATTCGCATGCATTTTTTATCAATATCGATTTTCTCGAAAACCATGGCATATACAGGAAAATTACAAGAGGACTTGTTTTTAGGCAATTAGTGAAGCTTTCTTTTTATGATAAGCATTTTTTTATATCTTCAGCGGTTAACGAGTTATCGGTAAAATAAGTCTTTTTTCACCAAAGGGGTGGTTTTTGGGAGGGTTGCGCGGCACCCCCAAAACTGATTTTTGTGGTTTTGTGATTTTTAATCCTCGCACTTACAGTTACTGAAGGAAAATCTCCGATAACATTTTTTGGTGTATTTTTTACTCTACGACTGGACTATATTATACCTATCTTGCAGAATGTTTTCTACAAAACATTTCTCTTGGAATTTGGTCCAGAGAACAATATGGTTTTTACCATGATTTATAGTTTCAATTTCTGGATCAAACATTTTTAATGTTCTCTTTTTATATAAAAATAAATGACACCCACTTGTGGAGAATACAATTATGTGTAAAAAAGTGTTTTTTTCATCTATGTGACAGTTTCTTTAATAAATTTGAAATCCAGATTCAAGTCTATACGTCTTATAAGGACTTTCTTTATCAAAAAAATAAATAATTTAAGAAGTTAAAAAACACGCTCTCAAGAACCAAATAACAATAACTGCCCCTCCTTAGGAACAATTCGACATGCAATTATCCTCATTCAATAATATTATCGCGGATTATTTTAACAAAAGAGGCAGCAAAAAAAAAAAAAAGAATCCGCAATATTATTGAATGAGGATAATTGCGTGTCGAATTGTTCCGTAGATGTACAACTTGGCTGCCAATGTTAAAAGAAGAACTTGGTTCACAAACTTAACATTGTATAAAAACTAAAAAACTGTTAACTATATCAACAGTTCTATGTAAATAGTAAGTATCTATGGATATTGAATATAACAGACATTCTTAGAGCTGTGTATTTGTCATACACAGCAAAAAAGATTTTTCAAAAAAAGCATTGAAAAAGGAAACAGAATAGATTTCCGAAACGTCGGCGAAATATTTAATTTCAAGTTTTTATACTTATTTCTGTTGTTTATTTATAAAAACCAACCTTTAACTGATCCTTTGACGCAAACGTCACAGGCGTAGAGGTTTTTTACCAGTAACATACTGGTTAATTATGATATATTTTGTAGACTCCCCTAGCACCGCTTGAAAAGAAAAGATACATGTGGCAGGAAGTCCCAAAGAATTGAAGAAAGAAAGAAAAAAATATATATATATACATTTATCGGAACTCAGAAAAAATCCCTTAGGTACATAAAACAAATTCAGTTATGAAATAAGACATACCCCAGCTTCTCAAATATTTAAAAAGAGAATTATATAATTCTACATGTTTTTCTAAATCTTCAGTGCATCACGTGATAAGCAAAAATACCGATATTTACAGTCTCGTGAATGCAGTTCGCTAAGAAATATGATGTAAATTTTGATACATACAGAATAAGTAGACAAGAGTATTTTATTTTTTATTTATTTATTTAATCGTCTTATTTATATTATCACGTATGCATAGAATATAGTGAAAAGGCACATTTGTCTGAGCCAATAATTTAAGTTTCTATTCTTATAATTAATCGTTTTTCTAAAAAAGGCAGATGGCTAGATTTTCTTTAATAAGTTTTTTATTAAATGTTTTCATTTTATTTTATAGCTGGGTTTATAGATTTAAGTTTTTTTAATAAAAAGTTCAAAATGCCATTATATTTAGTTTGAATGTGCGCCCCCCCCCCCTCCTCCTCAAGAATTGTCTAAATCCGCGTCTGGTTTTACTGCTATTATGTTGTGTATGATTTTTATAGATAAATATCATTTATAATAATTATTTTTTATTATTTCCTCTAACATATATTGTCTAATAATGTCATTTTCACAATGTATTTCGTAAGTGAGGTAATATATTTTGCAAATATGTGCTATACGCAGATTCGCACCTAGCTTGCTGCACTACTTCTACTTCAATAATTTTTTGCGGAAATTATGTGACTAATAAAAAATTTTGTAGACATTTTTTGCTTAAAAATGTATGCTCTTTATGAAAATATTTTTTATTTTCCCATACATCGAATCGCGTTAAAAATTTGGAAAATATATCGAAAAAAAAAATTGAATTTTTTTTTAAGTGTTATCGGTCTGGAAATCATATAAATTTTAGATGATCCTATTAACTAAACTTCATATAACTCATACAAAATTAAATCATCTGCCTCCGAACATGTTTGAGATTTGTAGAAAAAAATAGCTACACCGCCTGGACTATTCTTAGAAACGCCATCGCGGATTTTTCTATAAAAAAATGTCAAATTGTGTTGTCTTGTGAACCATTTACACATGTCAAAATAATCCTTTCTGGTAAAGACTTTTGTTCTTTGCAATATGGGTAGATCTACCTACCTATAACCGGTTTTGTACCAGTGCAAAATCGTAAAATTGTGGCCTCGCTTGAAGGATATTCTCTCTTTATAAGCAAAATTGGCGGCAATTACTTTTTGCAATAACTGCGTATATTTATTGAAAACTTAATTATCACTTTGTTTTTTAATAAATCAAATTACGTAAGTACTTTGTGTACGAGTTTTTTTCCCGTGTTTGAATTAATTGGCTAATGAAACATGTTATATGTTAGATGATCAATTAGTTTCTCGGAAATTATTCATAACCGATGTTAAACAAGATTCAAATTTAGCGGAAACGATTTCGCTCACATTATAAAAAATATTTTTGACACCCAAGTATTTTTACTTCCCTCGCATACCGAAGGGAAGTATTGTATTCGAGAAAAAATCACCCTCCGAGATTTTTTCGGATTCTGACGTTTCAGATCACATAGATTACGAAAATATGGGTTTTTCAATTCCGTCAGTCTGTCCTGTTGGTGCATTAACTAAAAAACTATTTGACGGAGAGCAATCAAATTTGGTAGGTGGTTGATCCTACTGTCAGCGAAGAAATGGTTAAACTTTCACTGGAAAATATACAGGGTGGACCGTCTAAACGGAATAAATTTAAAAAATTTTTTGCTCAAATTTAAAATTTCCACATTTCATGACACGCTAAATCAATTTCTGAAAAAAAAAAAATTTTGAAAAATTTTTTACCACTAAATAAATTTTTTTTTCTTTGATCAAATTTAAAATTTCCACATTTCGTGACATTCTAACCTATTAAAAATGAAATAGATTTTTTTTTTAATTTTTGAAAAAAATTTACTACTAAAAGAGATGGAATTTTTTTTTCTTTGTTCAGATTTAAATTTCCACGTTTCCATGGCATTCTAAAACTATTCAAAGAAATTTAAAAATGTTTTTGAGAAATTTAAACAAATTTTTGAAAACATTTTCAATCTATTTATCACTACTATAAAATAGACGAAAATTTTTTTTTCACAAGTTTAAAATTTCCACGGTTCATGACATTCCAAACCTATTTCGGAAAAAAAATTAGAATAGATTGAAATTTTTTTTTTTGCTCAAATTTAAAATTTTCACGTTTCATGACATTCTAAAACTATTTCAGAAAAAAAAAATTTTTTTCACCAACATTTTTGAAAAATTTTTAAAAAAATTATGTTTTTTAACCACCACTATACTTCCACTCCATTACGTGAATGTGGGATTGAAAATGTGACAGATGGCAATAATATTTGGCGTATGCACCTATTATACTTTTATTGAATAATGGCATCCCAAGAAATAATTCAGTCATATATGGTGGACATTTGTAAAGGTATTTGCGCAAGCCTTCTATATTTGGCACCTGTTATTTAGTACCTATTGAACTTTTGCTGTTGGATGAGCACTCTGTTTATTTTTTTGACCAAATGTTATCAGGTTTTTTTTGTAATAATAGCAATAACTATATTCCGATTATTATTCTCAATGTCATTTCGTAATTAATAATTTTTTAGAGTGACCGCCATGCACAAATAACGAGGGAAGTTCTGTGTAAATACCTTTACCGATTTTTTTAAAAATACTATTGAAAAAAAATTAAGTTTTGAAGTAATATTTTCGCACACAGAAGTTATAAAAAATGTTACAAGAACAAAAATATATATACAGGGTGATCAATTTAAACTGAGACAGTAATAAAATATCTCCAAAGAATATTTCAGGCAAAAGCTGCTGCTTGGGTATATTCTGTGAAAATAAAAGGGCAAGTTTTACCGTTTTAAACCACAATTTTCTGCAATTTTCCTTTTTAAGAAGGTAATAAAAGGAATATTTTATTTGGGGTATTAACATTCTTATTGGCACAAAATACATTTTAAATATCGCATTTCTTAAACACTAAGTTAAGTTTAATAACAACAACTTAAAGCATATAAAATAAGAATTCTGGTATTTCACCTTTTCATCTTTGACCAGAATATAATTTTTGATGTCACTAATTTAAAACACAAAGAATTTCTCTGTTGAGTGCCTAAGCACTTCTAACTAATTTTCATTTTTTCTTTCAATTACCCTACAAACGTTTTGCGTCATTTTTTTTCATAGTTTTTTATTTCTTTGTTTGCTCTGCAAATAGAAAAGTAAATGTTGGCAATTAGGCAATTCTACCTGCGGCGCCATCTTTTCATCTTGTAACGAAACGATGCAAGCACGCCCGTGACAAAGAGTAAAGAATCCTCTACATGTAGATTACCATACCATATACCTATTAATTTCCCATCCTAGGCGCCATCTATTGATCAATTGACTTAAAGAACTCACCACTACATATTGGTCCCAAAAACTCAATCAGAAAACTATATAACTAGAAATTTAAAAGCGATTATCTGATAGTACCCCGATCAAACAAGTCTTTTGATCGGGGGGTAGTACTTATATTGGAATATTGAAGGTTGAAACTTTTGCCCCCCGTTTTCGAGGATGTAAGCCGAATAAAATACTTTTAGGCAACTTCAGCCCTTCCTATCTCCTCAAATGACCAAAACCCACCCCTTTCGCGTGTATACTTTCATTAGTACTTGACAATACTTAGATGGGAACGGATGGAAACTTAATAGCAGTCGAACTATAGTCAGTAGAGTTTGGGGCAAATTTGAAAGGTGGAATTTATTCTCCCAGGGTGTGGAAAAGTGATTTTACTCCTTTTCTCAGTTTACACGTTAACACCCCCGCTCCTGTTCTCGAGGAAGCTGATGACGAAAGAAATACTTTGAGATGAGTTTGATCCTTCCTACCCCCTTAAATGGAGGGGGGGGAGGATCAATTTTTTTTTAACGTTTATTAACATTTTTACCTTTTTACTATTTTGGCAAATGATATAATAACGTTGTGAGAGTCATTAGAGTATTTTAAAATTCCCTATTGAAACTTAGAGTCCGTTTCTGATATTTCTTTCATTTGCGGTTCTGAATAGTAATGACCTCATCTATTAGTGAAAACATGCCTAGTAAATTTGGTTCGATTTGGTGAAGCCAATACAAAAATATGGCCAATAGAAATTTTGTCAATAAAATAGAAAACACGTATATCAGAAAGGAAGGGCTACAGAGGGTATTGTACTCCACACTAGCGTATGGCCAGTCACTCACGAAACACCAGGATATCCAGAAAATTTACCTTTTGTGTCTATTTCCACAGTGAATTTTGTTATTGTGCGAGTTGTTTGGTAGTTTTTGAAATTTTCATGTCCTTAGAAACACCATTGTCATTATTTCACGTAGAAACTGTCCTTATTTTGGGGTTGTTTGGCTTATTTATTGACCAAAAGCGCAACGTCCACAGATATCCCCCATATTACTCTGTGGCCCAGAGCAATACCGGTGATACCCATGGCTAAAGTCACTTTAGCTCGCTTGGCATACGAGTGGGTTTAATTCAACTATTGAATGAATACTTTATCAAAGAAAACAAAAAGGTACAAGTTTATTAACAATTTTTTTTTTTTTATTTGGGGTGGCTAGGGAATGTACTCACTCCATTAGATCAGTGAGACCGACTGTTTGTTTTTTATTATTTTATGTATCTTTTAACAAACAAATATAAACCGAGGTGTACTCACATTCATCACCCCTAAGGAGGCCAACCTCCAGGGGAGGAGTTGGACTGCGCAGCACCCGTACTTGATTTTTATTTTATTTTAATTGCCTTATTTATTTTAATATCCTGGCAAAGTTTAGCTAATGCTACTTTAACACTTAACCAGGACAGTGAAATGAGATACGGTCCCCCATCCAAGTGATGAATTCGACCGGCGTGTCTTAACTTTGTCGATCGAGATCTCGTCACTGAAACCGGCACCGTACCTCACCTCATCTTTTAAAACTCAAAACCCAACTGACTTTTTTACTCTTCACCTGCATCGTTACTCTTTTCGTAATTCAGCATTTACAGCCTATTTACAAATATACAGTGAACCTAATGGTTTTTCCGTACTGCCTTTTCGATACAAAGTAAAACGTGATTCGTTTTACGAAATTAAAAAATCCAATGTAATAGATCATGTTCCTAAAAAAATGATGTACCGGGTGTTTAAAATAAATCTCGGGTACTATGTGACAAAAAGATAAAGGTGTCATCCATATAATGAAACTAATATTTGAAGTCACGATTATATCACACTGAGAAAAAAAAAGATTTAGTATACTGAGGCTGGCATAAATAAAACACCTTAATTATATATAAAATTTACTTGTTTATTTTGTTGCATAGAAAAAATAAATTTTGTAGATCTGATTTGACATAATTGCAGGATAAAAATAGAATGGAATGAATAAAATACATAAATGCAGTTTGAGGACAATACAAATAAAAATCGGTAAAATGTTTTTGACTGCGGCTTGAATCTCGTATAACAAATTCCACAGTTTGTACTGGCAATAAATTAAAGATTCCACCAGAGGCACCATCTCGGACAGAATGACTCCAACGACGATGATCTCAGATTTAAAATTAATAACATGATACTCTAGAATGCCGAAGCAAATTCTTATACGAGATGAAAGCCGAAAATCCCTGCTAAATAATACAATAATGACAACCCGACCAGTGATCTCAGATTTAAACATATCCGAAAATTTTTGGAGAAACCCGCCCACTGGCTGAATTGTATCACTTTATTAGGGCCTTACTTAGTTTTTAAATCATTAATATCATCACCTCTCTATTAGCTAAGACTAAATCTAACAACAGTTACTCTTCGGGAACCTTCCAGTTCAGTAGTTTTCCTGTTTCGTACAATTCAGCCAACGCATCGCCCACTTTGTTTTGTGCCTCAAGTTGTTTGTACTTTTTGAACAGTTGAAGAGCAGCTCGTGCGTCTTCCACTGAATCGTGGGTTTCAGATTGAATTTTAATCCCTAAAATGCAACCAATCATCATTAATTGATCATTTTGCTCAAGCACTGATAGTAACAGTTTTCCCGAGCCCAGAAAAGTGTGAATGTTCCACTTAATGTGCCTTTCGTCAATCTAACTGGCATCATCAGGATATGAATACAACTTAAACTTAACTGTCTTAATATATTGTTTGTCTATATATATGTGTGTGTATATATATATGTATGTATATATATTTTTTTTTTATTGTGTTTGTAATATATAATACGTGTCTATATACATTTCTTTTACATTTCTTGTGACAAAATACAATACCTAGGTAGTATTGTCATTTATTTATGCTTTTTTATTATTATAATTTTTATTGTAATTTATAAACTGTATTGACGTTTCTTGTAATATTCCTTTTACAGAATAAAGCAATATTATTATTATTATTATTATTATTTACAGATGATAGTGACTGCAACATGTGTAATGTTTGGCTTTTTCGTGCTTGGGAAATCTACTTTACCAGTCAGTGTGACATCAAGAAAAACACTTTTACAATTCTGTTATCTTACCTAGAAAATGCCAGGCCAAAAATCGCAATGAAACCATTCTATGATGAGGTAAGTGAAACAACTGTACAGTGTCAACAACTTGTTCGGGAGGAACTACCAAATTAATTACCCTAAAAAAGACAAATTTCACATTTTATCAAACCATAAATTCTATTCTTTTATAATTGTTACGAATACTGATTTAATAGTACAATGCATTTACAGCCAGTACCATAACGCCAAAAGGATCAACTAAGTAAAGAATACTTTATGGGTAAAGTTGACTTTCAATCATCTTTAAAGTCTGTCGTGTATCATAAAAAAAAATTCCATCGCCCTTTTGGTAAAGGAGCCTTTTTTGCTATTGTTATGTTGGCTAAACTGAAAGATCTTTGACTTAATTTTTGACAGCTTGTCAATATAACCTAACTTTTTGCCCGTACCGGAACTGAGTTTTCAGTGTTTTATTTAGAGTTCGTCAGTTTTGCATTAATCCATATATATATCAATAGATCATCGTATTTTATAAAATACTGCCGATTCGATCTATAAATTTTCGGTCTTCTAAAACAATATATTCTTCGTCTTCTTTAGAAAAACTGGAAGTACTAATCAAATAACACCCGATAATTTCCCATTCTATTATACTTTATATGCTTGAATACGAACGGAAATGTTGCTGTCATCAAATTCGTAGGTTATGTTTCACAATAAAGTGACTTTAACTATGCGTAAAGGGCCAAAATTGAAACTTTACCAAAAACGAAGGTTTTTTGCTTAATCCTCCTTTAAAATTGGTTTATGGTACAAGTCTAAAGGATAAAAGGGAGCTTTTACGTTTAAAGGACTTTTATTTTCATTATGGTACTGGCTGTTAGATTTTTGTTTCGGGAATTTTCTGAACTTGCTGAAGAGGACACCGCACAAAACAAATGGAAAAGCGGGTACAGTCAAATGGTTTTGGAATACTTCTAGTATGTTTTGCTAATACTATATCTTTTGTAACTTTTATACCAGTACGGTAAATATATTGTTTTCTTAAACGTTTTTTTTTATTTTGCTGATAATTGCTAACACAAAATTAAGATAACTCAGCGTTTCCTTGTTTGCCCGGGTTATATATGTCTATATATATTTAAAGTAAAGTTTATTGGTGTTTTTGATACAACTAAAATCATTACACATTATTTAGAGGTAGTTAGTAGATTTCGACTTACAGAAAAGACAAGGTGGCGCCTAATATAATAATACTTTTTGTTGAGTATCTGGGAGCCATACCCATATATTTTAATGTACCTTTTTGCTGCTGTCTATTGAGTAACTTTAATAAGGTAAGTGAGAGCATCCGCATATTATGAAGTACAACGTACTACATTTTCAGCCCATTTGACTGTACACTCTTTTTCATTTGTTTTGTCCTTTGAAAGGATATGCTGAAAATGGTAGAAGTGATAATTTGACAAGTTTACCCTTGTGCCATTTCTTTTTATTTAACACATTAGGTGCACCAGGTTTGGCATTTAAAAAGTGCGGGGTTTGTGGACTTCATACTTTATAAATGCAACTTGAATTTCACTCCCAGGAGCTAAAATGTACAGAGATAGTTCATGGACATGCTGATCAAGTCTCCATGGTTACAAAAAATTTTAATGATAAGATTTCCAGATATTGGCCGAAGGTCTTAATATCGACAAAATTAATATTCTTTAGCCACAAACTCGACATCCTGTCATTAAAATTGTGAAATCCAATTGCATTTTAAAGGTGCGGAGGTCTTTGTGAAATTAAAATTGAAGCCAATTACATACCGTTTACCCCACTACGACCTTTCTTACAGCTTACAAAGGATGTGAAAGAAAGTGACAAGTAAACTACTGTTCAAAAAATAAGTTGAAGTAGGCAGATTGAGGCCACAAGATTTTTTTCAGCCAACACTAGTTTACCTGTACACTTTTCTACCGTTTATATTATTCTCTTACCTAAAATCATTCTTAAGTCCGTGCCCCACAAAAATAACGCCGCTATCCTGTAAAAATCTTAATTTAGTGTAAGTCGACTTAAGAGTAGTTAAATGTTTTGAACTGAAATTGGCATCTAAGTCCCCTGGCTTAATACCGCTAAATTTGGTTAAATAGTCAACGACTTGTTCTTGCGTAGAAATGTAGTCATCAATGAACGGGGTTCCCTCCATGTGTCCATGCCTATAGAATGAAAAATGTGGAAGAAACTGTATTAAGCAATCGAAATACTTGTACAGGTTGATATAGGCCGAATGATTCCTATAATAAGGTAAAAGTTAGAGCAGATTCACTGAAAAAGAAGGCCACTGGTTTGTAGCAATAAAGCTGTTTAGAAACAAATCCATAAAACTGATATTTAGGGATACTCAAATTAAAAAGTACCCACTTCCATCGGTTGCATACTTTTTCAGATGATTGCTGATCACATTTTTTATTAAAATTGCCGCAAATTTCTCTTAAATCAAAGCATTGTAGTCATGCAAGTTTTACTGCATTTTCTAATGAATAAAATTCACCAAAACCCGAAATAAATAACTGGCATTTAGGGTATGTAACTAAATATTAAAAAAATTGCAAGTAACGCACTAATACGCACATGAGGCAGGCACAGCGCCACAAATGGTAGGTAATCGAATGGCATTCGCCCCAACATTTTGGCTCCTACTCAAAACAAGTTTCATTGTGTTCTATACACTTTATTGTTATTCTTTAATATTTAGAACATTGTCAAAGCCTTGCGTTAGGGAGGTTCTTAAAGTTAGACCCTTAAAATTTTGTCCTGCCACCCTATCAGTTAATCCTATTCGGCGTAAAACGATTGTGTAAAATTTAAATTTGGTTGGAGAGTTTTTAAAGATCGCTAGTGCCCAGTAAGACGTAAGGTTTTTTTTATAATAAACTATTCTAGTGATATTTTAAAGGAAGCTGCAGACCAGTAGAAATAATCATAAGATACAATCAGTTCGCACAGAGCCATTAGCTCTGACAGACAATGGTAGTGGTAAGCAATCTTCACTCACACGATACAATTCACTAAAAGAAATACGTTCCCGAAATTGCCGCCGAGGTATCAGCTCCTCGTATTTCGCTGCCACGAACTTACAATGCCTTTTAATTTTTTACTTGAAAACTGTGGCACCCACAAAAAAATTATTGCAATCTTTTTTTATAAGCAGAATTTTGGACTCATCTAGTCGCTTTGCATATTCTTAAAATGTCTATCATCAATCATCTGTAGATATGAAGTGGGGGCAAAGCAAAAAAAATTTGGATTTTAATTAGCCTATAAATAATACAAAATCTTTTTTGTATAACCAGTTTAAAACATCTTGTGTATTTTCAACTGAAATAGAACAAAAAAGAGCTTTTGGCAATAACTAACCACGCATCTTTTGCCTAGACAAAAATTTAGCGAGATATCCCAATCACCTAGATTCCTAGACTAGGGAAGATAGATAGTGGGGACTCGTAACAGAACATCTTCGCCCGCGCAGACTAATTCTGACCAAAATCGGTACAGAAGCCATTGCCACTGCTGGTATCAAACAAACCGTGGATATAATACTCCAGTAGATAAGACGGAAAAAAGTGTTAAATGTGTAAAAGTTGGGAAACAGCACCGATTTAAAAAATTTCCTCTGCGTTGTGTTCCTTGAACCCTCAGGATCATTTGTTGCCACTAACATCTTTGTGAACGGATAAAATGGAGTAGTTATGGGGGTTATTAGCCCCAAAAATTAAGCCTTGAATATAATACTTGAAAATTGAAAATTTTGGCCCGGAAATCTCTACTAGACGGTTTTGAGGTCCAATTTGGGAAATTTAAAATGGCGAGCCGGAAATCGGGCCATTTTCCAGAAAAAATGAGATTGGATATTTTGGCCTTGAAAATCTGTACTCGGAGTTTTCGATTTCGCTGATTACGAATCCGAGGCCTAATTTGGTAAATTCAAACTGGCGGGCCGAAATTAGAGTAAATTTATCAGGAAAAACCCGTATTTTTTTCGATTTTCCCCAATTAGGGCGAAATTCAAAATGGCGGGCCGGAAGTAGGGCAACTTCCTCAGGAAGGACACGTTTTCCTTCTATTTTTGTGATTTTGAAAAAAAAATGTTTATACAATTACTCGACATGATAAGCTGAAAAAATATTAATATTTCTCTGCCAGAATCATTTTTCCCTGAAAATAAAAAACATTTTAATGAAAAAGTTTATAATGTTGCTGTTTCTCAATTAATAGGAAAAAAGCTAAGAATTATGGAACCGTTTTTTTTATTGCTCTACTTCCTGCTTGCCATTTTGAGTTTTTCCTAATTGGACATCGGATTCATTATCAGCGACTACGAAAACCACACAAGTTCCCACTTTCAGCTCAAAAAAGCAAAAATATGAGGTTTTCCTGAGGACCTGGTTCTACCTCCGATCCGCCATATTGAATTTCTCCTAATTATACATCGGATTTGTTATCAGCGACCACGAGAACCCCCGAGTTCCCACTTTCAGCCTAAAAACAAAAAAAATACGAGTTTCCTTTGAGAAACTGACTGTACTTCTGGTCCGCCATTTTGAATTTCCTACATTGAAAACCCCCGAACACAGATTTTCAAGGCCAAAATATAGATTCTCATTTTTTTTTTTTTGGAAAATGGCCCGATTTGCGGCCCGCCATTTTGAATTTCTCAAATTGGATCTCAGATTTGTGATCAGTGACCTCGTAAACCCCCGAGTAGAGATTTCCAGACCAAAATTTTCATTTGTAAAGTTTTTTCAAGGCTTAATTTTTGGGGCTTATAACTCCCATAACTCCTTCATTTTGTTTGTCCGCAAAGATGTTAGTGGTGACGAATGATCCCGAGGGTTCAAGGAACACAGTGCAGAAAAAATTCTTAAAATCGGTGCAGTTTATTAACTTTTACACAATTTCCGGCTTATTTACTGGATTGGACTGTAATTCTTTGCAAAATATAAGAGAATCAGAAATCATTAATACAGTCTACGCAATACACCTAATGGTACGCATGCAGTGATAACAACAAGGATAGTCTAATATTTTTTGGTACGCAATTTATGCGTCATATAATTGAAGTTTTCATTCGCGTCTTTTTAGTCAAATATAAAGCAGTGCGTCTACAATGACATTTTTCCATTGGCGTTTGTGCTTTTGAGAATCAATATGTTTAAATTTGTTGAATTAATACCTATTACACAAATTAATTGTACTAAATTGTTTATTTCTTCAACTTGGTAAATGGAGCAGTACTATATGATTAACATAACCTCAAATTATACGTGTTTGTAAGTATATTCTCATTTTTAATGTTTTTATTCGCATTTCTAAATTGGAACAAGTGTAAAATTAATAAATCCTCTCATATAAGACTCAGAATTTTTTAATATTGTAGATTTAAAAAAAATGTATTGATATTTACAGGTTAGAATTCTAACCTACAATTACCAGTTAATTTTTAACATTAAACGATATTAGAAAAATATATGTATATTATATGAGAGGGTTTATTAATGTGACACTAGTTCCAATCTAGCAATGCGAATAAAAACATTAAAAATGAGAATAAACTTTAAAAAAATACAGCAAAATTTGAGGTTATATCAGTCCTATAGTGCTACTGCTCCATTAGACTTCTATATATTGTTCATTTAATGTCAGTTTGGTTACACTGCCAGCAGTGGCGTTACGACTCCTTATAATAATATATCTTTCCTATTCTAAAGATCACATAAAATTCTCATTATACGTTATGATTAAAGCAACCTGCAATAAAATTGGATTCAATAAGTGACATATGCTGTTTTTTACCCTCTTATGCAAGTGATCCTAGCCACGGACATCTGCGATGGTTTAATCATGGACATTTTACCGTCACTCCTCAACTCAGCCTCCTCCTGGTTCAAGGTAACAAACTCAGCGTCCATTGCCACCAGATCCCCAGACTTCAGGACTTCATTATCGTGTAATGGCGTAAACGTAATACCACTAGTACCACCGCTCCTTGCTATGCAAGCGTCTTCGTTGAACACTTCCTAGAAAACAAAAATTACCGTTAACTTAACTACGAGTCAAGTCTGTTTAACTTACCCTGGATAAAGGTTGCCGTAAGTCGCTTCTGATGCAGTGGACTTCCGGGGAGGAGTAATACAGAACGCACGGTACTTTCCAGTCCAAACTGAACCACACTGCTTCGTGCATAGGAACTGGGCTGATGCTGAAATCGTTAAAAAGGTGCCACTTGTGCTCTGACTTATCTTTATTTTGTAAATATGTATCAGGTACTTTGACTAAAGCCACTAAGTTGCGTTTCTCTGAGGACGATTGGTCATTTATGTAACAAACGACTGCGGACAAGTTGTATCTTCTCTTTGAGTCGGTGCTCGGGTTCTTTTCTGTTTCCGCCTAGAAGCAGAACGAGAAATATGAATTAAATTAAATGGAACTAAGTTAAGAAAATTGCTACATTAGACTTGTCAAATTATTGGTGACATTACAACTGGGTCTTCGTCTTGATGTTTATATAACCTAAACCTGAATTATTGTCGGCTTCTTATTTGGGGGTGGTTCCCACCTCTTCTAGGGGACGGCCAAACAATTTAATAACTGGATCCGATATAGAATTAGATTGTAAAAAAAATATAGTATACAATTTTTCGTGTTAATGGATATTTTTCAATTTTAACAATATCAAAATTGCGATTTTAAAATTGAAAAATTGGTACCTCGAGACAAACAAAAAACCTATACGACTTTTTCCCCTAGGGGCCCTTTGAAAAAACACTGACCAAAGTTGAACATTTGAATCTTAAAATAGGAGACATTTGAGAACCAGTGCTTTTCTGGGTCCATGGACGTATAGTTCCGAATCATATAGAAGTCATAAAAAAAATGTAAAGGTTATCTACCGAAGCGAACTGCTGCAAATTAAAGGAGGAGTTCCGCAAGGCTCGGTTCTAGGGCCCATACTTTTCTTGTTTACATTAATGATCTGCTGCCACAAAGCAAAAATAATTTACACTACAGCTGTTATGTACGTAGATGATACCACTTTTATTACAAGTGTAGACAAGGACAGTGATAGTCAAGTCATACTACACAACATTTTGCAACATGCTAAAGCTTGGTTTGCACACATTTAGTGCTAAATGTGTATTTACATAAAATAACGGCTGGATATTACGACGCGGTCAAAAATTCAATCACCAGATTTGTACATACATACACACCATTGAAAAATAGGACATATTTTCACTTCTTTCCAGGTGTCAGGAAACGTTTTTGTTTTTAAACTTAAATAATACACTTAATGGATGCCCAAAACAATCGACACAACCCTTAATTATTTAAGATGGAATTTTGTCTGGGCTTACAGCTTTGTTTACTTTCAAGCATTTCACCGCTTCATACATATCATTTGTAACTGAATTTAAAAGCATCAACTATTGCAGGCCCTGTTTTATATTCATTGCCTCTTAAATTCATCACGTTTGGAACAGATTAGAAGGTTAAACGAATGAATTTACAAATATCATGTGATTTTGCAACGGCAACATAAAATTCACTTACTTTTTTATCTCTTTCCTCCAGCTTCGTTATGGTCAACTTATTTTCATTGAGCTGCATCTCGATCTCATGTGGTAACCAATTATTGCTGCAATACAGATTGTTGGTGGGGGCTGGGAGTGGGGTATTATCGAAACTATGTCTAAAACGGCATCCCGGTCTTGAGCAGTTGTCTCCATATCGGCATGGTTTGGAAGAACCTAGGACTGATGTAGGTGTGGCTGAACGATTAACGTCCAGTACAGAAGCCTTCGCGACCACTTTGTCCATTTGTGTTTGCCAGAACTGTTTATGCTGAGGGTTGTGCAGGCCAGTGTTGATAGCCAGTAATTTAGGTAAAGACTAAAAAGTAATATTAATGATTACAGGAGAGTAGAGACATTATTATTTATGGCGAAAGCTTTTCTATAGTAGGTGTATAGGTTAGGTGGAATGAAATAAAACAATCCTTACTTAATCTATCGTCCCTCGCAATATAATTTTTACAAATAAATTTTCTTTTTAATTGTTCATAGCGGTCTGTTAACATCAAATTATCGATTTTTTTCTTCCCAACGACGATTTCCTTTCCACATGGCCCACAAACTTTTCTTCTATTTTCCACATGTGCAGATACATGATTTGGATGTGTTGGAATAATAGAACTAGTGAGCAGAGTAAAGAAAAAAATACATACACAAAACGATACCTTATAAAAATCTACCAATGAGCTTGTTCAGCATTTTTTTTTATTTCATAAATCGAAAGTGCAAGTATAAATTAATGGATCTGCAAAAAATTAGAATCTTATTCGCACGTTTAGTATCTTAAAAACCACTACAAATCTCCATCTCGCGAAAATGGGGCGTGGCCAAGCGCTACGTCACTATACGCATAGACTCGACGATCTCAATAGACTTGATGCTCCTTATTTGTTATAATTATAAGTGTTTTCAAAGTATTGTTTGTTTTATTTACTACTTGACAGTAGGGGAGTAAAATTTGGTGAAATGTCAAATAATTACAATTTTCTATCGCTCCTGCCGGGACGAATTTTCGATTTTGACCATGCAATTTACGATTAGAATTAATCGCCGACCTTCTCCTTTCCTTAGAGACATAGAACGAACTTTCACTCGACGTATTTATTTAGTCACCAGCGTTTAAAAATTCCATGTTTTTCGACTTTTCAGGTTAAATTTGAAAGGTCCCAGAAAGCCATTTTTCTTACGTCACTTACGTATAGTGACGTCACATATGAGCGCTCGGTTTTTGCAACTATTACCAATTTCAACTCCTTATATCTCGAGAACGGTAAAAGTTAATAATACGAAATTTTAAGTGTATAATGAGAATATCGAGTACTATATGAAAAAGTATAAAAACCATATAAAAAGAATATCATGAAACAAGCCCATTGTTGGTACTTTATTATCAGACGACAAGCAAGAAACTGAAATGATTTTAAATAATTCGATGCATGCTTTCTACTAATATTTTTAAATAATAAAAGTAGCAGCAGAAGAAAACATTCGCTCTGCTGGTTGAAGAGAAACTGAAAACTGAAAAGTTAACAATGTAAAAGTAAACCAGTAGAAAAATTTATTGATATAGATATATTGTATCGATAAGAAGTTGCGATGTGCTTTGTATTTATTTATTTGATCAAGAAACGCTAGGAAGCATACAAAACAATAAGAGCACGTATGCTTAACAATTTAGTCTCAGACAGTTTTAGATTTTAAACTTCTCCGAATGATTTCTCGAGAAAACGATTAGTTTCAATTTCACCAAAAAGATATTGGGGTATTATGACGCATAAGAAAGAAGTTTTAAGTAAGATTTTTTAGCGCCAATGTCGACAAAGTTCTTCATCTTAAAAAGACACTGTGTACTGAACTAAATGTCGACATATTGAAAAATTTATTATTTAGTTTCAGAGGCTCACTGTAAATATTTTGGAATCATTAGCAAATTTCAAGTTTTGCAATAATTATTTACATTCAAGTAGTTGTCTTTGTCAAATTTACAAGAGTAGTTTAAGAACGACAATATAATAGCAATGAAAAATAAAATACGTTGTACACAAAAGTTAAAACTTATTGAAGAACGGATAATGCACAATAGACTATTGTCAGAATGTCTACTAGCGCCGCGGCATGCAATTTTTCCTCATAATTGTGCAGTGACTTCTGTAGGCCGTCGGGCTTGGAGGCAGACGCGGTTTTGGTAGCTCCTATGAAATCTCGAATAAATTCGGTTAAAACTGTGAGAAATAGTGCGAAATTGTGTTGAATTAAAACGTGGACAGTTCTACAACTGTTTCATATAGTTGATATTTGATTAAAATATATCGGTTGAATATAACATCAAAAAAGAGAATATAAACAACTTGAAAAAGAAACACAAACATCTGGCAATATAGTATAAACTGTGCACCACAAAATCTTCAGTAAATGACATCAAGATGGTTTTTAAGAAGATGAAACAATGAGTGCAAGTAGTGTAGGAAATCTAGAGAACAAAGAGCGAAGCTGTCAATATATACATACGTATATATATTAAAAAAAAAAACATTAATCACAAATACTTCACATGACATCCATCTGTTTAAGTACACAAATTAGTATTTTTTTTTTTGTGTAAAATCAATAAAAAATCAAAGATTATAAATTTTTCTCTGTAGGTGCTGTAAAACAGGAAACTTGAAACATTTGAGAAACAAAAGATATTTAGTTGTTATCAAGCTTACATAGAGTACTTACAGAAATACAAGTCCCATGAAAACTTGAAAATTTTATCTTCAATGTAACGGAAATTATTGGAAAAAATGTTTTCTGTCTCACTTTAAGAGAATGTACTTCCTCGGGGATGCATTTTTGGTAAGTTGGGTTATACCAATATGAACTTAGGAAGAATAGGTTCCCATCCGGGAACTCAATTCTGGGACACCCTGTATATGCTTTATATATTTTTATCAGCATTAAATTCAATAAGGATTGTTTTATTTTGTACGACGTTTACACCCAATATAAAAAAATTTGATCATAATTAATAATAATAATATTTATTAATGATTCTCTACCGTTTTGCTGGCTTGCTAACCTGTAAAATTCTGTACTGAGAGGTAGGTGTAAATTTTGAGCACTTTTCGCACCAGGCAGGCGTAGTTTGTTGCGGGCATAGAGATCGTTTTAAAATATCACAAAAACTCCACTCGTCTCTTTCCGGTTCGAATGAGGGGTACACCAAGTTGCAGGCTAATAAGATAGATTCTTTTCGTACCTAAAACAATTTGTAGCAGGTTTCTTGCATCTTTCAAAAACTGTACTGTACCTCGCAGGCGCATTTCAAGCAACAATTCATCTGCAGCTGTTTCGTTCCAAATAACTGGCTAATTTCAGAGTCCTCTTCGCGCTTCTCGTCTTCTAATTTTATGTCAACGTCTACAACTTAAAGTTGTTAGTTGCAAGTTTTAACATCTACATGTAATTTCAAGTCGTTATGAGCATTTTACATTTACATTTTCAAGGTTTTTGGTTTATTGCCACCCAGCATGAACGAATGTGTACGGATTAGAACTTATTTACCGTTACAGTAAATAGCCCAGGCAGCATTTTTAGACTCATTTAGAAACAAATTTGGTAAAGGGAAACAGTTTTGTAAATATTTCGATTCTTATGAGATACATACATTACATATATTTCCGACATTTTTCTGAAATTATTACCAATTATTTAACTTTTACATATAGTACAACAAAATTACTCAACAGTTTAGTAACTGTCTCTACCATTAAGTACAACTTTTGTTCGGAACAATGGCGAAACATGCTGCAGCATCTGTTATGTTCGAATAAAATATCTAGGACCATTTAGTTACATGTTGTTTTTAGGTTGGCAATAATTTGTTACAGAAATGACAGGTGATTGTCAAGTCCGTAAGTGGAGGTTACATGTTTACTTTGTTCCTCTCTCATTCAACAGCATACTTAACAGTTACCTTATTTCACAAATATATACTTTCATCATCACCTTAAAAAGTGAGGAAGTAAATGTAGAAAAAAATATAACCAACAGTAAGATATGTAATGTTGCTACTATAATATACATTGCATTACGGTTGGAGTGGCCTCATAGCGCAGACCAATAACAACTATTTATTATATCGGAGTATAAGTTCCGGACCATAACACACTATACACTGCGATGTCTAAAACCCATCAAGACCCTAACCTCACACCACATTTAATTATTTTTTAGGAAAAACCACCCATATCAAGCTGAATTTTATCCAGAGTGAATATGGAGTTATGTACATAGATTGTAGGTATTACCTGAGGCAGTCTTTTTTTCTTTGTTCCTGTCACCTGATATGCTAGGAAAGTCGGTTTCTTTATAAATAAATGGTTTCTTGTTCGCCTTTCGTTCTTCAACTTTCTTCTTCGTCTCGATTAGTTCGACGTGCATTTGGTGCAGCATGAATCTGTTCCAACTCTGCAAAACACAATGAACAGTTATAAATAAACCGAGGAATTGTTCAAAGGGGGCCTACAATAGTTTCTTATATGTTGTTTGCAGTGGCGGCTCGTCAGGGGAGGCAGGGGAGGCTGAGCCTCCCCTTGGAAGAACCACCATATCTTCAAAAGCAATATCTTAAGAAATTTCTATTAGGTATATCTCAATTTTCAATATTTTTTATTGTTTATTATTCATTAATTAATTTTCAGTTTATATATAACATTTTTGCATTTCCTTTCCACAAACATACCTATAACGTTACAGTCCGGATAGTCTTTGTATGCATATTTCCCGGTCGGCCGGTCTTTTACTGAATGAACACTGCGGTTCGCTGGAGGCTAATACGAAATAGCTTCCAACTTTACCGCATTTACTTATAACATGAATGACCTTGAATTTCTTTGCGCTGTGTAAAATAGCAACACTTGGAATAGCCAAGTATGAGGCTAGCCTCCAGATCTCAGTTCTTTATAGCGCATGTGCACAGGTCATTCAAGAGTTAGGTGATTCACAAAGAAAACGAACTGACGTCTGACAGTTGCGTTTAGCCGGTTATAAGAACAACTTGACGTATAAATACATAAAACATTTGATAGGCGGGCTAGAAATAAGTGCTTTAGGTGAAAATATTCCCAACAACATGTCTTGTTGTCCAGACGTGGTGGATTATTTGTTATTAAATGGATTTACTACTCTTATTTATGACGAAAAGGTAAGAATTAAAAGAAATGCCAGGCCTACACCAGCAATGCTTTCGTTAGTTTTTAAAAGTGGTAAACAAAACAGAGGGTTTTGTGATAACAATTATAAAAAAGTCGAGTGGTTAACGGCATCAACAGTTGGAAACAAATTATATTGTTGGAGATGTTTATTATTTACTAATGATCAATCCTCAATTTGGGGCAGGGCCGGGTTTAATAATTTGCAAAATTTGTCGCGAGGTTTAGAAAGGCACGAAAAATCCCAGGAGCACATTTCATCTTGCATTAAATTCGAAATGTTTGGTAAACAAAATATTGTAAATTTCTTGGATTCTGCACATAAGAGAGAAATAGAAAATGTTAACGAAAAGGTCCGTGAGAATAGGGAAATATTAAAGAGGTTAATAGATGCCGTTATATAGTTATCTTCACAAGAAAATTCTTTCCGAGGACGTGACGAAAAACGAGAATCGTGCAATAAAGGAAATTTCAAAGAGCTGGTAGATTTTTTAAAAACTTATGACCCAAAATTAGAGAACTTTTTGAATAACGCCACTATTTTTTGAGACAATTCCGGTAAGCTTCTGTAGAATGATCATTTTCAGCACTTAAACGCATAAAAACATTTTTACTAGAAACAAAATGAGTCAAGACCGCCTTTCAAATGTATCGCTTATTTCAATAGAAAAACGTTTTTTGTCAGAATTGAGGAAACACGATTCATTTTATGATGAAATAATCAACCATTTTGCTAGTTCCAAAAATCGCAGGTTACCACTCATTTATAAAAATATTCAGGCTTTAAAGCAGAGATTAATATAGGTAGTTGTTATTTTAGAAAAAATATTTATTTGTGTTATTTATTTTTTAGGAAATATTTTTTATAACTCTCCATAATATAGAGTTCCGCGGTTATATATTTTTTTTATATAACTTCTTTCTCAAAACTATTTTAATTTCTATTAAAACATATAATTTTACACGCCTGGCAGTGATAATGAATACAATTTTTTGTTTGTAGAAAAACACTTTAATTTTTTTACCAAAACTATTTTTATTTTTATTAAAAATTTAATTACAAGTGGGATAGTAGGACTCCTTTGGATACCGATACTCGAGTCGTAGGAACGAGAATTTCATGAGAATGATTTTTTCATCTCATCATATTTTCTATTTCCTTTTCATTCTATTCGTTTATTAGTTCTATTCTCTCAAGTCGTGAATCGGTATCCTGGCGAACAACCCACGACAAAAAAATGTAACGCGCCGTTGTAATACCTCAGGGGTGGTGGGGAAATGTACAAATTGTAGTCATATTGCACATCAGTTATAATAATAATAATAACAGTTGTCTTTCAGAATATCAAGCCTCCTCTGCAGACAATATCACGAGCCGCCAATGGTTGTTTTTTACAACTTCCAACCATATTTTAAGAGAAATGCCTAAAATACCAAAGCTGAAAAATTTGTCAAATATTATGAAACTTAGTAAATGGAGGGTATTGAAATCGCTGATTATGAATCCAAGGTCATATTTGTAAAATTCAAAATGGCAATAGAAAGTTCCAAAATTTTTAAAACATTTAATTTCCAAGATCGAAAATCTAAATAAGTGAAAAAAAAAATCTTACTTGAAGGTATTTACAGGCTTATCTAACATAGATTCGATAAATATCAAAATCGAAATTCCTAATTTTTTTTCTTTGCAATCATTATGTTGACTTGCCAGAATTACTCAAAATATTGGGTTCGCTCTTTCGAATTTTGAAAACCTGACCTATGAAAGAAGAATAATACGATTTGGTGTACCTCAGGGTTTTGTCTTGGGCCCTGTGTTTCTCATCGCTTTCATTGTGTGCGCAAATTTCTGTCAACATGTTGAAGCCCCCAAATATTTGACAATGGTTACTGAATGAATTTAGTGATTACTTATTTCAATAGAGGGAGAATTACTGGATAATGCGTGATTGAATAAAATGAACTGCAATTTCAGCGGATTGATTTGCAGTCTCCATTTCTTTGTCCATGCTAGAGTATTGTTCAGCAATATTTGAAGTTTGTCCCTTGCCTTTGTAATCGAACGTTCGTGTGAGATTAAGGCTGTATCATCAGCATATTGTAAAATGTACGGCAGTTGCTTACGTAGCACAGCTAGTAAAACTCACTTGAATTAAGGCTGAAAGATCGACTTTCAACTTTGCCTCTGGGTGGAGATCACTCAATATCAAGCTCAGGGCAGACGCTTCAGGTACAGTTCGAAACGCTCTCAAGAAGTTGCCAGGTTGGCAGGGTTGATTCTGAGAGGAAGTACTTAACATATGAAAAAGAAAACCCAGTTCGCACGACAGACAAAACTCCTTTGTACACAGATGGGATAAGAGAGCAGCTCTGAGAGGTTCCGTGAAATACAATACCTGAAAGCAAAGTTGATTAATCACGAGTGATCTTTTGTCCGTACTAAATTTTCACTCACTTGGATCATAGCGTTACAGTAAGCGTTTGGTAAGGTCGCCTCCAACCCCGAGAAGCAGGTTTTGTTGTAGTGATCAAACTGGAAATCATCACTGCCCAATTTGTTGTACTTAACGTCGACTTTTCGGTATCGTTTTGGGATTGCGATGAAACTGCCGTTGTCTTCTTGATGTTTTGGACTCTTGTTGGAATGCGTAGAATGCAACATGTATCCATTTTGGCCGAATTCGTAAGCAACCTAAAAGACAGACAGGCTTAGGAGTTTCTTAAAACTAAGCGTTCTCGGCAGGGTCCGTATGCAGAGTATGCCCCTCATATACTGTGAGGCGGTGCTCTAATTTCTGGACTCTGCTCCCAAGTGGCTTAGAGAATTCTTTTTTTTTTCAAATTCGCATAAAAATTGTAGCTTCAAAATGACCCCAGTCCTAACGACGTCCAATTAAAAATAAACGAGTTATTCCATTTGTTTGACTTTAAAATGCACATGTTTTTCAAAATCGATTTTAAACAATTAAATTTGGCAAAACTAATTAAATTAGATATATACCTGATAGTACAACTTGTCAAGAAGAGAATCCACTTTGACTCGTTACTCTACAATGTCTAAAAAAAAAATTAGGACAATTTTACGAAAACACCTTTTTAATAAACAAATGGCTTTTTGCAAAAACCTTAAAAGATATTGATTTGAAATTTTCAGCGTTTTCTAAGTACATTGAGACGTACAACTTCGATAATTTCAAACTCACAAGGCTTTTTTTATTACACTATTTGTTGAAAATGTCACTAGAAAATTAAGGCAACTTTCTGAAGGAATGGCAAATAAAAAGTTGAACTTAACATAAATTGTTTATTCTAAAGCTTATAAAACTAGATCACAACTCTTTCCCAACAGTCTAAATGTTATCACATTGTCATTGCGTTTAATAAACGAAACTATAAATAAAAAACAAGAAACACTCAATAGCTTAAATATACATACGCTACTATTAAACCTCAAAGGAAATTACTAATGGGATAACTATCACACTGTCTTCAATGTTACAAACGAAAATATAAACTAAAAAAACATCAAATCCTTGGGTACTTATATCTAGAAAGTCAAACGGAATATACGTAGGGGAAAGGATGACTAAGAGAAATAAACAGTTTCTAATTTATCAAATCTCACTTGATTTCTCCTAGATGTTCTAGGGTTCGGAGCGTATCCAATGGGACCCTGCATTTTCATTGTGCGCAAAATTTCGGGATCGATGCCTGGAGGTTTTCTGAAAAGAAAAAAGTAATGATAATTTGGCAGGTTAGAAACATGTCACTTGATTGAAATCTTTGCTGGGCATGGGCCACGATCTCAAGTAAATAATTCTGCTTATTTTAAAATACTTACAAGCTAAATGTAACGGCCTTTCTCTAGGAAAAAGATAGACAAGCAATATATGAAGACAGCAGAACAGATTTATACCTCTGAAGCGCTATGACAGTTAACAGTAAATATAAACTCCTTTAACAAAACTGATACATCTGAAAGAAGAGTAATAAGTCGGGTGTACCTCAGGGTTCTATTCTGGGCCCTGTATTTTTTATCACTTTCATTGCGGATTTACAGTTGTCGCAAATTTCTGTCAAATTCACATGTATGCTGATGATAGATATTCAGATCTACCTTAATTTTAACCCAAAAGATGCTCATGAAACAGCCAGAAAGCTTAACAACGATCTTTCCCTAATTAACAATTGGACTAGGCAAAACTGATAGGTACCTAATCATAAAAAGAGTAAATGCATTGTTCTTCGCACTAATAGTCGCTTGCAGGCATTGGCCAACTTTGAACTGTCAATAGATGGTGAAACAATCCCTCGTGTCACCACTATGCAGAACATGGGACTTGTTATGAGTAATAATTTGAAATGTACTGACCACGTAAGTTATGTCTGTCAAAAAGCTTACATTAACTTAAACAAACTTTCTTCATATAAAAACCTACTAGATCCAAAAACTAACATAAAGTTATCAGATGCATTGATGTTGTCCCATTTTAACTATGCCAACGTAATATACGGGCCATGTCTTAATCAAGAAGATAAATATCGTCTTCAAAAAATGCAAAAACATCAGATCACTAGCAGACAAATTCATTTTTTTTTAAATAATTTTTAGTAGGGAAACATCAGTATGTCTTATACACCTCAACTTTACTTGATTCAAGATAGTCCAGTGAACGGAGAGCTAAAATGACTAAAATCTCTAACTTGAGTGCTAGTGAATGGATTTTGATAAAACTATGTGCAATGTGTTTGTAATGACGTTAATAAAAAAATTGAAAATTAGATTAGAGCAGGAAAAGGGGTAGAAAACATCTCTTTTATCATGGGTTATCGAGGGCCAAAACGCAGTACCTCGTATGTGACAAAATGATAATTTTACAGGAGGCACAAAAAACGATTTAAAACTTATCAACTCACTCTTTCAGGATGAAAATTTAAACATTGTATAAATGACATGCACTATACACTTACGTGATACAAAATTATAACCAATTTTTTTTTTCATGAATCTAATGCCACTTACGAGGTGTTGTCTTTAACTTTGTGCTACTTACGTGTTAATGTTGTTGCAATAATTTAAACTATAAAATAATGAAAACGATTGAATAATCAGCTTTTAATGAAAAAAACGTATCAGTTGTGTTATAATTATTAAAGAAACAATCTAAAGAAAACAAAATTGTTGAAAATTAAGAAAATAACTGCTGCCTTAACTAAAATATTCTTAAAGTATTAACTGTAGATGAGGTATCCTAATTTTTCATTTATAGGGCAATTGGTCATAAAAAGACCAGCAATCTCTTGGTATAATCATTTTTATTTCTTGTAGATGGTCATATTTTTTTTTACCAATCGGGAGTTTTGAAGAAAACAATTTCGGAAATTTCACAGATTTTAAATCAATTGTGGTATTTGGGCGTATTGGCAAATCTTGAAACTCTTCTGTAAAGTTTAATTTAACTTGGATCTTGTTTTCAGAATATTGTACAACTCGTAGATCAGTCACTGTGGGGTCACCAGTTTTTTTCCCAGGTCTTATGGAGCTGTACTTCAATACTGACTTATCACCGTAGTTCAAAAAGAAATCAAAATCCATGTTTTTGACAACATAAGGATCTTGCAATCTTGCTTCTTGCGTCGTTCTGAGATAGTCACTTGGTAGATAAATTTGTTTATGTTTCAGTCTTGTTTCTATGGTACTGTGTACCGAGTCGCATTCCATTTGCGTATGTCCTTTTTCGAGAAATTTTTGCGTTATAACTACTTGGTATTTATCCGAGAGAAAAAGTAATGCATTTGACAAGATGCAATTACGGTTTTGGGCTGTACAACCATCTGAATACATAATGATAGGGGTTTTATCTTCTTTCTTCAAGAAGTGTTCTTCTAAATAGTCTACTATGAATGAAGCATAGGTCGCACCTTGGCCATCCGCCTCAGTTTCATTGAACCAATAGCACGTGGCTTGATTATTTTTCAAGTTGTACATAGTGAAATTGTGGCAACACAATTTAGTTTTATAATATAATGCACTCGCTTCAATTTGCGGGGCCAATTTAACTGCTTGAACATCCATAGTAATGACGTGACACTCCCCATTCAGTGCCTTTTGTTTTTCCGTAGCTTTTTCGTCTCTTGCCAAATTTTTCTTCTTGATGTGATTGTCGTACTCTTCTTTACTCAAATTATTATTGTTATACTGAAAACAAGTATCGCACTGATCTTTGCGAGGATGAAATAATGCAATATTCATTTGGTTTGATAGATTAGTTAAGGTTGCAATTGACAGAGGACTCTTATTATTCTCCTGGCACTTAGCCTCATAAACTCGATGGAGCTCTGCGTAAGATTGAAAGCACTGTTCAAGGTACAGTTTCTTAGTGTCCTTTCGGCAATAATGTGATGGTAGCTTGTTTAAGTTTTCCAATAATTCTCTAAGAAACCGTCTTGATTCTTCGTGAATATCTACCCTTTTCTGCCTCTTTGAAACCCTATTTTCGAAACTGTCGTTCATACCATTTGTACTTTCAGATGCCCAATTTCTAACTGACCATTCCCCAAGGCATAGAGTATTTAAGTACATTTTTTTACAAACACGCAATGCTGTATTATTTACATTTAATTCATATTGCAAAGTTCCAGTACGGCGTGATGTCTCATTACCTTTTCTCGGTCTCTTTGGACTAACACGTTTTACAGAATTAGCCACATAGATTTTTCGTTGATCCCAGTTTAGATCTGTCCAAAATTGGTTAAAAATCGTCTGTCTACTCGTGTCAGTCAAGGCCGAACAACTCAGCGTCTTTGACTTACTATTACAGTTACATCGGTTTCCTAATTTTCTTTCTGGCCGTTTTTTGTTATGAAATGTATTTTTTTGCGTTCGTGGTTTAGTAAATCCTACATATCCTTCACCTTTCATTCTCAGTTGTTTATTAATTGTACGTTTATTGACTCCTTTAACTTTCTTTACCTTCTGTTTATCAATATTACTTAGTTCTGCGTTTCCTTCTAATTCATTTGAACCACTGTCCTCTTGATTATCGGAAACAATTTTATTTATTTCTTCGTTGACTTCTAATGAATCCGTATCACTGTCGGTGTCTTCATTTTCTGACGTCGTTTCTGCCAAATAATCAGAATCCACTTCCATATTATTAGAGCAACTAGCCTGATTCATTTCATACGCCGAATTATTGCAAATTGTATTTATGACTATTGTCTTATTTTTTGAATACAAGGAAGTTGATAACTTAGGGCCTGTTAATTCGTTGTTAATAGGATAATTAGGTTCAGAGTCCTGATGAAGCACAATATCCACAAAATTATTATTATTTCCTAAATCTTCCATCATGGGGTTATTTAATGAATCCCTGTCAAACACAATTTCTGCCTCGTCGATAAGCTTACTGAAATCTTCTGGACTAAGTGCATCATTCAGTACAATATGTTCCGCAAGAATAGTGTTGTTTTGTATGATATCATTCAATGGAATAATATTCTCTTTATTATACTGGTTCTCTTCGCGTATCTGCTGTTGATGGCATGCCTGCTTGGCTAATTCCATAATTTTTACGGTTCTCGACGCCATGGTGCAAAGATATTAAGGCACGAAACCTCAGCGCGATACCTCGTATGAGACTATATTATTATCACTCTTGAATCATAAAAATGCAGTACCTCGTAAGTGACCTAACCTACAATAAAACAAGATACTTGAATTATGATCAATTCTAAACTGCTGAAAATATTGAAAACATGGATTTGGAACTACTATTGAATAATACAAAATGTAAATATCGATATTATATTTAATTTTTACCTTGAATACTAGATGATAAACGTGTTCGTATTTACAGGTGACAGCATTGTAATGGCCAACTAAGTAGTGTACGAGCTCCTGCGTTTAAAATTTTGGAACTTCGTTTACGAGGTACTGTTTATTTGAAATTACAGATTTCTGTACAGATAATTATGTTAAACTCCTTTACCAGCAGATGAAGCCACCAATTTCACATTCAATGGCGTTAATATCTCATTTTCGACATTATTGTCACATACAAGGTACTGCGTTTTGGCCCTCGTTATGTAACTTGTAGAATTAGGTCAAAAATGAAAATAAAAAACAATATGTTTATCTTTTTTGGCCCAAAATAAGGCAATCTGGTGACTTTTTTCACGAAATGCTTTAAAAAATGATGTAACTATATTAGGTTTCCTATTTTTTTATAACAATATACGCTCATTTTTTGAATTTTCAAGTATTTTTTTATTTGAAAATACGCAAAAAATGTACTACATTATTCGTCTCGAAAAACTATCTGTAACTCGGAAAATTAGCAAGTTAAAAAAAAATCCGAGACAAAAAATGTTTAGAAGGCCTCAAGCACACAAATTTTTAAATGACATATTTTTAAAGAGGTACAATTTTAAAGAAAGGGGTAGTTTTTCATGTTTTTCTGGAAAACTCAGTAAAAACGCACAGAAAAGTTGTAAATAAAAAAAAATGTTGCATGTCGATGATAAATTCACCTGAATTTAATGAAAAAACCTCCTCTTTTACATTTTTAGGAATTTTTGAATGGCCATATCTCGAAAAATAAGCATTTTTCAAAAAAAATCTCAAAACATTTATTTTGGGCCACAAAAGGTAAATAAAATATAGTTTTTTTTTCATGTTTGACCTAATTCTACAAGTTACGGAATCCGCGATAAAAGGAGTATAACACTCCTTCCGATCATTTCCTACTCTAATCTTTTTTCAATTTTTTTTATTAACGCCATTACAAACATATTGCGCAAGATTTCATCAAAATCCATTCACTAGCACTGAAGTTAGAGGTGCACCCCCCTCCCCCCTGTTGACTGGCCTAAGACTATTAAGAGGAACTATTTTGATTTTTAAAATGAATCAATTAATCAAATTTTGAAAAATATAATTTTTCTTTTATATGACCAATTCTTATGATTTTTCTATAGGCAGTAGATATATCAAACAGATATTAAACAAAAGTTATTGTGTATTTGCAGTAAGTAATGTACCAAAATATTCGAATTAAAAGTATTAAAATATAAAACATTATTTCATGTATATTGAGACATTATCATTAATTTTTTGTCAGAAATGCCCCCTACTATGCTCTATTGTTAAAATTTTAACAAAAGAGGCAGATAGCAAATATAGAAAAATTAAAGAATTCGCGATAATATTATTGAATGAGGATAGTTGAGTGTCGAATTGTTCCGTAGATGTCTATACAACTTGGCTGCCAATGTTAAAAGAAGAACTTCACAAACTTAACATTGTATAAAAACTAAAAAACTGTTAACTATATCAACAGTTCTATGTAAATAGTAAGTATCTATGGATATTGAATATAACAAACATTCTTAGAGCTGTGTATTTGTCATACAAGTAACATACTGGTTAATTGTGATATATTTTGTAGATTCCCCTAGCACCGCTTAAAAAGGAAACATACATGTGGCAGGAAGTCCCAAAGAACTGAAGAAGGAAAAAAAATGATCTGGTTGGTGCAAGTACACTAAATGAAAATGTGTATAGACATGAATTTGAGATTTAAAAAATAAACGCATTTGAATTTGTCGCGTATTAAGAATGTGCATAATAGTATATCATTTAATAAGCGACAATGTAAGTAATAACTCACGCAGATGAAATTTGCAGCACTTGCCTACGGCTCGTGCTGTAAATCGTCAAGTGTGTTATTACCATTATTGCAAGTTACATACTATACTTTATCTACGATTATAACCATAAATATTAATATAATAGTTTGACAATGTCCAAACTGTTTGAACATGTGTAATCACCTTCCCCCCCTCAATAATAATGGACCATTCTATTTCATTTTGCACCTTACATCGATTGGACAGGCTAGGCATGAAATTAAAGGTGATTGGTGTAAAAATAAATCACTAGGGAGTTATAATAAATCACGCTATTTGTTTATGTATACTCTTACATCGCCGAAAGTGAGGTTAGAGTTATATACGAGTCCGAAAAAGCCGCTTTCGAAAAAGAAATTTTCCTGATGAGTAGAATAATTAAGGAATTGGAAAGCAAAAATGCGATATTAGAAGAAAACTGTGGTTTATTAAAGGAAAAGCTAAAAAGGTTTGAAAGTAATCCAACCAAAAGGAAGACAGAAATAGTAAATAAACCTGAAAAAGTGGCGGCAAATTCAAATGCTGTCGAACCTTCAATAAATAAAACTGACACCGATTTAGAAAACAATGTCACTAAGGTTAATAACACAAATGACTTACCACCACCTCAAGGTAGTTCCAATGTTCCTTGGTCAGAAGTAGTAAAGAAAAAGAAGGAAAAACCAATTACAACTAAAACCACAACAAAAATAAATCGTCCAGAGCCTTTAAAAGGTTCAAATGAGAACAGTCATATGCTAAAAACTGCACTAAAAGTGGGCTTCCTATTTGTATCTGGTTTAGCACCTGAAGTGAAACCAGAAGACATAATGAAGTTTCTAAAAAGTAAAGATCTAGATACAGATTGCACCTGTGAAAAAATGAGAACCAAAAAAGAAAAATATCGTAGCTCTTTTAAGCTTTCTATGCCTCTTAATAGAAGAGAGGAATATTTAACTCCTGATTTATGGCCAACAGGAGTTATTATAAACCATTTTCTGAATCTACAAAGCCGCAACAAGGTGACCCGTCAAAGGATGAACACTCCCCAGGAAACCAATACTCGCAGCCTGGTAAATGTGTCAAAGTAAACCCCTTCTCAGTCATGCACTTGAATATCCAGAGTATTAGAAATAAGGGAAATGAACTTGAAGCACTTCTCTTACACAAATGTCCCGAAATTAACGCTATTTGTATAAGTGAACATTGGTTGAATTCGATGGAAATAAATCAATTTAATATCAAAGGTTTCAGTGTTGTATCTCACTTTTGTAGGTCTGAATTTGTTCATGGGGGAACAATGATTCTATTAAAAAATGACTTGCAGTTTTTGCCATTACAAAATCTTAATAAACTATCAAAAGAAAAAGATTGCGAGATATCCGCAGTGAAAATCTTACCACATAATGTTCAATTAATAACTATTTATAGATCACCTCTAGGTGATTTTAAAACATTCTCTTCAATTGTAGAAAATATTCTTAGCTCTATAAATATCGATTTACCTACAATAATCTGCGGCGATTTCAATGTGAAATTTGGAACAACTGATCCTCACTCTGTTAGTCTCTGTGATTTACTTCTCACTTATGGTTTTAATTCCACCATTACGTCAAGTACAAGACAAAATAACTGTATCGATAATATATTTATAAATTTCACTGAAAATGATTGGGAAGCTTTTAATATTGATGCACTTTTATCAGATCATCTAGGACAAATCTTAAAATTTAATGTTCCAAAACTAAATAGAAAGATTATTAGTAAAGTACATCGCCCCATTACTAATGAGGGTAAGTACCTTTTTTATCAACGATTATTAGACTGTGACTTCTCCTTTCTTGACGATCCCTCTGATAATATAGACGAAGTATTCAAGAAGTTTTTAGATATCATACTGGACTGTTTTTACTCTTGTTTCCCATGCAAAGTAAAGAAAGTCCCGAATGACAAATTTATTCATGTGAACTGGTTCACTCAAGATCTAAAAGATATGAGAAATCATTTGCACTTTTTAAATGAATTGTGTAACTTATACCCAGAAAGTTTTGAGTTGCGAAACCAACGAAATAAATTTAAATTAACATACAGAAATGCTTAAAAAAAAACAAAAATAGATGCCCACGATAATTTTATTCGTCATGCTAACAATCCAGTTAAAACAATGTGGAATATTATAAACTCTAATAGGACAGCATCACAAAGAAATGAGGTAAATTGCAATATTTCTGCTGAAGACTTCAATAACTACTTTGTAAATATAGCAGAGGAAATAATAAATACACTTCCAGCAACAGTAGAAGACCCCAGATTATTTGACCTAAATATCGACATCGAGAATACTTTTAGTTTTAAAGAAATTACCCTGAATAATGTTAGGGACATAATCAACTCGTTGAAAAATAGCAACTCAGTGGACGTTTTCGGTCTAAATGTCTCCCTGATTAAGTTCGCAAAAAATGTCTTGATTTCGCCAATTTGTAAACTAATTAATCTGTGTTTCAAGACTGGAACATTTCCAAAACTACTTAAAATCGCATCAGTAGTTCCCATTTATAAGAGTAAAGGTGACATTAATAGCATTGGAAATTATAGGCCCATTTCCATCTTGCCAATCTTTTCTAAAATATTCGAAAAAGCCATGAAAATGTGTATTGATGAGTATTTAATGAGGAACAATATTTTAAATAACAACCAATTTGGTTTCAGGGAACGGCTCTCCACAACAGATGCCATTCTGAAATTTACAGAACACACTATCGATTGTTTTGAACAAGGTCTTTATTCAGCAGCAGTATTCTGCGACCTCAGTAAAGCCTTTGACTGTGTTACCCACAGCATTTTAATCGACAAACTAGTTGTATACAACTTCAGTGTGGCAAGTCGCCAACTTGTGCAGTCGTATCTTTCTAATCGTGTTCAGTCGGTACGTTTAGGCTCAGTTAACTCTAAAGAACTTAATGTAAGTGTTGGTGTGCCCCAGGGTTCTATCCTGGGCCCGTTGTTATTCTTATTGTACATTAACGACCTGTCTTCAAGACTCACTGATGTAAACTGTCTATTATATGCAGATGACACTACACTGATATTGAAAGACACTGACCTAAACTCTCTGAAAGCTAAAAGTATATCGGCACAGTCAAGGGCATAAAACTGGTTCGCAAATAATCGATTATGCTTAAACCCAGATAAAACGATTGTCATGACTTCCTCCCTTCGTGATCTGAGTGGTATAGATAATAACCCTGTTTCTGTAAAGTTTCTAGGAGTATTCTTGGACCCAAAACAGCAATGGGACACTCAGGGTGAGCATCTGGCCGTTACTCTCACTAAAAATATATATTGTCTTCGACAGTTATCGCAAACTGTCTCAACAGGAGTTCTTCGGTCAGCATATTTTGCACTATGCCAATCTGGTATGTCATATGCTATTATTGCATGGGGTCACTCCTCTTGCAGACACAGAATTTTTGGTTTACAAAGAAGAGCTGTCAGGGCTATGGCTGGGGTAGATTATAGAAGCGAAACGCAGGATCTTTTTATAACATTTAAAATTTTAACATTTCCCTGTATATATGCCTTGGAATGCTTAACATACATTAAAAAGCATATTAATCAATACGTAACTAATAAAGAAGTCCATAATCATAAGACACGGAACAAGGATCATTTAAGAACGATCTTCACACGATTAACAAGAGGGCAAACAGGTATAAAGCACTTTGGAGTTAAACTCTTTAATAGTCTTCCCCCCAAAATCAGAGAGCTACCCATGGATAAATTCAGAGCTACAATTAAAATGTTCTTCATCAGTAAGGCCTTCTTTACAGTTGAGGACATTTGTGAGGAAATCAAACACTGTACCTAACTGATATAGCTGTTTTTTAAATATGTTGTAACTACAGTAACTTTTAATGTTTTATGTTTTAACTAAATTATTTTATCTATTTTTTAAAATAGTCGTATACTTACTGTAATAATTTTCTTCTTTTATCTATATTTTGACTTATGTAAATACTTATACCTGTATATTAACATGAATAAACGTATTGTATTGTATTACTTACTCCAAATACTCAATAATTTTCTGTTTAATACCTCTTTGGTATATCTACCGCATATATAAAAATCGTAGGAATTGGTTATGTTATTGAAGAGAAAAAAAATATTTTTCGAAATTCGATTAATTAATTTATTTAAAAACCAGAGGGAGTAGGGGTGTAATATTTTGCAAAATAGTTTCTCTTCGTAATGTGATGTCAAGGTAAAAATATCATCCCAATTTCCCGAGGGGCATCTGGCCCATGCTTACCCTGCTGCACTGTTTATACAGATTATAGAGAAACATTTATAATTAACTTAGTCTGCCTATTTTGTTTGAAGACATACGTGAATCCTGAAAATGTATCTTTTGTGAGAGAAGTATGCCAGGTATTCCAAAAAACTGGACTTACGTATAAGGTAAGAGTATGCATGATGCTCTGCATGCTTCCATATTAACACGCAACTAGTGACAAGTAGCGCACCTGCACATTATATTACAATAAAGGTGGTTTATTATTATTATTATTATTACTTACTTACCGATAAACCTTCTGCACAAGATGGGCGGGCCAGTCAGACACCAGAGGCAACTCAGGCGGTACAATAGGCATTGGGATTACCGAAAACGGTGTATTGTAATCCTCGATACCAAAACTGGGGTAGGGGACAGATACATCGGCCATTTCAGTAGGTCTAGAGTAACTGTTATAAGCCGGTGCTTCCGAGGTCGAAAAGATATGAATGTGACCTGAATTGTCGCCGAAGGCCATTGCTTGACTACTCGTAGATATGTCGAAAGTTAAGCACATCGCACCTGAAAATATTTTAGAGAAAAGTTTTATTGTAAGAAGCCATTCAATATATTCGGCTATTATAACCCATTTCCCCAATTTGTAACACTTGTGATACGCCCTTACACAAACGTTCGTTTGCTCAATTCCCCCCCTTTCTATGTTTAAAGATAAAAAATTACATTTTCCTAAAAATATATTCTGGTTATTAGTTTGCCATGATAGAATTAGCTTAAATTAGTAAATACATTAATAATACCTAAATTAAAATTAAGGCACGATTTTGCATTTTTTGTAATTTTTTAATTTCTTTGTTATCCAAATATAACTGTAGCGCTATTTTGGAATACTAAAATTCTTGAAAACACTGATAAAAAATTAACTTTTTTAATAATATAATCACTGTTATATTTGAGTCATCGATTCCTTTATTAAAAAGCCAAGGTATTTAATTTCGAAAACCTTTTCTAATATTCTATTATTCAATACATTATTTTCTCCCACTTGAAGCTGATTTAGTATCTGTTTTTTATCGAGAATCATACATTTACATCTATTAGTGTTTACTTTTGAGTTGTTTTCATGTAACCAAATCAATATATTTCTTAAATCTTGATTAGTAATCCCAATAACATCATTTATAAATAGCACAAATAGTAAAAGTATAAGCATTGATCCTTGCGGTACACCGAAGTCAATCTATTACACTAGATACACTATTTACATATTTTATTCGTCCTTATGAAGAAAAATGAACCTAATTTTCCAAAAGAAATTTAATCCCACTGAAAATGTGCTTTGCTATTATCAGTATGATTTTAAAAAATATAAGAAATTGGATATCGATCACATCTCATTAAAGTTGCACTTATGGTGCTTATTATTACATTAATAATATTAAATTTCACGTGATTAATTCTAAATGGAAAGCCTGTCTTCCTCCAGCTAAATTAACTCTTCATCACGTCCAAAAAAAAAGTTACGACTACTAATAATTGGTAATTTAAAAAGGTAAATTTTATTTTTTTATTACGGTAACACCAAGTACACTATCTTATTGAAATTCAGTGATAGTGAGTTTTTGATAACAACGAATATGATTATAAGATTGTTTTACAGGTAAAACTTTGCCTAATCTATTTTTTTGGAAAATTAGGTTCATTTTCCTCCATAAGGATGAGCGCCACTGGTGGATTTTTAAATCTTTTACCGTGAAACTATCTCTGATGAATAAGTATTTGTCACCCAAATTTTAGGAATTGGTTTAATTACAGATACTTTTCAGCAATAAATGCTCTCTTACATGTTTAATGTTAAAACTTTCTTTAAAGATTTTTTTTAAAGTTATTTAATTCAAGTATTATTTGAAAATTTTTAAAACCTTTACCTGGATTATCCATTTGCAATAGACATAATCTAGGTTCGGCCAGAGCAATGGTGTCCAGCAGTTGTACCTGCCCCATGGCCGATACGACGGCTAGCCTTGAAGACATCGACGGTATAAATTTCAAAAAGAACGGATCGAGCACCGTCTGCATTGGAGAAACAGCCCGTAACATTCTTAAATCGTACACCATCAAAAATCTGTCAACTGATAATGTGTTGTGTCTGTAATCATTATCAACGGTCAAAGCGCTTATTATGCAGAAAAAGAATGGTTGCTATAAAAAAAACAGTCTTAACTTCATCATTTATAACATTATCGGCCACATGGATAACACAATATGGACAAGTCATTACATTGAGCTGAAGGTCCAAACTCACCTGTTGCTGAAGCCGCACGTGACTAGCAGATTTCCTTGGATATCAAAGTCGCTTAAACTGCCCGTGTGTGTTTCGATACTGTGTTCAATCGTTAGACTGTTGGGATCGCGTAGATCGATACGGCCCAGTGGATTGCCGGCACATACGAACCTGCTGTGTGGTCTCAACATTACGCAGCCCGAATCGCCAACGTTCGCCTAAAAAATCAAATGAACATACCATGAAGCACAAGTAGTAAGAATCTTCGTCAAATTTAACAACTAACAAGACCCGCCATTTCAGTTGTGGGTATTATTCTTATTGAAAAATGAAATACTAGTTTTTAAATGGAAAGATTTCATAGAAAATAGACGTGAAGGAGGTATACCACAGGGTCTACAACTGGGTCCTCTGTTTTCTCTAACCTCTATCAATGATTTTCTGATTATATGTACGACATTATATACAAGTCATAAGCACCTATTTCCTCTACATCTGTATGTGAGGAAGAAAGCAGCACTTCATGCCCTAAGGTTATAGCAGGTACACAGATCAAAACCAGAAAATCTTTTTGGATTTTGGAGCTAATCCAAGTTGGACTGAATGGCAACCAAGTCTTGAGTGCTTAGAAGCCAATATATCAAATTATTTATAATAGTTTCATTCACCAAAATCAAATTCAAATCACCCTTCGAGATTTTTTCGGATTCTAACATTTCAGATCACGTAGATTACGAAAATATAGGTTTTCAATTCCGTCAGTCTGTCGGTCTGTTGGTGCATTAACTAAAAAACTACTTGGCTGAGAGCCGTCAAATTTGGTAGGTAGTTGACCCTACTGTCAGCGAAGAAATGGTTAAACTTTCACTGGAAAATATACAGGGTGAACCGTCTAAACAGAATAAATAATGAAAAACATTTTTTTTGCTCAAATTTAATATTTCCACGTTTCATGACACGCTAAACCTATTACTGAAAAAAAAAATTTGAAAACTTTTTTCACCATTTGAAAAATTTTTTACCACTAAAAAAAAAAAATTTTTTCTTTGTTCAAATTTAAAATTTCTACGTTTCATGGCATTCTAAACTTATTTAAGAGTAAAAATGTTTTTGAAAATTTTTTACCACCATTTTTGAAAATTTTTTTACGACTAAAATTGATGGAATTTTTTTTCTTTCTCCAAATTTAAAATTTCCACGTTTCATAGCGTTCTAAATCTATTAAAAAAAAAATGATTTTTTTTTTAATTTTTGAAAAAATTTTACCACTAAAATAGATGGATTTTTTTTCTTTGTTCAGATTTAAAATTTCTACGTTTCATGGCATTCTAAACTTATTTAAGAGTAAAAATGTTTTTGAAAATTTTTTACCACCATTTTTGAAAATTTTTTTACGACTAAAATTGATGGAATTTTTTTTCTTTCTCCAAATTTAAAATTTCCACGTTTCATAGCGTTCTAAATCTATTAAAAAAAAAATGATTTTTTTTTTAATTTTTGAAAAAATTTTACCACTAAAATAGATGGATTTTTTTTCTTTGTTCAAATTTAAAATTTCTACGTTTCATGGCATTCTAAACTTATTTAAGAGTAAAAATGTTTTTGAAAATTTTTTACCACCATTTTTGAAAATTTTTTTACGACTAAAATTGATGGAATTTTTTTTCTTTCTCCAAATTTAAAATTTCCACGTTTCATAGCGTTCTAAATCTATTAAAAAAAAAATGATTTTTTTTTTAATTTTTGAAAAAATTTTACCACTAAAATAGATGGATTTTTTTTCTTTGTTCAGATTTAAAATTTCCACGTTTCCATGGCATTCTAAAATTATTCAAACAAATTTAAAAATGTTTTTGAAAAATTTTTTTAAAATTTTGAAAACATGTTTAGGTAATCTAATTATCACTACTATACAGGGTTGATAAAAATCACGATTTTTTTAAAATAATCAAAAATCCTGATTCTTTTGATTAAAATCATGATTAATTTGATTTTTTTGATTTTTTTTATTTCTTAACAAATTACCAAAATAAATAAGTAGAAAGTTAAAAAATATTAACCTGTATTATTTATGTAATGACAAATTATTAGTATGTGTTTGACTTTTGTGGCCTGGTAATAGTATATGTATATAATACCGTGAAACCGATAGTATCAAATAGAGTTAGTGAGAAAAGGACTAGTATTTATTTAAAATTTTTTATAAATAAAAATTTACCATGACTTTTTTTCAACTTAACATAGTCCTACCATAGGCATGCAATGTATTATACAAATACAAGTATTGTATTTTTTTACACCTGAAAAATTTTGCATCACAGTTATAATAAAAAATTATTCTCTATTACAGGTGCTTCTTGACCTAACTGTTTATATATAAAGCCGAACTTTTTTATCTTTCCTTTTAGAAAATAAACGAAGAATGTAAAAATCTCATAAAAAAGTAACTTTGGGAGTATTTGATTTAAATCACTGATTAAAACAAAAAAATCATCTGATTTAAATCATGAATTAAATCGCGATTTAAATCAACTGATTTAAATCCACTCAACCCTGCTACTATAGAATAGACGAAATATTTTTTTTTGCTCAAATTTAAAATTCTCACGTTTCATGACATTCTAAACATATTTCAGAAAAAAAATCATTTTTGAAAAATTTTAAAAATTTTGTTTATTTTTTAACCACCACTATACTTCCACTCCATTACGTGAATGTGGGATTGAAAATGTGACAGATGGCAATAATATTTGGTATATGCACCTATTATACTTTTATTGAATAATGACATCCCAAGAAATAATTCAGTCATGGTGGACATTTGTAAAGGTATTTGCGCAAGCCTTCCATATTTGGCACCTGTTAATTAGTATTAAACTCTTGCTGTTGGATGAGCATTCTGTATAGTTTTTTGACCAAAAGTTATCAGGTTTTTTGGTAATAATAGCAATAACTATATTCCGATTATTATTCTCAATGTCATTTCATAATTAATAATTTTTTAGAGTGACTGCCATGCACAAATAACGAGGGAAGTTCTGTGTAAATACCTTTACAGATTTTTTTTATGATATTTTTCAACATCCCAATACCCCTACTCCATTATTAAAGAAGTTGATAAAATAAAATTGAGATATTCACTTGAAATTTGGTACACGTAGGTATTATAAGGACATCTGGAACTTGATTATATTTTGAGATGATTCCGTTGAATGGTTGAAGGTTAAATAGGGGAAAATAAGTAAAGCAAGCTGGTAAGACTACAGAAATTTGGGACTTGCCATCAAACCAGTAGGGTCGAAGCACTGCTGTTCGATACAGGGTCAATCATCTGGTACACATATGGACTGAAGAGGTTGATGTAGGTGTGGCGAGGCCCAATTGCAGACTATCCAGATTCCTAGGCAGGACCACAATAATCTTCCAGGTAGAAATCTGGCAAAAAAAAGGTTACCTTGATGTGGCGTCAGAACACAAGGAAATAGAAGTTAATAAATTAGCTGACAGAGTTGTAAAATGTGCCGAAGCCCCGAACCATTTCGTCAATTATTAAAGGAGCACAACGGAAGCAATTCCTAAAATGAGAAAAGGAACAAAAACATTTTTCTGGGGCAATGCTCCAGGCCAAAGATAAGCGACAAGGCTTCTAGAACTTGAAAAGTCTGATATTGTCCCTGGAGATATATATCATCTTAAGAATATGGATAAGGCAGAAAATAATAAATGCAGAACATATAATACCTTGCAAGTGTAAGATGGTAATATGCATTATGCTAAAGCCCCTAACAAGAGTGGAATTAATGCTTGAAGACATAAGAACATTCCAGGAAAATTACAAGGTTTATAAAACGTTACGGAATCCTGAGCAACAAATAATTGTAGGGTAATCACAAAAGAAATCAAAGTTAAAATGGGTTGAATGAGCTGAACGATCTCTTAAACGCTCTACAATTTATTTTATATCATTTCTCTTACTCGTACTTACCACCATAGTTTCCTTGCAGATGCTTAAATTAAAATCAATCAACTTATCCTGATGGCCTCCAATCAGAAATCTACTTGGCGACATTTGCAACATGCACTGCATTTCATTCATGTGTACCGACCTACAATAAAAAAAAATCTGTTTTTCGATGATTTAATCCTAGAAATAATCATTAAGATAAAACATGTTTAAAGAATGCTCTCTCCTCTCATATCAGGTACTTACATGTGCGTGTAAACAGGAATTCCCCTTCTGATCTGGTACCTCAAAGTGCTTGCGGTCAATGCCAAAATTCCTTCATCGATAGTTAAAATCTGCCTTACTTCTTCATTAGCGTGTACTTGAAATGAGGTGTATTTTGACACGGTACCGGGAATATATGAAGTTATGTGACCCTATTTAAATACATTAGCTATTTCCATTGTGATAACAGCAAAAAATGAAAAGTAAGAATGATCAAATATATTCTGAAATATACATATATTTCCTAATATGTTAGCACAAACTCTACCTTCATATTACAAAATTGGCCTAGTTTAAGAGTACCTAGCTCTAAAACGTTATAACTCATAAAAAACTTAATTTATAGTGAGATTATTGTTTTATGAGGTATATCATTATAAGGCCATCAAAAAATGTTTAATCTTACTCCCTGGTTGCCCATCCATAGTAACTCTTCGTGTTTGTCAAATGTTAGTGCCGAAACTCCAAACCGATCACCCCCATCAGCCAGAATACAATGTGTTTGGACATATTCCGCCTCCATGCCAACTAGCCCTGAATTTTCTGGCGGAGCCACAACTGCTAACTAAAATTTTCATTTAAAAAAAGGGAAATTATAAGTTCTAACCTTTATCTATACAGTTAGTTAGGCTTACCCCGGTGTTGTCGAAATACATGACTGGGTTGTTTTTGATACGAATTTATAAAAAAATAAACATGTTTTTATATTAAAAGGAAATAACACGCATTTTGAATTATTCAAAAAAAGGAAAATTGTAAAATGTGACAGCTGTCCGCTGTCACTTCCGTTTTATGCATAAATCACGGAGTGACCATAGGTAGGAGTGGCAGTCGCTGTGGTCGCGGATTCTCAAGGTGTTTCTTGTTTTTGTATTGCTTCATGTTATGAGTACGATGTTTACGTAAAAAGTGGATTTGTTTTAGTTTTTCAATCAGAGTTATTCATAACAAATGGTTGAGTATTAAACATAAATCTATTTCTTTTTTTATGTTCATGCTGAATTAAATATAATTATTTATTGAACATATGTGTGTGGACACACAGTGCGACCAACGCAACCTAAAAACAAATAACCAAACATTAATAGCATTCTGTTTACAATACAAATGTGTATCTTTGGTTGCCTGCAAGTACTACCGAAAAAGTGTTATAAATTCATGTGATTTTGCTCAAATTAGAATCAGATAAAATTAATAAGCGAAAGACGTAGAGGTGAAGTTGCACAATTTTACAGCCATTAATCTAGAACATCAAGATATTAAAAAAAACAAGAAATTTTAAGTTTTTCTTGTTGGCTCCGACACAAACACTTTCGACAACCATGTTGGCATCATCTGGGAATGATTAAAACTGTCTTAATCTTCAGTGACTTCAGTGGCATACCAAAGCCACTTCAATAAGTTTTGTGTGAAAAGGCCACCGCTTGAACCTCTTCCAAATAGTTTTGATTTTAATTTGATTCTGTCGACATTGAACATATCTACATCATAGCTTATACTGTTAACTTCTGAAGAACTCATTTCAACAGGCATTTCTTGCAGCATGTCTGAACTTATTATCTTTTATTTACCTGTACCTTAGAGTAGGAAAGATATATATTGTAAGGAGTCGTAACGCTACTGCCAATGGTGAAGCCACCTGCCACCAGAGAGCAAGCGCCAGTGGCGGAACATATGTACAATATGTAGGTGTCAAGTTTATCACATCAAAGGAATAAAGCGATACAAAACTGGTATTTTTCCAAAAACAGCTTCATAATAATACAATTAATATTCACTATCATAAATATATTTATTCATATCTTAGATACCAGAATTTATTCTACATTCTATATAATATAATACCATAATCGTTATACCTACGCCCATGGAAAAAGTGTCATTTCGGATGCACTGTTCTATATTCAATGAAGAAAAGATGAACGAAAATTTCAATCAAATAACGTGCAAATTGCATACCAGAAAATGATATACTATGCTTCTCATTATCATTGCATGCACACGGACATAATTAAGTAAATAATAGGCCTACAGTTAATTTAACTAGGTAAAGTGAAAACTGCATGCATATACTTTAACCTGCAAAGCGTCACTCCTTTCAATTTTTTCCCGCTGTGATTTTTACAGTAGTTTATAGAATATGATACCATCATGTAGGTACATTACATAAATTAGCACTAAATCACTTATAAATCACTTCTATTGGAAAATTTCATTTTGCTCTCTACCGTTTGTGTGCCACCACCGCAATGGCGTCTTAGGCACAACTTGTTAGCGTGGCGATTATGCGCTGTTACGAGTTCTCACCATCTATCTTTCCTAGTCTAAGACCTGTACATTGAGATCGGGTAGCCTCCCCGGCAACCTGATCTCAACATTCTGGACTTCCTTCTTCTAAAAATTACTGCGGTGTTACATTAAAGAGCCCAACCTACCTTTAGGACTGAATTCACTAGTATTCTGCATCAATTAGAACGCAAGTTTAGCTGCGAGAACGATAGAAAACATTTGTAATTCCAAAACTGAAATAGTTTTTACAGTTGGAACCAATCCAATTAGACCTGATTTTTTAAAAAACAAAATCATTTTTAATTTTTTAGTAGTTGAGTTTGTCTCATTTAGTGTTTCTGTCCCGGGAATCCCGGGAATTATGTCACTTTTTATCGTTCCCGTTCCCGGGAAATAACGGTCGGGATTTCCCGGACCCGTGGAAATAAAAATAAGTTTTAAAAATATTAAATTTGGTGCTCCGAAATTTTAGAGAGCGTGCGCGTCGGATGGCATTTATGTTTTATTTGGTTATTGTATTATTTCCTGTAGGTAGTGTTGTTGTATCTTTTTAATTATAAATAAAACAAAACAAAACTGACGGATTTATTTTTTGACCAAAGAAAGAAAAGAAAAAAACATTTAAAAAAATCGGTGAAGGTATTTACACAGAACTTCCCTCGTTATTTGTGCATGACGGTCACTCTAAAAAATTATTAATTATGAAATGACATTGGGAATAATAATCGGAATATAGTTATTGCTATTATTACAAAGAAAACCTGATAACTTTTGGTCAAAAAAATACACAGGGTGCTCACCCAACAGCAAAAGTTCAATACCAAATAACAAGTGCCAAATATGGAAGGCTTGCGCAAATACCTTTACAAATGTCCAACACGGCTGAATTATTTCTTGAGATGACCACCCTGTACATTTTTCAATAAAAGTATAATAGGTGCATATGCCAGATATTATTGCCATCTGTCACATTTTCAATCCCACATTTACGTAATGGAGTGGAAATATAGTGGTGGTTAAAAAAATTTTCATTTTTTAAAATTTTTCAAAAATGTTGGTTAAAAAATTTTCAATATGTATTTCTTCTGAAACAGGTTTAGAATGTCATGAAACGTAGACATTTTCAAATTTGAGCAAATAAAAAAAAAATTCCATCTATTTCAGTGGTAAAAAATTTTTACAAAATGTTGGTGAAAAAATTTTCAACATTTTTTTCCTGAAATGTCATGAAACGTGAAACTTTTAAATTTGAGCAAAAAAAAATGTTTCCATCGATTCTAGTGTTAATTTTTTTTCCAAAATGGTAAAAAAATGTTGCAAATGTTTTTTCCGAAATAGGTTTGGAATGTCATGAAACGTGGAAATTTTAAATTTGAGCAAATAAAATGTTTCGTCTATTCCATAGTAATGAAATGGATTAAAAATGTTTAAAAAAATTTTTAATAATTTTTCAAAAACATTTTTAAATTTCTTTGAATAGTTTTAGAATGCCATGGAAACGTGGAAATTTTAAATCTGAACAAAGAAAATAAATTTCCATCTATTTTAGTGTTAAAATTTTTTAAAAAATGGTGAAATAATTTTCTAATATTTTTAAAAATTTAGAACGCTATGAAAAATAAAAAAATTTAATTTGAAAAAAAAAATCCATCTATAGTTAGTGGTAAAATATTTTTCAAAAAAAATTCCAATTTTTTTTTATAGGTTTAGAATTTCATGGAACGTGGAAGTTTTAAATTTAAACAAAAAAAAATAATTTTTTCATCTATTTTAATGGTAAAAAATTTTTCAAAAATGTTGGTGAAAAAAATTTTCAAAATGTTTTTTTTCAGAAATAGGTGTAGCGTGTCATCACTGACAGTAGCGTTAACTACCTACCAAATTTGACTGCTCTCCGTCAAGTAGTTTTTTACTTAATGCACCAACAGACAGACAGACAGACTGACGAAATTGAAAAATCTATATTTTCGTAATCTACGTGTTCTGAAACGTCAAAATCCGAAAAAATCTCGGACGGTGATTTTTTCTCGAATACAATACTTCCCTTCGGTATGCGAGGGAAGTAAAATGAATATTTGGATGATGTGACATTTTGAAACAAAAAATTTGTTTTTCAAGAAATATATGAAAAATTTAGTATTTCCCGGGAACGACAAATTTTATTTCCCGATTCCCGGGAATGAAAAAAAGTCGGGAAATCAGAAACCCTAGTCTCATTGGATCAGTGGCGTAATTCGGGGGTGGCAAGGGGTGGTAGTTGCCACCCCAGAATGAGCTTGTTCCATGATATTCTCTTTATATGTTTTTTTACTTTTTCATATAGTACTCGATATTCTCATTATGCACTTAAAATTTCGTATTATTGACTTTTTCCGTTCTCGAGATATAAGGAGTTGAAATTAGTAATAGTTGCAAAAATCAAGCGCTCATTTGTGACCTCACTATACGCAAGTGACGTAAGAAAAGTGGCTCTATGGGACCTTTCAAATTTAACCTGAAAGGTCGAAAAACATGGAATTTTCAAACGCTGGTAACTAAATAAATACGTCTAGTGGAAGTTTGTTCTATGTCTCTACGGAAAGGAGAAGGTCGGCGATGAATCCTAATAGTAAATTGCAGGGTCAGAATCGCAAATTCGTCCCTACAGGTTCGAGAGAAAATTGTAATTTCTTGACATTTCACCAAATTGTACTCCCCTACTGTCAAGAAGTAAGCAAAACAAACAATACTTCGAAAACACTTATAATTATAACAACAAAGGAACATCAAGTCTATTGAGATCGCCGAGTTTATGCGTATAGTGACGTAGCGCCTGGCCACGCCCCATTTTCACGAGTTGGAGATTTGTAATAGTTTTTAAGATACTAAACGTGCCAATAAGATTCTGATCTTTTGCAGATCCATTGTTTTATATTTGCACTTTCGATTTATGAAATTAAAAAAATGCCGAACAAGCCCATTGTTCAACACAGTATTTTTCCACCCCAGAATTTTGAAGTAAAAATATCAATAATATACAAACAATTGTAAAATAAAATGTTGCAAGTTCAGCGCTTTCTTCATTTTTTATTTAATCAAGCCTTATTTAGCGCAGCAAAATAAAATGTTTATTGGAACTTGTATATTATAACGTTAAATAGAAATAGTTTGAAGTAATTAACAATGAATGTTTTAGGGCAAATAAAGAATGTCAGCAATTACTTGTAGTGAAAATAATCTGAAAAAGCTTAAAAAACTAACAATTTAATTCTAGTTTTTTAAGTTTCCCGTGGGAGGACCCCTCCTTACACGTAGAGGCATTCCATACCCCCCAGACCCCTGGACCCGGTACGCTTTGTGACCCCAGTAGAAAACTGAAATTACGCCCATGCATTGGATAGTCAGCTCGATCACCTGATCTAATGACTCTTCTTAAAAATTCTGTAAAATAAATTTAACACTTTCAGATTTGTGAACTAGAATTATAATATTTGTAGATTTATTCGAACATAATACAGTCAAGTAAAACTTTCAGTTAGACCCATTAAGAAAAAGATCTAGTAAAATCGGATTTTTGCACGTACTTTTAGATTAGCCCAGTATTGACCATAATAAAACTCAAACCTAACACTTGTGTCGACGTCGTTTGAAAAAATGGCGCAGCACCACATGTTTAAGATGCAAGTGTTAGTGTTCACTAGAGGAAGAATCTTATTGCTTTTGAACAAAATTGATCAATAAATAAAAAGTTATTATTTAAATTCATTTAAATTCATCGTTATATATTTGTGTTATATAATATTGTTACATTGCAGAACCGGCTAATTAGGCTATAGTCCCTAATGTGTACCAAGCTTTGGCGGCTTTCATTTAGCTCGCAGATGAACCAGAGCATCACTCGTTTATTTAACTGCGAAGAGTATCCTATAGAATGTACAAAAATTATATAAAAATGCCGCAAATCGACGCTAAGAGTATAATGGTTGGCTTGTTAATTTTTATTTTTGGTTTATGCACGTCAACTAAAACTACATACCATTTTGGTAGTGCAGAAAGTTCTCTAAAATGGTGATTATAACAAAAAATAGAAAAGATTTGGTCAAATGGCAAAAGTTTTGTACTGGCTGTCATGCGAGCTCTCAGAAATAAAGTTTCAAAGCGCTTACTGTTTTTCGTCACTGTTTAATAGTAACCTTATGGCTTTTGTCTGTTAATTAAAATGTAATTAAAAATCTGGAAAATGTCACACATCATATGTGGACTCCAAATAGACACTTTTAACAAAGAAAAACAAGCAATTCGGAACCCCATTATTGAAACTTTGACAAATGATACAAACCTAAGGAGGTTGAGGCATTACAGTCCCAACCAAAAGTACGTCGAATTCTAAATCGGAACTTTTCAATAAATAAATTATTACAAAAGGTTATAAGTCAAAGATACCAATAATTATTGTCATAAAGGCATAAATAAATCATTTTTTATTATTAATTAATTATTTAAGAAGAGTTAATTGTTTTACTTAATGAACTAACTTTTGGATGTTTTGTCCAAACTTATTAAAAAAAGTAAATAAATTTATGTAAATATCTGTGTGTTTTACAAATTTGTTTCAGTAAATAACTTTTAAAAAAATGAGAAGCAGCAAGAATTAAAATTAAATCATTAAATAATTGAAAAATTAGTTAAAACTCATTAACGAAAAGAGAAATTTGACAGTTTACAAATGTTTAATATATTTTTTTATTTATTAAAAGTCTCCTAATTAAATTGGAAATAATATTAAAATATGCGTAAGACATCAATGCTTTACATAGTTAGTTCAAAATTTAAATTCAAAATTTTTCAAAATTCTAATTTAAATTCAAATTTAAATTCAAAATTTAAATTCAAATTTAAATTCAAAATTTAAATTTGAATTTAAATTTGAATTTAAATTCAACTTTAAATTCAACTTTAAATTTGAATTTAAATTTGAATTTAAATTAGAATTTTGAATTTAAATTTGAATTTTGATTTTAAATTTGAATTTAAATTTGAATTTAAATTTGAATTTAAATTTGAATTTAAATTTAATTTTGAATACAAATTTTGAATTTAAATTTGAATTTAAATTTTGAATTAAAATTTGAATTTAAATTTGAATTTAAATTTGAATTTAAATTTGAATTTAAATTTGAATTTAAATTTGAATTTAAATTTGAATTTAAATTTGAATTTAAATTTGAATTTAAATTTGAATTTAAATTTAAATTTAAATTTAAATTTTGAATTTAAATTTCGAATTTAAATTTGAATTTAAACTTGAATCGAAATTTGAATTTAAATTTGAATTTTGAATTTAAATTTTGAATTTAAATTTGAATTTAAATTTGTATTTAAATTTGAATTTTGAATTTAAATTTCGAATTTAAATTTGAATTTAAACTTGAATTGAAATTTGAATTTAAATTTGAATTTTGAATTTAAATTTGAATTTAAATTTGTATTTAAATTTGAATTTTGAATTTAAATTTTGAATTTAAATTTGAATTTAAATTTGTATTTAAATTTGAATTTTGAATTTAAATTTTGAATTTAAATTTGAATTTAAATTTGAATTTAATTTTGAATTTTGAATTTAAATTTGAATTTAATTTTGAATTTTGAATTTAAATTTTGAATTTAAATTTGAATTTAAATTTGAATTTTGAATTTAAATTTTGAATTTAAATTTGAATTTAATTTTGAATTTAATTTTGAATTTAAATTTGAATTTAAATTTGAATTTAATTTTGAATTTAAATTTAAATTCAAATTTAAATTCAAAATTTAAATTCAAAATTCAAAATTAAATTCAAATTTAAATTCAAATTTAAATTCAAATTTAAATTCAAAATTCAAATTTAAATACAAATTCAAATTTAAATTCAAAATTAAATTCAAAATTTAAATTCAAAATTTAAATTAAAAATTCAAATTTAAATTCAAATTTAAATTCAAATTTAAATTCAAAATTTAAATTCAAAATTCAAATTTAAATTCAAATTTAAATTCAAATTTAAATTCAAATTTAAAATCAAAATTTAAATTCAAAATTCAAAATTAATTTCAAATTTAAATTCAAATTTAAATTCAAAATTTAAATTCAAAATTAAATTCAAATTTAAATTCAAAATTTGAATTCAAATTTAAATTCAAAATTTAAATTCAAAATTCAAAATTAAATTAAAATTTAAATTCAAATTTAAATTCAAATTTAAATTCAAATTTAAATTCAAATTTAAATTTAAATTCAAAATTTAAATTCAAAATTCAAAATTAAATTCAAATTTAAATTCGAAATTTAAATTCAAATTTAAATTCAAAATTTATATTCAAAATTCAAATTTAAATTCAAATTTAAATTTAAATTCAAATTTAAATTCAAATTTAAATTCAAAATTTAAATTCAAAATTAAATTCAAATTTAAATTCAAATTTAAATTTAAATTCAAAATTCAAATTTAAATTTAAATTTAAATTTAAATTTAAATTTAAATTTAAATTTAAATTTAAATTTAAATTCAAAATTTAAATTCAAATTTAAATTCAAATTTAAATTCAAATTTTTATTCTAATTTAAATTCAAAATTTAAATTCAAAATTCAAATTTAAATTCAAATTTAAATTCAAAATTTAAATTCAAAATTCAAAATTAAATTCAAATTTAAATTCAAAATTAAATTCAAATTTAAATTCAAATTTAAATTCAAAATTTAAATTCAAAATTCAAATTTAAATACAAATTTAAATTCAAATTTAAATTCAAAATTAAATTCAAAATTTAAATTAAAAATTCAAATTTAAATTCAAATTTTAATTCAAATTTAAATTCAAATTTAAATTCAAATTTAAATTCAAAATTTAAATTCAAAATTCAAATTTAAATTCAAATTTAAATTCAAATTTAAATTCAAATTTAAAATCAAAATTTAAATTCAAAATTCAAAATTAATTTCAAATTTAAATTCAAATTTAAATTCAAAATTTAAATTCAAAATTAAATTCAAATTTAAATTCAAAATTTAAATTCAAATTTAAATTCAAAATTTAAATTCAAATTTAAATTCAAAATTTAAATTCAAAATTCAAATTTAAATTCAAATTTAAATTCAAATTTAAATTCAAATTTAAATTCGAAATTTAAATTCAAATTTAAATTCAAAATTTATATTCAAAATTCAAAATTAAATTCAAATTTAAATTTAAATTCAAATTTAAATTCAAATTTAAATTCAAAATTTAAATTCAAATTTAAATTCAAAATTTAAATTCAAATTTAAATTCAAAATTTAAATTCAAAATTCAAAATTAAATTCAAATTTAAATTCAAAATTTAAATTCAAAATTAAATTCAAATTTAAATTCAAATTTAAATTCAAAATTTAAATTCAAAATTCAAATTTAAATTCAAATGTAAATTCAAATTTAAATTCAAATTTAAATTCAAATTTAAATTCAAATTTAAATTCAAATTTAAATTCAAAATTTAAATTCAAAATTCAAAATAAAATTCAAATTTAAATTCAAAATTTAAATTCAAAATTCAAAATTAAATTCAAATTTAAATTCAAAATTTAAATTCAAAATTCAAATTTAAATTCAAATTTAAATTCAAATTTAAATTCAAATTTAAATTCAAAATTTAAATTCAAAATTTAAATTCTAACTTAAATTCAAATTTAAATTCAAAACTTAAATTCAAATTTAAATTCAAAATTTAAATTCAAATTTAAATTCAAATTTAAATTCAAATTTACATTCAAAATTTAAATTCAAATTTAAATTCAAATTTAAATTCAAAATTTAAATTCAAATTTAAATTCAAAATTTAAATTCAAATTTAAATTCAAAATTTAAATTCAAAATTTAAATTCAAAATTCAAAATTAAATTCAAAATTAAATTCAAATTTAAATTCAAAATTTAAATTCAAAATTCAAATTTAAATTCAAATTTAAATTCAAAATTTAAATTCAAAATTTAAATTCTAACTTAAATTCAAATTTAAATTCAAAACTTAAATTCAAATTTAAATTCATTTAAATTCAAATTTAAATTCAAATTTAAATTCAAATTTAAATTCAAATTTAAATTCAAATTTACATTCAAAATTTAAATTCAAATTTAAATTCAAATTTAAATTCAAAATTTAAATTCAAATTTAAATTCAAAATTTAAATTCAAATTTAAATTCAAATTTAAATTCAAATTTAAATTCAAAATTTAAATTCAAATTTAAATTCAAAATTTAAATTTGAATTTAAATTTGAATTTAAATTTGAATTTAAATTCAACTTTAAATTCAACTTTAAATTTGAATTTAAATTTGAATTTAAATTAGAATTTTGAATTTAAATTTGAATTTTGATTTTAAATTTGAATTTAAATTTGAATTTAAATTTGAATTTAAATTTGAATTTAAATTTAATTTTGAATACAAATTTTGAATTTAAATTTGAATTTAAATTTTGAATTAAAATTTGAATTTAAATTTGAATTTAAATTTGAATTTAAATTTGAATTTAAATTTGAATTTAAATTTGAATTTAAATTTGAATTTAAATTTGAATTTAAATTTGAATTTAAATTTGAATTTAAATTTGAATTTAAATTTGAATTTAAATTTGAATTTAAATTTGAATTTAAATTTGAATTTAAATTTGAATTTAAATTTAAATTTTGAATTTAAATTTCGAATTTAAATTTGAATTTAAACTTGAATCGAAATTTGAATTTAAATTTGAATTTTGAATTTAAATTTTGAATTTAAATTTGAATTTAAATTTGTATTTAAATTTGAATTTTGAATTTAAATTTCGAATTTAAATTTGAATTTAAACTTGAATTGAAATTTGAATTTAAATTTGAATTTTGAATTTAAATTTGAATTTAAATTTGTATTTAAATTTGAATTTTGAATTTAAATTTTGAATTTAAATTTGAATTTAAATTTGTATTTAAATTTGAATTTTGAATTTAAATTTTGAATTTAAATTTGAATTTAAATTTGAATTTAATTTTGAATTTTGAATTTAAATTTGAATTTAATTTTGAATTTTGAATTTTGAATTTAAATTTTGAATTTAAATTTGAATTTAAATTTGAATTTTGAATTTAAATTTTGAATTTAAATTTGAATTTAATTTTGAATTTAATTTTGAATTTAAATTTGAATTTAAATTTGAATTTAATTTTGAATTTAAATTTAAATTCAAATTTAAATTCAAAATTTAAATTCAAAATTCAAAATTAAATTCAAATTTAAATTCAAAATTAAATTCAAATTTAAATTCAAATTTAAATTCAAATTTAAATTCAAAATTCAAATTTAAATACAAATTCAAATTTAAATTCAAAATTAAATTCAAAATTTAAATTCAAAATTTAAATTAAAAATTCAAATTTAAATTCAAATTTAAATTCAAATTTAAATTCAAAATTTAAATTCAAAATTCAAATTTAAATTCAAATTTAAATTCAAATTTAAATTCAAATTTAAATTCAAATTTAAAATCAAAATTTAAATTCAAAATTCAAAATTAATTTCAAATTTAAATTCAAATTTAAATTCAAAATTTAAATTCAAAATTAAATTCAAATTTAAATTCAAAATTTGAATTCAAATTTAAATTCAAAATTTAAATTCAAAATTCAAAATTAAATTAAAATTTAAATTCAAATTTAAATTCAAATTTAAATTCAAATTTAAATTCAAATTTAAATTTAAATTCAAAATTTAAATTCAAAATTCAAAATTAAATTCAAATTTAAATTCGAAATTTAAATTCAAATTTAAATTCAAAATTTATATTCAAAATTCAAATTTAAATTCAAATTTAAATTTAAATTCAAATTTAAATTCAAATTTAAATTCAAAATTTAAATTCAAAATTAAATTCAAATTTAAATTCAAATTTAAATTTAAATTCAAAATTCAAATTTAAATTTAAATTTAAATTTAAATTTAAATTTAAATTTAAATTTAAATTTAAATTTAAATTTAAATTTAAATTTAAATTTAAATTTAAATTTAAATTCAAAATTTAAATTCAAATTTAAATTCAAATTTAAATTCAAATTTTTATTCTAATTTAAATTCAAAATTTAAATTCAAAATTCAAATTTAAATTCAAATTTAAATTCAAAATTTAAATTCAAAATTCAAAATTAAATTCAAATTTAAATTCAAAATTAAATTCAAATTTAAATTCAAATTTAAATTCAAAATTTAAATTCAAAATTTAAATTTAAATACAAATTTAAATTCAAATTTAAATTCAAAATTAAATTCAAAATTTAAATTAAAAATTCAAATTTAAATTCAAATTTTAATTCAAATTTAAATTCAAATTTAAATTCAAATTTAAATTCAAAATTTAAATTCAAAATTCAAATTTAAATTCAAATTTAAATTCAAATTTAAATTCAAATTTAAAATCAAAATTTAAATTCAAAATTCAAAATTAATTTCAAATTTAAATTCAAATTTAAATTCAAAATTTAAATTCAAAATTAAATTCAAATTTAAATTCAAAATTTAAATTCAAATTTAAATTCAAAATTTAAATTCAAATTTAAATTCAAAATTTAAATTCAAAATTCAAATTTAAATTCAAATTTAAATTCAAATTTAAATTCAAATTTAAATTCGAAATTTAAATTCAAATTTAAATTCAAAATTTATATTCAAAATTCAAAATTAAATTCAAATTTAAATTTAAATTCAAATTTAAATTCAAATTTAAATTCAAAATTTAAATTCAAATTTAAATTCAAAATTTAAATTCAAATTTAAATTCAAAATTTAAATTCAAAATTCAAAATTAAATTCAAATTTAAATTCAAAATTTAAATTCAAAATTAAATTCAAATTTAAATTCAAATTTAAATTCAAAATTTAAATTCAAAATTCAAATTTAAATTCAAATGTAAATTCAAATTTAAATTCAAATTTAAATTCAAATTTAAATTCAAATTTAAATTTAAATTTAAATTCAAAATTCAAAATAAAATTCAAATTTAAATTCAAAATTTAAATTCAAAATTCAAAATTAAATTCAAATTTAAATTCAAAATTTAAATTCAAAATTCAAATTTAAATTCAAATTTAAATTCAAATTTAAATTCAAATTTAAATTCAAAATTTAAATTCAAAATTTAAATTCAAAATTTAAATTCTAACTTAAATTCAAATTTAAATTCAAAACTTAAATTCAAATTTAAATTCAAAATTTAAATTCAAATTTAAATTCAAATTTAAATTCAAATTTAAATTCAAATTTACATTCAAAATTTAAATTCAAATTTAAATTCAAATTTAAATTCAAAATTTAAATTCAAATTTAAATTCAAAATTTAAATTCAAATTTAAATTCAAAATTTAAATTCAAATTTAAATTCAAATTTAAATTCAAATTTAAATTCAAATTTAAATTCAAAATTTAAATTCAAATTTAAATTCAAAATTTAAATTTGAATTTAAATTTGAATTTAAATTCAACTTTAAATTCAACTTTAAATTTGAATTTAAATTTGAATTTAAATTTGAATTTAAATTAGAATTTAAATTTGAATTTAAATTAGAATTTTGAATTTAAATTTGAATTTTGATTTTAAATTTGAATTTAAATTTGAATTTAAATTTGAATTTAAATTTGAATTTTGAATTTAAATTTTGAATTTAAATTAGAATATAAATTTGAATTTAAATTTGAATTTTGAATTTAAATTAGAATAAAAATTTGAATTTAAATTTGAATTTAAATTTGAATTTTGAATTTAAATTTTGAATTTAAATTTGAATTTAAATTTGAATTTAAATTTGAATTTTGAATTTAAATTTAAATTTGAATTTAAATTTGAATTTAATTTTGAATTTAAATTTTAAATTCAAATTTAAATTTTGAATTTAAATTTGAATTTAAATTTGAATTTAAATTTGAATTTAAATTTGAATTTAAATTTGAATTTAAATTTGAATTTAAATTTGAATTTAAATTTTGAATTTAAATTTGAATTTAAAATTGAATTTAAATTTTGAATTTAAATTTTGAATTTAAATTTGAATTTAAATTTGAATTTAAATTTGAATTTAAAGTTTGAATTTAAATTTGAATTTAAGTTTTGAATTTAAATTTGAATTTAAGTTAGAATTTAAATTTTGAATTTAAATTTCAATTTAAATTTTGAAATTAAATTTCAATTTAAATTTTGAAATTTAAATTTTGAAATTAAATTTTAATTCAAATTTGAATTTAAATTTGAATTTAAATTTGAATTTAAATTTGAATTTAAATTTTGAATTTAAATTTAAATTCAAATTTAAATTTAAATTTAAATTCAAATTTAAATTCAAAATTTAAATTCAAAATTCAAATTTAAATTCAAATTTAAATTCAAATTTAAATTCAAAATTTAAATTCAAAATTAAATTCAAAATTAAATTCAAATTTAAATTCAAATTTAAATTCAAATTTAAATTCAAATTTAAATTCAAAATTTAAATTCAAATTTAAATTCAAAATTTAAATTCAAAATTCAAATTTAAATTCAAATTTAAATTCAAATTTAAATTCAAATTTAAATTCAAAATTTAAATTCAAAATTCAAAATTAAATTCAAATTTAAATTCGAAATTTAAATTCAAATTTAAATTCAAAATTTATATTCAAAATTCAAAATTAAATTCAAATTTAAATTTAAATTCAAATTTAAATTCAAATTTAAATTCAAAATTTAAATTCAAATTTAAATTCAAAATTTAAATTCAAATTTAAATTCAAAATTTAAATTCAAAATTCAAAATTAAATTCAAATTTAAATTCCAAATTTAAATTCAAAATTCAAAATTAAATTCAAATTTAAATTCAAATTTAAATTCAAAATTTAAATTCAAAATTCAAAATTAAATTCAAATTTAAATTCAAAATTCAAAATTAAATTCAAATTTAAATTCAAATTTAAATTCAAATTTAAATTCAAAATTCAAATTTAAATACAAATTCAAATTTAAATTCAAAATTAAATTCAAAATTTAAATTCAAAATTTAAATTAAAAATTCAAATTTAAATTCAAATTTAAATTCAAATTTAAATTCAAAATTTAAATTCAAAATTCAAATTTAAATTCAAATTTAAATTCAAATTTAAATTCAAATTTAAAATCAAAATTTAAATTCAAAATTCAAAATTAATTTCAAATTTAAATTCAAATTTAAATTCAAAATTTAAATTCAAAATTAAATTCAAATTTAAATTCAAAATTTGAATTCAAATTTAAATTCAAAATTTAAATTCAAAATTCAAAATTAAATTAAAATTTAAATTCAAATTTAAATTCAAATTTAAATTCAAATTTAAATTCAAAATTTAAATTCAAATTTAAATTCAAAATTTAAATTCAAAATTCAAATTTAAATTCAAATTTAAATTCAAATTTAAATTCAAATTTAAATTCAAAATTTAAATTCAAAATTCAAAATCAAATTCAAATTTAAATTCGAAATTTAAATTCAAATTTAAATTCAAAATTTATATTCAAAATTCAAAATTAAATTCAAATTTAAATTTAAATTCAAATTTAAATTCAAATTTAAATTCAAAATTTAAATTCAAATTTAAATTCAAAATTTAAATTCAAATTTAAATTCAAAATTTAAATTCAAAATTAAATTCAAATTTAAATTCAAAATTTAAATTCAAAATTAAATTCAAATTTAAATTCAAATTTAAATTCAAAATTTAAATTCAAAATTCAAATTTAAATTCAAATGTAAATTCAAATTTAAATTCAAATTTAAATTCAAATTTAAATTCAAATTTAAATTCAAAATTCACATTTAAATTCAAATTTAAATTCAAATTTAAATTCAAAATTTAAATTCAAAATTAAATTCAAATTTAAATTCAAATTTAAATTCAAATTTAAATTCAAAATTTAAATTCAAATTTAAATTCAAAATTTAAATTCAAAATTCAAATTTAAATTCAAATTTAAATTCAAATTTAAATTCAAATTTAAATTCAAAATTTAAATTCAAAATTCAAAATTAAATTCAAATTTAAATTCGAAATTTAAATTCAAATTTAAATTCAAAATTTATATTCAAAATTCAAAATTAAATTCAAATTTAAATTCAAAATTTAAATTCAAAATTCAAATTTAAATTCAAATGTAAATTCAAATTTAAATTCAAATTTAAATTCAAATTTAAATTCAAAATTTAAATTCAAAATTCAAAATAAAATTCAAATTTAAATTCAAAATTTAAATTCAAAATTCAAAATTAAATTCAAATTTAAATTCAAAATTTAAATTCAAAATTCAAATTTAAATTCAAATTTAAATTCAAATTTAAATTCAAAATTTAAATTCAAAATTTAAATTCTAACTTAAATTCAAATTTAAATTCAAAACTTAAATTCAAATTTAAATTCAAATTTACATTCAAAATTTAAATTCAAATTTAAATTCAAATTTAAATTCAAAATTTAAATTCAAATTTAAATTCAAAATTTAAATTCAAATTTAAATTCAAAACTTAAATTCAAATTTAAATTCAAATTTAAATTCAAATTTAAATTCAAATTTAAATTCAAAATTTAAATTCAAATTTAAATTCAAAATTTAAATTTGAATTTAAATTTGAATTTAAATTTGAATTTAAATTCAACTTTAAATTCAACTTTAAATTTGAATTTAAATTTGAATTTAAATTTGAATTTAAATTAGAATTTAATTTGAATTTAAATTAGAATTTTGAATTTAAATTTGAATTTTGATTTTAAATTTGAATTTAAATTTTAATTTAAATTTGAATTTTGAATTTAAATTTTGAATTTAAATTAGAATATAAATTTGAATTTAAATTTGAATTTTGAATTTAAATTAGAATAAAAATTTGAATTTAAATTTGAATTTAAATTTGAATTTTGAATTTAAATTTTGAATTTAAATTTGAATTTAAATTTGAATTTAAATTTGAATTTTGAATTTAAATTTAAATTTGAATTTAAATTTGAATTTAATTTTGAATTTAAATTTTAAATTCAAATTTAAATTTTGAATTTAAATTTTGAATTTAAATTTGAATTTAAATTTGAATTTAAATTTAATTTCAATTTTAAATTTTGAATTTAAATTTCAATTTAAATTTTGAAATTTAAATTTTGAAATTAAATTTTAATTCAAATTTGAATTTAAATTTGAATTTAAATTTGAATTTAAATTTGAATTTAAATTTTGAATTTAAATTCAAAATTTAAATTCAAAATTCAAATTTAAATTCAAATTTAAATTCAAATTTAAATTCAAAATTTAAATTCAAAATTCAAATTTAAATTCAAATTTAAATTCAAATTTAAATTCAAATTTAAATTCAAAATTTAAATTCAAAATTCAAAATTAAATTCAAATTTAAATTCGAAATTTAAATTCAAATTTAAATTCAAAATTTATATTCAAAATTCAAAATTAAATTCAAATTTAAATTTAAATTCAAATTTAAATTCAAATTTAAATTCAAAATTTAAATTCAAATTTAAATTCAAAATTTAAATTCAAATTTAAATTCAAAATTTAAATTCAAATTTAAATTCAAAATTTAAATTCAAAATTCAAAATTAAATTCAAATTTAAATTCAAAATTTAAATTCAGAATTCAAAATTAAATTCAAATTTAAATTCAAATTTAAATTCAAAATTTAAATTCAAAATTCAAAATTAAATTCAAATTTAAATTCAAAATTTAAATTCAAAATTAAATTCAAATTTAAATTCAAAATTTAAATTCAAAATTAAATTCAAATTTAAATTCAAATTTAAATTCAAAATTTAAATTCAAAATTCAAATTTAAATTCAAATGTAAATTCAAAATTTAAATTCAAATTTAAATTCAAAATTTAAATTCAAAATTCAAAATTAAATTCAAATTTAAATTCAAAATTTAAATTCAGAATTCAAAATTAAATTCAAATTTAAATTCAAATTTAAATTCAAAATTTAAATTCAGAATTCAAAATTAAATTCAAATTTAAATTCAAAATTTAAATTCAAAATTAAATTCAAATTTAAATTCAAAATTTAAATTCAAAATTAAATTCAAATTTAAATTCAAATTTAAATTCAAAATTTAAATTCAAAATTCAAATTTAAATTCAAATGTAAATTCAAATTTAAATTCAAATTTAAATTCAAATTTAAATTCAAAATTCAAATTTAAATTCAAATTTAAATTCAAATTTAAATTCAAAATTTAAATTCAAAATTAAATTCAAATTTAAATTCAAATTTAAATTCAAATTTAAATTCAAATTTAAATTCAAAATTTAAATTCAAATTTAAATTCAAAATTTAAATTCAAAATTCAAATTTAAATTCAAATTTAAATTCAAATTTAAATTCAAAATTTAAATTCAAAATTCAAAATTAAATTCAAATTTAAATTCGAAATTTAAATTCAAATTTAAATTCAAAATTTATATTCAAAATTCAAAATTAAATTCAAATTTAAATTCAAAATTTAAATTCAAAATTCAAATTTAAATTCAAATGTAAATTCAAATTTAAATTCAAATTTAAATTCAAATTTAAATTCAAAATTTAAATTCAAAATTCAAAATAAAATTCAAATTTAAATTCAAAATTTAAATTCAAAATTCAAAATTAAATTCAAATTTAAATTCAAAATTTAAATTCAAAATTCAAATTTAAATTCAAATTTAAATTCAAATTTAAATTCAAATTTAAATTCAAAATTTAAATTCAAAATTTAAATTCTAACTTAAATTCAAATTTAAATTCAAAACTTAAATTCAAATTTAAATTCAAAATTTAAATTCAAATTTAAATTCAAATTTAAATTCAAATTTACATTCAAAATTTAAATTCAAATTTAAATTCAAATTTAAATTCAAAATTTAAATTCAAATTTAAATTCAAAATTTAAATTCAAATTTAAATTCAAAACTTAAATTCAAATTTAAATTCAAATTTAAATTCAAATTTAAATTCAAATTTAAATTCAAAATTTAAATTCAAATTTAAATTCAAAATTTAAATTTGAATTTAAATTTGAATTTAAATTCAACTTTAAATTCAACTTTAAATTTGAATTTAAATTTGAATTTAAATTTGAATTTAAATTAGAATTTAAATTTGAATTTAAATTAGAATTTTGAATTTAAATTTGAATTTTGATTTTAAATTTGAATTTAAATTTGAATTTAAATTTGAATTTTGAATTTAAATTTTGAATTTAAATTAGAATATAAATTTGAATTTAAATTTGAATTTAAATTAGAATAAAAATTTGAATTTAAATTTGAATTTAAATTTGAATTTTGAATTTAAATTTTGAATTTAAATTTGAATTTAAATTTGAATTTAAATTTTAATTTTGAATTTAAATTTAAATTTGAATTTAAATTTGAATTTAAGTTAGAATTTAAATTTTGAATTTAAATTTTGAATTTAAATTTGAATTTAAATTTGAATTTAAATTTGAATTTAAATTTGAATTTTGAATTTAAATTTTGAATTTAAATTTGAATTTAATTTTGAATTTTGAATTTAAATTTTGAATTTAAATTTGAATTTTATTTTGAATTTTGAATTTAAATTTTGAATTTAAATTTGAATTTAAATTTGAATTTAAATTTGAATTTAAATTTGAATTTAAATTTGAATTTACATTTGAATTTAAATTTGAATTTTGAATTTAAATTTTGAATTTAAATTTGAATTTAAATTTGAATTTAATTTTGAATTTTGAATTTAAATTTTGAATTTAAATTTGAATTTAATTTTGAATTTTGAATTTAAATTTTGAATTTAAATTTGAATTTAAATTTTGAATTTAAATTTGAATTTAAATTTTGAATTTAAATTTGAATTTAAATTTGAATTTACATTTGAATTTAAATTTGAATTTTGAATTTAAATTTTGAATTTAAATTTGAATTTAAATTTTGAATTTAAATTTGAATTTTATTTTGAATTTTGAATTTAAATTTTGAATTTAAATTTGAATTTAAATTTGAATTTAAATTTGAATTTAAATTTGAATTTAAATTTGAATTTACATTTGAATTTAAATTTGAATTTTGAATTTAAATTTTGAATTTAAATTTGAATTTAAATTTGAATTTAATTTTGAATTTTGAATTTAAATTTTGAATTTAAATTTGAATTTAATTTTGAATTTTGAATTTAAATTTTGAATTTAAATTTGAATTTAAATTTTGAATTTAAATTTGAATTTAAATTTTGAATTTAAATTTGAATTTAAATTTGAATTTAAATTTGAATTTAAATTTGAATTTAAATTTGAATTTAAATTTGAATTTACATTTGAATTTAAATTTGAATTTTGAATTTAAATTTTGAATTTAAATTTGAATTTAAATTTTGAATTTAAATTTGAATTTTATTTTGAATTTTGAATTTAAATTTTGAATTTAAATTTGAATTTAAATTTGAATTTAAATTTGAATTTAAATTTGAATTTAAATTTGAATTTACATTTGAATTTAAATTTGAATTTTGAATTTAAATTTTGAATTTAAATTTGAATTTAAATTTGAATTTAATTTTGAATTTTGAATTTAAATTTTGAATTTAAATTTGAATTTAATTTTGAATTTTGAATTTAAATTTTGAATTTAAATTTGAATTTAAATTTTGAATTTAAATTTGAATTTAAATTTGAATTTTGAATTTAAATTTTGAATTTAAATTTGAATTTAAATTTGAATTTAAATTTGAATTTAAATTTTAATTTAATTTTGAATTTTGAATTTTGAATTTAAATTTTGAATTTAAATTTGAATTCAAATTTTGAATTTAAATTTGAATTTAATTTTGAATTTAAATTTTGAATTTAAATTTGAATTTAAATTTGAAATTAATTTTGAATTTTGAATTTAAATTTTGATTTTAAATTTGAATTTAAATTTGAATTTAAATTTGAATTTAAATTTGAATTTTGAATTTAAATTTTGAATTTAAATTTGAATTTAAATTTGAATTTAAATTTGAATTTTTAATTTAAATTTTGAATTTAAATTTTGAATTTAATTTTGAATTTAAATTTGAATTTGTATTTAAATTTGAATTTTGAATTTAAATTTGAATTTAAATTTGAATTTAATTTTGAATTTTGAATTTAAATTTAATTTTGAATTTTGAATTTAAATTTTGAATTTAAATTTGAATTTAAATTTGAATTTAATTTTGAATTTTGAATTTAAATTTTGAATTTAAATTTGAATTTAATTTTGAATTTAAATTTTGAATTTAAATTTGAATTTAAATTTTGAATTTAAATTTGAATTTAAATTTTGAATTTAAAATTGAATTTAAATTTGAATTTAAATTTAAATTTGAATTTAATTTTGAATTTTGAATATAAATTTTGAATTTAAATTTGAATTTAAATTTGAATTTAATTTTGAATTTTGAATTTAAATTTTGAATTTAAATTTGAATTTAAATTTGAATTTAAATTTGAATTTAAATTTGAATTTTGAATTTAAATTTTTATTCTAATTTAAATTCAAAATTTAAATTCAAAATTCAAATTTAAATTCAAATTTATATTCTAATTTAAATTCAAAATTTAAATTCAAAATTCAAATTTAAATTCAAATTTAAATTCAAATTTAAATTCAAATTTCAAAATAAAATTCAAATTTAAATTCAAAATTTAAATTCAAAATTCAAAATTAAATTCAAATTTAAATTCAAAATTTAAATTCAAAATTCAAATTTAAATTCAAATTTAAATTCAAATTTAAATTCAAATTTAAATTCAAATTTAAATTCAAATTTAAATTCAAATTTAAATTCAAAATTCAAATTTAAATTCAAATTTAAATTCAAATTTAAATTCAAATTTAAATTCAAAATTTAAATTCAAAATTCAAATTTAAATTCAAATTTAAATTCAAATTTATATTCTAATTTAAATTCAAAATTTAAATTCCAAATTCAAATTTAAATTCAAATTTAAATTCAAATTTAAATTCAAAATTTAAACTCAAAATTTAAATTCAAAATTCAAATTTAAATTCAAATTTAAATTCAAAATTCAAAATAAAATTCAAATTTAAATTCAAAATTTAAATTCAAAATTCAAAATTAAATTCAAATTTAAATTCAAAATTTAAATTCAAAATTCAAATTTAAATTCAAATTTAAATTCAAATTTAAATTCAAATTTAAATTCAAAACTTAAATTCAAAATTTAAATTCTAACTTAAATTCAAATTTAAATTCAAAACTTAAATTCAAATTTAAATTCAAAATTTAAATTCAAATTTAAATTCAAATTTACATTCAAAATTTAAATTCAAAATTTAAATTCAATTTTAAATTCAAATTTAAATTCAAAATTTAAATTCAAATTTAAATTCATATTTAAATTCAAATTTAAATTCAAATTTAAATTCAAATATAAATTCAAATTTAAATTCAAAATTTAAATTCAAATTTAAATTCAAAATCAAATTCAAATTTAAATTCAAATTTAAATTTAAATTCAAAATTTGAATTCAAATTTAAATTCAAAATTTAAATTCAAAATTTAAATTCAAAATTCAAATTTAAATTCAAATTTAAATTCAAATTTTTATTCTAATTTAAATTCAAAATTTAAATTCAAAATTCAAATTTAAATTCAAATTTATATTCTAATTTAAATTCAAAATTTAAATTCAAAATTCAAATTTAAATTCAAATTTAAATTCAAATTTAAATTCAAAATTCAAAATTAAATTCAAATTTAAATCCAAATTTAAATTCAAAATTTAAATTTAAAATTAAATTTAAAATTTAAAATTAAATTTAAAATTTAAAATTAAATTTTAAATTTAAAATTAAATTTAAAATTAAATTTAAATTTAATTTTAAATTTAAATTTAATTTTAAATTTAATTTTAATTTTTTTTTTATTTGATTTTAAATTTTAAATTTAATTTTAATTTTAAATTTAAATTTAAATTTAAATTTAAATTTAAATTTAAATTTAATTTTAAATTTAATTTTAAATTTAATTTTAAATTTGATTTTAAATTTAATTATAAATTTAATTTTAAATTTAATTTTAAATTTGATTTTAAATTTAATTATAAATTTAATTTTAAATTTAATTTTAAATTTTAAATTTAATTTTAAATTTAAAATTTAAATTTAATTTTTAATTTAATTTTTAATTTAATTTTAAATTTAAATTTTAAATTTAATTTAAAATTTAAATTTAATTTTAAATTTTAAATTTATTTTAAAATTTAAATTTAATTTTAAATTTAAAATTTAAATTTAATTTTAAATTTAAAATTTAAATTTAATTTTAAATTTAAATTTAATTTTAAATTTAAGTTTTAAATTTAATTTTAAATTTAATTTTAAATTTAATTTTAAATTTAATTTTAAATTTAATTTTAAATTTAAATTTAAATTTAAATTTAAATTTAAATTTAAATTTAAATTTAAATTTAATTTTAATTTTAAATTTAATTTTAAATTTAATTTTAAATTTTAAATATAATTTTAAATTTAATTTAAAATTTAAATTTAATTTTAATTTAAATTTAAAATTAAATTTAAAATCAAATTTAAATTTAAAATTTAAAATTAAATTAAATTTAAATTTTAAATTAAATTTAAAATTTAAAATTAAATTTAAATTTAAAATTAAATTTAAAATTAAATTTAAATTTAAATTTAAATTTAAATTTAAATTTAAATTTAAATTTAAATTTAAATTTAAATTTAAATTTAAATTTAAATTTAAATTTAAATTTAATTTTAAATTTCATTTTAAATTTTAAATTTAATTTAAAATTTAAATTTAATTTAAAATTTAAATTTAATTTAATTTTAAATTTAAATTTAAATTTAATATTAAATTTAAATTTTAAATTTAATTTTAAATTTTAAATTTAATTTTAAATTTAATTTTAAATTCTAAATTTAATTTTAAATTTTAAATTTGAATTTAAATTTAATTTTAAATTTACAATTTAAATTTAATTTTAAATTTAATTTTAAATTTAATTTTAAATTTAATTTTAAATTTAATTTAAAATTTAAATTTAATATTAAATTTAAATTTTAAATTTAATTTTAAATTTTAAATTTAATTTTAAATTTAATTTTAAATTTAATTTTAAATTTAATTTTAAATTTTAAATATAATTTTAAATTTAATTTAAAATTTAAATTTAATTTTAATTTAAATTTAAAATTAAATTTAAAATCAAATTTAAATTTAAAATTTAAAATTAAATTAAATTTAAATTTTAAATTAAATTTAAAATTTAAAATTAAATTTAAATTTAAAATTAAATTTAAAATTAAATTTAAATTTAAATTTAAATTTAAATTTAAATTTAAATTTAAATTTAAATTTAATTTTAAATTTCATTTTAAATTTTAAATTTAATTTAAAATTTAAATTTAATTTAATTTTAAATTTAAATTTAAATTTAATATTAAATTTAAATTTTAAATTTAATTTTAAATTTTAAATTTAATTTTAAATTTAATTTTAAATTCTAAATTTAATTTTAAATTTTAAATTTGAATTTAAATTTAATTTTAAATTTACAATTTAAATTTAATTTTAAATTTAATTTTAAATTTAATTTTAAATTTAATTTTAAATTTAATTTAAAATTTAAATTTAATATTAAATTTAAATTTTAAATTTAATTTTAAATTTAATTTTAAATTTAATTTTAAATTCTAAATTTAATTTTAAATTTTAAATTTGAATTTAAATTTAATTTTAAATTTACAATTTAAATTTAATTTTAAATTTAATTTTAAATTTAATTTTAAATTTAATTTTAAATTTAATTTAAAATTTAAATTTAATATTAAATTTAAATTTTAAATTTAATTTTAAATTTTAAATTTAATTTTAAATTTAATTTTAAATTTAATTTTAAATTTAATTTTAAATTTAATTTTAAATTTAATTTTAAATTTAATTTTAAATTTAATTTTAAATTTTAAATTTAATTTTAAATTTAATTTTAAATTTAATTTTAAATTTAATTTTAAATTTAATTTTAAATTTAAATTTAAATTTAAATTTAAATTTAAATTTAAATTTAAAATTAAAATTAAAATTAAATTTAAATTTAAATTTTAAATTTTAAATTTTAAATTAAATTAAATTTAAATTTTAAATTAAATTTAAAATTAAATTTAAATTTTAAATTAAATTTAAAATTAAATTTAAAATTAAATTTAAAATTAAATTTTAATTTTAAATTTAAATTTAATTTCAAATTTAAATTTAATTTTTAATTTTAAATTTAAATTTAATTTTATATTTAATTTTAAATTTAATTTTTAATTTTAAATTTAAATTTAATTTTTAACTTTAAATTTAATTTTAAATTTAATTTTAAATTTAATTTTAAATTTAATTTTAAATTTAATTTTAAATTTAATTTTAAATTTAATTTTAAATTTAATTTTAAATTTAAAATTTAAATTTAATTTTTAATTTTAAATTTAATTTTAATTTTAAATTTAATTTTAAATTTAATTTTAAATTTAATTTTAAATTTAATTTTAAATTTAATTTTAAATTTAAAATTATATTTAAATTTAAAATTAAAAATTAAATTTAAATTTAAAATTAAAAATTAAATTTAAATTTAAAATTAAATTTAAAATTAAATTTAAAATTAAATTTAAAATTAATAATTAAATTTAAATTTAAAATTTAAAATTAAATTTAATTTTAAAATTTAAAAAACTAAATTTAAAATTAAATTTAAAATTTAGATTAAATTTAAATTTAAAAGTGAAATTAAAATGAAACGCCCAACTTTTTTTAAAATATTTGTTAAAATAGCTCAATGCGTAGAATCCCAACCTGCAGTCAAAACGAGATACAAAGAAATTATATATTTTTTATATTAAAAATATTTTCGTCAAAATCTCGGCTATTTGAGGTCGTGGGGGGCGAAAGTCTGTATTACGCCCAACTCGATGCGTACAATCCGAATCTGGAGTCAAAAACGACAAAGAAGTTTTTTTTAAATATTCAAAACGACCCGCCGCCACAGAACTTGAATTATTTCGGAGAATGAACGGAACAGAGTAAAGTATATCGTTGAAATAAGAATAAAATTTACTTACTGAGAAGTATAATAAAAACGCATACCGTAATGGAAAATAAGAAAGCTTATGTGTCAAAAGGGCACCAAACTTTATGCGATTTGCACCAGAACCTTTTCAGCTCACGTACGATAGTAATACCTCACTTGTGTCAAATTCGATCAAAATCTGTTCGCTAGTTTCGGTGCTGTCGTGTCCGCATAGATACACAAGGGACTGTCTGTACGTATATACAGACAGTCCCTTTTCGTGTTCCTGGAACATCAAAACGGTCTTGTCTCATTTTTTTAACCAAAAGTAGAAACAAATTACAAGGTGACATGTTGCCAAAAAGTAAATAAGATATTACGGGTAAAACACTTATCGGTTGGAGATCGCACATTGCAGAAAATAAATAACAACCCAAACAAATGTTGGAATTTGCAAAACCCGTAAAACCGCACGCCCTTGGATCTACTTTTCACTCTCTTTGAACCAACTATACTCATTTAATTTTACGAATGAATACTTATGCAGGGAGTGTCCCTGTACTTTTAATAATGCTGTTAAGTAGACCTTAATCGTTTTTGAAGTGATTTCTGTAGGATAATTTTTCAGTACTCGTGCGTTTGTTTAATACAATTGTATTAATAGAAAATGCTGGATGAATTGGTTTCAATACAAACTACATAGTAATTTTTGTTACATTCAAGGTGCAGTCGATTGTGTGTATATTGTTACATAATTTGACGGATGATTTGATCTGCTGAATTATACATTATCTGTTTCAATCGCGTTGAAGTGTAACTATGTACCTATTAATGCAGGTGTCCGTACTCGTTTTAGGGGGGGGGGGGCAAGATAGACTTAATAAAAAATGTTTAATAGAAATTTATGAGAGCATTTTATCATTGTGTTAAAGTTATGTTTTTTGGGATCACATGTATAAAAACATTGACATTTAAAAATGATTTAGGGTCTGTCTTTTAATGCGAGGATAAAAGTTATCCTATGGTTAAAGCCTATGTCTATGTCTATGTCTATGCTTTAACCATAGGATAACTTTAACCTCGTTATTCAATTTTATATAGAATTTGCTCCATATCTTAAGGTTGCTGGGAATAACTCGCCATTCTTTAGTGATAAACAATGAGGGGTTAGCGACAGGGGTTATAAACCCTTATGTTCGATAAAATTAAATTTAAAATTAAATTTAAAATTAAATTTAAAATTAAATTTAAAATTAAATTTAAAATTAAATTTAAAATTAAATTTAAAATTAAATTTAAATTTAAAATTTAAATTTAAAATTAAATATCTGAGATTTTGGCAAAAATATTTTAACAATTAAAAAAAAATTCTTTGCATCTCGTTTTTACCTGCAGATTCGGATTCTACGCATCGAGTAATAGGGATTTTAAAATATTTTTGAAAAAATAATTTAACAAATATTTTTGACAAATCGGGATCCTCCTCCTTTACAAAAAACGAAATTAGGTTTTATAAATATACTTTTCAAATCTTGCTAATTTACATGTACTTTTACATCTGAAGTGAAATTATATTTTAAATAACTTATTTTTTAGAGCCACCACTGTAGGGCATGGTCGACCACAGTTGCATACAAGAGAAAAGTATTGAATCCATCTGGTAATAAAGAAACTGAAGAAACGACTGACTGAAGTTGTTGGGCAACCTGTATTTAAACTTAGGACATTCGTGATCTTTTGAAAATGTTCCAAGTCCCAAGTCTACTAACCTTCCAGGCAATAGTTGGTTGAGACAGTATACTATATACTATAGTATATAGTGACTGATTTTAAATTTAAATTTAAATTTTAAATTTAATTTTAAATTTAATTTTAAATTTAATTTTAAATTTAATTTTTAATTTTAAATTTAATTTTAAATTTAATTTTAAATTTAATTTTAAATTTAATTTTAAATTTAAAATTTAAATTTAATTTTAAATTTAATTTTAAATTTAATTTTAAATTTAATTTTAAATTTAATTTTAAATTTAATTTTAATTTTAAATTTAAATTTAATTTTTAATTTTAAATTTAATTTTAAATTTAATTTTAAATTTAATTTTAAATTTAATTTTAAATTTAATTTTAAATTTAATTTTAAATTTAATTTTAAATTTAATTTTAAATTTAAAATTTAAATTTAATTTTTAATTTTAAATTTAAATTCAATTTTAAATTTAATTTTAAATTTAATTTTAAATTTAATTTTAAATTTAATTTTAAATTTAAAATTATATTTAAATTTAAAATTAAAAATTAAATTTAAATTTAAAATTAAATTTAAAATTAAATTTAAAATTAAATTTTAATTTAATTAATAATTTTAATTTTTAATTTTAAATTTAAATTTAATTTTAAATTTAATTTTAAATTTAATTTTAAATTTAATTTTATATTTAATTTTATATTTAATTTTAAATTTAATTTTAAATTTAATTTTAAATTTAAAATTTAAATTTAATTTTAATTTTAAATTTAATTTTAAATTTAATTTTAAATTTATTTTTAAATTTAATTTTAAATTTAATTTTAAATTTAAAATTTAAATTTAATTTTTAATTTTAAATTTAAATTCAATTTTAAATTTAATTTTAAATTTAATTTTAAATTTAATTTTTAAATTAATATAATTTAACTGAATTTAATTTTAAATTTAAAATTTAAATTTAATTTTTAATTTTAAATTTAATTTTAAATTTAAATTTAATTTTAAATTTAATTTTAATTTTAAATTTAAATTTAATTTTTAATTTAAATTTAATTTTAAATTTAATTTTAAATTTAAATTTAAAATTTAATTTTAAATTTCAAATTTAAATGTAATTTTAATTTTAAATTTAAATTTAATTTCAAATTTAAATTTAATTTTAAATTTAAATTTTAATTTTAAATTTAAATTTAAATTTAAATTTAAATTTAAATTTAAATTTAATTTTAAATTTAATTTTAAATTTAATTTTAAATTTAATTTTAAATTTAATTTTAAATTTAAAATTTAAATTTAATTTTATATTTAATTTTAAATTTATATTAAATTTAAATTTAATTTTAATTTTAAATTTAATTTTAAATTTAATTTTTAATTTTAAATTTAAATTTCATTTTTAATTTAAATTTAATTTTAAATTTCATTTTTAATTTAAATTTAATTTTAAATTTAATTTCAAATTTTAAATTTAATTTTAATTTTAAATTTAAATTTAATTTTTAATTTTAAATTTAAATTTCATTTTAAATTTAATTTTAAATTTCATTTTAAATTTCATTTTTAATTTAAATTTAATTTTAAATTTAATTTTAAATTTCATTTTTAATTTAAATTTAATTTTAAATTTAATTTCAAATTTAATTTTAAATTTAATTTTAAATTTAATTTTAAATTTTAAATTTAATTTTAAATTTAATATTAAATTTAATTTTAAATTTAATTTAAAATTTTAAATTTAAATTTAATTTTATTTAATTAATTTAATTTAATTTCCATATGTTCCGTGCGGGGTCCATTTCTCAAAAGAAATTGTTTTTGCGATAGGTTTAGAATGCCATGAAACGTGAAAATTTTAAATTTGAGCAAAGAACTTTTTTCCAGCTATTCTAGTGATACATTTTTTTTCCAAAATGGTAAAAAAATGTTCCAAATTTTTTTTTTCCGAAGTAGGTTTAGAATGTCATAAAACGTGGAAATTATAAATTTGAGCAAAAAGAATTTTTTCATCTATTCTATAGTAGTGATAAAAAGATTATCTCATTTTTGACTGCAGATTCGGATTCTACGCATCGAGTTAGGCGTAAGGACTTTCGGCCCCCCACGACCTCAAATAGCCGAGATTTTGACAAAAACATTTTAATATTAAAAAAAATTCTTTGTATCTCGTTTTTGACTACAGATTCGGATTCTACGCATCGAGTTGGGCGTAATAGGGACTTTCGGCCCCCCACGACCCTAAATAGCCGAGATTTTGACAACATTTTTTAACAAATATTAAAAAAATTAATTTCTTTGTATCTCATTTTTGACTGCAGATTCGGATTCTACGCATCGAGTTAGGCGTAATAGGGACTTTCGGCCCCCCACGACCTCAAATAGCCGAGATTTTGACAAAAACATTTTAATATTAAAAAAAATTCTTTGTATCTCGTTTTTGACTACAGATTCGGATTCTACGCATCGAGTTGGGCGTAATAGGGACTTTCGGCCCCCCACGACCCTAAATAGCCGAGATTTTGACAACATTTTTTAACAAATATTAAAAAAATTAATTTCTTTGTATCTCATTTTTGACTGCAGATTCGGATTCTACGCATCGAGTTAGGCGTAATAGGGACTTCCGGCCCCCCACGACCTCAAATATCTGAGATTTTGGCAAAAATATTGGAACAAATATTAAAAAAAAAAATCTTTGTATCTCGATTTTGACTGCAGATTCGGATTCTACGCATCGTGTTGGGCGTAATAGGGACTTTCGTCCCTCCACGACCTCAAATCGCCGAGATCTTGACAAAAGTATTTTAACAAATATGAAAAAAAAAATTTCTTTGAATCTCCATTTTGACTGCAGATTCGGATTCTACACATCGAGTTGGCCGTAATAGGGACTTTTGGCCCCCCACGACCTCAAATAGCCGAGATTTTGACGAAAATATTTTAACAATTAAAAAAAAATTCTTTGCATCTCGTTTTTACCTGCAGATTCGGATTCTACGCATCGAGTAATAGGGATTTTAAAATATTTTTGAAAAAATATTTTAACAAATATTTTTGACAAATCGGGATCCTCCTCCTTTACAAAAAACGAAATTAGGTTTTATAAATATACTTTTCAAATCTTGCTAATTTACATGTACTTTTAGATCTGAAGTGAAATTATATTTTAAATAACTTATTTTTTAGAGCCACCACTGTAGGGCATGGTCGACCACAGTTGCATACAAGAGAAAAGTATTGAATCCATCTGGTAATAAAGAAACTGAAGAAACGACTGACTGAAGTTGTTGGGCAACCTGTATTTAAACAAAGGGTTGTCCTTAAACTTAGGACATTCGTGATCTTTTGAAAATGTTCCAAGTCCAAGTCTACTAACCTTCCAGGCAATAGTTGGTTGAGACAGTATAGTATATAGTGACTGATTTTAAATTTAATTTTAAATTTAATTTTAAATTTAATTTTAAATTTAATTTTAAATTTAATTTTAAATTTAATTTTTAAATTTAAATTTAATTTTAAATTTAAATTTTAAATTTAATTTAAAATTTAATTTTTAATTTTAAATTTAATTTTAAATTTAATTTTAAATTTAATTTTAAATTTAATTTTAAATTTAAAATTTAAATTTAATTTTTAAATTAAAATTTAAATTTAATTTTAAATTTAATTTTAATTTTAAATTTAAATTTAATTTTTAATTTTAAATTTAATTTTAAATTTAATTTTAAATTTAATTTTAAATTTAATTTTAAATTTAATTTTAAATTTAATTTTAAATTTAATTTTAAATTTAAAATTTAAATTTAATTTTTAATTTTAAATTTAAATTCAATTTTAAATTTAATTTTAAATTTAATTTTAAATTTAATTTTAAATTTAAAATTATATTTAAATTTAAAATTAAAAATTAAATTTAAATTTAAAATTAAATTTAAAATTAAATTTAAAATTAAATTTAAAATTAAATTTAAAATTAAATTTAAAATTAAATTTAAAATTAAATTTAAAATTAAATTTTAATTTAATTAATAATTTTAATTTTTAATTTTTAATTTAAATTTAATTTTAAATTTAATTTTAAATTTAATTTTAAATTTAATTTTAAATTTCAAATTTAAATGTAATTTTAATTTTAAATTTAAATTTAATTTCAAATTTAAATTTAATTTTTAATTTTAAATTTAAATTTGATTTTAAATTTAATTTTAAATTTAATTTTAAATTTAATTTTTAAATTTGAATTTAATTTTAAATTTTAAATTTAATTTTAAATTTAATTTTTAATTTTAAATTTAAATTTAATTTTAAATTTAATTTAAAATTTAAATTTAAAATTAAATTTAAAATTAAATTTAAAAATTAAATTTAAATTTGAAATTAAATTTAAATTTAAAATTAAAATTACATTTAAATTTGAAATTTAAAATTAAATTTAAATTTAAAATTAAATTTAAAATTAAATTTAAAATTAAATTTAAAATTAAATTTAAATTTAAAATTAAAAATTAAAATTATTAATTAAATTAAAATTTAATTTTAAATTTAATTTTAAATTTAAATTTAATTTTTAATTTTAAATTTAAATATAATTTTAAATTTAAAATTAAATTTAAAATTAAATTTAAAATTAAATTTAAAATTAAATTTAAAATTGAATTTAAATTTAAAATTAAATTTAAAATTAAATTTAAAATTAAATTTAAAATTAAATTTAAAATTAAATTTAAAATTAAAAATTAAATTTAAATTTAAATTTAAAATTAAAATTAAATTTAAAATTAAATTTAAATATTAAATTTAAATTTTAAATTTAAAATTAAATTTAAAATTAAATTTAAAATTAAATTTAAAATTAAATTTAAAATTAAAAATTAAATTTAAAATTAAAATTTAAATTTAAAATTAAATTTAAAAATTAAATTTAAAATTAAATTTAAAATTAAATTTAAAATTAAATTTAAAATTAAATTTAAAATTAAATTTAAAATTAAATTTAAAATTAAATTTAAAATTAAATTTAAAATTAAATTTAAAATTAAATTTAAAATTAAATTTAAATTTAAAATTAAAAATTAAATTTAAAATTAAATTTAAAATTAAATATAAAATTAAATTTAAAATTAAATTTAAAATTAAATTTAAAATTAAATTTAAAGTTAAAAATTAAATTTAAATTTAAAATTAAATTTAAAATTAAATATAAAATTAAATTTAAATTTAAAAATTAAATTTAAATTTGAAATTAAATTTAAATTTAAAATTAAAATTACATTTAAATTTGAAATTTAAAATTAAATTTAAAATTAAAATTAAATTTAAAATTAAATTTAGAATTAAATTTAAAATTAAATTTAAAATTAAATTTAAAATTAAATTTAAAATTAAATTTAAAATTAAATTTAAAATTAAAAATTAAATTTTAAATTTAAAATTAAATTTAAAATTAAATTTAAAATTAAATTTAAAATTAAATTTAAAATTAAATTTAAAATTAAATTTAAAATTAAATTTAAAATTAAATTTAAATTTAAAATTAAAAATTAAATATAAAATTAAATTTAAAATTAAATTTAAAATTAAATTTTAAATTTAATTTTAAATTTAATTTTTAAATTTAAATTTAATTTTAAATTTAAATTTTAAATTTAATTTGAAATTTAATTTTTAATTTTAAATTTAAATTTAATTTAAAATTTAAATTTAAAATTAAATTTAAATTTAAAAATTAAATTTAAAATTAAATTTAAAATTAAATTTAAAATTAAATTTAAATTTAAAATTAAAAATTAAATTTAAATTTGAAATTAAATTTAAATTTAAAATTAAAATTACATTTAAATTTGAAATTTAAAATTAAATTTAAAATTAAATTTAAAATTAAATTTAAAATTAAATTTAAAATTAAATTTAAATTTAAAATTAAAAATTAAAATTATTAATTAAATTAAAATTTAATTTTAAATTTAATTTTTAATTTAAATATAATTTTAAATTTTCCACATTGGATGGAAGAAATGCACACACAACATCCACAAAAAGTAAATGTCTGGGCGGGTATAATTGGAACACATGTAATAGGGCCATTTTTTCTAAATGGTAATTTAACTGCTGATACCTATTTAACTTTATTACGCGAAAGAGTTATACCCGCTGTAATTCAGACCAACCGCGAAAATCCTCAGGTGATCGCAAATGACGTGTACTTCCAGCAAGACGGGCTCCGCTACACTATGTAGTTATAAGAGATTTTTTGGACACTGTCTTTCCCCGGAGATGGATAGGTAGAAGGGGTCATATCGAATGGCCAGCTAACCCCTCTTGATTTTTTTCTGGGGTCATTTGAAGTCTGTGGTGTATCGCACAAGACCTGCCACAGTACAAGAGCTTCAAGAAAGAATTCTAGCGGTTGCTGATAATATTACACCTCAGTCCCTCCAAAATGTTCAGCGGGAATTTGTGGACATGCTAGCACATTGTCAGGCAGTGGAAGGATTCCAATTTGAACATTTAATAAAATAAAACTATTCTCTGTTAATTACGATTGTAATTTCTAATTTTCCCTTATTGAGACCACATTACATAACAGAATCCATACAAACGTTACATCGTTGAATTTGGGACTCCTTAAAGTATACAAATGTGGAAAAATATACCGGGTGTTTCATTTAAAAAAATTGACACTTATGTCACACCTCCGAACGTAATGATGTCACGGTCCTGAAATACATGTCAGGAAGTTCTAAAAATTTCGCTGAATACAATGTCGAAAACCAGAAGTTGATACGAGGTCCCGTTCGGCTGTAATCGAGCCGTTCCGGGACTATTGCCCAACCCTGTATGCAACAATTTACAGTCTAAAAGGTGGCAGCCACCTCAACTAATGCGCGAGGTACAAAGCTTCAGTTTTGTGTATGGTGGTATGCTCTTTCCTCTGCCAGCTTTAAAAAATTCATTTTTCAGGTAAATAATCGATACTGGCCACCTATTACACTAAAAACTTTTGCACCAAAATTTGGGGATCTTTTAATTACACCAAATAGAAACTTTTCCCCAACGGGCCTCTAAAATGTATGACCTTTTTTTATTTTGTGGGCAGTCTAGTATGTGTAGTCTCATCAATGGCTGCTCTGAAACTGAACGTATCTTTTGCTTACATGTGAAAAGCCACGAAAATCTCCAAGTGCAAGTGTTGATGGCGAACCTCATAAGTGATCTAAATGAAAGGCTTTTATTGACTACAACAAACTCTACTCCAGAAGGGGAAATTTAAAGACCAGAAGAGGTTTAATTATCCAAAATGGTAATTGCTCATGAAGTAATAATGTTCTTAAAATGTGTGGGGCCCCAAGCGCTTCATTATAAATACGGCCCTGTCTGCCTCTTCATACCTTCAAATTAATTAATTCCTGACATTAGCATATTTATTTTTAAAGTTATTATGTCAGTAGTTGACGTTCAGATGTTCAGAAGATTATCATAAAAGTTCGTACGTAAACGTCCTGCAACGGCCTCCTATTACCATCGAATTAATTTCGCTTGCAAGCTTGCAAAATAAAACACATCAATATGTATATTTACGTTTATTTATGTAAATTTCGCATGAGTCACAAAAACAAAAGTCTTTTTACTCAATTAATCAAAATAAATACGATCCGAAAATGGATAGCTATGACCTAAATTAACATTACCTAAAAAACAATACAAAATATTATTAATAATCACCATAAATATATGATATAATAATGACAATATATGACACCATCTAAGATCTACTGGCAGTATGAATGAAAACGTGTGGTTTACCGCGTGATCTTACTTACTAGGTTGGTTTTCATAGTTAAAAGTAAACTAGTCTTAAATAGTAGACAAAATTAACTAGCGTGATCAAGAACTGCATATCGCGTGGCGTTCCCTCAACACAACGCAACTAGCTAGACCTGTACATCCGCCTACACATTTGAATCTGAGTTTCACCGCTGCACGTAGACTTGATCCCGGTAGAAAAATATAATTTTGATTCTTTATCCATCTGTATTTCAAAATATTTCGTATAATTTCTTTTTTATATTTTTTCTTGATCACATTTTTTTTATGACAAAATAAACAAATAGGCGGCTGTGTTCTCACTAGTTGGATCATCCTCGGGTCTTATGGAAACATTGTTCTGCGAATATGCAATTCCTTAACATCGAGAAAAATCATATCACAAAAGAACTATCACAAATAAAAATAACCATTTAAATAAACCTATTACAACAATTTCAGCCATATTGCATTCTTTGAGGTGCGGTTCTGTCGAACCCAATACTCCCAAGTGAATATGGCTAAACGTATGTTTATAATCGTTAAAAGTATTACCGGGTTAGCAGTCGAACGTTCTGTTACAAGAACGCCGGCTCTAACCTCTTACACATTAATTTGATTGATTAAATACAATGATACATATTACGTTATGCGGATACAAAAATATGTGGTACATGGCATATCATAGCATAAATAAATATACCTTATAATCGGTGGACTATTATTTCTCCCAAGTTTTACGTTTCATCGTAAATGTTTTGTACAAATAAAAGAAAGTTCACCCTTCCAAACGGAATCCAAACGTGTGTAATGAAACGATGAGATCGACTTAAAACTAACTTTTGAAAATTTTAAACTAAAACCCAATCGCGGACCCTGGTTAAGAAATGACATTGACATACAAGGTGGACCAAATTCTTTTTCGTCAATAAATTAAAAACTAAGAGGAATAGGGCAAAACACCAAGTACTTTTTTGTAGAGCGTAGGATTATCTAAAATAATGGTTATAAGAAGATAAATGGTAGAGATAATGATTAATACACTGAGAGCTAGCATCACAAAATGTGTACTACTTGTAAACGGATAGAATGTGCCTTAATAATAGGTTGTCGATGATCCATTAAATACCCGCCCATTAGTCTGCCGGGGTGGGAGCGGTGCGTTGAACAGCGAGTGGCGGTTTAGTCAATAACTTAAGTGCGGTACCTGTCACAAATGTCCAAAAGGCCATCTTTGATTCTCTCGTAACGAGCCGAATTTCCGATTTTGCCGTCGCAACTTACGACACCGACAAAATGCCAATCTTTATTTTTCCATAGAGACATCATACGATCCTCCACTCGATGTATCTATTCAGATATTAATGTTTGAAAATTCCATGTGTTCAGCTCCTCGTTGCTAAAAGACAAACTACCAGCGTTTGAACCAAAGTTAGCTCTCAATTGGCGTAACGGCGGGAGAAATACTTCGCATGCGCAAGGTCCGGAGTTCGAATCCTATTGAAAAAAAAATGTTTTAACTTTATTTTACATTGTCGGCCTTAATCTGCTGCTCTTATATTACCTATATATCAGGTCTATAAATAGTTATCAATTTTGATGCTTCTAAACGTTCCTTAATCAAAAAAACTTGTATTTTCAGCTCTTCGTCACTAAAGGATGTAACAAGTTTTTTCCGTAACTTGCTGTCAATTATTTAATTAGTTGCCAAATATTTTCCATTCAGCACCCGTACTAGGAATAAATTCAATTTGTTGCCGAAAACTCATGTTTAGCGACCGTGCTACAATAACTGAAATAAAATCCAAGTTAGAAGCAACTGAGCATGTGCGAGCGGAGTATTAGGGAAAGATGGAACTAACAGGAATTGAAAACCGGACTTTCCGTCTTGACGTCGCTGAGGTGAGACTATTCTAATTTTTTTTCTTAAAAGATTTGTAGTTATTAGAGCGATCCTACAATACTTGAAATTTTTACTTTTATAATTATAATTCCTTAAATAATAACCTAGTTATTTTGAATTAATATTAAATCTTAAGCTGGTATTTAGTTAAATTATTAATATATTTGAGGTTAACCTTGTGGTTAATAAGAAACCACTTGGATTGCCCAGCAGTAGTTTATTTATTTGTCAGTTTGGGACAGTTCCTGCTGGATATTTGATGTTTATGTATTATATCAATAATTTTTTTTGCCAGTAGTTTATATCATATATATATATTTTTTGGTATTTAGGGTCGCTCTAAAACTTTTTATTAGATAATCTCATTTCACGGTTAATATACTAATTACTGAATTTATTAAAATACGAGACGTAAAGTCGATTTCTTTAAATTAATTTTTGTAATAGTATGGAGATCATCTCCAAAATTTTAAATTTTCTTATTATTTTTTTTCTAGATTGCATATCTTAATATCGATTTCTTTTATGCTGCTTTGAACATTTTGTCATAATTTATAGTAATTTATTTGATTCAGAGCCTCAAGGCCAAATTCTTGGTGATAATTTAGTAGTAGAGTTTTTTTTATCGGTCCTTAACCATTTTCTTACATTACTGCTTAAATTTTACAAATTTTTAATACCTATTTTTTTTGTAGTTTCTATAAAATTTGTGACCTTGGCTTAACCAAAGGTATTCAATTTTTATTCTGTTATATCATTTTTTTAAAAGTTTTAAAGTTAATTAATATTTTATTTAGAGTCATTTTAAATCTAAATCATTAGTTTTTTTCTTGTGTAATTTAACTAAATTTGCATCAACTGGTTCCTGATTTACCACTGTTTTCATGTAATAACTGGATCGACCAACTCTGGATCAAGCACATGGTAGTTTTGCTAGTGGCTGGATGAGAACTATATTTCTCTGAATATTTCCAACTTCGTGTCATCCTGGAACCTCCTCGTAGGCCCGGACAAACAATATAAGTCCTTAAACCCAGCTACCTGTGGCCATCTCCAGGAATTGACACACTGGAACTCCGCACTTGCCACCCAAATTACCTATCGTCATAGCTTTTCTTGGTCAGAAGAAAATTATTGTTAAACCAGTTGATCTTTTCAATTTAATTCTTTTGATAGAGATTGTTTTTAATTACTTTTAAATATTCAAATAAATCAATTTTTTTTTTTTAATTACGTATTCATTCTCAATCATTTTAACTCTAAGCTTATATATTTTTATTGTAGTAAATTTTCTAAAAAATTTTTTTCATTAATACAAAGTCTTTGTAAATTTTAAACTTTATTTCTTGTCAATATATTGTTATTTTGTTTAAATTTTGCTTTTGATTGTTTCCTCCTTAAACCGTTTCAGGAATATCAGTTGCATGAATACGCTGGCGCCCTTTTTCTTTGTTTAGTTTGTTTAATAACACTCAAATTATTTATTGGAAAAAAAAAATAGATACATAAATAACTCTTCTCGCCACAGAGTGACCCTCGACCATCCCTGAGTTAACCGGTTGCTACGCTTTCATAGCTTCTCCAGCACCCCGCTGAGAAGTTGTGGTTGCAAGGACAAATTATAGCTTTTCAATCAAATTGATATAAATAATACCTAAGCAACAGATTAAGGCCGAAAATGCAATAAAAAATTAAAGAAGATTTTCCGGTATGATTCGAACTCTGGACCTTGTGCATGCAGTATTTCTCTCGCTGCTACGCCAATTGAGAGCTTGTCTAAACTTTGGTTCAAAGGCTATAAGTAGTTTGTCTTTTAGCGACGGAAAGATGAAAATATGGAATTTTCAAATATTAATATCTAAATAGGCTGAAGGACTTCGGTCGATGGCCTTTTCGTTATTTATTTTTTAGCCAATAAAAAACTATTATTGTTATTATTAATATCTAAATAAATACATCGAGTGGAGGATCGTGTGACATCTCTACGGAAAAAGAAATATTGGCATTTTGTCGGTGTCGTAGATTACGACGGCAAAATCGGTATTTCGGCTTGGCACGTGAGAATCAAAAACGGCTTTTTTGACATTTGTGACAGGTACCGCATATAAATTATTGATTAGACCGCCGCTCACTGCTCAACGTATCGCTACCAGCTCGACAGATTGATGGGCGGGTATTCAATGAATCATCGACAACCTATTAAAATACATTCTATCCATTTACAAATAGTACAAATTTCTGTGGAGTTAGCTCTTTGGGTATAAGTTTATACTAGCAGACAGAGATTCAAAAATTAGTTCCAAAACCCTTTTTTTTATTAGTAACCTTACGATGTCTCTTAGTCATTTAAAAATCTTTAGAGAATCATCTATGAATTCTAAAAATGCTTTTTTAGACCTTTTTTGTTTACGCCATCATGTAAATACCAAAAAAATCGCATTTTTTGTATTGTCCTAATTTTTTTTGCAGTTTCTCGGTCTTGAGGTGCTTACAGGCACTTTGAGGTTTCCTTGCAAAGCAGCCACACGACGCATGCCCCGTTATATCTATACCTGCGCTCATTAGGCAGTCTCGATCAAGGTTATCTTCAAGGAACGCAGGTACAGACTTTGCAAGGCATGGCTACCTCGTGAGACAATCTCGGAAAGTCTGTATGCAGATTTCGATATTATCGGAGGCTATTTTCGTGATGAATATCTTGTGTTGTGACACATTGTCGACGAAAGAAGTATTTTTTTCTTTTTTAAATTTAGGTATAAAGACTTGATATACTGCGGCCGAAGAAAGAAATGCGTGTTTTGCTGAAATCATTTTGCATTATAATTTGAGATTTTTTATGTATAATACGTACGTTTTCAACTTACATCAAATATATTTTTAACATTACTCTTTGTTTTAAGTTTTTTTTTTTCAGTAACAAGCATTTCCTGCCTTGGTTGTGGTATATAATAATTTCACGCTTAATATAAAAAATAAGCCCTCGAAAGGTCTAAAAATTAGTTGTGCCATGAAAAACTCTCTTATTTGCGTTGGGTTCAGAACTTGGATCGCTTGTAAAATCAATTGTAAATCACTCACTGACATTTTAATAATCTAGGTTAAAACGTTATGAATATTATTTAACTTGTAGCACAAAATGTACTCATTTTTAACAAGACTCTCGTCACATTAAATTTTAATTTTGGAGCTCACAGATGTGTTTTATTTCAGATTTTAAACGACCAAGAAAAGTCGTAAGGTTACTATCAAGCAATGATGACAAACAAGCAGTTTGGAACTCCACTTTTGAGGCTTGGGGGGCTGGTGCAAACTCAACTAACAGCTGCGCCATTTATCTTTTTATAAGCAAGAATTTTGTACCCTATCGAAAAGTATAGTGTTTTGCGCCATTTAACTTAATTTTCAAAATATTGACGAAAAAGCATAAAAAAATTTCTTAATTTGTTGATGTTATTGTTAATAACTCTTTAGCCCGGAGAAAACAAGATGACCATTTAATTCGGTTTAAAAGTGCAGTATTCAAAGTTAGATGTAACAACTGGGGTTTCGAGAGCTCATCCCGGAGCTAGCTAGACATCCATGACACAGCGCTGTGGCAGTCAAAGGGCTGGATGAGATGAGTCAGAACTAAAAATAAATATGAGATGATGACCAGGCTCCTTTTGCCCAAGGCGAATTTATGAATGTGACCCGTGCAGGTTAATATGAGAAAGAAATATTTTATATGCTGATGTGACAGTGGCTACTGTTTCTTGATTGATTCCCTTTATGTTCAGCCATGAATTGCCAAAATCCTTATTACAACTAAGTGGAACATGTATTAATTTTTTCAACTTGTATCAGAATTCAAGAAAAACAACTTTGGGCCACCTGTATTTCACAGTATATAAGGCAACATTCGTATACTCGAATTTTTGCATCATCTACTGCTTCGCAAACATAAATGTGCTCTTTATGAAAAATAAAAATAATCCTTTCATAAAATGTTTTCTTGAACCAAAGAAAGTTTGTTCATCAAACGCGCGGTTTCGGCTACCAAGATGACATCATCGGGAGGTAAGTAAAGCTCAACTGCTGATGATGACAACTTAATTGACAAACCACACATCTAATGAAGTGTATTGCTCACAGTTTCATTTTTGTTGTTGGGTTTTTTTATTATTTTGTAACAATTTCATTTCCGAAACTCTGCAGTTAGTTATAGAAGTTCTCGGCTGGGAATTATCAATCAAGAAGGAGCACAGCACTTCTGTATTGTTCATAATATATGCGTAAGAGTGAAAATTTCTTAATTTACATCATTAGAAACATCTCCCATAAGGCTGGGCAATATTGCCTATTTGCTGCTTAACCAGGGTCCGCTTTTACACCATTTTATACTGTTTCTTAAAAACAAGGAAAGTATTCAACAATTTAAAACATGTATTTAAAACTACCAGAGTATAAAACTGTTTAAAAATAAAAGCTCCATTGAGGAAGTGGTAACAGAGTCTTGTCAAATTTACCTTGGCGACATTGACTGCGATCGGTTACCCTCAGGCGTGTAAAAATAAAGTATAAAGCACCAATTCAGAAAATTTTAATATTAACATCAACAACGTTAACAGCAATTCATTACAAGTGATATTCTATAAAAGTGATAAGTAGCTGCAGAATTTTAAACTCACAGTAGTTCAAATGACCCAATTGGTCAATAAAAGCCTACCTCCTTTTAGCTAAGATTTAAGGCTGCATCTTCGCCCCTAATTTTCTAAAAATGATACTGATTTCATATTATAGCCTAATTTTGAGTCAGAAAGCCTTCAGATGTCAAACTTTATGAATTACACTATATATTCAGAAGTTTTAGTTTTCTACGTCATAAAACAGGAAGGCGGTCAATCTAATAAACGAACAGTTAAATAACGGATCTTGCCAGAAATATAGAATATAAGGAGCCACCGTTTTTGGTATTTCGTAGATCGACTGGACAATTTTAAGACGTGCAGAATTAAGAGTTTTGGAGTTTACAGCTGCTTAAGTAAGCTACCTATTGAACATCTATGCACAGCTCTTCTTTTTGTTCTGCCAACTCTCTTTAATAAGAGTAATAATAATGATTTTATTAATCTTCTTCTATCAAGTCTTGTTCTGTTTTTGGTCTCTTTCGCTGTTAATGTAACAGAATAAGTAGTAAAAGAAATTTAATATAAAAGATGAATAAATTATGTTCTCTTGAAATAAAAAGTTAAGGTTACTTTAGTCAGTAAGTGCATTTTACTTAATAAAAGTATTGTAAAGTTTTCCAATACGGTATTAGATAAAGTGTTAGTGTTTATCTGTTGTTATAATTTTTGGAACCCACGGATTTTTAAGGGTGTTTCCTAGGGGTGGAAACACACGAAAATATAAAAATATTGTCTATGATTATTTAATTTAATTCTGTTCACTTTCATGTTTTTTGGACATATTTTTTTGTCCATACAAATGTGAAGTAAGAGTTTATACTCCAAGCAATCAAAAATTTATAGAAGAAACTGATACAGAGCTGAATTTTGATGCTAGTGCAGATAAATCAATATCAAAACTACCCTAATATTTCTTTTTCATGAAAAGTATGCGTACCAACTCGTTAAATTCAGTTTTATAATTTTTTACTACATATTACCTGTTCTTCTAAACGATTTTAGATACACAGCAAAAGAGACAACAAACAGAAGAAGAGAGGCAGAAACAGAAAGGTTGGCAGAAGAACATTGTATAGACTTCCAACAGTTGGCTTTAGCAAATAAGAAAAAGACTGTACAAGATCAATATCTTATCCAAATTCTGAATCCCTTACGCCCGGGAAAAAATAGAAATGCCTTGCTAATGTATGTATAGTTCTCTCCGTATATTTAAAGCAAATAAAAAAATGTCCGGATATTTGATCTTTACCGCAAAGTCAAAGGTTCTGACACTTTTTATGTGCCTTAAGTAAATGAAGAGAACTATATAAAAATATCCTTCGCATCTACCCCGCCCCTCATTACACCCTGTATACTACAGGGTGTAATGAGGGGCGGCGGAGATGCTCGGACAATTTTGATTGATCTTACAATTATCCTTCGCATCTCCACCACCCCTCATTACACCCTCGGATAATTTTGATCGATCTTCCTTACAGGTAAGTCGATTGATCTTACAATTATAAGACTTTATGAGTGCATAATGAACAAGATAAGCAAAATATAGGATTAATGAGTTCACAGATTGGTCCATACACGATGAGAAAATGGGCGGCAAACAAATGTCACTCTGTGAAACAAAGATAGATGTAAGACTATAAACGTGGAACATGCAATTTTATTTGCGTACACGTGTTGTCATCATAGCTATTTTCGTCTAACACATATTTGATTATTACTGCTCGCTCACCATATCCTTATGTAGGATATATTAATTACTGATCCGTACGTATACGAGACTGTTTAAGAAAAACTTGTTTACTGATGAAGCACACTTCTGTTAGGCCGGATTCGCATTGCTTCTAGCCTCGAATTGTAGAACAGGGTGAATTAAATAGGTAAGTCACATAATGTAATGTATTCTAGGCTCATCACTGGTGTGGGCAGAATAAAGGCATATCACGGAAATTTGACCTAACTTTGATATGACATAAAACATTATTTAAAAACTAAGACAGCAAACAACAGTGATGATTTTATAGTTAAAGATTTAAAAGAGCCTGGTAGTACATTTAAAACTTTCATGGTCGTAGCAGACTTTCAGTATAAAGAAACATTTTATGAGCCCTCGTTTTGGCCTAAATAATTGAGAAGATTTGATCTTAATAAGCATTTCGAAAAATATAAAACAAGACACATCATTAACAACGAAACTGACGTTAGACCAAATTCTTTTTTAGAAGTGAGATCTTAGAAGCCAATGCAAACCAAGAAATAAGGAATGAGTGAAACAGTTTCAAGAAATCCCATAACCAAATATATTAGTATTTGTCGTTTAAATATCAGAAGCATCCGTGACAAGGTACAAGATGTTGACTTGTTACTTCATTCTTTGGACTTTCCAGAAATTGTATGCCTAACTGAGACTTCATATAATTATTCTGAAATCAACTTAATAAAATTGCATTTTTATACTTTAACTGACTATCACTGTAGAAGTAAATCGAGTCTTGGTGGTGTTGCTATTTTTGTTAAAAATAATATAAAATTCAAAATTATGACTTGTGACATTAAGAAAATAGATTTTCTATTTGAGTATGCTTTTATTGAAATTTTCATAGATAATATTTCATTATTGCGATTATTTTATTTCCAACATAGATGACCTCTTGTATAAGTTACTTAAGCCTAATTCACCCACTTTTATTTGTGGAGATTTTAACTTAAACTTTGATGATAATATCATATGTAGCAAAGTTGATAAATTATCAATTGCTTTTTCATCATATGATCTTAAAAAATGCATTAACGAGTATACATGTATTGATACAAATAGAAAAAGCAAAACTGTAATAGACAATATATTTTCTAACATTGGTATTGAAATCTTAAATCCAAAAGTTATTCATTGTGACCTATCGGACCATTTTCTTCAAATTGTATATTTTCCATATGTATTTAATAAAACCCAGGCAAGTTCTTATATACTCAAAAGATTTATTAACTCAGATGAAAAAATGAATTATTTTAAATATTTGCTGTCTTTAGAGACTTGGTCATTTCTTTACTTCCCTGATGTTAATAGTGATGATAAATTTACAAAATTCCATTTAAAATTCATTGAAATATTTGACATTGCCTTTCCTTTAGAAATGTACAGAGTTAAGGAAAACTTAAAGTCCAAAAAAACCTGGTTAACCCAGGACTTGATAAATGAAGGTATATTCGTAAGAGATGTCTACAAGTCTTATAAATTTACTGGCGATGAAGAGGTCCACATAAGATACAATATCTTGAAAAAGAATCATCAAAATAAAATAAATGTAGCCAAGAGACTTTATAATGAATCACTCATAATTAATTCAGAAAATAAGTCTAAAACAGCCTGGCAAATAATAAAAAATCAAAATCAAAATTTTAAATCCAAAGATTTGCCACACACATTTGTAGACATCGATGGAGATTCATTGTCAGATATGCAATCAGTTGCTAAGGCATTTAATGACTTCTTTATAAACTCCATTAAACAACTTACCCAGAGTATGTCAGTTGAAAGAAACGCAGAAGTAAATGTTAATTTTTTTGTCACCAGTTACAGTAGATGAAATGAGTGCAATAATTAAATCCGTGTCTTTAAAAAATTCCCCAGGGCAGGACGGTATACTTTGCTCTATATTAAAAGGTATTATAGACTACATAAAAATACCACTTACTCATCTAGTAAATTTATCTTTTCAAGAAGGTACTTTTCCCTCTTCACTAAAAAAAGCATCGGTTGTTCCCATACATAAGAGGTCTGATAAGTCGATTTTATACTTAGTAGCTTTGAAAAGAAAGATAAATGTGCATGTGTATTTTCTGATTTGACACGTGCCTTTGAAACTGTAGATCACAGCCTTCTTATTGACAAATTGCAAAATTATGGAATAAGAGGACTCGCTCTAGACTGGATTAAGACGTATTTACTAGATAGACATCAAAAAGTATCATTAAATGTTAATAACAGGGTTTACAATTCTGGTCTTAACTGTGTTCCCACTGGGATTCCCCAGGGGAGTGTACTGGGACCGCTGTTGTTTATTCTTTTTATTAATGATATCCAGATTCACATGAAAGGAACATTTTTATCTATTTTTGCCGATGACACAGCCACTGCTGATTCAAGCAAAGACTTACATACTCTGGCATATAAAGTAAATAATGCAGTATCTTTGATGCGAAAATATTGCACTTGTAATGGTCTTGACCTAAATGTTCAGAAAACAAATTTCTTAACATTCTCCACTAAGCCGCTTGACTCTAGCTTGCTAATAAAAATGACAAATAAATCTATTGCACAACATGATACTGTTAAATACCTTGGGCTACAGATTGATTCTTATCTGTCATGGGGTAACCAAATAGATTCACTATTAAAAAAATTGTCCACTCATTGTTTCGTACTATGGCAAATGAGGCAGCATGTAAGTATGCACATTTTGAAATTATATTACTATGCATATGTACAATCTTGTCTCGATTACTGTATTATTTGCTGGGGAAGTTGTTCTAGAGTAGGGGAACTTCTTGTAATGCAGAAGAAAATAATTCGCACAATGACTTTTAAATCTTCACGTGATTCCTCTAAAACTTTATTTTCAGAACTAGATATACTGACCGTTCCATCATTATACATTCTTAGATGTGTATTATATGTGAAATCTCATATCGACACGTATATACCAAGAGATGGACATTCAACTCATTATTTAAGGGAAAATTTTAACATTACTGTTCCACAGCATAGACTAACTTCTGTAGCCAAGGGACCGAACATTATGTCCATTAAGCTATATAATAAACTTCCACTCGAAGTAAAAAAATTAAACAATATTAACTGTTTTAAACGTGTAGCACGATCCATCCTCACTCATAAAAGTTTTTATTCAGTCAGTGAGTATATGGGCTGCAATGACTTCAGTTTACATGATGTTTCTTAATTATACATGTCTTTTATTTGTATTTGTATTTTTAATTGTCTTTGTCTTTATATTTTAATATGTAATTTTTTTTAATGATTTAAAATTGACAGATAGATATTATTGTTATTATTATATTTTTAAGATCTCTTTTTAACTCTCCCTCTGTTCTTTTTTACTATATTTCTATACTTTGTAAAGTCCATGAAAATAAAATTATTATTATTATTATTGTTATTATTATTATGAACCAGAACGCTTGTGAAACATCGAAAGGTAACTGGGTAGGTGGAAAAAAAATGGTCTGTCTACCAACGCAACAATGCCAAGATAAATTTTAAAAACAGCGAATATTAAAAATATCGACAAATACAGTGCCAATTAACGTTCTAAGCTTTGACTACTAGTTATACCAAATTACAGTACGTAAAACGCAAGGTACAAATTTTCATAAAAATTCAATACAAAATATAAAATGGAACAAACTAAAGACTAGCTCGTTAGGACTAGGGAGACGTTATGTAATTTCTTTAAATGTTTCTCAAAGGCCAAGAGATAAATACGAAGAAATATGTTGGGTATGTAAAATGACAATCTTATGGCGCATATTATCAGTAGCCATCTACCAATAATACAGAACACATAATTCTTTGGCAGGACCTCAATTAGCGATGTGGGATAATTCTCTACTGGTTTACGGCAAAGTAAAAAACGACTTTGTCAGAATTAGTAGTCACTAAATGAGACAAACTCAACCTCGAACAACAAGTCAAGTGCATCATAAAAGGTTTGACACATATTGGAGCAGACCTAAATATTTTCACCTTACTAAAAGTAAACCGAAAGAGTAAGGTTGTATGTATTGCCTATACCCCGAGAGCTAGGCCTCACAGAAATTGGTACTATTTGTAAATGGACAGAATGTGCCTTAATAGGTTGTCGATGATCCATTGAATACCCACCCATCAGTCAGCCGAGCTGAGAGCGGTGCATTGAGCAGCGAGCGGCGGTTTAGTTAGTAACTTACGTATCACAAATGTCAATAAAGCCGTTTTTGATTCTTTCATTCCAAGTCAAATTTCTAATTTTGCCGTCGCAATTTACGACACTGACAAAATGCCAATCTTTCTTTTTTCCGTAGAGACATCACACGATCCTCCATTTGACGTATTTATCTAAATAAATACGTCAAATGTTAATATCTAAATATTAATGTTTAAAAATTCCATATTTTCAGCTCTTGGTTGCTAAAAGACAAATTACTTATAGCCTTTGAACCAAAGTTTAGACAAGCTCTCAATTGGTGTAGCGGGAAAGTAATATGAGAATGAGAATGTATAGCATACATTTGAAACATTCGTGTGTACAGTTCTCTCATAAATAGGGATGGCAAAAAAATGTAATATATCGATATATGAATCATTTGATACATCACAAGACTCAGATCGATATATTCGATATATCAACAAAAAATTATCGATATTTCTATGTATCGAAACATTTAGTAGATTAACATTTAATGTCAAAAATTAATGAATATTGCTTAAGGTGGGGGGGTGGCATTCCTTACGATCTCGATCCAGTTTTTATCTCAACTGAAATTTCGAAGAACGGGAGGGTAATACGCAAGTTGGCCCTTTTCAATATATTTACAAAAATATTAATATTTCAACCCGGTACATTGTAACAAAAAAACGATATGAATATTTAATCAGAAAATTGAAAAATTCCAACTCTTCAGCACATGACGAAATATCAAATATATTATTAAAAGGTATAGCTACATATATCGTTGAACCTTTAACCTATCTGATAAATCTGTCTCTTGAGCAGGGAATGTATCCATCGGATTTAAAATTGTCAAAAGTTATTCCGTTGTTTAAAAAAGCGACCCACCCAAACTTGTTTGAGAATTATAGGGGCATTAGCCTTTCTCCTAGTATGTCAAAAGTTTTTGAGTCTGCAGTAAACTCTCAGTTAATAAGCTTCTTAATGATGCACAATAAGCTTTCTCCCAGTCAACATGGTTTTATAAAAGAAAGAAGCATAGACACTGCTTTAAGCGACTTTGTGGACGGTATTGTACCGTCCATGGACAAAGGACGGACAAATAACTCTGGAACTTTTTATGGATATCTCAAGGGCTTTTGACTGTGTAGATCACTCTATATTATTGACAAAACTTGAGAAATATGGAGTTAGAGGTGTTGCTCACGATTGGTTTGCGTCATATCTTGCAAATAGAAATCAGCAGGTCTGTATTGAGGATGTTATATCAGACTCGCAGACTGTCAGCGTTGGAGTGCCCCAGGGATCTATATTGGGGCCCACACTTTTTATTATTTATATCAATGACATGCTGAATTATATTCAATATCCATCATGTTTGACAGTTTCGTATGCCGATGATACGAACATTTTAATAAGATCTAATACTCTTGCTAATGCTGAAAAAACTATATATGCCAAAGTAATATTGTGGACTGAAAATAATAAACTATGTATTAACCACAGTAAAACAACCTGTATTCTCTTTAAAACTTTGCAGTCTAATATTTTCTTCAACACTAATATCCTTCTATCTCCTACTACAAGTGTGGAGTATGTCAATGAATAAAAAATGTTCGGTTTGAAAATCGACTGTAGCTTAAAATGATCTAATCACATTCATGACATGTGTGTTAAACTGTCAAAGGCCTGTTATGCTTTGGCTATAATATCCAAACAATGCAGCCTATCAATAGTAAGACAGTTGTATTTTGCTACTTTTCATTCTTGCATAAAGTACGGTATAGTGCAATGGGGTTCCTCATCTGAAGCAAATAGAGTTTTTTTACTACAAAAAAGGGCAATACGTATTATAGCCAATCTCGGATATAATACTTCCTGCAGGGAAGCCTTTAAAAGCTTAAACATTCTTACTTTGAACTCCATTTACATTTATGAGCTGTCATGTTTTGTTTACAAAACTAGAAGCAAATTTAACGAGATTAGAACTGATCATCCATATAGCACTAGGAATAAACATCTCCTTTTACCAAAATAACACAGAACGGCTTTGTACCAAAAAAGTCTCTGTTTCATGGGCTGTTTGTCGGGGCATGTTAAATCTATGACAACATTTTTTAAGTTTAAAGAGGCTTTAAAATCATTTTTGTTGGACATGAACAGCTACAGTGTTGACGAATTTTATACAAAATGTGGGACTACTTTTCTATAGTTCTTGTTATAATATTTGTTTATTCGCTCACTGTTCACATGTTTTTTTTCTTTTGTGCGTAATATGTTTTTACAATGTTATTTGTGATATTTTCTTTGTATTTCTACCGACATTGTTTCTTAACTATACTTGTACATTTTCTGAACTTAATAAATATTATTATTATTATTCATAGTTTAGGATTAATTATATCGATACATCTTTGCCATCCCTACTCATAAAGTTAATGAATTAAAACAAGTAATAAAATGTCGGAACCATTGAAATACAGAAATAAAGTTAGTACCAAAAAAATTTGAGAAAAATTTAACAGGTCAAGAATTTGTGGGAGACTAGGGAATCGTTGAAATATAGCCCGGCCGCTCGATCTTCTCAAGATTTTCCATGTAAAGGAAGACGACACACAGACAGATATTATTGAAAAAACAATTTTTTGGGTTCCTGGGACCTCGAAACGTAAAGATTTGATGTTATATCAACTTTCAACTTTGGGCCAATTCTAGTAACCTCCAACAATTTTGTCGGAAAGTTAATATTTAAACTCTTAAGTGATATTAACAAATTAATGAAAATAAAACGTGTTTCAAATGAACTTACTGACAATGGGCCTTTACAGCATATTTTTTTTATTGCGGAATCATAAATTTTATGAAAAATTAAAATACCCGTATTTTTTCAATTTCAATTTTGATGCAGATTAGAGCCAGAAAAAAATAATTAAAATCACCAATTTAGAAGTCCAATTTAAACGATTATCCGTAACGCGCCATTAATACGTCAGCAATCCCAAGCCAATAGTGTAAAAGGCTACTCGGCAACGTTGTACAAAATCAGCATTCAATTGACGTTTGTAGTATTGGGCGATATCGCGATTTTCCAATCACTCCTTAACGGCGATTTATATTTTTCACTTCCGGTGGTTTTAAACTAACGCCATCATAATCTGCAAGCTGATATGTTTACCGTTCGCCGTAATTTGTTTGTGTGAATAAATGGCTGCATTTGGCAGCACTGGACAAGTATGAATTGAAAGTAAAACGATGTAAATTACACTTTATATTAATATTTTATATAATCACGGTGATTTAATCACGGTGATTTAATCACCGGCAGTGACATATCGCTAATGACGACGTTTGACAGCTTGTTGATGTTAACATTTTGGTTTTGCGGTTAGCGTAAATTGAAAGCTTCCGATTTCGATTAAAATGTCTAGCAAGCAGTGTTTTGTTCCATTCTGTGAAAATACGACCGAAAATGCCCCAGAAAAGACGACAGTTCAAATGAAAGTTTAAGGTTATCCGCTATCCGAACGCTCGGTGATCGCAATGTTGCCGGGTTGCAAGTTCTTCTGTTGTGTCCTCGATGATGATTGGTGGGATTACGTGTGCAACCAAGGCGCGTGAAACTCGACCGTTTGAAATACCCCGTGAAAGATGTTGTATTTCGCTAATTTATTTCTCAGAGATTGCTGTTCTAAGATGCCTCATTTTTAGATAAAAAATTATTTTATTTTCTCCAAATGACACCCACCATATTTAAATGTCAAAATTCGAATGTACTGTAAAGGCCCATTATCGCTCGAGAAATCATGCATTATTCTAATCAAATATTGTTGGTTCATATTATATTTTTTTGGGTTTGATGTTTATTTTGGCTTTTGTCTCTAGCGCAAGATACGAACGATTCTAAAGATATCGTTATTTAGCGAAGGATAAGAAACTGAACCCCTGTATGTCTGTTCGAAGAGCAGGCGAGACTGGCTAATGCGGCGTTGCCAGTTTTCATATGTGTGTGAAATTTCCATCGTTTCAGACATTGTATCACGAATTACTTAAAAACCACACAAGAAGTTTCTCAAAGTGGAGGTACACTTTTGTAACAACCATTCAAACTCACCGTCAAAAATTTAAAAGAATCTGACGTTTGAGATATAAATTATGGCGATAAATTACCCTTCCCTATCGTTTCCTTGCTAAAAACGTGAATTTTGTTGTATCATAAGTGGAAAAGTAGACTCAAGATGGTTCTCCAAACCATTATCTACATCCTGCCGAATTTTGAAAACAATCTGACGTTAACGACTTTCTCAGTAGAAATAGTGTTATGCATTACACCCCCCTGTGATACGCCTCTGTCTAATAGTGACTGGAAACTTGTAGAAAGAGATAGAGTTTTCTAGAGTGTGGTAGAAGATTCTCGATTGTGTTCTGGATGAGTCTGGAGACAATTTCAGAGTATATAAGGAGCGATTACCGGGGGAAGAGAGTTTTACAAAAGTGAAGTTAATACCGAAAGTGAGGTTATAAATTCGAAGTGTAAATACAAACATTGTAAAAGTTAGTTTGTGTAATCAGTAAATTATTAAAAAAAGTGTTAGTGGTTTACCCCATGTTAAAATTATTTAATTATTCATACGGGGTGTTTCCTAAAAGGGTGACAACTCGTAACAACTGGTGTCAGAAGTGGGATTTTAACAAGAGGATTTTTCGGAAGTGTTGAGAAGACTGGGACAATATTCTCGGGGTTAGTGCTAACACAGGAAGGACTAATTTACTGGACATTGTTCGAGGATTATTTTCGAACAGAAAAATAGTGTTAAGTGCTTTTTTTTTTGGAGACATTTTTGGAACATTTTATTAGGACATTATAGTGATAGTAATTAAATCCTTTGAACTAAGAAGAGATAAAGACTCTGAACAAGACTTTTTTTGCGTATAGTTAATTAAGTGCATTTTCGTGAACTTTATAGAACTTTTCTATTTGGACAGTAGTTGGATAGTGACAAAGACTTTATTAAATAAAAGGCTTTTTCGTGCTGTTTTGCGATTTCTCTGGACAATTCCATTACCGAGATTGACGTGATTGTTAAATTTTGTTGATTTTATCGTAATTACATGCCGGTAATGACCAGAAGTATGGCATCCGAGAAACAAATACAGGACTTATTCGTACAAATGCAAAAAATGATGATGGACCAAGAGAGAAAACCACAGGAAGAGAAAGAGGAACAGGAAAGAAAAGACCAAAAACATCAAGAAGAATTAAGAAATATTCTTGAGGATCAAGATAGACGACGTCAAGAGGAAAAACGAGAAGAGAAACGACGTCAGGAAGAATTGAGAAAAATCATGCAAGACTTGGACATTAAACAACAAGAAGAAAGAGGCGAACTAAGGAAAATTATAGAACGCCAACAGAGTGCCATATTTGCCGTCACTGAAAATCTCAAAGAGAAGGTAGCGAAGAAGTTAGTGGAGTCAAACAAGAGGTAAGCGAAGTCAAAGGAGAAGTAAATGAAGTCAAAGAGAAAATGTACCAGGTAGAGGGAGAAATAGACCAACTTAAACAACAGTTGAGGGAAAGAGGAAACCAGAAAGTGGTATCATCAGGCCAGCGATTAAAACTTCCCTCTTAGGATGGTCAAAGTTCCTGGATGATTTATAAGACACAGTTTGAGGCAGCAGCGAGTGCAAACAACTGGAATGACGAAGAGAAGGCTAAGGCATTAATCGTGGCTTTAAGAGACCAAGCATTGAAGTTGCTCCAGACAATTCCGGTAGAACGGAACTTTAGAGTTTTACTAAAGTGAAGTTATTAGCGAAAGTGAGGTTATAAATTCGAAGTGTAAATATAAACATTGTAAAAGTAAATTATTAAATAAAGTATTAGTGGTTTACCCCTTGTTAAAATTATTCAGACCTTGCGCATGCGAAGTACTTATATCCCCCTTACACCGATTGAGAGCTTGTATAAACTTTGGTTCAAACGGTATAAGTAGTTTGTCTTTTAGCGACAAAGAGTAGAAAACATGGAATTTTCAAACATTATTATTAAGATTGGCTTTTTGTCGGTGTTGCAAATTGCGACGGCAAAATTGGAAATTCGGCTCAGCACGGAAGAATCAAAAACCTATTAAGGCACATTCTATCCACGCTAGCTCTCGGTCTACTAGGGACCTTCGTTTTCTTCTAATTTTTATAAGATATATACAGCTCATTTTTCAACAGGTTTTAAAAAATTTGAACATGTACAAATCGATGACACATTATTTTTTAAGGGTCGAACTCCGCTTAATTCTCTTGGCCTTTAACGCAATTAATACTAATACGCAATACAGTCAATCCCTCGAACTTAAATTCAAATTTACTTAGAGTACCATTTTATATTCTGCAGTTGACTTGGCTTTAGTCCCCACAAGAACGTTGCACCGTATTTATCTAATTATTCAAAACTGTCAAGTTTTTCCAATGTTTCGGCTTATTCAATCATCATCAGAGATATCATTAGTTAAAAAACAGCCACGCACACAAAATACTAAAAACGAACCTGATACCCAAATTGCTTGATTTTGTCTCTTTTTTTTTAATCACGCAAAATGTCGCCTTTTTGTTATTTATATGCGACATTTTTCACAACTCAATAAAAACTGAGACGAATCCTAGCCATTTCAACATCCGATTCATTTTAAGCACCTCAAATTATAAAACGTTGGTCTTATTTTTATTACAGAGTATTTTTCGTACGTGTGGCTGCGTAATTTATCACCGATGATGGAGTATTTAAATGAAACGTATTTGACTAACCGGAAAAAAGACCCAGAATAAGACGAAATATTTGATACTATCAGTTAGGAAAAGAAACCATGAGGGGGGAACTCTGGACTCTGCTACCGCTACCTTTACCCGGGCAATATGCCGCTTGTCGCAAAAGAAACAGAAAAACTTAAAAATACGAACTCTTAACTCGAAAACCAGTGTTACACGTATCAGTTATATAAATAAATTATTTCCTAGCACACTGTTAGTTTTCCTCTTGAGCGCGGCAATATTATACGCCTTGCCGCGATCCGAAAGTCTCTGGATAATTTGACAACAGTGCGAGAGTGCCCCAAGAAAGCACTATAGATCCATTCTTCAATCATTTTACCACAGATTCATTAACACAGACAAAGTTTCTTTTTCTAACACAGAATGCTTTGCGAAGAGCTTGAACCTTCCGTTTATATGCAAACGTTGGTTCGGGTTATGTTAGAACATTGCACATTGTTCCCTATGTGAGTAATAATTGGAGTAGAGAGGGGGTAGAGGGTTGGGTGAGAAAAGTGCCTTGCTACCAAGCTGACGACATTCAGGAATTGTTACGACAATCAGGTTACTTCTATTCATTCCACAAAAAATCATTCAACGTTCACTAGTCGTTGGCAAACTTATCAGGACTCTAAACTTTTAACTATTGCAGAATATGGAGAGAAACTCAAGTTGTGTGTGTGTACGTCCAAACACATGATAATTTTTTTTCGTTTCGAACATAACTATTTTAGTCCTTATCACTCGGTCTTCTCGGGGTGGTGGTTTAGGTCCAGTCGAGAAAACAAAAGTTATTATTTAACGAGAGTCTATAAGAGGTGGTTTGTTTGTTGTTGAATGCCTTTGTAGACATCTTGAGTAGGTCACGATGTTGGTTTTTTCAATATTGTCAATCCCAACCGTTCTCTTTGATCATATGTGCTAGTTCTATGATAAACTTGCCCTCCTTGTATTTCTGGCTGGACTCAAATGCGTGTTCCTGCAAAAAAAAAATACAATTCAAAATTCAAATTTCTAAATATTTGCTCTGAGTACGGTTTGAGTATAATTTACAGTAAAGCGAAAATAATCATTGTAGACTGAGCAAATGGAAACCCCCAGACATGATACGGATAGGTGATTGTGAGATAGTAAACAAGATAGTTTACCTTGAAGTTCTTGGATAATATTGGACACTGTGAATATGAGATTCAACGAGTATCGATGTCAAGATCGGCAACTAGCCAATTGAGTGAAATTTAGTGTGACAGGAACATCATGAAGCATACACAAGTCGGACCTGTTAACACTCTAATTTTCTCCATCTTTCTTTATGCCGCTGAGACATGGATTGTTATCGTGTTTGATCGAATTCTGTTATTTTTTTGTCGCATCAGCAATTTAGAGGACAGCTTAGAAAGGGTGAGAGTCCAGGGAAAACCAAATGACAAGAGGCGGAGTGAATGACGTCCACAACTTTGGGTTGATGTTCCAAAGAGGCGATGAGGCCGTGCGCCCAACAGGCGTTCACGACAGATGACGTGAGGCTGTCCATCGTGCTATACAGCATAGAGACAGCAATTAGAATATTACACAAAAGTCTGTTGGAACATTGTGGATAATGAAAAGAAGAAATATTTATATATCGGGTGTCACATAACCCTCCTTTTTCTTTTTATTTTTGAAGATAAATTATTGAAACATGGTACATTGTATGTACTTAATAAGTGGCACTTTTTGACATAGAGAGGACCCCAAACTTTTTATATGATAAATTCGTTGGAATCGGCGAGAATGTTGTTCCTCCTCATTGATTTTATGTTACAAAGAACTAGTTGGGTTATGTAATGTAATAGTAGAGCGGACCTGGCAGGAAAAAGGAGCGTAAGCCGATAATGGGATTTAAAAATTTGTTTTGCCGTTCTTTAAGTTTGTGTCATGCAACCATCCTCTGAAAATCATAAGTCTCATATTCGAGTGGGGAGGGGGGGGGGTATATTTGCACACAAAGTTAGCAAAAACTAATTGGCAAAAAACTTTTTCCGAGAATTCTTAAACTCGAGATCAAATTAATATTTTTGGACAAATCTCGGGTCAGATCAAGCATTTTCAAAATCTCTTTAACTGAATTAGACTTTTTTTCCATACAGGCATTATATGCCGAGTTATTATATATCATCATACTATGATTGAAAGGATAAATAAATTATTATTATTATTGCCAAAAAAGTAGTTTTTACAAGTATCTCCCCCCCCCCCCCTCCCTCTCGAGGTGAAACTTATGATTTTCAGAGAATAGCATGACACAAACTTAAAGAATGTAAAAAAAAAATTCATATTCCATTGTCGGCTTCCAAACCCAGATCCGTTCTACTATAAAGCCTAACACGGTCTACAAGAAGAAAATGTTCGACTCCAAGGACTAAACCTATCATGCTTTAAGTATTTTTGGGTGCTGAAACCGAATTTTCAATTTAAAAAAATTTTTACCGCGTAGATTTCGAGATAATCGCGGTTTTAATCGCCAAGATACAGGCTTTGACAATACAAACCGGGATTTACTCGAAATTTACGAGGTAGAAAATTTTTTACATTGAAAATTCGGTTTTAACATCCAAAAATACTTAAGACATGATAGGTTCAGTCTTTGCAGCGGAGCATTTTTTGTTGTTGACCTGGGTAATGGACCTAATGTCACAGTATGGACCTTATAATTGATCAGATTGCACCTCAAAAATACTTCTGCACTTCAATAAACTGACCAAGCGCCATTTTCCATATTAAAAGTGCGTGATCCTTTATTTTTTCCACTTCCGGTTTTGGTGAAAATGGAAACTTTCGATTTTCAAATGGCACATGGTGTATATATATCATTGCATTTTTAGATTAGGCGAGTCTGACTGGGATTGTTCCCAAAAATTTTCTGTACCATTTGAGTTGGCCACGGATTCTTATAAGATAAATTCCGATGAACAAGATTTTCTTATGAAAAATTTTCCTAAGCCGAGAGCTTCATGGTCAGATAATTGTTTGAACTAATTTTTTTTCGTTTTTACTCCATAAAACGGTTTGACGGATCCGAAAAAATCTTGATTCAATCGAAAAAGATATTTTCAATACGCGTCGTTTGGCGCCACGCACAACTCATTTTGTCAATCCGTTCATTTGCTATAGCCAAAATACATTTCTTAATTAACAAATCAATTACTCCGAAATTAATGAGATCAGGATATCGTTTTTTTCAAAAAAACATGCCTTTTATACCAAAGAATATACCATATTTTTTTGCCCAATATCTTCAATACTTTTTGATTGCTTAAACAATTGGCATAATTTGTTAATTAGCAAATACCTTTTTTTTTCAAAAGTTTGATCTACTTCAAACCAACTTTAAACGATAGATATTGATGTCGGGCATAACTCCCATAGAAGTCTGCACGAATGCAACTTTTTGCTTTTCTTTATTTAAAGTTTAAATTAATTTTGCAAATTAACAAATGGAATATCTCGGCTCTAGGTAAGCGTATCGAAATGGGGTTTTGTGCATATGAAATTACTTGGAAAAAGGAAAATTTTAAGACCAGAAAAAACTTTATCGGATAACCGGAACCGGAAATAAAAGTGATATTGCGTGAGGCTCTAATTTGTTTATTAATAATTTTTTGGACACGAGGTTTGATGCAAATGAAAGCTAACAAGTTTTTCCATCAACCACAAAAAGTTCTACAAAAAATATTCAATCCCTGGAGGTTTATACGCGTGTTTGACCCTTAAAAAATCTCTCCCGCAACGTGAAAATAGTAAGATTTCACCCTCAATGGTATGGCGGGTTCGATCCTCGGTGTGGGCAAATATTTTTTCCTCAAATTTCCTTTTTTTTCATGTAACCAAGTATTTTTTATGACAATAAATGTTTTTACTTTCTGAGAAATTTTTAAAAACGTAAATAATTTTGTTTGCAACTCTCATTAAATTAATGGCTATCATGCAACACACATGTATGATTGTTCTTGTCCAACGAGGGTTTGTCGGTAGTTTTTGTGTTTTTTTACTACTTTTTGTGAAAGAAAAGGTTTGTTTCACTTTATTTGTGGGGGGTGCATGTCGAAAAAAGACCAAAAATAAAATAATAATGCCATTAAAATAGCTAAATCATTTGCTCATTTACAAATAACAAAGTGTGTGGTTTTTTCATGAGACGTGAACTTTTTTTCATTATAAGAAAAAAGTAAAAAATAAACTTGTTTCCTTAGTAGAACAAGCCTCCTCTTTCACAAAAAGTAGTAAAAAAAACAGAAACTACCGACAAACCCTCGTTGGACAAGAACAATCATATGTTTGTTGCAAGATAGACATTTATTTAATGAAAATTGCACGTTTTTAAAAATTTTTCAGAAATTAAAAACATGTATTATCATAAAAAATATTTGGTTACACGAAGAAAAAGCAAAGACAAAAAAAAATGTATACACCGAAGATCGAACCCGCCACCCCATTGCGCGTCAAATCTTACTATATTCACGTTGCGGGAGAGTTTTTTTCAAGAGTTAAAAACGCGTATAACTCTTTAGGGATTGAATATTTTTTGCAGAACTTTTTGTGGTTGATGGAAAAACTTGTTAGCTTTCATTTGCACCGAACCTGGTGTCCAAAAAGTTGTTAATAAACAAATTAGAGACTCTCACTTAATATCACTTTTATTTCCGGTTCCGGTTATCCGATCAAGTTTTTTCTGGTCTCAAAATTTTCCGTTTCCAAGCACTTTCATATGCACAAAAGCCCATTTCAATACGCTTACCCACAGCCGAGATATTCCATTTGACAATTTGCAAAATTAATTTAAAATTTAAATAAATAAAAGCAAAAAGTTGCATTCGTGCAGATTTCTATGGGGGTTATGCCCGACATCAATATTTATCGTTAAAGTTGGTTTGAAGTCGATTATACTTTCGAAAAGAAAAGTTATTTGCTAATTAACAAATTACATCAATTCTATAAACAATCAAAAAGTATTGAAGATATCGGGCCAAAAAAATGGTATATTCTTTGGTATAAAAGGCATGTTTTTTTAAAAAAACAATATCCTGACCTCATCAGTTTCATCAGTAATCAATTTGTTAATTAAGAAATTTATTTTGGCTATAACAAATGAACGGGTTGACAAAATAAGTTGTGTCTGGCGCCAAGCGACGCGTATTGAAAATATCTTTCGATTGAATCAAGATTTTTTGGGATACGTCAAACCGTTTTCATTTTACTAAATAAAAACGAAAACAAATTTCTTTAAACAATTATTTGACCATGAACCTCGTGGTTTAGGAACATTTTTCATAAGAAAATCTTGTTCAGCTGAATTTTTTCTATAAGAATCCGTTGCTAACTCAAATGGTATACAAAATTTGTAAAATCACCTCTTTTTTACCCCAGGCAGACTCGCCTAGATTATACATAATTTTCTGCATTCAATGATACTACATAAGTGACATTTCAAATATCAAACATTTTATTACATATTATTTTATGTAAGTATGCTATGATTATTCCGATTTAGTCCAATCGACCCATGTAATGTTAGAATACTCGAAATCACGTCGAAAACAATAATTTATGTGATTTATGAGTAAACAACGCCTCAAAATGGTTTTCTAGGATGAAGCGCAATTTTTTAGATAGAACCAAATTGCTCGCTTTGCATCTGGGGCAAATAAACTGAAATTACAGTCTATAAGAAATAAAAAATATTTTCTTCTAATTAACAAATAGTGACTAAGAAGATTCCTTATGAAGGTGGCTTTGAAAACAATGAAACATTTAGCTTGTCAAACTTTTATGCCGGCCTAACATTTAATTGATTATAATTATTGTCAATTATGTTCAAAATGAACGTCCCCGTTTTCACCACTGGTATAAATGCTCCAAAGTAAAAACGTAAGCAAACATACAAAAAAAATACTTACATATTTCCAACCGAGTGTCGTTTTACAACATTCACAGTAAATGTCTGCAACGGCGTGAAGACCGGTTAACAGGACGCGCTCCTCTGCGGGTCCACATCCCACATTTACTCTGAAAAGCAAAGGGGAACATTAGAGAGAAATCTGAGAGAGTTGTGAAATTATCAGATATCAAAAACCGACTCTGTTCAGCAGGTAGGTCAGCAATTATAACGGCAGAAGTGAGAAAAATCGTTTTTTTTCGCACACCATTTTAATGGAAAAAGGCTTATTTTGAAAAAATTGATATAAATAAACCCATCTTCATTTTCGATAAGGAACTGGCAGTACAATTATCGCACATTATTTACAAGACACCCTGTATACAGGGTGTCGAAGGGGGTTTCGAAGATATTTGACATTTTATAAAAAATTTGACAGGTGCAACGATTTGCAAGAACCGTTATAACTTTTTCTGTGTAGGACATCCTCATTTGCTCTTTGGCACGGAGAAAGAACACAAGGAGAACTACGTTCTGCAACTAAAATAAATTCAATATCATACCAAGTGTTCCGTTTTTCGCGTTACATTTTGTCAACTCCAGACCGCGAAAATTTGTTTAGGTCAAATGGAACACTCTATTTTTTTACGTCAAGTTGTGTAAAATTGAATTCCCTTTTTTCTGATATTAGCATTGAGGGGTTAAAGTTTTCAACTTTTTGAAACATTTGCGATTTTATTAGAAATTCATGAATTGTTGTAATCATTTCATCAAAATAGCGATGATTAGAAACAATCAGACATTATCTTATGTGAAAAAATGCCAGCACGTTTAAATTACACCCACGAAGACTTTTTAAATTTGTTTATTATTTATAGAGAATGTGATTAAGGTAATATCAAGAACTTGCAGCACATTTGCTACTCGATATCCACAAAAACGGAAAATAACACTAACACTGTAACATGCGTATTAGATATGAAGATATGGCTTGAACTAAAATAGCAGAGATAAGATCAATTTAAAACACAATTACATTTTAATTTAATAATTGCTCAAAATTCCGCCCTCGAACATCGACACATTTTTCGCACCTTCGGAGGATTAGTTCCTCATGAGTAGCTCTTCTAATTGAATCCTGTGATATGTTTTGAAATACATTTCTTACTCTCTGCATACAATCTTCAATGGTTGTTAATGGGCTCTCATAAACTTTATTTTTAATAGTTCCCCAAATAAAATAATCCAGAACTGATAAGTCGGGCGAGCGAGGAGGCCATAAGAAAGGTCCATTATTGGCAATCCATTGATCATAAAAAGTTTCTTGTAAATAGTTATTAATTAAATATGCGTTATGTGGGGGAGCACCGTCGTGCTGATAAAAAATGTTCGGCGAGAGGTAAATTTTCTAAATAGTTATTATTCAAATTTTGTGAGATATTCAGATATCTTTCACCTAAAAAAAAAAAAACAAAAATGTACCTATACATATTAGAGAAGAGAAAATTTAAATTGCCGTTTAAATTTTCCTGATAAAATTGTAATGCCACCACTCTATCGTTTCTTATGGCACAGTAAACATTGAACCGGCAACTTTCCTGAAAGTTTTGCTCTCTGAACATATGAGGATTTGAGTCACTCCAATAATGCGAATTGTGTCTATTAAAAAGTCCATTTTTAGTAAATTTTGCTTCATCTAATATATCATATAATATTTCCCAAATAAGAATCGTCACCCTCAGACCTTATTAGAATAAATTCACAAAAATTCTGTCTTCTTAGGAAATCTGTTTCTTTTAATCCTTGAACCATATGGAATGAGAACGGGTGAAACTTATGTTTTAATAAGATTCTGTGAATTGAATCCTTGCATAGTCCCGATTCCAGATATTTTACACAATGAGATTTAATAATACATTTGAGTTAGAAATATTCGTCCGCTTTTTAGCGAGTATGTACGGAACAACTCACAAATTATTCAAATCACTGTTTTTCATAAAAAAAAAATGTTATTATAACTGATTTGTTCTAAAGTAGCATTTTACCTTTTAATAAATGTGTACATGTAGCAATAAATCGCTTCATAGAGTATTACGTTAGGGAAGGTCATACACATTAATGCCAGACGTATTATACTATTACTACCAATTTAATAATACGACGGTGTAATATTAATTATTTTGATTGGCTGTGTTAATGGACGTGGAAATTATAATAATAAATGTGTAACTATCTATTATTTCGATGTTAATGTAGTTATAATTACACCTAGAAGGCTTGTATATGCCAATGCGTTTTATACGATACATACATACACATAGTTGCTGTTCAAGCTCCCGAAAACGATTCATTGAAACTAATTTGTTGGCAAAATACGAATTTGCTTAATTTCGATTTTTTTTTAAACTTTGCCACCTCTTAAACATACATGGTTATAACCTCACAACTATTAAAAATAACAATAATTCGAAATTAGAAAAATTCGCATTTTTTAACTAAAAAATCGAATGTATCAAGAGTTCCACAGGGTTCAATTTTGGGACGGTTAGTTTTTGTTATTTTCATTAGTGATGTAACACAGCTGTTAATGTTAACTGTCTACTGTGCGCGAATAACCTTTAACTATACACTGAAATTCAGCCCATCTCATACTGTTCAAACTTACATGTTAAGTTAATTAAATTAAATGACTGGTGTGATAAAAATGTGATATTTTCGTATAAATGCATTTATGGGTAGACCCTTAAATGTCGGTTACACTGTAAAACTTAAATTGGCAGGCTATTAGACAGGTTTTCGTAGTCGTTAATTTCAAATCTGATAATAGAACGCAAAGTGAACCAAATTCCTAATAAGATTTTGTTATACTAACTCTTAGCTTTGCTTTAATTATTAAGATATTAATTCTTGAGAAGTCAAATTTTTGAAATTTAGAACATAAAGTACTGTGATCTAGTCTATTATACAAAAGACATTAGTTGACATAGATCGTCCCTTGAAGAAATGCGATTCTTTGCATAAGAACATGTTGGTTCATATAACAGAACGAAAGCTTTTGAGAAATTGTTGACAATCGTTATAGGTCTGTAATTCCCAATATAATTTTTATATATAGGAATTATTTTAGAACACTTTAGTTTAGTGCATCAGGAAATATATTAGATTTAAGGTGGCCATTCCCTAAAAAGAGACATCCGATAGGGAAATATTCATTATTTTTGCCCATAACTTTTTTTCTTAGTACGTATATTTAAAAAAAATGTAAGAGTACCTAAGTAGAAATAACAAAGACTTTTACTATGAATTTTCACTCAATAATTTCAGTGGTTTGTTATGATTTTACTTAGGTACTGTTATAGTTTTTTTAAATATACGTACTAAGAAAAAAAAGTTATAGCTAAAAATAGTAAATATTTCCCTATCGGATGTCTCTTTCTAGGGAATGGCCACCTTAATGGCTAAATTAAATACAAATGTAAGAGGAGTTGCTAGCACGCCAGCACAATCATGTAGTATGAAGGCTGGAATTTTGTCAGGACCCATTGTGTATTTAGGCTTGACTTTTTTTTAAGGAATTTAAAAGTTCTTTTTCTGTAAACTGTTCGATTGTTAAAAAATCTGTTTCTGCGTCTACAAGAAGGTCCTCAATTGATAGAGTAGACATAACATATGAACTACAAAAGTGTTAAGTGAAAGCACTAACCACTTCCTTGTTCCCTACATAATGTTTATCCTCATAGTACATAGCTGTTGGTAAATTATTACTAGATTTCTTATTGTCAATGAACTAAACTTACTAGGATTGACTTTAATATCACTTTAAATGCCACAATATTTTTTTTCATAATTCCATCGCATATAAATGAAAATTAAAGTAAAGATATACTTTAATTAATATGTAATTAATTTCAATAATTAACATTCCTTTCCCTTGTGTGTACTAATGCGGACATACAGTTGGGAAAACAGGGAATGGTGGTGTGACGGCCGACCTTGAACGGAGTGAATACCAAAATATCTGGACAAGAAACTTAAATTCCATTTAAAGTTATCAGGATCGTTTCTAAACTTCCCGATCGTTCCTGTTTTCGGTTTCAAGACACCGTGCTATACAATTGTTCAAAGGAAGCACTTCTCAGCGTTTGACGTACTTGATCTCTCACGGCTACTTGAACCGCGGCTATAAATCACATTGTTCAGTGGACGCAAAGAAACCCCTTTTATTATTTTATGTCGTTTGCTCACGAAAGCTAGATCATCCTTGGTGGCGCATTAAAAGCGTACTTTAAATTTATTTTGCAGAGGCACACAATATGCAAATCATAATGAATATACAAGGCTCATCCCACATGTTAGCATTTCAAACAGAAATGTAGTAGAATAGTAACTGGTGATGATTTCAGAAGTAAACGAGTGCCTACGGAATCACGTCGTTGTTCACCAGGAAATAGCGCATATAGGAGTAGTACTGTGACACCGATTCATAAGCTGAGGTCGGATGTACCTATCGGATTCCAGAGGTGGCTTTTACACATTATATATTGTAAACACGTAATGAAACATTCTGCTCTCGGTCTATTATGCACTAATCTACTCAAAGTTATCTTATATATAATAGTGTGGGGTCAAAGTGTAGACATTCAGCGTATATTTATATTACAGAAGAGAATTTTAAGGATTATTTTTAACATAGACTTCTGACAATCTTGTCGAACAATATTTAAAAAGAAAAACATCCTTACCCTAGTGTCAATATATCTTTACAAATTATTAACTTATATTCATACAAACAAAAGTAAATCACCAATATGTAAACATCAACATGCTACACGCAACAACATGAATATCTATATAAATAAATATGACCTAACATCACATTGAAGATCACCCATTTATGCTGGCAGCTATTGTTACAATAAAATGCCACCAAATATTAAAAATGAAAGTAATGTAAATAAATTTAAGGCTCAGCTAAAACGATTTATAATTTCCAATTGTTTTTATACCCTACAGGAATATAATTCCTTTTAACTTGTATACCATGTAAGCAAAATAATGATAAGTACTTTATCTTTATTTCGCACTTTGCACATATTGCAATACTGTCCACGTGCATATGTAAGCTCTATGTTTTTTATGTATTTGTAAACATGTGTGTATTGTATATACAGATTCGGAAAATACAGTTTAGGGTATAGGAATAACGATGCAATTGACCACGCCCCGCTAGTTCCATAAATCATGAAAGCAGACACACAATGAATTGAATTTAGTACGGCATGAACTAAGGATGGATGCAGACGTCGGTAATAATTTCTATACGAAACGAGAAAATATCTCTTCGTCAAAAGCGAAGAAGTTATTTGTCACATTTTTAACAAATAATTTCTTCTATTGAAAGCATTTCTGGAGTTTCTTATTAAAACCGAAATGAAAATAGAACAGTAAAATGAAATTAAATAACTCGGAAACTAAAATCAACTAATAATTATCAAAACATAAATTATTCTTATTAAATTACAAAAATAGAATATTAAAATAAAATTAAATAACCCTCAGAAACTAAGATCAACTAATAATTATCAAACAATAAATTAATGAAGTAAGGATTCAAACAAACCACCTTCTTGTGCCAAACAATAGTCAAACCGATTATACAATGAACCTCTCATATCATTGAGTTGATTTGGAGTAATGCTTGCACAAAGTTGGAAAAGTTTTTCCCGTAATTCAACTAAATTATTGGCTCGTTCAAACGCATGTTTGTACGCGGTTTCCTTTAAAACGCCCTACAGAAAGAAATCATGGGGTGCTAGATCAGGTGACCTGGGGGGCCATTTTATCATTCCGCTCGTAGCTATTAAACGATTGGGAAATGTTCTTTCCAGAAAATTAATAACAGTTAAAGTATTGGGACTTGGGTAGCGGTCTTGTTGAAACTAAATGTCAATGTCAAAGTTAACAGGAAGATTTTGAACTGCAGGAATTATTTGGTTTTGTAAAAGCTCTAAATATTTATTGCCATTTAAATTGCCATCGATTAGCAGTGGGCCTATAATATGATTGTCTAAAATTTCCGTCCAAACGTTCAACTTTTGAGGATACTGAGTTCGCACAGCAACACTCAAATGTTTATTTTTTCGAGACCAATATCGTACTACGGATGGATTGCGTTTCCTATGTAATGAAACGGATGATTCATCTATAAACAATATATTCTTTAAGAAGTTTTCATTCTCATTCGCTTTATTTATCATGATTTCACAAAATTCCATCCGTTTGAAATTGTCCTCGGGAAATATTTCTTGCGTTGTTTGAACTTTAAAACAACTGTACCCATTTCTTTTCAAAATATTTCTTACAGTTCTTTCCTTCATGTCAACTTCATCAGCAATTTGTCTGCTAGATCAAGGTTCACTAGTTTCAACAAGTGCACAGACATTAGTTTCGCGAATTTCACGTTCTTCGCTCATTTGTTGATGACGGGGTTCGGGTTGACAGTATTTTTTACAATAATTCACGACACACCCGAAATTCTCAAATTGTTTAATAATGTATGAAATTATGCTAGCTGAGGGTCTGTCTTGATATGCCACAGTAAATATATTTGTTGTGTCATCAGTGGAATGGCCCCCGAAGTACCACTTCACAATTTGCACTTTTTCTGCAGTTGTATAAACACACGGCATTTTAATAACGAAATTGAGATTCATTTATTTTATTCCCACACGTCTAAACACCTACGCTATTAAAAGCAGAATGGGTGCGCTCGAGCTGTTCTCAACTCGTCGCGGTCAAGCGATGGACCAATGCCCTGCATTATTCTACGACAAGGCGTGGTTTATCTGCGCAGAAACAAGTTTACGTACCTAAAACTAAATTTGCTGAATCTGTATATTTATATATTATTAGTAGAGGACATAACCCGGTCTTGATGCGGCGGAGCTGAGCTCCCCCCACTACTTTCGGGGCGGGGCCTAGGGGGCGTGGCCTAATGGGCGGGGCTTAATGGGCGTGGTCTAAGGGGAGGGGCTTAATGGGCGGGGCCTAGGGGGCGGGGACTTAGGGGCGTGGTCTGGAAGGGGGAAATTAGTATGGTGGGGTGGTAATAAATGTACTGACGGTAACTACGTAGGTGAAGGGGCAATTGACGTGGTGGTGGGAGGTAATGCTGTGACGTAACATTCACAGGTGGTGGGAGCATCCCTATTATTATAAAAGTGAATGAGCTGTTGGTATATGACCATTGTATAGGCTAGACTGCTACAGTAAAGGAATACTATGCATTATTTCCATACTTAGTGATACGATGGATAATTGTCATATGCAGTTCTCACATTTAAAATTTTATATCTATCGATGCTAGATGAACGTACGTTTTAATCGCAATTACTTGTATGCAAGAAATGTCGTAGGTCTCAGCCAACTTTACATAACAATTCAAGTTTTACATTCATCGCTACATTTTTTTTACTTTATGGGCACACATGTCATTACTGCAATAAAAAAAAACTCTTTTTCTATGTTTGAATACATGCAAATAACACGCATTCAAAGAATTTTTTTACAAATGGACAATTATTATGTAAAATAGTTAAATTTTTACATTCATCGCTACACACATGGGCACACATTTTATTACTGTAGATTTATGTCATTTTTCTTCACACGTAAATAACACAAGTCTTCAAAGTATTTAGTTACAAATGGACAATTATTATGCAAAGAAGTTCAATTTTTACATTAATCGCTGCATTTCTGACTGTATGGGCACACATTTTATTACTATAGATTTATGTGATTTCTTTTCACACGTAAATAACACATGTTTTCAAAATATTTTGTTACAATTATTATGTAAACCACATAAAAAAAAAGAATTACGTATCTAATCGCAGTAATGATATTTTAAAACTGCAGATTTATCAGATTACTTTTTTTTCAAATTGTATGCATGCAATGCAGACACAAAATGCAACACATGAATGCAATGTTATCTTTATAAAACGAGGGTAATTACGGATAAAACGAGGGTAATTAAGGATAAAACGAGGGTAATTAAGGATAAAACGAGGGTAATTACGGATAAAACGAGGGTAATTAAGGATAAAACGAGGGTAATTTAGGATAAAACGAGGATAATTAAGGATAAAACGAGGGTAATTTAGGATAAAATGTAACAAAATGCAACAAAATGCAGCGAAATGTAACAAAATGCAATGATTTGTAACAAAATGCAACACAATGTAACAAAAGGCAACATACAATGCAACGAAATGTAACAGATTTCAACACACAATGTAACAAAATGCAACGTACAATGCAACATACGATGCAATGTGTGCAATGTATGCAATGTATGCAATGTATGCAATATGTGCAATGTGTGCAATGTGTGCAATGTATGCGATGTATGCAATGTGTGCAATGTGTGCAATGTGTGCAATGTATGCAATGTATGCAATGTGTGCAATGTGTGCAATGTGTGCAATGTATGCAGTGTGTGCAATGTGTGCAATGTGTGCAATGTGTGCAATGTGTGCAATGTGTGCAATGTGTGCAATGTGTGCAATGTGTGCAATGTATGCAATGTATGCAATGTGTGCAATGTGTGCAATGTATGCAATGTGTGCAATGTATGCAATGTGTGCAATGTATGCAATGTGTGCAATGTGTGCAATGTGTGCAATGTGTGCAATGTATGCAATGTATGCAATGTATGCAATGTAACACACAATGCAACATAGAACGTAACACAATGCAACAAAGTGTAACAAAATGAAGCGAAATGTAACAAAATGCAACATAAAATGCAACAAAATACGACATACAATGCAATAAAATGTAACACAATGCAACATGATGCAACACAACGCAACACCATATAACATACAATGCAATAAGGATATATCACATACACCTAGTAATAGAAGTTAGATAATACACGGTAATTTAGGAAATAATTTTTATTTGTACATACAAATAAATTTAAAAAACAATATATACAGAATAGTTCCTATACTACATAACATTAATACAATTACAAATAAGTTTAACAAATTACTACGCTACTTGATATATACATAATTACAAATCTATGTATTGCAAACGTTGCAAACATCTACCCGAGTAACTAGGTACAGTGGCAGCCCACAACATTTGCAATACTTCCTCACATTTTCGTCCAATAGCGATGTGGTTGTGTGGACACTTTTATGTAAATGCTCTCCCACCACCCTATTAGAATATGGGATGTAGCACACTTCACACAACATGTGTTCTTCACTACCATAAACATTAAACACACTAACATACCCGGAGCTAAAACGGTATATGGCATCCCTCGGGTTAGACCACCTATTGTTTATATATTGTGCCCTCATCTGCTGCACTCCAGGTATGCGGCATTCAACCCCTTCGTCCACATCGTCTTCTGCAAGACCCACATCGCCGTCAACATCAACGGTGGCTAGCCAGTTTAAAAAAGCTCTACCTTTCATTTTTAAACTATTTTTTGTAAATTTTCAAATTGTATTGAAACTATGATTTGGTTTCGAATCGCATTCTCTATTTATAATATGATAGCACCACTACAAGGGCAGACCTAGGTGGGACTACTCTAGCAGTATTGGTTCGAAGCAAAATCTGAAAACTAATTAGGATTGGTGCGTAGCTCCCCCTCTACTCACTATGCTTTTGATTTTTGTGTCAATATTTACATGGGAAGGGTGGTCTTAAAACGAATTCAGTTATCACCGAGAATTCTTACAAAAATAAAAACACAGCTGAATTAAATAAGATGAAGTAAAATGCATTTTGCTAAAGGGTAGAAATCTTAACAAGTGTAGTTATATTCATCATACAATAAAGTTACAGCTGTTATATAATGTCAAAATCTAAGTTACACGAATTTTTGCATAAATTGCAGATTGGGAGTATATACTATATGTGAGCGTCATTTTTTTTTTTTTTTGCTAGTAGACGATTAAGGCCTATACTCGAAACATTACTATATTATATATGGTAAGGTATAGCATACTTGTATATGGGCAACACAATATTTTTATCTTTTATGTACAGTTACCTGCAATAGAGTATTATTAATATGTTACCAAGTAGTAAGATATAGGTAAGTTGCTGTTTAAAAGTGAATCATCATTTGTTGGCTTAATTGTATTGAAACATATTCTTTATAGGATTTTGCAAACTGCAGAAAAAAATAACTATCTTTTAGTTCCCATAAATAGTTTTTTTTTTCATATTTAACCCAGTGATAATTAAGTAACCCTGGCTACATATAAAAGCACAGATAATTGGACTGAGAAAAAAAAAATTGCGATCTATTTATAATTGGATCTAAACTTTATTCTTAGTTAAATATTCTCTGATGTTCACTGACTAGGTAATTCAATAAAATCACTTTTTTTTTCTGTTTCAACCCTTAATTGACCATTGACCAGATTTACTGTTAAACGGCTGTGTTGGTATCGGAACTCGACTGAATTTCGTCAAGTCGTTAAAAATTATTACCTGTCTGGCTATTGAAAAGATTGACTTAATTAAACCGGCTGTTTCATATATATTATGTAATTAAATCGAATGCGCCTTGTACGGTCCAAACGTCTGTCTTATAATTTTTTTTTTTCTAATAAAATATTTTCAACTGTTCGTTGAATAGGTAATTAAATAAGATCGCATTTTTTAACCCCTAATTGGATATTGAACAGATTTACTGTTAATAGAAAGACTGCAGCTTTACCTGCCGCTTTCTCGTTTTCTCACATATTGGTATTTATTAAAAGATACCCTACACAACCGACCACATTCTACATAAATTAACTATCTATTTTAACAAGGTGTGCGACTTAACGAAGTTTTTTTTTTGTATTGAGTGAAAAACCAGTCTAAAATGCTAAATAGACTCCCATTTCAAGTCTTCAAAATAAGTAAGTAAACTAGTTATTGTTCTTAATAAAAATTATAGTAGAAAGCTCTCTATAATATTATATCTCGGGGTAGTTTTAAAACAGCAGATATACCTACAATCACACTTTCCGCTAAGAATTGTACAAATTATAGCCACACCTTTTGTACTTATTGCAAATAGGATGTTATTATGGACAGTTCGCGGATAGTAATCTTTTGTTACTCGTAAATACCCGAAGTGTCGGTGATTACCTGAATCTTGTTACTTTGTCACATATGATTTCTTGCCTACTTTATCACACGCTGTCGTTGACTATTGTATAACTATATGTAATATTTCGAGCAGCATTTCGAGTCACTCGCTAGTTACCTTTATAGGTGCTCTATCGCTTTGGTACACTGGTGGTTATACAACGAGGAACATGATATCAGTGGCGGCGCAAGGAGTCTTGGGGCCTTGTTTAAGAAATTGATTTGGGGTCCACATAAAAAATATTTGTTTAATGAGATAATGTATTTCACGAGGCATTTCCAATTTTAATATTTACATACTTTTATAAAATTAAGAGATTTCACTTCATAAACACACCATTGGATAGCACAACAAGCGAAAAAACTTTTTTTTTTGTCTTTCAAAATAGATACCAAGTACATTGGAAATAAATAAATAAATGAATTAAAAACAGCAGTTTTCTTTTAAAACAGAATTGCACTAAAAAGTAGAAAATATTTTTTTATTCAGTGTAAAAAAAATTACAAGCGATTCGCCATTTTTGTGCCGGCCGCCATATTGGATTTAGAATGACGTCACGAAGCTTATTGTATTGTACTTTATATACCCTTCATTTGATACCCATGTGGGGGCGATTGTCAAGGAAAAGGTAATCCGCCATATTGTGGTTGCTGCCTTATTGGATCCACCATAATAATAATTATATACTGCTTTCCAAGCCTCATAGTCACCTATTGAAAAGATTGACTGTTAATTAAAAAAACAACTCAAATTTCAACATACAATGTAACAAAATGCAACATACAATGCAACAAATTGCAACATTCAATGTAACAAAATGTAACAAATTGCAACATACAATGCAACGAAATGTAAGAAAAGGCAACATGCAATGCAACAAAATATGACAGAATGCAACATACAATGCAACAAAATGAAACATACAATGCATCAAAATGTAACACAATGCAACATACAATGCAACAAAATATAACAAATTGCAACATATAATACAACAAAACGTAACACACAGTGCAACAAGATGCAATGAATTGTAACAAATTTCAACATATAATGCAACAAAACGTAACACACAATGCAACAATATGCAATGAATTGTAACAAAATGCAACATACAATGCAACAAAACGTGCAAATTGCAACACATAATGCAACGAAATGTAACAAAATGCAACACACAATGTAACAAAATGCAATGAATGTAACAAAAGGCAACGAAATGTAACAAATTACAACATACAATGTAACAAAATGCAACGTGCAATGCAACAAAATGTAACAAACAATGCAACATAATGCAACACATAGTGCAACATAATCTAACATATTGCAACAAATGTAACATAATGTAACATACAATGTAACAACACACTCCTGACAATGTGACGAAATGCAACAAAATGTAACAAACAATGCAATACAGTGAACATGCAATGTAACATAATGCAACACAATGTAACGCAATGGAACATACAATGTAACATTCTGTCACGTATTTCTTATGTCATCGCTAACCTCGAAGAGTGAAAGTGTACCTAATTAACGATAACGACTAACACGTTTGGCATATGACATAACAACTGATTGTCCATTTTCATATCGGGATGAATGAAATACATTGCAATTCTTTCGTAAAACATAAACCGTATTAGACTTTTTCAATAATTTTCATTATTTTTATCTTGAGAAATAATTTCTTCGCACAATTTAGGGCGAGTAGCATGTCTTTTAATGTTCTACAATTACAGCGAGCAATCATTTGAAGGTAAAAGTGTCAACTCACTTTCGTTTCTATAAGATCACATTCTGCAATAGATTCCTCCGCCATAACCCATTTAATATTTACAGCTATGGGTGCTCAAACAACAAGTTTGTAGGTTAACAGTAACATTTATTCAATAATCCCCGTATCTCGCATGCATTATATTTTAGACCCGGACGAATACGAATTTTGATAATCACGATAATGTCATGTGGGTCAATATCCGATATCCACGCTAATACTTTCATTTTTCGGTGTATGGCTTCATGACCACCTAATGACTTTCCATGACCACATCTCATGACTATTTAGGTACACAGGTATAGGTACATAGGTGCAGGCATACAGGAACATGGTTATAGGTACTGGTATATGGCTACGACATGATGTCCGTTAGGTTAGATAAGATGGTCGCTGCCGGTTCGTTAGGTTAGATACAGTGTCTGCTTGCATGTTTGGTTAGGTAGATTGATCGCTTGCCTTTTAGGTTAGGTAGAGTAGTCGCTAGCGGCCACTCTACCTAACCTAAAAGGCAAGCGATCAATCTACCTAACCAAACATGCAAGCAGACACTGTATCTAACCTAACGAACCGGCAGCGACCATCTTATCTAACCTAACGGACATCATGTCGTAGCCATATACCAGTACCTATAACCATGTTCCTGTATGCCTGCACCTATGTACCTATACCTGTGTACCTAAATAGTCATGAGATGTGGTCATGGAAAGTCATTAGGTGGTCATGAAGCCATACACCGAAAAATGAAAGTATTAGCGTGGATATCGGATATTGACCCACATGACATTATCGTGATTATCAAAATTCGTATTCGTCCGGGTCTAAAATATAATGCATGCGAGATACGGGGATTATTGAATAAATGTTACTGTTAACCTACAAACTTGTTGTTTGAGCACCCATAGCTGTAAATATTAAATGGGTTATGGCGGAGGAATCTATTGCAGAATGTGATCTTATAGAAACGAAAGTGAGTTGACACTTTTACCTTCAAATGATTGCTCGCTGTAATTGTAGAACATTAAAAGACATGCTACTCGCCCTAAATTGTGCGAAGAAATTATTTCTCAAGATAAAAATAATGAAAATTATTGAAAAAGTCTAATACGGTTTATGTTTTACGAAAGAATTGCAATGTATTTCATTCATCCCGATATGAAAATGGACAATCAGTTGTTATGTCATATGCCAAACGTGTTAGTCGTTATCGTTAATTAGGTACACTTTCACTCTTCGAGGTTAGCGATGACATAAGAAATACGTGACAGAATGTTACATTGTATGTTCCATTGCGTTACATTGTGTTGCATTATGTTACATTGCATGTTCACTGTATTGCATTGTTTGTTACATTTTGTTGCATTTCGTCACATTGTCAGGAGTGTGTTGTTACATTGTATGTTACATTATGTTACATTTGTTGCAATATGTTAGATTATGTTGCACTATGTGTTGCATTATGTTGCATTGTTTGTTACATTTTGTTGCATTGCACGTTGCATTTTGTTACATTGTATGTTGTAATTTGTTACATTTCGTTGCCTTTTGTTACATTCATTGCATTTTGTTACATTGTGTGTTGCATTTTGTTACATTTCGTTGCATTATGTGTTGCAATTTGCACGTTTTGTTGCATTGTATGTTGCATTTTGTTACAATTCATTGCATATTGTTGCATTGTGTGTTACGTTTTGTTGCATTATATGTTGAAATTTGTTACAATTCATTGCATCTTGTTGCACTGTGTGTTACGTTTTGTTGTATTATATGTTGCAATTTGTTATATTTTGTTGCATTGTATGTTGCATTGTGTTACATTTTGATGCATTGTATGTTTCATTTTGTTGCATTGTATGTTGCATTCTGTCATATTTTGTTGCATTGCATGTTGCCTTTTCTTACATTTCGTTGCATTGTATGTTGCAATTTGTTACATTTTGTTACATTGAATGTTGCAATTTGTTGCATTGTATGTTGCATTTTGTTACATTGTATGTTGAAATTTGAGTTGTTTTTTTAATTAACAGTCAATCTTTTCAATAGGTGACTATGAGGCTTGGAAAGCAGTATATAATTATTATTATGGTGGATCCAATAAGGCAGCAACCACAATATGGCGGATTACCTTTTCCTTGACAATCGCCCCCACATGGGTATCAAATGAAGGGTATATAAAGTACAATACAATAAGCTTCGTGACGTCATTCTAAATCCAATATGGCGGCCGGCACAAAAATGGCGAATCGCTTGTAATTTTTTTTACACTGAATAAAAAAATATTTTCTACTTTTTAGTGCAATTCTGTTTTAAAAGAAAACTGCTGTTTTTAATTCATTTATTTATTTATTTCCAATGTACTTGGTATCTATTTTGAAAGACAAAAAAAAAAGTTTTTTCGCTTGTTGTGCTATCCAATGGTGTGTTTATGAAGTGAAATCTCTTAATTTTATAAAAGTATGTAAATATTAAAATTGGAAATGCCTCGTGAAATACATTATCTCATTAAACAAATATTTTTTATGTGGACCCCAAATCAATTTCTTAAACAAGGCCCCAAGACTCCTTGCGCCGCCACTGATATCATGTTCCTCGTTGTATAACCACCAGTGTACCAAAGCGATAGAGCACCTATAAAGGTAACTAGCGAGTGACTCGAAATGCTGCTCGAAATATTACATATAGTTATACAATAGTCAACGACAGCGTGTGATAAAGTAGGCAAGAAATCATATGTGACAAAGTAACAAGATTCAGGTAATCACCGACACTTCGGGTATTTACGAGTAACAAAAGATTACTATCCGCGAACTGTCCATAATAACATCCTATTTGCAATAAGTACAAAAGGTGTGGCTATAATTTGTACAATTCTTAGCGGAAAGTGTGATTGTAGGTATATCTGCTGTTTTAAAACTACCCCGAGATATAATATTATAGAGAGCTTTCTACTATAATTTTTATTAAGAACAATAACTAGTTTACTTACTTATTTTGAAGACTTGAAATGGGAGTCTATTTAGCATTTTAGACTGGTTTTTCACTCAATACAAAAAAAAAACTTCGTTAAGTCGCACACCTTGTTAAAATAGATAGTTAATTTATGTAGAATGTGGTCGGTTGTGTAGGGTATCTTTTAATAAATACCAATATGTGAGAAAACGAGAAAGCGGCAGGTAAAGCTGCAGTCTTTCTATTAACAGTAAATCTGTTCAATATCCAATTAGGGGTTAAAAAATGCGATCTTATTTAATTACCTATTCAACGAACAGTTGAAAATATTTTATTAGAAAAAAAAAAATTATAAGACAGACGTTTGGACCGTACAAGGCGCATTCGATTTAATTACATAATATATATGAAACAGCCGGTTTAATTAAGTCAATCTTTTCAATAGCCAGACAGGTAATAATTTTTAACGACTTGACGAAATTCAGTCGAGTTCCGATACCAACACAGCCGTTTAACAGTAAATCTGGTCAATGGTCAATTAAGGGTTGAAACAGAAAAAAAAAGTGATTTTATTGAATTACCTAGTCAGTGAACATCAGAGAATATTTAACTAAGAATAAAGTTTAGATCCAATTATAAATAGATCGCAATTTTTTTTTTCTCAGTCCAATTATCTGTGCTTTTATATGTAGCCAGGGTTACTTAATTATCACTGGGTTAAATATGAAAAAAAAAACTATTTATGGGAACTAAAAGATAGTTATTTTTTTCTGCAGTTTGCAAAATCCTATAAAGAATATGTTTCAATACAATTAAGCCAACAAATGATGATTCACTTTTAAACAGCAACTTACCTATATCTTACTACTTGGTAACATATTAATAATACTCTATTGCAGGTAACTGTACATAAAAGATAAAAATATTGTGTTGCCCATATACAAGTATGCTATACCTTACCATATATAATATAGTAATGTTTCGAGTATAGGCCTTAATCGTCTACTAGCAAAAAAAAAAAAAAATGACGCTCACATATAGTATATACTCCCAATCTGCAATTTATGCAAAAATTCGTGTAACTTAGATTTTGACATTATATAACAGCTGTAACTTTATTGTATGATGAATATAACTACACTTGTTAAGATTTCTACCCTTTAGCAAAATGCATTTTACTTCATCTTATTTAATTCAGCTGTGTTTTTATTTTTGTAAGAATTCTCGGTGATAACTGAATTCGTTTTAAGACCACCCTTCCCATGTAAATATTGACACAAAAATCAAAAGCATAGTGAGTAGAGGGGGAGCTACGCACCAATCCTAATTAGTTTTCAGATTTTGCTTCGAACCAATACTGCTAGAGTAGTCCCACCTAGGTCTGCCCTTGTAGTGGTGCTATCATATTATAAATAGAGAATGCGATTCGAAACCAAATCATAGTTTCAATACAATTTGAAAATTTACAAAAAATAGTTTAAAAATGAAAGGTAGAGCTTTTTTAAACTGGCTAGCCACCGTTGATGTTGACGGCGATGTGGGTCTTGCAGAAGACGATGTGGACGAAGGGGTTGAATGCCGCATACCTGGAGTGCAGCAGATGAGGGCACAATATATAAACAATAGGTGGTCTAACCCGAGGGATGCCATATACCGTTTTAGCTCCGGGTATGTTAGTGTGTTTAATGTTTATGGTAGTGAAGAACACATGTTGTGTGAAGTGTGCTACATCCCATATTCTAATAGGGTGGTGGGAGAGCATTTACATAAAAGTGTCCACACAACCACATCGCTATTGGACGAAAATGTGAGGAAGTATTGCAAATGTTGTGGGCTGCCACTGTACCTAGTTACTCGGGTAGATGTTTGCAACGTTTGCAATACATAGATTTGTAATTATGTATATATCAAGTAGCGTAGTAATTTGTTAAACTTATTTGTAATTGTATTAATGTTATGTAGTATAGGAACTATTCTGTATATATTGTTTTTTAAATTTATTTGTATGTACAAATAAAAATTATTTCCTAAATTACCGTGTATTATCTAACTTCTATTACTAGGTGTATGTGATATATCCTTATTGCATTGTATGTTATATGGTGTTGCGTTGTGTTGCATCATGTTGCATTGTGTTACATTTTATTGCATTGTATGTCGTATTTTGTTGCATTTTATGTTGCATTTTGTTACATTTCGCTTCATTTTGTTACACTTTGTTGCATTGTGTTACGTTCTATGTTGCATTGTGTGTTACATTGCATACATTGCATACATTGCATACATTGCACACATTGCACACATTGCACACATTGCACACATTGCATACATTGCACACATTGCATACATTGCACACATTGCATACATTGCACACATTGCACACATTGCATACATTGCATACATTGCACACATTGCACACATTGCACACATTGCACACATTGCACACATTGCACACATTGCACACATTGCACACACTGCATACATTGCACACATTGCACACATTGCACACATTGCATACATTGCATACATTGCACACATTGCACACATTGCACACATTGCATACATCGCATACATTGCACACATTGCACACATTGCACATATTGCATACATTGCATACATTGCATACATTGCATACATTGCACACATTGCATCGTATGTTGCATTGTACGTTGCATTTTGTTACATTGTGTGTTGAAATCTGTTACATTTCGTTGCATTGTATGTTGCCTTTTGTTACATTGTGTTGCATTTTGTTACAAATCATTGCATTTTGTTACATTTCGCTGCATTTTGTTGCATTTTGTTACATTTTATCCTAAATTACCCTCGTTTTATCCTTAATTATCCTCGTTTTATCCTAAATTACCCTCGTTTTATCCTTAATTACCCTCGTTTTATCCGTAATTACCCTCGTTTTATCCTTAATTACCCTCGTTTTATCCTTAATTACCCTCGTTTTATCCGTAATTACCCTCGTTTTATAAAGATAACATTGCATTCATGTGTTGCATTTTGTGTCTGCATTGCATGCATACAATTTGAAAAAAAAGTAATCTGATAAATCTGCAGTTTTAAAATATCATTACTGCGATTAGATACGTAATTCTTTTTTTTTATGTGGTTTACATAATAATTGTAACAAAATATTTTGAAAACATGTGTTATTTACGTGTGAAAAGAAATCACATAAATCTATAGTAATAAAATGTGTGCCCATACAGTCAGAAATGCAGCGATTAATGTAAAAATTGAACTTCTTTGCATAATAATTGTCCATTTGTAACTAAATACTTTGAAGACTTGTGTTATTTACGTGTGAAGAAAAATGACATAAATCTACAGTAATAAAATGTGTGCCCATGTGTGTAGCGATGAATGTAAAAATTTAACTATTTTACATAATAATTGTCCATTTGTAAAAAAATTCTTTGAATGCGTGTTATTTGCATGTATTCAAACATAGAAAAAGAGTTTTTTTTTATTGCAGTAATGACATGTGTGCCCATAAAGTAAAAAAAATGTAGCGATGAATGTAAAACTTGAATTGTTATGTAAAGTTGGCTGAGACCTACGACATTTCTTGCATACAAGTAATTGCGATTAAAACGTACGTTCATCTAGCATCGATAGATATAAAATTTTAAATGTGAGAACTGCATATGACAATTATCCATCGTATCACTAAGTATGGAAATAATGCATAGTATTCCTTTACTGTAGCAGTCTAGCCTATACAATGGTCATATACCAACAGCTCATTCACTTTTATAATAATAGGGATGCTCCCACCACCTGTGAATGTTACGTCACAGCATTACCTCCCACCACCACGTCAATTGCCCCTTCACCTACGTAGTTACCGTCAGTACATTTATTACCACCCCACCATACTAATTTCCCCCTTCCAGACCACGCCCCTAAGTCCCCGCCCCCTAGGCCCCGCCCATTAAGCCCCTCCCCTTAGACCACGCCCATTAAGCCCCGCCCATTAGGCCACGCCCCCTAGGCCCCGCCCCGAAAGTAGTGGGGGGAGCTCAGCTCCGCCGCATCAAGACCGGGTTATGTCCTCTACTATTATTGTATGTTGTGTATTGACTATATTTACAATTTTAATTGCAGTTTTTACATAATTATGTATAATATCTCTTAACACTTTAATTGTATTTTAGACTCCATCCAATGTATTATTGGCCAAAGGAACGAATAAATTTATTATTATTATTATTCCTAGAAAGTCATGCAACATACTAACTTAATTGAATTTAATTTTACAATGTTAGCGGGTAACTTAGTTTTATCGAGAAATGCACTAAGTATATTAAATAAAAACGTACCTACTGCGTAATAGATTATTTTAAACTGCAGTAGGTATACCTACTGGCAATTTACATTACTGAAGCCCAGTTTCGGACGTGGAGGGGAGTAATTTAACAGAATTACTCAGCGTCTTCCTTACTGTAGATTCATTTGGACGTAAGGACTAAAAACGTGAAGTTAAAATGTCGCAATCTACTGAACCGACTCAAGCTGCAGTTTTTTGGATTCGCGATATTGCCGACTTACATTTTGATTGTAGACACTGTACTGCACTATATGTGACAAAGCAATTTCCTGGTCGTGCAAAACAAATATTTTAACACACATTTCTTCGGAAAACCATAAAAGTATTAAACTAGGTGGCTTTACTTACAGTGACACGCAACGTAATTTTAAGTTAGTGGAATTTATCATAGGATGGTAGAAACTAGACAAAATCCACTTTTTAGACTATTTTTGGAAACATGTATTAGTGGCAAATACAGCAATGTTAAGGTGCCTTCGGAGTCTAGACTAAGAAATAGTTATTTATTGTATAAGTTTTTTGGATAGCGTTTTATCCACACAAGACAGTTTAAACTCTAGAACTTCGTTCTCGAGCTTAAATGTTCTTGCGCGGATAAAACGCGACTAAAACACGAATGCTATACAACGTTTTATCCAGAATCCCTTCTAGTCTAGTGCCTTACAAGAGGAGACATCAATTTTTTTCTATAGATTTATCAAAAACTTCGACAAGCACAATGCGTTCTGAAACCGATGACAACTACAAGTTTGTTATTAATGGAAACGAAGTGAAATATGATAAAACAAATAAGGAAATGTCTATTAATATAAATGTTAATATTAATAAAAAGTAAATAAAATGTAATTGATTCAGGATTGTATATTTCATTATTCCACTAGTGGATAAAGTGGTACTGTATATGCTTAATAAGTGTGGATAAAACTCCAATTATAATGTGATTGTGGATAAAAAATATTTACGGAGTGCGAAAATATTAGACAGAAATTTTATTCTGAGCTTAACGGGAAGTATATCTGGCTTATGGACGAAATAATTCATACTTGCGGGTTGAAGGTAGCGAATGTTTTAGTGGGTGCGTTGAAGGAAAATTGTGCAATGAGCGAACACTTGATCGCCTCTAAAGTTTTAGAAGCTACAAATTCTCGCACTATATGGAGCAAATTAAAATTGAAGACTTTTGGGGTGACAAATATGCAGAAAATAAGCAGGCCCGTTTCCAGATAATTCGGAATAGGGTAAAACCAGTTTTTTGTGCCCCCCCCCCCCCCCCCCAAAAAAAACATAAATCCTCCCACAATTTAATAGAACCACAAAAAGCGAAAACGTCTATTAGCCAGATTATTGTATGAACAATTAAAAGACGTTAGTCGTGATACTACTTCATGACGTAGTAGTCTTTATACTCTTTAAAAATAAATATGGCTGGCTGTTGCTTATTTTATATCACCCACTTGAAAAAGAGACCGCATACATCCCGGTATAGATTTTACGGTCAAGCAGTACACTTTCTCTCGTTGTTTATAAACACTCTTTTGTGTTGATTTATTCAACCAACATAATTTAATCAAATATCAACTATATGAAATAGCTAGACTCGTGCCAATTTATATCAATCAATGCAGAATTGTTTACGCTTTAATTCAATACAATTTCGGCGTTTTGTTGCCGCTTTATCCGGATTTATCTCGAGATCTTGTAGGAGCCACGAAACACGCGTCTGTCACCGAATTCGACACACATTGAACTCCTATTAGAAGGTGCTACCTTAATGTTGATAAATTAATAGCTAGTGTAAATAAAGTTTTTCTTAAAGCACTAAGTCGTATATGGTTGTTTCAAGAAATTCTATCAAATACTCCATTTCCTCCGGATCCCATTACAACACGATGAGAAACTTCGCTAAAGGCAGCATGGTACTCTTACTGTCATTTTGAAAATGTGAAATCCGTAATACAGCAGTTCAAATTACACAGTTGCTGTTTCTCAAGCGCAACAGGCATTTATGGATCCATCTGTTCAAGAACATCTGGAGACCATACACGGGATGTTTTTCACGAATTCCATTAGCCATACGGGACTTTCAATATCAGTCAACATCAGAATTTTCTACAGTGGATGCAATAAACTTTGTACATTTTTCAGTTAGAGGGAGATATTCCTGCGAGGGTACAAGCGCAATTCCAGACTCTCTTAATTGTTTCACAATAGCGAGGTACTAATTCTATATTAGTTTAAGAACTCTGCACATCCATAGATTGAACAACAATTATTTTCCATATGGACTCAACACACGCGGCTTACAAAAGCTGCGATCGAATTATTAGGTCACCAACCTGCTTAATTGGGTGAACAAACATTTCCGCGATAGTCATCGTTCCAGCCGGAGCAGTCAGTCATTGCACTCTACAACACGAGTGCAAAGGCTTATGATTTAGTCATGTATCCAAATATTCTGGATGAGTCGTGTAACAACAGCGACAAATAATTGCTGAAACGATTCTTGTTCAACTCATCTTTTGGGTGCCTTAATCAATATTATTCCAGTCGTTGGATTTTTTTTAAAATAATTGTTATGCGTTAAAAATAGAGTTCCATATATAGTCTAGGAGAGAGCTACATAGTAGGGGTGGAACGAAAAATGGGAATTTTTTTTTTTTCTAAAATTATTACCACAGTTATCAAAAGGTGCATTTGGTTACTAATAACTGCAAAAATTGACAACTACTTTAGTTACCTTCTGGTTCCTCAATGGGTTCAAAGTTTTAGAAGAAACTTTTCTTATATAATTTATTTTTTCTTAGCTATTTTTCCATTCTTTGGATATTGGTAATGTCATAGTCACCAAAAAGTGTATTAATGTACCATAAATCATTGTGCCACATTTTTAAATGATATTATCTATACTTCAGGTTCCTCAAAGAAGTCAAAATATGCACCCTAAGCAATGTTTTCCAAAAACTTATTTGATCGAGTCGTATTTATTCTTTCTTTATATTCACTCAAATAGATATGGAAAAACAAACAAAAACAGAACATGTTTAATATTTCAGTTATTATCCATTATCGTCCATAATTTATTTTTTGTGTACCTTTACTATCTAAACAAGAAATAAGAGTCAACAAAATATGAGTAATTGTTTCATATTACGAAAAAACAATTTAAATACAATTTTTAAATTTTCTGTATTCCAATTTAATGACATTGTAGTTTATAAATACATAGATCTCAGAGTAGGAATCATTAAACAGTATTCTTAAATTTAATGATACACAGTTCAAACATTCCGACATATTTGTTGTCAGATACATGAGCGTCTCGCGCTGGAAGTCGACCCCTTTCCGAAGCAGTTAGTTCGAATATACCTTCTACCAAAATGGATAGCTGTAGAAAAATGTGTCTGCTACAAAATTGTTCATACGATATTCTTGATAATTCAGTAAATAAGCCGGAAAAAAAGGCCAAATGTGTAAAAGTTGGGAAACAGCACCGATTTTAAAAATTCCTTCTGCGGTGTACATCTTTGCGGACAAAATGGGGGAGTTATGGGGGCAGTGGCGGCTCGTCAGGGGAGGCAGAGCCTCCCCTTGGAAGAACCACCATATCTTCAAAAGTAATATCTTAAGAAATTTCTATTAGGTATATCTCAATTTTCAATATTTTTTATTGTTTATTATTCATTAATTAATTTTCAGTTTATATATAACATTTTTGCATTTCCTTTCCACAAACATACCTATAACGTTACAGTCCGGATAGTCTTTGTATGCATATTTCCCGGTCGGCCGGTCTTTTACTGAATGAACACTGCGGTTCGCTGGAGGCTAATATGAAATAGCTTCCAACTTTACCGCATTTCCTTATAACATGAATGACCTTGAATTTCCTTGCGCTGTGTAAAATAGCAACACTTGGAATAGCCAAGTATGAGGCTAGTCTCCAGATCTCAGTTCTTTTTAGCGCATGTGCACAGGTCATTCAAGAGTCAGGTGATTCACAAAGAAAACGAACTGACGTCTGACAGTTGCGTTTAGCCGGTTATAAGAACAACTTGACGTATAAATACATAAAACATTTGATAGGCGGGCTAGAAATAAGTGCTCTAGGTGAAAATATTCCCAACAAGCTTGTCCAGACGTGGTGGATTATTTGTTATTAAAGGGATTTACTACTCTTATTTATGACGAAAAGGTAAGAATGAAAAGAAATGCCAGGCCTACACCAGCAATGCTTTCGTTAGTTTTTTTTTTAAAAGTGGTAAACAAAACAGAGGGTTTTGTGATAACAATTATAAAAAAGTCGAGACACAGAGAGGAGGCACGAACAGAAAAAAAAAATGCAGGGAATTCTTCGAAAACATAGAATCCACTCCAGCAGGATAGAGATTAAACCAAACCTTTAGACACCCCAAAACATACAGGAGAAACAACAATACGCAGTCAAGAAAATACATACCATTGCAGCATTGGGTCAGGAAACTAGAAGAAGGAAACGCAGAGAGAAGTCAAATAGAACCAATACAAGAAATGGACCACTGGCCTCTGGGAAAGCCACCGTCAAAAGATGAACTACTAGAAAATATGGCCAGAGCTAAAAGAAACACGGCCCCGGGAATAGATAAAATAAATAACGAACTAGTATACTATGGACCGGACAACATAAAACAGCTAATCCTAGAAATCATCACCAACGCATGGACGGAAACCACACCCCTGCCTGAGGAATGGAATACAACCATACAGATACCGCTCCCTAAAATCAACAGTTAGAAACAAATTATATTGTTGAAGATGTTTATTATTTACTAATGATCAATCCTCAATTTGGGGCAGGGCCGGGTTTAATAATTTGCAAAATTTGTCGCGAGGTTTAGAAAGGCACGAAAAATACCAGAAGCACATTTCATCTTGCATTAAATTCGAAATGTTTGGTAAACAAAATATTGTAAATTTCTTGGATTCTGCACATAAGAGAAAAATAGAAAATGTTAACGAAAAGGTCCGTGAGAATAGGGAAATATTAAAGAGGTTAATAGATGCCGTTATATAGTTATCTTCACAAGAAAATTCTTTCCGAGGACGTGACGAAAAACGAGAATCGTGCAATAAAGGAAATTTCAAAGAGCTGGTAGATTTTTTAAAAACTTATGACCCAAAATTAGAGAACTTTTTGAATGACGGCACTATTTTTTGAGACAATTCCGGTAAGCTCCTGTAGAATGATCATTTTCAGCACTTAAACGCATAAAAACATTTTTACTAGAAACAAAATGAGTCAAGACCGCCTTTCAAATGTATCGCTTATTTCAATAGAAAAACGTTTTTTGTCAGAATTAAGGAAACACGATTCATTTTATGATGAAATAATCAACCATTTTGCTAGTTCCAAAAATCGCAGGTTACCACTCATTTATAAAAATATTCAGGCTTTAAAGCAGACATTAATATAGGTAGTTGTTATTTTAGAAAAAATATTTATTTGTGTTATTTATTTTTTAGGAAATATTTTTTATAATTCTCCATAATATAGAGTTCCGCGGTTATATATTTTTTTATATAACTTCTTTCTCAAAACTATTTTAATTTCTATTAAAACTTATAATTTTACACGCCTGGCAGTGATAATGAATACAATTTTTTGTTTGTAGAAAAACACTTTAATTTTTTTACCAAAACTGTTTTTATTTTTATTAAAAGTTATATAATTTAATTACAAGTGGGATAGTAGGACTCCTTTGGATACCGATACTCGAGTCGTAGGAACGAGAATTTCAAGAGAATGATTTTTTCATCTCATCATATTTTCTATTTCCTTTTCATTCTATTCTTTTATTAGTTCTATTCTCTCAAGTCGTGAATCGGTATCCTGGCGAACAACCCACGGCAAAAAAATGTAACGTGCCGTTGTAATACCTCAGGGGTGGTGGGGAAATGTACAAATTGTAGTCATATTGCACATCAGTTGTCTTTCAGAATATCAAGCCTCCTCTGCAGACAATATCACGAGCCGCCACTGTATGGGGGTTATAGGCCCCAAAAATTAAGACGGAATTTTTGTTTCCCAACTTTTACATAATATCCGGCTTATTTATTGAGAGATCATTTCCGTCAAAATTACCTACTAATGGACACCGAATTTTAGTCTGGGGCCCGGACTGTATGTATATAAACTTTTTTTATCAAATCTCGCACTAAACTTACTAATCATTTCCATTTGTGAATCCAAGCAATACATATAGGTCATGGAAAATCGATAACAAAGCAAGTGTTAAACAATTTTTGATCGGCGATAACTTTATCATTTATCTTGCACAAAAAATGGTACAAAATAACAACCGAAATTAAAAAGCATAATACGCAGTCAGCTAGTTAAATCGAATGAGAGTGTCATTTTTATAAAATCTATCCATCACACATGCTTATCTTACAAATAACATTTAATATTATTATTAAGGGTATTGATTTTACGTCAGTATTTTATTAATTATGTACTTTATTAGACATATGTTCTAATTTCGAAAGCGACGAGGCAACGTCGATAATTCATATTTTCCTGTTTAATATCTCGAACCAGCACCAGAATAGACACAGGCTTAATGTATTTAATACAATATGTTTAATGTACGGAAGGGAAGAGGAAAACGGATTTTAAGATATTATTAATACAATTATGTTATAAATATAGTATGATCAGTCCTGTACACAGGGTGTACGTAAGTTGAAAATCATTATTATCGTGGCAAACTAAGAAAATACTTTGTGCGTTGGGTACACTGGTTAATCATATACGTCCACTTATTTCTAAAAGTTTGTAAGTATGATTTTAAAATTATTTTAAGATGCCCAACAAAATTAGTCATTTCTGTTTACCAAGATATCTACATAGTTTTATTGGAAAATCGGACGAAGTCGGATCCAATTTTGTTATGACTACTATCTTTGAGGCAACACGTGAATTTTGCTTGAATCAGGTTGAATATGAAACTATAATTCTATGTAATTTTAAACAATTATTATAAAACAATGTATATTATGAATAGGCATTTTAAAACCACAATTACGAAGAAGAATACGTATTTAACAGATATTACGTAGTATTTGTCTTTACTGACATCCAGGATGAACATACATTGTAAAAAGTTAAATTACACCAAACAAAACTTTAAAAATATAGTCTGAAAAACTGTTGTCCATTATCTCCGATTAAGTTATTCACATCATTGCTTATTTTTCAGTCGGTAAAGTAAAAAATACACTAGAAGTTCCCAAAAAATGTTATCTGAGATTTTCCTTCCGTAACTGTTAGTGCGAGGATTAAACATCACAAAACCACAAAAATCAGTTCTAGGGGTGCCGCGCAACCCCCCAAAAAACCACCCCTTCGGTGAAAAAAACCTTATTTTTACTGATAACTCGTTAACCGTTGAAGATATAAAAAAATGTTCATCATAAAAAAGAAAGCTTGACTAATTGCCTAAAAAGACTTCTTGTAATTTTCTTATATACGCCATGGTTATCGAGAAAGCCGATATTGACAAAAATAGCAAAATTTGTATTTTTAATGCGCGCTAATTTTCGCTTATTTGAAATTTTTTGCGAGCGGCCTATAGACAGAATTAAATTGCTCGAAAACCAAACAAGCTAGGAAGAAAAATTAAAATGGGTTTTAAAGGGGATATAAAATGCTTTCTTGTGCTGCTATTTTTGAGGGCTATTGATATTTATTAGTACATAAAAATAAAAAATATAATATAGTTATCTCTTGATTTTTTGTGCATCTAACTATTCACAGGCCCATAAAAAATAACTGACTATAATATAAGTTATAAATGCATTATCTTTTAGTTAAAGGTAGTACTTCAATGCAGAAAAAATTGGGAATAAAAATATTCACATTTACAAATTTAGCAGCATGTTAAACTTAGCAAAAAAAAAAAATCCAAAAAAGGCTGCATATTAAATTTTTTTATGATATTTTTTTAATACAATTTTTTAACTATTAAATGATTAGAAACAATACTTACATGATATAGAAACAGAAAAAAAAAATTGAGCTAAATTTTCAAAATGTTTGGGTCTTTTTTTAATTTTTATGAAACAATAAAAAATTGGCCAAAATTTGGCTACCATCAACATGCTGGTAAATTTGTTAATGTGAATAATTTTATTTCCAACTTTTTTGCATTTAAGTACTACCTTGAACTAAAAGATAATGCATTTATAATTAAAAGATCAATTGACTTACCTTAAGGAAAATTGATCGGAATTATATGAGTATTGCCGTTCGAAGAATTACAATAATTACACATGTAGTTGCAATTTTTTCTGAGCTCTGGAGCACGAAGTTTAAAGCCGATTTCTCCGCCACTGGGTCCCCGGCTCCTTGTCGTTCGATCACTCGTCATTCACCATTACAATTTTTGAAAAACAAGATCTAGATCGAGCAGGGTAAGGGAAGGGTGGGATTGTAATTCTTCGAACGGCAATACTCATATAATTCCGATCAATTTTCCTTAAGGTAAGTCAATTGATCTTTTAATTATATTTCGTATTGCCGTTCTCTAATTACAATAATTACACATGTAGATGTTTAAAGAAAAATGATCTAGATCGTAAGGATGCCTTCATATAGTTTTTACTTATAAAGGTTATACTTACATTCTTATAACAAAAAAGGTGAGTAAACATTTGTCTTTAGTTCTGTAAGCATAATGTTAAAAAAAAAAAAGATACTGTTATAAGATTATCCTATTTTATACTGGTGTTTATCACACTCTTAGCAAACAATGTAGGATCAGACAAGAGGGGACGATTATAAAATCTGTTAAAAATCTGACTATGTCCACCCAGCAGCTTTCCTAATGGCTTCTATTGAAACTCCAGCCCTATAGGCTGCAGAGGTCGCGGCGTGTCGCGTACTATGACTGGAGAATTGACTAATGTCTACTCCACTCTCAGCCAACGTCTTTTATATCCACTTAGTAATTCTCTGAGTGGTTGCTGGATGTGTGTTTTTTTTTTTTTCATGTTAGGATTAAATGATGTTTCCCCAGATCTGTGAATCTGTGTTTTTTTTTATATATATATAAACGTTAATTACTGAGACTAGGCATATTGAAGAATTATCATTAAAATATGGAACAACTAGTGATGGTTGGCAATTTGTACAACTGGGAGTTTCTATCAAGTCTGATATTTTGATTTCTAATCTATCATTGAAATGATTAATATTTGTGAGCCGAATTTTTGATAAAGTCTGAATTCTATGTCCAGTGATTAGAGCTAGTAATGTAACAAGCTTGCAAGTTAATTGCGGCATTGATACATCTGTTAGACAAGGGAGGGATCCCATGTTGTCTGATAGTTAGGTTGTGGAGGTTTCTGCCTGAAGCAGAATATTGTGAATTTAATGTGGAGTATGAGGCACCTTCATCAAATTGTTCGGTCAGAAATGAAAACATCATGTCGAATGAATAGATATGTAGATTTTGATGAGCAGAGGTGGTTCCACCATTTACGGCAATAACCATTATATTGTGTGAAAATGCTTGGCGCCATAGACGACAAAATATGTGAAAACCCTATTGTCGGAACTCCTCTAAGGTGCCGCCAAAAAAGGAAGCTTCTGCCTGAAAGGGGAAACTAACAAGGTCTCACTAGGTTGAAAAACTAAAGGTTTGTTTACTAGTAGTTTTTTTTTCTTTATATATATGTATATAGAGTGTACCACGGTTGAGTATCCCAGGTGGAACTACTAGAATTCCTTTAGCTTTTTCTTTATTTATTTTTAGCAAGCATTTAGTAATCAAATAAAAAGGAGGAAAAGTATAAAAAAAAATTAAAAAAAAACATTCTCCTATCCACAGTAGAAGCATCCACTCCCAAGGAGTCTGGATTAGGTTTCCAAGAAATGTAAAGGGCAGATTTAGCATTTTATTTTGTAGAAAAAGGTCTATATCTAAGCACATTTAGCATTTAATTTTGTATCAAAAAGGTCTATATCTGGTATTCCGAATTTTGAAGAAAAGCCTCCTGTTCTAATGAATATTCTGTCTTAATATTTCGTGACCGGGAATCCTTGGCAGCAGGAAAGTTATCCTTCGTATTTATGCATGAAGCGAAAATCTCCTAATAGTTGAGCAAGTTTTGTATAGAAATTTTGTTTTTAGATAATGTTTTTAAAATGAATTCTAGAATAATGACCCTTTTCTCTTTTGGTAAGGATATTGTTGACTGACGAGAGTCGAATATAAATTCCAACTATCTGCACTGTTGTGAAGGCAATGCTGAGTTTTCCTCAACGTTTATCATGAACCCCAAATTGAATGTCAGCCTGGGCGCCTTTTTTTTTTTTGGCTGATAATGATCATATCGTAGAGAGATAAGCTACACATGTGATACCGTGTGTCTTAAGATAGGTTAGAAAATCTTTGTGAAAAAATAAAGTGCTGTGCAAAGACCAAATGGAAAACAGTTGGAACATAATGTCTGGATCTGAATATAATCATAAGATTTTGTTTTTTTTGCTCGAATATGTATTGATCAAGAAATTAACTTCTTTGAGATCTAAAATCTCAATAAAACAATTTTTATAGGTTGATTGTAATATTGCCTTGTAATACTCCATTTGGGGAGGAATTAGACATCTTTACCTAATTTCTTGAAATTTTAAATAAACCTAAGAACCATCTTGCTTATATCGTAAGACCGGTGTGAACATTTTTGTGAATATATAAGGAGCAGTACTAAGCCCAAATGGAAGGCAGTTAAATGTGTAATAAGTATTCTTATATTTGAATGTTAAATATTTTCTGCGTCTCTCAAGAATTGGTATTAAAAAATATGCATCTTTGAGGTCTGTCGTGGTAATGAAACAATTTTTTAAAAATTAATTGTAATACTGTCCTGTAATCCTCTACCTTAAAGTGGGAGGGGTTGAAAAATGTATTTAATTTTTTGAGGTTTAATACTGTGACATTCAAAATTACCTGAATGCCACTTGTTAATTTTTATTCTAATAGCAATGAATTTTTGTAGTCTTAAACCACAATTCTGTAAACTTATTATTTAATTTTTCAGTCCAATCCCAAAGCCCTAGTCTTACTGAATCTGGAATCTGGAATTGTGTTCGTCAATCCAACTTTAAATTATAAATTAGCATACAAGCGCCATCTGTTACTTCTCTTGATAAACACCTACAAGTCATCTGGAACAACAAATATTTAAAAGAAGAAATCTGTATAAGTGAATAAATCCCAAAAATCAATAAACAAATTATAAATCGATAATTCTGATTAAATTGGAACTCATGAATGCATAAGAATGATACAGTACAGTAATTGTGTAGATTTGTATTATATTTAAAGAATGATTTATGTTCCCACTACCAGCGACATCTCGCGTATAGAAGTGTAACTAGTTGTTAGAGATCAAACAAGGTAACCGAACAGGTCGTGATGGTCATTTTCCGGTCGATTTCGTAGCGATACAGACGCGCTGTCCGATTAGCACCTCATCTAGTGTGGTATGTTAATAGATAGTTAATAATATAAATATAATTACCTTCTGTAGCATTTGTTGTACATGTATTTGCAATTTAATTGTTGAATTTATCATAATTAAACGCGATGTTTGTTGATCACAAATTACCTTCATTCGCGGCGCGTGGCTTGAAAGAGACGCGGTCATGTTAATGTATGAACGGGGTATTTCGAGACTTGTGTTTAACTCAGTATTAAGATATATTTAGAAGTAAATTTTATTAATGAGTAATTGAGGTTTAATAAGGGTTTAAAGACAGTTCGAATTTATTAAATTACGTTTTCGTAACCTTGTCGAATAATTAAAATTCAAAAGAATTTAACTCGATATTAGTAGGGGCGAGAAGGGCATGTTAATGTAATTTATTTAGAGATATACCAGTAATGCATTAACGTGGGGATTTTATCAAAGGCACTAAGAGTGCCCACTAATAAACAAGTAATTTCAAGCGTAGTAACAGATGATAACTCTTGTAGGAATGAGGTGCTTGAGCTGACCCTTCAAATTGTTTAAGCTGACCCTTCAGTTTCGATGTTAAGTTGACCCTTCAGTTTTGAAGTTAATCCTTAAATTGGGAATTTTACCATACATTTGGCTTAACGTGTGCCAAGGAAAATTGGGTAGCTGCTATAATCCAGGAGAACCAGACTATTTGCCAAGGAGTTTTGAATCCAAGGTTGGAGTGGCCTGGTATGAAATAGTCCTCGCTGGATGAGAGCACCAAGTTGTTTGGTTTGGTAACAGTTCCAGCGTCTAAATTCTTGGGATCTCTACAGAGTCAATAATCGAGTGGTGGCAACACGAGGATTCAGTAAGACGAGGACCAGGGTTGGTTACTGCAGAACCCAGCCGGTGGTAAATGTATCAACTGAATTTGCTTTTCAACATTTCTTTTCAACGTTCAACTTTCAACGACATTATTCAACCTTCGACAACTTTTATACATTTCTAAATTGTTTTATGTTATATATATTGCCTTCAGCTAATTATTAATTTTCTTCATTTAATTACTTAATCACCGTTTAGCAATAATTTGTCATATTTTGTAAATTCTTTGGTCTTCAACCTAGTCAAACTTATTAATTAAATATATAACTTTCTGTAAGGAAGTAGCTACATCCAACCATAAGGTGTAACATTTCAAGTAATCTAAATTAAACCATTTCAAGTTTTATAATAGAGTCAATAAACCAGATATTTTTAACTGAGTGTTGATAATTTCATGAGTATCTATAACATTAATTATCTCTGAGTAGTCACAGTCGTACAATTAGACAAGTACGTTATAGATGCTTTTTTTAATATGACTACTGGCGCCTAACAAAAAAATAAAAGTTTTTCTTGAATAATTTCCGAACCACGACCCAGTCTCCACTATCTAAACGAGAACCGGGCAACCTCAACTTCCTAACCTGCTGGGGGCAGAAGTTGGTGGTACACAAGTGGCGCCCAACGTGGGGCCACTTGTGTACCACCAACTTCTTTCTGAGTGGAGCTCTCCAGGAGTTTCCGAGTGCTGTCCAGTGATAAAATGATTTTCATGTGGGTTCTTGTATGAACAGTTAGTTTAGTTTCTCTTGCTTCTTCCGTAGGTTAAGTTAGGTTAAGTATGTTTAGGTTATATGCTATTTGGGTTGGATTAGTACTCCGATGACTTACCGATTTTGACTTTCCCGATAGTGTTCTTACCGATTTTGTCCCTAATTATTAGGCGTGTAGTACGCGAAGCTACTATTGAGTATTAAATCTTTCCTTTTAGCAGTATATAGTAGTAAATACTGATATTTACATATAGAATAGTTATTAAAAAGTAGAGAGTGGGTACCAGAATTACCTTCTTTTTGCTTAATTTAGTTTGTAATTTAGTTTAGCAATAGGTTTTAGTAATATCTGTTTAACTTTGGGAATTGAAGTCTCAATTTATAAATAAAAAAAAATACATGTAACTATGTACACATATTTTTTTTGACAGGGTGGTAGACAGTGTGACATTCAAAATTACCTGAATGCCACTTGTTAATTTTTATTCTAATAGCAATGAATTTTTGTAGTCTTAAACCACAATTCTGTAAACTTATTATTTAATTTTTCAGTCCAATCCCAAAGCCCTAGTCTTACTGAATCTGGAATCTGGAATTGTGTTCGTCAATCCAACTTTAAATTATAAATTAGCATACAAGCGCCATCTGTTACTTCTCTTGATAAACACCTACAAGTCATCTGGAACAACAAATATTTAAAAGAAGAAATCTGTATAAGTGAATAAATCCCAAAAATCAATAAACAAATTATAAATCGATAATTCTGATTAAATTGGAACTCATGAATGCATAAGAATGATACAGTACAGTAATTGTGTAGAATTGTATTATATTTAAAGAATGATTTATGTTCCCACTACCAGCGACATCTCGCGTATAGAAGTGTAACTAGTTGTTAGAGATCAAACAAGGTAACCGAACAGGTCGTGATGGTCATTTTCCGGTCGATTTCGTAGCGATACAGACGCGCTGTCCGATTAGCACCTCATCTAGTGTGGTATGTTAATAGATAGTTAATAATATAAATATAATTACCTTCTGTAGCATTTGTTGTACATGTATTTGCAATTTAATTGTTGAATTTATCATAATTAAACGCGATGTTTGTTGATCACAAATTACCTTCATTCGCGGCGCGTGGCTTGAAAGAGACGCGGTCATGTTAATGTATGAACGGGGTATTTCGAGACTTGTGTTTAACTCAGTATTAAGATATATTTAGAAGTAAATTTTATTAATGAGTAATTGAGGTTTAATAAGGGTTTAAAGACAGTTCGAATTTATTAAATTACGTTTTCGTAACCTTGTCGAATAATTAAAATTCAAAAGAATTTAACTCGATATTAGTAGGGGCGAGAAGGGCATGTTAATGTAATTTATTTAGAGATATACCAGTAATGCATTAACGTGGGGATTTTATCAAAGGCACTAAGAGTGCCCACTAATAAACAAGTAATTTCAAGCGTAGTAACAGATGATAACTCTTGTAGGAATGAGGTGCTTGAGCTGACCCTTCAAATTGTTTAAGCTGACCCTTCAGTTTCGATGTTAAGTTGACCCTTCAGTTTTGAAGTTAATCCTTAAATTGGGAATTTTACCATACATTTGGCTTAACGTGTGCCAAGGAAAATTGGGTAGCTGCTATAATCCAGGAGAACCAGACTATTTGCCAAGGAGTTTTGAATCCAAGGTTGGAGTGGCCTGGTATGAAATAGTCCTCGCTGGATGAGAGCACCAAGTTGTTTGGTTTGGTAACAGTTCCAGCGTCTAAATTCTTGGGATCTCTACAGAGTCAATAATCGAGTGGTGGCAACACGAGGATTCAGTAAGACGAGGACCAGGGTTGGTTACTGCAGAACCCAGCCGGTGGTAAATGTATCAACTGAATTTGCTTTTCAACATTTCTTTTCAACGTTCAACTTTCAACGACATTATTCAACCTTCGACAACTTTTATACATTTCTAAATTGTTTTATGTTATATATATTGCCTTCAGCTAATTATTAATTTTCTTCATTTAATTACTTAATCACCGTTTAGCAATAATTTGTCATATTTTGTAAATTCTTTGGTCTTCAACCTAGTCAAACTTATTAATTAAATATATAACTTTCTGTAAGGAAGTAGCTACATCCAACCATAAGGTGTAACATTTCAAGTAATCTAAATTAAACCATTTCAAGTTTTATAATAGAGTCAATAAACCAGATATTTTTAACTGAGTGTTGATAATTTCATGAGTATCTATAACATTAATTATCTCTGAGTAGTCACAGTCGTACAATTAGACAAGTACGTTATAGATGCTTTTTTTAATATGACTACTGGCGCCTAACAAAAAAATAAAAGTTTTTCTTGAATAATTTCCGAACCACGACCCAGTCTCCACTATCTAAACGAGAACCGGGCAACCTCAACTTCCTAACCTGCTGGGGGCAGAAGTTGGTGGTACAATACAAATCTAGAGGAACCATCCGGTTTCAGTACGAGAAAATATGAAGAAACAAACTGGTTAACTCTTGGACTAGTAAGCGATATTGCTCCCAGAGATATTAAATTTGCTAAAGTATTTTCCAGTTGTTTTGAGTTATTTTGTCTTAAATCTGAATTTGGTGGATGTAATTGTACCCGCCTTATTATGAAAGGCAGTTGATAACCTATAACCGCTGTCGGTATAGTTATGTCACTAGTAATTAATGACCAGCGATTTATATAGTGGGATAAACGACCGGCATGTATCTGAGTCACCTGTGTTAGTGCTGGTACGGCCGCACCTCCTGGGTTTGCCTCTTCCGTAGACGATGCTCCCCTCCTCCTCTTTTCTGTACCGAGACTTCGACGGGTATGGCGAGGAAAATAATGAAAACCTCGTCCTGATGGCCCGGCTACTTGTTTGGAGGATGAAGCAAAACGAGACACTGTCAAAGAAACGGGTCTTGTACGTGCGATTTTATGCTTCTTTTTAATAGACGTGCCCAACTTCGTTGCTTCAGTGGAAGATTTTAGTTTTTCTAAGAAATTTTGTCCAAATAGCAAAGAATCTATTGAACATTTTTCTACGACATCCTTTATTGAGTTGTCCAAACTTGGGGCTAGAATGAAAAACATCTGCCAGAAGCTTCAGTGGATCACCCAGCTTTTCTAATTCTTCTTGCGTAGGTGGTGAGTCATTGTTTTTTCATAAAGGTTATTTAATGGGACGGCCAACGCACCAACTGCCGCTAATTGGCTTTGCAGTTTTGTAAAAAATGTCTTGTCTCAGAATTGCATGCGTTAAGCACGGTTTAATTTCTGCATTGATTTCCGAGGGGGTTTTAATGCCTCACATCCCATTAAAGAAGGATATTAATCAAGTGTACTTTTCCGTCCCTCACCATCCAGTCCTTTTGTAAGGAAAACTGATAGGACATCGGAAATATCATAGTTTACTTCCAGTCCCACATTTTCCGTTGACTTTTTCTCTAGCAGCGCTAACACACCATTGGGTGTTTGAACTTTACCTCTGCTAAAGTAGAGGTGGGACAGTTCATCTCCGGATCTTCATATTCACTGGGCTGTGACCCTTCATATATTTCCGAGTCGCCTATGGACAATGTTTATCAATGTTCACCTAAAATATTTCGTGTGAAATTATAGATATCTTAGAATGTGCAAGAACGTGATATTTGTCATGTTTATATTACAGCGTCAGCGATACTGCCTCAGCGATACAGCGCCGACCTAGCTCTGCGACTCTTAGTATAAGAAATAGTAATTCCGTGGAAAAACTGTATGAAGAAACCATTCCAGTGAGAATAGGGAGCCAACAAAATTCCAGTGGGAGTTTTGTTTGCGGCACTCAAGTAAAAATTTTCAGTAATTCAGTGGAAAAAACTGGAGAAAGAACTATTCCAGTGGGAATAGACAGTAATAAAATTCCAGTGGGAAATTTGTTTGGTTGAAGGACCGTTGCGACCCTTTTGAGACATTAGTAATTCAGTGGAAAAACTATGCCAAATATTCCAGTGGGAATAATCTTAAACAAAATCCAGTGGGAATAATGTTTAAGTTTAAGTGCAAGATAGTTGATAGACCTGTGGGTACTTATACTATACTTAATGCACGGGTCGTTTTTCTTCCATTTCTCTTTTTTGCTGAATCTGAAATATTATTTGAAACATGAGTAAAACTTACTTGAATTTCCTAGGATATCTTGTAATAATTCTTTTGCTTTGATTTCTTGTTACAAACACTACCCTTCACTAAGCACTAATCCTTGGTCACACACAACGACGTCCACACAGAGCGCACGAAAAAATTGTAATGGTGAATGACGAGTGATCGAACGACAAGGAGCCGGGGACCCAGTGGCGGAGAAATCGGCTTTAAACTTCGTGCTCCAGAGCTCAGAAAAAATTGCAACTACATGTGTAATTATTGTAATTAGAGAACGGCAATACGAAATATAACTTATATTATAGTCAGTTATTTTGTATGGGCCTGTGAACAGTTAGATGCACAAAAAATCAAGAGATAACTGCATTATATTGTTATTTTTATATACTAATAAATATCAATAGCCCTCAAAAATGAGTATTTTATATCCCCTTTAAAACCCATTTTGATTTTTCTTCCTAGCATGTTTGGTTTTCGAGCAATTCAATTTTTTCTATAGGCCGCGCGCAAAAAATTTCATATAAACGAAAATTAGTGAGCATTAAAAATACAAATTTTGAAAATTTTTTTTCAATATCGTTTTTCTCGAAAACCATAGCATATACAAGAAAATTACAAGAGGACTTTTTTTAGGCAATTAGTCAAGCTTTCTTTTTTATGATGAGCAATTTTTTTATATCTTCAACGGTTAACGAGTTATCAGTAAAACAAGGCTTTTTTCACCAAAGGGGTGGTTTTTGAGGGGGTTGCGCGGTACCCCCAGAACTCATTTTTGTGGTTTTGTGATGTATAATTCCTCCACTAACAGTTACTGAAGGAAAATCTCAGATAACATCTTTTGCTATGGAAATCTTTATAATTGTTGGATTATTAACAACTCGAACATTTAATTATTCTCTAAAGTGGTATGGGACCCCCAAAGGAGTTTTTCTGTTTGTCGGTTGTTTCTCTAACCAATCAGGGTCGATTTCGTATTATATTATGATTTTTGTATTTTCAGGATTTGGCCAGGTTTTTACTTATTTTCGCCCAGCCCGATATATCCAACAATTTTAGTGGTTCTGTACGCCTGTGCATAGTTTGCAATTGCTGTTTGAACGAACCAAATTAAATTGAACCAGTTGAGGAAACTGAAGATTGCGATCTGAGAAATTCATAAATCTAAGTTTATAATCTAAACAAAGTACTTTAGCAAAGATGTATGTATAATACTTACACTGAATTGAACAAATAAGCTCGACCTTGGCTGCCTTGGAATGACTGAAAACAAAGAAAACATCCATTTAATATAGTTTTATTTGGTCGTTAAGAAGTTCGTCATATTGTCTTTTACCTACACCAAGCGTCGAAAAAAACACAAAATGAGTTATTTTGAGGTAAAAGGCTGCTGATTTTTTTAAATGGCTAGATTTTATGATTATGAAAACGAGCGTAGATTGCTGAATAAAAATCTCTTCTGCTTATTTTTTACAGCCAAAAGAATTTTGAAAGAATGGATTTTTCTCGATCTTTTACTCTTGAAAAGATAGAAGAAAAAATGTTTTAGATATGATTTGTAGACAATAAAATTATCTATCTGTTCAAACCCGATACCAAAATAATGAAATTTAATTACAAAATAAAGAAGAAACAAAGAAACTAATGTACTCCTTTAAACCTAAAAGTCTTTTCGAAATAATAAGCGACTGATTTCAAAAGCTAGCTAATTAGAGCTAAAAATATTCGCCAGATGTGCACCAGAAAACTGTAATTAAAAGTTGATTTTACATAATTAAATGTCAAAACGACAGTTTTTTGTGTACAGAACGTAAAAGTCTTTTACATCCACCTACAAAAATCTATGAAATCATAGATGAGAGAATCAGTTAACCAGTTTATTTATTATTATCAACAAAAATATAACAATCAATCATTAATAATCAAATTAATTAACAATCAATTTAACAGTTAATCATTATTTTTTACCGTTTAAATTTAAAGTCGTAATTGTACAATTGTAAAAACTGACTTCACTCGAAGATGGTAAGTCGCTCCCAGCAATAGTTTTTATTTTTGACCTGTATATTATTTGTTTATTATACCTTGGATAAGGTTACCATAAAGACGCTCATAATGACCACGGGCTTAATAAACGAGCGTTGCGTTATGGTCATAACGCCCTGTTATATGAGAAAAAAAATCGGTAAAGGTATTTACACAGAACTTCCCTCTTTATTTGTGCATGGCGGTCACTCTAAAAAATTAATAATTACGTAATGACATTGAAAATAATAATTGGAATATAGTTATCACTATTATTACAAACAAAAGTATAGTGGTGGTTAAAAAATGTCTTTTTTTTTTGAAATTTTTCAAAAATGTTGGTAAAAAAATTTTCAATTTTTTTTTTCTTTTGAAATAGGTTTAGAATGTTATGAAACGTGGAAATTTTAAATTTGAGCAAAAAGGAAAGTTTCCTTCTATTCTATAGTAGTGGTAAAAAAGAATTTAATGTTTTTTTTATAGGTTTAGAATGCCATGAAACGTGAAAATTTTAAATTTTAGTGGTAAAAAATTTTCTAAAAATGTCGGTGATTTTTTTTTTCTGAAATAGGTTTAGAATGTCATGAAACGTGAAATTTTTCGAATTTGAGCAAAAAAAAATGTTTTTCCCATCTATTCTAGTGGTAAAATATTTTTCCAAAATGGTAAAAAAAATGTTGCAATTTTTCTTTTCCGAAATGGTTTGGAATGTCACGAAACGTGGAAATTTGAAATTTGAGCAAAAAAAAATTTTTCATCTATTCAATAGTAGTGATCAATTAAAAATGTTTTTAAAAGTATTTTTAAATTTTTCAAAAAAATTTTTAAATTTGGTTTTGTTAAAATAGGTTTAGAATGCCATGGACACGTGGAAATTCTAAATTTGAACAATTTAAAAAAAATTCCATCTATTTCAGTGGTACTTAAAATTTTTTAAAAAATGGTAAAAAAAAATTCAATTAAAAAAAAAAAGGTTTAGAACGCTATGAAAGGTGGAAATTTTAAATTTGAAAGAAAAAAAATTCCATCTATTTTAGTGGCAAATTTTTTTTCAAAAATGTGAAAAAGTTTTTTTTTTCAGAAACAGGTTTAGAGTGCCATGAAACGTGAAAATTTTAAATTTGAGCAAAGAAAAAAAATCGGTAAAGTTATTTACACAGAACTTCCCTCGTTATTTGTGCATGACAGTCACTCAAAAAATTATTAATTACGAAATGGCATTGGGAATAATAATCGGAATATAATTATTGGTATTATTACAAAGAAAACCTGATAACTTTTGGTCAAAAAAATATACAGAGTGTTCATCCAACAGCAAAAGTTCAATATACTAAATAACAGGTGCAAAATATGGAAGGCTTGCGCAAATACCTTTATAAATGTCCACCATGACTCAATTATTTCTTGGGATGCCATTATTCAATAAAAGTATATAATAGGATATGCCAAATATTATTACCATCTCTCACATTCTCAATCCCACATTCACGTAATGGAGTGAAAGTATAGTGGTGATTAAAATATAGAACACATTTTCAAAAATGTTTTCTGTCTATTCTAGTGTTAAATTTTTTCCAAATTGGTGAAAATATGTTGCAAATTTTTTTTTCCGAAATAGGTTTAGAATGTTATGAAACGAGGAAATTTCAAATTTGAGCAAAAAAAATATTTCGCCTATTCTATAATGGTGATAAATAGATTACATAACATGTTTTCATTTTTTTTTAATTTTTCTAAAACATTTTTAAATTTGTTTTAATAAATTTGGTATGACATGGAAACGTGGAAATTTTAAATCTGAAAAAAAAATTCCATCTATTTGTGGTAAAATTTTTTCAAAATTTTTTAAATTTTTATAATTTTTCTTTAAATAGATTTAGAACGCTATGAAACGTGGAAATTTTAAATTTTGAGAAAAAAAAATTCATCTACTTTGGTGGTAAAAATTTTTTCAAAAATGTTGGTAAAAAAAAAGTTTCGATTTTTTTTTTCTTTTAAATAGGTTTAGAATGCCATGAAACGTGGAAATTTTAAATTTGAACAAAGAAAAAATTTTTTTTTAGTGGTAAATTTTTTTTCAAAAATGGTTGAAAAAAATTGAAAAAAAAATTTTTTTTCCTGAAATATGTTTAGCGCGTCATGAAACGTGGAAATTTTAAATTTGAGCAAAAAAAAATTTTTTTCATTATTTATTCCGTTTAGACGGTCCACCCTGTATATTTTTCAGTGAAAATTCTACCAGTTCTTCGCTGACAGTAGAGTTAACTACCTACCAAATTTGACTGCTCTCCGTCAAGCAGTTTTTTAGTTAATGCACCAACAGACAGACAGACAGACAGACAGACAGACAGACAGACTGACGGAATTGAAAAACCTATATTTTCGGAATCTACGTGTTCTGAAACGTCAAAATCCGAAAAAATCTCGGAGGGTGATTTTTTCTCGAATACAATAAGGTACACCGGGGCAAGTGTAAATATGGGGCAAGTGTAACCTCTAGGAATTTGAGCTCGTAAATATTACAACAGTATCGCCATCTACAGTTCACGTGGTCTATCATAAGCTCGGGTAAACACCGCAATGAAAAGTTTTCCGTATAGCTCCGAACATCGCATGACATTTCATTAGTTGTTGTGGTTACTTTAACAATCAACTTAGTACTTCACTTACGTCTGATGGAAAGTGGTTTATTTTAAAAAATATTGGTGTTATCATTGCAATCTTTGGTAAGTACTTTACTATGTGCATTATTTAGAATTACATAATAATATTTTCTCTTAAAGTTTAAGCATTTTTATTTTATTGTTGTGGTTTACACTTGCCTCAGGATTTATTTCGTCTGGGGCAAGTGTACACCATTGTGGGTTACACTTACCCCGAAGTTTTAAATATTAAAATATTCCATTTTTTTTATAGAATATGGTTCGAAATTATATCCGTAAGGCAGCTCCACCAGCTTATAGTAAGAACGAGTTGAATGAGGCAGTACAAGCTATGAAAAGTGGTACGTTAACATTGTATAGAGCTGCAATATTATACAAAATACCGAAAGCTACGCTTTTTACCCATGTAAAAGGCAAAAGAGGTATAAGAAGTAAAACGGGAGGTAGGCCACCAGCTCTTCCATATGATATAGAAGAAAGAATTGCCAATAATATTAAAATACTGGAAAAATGGGGCCTGGGTTTATCAAAAAAAGAAGTTCTTCAATTAATTGGTTCTTTCGTGAAAGAGAACAATATATCAACGCCATTTAAAAACGGGATTCCTGGCCACGACTACTTCGTGAGATTCAAAAATGCATTCCATTTAAGCCAGAAAAAGCCCCAGTCTGTGGAAGTAGCTCGAAAAAGATCCATGGACCCATTCGTTATTTATGGTTACTTTAATATCCTCAAAGAACACGTCCAAAACATCCCAGCATTGCAAATATATAATGTTGATGAAACCAGTTTCTGCCTTGATCCTTCTGGTATAAAAGTTGTTGGAGAAAAAGGCAAAGCAGCCCATCGGACAACAAGTGGTCCTGGTCGTGAGAATATTACGGTTCTTCTCGGAGGAAATGCTGCAGGAGAAAAACTTCTCCCTTTAATTGTATTTAAAGGAAAGCATATATGGGACAGTTGGATTCCAACTAAGGAATACCCTGGAATGACCTATTCCGCCACTAGGAATGGCTGGATGGAGACGAAAACATTTGAAAAATATTTTGAGAACAATTTTTTACCAAATATTGGCAGTCAAAGACCCGTCATATTAATTTATGACGGCCACACTTCTCACATTAGCATACCCTTGATAGAAAAGGCAATAGCGAATGATGTCGTTATATTGAAACTTCCGCCCCATTCTAGTCATTTATTACAGCCCATGGACTTATGCATCTTTAAGTCATTAAAAATGGCGTGGGACGATGAACTAATAAAATGGCAAAGACAAAATTATGGTAGAAAATTACCAAAAGCTATGTTTTGCACCATTATTTCAAAAATCTGGTCCAATATAAATTCTGCATTACTTATCAAAGGATTTGAAAAAGGAGGTATATACCCATTTAATAATGAGGTCATTCTCGCTGAAAAGTTCGATCCAGAAGCATATAAAAGGTGGTCATCAAACAATGCAAAAATTTCGCAGGCATCGTTAACTAAGTCCGTTGATCCGGCAATACCATCGACCAGCTCCGAGCAGCCGAATTCACCGCAGATATCATCCTTCACGTCTTTCGTTGATCCGGCAATACCATCTACCAGCTCTGAGCAGCCGAATTCACCGCAGATATCTTCCACTTATTCCGTTGATCCGGCAACACCATCGACCAGCTGCGAGCAATCGAATTTACCTCTTAATCATCCTAAAACTTTTGAGGCATTACTTTTGCAACAGATAAAACAGATACCAATTCCAACGAAATCGGGAAGGAAGAGAATATGTTCCGGGGCCGAAGTTATTACATCTTTGGAAGCAGTTGCAAAATTGAAGGAACTCGCAAATAAAGTTAAAAAACCACAGAAATCAAGCACTAAGAAAGGTGGTGAAAGAAAGAAAAAAGGACAAGTGTACGAGGAAGAGTCAGACGAAGATAGTCCGACAGAAATGGAAGTAGATACTTCAGATGATGATTATAAGCTGCGAGCAATCGAATTTACCTCTTAATCATCCTAAAAGTTTTGAGGCATTACTTTTGCAACAGATAAAACAGATACCAATTCCAACGAAATCGGGAAGGAAGAGAATATGTTCCGGGGCCGAAGTTATTACATCTTTGGAAGCAGTTGCAAAATTGAAGGAACTCGCAAATAAAGTTAAAAAACCACAGAAATCAAGCACTAAGAAAGGTGGCGAAAGAAAGAAAAAAGGACAAGTGTACGAGGAAGAGTCAGACGAAGATAGTCCGACAGAAATGGAAGTAGATACTTCAGATGATGATTATAACTTAGAAGACGAAGTATCTGATTTTCGTGAAGAAGAAGAATTCATGAAGTACTTAGATAAGGACCCTCAAACACTTATACAAGGGGACTGGATTTTGGTCAAATTTGCAACAAAAAAATCATTAAAATTATATGTTGGACAGATAACAGAAGTAGAGCCATGTTTAGAAGTCAAATTTACCAGGAGATCGGGATCTTCTTCTCAGTTTTATTGGCCAGATAACGAAGATGTTTCTATCATAAATAGGGAACAAATACAACTGTGTTTACCTGCTCCAGATATTCGCAAAAGAGGAAACATTTGTTTCAACATCACATTTGAACAAAATGTATACTAATTGCTTTTTTTCTAATAAAAACATCTGATAATATTTTGTTTGCTCTTTTATTTACAGTTGCCCCATCAAGCTTTCAATGTGTTTGCAGCAAATTAGACACCGTATTTACACTTGCCCCAAGTTGTCGGGGAAGTGTAAACCAGTGACATAAAAATATTATCGCTATATAAAAAAAAACCTGTAAATATTTTGTTCTGATCTTGCAAATTTAGCTTCTACATATGCTTAAAACTAAGCCCTGAAAATTTCGTTTAATTCCACGGCAAATAACTAGAACAGCAGTTCGAAAAAGTTGAACTATTAAAATTTTGGGTCACACTTACCCCGGTGTACCTTACTAAAAAGAAAGAATAAATGTTTTATATTCCTTCATATAATGGTTTGGATTTGACCGGCAACACAGTTTCTGTAGCTTTTCCCGTTTCGGATATTTTGCGGTATTTCCATATTTTCCTTTCGTTTTGTTAAATGTATTATTTACGTAAAAGTAAAGCAACATCAACAAACGTCAAAATATCAACAACTAAATACTACATACTTGATAAAAAGGGTAAAAAAAAGCTAGCAGCAATGATAGGTTACAAAATTTGAAAGAACACAACATGACAGATACAATTAATAAACGACAAAGTATCAACAAATGACTTAAAAAAATGTATTTAAAAAATTAAAAGTCTATTTTTCATTAAAAAAATACATTTTTCGTGAAAAATAAAATATTGTATGCATCACGAGCATTATTAGATTAAAACGCCCGTCAGATAACATGCATCCCTCAGGCCAAAGGCCCTCGGGCTGCTTCATGTTCCCCTCCGGGCGTTATAATCTATATAACGCACTTGGTGCATAAATAACTATTTGATTAAGGCACTGGGAGTTATTGAAGAAGCACCAGATGTGGGAGCACATAAAATACTATTAGAAACTACAATTTTCTTCTCAATTGATTCCCAATATATGTCTCCACAACCGTCGAAGACCGCCAGCCCCATGTCCTTTAAGACGAGTGAAATCAGCTCCAGGATCAGCTAGCAGTGTAGCAGATGATCTCTGGAAGCCACGACTAGTATTTATAGCTCTCTGCTTCCGATAATTTAAAATGTGTTGCGATTTCTTTTGGAGTATTTTTGATTTTATTAATACCAATAATCTGCTTCACATATCTTCCATTTACATATCTAATAAAAAACCTACGATTGGTGATGAACTCTGGATGTAAAGTATATTTTCGGTATAATTTAATATAGATCAAATTTGAAATAATGAATGTTCTTTGAGTGTTTGTTAAATTTAACATAGCATCAAAAATAACCATTATAAAACCCAAAGTATAAACAACCGACGATTGTAGTTTACAACATTTATGTTTATTATTAGTTGAATGTTTATCCTTGGCTTGTCACTTAATTTATGCTTAAACGATCCCTACTATTTTGGCGTAAGAAAGTCTATGGCGCTTGGTCTATAGTGTAATTTCATTATAGGAGAACAACCTCATGGACACGAGGGAGACAGAACAAACGCTACTTGATATTATTGTACTTCTGCTAAGGTAGATATAATGTGACCCAGTTCTATATTGCGGAAGCTCTCGATATTATGGAATAAGCCGATTACGTGTGAATGTGAATGAAGACCGTAAACCATAACTGCATATTATCTGCATGTATTGTAACAGATTTAAATACAATAAAGTGTGGAGTATTGAGGCGGCTGGTGGCCTATTTGAAGCCAACCTTTTGATTATGCCGCTAGTAAGGATTGTTTTAAAAATTTCGAAAATGAAAGTATAGCTTGAATATGTAAAGTAAGAGTAGCGAAGTGGTTATGATATACGGATCCATAATGTTATAAGGTGAAGGTTATTGTAAATATCCCTAAGTTACTTAAAGTAGCAACAAAACTAGTTGAACCGGAAGTTTCGTAAAGGCCGATTTCCGAACATCTTCAGGCTGCAAGGAAAGCGGTAGGTATTGCCAGTTTTTATTAATATATAGCATTATTAACATGCTCTAATTCTTTGGCATTTTTAAAGCAGTCATTTTAAAAAAAACCGCTGCCTAAGGAATCACTACTTCCACATTCAGATTCTTCATCCAAGTCGTTTTAAAGGAAACATCTTGACTATTGCACTCTAGTATGTGGAAATTATTGGTCATAGAATTTTATTTGGGGCAGATGTCATAGAAAAGTTTGAGGAGTTGGTTTCTACCATATACGTTAAAAATTAAGTTTTTAGTTCACCCTACTTATTTTCTACTATTCACCTCCCACCCCTTCAATGGAGGCATCTCAATCAGATGTCACTACAATACATACGTGTACTAATCTCAAGTGAATATCTCAATTTGATGTTATCAGTCCCATTAATAATGAAGCGGAGGTGGTCGAGTTTGAAAAATATTAGAAAGAAATCTGAGGCCTTGGTTTCTAGTATATACACCGAATCCCAAATTTCTGTACTCTTATCACCTTGATTTACTTATTTTCCCCTAGTCACTCCTATTAACCCTAACCCTTCTACGGAATCATCCCAAAATATAATCTAGTTCCAGATGTCGTTATAATACATACGTCTACCAAATTACAAGTGAATATCTCAATTTTATTTTATCAACCCCTTTAATAATGTAGTAAGGGTAGTGGAAGGGTTGAAACATATTGTTAAAAAATTTGAGGTCTTGGCTTCTAGGACATACACCGAATTTCAAGTTGCAATACTCTTACCAGCTTGCTTTACTTATTTTTCCCTATTTACCTCTACTTACCCCCACTCCTTCAACGCAATCATGTCAAAATATAATCTAGTTTCAGATATAATTATAATATATAAATGTACCAAATTTCAAGTGAAAATATAAATTTAATTTTATCAACTCTTAATAAGGGAGTGGGAGTGGTGGGGAGAAATAGAAAATACTAATAAAAAACCTGAGACCTTCGCTTCTAGTACATACACCGAATTTCAAGTTTCTGTAGTCTTACCAGCTTGCTTTACTTATTTTCCCCTATTTACCCCTATTTAACCTCCAACCCTTCAACGGAATCATCTCAAAATATAATCTAGTTCCAGATGTCGTTATGATACATATGCGTACTAAATTTCATGTGAATATCTCAATTTTATTTTATCAACCCCTTGAATAATGGAGTAGGGGTGGTGGGGGGTGAAATAAATTATCAAAAAATCTGGGGCCTTTGCCTCTTGTACATACACCGAATTTCCAGTTTCTGTAGTCATACCTGCTTGCTTTACTTATTTCCCCCTATTTACCCCTAAATAACCCCGAACCCTTCAAAGGAATCATCTCAAAGAATAATCTAGTTCCAGATGTCGTTATAATTCATACGTGTATCAAATTTCAAATGAATATCTCAATTTTATTTTATCAACCCTTGTAATAATGAAGTAGGGGTGGTGGGGGTTGAAAAATATTATAAATAATCTGAGACCTTGGCTTCTAGTATATACACCGAATTTAAAGTTTCTGTAGTCTTACCAGCTTGCTTTACTTATTTTCCCCTATTTACCCCTATTTAACCCCCAACCCTTCAACGGAATCATCTCAAATTATAATCTAGTTCCAGATGTCGTTATAATACATACGTGTACCAAATTTCAAATGAATATCTCAATTTTATTTAATCAACCCTTTTCATATTGGAGTAGGGGTGGTGGGGGTTGAAAAATATTATTAAAAAATCTGACGCTTTGGCTTCTAGTACATATACCGAATTTCAAGTTTCTGTGGTCTTACCAGCTTGCTTTACTTATTTTCCCCTATTTACCCCTATTTAACCCCCAACTCTTCAACGGAATCATCTCAAATTATAATCTAGTTCCAGATGTCATCATAATACATACGTGCACCAAACTTCAAATGAATATCTCAATTTTATTTAATCAACCCTTTTCATATTGGAGTAGGGGTGGTGGGGGTTGAAAAATATTATAAAAAAATCTGACTCCTTGGCTTCTAGTACGTATACCGAATTTCAAGTTTCTGTACTCTTACCAACTTGTTTTACTTATATTCCCCTATTTACCCCAAATTAACCCCCAACCCTTCAACGGAATCATCTCAAAATATAATCTAATTGCAGACGTCGTTATAATACATACGTGTACGAAATTTCAAATGAAAATCTCAACTTTATTTTATCAACCCCATTAATGGGGTAGGGGTGGTGGGGGGGTTGAAAGATGTTATAAAAAAATCTTAGGCCTTAACTTCTAGTACATACACCAAATTTCAAGTGTCTGTTCTCTTACAAGCTTGCTTTACTTATTTTTCCCTATTTTTCCCTATTTAACCCCCAACCCTTCACCGGATTTCCTCAAAAAACAATCCAGTTTTCGTCATAATATATACGTGTACAAAATTTCAAGTCAATATCTCAAACCATTCCGGAGAAAACGTGCGGACAAAAAAAAAAGTTACAGACAGACAGACAGACAGACCGACAGAAATTTTTTTTTCGCTCAAATTCAAAATCTCGACGTTTCATGACATTCTAAACCTATTTCACGAATAAAAATTTTTGAAAATTTTTTTGCGATTACTATACTTCCAATCCACTACGTGGATGTGGAAGTAATATACTTTAAATAAAGAAAAATGTTACGATTTTGCTGAAAAAATTCCCACTTTTTGTAAATACCTCCAAAACAATTGCATTAAAGGAAAATATGATAATATAGAAAAATAAAACTTAAGAAGCGATATATTAATTTGTTTATAATGGGAACGATGGAACGATAAAGCCCCCCATCGTTCTTGCATACGCCGACGATATACTCATCATCACCGAGGAAGAACAAGACATCGTTAAATTTCTAAGAAACATGACACCACATCTGGATTCCTCTGGAAACTTCAAGAACAGCCTAATAATGTTCCGAGACCCATTGACAAAAACAAGTCCAATAAGTGGGGAAGAATACAAAATAGGAGACTACACCCCTGAGAACCACGAATAGAATGAAATACCTAGGAACATACCTAACGAATCAACTAAAAAGGAGGGAAACAGCAAGGAAAATAATTAAAACAGCCTACAGAGTCACAAGAGCTCTACTACTCTTCAATGAGGACAATAAACCACCATGGAGCCTAACCAAAAAGATATACACGACCATCATAATGCCTACGATGACATATGGAGTCAAAAACACAGCAATGACAAAGGCCAACAGAATAAGCCCGAGAAGAGCTGAAAGGGACATTATCCAACTGCTAGCAAAAACAGGAAAACCACAAAAACGACAGAAAACGTCAACATTACTAGAGGGAAGAACAATAATCAAAAGAATAGAATCATACGCAATGAAATACTGGGGACACGTCCAAAGACGAGACACGACACACCTACTAAAGAAAACGCTACGACTGAACATCAACAAACTGAAAATAGGGAGGCCATGCTACACATGGATAACAACAATCGACAGGATTATAAATAAGCTAGGAAAGGATTATACACACTGGGAAAGATCGGCACAACAAAAGACGGAATACAATAAAGAAATATCAAGGATATAGACACTGCCTGACTCAGAAACAGAAGAAACAGAAAACTCAGAAGTAGAATAGGAGAGAAGATGATCACAGACAGAAACTAAAAAGAAGCATGTCACAAAAACCTGAAAGTAAAAAAGAAACACGGAAAATTAAAAGATGCATCTCACAAACTCCTACACTTTCCATCCTATATTCCTACCCAGTGGCGGCTCGTGATATTGTCTGCAGAGGAGGCTTGATATTCTGAAAGACAACTGATGTGCAATATGACTACAATTTGTGCATTTCCCCACCACCCCTGAGGTAACGGCGCGTTACATTTTTTTTGCCGTGGGTTGTTCGCCAGGATACCGATTCACGACTTGAGAGAATAGAACTAATAAAAGAATAGAATGAAAGGGAAATAGAAAATATGATGAGATGAAAAAATCATTCTCATGAAATTCTCGTTCCTACGACTTGAGTATCGCTATCCAAAGGAGCCCTACTATCCCACTTGTAATTAAATTATATAACTTTTAACAAAAATAAAAATAGTTTTGGTAAAAAAATTAAAGTGTTTTATTCTACAAACAAGAAATAGTATTCAATATCACTGCCAGGAGTGTAAAATTATAACGTTTATTAAAAATTAAAATAGTTTTGAGAAAAAAGTTATATGAAAAAAATATAACCGTGGAACTCTATATTATGGAGAATTAAAAAATATTTCCTAAAAAATAAATAACACGAATAAATATTTTTTCTAAAATAACAACTACCTATATTAATCTCTGCTTTAAAGCCTAAATATTTTTATAAATGAGTGGTAACCTGCGATTTTCGGAACTAGCAAAATGGTTGATTACTTCATCATAAAATGAATCGCGTTTCTTCAATTCTGACAAAAGACGTTTTTCTATTGAAATAAGCGATACATTTGAGAGGCGATCTTGACTCATTTTGTTTCTAGTAAAAATGTTTTTATGCGTTTAAGTGCTGAAAATGATCATTCTACAGAAGCTGAGATTACCGGAATTGTCTCAAAAAATAGTGGCGTTATTCAAAAAGTTCTCTAATTTTGGGTCATAAGTTTTAAAAAAATCTAACAGCTCTTTGAAATTTCCTTTATTGCACGATTCTCGTTTTTCGTCATGTCCTCGGAAAGAATTTTTTTGTGAAGATAAATATATAGCGGCATCTATTAACCTCTTTAATATTTCCCTATTCTCACGGACCTTTTCGTTAAAATTTTCTATTTCTCTCTTATGTGCAGAATCCAACAAATTTTACAATATTTTGTTTACCAAACATTTCGAATTTAATGCAAGATGAAATATGCTCCTGGGATTTTTCGTGCCTTTCTAAACGTCGCGACAAATTTTGCAAATTATTAAACCCGGCCCTGCCCCAAATTGAGGATTGATCATTAGTAAATAATAAACATCTCCAACAATATAATTTGTTTCTAACTGTTGATGCCATTAACCACTCGACTTTTTTATAATTGTTATCACAAACCCTCTGTTTTGTTTACCACTTTTAAAAACTAACGAAGGCATTGCTGGTGTAGGCCTAGCATTTCTTTTAATTCTTACCTTTTCGTCATAAGTAAGAGTAGTAAATCCATTTAATAACAAATAATCCACCACGTCTGGACAACAAGACATATTTTCACATAGAGCACTTATTTTTAGCCCGTCTATCAAATGTTTTATGTATTTTTACGTCAACTTAACCGGCTAAAACGCAACTAACAATTCGTTTTCTTTGTGAACCACCAGAACGAGCTGTGCACAATGTGCACATGCGCTGTAAAGAACTGACGTCGGAAGCTGGCTTCCTTTGGCTATTCGAAGTACTCTGCTATTTTACACACCGCAAAGAAATTCAAGGTCATTCATGTTAAAGTAAATGCATTAAAGTTGGAAGCTATTTCGTATTAGCCTCCAGCGAACCGCAGTGTTCGTTCAGTAAAAGACCGGCGGACCGGGAAATATGCAAACAAAGACTATCCGGACTGTAACGTTATAGGTATGTTTGTGGAAAGGAAATGCAAAACTTTTATATATACACTGAAAATTAATTAATGAATTATAAACAATAAAAAATATTGAAAATTGAGATATACCTAATTGAAATTTCTTAAGATAGACTTTTGAAGATATGGTGGTTCTTCCAAGGGGAGGCTCAGCCTCCCCTGCCTCCCCTGACGAGCCGCCACTGTTCCTACCCCATGCGTCATGCGGCTCTCTAAATTTAAAAATTTTTCACAAAACACTCATTGTTTTGCACATAACATTGTTATCTTTCAAACTGTACTGATAGAAAAAAAATCCTATGAAAGAGTACTTCAACCCTATTATAGGTATGTATTTTTAAGATCATACTGACATATTTGAGATTTAAACATTATATCTCGACTGATAAACGTTCGAGCACCATTTTTAAGCCATCATATTCTTAGAACTATATTAATCGTACAGAAATAAATAAAAAATAAAATACTTGTGATTTCATAACCTTAATTTTTTACCATACGACTTTTCCCATAAATGTAGGACTTTTGAGTTATTTATGAAAAACAGTCTCAAGGTAGAAACCCAATGGAAAAAAATCATGAAAATCAATTCATTATAACTGGGTTACCTCATTTTTTACTTTTTGTGTCTAACTGCACCCGACTATATACTATTTCTCACTTGTTTAGTGAGTCACTCTATTTGCAAATAAAGTCGGGTAAAATTTAAAAAGACCGTTGTATGAATTAATATTACACATACGTTTTCACTATCTCTTGCACACAAACTTAAAGCCATAGCCTAAAGACATTGTCAATGTATGTCTACCAAGATTCTTTCCCACTTCTTTTGAGACGGAAATATGAAATGCACACTGAGGAGTGAGAAACATAGTCATAAGCTCAGCGATTCTCAAACTGTGTGATTTGACGACGAATATTATTTATTTCCGTGAACTAACACCACTCTAAATATGAAAAACGTCTTTATATGAAATATTTAAGTTATTTTTAGTGGTAAATAGTGGATATTCATCCGTTAAACGAACAATATCAAATAATTAAGTCTTACAATTTTCTATTACGTACATATTACACATCTTAAAGCAGAACAAAGTAGCTAGCCTAGCCCAATCGGTAAGATGCTCGATGCAATAAATATAAATGGGGTTGGCGCGGGATCGATCCCAACGCTAGTCTACTTTTTTTTTTTATTTAAGCTCTATTAAAAGTTAATAATTTTCGTTCTATAATTTTTATTTTATTAAACTGCGCCTCGAGTTTTGTTGAAACTATATTTTCCCCAAAAACGTGTCTTTTTTATTTTGTCAACTAGAATTTTTATTTATTACCGCTAAAAGAAAAATAATTTATTTTCGTTATTCTCATAGAGATTTCAGATTTTGTTTTGTTATATGAAACATTTTATTTTTACTGACATCGTTTCCCCTACTAATACTACGATCCTATCCTTTCCTGGCAAGAAATGCCCAAACCTTCCCGTGTCTCTTGCTGGACTGTAGCAATATTAGTCTTTGATTTCTTTTTCTGATTACTCATTGTTATTGACTGAATTGGGCAATTCATTTTTTGTTATCAGTTTCATTTGTGCCCGAACCTATATACCTACAGTGTCCGTCGTAAAGTTGGCTACATATCAGAAAAATGTGTATTATTGAGATTTCTAAAAAATACTATATTGGGGGTTCGTTTCTTTTTTTACATGCAAATACCTTTATTCAACTAAAATACATACAGTTTTTGTCGAAACTAGTCAAATATTTGTGAAATAGACACAAGAGTTTATGATTTTTCATATAGTAATTAATGGTAGGGGTAAAATTTGCACTTTTTTATTTTCCTCATATCTGCTTCAAAATAGATTTTATTTTTTAGCGGAAATATTTGGTTTAAATTTTGGACCAATAATAGGACAATATTAATGGCCAATTTAATTTAATGAATTGACAAATTTGTTATCATACACAATATGCCATAGAATTAGACGAAAATGGTTACTCTGGGGTTTTTGAAGTCGCTGATCACCAATCTGAAATCCGATTTGGGGAATTCAAAATGGCGGACCGGAAATCGGGCCATTTTCCATAAGAAATGACAATGGATATCTTGGCCTTGAAAATCTGTGCTGGGGGTTTTCGAGGTTGCTGATCGATTACGAATCTGAGGTCTGACTTGGTAAATTCAAAATGGCGGACCGGAAGTAGAGTTCATTTATCAAGAAAAACTCGTATCTTTTTCGCTTTTGGACTGAAAATGAGTACTCGGGGGTTTCTGAGGTCTCTGATAACGAATCAAAGGCCTAATTCACGAAATACAAAATGTCGGACCGGAATAACACTCTATTTCTCCTGAAAACTCGTATTATTTTCTTTTTTGGGCTGAACGCGGGGGGGGGGGACTCGGAGATTCTCGTTATCGCTGATAACGAATCTGATGTCCAGTTAGGGAGAATTCAAAATGGCGGACCGGAAGTAGTATATTTTTCAGGAAATACTTTTTTATTTTTCATACTTTCAGCCCGAAAAAATAAATAATACGAGGTTTTCCGAAGAGATTGACGGTTCCTTCCGTGTCCGCCATTTTGAATTTCGTAAATTGGACCTGTGATCCGTAATCAGCGACCTTAAAAACCTCTGAGTAGTCATTTTCAGCCCAAGAACGAAAAAATATGAATTTTTCCTGATAAATTGACTCTACTTCCGGTCCGCCATTTTGAATTTACCAAATTGGACTTCAGATTGGTGATTAGCGACCCCAGAAACCCCCGAGTAAAGGCATATTGTGTATGATAACAAATTTTTCAATTAATTTAATTAAATTGGCCAATTATCGGAAAAGAAATGAAACCAAAACATTTCCGCCAAAAAATAAAAGGTACTGTTTTTTTAAATGCCTTTCTGAACTCTTTGCAACAAGAATTAAGTCAATTGACCCTGTACCTTTTTTTGAGGTTTTCAGATTTTTCATGCTAAAATGACGCGACTATACGGAGTCCTTGTATTCTATATGCACTTTTCCTTCATCAAATTTTTCGATATCTTAACAATTTGACCCATTTTTCGGTACCACCGTCAACTATTTTTTACAGTCCTGCCAAACCGGTGATCGCATGACATGTGTCATGTGTCATGCATAAACAAACCCCCAATAGAGTTTTTTAGAAATGTAAAAAATACATTTTTTTCCCATATGTAGCCAACTTTATGGACACTGTATAATCAGAATTCCACTAAAATTATGAAGTTACTAAATTAATAATCTTAACATTTTATGATAGTATCTTTTATATATTTTTAAAATTATTTAGCGATATCATTGCTGAGAACTGTTTGAGAACTACTGGTATTTCTTATGCTTTAAATAAAATCTTAGTTCAGACGTTTTAGCGGCCATGACACACCTCAGTTTGAATTGTACCCGACTCTAGCAAATATTAATATTCACAATAAACACATGCATACAATGTATGCCTTGTAGGTAAGCGCGTGTACAATAGCTATAATATCCTGTGAAAGCTATTATTTCTTACTTTATCACACGGCGTTACATAACGAAATGGGGGCAGGCCGGAGTTTTTTCAAGCACAGTTGTTTGTTCCATATCCTAGCATAGCTATGATTAATATATCTGCTGTCCGGGTTGTCCATGTTTCTACTTTATGAAGTGTCTAACCTCCAGTAATGATGTATAAAAATACGACCCTTGAAACAAGCTGTTCAGAATCATAGGGAAAAAATTATATCTTTCGTCAAGCTGATTGGATGTTATTCAATAATCCCCGCCCCGCGATCGGTTTACCTTTTGTCTTCTGTTCTAAATATGTATCGGCATGGTGATATCAATTTGTACATTTTTCACTTCGCCTTCACGACAAACCGACCTTTGCGTTGGAGATCTGGTCGATTACTGGAATTCAAATTGATCTTTACTTCCCTCGCATACCGAAGGGAAGTATTGTATTCGAGAAAAAATCACCCTCCGAGATTTTTTCGGATTTTGACGTTTCAAAACACGTAGATTACGAAAATATAGGTTTTTCTATTCCGTCAGTCGTCTGTCCGTTGGTGCATTAACTAAAAAACTATTTGACGGAGAGCAGTCAAATTTGGTAGGTAGTTGACGCTACTGTCAGCGAAGAAATGGTTAAAATTTCACTGGAAAATATACAGGGTGGACCGTCTAAAGGGAATAAATAAGGAAAAAATTTCCACGTTTCATGACATGCTAAACCTATTTCAGAAAAAAAAAAATCGGTAAAGTTGTTTACACAGAACTTCCCTCGTTATTTGTGCATGACAGTCACTCAAAAAATTATTAATTACGAAATGACATTGGGAATAATAATCGGAATATAATTATTGGTATTATTACAAAGAAAACCTGATAACTTTTGGTCAAAAAAATATACAGAGTGTTCATCCAACAGCAGAAGTTCAATACACTAAATAATAGGTGCAAAATATGGAAGGCTTGCGCAAATACCTTTATAAATGTCCACCATGACTCAATTATTTCATGGGATGCCATTATTCAATAAAAGTATATAATAGGATATGCGAAATATTATTGCCATCTCTCACATTCTCAATCCCACATTCACGTAATGGAGTGGAAGTATAGTGGTGATTAAAATATAGAACAAATTTTCAAAAATGTTTTCTGTCTATTCTAGTGTTACATTTTTTTCCAAATTGGTGAAAACATGTTGCAAATTTTTTTTTCCGAAATAGGTTTAGAATGTTATGAAACGAGGAAATTTTAAATTTGAGCAAAAAAAATATTTCGTCTATTCTACAATGGTGATAAATAGATTACATAAACATGTTTTCATTTTTTTTAAATTTTTCTAAAACATTTTTAAATTTGTTTTAATAAATTTGGAATGCCATGGAAATGTGGAAATTTTAAATCTGAAAAAAAAAATTCCATCTATCTGTGGTAAAATTTTTTCAAAAATTTTTATTTTTTTAAAAATGTTTCTTTAAATAGATTTAGAACGCTATGAAACGTGGAAATTTTAAATTTTGAGAAAAAAAAAATCATCTATTTTGGTGGTAAAAATTTTTTCAAAAATGTTGGTAAAAAATTTTCGAAAATTTTTTTTCTTTTAAATAGGTTTAGAATGCCATGAAACGTGGAAATTTTAAATTTGAACAAAGAAAAAAATTTTTTTTAGTGGTAAAATTTTTTTCAAAAATGATGGAAAAAAATTTTCAAAAAATTTTTTTTTCCTGAAATAGGTTTAGCTCGTCATGAAACGTGGAAATTTTAAATTTGAGCAAAAAAAATTTTTTTTCATTATTCCGTTTAGACGGTTCACCCTGTATATTTTTCAGTGAAAATTCTACCAGTTCTTCGCTGACAGTAGGGTTAACTACCTACCAAATTTGACTGCTCTCCGTCAAGTAGTTTTTTAGTTAATGCACCAACAGACAGACAGACAGACAGACAGACGGAATTGAAAAACCTATATTTTCGGAATCTACGTGTTCTGAAACGTCAGAATCCGAAAAAATCTCGGAGGGTGATTTTTTCTCGAATACAATACTTCCCTTCGGTATGCGAGGGAAGTAAAAATGTGAAAATTTTTTCTTTGTTCAAATTTTAAATTTCCACGTTTCATGACATTCTAAACACATTTCAGAAGATAAAAATTATGAAATTTTTTTTACCAACATTTTTGAAAAATAAGAAAATGAATTTTTTTAGCCACCACTATACTTCCACTCCACGTGAATGAGGAATTGAAAATGTGACAGATGGCAATAATATTTGGCATATGCACCTATTATACTTTTATTGAAAAATATACAGGGTGGTCATCCCAAGAAATAATTCAGTCATGGTGGACATTTATAAAGGTATTTGCGCAACTCTTCCATATTTGGCACCTGTCATTTAGTATTGAACTTTTGTTGTTGGATGAGCACTCTGTATATTTTTTTTACCAAAACTTATCAGGTTTTCTTTGTAATAATAGTGATAACTATATTCCGATTATTATTTTCAGTGTCATTTCGTAGTTATTAATTTTTTAAAGTGACCGCCATGCACAAATAAAGAGGGAAGTTCTGTGTAAACACCTTTACCGATTTTTTCCATAATAAATATCAGGAAAATTAGTAAGTTTCGAGATCCGTTCTCTAAAACCCTCTTCCAATCTCCCAACATTTTAAAATTAGACAAATTACACAAAAAAGACGATGAAACGTTAGAGAACTATAGATCATTAAAAATACTTTTTTTGTATGTTTTGTAATGTTTTTTTTTAAACTAAATAGGTAATTCCGAAGGTTCTTGACCCGTTGAACACAATGCCGTTGGCCGTTTTGGGACGGACCAAATCATCTTATTCGGCTGTCCAGTCTTCAAAAACCAATAGTAAAAATTAAAACAAAAACAACATAGATCGCGCAAACATTATTTTATTTCTGAGTTTATAAGAAATACTACTTTTTTTTGTAAGTACTACCAGCACTAGAAATGTCGGTAAGTTTTTTTGAAACACTCTGTATATTGTATTTTCATTGGTAATTATTTACATGCCAGATGACAAATACCCATCAAAATAAATATAAACTTGATGAGAATTTCTTATTTGATAAATAAATAATATGTATATACCTATATCAAATTTTAAAAAGTTTTCACACTTTAATTCACTATAATTTCCGAATTAATTTGATTGAAGCAAAATCAAATTAATGAAATAAGTTAGGCACTCGTGTAAAGATCCAAGCATTTTAGACGCTATACTGGTGGTAAAATCAACGTCCCTGTAGCGCAGTGGATAGCGCGTTGGACTTCTAATCCAAAGGTCGTGGGTTCGATCCCCACCAGGGATGCATGTGGGATACTTTTTTTTTTTATTTACAAAGCTTTCCTTACATTGTTTGCATTGCAATAGTGTAGTTTGTATCAATTTTATGATTTATTTCGGTATATTCGGAGTTACTGTCTTAATGTTTATAGCAGTTCCAGTGGTTTTTACATGTAATGTAAAAAGCACAACAGCGCTTGGCCTTGTCAAGCATTTTCTTAAACATTGTAGTATCTACCTATTAAGGTATATTTAATTAAGCCCGACATTGAGAGACACACATAATATCCTTTGTGTGTTACGTTAATTAAATTTATGTTTGTTAATACACCGGATTAGTGTGCAATATGAATATGTTTGTTTTGTTTTCTGTTTGTAGTTATAATGAAGTTAAGATTTTCTACTATTTTTTACTTCAAATGTTTTTTATTCGGCACAGTTAAATAAGCCCACACGGGACACAATTTCTTTGGCACAATATCTAGTTATCCAGATACGTGTGCTTTTAAACTTTATACGTATTTTCTCGATCCTCTTGTCCGTTATTATAACATATAACTATGTATGTAAATTGTGATAATATTAATATTTAATACATGCAGAAACATATGGGCAGGCCCTTGCTTATATTTCAATTTCCCTACTTTTATATAGGGTTTCATGTCATTAAAAAAAACTGGTGTTAGGGAACGACAAGACAAACAAAAAAACCTTATATAACATGGGGTCTAAATCTCATAGTTTTGGAGAAAAAAAATAAACAAAAATTTCGCAAATTTTCAAGAAAATTTTTTGAGAACTGCTGGAATATTGAGGTAGGTTTAGATCTAGATCTGATCTGAAGAAAACTATACTCTAACTCTCCCTTGTGCAATATTTTACTGTGGGTGTTTCGTTATGGACACACGTCCAACCCCGCCGTTCGTTGTTTTTGTTATTTTTGAATTTCGCGTCATTGTGTATTTATAGTTAAGATTTATTTTATTGACTTACCGTTCAAGTTGTCAAATTCTGGATTACGTACAGACACAACTTACTTGTTCGTTCTTTTTGTGTTCCTTTTTGGCTTTTGTACCAAGTTTTTATTTTATTTTTCTTTATTGACAACGTTAGTTGATAGTTTAGTGTTTAGTGTTGAACGAAGTGCGCACGATGGCTATTATGAGGTACACGTATACAGATTCGGAAAATGTTGGCTTTTTGGTATTGCACTAGTCTCAACAATTTAACCGGCCGCCCACAATAAGGGTATCTACCACCGACAGAGCTGCCCACGCATAACTATGTGGTGCAGAAATGAGGTGGCTCGATGTACGATGTTTTATACGATAGAAAAGAATAGTCTAATTGCTTCGCTCTCGCTTGCTCTTTTTACCATACCAAAACGAACACTTTGGGAATCTGTATATACCTAGCAGTGATGAGGAAGGTAGAAGACCAAAAGTAATATGAAACAGGCCAAATCACTCTGAAGAATGGGATCGCAAGTGACTAAATATTCCTATTAAGAGTTACCCAACACAACTTCTTTACTGACTTTGATATTGCGTGATGGAAACTTAAATCGAAATTAAGAGATATGCAATAACCTTAACAAAATGACAGTAAAACAACAAAAAAGTGCAGAAACTTGATTTGCGCTATTTTTACTCATTTTGCTTGAGATCATGGACCTCGGCAGGTAGCAATAATAACTATCATAGGTCAAAGATCCACCCAAGTTTAATAAACTTAATTTAGTGAATATAATTAACCGCGACACTTCTGGATTGGCTACTTTTCACGCTAGACTTAACTCTAGCTGTCTGGACGAAACAAATTATCTGCAGGTAGAGACTTCTGAATCACTCCAACCAAACGACTTGAAATATTTCTTATTCTGCTAATATTAATATTAGTACGAGAGCCCATCGACGAAAACCTTATGATCATCAGTTAAGCTGGAAAAGTGGTGGGGGTACTTCTCAAGCTATCATCTTAACGGCCGTCAGTCGGCAGGGCAATTCGGATTGCAAGGGGGTCATGGGGAAGGAAACCGAGACAGTTGATAGAAAATTATGAAAAAGGTTGGACATGTTCTATGATTAATTATAAGACTTTATACACCTTGATTCTTTTCGAGTAAAGAAATTCCTAAATTTGAAATAAACTGAAGTTACGATTTTTTCACTGGACAATAAACAAATTATATACAGATTCTGTAAGGACAAAAAAAAGTTTTAAAATTAATCATAGAACATGTTCGAATATTTTCCGAATTTTCTGTCAACTATTGCTGGTCTCCCTGCAATCCGGGTTGCAGGGGGACTAGGGGGAAGGAAAACCGAAACAAAAATTTGAAACGTGTTCTGTGATTAATTTGAAGACGTTTTGCTCTTACGAAATTCTTACATAACTTAATTCTTTTCGAGTAAAAAAAATCGTAAACTTCAGTTTTTTCAAATATAGGATTTCTTACTCGAAAAAAAGTTATATAAAAATTTTACAAGGCCAAAAAATATTAGAATTAATTATAGAATATGCCCAATTTTTTTCAGTATATTCTGTCAACTGTCTCGGTTCAATAAGGTGAAAGACGTAAAACGGTATGATGGCTTTGCATTAATGTATCAAACTTGAAGGTATTTGCCAGTTGATTCGAAAAACACAAAAATAAAATCAGTCCTATCGAATTATAGTATAGGCAAATTAGCCATTTAGGGTAGCAAAAATTAATAAAGGATCATCTCTGGGATTTAAGTAGATAATAATTCAAAAAAATTTGAAAAAACTTGTTGATTTTCGGTTTTCTTGCTCTAGCGGCCAAAATAATGAAAATAGAGAAAAAAGTTCCCAACAAAAGTTGTAGCTCGTCTCTTTCTCTACTAAAAAGGCCTTTACAAATTTTTGTCTTATTTAAGCCGTTTAGAAGATAAATCGGGTTTTCCACTTTTAGTTTTAAGCCGCAGCCGCTTCGAAATGCGCGAAAAATTAGAATTCTCCGGGAGTTTCGTACGAACGGGCTCATCGATCCATAATTCTTACTATTCAGAGCCCCTAAAAAAATGAAAATAACATAAAATGTAGAGAAAAGTCTCAGCTTTAATGTGGAACTAATCACAAAATTCATAAAAAATTTTATCATAGAGAAAAAGTGTAAGAAGATGGCTTAGTAAACTTTGTACAGTTGATCCACAGATTTATTCATATCTTTGCCGGGAGTCGTTAGAATGACAGTTCATTTTGCTTATATATTCTTATATAATGATATATTAATCCAATTAACATTTTATTGCAATTACTTTAGTTGGAAAAATATGCCTGGCGATCAAAGTAGAGGGTATATTTCTCATCGATCAATCACCTCCAAATTTTGGAGTTGAATTCGCTATATCTTAATCAATAATAATAGCAGTCTTAATTTTTGGATTATAGGTACAATAAAACATATTATTTCGAATGACTTCAAGAGTTTTTTAAATGCATGCAGTATTTCTTGAATTTGTCTCCATTATTCATACACGTTCAGAAAATGCACAATCATACAGTAAAACATATACAACTTATTTGTTTCTTAACATTCTTCAATGAAATTTTCACAAAATATAGGCTAAAGCGCGTGGAATCGAATCCATGCAGTGAAAAAGCACCGATTGTTACGGGAAAAATAGACAGGATGCATAAAACTCAAAGATATGAATAAATCAACTGTATAAAGTTTACTAAGCCATCTTCTAACACTTTTTTCTCTATGATAAATTTTTTTATGAATTTTGTGATTAGTTCCACATTAAAGCTGAGACTTTTCTCTACATTTTATGTTGTTTTCATCTGAATAGTAAGAATTATCGATCGATGTGTCCGGTCGTACGAAACTCCCAGAGAATTCTCATTTTCCACGCATTTCTGAGCGGCTCAAAACAATAAGTGGAAAATTGGATTTATCTCCTAAACGGTTTAAGTAAGACAACAATTTGTAAAGACCTTCTTTGTAGAGAAAGAGACGAGCTACAAATTTTGTTGAAAACAATTTTCTGTACTTTTATTATTTTAGCAGCTAGAGCAAAAAAACGAAAATCATAAAGTTTTTCCAAATTTTTTTTTATTTTCCCGGAATTTGGAAGTGCAAAGAATGCATCATTCCATTTTACAGATTATTACCTACTTAAATCCCGGAGATGATCCTTTTATTAATTTTTGTGAGGTTTTTAAAAAATGTAGCCTTCATTGCCTGTACTATTATTAGCAAAACGACGGAATAATATGAAAAAAATAACCACCAACCTTCGAAATAAGCTCGTCGTGATTGGCGAGGTGTGCCCGGCAGTGTATGCACGAGTAGGTGCGGTGACATTGTGGCAAGTAGGCCTGGAAGGTCTTCACCATCGTGACTTGGCTGCTGCTGTTCGCGCTGCTGGTGCTGGCTGCGACGGCAGGCCATGCGGAGCTGTCACACCTGAAAAAGAACAAAAAAAAAAACATGTAGGTAACCATTTTTCACCAATACGGATAAGAAAGTGTTTAAAGTAAATATTGGATCTTTTCGAGACCATTTATGCATTAATCAATTGGGTTAAGATCAGGTCAGATAGGATTGCACTATCAATACAGGTGATATTTTCGGCATTTAATAGATTTACTAGGTACATGTGGTTCGCTTGAGCCAGTGGCATGGTAAGGAATATTTAATGGAAACAACTAAAATAGGCTTCAGAGTAGGTACGTTGCAAAGGATTAAACAAGGAATTTAGATTGATCTGATAGTTAGGGTGTGAGCTGTTAAAAATAGGTCAATAGGATTCAAATCAGGTGAGTTATGAGGTTTGTTTATGATAAATTTTACGTATTTATGACATATTTGAGGCTGATGCCATGTGTAGTTGGATCGGTCGTGGTCAGTTCACTACTTAGCGTTGTTCGAGACACCTGACACATTTATCTTTAATTTTGGCTGCAAGTCAATAACGGTAAAAAAAAATCAATGTGGTTAGGTCTGGAAAGTTTGTGAAACCTAGACTTCGAGAACAATTCAAGTAGTATCCTTCGATAAAATGACATATTACATTGAAAACATGTGTACAGACCCACCCCAGACATCTGATACCGCGGATCCCACACAACAAGCGGGAGGTCTGTCGCCACCGCTGAGCTTAACGTGAAGTAAGCAGCTCCAGACATATCCACCGCGTAGATGTAACAGGTGAACGGGCACCCGGATTGTCTCATCCAGATAGTCCTCAAAGCATTAATACGTATTGAGAAACTGTAAGCTGAATAAACGCACATTTTAGTAAAAATCAACAGATATATTTTAAGTTGCCGACACCGTATTTGTATGTTTACCCTAGAAATATTAATGTCAGGAAAACCACTTTACTTCTCCATATCTAAACAAATCATCAATTCGGTAGGCCACAAGATTGTAAACATTACCACAGCCACTATTCTTAGAAAACGAAACCTACCTACACCAGACGAAGGCAACTAGTGTTTATCTAAACACCCAAGTAATATAGAAGCGAAACAGTGGTTCTTAAACAACAATAGCGCTGTAAGTGGTAACTAAGTGATTTATTAAGGTTTTAGTACATTTGCGGACTATTTAATAATTATTATTGTCATAGGCCTGCAGAGCTCCCTTGAATATACTAAAAAATACAAGCATAAAAATCAAATTCGGATATTACATGTAACAAGAGACATATCAATATCACACCTATGTAGGGCCGTGGTCACAATAAGATTTAAAACCTAATACAGTTGCTAATATTTTTCTTGTTTAAATCAAGTGATAATAAAAGTTTTTCTGTTAATTTATGTTAATTTATTATTAAAATTGTATGGGTGCATATTTATTTCTAGAAAAAAACTACCACCACTTCTATTTATTCTGGGTCATCAAAAACGTCCCCTAATTGTTCCTTTGACGTAAAAGTCACAGGCGTAAACACATCTCCTCCGGTAATATACTGGATAATTGTGTTATTTTGTACATTCAACTGACGTTATTTTTAGGAGTGAACAGTTACGTCTATGTGATAGAAAAATCATAGAAACAAAACCAGGAATCTGTAAGTTTACATTGGACAAACAGGCAGAAGATTTGAAAGAATAATGCTGGAACATAAATAAGTTTAAAGTACAGAGAATAATATTCAACTAATTTAGCCAACTTAAAACAAAATTACTGAATCAACGAAAACTTTTGATAATTTATACGTAGAAAATTAAATATTTAGGCTAACATTATTAGGGCGGGTTATTTAAATTACAATCAGTTTGATGGAAGATCAAAATCTAGGGTTATGATTGTTGTAACCAAGGTTGTGCAAAAACCCACCGTCTTTAGAAAAAGAGGACCCACTGGGTATTTAGGTGGATTTCTCTGAGCAATTGTAGATAATTGTGGTTTATTCTGGGTTTTTGTAAAATTCATATTTCCCGCGTAATTTCCCACCTTTTATTCGGAGTTGCGTTGACAATATAGCATGTGACATCATCTGAACTGTTGGAGATATTCTCAGTTATTCTCTTGGAGCTGATTGATGTGATCTGATATAAAATTTAAAGTTGTTTACTAATGTATTGACACCTTACTTGTTGTTATTGTTTTGTTCAAGTATTTGTGAGGTAACAATATAATTTTTACAACTGCTTTTTCCTAAAAAAAAAAAACCGAAAATCAAACAAAAACCCAGATGGGTTTTCTAAAATCAAATACTCACACAAAAAAAACATCCATTTTACCTACCGCTTTTTTTTATAATAGTGGGTTTTTGTGCCAACTCTGGTTTTATCAATCGTAATCATGAATTCTGATCTTTGATGAAACTGATTTTAGTTTAAACTTCGTGGATACAACTCGCCTGTAGCCTTCGAAAATTAATAAATTAAAAATGTATGACATACTTCGAGTTTTCTTCCGATACTCAAGTTTAAGATTACATAGATGACGAAAATTAAGGTTTTTCAATTGCCCAATCTGTCTGTCTGTCGGAGTCGGACTGTTGACTACCTGTTTGGTGGCGTTGTACACTTGATTTAAAAAAAAAACTGGTACACTTTCTTTTAGCTATGTAAATCATTCGTTCTTTGATTGATATTAATAATCTTACAAATGTCACTTTGACGTTAATCAGTGGCGTCATTATTAAAAATGGTTCGACATCTAATAGATATTCAAAAATTTCGATTTGTTTCTAAAATTGAAGATGGTTGCCATGGTTGGTCCATAAGAAGACTTGCTGCTGAATACAATGTGAGTAAAACCACGATAATGATAATGGGAAACCAACCAAACGGTATCCCGTAAAGTTGGTTCCGGTAGGTCCAGGAAAGGGCAATAATCAAGAAGATGAAAATCTTATAATTACCTAAGTTGTCTTTTCTGACGAAAAGGTTTTTAAATCCTGTAACGATGGACATGTTCGCGTGTATAGGCCTCCTTCCTTGAGATACGACGAAAAATATACTTTCGATCCACAAATATCAGGAAGGTTTTCAGTCAATGTATGGGCTTGGATGAGCCTAAATGGGTTAGATGTGTGTTGGAACAGTGATGGTCCTCTCAATTCCATTAAATATATTGAAATATTAGACAATATTATGTTGCCGTCAGTAATAGAGGTGTTTCCGGGAAATAATTTTATTTTCCAACAAGACAACTGCTCCATACATACGGCCCATCGTGTCAGGCAATGGTTTCTTAATAAAAACATAGAGTTGTCACCGTGGCCATCTAAAAGTCCGGATTTAAATCAAATTGAAAATTTTTGGGGACTAATGGTGAAACACATAAGAAAATTAAATAACTATCCAAACAATGCCCAAGAATTGGAAGGGATAATTGAAGACGCTTGGGAGAACTTGTCACAAGAAGTTGACCTTGCAAGAAATCTGATTTTGTCCATGCCTGCAAGACTCAGGCAGTTTTAGACGCTAATGAAGCAATGACAAAATATTAGTTAATTCTGTATTACGTAGTTGAAGTTCACTTATTTTACTTTTTTATTGTATTTTTATGGTCAGTTTGCATTGTTTACATTTTTTTTTTATCTCAAGTGGTATTTTTGTGTTCTTATTTTAAAAATAGAATTATCATTATTCAGTTAGTATTTTAATTACAACCATTAGTAGAATTATCCGTAACAAATATTATTTTTTTAAACAATAATATGGCAGGCTTGAAAATGTTTTGAAAAAGTTATTTTCTAATTATTTTTTAAAATTCCACTTGAATAAAATAAAAAAGGAAGATTTGATAAGTTTAAAAACACTAAGAAAACAAGTCTCCTCCAAAAAACCCTGTCCGGGGTAAATCACTTCTTTTCCACCCCCCTCTCGACATGCCTGGCCAGCCCTATTTACAGACATATGCACACAACTAAACTATTAAGATTTTCGATTACAAGAGTTGTACCAGTTTTTTTTTAAATCAAGTGTACTTACAAAACTATTTGATCTAGTATTTGATAGAGAAGAATATTTGGTAGGTACTTGATTCTATTTCCAACGAAGACATGATATATACTTTTATATTCTCAAAATGTTATGAACAATTATTGCTACAGACTGAAATGCAAAGTATCAAGATCTATTCGTTTAAAGAAACTTGGATGGGAAATGTCTATGTGGAAGAAGTGATTCCTTAGGCAGCCGTTTTCAAGGCCTAAAATGTACTTTTATTAAGTAAATTTCGGAAAAAAATGTCTTCAAATGGAAAATGGACGCATTTAACTGTATTTAAAATGATGGATCTGTCAATTTTTCTCAAAAAGGGACGAAAACCTCAAATTAACGAAAATTTTATCAAATTTAAAAAAATCCCGTAACACTTTTCTCCAAAATGCTTATTTTTCGAGACATCTGCAACAAATCTTCCCAAAAAGAGGTAAAAATCAATTTATGTGCAAAATTTCACTGACCTTTTAATTTTCTGCTTTGTATTCCATCAGATTTACTCACACTGTACTACATATTTTGTAAAAACTATACAGATACACAAAATCTACAAATATCGCAGAACAGTCGTTTAGTTTTCTCCGATATTGACATGCAGTTACCTAACAAAATGCTGCGACAACATATTAAATAACATTGTTATCGAAAAAACCCATCAACCTTGTTTTAATGAGCAAGTAAGAATACATAACTAATGTTTTTATTTACCGAAAACATCTGAAAATATTCATGCCGTCGCGACGTATCGTTATTAATACATTTCTCGGTGCACAAGTCTCTATTAATAACTGGTTATTTTCAATAGTCACACTAAAAAACCAAGATAACACACTTTTGCCCCTAACACCAGATGCACCAGACGCAGTAGTAAAGTGGCTGTAAGAAACTGAGCTAAATTAGTCTAGGTATTGACACTGACCGCGGTAGGGGGTTAATCACCCCCACTAAGGTATGGAACTTGTTACACAGAAGCTAATGTGACTTAAAAATGGATAATGGATTTTAAATTAAGGGCCATCAGCTTGTGGTCCCTTCGGAGTGTATTTTAGTTTTACGACGTTTTTTCTAGAGAAATACTGAAATAAATTAGGTACCACATGGCACAATTCCAGAAAAGGTAAATATGTCTGAAGTAGTTTCCACAAATACTACAGCATTTCATCAATACTACCACTGGACGAGCATCTCGCCAACCATACTGGCAGCATCAGGATATGATTAAAACAATTTCAATCACAAGATGATGTCAACATGGTAGACGAAATGCATGTCAATCCATTTTTTTGTAATGTGCACTGTTAACAAAACAATAAATGACATGTTATTTATCATAAAATATATTCTCGTAGTTCGTCACATATGTTTCTTTAACAAAAGAAATCTTATCAAAACTGCATTTCTGTACATTCTTTCTACACACATCAAGGCGACTTCGAGGCATTTGCAAGAAATGTCTCAGATTTGTTTAGAATTTTTGTATGTATGTCGGTGTAGAGCCACTTGAGTAACTGTTGGTAAGGACCAACGTAAGAACCCACTTCGGAAATTCAAGTAAGCAGAAATATTACGATTTGTTTAATTTCATGACATATGTAAGTGTATAAAACTCACATGATATGCAGTGTAGGCGCTTTTGCGAAAAACCGAACACTATTTAAAATCCACAAGTCCAATATTTTGTCCTAAATAAGCAAGTACTTGGCAGTAGCTAAATGGTCCGTGTTTTATATTTTGTTGAAGTAAAACTTCTTATGGTGCGCCTCAGCATAAAAAAATACATGGCAGTAAATCTGCGACAGCGACACGGCCGAGTGTCCCGACAGATCGTCCCACACTGTGTTAACGCCATATGTGTCCTACTCGTGCGACTTGAGTTGGCTAATTGGGTTAATATCTGGTTGAATAATTAGATAAAATGAAATAATAATAAAGAGTTTCATTTCTGTCGTGCGTCCCGCGACACACTCCCTTTTCTTTATTGAAAATGACGTGCACAGGAATAAAAATCCAACACTTAACAACGAATCAATTTTAGGATTGACGTAAATATACTAAATCACTTCCTATTCTAAACCGTGTAAAAAACTAGTACTAAGGCTAACCTAGGAACTATTGTACATTCAACATTTGGTTTCTGTAGTCAACTAGACAATCTATGTCCGAAATTATAATCCATTCAGTTTTAGAGAAAAGCGTTGGTTTAGATATCGAGCTATTCCTCAGCTTTTCATAGGTCAAAATGCGAAATAAGTTTACAGTACTCGCTCTTTGCAACCTTTAAGTCAGCTGGTCTGGTTAGAGTTTATGACTATTTTGCTTTAAAAGTGTGGTTGGGTAAACCGATCTCAGGAATACTTCATTCTTAAAGGGGATGGATTATAGCTTATAGCTAAGAGTATGTATGTTGAACATATGAACATCTATTTATTATTCGGGATCAGTCACAAGGAAATCATGGGAATCCCTGTGGTGCAAAAGTCTACTTTCTGTTACAAGCCGCCCTGCCGTGACACTTTCAGAATGAAGAAAATTACCTACAACAATACCTCGTACAAATTTATTTAAAATTTTGTTTATGTACAATAATCAGCAAAATGTTTGACTTAACACAGAGACAAGAACATCAGTACCTGTGGAGCATTACGATTTACATTGATAACTGTGCTCTCGGTAAATATAAATAATCTCCCTATTATTCCTATTACCCGGACAGGTCAAGTCTATCCCACCCCCGTGAACAATCCGACCCAATTGTGGTACATTAAACTCATCTGATCTATTGATGACAGTGCCGCTCAAGCGATCTGGATGGTTCTTTCTGCTGAAAAACACAACGTTATATATGGTGATGTTTGAGAGCAGATCATTTCGAATCATATACACCATTAAAATTTGTTTAGAGTAGCACACAATTCTCACTACCAACGTACAAAACAATTTTGTATCGTCAGCATATAGCACACACGTGGCATCAACACAAGACTATATCATAAATAAGATAAATAATAGAGGGCCCCATTATTGAGTCTTGAAGCACACCAGATGCAGCTAAAAATTGAGCAAACTTAAAACCATGGTATTCTACGTATTGATTCCTTCAAATGCATTGAAAAATTCTGTGTATATTTCAATATTCATTATACTGCATATAAACTGCCTATTAAGTATTCTCAAAGAAAATTTGTAATTTCTCCTGTCTGGCCTGTAAACTTGCGAGGCATGCCACCATAACTTTTTTCTGCCAAATCAACGAGTCATTGTCCAGGCCATGAAAGAATTACGTATTACAACAGAAAGTAAACTGGTTCCCAACCATCAAATTTTGCAACAAAAAAATATTGTAACTGGCTTCCCTGTCATTTGCAACCTTGGCCATCTCTCGGTAGATTAATTCAATCTGCATTTTATTAGGTATTCACAGTCAATTCCCAAGCACGCGACACATGCTTATATCAAGAAAATATTTGCTTGCAAAGTCTTATCAGAACAATTTTATATGCATACTTCGGAAATTAACGCTATCAACGTCTGAAATGAGGCTAGACTGGTGCACGAATGTGACATACCGAGTGTGATATTAATGAGAAGCAATAAGTAATAAATATTTTTATTAACAAAAGATGAGGATTCTTTACCGGATATGATTTTATGTTCAAGAAGATTTCATATGTATCAAGACGCTGCACGCAGGTCGACGAGAATTTTGCCAATCAAGTAGCCACCTTCAAGGTTGGTGTGCCTGGAGAGGTATATTCACATTTAAAGTTGCTGACCTAACGTAAATTTACCACTAATTTTATGGTCAACTAAACATCGACGGCTTATTAGACAGTACATTATTTGCGAAAGGCTTATACAGGGTGTAATTAGTTTCATGTCATTAAAAAAACTGGTGGTAGGGAAAGACAATACAAACAAAAAAACCTTATATAATATGGAGCCTAGAGCTCATAGTTTTGGAGAAAAAAAATCAACAAAAATTTCCAAAAAACCTAATAACATAGTTTGAGAACCGCTGGCTTATTGGGGTAGGCTTTATTGCCTCGCGTCTTATCGCACATGATACTTTGACATTCGTGCAAATAAGTATGGTGAGCCTAAGAGATAATTAGGCCGCGACGGGGGTCATCAAAAAGCATGCCGACAAAGCAGTTAACAGCGACCGACAAAGGACACCGCCATGTTTTTTGGTTCTTCGCGGCCAAATAATAATAATATTTTTTAATGATCTTATTACGCATGCTATACTCTCCCTTGTAATATTCTCAAGTACTAATTTCAGTTTGTGTCCTTACTTGGTAAACAACGTACACATGACGCGACCTACCCGTTCCTTGGTTTCGTCTGATGCTTTTGTTCTTTTTGAATTTTATGCCACTTATGTTATGACTTATCGTTCAAGTCGTTAGTACTTGGTTACGTAAGACACAACTTCTAGTTCGTACTTTTTGTATTACTTTTTGGATTTTGGACCAAGTTTTTCTTTTTGTTTTCTTGTTTCTATGTAGTCATGTTAAACTAAATGTATCAGTGAAAACATTGCTTCAAATTTGTGAAAAGCGAGTGTCAATGTGGAAGATGCAATTTTGATGTTCCGGCTAGTGTTTTTCCGCCCAAAATGGCGTACCAGCAGTATCGCCTCGTGTCGTTCACTCGACATCTTAGAATGTTCAACGAAAAAGCAATACCAACCATCCAGTGTTTAAATTCTAGTAACTTTGTCGTACGTTGTTGTTCATAACTCCAAACATTTGGAACTATCTCGACTCTGTTTATATATTAACTTCCAAACAGAAAAAGTAATTTTGTATTGCTGTGTTGATAATAATATGACACAAATCATTTGTCTATCTGGCACTACCTTGTTCATAACTAGATTTGCCGCGTATATTAATATAACTTTGATTTTAACTATATGATGGACACTGTAATTATCAATTTATTTGTTCAAGTCAAAGCATATTATGTTCCGTCTCTGTAGTTTTGAGCATAACCATTAATTGTTCAGTTTATTTAAAGTAACTAATTGCTTCGTATATTTGAGGATATTTATCAAGTTTATTTCTTTGTTTATATTTACGTATGCTACAAACTTTATTGTTATCTTTACGCATACCTGTCAGAGTACTTTGTTTAATTATATTTAAGAATATTAAACCATTTTAACTTTAAGCATAACTGTCAACGTTGTTTATTCGTTTATAATTACGTATGTTATATTTTTTTGGCTTACCTGTCCAATGTCTTTATTTGTCTTTAAACTAAAATGTAATAAATTGTTATTGTTAATTAAGTTGTGTTTCTTATTTTTTTAATGTTGCTTAAGTCAGTAATTTCATATTCAACAGGTTCTTCTAATTTTTACGGACGATTAAAAAAACATAGTGGCGCCCATTAGTTAGTTTTCTTTTGATAGTGTTTCTGTTCACCTTTGTTAATAAAATTGAGGATACAGTAAACACCTGTGACAGGCTTCAGATAACTGTACATCTTTTCTGTCAATTAGCTGTCAGATTATTCCCACTCTTTGAGTTGAGATCTCTAAGCCGCAGCCACGGCGATTTTCTTGGGCTTATATTTCCTATTAAGGTAAATAAAATGTTACAATACTTAATATAAATATTTTTTAAAAATAGACGTAAAGTTGCTTATGCACAAGTCCGATTCAAGCCTCATTGCATTCTAGGCAAAGTCTGACTTTGGCGTCCTTTGCTAAAATATACATATTTTTTAAATCTCACTGACTTATCCTCAAAGGAGAACAAATCGGCACACCTTTTATGTAAATCTCAGGGCTAGATTGTAGGTTTAAATCTTTATTTTCAAAATCTGGAGAGCAACCTCTACTTTAATTTGACACATTTTAATCTTTTTCCGCCCTGGCGCTTGGCCTATTTAGTTTTGGAGGAATCTGATTATGAATCAGTAAATAATATTTTCTGAATCCTCATTGTCTGCACGCCCGTTTACTCCTCTTCGAATTAAAAAGATTCAGTTCCTATCTCATCAACTCCTATATCCTTCTCTGCACACTACCAAGTTGGGATACTGGATAATTAAATACAATCAACTGTTATTCTGTGACTGTTCTTTCCATATAATGGGTAAGGTCTCTGGATTATAAATACACTTGTCTCCACATAATTTTGTTGGGTACATATACCGGTCTGTTAATATGCAAATGAAGCCATAACTTAACTAGATTCTGTGCTCTGCTTAGTGTTCCTGAATTGAAATTGGAACAAACACGAAAACGGCGACGTATAGCGCACCGAATGGTGCAAGAAGTGACTGTGAAAGATATTCAAATTGAGTTCTTTGCTTTTGTAAATGCGACTTATTTATGTATCCTTTACGATCGAGTTGTTTTATTTTTTTTACTTCAACTTCTTTATTTTACTTCAAATTTAATAGTGGGGCAATGCTTATGCGTTAGGCTTGCGATCACAGAGCTCCTCGTTCGAATCCTGGCCAGGGTATGGATGGTTAGTGGCGTTTTTAATCTGTAAGTATAATATTTACGACCTCAATTGGAACAGCACGGAACTAGAGGATCTTACGGGGTATTGTCAATATATCGATTCACATTGAATGAGAGAGCATATAATTGTACAGATTTATATGGGGGGAGTGGTGATCCTCATCTACAGTCCACGTGAATTTGATCCGCCTGTCACATAGAAATATAGGTGGGATAAGATGTTTAGCGAATTTGTTTTGTCAACACCAATCTTGTTCAGAGTTTTTGCATGCCATAATATATAAAACAAAAAATACGTATGAACTATTTGTATGGTACAATCTGTACGAGGCAGTGCAGTACAGCCAGACAGCGTTATAAATTACTTAATTCTAGTGTATATTTGAACAAATTATTAGTTTTATTACTGTGTTTCAGTGATATTTGTAATTAATTATTTAAAATTGCATTTTGGAGGCCTTTCGATAGTAGTGACAACGAAACGGATGATTTTGATACAGAGCTTATACCAGAGGAATTGTAAAATAAAGACTTACACGTTTAAACTCAAAGGGTTATTTTGAATATTTACTCGTGTTTAAAATGCGAAAATATTGATTCTTCATATAATCAAATTGTGAAGAGAATTTAACATACACATACATAATGCTGTAAAAGGGCAAGCGGAACAGCACAGGTATTAAGCAGAGACGGACCACAGTCTTCCGCGATATTTCGAACGATTTGTGTTATATTTAGAATATATAGGTTATGTGCTTCATACAATAATACAGTGTGTGGTTCAGTGTTTACATTTTATTTTGATTGTGAGTGCCTAGAATGTATAATACTTTAACAGATAAGTGAAATTGCTCTTTGTTTAAGCGTATTTTATGTAGTTGTGTAAAAATATTCCGGCGGATGGTGAAATATTCGAGTGTTTTCCGTTTTTTAGTGGCTGTGATAAAATAATATTGTGATAATGTTCAGGCCTTGGGAAGATCCTCAACCTAGCACCAGCAGAGAATTTAACGAAGATATGGGAAATGGTAATGGCTCGCAAATTACAGAGAAAAGTTCTAGACAATATTTATGCGAACATACTAAAAAAGTAGTTTTAAACGTTTATAAAAATATAAAAGAAAGTGAAGGTGACAAAGGAGCCGTGGAAAAAACGCCTACTTAATAGAAATTTCAGAACGGTCTATCTATAGAATAATTAAGCATATGGTACCTAATCGAAAAGTTAGATCGGATAAAGGAGCAGCACGAGCATTAGATTCGTCTATGGTGAAATTGTTAAGAGATTTAATTTATAGCAAGTATATGGAAAATGAGGTACCAACGGTGGAATCAATACATATGGAACTGAAAACAAATGGTGTGCAGTGTCAGTTAGTCAAGCAACATTTCGGCGCTGGATAATAAAGATAAGATTTAGGTTCAAGATTATTAATAAAAGGGCAGGTATTATGGAAAGCTTCAGAATGGTGCAGTGGCGTAATGAATATTTGGAAAATATAAAAAAATTTCGAAATGAACAGCGACCTATTTGATATTTAGGTGAAACTTGGTATGATACCCACGATACAGTGAAAAAAGGCTGGATAGATGGTTCAAAGAAATGTAAAGTTGATATGCCTGCAAATAAAGGAACCAGATTAGTATAATTGTACATTGTGGATCAGAAAATGGATGGGTGCATAATGGTCTCAAATTAAGTGGAAAAAAAATGGAAGAATCAAACGTTGACTATCACCAAAACATGACTGCGGATATTTTTGAAGCATGGTTTCAGACTTCACTGCTACCAAATATAGAAGAAAACAGCGTAATTGTTTCAGACAATGCTTCGTATCATTCGCGACAAATTGAGAAAATAGCAAATACGAGAACAGAGGAAAAAGATATTCAAGAATTTCTCCGAAAACATAATTTGGAATTTGAAGAAAATTTTAGGAAGAAAGATCTTTTGGAAGTTAAGAAGCAAAACTTCCCAAAACAATATGTGATTGATAGCATGGCTAAAGCTCAAGGACATACAGTTTTACGATTACCCCCATATTTTTGCATTTTTAACACGCTAGAACTAATATGGACTCAGCTGAAAAGAAGTATTCGCAAAAATAACACCTTCCCCAAATTTGATGCCAAAGTAGTCGACCTTATTAAAGCTAAAGTGGGAAAAATAACACCAAGTAATTGGAAAAAGTGTATTCAGCATGTCATTAAAATTGAAGATGAATTTATTAAGTTAGAAAAAAGCATCAGCCCTAATCAAGACCGTTTAATAATATTTGTAGATTCAGATACCGACGATGATACCGATTTAGAAAGTGGTTGTGAAGTGTTGAGTGAGTGTAGTGATTAGAGTTTTAAATAAAATGTTATGTGTGATTTGATTTAGTGTACATTGTGAATTTATCGTTTCATTAGTGTTTTACATACGCGCAAATGCAATATACCGTGATTTTTATTTATTATATTATATGTATACATATTTCATTTGACAATTATTTATTTGTTTCTTTTTCAGAACTGAATTTATTTATTTTATAGTTATTTATTTGCTGTCCAGAATTGAATTTATTTATTTCAATTATTTGTTTTCTAGAATTTTGTTTATTTATTTAATCTAGGTTAATTAGATTACGGGTATTGATATAAATTCAATATTTTGTTTATTTAATGAATTTAAAAATTTACTTTCTTTGACCTATTTTAATAATATCGATAACCTTAACTCTGAACCCACATTTTTTGGCAAGGAATTGCTCGTATCTCCCCGTGGTCCCTGCTGGGCAACAATAATAATTCGATAGGTATATTAAATTATTATTGGCGAAACTGAGCAGCAATAGAATATTTGGTATGATTTTAATTTAGATTAATAAAATTCATCAATGCTCCACCAATATATAAAATATTATTCCTATCTTAACACAAGCAAAACAGAATAATTTTGTTAAATTTATCATTATCATTGTAACAAATAACTATTTATTTATCAACCATACATTAATTAAATTGTAACTCACGACACAATAATTTTAGGTACGGTCCTGAGCCGCAATAAATTACGTCGGCTCTGACACTTTCATGGCCGAGTTTTATGGCTTTTTTTGGGTTTCTCGCGCCGTGTTCACTCCTTTGTCGGGAATTTTTTATTTGACTTAGAAATATGAAGTTCACTTTATTTATAAAGTTTGTAGTGTTTTTTACTGTGGTGTTTTAAGTTTCCAATGTTAAAAGCGGATATGTCCTCGATTTCTTGGGCACCCGGTATGTGATGCCGCATCAGAAATGGTTCATCTGGTGGTATTAAAATATGCCAGCCATAAATCATATTTACAAGCCTGCAAGGTTTATGACCTGTGATTTTCAAAGCCCCCATGGCATTACCTAACATTTTCCGTAGCAGCGCTCCCTTCGTCCCTTCCTCTAATAGACCGCTCACATCTGTATCTAGCTTGCGTCAATAAACATCCAGAGGCATTAAATAAACAGCCATTTAGATTTCTATGCGACAATGGGCGTGTAAAATGTAAATGAAATAAATTGCATAGGTACCGTTTTATGGCCCATTTTCTCTCGAGTGCCATTATATTATCGTTAGCAGGCGCGTTTCAATCCACATAATTTGAGGAATTTCCGTCAGTTAATGGGGAGAAATTACGATTCAGGTTGGTGAATAGACTGAGATCCCATTCTAAATTCGTTTGATTCATTCAGAACGTATAGTTATAATTTATTTTTTCTAGTATTTTCTTGTGTAAATCAGTTACACAGTTTTGTTACACTTGTTAAGGATTTGTTTTCTTGATTGGTTTATTAGAAACCTCCACGTTTCTTGTATCTATCACTATGGTGTACTCATTAGCTTGGTCCTTATCTTCGAAGGTCGGAATTTTTTTCCCGGTACCCCCCAGGGTTGATAAAAATCATGATTTTTTTTACATAATCATCCTAATAATTGACATGTATTTAGTACTTATATTAACAAAGATAGTTCTTGTTAAAACTTACAAATGGAATAAATTGTGTACCTTGTATTTATAATTGTAAAATAAGCTAGAGCGTATATACATGAAAATTCCTGTCAGAACTTGAAAACTCGCCTGCGGGGATGATGCGAATTGCCATTATTTGCTACTCTGCCGCGTAACAAGTGAGAAAGCGAGTTTGAGTGATTATATTTATAGCATTTAAATATTACATCATTTTTTAACATGTCTTCTTATATAAGTGAAAGGAAAAAATATCCTATTTGGCAATATTTTATTGAAAAATCAAGTAAGCTTGATGGAAAACGTGGCAATAGAGCTACATGCAAAAGGTGTAAAGTAGACACATGCAAGGGCTAGTGGACGACTGAAAGTCCACTGGAAAAAATGTGCTTCGCGTAGTGTAGAAACAAATAATGAAGGTCCTTCTACTTCAGGAACAGTGTCTATATAGTATTATTTTATTTAAATTTATAACTTCTACAAATATTAAGAGACTTTCTTTTTTTAATTTACATACTGAACGTCGGTCTGTTTCTGCGACTAAGGCCAATTATGCCAGGAGACGAGCTAGATTCAAATTTTTAAAATGATCTAATGCATTTTCTAGATTTCTAGTAATTATCCATGAACAAATGTGACTTTTTCATTAACTCCTAGTATTAAAAATAAAGTATAGTATCTATGCCTGTCTGTGTGTAGCTGGATTTAAAAATGAACAACATAACAATTTTGTTTTTTATTACAGGTACAATTCATCACGCTACAAGATGCGGAGGAAGATAGTGCCCCACAGCCGCTCTTATCGTCTACGTCGTTAAGTAAAATAGAAAAGTAGTGCCTAACTCCAGTTCTGGATCTTTATCATCTTTTGTTGTACGTACGACCAAGTCTAATAAAGAAGAAATAGATAAACAAATTGCTAGAGCTCTTTATGCCACAAACAGAAGTCTCATGTGTATTGAACAACCTGAAGTAAAAAAGGCAATAACGCTTTTACGACCTGGATATGTACAACCACCTCGACATGATGTGTCCAACAGACTGCTCGATGAAGTGTATAACGAGGAAAAAAGTAAATGTTTTAAAGATTTATTAGGAAGTTCAGTTTGTCTGTCATTGGATGGATGGTCCAACATACACAATGAACCAATAATATGTGCAACTGTAACTACGGAAAATGGGTCTTCCTTTTTAGTAGATACAATAGACACATTTGGAAACCCACATACATCTGTATATTTAACAGAACTTGCAACAAATTTAATTAAAATTCCAAAGACTGGCTATACCTGTACAGTAAGTAGTTTTGTGACGGACAATGCTGCCAATATGAATGCTATGAGAAACCAAATTAAAGAGTCAACAGAACTAAATGTTATTACTTACGATTGTGCTCCACACATTTGGATTTGGAAAGTGAAATTAAGGAACACGTTACATTCGTTGTGAAATACTTCTAAAACGATCATTTTGCCTCTGCGACATACGCAAAAGGAGGAAAAAACTTAACTTTACCTTCTGACGTAAGATGGAACTCACTTGCCGACTGCTTAGAAGGTTTCGTTAAATCATGACCCACACTTTTTAAAATTAGCGAGAAACATAAAAATGAAATTGACAGCACAGTAAGACAGAAAATTTCAAACATGTATTTAAAAAGAACTGCTGAAGATTACTCATCACTACTAAAACCTATTGCACTTGATAGGCTTCAAAGAAACGATGCAATTTTATCAGACGTCGTAGAACAATTTAAAATAATCACATCGCATTTTGACGAAACTGAAATTACCTTAATGCAAATGCAAATATTTAGATACCGATACAACCAGTGTCTCACCTCATAAGATTTGCTAGCCTTCATTCTAGACTCTACGAAAACAAAGCATACATTAACAGAAAGCGAAAAGAATCGTGTTTTAGAAGTCGCTAATAAATTATATCCCGAAAGTGGTGTACTACCACTGATTATTAAATTTATGGCAAAATCTGAGCCCTCTGCCGATATTATGTTTCACGAAGAAATTTTTAAAAACACAAAACCCTTGGACTGCTGAAAATCCTAAAGAAATATTGATATTATTGACAAATTATTCCCGATTATCAAGCAATTATTTTCTGCTGCAGTTAGTTCAGCCTCGGTTGAGAGAATATTTTCAACATTTGGTTTGATTCATTCTAAGATTCGATATCGTTTAGAGACCGAAAAAGCAGCTAAATTAATCTTTTTGTACAAATTTTACAATAATTAACCTAATTAAAAAATTTTGTTTTGGAGTAAATCGTGTTTTATTTTCTTTTAGAGTTGGTTCTGTTTAATTTGTTTACTTAATGTTCCTGCTTTTAACTAGGCACCTAATTTATAATGTACATTTAAGAAGGTAACTTTTGTTTTATATGTGTAGAGGTGTTTTAAAACCTCATGAGCCGTGACCTTCATATGCGCAGAGACATAATCCGTCCTGTTGACTCAGTTACACTTCTTAAAAATATTATGTTTATTGTTTACAATTTATCCCGAGCTCTTGTTTATGTATACAGCAAGGCAGCCTCCAGTGTCTTCAAAAACATACTTATAACTCAGATTAAACTTTGCCTTTTGCGCATTTCGCGGCTCATGAGATTCTGAAACACCTCTAACCTCTGTTTTTCTTATTTTTATTTGAATTTTTTGTAATTTGTATCTAGCTTTTAAATACACTGTACTTTTTATTTTAGATTATTGACTTTACACAACTTGAATTAAATCATGATTTAAATTTAAAAAATTAGTTGATTTAAATCACGATTCAAATCAAATTGATTGAAATCGTCGCAACCCTGGTACCCTCCAGATTGGTTCCATTTGATGAAAAAAAGTCATGCAAAGTTTTATTATTCTTTTTAGAAATGCAAATGTTACAGCTTTTCTAAATCGTCCTCCAGATGCAGAATTCTTGGATCCATTTATCAAATTTCGTTCACTTGATCCGCTTTCGTTCTAACTAACTCTTCAGCTGCCACGGCGCTGATCCTCGTGGATGTCTGGCTGGCTCCGGGGCGGTAGTCGAAAATACATTATAATGGATTAAAACATATTAATAAACCTGTGTTGAACTGAATTGAATTGGTCCTAATTCTCTATGAAGAATCTACCCTTAAGATATTGACCATGATTTTGGGACACGTTGTACAATATGCTACTAAAACCATAAATTTAAGACGATGCCATTAAACAGTATGAGCTTCTAGGTCCGCTGAACGACTTCAAAGCACTCTACTTAATACTAAATGAAACATAACTTTGCAGTAGGCGTAGAAAATGTAAATATTTTCATTACAACTACATTATGTAACTTGTTACGCAACGGCTTACGGCCGGGCGGCAAGTGCCTTGCATTTCGCCCCGGTTATTAGCAAACAATTCGAAACGAACCAACAAAATCAGTAAACATAATTAAAAAATTTAATTACAACCTCCGGAACAAATCCACATGTTTACAAGCAAACATTTTAGTGAATAATTTGAGGAGGAAGTATAAAAATATCCACAAGTGGGCGTTTTAGCATAACATAGGTGTTTTTGTTTAGGTTCATTAACTTGTTATCCTAGAGGAGAAATGTGTTTTGCTATCTGTGAAAGACCACAACGTTTAAGATAATTAGGAAACTTTCATTTAATCAGAAAAAAGAAAAAAGCAAGAAAATAAGCTTGAAGCGTATGGCGTTTAGAGGTAAACTGTTAGATTGGTTCAAATCATATCTACAAGGCAGAAAACAAAATAAACAATTGTTCATCAAATATTTTAAACAGTTCGCACGGTGTTCCTCAGGGATCAGTTTTAGGGCTCCTATTATACATAATTTATGTAAATGACTTTAATGTTGTGCAATCCATAATGCCCACAGACGATACGTCTCTACTTATTTCTGACATCAAAACTGACAATGCAGTTCAGAAAGAGAATTTGATTATACAAAGGGTACATGAGTTCTATAATGATAATATGCTTATTCTGAATAATAAAAAATACTCTTTTATAAAATTTAATACTGCAAAAACTAATTTTAATTATAGCTATTTAATTAAAACAAAGTATGGCACTGTTAAACAAGACAAATATGTAAAATTTCTGGACTTACACTTATCAGAGAACTGTTCACGGACCTTTCATATTGATATGGTTAGTACAAAGATCGCCCCCATATACTACTGTGTTAATCAACTGTGAGAGATAGTAAGTAGATCAGTGTTATTGACTTACTACTACTCGCGGTATCACACTCTTAAGGTGTGTTGGCTTGGCGTGCCTCACCAGAAGGCGTCAAGCTACAAAAAAGATCGGTACGCTTTATAGTGGGGCAAACAGAAACACGTGCTGTAGAGAAATTTTTAAAGAATTACGCTCGGCCATGTATATTTATTTTACAGTTGATTGATTGATTTGCCAGCGTAAGGTGGGCATTGCTGCCGATTCCGGCCATCCATGGAGGTTCGTTCCAACACGCACGGCCAAACCACATGCCGGAACCAAATCTCGGATGTCGCATACGCTGGCATGGACATTGGACATGCTTGTTGTCAGCAGCGAAAGCCGCATGCGCATGGGGTGGTAATACAGGATGCGAAGTGTAGGTGTTTGTGAGATGTTTCTTTCAAGTTTCTATGCTTCTATTAAGTTTCCATCTTTCATCATCGGCTGGGGTGTGCTGGTGTTTGCGAGATGCTTCTTTTAAGTTCTTTTGATTCTGAAGGAAGAGAAGCACGATTAAAGAAATTGGGTCCTAGGTTTACTTTAAAGTTACGATCCCTGCAGAAAGGCACATTTGATAGCAAATATGGCCAGTACGAATGGATAATAGACGGTAGACGTCATGCGATGGAGGCTAGTAGAAGGAAGTTTAATTTATAATAGTGATTATATTAAATAAATATGTTGATATTAGTACTTGTAGTGTTTAACTAGGAAATCGTATATGAAAACGCAAAAAAAACATAAAACATGCATTAGCAAATAGTAGGCCACCAATTTAATTTGTAGAACCTGATAGAAAGGGGAGTACATATTTGGGGAAATTGTGGGCCGCTCTTGAACCAAGGGCTGTATTTGCCACATCTGTATGTGATTTTTAACATTTTTTTTTTGAGACAGAAGTTCATATTAGGACATTATTATTGTTATCAAATCATGTACTTTTTCTATTTTGCAATAAAAGGGAGTATTGTATGTATGTCATTTATTATTCCGCGTGTAGTAATATTTTTGCTTCTATGTTACTTGATGTTATATTTTATATTGTGAGACTGCCTATATATTTTGTGTTTATATACCATTATTTATTTATTGCTGTCCTTATGCCTTTAAAATTTCGTATGTATACATTTTTTGATTTTGTATTCTCTTTATTATTGTGTTTATATATCTATTTACAAATTTTCCTTACTGACTTAACCTATATAATACTCTATGATCGAATGGACTAATAAATTTCAAAAAAAATCATCGAACTGGTCGATTTTAGTTTTGTAAATGCTACATTTTGTCACTATCCAAAAATTTATGACGTCATTGGTTTTTGAGTTATGATGCCATCATAATTTTTTTTAATGGAAACAGACATTTTTGTTTACTGTTTTTGGTGGTATATTCATTTAGCTTTCTGGTGATATAAAAAAATGATATTACCTGAGCCATTCTTTTGGAAAAATTACATTTTATGTAAAAATAGTTTACCTTTCGCAAATTCACGAGTAAAGTTCCATTTTCTTATGGACTGATAAATCTTGTTGCATACATTTTTGTTTTAACTAGCATGAAAACATGTGACATAAAGAGAAAACAAAGAAAATAATAAAAAAACAATCACCTTAGCAACAGAAAGACACAGGCCTTTTTGTGTAAAGTATCGACAACTTTTTTATTCCTGGTACTTGTGGAACCTCAGTTTTGTGACACTTCTGAGACAGTGTAAAACTAGTGAATGCAATGTCACGTTTAAGTGAAAGAGAATGCGTAGAACTTTTGATGATGGTTGGATATGGTGATAGGCTGAGAACTCATCAGGAAGAATGAGATGTTTTCAATGCCAAGTATCCCGAAAAGCAAATTTCTAGATCCACTGTAAGTAGATTTGTGGCTAGATATGATGAATCTGGCAGTGCAGCTGACCTCCCTCGATCTGGTCGCCCTAGCACAAGAAACGAAACCAAATTAAATATTCTTCTAGAAACTGAGGAAAACCATCATCTTTCGACAAGGCAGCTGGGTTTAAATTATAACGTGAGTCAAACTTCTGTTGTACATCTATTGAAAAAGGAAAAATACCATCCGTACAAAGTGCAATTAATCCACAAATTGAATGAGGACGATCCAGATCAGCGCTTACAGTTTTGTGAACAGCTGATGACCTTGTGCGATGAAAACCCAATTTTTTTAAAGAACATTGTCTTTTCTGATGAAGCTACAATTTCTTTAAAGGGGACTGTATATCGGCATAACAGTAGGTATTGGTCACGCGAAAATCCTCATTGGACTCAAGAAGCCCATACACAGCGACGAGGCAAAGTAAACGTGTGGGCAGGTATGATTTGGGACTTTTTTTAAAGGAAATCTTACGGCCGCAAGACATTCACAGTTTACGCGAATTGGGTTAGTGCCAGCCTTAGCAGTTATGTTTCCGAACAATGAAGATGAAGATATTCCTACTGAAAACGACTCATTTCAGCAAGACGGGACCCCACCTCACGTTGGGATAACAGTGCGTCAGTTTTTAGATGACACTTTTACTGGAAAGTGGATAGGTCGTCGAGGTGAAATTGAGTGGCCCCCGCGTTCACCGGATTTAACCCCCTTAGACTTTTTTCTTTGGGGCTACTTAAGTCAAGGGTGTAATTTAACAGACTGGATACCATAGAAGAATTAAAAGACAGAATTGGCTTGGAGATGAGACGAATTGCCCATGAGATGATTCAGAACAGCGTGCAAAGTATCTACACCCGTCTTGGTCAATGCCAAATGGTTGGAGGGTCGCAATTTGAGTAATGGAGATGATTTTTTTCTCACAATTACTTATGTTAGGTATCAATCAATAAAAATATTTTTTTCCAAAAGAATAGCTTAGGTAATATCATTTTCTTTCATATCACCAGAAAGCTTCTGGACCTGTTCGAGGATTTTTTTGACAAATGACACACCAAAGATATGAATTTTGTGCGTTTCTTTAGGTTCACACTGCATTAGTATTAAAAACTAGTAATTCTTGAAGAAATTGCCCAAATTTGGAGATTACTTTTTTGGGATTTCGAAAAGAAAAATTAAACTTGGTTTTGTACAACTAATCATGCAAGACTAGTGTATGAGGTCTATTTGTGTCGTGTCAGAGGTTACAACTATATTCGCAAGACGCAGATTTGACAGGCAGCAGCCACGCACCACTTTAGTGATTCACACCGAGACGACGAAGTGACCTAGGAATTCATCATTATTTTGTACCTCTATTTTCGTCTCAGAGAGAAAGAGCCCTAATATACGAATTACTGGAAGTAGCGTGCTAAGGAGTAGTAAATATAAAATTATTAGGACCTTTCTTCATCTCCTGGGAATGACACATTGTGTCAGAGAGGAAACGTAGCAGACATCAAGAACTGTGGCCGGAGGGTATATTTACGACGCCATTTTGTCCGGGAACTTTCAGTTTTATGTTAACGTTTATTTAGCCGTAAATAAGTAAACACTCCGGATGAATTAATAATGAACATCCATCCACCTTCGCCTGCTGAATTTTTCATCGTCCAAAAACGGTAAATGTGGAGGACCCGATGTATCTTAAACCATTGACTTGGAACGTTCCAAGTTACTTCCTCCTTCGAGAAGGCAAATGTTCATTAAAGTTCTAGGGTTAGGTGTAAAGTTATATGGCGTGAAATAATAATAAGTTATTAAAGCAGGCAATAAAATATTAGCCAGCTACACTGAAGTTTGCAGAATTAACTTAAGCCGAAGTCGATTTGCAAATACTTCGAACAATTAAACAGGCAGTGTCGTAAACTTTGTTTAGTTCAATTCGATTATGTAGCACCCGGCTGGACTTAGGTACTGTTCAAATTACCGGACAGCACCCTTTTGCCTACGATAATGTCTTAGAACTCAGGAAACAATTTTAACAGGTTGTTTTATAGAACTATTGTTAAATAGTTTGATTTGTTGCTATATCATGGCTACATGAGTTTTCAAGTAGCCATTAAATAGCGACAAAACGTTATGTAGTGTAAAAACTACTCCGCGACAAAAAGTTATGTAGTGTAAAATCTATTCCGGATTATTCAACAGAATAATTTACATCGTTGTACAACTATACGGTCTTTTTTGTATAGAAAGATTTCCGTAGGTTTTTCTCTAATACCTCAAATTAGACAAAAAAAACTTGAAACATCGCATTAATTCGCATATAGCTAAAAATTGGTACAGATCTTGAATACACTATTGTAAATGATATGTCAAAAATCCCCACCGATCCCCCATCGGCTAAAAATTTTATTCGAGGTCAAAGGTCACAAATATCAGTTTTTCGCATATTTCTCGTAAACGATAAGTGTTATCGTAAAAATAGATCATACAAAGTTTGTAGCTCGTCTACAAAAACTGTTTCGATACTTTTTTCCTACGCATCATCATTCATGAGATATCGCGATTTCAGAAGTTGGAAATGTCCAGTGGCGTAGCTGAAAATCTCCCCTCCCCCCCCATAAAAAACTCACTTAAATTATAAAGTTATAAAGTAGAGGCGTACATTCTCTTTGGCAAAGTCTTCGATGATATGATCAGTATCTAACTTCCTTGCTCTCTTTCTCTCAATACTTAATACACATAATGCTGAAGTCTTTCTTGTGTCATCGAATTTCGTACAAACGTCTTAATAAGCTTTAATTTTGAAAATGACCTTTCAGCTGTACCAACAGTAACTGGTAGTGTTAAGAATAATTTTATGGCAATGAAAATATTTGGAACAATTAACAGTAAAGTTTTGATTTTTTATAGAGAATGCAGCAAAATAAAAGACTGAAGAATCCGCAATTTCTATTATTTGTGTGCTCAAAACATTTCTTAGTAACAGAAGTTCGTGGGGAAAATCTGCCGATAAATCTTCAGAATAATTTTCAGCAAGATTGCTATCTTCCAAATAAAGCTGATCGTCATTCAACTTTGATAATGTTTTGGGATTCAAACAGGAAAATCTCTTTACCACTTCGCTCATCCCAGAAAATCGGCCAACAATCTACTGAATGACAATATCAAGGTTGGCATAAAATACCTCTATTTTAAAAGATGTTTCGGAATCTGTAAGTCGTTCATCTTCTGCTAATTCATCAAAAAACTTTTTAACACGCCTTCTTCTCTTTTTTTAAATTCTTGTTCTATACCCCATTTATGTGACAAATTCGAGGCCTCTACTAAAATTAATTATTTTTATCAACCATTGTTATATTAAAATATTTTAAAAATATTTATATATACTAAAGACTATTGAATATTGATGTTTAAGATGAATGTAATTTTTAATTTTGATGATATTTTCGCGTCATAAATTTCTAAACTCGGGGGCCCCAAGAGCTGCCCCCCCCGCACGGCGGGCCCTGCGGGTTCGTTCGTTTTCGTACTATTTTCTTAAATCAATATGAAACTGTCTGTTTAGACTTGCATAATCATAATCGATCGCGGATTATGCAAATAGTTCTATAACTAGAGGAGACAAGCTACATAAGCCTGACGTATAATCAGCAAAGGGCACGAGTGTTCTCATCCTTCTCACACATTCCGTTCCCTCTTTGTCGCACAGTACATGTCGGCTGAGTTGTTCGTAAAACAGAGGGAGAGGGTACGAGGTGTGCGACAAGGACGAAGACACCCGCGTTGTGCGGTCAATCAACGACTTGTCCCCTCTAGTTATAGACCTCGTTGGAATTATGCCTACTGGGGAAACCACGTTAAAAAATTCACAGATTTCGCAATTCTTGCAACCATCGAGACATTGGAAATGATAACACCATACATAGACATAAACTTTTTCAATAGCACTATCCACTACACCGCTGTATTTCCACCTTAAATGAAAACTGGTAACTTGACCCCCTGTGATATATGCAACCCATATTACATTTGTGTATATCAGCCGTTGCATATACGACAGTCTCATTCGACCGCGACACCGCTGTTTTTTGACCTTAAACGAAAACTGGTAACTTGACCCCCATATACGAACATAAACATTTCCAATGTAAAAAAATGTGTCAAGCACACTACCTCATAGGTAGTGCGGAAATGTGTGTATATTATGCAAAATATGACGTTTCCAACTTCTGAAATCGCGATATCTCATGAATGATGATTCGTAGGAAAAAAAGTACCGAAACAGTTTTTGTAGATAAGTGCATGGAGCTACAAACTTTGTATGGCCTATTTTTAGGATAACAGTTATCGTTTACGAGAAATATGCGAAAAAACTGATATTTGTGACCTTTGACCTCGAATAAAATCTTTAGCCGATGGGGGACTTTTGACATTTCATTTGTAATAGTGTATTCAAGGTCTGTATCAATGCGAATTAATGCGAAGTTGATTGTCTATATTGACTAGAGTATAAGACAATTCAACTCGTTAGGCAGCTGCTGTTATGCACTACAATCAATTTTTATCAAACTGCAGCAAAGCCGAAAATGCAGGGATATGATTTTGGCAGTGTATGTATGTCTGTGGGTGGGTATGGATGTTCCATCATAACGGCCAATCTACTGTACCCATTTCTACAAATGAGGCGTCGCCATATTGTACCGGTACCCACTGGCCGCCATATTGTCTCAGATGTTATAAAAATTGCCTCCAAACCATATCGAGATTAAAGGAACAGAGGTGAGCTAGCATTTTTTTACATATTTCTTTTTCTCCTAACATACATACACAACATTTGGTTGTATGATAGTATTAGGATACTACTAACATAAGAAGCAGATAACGTTACCAGTACCGGAACACGTTTTATTTTATGCCACACTATTCTTTTTTCAAAAAATATATAGACATTTTTAATAATATCCCATGATAAGAACGAGACAAGTCCAAAGTCTATAAAACCATATAAAACTATGGTTACGCTAGTATCCAAGGCCACTGGTATCTCAGGAATTGTTTATTTACAAAAATTGTTTCTCAAAAACTTTTTCTGCATTCGAGTTATATACAACATTTTTTGTATCGCTATTCGAAACTAGAAAACAATACAATTTTGCAAAAATACGGGAAATTGACAAAGTACCTTGTCATAATGACTAAATTCTATTGATGTTTCCATAGAAACCAATAATAAAACAACGAAATATTTAACGATTTATTTCACACTGAAATAAAATTTCTTTATTTCACTTTTTTCTTTATTTTTCACTTCAATAATGACACTGTTTTGATTCATTGAAACTGTCAAATAAATGTCATTTTAGGATATGACGTTACAAAAAAGTATTTTATACATTAATTGGATTCCGTTTATCCATTAACGCCGATTTAATGGCATTACAATACTTCTTTTAAGCGTAGCTCCACTTTACGGACTTATAAATTATTATTACCTCCCTTTAAATCTGTCTTAGCCAGTGCGATCTGCAAAACGCGGTTTATGCCCGAGGTGGCTACCAGGAAGCAAAATTAATCTTTTAACTGTGATCTGCTTTTCCAGTTATGCATTCTGAAACTTAGAGGTGAAGGGTCGACTAAAAATTGAGTTTCCTCGAAGTGCGACATACTATCGCACTGAAGTTTTAAACGAAATTTTCGACGATTTTTGTTAAAAAGAACAATGAAGCACGACTATGTTCAATATTTGCTCTCTATGCCACCTGGAAAAATGGCGGAAATACGAGAGCCCTTGACTCTTTACCGACCTACTACATCATATCAATTTTTTTTTGGTACAGGTAGAACATTGAAATCATCTCCAGATGATGCCAACGAGGTTGGAGAAACCTATGTCGAATAACAGTGTTCAAATGTTTTGGTTGTACCGTTCACATTAACCTGAACGCTTCATGGCTAAATAGGTTTTCCATTATAATGAGTATTGGGGGTCTGAAATCGCCACTACTAGTAAAATTTCGTACCACAACTCAGTCTCCACAAAAATACATGAGAATCGGGCTTAGTCATCCCAAACCTAATCTAGGGGCAGGAAATAACGGCACACGTGGCGCCCAACGTGGGGCACGAACCCACGACCCTGAAATTAAGTCTCATGCTCTACCGACCAACCTAGTCGGGCCACGTGTAATGGCGAACCAAGTAAACAGTCGATTACTTTCGTCTGAGGTAAGCGCATAACATATCTGGTATCTTTTGTGATATTCAAGCACGGGTCTCGGTGTTATTCTGTCACAAACAGGCTTTGTAATGATTTATCCTGGTAACAAGGCTTTAAACTAAATTTCTTAATTGAGAATAGAAACACTATACACAACTGAAAGTGATTGTAGGTATAAGATCTTAATTATAAATATGTATGATCGCAGATGAGGCAAGAAGGGGGTCGAGCATAAAACGCTGTTTCAGGGCAAGCGTTGATTAGTGTTTAATGTTAATATAATTATTGTGGGAAACATTCCGAAAATCCACCCTTGTTTACCTTCTGGGAAGTATTTATTTCCATTTAAGTAATTGCTCATTTCGACATCAAAGTAAAATATAGTGCCTAGGGATATTGTCAATTACGGCACAAACATTATTTCTGTATGTAACTTGTTTCATACGAGACCGTCTGAATTTCTTATTAATACCTAGCTTTTCCATATTGATTAACTGTTGTTATCGTCCTTCAAACCTGCAATCTTATCTCAAGTATCCTTTAATTTTGTTTTATTATGGGGAATGCCAAATAATTTTGTTTAGATATGATGGTGCACGTCTCCAAAACATGACCAGATAATTTTGGCATCTAATCCTTTTATGTGCGTGGATGACACTGTATCAATTCAATTATCTTCATGATATTCGATGTTCCAAAAGTAATATGTGCATTTGATTTTGTAGTCCAGGAAAAGTAGACCATACAAAGGGATAGGTCATTGATTGATTAGCCAGAGTACGGTAGGCATTTCTGCCACTTCTGGATATTCAACCTGGATATTTTTATATACCGAGAGCGAGAGACACTGACGCCTGATGTAGGAATATAGAATGGGAAGTGTAGGTGTTCGTGAAATGCTTCTTTCAAGTTTCCATCTATCATCTTCTCCTTGCTTATCTTCTTCTGAGTTTTCTGTACCTTTCTTTTCTAAATATAGCAGTGCGTATTATATTCTTGACATTTCTTTATTGTATCCTTCTTGCGAGTTCTTTATTCTGTAGAAGGAATATGTTTCAGAAGTCATCAACATTTGCTGTTTCGCTGTATCCTTTAGCGAGCTCCCCTTTTCATGTGACTATATGTGGGCTAAGGTATTTCCCATGATGTTCTTAACCTCATGTACTTGGTATATGCTGTTGTTCCTCTACGACCTTCATCTTTTTTAGTTGTTCGTATTTATGGTGTGCTCATGGGTGATTTCTTATGCGTCAGCGTTTTCCCCGTCGCTATTTTTATTTTTGAACTCATTGTTGACCAGTTAAGTTCTTTCCCTGTTAATTGTTTTCCATTTTCTCCTGATACCTCTTTTTATAATCTTTTCTCTATAGTAGGAAAATAATCCAAGTGTTATTTGGTGTTTGCTGTTGTTATTGTTAAAACTGATATTAAAAGAATTTTGAAAAACCTTAATTTGTCGCTTCCTCAACTTCCTCTACAGTTTCATAAATTTCCTGAGGAGTTTCCCCTTCTATTTCGGAATCTTCCATTTTCTTACCAGAGTCGACAATTTTATTGCCTTCCATGCCAGAGTGAGTCACCAGGTATCCAGACCAGAATCAATTCGTTGTTTCTGCCAGAGCCTACTGGCAATTCCAGGCAGTTTTAGAATTACAACGGTAGGATGGAAGAGCTTTCAAAGTAGGTTTTATAAAGCAATTTGTTAAAGGTTTGCCTTATGGAAGTCCTTCAAGTCGGCCCACAAATTCGCAAGCCGATGAACAACCAAGGGTAGGTCCTATAGATGAAACAGAATTTTTTTTAAATACTTTTGCAGTAGTGACACAATACTCAACAAAGAATAGAAAGACACAAGACTGCGGTTTAGATGATTTTTTTTGTTACAATGTTACATAGGCCCAAATTAATTGCTTATCTACATAGACGCATGATTCAGCTGGTGCAGGGTATAATCGTTATGGCATGTAAGAGAATTGCCACCAGCGAATTGAAACCAGTTAAGACATTGGCAAAAAGACAATATTGTTTCTCTCGGTTCATAATACTTATTTGTTACTTGACACAGAGATAGGGAATAAAATTCCTGTACTTTGTATTGGCATGCATATGAAACGACGTCACTTTAATCTAATATAAACAAAATAACCAATTCGTTCAACTTACTGACTGGAAAATACGTATTGAATTTCAACGATAAAGCGCAGGGAGTTGACCGATTATAATAAAGTTAATGATATAAAAATGTCAAAGTTCATAAAAACATAGCAGGCGAGGCAAAGGGTCAAAAACGTTTTAAACGGTGTTCAAATGAGTTTTCATTTCGTTGCTTTTGGGTACCAAATCTGAGGCGTTCTTTAATTAGATCCGCAGAAAGTGTATATCCGCGAGCTCTGGATAAGTGTAATATTCCATAATGTCCAAAATCTGCGTTTTAAAACACCACACTGAACTGTGAATTAACGTTATCAATAAAGAACACAAAAAGAAAAACTTGGTCCAAAAGCCAAAAAGTAACACAAAAAGCATGAACGAGAAGTAGTGTCTTACGTAACCAAGTACTAACGACTTGAACGATAAGTCAATAAAATAAATCTTAACATAAGTGGTACAAAATTCAAAAAGAACAAAAGCAACAGACAAAACCAAGGAACGGGTAGGTCGCGTCGTGTGTACGTTGTTTACAAAGTAAGGACACAAACTGAAATTATTACTTGAGAATATCACAAGGGAGAGTATAGCAAGCGTAATAAGATAATTTGGCCGCGAAGAAGGAAAAAACATGGCGGTGTCCTCTGTCGGTCGCTTTTAACTGCTTTGTCGGCATGCTTTTGCACGAATGTCAGAGTATCATGTGCGACAAGACGCGAGGCAATAAATCCTACCCCAATATGCCAGCAGTTCTCAAACTATGTTAATAAATATTTAGGAAATTTTTGTTAATTTTTTTTCTCTCCAAAACTATGAGCTTTAGACTCCATGTTATGTAAGATTTTTTTGTTTGTCCTGTCGTTCCCTACCACCAGTTTTTTTTAATGGCATGAAACTAATTACACCCTGTATCTCTATCTCAACTGTCCTATCTGTAGTACACTTGTCAGTGGTAATTGTGCCGACTTTGATATTTTGAAGGCCGGTTTTTATGGCCTTTCTTATGTGCACTAAACAAATGGAGACAAGCATACATACATGATACATTTGTTAATAATAAGGCAAGTTGTAAGATGTTTAAAATTGAGTGTTACCCTGTACCTAGCTTTAGAAGTTAGGATACGATGAATTTAAGAGAGACCACACGCGCCAGCGTGGGTGTGACAGAACTCGGAACTTTTGCACGCCAACATAACGAACCTGCTTGATAAAAACCTTAATTAACCCTTACTTAAAAATGTTCATTAATATTTTTCGAGCTAAGGAAAAAGGCCTTTCATTAGCTTTTCAGAACGTTCAGCCGTCTTTGTGTAACTATACGTACGTAATAGTAGCGAAATAAACATGTTTACTTAAGACGCTAATTTTTCTCGTTTAATTTCCAGACGCTCTAATTGAAAATAGATTAAAACAAGCAGTAGTCAGTAATTACTTAGCCTGTACAACGCGCCAAATGCCCTTTTATATAACTAGTCTCCGTAGCAAAATGACTCTAGCTCGTATCAAATGGAATTATTAAAACGAGTAAAAGTTGCAGACGGGCATTCCAACCAAATGCCCATTTGATAGGTAACGGCCGAGTCTGCTAATATCTTTTTCCATGCATTACCATAATGTGCACACTTAAATAGTTTAAATCTTAAAACATGTACTGACAAATAGAAAATAAGCAAATTACCGACTGACTAAGATGTAGTTACCAGAATAAAGCAGATGCGTTGTCGACAAAGAACAGGGCCGACCTCGGAGTCACATTTTGTAAACAGGTAAAGGGAGTACTCTGACAACATTAATTTTGATCTAATGCATTTTTCCCGTAGACCAATACAAATCGAGATAATCGCAAAACAGCTCATATAATAAATTTAGTTAGGCTGACGAAACGGAACCGCAACAAACTGACTGACCAAGAAATTTCCAAAGTACTATTTTTTAACCTTAATTTAAAAAACGTTTCTTAACACGGTTGACGTTAAAGCATCCCCTAGAATCAACGCTGCGACATCGACATTGTTATTGACTGACTGACCATTTTTTTGGCGTCTTTTAGAGTAAATCTACAATTTTCAACCATTTTAATCGTTAACGCAGTGGCGTCAAAGTACATTTTAAATGTGCCAGCTGCCGCCCCCACACATTATTGTCACCGATTCGCCTTGGCTGACCCCCACTTCCAGTATCTACTAATTGACTACTATTGATTGATTGATTAGCCAGTGTACGGTAGACATTGCTGCCTCTTCCGGATATCCATTCTAGATATTTTCATATACCACCGAACAGGTTACGTACGTCAGATTGGATATGGGACATGCTGGGTGCCAGCAGCGAGTCATTTGACGCATGATATAGGGATATACACAAAATTCAAACATTTAATATAGTTGTCTGCACGTCGAAATTTTAAACACACAAATTTCGTTGCTGTTTTTCTAAATATATCCAGAAGGATATATTTAGAAAAAGAAAGTAAGTGATTTTGAAAATCTATTAGTACAGATAGATGCGCTCATGTCAGTAGTATACCGGGTGAGTCACGAATTGCGCTCGCCCCGATATTTCCTAAAATATTTGGAATAGAAAATTGAAATTTGGAGGCCTTATTACACGACTAAAATGCCATATTTTCAATAAAAAATCAAGTTTGGTGTACATCCTGTTTGACCGGAAATGCCCACAACTTTCGATTTTTAAATGGAACACCCTATATATTTTTACATTTTTGGAACCTAGAGGAAATTTTGAATACAATACATCCATTTTGGTCACTTTTTGATAAACATTAAAAATTTTATTAAAAAATCTGTTTCTGAATCCAGAGTGCTGTGGTGCCCAAACTATATTTTAGTTTTTGTGCTACGTTACTATAAAAATAAAAAGAGCAATATGATTGCATTACTTAATTCTCTAGAGGCGTTTAAAATTTTTAAATGTGATTTTTACCCAATAACTCGTTTTTTTAAAATGGGAATTTAATCGTTCACCAACATTTTTAAATACCTCATTTTCATACGAATCTAATGATACCAAAATTTTGAAAATCCGCTCAGAAATATTTGAGATTTCAGCCAAAATACAATGCAACCAAGCTTTTAGAAACATGCGGCTAATAGATAATAGATTAGTGGGCTTTGGAAACTAAAATGGCACATTTCTGTGTAAATCTGGTAACCTAATAACATTGGAAAAATCATAGTAGCCATTGAATGTAATAAAACAATATCAGCTGTCAGACAGACTCGTGTAGTTATAGGCAATCTTGAGCTATCAAACATTTAATAATACAATTAAGTTTAGCATAGATTGAATTGATTTAGCATAAATTGACATTTATAGATATTGTTCAAAATGTCCACCATTTTTTTCTATACACAATTCGGCTCTGCGTACAGTTGCTTGAATGGCTCTACGCAATTCAGCCGGCGTTATTTCATTAAGAGCCCGTACAATTTTATTTTGCAGCTCTTCACGGGTATTTGAAGAAGTTTTATAGACTTTATTTTTGAGAGTGCCCCATACATAATAGTCGAGGGGTGTTAAGTCAGGTGACCTAGGAGGCCACCTGATATGACCTTGATTTGCGATAAGGCGTTCACCATGCAAGATGTTTAAATATTCCATCACTCTTCTGGAATTATGTGGGGGAGCACCATCTTGTTGAAAACACAGATTTTGTAAATAGGCAAGAGGAAGTAAGTCAAGAAATTCTGCTGTCTGGTTTTGTAAAAAGAATAAATATCGTTCGCCAGTAAGTGTTCCATCAAAATATATGGGTCCAATTATTCGATCTCCAAGTACTCCAAGCCAACAGTTAAACCCAAATCTCTCCTGAATATTCCCCCGCCCTACCAACCTCGGATTTTCTTGAGCCCAGTACCAAGTATTATTTCTGTTAAACATACCTTGGTTCGTAAATCTACTTTCATCTGAATATAAAATATGAAAAGGAAAACCTGGGTTTTGTTGCAATATACTAGCCTCCTGTCGTTATCATCTCCATAAAGATGTTGGTGTATTTGGTATTTATAAGACCGAAACTTATCTTTCTTTAAAATTCTGCAAACCGAAGACTGACTAATGTTGCATTCCATTGACAATTCCCTTGTTGATGTTGTTGGGTGTACTATCACAAATCCTAATACATCAATTTCTTTGTCCTCACTTACAATAAATGTTTGATGGTCATCTTGTTGATTGGGTTCGTTTCTTAATTCTTGTTCCGCTCTGGCAAACAAGTGTCTGCTTGGATGACGTCTGTTGGGATATCGTTGCTGATACAGTTCTGCAGCTGCAGTTGAATTTTTGAGACGCTCTCCATATATTAGTAACATATCGACCTTTTCATTTCTACTAAAATTATTCATTTTCTTTAATTTTTACTCAAAGAGATTTCCGCATCGCTCTATTTTGTATCTGTCTGACAGCTGATATTGTTTTATTACATTCAATGGCTACTATGATTTTTCCAATATTATTAGGTTACCAGATTTACACAGAAATGTGCCATTTTAGTTTCCAAAGCACACTAATCTATTATCTATTAGCTGCATGTTTCTAAAAGCTTGGTTGCATTGTATTTTGGCTGAAATCTCAAATATTTCTGAGCGGATTTTTAAAATTTTGGTATCATTAGATTCGTATGAAAATAAGGTATTTAAAAATGTTGGTGAACGATTAAATTCCCATTTAAAAAAAAACGAGTTAGTGGGTAAAAATCACATTTAAAAATTTTAAACGCTTCTAGAGAATTAAGTAATGCAATCATATTGCTCTTTTTATTTTTATAGTAACGTAGCACACAAACTAAAATATATTTTGGGCACCACAGCACTCTGGATTCACAAATAGATTTTTTAATAAAATGTTTAATGCTTATCAAAAAGTGACCAAAATGGATGTATTGTATTCAAAATTTCCTCTAGATTCCAAAAATGTAAAAATATATAGGGTGTTCCATTTAAAAATTGAAAGTTGTGGGCATTTCCGGTCAAACCGGATGTGCACCAAACTTGATTTTATATTGAAAAGATGGCATTTTGGTCGTGTAATAAGGCCTCCAAATTTCAATTTTCTATTCCAAATATTTTAGGAAATATCGGGACGAGCGCAATTCGTGACTCACCCGGTATACATATAAAAAATCAGATCAATATTAGTCCAATAATTATAAAGATTTCCATAACAAAAAATGTTATCTGAGATTTTCCTTCAGTAACTGTTAGTGGAGGAATTATACATCACAAAACCACAAAAATCAGTTCTGGGGGTACCGCACAACCCCCCCAAAAAACTACCCCTTCGGTGAAAAAAGCCTTATTTTACTAATAACTCGTTAACCGTTGAAGATATAAAAAAATTGCTCATTATAAAAAAGAAATCTTGACTAATTGCCTTAAAGAAATCCTCTTGTAATTTTCTTGCATATGCCATGGTTTTCGAGAACTAACGAGGCAGTGATATATTTTATGGTTTTTTTATTTGCATTAAATATTTGTAGACCACTATAGCTGTTTGTGAGATGCTTCCTTTAAGTTATCATCTATCATCCTCTCCTTGTTTATCTTCTTCCGAATCTTCTGTACCTTCATTTTCTAAATCTTCCAACGTGTATTAAATTTTATGATATCTCTTTAGTGTATTCCTTCAAGGTGTCATTATTTGCTGTTTTGTTGTATCCTTTAGCGAGCTTCCATTTCCGTTTCGCCATGTGTGAGGTAAGGTTTCTCATGAGAAGCGCTCGATCTAATAAAAGTATGGCGTTCGTCTGCTCGACAAGAACTTAAAATATTAGAATTTTTCTTGTTCACCAAGGCTACAGATAATTGGAGACACATAAGCAAATTCTCTCGTTGACTAAATTGGATTGTCTGGAGTCTTATTGAACACTTCTTCAATTACTAACTTTGACCCATACAGATAAACGACAACCGACGATGCGACGTGATGTCGAGCCTTAAGAAAACCATTGAAAAATAGTCACCGAAGAAACCGTGGTGGAAAGACAATTCTTCCAAAAGCGCAAGCCAACCATTCGACAGTGTTGTACGTCTCTATCTTCGTCGTACAGCTGCATTAAAATGAAACGAAAGGAGGTACACAGATTAATGACAGACGTCGTAGTAATTGCCCCCATGCTGGTAGTGTAAAAGAAAGGGATCCACTTGTTGACGGCATTTCGTAGCTCGGCTGGACACTTTTACAACTCAGAATGCTATAAGTTTGATACAGAGTATATATATTGTTGTTTTTCTGTGACCTTCATCTTCTTTAGTTGTCGTATATATTGTATGCTCATGTGTGATTTCTTCCGCGTCGCTACTTTCTATTTTTGAACTCATTATTGACCAGTTACGTGCTTCACCTGTTTTCCATTTTCTCCTGGTATGTCTTTTTCTATATTCTTCTTTCTGTAGTAGGAAAATGTTCCAAGTATTATCTGGCGTTTTGCTGTATCCTTTATGTACTTCCAGTTTCCTTGTCTCTAGTTTTCCATTTAGTATTTTTGAACTGTATTGCTTTTTGTTGTTCTTTTTGCTTCACTATTTTTAGCCCTCTCCCTTATTTTTCTATCCAGCCAGGATGTGGTCTATTTAGGAGTTGGTGTTTGTGTCGCTCCATGTATTCAGACAGGTTTGAGTCTTGCTCCGTGTGTTTCTTATTTTCTCATCGAAAAGCTGTGTGACACGTTTTACTGGGCTCCCCTTCACGTTTGACTATGTGTGAAGTAGGGTTTTTCAATGATGTTTTTATCTATGTATGCGCTTGATTGTCTTTTCCTGCGTGAGTGTTGAAGTTGCCTAAGAGCGAGGCTACACGGGCGACTGATTGTCGTACGATGCGTCGGACGACTCTTTCGCCGAACGACACTGAGTGGCTACATTCAGCGTTGTAAACAACGGACGATAGTCAGTCAAAGTATGAATCCCGGCGAAGTTGCGGTGTTTGTTTACTTGGCCATGAAGGTTATCAAAAGGAACCGCGAACGTAGATGGTGGGTGCACCCGATAAATAACGAAAGATATTTAAGTGGCTGCTTCTATACTCTTTATGGACAGCTGAGGGCAGACAATGTAAAATGTTTTAATTATGATTTAACTTTCCAAAACACTAACATGAGACTTGCAATTTCAGCTGAAGAGAGGTTAGCCATGACTTTACGGTCGCCGGACGACGTAGCGGGAATCGCACGGCAAATGTTACCGTTTCGCGGCAAAGTTATCGCCAGCCGCTCGTATAGCCTGTTCCATATGCACGTGTACAAACCTAGAACGGACGATGCATCGTCCGTCGAGTCGAACGACAAAAAGTCGCCAGTGTAGCCTTAGTCTAACATTATGCTAACCATCTCTCTGTTCTAATTTCTTGGGTGCTCTGCTTGAATATTCGTCCTGCCCCTTTGAGTCCAGATGTGATTTCAGGTTTTCTAGAACCTCGTGTTTTTTTCACCATCCTGTATCAGTGTGATCTCCCAGTCTAATAATTACTATCTCGAGACCAGAAATAAGTTTTCCTTCGCCTTGAGTACGTGAGGAATATTACCTCGTCAATCTTGATTTGCCACATCGCCAAATCTTTTACAATTACCATGTTACTAATTTACCTTTGCGTTTTAATTCACTCAACGAAAAAAAAATACGTGGAAATAGACCGGTTTCATTGATAAACGTTCGCTCGACGGGGGGTGGATTGGGAATATCCAGTTTTCCATTTAACTTAATTCCACGTGGGTGGTGAAGCAGGAAAATGCGAGGTTTTGCTTGGTTAATTGATTTAGATTAAATTTTAAACGCAACATCGAGGAACAGAGGATGCAAATGATAATTCCACAATAACTAACGCATGTGGCAGGACAGCCCTAGAACAATCTTTTATATACAGACCGCCAGGAATGATTGTATTGGACAGTTTTAGTAACAATTGTATATTAGATTATTTAACGATTTACAAGTACTTTGATAGTTCGAACTTAATAGCAAAAGAATAAAGGCTAGGGTGTGATTAGTGTCGTATCATTATAAAACTTAACTGGGGAGCAAAACCTTATATAACATAGGGTCTAAAGCCCGTAGTTTTGGAGGAAACCATTTTTTAAAATAAAACCGGTTGAGAACTTCTGGTTGAGAACTACTAGAAAACCGGTTGAGAACTACCTACCTACAATATTAATTAGGTCAGTAACGGCTACTGAACTAAGCCAAGTTCGAGGTCTTTTTGCGACCCAAATCTTCCTTTTTTAATGCTCGATATCAACAATAAACAAAGTAAAAAAACACCAGATAAATGTCACTCGACTTATTTGAATATTACCACCGCTTTTATGTATAGGAGCTTATTAGTTATAAAAGAAATGTAAAGATCACCGACTATTGTTCATGATGTGTCATATTATACCTGCATGCCGGTTAGCTTTTCTTTGTCCCAGCTTAAAAAACGCACTTTGACAGGCATACGTTAGGCCAACTTCTTGTACCACTTAGGAAAATGTAGATTCGCATAAATAATATATACGCCCATTGACCCATTTAAGGCAGAGATCCTCAAACTTTTCTCAAGTAATTGTTGAAATTATTCACCTAGGTCAGTTTTCTTCAAAGTGCCTCCAGAAGGAAAAAGTTTTTATGTTTGCAGGGTCGTTCATATTACCAGTTTTAAGGATATGACACTAATTACACCCTGTATAAATATTATACCTTTCACTAGTTTATGTTTTTATATAATTGTTGAACAATGTACAGGATACTCTTCGCATTTCTTCCGAAGAAAATCAATTTTTAAGTATAATTTGTTGTTTTAAACATCTCCCGACGATGTCATCTTGATTGGTGAAACGTTCAAGACCGTATTCCTGTTTTCGTAAAAAATGTAAAAATGCCCGAGTGGTAACCCGCCATATTGAAAAAATGACTGCACAAGTGGATTTCTTTGCGAATATCTAAAAAATTATGAGTGCTATAAATAAGTCGAGACATCAAAAATAAAGCTTAAAACATCATGTAAATTTTATTTATTATCTATTTCTGTACTTCTAAAATTCACTGAGTTAAGTAGGAAATACACAAAGAAACGCTTTTAGTTATATATCGTTGCGCAAATGTGGGTGGCTAAAAAAAAACCCTTAACAAAAGTTTTTGTAGTATTTTGTATTTTATTCAGTGACATTCTTTGATTTTTAACAGCTACCCTATTTTTCAAAATATGACGTCATCGGCAGTTCTTTTTTTATGGACAACCCTGTATACTTTTCAGTTTTCAGATAGACACTTTCTCAACAATTATAACTATATAGGGTTTGGAGGGTATGCGACTTGTGGTTTTTTAAAGATCAAATAAAATAATAAAGAGTAATAAATATTTTTTATTAGTTAATGAAAATTATAGCTATGCATTACTAAATATTGAGCATCTTAATATTGAGAAAAAAGAAAATATTAATAATAAATGTTCAAACTGAAAACCCTCAGCAGCTTGACAATATCCTAATCGATCAACGAAGTCTCTTAAAAAGTGTTGAACAGCACGTTGTGATATTACTTGAACAGCCATTCTAATTCGATCTTACAATTATTCTGATGGCTTTTCTTTGGATACCAAAGACTGCTCTGCTAGCAGAAGAGTGCCCCGAAATCAAAAAAGCGTAAGAGATAACAGAATGTATCAGGCCATGGTATGCAGTAAGTAATGTTCTCTTGGAGACATTGCGCGCGAGATTGCATAATAAATATATGTATTTCCTTACTTTCGTACGGATATAATATACATGTGTTTCCCAAGTAAATTATTTATCAAGGTAGACTTCCAATAATTTTACCTCATTGTTGTCCAAATTTTTTAGAGTAAAAACCACGGGTTTTCAGTTTTGGGATCATTTTATGTCATCTGATTAGCTATGAACCAATGTTGTACTGGACTTTGTGTCGAAATTATTTCAGATATTGAGTCCTTAACATATTTAAATGATTTTGTTACGATTGTATCGTCAGCGAATAGAACAAAGTTTGCATCCAGGCAATGCTTGGCAGATCATTTATATTAATCAAGAATAGTGTCGGCCCTAACACAGATCGCTGAGGAACACCGTATTTTGTTGGAAGATGTGAATTTGTGTTTTGCGATGATACTTATTGGAAACGATTAGTTAGATAGGAATTAGGCGTTATTGTTGCTAAAGTCGCAAATTATCGACTATAATAGATGAAGCAGTGTCTATTTGAAAATGTAAAAACATACAGGGTCATCCATTAAAAAAAAACCCTTGACGTCACATCTCAAAAAAAATAAGGTAGCTGTTGAAAATCAGTACGTCACCGAATAGAATAGAAATACTACAAAAACTTTTGTTAAGGGTATTCTTTAATAGAACTTTTAGTTGAGCCAGAAATCAGATGTTTCCACACTTTTGCCCAACCTTGTATTTTGCACCCACATATACTAAAATTTGTAACTATTAAAACAATTAGAAATAAACTTATAAATTAAAGCATCCATTTACAGGGTGTCCCATCAGTTATTTTTTAAGTAACATTGCAAATACCTGCCAATCAAGAATGTTTAAGCTACTAGAACGACGCTAGATAGAAGCATATATAAGAGGTTTAATCAAATAGTACTGGTGCTGGTTCCACAAAAATTATCGGTTGTAAATAATTCTAAATAAATATGATAAAAATAGCCTCCCTGAACAAGTGTTCGCCGTTGTCAGGATATTTTATACTTTTGGCAGGATTGCTGCCTGACACTTGAAAATACAGCATTTAAGTCAATCTCCGTATTTTCTTGTATATTTCAAATTTGGAAATGAAAAGGTTACACGGTGTCAGGTCAGGAGAGTACGGTAGATATTGCAGGCCGAACACTCGCCGCTTCGTCAAGAATGTTCAAATAATAGAAAAACTGTGAGATGACGTTTTGTATTGCTGCAGCATCCAATGACTTCCTTTTTAAATTTCTGGTTTCTGTTCTCTTAGTTACTGTCTCGCACTTCATCGTCGACCGAACGTTTGGTCTTAAACTACCTCTTCGCGCGGCTTAAGCACAACAAATTAAAATTTAAAAATTGGCGCAGTCCAAGTATTATTTTATCAAACCTCGTATACACTAACAATTTCACCAAGATATTTAATTTAAAATTCCAATCAAAAGCAGATAAATGCACTTGTAGTTTATAGATAATAAAGTACAATTTCCAGTGATATTTCGAATATATCACCAGGAAATAAAAAGGAATATTTTATACACTGTTACCGTAGCATGGGACAACCTGTATAATATTAACCTAAAATCAAAATAAAAAACTACCTACCCTTTACACACATTACCACATGATGCTAGCACCAAAACAACCTGTAATATGTTTGTGTTAATATTTGAAACAGTATGTAAGATGGAGAACAAAAAATGGTAGAGTAATACATAGCAAAGAAAGCACGTATCGAGTGTGGATTAGATGTGTAGCAAACAAAAGGAAAATGATTTCAAACGAAACAAGATACAAGGAAGAACTGGCAGCTAAGCACATACTAAGCGTATTAATGAATGAAGTGTGACCGCTCTGATATACATGTATTTTTTTAAAGGTAGTTTTCAGCTATTCTTACGACGTGAAGGAAATTATATTATTTAGTTCAAAATAAACTGGCAAGTGAGGTGGTTATTCGCGCCGAGAGTGTATCAACTTTATATTAGAGTTTGAGAGTGTTTATAAGAAAGAGTTTTCGAGAGAGACAAGGCATATTTTTTCATTTCTCAAAATCTTTGGATACATTTAATCAAGATAAAAAATATATTATAAACATGCAAATGGGAGCAGACAGTCCCCTGCCCCTGCTAAAAACGGAGCTTAAAAAAATTACCCACAATTTGCTCTCATATTAATGTTTATCCGATAAAAATTGGCGCATACAATCTCTCGAAAAATAAACAATTTCGCAATATTAAAGACAGCCAACTTTCAGCGACAACTTTTACGGGAATCTTGAGAATGGCGACATGTTAGCGAGTCTAAATTACATACAATTTGATTTCTCTCATATTTGTAAAGCTAAAACTCTTCGAGTTATGTAGCAAAGAAAAAAAAAGAAATCGGTAATAGTATATTCTTTAACGAGAGGTAATAACATACGCAGATAAAGTTTGCAGCGCGAGCCACAGGCGAAATAATATATAGTTGTCTTCATTCTTTTAATGCACATAAAAAACCTCAAAGCTGCACCGCCTATACTTGACAATAGCATTGAGGGGAGATCCGAGCATGTCGATATTCGAGCTAACTCCTCTATCACATATTAAATGTATTATATTACTTAATACATAGAACATTATTATTCACATATAAAGTATGTTCTGGAATGATTAAAGTAACAGATTGACGAAAACACACATGTTTCAACTATTTAATTTATTTATTTTGTTCATATTTACCAACTCGCCCCTACGGAAAATATTTTACGACCTAGCGGGGGCGACAGAGTCGAACTTTTAATATTGTCCGTGTCACGGAATTTCAAATTAACCGCATCAGTTAAGAATATATTTGTATGTGCTTTATAAAATAAATATAGTTGGTGATCTGTGTTTACATTATATTTAGATTGTGAGAGCTCAAAAAGATACTTTAACAGTACATGATATTTTCTTTTGTGTTTTAGCGTATTTTATGCAATTGTGTTTTTATAAATATTTTGGCGGGTAGTCAATTATTCGGGTGTTTTGTGTTTATAAGTGGGTGTGGTAAAATGGTTAGTCCTTGGGAAGGTTCTTTACCTAGCACTAGCAGAGAATGATAGGAAAGTATAGGGATTATTAACATCTCGCAAATTACAGAGAAAGTTTCTAGATAAAATTTGTGAATATATCCAAAAAGTAGTTTTAAATGTTTATAAAAATATAAAAGAAAGTGAAGGAGAAACCGGAAAAAAACAGGCGGCTTTTCCCGGTTTCTCAGAAATTCCAGAACAAACTATTTATAAATTAATTAAGGAAGGACCTTATAATCGAAAAGCGAAATCAGACAAACAAAAATTACGAGCATTAGATTCGCCTGTGGTGAAGTTTTTAATAGATTTAATTTACAGTAAGTATAAGGAAAATGAGATACCAACAATACAATCAGTACATATGGAACTGAGAGGTGTAATGTCATTTAGTGAACATTTAGGCGATGGCGATTAAAGATAGGATTTAACTTTAAAGTGATTCATAAAAGAGCAAGTATTATGGAAAGCTACAAAACTACTGTGGCGTAATGAATGAATATTTACAACGTATTAAAAAATTTCGAAGTTGCTCGAAGTTCTCTAGAATAGAAATTATTTATTTGATACTTATTTATTTGTTTTCTAGAATTGAATTATTTATTTAATAATTGTTTATTTGTTTTCTAAAATTGAATATATTTACTTAATATTTGTTTATTTGTTTTCTAGAATTGAATTTATTTATTTAATCTGGGTCAATTAGATCAAGTTAGGATTATTGATATGAATAGCAATAACCTTAACTCTAAACCCACATTTTTTTGGCAAAGAATTGCTCGTATCTCCTCGTGGTCCTTGCTTGGCAACAATAATAATTCAATAGATTAAATTATTATTGCCGAAACTGAGCAAAGCGAGAATATTTGACAATTCTTATTTAGACTCAAAATTCATCATTGCTAAATTTCTATCAGTGTGCACAAAAATTTAAAGTACGGCTCTGTGAGACATCAATTATCTTAATGAGCCAAATTTATGGTTCGTGTTTTGCAGGTTTTTTTACCCGCACTAAACGAATTTTTTGCACATTTTTAATTTAAAAATTACATTGAACTTTTAAAAATGGTGTAACTATACAGGTTTCATATTTTTGTATAACAATATATAAAAATCACGATCAATTTTCGAATTTGTATGTGCAAAAAATGTAGTACATTATCGTGAAAAACTGCCTGCAACTCAGAAAATTAGCAAGTTACTAAAAAATCCCAAGAGGTAAAAAATGTTTAGATATTTTACCACTAAAATAGATGGATTTTTTTTTCTTTGTTCAAATTTCAAATTTTTACGTTTCCATGGCTATCTGAACCTATTCAAACAAATTTAAATTTTTTTTTTTTAAATTTAAAATTTATTTTTATTTATCACTACTATAGAATAGATCGAGGAATAGATGAAAAATTAATTTTTGCTCAAATTTAAAATGTCTACGTTTCATGACATTCCAAACATATTTCGGAAAAAAAAATGGTTAATTTTTTTTACCATTTTGGATAAAAATTTTACCACTAGAACAGATGAAAAAATTTTTTTTTGCTCAAATTTAAAATTTTCACGTTTCATGACATTCTAAATCTATTTTTTGCTCCATGCACAAATAAAGAGGGAAGTTCTGTGTAAATACCGATTGTTATTAACGCCATTACAGACACATTGCACAAGGTATGAAATCCATTCATTAACACTCAAATTAGCGGTAAATCCCCCCCCGTTGACTGGACTAAGAGTATAATAATTGTATTAGAAACTGGCTAAGCAACTTACATTAAAAAGATTAATTAACCGAGTATTCCACCGCTCACTAGATACTTCACTTCATTAAACAACTGTTCTAAACGTGTGGGTTTTGAGTTTTGATCTGGATTAACGGTGTATATACTTGGAAATATGTTTATTGACTTTTCTATTAACAATGTACTTTCATTAGTTCTATATTTAGGCACTTCTAGGACTCGCCTCGAAGATGTTTACCGATAAATTTGAACCTAGCTGTACAGTTAGACGTCTATTAATTTTCCTTTTCTGCAAAATTTACAGCCATCCTATAGACAGAAGCTACAATATACCAAAAATTCAGACGATTCTACCGAAACCCAATTTCCATAAGGTTTAGGGGTCCTTTATTATTGGTACAGTAATTTTCAAGAAAAAAGTAGCAATATTTGAGAAATATCTGACTTCTCTGGATAATTTTTCAACTTCCATGCCAATATCAGTCAAGTTGATTGGCATAACACAAAAAGGTTACTTTACCTCTGGAAAAGTTTGCTCCGCTTCTCGAAACAGCCCTCCAAAGAAAACTAACTACCACAAACTATACCGTTTTATTTATACTCTTAGACACTATTCACTAAATAAGCGAAAATTGTCCGATTAATGATTTATAAGGCGAGCACTGCGTTGGCGGCGTACAGCGTAACAATCTTGCTAAACTAATAATTCTATCAAGGACGTAAATTATTTATTAATATATCTCTGGCGATCTCCTAAGATAACATTTCCTGGATTAAGAAATAAATACGTGGGACCTTATCGGTCATATAAGATAAAGATAAAAACAAAAATAAACCATGTTTATAACACCGCGATAGCGAAGTGTTTTTGTTGTAATAACAGGCGCAATTTCAAAACAATAATATCTTCTCGCATGTATTAATTGGAGGAAATTGTAACTATGTTGTTATTTGTATTGAAACATTCTTTATAGGATTTTGCAAACAGCAGAAAAATTAACTATCTATAAAAGAAAAACTTTGTGTAGAAATATTAATGAAATCATTGCTTTCTTTCGATAACCTGAATTCTGGTTATGCTAGCAAGTTAAAATCCTAAAATGAATTTGTCTAATTTCTTATTTGACAATTATAAGCAAACAAATAATAATTCATTTTTAAATATGTTGTTATTTGTTTTGTTTATGCTAGATGAATGTTTGTTGATCTGGTATTTAATAGTTGATAAAAGCGAATTACAAAAGTTAAATGCGTTGTAATATTAGGATAAGTGTATCCACTGGAGTGATGATGAACGCATTTGCGTCAAAATAAATATTGTTTTCGTTAGATTTGGGGCTGTGGTGGGGGAATATGCTTGCTCATTTTCGTCATTGCACACGAGTCGGAAAAAGCAAAAAGCGTCGCAATTAGATTTTTACAGATCATTATTGTTTTCTAGGTCTAGATAACGAATTTATCAAATTTTTTTTCTTTTGTTCGGAGAGAGGTCAGATGAGAAAAGCAATATTTATTGACTTGATTACATTTGGAAACAGATTTGTGTTTCTATCTTCTGATTCTGATTTTCTTTTTGGATATCTTAGTTTAACACATCCGTTGCTGACCTATAAGGGGGTCTCACTGGCCAGATGCCAGATGCTGACTTTATCATATTTGGAAAATTATTGGCATAATATTTTTAGGTGTCAACAGATGCGGATTCACATTACGACAGTCAGCAACGGGGACCGCGGGGATCACGAGCCCTTTAAAACAATTTTTGGAATCATTGGTAACCACCTTAGATGTTAAAAAGTGAAAAGTTTAGATACCAAAAAGCATGAAGAACTTGGTCCAAGGATTTTCCAAGGCTCCCGCGGAAGAAGGTGACAGTTTCAAATCAAATCAAATCAAATAGAAAAAATAGACAAATATGGTAAGTAAAATAGATAAAAGTGAAAGAGTAAAAACAATAAAAAAAAACAGTACAAAAACTAGTAGTTTGAACGCATTATCTTTTGTTTTTCACATTCCAGTTTTAGGAAAATTAGTTAAGTTTTTTTTATTTATTTCATGTATTTATTTTATTATTTACTTGTTTTTACTGTTTTATTGTTTACTAATATTTATATTTATTTATAATAATTGACACGTTACATTTTTGTTATTGTTTTGTTCAAATAATTGTGAGGCAAAAATATACAGGGTGTTTGGTGCATCGTGTGCCAAATGGAAATGGTCGACAGAAAGGGTTATCTGCTATCCTTTCAGGCCCCTTAATACTTCCCATGCCCTGCGGGATTTTTCATATCGATCTTTTATCTTTTTAATGAAAAAAAATCCCAATTTCTACATTTAAATTCAAATTATAAAAAAAGTATTAGGCGTAGACTGCGAATTTCATTTTTATTTTGATGTGTATTGTTGAAGGGTTCTTTTAAATCCAAAATTACTGGCATTAGTCATCTAGTTGTTTTTTTATTTACTCGCAAACTTTCGGAATAGGTAAAATTTAAATTTAAACTTAGACTTTACATGGCTATAAAAAAAAACTCAGAGCAACCGGGATCTTCCAACTCCCTCAAAAATTCTCTAGTCTATCCTCTTGCTAGTGATGTGCCACATGTCATAAAAATCTTTTAATAACTTCGTGAATTCGCTAAATTCAATGACTTCAGTTTTCTGAAGTCATTGGCTAAATTAATGAATCGGGTCACATAAGGCTAATATTCAAAATTTCGAATAAAGAATTATATTTGCTTAAATTATGCATGGCAAACAGGTAAAATCTGTTATCTCACTCTTGCGAAGTAAAATCTATCTTCTGTCTCTTTCTGTTCATTGGTTTTCTTGAAATAAAGAAACAGTTACATTTTTATCATTTATTAAAAAAATTTAAAAACCTTGCTCAAAGTATTGGTCTCTGTTGCGAATGCAAGCCCGACATCTGCTTCGTATTTCGACAGTTGTTGTATGAAGTCGTATACACGAGCTCCTTGGCACGACCTCGGACATAAAATCCAATGGAGTTAGGTCTGGAGAACGTGGAGGCCATTGAATAGGGCCATCCCGCCCAATCTACGCATACGCCCATAGTTTTTCAAAATGACGGCTGTCCCGCGCATTGGCGATTGATTGTGAGACAATATCTAGACAATGTGTTCCCAAATGCGTGGATTGGGCGGGATGGTCCTATTCAATGGCCTCCACGTTCCCCAGATCTAACTCCGTTGGATTTTTATGTCTGGGGACGTGCCAAAGAGCTCACGTACACGACGGAGGTTGCGACTAGGGAGGAACTTGTCCTCTTGTCCAACGCATAGAAACGGCTTTCGGTACAATTAGGGAGGAAATACGACTTCATACAACAACTGTCGAAATATGAAGCAGATGTCGGGCCTGCATTCGCAACAGAGACCAATACTTTGAGCAAGATTTTTAAATTGTTTAATAAATGATAAAAATGTAACTGTTTCTTTATTTCAAGAAAACCAATGAACAGAAAGAGATAGAAGATAGATTTTACTTCGCAAGAGTGAGATAACAGATTTTACCTGTTTGCCATGCATAATTTAAGCAAATATAATTTTTTATTCGAAATTTTGAATATTAGCCTTATGTGACCCGATTCATTAATTTAGCGAATTCACGAAGTTATTAAAAGATTTTTATGACACATCACTAGCAAGAGGATAGACTAGAGAATTTTTGAGGGAGTTGGAAGATCCCGGTTGCTCTGAGTTTTTTTTATAGCCATGTAAAGTCTAAGTTTAAATTTAAATTTTACCTATTCCGAAAGTTTGCGAGTGAATAAAAAAACAAGTAGATGACTAATGCCAGTAATTTTGGATTTAAAAGAACCCTTCAACAATACACATCAAAACAAAAATGAAATTCGCAGTCTACGCCTAATACTTTTTTTATAATTTGAATCTAAATGTAGAATTTGGGATTTTTTTCATTAAAAAGATAGAAGGTCGATATGAAAAATACCGCAGGGCATGGGAAGTGTTAAGGGGCCTGAAAGGATAGCAGATAACTCTTTCTGTCGGCCATTTCAATTTGGCACAAGATGCACCAAACACTCTGTACATTTTAATAAAAAATGCTTTTTTTTCCTGTAAAAAGAAAAGAACGAAAATCAAACAACAACCCAGATGGGCTTTTCTAAAAACCCATAAACAAACCACCTATTTTACCCTCCGGATTTTTCTAATGGTAGGTTTTGTGCCAACCCCGATTTTTTACCCGATCAAATTGTTACTAGCGTCCACCTCCTCTTGGAAAAATTCTCCTGCTGTTTGGTACCCAAACTTTTCACTTTTTAACATCCACGAAGGTTACTAATAAGTCCATTTTTTTTAAAGGGCCTATGAGTCCCGCGGCCCCTATTGCTGACTGTCGAACCTCCTAGAAGTGTTCATTTTTACCACCTCTTCCGTCGTCTTTCTCCAAGGAGGTGGGGTTTCATGGACTTGAATACACGACGCTTGGTCTATTACGCTCATTGCGATTATTAAAAATTAACGTTAACTTAACATCAATCCATATTTCACACGCAATCCAGCCCAGAACTCACTTCCCACTTCAGTCTCGAACAGGCCCGCATTGATTTATCCGATAGTCGGCAACTCAACCATAGAAAATCATTAATGAGCGGAAACGGCTTATAACTTTGCGTGTCGAGCCGTAATGAAAGTTTTCTGTCACAAAGTACGGATAGCAGACCTTGAACTTCCGCTTTGTACAAGGAGAATCAGCTGACGATCATCACATGATTAAAATAGCATCAAGTTGTATTTGTCACTCGTTTCACTTACACAGATTAATGACGACGCCGCCAGTCTTTTGTTTCAGTTGGACATAAGATGCCATTCGAAGATGATTTGTTAGTTTGGTGATTAGTCCAGTCAACGAAGCGCTAAAATGACCAAAAGTTCTAATTTGTGTGCTAATGAAGGGATTTTGATGAAACCTTGTGCAATGTGTTTCAGTGGCGGCTCGTGATATTGTCTGCAGAGGAGGCTTGATATTCTGAAAGACAACTGATGTGCAATATGACTACAATTTGTACATTTCCCCACCACCCCTGAGGCAGTACAACGGCGCGTTACATTTTTTTGCCGTGGGTTGTTCGCCAGGATACCGATTCACGACTTGAGAGAATAGAACTAATAAAAGAATAGAATGAAAAGGAAATAGAAAATATGATGAGATGAAAAAATCATTCTCATGAAATTCTCGTTCCTACGACTCGAGTATCGGTATCCAAAGGAGTCCTACTATCCCACTTGTAATTAAATTATATAACTTTTAATAAAAATAAAAATAGTTTTGGTAAAAAAATTAAAGTGTTTTTCTACAAACAAAAAATTGTATTCATTATCACTGCCAGGCGTGTAAAATTATAAGTTTTAATAGAAATTAAAATAGTTTTGAGAAAGAAGTTATATATAAAAAATATAAGCGCGGAACTCTATATTATGGAGAATTATAAAAAATATTTCCTAAAAAATAAATAACACAAATAAATATTTTTTCTAAAATAACAACTACCTATATTAATCTCTGCTTTAAAGCCTGAATATTTTTATAAATGAGTGGTAACCTGCGATTTTTGGAACTAGCAAAATGGTTGATTATTTCATCATAAAATGAATCGCGTTTCCTCAATTCTGACAAAAAACGTTTTTCTATTGAAATAAGCGATACATTTGAAAGGCGGTCTTGACTCATTTTGTTTCTAGTAAAAATGTTTTTATGCGTTTAAGTGCTGAAAATGATCATTCTACAGAAGCTTACCGGAGTTGTCTCAAAAAATAGTGACGTTATTCAAAAAGTTCTCTAATTTTGGGTCATAAGTTTTTAAAAAATATACCAGCTCTTTGAAATTTCTTTTATTGCACGATTCTCGTTTTTCGTCATGTCCTCGGAAAGAATTTTCTTGTGAAGATAACTATATAACGGCATCTATTAACCTCTTTAATATTTCCCTATTCTCACGGACCTTTTCGTTAACATTTTCTATTTCTCTCTTATGTGCAGAATCCAAGAAATTTACAATATTTTGTTTACCAAACATTTCGAATTTAATAATAATGCAAGATGAAATGTGCTCCTGGGATCTTTCGTGCCTTTCTAAACCTCGCGACAAATTTTGCAAATTATTAAACCCGGCCCTGCCCCAAATTGAGGATTGATCATTAGTAAATAATAAACATCTCCAAGAATATAATTTGTTTCTAACTGTTGATGCCGTTAACCACTCGACTTTTTTTATAATTGTTATCACAAAACCCTCTGTTTTGTTTACCACTTTTAAAAACTAACGAAAGCATTGCTGGTGTAGGCCTGGCATTTCTTTTAATTCTTACCTTTTCGTCATAAATAAGAGTAGTAAATCCATTTAATAACAAGTAATCCACCACGTCTGGACAACAAGGCATGTTGTTGGGAATATTTTCACCTAGAGCACTTATTTCTAGCCCGCCTATCAAATGTTTTATGTATTTATACGTCAAGTTGTTCTTAACCGGCTAAACGCAACTGTCAGACGTCAGTTCGTTTTCTTTGTGAATCGCCTGACTCTTGAATGACCTGTGCACATGCGCTATAAAGAACTGAGATCTGAGAGGCTAGCCTCATACTTGGCTATTCCAAGTGTTGCTATTTTACACAGCGCAAAGAAATTCAAGGTCATTCATGTTATAAGTAAATGCGGTAAAGTTGGAAGCTATTTCGTATTAGCCTCCAGCGAACCGCAGTGTTCATTCAGTAAAAGACCGGCCGACCGGGAAATAGGCATACAAAGACTATCCGGACTGTAACGTTATAGGTATGTTTGTGGAAAGGAAATGCAAAAATGTTATATATAAACTGAAAATTAATTAATGAATAATAAACAATAAAAAATATTGCAAATTGAGATATACCTAATAGAAATTTCTTAAGATATTACTTTTGAAGATATGGTGGTTCTTCCAAGGGGAGGCTCAGCCTCCCCTGCCTCGCCTGACGAGCCGCCACTGAATGTGTTTGTAATGACGTTAACAAAAAAGCTGAAAAAAAGATTAGAGTAGGAAATGATTGGGAAGGTGTAGAAAACAACCCTTTTATCACGGGTTCCGTAACTTTATAAATAAATAAATAATGTACTACTTATTATTGTAAATACTCATCAAATGAATTGGAACTTTGGAGGAAAGATGAAGTATCTTTCATAGAGACCAGACGTGTGCCGAGTCGCTCCACTTTAAATCACATAAAGACCAAACTTTGAGCGAATAAAATAAAATTTATACGGCATTGTGGCTAAAAAAATTCTGCTACATGCAACATAAGTTTGAACTCAAGCAAACTTAATAATTAACAAGCTAACCGTTATACTCTTCGTAGTTTTTTTGTACATACTTAATATTAGTTTTAGACATTTTTAGTTTAATTACAAAACAAAAATGTATGAAAAAAAATTTTTTTTAATAAAAAAAAAAATGTATAACTTTTTTATTTATTGATCGATTTTGTTCAAGGGCAAGGGTTCTTCCTCTAGGTAACACTAACTTACTGTCCCAATTTCAATACAATCGGACTTTTCGTTCTTAAGTTATGGTCCTTACAAGAAACGCGATGGACGGATAGACAGACGGACGGACGGACATATTGAAAGTTGTTCAAAATTCGATTACCAACACAGTGATTTTTTCTCTACGAGCAATATTACCGGTTCTAGAAATATGCCGATCCAATGCAATATACTCTTTTTTTTGTATTTGCGAAGAGTATAATAATAAAGTGTGGAGAATAGTATCTGAATAACTTGGTCACATCTTGAAATGTAATAGTGGCTAAAAGTGCATCGAAAAGCAAGAGTCCAGTGAAGTCTTACCTACGGTGAAGTGGATGGTATCCACTTAACAACATCTGGAAGGATGAAACCGAGTGCAAGTAGTGTGGGAACAGTACAGAAGAAATGGGGAAGCTGCCAACAATTTGTTTATTAATTTTTAGTTTAGTACACAACAGAGAAAAAAATTTAAAAGTAAAATTGAAAAGGTGTTAAATTAGGTAATGAAATAGAAAAATACCCGGGATAGAAAAGCAAAATTGAAAAACAGAAATTAAAACTGATTGTTCCAAAAAAACAATATACAGGGTGTACAAAATATTCCCTCGGACATCTTTCTCACAACCCGCTATAAAAATAAAATAAAAGCTGCTAGATGTAGAAACAGAAGAAACAGAAACTTTAGAAGAAGAATAAGTAAAGAGATGATGATAGATGGAAACTTAAACCAGCATGGAAACTGAAAAGAAGCATCTCGCAAACATCTACACTTCCCATCCTATATTCCTACCCCATGCGTCATGTGGCTCTCGCTGTTGACAACAAGCATGTCCAATGTCCAACCCGGAGTATGCAGCCGGTCTGGCGATATATAAAACATTCGAGGTTCGGTTCCGGCACGCGGTTTGGCTGTCCGTTAAGCGTGTTCGGCGGACGACCAAGCAATCAATCAATCAATCAATCAATCAAATGAATTGGAACTTTGGAAGTTGACGAAACAAATTCATTTGATGAGTATTCACTATAATGGGCTTGTTCCACGATATTAATTTTATATGGCTTTTATACGTTTTTATATAGTACTCGACATTTTTATTATGCACTTAAAATTTCATATTATTAACTTTTTCCGTTCTCGAGATATATGGCGTTGAAATTAGTAATAGTTGCAAAAACAGTGCGCCTGTTTATGACGTCACTATACGCAACTTTGATCTCGGTAATTTACCGCGACCACGAACAGTCGTTCAGTAGTAAATAAATACGTAAGTTGAAGGCCGTTTTAGATGTCTATGGAAAGAGAAAGAGTGGCGCTTTGTTCTTATACCAAAGTGAATGGGCAAAACCGGAAATCCGGTTGGCACGGGCGAACGAAAGATAGCTTTTCTGTTAAAAATTGGAAAACATTGGCAACAGCCAGGACCAGGGGAGGTCTGCTAACTTCGCCTACACCGTCTGCATTTGCAGGGGGGGGGGGGGTAGTCGTAAAAAGCGGGCCCACCCCTTACGAGGCCGGTCCAGGTCTACAGCGATGATTGGGGCAAAGAGCTCAAGCTCGACCCCTAATCATCCGAGACCGTCATCAGTCAAGAATATTGGCGTGGAAAACATTGGGTTTTCAAAAATTCATAACTAAGTAAATACGTGGAATGTCCGTTCTAGGTCTCTATGGAAAAAACAAGGTTGGCCCTTTTTCCTGATAGCAAATTGTGTAGGGAAATTTGGCTCCGCAAGAGCGAGCAAATAATGCCTTTTTAGAAGTATTAAAACGTAACCTAAAAAAATTAAAAACATCAAATCTTTAAACGCTCATATGTAAGTTAATACTTGTAGTGGAGGATCGATATTGGTCTCTATTTAAAAAAGAAGATTGGCATTTTATCGACATCGTAAGTGTTAAGTGGAAATAGGAATTTCGGTTAGGTCTGTGGGAAAAAAAGTGGCTATTTTTACAATCCCTCGACTGCCTGTTCCTAAATATAAGAGGCGAGAGAGATAACCGACTTTTGCGAGTCAAAAACTATTCAAAAGAACGCCTCAGAATTTATCCTAAACAATGTAGAATTAATTCCCGAATTGAATGACACCGGCCGCTTCCCGAAAAACCGCCCCCACGAAAAGCCTTTGATAGATCCGATCCGCAATTTTAGAGGAGCGCAAATCAACACGATAAGTATATAGATAATAACAACTAAACAGCATCGAGTCGACTGAGGTCGTCGAGTCTACGCGTATAGTGACGTAGCGCCTGGCTACGCCCCATTTTCACGAGGTGGTTGTTTATAATGATTTTTAAGACACTAAACGTGCGAATAAAATTCTGACTTGTTGCACATCCATTATTTTATACTTGAACTTTCGATTTATGTAATAAAAAAAAATGCCGAACAAGCCCATTCGCAGTACATTTACCGAGAAAAACTGCCTGTAACTCGGAAAATTAGGAAGTTATAAAAAAATTCCAAGAGGCAAAAAATGTTTAGAAAGCCTCAGTGCATACGTCAAATTTTTAAATTGCATATTTTTAAAGGGCTATAATTTTAAAGCATTTTTCATGTTTTTCCGGAAAAACTCGGTGAAAACGCATTTTACAGAAAAGTTGCAAATAGAAAAAGTTTTATATTTCGATGATACATTCACCTGAATCTTATCAGATTGTTTTCTCAATCTTTTACATTTCCCCTCCCTCACTTTTAGGATTTTTCGAGTAGCCATATCTCGAAAAATACACATTTTTCGAAAAAATTCTCAAAAACATCTTATTTTGAGCCTAAAAAGGTAAATACATTGTTTTTATTTTTGACCTAATTCTACAAGTTACGGAATCCGCGATAAAAGAGATGTTTTCTACCCCTCCCGATCAGTTCCTACTCTAATCCTTTTTTCAACTTTTTTATCAACGTCATTACAAACACATTGCACAAGGTTTCATCAAAATCCATTAATTAGCACTCAAATTAGAGGCGAAACCCCCGACCCCCGTTAATAGGAGTAGACGATTGAGAAATATTGTTCAGTTCCTTAATAATAATAATTTATTTTAAATGGCTATTTTAATTGAAACTAAATAGCAAATATATCGTAAATAATTCATAATTGTCATATGATTAACGATATCCCGGCGGAGTTCGGCAGTAACTATTCCATCACTACCAGGACATTCGCAAGACAGACATACAACAATCATTTCCCGAGATATTACCTCAGATTCGCCCCCAGGAGAGATGGCAGTGAGCGAGGATGAGCTCATGCACCTACTGGACAATCTCCAAACAATAGGCTATGAATACGGTTTGAGTGTAAATTAAAACAAAACAAAAATTATGATTGTAGACCGTGCAAACGAAAACCATCCAGGCACGTTAAGGATGAGCGACTATGAGGCAGTAAACAAGATGGATTACCTAGGAGCTCTTGTAGACAACACCGAAAAAGGCGAGTATGAAATTCGACGAAGAATACAAACGCTAAGATCGGCAATTTTCCCGTTGAACAAAATTTGACATGACAGGAATATCGCGAGGAACACAAAGTTAAGACCTGCTAGCGTGCTAGTATTCTTTATCTTTAAGTGTCTGAGACATGGACTATTTGAGAGGTAGACAGAAGGCGTAAGTAACGATTCTTTTGAAATGTGTTCTCTGGACAGGCCATCGCAGCAGCAGCTCGATTTTCTAAGAAATACATCCCCCAAAAGAGAACGTTCAGCATCGCATTTATCTCAAATCCTCTCATTTTTTGCCTCAAAAATCAGGGTCAGGCCAATATAGAACGTTTGATTCTCCAGGGAGAACTAGATGGCAACAGGTGAAGAGGAAGACCAGCAAGCATTGGGCTGATTCCAGCAAAGATCTAATGGGATATAGCTTTAATGAGGCCGTGGGTTTAACAGGCAGCTGTGACAGATAGCGTGAGGCTGTTGCTATGCAGCAACGGGAGGCCAACTAATGAATCATTAAACGTGTGTCAAGGCATTTTGAAAAAAAAAGGGAAGAAGAAGAGCAAAAAGAAGAAGTAGGAAGGAGGAGCTGGCTGATTGGCCTTGACCATCGCGACCCCGGTGGATCTATTGTGGTGCTCCTATTTATTTTCTTTAGAGTTCGTTATCCAGCTTTGCTCTTTGTATCAGACTCCACAGTCTTGATAAGGGGCCCTTAGAATAGCTATCGCCTATCAACTCATAATTTTTCATCGCCAAGTAGTAATTGGGTTATACATAGACTGAAGTTTCCTCTGCCTCTTGGTAGAATCTGCATGTTGCGTCCTCTGCCAGACCCATTAGACTCAGAAGTCTATTAAGCCGACAGTGGCCGGTTAGAAGACCTATTATTATTTTAATGGTCTTTCGGTATTGACATGATAGGGTCTCCCTAAATTTGTCGATCGTTTTGAAATATCTTTGGACGAAGAAGAAGAAGAAGAAGAAGAAGAAGAAGAAGAAGAAGAAGAAGAAGAAGAAGAAGAAGAAGAAGAAGAGGGATGAGAAGAAGAAGAGCAATAAGAAGAAGTAGAACAAGGAAAAATGTTTAATCACAGAATAACTTTGTCTGTGTACTGACCGAGTTTTCTAAAATTGATTTTTTGATAATCTACAAAGTTACACCCTCAATCAAATGCGTTTTCAGCCTTGAGTCTCTTTAGCTTGTGCTAATTTATCACACCATGTTCGTCTCGTTAACTGACGTTAAAATCTTTCAAACTGAAGGGCTGGGAATAGCTCAACTGTTCTGTTATTTTTTTCATGATTTAATTACGGAAAGAAACCAACATAAATCTTTCAGGAATCAATCATTCAAAGTAGTCTATTTTTGGAATCGTTCCGGCGTCAAAGGGAGCGTGTAACGGTTTACCAACTTATTCTCAAGTTCAATATACTACTACGTAATAATATAAAATAATTGTCCGCTAAGGAAGTCAACGTTCTTGTTTTTTTGATAAAATATTCACCGGAGTTCGTCGGTCTTTCCTAAACCATGCATCGTTACTCTGGACATTCAACTTCACCAGTTAAGTCAAGTGTAACATTAAAGAACGTGAGGATACTCTGAAAACATTAATTATATTTCTATTTTAGGAAGTTATAACCCTAACAGTGTTAAATTAACAAATCGAACGGTTCTTCCGTTATACACCACTGGACAAAAGGAGCATATATTAATTTATTTCTTGTTCATTTTAAAACCAAGATGATGTTCGTGCAAGGCAATATTAGTGCTTTTTACATTCCCGAAAAAAGAGTTATACACATTAGACTGCGCATAACTGAACAAAAGTATCGAATTTTCTGGGTGCTCTTTGTTAAAAAGTTTCCATTTTGAGTAATTATAAGATCCTGAAATTTTCAGCCAAAGATATTAAGGTTTATAGATCGCTAGTAAACGTCTATTGAGAAAAATTAATAGACAGGGTGTAATCAGTTTCAAGTCATTAAAAAAATTGCACAAGGGAGAGTTAGAGTATAGTTTTTTTCAGATCAGATCTATTAAACACTTAGAAAATGTCTTTCATCTTTACCGCATCGCTAAAGACCGCCGACATTTTAGAGCTATCTAGACAAATATTGAGTATCTTAGGCAAAGACACGTGCGACGATCTAAACCTACCTCAATATTCCAGCAGTTCTCAAAAAATTTTATTGAAAATTTACGAGAATTTTGTTTATTTTTTTTCTACAAAACTGAGATTTAGATCCCATGTTATATAAGGTTTTTTTGTTTGTCTTGTCGTTCCCTACCACCAGTTTTTTCAATGACATGAAACTAATTACACCCTGTATAATAATTATATTCAAAGAAAAAAATTTAGTTTATTTCATTTTGCACCATATTTATATTTTTTGTTTAAAAACATCGAAAACAATATGAAGTGTTCGTTTATAAAAAATTTCTACATTTTTTTTCCAATTCCCTGCTGGCTTAGGGGTAGCTTTCACCAATAAAGGGGTGATAAAATTTATCAGAAATTACAAGAAAACTATAAGTATACTTACATCTCTATTTATTTTCTAAGCATTAGTTCAATTTAAACGAGAAAGGGTTCCAAAAAATGTTCTTCATTGTACAATTCCCTATCGCCTAAGCTGAAATCAAAATGTGAAAAAAATAATTCCATCATTTTTCCATTTTACGTCAATTTAGGGGTAGCTTTACCCCCTCTGATTAACCCCTGGCATACAATTTTTACTTATTTTAGATGAACATACTGAACTGGCAAATTATCGTTACAATCAGCACATTCATAACATTATTTTACAGTATTGTCACGCAGTACTGGAAATTTATTTGGGACACCCGGTACACCATGTGTGGTAACGGATATGATTTGAGACATGAGATCGACTTAACGTATTTCTTTGCATTTTACTTTGTTTCGAAAAAGCTGAGTTAGCAGGTTCACCGCACTGCATTGTCGCCGGGGCAAAAGTGCTGTGTCAATTAAATTAATAACAATACCTCGCGCGGTAAAAAAGTTAGTTGGGGTTTTGAGTTCGAAAGTAAAAAGTCCGCGGGGTACTGCGTGGGCCCAACTCCTTCCCCAGGATGGTCCGTCCCCAGGGGTTGTAATAACAAAATGTAAGTACACTCTTTTTTGTATTGTTTTAATCTAATAAACTTGTACTTTGTTTTCTACCTCTATGTTTTATTTAATAGAGTATTCATTCAATAATTAGTTTAAACCCTCTCGTATGCCAAGCGAGTTAAAGTGGCTTCATGGGTATCGTCGATAGGACTCCGGGTAACCGGACAATATGGGAGATACCTGTGGACGTCGCACATAATACTCAAAAATAGGTCTTACACCCCTAAATAAAGAGGGGGTTGTGACATTTGGTGGAGGCCGCCGTGTTCGATTCCAGGGGTGATTCTTCATAATCACTCCTCCTCTTAATTTCAATACTTAAAAATATTTTTTTAATTTCATAGCAAGTTAATTTTTTATACTGTATTTACGTAATTATTCATTATTAACCGACTTTAAATTTTTATTTTTTTTGCTTTTTATTAGGCCACCACTTGTATAAGTACGATATTTTTTTTTAACTTAAAATTGTTTCAAAAAAGTTGAACTTAAGCAGAAAATTAATTTTTTTTAGCATACTTATGGAATTTTTCGCATTTTAATAAGTTATTTTTAAATATTTAGCTTGTATTTTACAATATTGAATGAATACTGCGTATTTTCTGTTTGATCGTAATTTTATTTTATTTAGAAACTTAGTAACTTCGCGTCATACAATTTTTTTCTGGTAAAGTCCGACGGTAGAAATCAAGTGTACAAAATTATTTAGGGGCAGTGAAATAAGGAATGAACTAGGGTTTTTTTATATTGATTTAGTATTTATGAAGGCAAATGTTTTGTTGAGGATATATTGATATTGGTTACGTACATTGATAATTAATTTTACTATTGATATTTCGCACAGTAGCGATGCTTAACTTATTAGACATTTTTTCACGAACTTACGTTACGTTCGTAAAATAGATTTTCTTGAAATTCCTTGATTTGATCTGTATTATTTCTGTGATATAATTTTTTTATCATTGATTTTTTTTTGACTGATTGATTTCTTTTTAACTAAATATTAATTTTACTTAATGGTAAACGCTATTACTTGCTTTTATTTTTTTTTTATTTATTATTCTATTTGATTTATTATGGATGTGCCAAATTTCGGCAGAATTATGGTGAAAGCGCCAAATTTCTTTAGCTTGAATTAATTGCAAAATTTTTATTTACTTTTGGTTCTTTCAGTAAATTGCAAAATTTAGTTAATGATAGAGTGATTTGTTGTACTGACGTAATTATTTTGTAATTCATATAAATTTTTTGTGCCGATAGCTATTCTTTCTCTAGAACCCAATCTACCTGGCTAGAGACAGCTTAGCACCAATTTTCTTTTTTATTTATTCGTGCAAACAGTACCCCGAAGTGACTCGTTGTTGAGTTTTATTTTTAGATTTTTTGGTATAAAAGGCAAAAAGTTTCGTATTTTAGTGATAATAATGTTAGAATCATTTTTTTATTATTATTTTTACATCCACAACCTAACCCTAATAGTTAGAGAACAATTTTTTATCCATTAGTGCGGACGCAATAAGAACAATTATTGTGCTTAGTATATATTTTTTTGAGATGACATTTTTATAAATAATATTTTTCATTTTAGTTAGTTATTTTTTTTTAAGATGTACTTTTGTTACCATTTCGCTAATTCCCAATAAAAACGAATTTTTGCCAGGAATAAATAAAAGATTTTTTATATAATATATCCTCGCTTTTTTAATATATTGGGGTGATGATAGAATACGAAATATGTAATTTTTTTTGTGAAGATATAAATAACACAGTAATAGCCAATTATATAATATAAGTTTTTTTAACCCCGCAATATACGGTTCGTTGTGTAAAAGTACAAGAATAATATTTTTGTCTCTTTAACCCCTAGAAGAGAAAACAAGGTTTATAATGCATTGTAGAAAAATAATGAAAGTTTAGATAGTTTTAAGTTCATTCCTTATTCCTTATCTCGCGTATAAGTTGTAATAATGTAATATTTTTTCTGAGTTTTGTTGTTCATTAAATTAATATTCTATGAGTTAATTTTAATGCCCCTAAATAAAGTACTTACATTTAGGAAATACACGCAGTGCCATATGTTAAGATTTTTTTAGAGGTATTTGGGGAAAATAATTTTTTTTATAAAGCTATAGGAGGGACCTAAATATTATTCAATTGTAGCGATTTATCTAAGTAATTCTAATAATTTTAATTCTAAAATAGAGTGAGAAATTGCCATTTGAAAATTAGATCCAAAATATCGTTATTTAAATATAATTTTTTTGTTGAGAGCTAGTAAAGATTTGAAATCTACAAAATAATAGTCCAGGATAATTGAGTAATTTTTATAACTTAAGTTATAAAAAAGGGGAAGCTTTAAGTCAGACCCAAATATTATAGAGTGTGTGTCAAATTAGTGACAAAGTACAGTCACGGCAAATTTATTTTTATATTTTTTTGGGGAAAATACCAACATAAGGTATATTAAAAGGAAAAAATAAAACTATGTTACTGACAATATAGTGGCTAAAAGTTGGAAAAAGAACTGTTTTTTTGCAATTTGATTTTAAGTGAAAAGGAGTAATTTTTTAAGTAAAACTGAAAATTACAGAGTTGTCATTTTAGACACTAACCGTATTGACCATATTGATTTTTATGAAGTTTTTAAGAGGAAAAATACCTAGATAAAGGTATAGTGAAATGTTTTACCCATGAATTAATAATTTGTTGATATCGATTTGATTATGTTACAATTTTATGATGAAAATATAAAATGTATAAAAAAGGGAATATTGACAATTAGTGAGTTACTTAATTACGTTGAATTGTTGTACCAAGACCCGGGTCAAGTCAAGTTTAGGGAAATCGAAAGCGCGCTTAAGAAAGAGAAAAGGTTTATTTTTGTGAATTATGAGAAATAATGTGTTATTAAAAAGGTACCAATTTTATGAGTTTATAAGAGTGATAATAAGATATTACGAGTTGATTGTTTTATGAGATAAATAATGTGTTATTAAAGGGTACCAAGTGTTATATGATTTTACAAGAATAATTATGAGATATTATGAGTCGTTATGATTTTTAATGTGAGTTATGAGATAAATGTGTTTTAAAAAAGGTACCAAGTTTTATGAGGTTAGAAGGGTTGTAATGAAGAGTTACGAATTATTGAAATATTTAAGGGTACCAAAGTCAAATAGGTGGCGTAAATGCTTAGGACAGGAAAAAAGGGGTTTGATGACAGTGATATAGTCCGGTCAAATCTACTTTAAGGGGAAGTTTAAGAAAACTATCCGTTAGTCCGGTAAAAAAGCATGATTATGATTTTTGGTAAATAGGTGATGATTTTTTTTATATGTTATGGTACCAAGGTTCCCTCATAGGTCGATGAGGATGCGTTAAATGCGTCTTAGGAAAAGACGTAGAAAAAGGATTTGATGACAGTGATATAGTCCGGTCAAATCTATTGAAAAACAAAACATGTTCTTTTCTTTTATAATTCAATGTTCAGCGGGGCAAATAGCCGGGAAAGTAGTTGTTTAAAGAAGAAAGCACGCTTTGTAACATAAAATGTAAGGAGAATAATAATAAAGTTATGATGGTTTATAATGTGTTATGGTACCAAGTTTCCCTCATAGGTCGATGAGGATGTGTAGAATGTGTCTTAGGAAAAAGACGCGAAAAAAGGTTTGATGACAGTGATATAGTCCGGCCAAACCTACTGAAAAAACAAAACATATTCTTTTCTTTTATAATTCAATGTTCAGCGGGGCAAATAGCCGGGAAAGTAGTTGTTTAAAGAAGAGAGTACGCTTTGTAAAATTAAATATAAAAAGATGTGGAATGAAGAAATGATGATTTTTTTAATGTGTTATGGTACCAAGGTTTTCTCATAGGTAAATAAGGGTGTGTAAGAAATGTCAAATAGGAAAGACGTAGGAAAAAGTTTTGATAAATGAACTGAGTAGTAAAGTCAATATCAAATTTAATTAGAAAAGGTGCAAAAAGGGTAACTCTGATTTTTGATTCGTATGAAATTAAGCGAAGAAAACGAATATCGTTATAATCAATATTCCTTAAGAGGTAAAATAGTCCTAAAGAATATGGGTAAATATAATTTTAAAGGGTATGTTGTTGTAGCCTAGGTCAACAACAAACCGAGAACATTAGTATCGAAGGGTTAAATAACGTGTGGTGGTGTATATGTTAATTTTTTTTTTTCCATTATACGGAATCAAATTGGTAGGTGTTGTTGTTGGGTCTCGAAGCAATGTTGCTGGGCGATTTAAGCTAGTAGCTATTGCGAGGTTACTAGATAAATGGCAAAGTAAAGTAGGGGACGGCCTAACATCAGGCAGAATCAAAGCAAAATTAAGTTTGTCACTATAATAAAGAGATAGGTACCCCTTATGGGATCCTTTGTCGTTGATATTTTTACAAACGGGTGCGCACCCACGCCAAATAGAACTTTAACCACCCACGGTATATAGAAACCAAGGAAAAAATGAAAAAGTAATTAGTAAAAGTCATTATCCTCTGTAGTAAATTTTTTTTTAGTAACAATTGTTTTATGATGTGAAAGCTATAATAAATGACAAGAGAGAGATGGATATATAGTAAAGTACACGAAATTAAGATTGTTTTTCCCCACTTTTCCCCAAGAGTAAGCGGTCAAATGGAAATTAGTTTCATTTTGTGACAATATATTTTTTTAAAGAGAGAAAAGTAATACAGGTAACAGGTCCTCCTAAAAAATGTTTGCTTCTTTAACAATTTTTATATGTATTGAGTTAATTTTTTGTTCAGGGGAGAACACTAATAAAGGGAAGTTAGTTATAATTTGATTCTATATAAGGTACAAGGTGTTTAGAAACTATTAATTTTTCTTATTTATGATTTTGATGATTTTTTTTTAATTTGGCATATTTTGTGTAATAGGTACATTTTTTGTTGTTGTTTTTGTGGATATTTTAAATGTCAATGAATAAGTTCAAAGGTACCGAAATACATTTTCATTTTTATTCATAAGATTAAATTTATGGAATCTATTTAATTTTATTTGTATATTGGAAAAGATAAAAGTCAATTAATAATGAGACGGCATCAAAATTATAATAATAATAATAACCATAATAATAATAACCGTTTTTGCTCTACGCTGCACACAAAAAAACACATTTTTGTTTCATTATGAAGTTCAATTAATGGAGTACGTTTTTTGTTTGTTTTGTTTGTAGGCTGAAACAAAAGAAAGTCAATGAATAACTTAACGGGATAGAAATATATCTCTATTTTTTTTCTATGAGATTGAGTCTATGGAGTAAAGATTATACAAAATATATATGCACTGTGCACATAGAATAATTAAAAGTATTTACCGATGTGATGAATGATAGTGTAATAGATATGCACTGTGCCCAGATAATAATTAAAAAATACATGTCAATGAGATGAATGGTACTTAATAAAACATTTTGTATGCCAATTTAGATGAGTACCCACTCTATGTAATGAGTGAAATTGTAATAAATAAAAAGGGGCCTAAGCCAAAATGAGAGTGCGCACTCAAAATCTTCGAATCTTGTTCCCAGGATTATTTTGTCGAGTTATTTAAGTTAATATTATGCAGAAATATTAAATATATATCACGGCAATTGGTACTGGAACAAGGTTGCGAGCATCAGGCTTGATTAAAGAAAATGTTCCTTTAAAAAATTGGATTGTTAATTAGTTAATAGAAGTAAACTTGCCAAGGCAAAGGTTAAGTAAAGTAAAATGGTACTTAAATGAAAATATAAATGGCATATGGTATGGGTCAAAGGCACAGATGTATGAAAAAATTATTAGTTGCCCTTTCGCTCTCAAATAGATGGCTATATAGGTACATAAATTGACACTACGCCAAGAAAAATAACCATAAAAGTTTAAAGGTAAAGAAGTGATGAAAATTGTGAAAAATAATGTTATATTTAATAATGGCTAAATGATTATTTTCTGTAATAACGTAAATGAGACGATAGTTTTAATTTTTTTTTGTAAGGGAAAAAGAAGTCCAAAGGATAACAGTAATGGTAGTTAAAAGACATTTCCTTGAAATAATAAATGTGGTCTATTAAGAATATCGAAAAGTAATTTTACGTTGTTGGAGAAATCATTTTCAGATGTTAACTTTAAATTTTTTTACGCAAGCTCCAACTTAGAGTTTAAATAAATGAGATATTAAATTTCTTGTCTTGATTGTAATTGTAATTTTTTTTTGAATTTTTTAAGTCAACCAGGCTAGGAAAACTGTCTGTGGTATACTCTCTTTTTTCTGTTTAATAAATATAGGGGTGAAATGATTAATTAAGAATTGTAACAAATAAAACATATTTTATTTTTTCAAATATTGTAATATAAGAACTTACTTGGGCCATTTTTTTTTCTTGTTTTATGTAATCGCATCATGGAACCGAGACACACGTAGCACTGGAAGGCAACCCCATTCAAATGTACCAGGAACCGATAATCTCACCTGTAAGTCGTAGCGACTAATGCCGAACCGCATTTAAGCAAAATGCCCGCTGTTTCTTCCTCAAATTTTTCCAAAACTAATTCCAATTTAAAATGGTGTAGCTGCTTCTTGAACGAGTTTCTCTGTCAATCAGGCGATAAAAAGGCCCACGTCTAAAAAGGCAATTTTTTTCTCCACCCACATTAATAACTTGTGGTTATATTCGCCTAAAATTCTTCCGCCTTAGCCTGACAGACAGTTATACCCAAAATAAATGTTTGTGGAAATGGATAGATGGAAAGCAGATGAGAAGTACACCTTAAACGGTTATGGTCCAGTTGGTTCCGAACGAAGGAAAATGAAGTGCGTACCGCCCTACGCACAGTGGAGATGGCGACGATGGGAGCAGTTAGTTGTGGTACGCTTGGCTGGGATATCTCTACCGTTGTTCCGAGGGTCCACAGGTTACACAACACGAGCCCAAATGTTGAAATGATAATTCATAAAGGTTGGGGATGAAAGACATTTAGAAAATATTTGGAACGTGGAAGGACAATGGTGTAAGTGTGGTTTATTAATTTGATAAATTGAACAGAGCCGGACTCCAAAAATTTGTGCTATAACAGTCGTGTGTTTTCTGAAACTTATACAGTGCGAAACATTTTTAAGTGCCCAAATAACATTTTTATAATCATTTTATCTTAGCGAAGTATTTTTTTTTTTTGTTATTTTTTTTGTCAAAAAACTTATTCTGTTTTATCATTACAATAATATTTTAATTTTTTCTTAATAAAAATTTTTTGTGTGCCCAAACAATGTTTTTAGAATTTTTTTTACAGCCTAGCTTGGTAATTTTTATTTCATTGTTTATTTTTCTTTTCAAAAGAATTTATTTTAATTTATTACTACTATATTTTATTTTTTTTTAAATGAAACATTTTTGGGTGTCCAAGTAGCATCCTTAGAATTTTATTACATTCTAGCAAAATATTTTTTTTAATTTTTTTTCATGGTGTATTTTTATTTAAAACTCATTTAATTTATTACTGCAAGGATCCTTCAATTTTTTTTTCCGAATACTAATATGCATTTTTTAAATTTTTATTGAATATTAATTTTTTTTTTTGACTCGCTAGTCTTTAACAATAGTTTACGGAGTATTGGAGCTTGCATTACTAAGGTTAAATAGATAATTTAATGTTTTGTGTTGTCGATTTATTGATATTTAATTATTTTAAAACTTGACTTTTTTTTAAATTTTATTTTTACTCCATATTATTATTTTATTCTTATGAGTTTTATTGTTGTGTATCGTTTGTATTGGAAATATTTTAATACTGTGTTTGCCGTTTTGTTGAATATTTAAAAAAAAAAAAAATCTATTTTCTGTACTTATTATTTTTTTTTGTTTCTTGTAATTGTATACCCAAATGTTTAAAGCTGGGGACCAGCTTTCATGGGTGGGGGAGATGTGTCACGCAGTACTGGAAATTTATTTGGGACACCCGGTACACCATGTGTGGTAACGGATATGATTTGAGACATGAGATCGACTTAACGTATTTCTTTGCATTTTACTTTGTTTCGAAAAAGCTGAGTTAGCAGGTTCACCGCACTGCATTGTCGCCGGGGCAAAAGTGCTGTGTCAATTAAATTAATAACAATACCTCGCGCGGTAAAAAAGTTAGTTGGGGTTTTGAGTTCGAAAGTAAAAAGTCCGCGGGGTACTGCGTGGGCCCAACTCCTTCCCCAGGATGGTCCGTCCCCAGGGGTTGTAATAACAAAATGTAAGTACACTCTTTTTTGTATTGTTTTAATCTAATAAACTTGTACTTTGTTTTCTACCTCTATGTTTTATTTAATAGAGTATTCATTCAATAATTAGTTTAAACCCTCTCGTATGCCAAGCGAGTTAAAGTGGCTTCATGGGTATCGTCGATAGGACTCCGGGTAACCGGACAATATGGGAGATACCTGTGGACGTCGCACATAATACTCAAAAATAGGTCTTACACCCCTAAATAAAGAGGGGGTTGTGACAGTATTATTCCCAAAAAACATATAGAAAATGTGGTCCCGATCCGGAGTGCATTCCGAGCGTCAAACCCCTCGTTTTATATTGACTAACTCTACAATGAATAAATTTTTCGTTTTTGGCCAAAAAAATACAAAAACTATTTGAAAAAAAAAATATATGAAATTTTGCTCTGTCTGTTCGTCTGTCACGTCTCTTGTAACCACGATAACTTAAGAATGAAAAGTCTGATTGTATTGAAAGAACGATGTTAAAAAATGGGCTTTATTGGACCATCCGTTTTAAAGTGTGGAAGCTATCTATTTTTCACTAATTTTGAGGAGCTGAAAACGAATTCGTTTTGGTGAAAAATTTCGGGAATACATTGGATGATTGGGGATTTCTTTTACAATTAAAACTAATAAAAACGCTAAAAAGATAAAATCCACCACCTTAATTGGTGCGAATGGGTGTAAGAGTATTCAGAAGTAATCACATTATAATCTGACATTTAACGAGAAGTTTAGGTTTTTTTAAAATAAATAAATAACCGTATATTAGATATTGTAACTTACACCGATCTTATGGATGGTGAAGGGTGAAGGAAACGGGGGGGGGGGGGATGAATTTAGAATTTTGCTTCTTTTTCTACTTACCTAACTGAGCATTTTGAAAGAATTTCCTCCAATATAAAATAACTCTTTGTTACAAGTTCTAATATCAATTTCAATACCACCCCCAGATAAGAGTTGTTTTTACTGTCTTCCCGATGTTTTTAAACAATTCTAATGAGAGATTCGTATTCAGGCACATCAAAATTAGGAAATAAAAATGGTTTCCACATTTTACCACGGATGGGCCAAAATAGTATATTATTCAACGAGCATATAATAATAGCCATTATATGCGAGTAGATATACTATACTTTGTTCACGACTATTAAATATTTAATATTTATTTAATTCATCTTCATTTCATTTCTCCTATTTAAGAAAGATTCATATGTCATCATATATAATTTTTTCGATTGTTCGCACAAGAAGCTTAATGAGGCGATTTCTGCAGCTTTCTTTATCTCTGGCGGTGCCAAAGAAATCTCGTTTTCACTGTCAGTATCCATTTATCTAATTATATTACTTTTTCTGAATACCTAGTATGTAAAATTGTTGTAAATAACGTTGGCGTTGCAATCGCAAATTTTGACGTTTCAAATCAATTACAGAATTACGCTTTGACAGATTGTCATGGCTTATTAATAAAATAACAGTCTGTAGGCACGTAGACAAATGGTGTCAAAAACAATGTTGAGGATTGTCGCGTGTTACTAATAGATGATGCTTTGAAAAAAACTTACTAATGTAATTTTTGAGTGTTCTTTAAAGTACCCCTTCAGCATGTACCATTTGAGTGCTTCCTGGAAAACTTAGAGAGACAACACTTATCTTTTGGTTGCTGCAGTTTTGATATTTTAAATTTTTAGTAAAAAGTCACTAATGTGATTTCTTATAAACAAGTGACTGTCCTCATTATTCACTGCAATCAGTGAATAATGAAATCATTATTCACTGTAGGGAATAATGGATAGCATTATCTTTGAAGAAACACATACATAATGAGTACATTATTTAACAGTCGTGGACAAAAGATATTTTTAACATTATGTTATGAACAGCAGTGTGTGTAAAGTAACGGGAACTTCGATCGGCCAGCAGTTATTGAGATATTCTGAAGCGATCTTACTTTCCTTGCAAATCGCCAAATCAAATATGCAAACATATCCTTCAACTGTTTGTTGAATCCTTTGTCATTCCGTATAAATACACAAAGCCAAGTATTTAAAATGTGTGAACCCAACAATTCTTGCTTGGGGTGAAGGTTGCCTGAAATTCTGGCATGGCGCCAATGTTTTGTTCCCGGCTAGATATTTTGGTTACTGCATTATGATCGAATGACACACGAAGGCGAGTAATCCCTATATAGTTTGAACTAGATTCATTCTACCTGATAATTAATAGGTTTTTATAGTAATTTACTGCATCGATTAAAAATAGTTAGGGAGTCCAGATGCAGACGATCGAAAGGCTCATTGAAACAAAGGACAAGTCCGGATATGGGCCGTTTCTCGCCCCCTGCAAGCACCAGAAAAATGTAAATTTAAGAGGTGCATCTTTTCAATGCTTACCTTTTTTTATTATTAATATTACGTAATAGGGAAGTGAGTTAAGTGTCGTCGTGAATAGACGTGTTTTTACGATGCTCTCTAAAAAGCGGTAAGAACCTCGTTAAACTGGAAAAAATTTCAGCCACCGGTAGATTAAGAAATTCTGCGTGAAATGAAGCGCCTCAATAGAAAAATAGAGTTCATATGGAATTAATAATTACAAGATTTTCTAATAATATTAAATCAAATAAAGGCAACAAGCTCAAGTGAAGTGCAGTGTCCCTACGTACACCCTAGACGACCCAACAAGATACTCTTGAAGTGGTTCATGTGCAATAAATAATAGCATAGACAGTGTCAAAATGAGGCACATATGTTTACAAATAGTAGAGGATCCGAATTAGAAACGACCTTCACCCATCTGTTTAATGGATGAAAAGTATTTTTTATCAAATTTAGTATGTTAAAAATATATCGCGAGTGGGTTGGCCAAAAAATTCCTGGCCAGGCTATGATTAATTAAAAATTGAAAAATGACTTTTTATTTAACATTGCACTCAGGAGTTAACAAATAAATTTAACACTAATTGAAAGTAAGAAGCCTATAGAATATGCAAACGTTGGGTTGTCTATAAGTTTCCTGGCGTAACTACTGGGTTGGCAGGTATAAACAAGTATGTTGATACTAGCTATTTTCACCCATTTGTTTAATAAATAAATCTTATATCAAAATAAGCGCTATTTCATTGCGAACATGATGATATAAGTCCGTCATTCAAACCAGACTCTTTGCAGGCAACCTTATATGATATAAGGTTGCCTGCAAAGAGTCTGGTTTGAATGACGGTTGTCGAATTAAAGTAAAATTTGAAATTGAAAAATGACTTTATTTAACATTGCACTCATGAGTTTAACCTCTTTTTTCTCATAACGCGCAAAAAAATTTGTTACCGCTAGATAGGGCCCTTCCCAGCAACTCCACTGTAAATGGATATTTACTTGTGGAACGGTTAATAAATAAAAACAAAACAAAAAAATGAAAGCTGCCTGATTCAAAAACTGAAAAAACAGAAAACTTAGAAGAAGAAAAATAAGGAAATGACGATAGATGGAAACTTAAAAGAAGCATGGAAACTGAAAAGAAGCATCTTGCAAACACCTGCTGACCCCAACCGATGATGGCAGATGGTAACTTAAAAGAAGCATCTCACAAACACCTAGACTTCCCATCCTATATTCCCACCCCACGCGTCATGCGGTTCTCGCTGCTGACAACAAGCATGTCCAATGTCCAAGCCGGCGGTATACAGGGTGTAATCAGTTTCATGTCATTTAAAAAAACTGGTAATGGGGACCGACTAGACAAACAAAAAACCTTTATTACTTTTCCCTCTAGGGGCACTTTGAAAAAAACTGACCTAGGTGAACTTTTTTAATATTTTTTAATATTAATGTAGAAAATAATTGAGAACCACTGCTTTTCTTGGTCAATGAACTTGTAGTTCCCAATTATACAACTTTTAAATTGTCATAAAAAAGTGCAAAGGCCTTGGATCATCGACCGCCTTTGATGGACCGCCTCAACCGAACTGAAGCAATTATAAAGAGGTAAATAATTCGTTATCTTTTCCTGCACAACTGCAAGCAAATAATAGCCGTAGAAGTTTAAACAGAGCATTTATTTATATGAGTGTCTTTTAATTTGGAACAAAATATTGGATTAATGATTATAATTTCGAATATTTAAATGTGATTTATTAACGTTTGTAACATAAATGAGTGTCCTAGGTTAAAAGCTTACCACCTAAGTAAATTATTCGAATTCTGCATCTGCAATACACAGTTCTCTACGCCGAATTAAGGACATACGTACTCCGTTCAACACTAAACAATAAACTATCAACTAACGTTCTCAATAAAGAAAAATAAAAGAAAAACGGAATACAAAAAGAACGAACAAGTTGTGTCTGTACGTAATCAAGAATTTAACGACTTGAACGGTAAGTCAATAAAACACATCTTCACTATAAATACACAGCGACCCGAAATTCAAAAATAACAAAAACAACGAACGGCTGGTTGGACGTGTGTACATAACGAAACACCCACAGAAACTAAAATATTGCACAACAGAGAGTCAGAGTATAGTTTTCTTCAGATCAGATCTACTAAACACTCAGAAAACGTCGACGTCTTTCATCTTATTTAACGGACTGCTAAAGACCGCCGACATTTTATAGCTATCTACACAAATATTGAGTATCATAGGCAGACACGCGCGACGATCTAAACCTACCTCAATATTCCAGCAGTTCTCAAAAGATTTTATTGAAAATTTGCGAAATTTTTGTTTTTTTCTCCAAAACTATGAGCTTTAGATCCCATGTTATACAAGGTTTTTTTTTGTCTTGTCGTTCCCTACCTCCAGTCTTCTTTTAATGACATGAAACTAATTACACCCTGTATAAAACATCCGAGATTTGGTTCCGGCACGCGGTTTGGCCATCCGATGGGCGTGTTAGACTGGCGACCAAGCTGCATGTTGGAACGAACCTCTATGGATGCCCGAAATTGGCAGCAATGCCCACCTTACGCTGGCAAATCAATCAATCATAAAATGAATTGTAGTCATTACATAACGACTTTTGAGACTAAACGTTGACCTCTTTTCGATACAAATAATCGAGTCTTAAACATTGTTTCCGTCAACTATTCTATCCATTACAGCAAACCCAACAACGCTGGATAAAACAGAAAAGAAGAGCCAAATAATAATTAATTATTATTAATCCGCGCCCACCTTGCGAGATAAAAAATGACTACTTTAAAACGAAAAAGTTAACTACCTAACTTTGAAAATAAACCATTACTCATTTTTTAGGATTTCAAAAACAAAGCCATAATTCTCCTTTGAACCTCACGGTCCCTCGAGATGTTTTCAATTCAAACGTAATACAGATTCGTGGGGCTCTTGTGATTTATTGAGCGTCGTCAACGAAATGTAATCGGGGGTTCCAGGATTACAATATTCCAGGCGAATATCCTAACACCAAAATTGAACCGGTCCATTTGCAGTGAATGAGAGATAGTAAATAAGTGTAATGGCTTTGGTCAAGAAACCATTACAAGTCGTTTATCAGGTCGGGTACCTTATGATGATGTTTACGTTTTATTTTTAGTACTATTCACATAAGACCTTTTAAAAGCTAACAAAAAGGCACTTTAGAGTTTTTAGGCCAGAATAACTCCAAACAACTTATGTAGGAAATTAAAAATGTTTTCTCGTAATTTACTTCCCTCGCATACCGAAGGGAAGTACTGTATTCAAGAAAAAATCACTTACCTGGTTACTGAGATGCAAGGCTTCCAAAAATTAATTTTTGAACGTTTTCATTTTACGTTTTTACTTCCCTCGCATACCGAAGGGAAGTATTGTATTCGAAAAATCACCCTCCGAGATTTTTTCGGATTCTGACGTTTCAGATCACGGAGATTACGAAAATATAGGTTCTTCAATTCCGTCAGTCTGTCGGTCTGTCTGTCTGTCTGTTGGTGCATTAACTAAAAAAACTACTTGACGGAGAGCAGTCAAATTTGGTAGGTAGTTAACCCTGCTGACAGCGAAGAAAATCACTGGAAAATATACAGGGTGGACCGTCTAAACGGAATAAATAGTGAAAAAAATTTTTTTTCGCTCAAATTTAAAATTTCCACGTTTCATGACATGCTAATCCTATTTCGGAAAAAAAAAATGTTTGAAAATTTTTTCACCAACATTTTTGAAAAATTTTTTACTACTAATAGTTGAAAAAAAAATTTTTTTTTGCTCAAATTTAAAATTTCCACGTTTCATGGCATTCTAAGCCTAAATGAAAAAAAAGAACATTTTTTTGAATTTTTTTTACCAAAAAATTTCTACGTTTTTGAAAAATTTTTTACTACTAAAATAGATGAAAAAAACTTTTTTCTTTCTTCAAATTTAATATTTCCACGTTTCATGGCATTCTAAGCCTGATTAAAAAAAAATTTTTTTACCAACATTTTTGAAAATTTTTTTGTCACTAAAATAGATGGAATTTTTTTTATTTCTTCAAATTTAAAATTTCCACGTTTCATAGCGTTCTAAATCTATTTAAAAGAAAAATTTAATTTTTTTTTAACTATTTTAAAAAAAATTTACCACTAGATAGATATTTTTTCTTTGTTCAGATTTAAACTATCCACGTTTCCATGGCATTCTAAAACTATTCAAACAAATTTAAAAATGTTTTTGAAAAATTAAAAAAAAATTGAAAACATTTTTAATCTATTTCACTACTATAGAATAGACGAACTTTTTTTTTTGCTCAAATTTAAAATTTCCACGTTTCATGACATTCCAAACCAATTTCGGAAAAAAAAATGTTGCAACATTTTGTGACCAGTTTGGAAAAAAAATTAACACTAGAATAGATGGAAACTTTTTTTTTGCTCAAATTTAAAAGTTTCACGTTTCATGACATGCTAAACCTATTTCAGAAAAAAAAAATTTGAAAATGTTTTTCACCAACATTTTTCAAAAAGATTTTACTGCCAAAATAGATCTAATTTTTCTTTATTTGCTCAAAGGACCCCGCTCGTTTCTTATGGAAAATGGGTTTCGGTGATTTTTTCCCAAACCTGGCGGAAAGTGTTCCTTTTTGCATGCCGAGTAAAAGTTTCAATTGCCACGAAGCTCAAAAACCCCTTCTTTTTGCGCTGCAGACGCCCAAACATGTATTTTTAACGTATGGGGAATGTGAACTTACAGTAAGGATAGATGCAGCAAGTACTCTAATTAACACACTGTAATTCATGTTGGTAGGGGGGAAGGGTGAGAGCACTATCTAATACCTGCGCAATTACCACCATTGGTCACGTGATAACATCCGACTGATCACGTGACAGTTTACATATGAAGAAAATGGGTTTCGGTGAATTTTTTCCAAACCTGGCGGAAAGTGTTCCTTTTTGCATGCCGAGTAAAAGTTTCAATAGCCACGAAGCTCAAAAACCCCTTCTTTTTGCGCTGCAGACGCCCAAACATGTATTTTTAACGTATGGGGAATGTGAACTTACAGTAAGGATAGATGCGGCAAGTACTCTAATTAACACACTGTAATTCATGTTGGTAGGGGGGGAGGGTGAGAGCACTATCTAATACCTGCGTAATTACCACCATTGGTCACGTGATAACCTCCGACTGATCACGTGACAGTTTACATATGAAGAACGTCAGTCAGTAGTATGAGTTTTAACCCCAAATTCTGTCTGTATGAGTGAGTGTGTGTGTATGCGTCTGTGCATGTGCGTGTGCGCACAAAAATGAGTTTTGACCACTTGAAACTGTTTACCTGTTTGTGATGGAAAGGGGATTCAGGTCTGTGAGCGTTACCTATCGTGAAAAATGATAGTCATAATTACGATTTTTGAATCTAAGAATTATCTGTGAGGGATCAAAAGGGGGAGACTGATAACTATTTGTTGGACATGAGAAACTACCTGCTGTTTACGTGACACCCTCCTACTGAACGCCTCAATAAAAAGCCGGTCAGAATAATGACTCTCGCTGCTAGAATGTTTGCGAATGTTGTGTGTGTGGTGGGAATTTATACGTCTATCATAGGGTATAAATCTATTTCACACTCTTAGGATTACCCAGATTGAACGACGTCTCTATCCTTCGAAGTATTAATTAATGAGAGTCCTTTATCTTTTACATAACGTACTTATTTTATTCGTACATTCATTCAATCAATGTTTGGGGTCCTGTAGTCCTTTTCAGAATAATTGGAAACAATTGTACGAGTGACACTCCATGCATGATTCTCAGGATTGTTGGGGAAAAGAACGCACTCACGAAAACTTTCAATAGTTCTTTTCAGGATAGTTGGAAGCAAGTGTGCGATCGACATTTTTTTTCGAACAGTCCTTTTCAGGATAGTTGGGGAAAAGAACGCGCTTGTAAAAACTTTCAATAATCCTTTTCAGGATAGTTGGAAGCAAGTGTGCGATCGACAACTTTTTTTTGAACAGTCCTTCTCAGGATAGTTGGGGAAAAGAACGCACCCACGAAAACTTTCAATAGTCCTTTTGAGGATAGTTGGAAGCAAGTGTGCGATAGACAACTTTTTTTCGAACAGTTCTTCTTAGGATAGTTGGGGAAAAGAACGCGCTTGCAAAAACTTTTTCAAACAGTCCTTTTCAGGATAGTTAAAACTCATACTACTGACTGACGTTCTTCATATGTAAACTGTCACGTGATCAGTCGGAGATTATCACGTGACCAATGGTGGTAATTACGCAGGTATTAGATAGTGCTCTCACCCTTCCCCCCTACCAACATGAATTACAGTGTGTTAATTACAGTACTTGCCGCATCTATCCTTACTATAAGTTCACATTCCCCACACGTTAAAAATACATGTTTGGGCGGCTGCAGCGCAAAAAGAAGGGGTTTTTGAGCTTCGTGGCCATTGAAACTTTTACTCGGCAGGCAAAAAGGAACACTTTCCGCCAGATTTGGGAAAAATTCACCGAAACCCATTTTCCATAAGAAACGAGCGGGGTCCTTTAAAATTTTCACGTTTCATAGCATTCTAAACCTATTTAAAAATCATAATTTTTAACTTTTAAACTTTTCTTTACCACTACTATAGAATAGAAGGAAACTTTCCTTTTTGCTCAAATTTAAAATTTCTACGTTTGACATTTTAAACCTATTAGAAGAAAAAATTTTGAAAATGTTTTTACCAATATTTTTGAAAAATTTAAAAAAAAATTAAATTTTTTAACCGCTACTATGCTTCCACTCCATTACGTGAATGTTGGATTGAAAATGTGACAGATGGCAATAATATCTGGCATATGTACCTATTATACATTTATTGAAAAATGTACAGGGTGGTCATCCCAAGAAATAATTCAGTCATGGTGGACATTTGTCAAGGTATTTGCGCAAGCCTGCCATATGTGGCACCTGATATTTAGTATTGAACTTTTGCTGTTGGATGAGCAATCTGTATATTCTTTTGACCAAAACTTATCAAGTTTTCTTTGTAATAATAGCAATAACTATATTCCGATTATTATTCTCAATGTCATTTCGTAATTATTAATTTTTTAGAGTGACCGCCATGCACAAATAACGAGGGAAGTTCTGTGTAAATACCTTTACTGATTTTTTTCGTAAGTGATCAATTTGTTTGAGGTAAATTTTGCCAAAACTGATTGTGCAACAGTTAAGTAATGCAGTTAATAATATACAGAAACGATATAAGTGTGTTGTATTAAATGGAGGTTTGGTAGAAACCACAACAATTTAAATAAATTTAGATACTTCTTTAGGAATTTATTGAAAAGTCTTGGTCATTTTACAGAGTAGTGTAAAGTATACTTTCAATAACTGGTTTTGTAATGAACAAAAAAAGAAATGTTATGAATTCTCAGAAAATGCACAATCAGTTTTGGCAAAATTTACTTCAAACAAATTGATAATTTGAAAAAACGTAAAATGAAAACGTTCAAAAATTACCAATAAATCAGACTGGCCACTCTAATTTAATGTTCCAAGGAACACATGCCATTTGAAAAATGTAAATCTGTTTTCGAGTAGGATTCCATCTCTTACCTGCACACGTCAGCAGTGAAATTTCACTAGACAAGGTTTACTGTGCTTGGGAAAGGTTATAGTTCGTGATGGGATTTTTCTCATTTTAATGTAAAATTTACAACTAAATTATATGTTACTAAGGCACGAATTAGGCTACACGAGACCTGCGTTTCTATACAGAAAATGTAAGGATACAAAAGGTACAAGGGAAAATCGATAGGACACCTCGAGCACGAGGAACTTTTATTAAGTCCTACCTACACGGCGAAAAGGAAGAGAAGAGTTTAATTTTAATACAGGTTGCGGTTTTACTTCATCATCAATTTAAAAAATCGGGGTTCATTGTGAAACACAGTATGTAAACTACTTGGGATGGATTAATGTAGGTAATTTAAGAATCAATACTTGGAAGGGTATAATTGCCGACAGGTGGGCAGATTAACTTATTACAGCAGCTATCTAACTACCGACCATCGTTCGGCATATTAAAACTTTAGTTTATTTCACCGATCAAGTTGTTTCAGGTCAGGTAATAATGACGTGTGTTTTGAATCAGTTAAAAACGTATGGTATTAATATTGAAATTAGATGATAAAATAAAATCTTTCCCAACTAACATTTGTAAGCAGAATTACATCAATTCAACCTACTAATAAGTCAAGATATTTGCTTTACCGATTTAGCCACAAGCAAATTTACTTGAGATTGTCCACTTTACCAATGTGGGGAAATGAATCGAAGTAAATTTGAAGTCGAAAATTGGCAAGCGGAAAGTTAAGAGCAGTGGATAGGAACATAACCTTATTAGTGAGTTAATTTGGGGCAATTTTAAGGTAATTCTTCCTTCAAGCACGCAATAATATTATCTATTGGGCTTGATAACTAAATTAATATTTGACATATGCCAATTCTTTTCTCTGAAAATGTTTACTCCGTGTCTGAGATATCTGTGGTTAAAGTGAAGGGTCAATACATTTGAATCGTATATTAGAAGTAAAAGTCTATTTTAAAAAGGCAGAATTAAGTAAGTAACAACCAATCAAATTGGTTCATGACTAAGGGGTCATTTTTATGATCAATGTCATATACATTCTTACCTTGCTAAAAGCTCTAATAAGCTCCACTGTTAGCATCAAACCGATATAAAACCAACCTCAAAATTTATACGATTCTTTGTAACATAATTTCTATAATCATCGTAAATATCCATTTACAGAACAACTTAATTTGGGTTCAGAAGCAATTTCGTGAAACTTATTTGGCTCAGGCGAAGATCTGGGCACTTCATAAGTTTCAAGCTACGCATCCGAATCCAATCCATTAGGGAAATGAAATAAAATTCACTGTGCCTCCCGTTTCAACATGTCCTTAGAATTCAGAAAAGAGATTTATTTTTAGATTATATTGATCATATTTATCGTCATGTTTTTTGTGTTAATTTGCTCAGACATTGGAACAGACAAGAAAGAGAACAGCTAAATAGTGTCAAAGAGCCGTGTGTTTTGAGAGTGCAAAGACTTTCTATTAGTTGCCTTAAATTAAAATTGTCACTTATTTTTTTAGGATTTATTAATTAAATAATATGCTGTTGAACAGAAAACCAGATAGATGGTAAGAGTGATGTGGGTGCCCTCAAAATGTCGGGTGGGCGCCACCGATAAACTGACTACAGCAAAGGGAGCCCGACTAGAATGGTGAATAAATCACAAAATTTCTGCCAAGACGTTATGAAGAGAATAAGAGATGTTGCTAAATGATGGAACAAATTATTTGTACACAGACATAATTATCAAACAGGATTTCATGACGTAATCTGCGGAAAGCTGTGACACTATCAATGATGTTAATAGCAACTTTTTAAACTCTGTCTTATAACTTCAGGATTATTTTGAATTTCTATACTGCTGGGTTTATAATTGTCTAGCTTATTAAAAGAATACCGTAGCCTTTAAATATGCACACAAGAAATAATTCAGAGGTGTCAAATCTGGAAACCTAGGTGCCCATTCAATTGATCTGCTTCCACTTGCTCAGCAATCTCGAGAAATGTCATCTAAGTAATAACTTTAGTAGCATACCGTATGGAGAGGGAAAAGTATTTATCAAAAATATCATTTCTTTAAGTTTAGATTTTATTTTGAACCTTAATACAAAAACATTATTTTAATAAAGGTATTACACACTGAAAGATTTAAATATAACGGCATCCTTGTTCAGAAGGCACGATATAAAAAAGGGAATGATGTTTTATTTTCTATGTACATGATTTGCAAAGACCAGCTGCATTTATCATGTAATTATGCGACGAAGATAAGATCGGTAGACTAAATAAACGGAATGACCATTTTGGTATAACAATTCAAAGTATGTACTAATAACGCGTATGTCCAGAACATAAGCAAAAAGATTACTGGAATTTTTAAATTACGTTGACAAACTGTGTTCATAAGTTTTGTAAAACCAGTCTTAAAGTACAAGTACGTGAAGACGGTTGCGATAATTACAAATATTGTATAAAAATAAGAATACTGCATAGTTGTACCGCATTTCACACGCCAAGTTGGCACCATCGAGTGATCAAAAAATAAAAAGACATTTTTAAAAAACTGCGATAACACTGAATGTTCAATAATTATATAAAAATTTCAATAAACCATCGAAGAGTTTACATCTACTAAAATGCCATTACTTTTGTTACTTTATCTCAGTCTCCTAGCCTTAGTAGTATTGTTTCTTTAGAATTATTGTAGTAGGGTGGTCCTGAAAATTGAATCAATGGGTTTTTGAGCGTAGTCTTTCTGTATAAATATTATTCTAGCACCAGCTGAGCTTACGTAATATGAGTGACACAGGCACTAAATTCATTGCAGGTTCACCATATCGCGGCAAGTTCAGACCCACTAACAGGGAAGAGCATTCTTAACACCTGTATCTTTACTGTCAACTTCTTAACAACAAAATACAAAAGATTACCCAAGATCTCTTCAAAAGTGCAATGAAAAGCCTCTTGGGCATTTATGGTAACAGCTTTAGTTTTTTTCGATGATCAAGTCACTTTTGATACAGAACTAAGATGATGAGAGACTTTGCACCCTCTAAAACGCGTTTAACAGGATTCTAGCATATGGTTGACAGAAAACGAGTGTAGAACTTTGTAATGACAGACAGTGGTAATGGCCAACGCAGATGAACCACTTGGATCAAGGAATACCATCGCCGCCAAACATCAAGCGAGGTGTGTCTGGAAGATTTCCAATCCCTATCTCAGCTACTATCTCAGTCAGACATTTAGCTTTTTTATAATCACAGGCGTTTCTATTGATATTATAGAGGAAATTGCTAACCAATAGAAATAAAATGAAAGATACCAAAAAGTTGGTACATAGTTCGAGGTATGTAAGTTGTGATGACTGCCAAACGAGAGACAGCCTCATAGAAGAATACTACAAACTACGCACATTCGATGAGGTGCAAAATCAGTACTTATCGTTAGTTGTTAATAATTTTTGAAAATAATATTGGGACACTATTTTTACTAAAGTGAAGACGTTTTCTAAATTCTCTATTTAGCTTTATTTTTATCACAAACATGTTACACCATGTTCTAAATAAAATATTTGTAAACTATATTTGTTATTTCTGTTTAATCCAAAATTCACGATTTGGTAGCGACCTCTAAAAGTCCTTCAAAGGTGCTGAAAAAATACTTGGACATTTTATCGCGATAAGGAACAAAACGTGGCTCCTTAAAAAAAGGAAGAAGACTTTTTGTGTCATTTAAAGACCACCCTACTGTACGGCAATGTAATTTCTTATTGTTTCCCTTGTACGTTATCAAAGTATTACAGAATCCGTGTTCTTGAGCTTCAATTATTGGTTCTTCTTATACACGCGCCGTGGCCGTCTAGTTGGATAGAAATCAATATAAATAAACATAAGCCACCAGTTGCTGTTTGCTTTGGAATATTCATGTTCTCCCTAATGCCGTTTTGATGATAATGAAACAGTTGAAATAGAGAGCGAATTTTTTATCAATCGGGAGAAATGCGCAGAAACAGTTTAAGTCTAGACATCAATTTTAAATTTGATTCTGGAGTTCTCTAATTGGATTATTTCTTTGCCTGGTTCTTACTGTGTTCGATTTTAAACGATGTGGTATTAAATGTTTATTAATTTTTAAATATACCCAATACTCACGGTTTGCCCTAACTTCTCTTTATGTATTTATAGTCCAATAATTCTACGGAAAAACGCAAAACCGATGCTGCCCGGAAACAAAAATAGGGTCGTGTAGACAAGAAATTCTAAGAAAGGTAGCCGTTTTTGCATCTAGCATCTAACTGATGTAGAACACAACCTAAAAAATTAGACAAAGTCGAAAAAAGTCGTTTTTTTTGCAAATTAAAAAAAGCGAGGCATCCTACAAATAAAAGTTAAATAAGAAAGCTGTAAGAAATAAAAAAACCTATCAAATGCGATCAACAGAATAAAGATTCGTTATTTCTTTTCCGAGATAACCTAAAAATACCCTCAAAATTCGCTTTCTATTGTTTTTTATGTGATTATTACAATTTTTATTTAAATTACTCCTTGTTCGGTCAAAATGTTGCGCCTCTGTTGAGGGCATTTTTGAAAAATTCCAAAAAAATAGAAATACTCGATTTATAGAGGCAATTACGACAAAAAAACCTTTTCGTAAATCGGCCACTGCTCACGATTGGGATGGCCTAGAGAATCAAACCTGGGCTTAAATTCTTCATAAGGGATAGTACCATCATATAATTTAAGATATAAATATTTTTAGTCATTTTGTAACCTCAAAAAAAGCGAATTAATATCGTAACGTTTTTTGGTCATGTTTTTGCGAAATATCTCTCTTTGAATTGAGTAATTATAAATTCCGCATATAGTAACCGATAGTATACACTTTTTCACACATTAAAAAAAAAGCATCCTACGACCAATTTTGTCCGAATAATTAATTTTTTATTATCTTCACACCGGTAAAAGAACCATAACTGAGTTTTGTTAAAAATGTTACGTTTTTTTCGGTGGACGGCAAACAACTTTAATCAAGATTTTTCTTTTAATTGCAAAAACCGTTTTTCCAGTTTGTCTAATTTTTTAGGTTATGTTCTACACCAGCCAAAGCGATGCAAAGAAACGCTACTTTTCTTAGAATTTTTTCCTCTACACTAGGACCGTGTACAATTTTTCGTTCCAGGTAGCATCGTTTTTACATTTTTCCGTAGAATTACTGGACTGATGATACCTTAAAATGGAGTAAACAAAAGTCCGCAGTCATACTCACCTTTCCGGGTTTTTGTATTAATTTATTACTTCCCTCGCATACCGAAGGGAAGTATTGTATTCGAGAAAAAATCACCCTCCGAGATTTTTACGGATTCTGACGTTTTAGATCACGGAGATTACGAAAATATAGGTTTTTCAATTCCGTCAGTCTGTCTGTCTGTCGGTCTGTCTGTCTGTTGGTGCATTTACTAAAAAAACTACTTGACGGAGAGCAGTCAAATTTGGTAGGTAGTTGACGCTACTGTCAGCGCAGAAATGGTAGAAATTTCACTGGAAAATATACAGGGTGGACCGTCTAAACGGAATAAATAGTGAAAAAAAATTTGTTTTCGCTCAAATTTAAAATTTCCACGTTTCATGACGCGCTAATCCTATTTCGGGAAAAAAAATTTTTGAAAATTTTTTTCACCAACATTTTTGAAAAAATTTTTACCAAGATGAAAAATAAAATTTTTTGCTCAAATTTAAAATTTCCACGTTTCATGACACGCTAAACCTATTTCTAAAAAAAAAAAAAATTGAAAATTTTTTTCACCATTTTTGAAAAAATATTTACCACTAAAAAAAATTTTTTCTTTGTTCAAATTTAAAATTTCCACGTTTCATGGCATTCTAAACCTATTTAAAAGAAAAAAATGTTTGAAAATTTTTTACCAACATTTTTGAAAAAATTTTTACCACTAAAATAGATGGAATTTTTTTTCTTAAAATTTTAAATTTCCACGTTTCATAGCGCTCTAAATCTATTTAAAAAAAAAATTGAAAATTTTTTAAAAATTTCGAAAAAAATTTTACCACTAAAATGGATGGAATTTTTTTTTCTTTGTTCAGATTTAAAATTTCCACGTTTCCATGGCATTCTAAAATAATTCAAACAAATTTAAAATGTCTGAAAAATTAAAAAAAAAATTGAAAACATGTTTAGGTAATCTATTTATCACTATTATTATAGAACAGACAAATTTTTTTTTTTCAAATTTAAAATTTCCACGTTTCATGACATTTAAAACCTATTTCGGAAAAAAAAATTTGCCACATCCTTTCACCATTTTGGAAAAAAAATTAATACTGGAACAGAGCGAAAAATTTTTTTTTGCTCAAATTTAAAATTTTCGCGTTTCGTGACATTCTAAACCTACTAAAAAAAAAAAGTTTTTAACATTTTTTGTATTTTTTAACCACCACTATACTTCCACTCCATTACGTGAATGTGGAATTGAAAATGTGACAGATGGCAATAATATTTGGCATATGCATATTATATACTTTTATTGAATAATGGCATCCCAAGAAATAATTCAGTCATGGTGGACATTTGTAATGATATTTGCGCAAGCCTTCCATATTTGGCACCTGTTATTTAGTATTGAACTTTTGCTGTTGGATGAGCACTCTGTATATTTTTTTGACCAAAAGTTATCAGGTTTTTTTTGTAATAATAGCAATAACTATATTCCAATCTGTATTCTCAATATCATTTCGTAATTAATAATTTTTTAGAGTGACCGCCATGCACACATAACGAGGGAAGTTCTGTGTAAATAACTTTACCGATTTTTTTTTTCATTTGTTATCAATATATCTCTTTAATTCGAAACGAATCCTGATTTATGGGAACAGGCTAAAATTTGTTTTATTGATAAAGAATAATACAAATAAAAAACTTTTAAAAAACAAGCTCCTTTTAAAATGTAGAGATACTCAATGGAAGGCACAAGTTCAATCAAACGGTTCAATTTTGGCCTTACCCGAAGCCTTGTTTATTGTTAGCTGTCAGACAGGACAGTACAATACCGTGGTTTTAAATCTGCCGAAATAACATCAATATCTGATGTTCCACAGGGCTCTGCTCTTCTACTTCTGTTAACCATAATGTGGATAAACTACTGTCTGATAGGAAACTTTCAATACCGTGGTTTTAAGAATGCCGGAATAACATCAACGTTCGGTGTTCCACAGGGCTTTGTTTTTGGACCCATGTTATTTATAATATCGATACATAAATGTTAACTTTGAATTTCAAGATAGTACTAGGCTGTACGTTGACGATAGCCATATTCAGACATTAACTTATATAATGGCCTATAAAAATTACTATATAGTATGACAAACACAGGTTGTATATAAATTATTAACAAATATAAGTATGCGATTTTAACGAGGAAATTTAATCTGACTGAATTCACGTATGTGTTAAATGATATTCACTTATCTAAAGGTGCAGTCCATTTAAAGGTCCTGGGGTCATCTTGGACAAGTTAACCTTTCTCTATCCATATATCGTGGCCAGCCTTACACATTTAGGTTTTAACGCATCTGTCAAATCAAAATTAGAATGCGAATCCATATTTATGAAAAATCATGCTGCGGCATAATATAGGTAGTAGGTACGTATCCAAAATTAATTTTGGAATTATTCTTAGATTTTTAACATAATTTTTATGTTTCAGCCCAAGCTAGGATACTCTACTCAATGCACAATTCCAGAAGTGTGTGATAGATATTCAGTGAACATATTTCCTCTATGAATAATTTTCAGTATTTATGTTTTAAGAGGAGACTACGGAATTATAGGAGGGTTGTTGATATATAGATCCCACCCTAGGTTTTGATCCAACTGTTGGACCTAAAGTTATAACTTTTGTGGCGGGTGAAAATTCTAAACTACTACGACTAAAATCTATACGAGCAATCTTAAATTTCGTAAGCACATGTTACCAACAGCAAAAGTTGTATTTGGTTTTAAGTAAATTCGGAATTAATGACCGAGGGTTAAACCAGTTTTACATATTTTCTCTAACTTCAGCTTCTTCATAAGAATCTTGCCAAGGCCCAGCACTATTGTACCTACAGAACTCTTGAATCGATTGTAATCCAAAGTACTTACTGCTACAGGTAATAAGTTATTTATAAAAATATAATATAGAACTGGCCCAAGTACAGTACTTTGTGGAACTCCGTGCTCTACTGTGTTCACATTACCCATGTATGATATTGTGTAGGTCTAGCCTGTTAAAAATCAAACAGTTTATTGTTTAATTTGTGCTTCTCTAATAATTTTACTGAGAGGCATTGTATGAATCTTCTACTACCTTAGCTAGAAAAGACATCAAGATAGTTTCAAAGGTTAATATAATAGTATGAATATGGAAAATTTTACCAATTTTAAAAAGCTAAATAAATATTCGAATTCACACTACGTATTAGCAAATAATTCTGTTTATCCAGCGATATTCAACGTAGGAAAGTAAAAAATAACTTTTTATTTTGCTAGTCGATTGCGCGTCTATTTTTTACTGAAAAATAAATACGTTCGTACTTTATGTTGGCCTTCTCCGAGCTCTAAAAATAACCGAATCTTTAAGAATATAATTTACGAGGAGAAACTTTGCCATTAAGCAAATCGAACATGCAACAAGAATTTCTATGCACGTAACAAATAATGATTTTAATTACGATTAGAAAATAAATAAAAATACCTTTTGCTCGTCGAGGTAAATTTTTAATAATGTGAAGGATTGTAGCGAAACACGGTACTATTTATTATAATTTCGTATAATTGTTTTGAGCTTTCTATGCGTAACCTAGTTAAGGCTTAGCTTGGCATGTATATGTCCGATCATAGCAAATGAAATCTAACCAAGCTTAAAGCATACAACTTATCTGAATTTCCTACAGGTGTTGTATGTTATTATCAGAGACACCGTGTCAGAGCATTTTGCAATGTATAAGGGGCGGACTCAAGACGCGTTTATAAGAACGCATTTACTATATACGTTTCTGTACAAAAAATTATTTAACAATATTTCCTTTGTTGAATTGCATTGTGCGAGTGAAGGTCGCGCGCTTGTCACTGTCTGTTTCACGACACAGACGATTACATTTACGCATATTAGGATAACGTTCAGCGGTCGGTCAGTCAGCGGTAGTGATGGTACGGTTCCACTTATTTAGCGTTACAAGCGCGACCGCCCCAGAAAAGTACTGTGACAAAAAAACGTTCGTTTAGAACGATGGAATTACCCGACTGGCTTTGGTTGAACGTTCGAAACCATAAATGTAGAGCGAGTAGAGAAGCTCACATTTAATGTTCTCGAGAGATGGGAAGGCGCGGATAACCACCTGTCGTTTATCGTTCGTTACGAATAACCAAATCTCTTCGCTCGAAATAGAGCAAGTGTTTTAAAGACCAGATATTCACGAATACTTTACGCTATTTTACTTCCCTCGCATACCGAAGGGAAGTATTGTAGTCGAGAAAAAATCACCCTCCGAGATTTTTTCAGATTTTGACGTTTCAAAACACGTAGATTACGAAAATATAGGTTTTTCAATTCCGTCAGTCTGTCGGTGCATTTACTAAAAAACTACTTGACGGAGAGCAGTCAAATTTGGTAGGTAGTTGACCCTACTGACAACGAAGAAATGGTAAAACTTTCACTGGAAAATATACAGGGTGGCCCGTCTAAACGGAATAAATAGTGAAACATTTTTTTTTTTGCTCAAGTTTAAACTTTCCACGTTTCATGACACGCTAAACCTATTTCAGAAAAAAAAAAATTAGAAAATTTGTTTCACCATTGAAAAATTTTTTACCACTAAAATAGATGAAAACATTTTTTTTGTTCAAATTTAAAATTTTCACGTTTCATGGCATTCTAAACCTAAGTAATTAAAAAAAAAATAATAATTTTTTTTTACCATTTTTGAAAAAAAATTTACCACTAAAATAGATGGATTTTTTTCCTTGTTCAAATTTAAAATTTCCACGTTTCCATGGTACTCTAATCGTATTACAAAAATTTAAAAATTTTTCTGAAAAATTCAAAATTTTTTTTTAAAAAAATCACTAAGTAGGTACTTACTATAGAATAGATGAAATTATTTTTTTTTCTCAAATTTAAAATTTCCACGCTTCATGACATTCCAAACCTATTTAGGAAGAAAAAAATTTGTAACATTTTTTTACCATTTTGGAAAAAAAAATTACCACTAGAATAGATGGAGAATTTTTTTTTGCTCTAATTTAAAATTTACACGTTTCATGACATTCTAAACCTAATTCAGAAGAAAACAAATTTGAAATTTTTTTAAACATTTTTGAAAAATTTCAAAAAAAAGAATTTTTTTTCTTTGTTCAAATTTAAAATTTCCACGTTTCAATGGCATTCTAAACCTTTTCAAACAAATTTAAAAAAAATGAAAAAATCTTTAATTTATTTCACTATCTTCCATAGAATAGATGAAAAATTTTTTTTTGCTCAAATTTAAAATTTCCACGTTTCATGACATTCCAAACCTATTTCTGAAAAAAAATTTGAATCATTTTTCTACCATTTTGGAAAATAATTTCACCACTAGAATAGATGGAAAAAAATTTGTTTGCTGAAATTCAAAAATTTTCACGTTTCAAGACATTCTAGTTTCAGAAGAAAAAAAGATTTTGAAAATTTTTAACCAACATTTTTGAAAAATTAAAAAAAAAAATGAAATTTTTACCCACCATTATACTTCCACTCCACTACGTGAATGTGGAATTGAAAATGTGTCATATGGCAATAACATCTGACATATGCTATTATACTTTTATTGAAAAATATACAGGGTGGTCATCCCAAGAAATAATTCATGGTGGACATTTGTTAAAGTATTTGCGCAACCCTTCCATATTTGGCACCTGTTATTTAGTATTGAACTTTTGCTGGTGGATGAGTACTCTGTATATTTTTTTGACGAAAACTTACCAGGACTTTGTAATAATAGTGATAACTATATTCCGATAATTATTTTCAATGTCATTTCGTAATTATTAATTATTTAGAGTGACCAGCGCCCAAATAAAGAGGGAAGTTCTGTGTAAATTCCTTTGCCGATTTTTTTTTATTGGTACACTTTGAAATCATAAATACTGGTATTATTACTACAAAAAATGGAAATAAAAATTAAGAATGTAAACTGGTTGAATTCGTGATGTGACATCAGGATACCCGTCAGTGTCACGGAAATGAGAAAAACAAAAATTAATTTGCAATCTGTCACATAGGATTAATTATTGTCACTACAGTTGTTACTGATTGTATATCGCTTTAAAATGAGTTCTAACATTGATTACTTAAATAGAAAAGCAGAATCGCGGGTAATACCGCAAAAATTCCTGTCAGATCAATAATTAAAAAGTTGACATTTTTACTTCATGTAACTTTAAAACACGCTCGTTTTTAAAACTTGGATTTAAACACCTGAGGCGTACTTTAAATAAGCAAAATACGATACCAATAAAAAAGTTTTTTAAATGAAAAAAAAAAATGGTTTTTGTGTGTTTTGTAATTAAACAAAAAACGTCTAAAACTAATATTATTTACAAAAAAAAGAGTATCCTATAGAATGGGCAACAATTATATAAAAATTGCAGCAAGTTGCCGAAGAGCATAACGTTTACTCTAGTTTCAGAATAAAGTAACCCGACGGTAAAGAGATGGAGGGGTTGAAGAGAAAAAATTCAATAAGAATTTAAAACAAGAACCCCCGCGTTCTTGTTCAAAACCAAAATAGGTACCTGAAACTTGAGTAATGGCAGCTCGTCGCTTTTTGCTGATCCGGAAACATCCTCAGAAATAATTGGTCTCGATATTCGATTTGCTGCAATTTTTGCAAATTTAAACGGCTGAAGTAGAAACAAAAATTATTTGTTAACACAATCTTACACTCATTAATGTTCGGGCAAGGTCAACGTACTTATAGAGGTACATTTAAAACGAGTTTGAACGTAGCAAAATATGTACAAAAAACATTATCAGATAGGTACAACAAAAAATAATAATAATAGGTATTTGTAAATGATAAATAAGTCGAATGACCTGTTTAATATATTACACAAACATGTCTTTCGATAACTGTAATGGAAAACTTAGCACAATAACGTTATTCTATCTAATGATAGTTGTAGACGAATAGTGGCAGTTGATATATAAATGTCACTATTCCTCCTTACACTAAAAGGTCTGGATGCAAGATTGGGCGAACATCAAAATTATATCTGGTCATACTATAAATATTTGCGTAATACTACTACCTCAGCAATTAGGCGTGAAAAAAAGGCTTACCTAAACTCTGTCCAAAATTCAAAAACTGCAAAAGAGTTATGGCAAACTCTAGAAAACATGAATATTACTAAAACAAAAAACGCATCCGAAATTCCTCCACACCTTTCAAGTCCTAATGAGCTAAACGAATATTTTTCGACAACATGTAAATACAATCCTGCTTGCAATTAATTGCTAAACTATTTTGATCACAATGTCTTTAAAATTTGTGACAAATTTTCCTTTGAGGAGGTATCAAAAGACCAAGTACATAAAGCACTTAATTCAGTCAAGTCAAATGCTTCTGGTACTGACTCTATATAAAAAAAAAATACTTTTATTGTGTTTTCCAGATTTACTGGTGTATTTAACTTATATAATAAATCAATGTATTGTGAAAGGCGTATTTCCAGACGTCTGGAAAGAAGCGCTTGTAAAACCCCTCAACAAAGTTAAATCTTCCACTGATTTTACTGACTTGCGTCCCATTAGTTTCTTACCAATAATGTCCAAAATAAAAATAGAAAAGCTCATGTACGATCAAATTATTAATTACGCGACAAAACATCAAATAATAGCAAAAAATCAATCTGGCTTTAGAGTTGGTCATAGCACCACAAGTGCTCTTCTCAAAGTCTCTGATGATATAATTAAAGGCTACGATATAGGAAAAACTACAGCTCTTGTGTTGCTTGACTATTCTAAAGCGTTTGATACGATTAATCACAACTTATTGCTCTCCAAACTAAAATACTATAACTTTTCTAACAGTGCTTTAAAAATACTTAAATCTTACTTTACTACTCGCAAACAGAAAGTTGTAAGAATACTTCTTTTTCGGAGTCAAAGATGCTTGAATCTGGTGTACCACAAGGGTCAATTTTGGGACCGCTGTTATTTATCTTATATACTGCTGATTTTTTTAGTGTCTTAAAAACTTGTAGATCACACTTCTATGCCGACGATACCCAGATTTACAGCACCTTTGATTCATCACAGATTATGCAGTCCATTGAGCACATAAATCAAGATATTAGAAATCTTGTAAATTATTCTTGCCGGCATTGCCTAAAAATTAATGCAGCTAAATCTGCTGTTATCGTATTTGGGAAGGAGAGCATTAGACAATTCGTTAGGGATAACACCAATATTCTTGTGGAAGATCAAAAACTAGCATTCATGGATAGTGTAAAAAATTTGGGCCTATTTTTTTACCATAATTTCAAATTTCAACAACATGTTAATACCCTTATGAAAAAGTCCTACTGCGCATTAAAAAAATTATATTCTTGTCATAGTTTGAATGTAAAATTAAGAACTTTTTTAAGCGAATCTCTAGTCTTATCTTTTTTTAACTATGGAGATATTATATATGGTCCCTGTCTTGACCAAACAAATGCTTATAGGATTCACAAGGTGCAAAATACTTGTATTAGATTTATATTTGATTTAAAAAAACAAGATCATGTATCGCATAAGTTAAAAACCCTTGGATGGTTAAATATGGCCACAAGACGCAAATTACATCTTGCAAATTTTACTCATAAATTGGTACAATCAGCAAATCCCCCATATCTAGAAGAACTTTTGATTCCCAGGTCGTCCATTCACGAGCGAAATCCAAGATACACTGAGAATTTAACAATTCCTCATCATTCAACAGCTTTTTTCCAAAAATCCTTTACGTATTCTGCATCAACGTTATATAACTCCATTCCTGTTAATATTAAGCAAGTTTCAGTAAACTCGTTTGAATTTCATTACAAACGATTTCTTCAAAACCAGTGAACAAAGAATCAGAAATAAAATATTTTTAAGCCTACCTAATGTAGGCACATTCTTCTCTCGTTATATCAAATTGTGATTTGTGTTTAGTATAATTGCATTCCCATTTATTATCCTTTTTCTTTTGTAATTATTTATTTTGTTAATTTTAATGGTTGAGTATTTGAGCAGCCTCTGGGCTGGACTCCGCCATATGTATATTTTCAATAAAGGCACTTTATTATTATTATTATTATATCAGAAAAAACGAAATTCAGAGGTCCAAGATCTACGAACACGCTTGAGAGAACGGACATAGAATAAACTGGGACTAGGCAAAAATTTTAACAAAAGAACATTCTTAGAGCTGTGTATTTATCATACACAGCAAAAAAGATTTTTCAAAAAAGCCTTGAAAAGGGAAACAGACTAGATTTCCGAAACGTCGGCGAAATATTTAATTTCAGGTTCTTATACTTATGTGATATTTATTTAAAAAATTTTTGACGTACAAGTCACAGGCGTAGAGGTTATTTATCAGTAACATACTGGTTAATTCTGATACTTTGTAGATTCCCCGAGCACCGCTTAAAAGGAAAAAATACATGTGGCAGGAAGTCCCAAGGAATTGAAGAAGAAAAAAATTAAGATAATGCCACAAATAACATTTAGACAACAGTTTTTATGATTTTGGCGACTGCTATTTTAAAAAAATATTTTTTCTTTCATAACTTTTATATTACGTTTTAATGCAATATAGTATCTCCCCGACAACAAACCATTTCCTGAGTAACAAGTCATAATAGCTATTTAAAAAAATCGATTAATCTTAATTTAAGATTGCTTGCAATTAAACATTAACCATAAATGAGACGACAGATTGCGGAAATGAATGCAAGTGATATTGTGCAACACTTAATTATAGAACACCACAAGCAAATGAAACGAATATAAAACAGGTCAGATACACAAAATGATTTATTTTAATGTTCAGCCATCAGAACAGCGGAGTTTAAATGCAATGATTAATAATTTTTGAACAGAATTCTAATAGAGTAATAACCGATATTGTTTAATAACTGTACAAACAAAAGCAAATGTCATAAATATTAGGTTTATGTAAATTATTATTTGATCGCTGTGAATTTAGCAGCGAAAATTAAGTTCAGAGGTCATATTTCATGATCATTGTATTTCTATGATGAATACAGTTATCTAAATAAATGGAGCCGTAATAGGCGTACGGTTTAACTTGCAAAGTGTGTCAAATGGTATGATGCTGTCAGACGTACCAGGCAGTAGAGGGAGGCTAACCATAATAAGGCATGGATCACAGAACGAATAGAGAACAAGAAAAATAATGAGGCTTTTAATTTTTTTTTCGCAAAAATTAAAGTTATAGTGATGTTTGATACAACGTGCATTTTCAACTAAACTGCTGGCCACTCGAACTTACACATAGAGACCTTTAGGCAAAATTTAAAGTTCAATATTTTCAACAGGAATGCAAATTTTTGAATGCGGCTTGCAAATTTTAAGAGCTAGTTTTTTTCGGATTAAGCTGCATGACGTATATTTATCGTAGGACCATAAGTTTATTATATACGGGGTGATCAATGAGTCATGCAAAAAATCAAAAAGTTTGTATGAGTGAAATTTCCGCAAAAAATTTTTTTGGTCGTTGCAATATGGTTCCTTACTAAGGTAACATCAATATCTCTAGACGGTTTTGTCAGTTTTTGGATTAAGGCCCTTAGGCCTTGTACACACTACTCAACATAAAATTTGGATACCGAAATCTTTAAAATGCTATAACTTGACATTGGATTGACGGTTCTTGATGATTTTTGCGGATTTGGAATCCTTATTTCACGTAGATTTTCTATGGCCTAAGCATATTATTTGAGGGTTGAAATTTACACATTATACCGGGTCGATAATAAACAAAAACGTAGCGACAAGAACAAGTTTATTACATTAAATTCTACAATATACAACATTGCTTAACAACGACCAAAAGTCAATTCTTAAAAAATTTATAATTCTAATTCTGGTAATTTTTAATAACTGAAAAAAAATTTAACTAAAAAATTAAAAATTAATTTAATTTAAACTTAAATTAAAATTAAATTAAAATTACCTAATTAAAATTAGGTACATTAATTAAAAAAATGAGAAGCTAATATTTTGTTGGTCCTCCTGCTCGGAATATTACTTCCCGACATCGATTTGGTGGAGTATCCACAAGATTATTTATAAAATCTTGTGGAACAACAGGGTTCCCACCAACATTGGAATTTTGAATTCCCTGACTTTCCAGGAACAAAATTTAAATTTTCCAGGACCAAAATATGAAAATGTACATTCCAATACGATTTTGTATATAAGTGATCAGCGCGGCGTGGAAAAAATATGAGAAAACCATTAAAGTAATTTTTGTTGTTATTTATTTTAAATAATGAGTAGTTAAAATTACACAGATATTTCTTAGCGAAATATATAAAATTCAAATCTTATAGGTAATAACTTCCACATCCACTTAGTAGATTGGAAGTATGGTAATCGTAAAAAAAATTGAAATCTTTAACATTGGAAATGTATGTTCGTATATGGGGGTCGAGTTACCAGTTTTCGTTCAAGGTCAAAAGACAGCGGTGTCGCGGTGGAGTGAGACTGTCGTATATTCAACGGTTGATATATGCAAATGTAATATGGGTTGCATATATTACAGAGTGTCAAGTTACCAGTTTTCATTTAAGGTCGAAATACAGAGGTGTCGCAATCGAGAGTGGATTGTAGCTGGGAAAAGTTTATGTTTTATGCGAGGTTTTATGTATGGTGTTATCATTTTCAATGTCCCGATGGTTGCAAGAACTGCGAAACCTGTGAATTTCTTTTTCTCGAAATAGGCTTAGAATGTCATGGAACGTCGAGATTTCAAATTTGAGCGAAAAAAATTGTGTTTGTCGGTCTGGCTGTCTGTCTGTAACTTTTATAGTCCGCACGTTTTCTCCGGAGCGGTTTAATATATTGACTTAAAATTTTGTACACGTATACATTATAACGAGATCTGGAAATGGATTGTTTTTGAACATATCCGCTGAAGGGTTGGGGGGCAAATAGGGGTAAATAAGAGAAAATAAGTAGAGCAAGCCGGTAAGAGTACAGAAACTTGAAATTTGGTGTATGTACTAGGAGTCAAGGCCTCAAAATTGTTTATAATATTTCCTATCCCCACCTCACGTGAAATTTGGTATACGTACATATTATGTTGACATAAGGTATTGGATTATATTTTGGTATTATTCCGTTGAAGAGTTAAATTAGGGGTAAACAGGGGAAAATAAATAAAGCAAGCTGCTACGAGTACAGAAATTTGAAATTCGGTGTATGTAATAGAAGCCAAGGCATCAGATTTTTTTATAATATTTTTTGGTACAAATATGTATTATAATGACATCGGAAACTAGATTATATTTTGACATGATTCCGTTGATGGAGTGGGGGAGAAGTAGAGGTAAATAGGGAAAAATATGTAAAGCAAGCTGGTAAGAGTACAGAAACTTGGGATTTGATGTATATACTAGAACCAAAGGCCTCAGATTTCTTTCTAATATTTTTTATTCTATGGCCAATAATATCCACATACTAAAGTCAAATACAGTCAAGATGTTTCCATTAAAGTGACTTGGACGAGAAATCTGGATGTGGAAGTAGTGATTCCTTAGGCAGCGGTTTTTTTGTACAGTTGAAAGTCAGTGCAAAATATTTTACGTGATGACTGGAATTCCAGGATTTTATTGAAATTTCTTGGATTCCCCGACTTTTCCAGGTCTCCAGGACCACATTTTGGATTCCCTGACTTTACCAGGTTTCCAGGTTTTTCCAGGTTGGTGGGAACCCTGTACAAATAACTTTTAGACAATATCAATCTATTTTATTAATCGTCTACATCGCCATAGTTTTGACTTGTCAAAACCACTCACTCAATCTTTTAAAGAAGCTACAAACAGCTCGCGAGCTAGTTTAGTGAACTTATCGAGAGGAATTTATAAAGCAGAATTAGGAACAGTGTGAGGCCTAAAACTAAACCTTGCGGTACTTTAGATTTCTATTACATGCATTTACTAAATTGAGAAATGGAGAACGTGTATTTTTTTCTTCAAGTTCCTACTTATCCACCAGAGTTCAAAGTGAGCTTCCGAGATGAAAATGCAACTCAAGAATCGCACTGCTTCATTTTCTGATAAAATAAATAACACTCATGAACGAATGAATTATTTGAGGAAAAAATATTGATAATACATTTTAGAGACAACAACGAAACGCAAAAAAACAATAGTATGTGGAAAATATTCATGATTATTATTAGTCATTCTATCTTAAAATACCAGACGATATGAGCAAATATTTATACTCCACAAAGGTTTAGAACAAAAGATTGTAACGTTGCTATCTAAATTATATTCATTATGAATCAAAAGATTTATTTGAAATTCCTGTAATTATCAGGGTAATTAAACATACTTCTATGGTCACAGTTTTATTACCTATAAAACTATTTGTTTTTATTGTCAACGGACTTTGCCTTTACTTAAAAAAAGAGCAAACATACTTTTGTTTTATTTCACACTTATCTCTTAGAAGATTTAAGAAACGTTTCGATTTCATCACATCCTCATCAGGCTTATCTTGAAAACAGACACCACCATATTGAACAACGTGACCTACGGTGTGCCGATTTTATGTCTATCTCGGGTGTACCCCATGGATCTGCGTTAGGTCCATTATTTTTTAATATTTTCATTAATTACATTACAGTGTTAGTTGGTTGTTTGGTTTTCCTCAGATTTTACCTACTATTACACAAATTTTTCACTTTCGAGTCTGGACTCGTAGAATTATTTCGCAGCATATACAGGGTGTAATTAGTTTCATGTCATTAAAAAGACTGGTAATAGGGACCGACCAGACAAACGAAAAACCTATATGACTTTTTTTCTCTAGGGGCAATTTGAAAAAAACCTAGGTTTCAAAATTTAATGTTAAGGTAGGAAACATTTGAGAATGACTGTTTTTCAGGGTCAATGGATGTTATAGTTCCGAATATTAGAACAAATAAAAAACTGTAATACCAGACTTGTGTTCCTCCCGGAAGAAGTGCGGCACATTGATGGGATTACTTGTACCGAACTTTTTATACCACTAATTATGAAAATGTAAATAATTCCTTCTCTTTCGGCACAGCGCAGGCATAGCATGGCTGCAGGGGTTTAAATAGGATTTGTTTACATGTGTTTTTTAATTTGGAATAAAGTTATTGTAGCTTTTATTGTCGTTTATAAGAATTTATAAAATTTAAAAGTGGCTTATTAACATTTGTAACATTGTGTTAAAAGCTTAAAAAATTAGTAATTATTTTATGAAATTGGAAAACCAACAGTTAGACGTCCAAGATACGGTAACAGAAAATAGTTGTGTATTTTAAGTTAGGAAAAAATCTGATTTTTTTTACGAATTGAGCGAATAATTTTTCCCAATCAGGTATCGAAAACTAAAAATCGAGTCTTTGGTCTCTATGAAAATCAATGTAAACAATAACAAACAGATTAAAACAAGACAGCGAATACTAATAATAATAATAACAATTTTAATGCCCAATAGGTAACACCCAATAACTGAACAATTCTTTTGAATTATTCACAAAAATTGTTCGAAATGAAATCCATTTCCACGTATACACATTTCGGCATGTCGAACTAAGGACATACGCACTCCGCTCAACACGTTTGGTAAATTAGGATCATTTTTATGGTTTCTACGGACATTAAAATACGTTGTTGCAATTGTTCTAAAGTGTCAATTGGATCATGGTAAACCAGATATTTAAAATGCCCCAAAAAATAAAAGTCTAGTCGGGCGATCTAGCAGGCCATGGTACTGGTTCGCCACGTCCAACCATCGTCGAGGAAACTTTCTGTTCAAAAAATTTCGATCAGCCGGACTAAAATGAACTGGCGCGTCATCGTGCAAATACCATATGCTTCTGCGCGTAGCCAAGGGTACATCTTCCAGTAAATTTGGCAATATTTGTTGCAAAAAGTTTAAGTATACATCACCATTTAATCTGGCGGGTAATTGTATAAGTCCAATTATTTCATTACCGCAAATTCCTGCTCACAAATCAACGCTGAACCGTCGTTGAAAATGCGCCCTTCTTATTTCACGTGGATTTTCGTCTGCCCAATAGCGCATATTTTTAAAATGTGTCGTCAACAAATAGTTGTACGCTGCATTTTTCACATACTTCATTCATAATGTCACTTATGTACAGAACAAACAGGTTAGGCCCCATAACAGTTCCTTGAGGTACACGAACGAAATCATAGTAACTAGTACGATGAAAGAGAAGGCTAGTGTACAAAAAATGACGACGTCTTTTCACAATCCATTTACCACAAAAACTGGACGCATTGCGTACAGAGGCGTTAGATATTAATCAACGAATCAAGTATACCTTTTTTCCGAGCGAGGATTTTGGTGGACAGTGTTAACGCTGCCACATATCGAACTTGTGGCCAGTTAATAGCCATGGAACTAGTAACGATAAGTAAAGTTTCTTGAGAGAAATACATTACTTGTTTGGCAGAACTAGTAAAATACGCATCCAGCGGCTGCCAAGTCGTCAATGTTTTTTGGTGTTTTTCATTTTCCGCTCCTCGTTCATCAATCGTTTCTGGCTGTATTTAGCCGATACGGGCGTGGAATTTAAAAGTGAAAAGCCCAGTGAGTCGCGCGACAATAAATTGTGCCGAGGAAAAAGTCAAATACCAACGCAATTTGATTTACGATTAGATTTGCCGCAATAACACTGAAACATATACGCGACGTTTATTTATGCGAATTTTCGCTTAAAATAAACAAACGGAGTGAATTTCTTCTCGTTATTTCCGTGCCCGGATATGTACGTGGTCAAAAATAAACACACGATCGAATCTGACCTAAATTTAAATTAAGTAATCGGATGGAAGTCAGATTTCTGCAAATCTTGTATAATATTGTCGATCGGGGGGATAAGTACATTCAGTTGAGTTATTAATGCAATGAAATGCGGTATTAGGAATTATGATAATTGCATATTTGACACATATTGCACATAAAAAAAGCCATAAAAATCGACAGTAAATCTCTGTATTGTTAGCATGAGTGATATCCCACAGAGCCGTACTCAAAATGTTTGTGAGCAATAACGGTAGAAATTTAGAAGTATTTTTGGTGAATAGTTATTTGGTACAGTGATAAATTTTACTCTGCTTTGCTAGTGTCAATATAGGAATAATATCTATATATTTGTGGAGCATTGACGATTTCGATAATCCATGATACACCGGCAATATTAAGTTCGACTCTGTCGTGGGTAGGGTTTACATACCTCCTGTAAACCGTTACATCCTAAAATATTTTCGGAGGGAGCCGGGGAAGCATATCAAAATAATTTGAAATTATACCGGTTGTAACAGGATCTCCTTTAATTTTGAAGATAATTGATTGAAATTTAGGATATACTACATAATAAGCGGCACTTTTTGACATACAATTGACTTTTTTCAATTCCGGTTTCGCCGGAAGTGACACTAACTTTCGATTTTTAAATGGAACACCCTATATATTATTTTCTTAACATGAAACAATTTTAACCTTAAATACCCTGCAGAATAGTAGCTTTACACCCTATAGTTCATTCACGTCTGACCTGCAACAGACACGTCAGGTACCCCTACAAAAAATCCTCGCTATTTGAAGTTCCACTATAATAAAAAACAACTCACAATTTCCCTTCATCAGGAAGATCAACGCCACCTAATCAAAGAGCCGCCTTCCCATTATTAATGTACCGTTTAATAATGAATCAATTAAATTTGCGGATGATTACATTTTAGTAGACAAGCCGTGACTGCCTAAACAGTAGAGTTATTGACCCCCGTGTAACTGTTCCAGCCACCGACCGATGCGACGTCAAATTTAAAATAGTACAAGGCGTCCAGATCAATACGAACGAAAATAAAAAGTGCAAATAGGATATGAACGGACGGTGTACCTTGTAGCTAGCTCCCTTTGAACTGAAAGTTGCCGCAGGAAAGTCTCTCGGGACTTTGTAATTTTCATCAGAGCAATTACAACGTTAATCCGCATAAAGTGTAGTCGCTTTGTGCTCTATATGAAAGTACTTATATCCCGATAATAATTTAGTACATGAGACTCGTTTATGCAGATTGTAAGGCATCAGCTGATTATTTAGTTGTTTGATATAGTCGAGGATATGTTCCACTACTATTTGAAGCGAAACTTCTATAGCGAGGCAAAACCGGTTTGATACCGTCACAAAATCTGAAATGCCTGGGGAAGGGGATATCATAAGTGTAGTAAAGGTACTGGTACTAGTAGGGGAGCCCTCGATCAGGATTTTAACCTCATCGCAGCATGAAGACTTCGATTATGGGGTGTTAGGAGTTCGTCGACGAAGGTAGACACGCTTTAAGTGGATCCCACGAATTATGAATAAACTCGGGTAAAAACGGTGAGGAAACGTGCGGAAATGTGTCGAATTAAAGCGTGAACAATCCTACATTAGTTGATATAAATCAGCATAAAGTTGGCTATTTCATATAGCTGATATTTAACTATAGTGTCACTTATATACCTACGCTCTTTATAAACAACTCGACAAAGTGTACAAACATCTGGCAAAATAAGATTACTATGCTAATAGAAAATAAACACGTGCAATGGGACCAGTGCAGGTATAAAGTGCATCATGTCATAAACTCGTAAATTATCCTGCAACAATAAACTATAAAGAAAGCAGAGATATACTAAACCAATCAAAGTAGGAAAATTTCTAAATGTAATTCCCATTAGAAGAAAAACGCCATTCATATTTTGCCATTATCTTGGGCACTATTGCTGAATTTCTTCGAACTGATGTGACAAAGTTGTAAATCGCATTTTATCGCGTTTCAACAAGTACACCTTTTCTTTAGGAAATTAAATTGCGTTTGGATTATAGTAGAAGACAATGTCCAAAACCTAACCTTAAAAAAGTTATGGCTTAAAGTGTCATATAAAAGTACTGTAACTAGCGCCCTCTATAAAATGTGACATCGACAATACCACCATTGTAATTGGCGACCAAAAAAATATGTCGCTACGAACTTTGAAATAGGTACGTATAATAGTCCCCAAGATAGAGACACAATATTAATATAATTTTTTTACTTTAACACCCTGTATCTTGATAGGGAGAAGAGTTAGACCGCCACTTCTTAGGTTAAATCGTCGTGTATTGATGTCAGGAATCTACGGCTAAGCGTTGTCCCAAGCTTTTCAAAACACCCTGTATAGAGCAATTAATTTTAAATACAAGTTAAGTTACATGTCTTAATATTATTTCCAGAACAACCTAAAATTATAAAGTTAACCCTTTTGCACGAAAAAACAGAAAAAAGATAATTGAAATAATTTTGTCCTCCTAGAAATATAAATTTTAAATTCTTTAAGACTGCATTTATTTCACTACATTTACTTTAAATTTTTTTCACTCACAAATTTTATTCAAAAAGTTTACGTAATTTTAAAATAATATTTAATTTTCAATCCCCTTAAAAACTATCCGCTTGATCCTTAGATTTTCCTCGCATACCGAAGGGAAGTATTGTATTCGAGAAAAAATCACCCTCCGAGATTTTTTCGGATTTTGACGTTTCAGATCATGTAGATTACGAAAACAGGTTTTTCAATTCCGTCAGTCTGTCTGTCTGTCGGTGCATTAACTAAAAATTACTTGACGGAAAACAGTCAAATTTGGTAGATAGCTCACGCTACTGTCAGCGAAGAAATCATTAAACTTTCACTGGAAAATATACAGGGTAGACCGTCTAAAGGGGATAAGTAAGGAAAATTTTTTTTGCTCAAATTTAAAATTTCCACGTTTCATGGCATTCCAAACCAATTTAAAAAAAAAATTTGAAAACTTTAAAAAAATATATTTTTAATCTTTTTCTATCACTGCTATAGAATCGATGAAAAAATGTTTTTGCTCATATTTAAAATTTCCACGTTTCATGACATTCTTAACCTATGTCAGAAAAAAAAATTTGAAACATTTTCACCATTTTGGAAAAAAAATTTACCACTAGATAGACCAAAAAAAATGTTTTGCTCAAATTTAAAATGTTCACGTTTCATGAATTTCTAAACCTATTTAAAAAAATTTTAGAAAATTTTTTTACCAACATTTTTGAAAAATTTTTTAACACTAAAATGGATGGATTTTAAAAAAAGAGTTGAATTTTTTTTTACCATTTTTGAAAATTTTTTTATTACTCAAATAGATGGAAATTTTTTTTCTTTGTTCAAATTAAAAATTTCCACGTTTCAATGGCATTTTTAACCTATTTGGAACATTTTTTACCATTTTGGAAAAAAAATTTACCACTAGAATAGATGGAAGAAAATTTTTTTTTGCTCAAATTTAAAATTTCCACGTTTCATGCCATTCTAAATCTAAAAATTTTAATTTTTTTGTGAAAAAATGTGTAGTGTTCTTTTATTAAATAGAAGAAAACATTATTTTTTGCTCAAACTTAAAATTTTCACCTTTTATGACATTCTAAGCCTATTTCAGAAAACATTTTGAAATTTTTTTTACCAACATTTTTAAAAAGTTTCAAAAATAATGAAATTTTTTAACCACTACTAATACTTCCACTCCACTACGTGAATGTGGAATTGAAAATGTAACAGATGGCAATAATATTTGGCATATGCAACTATTATACTTTTATTGAAAAATGTACAGGGTGGTCATCCCAAGAAATAATTCAACCATGGTGGACATTTGTAAGGTATTTGCGCAAGCCTTCCATATTAGGCACCTGTTAAGTATTAAATTTTTGCTGTTGGATGAGCATTCTATTTTTTTGACCAAAAGTTATCAGGTTTTCTTTGTAATAATAGTGATAACTATATTCCGATTATTATTTTCAATGTCATTTCGTAATTATTAATTTTTTAGAGTGACCACCATGCACAAATAAAGAGGGAAGTTCTGTGTAAATACCTTCACCGATTTTTTTTTACTATTTTCAGTGCATTCACGGGTATAATATTATTGCACCTACAAAGTTTTAGAATTTCAGAACTAAATAAATTTTTATACCCCCTCAAAAACCACCCCTTTATTGTCTAAAATTGTTTCAATATTTTTCCGCTTCTCTAACGAATGTTTTCTGTTCATATGAAAAGTTGTAGAATTTTTTCCACCTAAAACTTGAAAATTGACCACTGTGTCACGGTACGTCAGTTTCTTACATACTCAGGGTGTCCACTAAATCTTAATCTTAAAATTCCCCGACTTTTCCAGGTTTTCCAGATATTATATCTAAATTCCAGGTTTTTAACTTCCTACATTCGAACAAATATGAAAGTAAGTATTCACCTCAAAAAAATTATAAATAAATTCTATGAAACGATAAGAAAAAATTCTTGCATTTTATTACTAATATATTGATTTTCGAGAACCCAGTTACGAGCTGGATTATTTCTACGAAGATTATCATTGTCTTTTAGGCTTTAAGGAAGTCTCTCTTTTTTAAGTTAATCAGAATTAACAATAAAAAAATATAGAAATAGTGAAATAGTACAATTAAAAAAATCTTCATATATTATATTTTCAATGTAAACTACAAGTAAACCATTGTAGAATGGCCGATAGCCGCGCAGAGAGAGAAGATATATCGTCGCTGTTGGAAAGAGACAAGTTTCTTAACTATGAAAGTGGTACAGTCGGGGAAGAAGTTTCAGTAAAAGGTGCTCTCTATTCACCGAGAATCCCGATATGTCACAGGTCAATTGGTATTTTCGAATGAACAACAGTTCTTTGTTTCAATATTTGCAATATTTGTAAATTATAATATTTAATTGATTTAGTTTCAAGTAAACAATACGATATAGCAAACTTACAAAATAAATACACATTAAATTAAATGCAATGAGACTACAATAATTATAAAGTTTGAGATAAATGCTTACAATATATTTTTTATTTACCTCTGCTCTGTCCAACTTCCGAAGTAATCCAGCAAACAATATTACATTATATTACTAGTAGTCGTAATAATATAATGATAATAATTCTGAAGATGACACTTCAACACGTGATACTCGGCGGCCAGCCGTGGTTACAAAAAATGTCCCTTTTTATACTCTGTCTTTGTACACTCTTTCTAATACAATTTTTTATGCAATTAAAATAAAATATATTTTGCTATACATAACACAACTGATAATAGATTTGTACACATACTTTTCAAAATGGTGTAATAGAAACTCCAGATGTAGATTCCTGATCCATACATTTTAAAACAAAACTTATAATTTCTTGACAAAAATTTATGTTTGCTTTCAAATACCATATTTTTTTATAAGTACTGCTAGTGATAGTACGTACGCGTAACAATGTGTATAATACTTCTAATAGGTATCTGTGCATTAAATATAAGTTATACACTACAAGCATTTTTCTCGAGACTATACCAACGATGTTTACACGAGCAAGGAACATAAACAAGTGAGCTCCGTAGAGGTGGGCGGGCTTTGACCACTGCGCATCCTAATCTCATCGGCCATTCTAGAATGGTCAACTTTGTATAATTAATTATGCAGAAGCAGAGCTTATCTGAACTACCATAGACAATCAACTCTGGAACTACTAGCAATAAATAACATGCTAACCATTATACTCTTCGTCGATCTACTGCACTTTTTATATAATTGTTGCACATTCTATAGGATACTCTTCGCAGTTTTTTTAAAATAAAATATCAGTTTTAGACATTTTTAGTTTAATTACAAAACATAATTTTTTTTTTTAATTTCAAAATGAATAACTTTTTATTTATTGATAGATATTGTTCAAAGACTGGGTTCTTCCTATAGCTAAAAGTAACTTACTGTCCAAATTTCAATACAATCGGACTTTCGGTCCTATATTATCGTGCTTACAAGAAACGTGACCGACGAACAGACAGGCGGACAGACAGACAGACAGACGGACGGACGGACATTTTGAAAGTTGTTCAGAATTCGATCACCATTACAGTGATATGATTTTTTTTTTCTCTACCGGTGTGTGCCGATCGAATGCAATATACTTTTCGTTTTGTATTTGGGAAGAGTATAATAACTGGAGAAGTGCGCTCGCGCAATCATATAGCTATATAAAATTTGTATCAAGAAGTGTCCATAATCTTCATCTGCGAAACATTTCTAACAGATTCAATACTTTGTATTAATAATTATCTGAAAGTACAAATTCCAGGTTATACGGCTTATTTTAGCAAATTCCCTGATATTTCCCGGTTTTCCCTGACTAAAATAAATTTCTTGACAATCCCAGGTTTTCCAGATTAGTAGACACCCTGATACTTAGGTACATGCTTTTGGTATCAGAGAACCTAGAAAAAATAGTAACTGACAATTTTCAGACGAATCGGACAATAAATGATAAAATCTGTCCGGCTAATCGTGCCGCCATTTTGAATTTCCCAATTCCGATGACATATTCGAAATCAGCGACAATATTCGATAATATTTTCCCATTCTGTATATTGTGTAAACGTGAGGGTTTCTCAAGACCTCTGTCTTACCCGGCTGATAATTTGAACATTTAAAAACATCAAAAATTTTTACAGAGAAAAAAGGCATAGTAGTTATACGCACGCCATTTCCTAGACTAAATATTACTTTTTCCATTGGCTCAAAAGTAAACAGATACATCTGAATATATTTAAGTTAATAAACCCTGTACAAACACTAATACTCCTTTTGTAATGCGTTCATAAAGTCCCAGCTTGAATACGCTGTTTGGTGCCCAGGATATGAAATACATAAACTAAGCCTAGAGATACTTTTAACACCTTTTGTTGAGGATTTACGATACCCAAAATGACGGGTCTATCCAGCCATTTCTCATATCATTAATTATTATTTTATATCTCTATGCAATACATTTACCTCATAGATAAATATACGTTGTGCCCTCGACAATTGTATGGAAAGTAAGTAAAAAATAATGTGGAGTTTTTACATTGGGTAATAGTTTTTAAATATTGAGCAAATGGACATCAGCTGCCCTCTTAAATTACCCTTTGCACACTTGAAGGTTAAAGGTACATCGGGAAGACCTCAACAATTTTTAGAAAAAGAATTTTAGAACATAAAATATCTAGGTGTGAGAAATAAAGAATATTTGCAAATAAAACAATTCCAAATACCACCAGTACATCAACCATTCGTATTGCTTTCTCTACGTGATGATTAAAATTCCTTCTAACTATTTACTTCGGTCTGGTAAGCGTAAAAACTTTTAAGATACAACGTCGATCCGTACAAAGAAAAATAAGAAAAAACCTTTACATTGCCCGCCTCGAGTCAGACGGAAAATAAAGAGAAACAATGCAACACCCGAGGAAAATTCATGTCTGTACAGAAGAGAATGCCTTGGATTCACCAGCCTTAGTTTTGCACGATATAAGCGTGAATAATATCACAACAGTTATGTCAGCATCATTTATAGTTCGGTACCTAGAGGTGGAAAATATGAATATGATATTTGAAAGAAAGTCATATGTAATGAAAATCTTTAGATCTGTCAGAAGCAACGCCGTATTTAGGTCATTGTTTCCGATAGCAATAACATGGCATAACACTTAGGGTTATTCAAAACAGATATTTTTTATCAAATTTTTTACTTGTTAATTCATAGGACCATGAAATGAAACAATTTATCGATTGTTTATCCATTCAATGTATTTTGAAAATTTGAGTGTACCAAAAAAATTTGTGAGGTAATGTAATTTTTATAATTTTTATATGGCAGATTAGTGCGTTGGATTTAAACCTCAAATATAAAGTTTAAGCTTTTTTTAGAAATCACAACATGAAAACTTCTAGATCTTATTTCTCGTGTTCATGATTTTTTTTCAGATTTCTCTAAACGATATTTTTGGAGATAGGGTGGGTGAGAGGCAGGAAATAGGCGGAAATACATGAAAAAAAAAATCGGTAAAGGTATTTACACAGAACTTTCCTCCTTATTTGTGCGTGGCGGTCACTATAAAAAATTATTAATTACGAAATGACATTGAGAATAATATTCGGAATATAGTTATCACTATTATTACAAAGAAAACCTGATAACTTTTGGTCAAAAAAATATACAGAGTGCTCATCCAACAGCCAAAATTCAATACTAAATAACAGGTGCCAAATATGGAAGGCATGCGCAAATACCTTTACAAATGTCCACCATGGTTGAAAAAAAAATGTTTCATATATTCTATAGTAGTGATAAAAAAATTTCAATTTTTTTTCTTTAATAGGTTTAGAATGCCACGAAACGTCGAAATTTTAATGCTGAGTAACTCAATATCTTTATGAGATAAGCGATAACAGCTTCCTAGATAAAACATTCCCATGTGAAACGCTTGCATAGCATTAATTTCCGAGAAATGCTTATGCCAGCGTCAGCAAATAGGATGTTATAAATACGACTCACGACGTTATCAGAGTCAGTCAACATATTATATTGTAACCAGTTCATATAGCATTATATACAATCGTATAAATAATTAATATTTTCAAAGTGAAATAAAAAATATTCTAATTGTAACTTTTTTGTAAAAATAAAATTTTTTAAAAAGTGAAACTGAAAATAAGTGATATAAAAGTGGCGCAGTCGGTAGGATCTGGAAAAACACCTGGTAGAAAAGCCTAACTGACGAAAACCTCCCCGAAGAACAAGGAGCACCCCAAAAAGGGCCTAACTTCAGGAAAGGATCGCCGGAACAAGGAGACCTTTGACAACAGGTGGCGGATTCCAATCCCTTAAAACAGAAAAAGGACCAACGTCTAAATGAAGATTTACGTGTAAGTACTTATAGAATCATTCAAGTGCAAAACTTATTTTAATTTTTAATCGTACTATTTCTTGCGTATTATTGTGGTAAAAACAGTTCTGTTGTCTCTGCATTATAAGTAAAATAAAGTCCCCAAAATTCAAATTAGTTTATGCCAGTAACTACTAGAAATATGGCTCATCAACAGCAGCAACAACAACAACAACAACAACCAAATGAACCTCAACCAGATGTTGTTGAACCATATAAGTTGAGCGAAATATTTTCAATTGTCCCCGAATATGACGGTAATCAAATTAACTTAAATACATTTTTAAATTCATGCAAAATTGCTTACGACATGTCAATTGGCAATCAAACAGTTCTTTTAACCGTTCATGTAAAAAACAAATTAAAAGGTCGTGCAGCTGAACTAGTGAACTCTAGAAACCCCACTACATGGGACGAAATTAAAACACTCTTAGAAAATCATTTCGGAGATAGTAGAGACCTTACTTCACTAATACAGGATTTGCAAAGGATGCGACAGCTCCCTAGTGAATCCCCGCTTACTTTTATTGCACGCCTACAAACCCACGAAGCAAAAATGCATGCTTCTGTTCAGAAACAAAGACTAACGGCGATGCAAAAACAAGCTCAAATACAGTTAACTGAAGGTATGGTTTTGAACACTCTACTCACGGGATTAGAACCTAAAATCGCGCATGTTGTTAGGGCTAGTGATCCCCCAGATATGCTAACGGCAATAGCGAGAGTTCGAAGGGAGCTCCAATTAAATTATTTTGAAACGCAAAAAACTAATCGCAACAATAACGCCATTACACCCATGCGCAACCTAAATTCAAGTTTAGCAGTAAAGCAATGTTCATTTTGTAAACGTGCGGGACACATCGCAAACGAATGCCGCCAAAGACAACAAAATGTTAGACCTCCAAATTTTGGCGTACCCCAAAATTACCCTAGGCCTAACTATTATAATCAAAATCCTGGAAATTCGCAAAATTTCCAACAACAAAGGCCTAACTATTATAACCAAAACCCCGGAAATTCGCAAAACTTTCAGCAACAAAGACCACCGGTTATTACACCAAACCCAAATTTTAATAATGTGAGACCCCCTGCGATTCAACCGAATCCGAACTATTTTAAACCAAATGTAAATAGGAAAACGCTTCATTTCAATCAAAATACTGAATCCGAAAATCCAGAACAAAATCAAAATTATTACTCTGACAACTCGTACGAAAATAGTAATGAGGGATATTATACTGATAATGACCCCTACGTGAGTCCGAATTATTATACAGCTAATACTTCGGAATATAGCAGCACTAATGAGGATTATTATACTGCTAATAATCCCTCCGAGAATTATTACACAGAGGAACCAACTTTCGACGCAACCCCTGTATACAATCGGGATTTTCGATCAGGCCCTCATGCCCAGTCGGACCCACCGTATCACAAAACCAGGGACTCCAATATGACAGTATTGCAAACCCAATTCGGCAACATGAACTTGGACAATTTCAACCCGAATCTCAATTTCCCGGAACAACAGTTTCTATAAGCCCCTTGTTGTCTGTCAAATCTAAAAACTTATTTTATATCTATGATGCTACTAACACGCATAGACTATTAATCGACTCGGGAGCCGGATTGTCTATATTTAAACCAAAAATTTGTAGAAATTATAGTAGGAGATGTCCAGAAAATGTTACGATCCAAGGCATAACCGAACAAAAAATAATTATTAATGAATCTGTTTTTATCCCATTTGACAACAACGAACCGTTCAAAATTTACATATGTGATCTCGACATAGAATTCGATGGACTCTTAGGCTCTGACTTCTTAGAACGTTATGATTGCATGGTGGATATAAAAAACAAAAAACTTATAACAAATTTCAAAACAATTCCAATCCATAAAGTCACAGATCAGGGTCTATCAAATGTACAAAACTACCCAAACCCGGACGCTCAAGATACTATTCGTAACATTTCAAATATAATTTCAGTTGAACCGCGTACGGAAGAAATTACCAAACTCAAATGTCATTTAACAAACACGGAAGCTATACTGCAAGCTACCGAAGTAGACAAAGTAAGACTTCCGAACGCGATAGTCCAAATAAACGACAAAGGCGAATTTATTACCTCTATATTAAACGCAAACGCAGTACCAAAAACTGTAAATTTTTCAAATATAAAATTAGAACCGATCCAAAATTTCTCATTAAATAATATAGGCGAAGAAAACTCCCAAATTTGCCTCGACAGACAGTATGAAATAAAAAATCAACTCCGTCTGGACCACCTAAACGAGGAGGAAAACGATTTAATAACTCAACTTTGTTTAGAATTCGCGGACATCTTTTATCTTGAAGGCGATCAACTAACCTTCACTAACGAGATTAAACACGCGATAGATACCAATGACGCGAAACCAATTTTCACGAAATCGTATCGATACCCTCAGATACACAAGGAAGAGGTCAAAACGCAGGTATCCAAAATGTTAGACCAAAATATTATTCGTCCCTCAAATTCCCCCTGGTCATCCCCAGTGTGGGTCGTCCCTAAGAAGCTCGATGCTTCAGGTAAGCAAAAATGGCGTGTAGTCGTGGACTACAGGAAACTCAATGAGGTAACTGTAGGAGACAAATACCCCTTACCAAATATCTCTGATCTCTTGGATCAATTAGGCAAGTGCCAATACTTTACAACATTGGACTTAGCATCTGGATTCCACCAGATAGAGATAGATCCAAAAGATATACCAAAAAGTGCCTTCAGTGTAGACAATGGACACTACGAATTCGTTCGTATGCCTTTCGGTCTTAAAAACGCCCCTTCCACCTTCCAGAGAGTTATGGACAACATTCTCATGGGTATACAGAACGAGAGATGTCTGGTCTACATGGACGACATTATCGTATATTCCCCAACAGTCCATGAACACATTTCTCGTCTCACAGAAGTGTTCAAACGTCTTCGAAATGCGAACCTAAAAATCCAGCCTGATAAATGCGAATTTCTTCGTAAGGAGGTCGCATATCTAGGTCACCTCATTACCAAAGAAGGAGTGAAACCTAACCCCGATAAGATTCAGTGCATTCAAAATTTTCCACAGCCTACTAACCAGAAGGAAATCAAATCCTTCCTCGGTCTGGCAGGTTATTATCGCAGATTTATAAGTAATTTCGCGAAGTTATCCAAATCTCTTACCCAATTGTTACAAAAAGATGTTCCTTTTGTTTTCGACTCAGAATGCAAGAAATCTTTCGAAGAATTAAAACAAGCCCTCACTTCTACACCAGTTCTTATCTATCCAAACTTCGACGAAACATTTCTACTCACCACTGATGCAAGCGCCTTTGCCATCGGCGCCGTTCTCTCACAAGGCCCCATCGGAAAAGATTTACCGATCGCTTTCGCTTCAAGAACACTTTGCAAAGCTGAGACCAAATACTCAACTATCGAGCGCGAGCTTTTAGCCATCGTATGGGCTGTAAAACACTTCCGTCCATACATCTTTGGTCGAAAATTCAAACTAATAACCGACCATAGACCACTAACATGGCTTTTCTCAATAAAAGACCCCGGTAGCCGCCTAGCACGTTGGCGCCTGAAACTCGAAGAATACGAGTATGAAATTGAATATAAACCCGGTCGCATTAACAAAAACGCAGACGCTCTTTCCCGCATAAAAATAAATCACATACAAAATTTTTCTAACTTTCAAGCGGAGTCCAAATTATTAACGTACCCTATCCAAAGGCCCTCGACTTCAGCAGAAGCCGATTCTGATAGTCAAAGTGACGATACAGAAACCAACGAACAAGAGGACACCCTAAGAGAATTCGAAACTTTCATAAAACTATACAAAACAAAGTCGCTTATCGACTATTCCAAAATTGAATTCTTGAACGGGCAACTCCTAGACAAAACTAACAAAAATATCGTGACCTTTTTCCAACAAAACAATCTCAAAGATTTTCACTACAAAATCATTGAAGATTTGTTCGAAGAAAACGCAGACTTTCGGAATTTAGCAATAAATAAATTATCCAGTAAGTCGGTGCGACATAGAAATTACTTTATCGTAGCTCTACCATACGACCCCGAAACTGTAATCCAAAACTTGTTTATCTCACTATACAACGGTCGGGAAGAATTCGATGACTCCAAAACGTATCATATTGAAAACAATATCGATCTCCCCATCCTCGAAATTTTGTCATTTCTCCTAGCAGAAAAAGACGTGAAACTCAAAATATGCCAGAACGTTACTAAGACACCTAGTGATGACCAAATTCCGATTATTATCGATCAATACCATACTGGCAAAGCTCATCTTCACCGCGGAATAAATGAGACCATTAGGCGCATTCGACAAAAATACAATTGGCAAGGACTGACAAAGGATGTCGAAAAATTCGTAAAAACTTGCAAATGTTGCCAAGAAACAAAAATCTGTCGAAAAAACCTAGACTCACCCCTAGTAATTACGGAAACGCCTAAGTCCCCTTTTGAACGTATTAACATTGATCTTCTAGAAATTCCTACAAGAAATTACGCGCTTACAATACGCGACGAACTGACAAAATTCAGCCAAGCATATCCCATCAAAGATAAATCAGCGAAGTCGATTGCAAACACTCTACTCGTTTACTTCCAGCACTTCGGAACACCTCTTCGAATTCACTGCGACTTCGGTCGAGAATTCGATAACGCCATTTTAAGAGACTTATGCCTCCTCTATGACATCAAAATAACACATTCTAGTGTAGGACACCCACAATCGAATGGTTCCTTGGAAAGGTTTCATGCAACCTTACTAGAAATGATCCGAATACATATGACGGAGCATCCTGACGAACACCCCTTCAACATATTACCTTACGCGATAATATGCTATAACACCTCCACTAATAAAACTCACGGATTTACACCCTACGAGTTAGTCTTCGGACACACGTCTAGCAGACCGCCCGAGACACTCTATAATCAAGAGGAACTAGTCACGAAATACGTCAGAGACTTAAATAATCGCCTCTCTCATTATTATAAAGTCGCACGCGAAAGGACTGAAAATCAAAAACAAAAAGCAAAGATTCGATTTGACGCCCATGTTTCAAAAGAAACCCCCGAATATCAAATTGGCCAAAAGGTATATGTAAAGGAATCCCAAATTACCGATAAATTAAGTAATAAATTTAACGGGCCGTTTGAGATTCTGGAACTGCATAAAAACTCAGCCACCCTCCTTAACAAAAAAACAAAACAAAAAACTAAAGCCAATTTTGACAGGTTAAAACCATATTTTGAAGCCTAAATTGCCTTACAGGTTCACCTTGCTGATCGGAGCAGCCATATCCCAGTACCAAATAACACCGATCAATAACACCGTCGGAGTCTATTACCACGATGAAACAAGGATAGTAATTTCTAATGATAAATGGACTCTGCTAGTCCATAAAAATCTATCAAGCCTTGAAGAAGCCTTCATCAACAACAACAAAATTTTAAAATCAATCGTCGATATATTCGCCGTTGACACACGTGAAACAAAAGAATTCCTAGTCAAAGTCAAAACGCACATAACGCTTCTAAACCAGATATCGAACTCCCTTAATGTAAAGTTTGAGGAAGTCTTTGTTAACACTAAACGATTCAAACGCGGTATACTAAACGGAGTAGGTAGCGTTTTCAAAGCCATTACCGGTAATTTAGATGCTGAAGATGGACAATTCTTCACAGACAGTATCAATAAATTAAATAATGACCAACATCAAATAGAAAACCTTCTAAAAAATCAAATATCTGTTACCTCTACCGTCATAAAGACTTTTAATGAAACATTTCAAGACTTGCAAACCAATATAAAAACCTTTAACGAAGACATGAGAAAAATTCAAATTGCATTACATAATCTAAATGATAGAGTTGCACTGGTTCAAGCCGAACTAAAATTTGTTGAAACATGCGAAAAACTAACTGAAAGTTATCTGTACCTTCAGAATAACTTAGATGACATTTTAAATTCAATTACCTTTGCCCGTCTAAAAATAATACATTCTTCAATCATTACACCCGAAAGTTTGATTACCGCACTTCAAAAAATCTCTCAAAATCTAGTTAAAAACAATTTACCCCTTCCAGTAAAATATTCAGAAATTCCCCAATACTTGGAAATTATCGAACTGGAAGCCTTTCAGTCAAAATCAGATCTCGTTTTTGTCTTAAGAATACCATTAGTGGAACAACAACTCTATACTTTGTATCATTTATACCCCATCCCGATTCTAGACAATAGAACTGGCCTACACCACGTTTTGTCATTTTCTCAAAAATTCATTGCACGTAACGATGATTCTTTAATGTACATCCCCGTCAAAGATCTGAGCACATGCAAACAACTAGATGCTCGCAAGAAGTTATGCTCTGACCTTTATGCCTACCCGATCGACAGCAGTGCAGCATGCGAGGCCCAGTTACTAAAAAACTTCAGGAAATTTCCCGAAAATTGTGAAAGTTCTCTCGTGTACGGACAAGGTTATAACGTTCAGAAATTACAAGACAATGTGTGGTTAGTAATTGTTTCTGAACCCATTCACATCACCATAAACTGTAATCAAATGGACACAAAAATCACCAGTGTTAATAAGAACTCTATATTAAAACTTCATCCGGACTGTTACGCGTTTGTCGGTATAACGAAAGTGCAAGCAGAAGGCCGTAATACTATCAACATTACAGACAATTCACACCCAGTGGTTATACCCTATGACTGTTGTAGTGACATCCCCGAAAAAATGCAACTACCCAAATTGGAACCTCTTCAATTCGACCATTTAAACGTCGAAAATCTGGATATAGCCAACCACAAACTCGAACAATATTCCAGAGACTTGGATAAATTAATAAACGAGCCATTTATAACTAAACACTTTTCTATGAGCATGTACATAGTTATTGGTCTCGGAATCTGTATCCTCACCTCCTACATCGCCTGGAGGTGCAAAAGAAGATGCTGTCCCTGTAAGAAATCCAAAGACGCAACTCCTAACGAGATGCTGAAGAGAATCAACACCCTCCTGAGAAGAAGACCCCATCTACACACGGAAGAAGAAGAAATGCCCGATTTTCCCCAAAAAGTCGGCGAATAACACCGACTTTTCAAAAAAAAGGGGAGTTGTTATATGCTGAGTAACTCAATATCTTTATGAGATAAGCGATAACAGCTTCCTAGATAAAACATTCCCATGTGAAACGCTTGCATAGCATTAATTTCCGAGAAATGCTTATGCCAGCGTCAGCAAATAGGATGTTATAAATACGACTCACGACGTTATCAGAGTCAGTCAACATATTATATTGTAACCAGTTCATATAGCATTATATACAATCGTATAAATAATTAATATTTTCAAAGTGAAATAAAAAATATTCTAATTGTAACTTTTTTGTAAAAATAAAATTTTTTAAAAAGTGAAACTGAAAATAAGTGATATAAAATATGAACAAAGAATTTTTTTTTCCATCTATTCCAGTGGTAAATTTTTTTTCCAAAATGGTAAAAAATGTTCCAATTTTTTTTTCCGGAATAGGTTTAGAATGTCATGAAACTTGGAAATTTTAAAACTGAGTTAAAGAAAAACATTTTTCCATCCATTTTAGTGAAAAAATGTTTAAAAAATGTTTGTAAAAAAATATACATATATTTTTTAATAGGTTTAGAATGCCATGAAACCTGGAAATTTAAAATTTGAGTAAAGAAAAAAAAATCCATCTATTTTAGTGATAAATTTTTTTTAAAAAAATGATAAAAAAAAAATCAATTTTTTTTTTCTGAAATAGGTTTAGAATATCATGAAACGTGAAAAAAAAACATAATTGTTTACGAAGTTTGAGAAACATTAAAATATTTAGACAAACTGGAACGTGACTAATTAATAATAATTTGAGAAAAAATCGCCAATGAACATTAAACAATAATAAATGTTAAAAAATGCCAGACATTCTAGTGTTTGTCCTTATGTGGTTATTTTTGGGACCCTAAAAAAGGGTCTAGACAATTCTGAAGAAGAAACTAAAGAAATACATCGGAAATTTCGTGTAGACACATGTTAGTATCAACCACTTCGTTTAATCATCCACTTTTTGGACACCCTGTATAAAAAATTCAGTAATCCGGAGAAGATATTCACATGTAGTTAGTCTTATACTTTGAACTACCCAACCCACCTGTACAGACGGCCCTGCACATAGTACGTCGACATTCCGTGCTTCTGGAAAATATCCGACAAGGTTGCTCCCTTGCAAACGCGACCTTCAACGAAAAATGTGAAGGGCAATACGACCCCATTTTTACGTACAACTTCAAAAATGCGAGTCGGAGTCTGTTACACACTTTCTTAACTTCAATTTATTATCCGCGCTTACGTTTTAAGGACGAACTGCGATTCCAGTGATATAATCGTTTCTATTCGCAGTATTTCCACAAAAATGCCGCACGATAAAACACCTCCGACTAGGCTGTTTTGGAGCTTTGCCCGCATGTCAAACATACCAAGTTCAAACCGTGACCTTCTATTGAAAATGCGATATAGTTATATGCCAAAACGGTGTGGACTTCCTGAAGTGGCAAATATTTTCGTAAATTTAGTATTTTTGCTGCTGCATAACAAACACAAAACGTTACAGGGAATTTTAAATAGTGATGAATCTGAAATTGCATTATAATTAGCCTGGTGGAAAGACACTTCCAGATTTAAAAAATATATAATTCGATTTGTATTTATAGACCAAGGATTACTCAGGGACTGGACAAATGTTTCAAATCTATATATAAAAAGCAAATATTGTATTGTGGATAAGATCAAAATTGTAGAAAATTATATTGTGCATATTTTTTTTGTAAAAGTTATTTAGAACTTTATCTCTATATAACAGTATACACTTACTGCTCCCTTTACCGTTTCAGTACCTAGTTTGACACTTACAGCAAAAATGAGGTTCGGTTTAAAATATGTATTTGTACTGATGAATATTCATAATCTCGAAACAGCAGCTATAAACTCCTCCTTCAATATAAAACAGTTATAGTAATTCTTGTCAATATTCGTACACTATAATCATTCACTATAAAAATAAATCTGGATTTATAGGCACTGTTATGAAACCAATACAAAAAATATTGAACAGTTGAGAAACTAGAAGAAGCACGAGCTCTTAATTCGGGTAAAAGAGCTCTCTTGTATTCGCTGAGATACGTCGGGGCGTTGACAATCACAATTCCATTTTTTCTTTGCTTCGTAATAAAAAATTATGTCGTGTTTTTGCAGGCAATTTGGAAAATTGCTCCAGCATCAATCTGCTCCAATTAAGACTGTACGCTATTTATATCTGTGTTTGGTTTTGGTAGCAATACATTGACTAGGCGGTCCAGCGAAAATGAATTATTACATTATTTATTTATCTAGATACAACCACCCAACAGATATCCAATTAAAGGATGGGAAAAATTACAGTAAAGTAATATAAAACATAAATTGAAGAGAACGACAGTTGAATAGTATAAAAAGCAAAGGTTATATTCAATTTGAATATATTGACTCTAAAAATTAGTTCGGGGAATGGGAATGGGAAGACGAAATGTTTTACATTTCCGGCTTGTTAGAAGATATGTGACAATTCAGTGGTTGCAAAATATGAGAGCAATCAAAAATGTTATACATAATTTTATAAAGAAAACAGAACCTAAGCTTTTCAACGCTATAGCTTCTTAAAACGCAGATCTTTGTCAAAGACAACTCCAAAATCCTTTACTGTATCGAGCCTCTGGAATAATTGATCGTTTATATGATAATATTGTACTCGATGGGGTTATGCATTTTAGAAAATTAAATGTATGACATTTAGATATATTGAGAGGCAAGGGAATAGCTAGGCACCAGTCAATAATTATATTTGTTATTTTGAACCTTTTCACAATCTTATTCGCGTTCTATTACACAATAGGTTTTCAAATCACAGACATCCGAAGTCTCTGCACATTCAGCTTAGCTACAGCATCATTTACAAAAACAACAAACAGAAGTGGGCCCAGTACGGATCCCTACGGAACGTCATATGCGGCGAGGAAATCCAATGTCCTGAAACCACGGTGTTCCACATACTGGCGCCCATTCTCTAGATACAAATAGAAACAATCTAACTAGGCCACTGATAACTCAAATTTATTTAATTTTTCTTATAGAATACCAAGTTTCAAGCGATCGAATGCCTTGGAAAAATGTATAAATGGATGGTATCAATTTTTGCATCTAATTCTTTAACAAATCCCTGTTAATTATTTACAATTTGGCTCTGTACATGACTGGACAATGATGTATGAAAGGTGATTTCGAATACCTAAGCGAACTTGCAGGTAGTTGTCATGGGCCTACAGTTCTCAGCCATCCACTTCCATATTTACAAGTGTCAAGAAATATACGTGTTTTTAATGAATTATTGTGAATGGAACGGAGAAGACAGCTGCGCAATCTTTTACGATACACGCAGGAATATTATCTGATTATTTAGCAAACTTATATTTTTTAAAGAATTATTTATCTCCATTTCATGACATACTGTTAATGGTAAACTAAATCGACATTAAAGACAGACAAAACTATCAGTTTTAAGTGACAAAGTATAGTTATTGCTGTAAAACTTAAAACTCTTGCACAAACCTCCTAGGCACTCCCAATCTATTGAAACAATTAATTTAAGTACCATGCTAAGTGTCATCGCTCGTTTTCATGATTGGTTTTATTACAATAAAGATGAATTTGTGGCGACCTTCTAATTGTCATAAATATTTAACAAGAGATAACTCTGAAACAGTTTTACATCTGCACATTAAGGCAGACGATAGGAATTAATTATTTGTTAAGTAAATAATTATTTATTTTATTTAAATGCATTTGTAGCACAAGCTTCACTAGTAATTCAAGTTCTATTCCAACACTTTCTTATTTAGATCTAAAGAAGGAATTCTTTTTTGAGAAAATTTCAGGAGCATTTAAATTGGTGTCAATTTTATTTTGTAAGAATCTAATTAAAAATGTTGTTGTTTAATTGTTGTTAATGTGTAATTAGTAAAGCATTAACAATTTATTTGTGATTTTTCAAATAATATGCTATACACCAACAGCTAAGATCACTGTAACATACATGTCATTAGATGACACAAAAATTTTCAGTGTAATAGTAGCAAATACCAGGTGAAAAATATTCGAAAATGTTTTTGGCTGTCAATGAAACTGTGACAATACCTTTCTGTTGCATGTACTACATAGGTGTGAAATTTTCTTCGAAATATTTCTAGAACAAGGAGGAAACAGGGTGAGGTTTGCTGCTTCTGGAACCTTTCCGCTACCTCCGCTCTCAATACTCAATACTTAAATTCCATTTTCAACAGGAGTGAGAACATTCCTTTCAATAAATTTGAAAAATAGGCTTTGGACTCGCCTTCACTATTCTGTCTGTGTCAATATTCTGAGAAGCGGATTGGAAGAACAGCTGCCACTACAGGGCCTCCTCAGCCGCCAGATCTAACCCCACTCGTTATTTCGCTGTCAACAGAGCCCCACTGTATCATAAAAAATCAAAGAAACATCTCAAAAATTCTGAAGTTTAGAACCATTTGGAAGGCATTTCCGATTCGCGCGGTATGCGGCGGTGCGTCATTCCGGGGAAACCTTGTACAACACATAAAAAACAACATATTTTTAAATTTAGTAGACTGAAATATGTGATGCACGGCGATCTGTTACAGCAAAATAAAAAACATAGAAAACTGAGCTATTTCAGGAGCATCTATTTTCGTTCGCCGTGAAAATTCAATAGAAAGAAATAGTTTTGGAAAATGAATGACGACAACTGTCTTGTCGGTTCATTCAAGTTCAGATGAAAGGCGTAACAAATAGAAGAAGCTTGCTTTGCCCTAAATAATTATTAGTTATCAAATAGCTCTACAATTGAAATTTCAAATACGAGGTTCAGGAATTGGTATGTCTACAATAGTGTCATACTGATGCACTCAGTTTTGATCATTATGAACATATTCTCAATTATTCAACGTGTTAAAAGTAAAATAAATCTCAACAAAGTACTGTGGAATTTAAATATTGTCGATTTAGGCTACTATATCAATATCCAAAAAGTATCTTAAGTGGCCACCCCGGTCTCCAGACTTAATCCCACTTGATTTATACTTTCGTGTTGAAATTTGTACAGTTAGCTAGAATAAGAATCATATTTCAACATCAATAAATAAAAAAATATGTAACGTTTTAGGAAAAAATGTGAAAACGTTAAAACCTTTGACAAAATTCTACAGTAACAAAAATTACTGCACAGTACACTGACGAAACTTTGGTCAGTCAAGATGGCACCATCAGGAGATCACCGAAGGTAAATTTATTCGAAAACACCGCAAATAGTAACCACAAATGTTCATTTGCTCAACAATTATATAAAAATTATATAAAAACCGAGATTATGTTATAAAGAGCTTTTCGTTTACTCTCTATATGTCTCCAATTATCGCAAAACTGTAACAACTGACCCGAAACTGACCTAGAAAAAATAAGAGAATCCAAAAAGGGGATTTTATGAGTTCAACCAAGCCAAATACTTAAATTATTGGCTTGTTTATTCTGTCAAATTGTTTCTAGTGCGAGCGAAAGTTGACCTTCGAACTGCTAAACATTGTATAATCAGCTCGAATAGAATGGAGAATTTAATATTTCTCTATTATTGGAAATTACAATCGATATTGTATGTAGATGACATAATGTACAAGCATTATTACATGTATATATGTTCACGAATATACCGAGAAAATATTAAACCCACAACATTGTTATGCACACACAATATGTAGTAATACACGCTTCAGAATAACAAAGTTGAATACCTATAATATGCTGAAAATGAACAGATGTGAGGTTTTTACCTGGCGAAATAGACTTATTATGTCAGATTGGTTTCAGTAGTATTGATTAAAATATGGCTCCAAATTTTGCAACTGTGAAACTTCAAATACAACGATCCAGTTCGAAGGACCAAATATGATGTGTGACGGTTTTATAATGTAATTGCACATTTGTCACACGACGCTTTTATAATGGCATTTTGCAAAGTCGACAATTTTAAGCATTCTGTGCATAAAATTAGGAAACAGTATTAGTACCGAAAATTTCCGCGATTTGTTGTACATCGACTGTAAGGCACACATTTGCACAAATGTCAGTTCTCTACTAGTAAAATCATTCTCAACATTTTGCAATTGAAAATATTTATAACCAGTAACTCGGCTCAAAGGACCAAAAGTGCCTTTTCAAAAAGCTAACAAAAATTTCATTTAGGGTCTTTTGTTTAGCGCAACGCTGACGAAGTTACATTAAGAACGTTTTTTTCCTGAAAACTACATTACCTTCTGTATTAGACGAGGTGCTAAGATTATCATAGTATGCAAAATGTGAGTGGCGATTTTTGACCTTGGAAATGAGTTTTCTACTACTGCAACAACATTAAACGCGTGTTGCTCTCGAAGATTCTGGTCCATTTGTATTTTCAAGGTTGAAATAAGATATTAAGAAATGAATTTTTTAGCTCGCCAAAATTCTTATACAATCTTTAAACATCCATTAACAAAATTCTGAAGAGTGAGTGTAGATTTTTTTCATTCTATAGCTTAAATTTGTAATTGTTAAATAGACGTTTTTAGCCGGGCTTTATTGTAAAGAAACATAATGTTACGTGTTTTCACCCTTTTAGGAAACACCCTGTATGAATCTGTGGATTCTAAATAATTTTAACAAGGGGTAAACCAGTAACACTTTATTTAATAATTTACTGATTACACAAACTAACTTTTACAATGTTTATATTTACACTTCGAATTTATGACCTCACTTTCGTTATTAACTTCACTTTAGTCAAACTTCACCCTCTGCGCCGGTAATCGAGCCTTATATACTCTGAAATTGCCTCTAGATCCATCCAGAATACAATCAAGAATCTTCTCCTACCACAGTCTAGAAAACTCTATCTCTTTCTACAAGTTTCCAGTCACTATTAGGCATAGGCGCATCAATCTCCAGTTCCAAGGGGGTATAATTCATAACAATAATAATGATGCAGATAATGTACTAAAAGCTAAATCCATCACTATCATCGTGCGACATCGCAGAACGATCATTTACATATTTACTCAGGTTACGCTACGCCCCATGATTTTATTTTAGTCTGATCAATGCTCTAGATTGATGAGGAGAGTGGTGTGATGACTGGTACCTGGCACCCACCTAATTATTTTTTTGCTTTTAGTACATTATCTGCATCATCATTATGTTTCTTTACGACAAAATCGTTCAACTTAAAAAAATTTTTTTACTTATTTTATTTTCAAGTTTTTAGTTTCTTAGTTCTTTATTTTAGTTACTTCTAAAGTGTACTGTGTTCTACTTGTCAAGCCCTTTCATTTGATACCCATATTGAGGGGATTGAAAAAAAAGTAATCCGCCATTTTGTGGTGGCGGCCATGTTGGATTTTGTATCTTTTCATGGTGTAATGCAATCTACTAGTTAAGCCCTGTCATTTGATACCCATATTGAGGGGGTTAAAAAAATGTAATCCGCCATTTTGGGGCGGCGGCCATCTTGGATTTACAATGACAATTAATATACAAAATTGCATTGTCATCAGAACTAAAGGTGTGCACCAAATTTCAGATAGGTCAACTTCAATTACTAGATTTGACCCATCCAAGACACAAATAAAGTAAGCTAAATAAAACCGTTTAAAACGACAGGAGACCTTTTTTGTTTAAAATGGCCAAGAAAACCTACAAAAAATTCATTCGGGTCAAAAAAAGCGATTTTTGTAATTTGTTTAAAATATTTTTTTCTACAAATTACAAAAATCGCTTACTTTGACCCGAATGAATTTTTTAGGTTTTCTTGGACATTTGAAACAAAAAAGATCTGTCATTTTCCCGTAAAGTTGACCGTTTCCGACATATAAACAATTGAAAGAGCACGCGCAAGGTTAAAAACGTCTATTTAACAATTAAAAATTTAAACTTTATAGAATGAAAAATCTGCACTTACTACTCTTCGGTATTTTTATTAAGGTTAAATCCTCAGGTAGGCAATAGAAAAGATAGAAAGAATACTCTGAGCACCTGCACTATATTTCCAATTGTTCTATCGTCAACAATAAATAATAGAACAACTTTTTTATCTGGTGTAAATCTATCTTTATTTGAATATGTAACGAGTAGCCGAAATGAAACAGGGAAACCCATACTCATCGCCCACAAAAATTGTGTGGGATGGGATAATTGGTGATTATTAGGGACAATATTTTTCAACAATAATCTTAATGGACTAACTTAATTCACTTTTCTTCAAGATCTCGTTGCACGTTTGGCGGCGTTATTTCCCAATTAGTTTAATCCAGACTTACCCGACTCTAGTATCGATAAGACGGAGCTCCACCATACCATGCTGTGACCGTTGATTGGCATTTAGATAAAATTTTCCCAAATATGTAGATTGACAGAGATTCAACTGACTGGCCGCCAATATCTCCGGACCTTAATCCACTCGATATTTTTTTAAAGGGGATATCTCAAGAGCAAAGTTTATGTAACAATACCGGACAACATTGAAGACCTGCACCAACGTATCGGCCATGAGCTGCGACAAATCTCACCGGAAATGTTACAAAATGTATGGGATGTGTTTTTCCCATTCAAGTCATAGAATTTTTTCTAGTTAAACTTCCGACTTCCACACTGTATTTTAACTACATTACAAATATAATCAAGTGAATGAGTGTTCAAGCTGGTTTAAGTTACAACATAAGCAGAAGTCGTTACAGTGATTTACTTAAAAAATAAATAGGCCTTCCATAATTTTGTGTACCTAAATTTATACTGTACGTTGTATAAATATTATGGTAAAGGTGTTTGCCAAAACTACGTTTACATTCTCTGATTGTGTGTTTGTAAACAACAATGAACATTCCCAAGCGAAACGTTGGATATCCAAAATTAGCCCGGCTTCCTTTACTACCTCACTGAAAGATCTGTTACCGTTATCTAACCTGGTTGATCTAAATTCGACTTTCGGCTAATGCACACACAGCTAAAAGATAGAACGCGATATTCATTGGGAGGAAAGTCATAAAATTATATTTATTTTTCTTTGTGAAAATATTATGGCTGGTATATCGGACGACACTAAAATAGTCTGAGGTTTGGAATTCCGGTGAGTTAACCAGTTTCGAATCAATAAAAAAGTCTAGGGAGCAATTAAAAAAGCAACGGAATTAGAAAACGGAACAACGGCAACTTGTCTTACACAAATAATGAAAGATTTAAAAAAAATCAGATCGTACAATAGTGGAGTAAATCTACGGGTCTAAACTGCCTAGAAAGGAATTGTCTTATTATAGCAATTTTTTTGCTGGAACTTGTTGAAAACATTTCAAGAAGTGTAGTAAAAAGTTTTGAATTATATCCATGCGAAGAAAACTGGAGACGCGTTGGACTAGTCTCGTGTATAGACGTGCTGTAAGACGCTGCCGAAAAAAAGTGCTAAAAAAGCGGTAAAAACCACGTTAAACTCGATAAAATTTAAGCCATCGGTACATCAAGAAATTCTGCGCAAAGTGAAACGCCATAATAGAAAATCAAAGTTCATATGGAATTAATAATTAGCGTACACTTTTTTTAATAGTATCAAATACAGCAAGTGCAAGTGCCTCTCCTTTGCCAAGAAGACCGAGCACCCTTTCTCGAGTGGTTTAGTGCGATAAAGTAAACATCTGGCAATATAATACACCATCAGTGAAGGGCAACGGGGCTGGTTTATAACGAGTGGAAGTAGTAACGTAAGCAAGGGATGAAAAGATAAGTTTTTATTTTTATTTATTTTTAAGTTCTATTTATTGGCGATGGTCACATGGTCCATGTGCTGGGTTTGTTTGCAGGGCCAGAGGTACTTCTCGGGTCGGAGTGGTTGGTCTGCTGGATATACAGGGCGTCCCAGGTGTCATCCTGGACCTCTTATTTTGTTTGTGCAGATTTTATTTTTTCTATTTTGCATTGCATTGTCGGATCGATGTACGGGGTGTCTTCGGGTGTTCGCCGGTGGCTCTTCCTTGCGCTTCCACTGTGGATGGCTGCCTGCCTCAAAATAGTTGGTCTGCTAGATATACAGGGCGTTTTAAATGTTGTTCTCGATCTCTTTTTTTTTTTTTGAAGATTTTATTATAGTGTTTTGCATTACCTTGGCGGATCAGTATACAGGGTGTCTTCAAGTGTTCTCCAGGGGTTCTTCTTCTTCCTTGCACTTCCACTGTAAATCGCTGTCTACCCGTGGAACGGTTCATAAATAAAATCTGCTTGCGGCGAGCTGATTTCTGTCTTGACAAGCAGACGAGGTGCACGCACTGACGCAGGGCGCTGAAGTGTAACACAACGTTCTGTTGTGTTGAAATTTATCAACACAGCGTTCATACTCTCTTTTCATGTTTTGTGATTCAGACACAAAATCGCTCGGACACACACGGCGCAGGTGTGATAAAACCGGCACGCGGGAGTAGAGACTCGCGAATTAGATAAACGGGAGTTGACTTTCCGTTTCGTGATCATTGAGGTGAGACTGTTCTAATTTTTACTTAAAATATTTGGAATTATTAAAGCCATCCTATAACACTTTGCTAAAATTTTTATTTTTATTATTGGATTATTATTGCATTAGGATAATAACGTAGTATTTGGGTTAATATTGAATTTTAAGCTGGCATTTAGTTGAAATATATAGTACATTTGAGGTTAACCTCGTGGTCAATAGAAACCACTTGTTAGTGGATTGCCCCAGCAGTAGTTTATTTAATTGTCATTTTGGGACAGTTGCTGCTGGATATTTTATGTTCAGACTATACCAAGAATTTTGCCAGTAGTTAATACCATATATACTTATTTTTTGTATTTAGGGTCGCTCTAAAATTATTTGTTAGATAGTCCCATTTCACTACTAGTATACGGATTGTAAATTATTGAATTTATTAAAATACGAGGCGTAAAGTCAATCCATTTAAATTTTTCTTGTTTTCATATCTTAATATCCATTGCCTTTGTTCTACTTTGAACATTTTGTATTATTAACATACATTTTTTTTTACTTCACTTTGGAAAATTTTGCTTCATGATAACTGAACGTTTGTCATAATTTATAGTAATCTTGTTGATTCAAAGCCTCAGTACCGAATTCTTTCTAAAGTTTAGCAGTAGATTTTTTTTATTGGTGTTCAGTCATCAGTGTTTAAGTTTACAGATTCTAATTTTTATTTTATTTCAAAACAATTTTTTATTAACTTGAGAGTTTTTATGAAACTTTGTGACCTTGGCTGAGTCAACGGTTTTCTAATTTTCTTTTCCTTGATAGTTCTTTTGAATAAGCTTTAAAATCAATTAATGAATTAACTAATTTCCCTCAATTTATTTAAATTTGTATCAACTGGTTCGTGAATTACCATTGTTTTTCATGTAATAATCTGGATCGACCAACCTTGGATCAAGTACATGGTGGATTTGCTATTGGCTGGATGAGAATTGTAACTGGCTGGACATTTTCTCAACGCAGCGTCTCCCTGGAACGTCATAGTAGACTAGAACACGATCAATCAGTCCTCACTCCCAGGTACCTGTGGCCATCTCCAGGGTTTGATCTCGATGAACTCCACTCCCACCGCCAAAGTTACGTAAGCCACAATCACCGTGTCTGTTTTTGGTCAGAAGAAAATTATTGTTAAACCAGTTGATCTTTTCAATTTTTTTTTGCAGAGATTTTCTTTTTTAATTACTTCAAAATGTTATTCCCTAGATATTCAATTTAAACATAAATCATTATTTTATTCACATATTTAATTGCAAAGTCTTTGTAAATTTTAATGTTAATATATTATTGTTTGAATTTGTTTGTTTGACTGTTTCCTCTGTTGCAAAAATGTTAGTGATTTGTTTAATTAGATAAATAGTTGAATACGCTGGCGCCTAACGGTTCTTGTTAATATTATGACAATTAAAAAAAAAGTTTTACACACCACACCGAACCTTCAACCAACTACTGAGCTAACCGGTTGCTACGGTCGCTCCGATTTTCTCAGCAGCCACCTGAGAAAGTTGTGGTTACAGAAACGAACAAGCGACCTGTGGTGAAACGTATGAAACCATGTTTGTCGTCACAAACACATACGCTCCCCATCTGATGATGATAGATGGAGACATAAAAAGAAGCATCTCACAAACACTCACACTTCCCATCCTATATTCCTACCCCATGCGTCATGTGGCTGCTGACAACAAGCATGTCCAATGTCCAACATAGCGTATGCAGCCGGTATATAAAACATCCGATGTTTGATTCCGGCACATAAATCAAACATTTTAAACAACTATATAAAAAATTCAATAATCCTGTGAAGAGTATCTTTACATTTAACATATGGTACAAATGCATTAGCCCCATAGCCCTCACTTTAATACATATCACAATATCGCATATATGTGGTGGCAAAAGGCTAACTAGCTGTCAAAGATGACTCCAAGATCTTTAAATTGATTATACCTAGGTAGGTGAACATCATTTATAACCTAAATAGATTTTCTGGATTAAGTTTTCTTGTGTCATGTATTTGCACTTGTCAATGTTCAGATGCAACTTATGTTTGTCACACCACGTATTTGTTGCACATATTTTTATAAGTTAAGGCAGTCAACCAGGTTATTAATACAACAGAGTGCTATTTTTAATACATAGCTAATGTCATTTATAAATATTATGAATAACAAGGGCCCAAGAACAGATCCCTGACGAACACCAGATGTATTTAAAGCTAGTGTGGTCAAAATCTCATTAAAAAGCAGGACATTTCTCAGTATAACTTAGCAGTTCTTCAAAACTATTAAATGTTAAGTTATTCTAACTTCAGTGAGTGATTTAAAATGGACACACAATTAATTTGTTCTATTTTACGAATAGGGCATTGGACATAAATATTATGCACGTCTCTCGTGTACGAAGCAAGGGCTATTTCTAAAATAAATTTCACTACGAATAAAAAATAAGCTTGGTAGTCAGTTTCACGGTAATATGGGGATATTCCCTTTGGGGTGGCAGTTGGAAGAGTAAAGTTCGTGAGATGGCGGAGAGATAATTCTCAAATATTTAGAGAAGTTGTCCGCGGATTCAACAATCAGCATCCTAATCATGTGCCAATCGACCGACCTGCTGTTGGCAGGGAACAAACTTTTCGTTTTAACTGGCAAAGTTTATAAAGAACGGATTATCAATGAAAGGGATAATATGAAAGGGACCGCCCAGATGATTTACACTTTTGGAGATAGCACGTAAATCGACTGGGTCGAGCCGACTTTGCCGGATCTGTGTTTATGACAATTATCGTTGTAGCAGTGTACATTTGTAAGGCGATGAGAGAAAAATTGCCTGGCTCTCTGGATGATAGGTGGGCGAAGTAGTCGTGCGAAATTGACATGTGACTGGTAAATGATAAAAAAATACGTAGGAATATTTAGAATAAATCGCCCACCGATATATTAGAAAGAAATCTGAGGCTATGGCCTCTAGTATATACATCAAATCCCAAGTTTCTGTACTATTCACAGTCTGCTTTACTTATTTTCCCCTTTTTATCTCTACTTACGGCCCCACTCCTTTAACGGAATCATCTCAAAATATAGTTTCAGATATCGATAAGTACCTACATACGTGTACCAAATTTTAAGTGAAAATCCCTATTTTATGTTACCAACCATTTTAATAATGCACGGGAGGTGGTGGGGGGAGGGGAGCGAATGGAGGGGTTAATAAATATTATTTGTCTGAGGCCTTCGCTTCTAGTTTATACACCAAATCCCAAGTATCTGTACTCTTACACTGTGATTTACTTATTTTCCTCTATTTGCCCCTACTCCACTTTTTGCGGTTAGCGATTCTAACCTCGTGTTTATTTATTTTTTATTTAATGCCTTATTTATATTAACGTCCTGGCGGAGTTCAGCTATTGCTGCTCTACCACTCAACCAGGACACGTACACATAGACATCAACACAACAACCATTCCCTGCGATATTGCCATCTACCGCAGCTGAGACTCGAACTCAGGAGAGATAACAGCGACTAGACATGTTGTGCCACCCAACAGTGGTCTAGGTCACTGCTACCGTCTCGGTAACACATGAAAAAACGCCACTAACATCCATACCCTGACCAGGATTCGAACCCGGGACTCCGTGGTCGCAAGCCAAACACCTTCAGCATTGCGCCACCGAGCTGGCAGTTTATGCATAATTTGACAGAAAATGGAAGCAGCAATGAAAAACCGAGAAATTAACCGTTTTATATCAAACCATCGGGTGCGGGGAATCGTATGTCATTGTCACTGTTAGCCGAAGAAATGAAGTAATGATTCTGCAGTGAATATTTATCTTTTGAAAATGCCGAACAAAAGACAAAGTTTGGTTTGTCGTCACTGTTTACAATCAGATGCAGCAAATGCTTTACGAAAAACGACGCCTCCGCTGGGAAAAATGTAAAATGGGCAATGGATACGGTGTGTATAAAACAAATGTACGAGTAGTACGTCAAATTGTTTTTTCTGTGGCGGATTAGGGTTTAATAACAAAAACGATTTCATTTTAAATTTCTCGAAATAGTCCCAGTTAAGCGTAACACAACAAGCAATTAGTAATTTCGGGCGCTAATCAAGATAGAGAGGTGTTGCCGTTCTATCCTGGCGGGCAACAACGCTGCCTCAATTGAGAGCGCAGAACGGAACGTTTTCAATAAAATTCTCCATAAACACATGGTCAGTTTTGTGTGCGTTACATAATTTTCATTATTATACAGTTTTTTATTTACCTGAACATGTTTAAGTCGTTTCCTTCGTTTGAAGTTTAGGAAATAGGTTATATTAATATTTTCCAGGTTGTCCAAAGAGCTATATCGTTAAAAAATCTTGAGGATAAGGTTCAGGATGATAATAGTCAGTCTCTTAAATTTCCTTATCTGAGATTCGGTATCAACTTTTCTAGGACAATGAGTTTACGATCAAAGGAAGCCGCAAACCTTGTACTAAAATACTGAAAGAAATAAATACATACGATAAGCCTACTTAATATTAGAAGATATAGAAACAAAGAAGACCGCTGCGTTGTTGACAGCGGTTTATTAAGAGCAATTTTGAAAACAATGGTTTGATGTTTATTTACAGTTGTTGTAAACAACAGTTTATTAACGCTGGTAATCACAATATCTGAGGTTGCAGTCATAGTTTTATGGCTCTCTCCAATTTAGTCATAATAAAAAATGTGCAAAGACGAACCATACGATTTTACCCATCAATACTTTGCATCCATATAAATTAGAATAATAATAATACTTTTAAGTAGTCCACGCAAATTAGACGAAAAAATAGTGAATAGAAGAAAAACATCATATACAAATTCTAAGGTTTGGGCCATGCGTAGTTCATAGGGGTGGAAGTAAGAAACCTTACCCGTTGATGGAAACATCCTTCTGGGGCGAAAAACCACTCCTAGACAGGACTTAGTTACGATTATTCTCATTTTTCTTCGAATTCGTCATTCCCACGAAAAATAGGTACCTATAAGAACAAAAATATTCCTCATTAAATTCTACACAAAAAAAGTTCGACGGTCGATTTGCGTACTCCCCACCATTTTCTCGCTATCGACGTTCATAGTAGGAGGTAGTTTGGAGTGCTCGGCGAAAAATCGGTGGTACGCGATTTTTCACAGCGAATATCTCCGAATCGGCCGTGGAAAACGTCGCACTCAGGTGCGCCGTGGATGCACCTTGGTTTGTCAGAAACGCCGACATATTCAGAGACCTGGAATACGCCCCGGTAACTGAAGTCATCCAGGACAGAGCGAACAAACTATACGCCCGTGCAGCAGAGCATGGGAATCCGCTGGTCAGACAGGCGACTACGACCCCAACGACGATCCTAGGCACAAGAGGTCGAAGCTCCAGATCCTGGATAATAGGTAAGTATAATTAATCTTCCTTTCAGTCCGATCTTCAAGCCACGCCGCAAGGAGACAATGACCAAAACACTCAAATCACCCGATCCAGGGGGTATCCAGCAGATAACCAGCCAGGTACCCTTACCCTAGCCCGTGCCGGGCTCCGAGGCTAAAACAGGCGTCCTTGGCCGAACACAATCCTTGAGCTACACAGCCCAAAACTTCCTTTCGACGAAATCAGAGCACATGATGCCAATTGGCACCCTGGGCTCCGACTAGTCTCACAAAACCCCAAACCCTTCTAAACTCCGAAAGGGTGCGGCAACAGCCGTACCCTCTTACGACAAACGCTCCCGGGAGCCGATATGCCAGCGAAGAAAGACAAAAGAGCGCCAGAAGAAACGACCCAGCTGGCAGGGTCCAACAGCCAGGACCAGGGGAGGTCTGCTAACTTCGCCCACACCGTCGTCTGCATTTGCAGGTGGGGTAGTCAAAAAAGCAGGCCTACCCCTTACGAGGCCGGTCCAGGTCTACAGCGATGATTGGGGCAAAGAGCTCAAAGCTCGACCCCTAATCATCCGAGACCGTCATCAAAATCAAGAATATTGGCGCGTGCCTCTCCATTTGTCTGTCGACATCGGAACTGTATACATCTAGGATAGCGTGCTCAGAGGGAGCTTTATGCTTCCAGGTGAACATCGGAGGTTATTGCTGATGGCTTAATATGATTAATTATTATGTTTGCACCTGATATGCTTTGTAAAATATTAATGTTAGTATAAAAGTGAATTATTTATTATTTGTTTGCTTATAGTAATGAAACATATTCTTTATAGGATTTTGTAAACAGTGGTAAGAAAAGCTATCTATGAGAACTAAAGGAAAAACTATATATACAAACAAATAATAAATAATTCACTTTTAAACATGCATAGAGTATATAGGCTCCAATACTAGTTAGCTAATAGATAGGTGAAGATCTGTTGTTTTTTATCAGTCAATGTCAATTATAATTATTTTATACTTATTCATGGATATTGTCTTAGTTTTGCATGGAACATCGTTATGAGTGGCTTTAGGATTTTCTGAAGAGTCCACAATAAGGATGAAAAACGTTTCAAAGGCTAAGCATTTCCAAGAAACTGAATGAGATTTTATGAAAATGTAATTCATTAGAATGAAAAATGTTTTAAAGGCAAGTTACGTAAATAAATTAATTTCAGGCCTTTGTTCTCATTTTTAACTGAATTTACATATCGTAGGGGATCATGTAGATACTAGTTTAGCCTGCTTAGCCGTAGGGGACTAGGTTGGATGCTAGTGTTAAAATGAGAATGGCAAATAAGAATTTTTACTTGTTAGCATAACCAGAAGTCAGGTTATCGAAAGAATGCAAAGATTTCATTAATATTTTTATATATAGTTTTTCCGTTAGTTCTCATAGATAGCTTTTCTTACCACTGTTTGCAAAATCCTATAAAGAATATGTTTCATTAATGTTAGTAAATACTCATGCAGTATTCTGGCTGCAAGCCTTACTTACACATTATAACTAAGTGGTAAATGCTAGCCACAAGTAAATACTATTGATATGAAATTAAAGTGGGGTATGCTGGCATAAGTCCTAATGAGAAAATTTGTAAATTTTTCGGCTTTTTTAGCCCTTAGGCCTTGGTGCCCGATGACACAGGATGGGTTGTGGGAAACGATGCGGGTGTGTAAAAATAGGATTGCGCTGCTCAATCATGTGCTCCAACTGTCACGGACAAGGCTGCTTAAATTAACCTACCGAAGATGAGTTGATTGAAGAAAACTTTATCGACGACTGAAACCGACAATGACGACACTGGAAAGCACTTAAAATACCTCCACCTCATGGGTGGTGTGGGAACGAGATCACATTACAAAGTGCGTATCCTCGATAAAAGCGAGGAAATTCAACAAAAATAATTTAAAAAAAGAAGTACACGATGAATCTTGTAGGGGAGAATCCGCTCTACAAGTTTCATTATAACCATTTTTGAAGTCAAAGTAGCCATTTCGGAGATATTCGGTGTAAAAAATCGCGTACCATCGATTTTTCGCCGAGCGCTCCAAACTACTCCTTACTATGAACGTCGATGGCGAGAAAACGGTGGGGAATACGCAAAATCGACCATAGAACTTTTTTTGTGTAGAATTTAATGAGGAATATTTTTGTTCCTATACCTGTTTTTCGTGGGAATGACGGACTCGAAGAAAAATGAGAATTATCGTAAGTCCTGTCTAGGGGTGGTTTTTCGCTCCAAAAGGGTGTTTCCATCAACGGGTAACGTGGAAACTCTTCGGATCCTTAATTCTACTCCTATGAACTATACATAGCCCAAATATAATTTGTATATTAATTTTTTTTCCTAAAAAGCCTAATTTGCGTGGAATATTTATTAATAGCATAAGCCAGTTTTTAATTTTTTTTTTTTAAATTATTGTAAATTAACGAAATTAATTAAGTAAATCAATGAAACATCATATTCTAGGAGCTAAAGTATATGATAAAATGTTTTCTACATGGGAACGAATATGTACAAAGGATTTTGACTCACTCGAAACTACTCTTTTCATCCCCATTTTATTGGGGGGTGGGGGAGGGGCGGGGGAAGGGCGATTATTATCCAAAAATTCCATATATTCCAGTTTTTTTTTCATAAAATCGCCCTAAAATGTTGAGAATTATTGTGCTGCTGACATCTGTCAACCAATTTTGCATTATTTGGAGATGATTAAAGCCCGTTTTAGTTATCCCCTGATGATGCCAACATGATTGGCGAAACGTATGTCGATTTCTGCGGTCTGATCTTTGTGCTTACAAAAATTATTTCACTGTCTATTGCGAACTTGTCGTTTATAATTACTACTTACTATGGTAAAACGCCACCAACGTCAGAAGCGCAGTAAGATCCACCCTTCTACGTAAGATATAAATTAATTACGAGATTGTTAGTTGAGGATGGACCCCATCCGAAAAGTTCGTCGAACTAGTTAGCTGACGCATGGCTACATTTTCCCGTTTGCTAGGTAAAATTAGAGAACATTAAATTTAATGGATAATCTATAATCCTCTTCGGTTGATTAAATGTCATTGCCTGTTACAACCCCGGCAGCCTCGTTTCACGGCTCTATTATTAGCCCCATCGGAATTTGGGGAAACACAAATTGTTATTCGTTCCTTTATATCATTCATTAAATCATTCATATACGCATTTATATTTAAATCAATTAACAGTACACGCGATGTCCGATGACCTCGGCTGCCACACACAACTACGCCACGAAATACGTGAGCCGAAAGGTGATGGACTGAGAAGGTGATTTATTATAATCAGCTTTTCCAACTAGAGCTATGCACGGAAAAATCGGCCGTAACCGTTAAAAATGGTCATAAGATAATTGTTTGCGATGTTAATTATGACGAGGTTTCCGACAACTACTCGGCTATTTTTAGCCGCGAGCTTGGCAGTAAAGATGGGTTCAACATCTCCCATTTACAAATGGACGATAAACACTCATTAAAGTGCACCTTGCGTATCACTTATTTTTATATGAGCATTGACATTCGCTATTGCATAAAACGCGAGAACGAGCCACAGTTCAGCCTTTTTAGAGATAACCCCAAGACACTTGTTATTGTTATTATTGCTGGTGGTATATTTAATTTATTAATATACTCGAGCGCTCATTATGGAATAAAAACATGGTAATTCGTGTTGATTTTTCAATTTCTAACATTTATCTACGACAAACAAAATGCCTTCGATGCGTAATTAGACTTTACTGTTCCACGGTTTACTGAACTATACGTAACACGATATACAGGGCGATCTTATTATACCCTTCGCAAATACGAAAACGGAACGTAAAAAATCATTACTAGATTTTGAACATCTTTCAAAGTGTTCGTCAGTCAATTTCCATAAGCATAATCACCTAGGAAAGAAAAGTTAAATGGTACTGAAATTTGGACAGCAGCTAGAAGAATCCTATTGTTTTTAATAAAATCAGTAAATATAACAGTTATTTTTATGCTAGATGGAGAAATGCCATTATTGCATTCGAGAATGCAGAATGTAGAATTTCGCAATCGAGTATCAAACAGCATTTTTTCGAAAACTATCTCCGACAGTTAAAAAATTACTAAAAATATGAAGAGAAAATGTTGACAATAGTTTATCTGACATATATGTCATCTACGATTTGCTGCACATATTTTGATATCAAATATTCTTTGGCGCGTCAGTAATGATAGCTATGCAACAAACAAGCTTAAATAAACAATCAATATTCTATTAAGAAAACACGCGTTTTTGAAATCTTGAGTTGGTGGCAGTACATTCAATTATTTTATCATTGAAACTGAATGAAAACATAAAACATGTGATCAGAAAGTGATGAAGATTTTTAAAAGTGAATTATTTATTATTTGTTTGCTTACAGTAATGAAACATTTTTTACAGGAATTTGCAAACAGCGGAAAAAACTATCTATGAGAACTAATTTAGGATTTTAATTTGCTGGCATAACCAGAATTCAGGTTATCGAAGGAATTCAAAGATTTCATTAATATTTACATACAGTTTTTCTTTTAGTTCTCATACTTAGATAGGTTTTTCCGCTGTTTGCAAAATCCTATAAAGAATATGTTTCATTACTATAAGCAAACAAATAATAAATAATTCACTTTTAAACATGCACAGAGTATATAGGCTCCAATACTAGTTAGCTAATAGATAGTTGAAGATCTGTTGTTTTTTATCAGTCAATGTCAAATATAAATATTTCATACTTATTCATGGATATTGCCTTGGTTTTGCATAAAACATCGTTATGGCTTATGGTCCAGGAGGTGACTGCAAATTTGTGTGGGGAACGAGTGGACGGGATTTAGCAGTTTAGAATACTGCAACCCTAAACTCATAACCGCTGGTCGGCCGATCACGGTCCCTCGCGGTAATGAGTAATTACGGTAATTGTTTATTGGGGCAATGGGGCGATTGTGGTGACAAAGTGGACGGTTTTTTTAAATTAATTTGTTAATTATGATCCAAAGAGTGTAAAATGCTCGGTCGGCCGACCCCCACCCCTGGCGATAGCCTTAGCCGACCATTAAGAACAACGCAATTATTAATGCCTAGCCTCCCCCAAGGAGTGACCAGGTCGGTCTTAGTCTATTCGAAAGAACAAAATTTTTCCTTTCATAAAACCCCGGTCGGCCGATCTCGGTCCCTGGCTTTAAAGAGTAATTACACTAATTGTCAGGGGGGATTGTGGTGACTGAGTGGACGGTTCTTTGTTTAAACTTTTTTTTTATTGTAATCTCGAGTCTAAAATGCTCAGTCGGAAGACCCCACCCCTGGTGATGTCCTTGGTTGCAAAACAGTTTAATTTAAAAGTACGAACTAGGAAAATTGGCATAATTTTTAAATTTAAATCTAACTATTTTGCAATCCACTGAAATTATTGAGTGAAAATTAATAGCAATATTCTTGTTAAGGTTCTACTTAGGTAGTCTTATAATTTTTTTAAATATACGTACTAAGAGAAAAAAGTTATGGCCAAAAATAGTAAATATTTCCCTATCGGATGGTTCTTTCTAGGGAATGGCCACCTTACGGGGGTATTATTCCAACAACAGAATAAAACAGGGGATTTTAAAAAAATTTTACTCAAAATATGTATAATTTGTTTTCTACAGAATTTCGAAACGAATAATATCTACGTTTATTAGATTATAATAAGGAAGCACGTTTTCCTTCGGTGTGTTGTTGGTGTCCAGATTTTACCAAATGTCGCCTTCACAGGCCCCTGGTTAGTGCCATTACATGTCCTTTTATAAAAAAAAATTAATAGGACAAGTTTTTCCTCGGTGAGAATCGTAAAAATCACTAAAGGGGTTTCTTAAAAAACCAAAATTGGTGGCCATATCTTACATAGGGTGGCCTTAATAGGCCCTTGATAAATGTCATCATATGTGCCCTTCCAAAACAAACAACTTTCATTCGGACAATTTTTTTCTTCGATCCAAATTTAAAGTTATTCCAAGTGTAACTTCAAAATGAAACACGTATATTTAATTCAATAAATGGTATATGCATTTTTTTAATTAACATAGTAAATATTTTTTTTCCAATGTAATTTTATAAAGCAAAATGCCATCATAAACACGCGATGAATTCCGATCATACAGTCAGAAAAAATTTACTAGTTTTAAGTAAATGCATTTATTTGAATCAGATTTTATTGAATCAAAGTTCTTTTTCCTTTAAAACAAACAATTCTTTATTTACTTCAAGAAAATTGATTTATTTGATATTACGTAATTTAATATCTTAGAAACAATTTAAAAAATCATAAAATGAAATAAATAATTTACCTATTTGAATTAAGTAAAATTTTATACAATTAAATAAATGATTTACTTAAAACAAAGAAACATTTCATAGGTTCATATTTAAATTAGGACGTTTTCTTAAAACTACAGAAATTTACCTAAAACTATAGTACACTTTTTCTCTGAGTGCAGTTGCTACAACATTTATCCCCATAAGTTATAAAAGTGAAAACAGTGAGGTAATAACAATTCTTTGGATAATTCACCCTTTTGAATATTCCAAGACCGATCTGCAAAATTCGTGCGTGAGAAAAGGCATTCACAATGTTGCAAATGGTCGGCCAAGGACATCACGAGGGGTGGGGGTCGGCCGACCGAGCATTTTAGACTCGAGATTACAATTAAAAAAAAAGTTTAAACAAAAAATCGTCCACTCTGTCACCACAATCCCCCCTGTGCCTCCCACGACAATTAGTGTAATTACTCATTAAAGCCAGGGACCGAGATCGGCCGACCGGGGTTTTATGAAAGGAAAAATTTTGTTCTTTCGAATAGACCAAGGCCGACCTGGGTCTTGGGGGAGGCTAGGCCTTAAAAATTGCATTGTTGTTAATGGTCGGCCAAGGCTATCGCCAGGGGTTGGGGTCGGCCGACCGAGCATTTTACATTCTTTGGATCATAATTAACAAATTAGTTTTTAAAAAAACCGCCCACTTTGTCACCACAATCGCCCCATTGCCCCAATAAACAATTACCGTAATTACTCATTACCGCCAGGGACCATGATCGGCCGACCAGCGGTTATGAGTTTAGGGCATACTATTGCAGTATTCTAAACTGCTAAATCCCGTCCACTCGTTCCCCACACAAATTTGCAGTCGCCTCCTGGACTATTACTGTCTTTGTGCCTTTCTGATGAGCTCAGAATAAGAGCGAAAAACGTTTCAAAGGCTAGGCATTTCCAAGAAACTGAATGAGAGATTTCATGAAAATGTAATCCATTAGAATGAAAAAATTTTCAGGCAAGGCAAGTAAATTAATTCATTTTAGACCTTTGTTCTCATTTTTAACTGAATCTTCATACCGAAGTACTAGTTTAATCTGTATAGCCGTAGGGTAGTGTTATGAGAATGTCAAATAAGAAATTGGACAAATTTATTTTAGGATTTTAATTTGCTGGCATAATCAGAATTCACTCAGTTTGCAAAGACACCACCCCCACAAATTGAAAATATTGCTTCATACGTTAATTCGTAATAACATGTCGCTAACATAATGCAAAACCCACTAAAAGAGAACGACCAGAACACGAAAGCAATCTTGCTATTAAAATTTTTAATGTTATCTAGATAGCTCCGCGGCACGCTATGGTTTCAGAAGTGATACGCAAATAAAAAACGGAACGTTAAAAAACATGATTAAGTGCTAAAGTATAGAAAAATACTTTTTCATAACACGCAACAAGTATAAGGTCACGTGTGATATTGAGCCTATAGCATCTGAACCAGGAGCTTTTATACAGGGTGATGCTTCAAAAAAATATTTTTTAACATAAATAGGTGGAGAAGATGTATTAACAAAATCGAACCATCCCTGTGTTAGATTTGTTAGTAAAATTATATTATAGCTACCTTATAGCTTAGGGCTCATCATCCTTTTGTCCAAATTTGCTAACGAGATACTCGGCGTTCTTTTCTTAATAAAAAATTGCACAAATCACTACCACACCTAACACTCACTGATTCCTCATATGGCATGCATGATTTCTAGATCTGCTAAATCGTTACAAGCGAACTCGTCAAACTGTTTTTTCGATTTATATCACTTAAGACAATTATCCGTTCAAATGACATTTAAACTAGGTAGGCTGCTATCAATTTCCTGGCTAACACCAAACCGTCACGTGTATCTAAAAAAAAATAAAAAAGGAACCATAAAATAATGTCAAAAATAAAAATAAATAAAATGCTAAAACAAATACAGGGTGATTCGTGAGGAGAGGGTCGTACTTTACCAAAAGATAGAAAACATTGAGGTGATCTTAAATCCCCAAACAGTAATGGTTAAAACGGCCCCGTTTTCGAAATACAGGGTGTTTCATATTTTTTGGAAGAATATTCTATGCGCCATATATCTGCAATGCGTAAGCGAAATCCAATGAAATTTTGCATTTTGACTACAATAGTCGTTCATCATCTAATGCCTGGGATATTAATAAAATATCAGGGCCGGACCCAGAATAAAAATATTTTTAAGTTATAGACATAGTTATAGAAAATAACACTCTGTATACTGTTTATAAAACATTTGACATTAAAGTATTAATTTACACCTAGAAAGATACAACATCCCATAAAAAAATCTTTTGGCACCATCTCATTGTTTAAATAAAAAAATTAAATTGTTGAGGGTTCAATTTTTTTTTTCTTTAAATGAGAAATTGAGGGGAAAAGGTTACTCTAGGGATTAACTACATATTATTTTTTTGTTCCCTACTCACTCACCCACTAACGGTACATTTAAAATAGTACTCTAGATGCAACCTCAGACAGACGCACGAAAAATTATATATTTTTAACATGCTCACAACTCACTTTTCACCCACTTCCAGATGTCGTATTGACTCGAAAGGTGGTACTTGTAAATGGTTCACATGACAATACAATTTGACATTCTTTTATAAAAAAATCCAAAATGGCGTTTCAAAAATGGCGGACAGTCTTTTGCTATTTATTATCCGATTCTACTAAAAATTGGCATCTCGGGATTCTTGAAGTCGTAGATTATAAATAAGTGAATAAACCTCATAAATTCAAAATGGCGGCGTCGATATGTCGGATGGGTTTTTATCATTTATCGCCTGATTTGATTAAAAATCGATATTTAAGGGTTATCGATGTTGCAGATTACAATTATCTGGTGCGAATGTAATAATTCAAAATGGCGGATAAATTTTGTAATTTATGATTTGATTCGTATGAAAATCGGTATCTGGGGATTTTCGAGGTAGCAGATTATAAATACTTAGGAAAAATTCAAGAATTGAAAATGGCGGCTTTAGGATAACGAATTTATAGAGAACGAATTTTATAGAACACATTATTCTAATTGTAACAAAACCAGAAAGAAGAAAACAAATCATTTAAAAAACTTAAAAAATACTCTTTTAAACACACTAAATCTATTAAAAAGAAGAAAATAATATTAATGATAACAATAAATATGTTAATTAACATAATTATTGTTATTATTAACTTTATTTTCATTTTTAGTGTACTTTTTAACTGTTTCAGTTTGCGTTTAAAAGCGAGTTTTTAATTTTTTTTAAATTACAATTTTTTAAAATCATTTCTTCGACACCAGTGACGACTTAAAAATTCACAGAAACGAAAGTTGGTAACTCGACCCCCATATACGAACATAAACATTTCCAATGTCAAAACTAAAATAATTGTCTCATGGGATAGTTAAACGAAAATACGCCATTGCATGCGAGCAAGACGTTTTCAACCGCCAAACATATGCAGAAGCGAACTTTTCTACACTGTTAACAAGTACCGAACTGCAATGAAATAGTTTTTCCATGCGAAGTTAAAAATACTCAAACGAAATAAAATTTCCCGGCCCTGAAATGCTTGATAGACTTTGATTCGAACAAAGCTTTGTGGAAATTTATAACAGTCATGTTTTTTACTGTATGTTATATAAATCGATGTAACTACGTGCATACCGCTGTGCCGTTTGTAGAATTTGCTTTCCGATGTGTTTCAAAGTAAAACGTAGTTTAATTATGATTTATATTTTACTGAATTCGATATAGAAAATGAACAGGCAGGGTTTACCGCATTTAAAACAAACACAACAGGATATCTGTTGTGTTGTCGCGTGTACGTGTTCTGGAAGATTATGGATCTCATTTATGGAATTGATATATTGGTCCGTAGGGGTAATCGCAAGTGGGTTGTAAAAATTGTAACAGAGATATCGACGTACTAAGGTGAAATTGGCCGATTATTTTTATACTTTCCTTTAACTCATACAGGATGAAGCTTAATACCTGACAACTTTGAAAATTTCAAAACATTGTGTCTACTCAGAGATATATTTTAGTTTCAATCGACTCCTGATGATGCCAACAAGGTTGGCGGAACGCGTGTGGAATTATTTCTTATACACTGCCCAACAGATACTAGACCCAATTATAGGGTGGAGGATTCTGACAGACTTGCTAAATTTTTAGCAAGTCTGTCAGAATCCTCAGCATTTGCTCATAATAGTCGGGGGTCATAACACATCCCGTGAGAAATCTGTTGACGTACATTCCTTATGCCCTCCATAACCATACCTTACTAGGTGCTTTGCTTGAATTTTCGACAGACATCCAAGATGGTGGCCACCCGAGGCATCATAGGAAATTCTCGATTAAAACTATACAGGGTGTAATTAGTTTCATGTCATTAAAAAACTAGTGGTAGGCAACGACAAGACAAACAAAAAAATTTATATAACGTGGGGTCTAAAGTTCACAGTTTTAGAGAGAAAAAATAAACAAAAATTTCCAAAATAGTTAATAACATAGTTTGAGAACTGCTGGCATATTGGGGTAGGCTTTATTGCCTCGCGTCTTGTCGCATGATACTCTGACATTCGTGCAAATAAGTATGGTGAGCCTGAGAGATAATTAGGCCGCGTCGGGGGTCATCGAAAAGCATGCCGACAAAGCAGTTAAAAGCGACTGACAGAAGACACCGCCATGTTTTTTGCTTCTTCGCGGCCAAATTATCTTATTACGCGTGCTATACTCTCCCTTGTAATATTCTCAAGTAATAATTTCAGTTTGTGTCCTTACTTGGTAAACAACGTACACACGACGCGACCTATCTGTTCCTTGGTTTTGTCTGTTGCTCTTGTTCTTTTTGAATTTTGTGCCACTTATGTTAAGATTTATTTTATTGACTTATCGTTCAAGTCGTTAGTACTTGGTTACGTAAGACACTACTTCTCGTTCGTGCTTTTTGTGTTAGTTAGAATGTATTTTTAATATTGCCGGTAGCATACTCGTAGGTTAAATGATATTTACCAATTTCTATTGAATCATTTATGGAGTTATTCATTAAACTAACATTATTTATTATAAATAAACAACTTACATCATGCCTATCAATTAAGATAAAGTAGTAAAACAATATTTACAATAATTAAAAAGTGATTCTAAAAAATGTTGGTCGACGTTCATGACGCTCGTTATATTAACTACACCATTGTCGGTCTTTTCTTATGGTTTTCAAACTGACTTTACATAAACTATAGTGTATAAATGAATATAAGGGCAAAAAATGTGTCCTTATTTGCGGATTATTAAAAGGTCGGAAACTTATCAACATATTGAGGGCCCGAGAGTAAATCTGATAATCCTAGTAAAGTAAAACATATGTGGTATAGCAAACCCAACGGAATTGTTATTTACCTATTAATCTAGGATATAACAAGTTTTAGGTAGAACAGTTTGGAACTTTCCTACATCGCCGCGTCCCAAACACTACCGTGGATATACAAACCACATTTTTCTAAACCTCTCTCGCCATAGAAGCACAGGTTAAATAATAATTGAAACATTCATTGTCACTTGTTTTCCTAAATCAAATCACGCAAAACAATAAAAATGTTTACTAGAGGTGCGTATAAGCTTGGCGAACCGAACATGTAATGTAACATGCAATGCAACAGATTCGTCAAATTGGGACGGTCTTGCGAACACGATACGAATGGCTATTTCGGAGCGCGCTGCGATCCACCGCTTGTCGGTTTTGCGACGAACACAAAGGGATTCGCAGTGCGTAGTGGGACGGCATTCGTGATGTTTTAATGTTTTAACGAACATGGACTAGTCGGAGGAGGCGGCTTTGCTGTTAATAGAAATTTACAAGTATCATAGCGTTCTTTGGGACCAAACGGACCCGAATTATTTTAATAAAAACAAAAAGAAAGATGCGTGGATGGAAATTGCTGCTTCCATGTAGCAACCAGAGGAAGCATGTAAAAAAAAAGTTCATTATTATGGTTTTATTATATAAGTTGATTATCATCAAATTTTTATATTGGCCGTTACTATGCTGGAACTTCAAAAGTCCCAGTAGATCGTAGAGACTTTAGTTTTTTTTAAATATTTGTTATAATTAATAAGGCACTATTGTCTAAAACCAAGGCTTCAGCTTTACCGTCGGACATGTTTTTGGTCTGTTATTATCGGATAAACTAAACAGTTGACCTCGCTTGCTCGCGGCGTGTTCGTCAAATCCCATGGTTCGTAAGATGTTCGTAGCGTGATCGCGGGAGACAAATTTCAACGCGCATTGCATTGCATGTTACATTACATGTTCGGTTCGCCAAGCTTATACGCACCTTAATATGCATTGGAGATAAACAATTATCTTTGCCATTTAGTAGACAAAACGAAATAAAAGAAATGGTGCTTAGATGCACAAACCAGATACTCCTTATTCATTGTAGGAGGCTCGGATACTTAAAAGTATAAGTACATCCAGAGATTTACTCTAGTACATGCGAAGTAATGCGATTTTAAATGCAAAAATTGCAATTTGAAACAAACCAGCAATTTACGAGTCAATCATTTTGGATCACTACATCGGGAGTTCCGTTGCCCGCATTATCAATTTCCAGAGTTGAATTACGAAAATCATGCGATTTTAAATGCAATTATTGCGATATGAAACAGACCGGCAATTTTTACGAGCCATTCATTTTGGATCACTACACTCGGAGTTCCGTTGCCCGCATTAACAATTTCCTGAGTTGAATTACGAAAATCATGCGATTTTAAATGCAAGTATTGCGATATGAAACAGAAAGGCAATTTTTACGAGTCATTCATTTTGGATCACTACAGCGGGAGCTCCGTTGCCGCATTAACTATTTCCAGAGTTGAATTACGAAAATTATGCGATTTTAAACGCAAACATTGCGATTTCGAACAAACCGGAAATTCTTACCGGTCAATCATTTTGGATCACTACACCGGGTGCAAATATCCCGCTGCCCGCATTGCTCCTACGCCTCTGGCATTACACACTACTTGCGTGGTTGCTTTCGCGCAAAACTGCCGTGCGTATTGAAATTCCGACATCATTAACAAGCAAAAAATATACGTACTTCTTTCCAATCCTTCTCGCAGTGCTTTGCAGAACTACTCCCGCGGTCTTGGTCTATTTCCAGGATTCATATGTGAATATTCTGCATATTCGAAGTCGAGACATATCGATTCGGTAGTTTAGAACGCCTCTTTTTACTTTCCTTGGTATTTTTATCTACACTTCTATTCATAAATCACTTTTACAAAAGTTGAAGCAAATAATGCTCAGGGCGTACCTACCTACTGGGAATTTCTATTGCAAACACAAGAAGGGTTCTTAACGAAAAAAGTAACTTAATATTTATAGGAATGCCACTAGCTAAACCGTTATAGGAACGTTTGAATTCTTTCGAATAAAACTTTTTTTTTGGAATATCAACATTCACATGTGGAAGATCTTCTGTTTGTTTTTACTAACATAATTGATTGGAGCACGCACTAACAAATTATACTTTTTTATAGACCAGTCAAAGGTGTGCACAAGTCAACTCGAAAATTCAATAGGCTGTTCTGCACATCTAAATCTGGATGGTTTAATGCCTAAGTTGAACAGCTTAGAGGTTCTAAAGGGCTATGGCTATTTCAATAGATTTTTTTTTAATTACATTATTACTCATTGAAATAGCATTACCATATAGTTTCTTTAATTTTGCAGCTTCAACTTACAGACAAAAACAATTTTAATGCACGACCTTGAAACGCCGATTTGGATGATGTCACTACTACTATTTTAGGGTTAGGTGTTAGAGAACCACAAATGTAAGGTTAACTTTGTCCTTAATAAAGACAATTTATTATTATTATCATTATTTCAATTTTAATTTACGAAGTAAATTCCGGTTTCTGTCCCATATCTATCATTAATGAAGCAGACACCAGTCATTATTAAAGGGGAACATTTTAACATGCTACCAGTAAATCAAGGCGTGGCACAAGGTTCAATATTGGGGTCTCTTGCATTTACGTTGTATACAGCTGAATTTCAAAATGTTCTTAAAAACCGTAAGTTACATTTTTATGCAGCTCTACTATTCTTTTAAAGAGGCTAATATTGAAAATGCTTGTAGACTCATTAACCATAACATAACATCTCTTATTAAAAATATCTAATACTTTTTCATAAATGCAATAAAGTAATGTTATTTGGTAGAAGAGACCCCAGAGGCAATTGTGTGGAACACGTCAACATACAAATTAACAACGAGCATCTTGAGCTCACAAATATACCAAAGAATTTAGGTTTATATATTGTTTCCGGTCTAAAATTTACCGAGCATACTAATTATATTATTAAAAAATCTTTTGCTAACTTAAAATTAATTTATGCAAGTAAAGATATTCTAACAAAAAAACTAAAATAATTTCTCTCATATAAACTATGCTTCAGTTGTGTATTTCCCATTTTTACAACAAGTTGATGCCCATCGATTACAATACGGTTGCGTTAAACTAATTTGTGGTATAAGAAAGTACGATCCGGTATCTTTGAGTTTGAAAGAAATTGGCTGGCCTAATATTAAGAACAGAAATATTCTCCACAGCTGCTAATTCTTTCACAACATTATATTTACTAAGTCACCTCCATATTTATATAACAAAATTACATATAGAACAGACGTACATAATTTAAATACAAGACACAAAGCAACTATCACCATCCCAAGACATAAAACTGCCGAATTTCCTTGCGGATTCTCATATCGTATGGCTTCTCTTTACGATGACATTCCTGGCGACCTCAAGGTAATACCACTTACAAAATTTAAAACAATTAAAAAAGAGATTATTTCTAAAAAATTTGTAGTAAAACTTCTAACGCTAGGCTTGCTGTCTATTTTTAGTTAAAATACTGTGGTATATGATAATAATTGGTATGGCTATTTACTATTATTATTTATCTCTGAGTTCAATGGAAGAGCAGATAATTTATTTTATTCACTGAACTCTGCCCTTTATAATCAATTTGTCTCTTATTTCATAGTATTGTAATACATTTTTGTGGATTCTAATAAAAACGATTATTATTATTATTATTATTAAGTTGCTATCTTGACTGTTTTGTCACTTTTCATTTTACATCAGATGCCAGAAGGTGAGGTTAAGGAATCTTTTGCCAAGTTGTTCAAATGGTAACGGCAATACCACAAATAAAATATTCATTGACCTTATCAAAGAGGAAATACAAGAAAATTGTGGTTTACAATGGTAAAAGTAGAAAATACGGAAGACTGTGAACATTTTCTGTTATGAAGACCCAAGCCGACTGTCAACTTGTCTGAATCAATGCAGCCAACATAGGTAACTTAAATTTACTCTGCAGTCTAAGTGACTGAGACGTCATCGATACTTGCGCGTTTGAAATGTGTTCTAAAAATAAATATTTTTTCTACAACTAAGTAAAAATTTCGTACGAAACCGAATGAGTTAAAATGCGCTGGGGAGTCTCGATTTGGCTAAGTTCGAGGGTAGATATGCCGTAGAATGCCCCCGAAGAAAACGCAATAAGAAACGGTTAAAACTCTGTTAAAGTCGTTAAATTTTAGTCATCGATAGGTCAAAAAATTATGCGTAAAGTGAAGTGTTATAATACGAGGAGAACAAAAGTGCATACCGAATTAATAATTGAAAATTACTGGTAAAGTGCTTTTTAATAGTGCCAAAAATAAAGTAAACAAGTGCAGTGTGCAAGTGCAAGTTTGGCGGTCAACGGAAACGGACCGGCCTGTACCCAAAATCCTTTCAAGTGTTTATTGGACTGCTCTTGGAACGTGTAAATAAATAATAAACTTCTGGGTGCAATGGACAAAGCTAAGCGTAAGAATCCAGCCCAAGTAAAGAAAATAAAGCAGCAATCACAAGACCAGACACCACAGAAAGCTAAACTATACTAATTTATTTTATTAATTTTATTAACTTAAAAATCTCTTACAGCAAGTTAACATAGATCTTGAAAAGCAAATAAAATGGACACACTAATACAGGACGTTGAAACGAGAACACACTACTGGTGCAAAAAGTCGACGGCGACTGCTTATACGGAGCATTAAGCCACCAACTGAAGGGAGAAAATATAACATCCCAGGCACATATCAATCATATGAACGCAACGAAAACTCTGGAAACTTAAAAGAAGCATCTCACATACACCTACACTGATCATCCTATATTCCTACCCTATGAGTCATGTGGCTCGCGTTGCTGGCAAACAAGCATGTCTTATGTCCAATCCAGATTGGATGTTCGGAAGTGGCAGCAATGCCTACCTTACGCTGGCTAATCAATCAATCGAACCGATTGGCTTAAATGCGCTGTAATGTTAAAACTTTCGAATTTAATAAACTTAGTTTAAGATTTGAACACCTCACGAAAGATCCATATAGATTTATCATCTATTAACATTTTGTTTCAACATTAAACGTTAAATGTCCAGACAGTGAAGTCAGGACCCCAGTCGAATTGAGAACATCTTTTCGGTTGATTAAAAAGTAAAAAAACAAATATTCCTCGTATATTATTCATCCTTCAGGTAAATCCGATTTAAAATGTTTTTCTACCGATCAATGACTTGTCGCCCCAGAACAAACGATGAGCGGAGCGCGCCCATGCTTATTTCATTAGCCAGTCTACTCGGATGACTTTGCACAGAGGACCTTGAACTTGGGATGTACATTGTACGTTTCTATGAATGTGCGGTCCCTCTTGCTACTCGCCTTACAGTACAATGATCTGCAATTATCATATTGCGTCAAAAGTTTTGGCGGGCTGATGTTCAATCATTACCTTAATTGGGTTAATCTGTAAAGGACCTCGCACAAACCTAATAGTCAGGGAGCTGTAATGGTAAAAAGTCCGAGATGCCGTGGACGCCCGTCGACTTGATAGATTGTGCGGGCGGTACTCGGTACCTTTAATGAGCAAAATGCATAATTTTTTTAAACATCACAGATGAATAGATCACTAAAAAACATTATTTTTCCAGTATTTTATTTTTGTTTTATGTTCTAATTAAAGGTTAAAAAAATTATTTACTGCAGCTGTCAATTTAACTACGTTTAAATGGAGAAGTTTCCGCGCTACTTGTGTGTGACGTCATCGGGCACATCGTACCGACGGAAAACGTATTGTGATTGCGAATGTGTACACATTATTTTTGTTGTGTTATGGAAAATACAAAGAAAAGTAGCTATAAATATTGTATTGTGCTCAAATGTACAAATACTACAATAAAAACTCCAGGAAAGTTATTTTTTAATGTGCCTAGACGCGATAAAGTTAGGAAGAAATGGTGCAGAGTTATGAGACGAGACGACCGAAATGCAGAATTATCGTCATCCTCAAGATTATATTGCTGCCAGGATCATTTTGATGTAAATTTACCCATTAAAACTAATTATTTTATAATAATATTATGAAAATATGTACCTAACCCTAATATTATTGTGATAATTTGTTTACATATCATGGTGAATTTGGTCACTTTCCTATTTATCGGAATACAAAAGTTTACTAACTTCTGTTAATAGGAACCTTGAATTAAAATGTATAAATGTATAAGAACGGTGGGAATAATGTAACTTCTTGACGTTCTACATATTATCCAGTTATATATTTATATATACCTATGTATGTCAACAGTTATTTTTAATATTAATGTACCTACCTACCTAAAAGTACGTACTTAATAAGTGACAGGAGGTATTTATTATATAAAAAAGTAAAGCATTCTAAGATGAAAAATATTAATTAATATAACATTAAAACATTGCCTTGTTTACCTATTTTGAGGTTAGGTACATCAATAATTTGTTATATTTAACTACAGTAAAAGGATAAAAATGGGCACAATTGAATTATTGTTTAGAATAATGAATGACACATACCTTGTTGCTTTAGTACCTCCGATTTCTGCACTAATAAAATCAGTATTAGTAGCAAAAAAGTTTGCCATCATAAACACATCAACAACGGGCAAATTGTCACTCTGGCCCCGTAAAAACCCACTGTCCGTCATTTTTACCACTTAATAATTAAAATAAATAAATAAATGAATGATTTCTTTTATGAAAATATCAATACACATTTACAAAACACAAAACAATTTACGATTTAACCCCTTGGCAGATAGATGACCATTAAACATTATGCCGAATGACGTCAGACCAATAGCGTGGTGTTTTCAGTCACGTGGATATGTTCCCATAAAATTTTGAATTTCAAAGTCGTTTATTTAGGCTACACATTTTTTTTATACCTGTTCTTCATTACTTTCTCAACTTATATAATACATATAACGAAAAAATAATAAATTATTGCATTTCTAAAATTCATGCATGTTGCTCATTTAGTTACTGGTCGTGATCTGTAGAATTTATAACCCCAAGAAGGTCACTCCGAATGGACGAAATTTGAAACCTGTCTGTCGACAAAAAAATTACATTCTAGGACTCATCAGAAACATGGTGCTAATTTTTTTGCATTCGGTCCACGAGGTCCAAAATTATGGGCAACTAACCGAATTTTTTTTTAACTGTTTCCGTCCGAGATGTGAAAACCCTTCAAAATATTTTCCAACCTGTTTTCCCAGATGGAAAAAGTACCAAAATCCAATCGACAGACAAAACTATTCACCATAATTTTCTTTCGGCGACTTTGAAAATTAGGAGAATTAATGTTTTCCCGACTAATTTTCGGAATCATGTATTTTTTTGCCTTTGTATAAAGCCTTTCTACAAAGAAAAATAATATTTTTTCTACGTTACATTGACAAATTAGCCATTTTACGAATTTGCAATCCCTGAGGGGGTTGGGAGTGCAAAATTTGTTTTCTTTAGGTTTTTTTGGTTTTCCTGGTTTCCGGTCAACATAATAATGAACACAAAGAACACTTTAGATAAATAGACACTTGATTCCCTTATTTTATAAATTGGCACATTTTGGAAACTTTCGAAGAACGGCGAAAAATTGTTTAAGGGATGAAATTGTCTGTCAATCGTTTTTCACCACTGTTTATGGATCCAACTAGCAGGAAAAATAGTTGACAGACATTTTCCCACATAATTCCGAAAATTAGGTGGAAAAGCATCAAATTTTGGAATTTTCCTAAATTTCAGTCGCCCAAAAAAAATTCTGGTGAATAGTTTTGTCTGTCGATTGGATTTTGGTACTTTTTCCAACTCGGAAAACAGGTTGGAAAATATTTTGAAGGGTCTTCACATCTCGGACGGAAAAATTTCAAAAAAAATTCGGTTAGTTGCCCATAATTTTGGACCCCGTGGACCGAATGCAAAAAAAATAGCACCGGGTTTCTGATAAGTCCTAGAATGTAATTTTTCAGCCGACAGACAGGTTTCAAATTTCGTCCATTCGGAGTGACCTTCTCGGGGTTTTAAATTCTACAGATCCCGACCAGTAGCTAAATTAAAGGTACCGAGTACCTTCCGCACAATCTATCAAGTCGACGGACGTCCACGGCATCTCGAATTTTTTACCATTACAGCTCCCTAAGTATAATGGAAAATGGGTTTTGATAAAATCGTCTGAATTTTTGGTATTTTGTAGCTTTTGTTATGCTGAACAATAGTCTCCATGACCACGATGCTCCATATTTAGTATTTTTAGTCCTATGGAGCACCAAAGCTCCATCACAAGTTACTACTTCGAGTAGTTTTACAGCATTTTTATAACGTATATTTTGATTACTGAAATACTTAACTTTATGTTCTTGAAGTTGATGAATTTAAATCGAATGTTAAATAGACGATATTGACAGATGGCAGCTCTCAATTAGCAAGAAACTACTGGGTAATTTTTTTTAACCTGAAACTTTCAAATATCTCGAGTAATAGGCACTTTACGAAAAAATGTTTCCAATAAAAGTTGTAGAATTGGATGAGGGCAGATCCCCGATATACCGGGTGAGTCACGAATTGCGCTCGCCCCGATATTTCCTAAAATATTTGGAATAGAAAATTGAAATTTGGAGGCCTTATTACACGACTAAAATGCCATCTTTTCAATAAAAAATCAAGTTTGGTGTACATCCGGTTTGACCGGAAATGCCCACAACTTTCGATTTTTAAATGGAACACCCTATATATTTTTACATTTTTGGAATCTAGAGGAAATTTTGAATACAATACATCCATTTTGGTCACTTTTTGATAAACATTAAAAATTTTATTAAAAAATCTATTTCTGAATCCAGAGTGCTGTGGTGCCCAAAATATATTTTAGTTTGTGTGCTACGTTACTATAAAAATAAAAAGAGCAATATGATTGCATTATTTAATTCTCTAGAGGCGTTTAAAATTTTTAAATGTGATTTTTACCCACTAACTCGGTTTTTTTAAATGGGAATTTAATCGTTCACCAACATTTTTAAATACCTCATTTTCATACGAATCTAATGATACCAAAATTTTGAAAATCCGCTCAGAAATATTTGAGATTTCAGCCAAAATACAATGCAATGAAGCTTTTAGAAACATGCAGCTAATAGATAATAGATTAGTGGGCTTTGGAAACTAAAATGGCGCGCATTTCTGTGTAAATCTGGTAACCTAATAACATTGGAAAAATCATAGTAGCCATTGAATGTAATAAAACAATATCAGCTGACAGACAGATACAAAATAAAGCATTGCGGAAATCTCTTTGAGTAAAAATTAAAGAAAATGAATAATTTTAGTAGAAATGAAAAGGTCGATATGTTACTGATATATGGAGAGCGTCTCAAAAATTCAACTGCAGCTGCAGAACTGTGTCAGCAACGATATCCCAACAGACGTCATCCAAGCAGACACTTGTTTGCCAGAGTGGAACAAGAATTAAGAAACGAACCCAATCAACAAGATGACCATCAAACATTTATTGTAAGTGAGGACAAAGAAATTGATGTATTAGGATTTGTGATGGTACACCCAACAACATCAACAAGGGAATTGTCAGTGTAATGCGACATTAGTCAGTCTTCGGTTTGCAGAATTTTAAAGAAACATAAGTTTCGGTCTTATAAATACCAAATACACCAACATCTTTATGGAGATGATAACGACAGGAGGCTAGTATATTGCAACTGGTTCTTAAATGCAGTACAACAAAACCCAGGTTTTCCTTTTCATATTTTATATTCAGATGAAAGTAGATTTACGAACCAAGGTATGTTTAACAGAAATAATATTAGGTACTGGGCTCAAGAAAATCCGAGATTGGTAGGGCGCGGAATATTCAGGAAAGATTTGGGTTTAACTGTTGGCTTGGAGTACTTGGAGATCGAATAATTGGACCCATATTTTTTGATGGAACACTTACTGGCGAACGATATTTATTCTTTTTACAAAACCAGACAGCAGAATTTCTTGACTTACTTCCTCTTGCCTATTTACAAAATCTGTTTTTCCAACAAGATGGTGCTCCTCCACATAATTCCAGAAGAATGATGGAATATTTAAACAACTTGCATGGTGAACGCCTTATCGCAAATCAAGGTCATATCAGGTGGCCTCCTAGGTCACCTGACTTAACACCCCTCGACTATTATGTATGGGGCACTCTCAAAAATAAAGTTTATAAAACTTCTTCAAATACCCGTGAAGAGCTGCAAAATAAAGTTGTACGGGCTCTTAATGAAATAACGCCGGCTGAATTGCGCGCAGAGCCATTCAAGTAACTGTACGCAGAGCCGAATTGTGTATAGAAAAAAATGGTGGACATTTTGAACAATATCTATAAATGTCAATTTATGGTTTAATTATATTAATTATTTTAAAGATACCTACTGTTACCTAGTTTAAGTTTAATTGTTCAAACGGAATTGATTTTTATTTATTTATAGGCCCGATATTTATGTTCATTTAAATAAAACTCTGAAAACCGAACTGATGTCGCATTCTATTGCAAATGTCCTTGTGGATGTAATTGTGTTTAACCTCCACATACTTATGCTAAACTTAATTGTAACGTTCTTTGCGCTCACAATTATTAAATGTTTGATAGCTCAACATTGCCTATAACTACACGAGTCTGTCTGACAGCTGATATTGTTTTATTACATTCAATGGCTACTATGATTTTTCCAATGTTATTATGTTGCCAGATTTACACAGAAATGTGCCATTTTAGTTTCCAAAGCCCACTAATCTATTATCTATTAGCCGCATGTTTCTAAAAGCTTGGTTGCATTGTATTTTGGCTGATATCTCAAATATTTCTGAGCGTATTTTCAAAATTTTGGTATCATTAGATTCGTATGAAAATGAGGTATTTAAAAATGTTGGTGAACGATTAAATTCCCATTAAAAAAAACCGAGTTAGTGGGTAAAAATCACATTTAAAAATTTTAAACGCCTCTAGAGAATTAAGTAATGCAACCATATTGCTCTTTTCATTTTTATAGTAACGTAGCACACAAACTAAAATATATTTTGGGCACCACAGCACTCTGGTTTCAGAAATAGATTTTTTAATAAAATGTTTAATGTTTATCAAAAAGTGACCAAAATGGACGTATTGTATTCAAAATTTCCTCTAGATTCCAAAAATGTAAAAATATATAGGGTGTTTCATTTAAAAATCGAAAGTTGTGGGCATTTCCGGTCAAACCGGATGTGCACCAAACTTGATTTTTTATTGAGAAGATGGCATTTTAGTCGAGTAATAAGGCCTCCAAATTTCAATTTTCTATTCCAAATATTTTAGGAAATATCGGGGCGAGCGCAATTCGTCACTCACCCGGTATGTCACTGACTTTGGGTGGAAGAGTTAGGTATTTCTACCTTTCGGACCTTTTTTCTCATAACGCGCAAAAAACATTGTTAGCGCGAGATAGGGTCCTTCCCAGTAACTCCACCGTAAATGAATATTTACCTGTGGAACGGTTAATATATAAAAAAAATAAATAAATAGAAAATAAATGCTGTCGATTCAGAAACAGAAAACTTAGAAGAAGAAAAATAAGGAGATGACGATGGACGGAAACTTAAAAGAAGCATGGAAACTGAAAAGAATCATCTCGCAAACACCTGTACACCTCAGCCGATGACAACAGATGGAAACCTAATAGAAGCATGGAACTTAAAAGAAGTATCTCACAAACACCTACACTTCCCATCCTATTTTCCCACCCCATGCGTCATGGGGTTCTCGCTGCTGACAACAAGCATGTCCAATGTCCAACCCGGCGTATGCAGCTGGTCCGGCGGTATATAAAACATCCGAGATTTGGTTCCGGCACGCGGTTTGGCCGTCCGTTGGGCGTGTTTGACGGAGGACTAAGCTGCGTGTTGGAACGAACCTCCATGGATGCCAGGAATCGGCAGCAATGCCCACCTTACGCTGGCAAATCAATCAATCAATTCCAGTTTTTGATAAACCACAGACTAAATTGGTTCGCCTATTAAAGAAACATTTTTTCAACGTATATTTTCATATGGTAGTGAAACGTTAAGAAAAACAACTTCGTTTTTTGACAACTCTAAAATGGAGCCCTATAACAATAATATTACTTGCGTGTTTCGTATTGCCACTAATGTTTGACACAATGTCGTGTCAATAAAAGAACAAAAAGGAATATAATGCAGGAGCTGAATTATTAATAGGGCAGCATTTTCCGTACGACGCTTTCTCGAAATTAGGTGAATCAACATTCAACAGGATGATGTGACGCCGGTTCTGTTGTTACAACGTGAAATTAGCTGGAATTATGTCGGTGTTAGTCGACCTCCTGGGAATTACATTATAATTACAATTTGATAACGGGAATTATTTTCATTTCATTGAGAAACTCATTGTGAAATCATTAACAAGGATTGTAAATTGCTCCGAGACAATTACGTTGCATTGTTTTAAGGTGACCAGATCCCAGGAAATTAAACGCCGGACATTTCCAAATATTAATAATACAAAATAATTTTTAAATTTTATATATTCTACAAATGTAAAATATATAATTAATGTGAAAAATGAAATATTAACATTGGAATGTTAATATTCGCGTGTTTTTCCCAAAGTAGTCGACATGAAAATTACTGTGGGAAGCGATGCGATGTAGTCGCTCAGCGCCGATCGATATTGTACCGCTTGTTCAACAAAAAGCGGTACGGATTTGTTCACAAATTCTTTTCTACGATTTCTTTAGGTTAGGTTAATAGGTTTTTATTCTGCTTAAAAGAAATTCATTCTTTCGTGTAATTTCTTTGGGTTAGGTTGGTAGGTTTTTATTCTGATATCTGACAGTTAATAATTATTAGCGCCGCCGGCAGTATTAGCGTGCAGACAAAGAAAAGGGGGGTACGGGGGGTGTCCCCCTGCTTCTTTAGTTATTTTTGTAACGAGTACCTAAAATCATGTTTTTTGGGATGGATCTTAGCGGTTTCCGAACGAGGCGAAGCCGAGTCCGAGTCCGGAATAAGTTTACGTTTTGTGTATGCAGTTATCATTTCTAACGTCCTGAAATCTGCGAAATCTGTGAATTTTTTTAATGAATTCACAACAATGAAATAAATTAAATTGATTTTTCAATTAAAAGTCATTCCCTGGATTTCTCTTCCACTACGTATAGTATGAGTTTGATAAATTTCAAGTATGGTATATTCGGCATTTCGGCGGGGCATTATACGTCAGCAATGTCGTAAGTTGCTCATTTACTTATCGAGATTACAGACATTTTGGCGCAAACTAAAAAAATGTAGGCTCTCGTGCCTCTCACGCACAACACTGAGTAAAACTGAGGTACAGTGTGGTACGTTTAGTATCGATTTTATAGCAGACTATAAATATTACACTCGTTCGAATAGGGATAAGTCAGTTTTTAATAACTGGCTAGAAAAATTACTTATTTTAATAAATTCTACATGACAGAAGAATTGGCAGTAGCTCAGTTATTAATAGATATGATGTGGTTATCCTTATTGCAGAAGAAACAAATAAACGTCCTTTATTGCTTTAAATAAAAAACCGCTACCCAAGGAATCACTACTTCCACATCCAGATTTTCCATCCAAGTCTGTTTAGTGGAAAATATCTTGACTATAATTGCACTCTAGTATGTGGCAATAATTAGTCATAGAATTTGAATAAGTAATACTTGAGGCAGATGCATACAAAATTTGAGACGTTGGTTTTTAGCATATACGCCAGAAATGAAATTTCTGGAATCTTATTATTAGCTTGCTCTACTTATATTCCCCAGTTTACACCACACCCCACTCAGCCTTTTAACGGAATCATATCAATCAGATGTCATTATAATACATACAATACGTATACCAAATTTCAAGTGAATATCTCAATTTTAATTGAACTGAGTCTGCGGTAGGTTCTTGGAGAAACATACTAAATAGAATAAGGATTAAAAACAGTTCGTATTACTGTTTCACAATTATTATTCAGATTTGTCTGACATATGTTTCGGCCTTTCAACCATTATCAAAGAGTTATAACAACTAACCTAAAAGTGACCATTACACAAGATTTATAGGATTTGAGAGGTATAAATAACCTAATTAACATTTTATTACTTATTTCTAATATAGCTACTACTAGGAATTTAATTTAAAATTTAATTACTATTTCTGAATATGTTTAATTTTAGTATTATCATTTGCATTTCAATTTGTTTTAATATTGATTATATAAATAAAGCATATTTTCTTGAAAATTGCAATTTTATTACTTAATATTTTTAATGAAAGTCGCCTTCTCCTGTTGTCTGAAAGTCGTCTGTTTTCCTAACATACTTTTTACTTCCCTCGCATACCGAAGGAAAGTATTGTATTCGAGAAAAAATCACCCTCCGAGATTTTTTCGGATTCTGACGTTTCAGATCACGTAGATTACGAAAATATAGGTTTTCCAATTCTGTCAGTCTGTCTGTCTGTCTGTTGGTGCATTAACTAAAAAAACTACTTGACGGAGCAGTAAAATTTAGTAGGTAGTTGATCCTACTGTCAGCGAAGAAATGGTTAAACTTTCACTGAAAAGTATACAGGGTGGACCGTCTAAACGGAATAAATAGTGAAAAAAATTTTTTTTTGCTCGAATTTAAAATTTCCACGTTTCATGACACGCTAAACCTATTTCAGAAAAAAAAATTTTCCTTTGTTCAAATTTAAAATTTCCACGTTTCGCGGCATTCTAAACCTATTAACAAAAAAAAAAAAAAAATTAAATTTATTTTTACCAACATTTTTGAGAAATTTTACCACTAAAATAGATGGAACTTTTTTTTTTCTTTCTTCAAATTTAAAATTCCCACGTTTCACAGCGTATTAAAAAAAAAATGAAAATTGTTTTACCATTTCTGAACAAATTTTACCACTAAAATAGATGGAAATTTTTTTCTTTGTTTAGATTTAAAATTTCCACGTTTCCATGGCATTCTAAAACTATTCAAACAAATTTAAAACTGCTTTTGAAAAATTTTTTAAAAATTTTGAAAATAGTCTATCACTAAGTACGAATAGACCAAAAATTTGTTTTGCTCAAATTTAAAATTTACACGTTCATGACATTCCAAACCTATTTGGGAAAATAAAAATTTGCAACATTTTTTTACCATTTTGGAAAAAAATTTAACACTAGAATAGACGGAAAAAATTTGTTTGCTCAAATTTATTATTTCTACGTTTCATGACATTCTAAACCTATTTCAGAAAAAAAAATTGAAAATTTTTTTCACCAACATTTTTGGAAAATTTTTTACTACTAAAATAGATGGAATTTTTTTATTTGCTCAAATTCAAAATTTTCACGTTCCATGGCATTCTAAAGCCATTTAAAAAAATTACATAATTTTTAAATTTGTAAACTTTTTTTACCACTACATACTATAGAATAGAAGGAAACTTTCCTTTTTGCTCAAATTTAAAATTTCTACGTTTCATGACATTCTAAACCTATTACAGAAGAAAAAAATTTGAAAATTTTTTTACGAACATTTTTTAAAAATTTAAAAAAAAAGAAATTTTTTAACCACCACTATACTTCCACTCCATTACATGAATGTGGGATTGAAAAAATGACAGATGGCAATAATATTTGGCATATGCACCTATTATACTTTTATTGAAAAATGTACAGGGTGGTCATCCCAAGATATAATTCAGTCATGGTGGGCATTTGTAAAGGTATCTGCGCAAGCCCTCCAAATTTGACACGTTATTTAGTATTGAACTTTTGCTGTTGGATGAGCACTCTGTATATTTTTTCGACCAAAAGATATCAGGCTTTCTTTGTAATAATAGCAATAAGTATATTCCGATTATTATTCTCAATGTCATTTGGTAATTCACAATTTTTTAAAGTGGCCGCCATGCACAAATAACGAGGGAAGTTCTGTGTAAATACCTTTACCGATTTTTATAGAACAATTTTAGAGGGTATCCTGAGAAAAAGTCTACGACGCTTTTTCACACTTGCAAAGAGGGACCCACACTGCCGTAAAGCAAAAATCTGCATTTATTTGCTTGTAAAATCTATCAAAAAATGGTCAGTTCTTCCCGTCATTTGAGACTTAAAAAGAGATAATAAAAATAAATATTTATTTATGTTGTCAACAAGAACATTGCATACATTATATAATTTAATATTCTTGATTTGTGTGCTCTATTAAGTCAAATGGTTTAAATTGTCAGCAGATGCCGTTTTGATGGAGGTACATTTTTTAAATTATTTTGCTGGCGAAGGTTAACATTCTAAATTAAACAAGGATCTAAATCTATATAAATTAAAATATTTATAGAACTACATAAACAGAGGTGAACTGACTGACACTAAACATAGTCACTTTATTTAGCAACAGGGTTTAATACTTTGCAGATTACCGAAAATTCCTTTGCACTGAATAATTGTTGGTATTTCGTATTTTATCTGTACCAGATAATTTTTCTTTAGTCGACAGATCTGTGTACACTAAAACATTTGAAAACATATAGCTGGTATGAATTTCTGCATTAATAAATTTTATACTTTTCTATATACCCAAGCAATAATAATTACGAAATCATTACAGACCTACCTTGCACCTCGAAACTGCAGTTTGCAAGTAATTCGGTTATTATCTTTATGAAAATAAGGATTTATAGGGGAGCCTTGACTAAAATATTTCGTTTCGTAAATATTTTGCCCTCTCCTGGAAGCATACTTTTGAACGAACATGCCCATGTGCCTATTGCTTCGATTGCAACGGCATCGACCGCTAGATGGAGCTTGCTTGCATTTCTATAATCCGTGATCTTTGAGTACTTGAATATGTTACTAGGGAAATTGCCGAATATTTCCCGCATTTCCGGTAAAATCCTCATAAGCGGGAAATAATTAGAAACTCAAGATTTTATTAACTGTCAGCAAAACAATAATATAATGATGTACTTTAATAATGTGAATTTATGGACCAACCTGTAAGTTGGAGTTCAATTTCAACATTTCTGATATTAGAAATCAAAATTGTGCTATTTTGGGATTTTTAGTTAAAATAATAATTTTCGTTGAACACGAATTTGTACAAACTTGATGGATTTACTGTGTTTATTTGTCTTTAAAATGGAATGTACAATCCTATAAAAATAAAATGTTGCACTCTACGTAGCTTTCATGGGGTTGAGTTAATCAGGCATTTTGTTCGGCTGAACAGATAAATACCTATGAAAGTTAGAGCCAGATCGATAGAACTTTCATACCCAGTCATCGAAAAAACTTTCTTCAATGCAATAATCCTTTCAATGTCGTCGGCATTTTGTATCGCCAGTAAACTTGTCAAACACTCTCACTCTCACGTTCACTTGGGTATATAAAAATATGAGAACTGAGACAACTAAAAATTGTGCCGCTGATAACTTTGTCGACTTTATATGACATTGATTGAGGATAACGGAGTGGTGGTATATATGGGGGTTGGAGGCGTTAGGTGTACTTCTTCAGACACGAAATTAATGACCTTGTCAGGAGTTTTCTTTAATAGTATTGCTGTAATCTAGGTATTATTAAAAAACTGATAAAACAAAGTACTTTATAATTATCACACACTGTGATATCATATCAAAAATTATAGTTAATTTCAAGCGATCTACCGGTAATTACTTTGGTTATGTCCTTAGTCTTATCCCATTCTTTATTAACGTTGTTATTAAATGGTATTTACCGGTTCCAATTTAAAATTAATGTGAGATCCAATGTAAATGAAAATTGATAAAAAATAAGTATTTTTACTTCCCTCGCATACCGAAGGGAAGTATTGTATTCGAGGAAAAATCACCGTCCGAGATTTTTTCGAATTCTGACGTTTCAGAACACGTAGATTTCGAAAATATAGGTTTTTCAATTCCGTCAGTCTGTCTATCTGTCTGTTGGTGCATTAACTAAAAAACTACTTAACGGAGAGCAGTCAAATTTGGTAGGTAGTTAACCCTACTGTCAGCGAAGAACTGGTAGAATTTTTACTGAAAAATATACAGGGTGGGCCGTCTAAACGGAATAAATAGTGAAAAAAAAATTTGTTTTGCTCAAATTTAAAATTTCCACGTTTCATGACGCGCTAAACCTATTTCAGAAAAAAAAATTTTAGAAAATTTTTTTCACCATTTTTTACAAAATTTTTACCATTAAAACATGAAGAAATTTTTTTTCTTTCTTCAAATTTAAAATTTTCACGTTTCATGGCATTCTAAACGTATTAAAAAAAAAAAAATTTTTTGAATTTTTTTTTTACCAACATTTTTGAAAAATGTTTTACCACTAAAATAGGTGGAATTTTTTTTTTGTTCAAATTTAAAATTTCCACGTTTCACGACGCGCTAAACCTATTTCAGAAAAAAAATTTTGAAAATTTTTTTCACCATTTTTTAAAAAATTTTTACCATTAAAATATATGAAGAAATTTTTTTTCTTTCTTCAAATTTACAATTTTCACGTTTCATGGCATTCTAAACGTATTTCAAAAAAAAAAAAATTTTTTGAAAATTTTTTGAAAATTTTTTTTATCAACATTTTTGAAAAATGTTTTACCACTAAAATAGGTGGATTTTTTTTTTGTTCAAATTTAAAATTTTCACGTTTCCATGGCATTTTAAACGTATTAAAACAAATTTGGAAATTTTTCTGAAAAATTTTCTTGAAAAAATTTATGTATTCAACACTAAGTACTTACTATAAAATAGAAGAAAATATTTTTTTGCTCAAATTGAAAATTTCCACGCTTCATGACATTCCAAACCTATCTCAGAAGAAATAAAATTGTAGCATTTTTTTACCATTTTGGAAACAAAATTACCACTAGAATAGATGGAAATTTTGTTTTGCTCAAATTTAAAATATACACGTTTCATGACATTCTAAACATATTTCAGAAGAAAAAATTTTGAAAATTATTTAACCAACATTTTGGAAAAACTATTTTTTTTTATTTGTTCTAATTTAAAATTTCAACGTTTCCATAGCATTCTAAACCTATTCAAACACATTTAAAAAAAAATGATAAAATCTATTTCACTACTTACTATGGAATAGGTGAAAAAATTTTTTTTGCTTAAATTTAAAATTTCCACGTTTCATGACATTCCAAACCTATTTCGGAAAAAAAAATTGCATCATTTTTTTATCATTTTGGAAAAAAAAATTACCATTAGAATAAGTAGACGGAATAATTTGTTTTTGTTGAAATTTAAAATTTTTACGTTTCATGACATTCTAAACCTATTTCAGACAAAAAAATTGAAATTTTTTTTCACATTTTTGAAAAATTTTTTACTACTAAAACAGACGGACCATTTTTTTCTTTGCTCAAATTTAAAATTTCCATGTTTCATGACATTCTGAACCCATTGCAGAAGAAAAAAGACTGAAAATTTTTAACCAACAGTTTTGAAAAATTTCAAAAAAAAATGAAATTTTTAACCACCACTATACTTCCACTTCACTGCGTGAATGTGGAACTAAAAATGTGTCTAATGGCAATAATATTTGACATATGCTATTATACTTTTATTGGAAAATATACAGGGCGGTCATCACAAGAAATAAATCATGGTAGACCTGTTATTTAGTATTGAACTTTTGCTGTTGGATGAGCACTATTTTTTTGACCAAAAGTTATCAGGATTTCTTTGTAATAATTACAATAACTATATTTCGATTATTATTCTCAATGTCATTTCGTATTTAATAATTTTTTAGAGTGACCGCCATGCACAAATAACGAGGGAAGTTCTGTGTAAATACCTTTAACGATTTTTTTTTAAAGATAAATGATTTTATTGTTATTCTAGACCCTACGAAAACAAAGCATAAATTAACAGAAAGCGAAAAGAATCGTGCTTTAGAAGCAGCTAATGAATTATATCCCGAAAGTGGTTTACTACCACTGATTATTAAATTTCTGGCAAAATCTGAGCCTTTTGCCGATACTATGTTTCACGAAGAAATTCTTAAAAACACAAAACCCTTGGACTGGTGGAAATCCCAAAGAAATATTGATATTATTGACAAATTATTCCCGATTATCAAGCAATTATTTTCTGCTGCAGCTAGTTCAGCCTCGGTTGAGAGAATATTTTCAACATTTGGTTTGATTCATTCTAAGATTCGAAATCGTTTAGGGACCGAAAAAGCAGCTAAATTAGTTTTTTTGTACAAACTTTACAATAATCAACCTAATGTAAAATTTTTGATTTGGAGTAAATCATGTTTTATTTTCATTTAGAGTTGGTTCTGTTTAATTTGTTTCCTTGTTTCTGCTTTTAAGTAGGCACCTAATTTATAATGTACATTTAAGAAGGTAACTTTTCTTTTATATGTGTAACATAACTGTTCCTTTCTTCTTTTTATTTGAAATTTTTGTAATTTGAATCTAGATTTTAAATAAACTGTACTTTTTATTTGAATTTTCTGAACTTTGATTTACTTGGATTATTTGCCTTACACTACTTGATTTAAATCATGATTTCAATCACGATTTAAATCGTCGCAAACCTGACGCAGATTCGCACCTCACTTGGTCCACTACTTCTATTTTTTACGGAAAACCTGTGACTAATAAAAAAAATTGACATTTCTTGCTTAACAATGTATGCTCTTTCTGAAAATATTTTTCAATATTTTATGCACCGCAAAAGTAAGATACTTGACAACTTGCTAAATGAGACGAGATTTGAAAGAGAAGGAATATCATAACCACTAATAAAACAGCTACTAGACTAGACTAGTAAATACCGGTTATAACCGTTTAAAATGATAAAAATGAAAAGGACTTTTCTTGATGGCGATTTAAACATTAAACAATAATAACCGGAGATACTTGAATGCAACGAGTAGAAACCAGTGAAGACCGGGACATATCGGTAGATTGCTTGAAATTGACTAGAACCTAAGGCAGCAGTTTTAAATTCCAATCATTGACCAAGATAATTATTGATATCACGGTACATATTTGGTAATACGGTAATACGGTAATGGCATCTTCTATTAGCATACGGGGTGACCTAGACTTAAACCGCTAAACGTGCAGGATCGATTTTTCATATTAAAATAAAACTTTTTTCATATGTAAATTTTATTAAGCCCATTGAACGTTCAACCGTTACAACCGACCAAAAGTTAATCGGGAGCAGTTTGGTTACCAGAAGGCTGGCTGTCGTGGATGTCTGACTAGCTCCGGACTTGTCCAAAATGTATTGTAATAAACGCATTCGCAGCCATCCATGCCCGACTGATACTTCTGTTCGTTTTACTCGTCTGTTAGTAAATCGATACAAGTGATGATTATTATTGAAACAAATACTGGAGAAAGTGTTGAACCTACATATGAAAGCGAGCGAAATTGATTGTGAATGATGTCGTTCTGAATATTGCAATAAAACTGGTACATCAGAATACTTTTGTTATTACTATTAGATCACAGTTCTACCATTATAACCAGTTTTGAAACAAAACCCACGTTCCAGTGGCACAGTAACAATAAAATTGTGCAGATCGGGCCATGCAACGTCTCAGAGTATTATTTAATAACGGAGATTCTAAACAAAGTAATTATCGTCCCATCTTTTTACCATCAGTTTTTTCTAAAATAATCGGAAAATTGCTTGTAAATAGAATATTATTTTTTTACTCCCTTATGTATATTTACTATTTTCTGTACACTCTATAGAATGGATGAATAGCAATTCCAGTTATCTGAAGGGATATATTTCATATCCTATCTAGGATGGATATGAGACCGACCAATCACCGTGTATTATGTACATAGCCAACTATTCGTATAAAAAAAATTCAAGTTACTTCGTAAGCTGTCAAAGTCACAGTTCGTATATTAAGTACATAACCAACGATTCGTTTAAAAAAAATCAAGTTAGTGCATAATGTGTCAAAGTAATTTTCAGTGTGTGTGTTAATGTTCAATAAATCTTTTAAAATTGTGTAGTCTTTTCTTTGCATAACCTACTATTGCACAAACTACTATTCTAGAATCTAATAATATAGTCAGCTAATCAGCACGAATTTAGAGTAAACCGCTCTACAATTTCTGCTATACTTCCTAGACCATATTTACAAAAATCTTGATCAGAGTAACAATGGCGTTGTTTGTAGATTTGTCGAAAGCATTTGACTGCGTGAACCTTTAACTTGAAAAACTGGAGGGTTATGGTACCCCGGTCAATGCAATAATTTTTTACGATCCTATCTTATGAACAAAAAGCAATTTGTTGAATAGTATGGTAAAAGATCGCAGGGAATAGACGTTAATATTGGAGTTCCCCAAGGTAGTGTCCTGGGTCCGCTCCTATTCTTATTATATATTAATGGCATTGAGAACTTTATTTCCACTTTTCATTGTGCTTTTGTTGACGATATGTCTCTCTTATCTTGCAATCAAGATGCTAATATAATGTGTGACCTTCTACAGGATAATCTGACTTCTCTTTTTAACTACTTCACTTCAAACAGTCTGGCGATGAACCAAGAAAAACGTTTTCGATGCAATTTCATCCTGTTGGCGCCCACTATATATCTAGCTGACTTATTAAAGTTCAGGATAAAAAAATTGAATTTGCTAGGGTTATGCAAGCATAGCAAGTCGTGTATTTGCGCTGCAAAAGAGAGCCATACGCTCTACGTATGGTTTATATGGATTACAATATCGAGAATCTTGCAAACAGATATTTATTTCACAAAACTATTAACTTTACCGTGTTTGTATATATTTGAAGTATTAACCTTTGTAAAAGAAAATTTGAACACATTCACTTTTCAGAATATATCACATACATGCAATATACGTCATGGAGAGAATTTGCAGCACTCCACTTCACAGATTACAACTTCATAAATCAAATCATTACTATGTCGGTACGATTCTTTATAACAAATTAGATATACAGGGTGTAATCAGTTTCATGTCATTAAAAAAAACTGGTAATGGGGACCGACTAGACAATCAAAAAACTTTTATGACTTTTCCCTCTAGGGGCACTTAGAAAAAACTGATCTAGGTCAATATTTTTCATATTATGGTAGACAACAATTGAGAACCACTGCTTTTCTTGGTCAATGGACTTGTAGTTCCCAATTATGCAACTTTTGAATTGTCATAAAAAATGTTCGCCGGCACACGCGGTGATCTGCGGTGTCAAAGCAAAGGCCTTGTATCATCGACCGCTTTTGATGGACCGCCTCAACTGAACTGAGGCAATTATAAAGAGGTAAATATTTCGTTCTCTCTTCGTGCACAATTGCAAGCAAATAATGGCCATAGAGGTTTAAACAGAGCATTTCTTTACATGCGTGTTTTTAATTTGGAACAAAATATTGGATTGTTTATAATTTAGAAAATGTACATGTGGTTTATTAACATTTGTAACATAAATGAGTGTCCTGGGTTAAAAGCTTACTACCTACCTATATGATTCAAAATCTCTGCATCTGCATCAATACACAGTTCGGTACGTCGAATTAAGGACATACGCACTTCGTTCAACAGTAAACGCTAAACTATCAACTAACGTCGTCAATAAAGAAAAATAAAATAAAAACTTGGTACAAAAGCCAAAAAGGAATACAAAAAGAACGAACAAGTAAGTTGTGTATGTACGTAATCAAGAATTTGACAACTTGAACGGTAAGTCAATAAAATAAATCTTAACCATAAATACACAATGACGCGAAATTAAAAAATAACAAAAACAACGAACGGGTTGGACGTGTGTACATAACGAAACACCCACAGTAACTAAAATATTGCACAAGGGAGAGTTAGAGTATAGTTTTCTTTAGATCAGATCTAGATCTAAACCTACCTCAATATTCCAGCAGTTCTCAAAAAATTTTATTGAAAATTTGCGAAATTTTTGTTTATTTTTTTCTCTCCAAAACTATGAGCTTTAGACCCCATGTTATATAAGGTTTTTTTGTTTGTCTTGTCGTTCCCTACCACCAGTTTTTTTTAACGACATGAAACTAAATACACCCTGTATAGACAACTTTTTATGCTTATAGCATTTTGAGTTGTAGTTTAAAAAAATGCATTCTGTTAAACATATGTTACTTACTAATGCCTTTTGTAGGGTACATGATTATCTACTTTTTTAATGTTTTTTTCTCTTCGTATTATTATGTGTAAATGATCCTTATATTAATGTACTTTAGTTTTGACCTGTCCTATATCAATATTGTTTAATTTATTGGATTAATAAACTATTATTAATATTATTATTATTCAAGAAATAATGGTTATCCTCTCTCAGACTTAAAAACGATTAAACCTTTCTCAACCTAGGACGTATTTTCTTTGGCAGTCGGGAATTAATCTCTCTCGATTCGAGGGAACAGTCATTATTTCTTTGGAAAAATAGACTACCCCTTTTAAGAGTTGCTGATCTAGTTCATTTCTATGTGACCTAGCTTTGCTGTCGGTTCAAATATAACGCTATTAGATCACTTGACATAATCACTACGTAAAATAAATCTGGAGTTATTGGCTATTGTTGCAAATTTGAATGTTTTGTGTAATTAAATTAAAAAATTTATAAAAAAAATAGTCGCAGCTTAAAATACCAGGTAAACATTTTTACAGTCCATTTCAATCCATAAAGTAGACAACAGAAGAACACAGGGGACGTTATGTTTGGCAGATGGCAAATGAAGTGAACGAAAAAATATGTTTCCTTGACATAACTATACTTATATCATACGGAAATAACAAAAATGCACAGCAATTTAATAAAAAAAGAACTATTAGCAAAACAAAATTGTTAATTCAAATAACCATACGCAGACAGCTTGGAGATCTATAGCAGAATTATCAAATAAAAATGAAAAACCTAACAATGTTACAATAAATAATAACGAATATATTGAAAATCCTGAAAGCATGGTCTCATTATTTAACATTTTCTTTATCGATACACTCATTATATTACAAATCAAATACCTGTTTTACATGATATCAATTTGTCAGATCAGTCAAATCACATAGAACATACATTACTTTTAGCACCCTTAACGGAACTCGACTTATTTTCACTCTTAAATAATAAGATTTAAAAAAAAACAAAAGATCATCTGGTCGGGATGGTGTGCCCAGTTTTTTAATAAAAAAAAGTATTAAAATCATTGGCGAAACCAGTTAACTATTTAATAAATTTATCATTTGAATCGGGAAGGTTCCCAGAAACTTTAATAGTGGGAAATGTTGTACATATTTTAAAAAATAAAGATCCACACTTGTTAGGCCTATCACAATGCCATCTATTTTTTCTAGATTATTTGAGTATTGTTACTTAGATAGTTTGATGCCATTTTTAAACAAATTCAACATATTAACTGAAAACCAGCATGGTTTTCGTTGTGAAAAATGGACTATAACGGCGGTAAATTCTTTTTATAATCAAATAATAACTTATATTGAGAAAGAAGAGTGCCCTACCGGGATATTTTTCGATCTTAGCAGGGCATTCGACTGCGTCAATGATTCTCAATTATCATCCGTGCTATATAACTACGGCATTAGAAGAAAGTCTACTGGATTACATCATTTCTGAAAACCGTCAACAATTTGTCAGTATGCAACACGTCAGTGCCGGAAAAGTAAACAGGATCAATTTCGAGTGTAATCTTTTAAGCATGGGGTACCACAGGGATCGGTATTGGGCCCTGTGCTATTTATGTTATATATAAATGGACTTGACTCCATGTTAATCAAAGATTTCTTTTCTATGTACGCTGATGACCTTGCTACCATTACTTTAGACCAAATAAGCAGTAAAATAAAAATGAAATGTAATAACGTTATAAATAAAGTATCAATCTTTTTCAACCGACGTCAATTATACTTTAATGCAGATAAAACTAAAGTAATTCAATTCCATAATCACCAAAAACATTGCAAATATATTTCACTTAATATTAAGAATTCATCCTTGACTAATTTTGATGAAAGCGTAAAATTTTTAGGGCTATATGTAGACGAATTTTTAAACTGGAAATCGCACTGTGCACATCTGATATCTAAATTCAATTTCTTTTCTAGTTGGTTTGCTGTGATGTAATATTAAGGAAGGAAAAGCAATTTATAAAAACTGTCTTATTAAATAATCAATATCCTGAGAGTTTTGTTGATAGTCAGTTATTGTACATTGGTAGTAGAGAATACACTATCTCAACCTGAGGTATTCAGGTCAATGGCAGTAATTCCATATATACATGGTTTATCGGATAAATTACGAAAAATTGGGAATAGGTTTTCCAACGAACGGTTTTTCAAACGGGCTCCACGCTAAGATCGGTTTTATCAAAAACCAAACCTCCAAATATTGTTCAAAATTCAAAAAATTGTATTTATAGTGTTCCGTGTGAGTGCGAAAAACATTACGTAGGTGAATCATCTAGACCTTTCAACGTAAGGCTTGGTGAACATAGAAATTACGCTAGAAGGGGAGATTTTCAAAAATACAAAATTTGTGAACACGCGTGGGATAATAATCACAGGATTAAATGGGACCTATTAAACGAGGATAGATGCGTTTCAAATTATTCAATAGATTTTTGTACTAGTTGGTTGCCCATCCTTAGAGACGAAGTAAGTAAAAATAAGATAAATATAATTTAATGTCTCACGTGACTATGGAAATACATAAACCAAGAACTGTCATGGTTGACGGCCAAAAAAGTTTTGAGAACGATAATTTCCTATAGCTTTCATTTTCATTTTTTAGTTTACAACATTGTTCTAGTTTATATATTTTTAGGTGTGACACTTTTTAAAACAGTCAAGTATTCAAGAACCAACCTCTATCTGATCCGTTTGGCGCAGAGGCTTTTTCATTAAAAATTTTAAATATTTTTCAGTGGCAAAATACCCAACAAAAAGAAAGAATCTGAATATGCCACAAATAAAGAATGTGTTTATTGCAAAAAAAACGTATATTACGTCGTACGGCAGGTATCTCTAGTACTCACTCTTGTAAAAAATGTTCTGGAGAGTACAAAATCTTAACTTTACCAGTTCTATTTATTTTTGCAATATGTGTTTATGTTTTCAAAAATAAAGAAATGTTTAATAAGAATAGGGAAATACATAATGTAAATACGCGAATCCGAGAGGATTTTCGTGTCCCATTCGCAAAACTCAATATTACTGGTAATTCCCCAAATTGCGTAGGGCCTAAACCGTTTAATAATTTACCCACGGAATGCAAGTTAGCAAAGAATTTGTTCGAATTTGAATTAAAGGGTGCCCCGGGATAAGATAGGTGAAATGCTCCTTGACACGGATTTTGGAATAAATCAGATAGAAGCGTTTCTTGGACCTAAAAATAAGGTCAACAGGGCCCGTATAACAAAATGGCCCGCCCCCCGTGCCCAAGAGAGGACCCACTTCAGTTTCTATTTTTTTTTTTTTTTTACAAAAATGGAATCAATTTAAAATTGTACAAAAATTCATGCATGTAGCAATCCCAAAGGCTTGTAGCTTCAATTTTTGGGGGTTCTATTGGGCCCCACTAAAGCCCTTAGAAATATTTTTCAATTTTTTAAAGTCGAATATCTTTATTATAATAAAGAGGTGCGGAAAATTTTATTTCATCACATTGTTTGCGACCAAATAAAGCAATTTTTAAGGTAGTTTAAAAATTTCCAAACCTCGTGCGTCAGGCCCAAAATTCAATTTTTTCATTTTTTTAACCAAAATTCACGTTAATTAAATATATTAGAATTTATTTGCCCAGTGCGTGTCTGCTTGCTCTTTAGGAGACTATTCACTCATGCCGGATGACTTTTGATCCCAAGAGGGAAACTTTTTACTAAAGACGGTGATCTTTGGGCCCTAGGGGGTCAACCCAACGGGGTGACTATTGATCCCAGGGGAATGTCCTTTGCCCCAGGGGTTGATTCATTACCCTTTAAAAGTTATGCCTCCTATCTAATTAATGTGTTTTCGTTAAAAAAAAATGAAAAAATTGAATTTTGGGCCTGTCGTCGGGGTTCGGAAATTTCTAAACTACCTAAAAAATTGCGTTATTTGGTCACAAACAATGTGATGAAATGAAATTTTCCGCATCTCTTAATCATAACAAAAATATTCGACTTTAAAAAATTTAAAAATATTTTTAAGGGCCTTAGTGGGGCCCATTAGAGACCTAAAAAATTGAGGCTATAGGTCTTTGGGATTACTACACGCATGCATTTTTTCAGAATTTTAAATTGACTCCATTTTTCTAAAAAAAAAATAAAACTGAAGTGGGCCTTCTCTTGGGCAGGGGGATCAAATTTGATATACGGATCCTGTTGATCTTATTTTTCAGGTTCAAGGAACGATCCTATCAGATTTATTCCAAAATCCGTGTCAAGGGGCATTTCACCTTATCTTGTCCCGAGGCATAGTTAGTAGAGTAGATCTGGCAGAAAAAAGGGGGTGAAAAATAAGTGCCTTTTTTCAAGTAAAAATTTTTCCCATCTTATAAAGGACGACTCCCCCCCCCCACTTCCCTGACACTTTCACATCTGAAATCTAGGTGGTGTGGGGGGTGAGGGGCTGTTAAACATATGAACTCGGTTTTTCTAGTTTGCGGGCGATCGGGGAGACGGGCAAAAAAATGTTTCGGATAAAAAAGAAAGGTCTCCCCGAGGCGCGTAAACCGGTTTTTGGTTTTTTTAAATCGGCCAATTAGGGCCGGAGATATGGCCGTTTAAAGGTATTGAGTTTCAGGGTAAGAAAAGGGATCGGACGGGAGGTTATGAGGGATGTTTAAAAGATAAGGGATGAGGTTAGGATCGTAATTTTTTTTTCTGTTGTGGGTGGTTATAGGAAGCGGTCGAGGCCGCGAGGGGAGCTCTCTAGGGCAATTAGGGAAGGAGAGGGAGGGAAATCGAAGGTCAGAAAGGTAAGCCTGACATTTTCCCTTAATAAAAAAATCGACTTGAAAAAAAATACATTTTTTCTTTTGCCCCCATTTTTACATTTTCGGCGAAAATTATTTCCTACCTATCCAACATTACAGCTGATCAAAAAAGGAAGAAATCTCATTTTGATTTTTTTAAATCGCTGTATTAGAACCGGAGATAAGGCCGTTTTCCCTTTTTGCACGTTCCCCCCTCCCTCTCCTTCCCTAATTATTCTAGACAGTTCCCCCCGCGGCCTCGACTTCTTCCTATAACCACCCATAACAGAAAAAAAATACCACCCTAACCCCATCCCTTATTTCTTAAACACCCCTCATACCTCCTGTCCGATCCCTTTTCCTGCCCTGAAACTCAATCCCTTTAATCGGCTATATCTCCGGCCCTAATTGGTCGATTTTGAAAAACCAAAAACCAGCTTTCGCACCTCGGGGAGACCTTTCTTCATCTGAAACATTTTTTTTGTCTGTCTCCCCGATCGCGCGCAAACTGAGAAAACCGATTTTCCATATGTTTAACAGTTCCCCCCCCCCCCCCCCCCCCACATCTAGATGCCGGATGTGAAAGTGTCAGGGAAGTGAGAGAAGTCGTCCTCTATAAGATGGGATTTTTTTTTTTTGAAAAAAGACACTTTTTCAAAGGCCAGATCTACTCCACTACGTGGGCTAGAATCCAAAATTTCTGGCCAAAATTTTGAAACTCTGCAAATGTACGTATTTTGCATAGGTCATTAAGGGGAAAATAGTTAAAAAAATGTCCACCCTCTGGGGGTGAAATATAGGGGTTGAAAGTAAAAACAACCTTCCATATTTTTTAAACTTAGTTTACGTACTTGTGATAACTAAATTTCTATGAAAAAATAATTAAAAAAATTATCAACCCCTGGGGGTGAGCTATAAGAGTTGAAAATATAAATACTGCACGAATTTTTCAAACTTGGCGGGCGTGTTGATTGTACTTAGGTATTTACGAGGAAAATATTTTTTAAATGCCTTCTCGTCCTGCTTCTTCCGGCGTGTACGAGATGGACTTATGCATTTCTTGATGAATCCACCGTTCCATGATTCTGAAATATATTTCACGAAAAACTGAGACACTCTATATATAATTTCCCTGCCGCTGGTCATTAGGGTACACCAGGTATATACATTTCCCCCCTTGGTTGGGACTTACTGATGTATCGGGAATAGATACCTGTGACACAAGCACAATTAGAATTGCTTCGAGAACGTGTCGTCTTTCAATTTTTGCATATTTCTTTGAAATAAGCAGTTTCTAGCAGCTAATTTTTATGAATTTCTTGTTCCACAAACATTTCCCACATGCTAAATTGTGAATTAGAGCAACAGCTCTTGTTCATACAAACTATTTTCATACTTTTGTTTTGCTACCTTATCACGCGCGTATTTTCCATAATAAGAAATAAAACTATTAAATTTCAATGCATAGATAATATTTTACATACTTTCAGGAGAAGCTCCAATTCTTTTAGGCAAAAGCACACCCTGTGATAACAAAGATTCGCAACATACGCACGATAAGTATTTCGGGACGGATTCTCGTATCGTCAAGCACTCGAATATAGCCAAGTTCCGACTAAGGTACAACGGCAGGTAGAAAACCTAGGTAGCTGACCTTTCAGTCTTACACGCAGGGACTTGACAAAACTATGTGAATTAAAACAGAATTTAACGATTTTTGGCCAGGATTTTGGTATTCTAGCCCACTGTGCGAGATACCCTTTAAAAGTGTTTTTGCTTTCAAAATGATTATATTCTTTGTATGATTTTTTTCTAATTAATTTGTAAAGCACTGTGTTTGACCATTCTTATACAATGTAATGTTGTCTTATGGAAAATAAATGTTTTATTATTATTATTATAAACTGTAACTCAACGAACCCCGTAGCGGAAGATGGGCACTTAGCTGCTTTATAACATACAGAAAACACCTTATTGAGAGGAAACCTCTTGATCCAAGAACTCAACAATTTCTCTACGTGACCGATGACATGCTTTCTTTAGCATAAGCATTCCCATTTAACAACTTATCAATGAATTGTTGATAAAGGTCGATTGAATTGAATTCCACGATCAACGTTAAAGACACTATTACTAATTAATTAAACAGTGTAGGTGTTACTTTAATATGTAACGATCTTTTGTTAACAAATCAATACTTATTAGTTTGGTTGCGACTGACGACGGCCGTTTTGCCGTGCGCTGTGTTTTGTGAGTTAATTTGTAGGCCAATCATATTAGATATTTGTGTATGACATTGGGCTTTACAAGTTGTAGTCATAGAAAAAATGAAATTATATTAAAGTACCATCTTTATTGTGTGGTATGTATTCCCCTTTTTTCCGGATAAAGAAGTTATTAACAATAATACCTACAAATATAAGTAAAAACTGGGTACCTTTTATGCCCTTTCGTCAAGATGTCAAAAACTAAATGGGCTAGTAGCCCAGTCGTCAGGGGTTTTAAGGTGTCACTAAATGTCATATGGCTGAAGTTTTCAGAATATGTAGTCTTGTTGGTGTAGAATACAAAAAAAAAAGTTTACAGCTGTAATGTGCCGGCGACCTCTAAAAGAATCGGATATATTGCCCGAAATTCGGTTCTTGCCCAATAACTCGAAGAATAAAAAATATGTATCAAAAAATAGCACTAGGCGATAGAGGGGGAAATTTCACATCGAAGAGGTATATGAATTTTTTTTTGTACGATCAAAAATGTGGGCTCCAATTTTTTTTTTACGCACGAGAATGGAAGGTGGCGACACATAAGTACTGCTCGCGAAGCGTGCGCGGTCTCGGACGCACTACACTAAATTTGTTGTAACTTTTGAACTAATTAATGAAATTGAGCTCAACAAAGCTTAAATGAAACGAGAAACATGTGGCTCTTGGATTATCATATTTTCAAATATAAAAATGAATGTATGTAGGAATAATACATATATGAAGTCGGAACAATAGAGATTTTCGATGAAATCGGTAATTCGTACAATTCGTACAAATTTGTACAATTTTTAAGATAAAAATCTGAAACTTTAATAATAATAATATTAATAATAACAACACTTAACTTCCTTTAGACCTGCTGAAATACAAGTATAGGACACGTCAGAAATGAATATAACAAGTAAAAAATGTATATACTAATAAGTAGTAGTGATAAGTAACAGTAAAATCATGGTGTATATATATAGAATATTACTTTCACATAGTCATAAAAAAAAAACAAAAATACAATCAAAACATTATATACATAGTCAATTGGAATTAAAAACAGACAAAACAAAACAAGCTATCAACAATCTTTGACAACAATTAATTAATTAATTACATAAAGAACACATACTTAATATCACTGACTTGCATAAGTCAGACGTCAAGTAGTAGTACAGAAGATGTTATATTCATGATAGGTGTAGAAGCATTCCTTTATCAGGAATTTCCGAACCGCACTTTTAAAGCAATTGAAGCTGGTAGCATCTTTGATTTTATTAGGTAAAAGATTATACATCTTGATTGATGTAATAAAAGGACCTTTATCTATTTGAGCTAATCTACAGGCTGGTTCATAAATCTTACTGCTGCTTCGAGTGTTATAATTATTTATGTCATTACATTTTGGTAGTTCATCAATGTTTTTCCTTACATAGCATACTGCTTGCAAGATGTACATACAGTAGACGGTGAGTATCCCATGCTGCCTAAAATACGGTTTGCATGATGTTGTGTAACCTAATTTAAACATGCTTCGCATTATTCTCTTCTGCATGAGAAAGACTTTTTGAACTCCTGTACAGTTACCCCAGCAGAGTAAACCATATGAGAGTATTGAATTTACACAACCATAATAAAGAGTCTTGAGTGTGATACTGTCGACCGAGTTCCTAATTTGTAATATTGCAAAGTTCTTGCTAGCTAGGTTTTTAACACACTTTCAATATGTTTTTGCCATGATAAATGACTATCCAATTGTATACCTAAAAATTTTACACAGTCATTTTGACATATAGATTTATCATTCCCTCTAACCAGTACACTCAATTTATTTTTATTTCCTACTGGTGTAAATATCATGAGATCGGTTTTTTGTGGGTTTAGAATCAATCCATTTTTAAAACACCATAATGTTATTTCATCTACACATTTCGTAGCAGTTTTACTAAGTCTATCAATATCTTCAGCAGTAATAATAGCTGAAGTATCATCAGCAAAAAGGGTTAAAAAACTATTTCCATATACATTATCAACTATATCGTTAATAAAAATTATAAATAATAATGGACCCAGCACACTCCCTTGAGGTACTCCTGTCAATACATTTACATTTTCAGAAAAATATGTCTTCTCATCTTGTATAATTTTTACATTCTGTGATCTCCCCTTTAAGTATGAGTTTATCCATCTTAATGCCATCATACCACGAATACCATATACTTCAAGTTTTTTTAATAACAGTTTGTGATTTATACAGTCAAAAGCTTTTGTGAGGTCAAAAAATATACCGGACGATTTTAAGTTGTTATTAAAGTTGTTTAGAATTTTTTCATAAAAGGAGAGAACAGCATCCTGTATTGAATGGTTTTTACTAAAACCATACTGTCTCTTTGTTAATATTTTATGCTTTTGAAGAAAGTTTGTTAATCTAATTTGGAAAGATTTTTCAAATATTTTCGAAAAGACAGATAGCAGTGCAATCGGCCTGTAGTTATTCACATCATTTGGATCATGTTTTTTGTAAACTGGTATTACTAAAGCTGATTTTAATTGATCTGGGAAGTGGCCATTTTCAAATGATATATTAACAAGGTATGTTAGTATAGTAAGAAGGTATTTAGAAACATCTTTTATTAGGCAACATGGGACTTCATCCTTACCTGATGAGTTTTTTCTACATACAGAAAAAATTATATCAGAAATTTCTTTCTCCGTAACAGGGGTTTTGACATATTACTCTTGAAGTAATGTATAAAAAGATCCGATAAGTGAAAAAATCTCAAAAATTTATTTTTGAAGATGTACCAAAATTTCAAAATCCTGAGAAAGTGATAAAATTTGATATATATAACTAACTTTAACCACCTATTACTCTGGTTTAAATCGCGTTATTAGATTTCTGTAGGTGCGATTTTTAAAGCTTGAAATGTGTACTTTAACATGTTTTAAGGAGATTTACCTTAAAAATTGAATTAGCCTTCTTTATCTTACGAAAATAAAAGAAAAATTTTTCTTCGCTCTAAAATTCGTGAAACTAGGGGTAAAATAAACGTTAACATCTTTTATTACAAAATTTATTTGATTTATTTTATACCTTATTTCAAAAGTAATGGGCGTTTTCTTTATTTCAACATTTTTTTTTTGGTTGAAACGATCTGTGATAGAATATGGTGGAACCTCATCAAGTAATGGACACACCAGTTTAACAATAAAAGAACAGTTTTGTTGGTTTTATCCCAACCTAACATTAAGCTTGTTTACTCTATTCCAAGTCTCTTTATCTGAGTTGCAATCTATGCTGAAAATGAATAATAAATAGTAGAAAAAAACTTTATTATTTAAAAGGGAGCCACTTATGTAAAAATAAAAATTTGTATTTTACAAACTGTGGCACATCCTGCTGCTGTTGTATCAGTTGTGCATTCAATGTTATTATACAGGGTGTCTCACCGGGAACTGAATCGATCGATATAGAGAAAAGTACGCATCAGAAATTTTTGAAAATTTAGATTGTTAGGTACTAATGTCGGTGTGGCCAATCCAACTAAAATAATTAGAAGCATGGGGTATTTCTGGTTATACCGGAAGTCGATACCAACTTGCTTATTTTAAATAAAACACCCTATATATTTTCGTGTTCGTGTAGTGTTAGTGTTATTTTCCGTTTTTGTGGATATCGAGTAGCAAATGTGCTGCAAGTTCTTGATATTACCTTATCACATTCTCCATAAATAATAAATAAATCTTCGGGGGTGTAATTTAAACGTGCTGGCATTTTTCGACATAAGATAATGACTGATTGTTTCTAATCATGGCTATTTTGATGAAATGATTACAACAATTCATGAATTTCTAATAAAATCGGAAATATTTCAAAAAGTTGAGAACTTTAACCCCTCAATGCTAATATCAGAAAAAGGGAATTCAATTTTACACAACTTGACGTAAAAAAACACAGGGTGTTCCATTTGGCCTAAACAAGTTTTCGCGGTTTGAAGTTGACAAAATGTAACGCGAAAAACGGAACACTTGGTATGATATTATTGAATTAATTTCAGTTGTAGAACGTAGTTCTTCTTGTGTTCTTTCTCCGTGCCAAAGAGCAACTGAGGATGTCCTACACAGAAAAAGTTATAACGGTTCTTGCAAACCGTTGCACCTGTCAAATTTTTTATAAAATGCCAAATATCTTCGAAACTACTGGGTTTAGATATAGGGTGTGCTACATGCCTGAACTCAGAATTTTACTGTCATCTCGAAAAGTAAAAAATATATAGGGTGTTCCATTAAAATACTCAATTTCATTAATTAGTTCAAAAGTTATAACAAATTTAGTGTAGCGCGTCCGAGACCGCGCACGTTTCGCGAGCCGTATTTATGTGTAGCCACGTTTCATTCTCGTCCGTTAAACAAAACAATCTGGAGCCTACATTTTTGATCGATCAAAAAAATTTCATATCCGTTCTTGATGTGAAATTCCCTCCCCTGTCGTCTAGTACTATTAGTTTTTTGATACATTTTTTTTTATTTTTCGAGTTATTGGCCAAAAACCGAATTTCGGCCAATATTTTCGATATTTTTAGGGGTCGCCGGCACCTTACAGCTGTAAACTTTTTTGTATCGTATTCTACACCAACAAAAACACTTATTCTGAAAAATTCAGCCATATAACATTTATCACACATTTTTATCAATTTCTGTCTCCGACAACTCGGCTATTAAGGGTTTGTTTATGCTTCTACTAATACAATTTATTTTATGGATGTTGACTTGCGGTTTTCGCTAATGGCTGGTCGAAATACATTTTAAGAATGATCTTGTGGACTTGATGGAAGATGTAAAAATATATGTCGTACCTATAGGCGTATCGACTTTTTAGTTAATTTAATAAGTTAAAATATGTTTCGCCTCAATTTTCTTTTGATTTGTAACATTTCATGGAATTCTATCACATTAAAAAGCTTAGTTATGTTTACAAAATATCCCGTTTTACAATAAAATAACTCGTATTCCGGGTCTTAGGATACTTATAAAATTATTATGCAGACAAGTAACTTGCCACGCAAAATTGTGTAACCAAAGTTACACAGATTTCAACTGATTAAGTAACACTCGGGATACAGCCCTTGAATATCCGAGACGTATATCTTTCAAGGTCGGAGCCTGGCGCACCCCAAGAAATACGCAGTACGCATTGTCAGATAGTAGATACTACGTAGCAAAGGAAAACGAGCAGTAGGGCACCGTCACAGGGATGCAACGCCCATTCACAATTTCAGAATCAGTTTTACGCACCCTTACTTGACTTGACAATTTATTAAAACAGCCATCACATCGAGATACAGCTGGTTTTAAAATAAAATGAACATTGAGATGAGCGTGGACGACTTTCTCGATTTATTTAAATGGGGCAGTAATAGTTCTGTAATCAGGCTAATATTATGAGCGGTGAAAGCGGCACAACGTTATATGTAAAAAAATTAAAAGTCGATTCGCGCGAAATCTTGAAAAACCACCCACCTACTTGCTAAGAGGTTTTGTGGAACACACACTTATCCTTGAATAATAACTTCATTAGGCGATTATGTTAATTCGAGCTAGTGTACTATTAGCAATTAGGCATGAAAAACTAGTTATAAATGTTGTTTGTTGTAGCAGTAGCGTAAAAAGTTACCGTACAGGTTGTTAAAGTAAGCGATGTCCCAGTCCTGGGACAGTAAAGCAAGTGCCCGAAATCATTTAAATAATTGGACGTAGTTACACAAAAAGGCACCAGGCGACAAATTTATGATTTCTGGTTTATTGTAGGAAATGATGCGGAATAGTCTATTATTTATTATGCAAAAAAGAACCAAATGAATTATTAATGTAAACCAGTGGTTATGTTCGAAAAGAACCATTTAAAATCATAAAACTATTCTAAGTTGTTTTGCAAAAAAGGACCAAGCGACATTGGTTCCGTTTTGAAAATTGAAATTTCGTCGTTATACAAGGTGGGGCAATAGTGAGTCGGACCTCGATATCTCGAGTTCTACGATAGCTAGAAATTTTTGAAGAAATTGCAACTAGATAAAAAGTATATAACTGGAAATTATATTCGAGCATACAGGACGAGTCAAGATGAAATTACAAGACCAAGTGCTTTAGGCTCTATTCATTCCAATATTAGCATTGAATATCTCCCAACCACTTGGATGTAATGAATTTTTTTGTTGAAATAATACAATCTGCATGGATATTAAAAAAATCACCACAGTCACAATTATGGGTTTTAAGAAAAACTTATGTGAATACCAGTTACGAGACATCTAATTAATGTTTTTGAATCATTTTCATTTCCAAAAACTGTACAGGGTGGCCAAAAATTATTTTTCAGTTAAGAACTTTTTAAATTGAATTTTCTCAATTTTTTCAAATTCAGCACCCTGTATATTTTTCAACGATGGCTAATTGCAACCAATTTCGTTTTATTGAGCAATAATTACAAAATTCAATAATAAACTTAAAAAGAGAGGTTTCTTGAAATAACTCAGTAGAAAAAATTATAACATGTTGCCCATTTCGATTGACACATATCTCTATGCGGTTTTGAAATGAGGTTCCCACTGTTCCTTAAATTGCCGGTGTGATAGATCTAAAGACAGTTATTATTCTTTCCTTCATATTTTGTACTGTTGTTGGTGTGTCTCTATAAACATTTTCCTTCACGTATCCCCATAAAAAGAAATTCATTTTTGTAAGATCTGGGGATCTAGCAGGTCATTTCTTCCGCTCATGCATTTACTATCTGCATGCCCGGTATATGCAATTTCGGCCTACATCCATCGCCATAACGCGGCGTTACGGGTGCTGTATTACCATCTACGGCACTCGTACGGAGTAGACCAGACACCAGTGCTGCCTTACGTCCCCGGAGACATCGAGTCCGTTGTCGAGAACGAGAGGTGCCGAATTTACTGGAACTTCTCGTTTCCGACAATCAGGCTAATTCAAGCCAACAAGCCTGATATAGTCCTCCTCGACCATCAAAACAAGGTGATGTTTGTGATCGAGTTCTCAGCACCTGCTGAGCCAAACATCGCTTTGAAAGAGGAGGAAAAACGGACCAAATATCGTGATCTCCGGTACGAGCTCCAAGTGCTGTACCCAGGCTACTCGGTCAAGATGGTCGTTCTAATAATCGGTGTACTCGGAGGTATGAAGCCTACGCTGCTCTCGGAACTGAAGACCATACCAGCCTGTCGGAAATCAGCCGAATGGCTAGCAGGCCAAATGCAGAAAGCGGTCATCTTGGGGTCCCTTCGCCTACTTAGGGCACAGAAATCTGGAATATACAATCACTAACCCCACAGGTCGTGGGGAGCGGCTGATATTATCGCCGGCGCGGCTACCGTGTGGTATCGGTCGGAAAGCACGGAAGCCCTGTCCGGCAACGGTGAAACCGAAAAATAATAATAATAATAATAATAATAATAATAATAGTCGACTACCTCAATCGTCCGCTCATTCCTTAATTCAACGCCATAATCTTGCTGCGGCCGATACTTGTCTGTGTACCCACCATTAGTGAAGATTTAATTTGGATAATAATAACAATAATACAAAACTAACAGTTTTCAAGTCTAACTTGAAAACAGAAATAAATAAATATATTATATTCTCATAAAACACAAACAAAAATTATACTCTTAGTTTAACCAGAGTAACCAATAATAATAGGCAGAATTCGACTCATATCACAATTCACAGGCACAGCACAACTCATTTAATGAGTCGCTGAAGCAAGGTTGTGGTTAGTTGTAGGAGATGATGCAAATTTTTTTATAAGTTTGTAATTATCATGAAAAACATATTTCTATCGATATGACTGGGACTTAATCTTGCCCTTTTGGCAGAAATTACCATGCCAGCAACAAGAAAAACCCTGTCGCTACGTGTACTTGTAGCTGGAACACAAAAATTTTCTTAGCTAATATGGAAAATCCACTAGTTTTCTCTCCAATATGACAAAACATCATCGTCAGCTTTGATGGTACAAGCGTTTTTGGCTTCCCCTAAATATGAGTGACATTCAGCTTCTAAAGATGGTGTACTTGTTTGCCAAGTTGTGTGCTTTTTTACTAATAATAAGATATAACTATCCTTTTGTACAGGGACAGACTTATCTTTCTTGGCACAATCCTTTCCCTTGCTGGATGTGAGATTTGGTTTGATTTGTACATCGTCTTCTAAAATATATTTTTTTATTTGTGCAGTCAAATAGCCAACTTTACTAAGACCTTTTAATTCCCGGCGTGAATTTAAAACATTTCGGCGGCGGCGTAAATTTTTTATATTTTAACGGCTGCGGCGTATCGGCGCGGCGGCGCAGACGTCTAGTGAGGGTAGGTATTATTTAAGTGGTCTCTAACTGCATTTAAACAATGTGGTGGAGCACGACCTTGCTGAAACCACATCCTATTTCGAATTCTTTCATGGAGATTTACCAATAATTGTGGCAGATAGTTTTCCAAAAAATGTAGATAAATAGCTCCAGTCAATGCACCATCAAAAAAATGTGGCTCTATTACATGTTCTCTAATAATTCCTCCACAAACGTTTATAGATCATCTGTTGGTTATCAACTTTCATAAAAAAGTAAGGATTTTCCGAAGCATAATAATGGAAATTGTGCCTATTAACAAATCCATTTTTATGAAAAGTTGCCTCATCAGTGAATAAAACATTATTGAAGAAGTTGACATCATCTTGCATTTTACCTCTGACCCAATTACAAAATTGTAGGCGTTTTGAAAATCATCATCAGATAATTCCTGGTGCATTTGAATATGCATGCAACATATTTGTTTTTAAGAGTCGACCCACAGACCGTCTACTTATTCCTACTGTTATGAATTACACCCCCTTGGAACTGGAAATTGGTACGCCTATGCCTACTAGTGAGTGACTGGAAACTAGTAGAAGGAAATGGACTTTTCTGGAGTGTGGTAAGAGAAGATTCTTGATTGTTTCTGTATGAATCTAGAGAGGCAATTTCGGAGTATATAAGGCGCAATTACCAGCGCAGGAGAAGTTTTATTAAGAAGGCAGTTTATAAAAGTGAACAAGTTGAAAAGTGAAAAAGTGAGGTTAAATATCAAGTAAACAAAGTGTAAAGGTTATTTTGAATTTGAAGTATTGTATAGTCAGTAAATTGTTAAATAAAGTGTTAGTGGTGTTTATCTCTTGTTGAAAATATTTAGAACCCACGGATTCGTACAGGGTGTTTCCTTAAAGGTGGGACACACGCAACACTACTAATGAACTCACTTCTCTTCTACTAAAATGGGGATTCTCAACCGTTGCCAGCACCACAGAAAACTCATTTTCTTCGTTCACAACACGTTTTATTCTTTCATTGTATTCATATTCAACATTTCCAGTTTCCAGAAGTCTACGGAGAAGGTTTTGGAAGCTGCTAACATCAGGAATCCTTCTTTCAGGATAACGTTGGTGATAAATTCTATTGGCAAGTAAACAATTTCTGTCTGACTCGCCCAAAACAAAAGTCATGTCTACAAATTCCGCTTTATTAAAATTCATATTGTAAAATTCCAAATATTTTAAATTCAATACAAATTGTAACTAACGACCGATAAGTATGATAAATGCTCCGTTGTACACGACAATTTATACCAAATTGAAGTTTTACCTATTGCTTGTCGAATAACGAAAACGGCAAAAAAATGTACAAAAAAGGACCTATTTAATACTATTCACTCATTTCAATGGACTGGAAGAAATGGTCCCACTAAATGGCCTTATTTCAAAATTGCATAAAGACGTGTGTTAATCAAAATGGGCAACACGTCGAACACCTATTATAAATTTTTCTAATGAATGATTTCAGGCAACCACTTTTCTAAGTTTATTCTAGCCATAGGGAAGTACTTAGAAGAAATGTTCGTTTGTACATCACATCGTTGAAAACACCCTGTATGGGTGTTCCATTTGAAAAAAATGAGAAAATTCAATTTAAAAAGTTCTTAATTAAAAGAAGAAGAAGAAGAAAAGAAAGAGGCTTCAAAAATATACTGATATACATAGCATTCCATTTTTAAAAAAGGCACGTGGTCCTGTAATTTCGTCTTGGTTCGCCCTGTATGTTCCAAAATAATTTCCAGTTATAGACTTTTTTATCTAGTTTACTTGCAATTTTTTTTTAATTTCTAGCCATCGTAGAACTCGAGATATCGAGGTCCTAAGCACTATTGCCCCACCCTGTATAGCGAAATAAGAGGGCTTGGCTCTTTCACTGTTAGTTAGGTACTTAATACCAGGCCATAGCTACCTGCCGAATGATGATTTTGGTAAAATTAAGGCGGTATTGAACAGACAGCAACGTTTACACACGCTCTAGGATTGCTTTAAAGTAATGAAAACATGCCGCAAAAAGAATCCTTTATCGGTGAATCCAGTGGAGAATGAGTTTTGTTTTGGAAAGGCGATAATTAAAAAAAAAATCACAAACCGAAAGAAAGGAGTAAATGGAGAAACTGGCTCCAAACCTGAGAAATTGCACTATTAAAGGAAAAGCCTTTTTGTATTTTCATGAAAAAAATTTAATGATGATAAACTAGTTGAACTTGACATTACAAAAAAAAAACACTAACAGCCGGTTTTACAATCGCAAGTTAACTTTCATGTTAGTTGACTTTTACTTGCAGGTTAACTACAACTTTACCGACACATGCGTTTTTCAATATAAAGTTAAGTGATGATTTATAAACGAGAGGTTGTGAATAAAATTTATAATGTTGGTACTCGAAAAATGGGTAATTACGTAAAATGTATGAATTTTGTTCAAAGTCACGTCACCTGCTATCAAATATAAATGTCAGAAGCAATTTATGAGTTAGTGGTCTATTACTAAGTAAGTAGGTAGTATTTAGTCTCGATCTATTTAAAAAATCTCTTCCATCGTATTCTTCGAAAAAGTTAGGTCTATACAGGATTACCTTGGCTCCTCACCACTGCTATATGCATTTACTTCGTACATATCCATTTTTAGGCAAAATATCAAAAAATTATTTTGTGACAGTTATTTTATAGGTTATAAATTGCCAGTAAACTGCCAACTTCTAGTTTACCCACACCCCATCTGGTAGTAAAGTTAACTACTAGATAACTACAATATCTAAAATAACTAGCTATTGTAAAACCCAATTTCTATAATAACCTGAAAGTTAACTCTGACTGGAAGTTAACTAGCGATTGTAAAACCGGCTGTAAGTCGTCCTATTAATGAATTTTACAAAAAGGATTTAAATCCATTATGGCCTCGTGGAAACGGTAAAAAATTACAAGGCAATTTGGCACCTTATTTGAAAAGATTGCCATGAATTTTACTCAACGCTTCTCGCAGATAAAAACGTTGAGGATATTGATGGATTTGGGGGCTCCGGACTTTGAACTAGATAATTAGATGTTAGGTGTCAATAATCTTGACAACATATGTTCAGTTTTTTAATTGTTAATTATAAATTAAACACTGCTTTTAGGTGAATCAAACAATATATTATAAATACTCTACATATGTTTCGGCTTATTAGACCTTTATCAAGAGTATTACATAGTGAATACTAAAGTTTCGGACGTGCTTATTCTAATTTATACCTAAAAGTGTTTATGCCTTAATATATTTGTGACTTTTTAAGACTTAATTTAACATCCTTAATTATGGGAATGTTTGGAGTGGATCTAAACTGATTATATAAATCAATGGAGAGTTCTTTATATAATCAGTTTAGGTCCACTCCAAACGTTCCCAAAATTTAAGGATGTTAAATTAAGTCTTAAATAGATTAAGGCATAAACACTTTTAGGTATAAATTAGAATAAGCACGTTGGAAACTTTAGTATTCACTATGTAATACTCTTGATAAAGGCCTAATAAGCCGAAACATATGTAGAGTATTTATAACATATTGTTTGATTCATCTAAAAGCAGTGTTTAAGGTGGCCATTCTCTAGAAAGAGAGATCCGATAGGGAAATATTTATTATTTTTGCCCATAATTTTTTTTTCTTAATACGTATTTTTAAGAAAACTGTAAGAGTACCACTGAAATTATTGAGTGAAAATTCATAGTAATAGTCTTGTTATGGTTCTACTTAGGCACTCTTAGGGCCGGTACTTTCATCTATAGATAGCGACATTTATTCTTTAGAATAAGTCTTATCTAGAAGATAAGCAAAAAATCGGTATTTTCACCTACAAATAGTGATATCAGTCAGATAAATATGCTTGTTCCTAGGATAAACTATTCGGCGCCTAAATCGACGAATAAGGCTTTTATCTACCGGATAAATGAAGCCACGCCTACACGCTTGCGCTCTGATTGGCAGTGCTATTCTATTTTCTAACCTAAGTTTTGAAAAGTTCTTTGCTGTTTTGTGTTTAACAATGTTTTAGATAAGGTTTGGCCAGTGGTGACATTTATAACTGGGTGATTTTTACGGACTTTCACAAGCCACGGCGGGAAGAATGATTAAAAAAATCTAATAACTGCTATTTATGTATTTCCTCACTTTGTCCAAAAATGTATCACATGAAACACAGTTTTATTTTATATATACCATTTAAAAATATGCAGACACAAAATCGCACAATAAAAGCCATTGTAAACACTATACTCACAATGACAATGACAACCAAAATGACTGAAATGTCATTAGCAGGTAAGCAATAATAGTAGGGGATTATTTCTATCTTTATTTGAAGTACATAGCTTCTGCATACATTTCTCTTGTTTTACCACATCTTAAGTTGGCAACACTTACTTTGGGAAATGTCTAAAATCTTATCCATCGAATTGTTAACCGAAGGTGTGATTTGAATGAAAGTACAGATAGAAGATATCCAGTAGATAGCAAATTCTGGTTATCTTATCTTTCGGATAGTTATCCGGCGGATAAAGTATATTTATACTTAAGTGAAAGTACCGGCCCTTACAGTTTTTTAAATATACGTACTAATAAAAAAAAGTTATGACCTAAAATAATAAATATTTCCCTATCGGATACCTCTTTCTAGGGAATGGCCACCTTAATTTATAACTAACAATTATTTTCAAGATGTTTCACAAGGTACCTACCATAAGATCAGTCCAGTGCATTTAGTTTTCTTGCAATAATACAATTTTGGGCTCAAAATTACTTGCTTTTGTTTTTACTCAAACTTACATTCATATACTTAAGTGCAAAAAGGAACCAAGCACCAAATTTCAAAATAAAAACAAAAATTTGTGAAAAATTCTCAATTTCTATTCAATCCGCAGCAACACTCAGTGATTCTTTACAACTAAAATTCATAAAAAATAACACTTAACTACTTACTAGTCGGGCGGGCGAAACATGATTTTTACATGTTTTACAACCATTTTCACCTTTTAAATTTGAGGTGTTCGATGGGGTACCTTTCTTGTCATGGGAGCTCGATCTATAAAGCGAGATGGGTAGGTACACTTGATTTAAAAAAAAACTGGTACACTTTCTTTTAGATATGTAAATCATTCGTTCTTTGATTGATATTAATAATCTTACAAATGGTTCGACATCTAACAGATATTCAAACATTTCAAATTGTTTCTAAAATTGAAGATGGTTGGTCCATAAGAAGACTTGCTGCTGAATACAATGTGAGTAAAACCACGATAATGAGTGTTAAAAAACAATAGGAAACCAACCAAACGGTATCCCGTAAAGTTGGTTCCGGTAGGTCCAGAAAGAGCAATAATCAAGAAGATGGAAATCTTATAAACTACCTAAGAGAAAACCCTTTTCAGACTGCAGTAAATGCATTTCAGACACATTTCCCTGCTTCGGTACCTACTGCTTGCAGAAGAATAAAACTACAAAGCGACTTGAACAGTTGTTCAGCGGCTAAAAACTTTCAGAGGAAAAGAAGCAGGGTAGGATTATTTTTGCACTCAATTATATAATCAATGATGAAAACTTCTGGGGACAAGTTGCCTCTTCTGACGAAAAGGTTTTTAAATCCTGTAACGATGGACATGGTCGCGTATATAGGCCTCTTTCCACTAGATACGACGAAAAATATACTTTCGATCCACAAATATCAGGAAGGTTTTCAGTCAATGTCTGGGCTTGGATGAGCCTAAATGGGAGGTGTGTGCTGGTTCCATTAAATATATTGAAATATTCGACAATATTATGTTGCCTTCAGTAATAGAGGTGTTTCCGGAAAATATTTTTTTTTCCAACAAGACACCTGCTCCATACAAACGGCCCATCGTGTCAGGCAATGGTTTCTTAATAAAAACAGAGTTGTTACCGTGGCCATTCAAAAGTCCGGATTTAAATCCAATTGAAAATGTTTGGGGACTAATGGTGAAACATATAAGAAAATTAAATAACCATCCAAACAATGCCCAAGAATTGGAAGGGATAATTGAATACGCTTGGGAGAACTTGTCGCAAGAAGTTGACCTTGCAAGAAATCTGATTTTGTCACTGTCTCCAAGACTTCAGGCAGTTTTAGACGCTAATGGAGCAATGACAAAATATTAGTTAATTCTGTATTACGTAGTTGAAGTTCATTTATTTTATTTTTTTATTGTATATGGTCAATTTGCATTGTTTACTTACATTTTTTTTAATCTCAAGTGGTATTTTTGCGTTCTTATTTTAAAAATGGAATTATCCTTATTCAGTTAGTATTTTAATTACAACCATTAGTAGAATTATCCGTAATAAATATTTGTTTTTAAACAATAATATGGCAGGCTTGAAAACGTTTTGAAAAAGTTATTTTCTAATTCCATTTAAATAAAATAGAAAAGGTTTAATAAGTTTAAAAACACTAAGAAAACCGGTCTCCTCAAAAAAACCCAGGTCCGGGGTAAATCACTTCTTCTCCACCCCCTTCTCGACATGCCTGGCCAGCCCTATTTACAGACATATGCACACAACTAAACTAATAAGATTTTCGATTACATGAGTTGTACCAGCTTTTTTTCAATCAAGTGTACTTACTAGTAAAAACTTTAAAAAACACCCCAAAATAAAAAAATGGGTGGCGAAAATCTTAGTGTAGGTATCACTGAATTTGTCTAGAGAAAGTAGGTTTATTGATAAGCAATCAGTTTTGTACTCGAAATTCCTCTTTAACCCACACCCTGTTTCTTTCCACACACCTACGACCAAACCCCCCAATGGCAATAATGGCAAAACTTCTTAAAATTAAAAAAACGTAGACAGGTATGATTGTTTCTTATAGCTTAGTAAATATAAATTTCCACAGACATGGCAAAAACAAACGTTTTGATAAAACGTCTGCGGTTGCTTTTTGCTTAAATTAACTTAATTAAATTATGCCTCCGACCACCTAATAGACAAAGAGAAATTTTACAGATATTTATCAAAGGCCGGACAAGTCTCGTCGTCCCGTCAGAATAATTGAACAAGGAAACTGGTCCACGTTTTAACGCGGGGTCAACAATCTATCTACCTTAACAAAACTCCATCCAGATCTAGCTAACCATCACGGATTTACCATGAATTGCGCGTTTTCTTCCATCCGAACAAAGAAACACGTTCGCTCCATCCAACACACTCGATTTACGCAGCAGAACAGCATAAACAGTCCGACGTAGAGTCAAATTACAGAGAAAACGAAACAGCTGACTCCAATAACAAAGACCACAGCGGAGCTCGCAATATTTTTCGACAATTTACAGTGAGGGATAGGCGTTATCAGCGGCCATACGCAGCAGGCTTGTTTTTGTTTAATTTAAGAACGTTTTTTAAACTGTTTATCGCGACATATTTACAATCCGTCCGAAAAAAAATAATAAACAAAAGTTATTTTGCTACTGTTATTTTTACGTTCGATCTCGCGTACATCAGAGCTAGCTGTCTGGCTGTTTTTTGTTTACATCGCCGACTACGTTCGCAGTAATGTTGTTCTGAGGGGATGTGAACGTTGGGAAAACAAAAATATTCACTACAGGGATAAAATGGCAGCCCAGATATTGCAGTGTAACAAAGAAACGAAGCGAAAGTAACATTAAAATTTAACTATGGACTTACTTTTGAAATCATGCGTGTATAGGGAGATATTTAGAGGAAATGGACAGCTAAATCTCCGCAAATCAATGTTGGATTCAGTTAGAAACCACCAAAATATAACCCGATTTTTCAAACTTATCTGACCGATCGCGATATCTCACCTTAAAACGCATACAGAGTACTGAAACGCGAGTTTCGATTGTGGTCGTTAATAACATCGGCGGCAGCACCGTAGCTAGTGCGCATATAAACAAATGTCTGTGGTGTGCGCCAGGCTAACTGCGACCCAACAAAAGGTTGCATTTTGTGTGCAATTGTTTGCATTTTAGGGGGTGTTGACTGCTCACTAGTTTACTGATTAGTTTGTTTGTCTTTGTGGATTTATTTTTTTCTGGGAATCTGCTACGGATTTACAGCGTTGCGCTTGCTAAGTAAAATAAGGTGCGACTTTCTATAATTTCACGTTAAAAAAATTACCTCTTAACGCCCCTTATTATACTTATAGGCCAGTCATTAAAACAAAAAAAGGTATGAAAAATTACGAAAGTCTTTAATCTTTGAGACAATATTGTAGGAGGTGAAAAAATAATGAATCCGGTTTTGCACCCTTTTCTGCCCCCCGAAACATTGTTTAATTAACAAAAAACGTTTATTTTCAATACATTTTTGAAAAAAATTCCGATATTTATGCAAACCTTGGAGAACATTTTAATAATTATTACACATATTCTATCAAGTTTGCACCCTGCTACGATGACGGAACATTGCAGATAGTTGTTTTTTACTTTATAATGAAATATTTCGTTGAAAAAAATTGCGAAAATTATGCAAATTATTGTTTATGTAACAGAGTAGGGTCACAAACCCGTTTGTAGTTTTGCATAACTTTCTTTACCCCGGAAGATTTTTTTCATAATTTTTTTATCTGGCACGGACACGATTTTGACGTTTTGAACAATAAGTAGGGGTCCAAATAATTGCGAAAGTCTTAAAATCAGGTTGCAAATGTTTGTAACACCTATAAATGATATAATCTGAATTTGCAACCTCGTAAATGTCCCGCAAGTTAATAAAATTACCTATTATTTAAATAATGAAGCTATGTTTGACTCAAAAATATGGGAAAATAGGTGCCTTGATGAAATTTTGTGTAGTTTTAATTTTTAATTGTAGGAATTGCGAAAAATTATTGCTAGAAGTCCAGGTCGGAGATTAAATGTTGCCAGAAGTCGGTAAAATTGTAGGTAAATGGTTCAAATTATTAAAATTTGACATTGGTCAAGGTGCAGTTCTGGCGATTTTGTTTTTATATTTGAAATCTCCCTATTCTTCCGGGTTTTCAGGTTATTAACGTACCAGTGACATTAATGGAACAAAAAACAAATCCAATTCGCGAATTGTCAAGAAATGCTATTTTTTGTTCACTTCTGTCGTCTCGAATTTTAGATTTCGCCCATGCAATTAACAATGCCGTGAAAATGCCAATTTCGTTCTTTCGATATCGACATTACGAAGCCTTCCTGCTGATGCATTTATTTAGTTATGAACATTTAAAAATATCATGTTTTGCTTTTCCGGACGAGAGAATTGAAATTTCAAGTCCACCCCGACCATAGCAGATCGCGTTAAGCGCCGACATTCACAGCGGATTTCTCGATTCGAATCCTGTACGGGTGCACTTTTTTTTAATTTGTTTTCAACTTTTTGGCTGATATTTCTTATCCTACAATTACATGGCATTTATTTATTTCTTTCTACAGTTAAAATAGATAACTACACAAAATTTCAGAGTTGCACTCAAAGATTTTATTTTAATTAAAAATTAACGCGGGATGTACTTCTGGCTGCAGAGCTATGTACTTTTCAGTTAGTAAGGAGGGTTTATACATAAAGATTTTTACCATTTCAAGCTTTCTTTTTATTTTTAGCTATCCTACATTTCAAACTTATTGCCTAGGTGTATATAAAGTGCACATATAAACCATATAACAAGATTACAGACTATTTTATTGATATATAAAAACAAGTACTGAGGGCCGCTTAACGCATATTAGTTAGTGCGTGGCTGGGCGGAACAAAAATAATCCTTTATGAACATGTAGAAAATAAAAAGAAAAACCTACTCAAAGCAAACGGGTAATTAGTTAAAAAGACGGGAGATAATTTTTAGAGTTTTTTTTTTAATATGTAAAAATATTTTTAAGGGGGTTTTCGGGGGCATGGTATGGCGAGGAAAGACAGGATAGTGATTTTTTTTGTATTTTCATGTGTTGAGTATGTGCGAGTGTATGTTATTGTCACCCTCTTTCAAGGAGATTTTATTTACTTAAATCATGTTCCGCATTAATAAATGGATTGCAATTTGATGTTAAGCTATATACCCACATAATTAAAACAATAATGAATTTGCAATTTTTTTCTGGAATTATTATTATGCTGATGAAATTTTAATGAAATTGCGAAATACCTATTTCAGAAGGAAAGCGAAGATAAATTATATTCTGGATATTTTGCGAGGTTGTGAATTCACATGAATATTTTCTTACTTTTTATTGGGTATTTTGCCACTGAAAAATATTTAAAAATTTTAATGAAAAAACCTCTGCGCCAAACGGATCAGACAGAGGTTGGTTCTTGAGTACTTGACTGTTTAAAAAAGTCTCACACCTAAAAATATATAAACTAGAACAATGTTATAAACTAAAAACTGAAAATCAAAGCTATAGGTACCTAGTTAACGTTTCGGAAGAGAATCTACTTCCGTTCTCAAAACTCTTTTGGCCGTCAACCATGACAGTTCTTTGTTTATGGTTGACGGCCAAAAAAGTTTTGAGAACGGAAGTAGATTCTCTTCCGAAACGTTAACTACCTATAGCTTTGATTTTCAGTTTTTAGTTTATAACATTGTTCTAGTTTATATATTTTTAGGTGCGAGACTTTTTGAAACAGTCAAGTACTCAAGAACCAACCTCTGTCTGATCCGTTTGGCGCAGAGGTTTTTTCATTAAAATTTTTAAATATTTTTCAGTGGCAAAATACCCAATAAAAGGTAAGAAAATCTGAATATGCCACAAATAAACAATTACAGACAACACATGAATATTTATATCCATTATTAGAATGCTATATGAAATTTGCACCTATTTTCCAATTTTTTCGAGACAAGCGCTTCGTTATTTAAAAAATAGGTAATTTCATTAACTTCCGGGACATTTACAAGGTTGCAAATTCAGATTGTATCATTTGCAACCCGATTTTAAGACTTTCGCAATTATTCAGACCCCCACTTATTGTTTAAAACATCAAAATCGTGTCCGTGCCAGATAAAAACTTTGTGAAAAAAATCTTCCGGGGTAAAGAAAGTTATGCAAAATTACAAACGGGTTTGTGACCCTTCTCTGTTGCATAAACAATCATTTGCATAACTTTCGCAATTTTTTTCCACAAAATATTTCATTATAAATTTAAAAAATAACTATTTTCAATGTTCCGGTCATCGTAGTAGGGTGCAAACTTGATAGAATACGTGTAATAATTATTAAAACGTTCTCTAAAATTTGCATAAATATCGGATTTCTTTTTCAAAAAGTTATTTGTAAATTTACGTTTTTTGTTCCTGGGGGCGGAAAAGGATACAAAACCGGATACATGATTTTTTCACCTCCTCCAATATTGTCTCAAAGATTAAAAACTTTCGCAATTTTTGTCTAACTTTGCATTATGAAAGTCCGTGGTGGCTGGCCTATTAGAGGGTAGGTAAACAATACATATGTAGTGAAAAAAAGCATTGAGAAATACTTTATCTAATGTCAATTGGGAAATCATAAAAAAAAGAGCGACAAAGGAACCGCTCATAATCCCAGCAATGTCATAGGCGTCGACAATTTTCAGAATCCCTTTTTAATTTTTGAAATAAATTGAATTTTTTTTTACTACGTTATATTGATAAGCATGTTGTATTCAAATATTATATAACCTCAATTCATTAAAAACTTCCTCTCCCCCCGTGTTTACATCAGTTTGGGTGATTTTTTAAACCTGAAAAAATGTTTCAAATAAAAGTTATTCAGATTAGATGGGAGCATCTTTTTGAGCACAAATTTTTTCCTCCGCCTCCTCCTCCCGCCCAGGGGTGAAATTTCATTGAAATTTCAAATAGCAACCCCTACTTTTTATTACATATTTCGATTTTCGGGGAAGAAATAGACATCCTTTGTCCCAACATTTGTTTTCTCCGTACCCACCTTTCGCCGCTAATAAGTTTCGAAAAATTTAGTTTTCGGTGTTCCAAACATGCTTTGCCGCAAAGCGATGTAATTTAAGAAACAATTTCCAGGGACAAGATTAATTAATTTTTTTTTACAAGGAATACACGTCATTTTAAGAAAATAATGTTTTACCCCAAGAACTTCTGAAAACATTCTGACGTATTTCTTGTAAAGAAAAAATGAAAAAACTCTTGCTCCTGGAATTTTTTTCTTAAAGTTCATCGTTTTGCGGCAAAAAATGTTTGGAACACCGAGAATTAAATTTTTCGTAGTTCATTAGTGGCGAAAGGTGGGTGCGGAGAAAAAAAAGGTTGGGACAAAAGATGTCTATTTCTTCTCCGAAAATCGAAATAACTATATAATAAAAAGTAGGGGTTGCTATTTGAAATTACAATGTTGCCCCGACACCCGGACGGGGAGGGAGGAGGGGAAAACTTCTAAATTGAATAACTTTTATCTGAAACATTTTTTCCGAAATTGCCTTCCGTCCGAGATATTTGAAAGTTTCATGTTCACAGATCTTCCATAGTAGTCCATTTAAACCGCGGGGATGTGGGGGGGGATCTGGGTCAGAGAACAACACCGGCCTGAAGCTACTTCTACTATACGCTTCTTGGGTCGCTGATTCCGAAAATTGTCCCGCAACCCTGAAAGTTGGGGAACACCCGTAAAAATTAAAAAAAAACACCCCTTTGGGGGAATTTCCCGAAAATTTCAATAAAAATCAAAAAGGATCCTATGAAATCCCCTTTTTAAAATATTAATTTACAAAGGTTGATTTATACCAAATGTAGCCAAATTATATGATTAGGGATAATCAGAGAGGGTGGTAAATTGGGGAAAAATATTATTTATCTACTTTTTGCTTCAAATTTGGTTGAATAGGCATTGCCGGGCAAAAGTAAATTATTCTCAACTCCTAAGGGGGTAATACCACCCCTATTTGATAAATTTGTAAAATATATTTATTTACTTTAAGTTTCAAATTTGGCAAAAATAAAATATTTTCACCCTTAAATCGAGGAGTAGGCGGGGGTAGTTTTACCCCTTTAAGGGTTGAAAATAATTTACTTTTGCCCGGCAATGCCTATTCAACGAAATTTGAAGCAAAACGTAGAAAAAATATATTTTTTACCATTTTTTACAAATTTTATTTTGATTTAAGGGTGGCTTAACCCTCCAAAAGGGTTAGAATAAATTTCAAATTATTTTTAGTAATATTTCATCAATAACAAAAAGAAAATGCAGAAAAAATATCGTCCTCTATTTCAAAGCATGCTTCAATTTAGGGGTAGGAGGGAGTAGTCTTATCTCCTTAGGGGTTGAAAATAATTAACTTTTGTCCAGCAATGCCCACTGAACCAAATTTGAAGCAAAAAGTAGAAAAGAAATATTTTTTACCAAATTTTCTAATTTTAAGTCATATAGGGGTGGTTTTAACCGTCTCTAATTAACCCTAATCATACAATTTGCGAATGTTTGGTATAAATCAACCACATTTGCAAATAAATATTTAAATAAGGGGATTTCATTGGATCCGTTTTGATTTCTATTAAAATTATTGACAGAAAGGGGTTTTTTGCAAGAGAGAGATTTGTAGAATTTTCTTGCATATGCAAATATATTTTTAATTCCCTCGCTTACCGAAGAGAAGTATAGTATTCGTACAAAAATCACCCTCAGAGATTTTCACGTTTCAGATCATGCAGATTACAAGAATGAAGGTGTTTCAATTTTGTCAGTCCGTCTGTTGGTGCTCTATCTAAGGATTTAAGCTCTATCTAAACTATTTGATGCAGGGCAGTCATATTTGGTAGATAATTGTCGCTATTGTCAGCGAAGAAATGGGTCGAATTTTACTAGAAAATGTACAGGGTGGATCGCTTAAAGAGAATAAATAATGAACAAAAAAAATGTGACAACAGACGGACAATTATAATTGAAACAGGTTTGTTTCCATTAATTTTTTATTTTAATATTGTCAGAACATACTTTACATGCACATTATATTTATGATGTGACATTTTCTACAAAAAAAATTATATAAAAAAATATTTTTAAACAAAAGCTTTTTAGTAAAAAGCAAAAAATATTTTTTCAGGTGAGCAGGACAGCATAAAATTTTCTAAAAATGTTGTCTTTGTCCGAATTCCGCATAGTTTCGCCGCTAGAGGGCGCCAAAGCCTACATGTATTTTTCTTTCGCGTTCTGTAGTGGCGAAACTATGCGAAATTCGAAAAAAAAATATATATAAAAAACGTAGGGACAAAATTTGTAGGAAATTTTATGCTGTACAACTTTGCTTTCCTAATATTTTTCACCAACATGCATAGTTTTTCCTCAAAATAGAAAAAAAGGCGAACAAGCGCTAAAGTTCATATATATGTACATATTTCTCAAAAACCACCCTTTTTGATTTTTTATTTTTATTTTTTTTTTATTTTAATGCCTTGTTTATATTAACGTCCTGGCGGAGTTCAGCTATTGCTGCTCTACCACTTAACCAGGACACATACACATAGACATCAACACAACAACCATTCCCTGCGATATTGCCATCTACCTCAGCTGAGACTCGAACTCAGGAGAGATAACAGCGACTAGACATGTTGTGCCACCCAACAGCGGTCTAGGTCACAGCTACCGTCTCGGTAACACATGAAAAAACGCCACCAACATCCATACCCTGACCAGGATTCGAACCCGGGACTCCGTGGTCGCAAGCCAAACACCTTCAGCATTGCGCCACCGAGCTGATGACCAAGATCCCAGAGCCGCCAGACCTACGTCATTTTAGCACAGCTAATATTTTAACAATATATAGTGTGATATGTGGTTAAGAAAATATGGATAATTGCTAGCTTGAAAGCGGGGCCCTCTTACAGGTAACCAGGTGCTAAAGGTACATAAAAACACTACGAGCTTACATCATAGTATAAAGTTAGGAAAGTGTCTGGCAATAATGAATGTTGATTTTACCAGTATTCTCTCAAACATATATAAAAACCAGTCGTCATACTATGACGTAGGTTCGTAGTGTTTTTATGTACCTTAGCACCTGGTTAATAAGTTCTTAATAATAATAATAATAATAAAATCTTTATTAGGAAACCACATATCCCACTATTTAATGTCAAAATATTAGCTTTGCTAGGTAGGTCTGAAAGCTCTGGAACCTTACTCTATTAGAACTGCGGGGTGTGAAAATCGTGCTTAGGTAACCCAAATGCTTCACTTTTCACAAGTCTAATAGCTGTAGGAAGTTTTTCCATAAAATACCGATTGTTTGAATAACTTAAAGGCACTATAAGCGCACTTTACTCTTGAATAATTTTCATATATTTTGCCCTACCCTGTACACTGTTTCACTTGAAGTCGTTCTAAGTGCACCCGAAATGGTTATCGGACATGTAATAACTTTTGGCTTTGGCGGTATTTAAACTTTGGTTGTGCACTTAATCGACCACACTGTGTATCCTGGGTGTAGAATCGGGTCATGCCTATCATAAAAATGCATTGTCATCGAAACTGAACCAACGTGTAGAATTTCAACTCCGTAGGATAAGAGGAAGTGGTTCTAATTCAGCTTGCGAGATTTGACCAAACACACTAACATTACAAGTTTTTAAAAATAGAGCATGTAATGCTCTCCTATCTATGTGTAAGCGGCAAAGCTTTGAGGTTCTCTATGTGCATCATTAAATATGTCGTTAACTATAACATGCCACTAGGTGCTAGAAAAATTTCCAGTGAATTTCCAATTTAAATGGAAACAATAATGGATAAAACCAACTAACCATTATACTCTTCGCCGATTTACTGCACTTTTTAGATAATTGTACATTCTCTAGAATACTCTTAGCAGTTTCTTTGTTAATAATATCAATTTTAGGCATTTTTTGTTTAATTAGAGAAGGTAAAACAATTGATTTTAATTTTTCTTTTTTAATAATTTTTTATTTATTGATTTTGAATATTGTTGAAAATAGGGTTCTTCCTCTAGCTAACACTAGATTGGATTTTAGATTTAGATTTAGGAGGGAGGAGATGGCCAATTGGCCTTGACCACCACGACCCCCATGGATCTATTGTAGAGCTTCTGTTTGTTTTCCTTAGAGCTCCTTATCTATCTTTATCCTTTGTATCAGGCTCCACAACTAACATTACATTAGTGGATTTGTTTTACTACAACACTCAAGCCTCAGGGCCTATTGTGCTCGTAGGGATCTACGGTTTTGCATGGACTCCAAACCACGGTCTTCGGCTATCAACTTTAACGCACCCCCGGCCATCTCACCGGCTTTCTGGTGGGCCAATAGCCCTTGGGGTCTTTTCTGCAGTGAAGACAGTTGCCCTGTACCATCGGCGCCGCATTACTAAGCGACTTAACGGCCTGGGACTGTCTTAGTCGATAGCCTACAGATTAATAGACGGATACTGGTTCACCCATCCAAATGCCGGACTTGGCCAGCGTGCCTTAACATCGCTGGTCGAGTGTCGGAAATTAAACCGGTGACCGTACCTCATCCCCACAACTAACATAACTCACTGTCCAAATTTCAACGGAACTGGACTTTTCATTCTTAAGTTATCGTGCTTACAAAAAAAAACGTGACTGACGGATAGACAGACGGTCAGACATTTTGAAAGTTGTTCAGAATTCCATCACCAACACAGTGGTATGAATTTTTTTTCTCTAGGAACAATATTACCGGTTTTAGAAATGTGCCGATGGAATACAACATACTCTTCGTTTTGTATTTGTGAATATAGCCTCTTATTGGATGTAAAATATAGGCATGGAATTCTCCACCAAGTTTTAACAGTAGAAAAAACTGACCATAAGTATTTCATATTATTATAGTCACTGTAATAGATTTGATTGATTCTGGACTTTTGGCCAGCTCAGTGAGCGTTTCATATCACCTTCTGGGAGATAATATACTCATACTTGACCAAATCGATGATTTTACAAACCGCGACCTCTAGCTACTGTTTCATTGAAAAAGATAACTGTGTTGTCTACGTGTAGGGTAGGCAGAAAAATTTGCTTTCCCTTTCTGCAAGTTATGCTAATACGAGTGCAGTTCAGTTTTCCTTATTGTAAAGCAGAATAACATAGCCTTGGTCATTTTTGGAGGGTTAATGAACATGTTTGTACTCCTATAATTGTGACTTTATTATTTAAGCTATACAATTATAACAAACACAGTAATTTCAAGGTCATACTATTTTCTTTAACCGATTACCAAACGCTTAAATATGCCTGTGTTACACCAAAGGAACTTATATTAATAACAAATAGGTACAAGTGTTGATATCGATTCCATGATTGTAATGGAGCAGTTCTTCTATCACGCTCTCAGAAGTTTGGTTGTTTTTGCAATAGGTAGGTTGTCCCAAAACACATCCAAGTAAAAAAGATTGAACCTAAAAAAGGCACCTCATACATATTAATTCTACATATGGGAGCTTGGATGCAGGATTGGATACGATGGGTCTTATGTTTGGGTTACACATAGAACATACCTAACCTAATTTGTACACATAATAATTTTATATGTTATAATTTCGCCAGATATACTAAACGTTGGTAGGTATGTATTATATACAGATTCAGCAAATTTAGTTTAAGGTACGTAAACTTGTTTCTGTGCAGATAAACCACGCCTTGTCGTAGAACAATGCAGGGCATTGGTATAAAACAATAGCGCCATCGCTTGACCGTGTCGAGTTGAGAACAGCGCACCCATTCTGCTTTTAACAGCGTAGTTGTTTTAGATGTGTGGGAATAAAATAAATTAATCTCAATTTGAGAATTTCGGGTGTGTCGTGAATTATTGTAAAAAATGCTGTCAACCGGAACCCCGTCATCAACAAATGAGCGAAGAACGTGAAATTCGCGAAACTAATGTCTGTGCATTTGTTGAACTAGTGTTGATGAACTATTGAACTATTTGTTGAACTAGTGAACCTTGTTCTAGCAGGCAAATTGCTGATGAAGTTGACATGAAGGAAAGAACTGTACGAAATATTTTGAAAAGAAATGGGTACAGTTGTTTTAAAGTTCAAACAACGCAAGAAATATTTCCCGAGGACAATTTCAAACGGATGGAATTTTGTGAAATCATGATAAATAAAGTGAATGAGAACAAAAACTTCTTAAAGAATATATTGTTTACAGATGAATCATCCTTTTCATTACATAGGGAACACAATCCATCCGTAGTACGATATTGGTCTCGGAAAAATAAACATTTGAGTGTTGCTGTGCGAACTCAGTATCCTCAAAAGTTTGGATGGGAATTCTAGATAATCATATTATAGGCCCACTGCTAATTGATGTCAATTTAAATGGCAATAAATATTTAGAGCTTTTACAAAACCAAATAATTCCTGCAATTCAAAATCTTCCTGTCAACTTTGATGACATTTGTTTTCAACAAGACGGATGCCCAAGTCACAATACCTTAACTGTTATTAATTTTCTGGAAAGAACATTTCCCAATCATTTAATAGCTATGAGGGGAATGATAAAATCGCCCCCCAGGTCACCTGATCTAGCACCCCATGATTTCTCTCTGTGGGGCTTTTTAAAGGAAACCGCGTACAAACATGTGTTTGAACGAGCCAATAAATTAGTTGAATTACGGGAAAAACTTATCCAACTTTGTGCAAGCATTACTCCAAATCAACTCAATGATATGAGAGGTTCATTGTATAATCGGTTTAGCTATTGTTTGGCACAAGAAGGTGGTTTGTTTGAATCCTTACTTCATTAATTTATTGTTTGATAATTATTAGTTGATTTTAGTTTCTGAGGGTTATTTAATTTTATTTTAATGTTCTATTTTTGTAATTTACCTAATACAATAATTTATTTTTTGATAATTATTAGTTGATTTTAGTTTCCGAGTTATTTAATTTTATTTTAATGTTCTATTTTCATTTCAGTTTTAATAAGAATTATTATTTTATTCCCATAGCATTTACGGCTAAAAAAGAAACTGCAGAAATGCTTTCAATAGAAGAAATTATTTGTCAAAAACGTGACAAATAACTTCTTCGGGGTCTGGTAGACCTCAGTCGTTAGCCAATTGGAATTTCCAATAAACTATATATATACTACTAACTTCTTCGCTTTTGACGAAAAGATATTGTGTCGTTTCGTATTAGAAATTATTACCTATATCCGCACCCATCCTTAGTTCATGCCGTACTAAATTCAATCCATTGTGTGCCTCTGCTTTCACGATTTATGGAAGTAGCGGGGCGTGGTCAATTACATCGTTATTCCTATACCCTAAACTGCATTTTTAGAATCTGTATAAGAATGAAACATTTTGGGTCTACTGTAATCTTATAACATTGGTAAAACTTTCTGTTAATACAAGTATGTTTATCGAAATTTTTGTTCCTTATATGGGGCTTAAATCTGGGCATCTTGTTGGCCGAATCATTGTGAGGGTACCGAGTTCTTAATTTTGCAGAGAATTACAGTTCACTTAAAGCTCTATAAAATTCAATGTACACTTGATTTTCAACAACGATACTTTTATGATGCTATTTTACTTTAGTAAAAACACTTTACATCTAGCAAAAGACGTCAAGTTAGAGAGGAAAGATAGTTAAGACACTCGTTTCACTTGTGTTCCTACACGTATGCCCACAAACAAATTTATTTCGGCAATGTAATGTCGCGCCATATTTCTAGTTCTATTGAATGAGTGAAATACTATTCTTTCGTTAATATAAGTAGGTATTTAGCTGCATCTATTTCAGTTTTAAGTAGAGTGCCAAAAAATAATTACCTGAATCTTATATTCACTAACTGCAGAATGTTGGGTGCAGGTTTCTCTTCTCTTGTACCTCTTCAATGATAAAACAGCCACTGAAACCAAAAAGTTTAATTGTAAAACACAAATTAAGAGCAACTATCGGATGGTTAAGAATATGCTTTTGAACAAAAGTTGACTGTTACATAAACCTAGTTACTTAACGTACTCGTCCAAGTACGTTAGCACAGTAATACTCTCAATATGTTGCATAATTTGTTATGGGCTTAACTGCTGGTTTTCAATAAGTTAAAATGTATTAATTACACATTCTAACTTACCGACAACTAATAGTTAAATTCAAGATCTTTTTAGAGACATATTTGGTACAATTCAAACAGATTTATTACGTGACAGATTGCAACGATTGCTGCAGAAGTCTCTATAGGAAATTCACAATGTAAGAGTTTGTGAATAATAACTTCATTAACATGGCATGGGAAATTATACTTTCTTTATTTATTACTTAATATAATTTTTGATCCAGTTGAAAACTCACCTTAAACTTCCTTCTTTGCCATCACTGTACTAGACAAAGGTTAAAGATATTTCAATTTCTTTCCTCGTTTCTTTTAGCTATCGATGTTCTGGTCAGTTTAAAAAGTTTCTAATCATTTGAAAAACCTTAAAATTGTTCTTGCTGGTACTTGGTGTCACTATATAATTTGTGCATTCTGTTGTCAGCCAAAGCGTTAAAGTGCACTTAGTACGAAGATTGCTGCTAGATTTACCTAACTGATCCATTCCTGCCTTTATTTCACTATGAAAGTATTTGTTCAGTACAATTTCTATTAAGATATTCAAAACCACAGAAAAGTACAAAACAATCAAGTACGGCAGTCAAGAGTCAACTGTCAAATTCAAAATGGTCGGATATTGGTTAAATAAAACTATCAGTGCCATCTACATGTAACTGTCTTAATAAACCACAGTATCAAATAGTTCTCTAAAGTTGTAGAAAATTACAGTTAAAAAATATATGAAAGTATGATATATGCAGCCAAAAATACAATACCGAGTATCACTGCTTGCCGAGAATAAGTTAATAAATTTATAAGGAAATGTGATTCATACGATTGATGTAAAATAACGTATAATAATAAAATATAGAATACTTCTGCTTCTGTTTTGAAACTTTAGTAAATAACGTTGGCGTTGAAATCGCACAAAATTTGAGGTTTCATGTCAACTAAATACAGAATTACGCTTTGACACATTGTCATGGCTTACTAATAAAATAATAGAGTTTATAGGCATGTTGGTAAATGGTTTTAAAAACAATGTTGGGGATTGCCGCGTGTTGCTAATAGATGATCCTTTGAAAAAAACTTTCTAATATAGTTTTTAAGTGTTCATTAAAGTACCACTTTGGCATGTACCATTTGAGTGCTTCCTAGAAAACTTAGAGAGACAACATTTTGTCTTTTGGTTGCTGCAATTTTGACATTTTAAATTTTTAGTAAAAAGTCACTTATGTCATTTCTTATAAACAACTGACTATCCTCATTATTCACTGCAAACAGTGAATGATGAAATCATTATTCACTGCAGGGAATAATGGATAGGATAGCCTTATCCTTGAGAAAGCACATACATAATGAGTACATTATTTAATAGTCGTGGACAAAATATTTTATTAATATACTGTTAATCAGGCGCAGATCCAGCATTTTGTTGAGGGAGGGGCGACAATTATTTACTTTTATATCAGGTTTTCTTATCTAAACTTTGCTCCAGGGGGGCGGCACTCCCTTCGCCCCCCCCTGAATCAGCGCCTGCTGCTAATACCAGTTTCTGTAATAGAACATATTCTTCGTAGAATTTGACAAACAGCAGAAAAAGCTATTTAGGAATGTTTTTTTTCTGCTGTTTGCCAAATTGTATAAAACATGTTTTTTTACTATTATAAGCAAACAAGAAATACCTAATTCAATAATCAGTCCTGCGCCACATAATATTTTAATATTACTGTAACATTTCAAACACTATACAAAATGTGTTAATTAAAATACATTAAGGAAATATTTTTAAAAGTTTTTATTTAACTTATGTTTGTATGTTGGTTAGTTTGTTAGGTTATGTTAGGTTAGGTTAAATCTTGCAATCAAAATTTTGACTAGTTCTAAATAAGCTTTGAAATATTTCACACGTGTGTAAGTCTAGTGAAAAGCAGTAGAGTGTATCTAATATCCTCCTAAATCCAATATGGTGGACGTCCCAAGATGACGGATCACTTTTTTGTTCACAACCTCCTTGATATGGGTATCAAATGAAAGGATTTGACGAGTAAAATACGATAAATTATGTGAAGTCATTCTTTATCCAATATGGCGGACGCCCCGGGATGGCGAAATATTTTTTCTTCTCAAAACCCTCTTGATATGGGTATTAAATGAAAGGGTTTGACGAGCAAAACATGATAGCCTATATCGTTCTAAATCCAATATGGCGGACGCTCTAGGATGTCGGATTGCTTTTTTTCACAGCCCCCTTGATATGGGTATCAAATGGAAGGGTTTTGTCTGTCTGTTTGTCTGTAAAATAAGTAAAGACTAGAAAGTAAAAATAAAATTACTTAAATTCGTACATCTGGACAGTAACTTTGCTCAATTAACCGCCACAGAGCTTTTGGTTTTCAGATGTACGGATTTAAAAAAAAATTACTTTTTAGTAAGTATATTTTTTTAAATAAAATCTTCTATTTTTATAATATAATTTTTTTAAATACAATTTACTGCCTGGAAATTGCGGCATGTTTTAATGGTGGTTTGTTCGTTTGTCGGTATGGCGCATGGCACTTTGTTTAATCCATGATAATTGATAACAATAGATTCTCAAACAAAATTAATCATATTTCGTATTTAACATGTCCAATATTCCTGTGAAGGACACATTACGTTTCATAAATCAACTATGAAAAAACATGACTCAGATAAGATAATTATATAATAACTTCATTTTTCGGGATTAATTGAAATCTAATCAGGAGATCATCTTATAATTATATTGTCGGTATGAATTTACAATATAAAATTCAATACCGTCAGTTCCCCACAAATTGATAAGCGACATTTATTCCCCGATATCTAGAATAACTGTATAGTAGGATTATCTTGATGAAGGTTTAGTTTCTCATTAGCACAGTACCGGGCTAGCCCGTTCGCTCGTGGGTATAATTAGTAATGTAAAAGTGTACAACACAGGTCTATAATACATTTTTAAAATAAGTATTTTTGTAGGTATTGTAAGACTTTTATAATTAATGTTCCTAATAGTAATAATCATTCTAATAATAACACTTGAACCTTATTTCTTTGTCAAAGTCATCGCCTCGATTAAACGGGCGTATCCGCTTGCAGGACACACAAATAAAAGATAAATGCCAAAGTTTTTACAAGTTGATAAGCAACATTTATTCCCTGATATCTAGAATAACTGTACAGTAGGATTATCTTGATGAAGGTTTAGTTTTTCTCATTAGCACAGTACCGGGCTAGCCCGTTGGCTCGTTTGTATGACTAGTGATGTAAAAGTCTATAATACATTTTTAAACTAAGTATAGGTATTGTATAAGACTATTATACTGGTATTCTACCCAAATGTTCCTAATAATAATAATCATCCTAATAATAATTCTCGAAACTTATTTCTTTGTCCAGGTCATCGCCTCCATTAAAAGGCCGTATTCACTAGACGCATAAAAGATAAATGTCAACGTTCTTGCTTTTTTCTGTCAAACAAAAACTTATATTTAGTTTGAATATTATTACATTCTATTTTCTTCTGAATATTAAATTTGAGTTGTTTTTATCCTGCAATTTACTGCTTTTGAATTTATATTATACCGTATTATACAGAGTGTAATACAGTGGATATAATATAGGTAATATATCGGTGTTAGGTTTGACAATAAAATGCGGCATATTTACATCACTAGTAATGACATTTTTAATACTGCAGTATATCATATATGGTCACATTGAAAATAAACTATTTATGAAGTAAAGTATACAACATATAAAGTATAAAAAACCAATACATAAAAAAGATAAGAAATTAGCGATAATATTGAAGAAAGCGATGCCTCAGCAATAACTGCTTCCACATTTGCCGTCCAAGTCTCTTTAAACGAAAGTATCTTGATATTATATTTACACTTCAGTATGTAGAAATAATAACGAATATGACAAAAAATAAAAATGTAACAAGCCAATTATAATTTTTTATTCAAGAAGAATATTTAATCGATATTTTATTTTAGCCTAAATGTCAGGTCCTTCTCTCCTCTAAAATACGGTCGTTAGAGCTCAAAGATCAAGGTAAAGATTCAAGATCCAAGATCCATTAAGGTGTCGCGCCCAAGCAACATTTTTAGTCTTGTAAACAACGTAACGACGTCGTTACGATGTAAAATACAACTTACTTTTAGTCATGACGACCGTGTTACAACCCTTTTATGGCCCCATTTGGACGGTTTGAAAAGGGTTGTCACGACTTTTCATACAACTTTATATGACTTAATTGGATGTCATAAAGAAGTCGTTACAAGGTCATGACAACCTTCATTAGGACCTTCATACGACCCAATAGTCTTAAGGATTGAATGCGGTATTGTTGCATAAAGGTTGTTATATAGTCATTATAAGGTCACTTCGATATGACCTATGGTCTGATTCTGTACGCATGCGTGTTTGTGAATTTCGTTTAAACACGACACCAGAACTTAACGAGTCAGCATGTACTGTAAATATTTTGCCTATACGTATGTCTTGTAATAATTCGTTTACAACACGGAAAATAAAAGCTCAACAACCAAACTGCTTAGTATGAACCATGCGTTATTTAAGAAAATGTTAAATATTTAACTCGATTTCTAGCAATGTTATGATGCCAAAACTGCTGGGGATTAATTTTTACTGTAAAAGTGTCGAAGATACCCCAAAAAACACAACGCACCCTCAGAATACTGAAAATGAAAGAAAATTTTAGAATTCAAGAAAAATAAAGGATTTTTAAATATTAGTTTCAATGGGCTACAATGTGTACACATTTGCAGAGAATAACAGAAAATATCAAAAAAACACATTTTCTGGTCAAACTTATATGTATAAAGCCTACAAACTGAATTTTAAGTTTTAGTATTTTTGACTGTCAAAGATGGACGCCAAATTTTGTTGAAATTCCAACAGAAAATATGGCCGACGCTGCTTATGACTTAATAGTTATAAATTTGTATGTGAAACTACCAAGCAGATATAAGACTGTTTTTAAATTACTCTGAAGTCATTTTATATTTTAGATACGAACATAGTCTTATTCACCATAGAGTAGTAACGATAGACTGCCCAATGGCGTACGTGTTCACACCGTTCGCGTTCCCGTGACTCAATTGTCATCGTTTCATATGATTATATTGTCATTTTGCATGCTTTAAACTACCTTGTGTTAGTCTGTTAGTAAAAGTACGAGAGTGAACGTCTCTTACTCTTATAAAATTTAAAGATGAATGTTACAAGAGATTGGTGTAAATATAAACAGCCATGGACCTATAGAAGGGCAGTTAAAAGAAATTTAGATAAAATACGCAGTGACAATGTGGTTACACAAGAAATCTTTGAGATAAACTCAGTTCTTGGTCTAATTAAAAACAAACCAAATTAACCCGCCTGTAGTGTTAGACAGTATCGATACTTTTTTATATCGATATTGATATCGATACTTGAAGTAAGAATAGAATACATATTTGATAAAACTAATCACTATTTTTCTTTTGTTTTAGTCTTGAATATCGATCAATACCTATACGATCAATACCTATTTACAATACTTTCTGACATTTTATGCAATTATCAATAATACCGAATCGAATAGAATAATTATTTCGAATATAAGTGTATTTCGAATAAGCGCTAACATTCACATTTGATATTTTAATTCACGAATCGTATCGAGGTCGTATGAACCTCTATTACAACTGTCACTTTTTTGAGTGTAGTGTTTATTTTTATGGGTCGTATCGAGATTGTATTGATTATTGGTATAACTTCTGTTTCTGTTATCAATATTTGGATGCCATGATTTCATTTGTGGGTCATATGGAAGTCGTATTCAATATCAATATAACCTACTTTATGACTCCCCTTCATTTCAGGTACTATCTCCTGTCAAGGTCCTATTAAAGTCTTATCATGTTTTTTAATGATTTTAGTATAACTGTCTTCCTACAAGGTCATCATGAGGTCACGTTATTTTATTTAACGACCTTTATACAACTATATTCGTTAAGTCGTGTTAGGCGTTTTATTGTAGATGATATCAACCTCTTTACAACCTCATAACGACCTCTTAAAGACCATTCACCGTAGCGTCTAATTAGTCGTCTTATACATAGCATATAACCGTCATGCGACGTGGAATTTTGATAGTCGCGAGTATAACTTTATAACGACCTTCATACGATCTACAGTTGTTAGAGGTGTTTTAAAACCCCATGAACCGTGACATTCATATGCGCAGAGACATAATCCGACCTGTTGACTCAGTTACACTTCTTAAAAATATTATATTTATTGTTTACAATTTATCCCGAGCTCTTGTTTATGTATACAGCAAGGCAGCCTCCAGTGTCTTCAAAAACATACTTATAATTCAGATTAAACTTTGCCTTTTGCGCATTTCGCGGCTCATGAGATTCTGAAACACCTCTAACATTATTTTAAAAACCATTTTACGGCCATTGTACAACTAATTGGGCATGTAGACTAAAACTATGACTCAAAATGTTGCTTGGGCGACCAAATGTCACTCGTGACAATAATCAAGTTACACACTCATTACTAATTCTTGCTCACTCTCATATATTTTTAGTCACGAAAATGTTCGTGCATGCATATTTAGTAGAATGGTAAGTTTTTATCCACGTTAAGATTTGTTGGAGAGAAAATGTTTATCAACAAAGTCTGGTGGTCCTATACACTTTGGATATTGGATACTGTCGTCGATAAAAGAAAATTTTTTAACGAAAATGTTGATGACAGTGTCACAAGAATAATTTAAGGAACATAGTATAATTTATACTGCCAACATGTCGACAACAAATGCCGGCGATAACGCCCCCTTTGGGAGAGTCTACGCTTTCTGAAGAAGGAGTAGAAATACGTACCTACCAAAAATTTAATTAAAAATGGGCTTATATTTGGTTGTAGTACAGCCCTGTTTTAAAACCGTCGAATATTTTTATTTAAATTCGATTTGATGTGTTAGGTTAGGTGTGTGATAATTAGTCCAACTTTTAAAACTGTTTTAATTTAAATGATAGCACCTAACTATATCGTGGTGATAAAATGTTTCTGTGATGTGTGAAGTTTTTTAATTGTTTCCGGAGATTTTATACCATAAATAATCAAGGTAAGTGTCTGTTTTATTTTCATTCTGTTTATGAAACTTTTGACTCGAAGTGGAACCAGTTCTAGCATCGGCATTTTGACCAAAGGTTTTATTATTAATAAATTAATGCGGAGGTAAACTTTAGAAGGAAAGAAGAAGAATTATGAATATGATATAAAAACAGTTAAAAACAATTACAACAATTCCTAACTGATTACTATTTGTTACCAACACAACCCATAGGTATTGGTTTTAAATGAAATGTTCAGTACAGTATTTCTATTGTCAATTTGAAAATTCAGTCTAAAGCGTTGCTACTAGAACAAGTCATGACAGCGCCTGGAGCGATAATGAGACCCGAGACCGTTTTTGATTGTTTCTGGATGGATCTAGAGGTAATTTCAGAGTATATAAGGCGCGATTACCGGCGCAGAAAAAAAGTTTTATAAAAGTGAAGAAGTTGAAAAGTGACGTTCGGTAACAAAAGTGAGGTTAAATATCAAGTAAACAAAGTGTAAAGGTTATTTTGAAGTATTGTATAGTCAGTAAATTATTAAATAAAGTGTTAGTGGTTTACCCCTTGTTAAAATTATTTAGAGCCCACAGATTCATACAGGGTGGAAATACGCAACAATACCATGATCAAAATTCTTATATTTCCAAGTAGGAGTACCAAATTTCCTGTAAATCTACAAACTTTTTGCTATTATGGCCACCCCATTGATTCACTATTTTTTCTAACTTTTGGCATCATCTTCGGTATCAGCTCTCAAAAAAAAAAAAAAAAAAAAAAAAAAAAAAAAAAAAAAAAAAAAAAAAAAAACCTAAATAGCAATTTTGTTGCAATTCCGATGAAACTACCACCAGCGCATTCTCCAAATCCTTGAATTGAAATAACGTTTTCAGGTTTAGGACTGTTTACACTAGATGCCCATGTGCCCATATCACCTGGACTATTATAATTGTTCCCAAGTCGAATATCAAACGTATTTTTTTACACTCGTGATTCAGAATCAGAACTCCCCTAGCGGTTCGTTCTGAAAAAATGTCGCGCGTGCCAAAAAACCCGTTCTATATTCCTCCCGTATAAATAATTATTTAAAACAGTAATTGCATTCATTAATCAACTTCTACGAGACCGGCCCACCTACTTCAAATAACAATAAATAAATATTTCGAGAAATATCACCCACTGGTGTGTTTATTTGTTGAACATCGCAATAATAATCAAATTTCTGCCACTTGCTACCTCGTACTCGTGTTGTAGCATTATAAATACGTCAACATTCGACTAATTTTAACATCCTTAAAATTTAATGCACTTGGAAAATTTATAACGCGAGATTTTACGGATGTTTAGAATTATTAGATTTTTTTTGGAATTTAACCTTGCCTTGCAATTTTTAGAATGTATCTGGCACTATTTTCGTGGACTGTTTGAAGTGTGAAGTTTATTATTTGACGAAATTAATAAACACCCCGCTCCAAGAAATTCACGTCATTCTTAATTCCGTAAATAATGGCAACAATAATGGCTTCATAGTGGAGTAAATATCGTCTCTCTAATCGTTGTTTCGTATTGTAGCCAGGCGCGGATTAAGGGGGGGGAGGGGTGTAAGAGAGTGTCACCCCCCCTGGAGCAAAGTTTAGATAAGAAAACCTGATATAGAAATAAATTTATTTTAATGCATTCATTTTATTTTTACCCTTTAAATAATTGTCGCGCCCCCCTCAACAAAAATCCGCGCCTGATTGTAGCGATCCCCACGTATAAACAGGTGAAACCTAACCATCTCATGTAAACTCGCTCGTTTTTAATAAAACTATAATAAACTACAACTTTTAGTAGTTTCTGTACCGTATTTTCCAACAATTATTTACTTAAATGCATGTTGGCAGGTTTGAGCCCAAGATTAAGAAAGACGGCAGTTTAATGTACGGTAATAAACAACCACAATTAATAGACCACTGTAATTAAAGTAGGAAAATCCTGCTCATTACTCAGGTACCTGTGCAACAAAATACAGTCATATTTCAAACCTCAAAGGCTTCACCTCTCACGCACGAGCTTAGTGAGATTTGTAAACTCTACTTTGTTAAAATTTCGTCAAATAACATCTTCTTTTGATTATACGCTGTTATTGGTTGCACAAGCAACAATTTCCAAATAGTTCCCAGTCCTCTCCAGGATCATAGGATGAGTCACGCCCCACGCCATATCAGAATAGCCTCACTATTGTGAGAAAGAAACAGAGAAATATGATTTCTTAAGGTGCTAGAAAAGACAATGCAGTTTTTAGCCTGCATGTCACAAAAATAATACTAAATCGTTTAATAGAGTGTATCTCCACCTGGTTGAACAGACTAAGAGTGTCATTAAGACGACGCCAAGAATTTTAATATTTCAGCTTTGCTAACAAGTTACTTGTATAAAAAACAAGTATTTAGGTTTGGTCAATTAATATGCTTAAGATTATTTGAACAATACCAATCAATGCTTGATCTGTCTAGAAAGGTTGATGTGATTTATACTGACGTCTCCAAGGCCTTCGACAGACTTGATCACGGTGATCTTGATTAGTTTTTGTATTTTAATTCATTTATCATTGTAGTTTTTCTCTCTTTATCCTGTAATTGGGTTCCTGCTGGATATCGTAATAAATAAATAAATAAGATAAATGAAAATAAATTGGCTTGTTCTAAAGAACTAATACTGTTGCTGTTTAATATTTTATTGGAGGCATATAATGAATTAAATCATTTAGATATAAAATATCAATAAAGGCCCTAGTACAGAGTCCTGAGGCACCCCGTGTCTTATTGTTAAAGAAGATCACGCACGATAACAGCGACCTGTTTACCATCCTCAAGTTCCCGATTATATCACTCACTATTTTAAAATTGTGTAATATCATGTTATATTATTTTGCACCAGAACTGAAATCGACTATTTAACTGCTTATTTTATAGGTAAGTACTTCCTGTAGATTAAAACACATATTGATCAAAATAATTAATAAACCAGGTTATGCAGTGGAATTGTTAAGAAAATAAATGTTTATAGGGATGCTAACTACCTCTATAAATAGTATTTTAAAAGCTACTAAAATATTTTTATTGGAAATGTAGTAGTAATAAGAAATTAATAGTTGATATAAGGTTGGATATGTTCATTTTATAGTTAATGGAGAGGTACTATAATGTTTTTAATTCGTTCTTTTGTTTAAATATCATTACTTTTTGATAACGCCGCTCTATTTCATTGATATCTGCTTCTGTACTGTGATGATTTTTGCATATCGGCAGAAAAGTCACCGCATTTCAATATTTCATACAAAAAATATATTAAAGTAATTATTTCATTGCACGTACTTGTGAATTAATATATTTGCATGTATTGATGGGAAACTATTTATTATTTTTGGAAATAACTTTTTTTATTAGTACGTATATTTAAAAATCGGCAGCTACTGGAAGCGGCTGGAACCTCCCCACCCGGTGGTTGAAATTAGTGATGGGTTGCTAAGCAGTCTGCTACTTTTTAACTGTAATTTGATTCGTAATAGTAGCAAATGCCGCGAGCTCTGATAGTCAATTCAAATCAGCCGTCATGACATGCCTTTAAATCAAATATATTATTGTAATATGACCCACCTATATTTATCTAATTTACGACGTCGTATGTGTTCACCGCCAAAACAGCAATAGAATTATTTATATTTCATTTAAAACTAGTAACCAATCCTTAAACTCTGAATAATTACAAACACCTAATATATGATGATATTTAATCATGTAACATTTTCCGCAATTATTATTAATAAAGTTTATCTCTTGATTTGTAAGTCGACGCTTTAGCGCACTGGACCATTGACAACTTATGACGTATTTTTACATATGTTAATATTATAGAGACATTGAATTTTGTTTGTTCTCTGCAATAATTTGTATAAAAAACTGTAAGTATATAAAAAAAAGGTGCAAGTGTGATATATCGTTGAAATCGGAATTTTAACTGCTTTCCAATGGTTAGATTACAAATTGTAAGTAATAATAAAATAAACAAGTTGTTGTGCCAAAATGGCACTAAACGTAATCCGATCTCAACCAAAACCTTTTCAGATCTTCTAGAGCACTAAAGAAACGCTCATGCAAAGTTCCATCCAAATTCGTCCAGTAGTTTTGCCGCTATCGTGCTAACACACACACACACATACACACATACACACACACACAGCATTTTTCAAAAACCACTTTTTTGGATTCCTGGGACCTCAAAACGTAAAGATTTGATGTTATCTCAATTTTCGATTTTGGACCAATTTTAGTAACCTCCCACAATTTTATTGTGGGGAGGTTAAAAAAACTATAAGAGTACCTAAGTAGAACCATAACAAGACTTTTATTATGAATTTATACTTAATAACTTCAGTGGTTTGAAAAAGAGTTAGATTTAAATTAAAAAATTGATAATATTCCTATTTCGTAGTTTTAAATCTAACTATTTGAAAATTGAAATGAAAATTCATAGTAATAGTCTAGTTATGGTTCTACTTAGGAATTCTTATAGTTATTTTAAATATACCCTCTAAGAAAGAAAAGTTGTGACCAAATAAATATTTGTATATATATAATATATAAATAATAAATATTTTCCTATCGGATGACCCTTTCTAGGAAATGGCCACCTTAAGTAATATAATTTATACACTTCATTATTTTAATAAAATTACTAAATTGACAAGTCTTAAATTTCTAGTCCAAGAACCCAAATAATGCTATGCCATAAAATTATTGCTTTACTTTCACTTCGAGATCTTTGAAATTAATTACAGTTGACAAGGCAACGATTTCAAATCAATTAATTAACCAATTGTTGATTCGCATCACGCTGAGTTTAGAAAAGTTCCGACTCGACTGAAAACAACCCCTATATCTCCTCGGATTTCTGCGATCCTAATAGAAATCCTGGGGTGACGCAACTGAGGGTTGGAACTAAAGGGAAGTTCCGGATCTCGCCACGCCTACGCACCCCAATAAACCAGTCTTTTTATACCCCTACTTGACCCGAATGTAAATAAATCTAAGATCCTTTAGAATAACTTAGACGTGGTGGTTGGTAGCTGATTTTAATGCAATTCAAGAAATAGGGAAAATAAAACTGTGATTTCTGGTTGTATTAATAGGACTGGTTGTCATGTAAGAATTGAAATAGGTAATGGAAAAAGTGAAAATATGTCTAAAAACCGTTGAAAAATGTTAATTTGGGTATTTAAAAAAACTTAAAAAACTAAGAGTACCTAAGGAGAACCATAACACGACTATTACTATGAATTTTCACTCAATAATGTCAGTGGTTTGCAAAATAGCTAGATTTAAATGAAAAAATTATGTTAGTCTTCCTATTTCGTAGTTTTAGATCTAGCTATTTTGCAAACGACTGAAATTATTGCATGAAAATTCATAATTATATCTTGTTTATGGTTTTATCTAGGTACTTTTATAGTTTTATAAATATACGTACTAAGAAAAAAAGTTATGGGCAAAAATAATAAATATTTCCCCTTTCTAGGGAATGGTCACCTTAAGAAACTGTATTTCTTTTTTCTAATAAAGACCATTTAATAATATAAGGTCTAATTGCAGTTAAAATATAATTAATGTGAGGCTATAGACATAGGACAAACTGGTTGAAATATAAGAGGCTCGAAGAGTACAAGAAATCAATTGGGAACAATGTGCATTGAACAGAAAACCATTATTTTGTAAATTTAGATAACGTAGAACTACTTTATTCTGTAAAGAAAGGCGAAAAACTGTACCTATGTATTAGAACAATTGGAAATGATGAAGGTATGGAAAAAACAAATATGTATCCAACGAACAGCAGATTTTACCAACTTTGCTGGTTTTTTAGTCGCCAGATTTGGCAATTCTGAACATGTAGATTGCGTATTGTTTTACAGCTAAAAGAATTCTGGAAAAAAGAGGTTATTTTACGATAACTTTTTTTTGAAAAAGAAAAAAAATTTCAGATAAAAGTTAAAAAATAAATAAAATTTAACCTCAAATTTTGAAAAAGAAGAAACCAATTTTCTCCTTATAATCACCAATTATTCTCAAAAAAAATGCGACGGAGTTGACAATTTAGCCAGCTCTAGATAATGGCATCCTCGAGGACCAATTTTGAAAATATTAATTATTGCGCGACTTAACCTCAAAAGGGTGAAATTGTGAAAAACCGCTGAGTTTTGGGATTGGGCACCAATGAAGACGTTCTTATGATCAAATTGTTGGTTTTATCGCTATTTTCATTATCTGAAGAGCTATTTTTTTAAACATTTTGCAATTTTTAATTTAGAAAATATTAAAAAATGTTAAAAATACATGATTTTTCAAAAATTGTTTCATTTTGCAATGATTTACTACATTTTTTTTGGTACAAATATTTTACCAACTCAACTCGTGAGTTGAGTTTGTAAAAAAATACCGTGGTATTTTTGAGAAATAAATTATGAAGAATGTCATATTTTGATACGGGGTTTGTTTTGAAACATTCTTTAAAATTACGAAAAAAGAGCAACCCTACAAAATTGGCAAAGTATAACATACAATACTTATAATTATTACATTCTAATATAATTTATATCAAAACAGGGTACGTACATGCATATATGACAAACAAAAATCCAAATGACTAACTATATACATATAATTTTATGTATACCCGTATACATACAGATATATACACACAAATATTTCGTAAATACCAATATAGAAAAATTATGGAATGAGCTTTTATACGTGTATCTAGAGAAACCATGTCACTTTGTAGCAATAAAATATCATGGGGGTAACCAATTGGAGGTTACGCATCGGTTATTTTAAGACACACCTTTTAAAAACTTCCTTTGTACGTTTTCGAGCAATTGTACTTGATGTTCATATTCAGGATACCATATTACTCCAAATAAGAACGAACAAAAGCATAATAAAGAGACATTAGTACCTCTTATGAGTGTAACTCTGTTGAATTACGCATGATTAATCCTATGTTCTTGTTGGATTTTCTGACAATTTCATGAATATGCTTACTGAAATTTAATTGGGGTCAAAGGTGACTCCAAAATCTTTAAATGAACTTGGACGTTGCAGACAGGTGTGGTCCAACTATAAGGAAATATAATTGCGTTCTTCTTACGAGAGAATGGCATAATGTTGCACTTTTTACTGTTAAGTGACAGATTATTTTTTGTACACCGTCTCCTTATGCTGTCAAGATTATGTTGTAGGTTACTACAATCGCCTATGTCGGAGACTGAGCAGTATTATCTGCAGACAGTAGATGTTTTGTATTAAGATTGTGTTTGATGTCATTTATGTAGATACTAAATAGCAGAAGACCCAAGACCGACCATTGTGGAAGTCCAGAAGTTGCGTTTAGATTTTTGGATTTGTAGCCTTTGTGTTCAACAAATTGCACTCTGTTGCTGAGGCATGACTTAAACGGAGTGACCAACCAACACCATCAACCTTAGTCAGCAATACACCATGATCTATTTGATCAAAGGCCTTACAAAAGTCGGTGTATATTACGTCTACCTAACCTTGTCGATCGAGAACCTCTGAGATGTACTGCGGAACATACAGCAGATTCGTGGTTGCTGATCTACTTTTCATAAAACCGTGTTGGTGTGGTGTAATGATTGTCTTTATCGGATTGAACAGTAAAGAATGCATTATTATTTCAACGACCTTTGCAAAGCTTGAGATGATAGCAATGGTTTTATAATCCCTAATTTCATGCCTGCGACCCTTGTCACGCCCTATTTGTCATTAACATCTGGGGTAAGCAGTTAATTTACGGGGACACCCGGTATATGTGGACACCCGGTATATGTGATTAAAAAAAAAAACATCCGTCATTATTCGTGATAAAATCGACAAGAACGACCAGGGGTTAAACAAGTCGGTACTAATCAGCTTGTGGTTAACATATCAGGCAATAGATGGCGAACCTGGTAATATAAATAGAATTTCATGTTAATCATTCTAATAAATGAGTGATTCTCTTTTATAGTGCTAAACACATTAAAATGCATTGATTTCAGCATTAATCTGAAAAGTACAAATGTTTACTCCATATGTCAGTTTTCGCAAAGTCCGAATGCCGATAATAAAGATCTCAGTAAGAAAACTTAAGGGTTGACACGTGAATCAAACCTCCTACCAAAAATGTTGAATTAGTGTAAAGTGCGCGCATGAATTAGTTTTTTTCATATTAACCGAAGTTATAAATAACACAGGACGGAGTGAATCTTCCTTTTTCTATTCCGAAAATTCATCAGACACTTGTTTTCAGTGTAATTAAGTCAAAGGCCACGTTGAGGCAAATCGATCTTGGTATCGGAGTTTAAGACTATAATTTCACCAGTTATTTGATAATTTTACATTCTCAATTTATCGATTCTTAAATCGGAGATATTTCAACAAGTATTTAACGTCCAGATAATCTGGGTAAGTTGTATTTTCACTTCTTTTTAGTTCACAACCATGTGTACATTTTGAGGTTAGCTTTACACTAATTTACATGTTTTTTTATCGTAGACGGTTTTGGAGAGGATTTATTTTTGGGCAACGAAAGTAGTAGTTCCCTAGATTTTTGGTATGGTTTGATAGCCACGTGGGCAACCCCACATAATTTTAACTCTGGTACAAGTTTTTCTGAAGCGAAGTATACCGAGCTGTGTTTTCCTGGAGGATGTTCTGGCATAACACCAGACCCCAGATCCCGAGCACCTGATATCTACGATTCTTCACGTGGGTTAAAAAAAGATAAGTTATTTTTGTACAATTTTAAATTAGTGTGCTCATCCTGTAGTTTTCAGTAATCTTTTTATATTTCATATTTAATCATTTAGTAGTTAACGTTTTGCTTATCGTTCCTTTATTTTGATATAGTGACTCCTTCAGAGAGATACTGTAGGGTGTAGATTACATTTGTGGCCTAGAGCTATTTTTTTTGTTTGTAGGGACTGGTGAATGCACCCGCCCGAGACATAGTTCACCCCAGTCGTTAAAACCTATTGTACAGTTTAAGTTTTTTTCCTCTATTATAAATATTTTTCTTACTAGTGTGCTATTGTACATATTTTTTTGTTAATACTTAATAGTTCTCAAATTTGTCCATGTAAAATTAATCGTTGTAATAAATATTTTTACCTTCCAGCATTCTTTTTCTACTTATTTATCCTCTCACACTCACCAAAATAGGATTTGTAAGACCTAGGACCTTTTAATCTTTAAAGTGCGTGCGATCTTCACTTTTAGATCGTAACACCCTTTTTAAAGACTGGACACAAGCAATATCCTTAGTGTCTGTACGTCACAGGCATTTCTCTCAGAGACTACTTGACATAGAAATTTGGCACAGTTTTGTTTCAAGTTTTGACTCAAGGACTCAATGACTCTTCCTCTTAGTGCATTTAAAAAAAATCAGTATGTGCTTAAAAGCGTGTCTTTCAAATTACTTATTGTCTCTTGCGCTTGGTCTAACAGATTTTATTTAACTTTCAACGATACCTACAGATACCTAAGTGAGAGAACTGATATAAACAACTTTTGTGGTAAAGCTTGAAAGATATACGACTGACTTTTCACTTAATGAATTAAGCAACATTTTTCCGTTCTCTATTGTGGGTAGGTACTTGTGGCATATAATATCTTTAATTTAAGATACCCAATTACTACAATTTTACTGTTATGGTATGTTATTATGACTACGCTCCATAATATAATGGGAAGTGATGTTCTTCATAGGGAAGGGCATCTAAATAGATATTTTTATGTGGAAGGTAATTTAATTCAAAGACCTTTTCACTTGAATAAAATTGATCGAAATAAGAAACTGTCAGTGAGGTCCAGTGGAAGTTAATATACAGCCGTTTGTTACCAAAATGAGCGTTTACAAACAATGTTTCTTCGGGGAGTTTTTGATATAACGTGGGAGGCTTGATATCCGTAAATGGGTTAAGTTGGTCTGTCTAATTCGTGATTTATTTTTCTATGAGTGTTACATTTTTAACGGTTTTTTTATTAAATGGAGAAAGAAGTGTAGTGCTAGTGACCTTAATTCAAATATTTTTTCTTTCCAGAAGAAGAATACTGTGTTTTTACAGGGCTTTGTACAACAGATACCTTTCATATTCTAACAAAACATTCAAAGCAAATTATATACAAACTATGTAAATAGACAACGTTTGCATTTTATTTTTCCTAGAAACTTCTCTGTAAAGTGCGTTTTCACCGAGTTTTTACGGAAAAATATAAAGAATTCCCTTTTCTTTGAAATTGTAGCGCCTTAAAAATACGTAATTTAAAAATTGAAAAAATTCAGACGTATGCATTGAGGTCTTCTAAATATTTTTTGGCCTTTTGGAAATTTTGTGAAACTTGTTACTTTTCCGGGTTACAGGCTGTTTTCACGATAAATAATGTATTACATTTTATGCACATTTTGAATTAGAAAATACATGAAACTTCGAGACATGAGCATATATTACTATAAGTAGTATATAGTAGTATACAGATTCGGAAAATGCAGTTTAGGTTATAGGAATAACGATGTAATTGACCACGCCCCGCTAGTTCCATAAATCGTGAAAGCAGAGGCACACAATGAATTGAATTTAGTACGGCATGAACTAAGGATGGGTGCGGACGTAGGAAATAATAATTCTAATACAAAACGAGACAATATCTCTTCGTCAAAAGCGCAGAAGTTATTTGTCACATTTTTGACAAATAATTTCTTCTATTGAAAGCATTTCTGCAGTTTCTTTTTTAGCCGTAAATGTTATGGGAATAAAATAATAATTCCTATTAAAACCGAAATAAAAATACAACATTAAAATAAAATTATATAATTTGGAAACTAAAATCAACTAATAATTCTCAAAAAATAAATTATTCTTATTAAATCACAAAAATAGAACATTAAAATAAAATTAAATAACCGTCAGAAACTAAAATCAACTAATAGTTATCAAACAATAAATTATTGAAGTAAGGATTCAAACAAACCATCTTCTTGTGCCAAACAATAGCTAAACCGATTATACAATGAATCTCTCATATAATTGAGTTGATTTAGAGCAATGCTTGCACAAAGTTGGATAAGTTTTTCCCGTAATTCAACTAAATTATTGGCTCGTTCAAACGCATGTTTGTACGCGGTTTCCTTTAAAAAGACCCAGAAAAAGAAATCATGCGGTGCTAGATCAGGTGACCTGGGGGGCCATTTTATCATTCCCCTCGTAGCTATTAAACGATTGGGAAATGTTCTTTCCAGAAAATTAATAACAGTTTAGGTATTGTGACTTGGGCAGCCGTCTTGTTGAAACCAAATGCCGTCAAAGTTGACAGGAAGATTTTCAACTGCAGGAATTATTTGGTTTTGTAAAAGCTCTAAATATTTATTGCCATTTAATTTTCCATCGATTAGCAGTGGGCCTATAACATAATTGTCTAAAATTCCCGTCGAAACGTTCAACTTTTGAGGATATTGAGTTCGCACAGCAACACTCAAATATTTATTTTTCCGAGACCAATATCGTACTACGGATGGATTGTGTTTCCTATGTAATGAAAAGGATGATTCATCTGTAAACAATATATTCTTTAAGAAGTTTTCATTCTCATTCACATTATTTATCATGATTTCACAAAATTCCATCCGTTTGAAATTGTCCTCGGGAAATATTTCTTGCGTTGTTTGAATTTTAAAACAACTGTACCCATTTCATTTCAAAATATTTCTTACAATTCTTTCCTTCATGTCAACTTCATCAGCAATTTGTCTACTAGAACAAGGTTCACTAGTTTCAACAAGTGCACAGACATTAGTATCGCGAATTTCACGTTCTTCGCTCATTTGTTGATGACGGGGTTCAGGTTGACAGCATTTTTTACAATAATTCACGACACACCCGAAATTCTCAAATTTTTTAATAATGTATGAAATTATGCTAGCTGAAGGGATTGGTCTGTCTTGATATGCCACAGTAAATAAATTTACTGTGTCTTCAGTGGAATGGCCCCCGAAGTACCACTTCACAATTTGCACTATTTCTGCAGTTGTATAAACACACGGCATTTTAATAACGAAATTGAGATTAATTAATTTTATTCTTACACGTCTAAACAGCTACGCTATCAGAAGCATAATGGGTCCGCTGTTCGCAACTCGACGCGGTCAAGCGTGGCGCTATTGTTTTTATACCAATGCTCTGCATTGTTCTACGACAAGGCGTGGTTTATCTGCGCAGAAACAAGTTTACGTACCTTAAACTAAATTTGTTGAATCTGTATAGTATAGGTAGTACATTATTAATCGCGAAAAACCGCCTTTAACTCGGAAAATTAGCAAGTTACAAAAAAATTCTAAGAGACAAAAAATGTTTAGAAGGCCTCAATGCATACGTTTAAATTTTTCCAAATTTTTATATTACATATTTTAAAAGGGCGACGATTTCAAAGAAAGGGGTAGTTTTTCATATCTTTCTGAAAAAACTCGGTGAAAACGCACTTTGCAGAAAAGTTGCAAATAAAAAAGGCTTGTATTTCACCTGAATTGAATTAAATCTCACACAATATCAGAGATATTCTGATATTATTTGAAATGCTATTTTTATCTCGAAAACTATTGGTCGTAGAGAAATCATTTACATGACATTTTTCTTCTTTTGTAAGCTACAGAAATTTTAGAGTAAACTGAGTTGAAGTGTGATTTACCTGTTTTTCTAGGTCACCCTGTATTGCTTGATAATCGCCTCAATTAAGGTGTTCAATTAAAATTAATTAAAAATAAAATAGTAAGAGGCCTATGAAAAAGTGCCCAGCAGGGGGTCTGGTATTAAACAGTTACATAGTATATTGCATTACTAAACACTTGCAGTCTAAACAATGAAAACTGTATAAATCTTACAATGGAAGAGCTAAATGATGTTCTGCTCTGGAGCAAGCGTTTGAAAAAAAACATTAACAAATTGTTTGATAGTACTATTAAAATTTAGAAGGTGTAATAGAAATACCATTCATTTTGTGTATAAAATCAATTTTATAATTATTATATTGGAAATAAATATTGATAAGACACAGTATATGGTAATAGGGGCACAAGGATGAGACTTACAGACAGACAAAGGAATAGTGAAATACATAGTCCCCTCAAATTAGTCAAGAAATCGCTCTTTTGTGTAAAAATTTCCTACAGCTATGAGACCTGTAAATAGCGGAGCAACTGTGTTGTCTAAACATGAGTCATACTCCTCCTCAGTTCTAAAGAAGGGTGGTATTTGAGAGATATACCGGGTGAGTCACGAATTGCGCTCGCCCCGATATTTCCTAAAATATTTGGAATAGAAAATTGAAATTTGGAGGCCTTATTACACGACTAAGATGCCATCGTTTCAATAAAAAATCAAGTTTGGTGCACATCCGGTTTGACCGGAAATGCCCACAACTTTCGATTTTTAAATGGAACACCCTATATATTTTTACATTTTTGGAATCTAGAGGAAATTTTGAATACAATACATCCATTTTGGTCACTTTTTGATAAACATTAAACATTTTATTAAAAAATCTATTTCTGAATCCAGAGCGCTGTGGTGCCCAAAATATATTTTAGTTTGTGTGCTACGTTACTATAAAAATAAAAAAAGCAATATGATTGCATTACTTAATTCTCTAGAGGCGTTTAAAATTTTTAAATGTGATTTTTACCCACTAACTCCGTTTTCTTAAATGGGAATTTAATCGTTCACCAACATTTTTAAATACCTCATTTTCATACGAATCTAATGATACCAAAATTTTGAAAATCCGCTCAGAAATATTTGAGATTTCAGCCAAAATACAATGCAACCAAGCTTTTAGAAACATGCGGCTAATAGATAATAGATTAGTGGGCTTTGGAAACTAAAATGGCACATTTCTGTGTAAATCTGGTAACCTAATAACATTGGAAAAATCATAGTAGCCATTGAATGTAATAAAACAATATCAGCTGTCAGACAGACTCGTGTAGTTATAGGCAATCTTGAGCTATCAAACATTTAATAATTGTGAGCGCAAAGAACGTTACAATTAAGTTTAGCATAGGTATGTGGAGGTAAACACAATTACATCCACAAGGACATTTGCAATAGAATGCGACATCAGTTCGGTTTTCAGAGTTTTATTTAAATGAACATAAATATCGGGCCTATAAATAAATAAAAATCAATTCCGTTTGAACAATTAAACTTAAACTAGGTAACAGTAGGTATCTTTAAAATAATTAATATAATTAAACCCTAAATTGACATTTATAGATATTGTTCAAAATGTCCACCATTTTTTTCTATACACAATTCGGCTCTGCGTACAGTTTCTTGAATGGCTCTACGCAATTCAGCCGGCGTTATTTTATTAAGAGCCCGTACAACTTTATTTTGCAGCTCTTCACGGGTATTTGAAGAAGTTTCAGAAACTTTATTTTTGAGAGTGCCCCATACATAATAGTCGAGGGGTGTTAAGTCAGGTGACCTAAGAGGCCACCTGATATGACCTTGATTTGCGATAAGACGTTCACCATGCAAGTTGTTTAAATATTCCATCACTCTTCTGGAATTATGTGGGGGAGCACCATCTTGTTGGAAAAACAGATTTTGTAAATAGGCAAGAGGAAGTAAGTCAAGAAATTCTGCTGTCTGGTTTTGTAAAAAGAATAAATATCGTTCGTCAGTAAGTGTTCCATCAAAAAATATGGGTCCAATTATTCGATCTCCAAGTACTCCAAGCCAGCAGTTAAACCCAAATCTTTCCTGAATATTCCCCCGCCCTACCAACCTCGGATTTTCTTGAGCCCAGTACCTAGTATTATTTCTGTTAAACATACCTTGGTTCGTAAATCTACTTTCATCTGAATATAAAATATGAAAAGGAAAACCTGGGTTTTGTTGTACTGCATTTAAGAACCAGTTGCAATATACTAACCTCCTGTCGTTATCATCTCCATAAAGATGTTGGTGTATTTGGTATTTACAAGACCGAAACTTATGTTTCTTTAAAATTCTGCAAACCGAAGACTGACTAATGTCGCATTCCATTGACAATTCCCTCGTTGGTGTTGTTGGGTGTACCATCACAAATCCTAATACATCAATTTCTTTGTCCTCACTTACAATAAATGTTTGATGGTCATCTTGTTGATTGGGTTCGTTTCTTAATTCTTGTTCCACTCTGGCAAACAAGTGTCTGCTTGGATGACGTCTGTTGGGATATCGTTGCTGATACAGTTCTGCAGCTGCAGTTGAATTTTTGAGACGCTCTCCATATATCAGTAACATATCGACCTTTTCATTTCTACTAAAATTATTCATTTTCTTTAATTTTTACTCAAAGAGATTTCCGCAACGCTTTATTTTGTATCTGTCTGACAGCTGATATTGTTTTATTACATTCAATGGCTACTATGATTTTTCCAATGTTATTAGGTTACCAGATTTACACAGAAATGTGCCATTTTAGTTTCCAAAGCCCACTAATCTACTATCTATTAGCCGCATGTTTCTAAAAGCTTGGTTGCATTGTATTTTGGCTGAAATCTCAAATATTTCTAAGCGGATTTTCAAAATTTTGGTATTATCAGATTCGTATGAAAATGAGGTATTTAAAAATGTTGGTGAACGATTAAATTCCCATTTAAAAAAACCGAGTTAGTGGGTAAAAATCACATTTAAAAATTTTAAACGCCTCTAGAGAATTAAGTAATGCAATCATATTGCTCTTTTTATTTTTATAATAACGTAGCACACAAACTAAAATATATTTTGGGCACCACAGCACTCTGGATTCAGAAATAGATTTTTTAATAAAATTTTTAATGTTCATCAAAAAGTGACCAAAATGAATGCATTGTATTCAAAATTTCCTCTAGATTCCAAAAATGTAAAAATATATAGGGTCTTCCATTTAAAAATCGAAAGTTGTGGGCATTTCCGATCAAACCGGATGTGCACCAAACTTGATTTTTTATTGAAAAGATGGCATTTTAGTCGTGTAATAAGGCCTCCAAATTTCAATTTTCTATTCCAAATATTTTAGGAAATATCGGGGCGAGCGCAATTCGTGACTCACCCGGTATACATATATGAATTTTAGCGCTATTTCACCTTTATTTCTATTTTGAGGAAAAACTATGCACTTTGGTGAAGAATATCAGGAGAGCAAAGTTGTACTACATAAAATTTCCTATAAAATTTGTCTCTACATTTTTGTCCGGATTCCGTATAGTTTCGCAGCTAGAGAGGGCGAAAGAAATTAATTTCTATATAGACCCCTGCGCCTTTTTTAGATTTTCAGCCAAAACTATGGGGAATTCAGACAAAAACGTAGAGACAAAATTTGTAGAAAATTTTATGCTTTACAACTTTGCTCTCCTGATAGTTTTCACCAAAGTGCATTATTTTGACTGAAAATCTAAAATAGGCGCAATAGTATATATACATTTTTTTCGCGCCCTCTAGAGGCGAAACCATGCGTCCAATAAGAAAGACAAATTCATTTTAGGATTTTAATTGCTAGTATAACCAGAATTCAGGTTATCAAAAGAATGCAAAGGTTGTAAATCAATAATTTTACAAATAGTTTTTTCCTTTTGTTCTCATATATAGTTTTATCTGCTGTTTGCAAAATCCTGTAAAAATATGTTTCATTACAATTATAAGCAAACAAAAAATAATTCATTTTTAAACTGATGACTAAATAGATATTTTCTTTCAACATTTCATTACGACAAGAAACTCCATCTAATGAAGTAATCAATAACAGCTATCAATTCGATGAAGTATTTCATTGCGATTATGCAAATGAAATAATATTGTGCTGATGTAATTTGTAATCTATAATTTTCTATAGAAAAAAATCGATAACATCATTGTGTGACTGTATAATTTTTAATAGTACAATTTAAAAACAAACATGTCATTAACAATTACATAAATAATGGTGTGTTATGTTACGATACGAGCTTATCTCATAATTAATTGTGATTAAGCTTTGCTAGAGACTGCTTTGTTGTATTTACTTAAATAATTTACGAACTATATCCTGATTTCTATCCGTCTTATAATTGGCTCATAAACATAGACTGATGTATCTCTACACGATGTGATAAAAATATATTTTTTAAAATTTTGATGTCACAAAGTGCGACATTCTAGTATGGATCACACCATTATTCTGTAGATTGTATGTTTAATTTTATCAAATAGGTGTATCACAATTGGTTAAAATATTTTAATATCTAATCATCGCAGAGAAGATCAATTTTCACAATAAAAAATACGATTTCATAATTAAATCAACAATATGTAATATACAGGGTGAGCCATTAGTGTGTGAATAGTCAATAGACAGATAGTCTTTATTTCACCACCATATGTATAATAGACGTAAGAGATACAGTAAAGAAAATGTCCACCATGGTTTAGCTCTGAAATTATTAAAAACATAAGATCCAAAGAAAAATATCAAAATATCTATAAACGAACGGCAGATGTCAATGCGCTAAATGAATTTACAAGACTTAGATCAAAAATTAAATTGGATATCAAAACTGCCTATAAAAACTATACCGAGCAAGCTGAAAACAATATTAATCAGGATCCTAATAAATTCTGGTCATACATCAACAGTAAGAAAGGAATGACAAATATCTCTAAAGATATGTATTACAATGACGAACATCTTGACAACCCAGAGAATATTGTTAACCCTTACGCTAAATTTTTTGAAAAATCGTTTTTACCAAGTGCACCGGATAACATAAATTCAGATGATAATAGCTTAAATAACAATAGCATTAATTTAGTTTCCTTTTCTGAAGAAGACGTCCTAAAAGCATTAAAAAAAATGAAACCGAAGCTCGCCATGAGCTCGGATGGTATACCTGCATCTTTACTGAAAGATTGTGCTAATATATTCGCCCATCCACTAAAAATTTTATTTAATTTGGCTATAAAATGCTGTTCTTTTCCTGATATCTGGAAGTATTCTAAAGTCTGTCCAGTTTATAAAAAGGGCAGCAAAAATGATATAACAAATTTCCGACCAATTACTAATATTTGTAACTGCAAAGCTTTTGAAATTTTGCTGCATAATTGCATATATCCGCGTGTCAAAAACAGTATATCCTCTTAGCAGCATGGATTTATAAAGGTCGATCTACAACCACTAATTTAATATGTGCTACTCAATATATATCTGAATTCACTGAGATGCAAGTTCAAACAGATGTAATATATTTCGATTCCACAAAAGCATTCGACAGGCTTAATCATAACATTCTTATTAAAAAACTGTCCAACATTGGAATGTCACCGAATCTTACACACTTTTTAAAATCATACTTGTCAGATAGAGAACAGTACGTTGCATTTAATGGATTCAGGTCTACTGATTACTTATCTTGTTCTGGTGTACCTCAGGGGTCTGTCCTTGGGCAACTCTTGTTTAATATATTCATCAATGATATAACATATGAACTAGATGTTCATTTTTTAATGTACGCAGATGACATCAAGCTACTACATAGAATCTCTAACATAAATGACTGCAGTAAATTACAAAATAATATATCTAAACTCTGAGCTTGGTGTGTCGAGAACAGTCTCACATTAAATGTGCAAAAATGTAACGTAATGACAATTTCCACAAAGGATGTTAATTTTACATTTAACTACTGTCTAGAAAACGAACCATTAACTCGACCGTCCTCGTTTAAAGACCTTGGAGTCATTTTTGACAAAAAACTCAGCTTTGTCAATCATATAGACACGTGATTTTTCTAATATTTCAACGTTAGTCCTGCTATAACACTATAACACTCATAGCCTTAAATTAGAAAACGTGCAACGCCACTTTCTTAAATTTCTACATCTAAAATTTCATGGTATATATCCACCAATCGGTTTTCCACAAAGTGATTTACTTCAAATGGTTTCAATGCGAGGCCTATCTGAAAGACTCAACGAATTTGCCATAAATTTCTTAAAAAAGGTGATTCATTATGATATTGACTGTAGTGAGAAACTTCAGAGACTTAATTTCTATATTCCGCGAATAAATTCAACACAAAACGAAACTTTCTACCTTGCTATAGTCCGGACTAATACTTTAAAGTTTTCACCAATCTACAGCATGTGCTCTAGCTATAACCACAGCCAGCGTGATATCGACATCTTTAATAAATAGGAGATTCTGTCTAAATCATATAATATGTATTTTAACCTCCCTACAATAAAATTGTGGGAGGTTACTAAAATTGGTCCAAAATCGAAAATTGAGATAACATCAAATCTTTACGTTTTGAGGTCCCAGGAATCCAAAAAAGTGGTTTTTGAAAAATGTCTGTGTGTGTGTGTGTATGTGTGTATGTGTGTATGTGTGTTAGCACGATAGCGGCGAAACTACTGGACGGATTTGGATGAAACTTTGCACGAGGGCTTCTTTAGTGCTCTAGAAGATCTGAAAAGGTTTTGGTTGAGATCCGATTACGTTTAGTGCCATTTTGGCACAACAACTTGTTTATTTTATTATTACTTACAATTTGTAATCTAACCACTGGAAAGCAGTTAAAATTACGATTTCAACGATATATCACACTTGCACCTTTTTTTATATACCTACATTTTTTATACAAATTATTGTATAGAGAACAAACAAAATTCACTGTCTGTATAATACTAACATATGTAAAATTACGTCACAAGTTGTCGGTGGTCCAGTGAGCTAAAGCGTCGACTTACAAATCAAGAGATCGACGGTTCGATCCCAACACAGCGCTGTTTTTTTTTTCTTTCTTTTTTCATTATAAACTTATTAATAATTGCGGAAAATGTTACATGATTAAATATCATCATATATTAGGTGTTTATAATTATTCAGAGTTTGAGGATTGGTCACTAGTTTTAAATGAAATATAAATAATTCTATTGTTGTTTTGGCGGTGAACACATACGACGTCGTAAATTAAATAAATATAGGTGGGTCATATTACAATAATATATTTGATTTAAAGGCATGTCATGACGGCTGATTTGAATTGACTATCAGAGCTCGTCACCGGGTAGGGAGGTTCCAACCGCTTCCAGTAGCTGCCGATTTTTTTATTCTCCCTTTTTATTGTAAATAAATTCAACTCTTTATTCTCTTTAATATTTATATTTTCTTTTGTTGTATATCTTTACTGAAATGTACGCTAGTAAATTTAAGTAATTTTTGTACGATGTATGTGTTGTTTCCCATCTTGTAAATGGTCTTGCACTGTTAGATGGTGTACGAATAAAAAAAATAAAAAAAATAATAAAACAAAAATAGTGCCGCCATCAAAAAACATACCGATAAAGCAGTTAAAGCCGACAAAGGACACCGTCGCTCATTTTACTCCTTCGTGTCACTATATGTATTTCGTTTACTATACATATATGAACATTTGCAGCCAGTTAGGAAAGTAACTAGGGAACAACAGATTTTTAATATACGGTAAATTTGTAAAATAGACACCTTATGTATATGTGTACACAGGGTGGTCCCGGCACTGTGGGGCAATACTTCGGGAACATATAGTTTGGGTCAAAATAACATTAAAAGTACCTATCATTTTTCTTAGGGCGTCCTCCCTACGGAGATATTACCCTTTAAAGGTTACATATTCAAGTAGGTTTTTTTGCCTATTACTTCCAAACCGTTCTATCGATTTTAATAAAATTTGGACTGTGAACATATTAAATGAGTATATTTATTCCAGAAATATGGCGCCCTTCGTATCTTGTCTAGGAAGCCAGGTGTGGAATACCCCTAATGAATTTTATTTTAAATTAATTTTTGAAAATTAAGGTCACATTTTTAAATTCCATAAACAATTTTTTTTTAAATAGTGTTTCACATTACACACCCCTGAGGCCTGATGAGTTATACGCCCATGTTACTAATAGCTGAAATTAAGTACCAAGACAACCAGTAATACATGCCATCTCTTCGTCATTTCAGTTGTTTGCACTCGTTGCTGGCTCAAACTGTCTCTTGTACGTCATGCGGGAACTTTGACCATCAAATGAGGGAAGTTTTAATCGCTGTCCTGATAATACCACTTGCTGGTTTTCATCTTTCCCTCAACTGTTGTTTAAGTTGGTCTATTTCTCCCTCTACCTGGTGCATTTTCTCTTTGGCTTCATTTACTTCTCTTTTGACTTCGTTTACTTCTTTCTCGACCTTGTCCATTTTTACTTTGATTTTATATTTGAGCTCCAGTGGCTGAAATAAAGGCCTTCTGTCGCATTTCTATAGCTTTCCTTAATTCGTCATTGTCCTTTTGACGTCGTTTCTGCTCTTCTTGTTTTCCCCTTGACGTCGTTTCTCTTCCCTTTGACGTCTTCGTTCTTGATCCTCAAACATTTTTCTTAATTCTTTTTGGAGTTTTTGTTCTTTTCTTTCCTGTTCCTCTTTCTCTTCCAGGCGTTTTCTTTCCTATTTTTCTTTCTCTTCCAGGCGTTTTCTTTCCTGTTCTTCTTTATCTTCCTGGCGTTTCTTTTCTTGGTCCATCATCAGTTTTGGCCTTGTACGAATAAGTCCTATAATTGTTTCTCGGATGCCATGCTTCTGGTCGTTACCGGCATATAATTATGATAAAATCAACGAAATTTAATAATCACGTCAATATCGGTAATGGAATTATAGAGAAATCGCAAAACAGCACGAACAAGTCTTTTATTTAAAGTCCTTGTCACTATCCAACGACTGTCCAAATAGAAAAGTTCTAGAAAATTCACGAAAATGCACTTAATTAACTACTCGAAAAGTCTTGTTCAGAGTCTGTATCTCTTCTTAGTTCAAAGGATTTAATTACTATCACTAATGTCCTAATAAAATGTTCCAAAAATGTCTCAAAAATGCACTTAACACTAATTTTCTGTTCGAAAATAATCCTCGAACAATGTCCAGTAAATTAGTCCTCCCTGTGTTAGCACTAAATCCTAGAATACTGTCCCAGTCCTCTCAAACACTTCCTAAAAATCCTCTTGTTAAAACTCCGCGTCTGACGCCCGCCCGCCCCTAGGAAACATCCTTACGAATCTGTAGGTTTCAAATAATTTTAACAAGAGATCACCACTAACGCTTTATTTAATAATTTACTGATTACACAATATTTCTAAATTAACTTTTACAATGTTTATATTTACACTTCGGATTTATAACCTCACTTTTCGCTACCAAACTTCACTCTCATAAAACTTCTTCAGCAAAATCATTTTTTCTCAAAAACAGATCGCTTTATCGATGTCAAACACGAATATTTTTTTTTAGAAAATTGTTTAAGGAATTTAAAAATGTGACCTTAATTTTCAAAAATTAATTTATGTCAATATTTATGGATAAAAATAGTGCTGGAACACCCTGTATAACATTTCTATATAACATTTCGATAAAAAAGAAACAATAAATTTTTAAGACACAACATTGACATACTGTACAGAGACCTAGATAAGTATAAATACAAAAATACACAAACACAAAAATATACAAATATAAAAATATACAAAAATATGTAGAGCATCAGAGCATTCAGTAAACATGAGCATTCAAATACTCGAGTGGAGATTGGCAACGTAGGGTGTTCTAAAAAATGCATCAATCGAGTAAAAACAGTGCTTTAGAAAAAAAATGTTTGCATTATTTTTGAAGGACAATAAGTTTAGTTGCTCTATATCATGTGGTAAATGAACATACAAATTTAGGTTGGGAGAATTTTTGGCGCTTAGAGACCCACAACGAGGTACTCTAAGAAGTCCAGCGGCACGTGTGTTATGCTCATGATAACCAGACTGGATAGAGAGGCTGAACACACTATTGTGAATAGCCACAAGATTATAAAAAATAAATAGCGAAGGCAGACGCATAAAGCCCAGTTTAATGAAAATATGTTGACAGTGATCCGTAAACCCAGGCACTAATGAGTGTTCTTATAATCTTCTGCGTAGGAAAGTCTAGAGCGGAAAGGAGAAAAATAAGCATTTTTTTAGGGTGTCGAATTCGACAATGTTTTCTAATTTCCGGATGAGGAAGATAGTGAATGAGAGCCTTTAATTAACTGGTCAGTATGGTTTACCTAGCTAAGGTCATTTAGATATATGCTTAGGAATTTAACGTGAACACCTTGTAGATATTATAAGTCTCTGAGTTTTCTCTTGGTTGAGTGATCGTTTATTTAAAGTGAACCAGTTTTTCGCCTCTAGTTCTATGTCAGAGCTTAGTTGAATCAGATTAGCAATGTTGCGGTCAGAGCTCAAGAGAGTGGTATCTACAGCAAACAATGTTGATTTAGTAGGCAACATAATTAGCGAAAAGTCATTAATATAGATTAAAAATAACAGCGGCCCCCAGATAAAGACTTGGGGCATACCATGATTAATATCTAGAAAATCTGTCATTTCCTATGACTACGAATTGCTGACGCTTGTGCAAATAGGAATTAAAAAGAGAGAGGTATCCCTCTAACGCCATATAATTGATTTTTTTCGATTAATTCATCGTGAGAGATACAGTGGAGAGATCACAAAAAGTAAATACAATGCGATGGCCTCTCTAAAAACCCCCGACTTTGTCACTAGCGATCTTTATGACTGATTGCGTGGTCGAGTATCCAGAGCGGAGACCATATTGACAGGGGCTGAGAAGTGATTTGTGTTTCAGATAACATGCTTTGTTGTCTGTCTGTCCCTACAAAACTTGCAACCAAAATTTCGACTAGTTCTAACTAAGTTAGAACTTTGAAATCTTACACACGTAAGCTTAGAATGTCATAAAACTTCTATTCTAAATTTGAGTGAAAAAAAGTCTGTCTGCCGGTCTGTCTGTAACTTTTTTTTTGTCTGCACGTTTACTCAGGATAATGGGGACCCACTAGACAAACAAAAAACCTTTATGACTTTTCCCTCCAGGGGCACTTTGAAAAAAACTGACCTAGGTCAACCTTTTCAATATTTTTTTAAAAATATTAATGTAGATAATAATTGAGAACCACTGCTTTTCTTGGCCAATGAACTTGTAGTTCCCAATTATACAACTTTTAAATTGTCATAAAAAAGTGCAAAGGCCTTGGATCATCGACCGCCTCAACCGAACTGAGGCAATTATAAAGAGGTAAATAATTCGTTATCTTTTCCTGCACAACTGCAAGCAAATAATGGCCGTATAAGTTTAAACAGAGCATTTCTTTACATGTGTGTCTTTTAATTTGGAACAAAATATTGTTTATAATTTAGAATATTTAAATGTGATTATTAACGTTTGTAACATAAATGAGTGTCCTGGGTTAAAAGCTTACCACCTAAGTAAAAATTATTCGAAATCTGCATCTGCATCAATACACAGTTCGGTACGTCGAATTAAGGACATACGTACTCCGTTCAACACTAAACAATAAACTATCAACTAACGTTGTTAATAAAGAAAAATAAAAGAAAAACTTGGTCCAAAATCCAAAACGGAATACAAAAAGAAGGAAGAAGTAAGTTGTGTCTGTACGTAATCAAGAATTTAACGACTTGAACAATAAAGTCAATAAAATAAATCTTTACTATAAATACACAGCCACCCGAAATTCAAAAATAACAAAAACAACGAACGGCGGAACGTTGGACGTGTGTACATAACGAAACACCCACAGAAACTAAAACATTGCACAAGGGAGAGTCAGAGTATAGTTTTCTTCAGATCAGATCTACTAAACACTCAGAAAACGTCGATGTCTTTCATCTTATTTACCGCACCGCTAAAGACCGCCGACATTTTATAGCTATCTACACAAATATTGAGTATCATAGGCAAAGACACGCGCGACGATCTAAACCAACCTCAATATTCCAGCAGTTCTCAAAAGATTTTATTGAAAATTTTCGAAATTTTTGTTTATTTTTTTTCTCCAAAACTATGAGCTTTAGATCCCATGTTATATAAGGTTTTTTTGTTTTTCTTGTCGTTTCCTATCACCAGTTTTTTTAATGACATGAAACTAATTATACCCTGTATATTATAACGACATCTAGAATTAGATTATATTTTGAGATGATTCCGTTGAAGGGTTGGGGGTTAAATATGGGGTAAATAGGTGAAAATAAGTAAAGCAAGTTAGTAAGAGTACAGAAACTTGGCATTTGGTGTATATATCTCTTTATAATACTTTTCAGTGATAGAAGCCAACAGCCAACGTCTCAAATATTTTTATGACATCTGCGTCAAGTATTATATTATTAAAATTCCATTTTTTTTTGACATACTAGAGTGCAAATATAGTCAAGACGTATTTCTTTAAAGAGACTTAGATGGGGAATCTGGATGTGGAAGTAGTGATTCCTTAGGCAGTGAATTTTAGTACATTTTTTAAATAATAACTATTTCAATTTTTTTTATATGATTTTATTTCTATTTCATGTTCAATTATTATTTTCAGTAAAGTTGCTCTAGCTATTCCCTGAAGTTAATGTAAATTCTCGAGATATTCCAAGTTAGCGCAACCATTTAAATACGTTTCTAACGCCCTGGAAAATTGTCCATTTGCTATTCTAAGTAGGTAAATTTGTTATTGGCAGCTCTGACCAGATGGTCAGCATACGTTTGTTAATTTAAATAGGTCTCTTTAGATTCCGAAGGTATCTTCTTAAACTGACTGTAATCTTTTTAAGATAAGGGGATACCTTGTTATACTGAATATTTCTGACTATAGTTGTAAACTTAACCTTAATAGAAACGGTTTACTGTTAAATTATATAGACAGCAGTACCTATTTCAAGTGGCAATAGGGGTTGTTTAGTACCTACTTCATTTTAAGGCATTCTAATTTGTTAATCAATGGCTTAGATTTTAAAGTAAATCGTTTTTAAGAAATGGTCTGTATTAAACACAATTGTTGTAATAAATAACTAGAAATAAACATAATGAGAAGGCAGTACCGCTGCAATATGTAATATGTAAACACTGACATATGTCAGTTACTTCATAGTTTATTTCGTGGAATATTTTCTGTAAATGTCACTTGTGCTTTTAAATTTTTATAAAATGCTGAGAAATGGCCTAGAAGCTAAAACTTATGAAACTTATTAAAGATATATTCTATGTATTTAATTAATGTACTTGTGCGATATTCTCCCTAAATACCATTCGTGGTTTTAAATTTTATGTTTAAGTTTTTTTCTCAAACTACGTTGCCAACGAGTAATATAATTCGTATAAATTGAGTTTATTGTCAAACGGTAAATCCTTCCCGCTAAAGTGCTCGGAATTTAATCATTATACTTAGTCTTGTATTATAGGGTCAGCTTGCGTCGATGTCCTGCTGAGTTTGAAAACTCTTTATTTTATAATTACTTAGGTCTACTGTATCACCAGATGGCATGTTGGCATTTCTGAAAATTGATTTTTCTCCAGTAATATACAAATCAAGAGGGCGGATGAGACGATTTGAAAAAAATCGTCACTCGTCGTAGTTGTCTGATATTTTATTTCAAAAAAAGGAAATACTTCAAAAATTATATGTTCTACTATAAAAATACAAGATCAAAGAATATTTAATATCTAACTGAAAATTTTGCAAAACAAGTAAAATTTTGGTTTTCTAACTTTTTAAAATATTTTTTGTTTAAAAAATTAAGTTATATGGAAAAACAGTTTAAACGAAAAATGTGTAGAATTTAATATTCTTCCATGATCGATGGAGTTACTAAATCTGGAGCATTTACACAAAAGAAGTTTCCTGCAGAACACTGATAGGTTTCTGTGCAAATTATTCAATTTTTTTTCAGGAACATATCGCCTTCTTGCGGCTAGATTTGACAAGATTAGTTTTACAGCTCTTGAGGCGTGTTTATTAAGCATGGTTCTAAATATTCGTGACTTTTCCTCACACTTCTCCATACTGTTGCAATAAAATAACCATCAACCCCAAACCCATCAACTGTGGATTGTAGGTTATCTCCTTGATTTTTTGTGGAAAACACCAGTCAGTTACCTTCTTTATTAATTCACTTTTATAGAACAAACATACTAATTCGTGGAAATTTTGGATTTTTTAAATTCAAAATTTGTGAACACGCGTGAGATAATAATCACAGGATTTTGGAACAAGAGAGCAACGGAACAAAAAGAAAACTTAAAGAATCCGCGATTATTTTATTAAACGGGGATAGATGCGTTTCGAATTATTCAATAGATTTTTATACTAGTTGGTTGCTCATCCTTAGAGACGAAGTAAGTAAAAATAAGATAAATATAATTTAATGTCTCACGTGACTATGGAAATACATAAACAAAGAACTGTCATGGTTGACGGCCAAAAAAGTTTTGAGAACGGAAGTAGATTCTCTTCCGAAACGTTAACTACCTATAGCTTTCATTTTCAGTTTATTACATTGTTCTAGTTTATATATTTTTAGGTGTGAGAGTTTTTGAAACGGTCAAGTATTCAAGAACCAACCTATGTCTGATCCGTTTGGCGCAGAGGTTTTTTCATTAAAATTTTTAAATATTTTTCAGTGGCAAAATACCCAACAAAAAGTAAGAAAATCTGAATATGCCACAAATAAACAATTACAGACAATATTACGACTTTCTTTGGTAATTGCCCAAAAAAACTAACCAGATGCACAAACACATCTGTATACGGACTGCGAACAGAAATTTGTATGTCTTTTCCATATTGTTGAGTTACACGAAGTATTAAAATATTATCATATGGCCTGTTGTTTTCAAGATACATAATGATAAATAAAATTAAAAAATAAAAATCTTAGTTTTTTTGGGAATATTTCATTAGATATTAAATATTTTTAACTCTAGTATTTTTGTACTTTTTTGTAAGCATTTTATTTTTTTGAAATTGGAAATTGGTCAATTATTACAGAAGATATGATTTATTTAAAAATAGGCCTAGTCGCCATATTGGATTGTGGATTACTGGAGAAAAATCCTTTTTCAGAAATGCCAACAAAGCATTTTGTGATCTCATTAACTAATATTTTATATTTATATTTTTATATTTTTTGAGCCAAATGATAATATAGACCCATTTCAATCAACACAGACATGCAATGATTTCTAGTTAACTATTACGGTAACTTTGTTTAACAAAAATTAATTTATTAATAGTGTAGGTAGATTCAACGAAATGAGACTACTGAAAATTCTTGGCTCCGGTTTACCCCCACAGTATATTTTCATAATAAAGTAAAATAAACAGTAATATATAACTAATGTTCGAGTTTCTTTATTTTTCTTGTAAGCATATGTGTTATTTACGATATGGGAAGAACGGAATCCAACTAATTATGTTTTATACGAGGGATAGTAAAAAATTATGTATCTCTAATCGATATAAAGATGATGGCCTTAGTTTACTATCTTAACAATATTTAAATCGTTAAGCTTAATGTCGTTAGAAAAATCTCTTTGTCACTTCAGCAAGGTCTTGAGGGTATTAAGATTCCATTAACACTGCAGACTTCTATTTGTTTATTTAAAACATCTAAATGTTTTACACATTATTTATCATTGCACATCGCATACAAAATATCTAATAAAAACGGAATTTTTCACATAACTGTCGGTGGGATACACGTTCTTTTAGCGGGCACTGTCACCATTGAAATTCTAATAGACTTCTTAACTGATGAGTTAATTATAGCACAGTAAACGATGGAAGAACTTCCGGACGTTTGAGTTCTTACATGTAAAAAAATGTGCTGATCCATGGTGATGGTAATTTTTCCCAAGTTAGGCGGAACATACCTTAATATACATAGTGTTCGCCAAATAATCTGCACCAGATGGAAAAGTTTTTTATTCAATTGTTTTTACTTCCCTCGCATACCGAAGGGAAGTATTGTATTCGAGAAAAAATCACCCTCCGAGATTTTTTCGGATTCTGACGTTTCAGATCACGTAGATTACCAAAAAATAGGTTTTTCAATTCCGTCAGTCTGTCTGTCTGTCGGTCTGTCTGCTGGTGCATTAACTAAAAAACTACTTGACGGAGAGCAGTCAAATTTGGTAGGTAGTTGACCCTACTGTCAGCGAAGAAATGGTAGAATTTTAACTGGAAAGTATATAGGGTAGACCGTCTAAACGGAATAAATAGTGAAAAAAAAATTATTTTGCTCAAATTTAAAATTTTCACGTTTCATGACACGCTAAACCTATTTCTGAAAAAAAAAAATTGAAAATTTTTTTCACATTTTTGACAAAATTTTTACCACTAAAAAAAATTTTTTTTCTTTGTTCAAATTGAAAAGTTTTTAAAAAATTTTGAAAAAATTGAAATTTTTTTAAACATTTTTGAAAAAATTTTACCACTAAAATAGATGGAATTTTTTTTCTTTGTTCAGATTTAAAATTTCCACGTTTCCATGGCATTCCAAAATTATTGAAACAAATTTAAAATTGTTTTTGAAAAATTAAAAAAAAAATTTAAAATCATGTTTAGGTAATCTATTTATCACTATTATAGAACAGACGAAATATTTTTTTTTGCTCAAATTTAAAATTTCCACGTTTCATGACATTCCAAACCTATTTCGGAAAAAAAAATTGCAACATTTTTTCACCATTTTGGAAAAAAAAAAATTAACACTAGAATAGATGGAAAACATTTTTTTTTTGCTCAAATTTAAAATTTTCACGTTTCATGACATTCTAAACCTATTTAAAAAAAAAGTTTTGAAAATTTTTTATATTTTTTAACCACCACTATACTTCCACTCCATTACGTGAATGTGGGATTGAAAATGTGACAGATGGCAATAATATTTGGCATATGCACCTATTATATACTTTTATTGAATAATGGCACGCCAAGAAGTAATTCAGTCATGGTGGACACTTGTAAAGGTATTTGCGCAAGCCTTCCATATTTGGCACCTGTTATTTAGTATTGAACTTTTGCTGTTGGATGAGCACTCTGTATATTTTTTTGACCAAAAGTTTTGTAATAATAGCAATAACTATATTCCGATTATTATTCTCAATGTCATTTCGTAATTAATAATTTTTTAGAGTGACCGCCATGCACAAATAACGAGGGAAGTTCTGTGTAAATAACTTTACCGATTTTTTTTAAACGGGTTTCAGCATCAGTTTCAGTATGATTAATAACCACAGTTTAAAATTACATTTTCTATAAGAGTTAGCTACTGGTAAACTTTTCCGAATTTATATATATGCGAATTTTCCACTTTTCGGAAAAGCGATGAGGAAATAATCCATCCATTAATAATAATCAATCTACCACTTTTTTCAAGAAAATTGATCTTTACACCATAATTTTTTACAAGGATGCTCAATTGTTTGTTTCTTGGCGCCATAAAATTCCAAAAAAACACTGCGTCAGAATGGCTTCTCCATACCCATTTATCTCAAAAACTACTAAGAAAATCGAGCGTAACTCATTAACTGGTGCACCCTGTACAGTGTATGGTATTTCCCACGAATCATATGACGAACTAAGTTTCGTCAGGAGTTACACCACCCAACTGCCGAAACACCGACAGCTTAAGTAACCGCGCGGCGTCTGCCTATGTAAATCGTCGCGTCCTGATCTCCTAATCCTAAGAGGGTGGCAGATCCTGAAAACACTGAAAACCGCAAAATCTGACCCGGCAAAGAGGACGGCGCTAAGTCGAAGGCCATTAAAAGACTTTCCCGCTGCGCTTCCAGGGCCTACTTGATGTTTCACTCTTCTACAAAAGCACAAAAGTGCATCCAAGTAGGCATTGGTGTGCCAGTATCAACGTATACGAGCCGAGATCAAGACAGTTAAGGAACAGGCGACCGCGTGTCATTTGCCGGCACCGCGTGGTGTTTCGCGGATACTTTCGTTTGTTTTTCGCCGCCGCCTACTATTTAAAAGTTGTTAATTTCGGTTTTCAGTGAGAGGTTTTAGTTGTTTTGTGCCATTGTACTTCAATTATTTTGTCCAGGATTTAAATGTAGTGATGTGAGTATGATTTATAGTCATATTTTTATCGATTTCTTTAATGGAATTTCGGTATGAATGATTTAAGGCTTAGTGAGGCTTTTAATTACAATTTTCTCTTTAGATTATTATATATAAGGGCGACGAAGCTCGGCCTGTGTTTGAGGTTATTAATTATGATGCCAAAAAATTACTATTATGGTTTGTCTACTGTGTGTTTATGAGATCTTAGGACAATTGCAACGATTAATTTTGAAAATAATATCAAAATGTTGAGATCATCAAAGTGTATAATAAAATTTAGCAAATAATTTGAATTTGGAAAAAAAGGTTTTTGATAGATTTAAAATTAATAAAAACTGGATGTAAACATCCTTGTTGGGTTATACTCCAGTCACTTTAGACAAAAATTTGGCTTCTGATCTGACAAAATATAACCTTAATTATTTCTTAATTAACCGATTTATTTTGGTGTTTTCATGAAAATATTGAAAATCGTGAACGAGATCACTATGGCATAAAAATTATTCAAGGTAAAAAAAAACGGTTTTTTGCGAATATCACGCTTTCTGTGGCTCGGAGGCCAATTGAGGTTATTATAAAAATGAGAGATAATGAAATGATATTGTCTAAATGTTATTTGTGGCATTATCTTATTTTTTTCCTTCTTCAATTCTTTGGGACTTCCTGCCACATGTATGTTTTCTTTTTAAGCGGTGCTAGGGGAATCTACAAAATATATCACAATTAACCAGTATGTTACTGGTAAATAACCTCTACGCCTGTGACGTTTACGTCAAAGGATCAGTTAGAGGTTGTTTTTTTAAATAAACAACACAAATAAGTATAAAAACTTGAAATTAAATATTTCGCCGACGTTCCGGAAATCTAATCTGTTTCCTTTTTCAAGGTTTTTTTTGAAAAATCTTTTTTGCTGTGTATGACAAATACACAACTGTTGATATAGTTAACAGTTTTTTAGTTTTTATACAATGTTAAGTTTGTGAAGTTCTTCTTTTAACATTGGCAGCAGACATCTATGGAACAATTCGACACGCAACTATCCTCATTCAAAAATTTTATCGCGGATTCTTAAATTTTTCTTTTTTCGCTATCTGCCTCTTTGGTTAAAATTTTTGCCGAGTCCCATCAAAATTATATCAGAAAAAATGAAATTCAGAGGTCCAAGATCTGCGAACACGCGTGGGAGAACGGACATAGAATAAACTGGGGCTCGGCAAAAATTTTTACAAAAGAGGCAGATAGCAAAAAAAGAAAAATTAAAGAATCCGCGATAATATTTTTAAATGAGGATGGTTGCGTGTCGAATTGTTCCGTAGATGTCTGTACAACTTGGCTGCCAATGTTAAAAGAAGAACTTCACAAACTTAACATTGTATAAAAACTAAAAAACTGTTAACTATATCAACAGTTCTATGTAAATAGTAAGTATCTATGGATATTGAATATAACAAACATTCTTAGAGCTGTGTATTTGTTATACACAGCAAAAAAAAATTTTCAAAAAAGCCTTGAAAAAGGAAACATTAGATTTCCGAAACGTCGGCGAAATATTTAATTTCAAGTTTTTATACTTATTTGTGTTGTTTATTTAAAAAGGTTATTTACCAGTAACATACTGGTTAATTGTGATATATTTTGTAGATTTCCCTAGCACCGCTTAAAAAGAAAACATACATGTGGCAGGAAGTCCCAAAGAATTGAAGAGGGAAAAAAAATGAAATGATTTCCATTTTTTATGTACAACGAACGGTTTAGGCAAAAATGTCCTTCGAAGTTTCCGCGCAAGGGAAGTTTTATATTCCTATTACGTGAACACCAAGTACACTATGTTATTAAAATTCGGTTTCAGTGAGTTTCTATTAACAACGAATAAGATTATGAAATTTTCTTTACAGTTAAAACTTTGTCTAATACTTTTTTTGGAAAATTAGGTACATTTTCCTTCATAACGACGGACGCCACTGGCGGATTTTAAAATATTTTACCGTGGTACAATCTCCTGATGGATAAGTACCTTCCACCCAAATTTTATAAAAATCACATTGTAAATAAGAGTGCTGTGATAGGAGTCATGAGACATACTGTATAATAGTTAACATATATACCGGGTGTTAGAAAAGTATGGGAACGGTGAAAAATCTCGAACAGTTTGCATCAAATCGAAAAATAAAAAAATACGTGTCAAAAAGTTTTCAAAAAACTATCTACTCATACCAAAAATGACCTCCCGACCTACCAACCAGGGGGTGGGGCGAGGGGCAACTTTAAAATTTCAAATGGAAACCCCTATTTTTTATTGCGGAATCGGATTCTACGGCAAAAAATACGTAAGTTTTATTCAGGACATTTTTTTCGATTCTTGCACGGTGTCGCTGTAATCGCAAAAAATGAAAAGAATGCATGACTGTTTCAAAAGTAGCGTCTTGTGCCCATAAAAAAAGTCCAATTCAAAAACCTAAAAACACGTATTTGTTATTTTTACGAAATCTATCCAAAGACATTGGATTCGACTCTCCCACCCCCAACCCAGTGGGTGGGGCGGGGGACAACTTTGAAATTTGTAATGAAAATCCCTATTTTTTTTTTGCGGATTCGGATTCTACGACCAAAAATACGTGAATTTTATAACGGGAATTTTTTTCGATTCTCTCAAGGTGTCGCTGCAATCGCAAAAAATGTTACAACTCGTAGAAATTTCACAAAACAAAGACTGTTATTAACAACACTTAAAAAAAACATTCATAAAAATCAAGATATCACAGATATTGTTTTTCAAACTGAATGTTTTTTTGTCAACACGAGTAGCTGTATTTACAAACTTATGGAGACTTCAGGTTTATTTCAATTTTTTGCGATTGCAGCGACACCTTGCAAGAATCGAAAAAAATGTCCGATATAAAATTCACGTATTTTTGGTCGTAGAATCCGAATCCGCTATAAAAAATACGGATTTTCATTACAAATTTCAAAGTTGTCCCCCCGCCCCACCCACTGGGTTGGGGGTGGGAGAGTCGAATCCAATGTCTTTGGATAGATTTCGTAAAAATAACAAATACGTGTTTTTCAGTTTTTGAATTGGACTTTTTTTATGGGCACAAGACGCTACTCTTGAAACAGTCATGCGTTCTTTTAATTTTTTGCGATTACAGCGACACCGTGCAAGAATCGAAAAAAATGTTCTGAATAAAACTTACGTATTTTTTGCCGTAGAATCCGATTCCGCAATAAAAAATAGGGGTTTCCATTTGAAATTTTAAAGTTGCCCCTCGCCCCACCCCCTTTTTGGTGGGTGGGGAGGTCATTTTTGGTATGAGTAGATAGTTTTTTGAAAACTTTTTGACACGTATTTTTTTATTTTTCGATTTGATGCAAACTGTTCGAGATTTTTCACCGTTCCCATACTTTTCTAACACCCGGTATGTATTTTATTTGATATATCGATCAGTTAATAAATACTACACATAGAGCAAGCACGTATTCTATACACGAACTATATGAAATGGAGCATATTATGCCTTGTGCAGAAACTTTGAAGCAAATTTTTGCCTAAACCGTTCGTTGTACATAAAAAATAAAATCATTTTTGTGCAGAATTTGATTATCTTTCATAATAACCTCAATTGGCCTCCGCGATATTCGCAAAAAACCGTTTTTTGTAAACTTTGAATAATTTTTTATGCCATGTGATCTCTCGTTCTCGATTTTTAATATTTTCTTTAAAACACCAGAATATATCGATTTAAAATAAAGAAATGAAGGATGTATTTTGTTAGATCAGAAAGGTCTAATTTCACTGGGTTATTATCGAAATTTTCAATCATTGGTAAGATAATTGTTGAACATTCTAGATAGTAGGTACAAAAAATAAAGTTAATATTTTGAGGTATAAAAAAATCTTTAAGTGAATCATTCATCGTGGTACATAGAGGTTGACAAAATAATGATTTTAGGTAACATTGCTGCATTTGAAATTTGTCATCTCCCGGTGATGACAGATTGATTGACGAAATTATTGTTGGCTCACTATGCATTTTGAGTTTGCGCACTTTTAAATAAGTTTAGAAACATGGTAGGTACGGTATGTACAAATTAGAATTTTTGCCTTATTAAAAAAATAGTAATTTTTTTGTTTCATACTAGTACAATACATTATTCTGAATAAAAAAAAGAATACATTTTTTTCATATGACAATTTCACAGATACAAATTATTTTAAGTTGAAAAAAAAGATTTTAAGGGCCCATATCTCAAACGCCTTTGAACACACAACGATGTAATCTTGTACAACGGGGTTTCTAAAGGTGCTGATTAGGAATATTTTACTAGTTTTTCTCTAAAAAAATCGCTAATACTTTCTATTCAAAAATCGACCCCCTTTTTCCATGATAGAATCGAACGCCACTGACTACAGTCGAATGTAGTTACGTCTAAAGACTCACTTCATAGGTATATACTTACCACCAAAATTTCAAAACATTCGGATATCAGGTGAGCGAGATATGAGGGCGGCTCCATGAAAAGTGGGACACACTGTATATTATAATTTAATCAAAAACTATATTATATTTTGGGATTATTCCGTTGAAGGGTTGGGGGTTAAATAGGAGAAAATAAGTAAAGCAAGCTGGTAACAGTACAGAAACTTGAAATTCGGCATATGTACTAGAAGACAAGGCCTTATATTTTTTTAAATATTTTTCAACCCCCACCACCCATATCTACTCTATTACTAAACTGGGTTGATAAAATGAAATTGAGACATTTTCTTGAAATTTGGCATACGTACGTATTATAACGACATATGGAACTAGATTATATTTTGAGATGATTCCGTTGAAGGGTAAGGAAAAATAAGTAAAGCAAGTTGGTGTGTAAGGAAAGTTGGGATTTGGTGTACATACTAGAAGCGAAGGCCTCAGGTTTTTGTATAAGATTTTATATGCGGTAAATCGATAACATAAATTGAATTATAAAATATCTATAAGAAACATAAAACTAGAGAATTTATTAATATCATCCCGTTTATAACATATTTCTGAACTCTACAATAGATTTCTATAAGATATTTCACAATTAGTAACATGTTTTGTTTAAATACCATTAAAGATTCATAAATAATGAGTTTACAACTGAAATTATAGGTTATAATCACTAAAATCAGGCGACAGTTGCATATGTACAAAAAGTATTTGTTATCATACCCACTTACCTATTAAAGTTTGAGCCGAAACACGAACAAACTTATGCACACACATAATTTAACCGTTTTTAAGGAAAACGCACGTTAATAGTTGTAAAATATAACACTACCGAAGTACAAAATCACCAAACTAAACAGGGCGAGGGAAACAAAAGACGATCGGCAAACATTATTTAATTGTTGTCAAATCTCATGCTCTCATGGATATCTTTGATAAACAGGGGGCAGCGTTGCAGTTGTGTTCCATTAGAAGGTATGCATGCAAAGATTTGTGGAATATTATAAAGTGAGTATATGCCTGCTTGCTTGATTATCATGTAAAAACATGAATTACACCAATATGACATGACAGGTAAGTATGCTAATGAAACTTGTACTTTTAATGTTTTAGATTTAAACATCTAGGATATAAAATAGATAGGTATTGAAGTAACTAATTTGGGTATTTTATATTAGGTATTTATTTATAAAAATGTGAAAGACTGGTGAATGTGTATGCCTAATGTTTTTAAGGTTATGGCGAAAGTAAATTACACAGCCACACACAAAGAAAAGTTCTGTACCAGAGACATGAGTACATAGATTTGGTGTATTTTTTTATGCTGAATCCTAACCCGCTGCCCAAAAATCGATTTACCAGGTAATTACATTCACATCCAGTTGATTGGAAGTACAGTAATCGTAAAACAAATTTCAAAAATTTTTATTCTTGAAATAGGTTTAGAATGTCATGAAACGTCGACATTTTAAATTTGAGCGGAAAAAAAATTCTGTCTGTCTGTCTGTAACTTTTTTTTTGTCCGCACGATTTCTCCGGAACGGTTTAAGACATTGACTTGAAATTTTGCACACGTATATACCATAACGAGATCTGAAGGGTTGGGGGTTGGAGGGGGGGTAAATAGGAGTAAATGGGGGTAAATATGTAAATCAAGATGATAAGAGTACAGAAATTTGAAATTTGATGTATGTACTACAAGCCAAGGCCTAAAAATTTTTTATAATATTTTTCATCCCCTCACCACCACCCCCAATCCATTATTAAAGGGGTTGATCAAATAGAATTGAGATATTCATTTGAAATTTGGTACACGTATATATTATAATGATATCAGAAACTAGATTATATTTTGGGATTATTCTGATGAAGGGTGGGGGTTAAATAGGGGTAAATAGGGGAAAATAGGTGAAGCAAGCTGATAAGAGTACAGAAACTTGAAATTCGGTGTATTTACTAGAAACCAAGGCCTCAGATTTTTTATTATATTTTTCAACTCCCCACCAACCCTGCTCCATAATAGAAAGGGTTGGTAAAATAAAATTAAGATATTCACTTGAAATCTGGTACACGTATGTATCATAACGACATCTGGAACTAGATTATATTTTGAGATGATTCCGTTGAAGGGTTGGGGGTGAAATAGGGATAAATAGGGAAAAATAAATAAAGCAAGCTGGTAAGAGTACAGAAATTTGAAATTAGGGATGTGTACTAGAAGCGAAGGCCTCAAAATTTTTTACAATACTTTTCATACCCTCACCACCACCCCCACTCCATTATTAAAGGGGTTGATAAAATAAAATTGAGATATGCACTTGAAATCTGGTACACGTATGTATTATAACGACCCATTATGGCGGATTGAAAAGAAATTGGCATTTACCACCCAAAGAAATGCGTTATGAATGTTTAAAAAGTTGTCACATAAACATTCATAATGCATTTTCTTGGGTGGTAAATAGGTACCATTTTTCGCGGTATTTTTCAATCCACCATAATGGATCCGAAATTTTGGATTTAAGAATTTCCGAATTAAAACCTTATATTGTTGATTAGCAACTTTGAAAATCCCCGAGTAACAAATTTCAGCCATAATCTTCAAATTTTGAATGCTTTTCCAATTTTTACATCTGCCATATTGAATCTACCATATTTTATCCAGGAATTTTCGGATTCGGACTTCAGTGGCAACAAAATTCAGGCAAAAATATTGAATAGAAAAATGTGTGACTTAAAGAGGTAAACGGGACCCTGGTCTGTAGGGGTGGTTTCCAACCCTTTGAGGGATATGATATATTATTATTATATTTTTTTGGCATGTTGTCTATCAACTTACATTTATATGTTTGGTGGTACAATATACAAGGCTATGGGTTTTCACACTTTATTGCACTAACATTCGTTATTTGATCTTAAGGGTGGAATTAACTCCTACGTAGGGGTGGGTGTGGATTTAATTTGCATATATTTCTTTTTAATGCTCAACATTTTAAAATCAATCTGAAAGTATTTACTAATTGTGCATTTCATTAAAAGGCTTTACATTTATAATTTCTTAAAGAATACTTAAAGAATCCACGATTATTTTATTAAACGAGGATAGATGCATTTCAAATTATTCAATAGATTTTTGTACTAGTTGATTGCCCATCCTTAGAGACGAAGTGAGTAAAAATAAGATAAATATAATTTAATGTCCCACGTGACTAGGGAAATACATAAACAAAGAACTGTCATGGTTGACGGCCAAAAGTTTTGAGAACGGAAGTAGATTCTCTTCCAAAACGTTAACTGCATATAGCTTTCATTTTCATTTTTTAGTTTATAACATTGTTCTAGTTTATATATTTTTAGGTGTGAGACTTTTTGAAACAATCAAGTATTCAAAAACCAACCTCTGTCTGATCCGTTTGGTGCAGAGGTTTTTTCTTAGACATTTTTTAATATTTTTCAGTGGCGAAATACCCAACAAAAAGTAAGGAAAACATGATTTTTTTGTTAAATTCAAATAATTAATAACTTTTTTACTTATTGTTAGGTATTACACATATTTTATATAATAAATGAATATTATTGTGAAATAATAATATAGAAATATTACACTTCTGTTCTTACTTTATTAATATGTTTTATCATTGATTAATATTAATCAATGGTTTTATATACTTTTTTATGTACACTTTTTATGGACATGTATATAGCGCCGTGCATTGTACTGTGAACCCTTAAGTAGTAAACGTCTCAAATTCTCGATCACCAACATAGTGATATGAAAATTTTTTCTCCATTAGAAATGTGCCGATCGAATGAAATATACTTCTTCGTTTTGTATTTGCGAATAGTATAATAATTACTTGTCTTATATATTTATCGAACGAGCTAGTGCAATCCCCAGTATATTTATTTTAATAAAATATGCGAATGGAAATTTGATCTATGACTACTATTTTATTTTAAAAATTATACGTTCATAGTTATATTTAAAAATTAAAATCAAGGATGACCAATTGTGCTGACCAATATAATCCATTGTCATGCATATTGCTTGGAAAATTTGAAGTTTTTTAACACCTCTCAATGAACACCTAGATATACAAAATATTGAGTCATTAAATTCCATCATACCTAAATCCAAATTAGTCAATAAATTGGATGGTAAATTAGTTAATATTCAGATAAACTTTATAGTCCAATGAACGAAGGAAAAATAGGGGAAATAATTCATGTAGTTGCCAATTTCTATAGTTGTTGGAGGGAGTGCCCAGAACAACATACTAAAAGCCCTGAGTGATGGTCTGCGGGGGTGGTAGGGGGTAGTTTAAAGGTCCCCTCTTCACGTTTTTCTGGAATATCTCGAAAACCACTCCTCTAGCGAAAGAGTATTTATATAAAATCTTAAAATAAATGAAATATTGAACAAATAAGCTCCTATTCATTTTTTTCTGGGATTAATGCTTTTCGAGATACAGAGGGTGGAAAAATCGCATACCGAAGGGAAGTATTTCATCCGAGAAAAAATCATCTTCCGAGATGATTTCGGATTTTCATGTTTCAAATCATGTAGAATACGAAAACATAGGATTTTCAATTTCGTCAGTCAGTTTTTTGTCTGTCTATCTGTCGGTCTGTCTGTTGGTGCATTAACTAAAAAACTGCTTGACGGAGAACAGTCAAATCTGGTGGATAGCTGATGGTACTGCCACCGAAGAAATGGTTAGACTTTCACTGGAAAATATACAGGGTGGACCGTCTAAAGAGAATCGTTAATAAAAAAAAATCCACTCAATTTTAAAATTTTCACGCTTCGTGACATTCTAAAGCTATTAAAAAATTTTTTTCTTTGAAAATTGTTTAACCACTGCTATAGAATAGTTGGAAAAATATTTTGGAAAAAGCATTGATCCTAGAAAAAAATGGAACTTATTTGTAGGAAATTTCATGTAGTTTAATATTGTATATAGACACTTTTTCGCTAGAGGGCGTGACTTTCAAGTTATTCAAGAAAAACGTTAAAATGGAACCTTTAAAGTAATCCCCTCCCCCCGCATATAGTTCACTGGCCAGAACTTTTAGTATATTGTTCAGAGCACTCTTTCCGACCACCATATAGTTAAGGTGCCCGCCGGGAAAATTTTTCCTGATACATACTCTCTCCAAACTTCGTGTATGGCTTCATTGGACCTAGTCTGACAGCATTTTCCTCTATCATTTTTTTTGTTTTTGGGGCGTTTTCCCGCTAGATTTTCCGAAACATGTCATTTTGACGGCGTATAAAAAATTTATAGATACTGTTATTTTTCCAAGTAGAATAGCTTAAAAACGTGAATTGAAACGTGGAAAAATAATTGTCTGACAATAAATGTGGGTCATTGGGCGTGTCCGCTATATCGAACATGTCGGAAAAACGAGTATAAGAAAATTTATTAATAACCAGCTGATTTTCGCTGTATTAATTTATTAAAACATACAAAAACAAGTTTTCATATTGTCTGACGAAAATTATTTTCCGATTTCCCAGTCTGACGCGTCAAAGTTGTCGGTTTCATGACAGCAAAAAATTTATACATAACATTTTCTTACAAATTTTTTTGATTTTTAAATAAAATTTATAATACGATAAAAAAATTGTCTGACGGTGAAATAGAGCCTTTTAGCTGGAAATGTTAAATAAAAGGTTTTTCTATGTGGTTGTCAACCTACGCTTGGATGTTACATTCATATGTATATATTGAAGAATCACCCTCCGAGATTTTTTCGGATTTTGACGTTTCAGAACACGATTACAAAAACATAGGTTTTTCAAATCCGTCTGTCTGTCTGTTGGTTGGTGCATTAACTAAAAAACCACTTGACGGAGAGTAGTCAAATTTGGTAGGTAGTTGACGCTACTGTCAGCGAAGAAATGGTAAAACTTTCACTGGAAAATATACAGGGTGGACCGTCTAAAGGGAATAAATAACGAAAAAAATGTTTTTTTGCTCAAATTTAAAATTTTCACGTTTCATGACACGCTAAACCTATTTCAGAAAAAAAAAATTGAAAAATTTTTTACTACTGAAATAGATGAAAAAATGTTTTTCTTTATTCAAATTTAAAATTTCCACGTTTCATGGCATTCTAAACCTATTTCAAAAAATAAAAAATTTTAAATTGTTTTTACCATTTTTAAAAAATATTTTCTTTGTTCAAATTTAATATTTCTACGTTTCATAGCGTTCCAAACCTAAAAAAAAATTAAAGAATTTTTCTACCATTTTTGAAAAAATTTTACCACTAAAACAGATGGAAATTTTATTTTCTTTGTTCAGATTTAAAATTTCCACGTTTCCATGGCAACCTAAACCTATTCAAACAAATTTAAAAATATTTTGAAAAGTTTTAAAATTTTTTTGAAATTTGTTTTATTTATCACTACTATAGAATAGATGAAAAAATGTTTTTTCTCAAATTTAAAATTTCCAAGTTTCATGACATTCCAAACCCATTTCGGAAAAAAAATTGCAACATTTTTTTACCATTTTGGAAAAAAATTTACCACTGGAATAGATGGAAAAAATTTTTTTGCTCAAATTTTAAATTTTCACGTTTCATGGCATTCTAAACCTATTTCAGAAAAAAAAATTTTTTCACTAACATTTTTTTAAAAATTTTTACCACTAAAATAGATGGAATTTTTTTTTCAAAAAATTCAAAATAAAGATTATAAAATAAGTAAGTTGAAATACCGTATCTTTTTTAACCGTCTTCTCGACTAAACGAAATTTCATTTTTTTATCGCCCTAACTTCGACGGCCGCTATTGGAAAATTATGTTTTTTCGTCAGACTCTCGTTATGCCCCACTGTATTTGTCAGACACTTATACCACAAATTCAATACCTATTTTCTGCATATAATTTTCCAATGTCTGAAGGTTATGAATAAATTTTTTGCTGTCATGAAACCGACAACTTTGACGCGTCAGACTGGGAAATCGGAAAATAATTTTCGTCAGACAATATGAAAACTTGTTTTTGTATGTTTTAATAAATTAATACAGCGAAAATCAGCTGGTTATTAATAAATTTTCTTATAGTCGTTTTTCCGACATGTTCGATATAGCGGACACGCCCAATGACCCACATTTATTGTCAGACAATTATTTTTTCACGTTTCAATTCACGTTTTTAAGCTATTCTACTTGGAAAAATAATAGTATCTGTAAATTTTTTATATGCCGTCAAAATGACATGTTCCGGAAAATCTAGCGGGAAAACGCCCCAAAAACAAAAAAAATTTTAGAGGAAAATGCTGTCAGACTAGGTCCAATGAAGCCATACACGAAGTTTGGAGAGAGTATGTATCAGGAAAAATTTTCCCGGCGGGCACCTTAACTAATACAGCAACTGGCCACTACACGAATTATTTCCTCTATATGGCCTTTTTTGGGCTTCATTGGCTGGAATAATACCTGTCTTAATATATTACCGCTTTAAGTTTCAAGATAGAAATTATAGAAAAAGGATAGATAGATGGAAAGACAACCTAGTACTGCATAAATGACCAGTTTACTCTAAAAAACTAACAATGAAAGATTACAGAGTATTATTGCTTCTAAACCGTTAATGTTTTGTGCTGGTATGACCAAAAAGAATGTGCTTAATTTGAAATTGTACCTTAAAAAACCAGTCAGATATGAGTCGAATTCGCACGTGGTGTACTGTACTATATGTAGAGTAGAAAATTTAACTAAAAATATGCTGTATTTCTGTGAAAATCCAAAAACACACCAATTTTACTTCTTCACTGACTACAATACACAGGTTAGATCTCTCTTCATATGTAAGGAATATCAAATATTTCAAGGGGTTAAGTAATAATAAAATAAAAAACTGATAGTTTAAATTAAACGCTGTTTAATGTATAAAATGTTCACAATGTGTAGTATACCTTTCTTCACAAAAAGCCAAACGACGATAAAACTCGTCTCTTACATACGTTGCTACAGGTCTTCAATGCTGTCTGGTTTTTTTACATAAACTTTACTCTTGAGATATCCCCATAAAAAAATCAAGTGGAGTGAGATGGATATCTTACCGTCCATTCATTTGAATATAACATTAAAGTGTTGATTCGGTAATTTTGAAATAAAAAAACATGAAACAGAGTTTGACTTAAAATGTAAGTTTTAATTTTTTTAACCTTTTAGAATATTTAGAAATTTAAAAATGCATTGTATTCTTCCCGAAATGAGCTTTCAAACAATATGTCACTGGGTATGACTTTATGTTGCATAAGAAAAGTTAGGGGTGGTTGTATCACTGTGGGTCAAGATAGAATGAGAACATTACCTCTGAAACGTAGTCAGTATAAAAGTAAAACTGATGCTTTAAGATTTTTTATAGAAACACTGCATACGCAAATTACAGAATGTGTTCCTTTATTCATTCATTTATTAGCCATTTAAGATACACAGTATATATGGCAAGTCAACGTTACAAAATACAGAAGTTTACCAAATTCAGATACGTTTATATGGTTATATATTACTGTTGATGGTAGCACCCTTTGAAGACGAAAGTTTAAACATGTAGTTTTTTCATCATTTAGAATCAGTCTATTTCCTTGACATCAAGGAAATAGACTGATTCTAAATGATGAAAAAAAAAAATGACATCACGTGTTTAATTCATGTCCAATTGACATTACGGACTAACGGCTCAATTTCTTCGGGGTCATCTGCAGATACTGTAATAGTAGTGTTACCTGGGAACATTGTTACACGTCCACTTTTAATTAGGCATATCATTTACATAAAGTAAGAAAAGGAATGGTCCGAACACAGCGCCTTGGGGAACTCCAAGACTTAATTTCCCCAATGAAGAATATTCATTATTCAGCTTTACTCTGAATGTACTACCATCCATGCACGACAAAATACAGTTTAAAATATTTCCACGGAAACCCATGGTGTATAATTTTAGTTTTAAGTTTTTATCGACTGTATCAAACGCTATTGATAATGCGAACATAAGTGTTTCAAAATCTCATGAGCTGTGACCTTCGTATGCGCAGGGACAAAATCCCTCTCGTGGACTCAGTTACTCTTCTTAAAAATATTATATTTATTGTTTACAATTTATCCCGAGCTCTTGTTTATGTATACAGCAAGGTAGCTGTCAGTGTTTTCAAAATACACTTATAAACCTAGTACAAACTTTGCCTTTTGCGCATTTCGCGGTTCATACGATTCTGAAATACTTCTAAAACGTATTTACCTTTATCTAATGATGAATATACGTAATCCAATAGGTGAAAGCAAGCGGTGTCCACAAATTTGCCTGAAATGAATCCATGCTGTGATGTTGTCATTAGTTTGTTTACTTTATAATAAATATCTATATGGCCGAATATTAATTTTTCTATGATTTTTGATAACGAGTTTAATACTGATATCTGCCTATAAATAATTGTCTTTTTGGCATCCACTGTTGAATACGGAAACTACTACAGTAAGTTTTTAAACATCAGGAAAGCAGTCTTTTTCTAAAGATCTATTTATTAAGAATACACAATGTATTGTAGTAAACCTTATTACACTGTATAAATATGTAGTATGCGTTTTTCATTTAATGCAGTTTGTACGTGTTGTTTAAATTAATAATAAAAATAGCGAGAAAACTATTTCAATAATATAATACTCTTAACACGTCAGCGATAAGAAATTTTGCCAGGGTTATGCGGTAACACAAGTCGTCACTTTTAGAATAGGCGACCACTAGGTTAAAATCCCGTTAAAAATATGTTTGAATTTCATTGAATTACTCTGTGGTATTTATAGTTCACTTATTATTTGGCTGCAGGGATGGCTCAAAATAGTTGTGAACGGTGAAAGTGGACTATGTTGCTCGATTGTTTGGTGCAAGGGTGTGAACTAGACCTAGAAAATGATGTTGGTGCCAAGTGCAGGTCATAGATATGGCAAAATATAGAGTGGCACAAAGATAATAGAGTGTAATAACTGCAAAGAGAGAGAAAGATGTCAAATGTTGTAGAATTTTTTCCATCTAGAACATGCAAATCTGATCAATGTTTACAATACAGTTTTTGCATTACTAGATATGTCTAAAACATTCGGCAGTGTTCTAAATTGTTATTAAAATAATAAAAATTTTATGACATCAACGGTGTCCTTGAAAGGTTTAACGACTATCTATCAAGTAAGCGAAGTAAACTTTGCAAAGAAACTAGAGATACTCCCAAGTATTCCCAAGGGTTCCATGTTAGGACCGCTCCTCTTTAATATATTTACATTAACATTTCAATTTGTACCAGGGTATTTAAAAATGTATTTATATACTGACGGTATTCAGTTATCTGTAAATCTATTTTCAAATGATATTTGAAAAATAAGTGAACATTTGAAGTCGAATCTCAATAATATCTCAGTACAGTGGGTTTTTTTTATGAGCCGAACCAAAAGACAATTAATATTAATGGGATCGCAGATAAAAGTAAATAGGGCGAGTCCCAGCTGAAAATTCTCCATTGTGTAAAAATATAAGTATAATATTGGAGTCAGGATTATCACTTATCTATCATGAGTCAAAAAGTTCTCGGACATCTTACATGAAACTTCGACATTTCTGTCAATTTAAAGATTTACTGCCAACAAAAATAAATGTCTAATAAGATCTTGATGGGGACTATATACATGGCCCTAGCTGAGATTCTGTGAATAAAAATTATTCAAAGTTATTGATTATAATACTAAGGAACATAATACACCATGTTTTAAGGAAACAAATAGAGTAATAAATTCAAAATTGTGAATCTAATATGGCTGTCAAAATTGCATAATTTGAAATTTGGGTTATCAGGATTGTCTGATAATGTATCTGAATAATGATGAAATTGAACAACTTAAAAAGAACGGTTACTAGAAATTGTGAATTAAAATTTCAACGTCGTTCGGGTAATTTATCCTTACTACCTAATATCGATATTGAAATTGGTGTAAAAGTAAACAAATCGCAAAATCCAAAATATTTGATTTCAACATCGATATTAGACAATAAGGTCGAATTCTGGACGACGCATAGTGGGAAAATTTCAAGTTCTCGGTGGCGAAAATTCTTCAAATTTGCAAATGAATAGAAAATATTCTTTAGAAGAGCGGAAAAATATTGAAAACATTTTTGACACTAAAGGGTGATTTTTGAGGGAGTTTATTTAGTTAATTAAAATTCTAAAACTTTGTAGATACAAAAATATTGTATCCGTAAATACACCAAAAATAGTAAAAAAAATTAAGGATCAAGGGGATTGTTTTTAAGGGGGTTGAAAATTAAATATTAAAATTACGTAACTTTTTTGATTAGATTTGTGAATCTACGAAAAAAATGTAAAGTAAATGTAGTGAAATAGATGTAAGCTCTTAAAGGATGGTTTTTGAAGGGGTGTAGCGGACAATATTACATTTCTAGGATGCCGAAATTATTTCAATTATCTTTTTTCTGTTTTTTGGTGGTTTTTGGTTTAAAGTAGGTATATTTTTAAAAACGACTGCTTTAAAAATCCCAAGAAATTAGAGCATGTTAGTAATGTTATACCGGGTGTAACAGAATCATGGTGTACCCCCTTTCTCCTTTAGTTTGGAAGATAATTGATTGAAATTTTGAATATACTACATACATAATAAGCGGCACTTTTTGACATACAATTGATTTTTTCTCACTTCCGGTTTCGCCGGAAGTGACACTAACTTTCGGTTTTTAAATGGAACACCCTGTATATTATTACATTTTTGAATTCTGCATAATTTTCTGAATCCAACGATGCCAAATAAGTGGCATTTCATACATCAATTTTTTTTATAATATAATTTTTAGTTTTCCATTTAAGTGTGCCATGACGGTTCCGATTTATTCTAAATGACCCGTGAAATGCTACAAAAATCGAAATGCCGTAAAAAACACTAAATTACGTGATTTATGAGCAAATAAAATTCACCAAAATTGTTTTTGGGGCAATACTCATTTTTTTCAAATGGAACCATGTTGGTAGCGTGGTACCATTTATTAGTACTATTAATAAGAAATTTATTCATATGTCGTATTAAAATGTGCGATAAATACAAACAAAATTATGGTTAAAGGAAAATAAGAAAATACAAGTTTGTTCTAATTAAATAAAATTCTTGTTGTGTTCAAAATACCGCAAATTTATACAAGAGATGAAAAAATGAACATGTTAATTATTTATGGGGAAAGTAAAAAAAATGCAATTACAGCTATGGACCTTTATGGCCGACGATATCTTGATAGACAGTGTCCAGCGAAAAATTATTTTAAACGTGTTGAAAACCAATGCCAATATGGTTCGTAGTACGAACCATATTCGTTATAAATACACGACTTAACTAAATGCAGAGATGCCCTAAGCATCTCGTACAGACATTTTTTAGGTCAAATTCCTTAATGAGTACGAGGGAGAAAAAGTAAACAGAAATGCACATGTGTGATAATTTATTAAATTAAAGTATGTCCTATATAGCCACGTTGGACTATGTGAATGAGTGGATATTTTTTATGTAACATCCGGGGAGGGAATCTGAAAATTCGCATATGCGACTATTCTTTTTAAAAAAGCGAAACGTCTCTTTTTTTAACGAAGCAGTTTGGCCTACTTTCCTCTACTTGCAGGCATATAAAAAATAACAAATTATAGAGACGTTGCAAGTAAGATGCATGTAAATAGTATTTAGTTATTTAATTAATGAATGATTTGAGGCGGAATATACAGCGTGTAATAAAATGATCGGGATGGTGGAATTTTTCGAGAAATAAACTTTCGATGAAAACGTTTTAAAAAACGAGATAACATTTTCAAGGGAGGAAGGAATTCAACCATGCTAAACTGAAGCCGCCTTCGTCCCCTCTTGTGGGTGTGGAGGGGGCAATTTTGAAATTTTATACGAGAACCCCCTTTTCTATTGCAGAGTCAGATTCTGCTGGAAAAATATGCAGCTTTTATGCGAAGCATTCTTTTAGATTTGTGACAGAAAGAGTGTGATTGCAAAAAATTAGATTTTTTGGTATTATCTTAAGAAACGCATCGGATTAAGCGGTAAAGAAGACGTTCTGAAAGTTTTCACAGAGAAGAATTAATTTTTTATTGCGTTGAAAAACGATATACAAAAATGGGTAAAGGTATTTACACAGAACTTCCTTCTTTATTTATATAGGGCGGTCACTCTAAAAAATTATTCATTAAGAAATGACATAGGAATTATAATCGCAATGTAGTTAGCCCTATTGTTACAGAGAAAACTTTTTTCCATCATCTACTCTATAGTGGTGGGGGATAAAATTTTCAATTTATTTTAAATTTCAAAACATTTCTTGTTGAAATAGGTTTAGAATGTAATGAAATGTGGAAATTTTAAAATTGAAAAAAAAATTTTCCATGTAGCGGGAAATAAATAATTTTTTTTTTACATTTTCATAACAATTTTTTTTAAATATGTCTAGAATGTCATGAAACGTGGAAATTTTAAATTTGAGCAAGAAATTTTTTTTCGATCCATTTTTATAAAAGATTTCAAAAATTTTTTCTGATTGATTTTCAAAAAAATATAATTTTTTAAAACACATTTATAATGACATGAAATGTGGATATTTTAAATTTGAGCACACAAAATTTGTTTACCATCATCCATTTTATATAATATTTTCAAAATTTCAACATTCTTTTCTATTTTAAATTTTCAAAAAATGTCAATTTTTTTTTTGAAATAGGTTTAGAATGTCACGAAACATGGAAATTTTAAATTTGAGCGACAACATTTTTTCCATTATCTATTCCCTTTAGATGGTCCACCCTGTATATTTTCCAGTGAAAGTCTAACCATTTCCTCGGTGGTAGTGGTGTCAGCTACCTACCAAATTTAACCGTTCTCTGTCAAGTAGTTTTTTAGTTAATGCACCAACAGACCGACACACAGACAGACCGACAGAAAAATATGAGAAAATTCTGAGGCCTTGGCTTCTAGCATATACATCAAATCCCAAGTTTCTGTACTCTTACTAGCTTCCTTTAATTATTGCCCCCTAATTAACCCCCAACCCTTCAATGGGATCATCACAAAATATAATCTAGTTCCAGATCCTGTTATAAAACACACGTAACATACCAAATTACATCTTAACTTAATGAATTCTGTGGCAAAGAATTATTTCGGATGCCAAAAAAACAAGCGAGTATCTCAATTTTATTTTATCAACCCCTTTAATAATGCAGTGGGGGTGGTTGGGGGTGTGGAAAATATTATAAAAGATCTGAGGCCTTGACTTCTAATATATATACCAAATCCAAAGTTACTGTACTTTTACCAACTTGCTTTACACATTTTCCCTCGTTTACCCCTATTTAAACCCCAGTCCTTCACCGGAAATTACCCAGTCCTTCACCGCAAAATATAATGTAGCTCCAGATCTCGTCATGTACACATGTGTACCAAATTTCAAGGCAACATCTTAAACCGTTTTTGAGAGAATGTACGCAAAAGAAAAGTTACAAACCGACCGACAGACAGACAGAATTTTTTCTCGCTCAAATTTAAAACAGTTAACAATATAAACTTAAGGAACCTAGAACTTCTGGAGCCGGATCTGTAGTAACATATTTATTTTCACCCAAAATGTTTGTTATGTAATTGGTAAGTTCCCTATTTGTTCCAAGGAATGTTATAAAGTTGCCAAGACATTTATATGCCATAAATTTCTGTAATGATAATTAACAAAAACGTAATTAATTTCATTCTACAACCTTTTACTCATATGCATTGTATAGCTTAACGTATACTTTGATCTAAATATAAATTCATTGCTATAAGGATTAAAGTGTGTTTGAAATGTTAGTCTCACCTTCTTGTCAGCTTTATAGGGGATATATCTGTGAAATATATTATTTTGGATAGTAAATAACTATTATACTTATAGACAGTGACCTCAGATTACTACAAATTTAAGAAATAAAATACACAAACTAAACATGCTAGACATTTTAATCACAATGTATCTAAGTAGATTCCCTAATGATTTTATAGCAGGATTACAATAGTTTTTGTTTGGTTTCGTTTGGTAGTTAATCAACCATATAAAATTATTTAATAAGAAATGATAAAAATGAGTACATAAAGACTAAGTTATCTCTTTTCGTTACTTCTATTTGGATAAAGCGCATTGTATATTTTTACTTTTTCAGGTGAGGTTTAAAATAGCAGAATGTTTGATATCATCGCTGGCTTTCCTTGGCCTTTGATTTATTTTTAGTTCTGTTCATGTTATATATACATTTGTAATTTGGTTATTTGCTTCTTCCTTACCTAAATAACTTAGTTGATATTTAAAATAAATAAAAGGGATTAAACATATTTTTCTTTATATATTTTTTTATTTTATGGAATTAATTAGTCACCTTTGTATACAAGTCTGAGAAAATGGGACCACACGTTGACTGGAACACATTGACACTCGTCAATAGCCTGCTTTCAAGAGTTGAGAATAGGATTTCAACTGACCTATCCTTCAATGTTATACGTATTTGTCCGCCAAACGTTCAGGATAGATTTTTTAGTTTAAGATAAGACTTTTCTCGACAGTGAAATCACTGGAGCTTTTTTTTTGGATAAATTTCTCTTTGTAACGAAATAATTTTGCCAATCAGTGATTTTATAAGAAAAACTGACATGAAAAAATCGCGAGACCGGAGGTCGAGCGATTTTGTCGAGCAAAATTACTGATTTGCAAAATGTTGAGTTAAAAAGAAATTTATCCATAGAAGAAAAGCTCGAGTGTTTTTTGGCACGATAAATTAACGACAGAATATGTGAACAAACAACAATAATTATCTTTATTTATACAATTATTTGAAGGAACAGTTATTGAAAACACAATTATTATAAATTGTTTGGTTTGGTGTAGTGATTTCAATATTCTCTTCTCTAGTTTCCACCCATATCGAATATTTGTTTTGACTTGTTTTATTTGAGTAATTTCGGATATAACGAAACTCCATAAATTTCATTAATATTTTTACACATATTTTTTCTTTTAGTTCTCATAGATTGTTATTTTTACTTCCCTCGCATACCGAAGGGAAGTATTGTATTCGAGAAAAAATCACCCTCCGAGATTTTTTCGGATTTTGACGTTTCAGAACACGTAGATTACGAAAATATAGGTTTTTCAATTCCGTCAGTTTGTCTGACTGTCTGTCTGTTGGTGCATTTACTAAAAAACTACTTGACGGAGAGCAGTCAAATTTGGTAGGTAGTTGACGCTACTGTCAGCGAAGAAATGGTAGAAATTTCACTTGAAAATATACAGGGTGGACACCGTCTAAAGAGAATAAATAATAAAAAAAAATTTTTTTGCTCAAATTTAAAATTTCCACGTTTCATGGCACGCTTAACCTATTTCAGAAAAAAAAAATTAGAAAATATTTTTCACCATTTTTCAAAAATTTTTTACCAAGATGAAAACATTTTTTTTTGCACAAATTTAAAATTTCTACGTTTCATGACACGCTTAACCTATTTCAGGAAAAAAAAATGGATAATTTTTTTCACCAATATTTTTGAAAACTTTTTACCAAGATGAAAAAAAAAGTTTTAATCTATTTATCACTACTATAGAATAGATGAAAAATTTTTTTTTGCTCAAAATTTAAATTTCCATGTTTCATGACATTCCAAACCTATTTCAGAAAAAAAATATTGCAACATTTTTTTACCATCTTGGAAAAATATTTTACCACTAGAATAGATGGAAAAAATTTCTTTTTGCACAAATTTAAAATTTCCAACTTTCATGACATTCTAAACATATTCCAGAAGAATAAAATTATGACATTTTTTTACCAACATTTTTTAACAATTTAAAACAAAAAAAATTTTGTAACCACCGCTATGCTTCCACTCCCACGGAATGAGGAATTGAAAATGTGACGGAAGGCAATAATATTTGGCATATGCACCTATTATACTTTTATGGAAAAATGTACAGGGTGGTCATCCCAAGAAGTAATTCAACTGTGGTGGACACTTGTAAATGTATTTGCGCAACCCTTCCATATTTGGCACCTGTCATTTAGTATTGAACCAAAACTTATCAGGTTTTCTTTGTAATACTAGTGATAACTATATTCCGATTATTATTTTGAGTATCATTTCGTAATTATTAATTTTTTAGAGTGACCGCCATCTACAAATAAAGAGGGAAGTTCTGTGTAAAGATCTTTACCCATTTTTTCTGCTGTTTACAAAATCCTATAAAGAATATGTTTCAATTTCATTTGATTTGAAATTAATATTAAGCACGCAGTTCTGTTGAACATTTCTTCCAAATACATGGCTCATTATATAAAAATTTCCACTTAACATGATTTACGAACAAGGTAAAGTGCCATCCCACGACCACACTTAAAGCACCTTTTAAATGAAACGGAGAACTGATCATTAGCGTCATTTGCATTTAAATATGTCGTATCTTAATTTTTTCAGCTACTTGCAATTTTGACAAACAGCATTTTATTGCATTGGCTTGGATTCAAGTTATGATAATTGCATTTTTAACATGGAGATTACGATGGCAAGTGGATTTAACTGCAAATTCATAAGCGATTGAAAACATTTAACGACCCACCAGCACGCGAGGAAACCATAAAGGGAAGATTGACGGATAGAGGACAAGTACGATATGAACTAATTCATTATCTAACTTATTATCGATTTCTTATGAAGTAAAGGATGTAGTGTGATCGGAATAGGAAGCCTTTACCTATATTTTAACACAGATACTAGGATATATTTCTGATAAAATATAGGGACAGAATTTTTCGTTGTTTATGTATTTTCAATTCAATTCTTACAAAGAAAAGCATGTAGTTACTTTTTGTGCAGGAGGTTTTTCAATATTCAAGGATTATTCGATGCACAGGGTGCCCCAAATTGCTTGATTTTGGCTGGTTTTCCTATTTTCAGACCAGGTAGAGAAAAACTGACGTATGAGTCTAGAGCTCGATTTTTGTGAAACGCCGATTGGTGAAAACCGCATTTCGATATCTCTAACCGTTTCCGAGATATCGGCAAAAATTGACATTTGGCAGATTCCGAAAAACTGTCAAAACTTTTTTATTTGTGAATATTTTTTCAAACGGTAAACACTTTCTATAAGCACTTTTTGACGTAGAATAAGATGCATTTGTCAAAAAAATATATATCGCTTTTTAATTGTTCGATATCAAAGCTAACTTTGTTATTTCAAATGGAAACCATAGTTGGGTTTGACTTTAGAAAATAGGAAAAAAAAAAGCTTTCCAAAAATATATCTCAATGATACGAGAGGTTCATTGTATAATCGGTTTGGCTATTGTTTGGCACAAGAAGGTGGTTTGTTTGAATCCTTACTTCATGAATTTATTATTTGATAATTATTAGTTGATTTTAGTTTCTGAGGGTTATTTAATTTTATTTTAATGTTCTATTTTTGTAATTTAATAAGAATAATTTACTTTTTGATAATTATAAGTTGATTTTAGTTTCCGAGTTATTTAATTTTATTTTAACGTTCTATTTTCATTTCGGTTTTAATAAGAATTATTATTTTATTCCCATAGCATTTACGGCTAAAAAAGAAACTGCAGAAATGCTTTCAATAGAAGAAATTATTTGTCAGAAATGTGACAAATAACTTCTTCGCTTTTGACGAAGAGATATTTTATCGTTTCGTATAGAAATTATTACCTACGTCCGCATCCATCCTTAGTTCATGCCGTAATAAATTCAATTCATTGTGTGTCTCTGCTCTCACGAATTATGGAACTAGCGGGTCAATTACATCGTTATTCCTATACCCTAAACTGAATTTTCCGAATATGTATAATTATATGCTGAGAAATGCTTACCGTCATCACAATTTTACAATTTGATAATTGTTTGCGTTTTTACAAATTGCTTGCAAATTCTTCTTCTTTTAGAAATATTATATTGTTTTTCTTTTGACTTGCCAAAAATGTTGCACCATGTAATTCGGTTAAATACAATATCTATCTATTTATCTATCTATACTGGGAAACATCAACCTCGCACCTTATTATTTTTTATCTTTCCAGATTTGTTCTTCCATGCTAAGCATCTATCATCAGAAAAATGTAAACAACGGAGATCATAGTGAAGTAAGTGAAGTAGCACTGGGCAGAGAGAGACGTTTAGTGAATGTGGAAATTCAAGAGACAGTGCCCCAGGTGTTTCTGCCACCTCCTGGTGGCCGCACTTACCTTGGCTATAGTGGCTATTGCCAATTGCACTGACATTACAGACTTTTATTCATCCAATACTCTGTCAGATGGTGAAGTGGAAACTAGGATCTATTACAAGGGCGTTAGCGCTAAAGAGACCACCGTTGGAAAAGGGTAAGTTGGTCGTGATTATGACAAAAGATGTACTTTGTTTGAGTGACTAGGGAAAGTGTAAACCAAGAATGTACATAAAGAGAATTATATGAAAAATTTTACATTAATAGAATAGAATAATATTCACCGTAAATATTGTTACATGAACAAGTCTTGTCAATGAAAATTGCAAAGCAAAAAAGAATATAATATGTATATAAAATCAGATGTCACTGCAACACATACACATGTACACTTGATTTAAAAAAAAACTGGTACACTTTCTTTTAGCTATGTAAATCATTCGTTCTTTGATTGATATTAATAATCTTACAAATGTCACTTTGACGTTAATCAGTGGCGTCATTATTAAAAATGGTTCGACATCTAACAGATATTCAAGAATACAAATTATTCTAACTAAATATAAATATAAAGTTTGGGGTACCTCAAGATTCCGTTCTTGGCCCAATTCTTTTTTATTATATATCAACGACCTGACAAAAATTAATATTGAAGGAAAATTCACTTTATTTGTTGACGACAGCACCATACTGTGGCACAATAAAGATGATATTGTCCTTCAGCAAACGGTGTCGGCCGATATAAATAAGGTCAAAGAGTGTTGTGATTCCAATTTGCTTTCATTCAACATTAACAAAACAAACATAACTACATTTCACTGCAATTTAACGGACACCTCCCTAGGTAACCATTTTCTTGAAAATAAACCCTGCTCAAAATTTCTTGGACTAAATATTGACTGCAAGTTAAAATTCAACGAACACATTAAATTACTTAGTAACAAACTAGCATCCGGATCCTATCCGCTATCCTATCCGCTATCAGAGTGATCACAAATGAAGTGGGTTATGCAGTTGCTAAGACAGCTCATTTTTCACTAATCGAATCACACTTAGGGTACGGCATTGCCTTCTGGGGCGCATGCAGTAAATATCTTTTACAAACAATATTGGTACTTCAAGAACGTGCTATTCGCTACCTGCACAAAACTAGAATTGGTGAATCATGTAAGCCACTGTTCTTGGCATATGAATTTCTCACTGTGATATCCATTTACATTCTAGAAACAGTTTGTTTAGTTTATAAGCATAAAAGTAATATTGTAAATAATTCCTCCATACAATATGTAAGTCGGCAAGTCAATAACGTTACTCTGCCAATTCCCAGATTTATTCTAGTCAAATTCTCAATTATTTACAATGGCTATAAGATGTTCAATCACTTACCAAATAATATTAAAGAAATGAGCTCAAATACAAATTTCAGAAAGGCGGTTAAAAGCCTTTTAATTGTTAAACCCTATTATAATTTAGACGAGTACTATAATGACACATTCTAATTAGTCATTTACTACTTTATCTTATCGTATTTTCTGACTTTTTATATTAACTATTATAATTATTGTATTAAAATTTATATGTAGTCTATGTTTTGTATTCATATAATGTAGGTGCACTGTGTAAACTATATATGCTATGGACCTACGCTTATTTACTTTGTTAATGAGAAACTCTTTCTTCTGAACAATAAAGTATATTTTGATTTGATTTGATTTGAATCACACCCTGAAATATTAGCACATCATTAAGGAACACCCTGTATGTATTATAATGAGATCTGGAAATATATTATATTTTGAGCCTACTCCGTTAAAGGGTTGGGAAGTAAATAGGGGTAAATAAGTAAAGCCAACCTAGATAGAGTCCATATGCAAGAGTAGGATTTGGTGTAGGACTAGCAGCCAATTTTTGTATGACAGCTGCCACTTCAATCAAATAAGTGTACTACAACCTGACAAATTTTTTTAACAATCAGCGCAGAAAGAAATTCTTTTGTGCAGGAATGCAGAACGTTAAAACATACGGTTTCTGTACTTCTCTTAGGATTCTTAAATTCAAAGATTTCTCGACATAGTAATAACTCTTTTTTAATGATCTAACAAATCGCCTATAATTTTTGTAGCAGTATACTATACCTGTATAATGAAGATACAATTTTAATAAAGACGATATCAAGACACATAATAGCATGCAGAAAACACAAAGAACTACGACTAGATACATCCAGACAAGCAGTACGCGTTGGCATATTAATGAAGCACATAAAATAGATGCCAACTAAAATTATGGCATAGTAACTTGTTCTTAGACGTTAATTAACTTATTAATTTTTTGTTTAAATATTTATCACATCGGGTAACCGGAAAATGGACATCAATATGTTAGTAGAACAGCGTTAGCTCCGCTAATTTTTTGTCTGGGCTAGTACCTTTATGACCTTAATAATACTTTGGCGATCATAGTGATTAGTGCTGTAACTGCTAATACAAAGGTGATAAAACAATTAACTTCTTTATGGCTGCGATATGAATACATTAGTATGAGAATACTTTATCTCGATTGAATCTAAAAATACGTGATATTAAGTTAATAAAAATATGGTTTTTGCATTGCCTGTAATTTGGAATCGAACCGTGCATGTATAATTTTAAATAACGATCTCCGGTTTTGATCGATCGTGTCTTCACGATGGTAATTGTGAACAATTTTAAACCGTGTTATTATTTTAATATGATTTTTAAATGATGTCCCTGAAATATCTGTGCTTACAGTCGTACCGGTCACATCTTAACTAACATTATTGCACTAATTTACCTTTAGAAGAGAAGAATGTCTACAACATAATTATAAAACCATTTTATAATGACTCTATTATTCCCTCGAAAAAGTTCCCGATTTATCTCTTATAGAGCTTCAAGTAAATTATACCAATATCTTTATTTTATCGCGATAAACGTACAAAAGAGCTAATCTTATGAGTTTCAGGCAAGTTTTGTAAATAAATTTAGTTGGCTTCCAGAGTACACTTGATTTAAAAAAAACTGGTACACTTTCTTAGCTATGTAAATCATTCGTTCTTTGATTGATATTAACTATCTTACAAATGCCACTTTGACGTTAATCAGTGGCGTCATTATTAAAAATGGTTCGACATCTAACATATTGAAAAATTTCGAATTGTTTCTAAAATTGAAGATGGTTGGTCCATAAGAACACTTGCTGCCGAATACAATGCAAGTAAAACCACGATAATGAGTGTTAAAAAACAATGGGAAACCAACCAAACGGTATCCCGTAAAGTTGGTTCCGGTAGGTCCAGAAAGAGCAATAATAATTACCTAAGAGAAAACTCTTTTCAGACTGTAGTAAATGCAATTTCAGAGACAAATTTCCCTGCTCCGGTACCTACTGCTTGCAGAAGAATAGAACTACAAAGCGACTTGAAGAGTTGTTCAGCGGCTAAAACTTACAAACTTTCAGAGGAAAAGAAGCAGGGTAGGATTATTTTTGCACTCAACTATATAATCAATGATGAAAACTTCTGGGGACAAGTTGTCTTTTCTGACGAAAAGGTTTTTAAATCCTGTAACGATGGACATGTTCGCGTATATAGGCCTCCTTCCACTAGATACGACGAAAGATATTCTTTCGATCCGCAAATATCAGGAAGGTTTTCAGTCAATGTCTGGGCTTGGATGAGCCTAAATGGGTTAGGTGTGTGTTGGAACAGTGGTGGTCATCTCAATTCCATTAAATATACTGAAATATTAGACAATATTATGTTTCCGTCAGTAATAGAGGTGTTTCCGGAAAACAATTTTATTTTCCAACAAGAGAGCTGCTCCATACATACGGCCCATCGTGTCAGGCAATGGTTTCTTAATAAAAACATAGAGTTGTTACCGTGGCCATCTAAAAGTCCGGATTTAAATCCAATTGAAAATGTTTGGGGACTAATGGTGAAACGTGTAAGAAAATTAAATAACCATCCAAACAATGCCCAAGAATTCGAAGGGATAATTGAAGACGCTTGGGAAAACTTGTCGCAAGAAGTTGACCTTGCAAGAAATCTGATTTTGTCCATGCCTGCAAGACTTCAGGCAGTTTTAGACGCTAATGGAGCAACGACAAAATATTAGTTAATTCTGCATTACGTAGTTGAAGTTCATTTATTTTATTCTTTTATTGTATTTTTATGGTCAGTTTGCATTGTTCACATTTTTTTTAATCTCAAGTGGTATTTTTGTGTTTTTATTTTAAAAATAGAATTATCATTATTCAGTAAGTATTTTAATTACAACCATTAGTAGAATAATCCGTAACAAATATTATTTTTTTTAAACAATAATATGGCAGGCTTGAAAATGTTTTGAAAAAGTTATTTTCTAGTTATTTTTTATAATTCCATTTGAATAAAATAAAAAAGAAAGGTTTAGTAAGTTTAAAAACACTAAGAAAACCGGTCTTCTCCAAAAAACCCAGGTCCGGGGTAAATCACTTCTTCTTCACCCCCCTCTCGATATGTCTGGCCAGCCCTATTTACAGACATATGCACACAACTAAACTATTAAGATTTTCGATTACAAGAGTTGTACCAGTTTTTTTTGAAATCAAGTGTAAGTCAATTTCGATCTAAAAAGTTGCGATTTCCAAGAAACCTTTGACTTGTTATAACTGCGCGGGGTAATTTCTTTTGTTTTTTTTGAGGAGAAAGATAACGGCGTAGTAAGATTTAAAAAAAAGTCGTTTAACCTTATTTTCTTCGCTTTTAATGATTTTCTTCTTGCCGGAGTCCTCTTCAAGGAACCAAAAAAGGTAATTATTACAAGATTTTTACAAAAGGGCACTCAGCATTCGAAAGTAGAGTCTTTAGCCTTTAATTTGAGCCACCACATGCCTAGATTTTCTAGGCAGGGGTGTGGGGAGGTCCGCTTTCATCATATTATATGTCAAGAATATCACCAACCCCTATGAAAGCAAAATGACGATCGAAAATTAAGACTCTTCAATCACGAGTGGCAAAAAAATTTTTGAGACATGCTATGGTTAAGAAGAGAGAAAACTGCATATTTAAATTATTTACAAGGTTTATAAAATAAAAATACCTGTGGAATGCATTAAAATCATTAAATTCGAAAACTTATTTACCGACCAATATGAGAAACTCAGATGATATTAACGACTACTTTATTTCAGTTTTTGAAAATGATAACTCATGCGAGGAAACAATTAATTTTTATTCTTCTAGGAAATAAAATAATAATGTGAGTTTTGAATTTAAAATGACTTCAACTGAAAAAATTGATAAAGTACTTTGTAATATAAAATCAAATGCTTGTTGCTCTGACAGAATTTCTCTCATAATGTTAAAATACAGTTCTTCAGTAATTGGTGACTATCGCACCCACATTATGAATTGTTGCCTGAAACTAGGGTATTTCCCTAAACAATAGAAAGAGGCACTAGTTAGTCCTTTGCCAAAGGTTAGTACTCCTCAAAATACATCTGAGTAGCGTCCAGTAAGCATTTGAACTGTTCTATGAAAAATTTTTGACAAAATTGTACACCAGTAATTAAATGATTATGTCAAGGAACTCAAAGTATTCTTTTATTTCAGTCAGGATTCCGAAAGGGTCATAGTGCAATATCTGCCTTACTAAATGTGACCGACAATATTGTTGCGTATTTCCACCTTTTAGGAAACACCCTGTATGAATCCGTGGGTTCTAAAATAATTTCAACAAGAGATAAACACTACTAACACTTTATTTAACAATTTACTGACTATACAATACTTCAACACTTTGTTTACTTAATATTTAACCTCACTTTTCACTGTTCAACTTGTTCACTTTTATAAACTGCCTTCTTAATAAACTTCCTCTTCCGCGTTGGTAATCGCGCCTTATATACTCCGAATTTGACTCTCTAGATCCATCTACAAACAATCAAGAATCTTTTCTTACCACACTCCAGAAAAATCAATTTCTTTCTACTAGCTTCCAGTCACTAGTAGGCATAGGCGTATCAATTTCCAGTTCCAAGGGGGTGTAATTCATAACAATATATTTAGAGCCCTAGATAACAAGCAAGCTTTCTTCCAGATTTCACAAAAGCTTTCGGTAAATTAAATTATCAACTTTTATATGCAAAGTTGCACTATTTTGGTTTTTCCGCCATAAGTGTAAACTATAAAATCTTATCTTACTGGTCGCAGTCGGAGAGTTTTTATTGAAAATAATTATTCACAGCCAATATCATCTGGTGTGCCTCAAGGCTATGTATTGGGACCCCTTCTTTATCTCATCTACACAGCAGATATGTTTGTAAACATACAGCACTGTTCTGTGCAAGCATATGCCAATGATACACAACTCTATTTCTCATTCGATCCTAGCAAATACCGCGCAGCTACAAACTTAATAAATATTGACTTGCAAGAGATTCATAAGTTTGCAACAAAACGTAATTTAAAAATTGACCTAAATAAATCGACGGTAATAATTTTTAGTCAAAATAAGTATCACCAAATGCTGTGTGAAAATAGAAACAGTTTGTTAGATACTAGTAGGCTCCAAGTGCAGAAGTTAAAAAAATTCAGGTATTATCTTTAAATCGAAACTCAGATTTATAACATATGTTAACAAATTGGTTCAAAAAACATGTTGTGCTGAAACTTCTTTGTGCTAATATACTTATTAATTAATTATAAACTCAGGAAAAAACTGTGTGAATCTTTAGTTTTATTTATTGTAGTAATAGTTTTATCGTGTATTTTTCATGTCTCGACAACAGTACAATAAATCGACTACAAAGAATTCAAAATACCTGTATTCGTTATATTTTTGGACTATAGAAATTTCAACATATTTCACAGAAACGTTTGCAACTTGGATGGCTTAATCTTGAAAATACTTGCAAATATCACCTGCTGATGTTTGTTCATACAGTTCTTACTACTTCAGTACCGGATTTTCTCACGCAAAAACTTGTAAGTTGAAGAAGTATCCATAATGTAAATATAAGATCGACTGATAGTTTTACCGTGCCACAATATAGTACTGCCATTTATCTGCGCTCATTATCTAATATCAAATTATAATCTGCTTGAAAATTATTTGAAACATTTTTCTATAAATGCATTTAAGTGTAAAATTAAAAAATTGTTGGAAACGCAGAGAGAAGTCGAATAGAACCAATACAAGAAATGGGCCACTTGCCTCTGGGAAAGCCACCGTCAAAAGACGAACTACAAGAAATAATGGCCAGAGCTAAAAGAAACACGGCCCCGGGAATAGATAAAATAAATAACGAACTACTATACTATGGACCGGACAACATAAAGCAGCTAACCCTAGAAATCATCACCAACGCATGGACGGAAACCACGCCCCTGCCTGAGGAGTGGAACACAACCATACAGATACCGCTCCCTAAAACCAAATCACTACAAAACGTGGACGATTACAGAAGAATCACACTCTGCAGTGTAAGGTACAAATACTACGCACAATTCCTCCTCAGAGAAATGGAAAAATACATCGGCGAACTACCAGATTATCAAACGGCATTTATCAAGGGTAGATCAACAGACGACCATATGTGCACCACCAGACGGATCCTGGAAGAAAAGTGGAAAGAAGGAACAAAACTATATATAGTCTCAATTGACCTCCAAAAGGCATTTGATACCATAAGGCATGAGGCTATAGTCAACATTTTGCTCAACAGGGGAGTACCGCACTACTTAATAAACAGAATAATAAAAGCATGCATACACGAAAACACTGCAAGACAATGGTTTGGACAGACGACGGAATCAAAAATGAAGAATATAGGAGTCAAACAAGGATGTCCCCTATCTCCCCGACTATTCACCATAGTCCTGGACCAAGTGATAGAAAGCACAATAAAGGAGTATCAGAATTTCTATGGAAACGATGGAACGATAAAGCCCCCCCCATCGTACTTGCATACGCCGACGATATACTCATCATCACCGAGGAAGAACAAGACATCGTTAAATTTCTAAGAAACATGACACCACATCTGGATTCGTCTGGAATGAAAATAAACTTCAAGAAGAGCCTAATAATGGTCCGAGGCCCATTGACAAAAACAAGTTCAACAAGTGGGGAAGAATACAAAATAGGAGACTACACCCTAAGAACCACGAATAGAATGAAATACCTAGGAACATACCTAACAAATCAACTAAAAAGGAGGGAGACAGTAAGGGAAAGAATCAAAACAGCCTACAGAGTCACAAGAACTCTACTACCCTTCATTGAGGACAACAAACCACTATGGTGCCTAACCAAAAAGATATACACGACCACCATAATACCTACGATGATATATGGAGTCAAAAATGCAGCAACGACAAAGGCCAACAGAAGAAGCCTGAGAAGAGCTGAAAGGGAAATTATCCAACTGCTACCAAAACCAGGAAAACCACAAAGACGACAGAAAACGTCGACATTACTAGAGGGAAGAACAATAATCAAAAGAATAGAATCATAGGCAATGAAATACTGGGGACACGTCCAAAGACGAGACACGACACATCTACTAAAGAAAGCGCTGCGAATGAACAGCAACAAACTGAAAATAGGGAGGCCATGCTGCACATGGATAACAACAATCGAGAGGATTATGAATAAGCTAGGAAAGGATTATACACACTGGGAAAAGTTGGCACAACAAAAAATGGAATACAATAAAGAAATATCAAGGATATACACACTGCCAGACTCAGAAACAGAAGAAACAGAAAACTCAGAAGAATAGGAGAGAAGGTGATCACAGACAGAAAATAAGAAGAAACATATCACAAAAACTTAAAAGTAAAAAGAAGCGCCTCACAAACTCCTACATTTTCCATACGATGAAGACAGAAGGAAAACAAGAAAAAACATCTCACAAACACCTGCACGCTCCATCCTATACTCCTACCCCATGCGTCATGCGGCTCTCGCTGCTGACAACAAGCATGTCCAATGTCCAATCCAGCGTATGCACCCGGTCCGGCGGTATATAAAAGCACCGGGGGTTTGTTCCGGCACACGGTGGGATGATCCGTTGGTCGGTCGGGTGGAGCCGCATGAATATGTAATAGACGACTGGGCGTCTGCAGATGGACTTTCGGCGGGCGATCGGGCTGCGTGGTGGAACAAATCTCCATGCACCGGAATCGGCAGTAATGCCCACCTTACGCTGGCAAATCAATTAATCAATCAATCAACTAACAGGGCACGTAATATGTGTAAAACCATGTAAAATATAAGTATTTATTTCAATTGCTTATTTACACTATTTGTTTTGTGTATGAAACTCTGCCTTATTTAATTATTCCTACTCACACTTTATAATTATTATTCTTCTTTTGTTGCTTGACGGAATTCTATTAGTTTAGTTTATATTTACTACAAGTAGGTATTTTATTCTCATGTTTCTAAGGGTATAAGTGATGGAATATCTGTTGAGCTAAACTTTAGATTAAGAAATTGTATTTCTGTTTTCTAATAAACACCATTTATTATTATTTTTTTTTTCCGCGTTAGCGATGCTGGACAGTTCTCCCGTGTCTCCGATATTCTCACAGGGGAAGCGCCAGCGAATTATCTACAACCACTCCCCACATCCCGCAGGGTTAGTGGTTGTAGATTCCAGAATCGTGTGCCCTAAGTAGACGCAGGGACCCTAAGACGACTGCCTTCTGCATTTGGCCTGCCAACCATTCGGCTGATTTTTGGCAGGCCGGTATGGTCTTCAATGCTGAGAGCAGCGTAGGCCTCATCCCACCGAGAACGCCGATTATCAGGACGACCATCTTGACCGAGTAGTCTGGGTATAGCGCTCGGAGCTCATACTGGAGATCTCGGTATTTGGTCCGTTTCTCCTCCTCCTTCAAGGTGATGTTTGTCTCGGCAGGTTCCGAGAACTCGATGACATACATCACCTTGGTCTGGTGGTCGAGGAGGACTATGTCAGGCTTGTTGGCTTGAATCAGCCTGACGGTCGGGAACGAGTAGTTCCAATAAATTCGGCACTTCTCGTTCTCGACAACGGACTCGATCTCTCCGGAAACATAAGGCAGCACTGGTATTTGGTCTACACATTTATTTTTTTTTTTTTTTTTTTTTTTTTTTCGCGTTAGCGATGCTGGACAGTTCTCCCGTGTCTCCGATATTCTCACATGGGAAGCGCCAGCGAATTATCTACAACCACTCCCCACATCCCGCAGGGTTAGTGGTTGTAGATTCCAGAATCGTGTGCCCTAAGTAGACGCAGGGACCCTAAGACGACTGCCTTCTGCATTTGGCCTGCCAACCATTCGGCTGATTTTTGGCAGGCCGGTATGGTCTTCAATGCTGAGAGCAGCGTAGGCCTCATCCCACCGAGAACGCCGATTATCAGGACGACCATCTTGACCGAGTAGTCTGGGTATAGCGCTCGGAGCTCATACCGGAGATCTCGGTATTTGGTCCGTTTCTCCTCCTCCTTCAAGGTGATGTTTGTCTCAGCAGGTGCCGAGAACTCGATGACATACATCACCTTGGTCTGGTGGTCGAGGAGGACTATGTCAGGCTTGTTGGCTTGAATCAGCCTGACGGTCGGGAACGAGTAGTTCCAATAAATTCGGCACTTCTCGTTCTCGACAACGGACTCGATCTCTCCGGGAACATAAGGCAGCACTGGTGTTTGGTCTACCTCGTAGGAGTGCCGAAGATGGTAATACAGCACTCGTAAAGCCGCGTTATGTCTGTGGATGTAGGCCGAAGTCGCGTAAATCGGACATGCAGATAGTAAATGCATGAGCGACTCCGGCGCCTGATGGCAGGTCCTACAATTTAGGTCGGGGACCTCTACACCCATAACACGACTGCGGTAGACCAAGGTGTTAATGACACCATCTTGGCAGGCCACAATGAATCCCTCGGTCTCCGACTTTAACCCTGCTGACCTCAGGAATGAGAAGGTCAGCTTTGTCGATAAACCCAGTGTCTCTATGTTGTTGTAGAACACTCCATGCATGGGTCTATCGACGTGCTGCCTGAACAGATTTCTCTATTATTATTATTATTATTATTATTATTATTATTAACGCATCTATTATGTATTTCCTAGTAACTTCACTTTCATTATGCAAATTTATGTCGGTGACATATTCTCAGGGAGTGCAATGTGTACGCATGCCTACGCCCAGTATATAGAAAACGTATAATAACGATAATAAATCAATTAAATCACGTTTATTATTAAACATGCACCACTTACAATACCTGAGACGTTTGGTATTCAAGCTTCGTCGTATGAAAAGTTCTAAACCTTTACTAAACGCCTGTCTAATATCACACAGGAATTGGTGTCTAGGTAGTATAATTTTCCCATAAAAGAATGCAAATAAAATAAATGGACAATAAATCCAACGATTAATTTTGGTCTTGCACTGACAAGAAATTTTGTATTCAGTTCCTCGTTTCTAGCAAGTGATATTAGAATGCAAACATTTAAACCTTATATATAAGTGAGACAATAGTGAATACTAAACGATATCTCGAGTGTGTACCGTTGGTACCACTACATGGTGTATGTAGGCGAAAAATTTGTGTAACCCACTATCACAGCCATCAACTTGTTTGAACAATTGCACACCTTTATTAAGTTATATGCAAATGGGATAGTTTTAGAGACAGATACGTGCTCGGCAGCTGGTTGGTTTTGCTTCCGTTTTCGATTTTTATTCGAAATGAGCGACCTGAAGTTTCTAATCTCAGAAAGGCTTTTGCAAGGTTCTCCAACAAAAAGCAGCCAACCCTAAATATCGTTACTATTATATATTAGGGTGGAATGAAATATTAAAAAAAATTTATTATGTTTTTTAATACATACTATAGATGGTGGCCATTTAGGTTCAAATTAATGGGAAACAATTTCAGCTCGATAAAAAAATGTCTTGGGGGTTCACAAGTGAAACAACAAAAATAAAAATATATTTATACAGGGTGTCTTGAATTGCATAGGCCAAACTTCACTAAATAATACAACTTTTCAAAATAAGAAAAAAAGTTCCTATAAACATGGGTCGGGAAGTTATTATGTGATTGAAAACTTGAAAAACGTAAAAAGCTATGATGCCTATGAGATAAATGTAAAAGTGCTAAACTGTATTAAATTTATTATTCTGATCCCTCTCACTAAACTAATCAACGAGTGCATTAGAACGAACAGCTTTCCGAAAATTTTAAAACTATCCAAAGTGTTACCCCTGTTCAAAAAAGGTTCAGTTGACGACCCTGCAAATTACAGGCCAATATCTATTGTGCCATTTTTTGCAAAAATCATCGAGGTAATACTAAAAATACAAATAACTAATTATTTTGAATATCGTAACTTGTTTAATAGAAGTCAATATGGTTTTAGGTCTAAGTTGTCCATGACTTTAGCCATAATTAACTTAACCGACATAATAAACAAAGGTTTCGAGGCCAAGGAGTTCGTACATGTCCAATTCTTAGACTTAAGCAAAGCCTTCGATTGTGTACCACATGACCTTTTCATAAAGAAATTAGGCTTTTATAAATTTTCAGTGAATAGTCAGAACCTGATTAAATCGTATCTTACTGATCGCTCTCAGTTTGTGAATTTCAATAACGCAAAGTCAAATTCGATAGACATTAAATTTGGTGTACCTCAAGGATCAGTCCTAGGACCAGTCTTGTTCCTCATTTATGTTAACGATTTGCCCAATAGTAGTCCCTCGTCGAAGTTCACTCTTTTTGCTGATGACACTACACTCGCTCATACTAATACAGATCTCCGTGATCTAATAAATGAAGCTCGTCAATCACTGTCTATGGTTCAAGATTGGTTTGTAAGTAACCAGTTAATTTTAAACAAAGATAAGACCGAAACAATGATTTTTAGTTTGAGACATCACTCTTCAGATACCAATTCCCTTCATTATGTTAAATTTTTGGGCGTTACTCTAGATAATAGATTAACATGGGAGAAGCACACAGAACTAATCTGCAAGAATGTGTCACGAAATATTTTTTTGTTGCGCAATTTAATGAAATGTGTGTCACAGGCATCAGTAGTAATTGCTTATCATGCACTAATTCAGTCTAATCTGACTTATGCTATCCTGGCATGGGGACATTCGGCGCATACTGCCGCAGTATTTTCTATGCAAAGGAGAGCGGTTAGAATTATTGCAGGCTTAGCATACAGAGATGATTGTAGAGATTCATTTAGAAATCTAAAAATACTTACTCTGCCTTGTTCTTATATTCTACAATGCCTCCTGTACATTAAAGAAAACATCAACCACTACGTAACCCATAACAGTTTTCACTCATATTCGACGCGAAATAAAAACAATATTGTTGTTGATTTTCTGCGGTTATCTAAGACTAGAAACGGATCTGGTTATTACGCAATAAAATTCTTTAACGTGTTGCCAAATGCTGTCCAAGAACTCAATTATAAACAGTTTAAAACCTCAATTAAAAAATTTTTATTGGAGAGGGCTTATTACGATTTTAACGAATTTCTGTTGGGTGATTTTTCTGGCTTAATTTTGTGATTTTTTATTTACTCTTATAATGTATATTTGTTTTTTCTCTTATACATTTTATATTTTATACCTCTGTTTCTTATGTTAATGTCTGTTATTCCTAGTATGTTTTATTTAGTATATTTTATACATTGTTATATATATATATATAAGTATATATGTAATGACTTGTCAAAACACCGTTGTGTGTAGTCGTGACCAATAAAGATATCTATCTATCTATCTATTAGTTTCCGAGATACAGGGTGTTCAAGTAATTCTACTGAACATGTTGTTTTTATAAATATTTTCGAAACGTCTAAAGATAAACAAATAATAATTTACACTGGAATTTAACTTTTTATGCTTTTTAAGAAAAATTGACAACTGTGTACGAAAATCATTCAGGAGCGGATGACACTGGGGGGGGGGGCTAGGTATAATTAAGTTCCAACTTTATTGTGTGACACTTTTAAATTAATTTATGAGCAGAACTTAAAAGTTTGAAGTTTTCTACACAAAAAAGTGTCTTGTGTTTATTCTCTAAAATTATCAGTTTTTGAGTAAATCTTATCTGAACTTTATTCGGGAATAGTTTTTTATGAATAAAATTAGCAGAACAGAAAAAACAATGACAGTAAAACAAAATTTGATTACATTATTTTTTATTAGACCACAATGAACTAGATTAAAGTAAGGTAAATTACAAATTACAAGAGTTGTTCAAAGTGCATTTCGCCAGCTTCAACGCATTTCTGACATCTGCGCCGTACAGAGTGTGTAGCTTTACGAATTAAATCAGGATTAGCCCGCAAATTTTCACATTCTTCGAGAATTCTTTCTATTAACTCTGCTCTCGTGTTTACAGGGATTGCGTAGACTATGTCCTTTAAATAGCCCTAGACAAAAAATCAAGTGGAGTTAAATCCGGTGAACGGGGTGGCCAGGCTCTTGCACCTAATCGACCGATCCACCGTACAGGATAATTATTGTTTACCCACAAACGGTTCACAACAGCAAAATGTACAGGAGCTCCGTCCATTTGAAACCAGCATTCATTTCTTAAATTAAGAGGAATATCCTCGAGATATTGAAAAAAATGGTTATTTAAAAAATCATTAAATAATGGTCCATTTAAACGGGGAGGAAGGATGTGGGGCCCACAAAAAGTCCCGTTTATAACACCACACCATACATTAACGCTAAACTCCTGTTGAAATACCCTAGGGCGAATTATATGAGGATTCTGATGAGCCCAGATTCTTAAATTATTAAAATTTACCGATCCATTATGGTTAAAGGTAGTTTCATCAGCCCAAATAATTTTACTTCCGAAACAGGGATCTTATTCCATGGCATTTATAAACCGATTACAAACATTGATAGGCCTTTCGGGATCACCCGGTTGAAGGCTTTGGATTGGCTGCATTCGAAAAGCTTTTCTGTGGTCTTTTTTCAGAATCCGAAAAACTTTGTATCTGCATGCACATGCACAGCTTGCGCACGCAGCTGTTGGACCGTTCTTCTGATACTTAATTTATTATTATTGTTAAATATGGCCAAAATTATATTTTTAATTCATGAAACACATGAAACATCCAGAGTGGATGCCCGAAATCGGCAGTAATGCCCACCTTACGTTGGCAAATCAATCAATCAAATCAGTCAAACCTAGAGGCCCATTGTCAAACAGTATTCTTCCCGTCTTTACCTGGTTTTGACCCTATTGTGCGACATTGAAATACCAATAAGATTTTTTAATATTTGAACCTGCGAAGAAAACAAATCTTTTATACCTCTGCGGAAAGTGTACTTAACATGCAATTTTCACATAAGACTCATGACGGCCTTTTTGGTATGTGGGAAAGATTTATGATAGAAAACCGGTTATTGAAAGTATGAATGAAACTACAGATATAAAAAACGTGTACCAGAATATTACATTAATAAATCCAAATATGTTTAACCTACACTTCTATTCTTTATATATTATTTGATAGATACGATACCAGGTATTTTACTGGTTTAGTAATTACTTTAATAAAACGTACTGTTGCTCCTTGCTTCATATGGAGATAACACTTAGAATATCATTCAAATAATAAGAAAATAAAGTTATTATAACAAGTATCTGGCAGATCTAAATATGGAGAAAGCTATCATATGATATATAGAGGTAGACTACGCGTCAATGTTCTGCCTTTTCACTGAGTACAGCTTTGTGCTGTCTGCTGCCTTTGATTTATCTGCACGATGGCATTTCAAGATCTATCGACAAATTACAGTAGGTACGTACTAGGTACAATGGGCTCTTTTAGCATTTTTTTTAGCATGATGCGATGAGAGTGATCTCCTAAATATTGGAAAATGCGTGTTATGCGCTATACAACCAAGGAAACCTTAATTACATACAATTATAATGTCAATGGTGATGAACTAAATAGACCTTTCAAGGACTTGCATATGACCTTTGAAAATAAACTAACGTTCACTATTCATATTGATGTAATTCTGGATGTAGACAATACATTAGGTTTCATTTAGTGAAGCAGAAATTATTGTAATGGTATTAAAACCTTAAAGTTGCTTTATTTCACTCTTACTCGCGATTTAAGCTTGAGCATGCGTCTCTTGTCTGGTAGTCCAGCTATGACACTCATAATGATAAATGGGAAAACGTCAGCGTCTCTTCCTGACCTTATTAAACTTGAAAATTGAAAGTGCATAATTATAAAACAATAAATAACTTCAATAGGTATAAACTAACTGTCCTAACATAGGGCGTTTTCTTTATTTCAACGTTGAGTCCATCAGGTGGCACCAGTTCCACCAATGTTGTTCCTTTATTGCCTGGTGGATCAACCAGATGGTTAAAATTTGTTCTTTTATTTATGATGGATATGATCTCGTGCACGATACACTATCGTGATCTGGTGGCATTACCTCAGACTCAGAATAGATTGCATCACTGTGCAACCTTAAACTTGTGATGGTGGACTGATGAATGTTGTTTGGTGGATGTGAATCTAACCTCAGAAGTTAATTATAAACAATAACATTGTATAAAATTAAGGAATTCTTAGATCGGATAACTATAAAAATAACATATAATGACATTGAATACGCGACTGATCCAACAGCAGCATGATGTGCCACAGTTTGTAAAATATAATTTTTTATTTTTACATATGTGGCTCCCTTTTAAATAATAAAGTTTTTTCTACTATTTTCTGCAGATTACTTGCATCTCAGATAAAAAGACTTGGAATAAAAGCTGCTTTCGTATTCGTTCAGCACTCAGCAGGGATTAGTAATCATAAGAAACAGGATTTCAGTGAACAGTAATCATATGATACAAAAGCTGCTCTCGTTTGCAGTGAACATAACAAACAGAATTTCAATGAACAGTGATCATATGATCATACAAAATTGCATGGTAGGGGCAGAGACAACACATGAAACAGGTTCGTTGTAATTACGAATCAGTGAACTCTATAGTTCGTATAGAGTTCACTGTTACGAATCGCTCTGCCGAACGAAAGCAGCTAAAATTGCATGGTAGGGACAAAGACAACACATGAAACATGTACCATATGATTACGAATCACTCTGCTGAACGAAAGCAGCTAAAGTAAACAAGCTTATTATTAGGTTAGGATGAAACCAACAAACCTATTCTTTTATTGCTAAACTGCTGTGTTCATCAGTGGATGACGTCATTCCACCATATCCATCACAGATGGTTTCCACCAGAAATAAATGTTGAAATAAAGAAAACGCCCATATTATTGAATAAGTGTTAAGATCTCAAAGGACAGCCAAGAGAGTAAATTGTCTCAGTACAGTCTACAGACTGTATATGAAGTATACATAAATACAAATAGACTTTCAGTGACTTCTGCCTAGGCTAGAGTTAGATTCATTTGTCTCATCAAAGTAGCAGTGAAATTGATTAATTGTTGCATTATTTCACCCCTTTAATGACTTATACAAGGGTATCGAATGACAATGTACTATGTACTGTTAAATTTAGTGTAGTATACACCCCTCGCAAGTGCACAATTAAAGCTGTAACTGCACCTTACCACTTGCATGTGAATAGCAGGGGTGTTTGCTGAAATTTATTCAAATACGTTTTTAAAATTCCCAGAAGAACAGTCGCCGGATTTGTCGGGAGTTGCAGAGGGATAAGGGTGTTCTAATACAAGAATTGATAATTATTACCGATAATTAGGATACATGTCATGATACTTTGTCAGTTCCATTTATAATTTAGTAACCAACACACAAATAGAATATTAATTGCAGAGCCGTTACACATCAATTCTATACTAATAAGACACATTGGTTTTATAAGAAATTATCGGCAATTTTCAGGTCCAATTAAACAGCTTTTACAAAACATAGAGACTGTTGCGCAGTGAAGAATAATTTGGTTCTATCGGCAGAAATTATACATATTTCAATTTTTTTGTAATATATAAGTACTGTTCTATAGGACTATTTAACTCATATATATTTCTGTTGTATAGGCACTGCCGCAGGTTTTTTTGTCAAACAATTTAGCTCGTTATGCAATTATTAGATAGCCATAAGTCCCTCAACTAGCAATTTAATGTTTTGTAGAAACTGAAAGGAAGTTTACAGAACATTTTTTATAAAACAAGATTGTTGATACAAACATTTTCAAAACGTCTATATTACGGTTATAGAAATAATTATATCACAATAATTTTTATTTTTTAATTATTTATATTTTAAGGTCCAAAATGGCCACTATACAAATAGCTTGAATATAAATAACATTATGGCATCCATCTTACAAATCATATTTATAACTAAGAAAACACTTATAGAACAAATGTATTTTTCGAAGAATTGTTATACGTATCTCAATTTTTTTGTAATTAGACAACGGCGTATTTCAAAAAGAAAAGCAAAATTTCCTTTAATATTGTGTTCCGAATAATTTTACCCGCTATTGCCCTTAATAAACTACGACGATTTCTCGTCAGAGAACAACGGTCACTATGAAATAAATAAAATACAAGTAGTAATTAAATAGTATTTTTCTGTATACTTTCAAATATGTAACAATTTTAAAAGCTTTTATTTAGCTTCACTTGTAACAATGTAAACAGATCTTGCAATCGAAATTTTCACTAGTTCTAATTGAGCTAGAGCTTTAAAATTTCGCACACGTATAGAATTTGATAAATTATGTTACGTCATCTTGAATGAAACATGACGAAAGCCTCAAGACAGCAGAGTCCTGTAAAAGACTACTGTTAATAAGAAACAATATGGCGCATGTTTTATTCCAATGGTACAGAGCATATTGTAGCCTTTAAGGACAATTTTTAGCTTTATAACTATTTTATAAGTGTTTTATGAGAGCAGTGTGTGCCTCGTTTATATAACAATTGTTTAGCAGCTACGGCTGAATACAATATTCTCTTAGAAATAATACTGTGTTAAGAGGAATCCTAATAAATTTGTTTTATAAATGCTTAGCTAAACTCTTAAAGAATAGTTGCCGGAGGTCATTACCATAAATCTATTATAAACCAATTCTGCTCCGAGAGCTAAAACATCCTGTAATAATTGCTGTATAGACGTTTATAAAACAGCGAAAAACAAATTTTACAAAATGTTTAATAATTTAGCTGTAAGAACATTCTTGGTGCTTATTTATATGACGATTTAGTTGCGAAAACTAAATCACTTTGGCAGATTTAATAAAACAAAATATCCTTTGCGCAGTAATGTAACAGTAATAAAATAAAATTGTAGTATTGCTTTAAATTTATAGGGCAACTTTGTTAGTTGGAGCCTTTTAGTTTATAGAGAGAGGTCACAGTTTACTTTAAGGAACAATTCAGCTTCTTATGCAGATGCTATACTATACGTTAGTTAATAGGAGCTGAAACTATAGATAGAAATGATGTTATCTCTCATGTTATAACAAAAACATTATTTTTTCTCCACTTAAACAGTTCTACAACTACCGGAAGTGAAATGCTGCAGTGACGACATTTTGGCAGTATAAAACTCCTTGATGCTTTCACTGGATTGCGTTAAAACACCTGTAGTGTCTGTATAAGAGCACTTACCAAAAACTCTCATCTGTATAAGCCTAACTGCATTATAATTAGTTGCAAGAACGTGCATATCAGTTGGAAGATCATAAAAAAGATCGATAAGGGAATTGTATTTTGGGATGGGTAATTCCAGCAGCTTTGTGATTTATCCTGGTAGCAACGCTTTATACTGAATTTCTTAATTGAGAATAGAAAAGGTTTAATAGATATAAGTTTTATAATAGTCGTACAAACAACATTTATGTTATCGTTGTAAAATGAAAATATTCGTATAATTACTTGATACTCTATAAGAGACACATCGGGAACCATTACAAGAGCATAATAGAACCTTTACAAAACGGTTTTATAATTATCTTGCAAGAACGTTCATAGAGCGTTTCTGTATCGTCAAATTGTTGTAGAGAGCTAATTAGTTCACGATAACACTTTTATAAAATACAAAGAACCTTTGCCTATCACTAAAAAAAAATATTATACGACAATAGCGTTTTACAAGTGGCTATATTATATACACAACTGTAGGGTCCCAGGGTATTAATATCTGGCTATACATAGACTATTTAAGAACGTTAATTTCTTTACACCTATTGGTCTATACTCGTCAACCTTTACCATTAAAATAACTTGAAGACACAAAGTAACATATTTCCTGAAATGCGGTTTTGCGTTTGAACAGAAACTAGTTATTTGTATGTAAAAATCTGACCCCAGCCCCGTGGAATGCTTCCTATGCGATCCGTGTGGCAAACATTATTTACCAACATGGGTGTGGATGTGGATAGGTGTCAATCGAGAACATCAAACAACACCGAGTAGTAAAATGGCAATAGCTCGCAATTATACAAATAATATGCACAACACTAAATCATTTCAATGTTGGCAATAAATTTTAATAAACTGTAGTTGTATTTGTGTGCTTGTTGTGGGGCAGAATCAGTAGGCATAATATTATACATAAAATAGTATGTAAAAAATGACATAATTAGTAACCTTAATTTAGGAATTCGTTCCGGGTATGAACATACTTCTCAATCATTTGTGATGTAAAAGTGTCAATTTCTTATGACGATGACGTGTTCATAGGACATGAATATTAATCGAAATATCTGCTCTAATTGCAAGAAATTTATTGCGTTGTCGCGGTATTATTAAATTGATGTCGCTATCTGTCAGTGGTAGAGTCAAGGGGAGTTTTTGGGTTCGACAAACCTGAATTATATATTTTTATCTTATTTATAACCGACCTGGAAAATTTTAAAAATTGAGGATGGTGCCAATGCACTGGTAGTAACTTCCGTCGCAGTTGTAATAAAATTGGTAGTTAGGTATCTTGCAGTAGCTGATACTGAATCAAATATCGAGAGTTAAAAATGTAAAATGAGGAATCCAATAGCTCGGTATAATAATTGACAAATAATAAAATCTAACTTATTTTTAACCAACTTCAACACAAAGAGTAAATAACCGGCCGAGAGTTAATAATAATAATAATAGCTTTATTGCCCAACAGAAAACCCATTTATAGACAATGTGAGATAGACTGAGAGAACTAAAAACATATAAACATTAAATTGTACTGTATACAAATGTGCTACCTAGTTTGCAGATTTGCAATTTAAAGGTAACAAAGTTAAATGCATATTTATATCATCGAGATGCCCAATAGCTTCTACTAACTTATTGGCCGAATAATGGTTAATGTCACATAAATTACATAAACTGATAAAATTTTGACACATCGTGTAAAGGATATTTCGATAGGATATTTCACATTTAAATGTTAGATCCAGTCCTGTTAGTTCTAGGTACATGGAAATTAACATCAGGAAGTAAATCAGGACAGTCAGTCATAGTATGTAACAACTTAAACAAAAATATTAATATTGTGTATATGTTATTCTTATCTTATTTTTTTTCCTTCTTCAATTCTTTGGGATTTCCTGCCACATGTATGTTTTCTTTTTAAGCGGTGCTCGGGGAATCTACAAAATATCACAATTAACCAGTATGTTGCTGGTAAATAACCTCTACGCCTGTGACTTTTACGTCAAACGATCAGTTAGAGGTTGCTTTTTTTTAAATAAACAACAAATAAGTATGAAAACTTGAAATTAAATATTTCGCCGACGTTTCGGAAATCCAATCTGTTTCCTTTCTCAAGGCTCTTTGAAAAATCTTTTTTGCTGTGTATGATAAATACACAGCTCTAAGAATGTTTGTTATATTCAATATCCATAGATACTTACTATTTATATAGAACTGTTAACAACTATAGTTAACAGTTTTTTTTAGTTTTTATACAATGTTAAGTTTGTGAAGTTCTTCTTTTAACATTGGCAACCAAGTTGTACAGATATCTACGGAACAATTCGACACGCATCTACCCTCATTCAATAATATTATCGCGGATTCTTTAATTTTACTTTTTTTGCTATCTGCCTCTTTTGTTAAAATTTTGCCGAGTCCCAGTTTATTCTGTGTTCTTTCTCCCAAACGTGTTCGCAGATCTTGGACCTCTGAATTTCATTTTTTCTTATATAATTTTGATGTTCGCCCAATCTTACTCTAAAGGGTCTGGATGACTCACCCCCGTATTGTTTGTTGCACTCACACGGAATACTATAAATGCAGTTTTTTGAATTTTGCTCGTGGTTCTTCGGTTTCGTCTTTGTCAGAATAGATCTTAAAGTGTTGTTTGTTTGAAATATCGTCCTAATATCAAATCTATCACTGATGCGGCGCAACTTTTCGGATAATCCGCATACAAAAGGAATTAACGCTTTCAGGTTTTGTCGTACCCGATTGTTATTTTCAATATTTATGAAGGTTTTATTGACAGAACCCCCAGGGTATTGGTTATTTATAAGAACTTCCTTTATAAACCGCGTCTCATTGTGTAGTATTTCATCATTAGAAGAAATTATTTTGGCCCTATCACAAAAACATATTACACCCCTCTTAACGTGCATCGACTGATTTGAGTTGAAATTTAAATATCTGTTGGTATGTGTTGGTTTTCTATAAACACTTGTTTCAATTGTACCATTTACTCTTAATTAAAACATCTAAAAATGGTAATTCATTTCTAGTTTCCTCTTCTAAAGTGAATTTAATAGAAGATTCCAAAAAACTATCTACTAACTTGGTATTGAGTTACTAGATAGTTTTTTGGAACATTTGAATAAAGAATAGCTCAAATCAAGATTAAATAGTATGCACAAAGGTCCAGTTAAGACTAGCGCACAATCTTTAACGATATAGATGATATATTATCTGGACCTGGTCATGGTGTATTATTTTGTGTAACTAGACGACATAATATTTCAACATTAAATATTAGCTACTCAGGATGTCTACTAACCCAAAGATGAGGCTAGGTGGTGGCCAACAAATTCACCTGATATAAACCCAATTAAGCATGTGAAGAAATAACTAAACGGTTGCAGAAAAACATAAATAACTATTTTAATGAGCTATAATTGTTTTAAAATCAAACCTTTCTGATATATTTATAATTGAAATAATCACTTAATCCTAAGTGAGGTGGGATCGTTATATAATTATTTGCTAATTAATGGATATTTCGGTTGTTTTTGTTAATAAACATGCTATCTTACAATGTATCCTGGAACCATGACCCTAGTTGTTGTGGCTTAAACCATTAGATTAGAATATCTAAAAATAGTAGTTTTCTTCAAAATATATATTTATAATATATTTGCATTGAAGTTTATGCTTGAAAACCCTCCTTAGTTGATAACCTATTGAACAGTGTAAATAAAATTGCAATTGTCCTTGGTCCAGCGTAATCCTAGGGAAGTTATATATACACTATGGGACCTAATAGATAAGAATGAAAAGTGGGTATAGGGATAGAACCACGCATACATCTGTTAAAAATAGGACACTGAACACCTTGAGGGTCGAGGGTTCAAATTTCCACTATTGTAAACACCTTATTCCTATAAATTCTTATTACGAAAATTTTTCAATATTTTGTATTATTTATTCTTCGCTTTTCCCATTTATCAATTCTTGGCCTTAATGGCCTCCATTCTGTATAACAAACCATTAGATTATCACATCAGTCGTATTTTAAACTAGTAGCCAGTACTACATCCGCCTTAGTTAACATCATCATCAACAAGTTTATTACAAATATATAATACATAGCAAGACCAACACCTGGTCCGAGGCCAGTCAGACATCCACAGCGCAGTACTTTAGACAGCTGATATAACCATAGCCATCTTTGAGCAAGATCATCTTTGATGTCACGATAGCTTTTTTGACAATGGATGATTAAATCAGTTCTAATAACCACCAGATGATGCCAACATTGTTGGCGAAACGCGAGTTGAGTATAGTCGAGCGTAGTATTCAAGGGTTCTATTCGTCCCCGGTTAAATTCTCTTATAAAAGTGATACATGTCGAACTAAAATCGACCATGAGGCAACTATTATTTATCGAGATCGTAATTCTTTTTGATAAATAAGATTAGTGACATGCCATTGCACCGAACAAACTACACAGTAAGTGGCAGTCTTAAATATTTGGTAATAGAAATGGGGTGTCATAGTCGAAAGATCAAAACCCAAATCGAAGTGAGTCATTTCGGTATTATTCGATTATCTAACACTGAAATCGGATACGGATTACAGTCGGGCACGTCTTCCTTGTAGCTTTATGGAATCACATCATTTATTAAAGTTTCAGAAGGATTTGAATAATTATTTCGGAACATTTGTATAATAGGGGGTGACATGATTTAAAAGAATAGACAACTGAAATTAATGACTGCAATGAAGTTGGTAAAATAAGAAAATAGCATTTATTGCAGATATTGTATCGGTTGACAAACCGACACAGTTAACAACGGTTTCTTTATTAAAATGTAATCAATCAGTGAAGTGTTAAACTGATAATTGGGTACGTAATCAGCGCTTATATATAACTGCAATTATTAATACTCGTTTAAACTTATATTGAAGTTCTATAATAGGATATAAATGCCAAATTACCATATTACTTACAGTGCTCCTGCTTTATACGACATCACGACTTAAGACGTAACCTCTTAAATTATTTCGTAAATTTTTTTAACACACAAAACTAATAAGAATATCGATGAATGTCCATGTCCTCTATAACTGCCAATTTTAATCCTGAATCTCCTAAAATGTCAAACCCTCGACTGGAAGATATGACTTAAGGTGGCCATTCTCTAGAAAGAGACATCCGATAGGGAAATATTGATTATTTTTTCCCATAACTTTTTTTCTTAACACGTATATTTTAAAAAAATATAAGAGTACCTAAGTAGCACTATAACAAGACTATTACTATGAATTTTCACTCAATAATTTCAGTGGTTTGCAAAATAGCTCGATTTAAAACTACGAAATAGGAAGATTAACACAATTTTTAAATTTAAATCGAGCTGTTTTGCAAACCACTAAAATTATTGAGTGAAAATTCATAGTAATAGTCTTGTTATGGTTCTACTTAGGTACTCTTATAGTTTTTTAAATATACGTATTAAGAAAAAAAAGTTATAGCTAAAAATCGGATGTATCTTTCTAGGGAATGGCCATCTTGAAGCTCGTAGAAGCTGCACTACATTACATGAACAATTAGCGACTTATGTAACGGAAAATAGTATTTTGTCACAGTCGATACTTCATTGTCAACAGTCGTAGATGATTTCGGCGCTACGGATCAACAAAAAATAAAAAAATACGTCCTTAATACTATTAAATATATCTAAAGCTCTTGACTTCATCAGCAGTGACGTATTGATCGGTAAATTAAAATTGTTTGGACTTTCTAACATCCCCCTAGCCTGGATGGAATCGCACCTGAAAAATCATCGGCAAATCGTCTGCTTAAACGGCCCAGCTGGTCAGATATATTCACAACCAATACACCTAATGTATAGGGTAACTCAAGGGTCAGTTTTAGGGCCACGTATGTTACATCCCACTACCACTTCCATTAAATCTAAATTAAAATGGACTAATACACCAATTTCCATTGACTACGTTTTCAGATAGTATTTGATAAAAGAGACTTACGGATTTTTTTTCAAATTTTTTTTCTTTACCGTTTAGCCGGAAAAAAATAATAAAGCTGAAAAACGTTCCACTCTGACGTCAATTTGCCCGTGACGTCACGATATGAAGCCGGCAACAGTGCATTGTCCTGATGCCTAAATTTGTATTTTAGTTTAATTTTTCAGTAGTTCAATCAGAGATTTATAATAAGTCTCTCAGAGTTCTGTCAGTGTTAACGAGGTTATGATAGTCAGTAATATTTTTCGATTTTTTTCGTGTTAAAATACACTAACTTTGGGTCTGTATTAATTCAATTCAAATTTCAAAATATGGAAACAAAATCATGTTTTGTGCCATGTGCCATTCTTTTACGCAAAAATTGGAAAGACAAAACTAAATATTAAAATGTAAGGTTATATTAAAGTAGTTCAAATAGTTCAATGTCACAGAATCTATTGCGATGTTGTCAATTCTTGTAATTGATAAAAATCTAATAATTTAAAACCCAATTATTTGCCTTATTTGTAAATTATTTTGATATCAATAGAAAGTAAATGCATAAAAACTAAAAACTTCATGGAGATTATGTTTATTATAGGATAATTGTAATTAAACGGCAATTTAATGCAGGTAGAATTACCGGGGTTAATAACGCCACGACCACCAATTTATTTAATTTTTATCTAATCCAGTTATTAAAAAATTGAGGTAATAATTATTTTGGTATTATTTTGACCTTACCAATGGGTTCATATAATTAAAATATTAAAAAAATCTTAAGTGTATTAGTCCATTACGCTGTCTATTAACATTTGCTTTAAATATCCAAGAAATTGTTTTGTTGCTACTACTACAATAATGATCTGTTTCATCAAATTGCAGTTTTGGAAAATGGGCTTGGAAATTTTTTAAAAAGTCTCGTTTTTTTTTTAAACAATCAATACGAATCATTATTATAATTACAGTAGCGTTTAAATCAAGTCAATACGATTATTAATCACAGAGATATAAGCTTTTAAAATCTGCAAATAACGATACGGCTTGCTGCAATGCCCGAAACTCGAGCTGGCCGGCTGTGACGTAATCGGCGCCGATGTCGCACGCCGCTCGCCTTATTTGAATGAATTTATATAAGTGAAACAGTCTTATTTTGAGTTCCTAAGTAGTTGTGACAATAATGGAGCAGGGATTTGTTCGTGGACAGTCGGATAACTTGCCAAAAATTGACTGAAATAAAGAACATTAATACGTTTAATTATTATTCCCATTGGTTACCCAGCTTGATATACAAAATATAATCAATTTTCGTCCTGGGGCTACATAACAGCAAAATATGTTTTCTTAATTCTCACACAGCGAATTCACTTTTTAAACCTATCTGGAAAAAATATTTACAATATTTAATAAAGCTCGGTAATGTGGCATCAAAAACTTAAAAACTTGGTAAAGAAAATTTTAACCTCATTAAAAAAATGTAAAGATATATGCACCGATGTACTAAATCACCCTATATATTTAAAAATAATTTTTAAGTGTGCACTCTTCGACACTACACTAGTTACTTACAAAAAAATTTGAATTATTTTAATAAGAGCAATATTTTATTTTTTATTTTTTTTATCTTATTTTAATGCCTTATTTTTATTAACGTCCTGGCGGAGTTCAGCTATTGCTGCTCTACCACTCAACCAGGACACGTACACATAGACATCAACACAGCAACCATTCCCTGCGATATTGCCATCTACCGCAGCTGAGACTCGTACTCAGGAGAGATAACAGCGACTAGACATGTTGTGCCACCCAACAGCGGTCTAAATCACTGCTACCGTCTCGGTAACACATGAAAAAACGCCACCAACATCCATACCCTGGCCAGGATTCGAACCCGGAACTCCGTGGTCGCAAGCCAAACATTTTTTTCCATTTAAATATAATTTTATTAATTAAAATATTACATTGTATGAAGCTTATTTCTAAAGGTATATATATGAATATCACATATAAAAGTAGGTACGTACAGTACATTATTTGTCACGTCTTAAAACTACACAAAAAGTATAATATAGAACATGACACAGCCGATGGAGACTTTAGAAAAACACGGCTCTTTTTTATGTTTTATCTTGATATTTCTTTATCAATTTATATCAATTATAATCAATGTGTTGCCTTGGTTTTAATCGAGCTTAAAGCTCATTAGTTCGAGAGTTTCTTGGCGGAACGAAAATAGCTCAATTAACAAATGCAGGAAAAAATGTAGAATTAAAAACCTGCTTCAGATAATATTGTCAAGATATAAAAATGATGATTATGTGTGAGCATTTACTTATAAAAAAATAAAATTATAAGGTATCGACGGGTAGGGGGCAGGGGTGTGTGGTGGGGTGTGGGATTTGGAGAGGGGGGGTTTGTTGTTTTGTCGGGTAGTGTGTCTTGTCGGGTTAGCAAGCCAAACACCTTCGGCATTGCGCCACCGAGCTGGCTGGGATATATGACTGATACACTGTTGGGACACCCTGTATGTGAGTGCTGGATAATGTAAGTATTGCATTATGTAGGTAGAGATAACTATTGCAATTTTAAGTTAACTTCGAAATGGTCTTCACAACAAAACCGATTACTTGTACTCGAAAAGGTGATATTATTCTTTTATCTCTCTTTATTGCATCACACCATTGTTTTCGTGTTTTTTCACCTTTTGGCATACTTATAAATAATTTGTTTGGCGTAGTGATTGTTGTATTGGTACATCGAGGCACAACACAGTATTTGTAACGAATATTTTGCGTAGCCATCTCTATAATATCGCAGCAAAGCATCGGTACTATTGATCACTACGGGGTAAATGGGCGTCGATGACGTAGTGCACTCAGTCGAGCTGCTACTAGGAAAGATGGGGGAGTGGACTAATTGCTCGAACTTCAACAATTAATTGTAAAGCCATTTTAAGTGCTAGAGAAATAAATTAAATTGCAATGTTTAAGTTACAACGTGCACATTTTTATAAAAATATATAAAAAATATCGTTTTTAAGCCCATTACGAATCCACAAGTATACTTGTATACAAGTATACTGCAGCTTGAGAAGCCCTAGACATTTTTGTATACCACTAACTCTGTATAATTTCACACTAAGTTTGTAGATGCCTATGTACATACACATAGCTACATTTACGCTACGGTTTGCGAAACTGCATAACTGCAATCTCGGATGGTCTACCCTTTCCCTTTATTAAATGTTGACGTAAATGCCAAGAATTGCCACAGTGTAGGTAAAATGGGATTTCGTCAAAGTAATGTTTCACAATTTCGGTGGAGTTATCTAATTAAGGACACAATAAAACTTCATTAGTAAAAAACATATAAAAGTACCGCCATACACTGGAATCTAATGTTGACACTCGGTCAGGGTTGAATGCCTTCGATACTGCAATTATTGTAAAAGATTTAACTACGTTTTTAGGTAATTGTCAATAGGTTTCACAAATGTCCGACAAAAGCAGGTTATACGTATTAACAACTTAAAATGAAAAATTCACTTTATCATATAAAATGATATGCATTTATAAAAGAATACCTAGACAACATTAAAATATACTACATATAGAAACAATTGAAAGTAGGAAGTAAAAAAAAAGAGAAAAAAATACACTACAATAAGCATGAACAAACCATTATTTTTTATGTAAATAGTCATTTACAGTATAAAAACAATTCACAGCCAAATATTCGTTCAGTTTTTTAAACGTCGTGTGTTTTGGCGAACGTGAGGCATTTTAAGATGTAAATAGATGGTGCTGTGAGTGTTGAATTTTCTTTATATTATCACGAAAATAAACAAAACATACACGCCACACGTATTAAACAGATCAGGAAAGGTTGATTTAAAATTGTCTTTTTATTTGCTAGATATGTATTACATGTTTTTGTAAGAACCCATTACCGTTTCTGGGTTAAATTTCCGTAAATTTGGCAAATCACCCAGTGATTTATATTTTTTATTAAGCTACATCCAGCGTACAGTGGACGAAACTCTCAAAACCATTTTTTTTTAGAATGTTTCATATGATTTTATGAAGTACTTATTTGTCTGTTTTCTTCATTTGCGATGTTACTTACACCAGTAAACTTTTACATTCTTTGGATTCCACTAATGTATGTCTATGTTTATTAATAAATCGTTTGGATAACGGAATCGATTTGTTGTTTCACAAAGGATTCCACAAGTAGTTTTCGTTTAATTGCTATAAACAACGCTCAATTTAATTTGTTGTAATTTCTGTGTCAGATTTTATCAATGAATTGGTTTGCCTTCTAACCTCCTGAAGATAATTAACAATGTGAAGCCTTATTTATTGCCATTTTTGATCATTTACCATTATAAACAAACAATTATAAAAATATCTTTTCATAGAGACTGCTGTTGACTTCGACAAGTGAATTTGATTGTAATTAAAAGTTACTAATTATAATCTTGATTGGTTGTATTAGTCTGCCAAAAAATAAATTAGAGCATATAATGAGTAGAACGAGACGGATAAAAATCATTGATCCGTTAAATATTAATAATTTATTTACGTTTGTTTCAGACAAACATTCTTTGATGTGTGAACGATGTTTCGTGTCTGTATCGTTGATCTTTATCGACCAAATTTCTGTGTCCGCTTATATTGTAGCAAATTATAGGGATAAATATTTATCTAAAAATTATTTTCTATTTTATTTTTCCTGAAAAAATATTCTCGCGAGTATAACGGCGTTTTTAATTAAACTTGTCCTGTTTAATCCTGTTATACTATTTCGGGAGCGTTACTGCCTAGTAATGTCAATTGAAACCATAGATATTGTAATACATAGACTGACCCAAAACCGCCGAGAAGTCTTTACTGCAAAGTGTTCTCGCTCACACTTCGATCAAACACATGAGGAGTAAAAACAGTGAGCGCTTATTGACATACAACTATGCTCCCGTTATCAGCAATCTAAATGCAATGTAGTTCTAGTAAAGCCATCCAGCATTACTAGAACCATACATTGGCTATCCGCTATTGGCCAGGTATGTCCACCAGTGAATGTTGCAAAACTTATAATTTTATTTCATAAGTACTTACCTATTTATGTCTTATTTTTAATATAAGTTAAAGTAAAGTTGATATGATTGATTGATTGATTTGCCAGCGTAAGCTTGATGTCGATTCCGGACATCCAATCTGGATGTTTTTGGATCGGTTGGTCTCGTATGAACGCATTTATTTTTCCTATGTTAGAGCTGTGTCGGTTGTAACGATAGGAGTCAAACAAGGATGTCCCCTATCCCCCCGACTATTCACCACAGTCCTGGACCAAGTGATAGAAAGCACAATAAAGGAGAATCAGAATTTCAATGGAAACGATGGAACGATAAAGCCCCCCATCGTACTTGCATACGCCGACGATATACTCATCACCGCCGAGGAAGAAGAAGACATCGTTAAATTTCTAAGAAACATGACACCACATCTGGATTCCTCTGGAATGAAAATAAACTTCAAGAAGAGCCTAATAATGGTCCGAGACCCATTGACAAAAACAAGTCCAACAAGTGGGGAAGAATACAAAATAGGAGACTACACCCTGAGAACCACGAATAGAATGAAATACCTAGGAACATACCTAACGAATCAACTAAAAAGGAGGGAAACAGTAAGGGAAAGAATCAAAACAGCCTACAGAGTCACAAGAGCTCTACTACCCTTCATTGAGGACAATAAACCACCATGGTGCCTAACCAAAAAGATATACACGACCATCATAATACCTACGATGATATATGGAGTCAAAAGCGCAGCAACGACAAATGCCAACAGAAGAAGCCTGACAAGAGCTGAAATGTACATTATCCAACTGCTAGCAAAAACAGGAAAACCACAAAAACGACAGAAAACGTCAACATTACCAGAGGGAAGAACAATAATCAAAAGAATAGAATCATACGTAATGAAATACTGGGGACACGTCCAAAGACGAGACACGACACACCTACTAAAGAAAGCGCTGCGACTGAACAGCAACAAACTGAAAATAGGGAGGCCATGCTACACATGGATAACAACAATCGAGAGGATTATGAATAAGCTAGGAAAGGTTTATACACACTGGGAAAAATCGGAACAACAAAAAACGGAATACAATAAAGAAATATCAAGGATATACACACTGCCAGACTCAGAAATAGAAGAAACAGAAAACTCAGAAGTAGAATAGGAGAGAAGATGATCACAGACAGAAACTAAGAAGAAGCATATCACAAAAACATGAAAGTAAAAAGAAGCACGAAAACCTAAAAGAAGCATCGCACAAACGCCTACACTTTCTATCCGATGAAGACAGAAGGAAAACAACAAGAAACATCTCACAAACACCTACACGCTCCATCCTATACTCCTACTCCATGCGTCATGCGGCTCTCGCTGCTGACAACAAGCATGTCCAATGTCCAATCCAGCGTATGCAGCCGGTTCGGCGGTATATAAAAGCACCGGGGGTTTGTTCCGGCACACGGTGGGATGATCGGTGGGCCATCGGACTGCGTGGTGGAACCAATCTCCATGCACCGGAATCGACAGCAATGCCCACCTTACGTTGGCAAATCAATCAATAAATAAGCTAGCTGTTTTCGTAGGGTTTTCGTTGCATTGGTATGTGCCTATGATGTTATATTTTCTCCCTCCAGTTGGTGGCTTAATGCTCCGGATAGGCAGTTTCCGTCGCCGTCGATTTCTTGCACCAGTAATTGGTGTGTTCTCGTTTCAGCGTCCTGTATTAGTGTGTCCATTTTATTTGTTTCTCAAGACCTATGTTAATTGGCTATAAGAGATGTTTTATATTATTGTTATCTGTCTTGCGGTAAAAGAGCTTTTTACAGCGGGTTGCAAATGGGAAAGACGCTCGAAAGAATATTTTGTATACCCTATATAGTGTATATTGGTTTGTTCTTGTTCTTGTAGTAATAAATAATAATAAACTGTTTAAAATATTAAGATTTGAGTTAATAAATTAAGTTAATAAAGATTATGTTGATAAAGTTATTAAAGTAATAAAATAACACAAAGCAAAGAAATTTATAGCTTAGAGTTCTGTAGCGCCTGGTCTTGTGATTGCTAGTTTTATTTTCTCTTCTTTTTTGGACCGATTAAGAAACTTTCCACTGCACACAAAATTTATTATATATTTAAAACTTTACAGCTAGTATGTCTATATTGCTTTATAAACACGTGTGACTCACTTGACGCTGAATATTTATTACACAGCTTTTTACCGCAACAAACCACTTGAAAGTGTCTTGGGTATAGATATAGGTCCATTTACATCGACTGTCAATTAAGACACAGCCTTGCACTTGTATACTATTTGATACTATTAGACAACACTATACTAGTAATTTTCAATTACTAATTCCATATGAACTTTGTTTTCCTATATAAATATATTTTTCGTTTATACACGACGTTAGTTAACTCCCGATTTTTAATAAGTTAAAGTAAAGTTAAGTAAAAATTAAGTCGATGTTATTTGGTTAGGCACAAGGTGCTCTCTGAAAGGTTGAATAAGTGCTACGAATTGTAATTCACGGTGCGTAGTTTTGAGTTTCCGATTTAAAACATATATTTTTACTTTCTGCTGGATTATCGTAAATACATTTTTAGCCTTTATTCCTCTGAGCGAGTGTGTTCAGCTTATCTCTATATGTAGGTGTATGTTATTTCTACCTACACATGTAATAATTGATTTGCCTGCTTGGTAGGTATTTTCATTTAATTTTGGTTACCGCAGTAACAATTATTAGTACTTTAATGCCCTACCCATTGAAACCTTAGTAGTGATTCTTTCGATACGTCTTTGTGTTGCAGTTTTAAAAAATATATAAGGCGAACTACCATGTGATGTATTATACATTTAAATAAACCTTAAAATAACTACGTTAAAAGATAATCGTATGTATCCCATCACCTTACACTGATTTGCATACTAATAGTTTGGCATGTTGAATATTAGAAGGTATGGGAACAACCTGATCGGACCATTTCGATGACAAATTCCAAGTGCTATTTGGTCAACCATGATTTCATTAAATTCTCGTTTCACTTTTAATTCTTTTATTAGTATTAGGTTACATGATTCCTTGCTAAAAAATGCAAGGCAATGTTACGAAAATCCATAGGAATGTGTCTGTCTGGGCATGGTACAGGTAAGGACAGAAATACTGGAAGTGCTATTAAGCAAATGCAACTAGAAAAATATTAAAACGTATCGAGTGTCCACAATAAGGGTGTAACAAAAGCAGTGGCGTAGCTGAAAATCTCGGGGCCCCCACGCAAAATGTATGGTCGGGGCCCCCACAAAATAAAAAACTCACTTAAATTATAAAGTTTTTCGGCAGCGGCGTACATTCTCTTTAGCAAAGTCTTCGATGATGTGATCAGTATCTAACTTCCTTGCTCTCACTTTCTCAATACTTAATACACATAATGCTGAAGTCTTTCTTGTGTCATTGAATTTCGTACAAACGTCTTAATAAGCTTTAATTTTGAAAATGACCTTTCAGCTGTAGCAACAGTAACTAGTAGTGTTAAGAATAATTTTATGGCAATGAAAACATTTGGAACACTTAACAGTAAAGTTTTATGATTTTTTATAGGGAATATAGCAAAATAAAAGACTGAAGAGTCCGCAATTTCTATTATTTTTGTGCTCAAAACATTTCTTAGTAACAGAAGTTCGCGGGGAAAATATGCCGATAAATCTTCAGAATAATGTTCAGCATGATTGCTATTTTCCAAATAAAGCTGATCGTCATTCAACTTTGATAATGTTTTGGGATTGAAACAGGAAAATCTCTTTACCACTTCGCTCATCCGAGAAAATCGGCCAACAATCTGTTGAATGACAATATCAAGGTTGGCATAAAATACCTCTACTTTAAAAGATGTTTCGGAATCTGTAAGTCGTTCATCTTCTGCTAACTCATCAAGAAACTTTTTAACACGCCTTTTTCTCTTTATTTAATTCTTGTTCTATACCCCATTTATTTGACAAATCCGAGGCCTCTACTAAAATTAATTATGTACGAAATAACTTTTTTGTCAACCATTATTATATTAAAATATTTATATATAATATTGACTATTGAATATTGATGTTTAAGATGAATTAATTTTTAATTTCGATGATATTTTCGCGTCATAAATTTTAGACTCGGGGGCCCCCAAGAGCTGGGGGCCCCCCCGCACCGCGGGCCCTGCGGGTCCGTCCGCTACGCCACTGAACAAAAGCTTATGTGCAACTTGAGTAAAATTCGCGTCTATTTGTTCTACTTTTAATTATTGTCTTTTTATTTTCATGCAATAAACTTATTTTACTTTCTGTTGTCTTCATTCTATCATGATAACATTGTATAAATATTTGAACTAACTTTCATATGTTTCCTTTTAGATTTTGAAGGAATTTCAATCAAACTGCCTGCACTATAAGATTCTATTTAGGACTGTTCTTGTTAAAAATACCAATTTTACCGCCTGGTACTAAAACACCTTTATTGTCAGATGACAGTCACTCTGATTATAATATAATGTAATCATATAGATGCATATCGGGTGCTTTTATTTATATCACTCGCCCACTTCGCTTATTTTTTTAATCACAATGGCAACGTACCCGTAAACATGTCTTGTGATTTCATAGTTACGTGTGAGTAGTTGTAATACATCCAATGGCAGGAGACCGTGAATTTTCAAACGGACTTTAATGTTTATTTGTTTGTTATCTCCATTAATTTTGAAATGAATAAGAATGATAAGAATATTGTAAAACAATCCATGGCTTTGTCCAAAATTCACCATCGAACAACTGTGTAAATATAAAATATTTTGAAACCAGGGTTGCGACGATTTAAATCAATTTGATTTAAATCGTGATTTAAATCAGCTGATTTTTTAAATTTAAATCATGATTTAAATGAGTTGTGTAAAGCCATTAATCTAAGTAGAAAATTCAAATAAAAAGTACAGTTTATTTAAAAGCTAGATACAAATTACAAAAAATTCAAATAAAAAGAAGAAAAGAACCACATATAATACATATAAAACAAAAGTTACCTTCTTAAATGTATATTATAAATTAGGTGCCTATTTAAAAGCAGAAACATAAAGTAAACAAACTAAACAGAACCAACTCTAAAAGAAAATAAAACATGATTTACTACAAAACAAAAATTTTAAATTAGGTTAGTTATTGTAAAGTTTGTAGAAAAGAACTAATTTAGCTGCTTTTTCGGTTTCTAAACGATTTCGAATCTTAGAATGAATCAAACCAAATGTTGAAAATATTCTCTCAACCGAGGCTGAACTAGCTGCAGCAGAAAATAATTACTTGATAATCGGGAATAATTTGTTAATAGTATCAATATTTCTTTGGGATTTCCACCAGTCCAATGGTTTTGTATTTTTAAGCATTTCTTCGTGAAATATAATATCGGCAAAAAGCTCAGATTTTGCCAGAAATTTAATAATCAGTGGTAGTAAACCACTTTCGGGATATAATTCACTAGCGGCTTCTAAAGCAGGATTCTTTTCGCTTTCTGTTAATTTATGCTTTGTTTTGGTAGGGTCTAGCAAATGGTATGAAGTGATACACTGGTCGTATCGGTATCTAAATATTTGCATTTGCAATAAGGTAATTTCAGTTTCGTAAAAATGCGGATCGCATTATTTTAAATTGTTCTACGACGTCTGATAAAATTGCATCGTTTCTTTGAAGCCTATCTAGTGCAAAAGATATAGGTTTTAGTAGTGATAAGTAGGTAATCTTCAGCAGTTCTTTTTAAATAAATGTTCGAAATTTTCTGTCTTACTATGCTGTCAATTTCATTTTTATGTTCCTCGCTGATTTTAAAAAGTGTGGGCTATGATTTCACGAAACCCTCTAAGCAGTCGGCAAGTGAGTTCCATCTTCTCTTCCGTAAGTTTTTTCCTCCATCTTTTGCGTATGTCGCAAAGTCAAAATGATTGTTTCGGAAGTATTTCACAACGAACGTAACGTGTTCCTTAATTTCACTAATTTCCAAATCCTTACATAACAAGTTTAAAATGTGTGAAGCACAACCGTAAGTAATAACATTTAGTTCTGTTGACTCTTTAATTTGGTTTCTCATAGCATTCATATTAGCAGCATTATCCGTCACAAAACTGCTTACTGTACAGGTATAGTCAGTCTTTGGAGTTTTAATTAAGTTTATTGCAAGTTCTGTTAAATATACAGATGTATGTGGATTTCCAGATGTGTCTATTGTGTCTACTAAAAAAGTAGACCGATTTTCCGTAGTTACAGTTGCACATATTATTAGTTCATTGTGTATGTTGGACCATCCATCCAATGACAGCCAAACTGAACTTCCTGATACATTTTTAAAACATTTACTTTTTTCGTCGTTATACACTTTTGCCTTTTTTACTTCTGGTTGTTCAATACACATGAAACTGCTGTTTGTCGCATAAAGAGCCCTAACAATATGTTTATCTATTTCTTCTTTATTAGACTTGATCGTACGTACAACAAAAGATGAAAAAATAATCCCCATGCTATAAGAGAAGCCCTTTCTCAACATAAGTTCTCGGTAAATGTTTGGTGTGGTATGATTAACAATAAGCTAATTGCTCCACATATTCTTCCAGCAAGACTAACTATAGAGGTTTATTTAGATTTCTTACAAAATATTTTAATGCAAGATCTTAGTGTAGGAGAACAATACTTCCAGCATGACGGTGCTCTTCCTCATTTTGATATTGAAGTTAGAAGGCATTTGGATAATGAGCTGTCTCTGTATCATTCCAATGAACGCGGCGATATACAGTTTCTTTACTTGATTATGTACCAGAGCCGAGTTTTTGTGTGTTTGATCTGATTACGGAAGCTTTTGATCTGAGCCAAAGTTGACAGAAGGCTTTGCTTTTCACCAACGGATTTTGCGGTTTTTAGCTGTAGTTTAATATTTCGTACTGCCTAAGTCCATCAGCCGAGGTCTCTTCATTATATGATGTTAAATATATAGCATAACACAAATATTTTAGAATTTCTTTAGCTGACACTTTGAAAGTTCGAGAGAAACTAAAAAATGTCTTTCTAACTCTTATTTAAACACTCTCAGGACGATCTGTGTCGGTGAGATGTAATCTGGAACAGGTGTGATAACATACAGCATGGAATTATCTGATACAAATCCCCCTACTTTCCGCCTCGCGCTTCTTGAACTCGATATACACTTAAAAAGTATTCTAGTGTAAAGATAAAATTAGTAAATAAAGTATTATTACTATTATTAGTATTATTATTTAAGAAGAGTGTAACCCACAATCCTAAACCTTCTAATATTTACTTAAACTCTACCACCTTGCCTAGAGTATAAATGACATCACCAGGGTCTATGGAGCTAATAATAATATGTTAACATAGTTTCATCAAAACAGGTCTGCACGATTTTCAAAACTGAGCCTGTAAAATGAGGAGAAGTGAGGATAAATCGATGGTAAGTGAGGGTAAAACGAGGATAATTAAGGATAAAACGATAATTAAGGATAAAACGAGGATAATTAAGGGTAAAATGAGGATAATTAAGGGTAAAACGAGGGTAAGTAAGGATAAAACGAGGATAGGTGAGGATAAAAAGAGGATAATTAAGGGTAAAAATGTAGATAAATAGGGGTAAATAAATTCCAGCATGACGGTGCTCCTCCTCATTTTGATATTGAGGTTAGAAGGCATTTGAATAATGAGTATCAAAACAGATGGATTAGACGTGGGGGATCTCATCTTTGGTGGGCTAGATCACCAGAGTTCAACCTCGTCGATTATTTTTATGGGGATATTTCAAGAATTAAGTCTATAGTGTCTCAATAAATACTAGAGATCAGTTACTTCAGCGAATTTTCCTCTGTAGTGACCAAATTAGAAACAATCCTGCGCAAATTAGAAAATCTATTGGCGGTTTAAGTAAACACCAACAGAAATGTATGGAAGCTGAAGGCTCTCATTTTGAACATTTGCTCTAAGTATTTGTAATATTTTTGAATAATTTTTGTAAATAATTACGGTGACCATTTTTAATTATTTGGGCAATTAAAGTAGGTAAGCAAATAAAGATGTTTTTCTTCAAATTCCCCTTTTTGCCAAATTAAATCACGTAAAAAAATCAACAAACGTGCGACAAAAATCTAAACATATTACACGGTGATTATTTTTACAGGAATCGGAAAAATCAAATTAAAAAAGTCCGGCACTGGAATTAAAAAAAATTATTATAGCAATCTATGAACTGTGATAAGTATATAACGTGTCTAAAGTTTAAACAAAATCTGATCGATAGTAACGACGTTCTGGCCAAAATAAATTTAGACCAAAATCAGTTTATCACCCCGTATCTCAGAAATTAAGAGCCACAGAAACATTTCAATGGCCAGGTAGTCCTCTACCGCCCCTGGAAGTATGTACAGTTCCTCAGGAAACACCCTGTATAGCTCCAGCAAGTAAAATTCAACCCCTATTGGATGTATGTTGATTTATAAGTTACGCTATAAAAAATATAGGTTAAGAACATGACGAAATGTGTTAAGTGAAATCTGCCCCCGAATATTAGCTGTCTAAACAATTCCACAACCTAAAATGTGTTTCAGCAGTTTTATTGTCGGGTATATTTATAACTTCGTCTGTTATATAACTATATTGTCATATTTACAAGCTGTTTATTACAAACATTCAATACCAGGACCCTCATTACACGTTACGCTAGTACTAAATTACTTAAACTGTTTGTTTATGTTGCACGTTTATTTTATAAGTAATTTTAGTAAAGCAGAAGATTCTTTTATGGATTTTTAATGGTTTTATGTCAATTCTCTGGTCCTTGTATTTACTTATCTGCTTTTCTCTCCGGGAATTTTTGCCACATGCCTTCACTTCTAAGAATAAAGTCTGAAATTTCCAAAATAATACAACTATCCAGTAAATTACTGAGAAATAACATCTACGTTTGTGACTTACGTCAAAGGAACAGTTAGAGGGTGAATTTGGACAAGTGATATGAAATTAAAAAATATAAACTTAATGTACTTTCAGAATCTGTATCTGAGCCTTTCTTAAAGCGGTATTAGGAAATCTTTTATAATAATAATAATAATAATAATAATAATAATAATAATAATAATAATAATAATAATAATAAAACGTTTGCATTAAAAAAATATGTTACAGTTAAACAATAAAGGAGATGGCGATATTCAACTGGGTTGCTCTTCCATATAACCATCTCTTCGAATAAACTAATATAATATCAGGTTGGCTTCTACAAGTCAGCAAACGGTGCGCATAATTTATAAAACAACATAGTTTCTTTTACTAAGTATATAGGTTTTGATCTGTTTTCTAAAGCTTATCAGAGAAGTGAGTTCTTTAAGTTTTTCAGGCAAATCATTAAAGATTTTTGCGGCGTTATAGCTAAATGAGCGCTGAAATAGGCAAGAATTATGCTTGGGTACACTAAACAACTGACAATGGCGTGTAGGACAAGTATGAATATCACTGCCTTTAATAAGCTTATTTTGTAGATATGAGGGCATCTGGGTAGAATTAATTTTAAAAATAAGGCATGCTAGATGAACTTGAAATCTTTCACTAAGTGTTAACCACTTAGACTCATTGAATTTATCCGTAACATGATCAAATTTGCGAAGATTGTAACAAAATCTTATACACGTATTTTGAAATTTTTGTAGACTATTTTTATCTTGTTGAAACAAAGCAGGCCAATATACTACGTCACAATACGATAAATATGAAAGAATTAGATAGTCACACAATTTTAATTTAATATTATTATTACTCAACACATCTTTATGAATCGAAAGAATTTTTAATTTGCCAAATGCTTTTTGCAATAGATTAGATACATGTTTTGAAAATCTTAATTGAACATCTAAATAAATACCTAAGTTTTTGCAATTATCAATAGGGTTCAAAGTTGAGTTATTTAAAGTTATTTTAAAATCAGTGTTTTGCAAAATTAATTCCCTATTTTTACCAAATAATAACATTTGAGTTTTGGATTCATTCAAAGCTAGTCCATGGGCCTTAGATATATTGGATATAGATACCAGATCAGTATTAATATTCTTTGCAGCCTGAATAATTTCTGTCGCTGAAAAAGAGTAATAAATTTGTGTATCATCTACATGTGACTGGCAGTATTCTAAACATTTATAGAAATCGGCCGTGTAAATCGAGAAGAGTAATGGTCCAAGGATACTTCCCTGTGGCACTCCTTGATTAGTATGAATAAATTGCGAAAAATTATTATTTACTCCTACCCTCTGATACAGCTGTAGTACTGAGACCGAAATAGTGTAATTTGGTACAGAGTGTATTATGATTTAGAGTGTCAAATGTCTTACTGAAGTCTAAAAGAACCAAACATAAATTTTTGTTCGCATCGCACGCCCTAAATGTGTCATCAGTAACTTGTAACATTGCTGTTGTTGTGCTATGATGGGGACGGAAGCCAGACTGAGTAGAAGGTAAAATTTTATTTATATTTAAGTTGTTCATGGACAATTTTTTCAAGAATTTTGGATATGGTAGGCAGTATGCTAATAGAGCGAAATTGTGACACATCAGTAGGATTGTTAGTTTTGGGAATGGGGATAATATTTGCTCTTTTCCATTGACCAGGAAATGTACTAGTTGATTATGAAAGTTAAGTGCTCGCTTAACCGCGGAATAACTAGAGATAACATGGTCAAATGTGTTGTATATTTAATATGCATAGCACATAATAACACTTGATAACATAATTCTGGTTCATTGATGTGTCTAGGGGAATTATTTTCTACAAGACATAGCATCGAATTTTGACAAACTTTAATTCGTCATTAAAAGGCTTTTAAAATGTTTTACGGCATTATTTCCAAGCTCACCAAACACGCAAACATTATGGGTTAGATATTGCCATACATTCTATATCAGAATAAGGAGTTTCCTAAAATATCGATGGATGATTTTCTTTTACTGCGTTTCGATACTTTTAGTTGGAATTTGGAAAAAAGTGAGTACTAGATGTTGGAGAATTTGTTTAGAATGCTTTTAACAAACTTCATAATTTTTTAAAAAGGAGGAGCCTTTCTACCTTGTTGTTCAACCTTGATTTGAGTTCTAAGTAAGCGGTTGTTATTAAATCTTTAGAAAACTGCAGAGTAAGTTTCGATGGTGGTTCCATTTTCGAAGTAATTTATACAGAATTTTATGTCAAAAGCTAAAAATCCAAAATGCAGAATCCAATATGGCTGCCATAACTCCAATATGGCTGCCATGACTTCAATATGGCCGCCGTTTTTGCAGATGCTGCTCCGTTACATTACATTGAGCTCACAAAGTTGGTATGTTTTTGGTACAAAATATCCCTTATCATGACACCAACCCATCATAAATCCATCAAATGTCATATTGTATAAATCGCCTTTAAAAATAGAATCAAAATTTGTAATAATATACCCAGTATTCCATTTTTTACATAGAGTTTCCCTTTTTATTTATACAGAATGGTCACTCTATAAAATCATTATCCAAGAAACGATATAGGAGAATATAAATCGATTGCTGCAAAGAAAACCTGATAACGTTTGGTTAATAAAATACACAGAAAAAATAAAGAATAAATAAAAGATATTTACGCCAACCTTCCATGAAACATATTCTTTATAGGATTTTGCAAACAGCGGAAAGAAAAAGTATCTATGAGAACTAAAAGAAAAACTTTGTGTAAAAATATTAATGAAATCTTTGCATTCTTTAAATAACCTAACTTCTGGTTATGCTAACAAGTAAAAATTCTTATTTGCCTTTCTCATTATAACACTAGCATCTAACTTAGTTCCCTATAGCTAGGCAGATTAAAGTAGTATCTACATGATCCCCTACAATATGTAAATTTAGTTAAAAATGAGAACAAAGGCCTGAAATTAATTTACACTGCTGGCCACTCGAACTTACACATAGAGACTTTTAGGCAAAATTTAAAGTTCAATATTTTCAACAGGAATGCAAATTTTTGAACGCGGCTTGCAAATTTTAAGAGCTAGTTTTTTTCGGATTAAGCTGCATGACGTATATTTATCGTAGGACCATAAGTTTATTATATACGGGGTGATCAATGAAGTCATGCAAAAAATCAAAAAGTTTGTATGAGTGAAATTTCCGCAAAAATTTTTTTTGGTCGTTGCAATATGGTTCCTTACTAAGGTAACATCAATATCTCTAGACGGTTTTGTCAGTTTTTGGATTAAGGCCCTTAGGCCTTGTACACACTACTCAACATAAAATTTGGATACTGAAATCTTTAAAATGCTATAACTTGACATTGGATTGACGGTTCTTGATGATTATTGCGGATTTGGAATCCTTATTTCACGTAGATTTTCTATGGTCTAAGCATTTTATTTGAGGGTTGAAATTTACACATTATACCGGGTCGATAATAAACAAAAACGTAGCGACAAGAACAAGTTTATTACATTAAATTCTACAATATACAACATTGCTTAACAACGACCAAAAGTCAATTCTTAAAAAATTTATAATTCTAATTCTGGTAATTTTTAATAACTGAAAAAAAATTTAACTAAAAAATTAAAAATTAATTTAATTTAAACTTAAATTAAAATTAAATTAAAATTACCTACTTAAAATTAGGTACATTAATTAAAAAAAAATAGAAGCTAATATTTTGTTGGTCCTCCTGCTCGGAATATTACTTCCCGACATCGATTTGGTAGAGTATCCACAAGATTATTTATAAAATCTTGTGGAATATTCTCCCATTCTTCACGAATGACCTCACTGAGCGTTTCTAAAGTTTCAGGGGTTACATCAAGAGATCTTACTTTAAGTTTCAAATAAGACCAAACGTGTTCGATGGCATTAAGATCCGGAGACTTTGCAGGCCAGTCCATCCTATTGATGTTTTGTGCCTGCAAAAACTCTGTGATCCTTCGCGCTCTGTGAGGTCGAGCGTTGTCATCCACCAATAGAATTTCTGGGCCGTAATGTCGAGCAAACAGTAGCATTAATGGTTTGGTTGGTAATGAATAGCTCGGTTTTACCATTTCTTATGATACCTCCCCACACTGTAACACCTCCGCCACCAAATGCTTCTTGAGGGGCCATATTTTCCTCCAAATATCGCTGATTTGGCCTTCTCCAAACTAACATTCGGCCATCGGAGTGAAACAAATTAAATCTTGTTTCGTCAGTAAATAAACAATGGCTCCACTCTGCATAACCCCAATTCGCATGCTGATTTGCCCATGCCCGCCTATTCGCTTTATGGCGTTGTAATAACCGCACACATTTTGCTCTGCGACGGGCTCTATAATTTAAAATGTTTGGCATTATGTTATGTTTAAAAAAAAAAAATCTCACCTCAAGTTGTTTTTATTTAATGTTCTTCTCACTGTTCTGTCCGAAACTCTCACCCCAGTTTGTTGTCTTAAAGAGTCATTCAGTTTTCTAGAGTTCTTTGTTCTATTCCGCATAGTTTCTCTCATTAAAATTCTTTCGGTTTCTATTAAACTTTACAAAATTATAACATTGAAATATGTCAGATTATTTCTAAAATAATGTAAACAGTTTTTAATTCCATAGCAACAAATTTGTTTTTCCAATGCCTACTTTGAAATTGACGCGTCGCGTAGAAATTACACGCGATCATAATTATGGGCATGGGGGTGGACAAAGAACTCTGTAAAACTGAATGATTCTTTGAGACAACAAACTGGGGTGTGAGTTCCGGACAGAACAGTGAGAAGAACATTAAATAAAAACAACTTGAGGTGAGAATTTATTTTTAAAAAAACTTAAATAATGCCAAACTTTAGAGCGCGTCGTACCCTACGTTTTTGTTTATTATCGACCCGGTATAATATGTAAATTTCAACCCTCAAATAAAATGCTTAGACCATAGAAAATCTACGTGAAATAAGGATTCCAAATCCGCAAATATCATCAAGAACCGTCAATCCAATGTCAAGTTATAGCATTTTAAAGATTTCGGTATCCAAATTTTATGTTGAGTAGTGTGTACAAGGCCTAAGGGCCTTAATCCAAAAACTGACAAAACCGTCTAGAGATATTGATGTTACGTTAGTAAGGAACCATATTGCAACGACCAAAAAAATTTTTTGCGGAAATTTCACTCATACAAACTTTTTGATTTTTTGCATGACTTCATTGATCACCCCGTATAGGCCGTATATAATAAACTTATGGTCCTACGATAAATATACGTCATGCAGCTTAATCCGAAAAAAACTAGCTCTTAAAATTTGCAAGCCGCGTTCAAAAATTTGCATTCCTGTTGAAAATATTGAACTTTAAATTTTGCCTAAAAGTCTCTATGTGTAAGTGGCCAGCAGTTTATTTACCTACCTTGTCTCTAATTTTTTTTCATTCCAATGAATTACATTTTCATAAAATCTCATTCAGTTTCTTGGAAAGGAAGGAAGTTTCTTGCCTTTGAAACGTTTTTCGTCCTTATTCTGGACTCATCAGAAAAGCACAAAGCCACCCATAATGATGGTCCATGCAAAACCAAGGCAATATCCATGAATAAGTATGAAATATTTATATTTGACATGGACTGATTAAAAAACAACAGATCTTCACCTATCTATTAGCTAACTAGTATTGGAGCCTGTATACTCTATGCATGTTTAAAAGTATCTATGAGAACTAAAAGAAACACAAAATGTAAAAATATTAATGAAATCTTTGCATTCTTTCGATAACCTGACTTCTGGTTATGCTAACAAGTAAAAATTCTTATTTGCCTCTCTCATTATAACACAAGCATCCAACATAGTCCCCTACGGCTAGGCAGATTAAACTAATATATTAATAATCCCCTGGGTATTGCCTTGGTTGTGTATGGAACATCGTTATGAGTGGCTTTGTGCTTTTCTGATGAGTCCAGAATAAGGACGAAAAACGTTTCAAATACTAAGCATTTCCAAGAAATTGAATGAGATTTTATGAAAATGTAATTCATTAGAACGAAAAAAATATATTAAAGACAAGGTAGGTAAATAAATTAATTTCAGGCCTTTGTTCTCATTTTTAACTGAATTTACATATCGTAGCGGATCATGTAGATACCAGTTTAATCTGCCTAGCCGTAGGGGACTATGTTGGATGCTAGTGTTATAATGAGAAAGGCAAATAAGAATTTTTACTTGTTAGCATAACCAAAAGTCAGGTTATCGAAAGAATGCAAAGATTTCATTAATATTTTTACATACAGTTTTTTTTAATTCTCATAGATATTCTTTCTTTCCTCTGTTTGCAAAAGAATATGTTTCATTACTAAAAGCAAACAAATAATAAATAATTCACTTTTAAACCTTCCATGTTTACTTTCCACCACAATAAAATAATTTTTTAGGATGACCACCCTGTATGTTTTTCAATAAACGTATAATAGGTGTCTTCCTTGCCAACTATGTGCCAAATATTGTTGCCATCTGTCACAATTTTCTCATTATTTATTCCCTTTAGACCACCCTGTATACTTTCTAATGAAATTCTACTCATTTCTTAGCTGGCAGTACGTCAACTATGTTCCAAATTTGACTGTTTTCCGTCAAATATGTTTTTAGATATAATGTCAACAGAAATCCGAAGAAATGTCGAAGGGTGATTTTTTTACGAATACAATACGTCACATCTAAATTGACCACCCTGTATATTTTAAAATTTACTGAGATACGGCGCATACAGTTTCATTTCTTATGAATAAAACCTATTTTGGAGGAAAAAATGTTGTAACTATTACAAGTCAGACGATTTTTATAATGCATAATCTGGAAACAAGATGCATCCATATCTCTCTCAATGGGTTTCCAACAGTGAATCGCTCGTGTTCTTTTATGTAAACAAGTTTCGAATCTATAAGGTTAAGAAGATTTACTGTAGGCATTTATTTAAGTGGATTTATCAGAAAGGCATTAGGATTACAAAATACTTAAATCGGGTCTATGTTGAGTCTACTTTTGCGGTGCTCTTTCAATGGGATATTCGTGTTCACTAACAACGTTGATAAAATATCAGGACAGTTAGCATAACAAGTGTTAAAGAAAAAGTTTGAAATTACAGATAAATCGACAGTGTGACTGTTATGGTATGGCGACGTTTGTGAATGTGTGTGAGGTATTCTAGTATTATCGGTATCGGCTTGCATCCTTTGTGAAGTGAGACGGAATGGAGGACGATTCCGTTTAATTTGAAATTACGAGTATCAATACATTTAATTAATGTACAAAGTTTTCATTTCATTACATGCCTAAATTCTAGCTGAAAACAAAGATAACAAGCTATCCATTATAAAAAATTGATTGAAGGAGCCGTTACTCTGTGGTAGTTAATCATTTTGCACAAATAACTAAATAAAACACACTACTATGTTTTCTACCACTATGTATTTATAAAAATTGCGACTGCAGTTTCGACTTACAAAGCCATTGTCAAGCAGTGAATCAAAAATGACTGATTTACAATTATACAGAAATGTTATATATAGACAATATTGGTTGGATAGATAGGTACAATAAGGGCTTAGGCAGGTAGATGACAATAATAAACTTAATTATGAATATTCAATTATGGGTCTGCCGGATGTAAATAAAGGTGAATATATCAGATCTAATTGATCATTTAACAAATTATAATCCTTGATATTAATGTGTTTATGAATTTCCAGAGATTCTAAAACGTTTAATTTAAAGCCTTTTGTTGAGAAATGTAAAATTTCAATGTCGTTTAATTCTGGAAAACTATGGTTGTTTTCGAGGCAGTGGTTCGCGAAAGATGAATCAGTTTTCTGTAACCTATATGATCTAAGATGTTCTTGATACCGTATTTTGAAATTTCTACCGCTTTGCCCTATATAGATACTATTACACTCTGTACATTTTAACTTATAAACTCCAGATTTGTTAAATTTACGTGTTGGGTGTCAAACATATTATACAATGCAAAAGACCCAACACGTAAATTTAACAAATCTGGAGTTTATAAGTTAAAATGTACAGAGTGTAATAGTATCTATATAGGGCAAAGCGGTAGAAATTTCAAAATACGGTATCAAGAACATCTTAGATCATATAGGTTACAGAAAACTGATTCATCTTTCGCGAACCACTGCCTCGAAAACAACCATAGTTTTCCAGAATTAAACGACATTGAAATTTTACATTTCTCAACAAAAGGCTTTAAATTAAACGTTTTAGAATCTCTGGAAATTCATAAACACATTAATATCAAGGATTATAATTTGTTAAATGATCAATTAGATCTGATATATTCACCTTTATTTACATCCGGCAGACCCATAATTGAATATTCATAATTAAGTTTATTATTGTCATCTACCTGCCTAAGCCCTTATTGTACCTATCTATCCAACCAATATTGTCTATATATAACATTTCTGTATAATTGTAAATCAGTCATTTTTGATTCACTGCTTGACAATGGCTTTGTAAGTCGAAACTGCAGTCGCAATTTTTATAAATACATAGTGGTAGAAAACATAGTAGTGTGTTTTATTTAGTTATCTATCCAGTATACTCTTCGCCGATCCACTGCACTTTTTATATAACTGCTGCACATTCTATCTAGGATGCTCTTCGCAGTTTTATCGTAAATAAATAAAGTTAGTTTATATTAACGAGTGACGCTGGCCTTGTCTATTGCGAGGTGAATTAAACCGCTAAGTATTTGTGATTTTATTACTATTAAGTTTATAAACTTTATTGAAATTTATGTGATATACAGGGTATAATCAGTTTCATGTCATTAAAAAAACTGGTGGTAAGGAACGACAAGACAAAGGAAAAAACCTTATATAACATGGGGTTTAAAGCTCATAGTTTTGGAGAAAAAAAATAAACAAAAATTTCGCAAATTTTCAATAAAATTTTTTGAGAACGGCTGGAATATTGAGGTAGGTTTAGATCTAGATCTGATCTGAAGAAAACTATACTCTAACTCTCCCTTGTGCAATATCTTAGTTACTATCGGTGTTTCGTTATGTACACACGTTCAACCGCCGTTCGCTGTTTTTGTTATTTTTGAATTTCGCGTCATTGTGTATTTATAGTTAAGATTTATTTTATTGACTTATCGTTCAAGTTGTCAAATTCTTGATTACGTACAGGCACAACTTACTTGTTCGTTCTTTTTGTATTCCTTTTTGGCTTTTGTACCAAGTTTTTATTTTATTTTTCTTTATTGACAACGTTAGTTGATAGTTTAGTGTTTAGTGTTGAACGAAGTGCGTATGTCCTTAATTCTACGTACCGAACTCTGTATTGATGCAGATGCAGAGATTTTGAATAATTTAGGTAGGTAGTAAGCTTTTAACCCAGGACACTCATTTATGTTACAAATGTTAATAAACCACATTTAAATTTTCTAAATTATAAACAATCCAATATTTTGTTCCAAATTAAAAAACACACATGTAAAGAAATGCTCTGTTTAAACCTCTATGGCCATTATTTGCTTGCAATTGTGCACGAAGAGAGAACGAATTATTTACCTCTTTATACTTGGCTCAGTTCAATTGAGGCGGTCCATCAAAGGCGGTCGATGATCCTTTGACACCGCGTGTGCCGGCGAGCACTTATGACAATTTAAAAGTTGTATAATTGGGAAGTACAAGTCCATCGACCAAGAACAGCAGTGGTTCTCAATAGTTGTCTACCATAATATTAAATATGTTAACCTAGATCAGTTTTTTCAAAGTGCCCCTAGAGGGAAAAGTCATAAAGGTTTTTTGTTTGTCTAGTCAGTCCCCATTACCAGTTTTTTTTAATGACATAAGACTGATTACACTCTGTATAAGAACATTTATATCTGAACTTTAAAATTTTCTATAATTATATTCTTCGTTTCTTTTGATGCTTTTTTTCTAAATATTTTTAACAACCTTCTTGAGAGGGGTGGGATTCTTTTGGCAACAGACGTATTTTTCTTTAATTACGAACAAAACAAAATAACTTTTTTTCTAAATGTCTAAAAAAATGACGAATCGTAGGGATGCAGGAGAAATTGTTAAAGTACGAGGTCGTCTTTATAAGCAAATCTAGCCATTATTTCCGCCCACCTTAACACAAACAATTTTTTTCTCACAACGTTTTTAAGAGTAGAAAGTGGTTGGACAGCTGTTAAGCTAAATATCGTCGTTTAGATTAAGGAAACTGACGGACGTTACGAAACAATAAGGGTTCTTAGGACGGGAAAACAAAAGTTTTGTTTCTCACCTCATGAGTAAAAAAATTTCATTTGCATGATCGTTTTTTATCAACAATTAGAGCGGAAAATCAGTTTTCTAAAAACTATAGGTCGTAGAGAAAAGTGAAGAATGGGTGATTTGTGCACAATTAAAATCCCCACATTATGAGATTATTTGGGTATAGTCCAATGTCCAATATCAATAGGATCTCTTCTAACATGCTATATTATGCTTACTTAAATTAAACCCATCAACAAAGACTCATTTCATTTGAGTTCAGCGTGTTTCGAATCAGATTTCTGTACGAAAACATTTTTCTACGATGATTATTAAATATTCTTGTCCGGTTATAGCACACTTAATTGTTCAAGGTGGCCATTCCCTAGAAAGAGACATCCGATAGGAAAATATTTGTTATTTTTGGCCATAACTTTTTTTTCTTAGTACGTATATTTAAAAAAATTAGAAGACTCCCTAAGTAAACCTTAACAAGACTATTACTATGATTTTCACTCAATAATTTCAGTGGTTTGCAGAATAATTAGATTTAAATTTAAAAATTAGGCTATTCTTCCTATTTCGTAGAATTAAATTAAACTATTTTACAAACCACTGAAATTATTGAGTGAAAATGGCCAAAAATAATAAATATTTTCCTATCGGATCTCTTTCTAGGGAATGGCCACCTTAAATCTAACAATTATAAAATGCACCGCAATACATCTGTATGTTTACATGAAAATGTAATTTGACCCAAGTTTATTCCTACTTAGACAGACTGCAACGCTTAAATCGAGACAAGAGATAATTTAGGTTAAGAAAGACTGTATAAAGTTCCAAAGTGGTAGTAGGCCCTTCTGACAGTCCGTTTAACTCCCCGCGAAAGCAACATAAGTACAAACAGTGTGCACGTCCCCTTTTTGATGACTCCACTTCAAGACCATTGTTTCAAATGGGGTAATAAAATAGGACCATCAATTCCAACAGAAATACTGGACAAGTGTTCTTCACTTTGTAAACCGACGTTTACAGATGACTTAACTTTCACATTATCCCAAAAATCGGTGAAATTCTTTGTGTGCACAGGTATCGTGAGATTATTTTCATCGAGATATATTTCAAATTTTTCTTTTGCTTCCACATCCATGCAGTGGAGTGGAAGTATAGTAATCGTAAAAAAAAATCTTTTTTTTTGTTGAAATAGGTTTAGAATGAAACTGATTCTTTATAGGATTTTGCAAACAGCAGAAAAAACGATCTATGAAAACTAAAAGAAACACATTTTGTAAAGTTATTGATTTACAATCTTTGCTTTCTTTGGATAACCTGAATTCTGGTTAATTAAAATCCTAAAATGAATTTGTCTTTCTTATTAGACAATTCTCACTCTAACACTAGTTTCCACACAGCCCCCTACGGCTATGCAGAATAAACCAGTATCCATAACCCCCTACGGCCATGAAGATTCAGTTAAAATGAGAACAAGGCCTAAAATAAATTTATTTACATACCTCGTCTTTTGAAAATCTTTCATTCAAATGGATTACATTTTCATGAAATCTATCATTCTGTTTTTTTTTTTTTGGAAATGCTTAGCCTCTGAAACGTTTTTCGCCCTTATTCTGGAGTTCATTCATAAGAAAGGTACAAAGCCACTCATATGATGTTGCATGCAAAAACCAAGACAATTACCAAGTTTTTTGACATATAATGTTCAACATTGACAAAAAAACATAATTTTTTCTGCTGTTTGCAAAATCCTATAAAGAATATGTTTCATTACAATTATAAGCAAACAAAAGCTAATTCACTTTTAAACAGGTTTAGAATGTCACGAAACGTCGAGATTTTAAATTTAAGTAGTACAGACACTTGGGATATGGTGTATATACTATAAGCGAAGGCCTCAGATTCTTATAGTATTTTTTAACCCCCCCCCCCACCACCACCCCCACTCCATTATTAGAAGTGTTAATAAAATAAAATTGAGATTTTCACTTGAAACTTGGTACAAGTATGTATTGTAATGACATTTGACATCTGCCCCAAATATTATTAGAATTCTATGACCAATAATTTTCACATACTAGTGCGCAAATACAGGGTGTAATCAGTTTCATGTCATTAAAAAAAACTGGTAATGGGGACCAACTAGACAAGCAAAAAACCTTTATGACTTTTCCCTCTAGGGCACTTTGAAAATAACTGATTTAGGTCAACATTTTTAATATTATGGTAGGCAACCACTGCTGTTGAGAACCACTGCTTTTCTTGGTCAATGGACTTGTAGTTCCCAATTATACAACTTTTAAATTGTCATAAAAAAATGCTCGCTGGCACACGCGGTGGTCTGCGGTGTCAAAGGATCATCAACCGCCTTTGATGGACCACCTCAACTGAACTGAGGCAAGTATAAAGAGGTAAATAATTCGTTCTCTCTTCGTGCACAATTGCAAGTAAAGAATGGCCATAGAGGTTTAGACAGAGCATTTCTTTACATGCGTGTTTTTTAATTTGGAACAAAATATTGGATTGTTTATAATTTAGAAAATTTAAATGTGGTTTATTAACATTTGTAACATAAATTAGTGTCCTGGGTTAAAAGCTTACTACCTACCTAAATGATTCAAAATCTCTGCATCTGCATCAATACACAGTTCGGCACGTCGAATTAAGGACATACGCACCTCGTTCAACACTAAACACTAAACTATCAACTAACGTTGTCAATAAAGAAAAATAAAATAAAAACTTGGTACAAAAGCCAAAAAGGAATACAAAAAGAACGAACAAGTAAGTTGTGTCTGTACGTAATCAAGAATTTGACAACTTGAACGGTAAGTCAATAAAATAAATCTTAACTATAAATACACAATGACGCGAAATTCAAAAATAGCAAACACAACGAACGGCGGGTTGGACGTGTGTACATAACGAAAAACCCACAGTAACTAAAATATTGCACAAGGGAGAGTTAGAGTATAGTTTTCTTCAGATCTGACCTAGATTTAAACCTACCTCAATATTCCAGCAATTCTCAAAAAAATTTATTGAAAATTTGCGAAATTTTTGTTTATTTTTTTTTTCTCCAAAACTATGAGTTTTAGACCCCATGTTATATAAGGTTTTTTGTTTGTCTTGTCGTTCCCTACCAGTAGTTTTTTTTAATGACATGAAACTAATTATACCCTGCATAGTCAAGATATTTCCTTTAAACTGACTTAGATGGAAAATCTGGATGTGGACGTAGTAATTCCTTGGCAGCGGTTTTTCATTGGCTTCTGTCCGTGTGAATCTTTAAGCATGTGCCGTAATTAAAAATAATCTGCAGCTTAAAGTGATACAAAATAATAGCATTTCATTTAATCAGCCTCTGTTTAGTTCCACGTCCACGTGGAGTGGAAGTAAGGTACCAGTAAAAAAAATCAAATTTTGTTTTTGTTGACATAGGTTTAGAATGTCATGAAACATCGAGATTTTAAATTTGAGCGAAAAAACAAAATTCTGTCTGACCGTTGGTCTATCGGTCGGCCTGCCTGTCTGTAACCTTTTGTTGGTGCGTACGTTTTCTCTGGTTTAATATATTGATTTGAAACTCGATACGTGTATGTATTATAAGAAATAAAGAAATATGGAATTATATTACATTTTGAGCGTACTAGGGTTGGGGAGTAACTAGAAATCCACGTCTATCACCACGCCCACTACATGGCTTAAAGGGTTTAATAAAATAAAATTGGGATATTCACTTGAAATTTAGTACACGTATGTATTGCAACGACACTAGATTGTATTTGTCGAAGATGACCGGCGTTTTAGAGCAGACCTATTAGATTTGTGCTAGAGGTTGTTAAACACAACATAATCACTTAAATAACAATCACATAAAAATAACAAAGTAACATGAGTAATGATTTATCTAAATAGATGAATATCAAATAATACACATAATACTTTCTTGAGGAGCTAGCAGTCCGCAGCCCTGGTCCCGCAATCTACAATCTACTTAGAATAATTATCCACGGGAGTCTCGAGGGGTTTTGTTCTGCTCACCGAGGAGAGGGTTTCTCCTAGGGTACTCAAGGTATCATCTGTTTCACGTGACCATATATGGAGATGTTTACTCTTCACATTCCTTAGCGCAATCAGTACTTGCTGGCGACGCTCTCTTGACTTCAGTGACTTCAGTGCTTATAGGCGCCTACGAGGGTATCGTCTCCTACATAATCTATGAAACGAGAGCTTATTAAAGCACGAATTCAAATATATCGATTATCACTAACAAGACAGCAGGTACCTCTAACAATAATAACTGGTATGCAATTTTGTTAGCATAAATCTATTAAATCTATATTTAGCAACAACCGAAGGCAGGTTTTTATAATTTTTTATTATTGACGCGCTTCTATTAGCTAGACCTCTAACATTATAAGGGAATTTTACAACTCACTTTTCGCCCACTTCCAGATGTCGTATTGACTTGAAATTTGGCATGTGCATATAGTTCCTATGATAATACAATTTGATATTTTTTATAGAAAAATCCAATATGGCGTTTCAAAGATGGCGGACGGTATATTGTAATTTAATGTCAGATTCTGCTAAAAATTAGTATCTGGGGGTTTTTCAGGTCGCAGATTATAAAACTCAGGAACTCAAAATGGTGGCGTTTTATCACTTATTTTGATTCGACTAAAGGTCGGTATCTAAGGGTTATCGAGGTTGCATTAGGTTAACATATTTTTTACTTTTAGTGCATTTTTTTAAAGTTTCAGTTTGTTTATCAGCGTGTTTTTAATTTTTGTTTTATTTAAAATAAAGTTGGATTTCTCTTCACAATAGCTAATTAATTAACTAAAACCGCTTTAATCAATTTGACGAAAATTAGCCGACTGACTTTTAATGCTGCAGTGACCTTTTGGTCGCACCTCTCCTGTGACCTTTAGTGCACCAATATTTAAATAAGACTGTACATGCAGCATTCTTATTGTAATTGTACGCCTTCATAAGGTGTAACAAGATAATATCTATTCTATTATTAAACCATATGCACCTAACTCGATGATCCCCTTTTCTCTTTCACTTCTATAACAAAGTAACACCGGCGGGGTTGTTCATTATAAAGTCGTACAAGTTTTTTATCTAAATCATTAAAGGGGTGGACCGACACCTCCCTAATCTTTACGTTCCGATTGATATTTTAATTAAGCAACTACAACGAATTTAAATTATCTACGAATTGTGCCTTTTTGAGATTCCTTCTGGTGAGATTTTGGTTTATTTATTTAATTGGTTTGTTTTTTATACTGGGTAATTTACATTTAGTAATTGTTTTTTCATAGTTAAAGGATAGATGTATCTTTAACACGTTTGTGTTTCGTATTGGATTAATTAAGTATTCCGGATATACCGGGTGGCGTACTGAAGAATTTAGAGCATTTCAATTTGTGGGTTCTGAGTATATTTTTAGAAAGAATATCTACATTATTAAAGTTCACTCCATATTTGTAAGGCACATAAGAAGCTCAAAGCTGCCGACCGAGCTAAAGTAAGGGGAGACAGGGGCATGCTGTATTTTTCAACATTTTATTAAATAATAAATATAATTTTTAACTGAATTTACATATCGTAGGGGATCATGTAGATACTAGTTTAGCCTGCCTAGCCGTAGGGTACTATGTTGGATGCTAGTGTTAAAATGAGAATGGCAAATAAGATTTTTTACTTGTTAGCATAACCAGAAGTAAGGTTATCAAAAGAATGCAAAGATTTTATTAATATTTTTATATATAGTTTTTCCTCTAGTTCCCATAGATAGTTTTTCTTTCCGCTGTTTGCACAATCCTATAAAGAATATGTTTCAATAAATATAATGTAATACTTAAAAGATACAGCATCATTACTCTTATGTAAAGTATGTTCTGGCATGATTAATATAGATGAAAAAACGCCCCTTCTAATTAAAATTTGTAGCACTTGAGATAAATATGCGTTCTGTAGAAATCTGTTTAATGATCTAAACTTGCTGACATTGCCATGTACTTGTATTCTAAAGATTTTCATATATGTTCAAAGTAATCTGAGTAAATTCCTACCAAACAATTATAACCATAATTATGATACCAGTCAAAGTAATAACTTAAGCACACTGTGACATAAGTTGTTATCAAAATATGAAAAATGCCCAAAATATATATCCCAAATTTCTTAAAAAGTATCGAAAATACAAACACGTTTAGAAACGAAACAAAAAAGTACCTAACAGCTAAATGTTTTAATTCAATTGATGGATATTGGAAAAATTAGTAGGTAGTTTAGTTATGCTATATTATATTGAAACATATTCTTTATAGGATTTTGCAAACAGCTGTAAAAATAACTATCTATGAGAAGTAAAAGAAAAACTATGTGTAAGAATATTAACGAAATTTTTGCAATCTTTCGATAACCTAAATTCTGGTTATGCTAGCAAATTAAAATCCTAAAACGAATTTGTCTAATTTCTTATTTGATAATTCTCATTCTAACACTAGCATCCCCACACAGGGTTCGGACTTTTAATAGCCCATAAAATTCCCTGACTTTTCCAGGTTTTCCATGACTTTTTTAAACTAATTTCCAGATAACATTAAAATAATATAAATAATTTTTTTCTTCAATGCTCAGCTATTTTAACCAAATTTAGTCATTATACTACAGCTCTTTTCCTTGTAATGGAATAAACATTGAATGCTTTTTTAAAAAACATATTACTACTTACCACGAATTTATTTAAGAATAAGAGATATACTATACATATAAACTATATATTTTATAAAACATAACAATTTATTTACTTTTAAAATTAACAAGAAAATAAGAGAATTAAGCGAAAAATTTTAATTATTGATCGGGTAAAAAACAAGTTCAGTTTTGCACAACTTAAAAGCTCTTAAAATCAGGCAATGCCAAAATAATATATTAATAAAACATTTTAACCTTGGACACTATATAACAGGTCTGACTGACCAATAGCGTATATAGTTAAAGAGTTACATATATTTAACCATAAATGCATTTTATCACGTCAAATTTCTCAGTTCTGGATTTCAGAACAATTCAGTTTATAAAGAGCTGCATTTAAAAAGCATAATTTGCCTTAAATAATATTTCTTTGGTTTATAACAACACACTGTAAGAATATGATAACGGTAAAAATATGTAACTGTAACTACATACACTATTGATCACACCTGTAATCTATCATTCATTAAGGTTAAAGCCTTTTAGACTCGCGTTATTCTAGCGTTGCCGAGATTTTCTATTAGTAATACTAAAATGAGCTACTAGACCAATAACTACAAAAAGAGGTATGATAGTATATCACTTAATCTCGTTTTTAGAGTCTAAACCCTTTATTTTGGGTATTAACAAAACAGATTAAAGAGTACCCAAGCGGTATAATATCACACCTTTTTTGAAGCATTGCCCTTGGCCTAAAAGAGAAAATATAAAGACATTGTCTACTATTAAACTGTAATTGATGATTTCGTCAAAATAAAAGAAACTATGGCTTTAATTATATTTTCCAGGTTTTTAATTTTTTCCCTGACATTTGTCAATATTTTAAAAAGTCCCTGACTTTTTCACATGTTCTTAAAAGTCCCTGACTTTTCCAGGTTTTTCAGGTTTTCCAGGTGAGGCCGAACCCTGCCACCGTCCCCTACGGCCATGCAGATTAAACTAGTATCTACATAACACCCTACGGTCATGAAGATTCAATTAAAAATGAGAACAAAGGCCTAAAATGAATTTATTTACCTATCTTGTCTTAAACATTTTTCATTCTAATAGATTACTTTTCATGAAATCTATCATTCTGTTTCTTGGAAATGCTTAGACTTTGAAACGTTTTTCGCCCTCATTCTGGAGCTCATCAGAACGACATAAAGCTACTCATAAAGATGTTTCATGCAAAACCAAGACAATTTTTATGAATAAGTATGAAATAATTATATTTGACATTGACTGATAAAAACATCTTTCATCTTCGCCTATCTACTAGCTAACTAGTATTGGAGCCTATATACTCTATGCATAGAAATTGTCTTGGTTTTGCATGAAACATATTTATGTGACTTTATGTCTTTCCGACGAGCTCCAGAATAAGGGCGAAAAACGCTTCAAAGACTAAGCATTTGCAAGAAATAGAATGATAGATTTCAGGAAAATGTAATCCATTAGAACGAAACATTTCCAAAGACAAGGTAGGTAAATAAATCCACTTTAGGCCTTTGTTTTCATGTTTAACTGAATCTTCATGGCCGTAGGGGTTAGGGTCAAAACTGTAAACAGGCCCTCTGCGAACTTGGCTCATCAAACTGGGTCAGGCTTCTCTGGGTGCCTGGACACAGCAACATAGAGGGTAATGAGCGGGCCGATGCTTTGGCCAGAAGGGGCTCTCGTGAACCTCTGCTCGGTCCGGAGCCGGCTCTCGGCTACCCTAGATCCCAAGCCAAGAGGTTGATAGATAACTGGACTCGCTCCCAGTTCATTGACCTCTGGGATTCCTATCCAGGACTCCGGCAAGCGAAGCTCCTAATCTCAGGACCCTTGCCGGAGAGAACAAAACAATTTCTGCGTCTAAGCAGAAAGCAAATTAGAGCCGTAACAGGCCTCCTGACCGGACATGGCTCTTTTAGGAAACACCTACACACAATGGGGGTGGTTGACCACCCCGGTTGCAGGTTCTGTGAGGACGAGGAGGAGACTTCCATCCACGTTCTCACTTCTTGCCCAAGACTGATGAACCTGAGGTACAAGCACTTCGGCACTGGCTTTCCAGTGCTGGAGGAAATAAGGAGTTCTCCCGTGGGAAGGATTTCAGCCTTTGGGCTGAAATCCGGTCTGTACGGGGGAGCTCCTTAATTTGTTAGCGGTAGCACAATGGGCCACAAGGCCTGAGTGCGGCGACCTCCAGGCGCCCCACTAAAAGAAGAAGAAGAAGAAGGGGTTAGGTAGATACTAGTTTAATCTTCATGGCCGTAGGGGATTGTGTGGATGCTAGTGTTACAATGAGAAATCTCAAATAAGAAATTAGACAAATTCATTTTAGGATCTTAATTTGCTAGCATAACCAGAATTCAGGTTATCGAAAGAATGCAAGGATTTCATTAATATTTTTACACATAGTTTTTCTTTTAGTTCTCATAGATAGATATTTTTTTCTGCTGTTTGCAAAATCCTATAAATATGTTTCAATACAATTATAAGCAAACAAATAATAATTCACTTTTAAACATGCTGTATTATTCTATACATATTTACATATATGGATGTCTCTTTTCTGTTTGGAATTTTTACCTAGTTTTAAGCACTAATGAGAGCACGTGATTCACTAGTAAGGTCTCAATTTTCCTTTGTCACTATTTCTATACCTATTGGATAATAAACAATTATTATTATTACGCAAATCACCTCTAATTAGAACGTCATACCCAGGGAACAGATAAACAGAGACGTACTTTGAATCTATTTGTCAATGTCGCGAAGGACAAGCAGTGCGTCCAAAAATGCGCGAGATATTCCTATCTTGATGCAAAATAGAGTAGTTTTTCAGTTTACCAAAAACGTCATGTTTCTGCCAAAACACGATTTTTAAATGTGTAATTTTATCAGCAATAGTAGCGCTGCCTTTTTAATGTGCACTAAACAAATGGAGACAAATATAGAAATTATATTTCGACTTCTTCAATCTCGTAAAGTAATAAGAGTCCTTTTCAACCCCCGACATAAAGAGAGGGGTGTTAAAAGTCTATAAGTACCGAGTATGTTTATATGTCTAACTGTGGCTTCATATTTTTTAAATGGTGATCAGTTTTTGAAGCGATTTTCTATTTGAAATAGGATTTTGTCGAGAAGATTTTCTTTTAGCAAGTTTCGATCTCGGTACATCTTCAGGAAGCTGCATACCCTCAATGTGAAAGCAGGCTGATGCATTTTTTGAAAGATATTTGGTGTATTCCAAGCAACGTATATATTTTTTTCTAAATGGAACTTAAGAGTCATTGTTGTGGACTCTGGTCCTTAGAACGGAAGGCAGTTCTGGAAATGACGCAAGACGGTCATGTGGCGTGTGGCACGTACCGCATTCGCATTACATCTGAACCCAATAATTTCTGGGCTTACATCAATGGAAAAAAAGGAAAAACTAGTACACCCAAAGACATGACTTACAACAATGAACCTCTGGGGACCCCTAATGATATCGTCGAGCATTTGCTAACTTTTTTGAGTAATCTTACCTCCTTAATATTTCGTACGCCCCAATATCAAGTCTAATAATAATCTTTCGTTTGATTGTTTGGATATTAAACGCTTTTCTACTGAAAGACTGCCAGCATTTTTGCATATCCCTTCTAATTTTTAATCTGTCTTAGGAAATGCTGTTCTCATGATATTTCGAAATATTGCAGAGTGTGTCCTGTGTACAAAAAATGTGAGAGGAATGATGTTACTTATTATAGACCAATAACAATAATATGTAACTTTGGTAAAGCTTTCGAAATCCTACTGCATGATAACATTTATGCATATGTTCAACGATTTCTACGCAACAACACGGTTTTATGAAAGGTCGCTCCACCGTAACGAACTTAATCTTCGCTATATATTATATTGCTGACTTACATATACACTGACTTTTCTAAGGCGTTTGACAGACTAAACCATTAGTAAACATCTTCGTAAATTTGATAGATTTGGAATATCTGACGATTTATTTCAATTTCTTGATAGGTACTTAATTGATGGAGTTCAATTCGTATCTTATAACGGATATAAATCGGTTGAATACCGAGCTATGTCAGGAGTACCCCAGGGATCAATACTTGGACCTCTTTTCTTTAAGTATTTTTATTAACACATCAGTGAACATATCAGTGATCACTTAGACGCGTATCTCTTAATATATGTCGATGACGTTAAGATATTGCATAGGATTAATGATTATAATGACTACGAAAAACTTCAAAATAATTTAATTAAGTTATCGGCTTGATGCGATGCAAATTATTTTCACCTAATTGTTGGTAAATCACAATGTTATGCGTTATAGTAGAGAAGGAGTCTCCAATTACATATAATTATAATATTAATGGCGACATGCTAAAGAGACCATCTATGTTCATGGGCATAGGTGTAACCTTTGATAATAAATTAACCTCTACTAGCCATAGTGATGCTATAATTTTGCATGCATAGAGAATGTTAGGCTTCATCTTGCGTAACATCCATGGCTTTAATGATGCGAAAACCTTAAAGCTGCTTTGTTTTACTTTATCTCGATCTAAGCTGGAGTATGCTTCACTTGTCTGGCAATCTGGGTATAACACTCATAACGATAAATTGGAAAACATTCAGCGTCGCTTCCTAAAATGTTTAAACTAGAAGACTGAAGGTACATATCCACCAACTGGAGCTTCTCAAAATCAATTACTTGAAATATTTATATTACTAGTCCTTCTGAAGGCGTGAGTCTTTTGCCCTGCGTTTTCTACTTAAAATTAGGCATAATAAAATAGATTGTAGTGAAATATTAAGCTAACTGAACTTTTATGTCCCACGGATTAATTATCGTCATTCTCATAGTTTTTATTTATCCACTTCTAGATCTAACATATTCAAGTTTTCTCCTGTTTAATATTTGCACTAGTTTTGAAACTCATTGCGGTGAACTGGACATATTTAACTAGCAGCCAGAAATTTTATCTACTGTCGTACAATCTAATCGCCTTCATAATTTCTATGTGTACTTCTTATTTAGATTAGGTTAAGACTTCCATCCCATAAATGGTTTTGTACTGTTGGATGATGTATGATTAAATAAAAAAAAAAAAAAATTAAATTGTAAAATTATTCTCAAGAAGTGGTTTGGAATTCACTATAAATTATATTGCCACGTTTTTCTTTACACAAAATCATCTTGGAGTTCCCTTGGTGACTTGAGAAACGTTTAACAAACATTTTAAGGAAAGACATTTCTTAAAAAAAAACATTTAGTCAATCTCCCAACTTGTTTCATTTAAAAGCATAACGGACCTTCATTTTATACCCTTAAGAGCACGATGTTTTAATATTCCTACACAGTTAATTTTGGTCATAATTCTCGACAAATAACTTACCACAATGAAATATATACCACAAAAACTTCCTTCAAGTGCCTGTGGTATCATCACCAAATAAAAGGTTTATTATTTCGTAATATACAGCCTGCTGCTCAACCCCTGGGAAACAGGGTTGTCACTGTATCTTACCTGCGTTTACAAGTTTATTTCCATAATTTTATCTAACAGCCACTGTTTAACTTATTTGTACACCAGAAAGGAATTTAAATGTTGTATATTATTGTATGTTAATTTGTAAAAGGCAAAAAGCCGAAAGTCTACAGGGATGAGTGGACTCTTGTTTACTTTTAACCACATATTTTCGTGATATGGATTACATGATGAGCTTGGGTTGCTGTAACTATTATCTTTGAGCACTAGGTGGGGCATATAAATAAAAGTACAGCCTTTAAAACGTTAACATACCTGGTTAAATAATCTTTCACATAAATCTAGATCTCAGATTTAAGAGGGTTGCTACAGTTCAGATTTTTTGTCATAATGTAAAATTTGTTGGTGACCTTTATATATTTTGCTAGGAAAATGCTTATGGTGTGATCAATATTTGGATGAAATCATTTTTTTTAAGTCGAAGTTTCGTCTTTTTTTTAAGTTCTGCTCATAAATTAATTTAAGAGTGTCACACAATAAAGTTGGGGCTAAATTATACCTAGGCCCCCCAGTTTCACCTGCTCCTGAATGATTTTCGTATATACACTGCTGGCCACTCGAACTTACACATAGAGACTTTTAGGCAAAATTTAAAGTTCAATATTTTCAACAGGAATGCAAATTTTTAAACGCAGCTTGCAAATTTTAAGAGCTTGTTTTTTTCGGATTAAGCTACATGACGTATATTTATCGTAGGTCCATAAGTTTATTATATATGGGGTGATCAATGAAGTCATGCAAAAAATCAAAAAGTTTGTATGAGTGAAATTTCCGCAAAAAATTTTTTTGGTCGTTGCAATATGGTTCCTTACTAAGGTAACATCAATATCTCTAGACGGTTTTGTCAGTTTTTAAATTAAGGCCCTTAGGCCTTGTACACACTACTCAACATAAAATTTGGATACCGAAATCTTTAAAATGCTATAACTTGACATTGGATTGACGGTTCTTGATGATTTTTGCGGATTTGGAATCCTTATTTCACGTAGATTTTCTATGGTCTAAGCATTTTATTTGAGGGTTGAAATTTACACATTATACCGGGTCGATAATAAACAAAAACGTAGCGACAAGAACAAGTTTATTACATTAAATTCTACAATATACAACATTGCTTAACAACGACCAAAAGTCAATTCTTAAAAAATTTATAATTCTAATTCTGGTAATTTTTAATAACTGAAAAAAAATTTAACTAAAAAATTTAAAATTAATTTAATTTAAACTTAAATTAAAATTAAATTAAAATTACCTAATTAAAATTAGGTACATAAATTTAAAAAACGAGAAGCTAATATTTTGTTGGTCCTCCTGCTCGGAATATTACTTCCCGACATCGATTTGGTAGAGTATCCACAAGATTATTTATAAAATCTTGTGGAATATTCTCCCATTCTTCACGAATGGCCTCACTGAGCGTTTCTAAGGTTTAAGGGGGTACATCAAGAGATCTTACTTTAAGTTTTAAATAAGACCAAACGTGTTCGATGACATTAAGATCCGGAGACTTTGCAGGCCAGTCCATCCTATTGATGTTTTGTGCCTGCAAAAACTCTGTGATCCTTCGCGCTCTGTGAGGTCGAGCGTTATCATCCACCAATAGAATTTCTGGGCCGTATTGTCGAGCAAAAGGAACAACAATAGGTTCCAAAATTTCCTCCTGATAAACAGTAGCAGTAATGGTTTGGTTGGTAATGAATAGCTCGGTTTTACCATTTCTTATGATACCTCCCCGCACTGTAACACCTCCGCCACCAAATGCTTCTTGAGGGCTATATTTTCCTCCAAATATCGCTGATTTGGCCTTCTCTAAACTAACATTCGGCCATCGGAGTGAAACAAATTAAATCTTGTTTCGTCAGTAAATAAACAATGGCTCCACTCTTCATTACCCCAATTCGCATGCCGATTTGCCCATGCCCACCTATTCGCTCTATGGCGTTGTAATAACCGCACACATTTTGCTCTGCGACGGGCTCTATAATTTAAAATGTTTGGCATTATGTTATGTTTTAAAAAAAAAACCTCACCTCAAGTTGTTTTTATTTAATGTTCTTCTCACTGTTCTGTCCGAAACTCTCACCCCAGTTTGTTGTCTTAAAGAGTCATTTAGTTTTCTAGAGTTCTTTGTTCTATTCCGCATAGTTTCTCTCATTAAAATTCTTTCGGTTCTTTGGTTTATTTTTTTTGTATGTCCACCCCCATGCCCATAATTATGATCACCAGTAGTTTCGACGCAGCGGTTCAAATTATAAATTGTCTTTCGGCTGACATTGTAAATGTGCGCAACTTGCTGTTTTGACATTCCTTCGTTGAGAAGTCGAATGCAATTTCCCTTTCTGTCGTGGTTAAACGCCTCATATTAATTAAACTTTACAAAATTATACCATTGAAATATGTCAGATTATTTCTAAAATAATGTAAACAGTTTTTAATTCCATAGCAACAAATTTGTTTTTCCAATGCCTACTTTGAAATTGACGCGTCGCGTAGAAATTACACCCGATCATAATTATGGGCATGTGGGTGGACAAAGAACTCTGTAAAACTGAATGATTCTTTGAGACAACAAACTGGGGTGTGAGTTTCGGACAGAACAGTGAAAAGAACATTAAATAAAAACAACTTGAGATGAGAATTTATTTTTACAAAAACTTAAATAATGCCAAACTTTAGAGCGCGTCGTACCCTACGTTTTTGTTTATTATCAACCCGGTATAATGTGTAAATTTCAACCCTCAAATAAAATGCTTAGACCGTAGAAAATCTACGTGAAATAAGGATTCCAAATCCGCAAAAATAATCAGGAACCGTCAATCCAATGTCAAGTTATAGCATTTTAAAGATTTCGGTATCCAAATTTTATGTTGAGTAGTGTGTACAAGGCCTAAGGGCCTTAATCCAAAAACTGACAAAACTGTCTAGAGATATTGATGTTACCTTAGTAAGGAACCATATTGCAACGACCAAAAAATTTTTTTGCGGAAATTTCACTCATACAAACTTTTTGATTTTTTGCATGACTTCATTGATCACCCCGTATATAATAAACTTATGGTCCTACGATAAATATACGTCATGCAGCTTAATCCGAAAAAAACTAGCTCTTAAAATTTGCAAGCCGCGTTCAAAAATTTGCATTCCTGTTGAAAATATTGAACTTTAAATTTTGCCTAAAAGTCTCTATGTGTAAGTTCGAGTGGCCAGCAGTTTAGTTGCTATTTTTTCTTAAAAAGCATGAAAATTTAAATTCCTGTGTAAATTATCTTTAGACGTTTTGAAAATATTCATAAAAAACATTTTCAGGAGAATTACTTGAACACCCTGTATCTCGGAAACTAATCACTCCCCGACCCATGTTTATAGGAAACTTTTTTTCTTGTTTTAAAAAGTTGTATTACTTAGTAAAGTTTGGCCTATGCAATTCGGAACACCCTGTATAACTCCTTCTGCGATACTTAGTACTAATTCCTTCCTGATTCCCTATTAAAAGCACGTAAATAAGCTCCTTTCCTCGAAAAACATCGGTCTCTATTCTCTGTGATCGATTCCAGGTAAATGATTTCTGATAAACGTGAGTGAAAAATGTACGGATTCGAAAACAAATTGGAGTTATATAAACAATAGAAAATAGAATGCGACCTTTAGAAAATAATGGAAGATGTAGTCGAGTAGCAATAACCGAAATAGAAGGTAAGAAAATAAACGTTCATAGTTAAGATAAACTATTCGTTTTGAAGTTATTTTCAATTATTAGACTAGTTAGTTAAATATATAAGGCGTTTCAATTATGGTGTCGAGTGTGTTTATACCACAACTGTGAAATATGGGGAAAATATGAATGTTATGCCTTTTGCAGTAGGTATGGCCGAAAAATTCTTGGTTTATAAGCAAGTTGAAGATTCAATCAACCTAGGAATTCTAAGATCATACATAATACAAACAGGCCATTTTACAAGGCTCAATAAAAAAAATATAGCACAGTTGAATTTTTGCACAGACCTTCAGATCGGGGCTGTAACAACCGTAACTCTATAGCTTGCGATACCATCTTGAAAAATGACGGTGCATAACGATTTTGTTCCAAATATATCCGTAGCTTGAACATAAATAGGGCTTTTATTAAAATTTGTATAGCATTAAATTCCTCATAGAATTGGTATTAGATATCGTCACAAGGACTTGGCCGTTATTGTAAAAAAATCCTCTATAAGTATGGTTAGAATGTGTTAAATGAGGCCAAACCTATCAGTTTTATTCACAGTTGAAGAAAAATGTGATTAGTATTTACTATTGAAATTATAATTATCGTTCCAGCGTTGACTTTAGGTACTGAGCTATTTCCATTGAGTTAGAAGATAGGGAGATGACATCCTATACAAATTTCCTATACAGAAATGGCATCAATAGGCGTGGCTAAATGTAGTAACAATATGGTGGTTTTGCCAGACTCGGACTAATTAAAATAATAAGAACCCTTTACCCCGACGAGACGGTCTAGCTAGATAACGTAAATAAATGTTCAATTTAATAAATGCAAGAGTTTTAACAGTTTTTATTTACCTTGATATATAAAATGTGCAATGTTATCATAAAATAAACAATTTGTTTCTATTCTATGAAATATATAACCTGAGTATATTAAAAAAACATTTAATTAGCTGTTTTTTTAAATACGGCTCTGTTTGTTGTTTACACTACCCATGAAATGTTATTCCCGGTAATTTCTTCTTGTCAACACCATCTCTAGAAGAGCAACTTCTTTTAGCACACGACACCATAGTCCTTATAATGTTTATTGTCTAAAATTTAACAAACTATCAGTAAAAATCACAACAAATTGCACGGAAAACAAACTGTCACTATTTGACGGAAAAGTAGTAACAAGATGGCGAAATGATGCCGTTTTTGATCACGTGACAGCTTCTCCCTACCTTCTAACTCAATGGCTATTTCCCAGCTTCTCATTGGACAAAACACAAGGCAAGCCGTTAATAAAATTTCGAAAGTTACAATCTTTTTCGAGTTTCTTAACAAGATTATACTTTTTGCTGTGCAATTAGCATAGTGGCAGCAATTTAAATTTGGGTCAATAAATATTCCTGGAAATATAGCTTTTTCTGGATTTTAGTCAGTTTCAAGTTTCTTTGGCTGAAACTCATATTTCTAGTTGTATTTTCATTTAATGTTAAATTGTTGATAGACTCGACCTTTACTTGGTGAAAATCCATTATCACTAATGAAATAAAAAACACTAAACTGTTTTTCACGTTTTTACATGTATTACGTCAACATGACGATCGTTTCGTTAAAACATTAGCTTCATCAGATGAGCGCACTGTAACACTACTCACAAATTGAACTTATTGAACCTTAAATACATGAAATTGAATTACCTGAAAACTAATTTGTATAAAATTGTGATTATTTACTTATAATATAAAATGTACTACTAGGAAATGGAATTAAAATAGATTAACAAGTGGAGAATTATTTATGTCTAATTGATCGTTAAGTAAAATATTATCGTTTTTATACCTATTAATTTCTAAGCTCTCAAGTAACGACAACTTTGATCCCTTACTAGCTGTATGAAGGATATCAAAATCGTCGTTAAATAAGTGCTTTTCTTCCAAAAGGTGATTTGCAAAGGTAGAATTATTTTTATTATTCAAAAAAGATTTTTTATGTTCCATTATCCGTTTTTTAAAATTTCTACCTGTTTGTCCCACATATATCTTAGGGCAAGTCCCACAAGTTAGTTTATACACTCCCGACAACTCTTCTTTTTTATTCTTATCTTTATTGTTTTTAATAATAGAGCCTAAAGTATTATTAGTTTTATAAGCTATATTCAGACCTTGCTTCTTTAAAAAGGTACTAATCTTTTCTGACGGGTCCCCAATGAATGTTAATGACCTGAAATTAGATTTTGAATTATCATGATCTTTATAGGTCGGATATACTGCATTTATCGCGTTATTGTACCGTTTTTTGTGCAATAAGTTATCTATAAAAGAGGCTTGAAATCCGTTATTAACCGCGATTTGCTTAATTAAGTTAAACTCCTTATTAAATTTGTAATCTAATGTTAAATTGCTCTATGTGCATTTTCATTAAACTTAACTTCACCTATTCTTCTTTAAACGAGATCCAGTTTATTACCAAATTCCAGGAGTATCGTCTATAAATAGTACCAAGTCAACTACAGACTTATGTCATTTACATAATTAAAATTATGGTTGGTCCTAAAACTGAGCCCTGTGGCGCACATTCCATATATTCTAAAATGTCGATTTAGTTTTACTTAGGCTTATGTACTGCTGCCTGTATTCTAGAAATGATTAATTTGTCCATTAGAATATAGAAATATGATCAAAACCTTTTCCAATGGTCTTCTTTAGATCAAAATATGTGTATGTATGTCCAAATGTGGTGATCCAATTTTTGACCACTTCCCGATATCCAATCATGCTGAAATTTTGCACACAACTTTGGTTTTGAAGACAATACAATATAGTACATTCAATATTATGGTAGATCCACTATGGCGACCACCACAGAATAGAGGATTACCTTTTTCTTGACAACCCCCTCGACATGGATATCAAATGAAAGGGTATATAAAGTAGAATACAATAAGTTGTGTGATGTTATTCTAAATCCAATATGGTGACCAGCACAAAATGGCGAATCACCTATTTTTTTACAACCCCCTCGGCATGGGTATCAAATGAAAGAGTATGACAAGTAAAATATAATAAGCTGGGTGACGTTATTCTAAATTCAACATGGCGACCGACACAAAATGGCGGACTACCTATTTCTTTACAACCCCCTTGATATGGGTATCAAATGAAAGAGTTTGACAAAAGTAAACGAAATGATCGAGTTTGAATAAAAAAAATTAGGTGGACGGGAAACTAAAAAGTGAAAAATAAATAAATAAACAAAATATTAAAAACAATTATTTTCTAGTTTTTAGTGTAAATCAGTTTTAAAACAAAACCATTGTTAATTTTTTTAAAATTTATTTATTGAACGTCACAAAAAGTGACTGATATTTCTCTTTTCCTCATCTCATTTCCGTTAATAATTTGATTTATTAGATAAGTAATTGCATCATTTGTAGTCGTTTTTGCTGTAATGTCGAATAGTTTACAGTAAAATACACTGCTGGCCACTAGAACTTACATATAGAGACTTTTAGGCAAAATTTAAAGTTTAATATTTTCAACAGGAATGCACATTTTTGAACGCGGCTTGCAAATTTTAAGAGCTAGTTTTTTTCGGATTAAGCTGCATGACGTATCGTAGGACGGACCATAAGTTTATTATATACGGGGTGATCAATAAAGTCATGCAAAAAATCAAAAAGTTTGTATGAGTGAAATTTCCGCAAAAATTTTTTTGGTCGTTGCAATATGGTTCCTTACTAAGGTAACATCAATATCTCTAGACGGTTTTGTCAGTTTTTGGATTAAGGCCCTTAGGCCTTGTACACACTACTCAACATAAAATTTGGATACCAAAATCTTTAAAATGCTATAACTTGACATTGGATTGACGGTTCTTGATGATTTTTGCGGGTTTGGAATCCTTATTTCACGTAGATTTTCTATGGTCTAAGCATTTTATTTGAGGGTTGAAATTTACACATTATACCGGGTCGATAATAAACAAAAACGTAGCGACAAGAACACGTTTATTACATTAAATTCTACAATATACAACATTGCTTAACAACGACCAAAAGTCAATTCTTAAAATATTTATAATTCTAATTCTGGTAACTTTTAATATCTGAAAAAAAATTTAACTAAAAATTAAAAATTAATTTAATTTAAACTTAAATTAAAATTAAATTAAAATTAGGTACATTAATTAAAAAAAGAGAAGCTAATATTTTGTTGGTCCTCCTGCTCGGAATATTACTTCCAGACATCGATTTGGTAGAGTATCCACAAGATTATTTATAAAATCTTGTGGAATATTCTCCCATTCTTCACGAATGGCCTCACTGAGCGTTTCTAAGGTTTCAGGGGGTACATCAAGAGATCTTACTTTAAATTTTAAATAAGACCAAACGTGTTCGATGACATTAAGATCCGGAGACTTTGCAGGCCAGTCCATCCTATTGATGTTTTGTGCCTGCAAAAACTCTGTGATCCTTCGCGCTCTGTGAGGTCGAGCGTTGTCATCCACCAATAGAATTTCTGGGCCGTAATGTCGAGCAAAAGGAACAACAATAGGTTCCAAAATTTCCTCCTGATAAACAGTAGCATTAATGGTTTGGTTGGTAATGAATAGCTCGGTTTTACCATTTCTTATGATACCTCCCCACACTGTAACACCTCCGCCATCAAATGCTTCTTGAGGGGCCATATTTTCCTCCAAATATCGCTGATTTGGCCTTCTCCAAACTAACATTTGGCCATCGGAGTGAAACAAATTAAATCTTGTTTCGTCAGTAAATAAACAATGGCTCCACTCTGCATTACCCCAATTCGCATGCCGATTTGCCCATGCCCGCCTATTCGCTCTATGGCGTTGTAATAACCGCACACATTTTGCTCTGCTACGGGCTCTATAATTTAAAATGTTTGGCATTATGTTATGTTTAAAAAACAAAAATCTCACCTCAAGTTGTTTTTATTTAATGTTCTTCTCACTGTTCTGTCCGAAACTCTCACCCCAGTTTGTTGTCTTAAAGAGTCATTTAGTTTTCTAGAGTTCTTTGTTCTATTCCGCATAGTTTCTCTCATTAAAATTGTTTCGGTTCTTTGGTTTATTTTTTTTGTATGTCCACCCCCATGCCCATAATTATGATCACCAGTAGTTTCGACGCGGCGGTTCAAATTATAAATTGTCTTTCGGCTGACATTGTAAATGTGCGCAACTTGCTGTTTTGACATTCCTTCGTTGAGAAGTCGAATGCAATTTTCCCTTTCTGCCGTGGTTAAAAGCCTCATATTAAATAAACTTTACAAAATTATAACATTGAAATATGTCAGATTATTTCTAAAATAATGTAAACAGTTTTTAATTCCATAGCAACAAATTTGTTTTTCCAATGCCTACTTTGAAATTGACGCGTCGAGTAGAAATTACACCCGATCATAATTATGGGCATGGGGGTGGACAAAGAACTCTGTAAAACTGAATGATTCTTCGAGACAACAAACTGGGGTGTGAGTTTCGGGCAGAACATGAGAAGAACATTAAATAAAAACAACTTGAGGTGAGAATTTATTTTTACAAAAACTTAAATAATGCCAAACTTTAGAGCGCGTCGTACCCTACGTTTTTGTTTATTATTCGATAATAATTTATTATCGACCCGGTATAATGTGTAAATTTTAACCCTCAAATAAAATGCTTAGACCATAGAAAATCTACGTGAAATAAGGATTCCAAATCCGCAAAAATCATCAAGAACCGTCAATCCAATGTCAAGTTATAGCATTTTAAAGATTTCGGTATCCAAATTTTATGTTGAGTAGTGTGTACAAGGCCTAAGGGCCTTAATCCAAAAACTGACAAAACCGTCTAGAGATATTGATGTTACCTTAGTAAGGAACCATATTGCAACGACCAAAAACAATTTTTGCGGAAATTTCACTCATACAAACTTTTTGATTTTTTGCATGACTTCATTGATCACCCCGTATATAATAAACTTATGGTCCTACGATAAATATACGTCATGCAGCTTAATCCGAAAAAAACTAGCTCTTAAACTTTGCAAGCCGCGTTCAAAAATTTGCATTCCTGTTGAAAATATTGAACTTTAAATTTTGCCTAAAAGTCTCTATGTGTAAGTTCGAGTGGCCAGCAGTTTATATTATTAATTTCAAAATGATGTTTTCGAAAAGATATTTGGATTTAAAGGAGCACGTTGTTCTTTTGTTAAATGATGAAATTTCGTTATTTTGACTTCGGATTTGAACAAACATATAGATCATTTTGATAGCTACAAATATCTTTTTTTATCCATTTTCAAGAAAACAAATTTTCGCGAAAATATCTGTTTATTAAATGGTCTTTTAGCTTTGGACAATAGGCAAAAGAGATTTTTATATGCTAGACTTAGTGTACAGGTTCAGAATTACAATTAAAAAAAATATACTTCTACCTTAATTTAACATATTAAGTTAATATAATTGTTTATGTTTAATAAGGTAATAATATTGAAAAAATACTGTCATAGTTAATATTATTTAGTTCTTGGCAATATACATATACATTAGAAAAAAATTATAACACCTTAAAGTCCTTTGTATAAGACTAAAGAGAAATAAATGCTTACTAAAAATTCGTATGTAGGCATGGCACAAAATAAAATTACCTTTTATAAAATCAGTTCCGGTGTACGAAAAACTGCGTGTCTGACGTCGATACGTCGCCGAAGTGGTGCGGACGAATACCGGAAGGGTTTCCTCCATCCGATTCTTCAACTCGAGATCAAGAGGGCTTTGGAAAGCACTTGCGGACGATACTCCCCTCTAACCACTTTACAATCTCGGTTCATTGTGGCTGTAAAATCCACACCCTTACTCCGAGGATTAGACGTAAAACGTTTAAATGTATTCATTTGTAATACTTTATTCTAGGATATACAATGCATCCACTATGAAACTGGACATGATTTTTGACACGATATTTAGATTGATTATTTAGTTGAAAGGCAAACGTTTACGTGTAAAATGGGCAGAGTGAATTAGAATTGGGAGAGCATGATAAGCCCAGGAGACTGCAGTGCCTCAGAAATGAGGCTTGTAAGAAATGAAAATGTTATAAATTACTGAAGATCCAAATTATTAGAGTAATGTAAAAAATATATCTTAAGCGTACCATGTTAAAATTTCATATTAATAATAATAATAATACATTTATTTTGCTCAAAAGTAAAAATGGTACAAATTGAATTTGAACTTCCATTTGCCCAATACAAAAAACTAAATTCTAACATTTAACAAGGAAATATATATCTAACACTTCAAAAATACATATTAAGTTGTATTAAGTGTAAGCATATGCAAACGTCTACGATGTCCGATATATGTTGTCTATACTGAATGCAGTAAATATAACTCATACATGAATTTTAATTTTTTTTTTGCTGCCGCTGAAAATAATTTCCCATATACATCACCATAGTCAATTAAAGATAATATGAGAGAGTCACAAAATTTTGACTTACACTACTCGTTGGGCATTTCTTTCGCAAAACTGCATAATTTTCACAACAGGAAGGACGTTATTTATAGTAACATCAAAAGAAACATATTCTTTGTAGGATTTTGCAAACAGCAGAAAAAATAACTATCTATAACTAAAAGAAAAACTTTGTGTAAAAATATTAATGAAATCTTTGCATTCTTTAGATAACTTGAATTCTGGTTATGCTAGCAAATTAAAATCCTAAAATGAATTTGTCTAATTTTTTTTGACAATTCTAATTCTAACACTAGCATCCACACAGTCCCATACGGCCATGCAGATTAAATCAGTATCTACATAATCCCTTACGATCATGAAGATTCAGTTAAAAAAATGTCATTTTAATGGATTACATTTTCATGAAATCTATCATTCTGTTTTTTGGGAATGCTTAGCCTTTGAAAAATGTTTTAAGACGAGGTAGATAAATAAATTAATTTTAGGCCTTTGTTCTCATTTTGAACTGAATCTTCAAGATAGTAGGGGGTTATGTAGATACTAGTTTAATCTGCATGGCCGTAGGGGACTATGTGGTTGCTAGTGTTAGAATGATAATTGTCAAATAAAAAATTAGACAAATTCATTTTAGGATTTTAATTTGCTAGCATAACCAGAATTCAGGTTATCGAAAGAATGCAAAGATTTCATTAATGTTTTTACACAAAGTTTTTCTTTTAGTTATAGATAGTTATTTCTTCTGCTGTTTGCAAAATCCTATAAAGAATATCTTTCAATACAATTATAAGCAAACAAATAATAATTCATTTTTAAATCAAAAGAAACTTCCGATGACTTTTACAATGTAACGGACGTACCTATCAGCAATATATGCGACTTTTCCGGGTTTAGTTTTAAATTATGGTTAAATGAATACTCATTTTTTTTAAAGTCCTGGTTTATTAAAGTTAAGGCATCCGGCCGCTCTTGGAAATCAAATGATTTGCATATCTGCAAGTCATCTGCATACTGATGTAGTTGGCAACTAGTGACTACATCTGAAATATCAAAAACGTACAAGGTAAACACGAGTGCCCCTAAGATGGAACCTTGGGGTACACCTGTATTTAAATTTTGAAAATGCGATGTAATTCTAGTGCCATCATCATCTATGACCACAGCTTGCGTCCTTCCACATAAATAATAATAATTATTAATATCGTTGGAACAACCAAAAGTGCATAAACAGCAAGTTGCGTGTTATGCGTATAGTATTAGCTTATTGGTCACATTTATTCTTGTTATAGAGTCGGGTCCAGTTTAAAATGACCGATGTATGAATTAATGTTGCGCATAGGTTTCCACTATCTCTTACACACAAACTTAAAGCAATAGCCTAAAGACATTGTCAATGTATGTCTACCAAGATTCTCTCCCACTTATTTTGAAACGAAAATATGAAATGTACACTGAGGAGTGAGAAACATAGTCATAAGCTCAGCGATTCTCAAACTTTGTGATTTCACGACGAATATTACTTATTCCCGTGTACTAACACCACTCTAAATATGAAAAACGTCTTTATATGAAATATTTAAGTTATTTTCAGTGGTAAATAGTGGATATTCATCCGTCAAACGAACAATGTCAAACCACTAAGTCGTACAATTTCCTAGTATGTACATATTACACGTTTTAGAAGATAATAAACGTAGGATCGCGAAGCTCAATCTGGAAGATCCTCGAGCAGCAATAAATGTAAATGGGGTGCTTGTAAGTTCGATCCTCTTCTACTTCCTTTTTTTTCATTTGATTAAGCTCTATTAAAAGTTAATAATTTTCTTTCAAAAATTTTAATTTTATTATACCGCGCCGCAAGTTTTGTTAAATTTTATTTTCCCCAAAAATGTGTCTTATTACTGCTAGCGCGTGTTTATCTCTGATAAAATCGACTTTCTTACGTTATGTATTAATACACAAATGGTGAAACGTGCGTCGAGTAGATAAATTGTTCAAGTGTAGTGTTGTATTGTTAATGAAAACGTGTAATAAATTGTTCAAGTCTAGTGGTCAAGTGTTTTAGTGTTTATGAAAACGTGCCAATGCGTTGTTCTTTCAGAATTGTTTTAATTTATTTGTTTTAAAATTATTGTTAATTTCTTCAATATATATTTTGTCAACCAGAATATTTATTGATTACCGCTAAAAGAAAAATAATTTATTTTCATTATTCTCATAGAGATTTCAGATTTTTTTTTCGTTATATGAAATATTTTGTTTTTACTAACATCATTTCCCCTACTAATACTAAGATCCTATCCTTTCCTAGCACGAAATGCCCATACCTCCCCGTGGTTCTTGCTGGATTGTAACAATATTAGTCTTTGATTTCTTTTTCTGATAACTCATTGTTATTGACTGAATTGGGTAATTCATTTTTTTGTTATCAGTTTCATTTGTGCCCGAGCCTACATACCTACAGTGTCCGCCATAAAGTTGGCTACATATGGGAAAAATTTGTATTACTGAGATTTCTGGGGGTTCGTTTCTTTTTTTACATGCAAATATCTTCATTCAACTAAAATACATAAAGTTCTTGACGAAATTAATCAAATATTTGCGAAATAGACACAAGGATTTATGACTTTTCATATAGTATTTAATGGTAGGAGTAAAATATGCACTTCTTTATTTGCCTCGTATCTGCTTCAAGATTGATATATGGGGTCCTTGTTATATTCTATGCACTTCTTCTAAATAAAATTTTTCGATATCTTAACAATATGACCCATTTCTTATGCATCAAATAAAATCTTAGTTCAGACGTTTTAGCGGCCATGACACAAGTCAGCTTAAATTGTACCCAACTCTATCCCAATCTACATTCACCTTATGTTATCAATTCTCAAGATTCAATCCTTTTCAACCCTTGTTATTACAAGGTTGATGCGAGCTTTAAATGACATCATAATTGTAATAAATAATGATAATAATAATACCAATAATAATAAATAAACAACACTGCACTAGATCATTTTTACAAATGTTTTATTATATGTGAATACATACATTTATATAGTTATGTATATGTTAACAGTAAAGTGCAGTTTTTGTTCTTATTAAAAAGATGTGTTTAATAAGTGTACATTTCAATAATTGAGATTGTCATCGCCATCGCACTCATCAAGCAGAGTTCTAAGGTATTCACACATAATGAAAAATTTGTAAAATTATCTAGCGTAGTGTTGATTATTTATTATTATTGGTATTATTAATATCATTATTTATCATTTTAACCAAGTGATTACCTCGACATTTTTTTTACGATCTTTCCCCTCCCCCGTATTTCAAAAATCGCTCGAATTCCGCCTATATTCTATAATAAAAAATGCTCCAAGTTTATCATAGAGATTAAATACCAAACGACAGAAAGTTGCGACGAGATTGTTTTTTTAAGCGTCAGCTCCCTAACTTAGGAAACTTTCTTAAATTGAAGCCGAAATTCAGAGTACTCTAATCTAATAATAATTTACATAGTTCTAAACGGACATTGTAAAAATAATCATAGGCTCCACACACTGTGCTCAAAGTAAAAAGCTTCATTGGCTTCACCAGTACTCAAATAGATTTAATTTAGAATACTCTATCGTAACAGGTATGCCTTTCTGCTTTTGATAATTTATTACCGATTGCGCCAAAGTCACAACGGCCGAGTACCATCGTCAAATTATGCTGCCGAGTTATTAAAGCTGAAGACAGAACCCCATGCCTTCTATTAAACATTGTTAATTGTTACAAGCCCGCGTCGAATAAATTGTAAGAAAAATCCTTAATCCAAGAACCCTAATTGCCCACCAAATTCCTATTTCTCGTTAGTAAAGGAGAAAATAAAGCATGGTTAATTAATCGAAAGAAACGTAATCGATATTGGGTGGACTGAAACAAGTTCCTTATCTAACAATCTCGTCCGGCACTACAGTTCCCGTATTATATAACAGAGATGAGTTAAAACACATAATCTTTAATAATAAAATAATTCAACTGCATTTGTTGCTTTATGCCCGTTATCATTATCTAAATCTTGGTGAGCTTTGATTGATTGCTGAAAGCTGAGCATCCGATGAAGCGAGATTCATTTGTTTTGTGCTTGTCTTAGAAAGTATTCCACGGACGTGTCGATGGCAATCGTTAATGGTGTCCGTAGAGAACAAGGTGCACACCGCGGCCGTTCTTCCGTTGATAAATAATGGAAGATTTTCTATGGGTGACAAGGACGCATCCCCTGGTTGGTATGATATTTGGGAAAACCTATTATATGATGTATAATGTAATAACTTAAATAAAAGTTAAATAAAAAAAAAACCGACACAATTTTTTAAAAAGGAATAAATAATATACAGGGTGGTGCAATTGTGCGTCGGGCCTCGATATCTCCAGTTCTACGATAGCTAGAAGTTTTTAAAGAAATTGCAAGTAACATAGATCTTTATGTAAGTCTGAAATGAGTAGGAATTTAGTGGGAACATTTCTTCCAATCCAATGAAATGAGTAAATAGTATTCAGCAGGTCCTTTACCGTAATGTTTTTTGCACATTTTTTTGTAGTTTTCGTTATTCGACAAGCAATAAAACCTCAGTTTGGTATAAATTGTCGCGTACAGTGAAGCATTTATCACACTTATCGGTCGTTAGTTGCAATTTGTATTGAATATTTGTTAATCAAAGAGAAGTGAGCTCATTAGTAGGAATAAGTAGACGGTCTGTGGGTCGAATCTTAAAAACAAATAAGTTACATGCATATCATATTCAAATGCACCAGGAATTATCTGACGACGATTTTCAAAACCGCCTACAATTTTGTAATTGGGCCAGAGGTAAAATACAAGATGATGTCAACTTCTACAATAATGTTTTATTCACTGATGAGACAACTTTTCATAAAAATGGATTTGATAATAGGCACAATTTCCGTTATTATGCTTCGGAAAATTATCACTTTTTTTATGCAAGTTGATAACCAACACAGATGGTCTATGTAATGGGGCCACATTTCTTTGATGGTACATTGACTGGAGCTATTTATCTTCATTTTTTGGAAAACTATCTGCCACAATTATTGGTAAATCTCCCTGAAAGAATTCGAAATAGGATGTGGTTTCAGCAAGATGCTGCTCCACCACATTATTTAAACGCAGTTAGAGACCACTTAAATAATACCTACCCTCATCAATGGATTAGAAGAAATGGATCCACTAAATGGCCTGCTAGATCCCCAGATCTTACAAAAATGGATTTCTTTTCATGGGGAAATTATTTGTATAGACACACCAACAACAGTACGAAATATGAAGGAAAGAATAATAACTGCCTTTAGATCTATCACTCCGGCAGTTTTAGGAACAGTGGGAACCTCATTTCAAAAGCGCATAGAGATGTGTGTCAATCAAAATGGGTAACATGTGGAACATTGCAATGAAGCATTCTAAAATCATACCTCATTACTAATAAGTTTCAGTGTAGTGCCGTGTGCACATTTGCCATACGATGGCGATTCATATTCAATGTACTAAATTTGCATACCACCCGACCACGGCCGTCTCTAAGAAGGAGGGATAGTTTCGTGTATAAAAGCCCAGCCGCGAATCGAGAATAGCACGGGGTACATATCCTCGTAAATTGCCTCTGGCGCGCTGAGCCGAAGACACTTTGCTCTAGACCTAGAAAAGTTCTACGACGCGCTGAGCCGAAGTACGGACCTTGTGCCGAATGTTATTTAGTCCAGCGACGTCTCGTCGTCCCGACAAAACCGATCCAGAGCAAATGTAAGTTGACAGAGGAGTGACCCGGCGCGTTGAGCCGATGCTTGCTCGGGTTGACGGTTATTAGCCCGCCGCCGTTTCCGCCGTCAAAATCCCTACGATGCAACGAGCATCGCTACATTACACTCTCGTCTTCTCTCTCACTCATACGATTACCAATAACCGTAAAAGATACGGACCTGAAAACCGATAACCTGTAACCATTGTATATTATGTAAATCTGAATATTTTACCTGTTGAAGATAATGAAATTGTTAATTTTGATTGGGTTGTCTTATTAAACTAATCTGGATCCTGAACTAATCTCCGACTCCAGCTACCCAGAGCAAAACACCGTTACAACATTTATTATATTTTTTTCTACTTAGTTATTTGAAGAAACCTCTTTTTTAAGTTTATTTTTGAATTTTGTAATTATTGCTCAATAAAACGAAATTGGTTGAAACTAGCCATAGGGAAGTACTTACAAAAAAATATTAGTTTTTCATTTCTACATCGCATCGTTGCAGAATAGACAGGGTGTTCCATTTGAAAAAAAAATGAGAAAATTCAATTTAAAAAGTTCTTAATTGATTAATAATTTTTGGCCACCCTGTACAGTTTTAGGAAATGAAAATGATTCAAAAATATTAATTAGATGTCTCGTAACGGGTATTCACATAAGTTTTTCTTAAAACCCATAATTGTGACTGTGGTGATTTTTTTAATATCCTCTGCAGATTGCATTATTTCAACAAAAAAAATCATTACATCCAAGTGGTTGGGAGATATTCAATGCTAATATAGGAATTAATAGAGCCTAGAAAGAGGCTTCAAAAAATGTACTGGTATACATAGTAATCAATTTAAAAAAAGGCAATTCGTCCTGTAATTTCGTCTTGGCTCACCCTGTATGTTCGAAAATAATTTCCAGGTATAGACTTTTTTATCTAGTTTACTTGCATGTTATTATTGGCTTTGCTGAGAAGTTCATGAATATGTTTACTGAAATTTAATTGGGGATCAAAGGTGACTCCTAAATCTTTAAAAGAACTTGGATGCTGCACACAGGTGTGGTCCAAATTATAAAGACATATAATCCCGTTCTTCTTGCGATAGAGTGACAAAATATTACACTTCTTACTGTTAAGTGACAGATTTAAAAACATCTGAATCAAGAATCAATACGTTCAAGTAAAATTATCGTAACAATGAATTCTTAACTTACTTTTCTTTTTAGGTCCACGAGTGGCATCAGATTTCGCCAGCTAACAGATGGAAAACACCTGATCCAGCTCATCTACGACGGTGATAATCAACTAAGAGACTGTGAATTTGGTCACCAACGAGACCAAGTCAAATCGTTCCTACGTAATTTTAAGCAAGATTTAACTAATTTAATAGCTACCTCAAATATAACGGTGGAATCTCTAGACGATAAGCCTTTACCCCTAGAATTTCACTGGTTGAATTACACTGATCTCAGGGAAATATGCAAGAGAAGGCACAGTGAAATTAAAAGAATCGTCCACGAAAATACCAGTCAGCAAAATGGAGACGTTGTTCATAGCGAAAGGTAAGCAAATCTTTGGATTTCTCAAATTAACTTGCCAAATGAGAATTTGTCATTCATATTTGGCCCAAATAACTCAACTGACCTCATTTCAAACTATATCCTCTCAAAGTGAGACAGAAAACAATTTTTTTCTATAACATGTTACGTAGAGCATAAGGTTTTTTAATTTTAACGAAAGTGGTCTCTCTATGAGTACCCCAAGAATACTTGATATCAATCAAATCGCCTTTTTTCCTCAACATTTTATCACAATATTTAATATCTGACTGGCTGTAATTTTTTAATCACCGTGTAAAAGTACGAGATACATGAATATTCGTACAGAGCACTTGTAAAAAGGCACTATTGGAAATGTTATCTTTTTTACAATGTAACTTATTGAAATTTTTCTGTCTCACTTTGATGGATGTAGTTCTTCAGGAATTCATTTTTGAGGTAAATTGGGTTACATGGACCCAATATGAAGATAGGACAAGCTCCTATTTGCAAACTCAATTCTATCGATAGTCAGTGGATTTATTTATGTAAATTTATGTCTAGTGATGTGTCTCAAAGTGCTTTGCGTATGGTTTGTTTTGTCACATGCACCGGCAGCCTTTACAATTATTTGTCGTCTTCGTCGCAAAATACTGATATGCCTTGTTTTATATTTTGGTAACTGCGTTATATAAAATTAGTGTATGCTACTGCATTTCTCTTTAATCGTGAAACATTAATGAAGGAAATATTATTATAATAGTAAGATAAATGAACATATCTCTTCTTAGTTGTGACGTTTTATTCAATCATGCCTCATAGTTTTCACATAACTCCATTGTTAGCGTCAAGAAGTCATCCATGAAATGAACACGTAGATAAGAATTATAGTAAAGATTAAGATTTTAATGACCAATAATATCTGTTACGTCAATATGGATATCATATTACTTGTACCCCAGTGACAGACTTAATAAAGTTATCTTAAAACTGCAGTCTGGAGAATGCACTTGGTCGGGTATCTCATAATTTGATGACATAGGTACATTCTTAACAATAAATAATTAACATGTCATAACATCATTACAGTCATAATAATTGCTCCTGGCTCAATCAGTTAAACAAGGTAACCATTTTACTCTTCGCCGATTTAGTGGTGGTGTGCAATTAGGTTTTTACCTGAAAAACCGTCTACAGTGAATGAATTTTCATGAAATTATTTACATAACGTTTCTAATACTGAAAATGGCCGCTGGAGGGGGTGAACAAAAAAGTAAACTAGTAACCACCTAATATGATATAGAATCAAATTGTAAGACAAGATAGTATACAAATTTCCATGTAAATTTATATTTTCCTATTTATAACGACTTGAAGATTACGATTTTAGCTTTAAAAATTTGATGCCTTGAGACTGTTTTTCGTAAATAACTCAATAGTCTTACATTTATTTAAAAAACCGATATGGTACAAAAATAGGATTATGAAATTATGAAATTAAAAATATTATTTTTTATATATTTCTGTAAGTACAATGAATACTTCTGAAAATATTATAATTTAAAAATAGCGGTTGAACGTTTATCAGTCGAGATATAATGTTTAACTCTCAAATATGTCAGAAACAATCCAAGCGCATTTTTAAAAATGATAATTCATTTTTAAACATGCATAGAGTATATAGGCTCCAATACTAGTTAGCTAATAGATAGTTGAGGTTGTTTTTATCAGTCAATGTCAAATATAATCATTTCACACTTATTCATAGAAATTGTCTTGGTTTTGCATGAAACATCTTTATGAATGGCTTTATGTCTTTCTGATGAGCTCCAGAATAAGGGCGAAAAACGTTTCAAAGGCTAAGCATTTCCAGGAAACAGAATGATAGATTTCATGAAAATGTAATCCATTGGAATGAAAAATTTTTTTAGACAAGGTAGATAAATAAATTCATTTTAGGTCTTTGTTCTCATTTTTAACTGAATCTTCATAATCGTAGGGGGTTATGTGGATACTAGTTTAATCTGCATGGCCATAGGGGACTGTGTGGATGCTAGTGTTAGAATGAGAATTGTCAAATAAGAAATTAGACAAATTCATTTTAGGATTTTAATTTGCTAGCATAACCAGAATTCAGGTTATCGAAAGAATGCAAAGATTTCATTAATATTTCTACACAAAGTTTTTCTTTTATAGATAGTTAATTTTTCTGCTGTTTGCAAAATCCTATAAAGAATGTTTCAATACAATGGGCTTTTCCCTCAATTTTTTTTATTGTGTTATTGGAAAGAGCCTATCAAAATATTACTAAAAATGAATTTTTATTTTTTTTCTGAGCGCATAAAATACTACAAAAAAAATACAAATGTTCCGTAAATGAACAGCGGTTTGAAACGATAGCTTTCGGGCGCCAATGTGACGTCATCATAAACTGCACCAATCAGTATGAGATTAAACGGCCGTCAGAATTAGCTATGAAGGTGCATTCAAAAAGAACCTGACTTCTCTGCCTTGCTTTCCACAACCTGCAATTCTATTGGTGCCTGAAGTACATTTATGAGGAACTACCAATAGAATCTCATATTGCAAAGTGGTAACGCTTAATTGAGAACGTGCGTTTATGATGCCCATTGACAGTGCCAAGAAGTATCTGTCATAAATCACGAGAGTGCAGCCCAGCGTGTTTACTTCTTGTTTGGTGTTATAGTATTAATTTCTTTTAAAAATATGAGTAAATGTGAAGACAGATTTGTAAAAGGTCCACTAAAAGAAAGAACAATATATACATACGTTAAAATGATCTTCGCAACAGAAAAATCCAGGAGCAGTATAAACAATACCTGGAACTTTTGCAACTTTCCACCATAATTTTCGAATTTCCAAATTTGTTGGAACTCGCAAAAATAACTTCGTACTATTTTCACTATTATTTGGACACACTGGTACAAAACAAACCTTTTTAAGCGGCATTTTATAATTAGAAGAGAGCAAAATTAATTTTCGTATCGAACGTAAACAATAGAAAGTGAGGTTATCGAATAAAGTTTGAACATTTCAGTACAGCGTTGCCAAATGAAACTGGCATTATACCATATGTGAACCAAATGAACGAAAATAGAGAATATAAATCTGATATATAGATTTTAGAAACTCATACAGTCAAAAGTTGATACAATTTTTGCTTTTATTTAGTGTCAGAGAAACGAAGAATACGTTGTAACGAAAAAATGCGCTATTCAATGTAGACAATTGATAACGGAAATACGATGTTCATGTAAAAAGACATACATCTGGCAATAGAGGATCCTCATTAAGAATACGACTTTTATTGGTCTAATCAGTGTGACGTCACGCATGGCGCCTAAAACTTACGTTTCAAATTACCTGAAATAAAACTGATTTTGTAATGTAAATATTTGGTAGAACGTAAAAAATTGGAAGAAACTAAATTAAAATAAAATTATATTGCAGTTTATTATATGGCTTGATTATAGTGAAGTAGTAAAATTCAGTCATGCGGGAAAGGCCCATTATAAGCAAACAAATAATAATTCATTTTTAAACATGCATAGAGTATATAGGCTCCAATACTAGTTAGCTAATAGATAGGTGAGGTTGTTTTTATCAGTCAATGTCAAATATAATCATTTCACACTTATTCATAGAAATTGTCTTGGTTTTGCATGAAACATCTTTATGAATGGCTTTATGTCTTTCTGATGAGCTCCAGAATAAGGGCGAAAAACGTTTCAAAGGCTAAGCATTTCCAGGAAACAGAATGATAGATTTCATGAAAATGTAATCCATTGGAATGAAAAATTTTTTAAGACAAGGTAGATAAATAAATTCATTTTAGGTCGTTGTTCTCACTTTTAACTGAATCTTCATAATCGTAGGTTATGTGGATACTAGTTTAACCTGCATGGCCGTAGGGGACTGTGTGGATGCTAGTGTTAGAATGAGAATTGTCAAATAAGAAATTAGACAAATTCATTTTAGGATTTTAATTTGCTAGCATAACCAGAATTCAGGTTATCGAAAGAATGCAAAGATTTCATTAATATTTCTACACAAAGTTTTTCTTTTATAGATAGTTAATTTTTCTGCTGTTTGCAAAATCCTATAAAGAATGTTTCAATACAATCCAAGCGCAGATCCACCGTTGTGGGCACGGTGGGCATGCCCACAACCCTCATTGAGGTCGACAGGCTAAGGTTATATCCAATGCCTTAATAAAATAAAATGAAAAAACCACGTGATCAAATTTTTGTCGTAGGAGTAGTAAAATTACATTGAAATGTAAGCGAAGTAGCGACAAATCACTTAAAATTAAACATTGTTTAATTTTGTTCTGATGATCGCTGATCAGTGATCATTTTGTTTATGGTAAATTATTTTATTCCTTCATTTAATTACAAAAAGTTAAAAATGAATCGTAATATTCTTAATTGTGAAAAAATGGAAAAGCGAGGCCGTAGTCCAACTCGCACTTAACCAATTTTCGTGTGGCCGTGACCACAACCTATTTTGGGGGCTGGATCCGCAAATGAAACAATCAGTATGATGTTAAAAATACATATAATAGAAATTAAAGGGCTTGACGTACTCTTTGATTTTTCTCTATCAGTACAGCTTGAAAAATAACGGTGTTAAGTGCAAAACAATGAGTGCTTTGTAATTACTTCCACATCCACGTAGTGAATTGGAAGTATAATAATCGTAAAAAAATTTTCAAAATATTTTTTTCTTGAAATCGGTTTAGAATGTCATGAAACGTCGAGGTTTTAAATTTGAGCGGAAAAAAAAAATTTTGTCTGCCTGTCGGTCTGTCTGTAACTTTTTTTGTCCGCACGTTTTCTCCGGAACGGTTTAAGATATAGACTTGAAATTTTGTACACGTATATGTTATAATGAGATCTGGAACCGGAATGTTTTTTGAAGATATCCGGTGAAGGGTTGGGGGGTAAATATGGGGAAATATGTAAAGCAAGCTGGTAAGAGTACAGAAACTTGAAATTTGCTGTATGTACTACAAGCCAAGGTCTCAGATTTTTTTAATAATATTTTTCAACCCCTCCCCACCACCCTTTCTTCATTATTAAAGGGGTTGATAAAATAAAATTGAGATATTCATTTGAAATTTAGTACAAGTATGTATTATAACGACATCTGGAACTCGATTATATTTTAAGATGATTCCGTTGAAGGGTTGAGGGTTGAATAGGAGTAAATAGGGGAAAATAAGTATATCAAGCTGGAAAGAGTACATAAATATGGGATTTGGTGTATATGCTAGAAACCAAGGCTCCAGATTTCTTTCTAATATTTTTCAAACACCACCATCTCCGCTCCATTATTAATGGGTTTGATAACATAAAATTGAGATATTTACTCGAAAGTTAGTACACGGATGTATCGTATCGACATCTGATTGAGATGATTCCATTGAAGGGGTGGGTCGTGGTAGGTTGTGAATAGGGGAAAATAAGTAGGGTAAACTAAAAACTTCATTTTTAACGTATTTGGTAGACACCAACGCCTCATACTTTTTTTATGACAACTGCTCCAAATATTATTAAAATTCTATGACCAATAATTTTCACATACTAGAGTGCAAATCTAGTCAAGATGTTTCCTTTAAAGTGACTTTGATAAAAAATCTGGATGTGGAAGTAGTGATTCCTTAGGCAGCGGTTTTTTTAAAGTAAAAAATCTAGGATTTTCCTGCTGTCGTTGGCCATAGAATGGAAATTCAAAAAATCTGTACCTGTTTTTGTTAATACATAGAATAGAATAGAATAGAATACATTTATTAATCCAACATGCTTAATGTAAGACGTTTGTGTTATTTACGAACAACGGTCTCAAGGTCAATTTCTTAAAGCTAAAATTGTAATCTTCAAATCGTTATCACTTGGAAAATAGCAGCTGCTCTTATTGGGAATGTAGCGCTATTCCCTGTTCTTTGTCTGACAACTCTCCCCTAAGGGGTGGGATTGTTTTTGTACTAGACATTTTTTGTTTAATTACAAAACACAAAGAATTTATTTTTATTTAAATTTGAATAAACTAATAACTTTTTTATTTATTGATTAATTCTGTTAAAAAATAATAGGGTTCTTCCTCTAGCTAACACTTAACTTAGTGGTAAAATTTTAATATAATCGGACTTTTCATTATTAAGTTGTCGTGTTTACAAGAAATGTGACGGACCGGCAGGCAAGCAAATAGACAGACGGACATTTTGAAAGTTGTGCAGTATTCAATCACTAACAGAGTGGTATGTTTTACTTCCCTGGCATACCGAAGGGAAGTATTGTATTCGAGAAAAAATCACCCTCCGAGATTTTTTCGGATTTTCACGTTTCAGATCACGTAGATTACGAAAATATAGGTTTTTCAATTCCGTCAGCCTGTCTGTCTGTCTGTCTGTCTGTCTGTTGGTGCATTTACTAAAAAACTACTTGACGGAGAGCAGTCAAATTTGGTAGGTAGTTGACGCTACTGTCAGCGAAGAAATGGAAATTTCACTGGAAAATATACAGGGTGGACCGTCTAAACGGAATAAATAGTGAAAACAAATTTTTTTTTGCTCAAATTTAAAATTTTCACGTTTCATGACGCGCTAAACCTATTTCAGAAAAAAAAAATGTTTGAAAATTTTTTTCGCCAATATTTTTGAAAAATTTTTAATTACTAAAATGAAATAATTTTTTTTTCTTTCTTCAAATTTAAAATTTCCACGTTTCATGGCATTCTAAGCCTGATTCCAAAAAAAAATTTTTGAATTTTTTTTTACCATTTTTGAAAATTTGTTTACCACTAAAAATAGATGGAATTTTTTTAATTTCTTCAAATTTCAAATTTCCACGTTTCATAGCGTTCTAAACCTATTTAAAAGAAAAATTTGAATTTTTTCTCGCTATTTTTAAAAAAATTTACCACTAAGATAGAATTTTTTTTTCTTTGTTCAGATTTTAACTATCCACGTTTCCATGCCATTCTAAAATTATTCAAACAAATTTAAAAATGTTTTTGAAGAATTTTAAAAAAAATTTGAAAACATTTTTAATCCATTTATGTATCACTACTATAGAACAGACGAAAAATTTTTTTTTGCTCAAATTTAAAATTTCCACGTTTCATGACACTCCAAACCAATTTTGGGAAAAAAAATTTGCAACATTTTGTTACCAGTTTGGAAAACAATTTAACACTAGAATGCTCAAATTTAAAAGTTTCACGTTTCATGACATTCTAAACCTACGTATTTCAGAAAAAAAAAATTTGAAAATTTTTTCACTAACATTTTTCAAAAAGTTTTTACCACTAAAATAGATCAATTTTTTTTTTATTTGCTCAAATTTAAAATTTTCACGTTTCATAGCATTCTAAACCTATTTTAAAAAATACATAATTTTTAATTTTTAAACGTTTTTTAGCACTACTATAGAATAGAAGGAAACTTTCCTTTTTGGTCAAATTTAAAATTTCTACGTTTGACATTTTAAACCTATTTCAGAAGAAAACATTTTGAAAATTATTTTACCAACATCTTTTGAAAAATTAAAAAAAAATGAAATTTTTTAACCACCACTATGCTTCCACTCCATTACGTGAATGTTGGATTGAAAATGTGACAGATGGCAATAATATCTGGCATATGCACCTATTATACTTTTATTGAAAAATGTACAGGGTGGTCATCCCAAGAAATAATTCAGTCATGGTGGACATTTGTAAAGGTATTTGCGTAAGCCTGCCATATGTGACACCTGCTATTTAGTATTGAACTTTTGCTGTTGGATGAGCAATCTGTATATTCTTTTGACCAAAATTTATCAAGTTTTCTTTGTAATAATAGCAATAACTATATTCCGATTATTATTCTCAATGTCATTTCGTAATTATTAATTTTTTAGAGTGACTGCCATGCACAAATAACGAGGGAAGTTCTGTGTAAATACCTTTAACGATTTTTTTTTTGTTACGAACGATATTCTCGGTTTTATAAATGTGCCGATCAAATGCAGTATACACATCGTTTTGTATTTGCGAAGAGAATAATAACAACATATTACGTAAACGATTTTTAAACAGGAAAATATTTAAAAAAATAGAATAATATATTATTTTTATATCCTTTTTAAATTCCAAAATCTATTCATCCTACAAAAAAATATCATGAGACTTTTTCTCTTCAAAATCTCTTCTTCTGCGAAGAAAAATTTAATTTCTCTTTCGTTCCAATCAATGTTTCTCAAGATATTTACGAAAAACGGAAGTGTTTTCATCGAATATTTAAAGCAATTTAAAAATGATACCATTTTACTTCACTCGCATACCGAAGGGAAGTATTGTATTCGAGAAAAAATCACCCTCCGAGATTTTTTCGGATTCTGACGTTTCAGATTACGGAGATTACGAAAATATAGGTTTTCAATTCCGTCAGTCTGTCTGTCTGTTGGTGCATTTACTAAAAAACTACTTGACGGAGAGCAGTCAAATTTGGTAAGTAGTTGACCCTACTGTCAGCGAAGAAATGGTAGAACTTTCACTGGAAAATATACATGGTGGATTGTCTAAAGGGAATAAATAATGAAAAAAACTTTTTTTGCTCAAATTTAAAATTTCCACGTTTCATGACACGCTAAACCTATTTCAGAAAAAAAAAATTTGAAAATTTTTTTCACCATTTTTGAAAAAATTTTTACCACTAAAAAATTTGTTTGTCTTTGTTCAAATTTAAAATTTCCACGTTTCATGGCATTCTAAACCTATTTAAAAAAAAAAAATTTGGACATTTTTTTACCAACATTTTTGAAAAATTTGTTACCACTAAAATAGATGGAAAACATTTTTTCTTTGTTCAAATTTAAAATTTCCACGTTTCATGGTGTTCTAAACCTATAAAAAAAAATTTTTGAAATTTTTTTTACTATTTTAGAAAAAAATTTACTTACCACTAATACAGACTGATTTTTTTTCTTTGTTCAAATTTAAAATTTTCAGGTTTTTATGGCATTCTAAACCTATTCAAACAAATTTAAAAATTATTTTGATTAAAAATATTTTGTGAAAAAAAATTTTTTTGCAAAAAATTTTTATCTATTTATCACTGGGTATAGAATGGACGAAAAAAATTTTCTTTGCTCAAATTTAAAATTTCCACGTTTCATGACATTCCAAACCTATTTCGGAGAAGAAAATTTGCAACATTTTTTTTACCATTTTGGAAAAAAATTTACCACTAGAATAGACGGATTTTTTTTCCCCTCGAATTTAAAACTGTCTGATATCACGTCTGATATGACTGACATTCTAAACCTATTTGAGAAAACAAAATTTTGAAAATTTTTTTCACCAACATTTTTGAAAAAAATTTTACCTTTTTTCTGTGCTTAAATTTAAAATTTTCACGTTTCATGGCATTCTAAACCAATTTAAAAAAAAAATACCACTGCAGTATAGAAGAAAACTTTCATTTTTTAATTTTAAATTTAAAATTTCCACGTGCCGTGGCATTCTGAACCTGTTTAAAAATGAATTATTATTTGTTTGCTTATAATTGTATTGAAACATTCTTTATAGGATTTTGCAAACAGCAGAAAAATTAACTATCTATAAAAGAAAAACTTTGTGTAGAAATATTAATGAAATCTTTGCATTCTTTCGATAACCTGAATTCTGGTTATGCTAGCAAATTAAAATCCTAAAATGAATTTGTCTAATTTCTTATTTGACAATTCTCATTCTAACACTAGCATCCACACAGTCCCCTACGGCCATGCAGATTAAACTAGTATCCACATAACCCCCTACGATTATGAAGATTCAGTTAAAAATGAGAACAAAGACCTAAAATGAATTTATTTATCTACCTTGTCTTAAAAAATTTTTTTTCATTCCAATGGATTACATTTTCATGAAATCTATCATTCTGTTTCCTGGAAATGCTTAGCCTTTGAAACGTTTTTCGCCCTTATTCTGGAGCTCATCAGAAAGACATAAAGCCATTCATAAAGATGTTTCATGCAAAACCAAGAAAATTTCTATGAATAAGTGTGAAATGACTTATATTTGACATTGACTGATAAAAACAACCTCACCTATCTATTAGCTAACTAGTATTGGAGCCTATATACTCTATGCATGTTTAAAAATGAATTATTATTTGTTTGCTTATAATTGTATTGAAACATTCTTTATAGGATTTTGCAAACAGCAGAAAAATTAACTATCTATAAAAGAAAAACTTTGTGTAGAAATATTAATGAAATCTTTGCATTCTTTCGATAACCTGAATTCTGGTTATGCTAGCAAATTAAAATCCTAAAATGAATTTGTCTAATTTCTTATTTGACAATTCTCATTCTAACACTAGCATCCACACAGTCCCCTACGGCCATGCAGATTAAACTAGTATCCACATAACCCCCTACGATTATGAAGATTCAGTTAAAAATGAGAACAAAGACCTAAAATGAATTTATTTATCTACCTTGTCTTAAAAAATTTTTTCATTCCAATGGATTACATTTTCATGAAATCTATCATTCTGTTTCCTGGAAATGCTTAGCCTTTGAAACGTTTTTCGCCCTTATTCTGGAGCTCATCAGAAAGACATAAAGCCATTCATAAAGATGTTTCATGCAAAACCAAGAAAATTTCTATGAATAAGTGTGAAATGACTTATATTTGACATTGACTGATAAAAACAACCTCACCTATCTATTAGCTAACTAGTATTGGAGCCTATATACTCTATGCATGTTTAAAAATGAATTATTATTTGTTTGCTTATAATTGTATTGAAACATTCTTTATAGGATTTTGCAAACAGCAGAAAAATTAACTATCTATAAAAGAAAAACTTTGTGTAGAAATATTAATGAAATCTTTGCATTCTTTCGATAACCTGAATTCTGGTTATGCTAGCAAATTAAAATCCTAAAATGAATTTGTCTAATTTCTTATTTGACAATTCTCATTCTAACACTAGCATCCACACAGTCCCCTACGGCCATGCAGATTAAACTAGTATCCACATAACCCCCTACGATTATGAAGATTCAGTTAAAAATGAGAACAAAGACCTAAAATGAATTTATTTATCTACCTTGTCTTAAAAAATTTTTTCATTCCAATGGATTACATTTTCATGAAATCTATCATTCTGTTTCCTGGAAATGCTTAGCCTTTGAAACGTTTTTCGCCCTTATTCTGGAGCTCATCAGAAAGACATAAAGCCATTCATAAAGATGTTTCATGCAAAACCAAGAAAATTTCTATGAATAAGTGTGAAATGACTTATATTTGACATTGACTGATAAAAACAACCTCACCTATCTATTAGCTAACTAGTATTGGAGCCTATATACTCTATGCATGTTTAAAAATGAATTATTATTTGTTTGCTTATAATTGTATTGAAACATTCTTTATAGGATTTTGCAAACAGCAGAAAAATTAACTATCTATAAAAGAAAAACTTTGTGTAGAAATATTAATGAAATCTTTGCATTCTTTCGATAACCTGAATTCTGGTTATGCTAGCAAATTAAAATCCTAAAATGAATTTGTCTAATTTCTTATTTGACAATTCTCATTCTAACACTAGCATCCACACAGTCCCCTACGGCCATGCAGATTAAACTAGTATCCACATAACCCCCTACGATTATGAAGATTCAGTTAAAAATGAGAACAAAGACCTAAAATGAATTTATTTATCTACCTTGTCTTAAAAAATTTTTTCATTCCAATGGATTACATTTTCATGAAATCTATCATTCTGTTTCCTGGAAATGCTTAGCCTTTGAAACGTTTTTCGCCCTTATTCTGGAGCTCATCAGAAAGACATAAAGCCATTCATAAAGATGTTTCATGCAAAACCAAGAAAATTTCTATGAATAAGTGTGAAATGACTTATATTTGACATTGACTGATAAAAACAACCTCACCTATCTATTAGCTAACTAGTATTGGAGCCTATATACTCTATGCATGTTTAAAAATGAATTATTATTTGTTTGCTTATAATTGTATTGAAACATTCTTTATAGGATTTTGCAAACAGCAGAAAAATTAACTATCTATAAAAGAAAAACTTTGTGTAGAAATATTAATGAAATCTTTGCATTCTTTTTATAGATAGTTAATTTTTCTGCTGTTTGCAAAATCCTATAAAGAATGTTTCAATACAATTATAACCAAACAAATAATAATTCATTTTTAAACATGCATAGAGTATATAGGCTCCAATACTAGTTAGCTAATAGATAGGTGAGGTTGTTTTTATCAGTCAATGTCAAATATAAGTCATTTCACACTTATTCATAGAAATTTTCTTGGTTTTGCATGAAACATCTTTATGAATGGCTTTATGTCTTTCTGATGAGCTCCAGAATAAGGGCGAAAAACGTTTCAAAGGCTAAGCATTTCCAGGAAACAGAATGATAGATTTCATGAAAATGTAATCCATTGGAATGAAAAAATTTTTTAAGACAAGGTAGATAAATAAATTCATTTTAGGTCTTTGTTCTCATTTTTAACTGAATCTTCATAATCGTAGGGGGTTATGTGGATACTAGTTTAATCTGCATGGCCGTAGGGGACTGTGTGGATGCTAGTGTTAGAATGAGAATTGTCAAATAAGAAATTAGACAAATTCATTTTAGGATTTTAATTTGCTAGCATAACCAGAATTCAGGTTATCGAAAGAATGCAAAGATTTCATTAATATTTCTACACAAAGTTTTTCTTTTATAGATAGTTAATTTTTCTGCTGTTTGCAAAATCCTATAAAGAATGTTTCAATACAATTATAAGCAAACAAATAATAATTCATTTTTAAACATGCATAGAGTATATAGGCTCCAATACTAGTTAGCTAATAGATAGGTGAGGTTGTTTTTATCAGTCAATGTCAAATATAAGTCATTTCACACTTATTCATAGAAATTTTCTTGGTTTTGCATGAAACATCTTTATGAATGGCTTTATGTCTTTCTGATGAGCTCCAGAATAAGGGCGAAAAACGTTTCAAAGGCTAAGCATTTCCAGGAAACAGAATGATAGATTTCATGAAAATGTAATCCATTGGAATGAAAAAATTTTTTAAGACAAGGTAGATAAATAAATTCATTTTAGGTCTTTGTTCTCATTTTTAACTGAATCTTCATAATCGTAGGGGGTTATGTGGATACTAGTTTAATCTGCATGGCCGTAGGAGACTGTGTGGATGCTAGTGTTAGAATGAGAATTGTCAAATAAGAAATTAGACAAATTCATTTTAGGATTTTAATTTGCTAGCATAACCAGAATTCAGGTTATCGAAAGAATGCAAAGATTTCATTAATATTTCTACACAAAGTTTTTCTTTTATAGATAGTTAATTTTTCTGCTGTTTGCAAAATCCTATAAAGAATGTTTCAATACAATTATAAGCAAACAAATAATAATTCATTTTTAAACATGCATAGAGTATATAGGCTCCAATACTAGTTAGCTAATAGATAGGTGAGGTTGTTTTTATCAGTCAATGTCAAATATAAGTCATTTCACACTTATTCATAGAAATTTTCTTGGTTTTGCATGAAACATCTTTATGAATGGCTTTATGTCTTTCTGATGAGCTCCAGAATAAGGGCGAAAAACGTTTCAAAGGCTAAGCATTTCCAGGAAACAGAATGATAGATTTCATGAAAATGTAATCCATTGGAATGAAAAATTTTTTTAAGACAAGGTAGATAAATAAATTCATTTTAGGTCTTTGTTCTCATTTTTAACTGAATCTTCATAATCGTAGGGGGTTATGTGGATACTAGTTTAATCTGCATGGCCGTAGGGGACTGTGTGGATGCTAGTGTTAGAATGAGAATTGTCAAATAAGAAATTAGACAAATTCATTTTAGGATTTTAATTTGCTAGCATAACCAGAATTCAGGTTATCGAAAGAATGCAAAGATTTCATTAATATTTCTACACAAAGTTTTTCTTTTATAGATAGTTAATTTTTCTGCTGTTTGCAAAATCCTATAAAGAATGTTTCAATACAATTATAAGCAAACAAATAATAATTCATTTTTAAACATGCATAGAGTATATAGGCTCCAATACTAGTTAGCTAATAGATAGGTGAGGTTGTTTTTATCAGTCAATGTCAAATATAAGTCATTTCACACTTATTCATAGAAATTTTCTTGGTTTTGCATGAAACATCTTTATGAATGGCTTTATGTCTTTCTGATGAGCTCCAGAATAAGGGCGAAAAACGTTTCAAAGGCTAAGCATTTCCAGGAAACAGAATGATAGATTTCATGAAAATGTAATCCATTGGAATGAAAAAATTTTTTAAGACAAGGTAGATAAATAAATTCATTTTAGGTCTTTGTTCTCATTTTTAACTGAATCTTCATAATCGTAGGGGGTTATGTGGATACTAGTTTAATCTGCATGGCCGTAGGGGACTGTGTGGATGCTAGTGTTAGAATGAGAATTGTCAAATAAGAAATTAGACAAATTCATTTTAGGATTTTAATTTGCTAGCATAACCAGAATTCAGGTTATCGAAAGAATGCAAAGATTTCATTAATATTTCTACACAAAGTTTTTCTTTTATAGATAGTTAATTTTTCTGCTGTTTGCAAAATCCTATAAAGAATGTTTCAATACAATTATAAGCAAACAAATAATAATTCATTTTTAAACATGCATAGAGTATATAGGCTCCAATACTAGTTAGCTAATAGATAGGTGAGGTTGTTTTTATCAGTCAATGTCAAATATAAGTCATTTCACACTTATTCATAGAAATTTTCTTGGTTTTGCATGAAACATCTTTATGAATGGCTTTATGTCTTTCTGATGAGCTCCAGAATAAGGGCGAAAAACGTTTCAAAGGCTAAGCATTTCCAGGAAACAGAATGATAGATTTCATGAAAATGTAATCCATTGGAATGAAAAAATTTTTTAAGACAAGGTAGATAAATAAATTCATTTTAGGTCTTTGTTCTCATTTTTAACTGAATCTTCATAATCGTAGGGGGTTATGTGGAAACTAGTTTAATCTGCATGGCCGTAGGGGACTGTGTGGATGCTAGTGTTAGAATGAGAATTGTCAAATAAGAAATTAGACAAATTCATTTTAGGATTTTAATTTGCTAGCATAACCAGAATTCAGGTTATCGAAAGAATGCAAAGATTTCATTAATATTTCTACACAAAGTTTTTCGTTTATAGATAGTTAATTTTTCTGCTGTTTGCAAAATCCTATAAAGAATGTTTCAATACAATTATAAGCAAACAAATAATAATTCATTTTTAAACATGCATAGAGTATATAGGCTCCAATACTAGTTAGCTAATAGATAGGTGAGGTTGTTTTTATCAGTCAATGTCAAATATAAGTCATTTCACACTTATTCATAGAAATTTTCTTGGTTTTGCATGAAACATCTTTATGAATGGCTTTATGTCTTTCTGATGAGCTCCAGAATAAGGGCGAAAAACGTTTCAAAGGCTAAGCATTTCCAGGAAACAGAATGATAGATTTCATGAAAATGTAATCCATTGGAATGAAAAAATTTTTTAAGACAAGGTAGATAAATAAATTCATTTTAGGTCTTTGTTCTCATTTTTAACTGAATCTTCATAATCGTAGGGGGTTATGTGGATACTAGTTTAATCTGCATGGCCGTAGGGGACTGTGTGGATGCTAGTGTTAGAATGAGAATTGTCAAATAAGAAATTAGACAAATTCATTTTAGGATTTTAATTTGCTAGCATAACCAGAATTCAGGTTATCGAAAGAATGCAAAGATTTCATTAATATTTCTACACAAAGTTTTTCTTTTATAGATAGTTAATTTTTCTGCTGTTTGCAAAATCCTATAAAGAATGTTTCAATACAATTATAAGCAAACAAATAATAATTCATTTTTAAACATGCATAGAGTATATAGGCTCCAATACTAGTTAGCTAATAGATAGGTGAGGTTGTTTTTATCAGTCAATGTCAAATATAAGTCATTTCACACTTATTCATAGAAATTTTCTTGGTTTTGCATGAAACATCTTTATGAATGGCTTTATGTCTTTCTGATGAGCTCCAGAATAAGGGCGAAAAACGTTTCAAAGGCTAAGCATTTCCAGGAAACAGAATGATAGATTTCATGAAAATGTAATCCATTGGAATGAAAAAATTTTTTAAGACAAGGTAGATAAATAAATTCATTTTAGGTCTTTGTTCTCATTTTTAACTGAATCTTCATAATCGTAGGGGGTTATGTGGATACTAGTTTAATCTGCATGGCCGTAGGGGACTGTGTGGATGCTAGTGTTAGAATGAGAATTGTCAAATAAGAAATTAGACAAATTCATTTTAGGATTTTAATTTGCTAGCATAACCAGAATTCAGGTTATCGAAAGAATGCAAAGATTTCATTAATATTTCTACACAAAGTTTTTCTTTTATAGATAGTTAATTTTTCTGCTGTTTGCAAAATCCTATAAAGAATGTTTCAATACAATTATAAGCAAACAAATAATAATTCATTTTTAAACATGCATAGAGTATATAGGCTCCAATACTAGTTAGCTAATAGATAGGTGAGGTTGTTTTTATCAGTCAATGTCAAATATAAGTCATTTCACACTTATTCATAGAAATTTTCTTGGTTTTGCATGAAACATCTTTATGAATGGCTTTATGTCTTTCTGATGAGCTCCAGAATAAGGGCGAAAAACGTTTCAAAGGCTAAGCATTTCCAGGAAACAGAATGATAGATTTCATGAAAATGTAATCCATTGGAATGAAAAAATTTTTTAAGACAAGGTAGATAAATAAATTCATTTTAGGTCTTTGTTCTCATTTTTAACTGAATCTTCATAATCGTAGGGGGTTATGTGGATACTAGTTTAATCTGCATGGCCGTAGGGGACTGTGTGGATGCTAGTGTTAGAATGAGAATTGTCAAATAAGAAATTAGACAAATTCATTTTAGGATTTTAATTTGCTAGCATAACCAGAATTCAGGTTATCGAAAGAATGCAAAGATTTCATTAATATTTCTACACAAAGTTTTTCTTTTATAGATAGTTAATTTTTCTGCTGTTTGCAAAATCCTATAAAGAATGTTTCAATACAATTATAAGCAAACAAATAATAATTCATTTTTAAACATGCATAGAGTATATAGGCTCCAATACTAGTTAGCTAATAGATAGGTGAGGTTGTTTTTATCAGTCAATGTCAAATATAAGTCATTTCACACTTATTCATAGAAATTTTCTTGGTTTTGCATGAAACATCTTTATGAATGGCTTTATGTCTTTCTGATGAGCTCCAGAATAAGGGCGAAAAACGTTTCAAAGGCTAAGCATTTCCAGGAAACAGAATGATAGATTTCATGAAAATGTAATCCATTGGAATGAAAAAATTTTTTAAGACAAGGTAGATAAATAAATTCATTTTAGGTCTTTGTTCTCATTTTTAACTGAATCTTCATAATCGTAGGGGGTTATGTGGATACTAGTTTAATCTGCATGGCCGTAGGGGACTGTGTGGATGCTAGTGTTAGAATGAGAATTGTCAAATAAGAAATTAGACAAATTCATTTTAGGATTTTAATTTGCTAGCATAACCAGAATTCAGGTTATCGAAAGAATGCAAAGATTTCATTAATATTTCTACACAAAGTTTTTCTTTTATAGATAGTTAATTTTTCTGCTGTTTGCAAAATCCTATAAAGAATGTTTCAATACAATTATAAGCAAACAAATAATAATTCATTTTTAAACATGCATAGAGTATATAGGCTCCAATACTAGTTAGCTAATAGATAGGTGAGGTTGTTTTTATCAGTCAATGTCAAATATAAGTCATTTCACACTTATTCATAGAAATTTTCTTGGTTTTGCATGAAACATCTTTATGAATGGCTTTATGTCTTTCTGATGAGCTCCAGAATAAGGGCGAAAAACGTTTCAAAGGCTAAGCATTTCCAGGAAACAGAATGATAGATTTCATGAAAATGTAATCCATTGGAATGAAAAAATTTTTTAAGACAAGGTAGATAAATAAATTCATTTTAGGTCTTTGTTCTCATTTTTAACTGAATCTTCATAATCGTAGGGGGTTATGTGGATACTAGTTTAATCTGCATGGCCGTAGGGGACTGTGTGGATGCTAGTGTTAGAATGAGAATTGTCAAATAAGAAATTAGACAAATTCATTTTAGGATTTTAATTTGCTAGCATAACCAGAATTCAGGTTATCGAAAGAATGCAAAGATTTCATTAATATTTCTACACAAAGTTTTTCTTTTATAGATAGTTAATTTTTCTGCTGTTTGCAAAATCCTATAAAGAATGTTTCAATACAATTATAAGCAAACAAATAATAATTCATTTTTAAACATGCATAGAGTATATAGGCTCCAATACTAGTTAGCTAATAGATAGGTGAGGTTGTTTTTATCAGTCAATGTCAAATATAAGTCATTTCACACTTATTCATAGAAATTTTCTTGGTTTTGCATGAAACATCTTTATGAATGGCTTTATGTCTTTCTGATGAGCTCCAGAATAAGGGCGAAAAACGTTTCAAAGGCTAAGCATTTCCAGGAAACAGAATGATAGATTTCATGAAAATGTAATCCATTGGAATGAAAAAAAATTTTTTTAAGACAAGGTAGATAAATAAATTCATTTTAGGTCTTTGTTCTCATTTTTAACTGAATCTTCATAATCGTAGGGGGTTATGTGGATACTAGTTTAATCTGCATGGCCGTAGGGGACTGTGTGGATGCTAGTGTTAGAATGAGAATTGTCAAATAAGAAATTAGACAAATTCATTTTAGGATTTTAATTTGCTAGCATAACCAGAATTCAGGTTATCGAAAGAATGCAAAGATTTCATTAATATTTCTACACAAAGTTTTTCTTTTATAGATAGTTAATTTTTCTGCTGTTTGCAAAATCCTATAAAGAATATTCTGAACCTATCTCAGAAAAAAAAAATTTTTGAAATTTTTTTGAACATTTTTGAAAAATTGAAAAAAAAATGAAATTTTTTAACCACCACTATACTTGAACTCCATTACGTGTATGTGGAATTGAAAATGTGACAGATGGCAATAATATTAGGCATATGCACCTATATTATCTAAATGTTATTTGTGGCATTATCTTAATTTTTTTCCTTCTTCAATTCTTTGGGACTTCCTGCCACATGTATGTTTTCTTTTTAAGCGGTGCTAGGGGAGTCTACAAAATATATTACATATAACCAGTACGTTACTGGTAAAAAACCTCTACGCCTGTGACGTTTACGTCAAAGGATCAGTTAAAGGTTGGTTTTTATAAATAAACAACACAAATAAGTATAAAAACTTGAAATTAAATATTTCGCCGACGTTTCGGAAATCTAATCTGTTTCCTTTTTCAATGCTTTTTTTGAAAAATCTTTTTTGCACCTATATTATTATTGAAAAATGTACAGGGTGGTCATCCCAAGAAATAATTCAGTCATGGTGGACAGTTATAAAGGTATTTGCCCAAGCCTTCCATATTTGGCACCTGTTATTTAGTATTGAACTTTTGCTGTGGGATGAGCACTCTGTATATTTTTTTGACCAAAACTTATCAGGTGTTCTTTGTAATAATAGTGATAACTATATTCTGATTATTATTTTTAATGTCACTTCGTAATTATTAATTTTTTAGAGTAACCGCCATGCACAAATAAAGAGGGAAGTTCTGTGTAAATACCTTTACCGATTTTTTTAAAAGTAGGGTTTTCCCTTTTTAAAAAGTAATAATTAAGATCGATTCGTTATACAATACAACTGACAAATCAAAAATTACTTTTTTCTGCAAAACAGATGCGCGCTGAGGTGGGGTGTAAAATTAACGAATTTTTTTTTCAAAGGACTTCTTGATATTTTCGCTAAAACTATTACTTTTCGAGGTATTTTCAGAAAACACATCTCCACTTTTGATCCCCTTTAAAAAATTATAATATAAATCGCCTTAAAGCCATATTTGTTTCATCTCTAAAAATGCCATAAATTGTGGAGATGAAAGCTGTGCTATGTGTTTTATGTTGCTTAGAATTCTGTATTCATATCCACAAACCACTGCAATAAGAAAATTTTGTCCATTTCAAGATATCTACATAATTTCATCTAAATTTGACTCTCTCCTCTAGGTCATCTAGGAGTAAAAGGTCACTATTAATAGTTCCCGGTACACTTTGGTGCGGCCACAGTCATAAAGCTGACACCTACACCCAACTGGGACGTTTATCACAAACAGACAGATGCTGTAGACGACACGACCACTGTAGATTTGATATACCTGGCTTCACGGAGAAGTACAATTTTTTTAACTCTAAGCCTTTTACGCTGTCGCACTGCCACTGCGACAAAAGGTAGGAATAATAACAATAATAATAATAATAATAATAATAATAATAATAATAATAAAAAAAAAATAATAATAAAAAAAAAATAGTATAGCAGTACTGCAAACTTGCCACATTGTCAGTTCAATTCCTAGATTCTCTGGGATGAGATGAATTTCTCCTTCAGAGATACCGTTAAAGCCAGTTAGCGAAGGACCCAACAATCTATCCGAGCCTCATCCCTATGCGACATGCAGGATCGCGGGATAGGTGAAATTTCCCAGTTGCTAACTGAGGAGTGTGAAAAGTCGAAATAATAATAATAATAGTCATAATAACAAGTATCTTGCTGCGGCCGATACTTGTTTGTGTACCCACTATTAGTGGAGATTTAATTTGGAACAATAGTAATAATAATAATAATAATAATAATAAATATACAGAATAAATTGAAAAATATTTACCATTATCCGAAGGAATAAAACAAACATGGAACCAAATCAAAGTACAAATAGTAACCATTATAATATCGCAACTAGTGTGAAACTCAATTAAAGTATTGTCACTCTACAACTCTATCCAGATATATACATAAGTCTTCAAAAATCCGTAACCATCAATACATGCACAATATTCAGGAAGTTTTTATAACTCACAACAAATGAAGCATGGCCTGAGTTAACCCTCCGCCAATTTCTCAATAATACCAGAACAATCCTGAGAAAAACAAAATAATAACAATAACAGCGTCTTTATTTTCCATGTGAAAGAATATTCTCAATTACAAAACTATTTAATAAGTAAGTAAATGGAACAATAGGCGAAGTTCAGCAATACTTTAACAAATATTAAAAGTAGTAATAAAAATAAAAAAACTTATAAAATTAAACTGCTAATTTTGGTCTTGATAGTCATGGTTGAAGGAGTTAGAATTCCCGTTAGTCCAACCGTCATGCGTCAGGGGGATTTGAGCTAGGATTAAACAATCCTCATGAGAAATTTTGATTTTTTTGTAGGTTTTTAATAATAGAAAAGTGCTTCAAAAAGTTGTGAAGGCCACTGTGAGCAGAATATAAAGCAAAATGCCGTCAAACTTATTTTTTTTAATAACCTTTAAAATACGAAAAATGCAAAAAATATCGTAGAAATTAAAAATGTAGAGCGCAAAATGTATAAAAAACAATGTACAATATTTTGCGTATATATCCGTTTTTGCGTAAAATAATAATCAAAGATATGGAGTTGCCAAAATGATTTTCTCTGTGCTAGAAGCCAAGACCTTAGATTTTTTTATAATATTTTCCATCCCCCCACCACGCCCACTCTATTATAAAAGGGGTTGATAAAATGAAATTGAGATATTTACTTGAAATTTGGTACACGTATATACAATAACGACTTCTCGAACTAGATTATATTTTGAGATGATTCTGTTGAAGGGTTGGGGGTTAAATATTGGTAAATAGGGGAAAATAACTAAAGCAAGCTGGTAAGAGTACAGGAATTTGGGATTTGTTGTATACACTAGAAACCAAGGCCTCAAATTTTTTATAACATGTTTCAACCCCTCCGCCACCTCCACTCCATTATTAAAGCGACTGATGAAATAAAATTGAGACATTCACTTTAAATTTGGTACGTGTATGTATTATAACGAAATTTGGAACTAGATTTTGAGATGATTTCGTTGAAGGGGTGGGGGCAAGTAGGTGGTAAATAAGGAAAAATAAATAAAGTAAGTTGGTAAGAATACAGAAACTTGGAATTCGTATGTACTAGAAGCCAAGGCCTCAGATTTTTTTATAATATTTTTTAACCCCCCCACCATTTTCATTACATTATTAAAGTGATTGAGATATTCACTTGAAACGTACGTACTATGTATTGTGCGCTACAAAATCCACTGACAACAAAATTTCAACATGCACCCAAACACCAATCTCTCAATTACATCTACACTTCAGACCCTCAATAAAATTTGTGTAAATCATGTTTTTATGAATTTAGAAAATTAATAAAAACAAAAAAGACAAAAAAAAATAAATAAAAAAAACTAGAAACACAAAAAAACATTATATAAAATCGCCTTCAGCTAAAAAACAAAGAACCGAAAAAAAAACCATTCAAACAGAAAATACGAACAAACAAAAGAGCTAACACGCATATTTACATAAAACAACCAAAAAACAAATACAATAATAACATATTAACCCACACTAACATAAATTATAAAAACTGTCAGCCTCAGAGCAACGCCATTCTTCCACAATTCAACCTGGGGCAAGCACCGAGTTAAAATGGAAAACCTATGCATGTAGCAACATAGAGAACGTATGTATTGTAATAACATCTGATTGAGATGACTCCGTTGAAAGGGTAGGTGGTAACTAGAGGAAATAAGTAAAGCAAGTTAATAAGAGTCCAGAAACTTTACTTCTTACACTTTTTGGCGTATGTGCTAGACGCCAACGCTTTAATTTTTTTTATGACATTTGCCTCAAAAATGATATTGAAATTCTATGCCCAATTATTTTCTCATAGTAGAGTGCAAATACAGTCAAAATGGTCTTCTTTAAAGAGACTTGGATGGGATATCTGGATATGGAAGTAGTGATTCCTTAGGCAGCGGTTTTGGAAAAAGCAATATTTAAACATAATAATTATTAAAGCCCGCACAGGAATACACTTCCAACCCTATTTTATCCACTTGCTAGGTCCCGAAAGTAGGTGATTCATTTAAACAATTTTTGTCTCAAGGTATACCTACACTACTACAAAGTTTTGACTAGCTATGTATTTTTATGTACCTAAATGAAATCATCTTTTCTATATTATAAAGGGATATATCTCTCACATTGTAATTATCCATTTATAGAAAATGGCACTTTTTTATATACTAGAGAAGAAAACCAGACATTTTTGGACCACCTTGTAAAATTAAACGATCCAACGAAAGTGCTAACGTCATCAAATTTCTTTGTTCGCAAATTTTTCGACAATAGTATTTACTAGCAATGTTAAAATAACATACGTGGGGAACATGATATAATGAAATAAATTGTGATTGTTATTCTACTGATTTACGATTAGGTGTGCTGATAAAATGACTAAGAATTCCATACTAAAGAGAATGAGAAAATCCACATGCACTTGGTTTGAACGGTAAGATATGATATAACAATTATACAAGGTGTCACCAATTATTATGGGTAAATCTAGCAGTTTTACGTTGTATGGCTAAATTATTAAATAATTGTTACGTGTTTCCGCCCCTCCTGGGGAACCACCCTTCAATTTCCGTAAGTTCAAAATAAATTATAACAAGGAATAAACACTTCATTTACTTACTGAAAACTACACAATATCTTTATTAACTAAAATACACTTTTACCGAACTAAACTAACTATTAACAATGTTTACTACTTATATTTACACTTTCTGTTTACGTCGGATTTTCAACCTTTGTACTCTACAAATTGCATTTAGAAACATCTACAACAAAGTCCAGAAACCTTCCGTGGCAATCTAGAATAATGTAGACACTCGATCTTCTTCTATACATGTCTAGAAAGCATACTACTATCAGTGTCTCAGAGATGGCGTGCATAGGCAGCACACCAAAGGCATGCAGTTTCTCCTCTGTCACCATTGCCATCCAATTTCCAGCATCCACTCATGGTCTTTTAGACCCTAGGAGGCACTAATGCGTCACACTGCCCCCTTCTGCTCGCCCTGGTTAGGCAATTCAGAATCATCAATGTGTTTTGCCAGTTTATCCAAATGCACAATCTTCATCTTGGACTTTTTGCTCCGTGCTTCACTTGTCCTGTCATCCCGAACCTTCCATCTTAATAGTGTTGACTGCAGTGTCCTGCAGTTTCTCCTCCTGGTGGAAGTACTTGGAATCTTGCTTGCACCTTCGTTCAAATAAAACGTCAGCATCTTTTTGAGGTTCCGTTTTAGTTTTATATCCTTGTAGTGGCGGACTTCTCGGAGCGCTTCGAAGCTGAGAAATCTTTACTTCTCTAGAGGCACCACGTTCTCTCTCTGACGTAGCCTCCTGGTACAGGCTTCCTCTGGTTTTCCCCTTGACTTCACAGCATTACCGGTCACGCTCCCCAATTTTGTCTGTGGACATTCTAGTTGGATATGTCCTAGTTCTCAGCACTTATTACATTTCATACGTCGCGTCGTCCACTTAGCCTTCCACTACTTTGTTTATTCTGAGTCTCTTCCACATTTCCAGCATTCACTCTTCTCGAGTTCCACTGTCGACAGTTTCGTTTGATATATCCTACCTTGCCGCAGTTGTAACATTTAATCCCCCCGCTTAACTTTCCACTATACAGTTGTTTTCCTTATCTTCCTGCAGTATCCAATTTAGCTAGTATTGAAGTAAACATCTTCTGTATCTCGGTCAACATAAGGTTCTGGTTCTCCCTTTCTGGCTGGGATTCTTCGAGAGTTGCAGCTTGTACTCTTGAACTCGGGATATCCAAGACAGCTTCCAACTCGAGTGCATGCACCAATGCTTCGCTGCTCTTCTGTTATTGAGATATCCTGAGGACTCTTCTGATCTCACCGTCCTGTATACCATTTAGAAAAGCCCCTACTGTCAGTTGTTCTTGGTATTATTTTGGTATATCCGAGTAAGCTAGGTGAGCCAGTCCCCACGTGGTAGCTTAGAACTCTCGTAAGCTTTCCCCAGCCGCTTGAACACGTGATTTCGGCTGGACTAATACATTCAGGCAAGGTGTTGTTCACCATATCATAAATCTAGGGCAACTTCTAAAGCTCTAAAATCCTGTTGTTTCACTACCGTGATTGTCTGGAGTATTTCCGGTGCTTGGCCCCTTACTGCAAGGACTAAAGTCATAGCCTTCTCTTCGTTACTCCAACTATTCGCATACGCAGCTGCCTCAAACTGTCTCTTGAAAATGGTCCATGAACTTTGGCCGTCAAAGGAGGGAGGTTTGAACCGCTGACCTGATGATACCACTTGCTGGGTTCCTCCATCCCTCAATTGTCGTTTAAGACGGTCTATTTGTCCGCAGACATGCACTTTCCTTCCTGTCACCATTGCCACCCAATTTCCAGCATCGAATTCTTAGTTATTAGCCCCTAGAGGGTGCCAGTGCGCCACACAATGTTCCGCATTTACCTATAGTTTGAAAAATTACAAGTTATATTGAGTCTTCTAAGGCATACCATATTCAAAAATATTCCTTGTTACGCGCATGTACATTGTCAATGTTTTTATTCCTAATAAATATTTTTGTATTGGTAAACACATACACAAATTTCAAAACTGAACAAGTCCGACAAGGTTAAAATTATATACCTCCAAAACATCTCTACAAGTCGCTATAAAACGCAACATACGTGTTCTGTGATAGAGTGCAGAGACTAACAAAATCCACTTGGGTATGGGCATAATACACATTAGCTAAGTGCATGACCACGTCGGCGCACCGCATCACGCACCGCCCATAGCACAGCACCATCAACAGCGTTCATCGGTTTTTCCTGCCAGTAAATATCCGCACTAAAACTGACTCGAAAGCCTGATGAACGCAATGCTGTGCGATGTGCAGTGCGCCAATGTGGCTATGCACTGTGTCCTAGTGACCACTGTTTTAAAATTATGAAGCAAAAGAAATTGATGCTAATCTAATATGCCCATTAGGAAATTATAATGCTTGTCAATGTGTAATCCAAAATATGTTATACTATCATCTATACCTTATAAACGGCTCGGCCTAAAGAAAAATAGGCTCGCAGTTTTTCTATCTATTATGAAACTGTGTTTTGTCTGAATTGAAAACAAAATTGAGCTGACCGAAACATGAAGATACCTACCTTTATTACAGCATTATTATATTTACTTTCTAATGCATCTCGCGTAGGATCTGAAATAATCATAGAATGATCATCAGCATATATTGAAAAAAAATTATTGCATACAATCAAGCTCCTTAATATACGATATAAATAACATAGGGCCCAATACTGCACCCTGTGAACCTCCTATAGTTAAAAACGAATATTCAGAATTGACACTGTATATTTAATTTTTAATGAGATATTGTAGTCTCACATACTGTTGACGATTGTTTAATAATAAACTAATCCAATTCAGGGGTTGTCCTGTAATTCTATAGTCATAAATAAAGGTACAGTCGACAGTTTTATGCAGGTTATCGAAAGATTGCAAAGATTGAAAATTAATATTTTCAGTTTTTCTTTTTAGTTCTCATATACATATAGTTTTTTCAGCTGTTTGTAACGAATATATTTCATTACAATTATAAGCGAACAAAAAATAATTAATGAAAAAAAATATATGAAAAAAATGCAGGTTTATCTCTGTTGCTTTAAGGCTGGTGTTATGTATATTCTTAAATATTATTCCATGTTATTGCCATGCCTTCTGTTTTTACGAGACGATAATTTGTTATATAAAGGCTCGGTATGTTACATCTACTATTCATACACTTTCTTGTGTTAATTAAACATTTTTAATTAGACAGATTATTCAAATTAACACCGCGCACGCACTTACAAATTACTGTCAAATTTAAGACTGTTATGTAATTTCCTAATCCTTCAAACACATATAGAAAAATATTAACTTTTTTTAAGGTGCAGTAACAAACTAGACATTTTAATATTTCTAGTGAAGTACTTTGAAACGTAAAAAAATGCCAGTCGTTTTTATTGGTTATAAGTACATGCCAGACGATCCCAAAGTTGTTCCGTGGAGGGTATTTTAACAATGCTGAAAATAGAGGTTGTTTATTAAATAGTTTAAAGCTCGGTGATTTCGAGTACAATTTTTTTGTGCCATTTTCAAAAATTGAAAGGTTCGCCGATAGTTCTTAGACTATTATCGTGATAATAATTATTCTTGAAATTCCGCGGAGTATATGTCATGTGACAAACAAACCATACACAAGGGCACTTTCACTAGGTACATCCAATTAGACTTCGTATATTCTTCCTAGCAGGCACAAGCGTGACGTTTCGGATCTTTTCCGAGTCCCAGGAACAAAATGGTGCGGAAAAGGATACTCAGCAGACAAATACACCAGACTGGGAGGCTTTTCGAAGACAGATAGATGTTGTAGGAGACACGACTTGTCGTGTCCGTTCTGGATCGGTGCATTCGAAAAAAAATATGGACTCTTCAACTGGAGGGTCAATACTCTAATGCACTGCAATTGTGATGAACGGTCAGTAAAATTTATTTAATAGTGTATAAGTATGTTCAAAAGCAAACAACGATAAACTGGCCAATGTTTATCGTAGAGGGTTATATTAAAAACAAAATTGAAGTAAACTGTAATTTGGTGAATTGTAAGTTAAATTAAGTCTTGCATATGATTTTCGCAATTCTTCCTTATTACGCGTATTTACGTTATGAATATTTTCATTTACAATAAACATATTCTTGTCTTGATAAACATAAACATTCTTCTGCAAGAATGGGTACCTACTAGAAACATGAGCTATATAACGCATTATCCGTTTTCGAGCAATGAAAATATTCTGTGATAGAGTGGACTTACCCCAGAAGCAGACAAAATACCTTAATCTATACTCTATTTGGACATAGTATAAATTAAGTAATTGCTCTTTGATAAGCACGGCCTTGATATTAATAAATAAAAATGAAATTGACGCTAGCTTGGAAATTAAATATTCACAATGAGATTTCCAAGTTAACATTCTCGATAGGTAAACCTAAAAATTTAATACTCTCATGAGTACTCATTATAATCGACTCATTAATCTGAAAAGAAATAGACTCGCATTTTCTCTGTCTATTATGAAATTGAATTAAGTGAGTTTTATCTGCATTGAAGTACAACTGATGTTGATTGAAAAATGTAGATATCTTTTCTACAATATTATTACGTTTGCTTTCTAACACATACACACGATCTGAAATATTCATAGAAAGATCATCAGCGTACAATGAAAAGAAATTGTTATATAAAATTCAGTCGAGCTCAGTAATATATAATATGAATAGCACGGGGCCCAATATTGAGCCCTGTGGAACACCCATACTTAAGGACAAACGTTCAGAATTGGTTCCGTATGCCATATTTTCAATAACCTGTTGTATACTCACATACTGTTGACGTTTGGTTAAAAATGAATTATTCCAGTTTAGTGGTTGTCCTCTAATCCCATAGTCATATAGCAGTCAACAATTTTTGCATGGTTGACAGTCAAATGCCCTGCCGAAATAAAAAATATTCCAACAAGGCAAGCAGCAGTGATTTGTATTATATACAGGTAGACAAATTTGCCTTTCCACTACATTCTATGTATACGTGATACTCTTGTCTACTTATTCTGTAAGTATCAGAATTTATATTATATTTCTTAGCGAACTACATTCCCGGGACTCTGTAAATATCCTTTAACATGTGTATAAGCATATAAGTTAATGAGGTTCAAACTGATACATTTCTCGGAAGTTTCCCGTAGACCAAAATAAATTTCGAACGTTTCCTACGGATTATATATTGATGATTTGCTTCTATGTATTAGCCTTGTATTGATATACAATTATATGCGTATGAAAGGTGGACTTCCAACTTTAAAACGATTCCTTAGTTTTCTAGTTTATGTAAATTTTGTTTGTATAAGGGCCGGTTTTTCAATGTCCAGTTAAAAGTGCCTGGTAGGTAGCTGCTAGTTACGCTTAGCTGGCAGTTATATCTATGGTAGATTTATCAACAGTAACTTAACTGCCAGCTACGTATCCATGAGTTCAATTATTTCTTAGTTATGTTGGCACTATTGGTTCTACCTGAAGTTGCTCTCAGTTGGTTTAATTCAAATTACGCGCGTGTTTTAGTGACAGTTTATCTAATTTAACCTCAAAATTTGTTGTGTTGTGTAGCGTGTTGATTGATGATATTTGTATACTACAGATAAGTCAAGTGGAGTATTTAAACGATGTGAATGCTGAGTATATGTCCGTAATGGTTTGATTTTCTTTCTCTATCGTCTCAACGATATATAAAACAGTTCCTTTATGCGGTCGAAATCTTATAAAGAAATATTTTTCATCATAATTCTCAAAATTATTTTCTCGTTCCCTTATAGCATAAGGTCTCCTTTCATACTCTATAAACTGTATAATTTCATCATCATCATCACTCATATCCAGAATATTATTATTATAATTTATTATTGGCAGTAATATATTTAATATAAATCGCAAATTAAGAACGAACATATCAATCGGTCACGTTAGTTTTTAGGTTAGAATGTTTCAGAATTGTCAGAAACTGAACCAACTGCGCATGTGTAATATCACTAAGTAGAATAAATCCTTAACTGGCACTTTCAAATTTCTGCTAAATTTCCTTTCAGATAGTGAGCCTAACACTCCGATAAATTTTACCTGCACCTTGAAAAACAGTTTACCTGCCAGATAAATTTTATCTGACAGTTTGTTAAGCTATTTAACTGGACATTGAAAAACCGGTCCTAACCAAAGGGTTTTGCGCGCGCCAAGTACTGCAAAGCACGCGTTCAGGCCCGGGCAACCTTGCACCGCGCTTCATCCAATATCTCCACTTCACTAACTTTTTGTGGAAAATCAGTGGCATTAGACGAAATTTTTGTAGATACATTTTTGTGTGAAAATATATGTTCTTTCTAAAAAAATGTGTTATTTTTTCTTACCTCGACTCATCTTCGACATTTTGGGAAAATAGCGGAAAAGCAAAGTTTTTGAATTTTTTTAAAAGTCTATACGAGCATAATTGAAATCGTATAAAAACTAAAAGCCGGCAAAAACAGTCGGCAACTCTTTATTGTACATGGGCGGGGGTAAATAGAAATGCTTGTCATAAGAAAATGTTATAATTTTTTGAAAATTGTATTAATATTTATTATCTTTTGTTTATTAGATAGGCTATTTTTGTTATTTATCCAATAACATATTTTTGAAGTATTATATCAGTTTTAGATATAAAGTCTAAATATTTAAATGTATTGGGTTTAGTTTTAAAGTTATCCCATTCTACATTATTATCAGCAAGAAACAGCGAAAAGGTATGAACATATCCTTGCCGGGATGAGGGAATGGGACAGGTTAGATTGGCGAGGGGCAAGGATGTTAAATAGTAAAAATAAAATTTAAGTTTCTTCTAAAAAAAAATAAAAATGTAAGTTTCTTAACCAAAGCAAAGAATTAGTACAACAAAAATAAATACTTGTATAGATAAAACATAAATAAAAACAAAATTAAAATATGTCTCTAGAATAAAGTAACTGAAACTAAAATTTCTCGTCAACTAAATAAAATATGTTCCAAGAAATGTAACAATTAACAAGTAAACTTCATACCTAATATAATAGCTAAATATTTTGTTCTGAAAATAAATATTAAAAAGTTAAATGCTAAAAGTTGACGCGTCCGAATCTTCACTTTCTGAAGAGGGATCATTATCCGGTTGAATTATAATCGGCGCAATGGGGGGTAGTGTTGGATATTGATTTTCTTTTTCAATTACATGCTTAACGCAATTTTTCCATAAATCAGTATTGTCGAGATCATTTATTACTTCTCTTATATGATCAACTACTACCGCGGTTAACGTTGGAGAGTCATTACATTTTCACAAACGATCTTTTAAAGTTGCTCAAACCATCTCGATAGGATTAAATATGCATAGTACGGAGGTAACCGCAAAAGTATATGACCGTGTATATTGGATAAGTTATCAATAACACATTCCCTTTTGAAATTCTGTTCTTTTACCCATTTCAGTAATTCGCGGTTTATTGGAATTTTTACAGGCATTTCCATATTTTTTTCCCTCATGAATTTTAAAATGTCTTCCTTGTATTGGTGTTTGGTATTTTATTTAATATTCGCGAGTGATAGGAAGAATTATCTAATGCAATTACCGAATTAGGCGGAATATTTGGTATAAAGCTGTTCTGAAAACCATTTTTCGCACTGCACTGGAGAAATATCGAGTCCACGTTGACTAATGACTGATATAACTCAAACACCGACCGACCAATCGGACTGAGGAATACCCGGGTGCCAGCCAATCGTTGCCACCCGTCCTCAAACGCAGGCCAATGACAACACATCTCACAAGTCGACGTTGACTCTTCAGAAACGATTTACAAGGTTTTTTTATGCTAGTGGACCTGTCCGTTTTATTATCTTTAAACCAGTGCAGTCGTAGATGGTTCATTCAGGCTGATTACATTGCCAGTCTTGGACTCGCCTGCACAGTTTCAACTACTATTCGATTCTCGATACCATTGTTAAATACATAGGACAAAATATCAAGTTAAGTGCGCACGGTCCTGTGCTTTAACACTGACCAGTTTCAATTGACTTCATAAACACTTTAACGTTGCCGGTTTGGAATTCATGCAAACGTTACGTGATGTTATTGATTACATCCAGAGAACTCATAAAAAAATATCATCCGCTTTCGATTTGCTTAGAGGTAAATATCTCTAATGACTGGACTATTTGTTCCACGTATCCAATTCGCAATCTGACAAATATTACTGGATTTTCTCATATGCAGGAAGTGGAAACATCGCTTCCTCGAAATTATAAAACCACTGAATTAAAATTGACGGAAAAATAACTTCCTACTTCGAACTCATCGCCTTATTATGTAATCGTGGATTGTTTATGTAAATTATTTTGGGAAAGAAGCAGCTTATGACAAAACTGTTTAATTTTATGTCAGTTGCGTTTATTTCAAGGCTGGAATTGTATACCCACAGAATATCTATTGCACTAAATTTATGATTACAAATTGTGTGTTGTTTCTAAACATGTACATATTCGTGTAAGAACGTAGACACCATAAATTTGCACTTAATAAAGTTGTATCTTTGTCTAAAGCTTCAGTAATAAAAGAGATACAGCAGTATATAAAGAAAGAGCATCATAGAGCGTTGATTGAAATACTTATAGAAGATGCACATGAAAGTGAAAACCGTGACATAAATCTTTTGAACTGTTGGAACGAGATTAAAGAAAAATATCATCGACTTTAGTTCATAATATTAACACTCTTCACTTCCTGCTGGTTTGTAAGACCTAAACATTTTAACCAAGTTGTACTTTTCATTGTTCTATTAATAGAACAGAGTATTTTGTACAATAATGTTGCATTTGATTGTACTCATTGTCCGTCGATTGTACATCGGAGAGCGGTTTATACAGGATGTTTTATAAGAAACAGCACATCAGCTATAGTGTGGAGCAGCCAAACGGAATAAATTCAGTATTTTAATTATTGTGCATATTTTTTAAAAATCCCAAGACACGTCGGTTTTGGATTCTGAAATGATATCCTTCAACGTACAAATTTTATCCCAAAATTCAACCGAGTGGCAGTTGCAACCCCTAATTTTTTAATGGGATGTAGCGACTTGTGGTATCTCATTTGAAAGGTCTTCCCAGTCTCTATTAAAAAAGCTATGATTTTAATATTATTGCAAAAATTTATGGTAAAAATATTAAATCATGTCACATCTGTTATTCACCTTCTTAAGTCAGCTATCACGTGGCTTAGTTTTGTATACCATATTTTCACATATCCCTATAGAAAGAAGTCTAAGGGTGTACGATCAGGAGAACGTTTTGGTCATTCTAGCAATCCTTGCCTCCTTATACACCCATTTGGAAATGTTAAGTCGAGGTACTGCCGGACATCGATTCGGTAATGTGATGGTGCTCCATCCTGCTGAAACCATATTACATTCGCTGGAACTTGTGGGTTTGCTTGAGAAGGATATTAAATCAAATCATACCAAATCATTTGTTGATGCTTACAACACTGTCTGTGTTTTAGACACGTCAATATACACAAAGCATCATGCATACATAAAATTTAAAATTTGTAATGAATGCTATAAGGTAACAAAAAATAGAGATACGTAATTAAAAAAGAAAACATTACACATTATTACAGTCCTTGTTACACTAAAATAATACATATTATTAGAATAGTAAATCTTACAGAAGACCTGAAATACCTATTTCTGCTTATCATAGCGTAGATACATCACAATTTAAAAATTCATGGGCAAGGAAAATCTTTATCACATGTTTATACCTCGCCGCTGGGAGACTTCTAACATGTAAGAGAAGTTTATTATAAAAAATAGGGCCGGAGTAATTATATGCATAATCAGTTGATTTCAGTCTGTTAGAGTTGAGTTTTATGTCAAACTCATGTCTAGTATTATAATTATGATTAGAGTTTTTTCTTTCAAACAAGTGAACATTCTTATAAATGAATAATAAACATGTATAAATATATAGTGAAGGGAATGTTAATATATGTAAATCGAAGAACTTTTGGTTAACTTCATCTCTATATCCCAGATTTGAAATTATTCCAATAGCTTTTATGTGTACAGAAAATATTCTACTAGTTTGAGGTGCATGCCCTCAGTTTAACAATCCATATGCTATATGAGATGCAATTAATGAGTGATAGGCAATAGTTCATTGGCACAACATTGCTAAAATTTCTTGAGATGAAAATATTTTTACTCAGTTTATTTGCAAGGAAATCCACATGGTATTTTGACTTAGGGACAATTTGTTGCAGGATAACCATCTTGCCGCATTTGATCGTGTATCCTCCATGTGCCGCTGAAGTGCATTTAATGATTCATCCGATCTTAACAACGTGGTGTCATCTGCAAGTAATACGAGGTCTGTCTCCGGTATGGCTTGCTTAAGGTCACTTACATAAATCAGGAATAAAGTGGGTCTCAATACCGACCCCTGAGGTACCCCACTTTCACGAACTTGAGATCGGAGTTTATATTATTTACACTCGTATATTGCTTACTATTTGATAAGTAGGGTTAAATTAGATAGCAACTTACTAATTCAACATTGAGATACTTTAACTTTTCTAGCAGCGCATGGTGTGAAACACAGTCGTGCTTTCTGCATATCACAAAAGGTAACTCCAACATACTCTTTCTTTTCTTGACCGTCAAAATATTATTTATAAAGTGAATTACTGCATCATTTGTTGATTTATTATTGCGAAGACCAAACGGATTTTTGTAAAATAAATTATAATTTTCCAAATGACCTGTTATTTGATTTTTTAATATTGTTTCGAACATTTTTGGCATTATTGGAACTAATGATATTGTTGATATCTACCGATGCACCGTTTTTTGTGATTGGTATAACCCTTGTGATTTTCAAAACTTTGGAGTAGATACCAGCATTTATGCACTGATTAAAGAAAATAACTAGATTCTTAATTACTATGTTTCTATGCTTTTTACTACCCTAACATTCATATTATAGTGGTCTCTAGAGTTCTTATTTTTTAGTTTATTTTACTCTATTGTTATTTTATTAATGTTTCTAACTGCTAGTTGATTATATTTGAATTTCAGAAAGTCCTATTTTGTTGCTTGGAACTAAACTATTTTATAAATTTATCATTAAAACGTTTCTACAGCAAAATTATAAAAAATCTTACAATGTTTAGCCATTGTACTTAATCCATCCTATGGCTTCCTGTATACATCCGACCAGTTCACACCTGTAAATAATATATCTGTATCATCAGCATATGAGATGATACTAGCATCTGTCAATATATTTCCAATTTTATTAATGTATACAAGAAAGAGGACAGGGCCCAGTACAGTTCCCTGTGGTATCTTCACGGGGATTATCCGGGATTCACTCAATGATTCACCAATTTTTACTTTTTGTATTCTGTTGCACAAATAATTTGTTAATAATTTTAACGAATCACCCCTCACTCCAACCTCGTCGAGTCTGGCTAATAAGATTTTATGATATATTGTGTCAAATGCTTTGGCCAAGTTTAAAAATATAACAAGTGACTTTATTTTCATTTAATTTATTCATTATTAGGTTTGTAAATTAAAACACTGTATCTTCTGTATTTTTGTTTGACCTAAATCCAAATTGCTTCGCATAAAGAATATTGTGACTATCTAAACATTCTATTAATCTTTGTTTTAGGCATTTCTCAAATATCTTACCAAAGTAATAATGTATCAATTTAGAAATTGTTAGAATCTTCCATGCTACATTAGGTAATCAACCAGTATTAGGCTCTCGGCTCAAAATTGCAACATCAGCATAATTACTAATCCGACAATATCACAGTTAATTAAAAGAAATTGATTCAAGCTATCCACACCAGCATGGTGTGTTTAAAACGTAATTATTATTTAATGATTTATAGTGACAAGTCATTGAAACATTTAACGATGTGTTAAAATGCCTATAAGTTGCATTTTAGAGAAAGCTTTCGTTAATTTAGTTACTGTGTAACAATTATAAGTCTTGGTACTTAGGTGTGTACAGGGCAGCAAAACAGACTAAAAATGAATTCTTCTTTAACAGACTTATTTTCAAAACGGAGGTTGTTCTCTATTTGTGAGGATAGACTAATAAAACATAAAAAGTACAACACTGAACTATGAACATATGTGTTATACTACATGTTTTGAAGAACGCACATTCTAAGGAACTGACTAATGCTAACTGCAGGCCCTCTCGTCTGCAGATAAAAGGGAAAAGTTAAGAAGTGTAGTTTCAATATTAGAAAGGCAATTTATTGAAAGTAACTCTTTAAAAAACGACTATACTATTACAAAGAGTAAAAGAATAACCATTTTTTCCACCTTTTCTCGTGGCAAGTTCGTCTATCCCACGATACCGATTTCACATTGTTTGCTGCTGGTAAATCTGCTCGTTATTTCGATAAACGAAAATGTTAACGAATGGTTTTATCTATTCGATTAAAGCTAACCGAAGACAAAACTCTCACTTCATACTACGAAATCTTGATCCAGCAGACTAATTTGTTCAAAGGGATAAAGTGGTAAAATTTTTAGGTGTATATCTAGACTCAACATTATCCTGGGAGCAATACATTTTAAAATTATTAACTAAACTCTCTAAAGATATTTATTTTTTTACGGAACTTAGCTAACACTTTATTACAAAACTTCTTAATTATGACTTACTACGGCTCATTTCATACAAATATGATACCCTTAACTGGGGGCACTCAACTTATACCACTACAATATTTGGTTTGCAACGCAGATGCATTCGGATACTCTCGCATTTAAAGTATAGAGATGATTGTAAAATCAATTTATAAAACTTTCCTCTGTGTCTATCTTCTAGAGTGTCTACTATACCTTAAACAACAAGAACATCTATATGTTCGGCTCACCAAAACAAGAAACGGAACAGGCTACTACTCTGCCAGATGCTATAATGTTCAACCCAATTCGATCACAAAGATAAATTCTTTGAAATTTAAAATCAAAATCAAAGACTACCTAATAGTCAAGGCCTTCGCGTTTAATGAATTTCTGGAAAATAACTTCTCTGATTTAACTTAATACTTCCTAGGCACTGTATCCAATAGTATACATGTACAAAAGGGTACTACTCATATTCTACTCAAATTCTATTCATCTTATGTTTTATGTACCTTGTTATTGTATGAAAACCAATCGAAAATTATCTAATGGTATTTCCAAAGTAATAGTAAATAATGAATAATATGGACTGTAGTGATAACGTGTGATATAACTCACCCTAGTGATCCTTTGGACGGAGTATGCCGGCCGGCCAGTGTAATCGCTGTCCTCGAAATCCACGAAGATTCGTCACTTTACACTCAGGTTTAATAAATAGCGTTTTTCAATAAATAATTAATTTTAAATAATTGCGAATAGTTTTAAACTGCGTTGATTCACTTTTCACTCTCTTGAAGTCTGTGTCCTGATGGTCAGGTTTTTTATATCACATAAAACGCGCAAGATAAGTTTTTTAAAGAGAACAAAAATATATATGTTCAAAGTGAACCAAGTACATAGGCAACTCTATATACGTTTGATAACTAAGATAAACAAGCAAAGATTTAACTTGGGGATTACCTAAAATAATAATAATAATAATACACCTAATAATAATAAAAATAATAATAAGTACGAAACATACCGCCCGCCAAAAAAGGCGTAAGCGTTTTTTAGTCCGAACACGCGGGAAGCGGACATAGTTTAACAAGTGGACGTTTGAAGGTACTATTCGGAGTGCGAACTGTGGCCACTCGCACTACACCATCTGCGCCTGGGATTAGTCGGTGTAGAGCTGCTAAAAACGCTTCTGTGGTCAATTCTGAAGCTAGGTCTAAATGCAGTGCTTTAGTGCTCATGCAGATAAAAAGACATAGATACGCCTTGTACGTTTTAGCACCTCTTATTCTACCCGTGGTAATATAGAACGGACCACCATAATCCACTCCTATATGCGAAATGGCGATTAATTGCGAAACTCTAACATGCGGTAAATCACCCATAGCGGGCTGATAAGTTTTTGGACGTTGCCGCCAACAAATGTGGCACTTGGAAATTACTGTCCGTACTGCTCTCCGAGAGGGCAAGATCCAAAAATTTTGAGCTAATATAAATTGAATGGTTTGGCAACCGGCGTGTAAGTATTTTAAGTGACACCATTCGATCAAAAGAGTTGTAAGTCGACTAGCGCGCGGAAGTAGATATGGATGTTTCTTGTCGTAGGAAAGTGACGAATGCTGTAGCCGCCCTCCAACACGGAGTAGTCCGAATTCATCACGAAAAACACCTAATTTTCGTAAGGGTTTGGATAGCTTCAAACCTTTTTGCAGCTGTTCGAAATCTATCGAAAAGGCGGTGCGTTGCGTATGCCTAATTAAAAGACATAAGGCCTGATTTAATTCCATTTGTGTTAAGTGGCAATGTTTTCTAGAGGCCGAATTTTTACAATTGTAGATAAAACGAAGAGAGTAAGCTAAAATGCGTTGAAGTTTAGAGAACTTCGAAAAACGATTGAGAAGTGCGTCTAATGTATGTTCGGTCACGACAACGTGCAAAGTTATTTGTCTTTCTTCGGATAAGGCTTCCGGAGAAAGAATGTCTGAGTCAATAAGTCTCGGCCATGAAGTGCTAGGTTCGTATAAGAAAGAGGGTCCATCCCACCATAGAGAATTACCTATAAGGTCCGATGGAAAAACTCCACGGGAACCGATATCCGCAGGATTCTCAGAAGATCGAACGTGTCTCCAATGAATGGGAGCAATTCGTTCCTGAATATAACTGACACGATTACTCACAAAGGTTTGCCATCTATGTGCAGAAAATCTAATCCACGATAAAGCGATAGTAGAGTCTGACCATGCGTAAATGTTGCCAAAGTTAATTTTATCACGATAAGTTTTAGTGATAAACGAAATTAAATTAGATAATGTGACAGCCGCGCATAATTCCAAACGCGGTATAGAAATGCGCTGCAGCGGTGCGACCCGAGATTTTGCGCAAATAAAATGAACAGAAATGGTTTTATCGCCATCATGTTCGAGAAGGTACACTACGCCGCAATATCCGTGCATGGATGCATCACAGAATCCGTGTAATTGATACGAGAGCGTATTGTCAGTTATGATACGACGGGGTACTTGAATACATGACAGGCATGATAGCTCTTCTCGGAAACGTGTCCAAAGTTGAAGTACATCTTCCGGTGGTGGATCATCCCAGCCGAGCCCTATATACCACAAACGTCGAAGAATGCGTTTTGTTAAAAACGTAATGAGCGTTAAAAATCCCAAGGGGTCAAATATTTTTGCTAATTGTGACAAAATTTGACATTTCGTACAAGTATTTTCTATAGCCTCTACTTGAAATGAAAAGTCATCTAGAGAGGGCCGCCAGTATAAGCCTAAACTTTTTAATCCGTTTCCTTCATCCCAAAAGTGAGGATCATCAGCTAAATAAGATGGTGGAAGACTAGCGAGTAATTTTGCTTCATTACTCGACCATTTGCGTAACTCGAAACCCCCTCGTGCGAGAAGATTGATCAGTTCCGATTGTAAATTTTGTCCGTGCTCTAAGGACGGACTGCCCGTTACAACATCATCTATGTAGACATCAGATTGCAAAACGGAGGAAGCGTTAGGGAAAGCAAATGCTTCGTCGTCCGCTAATTTTAAAAGAGTTCGTACAGCTAAATAAGGCGCTGAAGAAATTCCATAAGTAACCGTTTTTAAACGATAATCTTGTACAGGCTCCTCTGGTGAAAATCTCCATAGAATTCTTTGAAAATCTGTTTGCGCAGGGTTAACCCAAATTTGTCGATACATTTGCTTTATATCAGCAGTAAAGACGATTTTATGAAAGCGAAAATTAAGCAATATAGTCATAATGTCCTTCTGAAGTTTGGGACCTACATGCAAAGTATCATTTAGCGTGGGGCAAGAAGGTAACTTTACTGATGCGTTAAATACGACGCGCAATTTGGTAGAAAGCGATTGCGGTTTAAGAACACAAGAATGCGGTAAGTAAAAATAGGCGTCAGAATTAATAGGACTAGATACCGGCTCCATATGCCCCAAATCCAAATACTCTTTCATGAAAGAGGCATACTGTTTATATAAATCAACATTTTTTATTAAACGTCGCTCTAGTGCGTATAAAAATTGTAGTGCGATGGGGCGTGAGTTTTTGAAATGTGGTGCTGATTCGCGAAATGGCAAGTTAACAATGAACCGACCTTCTTTATCACGAGTAGTTGTATTACAAAATAATTTCTCACAGTATTCATCATCTGGTGAAATGACGGTGACATTGGGTATATTTTCCAACTCCCAAAATCCTTTTAAAATATTATCTAGTGGTTCCGGATCCGTGGTGCAAAAAAGTGAAGTTATATGTGGAGGCAGCTTAGCTTTGATTTTTCCCATTAGAACATACCCAAAGATGGTGTTAAGACCCATGGGTTCATCTGTATTTCCAGTTATGTGACCATTCAGTAGGATTTGCGGGATCATATCCGCGCCGAAAAGTACGTCAATATCCCCTGGTGTGTGAAAAGTAGGATCTGCTAGTGTTAAATTAGAAATATGCGACCAAGAATGACCTCGGAGTTCAATAGTGGGCAAAGAGTCACAGATTTTAGGTAAAACCACGGCTATCACGTCTAAAACGGGCGTAGACTTGCCTACCGGACGACAGGTAGTGTTAATAACACTGGAATTTATTGAAGTTTGCATAAGTCCGAGACCACGTACTGATAAGGACAATTTAGATCGAAACAGCCCTAACATTTTACTACACTTTTGCGAGATAAAAGTAGTTTGCGACCCCGAGTCGATTAGTGCCCTAAATACATGGAAATTACCGCTCCTATCAGCGAATTCTACTAGAGCTGTTGATAATAAAACCCCACTATTATGTGGATTTAGGCCAGTTAAAGAATGAGCAGTAGTAGTAGGAGGAAGCGTAGGCGAAGAATTTGCGAGAACTACTGAATTGGATGTAGATGGCTCACCCTGTATAGAGCTACCTTGTAAAGCAGGTATTCGAGGTCTATTTTCAAAGTGTAGCAGTGTATGATGACGTTTGTTGCATTTTCTACAAACTGATTTCGACTTGCATGTTCGTATAGTGTGCAACGAGCTTAAGCAATTTGTACATAAAATTTTATTCTTTGTAAACGCATATCTCTCGTCGGCAGATTTTTTCATAAAATCAGCGCATTTGTATAACGGATGAGATTGTTGACATAAAGAACAAGCAAGTACAGATTCTGAATTTGTAAAAAATACGGAACTATTTTGGCGATTGAAATTGGAAGTATTAGTGCGTGTTGAATGACTTTCAGGCTTTTTGTACTTAATAGTTGAGCTGGAAAAAGCAATGTTTTCCAACGCTCGACATTGATGTTCTACGAAATCAATAAGAGAATTATAAGTAGGAATTTCGGTACCCCTGAGTGACAGCTCAAATGCCGCCACTGTCTCGTCGTCTAATTTCTCTAGCATTTTATTCAATAACACAAAGTCCCACTTATCTACAGGCAAATTAAGATTTTCAAGAGCGTTTAAATTTTCGCTAAAAACATCTAAAAGGCGTCGAAGGGATAGTGCAGTACGAGACGTAATTTTCTTAAAATTATCTATTTCTCGCCAATGTGAAGTGGCTAATAAGCGTTTATTGGTATAACGAGTTGCTAAGTTGTCATAAACTATTTGATAATTCTCACTAGAAAATGGTAAACTTTTAGCTGCAGTTAGTGGAGGTCCACTTAAACTGGAAATTAAATAATTAAATTTTTCCATGTTACTTAGATCTTGCCTATTATGAATTAAGGAGTCAAATGTGTCCTTGAAAACTATAAAATCTCGTAAATCACCTGAAAAGGTTTTTAACGAAATTTTAGGGAGACGAACATTAGACTTAACACAATCAGTTCGCGATTCGGCAGGGGCATTTTCAAATAATTCCTCAAAAATTACTTTAACCGCGTAATATTCTTGATTAAAGTTTTCCCTGACCTTATGTTCAGCTGCCATGTCCGCACCCTCAGCCCCCGAAAGTACACTTATTAAATTTGTGTGATAATGCTTAAAATCAGAACTGATATCTGTAATATCCTGATATCTAATTTTAAATAACCGTCTAGAAGCTTCGTTATCAATGGCTGATTGAGCTGCATAATATAAATCGTGTAATAGTTCAATAGTTTCTTGACGTAATGCTCGCGTTTTCTTAATATTTTTTTCCATTTTTAAATGTAATTGAAATTATAGTGATGATTTACTTGAAATTGAGCACCCAAGCCTTTTTTAAGGGATGTATATATTTTAAAATACAATAAAATTAAAAAAGATTAAAGCAATTATAACCAATGAATTAATTTGTTGTAATACCAATATTTAAATCTTTGCAAGTAATTATAATAGAAGTATGCGTTTTTTTCTCTACAAAAAAAATTGAATGTGCCTATAAAATTCACCTTGAAAATATATAAAATTATATAGGTAGATACAAATTACTAAATATTCTTTTATCCGGCTCGAAGTAAACCAAAAAATGTATGAAAACCAATCGAAAATTATCTAATGGTATTTCCAAAGTAATAGTAAATAATGAATAATATGGACTGTAGTGATAACGTGTGATATAACTCACCCTAGTGATCCTTTGGACGGAGTATGCCGGCCGGCCAGTGTAATCGCTGTCCTCGAAATCCACGAAGATTCGTCACTTTACACTCAGGTTTAATAAATAGCGTTTTTCAATAAATAATTAATTTTAAATAATTGCGAATAGTTTTAAACTGCGTTGATTCACTTTTCACTCTCTTGAAGTCTGTGTCCTGATGGTCAGGTTTTTTATATCACATAAAACGCGCAAGATAAGTTTTTTAAAGAGAACAAAAATATATATGTTCAAAGTGAACCAAGTACATAGGCAACTCTATATACGTTTGATAACTAAGATAAACAAGCAAAGATTTAACTTGGGGATTACCTAAAATAATAATAATAATAATACACCTAATAATAATAAAAATAATAATAAGTACGAAACAGTTATACTATTATCTATTTTTTTCTTCTTTTATTGTATACACTTCACTCACTCCAATTTGTTCTGACTCGTGTAAGCATTTTAATATGTATATCAACACTAATAAATTATCTATCTATCTATCGCAACCATAAAATCAACTCTTAAAACAAGTTCATTTTCTATAGACAAGAGGCGGGTTAGATTATTTAACTGTTCTTGTCCAGTTATTTGCTCTTTTTCCATTTTTATTCTATCTATTTATATTCAAAGAGGTGGTAGGATAGCGTGATAATTCGCACAGTGCCACAATTTTTAATTACACTCAACTTTATTAAAACTTCGTTCAGCGTGAGCCACTGATACCGGTACAGTGTAGAATAAACGTAAGACAATACATACCTACATTGATGAAAATCGGCTACAAATTCTTACTATACATCTCATTTAAAAGCTGTCGCGTTGAAATTTTCGAGAAAATTTCTGTTTCTTTGTTAAATCTTGTTTTACAATAATTTTTCAAATGCAGTATTTATTTAGTAAAATTCATTCAAAAGCCTGCAGAAAGCGTTTTAACAAGGTTTTCTGACGTTATTTGCAGTTCATTTATTTCTAAAAATGTGAATTCGATGTGTGTTAGCAGCTGAAAACCGAAGACCTGTGTTGTTTAAGTATTATATAATCTAAAACAGCATATACTGAATCAATTCTAAAGGAACACTCCTTGGGATTTTCATCAATATTATTACCTTCATATATTAGTTTGCGTTTCTTTCCACTTTTTTTTTTTTTCGGAAAACGTGTTAGACGGGCTGGTAATCACGGGCTCCTAAACTTCGTACCCAACTGACTAACTGCCTAAAAAGTAACCTACTTCATTATAATCGTGCTTTCATTATTATTAATGTATATTGCTATGGCATGCAACACCATCCAAGTAGAATGTTTGAAAACATGAATAAAATTCACAAAGTGCAATTTTGGAATACAACCATAACAGTTATATAATAATGCATACAGAAGCAAAAATGCCTGTTACTTGGTAGTTTGATTCAAATTCATTTGCACGAAGCAAGTAGGATATGGTAAATGAAACTTGGTGTTGAATTGTATGGAGCAATTTTAATAAGTTCATTAATATAAAATTTAAAATAAGTTAAGAATTTGTAATATGTTTTAATATCAATAAAATGTATAATTACAAGGTCATGACACAGTGCATGTTATGATACCAGGAAGACTATAACGTAGTGAAATGTGGTGGCCAAACAATGTAAGTCCACAGGTATCTAGGAAAGTGATGAACCTAAAAATAACTAAGAAACAGTTAATTTAGTTTTAACATGGTTAAACTAATAGTATTATATAAAGAGTGAACCTTTAGAGATCATCAGCTTAGTTAAAATAATTTAGAATAGACTTTTTAAACCAAAAGAACAAATTTCTAAAATATGGCATCCAATGTCAAAAGTTAGGGCTGAATTTAGAAAATAGCCTGAGAAAACATTTTGAAACTAAATAGAATATATCTCAAATAAGAGACAATTACCAATAGTTGCATTGCAGCGTGGTTGCTTCAGAAAGGTCTGAAATGAGCTCCACAGCTTGCAACAGAGAGATTGACAGTTTTAATTCAACTTCACATATCATTCCAAAGAAGAGTTTGATGAATTTAATTTTATATCATGATTAAAGAAAATACTTTATATTATATCATGGTATTAAAATGTTTATTGGCATACTAAAGTTCTTGTTTAGTTTAGTACACCAATTTATGTAAATGTTATCCAACCTTTTGCCCTGAGAAAAGTTTATAATCGTGTTAATAATGTTCTGTAGATTTTAGACTTCTTGGCTTCCAACATCAATTTCTTTTATAAATAATAAATTCATTTTTATTTCAAATTAATTTTCAAATAAAATATTTATACATATTACGTAGGAAATGGAACAATATGTATACAAACTAGTAGAATGTAAAAGATTAAATGAACACAAGTATTACATAAGGAAGAACAAAATTCAGAAATCTGAAATTTGAGCAAAGCAAAAATATTTTTCCATCTATTTTAGTGGTAAAAAAATGTTCAAAAATGGTGGTGAAAATAATTTTCATAATTTTTTTTCTGAAATAGGTTAGAATGTCATGAAACTTGAAAATTTTAAATTTGAGCAAAAAAAAATTTTCCATCTATTCTAGTGGTAAATTTTTTTTCCAAAATGGTAAAAATATGTTGCAATTTTTTTTTAATAGGTTTGGAATGTCATGAAACGTGGAAATTTTAAATTTCAGCAAAAAAATTCGTTTATTCCATAGTAAATAGTGATAAATAGATTAAAAAATTTTAAACCTTTCAAACATTTTTTAAAATTTGTTTGAATAGGTTTAGAATGCCATGGAAACGTGGACATTTTAAATTTGAACAAAGAAAAAATGTTCCATCTATTTTAGTGGTAAAATTTTTTCAAAAATCGTAAAAATTATTTATATATATATTTTTAATAGGTTTAGAACGCTATGAAACGTGTAAATTTTAAATTTGAACAAAGAAAAAAAAAACATCTATTTTAGTGGTAAAATTTTTTTCAAAAATGTTGGTGAAATTTTTTTTTTCTCTCTAATAGGTTTAGCGTGTGATGAAACGTGGAAATTTTAAATTTGAGCAAATACAATTTTTTAAAATTATTTATTCCCTTCAGACGGTCCACCCTGTATATTTTCCAGTTAAAGTTTAACCATTTCTTCGCTGACAGTAGGGTCAACTACCTACCAAACTTGGCTGCTCTCCGTCAAGTAGTTTTTTAGTTAATGCACCAACAGGCAAACAGACAGACAGACAGACAGACATTGACGAAATTGAAAAACCTATATTTTCGTAATCTACGTGATCTGAAACGTCAAAATCCGAAAAAATCTCGGAGGGTGATTTTTTCTCGAACACAGTACTTCCCTTCGGCATGCGAGGGAAGTAAATATTAAATAGTCAACAATAATGTTACTACGTATGTGTGTATTTCTCTGTTCCGCCTTGTATATTTAAGAAGATACCATTTAGTTAGACAGAGTTTCTCTATTTAGCGCTGATAATAGCTGTTAAACAGGTAGTAAAGGTGTTGACTTATTGTTTGTAGATACTTAAGCCCTCTGTAAAAACAAGTGACCGTTGCGTTTCGAAATCGTGCTTTAAACTCGAGGCATTTGAAATATTTCTAATCATTATACAATGTAAACACTAGCATGCAATCTGATATTGGTTTTTGTTTTTAGACGTCGCGTCGCTTAATTTTAAGATATTCGAGGTAAAACACATTTGATTTATTATTTTTGGATTACGTATAATGTAACTTGAATATATACCTAGTTTTTATCTCTAAACTAATCACTCAGGATAACTGTGATAGACACGACTTTGGAAAAAACATTTATTTGGATTTTGAGGGAGAAGCTCGAACTTCTGTTTGAATTTTATGTTTATGTTAATACTATATTTTAAAGTGAATAATTTTTTATTTGCATATAATAAATATATCATTTTAGGCTTTGGCAAACAGCAGAAAAAGTATTACTATCACTTTCCGGTCCCTAATTTGTTTCTTGTCGGATCCAGATGAAATATGCTTTGTGACATATTGCTAAAACGGTATATTTTATCTATCTATCAAGTTTTTACGTCTTCCGGTTTCACAGGAAGTGGCCCCAATTTTTAAATGGGACACCCCGTATATTTTGTCATTTAGAGACCATTCTGCATATGGCTACCAATTTCATGCATATTTACGCTATATTGAAAATTATAAGGACGATTCAAATTTTTAATCTAATAATAATAATAATAATAATAATATTTATTTATCAACTTTAATGATAGAATCTGTATATATGGCAAGGCAAAAAGAGACACAAAGCGTATATATCAATAATAACATGTAATAATAATAATAATGCTCTCAGCACTGAAGACCATACCGGCCTGCCAAAAATCAACCGAATGGTTGGCAGGCCAAATGCAGAAGGCAGTCGTCTTGGGGTCCTTGCGTCTACTTAGGGCACACGATTCTGGAATCTACAACCACTAACCCTGCGGGCTGTGGGGAGTGGTTGTAGATAATTCGCTGGCGCTTCCCCCGTGAGAATGTTGGAGACACGGGAGAACTGTCCAGCATCGCTAACGCGTAAAAAAAATAACAATAGTTACACTGAATATAAAAGTAAATACAAGATATAAATACAAGAAGAACAAATAAACTTATTCTCAACACTAAATAAACATTATTGTTATTAGTCGACCCAAAAACTCTTGGATGCTATGAAATGCACTTTATATAAGTAACATTACTTCAATCTTATAGGTGTAATTAGTGTCATGTTATTAGAAAAAACTGGTGGTAGGGGACGACAAGAGAAACAAAAAAGCCTTATATAACATGGGGTCTAAAGCTCATAATTTTGGAGAAAAAAAAAAACAAAAATTACCAAAATAATAACAGTTTGAGAACTGCTGGTATATTGGGGTAGGATTTATTGCCTCGCGTCTTGTCGCACATATTACTCTGACATTCGTGCAAATAAGTATGGTGAGCCTAAGATTTTTATTAGACAACAATGAATTATATTAAGGTAAATTACAAATTACAAGAGTTGTTCAAAGTGCATTTCGCCAGCTTCAACACATTTCTGACTTCTGCGCCGTACAAAGTGTGTAGCAGTGGCGGCTCGTGATATTGTCTGCAGAGGAGGCTTGATATTCTGAAAGACAACTGATGTGCAATATGACTACAATTTGTACATTTCCCCACCACCCCTGAGGTATTACAACGGCGCGTTACATTTTTTTGCCGTGGGTTGTTCGCCAGGATACCGATTCACGACTTGAGAGAATAGAACTAATAAAAGAATAAAATGAAAAGGAAATAGAAAATATGATGAGATGAAAAAATCATTCTCATGAAATTCTCGTTCCTACGACTCGAGTATCGGTATCCAAAGGAGTCCTACTATCCCACTTGTAATTAAATTATATAACTTTTAATAAAAATAAAAATAGTTTTGGTAAAAAAATTAAAGTGTTTTTCTACAAACAAAAAATTGTATTCATTATCACTGCCAGGCGTGTAAAATTATAAGTTTCAATAGAAATTAAAATAGTTTTGAGAAAGAAGTTATATAAAAAAATATATAACCGCGGAACTCTATATTATGGAGAATTATAAAAAATATTTCCTAAAAATAAATAACACAAATAAATATTTTTTCTAAAATAACAACTACCTATATTAATCTCTGCTTTAAAGCCTGAATATTTTTATAAATGAGTGGTAACCTGCGATTTTTGGAACTAGCAAAATGGTTGATTATTTCATCATAAAATGAATCGCGTTTCCTCAATTCTGACAAAAAACGTTTTTCTATTGAAATAAGCGATACATTTGAAAGGCGGTCTTGACTCATTTTGTTTCTAGTAAAAATGTTTATGCGTTTAAGTGCTGAAAATGATCATTCTACAGAAGCTTACCGGAATTGTCTCAAAAAATAGTGGCGTTATTCAAAAAGTTCTCTAATTTTGGGTCATAAGTTTTTTAAAAATCTACCAGCTCTTTGAAATTTCCTTTATTGGACGATTCTCGTTTTTCGTCACGTCCTCGGAAAGAATTTTCTTGTGAAGATAACTATATAACGGCATCTATTAACCTCTTTAATATTTCCCTATTCTCACGGACCTTTTCGTTAACATTTTCTATTTCTCTCTTATGTGCAGAATCCAAGAAATTTACAATATTTTGTTTACCAAACATTTCGAATTTAATGCAAGATGAAATGTGCTCCTGGGATTTTTCGTGCCTTTCTAAACCTCGCGACAAATTTTGCAAATTATTAAACCCGGCCCTGCCCCAAATTGAGGATTGATCATTAGTAAATAATAAACATGTCCAACAATATAATTAGTTTCTAACTGTTGATGCCGTTAACCACTCGACTTTTTTTGTTATCACAAAACCCTCTGTTTTGTTTATAACTTTAAAAACTAACGAAAGCATTGCTGGTGTAGGCCTGGCATTTCTTTTAATTCTTACCTTTTCGTCATAAATAAGAGTAGTAAATCCATTTAATAACAAATAATCCACCACGTCTGGACAACAAGACATGTTGTTGGAAATATTTTCACCTAGAGCACTTATTTCTAGCCCGCCTATCAAATGTTTTATGTATTTATACGTCAAGTTGTTCTTATAATCGGCTAAACGCAACTGTCAGACGTCAGTTCGTTTTCTTTGTGAATCACCTGACTCTTGAATGACCTGTGCACATGCGCTATAAAGAACTGAGATCTGGAGGCTAGCCTCATACTTGGCTATCCCAAGTGTTGCTATTTTACACAGCGCAAAGAAATTCAAGGTCATTCATGTTATAAGTAAATGCGGTAAAGTTGGAAGCTATTTCGTATTAGCCTCCAGCGAACCGCAGTGTTCATTCAGTAAAAGACCGGCCGACCGGGAAATATGCATACAAAGAGTATCCGGACTGTAACGTTATAGGTATGTTTGTGGAAAGGAAATGCAAAAATGTTATATATAAACTGAAAATTAATTAATGAATAATAAACAATAAAAAATATTGAAAATTGAGATATACCTAATAGAAATTTCTTAAGATATTACTTTTGAAGATATGGTGGTTCTTCCAAGGGGAGGCTCAGCCTCCCCTGCCTCCCCTGCCGAGCCGCCACTGGTGTGTAGCTTTACGAATGAAATCAGGATTAGCCCGCAAATTTTTACATTCCTCGAGAATTATTTCTATAAACTCTTTTCTCGTGTTCACAGGGATTGCGTAGACTTTGCCCTTTAAATAGCCCCAGACAAAAATCAACTGGAGGTAAATCCGGTGAACGGGGTGGCCAGGCTCTTGCACCTAATCGACCGATCAACCGTTCAGGATAATTATTGTTTACCCACAAATGGTTCTCAACAGCAAAATATGCAGGAGCTCCGTCCATTTGAAACCAGGATTAATTTCTTAAATTAAGAGGATTATCCTCGAGATATTGAAAAAAAAACGGTTATTTAAAAAATCATTAAATAATGGTCCATTTAAACGGGGAGAAAGGATGTGGGGCCCATAAAAAGTCCCGTTTATAACACCACATCATACATTAACACTAAACTCCTGTTGAAATGCTCTAGGGCAAATTATATGAGGATTCTGATGAGCCCAGATTCTTAAATTATTAAAATTAACCGATCCATTATGGTTAAAGGTAGCTTCATCAGTCCAAATAATTTTACTTCCGAAATCGGGATCTTGTTCCATGGCATTTATAAACCAATTACAAAAATTGATACATTTTTCGGGATCACCCCGCTGAAGGCTTTGGACTGGCTGCATTCGAATAGCTTTTCTGTGGTCTTTTTTCAGAATCCGAAAAACTTCGTTTTTGGAAACATGCACAGCTTGCGCACGCAGTTGTTGGACCGCTTTTCTTATACTTATTTATTATTATTGTTAAATTTGGCCAAAATTATGTTTTTAAATCGCTCATTTCGCTGTTCTTCGTTTCTTGGACCTACTTTAAGTCCAACATTTGTAAATTCTAAGTGGGTTGGATAAAAACATCTTTAGATGGTTTCCTTCTATTAGAAAATCTTCTGCGATATTCGCGTACCGCGGCATTCGCGTTTCCATTACAATATCCATAAATAAAATGAAAATCCGCGTACTCCACATTACTAAACATGAATATTTTTTACTTTTCAATAGAACACTTTTTCCAAAACTAAATAATAAAACTACAGAACAATGAACTACAGAAAACCAAAAAACAACAATGTCATTATTGTCATTCTGGCATTGCATGCTAGATTATTTTTCATTTGTTACAAACATTACAGTCACGGCACACTCCTGATGCCAGGAATGCTGGTAATAACGGTTACTAGTTAATAAAGTTCAGATAAGATTTATTTAAAAACTGCTGATTTTAGAGTAAAAATACACGAGACTTTTTTGTGTAGAAAACTTCAAATTTTTAAGTTCTGCTCATAAATTAATTTAAAAGTCACACAATAAAGTTGGGACTAAATTATACCTACGCCTAAAAGGCATAAAAATTTAAATTCCTGTGTAAATTATCATTTGTTTATCTTTAGACGTTTCGAAAATATTCTTAAAAATACATTTTTAGGAGAATTACTTGAACACCCTGTTTCTCGGAAACTAATCACGTCCCGACCCATGTTTATAGGAACTTTTTTCTTATTTTGAAAAGTTGTATTACTTAGTGAAGCTTGGCTTATGCAATTCGGGACACCCTGTATAGCCATATATAATGCATACGCATTTAATTAATTTATTTGTGAAATAATCTCCCTAAATATCACTTGTGCCGTTAATACCTTTCTGTTGCAAATAGCAATACCACCGATAAAATTCTAAAGTGATATTATCTACAAACATTTCTTGTGCAAAGCGTTTCCTTCCTGTGAAATTTCTCACAACTCTTCCACAATAGTCGAATCAAACGCCTTAAAATCCAGGCTCGATTGCAACGGCACGAGTCAAGACGACTGGACCAGAGGTAACATTTATTTATTAAATTAAAATCTATTTTGGCCCATTTAACAAATGCATTGTCTTTTTCTGCGTCCCCTTACTATTTATTATTTTCTTGATTTGCATTTTAGACAACGTAAATATTTCTAAAAACCCTATCGGTTCGGACATCTTACCTTAAAAAATAGTCCCTTTCTACCTGGGTTAAAATATGTTCTTCTCGAATTTCGTCCCTTTATCTTATCTCTTCATCGGTTGGATGGATATTGTTAAGTTAATTAGCTAAAAACAATGAGATAGGATTGAAAAATCATGTTATTCTTATAAAGATAAAAGAAACAAGCCACAAAAATCCAGTTTAGATAATTTTTCCCATATAATGTGTTTTGTATCTTTCGTTAGGGGTTACAGGGCAGGTACTTCTAACGTTGTAAAGCAAATAAAGTCTGATTACCAATTGAAGTAATCGGTTAGTTTATAAAGTTACATTTTGGGTTTATTGACATTTTTACTAGCATGAAGTAAATCAACTTAATAAAATGACCAGTATTATAAATCAACATTATATGTTGTTAAAAATGTCATCTATATAACTATAAGTAACACCATTTATTAGTTAACCAAGAATATTGGTTAATATAATTATATGCAAATGCAACTTCCTGGAACTGTAAAAGCTCTATAACAATAGAAACAAATGAAAATATATTACCAGAAAATACTAGTAATTATTCAAACTTTTACAAAATACTTATCACAAATAAGTTTAAAACATATATCTTTCTTATAACAATTATAACAATTATAGAAAGAAAAAGCCGCACCGAAGAGACATAGATGTCGAAACACGTGTCTGTGGATGTTCTAAAGTTTTGTGTTACTGCTATATGTAAGTGCTTTTTGTTTTGATTATCTTTGGGTTTCATTGAGCAGGATAATTTAAATTAAAAATAACATTATGATAACAGTTGTACTGTTCATAATGGACATATTTTCTTTGTTATAATTGTTATAAGAAAGATATATGTTTTAAACTTATTTGTGATAAGTATTTTGTAAAAGTTTGAATAATTACTAGTATTTTCTGGTAATATATTTTCATTTGTTTCTATTGTTATAGAGCTTTTACAGTTCCAGAAAGTTGCATTTGCATATAATTATATTGATAATTATCCCTTTACGGGGAATTTCCTATAATCTAATTTTAATTTTTAATATCCTGTTCTGGTAATCCTTTGATGGTTATAACACGAGTATTTGCTTACATATTTCAGTTGATTGTGAACTTTAGAAAAAACCGCACCGAAGAGACATAGATGTCGAAACACGTGTCTGTGGATGTTCTAAAGTTTTGTGTTACTGCTATATCGGTAAGTGCTTTTGTTTTGATTATCTTTGGGTTTCATTGAGCAGGATAATTTAAATTAAAAATAACATTATGATAACAGTTGTACTGTTCATAATGGGCATATTTTCTTTGTTATAATTGTTATAAGAAAGATATATGTTTTAAACTTATTTGTGATAAGTATTTTGTAAAAGTTTGAATAATTACTAGTATTTTCTGGTAATATATTTTCATTTGTTTCTATTGTTATAGAGCTTTTACAGTTCCAGGAAGTTGCATTTGCATATAATTATATTGATAATTATCCCTTTACGGGGAATTTCCTATAATCTAATTTTAATTTTTAATATCCTGTTCTGGTAATCCTTTGATGGTTATAACACGAGTATTTGCTTACATATTTCAGTTGATTGTGAACTTTAGAAAAAACCGCACCGAAGAGACATAGATGTCGAAACACGTGTCTGTGGATGTTCTAAAGTTTTGTGTTACTGCTATATCGGTAAGTGCTTTTGTTTTGATTATCTTTGGGTTTCATTGAGCAGGATAATTTAAATTAAAAATAACATTATGATAACAGTTGTACTGTTCATAATGGGCATATTTTCTTTGTTATAATTGTTATAAGAAAGATATATGTTTTAAACTTATTTGTGATAAGTATTTTGTAAAAGTTTGAATAATTACTAGTATTTTCTGGTAATATATTTTCATTTGTTTCTATTGTTATAGAGCTTTTACAGTTCCAGGAAGTTGCATTTGCATATAATTATATTGATAATTATCCCTTTACGGGGAATTTCCTATAATCTAATTTTAATTTTTAATATCCTGTTCTGGTAATCCTTTGATGGTTATAACACGAGTATTTGCTTACATATTTCAGTTGATTGTGAACTTTAGAAAAACCGCACCGAAGAGACATAGATGTCGAAACACGTGTCTGTGGATGTTCTAAAGTTTTGTGTTACTGCTATATCGGTAAGTGCTTTTGTTTTGATTATCTTTGGGTTTCATTGAGCAGGATAATTTAAATTAAAAATAACATTATGATAACAGTTGTACTGTTCATAATGGGCATATTTTCTTTGTTATAATTGTTATAAGAAAGATATATGTTTTAAACTTATTTGTGATAAGTATTTTGTAAAAGTTTGAATAATTACTAGTATTTTCTGGTAATATATTTTCATTTGTTTCTAATATTGGTTAACATATTCGTTATATGTTTAACAAAATATAAATTACAGTACTAAACAAAAATTGATTAGACAAATATGCATGATAGTGCCGAATAGAAAATGCAAGTTGTTAGAAGACATAATAAACATTTAGATTTGTCTTCAGTTAAAATTTAGTCTATTTGAACCAATTTATTGTTATTTGAAGAGAGATTTATTCAGTTGTCATCATTTTATTTGGGCACAGAAGAATGGTATCATCTTCAAACAGGGGTTGAGGTAACCCATGTATACCGTTTAGAATATCGACATTTTTGTGGTTTATATAACTTTCATATAACTTTTAAATATAACTGAAAAACGTTAAGAGCTAATTCTCTAATACAACAGAATCGTATATTATTCAATGGCTTGTCGTGGCAGACAGTCGAATCCTTGGAGAGGTCACACAGTTACTCGAACCACCTCGAACGCCCGGAGCGAAAACTGTTCTTATCAGGGCTATGGTGGAAATTTCTGGTCAGGTCAATGGTTCTACCAGTATTTTCTTAAATACTTTTCCGAAGATAGGAAACCCTAGTATGGAAGTTGTAGATCATATAAAATCATCTATGAAATCCAACGGAAAGACGATTTTGAGCTCTGTAAAACCCCCTTTTGAATTCTAATGCGCTTGTCTAAGGACTCAGTGACTTTGTAAGACTGACTTGATAGGATTCGGCCATCTTGAGCTTTATAGCTGATATCAAGCCGTAATAGTAGTGGCCCACACACGATATGGAAACGATGTGAGTTTCTTTGCAGTTTGCTATTTCTCTAGCCCCTCTAGAAACAATTTTTTATGATCCAAAAATTAATTTAATTCCTGAAATTATGCGGTGTGTATATTCGATACCGCCCTGTATATATAATGAAATAGAAAAACTATGTAGACTATAGAGTTAATCATATGAGCAATTTCTTTCACAACACAAACAAGTACTAAATGAATTGTGTTTAATGATCAATTTCATTCAAGGATCCACTGGCCTGGAACAATTTTATTTTCATGTGGGCACTATTTATAACTAAAATTAGAGGAATAACAATAATAATCAATATATACCTACGTACGTTGTACAACATACATAGATATATATCTTTACAAGGTTTTTTATACAGTCTCTCCCTTTTTCTTTCCTCACATAGCGCGGAATCCATAAAATATGTTTTCTAAACGAATACACATGTTTTCTTCTGAAAAACATATACATAAGTCGTTAGTTTACGCACTGACTTTCTTTTATAAGCTCAAGATTCGGTGATAATACTGGTGATTTAGTTTTGTGATACAAGACGTGCAGGGCTGTATCGAATAAAATGTAGGATGATGAAAAATTATATAAATGTAACTACTACATACATTTTGGTTTGAATAAATATTTATTATTGTTAACGATGACTTTCCAAAACCGCCCTTATTTTTATTCTTGTTTTTTTGTCTCTGACATTTGCAATATTGTTTGTTCATTTTGATTTACAAAAAGTGCTACAAAACTTGCCGAGTATACGAAATAACAACTAAAGTCTGTTCACTGATAGAGTCCCGGTGTGACGCCTGAACTAAGATGCCGTAGGCTCGTTGGTGTTTTCGAATGCATAGTGGCATCGCTTTGTCTTATATTTTACTTGGCGTATTTGATTAGATTTATTTAAAGAAAATTGAATTATAAGCATATATATTACATCTATTTTAGAGTTCATGTTGTCATGGTAATCTGCTGACTTATTCTTGGTGGAGAAAACTAAACTGGCATCTTCAGCAAATCCATGAATAGATCCTGCATATACAACTATACATCTTTTACCTTCTATAGCTGCACGACGCCTTTTTTATTTACTGGAATCATCTTGCCAAGAACGTTTTCATTTTCCTCTGCTAAAGACCCAAATTTCGTCTAAGAACACTACATCTTTGGGGTCATTACTTTTCAAATTTTTTACGTATTTGCATAAAAATTCTAGCCGTTTTAGATAAGTTTGTGGTCTTTCACACAGTACTTTTCTATTGTATTCTTTTTTAAAGGAACAGCCTAATATTTTAACCACTTTATATAAACTGTTACGGCCAATATCAACTATTGCTCTAGATTATAGCTCTTCTAAAAGGATAGTCAAGGAAATATATTTGTGATCAGCCACCATATCGTAAATAACATTTTTTATTTCATATTTTACAGTATTGTGTAAGTCTGTTTTGGACTTTTTACGATTCCATTCCACATTTTCTTTGTCGTTTTTAACTATTTTTCTTACAGTTTTGATACCTATATCAAATGTAAAAAAAATTGTGGCCTTGGTTTTCAGGTAGATACAACAAATCCCAAGTTTCTGGACTTATAGTGTTTACGAAGTCAATTGAAACTGGTCAGTGTTAAAGCACAGGACCGTGCTCACTTAACTTGATATCTGGTCCTATGTATTTAACAATGGTATCGAGAATCGAATAGTAATTGAAACTGTGGAGGCGAGTCCGAGACTGGCAATGTAATCAGCCTGAATAAACCATCTACGACTGCATTGGTTTAAAGATAATAAAACGGACAGGTCCACTAGCATAAAAAAACGTGTAAATCGTTTCTCAGAAGTCAACGTGGACTTGTGAGATGTGCTGTCATTGGCCTGGATATGAGGACGGGTGGCGACGATTGGCTGGCACCCGGGTGTTCCTCAGTTCGATTGGTCGATCGGTGTTTGAGTTATATCAGTCATTAGTCAACGTGGACTCGATGTTTCTCCAGTGCAGTGCGAAAAATGGTTTTCAAAACAGCTTTATACCGAATATTACGCCTAATTCGGTAATTGTATTAAATAATGCTTCTTATCAATCGCGAATATTAAATAAAATACCAAACACCAGTACAAGGAAGACATTTTAAAATTCATGAGAAAAAAAAAATGGAAATTCCTGTAAAAGTTCCAATAAAGCGCGAATTACTGAATTGAATAAAAGAACAGAATTTCAAAAGGGAATATGTTATTGATAACTTATCCAATATACACGGTCATGCACTTTTACGGTTACCTCCGTACCATGCATATTTAATCCCATCGAGATGGTTTGAGCAACTTTAAAAGATCGTTTGCGAAAATGTAATGACTCTCCAACGTTAAGCGCGGTAGTAGTTGATCATATAAGAGAAGTAATAAATGACCTCGACAATACCGATTTATGGAAAAATTGCGTTAAGGATATAATTAAAAAAGAAAATCAATATCCAACACGCTGATTATAATTCAACCGGATGATTCCTGTTCAGAAAGTGAAGATTCGGACGCGACTTTTAGCATTTAATTTTTTTAATATATATTTTCAGAACAAAATATTTGGCTGTTATGTTAGGTATGAAGTTTACTTTTTTATTGTTACATTTCTTGGAATATATTTTATTTAGTTGACAAGAAATTTTAATTTAAGTTACTTTATTCTAGAGACATATTTTAATTTTGTTTTTATTTATGTTTTATCTCTACAAGTATCTATTTTTGGTGTACTAATTCCTTGCTTTGGTTAAGAAACTTTACATTTTTATTTTTATTTTAGAAGAAACTTAAATTTTATTTTTACTATTTAACATCCTTGCCTCTCGTCAATCTAACCTGTCCCATTCATACCTTCTCGTTGTTCCTTGCTGAGCAATAACATATTTCAATATAGAATGGGATACCTAACTTTAAAACTAAACCCAATAAATTTAAATATTTAGACTTTAGATCTAAAACTGATATAATACTTCAAAAATATGTTATTGGATAAATGAACAAAAATGGCCTATCTATTAAACAAAAGATAGGTAATAAAAATTAATGCAATTTTCAAAAAATTATAATACTTTCTTATGACAAGTATTTCTATTTACCTCGGCCCATGTACAATAAAGAGTTGCCGTCTGTTTTTGCCGGCTTTTAGTTTTTATACGATTTCAATTGTGCTTGTATACACTTTACCAGCTTGCATTCCCCTAGTAACCCTCCAACCATTCAACGGACGAAACGGAAGTTCAAAATATGATCTAGTTCCAGATCTATTTATAATATATACGTGTACTAAATTTCCACACAATATCTTAAACAGTTCCAGGAAGAAATTATTTGCGCACAAGAAAGTTACAGACAGGCAGAACATTTTTTTCAAATCTCGACGTTTCACGACATTTTAAATCTAAATCAATAAGATTTTTTTTTATTATTACTACGCTTCCAATTTCTTTCTATTAGATATCAGATTATATTTGCTTTATTACTCTTTACAAACTGATACTATATTATAGCTTGATGAAATTGCAATGGGAACACTGCCGCTATACCCTACAGTTTTGCAACAGATTTGGTAGAAATCTCTAAAGTTTCGGTATAGTAGTCATTACGTAAGTAATGATTTGCAAAGCTTCAAGGCAGTAGATCAAGTGGAAGTGGTTCAAAATGAACTAGCAAAATTCGACTAAACTGACAGATAAAAATGTGAAGTGAATAAAAGTTTGTAAAAAACACACACTAATTTCAAAAGTGAATTATTTTTTGTTTGCTTATACTTGTAATGAAACGTATTCTTTATAGGACTTTGCAAACAGCAAAAAGAAACTATCTATGAGAACTAAAATCAAAACTATTTGTAAAATTATTGATTAACAATATTTGCATTCTTTCGATAACCTGAATTCTGGTTATGCTAGCAATTAAAATCCTAAAATCAATTTGTCATTCTTATTGGACAATTCTCATTCTAACACTAGTTTCTGCAGTCTCCTACGACTATGCAGAATAAACCAGTATCCACATAACCCCCTACGGCTATGAAGAACATATTCTAATTGAGAATCTCCTTCTTTTAAAAATTTCTTGAGGTCAGCTAATGGCACTCATTTAATTCATTATAATCATTCCCAATTATTTTTTAAAAAGTAACAATATAATGAAATGAAAAGTAATGATCTAGCAATCGTGCTATCCTAAAGCCGTCCCTGGTCGGGCGTCGTAAACAAGTGTGTGATGTGTGAGACGCCCTCCGCCGGGACGATCTGCTCGACCGGAAGTAGGTGATAAAGCCACAATGCGAATATTCGATTAGTTTTTTACTGTCTCATTTTTGGCATGTCTATGGTCAATAACTCACAGGTTAAAGATATAGGAGAATGTGGTCAATGGATTATTAAAAAATGAAATAGATACAAAAAGCGGTTGTGTTCACTGATCGGATGATTTAAAAAATGATGTTAGTTTTTTCATACACGCCCGCTAGCGTTTCCTGCTTTCTTTTCGGTGACCTAACACAGTGGTACAATTATTTTTTACAATGTAAGTACATTGACAGTATACCAACTGATATTTGACTATAAAAAATTGCAAAAAAAACTATAATGTAGCACAAAGACGTGTCATTACAATTATAAAGGTTCTTAATGTGTAGTACAGAGGAGTATTAAGGTATATTTATTTATTTACTGGAAATATCTACAGGATAGAATCCCAAATGATATTAAAACAATATAATGCCATATTTTATATATACAAAAGGATTGACAATGTATATTATAAAATAACATATACATATATATAAACTAAAGGTGAAAGATAAAAAAGTAAAAACAGATTAAGCTAGATGATTATCAACAGAGATACAATTTAAACATTTTGTAAATGAACAAAAGGAAACATCAATATTTGCTGCTAAATTATTAATAGCCAATATGACTTTTGCAACAGGACAATGACTATTGTAGTTTGAATAAGAAATATCAGCATAGAACAAATCATTATTAAATCTAGGAACTCTAATATTATACAATTGCAAAATTTCTGAGGAATCTATTTTATTATTGATAATATTAAGACCAAATTTTTGTATTATTTTAAGACGCGTTTCTTTAAGAGATGTAATACCCAGCAACTGAAGTCTTTCTTCATATGAATAATAGGTTTTATCAATATGCAACTTAAATAAAATGAAATTTACCATTTTTCTTTGCACACTTTCGAGTCTGTCAAAGTCAGATTGATAGAATTTCTCCAGATAATACAGCAATATTCTGATAATGATCTAACAAGTTAATTAAATATATTTAAAATACAATATCAGTGAAATCCTTGCATTGTTGTTTAATAAAACAACACAGACGGTTTGCTCACTTTCAAACATTCTCAATATGCAAGTGATATCTTAACCCGGCATCCAAAGTAATGCCCAGATTACAAATATAATCTACTCTGAGAAGTTCTTTTGTATTTACAGAATAATCACACAAAATATTACTTTTCTTCTTAGAGAATATTATTTTACATTTATTTAATTATATGATTTCAAGACATTTTTTTAAATTTCAATCACAAAAGCTATCAATATCATACTGCAATCTTTCAGCATCACTTATGGTATTAACTTCTGCAAATAACTTGTATTGCACCTCATTAATAAAACCGCTGCCTAAGGAATCACTACTTCCACATCCAGATTATTCATCCAAGTAACTTTGAAGGAAACATCATGACTAGATTCAAACTGTAGTATGTGGAAATTATTGGTAATATAATTTTATTATTTGGGGCAGATGTCCTCCCACCCCAATGGAATCATCTCAATCAGATCTCATGAAAAATATTATGAAACAATCTGAGGCCTTTCGCTTCTAGGACATACACCGAATTTCATGTTTCTGTACTCTTACCAGCTTGCTTTATTTATTTTTCCCTATTTTCCTCTACTTACCCCCCATTCCTTCAGCGCAATCATGTCAAAATACAATCTAGTTTCAGATATCGTTAAAATACATACGTGTACCAAATTTCAAGTTAAGATCTAAATTTAATTATATCAACTCTTTTAATAAGGGAGTGAGGATGGTGGGAGGCTGCAAAATATTATAAAAAAACGTGAAACCTTCGCTTCGTATTTTAAAAAAATCGAAATGTAATTTGGTGCGTCTCACACACTACCAATACAACACTTCTGGTCCTTTTGGTAAGTTTGAAAACTTCCTGGTTTCACCAGAAGTGACCCAAACTGTTGATCTTTAAATGGGATACCCTGATATTTTTACATTTTTGGACTCTAGATATCATTTCACATGATTCTACTAATTTCATGACAGTTTACCCTATTTTGAAAACTTTATAGGCAATTTAAATTTTTAATGTAGTGTGCTGTGACCCACGTGAAATTGTCGTAGTATTCATAAATAATGAAAGTAAAGTAGGTATTGGATTTTTTGGTTGTTGATTTGTGTTACAGAAAGGCCTAAAGTTAATACAAAGTCAACTAGGTCAGCCATTTAACTTAATTATAACGCTTTCCGCAATAATAGCCACCTAGTGGCCCAGATCTAACTCAAATCGATAAAAAATTGGCCCAGCCGAGGCAGTGTGGAAACCATCTTTTTTACTAATTTTAGGGTGCTGATAATGAGTCCGTCACCCGTTTTGGCGAAAGAAACTCGGGAACACATTGAAAAACAACCCTTATTTGGGGGTGACATTGGAATTGATATTAGAACAACTTGCCATTAGAATTAGAACTACAAGAGAGTGGATGATTGGCGAAAACCAATAAAAACTCTAAAAAGATAAAATCCACCACCTTAATTGATGGGGATGGACGTAAGAGTCTTCAGAAGTAATCACATTAACCCAACAATAGCCATTTAACGAGGAGTATTGGTTAAAAAAAAATAATAACCGTATATTAGATATTGTAACTTACACGGTTCTTATGGACGGTGAAGGGAAACGAGGGGGAGGGGATGAATTTTGAATTTAAGCTTCTTTTTCTACTTACCTAACGAAACTGAGTATTTTGAAAGGACTTTCTGCATTAAAGAATAACTTTTTGTTTTTTTTCTCCTTCCCTTGGCTTTGGATGAACCATCAGCCAGTATCTCTTGATTTATAATGATGCACATGCAAACAAAATTAATCCACCGTGTTCTGATTTTTAATCATATCTTGTTTCCCTATGCACTACCCTAAAACAAAACTATACAACAATGTTTATTGTCATCGGCGTCGGCATCGAGAACAAATTATGACTCATGTTTTAGTCTTCTGCCGAAACAGAAGTCGTTTGAGCGCAAGAAAATAGTCTTCTGCCGAAGCAGAAGTCATTTGAGCACGAGAAAGTCTATATAAGAGGACACTTTTTCTCAGCGAGCAAGTAGTGATCGGTCCTTCAAGTAGTAATGTTCCAGCCTTCAGCAACTAATAGTCTTCTGCCGAAACAGAAGTCAGTTGAGCACAGAAGCCAACGCCAATGCTGACGAGGTTATCCCTTCTTCTTGTGTTGTAACCAGACAGTGTGTTTTACTTGAGTTTTATTGTGTTGAGTGTCAAGTGGCAATGCATACCCGGAGTGGCAAGGCAGTAGGCACCGGGGTCGCGAGCGACGTCTCCACGTCGGCCCCCCCTCACTGCACGACGCCCCTCACAGCATCTGACCACGAAGTGCTCCGCCAACACGACGCCCTGACAAGGGGTACGGGGGTCACGCCCGACGTCTCCACGACGGTGGCCCCCACACACTGCACGACAAGCAACACAGCAACCCGGCTCGGCGAGGTAAGCATGTCCTCTGATTTCTCCACAGGCACAAGTGCTCCGCATGGCGTCGCGACGACGGCGCCCCAATACTGTGCGTCGCCGGGCTCAGCACCCAGGCATAGCGAGGCAGGACTCGCCACCAACATAGGACACGACACTGGGGTCACGCATGACGTCATCACGACGATGCCCCCTCGCTGCATGGCACGCAGCGCAGCCACCTGGCATGAAGCCCAGGCAACAAATATGGAATGGAGTAGCAACGATTCTCAGGCGATGCCCCCCTACTGCATGGAGCGCAACGCAGCATCGTGGCATGGAAACTCGGCGACGGAACAGAGATTGGGTGGTGATGATGATATGGTGATGCCCCCTCGCTGTATGGTGGACCCAACAGCATCCCGGGCCAACGACGATTCCTTGGCGCTGGAAGATCGCCGCTTCGCTGGATTCGCTTCCACACATGGGGAAGCCTCCATCTCTGACTCAGGGCTGCCCAGCGGTCAGTACACCATTGCTGCCACACCCGACTGGCCCCAACTCTTCAGCGACGCCTCGCTGACACCTCGCCGCCAGCTGGCCACCCCTCGCTGCATGGTACCACCAACAGCAACCAGCCCAAGTCCAAGCACGCCGCCCAACGCACAGTACTTCGTCACGCCTACCTCGTCGGCCGGCGCCTACCACGTCACCCCACCGTACCAGACGGCAAGACCTAGTGCTACGCCACAAAGACAAATAGTGCTCCAAACCCAAACGACTGGAACGATCCCAGTCCCCTCTGCCGCTGTGACGGCTTATCCCCAACCGAGCTTGGGACTACCCTCTTACGAACAATTAACACAACTCCTGGCTCTGACGACTTCAAATTTAGCCTCCATTACCCGGCAACAAGAAAATAGCCGGCCACCCATCACTGCACGGAACGCATCACAGCCGTACGCACCGGAAAGGGCTAATATCCGTGGACATGGCGACCAACAGCGTGAGGCCAGATCTTTCCGGAGGGAAGAGGATCCACGACAACCCGAACACACAAATCCTGGGGAAATGGACCCCCAGTGGCGCCCAACACAAAACCTAGCAGAGAGCATGACAAGACTAATGGAGGGAAGCGTCCAAGCCGCAATACACGCAATACAAGGTCATCACAGGATGCCCGCAAGAAGAACGAGAGCGCTGCCCACTTACTCAGGCCTGGAATGGGAGGATCCAGTCAACTTCCTGGATGAGCTCGAGGAGGCGATGCTCCATGAAGACATCCACGGCAGGGATAAAGTGAGAGTGGCCATTGAACAGCTCGAGGGTCAAGCCAGACGCACCCTGGAGATGTGGAAGTCCCACAACATAACATACGAATTTTTAAAGGAAAAGCTCCTGCGGCAGTTCAACGACACTGCCACCCTGGGGAAGCTACGCTCCAGGTTACACGGGGAGGGACAAAAAGACGACGAACCCGCCGCCGTTTTTATACAACGTAAAATTGGACTCTGGCTGAGGGTAGATAGGTATACGCCGGAAGAAGAGATGGTTATGGAGGTGCGCGAGCTCCTGCGACCGGAACTAAGATTCGCAACTAGAAATGTCCCAGTGGCCACGATGGAAAGCTTGAGCCGAGTGGCTGAAAACGCCGAGGGTGACTACAGGGAATTTCAGAGGCAACTCCGACCGCTGCCGAGGCCAGCCACCATCCCGCCTGCGAGTAATACTACTAATAGTCTACCAAAGTGCCGCAAGTGCCCGGGATTTCACTATCACCGAGACTGCCCCACCAACCAAACTCAGTCAGAGCCCCAGCAAGGCAACCCCAATTTCCGTAGACACGACTCCAACCAACAGGGAAACCCTAACTTCCGCCAACAAAATGTCCGGACAGGGAGCAACAACTTCCGAGGGCATGGCACCAATTCAAACAACCCTAGCCAACAAGCAGGTCAAACTAGTAATTCAGGCCCAGGACAGACATCCACGGCACCACCGCAGCAACGAAGTCAGGCAGCCCCCCGGCAGCAAGCTAACAGTCAGCCCCAGGCGGGAAACGAGCAGCGAGCCGGCCCAAGCCAGGGTGCCCGGCTCCAGAATTAAGTGCGTCAATAGGACTGACGGCCGGTCCCGGCCCATCATCCCACTTGTGGGTCGAGGCCAACGGATGCCGTTTACTGGCCCTGCTGGACAGCGGGGCGACTCATTCCTTCATCCATAGCAACTACGTAGAGGACCTTCCGAGGACTAATCATCCGACGATGCCCGTGCTCTTGGCTGCCGCCAAGGAGATCAAGCACACCCAAGGCAGCGTGGAAGTGCCCCTGCAGATCGGAAACTGGACAGTTTCGGTCGAAATGCATATTTTGGAGGATATGACCAAGGATATCATCCTAGGAAGAGACTTCCTAGCGAAACAGGAAGTGGTGATCGATTTTCCGCGGCACTGCATACATGCAGGGGTGTCAGAACGGCACACCCTGTTCTGGGACATGGAGGTTAGGACCGAGGACTCGGCCCGCACCGTAACAGCCAACCCGGAGCAGCTACCAGAGACGCACAGCCGTGCGTATGAGGAAGTCATCACTAAATTTTCTGATGTATTTCAAGAGACGCTCAAACAGCCTACTACACAACTCACTACCCATGAAATCCGTCTGAAAGACGACAAACCATTTAAAATACGACGTTACCAGTACTCGGCGAATAAAAAGGCAATAATCACTGAGGAAGTGAAGAAGATGCTGGCAGCTGGGGTAATTCGACGCAGTAACAGCCGTTACTGCTCACCGATCGTCATTGTGAACAAAAAGGATGGGACTTCCCGCTTTTGTGTCGATTACCGCCAGCTGAACACCCAGACGTTGGAAGAAGTGTCTCAGTTGCCGCCGATAAGGGAAACGATCCGAGAGCTAGGTGCAGCGAAGGTTTTCACTAGTTTGGACTTAAAGAGTGGATACTGGCAGGTCCCGATGCACGAGAATAGTGTACCCCTGACAGCTTTCAGTACCCCAGACGGAGCGACATTCGAGTTCCTTGTGATGCCATTCGGGCTACGCAACGCCCCCTCAACGTTCCAGAAGTTAATGACAGAAGTGCTGGCCGACTTCATAGATGTCTTCGTGAAAGTATACCTAGACGACATAATAGTATACTCTGAAGATCATCAAGACCACCTTCGTCACTTGGCTCTGGTATTAGAGCGTCTGAGGATACATGGATTGCACTGTGGACTCCCGAAGTGCCGATTTGGAGCCTCCGAGCTGGACTACCTGGGCTACAGGATTACTACTACTCAAAATCAACCCCAGGAGAAACACGTCATCCAAATAAGAGACTTTCCCACTCCTCGCACCAAGAAGGAACTCCAGGGATTCCTAGGCACCGCCAACTGGTTACGAGAGTTTGTACCCGAGTTTGCCGAGCTGACAGCCCCGCTGACAAACCTAACAGGAAAGGAGAGGTTCCAGTGGAACACAGAAGCGGAGACAGCGTTCGCACTGATCAAAGAGAAGCTATCACAGCCTTTAGCCCTTTGCAGACCGGAGCCAGGACTGCCTTTCTACCTCCAAACCGATGCAAGCAACCATGGCATGGGTGCGGCTTTGTATCAAACAACGCCAGAGGGGGAGAAACGGATCATTTCCTGCTCCAGTGCAAAGTTTACAGGACCTGAGAAACGCTATCACATTAACGAACAGGAGACACTCGCCGTAGTATGGGCCTGTCGTCGGTACCGCCACTGGCTGGAGGACCAGCATTTTACCCTTGTCACGGACAGCCGAGCATTGCACTGGTTACATCAGTTCAAGGACGAGAGGGCCAAGCTCACCCGGTGGGCCTTGCAGCTGCAAGAGTACACCTTCACCGTAGAACACTGTCCAGGACGATTGAACCAGCTGCCCGACTTCCTGTCGCGTCATCCCCAAGAAGCCATGCCAGCTGATACCGGCGATGACTCCCGCTTGCTACCTCCTGACGAGGAATCCACAACCAAACAACCAACCACGCCAAGGGCCATCATCGATACCCCGACCACGGAGGAACTTCTGATGATGGAAGCCGAACCTGAGGAGCTAACCACTCTGTTCGATGAGATCAAGGCCGCCCAACTCGCGGACTACGCTATTTCTGGTTCCATCGGACATTGGGGGGACATCCAGGATCAGGAACGAGGCTTAGACCCCTGGGAAAGACGACTGAAAGAACAATTCAGGGTAGAAGATGGACGCTTATGGCATGTCACTGAAGAGAGGACCGCCCTCGTTGTGCCCGAAGCCTTGAGGCCCCGCATTCTGCACCACTACCACGACGCCCCACATGCAGGTCATCCAGGCCGCGACGAGACGTACCGGGCAGTGAACAACCGTTACTACTGGCCCCAACTCCGCAAGAACGTCACGACGCATGTGCGACTATGCATGGTATGTGCTGCAACCAAGCGAGGACCCCTTCAAGCTGCCGCTCCACTCCGCCCGAGACCACCCACCAAACCCTGGCAAGTACTCTCGTTAGACGTCATGGGACCCTACGAAGAGACACCAACCCATAACCGAGTTATCATCGTGATAACAGATCTCTGTTCCAAGTGGATCGAGGCCGAAGCTGCACCCCAAGCTGATGCCAACCACATCTTAGGGGCCTTGGAACGAGTCTGCCTCCGATGGGGATATCCCGATGAACTCATCACCGACAAGGCACCCACTTTCACCGCCAAGAAGATCCTCAACTTCTGCAAGCGGAATAAAATCAGACATTTTACATCGCCGATCTACCACCAGAGAGCCAATCCCGTGGAGAGGCGTAACCAAGAGATAAAGAAGGCTTTACGAGAGAAGCTGATGGGAAAACGACAGAACCGATGGGACGTCGTGCTGCCGCAGATCATCTTTTCTTTGCACAACAGAAAAAATGCTGCCACCGGCTACTCACCCAGCGAGCTGCTGCTTGGGACCGAGTTACCTCGCCCAGGAGACTGGCAACACCCAGAGCAACGCCGCCCGCTACCAGAACCCCGACGAGCAGCTAGGAGCAGACATGAGAAAGCGGCGCAACGACAGCAAGTCTACCAGAGGAATCTTTTCCCAGAACCAAGGACAGCCCCGATCGAGTATCGACCCCAGCAACAAGTGATGTGCCGAGGCTTCAAGGAGCGCCGGACCAGCTTTGGACCCACATGGGAGGGACCTTTTGTTGTCATTCGAGCCCTGGGTGATAACACGTACGAAATTCTCAGGAACGAGATCCCAGTGCCCATTCACATTGATGACATCAGGCCCATGCCAGGCCAGAAACCCGACAAGCGACCTCCAGTGCCTCCAGCCGTACGAGCCATCGCAGCTGATACCGACGATGACGACAGCAACGACGAGGATGACGATCCCGAGGATCCAGGACATCCAGCCCCACCAAGGCTCGCAGCTCCTACTGTCACAGGACCAGTAGCGCCCGCTGCCCCAGAGCCAGCAGCACCCGCTGCCCAACAGCCAACCACGCCTACTGTCACAGGACCAGTAGCGCCCGTTGCCCAGAAGCCAGTCACGCCTACTATCACAGGATCAGTAGTGCCCGCTGCCCAACAGCCAACCACGCCTACTGTCACAGGACCAGTAGCGCCCGTTGCCCAGAAGCCAGTCACGCCTACTATCACAGGATCAGTAGTGCCCGCTGCCCAACAGCCAACCACGCCTACTGTCACAGGACCAGTAGCGCCCGTTGCCCAGAAGCCAGTCACGCCTACTATCACAGGATCAGTAGTGCCCGCTGCCCAACAGCCAACCACGCCTACTGTCACAGGACCAGTAGCGCCCGTTGCCCAGAAGCCAGTCACGCCTACTATCACAGGATCAGTAGTGCCCGCTGCCCAACAGCCAACCACGCCTACTGTCACAGGACCAGTAGCGCCCGTTGCCCAGAAGCCAGTCACGCCTACTATCACAGGATCAGTAGTGCCCGCTGCCCCAAAGCCAGATGCCAACGCACAAGTCTACATCCGTGGATCTGGTACCTACTTCCGTGGACATGGCGACTATATCCGCGGACATGGCACCACAGCCGCCGCTGAACCGAAATTACCAGCCCGCCGACTGCCCCCAGTCGTGCCCGGCCCGTCAACCTCTGCCACGAGGAAACAAATAAACAAGCATAAGAAGTCCCCGGCGCTGTCAGCCGCACCGCCGCCGCCAGCAGACCCTGGGCCTTCTACGTCAAGACAAGAGCAGCCGCTCTACACGACGCCAATTCAGTTTCCGATGCCGTTCTGGGCGAAGGCCGTGACCACGCCTGGCCACGACCGACAGCAGCCATCCGCCAGCCAGATGCCTGTCCCAGTCCGGACACGAGTATTCGTCAACTCGAACGCCAGCCCGAGCTCAGCCGGCTCTGGCGCACCGCTCCAGGATCCCGCTACCTTAGCACGTAGCACAGCAGGACCTAGCAGCCCCCACGAGGCGCTCCAGTATCTCACTGCCTTAGCCCGCAGTACAGCAGGACGTTGCAGCCTCAATAAATCGCTCCAGTCTCCCGTTGCCTTAGCAAGCAACACAGCAGGACGTTGCAGCCTCACAGGTTCGCTCCAGAATCCCGCTGCCGTAGCGCGCAGCACAGCAGGACTTAGCAGCCCCCAAATCTCAACAGGATCAAGCAGCCCCGGGCGTCGCGGAGACGACGCCCAGAAGAGCGAAACTTGCGATAACATACCAATGTAAATAATTATCGCCACAGGGCGAAAAAACTTTGTTCAAACTAGAATACATTTATGATTTGTCACATAAAATACTTTAATTTTAAATATCTTGTTTTACCTAAAATATCTTAGTGGACCTATTATTAGTTACTTATATAAAATATCTTACCACACTTAATCTTAGTCTATATATGTAAAAATATCTTAGTTGTTGAAATATCTTAACACTTACTCTTAGTTTATAGCTTTGAAAATATTGTATCCACTCACTCTTACATTATATAATTGAAATTTTTGAACTGAAACATAACCTGTATGCCTTTATTAATGTTCAATAAAGTCACAAAAAAGGGGGGTGGTGTCATCGGCGTCGGCATCGAGAACAAATTATGACTCATGTTTTAGTCTTCTGCCGAAACAGAAGTCGTTTGAGCGCAAGAAAATAGTCTTCTGCCGAAGCAGAAGTCATTTGAGCACGAGAAAGTCTATATAAGAGGACACTTTTTCTCAGCGAGCAAGTAGTGATCGGTCCTTCAAGTAGTAATGTTCCAGCCTTCAGCAACTAATAGTCTTCTGCCGAAACAGAAGTCAGTTGAGCACAGAAGCCAACGCCAATGCTGACGAGGTTATCCCTTCTTCTTGTGTTGTAACCAGACAGTGTGTTTTACTTGAGTTTTATTGTGTTGAGTGTCAAGTGGCAATGCATACCCGGAGTGGCAAGGCAGTAGGCACCGGGGTCGCGAGCGACGTCTCCACGTCGGCCCCCCCTCACTGCACGACGCCCCTCACAGCATCTGACCACGAAGTGCTCCGCCAACACGACGCCCTGACAAGGGGTACGGGGGTCACGCCCGACGTCTCCACGACGGTGGCCCCCACACACTGCACGACAAGCAACACAGCAACCCGGCTCGGCGAGGTAAGCATGTCCTCTGATTTCTCCACAGGCACAAGTGCTCCGCATGGCGTCGCGACGACGGCGCCCCAATACTGTGCGTCGCCGGGCTCAGCACCCAGGCATAGCGAGGCAGGACTCGCCACCAACATAGGACACGACACTGGGGTCACGCATGACGTCATCACGACGATGCCCCCTCGCTGCATGGCACGCAGCGCAGCCACCTGGCATGAAGCCCAGGCAACAAATATGGAATGGAGTAGCAACGATTCTCAGGCGATGCCCCCCTACTGCATGGAGCGCAACGCAGCATCGTGGCATGGAAACTCGGCGACGGAACAGAGATTGGGTGGTGATGATGATATGGTGATGCCCCCTCGCTGTATGGTGGACCCAACAGCATCCCGGGCCAACGACGATTCCTTGGCGCTGGAAGATCGCCGCTTCGCTGGATTCGCTTCCACACATGGGGAAGCCTCCATCTCTGACTCAGGGCTGCCCAGCGGTCAGTACACCATTGCTGCCACACCCGACTGGCCCCAACTCTTCAGCGACGCCTCGCTGACACCTCGCCGCCAGCTGGCCACCCCTCGCTGCATGGTACCACCAACAGCAACCAGCCCAAGTCCAAGCACGCCGCCCAACGCACAGTACTTCGTCACGCCTACCTCGTCGGCCGGCGCCTACCACGTCACCCCACCGTACCAGACGGCAAGACCTAGTGCTACGCCACAAAGACAAATAGTGCTCCAAACCCAAACGACTGGAACGATCCCAGTCCCCTCTGCCGCTGTGACGGCTTATCCCCAACCGAGCTTGGGACTACCCTCTTACGAACAATTAACACAACTCCTGGCTCTGACGACTTCAAATTTAGCCTCCATTACCCGGCAACAAGAAAATAGCCGGCCACCCATCACTGCACGGAACGCATCACAGCCGTACGCACCGGAAAGGGCTAATATCCGTGGACATTATACATACTAATACATGTAAATGCACACATGCATACACCAATGCGTACCAATCTATCCACCGCCGGGATATACACGAGGCCACCCGTTTCACGTCAAGGGGTCCATCTTGACGACTTTATAAGGACGTAGACAAAGGTAGGGGGGGGGACCATGGTATGGTAAGGTTTAAAAATAACACAGGGATAGTTAACACCATTGAGTTAGAAGGTAGGGAGAAGCTGACACGTGATCAAAAACGGCATAATTTCGCCATCTTGTTACTACTTTTCCGTCAAATAGTGACAGTTTGTTTTCCATGCGATTTATTATGATTTTTACTGATAGTTTGTTAAATTTTAGACAATAAACATTAAAAGGACTATGGTGTCGTGTGCTAAAAGAAGTTGCTCTTCTAGAGATGGTGATGACAAGAAGAAATTAACCGGAATAACATTTCATAGGTAGTGTAAACAACAAACAGAGCCGTATTAAAAAGAAACAGCTAATTAAATGCTTGTTTAACATACTCAGGTTATGTATTTCGTAGAATAGAAAAAACGGTTTATTTTAGGATAACATTGCACATTTAATATATAAAGGTAAATAAATATGTTTTCTAAAACTCTTGCATTTATTGAATTGAACATTTATATACGTTATCCAGATAGACCGTCTCGTCGGGATACAAATAAGTTCTTATTATTTTAATTAGTCCTGGTCTGGCAAAACCACCATATTGTTACTACATTTAGCCACTCCTACTGATGTCGTTTCTGTATAGGAAATTTGTATATGATGTCGTCTCCCTACCTTCTAACTCAATGGTTAACACTAAGGCTCTAGCAAATCTAACCTAAAAAACCACTGCCCAAGGAATCACTACTTCCACATCCAGATTATTCGTCCAAGTCACTTTAAAGGAAACATCTTGACTATATTTGCACTCTAATATGTGGAAATTATTGGTCATAGAATTTTAATAATATTTGGGGTAGATGTCATAGAAAAGTTTGAGGAGTTGGTTTCTACCATATACGTTAAAAATGAAGTTTCTAGTTTACCGTACTTATTTTCCACTATTTACAACCTACCACCTCAATGGAGTCATCTCAATCAGATGTCACTACAATACATACGTGTACTAACTTTCAAGTGAATATCTCAATTTGATGTTATCAATCCCATTAATAATGAAGCGGAGATGGTAGAGTTTGAAAAATATTAGAAAGAAATCTGAGGCCTTGGTTTCTAGTATATACACCGAATCCCAAATTTCTGTAGTCTTACCAGCTTGCTTTACTTATATTCCCCTATTTGCCCCTATTTAACCCCCAACCCTTCAACGGCATCTTCTCAAATTATGATCTAGTTTCAGACGTCGTTATAATACATACGTGTACCAAATTTCAAATGAATATCTCAATTTTATTTTATCAACCCTTTTCATATTGGAGTAGGGGTGGTTGGGTTGAAAAATATTATAAGAAAATCTGACGCTGTGGCTTCTAGTACATACACCGAATTTCAAGTTTCTGTAGTCTTACCAACGTTTTACTTATATTCCTCTATTTATCCCAAATTAACCCCCAACCCTTCAACGGAATCATCTCAAAATATAAACTAATTCCAGACGTCGTTATAATACATACGTGTACGAAATTTCAAATAAATATCTCAACTTTATTTTGTCAACCCCATTAATGGGGTAGGGGTGGTGCGGGGGTTGAAAAATATTATAAAAAATCTGAGGCCTTAACTTCTTGTACATACACCGAATTTCAAGTTTCTGTACTCATACCAGCTTGCTTTACTTATTTCCCCCTATTGACCCCTAAATCACCCCCAACCCTTCAACGGAATCATCTCAAAGTATAATCTAGTTCCAGATGTCGTTATAATTCATACGTGTACCAAATTTCAAATGAATATCTCGATTTTATTTTATCAACCCTTTTAATAATGAAGTAGAGGTGGTGGGGGTTGAAAAATATTATAAATAATCTGAGACCTTGGCTTCTAGTACATACACCGAATTTCAAGTTTCTGTAGTCTTACCAGCTTGCTTTACTTATTTTCCCCTATTTACCCCTATTTAACCCCCAACCCTTCAACGGAATTATCTCAAAATATAATCTAGTTCCAGATGTCGTTATAATACATACGTGTAGAAAATTTCAAATGAATATCTCAATTTTATTTTACCAACCCTTTTCAAATTGGAGTAGGGGTGGGGTGGTGGGGGTTGAAAAATATTATTAAAAAATCTGACGCTTTGGCTTCTAGTACATACACCGAATTTCAAGTTTCTGTACTCTTACCAACTTGTTTTACTTATATTCCTCTATTTACCCCAAATTAACCCCCAACCCTTCAACGGAATCATCCCAAAATATAATCTAATTCTAGACATCGTTATAATACATACGTGTACGAAATTTCAAATGAATATCTCAACTTTATTTTATCAACCCCATTAATGGGGTAGGGGAGGTGGGTTGAAAAATATTATTAAAAAATCTGAGGCCTTAACTTCTAGTACATACACCGAATTTCAAGTTTCTGTACTCTTACAAGCTTGCTTTACTTATTTCCCACTATTTACCCCTATTTAACCCCCAACCCTTTACCGGATTTCCTCAAAAAACAATCCAGTTCCAGATCTCGTTATAATATATACGTGTACAAAATTTCAGGTCAATATCTTAAACCGTTCCGGAGAAAGCGTGCGGACAAAAAAAGTTACAGACAGACAGACCGACAGACCGACAGACAGACCGACAGACAGACAGAAAATTTTTTTTCGCTCAAATTTAAAATCTCGACGTTTCATGACATTCTAAACCTATTTCACGAATAAAAATTTTTGAAAATTTTTTTGCGATTACTATACTTCCAATCCACTACGTGGATGTGGAAGTAATGACTTTATTTGTTACAAATTCTAACATCAATTTCAATGCAAAATAGGGTTGTTCTTTACCGTCTTCTCGATGTTTTTTGTCAATTTGGATGACAGATCTGTATTCAGCATTTCAAAATCAGTAAAAAAAGATGGTTTCCACAATTTTCCACGGTTGGGCCAAAAATGGGCTTTTATGGCCCATCTGTCGTAAAATCCGGCACAACTATCCTGCTTATCGTCTAAAGAACAATATAATACCGGGTGATATTTCCTAAAATATTTGGAATAGAAAATTGAAATTTGGAGGCCTTATTACACGACTAAAATGCCATCTTTTCAATAAAAAATCAAGTTTGGTGCACATCCGGTTTGACCGGAAATGCCCACAACTTCCGATTTTTAAATGGAGCACCCTATATATTTTTACATTTTTGAAATCTAGAGGAAATTTCGAATACAATACATCCATTTTGGTCACTTTTTGATAAACATTAAAAATTGTATTAAAAAATCTATTTCTGAATCCAGAGTGCTGTGGTGCCCAAAATATATTTTAGTTTGTGTGCTACGTTACTATAAAAATAAAAAGAGCAATATGATTGCATTACTTAATTCTCTAGAGGCGTTTAAAATTTTTAAATGTGATTTTTACCCACTAACTCGGTTTTTTTAAATGGCAATTTAATCGTTCACCAACATTTTTAAATACCTCATTATCATACGAATCTAATGATACCAAAATTTTGAAAATCCGCTCAGAAATATTTGAGATTTCAGCCAAAATACAATGCAACCAAGCTTTTAGAAACATGCGGCTAATAGATAATAGATTAGTGAGCTTTGGAAACTAAAATGGCACATTTCTGTGTAAATCTGGTAACCTAATAACATTGGAAAAATCATGGTAGTCATTGAATGTAATAAAACAATATCTGCTGTCAGACAGATACAAAATAAAGCGTTGCGGAAATCTCTTTTAGTAAAAATTAAAGAAAATGAATAATTTTAGTAGAAATGAAAAAGTCGATATGTTACTGATATATGGAGAGCGTCTCAAAAATTCAACTGCAGCTGCAGAACTATATCAGCAACGATATCCCAACAGACGTCATCCAAGCAGACACTTGTTTGCCAGAGTGGAACAAGAATTAAGAAACGAACCCAATCAACAAGATGACCATCAAACATTTATTGTAAGTGAGGACAAAGAAATTGATGTATTAGGATTTGTGATGGTACACCCAACAACATCAACAAGGAAATTGTCAATGGAATGCGACATTAGTCAGTCTTCGGTTTGCAGAATTTTAAAGAAACATAAGTTTCGGTCTTATAAATACCAAATACACCAACATCTTTATGGAGATGATAACGACAGGAGGCTAGTATATTGCAACTGGTTCGTAAATGCACTACAACAAAACTCAGGTTTTCCTTTTCATATTTTATATTCAGATGGAAGTAGATTTACGAACCAAGGTATGTTTAACAGAAATAATACTAGGTACTGTGCTCAAGAAAATCCGAGGTTGGTAGGGCGGGGGAATATCCAGGAAAGATTTGGGTTTAACTGTTGGCTTGGAGTACTTGGAGATTGAATAATTAGACCCATATTTTTTAATGGAACACTTACTGGTGAACGATATTTATTCTTTTTACAAAACCAGACAGCAGAATTTCTTGACTTACTTCCTCTTGCCTATTTACAAAATCTGTTTTTCCAACAAGATGGTGCTCCTCCACATAATTCCAGAAGAGTGATGGAATTTTTAAACAACTTGCATGGTGAACGCCTTATCGCAAATCAAGGTCATATCAGGTGGCCTCCTAGGTCACCTGACTTAACACCCCTCGACTATTATGTATGGGGCAGTCTCAAAAATAAAGTTTATAAAACTTCTTTAAATACCCGTGAAGAGCTGCAAAATAAAGTTGTACGGGCTCTTAATGAAATAACGCCGGCTGAATTGCGTAGAGCCATTCAAGCAACTGTACGCAGAGCCGAATTGTGTATAGATAAAAATTGGTGGACATTTTTAACAATATCTATAAATGTCAATTTATGGTTTAATTATATTAATTATTTTAAAGATACCTACTGTTACCTAGTTTAAGTTTAATTGTTCAAACGGAATTGATTTTTATTTATTTATAGGCCCGATATTTATGTTCATTTAAATAAAACTCTGAAAACCGAACTGATGTCGCATTCTATTGCAAATGTCCTTGTGGATGTAATTGTGTTTACCTCCACATACCTATGCTAAACTTAATTGTAACGTTCTTTGCGCTCACAATTATTAAATGTTTGATAGCTCAAGATTGCCTATAACTACACGAGTCTGTCTGACAGCTGATATTGTTTTAGTACATTCAATGGCTACTATGATTTTTCCAATGTTATTAGGTTACCAGATTTACACAGAAATGTGCCATTTTAGTTTCCAAAGCCCACTAATCTATTATCTATTAGCCGCATGTTTCTAAAAGCTTGGTTGCATTGTATTTTGGCTGAAATCTCAAATATTTCAGAGTGGATTTTCAAAATTTTGGTATCATTAGATTCGTATGAAAATAAGGTATTTAAAAACGTTGGTGAACGATTAAATTCCCATTTAAAAAAATCGAGCTAGTGGGTAAAAATCACATTTAAAAATTTTAAACGCCTCTAGAGAATTAAGTAATGCAATCATATTGCTCAATTTATTTTTATAGCAACGTAGCACACAAACTAAAATATATTTTGGGCACCACAGCACTCTGGATTCAGAAATAGGTTTTTTAATCAAATTTTTAATGTTTATCAAAAAGTGACCAAAATGGATGTATTGTATTCAAAATTTCCTCTAGATTCCAAAAATGTAAAAATATATAGGGTGTTCCATTTAAAAATCGAAAGTTGTGGGCATTTCCGGTCAAACCGGATGTGCACCAAACTTGATTTTTTATTGAAAAGATGGCATTTTAGTCGTGTAATAAGGCCTCCAAATTTCAATTTTCTATTCTAAATATTTTAGGAAATATCGGGGCGAGCGCAATTCGTGACTCACCCGGTATATGACAAAAACTAGTGAAATGCATAGCTTTCTGTCACCGATAAGTCTTACTTTCGTACACGGAGAAATCTACAGTTTTCACATCTCCAATAATCCTAACGCCATTAATTTTAATCTAAATGTAAATTGCCTTAAGTCCCGTAGAATTGCAAAACAAGCAGGTGTTAATTAAATTATTTTTTGTAATGGTAACATTACCAGCTAACTAACCGGGCAGACTAGGCTTTTACGAAGTAACATATTTGAATAATCGAATATCACTGGATCTCTTATTGATGGTAATTGATTGCGGTTAATTCGAAAACTCGTTTAAATGCCGGACTCTCATAATGATTTACATATAGCTACTAATTTACTCGGTTTTCGGTAAGGCTGGGGATAGATAATGAAAATTAAACAAGCGGATAAATCCTCGCCTAATTAGGCATCTATAACGTAAGCCTATTGAAAAGATAAATATATCATGTATACTCAGAGGAATATTAATTATTATTAATAAGGCCAGTTCCTATTTTAAATTTTGTGACGTGCTTTCTTCCAGTTGCCTAGCGCATAGGCAAGTGGAAGCGTCACTTTGGCGCTGAGCTATATTTCGGTTAAATTCGGTAATCTCGAGCGCCACCTTTGCAATTTTTATGTGGGGCAAAGGTCCCACATTAGCCTCCTAAACGCAGCCTGTTGCAGTAGGGCTGGGATAGCTACAGTGGAGACACGGTATGTCCAGGGGTCTGGACGGCAGATTAGACTTTCACTCACATTCAACAGCGAAGCAAATAACGAAGTATATTGTTAATTTAAACTGCATTTTTGGCTACGGAAAATTCTCCTCGTTACAATTTTCATTCTTTTTTAATAGGTTTAGAATGTCACGAAACGTGGAAATTTTAAATTTGAGCAAAACATTTTTTTCCATGAACCATTTTATAAAAAATGTTAAATTTTCTGAAAAAATTGTTTTTGAAATATGTTTAGAATGTCATGAAACGTGGAAATTTTTAATTTGACCAAAAAAAAATTATTTCATCATCCATTTTATACAAAAATTTTCAAAATTAATTTTTTTTTCTATTTTAAAGTTTGATTTTTTATTTCAACTGGATTTAGAATGTTATGAAACGTGGAAATTTTAAATTTGAGCAAACAAAAATTTTTTGCAGTTTAAACAAAATTTTCCAAATTTCAAATTTTTCTTCTATTTTAAATTTTCAAAATTTTTTTTTAAATAGATTTAGAACGTCACGAAACGTGGAAATTTTAAATTTGAGCAAAATATTTTTTTCCATCGCCCATTTTATAAAAAAATTTCTAAAAAAAATGTTTTTGAAATGTGTTTAGAACGCCATGAAACGTGGAAATTTTAAACTTGAGCAAACAAGTTTTTTTCACCATTCAGTTTATACAAAATTTTCAAAATTTCAAATTTTTTTCTATTTTAAATTTTGAAAAAATTTTTTTTATAGTAATAAGATTACAAATTTTCATACTTTTTTTTGGGTATATTGCCACTGAAAAATATATAAAATTTTAATGAAAAAACCTCTGCGCCAAACGGATCAGACAGATGTTGGTTCTTGAATACTTAACTGTTTCAAAAAGTCTCATACCTAAAAATATATAAACTAGAACAATGTTATAAACTAAAAACTGAAAATGAAAACTATAGGTAGTTAACGTTTCGGAAGAGAATCTACTTCCGTTCTCAAAACTTTTTTGGCCGTCAACCATGACAATTCATTGTTTATGTATTTCCATAGTCACGTGAGACATTAAATTACATGTATCTTATTTTTACTTACTTCGTCTCTAAGGATGGGCAACCAACTATTATAAAAATCTATTGAATAATTCGAAACGCATCTATCCTCGTTTAATAAAATAATCGTGGATTCGTTAAGTTTTCTTTTAGTTCCGTTGCTCTCTTTTCCAAAATCTTCGCCGAGTCCCATTTAATCCTGTGATTATTATCCTACGCGTGTTCACAAATTTTGGATTTTTCAAATTCTCCTCTTCTAGCGTAATTTCTATGCCTTATTAAATTTTTTAAATATTTTTCAGTGGCAAAATACCCAATAAAAAGTAAGAAAATCTGAATATGTCACAAATAAATAATTACAGACAATATTACAAAATTTGTTCTCAAAGTTTCTTTGAAATAGGTTTAGAATGCCATGTAATGTGGGTATCAAAAAAAATGTTTCCATCTATTCTAGTGGTAAGAAAATTTTCAAAAATGTTAGTAAAAAAATTTTCAAAACACTTTTTTTTGAAATAGAAATTTCAATTTTGAGCAAAAAAAAATTTGTATTCTAGTGGTAAAAATTTTTTCAATGGCAAAAAAATTTAAAAAATATTTTTTTCTGAAAGAGGTTTAGAATGTCATGAAATGTGGAAATTTTAAATTTGAGCAAAAAAAATTTTTTTTTACATCTAGTAGCGTTACATACCAAATTTGACTGTTCTCCGTCAAGTAGTTTTTTTTTTTTTTTTTTTAAGTTAATGTACCAATAGACAGACAGACAGACTGACGGAATTGAAAAACTTATATTTTCGTAATCTACGTGATCTGAAACGTAAAAATGCGGAAAAATCTCGGAGGGTGATTTTTTCTCGAATAAAATACTACCCTTCGCTATGCGAGGGAAGTAAAAATTGTATTTCCTTAAAGATTACTGTACGTCCACTGCACTACGTGGATGTGTAATTAAGTTTTTTATGAAAATTGGGATACAGTAATGAAGCTTGGCCATTTACATTTAGTACTCAGGGTCCCGGGTGCACTTTTCGGTTCAGATTTTTTAGAGAATTCTTTCCATCGTAAAAACCTTTCGTTTTTCTTGAAATATACCTTTTTCAGCCCAACTCATCGGGTTGTATTATCGGTGGCGTTTAACAGTTGATGTTCAAGTTGTGGTGTACTTCATAGACCGAGCTACCATGACAAAAAAGGTACCCCATCGAATAGTAAAAATTTGTTTATTGTTATTTTTTGTCAATTTTTAATTTAGCTAAAAAATATGATTCTACACCTGCTTTAAGCTATCGCAATTTGTGATAAATAATGAACCATTTTTAAAAAATTTGTCTGTCTGACAATTTTTGTTAATTAAAACAGGTTTTAAAAAAAGGTCCGACCAATGCACTGGGATTCCATTATCGTACCTTGAAAGTTTTTGACGTGCTTAACACGATGCCGTAGTCCGCTTTGCGCCATTCCGTCAGGATTTCGAGAACACTTAACCTAAACAATTTTTTTCAAAAATGGTTTGTAATTTAAAACAAATTGCGAAAATTTCACGCAGGTGTTTTGAAAAGTAGAATCTTATTTTTTTTTCAGCTAAATTCAAAAATTTATAAAAAACATCAGTCAACACATTTTTACTAGTCTGGCGAGCATAACATGATATTTACATGTTTTGCAACAATTGTCACCTTTTAAATTTGAGGTGAGTGTTCGATGGGGTACCTTTTTTGCAATGGGAGCTTGGCCTATCAGTCCTTGTACCAATCTGAAACGAGGTCAGCCACCCAGATTGAGGAGTAATATAGGAAATAATGTATGTATTAAAACCATACCTACGACTTCAATTTTATAGACATTAAAATAAGGTGAGGATTGACTAAACGCAGTCGACGGATTACGACTCAATTTAATGTGGTTTCTAAGTACTATAAAATTTATTGTATTTTGGACATTTACCGTACGTTAAATTTTATATCATACTTTTTATATATTCAAATTAGGTTACAATTTATTTTTAAACGCCAGGTGACAAATTGCCTAATGCCAAATAAAAGTATCGTTAACTTCTTTATATCTGATTTAGTATTCTTCGCACAGCCTGAGAAATTCAACGATGAAGCGTTAGGTTTTATAGGTGATTGCATTATTAGGTGCGTAACAGGCATTAGTAAACAAATAATGGCAGTATTGGTATTGTTTTCATAGCGGCAACTAATTTGATGTTGGTGGCAAATATTTTTTTAACATGTGTTGTTGGGTCATGATATCGATCAAATGTTAAAAAAAACCACCAAAACACAATGCGTGATCTCAATGTTTTATTTTTAAGTGGCACCACGTATATTTTTTAATTGGACTCTACAGGTCAATCTGCACATAACTGTACTAGCCCAACCAATCTACACTAGTCCTTGCAAACATTGTTAGCATGATAAAAAAATATGGTCATGTAGAGATAGACAATCTAAGAAAGATAGCGTTTTATTCCTCCAAAATTTTAATGGCGAACTTAAGCTAAAAAATTCGTAAAAGTAAAATAAAACAGTTTTTCGCTAATAAAAAAAATGAGCTCTAATCGAAAAAAAGTTAAATGAGAAAGTTGTATATTAAAATTATCACTCGATTGATGTAAAATAAGTTATAGGTTAGTGCACAAACCATTGAGAAAAATCGAAAAAACCGTTAAATCACGTTTTTTAAATTTAATTACTTTTACTTCCACATCCACGTAGTGGATTGGAAGTATAGTAATCGCAAAAAAAATTTCAAAAATTTTTATTCGTGAAATAGGTTTAGAATGTCATGAAACGTCGAGATTTTAAATTTGAGCGAAAAAAAATTTCTGTCTGTCTGTCGGTCTGTCTGTCGGTCTGTCGGTCTGTCGGTCTGTCTGTCTGTAACTTTTTTTGTCCGCACGTTTTCTCCGGAACGGTTTGAGATATTGACTTGAAATTTTGTACACGTATATATTATGACAAGATCTGGAACTGGATTGTTTTTTGAAGAAATCCGGTGAAGGGTTGGGGGTTAAATAGGGGAAAATAGGGAAAAATAAGTAAAGCAAGCTTGTAAGAGAACAGACAGTTGAAATTTGGTGTATGTACTAGAAGTTAAGGCCTAAGTTTTTTTTTATAATATCTTTCAACCCCCCACCACCCCTACCCCATTAATGGGGTTGATAAAATAAAGTTGAAATTTTCATTTGAAATTTCGTACACGTATGTATTATAACCACGTCTGAAATTAGATTATATTTTGAGATGATTCTGTTGAAGGGTTGGGGGTTAATTTGGGGTAAATAGGGGAATATAAGTAAAACAAGCTGGTAAGAGTACAGAAACTTGAAATTCGGTATACGTACTAGAAGCCAAGGCGTCAGATTTTTTATAATATTTTTCAACCCCCACCACCCCTACTCCAATATGAAAAGGGTTGATTAAATAAAATTGAGATATTCATTTGAAGTTTGGTACACGTATGTATTATGACGACATCTGGAACTAGATTATAATTTGAGATGATTCCGTTGAAGGGTTGGGGGTTAAATAGGGGTAAATAGGGGAAAATAAGTAAAGCAAGCTGGTAAGACCACAGAAACTTGAAATTCGGTGTATGTACTAGAAGCCAAAGCGTCAGATTTTTTTGTAATATTTTTCAACCCCCACCACCCCTACTCCAATATGAAAAGTGTTGATTAAATAAAATTGAGATATTCATTTGAAATTTGGTACACGTATGTATTATAACGACATCTGGAACTAGATTATAATTTGAGATGATTCCGTTGAAGGGTTGGGGGTTAAATAGGGGTAAATAGGGGTAAATAGGGGAAAATAAGTAAAGCAAGCTGGTAAGACTACAGAAACTTTAAATTCGGTGTATATACTAGAAGCCAAGGTCTCAGATTATTTATAATATTTTTCAACCCCCACCACCCCTACTTCATTATTACAAGGGTTGATAAAATAAAATTGAGATATTCATTTGAAATTTGGTACACGTATGAATTATAACGACATCTGGAACTAGATTATTCTCTGAGATGATTCCTTTGAAGGGTTCGGGGTTATTTAGGGGTAAATAGGAGGAAATAAGTAAAGCAAGCAGGTATGACTACAGAAACTTGAAATTCGGTGTATGTACAAGAGGCAAAGGCCTCAGATTTTTTGATAATTTATTTCAGCCCCCCACCACCCCTACTCCATTATTCAAGGGGTTGATAAAATAAAATTGAGATATTCACATGAAATTTAGTACGCATATGTATCATAACGACATCTGGAACCAGATTATATTTTGAGATGATTCCGTTGAAGGGTTGGGGGTTAAATAGGGGTAAATAGGGGAAAATATGTAAAGCAAGCTGGTAAGACTACACAAACTTGAAATTCGGTGTATGTCCTAGAAGCCAAGACCTCAAATTTTTTAACAATATTTTTCAACCCTTCCACTACCCTTACTACATTATTGAAGGGGTTGATAAAATAAAATTGAGATATTCACTTGTAATTTGGTAGACGTATATATTATAACGACATCTGGAACTAGATTATATTTTGGGATGATTCCGTAGAAGGGTTAGGGTTAATAAGAGTGACTAGGGGAAAATAAGTAAATCAAGGTGATAAGAGTACAGAAATTTGGGATTCGGTGTATATACTAGAAACCAAGGCCTCAGATTTCTTTCTAATATTTTTCAAACTCCACCACCTCCGCTTCATTATTAATGGGATTGATAACATCAAATTGAGATATTCACTTGAGATTAGTACACGTATGTATTGTAGTGACATCTGATTGAGATGCCTCCATTGAAGGGGTGGGAGGTGAATAGTAGAAAATAAGTAGGGTGAACTAAAAACTTCATTTTTAACGTATATGGTAGAAACCAACTCCTCCAACTTTTCTATGACATCTGCCCCAAATATTATTAAAATTCTATGACCAATAATTTCCACATACTAGAGTGCAAATATCGTCAAGATGTTTCCTTTAAAACGACTTGGATGAAGAATCTGGATGTGGAAGTAGTGATTCCTTAGGCAGCGGTTTTTTCAACGCAACTTGCAAATTTGTTATATGGTATAAATATAGCTTGTCGCTAGCTAAAAAGCAGTTTTGTTCGTTGCGGAATGTTGCATATTTTTCTTGAAATTTCAGCTTTCGTGAAAAAAAAAACGTTTTTCTAACAACGATGCTCTTGGTCGAGGAATTATTGTAGAGCAACGCTGAAAAGCTCAAAATCTTCTTTAAGACTTGTACTACCATGTACAATTAAATAAAAGTTGATTTTTTAAATTTTCTATGTTAAAAACCGCTGCCTAAGCAATCACTACTCCCACATCCAGATTTCTCATTCAAGTCACATTAAAGGAAACATCTTGACTATATTTGCACTCTAGTGTGTGGAAATTATTGGTGGGGCAGATTTCATAGAAAAATTTGAAGCGTTGGTTTCTACCATATACATTTAAAATGAAGTTTTTTGCTTGCTTTACTTATTTTCCCCTATTCACAACCTACCACCTCCCGCCCCTTCAAGGGGTTGAAAAATATTAGAAAGAAATCTGAGGCATTGGTTTCTAGTATATACACCAAATCCCAAGTTTATGTACTCTTGCAGCTTGCTTTACTTATTTTTCCCTATTTACCTCTTCTTACCCCCCCCCTTCAGAGGAATCATGTCAAAATATAATCTAGTTTTATAATCAACGCCTTTAATGGACTAGGAGTGGTGGGGGTTAAAAAATATTATAAAAAAAATCTGAGGCCTTGGCTTCTAGTACATATACCGAATTTCAAGTTTCTGTACTCTTACCAGCTTGCTTTACTTATTTTCCCATATTTACCCCTGTTTAACGCTATTTCACCCCCAACTCAACGGAATAGTCCCAAATATAATCTAGTTCCTGATGTCATTATTATATATATGTATATCAAATTTCAAGTGAATATCTTAAGTTTACTTTATTAACCCCTTTAATAATAGATGGGGGGGGTGGAAAATATTATAGAAAAGTTTGAGGCCTTGGCTTCTAGTACATACACCAAATGTCAAGTTTCTGTAATCTTATTAACTTGCTTTACTTTTTCCCCCCTATTTACCCCCAACCTTTCGCCGGATATGTTCAAGAAACATTCCAGTTCCAGATCTCGTTATAATATATATATGTGTACAGAATTTCAGGTCTTAAACTGTTCCGGAGAAAACGTGCGGACAAAAAAAAAGTTACAGACAGACCCACAGACCAACAGACAGATTCTTTCGCTCAAATTTAAAATCTCGACGTTTCATGATATTCTAAAGGTACAAAGGACAAAAAGAATTGAAATTTTGTGTGGAAGTAAAATGGCACCCAAAAATAGTGCCGATATTGAGGTTCATTTTTCCGTTGTATTTTTTTAAATTTAATATTTATCGAAACCGGACTAGTGACATACAATAGTCGCCGTTTTCTTACATATTAAAAAAATATCATACGACCATCTGGAGCTGAGATAATTTTTTTTTTTCGAAAAATTCCTCAGTCGTGGCTATTTATTGCAGACGTTTGAAAACACAATTTGTTGTTCAATATTAGTCTACAATAAAAAAAAATATTCGCAATCATATGATTGGTGAAGTCCTTCAAAATAACATAAAATATTATTGAGCCTCTCTGAGCCTTAGTTTAGGCGATATGGCCCTCGAAGCTAGGTCGTGCCGCTAGAGAAGCGAAATTCTGGGACTTCTCACTTCAAAAAGCGTCGTAAAAAATCATGCGGCACATCATTGGATTGGAAATTTAATTTGCAATCGATCTGGTCAAAAAGGGACGTCAATCTTGTTTAGAAAAAGTTATAATTTTAATAACTTTCTCATTTAACTTTTTTCGATTCGAGCTCATTTTTTTTTATTAGCGAATACCCGTTTTTTTACTTTTACGAATTTTTCAATTTAAGTTCACCATTAAAATTTCGAGAAATAAAACGCTATCTTCCTTAGATTGTCTTTCTCTACATGATCATATTTTTTTTATCTTGCTAACAATTTATGCAAAAGTAACATGCCCACTTACGCCATATTGAAATGTTTACAATTTTAGTTTTTAATTTAGTGCGCCTTGACTCACCCGAAACTTTTGTTCCAGTGTTCAGAGATAATTAAAGAAAAATACGTATGGCACTTTTTTGTTGTTAATAGTGTTAAGGAAAATGTACTCGCTTTAAAAAGTGAATTTCTAATATTAAAATATTGTGAAGGAGCTAAATTTACCTTAGTACAAAAGTTGATATTAACAGAGATACAGGGTGTTAAAGTCAATATTACGTTTCTAATTGTCTCCCACAACTTCTGACGCTTTCCAAATATTGTTATGAAAATTGATGAATAAGGTTTTTTTGAGGTGAAAAATTCAAGTCTGCTCCCACTTTTTGTGTAGATCCTAGAGGATCATAACAATGTTTAAGGCTTTTTTTTTCAACCATCATTTTAATTAAACTCTTGCTCATTATACTTGAAAATAACATAATAAAAGAAACAAACCATTGACTTCACCATTTGTTAAATTTCTACACAAATTGATATACCTCCTTAATCCAGCATTGTTTACTTTGTTCACAATTCAGACATGTGCCACCAAAGAACCCTGACAAAAATAACAGAACTGACCAGTCCATTATCATTTTCACACAGTATTAAATTTAAAGTATGCCACTCGTCCCATAAAGGTATAATGCTGGTAACAAAATGCAAAGGGAAGTAAGGACACAAATAAAATTTTAGTCATGGTTCGGCACCACTTCTTCCCTTATGGCACCTTTCGATGCCTATTGTCATCCCTGTGTTTGGCTAGCCACAGGCGGTCCTTCCGAAAATTTACGAAATTATTCAATGGGGCCTTTGTAATGCACCGAAAGATTTATTTTCTGGAGGACAGGTGATGTCAAAAATATATGTAGCGACTCGATTGTTGTATTTTTACGTATTTTAATGGTTATTTAGTGAAATTTTGTGAGAGCGTTTTTAATAAAATACCTTCAGAAACACTTTAAATATTTGTAATTAAATATTGTAAAATACCTCTGTCTAAGGAATCACTACTTCCACATCCAGATTTCCCATCCAAATCTCTTTAAATGAAAACATCTCGACATTATTTGCACTGCAGTAAGTGAAAATAATTTCACATGGAATTTTAATAATATAGTATTTGATATCGTCTACTCCGAGAGGGGTGGTTGAGGTCCAAACATTTTTTGACAACTTTTGTTCTCATACTCACACCAAAACACAATTTTACTTTGATAACTTCTTTAATAATGGAGACGTTTACAAAAATTGTAGGCCTTGGCTTCTAGTATATGCACTAAATCCCAAGTTACTGTAATCTTACCAGCTTGTTTTACTTATTTTCCACAAAAAAATGTTATAATAAAATCTGAATCCGTGACTTCTAGTATACAGGGTGTCCCAATAAAAACTCCCAGACCGGAAATATTCTAAACGAATAGAGATATTTTAATTCTGTAGAAGCTAATTTGTAGAGCATAAAGAGAGCTTAATTTTTGAATATAACTGTTTTTTTAATATATCAGTATATAGATGACGCTGTGGTCTAAAGAAATGTTTCGTTGGAAGAAACTTTGAAATGGGGTTTATGTGAAAGAAAATGCATTTCTGAGCAGATTATGTTCTAAAAAAAAACACCATAAAACTAACCGTTTTCAAGATATTTGAGTCCAAATGTTGGCATTTGCCAATATTGAATAATTGTAATCTCTTCAATATTTCAGTCCTTTAAGTGGGACAATCTGTATTTAATTTACAAATTTTAGAAGAAAATATTTAAAGAATTTTTCATATAATTGCTTTGTTATTGGGTTAGATTATAATTAAAAATATTTGATATCTAGTATAATAACCCTCATCCCTATAAATTAAATACAATTAAAGTTACCTTTGGAGTAATAGTTTTGACACGTCTCAATTTCAATCACATTTTGTTTATTGGTGTGTCAATAGAACTGTATTATTGTACCTAATTATTGTTTTCTTTGTGAATATTTATTATTAAATATGGTTTCACGAATAAATGAAGATGAATTAAACATGATTTTAATTTATGGGGAATGTCGTAAAAATGCTTCAAGAGTTGTAAGTTTATATGAAATATGTTTTCCTGACAGATCTTTACCAGATCGGAAAACTTTTGTAAGTCTTTGTTCTAATTTGAAAAATTATGGAGGTTTTAAGAAAAAGAAAAATAACTGCAACTGATGAAAATATTGCATTGATATTACATCAAGTAGAAAATAACCCAAACATGTCAGTACGCAAGTTAACGGAAGAAACAAATATTGCACGTTCCACCTGTCACAGAATTCTTAAAACAAACAAATTTTTTCCATATAAAGTTTATTTATTTCATCATTCGATTCCAGGGGACAATGAGCGGAGATTAGATTTTTTGGCGCAATTTTCAATTATCTTAGAGGAAAATCCAAATCTTTTAGATACAATTATGTGGAGTGATAAAAGCCGATTTCACAACAATGGAGTAATCACAACACATAATTGTCGTTACTGGTCTCAAGAGAATCCTAAGTGGATGAGACATACCAGATCCCAGAATCGTTTTGGAGTAAATGTTTGATGTGGTATCGTTAATGGTTACATTGCTGACCCATACCTCTACCATGAGAATTTAACAGGTGAAAGATATTTACAATTTGTGCAAAATGATTCATAAGTACTATTAAGGAATTTACTCGCTCTGATGGATAATATGTGGTTTCATCAGGAAGGAGCAGGCTCACATAATCATCACAACGTTGTTAATTATTTAAATCAAACATACACAGGAAGATGGATTGGTACCAATGGAGTACTTAGATGGCTCGCTCGATCTCCTGACATTACTCCATTAGACACTTATTTATGGGGATTTTTAAAAAGTGAAGTGTACAAAGAACCAATAGAAGACATGGCAGATTTTTATAATAAAATTTATGCTAGTGTTGCCGCCATTAATCGGCATACATTATTAAAAGTTTGTAGATCTGAACTAATTAATAGGTTTACGATGTGTATTAATGAAAATGTAATAATTTTGAACACTTATTAAAATAGTTATTTTAATTTCATTAGTTCGTAAAAATTGTTTTATGGTCGTAATTGTTTTTTTATTGCTTAAATGTTTGAATTATATGATAAATAATAGTTTCAGTTTTTTTTTCCAAGGGTTACTTCAAATATATTTAATTCATAAGATATGAAAAATTCTTTAAATATTCTGTTCTAGAAAATTAAATACATATTGTCCCACTTAAAGTACTGAAATGTTGAAGGGATTACAAATATTCAATATTGGCACATGCCAACATTTGGACTCAAATATCTCGAAAACGGTTAGTTTTATGGAATTTTTTTAGAAAATAATCTGCTTAGAAATGCATTTTCTTTCACATAAACCCCATTTCAAAGTTTCTCCCATCGAAATATTTGTTTAGAGCCCAGCGACATGTATATACTGATATATCAAAAAAACAGTTATTTTAAAAAATGAAGCTCTCTTTATGCTCTACAAATTGGCTTTTACAGAATTCAAATATCTCTATTCGTTTGGAATATATCCGGCTTGGGAGTTTTTATCGGGACACCCTGTATAGCCAAATCCCAAATTTTTGTACCCTTACCAGCATGCTTTATTAATTTTCTCTAATCTCCACCCCTTCAACGGAATCATCTCTAAATATAATCTAGTTCCAGATGTCGTTATAATACATACGTGTACCAAATTTCAAGTGAATATTTCAATTTTATTATGTCACCCCTTTTAAAAGTGGAGTGGGGGTGGTGGGGGGAAGAGGTTGAAAAATATTATTAAAAAATGTGAGAACTTGGTACCTAGTACATACACTAAGCTTCTGTACTTTTACCAGCTTGCTTTAGTTATTTTTCCCTATTTACCCCAATTTAACCCCCAACCCTCCAGCGGAATTGCCGCAAAATATAATCAAGTTCCAGCTCTCGTCATAATACATACGTTCCTGAGGAAACGTGCGCATAAAAAAGCTACAGACCGACAGACAGACAGAAATTTAAAATCTCGTCATTTGATGACACAATAAGCCTATTTCCACAAAAAAAAAATTTTTACGATTACTGTACTTCCACTCCACTACTATATGGAAGGAATATGTTCTTGTCAGCACAGGCCATCCTACATTTTGTTCCAGCAGCATATCCAATAAAGAATTATCCACAAGAGAACGTTCTTCACCGTCAACTTTTTAATTGGGAATATGTAATGTAAAGAAACATTGTGTTGTAAAACATCAACAACTTGCCGTTCCCCGTGCACAATCAGGGCTGGCGCTGCCCAGTGCTTTAACACTGGTCTGCACTTTTTGGGGAGCAGCAGTATCTATTTAAAAACAAAAAAATAACTTGATATATTGAATTTATTTGTATTTTATTTGGAAATGAAAATTGACATTGTTCTTTAATGTGCACACAGTCCAGTGCGCCTAGACGAAAAAAGTGTGCTGTTATGTCAATACTTAAAATTTGAGGACTTCAATGGAACATTTTACAATGTGCTCTAATAATAACCGTTTTACAGGTTCACCCATTAAGAAAGCGTGCAAATCATATTGCTTCTATTTGAAAAATTTGAAATATTGTAGCGACATTGAAAATAATATCAATACTAATCCCAACAAGTTTTGGCAGCTTATCAATAAGAAAACTAGTAATAATTTACCGGCTGATATGTACTATAAGGATAGACATTATGTTGGCAACAAAGAATTGGTAGATGGTTTTGCTGATTACTTTTGTAGTTCTTATATCACTTCTGGTGTTCCAATTGAGGACAACCATGACGCAAATACTGATTCTTTAACAATTGAACAGTTTACAGAGCAAGAAGTTTTAAATTCACTAAAAAAAATCAAACCTAAATGTACGATGGGCCCTGACAAAATTCCCGCCTTTCTATTACATGATTGTGCTAGCGTGTTTGCAATTCCTCTCACTTTCTTATTCAATCTGGCCATTAAATCTAACATATTCCCCGATTCACTCAAATGTTCTAAGATAATTCCTGTATATAAAAAAGGTGAAAAAAATAATATTGAGAATTACAGACCCATAACGATTATCAACAATTTCTCCAAAGCTTTCGAAACTTTGCTGTATGAACCAACATTTTCTTATGCAAAGAATCGCATTACTGAATACCAACACGGTTTCTTCAAGGGAAGATCTACCTCAACCAATCTTTTTTGTATTACCCAATATATAACTGATGCTATCGACGCAAACTCACAAGTTGACGTAATTTACACAGACTTCACTAAAGCATTTGACAGACTGGACCACAGTATTTTATATTCAAAATTTCAACAATTTGGTTTCTCAAAAAATCTGCTATTATTCTTCAAATCAGACATCACCACATTGAATACTGTGGTCAGCGGTCTGTAGAATTTGTATCCACTTCAGGCGTACCCCAGGGTTCAGTGTTAGGTCCTTTATTTTTCAATATTTTCATTAATGACATAACAGTAGAACTGGGTGTCAATTGTCTCTTATACGCATACGATATGAAGTTGTACAATAAAGTAAATGATGTTACTGATTGTGTTGCTCTACAAGCGGCCCTCGATAAAGTAAGTGAATGGTGTAATTTGAACAAACTACAATTGAATGCAAAGAAGTGCAATGTTCTAACTTTTACCAATAAACATCAGCTGGTCGAATTCAATTATTGCTTAGAAGATTCAGTGCTTACACGTCCATCAACCTTCAGCGATCTCGGTGTAACATTTGATAGTAAACTTAACTTTAATTGTCATATAAACACCATAACCAATGAAAGTTTTAGAACACTGGGATTTATAACACGATGTTCTCATGATTTTAATGACAGTAATACGCTGAAACTACTTTATCAGTCTTTTGTTCGATCAAAATTAGAATACTCATCAATTATTTGGTCTCCTCATTACAACCTACATATACAAAATATAGAGAGAATTCAGAGACGTTTCTTAAAGATTATAAGTTACAAGGAGGACGGTGTCTATCCTGCTATTGGTTTTCCCCAGACTGCACTTTTAAACAGATTTTCGCTTTCGAGTTTGGAGACTCGCCGAACTATTTCACAACAAATATTTCTTTTTAAAGTAATACATAATATAACAGATTGTAGTGCTATCTTAAGTTTACTAAATTTTCGAACACCTAGACCAGGTTCTAGACAAAACACTTTATTTTATCTGCCGACCCCCAGACCTAACGTACAGAAATTTTCACCATTGTACAAAATGTGTGAGAACTATAATAGTCTTCAAGGCCAGTTTGATATATTCCACTGCAATGTAGCTGAGATAAAGAGATTAACTGTATAAATTAAAACACGTTACCATATTTCTATTTACTTATATTCTTTTAATATTTTTTATATTTTATATGTACTTATCATCTCCTGCCCTGTAATTGGAATGCTCTGTTGGGCAGTGTATTGTTAAATAAATAAATAAATAAATAAATAAATAAATAAATAAAAACCCAATAATCAATATTTTATCAAAAAATATTTTGAAACTGTTAAAATTTAAGTCACATTACAAAAAACGTTAGACAGGGGTGTTGCTGATTATGATTTCGATATTATAATTTCGAAATTAAATGGCTGACGTAGACTTGCGATAGACACATGCAAAATCCTATTTAGTGTGTAGCTTGAATATGCATCTATCATGTGATCTCCGATATATGCTATGCACCAGTGGCGGCTCGTCAGGGGAGGCAGGGGAGGCTAAGCCTCCCCTTGGAAGAACCACCATATCTTCAAAAGTCTATCTTAAGAAATTTCAATTAGGTATATCTCAATTTTCAATATTTTTTATTGTTTATAATTCATTAATTAATTTTCAGTGTATATATAAAAGTTTTGCATTTCCTTTCCACAAACATACCTATAACGTTACAGTCCGGATAGTCTTTGTATGCATATTTCCCGGTCCGCTGGTCTTTTACTGAACGAACACTGCGGTTCGCTGGAGGCTAATACGAAATAGCTTCCAACTTTAATGCATTTACTTTAACATGAATGACCTTGAATTTCTTTGCGGTGTGTAAAATAGCAGAGTACTTCGAATAGCCAAAGGAAGCCAGCCTCCGACGTCAGTTCTTTACAGCGCATGTGCACATTGTGCACAGCTCGTTCTGGTGGTTCACAAAGAAAACGAACTGTTAGTTGCGTTTTAGCCGGTTAAGTTGACGTAAAAATACATAAAACATTTGATAGGCGGGCTAAAAATAAGTGCTCTAGGTGAAAATATGTCTTGTTGTCCAGACGTGGTGGATTATTTGTTATTAAATGGATTTACTACTCTTACTTATGACGAAAAGGTAAGAATTAAAAGAAATGCTAGGCCTACACCAGCAATGCCTTCGTTAGTTTTTAAAAGTGGTAAACAAAACAGAGGGTTTTGTGATAACAATTATAAAAAAGTCGAGTGGTTAATGGCATCAACAGTTAGAAACAAATTATATTGTTGGAGATGTTTATTATTTACTAATGATCAATCCTCAATTTGGGGCAGGGCCGGGTTTAATAATTTGCAAAATTTGTCGCGACGTTTAGAAAGGCACGAAAAATCCCAGGAGCATATTTCATCTTGCATTAAATTCGAAATGTTTGGTAAACAAAATATTGTAAAATTTGTTGGATTCTGCACATAAGAGAGAAATAGAAAATTTTAACGAAAAGGTCTGTGAGAATAGGGAAATATTAAAGAGGTTAATAGATGCCGCTATATATTTATCTTCACAAAAAAATTCTTTCCGAGGACATGACGAAAAACGAGAATCGTGCAATAAAGGAAATTTCAAAGAGCTGTTAGATTTTTTTAAAACTTATGACCCAAAATTAGAGAACTTTTTGAATAACGCCACTATTTTTTGAGACAATTCCGGTAATCTCAGCTTCTGTAGAATGATCATTTTCAGCACTTAAACGCATAAAAACATTTTTACTAGAAACAAAATGAGTCAAGACCGCCTCTCAAATGTATCGCTTATTTCAATAGAAAAACGTCTTTTGTCAGAATTGAAGAAACGCGATTCATTTTATGATGAAGTAATCAACCATTTTGCTAGTTCCGAAAATCGCAGGTTACCACTCATTTATAAAAATATTTAGGCTTTAAAGCAGAGATTAATATAGGTAGTTGTTATTTTAGAAAAAATATTTATTCGTGTTATTTATTTTTTAGGAAATATTTTTTAATTCTCCATAATATAGAGTTCCACGGTTATATTTTTTTCATATAACTTTTTTCTCAAAACTATTTTAATTTTTAATAAACGTTATAATTTTACACTCCTGGCAGTGATATTGAATACTATTTCTTGTTTGTAGAATAAAACACTTTAATTTTTTTACCAAAACTATTTTTATTTTTGTTAAAAGTTATATAATTTAATTACAAGTGGGATAGTAGGGCTCCTTTGGATACCGATACTCAAGTCGTAGGAACGAGAATTTCATGAGAATGATTTTTTCATCTCATCATATTTTCTATTTCCCTTTCATTCTATACTTTTATTAGTTCTATTCTCTTAAGTCGTGAATCGGTATCCTGGCGAACAACCCACGGCAAAAAAATGTAACGCGTCGTTACCTCAGGGGTGGTGGGGAAATGCACAAGTAGGCACATTGTAGTCATATTGCACATCAGTTGTCTTTCAGAATATCAAGCCTTCTCTGCAGACAATATCACGAGCCGCCACTGCTATGCACTGTGGCAGTATAGAGAGAATATGATAGGCCAAGGCGAGAGAATAATGGTCACAAACGATATTGTAATAAGTACTATGGTTTTCTACACCTATTAAACAAATAAGATAGACTGAAATTTGATAGCATTAATCGGTATCTACTGGTAAGAAGTGGAAAATGTAAACAAACAACAACCAAGTGTTGTCACTGTCAGCGAGTTGATTGTCAGCTGTAGTAGACGAGTAAAATTGGGAAGCAAAGACGCTTAGTTTCCGAGAAAAAAAAAACTGGCGTAGAACCAAACCAGACTTGGTGCGATTCTTTACTTAGGTGATCGTGTACATGAAACCACTTTTCACGACATTTTCTGGTGGTCTGGAACTTTTTTATTTCGAAAAAACTGTAAAAAAATGAATTTTCCATGAAACATGTTTTTTAACGTCCCCATCGTTATATTTTTAAAAATAATTGTGCTATGGAACTCATTTTTTTTTTTAAATTGAAGTAGACACAATAGCGCTTCTAACTATGTACAATGTGATTGTAAAATATATTTTTTTTAATTGTTAAAATAATAGCAAACTTAAAGTTGTTATTTTCGTGAATGTATTTTTCAGCAATCGAGAAAAATTTTTATTTATGAAAATATGTATATACATGCTGTGAACAAATTGAAGCCAATATATGAAAAAAGTTTTTAGAATCATAATTTTTGATGTGCAGATTATAGTATGTAGTCAGCGATTTTTTTAAAACGGGCTAAATCATATTCTTGCACGCCCGGCTCTCATTATACTGCTTACCGCCTGCGGACTACGGTTGTTGGATTCATGTGTACTAATCGGGTTTTTATTAACAGCTCCAAAATAGGTACGAACCTACCTTTTGTTGTTTTAAGGTAAAAAATATTTAAAAGCAGGTAAATATAAATCATTGTTATAAAGTAAGTACCCACCTAATAAGTAGGTTATTACACATTTTTGATTGAATTAAACCAAGACGCAGGAATAAAACAACTTTATTTTTTTGCAACTATTTTTCGATTGAAAAATGAGTATTTAGTTACGTAGGCCCTGCGTTAAAAGCATTCTAGTTCGTCTGTACATTCATCGAAACCTTTAAATAACAGTATTTCAAGTACGGCATTTACATTCGTTACAACATTTTAGGCCTTCTTTAACACAATCATATTTTCGATTTTCACATTTTTATCTGAAAAATAAATACTTAATGAAAATATTGTCCAAACATCGTCACTTAAATTCCGTCCTGAACCATGTGCATTTATAAGTGTAGTTGGCATATTGCTTCTGTACGATATTCTAAGTTGATGCATAAACCTGCAATAGTTAACTAAATGTATTAGATAGGAAATCTATGATTTAAATATATATGTTTACCTTAAAAATGGGTGGTAAAAGGTACCTTCAGTTGAAGGAAGCTCCGTTTGTTGTTGTTGCTAATTTGATCCTTAGGTCGTTTAATATCTGAATTTGTTTACTTTTGTTTTTGTGCAGTACTAGAATCAATTTTGTAAAGATTTTTAAAGCTTCGTCTTTAGACAGCAATGGCAATTCCGATAATTTTTTAAAAGCAACAATATTCTTTAAGAACATCAAACGCAGATTTTTTAAATATGAAAAAAAAACCATTAGTGGTGTCGCAACCAGTAAAACAATGAAAACAAGAACAAACTGTAGTTCATAAACTTTGCACTACCTTCTATATTTACAAAAATTGTCTGCTAGTGAAAGAAGGAGAGTAAGTAAAATTAATACGTCTATATCAACTAATTTCACCAATGTTTGTTTGCTAAATTTAGTTTCGTACATTGCATGCAAAATCATCCTGGTATATCTTACTGTTTGCTAAATAGATTTTTGGTCATTTCTGAATGACGTTTATGTAGTGAAACTACTTTTTCTGTTAATTTAAATCCTCCATCTATTATTAATATTTCGTATTCGATTAAGTACTGTGCAGCATCTGTTGCAAATCGGCGCGGCGCTGCGGCACTGTATGATTGCAAAAAACGTTCATGTTTTCAAAACTTGTCTACCTATACGACAGTCTATATGATATTTTAATTAAATTTCGTCATTTAAAATATCTTTTCTGACACAATATTTCCGCGATGTCGTCTTTTTTCAGCACTAGATATTAGTGACGACAAACCTTGTATCCTAGGTCTTGGTAGGTACCACATATTTGTCATCATCCCGCGCAATTTTCTTACAAATAATGCACTCCATTATTTTAGAAAACTAAATTGCGAATATTCTACAGCATCGCATTTATTTAAAACTATTTATACGTATACTCTAAATCCCGCAAACTACTAATATACGATTCAAATGTATTGACCCCTCATTTTAACCGCGAAATCTCAAAAATGGCGGACCAGAGAAAATTTGAGAAAATATGTGTTCATTATGTGTCTATTGTAAATTATTCACTGAAGTTTGAAAAATGTACATTGGACGGTTTTGAGGTTCTGCTAATTTATATTGAAAAATACCCTACTTTTTAAGGAAATTTTGACCATACCAGTTTTAAATTCATTATATCTTGAAAAATATGCCTACTATATGAATAATATTTTAGATAGCGATAAAGCGCGGCGTTTTTTGTACGAAGAAATTATTTCATCATTTTTTATTCTAAAATTTGGCAGTTATTGTCAAAAACGTGACTTCATGTTTATTCGGCTATTTACCAAGGTATTTAAAAGATTTTTAATAAAATAGTTAATCATATAAAATGTAAGGATTTTCAGAAAAAAAAATTGGTATATATCAAATATTAATTTAGTTATCAAGTGCAATAGATAATATTGCAGAACCCGGGCAATAATATTATCTATTGCACTTGATAACTAAATTAATATTTGATATATACCAATTCTTTTTTCTGAAAATGCTTACATTTTATATAATTAACCATTTTATCAAAATTTTTATAAATACCTTGATAAATAACCGAATAAACATGATGTGTTTTTTAGAATAACTGCAAAATTTTAGAATAAAAAATTATGAAAAAATTTCCTCGTACAAAAAATACCGCGCCTTATCGGCATCTAAAAGATTATTTATATTGTAGGCATATTTTCAAATATATAATGGATTTAAAACTGGTATTGTCAAAATTTCCTTAAAAAGTGGGACATTTTTCAATATAACTTAGCAGCACTTCAAAACTGTCCAATGTACATTATTCAAATTTCAGTGAATGATTTACAATAGACACATAATTTTTTCAATTTTTTCCGTTCCTCCGTTTTTGAGATATTCGCGGTTAAGGTGAGGGGTCAATACATTTGAATAGTCTATTTAATTAGACGCATCTTATCCTACCTTCCATACGCGGTGTACAATAATACATATGACTAATTTAGCGCGCTTTAAAAAAAATCGCTGTTGCCAAACGATACACATTGGGAAAAAAATAATTATACCAAAAACTTTTCTAATGTTTGGGCTACATTTGCTTCACTGTATGTGTATAAACATTTTCAAAAATAAAAAAGTTTATCGATTGGTGAAAATTGTAATACGTAAAATTCAAATATCTAGTTTTCCTAATTTTTAAATAAATGAAATTGCGAACTGTGTAAAAACCATTAGTACAGTTAAAAGCGCTATTGTGTGTACTTTAATTGAAAAAAAAAACAACGTCGATAGCAACATTAGTTTTGAAGATATGACGGTGGAAACAAAAAAAAAACACATTTCATTTAAAATGCAATATTTTCCCTTTTTTTTAATTTAAAAAGGTCCAGACCACGAAAAAATGTCGTGAAATAAGATTTCATATGCCCAGTGACATGCTTAACAAAACCTACCATGTTTGACCTGGTTCTACGCCAGAAAAAAAAAACGGCACGATAGAGTCTCGAATTCGCTCCTCTATAGCAAGAGTTGATCGCTGTCGATTTAAAATATCATTGGATCAGTGAAACAGTGATTTTTGAACTTGTATTTGTGATTGGCCGGATGCAGTGAATTATGAATCGATAATTCACTACAGTCAATTATAGGTACCTACGAATTTTCACTAAGAAAATGCTAATAATAATGGGCTTGTTCCATGATATTCTTTTTATATGGTTTTTATACTTTTTCATATTGTACTCGATGTTCTCATTATGCACTTAAAATTTCGTATTATTAACTTTTTGCGTTTTCGAGATATAAGGAGTTGAAATTAGTAATAGTTACAAAAACCGAGCGCTGATTTGTGACGTCACTATACGCAAGTGACGTAAGAAAAATGGCTTTCTGTGGCCTCTGAAATTTATACTGAAAAGTCGAAAAACATAGAATTTTCAAACGCTGGTAACTAAATAAATACATCGAGTGGAAGTTCAAAAAAATTCGTCCGGACAGGAGCGAGAGAAAATTGTAATTTTTTGACATTTCACCAAATTGTACTCCTTCACTGTCAAGAAGTAAACAAAACAAACAACACTTCGAAAACACTTATAATTATTATAACAACTAAGGAGCGTCAAGTCTATTGAGATCGCCGAGTCTATGCGTATAGTGACGTACGCCTGGCCACGCCCCATTTTCGCGAGGTGGAGATTTGTAGTAGTTTTTAAGATACTAAACGTGCGAATAATGTGGCTAAGAAAATAAGGTTTTATGTTGCCCAAGTGTTCTAGTGTGGGCCACCCTACGAGCGACGTGGTTAGCGTCACTGGTTTCACCTGGCTAGCACAGTAAAGATACGGAGAGCAAAAGGGCAGTGGAGTTCAAGGCTTGGGCGCCATTGATTACTGAGTGTAATCAAGGAAAATTGAAGATAAAGATAAAGATAAACAAAAGACAATAGTTACATATGTACAATAGAACTATATTACAAAATATTATATTACAAAAAATATGAGCTATCACAGCATCAGCGATACTGTATAGCAAAATATTAAACCGAAATATGTACAAGAAAAACTATATTACAAGACACACTATATTACAAGTTGCTCAACAGCAAGATAAACTTGAGGCGTTTACGAGACAAAAAAATATATTACAAAAGATACGTCTCGCAACGTTACCTCAATACTAAAAATCATATATTTCAACAAGATATGAACATTTACGAGATTTAAACCGAACTATAATACAAAGAGGTATCTCGCAAATAATCCAACAAACAAACTATTTACAGCACTAGATATACTAAAGTGCAACACAAAATATATTACAAAGTAAGGCCTGGGGGCTACTTGAGAATATTACGAGAGACAAAATAACTATATTACAAAAAAAATGTCTCGTAACGGTTTCTCAATACTCACCAAACATATATTACAACGAAATGCCCCATGGCTTTACCACATCAACACTATATATACTCGTTACACAAAATGCACCACGACTATTACCATATTTAACCAAACAAATGTGCATATACAATACTACGATGGAAAATTTCAACAATGAATCAAGATAAAGGTAACTGTGAATTAAGATATATTACAACGAATTCACAAAACTAAATCTTACAAAAGTCGCTTGATTCTACGATTTAAACTTAAGATGCTTGGCTTTATGAACCAAAACTAAGTACATTGCTTTCATGAAGTGAGAACTACTATAAGTGAAAATAATCCCTTTTATGTGAGATAATAATCAAAAGTACTTATCTTTTGTTTTAAAACTCCTGGTGAGAGAAATTCCTAAGTACACTCCTGTTCTGGGATGAATACGGATTTATATAGGCTGATGTTGGGTACCTCCATTTTGCTGACTTGGAATGATTTACTTAGTAGTAAATTCTTAAAAATGCGCCATGTCGAAGAATTCCATAATAAAGAGAAACGTAGCATTGTAGAATTCATTTTCTGATTATTAAGAAAAGCTGAATATAGGTAATTGTTCACGAAGCAAAGGTGTAACATCGAGATCACTTCGAAGTTAAAATGAAATTTGTAATTGTATAGTATAGAAAAAGAAAAAGAACCTAAAACAATATTTTTATACGTTAGATGGTATTTAACGATATATAATTATTTAACTATTACCTTATACGTCTATAAGGTTCCTTCCTATTTTAATATCCCCATTAGGGTCTTACAAAATTTCTATTACGTCCACCTCGCAGGACGGCTCAAGTGAAAGAGAAGGAATTTAGTCTAACGCGGCGTATTGTGACATATGTCCCGGACCGACAGTAACGTGGCTCCGCCCCAAAAAGTAGTTCTCTTATTTTAGTGAAATATTTAATTAGCTGAAGGATCTATATTGTTACTGAGAGTTCTACGTTTCATGTGACTATCCGACTTTATTATAAATACTCGACTCAACTTAATTTTTCAGTTAGTTTGATTTATTTACTTAATTTAATTTGAATATCATCGAGCGTGCGCTGTTCAACACACCGATGCATAAGCATAAGCTACTACCAAATTCTCATCTGTTTAGGAATGTTCGTTATAGTACCAGAGCATAGGATAATAAAACGTTTGATTATTAAAATTTTTCTACTAAATGTTAGAAAATGTAACGAAGAATGCTTTTGTGCATTCCGCACGTTACAATAAGATTCTGATTTTTTGCAGATCCATTATACTATACTTGCACTTTCGATTTATGAAATAAAGAAAATATGCCGAACAAGCCCATTATTGTCATATAAATAGGAGTAGAAAAAGAAAGTTTCTAAAATATTTGCATTTTAAAATATAGGGTGATTCGTGAGGAGAGGGCCGTACTTTACGAAAAGATAGAAAACATTGAGGTGATCTTAAATCCCCAAACACTAATGGCTAAAGCGGCCCCGTTTTCGAAATACAGGGTGTTTTATATTTTTTGGAAGAATATTCTTTTCGCCATATTCGTAAGCGGAATGTATGAAATTTTGTATTTTGATTAGAGTTGTCATTCACCATCTAATGCCTGGGGTATTAATAAAATATGAGGGCCGACCCAAAATAAAAATACTTTTAAGTTATTCCTACAAAATAACACTCTGTATACTGTTTATAAAATATTTGACATTAAAATATTAATTTACACCTAGAAAGATACAACATCCCTTAAAAAAAATGTTGGCACCATTTCATTGTTGAAATAAAAAAATTAAATTGTTGAGGGTTCAATTTTTTTTTTCTTTAGATGAGAAATTGAGAGAAAAAAGTCACTCTAGGGATTAACTATATATTATTTTTTTTGTTCCCTATCTGCACTACCAAAAGGTAGTTCTCCAAACTCTGGTTTCGGCAATATTTAATTCATTGCCAGAGTAATTAATTGTTACAATCATCAAGTCTTGCTATTACATTTGTTTTAAAAGTTATGGCTACGTACTTTTTAATAATCAAGTAGGTACCTGTCAAAAATCAGTCATATTGTAATTAAGAAGTGTCACGTCACCACTGTTGTTTTTATATGGTTTCGTCTATGGATATTGCAATGACAATGCAAAAGCTGTTGAAAGGGAATACAGACGCCGCGCGCCGGTTTGGAAATCAACGTGTACCAGATTATAAAACATTTTATAGAGTGTTTAGACATCTTTCTGAAACTGGAACCGTTCCCTCAATCATGAAAATAGAACGCCCTGTTAGGCAGACCCGGCAAGAAAAAGATTTGATTTTAAATGTGGTTGACCAGAACCCAAAAATCAGCACAAGAATAATTGGTCAACAATTAAATATTCCTCAAACCAGAGTTTGGAGAACTATTAAAGGCGAAAAAATACATCCTTATCATATCCAAATTGACCAACGATTGGTGCCAGGTGATGAAGTATTTCGGTTCACTTTTTGCCGCTGGGTTTTATATTTGGAGTCGAGAATCTCCGTGCAATAATCCAAAAGAATTTCCAACATAGATTTTCTGTAAATGTGTGGTGTGGGATGTTCAATAATAATCTCATAGGTTCTCATATTTTTGAAGGTCGCTTAAATGGCGACAATTACTTAGATTTTTTACAACATACTGCCAAATTTATTAAGTAATGTAAACACAAGAGGAATGTGGTTCCAACATGATGGGGCTACGCCGCATTTTTCGGTACGAGTCAGAAACTATCTTAATAAACAATATTCAAATGGGTGGATTGGTCGGGGTGGTCCCGTTGCATGGCCTCCGAGATCACCAGATCTCACACCCCTTGACTATTTTTTGTGGGGTTATTTAAAAACTGTATATAAGTATATAAAGAAGAAATAAATACCAGAGAGCAGCTGATTGCAAGAATTGAGCATTTTTGCAATGAAATTAAAAACAATTTAGAGATTGTTAGAAAAAGTGTAAATGAAATGACATATCGATCAAGAAAATGTATTGAATTTGGCGGTGGTCACTTTGAAAATGGACTGTGATTCAAAATAATTTAATTGGATTTAGTAAGTTTGACTGATTTCTTATGTTCTAGTTAAATTGTTAATTTTTATTATTTATTATTTTGTTAAGTTTATTAATTACACATTCATTACAAAATATTTTTTTTATTTCACCAGGTATATGTGATGAATTTTTATTCTCCCTATTTGCACTACCCTTTGCTAGTGCAGATAGGGAACAAAAAAATATATGTAGTTAATCCTTAGAGTGACTTTTTTCTCTCAATTTCTCATTTAAAGAAAAAAAATTTGAACCCTCAACAATTTAATTTTTTTATTTAAACAATGAAATGGTGCCAAAAGATTTTTTATAGGATGTTGTATCTTTCTAGGTATAAATTAATATTTTAATGTCAAATATTTTATAAACAGTATTCTGGGTCCGGCACTGATGTTTTATTAATATCCCAGGCATTAGATGGTGAATGATTACTGTAATCAAAATACAAAATTTATTGCATTACGCTTACGCATTACATATATATCTAAAAAATATAGAACACCCTGTATTTCGAAAACGGGGCAGCTTTAGCCATTACTGTTTGGGGATTTAAGATCACCTCAATGTTTTCTATCTTTTGGTAAAGTACTACCCTCTCCCCACGAATCACCCTGTAGAAGACACATATTCTCCGATTGGATATAACTGACGCGTTTAACATTTCAGCACTTGAGGCGCATAGTTCCATCAAGGCCGTTGAGAGAAAATCGGGGCCCGGGGTGTAGTAACATACGACTTCCACAAATCTTCGGCATAAATTTCGACGGGCGGGGGTTGGAATTCATCATAATAAACTATTTATCTCTATAAAAAATCGGTAAAGTTATTTACACAGAACTTCCCTCGTTATTTGTGCATGACAGTCACTCAAAAAAATTATTAATTACGAAATGACATTGGGAATAATAATCGAAATATAATTATTGGTATTATTACAAGGAAAACCTGATAACTTTTGGTCAAAAAAATATACAGAGTGTTCATCCAACAGCAAAAGTTCAATATACTAAATAACAGGTGCCAAATATGGAAGGCTTGCGCAAATACCTTTATAAATGTCCACCATGACTCAATTATTTCTTGGGATGCCATTATTCAATAAAAGTATATAATAGGATATGCCAAATATTATTGCCATCTCTCACATTTTCAATCCCACATTCACGTAATGGAGTGGAAGTATAGTGGTGATTAAAATATAGAACAAATTTTCAAAAATGTTTTCTGTCTGTTCTAGTGTTAAATTTTTTTCCAAATTGGTGAAAATATGTTGCAAATTTTTTTTTCCGAAATAGGTTTAGAATGTTATGAAACGTGGAAATTTTAAATTTGAGCAAAAAAATATTTCGTCTATTCTATAATAGTGATAAATAGATTACTAAAACATGTTTTCATTTTTTTTTATTTTTCTAAAACATTATTAAATTTGTTTTAATAAATTTGGAATGCCATGGAAACGTGGAAATTTTAAATCGGAAAAAAAAATCCATCTATTTGTGGTAAAATTTTTTCAAAAATTTTTAATTTTTTTTTAATTTTTCTTTAAATAGATTTAGAACGCTATGAAACGTGGAAATTTTAAATTTTGAGAAAAAAAAAATTAATCTATTTTGGTGGTAAAAATTTTTTCAAAAATTTTCAATTTTTTTTTTTCTTTTAAATAGGTTTAGAATGCCATGAAACGTGGAAATTTTAAATTTGAACAAAGAAAAAATTTTTTTTTAGTGGTAAAAATTTTTTCAAAAATGAAATTCTACCAGTTCTTCGCTGACAGTAGGGTTAACTACCTACCAAATTTGACTGCTCTCCGTCAAGTAGTTTTTTAGTTAATGCACCAACAGACAGACAGACAGACAGACAGACTGACGGAATTGAAAAACCTATATTTTCGGAATCTACGTGTTCTGAAACGTCAGAATCCGAAAAAATCTCGGAGGGTGATTTTTTCTCGAATACAATATTTCCCTTCGGTATGCGAGGGAAGTAAAAATTTAAAAAGCGGGGGTATTCGAAGAGCGAGAGATGACATTCCTCCATTTGAATATTTATCTCAATCGAAATAATATTTTTCACGGTGGAAATTTTATGTTATTTACATCACACTAATCATCTCAAAATATACCTCTCTCGTTTTACCTAATGCAAATGCAAATCTCCAACTTCAGGTGGAATCCGGGCCCCCTTAAAACCACCGGGCCCCCTCAAAAATCGCCGAGCCCGGGGGTAAACACCCGCCCCCTCTCGATGGGCCTGAGTACAATGCAGACGAATATAACGAACTTTTTTTTATCTTCCCGACATGTAATAATAGATAAATATTAATGCACCTACGAAGAATTCATTTTTCCCTAGGCGCCAAAATGTCTAGCGCCGGCTCTGTATACAATCCTACTTGCACCTTCCACGAGTAGGATTTACATCCGATAAGCGGTGCTTTATTAAGCGTTAAGTTCCAGACAAAACTAGACAAATATCCAAAGAATTACAGTATAATTAAGCCTTCCAAATTCCAGTCATATTGTGTGAGATGCGAGTCGCAGTCCGCGGTGTATAATTACAAACAATTGAATATCGATATAGCGGCGGCTGCGGCTGAAAACAAAACAAAGAAACCGTTGATTGTTCAGGTCATAAAGCTAGCAGAAGACGGTGGTGTTTCTGAGACAGTAGGCCGCGTTCTCAACAAATGACAGGCGCAGAAAAGGCGCGCCCAAGTGTGAAGATACCTCTCGATCAGATAATATGCGTACGGGTCATTTCTTTGCCGCCTCCCGGTCTTGTGTGTCAACGCAGCCCTCGCCTCTTTCGCTCCACCCCCACAGGATCGGTGTTCTGCCCTAGCAAAAAATACAACCGCCGAAAATATATAATCTGGTCTCTATACAATATTGATAATTTGGTACAGGGCATTATTTTCTTTACGTCACATTTTTACACGCCAAGAGGCGCATAATAAAAACCGCTGCCTAAGGAATCACTACTTCCACATCCAGATTCTTCATCCAAGTCGTTTTAAAGGAAACATCTTGACTATATTTGCACTCTAGTATGTGGAAATTATTGGTCATAGAATTTTAATAATATTTGGGGCAGATGTCATAGAAAAGTTTGAGGAGTTGGTTTCTACCATATACGTCAAAAATGAAGTTTTTAGTTCACCCTACTTATTTTCTACTATTCACCTCCCACCCCTTCAATGGAGGCATCTCAATCAGATGTCACTACAATACATACGTGTACTAATCTCAAGTGAATATCTCAATTTGATGTTATCAATCCCATTAATAATGAAGCGGAGGTGGTGGAGTTTGAAAAATATTAGAAAGAAATCTGAGGCCTTGGTTTCTAGTATATACACCAAATCCCAAATTTCGGTACTCTTATCATCTTGATTTACTTATTTTCCCCTAGTCACTCCTATTAACCCTAACCCTTCTACGGAATCATCCCAAAATATAATCTAGTTCCAGATGTCGTTAGATGTCTACCAAATTACAAGTGAATATCTCAATTTTATTTTATCAACCCCTTTAATAATGTAGTAAGGGTAGTGGAAGGGTTGAAACATATTGTTAAAAAAATTGAGGTCTTGGCTTCTAGGACATACACCGAATTTCAAGTTGAAATACTCTTACCAGCTTTCTTTACTTATTTTTCCCTATTTACCTCTACTTACCCCCACTCCTTCAACGCAATCATGTCAAAATATAATCTAGTTTCAGATATAATTATAATATATAAATGTACCAAATTTCAAGTAAAATTTTAAATTTAATTTTATCAACTCTTAATAAGGGAGTGGGGGTGGTGGGGAGAAATAGAAAATACTAATAAAAAAACCTGAGACCTTCGCTTCTAGTACATACACCGAATTTCAAGTTTCTGTAGTCTTACCAGCTTGCTTTATTTATTTTCCCCTATTTACCCCTATTTAACCTCCAACCCTTCAACGGAATCATCTCAAAATATAATCTAGTTCCAAATGTCGTTATGATACATATGCGTACTAAATTTCATGTGAATATCTCAATTTTATTTTATCAACCCCTTGAATAATGGAGTAGGGGTGGTGGGGGCTGAAATAAATTATCAAAAAATCTGGGGCCTTTGCCTCTTGTACATACACCGAATTTCAAGTTTCTGTAGTCATACCTGCCTGCTTTACTTATTTCCCCCTATTTACCCCTAAATAACCCCAACCCTTCAAAGGAATCATCTCAAAGAACAATCTAGTTCCAGATGTCGTTATAATTCATACGTGTATCAAATTTCAAATGAATATCTCAATTTTATTTTATCAACCCTTGTAATAATGAAGTAGGGGTGGTGGGGGTTGAAAAATATTATAAATAATCTGAGACCTTGGCTTCTAGTATATACACCGAATTTAAAGTTTCTATAGTCTTACCAGCTTGCTTTACTTATTTTCCCCTATTTACCCCTATTTAACCCCCAACCCTTCAACGGAATCATCTCAAATTATAATCTAGTTCCAGATGTCGTTATAATACATACGTGTACCAAATTTCAAATGAATATCTCAATTGTATTTAATCAACCCTTTTCATATTGGAGTAGGGGTGGTCATCTCAAAGAATAATCTAGTTCCAGATGTCGTTATAATTCATACGTGTATCAAATTTCAAATGAATATCTCAATTTTATTTTATCAACCCTTGTAATAATGAAGTAGGGGTGGTGGGGGTTGAAAAATATTATAAATAATCTGAGACCTTGGCTTCTAGTATATACACCGAATTTAAAGTTTCTGTAGTCTTACCAGCTTGCTTTACTTATTTTCCCCTATTTACCCCTATTTAACCCCCAACCCTTCAACGGAATCATCTCAAATTATAATCTAGTTCCAGATGTCGTTATAATACATACGTGTACCAAATTTCAAATGAATATCTCAATTGTATTTAATCAACCCTTTTCATATTGGAGTAGGGGTGGTGGGGGTTGAAAAATATTATAAAAAAATCTGACGCTTTGGCTTCTAGTACATACACCGAATTTCAAGTTTCTGTGGTCTTACCAGCTTGCTTTACTTATTTTCCCCTATTTACCCCTATTTAACCCCCAACCCTTCAACGGAATCATCTCAAATTATAATCTAGTTCCAGATGTCGTTATAATACATACGTGTACCAAATTTCAAATGAATATCTCAATTTTATTTAATAATAATAATAATAATAATAATAATAACTTTATTCATACTTAGGCCATATTAAAATGGATGTACATGTCAAATAGATATTAAATAGCATAGAAAAAAGTAATATGAATATAGGATATTAGTTTAGTTGATGTATGCAACACAACTAAACTGCGTCATAGTAAGAAAAAAAAAGAAAAATATGTAAATATAACAAACTAGTGTACGACATAAATACAAACAAACATATAGGTATATACATATACATATATAAATAGATATCACATGAATGACTAAAATGATGTCAATCTATAGTATCATTTAAATATTCAGTAACTGTATAATAACATTTATTGACAAGCAGGTTCTTTAATATTTTTTTAAACGAATTATAATTTCGATTTTTGTAGTGTTCAGGAAGCTTATTAAATAATTTTACTCCCGCATATGAAGGCGAAAATTCATACTTAGATGTATTATGATTCACAGTGCATAGTTCATTCCTTTTCCTCGTATTATAATTGTGATGCTGGCAATTTGTTTCATACAAGTGAATATTTTTTTTTGTATGTAGTAGAATTTTAAAAATGTATATGCATGGGAGCGTCATAATTTTATTGTCGGCAAAAACAAATTTGCATGATTCTGTGCTTCGCATGCTGAATATTAGTCTTATAATTTTTTTTTGCATTATAAAAATCCTTATGCTTTCCGGTGCATTACCCCAGAGTGTGACATTATATGACAGATGGCTGTAGACCAGTGAATAGTATACATTTAACAGGTAATGTGTAGAAAGTAGGTCTTTCATTTTTAAGATGGCATAGTAAGATCTGCTAATTGTTTTGCTCACGTGGTCAATGTGAGCTGACCAGCTTAAATTATCATTTAGGAATACCCCCAAGAACTTAGTGACTGAGCTCTCGTTCAAAGTGATGTTATTGACAACAATATTGTTGATGTGGTGTTTCTTTTTGTTGTAAAAGTTGAGGCAGATGGTTTTATCTATGTTTAAAATGAGATTATTTTCTTTACACCACTTTTGAAAATCATGTATAACTCGCGTTATCGATTTATTTAAGTCCTCAGCAGTCGGTGATGAAACCGCCACTGTTGTGTCATCTGCGAACATTGTGACACATGTAGATGTAAGAAAAGTTGGCAATTCGTTAACATACAGAGTAAATAGTAACGGGCCCAACACCGACCCTTGAGGCACACCTCTGTGTATGTTGTAATAATTTGAGGTATTTTCTTGTACTTTAACACATATTTTCCTGTCTTTGAGGTAGGACATTATCCAGGATAAAATGCAGCCCCTTACTCCTATATTATAAAGCTTTTGTTTAAGAAAAGAATGATCAATACAGTCAAATGCCTTTGATAGATCAAAGAACACTCCAGCTACTAATTGCCCCTGATCTACACTTTTATAAATGTATTCCATAAGCTGGTATGCTGCAGTTTCCGTTGATCTATTCATACAAAAACCATGTTGACAGTCAGTTATGATTTTTTGATTTATAAGAAAAGTTGTTAATCTATTGTAAATAAGCCGTTCAAAAATTTTAGAGAGCACATTTAGAATTGCAATAGGCCTATAGTTGTCTACACTATTAGGATCGCCTTTGTTTTTATAAATTGGAATTACTGATGCAATTTTCAACAATGAAGGGAATTGCCCCTGTTCAAAAGATAAATTTATAATGTAAACTAATGGGTTTACAATGCTTTCTGAAACAGCTTTGATTAATTTCGTTGGAATACCATCCACGCCTACACTATTTTTATTTTTCAATTGAGAGATGATTTTTAAAATTTCCTCTCTATCAGTAGGAGCAAAAAAGAATGATTTTGTATTGGTAGATGAAAGAGTGCAGTTTTTAGAGGAAAATGTTTAATCAACTCTTTTCATATTGGAGTAGGGGTGGTGGGGGTTGAAAAATATTATAAAAAAATCTGACTCCTTGGCTTCTAGTACGTATACCGAATTTCAATTTGAAAGATGTAATAAAATATCTTAGGCCTTAACTTCTAGTACATACACCAAATTTCAAGTGTCTGTTCTCTTACAAGCTTGCTTTACTTATTTTTCCCTATTTTCCCCTATTTAACCCCCAACCCTTCACCGGATTTCCTCAAAAAACAATCCAGTTCCAGATCTCGTCATAATATATACGTGTACAAAATTTCAAGTCAATATCTCAAACCGTTCCGGAGAAAACGTGCGGACAAAAAAAAGTTACAGACAGACAGACAGACCGACAGACCGACAGACAGACCGACAGACAGATAGAAATTTTTTTCGCTCAAATTTAAAATCTCGACGTTTCATGACATTCTAAACCTATTTCACGAATAAAAATTTTTGAAAATTTTTTTGCGATTACTATACTTCCAATCCACTACGTGGATGTGGAAGTAATAAATTGAGCTGTGCCTTGTTATAATGGACCAAAATATACATAATACAGTATGTGATTGAGTGGAAGAGCGTAGGTACTCATACCCTGAGGATCAGCGAACTCTGCCCTTTGATAGATGTATTATTAAATTATTACATTTTGTTAATATGTTCTATTTCAATATCTATCAATAAAAGCAATTATTATTATTATTATTATTATTATTAACATATTATTTTCTTTGCAGTATTTGCTTATTTACTTATTGGATATTTTGTATAATTACTGCACATTCTATGAGATACTCTTATACTAGTTTTTTTTTGTTAGTTTTAGACATTTTTTGTTTAATTACAAAACAAAGTTTTTCTAAATTTAAGTAATATCTTTTTTATTAATTTATCGACTTTGTTCATAAACAACAGAGTTCTTCGTTTAGCTAACAAGAAACGTGACGGACGGACAGACAGACGGACGAACATTTTGAAAGTCGTCACAAACAAAACGACATGAATTTTTTTCTCTATGCAATGCAATATACTCTTCGTTCTCGTATTTGTGGAGGTATAATGGAGTACTGATTGAATGCACAGTATTCTAGTTAAACATAGAGTCGCACATAAGAACTGTTCAGTGCAAGTGAGAGTGGTATATAAGTACACAATACGTTATTCTGCGTATTCGGGTACTATGACATACTTACATTGTTTCCACCTGTACAGGTTACAAGAATATCAGTTATTTATTTTATTTGTAAAATATTCCTTTTTGAATACGCTGGCGCCCTAAAAATTGCCATTTTGCAATCAAATAACTAAAACTAAAAACAAAATTATTCAGTTGGAACCTCGACCCAGCCGCAGGGCTAAGCTGGTTGCTACAGTCTCGCTCATTTTTTCGCTCAGTCGCCAATTGAAGGAAAGGTAGGGTTACAAAACTTCGGTAACTTCCTGGTACCACGACGCCGCGTCGTAATGAACCCGCCCTAGCCAGTCAGAATAACGCTTTCAAACTTCCAGACTAGAATTGTATACTACCTGAGAAAATAAGTCTTAGTCAAATTCCGTAGCTTGCGACATTGTTGGCTCCTCGTCTAATTAGTCCGACCTTACGTGGTAAAAATGTCATGCAAATGTTTCTCGTCTGCCACCGTGACAAAATGGTAGAGGAGGAGGGGGTAAAGCACGGAATACAATTCAATTCGGCATTTTTAACCTGATTATCGTGGAACTTTCAATCTGCCAACACTAAAAGATGTTTGCATATTTATTTATTTAATAATACATCATCCAACAGTACAGAACCATTTATAGGATGGAAATATAATCTAACTTAACCTAACCTTACCTTCAGTTTCTCAGTTTAAAAATTTCAGGAAGAGATGCTGAATGTTTTTCAACTTATCGTTATGAGTGTTATATCCAGATTGCCAGACCAGTGAAGCATACTCCAGTATAGATCGAGTGAAGGCAAAATAAAGCATTTTAAAGGTTGTTGCATGATCAAAGTCATGGCTGTTACGCAATAGGAAGCCTAACATTCTGTATGCATGCGAAATTACAGCATCAATATGGTTAGTGAGGGCTAATTTATTATCAAAGGTTACAGCCTAGGTCCTTGAAGGTACATGGTCTGTTTAGCATGTCGCCATTAACATTATAATTATATATAACAGGGGATTCCTTGGTTGTATAACTCATAACATTGCACTTACCAACATTTAGGTGAAGATCATTTTCTTCGCATCAAGCCGGTAGCTTAATTACATTGTTTTGAAGTTTTTCGCAGTCATTAATTTTATTACTCCTATGCAACATTTTAATGTCATCGGCATAGATTAAGAATTACACGTCTAATCACTAATGTTGTTAATAAAAATATTGAAGAAAAGAGGCCCAAGTATTGATCCCTGGGGTACTCTTGACGTTGCTCAGTATTCAACAGATTTATATCCATGATAAGATACGAATTGAACTCTATCAGTTAAGTAATTCTCATAACATTGAAGGAAACTGTCAAATTTACAAAGAAGTTTACTATGGTTCGGTCTGTCAAACGCCTTAGAAAAGTTAGTATAAACAGAATCTACCTGCATGTGAGAGTCAATTGAGTCAGAAATGTACTGAGTAGCGCAGATAAAGTTCGTTACGGTGGAGCGACCTTTTATAAAACCGTGTTGTTGCGTAGATATCTTCAGTTGAATATGTGCATAAATGTTATCACGTAGTAGGTATTCGAAAGCTTTACCAAAATTACATATGATTGTTATTGGTCTATAATTAGTAACATCATGTTCTTCACCTTTTTGGTCACACGACACACTTTAGAGTATTTCCAAACACCAATAATTAAATTAGAAATTATGCACGGGGGATATACAAAAATGCTGGTACAGTCTTTCAGTAGAAATTCTGGAATTTCATCTGGGTCCGCAGTAAGTTTAGGTTTCATTGTTTTTAACGCCATGCAACTTCATCCTCGGAAAACCATTTAATGTCCAAACAGTCAAACGAAAGATTATTGGACTTGGTTACTGGTTACTTGCTGGAAATAGGAAATACGTTAGCAAAGGCATCGACGATACCCAGAGGTTCATTGTTATAGGTCATGTCTTTAGGTATACTAGTTCTTCCTTTTTTCCATTGATTAATTTATTGAGTACAGATGTGACATTGTATAAATTTGAAGCACAATTTTAATATCCAACTTGATTTATGATCTAAGTCTACGAAATTCAGTTAGCGATTCATTATTACCATGGCATTTAAATAATATCAATTTCTTATTCCTTAGCGTTATATTTTTTATAATTTCGCCGTTAAACAAACGCGGAAACTGTCTTTTATTTTTCGGAGTTTTGAGCTTAAGCATGTTCTCACTAAAAAGAATCAACACAAATTTTAACATCATAGTCCTTTAGGAACGACTAGTTAATGTCCAGCGGTTGTTTATACAGAAGAGGAAGATTTGCCTTGCGTAAGTTAGAGTTAGCTAATTTTATCGGAAATTTCATATTAGGATTCATAAATTAAATTTCAAGGTTAACGATAAGAGCAGGATGGTGTATATCTTCTGAAACCAATAACTCAATTGATTTTTCAACAACGCAATGTGCCTTACATATAACCAAGTGTAAAAGTCTATTGTTATTCTTAAGAAAAGAGTTGTATTGACGCTAGTTGAGACAGTTTAGAAAATTGATAAGTGTTGACACTTTAGGGCATTTGATACTATTCGAACCATGAAGCTGGATATAATTCAAGGAGGAAATTGTTTCAATTAGAGTTTCATAAACGTTACTACTTAACTCAGGAGGACATGTTCTGAAGATTGCAAGAATACCTTTGGCAGAAATTTTGGTGGAGTCGTTAGTCGTTGAGGTCAAATTTTCGCAATTTTCGACCTTTTTATTAAGGTAACAGAGGAAAAACCATTTGCAGAGAGCTCGGACTAAATTGGAATGTAGGTAGTGATTTTAACTATATACAAATCCCACCATAAATTATTATCATAATTCAAGAGTAACGCATATAATTCCTACGTTGTGACTTTTGTGTACCGGTAGTAAGAAATGCATAAAATTATACTGCCTCGTTTACATATATACGTTTATTTGCAATATTGAAACGAAGTACCACAGAGTACAAGTGTTGCAACTGTCGTGATTATTAATCTTCAGTGTTAATTTTTTCTATCAAAGTAACGCTTATAAAATGCCCAACTATGTGCTTTTAATTTAAATCCTTATTTATAGGGTGGTACTACCATGTAAAAAATATTACAGAGTAGCGATACAAGAGCTAATATATAGCTCTGGTACAATGTCAGAACCTGCTTAAACAAATAAATTTAAATTTTAATGTGTCCATGCTTATCATAAAGTTATATGAGCATACGAAACTGAATATATATGCAGATATTATTTAAATTAGATCGGTAATATTGGGTTTATAAGCTACTTATTTAAAGTATGATGGAGAAGTTGATATCCTTACTTATAATGAAGATGTCTCATGTCGTACAAATCGACAATATTTATGCACAACATTTTAAAATAGTTATAGTAGTATTTCTAATATGATGCGAAAAGCATAAACCTACTTTGTAATATATATTGACGCTGGAAAAAAGTCCTGAGGGCTTAGATCAGGCGAAAGCGATACAAATTGTATAAAGAAATCCCACTCCAACATTTATTTATGCAGATACCGTATCGTAAAATCTGTGTGGTAGAACATCCTTGAGTAATACTGGCAAAGGATCTCTCAAAATTACCAAATATGATATTGAAGTAAAACAACTAAGCATGCCATGTGGACCAATTAACTAATTTAAAAGCATTTAAGTACAAAGTAAGAATGCATGTTATACAGAACAAAAACTGCTTTTTGTAATATATTCAATAATTTTCTACTAAATCACAGACTAAGGACAGATTTACTGTTCTCCTGCTGTACACGTTGGGTAGATGGATTCCTTTTTTGTAATAATATTATTTAGGTACATATCATACATCTTAAGTAGGTAAATAGGTATTATATATGTTATATATTTTTTATTTTTGTGTATTGGAATCTTCACCCCTTATTTACATATGGGCACTTCACTTCCATTAAATATAATTCTATAAACTAAATGGAGCATACCACAATGTTTTTAAATTTAGGTGCTCCAAATTAATGTATTAATTTAAAATATGTGGCCAAATGGAAATAAATAAATAAATAAAAATTTAGCAATCCATCTAAAACATTTACAAACCTTCACTTCCGAAATCTACATATTATACGTTGAACATGTCCAGTTGAATTTACATAACGTGTATATTACTTCCACATCCACGTTGTGGATTGGAAGTATAGTAATCGTAAAAATATTTTCAACAATTTTTATTGTTGAAATAGGTTTAGAATGTCATGAAACGTCGAGATTTTAAATTTTAACGAAAAAAAATTTCTGTTTGTCGGTCTGTCTGTCTAACTTTTTTTATCCGCATGTTTTCTCCGGAACGGTTTAAGACATTGATTTAAAATTTTGTACCCATATATATTATAACGAGATCAGAGTACAGAGACTTGAAATTTGGTGTATGTACTAGAAGCCAAGGCCTCAATTTTTTTTATAATATTTTCTACCCCCCCACCACCCCCCACTCCATTATTAAAGGGGTTGATAAAATAAAATTTCGATATTCACTTGAAATTTGTTATACGTTTATATTATAATGACATTAGGAACTAGATTATATCTTGGGATTATTCCCTTGGAGGTTTGGGGGTAAAATAGGGGTAAATATTTAACATTGAAAATGTTTAACAAATTAAAGATGTAACGGGGTCCAGTAGCGATTTGTGTCACGCTTGGAAGTTCGGCTGTTTTTTTGGACACGAAAGCTTTCGGTGCTGTTACATTGCAGACTTTTTGAAAGATCCAAATTTGATTTTGAATTTGATAAATTTTGGTACCTAGAATCATATTTTTGCATTTTTACGTCTCAACACCGACCGGCGGCTAGAGTCGTTTTTATAGAACTTGTGTATTTAATAAATTTTAATGAATAGATTCATATTTTTGTATTTTTACGTCTTGCGCTGACCGGTGCCTAGCATCGTTTTTGTAAAACTCGTGTATTTGATAAATTTTGATACCTAGATTCATATTATTCCATTTTGTCGTCTCGACGCCGGCCGACGTATAGCCTCGATTTTGAATATTAATGTGAAGTCTATTACAATTACTCCGAGTTATGCAACTTTTTAAATTTTTTATGACATCTGTCACAAATGTTATTAAAATTCCGCATACTAAAGTGCAAATATAGTCGAGAAGTTTGCATTTAAAGAGAACTGGAAGAAAAATCTGGATGTGGAAGTAGCGATTCCTAAGGCAGCGGTTTCTTAGTATTAGAGTGTGAATTCTATTATCACTTACCGCATAGTTGTAATTTGTAGATTATTTAAGGAGTTGCTCGACTCATTTGTTCTTCTCCTCGACCTAATAGATCTTTTGTGAATTACCCTACAGTTAGTTATTGAACAAGAAAAATGGCGGCGTCCAGTATGGCGGATTTTAACACCGCCTTTATACTGCTGCATCTGCCTCTTTCCGCAAGTACAGGTGTAGAAGAAGTAGGTCTAACATTGTTTTCTATAGTTGCTATGGGACAAGAGCACATTGCCCCTGTAATTCATATACACAAATAATACATATAGATATAATTATTAAAATTACGTTTTCGTGTTTCTGAAACCGCAAAATGTAAAAATCTGGTTTTATCTAATTTTTCGATTTTGTACCAATTGCAATAACCTCCCCCAACATATACCTAGATGTTTAATCTGAGATACGACCCAATCTGTAGTCAGCAGTACGTTGTAAGTGGACAATGTTTATTTGCAGTTGTAAAGCCTCGGTTATATCTATCTGTATTTATCAAAGTGAGAACATTCTTACAAATAAATCTGAGTGCGCCCCTTATAAATTGTGAAATAGCGCTCTATAAACTTTGTACCTTTGGCCTACAACAACTGCCAATATATTCACAATTTAAATGGCTTCTTTTAAAAAGTAATCAAATCAACAATTAGAAGACAAAGGTGGGCGTCTATGTACGATAATTTATATCCACCCTATTTCATGTTAGCCTGTCCAAGAGTACATTAAGATGGATCTCCGATATTTTTAAATAATAAACAAGTCACTATTTATTCAGTTTCATTCCAAGTTCGTGTCTGAAGTGAATGAAGCCTTTCCCTCTAATTACCAATAAATAATTAGACATTAAGCAGTTCTCTGAAGATGGAATTTTACGCTGGATGTTTATTATGCCTTGTAAATTCGTACCATAGTACATCGAGGATGACTGTTAAAGTATGTTTTGAGTAATAACGATTGTTGATGTTGCCATTATGTTAACTTGAGCGAGGAGAAAGCCAGATGGACGCATAGCTATGATAATAAGGATAAGCACTTATCTTGAGGATTCGCCAATCACCAATTCCTAAGTCGCAAGGTATTTGTATAAATCTTAAGCCGATGTCGTTGTCCTACGAGGGCGTAAGAATTGAACGAGTTAAACCCGATGTCTAACATTGAGGATATTCTTACGAGGTGGTCAAGTACTGTTTGACATTTAAGTTAAACGAAATTGAAATCCACTATTTTAGGGAAGGAGTATATTTTATTGATGAAAAAAATCTCTCAAAATCTGTGCCTTCAGAGTATAAAAGGCAGCGGTTCAGCCAAACTCTGCGGGAGTGACTTGAAGATACCGAACGAAGCTGCTCTGATTGTAAAAAGGTAAGCGGCAAATTCCGTGTTTTGAAAATAATGTTATGAATTACACCCCCTTGGAACTGGAAATTGATACGCCCATGCCTACTAGTTAGTGACTGGAAGCCAGTAGAAAGAAATGGACCTTTCTGGAGTGTGGTAAGAGAAGATTCTTGGTTGTTTCTGGATGGATCTAGAGAGTCAATTTCGGAGTATATAAGGCGCGATTACCAGCGCGGAAGAAGAAGTTTATTAAGAAGGCAGTTTATAAAAGTGAACAAGTTGAAAAGTGAAAAGTGAGGTTAAATATCAAGTAAACAAAGTGTAAAGGTTATTTTGAATTTGAAGTATTGTATAGTCAGTAAATTGTTAAATAAAGTGTTAGTGGTGTTTATCTCTTGTTGAAATTATTTAGAACCCACGGATTCATACAGGGTGTTTCCTAAAAGGTGGAAAATACGCAACAATAATAATAATTGTGTATGCAACCAGAATATGTATAACCAATGAAATAAATATCACAAAATGGAACTGAAAGTAGTTTAAAAAAGATATAAGTTCAGCTCCAAAAGTAGAACAGATACATTAAGAATATATGAACACTAGACATCAGCGAGTTAATATTTCACGAAAAATAATATAAATCGTGTATACAGACTGAGAAAAGAGAACAGATAGAATAAGCAACCAACACAAGAAAGTATGTATCTTAAGGTATTTCTGCTATCAAGAAAATTGAAATTAAATAATATAATGTGTAATAAGTCTAATATGAGGCACTACAAAGAATTTTCCTAAATTTGTTCCTAAATTAATTTACTATTAAGTATCTCAAAGATGCTGGTACAGTATTGTAAAATAAATATGTAAAACATATTTTAAACAGTGTAGATTTGTGAGGTGGAAGGTGCGATGAGTCTATTCAATCCTAAATTTAAGGTTTGGACATTCATTCTATACTTTATTTGATTGATTCATTTACCGCGTAAAGTGGGCATTGCTGCCGATTCCGGCCATCCAGCCTGGAGGTTCGTTTCAACACCCAGCCTAATCGTCTGCCGAACACGCCCAACGGACGGCCAAACCGTGTTCCGGAACCAAACCTCGGATGTTTTATACAGATTCGGAAAATGCAGTTTAGGGTATAGGAATAACGATGTAATTGACCATGTCCCGCTAGTTCCATAAATCGTTCAAGCAGAGGCACTCAATGAATTGAATTTAGTACGGCATGAACTAAGGATGGGTGCGGACGTAGGTAATAATTTCTAATACGAAACGAGAAAATATCTCTTCGTCAAAAGCGAAGAAGTTATTTGTCACGTTTTTGACAAATAATTTCTTCTATTGAAAGCATTTCTGCAGTTTCTTTTTTAGCCGTAAATGATATGGGAGTAAAATAATAATTCTTATTAAAACCGAAATGAAAATAGAACATTAAAATAAAATTAAATAATTCAGAAACTAATAATTATCAAAAAATAAATTATTCTTATTAAATTACAAAAATAGAACATTAAAATAAAACTAAATAACCCTCAGAAACTAAAATCAACTAATAATTATCAAACAATAAATTAGTGAAGTAAGGATTCAACCAAACCACCTTCTTGTGCCCACCAATAGTCAAATCGATTATATAATGAACCTCTCATATCATTGAGTGGATTTGGATTAATGCTTGCACAAAGTTGGATAAGTTTTTTCAGTAATTCAACTAAATTACCTTTAATTGGTTTTCTGTTGGGTGGTTGTATCTAAATAAATAAATAAATAAATAAATAAATAAATTATTGGCTCGTTCAAACGCATGTTTGTATGCGGTTTCCTTTAAAAAGCCCTACAGAAAGAAATCATGGGGTGCTAGATCAGGTGACCTGGAGGGGCATTTTATCATTCCCCTCGTAGCTATTAAACGATTGGGAAATGTTCTTTCCAGAAAATTAATGACAGTTAAGGTATTGTGACTTGGGCAGCCGTCTTGTTGAAACCAAATGTCGTCAAAGTTGACAGGAAGATTTTGAACTGCAGGAATTACTTGGTTTTGTAAAAGCTCTAAATATTTATTGACATTTAAATTGCCATATCTATAATATGATTGTCTGAAATTCCCGTCCAAGTTTTGAGTATACTGAGTTCGCACAGCAACACTCAAATGTTTTCCGAGATCAATATCGTACTACGAATGGATTGTGTTTCCTATGTAATGAAAAGGATGATTCATCTGTAAACAATATATTCTTTAAGAAGTTTTCATTCTCATTCACTTTATTAATCATGATTTTACAAAATTCCATCCGTTTGAAATTGTCCTCGAGAAATATTTCTTGCGTTGTTTGGACTTTAAAACAACTGTACCCATTTCTTTTCAAAATATTTCTTACAGTTCTTTCCTTCATGTCAACTTCATCAGCAATTTGCCTGCTAGAACAAGGTTCACTAGTTTCAACAAGTGCACAGACATTAGTTTCGCAAATTTTACGTTCTTCGCTCATTTGTTGATGACGGGGTTCGGCTTGACAGCATTTTTTACAATAATTCACGACACACCCGAAATTCTCAAATTTTTTAATAATGTACGAAATTATGCTAGCTGAGGGGATTTGTCTGTCTTGATATGTCACAGTAAATAAATTTATTGTGTCTTCACTGGAATGGCCCCCACTTCACAATTTCCTTTTTCTGCAGTTGTATAAACACACGGTATTTTAATAAAGAAATTGATATTAATTTATTTTATTCCCACACGTCTAAATAGCTACGCTATTAAAAGCAGAATGGGCTGTTCTCAACTCGACGCGGTCAAGCGATGGCGCTATTGTTTTATACGAATGCCCTGCATTGTTCTACGACAAGGCGTGGTTTATCTGCGCAGAAACAAGTTTACGTACCTTAAACTAAATTTGCTGAATGTGTATACCGCCGAATCGGTGCATACGCCGAGTTGGACATTGGACATGCTTGTTGTCAGCAACGAGGGCCACATGACGCATAGGGTAGGAATATAGGATGGTAAGTGTAGGTGTTTGTGAGATGCTTCCTTTGAGTTTCCATCTATCATCATCTTCTTATTTATTCTTCTTCTAAGTTTTCTGTTTCTTCTGTCTCTGAATCTAGCTGCTCTAATTTTTATTTTTTATTAACCGTGCCAAAGGTAAATATCCATTTACGGTGGAAGTGCTGGAAAGGGCGCTATCTCGCGGTAAAAAATAAGAGCTTTTTATAACAGGTTATGAGAAAGAGGTCCGAGGGAATATTTTATACACCCTGTACATTGTCTTTTAGTTTTAGTTTCCAATTCCGCTATTCCGCTTCTCAATTCCGGGTATTTTTCTGCTTCATTACCTATATTTTTCAATTTTACAATTCACCGTAGATAAAAACTTCACTGGAGCCTTTTGATTTTGTCATTTTACGCCGCTATTACATTTCAAGATGTGACTAAGTTATTCAGATACCATTCACCAGACTTTATTATTAATTATTAATTTTTCTCGACGTTCAAACTTATATTACGTGAGGCAGAATTGCTTTAGCCACAATACCGTATAAATTATATTTTATTCGTTCAATGTTTGACCGGTCTTTATGTGATTTAAAGTTGAGCGACTCGGCACACGTCTGGTCAATTATATAAATAAGGGGAGCATTGATTCAAAATATTGTTGAAACTAAATTAATTGTAGAGTAGAGTTTTCGTCTGTCTTGCATTTGGCCAGTTCGCATCTTTTAGCTTATATGACACTGTGTCAAACTTTCTGACATCATATATGAACCGCAAACACAACTTCGGAACGTTTTCTATTTGATTAATGTCTAATTTATCTATGCTTGATGCTGTGCAGATATGGACATAGTCCATATATCGCATCACAATAATTAAAATGACAAAACAAACGAATCTGTTAGTTGTATTTTAAGGCACTGTGATAGTAAGTAGCGATTTGGAAATAACACTTTTAATGAGGCATAAGCATCTTGAATTCTTTTGTTTATATATTTCTTAAAGAATAGATCTGTATCTAAATCGTCTTAAGTTTTTCGCAATTTGCGCACATTGCAAAGTCTCCTATTTTCCTTTTCCTTCCTATTTTAGTTATAAACTCAAATGGAATCTGTTGTCTGCATTGGCCAAATATTATAATTGATTATTTCATTGGGTTCAGCTGAAGCTTATGACACTTGATAATGCAACCAGGCACTCTAAATAACCATTTACAATAGTTTTCGCTAAATAATAATAACAAACGTCTTCATTTTAAAGAGCCAATATTGTGTATATGGCACTCTTCCATTTAACTCTTATATTATCTGGGGAAGAATTCAAGTGGTGAATTACACATGTATAAAGGTACTAAACAAAAGTGGGCCAAATATTAAACATTACATTTGGAAGATTGACCAATTTGTGGTTCACCAATATTCATTTCGAATTGTCCATATTAACAAACAGGTGTCATAACTTCAGAAAGCACTTATGAGAATTACATTTTGAAAGTACAAAATACAGAACTCCCAAGAACCATCCAGACCACGAACCCAGGAAGAATCCGAGAAACCAAGCAAATCTATCTTACGTGAAGGGGACAGCGGATATAATCGGCAAACTTCTACATAGACACAATATTCGAAACAGACCAAAAATCAGCACAGTTCTCCATAACCCATAATCGAAAATTGCCCTAGCAAACCAAGGAGTATACGAAATCCCGTGCCAAGATTGCAATAAATCATACATAAGACAAACCAACAGACGTATAAATGTAAGAAGGGAAGACCATAGGAATGCAGTTCAAATAGAGGAGAAAACGTCGTCACTAGCATAGCTCGTAAAAACCACAGTATACAAAATACACCAGACAGTAGCCAATATCGCATTGGAGGTCAAGAATTACCAGAGAGGCCATAGAAGAGAGAGCCCAAAATCTTAACAAACGAGATGACACTCAGAGATTACCCATGGTAAGTAAACCGATCGCAATAAGGCACCGTCGAGTATCGACCAATTTACAAAGACACCCATCAATTGTCGAATTGTTTTATTTTAGAATACGGACCTGGAAAATATGAGGGTGTGTTGGACCGCAGATCACATGATTGTCAGAACACAGACAATCAGAGAATTGTTACTCTCCCTCTTTTCAATGCCATCTTAATTGACTTTTATTTTACGTATAGACCATTATGTGTTGCTTACAATCTGGAATTTCTGGCGAAATCGTTAGGGTAAATGGGCCGTTGGCACTTTTCATCGATTCAGTACATTCAGAAATCAAGAATCTTTCATAGGGACACCCCTAAGTTAGTGGAAATTATATGTCGTATACCTAATTTTTGAAGTTTCAATCGCCTCTAGATAAAAAAATCGAATTCGGTCGGACTGGTGGTCAAAGAGAATTTTAATCAGAGGGCCCAGGAGAACATTTTCCCCAAGTTTCAGAACTGAAACCTATTTTTACTATAAAAAAGTGAGGGGGTCCTTTGGACAGTAAGTACTAATATTATTTATTTACAATAAAACTGCGAAGAGTATCCTGTAGAATGAGTAACAATTATATAAAAAGTGCAGTAAATCGACGAAAAGTATATTGATTAGCTTGTTTCTAATTATATTCTAATTGCTGTTGGCTACTTAATAAATACAATATTATTATTATATGTACTGTATACTCTTTCACGCCTCTTGATAAATTGGATTAGACGTCCATGTTGAGATTAAATTTAAAAGCGTATATATCAGGAAAGCTGGCGATTCAATTTTAATATACTTCTTTTTAAGCTTATTGTAGATTGTAAATGTTATCATTAGGTACACGACAAGGAAGCGTATAGCGTGTTTATGCAAATAAGTTGTAATTTTATATCTAATACTATTCTAATTAGAAGTATGGGCGCCAAGTTTCATTCTTTAAATATGACAGCAATCAGCAAAAACTTTATTAGACATGCATTTATACATGCACTTAATACTACTACGACATAAAATTATATTAAATTAAACTAGAAGTTTCACGGGTTTTATGAACCAATAAAACATATTTTTTATAGGATTTGACAAACGGCAAGAAAAGTAAATGAAAAAGACAAACTATCTAAAAAATGATCAATTTTCAATCTTTGTATTGTATCGATAACTATAACACAGGCCCGCGATGGTTTTCCCTTCACTAAACTGTGTAGTAATTTCGGTAGGTATTAGGTACCAATCTATGAAAAAAATATTTAAAAAATTCTATCACATACATTTTCTGAGAAAAACATTTCTTTCTGTTTTCTAACTACTACTACAGTTAACTTAAAATTGTGTTAATTATATGTATTAATGGTAGTGTTGATATTTAAATATTCATATATCCTCACTAAAACACTGGATTAAAAAAAATGGACAAAGAGAGCATCGTTAAGTCCTGGAAGTAAAAATGTTGTACGCGAAGCGCTGGTTAACTGCTCCAAAATTCTCCTACCTTCAATTCATATCAAATTAGGCATTATGACGCAATTTATGAAGGCATTACATAAAGATTGTCCCTGTTTCAAATACTTATGTGATAAACTTAAGCATTTATCGGATACAGAGATAAAAGAAGGTATTTTTGTTGGCCCTGACGTAAGAAAGTTAATGCAATATGCTGACTTTGGAAAAACAATGAATAAGACCGAAGAGCTCGTTTGGAAGTCATTTAAGGAAGTCATGAAACATTTTTTAGGAAACAGAAAAGCCAAGATTTTAAAGATGTAGTCAACAGCATGCCTAATAATCTGAAAATTTTTCAGAATACGTTGGTGTAGAATACGGTAAAAAAAATTTACAGCTGTAAGGTACCGGCGACCCCTAAAAAAATCGAAAATGTTGGCCGAAATTCGGTTCTTGGCCAATAACTCGAAAAATAAAAAAAATGTATCAAAAAAACTAATAGCACAAGGCAATAAAGGGGGAAATTTCACGTCAAAAACGTATATGAAGTTCTTTGTACGATCAAAATGTAGGCTCCATATTTTTTACTTCCCTCGCATACCGAAGGGAAGTATTTCTCAACACAATAGTATCGTATTGAGAAAAAATCACCCTTCGAGATTTTTTCGGATTTTGACGTTTCAGATCACGTAGATTACGAAAATAGAGGTTTTTCAATCCCGTCAGTCTGTCTGTCTGTTGGTGCATTAACTAAAGAACTTAGGAGAGCAGTCAAATTTGGTAGGTAGTTGACCCTACTGTCAGCGAAGAAATGGTTAAACTTTCACTGGAAAATATACAGGGCGGACTGTCTAAAGAGACAGTGGGGTGGAGTCTGAGTCTCACGATACAACAATGGGGGGTACCTCAGGGCTCTGTTCTGGGGCCCCTCCTATTTTTGTTATACGTTAATGATCTCTCCCACCACCTCACCAAAGGACATCTAACGATGTTTGCCGACGATCTAACGGTATCCTTATCAGCGGAATCTCCTGAGAAGCTGCAAAAATTAATTAATCTTACACTAGATGAAGTTAGTTCTTGGGCCCAAAGAGATAAACTAATACTTAATAATAAAAAAACCGTGTTTATTAACTTTTATTTACAAAGACCGTTGCCGCATAATATACAATTTACTGACGACATTAGACTATCGAGCAGCACTAAGTTGCTCGGTACTCACTTGGATAGCAAACTGACATGGGATTTACATATTGATCATGTCTGTAGTCAGTTGAATAAAGCCTATTTCGCTATTTTGCAATTAAAAAGTACATTAGATGAATCTGGCCTTATGAACACTTACTATGCATTAGCATATACCCATATATCCTACAACACAATGTGTTGGGGAAGTGCAAAAAATAGAGACCGAGTCTTTATGTGCCAAAAGAGAATCATAAGATTAATATATAATATGGGTTATAACGAGAGCTGCAGAATAGTATATAAAAACAAAAAAATTCTAACGGCACCATGTATCTTTATCTTTAAATGTCTCTGCTATATTAAAAAAAACATGGACCTTTTTGCCAAAAGAAATCAGTATCATCTATATGATACAAGGCATGGTGATTTGTTGAGCATACCAAATCACTCGACAACAACTTTTAAACGATCTCCACATTATATCTGTATGATATTGTATAATAACTTACCACATGAAATTAGAATAATCACTAGATATAATTGTTATAAAAAAGCAGTAAAAACCTTGTTAATACATGGTGGATATTACAGTATTAATGAATTTTTGACCAGATAGATAAGTAATTAGTGTTGTGTTTTTTTATGTATTTGTATTATGTCATTCTATACAGATATCTATTCATGCACTGTGTTATCTAAATTTTATTTATTTATTTTTTTTTTCTTTTTTTTTTTAAGTAATAGTGTTGTGTTTTTTACTTACGTGTTATATACATTACTTCATTTATATTTATATTGTAGTAATTATTCTTTTAATTTTTATTATTCTACAAAATTGACTTACCATATTTACATTTTTGTATCATAGTGGTGAATAAAGTATTATTATTATTAATAAATCATGAAAAAAAATTTTTTTTGCTGAAATTTAAAATTTCCACGTTTCATGACACGCTAAACCTATTTCAGAACAAAAAATTTTGAAAATTGTTCACACCAACATTTTTGAAAAAATTTTTACCACTAATATAGACGATTTTTTTTTTGCTCAAATTTAAAATTTCCACGTCTCATGACACGCTAAACCCATTTCAAAAAAAAAAATTGAAATTTCTTTTACTTCCCTCGCATACCGAAGGGAAGTATTGTATTCGAGAAAAAATCACCCTCCGAGAATTTTTCGGATTCTGACGTTTCAGATCACGTAGATTACGAAAATATAGGTTTTTCAATTCCGTCAGTCTGTCAGTCTGTTGGTGCATTAACTAAAAAACAACTTGACGGAGAGCAGTCAAATTTGGTAGGTAGTTGACCCTACTGTCAGCAAAGAAATGGTTAAACTTTCACTGGAGAATATACAGGGCGGACCGTCTAAACGGAATAAATAGTGAAAAAAATTTTTTTTTGCTCAAATTTGAAATTTCCACGTTTCATGACACGCTAAACCTATTTCAGAAAAAAAAAATTTGAAAATTTTTTTCACCAATATTGAAAAATTTTTTACCACAAATTTAAAATGTCCACGTTTCGTGGCATTCTAAATCTATTTCAAAAAAAAAAATTTTTGAAAATTTCTTTTACCAACATTGTTTAAAAAATTTTTACCACTAAAATAGATGGAAAAATTTCTTTCTTTCTTCAAATTTAAAATTTCGACGTTTCATACATAGTTTTCTAAATCTATTTAAAAAAAAATTAGAATTTTTTTACCATTTTTGAAAAAATTTTACCACTAAAATAGATGGAAATTTTTTTTCTTTGTTCAGATTTAAAATTTCCACGTTTCCATGGCATTCTAAAACTATTCAAACAAATTTAAAAATGTTTTTTTTTCTATCACTACTATAGAATAGACGAAAAATTTGTTTGCCCAAATTTAAAATTTCCAGGTTTTATGACATTCCAAACCTATTTCGGAAAAAAAATTAGCAACATGTTTTTACCATTTTGGAAAAAAATTTAACACTAGAATAGATCGAAAAATTTTTTTTGCTCAAATTTAAAATTTTCACGTTTCATAACATTCTAAACCTATTTCAAAAAAAAAAATTTGAAAACAAATAACGAGGGATGATCTGTGTAAACACCTTTACCGATTTCTTACTAACATTTTTGAAAAATCTTTTACCACTAAAATATATGGAACATTTTCTTTCTTTGTTCAAATTTAAAATTTCCACGTTTCCATGGCATTTTAAACCTACTGAAACAAATTTAAAAATTTTTTTGAAAATTTTAAAAATTTTTTTGAAAAAAATTTTTAATCTATTTATAGGTACTTACTATAATAGAATAGAATAGAAACATTTTTTTTGCTCAAATTTAAAATTTCCACGTTTCGTAAAATTCCAAACCTATTTCGGAAAAAAAATTTTCAACATTATTTTACCATTTTGGAAAAAAATGTACTAGAATAGACGAAAAAAATTTGTTTGCTCAAATTTAAAATTTTCACGTTTCATGACATTCTAAACCTATTTCAGGAGAAGAAAATTTTGAAAATTTTTTTACCAACATTTTTGAAAAATTAAAAAAAAAATGGAATTTTCTAACCACCACTATACTTCCACTCCAATACGTGAATGTGGAATTGAAAATGTGACAGATGGCAATAATATTAGGCATATGCACCTATTATACTATTATTGAAAAATGTACAGGGTGGTCATCCAAAGAAATAATTCAGTCATCGTGGACATTTGTAATACCTTTGCGCAAGCCTTCCATATTTGGCACCTGTCATTTAGTATTGAACTTTTGTTGTTGGATGAGCACTCTGTATATTTTTTTGACCAAAACTTATCAGGTTTTCTTTGTAATAATAGTGATAACTATATTCTGATTATTATTTTCAATGTCATTTCGTAATTATTAATATTTAAGAGTGACCGCCATGCACAAATAAAGAGGGAAGTTCTGTGTAAATATCTTTACCGATGAACTGAATCGTAAGGACAAAAAAAAAAGACTGAACAAGAGTTTTGAAGAAAGTAGAACAAGACATCAAGTCTTCTTGATTTATGTAGTCTCTTACGTCATATTTAAAACTAACGCTGTTCATTTTATAACTAAACATTCAGTTTTAATTCAGCATATAATTTTTTTCATAAAAATTGTTTAAAAATCTATAAATAAGCATATCTTGCATAAAAATAAATCTCGATGTGCCGTAAAAAAGCTAATTTTAATTCAAAATACCTAAAACCCCCCAAAAAATATCATTATTTTAAGAGGAAATTAAAAGTTATATATCGCTGGCCTGTGTAATTAATACTTTTGTGGAATTGACTCCACCAGTATCTAATTCGTAAACAGTTTCCAAACCTCAATTCGTGCCAACGGGTTAGGTACTCACTTCCACCGCTTCAGATGCTTTCGATATGTTTATGTAAAGTTTTTCAATTTTGCTCCACTTAACTCTTACTTTACTGGAACATTATAAAATGCTGAAGCGAACGAGAAGAGCAGAGTGTAGTAAACTAACTGAAATCTGGTAACGACCCCTTAAAAGTGGATTCGCTATAAAATTGACCATCGCGCTCTTGAGACAATCACCTCTCGAAGAATCCATGTTTCCGATGTATTTATAGAGGTGAATTATGGCTGGGCACATACGTGTCATATCATAACGTATACAAGTGACTGGGAAAGCTAGGTCATACAAAATTTATAGTAAAAATAAATTGGTTGCGTTATTGGGGCTCACAGTTAAATTGCAAAGCTATGCATGTCGTTCTTAAACTTTTTGCCTTATTTGATATGCTGATTATACGGTGGCTGTGACTGTAATTATGACTATAGCGGCGTAAAATTGTATAATCGACTCATCAGCAATGAATATTCAGTGCGTTTTGATGGAGAAAGGCGAAAATTATTGAATTAATAAGCTGAATGTTTATGAGCGCGCTTCAGTAGTGCACATGTTTGCAATAATCTCAAAAATGTATATTTCCTAGTTAATATTTATGTGAGTGAGAAAAATGTGTTACCTATCCACTAGTGGGTAATTTATGATCTCAAGCGAAAGGTGTGTTGATGCACCATCTTGTAAACAGTTCTAGAAATATTTTATTTATTTATTTAAACGCAATATCCTGCAGAACGCAGTTTCAGTTAGAAGATATTAATTCATATAAGTAGTAAAATTTAAGATAATATTGAATAAAACGGATTAATTGATTAGCCAGGATATGGTAGGTATTGCTGCCATTTCCGAATAAACAATCTGGATATTTTTCACTTCACTTGCCGTCGTCGTTTCATCCTTCGTAACCAGCTCGTCATTATTTATGGTGCACAGTTTATATTATATTGCCAGATGTTTGTTGTCCATTTTTCGAGTCGTCCATATATACGCTTCTTTGATTCTATATTCAACCAATTTATCTTGATCAAATATCGACTATATGAAGGAGCTAATTTGTATTAATTAATGTAGAATTGTTCATTAATTCAACACAATTTCGTACGATTTCTCACAGTTTTAACTGAGTTTATTCTAAATTTCTTAGGAGCTACACAAATGTACCTGCCTCTGACGCCATCCGAAGCCGAACTCCTTTTCAAGACAATATTGAATAAGACAGATGATACAATATTATAAACTATTAATGGATATCAAAAATTATCTCAGTCAAAGATGGTCACGGGCCACGTGATGATTATGTCTATCAATTTTTGATTGTCAAAATACGACAAGCAGTTCTGTTGAGTTGGAAACAGTTCTTGATTCGTTTTAATTATGATTGTTATCACACATAATCAAACCTAATAATTGAAGACTATTGTCGAACTGGTGTGATAGTTAATGAAATTTGGAAATACAGTCCGCGTGTATATTCGATTCTTCTTGGCTATGTTTCGTGCACTGGATTTTTTTTTCCAGAAAATTGGGGGATTTTCCGACAGATGGAAAATGTTGATGTTTCTATGTCGGATATCGGCATGGGTAGCCGAATTTAATTATATATTTATGTACTGAATATATCTACAGAATAGAATCCCAAATGATATTAAAACAATGTGGCCATATTGCACAGAGAAGGGAAGATTGACAATGTGTATTGTGAAATATCACACATATTAATTAAAGAACAAAAAAGTAAAAATATACTAAACATCGTATTACTAACAGATACAATTTAAAAAATTTCTACATGAACAACAGTGATCATCAATATTTGCTGGTAAACTATCAATATGATATGACCTTTGCATCAAGAAAATTTCTATTAATTCGAATAAAAACTAGCATCATAGAACAAATATTTATTTCTTGTATGAATAATAGGTTTTATCAATATGCAACTTTAATAAAACGAAATTTACCATTTTCTTTTGTACACTTTCAAGTCTGTCGATGTCAGATTTATAGTGTAGTTCCCTGATAATACATCAATATTCTTATATGATCTAACAAGTGAATTAAATATATTTAAAATACAAGTAATATCAGTGAAATCCCTGCACTGCCCTTGCATAAAACTACACAGATGGTTTGCTCGCTTTAAAACGTTCTTAATATGCAAGTAATATCTTAACTCGGCATCCAAAATAATGCTCAGATCACAAATAGAATGTACTCTGACAAGTATTTTTGTATCTAAAGAATAAGCAAACAAAATATTACTTTTCTTCTTAGAGAATTATCTTAAAAATATTACTTTGATTTCAAGACAATTTTTTAAATTCCAATCAGAAAAGCTGCCAATATCACACTGCAACCTTTCAGCATAACTTATGGTATTAACAACTGCAAACAACTGAATCATCAACAAAAAGGAGAATTTTCGCAATAAAATCGGAGAAAAATGACCACCTTGGGAACTCCGGAAGTCACATTGATATCTCCTGATATCAGATTGTCTAATTGACCATCCATCTTCTGGTATAGCAATAACCAGCCTTACCATATCCGCTTTAAAATAAAAAATGAAGTAGTGATAATGTCGGTTTTATTTCCGCTACTCATTACATATTCAAAAAAGATAGATTTATACTGGAAAAGAAGTTGTTGTATTATTTATGGTCCACGACAATATACAGGGTGTTTCAGTTAAAAGTCCCCAGGCCATTATCTCTAAAATTAATAAAGATATTTTATTTTTGTAAATGGCAGATGATTGATACCAAAGAAAGGTTTAAATAACGGTTATTAGAATTTTTCCTCAACAGCACACAGAGATGGCGCTGCGATGCAAAACTATTTTTTGTTGGCTGGAACCTTGAAACATAAGTCATGTGATTAAACAATAATTTGTGAATAATTTTGATGGTATAGAGAATTTACAAAAAACAAGCCGTTTTGGAGTTACATGAGTTTCTTTCATTAATGCCAGTACACGTGAATTTTGATAAATCCCTATAATTTATTTATTATTTATTATAGAATATTGGTTACCAAACACTTTTTTTCAAGATAAGGAAAGTGATATAATACACTATCATAAAATTATGTTTACCACTTCCGGCCAAACCGGAACTAACATGATGAACCAATATTCATATGTTCCTACATATTACATTTTTTTTTCTAATAACGCTTCTAATAAAACGGCTCCCAAAACTTAAAGTAAGTAAGACAACAAAGAAAATACACACTAATTTAGAATGGTAATGAAAAATCTACTTAAGAGATATTAGTAGGCTTTGATTTAATTTTAAGTTTGACAGTTATTAAACAAAGTTTGTAGTTGGTGCATTTCAATCATAGTTTCAAACAGAAATAGTGTACTTAGAAACAATTCAAAGCAAATTAATCCAAATAAGGCAATAAAAAAAAATAAATTAAAAAAATGGTTAGATACACCAATGAAGATAAGTTAAATATGATTTTAATATACGGTGAATGCAAAAGAAATTCCCGACAAGCAAAACGATTGTTTTGTTTACGATTTCCAAATAGACCTACACCCGATAAAAAAACATTTATCATGCTGTTTAAAAATTTAAGAAACTGGGGTAGTTTTAAGAAAACTATTCGTAACAGAAATAGGCCAGTTAGAAACGATGAAAATACAGCCTTGGTGTTAAATAGTGTTGTCAACAATCCTCAATGTTCTCTCCGGAAATTGGCATCGGAAACTAATCTGTCGATATCTTCGTGCCATAGAATATTAAAATCAAATAAATACCATCCATACAAATTAAAATTGATCCATCATTTAAGGCCTGGTGATTATGAACGAAGATTACATTTTCTAGCTGAATTTTCAGTTCTTTCTGAAGAATGCCCAATTTTTTTTAAAAATGTGCTCTGGAGCGATGAAAGCCGTTTTCACAACAACGGAGTTGTGAGTAAGCATAACTGCCGATACTGGTCACAAAATAATCCTAGATGGATGAGAATGACCCGAAATCAGGTAACTTTTGGAGTTAATGTGTGGTGTGGAATATTAAATTCATATATTATTGGACCATATCTATTCCATGGGACTTTAAATGGAAGAAAATATGAGATATTTTTGAGAAATGTATTGCCAGGATTATTAGAGACTATCCCTCATAACCAGGAGAATATTTGGTTTTACCAAGATGGTGCACCACCCCATAACTCAGTACTAGTCAAATATTGTCTTAATGAAATGTACCCTCAGAGATGGATTGGTACTAATGGAGTAGTCAGATGGCCAGTACGATCACCTGACTTGACTCCATTAGATTTTTACCTTTGGGGGTATTTAAAAAGTGTAGTGTACATTGAACCCATTAAGGATATGGCCGATTTGTATAATAAAATATATGCAAGTGTTGCTGCTATAAATAGACATACGTTACAAAAAGTTTGCAATGAAGAGTTACTGAAACGGTACAATATGTTTATTCATGAAGAAGGGCGAAATTTTGAACATTTAATATAATAAGTACCTACTAATAAGAAAGAAATTAGTTTAATTTAATTTTTAATAATATTTCGATAGTTTTTAAATGTTTGTTTATAAAACTTTTTTTTACGTTCTTTACTGAATTGTTAATATAAATTTAGCCAATTCTAAATTAGTGTGTATTTTCTTTGTTGTCTTACTTACTTTAAGTTTTGGGAGCCGTTTTATTAGAAGCGTTATTAGAAAAAAAAATGTAATATGTAGGAACATATGGATATTGGTTCATCATGTTAGTTCCGGTTTGGCCGGAAGCGGTAAACATAATTTTATGATAGTGTATTATATCACTTTCCTTATCTTGAAAAAAAGTGTTTGGTAACCAATATTCTATAATAAATAATAAATAAATTATAGGGATTTATCAAAATTCACGTGTACTGGCATTAATGAAAGAAACTCATGTAACTCCAAAACGGCTTGTTTTTTGTAAATTCTCTATACCATCAAAATTATTCACAAATTATTGTTTAATCACATGACTTATGTTTCAAGGTTCCAGCCATCAAAAATTAGTTTTGCATCGCAGCGCCATCTCTGTGTGCTGTTGAGGAAAAATTCTAATCACCGTTATTTAAACCTTTCTTTGGTATCAATCATCTGCCATTTATAAAAATAAAATATCTTTATTAGTTTTAGAGATAATAGCCTGGGGACTTTTAAGTGAAACACCCTGTATACCTTGTCTGTCTGGTTATTTAAATTGAATTAAAATTTTACAAAAATTACTTTCTCGACTAACAGAAGAAAGGTAGGTGTCCCGGAAATAATACGAAAGTCAAAAATGAGGTATAATAACTATTTATAGTAGAATTCCTGTGTTTTCTAAATTCATATTTTCCCTGTTAACCGAGTGGGCTCGGAGATTACTGTTAGGACATTTATTATTTGTTTTACATTACTCCATTACCTTCTTAGATCTATTTAGAAGGCATATTATGCGGATTTACAGCTCAAGTACCTATTTGCATTTGACATGAGTAGACGTATATTAAGCACTATTTACATATTACTTATAGGGAATTAGTTGAGAAATTAAATTAAGTTTAATGGGATGTACAGAGTGATAAACAATGCATTCAATAAACAATAATTATTTTTTGTTAGTTGATAATTACGGGAAAAATTTATGGATAATAGTCATGTCTATTATACACAGCATGGCACTAAGAATATAACTTAGTAATATGAAAAGTCCCATTACATATTATGCGTTAGGAAGTGTTTGCTGACGAAGGATATTTAGTATAAATACACATATGTTGGCATAACCAGACTCAAAACGTACGTTGCAATTTAAGGCCCTTTTATACAAGCGTTTTGTGTCGCCCCTAATGCGACGGCAATTTCGGCGGCGTTTTGTAAATCACAGGGAACAAATGGGTCATTTTATGTACTGCCGTCCGTTTCACTTGCTGTCGCGTTGTGAAAAACAGTCGTGTTTTACAAGACGCCAGCGACAAAAAGTCGCCCAACGTCTCTAACCTTATGGGTTCATTAACGCAAGCCCGGCGTTTTTTGCCGTCCGCATCAGTGCTGCCAAACGTAATGTGAAATTATTTTATTCTAGAGTCGGGTCCAGTTTAAAATGACCGATGTATGAATTAATGTTGCGCATACGTTTTCACACAAACTTAAAGCAACAGCCTAAAGACATTGTCAATGTATGTCTACCAAGATTCTTTCTCACTTATTTTGAGACGGAATTATGACATGTACACTGAGGAGTGAGAAACATAGTCATAAGCTCAGCAATTTTCAAACTGTGTGTTTGACGACGAATATTATTTATTCCCGTGAACTAACACCATTCTAAATATGAAAAACGTCTTTATATGAAATATTTAAGTTATGTTTAGTGGTAAATAGTGGATATTCATCCGTCAAACGAACAGTGTCAAACCACTAAGTCTTACAATTTTCTAGTATGAACATATTACGTTTTAGAATATAATGAATATAGGATCGCGTAGCTCAATCGGTAAGATACTCGAGCAGCAATAAATGTAAAAGGGGTGGTTGCGAGTTCGATCTCGATCATCACTTCTACTCTTTTCTAAATTTATTTAAGCTCTATTTTTGTAGGTGGCTGTTGGAAAAGAAGAGCGTCGAACCATTAATATGTAATGTAATAAGATATTTTAGTCCGACGAGACAAATTTTTCCAATAATGGATTTTTTAATCGTAATATTCATTACAAATGGACTTCTGAAGTATACACGGGCATAGACCAACTGGGTTTCAAAATCGTTTTTCAATAAATGTGGTTAGGTATTTTAGGCACCAATTTAATATGTCCTTGTTTTTATGGCCTAAGGTACCTATACTTTTTGAGGAACGAATTTAATGAATTCTAAGATGATCTTTAGCGAATTGACATAAACATTGAATACTTTCAATAAGGTGTAACTCCTCCCCACAATTGCCGTATTTGCTTAGATTATTAAGACGAAATTTTGCCTCAACATTGGATAGGTACCAATGGATTTATTCGATGACCCCCTCGTTCTCCAGATATAACCCCAATGGATCTCTTCCTATGGTGGTATATTAAAGATAAGGTGTTTTCGACACCGCAAAATGTAGAGGTATTAAAACTAAAATTCAACAGGCATGTAATACAGTTACCTCCGAAATGATAAGTAATATTTTAAATGCAATACCTCGCCGCGCTCGATTGTGCATAAGAAATCGCGGTGGATATTTTGGACACTTGATATGACATTTTAAACATTATTTTGAGGATTAGATAAATATTAATGTGTGCTATATTCATTTTTATTATAAATTTCTTTTTGTTAGCTGAATATACTTTATTTTTTTTAATTGTGTTAATGTTTGATTATAGTAAATATTCGAAGAACTTACAGATTACAGATTACAGATTACATTTGGGTTGTTCAGGCGTTTGACCTCTCCTCACCTCGACCTATAAAGATCTTTTGTGATTACCCCATATCTATATGTTCCCATCCAATCCTAGGCTTCTAAAGAATCCTAGAATTTTCCTGGGGGCTAACTTTGACACTTCTGCAGGTGTCAGAATCACCTGTTCCAAGTGTTGTAGCCTTTGCCGGACTAATACTTCGCATGTGCAAAGTATGTGTTCCGACGTTTCGGTTGTCTTAGTACAGAATCGACAACTTTCATCCTCAGCCTTGCCCATTTTTTTAAGATGGTATTTTAATGGGCAGTGACCCGTGAAAAGACCTGTTAGCAGTCTTAATTCCGTTTTGCTGAGTTCCAGTAGCTCTTTAGCTCTCTTTTGCGAATAAGTAATGAACTTTTTCGCTTGTTTTTGTCCTGGAGTTGAGTTCCAGTAGGAGGATTTTTGTTCATCCTCCCATGTTCTTACCTCCTCCGTCGTGTTACTTCTTGCTATCCCACAAAACGGTTCTGGTCCGATGAATGTCGATTTGGCACCCTGTCTTGCAAGGTCGTCCGCAATCTCATTCCCTTCTATTCCTTCATGCCCTGGCACCCACATCAAGTTGACCTTGTTGTTTCTTGCCAGTTGCTTTATTGTTTGTAGACATTCCCAGGCAATCTGTGACTCAAAGGTGAATGAACTCAGAGCTTTGAGTGCTGCCTGGCTGTCTGAAACTATATAGATTCTTGATCCCCGTGTGCCTTTATTTATGCACTGTCGAGCACAAAGATCTATGGCATATATTTCTGCCTGAAAGATGGTGGGAGTGTGACCCAAGGCTATTGTCAGCCTGCAGTTTGGGCCGTATACACCGGCGCCTACTCCCTCATCCGTCCTGGATCCATCCGTGTACCAGATGAGTGATCCTTTTTCCCATTGTGGACCTCCAGAGCTCCACACCTGGCGGCTAGGAATTACCACTTCAAAGGTTCTCTCAAAGTCGAACCTTTTTGGTGTGGAGTCTGTGGGCTTGGTCATTAAGTCTAACTGGACTTCGTTTAGAACAGTCAGATGACCAACCAGATCCCCTGGTTTGAATTTCTTATTAGAATGTATCCTGTAGGCGCCAAGAGCTGCCTCCCTTTTAACATGGATATGCAAGGGAGGCAGATCCAGTAGCGCCTCCATTGCTGCTGTTGAATTCGAAGAACTTACTGAATTTTTATTTTATTTTAAATTTTATTTAATCATACTTCTCCACGGCAAGTATGACGCTAGTAGAAAAAATAGTGGTTTAAAAAATGACGGTCCATTGGTACACTAGCCGCATCGATTTCCACACCTGACGCCACTGTGTTTGTTTATGGGGATTACTAAAACAAGCCGTGTACAATTCTTATAATAGAGATAAACTATGAGTGAAAATTCGACAAGAAAATTACACCCTTGCTTGTTCATTCGCTTGTAAACATCCGAAAATAATACGCTAAGTGTCGAGACTTCAATAATAAAAATAAAGTAAGAAATGTTTAATAGATCATAGTGTTTGATTGTCGTAAAGTAACAGCTTCCTCTATTAAATTTTTAGCAATATGCTTAATTAGGGCGAGACACCAAACATGAATTTAAACAATCTAGGATACCAAGAATCACAATCTTCGTTAGTCGCAGCGAGTAAAACCGTCCGTCAGTCGAAACACAAAACCGATAATTATTTAGTTCTTTTAATCTTAGCGGTTACTAATTACAGAATTTCGCGTCCAGAAATTCGACTTTAGCCGTGCTAATGACCAGCTTCCACTTTCTTAGAAGTTCTAATCGCCTCTTTAAACCCAGCCGGACTCCGGGATTGGGCCAATCTAAAAAGTGCGACACAAAGGCAATTGTTATAGAAATAAAGTTGGTACTAATTGACACTGATCGTGTTAAGTCGACCAGAAACACTCTAACAAGCCTACTACGATACTACACACCAATTTATTTGACACGACAGACTTCCCATTAATTAATGGTCTATGGTCAGTATCTTTAAACTTGGCCGGAATTACAAAAAGGCATTAGATTTTGTTTAATCTCTCTTGTCCGACTTTACTGCGTTATACGATAGTTATACGGGGTGATTCACAAACTACGACGAATCACTAACTGTCTAATTTTGACGTTTATTGCTTCCCGGGCTTACCAAAGGGAAGTATTATTGTATTCATGAAGAAATCATCTAAATATTTCTGCCCTTACTGCCTAGTAGGTCATGATCGATGAAGTATTATTTTTAGGTGAAAAAATATCACGTGTAATATTGTCACGATAGGTTATGCGAGGGCCTTTGAGTGACGTTGGGATTTTTGGAGAGGTGTGTTAAAAATGGCGACTTTAGGATTTACATGATTTTATTTAGAACACCTATTTACGGAATAACAATCACTCAATAGAAATAATACAGTACCATATGTCACGAATATATGGTGGTAGGTTATGAGATAGCAAATAATTAACAACAATTATACACATAATAAACAAAGAACACATAACAACTTGAACGATCTTACAAATATACACAGTGGGGAAGGAGAGGTGTCATTTTACGCTTAACTTAACCGGTGATCTCCAGGGCCTGGGACCCACATCTCTAAGAGGAGGGCCCAAAAACTAAGACTGACTATCGGCACTAAAACGTCGGAACTGAAGGGACGTTGTAACTGAAGGATCCCCGGTTTGTTTTGATTATTCAATTTATATGTATAGCAACTGCTTGTTTGCAAAAGTTTAAACAATGTCAATGTCGTATTTATATATGCTTGTGTTTTATTATTAAATAATTCTCATAATCGACATTGACTTTGTTTTATTGGTTTCAAATTTATAAATGGATTAGGGCCGAATATGTTTGTTTTTATAAGCTTTTGCTATAAATTTGAATGATCAACATTTCCTGAATGACAATATCATTATCAGTTTTGTTGATTAACTGACAAAAATTTGAAGTTGATCTGAAAAAAACTGGTGAAGATCCGAGGAGACACACGAGACATACTGTATTTAGCAACGATCTGACTGATCGTTGTCAGAGTTATTACAATTATGGGGAATTTGATTAGACTTGAAAATTTCCAACGATTCCAGTTTTAATTTAAAACGTTTTTCTTGTATATGCAATATATTTAAAGTTTCTAAATTGATAAAGGATTGACTTAATTTTAAAAAATGAATTGAAAATGTCGATAAATCTAAAAGAAAGTAAGTGTTTACTATATCTGGTTGTAATGTAAGACCAGTTTGGCCACTTGATTTTTTGGAGAAGAGAGGAGAGATGAGAGACGAGAAGACAGGGGAGAAAACAATTAAAACTAGCATACGACAAGATTTATTCATATATTAAAGGAAAATACAAATTATGTTCCTCCACTTTTTTAAACGTTAAATACCGAATTTTTTGTTGAAGTTATAATGCCGTGCAATTTGTCTCATTGACCAAGCTTTAACTAAATCACTTATATGGAGCATATTGGTTTTTACATACTTGCAATATATTTTGACAAATAAATAATAATGTCACAAATATTAAAGTTGGATTTACACATAGATGGACAGTAATAGAGCGAGATCCATCATCCCCTTTAAAATCAATATATTTTGTAAACACCCTGTATATATTTTTTCAGATGTGCTCCTCCATTGTAAATCAATTCATACACTCGATAAATTTTCGACTATATCATTGAGTTTTGTTATACCCCGTCAAATATTTTACCATAACCATATTTTATTTGTGAAAATATACATACACGCTATAAATTTATTTAACAAATCTAGTATATGAAAGAGGTATGGCTAAACGAGTGATTTACATTCGATTTTTATGATCGGACATGGAATGTTTATTGAAAAGTTTTAATAATAGTGATTTATTAAAGGTTCGTTAACTGACGTTAAATTTGGTTGATTGTTCATGACTAATGATTTACCATCATTAATTTTCGTATTCCTCGGTTTTTATCTGCCCCTATTGCGTTTTTAATCGTGTATCGATGTAGTGAAATTTGTTGTGATTAATTATTATTCTCGTGATTTTTATTGCATATAACCTGTTTGTTTAAATGATAATTTTGTAACTCCCATAATACATCAAAAGGAAGAGTATCTTTACAGAACGCATAGGCAGATTTCAGGATGATGCTGAAGGCGAGGACTGAAAGCTATAAGTCCTGTAAAGGACGCTTCCGGGTGAGTTACGTATACTTTTTTAGCCACCCACAATTGTATTTTAAATAAATGATCAACTGGTATACTGTCTCTTGAAGACAGTTTTCAACAGTTTGCATTATAGCAGTAAAGCGAGAAAACGTGGTGAACGTTTAACATTACAAGAAAGTAAAACTAAACATGAGAAAATATATTTATAAATAAGCTTTTATTTAAAAAAACGTACTTACTAAAAAGTGAAACATATTTTTTAAATTCATACATCTGGAAATTAAAAGCTTTGGGGGCGCACAGTGGGGCTAAAGAAAATTACCATTCAAAATTCTCTACAGCCTTTAATTTTTGTCAAAACGCAATACATATTTTTTTAATAATCCTCAGACTTTTGGCTACAAAACTGTCGAGGCAAATTTTTGAAATAAATCGGTACTGAACTACATACGTTGTCATAGTCAGAGATATTATCAGATATTATTGCAGATGTTAATCAATGATTAACTATCTCTTATTTATTTTGAATTTAATATTACCCTACTATTAACTATTACTCCATTGTTATTAATCATTTTTTTTTCATTTTTTTTATGCGGTGTAACATTAGGACTGATCCTTGCGGCACTCCAAGAGACACTTTAATTACATTACAGAGGTGACCATTTATTGCAAGGCGCTGCCTTCTATCAGACAGAAGACTTCGACCAATCCCCACATTTGCCTCTTAAACCATATTTATTTAACTTATTAATCAATATATTATGGTCAATAAGATAGAAGGCTTTGCTGCGATCCATAAAAATTCCAAAACAGTTTTTATTATTATTTAAATTTCCATATAATTTATGAACAGAATTAAGAATGGCGGATTAAGCTCATCTGCATTCATGAAAGTCATGTATATCACATAGGACGTTATATTTTGTCATGAAAGTGTCATTCTGATCAACATAACTATCTAATATTTTAGGGATATCAAATAAAAGTGAGGTGATAATTACCCTCTTTGTGCAAAGAAATTACCTTGACTGTTTTGAGCACGTCAGGAAAAGTACCTTCAAAAAGTGATCTATTTATCAGATATGTAAATGATCGCACAATAGGATAAACTACTGATTTGAGCATATTAGTACATACATGGAAAGATGCAGTTTATGAAACTCTATTATTGTACCAGCAATTTATTTATTTACCAGATTTGCCTCTAAAAATAACGAGAACACATGGGTGTATTAAACGACACACTGTAGAAATCTATCGATTCAAGTTTAAATTATTATTACCGTGAAACACTAAAGATAATCATTCGTGACCTTTATAGTCGGGTTGATAGCCACAACAATCGTTCAGTTTGTGATACTAACATGAGATTTGGCATGCTTACAAAATGTTTAGCACCAAATAGATTGTGATATAGTGCCAGTTTTCTTTTGTCACAACCTTTGAAAAATTAAAAGAATAGTTGATTTATTATAATACGAGCAAAAACCACTGTTATAATATGTGTGAAAGATTGAAGGTCTTGTATATTATATCTGTTAGATATGTTAACAATAATGTATCTTAAACATTATGTATATATTTATACAGGGTGAACAAACTCAAGTCGGTAATATTGCCAACTTCTTTATTATTGAATCTACGAGGTCGGTTAAATTATTGAACTATTAGTATGGTATTAGTATGGTCCTGTGATCATCCAAATGTTGAAAGTTTGCAAGAGTATTATAAAAATGTTTTTTTCCCCTACATTCTTAGACAGCTTTAAAATACTCAAAGAATTGATATTGTTTGGGATGTATACAAACCGAACAGTCTTAAACAACAGACCCGGCAAGCACGAGGATCTGGGACAAGATATGTTGTAACCCCTTCAACACCTATTCCATCTCACTGGTAAGCCTTCTTGAGGGAGGATAAAAATAAGTAAGAATTATTCTCATATATTAATTCAGAAATACTAACGACTGACACCGAAAAAGAGATTATCGTAACTTCTGGAAACTTGGCGTATTCCACTGCTAACCGAGATCTAAAGTTAATTTCTCTCTGTTCCCATGAAGAGGCTGATGTTAGAATTTTACTTCATGCGTTTCATGCCGTTCAGGAGGGTCACGAATCTGTAATGATTCGAACAGTTGACACTGATGTTTTAGTGTTGGCAGTAGGGTTTTATCATGAAATAAAGTCTAAATAGTCACATGAAATTGCCAAGGGAGTAGGACCACGAAAGTATGTCTACCAATGTTTCATGCACTAACTGGATGCGACACCACTTCCCAATTTCTTGGCAAAGGAAAAAACAGCTTGGGCAATATGGGCAAAATTTAATGATCTGACAGAGGCATTGCTAGATATAAAAACGAGTTTAGGGTGGATTCTAAAGCATTGAAATGTATCGAAAGATTTGTCATTCTGCTCTACGATAAAGCTACTCCTATCTGCGATATTAATGAGGCACGCAAATATCTTTTTACGAAAAAACAAAGGCCACTTCAGTCGCTCCCACCAACAAGAGAATCGCGTATGCAACACGTTAGAAGAGTTGTCTTGCGAGGTGTCTTTCTTTGGGGGACAAAGTTTCATCTCAAGTCCGAATATTCCTGATCCTGAGCAATGGGGGTGGAAATTAAATGAAGGTGTTTATCAACCGCTATGGAGTACATCGCCAGAAGCTTTGGTAGCTTGTCAAGAACTTCTTTCTTGTAAATGTAAAATTACCTGCAGCCAAAAGTGTTCATGCGCTAGAGCCGAGTTAAAGTGCACAATATTGTGTTTATGTGATGGTGACTGTTATGCAACGGATAGTGAATAGTATTTTAAATTAAAATTAAAACAGTTCTTTTTGTTTATTAGTTTACTTGACAGTAAAATTACACTTAGTACATGTATGCGGTCTGTCTAGATGTCCCATTTCCATACCAATAAAGAAAGTCTTAAAGATTTCGAGAACTCTGAGATATACAACATTGAAAAGTTATCATTTTTTAGCATTATTTGTTCAGACCTCGTCTTTACCTACAAAAAACATGCAAAAGGGACACATAAAATTGACAATTACCTAAAATATCACTTACAGTACGTTTTATAGTCATGTATCTCAGAATTTTCGGAATCACTTTGGCCTTGGATAAATAGATGACTAAGATTTTGAAACACACTGTATATTTATTTATTTTTTTATGTCTTCAAATTTTAGTTTTACCGTCTGTTTTTATAAACACTTTATAAAAAGGATAAAAGTTTGTTATTAAAAGTATTAAATAGACATTTCATGACTCAAGGTCACAACTGTCATTCTTGAAATTTTTTTGATTGGCACTATATCTCATTGTTTTTAGTGCCTTCTGAACTGTCTGTCCACTAAGTTTCATCTTAGTATCACAATCTGAACGATTCTTATGAATTATTGAACTTAGCAGGTCGACTATTAAAAACCTCCACTTAGATGATTCCAAACGTAAATTGGAAAAATTATGTAATATATTGATGAATTGAAAAGTTATTTACAGACAAAAAGACCAGGTATGTGCTGCAATATTCGATATTTTAGCAATGGCAATAAAAACAGAGTATCATCTTAGAATCAACCATCCCAAGATGAGTTAATGCCTCCAAGTGAGACAACCACAATAAAATATTCATTACTATTCCACATTATATATGTAGCTACGTCTTAAAACGTACATGGGTAGGTATGTCAAATGATATTACGTATTAAGTGCCTTTGCAAATCTCTTATCTTACTGTAATGATAAATTGGAACTATCAGGTCATAAACGTTCTTAGGACCGTTTTACATAATAGTTAAGGCGCGGTTATATAGAGAAACAGTTGTACTTATCTCTGTGACAAATCACAATTACTGTCATTTCAAAAATTGCTTTTTAAGTACCGTAGGTGAGCGATACATCAAGTGTGCGAGGTACTAACGGAGAGACAAGTAAATCAAGTTGTTTCTGAGATCTTTATATCGGTTATTGTTGCTTCACTTCATTAAGATAATTCACCCATATTAGACCAATAGTCTCATGCATTTAGACAGAAAACACTATAACGTTTTCAAAAATGCACGAATAGAGATTTTTGCCCAGAGTACAAGGGGGATATGGGTAAAGTCTAAATCCTAAAAGTCGGGACTGAATGAAAAGTCACAATTTCAGCAGTTGCTGACAATAAATGCAGTGGTGGGGTAATATGGGCTCGAGTCTCGAATGCAAGCAGTGATTGGGCATGTGAGATCTTAATTATGTGTAGAACTAACTTTACGGCTCTATAACTTTAGAACTATTAGTCACAGAAACTTCGCTGAGCATTTATACTGAAGGCAATTAGGTTTTCTATAATTTTTTTTATTTAGAGTTTTACATCCGGAAGTTTCATTTAGTAGCTGAACATTTTTTTTCAAGCAGCTGTAGCTTTTTCAGTATCAATCCCACGAAAAAAAGTTGAAAGATAAAATGATTTTCCACAACTTTAGTTCTCACAAAATTTCCAAAAAACAAGCAGAAACGGAGGTACAACGTCATTCGCGTTTTCCAAGAGAGTGACCGGAAGCCAGCAGGTACAGTCCTGACTTTTTGGTTCTAGACTCTACCCATATCCACCTTCTATTTCGATTCGTGCACTTCTTCAAAAACTAAATTCGAAATGCATTAGACTACAAGTACAAGAGATTTTTTTTGCTTTAAATTGAGGAAGAAGATTCTTGTTTTTTTTATCCTGGCTTGGTGAATCTAAAATTGGACCACCGCTCTGCCTACCCTGCAACTTGCAATAGATTAATATATTCTTACCTTATTAACCAATCAAAACGTACATTTTCAAAAAATCGAATTATTTTTTTAAAGTGAGAACAACGGCCATCGATCAGTGGAAAAAATCGAGAAAAATGTTACTTTTTTCGTAGTAGCCATGTGTCAAACTATAACGTCATTGAAGTTATAAAAATCTGACATTTCGCGTTTTCATCTTGATTTTTGTACACAAAATGAATGAGAAAAATAGAAAAAAGTTAAAAATTAAAATTGAAAAGGTATTAATCATTGGTAATGAAATAGAAAAATATGCGGAATTTGGAAAATGGAAATTAAAACTAAAACTGATTATTTCAAAAACAAACCAATATACAGGGTGTTTTCTGACAACCCGCTGAAAAAAACTCTTTTTACTTTTCCTTACAATGAATCCATAAAAGCTCATAGCATCAAATACTTTTAAAGTTATATGATCATTGAAAGAGAGCTTGCAATCAAACGTTACACCTAATTCTTTATAAGAATTACAGCGAGATAATATTTTGTTATCGATATTGTCTGCGCATTCATATGTAAACTGTTTCCTTGTGAAGTACATGATCTTACATTTCGAGATATTAAGATGTAATTTATTATTTGTATACCAAGTTTGGACATGATTCAGTTCACATTGCAACCTTTTACAGTCATCAATGCAAGTTATTACTGAATATATTTTTAAATCGTCAGCATAGAAGAGTTTAGAACAGTCAATAACATCACCTAAATCATTAATAAATAGAAGAAACAAAAGAGTGCCAAGGTTAGACCCTTGAGGGACACCAAAGGTAACATAATATAGAGGTGAATTGAAACCATTGTACATAACGTATCGCTGTCTCTTACATAAATAAGACTTAAATAATTCTATGGCTTGGGCATGAAAGCCAAATTTTGTCAGTTTTTTAAGCAAAACGCGGTGGTCTATCCTATCAAAAGCCTTTGAAAAATCTGTATAAATGACATCTACTTGTCCTTTCCCAACCAATGCATTTGATACATATTGGGTAAAAACAGATAAATTTGTAACGGTTGATCTGTTGCTCATAGATCCATGCTGGTAAGTTGATATCTGATTACGAACAGACAAGTAAATGCGATCATACAGGATAATTTCAAAGACTTTAGAAAATTTTGAAAGAATGGCAATAGCTCTGTAATTATCAATAATAACAATCAACTAAACATTCTATATGGAAACAACTTCACGTTTCTTGCAAAAAGAAGCATTATTCCTTCGAAAAATATACGACTACTGATGAACTTGCAAGTATTTTGACTGACCGGGGCTATAACATGAAAAAATCGAATGGAGACGATTATAAAGAAGCTATCGTTAAAACGATGTGGAATATAACAGCAAAAAATCTTCAAGAAACATATTTCGAAAAATGTAATAGGAGTTTTAACTCATTTATTAGTTTTAGAATTTAAAAACTCAAGGAACGTTAAAAATGCCAATAGAAGAAGGCTTCAAGCTATTCCAGAAAAATGCAAACAAAGCCCAGTTGCCATTGAAAAAGAACATTTAAATGAAATAATGCAGGTTTGGGATGAAGAAACACCTGAACGGTTACAGAGAAAATGTTACCATGTGGCAGCGTTTGAACTTGCATGGAGAGGCTGTTAAATGAATGTAAAATCGATCACTTTAGATTTGAAAAAAACTGACGGAAGTTTAACTAATAGAATAGTACAATCTTATTTTTTTAAAGATACGGCAATGGGGGTAAGGACAAGTCTAGCGATAATAAGTGGATTATACCTAATTTAGAAAAAGCTTCTATTTGCCCGGTACGTTTTTCAAAAAATTAATGAGTAAACGGTCGAATTCAATTAAAACAGATTTTTTCTGACACCTAATTGTACCTGGAACCAAGAAAACTCAAGTAGATGGTACAATAATTTGCCCGTGGGAGAGAATACTCTTGGAAAATGGACTAAAGAAGTCATAAACGATAAAATACCAAACCATTCTAACAGGAGTCAGTACCTATAGTTCAAATCTTGCTAAATCTGGTATTTTCAGCGAACGTTTAATCAAAGCAGCTGGTCATGTAAATACCAAATCAATAAACCCGTATCTTCAGCTAGATAAGGACCATCATTCAACGTTAGTTTCCAACTTAAGAAACCCTACGAGTGAAATTACACTTAAAATTGGCAAACCATGAAGAAGAATCTAAAAGTAATAGCATTTTTTATAATAATTGTATATTTCAGATAGATACAATGAATATTGAAACATATTCTTTATAGGATTTTGCAAACATCAGAAAAAATAACTATCTATAACTAAAAGAAATACTTTGTGTAAAAATATGAATGAAATCTTTGCATTCTTTCGATAACCTGAATTCTGGTAATGTTAGCAAATTAAAATTCTAAAATAAATTTGTCTAATTTCTTATTTGACAATTCGCATTCTAGCATCCACAGAGTCCCCTACGGCCATGAAGATTAAACTGATATCTAGATAACCCCCTACGATCATGAATATTTAGTTAAAATTCAATACAATTATAAGCAAACAAATAATAATTCATTTTTAAACAATGAATATGTTTGATAAAAAACATTACAAGTTTCCATTTTTTATTATAAATTGTTATTTCTTAAACTATAAATAAACAGTTTTGATGTTCTAATAATTAGATATTAAAAAAAAATCAATCATGTATTAATCTTCTATAATGTATACACGATATCGATTTTCTACTCGGGTACATTTCTTTGAGGGACTCAGACCTGTTTTCCATGGAAATTTTTCTCGAATTAAGGGACATGCCCTTCATTCTCGAATATTTTTCATGGGAAAACAGGTCGTTGTAAAATTATTATTTTTTTATTAACACCCGATAAAAAACATGGTCGAATCGAGACCCTCCTCTTTTTAAAGTTTTTGAAGTCGGATAAAATATTATAATATAAGAATATTTCCTCAGGACATTACAAACACATTAAAAACATAACAACATAAACTTAGTTTGATTTTCTACATTTAAAATGCATAAAATCATGTTATACCTTTGTGATTTATTATCATATAAATAAAAGAGTGATATTACTTCCAAAAATAGGCAATAACTGCAGCAACTGTCTAGTTATAGCTGTGGTTTTGTGACATTTTTTTATGGGAAATTTTTTAATGTTATTTTATAAGTATTTCGCCACAGCATTAAAAAGATAATAATTAAGTGTGTAGTAAAATAAAATCGAGGACTTAAATTTAAGTCATTTGGAAAACAAAATTCTGTACATATATATTCCGTTGTAACGATTTTTTTTATAACACTGCATGCCTGTTAACTTTGCGGAAGCATATAAACCATATCAACTAACTAGAAAATATTTACCGATCCTGAATATTTCAAAACCAGTTCTAGGGTACACCAAACTAACAAAACTTTTGTTACAGCTTCCGAGCATGCCTGAAGATGGTCGGCAGCAGTGACGCCAATTTGGTGGGGAAATTATTTTTCAACGTTGTCCAAACGAAATGTTTCGTCCTCAAGCCAAGAAAAAAATGTGTCCGCTCTTCCTGGTGGGGAAAATGCGAGAAACACAAAGTAGTGAAACAGGCCATACTAAGAGACAATTTATCATACTAAAATGTAGGAGCGATCATAGATTAGTACTCCTGATAGAAGAAATGAATGTGTATTTTAATTTTATTTATTTATTAATAATTGTAATTGAACTTCTCAAAATTAATTTGGGTGCTGGCTACCATTGTAACAGATGTGATTAACCAACTGATATTTACAAAATGGAAGATTTCTATCAATAAAACAGAATGAGACGCCATCGTTAACTAAATTGTCGCTTATTAAATATTTCTGAAATTGGCGCAGCACGTCGAGCAAAATTTAAATCAACTCTGAAATGGTGCGTTGGCGTCTTGATATTCTAATCAGTACTAAAATATTATTAGTATGATAACTTCACTTCGATGTAATTATTTGCAAAGTATATTCTGAAATATTGATCTTTACTTCAGTGACCTTAATTACTTTTGGGTAGTTTAGTATACGAACCAAAATGTGATTTATTATGATAACTGTGTTCTTACTTAATTTTTATGTATTAATAGATGAATTTTATTTTTGTATATAATTACTTATACACAGTTTTATTGTATATTGATGTCAACTGGGTCGGCACAAAATGAAATAATCAGTTTGAATTTAACCTATTTGGATATATTTTTATCTTATGCCGGCCCAATTTTAATCTATTGCTATTCTGTTCATTTCAATGTGCCAAAATGAAAAATAAAATAGTAATAAAATAATTATTACCAAAGTACTTCAGACAATATTATGACGACTGATTTAATATTTTGGTGTCCAGAATTATTGTAGCGACCATAGGCGTCCGAAATTTTTTTCAAGGGGGCATGTTTTAAAAATTTTATATACCTTAAATAAATGAAACTTCAATAACAGTTTTTCTGTTAATTTAAAGAGAGGTAAGCTCTGTCTCTCTTTCTCTGTCGTGTCAAGGTCGCAATGTCATTAGCATATCATTAAATATGTAGTGTTACCTACAAAAATGTCTCGTAACTAGTAGGTAACATTGTGATTTCGTCTCCTGAAATGCATGTGTGAAAATTAGAAATTAATCAAATTATCTTTTAATTTGGTTCAGTGTGTAATGTACTTACAGTTAGCTTATGTTATATGTCTTTGGTATGTTAGAAATATATTATTTTATTTATTTTAATTGTTGTTTGATTTGTGCTTTATTCCGTTTGTGAATACGGGGTATCTAGAGTCAAGGAGTGCATTTTTCCAATCTCTGACTGGTAAATTTTGAGGGCCACCACCTTGGGAAAGGGCATTCTCTAAAATTGTAATGTAAATATTAAGACATATCGAGCTGCATTCAATAATTATATACTTACTGATAGTTAACGAGTGAGACCGTAACGTTCATTTATAAGTAGGTTCTACAGAATAAGTCATACTAATTGCAATTAAAATGTCAATATTTTTCTAAAGTACCTCAGCATTAATAATATACAACATTATTTTGGTGGTGGTATTCCTGCACCCCTTCCTCAGTAAATGTAATCCCTGATCAAATATTGAGTTTCCTCTTCTTCTTCTTCTTCTTTAATCCCTTCAACATTCTTGGCTTAACAACCATAATTTCTGTGTCATTTTTTTTAATTTGCAGAACTTCCGCTAAGAAATTGGCAGAATCTATGTCTTAATAGAAGTAGGACTAGCTGTGGCAACCACACACTACTGAACAATGAATAACAATTTTCATGCAACCATAATTTGAGTCACATCCTTTAAAATAATTGCCAAAAATTGTTTGAGCGGAATGTCTGAAGCAGATGGTTGCAGAGTTGAAATCGGCTTCAAAATGTCATTGCTCATTGTTCATCCCCAATCTTCAGATTCCATTTCCTACCTAGCCATTTTTGCACTTGATTGTACACCCAAGACTGACTGACCATTACCTTTCAATAAGATGGTGCTATAACACATGAAGCAAGGCAAAGATTGATTGCAGATTTGACTGTCGAGATCTCCTGATCTGATTGCAATAGATCTCTCCCTTTGAAGGTTTCTCAAGCAAAAAGACAGAGACATCTTTTTTGATATTGAACTGAATTTAATATGCAATAGGTACTAATTGACGGTTCTTATATTTGATTTCTCACAATCGGATAAGCAATAGTGTTAACAACCAGGCTATTATGGGCACAACCAATAGGAATAAATAAAAACACCAAATAATTATCTCTTCAGTATTTATTGGTTACAAATGCAGCTTGAAGTTGAAAGGTTACTTTCTGATTTAATACATTGTTATACAAGATTGTTAGATAGAAATAGAGGTAGTTTATTGTTAAACCTACGCACATTTTCATTACGTAGTCACTTCCATGTAGTAACGGGTTTTGTAGTAAAATAAAAACTGGGATATATATTGTCGAGCGGTTTGATACGTTTTAAATTTCACTCATAACTTAAACCTAAAAAGCTTACTTGAGAGAATACAATCGGAACGTGTAAAGTTGGATTTCCTGACATTTCAACACGTAGAAAATAGCGTAAAGTACAGGGCGGACATTAAAAGGCGAGTCAAGTTTTAAACAGTTTTCTTTCCTCAGCTATAGGCAAAACTCCTTTGACCACAGCAAGATGTTCTGTGAGTTATGCTCTATTAAAAACTTTGGTAGATGGAAGATGATACAAGTTTAAAAAAATATTTGTAATAAAAAAACCGGCATATTAATGATGAAACATTAATAATAACAATAATAAAACAGTGCTTATGCCATACAATTGTGCAACAAATGTTATGTGGGTAAGTCATGCAAATCTTTCTATATAAGATTGGATGAACATAAGAATTACATTAGGAAGAATGAAATTCAGAGATTGAAGGGTTGCGAACACGTTTGAAAAACAGCCATAGAATTAGTCCCTGAAAAGGTAGCAAAACGAGACCCCTGTTTTCGAGGATGCTGAATACGATGGTGATATTTTAGGCCCCTATTCCCCGGGAACTACCCTTAAACGTGAGAAACCACCCATTTTCCATTCTAGTGCGAGGACTTGTCGGATCGGATTTATCGGGTAGGCCGTATGGTCTTTGGCCATTCTACATATTATCAGTGCTCGGGGTTGAAACTACTTCCTCCCCTGATACTAAAATCTCACCAAAAATTTCAAAATTGATAAAAACTTGTTTCTATTCGTTTTCAAGAGTGCTAAACACGACAGTAACATACATTTCTCCCCTATACCCTCCCCACACTTTCTGGCTACTGAACATGTTGGGAATCTTGTCAAAAACCTCGATTCAACGATTCCCCACATGCCCCGTAGCCAGAAATGTAAAAGGGGGTGGTTTCGGAGATTTTGGGGTGGATAGTGGAGGGTAGGGAGAGGTAGAAGTTGCTATCGTGTTAAGCACCCTGCAAACGAATACAAACTTTGCATCAGTTTTGAAATTTTTGGAGAGATTTTAGTATAAGGGGAGGGGGTAATTTCAACCCTGGGAGTTGACAATGTGTTGGATGGTCAAAGTCCATATGGCCTACCCGAAGAACCCGATCCGACAAGTCCTCGCATTCCTAGAATGGAAGAAATGCGAAAGAGGAGTGGTTTTTCGGGTTTAGGGGTAGAACTTTTAATGTTTTCCACTGTTTTGCAACTTTTTCGTGGACTAACTGGAAGCCGCTAGCTCGCCAAAACTCTAACCAAACAGACGGATAATAACGACTAGGCCCAATGTCAAAGCGTTAAAAGAGGACCTTAATAAATTTAACGTTTTATCTCGGCTATTCATATAAATTCTTTGGTCCCATTGCATAAAAAAATGGCTGTTTAACTAAAAAGGACACGCCTGATAGGAGCAGAATACGCGCCTTTCCTCGAGGGCACCCTGGTAGACACCTTACTGTTGGGAATTGACTGAGATAAAACAGCCGCTTCCAGAACAGCCCTGATCATACCCCTTAGTTGCTTGTTCTCTTTTTCCAACATCTTTTTCTCCTCCTTGATCTCCATGTAGTCAACTTGCACCTTACTAAACGAAGACCAAAAATGTTCCATGTCCTTTAAGGACTCCACGCAGCGTTCTATAATACCGACTGAGGATTTCCTTGATGAAGCCGATGCTTCACTATGGGACGAGCTCGGGGGAGACTGCTGCTCGTGTGAATTTTTGGCTCGCAATCGGACGCTTTTAACTGTTGTAATTTTTCTAGATTCTGGAGTGGAGGTGTCTGTGGCGCTCTGTGCTGACTTAGTGATGCGGTCAGAAATTGCTGTCTTCGGTCTTGTCTTTGATTTGGAGGGTGTTAGTTCGCCTCCTGGATATTTCTGGATCGGCAATGCTGAAAATAAAAATTGAGGCAAAAACAGTAAGTATCTAGTATGTATGTGTGTCATACTTTAATAGGAATTGTTTGTATTGCACATTTTGAAATGACATGCATATTTAAATATATTGCAGCATTACTTATATGCGCCCATAGAAAGCTAGCAGTAGTTATTTGATCTATCCTTACTTTTATAAGAAGAATACTCAAACATGAGGAAATGAAAAATAATGTCTGTATAGTTAATATTATCCAAACTATTGTAGTGGTTCCAGTTAAAGTGGGACACAGTATATAACATTTAACTTACCAAGCTCATTAAACATGTCGGATCTGTGAGCGATGTTGTCTGCTTCCTTTAAATGATCTGATATAATTTTTATTTTACTTTTCATATCTTCTGGCCCCCATGGTTCATCAGCTACATCTCCATTCTCGGTAATATCGCAAACTGGGAGCCACTGGGCTAGCTTCTCCCGCTCAGTTTCAAACTTTTTACAAGCGTTCCCTAAATTCCTCATTTGGTTGCCCTTGTGTGCCAACTTATCCAAGCATTGGAAAGTTTGGTATGAAGCATCTGTGAGTAGTATCAGTTGCTTCTTATCAGCTTGCAATTCGCTCTGAAGGTTTTTTTTAATTCTTAGGAATTTCTTTTTGAGGATTTCTTCTTCGGTTTCGAGGTTTTTTATTTTTAGTTGGCGATCTGACAGCAAGTATTCGTACTGTTCCTTGAGAGATTTGATCAACTCCTATAATTCAGAGATTGTGTGAAATGATTACGAATACATTTACTACTTAAACTAGGTATATTAAACATCAACTTTTGATATGAAGTGACGAGGAATTGCACCGTAGCTGCAATAAGAAGAGAGAGAATTGCATAGGTACTCAAATCATTTACAAGGTTTGCAAAGTGAAAAATATTTGTAAAATTCTCTAAAATCTCTAAATATACAACAGAGAACTGATTTACCGAATAATATGGACAACCAAGATGACACTAATGATTACTTTATTTCGGTTTTTGAAAATAATAACTATTGTGAGTGTTGTGGAAAGCCCAACTATCACTTATTATTCACGTAGTGGATTGGAAGTATAGTAATCGCAAAAAAATTTTCAAAAATTTTTCTGCTTGAAATAGGTTTAGAATGTCATGAAACTTCGAGATTTAAAATTTGAGCAAAAAAAAATAAAAAAATAAATTCTGTCTGTCGGTCTGTCTGTGTAACTTTTTTTGTCCGTACGTTTTCTCCGGAACGGTTTAAGATATTGACTTGAAATTTTGTACACGTATATATCATAACGAGATCTGGAACTGGATTGTTTTTTGAAGATATCGGGTGAACGGTTGTGGGGTAAACAGGGGTAAATATGGGGAAATATGTAAAGAAAGCTGGTAAGACTACAGAAACTAGAAATTTGATGTATGTACTACAAGCCAAGGCCTCAACATTGTTTATAATATTTTTCATCCCCCACCACCACCACCCCACTCCATTATTAAAGGGGTTGATAAAATAAAATTGAGATATTCACTTGAAATTTGGTACACGTATGTATTATAACGACATCTGGAACTAGAATTTATTTTGAGATGATTCCATTGAAGAGTTTGGGATTAAATTGGGTTAATTGGGGAGACAATTAGTAAATCAAGCTGGTATGAGTACAGAAACTTGAAATTCGGTGTATCTACTAAAAGCCAAGTCCTAAAATTTTTGGGTGTATATACTATACAGGGTGATTCACGTAGGCCATTCATTAGAAGTTTTTCAACTTGCCGTTGGATTAGGAACTTGAAACTTGGTATGCAGCCATAATCGATCATGCCCGTTCTATCTAAAATTTTCAGTCCTGCAACTATACAGGGTGTGCCAAAAATTGGTACCAACTTTCTTATTTTAAATGGAAACCCATATTTTTCTTTACATGGTTCGATTGGTGATCTAATTCTGAGTTTAGAGAACCTAAGTTATGTTAACTTATCTATTACAATTTTTGACATATGTCCAATTTTTTGAAAAAAATTGCCGCTGTAATAGTTTACGAACAAATTTGTATCTCGCAAACCTTTCAAAATTATGAAACCAAATTTGTGAAGCAGTTAGCTGGAAGTCCAGGCTAACTTTTGATGTCCCATCGGTGGTCCCATTTTGTACCATATGGGCGCGGTCGATTTTCAAATGTCGCAATGAAAAATTGTCAAAAAGTCAATTTTTTCAAATGGCACCTACTATTTTTTTTCACACCATTCGAAAGAAAATTGAATTTTAGGGTGAGTTACTTAAGCATTCCCTATACCTAACTTCACCCCATATCGAGTTATTCAATAAAAATCAAGAAATACCTTATCTTGCCGAGAGATTCCTTACGTCAAGTATGTCATGGAAACAAAAGACAGTTGTAATAATTTTTAAAGAAAAATATGGATTCTTATTTAATTACACACAACACCAACAAATTTTTATTAACGAACAAGAACAATGTTGACGAAATTCTGTCAGTGAAAACGATGCACACATTGAGCATTTGTATTGAAATAATTATTTTGTTAGTCTGTTTATTTGTTGTTATTTTGTTGTTATTATTTATTATTGCAATACGATTTTTGAATAAAAATTAAAATGAAATGATTGTTTCCAAAGCCTACTACCCTTGAGAAAAAAAAAACAATATTTTTTTCAAAAAATGCCAATAACTCAAAAACGACTGTAGATAGACATACACAATGTTAATAAAAGTGGCCCTAAAATTCAATTTTGCATTGATTTCTGGCGTCAGAAATAGTAGGCGCAAAGATGTGCTACGCAATCTGTTGAAAGTAGAATAATAGAATATTTGAACAAAAATATGGTGGTCACATTGAACATTTACGTCAGAATTTCGTCAACATTGTTCTTGTTCGTTAATAATAATTTGTTGGTGTTGTGTGTAATTAAACAAGAATCCATATTTTTCTTTAAAAATTATTACAACTGTCTTTTGTTTCCATGGCATACTTGATGAAGTAAGGAATCTCCGGCAAGATAAGGTATTTCTTGATTTTTATTGAATAACTCGATATGGGGTGAAGTTAGGTATAGGGAATGCTTAAGTAACTCACCCTAAAATTCAATTTTCTTTCGAATGGTGTGAAAAAAAAATAGTAGGTGCCATTTGAAAAATTGACTTTTTGACAATTTTTCATTGCGACATTTGAAAATCGACTGCGCCCATATGGTACAAAATGGGACCACCGATGGGACATCAAAAGTTAGCCTAGACTTCCAGCTAACTGCTTCACAAATTTGGTTTCATAATTTTGAAAGGTTTGCGAGATACAAATTTGTTCGTAAACTACTACAGCGGCAATTTTTTTCAAAAAATTGGACATATGTCAAAAATTGTAATAGATAAGTTAACATAACTTAGGTTCTCTAAACTCAGAATTAGAAGACCAATCGAACCATGTAAAGAAAAATATAGGTTTCCATTTAAAATAAGAAAGTTGGTACCAATTTTTGGCACACCCTGTATAGGTGGAGGACTGAAAATAGAAATTTTAGATAGAACGGGCATGATCGATTATGGCTGCATACCAAATTTCAAGTTTCTAATCCAACTGCAAGTTGAAAAACTTCTAATGAATGGGCTACGTGAATCACCCTGTATATAACATAAAATTGAGATATACCCTTTAAATTTAGTACATATATGTATTGTAATGAGAACTGATTGAAATGATTCCATTGAACGGTGGGAGGTGGTAGGTTATGAATAGGAGAAAATAAGTAGGATAAACTACAAACTTTATTTTTAACGTATATGGTAGAAACCAACGCCTCAAACTTTTCTATGACTCCTGCCCCAAATATTGTTAAAATTCTTTGACCAATAATTTCCATATACTAGAGTGCAAATCTAGTCAAGAAGATTTCTTTAAAGCGATGGATGAAAAATCTGGATGTGGAAGTAGTGATTCTTTAGGCAGCAGTTTTTTTAGTTATAATGGTGTGTATGTATGCTAAGTGACTAGCTCCAAAAGGTTACCTTTAATTAATTTAAATAACGAGTGAGTCTGTGTCGATAAAAAGAATATGACATCGAAAAATTAAAAATTTGTTAAAAAGTAAAATTATGCTATAATTAAAATGTTGCAACTTTGCAAGCCTGTGCAAATCGTGTCTTTCTACTGAAAAAAGGTTTAACTAGAGACAGAAGGTTAGTGGTGACCCGAGGCTGCATTAAGTATTAACATTCGATAGCTGATTTGGATTTGTGTTTGGATCAATTAAAGAATGCATTTGTGAATATTTTGTACATTAATAAAGTGAGTTTTGATTTTAAAATTACCTACCGAAGGACGTATCAAAATGTATAAAAAATGGTTAACAAAATATTATTATTATTATTCTTTTTTGAGTAGTAAAAAAATCTAATTGAAATCTACTAATTATAGGTAGGTACCCTGTGAAATTATAGCCTTTAGGAACACCCGATATTCGTTAGTATTCACACTATTAACCACAACAATTACTTCTAACAGTCCATTAAGTTTAATTACCTACATTAAAAAACAACAATTACCATAATAATAAACTAAATGTTTTTCTCACCTCCTCGTGCCTTATGCGGTCCTCATTCTCAGCTATTTCTGCAGCGCTCTCGGCGTCCAGTGTTTTGAGCTCCGCGAAGTGCATCCGTCTGGAGTCTGTTTGCTGCACATACATTCTTACCACTGTGGCTATCTGCTTCCAGATGGCACCACTCACCCCCTCCTGGGACCGTCTTAAATTTTTCAATTTGGCATCGAACTAAAAGAGAATTAGGCGATGGACAAATAAATTAAAGGAAAAAGTTACAGAGAAGAAATTCAAATTTAAATGTCTAAGTATTGGTCCTCTATGATCATATACATGGATGGATACATGATATACAACTTAATTGAAACAATGAAACGCTATTTTAAACAACGGTTACACAATATAAAAGCATATACTACTAACAGTCAAAAAAAAGTGTAATATATATTGTTGGACACACAATGAAAAAAATCGGTAAAGGTATTTATTTACACAGAAGTTCCTTTTGTTTAAACAGGGTGGTCACTCTAAAAAAATATTAATTAAGAAATGACATAGAAGAATAATAAACAGAATGTAATTATCACTATCGCTACAAAGAAAACCTTTTGGTTAAAAGAATATACAGAGTGGTCATCCGACAGGAAAAATAAATAATAAAAGGTGTCAAATATAAAAAGTTTGCGTAAATACCTTTACCAATGTCCACTATTGTTGAATTATTTCTTAGGATGACCACCCTGTATATTTTTCAATAAAAGTATAGTAGGTATATTTCTTGCCAATTGTGCTAACATGCCAAATATCTCCATCTGTTATATTTTCTTCAGTATTTATTCTGTTCACCCTGTATATTTTCCAGTGAAAGTCTATCCATTTAGTCTACCCTCCAAATTTGACTGTTAAATGACTCGATCAAATAGTTTCTTAGATATAGCACCAACAGACAGACAGACAGACAGACAGACAACAGACCGACAGACAGACAAACCGACGGAACTGAAAGATCTTAATTTTGATAATCTACAAGATCTGAACCGTGGAAATGCGAAGAAATCTCGAAGCGGAGGGTGATTTTTAAACGAATACAATATTTTCCTTCGGTACGCGAGGGAAGTAAAAAAGAAAATGTACAGTACAGTCAAAGGATCCCGCACGGAACATATGGAAATTGGCTCCCGGTTAAAGTGTTTGATACTCGGGGATATTATCCAAATATCGATGTTGATCAAAAGTCTCTATGGGCTCAAGGTCGGAAATTGGACGGTTTTCCAGATATCGGGGGTGTAAAGGGGGATGCTCATTTCTTGTGGGAAGTGGCCCCCGCTCCAGTAAAATTCGCTGGAATCGATATATGTCATTCCTCTCGACCTCCTGATAAAAAATTCTCGGGGGCACAAGTATGGAAAATAAACAGTTTTCTAGATATGGGAGGTGCAAAGGGGGGTGCTCATTTTCTATAGGAAGTGACCGCTAGTGAATTTCACTGGAATCGACATATGTTGTTCCTCTCGACCTCCTGATCAAATTTCTCATAGACACAAGGTCGGTAAATGCACAATTTTTTCGATATCGGGGGTTCAAAGTCGACTTTGCAACCCCCGATATCTGGAAAACTGTGCATGTACCGGCCTTGTGCCCATGAGAAATTTTGATCAAGAGGTCGAGAGGAACAATATATGTCGATTCCAGTGAAATTCACTGGCGGTCACTTCCTATAAAGGAAATGAGCGCCCCGCTTTGCACCCCCATATCTAGAAAACTGTCCATTTTTCAAACTTGTGCCCCTGAGAATTTTTATCAGGTCAAGAGGAATAACATATGTCGTTTCCAGCGAATTTTACTGGAGCGGCGGCCACTTCCCACAAGAAATGAGCATCCCCCTTTACACCCCCGATATCTGGAAAACCGTCCAATTTCCGACCTTGAGCCCATAGAGACTTTTGATCAACATCGAAATTTGGATAATATCCCCGAGTATCAAACACTTTAACCGGGGGCCAATTTCCATATGTTCCGTGCGGGGTCCTTTGCAAACAAAGCAAGAGTAATGAGAAAAGTAATACCTACAGATGCATTTTAATCTATTGGTATTACCATGACCTAACATACTAGACCTTAAATACAAAATAAATTGATACATAATAGTATAGTCTCGTCATTTTACCATGAAAAATCTGAAAATCTCCAATATTGAAAGTACAAGGTCAATCGACTTTATTTTTGTTGCTAAGAGTTCGGAGAGACAATTAGGAAAAACAGTACCATTAATTTTTTGGCGGAACTGTTTGGTTTCATTTTTTGGCCAAGAATTAGCCAATTTTAATGGCCAATTTACTAAATTAATTAAAATTTTTTTTATCATACACAATATGCCATAAAGTCAGACGAAGATGGTTACTCGGGGGTATTTGGGGTCGCTGGTCACGAATCTGAAGTCCAATATGGGAAATTCAAAACGGCGGGCCGGAAATCGGGCCATTTTCCAGAAAAAAGAATGGATATCTTGGCCTTGAAAATCTGTACTCGCGGGGTGTCGAGGTCGCTGATTACGAGACCGAGGTCCAATTCGGTAAATTCAAAATGGCGGACCGGAAGTAGACCTAGATCCTCAGGGAAACCTCGTATTTTTTTCTTTTCGGGCCGAAAGTATGAAAAATACGAGTCTTTCCTGAAAAACATACTACCTCCGGTCCGCCATTTTGAATTTTCCCTAATTGGACATCAGATTCGTTATCAGTGATAACGAAAACCCCCGAGTTCCTACTTTCGGCCCAAAAAAGAAACGAATACTTGACTGTTCTTCCTAACCGCCATTTTCAAATTCGTAAATTGAACCTCTGATTCGTGATCAATGACCTCCAAAAACCCCGAATATTCAATTTCAGCCCAAAAACGAAAGAAATAGGAGTTTTCCTTGAGAAATTGACTCTACTTCCGGTCCGCCATTTTGCATTTACCAAATTACCCACTAAACATGAAACATAACTAAAATATTAAAAAACATTTTTTTAAAGTTACTTTGTCAATGTTTTTTTGTAATATTGTTTTTATGTAATTATAATTTTATTTTAATATGTCCAAAAAACATTATTTATTAAAACAGCTATGTTACAAGAAATCAATATTATTTATGTGTTTAAAATATAACATATATGTCATATTGTTCATAAACACTCTGATAATATTACTGGAATGTAACATAATGCAATATTATTCTATAACAGCTCCATAATGTTATTATGTAATATTTATAAAATTATATTAAAAACACTTGTCATTAACATTGTTGTTAAATTAAAGTTACATTTATAGGTTATAATTATAAATGTTATTAAACCAACATTCATCTATAGTCACGTGATACTCCTAAATGCTATTTATTGGCTATTCCAGACCGAACGTAACGGCCGCATCCGAGGACCGAGACGGCTAAACAAGAAGAAAAGGAGAATAATCAGTCACACGCCATTTTGCCTCGAATTTGTTTGCAAAGATAGCATCAGAGGGAATGACTCTCTGATAGCATTATAATTCCTAATAGTTATAATAGTGTTCAAAAATAAAAACAAAATAGTAAGCTGTCCTGATTTCGTCATTAACAAATTGATTATATTGTCCTGTTCGCGAAGACGACTTTATATAATAGTTTAGTCAAAGATTATCTTTGGTTAGGGCCACGTTAGTGTTCAATACGTCCGAAAACAAAGAGTAAGTAAATAAATGTTTATTGTACACGTACCTACTTGATAGTTATTTATTTATGCAACGAATGCGATTCTTCTTTTCACAAGTGGGAATTTCCGATAAACCCAGTGAAAAAGGTTCATTGCACTTATTAATATTAGATTTTAGAAAATACCTATAATTTCATATATTCTGCTACAAAACTGTTGCCTTCATCCTAAAGATGTACTGTGCTGCACAGGGCTACTTTGTAATTAAGTTTCAGTACCTATAATATTTAACATTTTTTCGAAAGTTCGGTTTCCTTAAAAATCAAGCTCACATTGACAAATTACATTGAGAAGAGATGAAAAATAATTTGGTACTTACCTAGCTAACGGTTCACACTTATTGAAAATGTAAAAATGTGTTTTTATGTATATTTGAAATTAATGAACTAATGTTTTAAATCACTATTTTAGGAAGCAATTAATCTAGATCAAGCAATTCTTATATAAATTCCAACTCTTACTTGATCTTGGCAATTAAAGCTACGATGCAGCGCATCTTAGAAGCAGTAAATGCAAGTGGTGAAACTACTGAAAAGGACTTGTTGAAAGACGACATAATTCGATGAATTTCTGCTAGTAAAAGAACTAAAAACAGATAATAACATGGAGAATCGGTAAGTGAAACTAGGGGGTATTTATAATGTTTAAAAATAAATTTTGGTTTTATATATATCTATATATACATGGAACAGTCATTTTAATAAGTTTTTATATTGGAAAATTGTCAGTCAAAATAATTTTTTCTTGATTTTCTGCTTTCCCATTAGTTCTACCCTGAAATTAATTATTACCAATATTGTAGGAAACAAAGGTTGCAATTTTCATTTAAGCATTTTTTTCTCTATTAATATTTTGAGATTTACAACTACAAAGGTGAAAATATGTGCTTCACTCTAGTTTTTTTTTTGCTTCATTGCTCCTGCGTATAGTAATTAGTTCGGATCAACTGACAAATTGACTATTAATATTTACTAAAACAAATTTAATAAAAGTTTTTTGATTTCAAGATTGATATTTCACATTTATTTAATATACCTATACCTACTCCATTAGTTCAGTATTATTATTGCATGGGTTAATTTTAAATATTCAATTTGTTAATAAGTATATGTCAAACTATATAATAGGTTGTGTTGTGATAAATTTTACATTTAAGAGACTATCCAAAAAAACATGTTTGCAAAAAGCACCCCCTTCTCCCTTGTAACATTTATGGAACCCCCCAAACGAGCGTTCGTTTCTAAACTTCCTGTTTCCCATGACACCGAATTTAGAATGTTCCATATACTATCAATAATTTTAACAATTTGCTCTGTTTTAATTTCAGATGCGGTTTAGAGTTGCTTCCCGAATACCACCAAAGAATGTTTCGAAATTTCGAGTGTCTACGATTTTCAAAGCAAAGAATGTCTACATAAAATATTTTATGCTATTTTCACACAATTTATAAATCAATGTTTATTTTTTGTATATTAAATAATGCACATTATCTCAAAATACATAATACAAATCAAATTGATTATGATAAACTCCATCAGAAAAAATATTGTGTGGTGAATATTATATCATCCGTACTAATAATTTAACCGGGTTTGAATAATAAACATTTACAAATTTCTGCTGGTTTTATTCATAAGCTGGTTCAAAACAGGTAATACACTGTGTATAAACGCACAATTACACATAATTGTGCATTTTCAAATTTTTATTTTATTTTCAATACCAAAACCTATAGATAATTGTGTTTAGTTGTCGCACTTTATTTGATTTTAAAATTCGAAATATAACTAAATATATTAAGTAATTCTGGATTTCAAGTAATCAACTAATTTTTTTAATTCACCTATTCTAAACAACACTGAAAGGCACAAAAGTTGTATTTGGTGCTTAGTTATTAATAATTAGTGAACAATATAATAATTGTGATTATGTTTTATAAATTCTCAAATTAAGTTTTATGATTCTATGATATAATTTTATATTTAGTTACAGGGTGGTCTTTAAATGATAGGTACAAGGTTCTTTCACATAATACGTTTCTTCTGCTGTTTCACTTTTTGTTTGGAAATGATTGAATGACATTTACACAATTCTAAAATTGGAGGGATGAAAAGTGATAATATAAGATCACATTTAAAAATCGAACACCACAAAGTGCAAGAAATGTAATGGCGACTATACTGTACAGTAGCATATTATATTCCTTGCATTTTGAGCTATTAGATTTTTAAAGATGAGCCTATATTTCCACTTTTATCCATTCAATTTTAGAGTTGTGTAAATGTCATTCAGTCATCTCCAAACCAAAAGTAAGAACATAGAGGAGAAGCATCATTAAAGAATCTTGTAGCTATTATTTAAAGATCACAGTGTAAATATTTACAAAATATAAAATTGTATAAATGTTAACAAACAGTACATCAAAAGAACATTATTTAAATATAATTTTCATAATTAAATTGTTTCTTTTAATATTACCGAAATATTATCGTAGTAATCAAATTAAAACGTTTATTTTGTTACATTTAAAAAATGTAGTCATAATGTAGTATTTAAAATATAACATTAAAACATTAATGTAGATATGTTGAGAGGATATTGCTTTAATGTTGTGTCTTCAATAATATAACTCTGTAATATTGCTGACTGGGACATAATCTATAACATACTTGTTATATAAACATTAAAATTAACTATTAAATAATGTTACAAAGTAACGATGATACATTACTGTTTTATTTCGGTAATGTTTTCATGTTTAGTGGGTAGGCCTCGAATTCGTAATCGGCGACCTCGAAAGCTCCCGAGTACAGATTCTCAAGGCCAGGATATAATATCCATTCTCATTTTTTCTGAAAAATAGCACGATTTCCGGTCCGCCATTTTGAATTTCCCAAATTGGATCCATATTCGTGATCAGCGACCCCAAAAACCCCCCGAGTAACCATTTTCGTCTAATTTTATGGCATATTGTGTACGATAACAATTTTTTCAATTAAGGAAACCAAACATTTCCGCCAAAAAACAAAAGGGAGTGTTTTTTCTAAATGTCTTGTTGAACAAAAATGAAGTCAATTGACCCTGTAAGTACTTTCAATTTTAGAAGTAAAATGTCAAAATGAGGCGACTAGTAGCATTTATTTAACAAAAACACATTCAGTTTCTTTCTAAGCAAATACCTACTCATTTCCTTAATGCTTTATGTAGACCGGCACACTATGATAGTCTATTTAAAATGAAACTATTCTGATTTCTAAACACATACGCACAAATTTCAAATACGTACATGAAAAGGCCGGGTATAGACTACTGGCAGAAAGGTGGAGCTTATCTGTACGTGACAGCTAGCGCTCGCAGTGGCCAAGTAGAAAGTTAATTCCTGTGTCGTTTACACGTACGTGAATAGGAGAATCCTTGTTTTTAATAAATATTTTATTATAAGCTTTTTAAAAACGCGCAAATCTCTGCGTTTACTTTAATGCCACCAAAGTGGGAAGTGTTGGGAACGCCGCAGCTACAATTGACATTGTCAAAATCAGCAGTTTAGTGTTTGTTATTGTGTAACATAATATCCGGCTAACATCATGGAAAAATCATGCGGAGATGTTTGTTGCGTGGGTTAACTGTGGAAATAGATCGAATAATACTAAAAACATAAAGTTTTATTCATTTAATAACAATAGCTTTATTGTCTAACAGTACGACCATTTACAGAGCAATACAATCAAGTTCACATAAAGTTCATTTCCCACATAGGGGAGTCAAATTAGACAAAAAGGACCCAAACCTCGGCAAAATTCCCCAATCGATGATTTTTGTTGGAATGTGTTCACAAAGATGTGGAGAACAAAAAAGCAAAATGCCACCACGAGAAATTGTGTGGAAAATTCTTTATTAAACAATTTAGGTGCAATACGATACTTCATGAATAACTTTTTGAATTAAATTTGCATGAAAGAACTAACAAAACTATTGGAAAGAACACAAAATTTTATGAAAGAAACATATATAATATGTGCAGTAATTTGTTAGAGGTGTTTCAAAATCTCATGAGCTGTGACCTTCATATGCGCAGAGACAAAATCCCTCTCGTGGACTCAGTTACACTTCTTAAAAATATTAGATTTATTGTTTACAATTTATCCCGAGCTCTTGTTTATGTATACAGCAAGGTAGCTGTCAGTGTTTTCAAAATACACTTGTAAACCCAGAACAAACTTTGTCTTTTGCGCATTTCGCGGTTCATAAGATTCTGAAATACCTCTAATTAACGCTCCAACTCGCGCTACGTCGGCCGCCCGTTCACGCTGGAAATGCTGCATAATTTCCCGCGGTGGCATTTGGATATTTTGTTCTCCACACCTTTCTGAACACGTTTCAACAAAAATCATCGATCGGGCAATTTTTCCGAAATGAAAATCTCCTTTAACAAGTCTGTATAAACTGGAGCAGAGGGAAAAGTGGATCAAAGCATGAAATACAAGATATGTGTGTAGTTAACAATTCAAAATATTCTGAGAAAATACTAATTTTGTTGATTAATTTCATAGCTCAGGGGGATCCTTATGGCAACCGAATAAGTGCTCAAAGATTTGCACATTTTATAGATAATACAAAATCGGACCATCCATTAAGCCATAGTTTCGCGAAATCAATTTTTCCATCTTGTTACTCAAAGAGGACCCGACAGAAAAGTCAATGTTAAACTCTAAACAACGGTAAATTTTCATTGAGTATTAATAATTAATTGTTTAGTCACATATACAATATATTACAAAAAATGAAATGTCATCTCACCTACGCAAAAAAATGTTTTAACATAACAAAAAAATAATATTCACTCGAACATTACATTTACTCACTACGGAATTGTTTGTACTTACTGTATATGACAGTCGCGGCAACAAACAATTATTAAATTTTTGTAAAATCAGGAAAAAAACAAATCGACGCATACACATAAATATAAAAGCCACAGGAAGTAATTCGGAAATGCTCCACTGAAGCGCTAGTAGTCATTCTGCCGCTACTCTATGGTGCAGTAAAACCAAAATTTCTAGGGAACTGTCTTACTGTAGCATTTTTTGCAACAGTCACGTTTTGAAACACACTATAAGTTAATTTGTAAATTTCAATTATGTGTGCCAATGCGATAAAGCGCTCGATTATTCTATTAATGACATGTGGCTGGCGAGCATATTGAAACACCCTGTAGCAAACAACCCTTCCATAATGCATTCTCTTCAAATTAAAGTATCACATGTAAAAACCAATTACGACATGATATACAGAAGAAACGTAAATATAACTAATTATATAATCATCACAAATACCGGAAGCTTTACTTATATCTGATGTTCCAAGTACACCAATTGATTGACAAATTAGTTCTATATTCATCCTATTGTCGCGCTCATTATATTTTGTTTATTTGCCTGTGATAATTTGGCATGTATCCTATTATTTGTTCTAATGATTTAATTTTTTTCAATAACGGAAAGATCGGCAGCAATGCCAGTATAAATAGGTTTTAATGTGAGTATTCAATTTAGTTGACAAATTGACATCGCAAATTTTTTGTTAGATATAGCGAGAGTAAACATGAAAGGTGTTCTTCTTCTGGTGGTGTTGTGTTTTGTGACATACTCCAAGGTACTTACTGGACAATATTACCATATTATAAATTTCACTCCAAAATTTAACCAAACACACAATTAAAATTTTAACCAATGATAGTACGGGAAAAAATTCAGTTACATAAAAATACGTAGCTGGATAAAACCTTGCAGCCGTATAGGTGCTGGGGTTCAATTCTCGAACTCAGTGACAAATGTTCCTATGAAAAATACTTTTCCACCAGTAATTTCCCATGAAAATCACAATTTGGCTGATATTCTGGACTACCTACTTTAGGGATGTAATTCCCATTGAAACTTAATTAAACGTATGTGTTGACTAATATATTACAATTTCCTGTCAACATTATCAAATGCCTGATCCTACATGTTCCTATATGCGTCGCTTGAGACTAGTAGTGACCTTCCATCATTGGCTGCTCAATTGTTATAAACAAATTAAGGAAGTTACAACCATCAGAGAATGGGGCCCAAATATAGGTTTTTACTGCTTTTATTGGGACGACTTCTTGAGACACGGTTCACTATTTTGAATTATTAAGGCTTATTTCTGCACACTACTAACCAAACCTAATTTCATTCATAGGCGGAGAAACGAGGGATAGTCAATCTTTGTCTCATTTCTTTATAACACTCATTACCAAGGAAATCATCAATATTTCGTTTAAACTACTTTCCTTGAAAACGAAAAGTCATACATCTAATTATGTAGATAACCTTCTTTATGTATTATCCTGGGAAACATAATTAAGTCTTAAACAATTAAAAATGTCAACCTGAAAAAGGATAACTATCCCGTTTCTCCTTCTATGAATAAAATAAATTTTGGCCGATATTGTTCAAGAATAAACCTTTATAATGTAAAATCGAGTTTCATAAAGTTAGGTGCCATCCTCAGAAAGACTGCTCCATTAATAAAATATTAAGAATTTAGTTAAATAGGATAAAAAGTAGAAAGAATGTAATATTTTTCTAAAAGTAGATTAAAATATTACATAAATCAAAATTATTTAATTTTCGCTTTTTCTCAGCATCTAACACGTAGGAGTTTAATATTACAGAAATCAAGTGCCCAAAATTTTCGTATTTGTTTTACAATGTATAAGGTTAGTATGGTTAAAAAATTAACGCGAGTCTAAGCGGGTCTAATTTTATAACTCAACGGGAGTTTTGTTATTTAATAATCTTTATCGGCGAAGTTCATTGAAATAAAGAAATGATTATACATTTATTAACAATATTATCCATCAATATTAAATAGCGTTAAAGAGTACATACCCTGAGGAATTTGATCCGTGTTAAAGAAATGTTTTAAAGCACAAAATCCAGCGTAAGCATACATAATCTTTATTAAACTTTCACAGCTATAATAATAATTCTTGCTACAACTTAAATTTGACATATTAAAATGTTAAAACAGAAAAGTTGCAGAATGATATTCCAACGATTTTTCATCTGAAAGATAGAAAGGTCAAGAAAATATCTATTTTTTTTTTCATTCGAAAGATCGATAATCATTGATATTAAAGAATATTAATATTAAATTTGGTTTGCTAATGTTGGAAAAGTGTTGGCTCAATATTGCTACAATTTATATTTATAAAAGGATTAGGGGTACTTACCTATAATGTTGGAAAAATATTGGCCCAAGATTGCCACAATTTATATTTATAGAAGGATTAGGTACCTAAACGCTTCAACATTTGAATTAATGTAAGTTGCAATGGTAAATATTTTAATGCCATAATATTATGCAAACATTTCTGAACATTATATACCCCCGCTACAACAATTTCTATTGAACAAAACACAAGAGGCGACAAATGCAGGAAGAGTTTATAAACATGAGGAAAATTACCTGAAATAATGCGCTGTTTGCTACCTATTACTACTTAAATAGGATCATGAACATTTACCTATTAAATTACTGCACTTTTCACAAACTGTACACTATTTTTTATTAGCAAATTGGCAAATTTCTCGAGCACCACAAAACGTTACTGCCATAACCCGGTATTTGCAATATGGTCGAGACAGGCGCACACTACCGTTTGTAAATTTGTTACACGCGGCAAATTTAAAATACAAAATATACATAATTTGTACTAATACATGTAAATTAATTTCATATTAAGATAAATATTATTGTAATATAGATATTTTCATCTTTGTTTATGTGTATGTTTGAATGTTTCTTATAACTATATCTACCTCGAAAATAGACTAATATATTTTGATAAAATTTTGTAAATTTATAGACATCTTTTCAACTTTGACAGTAGGCTAGTTTACATCGAAGGTGATAGGGGATGATAATGGAAGACATTGGAGGGAAAGTGTGAAAATATTATGGAAAACGCGAGGATAATGAGAGATGGTGGGTAGATAGGGGAACAGTGCCTATAGTGGAAAGGTGGAAAAAATTCTAGAAGACGATGGGAACATGTACATGAACGAATGGTTAAAGTAAAATGATAATTAAATACCTAAAAGTAATAAAGGAGTTATATTTGTCCAATATTCAGAACTAATATCAGTTTCTACACATTGCACCAATATTGGTTAAATAATGTTAATATTGAATCTGATTTGCCAATATTGGTAAAATGTTGGCTATATTTTGGGTGAAAATATTGAAATTACAGCTGATAATCATACTGGTACTGGTATTGGTTAAAGCTGACATATATTGGCCTAATATACAATATAGGTAACACATTGTACCTATATCCACCCAATACCTTGTGCTACAGGGGAAGGATTTCCAAGGGATTCTTTGCACTCTCCACCCCCGGCAATCGATAAATATTGATAAAGACTACCATTTCTATGTGGTGTTGGCGCATTTTTTTTTACCCCACGCCGCCAACATTTTTTAAAACACGTGGGCGGCACGTGGGGTAATAAAATGCGCCAAGACCGTCTTTATTAATATTTATCGATTGCCGGGGGTGCAGAGAGCAAAGAATCCCATGGAAAGTCGGAAATCCTTAATAAACAAACTAGCTTACTTGTTTAAACAATTGCAAAACACGCGAGATATCGACACAGAAGAAAATTTTAGGAATAAAGTGCAACATTTTGACTACAGTAAAAAAAATATCCGTATGACCTTTTGTTGAACAGAAAAAAATTGTTAATTTAGGACCCTTAATTTGTTTGTAACAATTGAACGGTCAAAGATAGAAAGTCGCTACAAACGATGCGTATTGACAAAATCTTCATTTTTTACATCTTAATTTTTTTTTACAGTTTCGTTGAAAAGTCAAGAAACAGCAAAAAATGAGAATTTTTGCTAAAAACCATCGATTTTAACAATGAAGCCGGCGTTTTATAAATTTTTTAATGTCACCATCGCGTTCAGCGCAATTTTTTCTATAAGAATAGTCAATAAAATGGCTATTTTAAATTTCCGACAAGAACCTAGGTATAGACCTAATAAAATTATGTTATCCTTTTATTAAAAAATATTTACTTAATATTATTAACACTGTACTCCTTGATTGTAAATTTCCATCCTGCTGGAAAAATGCTCTCGTTACTCCGATTCCAAAAAAAAAAGATCCGCAAAATTTTTCAGATTTAAGACCAATAAGCATTCTGCCGGGGTTATCAAAGTTAGCAGAAAAGATTATTGAAATGCAATCACGTGTATATCTGGATAAAAATAATATTTTGCCCAATGTACAATCGGGTTTCCGCCAAGGATACAGTTGTTGTACAGCATTATTAGATATAACTGACAACATTATACAAGCTGCTGATGAGGGAAAATGCACAGCCCTAGTCTTACTTGACTTTAGTAAGGCCTTCGACACCATTAACCATACTATTTTGGTGGCTATTATGACTTCGTGTGGAATAAATGCTGAGGGAACTCAACTACTGCAGTCGTACTTGCAGGGCCGTACTCAGAGGGTTAGGTTGCGAGGAAATATTTCTGACGAGAGATTACTGACACGAGGTGTACCGCAGGGCTCAGTTCTAGGTCCTCTGTTGTTTACAATCTACACCAGCCAGTTTCCCAACTCTATCGAGCATAGTGCGATACACATGTATGCCGACGACACTCAATTGATTAATTCTTTTAATGCCCGAGAACATCTAGATGCGTCACAAAAAATTAATAGTGATTTGAAGGAACTCTCTAGAATATCTACAGAGTATTCTCTCATACATAATTCAATGAAATCAGCGGTCCTCTTATTTGGCAAAAAAACGGATTGTAATCATCTACAACACGATATGAATATTGAGGTTGAAAATGCCAAAATTGAGCCCTCAAGTAGTTCAAAAAATCTTGGACAAATTTTAGATAGGTCGTTGAGGTTTCGGAAGCAGACAACAAAAAATATCCAAAAGGCCTACACTGCTCTGAGGCCATTATACCCTCACAAATCTTATTTGACAAACACTGGTGTTATCACAGTTCACATATTGTGCTCCTGTCTACGGACCATGCTTAGACACAGATTATCTAAGCAGAATACAGTGGGTTCAAAATTCTTGCATCCGTTTCATATGTGGTATTAGAAAGTATGACCATGTGTATCATAAGCTGAACGAATTAAATTGGTTAAATATAAAAGATCGCCTTAAAACCTATGCCCTTTGTTTGTTTCACAAAATTATATTATCTCGGTCACCTCCCTATTTATATAACAAAATATCGTTTCGAAGTGATGTTCACAATATTAATATAAGACGTAAAGGTCAATTGACGCCTCCTCACAAAACGTCTTTTTTTGAAAGGAGTTTTCGATATACCATTTATAAGCTATACAACTCTATCCCAGATAGTTTGAAGGTTCTCACGAACGCTAAATTTAAAATAAGCATATATAAGTATTTTCTCATGCATAATAAGGATACTCTATACTTGATTTCATTCTCGGTTTGTGTAATCAGCATATATTGTCTAAATATCCTAAACTTATGTTCATTTTTTTTAATCATTATTATTTTTATTATTATTATTAGTTAAGTATTATTGTTAGTTTAATCTAGTTTAGTATCAAGGGTTAAGTGGTAGAGCACTCGCTTGAGTGAACTTCCCCTTGTATTTCCCATGGTTGTTTAGTTATTATGTAATAAGTGTGTATTTATAGTATTTTTATGTTTGTTTTGTATCTGTTTACTTATGTCGTAAATTGTTCTTTCTGTGGGAAATAAAGACATTTATTATTATTATTATTATTAAAAAAGTTACGATGACCGGACTATACCATTATTTTTTGACATAATATCAGCTGCAGAAATATCGGGAGTCAATTTTGCTCCACCTTGTATAATAATGCATAATGTAAATTTGTATTTTAAAGGCCCTGGACTGCGGCATTGGAAAGGTCAACAGCGACAATGTAAAACAGACTCTAAGCATGTGTGTGAAGAATAATGAGACTTTGGAGAAGATTTGGGAAATGGCATCAGCCACGCTATCGCCGGATTCGACGCAGGACTCCGGATCAGATTCGAGGTCCTCGGAAACTGAACAGCCACCGATTCCAAGTATGTACCAATGAATTTTATAAATTCAATAGATTCAATCGTCAGTTCACCGTTAGTTAAAATAGGAATTCTAATGGCCCTGATAGGACCATTTTTAATGCTATGCCATAGCGGTAACTATAGATAGTATCTCTTTTAATGACATCCCTTTGTGCAATTTGTACTTATTTTGTCTATAGGAATTGGCACCGAGCTATATTTAAGTCATCTTTAACTTTTAGGGTTTGGTTTGGTAAAAAATATATAAAATACACATATTAATAAAAGTTTATAAAGAATCCGACAAATTTCGTATATTAAGTATTGAACCATATTCATATTTTTACTCTTGCCCTTCTCCCTGAACTCTAATTTTTTTTAAAACTGCGAAGATTATGTGATAAAAATTTCAACATTTTTGTAGATACAAGGAAAACCAGAGGGAGCCGAGTAAAACGAGCCACAGCAAACGTTCAAAGCAAGACAATACAAGTTAACGAAAGAAGAGCGGATGAAACCAAATCTAATAATACTCGGGACAGTAAGGAGGAGAATGCTTCACCTGAAGCCACCACTACCAGCGCTCCAGAGTCTCCCGAAAGTTGCATTGTCCAATGTATGTTTGAACACTTGGGAATGGTAAGTCTAAGAATTCTAGACGTAGTAGTTTAATTTAACTAGCCTTATGTGTTAAAATTCTTATTGAAAGTGTTCTCTATGTTTGTCCAATGGCAGATATCAAGCTACATTTCATCTAATATTAATTTAACTAGCCTTATGTGTTAAAATTCTTATTGAAAGTGTTCTCTACGTTTGTCCAATTGCTATCAAAGTACTTACATTTCATTTAGTGGATTCTTTATTTATTTGTAATCGCCAAAATTATCCTATTGATTACTACGATGATCTATCCGGCGATTGTATGTTATAGTATAGTCACTTGATGTCAAAATATACCCAAACTTCGGACTAATTCTATAGCGGTTTGGAAATTTCTTTTCCCTGCTGATTCTTAAACTTCAAATATTAAAAGGAAATAGATGTGCATTTATCCCTAAGAGAGTGAAAACTACCCCTGAATGGATTTCAAAATTTAATACCGACTCAAGTATTAAGGGCTGGTTATTGCAAAAATTCATGTATATGTTTATGAGGTCGCTGATTACGAATCTGAAGTCAGAATTTTGATATTCGCGATTACACCCCTAATATGGCCGATATAATATCACATTGGAAAAATCATTTGTTTTAAGCAAGTAGAACTTTTTTGCAAGTTCTTATATTTTAGGACATAAAATTTATATCCTAATAAGAAAAAATATTTCTTTTGCCCCTAAGAGGGTGAGAACTACCCCTAAAATAAAAAATCGGTAAAGGTATTTACACAGAACTTCCCTCTTTATTTGTGCATGGCGGTCACACTAAAAAATTATTATTACGAAATGACATTGAGAATAATAATCGGAATATAGTTATCACAAAGTAAACCTGATAACCTTTGGTCAAAAAAATATACAGAGTGGTCATCTGACAGCAAAAATTCAATACTAAATAACATGTGCCAAATATGGAAGGTTTGCGCAAATACCTTTACAAATGCCCACCATGGTTGGATTATTTATTGGGATGACCAGTATGACCACCCTGTACATTTCTCAATAAAACCATAATAGGTACACTCATAGGTGTATATGCCAAATATTATTGCTATATGTCACATTTTCAGTCCCACATTCACGTAATGGATTGGAAGTATAGCAGTGGTTAACATATTTCAGTTTTTTTTTATAATAGGTTTAGAATGTTATGAAACGTGGACATTTTAAATTCGAGCAAACAATTTGTTTCATGTATTCTAGTGATAAAAAAATGTTTCGTCATCTATTCTATAGTAGTGGTAAAAACATTTTCTTGAAATAGGTTTAGAAGGCCATGAAACGTGGAAATTTTAAATTTGAGAAAAAAATATTTAAATTTTTTTTTTTTTAGTAGGTTTGGAATGCCGTGAAACGTGAATTGTAAATTTGAGCAAAAATAGTATATTACGTACCATGAACTGTAAGTGATACTTTTCAGGTCGAGAATGTAGTTTGGGAAACTGAGGCCCGTAGGGACGAGGTTTCCTAAACATTCGAGACCTGAAAAGTCACTTACTGTTCGCGGTTAGTAAACAGTTTTTTGTAATACCTGCGAAAATCAAAGAAAAGTAAGTAATGAGTTAAATTTGAATTATTGACAACTACCTGTCAAAATTAAATTTTAATATTTTAAATAAATTAGGTATATCGTATATACTAGAAATTAACAAAAGAAAGCCTAATAGATAAACAACTCGTTGAAAAGTCAAGTTTGACAAGCAGTTTTTGAGGAAATACTATTATGGATATCGAAGAAGCTGCAAATATTACTTGTACATCGCTTCTACCTGGAAAATCTAAAAAAAGGTACGAAATCACATGACGTATTTAGAAAGTGGTGCGACGCTAAATATGTGGATATTCATACCAGTGAGGCGGTATTACTCACATATTTTCTAGAGAAATCTAAAAAATATACATCTCCAGCCAGCTTATGGTGCGAATATTCCATGCTGCGGTCAACCATCTCCTTAGATGATAATGTTGACATTTCTAAATATGCCAAATTAAGGGCATTTTTAATGTTTACTATAGAACAAATTGTAAAATTCTTGAGTGAAGTATCTGACCAAACATATCTGATGAAGAAGGTCGTTGCTATTATGGGAATTGCGGGAGCCTGCCGCAAAGATGAATTATGCAAGGTAACAGTAGACGATATTGTTGATAAAGGAAGCGTAATACTTATCAAAATACCTGATTCTAAAAATCACCTTTAAAGAAGTTTCACTATCGTAGACAATGACAATTTCCACTGTCTGGAATTATTCAGGAAATATATGAGTCTGCGACCAAAAAATTCAGAAAAAAAAAGATTATTCTTGAGATATAAAAATGGGAAATGCGTTAACCAACCAGTTGGGAGAAATATTTTCGCTAAAACTCCGTCTGATATTGCAACATTTTTAAATTTGGAAAATGCAAAAAATTACAGTGGACATTCGTTTCGCAGAACCTCGGCAACTCTTTTTTTGGCTAACAGCGGAGTCGACGTTCTTGCGTTGAAAAGGCACGGTGGGTGGAAGTCCTCGGCAGTAGCAGAAAGTTATGTGGCGGAATCTTTAACGAACAAAATACAAGTAGCTAACAAGATTTTCAACATTAGCAACCTAGAAGCCGGTTCATCTCGTCAAACATCTGATAATGATCTCTCGGATAATATGGGGAATACTCCACTAGATGGCCCTGAAGTAATTAAAGAAATACAAAAAAATTCAACATCAATTTTGACTGTTGATAATATGAATAATTGTACTTTTCACATTTCCATAAATAATAAAGATGCTTAAAATAATATCTTCATTTTTGTGTATGCATGAAATGTTTGGTTTCAACGATATATTTTTTTTACCTAAAATTTCTATTGATCTGAGCAGGTAAATAATAACTAGTACGTAATATTCACTTACAGCCCACGTCGGACTGTAAGTGAATATTATAGCTCTGTAAGCATGGCAACCAGTAAATGAATTGTAAGTTCAGCTTACTCTAATAAAAATTTGTTAATAATGATCCACTTACAGTACAGGTATTACAAAAAATATTTTTCTATGTATTGTATTCTAGCGGTAAAAATTTTTTCAAAAATGGTAAAAAAAATTAAATTTGTTTTTTCTGAAATAGGTTAAGAATGTCATGAAACGTGGAAATTTTAAATTTGAGCAAAAGAAAGATTTTTTCCATCTATTCTAGTGGTTTATTTTTTTTAATGTTGGTAAGAAAAATTTTCAATTTTTTTTTCTGAGGTAGGTTTAGAATGTCATGAAACGTGGAAACTTTAAATTTGAACAAAAAAAAATATTCATTATTTATTCCCGGACCACCCTGTATATTTTCCAGTGAAAGTTTAATCATTTCTTCGCTGACATTAGCGTTAGCTACCTACCAAATTTGACTGTTCTCCGTCAAGTAATTTTATAGTTAATGCACCAACAGATAGACAGACAGACAGACTGACTGACTGACTGACGGAATTGAAAAACCTATATTTTCGTAATCTACATGATCTGAAACGTGAAAATTCGAAAAAATCTCGGAGGGTAATTTCTTCTCGAATACAATACTTCCCTTCGGTATGCGAGGGAAGTAAAAATAAGGATAAAGTACTCGGAATTTATTAATGGAACTACTATTATTTGTGTGCTGATTAATGAAATTTTTTTTAAGACAAGGTAGATGAATAAATTCATTTTAAACCTTTGTTCTCATTTTTAACTGAATCTTTATGATCGTAGGGGGTTATGTAGATACCAGTTTAATCTGCATGGCCGTAGGGGACTGTGTGGATGCTAGCGTTAGAATGAGAATTGTCAAATAAGAAATTAGACAAATTCATTTTAGGATTTTAATTTGCTAGCATTACCAAAATTTAGGTTATCGAAAGAATGCAAAGATTTCATTAATATTTTTACACGAAGTTTTTCTTTTAGTTATAAATAGTTATTTTTTCTGCTGTTTGCAAAATCCTATAAAGAATATGTTTCAATACAATTATAAGCAAACGAATAATAATTCATTTTTAAACGTTAGTCGCCTAGAAACAAATGTGGCAATTTTAGATTCAGAAATATCTGTAAAATTTGAACATTTGGCTTCTAGTTGTTTCTTATAAATCTATATTACTATGTAGACCCAGAAAAATTATAGTATACAAGTCGCACAAAACTGCTCATTTTGTGCTTGTTGCATAATGTACTACATGTAGGGACAAATTAGAAAATGCTTGTAAATGCCTTGGTACGCAGTTACTTTTTAATGTCTTTTTTTCTAGACTGATGATAACGGACGTCCAGAGGAATCTAAAGTCGTTGAAGGACTTCTCAAAACAGCCACAGGCCGTGAACTACGCATATTTTTGCAAGAAAGTGCTGACGAATGTTTTCAGAAAATGGACAAGGGTAAGTTCTCGTACAATAACTAATTTCTGTTGATAATCACAAATATTTATGAACCGAATTAATATTTTCCACGCCATATGATATATTTTCAAACCAAAAATCATTTATTCGAAGTTAAAATTATGAACAACCATCTTCTTGTGCACTTCCTCGCTCCTTAACATGTTAAATGATTTTTATTTGCTGAATCTACACTCACAATTTTCATTTAGTTGTAATATAGTATGAAACCGTACTCAGAATTTATTGTTTGAAAATTGCCGAGCAGGCATATAAGCTAATTTTTATTTGCTGCAACTAAAGCAGTATCATCTGCAAATTTCGAGTTACAGAATTCTTAGTTGCACCTATAGCTGCTGCAGAATATCAGTTCCCGCCCAACTAGTAATTTGATATCTTACAAAAGCTGTAGAAATGTTTCGGACACAAATTTTATAAATCAACATTACTCTCAGAAACACTTTCATAAGGTTTTCACAGCAGCTATAAATGCAAAATTAGCACCACCTTATAAAATATTTCAGTCGCTGTTGATATTTTGTAACGCCTATTGGAACCATTACAAAATAATATATAAACAGGCCTTATGAAAATTTAGTATCATCACTGTATACCAGTATTATTAAAGCCTCATTTATTTGTACTATTAAACACACTCCACTGTTTGTCAATTACTGCGATAAAATAACTAAACTGTTTTATAAGAGCTTTAAGTCATTATTTTAAAAAAATTGCTGCTTTATATACATTGATAAAATAAAATAATTTCTTAAATGTATTCTAAAAGTTACAAGTAGTATTTTTGACACGAAAGGCATATGGTATTGTGATTTAATACTAGGTTCCTAATAACCTATAATAATTATTTAAGAGACTTGTTAGCCATTTTGATGCGGAGAAAATTTGACTGTGTATGTGTTTAATACATTTTTACCGCGCCTCATATTGATTGACGAATTCTAATAATTTTTGAAATGTTATAAATATCGATTTTATGAATTTGAGAATGTAACTTATATTAATTTGTTTTAGTAGTCATAACTGTATAGTTAGCACGTTTCTGACTTCATAAATTCTCATAAACATTTGATATTTGAAATGTTCATATCTTGTCATGTTTACCATCACAAACGCTGGCCTTTTAAGATGGCTTCCCTCTATAAAATACTTTTGTATTAGTAGCAAGCATTTCAAGATATTGAAACTATTAGACGATTCCTATAAAACACCTATAAAATAATGCGCCTTATTGTAACCCTTACGTGAATCTTATAAAATAGATCACTCACTGTCGCGATACTTTTGCAGCTCTTATGATAAATCTGTTAGAGCTGAGTTGTACATGCAACCATGGAAACGGAATTGGTTCAATTTACATAAATATGACCTAGAAATTAGTGGCAGTAAATTACCTTATGTACAGAGCTGTTTATTTATTGCCAAAAACACGTAGTTCTAGTGGAAGCATCTGACAAGATTTGCACCTCTCTGTCAATGTTGGTTACCAAAATTTTGGAAGAATATTTTTTTTATAAACTTGTATACTATAATGATGACAATTTTTTATTAATAGACAGACTTTAACCATGACTAAATATAAATACACAGCTAACGTAGGAAATCAAATTTGTTTTATTGTATTCTTAGCCGCTACATTTTTATGCTCCAGTAAACAATTTTCTTTTGTAACGACTTTGTTGCTGTTTCTATATTATAGTAAATACAATGCTATATAATAATTATATAACGTGCTCTGGAACAACAATTTATTCTTAAAAGCAAAATTGTCACAAATGGACCTTTAATATAACTGTTTTGTACGATGACAAGTATAAAATAATTCCATCGTATATTTATAACGGTGCTAGAAATGCTGCTGACCGTTACTAAAAAACCGTTACAAAACAGTTTAGTTTTATACGCTGAAATGTTTTATAACTTAATCACAGAAACATTAATAAAAATAATTCTTAACTGCGTTATAAGATGTTTTATAATTTTACTGTAGAAACGTTTTAATGATAAATTTATAAAATAGTTGCAGACAACAAAATAGTATTTTCTGAAATTCTCAATTAGCAGTTAGAAGCATTAATAAAATAACAATAAAACAAAATAAGCGTAGAATGTTTTAATAATGAAACAAATTTGCTGGTTTGGCGGGCAAACGATAATTACACATAATTACAACTGTTGGATTCATCACCTGATGATACCAACATGGTTGGCGAAATGCGTGTTGAGTGATGGTAAATGTAGTGTTTCAAACAATTACATTAATTTCAAAAAACACAAGAAAAATATTGATCGCGAATACAATATTCGCTGCATTTTATGAATTATTAATTATATATTTTTTAGAAAACGACATGGATTCTTGTACATACTCAACCCAGCTGGTTACTTGTCTAGCAGATAAAGGAAGGCTAAACTGCGCTGACTGGCCGGCAGGAAATTTACCTTTTTAATAAAAACTATGGTATTATTAATGTTTGTGATAGTTGTAATTGTATTTACTTTTATGGTTGTATTCTATGGGTTGTATATAAAGTGTTAATAAAATTTGGGATATAACTGGGTTTTGGTCTTTCTTAATTTGTCTTTGTTAATTTAAGCAGGAGCATGTCTTTGTTAATTCACATATGTCGTCTATGTGAATGGTATAGATGGCAACAAATATGCAAAATTCAGGTGTATCACAGGGGTCCATATTAAGGCCACTTATATACCTTGTCTTCTTCAATGACCTAGTCTTATATACAAAGCAAACACAATGTTCATATTATGTGCTACGCCGATATCACTTTTCAGTTGTTGAGGAAAGTCCCGACATACTAAGAGACGTATCGAAATATCTGTACAAAGCTATTCATTATAATTTGGTCAGTGAATAACAAGAGTACTGAATCATTTAAGCACAATATCTAAGCGAATCCTAACAATGAATTTTTTTTTAAATATTGAATATTTAAAAACTACGTTCGACAGCAATTTGCTGTGGACTGTTCACTTTGTGTATGAAGCTCGGTACAGATTGTTATTGCATGCGCAACTTAAAGAATCGTTGTTATAAAGTTTCTTTACTTTTTACTATTTTAATACACATTATCGTTTACCGCTGTGGGTACCACATATTCGTCAGATATTTATTTTGCAAAAGTGCGTTTCTTACGACTGTAGAGAATTTATATACCCTTAAGAATTTAAATATCTTTTAAGCCTCGGAAATGTTAACTTTGGCGGATTTATAGATTTATGAAATTCGTTCTTATTAAAAAAAATAAATCTATTTTTCTCACAAACAAATCATTATCAAACAAAATTTAAAGATAATTAGTTTCTCACCGGCACACAAGAGCATCATATAAAAAAAAAGTGTTTATAGCGAAAATGACAACAAAATCAATGGCAGGTTTTTATAGTTTATAAAGCACTGTTTTATATATACATTTCTCGTCTGATTTCTTGAACTGACATGCCTGGAGAAACTAATTTTGCGTTTCATTTGGAAAATCATTTACGATTATTACTATATTACATGGAATATAGACAAATTGGAAAGCATCAATTTTGAGAGCTTTTCCGGTGTTTCTAGAGAAACATTTCTTTTTAAATGAGTTACTCGTGTTATGTAATTTAAAGAATACTTACATCCACTTGAGCTTCATACAGTTTTTGCATATAGTTCTCGTAATTTTTCCTACGTGCTTTCTTTGCTTCCGTTTCTTGGGCAAATAACACAGTCTTTAAATGTTCCTCTTCAGTTTTAAAATTCTTTAAAATAATTTCATTTTCATTGGTAGTGGTTGCTAATAAAGTCGTTATGTCTTCCTCGTATTGTTTTTGTAGTTTATCTATATCCTTATGTTGACGCTCTGCAAAAATTTAGAAAACCTAAATTTGAATGAACACATAGTTTTCCTCCAATAATTATCAAATGACCCAGTGTACCATATTTTTCTATTATTCAAAATAGCACGACACTAATAAATTATATTTCTTAGTCAGTTTGTAGAGTAGTCTTGGGGTCTTGGGCTATGTTTTTCTAATTATTCCATTATTTAGATATTGATGCCATTCGGGAATTCAGGTTGAACAACAACAGCAATTATTATTATTTGAAACCAAACAAAATTATTAAAACAAGTGTATAGCTGACAGTTTCTCGTTTAATCCAATACCGCCGTATCGCCTACATGTTTTGCCTGTGATTTCCTAAAGAAAAAATTTTCTTCCAATTCTTTCGCATACAAATTTATTTGATAATAATTTTCGAATATATCTTGTTTAAGTACAGGAGATAAGTGATGGTGTCAGCAGTTTGTAAATGCAAGCAAGGTCAATGTTTATTTAATGACACTGACCTTGTTTAGATGTCTTTTATGGTTTTAAAAATACCTAATACCAAATAATTGTAAACATTCTGTGAAAATAAATTAAAAATGTACCTATAATATTATCAATTTGAGTCGAATGTGCCTGAAAATTATTCAGGTACTGTTCCTCAGCTTCTTGCAGCTCCTCCAGCAGTTTTGAAATCGTGCGATTCTTAAAATTAATTACTCTCTCTATCCAGTTCCTCATATGCTAGAGTTAAAACAGAACATATATTGAAAAATATTCTTCTCATTTAAAGCAATACCTACATCAACATTTTCCTTCATTTCCTTGCATTTCATTTTGCGCAAAATTTGATGCCAGTTTAGATTAATTTTTGCAACGTTCAATCTTGAAAATGCCTCTTCTTTCTTAATTTTTTTCTGTAAAAAAATTAAAATGGTTTACGTTAGACATACACAAACTAGAAGTAATAGAGTAAGATCCCAGAGCCGCCAGAGCTACGTCATTTAAATAGAGCTACTATTTTGATACGTAGTTAAAAACGTATGCATATTTGCTAGTTTGAAAGCGGGGCCCTTTTACAGATAACAGGTACAAAAGATACATAAAAACCTTACTAACCTACATTAAAGTATGATAGCTGGTTTTCATATATGTTTGACAGAATTATGTTAAAAAACAACAGTCATTATTGTCAGATACTTTTCGGGGGCCCTAACTTCCGCCAGACGCTTTAAAGCTCGAAAAAACCGAACCTAACATAACTGTGAAATCATATCTACTACCAACTATAGGCGAATTTGCCTGGGGTAAAAAAGGGGTGATTTTACAAATTTTGTATACAATTTGAGTTAGCCAGTAGTACAGGCAATGAAGGCAAAATGTTGTAAAAACCTCGCAAAAATTAATAAAAGAATCATATCTGGGATTTAAGTAGTTAATAATCTGTAGAATGGAATGATGCATTCTTTGCACTTCCAAGTTCCGGGAAAACTCAAAAAAATTTGGAAAAACTTTTTGATTTTCGGTTTTTTTGCTCTAACGGCTAAAATAATGAAAATACAGAAAAAGTTTTCAACAAAATTTGTAGCTCGTCTCTTTCTCTACAAAATAGGTCTTTACCAAATTTTGTCTTACTTAATCCGTTTAGGAGTTAAATCCAGTTTTCCACTTATAGTTTTGAGCCCCTCCGAAATGCGCGGAAATGAGAATTCTCTGGGAGTTTCGTACGACCGGACATATCGACCGATAATTATTACTATTCAGAGTCGCTAAAAAAAATGAGAGCAACGTAAGTGTAGAGAAAAGTATCAGCTTTAATGTGGAACTAATCACAAAATTCATACAAATTTTTATCATAGAGAAAAAAGTGTTAGAAGATGGCTTAGTAAACTTTATAGAGTTGAATTATTCACATCTTTGAGTTTTATGCATCCTCCCCGTAACAATGGGTGTTTTCTCACTACATGGATTATATTTCGTGAAAATTTCATTGAAGAATGTTCAGAAACAAATAAGTTGTATATGTTTTACTGTATAATTGTGCATTTTCTGAACGTGTATGAATAATGTAGATAAATTCAAAAAGTACTGCGCGCATTTAATAATTATCGATTAAGCAGGTTTTTAATTGAAATATTTTTCCTGTATGTTTTAAATTAATGGTTTTTGTTCCGCCCTCATACTTCAGAACTACTGTCTTTAAGCACGAGCTTAAACCCTAGGTGGAATGTTATCTTTAACTAGTATTGATAAGAAATACTAAATAAAAACCTCATTATAAAGAGCTGTTTTATCTAAGGTCCCAGCCATTCCATCGGCTGTATTTTGTTTCTTTGCTTTTTGTATGTATTAGAATAAAATATAAAATGTACTGTGTTGAGAATGTTCTTTTACAAATGTACCTACTTAATACAAGGTGTTCTTATAGGTCCTTAGATTTAAGCTTGAAGTATTGTCACATTTAAAAACGATAAATGTATTTAAATGGAAATGGACGTGAGAGGCTCTAATCTGTTTATTAATAACTTTTTAGACACGAGGTTTGGTGCAAATGAAAGCTAACAAGTTTTTTCATCAACCACAAAATGTTCTACAAAAAATATTCAATCCCTGTACAGTTATACGCGTTTTTGACCCTTAAAAAAATCTCGCAATGGGGTGGAGGGTTCGATCCTCGGTGTGGGCAAATTTTTTTTCCGTCAAATTTGCTTTTTTTCATGTAACCAAGTATTTTTTATGATAATAAATGTTTCTACTTTCTGAGAAAGTTTTAAAAACGTCGTAAATAATTGCCTTTTGCAGTTTAACAGTGTAACAAACATATGATTGTTGTTGTCCAACGAGGGTTTGTTGGTAGTTTTTGTTCTTTTACTGCTTTTTGTGAAAGAGAAGGGTTCTTTTACTTTATTTGAAGGGGGTGCCTGTCGGAAAAAGACCAAAAATAAAAAGGAAACAAATATTTTTTTCACTTTTTTCTTACAATGAAAAAAAGTTCACGTCTCATGAAAAAAACACACACTTTGTTAGTTGTAAATGAGAAATAGTCAAAAGATTTAACTATTTTAATGGCATTATTATTATAAAGAACCCTTCCCCCACTCACAAAAGACCCCACCCTCTTCCACCGTTCCATGATTTCGACTATGCTGTGCACCTGCACAGCATCAGCTCGAGAGTTACGGATTTAATGAAGTTCTCAAGAATAAATAATTATTTAAAGCGTTTTCTACAATTTAAAAATTATTTTATTATAGGAAATATTTTATTGCACGAAAAACAGTAAATTTGACAATAAAAAAAAATTGCCCACACCGAGGATCGAACCCGCCACCTCATTGCGCGTCAAAGCTTACTATTTTCACATTGCGGAGAGATTTTTTTAAGGGTCAAAAACTCGTATAACTCTTCAGGAATTGAATATATTTTGTAGAACTTTTTGTGGTTGATGGAAAAACTTGTTAGCTTTCATTTGCACCGAGCCTCGTATCCAAAAAGTTTTTAATAAACGAATTAGAGCCTTTCACGCATTATCAATTTTATTTCCGGTTCCGGTTATCGGATCAAGTTCTTTCTGGTCTCAAAATTTTCCTTTTTCCAAGCACTTTTATATGCACAAAACCCCATTTCGACACGCTTACCCAGAGCCGAGATATTACATTTGTTAATTTGCAAAATTAATTTAATCTCTAAATAAACAAAAGCAAAAAGTTGCATTCGTGCAGACTTCTATGGGGGTTATGCTCGATATCAATATTTATCGTTTAAAGTTGGTTTGAAGTCGATCAAACTTTCGAAAAAAAAGTTATTTGCTAATTAACAAACCATGATAATTGTTTAAACAATCAGAAAGTATTGAAGATACCGAGCAAAAAAATATGGTATATTCTTTGGTATAAAAGGCATGTATTTTGAAAAAAACATTAGTTTCGGAGTAATCAATTTGTTAATTGAGAAATTTATTTTGGTTATAACAAATGAATGGGTTGACAAAATGAATTGTGCCTGGCGCCAAACGACGGGTATTGAAAATATCTTTCGATGGAATCAAGATTTTTTCGGATCCGTCAAACCGTTTTCATTTTATTAAACAAAAATTTAAAAAAAATTGTTTAAACAATTATTTGACCATGAAGCTCGCGGTTTAGGAACATTTTTCATAAGAAAATCTTCTTCAGCGGATTTTTTTCTATACGAATCCGTAGATAACTCAAATGGTATAGAAAATGTTTGGGAAAAATCCCAGGCAGACTCGCCTACTATGTAAAAAACGAATCAAAACCAAAATATTATTATGTTAGGTTGGGTTGTGTTTTTTTCTAGCTTTAAAACGTCTGGCGGAAATTAAGACCCACGGAAATGTCTGGCAATAACGAATGTTGGTTTTTAACAGTATTCTCTCAAACATATATGAAAACCAGCTATCATACTTTGACTAGTAAGGTTTATGTATACCTGTTATCTGTAAAAGGGCCCCCGTTTCAAGCTAGCAAATATGCATGCGTTCTTAACTAAATATCACACTATTTATAGTCAAATAATAGCTTTGCTAAAATGACAAAGGTCTGGCAGCTCTGGGATCTTGGTCTATAAGGTTGATCAGACACAAAACCAATATCGATAATAAATGTAAATTAGATGCTCTGTGATTGAAGTAGGCGCAGATCGGGCGATCCAGCTGGCTGAGCAATTTCCTGTGGTGCTATTAATTCAACATTATAAAAGTGTGATTATGGTGTCAACGGCTAGGATTCTTGTTAAAAAAATTATTAATTTACGGAGAAGTAGTTGCTATTATTAAAAGTAACGACCATCATTCCTGTAAGAAAAGTGCCTAAAACTATTAAGGCTGAAGAGTATAGACCTATAAATATGTTACCAGCTTTTGAAAAAATATTAGAAAAAGTATTATACGTGCAATTACTAGACTTTATAATCGATCAAAATATACTTAGTAAATATCAGTCTGGCTTCAGAGAAGGTTTTAGTTGTGAAAATGCGTTGCAATATGTTCTCAATGAGTGGAAGGAAGCCAAGGATAAGGGAAAAATGACCGGAGTAATTTTTTTAGATTTGAAAAGAGCATTTGAGACGAGTGACAGAAAAATATTATTAGATAAGCTGAGTAAGTATGGTATTAATGGTGTGGTATTGAAATGGTTCGACTGTTACTTAAAAAGTAGGAGACAAAGGGTGAAATGTGAACATATATTCTCAAGTGAGCTACCTATTGATACGGGGGTGCCCCAGGGGAGCATACTTGGGCCATTGCTATTTATACTATACATCAATGATATGTCTAAAATCTTTAAACATTGTAAATACCACTTTTATGCTGATGGCACTATAATCTACATCGATGAGAATGATCCTAGAGAGTTAGTGGATAAGATAAACTGCGATTTAGAACTGCTCTCTAAATGGATGGAAATAAACAAATTAAAATTAAATATTACAAAAACAAAAGGTACGCTTCTAAGTAATCAGCAGAAATCCAGGTTATTGAAAGATATAAATTTACCAATCAAGATCCAAGAGGTAAACTTGTCATTGGTCTCAGAAATCAAATATCTAGGAGTTATTGTTGATTGCAACTTGAATCTTAAGAACCATATGAACTATATATGTAAAAAAATATCTAAAAAAATCGGCTTTCTAAAACGCGTCAGATGGTACCTATCTATAAATGTAAGAAACTGTCTATAACTATATAATATTACCACATTTTAACTATTGTAGTACGATACTATACATGGCCAATCAGACCGATCTAGAACGACTACAAATGTGGCAAAATAGAGCAATGAGAGTTATACTAAAATGCAATATCTATACTAGAATAAACGATATGCTAAATTGTTTAAATTGGATGAATATAGAAAATTTTCTTAAGTATAACGTTTTGGTTTTTATATATAAAATTAATAAAGGCATAGTTCCAGATTACCTAAAAAATATTTTAACTAAATCACGAGATTTGCATAATTACAATACCCGAGGAATTAATAATTTTGTAATAAAAAAAGCTAATAATGCATCTATGCACCGTTCAATTTTCTATAAGGGAGAGGTTCAGTACAACCTTTTGGGTACTGATTTACGTGAAACTAATTTACATACTTTTAAAAGAATATTAAAAGTTGTTCTGTTATGAATTATATGCAATAATATACATATTTCCGTCTACATTATATTTTTTAGTTGGTTCTAGGTAGTTTTAATTATATATTTTTGTAGTGTTAGCTTTAGGTAGTTTTTAGTTTAGTTTTAGTTTTATGCCTATGTATGTGGATACTGGGTACCGATGTAAAAGAGCAATGTAAATTATGGATTTTAATGTATAGCCAAGGGCTAAATAAACATATTATCTATCTATTATACCATGTTTACATCAACTCAAACATTACCTTTAAGAAAGTGGATATCAACTGTTCCTTCCTTCTTCTTGCTTCCTCCTCCATATCCGCTCTGTGCTGCATATACCTCGCTCTCTCGCCGTCGCTCATCTTGGCAAGTTTGTTGGCGAGCGACTTTTTCTTTTTCCCAGCCATTTTCAATTTCGTATACTCTTAATTCTGAGGCTTATGACGCAAAACTAAGCCCAACTCACAATGTGTAGTCGATGATCATCGCAATAATGTTTCGTTGCTATGACAACTAGTAGCAGATTCTTGTCGCTAGGGAACAACCAAACGACATCGATTTCACGGGAGTAAATTAGTCACTGTCACTTGTAAAATATAACAAAATAAACCGAAAATGCCGAAATACGGTGAAGACATATTTAAGGACATCGAGATGGACGAAGAACTAAATGAGTATGTCGACAGATACAAAGATAAAAAACTGACTACAGCTGAAATGGACTTGAGGATTCAGGCTGATAAAATTATTTACATTATCAACAGATGTCTGGCGAAATTAAACCTAGTGGTAAGTTTGCGTACACATATTAGTATATTCTGGAGTTCTCCTTGAACACACAGGTTGTTCATTCTATTAGAGCCAGTAAGGGCATCTTTCTCAACACAAATTGTACAAAAAATTGCTATTGTAAATAATAGGCCTTAACATACATCGGTTAAAATATATTGTTAAAAACGGAACCGTATGTATGTTTTTAACCTCCCCATCCACAAAAATGCAGAGGGTTCATAATTGAAAATTGAGATAAGACTGTACTGTAGTGAGCAAAAAAAAATGGAGTCCTATAACGCATTTTTTCTAAAATCTAGTTATGTACATTTAACTTTAATTTTTGTGACATTGTAGGTTAGTTGTCAAAATTGCAAGTGTGTCAAAACTAATATGCCCCATGTAAACGATTTAGTTTAAGCTGGAGTTATTGCTAAAGCAGAAGGTGGATGGCCAATGAGACAAATTGTAGTGTGTTATAATATTAACAAAAATTTTGTGTTTAACATTTAAAAAAGTGGAGAATAAACGGTACGATTAGTAGAAATTCTGGATAAGGATGACGAAGGATATCAACTCAACAGCAAGGTTTGCAATTGGTAAATAAATTATTAGAAAATCCATTTCACACAGTAATTCAGGCTGCTGAAGAAACGAATTTTCCTGGATCGAGTACTACTGGTCGCCGGCGAGTAAGAGAATCGGAGCTACGCTGTCATTCAGCAGCTCAGAAATGCCTACTTAAAACTGAACATAAAGAAGCTCGACTGGGATTTGCGCTTGAATTTTTAGTGCATGATGTAAATTTTGGAACAATGTAATCTTTACAGATGAAAAAACTTTCCAGTCTCCACACAGCGCAGCGATCTTATTCGTGTTTACCGACCTCTGAATACTCGATTCGATGTGAAGTATATATATATATCTAACACTGACGAAAGTGGTAGATTTTCCATTAACATGTGAGCTTGATATCGGTACGTGGGTCCTGGTGTTTTGTGGCATATTGAGGAACGATTTAATAGTGAAACGTATATTAGGATTTTAGACAATATTATGCTCCCTTCTGTGTCACAATTATTTCCTAATAATGAATTCATATTTCAACAAGATAATTGTTGCACATACCGTGACTTACTGGTTTCAAGATAACGACATTAATGTTCTTAACTGGAACAGTCATAGTCCAGATCTTAACCGTGTGGAAGACGTATGCGGACTACTCGTAAGAAGTATCCAATAACGAAATGTGAGACCACGGAATACCATATAGTCCAAGAGACGACTGCAAATTTGTGTGGGGAACGAGTGGACGGGATTTAGCAGTTTAGAATATTGCAATAGTATGCCCTAAACTCATAACCGCTGGTCGGCTGATGACGGTCCCTGGCGATAATGAGTAATTACGGTAATTGTTTATTGGGGAAATGGGGCGATTGTGGTGACAAAGTGGACGGTTTATTTTGTAACTAATTTGTTTATTATAATCCAAAGAATGTAAAATGCTCGGTTGGCCGACCCCCACCCCTGACGATAGCCTTGGCCGACCATTAACAACAATGCAATTTTTAATGCCTAGCCTCCCCCAAAGAGTGACCGGGTCAGGTCGGCCTTGGTCTATTCGAAAGAAAAAAAAATTCCTTTCATAAAACCCCGGTCGGCCGAAGAAACTTTTCGGCTATTGGCTGCCGTAGCTAATTCAAAAAGTTAAAATTTTGTTCCAACCAATCGCGTCAGGCACTTGGAGGTATCAGTGAATTTCGTAAGTACATTACTTCCCTACAATATTCTTTGAGTACTTTAAATTTAAGGAGGTTCCAACGTCTTTTGGAATCTGATTTTTGAAAAATCATTTCAATATTATCTAGCCTGATTTCATAAAATATCATTACAGTGTTCAACAAGCAATATCTTCGACTTTATAACAAAAAATATGCGAGGTGATAATATTATAACTTTTCCGAGTAATTGTAAAATGAAAAATTATACCGTTTTTAATGTAAGATTTTTATAATTATTAATTAACTCTATTATTTATGTACTTAAATTGTCTGCAAAAACACTTATGACAGTTTACCATCTTAGATTTTTGAAATATTTATTACAACAAAACTTCTGGGCATTTTTTTTATAAAACTTTCAAAGAAGTTGTTAAACAAAATTTTATGCAATCAAATAAATGATTTACTTAAAACAAAGAAACATATCATAGGTTCATATTTAAATTAAAACGATTTCTTAAAACTATAGAAATTTACCTAAAACTATAGTACACTTTTTCTCTGAGTGCAGTTGCTACAACATTTATCACCCCCCCCCCCCCCTTAAAGGAGGGAAGAAGTTATAAAAGTGAAAACAGTGAGGTAATAAAAATTCTTTTGATAATTCACCCTTTCGAATATTCCAAGACCGATCTGCTAAATTCGTGCGAGAAAAGGCAATCCCCCCAGTGCCCCCCACGACAATTAGTGTAATTACTCATTAAAGCCAGGGACCGAGATCGGCCGACCGGGGTTTTATGAAAGGAAAAATTTTGTTCTTTCGAATAGACCAAGGCCGACCTGGTCACTCCTTGGGGGAGGCTAGGCATTAAAAATTGCATTGTTGTTAATGGTCGGCCAAGGCTATCGCCAGGGGTGGGGGTTGGCTGACCGAGCATTTTACATTCTTTGGATCATAATAAACAAATTAGTTACAAAAAAACCGTCCACTTTGTCACCACAATCGCCCCATTGTCCCAATAAACAATTACCGTAATTACTCATTACCACCAGGGACCGTCATCGGCCGACCAGCGGTTATGAGTTTAGGGCATACTATTGTAGTATTGCTGCTAAATCCCATCCACTCGTTCCCCACACAAATTTGCAGTCGCCTCTTGGACTAATAGAAGTACTGGAAGTAATAAATAATGCATGGGAAATTATTATTGCTAATGATTATTGTATAAGTTTATTTAATTCTATGCCAAGCAGACTTGTAGAAGTTATAAATAGAAATGGTGCAATAACAAAATATTAACTCCACTCCATTATTAAAGGGGTTGATAAAATAAAATTGAGATATTCACTTGAAATTTGATATACGTATATATTATGACATCGGGAACTAAATTATGCCTTGGAATTATTCCGTTGGATGGCTGGTGGTTAAATAGGGGTAAATATTTAACATTGAAAATGTTTAACAAATTGAAGATGTAACGGTAATACGGGGGTCCAATAGCGATTTGTGTAACGCTTGGAAATTCGGCTGCCTTTTTGGACACGAAAGCGTTCGGTACTGTTACACCGCAGACTTTTTGAAAGATCCAAATTTGATTTTGAACTTGATAAATTTTGATACCTAGAATCACATTCTTGCATTTTTACGTCTCAACGCCGACCGACGGTTAGGGTCGTTTTTGTAGAACTTATGTATCTAACAAATTTTGGTACCTAGATTCATATTCTTGTATTTTTAATTCTTAACGCTGACCGACGACTAGCGTCGTTTTTGTAAAACTCCTGTATTTGATAAATTTTGATTAGTAGATTCATATTCCTACATTTTTCGTCTCGACGCTGACCGACGCCCAGCGTCGTTTTTGTGTAACTTGTGTATTTGATAAACTTTGATATCTAAATACATAGTCTTGCATTTTTACGTCTCGACGCCGACCGACGTCTAGCGTCGTTCTTGTAAAACTCGTGAATTTGACAAATTTTGATACCTAGATTCATACTATTGCATTCTTATGTCTCGACGCCTAGCGTCGTTTTTATATAACTTGTGTCTTTGATAAATTTTGATATCTAAACTTACGTTCTTGAGTTTTTACGTCTCGACGCCGACCGACGCCTAGCGTCGTTTTTATATAAGTGGAGTGGGGTAAGTGGGGACTAAAAATTTAAAAGGTTGACTTTGGAGTCACGTAACTTTATGAAAAAGTGAGATGCACTGATGCGCTTTAAACAGGAAATACTATGTTGTATTCACAATATAAACTTAAATTATTTTATCTCAAAGTCAATACGGTATTCTAAAAAAAATTATTTCCGAAAGTTTGCATGTAGTATCCACTTGCCCCAACGACTGGGGCAAGTAGGTTGGAAATCTCTACATCTCATATGAATAGTTATGTTTTTATTTGGGGCAAGTAGGTTCATCTACACAGTTTTGGCTACAATATGCTTTTTTCAGACTTAAAATATTCCTAAAATTATGGGAGTTAAGAACTATTTCAAGGTAACGCATTTTCTTGGATAAAATAGTAAATTTTCAAAAATACATTTTATTAAAGAAACAGAAAGAAATAGAAACCAGAAATAAAGAAAAAGCATAAGTTCACTTCTGCAAGAAAATTTGTGCCAACACAAATGAAAAATTAATGAATGTTGTATGAGTCAAATTTAACAGAAAATATTAATTTTCTCGTCTTCTCAAATTTGGCTCAGAGAGCACTTTTAATATTGCATCTTCAGTGATCATACATCTTTAACTTTTGGCCATTAAAAAATTGGTTTTAAGGTATCCCCTTTCTTCCTAGTGAACTTTATCCTCAGCTCTTCTACCATCGCTTCCAGTATTTGCCCAACAAAGTGCTTCTTGGTTTTCTTTGTGGCAAATTCCGCCAAAACCCAAGTTCCCATTTTAATACGTTGGTGAATGTTTATGAGATCTTCGTGCTGTATGTCTTTTTCTTCAATTTCATATCTCCTTTTCATATCTTCTAGAGTTTCTTCTTCGCTCTCGCTTAGTAAATTTATCATTTCACTGACATCATTTTCCTCATATGATTCCCGAAATACTAATACCCACTTGTCCCACAAACAAAACTGGCGGGGCAAGTGGGGATTAGGGTATTAAATGTGATAAACTGTACAATAAAAATACCAAAAAAATTACAAGTGGTAATATTAGTGAATACAACAACAGTACTCTTGAAAGTTTGATGCTAGATGGTTCATAATCGTAAATAAAAAGTTTTAAATATTTTTAAGGTAAGTATCTAGAAAATTTTGATAAAACATGGGCATTTTTAAAATAAATCAATAGATGCATTAAAAAATTTCCGAAAATTATAAGCAATGTAACGTGCGGAATGCGCAATAGCATCCTTCGTTACATTTTCTAACAATTATTAGAAAAATTTTAATAATCAAACATTTTATTATCCTATGCTCTGGTACTATAACGAACATTTCTGGACAGATGAGAGGTTGGTAGTAGCTTATGCTTACGCATCAGTATATTAAACAGCGCACGCTCGATAATATTTAAATTAAATTAAATAAATAGATCAAACTGACTGAAAAATGAAGTTGAGTCGAGTATTTATAATAAAGTCGGATAGTCACATGAAACGTAGAACTATCAGTAACAATATAGATCCTTTAGCTAACTTAATATTTCATAATTTAAACAGAACTACTTTTTGGGCGGAGCCACGTTACTGTCGGTCCGAAACATATGTCACAATACGCCGCGTTAGACTAAATTCCTTCTCTTTCACTCGAGCCGTCCTTCGAGGTGGACGTAATAGAAATTTTGGTAGACCCTAACGGGGATATTAGTAGAGAGGAACCTTATAGACGTATAAGGTAATAGTTAAATAATTATATATTGTTAAATACCATCTAACATTTAAACATATTGTTTTAGGTTCTTTCTTTCTTTTATTTTTTCTATATAATTATAAATTTCATTTCAACGTCGAAGTGATCTTAATGTTACACCTTTGCTTTAAGCAAAATTATCTACGTTCTATGTTGATACTAGGTTTTTATATACGTTTTCTTGATAACTTTTTGGGATAAGAATACTACGTTTATCTTTATTATGAAATTTTCGACACAACACCTACTTAAGATTTTCTATCAAGCATACGAAAACCTGGGCGAAGAAATTATCTATGTTATTCGAGCATAGCACGCCTCTACGATTTCATAACCTTCAAAGTGGAATGGTATGACATGTGACATCTCGCTAGAGCAAAATGGAGATCATGAACCATTTAACTACCCAACGGTTATAATCTATTATCATCGGAGGACAGGGGCATACTTAGGAATTTCTCTCATCAGGATATTATAATAAAAGATAAGTACCTTTGATTATTACCTGTAAAAGGGATTATTTTTGCATATCTAGTGCTACACATTAATTCGTAGTCACTCATATCTTAAATTTGTTGTTACAAATATTTCGTCGTAGTTATTTATATCTTAAATTCGCTGTAGCAAATATTTCTTCTTAGTATCGATTTCTTGTATTCAACGTTTAACGTAATCGTAGTTGCTTGATAACGTGATATTGTTTGAATTTTGCCAGTATCGCAAATTCGCTGTGTCAAAGTACTTTTGTTTTAGATGTGTCTCAATGGTTAGACACGTCAGTTATTTGCACATAATACGCGTCGTGTGATCTGATATTTCCTAGATTTGACTCGTCAAGTCGCATCACTTATTAGTCGCGGCACAATCTGTAAACAATAGGCTTAACCTAGACATTTTAGGTACCGAGCTGAATTTTTCAGAATATGTAGTTCTTGATACGTATAATAACATACTAAAAGTCCCGAAGAATCCGAGTTGAGCGTTAGCCACCATATTAAAAATATGGCTTGCTCGCGCCGCTGAAGAAAACATTTTTTTCTTGCCTTATCTATTAATCGATTTTAATATTTTAAAAAACAAATTAAAGCCAAAGAATGTGAGTTTGATACGAATTTAAGAACTATAATAAATTGTTTATTAGTAGTGTAACAATTAGATAATAGCAAAAATTACTTTTTGAGGATTTGTATTTTTTCATTTAAAAAAATACTCGCTCATCCTATAAAAATATTTTTTAAATAAATGTTGTAGGCCGCTAAAAGACAAACAATACTTTTTTGAAATTTTTCTCTAGCTTAACAAATAGCTGAGATATGAAATTTGTAATATTTAGGGACACGCGGAAAGAGAGTGAAAGCCGTAAATATGAACAGAAATGTTCATATACCTATCGACTACCACACGCTCTTTATATGTATTAGATTAGATATTATATTTCTAACACTCTACACGTACATTTGCGCCGCATTGTTATTAATATAAATAAGTTACTAAGTTGGATTATCTCAAATCGAGTTTAGAATATATAAAATTTTTAAATATATTTAATAGTCTCTAGGTTTTTTCCAGGATATTGTTTAATTTTATTTTCATATCGAATTTATGTTCTCTTTTTGATTTCGTTATTCTTTTACGAATTTTTTTAATTAGTATTTTGTTTTGTACAAGGATTGTTTTACTTTTATTATTGTTTAGGTTTAGGTTTATTGTTTAAGGTTAATCAAGCCATTTTATTCTCACATTTTACCCGTTATTATGGAAGGTATTTGTATTTTTTGTCAAATTCCATTATCCGCGGAAGAAACGGTAGTCGTGAAAAAAGGATTAGACACGATAGCCGATGTAAATAATGAAAACAAAAAACCAAAAAATTTACGACGCCGTATTCAGTTAGTGCAAACTCTTGAATTTAAAGAATCTCTGATTTCTCGTTGCCAATTCCAATCAAAAGGTGCGTGAAGTATCTGGGGGTTAACTTGGACAAACGACTGACGTTTAATACACACATTAACGAGACGATACGTAAGGTCTACTTCACGTCCATGAGTCTGTATCCACTCATGGCAAGGGGTAGCGGACTCAACAGACAAAATAAAAAATTATTGTACACGGCGGTGATCAGGCCGGCCATCACATACGCGGCGACGGTGTGGTGCAGCATCCCGGCCACGACAATGAGAAAACTTAAAGTCTTAGAACACAAATTTATGCGCCTCATTTCAGACTCGAGCAGGTACACCTCCCTCAGAGATTTGTATGATCGTTGCAACGATATAACGCCACTAGCGGATTACGTCCGGGAAATATCACAAAAATTTTATTCCTTTCGCCTGGGCGACAATCCGCTAACACGCAACATAACCCAAATTAGAATGCATAATGCCCCATTCCAGATAAAACACCCCCTACCATACCAGGCGTTGCCTATCTTCCGGCAACCTCTCTAGCCAAACTCCTATTAACCATAACTTTCTTCAACCCTACACTGTATCTTTCAAATCTTTTCTGTTCTATCTCTCTCCTCTCTTTTCACTTGTTTTCGTTTTAGTCTTTTTGTCTTTTTTGTTCTTTTGTCATTTTTTGTTATAAATTCCATTTAGGCCGAAAAATTTAAGAAATCTAAATCTCTAAAAATAATAAACTTCTCCTAGCGGCAGGCAGACCGCTGGAAAGCCAATTATCTCGAACGGGTTTTTTCGTTGAGTTTTTTCCCGCATCAACAGATCAAAATTCAGTGAAGTGCAAATGATAATTTTAAATATTTTTAATTTTAATTATTTTAATGTTTTATAAAACAATGGTAATTTTAATATTAATTTTAAGCCGCTAAAAGTGGCAGGAGTTTTAATTTTGTTATCAATTTTATTAAGCCGAACCGGCCACGACCCGCCCAACCTCGCGTCCGCCACGGCGTCATGTGCCGTGGTTGTCTGGTTGACTCCGGATCGCGGTCCGGGGAGGCAATGTATCTTTTAATGTTAAATAAATATGTTTTGATTGATTGATTGATTTCTCGTTGCCCAGAGCGTAATGATATTATCTCTGAAAATGTTTTAGAGAGAATTATAAATGTAGTTGATTTGGTTGCAGCTGAAGCAAGGTATCACAAGAATTGTCTAACCAAGTTTTACTTGAAGAACTTGGAAAAAACTAAACAGACTGATACGCAAAAGTGCGATGCATTTCAGCAACTCATCGAATTTTTAAATTCAGTGAGTGCCAGTATACGTTAGCAGAATTAGAAGACAAATTAGAAAGTTTTGGTGACCTAAAGTTTAGTAGAAAACATTTAAAAAGAAAGCTTGAAGATCATTACAAAACTAAGATTCTCTTTACGTGAAGACCAGGCCATAGTGATATTGCTACACTAAAACACTTTTCCGGTAAAATATTAACCGATACATGGTACAAAAAAAATTTGAAAATGACCATGAAGAAAACCTAAGAGTGGTTGGAAAAATTATTTTAAATGATATTAAAAAAAAGTTGTTGACTTAGATAGACTTATCGTGTAACTGAAGATCTTTTTCATAATTATCTGATTCCAGAATCTTTAATGTTATTGCTGGACACTATAATAAAATTTTGAAAAGTTAACAATAATGTTGTTAAAAGGAAAAGTCTGGCTCTTGCAGAGGCAATTATTTCTGCAGCTAGACCAAATTCTTATCTTTCACCACTTCAAATTTCTTTAGCAGTTTACGTACATAGACATTTTGGTTCTAGAAATTTTAATTGTGGATACCGCAATTTCCCAATCCAAGAATAAAGACAGCACTGTTGTTGTTGGCGACGACACCGATTTATTAGTTTTACTTGTAGGTAAACAATTTCTGCACAAAAATATGAAACCTGGGAACAGCAGAGCACCGGACAAAGTATTCGATATTAACTTAATACAGAAAAAACTGGGACCAATTCGAGAGACTCTTTTAATTCTGCATGCACTTAGAGGTTGTGACACAACGTCGTACCCTTACAGGAAGGGCAAAAAAACAATATTTAATTGTCTGAGGAAAAATGTTGATCTAAACAAACAATTAATTTTGTTTAATAACGAAAACGCAAATAAGCAGGATTTAGTTAATTTGGGAATTAAGTTTTTCCTTTATATATATGGATGCAAGTCAGATGATATAGATATCGAGAGATTTATCCCATTTAAAAAAATTAGAAGCAGACAAAATTTAAATAAAAATTTTGATTTAGCAGTTTTACCACCTACTTCCAAAGCTATTGAACAGCATGTTTATAGGGTATACTTTCAGGTGCAAACATGGCTTAATAAGGAAATGAATTCATCTGACTGGGGCTGGGAATTGAAAAACGATATCACCAAACCCGTACCAACATCTTTGTCAATTGTACCCGACAATATATTAAAACTTCTATATTGCAACTGTAAAAATGACTGCAATAAAAATTGTCCTTGCAATTACACAAAGTGTTCTGACATGGGTAGTAATTGCCGTGGCATAAGTTGTGTTAATTCAAACACTCTAATTATAACCGATAGCGATATTGAAGATGAAAATTAATTATTAATTTTTTTCTTTTAAATCATTATTATTGTTATTATTATTATTATTTATTATCATTATTATTATTATAAACCATCCAATTCTGAAAACTGAGCTTAGTGATCATTTTTGTTCGGGATTAATTGTGCCGTGACGAAAAGTGCACATTTTAACTTTTCAATTTTGATTTTGCTATGTTAACATATACGGTTTTATAATAATTAAAATGTTCTATCTCCGTTATTTTTAAAGCTATAAAGGGGATTAAAAAAACGTTCTGTTCGTTTATGAATGGCCTACAACTTTTACTTAAAACATATTTTCATGAACCCCACAATTTTCTTTTTAAACATATAAATAGAATTTGCCAAAGTTTTAATTTTCAGTTTAAGTCAGTTTTTTACTACACGGACAAAGTTTACTAAAATATGTAAAATACGTGTTAAAGCCACATTCTTTGGCTATAATTATCTGTTTAGAATATTAATAACGGATAATAAATAGGGCAAGGAAAAAATGTTTTCTCCGTCTACGCGCGCGTGCCATTTTTTCAACATGGCGGCTAACGCTCAACTCGGATTCTTCGGGACTTTCAGTATGTTATTCTACGTATCATAGGCTACATATTCTGAAAAATTCAGCTCGGTACCTAAAATGTCTAGGTCCAAACAGATTGTGCCGCGACTATTATGTGGATTATTTATTTAAAGGAATTCGGATGTTCGGGGCGCGGTGAAATGTGTATTATCTTTTGTGGTTATGTAACTTGGGGTGTCCCGTATTTTATTTGCTAGAGATGAGTTCTAGTATTATTTTTTTTTATGGTTATATAATCTGGGGTATCCCGTTTTAGAGTATTTGGCATTACGTAGCGGGGAGGCTATATACTGGTGGGCTCAAATAAATATCAAGTTCGAGTGAAATAGCATATCTTCTATTAGTTAAGTTCTCTTATCTTATCTTTGTAAAATATTTTAGTATATCTAATGCTGTAATATAGTTTGTTTGTCGGATCGTTTGCGAGATACCTTTGTATTATAGTTCGGTTTAAATCTCGTAAATGTTCATATCTTTTGTAATATATGATTTGTAGTATTGAGGTAAAGTTACGAGATGTATCTTTTGTAATATAGTTTTTTTATCTCGTAAACACCTCAAGTTTATCTTGCTGTTGAGCAATATGTAATATAGTGTATCTTGTAATATAGTTAACCTTGTACATATTTTGGTGATATTTTGCTATACAGTATCGCTGAAGCTGTGATAGCTCATTGTTTTTGTAATATAATATTTTGTAATATAGTTCTATTGTACATATATAACTTTTGTCTTTGGTTTATCTTTATCTTCAATTTTCCTTGATTACACTCAGTAATCAATGGCGCCCAAGCCTTGAACTCCATGCCCTTTAGCTCTCCGTATCTTTACTGTGCTAGCCAGGACACCAGTGACGCTAACCACGTCGCTCGTAGGGTGGCACACACTTGAACACTTGGACAAACTAAAACCTTGCAAAACAACGCCACAGCAATTCACCGCAGTTGAAGCAACGTTCAATAAATAGTTTTCTATGAGTTATGTTTACAAATACGATTTTTTTTCAAAAATAATAACCAAAATACCCACTTGCACCAGATCCCCACTTACCCTACTCCACCTTAACTTGTCTCTGATAAATTTTGATATCTAAATTTATTTTCTTGCATTTTTACGTCTCAACGCCGACCGACGCCTAGCGTCGTTTTTGTGAATCTAGTACACTTGATAAATTTTGATACCTGGATCCATATTGCGGTTTTAAGTATCGACGCCGATCGATGCCTAACGTCGTTTCCTAAAACTTGTGTATTAGATAAATTTGGATACCTAAATTCATGTTCTTACATTTTTACGTATCTACGCCGATCGACGCCTAGCATCGTTTTTGTAAAACTTGAGTATTTGATAAATTTTGATATCAAGATTCATGTTCTCGCATTTTTACAAAACCCATTTTTTTGTGGAATGTTAATGTAAAGCCTATTACAATTACTTCGATTTATGCAACGTTTTAAATTTTTTATCTGCAGCTTAATAAGTTTATAAATTTCTAAAATTTTTCTTTATTTCTATCCCCTGTACATTTTGCAGATTTTGTAAATATCCTGCCAGGCTTGAAAGTTAGACAAGTTCATTTCCAATGTCTTAACGAAGCTTGTTAAATTGCAACTTCTATAATTTTTTTATGACATCTGCCCCAAATATTATTAAAATTCTATGACCAATTATATCAGCATACTAAAGTGCAAATGCAGTCAAGAAGTTTGCCTTTAAAGAGACTTGGAAGAAAAATCTCGATGTCGAAGTAGCGATTCCTTATGCAGCGGTTTTTTATAATAATTTTTGTACGATTGATGTTAAGAGATATATCATTATTTACCCTAATGAAATAGACAGCAGTCCGTAAATCAACCCACAATATTTATTTTCAGGCTCACCTGCCGTACCTACTGGAGAACAATATAGCTCTGTTAGAAAAATACATGAAACCCGTGGAAGTATATTTTATTATGGAAGTATTGACTGGTTATGGTGCAAATTATGACCAGCGTAGCTATAGTGGCGATAGTCTCGACGAATACCATAGTATGCTCAGAGTCAACTCAGTTCGCACTATGGTAAAAAAAATACTAATTTTTATTTTATTATGTTTAGGTAACAATAATAGTTATTTAAGATACAAGTGTAAAAAGCCATTCTTTATTGCACGAATGGCAAGATTAAAAATACGTGTGTTCTTAAAAGCCATGGGTGCAATAAAGAGGCTTTTTACAAGTGTGTGGTTACAACGTTTTATCTTCGATCACGCCAATTATTGTAAGACGTTGGCAATTTTTCATGAATATTTGTAAAACTGTATCATAGTTAGCTGGATCCAGTCCTATCTTGAGGGACGGAGTATGGTCATTGATATTAATGGTATTAAATCGGTGGCGCATGATTTAAACTTGGTGTTCCACAAGAATCTGTGCTGGGCCCATTACTGTTTTTATTATATATTTATGATCTTCCGAATTATATCACTGGAGGCTTAGTCACAATGTTTGCTGATGACACGATTATATCCTTATCAGCAGAAACACCACAACAGCTGGAATATGTCATTGAAAACATTATTTGTGAATTAAGTAGCTGGTGCAAACGTAATAGACTTATTCTGAACAAAACTAAAACCGAATTTATACACTTTTGTATCAGAAGCGATATTCCTAATAATAACCAGACTAACGATATTCAATTTCCGGATACAGTAATGTTCCTAGGAACTTGTATTGACGGCAGGCTTACTTGGGATGCTCATGTGGACGGTGTTTGTAGAACAGTAAATAAAGCGTATTATGCCATTTGACAAATGAGTGATACCCTAACTGTTCCAGGACTACTAAACATATACTACTTTATGGCTTACTCACATATTTCGCTGAATATAATTGGCTGGGGATGTGGAAGAGATTTCCATAGAATTTTCGTAGCTCCGAAGAAAGTATTAAGATTAATTTTTAATTTGAATTACAATGAAAGTTGTAAGCAGACGTTTGTTATTAACAAAATTCTTACAACCCGTTCTATTTACATCTTCAAAAGTTTAACCTTTGTCAAAACACATTTCTATTTATTTAATTGTATTTCTTATATTCATGACCACCGTACAAGGCATTAGTGCATTATTGTGTATTCCAGAACATACCACCACATCGTATAAACATTCACCTAACTACAACTGCATTAATTTATATAATAAGTTGTCAATTAATTTAAAAAAGTGTCAAATTACAATACATTTAAAAACACATAAAAATCATTCAGGTCAATGGATGCTTTTATAGTATAGATGAACTTTTATCTGCGTCTTTTGACAATATACAGACTGTCTATTTTACGAGGGCCACACCAAATATCTCGCTTAATATCTATTGTAGAAGAATAAAGTTTTAGAAACAGTTATCCCATTTTTTGTGAGCTATATTTCAGTAAAAAGAAATTTGAAATCCATAGCCTACTTTATGACATATATTACAGAAACCTGAAAAATAGGAAAACCACAAACGGTTATAGCTTCCTTATATGAGGAGATACGAAAAAAGTTAAAGGAATGAAAGTTGACGGCAAAGACAATAAGAATAAAAACGTGTAACAAAAAAATCGAAAAATGCAGTTGGCTTTGACATACGCTATTGTGCAAACATGAAAAATACATATCTCAAAGTAGGCCATGACGCCATTAATTCCGTTATTTTTTTCTCATTCCAACGATATAAAACATGTCACAGAAATTTTAACCGATAGTGTCAATATTTAATATTTTACGAATACCACAATTCATATAATTGAATCGTAAATATTGACACTATCGGTTAAAATTTCTGTGACATGTTTTATATCGTTGGAATGAGAAAAAAATAACGGAATTAATGGCGTCATGGCCTACTTTGAGATATGTATTTTTCATTTTTGCACAATAGCGTATGTCAAAGCCAACTGCATTTTTCGATTTTTTTGCTACACGTTATTATTCTTATTGTCTTTGCCGTCAACTTTCATTCCTTTAACTTTTTTCGTATCTCCTCAAATAAGGAAGCTATAACCGTTTGTGGTTTTCCTATTTTTCAGGTTTTTGTAATATATCTCATAAAGTAGGCTATGGATTTCAAATTTCTTTTTACTGAAATATAGCTCATAAAAAATGGGATAACTGTTTCTAAAACTTTATTCTTCTACAATAGATATTAAGCGAGATATTTGGTGTGGCCCTCGTAAAATAGACAGTCTGTATATTGTTTTTTTTTTCACATACTTATTTTACTTTCGACATGCCTCATGGCATATTCAATGTTATTTGTATTATATACTTTATCTGTGATTTTTTTTTCTATAAGTTTAAAGTGTAATTTTACATTTTTTGTTTTGTATTCGTTTATATTCTATACGTACTACGTAAATTTACATTATACCATATCTGACGTTTCATATTTGTATAATGTACAGCCTATTCATGAATAAATATTATTATTACTATTATTATTATTATTACCACAGTTTCGATAGTATAATAGTATCACAGTAATAACAATAAACGTCTTAATAACCATTTATGTAAAATTTTCAGCCGAGTAGAGTGTTACAGGCTACATCTAAGACTACTTTTGATCCAATACCGGATCCTCAAGTTTATCTAATCTTAGATCAAATGTTTTACAATAGATGTATCAGGCAAGAAGTCAATACTACGGACAATAAAAAAGTCGATAGAATTGTGACCAAGATTATGAAGGCGTTAAGTGATTTGAAAGGTTTAGCTAAAACGAAAATTTACGTTTCTGGGGAAGAGGAGGATGCAATGGACAGAGAATTGAGAAATGCCTATAAGACTAACGCTTTGATGATTGCCAGTATCAAAGGTAAGCATTTTGACAAGCTAACCATTACACTTTTCGCCGATATACTACACTTCTTATATAATAGGTTTATTCCATGGTATTATTTTTATATGATTTTTATATAGTACTCGATATTCTTGTTATGCACTTAAAATTTCATGTTATTACATTTTTCTGTTCCCGAGATGTAAGAGGTTAAAACTAATAATAGTTGCAAAAACAGGGTGCCAGTTTGTGACGTCAATATACGCAACTTTGAACTCGGAGATCTACTGGGACACCGTGACCACTAACAACCGTTCAGTAGTAAGTAAATACGTGGAGTTGAAGGTCGTTTTAGGTGTCTATGGAAAGAAAAAGATTAGCGTTTTATCGACATCGTAAATTTCACAGTGGAAATCAAAATTTCGCTCGGCCTGTTCGAAAGACAAATGCAATACCTCCGTGCTTTAAAAATTCATAACCAAATAAATATTTGAAGTGAAAGGGCTCGCGATGTCTTTATGGAAAGATGAAGATTGGAGCTTTATCCTGATGGCAAGTTGTACTGGGCAAATAAAAAATTCGAGTTGACGCAGGCGAGAGAAAAGTGGCAGGAGCACAGACACGAATTTTCTAAAATCGCTAAAATTCATCCCTGGAAGGGCTCCACATCCCTCAGGACGACCACTATCGTCTGTCAGACCATCTATAGTGAGCATGCCGCAAGTAAGACAAATTACGTTTATTAGCCATTCCGGAGGATGCTAAATTAAGGGAAACGTACCCCGACAAACAACAATATGTTTCCAAATTTTGTTATTTATATTTTTTTCCGCGATCGCGGAATTCAGCGAGATATGGCTTAGAACCATTGACGTCAGCGATTTGAGCTCATCACTTTATGAAGAATTTGATTTTAAAACAGTATATTTTTGGAACTACTTATCTGATCGACCTCCAACTTTCAGTATAATAACTATTTGATGATTACTTTGCACAGTTGTAATAAAAAGTTCAATATGAAATTTGACTAAATGACCCCACCCAAATCAAAATATTCAATAAAGAATTCGCACCCTGGGCTCGATAGACTTCATCGGGACGGTGGGAAGTGGGAAGATGCTTAAATTAACATGTAAAAACCTGTTCTCTAGAAATACCAGGTTAAAATAGAGAAAAAGTAACAATAATTTCTGCCCCATGGAACGGGGGTTTCACCCTGCCCAGGGGCTGATCTCTGGCTAAACTGGCTACCTTCTGTACCACCCAACCTCCATTTATTATAAATATAAAAAATAAACTGTACGCCCGTCCCTGAAATGTTCGTTCCCCAAAAAGGGTTATTTGGTCAAATAAGGGTGGTTCCCCTCTACTACGGGCAAAACTAAGGATGCCATCGTGTTAAGTATGTATATCAAATTCTGCCGTCAATACCCCATTTTTTTTTCACGCCTTAAAAGGTTCTCGTCTTTGTTTCATTCCTAAACAAGTTTGGAGTGGGGTTATCCAAGTAACAAAATGATTATCTTTTTAGAATTAACGGAACATTTAAATAAACAAAGAGTAGAACTGGGAGAGCAACAGGATAAGAAGGTCCAGGTTATAGAAATGTACAATGCGAGGATGGTCACGCTTAAAGAAAACCATCAAGCACGGATGAAAAAATGCCTGTAAGACTATTTTTGATTTATTCTATTCAAATTATGCATTGAGGTTATATTAAGGTGATCCAAGAGTGACTGCAAAAAAGCTATTTCTTCGCTTGTTTTTGCGCAGTTGATCGCAAGATTACGAAATATCGTAAAAAGGTTTAGCAGGTTTCAAGTTAATCGTCATTAAAAACCGAAAGAGGTATTGTTATTGGTGCTTTGAAAATGTTCATTAATTACCCCTATAAAATGACTCCAAATCCTAAAAAAATTTCAATCTATTTCAAATCTGTTTGTATTATTTCTTTAAATTAATCTTAAAAAAGCGAAATTATGTATTTTCTATCCATAATGGTTAAAAATTTACCCATAGGCCTTTGAAGGGGGTTGTTCTCATTTTTAACTGAATCTTATTAAACCGTAGGGGGTTATGTGGATACTAGTTTAACTTGCATGGCAATACATTATATTTATGATTTACCATTTTCTTAAAAAATACAGCATGCCCCACTCTCCCATCTATAAGTTAGCGGCAAAGCTATGAAGCTTTATATGTGCATTATGTAGTGAACTATATCTATAGTTTCAATGTAACGTTTTAGACATGAGTCAGAAAGAGGTATGATGAACAAAACCGTTGAGAGCGAGGAGAAACAGGCCGTTTTAGCCGAGGATGCGAAAAGAGTTACCCAGCAGTACGAGACATTGTTAGAGGACCATTTGAATAGAGAAAAACAGCATAGATCTAAGAGATACAAAGTTGAGACGCAGCTACAGAACTGGCTCACCAAATTCGATCAGGATATTGGGGACAAGCAAGCTGAGTACGAGGCATTGAAAAAAAAGTAAGTAAAAATGCAGTTTTAGCATAAATGTTCAAATACTTTAATGATAATAATATATGCTCCCGTTAAAAAACAGTAAAAACCCGGTTAAACTCGATAAAATTTAAGTCACCGGTAGATCAAGAAATTCCGCGTGAAGTGAAATGTCATAATAAAAAAAAATCATATGGAATTAATAATTACTGCCAGTGTTTTTATAATAATACCAAATAAAGCAAACAAGTGCAGTGCTTTGACCAATACCCAAGACCCTGTCAAGTGGTTTATTGCGTTAAAGGAAACATTGGCAATATAGTACAAGCTGTGCACCATAAAGTTATCTTCTCTGTGCAGGGCTACGGTTTCTAACGAGTGGAAATTTTGTAGCAATCCTACAGAAGAAATAGAGAAGCTGCCAACATAGGCAACGGATGAAAAAATAAGTTCTATTTAAGTTCTCCTCGGTTAACTAACCCTTGTCACATGGTTCATATATTGGGCTTATTTACGAATACAAGTAGTAGAGTAGGCGTATGCTTGATATACAGTGCGTCCCAAATGTTCTCCTAGATTTCTTTTTTATTTTTGCAGATTTTACTTTTTTATTTTGCTCTACTTTGGCGGATCGGTATACAGAGCGTCTCAAATATTCTTCCGGGGCTCTTCCTTGCACTTCCACTGTAAATGGCTATTTACCAGTGGAACGGTTAAAAAAAATAAAAGCTTCTAGCGGCGAGCTAATGTATATCTTGGCAGACAAACGAAGTGGAAGCACTGATGCAGAACGTTGAAATGGAAATACAGCTATCTGGGAAATATGAAACCATATGTGGACGTAAGCGTGCAAGAGGAGGTGCATACTACTAGATTCAGAAACAGAAGAAACAAAAGGTTCAGAAGAAGAACAAATGAGGATATAATGACAGACAGAAACTTAAAAGAAGCATGGAACAGGGTTCAGACTTTGCGAAGCTGAAAAAATTCCCTGAATTTTCCAGGTTTTCCATAACCAAAAATATTATTTTCCATATATTTCTTAGTGAAGTAATTTTTTATTTGACGTAAAATAATTCCTTGAATTGAATTGAATCAGTGAAAATTCTTAAGAACTCTATGGTTTTCCATATCGAGATGCAGAATTCCCTGATTTTTTATACACTTTATAAAATTCCGATAATTCCAGGTCATTTTTAAAGATTTTTGAATTCCCTGAGTTTTCCAGGTTCTCCAGGTTTTCCATACGAGTCCGAACCCTGTGGAAACTTACAAGAAACATCTCACAAACGCCTACATTTCCCATGCTATATTCCTACCCCTTGCATGATGTGAGGCTCGCTGCTAGTAACTAGCGTGTCCCATGTCCAATCTGGCGGGATAAAAAATATCCAGAGAAGTGGCAGCAATGCCTACCCAGACTGGATGTCCGGAATTGCCAATCATACGCTGGTCAATCAATCAATCCAAAAATAAATGTTCAAATATTGCATCTATGACTGTTACCTAGATGACTTTTCTTAACGCTTCTACTCCTTTAAATCATGTTTTCAACAGTTGACTGAAATTGTCCATTATGTTCTAGATTTGACGATGAAAAGGCGGCAATGGACGAATTACAAGACTTATTTGATGACCAAGAAGACGAGTATGACGTTTTAATGGCAGAAAAGGAAGAGGAAGAAGACCGAATATATAGCGAAATGGCATATGAATTTTTGAAGAATCGCTCTGCTAGAAAGATACAGAGATGGTGGAGGGCCTACCTGGAAAGGAAGAGAGCTAGGAGGAAGGGCAGAAAAGGTTAATTTCTAACTTACAATTGAGAATTTTTCCATTTACACCTGTTAAATAATAATAAACAAGCTAACTAATATAGTCTTCGTCGATCTACTGCACTGTTTACATTATTGTTGCACATTCTATAGGATACTCTTCGCAGCTTTTTTGCAAATAATATTAGTTTTAGATATTTTTTGCTTAATTAGAAAATACAGATTTAAAAAAAAAATGTAAATAATTAATGTTTTTTATCTATTGATCGGTGTTGTTAAAATAAGGTTCTTCCGCTAGCTAACACTAACTTACTGCCCAAATTTCAATACAACTGAACTTTTAGTTCTTAAGTTATCGTGCTTACAATAAACGTGACGGACGGACAGACAGACAGAGAGACAGACAGACAGACAGACGGGAGGACAGACAGACGGGCGGACAGACAGACGGATAGACAGACGGACTGTAGACGGACGTACATTTTAAAAGTTTTTGGAAATGTTCCGATCGAATGCGTATAATAATATTTCTTTTTGCAGGGAAAGGAAAAGGGGGTAAGAAATCATAAAAAAAATATGTGATGTTCTAACCTGTCTGACTCTATTTAGGAAAAGGAGGCAAAGGAAAGGATAAGGCTAAGGCTAAGGGCGCACGTAAATATGATCTTTTATTAACCTATGTTAAGAGATTATTGTTAATATTTTGGGAGTGGCTACGCAACCGCCGCGGCGGATCTTTTGCACGACTTATTGAACCGCCGCGCAGAGAAATTGAAATATTTTATGCAATTTTCTGAAAAACAAGGAAGGGGGACACCCCCCGCACCCCCCGTTTTTGTCTGCGACGCTAATGCTGCCTGCGGCGCTGATAATTTATTAGCAATTATTTACCAATATAAAAATCAACCTAACTAACCCAACTACCATCACATGAAAGAGATAAATTATTATATGAAAAAAAAAGAACATTATTTCTGTCGTCAAATCCAACCAGAATTTGTGAAAAGGGATATTAATCGTTACAAAATATAAAAAAAAAGTTCAGTTGCCAGCAGTTGAACCCGGGACCCATTCCATTTAAATATTTTATTTCCTATTTGCTATAATTTTAACTTAAATCTAAATGTAGCTCATTAATTTCAGTGAGGCTATATAAATATCAAATTTATATAAAAACATCAATTATATTTTATCACAGATAAAAACATAAATTGATGTGAGCCGCTGGTATGGCTGGCAATGTGGCTACCGATTTATCTTTATTTTAATCTACTATCAAATATTTCAATAAAAATTTGTATATTTATTATCTCTACTTATTATACTCACGTTTAACATTCTGATTATAGTTCTGGTGTTGTGTGGAAAAACGAAAATAAATATGATTATACAGGAAAACAAATTGAAGAAAAAACCTGCTTAAAAAAATTGTCAAAAAATAAAAACAATGTGTTAATAAGAGGGGGGGACTGATTTTTTATGGTATCGACGGGTAGGGGGCATAACCCGGGACCCGTTGCTCCACAACGCGACAACATTACGCATAGGCCAGCGACCCACATTGAGAACATCGCTATAGTACAGAATAAGTAGTATGTAACCACACTAATTGCCGCGGCGGTCACGTAAATATAGTTAAAGCAACCGCCGCGGCGGTTCAATAGCCACTACCTAATATTTTTACTGTAATATTATATTAGAACGGAAACAGAAAGGATTTTAATGTTGGAAAATTTAAAAATGATTTTGCTATTTGAAATGCTCCTAGAAATTCTGGACGTCTTCTAGCTCTAGAGTATCAGTTGGCACATGCCATACTGTTTCGAAGAAAGACCCATCCCTGTATCCATATAGTTACTTGGGTTCGAGCCCTCCATAAAGCCAAAAGTTGCTTCACTCTGTATATATGAAGATAGATAAACCAGGCGATTAATTTCTGTGTGAATTCAGGACCGGATTTATCACGGGGCACTCAGGGACCCCACATTTTAAGAGCAGTTATTGCTTCACGAACAATGGGCTTGTTCCATGATATTCTTTTTATATGGTTTTTATACTTTTTCATATAGTACTCGATATTCTCATTATACACTTAAAATTTCGCATTATTAACTTTTTCCGTTCTCGAGATATAAGGAGTTGAATTTAGTAATAGTTGCAAAAACCGAGCGCTCATTTGTGACGTCACTATACGCAAGTGACGTAAGAAAAATGGCTTTCTGGGACCTTTCAAATTTAACCTGAAAAGTCGAAAAACATGGAATTTTTAAACGCTGGTTACTAAATAAATACGTCGAGTGGAAGTTCGTTCTATGTGTCTACGAAAAGGAGAAGGTCGGCCATGAATTATAATCGCAAATTGCAGGGTCGAAATCGAAAATTCGTTCTGGCAGGAGCGAGAGAAAATTGTAATTTCTTGACATTTCACCAAATTGTACTCCCCTACTGTCAAGTAGTAAGCAAAACAGACAATACTTCGAAAACACTTATAATTATAACCAATAAGGAGCATCAAGTCTATTGAGATCGACGAGTCTATGCGTATAGTGACGTAGCGCCTGGCCACGCCCCATTTTCGCGAGATGGAAATTTGTAATAGTTTTTAAGATACTGAACGTGCGAATAAGATTCTGATATTGTGCAGATCCATTAATTTATACTTGCACTTTCGATTTGTGAAATAAAAAAAAAATGCTGAACAAGCCCATTACCATTTTTGGATATGTCTGCAAGTTTCGCTGAAAAGAGGCGAAATGCTAAAGAAGGTAAAACAAAATCAGAAGTTATTCTTTCAAATACGAACCTGTTAGATGCTTTTTTCACAATAAAAAAAAACGATAATAATGCAACTCTTTCCACTGAAAGATGGTGTAAATATACCAGAATCTTTCCAAGGAAAGGATATAAACTAGGGAAATTTACAGAGAGAAAATTTCACTGCCTGCACGGGCCCCCACACGATTAGTGCCACAGCAACGCTAAATCCGGTCCTGAGGGAATCGATGTAACCTTCGAGTTTGCTTAAATTTTTGTACAAATCTTAAATTTGTCTCATCACCAATTCCAACAATTTCCTTACCGTTTCCAATCAATGGAACACTCTGTATAGAATAAGACAAAAAAGTTTGCAGGAGTAGGGACCAGTTTTGTCCTAAAAATCGCTAAACAATGGGGTCATTCATGTACGAGACGCCGCATTGTATTATTGTATTGAAGTTGTATTTGATCAGAATATATTTCGAAACGCGTGATTCAGAAAACGTTTGTCATATAGTTCTTATGACTAGTGTAAATAATTTATAACTCTAGGAAAATATAGATAAATGTACAAACTTTCCACATATAATGAGCGGTGTGCATTCAATTCATTCGATATAAAGTAAACTGCTTGTGAATAGTAGGAAAAATGTTGGGGAGAGTGTTCCTTGTTTAGATCTTACAATTTGTGTTATTATTCTGGTTGTCTGTGTGTAAAAGAGCTTCAGTTGTTGTTTTCTTCGTAGATATCGGAATTTTTCAATTTCGAGGTTCTCTCGAGTTTCGAGATGAAACCCTACAATTTTTGCATTAAACTCTTTCTTTACAATACTATAAACAAAGTAGTTAAGGGGGGGCTCAAAATATAATGAATATCGTTACACATTACATCTATGAGTACTATCTAAAATAGGGTTTATGATTTTTGAAATGTCTTCTATTCTTTTGTTAAAGCGAACTCTATCGAAGACTACAATTTCCCAATCTCTCCTTCTTGATAATTTATATACAGAATTCCACACCACCATAAGCTCTTATCGTCTCTTAAATTAAATGTCACTTTCTTCATCTTTACATGCTCCTATATTCAGCTTCCAATACATCCGGATAGATGTAAATTAACTCCATAAGCATAATCGTTGTTTCATTAACTCCATTTCTCTTTTCAATTAGATTTACTATATTTTCAAACACATTCCCTTCTTGATGTTGCAGTTCTCTCACCTCATTCCTGAAATATCTTTGGAATTGCAATATTTTCAAGGTCTCAATGTTAGCCTTAATGAGTGGTAATATAATGCTTCCCACAACTTACAGATTGATTCATATCACAAGTAAATATAAGAGTTAGTTTTTATTATTATTATTATAACTCTGGTATAGGAAATTAGCTCAAATTGTATAACAAAACTATGAGTAACTATTGTTTGAACTCTCACTGGAGTATAGATAATTACATTTTGGAACGTAAGAAAATGAAGTCACTCAATCTTTATTGTTAAAAATTACTACACCAATTTTATTTCCACTTAGTTTCACACATGGGTTATAAAACAAGTCATGTGATAATCCCGTTAACACCAATTTACTTCTAGATTTATTCAATTTGTACCTTGGCTCACCAAGTACTGCTATATCATTTTTGTTTTGCGGTGCTTGATGAATTATCAATTACATCATCAAAAGTCAGTTCAGGTAAACAAAATAAACTTCCACTGTAAGCCATTGTGAATTTCTGAAACTGATCGATACAAGAACTTCTTTTTACAATGCCATTTTGTACCCTTTTTATAATTAGAATAATTTGATATTTGGTGAGGTTTCTGAATTATGGTGGGGATGGTGCTGGGGGTGGGGGGTTCTGAATTATGGCAGGGAGTTCTGAATTACGGTGAGAGGTTCCGAATTATGGTGGAGAGCTCTGTGAAGTGATAGGGGAGTTTCGAATTATGGTGGTGAATTTTGAATTATGATGGGGAGTTCCGATTTATGGTGGAGAGTTCTGAATTATGTGGCGCCTTCCGAATTATGACGGGGAGTTCTGAATTATGGTGGGCGGTTCCGATTTATGGTGGAGAGTTCTGAATTATGATGGGGGGTGGGGCGTGGCTTATGGAAAAGTGTAGGGGGTGGAGGCGTGGCTTATAGAACAGTGGAAGGGGGTTTTGAAAAGTGGTGGGAGGTTTCCTAAAACACCCATTCGTTACCATTTATGGTGGAGAGTTCTGAATTATGGTGGGGGGTGCCGAATTATGGTGGGCGGTTCCGATTTATGGTGGAGAGTTCTGAATTATGGTGGGGCTGGGGTGTTACTTATGGAAAAGTGGAGGGGGGTATTGAAGTGGTGGGAGAATACCTAAAACACCCATTAATTACCTACCAGCCTCTATGCATACATTGTACATGTGTGTTGAAAGTTATATTAGTACTTTTATTTATTTATTTATTTATTTATTGCATACACTGTTCAACAGGTAAGATACCCAATTACAGAACAGGAATAAAGGCATACAAAGTATTAATTACATAATATACAACAACATAGAAAGAAAGTAAAATGAAGAAAAAAATTACTTAAATGTACGAACTATGAATAACTAATGATACGAATAAAGAGAAAAAAATAACATGGGAAATGTTTAAATATAAAAACTATATATACATATATACACATATGTGATTCAAAGCAAATTAAGAAAAACAAAGACACTCACTGGTTATAACATTTTGTTTTATGTCACTAAGGCTGCAATTAAAAATATCGAAGTCGTTACATAATTTGTTAGAAGTACTGCAAATCGTATATAAAGGTGAATTATTTAGTACGTTGGTACGCGGCGTAGGTAAATAGAACACTTGGTGATTACGAGAGGTTAATCTGGGAACGTGAAAATTAAGCTTACTAATTATTTCGGGTGCGTCAAAATCATTGTGTAGTAATTTAAACAAAAATACTTGAGAGAAGTACGTACGCCTATCCTCAAGAGTAGTCATAGAATATCTTTCAAGCAAGTTACTGTGCGGAAAACCAATCACTGGATAGGTACCGTCGGATTTGAACCACAGTAATTTAAGAAATCTACGTTGAACTGCCTCCAATTTATTCTTGTGAACATCATAACTGGAACTCCAAATTAGCGATGCGTACTCAAGTTTCGATCTGACGAAGGATTGATAAAGAATTTTCAGAGTATCAGTATTAGTGAACTCTCGACTAGTACGAACGATGAATCCTAGGGCTTTGGAGGCTTCGGACACAATGGTATCGATATGATCAGTGAAGGATAATTTACTCTCAAAAGTTACGCCGAGGTCGCGAAATGTTATAGGTCTTTGAAGTATGACATTATCTAACCTGTAATCAAAAATAAAAGGTGATGTTTTTAAAGAAAAGGACATTACGTTACATTTACTAGGATTCATGAATAATTTATTTACTATACACCAGGTGTTTATTTTGTCAAGAGAAGTCTGAAGTTGAAAACAGTCATCGATTTCATCAATTACTGTGAAAATTTTTAGATCGTCGGCATATAAAAGGTGAGGCAAATTAATTTCGTTCACTATGTCGTTAATAAATATGTTAAAAAACAAGGGCCCCAGAATAGATCCCTGGGGAACTCCAGATGTGGCAGCAAATTCGATCGATTTGAACCCATTTAATGCAACGTACTGACTCCTATTCATTAAATAAGATTTAAACAAAAGGAGCAAAGAATATGAGAAGCCGATTTTTTCTAATTTATTAAGTAACAACTGGTGATCAAGTCTATCAAACGCTTTGGAGAAATCGGTATATATGACATCTACCTGCCCACGTTCATCTAGGGATTCAGAAATATATTGAGTTACACAGAATAAATTTGTTGTTGTTGAACGCCCTTTCATAAATCCATGTTGATTAATAGAGATTTTGGTGTTAATCGAATGATATATTCTATCATGAAGTAATATTTCTAAGACTTTACAGAAGTTACAAATTACAGAGATTGGTCTGAAGTTCTCAATATCTAGTTTGTTTCCCTTTTTGAAGATGGGACATACTTTGGAATATTTCCATAGGTCAAGAAATAGGCAGTTTTTTAAGATTAAGTTAAAAATTAGAGTTAGAGGATATGCAAAGATGATAGCGCAATCCTTTAATAAACTTTTACGAATTCATATGCGGAAAATATCGTTTGGTTCATATGATCTCATTATTATGATGATTTTTAGGTCGAAACAGGTATTATTACATCCTGAAAACTATTTTTCATTGCATTATATAACGTAAATATTGGTTGAAAATAAAAAACAAATTTAGTAATTTAATTAACTTTTGTTACTGAATTTTGTGCTTTGGAAAATGTACCGTTGGAAATGTTCTTTTCATATGAGCACAGTATTACAAGATGTCAATATGATTTCATTGGTAATTTATGTTTTTAATAAAGGACTAAGTAAACGCTGTCTATCAATTTCTAGCTGCGGTTGAACCTAGAAGTAACCGAGTCGAAGATCCTAATGCTATGCTTGAGGCTGGTACCAAAAAGTTCGGCGCCAGTGTATTTGATGAACTAAAAGATCCACATGCCTTTGACGTGAAACCAGATGCTGATTAATAGATACAATTGTTGCTATTTCAGAGAATGCTTTGTAAATTAGTTTATCGGTAACTAAATGTCATCATAACTGAAAGAATCTCGGAATTTTTTTGTATCCAATTTCAAATATACACTTTTTATTTTTCTCTACATCATTCTATTAGTTTAAGAAAGTCCCGACAGCATATCTTTATGATGAATAGTCGATGCTTTATACTAAATCGAATGTTTAACCTTTGTAACCATTTTTCTGCTGCTTCTCTACTGCTTATCAGGTGCAGCGAAGGCTTGGCAACGATTTGAATCCAGAACAATGAAGTTGGAAAAACACAGAAATAATGTTCTTACCAGTAATGTTAACTGAAGCACCAGCTCCTGAGTCATTGTTAAAATTAATGAAATGTAGCTGCAATGGAAGTTCTGACAAGTGCTGTTGTTGCAGAAAAACTGGATCGAATTGTTCGAGTCTCTGTAAAAATTGTAAGGGCATAATATGTGCGAATGCTAGAACTAGAATTGATATGGAAAATGATGAAAAATCATCACCAGAAGGGGAAGAAACATTGAAGATATAGCAGTAGTATTAGAAATGGACAGAGAGAATTTCGTCTTGAGATTAGAAGTATTATGGGCTCACTTAATAGTAGTATAACTTTCTTGCAGTAACAAGAAAGTTATACCGAGGAGGAAGAAGGATATGGGTAAGAAGAAGTTGAGAAACATGCAAGACATGAACATAATAGAAGAGAGAACGAAGAATGTTTATTAGAATACTCAGGTGAACCCTGCTCTTCTACCGTTGTAAGAAAACCGCCTTGAGTAGTTATTGTCATGGATTATTGAATAAGCATTTTTCTATATTTTAAGAAAAAAAAATCCATCTATTTTAGTGGTAAATTTTTTTTAAAAAATGTTGGTAAAAAGTTTTCAAACATTTTTTACTTTTAAATAGGTTTAGAATGACATGAAACGTGGAAATTTTAAATTTGAAAAAAGAAAAAAAAATTTTTTAGTGCTAAAACTTTTTTCCGAGCTTTTTTCAAAAATGATGGTGAAAAAAATTTTCAAATATTTTTTTTTCAGAAATAGGTTTAGCGTGTCATGAAACGTGGAAATTTTAAATTTGAGCAAAAAAAATTTTTTTTCATCTTGGCAAAAATTTTTTCAAAAATGGTGAAAAAAATTTTCAAAATTTTTTTTTCCCGAAATAGGACTAGCGCGTCATGAAACGTGGAAATTTTAAATTTGAGCGAAAAAAAATTTTTTTCACTATTTATTCCGTTTAGACGGTCAACCCTGTATATTTTCCAGTGAAATTTCTACCATTTCTGCGCTGACAGTAGCGTCAACTACCTACCAAATTTGACTGCTCTCCGTCAAGTAGTTTTTTAGTAAATGCACCAACAGACAGACAGACAGACAGACAGACAGACTGACGGAATTGAAAAACCTATATTTTCGTAATCTCCGTATTCTGAAACGTCAGAATCCGTAAAAATCTCGGAGGGTGATTTTTTCTCGAATACAATACTTCCCTTCGGTATGCGAGGGAAGTAAAAATTGAAAATTTTTTTCACCAATATTTTTGAAAAAATTTTTACTACTAAAATGATTTTTTTTTCTTTCTTCAAATTTAAAATTTCCACGTTTCATAGCATTCTAAGCCTGATACAAAAAAAAAATTTTTGAAATTTTTTTTTACCATTTTTGAAAATTTGTTTACCACTAAAATAGATGGATTTTTTTTATTTCTTCAAATTTCAAATTTCCACGTTTCATAGCGTTCTAGATCTATTTAAAAGAAAAATTAGAAAATTTTCTTACTATTTTTAAAAAATTTTACCACTAAGATAGAATTTTTTTTTCTTTGTTCAGATTTTAACTATCCACGTTTCGATGACATTATAAAACTATTCAAACAAATTTAAAAATGTTTTTGAAGAATTTAAAAAAAAAAAATTGAAAACATTTTTAATCCATTTATGTATCACTACTATAGAACAGACGAAAAAATGTTTTTGCTCAAATATAAAATTTCCACGTTTCATGATATTCCAAACCAATTTCGGAAAAAAAAAAATTGCAACATTTTGTTACCAGTTTGGAAAAAAATTTAACACTAGAATGCTCAAATTTAAATGACATTCTAAGCCTAGGTATTTCAGAAAAAAAAATTTTTTTTCACCAATATTTTTCAAAAAGTTTTTACCACTAAAATAGATCGAATTTTTTTTATTTGCTCAAATTTAAAATTTTCACGTTTCATAGCATTCTAAACCTATTTTAAAAAATACATAATTTTTCATTTTTCAACTTTTTTTAGCACTACTATAAAATAGAAGGAAACTTCACTTTTTGCTCAAATTTAAAATTTCTACGTTTGACATTTTAAACCTATTTCAGAAAAAAAATTATGAAAATTATTTTACCAACATCTTTTGAAAATTTGTTTAAAAAATTAAATTTTTTAACCACCACTATACTTCCACTCCATTACGTGAATGTTGGATTGAAAATGTGACAGATGGCAATAATATCTGGCATATGCACCTATTATATTTTTATTGAAAAATGTACAGGGTGGTCATCCCAAGAAATAATTCAGTCATGGTGGACATTTGTAAAGGTATTTGCGCAAGCCTGCCATATGTGGCACCTGCTATTTAGTATTGAACTTTTGCTGTTGGATGAGCACTCTGTATAACTTTTTAACCAAAACTTATTCTCAATGTCATTTCGTAATTATTAATTTTTTAGAGTGACTACCATGCACAAATAACGAGGGAAGTTCTGTGTAAATACCTTTACCGATTTTTTTTCTATTATACTCGCAAATATTCGTAGAAATGGACCTGATTTTCATCTAGTTTGACTGGTCTATGAAATTTTTGATGAACGGCTTAGAAATATTTTAAATAATATATAGTATGCATACGTAGGTATATTATACATCCATACTTGTGTCCATATTTCAACGAGAAAAAATTCAAAATATTTGTAACATATTTTTAATATATTTTTACATCATTTTATAAAATGTTTGAAATAAAACTGATTTGTTAAATTTTAATGCAACATGTAGAATATTAAGAACAAAGAAGCGTTTTGTATACAGATACATTAAATAAATTAATCTTATCAACTAGTATTTTAGACATTAATAACAGTTCTCACCAAATTCTAATCGACTCATTTCCCTCCAAAGGAAATTACATCAATAATTGTTATTTTTCGCATCTTGCATTCTGGACAAGTCGGTTGTATGCAAGAATTAAAAAGTAACCTTGACTTTGAGCAATATCTGGCAAGAAATATTTCTCACTGAAGGAATCAGATTTTTTTATCCTAATTTTAAATCTCTTTTGGAAGCATGAAGATGAAGATATTTTCGAGCAGGTGGTTGGTATGGGCGCATGAATTTAGAATGCATTTGGGATTAGTTCCGGGGACACTACCTCTTATGAAAATCCATGTTACTAAATCGTCACCTGGTCTGTTATCGTTTAAAACAATTTTGTTTATAACAAAGAGAAATATCACATTTTTTCAATGAAGATATTTTTTTTATACTTTTTAACCGATTTACAACAAGAAATGTCCAATAACTTTTTTCGTAAAGCTGATATTTTCAACGTTATTAATTCTTAAAAATCGAATAATCACCAATTTCTCGTTTCTTGACGCTGTAAAAGTATAATAAAAAAATATTTTTCTTACAATAAATAATTTTCTATATCTTTAGACTGTGCATATAAACTTCCAAAAAATGGAATTTACGATTTTTAATTTTATACCTCATAGCAATCACTTTTTTTCGACGACTTTTGAAAAGTTGTTATATGGATTTTAGCATGTGGATAATTGATTCCTGAAACATTTTAAGTCAAAACATACCTACGCCTCTGTTGCCTAGGGATACCAAACAGTCACCTACTTGAAGAGGATACAAGCCGTGGAAAACGTCGCACTTGGGTGCGCCGTGGATGCACCATGGTTTGTCAGAAACACCGACATCTTCAGAGACAGAGCAAATAATCTATACACCAGAGCATGGGAATCCGCTGGTCAGACAGGCGACTGACTATGACTCCAACGACGCTCCGAGGCACAAGTGGCCGAAGCTCCAGATCCTGGATAACCGGTAAGTATAACAACAATTTTTCTGTTTCAGCAGGACCTTCAAGCCACGCTGCAAGGAGATAATGGCCAAAAACACCCAAATCACCTGATCCCGGGGGTACCAAGCAAACAATCAGCTCGGTACCCTTGAGCTAGCTTGTTCCGGCCTCACGCCAGCGAAGAAAGAAGACCAAGACAGAACAGCGCCAAAAGAAACGACAAAGTTGGCAGGCTCCAACAGCCAAGAACAGGGGAGGTCTGCTAAAATTACCTACGCCGTCCGCATCCGAGACCGTCTTCAGTCAAGAATATTGGCACCATATGACAACTTATCTTCGACATGAATTTTTCAAGGACCATCGAAGCAAAGTGATCGCTATGAGTTATAAAATAAAAAATCGCCAAATCCACTTTTTGGAAGCTCATAATATGCAAGATCTAAAGAAATTATAAAAAACTATTTATTATAAAAAAATATATTTTTTTATTATACTTTTAGTGGCCATCCATTAATTATGTCACACTTAAGGGGAAGGAGGGGGTCCATAAAGTGTGACAGAATGTGACAGTAGGGAAGGAGGGGGTCAAGTATTTGTGACATCACATTATTTACAGCTACCCATACCGTTGTTTTAATTGAATAGAATTTAAAAAATCAGAAAACTCTACCTCAAAATTCAATGCCGTAAAATGTGTGACGTCACAATGGGGGGGGGGGTGACTCGAATAACCTGTGGCATAGGAGGAGGGAGGGGTAGACAAACCATGAAATTTTCGTGACGTAATTATTGGATGGCCCCTTAGAGAAAACGAGAAATTGGCGAACTTCCAATTTAAAAAAATTAATAACACTGACGAAAAAAGTTATCGAACATTTCTTGTTGTGAATCGGTCAAAACATTTTGAAAAAATTTCATTGGAAAAATGTAATTTATATTTGTGTTTAATTCATTTTACATTACTCAGATAATGTATTAAAAAGGTGAAAAAACAAATATTTACTGGACCCTGAAATATCTAACTATGCAACATACGCAAAGTCAATGTGTTACATGCCAGATGTGAGAATACATTTAGCGGGTAAAGTACACTTCATGACACTCCCATCTCCGATTTTTTTTACAAAGTATGTTAGTAGATCCCGTTTCTATTCAAAGTCAATTTCAGAGTGTTTGCAATCACACATCCTTGCCGCCAATAGAAACAACACGTCAGAATTCCTGGATAATTTACAATCAAATTCAAAGATGTACAGTTTATATTCAACATATTATTATTCGCAAATGCGTACATGGAAGAACATTTATTAAATATGATATATTTAGAATAGATGAAATCCTATATAGAATTAGACTGGAAGTTACCATACAAGATGTTTTCTCATTTCTTAGAAGTATGTATTATACCTTACCATAAAAATTCAGAAGGGGCAGGCCTGGACTAAAGTTAGTTACCCTGTAAAATTATCTCTCGAGTGTATTTATTGACTTTTCGTGAAAAATAACAAACGGTACCTAAAAGGGGTAGTTTTACAGTATAATCTAACCCAGGTCTGCCCTTTTCTGAACGTCTTTTACAGGACATAATAAATAATCCTAGAGGATTGTATTGTTTTCGAGTGGCGGAGCATGTGTTAACTTGTGCCAGAAATGTATTTAGTCCAATGTATAAATTGATCTTTGACTAACACCTCCAAAAAAAAAAAAATTAGAAAATTATGCCATGAATTCCAAATGACACCAATAGATATCAAGATATTACTAACACTGACCAAATAATTTATAAATTTGCCCAGTAATTTTGGACCTATAAGGACCAGTTGTATAAAAGTGGATCAGCCAAAGTTCAGTTGAACTTGGTTCAGAATCTAAGATTATAATAATGGTATCCTTAGATCTTAAACCAAATTCAACCGAAATCTGGTTGATCCACTTCTATACAACTGGCCCTTAATGGACATCTACCGAAGAAATCCAAATGAGCTGGACTCTTGCTTCTGACGAAATTTCGGTTGCGTCATGTGATTTTGATGCCAATATTAATTCAATTATATTGGTATTTTATCATCTAATATGATTGAAATTAATAGTGGAGGCGATGATGAAGCAAGACACTAGTGAATCCAAAAAGATGTCGAAGAAGAAACTTAATTAATTCCAGAACTCATGTTTCTTTGGGGAAAACTGTTCATAATGACGAATGATGTCACCCTGAATAACACGAATTAGGCCTGCTGGAGAAACCATGTAAAGAAACGCGTACTGCATTTTATCTTGAAGGAGGTGTGGAAACAAATGTCTTGTACACATTCTATAATTCCTCCACTTTATATCATGAAAACGGTTGATTGTACGAAGAAAATGCAGAGAACCTTTTTTGTTAATAAAGAGATCTATAATTTCCATAATAACTTGAATTAGCATAATCAATAGTGTAGGCGAGCTAGTTCTCGAAGGATCCACATCTTAGACTAACTGCAAAGCAAATCATTACTTACATGTAGTTTGCGATGTCTGGAGGAAGATGATGTTAATTTGGAAAAAGAATCTTTGGTGGAATTTGTAAAGAAAATCAGTTTTTCGCGTTTTAAAGGAAAAGTTGAATTTATACAAGAAAAAGTGTTGAAGTAAAAATGTGCGCAATGAAAAAACGAAGAAAATGAGCCCTGGCGGAATTCAATTGGCCAAGTGATTCCCTCGCAAATTGCAAGAAACCACTAACTTTGCACGTTTTGTCAAAACTCTGGTTCAAATACGTGTTAAAGGCTGATTTACACACGTTGGAAATTTAGTAGTCCATAGCCTACCCTCAAAATTTAAATCGAAAATACCGTGTCGTTTTTGCAAACTGATGCTTTTTGCAAAAAAGTGACTTTCTTGCACTGCGCCGCGAAAGCCCTGTGAGAGTCGGACTGATATTTAACCAACGCGGTTGCATTTTTCGAGATTTGCTTTACAACGCGTTTTTTTTGTTTTGCCCAAAAGTCGACTGAAAGCATGCAATGACGCGGAACACATTCTAAGCAAATAATGTTCTAGAGTGTTTTCGAAAAATCAATACTTTTTTACTTATTCGTGATTGAAAATTTCTCTTAAAATTAATCATCTCTTCAAACGGTTTTTTACGAATAACTCAAAAACTTCATATTTTATCAAAAAAGTATAAGGCACAAAAGTAGCTTATAAAAAAATAGAGATTGTTTTTTTTTATTGCTGTAGGTTCAATAAAAAACCGAGTTGTCTTATTGAAGGTGGGCCTTATATATCGAACGAAAAATTAAAAAAATTCAACATTGAATAACAGGAAAACGGTCAATTTTACGGGGAAAATGCAAAACACCTTTGTTAAAGTACCCCTAGTAGCACAGCATCTCATTTTAAAGATTTGAAGTCCTTAGTAGCATCAATATTGCACCAATATATAATCCATATAGGACCAATATATGAATATTGGTCTTGTATAGGACCAATATTCATATATTGGTCCTATATGATTATATATTGGTGCAATATTGATGCTACTAAGGACTTAAAATCTTTAAAATGAGATGCTGTAGAACTCTCTAGCACAAAAACTAAGGGAGTTATGACGAAAATAAGGTCGATTCCTATTTTTCTAGTTTAAAAAACAACAATGCTACCCTTGGCAATACTACCCTAATTGAAATTAAACGTAATCCATTTACAGTTCACTTTATTTAAGTACTAGTAATGTGATCCAGAAGTTTGATCGCTTTAGAATGCTTACCTAATGTTGAAAAAAATTATGGTTAAATTTGATAAAGCATTTTTGAAATTTTTTTAAAAAACTTCTTTTTTTCAAAATGACTAAAAAACAATCGAAGATACGGAGAAATTGCTAGAGAACAAAAAATTCGGATTTTCTGTCGTAGTATACACATTAACCGAGATATGGCTTTTCAAAGTTCGCATTAGCGCGTGACTGGTACCGTTTTGCAGCCCTTTAAACGTTGCCTTTTTAATAAAGGGCTTAAGAAATTGAAAAAATGAAAAATTAATGAGTTATTGCCAAAAAACCAAACGCAGTTTTTTTTTAATTTCGGAATAGGCAGATTTTGGAGCATGGAGGAGATATATAGTATAAATACGTACCAGACGATTATGGAACCGAACGCGTGTCTATCAGTAGAACATTTTTACACTTTTTTTCTCATAAGGGGTAGTTTTGAAGAGTTGAAAATTGCAATAAATAATTATTCAAGTAGAACACGATAATAAGATACCAAATTAAGATAATGTATTAACTTATATAGAAATGTCGGTAAATGGTTTTTCCAATTTTTTCATAATAAGGGATGATTTTTAAGGGTTGAAAAGTGGGGATGAAAAATATATGAGTATGACAAAGTCAATAAATTATATTTTTCCAATTTTATCATAACTGGGGGTAGTTTATAAGGGGTAAATAAATCAAATAAGGGTTGACAAATAAAAATTAGTGTTTTAAAATATCAAATAACCTTGATTCAAACCCCATTAACGTTTTTTAACTCATTAAATGCTTCAATTCATTATTTTATTAAGTTTTTGCAATAAGGGGCAGTTTTCACCCCTAAGAATAATTTGCGGATATCGGCATAGGGAATGGAATGAAGTCGAGGGTAAGTAAAGCTTAATTCCAAAATTTCATGAAAATTCATGCTTCTTGATAGGATTCGGAGGTAATTATATTTTTACCGTCGTATACTGGACTATTGTTCGTTTTTTCATTGCGCACATTTTCACCTGAACATCCTTTTTTGCATAAATTCAACTTCTCCTTTAAGATGCGAAAAACTGATTTACGCGACTTTCCGCAATTTTCTTCACAAATTAATTTCACTTTCCAAATTAATATCTTCCAGAAATCGCAAACTTCATGCTAGTATTGTTATGCATTACACTCCCTATGATACGCCTATGCCTAATAGTGACTGGAAACTTGTAGAAAGAGCTAGAGTTTTCTAGACTGTGGTGAGAGAAGATTCTCGATTGTGTTCTGGATGACTCTGGGGGCAATTTCAGAGTACATAAGGCGCGATTACCGGCGGAAGTGAAGTTTGGTAGCGAAGGTGAGGTTAAATATCAAGTAAACAAAGTGTAAAGGTTATTTTCGTTCATTAAGAAGTAATCTGTAAATAATTAAATAAAGTGTTAGCGGTTTATCCCTTGCTAAAATTATTTAGAACCCACGGATTCATACAGGGTGTTTCCTAAAGGGTGAAAACTCGTAACGGTATTTTTTTTGTTGATGTTGCAGTTAGTCTGAGGATAAAGCTCAACTTGCCTGCACTACAGTAGGAAATAAAATATTCGCAAAGAAAACATTTTTCATGTTTGACCTCAAACAACTTAGGAACGATATCGAATGGGACTTTACATGCTCTTTAAAACTCGAAATAAAGCTGTATGCAAAAGCCGAGCTCGCTTGGAATTTTTCGATACATAAAACCTAAAGCTACTGGGCTAAAATATGAAACGGTTAACAGTCTGGAGTTTTCGTGACCCTTCGTACTAACAATTACGAGATTTAATGAGTTCAAATGTTATCGTTGGATTGACATCGCTCGTTCGACCTTAAAACTAATTCGAGTGTTTTATAAAACCGCAGATATAATTAAGACAATTATCATTACAAATTTTTAGTGGGTCTCTTTAATGTTGCTGCTCTGACTTCTAAGAAAACTGGTCTTTCTTTAGTGCTCGGCATGAACGAGTGAGATCTTCTGACCCTTTCGCCTTCTCTTAGCATCGGCGCCACTTGGTACAATTTAGCCTCAAGTAGTTCCTTTCGGTCTTCGGAATCTTTCATTTTTTCGTGCGCTAATTTTAATTGCTTATCCAAGTCTTGACGCTCCTTTTCTAGCTGAGCCAGTCGTTCTTCTGCACCTGCAAGTATGCAAAAGATTAAGTGGAACTATAATTATTGTCTGCAGATATAGTGCATTGCGCAGATATAAGAAATATAAATGATGTACTTCTATTATTACTGTATTTTTTTTATAAAACAATAATAATAATAGCAATAATAATGATAAATCCTTATTCTCAATAGACCATTACAATGGTATAGGATAAGTCACTGAAGGGAAAGGTACAGTTTATGCAAGTTGACAGATGTAACTTAAATTTTGGTTATTATTTAAAATTATCACTTAGCTATGATATAATCAACAACTTAACAAAAAAATATACATAACAAACATAATATAATATAAATAAAACACAATAGACCAAACAAACAAAATGCAAAAATAAAACAGAAATACAAACAATAGAAGTTAGATATTCTGAAACAGTATAAAAGCAATTTTTTAATAAGGAGTCGAAAGTTGTTGTTTAAATACTTTAATAGTGTCTTTATACAGGGTGAAATTAGTTTCATGTCATTAAAAAACTGGTAATAGGGACCGACTAGACTAGCAAAAAACCTATATGACTTTCTTCTCTAGAGCCACTTTGAAAAAATCGGTAAAGTTATTTACACAGAACTTCCCTCGTTATTTATGCATGGCGGTCACTCTAAATAATTATTAATTACGAAATGACATTGAGAATACAGATCGGAATATAGTTATTGCTATTATTACAAAAAAACCTGATAAATTTTGGTCAAAAAAATATACAGAGTGCTCATCCAACAGCAAAAGTTCAATATGTACTAAATAACAGGTGCCAAATATGGAAGGCTTGCGCAAATACCTTTACAAATGTCCACCATGACTGAATTATTTCTTGGGATGCCATTATTCCATAAAAGTATATAATAGGTGCATATGCCAAATATTATTGCCATCTGTCACATTTTCAATTCCACATTCACGTAATGGAGTGGAAGTATAGTGGTGGTTAAAAAATATAAAAATTTTTTTTTGAATAAGTTTAGAATGTCACGAAAATTTTAAATTTGAGCAAAAAAAATTTTTTCGCTCTATTCCAGTGTTAAATTTTTTTCCAAAATGGTGAAAGGATGTGGCAAATTTTTTTTTTCCGAATGGGTTTTAAATGTCATGAAACGTGGAAATTTTAAATTTGAAAAAAAAAAATTCGTCTATTCTATAGTAGTGATGTTTTCAAATTTTTTAAAAAAATTTTTCAAACATTTTTAAATTTGTTTGAATAATTTTAGAATGCCATGGAAACGTGGAAATTTTAAATCTGAACAAAGAAAAAAAAATCCATCTATTTTAATGGTAAAATTTTTTTCGAAATTTTTTAAAAATTTAAATTTTTTTTTTAAATAGATTTAGAGCGCTATGAAACGTGGAAATTTTAAATTTGAGCAAAAAAAATTTTTTTTCATCTTGGTAATTTTTTCAAAAAAGTTGGTGAAAAAAATTTTCAAAATTTTTTTCCCCAAAATAGGATTAGCGCGTCATGAAACGTGGAAATTTTAAATTTGAGCGAAAAAAAATTTTTTTTCACTATTTATTCCGTTTAGACGGTCCACCCTGTATATTTTCCAGTGAAATTTCTACCATTTCTGCGCTGACAGTAGCGTCAACTACCTACCAAATTTGACTGCTCCCCGTCAAGTAGTTTTTTAGTAAATGCACCAACAGACAGACAGACAGACAGACAGACAGACAGACAGACTGACGGAATTGAAAAACCTATATTTTCGTAATCTCCGTGATCTGAAACGTCAGAATCCGTAAAAATCTCGGAGGGTGATTTTTTCTCGAATACAATACTTCCCTTCGGTATGCGAGGGAAGTAAAAAACTGACCTAGGTTTAAAAATCGAATGTTAAGTTCGGAAACATTTGAGAACAACTGTTTTTCAGGGTCAATGGATGTTATAGTTCCGAATATTAGAAATAATAAAAAACTGTAATTTTTTTTTCCAGGACTCGTCTGTTAGTAGAAAACTCCGAGGGCACTGCAGCCTCCTGGGCTTATTGTGCTCTCCCTGCCATGCTTCACTTCGCCCACTCCAGTACCCCTGTACCTCTAATCAGATGATACAGGTCTATGGTCGGACGGGTGCTGATAAGTTCCGGGTCTGTTCGTGTTTGCCCGTAGATGCCATATCTTCTGCGAGCCAATGCCTCGCAGTAAAAAATGATGTGGTCGACCGTTTCCGGCTCCTTGCTGCTTAGCCTGCAGTCTAGGTTGCCGTCGAATTTGCCGATTGTATTCAGGTACTTCTCTACAGGAAAGTGTCCCGTCAGAAGTCCTGTTATTAGTCTTAACTGCGTCCTGTTCATTGTGAGCAGTTCTTCAGTTTGTTTTGCACATGGACTTTTAATAAGTGTTTTGCAATGTCGATTTCCTGGAATGTTCCTCCAGTGGTTCTTGTGTTTACTCTTGACCCAGTCTTTAATCGCCCCTCTGGCTGAGCTTTTAGAAATGCCCAGCACGGGTTCTGGGCCATAGAATATGTTAACTGCCCCTTGTTTAGCAAGTTCATCAGCTTTTTCATTGCCGTCAATTCTGGAGTGTCCTGGCACCCAGAGTAGTTTGACTCTGTTCCGTTCGCCCAGAATTTTCAGCTCTTCATGGCAGTCCCATACCAGTCGGGATGACACTCTGTTAGAGGCTAGTGCTCTAAGTGCTGCCTGACTGTCTGATGCAATGGAGATCTTCTGATTCACATATTGTCGGTTTGCATTCTCGCGTACACATTCAAGTATAGCCAGAATTTCTGACTGAAATACAGTGGCGTGTTGCCCAAGGGAAAGACTTATACTTGCCCTGGGTCTTTCACCATGTATTCCAGCTCCAGCTCCTGTGTTTGTCCTAGACCCGGCAGTATACCAGGTTAGGCCCTTTCGTAGTATGTCAGGAGCTCCTGTTGACCAGTCCCTCCTATCTCCAATGGTGATATTGAAGGGCTTGTTAAAGGTGATTTTTGGTACCATGTAGTCTGACCTCATATTCAATAGAGGGTCTTCTACAGTGTTTATTATCCTCAAATGTCCTCCCGACCTTAGATTCGGGGTATTTGAGTTTTGCAGCCTATATGCCCCCATTCTGGCCTCTCCCTGGATCACTATGCTAAGTGGGGGGAGGTTTAATAGGGTCTCCATGGCTGCCGTGGGGGTGCTCTTCATAGCACCTGTGATTCCTAAGCAGGCCAGTCTTTGTACCCGGCTCAGCTTATTCGCCGCAGTAGTCTGAGTTGTCTTTGACCACCAGACTAGAGCAGAGTACGTAATGGTGGGTCTTACAACACTAGTGTAAAGCCAGTGCAATACACTAGGCCTGAGCCCCCATGTTTTGCCATATGATCGCCTGCAGATCGCCAATTTGGCTACCGACCTATGTATTATCCTGTCTAGGTGTTGGTTCCAGATAAGCTTGGAGAAAAACTGTAATACCCGACTTGTGTTCCCGCCGGAAGAAGTGCGGCACTTTGATGGGATTACTTGTACCGAACTTTTTATACCACTAATTATGAAAATGTAAATTATTCCTTATCTTTCGGCACAACGCAAGTATAGCATAGCCGCAGGGGTTTAAATAGGATTTGTTTACATATGTTTTTAATTTGAAACAAAATTATTATACCTTTTATTGTCGTTTATAAGAATTCATAAAATTTAAAAGTGGCGTTATTAACATTTGTAGCATTGCGCTAAAGGCTTAAAAAATTAGTAATTATTTTATGAAATTGGAAAACGAACAGTTAGACGTTCGAGATATGATAACAGAAAATAGTTGTGTATTTTAAGTTAGGAAAAAATCTGATTTTTTTAATGAACTGAGCGCATAATTTTTCCCAATCAGTTATCGAAAACTAAAAATCGAGTCTTTGGTCTCTATGAAAATCAATGTAAACAATAATAAACAGATCAAAACAATACAGCGAATACCAATACTACTAATAATAATAATTATACCTTTAATGCCCAATAGGTAACACCCAATAACTGAACAATTTTGAATTTTTCACAAAATTTGTTCGAATTGACCTCCATCTCTACGTATACACATTTCGACACATCGAACTAAGTACATACGCACTCCGTTCAACACATTTGGTAAATTAGGATCATTTCTTATGATTTCTATGTACATTAAAATAAAATCCAAAAAATAACACAAAAAGCACGAACGAGAAGTAGTGTCTTACGTAACCAAGTACTAACGACTTGAACGATAAGTGAATAAAATAAATTTTAACATAAGTTTCACAAAATTCAAAAAGAACAAAAGCAACAGACAAAACTAAGGAACGGATAGGCCGCGCCGTGTGTACGTTATTTACCAAGTAAGGACACAAACTGAAATTATTATTGAGAATATTACAAGGGAGAGTATAGCACGCATAATAAGATAATTTAGGCGCGAAGAAGAAAAAACATGGCGGTGTCCTCTGTCAATCGCTTTTAACTGCTTTGTCGGCATGCTTTTTGATGACCCACGTCGCGGCCTAATTATCTCTTAGGCTTACCATACTTATTTGCATGAATGTCAGAGTATCATGTGCGACAAGACGCGAGGCAATAAAGCCTACCCCAATATGCCAGCAGTTGTCAAACTATGTTATTAAGCATTTTGAAATTTTGTGTTTATTTTTTTTCTCCAAAACCATGAGCTTTAGACTCCATGTTATATAAGATTTTTTTTGTTTGTCTTGTCGTCCCTACGACCAGTTTTTTTAATGACATGAAACTAATTCCACCCTGTATCATTAGGTAGCTTATTATAACATTTTATATCCTTGTATTCGGGGGATTTCTCATAAAGTGTCAAATTATGTGCTGGTATGGTTAAAAGTTGATTATGCCTAGTATTATACTCGTGAAAATCATTATTCGAGAGGAATTGGGGCTCGTTACAAAAATAAATATTTCCAAAATGTATATACAAGCTAATGGCACAATGTTTAACTTCTTATATAATAGGTAGTCTATATGACTGTGTACTCTTAATGCTAACTATGGTTCGAATTATCCTCTTTTGCATTATAAATACTCTATTATAATGGCTTGAGCTTCCCCAAAATACAGTGCCATAACGTAAACGTGACAGGATGTGAGCGAAATAAAAAATTTGGTCTATAGATCTAATTGTAATGCAAAACATAAAGATGATATTGTTATGAATTACATTCCCTTGGAACTGGAGATGATTTGCCTATGCCTACTAACAGTGACTGGAAAGATTCTAGAAAGAGCCAGGGACTTTTCTAGATTGTGGTTGGAGAAGATTCTGGTTTAATCTAGAGGTAATTTCGGAGTATATAAGGCGCGATTCACACAGGGTGTTTCCTAAAAGGTGAATAAACGTAGCAATATTTTATTACATAGCGAGTCAGCATGTTTTTCCCAACTAATCATGATGTCAACAAATATTATTAAGAATTTTGTATTGTCTACTTGCTCAATGGATTTCTTTTCGATTTTCAATAGGTAACAGTCTTTGATGTATTCACATGTAATCTGTGAGTTTTGAACCATTCTACAAATCTATCAATGATATTTTGCAATGACTGCAGTGCTATCTATCGAAGAACTTGACACGAAATACGCATTATCGTCAACAAACATTGTTAAATTGTTGTGTTTATCAATGCAAGGTAAATCATTGACAAATATTAAAAATAATAAAGGCCCTAATACGGATCCTTGTGGTACACCTATATTTATATCTCTCACATTCGACCTCATGATTGTGACATTTGCATTCAGCTCTTATTAATATCTGCCTGTTTGATGTGTGTCGTACGTAATTTCACAATTCATTACAAATTTTATGTATAATGCTACCTACGTATTTATATAAAACCAAATCTACCTGGACACTACTTATGTAAAAATTCTAGAAATTGCACCCATGTATCCAAAGTAGTTTCTTTGAATTGCTTATAAGTACTTAAATTTTATGATACATTACTTACTTCTTAACTGGTTTTCTTTTTCTCTTTGTAGTTCCTCGAACTCTCTTCTCTTCCCTCTTTCTTGATCCAATAATAATTTTTGTTCCTCCTGTAGTCTCTCTAGCTCTTCCCTCTTTTCCCACTCCTCAGCCAAAACTCTAGCTTGCAGGCTAATGATAAACAGATAGTAAAATGTAAGCAATTAAAGTTAAAGGAGAAGGGCCTATAAGACCGGCTTTCGGCCCCTTTCATTTTTAGTAAAAATATATTTTTTTTATTATATAAGTACATGCAATATCTAAGCGATTCCACCCCAAACATGACAAGTGAGACATACTATATAATAAAAAAAATTATTAAAAAAAAATTTTTGACCAAAAATAAAAGGGTTCGAAAACCAGCCTTATAGACCCTCCTATAAGTTAAAAATCGGAATATCTTTAAAAAGTTATCGCATACATACATACCGACAAAAATAATATTTGGGTTCTAATAATTGTTTCTTACCCTCTAACAATTTCTTCATCTCTCTTCGCCTGGGTCTCTTCTTCTAGAAGTCCTTCCAGCTTTACCCTCAATTGTTCCAGTTCCGTTAATTTCTTCGCTTCTTCTTTCACAACCGCCTCCAATTCCTTTGCTTGTCCTTCAGCAGCTTGTCTCGCACTTCTTTCTTGCTGCAATTGGACCCTAGCCCGAATCATTTCTTGAACTCTTCCTTGCCTCTGTAGACGCCTTTTGGCAGATTGCAGTCTCTGGTAACTTTGGAAACCACCTATAAGCAAAGCAATATAGAAAAAATAGCGAATTTTTAAAATGCCCAAATGAGCATATTATGTACTAAATTTTTTCGCTATTGGCAAAATAAATCTTAAACTAACTGAATTATTACCAACTACATAGAAATTTCAGACAATCACGTTCCAGTTTAGAATGACAAATTTACAAACCTGAATGATCTGCGGCCAACTGAAGGGCTGATATCCACTGAAGTCGGCTCATATGATCAGTAGTTCCTAACTCAAAGGATCTCTCGGAGGTGTGCAGCATGATCTTGTAGCCCGTTTTGGGTTCTATCTTGCACCCTGGTTCTATATGTAACGAACCACATCTATCTTTCTCTGATCTACCTTTAAAGTACGTTAATTCAGATGGTCGAAGTACAAACCAATACTCCCTCATAGTTGGAAAAATATAACCACGTTTTGAAAGAAAACCCTTCTTGATCACATCTTCAACGATTTTCTGATAAATGTCTGTTATGGCTTCAGCTATGGCTACTTCGTCTTTAACTCCGTCGACGCAGCGAGATTCTAGAACGGCTATAAAGGGCGTTAGCCGAAAATTGCCCATGGATATACTTAGACTAGTAAAATCTTCTTCGTCGAATATACAACCGAGGGAACTGGCTAAAGTTTGAGCAATATTGCACACCTCTGTTGGATGTAATAGCACCTGGTAAGTGTTCTCGTTGTGTTGGTCGGGCGTCAGCTCCGCTAGGACACAGAATATTCGAAAAATTTGAAATATGGCGCCGTCTGACAATATTTTTTGGTCTCGGAGTAGGTATCTCTTTCGGCAGACCAGCCAACATACTTCCGCGATTCGGTTCTCATATGAGCGTAGTTCTGATAATTGCAGTCGGTTAGGGAGCGAGGAGAAGACTTCCTTTTGGAGGTAGTACTTGAACTGGTCGAAGTTTAGCGTGGGGGTGCTACGGAAATGTTCCAAGCCGCGCTCTACGCCGTAGAGGTCTAGTAGCGTTCCTATGTTAGCTGTCAGGACCTAAAAATATAACAGCAAGTAAATGGTGGTACTGAATGATTGCAAATATTTTAAGGAGCGATTTCTTGGTTCAGTCCAAAACAAAACGTCTATTAAACATATTTATTTATTCCCTACATTGCCCAACATTTCCGTTACAGGTGATTCAACAATACTAGCACAACCTCTTAATGAGACAGGAGGGGTGCCGCGAGACAAGTAGCTAGTTTGTTTTTTATTTTATTTAAGGTTACGTGAATCTCCTTAAAATGCGATGTGTCAATTTTCGAGTTATATTGAAGCTGGATTTCGTATATCTAATACATTTTCAAGCGAATTGTTACCAATTGCATGTGATTTGCTAAAGTAATGAACAAAAACATTTTTAAAATCCATAGTGTAATTAGTTTCACTTTACAAGAAATCGGTAATGAGGATCGACTGGACAAACAAAAAACCTATAAGACTATTTCCTCTAGGGACTCTTTGAAATAACTGACCTAGATCGAAAATTTGAATATTAAGGTAGGAAACATTTGAGAACCGCTGCTTTTCTGGGTCAATGGATGTATAGTTCGGAGTCGAGAAGCGCGGCACTTTGATGGGGCCGCTCGAACCAAACATTTTATACCAATTATGAATGTAAAAATTCGCTATCTCTTTCTGCACAACGCAAGCACAGAAAGGCCGCAGGGTTTTAAACAGATTATTTGTTTACATGTGCGTTTTTTAAATTGGAACAAAATTATAGGAGCTGTTATTTATAAAATTTTAATGTTACTTATTAACATTTGTAAAATAAAATAAGTGTTCTGTATTAATAGCTTAAAAAAATCGGTAAAGGTATTTACACAGAACTTCCCTATTTATTTGTGTATGGCGGTCCCTCTAAAAAATTAATAATTACGAAATGACATTGAAAATAATAATCGGAATATAGTTATCACTATTACAAAGAAAACCTGAAAAGTTTTTTTTCAAAAAAAATATACAGAGTGCTCATCCATCAGCAAAAGTTCAATACTAACCAACAGGTACCAAATATGGAAGGCTTGCGCAAATACCTTTATAAATGTCCACCATGGTTGAACTATTTCTTGGGATGACCGCCATACATTTCTCAATAAAAGTATAAGAGTTGCATATGCCAAATATTGCCATCTGTCACATTTTCAATTCCACATTCACGGTGTGGAGTCGAAGTATTAGTGTGGTTAAAAAATTTCATTATTTTTGAAATTTTTAAAAATGTCGGTAAAAAAATTTTCAAAATTTTTTTCTTCTGGAATAGGCTTAGAATGTCATAAACGGTGGAAATTTTAAGTTTGAGCACAAACATGTTTCATTCTATTCTATAGTAGTAGTAAAAGAAAATTACAATTTAAAAAAAAATAGATTTAGAGGGGCATGGAACGTGGAAATTTTAAATTTGAGCAAAAATGTTTTTTTCCATCTGTTCTAGTGGTATAAAAACTTCCCAAAAATTTTTACCAACGTGCCCCTTCAATTCTTTCAATTTTTTTTAAATAGGTTTAGAATGCCATGAAAAATTAAAATTTTTAAATATGAGTAAAAAAACTATTTTTTCCATCTTTCTAGTAGTAAAAAATTTTCCAAAATGATAAAAAATTTACCAAATTTATTTTTTCCAAATAGGTTAAATAAATGTCATGAAAGGTGGAAATTTTAAATTTGAGTAAAAAATTTTTATTTTTTTTTAAATATGTTTAGAATGCCATACACAAAACGTAATTTTTTTTTCAAAAATGTTGGTGAAAAAAATTTTCAATTTTTTTTTCTGAAATAGGTTTAGAACGTCATGAAACGTGAACATTTTAAATTTGAGCAAAAAAAAATGTTTTCTATTCTAGTGGTAAATTTTTTTTTTAAATGGTAAAAAAATGTTGCAATTTTTTTTTCCGAAATAGGTTTGGAATGTCACAAAACGCACACATTTTAAATTTGAACGACGAAAAAAAAATTTTTTCATCTATTTTAGTGGTAACATTTTTTCAAAAATGGTAAAAAAAAAATCTATTTTTTTTAAATAGGTTTAGTTAGAACGCTATGAAACGTGGAAATTTTAAATTTGAACAAAGAAAAAAAATTGCTCCATATCTATTTGTGGTAAAAAAAATTTCAAAAATGTTGGTAAAAGAATTAATTTTTTTTTCCTTTTAAATAGGTTCAGCGTGTCATGAAACGTGGAAATTTTAAATTTGAGGGAAAAAAAAATTTTCATTATTTATTCCCTTTAGACGGTCCACCCTGTATATTTTTCACTGAAAGTTTAACCATTTCTTCGCTTCCAGTAGCGTCAACTACCTACCAAATTTAACTGCTCTCCGACAAGTAGTTTTTTAGTTAATGCACAGACAGACAGACAGACGGAGTGACGGACAGACAGATAGTCTGACAGACAGGCAGACTGACGGAATTGAAAAACCTATATTTTCGAAATCTACATCATCTGAAACGTAAATATCCAAAAAAACCTCGGAGGGTGATTTTTTTTCGAATACAATACTTCCCTTCGGTATGCGAGGGAAGTAAAATGAGTAATTATTTCACGAAATTGGAAAATAAACATTTAGACGTCCGAGATAGATACGATAACAGACAATAGTTATGTGTACATATATTAAGTTAAGAAAAATCTGATTTTTTTTAACGAATTGCGCGCATATTTATTGCCACCAGTGTAAACAATAATAAACAGATCAGAACAAAACACCGAATAAGAATAATAATAATAATACATTTATTGCCCAACCGGGAACACCCAATAACAAGAATTATTTTGAATTTGTCAAAAAAATTGTTCGAAATGACCTCCATTTCCATCAATACACATTTCGGTACGTCGAACTGAGGCTACACGCACTCCGTTCAACACATTTTGTAAATTACCATACTAAACAATCAACTAACATTGTCAATAAAAAAAAAGAAGAGCTTGGTCCAAGATTCAAGAAGCAAAACAAAAAGAACGAACAAGTAAGTAGTGTCTGTATGTAACCAAGTACTTAGTGACTTAAGTCGATAAAATAAATCTTAAGTAGCCCAAAATTAAAAAAGAAAAGCAACATATAAAAACAATGAACGGGCAGGTCGCCTGTGCGTTCTTAACCAAGTAACGGCATAAACTAAAATATTGTTCGACTATATCACAAAGGAGAGTACATATCTGCGCAAATGTCAATATCATGCGCGACCAGATGTGACGACAATAACCTACTAACCCAATAACCTACCCCAATATGCCAGCAGTTCTCAAAAAATATTATTTAAAATTTTAGATTTCTTTTTAAACGGTATTATTTAGCTTACTTTTTTTGTGTCTTGTGTGGGTCAAATCTAGCAATTCTACCCCCTCCTGTTGACGGATTGATCTAAAAATTTTTACACGTCTTTAGTTCTGATGACAATACAATTATGTATATTCATTATCATTGTAAATCCAAGATGGCCGCCGCCACAAAATGGCGGATTACATATTTTTCAACCCCCTCAATATGGGTATCAAATGAAAGGGCTTAACTCGTAGAATGCAGTACACCATGAAAAAATTCAAAATACAAGATGGCCGCCACCATAAAATGGCGGATTACTAATTTTTCAATCCCCTCAATATGGGTATCAAATGAAAGGGCTTGACAAGTAGAACACAGTACACTTTAGAAGTAACTAAAATAAAAAACTAGAAAACAAAAAATTTGAAAATAAAAGAAGTAAAAAAATTGTTTTAAGTTAAACGGTTTTATTGTAAAGAAACATAATAATGATGCAGATAATGTACTAAAAGCTAAAAAATAATTACGTAGGTACCGGGTACCAGTCATCACACCACTCTCCTCATCAATCTAGAGCATTGATCAGATTAAAATAAAATCTTCCCGAAATAGGACTAGCGCGTCATGAAACGTGGAAATTTTAAATTTGAGCGAAAAAAAATTTTTTTCACTATTTATTCCTTTTAGACGGTCAACCCTGTATATTTTCCAGTGAAATTTCTACCATTTCTGCGCTGACAGTAGCGTCAACTACCTACCAAATTTGACTGCTCTCCGTCAAGTAGTTTTGTAGTAAATACACCAACAGACAGACAGACAGACAGACTGACGGAATTTTCGTAATCTCCGTATTCTGAAACGTCAGAATCCGTAAAAATCTCGGAGGGTGATTTTTTCTTGAATACAATACTTCCCTTCGGTATGCGAGGGAAGTAATACTTATTTTTTTAATTTTTCTTTCTCCAGAACTATGGGCTTTAGATCCCATGTTATATAAGGTTTCTTGTTTGTCTAGTCGTTCTCCACAATCAGTTTTTTTTAAATAACATGAAACTAATTACACCCTGTATATGATCTAAACGGCGGAAGAAAATAGGCTGCAGGGTAATAAAACAGTTCGAGGTTTAGATTTCTCAAAAATTCTGAAAAAGACAATTTTATGAAATTTGGCCATGGTTCTTTTAACATTTTAGGAGACACATTCTAGTTGGCTTTAAGCTTCCCCTGCGGCATCAGTGGCGTACGTATGGCTCTTCAAAATCAACAATTATTAGAAAAAACATCGACCATCTCTATCCCCAAAATTTAGATTTTACTTTTTGATTATACGGTTAAATCTATACAAAAAGTTGCTCGCGCTTCTTGCTACTTTTGTTATAGCAAATCTCGAAATCAAAAACTACTCCAAATAGTAACTTAAGATACAGCCATGGAGCTTTGGTGCTCCATAGAAGCCAAAATACTGAATGTGGAGTATCGTGGCCTGGAGACTTTTGTTCAAGACGACTAAAGCTATAATATACCAAAAATTCAGAAGATTCTACCGAAACCCAATCTGAGATTCTTGGAAATGAAGTATCTATTTTTTTTTCAAATTCATCACCCTGTGTAATATTTTTAACATATTCGTTTGGTTTAACTCAGGTATGATAAGGCTTGGAACGCATGGCTCTTTAGAAACCGATCACTTTTCCGATAGACACATACAGGGTGTAATTAGTTTCATGTCATTAAAAAAAACTGGTGGTAGGGAACGACAAGACAAACAAAAAACCTTACATACCATGGGGTCTAAAGCTAAAGCTAAAAAAATAAACAAAAATTTCGCAAATTTTCAATAAAATCTTTTGAGAACTGCTGGAATATTGGAGTAGGTTTAGATCGTCGCGCGTGTCTTTGCCTATGATACTCAATATTTATGGAATCCATTAAAATGTTAGGCATTACTGTAGATATGCATCTACAGTGGAATCATCATATAGAAATGCTATGTGGGAAACTAAGAAGCAGTTGTTTTGGACTAAAATTTATGTCCAATCATTGTAGTGCGGAAATTCTACTAACTCTATATTATGCCAACTTTCATTCAAGATTAAAATATGGCATAATTAATTGGGGAAATAGTTCTCAAGTAAATAGGGTTTTTATATTACAGAAATATGCAGTGCGCATAATTGCGGGATTAAAAAGTTTAGAGACTTTCAGAAATGCCTTCAAAAATCTAAAAATTCTGACTTTAGCGAGTACTTATATATTGGAGATCTGTACGTATGTTTTCAAAAACAAGACTATGTACTTAAACAATCAAATAAGACACGGGTTTGAAACGCGGCATAAAGAGCAAATGCATACTACTTCCTTTCGAACAGCAATGTACCAGAAAAGTTTTATATATAATGGCTGTAAATGTTTCAATTTTTTAACCGATGAAATTAGATCATCTTCAAATGTTAAGATTTTTAGAGTAAAACTCAAACATTTATTAGTAAATAAAGTGTGCTATACCCTGGATGAGTTTTTTGTTTAATACAGATATATTTAAATTTTTTAACTGTCTACACGTTTTATATAAGTAATTTATTATGTTTTCTTTTTTAAGTGTCTTTAATTTTGCTTGTTGACTATTGTAATATTTATTACAGGTCTAGTGTTTATGTTTATATTTGCACTCTAGTATAAGGATTGACGTACTCTACATTTTGTTGTATATTTACATTTTAAATGTGGAAATAAAGTATTATTATTATTATTATCATTATTATTATGTAGATAGCTATAAAATGTCGGCGGTCTTTAGCGGTGCGGTAAATAAGATGAAAGACGTCGACGTTTTCTGAGTGTTTAGTAGATCTGATCTGAAGAAAACTATACTCTGACTCTCCCTTGTGCAATATTTTAGTTTCTGTGGGTGTTTCGTTATGTACACACGTCCAACCTGCCGTTCGTTGTTTTCGTTATTTTTGAATTTCGGATCGCTGTGTATTTATAGTGAAGATTTATTTTATTAACTTTACCGTTCAAGTCGTTAAATTCTTGATTACGCACAGACACAACTTACTTGTTCGTTCTTTTTGTATTCCGTTTTGGATTTTGGACCAAATTTTCCTTTTATTTTTCTTTATTGACAACGTTAGTTGATAGTTTATTGTTTAGTGTTGAATGGAGTACGTATGTCCTTAATTCGACGTACCGAACGGTGTATTGATGCAGATTTCGAATAATTTACTTAGGTGGTAAGCTTTTAACCCAGGACACTCATTTATGTTATAAACGTTAATAAATCACATTTAAATATTCTAAATTATAAAGATTAATCCAATATTTTGTTCCAAATTAAAAGACACACATGTAAAGAAATGCTCTGTTTAAACTTCTACGACCATTATTTGCTTGCAGTTGTGCAGGAAAAGATAACGAATTATTTACCTCTTTATAATTGCCTCAGTTTGGTTGAGGCGGTCCATCAAAGGCGGTCGATGATCCAAGGCCTTTGCACTTTTTTATGACAATTTAAAAGTTGTATAATTGGGAACTACAATTTCATTGACCAAGAAAAGCAGTGGTTCTCAATTATTTTCTACATTAATATTAAAAAAAATATTAAAAAAGGTTGACCTAGGTCAGTTTTTTTTTTTCAAAGTGCCCCTAGAGGGAGAAGCGATAAAGGTTTTTTGTTTGTCTAGTCGGTCCCCATTACCAGTTTTTTTTAATAACATGAAACTGAATACACCCTGTATATTAAAATTAAAACATTTCCTTGAAGTTGAAACTGCATATTTATCACTGTTTACTAACGCAAGTAACAAATAATAAATTACGACACAGTTATTATTTTCACCATATTTAAAATGTTTTATTAATTTAATAAATAACACCATATAAGAATTTTATGTTTAAGCAAGTAAAAAGTTAACGTGTCAAGTTATTTTACTGACTCATTCGCAGCTCTGATGCTGTAATTTGCATACACTGATAAACCAGCTGATGTTTATAGTAAATAATTAGTTTAATGACTCAGACCTCCAACTTTAGTAAGAATTTCATCTACAAATTATTCATATAGAAATATTTCATATTATCAACTCAAATAATAGGCGTTAAAATAAATTGAGTGTAGTGACTAATATAATAATTAATTTAATATGCTTTATCAAAACTAGCCGTTGGCCAATGTTAATATACAGGGTGTTCCGTACTAAAGTACACTTCCTCGTATAAAATGGTTCCTTGCCTGCACAAATGTCGTCGTATCAACCTTTTTTTGTGACAAAAACAATAAAAACAGCTAATCTATCCATTACACTCTTCGTTGATTTACTGCACTTTTTATATAATTGTTGCACATTCTATAGAATACTCTTCGCAGTTTCTTGTAAATAATATCAATTTTAGACAGTTTTTGTTTAATTACGAAACTTTTTTATTTAAATAATTAATAACTTGTTTGTTTATCGATCAATTTTGTTGCAATATACTCTTCGTCTTGTACTTGCGAAGAGTATAATAATGACAAAGTCAAGAAGCTACGTAATCTTATCAATTCCTACTTGTTTTTTTAGCAAACTTACTGTACAATACTATGGTTTAAAGTCTGAAATAACAGCAACGTCTGGTGTTCCTCGGGGGTCTATTCTTGGATCCTTGTTATTTATAATATTTATAAATAATATTAATTATGATTTTTTTTATGGCTTTGGGTCATAGACCATACAGCCAGTCACAAAAGAGCAATTTATAATATGAAATACTAAAACAAAACCTAACACAAAAAGAGTAGAGAGAGATGAACAAAATGAGGGATTACAGGGACACACGCTTCTCGCCCTGGGGTCTGCCAGGGCATTAAATTATCATCAACATCACAAGAAGGACCACGGGAAGGAGGGTATAAACAAGAGGTAAGACAAGAGGAATACAAAGCTAACCTATAACTTTATTTTACTTTCTACCAAAAAACCGATAATATACAGGGTGTTTGGTGCATCGTGTGCCAAATGGAAATGGCCGACAGAAAGGGTTATCTGCTATCCTTTCAGGCCCCTTAATACTTCCCATGCCCTGCGGGATTTTTCATATCGACCTTTTATCTTTTTAATGAAAAAAATCCCAAATTCTACGTTTAAATTCAAATTATAAAAAAGTATTAGGCGTAGACTGCGAATTTCATTTTTATTTTGAAGTGTATTGTTGAAGGGTTCTTTTAAATCCAAAATTACTGGCATTAGTCATTTAGTTGTTTTTTTATTCACTCGCAAACTTTCGGAATAGGTAAAATTTAAATTTAAACTTAGACTTTACATGGCTATAAAAAAAACTCAGAGCAACCGGGATCTTCCAACTCCCTCAAAAATTCTCTAGTCTATCCTCTTGCTAGTGATGTGCCACATGTCATAAAAATCTTTTAATAACTTCGTGAATTCGCTAAATTAATGAATCGGGTCACATAAGGCTAATATTCAAAATTCCGAATAAAAAATTATTTTTGCTTAAATTATGCATGGGAAACAGGTAAAATCTGTTATCTCACTCTTGCGAAGTAAAATCTATCTTCTATCTCTTTCTGTTCATTGGTTTTCTTGAAATAAAGAAACAGTTAAATTTTTATCATTTATTAAAAAAATTTAAAAATCTTGCTCAAAGTATTGGTCTCTTGCGAATGCAGGCCCGACATCTGCTTCATATTTCGACAGTTGTTGTATGAAGTCGTATTTCCTCCCTAATTGTACCGAAAGCCGTTTCCATGAGTTGGACAAGAGGACAAGTTCCTCCCTAGTCGCAACCTCCGTCGCGTACACGAGCTCTTTGGCACGACCTCGGACATAAAATCCAATGGAGTTAGGTCTGGGGAACGTGGAGGCCATTGAATAGGGCCATCCCGCCCAATCTACGCATACGCCTATAGTTTTTCAAAATGACGGCTGTCCCGCGCACTGGCGATTGATTGTAAGACAATATCTAGACAATGTGTTCCCAAATGCGTGGATTGGGCGGGATGGCCCTATTCAATGGCCTCCACGTTCCCCAGACCTAACTCCGTTGGATTTTTATGTCTGGGGACGTGCCAAAGAGCTCGCGTACACGACGGAGGTTGCGACTAGGGAGGAACTTGTCCTCTTGTCCAACGAATAGAAACGGCTTTCGGTACAATTAGGGAGAAAATACGACTTCATACAACAAACTGTTGAAATACTAAGCAGATGTCAGGCGTGCATTCGCAACAGAGACCAATTCTTTGAGCAAGATTTTTAAATTTGTTCGCAAGAGTGAGATAACAGATTTTACCTGCTTGCCATGCATAATTTAAGCAAATATAATTTTTTTATTCGAAATTTTGAATATTAGCCTTGTGACCCGATTCATTAATTTAGCGAATTCACGAAGTTATTAAAAGATTTTTATGACATGTGGCACATCATTAGCAAGAGGATAAACTATAGAATTTTTGAGGGAGTTGGAAGATCCCGGTTGCTCTGAGTTTTTTTTTTATAGCCGTCTAAAGTTTAAGTTAAAAAAAACAACTAGATGACTAATGCCAGTAATTTTGGATTTAAAAGAACCCTTCAACAATACACATCAAAATAAAAATGAAATTCGCAGTCTACGCCTAATACTTTTTTTATAATTTGAATTTAAATGTAGAATTTGGGATTTTTTTCATTAAAAAGATAGAAGGTCGATATGAAAAATCCCGCAGGGCATGGGAAGTGTTAAGGGGCCTGAAAGGATAGCAGATAACCCTTTCTGTCGGCCATTTCAATTTGGCACACGATGCACCAAACACCCTGTATAATAATATTAATTATGAATTTAAAAATAAGATTTTGCTGTACACTGACAATTGTAAGATGAATTCAACCACTAATAACCTGGATGACTGTTTCAACTTCCCTTTATAACTTTTGCAAAAAAGCTTAATCCAATTGAAATTACTTACGTTTAAAATTGAAAGATTTGGGGTCATCTTTGACACTAAGTTAGCTTCTTGCCATCATATAATAATACCTTGATATTGCTGTTCGGAGCATTTATCACATTAAAATTTGATTACTCTTCCATAATCTGGAGTTCATAAATTGGCCGCATATAAAACTTGGCGTTGAAAAAATCGTGGAGAATTTTTAGTAAATATCTTTGTTAGCAAGCCTCCTCATTTCTATGGTTTGCCAAAAATTCATAAACCTGACATTCCCTTAAGACCAATTGTGGGTTCAATTAATTCTCCATGTAGTAAACACTCAAAATATTTATTAAAAATCCTTAATCCTTTATGAGGTTCCTCCGAGTCTTATATTAAAAATAGCAAACATTTTTGGAAAAGCTGTCAGAAAATCATTTTAACAATAATTATCTAATGGTCAGTTTTGATGTAATAAGCCTATTTACAAATGTTCCTGTAGATAAAACATTAATAATAATTAAAAACAAATTGCAACAAGATGGGAATTTGGTGAATAGAACTAAGTTAAGCATTGAAACTATAATGAAATTACTTACACTTTGCATTAAAACGACATACTTTCAATTAAATAATGACTTCTATCAACAAGACTTTGGGATGGCCATGGGTTCGTCATTATCTCCAATATTAAGTAACATTTTCATGGAAAATTTTGAGGAAAATAATATAATCGGAGTGGAGATATGTAGATGAAATTTTTGCTATACCCCCTTATAGTAAAGAATGTTTAAGTAATTTTTTGAATCAAGTTAACGAAAAAGAACCTTCAATTAAATTTACAATAGAAATGGAGAATAATAATGAATTACCTTTCTTAGATATTTTAATTAACAAATTAGATAACACATACCAAACCAGTGTGTATAGAAAAAAAACATACACAAACAGATACTTACATTTCAATTCAAATCAACATATTAGTGTTAATAAAGGTGCTGTTAAGTGTTTGTATGACAGAGTCAAAATTATTTCTTCAAATGATGTAATATTAAGGAACGAAAAGCAATTTATAAAAACTGTCTTATTAAATAATCAATATCCTAAGAGTTTTGTTGATAGTCAGTTATTGAACATTGGTAGTAGAGAAAATATACTATCACAACCTGAGGTATTTAGGTCAATCGCAGTAATTCCATATATATATGGTTTATCGGATAAATTACGAAAAATTGGGAATAGGTTTTCCGTACGAACGATTTTTCAAACGGACTCCACGCTAAGATCGGTTTTATCAAAAACCAAACCTCTAAATATTGTTCAAAATTCAAAAAATTGTATTTATAGTGTTCCGTGTGAGTGCGGAAAACATTACGTAGGTGAATCATCTAGACCTTTCAACATAAGGCTTGGTGAACATAGAAATTACGCTAGAAGGGAAGAATTTGAAAAATCCAAAATTTGTGAACACGCGTGGGATAATAGTCACAGAATTAAATGGGACTCGGCGAAGATTTTGGAAAAAGAGAGCAACGGAACGAAAAGAAAACTTAAATAATTCTCGATTATTTTATTAAACGAGGATAGATGCGTTTCGAATTATTCAATAGATTTTTGTACTAGTTGGTTGCCCATCCTTAGAGACGAAGTAAGTAAAAATAAGATAAATATAATTTAATGTCTCACGTGACTATGGAAATACATAAACAAAGAACTGTCATGGTTGACGGCTAAAAAAGTTTTGAGAACGGAAGTAGATTATCTTCCGAAACGTTAACTACCTATAGCTTTGATTTTCAGTTTTTAGTTTATAACATTGTTCTAGTTTATATATTTTTAGGTGTGAGACTTTTTGAAACAGTCAAGTATTCAAGAACCAACCTCTGTCTGATCCGTTTGGCGCAGAGGTTTTTTCATTAAAATTTTTAAGTATTTTTCAGTGGCAAAATACCCAATAAAAAGTAAGAAAATTATTCCGTCTTTCAAAAATTTAAAAATGACTCTAAAAATTGTCGGTCGACGCCCATGATATTGATGGCATTATGAGCGATGCCTTTGGCGGTCCTTTTTTATGATTTTCCAATTGACGTTAGACAAAGTATATAGAAATGATATTTATCCAGCAAGAGGTACACCTCAATGTGATTTATTAAACAGATAGATGGGAGCTAGAGAGTTGTTAATTTTACCCATCTGCAAGTGATCACTTACGACATTAAAAATTGTTTTTTGGTACACAATGAGATGTAGTTGAACAGGGAAGATACTGTATAAGAAAAGCCCATCCAAATTTTCGACAAGAAATCGACATTTTTTGCACTTTATTACAGGATATCCTGTATTATTCATTCATGACGATTATAAACAATGGAGAAAATATCTTTAAATATATCGTATTGTACAAAATGAAAGAGGTTTTGTTAATTATAAAGTTGTATTTATTTAAATCCGGGATTATGATTTTTCATTAAGTTTTCTTAAGAAAAATAAAGATATCCTCAAACTTGTTTGTTTTAAAATATTATAAAAGATTTCAGAATCATTACTTTACAAAACAAACGATTTGTCACTCGCCAATTAGAAAATATTGAGGTGTATTTTGAGTCAGCAGATGTAAAATCAATTTTAACACTCATAATTATGTTAAAAAGTGAGCCATCACAGATGCTTCCTGAATTTATTTCTCCAGAGACAATTAATATTGAGACTGACATTGTAGATATAAAACAATTTTTAACCAACAAATAAAGATGATGAATAATGTAATTAAATTTAGTTAAATAAACATTATCGGAACACAATTCGAAAATAGACTTGTTACGATATTGCTAATAATGTGAAACTGATATTTCTCAGGTGTTAATATATTCTTCACGAATAAAAAACGAAGAGTATTGACAGATTTATTTTTTTTTCATCTCATTTTTGGTCTTACGAGCTTAGCGTTTTGGCAATCGGCACATTTCTAAAACCGGTAATATCCCTGGTAGACAAAAACAAATAATAATTCATATCGAATTCTGAACAACTTCCAAAATGTCCGTCTGTCCGTTCGTCACGTTTCTTGCAAGCACCATAACTTAAGAAAGAAAAGTTCAATTGCATTGAAAGTTGGACAGCAAAACTCGTTCAATAAATAAAAAAATATTAATTAACTATTTAAATGTTAAAAATGTTCTAAATTTTTGCTTCCCTCGCATACCGAAGTATTGAATTAGAGAAAAAAATCACCCTACGAGACTTTTTCGGATTTTCACGTAGATTTTCAGATCATGTAGATTACGAAAATATAGGTTTTTCAATTCCGTCTGTCTGTCTGTCGGTCTGTTGGTGCATTAACTAAAAAACTACTTGACGGAGAACAGTCAAATTTGGTAGGTAACTGACGCCACTGCCAATGAAGAAATGGTTAGACTTTGAGTGGAAAATATACAGGATGGACCGTCTAAAGGGAATAGACAATAGAAAAAAACGGTTCGTTCAAATTTAAAATTTCCACGTTTCGTGACATTCTAAAAATATTAATTTTTTTTTTTTTGAAAATTTTAAATAGAAAAAAGTTCAGAAATTTTGAAAATTTTGTATAAAATGGGTGATGGAAAAAAATTTCTTTGCTGAAATTTGAAATTTCCACGTTTCGTGGCATTCAATACATATTTAAAAAAATTTTTTTTTTGAAAATTAAAAAAAAAATTTAAAATTTTTTTACCACTACAATGGAATAGATGCTGGAAAACAAACTTTTGTCTTCAATTTTAAAATTTCCACATTTCATGATATTCTAAACCTATTTCAACAAAAAAAGTTTTGAAAATTAAAAAAATTGATAAAGGTATTTACGGTTAAGAATATAATGAAACGTGGAAATTTTAGAGTTGAAGAATAGTATATTATTCAACGAGCAGATAATAATAGCCATTATATGCGAGTAGAATACTATACTTTGTCCACGACTAATAAATAAGTATTTAATATTTACTTAATTCATCTCCATTTCATTTCTTCTATTTAAGAAAGATTCATGTGTCATCATATATATTTTTTCTATTTTTCGGGCAACAAATTTAATGATGCGATTTTTGCAGCTTTCTTTATCTCTGGCGGTGTCAAAGAAATCTCGTCTTCACTTCAGTATCCATTTATCTAATTATATTACTCTTCTTGACTACCTAATATGTAAAATTGTTGTAAATAACGTTGGCGTTGATATCGTACAAATTTTGACGTTTCAAATCAATTACAGAATTTCGCTTTGACACATTGTCATGGTTTACTAATAAAATAATACAGTTTGTAGGCACGTAGAAAAATGGCTTCAAAAACAATGTTGGGGATTGTCGCGTGTTGCTAATAGATGATGCTTTGAAAAAAAACTTACTAATGTAGTTTTTGAGTGTTCATTAAAATACCTCTTCGGCATGTACCATTTGAGTGCTTCCTAGAGAGACAACACTTGTCTTTTGGTTGCTGCAATTTTGACATTTTAAATTTTTAGTAAAATGTCATTTCTTATAAACAACTGACTGTCTTCACTATTCACTGCAATCAGTGAATAATGAAATCATTATTCACTGTAGGGAATAATCGATAGCATTATCCTTGAAGAAACACATACATAATGAGTACATTATTTAATAGTCGATGACAAAACATTTTTTTCCATTCTATTTTCTATTTCTATTGTAGTGGCAATATAATAAAAAAATAAATATATTTTTTAAAGTTTCTAAACAAATTTCTTTCTTGAAATATGTTTAGAATGTCATGAAATGTGGAAATTTTAAAATTGAACAAACTTGTTTTCCATCACCCATTTTATAAAAAAATGTTCACATTTTTTTTCAATTTCTAAAAATTTTTTTTTGAAATATGTTTAGAATGTCATGAAACGTGGAAATATTAAATTTGAGCAAAACATTTTTTTGCATCATCCATTTTTACAAAATTTTGAAAATTTCAAAATTTCTATTTCAAACTTTCAAAAATGTTTTTTTTTAAATAGGTTCAGAATGTCACGAAAACGTGAAGATTTTAAATGTTTCCATCACCCATTTTATACAAAATTTTCAAAATTTCAAAAATTTTTTCTATTTAAAATTTTGAAAAAAAATATTTTTTCATTGTCAAAAAATTTTTTTTTAAATATGTTTAGAATGTCATGAAACGTGGAAATTTTACATTTGAACAAAACATTTTTTTGCATCTTCCATTTTTAAAAAATTTTGAAATTTTCAAAATTTTTATTTTAAATTTTCAAAAAAGAATATTTTTAAAAATAGGTTTAGAATGTCACGGAAACGTGAAAATTTTAAATTTGAGCAAAAAAAAAAATGTTCCATCACCCATTTTATACAAAATTTTCAAAATTTCAAAATTCTTTTCTATTTAAAATTTTGAAAAAAAATATTTTTTTTAGAGATAGGTTTAGAATGTCATGAAATGTGGAAATTTAAAATTTGAGCAAAAACATGTATTTCCATAACCTATTTATTCCCTTTAGACGGTCCACCCTGTATGCTTTCTAGTGAAAGTCTAACCATTTCTTCTGTGGCAGCGACGTTAGCTACCTACCAAATATGACTGTTTTCCGTCAAGCAGTTTTTTTAGTTAATGCACCAACAGACCGACAGACAGACCGACGGAATTGAATATTTTCGTAATCTACATGATCTGAAACGTGAAAATTCGAAAAAATCTCGGAGGGCGATTTTTTCTCGAATACAATACTTCCCTTCGGTATGCGAGGGAAGCAAAAAGAAAATTGAGGAAATTTTTCCCTCACCACTATACAGTAGATGATGGTAAAAAGTTATTAGGTTTTCTCTGTAATAACATGGCTAACTACATGGCGATTATAATTCTCATGTCATCTCTTAATTAATAATTTTTTAGAGTGACCGTATTGTATGAATAAAGAGGGAAGTTTTGCGTAAATACCTTTACCGATTTTTTTTATTTTTAACTACACAAAAAATGTTTAATACTGACATTATTTACAAAATCCCATAGACTATGTAACAAGTACATAAAATATTAAAGAAGCATCTCACAAACACCTAGACCTCCCATCCTATATTCCTACCCCATACGTCATGTGGCTCTCGCTGCTGACAACAGGCATGTCCCATATTCAATCCTACGCCGCGGCGTGGCGTATGTAGCCGGTCCGGCGGTATATAAAAATATCCATATGGTATATTCGGAAGGGGCAGCAATGCCTAGCATACGCTGGCCAATCAATCAATAAGAGAATTTCGAGCGCCATTCTTATGAGAATTTAGTTTGTTTTGGGTAACAGACTGACTCGCGCTTGCCCGGTATTTTCTAATCACTCTGTATATAAATCTGCAAGTTCAGTTAATTCTTACTTACAATTTGAAGGAGGTGTCAATTCACTGAATCATTCGCATGTTATTGAATAAGTCTGTTTTAAATCGTATTAAAGTTAAGGTCTTTGATATGTAAGCGGTAATACATTCATTTTGTTGAAAGGACAAATTATGACTAAATCTGGTGATTACGTAATCATTTTTAGTGATAAACACATAAATAAAGTGCATTATCTGGATATGTTTACCGCATTTTGATATATTAACTTTATGATTTTACTACTTCCACATCCAAGTAGTGGATTGGAAGTATTGTAATCGTAAAAAATATTTCAATTTTTTACTTCCCTCGCATACCGAAGTGAAGTATTGTATTCGAGAAAAAATCAACCTCCGAGATTTCTTCGGATTTTCACGTTTCAGATCATGCAGATTACGAAAATATAGGTTTTTCAATTCCGTCAGTCTGTCTGTCTGTCTGTCGGTTGGTGCATTAACTAAAAAACTACTTGACGGAAAACAATCAAATTTGGTAGGTAGCTGACGCTACTGTCTGCGAAGAAATTGTTAAACTTTCACTGGAAAATATACGGGGTGGACCGTCTAAAGGGAATAAATAATGAAAAAAAGTTTGTTTTGCTCAAATTTAAAATTTCCACGTTTCATGACATGCTGAACCTATTAAAAAAAAAAAATTACCAGTAGAAAGATTGGGAAACTTTTTTTGCCCAAACTTAAAATGTCCACATTTCATTTCATGATATTCTAAATCTATCTCATATTTTTTTTTTTAATTTTCAAAATTTTGTCCATTTTTTTTTAATTCTCTTGCTACTATAGAATATATGATGGACTTATTTTTGCTCAAATTTAAAATTTCCACGTTTCATGACATTCTAAATCTATTTCATAAAAAAAATTCAAAAAGAAAAATTTAAAAAAAATTTTTTTACTATAGATTGTGATGGAAAAAATTGTTTGCTCAAACTTAAAATTTCCAAGTTTCATGACATTCTAAACATATTTCAGAAATAAAAATTTTTAAAAGAAAGAGTTTTTTGGAAATAATTTTAGAACTACTAAGGTCAGTTGGGGTATCTGGGCCCAGGGGGTAACTGGGCCATGGTTTTTTTCCGTAGAACTTGTGGGGGTAATTTCACTTCAAGCAGTTGGCAGCACTGAAGGACAATGTCATCTCACTACAACAATTAGTCTCATGTTTCTGAGTGTTGTTGCTTTCATGTAGCAATTTTTTAAATTTTGTAGTGCAAAATTTTAATAGCAACGTGATGTAATCTTGATTTTTTTGAAATATCTACAGGTTTACTGTATATATAATCAACGTCACAGTTATTTTAGCATAAATTAGACGCATGATATATCCCTAAAATGTTATTGCAAGCATGTATTCTGCGTTAGGTCATAAGCTTGAGTAGGTGGCCCAGTTACCCCCACAATTTTTCAAAAATGGGGTAAGTGGGCCAGTTAATTGGGGCATCTGGGCACGGCTGGGACCAAGTTACCCCAATCACATTAAGTATGCTGTTTTTGTTTTTATTTATTAGGTAGATGCAGATCACTGCGCACAGTCACACAAAAAAATAGCGATCTAAACCCGGGACCCGACATATTAATCCCTATGTATTTTGATGCGTTGAACACGAATCTGATGTCCGTTTAGCTCCATCACCTACCATTTTTTTGTAAATCGCGAAAATAGCCTAAGCAACCTGATTTCGCGATTTACAAAAAGTTGGTGGGTAACGGAGCTAAACGGACATTGGATTCGTGTTCAGCATGTCGAAATAAATAGGATTACTATGTCAGGTCCCTGGTGCAGATCACTTTTTTTGTGGGCCTGTGTTTTTATGCTTACTTGAAATTTGATGTTTTTTACATTTAATTTTGCCATTTTTACTTTAACAGAAGTTGTGTTATTCCTAAATTTGAATAAATTTCACACCTAATTGTTATGTAGTAGTTCTCTTACATCGTCGACAACTCGACTATGGTGTGGTTTAAATGACTTGTAGTAATTTTTGTACGAAGTTTACATGTTTACCAACACGCCCACTTACCCCAGTTCAAATAACAATCGTTTGTATGAAACCCAGACTCGTATGGTCCAGTTGCCCCAATTTCTAGGGGTAACTGGGCCCATCAGACTTTTTATTATTTAATTATAATTATAAAGAAAATTAAATTTGACTCGGGAATTGAATATTATATATTTAAAGACTGTGTATTGTATTATATATAAAAAAAATATTTTAGATATTAATATAACTTTTTAGTGGTTCTCAGGCAAGTTCAAAGTATAATCTACTCGCTCAGGTTGTAAAATCATGGCCCAAATACCCCAAGTGACCGTATACCTAGAATATACGGTGGAAAAATTTAATTTAAAATTTCCACGTTCCATGACATTTCTAAATTAGTTTCATAAAAAAAAAAAAATTCTAAAGAAAATTTGAAAATTTTGTGAAAGAAACATTTTTTTAAAATTCTTTTGCTACTAGAGAATATATGATGGAAACATTTTTTTTTGCTCAAATTTAAAATTTCCACGTTTCATGACATTCTAAACCTATTTCATAAAAATTTTTTTTTCAAAAAGAAAAATTGGAAATTTTGTCAAGCAAGCAAGCAAATTTTGTCAAAGCAAAATTTAAAAAAAAAATTTTTGCTACCATGGAATATATTATGGAGAAAAAATTATGCTCAAACTTAAAATGTTCACGTTTCATGTCATTCTAAACATATTTCAGAAATAAATAATTTCAAAAGAAAAAGTTTTTTGAAAATTATTTTACAACTACTATGCCTAGAATAGACGGTGGAAAAAATTTGTTTTGCTCAATTTCAAAATTTCCACGTTTCATGACATTCTAAACCTATTTCAGAAAAAAATGCTTTTGAAAATTTTTTAAATTTCTTTAAAAAATGTTGCCACTACAATCCGGTATAAATAAAGAGGGAAGTTCTGTGTAAATACCTTTACCGATTTTGTTATCTTCAAATAGGTTTAGAATGTCATGAAATGTCGAGATTTTAAATTTGAGCGAAAAAAAGTTTTCTGTTTGTCGGTGTGTCTGCAACTCCGCACGTTTTCTCCGGAACGGTTTAAGACATTGTTTTGAAATTTTGTACACGTCTATATTATAACGAGATCTGGAACAGGATTGTTTTTTGAAGATATCTGGTGAAAGGTTGGGGGGCAAATGGGGAAATAAGTAAAGCAAGCTGGCAAGAGTACAAAAACTTTGAAATTTGGTGTATGTACTATACCCCCCCCCCCCAATCCCCAATGTAATTCATTTGAATGAAAAAAAATTTTAAAGACAAGGTACGTAAATAAATTAATTTCAGGCCTTTGTTCTCATTTTTAACTGAATTTACATATCGTAGGGGATCATGTAGATACTAGTTTAGCCTGCTTAGCCGTAGGGGACTAGGTTGGATGCTAGTGTTAAAATGAGAATGGCAAATCAGAATTTTACTTGTTAGCATAACCAGAAGTCAGGTTATCGAAAGAATGCAAAGATTTCATTAATATTTTTATATATAGTTTTTCCTTTAGTTCTCATAGATAGCTTTTCTTTCCACTGTTTGCAAAATCCTATAAAGAAAATGTTTCATTACTATAAGCAAACAAATAATAAATAATTCACTTTTAAACAGAACTTCATTTTTGGCGTATATGCTAGAAACCAATGCATTAATTTTTAACATTGAAAATGTTGAACATATCGCAGATGTAACAATGGTAATACGGAAGTCCAGTATCGATTTGTGTAACGCTTGGAAACTCGGTTGTTTTTTTGGGCACGAAAGTGTTCGGTGCTGTTACTTTTTGAAGGATCCAAATTTGATTTTGAATTTGATACATTTTTATACCTTGCGTTCTTACGTCCCATTTGATAAATTTTTATTTCTAAATCTATGTTCTTGCATTTTTACCTCTCGACGCCGACCGACGCCTAGCGTTTTTGTAAAACTAGTGTATTTGATAAATTTTGATTCCTAGAATCATATTCTTGCATTTTTACGTCTCGACGCAGACCGACGCTTGGCGTCGTTGTAAAACTCGTGAATTTGATAAATTTTAATACCTGGATTCATATTCTTCCATTTTTTCGTTTCGACGCCGATCGACGCTTAGCGTTGATTTTGTAAAACTTCTGAATTTGATAAATTTTGATGCCTAGATTCATATTCTTGTATCCTCACGTCTCAACGCCGACCGACGCCTTGCGTCGTTTCTGTAAAACTTGTATTTGATTAATTTTGATATTTAAATTCTTGCATTTTTACGTCTCGACGCCGACCGACGTCTAGCGTTGTTTTTGTAAAACTTGTGTGTTTCATAAATTTTGATACCTAGATTAATGTTCTCGCATTTTTACGAAATCCATTTTTTTGTGGAGTATTATTAATGTTAATGTAATATTAAACTTTTCTTTATTTCTATGTCCTTAATCTTGCAAATTTTGTAAATATCATGTCAGGCTTGAAAGTTAGCCAAGTTCATTTTCAATGTCTTAACGAATCTTACTAAATTACATTTTTTTTTTACATTTGCCCCTAATATTATTAAAATTCTATGACGCTTTCTAAAGTGCAAATACAGTCAAGAACTTTACCTTTAAAGAGACTTGGAAGGAAAATCTGGATGTGGAAGTAGTGATACCTTAGGCCACGGTTTTTTTATGTTTAATCAAACGGAAGAAAATCTCAAACGTATGTTGAAACACTATATATAAGTTAAAAGATTGTGATTGTAAGTAATTTAGGTTATTTTAGTGGTAGTATTGTCAATAAAGACACAAGAACGGCAAAACCTTGAAAGTTTCGAGGGAATGAATTGATCTGAAACCTACTCTAATGGCGTTAAAACACTAAAATTAAATTTAAAAAATCAAGAATATCGGCTTTTGCCCCCAGAGGGTTGAAAACATCTCCAAATGCAAGACAGTTATTAATAGCTAAATTATTGAAATTGTTTTCTTTAATCGTTTGACCAGACCACTCTACCCTTATGTATTTTCGCTGAATCCAAAATCTGGCATCAGAATTGTGCCTACACCCATTAGTTTTTTATGGTTCAAAAATAGTCCAAAAATGGATCAAAAAGCAAGTTTCTAAGAATTTGTCAAAGTACAGAAAAAAATTGTCTAGCAACCGGGTAACTGTAAGAAGCTAATTTTTACACTCAATCCCTTACAGGTTATAAAAACTCCCTAAATGATAAAATCTCATGTATCGTGTTAACAAATTTAAAACATTGTTTTAGCGAATTTTTTTTTGACTTTTAATTTGATCACAATTTACCCCTAGAGTGCTGTAAAACAAGTCCCAGAAAATTATATTTCCCGCCTTTTTTCGACATGATCAAATTGGTAATACCTCCATTTTCCACTTAAGTGCAGTACTTCAGCGACTTTCAGCACATTCTGTATATTACTTAAGTAAATAAGACACTTGATTACAGAAAGGCATACCAAAATAAACCACTCTTAAGGAGGGATTAGACACTCCCAATTAAAAAAAAATATTCACTGTGTTTTAAAGAGTAACCTAAATTTTTTACTAATTTTCTTGAATATTAAGTTTGCGTACCGATGGTATTGGAGATTTACTTTTAACTTGTTCAAAAACAACCCTTGACTTTTCCAGAAAATCAAAAGTAAAAGAGTTGTTTATGTGATTTATGTAAAAATTCTTCTCTTTAGTTGCTTCTACTGTAACGAAGGACATACGTAGTAGGGATCTTCGTTTTTTTTTGCTGTGTCTAAATCTCTCTTAAGCAAACCAAAGGGTTTGCAGGTGTTTGCACAACATATAGTAGGTGGCAAATTGTTAGTTACTTAACGTATAATATGTCAGTATTCTTAGTTTTTTCCTAATAAATAAGTTGATGTCGTAAACATTGGCCCAATCTCGAAATCCACTACCTTGGATTATACCGGGTGAGTCACGAATTGCGCTCGCCCCGATATTTCCTAAAATATTTGGAATAGAAAATTGAAATTTGGAGGCCTTATTACACGACTAAAATGCCATCTTTTCAATAAAAAATCAAGTTTAGTGCACATCCGGTTTGACCGGAAATGCCCACAACTTTTGAGTTATAAATGGAACACCCTATATATTTTTACATTTTTGGAATCTAGAGGAAATTTTGAATACAATACATCCATTTTGGTCACTTTTTGATAAACATTAAAAATTTTATTAAAAAATCTATTTCTGAATCCAGAGTGCTGTGGTGCCCAAAATATATTTTAGTTTGTGTGCTACGTTACTATAAAAATAAAAAGAGCAATATGATTGCATTACTAAATTCTCTAGAGGCGTTTAAAATTTTTAAATGTGATTTTTACCCACTAACTAGGTTTTTTTAAATGGGAATTTAATCGTTCACCAACATTTTTAAATACCTCATTTTCATACGAATTTAATGATACCAAAATTTTGAAAATCCGCTCAGAAATATTTGAGATTTCAGCCAAAATACAATGCAACCAAGCTTTTAGAAACATGCGGCTAATAGATAATAGATTAGTGGGCTTTGGAAACTAAAATGGCACATTTCTGTGTAAATCTGGTAACCTAATAACATTGGAAAAATCATAGTAGCCATTGAATGTAATAAAACAATATCAGCTGTCAGACAGACTCGTGTAGTTATAGGCAATCTAGAGCTATCAAACATTTCATAATTGTGAGCGCAAAGAACGTTACAATTAAGTTTAGCATAGGTATGTGGAGGTAAACACAATTACATCCACAAGGACATTTGTAATAGAATGCGACATCAGTTCGGTTTTCAGAATTTTATTTAAATGAACATAAATATCGGGCCTATAAATAAATAAAAATCAATTCCGTTTGAACAATTAAACTTAAACTAGGTAACAGCAGGTATCTTTAAAATAATTAATATAATTAAACCATAAATTGACTTGATTTTTGAGACGCTCTCCATATATCAGTAACATATCGACCTTTTCATTTCTACTAAAATTATTCATTTTCTTTAATTTTTACTCAAAGAGATTTTCGCAACGCTTTATTTTGTATCTGTCTGACAGCTGATATTGTTTTATTACATTTAATGGCTACTATGATTTTTCCAATGTTATTAGATTACCAGATTTACACAGAAATGTGCCATTTTAGTTTCCAAAGCCCACTAATCTATTATCTATTAGCCGCATGTTTCTAAAAGCTTGGTTGCATTGTATTTTGGCTGAAATCTCAAATATTTCTGAGCGGATTTTCAAAATTTTGGTATGGTTAGATTCGTATGAAAATGAGGTATTTAAAAATGTTGGTGAACGATTAAATTCCCATTTAAAAAAACCGAGTTAGTTTGTAAAAATCACATTTAACAATTTTAAACGCCTCTAGAGAATTAAGTAATGCAATCATATTGCTCTTTTTATTTTTATAGTAACGTAGCACACAAACTAAAATATATTTTGGGCACTACAGCACTCTGGATTCAGAAATAGATTTTTTAATAAAATTTTTAATGTTTATCAAAAAGTGACCAAAATGGATGTATTGTATTCAAAATTTCCTCTAGATACCAAAAATGTAAAAATATATAGGGTGTTCCATTTAAAAATCGAAAGTTGTGGGCATTTCCGGTCAAACCGGATGTGCACCAAACTTGATTTTTTTATTGAAAAGATGGCATTTTAGTCGTGTAATAAGGCCTCCTTATTTCAATTTTCTATTCCAAATATATTAGGAAATATCGGGGCGAGCGCAATTCGTGACTCACCCGGTATGTCAAGCTGACTGGTCAATTTGCAAAATCTCAAAAACTAAAATCTAAGATTTTACCTTTTTTTCACTGAATGAATGGCTGGAGCGATTATAGCTATCAGCACAATTTTTAGCACAAGATTTTACTTAAATGATCAATCTTTATAATAGTAATGTATAAAAACAAATGCCAACATATTCTGATATTTAAATGCAACCTGTTATGAAACGAAACGAATTTTTATACATTTTTTCTACTAGGATTATTAAAAAGAAAATCGCTTATATACATATGTCGGTTTGATTAAATCAAATACGGATACCTAGACCCTAAAACCTGTAATGATCCGCCACTGACCATGTTGCTCTTGGACATAGCTACCGATTTAAATATTTTCCCAAAGATCAAAGTGAATATTTATTTTCGTTCGATATTAAAGACTTTCTTACGAAAAACAGAAGCAATATTTATCCATTGCAAACTCATTGCTAATATTGAATATTTTATAAAATTCTCTGCCGAACCTTGACATACTGTTTAACATGTACAAACCAAGAACCTGTGGATACACATAACACTTGTTTCGTACGTTCTCGATCTCTATATTTGGAAAAATCAGAATACTTGACTTACATCTGCAGATTTTACTGGAGATATATCGACTTCAACTATACTTAACTATCACTTAAAACCCTTATAATTAACGATACAAATGTGATTTACAATACCTTTAGTTTCGATTTGTGCACAAACCCGGATTTATCCTGCTGTAGAGCTTCAAACGCCAACCACACACAGTTGGCTATGTTTTCTAGCAACACAGCCATGCTCACTACATTTCAAAGACAATCGACGACTTGCACGTGAGTCGGCGGCCGCGATATTGGCCGACCCGCCCACTATGACCAGCTGATTGCCACCAGTTGATTCTGTTTTGTTGATTCAATTCAATTTTATAGAGTTTTTTGGGCAAGAGATGGCACAAAAAGTGAGCGTTTGTACTGAGCGCTAAACGGCGTAGTAGGCTTTGAATCATGACAAGTTTTTATTAGGCTTTCGCCGCGGATGATAATTTAAGCATTGACGCAACTGACAGTCAGGGGTTTAGGATCGCCTGATAATGCCATTGTAGTCCCTTCAAATTAGGAAAATTGAGGGAAATTTTTCCTACAGCTAAGCCACCCGTATAGAAAGTTGTCTTATGGTTGTGTTAACATATTTTTCACCAAGCGCATGAAAAAAAAAAGGTTGTTTTTTAGATATAGATACATATATATGTTTTTTTGCCATTTTGGCGTTTTTTTGCGTTTTGGTGCAAAAATATGCATTTTTGAGAAAATATGATCTGATTTGATATTGTAGACCTAGCGATTTTCTACAATTTTTGTTCTCTACATTTTTTTGAAATTCCGCTTAGTTGCGCCGCTAGAGCGCGCTGAAGTTTATGTAAATGTATAAGTTTTTTTTGTGTTCGATTTTAAGCCAAAACTATGCATTTTATAAAATATATCAAGATATCAAAGTTGTAAATAAAAAAAAAATCGACAAATTTTGTTGTTTTTTTTCAAAGTCGCGTGGTTTTGCCGCTAGAGGGCGAAAAACATTTTTTCAATACTCTTGAGCGGATAAAAAAATATAGGCATCATGAACAGCTGTGGTATTTTGCCCCTCCACCTCCCTCTACTCAATATTTTTTACCGGCTAAGCTAATATAGATGACATTAAGGATGAAGGCCCATCACGACCACTACAGCTGAATGCGCGTAGTTCATACTATTAGATGCACCGTTCTATGCGCAGCTGTGTAAGAAATGAACGATGGGTTTCAAAAAAAATCGGTAAAGGTATTTACACAGAACTTCCCTCTTTATTTGTGCATGGCGGTCGCTCTAAAAAATTAATAATTACGAAATGATATTGAAAATTTGAGTTTTGGTAAAAAAAAAATACACAGAGTGCTCATCCAACAGCAAAAATTCAATACTAAATAAGAGGTGCCACATATGGAAGGCTTGCGCAAATACCTTTACAAATGTCCACCATGACTGAATTATTTCTAGGGAGGACCACCCTGCACATTTTTCATCAAAAGTATAACAGGTGCATATGCCAAATATTATTGCCATCTGTCACATTTTCAATTCCACATTCACGTAGTGGAGTGGAAGTATAGCGGTGGTTAAAAAATTTCATTTTTTTTTAAATTTTTCGAAAATGTGGTAAAAAAATTTTGTTTTTTTTGTTCTTCTGAAATAGGTTTAGAATGTTATAAAACAGGGGAAATTTTTTAAATAGGTTTAGAATGCGATGAAACGTGAAAATTTTAAATTTGAGCAAAGAAAAAAAATTTTTCCATCTATTTTAGTGGTATTTTTTTTTAATTTTCAATTTTTTTTGTTCTGAAATAGGTTTAGAGTGTCATGAAACGTGAAAATTTTAAATTTGAGCAAAAAAATTTTTCATCTGTAATCTGAAGTGACAGATTAAAATTTTTTTCAAAAATGGTAAAAAAATGTTTTTAAATAGGTTTAGAACGCTATGAAACGTGGAAATTTTTGATTTGAACGAAGAAAACAAATTTTCCATCTAATTAAGTGGTAAAAATTTTTTAAAAAATGGTGAAAAAAATTTTTTTTTTCTGAAATAGGTTTAACGTGGAAATTTTAAATTTGAGCAAAAAAAGTTTTTTCATTATTTATTCCCTTTAGACGGTCCACCCTGTATATTTTCCAGTGAAAGTTTAACCATTTCTTCGGTGACAGTAGGGTCAACTACCTACCAAATTTGACTGCTCTCCGTCAAGCAGTTTTTTTAGTTAATGCACCAACAGACAGACAGACAGACAGACTGACGGAATTGAAAAACCTATATTTTCGTAATCTACGTGATCTAACGTCAAAATCCGAAAAAATCTCGGAGGGTGATTTTTCCTCGTATACAATACTTCCCTTCGGTATGCGAGGGAAGTAAAAACAATTTTTTTTTTGCTCTCCTTTTTATATAATTGACGAGTACTCTATAAAAAATGCATAGTTTTGCCTGTATATCAAAAATATATTTGCCATATTTTTTTTTTTCGCTCAAGAGTATTGAAAAAATGTTTTTCGCGCTCTAGCGGCAACACCGACGACAGAACAAAATTTGTCGAAATTTTTTTTATTTACAACTTTGATATCTTTATATTTTTTTATAAAATGGATAGTTTTGGCTTAAAATCAAACACCAAAAAAATTTATACATTTACATAAACTTCAGCGCGCTCTAGCGGCGTAATTGAGCGGAATTTCAAAAAAATAAAAAGAACAAAAATCGTAGAGAATCGCTAGATCTACGATATCAAATCAGGTCATATTTTCTAAAAAATGCATAGTTTTGCAGCAAAATGCAAAAAACCGCCAAAATGGCAAAAAAAACATATATATGTATCTATATCTAAAAAACAACCCTTTTTTTTTCATGCGCTTGGTGAAAAATATGTTAACACAACCCCAAGACAACTTTCTATACGGGTGGCTTGGCTGTAGGAAAAATTTCCCAAAGTCAGTGATTTTTCTTCTAATTTGAAGGGACTATTGTGGTAATATTAAAATATAGGCTTGCCTTGCGAATAAAATTTATTAGCACAAAATAATCGACCGAATCCTGACTACTTAATTTCAATATTATCACACATTTGAAACAATCTTGTACGTTAAACAAAATGTCTCACTTTTTATGACTAAATGCGATTTTTTTTTTTTTAATTTAGATACTTACCCATCAGGAGATTGTGTCACGGTAAAATATTTAAGAATCCACCAGTGGCATTCGTCCTTATGAAGAAGAATGAACCTAACTACAAAACAATCTCATAATCATATTCGTTGTTAATAATAACTCACTTGTCACTAGTACCGAATTTCAATAAGATTTTGTACTTGGTGTTCAAGTAATAAGAAAATAATGTTTCCCTTTTCAAAGTAATTGGTACTTTACAGCCATAACTTTATTTTCGGACGAAATGAAGAGTTACTTAAGCCGTAGGAAGACATGCTTTCCTTTTACAATTAATCACGTGACCAGTCAGTTTACTTAAGGGACTAAATCAAACAATAATTGACTTGGAAATAAAGAAAGTTCAGTTTTAAACAAATTTAACATTCTTAATGTAATAATAAGAACCATATGTGCGACTATAACGAGATTTCATCGTTATCCAATTCTTAATATTTTCTAAAATCGTACTGATATTAGGAAAGCACATTTTCAGTGGAACTAAATTTCTATATCTACCATTTAGGGCCGGTTTTTCAATGTCCAGTTAAATAGCTTAACTGTCAGATAAAATTTATCTGGCAGATAAACTGTTTTTCAATGTGCAGGTAAAATTTACCGGAGGGTTAAACTCACTAGCTGAAAGTAAATTTAGCAGAGAGTTGAAAATGCCAGTTAAGGATTTATTCTACTGGTAGTGGATTTGCAAATGCGCATTTGGTTCAATTTCTGACAATTCTAAAACATTCTAACCTAAAAACCAATGTGATTAATTGATATGTTCGTTTTTAATTTGTGATTTATATGTATTAAATATATTAATGCCAATAATGAATAATAATAATAATATTCTGGATATGAGTGCTGATAACGATGATATTGTTACGGATTTCCACCTTTTAGGAAACACCCTGTATGAATTCGTGGGTTCTAAATAATTTTAACAAGAGATTAAACACTACTAACACTTTATTTAACAATTTACTGACTGTACAATACTTGTTTAATAGTTAACCTCACTTTTCCCGAACGTGTCACTTCTAAAAATAAACTTCCCCTTCCGCGCTGGTAATCGCGCCTTATATACTCCGAATTTGACTCTCTAGATCCATCTAGAAACATTCAAGAATCTTCTCCAACAATATTCCAGAAAAGTCCATTTTATTCTGTTGGCTTCCATTCACAATTAGTAGGCATAGGCGTATCATCTGTTCCAAGGGGGTGTAATTCATAACACTGCCCCCTCCTTAAGCCTGATCGTCCCGATCAGGCAACTTAGAATCATCGATGTATTTCGCCAGTCTGTCCAAATGCACGATCTTCATCTTGGACTTTTTGCTTCGTTGAATCCGATAGACGACGTCATTAATTCGGGTAATAACAGTGTACGGTCCGTCCCAAGGCGGTTGAAGTTTCGGTGACCTTCCTTTCTTCCGCTGTGGGTTGTACAGCCAAACCAGGTCTCCTGCCTTGAACCCTTCTGAATTACCCTTCCGGTCGTATCGAGCCTTCATTCGGTTACTGGCTGGTGATGGCTCCGCTATATCGTTAGCCAACCTCTTGAAAGGAACTCCGGCGTTGAACTGCTTCTTTTCACCCCTACTTCCAGTCTGTGGTCCCTTACTGGCTGCACAAATCTTGCATTTGCGACACCAAGCCTCCACATCCTGACGACTTCTTATCCAATAAAATCGTTCTCGTATTTTCTTCAGGGTCTTGTTAACACCGAAGTGTCCATCGGATGTTCCATCGTGCACTTCCTGAAGCACCTTCGCTACTCGACACCTGGGAATCACTAGACGCATAACCACCTTTTTTCCATCCGGGCTTTCCCATGCTCTCCGCAACAGCCCGTTCCTGACACTCAGTGAGTCCCACTGCGCCCATAGTGCCTTCAGTCCCACTCTTTTGCCTGAAACATCCTTCCATTTTGGACGAGTTCCCCTTTCTTTGGCTCTCAATATAGGCCCAATTTCCACATCATTCAATTGCTCTTGTCTGAGCGCCTCATCTGTCCTGTCATCCGGCACCGCCACATTGACAGTGTTGACTGCTCCCGTGACCTGCAGTCTCTCCTGGTGGTAGTACGTGCAATCTTCCTTGCACCTTCTTCCGGATGAAATATCTGCAATTTTCTGGGGTTTCACTTTACTTCCACGTCCTGGTAGTAGTGGACTTCTCGGAATGCTTCGAAGCTGAGAAATCTTTACTTCTCTCGGGGTACCATCTTCTCTATCTGTCACAGTCTCTCTGGTACCAGCTTCCTCTGATTTTCCCCTCAGCTTCACAGCTTCTCCGGCCTTTACTTTCTCCAATCTTCTCCGTGGACATTCAAGCTGGATATGTCCTAGTTCTTCGCACCTGTAACATGTCATACTCCGTCGTCCACTTGGCCTTCCACTACTTTGTCTATTCTGCGTCCCTTCCATGTTTCTAACATTCACTTTCCTCGAGTTCCGATATCGACAGTCTCGCTTGATATGTCCTATCTTGCCGCAGTTGTAGCATTTAATACCTCCACTTAGCCTTTCTTTATTTTGTTGGTTTTCCTGTCTTCTTGGAGGATTGAATTTAGCCAGTAATTGACTGAACATTTTATGTATATCGGCCAACATAGGGTTCTGGTTCTCCTTTTCTGACTGCGATTCTTCCAGCGTCATAGCCCGTACTCTTGACTTTGGAGTATCCCTATAGACGGCTTCTACCTCTAGTGCATGCATCAAGGCTTCACTACTACTTTTATGTCGGGATAGCCTGAGGACTCGTCTGATCTCCTCGTCCCTTATCCCGTCTAGGAATGCCCCCACTGCCAATTGCTCTTTGAATTCTTTTGGCGCATTAGGGTATGCTAAGTGTGCCAGTCTTTCCACCGCAGCTTCAAATTCTTGCAGACTCTCTCCAGCTTTCTGAACGCGCACTTTCACCTGGGTCTGGTATACTTGAGCAAGGTGTTGATCTCCATATCGTAGATCTAAGGCAGCTTCTAAAACTCTAAAATTCCGTTGTTGGTCTGCTGGAATTGTCTGGAGCAACTCCAATGCTTGGCCTCTTAAAGCCACGATTAATGCCTTAGCCTTCTCTTCGTCATTCCAGTTGTTTGCACTCGCTGCTGCCTCAAACTGTGTCTTGTAAGTCATCCAGGAATTTTGACCATCAAAGGAGGGAATTTTTAATCGCTGGCCTGATGATACCACTTGCTGGTTTCCTCTATCCCTCAACTGTTGTTTAAGTTGGTCTATTTCTCCCTCTACCTGGTGCATTTTCTCTTTGACTTCATTTACTTCTCCTTTGACTACGCTTACCTCTTGTTTGACTCCACCGACTTCTTCCGCTACCTTATTCTTGAGTTCTTCAGTAACGGCAAATATGGCACTCTGTTGGCCTTCTATAATTTTTCTTAGTTCGTCTCTTCTTGTTGTTTAATGTCCAAGTCTTGCATGATTTTCCTCAATTCTTCCTGACATCGTTTCTCTTCATCTTTTTCCTGTAGGCGTTTTTGTTCTTTTTCTTGTCGTTTTCTTTCACGTTCCTCTTTCTCTTCCTGGCGTTTTCTTTCCTGATCCATCATCATCTTTTGCATTTGGGCCATAAAATTCTGCATTTGTTGTTCGGATGCCATGCTTCTGGTTGTTACCGGCATATAATTATCAACAAAATTTAATAATTACTTCACTATCGGTAATGGGACTGTCCAGAAAAACCTCAAAACGGCACAAAAAAAAGTCTTATCTAGAGTCTTTTGTCACTTAACCACTAATGTCCAACAAAAATGTTCTACAATGTCTAAAAACGCACTTGACACTATTTTCCTGTTCGAAATTAATTCTCGAACAATGTCCAATAAATTAGTCCTCCCTGTGTTAGCACTAACTCCGAGAATACTGTCCCAGTCTTCTCAACACTTCCGAAAAATCCTCTTGTCAAAATTCCGCTTCCGACACCAAAATGTTACGGATTTCCACCTTTTAGGAAACACCCTGTATGAATTCGTGGGTTCTAAATAATTTTAACAAGAGATTAAACACTACTAACACTTTATTTAACAATTTACTGACTGTACAATACTTGTTTAATAGTTAACCTCACTTTTTCCCGAACGTGTCACTTCTAAAAATAAACTTCCCCTTCCGCGCTGGTAATCGCGCCTTATATACTCCGAATTTGACTCTCTAGATCCATCTAGAAACATTCAAGAATCTTCTCCAACAATATTCCAGAAAAGTCCATTTTATTCTGTTGGCTTCCATTCACAATTAGTAGGCATAGGCGTATCATCTGTTCCAAGGGGGTGTAATTCATAATAATATATAATTTATAAAGAATGAAAGGATACCCTATACCATAAGAGAACGAGAAAATAATTTTCAGAATTATGACGATAAAGATTTTTTAATAAGATTTCGACAGCGTAAAGAAACTGTTTTACATATCGTTGAGATGATAGAGGATGTTGCAGGAATAATTATGTTTCTCCAATCACTTAAAGTGTAGTTAGCACCTTTTTACCTTCTTACGCTTTCTATTGCAATTATTGCTGATACACAAACACACAAAATTAAGAACAGAACACCAATCAACACGCTAGACAACGCAATGAATTTTGAGGTTAAATTAGATAAACTGTCACTAAACACGCGCGCAATTTGAATTAAACCAATTGAAAGGAACTTCAGGTAGAATCAGTAGTGCCAACATAGCTAAGAAATAATTCAACTCATGGATACGTAGCTGGCAGTTAAATTACTGTTGATAAACACTACCATAGATATAACTGCCAGCTAAGCCTACTTTTAACTGGACATTGAAAAACCGGCCCTTAGACTGATAAGTAATCTGACTGACGTCACATGGCTAATTATTATTGGAAAGTCTGTCTTCCTCTAGATTATTTAACTCTATTATATACGAAAGTAAATTTATGATTGTAATAAACCAAGTAACAATTTAAATGCTTTTTAGATTTATTTAGGTTTTATCAGTGTTTTATAATGGCCACCTCATAAACCACCGATTTATGCCAGATTTATTAAATGGCAAATGCACTTAAAGACAGTTTTGTCTTAAAGAAAGTTTTCAAAATGCCTTCAACAACTTAACATTAAAACTAAATTATCTTTTGTCTTTATTGGCTTATGATTGACTTATCATGGTATTTGACAAGCCTTCAATAAAACTTTATAGCTGTTAAGTACAAGTTAGTAGGATCGAATTCTTTAGAATATAGCAAATGATGTGGTTTTATCATTGCTTTATGAAATTAATTTGAGATGGTTATTAATGCTGGGCTATAAATCTAACATGCCCTGAAATCACTAAGTTTCAGGTCGAACCTTCTTAAAACCAACTGCTTACTAAAGTTTTAATGAAGCAAACAAACATCTTAAACATAAAATAATTTGGTTTACCTGTTTTAAAATAGGTAGTTTTAAAACTGTGATAAGATATATACATATTTGCCGGCATTTTGTTTGTGGATGACGTGTCTGTGGGTGAATTTATAATAATGGCAGGTTGTAGTGAAAATAACTTTCTCGACAAACTGCACTATAAATTCTATAGGTTTTTATAATGGTTGTGTTATGTACTCAAATGGTTTAAAATTTGTTTTTAAGTTTGGCCTACAAGTTTTAAAAAATATGTTAAGTTCAATGAGGCTAAAATATACTTTTACAAGAATAAATCGACATAATTAAAGTGCAATTGGTAATGTAATAGACATTTTAAGACAAAACAGGTTTGAAGTAGAATTATTAACAGCTAATAGCGTTTACATGCAGCTGCCATTTTATTTCCAGCCGTCGAGGAATATAACGCTCAGCCATATTGGGAATGTCCCAGATTGAACAAAAACATGTAATTTGTATCTCATTGAAATGTTTTAAAAAAACAATTTACATATTCTTAGCCATATTATGGTCTGACGCTAAAGCCCTCTTTACTTTTTAACTCACAAAAAAGAAATTATTATACGTTTTTTTTTAAATTATGTGTTTAGGGAGCCTACCAATTTTTAAGAATTATTATTTGTTTACTTATAATTGTAATGAAACGTATTCTTTATATGATTTTGCAAACAGCGGAAAAATGATCTATAACAAAAAAAAAAATTATGTGTAAAAATATTAATGAAATCTTTGCATCCTTTCGATAACCTGAATTCTGGTTATGCTAGCAAATTTGCTAGCATCTGATCTTTAAATTCCTATACGAAATATAATAGATTATCATAGGCATATATTTATGTAAATCTTATAGATACACCGTATGTAGGTATACACCAAAAATAGAATTCCACATATACCATATATTCTGGAAAATACATAAACAAAATTTTTTCGTTGGAAAAGTGAACTTAAATAATTAAAGAACTTAACGTGATTTTGGACTATAACAACAACAAATAATAAACATCGGCTAGAAACTAACAATATTCGAAGATGCGTTCATTAGAAACATTTTTTTTTGTTTCACTCAAAAAATCGAATCCGTTTTCCAAAGATTAAAAAAAAACGGAGCGGTTTCCCAGCTGTACGCTGGTGGGATGGGTGCTTGTGAGGGGTCGCATTTAAAAACAATTACACGTATTGACTCGAAACAAAAAGCAGTCGAAAGATACGTTTATTGGCTTCATTTTGCATTTCATTTCATTAAAAAATTCGAAACCGTTTTCTAGACATTGAAAAAAAAAACAGCAATTGAACAACAACAATTGAATAACTTCCTGAAGTTATTCAATTGTTGACTTAATTTGTTTATTTAACAATGTCGGAGGCTCGACTGACAAAAAAAAACTCTTAACTTTTCGATTTATGGACCCAAGAAGATATTTACAAAATTTCAGAAAAATTGGAAAAGTATTGAACATTTTTTGGGTTTTTAAAAAATTTCGATACAGCGACTCGACTATTATTGTCACCACGTTTTGTGGGAGAAACAACCAATTATTTAAGTTCCCGTACAGAAGTATTCTTTTCAGATTTATTGGTTCTATGTTAGCTTGCGCAATCTGTTGCTATACTCTGCTTTCTGCTTCTGCTATTGAGTAAATTCCATTTCAGTTTCATATGTTGGAAGTTGGTATAGTCTACCATCTTATAGATGGAGTAAGCATATCGAGTTTGAAGACAAATTGTTTGTTTATAACTTCGAATAAGTTGTTCAATATAAATATAATCATGTAAGTACAATATTATTTAAATTCGTTACCTGTGGTCAGGTGAAATTAATTAAATTAAAAGCTTTTAATAACTAACAAACAAACCATAAGGTGATGTTAGATAAAAGATTAAAAAAACCGAGAGGCTTATTATGTCATGAAAGGTTCCACGTTCAAAACAATTAAGATTATTATTGTAATTAAAGAGATTGATCTTCATTGATTTTGTTGAACTACTGTTTAATTTTGCAAAAACCCACATTTATGTGCAGCAGTTTTTATACAAGCTAATTTTATATAATTACTTCCATGTCCACATGCCCAGTGTAGTGGAAGCACAGTAATAGTAAAAAAAATATTCAAAATTTTTTTTTTGTTGAAAGCTTAGAATGCCATAAAACATCAAGAAACAAATTTTCTGTCTGCCTGTCGGTCGGTCCGTCTATCTGTCTGTCTGTCTGTCGGTCTGTAACTTTGTTCAGGAACGGTTTAAGATTGTAGTACCATGACGAGATCTGGAACTAGATTATACTTTGCACTAATTCCAGTGAAGGGATGGGGTTAAACAGGGGTAAATAAGGGAAAACAAGTAAAGCAAGCTGGTGACACTCCAGAAACTTGGGATTTGGAGTATATAGTAGAAGTCAAGGTCTCAGACTTTATTATTAAGGGGGTTGATAAAATAAAATTGAGATATTCACTTGAAATTTGGTACACGTATGTATTGTAATGACATGTGATTGAAATGATTCTGTGGAAGAGGTGGTGGTAACAGGGAGAAAATGAGTAAAGCAAGTTAATAAGTGTTCAGAAACTTCATTTTTGGCGTACATGCTGAAGCCAACGCCTCATTTTTTTTATGACATCTGCCTCAAATATTATATTATTAAAATTCAATGATCAATTATTTCCACATACTAGAGTGCAAATATGGTGAAGATGCTTTCCTTTAAAGAGACTTGGATGGGGAATCTGGATGTGGAAATAGTGATTCCTTAGGGAGAGGTTTTTTAATAAAATCTAGTATAATCAATTTTAATAAATTAGAAAAAAAAAAATGTTTAGGCATTATGGAAGGCATGATCTCGATATCTTACGAAATGTTGCTCTTCCTGTGTGTCATGGCATGAAAACGTCATGGTATATTCTTTTTGTAAAATAATACTTCAAGGTGGAAATGATTAGTTTTTAATTGATAAATTATATCTACACTTTTAAACAAAATATAGTCCAGCTTCAAAACTATTGAGAATTTCTTCCTATATCAAGAGAAATATTTCCTATGATTTGTTCCTAGGACAAGTAACACAAAATGCTGAGAAAATGACGCTAAAATCTCAAGAGAATCAATTCCCTTGATTTTAAAACTGGGCTCAAGATGTGGATTAGACTATTCGCCTATCATTAGGGCATTGGATGAAAAATTATTCATATGCCGAAAACTGTCAGATATAAATTAGATGTTTGAAACGCTAATAATTTTATTTACGATTTTATTTAGAAAATAGAAAAATCTGTTACTTTCAATTTTTCAAGAATATTGGTTTTTTGGTGACTTCATTCTTTCATGCTTAAATTATTTTTCAGCAGATTCCTTGAAGACATTTTTCGTGTTGTTGAAATAGGTTCAGAATGACACGAAACGTGGAGATTTTAAATTTTAGTGGAAAAAAAATCTGTCTTCTAAAATTGGTAAATTAAATTCAGATTGTCCCACTTAAAGGACTGAAATGTTGAAGAGATTACAATTATTCAATATTGGCAAATGCCAACATTTGGACTCAAATATCTCGAAAACGGTTAGTTTCATGGTATTTTTTTTTAGAACATAATCTGCTTAGAAATGCATTTTCTTTCACATAAACCCCATTTCAAAGTTTGTCCCATCGAAATATTTCTTTAGAGCACAGCGCCATCTATATACTGATATATTAAAAAAACAATTATATTCAGAAATGAAGCTCTCTTTATGCTCTACAAATTGGCTTTTACAGAATTAAAATATCTCTATTAGTTTAGAATATATCCGGCCTGGGAGTTTTTATGGGGACACCCTGTATACTAAGAGCCAAGGTCCCAAATTTTTTAATGACATCTGGGTTAACAAAAGAAAATTGTGATTAAGTGTGCATGAGAATAAATGATCTCTAAAAATGTTTTGGCATCAGTCACCCCTATTACCGTCTTGAGGCAGACGAATTCAAATATGATTAAAATCTATGAACAGTTATTTCCATATTTGAAGTGCAAATATAGCATCAAGAAGTTTTTGTTTAAAGAGACTTGCGATGAGACATATCCAGGATAAGTGGAAGTAGTGATTTAAACCTCTGAAGAAAATTGACCTTTGTATAGCATTTGGGTTTACAACGCAACACAAAATCAATTCTTCCTCTGGTGCTACAGTTGTGAAAACCTTCAAAAGTTGGTACATTTTCTTGCAGATACTGAGGTATTACATGCAATTCAGTTTTTTGATGAAAACAGTATGTCGAACTCCACATAACTGTATACATTCATTCACCCTAATACTTTTACTTACTCTATTATAAACACTACATTTTACAATAATCCTCATAGCCCCCTTTTTGAAAGCGATTCATGTCCTCTTGGTTTGCGAGATAATAGTTAAAGTATGGCAAGACAATAGTGTTGTGTACCAGTTTCACACTTTTTATAGACAAATATTCAGTAACTATTTTAGGACACCGACCTTCTAAGTTACATTAGTACACAGATAATTGACATGATTACTGAAATTAGGTTTATCCTCTATGAATTGACGTATGGAGTTTTTTCTCCGAGAATAAACAAAACATAATTATTATATTACAATTACATGCGTACTTTCATGAATACTACAAAAAAGACAGGTAACTCTTGTTTTCTGTAATGATGTAGGTAATAAAATTTTCCTATATATAAACAAGATACTTACTTAGTTCTGAGGCAGTTTTGTTTCTATTTGGAGACATTTTTTTACAAGACAAGCAATATCTGGAATCTGACGCTACAATATTTCATCTTCTCCAAATGTCAGTGTATTGCAACAAATTAGAAGAAAAGCGACAAACTTCCAATAAGCCCACAGTAGGCTAAAACCACCTTCAAATGAAATATGCATGCTCTCTCTCAATTCCTACGGGAAATGGTAGCTTTATCTGTCCTGAAACAATTCACGAATGTTTTATAATTTCTTTTGAAAATAAATGTTTGCACTGGTAAGCTAATTTTGGACATAGTATTATAAGAATCATATCAGGAAAACAGTTTTGGGAAGAAACTTGTGGAGTTTCAAGTCAAAACATGAATTCAAGATTCATTACTTCCTCACCCACGTAGTGGATTGGAAGTATGGTAATCGTAAAAAAAATTTCAAAAATTTCTTTTCTTGAAATAGGTTTAGAATGTCGAAATTAAAATTTGAGCGAAAAAAACATTTCTGTCTATCTGTCTGTAATTTTTTTGTCCGCACGTTTTCTCCGCAACGGTTTAAGATATTGACTTGAAATTTTGTACACGTATATATTATAACGAAATCTGGAACTGGATTTTTTTGAACATATCCGGTGAAGGGTTGGGGGGGGGGGGGGGTAAATAGAGGGAAATAAGTAAAGCAAGCTGGTAATAGCACAGAAACTTGGAATTTGGTGTATGTACTAGAAGCCAACGCCTCAAAATTTTTATAATATTTTCCATCCCCCCACCCACTCCATTATTAAAGAGGTTGATAAAAAAAAATTAAGATATTCACTTGAAACTTGGTATACGTATATATTATATTGACATCAGGAACTAGATTATATTTTGGGATTATTCCGTTGAAGGATTGGGGGATAAATTAGGGGCAAATAGGGGAAAATAAATAAATTTAGCTGGTTCTTACCAGGTACAGAAACTTGAAATTCGATGTATGTGCTAGAAGCCAAGGCATCAGATTTTCTTATAATATTTTTCAACTCCCCACCACCCCTACTCCATTATTATATTATATTGATTAAGTAAAATTCAGATATTCACTTGAAATTTGATACACGTATATATTATAACGACGTCTGGCATTATATTACATTTTGAGATGATTCCGCTTAAGGGTTGGGGGTTAAATAGGGGTAAATAACGGAAAATAAGTAAAGCAAGCTGGTAAGAGTACAGAAATATGGGATTTGGTGTATATACTAGAAGCGAAGGCCTCAGATTCCCTTATTAAAACAATCGGTAAAGGTATTTACACAGAACTTCCCTCTTTATTTGTGCATGGCGATCACTCTAAAAAATTAATAATTACGAAATGACATTGAAAATAATAATCGGAATATAGTTATCACTATTATTACAAAGAAAACCTGATAAGTTTTGGTTAAAAAAATATAGAGAGTGCTCATCCAACAGCAAAAGTTCAATACTAAATGACAGGTGCCAAATATGGAAGGCTTGCACAAATACTTTTACAAATGTCCACCATGACTGAATTATTTCTTGGGATGGCCACCCTGTACATTTTTCAATAGAAGTATAATAGGTGCATATGCCAAATATTATTGCCACCTGTCACATTTTCAATTCCACATTCACGTAGTGGAGTGGAAGTATAGTGGTGGTTAAAAAATTTCATTTTTTTTAAATATTTAAAAAATGCTGGTAAAAAAATTTTCTAAATTTTGTTCTTCTGAAACAAGTTTAGAATGTCATGAAACGTGGAAATTTTAAATTCGAGCAAAGAAAAAACATTTTTTCAAAAATGTTGGTGAACATTTTTTTTCTGAAATAGGTTTCGAATGTCATGAAACGTGAACATTTTAAATTTGAGCAAAAAAATAATTATTTCCATCTATTCTAGTGGTACATTTTTTTTCCAAAATGGTAAAAAATGTTGCAAATTTTTTTTCCGAAATAGGTTAGGAATGTTATGAAACGCGGAAATTTAAAATTTGAGCAAAAAAATGTTTCATCTATTCTATAGCAGTGATAAATTAAAATTTTTTCAAAAACACTTTTAAATTTTTCAAAAACAATTTTTAAATTTGTTTGAATAGGTTTAGAATGTCATGGAAACGTGGAAATTTTAAATCTGAGCAAAGAAACAATTTTTCCATCTATTTCAGTGGTAAATTTTTTTCAAAAATAGTCTAAATTTTTTTTTAAATAGGTTTAAAACGCTAGGAAACGTGGAAATTTTAAATTTGAACAAAGGAAAAAAAATTCCATCTATTCTAGTGGTAAAACATTTTTCAAAAATGTTGGTAAAAAAGAAATTCAAAAAAATTTTTTTTCAAATAGGTTTGGAATGCAATGAGACGTGGAAATTTTAAATTTGAAGAAAGAAAAAAATTTTTTTCATCCATTTTAGTGGTGAAAAATTTTTCAAAAATGTTGGTAAAAAAAAATTTTCAATTTTTCGTAATCTACCTGATCTGAAACGTCAAAATCCGAAAAAATCTCGGAGGGTGATTTTTTCTCGAATACAATACTTCAATACAATACTTCGGTATGCGAGGGAAGTAAAAGATGATAAAATAAATTAAATTGAGATTTCCACTTGAAATTTTGTACACATGTGTATTATAATGACATCTGAAACTAGATTATATTTTGACATGATTCCGTTGAAGGAGTGGGGGTAAGTAGATGTAAATAGGGAAAATAAGTAAAGTAAGCTGGGAAGAATACAGAAACTTGAGATTTGGTGTATATACTAGAAACCAAGGCATCAGATATCTTTCTAATATTTTTCAACCCCACACCCGCACCTCCTCACAATATTAAAGAGATTGATTACATAAAATTGAGATATTCACTTGAAAGTTAGTACACGTATGTATTGCATCTGTTTGAGATGATTTCGCTGAAGGGGTGAGATGTGGTGGGTTGTGAAGAGGGCAAAATAAGTAGTGCAAGATAGAAATTTCATTTTTAACGTATATTGAAAACACCAACGCCTCAGATTTCCACATACTAGAGTGCAAATATAGTCAAAGTGACATGGACGAGAAATCTGGATGTGGAAGTAGTAATTCTTTGGACAGCGGTTTTTTGCACATAGTTTTATAAGAATCAATATGCGGTGAAAATAATATTCTATACTGTGCTCGACGCTGGAGCTCTGGAATGATATGTGAAAAACAGTTTTGGGAAGGAACTTGTGGAGTTTCAAGTCAAAACATAAATTCAAGGTTTATTTTTACCATAAATTTTAATGACCTGGTAATCGAAGGCTTCAGTCATTGATTACAAATTATTATCAGTTTCTATTACAAATTATGATTGCGAATAAAATTATATATTGAATAAATAAATAAATAACCATTACACATCACATTATGAAGTACGTTCTCGATATTGAAAGTACTCCTCAGATTTCTACATTAACATAATACAAACGTAATTTTTCATTAAAAAAATTTCTGTGCTAATTTAATATCACTTTAATGACAATTAAATACAAAGTGTATAACTTGATTGAGATCATAAATACCATCTTACAATAAGTTTTAACGTTATTAGCTAATGATAGAAATTGGAATTCTATTTATGCTTTCTGTTGTACTCACAAACACTTCTCAATAATTTTTTTAAATATTCTGGATGTGCTTTTTTACGTTAATACCGGCTCCAAGTATGTTTAAAATTAGCATGAACGGATTCCATCGCCTGTTCGTTATAGAAATCGAGCGCTCGATCACGATAATCTTTCAGGTGAAAAAAACTGCATGAGCTTTTGGTGTTACACTAGTCTCCAGGTCAAGATAGCTGGCTTGGAAAATGGCAATATACTTAATCCAGAACAACAGCAATACCAGAATCTACTACATTTTTAAAGGCTCTAAATACCCGGACTTATTTCGAAGAACCTATATGACAAAAGCTCTTTAGAATGTCTACTTGATTTAGCAAAGTTTTGTATTGATTTCCGGCAAATGAGGGAGATCCATGAAATTTTCGTGTTACATTACATTGTTTTGCCCATAGTAAGCCATCTTCTTCAAAATTGACCAGCATATTTTTGTAAATATGATTGACTATGCCTATCATAAGATGGAGTTCCGAAGGAGGAATTATGTCAAGTATCTCTTTATCATTATTGCCCGAAATGAATGGTCCAAAAACGCAGTTTTGATACTTTTTTGTCTCGTTTCCTTTACTTCCATTCGCTTTCCATATATTGTAATTCTCTATGCAATCTCCAATTGTTGTGAATTTTCCACGTTCATCAAATTTCTTTTTTTCCAGTTACGCAAACAGTAATTTTATTCATTGGTTACGGATATATTGGTAGACAAAGATTGCTGTCAGATCGAATGATTTTGTCTAAATTGACTACTTGAAAAGTTTATATAACCCAATTATTATCAAAACGTCTGGGGTTGTCGAGTATTTCACCAAACTTGCCTGGAGTTTAAATTTGTATTGGAATATTTAATTTTACTTTCTTGATTGACATTTTAACAAACTTACCAACGCAAAAAATCAGTTTTCAAAAATACAGAAAAATGGATTTTCTATAAAACGGCCAAGGGAATAATTTCAAGGTTTACGTGAATTGTCTCAGGACAGATAAGCTACCATTTCCCGTAGGAATTGAGACAGTGCATTTATATTTCATTTAAAGGTATTGTGAGCCAGAATACATGAAGTTGCTTAGTTTATTATTTTAAATTGTCCTGGTGTCAATTTATATAAACATTGACAATCGTACAATGTTTTACAATTATATTGGCAACAGGGGATAATCGGACAACTAGTAACCCTACAATTTCAGTTTATATTTACTTGTTGATTTGATATCAAGAGGAGGAGCGTTGCCCTCGAGAAACTACGTATAGGAAAAAAATTACTTACGTAAAACTGATTTAGAGATGAAATGGAAATGTTCAGATTGGCCATCAGAGATTGCAAGATATAAAAAATAACACATTCCATTAAAGATAACAATACAATTCATCGATCTCTAGTTAGATTTGCGCTAGAGCCAATGTACAGGTTCGGTATTAGCTCATATTACTAGTGATATAATTATGTAATGCAATGACATCAGTACTAATACAATACTTGTGTAACGGAATTCACACTCCTTCTTCTGAAAAGGTCTTTATTTGCGATATAAGGCAGCAATAATTCTAAAAAAATAGGGGTGACCATTCCCTAGAAGGAGACATCCGATAGGGAAATATTTATAATTTTTGGCCATAACTTTTTTCTTAGTACGTGTATTTAAAGAAACTATAAAAGTACCTAAGTATAACCATAACAAGACTATTACTATGAATTTTCACTCAATAATTTCAGTGGTTTGCAAAATCGCTAGATATAAATTTAAAAGTTATGTTAAGTTTCCTATTTCGTTTAAATCTAGGTATTTTGCAAACCTCTGAAATTATTGAGTGAAACTTCATAGTAATAGTCTTGTTATGGTTCTACTCTTATAGTTTTACTTCCACATCCACGTAGTGGATTGGAAGTATAGTAATCGCAAAAAAATTTTCAAAAATTTTTATTCGTGAAATAGGTTTAGAATGTCATGAAACGTCGAGATTTTAAATTTGAGCGAAAAAATTTTTCTGTCTGTCTGTCGGTCTGTAACTTTTTTTGTCCGCACGCTTTCTCCGGAACGGTTTAAGATATTGACCTGAAATTTTGTACACGTATATATTATAACGAGATCTGGAAGTGGATTGTTTTTTGAGGAAATCCGGTGAAGGGTTGGGGGTTAAATAGGGGTAAATAAGTAAAGCAAGCTTGTAAGAGTACAGAAACTTGAAATTCGGTGTATGTACTAGAAGTTAAGGCCTCAGATTTTTTTATAATATTTTTCAACCCCCCACCACCCCTACCCCATTAAAGGGGTTGATAAAATAAAGTTGAGATATTCATTTGAAATTTCGTACACGTATGTATTATAACGATGTCTAGAATTAGATTATATTTTGGGATGATTCCGTTGAAGGGTTGGGGGTTAATTTGGGGTAAATAGAGGAATATAAGTAAAACAAGTTGGTAAGAGTACAGAAACTTGAAATTCGGTGTATGTACTAGAAGCCAAAGCGTCAGATTTTTTAATAATATTTTTCAACCCCCACCACCCCTACTCCAATTTGAAAAGGGTTGATAAAATAAAATTGAGATATTCATTTGAAATTTTCTACACGTATGTATTATAACGACATCTGGAACTAGATTATAATTTGAGATAATTCCGTTGAAGGGTTGGGGTTTAAATAGGGGAAAATAAATAAAGCAAGCTGGTAAGACTACAGAAACTTGAAATTCGGTGTATGTACTAGAAGCCAAGGTCTCAGATTATTTATAATATTTTTCAACCCCCACCACCCCTAAGTACTTCATTATTAAAAGGGTTGATAAAATAAAATCGAGATATTCATTTGAAATTTGGTACACGTATGAATTATAACGACATCTGGAACTAGATTATACTTTGAGATGATTCCGTTGAAGGGTTGGGGGTTATTTAGGGGTCAATAGGGGGAAATAAGTAAAGCAAGCTGGTATGAGTACAGAAACTTGAAATTCGGTGTATGTACAAGAAGTTAAGGCCTCAGATTTTTTTATATTTTTCAACCCCCCCACCACCCCTACGCCATTAATGGGGTTGACAAAATAAAGTTGAGATATTCATTTGAAATTTCGTACACGTATGTATTATAACGACGTCTGGAATTAGTTTATATTTTGAGATGATTCCGTTGAAGGGTTGGGGGTTAATTTGGGGTAAATAGAGGAATATAAGTAAAACGTTGGTAAGACTACAGAAACTTGAAATTCGGTGTATGTACTAGAAGCCACAGCGTCAGATTTTCTTATAATATTTTTCAACCCAACCACGCCTACTCCAATATGAAAAGGGTTGATAAAATAAAATTGAGATATTCATTTGAAATTTGGTACACGTATGTATTATAACGACGTCTGAAACTAGATCATAATTTGAGATGATGCCGCTGAAGGGTTGGGGTTTAAATAGGGGCAAATAGGGGAAAATAAGTAAAGCAAGCTGGTAAGACTACAGAAATTTGGGATTCGGTGTATATACTAGAAACCAAGGCCTCAGATTTCTTTCTAATATTTTTCAAACTCTACCACCTCCGCTTCATTATTAATGGGATTGATAACATAAAATTGAGATATTCACTTGAAAGTTAGTACACGTATGTATTGTAGTGACATCTGATTGAGATGACTCCATTGAGGTGGTAGGTTGTAAATAGTGGAAAATAAGTACGGTAAACTAGAAACTTCATTTTTAACGTATATGGTAGAAACCAACTCCTCAAACTTTTCTATGACATCTACCCCAAATATTATTAAAATTCTATGACCAATAATTTCCACATACTAGAGTGCAAATATAGTCAAGATGTTTCCTTTAAAGTGACTTGGACGAATAATCTGGATGTGGAAGTAGTGATTCCTTAGGCAGCGGTTTTTAGAATTTAAAACTTTATAGTAGGTACCTTATTTACACACGCACTAATATTTACAAATCTACAGGTATATATTCCTTCGTAAATATAAAGAGCGTATGATAATATGAATCAAATCACAGGATTATTTTTGACACATGACAGCTGTCAAAAGCCTGCAAAATATGTTAGAGCCCTATAAAGGCAGAATCTTTCAAGTATCTCGAACGGAAGGCAATTTCAGATAAAAGTTATTTGGTTTAGAAGGGAGCATCTTTTACGCATAAATTGTTTTAATTTAATGCATATCGTTTAAGTTATTACCAATTGTTTAAAAGTGTCCACCCACAACTGTTTCTATATTTTATAATTTAACCAATTAACCAAGAGAGTTAGGATACATCTAGTTTTCTTCGTAATTTCATTGTGAATAATTTGTTTCTCTCTCCTTATTACGATAAGAGTCATAGAAACCGAGTTATTGAAGAAAAACTGCGAAAAAACACGATTTTGAATATTCTCTTTAAATAAAAGCTTTCCACCACACGGATTTAATCCAAAACTCTTTCCTAAACTTCTTGTAATGTCTACAACGAGTTCCACCAATAAAATTGCTGTAGTAAGACAATTCCCTACAAATTTTCGTTTTATTCTACTAATTATGAATACACGATTTCTTGTTTACATAGTTACATACACATACAAACATATATTCTTAATTCAATTTTTAAGTTCAACCTGTTTCTGTATGGCTTTTGAACAGTTATAAGAATTTTTTATCCCTTCGTAATATACCCATTTTTTCAAATCAAGGTAAAATAACAACACTCATGTTGTCAATGTTGCCATTGGTCAGAATCGGGAACCAAGAACCAAATCTGTATTTGACCCGTTGAGGTTCAACGGTCATTGACCATAACGTAGGTACATGCTTGAGTATGTGTGTTGGTTTAGATTATTATTATTATTCCAAATAATTCCATTAGCTTTGGTTAATGGAATTATTTGAAGATATTGCTTGTGTTGAATTTATCTCTAGAGATTTTATCTTAACCTTGAATGACATTCTGCTTAAATGTTTGATCACTCAAAATAAGAAACAGTTTACAAATAAACATGCTGGTGGAAAGTAAGAATGGTAAGTACCAGAATGACTGTCAAGAAACAAAATGAGTAATTTGCATGTTACACTCTTATATATATAATATTATGCATTAAAATTATTAAAAGAGAGAGTCAAAATATGGTATTTAATTATTTATATGGCCTATTTTGTTAACTTTAAAATGCAGAATGTCTAAATGCCATCTATCTAAATTTCTATTTTTTATTTTATCTAATCTTGTTTCAGGTTTCTTTCAAAACATTTTTAATATTTTATAGAATAGTGACTAAATCTTAAAGGAATAAAATAAAGTTAAATAAATTATAAAACTACATGTAAACTTTATCTTTTTATTTTTTTTTCCCGAATTTTACATCATAATATGTGGTTCCATAAGATAACTAACAATTAAATTCTTTGATCCCGGTACTTGGAAAAATAAACCTTATTCGCAAATGCAAAAAGTATATTATATTTGACAAATACTTCTCTAAAACCAAAAATGTCTCTCACAGAGACAACATTTTCATATCCAATTAGTCATCGAAATAAGAATAACTTTCAAAATGTCCGTCCGTCTGTCAGTACATAATGATTTTCGCAAACAAGATAACTTAAGACATTAAATTTCGATAGATGTGTTACGCACGACAGTAAGTGAGGGCTAGCTGGAGGAGAATCCTATTATTAAAAAAATGATGTTTAATAATTTAAAAGTTATTGCATATTTTAATTAATTAAATATGTGATAAGAGGTTTCCATCTAGTTTTCTAATTCATTGATTTGATTAGATATATAGTAATATCAAGATTTTTTTTTAACTTTCAGGGCTACAAGGGCTTGGCGTAAGACATGGAATAACTGCCCTATTATTTCTACTTTTGTCAATTGCCTATGGAATGCGTGTCAACTTATCAGTGGCAATAGTGGCCATGACAGATAACACCACTAGCGGTAATCCTGATATACCGGTGAGTTATTATTTCATCTAGTATAAATAGAATACATACTGTCCATTGTCCACTCCACACCATACCAATAAAAACATTAATAGAAAAATTGCAAAATTTCACTGAAAATCATGTGCGAAAGACCAACACTAATAATAGACCCAGAAAAAAAAATCAGACCAGCGAACCAAACCCATGTATCCTATGTACTTCCGGTCGCTGAAACCGAATCCGAGGTAAAATAAAAATCATACATTGCCAAAATCATTATCTAGTGCCAAAAAACACCCCTAGAATCGAGTAAAAAGAGGATTAAACTACGAGAATAGTTGTTATATCTTAATCAATGGAACAATACGAATTAAGGTTAAATCGCAGCGGATATAAAATGGATATGAAACACACCCCCAAGGAGGGGCGAAATCCACACTCCTTGTATAAAAAAATCGATCTAAAACAGCAATGATTCAGCGATAAGAAACTGCATCAGGTTTGACGCATCTTCATAAATTGCACCTTTGGGGTTGAGAACAACCACCCCTAAGGACAGGAGAAAAACAAGAAAAAAGTAAAATCCAACAGAATTTCTATTTTTATGGATACTATGATTGGATGAAATTGCGTAGTACTCTAAAAGAGAACTAGAAACCTAGGTACCACCAAAGTTCTACAGTGTCAACCCTCGGAGGGCGTGAAAACTATCCCCTATGTAGGATTTAAGTATAGATAGTGACTTCTATAAAAATTCGAAACACCTGCATTGAGTGGAAGTGAGAAGAAATCCCCCTCCCCCCGAGTGAGAGATGGCAACCCCTATATTCGTAAGATGCTGAAAAAATAGAGAGAAACCAACCGGATGTGTTGTTACATTTGGAGTTTGTTATTAATTAACACCCCCAGTCCCAGAAGATGCAACCAAACAAATGTTGCAGTGACTACTGAAAAAGCCATACTGTGGCTTCTTCAGCAGCAACTGCAACATTTTTTTCGTTACATTTTGAATAACGGTAGTTTTCATCCTTTCTGGGGGTCTTAATAACATTGACAGGGCATGACTTTCAATCTCTAAGTGTACAACCTTTGCCAATTATAGCATCCATAAAAATGTAAATTCGGTTAGTTTCTTTATATTTCCAGCATCCCATGATACAGGGAGTGGAATCTCGCAACCCCGTGGGGGTCGCTTTTAAGCACAACGTCGAACATAGTCTAGTTTCTCATCACTTCTACACAATGCTGGTGTATCGAATTTTTATAGAAGTTACTGTAACTTTTTATAGTTAAATCCTACATAGGGGAAAATTTTCACACCCTCTGAGGGTTGACAATGTGGGACGTTGATGGTACGTAAGTTTCTAGTTCAATTTTAGAATACTACGCAATTTCAGCAAACCATAGTATCCATGAAAATAAAAACGGATTTTATGTTTTTACTTCCCTCGCATATCGAAGGGAAGTATTGTATTCGAGAAAAAATCACCCTCCGAGATTTTTTCGGATTCTGACGTTTCAGAACACGTAGATTACGAAAATATAGGTTTTTCAATTCCGTCAGTCTGTCTGTCTGTCTGTTGGTGCATTTACTAAAAAAACTACTTGACGGAGAGCAGTCAAATTTGGTAGGTAGTTGACACTACTGTCAGCGAAGAAATGGTAGAACTTTCACTGGAAAATATACAGGGTGGATCGTCTAAAGGGAATAAATAATGAAAAAAAATTTTTTTGCTCAAATTTAAAATTTCCACGTTTCATGACAAACTAAACCTATTTCAGAAAAAAAACATTTGAAATTTTTTTTTTTTGAAAATTTTTTTACCACTAAAAAATTTTTTGCCTTTGTTCAAATTTAAAATTTCCGCGTTTCATGGCATTTTAAACCTATTTAAAAAACTTTTTTTAAAATTTTTTTTACCAACACAAAAATTTTTACCACTAAAATAGATGGAAACATTTTTTTCTTCAAATTTAAAATTTCCACGTTTCATAGCGTTCTAAACCTATTAAAAAAAATTTTTTTGAATTTTTTTTTACTATTTTTGAAAAAATGTTACCACTAATACAGACTGAATTTTTTTTCTTTGTTCAAATTTAAAATTTTCACGTTTTCATGGCATTCTAAACCTATTCAAACAAATTCAAAAATTATTTTGATTAAACATTTTTTTGGAAAAAAATTTTTGCATCTATTTATCGCCGACGAAAAAAAGTTTTTTTGCTCAAATTTAAAATTTCCACGTTTCATGACATTCCAAACCCATTTCGGAAAAGAAAATTTGCAACATTTTTTTTACCATTTTGGAAGAAAATTTACCACTAGAATAGATGGAAATTTTTTTTTCCTCAAATTTAAAATTTTCCGTTTGACATAACTGACATTCTAAACCTATTTGAGAAAAAAAATCTTGAAAATTTTTTTCATCAACATTTTTGAAAAAAAATTTACCACTAAAATAGATGGAAATTTTGTTTTCTTTGCTCAAATACAAAATTTTCACGTTTCATGGCATTCTAACCAATTAAAAAAAAATACCACTAGAATAGAAGGAAACTTTCCTTTTTGCTCAAATTTAAAATTTCCACGTGTCCATGGCATGCTAAACCTATTTCAGAAGAAATAAATTAGAAATTTTTTTAAAAAACATTTTTGAAAAATTGAAAAAAAAACGAAATTTTTTAACCACCACTATACTTCCACTCCACTACGTGTATGTGGAATTGAAAATGTGACAGATGGCAATAATATTAGGCATATGCACCTATTATACTATTATTGAAAAATGTACAGGGTGGTCATCCCAAGAAATAATTCAGTCATGGTGGACATTTATAAAGGTATTTGCGCAAGCCTTCCATATTTGGCACCTGTTATTTAGTATTGAACTTTTGCTGTTGAATGAGCACTCTGTATATTTTTTCGACCAAAACTTATCAGGTGTTCTTTGTAACTATATTCCGATTATTATTTTCAATGTCACTTCGTAATTATTAATTTTTTAGAGTGACCGCCATGCACAAATAAAGAGGGAAGTTCTGTGTAATTACTTTTACCGATTTTTTTTCTCGTGTCCGTTAAACTTAAGGGTGGTTGTTCTCAAGTCTATAGGAGCAGTCTGTGAAAATTACGTCGGATCTGATGCAATTATCTGGTCATAATTTAATTCATAGATCTTCTACTTTGACAGTACACTTGACAGCTGCCAAGTATGAAGGTTGCACTATAACATTAGACTCGTAATCCGCATTCTTCATATTCCTAAATAGAGAATTTTTCCGTTAAATGAACTTTTCTGTGGAGAAATGCCGGGATTTTGTATTTTGACAGCAGTTAGACAGCTGCCATCTTTCGAAATTAAAGAAAATTAAAATTCCGCCTGGAGGTATCGATTGGGAGTGTGGTTCTGAGTATTTAAAAAAATGAGCTCGTTTGGCCATAGAGTGCCTTTAGACAGTTAATTTTTCTGAAAAAATTCGGTTTGGCCCCACTGTGAGGCGTCCCACGCTTTTACGTGTATTAACATAGTTATTTGTATTATTACTTTTGTGCCTTTTTTTAACCGTTTCAGTGTGTTCGAAAGCGTATTTTTGTATTTTTTAATTTTACAATATTGACGAACATGTATATACAGGGTGTAATTAGTTTCATGTCATTAAAAAAAACTGGTGGTAGGAAACGACGAGACAAACAAAAAAACCTTATATAACATGGGGTCTAAAGCTCATAGTTTTGGAGAAAAAAAATAAACAAAAATTTCGCAAATTTTCAATAAAATTTTTTGAGAACTGCTGGAATATTGAGGTAGGTTTGGATCTAGATCTGATCTGAAGAAAACTATACTCTAACTCTCCCTTGTGCAATATTTTAGTTACTGTGTGTGTTTCGTTATGTACACACGTCCAACCCGCCGTTCGTCGTTTTTGTTATTTTTGAATTTCGCGTCATTGCGTATTTATAGTTAAGATTTATTTTATTGACTTACCGTTCAAGTTGTCAAATTCTTGAATACGTACAGACACAACTTACTTGTTCGTTCTTTTTGTACTCCTTTTTGGCTTTTGTACCAAGTTTTTATTTTATTTTTCTTTATTGACAATGTTAGTTGATAGTTTAGTGTTTAGTGTTGAACGAAGTGCGTATGTCCTTAATTCGACGTACCGAACTGTGTATTGATGCAGATGCAGAGATTTTGAATCATTTAGGTAGATAGTAAGCTTTTAGCCCAGGACACTCATTTATGTTACAAATGTTAATAAACCACATTTAAATTTTCTAAATTATAAACAATCCAATATTTCGTTCCAAATTAAAAAACACACATGTAAAGAAATGCTCTGTTTAAACCTCTATGGCCATTATTTGCTTGCAATTGTGCACGAAGAGAGAACGAATTATTTACCTCTTTATCAATCAATCAATCAAATCAATCAAATCAAATTTTATTTCGAACATAACATAACATAACATATAACATAAGGCATAAATTTGTACATATTAGGATTTAATAAAGGACCATGCACTCTAAATTGCCTCTGAAGCGAATCAGAGAACACATTTGTGTTGTGCATGACCCTTCAACAATATTCTTAGATGTAAAATTAATTTGTACAACTTGTTATTAATCATTTATTTTTATACACGTAGTTTAATTAAAAATATTGTTGTTATTGTTAGATTAATATCGTAAAGCGACAGCAAACATGTCTTTATAGATAGATTTTAGAAAAGCCTGATGAATAGCTTGTAATTATTTCTTATAAAATTTTTACATTCTATATTAAATTTTTTTTATTTTATTTGAGAAGAGTCTAATTATACTTGCCTCAGTTCAGTTGAGGCCGTCCATCAAAGGCGGTCGATAATCCTTTGACACCGCAGACACCGCGTGTGCCGGCGAGCACTTTTTTATGACAATTTAAAAGTTGTATAATTGGGAACTACAAGTCCATTGCCAATAAAAGCAGTGGTTCTCAATAGTTGTCTACCATAATATTAAAAATATTGACCTAGATCAGTTTTTTTCAAAGTGCCCCTATAGGGAATTCATAAAGGTTTTGTGTTTGTCTAGTCGGTCCCCATTACCAGTTTTTTTTAATGACATGAAACTAATTACATCCTGTATTTATAGTTAAAAGATTAGAAAGTAGTTCTAGACCGACATATTCATAACTGAATGCAACAGGGTTCTATAAACACTAAAATATGACTGGTTCCAGAACAGAACCTTGAGGGATGCCCTTAAATTTACAACACGAAACTGATCTTTCATTTTATTTAAGGGAATGTCTTTTGCTAGGGAGAAGAGGGCCAAATGCATTTAAAATCTAGTATATTTCCAAGTTTTAAAACTTTTGCTCATATCTAGACAGTTAAGAGAAAGAGATCAAACGCCTGCAACGGACTTTAGCTCATCTTTTTCCCGATTTAGTTCATCAAAGATATTTTAATGGCTGTAAGTTGTAGGGATTGAGACTACATTGTGAATTTGCCGAAAGGCAGCGTTTTTCAAGAAAATGTGTCAAATTGTCATTTTCTAAACTTCTTAAGATTCAGTTTTCCGAAATTTCTGTATCAACTTTCGATAGTATCGGCCAAATTTGATATAGTTAAGTATCTGGAAACATTTCCACAGTGATTCGTTTAGATTAAAATCATGCTCGTGTATGATTGCTTATACAGATATCATCGAAATTAACATCTTATTGACGTATTATCATTTAATTTTGTTATGGCGTATATAAGGAATAATTGCATTATTATTACAAATAACTAAAGTGGTGCTGATTGATATATTTAAGTTTCGGCTTAAGATTTTCTTAAATACATTTACAAGAATAAGTTATGGTACATTTAGACCGTCCACTGAAAATTAAATAAAACGGTAGGAACAATACCTAACTAGATAAATAAACACAGATACATAAACACTTTGGTTCACGTGCGTACAAGAGATATTGTAAAATGATAAATTTAGTGGAATTCTCAATCTCAATTGATTTTATCACGTTTTGCTATTTTTTAAGAGCAATACCTAATTTAATTACTTGGATGATCCGCTTGATCCTCTTCTGATAATTTTTCTCTTTAATGAAGTTTCAAATGGTACTCTTTTCGATTCATAAATTTAGACAGCGAAAACAAAACAACAGTAAAATGTAATACAACACATAATATGAAGTGTTGGATTTTCGGGTGTTGTCTCGCTAGAGGGGCTTAGGTTGTCTAAACGACGTTTCAGCAAATCCCATCTCCCGTCTTCAGATTCTTACTGATAACTACCAAGTTGATTTTCGGATGTTGTTCCGCTAGAGGGGCTTAGGTTGCCTAAACGATGTTTCGGCAATTACCAGCTGCCGTCTTCAGGTACTTGCTGATAAGTACCTACAGCAACTTCTCGTTGCTCATACTGAATTCTGTGAAACTTTCGTTTATATGAAAACGCTGTTAAAATGATAACCGATCTGAAAGAAACTACAGAAGCACTTGTCTTTATAATTAGGTATTTGCTTAATTCAATGTAATCCCCAGTAACAATTGTAGTTTTAAAATAATCTACAAGTTATCCTAAAAACTTATTTCAAAGACTTATAAACGTAAATAGCTTGGAAGGACTCTATGAAGCCGATTTAAAACCTTTATAAGAGTACAGGGGCCCATATAGAGAAGGGCCTACATGCCTCTTTTTAAGACTACTATTAAAACTTTCAGGTTTTAATGAATTATCTAAAGCTTTACTCAGAGACTATCTGAAGAGTGTTATAAAACCATACTTGGTTTAGGATATGCATTATATCAAAACTTAAAAGACGCACAAGTGCTTTGAGCAGACTTTTTGTATTTAACGAAGTAAAAATAAATCTATTCTACATGCACTCTGGGCAGCTATAGTTATAAAATGTACAACTGGCGACTACTAAGAACAGTTCAGAAAAACAGTTAAAGATGGACTACTTGTAATGAATTAACGGTGCTACTTATCATAGCTGGGTAGTACTTCGGTATCCGGATACAGTATCCAGATACTTTTTGTGTATCCGAAGGCTGTGTCTGAATCCTTTGGGAAAAATGTATCCGTTATCCGTATCCGCCAGGTAATTATCAAAGTATTCGTATCCGGATACTTTTCATCTTTCCACGGATACAATTCATTATTCCCGCACTTAACGTGAGATAGTACTGATAGTAGTACTCTGCGGTCAAGAACGGTAAACTAGTTCTTGCATCTTGCTCTGCGGTGTTCCCCGTGTAACACAGTAGAAGAGGGAAAATGCGCTGATGGCTGATGCGCACAAAAATGAACACAAATACACTAACAGCTGATTGAGCGTGTCTATAGTCCGTTCGTTTTAAGAAGAAGAAACTGAGCTTCTTTACCTCGAAGAATATTCTGTTGTGATGAAGCCACTGGCAGACGTCCTTGATCTCCTGCAAGGAGAAAACAACACTTTTTTCGGTCTGTTACTTCCAAGTTTGGTATCCCTTCTAAACAAGTACGAAAAAATGGCAACTCAATCAAGGATGAAAAACGGTGGAGGACATCTGATCAAAATGTGGATCCAGAGCTTGAAGACGCGTTTTTCAGATGCCTTAAATCTTGGTCGAGAAGAGCCCCTAAGTGCTGCTTCTTTCGCAATTTAAGTTGCGATGGTACCATGCCATAAAGAACCCTCAGAAAACAGTTGGTGACATCAAATCGACGATCATAAAACGTGTGGAAGAACTCACGTCGTCAGAATCATCATCAGGTTCAGATGAAGATGACCAACAAGGGAAGAAGTCCGACGAGTTTTCTTATTTCCACGGAGATACCAATGATACCATCACAGTCGGAGAGAACGATAACGCGCAGAACGATGTTGGTGTGAACAGATCCAATCCCAATAATACTTCTAAAATTGAACTCGACCTTTTAAGATATCTCGAGGACAAGAGATCAAACATGCAAATGTTGAATGAGTACTCAAGAAACTCTCCATGAAGGACAACACATGCCTGCCGTAATCCGATGACAATTTTGAAACTTTTGTGTTGACAAAAGCAAATTCAAACAAAAATAATACATTTTAATATGTGGTTTCATTTTGCAATTATTATTATTTGACAAAATAAAGTTTTCTTGAACCATATACTTACACTTTCTCTTTGAATTTCGTGAAGCAGAGTTTTCAATAGAAAAAGTATCCGCATCCGTTATCCGGAAAAAGTATCCGGATACATGTATTTAGAATATATTTTGCAACTAGAAGTATCTGTATCTTGTATCCGGTATCCGAACGCCATTGCCGGTATCTGTATCCGATATCCGGATACATTTGACCAGTATCCGAACCAGCGCTGCTACTTATAGTGGCTAAAATTTTCAACGAGGCTGAGTTTACTGTAGAACGTGTATTAATTCTTAAAAATTTGTGCGCTCCATAAAATCTCAATTTTTTTAAAATATAAATAATTATTAGAGAGAATTAGCAAAGAGAGCTTTAGCAGATGCCCATAACATGGTTTAGTATATGTAAATTGTCTTTATAAAACATTTCTATTAGGTATAAATTACAATTTTTTGTTCAATCCGATGGGACATTCCCAATATGGCTGACCGTTATATACCTCGACGGCTGGAAATAAAATGGCGGCTGAATGTCTAGACCCGATAAGCTGTGAATAATTCTACTTCAAACATGTTTTGTCTTAATATGCCTATTACATTACCAATTGCTCTAAGTATTCCAATTTATTCTTGTAAGAATATGTTTTAAGTTTCATTGCTCTTAACGTATAATTTTAAAATTTGTAGGCTTATCTTATAGTTAAATTTTAAACCATTTGAGCACACAACAAAACCGCTTTAAAACCTATAGAATTTATGGCGCTCGGATAACATAACCTAAAAATCAGTTTGTCCTATTATGTTTAAGACTGATTGTTTATTACAGATGTTTATTTGCATCATTAAAACTCTAACAAGCAGTTGGTTCTATGAAGGTTCGATCTGAAATTTAGTGATTTCAAAGCATATTAGATTTATAGCCCAGCATTAACAACCACCTCTAATTAATTTCATAAAACAATGAGTAAACCATCTGGCATAAATCAGTGGTTTGTGAGGTGGCCATTATAAAACACCGATAAAACCTAAATAAATCTAAAAAGCATTTAAATTCTTATTTGGGAATATAAGAGAAATAGATATAGAAATAATGTACTTATGTATTATACAGGGTGGCCAGAGTTACACCGCCAAACGCTCAGGATATATTTTTCAGGATAAAACAAGACTCTCTTCATCTATTCAAGTTTTTTACAAAAATTCACCCCCTGAGCTAGAGTAAAGAGAAAAAAAGAGCCCAGTTTGGCAGTTAACTCTGGGCTATCCTGTATATTATTATATTTTTTAACAATTTCAGACATACGATTGGAACGACAAGAGTATCTTGTTGTCCTCGTTCTTCTGGGGGTACGTAGTCTTGCAACTTTTCGCCGGGTCGTTGGGTAGAACTTATGGTACAAAATGGATACTAGTCGGAGCTATGTTCATTAATTCAACAGCTTGTATACTGATTCCAATGGCAGCTGATAAATTAGGGTCCAAGGGAGTCATGGGCTGTAGGGTGCTTCAAGGATTGTCGCAGGGATTCTTCTTCCCCTCAATTCAGAATCTCCTTGGACAATGGGCGCCAGTAACGGAAAGGTCCAGACTTGCCACGATAGTATTTTCGGGTAAGATAAGAAAACACTACTGTGCACTCGTTCATAGGTTTAGGCTACATAATTCGTGACTGTAAATAATTGAACAAAAATACTTCTATTGTACTCATATGCATGGTCAAATCTTGAATACGCTTCAATGATGTGGAGTTCTGGCTATGAATATCATAAAAAGAGCATTGAAGAAACTTTTTGTTGGTTTAAAACTGTATAAACTGATCCAGAAATAGATTTTCCACATTAGGACTTATTACCTAAATTTAAGTTTAATAAAGAAATGTTTAAATAATAGATTAAACATTAATAATAATTAGTGCCTTACTTTTAGGATCAACCCACCGAAAATGGCCCAAAAATAAATAAGTAAAAATTTTGTAAAATTTAATTTTAGGTGTATCTTTCGGCACCATTATCACCTATCCAGTAACTGGTTACATTTCTGCGTCTTGGATCGGCTGGCCATTCACATTTTATTTGTTCGGGATCATTGGTTATGTTTGGCTAGCTGCATGGGCCACATTCGGAGCCAATAGCCCCGCCGAGCACTCAAAGATATCTGACGATGAAAAGATTTATATAGAAACATCATTGGGCACTACTGAGGATTCTCAAGTGCGTATACAATTATTAGTTATAAAGTACCTAATGAATATTAACATTTACATTAAACCCTTCTCTTTATTGTAACAGACAGTGCCAACTCCGTGGAGGGCCATTTTCACCTCTTTACCCGTATGGGCTTTTATTGTGGGCTGGTTTGGTCAGAATTGGGGGTATGCAACTTTGCTCACCGAAATTCCAAACTACTTGAACAAGATAATGAAATTTGACATGGAATCCGTAAGTTTAATTAATCATATTTTCTCCGATATCATTGCATAGCATTTCTCAACAATGCTTATTAGTATTCACTTAGATTTCAAAGACAAATTTTCATTACAGAATAGTTTGCTATCAGCTGCGCCATACTTAGCACAATTCATATTTAGTTTTCTGTTTGGCCAACTCTCAGATCACATGATTAATCACAGTTACGTCACGAGGGGAACAGCAAGAAAGATATGCAACACACTTGGTAAGCTAGGAAACTTTTCTCATAAAACTTGTATCTATGGTCGTTTTTACCTACACTTATCTGTCCGGCGAGTTGTCTGAGTACTTCCAGATGAGCCAATAACTTGAAATTTGATCGATATGGGGGTAAGAAGTATCAACGCGACCCTCACTCCTTAAACACATTTCATTCACATCTTGTACAAAATAACTTAATTTTAGGAACTTGTGTGCCAGCCGCTGCATTGATTACACTAGGATTTCTACCTGAGGACGCAACAGCATTATCGGTAACGATGATAATAATAGCCGTTGGAGTAAACGCCGGCGTATTTTGTGGATTCCAAGTAAACCCTATCGATTTGTCGCCAAAATTTGCGGGAACTTTGATGGGAATTGGTTCTTCATCTAATTTATTTTCTTTGATAGCCCCTCTTGTAGTTCAAGCGGTTGTAACGGATGAGGTACGTATGAGGAGGAGTAAGTCCTGTTATTTTATAAAAGAAGGTAACTTACGGTGAGAAACTAGGTTCCGAGGTTTTCCTTTTTTTTGAGCCTAGCAGCAGCCTTTTCGCAATATTATTAAATTGGGGTTTAATTTATTTTTCAGACTGACAAAAGCCTTTGGAGGATTATATTCATAGTATCAGCCTGCATTTACGTAGCATCTGATATATTTTTCGTGATATTTGCTGCTGGTGAGAATCAATGGTGGGATCTCATAGACCATCAAAAAACTGAATTAGTAGGTAAGGAAGAAAGTGGAAGCGACAACCAAATATTAACGAAGTTCTAAAAGTGAACATGTGATTCTTTTTAGTGAATAAACTATATTTAAGTACCAAAAAGTTGGTAGTTGGGATACCGGTGTCCCATAAAATTTTGTATTTTTGTACCGATAAGTTGTTCTTTTTTTATAATAAAAAAGTGTTATACAACATTTGACTAATTTTTATTTTCACCGATCAGATAAAACGCTCTTAGTGTTTGACAATTTTAAGTTGTTAAGGAATTTTCTTACTTTTTGTTGGGTATTTTGCCACCGAAAAAAAATATTAATGAAAAAACCTCTGCGCCAAACTGATCAGACAGAGGTTGGTTAATGAATGCATGATTGTTTCAAAAAATCTCACACCTAAAAATATATAAGCTAGAACATGTTATAAACTAAAAAATGAAAATGAAAGCATTAAGTAACATGCTCATGGAAATTTTTTATGAAAGTAATATTAATAATCTAGCTTATAAACCCATTGTATGATGGAGATCTGTAGATGACATTTTTGCTATATGGCCTTATAGTAAAGAATGTTTAAGTAATTTTTTGAATCAGATTAACGAAAAAGAAGCTTAAATTAGATTTACAATAGAAATAGAAAATAATTCTACATATTTTAATTAAAAAATTAGATAACACATACCAAACCAGTGTGTATAGAAAACAAACACACACAAACGGATACTTAAATTTCTATTCAAATCTACATATTAGTGTCAAGAAAGGTGTTTGTATGACAGAGCAAAAATTAATTCTTCAAATGATGCAATATTAAGGAAAAGCAATTTATAAAAACTGTCTTATTAAATAATCAATATCCTGATAGTATCGTTGATAGTCAGTTGTTGAACATTGGCAGAAGAGAGAATATACTATCACAACCTGAGATATTTAGGTCAACGGCAGTAATTCCATATATACAAGGTTTATCGGATAAATGACGAAAAATTGGGAATAGGTTTTCCGTACGAACGGTTTTTCAAGCGGGCTCCACGCCAAGATCGGTTTTATCAAAAACCAAACCTCTAAATATTGTTCAAAATTGTACTTATAGTGTTTGTATGAGTGCGGAAAACAGTACATAGGTGAATCATCTAGACCTTTGAACGTAAGGCTTGGGGAACATAGAAATTACGCTAGAAGGGGAGAATTTGAAAAATCCAAATTTTTTGAACACGCGTGGGATAATAATCACAGGATTCAATTGAACTCGGTGAAGATTTTGGAAAAAGAGAGCAACGGAACTAAAAGAAAACTTAACGAATCCGCGATTATTTTATTAAACGAGGATAGATGCGTTTCAAATTATTCAATAGAGTTTTGTATTAGTTGGTTGCCCATCCTTAGAGACGAAGTAAGTAATATATAATTCAATGTCTCACGTGACTATGGAAATACATAAACAAAGAACTGTCATGGTTGACGGCCAAAAGTTTTGAGAACGGAACTAGATTCTCTTCAGAAACCTTAACTGTCTATAGCTTTCATTTTAATTTTCTAGTTTATAACATTGTTCTAGTTTATATATTTTCAGGTGTGAGACTTTTTGAAACAGTCAAGTATTCAAGAACCAATTTCGGTCTGATCCGTTTGGCGCAGAGGTTTTTTCGTTGAAATTTTTTAATGTTTTTCAGTGGCAAAATACCAACAAAAAATATTTGTTAAGGAATCTAATAACTTATATTATGCTAGGCATGATTTTATTTTGCGACTAGCTTTAAAAATAACAGTAGATGATTTTTAAATTCATCACAATTTCAAATTTCATATACAATTGACATAAAATCATGATAAAAACGCATAGCGGTTAATTGTACACAAAAGTGCATATTTTTATAACCTTGATATGTGTAATAAATTTTAATTGATTTTTAATCTACTTCGGTACATACCAGATCCGTCCTTACATAAGAGAATAATAAGATTGTATCACCCACGATTACAAAATTATATTACAATTTTTATTAAAACAAAAGTTCGGTTCAATTTTAAAAAGTTTACGTCTGAATGAAATTAGACATACTGCAAACACGTTAAACTATAGTTCTTCTTATTTGTCCAGTGGGTGAAAAAAATGCAAAAAAAGCAGAAACTCAGCCTCTCGCTCTGAGTGAGGGGTAAATGGACGCATTCGCATACGTAATTTGAAAAATGAAAAGTATGTTAGCACCTTAACTTCGCTGTGACATATTACAGAATGGCCATATTATAGTTTAAAAATAATAATTACATTGTGCGTTACTAAGTCATTTTCAATAGTATTACCTGTACAAACAGACACAATATGCTAGCGCAGTACAGAATCGGCTTTGTTTCGTATTATACGTGGTAGCACGGGAGCCCATCGATAAAAGTGGCTTCGGGCACCGCAGTTACCGCCGCTTGGTGGCATCTGTAGGTACTTCTTCAAGAGAAAGGTAAAAAACAAAGGCCGGTTAAAAAATTCTGAAAAAATTCAGCCACATTCTCTGGGCAAAAATAAGCAACTTTGGTCTCTTGGTGTTTTTACCCAAAGTGCTTCCTTCTCCCGAAAGGAAATAAAAAAAGAAACATATTTGTAGTTTATTTACTTAGATGAAAAGATTTAAGAAGCAAAATTTGTTTATTTTTGTTTAAAGAATTTGCCTACATTTTTTGGGACTTCTCTGAAGAAAGAAAAGAAAAAATCTAGGGAAATTCTTGGCCGAAATTATTTTTACTAATAGTTTATGGTCTAAAAGACCACACACATAGTATACGACTAGTTCTCAGGAAATGCAATGCTTATTACAGCAAATGCTGCTGAAGCATTAAAATATCAGAACACAAAGTGGTATTGAAACATTCTTTATAGGATTTTGCAAACAGCAGAAAAATTAACTATCTATAAAAGAAAAACTTTGTGTAGAAATATTAATGAAATCTTTGCATTCTTTCGATAACCTGAAATGAAAATGTAATCCATTGGAATGAACATTTTTTAAGACAAGGTAGATAAATAAATTCATTTTAGGTCTTTGTTCTCATTTTTAACTGAATCTTCATAATCGTAGGGGGTTATGTGGATACTAGTTTAATCTGCATGGCCGTAGGGGACTGTGTGGATGCTAGTGTTAGAATGAGAATTGTCAAATAAGAAATTAGACAAATTCATTTTAGGATTTTAATTTGCTAGCATAACCAGAATTCAGGTTATCGAAAGAATGCAAAGATTTCATTAATATTTCTACACAAAGTTTTTCTTTTATAGATAGTTAATTTTTCTGCTGTTTGCAAAATCCTATAAAGAATGTTTCAATACAATTATAAGCAAACAAATAATAATTCATTTTTAAACAAAGTGGTACAAAATATCTACAAATAATTACAAAAACGATAAATACAAATTAAAATTTAAATTATCTCTACTCTACGCACTTAAATATATTTTAATATTATAAAAACCCATATTAGCCAAATAATTAACAATCTCTCTTTTAAACGATTTTACATTATCCACATTTTTAATGGAATTTGAAATTTTCTTATATAATTTAATCCCAATATAACTGGGGCTTTCCTCAAATTTTGATAAATTGTGTAATAGTGGTTAAGTTTCATCTTCCACGTGTATTATATGTATGATTAAAATTATTAGCTGGAATCGTACTAAAACGTTTCTTAACATAGAGAACTATTTCTAAAACATAAATACACGCTAAAGTTAATATATTTATACCCTTTAAAATATTTCGACAAGATGAATATTTAGACACCTGCTATATAACATGTAACGAACTGCTTTCTTTTGAAGTTTAAATATTGTTTCAAAATGAACATCCCCAAAATATAATTCCATATGACGCTCTAGAAACAAAATGTGCTTAATAACATGCATAATAACATGACAACAGTGAACAGTGAACCTACCTACCAGATTTTTCAATATAATGTATAACAAACGGAAGCAAGTTTTTTTGCCACAGCATCTATATGAGGCTCCCAACTAAGGGCATTATACAGATTCAGCAAATTTAGTTTTAGGTACGTAAACTTGTTTCTGCGCAGATAAACCACGCCTTGTTGTAGAATTGGTATAAGGCAATAGCGCCATCGCTTGACCGCGACGAGTTGAGAACAGCGCGAGCGCAGTGAGCGCACCCATTCTGCTTTTAATAGCGTAGCTGTTTAGACGTGTGAGAATAAAATAAATTAATGTCAATTTCGTTATTAAAATGCCGTGTGTTTATACAACTGCAGAAAAAGTGCAAATTGTGAAGTGGTACTTCAGGGGCCATTCCACTGATGACACAATAAATTTATTTACTGTGGCATATCAAGACAGACCAATCCCCTCAGCTAGCATAATTTCATACATTATTAAAAAATCTGAGAATTTCGGGTGCGTCGTGAATTATTGTAAAAAATGCTGCCAACCCGAACCCCGTCATCAACAAATGAGCGAAGAACGTGAAATTCGCGAAACTAATGTCTGTGCACTTCTTAAAACTAGTGAACCTTGTTCTAGAAGACAAATTGCTGATGAAGTTGACATGAAGGAAAAAACTGTAAGAAATATTTTGAAAAGAAATGGGTACAGTTGTTTTAAAGTTCAAACAACGCAAGAAATATTTCCCGAGGACAATTTCAAACGGACGGAATTTTGTGAAATCATGATAAATAAAGTGAATGAGAATGAAAACTTCTTAAAGAACATATTGTTTACAAATGAATCATTCTTTTCATTACATAGGAAACACAATCCATCCGTAGTACGATATTAGTTTGTTGCTGTGCGAACTCAGTATCCTCAAAAGTTGAACGTTTGGATGGGAATTTTAGACAATCATATTATAGGCCCACTGCTAATTGATGGCAATTTAAATTGCAATAAATATTTAGAGCTCTTACAAAACCAAATAATTCCTGCAGTTCAAAATCTTCCTGTCAACTTTGACGACATTTGGTTTCAACAAGACGGCTGCCCAAGTCACAATACCTTAACTGTTATTAATTTTCTGGAAAGAGCATTTCCCAATCGTTTAATAGCTACGAAGGGAATGATAAAATTGCCCCCCCCAGGTCATCTGATCTAGCACCCCATGATTTCTTTCTGTGGGGCTTTTTAAAGGAAACCACGTACAAACATGCGCTTGAACGAGCCAATAATTTAGATGAATAACGAGAAAAACTTATCCAACTTTGTGCAAGCATTACTCCAAATCAAGTCAATGATATGAGAGGTTCATTGTATAATCGGTTTGGCTATTGTTTGGCACAAGAAGGTGGTTTGTTTGAATCCTTACTTCATTAATTTGTTGTTTGATAATTATTAGTTGATTTTAGTTTCTGAGGGTTATTTAATTTCATTTTAATGTTCTATTTTCATTTCGGTTTTAATAAGAATTATTATTTTATTCCCATAGCATCTACGGCTAAAAAAGAAACTGCAGAAATGTTTTCAACAGAAGAAATTATTTGTCAAAAATGTGACAAATAACTTCTTCGCTTTTGACGAAGAGATATTTTCTCGTTTCGTATAAAAATGATTACCTACGTCCGCATCCATCCTTAGTTCATACCGTACTAAATTCAATTCATTGTGTGTCTCTGCTTTCACGATTTATGGAACTAGCGGGGCGTGGTCAAGTACATCGTTATTCCTATACCCTAAACTGAATTTTCCGAATCTGTATATGTACACATCAAGAAATTTTGTTGTTACTCCGATTTTTCTTTAATTCTTATTAGTTGGCATTCGTTATACGTGGAGGTTCTAGGTGAAAAAATAATAAACAGTTTTAGAGATATTTAAAATCAGTTTATCTGCTTTAAAACAATTTGCATACTTTACCATATAGCACGTGTACTGTCCATGGCCTCTGAAAAAGTATTTTTGCAACAAACATACGGGTTATCATCTACAAACATAATAAGAAAATCCGCAAAGAAATTAGGTAACTAAGTCATTCACATAAAATGAGAAAAGCAATGGACCAAGGACTGGTCCTTGTGGAACTCCAATATTTAGTTTCAGTTTGTCTGATTTGACATTATTATGTTATTATGCTTATTATATTATTATGTTATTTGTGTGGAAAACGGCTATGCTGAACTCCTTCCAATTGTTTAAGCTTTCATTCATACACAATAAACACTTTTATTATTATTAATAAAATCAACAATGATAATGTATTTAACCACTGAAGCCTCATGATTTTTGGTCCAAATTTTCTTACAATCGATAACATAGTTTGGAAGTTATGAGCAAGTTAAGCCGCGAAAGGGGGGGGGGGGCGTTCTAGGAAACACAATTTAGAGGTATCCTTATTGTTATTTATTACAAATTATACGATGTCGAGGTACTACCCATAGTAGAATCGTCCCGTGTAGAAACCAGTGCCAAACCAATAAATAAAAAAAAACTGTTTCGGTGTATAGAAGATACCAATTTTCAGAGAACGGTCCTGGCATTTGATGCACACACCTACGCAGATCACTAGACATTTCATAATTAATAACGGAAACCAATGAAAATTTACATTAAATATTATGTCATTTATGGATATCTGTTGCGTATTCATTCGGTTTCGGAATGTGAGATTTATCGTTGTTCGAATTTTATGCGATTTCCGCTGCCATTAACTAATTATTGCAATGTGAAGGTCAACGCAAAATTATATGTTATGAGTTTATTGCGATACGGTAGACATTGGCATTCCTATTTTGTACAAAAAAAAAGATTAAATAAAGTGTAGTAACTTCATTATACGGGATGCTCTGCCAGCTCATTGACAACATTTATTTTATAGATGAAAATTGCTGTAATCTTAAACAAAAATATTGTCTCCCTGCTAATCCAGAAGTGCTGCGTAAATAATTTTTCACCACATGATATGAATAATATTTTTCTTTCAGCCAGTCAGTCTTTGGCCGCCACACACATAATGCATACGTTACCGTTGGTCTACCAACCGAAAGATAAGACCAGTAGATCATTTTCGGCTTTAGACCCCAAATCTCACCAACCTGCCTGTAGCTTTGGTAAGTTCTCTATCTAAATTTGAGTTCCCGGTAAGTTTTTGATCCAGGATTATTTCCAGATATTTAACTTCACTGGAAAAGTTCACCACTGTTCCATTTAACACAGGAGTTCTTAAACTTAATTTTTCCCTTTTGGTAAACGGAACAATAACTGTTTTGCTCGGATTTACACTGGTTATGATATTGTACAGACTACTAACATGTCATAGGGACCTCTCTACAAATAACAGCAAAACTATGAATAGATTTCATTGAGAGAAACTGTGATCACCTTTGTTAAAATATTTTTATTCTTTTAGAAGTTATTTAATTTTTTTTTAAATCACTGTGTACCCTGTAGCTCGGTTAATATCAATTTTTGAACCAAGGTAAGTTTCGCTGAATTGCACTATTTTTGCGTAATAAAACTGCTGATGCTTTTGTACCATTACTTATGGGACACCCTGTATATTACAATGATCTTTGCATTTACATAGCATAAGTCAACAAACCATCAGCCTTCCTGTACTGTTTATGCAAATAAGTACGCCGCTATTCGCAAGGCAATACTGTTTATTAATTCTATGCCTTAAAACATCATTAGGATCAAGACATGAAATGACCTGATTTGAGCGTAATTTGCCTTGAACACAACTCGAATAATTTTAGCGAATTTATTGCCCGCTTATTTTTTCCTGGCTTGTTCAGTAGCTTAATTGATATGTTGTTAATATAATGTTTTAAAATTAATATACCACTCGGAATTATTTGACATTATAGCAATGAATTCAAGACCGATTTAACCTAGACACATATTTACGTATAAGTCTTCAGTCAAGTAGTCTCCGTTGGATATTTGTAGTTGTATGTTTGTTGTCTCTCCACTTATGGCACCCATGACAATGAAACTCTGCACAGAGAAATGTAAGGTGACCTTACCATAGAAATTATACGATAATCTATGAATATAGAAAAATAATTAGCACTTGTAGTAATACCAAAGATGAGAGAATTAACAAGATAGAACAGCCGGCGGAAAACCTTTTATCTTATAGCAATGGCGCCATTGCCACAATGTGACAATCAGACGGAGAAGGTAACATTAGAAAGAGAGGCCAAGAAGTGAAAATTGGACAACACTGTCCCGATTGAACGACGCAATCCTTGCAATCATCGGGATATTGGAAACGATAACACCATACATAAAACATAAACTTACGATCCACTACACCGCTGTATTTCCGCCTTAAATGAAAACTGGTAACTTAACCCCCTGTGATATATGCAACCCATATTACATATGCGTATACGCAGTCTCACTCGACCGCGACACCGCTGTATTTCCACCTTAAATGAAAACTAGTAATTTGACCCCCTGTGATATATGCAACCCATATTACATTTGAGTATATCAGCCGTTGCATACGATAGTCTCAGTGGACTACGACACCGCTGTCTTTTGACTTTGAACAAAAACTGGTAACTCAACCACATATACGAAAACATTTCCAATGTTAAAAACATGTTGCTTTGTAATATATGTCACAAGAATTATTTCTATGTTTATATGTAAGGTATCAATTTGGTTAGATATAGATAATTTAATTCATAGTATGAAAAGAGACATGTGTGAATTAAAGTGTGAGTGGTTAAAAAATATAAACTTTTTTTAAATATAAACAAAATAAAACATATTAAAATGACATCTAGACAAAGAAAATTCCATTTACCACAATTTATTTTAACGCTCGAAAGATTGAAAAAGTGAAACAATATCAAATGTATTAATTTAAACGTATTATTATTATTATTGTTATTAGAATTGATTATAAAAATTGAGCTGTGTCTTCTACATTTCCTTATTGTTGGATAAATGATAATGTAACAATTCAAGAACATTAATTGTTGTTTAGCCTCAGATCTAATATTTTATAATCGCTATATTTATAATCGGTAATTTATATGTACCTAAAAAAGCTTCATTGATTCTTTTTAAGACAATGACAGACCTCGCACGAGGAAATCATAACAAAAGATTAACGAACAAAACTTTTAATACTTACAATATAATATTTAAATATAAATACATATATATTTTTTGTTTGTTTATAATTAAAGTAAAAGTACTTTTTGCGAATAGCAGAAAATGTAATATAAGAAAAAATGTTTGAGCTTTTAGTCGCCAAATTTAATGTAAATCTATATTTTTAAATTTTTATCTTAAATTTGTACACTTAACTACCAATTTTAGCACAATTTTATCCACGACACGGCAATTCATTTGCTGCATAGATGTCCAAATCTAGGTCCTGAACATGTTGGAAAAGAAAAAAATATCATTAGAATTTAAGTACTTACGTTAAATTATATACTTTTTAAGATTTTGTTAAAAGTTAAATAAGTTAAGACTAAGCAACAAAGTACAAGACAAGCTGTAAGTGCAAAATTAAAATAAAGAAAGCGATATAAAACCTAGTGCTAGGACAATGTTAGTAGCAAGTTGAAATTAAGGCACAGAAGACAGGAACTATAGTTCCTGTCTTCTGTGAATAAGGACAGATGTCAGAGACTGACATCAAGAAATACTTATCAACATAATTTATGGACGAATGACCTTGACTGAGAACTGAACAAGCAGGCTTAAAAAAAGAAATGTTCTTGATATTAAAGGAGATCTGAAAAAAAAATAAAAGAGAAAAAATAATCAACAACGAATTAGAGACGGTGGTTTTCAGGGAAGAGTGAAAAATAAAGAAAATTTAAGTGGAAAGATAAATAATATTAATCCAAGAAGGAAGGTTTATAATTAATAAGTTATTACAAAAAAAATATAACTTATCCAGTAATATTCAAAAGTCAGACAGTTATCTGCTAGATATCAGAAAATAACCAAAGAAGATATTGATATTAAGCGGATATGAAAAGTAAAAAATTTAAAACAATTTAATAAGAACAGTTAACAAACTCAACGGTAATAGTAATAAATTAACTTAAAAAGAAACAATAATAAAATTTGAGGGATACATTGTATTTAGTTATCAAATTTAGTCATTTTCTAATTAGATACAAGTAAATTAGCTGGACACTGGGTATTATGGAGGTAGCTATTAGTTCTGAACAATTTCAACGATATTTGTTTAAATAGTTCTAAAATAAACAGTTACAAGGATTATAAGAAAAATTCATTTCATTTATAAGTAAAAAAAAAAAAATATAGATTCGGCAACTTACATTGCAGCACTGAACTGAAAAAGTGGAAGATCAGTTGCTTAACAGTAATTAAAAGTTTCACATTCTTTTTAAAGAAACACATAAAAAACATAAAATCTCAAATTAAAAGGTTTTATTTTGTAAAAATAAATATACAGATTCAAAAAAAATTCAAATAGAAAAGATTATTACTATCAAAATTTTATGAGTAACTGACAACGAACCCTGGGATAAATGCTAGACTGACTTAACCTAAGCAAAAGAGTAGAGATTAAATCCATATAAGCAGTATTACACCAATTTCTAATTGTCAGTAAATATAAAAAGGTAAGCAAATGCTATTTGTTATATTTATTTAATAAAAGATTAAGAATATATATAATATTATGTATGTATGTGTGTCTATACGGTTCAAAACATATACTCAAATTTTAACTCACTTTTCAATTATATCACTTCCACATCCACGTAGTGGATTGGAAGTATAGTAATCGTAAAAAAAATTCAAATTTTTTTTTTCTTGAAATAGGTTTAGAATGTCATGAAACGTCGAGGTTTTAAATTTGAGCGAAAAAATCCTGTTTGTCGATCTGTAACTTTTTTGTCCGTACATTTTCTCCGGGACGGTTTAAGACATTGTCTTGAAATTTTGTACACGTATATATTATAATGACATGCGGAACTGGATTGTTTTTTGAACATATCCGGTGAAGGGTTGGGGGTAAATAAGGAGAAATAAGTATATTACACCCGTGCCATTATTCAAGGGGTTGGAAACTAAGTAAAGCAAGCTGGTAAGAGTACAGACACTTGAAATTCGAAGTATGTACTAGAAGCAAAGTACTCAAATATTTTTACAACATATTTCAACCCCCCACCACCCCCACTCCATTATTAAAGGAGTTGATAAAATAAAATTGAGATATTCACTTGAAATTTGGTAAACGTAAGTATTATAACGACATCTGGAACTAGGTTATATTTCGGGATGATTCCGTTTAAAGGTTAAATAAGGGTAAATAAGGAAAAATAAGCAAAACAAGCTGGTAAGGGTACAGAAACTTGAAATTAGGTTATCTACTAGAAGCCGAGGCCTCAAATTTTGTTATAATATTTTTCAACCCCCCTACTCCACTATTAAAAAGTTGATAAAATAAAATCAAGATATTCACTTGAAATTTGGTACACGTATATATATTATAACGACATCTGGAACTAGATTATATTTTGAGATGATGCCGTTGAAGGGTTGGGTTTTAAATAGGGGTAAAAAGGGGAAAATGAGTAAAGCAAGCTGGTAAGAGTACAGAAACTTGAAATTCGGTATATGTACTAAAGGCCAAAACCTCAGATTTTTTTATAATATTTTTCAACCCCCCACCACCCCTACTCCATTATTAAAGTGGTTGATAAAATGAAGTTAAGATATTCACTTAAAATTTGGTACACGTATGTATTATAACGACATCTGGAACTAGATTATATCTTGAGATGTTTCTGTTGACGGGTTGGGGGTTAAATAGGGGTAAATATGGGGAAAATACGTAAAGCAATCTGGTAAGAGTACAGAAATTTTTGATTTGGTGTATATACTAGAACCGAAGGCCTCAGGTTTTTTTATAACATTTTTCATCCCCACACCACCCCACCCCCCACTCCCTTATTAAAAGAGTTGATAAAATTAAATTGAGATTTTCACTTTGTGTATGTACTAGAAGCCGAAGCCTAAATTTTTACTTCCCTCGCATACCGAAGGGAAGTATTCTATTCGAGAAAAAATCACCCTCCGACATTTTTTGGGATTCTGACGTTTCAGATCACGGAGATTACGAAAATATAGGTTTTTCAATTCCGTCAGTCAGTCTGTCTGTCTGTCGGTCTATCTGTCTGTTGGTGCATTAACTAAAAAAACTAATTAACGGAGAGCAGTCAAATTTGGTAGGTAGTTGACCCTACTGACGGCGAAGAAATGGTAGAATTTTCACTGGAAAATATACAGGGTGGACCGTTTAAACGAAATAAATAGTGAAAAAATTTTTTTTTCGCTCAAATTTAAAATTTCCACGTTTCATGGCATTCTAAGCCTAATTCAAAAAAAAAAATATTTTTTTTTTACCAACATTTTTGAAAAATTTTGTACAACTAAAATTGAAATTTTTTTTTACTAACATTTTTGAAAATTTTTTTACCACTAAAACAGATGGAAATTTTTTTTTATTTCTTCAAATTTAAAATTTCCACGTTTCATAGCGTTCTAAATCTATTTAAAAGAAAAATTAGAATTTAAAAAAAATATTTTTAAATTATTTTACCACCAGATAGATTTTTTTTTCTTTGTTCAGATTTAAACTATCCACGTTTCCATGGCATTCTAAAACTATTCAAACAAATTTTAAAATGTTTTTGAAAAATTAAAAAAAAATTGAAAACATTTTTAATCTATTTATCACTACTATAGAATAGACGAAAACATTTTTTTCAAATTTAAAATTTCCACGTTTCATGACATTCCAAACCAATTTCGGAAAAAAAAAATTTGCAACATTTTGTTACCAGTTTGGAAGAAAATTTAACACTAGAATAGATGGAAATTTTTTTTTGCTCAAATTTAAAAGTTTCACGTTTCATGACATTCTAAACCTATTTCAGAAAAAAAAATTTTGAAAATTTTTTTCACCGACATTTTTCAAAAAGATTTTACTACCAAAATAGATCGAATTTTTTTTTTATTTGCTCAAATTTAAAATGTTCACGTTTCATAGCATTCTAAACCTATTTAAAAATATATATAATTTCTAACTTTTAAACTTTTCTTTACGACTGCTATAGAATAGAAGGAAACTTTCATTTTGCTCAAATTTAAAATTTCTACGTTTGACATTTTAAACCTATTTCAGAAGAAAAAATTTTGAAAATTTTTTTACCAACATTTTTGAAAAATTTCAAAAAAAATTAAATTTTTTAACCACCACTATACTTCCACTCCATTACGTGAATGTTGGATTGAAAATGTGACAGATGGCAATAATATCTGGCATATGCACCTATTATACTTTTATTGAAAAATGTACAGGGTGGTCATCCCAAGATATAATTCAGTCATGGTGGACATTTGTAAAGGTATTTGCGCAAGCCTGCCATATGTGGCACCTGCTATTTAGTATTGAAATTTTGCTGTTGGATAAGCAAACTGTATATTTTTTTGACCAAATATTATCAAGTTTTCTTTGTAATAATAGCAATAACTATATTCCGATTATTATTCTCAATGTCACTTCGTAATAATTAATTTTTTAGAGTGACCGCCATGCACAAATAACGAGGGAAGTTCTGTGTAAATACCTTTACCGATTTTTTTAATAATATTTTCCATTCCCCTCCCATTATCAAAGGGATTGAGAAAAATTAATTGAGATATTCACTTGATATTTGGTATACGTAGATATATATTAAAATGATATCAGGAACCAGACTGTATTTTAGGATCATTCCGTTGAAGGGTTGGGAATTAAATAGGGGTAAATAGTGGAAAATAAGTAAAGCAAGCTGGTAAGAGTACAGAAACTTGAAATTCCCTGTCTGTACTAGAAGCCAAGACCTCAGATTTTTTATATTTTTCAACCCCCCACCACCCCTATTCCATTATTAAAGGGGCTGATAAAATAAAATTGAGATATTATAACTTTATACAGTATTAAGGACATTAAAGAAAAGGAAAAAAGCAAAAATACTATTAAATAATTTTATCATGTAAACGAGAAATATAGGATAGAATTCTTTACTCATTAGGAAATATTTATATTTAATTTTAAATAAGTTTAGCGACATGGTTTTAAAGTCATTAAGTTTACTATAGTAGTGTCCCATATTATAAGAGAACGATGGTTGGTAGAGTGCATTCAGAGTAAACCTTTATGGCGAACATTTAAGTTATGAACATCGATGCGATATCTCTTTTCATTCTATGAATATTGATAACTAATTTATGATAAAAACATAGAATATGAAGCACTCTCCTCCTTTTCATATTTAACAACTAGGCGTCTTGTAGTCTTTGTGACATGTGATTAATCTTCTAATTCCATATATTTTTTTAATCCTCTAAGAATCATTTTCATCAATGCAAAAAAAATATATAAAATATCAGCGTAATTAAACTGAGATAATACCAAACTTTCACATTATACAATTTTTAATTTTTGATTTTATAATTGTCTGATTTTATATAGCAGCTTTAAATCAGCATAAGTCATAGGCTTTTTTAATCATATTGTTCACTTTCGTTCTGAGTCTGAAGGACTGATCTATTACTAAACCCAAATTCTTTTCCTCGAATGCATTATGCAGTGTATGAGTATTTACCGAAATATTGAGTGTTGGAAATATTTTCAATTTTGATTTTAGGACCAAAAATTACCAATGAAGACTTTGCTTCATTAATAAACAATGAATGATTTCTAGCGGCATTCACCAACCTATTTATATCCTGGCTCAAATATGCAACGAAAGAATAAGTTGGGTGTCATTAACGTAAAAACGATTCTGACAATCAATGACCTAGGTTAGATGGTGTTTCGATGTCGAAAATGACTTACCAATTAAATGTAAAATAAAAAAATTAAAAGCAGCGGCTGCCATGTGGCATATGGGCATTGTAGAATGATCAAATTAGCGTCAAAATGAGTACACATTTGTATGTGCCATTTTATGTCATAGAAATGGCTTGGCATTTGAATCGTGTTTCGCTCGGTTATGAGCTCTCAAGAACATCAGCCATTGTGAAGTCATTTCACTCAAGAATCAAGCAAAATTGAATAAAGTTTAATTATAGAATTAGAGGATAACCCTCTATACAAATATAAATATATTTTTCTAGGCATAACACTATTATGAATTAATATTGATTCATCAAATAGTCAAAAAATATTACGTAATTTTTTCAACTGTTTGCAATAAAATCTTTAATTTGAATATCAGAAAGGACTGACATACCAAATATAATCAAGGACAAGTTTTATTGATTAAGCAGACGTAATGAGGAACCGGTCAAGTACCAATACTTTATTGGAATTATTGTACATAAGAAACACATTTCCTAAACAAACTGTTGAAAACTGTTATTTTGGATATTTAACAAATACAACTTTCATGTATCTATCTAATGTTTAACATAAGAGTTTTGTGCTAAATATCCAACATAACATTTTTTAATAATTTTGAAAGCAGAAATAAAATATACTACTCTTAAACATAATTAAACTATTTAACGAACACGATAGTCAGAGACATGGAGAATTTGTATGCCAAATTTTATTATCAAAATTGCCTCTGATTGACGTTACAATACTCTTATTGATTGCAGCCGTGACATGCAAGTAGATCAAGAGTAACGAAATTACTTGTCAAGAATACAAATTTTTGAGAAATGAAAAACTAGTTTTAGTAATTTTCCAATGAAGTACAGGGTGATTCATCATAAATGTCCCTTTAACTTGGTTATTTCTGGACCGATTCGAGAATTACAAAAGCCAAATTAACTATTTTCAACAAATGAATGGGTAGACATGGACCTATAACGTGGCCACCTAGAAGTCCCGATCTCACGCCGCTTATTTTTTTGGGGGCTATATCAAAAATGAAGTTTAGCAACATCCTGACCTCATAGAGCAAAACGAGAATGAGCTATTTATAGGTTTATTTATATAGGTCCGATTTACTTGTATATACAATACTCACGACAAAAATTCTAGCATTCCTTGCTAAACTCCAGAAATAAAATAATGTTTGCACCATTTATAGTTGTTTTTTATTGTTACTATTGGTTTTTGAAAAACTTGGACAGCCGAATAAGATGGTCTAGGCCATGTTACTCAATTGTGGTACCACAGATTGGTTCAGTTGTTATTGGGTTTTAAAATTTTTTTGTCGTTTCAAAATTCTGTTTTTTGAGGTTCGAAATAGTCAACAAAAATTTTAACCCGGAAATGGCAGTGATGAAAAGTGGCGTTGATAATTTGAATAGTGAATTGATAAAGGAAGAAAAATATAATGGTATGTAAAGAATATTATAATAATTTCCTCGATTGAAAGAAATCGTGTCACTCTGGGAATATGACGGTTTCTTTATTTATTGATAGGAGTAATGAATCAATGTTTGCTTGCTGATATTTACAGTAGAAGGTATTTTTAAATAGAATTCAGCAAAAAGCCTAAAGGAAATTATTTATCATGAATCGAAAATAAGAATTTTTCTATAAGCTTAAAAACGATTTAAGTCGACTACAAGAAATAAAAATGTGTCCAAAAATTATGAAATAAAATTTCACTCGGATTTGTAAATGTCAAGCTACCTATTGGTGAATATAGAGTTGCTCTTAGCTTGACGATGAATCCTTTTTTTTTAAACCGCCCAGGAAATATAAAAGTATTAAACATCTAATAAAAAAGTACGAACGAAGACGGTTGCGCCCTTTGCTAAGATATTACAATTATAAAACCCCTGCCTAAGGAATCACTACTTCCACATCCAGATTTTTCATCCAAGTCACTTTAAAGGAAACATTTTGACTGTATATGCAATCTAGTATGTGGAAATTATTGATCATAGAATTTTAATAATATTTGGGGCAGATGTCATAGAAAAATTTGAGGCGTTGGTTTTTACCATATACGTTAAGAATGAAGTTTCTAGTTTGCTCTACTTATTATCCCCTATTCCCAACCTACCACCTCCAACCCCTTCAACGGAATCGTTTCAATCAGATGTTATTACAATACATACATGTACTAACTTTCAAGTAAATATTTCAATTTTATGTTATCAATCCCTTTAATAATGGAGAGGAGGTGGTGGTGTTGGTGGTGTTGGTGGGGGAAGTTGAAAAATATTAGAAAGAAATCTGAGGCCTTGGTTTCTAGTATATACACCTAATCCTAAGTTTCTGTACTCTTATCAGCTTGTTTAATTTATTTTTCCCTATATTCACTCCTTCAACGAAATCATGTCAAAATATAATCTAGTTTCAGATGTCGTTATAATACATACGTGTACAGAATTTCATGTCAAAATCTTAATTTAATTTTATCAACCCTTTTAGTGGTGGGGGGATGGATTGGGGGACAGATGGAAAATACTATAAAAAAAATTAGGCCTTTGCTTCTAGTATATACATCAAATCCCAAATTTCTGTATTTTTACCAGCTTGCTTTACTTAATTTCACCTATTTACCCCTATTTAACTCTCAACCCTTCAACGGAATCATCTCAAAATATAATCTAGTTTCAGATGACATAATACATACGTGTACCAAATTTCAAGTGAATATTTCAATTTTATTCTATCAAACCCTTTAATAATGGAGTAGGGATGAAGTGGTGGGGGGTAGAAAAATACATAAAAATTTGAGGCCTTGGCTTCAAGTTTCTGTACTCTTATCAGCTGGCTTTACTTATTTTACCCCCATTTACCCCTATTTAACCCCCAACCCTTCAACGGAATCATCTCGAAATATAATCTAGTTCCAGATGTCGTTATAATAAATACGTATACAACATTTCAAGTGAATATCTCAATTCCAAGTTATCAATCCCTTTAATAGTGGCGTGGGGGGGGGGGGGTTGGTGGTGGAGGGATGGAAAATATTATAAAAAAATTTGAGGCCTTGGCTTCTAGTACATACACCAAATTTCAAGTTTCTGTACTATTACAAGCTTGCTTTACTTATTTTCCCCTATTTACGCCCCAACCCTTCACCAGATATATTGAAAAAACAATTCAGTTTCCGATTTCGTTATAATATATACGTGTACAATATTTCAAGTCAATATCTTAAACTGTTCCGGAGAAAACGTGCGGACAAAAAAAGTTACAGATCAGACAGACCGACAGACAGAAATTTTAGACTTAGGGGAGGGGGTAGTTTCTAGCATGTCCCGACACTCAACTTTGCTTTACAGCACCGAAATCGTGTCAAAAACCTCGATCCAATGATTCCCACATGCCCAGTAGTCAGAGATGTAAAAGGGGATGTTTCAGGGATTTGGGGGTGGTTAGTGGAGGGTAAGGGAGAAATGCACAATGAATAGAAACAATTTTTTTTTAAATCTGGGGAGATTTTAGTATCAGAGGAGGGGCTAGTCTCAACTCCGGGGGTTGATAATATGTTAGATGGTCAAAGATCATACGGCCTACCCGAAAAAACGGAGAGCGGTGGGTTCCACGGGGGGGGGGGGGGGTTAGGTCGGATGGTTCCCAGGTCTCATCTTGGTCACAGCACTTTTGATGTTCATGCAACTTTGGGGAGACCTTAATTTTCCTAATCTACATATTCCGAAACATAAAAACCCGAAGAAATTTCGGAGGGTGATTCTTTCCCGAATAAAATACTTATCTTCGGTAAGCGAGGGAAGTAAAGCCTTTAATTTAAATAACGTTTTTTCAATTTTAAGGATTTTCTTTGTCTAGAAATTTCAACAGCAATAATCAAAGCCTAAGTTTCACAGCCACCTACGAAGCACGTTCTTTGATGTTTTTGAACCAATTCTAAATTTCACAGCCTAACAACTACTTGTAAATTTTACAGTTGAAAATAAAGGAGAACCTAGATATTCTTACCACATACTAAGTTCAGTACTCTGCCGAATCCATAGAGCACCATCGGCTTCAAAAATAATTGTTGCTAAAGGTCGCCGCAGGGTACATATAAATCGCGTTCTTTTCAGTTTTACATTAGTCTAGTGCAGTGCCACCACTAGATCACTAGTCAATTAGCGCTGAAGCTGAAGCGACTGTTACAATGTTAAGTAAATACGCGAGATAAAAAGGATATTTATTGATAATCGATAAAGTAGAGTATATTTAGTGGTATTACTGATTGGTTCAGTTGTTTATAAGATTTAAAATTTGGCGTCGTTTTAAAATTGTGTTTTTCGCGGTTCGAAATGGTGAAGAAAAATTTTAACTTGGAAATGGCTGTGAGGAAAAGTGGCGTTGATAATTTGATGAGTGAACCGTTAAAGGAAGAAAAAACTAATGGTATGTAGAGAATATTATAATTTCCTCAATTGAAAAAAATTGAGTCACTGTAGACACGGCCGTTTCTTTATTTATTGATAGCAGCAGTGAATCAATGTTTGTTTGCTGATGCTTAAAATATAAAGTATTTTGAATAAAATTCAGCAAACAGCCGAAAGGAGATAATTTATGACGAATCAAAATTAAGAATTTGTCTATAAGCATTAAAACGATTTAAATTTGGCCAAAAATTATAAATATTAAACTACCTATTGATAGAAATCGAGTTGTTTTGAGCTGGACGAAAAATTTTATTGTTTTTGAAAAAAACCATTCAGGAAATACAGAAGTATTAAACATTTAACAAGAAAAGGCGAAACAAGACGGTTGCGCCGTTTGCGAATATTCTACAATAAAAAAGAATACTGTATGTTAAATTGATGAGCTTTCCGCTATTAAACCTAGCGTTATCGGGAGATGATTAGAAAAATATATATGGTAACTGTACCTAACAACTTATCTAAATAGAAACAGAAAAATAATTCTACAGATTGTTCAATAATCAGGGCTTGTAACCAAAACCTAAAGAATCACTACTTCCACATCCAGATTTTCCATCCAACTCTCTTTAAAGGAAAACATCTTGACTATATTTGCACTCTGGTAAGTCCACATGCTTGGTCATAGAATTTTAATAATAATTGAGGCGGATATCATAAAAAATTCGAGGCGTTATATACCTAAGTACTCCAAAAATGAAATTTAGCCTGCTATATTTTTTCCCCAATTCACACCCTTCCACCCCTTCAACGGAATCATCTCAATCATATGTCATTACAATACATACGTGTACCATATTTCAAGTGAATATCTCAATTTTATTTTATCAACCCCTTTAATAATGGAGCTGAGGTGGTGGTGGTAGGCGGGGGGTTGAAAAATGTGATAAAAAATCTGAGGCCTTCGCTTCTAGCATATATAACAAATTTCAAGTTTCTGTACTCTTACTAGCTTGCTTTACTTATTTTCCCCTATTGAACCCTATTCACCCCCCCAATCCCTTCATCGAATAAGTTCAAGAAACAATCCAGTTTCAGATCTCATTGCATTACATATAAATCCAAAATCTCAAGTCAATATCTTGAACCGTTCTAAAGGAAACGTGCGCAGAAAAAAAATACAGACCGATAGACACACGGACAGAACGACAAACAGACTGAAAGTTTGTCTTCGCTCAAATTTCAAATCTCGAAGTTTCAGGACATGTTAAACCAATTTCAGCAAGAAACATTTTTGAAATTTTTTTTACGATTACTTACCGCTACGTGTATGTGGAAGTAAAAATTTGTTAATTTGACTGGAGTTTCTCCAACATCGCATTGTCTAATTAGTATTTCGAGACCTACTGTTACGAGTCTATAAGTGCTTGGAGGAAACTCATCAGAATTCAGGATTTTGACGTTGAGAATGAAACAAAAACATTCTTCTTTCAACGGTGGTGTTCATAAAACTTATTGAATTTGTAGACGATAAAATCGACTGAAATAATAAATGGATCTACTTCATATCAATAACAACATAGTAAAGAAGAACCTCATCCTCATGTTCGAGGACTACGAGAAAGCGTTTAACACGGTAAATCAACTAAAAATGCTAAAAGCCCCATCTAAAGATCGAATAGACTGTCGTTACGCCACAGTTAGGGGCCATCCATTAATTACGTCACGCAGATTTTACCTCTTTTTAACCACAGCCCCCCCCAAATTGTTTAATCAATGTTCTTAGAAAAAGATTCAAAAAAATTACATATTGTTAACATTGTGGAGTTGTATCAATAGCTTCGCTTGATAGTTTTGCTACATCCATTTTTTAATTACCTTGACATCGGCTTCAGTACACTCGTTGTGTTCAAAACGATTCAAAACTACTATTTGCACGTGTTGATTACGAATTTGGTGGTCGCTTCCAGCTTTCTCATGCCAAATTTGAAATAGCTCCATTCTGGTGGTGATGGATTTATTTTAGTAAAAAAAACACAATGAATTAATTATTAAAATGATTAGAATAATGCCTCTGCTTCTTATTTTGCTGGAAATAACAAAATAATTGTTTAAGGGTATTAATATTATTATTATTACTTTAGGATTATTATTATTATTTAATTACACAACAACACTTAATTGCAAATTTCCTGTTTTAAAATTGTGTTTTACTCACTACTTAAACCTATACGCCACAAAATCGTAATATATCTGATTTTTTTAAATCGTCAATGCTATATAAAAAAATCGAAGCTCCCGGAATAGCATGTATTAAAAGCCATTTTTTGTGTGCAGATACTAGCTTCCATGACTGATCAGTTGATGTCAAACACACATGGGGGTATAGCGGGTTTCGATTTGTAGCTCAACAGAAACTTTTATTTCTCGTGAATTTTAAAAGCTTCGACATTAAGTACTTTTAATGCACGTTTGACAAATTAAAAGTGATACAGGTCATTTAAAAAACATGTAATACTGTGTTGTACTTACCCAGAGGAAGACGTTCCATCTTAAATTTCTTTGATAACGTCTTTCAAATTCACTCACGTCAGAGCGAAAGTTAACTTGTCTTAAAGTAGCGAGCTGTATAAACCGATAGCACGATAAGAACTGCAGAACTCCTCTACTTCTACAGGGCAAATTTGCCTACCTACCACCATAAAACCCTTTGTATTCTGTGCTCCGGGGGATTCTTTTTCGTTGTAAAACTTGTTTGGGAACCTTCTGAGAAGTCGGTAATTTGCAATTTTGGCCGGTTTTTAAGAAATTTGACCCACTGTGCCCTGTTGTGATGTCACATATTTTACGGCATTAAATTTTGAGGTAGAATTTCCTGATCTCTATATTTTTTCGAATTTCATTCAATTAAAACAACGGCGTAGGTGTAAATAATGTGATGTCCAAAAAGTTTGACCTCCTCCTCCCCTCTTGTGACACTCTGTCACACTTTATGGACCCCCTTCTCCCCCTTCAAAGTATGACATAATTAATGAATGGTCCCTTATTAAGAACATCTATAACAATGCTACGACATGTATGAGGCTACACTCAGATATCATCTCACCAAAACTGATTACTACAGTGTTGGAATACGTGTGCAAACGTGCGAGGAGATGGGTATAAATATAAATGGGGAGAAACTAAGTCATCTCAGATTTGCCGATGATATAGTACTAATAGCAGATAACTTTGACAGTGCCAAAGAAACGTATGAAAGGCTTTATTATACCTTCCTCCTGTAAGTAGATCTGAAAATGAATAGCTCAAAAACTAATTATCAACCAACGAAAACATCTCTGTAGCTGAAATGAATATTGAACAGACATCTTCATACAAGTTCTTGGGCAATGAAATCTGCCGAAACAGATATGATCAGATCTGTGAACTTGGACGTAGAATAGGGCTGACTTGGGCCGCATTTGTAAAACTGAGAAATGTTGTAAAATCAGACATTCCCATTTGCCTTAAGCGAAAGGTGTTCGACCAATGTGTTTTTCCAGTTCTAACTTACGGGGTGGAGACTGTAACACTTACCAATACGGTAGTGAATGAGATCCGGGTAACCCAACGGGCAATGGGACACGCCATGTTGGGATTGTTTTTGAGATACTGCGTGCCAAATACAGAATACGTGTTAGAGCTGGCCTAACCGATGCGATTGATAGAATAAGAGACCTGAACTGGATGGGCGGGACACGTCGGAAGAGTAAGGGACGAAGCGTGTATTAGAGTGAAGACCGAGACAAGACGCTCGGACAGATGGACAGATGACCTGAAACAAGTTCATTCAAATTGGGTGCATATAGCAGAGGGCAGACATTCGAGGACACAATTACGGGAGGCCTATGTCCAGCAGTGGAAGTATATGGGTTAATAAAGAAAGAAGGAAAGAAAGAGAGAGAGAAGAACCCTCAACTTCTATTCCTAGAGATGTACCTGTAAAGTAAAAATTGTAATATATATTTCAAAAATAAAGTACTCACCGTGGACAAACATACCTTGAGCTAGAAGCGAGAGTATGCAATTGTTAGCCTTGCTTAGAAATCATAGGTGTTCAGAAGTTCATGGGTTATTAATATAGATTATCACAAATAAATAATGATGTTTTATCGAATTGAATCACGTTTGCGCTTGTTACGACAGTTAATAATATTAGTTATGCACTTGATTGATAAGTAAGTTAAAACAATTATGTCCTCAATTATCATAATTTTATTGTAACGTAACTGAGGCGTCTCACAAACTAACGCACAAGAATTACAACCAACAACCATAATAGTCATTTTCTACAGATTTTACTTAAAAACCGCTGCCTACGGGATCACTACTTCCACATCCAGATTTTTCATTCAAGTCACTTTAAAGGAAACATCTTGACTAGATTTGCACTCTAGTGCGTGGAAATTATTGGTCATAGAATTTTAATAATATTTGGGGCAGATGTTATAGAAAAGTTTGAGGCGTTGGTTTCCACTATATACGATAAAAATGACGTTTCTAGTTTACCCTACTTATTTTCCCCTATTCACAACCTGCCACCTCCCACCCCTTCAATGGAATCATCTCAATCTGATGTCATTACAATACATAATAATTGTCCTAACTTTCAAGTGAATATCTCAATTCTATGTTATCAATCCCATTAATAATGGAGCGGAGATGGCGGGGTTTGAAAAATATTAGAAAGAAATCTGAGGCCTTGGTTTCTAGTATATACACCAAATCCCAAATTTCTGTACTTTTACCAGCTTGATTTACTTATTTTCCCCTATATACTCCTATTTAACTCCCAACACTTCAACGGAATTATATAAAAAAAATCTGAGGCCTTGGTTTATAGTATATATACCGAATTTCAAGTTTCTGTACTGTTACCAGCTTTCTTTACTTATTTTCTCCTATTTAACCTCCAACTCTTCAACGGAATCTTCTCAAAATATAATCTAGTTCCAGATGTCGTTATGATACACACGTGTACCAAATTTCAAGTGAATATCTCAATTTTATTTTATCAACCCCTTTAATAATGGAGTAGGGTTGGTGGGGAGTTGAGAAATATTATTAAAAAATCTGAAGCTTCGGCTTCTAGTACATACACCAAATTTCAAGTTTCTGTACTCTTACCAGCTTGCTTTACTTATTTTTCCCTATTTACCCCTATTTAACCCCCAACCCTTCATCAGAATAATCCCAAAATATAATCTAGTTCCTGATGTCATTATTATATGTACGTGTACCAAATTTCAAGTGAATATCTCAATTTTTATTTTATCAACCCCTTTAATAATGAATTGGAGGGGTGGGGGGATGAAAAATATTATAAAAAAATGTTGAGGCTTTGGCTTGTAGTAGATACATCAAATTTCAAGTTTCTGTACTCTTACCAACTTGCTTTACATATTTCCCCCTATTTACCCCCCAACCCTTCACCCAATATCTTCAAAAAACAATCCAGTTCCAGATCTCGTTATAATATATACGTGTACAAAATTTAAGTTAATATCTTAAACCGTTCCGGAGAAAACGTGCGGACAAGAAAAGTTACAGACAGACAGACAGACAGATTTTTTTTTCGCTCAAATTTAAAATCTCGACGTTTCATGACAAACCCATTTCAAGAAAAAAAAATGAAAATTTTTTTGGGATTACTACAGTGGAAGTAAAAGTAAGTTGGCAAGGAAATTTTGCGCACACAGGTAGCATTTTATATATACAGGGTGTTCCATAAGTATTGATTCTAGATTTCTCACGTAAAACAATGCGATTTAACCAAACTTTACGTTGGCTCAAAAGCTAATAGTAACTGAGACACAGGGTATCAAAGTAAATATTTGAACAATTTCTAAAAGATTTTTAATATTTTAACAAAATTTAGTGATCGGGGTTTTTTAAGGCGGAGAATTCAAACCCATTCATAGTTTTGCTGTTATCAATGATGTAGAAGACTGGGGCGCTTCTCTGCTTATTTCTATACCAGATACCAAGACCGGCGTCTCACGAAAATTCACAATTATGGAAGAAGGATTCTCTATCAATACTGTGGAGACGTGTAGAAAATACATGTTCTTACATCCGAAGAAGTTATCCAACTACAGATTCTTTTTACAATACACTAATCAAAAATGTACTTCACAACCTGTTGGAATTAACACTGTCGAAAGTTCCTTCAAGAGTTGCTTCACTTTTGAATTTGGTAAACGCAGAAGCTTATAGCGGCCATTGTATGAGGCGCACTTCAACATCTTTACTGGCTAATAACAATTAAACGACATGGTGGATGGAGAAGTTCTGCTATAGCAGAAAGTTATATCGAGAATTCTATCTCCAATAAGCTTGATATCGCAAAGAAAATCCAAAGTACTCCTGGTACTAGTCGTTCCTTATAAGAGCAGAGAGCCAGAGAGCCATTGTCTCTACAGATTTATCAAAAACTTCGACAAGCATTATGCGTTCTGAAACCGATGACAACTACAAGTTTGTTATTAATGGAAACGAAGTGAAATTTGATATAACAAATAAGAGAATGTTTAATAATATAAATGTTAATATTAATATTAATTAAAATTTAATTGATTTAAGATTGTATTTTTCATTATTCCACTAGCGTATAAAGTGGTACTTTATATGCTTCATAAGTGTGGATAAAACTCCAATTATAATGTGATTGTTGATAAAAAATAATATGTATTAGTTAGAACTCAACTATTTCGTTAAAATATTTTAAAAGGCTGATATCTCATAAATGGCGAGACTTTCCATGAGGGTAAATATGGTGATATAGGTTCCAAATTACCTTAACTATCACTCTGTGAAAACTTTATATCGATGTAGCAAACACCCTGTATAATACGTATCTACAGTTCTAATAAGTAGCTATTTTGTTATAATAACATGGATTTACAAGTTTTTGTCAGCGGAAATATCATTTCATTTCCGCTTAGTTAGTAATACCAAATTAGCACCGAAATATAAAAAAAAATTTTAAACGCTAGGAGAAAAACATTGTTCTAAAAATCTCCAATTTAAAAAAAAATATATTCCAAATGCAAAAAAGTTTTTAATTAATGAAAGTTTAACGGAAATATATCACCCCTCAGGGCCTTCCTTATCAACCAACTGGATTATTATTATTCATACATGCATTTTCTAAAGTATGAAGTTATTTGGTTACCTCATTGTTAATGCAAATCCATATTATTGGAATGCTGATAACATTTGAATAACATTACATTTTTATGTGGAAAATTTAAGTTGAATTTCTGAATCGAATTGCGAGTGTGTTTACTTCACTACACATATTTAATGCACATAAAAAAAACATAAAAACCGACCATAAATCACTGTCTCATGAGCATATTTATATCCCACAGAGCCGTACTTACAATTTTTGTGCACAATAACAGTAGAAATTTAGAAGCATTGTCTTTGGTAAATAAATAATTATTTGGTACAGTGATAAATCAAACATTTTAGTCTGTCTTGCTTGTGTCAGGATAGGAATAATATCTTATACTTTGTGGAGAATTGACGAACTCCATAATCCATGATACTCTGTCGATAATTCACATTTACTACAGTTTTACTCTTCTAACTTTAAATTTGGTAAATTCATCAATTAAGGAAAGGTAATCTACAGTGGCAACCAATTTGGATTCAATTGATATCAATGATAAATCTTTAGGTTTTGTTTGGCTCAATGAATTTCTTAGATAATTTTTTATTGACTTAGAAAAGCTTCTTTTCCCGCTAGCTAAAGAGACAGGGAGTGTTAATAAAATCCTCAACGCTATAATTGTATTCGGATGTTTTCGCACAAATAATTGAAAGCATCAAAAGATTTCTAGGCGATGTTAGCATTCGGGATACATTATGTAATTCTTCTTGAAGATCAGTTCCATTTGACTCTGAATCATCTTTAGTATTGGCTGGAAATTCGTGCAATAATTTTCTAACATTTTGTCATCTATATTTTTTGTTTTGAAATGTCATATAAAAACTGAAACTTGTTGCTATGGGTTTCCAGAAGCGAGAATCGTTCACTCAGAGAATTAAGGGTAATGTCAAAAACACAACTAAAAAGTTTATTTTAAATTTATTCTACTCTTATCTGTTCATCGACAGCTTTGTAAGCAAATTGACGCTTTCTTCTTCTTGCTCTAACTTCAGTTTGGTTGGAAATTCTGTGCTGCATTTAAGACCCTCTGCAATCTCATTAGCAGCAATTTTCATCTGTTCATATCCAGATTGTTTTCAGTTCTTGTATGGTTTCTGATAATATCCGCGCACAATCAGTAATTTCAGTATTGTAGTAATTGTAAGTCTCTGCTTAAAATGCCGCCCCTAATGCGATGATGCCACTTGATGTGATCGCTTCTCCGCATCATAGCATGGCACGGCCCTCTTCACTGAAGTTGTTGACACCAGTACATTAAATGTTAAATGTTTTTGGCGTCTAGGAAAGAAGAGAAAACATACTATTTATTTTTCAACAATTTTCTACTTGGTGTACAGGCATCTGACAAAGGCTATAAAATTTAATTGGCGTTCCGACAGTACGAGTTGTCTTACAGTGGCATTTGCTCTAGATAATTTTGTGTATTATGTACACGATGTTTAATTACGTATTAAAGGTGAAATTTTGCTGAATTTAAGTAAATAATATATTAAAGATGAAACAAGTGTCGATTATAAGTCGCATATTGCAGAAAACAAATAAATAAATAGGGACCAAGACAAATTATGGAATTTGCGGTACCCGTACAATCGCACGCCCTTGGATCTACTTTTCACTCTTTGTGAACCGGCTATGGAATTAAACCAATACAAACAAGAAATAAAAATCGGTAAAGGTATTTACACAGAACTTCCCTCGTTATGCTGCAAATTGTTTTTTCCGAAATAGGTTTGGAATGTTATAAAACGTGGAAATTTTAAATTTGAGCAAAAGAAATTTTTCGTCTATCCTATAGTAGTGATAAATAGATTAAAAATGTTTTCAAACATTTTTAAAAATTTTTCAAAAACATTTTTAGATTTGTTTGAATACTTTTAGAATGCCATGGAAACGTGGAAATTTTAGATCTGAACAAAGAAAAAAAATTTCCATCTATTTTATTGGTAACATTTTTTCAAAAATGGTCAAATTTTTTTAAAAATATTTCAAAAACATTTTTAAATTTGTTTGAATAGTTTTAGAATGCCATGGAAACGTGGAAATTTTAAATCTGAACAAAGAAAAAAAAATGTTAGTGGTAAATTTTTTTCGAAAACTTAAATTTGAAGAAAGAAAAAAAATTTCCATCTATTTTGGTGGAATTTTTTTTTTTTTAGGTTTAGAATTCCATGAAATGTGGAGATTTTAAATTTGAGCAAAGAAAAAATTTTCTATCTATTTTAGTGGTAAAAATTTGTAAAAAAATGTGAGTAAAAAATTTTTAAAAAAATATTTTTTTCTGAAATAGGTTTAGCGTGTCATGAAATGTGGAAATTTTAAATCTGGAGATAGAAAAAAACATTCCCATCTATTTTTAGTGGAAATTTTTTTTTTAAATGTTGGTAAAAAAAAAATGAAAAATTTGTTTTTAAATAGGTTTAGAACGACATGAAACGTGGACATTTTAAATCTGAGCAAAGAAAAAAAATTTTTTCATCTGTTTTAGTGGTAAAATTTTTTTCAAAAACGGTAAAAAAATTTACCAAATTTTTTTTCCTGAAATAGGTTTAGCATTTCATGAAATTTTAAATTTGAGCACTGTATTTTCCAGTGAAAGTTTAACCATTTCTTCGCTGACAGTAGGGTCAACTACCTACCAAATTTGACTGCTCTCCGTCAAGTAGTTTTTTTAGTTAATGCACCAACAGACAGACAGACAGACAGACAGACTGACGGAATTGAAAAACCTATATTTTCGTAATCTACGTGATCTGAAACGTCAGAATCCGCAAAAATCTCGGAGGGTGATTTTTTCTCGAAAACAATGCTTCCCTTCGGTATGCGAGGGAAGTAAAAAATAGGTTTAAAAAAAAAATGTAACAAAAATGTTATGAAATGAAATCTTATAAAACGTTGTTGTCCGTATGCGTACCTTCTTGTACCTTATATGTATTAATTGTTGACAGTACAGAACCGTCAGCGTGCAAGTCCGATTCGCACTGGACAGGTTTTTCCCTTTTTTGGCTTACTATGCAAATAAAATGAAAACTGTCACACAAACGCTGAAAATACATACGACCTTTCCGTAAGGCCGTTTGAACACCTTGTAAATGGCATTTAATAAATGAAGATCTGATTAGTAGTTCTGAGATATTCAACAAAATAGTAATCAAGGTAGCGTTTCATGGCGTTCGTTTTGATCTGTGTACACGACGCCTGCTGAGAGAGTTTCCAGGTGAATTTCCAATAGTTACTAGACGTGTAATAGCAACCGGAAGTTAAGTATCGTAGCTCCTTATGTCGCTGACTGATTTAAATTAAAGTCTTAAACACCAACGAATATTTTTAAATGCTTGTTACTTCCACAACCATCTAGTGGTGTGGAAGTGTAGTAATCAAAATAAAATAATAAAATTTAATTTTTTTTTCTTTAACTAAGTTATAATGTCACGAAACGTTGAGAAATGTCTGTCGGTTGATGTACCAATCGGTCTGTCTGCCACTCGGCCTGTTAAGTCTCTACCAATTAGTCTGTACGTCAGTCTGTCGGTTGGTCTGTCAGTTGGCCTGTCAGTGAGCCTATCTGTCTGTAACTTATTGTGTGTGCGTCTGTCAATCCATCTGTAGGTCGGTCGGCTTGCCTGCCTATAACTTTTTTTGTGTGCACGATTTCTCTGGAACGGTTTATGATTTGGTACATGTTTGTACTATAATGAGATCTGGAACTAAATAATATTTTAAGCTTATTCCGGTGAAGGGTTAGATAGATAGATAGATAGATAAATAGATAGATCTTTATTGGTCATAAATACACAAAAGTGTTTTGATAGGCCCAGGCAAGTATAGATAAAATAAAAGAACATTACTAGTAGTATGCAAACAAACAGCATATATGCATAAAAACATACAATAAAAACTTACAATAAAATATACATACACTAAATAAACAATAAACAATCATATTAAACTATAGAGGAAAAATCGACTAAGGTGGCCATTCCCTAGAAAGAGACACCCGATAGGGTAATATTTATTATTTTTGGTCATAACTTTTTTTTCTTAGTACGTATATTTAAAAAAACTATAAGAGTACCTAAGTAGAACTATAACAAGACTATTGCTATGAATTTTCATTAAATAATTTTAGTGGTTTGCAAAATAGCTAGATTTCAATATAAGAATTATGTTATTCTTCCTATTTCGTAGTTTTCAATCTAGCTATTTTGCAAACCACTGAAATTATTAAGTGAAAATTCTTAGTAATAGTCTTGTTATTGTTCTACTTAGGTACTTTTATCTTTTTTTTAAATATACGCACTAAGAAGAAAAATTATGGCCAAAAATAATAAATATTTCCCTATGGGATGTCTCTTTCTAGGGAATGGCCACCTTAACATCAATTCATTAAAGTGGTAGAATGCATTATTCAGCAGGAAACGTTTCATTACTGCTTTAAAACATCCAAATTCAAGTTCTTGGACGGCATTAGGCAATACGTTAAAAATTTATATTGCGTAATAGCAAGTTTCATTCCTTGACTTTGACAAACATGAACACGTAGTGTAATAACATATGTGTTCTTTTATGTACAAGAGACTTTAAAATATATAAGTACAAGGCACGGTCAGTATATTTAATTCTTTTAGTCTCCTAACAGTTGTCTCTATAAGCTAGCCTGCAATAATTTTTACAGCCTTTTTTGCCTGGAAAAAACTGATGCAGTATGTGCCGAGTGGCCCCGTACCAACATGACATATGTTGAGGTGGAATGAATGAGGGCACGATAAGCCGTTAATAATGTTGCCTGTGACACACATTTTACTAAACTACGCAATAGAAAAATGATCCGAGACATATGTTTGCAGACCAGTTATGTATGTTCATCCCACGTCAGTTTGCTATCCATGACAACACCTAAGAATTTAACACAATTAAAAGAATCCGCATCGGTAGTATGACGTCTTAAACTGAAAATCATCGTTTCTGTTTCATCGGTATTTAAAACCAGTCGATTGCTTAAAAACCAATCTTGACTTAGCGATATACTGCTGCGAGCTTAATTTACCAGTGTGCACACATTTGTGTGGATGAGAGCCAAAGTGGTATCATCTGCAAAAATGGCGAATATAGACATTGAACTACTGCTTGGCAAGTCGTTGATACAAATGAGGAAAAACACTGGCCCTAGAACAGAGCCTTGAGGTACACCGAACTTAACGTCTATTCTGTTTGACTTGGAATTATTAATACTAACAAATTGAGACCTGCCAGTAATGTATGACAGGATTAAATTTTTACTATTATCCGAAAATTTGTATGGTTAGGAGGTAAACAGGGATAAATAAGTAAAGCAAGCTAGTAAGAGTCCTGAAACTTGGAATTTGCTGCATATACTAGAAACCAAGGTCCCATATTTTTTCTGACATCTGCCTCCTCAACCTACCCCCCCTCCTACCATAACTCCGTTATTATAGGAGTTAAAAAAATCGGTAAAGTTATTTACACAGAACTTCCCTCGTTATTTGTGCATGGCGGTCACTCTAAAAAATTATTAATTACGAAATGACATTGAGAATACAGATCGGAATATAGTTATTGCTATTATTACAAAAAAACCTGATAACTTTTGGTCAAAAAAATATACAGAGTGCTCATCCAACAGCAAAAGTTCAATACTAAATAACAGGTGCCAGATATGGAAGGCTTGCGCAAATACCTTTACAAATGTCCACCATGACTGAATTATTTCTTGGGATGCCATTATTCAATAAAAGTATATAATAGGTGCATATGCCAAATATTATTGCCATCTGTCACATTTTCAATTCCACATTCACGTAATGGAGTGGAAGTATAGTGGTGGCTAAAAAATATAAAAAATTTTCAAAACTTTTTTTTTGAATAGGTTTAGAATGTCACGAAACGCGAATATTTTAAATTTGAGCAAAAAAAAATTTTTCGCTCCATTCCAGTGTTAATTTTTTTTCCAAAATGGTGAAAGGATGTGGCAAATTTTTTTTTCCGAAATAGGTTTAAATGTCATGAAACGTGGAAATTTTAAATTTGAAAAAAAAAAATTTCGTCTATTCTATAATAGTGATAAATAGATTACCTAAACATGTTTTCAAATTTTTTTAAAAATTTTTCAAAAACATTTTTAAATTTGTTTGAATAATTTTAGAATGTCATGGAATCCTTGGAAATTTTAAATCTGAACAAAGAAAAAAAATTCCATCTATTTTAGTGGTTTTTTTTTTCGTAATTTTAAAAAAAATTTCAATTTTTTTTTTAAATAGATTTAGAGTGCTATGAAACGTGGAATTTTGAAATTTTAAGAAAAAAAATTCCATCTATTTTAGTGGTAATTTTTTTTTTTTTAAATGGTAAAAAGTTTTCAAACATTTTTTTCTTTTAAATAGGTTTAGAATGCCATGAAACGTGGAAATTTTAAATTTGAACAAAGAAAAAAAATTTTTTTAGTGCTAAACATTTTTTCAAAAATGATGGTGAAAAAAATTTTCAACATTTTTTTTTTCATAAATAGGTTTAGCGTGTCATGAAACGTGGAAATTTTAAATTTGAGCTAAAAAAATTTTTTTTCATGGTAAAAATTTCTTCAAAAATGTTGGTGAAAAAAATTTTCAAAAATTTTTTTTCCCGAAATAGGACTAGCGCGTCATGAAACGTGGAAATTTTAAATTTGAGCGAAAAAAATTTTTTTTCACTATTTATTCCGTTTAGACGGTCAACCCTGTATATTTTCCAGTGAAATTTCTACCATTTCTGCGCTGACAGTAGCGTCAACTACTTAAGTAAAAATAAAATAAAGATACTTATTTTAAATTTGGTACCCGTATGTATTGTAGTGATTCCTAAGGCAGCAATTTTTACTTCCCTCGCATACCGAAGGGAAGTATTGTATTCGAGAAAAAATCACCCTCCGAGATTTTTACGGATTCTGACGTTTCAGATCAAGGAGATTACGAAAATATAGGTTTTTCAATTCCGTCAGTCTGTCTGTCGGTCTGTCTGTCTGTCTGTTGGTGCATTTACTAAAAAACTACTTGACGGAGAGCAGTGAAATTTGGCAGGTAGTTGACGCTACTGTCAGCGCAGAAATGGTAGAAATTTCACTGGAAAATATACAGGGTGGACCGTCTAAACGGAATAAATAGTGAAAAAAATATTTTTTTCGCTCAAATTTAAAATTTCCACGTTTCATGACGCGCTAATCCTATTTCGGGAAAAAAATGTTTGAAAATTTTTTTCACCAACATTTTTGAAAAAATTTTTACCAAGATAAAAAAAATGTTTTTTTGTTCAAATTTAAAATTTCCACGTTTCATGACAAGCTAAACCTATTTCTGAAAAAAAAAGTTTTGAACATTTTTTCACCAACATTTTTGAAAAATTTTTTACCAAGATGAAAAAATTTTTTTTTGCTCAAATATAAAATTTCTACGTTTCATGGCATTCTAAAACTATTAAAAAATAATAATTTTTTTTACCAACATTTTTGAAAAATTTTTTTCTACTAAAAAAATAATTTTTTTTTCTTCAAATTTAAAATGTTCACGTTTCATGGCATTCTAAGCCTGATTCAGAAAAAAAAAATTTGAAAATTTTTTGAATTTTTTTTTTACCAACAATTTTGAAATTTTTTTTACCACTAAAATAGATGGATTTTTTTTTATTTCTTCAAATTTAAAATTTCCACGTTTCATAGCGTTCTAAATCTATTTAAAAGAAAAATTAGAAATTTTGTTTACTATTTTTAAAAATTTTTACCACTGTTCAGATTTAAACTATCCACGTTTCCATGGCATTCTAAAACTATTCAAACAAATTTAAAAATGTTTTTGAAATTTTTTTTAAACAATTTGAAAACATTTTTAATCTATTTATCACTACTATAGAATAGACGAAAAATTTGGTTTGCTCAAATTTAAAATTTCCACGTTTCATGACATTCCAAACCAATTTCGGAAAAAATATTTTTGCAACATATTGTTACCAGTTTGGAAAAAAAATTAACACTAGAATAGATGGAAACTTTTTTACTCAAATTTAAAAGTTTCACGTTTCATGACATTCTAAACCTATTTAAAAAAAAATATGTAATTTTTAAATCTTAAACTTCTTTTACCGCTATTACAGAATAGACGGAAACTTTCCTTTTTACTCAAATTTAAAATTTCTACGTTTGACATTTTAAACCTATTTCAGAAGAAAAAATTTTAATTTTTTTTTTTAACATTTTTGAAAAATTAAAATAAAAATGAAATTTTTTAACCACCACTATACTTCCACTCCATTACGCGAATGTTGGATTGATGTGACGGATGGCAATAATATCTGACATATACACCAATTATACTTTTATTGAAAAATGTACAAGGTGGTCATCCCAAAAAATAATTCAGTCATAGTGGACATTTGTAAAGGTATTTGCGCAAGCCTGCCATATGTGGCACCTGTTATTTAGTATTGAGCTTTTGCTGTTGGATGAGCAATCTGTATATTTTTTTGACCAAAACTTATCAAGTTTTCTTTGTAATAATAGCAATAACTATATTCCGATTATTATACACAATGTCATTTCGTAATTATTAATTTTTTAGAGTGACCGCCATGCACAAATAACGAGGGAAGTTCTGTGTAAAGACCTTTACCGATTTTTTAGAATGTTGTACAAAACAGAAATCATATAGTTTTTAGAATTTGCCAAGAGTAGAGTTATAAGATTCTATCGCACCCAAATTCTATTTATAGTTACCAAAACTCTCACTATAAAAAGAGAAGTATATCGCCTTGAAAAAAAAACCTATGCAATATTTCTTAAATTTCATGCTGGTGTTTCAATTTATAAACAAAAAAATGAGACTACCCTAAGGCAATTATTCTGTATTAGTATATAGAAAGATATACAAGTAATTATCAACATAATTAAGTAAAAATTGAAGTAATCAACAGTTTGCTAAGCGTGTCCTTGATGTTTTGAACAATCAGTTTGTATGTAAAAAACTGTAATATGTGTGTTTTACATTTTTAATCAGACTGAATTAATTAGCAATGCAATATGTGTCTTAATACAGTGTCAGAACAATTAAATTCTTACATGGGTGGCTGAAAACAATTAATAAAACCTGTGGAATGGTTTTTACATTTTACAGGTATTCTGTCGGTGTATTTGTATAAAAAACAAGCCATATATAATTAGTATACACTGTGGCCCATTAAAAATGGAAACACCTTTACAACTGTTTTTCTTTTTTGTACGTCTTGAACCAAATTTTACCAAAAGATAGAAGAAATTAGGATCTACTTACGGCCAAAAAAACATTTGCATCTTACAAATGCAAAGCCACCTGCGGTACCAAAATAAATGGAAAAAATAAATAAATCATATTAGGCATTTTTTCATCGAAAAACTTTATTAATAAAAGTTGTTCAGAATTGTCCAAAAACCTAGAGTCTAAAATTTCAGCAATATTAAAGACTACTGAAATTTTGTTTAAAACAATGTCCGAGTCCGAAAATACCATTTTAATTGTTTTATTTCTTTAGAAAATTGTGCTATGGTAATTTTGTTTGAAATAAAACGTAAGCTGCCAGGTAGTCAAGTGATTTGCATTTTTTTAAAATTTTGTCGAATATTGTAGCTAATCTGAATGTAGACAGCTTTTTGCATGTAGATAATTTGAAAATTTATTGTGTAATAGAATATGAACAAGATGTGAAAAACTTCACAACAGCTTAAAAATAATTAGTGACTGGTGCCTATCTAATCACTTGCCCCTCACTACATCTAAATATAATACATTTACTTTTTGTAAAATGCGAACCCTATCGAGTATACTTCATACGATCTCAATTGGGACAGCATAAAAACGTGGACATATAAAAATGTGGGCTGGATAAGATGCCTAGCTAGTTTGATTTGTCAACACAATCTGACATAATGTGACAGGCGGATCAAGTCCGCGTGGACTCCGAGTTTTCGTTTTTACGCTATCCCAATTGATATCGTATGAACTATACAATTATCACATAAACGATCAAATGTTGCAGACGCCTTACATAGTAAAAGATCTTGGAGTTATCTTTGATAAACATTTAAGTTTTAAGGAGCATATTAATCTCAACGTAGCATCAGTATTAAAAAGTCTAAGTTTTGTAATACGAAACTGCAAAGGGTTCAGCAATACTGATATGAAGTTGGTATACTTCTCATTTGTACGATCAAAATTGGATACTGCTCGCTCCTATGGTCCCCTGGGTATGCTATTTACGTGAACAATGCTGAGAATATTCAGCGCCCTTTTGTTAAGTACTTGTTGTTTTGTCGAAGATGGTATCTATCCTATAACTCGATATCGCCAAAAATTTATATTGGAAAGATTTAACATGTCAAATCTACAAAATAGAAGGATAATTCACTCGATAATGTTTCGTTACAAAATGTGTAAAACATTTTTGATTGCCCTCATATTTTGGAACAACTGAATTTTCACATACCTCGTCGTATAAAAAGTCGGAATTGCGAAACATTTCGTCTGCCTACTCCTCGCACTAACTTATGAAAATTTTCTCCTTTATATTTTATGTGTAAAAATTATAATCTACTGCAAGATAGGCTTGATATATTCAACAGTAGTATCCAATGAATTAAGAAGCTTGATTTAAAATAGAATACAATCTTTATCCCTATACTATTCTAGTGTAGAGGTGTTTTAAAACCTCATGAGCTGTGACCTTCATATGCGCAGAGACATAATCGCTCCTGTTAACTCAGTTACACTTCTTAAAAATATTATATTTATTGTTTACAATTTATCCCGAGCTCTTGTTTATGTATACAGCAAGGCAGCCTCCAGTGTCTTCAAAAACATACTTATAACTCAGAATAAACTTTGCGTTTTGCGCATTTCGCGGCTTATGAGATTCTGAAACACCTCCAAGTCTATTTGATTATAATGTCATAGTATGTTACTGTAATGTTTCCCAACCTGTAATTGGTTAACCTGTTGGGTGGTGTATCTAAGAAAATAAATAAATAAACAAATAAATAATATTATGTCTATATGAAAGCCGTCTCTGGCGAAGAAATAAAATTCCTGAGCCTTGCTTATAACACTGCTTCTCTTTGCGTAGGGGGTTAAAGGCCGCAGTTTATGAAGTCCTACTAGAATGGGCTATCGCCCATTCTAGCTCCTCCGGAGGGGTGACAGCTGAAGCTGTCAGGCGAGTGCTCCGCACTCGTTTAGGTAACGCTTGAATCATTGTAGGAAGCTTGATTTTTAGTTTTCAATTTTCACTTTTTTTGGGTTTTTTAAATTTTAAATCTTCAGTTTTTTAATATTCAGTTTTTTAGTTTTTCGGTTTTTCATCTTTCAGTGTTTCGATTTTTCAGTTTTCAGTTTTTAAATTTTTCAGTTTTGCAGTTTACAGTTTTTCAGTTTTCAGTTTTTCAAGTCTTCAATTTTTAGTTTTTCAGTTTTTCAATTTTTCAATTTTCAGTTTTCAGTTTTTCAATTTTTTAGTATTCAGTTTTTCAATTTTTCAGTTTTTAGTTTTTCAATTTTTCAGTTTTCAGTTTTTGTGGTTTTCAGTTTTTAGTTTCATTTTTCAGTTTGTCAGTTTTTCAGTATTTCAGTTTTTCGGTCTTTCAGCCTTTCAGTCTTTTAGTCTTTCAGTGTTTCAGTTTCTCAATTTCACAGTTTCCCAGTTTTCCAGTTTTTCAGTTTTAGTTTAAAAGTTTTAAAGTTTAAAGTTTCGAAGTTTTGAAGTTTTTAATTTTCTAAGTTTTTAGGTTTTTAAGTTTCGAAGATTTGAAGTTTTGAAGTTTTAAAGTTTTTAATTCAAGTTTTTCAGGTTTTCAGGTTTTCAGTGTTTCAGTGTTTCAGTTTTTTAGTTTTTCAGTTTTTCATTGTTCAGTTTTTCATTTGTCAGCCTTTTATTTCAGTTTTTCAGTTTTCAGATTTTCAGTTTCTAGTTTTTCACCTTTCAATTTTTTAGTTTTCAAGTTGTCAAGTTTTCAAGTTTTCAAGTCTTCAAGTTTTCAAGTTTATCAGTTTTTCAGTATTTCAGTTTTTCAGATTTTTAGTTTTTCAGTTTTTCACTTTCATATTAGTAATTAGGTACTTCACATTCCGAGTTTCAGCTGAATCGGACGGCAAATAAGAAAGTTACAGTAAATAGCGGATATTAGGCTATGGGGACGCCGCCATTTTGAAATTTTCAATTTCGAGGTCATATTCACAATCAACTACTTCAGTAACTTCAACATATCGAGTTTCATTTGAATCGGAAGATAAATAAGGAAGTTACAGTAAATGATGAATATTATGCTATGGGGACGCCGCCATTTTGAATTTTTGAGTTACGATAACATATTCGTGATCTGTGTCCTCGATAACATATACATATTTTCAGACGAATTTCACAGTAAATGGTAAAATGGGTCCTGCAACTCCGCCGCCATTTTGAATTTTTCAATTTCGACGTCATATTCACAATCAGCTACTTCAGTAACTTCAACATATCGAGTTTCATTTGAATCGGACGATAAGTAAGGAAGTTACAGTAAATGATGCATATTAGGCTATGGGGACGCCGCCATTTTGAATTGTTGTACCTTTAAAAAGAAGAAGGGGTGTATTCATATCAAGTGCGATAAACTGTGTAAAAATTAAAAGTTGAGCTTGACAACGTTGAAAATCGAAAGGCAATAATACCATTTTATTTATTTCCCTTTCTGGACTAAATAACGTGCCTGAGCATTTGTTTTTTCGGGAATATTTCCCTGTCCCAATGTAAATGTATTTAAATGAACCACCCTGTATATGAAACTGTGCGTCGCAGCAGTCTCAAAATGCATTAAATTTATGAATTCATTTGTTTTGGCACGCAAAGATAAATATCTCAACCTTAGGAAGTAACAATTTTTTAAAATCCAAACCTTTAGAAAAACCAAGTTAGGAAACCAATTATATAATTCACTAATTATGCATGTAATTAATATTAAGTGGAGCGTTAAATATTAAGGTTATTAAAAAATGCAATTGTCCAAGGGTATTTATCTGCTTAAAAGTTAAGGTCCCAAACGATTCAACAGAACACAGAAATATTTTAATTTATGTACAAATGTTTGAAACTAATTCATAGTTTTTAAGAAGACACGTGACAAGCGACTAATTTAATTTATTTTTTATAATTATTTATTAGTCTTGTGGTCAGGAAGCTAGAATCACTAATTAATTTCTTGCTTTATTCATACTTTATCGAATCACGCGCCAAGCACGTCAAGGGTGCCATTAAATCGAATAAAGTGATTTTATTATGTATAATAAAAACGTAAATTAATTGTTTAACACCTTACGCCTGTATTAAATAGCGCAATAAAATCACACGCAACTCGCGGAACTTCCTGTTCTCCGGTAACGGAGAATCCCAGTGCTTTCAATGAATAAGGCAAATAATAAATGGTTGAAGCATACTGGCAGTTAGGACTACTCAGTACTCGGGCCCTTTATATCAAATGATGCCCTTCACTTTTCTGGTGATGGTCGAAATCGAAGTCACAGCGAGAAGACCAGCAAGCCATTGATGTCGCCCTTTAAACTGGAGTCATCGCACAGTTGCCACAATGTGTCAATCAGACGGAGAAGGTAATATTGGTTAGAGAGGAAACTGTAAAAATAGACAATACCCTCTTAATAAAACGGCCGAACTTACCTGGTTCTTAAAACAAAAAAAATGTAGTAAGGTCTTTAGAAAACCTTAACGCCGGAAGCTCGGCTCCGTTCGGAAACCGGAAGTACCCGATATAGACGTTTCGAGTTTTTCGGGAAAAATTGAATAACTCGCTAACGGGTAGTCGGATCGAGATATTTCAAAAAAGAAATGGTGCCGCTGGCAAAGCTCTACAAGCTCTACCAGAGACTATGTCGAAAAACAAACGAAAATTGATTTTTTTGCAAAAAACTGGTTTTCTCGAAATCGGGCTAGGAAGCACGATAACTATCCAGAATATTGATCGATTTCGATGAGACTTGGTGGGATCAAAGGTACCCGGCCACAAATCAAGCCTATTGCTGGCGGCCCGAATCCGTTGACCGCAAGTATGTTTTCCAGGGCCGAGTATGATTTTACAAAGAAATTAATAACTCCCGAACCGAAGGTCCGATTTTTATTTTCAAAAATGGCAATTGTAGGGCTCGATTAGGTCTATTAGCTGACGTTTGTGAGAAATTTGACAAAACAAAAGCGAATATACAAATCCTGGAAAACCTGATTTTTTTGATAAATTCTACAAATTTCGAACAGTTTCCTAATAAAAATCGAAAATTAACTATTCCGTAGATCGATCTCTATAACCAGTATAAGGCACAGATCTTTTTGGACAAAAAATCTGAAATAGAGTTTTTTCGAAAAATTTAAAATAAACCAGTTATTTACGAAAATGCATTTAATAGAATTATTTTAAAAAATATTACAAATTGAAAAATTCTCCGTGCGATAGAGGTGCAAAAAAATAATGCACTGTTATATTTAAAATATCATCATTCATTTCCTTATTTTCATTTACTAAATAAAAATAGAACCGATGCCCTTTCCGTGTTTCAAAATGTAGTTAGATTTTACTTTAGTCAATGCAAAAAAAAAGAAAAATAAAACATGTCAAAGCACTGAGTCATCTTGCGACCCTCTGCTGAAAATGTAATGAATCATCCCAACAAATTGGATAAAAAGCATATCAAAATGTAGGTTTTTTCACTTGTTACTACATTTTGAAAAAAAATGTAGTATACGTTTAGCATTTTTCCGGTGCACCATCGAAACCCGAAAAAAACGTCGGATCGATTTGAAAGTCATATCTATCGATTCGAGAGCGAATTTAGAAAATTCCGTCCGTCGGTCAGTCGGTCTGTCTGTCTGTCTGTCTGTCGGTCTGTCTGTCACGCCCAGCCCCCTTAATCCGTTTTCGGATTGCGATGAAACTTGGGTGGTTAATAGGAGGTCATTAGAAAACCTAAACGCCCGAAGCTCGGCTCCGTTCGGAAACCGGAAGTACCCGATATAGACGTTTCGAGTTTTTCGGGAGAAATTGAATAACTCGATAACGGGTAGTCGGATCGAGACGTTTCAAAAAAGCAATGGTGCCGCTGGCAAAGCTCTACTCTACTATAAGTATACCAGAGGCTATGTCGAAAAACAAATGAAAATTGATTTTTTTTGCAAAAAACTGGTTTTCTCGAAATCGGGCTAGGAAGCACGATAACTGTCCAGAATATTGATCGATTTCGATGAGACTTGGTGGAATCAAAGGTACCCGGCCACAAATCAAGCCTATTGCTGGCGACCCGAATCCGTTGACCGCAAGTATGTTTTCCAGGGCCGAGTATGATTTTTCAAAGAAATTGATAACTCCCGAACCGAAGGTCCGATTTTGATTTTCAAAAATGGCAATTGTAAGGCTCGATTAGGTCTATTAGATGAGAAATTTGACAAAACAAAAGCGAATCTACAAATCCTGGAAAACTTGATTTTCATGATAAATTCTACAAATTTCGAACATTTTCCTAATAAAAATCGAAAATTAACTATCCCGTCGATCAATCTCTATAACCAGTATAAGGCACAGACCTTTTTGGACAAAAATCTGAAATAGTTTTTTCTAAAAATTTAAAATAAACGAGTTATTTACGAAAATGCATTCAATAGAATTATTTTAAAAAATATTACAAATTGATAAATTCTCCGTGCGATAGAGGTGCAAACAAATAATGTAATGTTATATATATTTAAAATATCATCATTCATTTCCTTATTTTCGTTTACTAAATAACAATAGAACCGATGCCCTTTCCGTGTTTCAAAATGTAGTTAGCTTTTACTATAGTCAATGCAAAAAAAAAAGAAAAATAAAACATGTTTAACATGCACTGAGTCTTCTTGCGACCCTCCGCCGAAAATGTAATGAATCATCCCAACAAATTGGACAAAAAGCATATCAAAATGTAGTTTTTTTCACTTGTTTATAGATTTTAATTCTCCTGGCAGGGCATTGTAGGCCTTTATAGCGTTATAACACCCCTCGTAGGGGTGAGTGTAGATTTACTTTGCATATATTTCTTTCCAATGCTCAAAATTTCACTTCAAAATGTTTTCTCAAACTATTTACATTTCATTATAGAGCTTTACCTTATCCTCACCATTTCACTCTATTTTAGGGGATGTTTTTGCGTTTTAGTAAAAAATTACTTGATAAATCGGTTTTTTGGCTGAGGATTCGGATTCAGCATAAGAAATACACAAAAGCTATGTACTCATGTGTCTGGTACATAACTTTTTTTGTGGGGCTGTGTCATCTTCGTCTTCTCAGTTTTCTCTTATTAATTCTTTGTTGCTTGGTATGACAGAGTGGGGGATTCTATCAACTCGTATCTGAAGAGAACGACAATTTTTTTTATTTATTTATTATTGTTATTTTTTTAATGGCTTTATTTATATTAACGTCCTGTCGGAGTTTGGCTATTACTATTCCACCACTCAACCATGACACGTACACATAGACATGAGCACAACAACCATTCCCTGCGATATTGCCAGCTACCGCAGCTTCCCATTCTTAGGGTGATCCAAAGACAATAAAGACAACTGCTCCTTGGGGCTTCACGCTGTAACTTGATTACCATCGATGCACTTCCGTGTTTTCATCTTGAAGTTAACGCTCATAATCATTCTTAAAGATATACCTTGCTAATTTCTGGGTAGAACCGGGGCCTGAACAGAAGTACAAAATTGTGTAAAATACTTTAGAATCATCCTGCGATTGGAAACAAGATCGTAGAACATTAAGCTTAAAAAGAAGTAGTCAATAGTAAGAGTCGAACTCAAATAAAATACTTTTTTTATTAAAATGTTAAATATGTATGAGGTAAAAACACTCAAAACATCCATCTACTTAATTATATATAAAACATGTCAGATTAGCGTACCACCCATGGTAAGTGGGATATTTCTCGAGGATGTGTGATCTCGACTTCATACAATAGCCAAGTGATCGTAACAACTGACTGGTACAAAAGATTTAAATTGTTTGAAGGATATTATGTTGTATAGCAATGAAAATGACTAGAGACTCCTGTAATATTTAGACAATCTATGTGGCCTCTATTTGTTACCTCCATAACTTTCCTTGTGTCCATGTAATTATTAAATACTAAATTGTTAACAAACGGTAGTTATTTCGTTAGACACTGCGAGAGTAACTTGTTAGAGCTAGAAGTTAAGTTTTCATAAAAATAAAGAAGTACTGCCAGAAAACCACTGTATTCTGCGTCAGGATAGTAAATGAAGACCCATTGAGTAGCGTGCTTTGTGCACCAATCCCATACCAACCCATCCGTTTTGTATAGTTACTTTTATGATCCGAAATATTTCGAATATTTTCTAATAGTGTTCATCAGACCAAATCACGCAATGAATTGGAAACATTCCATGTATTATGCAGGAGCATGCATTGCATTATCACCTGTGATTAAAAATCATTTACCCTTGAAACTCTAGAATAATGGTTCAGGTACTTCCGTTACATTGTCTCACTTGGTTATACAGTGAGTTGATAAACTGTTGAACTAATTCAAAATCTCCGAAAATATACAATTTTAGAATTGTTGGTAATTCCAAAAGTGCCCATCCCGGAAGCAGTTTTATCCAATAAGCGCTATGCTTGTAATGTTCGTTCATCGGTTAAATGAGGATTATTTGGAAATATTGGCACTGTTGTTAGTTGTTAGAAGATTACATAATAATAAGGAACAAATTAATATTAATATCAAATCACATTTCAAATCAAATCAAACTAAATTTATTTCGAACATGTAACATAAGACATAAAATTGTACATGATGATTTATTTTAATATAGGGACGTGCACCCTAAATTGTGTCTGAAGCAAATCAGAGAACACATTTGTTTTGTGCAAGGCCCTCCAACAATACTCTTAGATGTACAATTTAATTAATCATTCACATTTATACGTAATTTAACTGAAAATAATTTTGTTACTGTTAGAGTACTATCATAAAGCGACAGCAAACATACAAACTTATAAACAGTTCGAGAACGATTCTGCACTTGAGCGCAGAACCCGCTGCGTTCATCCAAAAAAACTTCAAACGTGTTTCAAACAAGCTACACTTTAATATCTATTCTGACAAAGACGAAACCGAAGAACCAAGAGCAAAATTCAAAAAACTGCATTTATAGTATTCCGTGTGAGTGCAACAAACAATACGCGGGTGAGTCATTCAGACCTTTTAGTGTAAGATTGGGCGAACATCAAAATTATATCAGAAAAAATGAAATTCGGAGGTCCAAGATCTGCGAACACGCGTGGGAGAACGGACATAGAATAAAGTGGGACTCGGTAAAAATTTTAACAAAAGAGGCAGATAGCAAAAAAAGAAAAATTAAAGAATCCGCGATAATATTATTGAATGAGGATAGTTGCGTGTCAAATTGTTCCGTAGATGTCTGTACAACTTGGCTGCCAATGTTAAAAGAAGAACTTCACAAACTCAACATTGTATTAAAACTAAAAAACTGTTACTATATCAACAGTTCTATGTAAATAGTAAGTATTTATGGATATTGAATATAACAAACATTCTTAGAGCTGTGTATTTGTCATACACAGCAAAAAAGATTTTTCAAAAAAAGCCTTGAAAAGGGAAACAGATTAGATTTCCGAAACGTCGGCGAAATATTTAATTTCAAGTTTTTATACTTATTTGTGTTGTTTATTTAAAAAAAAAACAACCTCTAACTGATCCTTTGACGTAAGCGTCACAGGCGTAGAGGTTATTTACCAGTAACATACTGGTTAATTGTAATATATTTTGTAGATTCCCCTAGCACCGCTTAAAAAGAAAATATACATGTCGCAGAAAGTCCCAAAGAACTGAAGAAGGAAAAAAAAGTATATATCTTCCTTAACCTATTTCTTATCTCTTTTGTACTTTTTTATATTGACTTCACACCATAATGCTCAAATTGTACCTAAAACTAACAATAAATTAATTCTAGCTCGTAATTCTTATTTCCCTTCAATTTTCTTTCCCTGCTGAAGTGTAAATACAAGAGTGTTTCTAATCAGATTAACCCATGTATCCAAAATTATCGACTCAAGTTCAAGTTGAATGAGCAGTTTGTTAAATAATGAAATACGTTCATAACAAATAAGTTTTCCTGTAGGAAAATACCACTAATTGTGTACACATCCTTCACAGCTGCATAATGAGAGACACCATATGACAGTACCGTTATCTTCGAAAATAACTATCTCTCGGTGGAAAAATTTGATATTTGTTGCACTAAATTTAAATATGTATGTCAATTTACTTGTTATCTATTAAGTAGTAATATTATCTCAGCCAGAACCTCACTTTTGTTCTATTTAATATATTATTATTATATGATATATTATATAATATTATCTAATAAGTATGTATTCAAGCTTATTTTAAAAGTCTCAAATATTCTTCTTTTATTTTAGAAGATAATTTATTGATAATATTAGGAGCTAGGCAAGCCGGTGAATCATTAGATGTCATATATTTACAAAAATGAATATATGAATTATTATTTTGTCTAATCCCAACACAAAAATGTCCACAACATTTAGACAAAAGTGTCAACATAAAGTTAGATTTGTTTTTAAGAACATAAACACACAATTCATAAATAAATAGGATTATAAGGGTTGAAATTTTAAAATCTTTGAACAATTCTATACATGATCCTAAATTGGAAACATTTGCAATGCTCCTTATTTAAAACAAATATGATTTAAAATTATTTAAAAAATACTGTTCGAGAATATTAATTAACCTTGAAACTATGAAGTGGAACACAATGTATAGTTTTTATGTATTAAATTGTTTCTTCTTCCCCTCGTTTCAAAAATATTAGTGGTGGGGTAGTCGTCAAAAGGAATAAGAAAAGAAAATGAGGAAAATATGAGACCAGTTTATTATATTCTTAAAAGTGTCCTTAACATGTTCATTTTGTACATTTCTACCATCCAAGATTTGGCCGCTATCTTGAAAATATGGCACATAAAATAAAGCATTTTTTCTTTGGGGAGCGTTTTAGGGCAAATATTGTTATTTTAAATTTTATTTAATGCGATATTGTTTAAAAGAACTTTCACAATTCTCTTCTAGGATGTGTGGAAAATGACCACAAGAATCAACATTTCTAACCAATTAATTCTTCTCTCTTCCAAAATAATAAATTGTGTAAACACAAGATAGTTAAAGAATATATGAGAATAATAGAAACATATGAGCAGAAAATTATTTATTAATTCTTTGGTATGAAACATTTTGATTTCTTTTTTTGTCAAAGGTCCAACACAATGTGAAGAAATGGTAGACTTTTGCACAGCAGACAATCGATTTAAACCGATCTTAAATTTATATCAGTGAGAAGGACGCAAATTACGAAGAATTTCTTACATAAAACCTGCCTACTCAAAATTGTGTCGTTAACATTAACAATTCAGTTAATTCAATTTTTACACATCCGTGTTAAAGCATGAAATTTATCTTTTACTATAAACAGGAAAGGAAGATTTGAAATTAACACTAAAGTGAGGCGGATGAATTTAAGCCAAATCTAATTTTTCGTCTAACCCCAATTATATAGTTAGGGACTTATTCCGCTAAATTGGTAAAGTAAACTAATAATGCTTATGATCATTTATAAAACCGACAAGAAAACAAGAGCTGCACCATGTCTTTCGTAATATGTTGTCAAAGTATTGAGGCAGCAATTACAATTTTTTATATCACCGCAAATTGTGTTGTGGTTGTCGCATATTACATAAACAGGTGAGATTATCAAGATGCTGGTACGCTGTGTAGTCATATATATTTATTGTCATTAATAGAAACACCCAAGAAATATTACAAATAATGTAAGAATTAAGCTTCTCCGTACGATCGTGACAATAACAACAAAAAGAAATTGTATCAAAAACAACCTTTTGAATCCAGCATTTTTAGTTGTCAGAATCACCAAACGGCTATCAATGCAATGCTAAATAGTTTAGTCGACATCAAAGTTCCTCTACCAACTAATGTTACTCACCTATTGTCCTTGAAAAATATACAAGTCTACAACGTTTTGGTTAATTTCATGAACACAGTTAAACTGCTGCTATAACATCGTTCCATATTAGGTTAGCCTCGTATTCCTTAATTGTCTCTCCCATTGTTTTATATACCCCCTTTCCGTGGTCTACCTGTGTAATGTTATATAAGAAATGTCCTGACAGACCCCTGGACGAGAAGAGAGTGTCCTTGTGAACTATCATCCTGTGTATATCGTATGGTTGGGTCGTCGTTCGTGTTAGGTTAGTTATGAACGTATGAGTAAAGCAGTAAATACATAATATGTATCTGGCTAATGGAGAAATCCAATGCCAAAAAAAAAAAAAAAAAATCCAGCATTTGTTTGGTCGAGAGAGGGACCATATATAATAGCGCCATAGTTAAAAAAGATAAGACTAGAGATTCACTTAAAAAGAGTTCTATGACGACAAGAATATAATTTTTTTAATGCACAGTATGACTTTTCTAAGTTTATTAACACGTTGGTGAAATTTGAAGTTATTGTCAAATAACAGGCTCAAATTTTTTATACTATCCATGAATGGTAGTCTTTGATCTACCACGAGAATATTGAAGTTGTCTATTGTTCTCCATTCCAAATACGATAACAGCAGATTTAGCTACATTACTCTCTAGGCAATGACGGCATGAATAATTTACAAGATTTTCAATATCTTGGTTTATGTGTTCAATGAACTGCATAATCTGTCATGAATCAGATATACTAGAAATCTGGGTATCGTCAGCATAGAAGTGTCATCTACAAGTTTTTAAGACACTAAAATAATCAACAGTATATAAAACAAATAACAGTGGTCTCCAAATTAACCCTTGCGGTACACCATGTTAAAGCATATTTGAATTAGAGACAGATATTATTGACTACAACCTTTTGCTTGCGATTAGTAAAGTACGATTCAAGTATTCCTTTCATATCCATGTAGTGGATTGGAAGTATAGTAATCGTAGACAAATTTTCAATTTTTTTTTTCTTGAAATAGGTTTAGTATGTCACGGAACGTCGAGATTTTAAATACGAGAGAAAAAAATTTCTACCTGTTTGTCGGTCTATCTCTCTGTCGGCCTGTCTGTCTGTCTGTAACTATTTTGTCCGCACGTTTTCTCTGGAACGGTTTAAGATATTGACTTGAAATTTTGTACACATATACATTATAACGAGATCTGGAACATGATTGTTTTTTGAACATATCCCCTGAAGGGTTGGGGGGTAAATAGAGTAAAATAAATAAAGCAAACTGGTAAGAATACAGAATACAGAAACTTGATATTTGGTGTATGTACTAGGCATCAGATTTTTTTATAATACTTCTCAACCTCCCCACCACCTCTACTCCATTATTAAAGGGGTTGATAAAATAAAATAAAGATATTTACTTGAAATTTGATACACCTATGTATTATATCGACATCTGGCATTAGATTATATTTTGAGATGATACCGTTGAAGGGTTGGGAGTTAAATAGGGTAAATAGGGGAAAATAAGTAAAGAAAGTTAGCAAGAGTACAGAAATATGGGATTTGGTGTATATACTAGAAGACACAAGGCCTCAGATGTTTTTAAATTTGGTACACGTATGTATTACAACAATATCTGAAACTAGATTATATTTTGACATAATTGCATTGAAGGAGTGGGGGGGTAAGTAGAGGTAAATAGGGAAAAATAAGTAAGTAAGCTGGTAAGAGTACAGAAACTTGAAATTCGGTGTATGTCCTAGAAGCCTGAGAATTTTTAATAATATATTTCAACCCCACACCACCCTTACTCTATTATTAAAGGTGTCGATAAAATAAAATTGAAATATTCACTTGAAATTGAGTGCTTCATATACTTGGTTTTTTGATACCACCTCAAAAGAAAACATGTCACAAATTTTCAGACATTCTGATCAAAATTATTTAGCAATTAATTGCAAGCAGAGTGGTATTTATATGTTGAAGCAAAATATTCGTTTAGCTCATTAGGACTTGAAAATTTCAAAACGTTATAAAAGAAAGAATACCAAGCGGTTTTAATTGTAAAAATCCAATAAGAATGTCTTGTCTTCGAATAAGCAAGTTACTTTTAATACATTTAACCCTTTCGGGAGTTGATACAAGGGGTGGAAGGGGAAAATTTTACAAATGTAAATTTTCAAGATTAACCCTACCAACGCAGGGTTTTAGGGTATACTAAGTTCGAATATTTATCCGTTTCACCCCCTTAATGAGGCGTAATAAGGGCTATAAAGCGGTGAAATTACATAATTTCCATATAAGCGATTTTCATTACCCAGAATTGTGACATGGAGCTTCCGGATACGTTGAGTTAGAATTTTTACATATTTTAGCCTTTTCATCCACACAAAAAAATAAATAAAAAAAGTAAGCATCCACAACGTTTTAAAGATTTCATACAAAATAGTCAATCGAAATATTCAACAAGTACGCGACTCGTTATTTGAAATCATATAATGTTACCCCGTTAAAACTCTCATTTTGTTCCTTTTAAAGAGTGAATTTTACCTACTAGGCGAGGTTTTCATCCTATTTTGACCATCGGAACAGTTTTTCTCCGAGTGTCCGTAAATGGACGCCTGGGCGTTAATGGGTTGTCAAAACGTTTTGTTAATTCAACGCATAATGCGTTAACTTCGATGTAGATTAAAATAATAACGGCGGACCCACCATTTTATTATTTCTTCAAGCAGTCACTATAGGGACTGAGGACGTACGTACACTTTAAGTAACGAATAAACGAAACATCCCAAGTGCACCTCCATAAAAGCGATTGCTAAATACATTTGTTCCAGTCGGTTACAACCCACTGGGAATTCTTGTTTCCTTACAAAAATTTTAACTGGTTTAAAGAGGCTGTATACACGAACTTAGGGTTGGTTGTTCAGGTTATATCGCTTAGTTCTTCTTTCGCAAATATATTAAAAGTTTTCAAAAGTTGTGTACATAGACATAGGTCTAATTGTTCAGGTAAGGTTGATATTACTTTTTTACGAGTACCTATACTATTAGGTAAAATTAACTGTTGGATATTAGTGGCTTTGTTATAGTTTGAATTTGCACGCCTTGATCTGATAAGTTCCTGAACCGGCCAATTAAACTATCGCAAACACTACCATTCTTGCACAACTGTAAAGAATTCTTACATGCTGCTAGACTGGCTATACAGCATAGTGAACCCAACTAAAATAACTCGTCGATCACAAAACGTTTGTTAAGACGTTCTAAGGGGCTGTTGCACTATATCGAAATTGGGACTGATTTTGTATGGAAAATGTATCTGTGGGTTTGTTAATGCCCTGTGTTACATGAATTGGCCGAACTATTGCCCAAAATTTAAACTACACCACTTTAAAATAAAGCGCGCCATCAGCGGAATTCCTTTGCCCCTGCTACGTCATAAATTGAAAACGCTGATGCGCTAGCGCCGGATTATCAATCGACACGTAGGCCTAGGTCATGGTTCACGTTCGGCCGCCAGGTTTTTGAATGACAGGAACGGGCACGGATAGATCGGTAAGTATAACTATTTTCGGAGGTATTCGGCGTTGCCCGCTCTACGTCATCATTTAAAGGGTTTAAAGAGCCACAGACCAAACTTTGATGCTAATTTACACCCTTAAAACGCATTCAACAAAAAAAAAAACAACAAATGTTAAAGAATCGGCAGCACTCGAACAATGCCAGGCACCATTAGATATGTTTATGGAAAAGGCACGTTCGATGATGTCACCGGAGCCGAGGGGATTTGACGGAGGGAATGAGGACACTTGGTTCCAAACTATCAATAGATACGCATGTATTAATATTTTCTATTCAAATTGTATTATTTCTTCACTTCGCGGAATATATTGTTATTTTTCTAAAGTACTAGTTTTATTATCATTTCTAACATCAGAAGTCGGGATTCGCTCACGTGTCCGTGAAGTACAGTACAGTGTAGTGCAACCAGTTATTTTAGGAACAAGTACATCCAGTAACAATTGGACAGTATGAGATACTGTGGTATAATATGGTATTTATGGTATCCTCTGGTATGGTACTGGTACACTGTGATATGGTACAGAAGGCAAGAAGATCCTCTCAAGGTCGTCGGTCGGTAAATGATGAGTCCGCTTATCAAATCAGTCACCTGTACCAGGTATTTTTAGATTGTATAGATTTTTAGCAAAGTATAGGAACACCAATTCTCATAATTCTCAATCTGAGCTAAATTTATTTGCAAGCAGACATTGAATCCAAATTTGACGATTTCAAAAGTTAACATCAACACGTAGTAAAAAGTACATTTGCGTAGGTCAGCAATTGTGTGAAGTATCAAGGTTTACCTACACGCAGGTATTTTTTATTTGGGATGAATTGAAAGTAATGTGACAGTTTCAATCCAAAAGATTTAATCATGGCCATAACCTTGGTACAATGTAAACTAAGATTTTCCAAAGCTCTCTGAAAATATGTTTTAGAAATCTATTCTTTGTTATACGTTGTAATATTAAAATATAACAGTCGTTGGAAGTAATGTTGTTTAGGTTATGGATCGGTGATGGGCGCCATTGAAATGTAAACATGGGCTGTTGCTGATTCATAGAAAAATCTACGTGGTATAAGCTTGTCAACTACCAAACACAAGTATTGTACCTACATATTATCAATACAGTTTACTGCTTTAAATTTAGTTTTTGTTGATCATTTTCGAATTGTTTCGCCCTGACCTGGTACCTTAATTCATAGAATGCATTGTCCTCTAATAAAGTTTAATTGTGGGAGGAATTGATAACCCACACATTCAATTCTTTGTTGAAACAACAGATATTGCGAATCCGGCACTTTAAGCAAAGCATTTTAAAATATGTAAGTTGTTTCAAAATAGGAATGCCTAATCAAAGTAACTATTCAAACAAATCGAGTAGTCAGCTACAATGGAGAGACCCTAAATGTTATTACTGTAAAAGTTAAGGTCATAATTAAACGGAGAAATTGTCCCGAGAACATCAACAAACAAATCGTTTCATCTGCAGCCGGTGTACATTACATTAGTATAATAAATATTATAAAATATGGGAACCAAAAGTTTTATTAAGATATGCCTATTTGTTGTTAAGCATTTGGCATTATTTTTAATGATGTATATGTTTACCAAATATTTTTACCCGATGGTATTATAAATTGCATTAACTTGTCATTATAAATTTCATTTTTATTTTCATTAATATAGCAGGGGTCAGGAAAAGGCCGAATTTCAGCAGCACTGTGTTACTGCAAGCAGTGCAGTGACTTTGATAGTCTAGTTGCTGAGTGTGCACGTTCGTGGAAACTAGAAGCATAAGATGTTAAATTAATTTAGGAAATGAGTGCTTATTGAGAACGTCTTGAACCGTCAAAGATCTCGATTTACAGTTTGTAATATTCCAAACAATTCATTAAATTTCAAAACAGTCCAGGGAACCTAGGACGAGTTAGTGTGTAATGCGTACGTGCTCGCATTATTGTTGTTGGAGTTGAAGGGAAGATTTGTTTATATGTTCTTGACCGTCTCGCTATTGCTGTAAATATACTTACCGGGCAAAATTTTACAGAATGGATAATGATAAATAAGAGTGTTAGATCAGGTCTTTAAAAATTATTAAATTAAATTTCTCCTAAGCACCCAGTTGTTTGAACTTGACCTAATAATAATAATAAATGACTTTATTAAATAAACAGAGTTTGTACATATGCGAAGTTCGGGTGACATACCACCTGCTCTTCCACTTAACCGTGACATATCTAATTCAATATTCAATGTTTTTATTCTAAGGTTGTAATTTGTCTGAAATTGGCAGTTTTTGAGAAAAACGCAAATATGTGTGTATCTTTGACAAGAATTTATTTGTTATATTTTTAAATTTAATAATTCAAAAACTTATGAAATTAACTATACTATTAACTAGTAGTCGGTACCAAAATCGGCACGTTTCCAAATTTTCTGCATTTGCACGATGACAGGATAATTCGCAGTTTTGAAAACATGATCTGCTATAGTTAGGAAATATTAATTCGCTGATATGAGGTGATTTGTACCAAAATATGTAAAGAATTGTCTTAGCTGTTTGTGTTTTAAAACACCAGCTGGTAAAATAAAACCTGATTATTTAAATTCAATTTCTAAATTTCCAAAACCATTTGATTAGCAAACATATTGATCCGCTTGGTCCCTTTATATAGACTCGTAGAGGTGAATATTCAAACAATTGCTATTTCTAATACATTCACAAAATTATTAGCAGTCTACCTGGTCAAAAGACAAAAACGAAATACGTTTCAGATATGCCTATGATTAAAATATTTGGTGTTCCCCGTCGAATCATTTCAGATCGACAACAAAACTTATTCGCCCTTTCGGTTTCAAAATTTTGTTAAAGAAATAGGTGCGACTCATCATTTAAACGGCGTTGGGTTGCCTAGAGGAAATTGGCAAGTTGAGAGATATAACCGAATGCTCTTTGGAAAGGATGGGAGCTAATAACCTGTATGATGACTGAAAAATATTGGTAGTATTAAATGGGTAAATTTATGGTCACAGATATAGTAGAGCACAAGCAATATGAGGTTAATGACATAAAAAGAATGTAAAGGTCGCAAGTTCCTTACTGTGGAGTAGTGGTTCAAAAATATGATGCGATGGATTAATTTTATTAATGGCGATTAAAAAAAAAATAAGATGCCTTGGTCTCGTTTATCCAGTAAGGTGAGGAAAATGGTCTGGTCTGTCCAGCTGGATACCTTGATCTGGTTTGTCGAGTAAGGTAGGCACCTTGGTCTGGTTAAGTCCTGCGAGGTGGTAATATGTGAACCTTGGTCTGATTAAGTTCTGCGAGGTGTGAGACCATGTTTGTCCTGATCAGGCAAATAGAGTGTCTGTAGTTTTAAGGGGGCTCGACGACCTGATCAGTCGGAGTCCGCGGACCTGAACGTGAGTCGGTTGTCTTGTGGATCTGTATCTCCACATGGGCCGTGTTAGGTACCATAATTAAGTTAGTGTTAAGTAGTTAAGTAGCTATTACGATTTTGATTCAAGTGGAATCATGCATGAGGACTTCCACATGAATGAAAATAATCACAAGACAATAATTATGAGTAACTAAATATTTTTGTGCTCTCTTTTGTAGAAAAGTACAACCATCTTGTTCCAATCGTCATACCCACGCGAGGACGCTGGTCGTCAGGAAAGGCCGTGTTAAAGAATCGGCAGCACTCGAACAATGCCAGGCACCATTAGATATGTTTATGGAAAAGGCACGTTCGATGATGTCACCGGAGACGAGGGGATTTGACGGAGGGAATGAGGACACTTGGTTCCAAACTATCAATAGATACGCATGTATTAATATTTTCTATTCAAATTGTATTATTTCTTCACTTCGCGGAATATATTGTTATTTTTCTAAAGTACTAGTTTTATTATCATTTCTAACACAAAAAACACGGGTCTAACATTTTTCATTATATTTTCAAAATATGCAATAAAAAAATACGTGCAACGACCCCATATTTGAGAACTTTCTTTGTGTGAAATATTTTTGAGTACATGGCATTTTCCCCCGTCGAATTAGCTAACGGAAATATAGTGGAAATAACTATATTGTTTTAACTTTATTTTATAACCTTATGAATACATGTAAATATCTCTGTGTATAATATATTCGATAAATTTAAAGTGTTTTAAAAATATCCTTTTTTCGAGTGCATTCAATGTAGATGTAGGAAATGTTCCAACGAAGGACACTTTTTATGAAACGTTACAGATATTATACAAATAAATTGCTTCCCCTTTATAAACAATGTCTAATTATATCTCTATATGCAGATTTCTAAGTTCAGGGTCATTGATATGTGTAAAGCGTTTCTATATTTAAATACACTTATACAGAGTGAGCGGGAAATAATTGGGGAACAAATCAGAAAACTTGAGAATAAATGGTCTTTCGCTAACGCGTACACCAAGTCAAAGCTCAGAAAATACCGCCAAAATTCTAAAATACAGTAGACAACTATAAAATGTAAACAGTAATAAGTAAGTAATTTTAAGAAATTAAAAAACACGCTTTTAACCATCTGAAACCCGCCGCCATTTTGAATTCTTAAATATCTACCAAAAATCTATTACCTCTGATCTCAAAAATCCACAGACACCGATATTCAAACAAATCAGACCACAAACTACAAAACTTATTGGCCACAGGGCCGTAGCGACGTCGATCATTTTGGGGGGGGGGGAGACTATTTTAGCGCCCCCTATTTGATTTTTTTGTCTATTCCATATAAGCCGAAATTTGAAAAACAAGGGGCGGTTAGATCTAAGCTATCACACCGCAGATACGAAAAACCAAAATAAACAAGTGGAAACTAAGAACACTCAAATTTTTATTATTGGCAAAATAGTACACGGAAATAGTTTTAAAATCTGAACTTAATATAGGTAATCTACAGCTAGAGATTATAAATGGATTGCATTTTTGTATTTTGTGTAGGTACTTAAAAATTAATTAATTTTAATTCGGCGTTCCTTCAACTTTCCCCACGAATTTATTAGATTTGAATAATCCAAGGAATATGCCAAATCTTTTTCACATTTTAATAATAAAAGATCATTCAGTCTATCACTCATAGTGGTTCTAAGTAGGTTTTTTACAATTTTTAGTTGGCTAAATGACTGTTCATTAGATGCAGTTACATAACCAGCTGTAACAACAAATTGAATTATGTAATGTGCTAGCTTTAGCATGTGAAGTTTAGTTATCAATATTTCTATAACATTTTGAAGTATTGAGGCCTTATCGCAAGCTGCAAACAAAATTTCAAACTCCGAATGCAATGCGTGCGTATCTGGTTTTGGAAATTTTGGTGGAAGCATTTGCAATAAGGCTTCCACATCTTCAACGTATAGCTTTTCAGCTTTCAAAGGAAAATTAAACACATTAAATATTGGAGATAAAGTCATCGAAATATTTTCAACAGAAGAACGAAGTTTAGAAAGCAAGGTATCCATTACTGTTCTAACTCCTTTCTGTAAAATGTGCACATGTCAAGGTCTACTTCATTGTCATTATTGGGGTCTAATCTTTTTGGGGCTAATCTCCTTCGGTGATATTTTCTAAAATCTGCTTCTGCATCTACTCCTATGTTATTTGCCATTACCTTCGCCGCTAAAATAAGGTCATTAATATCTGAGGAGTCGTTTGTCATGTTTTCTAGAAGTTCTGTCGTAATTTCCATAATATTCTTGCAGTCAATTATATTAAGATTTGGGGACTCAATAACTTCAATTAGAATTTTAATTTTGTACATTACATTTTTCATGAAAAATAGAGACACAATAAAATCAAAATTTAAAATTTTCTTTAGTAGGCCCAAACTTTTCATCTGAGTCATTTTATCGAAATTGCTGCTTTGTGATAATTCGTCTAAAACATCTAATATTTTTTCGTATGATGTATGAACAGCTTTAATACTTTCAGCACGCGCAGTCCATCTTGTTTCCGACAATTTTTTTAAATTTAGTGCATTTTCGACTTCAGAAAACTTCTCTTTCAAGGCGTGATTTCTTTTTGTGCTAGAGGTAAAAAATACGAAAAGTTCTTCAAGATAATTAAATAATTCTTTTATAAGAAAACTTGAATTGCAACAATGTTCAACTGCCGTATTAATATGACGATCCTGGCATGGAACATAAGGAACTCGATGTTCTATAAGTTCATTAATTTTTTATTGAATGCCATTATATTGGCCAGACATCACTGATGCGAAATCATAAGATTGAAAGGAAAATCTGTTGGTATTGAATTGATCCCTTTTTTCTTTTAAGACATGTTACAATATCTAAAGCAATATCATTTCCAGTTTTACCTTTTGGCTCAAGAATATCAAGTAATCTCTCACGAAGCTCTCAGTTTTCATCAACAGTGCGTATAACTATGGAAAGACTTTCCGTTTGAGAATAGTCTGGTGTTGTATCCACCAAAACTGTAAAAAAGCAGCTAGTTTCGATCTCCCTGATTGTTTTCTTTTTAAGTTCTTTGGCGAGAAGATTGATAAATTCATTTTGGGATTGAGGCGATAGATAAGTCACGTGGTAGGGGCGCAGTTTTGCATCTTGGAGCCATTTATGTAAAAGGGGGTTATATCTTGATAATAAACGAATAATAATTTGATATAGCGCACTTGCTACTTAACGTCGGACGAGGGCGCATTGCGCATTGTTTTAGTTGGAAACGGGCCGGGTTATTTATTACGTTGGCGCTCTCAGCGATTAGCGAATGATCAAAGATAGTTACTTGTTTAAATCGAAATTAAGAAGAAAGAAAGAATGAAAATAAATGTAAATATATGAATATCGATATCCATATTATTGCGCGTGCCGGCGGCGCCCCCTTTTAGATCGTAATGGGGGGGGGTGGCTCCCCCCCCTCCCCTCCCGTTCGCTCCGGCCCTGATTGGCCATATTGAGGCCGCTATTTAGAATCGTTAAATTTAGTATTACAATTTGAAACCTCGACAACCCTCAGGTACCGATTTTCAGAGAAAGGGAATGATAAATGATAAAACTCATCCGCCATATTGACACCACTATTTTGAATTTTTGTTTCAATTTCAAAAATGCCCATATATTAATTTTTACTATAGTCGCGTATTAAAATACTGTCCCTCTATCTTGAAAACGCCATCTTGGATTATTCTATAAGAAATGTCAAATTGTATTGTAATGTGAACCATATACACTTTGCAAAATATGACATCTGAAAGTGGGTAAAAATTGACAAATCAAGCAACTAAAAGCCTGTTATAAAGATAAAATGACCTTAAACAATGTGTTATGTACAGTTACGTAGTTTATGGGGTGCTAAATGTGATAAACTTTAAAACTGAAATCGGTGGAAAATTATAACGTAGCAAGTATACAATAATTAAAATCCAAAGCTAACATCATTGCAATACTTATACGGTACGCAAAACTCTTTGCCACGCGGATATACCCGAATATTAGAGCCTCAGAATAGCAGATACCAGCGGCCAATTTTTTCAACACAACTGCTTACTCTTGGAACAATAGATTCATATTAAAGTTATGGCTGGAAATATTTGGTTTAAGTTTGTAGCTCAACAAAAATGTATATAGTTCTACTAGTGTCCCCTGGCATTACTAGAATATTACTACGATTAAAGTGCCTATATCTATATGTATCTACATATGGACCTATGTAATTCTTATCTTGAATTTAAGAAGTTTAAAAATTATCTTTACGGTTATTTCGTTAAGTAGAGAGTACTCTCTAAAAGGGTGAGTCATTGTTACATAGTTTTGGTTTCCCAAATAAAGTGTTGTTATTTTTTATGGATCACTGTAAGTACATGTTTAGCGTATAGCTTTACAAAGCGAGGGTGTTTAATTTGTCTCTACATGTAACTACATGTTATTTAGGCCTACATATATACAATTAATTTGCCTGTTTGGTAGGCATTTCTATTTAACTTTAGTTGTAGAAGTAATAATTATTTTTAACTATGAAAACATTCAATTCAATTTTCAATTAAAATTATTGTCTGGATTATTTGAATACCCTTTATGAAGAAGGGTTCACTGCAAATACCAAGTCGTGTCTTGACCATTTCTTTTTATTAAAAATTTGTATTGTTGTTTGTGATATCCTTGAGAGTACCACAGGAGGCAAAGTGAACCCGAAAATGAAATCTATAATAAATTATAAATTATTTAAGGAAAAAATGGCCTCAATTAACTTCGGAAATATTTATAATTACTCTAATCCTGATACAGTCATACAAATGTTTATAGAAATAATACAAGATAAACTAGATAAAAGTAGGACTCCTGTAAAAGCAAATAAAAGGAAGAGAAAAATCTGGATTACGGAGGGACTTGTAAATTCAATAAAAAAACGAGATTCAAAGTGCAATGGAAACGCGACAAAGAAAATACCAATTTTTCAAATGAGTTTAAGAACTACACAAACAAATTAATTTGCTTAAAAAATTTAAAAAAAACGGAGAAATTCAAGGAATTTTTTATTGCTGGATAGAGAATTAAAAACCCCTTCAAATGAGCTATCACACGCACCTTCGTTCCATTTAAAATTTTTAAAGGGCTAGCTGTCACTTCAAGAGGGTTCAAGGAGAAGGTATAAAATTATTCTCAAAAATTCCATTTTAGAGTTAAAAATTTACGTGTTTTAGGATTTTACTTATAAATTGTAAGTTACGTTATAGATAACATTTAAAGACACATCTACTTATGGAATTTTTTTTGCAAAATATGCGATGGTATATGTCAACTACTATATTGAGTTATATAGCCATAAAACTGTATATAGATGTTTACAGCGATAATACTGCATGCATGTGTTGTCAAGGCGTTTTACTAGTAATAATGAAGATTTATTGATTGGCTATTATGTCAATGAGTAACATAATTAGACTTAAACTCGATTCAAAGTCATACACACGGTAGTTAAATTATTCACATAAGACAACGAATTTGTTGCGATCAATAAAAATCGAGGACATAAGTTAGGAAGTGAATTCAGAAATTGTATTCATCTTCCGACTTTCCTGTGTCATCTGATCTGGCGAAAGAAGTTACCATGATAAACTTGTATACTGTTGTTTTGGTGTAAACAAATCTATTTTCAAAGACACTGAGATCAATCACATTGTATCTGTTGAGTTTATTGCAGTGAGTGACAAACATTTATTGTTTAGTTGGAACATGGAACGTGAGGCTGCTGGTTGGTATGTTTAATTTGTAATTTCGTAGATACTGTTTCATTTCATGATATACTGAAAGAAATTAAACTACTAGCTGTGATTTCATTACTATTAGTACAGGTACAGGCAAATTAATAATTTAGGATAACAAAAGTTAATAAAAGGATCATCTCTGGGATTTAAGTAGGTAATAACCTGGAGAATGAGATGATGCATTCTTTGCACTTCCAAGTTCCGGGAGAATTCAAAAAAATTTGGAAAAATTTTTTGATTTTCGTTTCTTTGCTCTAGCGGCCAAAATAATGAAAATAGAGAAAGAAGTTTTCAACAAAAGTTGTAGCTCGTCTTTTTCCCTACAAAAAAGGTCTTTACAAATTCTTGTCTAACTTAAGCCGTTTGGAAGATAAATCGAGATTTCCACTTATAGTTTTAAGCCGCTTCGAAATACGCGAAAAATAAGAATTCTCCAAGAGTTTCGTACGACCGGGCTCATTGATCGATAATTCTTACTATTCAGAGCCCCTAAAACATAAAATGTAGAGAAAAGTCTTAGCTTTAATGTGGAACTAATCACAAAATTCATAAAAAATTTTATCAAGGAGAGAAAGTGTCAGAAGATGGCTTAGTGCACTTTGTACAGTTGATCCACAGATTTATTCATATCTTTGCCGGGAGTAGTTAGAATGATAATTCATTTTGCTTACACATTCTTATATAATGATATATTAATCCTTTTATCATTTTACTGCAATTACTTTTGTTGGAAAAATATGCCTTGCGATCAAAGTAGAGGGTATATTTCTCATTGCTCAATCACCTCCAAATTTTGGAGTTCAATTCGCTATATCTTAAGTAATAATAATAGAACAGTGTTAATTTTTGGATTATAAATACAATAAAACATATTATTTCGAATGACTTTAGAGTTTTTTAAATGTGCGCAGTACTTTTTGAATTTGTCTACATTATTAATAAACGTTCAGAAAATGCACAATTATACAGTAAAACATATACAAATTATTTGTTTCTTAACATTCTTCAATGAAACTTTCACGAAATATAGATTAAAGTGCGTGGAATCGAATCCATGCAGTAAAAAAGCATCCATTGTTGCGGGAGGAATAGGCAGGATGCATAAAACTCAAAGATGTTAATTAATCAACTGTATAAAGTTTACTAAGCCATCTTCTTTTTTCTCTATGATAAAAATTTGTATGAATTTTGTGATTAGTTCCACATTAAAGCTGAGACTTTTCTCTACATTTTACGTTGCTTTCATTTTTTTAGCGGCTCTGAATAGTAATAATTATCGATCGATATGTCCGGCCGTACGAACCTCCCAGAGAATTCTCATTTTCCGTGCATTTCGGAGCGGCTCAAAATTATAAGTGGAAAACTGGATTTATCTCCTAAACGGCTTAAGTAAGAAAAAAATTGGTAAAGACCTATTTTGTCGAGAAAGAGACGAGCTACAAATTTTGTTGAAATTTTTTTCTGTATTTTTATTATTTTAGCCGTTAGAGCAAAAAAACCGAAAATCAAAAAGTTTTTCCAAATTTTTTTGAATTTTCCCGGAACTTGGAAGTGCAAAGAATGCATCATTCTATTCTACAGGTTATTAACTACTTAAATCCCAGAGATGATTCTTTTATTAATTTTTGCGGGGTTTTTACAACATTTTGCCTTCATTGCCTGTATTACATACCAGATTGAAAATTGAAATAAAGTAGGATCGGAAAGATTTGTGGAAATGAAGGTGTAGTGAACTTAAAAGCAATACCTTTGTGTTTACTGAATTAAACTACCATTTCAATTTATTTTTTAAATGTATTTTTATAGCTAACAGAAACTTTTACTCTGTTATTGAAAGTTTATTTATTTTGGATAACAAAAAAATATTTCGGAATATCAAAAGTGTTCACGGGCTGTAACGCGGTTGCGTAGACAATGTTTTTCAATGAGCCTAAACAAAAACATCTAGAGGAGTCACATCAGGTGACCTTGGAGGCCAAGTGACAGGAACATTCGTCGAAGTGACGTTTTGTCCTGTAATTGATTGTATTTATCTCGCATTTTAATAAGAAATATGAATAAATTTCTTGTTAATAGTACTAATAAATGTACCATTTACGGCAGATTTGAAAAAAATGTGTTTTGTCTCAATAACTATTTCGCTCATAAATCACATAATTTAGTATTTTCGACGGGATTTCTATTTTTGTAGCATTACACGGGTGAACTAAAATAAATCGGAACAGTCATGGCACACATTAGAAATTAAATTAATACAAATACTAACGTTTGAGATGTCGCTTATGTACGTATTATTGAAATCAGAAAATTATGCGGAACTCAGAAACGCAATAATATATAGGGCGTTCCATTTGAAAATAAAAAATTAGAGTCACTTCCGATGAAACCGGAAGTGAATAAAATTCATTTATATGTCAGAAAGTGATGTTTAAGTTACGTTCTAAATCCAAATAATTTACCTTGAAAACTAAAGGAAAAAGGCGGGTGTACCATGATTCTGTTACACCCGGTATATAAAAAAACATACATACGGGTCGAAATTTTCGGTAAAATGTGTTACGGATACACACATTACAGCTCTAAAATAAATGAAGAAAAAAGCTACTGTAAAGAAAGGAAACGGTACATGGAAGATTTATTGAGAGATTAAAAAATTGCAACGGTTAGAGTATCACACTTGTATTAATTCATCTACTTCAGACGAGTTCGAGTGTATTTTGATAGTTATCCAGTTATTTACGAAAAATGAAAGTTTATCATGATAACGTATTTACTTTAGTGTTATGATATCAACTTGTGGTTTAAAAAATAGTTTGCTTTCACCCACGTCATTACTACATTTACAGAGCAAAATAATGCCTTGACAAATACCTATTATTTAAAGTAGCAAACAGCAGGGACGTGTTTGTAGGAAGTTTCCATCTTGTCATCAATAGAAGAGTTTCCTACATGTAACATAAAAAATTATGTTCAGTTAGTACAGAAATACTCTTCCGAATGTATAAACAATATAGAGTATATACACGATACCAAACTTATAGCATTCTGAGTTGTAAAAGTGTCCAACCAAGCAACGAAATGCAGTCAACGAGTGAATCTATTTCTTTTACACTGTCGCCATGCGGGCAATTACTACAACGTCTGTCATTAATCTGTGTACCTCCTTTCGTTTCATTTTAATGCAGCTGTATGACGAAGATAGAGACGTACAACACTGTCGAATGTTTGCGCTTCTGGAAGAACTGTCTTTCCACCACGGTTTCTTCAGTGACTGAACACCTGCACGTTTAACTTGAAACGCTGTAAAATCTGTTAGAATTACGAAGAAAATGGCCGTAAACAGTTTTATAGAAAATTAAATTTTCTATAATATTGTCTATGTCCATTTTTCTCATAACTCTAACGGTATTGGCAGCGTTTCGAGTCAAAAGTTCCGGCGTCCAATTTTACTCGTGTCACAGTAGCCGGTAATTTAGATATTAATATTAATAATGTACTATTTTGTTAGCAAGCAAGTGTACATTAGGGCGGAGCGAAAATGGAGAAAAAATTTTTTTTTCGAATTTGATTTCTCCTATATGTGACTATAAGTGACTACATGTAGGGTCAATTTACTGTAAGAAAACCGATCCTCATACGATTACGTTTTCCGGTGCCTCAAGCTCTTCAAATTTATGATTTTTTTCTAAATAAGTGAAACTATTAAAACTTGATTTATGCAGCTCTTCGCTTGTTTTAATATAAAACAACCCATAACTCATCACGTGGAGGTGGTTGTATGGCCAAATCCTTCGATATGTTATCCTTCGATATAGACAAACTGCTTAACAATTGTAAGTCAATTTCGGGAAGTTCTGGTAATCTCTTGAAATTCTATGACTGGTATAGATTCGTAAGATTGTAATGTTTTTCCGATTTCGTAAGAAAACTCAGAAGGGCAAGTAGTTTCACCATCTAAATGTTTTATTAAATGACGCAAAGGTAATTCATTTGCGTGTAACATATAAATGAACCACTGTAGTGGCCTTCCAATATACCAACTGGATGCTGAACGAGGGTATTATTTTCTCGTCCATCGAAATAAACGGCTTGTAAAAAATCCTTGTCTGGCTTGGTTAAAATGTTTCGTCTTCTTTTTCTCTCTCTTCTTATCTTACTTCTATCAATTATTTTTAAGTTTTTTCTTTGGTTACCAGTCCAATATCTTTTAATACAGCAGACGCAATAATAGCAGCGGATCTTGTTTCCAAGACTCTCCGATGTAAGGATCGCTAAGTGTTTCGCGTAGCTACTGGATCAATTGTGACAATAAACATTTTTCTCTCAGTTCTCTGGTCTACTAGAAATTCTCTTTCTCTAATTGGGACTTTGTTTTTACACTTACACAATGAAAAATTCGCGCACTTGCAGGACGAAATATCGAAAAGTTTAGTTTCTGCAATTTCTCTAAATTTTTTCACTTTTTGTCTAAGAGCATCATTCAATCGGGATCTTAGAGGTTTCTTAAGGTTTCTCAATTTTTCGTGATATAGTCTTATCACATGTAAAATTTGTTGATCTGTCACCACGAGAATAGACGCCTTAGACCAAACAAGTTTCAGCTCTGCAATCAAAATCTCTGCAATGTTACTTAAGGTCGGTTCTGCTGTATTTTTAGCTGAATCAATTAAGGTTTGACGTATATATGCATAGTTTTCATCATATCCGCGCATATGTAGGTAACGTATTGTTCCTAAACACGGACGGAGCCCCAAATACAGGGCAGTCAATATCTTTTCTAGTTTTTGACATATTTCACAAAAAGACTCGAATATCAAAATTCACTAAATAACAACCAAAGTAACCTAGATACAATTATGCGGTTGTAAAACTATTTTCGAATGAATATCGGCAGCTTAAACGCACACACACTTAAAGACAGTCGCTGGAGAAATAATTGAATCGGCTTTGTTTCTGGCAGTCGGCGACAAATTTTGAAAGTGGTGGGGGCACCGCTAAACGTCATCCAATCTACTCCAGGTTTTGCAGGGAATTAATATTACTTAGACCACCACTTTTCCGCATACAGGCGTTCAGAAACTAAAATGTCAGATTTTTCACTTCATCCTAGTGTACATGCCTGTTTAATCAGCAAGAGAATTTGCTTATGTATCCCCAATTATTTGTAACCTTGGTGGAAACATTTTAATATTTTATTTTATAAGTTCTTGTCGAACAGATGAACGTCATGCCTTTATTAGATCGAGCGCTTCTATGTTTTACGACTTAACTGCTATAAGTTTGGTACGATCTATAGACTTTATTAAGCTATGATAGGAAGTTCGTTAAAGGACACGGACCTGTTTTTCTCTGTGTGGTCGCTCTTAGAAGTTCTGACAAAAGAAAATGGATAGGACCTTTCAAGAAATGTTTGATACAAATATTTATGAAAGAGAACTAACCATCACCTTAAATAACGTTTTACTTCCCTCGCATACCGAAGGGAAGTATTGTATTCGAGAAAAAATCACCCTCCGAGATTTTTACGGATTCTGACGTTTCAGATCACGGAGATTACGATAATATAGGTTTTTCAATTCCGTCAGTCTGTCTGTCTGTCTGTCTGTCGGTGCATTTACTAAAACACTACTTGACGGAGAGCAGTCAAATTTGATAGGTAGTTGACGCTACTGTCAGCGCAGAAATGGTATAAATTTCACTGGAAAATATACAGGGTGGACCGTCTAAACGGAATAAATAGTGAAAAAACATTTTTTTTGCTCAAATTATAAATTTCCACGTTTCATGACACGCTAAACCTATTTCTGAAAATAAAAATTTTTGAAAATTTTTTTCACCAACATTTTTGAAAAAATTGTTACCACTAAAAAAAATTTTTCCTTTGTTCAAATTTAAAATTTCCACGTTTCATGGCGCTCTAAATCTATTTAAAAAAAAAACTGAAATTTTTTTAAAAATTTCGAAAAAAATTTTACCACTAAAATAGATGGAATTTTTTTTTTCTTTGTTCAGATTTAAAATTTCCACGTTTCCATGGCATTCTAAAATTATTCAAACAAATTTAAAAATGTTTTTGAAAAATTAAAAAAAAAAATTGAAAACATGTTTAGGTAATTTATTTATCACTATTATTATTATAGAATAGACGAAATGTATTTTTTTAATTTAAAATTTCCACGTTTCATGACATTTAAAACCTATTTCGGAAAAAAAAATTGCCACATCCTTTCACCATTTTGGAAAAAAATTTAACACTGGAATAGAGCGAAAAATTTTTTTTGCTAAAATTTAAAATTTTCGCGTTTCGTGACATTCTAAACCTATTAAAAAAAAAAAGTTTTGAAAATTTTTCATATTTTTTAACCACCACTATACTTCCACTCCATTACGTGAATGTGGAATTGAAAATGTGACAGATGGCAATAATATTTGGCATATGCACCTATTATATACTTTTATTGAATAATGGCATCCCAAGAAATAATTCAGTCATGGCGGACATTTGTAAAGGTATTTGCGCAAGCCTTCCATATTTGGCACCTGTTATTTAGTATTGAACTTTTGCTGTTGGATGAGCACTCTGTATATTTTTTTGACCAAAAGTTATCAGGTTTTTTTGTAATAATAGCAATAACTATATTCCGATCTGTATTCTCAATGTCATTTCGTAATTAATAATTTTTTAGAGTGACCGCCATGCACAAATAACGAGGGAAGTTCTGTGTAAATAACTTTACCGATTTTTTTAACTTTAGTTTAGGCATTTCATCAAATGTAAATGTATTTGCTACGATTTAATTACTGAAGCTGTTCATAATCAAGAAAAACTTCTTGTGATAAAACACCTAGCACACAACCTTGTCGGATTTTTTCATTAATAACCACGTCCTACGACCGTCATGGGCCCAAATATAGATTGATTTTAGCGGTAACGTCAAATTCATATTAATGCTTCTGGCCTGCAGGAAACGACAACAAAATTATAAACAATCCTTCAGTTGTCTTAATTAGTTTATTGACCACCTATTAAAAATTCTATTTAAGGACAGCTTTGTCAGAGGTATGTCGTTTTATCAATCGGTATGTTAAAATCACTGTCACCGTGTAGTACTGTAATCATCAATATCTCCCTGGTTATAAAAATTATTTTCAATTGATAGTGTTGTAAATGATGTCTTGTGCTTTGATCTACATCTACGTCATGTATAAATTTGAACAGTCTTTTTCCGGAAGTAGAAGCTGACTTTCCGGGGAGGTTTCCTCCTTGGCAATTGTGGCAGCTACATACCAAATGTTATTGTCCTCCGTCGCTTTCTAATAATTTCTTTTCAAGTGACGGCCCTGTATAATATTTACCAAACGCATAGCAGGTTGCCTCCTCCACTGAGTTCTTGCGGACCATTTCTCTCGTTCTCGTTGTCTGCATCTATTGGATAAATAATAATTAAAAATAAGATAAAAAATTACTTTTCGAAAACATGAAATTATAGATGATTAACGAGTTTACTTACTTTTATCAACAAAAAAATACATTTTAACAATCAATTATTAATACATAATCAATTTAATTAACAATAATTCGACCAGACTCTAGGTTTGTGGACAATTCTGAACAACTTTCATTAATAAAGTTTTTCAATGTCTAATACGATTTCTTTATTTTTGCCATTTATTTTGGTACGGCGCGGCAGGTGGCTTTGCATTTGTAAAACGCAAATGCTTTTTTGGTAGACCCTAATTTGTTCTATCTTTTGGTAAAATTTGGTTCAAGTCGAACAAAAAAGAAAAAAGTCATAAAGGTGCGTAATCGTAAGAAAATTCAAATGAAACGCCGAGATTTTTAAATTTCTGTCTGTCGGTCTGTCTGTAATTTTTTTGTGCGCGCGATATCTCTGGAAGGGTTTCAGATACTGACTTGAAATCTTATACACATATGTACTATAACGAGATCTGAAACTGGATTCTTTTCTGAACTTATCCGGTGAAGGGTTGGGGGTAAATAGTGGTAAATAGGAGAAAATAAGTAAAGCAAGCTGGTAAGAGTACAAGAATTTGGAATTTGGTGTATATACTAGAAGCCAAGACCTCAGATTTTTTTAATAATATTTTACAACTCTCCCAGCACCCACCCCCACTCCATTATTAAAAGGGAAGATAAAATAAAATTAAGGCTTTCACTTGAAATTTGGTACACGTATAAATTATAACGACACTTGGAACTTGATTATATTTTGAGATGATTCCATTGAAGGGTTGGGGGTTAAATAGGGATGAATATGGGGAAATAAGTAAAACAAGCTGGTAAGAGTACAGATACTTGGAGTTTGATGTATATACTAGAACATTTTTCAACCCCTCCACTACCCCCACACCAATATTAAAGGGGTTGATAAAATATAACTAACATATTCACTTGAAATTTGGTACGCGTATGTATTATCTGGAACTAGATTATGTATTGAGATGGTTCCGTTAAAGAGAGGGGGTGTATTGGGGACAATAGGTGGAGGAAGTTAATAAGAGTCCAGAATTTTTGGCGTATATGCTAGAAACCAACATTTAAAATTTTTTTATGACATCTGCCTCACATTAAAATTTTATGAAAAATTAGAGTGCAAATATAATCAAAATATTTTCCTTTAAAGAGACTTGGATGGAAATCTGCATGTGGAAGTAGTGATTCCTTAGGCAGCGGTTTTTTTTAAATTGTGGGAGACAGTTTTCGAAAAAACGTTGTTTGATACTCGACTGCGAAATTCTTCTGCATTCTCGAATGCAAAACTGGCATTTTGCAATCTAGCGTCAAAAATAACTATTTCCGTTTAACAGTTGACAATTGTTTACCATGTTGTCCCTACATTTTCCTTATATTAACAAAATGTGTTAATATGAAGGCCAAGAGTGCAGAAAATATTATTTTTTTCTAAGGCAAATGAGAAAATTTTTTATCTTTCGAAATAGGTACCAAGTATGTCGATGTTACAACAAAAAAAAATGTAATGAAAATATGAAACATGAAAAGTTATATAACACAAAGGTTAAAAAAAATGAGTGAAAATTTCACAGTATGGTTAATTTTGTGATTAATAAAATTGTTTAAAAGAATAATTAAATTAAAAAAAATTGAATCGACTAATTTGGTCAACAAGAGGGCAAAACTTGTAACAAAAATTTATTTTTGAGTGCGCCAACTCAATGGCCCTCATCCACGAATCGGCCCACTGCTCGACTAGCTCAAGCTGGGGTGGGTTTCCTTGAGTTTTGAGGTTGGTGGTCAGGCTCACACACAGTACTGACAGAAAACACGATGTAGAAAAATACAAATTTAATTCAGTAATGTTGGACTACACAAAAATCACTATAACCTAGTATTATATAAGGCGGTCACTTAGAATACTAATAATAATGTAATAAATAATTACTAATAATAATGTGTTAGATATGCACGGCCCGACATAAAAAAAAAATGTATATCAATATATATGCCTACAAAAATAATTATGGCACGACTATTGTACCTACATACATATGTACACAAATTTAAGGAAAAGGAAGAGAATAACTTATCTGTATCCAGCGGTGGTAGCGCAGACAAGGATAAATAACAATTGCAGATTACGTAAGATCCGTTGGAGGCTATACTATTGTGGTTGATGGTCTGGTAGTACGAGGGGGACAGCTGCAATTTATCCACTGGAAGACGAAGACCTTCCTGATCACTGCAACTGCAACTGCAACGTCTAGTCTCCGGAATAGAACGGATTCTTCCGGGGGAAGAAAGAGTATCACCAAACCCAAGTGGAGTGAATATTACGGGGTAGACAAGCCAATAATGTTAACAAAACCTAACATAAGAACCGCATAGATTGCGGTTCCTCTGCAGATCGCTGAGTTGCTGTTTATATTGGTTCCAAAGATGGACATACACAACGGGGTGGGTTTTAAGCAATAAATCCGACACTGTCGATAGTTGGGCTCGTACACACAAAACAAAATATAAATCACAACAACGAGACCCAACGGGTACTCGCAAGGAAAAATCCCAAAATAAAACTGGACGTTAAGAGACACAACGTCAATCCTTGGGAGCAACCAGCTTAAAACTAACTCCCCAAAATGGCTCTCCGGAGATTGAAACCTTTGAAGGAACCTTCTAGAGCAACCAAAAGTTGGATAGATATATCTATTATTGTTCAGTCGAGTATGCGTGGTCGGGTAACTAGATTGAACATTGAATGGGCGGACGGATTTCTATGCCTCAGCGAATTGACCATTTACTTCGAACTGACGAGTAGGTTTAAGGCTTCCTACCCGTATTATTGGCGTGCATATTGATCCGCAATAAATACTTCGATGTACGTACTTTTATATGATCGATAACAATCAATTTAATTGGAGAAATAATTTTTATTGACATTTTTCCCCGTAACATCGAAAATAAATGAGGACGGGGGAAACTTTTTATTTGAAACTTTTCTTTCTATGATTAGCAGTTTAAGAGAAAATCGCATGTGAAAACATTTGATTAACGAACGATAGCATTTACTCGATAAATACGATTTGTAATTTTTCTTTGGTCTGAATTTTCTTTTACGCAATCATGATTTTTTTCATAGTTTATTTTACTTAATTTATTATTTATTACGTGCGCACTGCTAGCGGTAAAATCATCCGCCGAAGCAACTACTACCGCTGGCATTGTGTCATTTGTTTCTAGCAGTAGAACAATATTTTACTTTATTAGTAACATGTACTAGTAATAGGAATTCGACTTTGTAAACATTCCCATCAAATATTAAAATTAAAAATCAAGAGATCCGCCAAGGTTACACTAAAATATTCAGGGACCATTGCCCCACGACTTCAATAGACCAAGTACAACGAACTTGTTCCAACTTAATGTCAAAACAATGGAGTTTTTTCTCTTTAATTTACGGAGGCGTCTTCGCCAGGTGTCTAACATAAAGTTATAAAATTGCTTTTAAAAATGTTGTATGATCGTAATTAATAAAGAATAAAATACTAACCATTATACTCTTCCCCGATTTACTGCACTTTTTATACAGGGTGTAATCAGTTTCATGTCATTAAAAAAACTGGTAATGGGGACCGACTAGACAAATAAAAAATCTTTATGACTTTTCCCTCTAGGGGCACTTTGAAAAAACTGACCTAGGTCAACCTTTTTAATATATATTTTTTTTAATATTAATGTAGAAAATAATTGAGAACCACTGCTTTTCTTGGTCAATGAACCTGTAGTTCCCAATTATACAACTTTTAAATTGTCATAAAAAAGTGCAAAAGCCTTGGATCATCGACCGCCTTTGATGGACCGCCTCAACCGAACTGAGGCAATTATAAAGAGGTAAATAATTCGTTATCTTTTCCTGCACAACTGCAAGCAAATAATGGCCGAAGAAGTTTAAACAGAGCATTTCTTTACATGTGTGTCTTTTAATTTGGAACAAAATATTGGATTAATGTTTATAATTTAGAATATTTAAATGTGATTTATTAACGTTTGTAACATAAATGAGTGTTCTGGGTTAAAAGCTTACCACCTAAGTAAATTATCTGCATTTGCATCAATACACAGTTCGGTACGTCGAATTAAGGACATACGTACTCCGTTCAACATTAAACAATAAACTATCAACTAACGTTGTCAATAAAGAAAAATAAAAGAAATACTTGGTTCAAAATCCAAAACGGAATACAAAAATAACGAACAAGTAAGTTGTGTCTGTACATAATCAAGAATTTAACGACTTGAATGGTAAAGTCACTATAAATACACAGCGACCCGAAATTCAAAAATAACAAAAACAACGAACGGCTGGTTGGACGTGTGTACATAACGAAACACCCACAGAAACTAAAATATTGCACAAGGGAGAGTCAGAGTATAGTTTTCTTCATTTAATTTAGCACAACTATTAGGCTCTAAAAACCTTGAAATATATAAATTGCTGTGTGTTCATATAAAAAATCTAGGAATAAAACTGTAATAAAAAACAGACTATATAATAAGTTTCTTGTAAGATAGTATTAAGTGATCCTCCTGTCTTTCCCAATGTTACCCGAATCGTTCCGAGGTCCTTCTTATTTGTGTTTAAGACTAGACAGACCCCTAGTCAAAATAGTGTCCCCGTTTTATTTCCCCTCAAAAAAAAAAAAAAAATCGTATACTTGAAAAAGAAGTGAAAAAAAACATACATACTTATTAAAAGAAAAGAAAAAAAAAACAATTGTGCTAAAAATAAGTAAAAAAAAAAAAAATCATAAAAAAGAGAGATATCTAGGATAAGTTACTATGAGTAGTAGGACAATAAACAATTATTGGAAAAAGTAACGCATATATACAAACTTAGAAAAAAAAAAAGAAAAAAAATCATATATACATATTATTATATAGATATAAGAAATTGTAAATTTACCTCTGAGTTGAGAAATGTGAGAAAGATACATAAATAATAAAAAAAATAAATAAACAGTCGGCCACACTGAGCTAATGGAGTGAGTACATTCCCTAGCCACAATCACCCCAAATTAAAAAAAAAAAGAAAGTTTTCTTCAGATCAGATCTACTAAACACTCAGAAAACGTCGACATTTTATTTACCGCACCGCTAAAGACCGTCGACATTGTATAGCTATCTACACACATATTGAGTATCATAGGAAAAGACGCGCGCGACGATCTAAACCTACCTCAATATTCCAGCAGTTCTCAAAAGATTTTATTGAAAATTTGCGAAATTTTTGTTTATTTTTTTTCTCCAAAACTATGAGCTTTAGACCCCATGTTATACCAGGTTTTTTTGTTTGTCTTGTCGTTCCCTACCACCAGTTTTTTTTAATGACATGAAACTAATTACACCCTGTATACGTATACCAAATTTCAAGTGAATATCTCTATTTTATTTTTCAACCCCTTTAATAATGGAGTGAGGATGGTGGGGGGATGGAAAATATTACGAATATTTTTGAGGCCTTGACTTCTAATACATACACCAAATTTCAAGTTTCTATACTCTTATCCGCTTGCTTTATTTATTTCCCCCTATTTACCCCCCAACCCTTCACCGGATATGTTCAAAAAACAATCAAGTTCCAAATCTCGTTATAATATATACGTGTATAAAATTTCATAACTGTTCCGGAGAAAACGTGCGGACAAAAAAAGTTACAGACACAGAAAATTTTTTTCGCTCAAATTTAAAATCTCGACGTTTCATGACATTCATTCTAAACCAATTTTTAAAAAATCTGAATTTTCTTTTATGATTACTATACTTCCAATCCACTACGTGGATGTGTAAACAGTTGATTTCTTCAAAGATGTAAACAAATGCCATAAATCCAATATGCTGTATTTCGGTCAAGATTTACAGAAAATCAACGTGGCATATCTCAAATTAACACAAACATAAACTATAAAAAAGAACTCGTGACATTTTTTGGTAGAATGCTCGCTTTTCGAGATATTTACAAAAAATACACCCACCCCCTTCTCATCATTCAAGTTCCATGTCAACGCAATCAGAAATAGGATCTCCGAATGTACTGTAAGTTGTCTATTTCATGACACTATGACTTCCTAAATGAATTAATTAGCACAGATTTAACTCTTCAGCTGTGTATGTCGACGTAGAATTTTCCGCTTGTCCTGTTTCATATCTGCGCATATAATGTGGGGGCCGGGCCTATCGTCAATTGTTTAATAATGTAAAAAAATAAAAGTAATAGGACAAATATTTACTTACTGTATCCTACATCTCATTGTTACAAGTATTGTATTTTTATATTTCTTTCCATTTTTCCTAGGTGTGTGTTTATTTTAATTTGATCATTTAAATAAGCTCTATGACAGTACTTAAACAAGTAGGCTACTAGAAAGATAAGCCACTTGCGTTCAACTAATATATTATATAGAGTAAATAGACAGATAACCAGATTGTGTATTTATAAATTAGGTAAAATTACCACCGCAGAAATAGTTGGGTTTAATATACGCGAGAATGTCCTTTTATGTGGGTGCATAAGCTTATGTGATTTTACAAGATGTCTTTAGAAGAACAGCATACTAAGTTGTTCAGCGATTATGATGCTGAGACTAGGTATTATAAAAGCATTTCTGGAGGATCCCCAGAGTTACTACAATCGGAATTCTCTAACGGATCTGGTACGTAAACTAAATTTTATTATAAAGCACTTTTAAGGATATCACAGAGTAAAAATCGGTAAAGTTTTACTAGTTGTAAACAATATTTGGGAAAAATCGTAGTAAATGTTTGTCAAAGTACATGTCCTGCAATTTCAAAGGGCGAATGGTTCGTTAGAAGATCTGATAAGTCAGACCTTTCGGATCTTGAAGCCTTATGGTCTTCTCTGTTGGATAAGTTATGAATTTTTTCGCTTGTCTTTGGACTCCTCCAATAGGATTTCTTCTGCTTTTTTCCTATTTTCAAACCTCTTCCGTCATGTGTCCCTTGGATGTCACAAAACAGTTTGGGCCCGAAAAATGTGGCTTCAGCACTTTTTTTGCAAACCTGTAAGCTGATTCCTTATCTTTATTCCCTCGTGCCCCGGCAGCCATATCAAGGTAAACTGTAATTAAGGTGTACGACCTTAGAACATTTACTGCTTTCTGGATATCCGAAAATTTAAAGATGTTTGTCCTTCGCGTGCCTTTACTTTTACATTCCTGGTCAAATAGATTTCTGGCTGGAAGATTTGTAGATTGTTTAGCTCTTTCAGCCTTTCCCTACATCGACTTAAAAGATCTTCTGTGAATTACCCTACAATTAGTTGTTGCCCAGGACTCCCAAGCTTTTTACAAAGCTTGTTATTTACCTGGGGGCCTGTTGTCATCTTTAAGATGAATTTATCGAGTTCGAGAATCCTTGTGACATTCTTTGTCGAATAAGTGATGGACTTCTTCGCTTGTCTTTGGCCTGGTGTATTCCTCCAGTAGGACTATTTCTGCTTCTTTTCCCATTTTAGGACATTCTCCCTTATGTATCTCTTGGATCACCCACAAAACGGTTCGGGCCCAAAAAATTGGTTTCCAGCACCTCTTTTGCAAAAGCGTTTTCTAATTCAGATCCTTCTATTCCCCCATGCCCTAGCACCCTCAGCAAGGTAACCTTGTTGTCTCTTGTCAGTTGGTGAGGGATTGTTTGCATTCCCGGGCAATTCTAGACTCAAAGATATAGGACCAGAGAACTTTTAACGCTGCCTGGTTATCTGAAAGTATATAGATCTTTGCCTTTCGAATGAATATATTTATGCTTACCTGAGAATCTAGATCCATAGCATAGATTTCTGCTTTGAGGATGGTTGAGGTCTTACCTAGGGCTCTGGATACCCTGCAACTAGGCCCCGCTACGCACAACCCCTTCACCCATCTTGGATCCATCTGTATACCAGATGAGTGACCCCGTCTCCAACTGCAGGGCTTCGACTCTGCTCGTCTGACGGCTCAGAATTAGCACATCAAACGGACAGTCAGAGTCCCGCTTGATTGGCATTGGATAAATGTCAAAGTGACGTCGCGCCGTGTTTAATATGTACTGGTAAGAAAGTTCATGTCCGATTCGGGCAGGTACACCTCCCTCAGAAATTTATATGATCGTTGCAACGCCATAGCGTCACTAGCGAGCTTCGTACGGGAAACATCGCAGAAATTCTATGCCTTTGAATTAGGCGACAGTCCGGTAATGCGCAACATTACCACAGTTAGAATGCATAATGCACCATTTCAGATCAAACACCCCCTACCATACTAGACGTTGCCTGTCTTTCGGCAACTACTCTTCTGTACTAAAACGTTTCTTTATCACACATGGCCTTTCTTCACATTTTCACATATTTTATCTATCTTTTCCTCTTTCTGTATGTTTGTCATTTGTTTGTCTTTTTGTCGTTTTGTCCATTTTTGCTCTAAATTCCTTTTAGACCGATAAAACTTCTTGAAAATTGTAACTCTTACAAACCCTAACTTTTCACCTTCTCTACCTTCCTAACGGCGAGAAGACCGTTGGGACTTCAAGTGCTTCGAACGGGTTTTTCATTGGACTTTCTCCCGTGCCAGCAATCAAAATCAGTACCGGTTTTAAATACAAATTTCCCTTAGGCCCAGGTCAATTTTGCACCCTCCCTCCCGGGGGCTTGCTATCAGTTTATGGGCACTAACCACTGAACTGAAAGGCAAAGGCGCTCCACGCAGAGTGGTGCCCCTGAAAACCGGCCCTGATCAAAATGTAATCAGTGCGTTGTGCCCAAGTGTTTTGTGTTTGTAATTTAAACCTGTTATACAGGTATGTTGTAATTTTAATGTTAATTTTAAGTCACCACCAAAGTCTTCTCAAAACAATACTTTACTACAACGTCTAACTGCCCAAATTGAGGCAAATTGGCTAAAAATCTTAATTTTTTTGTTCTTTGACTCATTTCTTGAGAAATAAAATATTTGCAGTGAAATGGCGAGGATGGACCTTCCTACATTTAAGATCTCTGGGTTTTTAATGGTTGTACATTATGTTTTTGGTTCTTTGATTACGAATATGATATTCGTTTTACCCAAAAGTGGTTCAATTTTGAGAAATTGGCCATTTTTTGAGGGTTTTTGAAAATTATTCGAGGTTATTATTACCTACATATTTTATTAAACTATAATGTGATCATACTATTCCAAGCTTTTTGGATTGATAAATAAAGAAGTATTGATTTTTTGAATATCAATTAGAAAAATCCATTATCTTACTAATCTTACTAATATAGAAAATTCAATATATGTTTGTTTGTTTGTTTGATTATAACTCAAAAACCGCTTGACCGATACAACTCAAATTGTCAGAGAATATTTCGACAAAAATTTGGAAGGTTATAGGACAAACATTATGCCATTAAAGTAATTTTTGTGAAATTTACATTAATTTTTGTGCTTAGAGATCTTATATAGGTACTAAATAAAAATTAAGGTTTTTAGCCAATTTGCTTCAATTTGGGTAGTTAGGCGTTGTAAAGTATTGTTTTGAGAATACTTAAAAAAAATTAGTCATTTCAAGCAAAACTCAGGTGTAGATCGAATTTTGTCCACAAAAATTCATTTTTGGATCATTGTGCGGTGGCAAGAGTTTTAACTTCTTGCATTCATCTTATTGAGCCGAACTGGTGGCGATCCGCTCAACCCTACACACCACGACGCTGCGTGACGTGGTTGTTTGGTTGGCTCCTAATCGTCGTCTGGGGAGGCAATGTTGCATTTTTTTAATTTTGATAAATTTGTTATTAGTACAGGCAAATTAGCCATTTAGTAAATCTTGCATTGATAATAACGGGGCAGTTTCGGTCTGCGTCGCCACGTCTTTTAGCGTTGTTTTTTCTAGGATAGTGGAAATGTTCGTAATGTTCTCAGAATCAGTCTGAGTAGCCATGTTGTTTATCGATTTTTCTTGAAATATTGCCGAGATATTTAAGATATTGTCGAAATTTGGTGGAGTCGCCGGGTTGGTTATATTACTTGGGCCGGACGCCGAGGAATCGTTATTTAGTTGTTGGATCTGGGACGGGCGCCGGCCCCTTGGAAGTTTTCCTGATGCCTATTGATTTGTTCGTTTTGCGCTGTGGTGTACGGATTTTGTGGGCAATTTCTTTGCCAGTGCCATCCACCGCAAAATCGGCATGTCGTCGGTGGTCGGCTGTCTTGCGTATTTTCCCATGATGATGCTGTCCTCTGGTTCGTATTTCTGGTGGCCGCATTGGTTGCCTGCCTTGGTGCCTCGTCACGGTTACTATTATTATTATTATTATTGTTGTTGTTTGGACGATTTAACAAAAATTAATAAAAGGATCATCTCTGGGATTTAAGTAGGTAATAACCTGGAGAATGAGATGATGCATTCTTTGCATTTCCAAGTTCCGGGAAAATTCAAAAAATTTTTGTAAAACTTTTTGATTTTCGGTTTTTTTGCTCCAGCAGCCAAAATAATGAAACTACAGAAAAAAGTTTTCAACAAAATTTGTAGCTCGTCTCTTTCTCTACAAAAAAAATCCCTTACAAATTGTTGTCTTACTTAAGCCGTTTAGGAGATAAATCCGGTTTTCCACTTATAGTTTTGAGTCGCTAAGAAATGCGCGGAAAATGAGATTTCTCTGGGAGTTTCGTACGACTGGACACATCGATCGATATTTCTTACTATTCAGAGCCGCTAAAAAAATGAAAACAACATAAAATGTAGAGAAAAGTCTCAGCTTTAATGTGGAACGAATCACAAAATTCATAAAAAAAATTTATCATAGAGAAAAACTGTCAGAAGGTGGCTTAGTAAACTTTTTACAGTTAATCCACAGATTTATTCATATCTCTTCCGGAAGTCGTTAGAATAATTCATTTTGCTTATATATTCTTATATAATGATAAATTAATCCAATTAACATTTTATTGCAATTACTTTTGTTGCAAAAATATGCCTTGCGATCAAAGTAGAGGGTATATTTCTCATCGATCAATCACCTCCAAGTTTTGGAGTTGAATTCGCTATATCTTATTTAATAATAATAGCACAATCTTAATTTTTGGATTATAGGTACAAGAAAACATATTCTTTCGAATGACTTAAGAGTTTTTTAAATGCATGCAGTACTTCTTGAATTTGTCTCCATTATTCATACACGTTCAGAAAGTGCACAATCATGCAGTAAAACATATACAACTTATTTGTTTCTTAACATTCTTCAATGAAATTTTCACAAAATATAGGCTAAAGCGCGTGGAATCGAATCCATGCATTGAAAAAGCACCCATTGTTACGGGAGAAATAGACAGGATGCATAAAGCTCAAAGATATGAATAAATCAACTGTATAAAGTTTACTAAGGCATCTTGTAACACTTTTTTCTCTATGATAAAATTTATTATGAATTTTGTGATTAGTTCCACATTAAAGCTGAGACTTTTCTCTACATTTCATGTTGTTTTAATTTTTTTTAGCGGCTCTGAACAGTAAGAATTATCGATGGATGTGTCCGGTCGTACGAAACTCCCAGAGAATTCTCACTTTCCGCGCATTTCTGAGCGGCTCAAAACTATAAATGGAAAACCGGATTTATCTCCTAAACGGCTTAAGACAAAAATTTGTAAGGACCTTTTTTGTAGAGAAAGAGAGGAGCTACAAATTTTGTTGAAAACTTTTTCTGTACTTTCATTACTTTAGCCGCTAGAGCAAAAAAACCGAAAATCATTAAGTTTTTCCAATTTTTTTTTTATTTTCCCGGAACTTGGAAGTGCAAAGAATGCATGATTCCATTCTACCTACTTAAATCCCGGAGATGATCCTCTTATTAATTTTTGTGAGGATTTTACAAAATGTTGCCTTCATTGCCTGTATTATATGGTGATGATGAAAGTGGCCACTTTGCAACCTGCAGTGTCACATTTCAGTTCAATGGTCGAATGAAGTTGAAATATCACACTTTAAAACGTTTGACATGTAAGACCATTTGATTATTTCTGTATGATTGTGAATAATAGTATATTACGTACCATGAGCTGTAAGTGATACTTTTCAGGTCGAGAATGTAGTTTGGGAAACCGAGGCCCGTAGGGCTGAAGTTTCCTAAACATTCGAGGCCTGAAAAGTCACTTACTGTTCGCGGTTAGTAAATAGTTTTTTGTAATACCTGCGAAAATCAAAGAAAAGTAATTAATGAGTTAAATTTGAATTATTGACAACTACCTGTCAAAATTAAATTTTAATATTTTAAATAAATTAGGTATATCGTATATACTAGAAATTAACAAAAGAAGGCCTAATAGATAAATAACTCGTTGAAAAGTCAAGTTTGACAAGCAGTTTTTGAGGAAATACTATTATGGATATCGAAGAAGCTGCAAATATTGCTTGTACACCGCTTCTACCTTGGAAATCTGAAAAAAGGTACGAAATCACATATGACGTATTTAGAAAGTGGTGCGACGCTAAATATGTGGATATTCATACCAGTGAGGCGGTTTTACTCGCATATTTTCTAGAGAAATCTAAAAAATATACATCTCCAGCCAGCTTATGGTGCGAATATTCCATGCTGCGGTCAACCATCTCCTTAAATGATAATGTTGACATTTCAAAATATGCCAAATTAAGGGCATTTTAAAAAAAACAAAAATATTGGATATCGTCCCAAAAAAAGTGAGGTGTTTACTATAGAACAAATTGTAAAATTTTTGAGTGAAGCATCTGACCAAACATATCTGATAAAGAAGGTCGTTGCTATTATGGGAATTGCGGGAGCCTGCCGCAAAGATGAATTATGCAAGGTAGCAGTAGACGATATTGTAGATAAAGGAAGCGTAATACTTATCAAAATACCTGATTCTAAAAATCACCTTTCAAGAAGTTTCACTATCGTAGACAATGACAATTTCCACTGTCTGGAATTATTCAGGAAATATATGAGTCTGCGACCAAAAAATTCAGAAAATAAAAGATTATTCTTGAGATATAAAAATGGGAAATGCGTTAACCAACCAGTTGGGAGAAATATTTTCGCTAAAATTCCGTCTAATATTGCAACATTTTTAAATTTGGAAAATGCAAACAGTGGACATTTGTTTCGCAGAACCTCGGCAACTCTTTTGGCTAACAGCGGAGTCGACGTTCTTGCGTTGAAAAGGCACGGTGGGTGGAAGTCCTCGGCAGTAGCAGAAAGTTATGTGGCGGAATCTTTAACGAACAAAATACGTAGCTAACAAGATTTTCAACATTAGCAACCTAGAAGCCGGTTCATCTCGTCAAACATCTGATAATGATCTCTCGGATAATATGAAGAATACTCCACTAGATGGTCCTGAAGTAATTAAAGAAATACAAAAAAATTTAACGTCAATTTTGACTGTTGATAATATGAATAATTGTACTTTTCATATTTCCATAAATAATAAAGATACTTAAAATAATATCTTCATTTTTGTGTATGCATGAAATGTTTGGTTTCAACGATAGATTTTTTTACCTAAAATTTCTGTTGATCTGAGCAGGTAAATAATAACTAGTACGTAATATTCACTTACAGCCCACGTCGGACTGTAAGTGAATATTACAGCCCTGTAATCATGGCAACCAGTAAATGAATTGTAAGTTCAGCTTACTCTAATAAAAATTTGTTAATAATGATCCACTTACAGTACAGGTATTACAAAAACATTTTTGTTCGGCAATAATATACCTACTTGGTATAATAATTAGTATTCAGAAACGTTATGTACAAGGTACTCTTGATGCTATAAATTCTTACTGCATGCCATTGATTAACTGACATTGAAAACATCGGCAACAAAAATGAACAAAAACACTCATTATGCAATGTGGCGCTTCCTAGTATCGAGGCTCTGAAGTACTACCGCGATTAGTTACCGGGTCCAACCTTGAGGGAGACATTGAGTTTACAAAAATGAACCAAGTACCGTACGTATACAGTATCAGCGTTAATATGAATAACCAACTTTCACTGCATACTCGACTGCGTGGTAATGTCGAATGTGCTGTCTTTTACAATGAGTTGATTATGCTTATCTTCAGATAAAACAATGATTTAATTAATACCGTGTTAAATGTGACAGGTTCGCAGCAACTCGTTTTAGGATATACAAATATATCCCCGCACTTTTTATTCGGCGATATGGTTTGACCAGAAATTTAACGTGTATCCGGGTTAGATTGCCAACGTATTTAAATCTAGCGAAATGGGCATCTTCAGAAGAGCGTATATAAAATACAGTCCACTGAATTTGGATAGTTACTTGGATCCAGCCAACAGTAAGTATCTTTCGCTACCGATAAGCGCCAAACTATATCACAAGTATTTTGTTTATGTACGTTTTTGATGATTTAATATAGCTTCTATCGATGAAATATTGTGTATACCTCCTTTCTATTACCACGAAATATATATTATTTAATTTTTATTTGCTAACATAATTTGAATTCATAGAATTACTATACCATATGTTTGATTTCGATGAGATTACCTACCTGAAGCTAGATTTCTGTGATCACATTCTTTGAAATTCTCTGTTAAATTCGATACCGCGATTGTTAGTACACCCATATTTCTACCGTGTCAGTACTGAACTGCTCATCTTCCTTGTGTTGATGTATTGTGTCTCTAGATGCAGGGCCGGAGTAGGTTATGATCAAGGCTCGGGAAATTTATCTTCCCGCCAAATTGCGTGCATTTTCAAAAAGAAAATGTAGTAAGTTCTTTAATAACCATCGAATTAAGACAAGGCGAGAAATATTTTAAAGGGAAAGGTTTTAGCTTTCTAAGTCATTTATTTCACAACACTTGTCTTGCCTTTGAATTATGAAAATTTTATTTAAAATACTCATTTTTAATTGATGAAACAGATGAATGAGAACAATATAAGTAATATAAGAATCAACGCATATCAGGTTGATAATAATAGCATATGATTACAAATAAACTACTTACGTGACAGCTTAGAACTCCTCACTTTTACTATGTTTTCATAAATTCGGTAGTCATAAACACGTCCACAACAGGTAAATTAAAATGATCTATTTCATGTTGTTAAATACGATTTCAGCAATGTCTTTCTTTATCGTGGTTACCTCTAATAATTATTTCTAGAGTCGGGTACAATTTAAACTGACTTGTGACACGGCCGCTAAAACGTCTGAACTAAGATTTTATTTGATGAATAAAAAATGCCAGTAGTTCTCAAACAGTTCTCAGCAACGATGTCGCTAAATAATTTTAATGAAATAGGAAAAATATTATCATAAAATGTTAAGATTATTAATTTAGTCATAATTTTAGTGAAATTCTGATTATACAGTGTCCATAAAGTTGGCTACATATGGGAAAAAAATGTGTTTTTGACATTTCTAAAAAACTCTATTGGGGGGTTCATTGTGCATGTCCAACAACAAAAAAATTACTTTTTGACACATGTCATGCGATCACCGGTTTGGCAGGATCAAATTGTTAAGATATCGAAAAATTTTATGAAGAAAAGTGCATATAGAATACAACAAGGACCCCATATATCAATTTTGAAGCAGTTATGAGGAAAATATAAAAGTGCAAATTTTACCTCTACCATTAATTATCATAAACTCTTGTGTCTATTTCACAAATATTTGATTAGTTTCGACAAAAACCTTATGTATTTTAGTTAAATAAAGGTATTTGCATGTAAAAAAAGAAACGAACCCCCAATATAGTATTTTTTAGAAATCTCAATAATACAAATTTTTCCCATATGTAGCCAACTTTACGACGGACACTGTAGGTATATAGGTTCGGGCACAAATGAAACTGATAACAAAAAATGAATTGCCCAATTCAGTCAATAACAATGAGTTATCAGAAAAAGAAGAATATTGCTACAGTCCAGCAAGAGACACGGGAAGGTTTGGGCATTTCTTGCCAGGAAAGGATAGGATCGTAGTATTAGTAGGGGAAACGATGTCAGTAAAAATAAAATATTTCACATAACAAAAAAAAATCTGAAATCTCTATGAGAATAACGAAAATAAATAATTTTTCTTTTAGCGGTAATAAATAAAAATTCTGATTGACAAAATAAATATTGAAAAAATTAACAATAATTTTAAACAAATAAATTAAAACAATTCTGAAAGAACAACGCATTGACACGTTTTCATAAACACTAAAACACTACACTTGAACAATTTATCTACTCGATGCACGTTTCACCGTGTATTAATATATAACGTAAGAAAGTAGATTTTATTAGAGATAAACGTGCGCTAGTAGTAATAAAAGACACATTTTTGGGGAAAATAAAGTTTTAACAAAATTCGCGACGCAGTTTAATAAAATAAAAATTTTAGAAGGAAAATTATTAACTTTTAACAATTAATCAAATTTAAAAAAGTGGAAGTGCTGGGGATCAATCTCGCAATAACCCTATTTATATTTACTGCTGTTCGACCATCTTACCGATTGAGCTACGCGATCGTGTTTATTCTTACTCTAAAACGTGAAATATCTACGTACTAGAAAATTGTAAGTCTTAGTGGTTTAACATTGTTCGTTTGACGGATGAATATCCACTATTTACCACTAAAAATAACTTAAATATTTCATATAAAGACGTCTTTCATATTTAGAGTTGTGTTAGTTCACGGAAATTCGTCGTTTAAATCACGCAGTTTGAGAATCACAGAGCTTATGACTATGTTTCTCACTCCTCAGTCTACATTTCATATTTTCGTCTTAAAAGAAGTGGGAAAGAATCTTGGTAGACATACATATTGACAATGTCTTTAGGCCATGGCTTTAAGTTTGTGTGCAATAGATAGTGAAAACATATGTGCAATATTAATTCATACATCGGTCTTTTTAAACTTGACCCGACTCTATTTTCCTTTTATTATTTCTATTATGAATATTATGAATATAGATCGAATATTTTATGACATCACTTTTCAAATGAAATAATTGGAGAATGCAGAAATATGCAATAACATATGGTATCAAATTAAATATAAATCTTTAAATTATCTACACAGACAAGCTATTCGCATTTAACAAGTTTCGCTACAGCATCAATGAATAATAGAAAAAAACGAGACCCAAGACTGGATCTTTGGGGAATACCTAACGTAGTTTATATATGTTCGATTTAAACCCATGATATTTCACATATTGTGCCTTATTATTTAAGTACCTACGTAATAAATTAACATAATGATGAATAATCTAAAATCTGCTAGACGATAATGAAGATTAAATATTCAATTTCATTTTTGGGAAACGAAACCATGACTTATAAGATTTTCATTTTGGTTGAACGACACTTCCTATTAATTTACTCTGCCTCATTTTGTTACAGGACCCACGTTTGGCAAAAGACATTCCCAGATTTTCATTTATTTCCTACTCATATTTATCGCCTATGGAATTCGTGTTAATTTATCTGTTGGCATCGTTGCAATGACAGATCCCACAGCCAGCAACAACCCAGATGTACCTGTAAGTAGCAATTTATTTTTCTCAACCAAAAATGAAGAATTTTATTTCTTTTAAGGAAGATAATATCAATAGTTTGCATATTTCCGTCAATCTGTGATTATGAAAATATTTCCGTTTATAGACATACAACTGGACAGACAAAAGCGTCATGCTCTCCGCCTTTTTCTGGGGTTACATTCTACCCCAAGTTGGTGCTGGCTGGTTAGCGAACACTTACGGCCCAAAATGGTTCCTGATCATTACCATGACCATCTGCTCGTTGTTTGGGCTCCTGCTACCATCTATGGCGGCCCTATTTGGATCTAAAGGTGTCATGGCTAGCAGGGCTATTCAAGGACTTTGCCAGGGGTTTATTTTTCCCTCTACGCATAATTTGCTAGCCCAATGGGTGCCTCCGAATGAGAGAAGTAGACTGGGGACTTTTGTATATGCAGGTAATATCATTAATAGTAGCGTCTCTAGATTAAACTTGGCTTATATGTTGAAAAGGTATTTGATGCATTCCGACAATAACCAAAACCAAAAGCATTTTAAAGAGCTATAAATGAGTTAGGGATATTTTTAAGGTAACATTTTATTATCGCTGTCGTGCACATAACAGGTAACCACGACAGATAGCGTGACGCTGTCAGACGCGCCGTACAGCATAGGGAGATTAGCTAGACAAATAATCAATTCCGACAATAACCAAAACCAAAAGCATTTTAAAGAGCTATAAATGAGTTAGGGATATTTTTAAGGTAACATTTTATTATCGCTGTCGTGCACATAACAGGTAACCACGACAGATAGCGTGACGCTGACAGACGTGCCGTACAGCATAGAGAGATTAACTAGAGAAATAATCAATTCCGACAATAACCAAAACCAAAAGCATTTCAAAGAGCTATAAATGAGTTAGGGATATTTTTAAGGTAACATTTTATTATCGCTGCCGTACACATAATAGGTAACCACGACGTATAGCCGTATAGCATAGGGAGATTAACTAGAGAAATAAGTCTGAAAACAGCGGATGAGAGGCAATATAAGGCTTATAGGATTTTCATGTCCCAAAAATTTGGTGGTGCTAAAATTAGAAAGAAATCTGATAACTTAGTTTCTAGTATATACACCAAATCTCTAGTTTCTGTACTATTACCAGCTTGCTTTGCTCATTTTTCTCTATTTGCCCCCCGACACCTTCAACGGAATCATGTCAAAATATAATCTAATTTCAGATGTCGTTATAATACATACGTGTACAAAATTTCAAGTGAAAATCTCAATAAAATTTTATCAACTCCTTTAATAGGGGAGTGGGGGGTGGTGTTCTCTTACCAGCTTGCTTTACTTATTTTCCCATATTTAACCCCCAACCCTTCAACGGAATCATTTAAAAATATAATCTAGTTCCAGATGTTGTATAATACATACTTGTATCAAATTTCAAGTGAATATCTCAATTTTATTTTATCAACCCCTTTAATAATGGAGTGGGGGATGGTGAGGGGATGGAAAATACACAACATTTTGAGGCCTTGGCTTCTAGTACATACACCAAATTTCAAGTTTCTGCAGCAGTCAATATCTTAAAGCGTTCTGGAGAAAACGTGCGAACAAAAAAAAAGTTACAGACATAGAGACAACATCTACATACAGACGGACCGACAGACAGAGAGAAAAATTTTTTCGCTCAAATTTAAAATCTCGACGTTTCATGACATTCTAAACCTATCTCAAGAAAAAAAAAATTGAATTTTTTTTTACGATTACTATAACTATACTTTCAATCCAATACGTGGATGTGGAAGTAACAAACTACCCGAATTATTAAAGTTTAGCCTATTGGACATTAGAATATAAATATTTCAGGTCGTATTTTAGATTTCTGTTTTTCATTTTTGACATTTTTGAGATGACACTGCGATCCTCGCTCCATAGTGCGACGTTGTATTTTTACGTTTCTTAATTTTTGATATCTTTTAATTTATTACAAACTGAATTTAGTCAAAATAATTTTGCAGCTGGACCATTTGGCACTGTAGTGTCCATGTTAGTAACAGGACTGATCGCCTCAAGCTGGTACGGGTGGCCGATGGTATTTTATTTGTACGGTGCAGCTGGCATTTTCTGGAGCGTCCTATTTGCATTCTTTGGATATAATGCTCCTGCTTTGCATCCGTCGATAACCGAAGAAGAGAAGTTCTATATCGAACAGAGTTTGGGACATGGAGAAGATAGACAGGTTAGTTAGATTACTTTTTCTCCCATTTGCAAAATCCTATAAAAAAATACCAAATATCAAATCAATGTTTTAAACTGTTTCACAGAAAAAACGTGCGCACACAATTAGTTACAGATAGTCAGAGAGACAGACAGACACACTATTTTCGCTTAAATTTAAGGTTTTATTCTGACATGATTTCTTTAAAATTCTTCCATATTTCAATTGTAATGCCGGAAAAATGTTCTTGTCTTGCTTCCCGACATGTTTAAGGTAATGTTAATAAATATTTATAAAACCAATAATATAGAGAGCCAACGACTGTGGTTTATTACATTTATGTTTGTTAGTTGAATGTTTACCCTAGACGTTGATCTACCATTTCGTAGACCTAGCCTTTTACAGATATGAACCTCCTCTGTATCGCCGGCCGACCGTCAGATTTCTCGTATGTCGCTTTATTTATGCTTAAACGGTGCCCACATGAACGCATGTAGCTCCATAAGTATTTTTAGTACTAAAATACATTATATCAGATGTACTTTATAAGTACATCTAACAGCATAATTTCATTAACTGCTGCTGCCATAGACAAGGATTAACATTAGTTTTCTATTTTTAGAAGTTACCAACACCTTGGAAGAAAATTTGTACATCACCTGCAGTTTGGGCAATCTTGCTAACACAGTGTGGTCACAATTGGGGATTCTGGACACTACTGACTGAAATTCCCGTGTATATGAGCAACGTTATGAATTTCAACATTAAATCTGTAAGTAAAGGATAAAGTTACATAAAAAAAATCGATTTGTACCAGTGCCTGGTGCTGCAAGCAACCAGGCATGTGGGTGAGATTAATATGGGAATTATACCTAGTTATAGCTTCTTCAATAAGCTTTTACTGGCTATTCTGATTGTCAGACAAGTGAATATACAGGAATAGTTTTCGGAAACACCAAAACTCTGATCTAAACACATTTCGCCGTCCACGTAAGCATCATCAGGAGATGATTAAATTCGATAGAAATAGAACGAAAACGGCAACTAACTGAAATAGGCTATTTTGTTGCATACGTTATAAATTGCATAGAATCTATAAAACAAATATGTTCTTTCTGTTCCAGAACAGTGTTCTATCTGCCTTACCTTACTTTGCTCTTTGGGTACTCAGTTTTGTCTTCAGTATAGTAGCCGACTTGTTGATTAACAAGAAAGTGTTCAGTATTGGAGGATCTAGAAAAATCTTCAATACGTTAGGTACGTAAACCAATAAGGAAAAGTTGAAATAAAATCTATAGTCGGGTGAGTGGTATAAAATTGCCCTCAACTCGAATTTCGTTATATATTTTGTGAATGCCATTCCTTTCATCTATTTGAAAAAAAAAATCTATTTTTCAAAAATATACTTTTTCTAAGAAATGCTACGCTGCTTCAATTTCAAACTATTAGGTACATATTACACAACCCCACAAAAAAAGTTTTTGATCTGGATGACTGACCATGGTATTCCTACCCTTCAATTTCTGTGTAGTGGCAAAAACATCCCTTCAAAAAGGTAAATTTATGAATATATGTATCTTTAAGGAAAGAATTATCATTGGGGACTTTTTATCTCTCGGACTCTTCTTTCTTAATGCCAAGGGATTCAGCGAGGGGTAACAGTTCTCCCGAAGGGGTTGATACACCCTCTGTACCCCTTCTGGATATAGAAATGCGTCATAAAATCTTCTAGATTATAAGCTTTTGATAATGCAAAGAAAACCAAGCCTCCAGAAGCGAAGGGTATAAATTACCCTCCGCTGGTTGAGGAATATAAGGATGGAGGAGCTCTGGGAGAGCAAGTATCTCGTTTCTACTGCAGAATGGTTGCAGTACATTGAAGAGAACCTCCTCCAATTGCTTTGACCGCACCCTGCAAGAGGCAAGAACTACCCCTCAAACCCCCAAAATGGGTACGGAAAACTTTTACGACAAGAAAGATGCACTTTGGGGTTTTTAATTCTGAGAGGGAAGACAAACGGGAATCCGTTTCTGTAGATTTCCTTTTCATTCCAGCATTAAACGCATCTCTATATCCTCCATGGTATCACCTGTATTTCATGTCTTTTTCATTTATAAACTCCATCTTATCTTCAATCATACCTGTTTTTCTAAAATTCTTTTCTACTCAATATATTGATCACTTTGGAGCGTTCTAAAAATATCTTATGCTGTATATCAATTTCCCTTACAACCATTCACACTCTCGGATTTATTCCTTTTACTCTATCTTATCCTGTACCTTCCTTGCAAATTTGCCTCCTTTTCTATCACTCCGTCTCGATTTCTGATGGATCTTTTGCCATGCTCTCTCATGCTCTTCTCACTCACTTTTGTTCACTGTCTGACACTATCCCGCAAACTGTCGGTATACACCTGGCATGTGCCATCCATTCCTACACACTCCCGCGCCCTCTCACTCTTGCTTCACTTTCGCTGGGAACCTTTCTCACTTCCTTTTGCTGCTATAGTATCTATTCTCTTTTTTTGTAGTATCTCTTGCTTTTATTTGCGAAGGATCTTCTAACTAGCTGGCGCTTATAGTGTCCTCTTGTATCTCTCTTCATGGACCAATAGGAATCCGCCATCATGTTCACGTGCCTCACCTGCCTTGATATCGGGCTGCAGTCGCCTAAATTTTCTGGGAAAAAATCAGAGACGGATTCCCGTTTGTCTTCCCTCTGAGAATTATAAACCCCAAAGTGCATCTCTCCGCTCCTAAAAATTTTTTCGAACCCTTTTTGGGGGTCTGGGGGTAGATTTCGCCCCTTTCAGGGTGCGGTCAAGGCAACTGAAAGAGATTTTCTTTAAGGCACTGCGACCATTTTGCATTCTTCCTCCACCCATGTGTTCCTCATCCAGCAGAGGGTAGTTCATACCCTTCTGGAGGCTTGGTTCCGGAGCCTCTACCATATTTCCTTTGCATTCTCAAGAGCTTGTGACTTAGAAGCTTTCATGATGCAGTTCTATGTCCAGAAGGGTGGAGGTATTTCAGAATCTTATGAACCGCGAAATGCGCAAAAGGCAAAGTTTGTACTGGGTTTATAAGTGTATTTTAAAAACACTGATAGCTACCTTGCTGTATACATAAACAAGAGCTCGGGATAAATTGTAAACAATAAATCTAATATTTTTAAGAAGTGTAACTGAGTCCACGAGAGGGATTTTGTCCCTGCGCACATGAAGGTCACAGCTCATGAGAAGGGGTGCAGAGAGTGTATCAACCACTTCGTGAGAATTGTTACCCCCGCGCCGAAGTCCTTGGCATTAAAAAGAAGAGTACGAGAGATTAAAGGTCTCCATTGGGATGTTTTTGCCTCTACATAAGAATTAAAGGTTATATGATTTTCTTTTGACCTCGAATTTGGATTCAGTGTGGAATACATAGGAATATGGTCAGTCATCCAGCTCAAATACTTTTTTTTTGTCGGGCTGTGTTATATAAGAGTGCATTTCATGTAATATTTTGTACAAAAATATTTTTGCATTTTGAAAAAAAAAATTATGTATTTGATATACACACAAAAAAGTCTCAGGAGGATCAAAATATATAAATTGTACTAAATCATTTCTAAATCACTTGTATGTTGCAAAAATTTACTTTGGTGTCCACGGTTTGTCACCAACATAATGGCGTCTGCATAGATTTTGGCCATGGTTTGTCTGCATGGCGGAAATGCTCTGTAACTAGTTCAGACTCTCCATCGTTCCTAGTCTTACTCTTCTTCAAAAGTACTTTATATACGCGGCTGTATTTTATCAGTGTCTATTTATTTTTTAAATTTTATTAATTTTCAGGTCTCGTGGTACCAGCCATAGCTTTGGTATATTTGGGAAATACCGGCTCTGATGAAACGAAAAAAGCCATAATCCTGTTGGTTGTCGCAGTAGGTGTAAACTCAGCAGTATTCTGCGGTTTCAACGTCAACCATATGGATATTTCCCCCAACTTCGCCGGTACCCTCATGGGTATTACGAATGGTACCTCAAATATATTTGGAATTGTCGCACCGTTGGTCGTACAATTTGTGGTGACAGATGAAGTGAGTATATCACTGCGACATTCAAATCAATAACGAGTTGAGATTGCAGTAGGCCGTGGTCGATTACGAATACCTTTTTGATCAACATTTTGCACAATTCACTTTTACGTGGTGTTACCGAGATTAAGTAGACAATCAATATTTTTAATTTTTGTATTCGGCGACGCCCGACTACGAGTTTCGTGTATTTCGTAATAGGTTTATTAAATATATCTATTTTAAGGTAAAACCAATATATCTCCTAATATAAGTAAACTTTGTTCGAACCTAAGAGATACGCTGTATATTGAATTTTCGATCTCTGTGTGGTTAATCAAAAACCTTATCAACAACTTGCTCTAAAACTATAAAAAAGTCTATATAAAACATGATAATTTACACGTCTTTGGAGATCATCTTACATGATGGATATGGCGCAATTTTAATACTGAATATTCTACTATATCTTACACATATATTCTGAAGAAATAAAAACATTAAGTCTAACAGAAGTATACATATGGATACAGACATTTTTCAGTCGACATCGAGTTCAGCGTGATATGAAAACTCCTGTAAAAGAAATTCTACGATGATTATTACAAATTTTTGGCTTGCTGCAATTAAATCAAACAGATATTCAGTGTGGAACAGACAAATGGAATAAATTCAGTATTTCGATTATTGTGCATATTTATAAAAAATTACGAGACACGTTGATTTTGAATTCTGCAGAGTACAAATTTCATCCCGAAATTCAACCCTCTTCGAGTGGCAGTTGCAAATAGGGATACCTCATTTGAAAGGTCTTCATTCTCTATTAAAAAATACTAGGGTTTTAATATTTATTGCAAAAATTAATGGTAAAGAAATTACTTGACGTAATTCGTTACATCAAACTAAAAATAACTTAATTTCAATTCAGGAAATGTTCAAAATTAGTTTCTTGTCTTGGCAGCATCCTAATCGTAAATAAAAATGTCTTTTTACGTTCTCCAACACGAGAGGCGTGATCGACCTAACCACATCCGTTATTCTTTTTCTTATTACAGCTACATCGCGTGGCTTAGTTTTGTATATCATACTTTTCATATATCCACAGAGAAAGAAATCTAAGGGTGTAAGATCAGGAGAACGTGCTGACCATTCTAGCGATCCTCGCTTCCCTATCCAACGATCTAGAAGTGCTAAGTCGAGATATTGCTAGTTATCGATTGTGCTCCATCCTGCTGGAACCATATTACATTCGCTGGAATTTGTGGGTTTGCTTGAGCAGGACATAAGTTTGCCAAAGTTCGCACGACATCATTTTGGAACACAGCTAAATAATTATCTCCATTCAAATTGCCAACAGTGAAAAAGGGACCAATGACATGATTTCCAGTTATCCCCGCCCAAACATTAAGCTTTTCAGAATTTTGCGTATGTAATTCTCTCATCCAGTGAAGATTTTTATTAGACCAGTAGCGACAGTTGCTCTTCTATCAAAATCGTCTTCATTATGCTCCTGAGTTGGGGTCAGTTTAGAGGGTTGCATTTTATTTTCTTTTAATATGCGAATAATTGAGGAATGGAAAACATTCAGTGCTGAAGCTGCTTGTCGACTTGAACCATGTGGGTTTTCTTTAAACTCAAGTGGTATATCTAATTTGATATCGTTACTCGTTGCGTTGGAAGCTTCTTTTTTTATCTGCCGTGCATGCCCGTTTCGCGAAACTGCTTTTCAACTTTGCCAATTGTACCTTGGGATATAGGCGGCAAAGCAGGAAATATTTCTTGAAATAGGCGAGTAACTTCGTCCCGTGATCGCATTCTATCTCCGTAACCAACAATCTATAAAATTATTATTTTAATAAAAATTCTCGCCGATGACGATATAATGCATTATAGGGTGTTTGGAGTATGTGAAAATTTAGGCGACAGTTTTTAGCTTGAATTCCTTGTTTGACGACATTTACAGTGTAAATCTGGATTTTATGCTCATAATTGTCTCAATAACTCTTCCTCCTCTCTTTCAAAATTCCCGCCAATTCTCATTTCTTTCATTTTTTGGATAATTGAAAATATTTGACACAAACTTTGGCCGGTTTAATTACAATGCGTTTCGGGTTTCTTTTCTGAGTGCGTGCAACGCTCAATGAGAAAACTCTGGCAGAGTGTATCAATGTAAACCTTTCACCTACAAATACCGTCAAACCGAAGAACCTAGTGACCTGATCACGATTAAATACGTGCACTTTTTCACAGCTCCGCACTATAAATTGTCGGCCCCTAAGACCCATACTAACAAGAGACAAGTTTGCTTGTTTGTTTGATAAATTTTTCACTTTTCGACACTAGCTCTTAAAATATTATGTCGATGTATAGAATAAGTTCCTGAAGGGAATATTCTCATTTTAGAATCACTCTGTACATTTTGTTACGATTCCTGCAACTCTTCGATTTATTAATATTATTACTTATTTTCAGAAAGATCCAAATCAGTGGAAAATCATATTTTACCTGACCGCCTCAATTTATGTGGCGGCCAGCTTCATTTTCATATTGTTCGGGTCAGGTGAAGTGCAACCATGGAACGATGATGGAAAGTCCAAAGGTGAGTGACGATGAAAAGAGCTAGAAAGAGCGGTTCTAGTCAATTCATAAAATCTCTTTCTGCAGTACATATTGCTCTCCTAAGTGCAGCACAAAATTATAGAACCTGTTGATTGCACAGCTGTGCATCTAGTATATGCTCTGAAACCTCAAGGGCCGCATTTTAACACTTTCAGTAGTTAGAACTACAATAAGTAAAGGTAGATTATTCTCCTTACAATTTGTGTGTATACATTTACTCAGTTTGCTTATTTGAGGTGCTTATCTAGTTTGTACTGACGACGGCCAACAAGCATGAAACAGCATATGGCATCCAATTTGATTGGCATTGCGCATTTAGAAATACCGTCAATACATTTTGCAATAACATACAGGGTGGGGCAATAGCGCGTGGGACCTCGATATCTCGAGTTCTACGACAGCTAGAAATTTTTAAAAAAATTGCAAGTAAACTAGATAAAAAAGTCTATAACTGGAAATTATTTTCGAACATACAGGGCGGACCAAGACGAAATTACAGGACCAAGCGCCTTTTTTTAAGTGGAATGCTGTGTATATTAGTATATTTTTTTGAAGCCCCTTTCTAGGCTCTATTCATTCCTATATTAGCATTGAATATCTCCCAGCAACTTGGACGTAATGATTTTTTTTGTTGAAATAATGCAATCTGCAGATGGATATTAAAAAAATTACCACAGTCACAATTATGGATTTTAAGAAAATCTTATGTGAATAGGAGACATCTAATTAATGTTTTTGACTCATTTTCATTTCCTAAAACTGTACAGGGTGGCCAAAAATTATTTTTCAATTAGGAACTTTTTAAATTGAACTTTTTCATTTTTTTCAAATGGAACACTCTGTATGTTTTTCGACGATGTGATGTAGAAATGAAAAACGAAATTTTTTTATAAGTACTTCCCTATGACTAATTGCTACCATTTTCGTAATATAAATAAATAAGTATCAAATTCAAGAATAAACTTAAAAAACAGAGGTTCCCTCAAATAATTCATTAGAAAAACTTATAATGGGTGTCCGACGTGTTGTCCATTTTGATTGACACACGTCTTTATGCAATTTTGAAATGAGGCTATTTAGTGGGACCATTTCTTCCAATCCACTGAAATGAGTAAATAGTATTTAACAGGTCCCTTACTACAATGTTTTTTTGTAAATATTTTTGTCGTTTTCGTTATTCGACCAGCAATAAAATCTCAGTTTTGTATAAATTGCCGTGTACAACGGAGCATTTATCACACTTATCGGTCGTTAGTTACAATTTTTATTGGATTTAAAATATTTGAAATTGTACAATATGAATTTTAACAAAGCGGAACTTGTAGACATGACCTTTGTTTTGGGCGAGTCAGACAGAAATTGTTTGCTTACCAATAGAATTTATCACCAACGTTATCCTGAAAGAAAGACTTCTGATGTTACCAGCTTCCAAGACCTTCTCGATAGATTTCTGGAAACTGGAAATGTCGAATATAAGAAAAGTGAAAGAATAAAACGTGTTGTGAACGAAGAAATTGAGTTAGTCAAAGAGAAGTGAGCTCATTAGTAGGAATAAGTAGACGGTCTGTGGGTCGAATCTTAAAAACAAATAAGTTGCATGCATATCATATTCAAATGCACCAGGAATTATCTGACGACGATTCTCGAAAGCGCCTACAATTTTGTAATTAGGCCTGAGGTAAAATACAAGAAGATGTCAATTTCTTCAATAATGCGTCGTCGTGCTCGAAAAATCGCGCGTGTTTTAAAGACCAGTTATCCACGAATACTTTACGCTATTTGTTTTTATTGGTACACTTTCAAATTATTACTAAAAAAAATGGAAATAAGAATTAAGAATGTAAAATGGTTGAATTCGTGATGTGACATCAGGATACCTGTCAGTGTCAAATGAGGAATGCAAAAATTAATTTGCAATCTGTCACATAGGATTAATTATTGTCATTACAGTTGTTACTGATCGTATATTGCATTAAAATTAGTTCTAATTGATTATTTAAATAGAAATGCAGATTCGCGGTTAATACTGCAAAAATTTCTGTCAGACCAATAATTAAAAAGTTGGCATTTTGACTCGGGTTGTAGTTGTTGCCATGGTAACCTTTAAAACACGCGTGTTTTTAAAAGTTGGATTTAAACACTCTGAGGCGTACTTTAAATAAGCAAAATAGGGTACCAATAAAAAAAACATGTTTTCTTGAAAATTGACTTGTTTGGGAATTTTTAGATTTGCAAACATTTATTACTTCCACCTCCACTCAGTGAATTGGAAGTATAGTAATTTTTTCGTGAAATAATGAAGTCAAGCTAACAAAGGCACGACATCAAGTGATTTCGTAGATTTGTTATACACCATATGTTAAATATTTTATTTTTATTTCAGAGAAAGGAAAAACAGAAGCATAATTTGTGATGGGATCACCGGCAGCGCTACTGTGATACTTAATAATTAAGTACTGTGTTTTACACAAAAGATACACTCTGAAAATAAGTAGGTAAATTAAATTTTAATACACAACTGTTAAAGTACATAAACGAGATTATACACGATATTGTCGAAACGTGTATTAATTAAAGATGTACGTTGATAATATTGTCAAACCTCGCATGTGGTTATAGCCAAGTATCTCAAGTCTTTGTTGACCCAACAACAATGATCAAAATATAAGCATAATATAATATAAGTTTTCATGGCGCTTCAAATACCTACCCAAAAATGTCTAACGGTTCTCCTACTATAGTATTTGAACCTCGATTTTTTTCGGAAAAAGAAGAATTTCCACAAAAAATTTTGTAATGAGTTTCTTCTATTGTCTAGGTATATCATTTTCTCATACTTTTGATTGCGCGGCACTGAAGAAATGATAGATAATTATTATAAAGGAGCTTTAAGGTTTAACGAGGTTTATGTCTAAAGTTTTACGACACAAAGACACATTTGTTTTAATACAGTTTTCATATGTAATTTCCTAATGTTGCTTACAAAGGGCTGGGTATTATAATTAGTTCGATTACAGCTGCAAAATGAAAGTGCGAGGTTTGAGAATAATGCCAATATTTAGTACCTATTGTAGGAAAATTTGTACCTGTCTTGCATTTTTCTTGTTCAAGATTAAAAGTAGTAGTAGATGGCTCTCCTCATTTGTATTTATTTTTATAAATCATTGTTTTAATTTTTTTAAACTGATAGAGCTCTGAGACTTTTGGAATTGCAAACTATACCTGAATAACACATTAGATAATTTAAACTTAGTTAAGTTCCCAAGTTCAAATTCCAAAAGTCAGGACGTAGAAGATTTTGACACTGTAGTGATAAATAACTAAATATATTATTTATTGTATTTATCTGATGATAATGTAAATTATGTAGGTAAAATAAAAAATATATAAGTATTATATTGCTGATTTAATTTTAACAGATTGCATATAGTGTTTACGAAGTCAATTGAAACTGGTCAGTGTTAAAGCACAGGACCGTGCGCACTTAACTAATATTTTGTCCTATGTATTTAATAATGGTATCGAGAATCGAATAGTAGTTGAAACTGTGCAGACGAGTCCGAGACTGGCAATGTAATCAGCCTGAATGAACCATCTACGACTGTACTGGTTTAATGATAATAAAACGGACAGGCCGACTAGCATAAAAAAAACTCGTAAATCGTTTCTCAGTAGTCAACGTGGATTTGTGAGATGTGCCGTCATTGGCCTGGGTTTGAAGACGGGTGGCGACGATTGGCTGGGACCCGGGTATTCCTCAGTCCGATTGGTCGGTCGGTGTTTGAGTTATATCAGTTATTAGTCAACGTGGACTCGATATATCACCTACTTATTTATAATATTTCAATATTTCTCCATTGCAGTGCGAAAAATGGTTTTCAGAACAGCTTTTACCCAATATTCCGCCTAATTCGGTAATTGTATTAGATAATGCTTCTTATCACTCGCGAGTATTAAATAAAATACCAAACACCAGTACAAGGAAGACATTTTAAAATTCATGACAGAAAAAAATATGGAAATTCCTGAAAAGTTCCAATAAAGCACGAATTACTGAAAAGAATAAAAGAACAGAATTTCAAAAGGGAACATGTTATTGATAACTTATCCAGTATACACGGTCATACACTTTTGCAGTTACCTCCGTACTATTGCATATTTAATCCTATCGAGATGGTTTGAGCAACTTTAAAAGATCGTTTGCGAAAATGTAATGACTCTAAAACGTTAAGTGCGGTAGTAGTTGATAATATACGAGAAGTAATAAATGACCTCGACAATACTGATTTATGGAAAAATTGCGTTAAGCATGTAATTAAAAAAGAAAATCAATATCCAACACTACCCCCCATTGCGCCGATTATAATACAACCGAATAATGATTCTTCTTCAAAAAGTAATGACTCGGACGCGTCAACTTTTAGCATTTAACTTTTTTAATATATATTTTCAGAACAAAATATTTAGCTATTATATTAGGTAAGAAGTTTACTTTTTATTGTTACATTTCTTGGCATATATTTTATTTAGTTGACAAGAAATTTTAATTTAAGTTACTTTATTCTAGAGACATATTTTAATTTTGTTTTTATTTATGTTTTATCTATACAAATATTTATTTTTGTTGTACTAATTCTTTGCTTTGGTTAAGAAATTTACATTATTTTTATTTTAGAAGAAACTTAAATTTTATTTTTACTATATAACATCCTTGCCTCTCGCCAATCTAACCTGTCCCATCCCCTCATCCCGGCAAGGATATGTTCATACCATCTCGTTGGTCCTTGTTGAGCAATAACATATTTCAATATAGTATGGGATAACTTTAAAACTAAATCCAATAAATTTAAATATTTAGACTTTATATCTTAAACTGATATAATACTCCAAAAATATGTTATTGGATAAATGAACAAAAACGGCCTATCTAATAAACAAAAAATAATGAAAATTAATATATTTTCTTATGACAAGCATTTCTATTTACCTCCGCCCATATACTATAAAGAGTTGCAGACTGTTTTTGCCGGCTTTTAGTTTTTATACGATTTCAATTGTGCTCGTATACACTTTACTTTCAGAGGTTGGTTCTTGGTAAAACATGCTTAATAAACATAAAAGTTGAATTAAAAATTTACAAAAACGCCGACACAAAAAATAAACCTTCAAAAAGAACAAATAATTTATATTCAATGATTCGAAACACTGACTGGTCATTTCTTTTTCTGTAAAGGACCCCGAATAATCTTTATGGATTTTGGTTCTCGGCCAATTTTTTTGAAACTTTGGGAAATTGTTCTCCTCAACGTCCCGATCAAGTCTCCATGAGTCCAAAGGACGAAGAAGCCAAGGGAGCGGCGATAATTTTTGTTGGTTGCTCTTGTGGCTGTGGCTGCTTTATCGGCTTGCCTCTCCATGACCCACCTTGTTCCGCTGGCCCTACAGTATCCCTTGCCATTATTTTACATCCGCTGCTAGTCGCGTTGGGGTTAGCTTAGATAAGATAAGAAAAACGGTAGGTTGGGCAGAAAACGCCTTAGTTGTAGCCAAATTTTCTACCTGTCGAGTTAAAGACCAACTGTATTTCGCTGAAAATATTCTTAAACTGAAATGTATCCAGTTTAGGACATGTTTACTACTAATACGTATTAGTTATGTTATATTTACTTATTGTATCTTGTTCACATCTTTCTGTTTGTATCTCTAAACAGTAGAATGCTTTAAACATCTATCAAGGAGATCATGTAGTAGAAGGCTGGGAAATATAATTCGTGATTAAACGAACTTACCTTAAGTGGGCCGTTTCCAAGTGATTTGAGTCCAATGTTCAGACATGAACTCTTATATTTTAAGATAAAATTCAATTCTCTTCCATTTATTAAGATGCATGTGGTTAAGAATACCATACCTAGGAGTTTTCTGACCCGCTGAACTTGAATACGAGGTCCAATTCACGATAACGACAATTGGCAGCCCTGTTTACTGATAACGGATAATGCTAAAACGGTCTCAGATGATCTATTATTGAGAATTTTGATGTAGAAAAGGTATAACCAAGGGTTTTAAGACCTGCTGAACCCGAATCCATGGTCCAACAGTTTACAACACTATTTACTGATAAGAGATACCGTTAAAACGGGCCCAGATGGTCTCATATGTTTCGATTCATTGAGACCACCACTTGATCTTATCAGTGTGGTTGTAGCGGTCTGCCACTGACATGTAGTACTTATTCAGCACGATGATAAGCCTTGGATATACCTTCTTGACATAAAAAATTGTAATATCCATCTGGGTCCGTTTTAGCGTTATCTGTTATCAGTAAACAGGGGTGCCAACTGTAGTTATCGTGAATCGGACCTCGGATTCAGGTTCAGCGGGTCAGAAAACTCCTAGGTGTGGTATTTTTAAAGACATGGATCTTAATAAATGGAAGAGAGTTGAATTTTATCTTAAGATATAAGCGTTCATGCCTGAACATTGGGACTCAAGTTACTCGGAAACGGCCCATTATCGGTCTTTAGGTCCATGTAGACTTTTGATCGGGACGTTGGGGAGAACATTTGTCCAAAGTTTAGAAAGATTCAAAGAACCGAGAACCAAAATCCATAAGGATTGTGCGGAGGTCGTTTATTGTTGGACCGCGAGCGCGTGGGCGTGAGGTAACAGTTTTCAGTTAGGCAGGCAGGTAGATTATTTGTTTTACTACAGATATAATTATCAATATTTCCAAAAATATTATGTAAGCAGCCTCGAAGAACCAATAAAGTGAAATTCAAATTCTCTTCCGAATTAATGAGGGAATCATTGGAGTTAAAAAACTTAAATAATCTAAGAAGGGAATGCTATAGTGAAAATATAAATTCGTTATACATTAATAAAAAAAAAACAGTATGAACAAAATTTGAAACAAGAGAAACAGTTGGGTGGCTAAAGGACAAGTTTACAAGGTCAAAAAGCTAGTGGAAAAAAAAAAGAAACAGTTGCATAATTACCCAAAATAGATCTCTCTACAAATAAAACAAAGACACTATGGAATTTAGTAAACTCAAACCTAAATAGAAACCAGAAAGTAAAAGCCGATATTGAACTTAAACATATCATTAGTAAAAATGGAGGCGAAACCGATAACATAAAAAACTACAGGCCCATATCACTATTAAGCGTTTTTTCTAAAATTATAGAAAGGGTCATGGCAAATAGTACAGGAAAATTAACAATTTAGGGTAACAAAAATTAATTAAAGGATCATCTCTGGGATTTAAGTAGGTAATAACCCGGAGAATGAGATAATGCATTTTTTGCACTTCCAAGTTCCGGGAAAACTAAAAACAAATTGGAAAAAGTTTTTGATTTTCGTTTTTTTTGCTCTAGCGGCCAAAATAATTAAAATAGAGAAAGAAGTTCCCAACAAAAGTTGTAGCTCGTTTTTTCTCTACAAATTTTTGTCTTACTTAAGCCGTTTAGAAGATAAATCAAGTTTTCCACTTATAGTTTTAAGCCGCTTCGAAATGCGCGAAAAATGAGAATTCTCCAGGAGTTTCGTACGACCGGGCTCATCGATCGATAATTCTTACTTTTCAGAGCGCCTAAAAAATGAAAATAACATAAAATGTAGACAAAAGTCTCAGCTTTAATGTGGAACTAATCACAAAATTCATAAAAAAATTTATCAAGGAGAGAAAGTGTCAGAAGATGGCTTAGTGAACTTTGTACAGTTGATCCACAGATTTATTCATTTATTTGCCGGGAGTCGTTAGAACGATCATTCATTTTGCTCATATATTCTTATATAATGATATATTAATCCAATTAACATTTTATTACAATTACTTTTGTTGGAAAAATATGCTTTGCGATCAAAATAGAGGGTATATTTCTAATCGATCACTCACCTCCAAATTTTGGAATTCAATTCGCTATGTCTTAAGTAATAATAATAGCACAGTCTTCAATTTTGGATTATAAGTACAATAAATCACATTTTTTCGAATGACATTAGAGTTTTTTAAATGGGTGTAGTATTTTTTGAATTTGTCTACATTATTCAAACACGTTCAGAAAATGCACAATTATACAGTAAGACATATACAACTTATTTGTTTCTTAACATTCTTCAATGAAATTTTCACGAAATATAGATTAAAGTGCGTGAAATCAAATCCATGCAGTGAAAAAGTACCCATTGTTACGGGAGAAATAGGCAGGATGCATAAAACTCAAAGACGTGAATAAATCTACTGTATAAAGTTTACCAAGCCATTTTCTAACACTTTTTTCTCTATGATAAAAATTTGTATGAATTTTGTGATCAGTTCCACATTAAAGCTGAGACTTTTCTCTACATTTTACGTTGCTTTTATTTTTTTAGCGGCCCTGAATAGTAATAATTATCGATCGATGTGTCCGGTCGTACGAAACTCCCAGAGAATTCTCATTTTCCGCGCATTTCGGAGCGGCTCAAAACTAAAAGTGGAAAACTAGATTTATCTCCTAAGCGGCTTAAGTAAGACAAAAATTGGTAAAGACCTATTTTGTAGAGAAAGAGACGAGCTACAAATTTTGTTGAAAACTTTTTTCTGTATTTTCATTATTTAGAGGAAAAAAACCGAAAATCAAAAAGTTTTTCCAAATTTGTTTGAATTTTCCCGGGACTTGGAAGTGCAAAGAATGCATGATTCCATTCTACACGTTATTAACTACTTAAATCCCAGAGATGATTCTTTTATTAATTTTTGCTAGGTTTTTATAACATTTTGCCTTCATTGCCTGTACTAAAATATATTAACATTTTTAGAAAAATATAGTATATTGACCAAATCTCAACATGGATTTGGGAGTAAGCATTCAACGGAAACAGTAGCAGTGGAGCTGCTGTAGTCGGTAAACAATAAATTAAATAGGGATTAATACGTGATAGGGTTATTTTTTTACCTTTCAAGTGCGTTTGACACTTTAAACATACCGCTTTTATAGATAAGTCGGAAAAAATCGGGACACGTGGTAAAGTAAAAGACTGGTTGATTTCATATTTGTCGGACAGAAGACTTTTTTAAAATTAAGGGATACATTATCGGACGAATATGAATTATTTATTGGAACTCCTCAGGGCAGTGTGCTTGGCACTTAAATATTTCTTCTATTTATTTATGATCTTCCGAGTTTATCAATCACGGAAGATTATTTTATGTATGCAGATGATACATCTATAATAATGATTATAGATCAGCCAAGATACTCGAAGAACTAGAAGTTATAACTAATCTGGCCCTTGATAAAATTTTTGTTGAGTCCCAAAAAAAAAAAAAAAATAACAAAAGAGGCAGATAGCAAAAAAAGAAAAATTAAAGAATCCGCGATAATATTATTGAATGAGGATAATTGCGTGTCGAATTGTTCCGTAGATGTCTGTACAACTTGGCTACCAATGTTAAAAGAAGAACTTTACAAACTTAACATTGTATAGAAACTAAAAAACTGTTAACTATATCAACAGTTCTATGTAAATAGTAAGTATCTATGGATATTGAATATAACAAACATTCTTAGAGCTGTGTATTTGTCATACACAGCAAAAAAGATTTTTCAAAAAAAGCCTTGAAAAAGGAAACAGATTAGATTTCCGAAACGTCGGCGAAATATTTAATTTCAAGTTTTTATACTTATTTGTGTTGTTTATTTATAAAAACCAACCTTTAACTGATCCTTTGACGTAAACGTCACAGGCGTAGAGGTTTTTTACCAGTAACATACTGGTTAATTGTGATATATTTTGTAGATTCCCCTAGCACCGCTTAGAAAGAAAACATACATGTGGCAGAAAGTCCCAAAGAATTGAAGAAGGAAAAAAAATAAGATAATGCCACAAATAACATTTAGACAATATCTAAATTATTTAGTTTTTTATCTAACGATGGTTTTACACTCTTGATGAATTTGAGAATTTTAGTTATTAGAAAAAAACTTGTTTAATGGTCACTTTATATATCCGTTGCAGGGTTTAATCCAAAACTTTCTACTACACTTCTTGAAATGTTTTCAATAAGTTCCCGCAAAAAAATGCTATAATAAGACAATTCCTTTCCAGGAAATTTAGACCCTTAGATTTGCTACACTATACGCTAATTTAAGAAAGAAAAGTCCCATTGTACTGAAATTTTGACAATAAATTAGTATTAGCTAGAGGAGGATTCCATTTTGAAGAAAATCGACCAATAAATAAAAAAATTATTAATTACCTAAATTTAAAAGAGTTGTAAATTTCTTTATGTTTTTAATTAAACTAAAATTTCCTAATATTTTTTACAAAAACATTGGAAGAGTATCCCATAAAATGTACAACAATTATATAAAATATTCAATAAACTAGCGAAGAGTATACCGAATGTTTACCCTAGTTTTAATTAGTGTTAACATATTTTTTAACAAAGCTAATCATATTTCGACCTTAATATTTATTTTGTTTATCATCACGGTTGTTTTCTCAATTGAACGAATTGTTTAGACTTGATTACACCAAGGTACGAAAATATTTACTTCCACATTGTCAAGTGGTTATTGATTGCCAGTGGCGCCGCCAGAGGGTCGGCCGTATGAACCGAGATAGACGCACTGTGACATTTTTTCATTCCCTTGTTATTTTGTTGTAAATGCTCCCTTTCAAGCGAGAACTCAACAGATGTATCTTCAAAAATGTGTATATCCTTCATAAACCGTATTATTTCAGAACATTTTGAAGACGTCTCATATACTAGAAGATATAGGTATAAGGGGAATGAATTTGGATCTAATTAAAAGTTACCTCACCAATAGAGTACAATTTGTTGAAGTTAACTCTGTTAGAAGTGAGGCGAGAACTATTGAATACGGTGTACCTCAAGGCACAGTCTTGGGCCCTTTACTATTTAGTATATACATTTATAATCTTTTAAATCTTAAAATCGAGGGAACTGTTATACCGTCATTTTTTATCAAAAGGATTCCTGGGATTGCTGAAAGAGACCTCAGTATCATTAAAGAATGATTTGACTATAAGCTTGTCACAATAAATTTAAAAAAAGCCAATATTTACCTTTCTCCTGTAATGAAAGGTGCTTACTAAACTTCACAAAACTTAAAATAAACAGTAATAACTGCCTTTTGAAATTAATACAGACAATACAAAAAAGGACCTGGGCATCATAATTGATAACCATTTAAGATCGGAACAACATATTAATTCGGTTACACAAAAATATGAGCGATATTTTAGATATTTGTTTACTTAAAAATGATATATTATGCTCTATTGGAATCCAAGTTGTCATACGGAATCATTGCGTGGGGTAGTGCTGCTTATTGCTACGTAAAAAAGATAGAAATATTACAAAAGAAAATAATAAACACGATGCTTTATAAAAATAGCACTTACCAATCTGATGGAATATACACAAATGCTAAACTGTAAGATTTGACACAATTATTTTTCCTACATGTAACCACTTTCCAACATAAAAGAAAACATGCTTTATAAAGAATTGATCCTATGCATGATCCAAGATATAAAAAGGAAAATTATAAAACGCCGGCAAGTAAAAAAAAATATTGGTCAGCGAAGTCACTATTATCTTGCTCCTATGTTATTTAATTATCTACCATCTGAGTATAACCAACAGTAAATCCCTGAATGTATTCAAAAATAAAACTAAGAAATAGATCAGAGATAAAGAACCTTGTAGAAATGAAATAGCTACACAATCTCATTTTTTTTCTTACTTTTTATTGGGTATTTTGCCACTGAAAAATATTTAAAAATTTTAATGAAAAAACCTCTGCGCCAAACGGATCAGACAGAGGTTGGTTCTTGAGTACTTGACTGTTTCAAAAAATCTCACACCTAAAAATATATAAACTAGAACAATGTTATAAACTAAAAACTCAAAATCAAAGCTATAGGAAGAGAATCTACTTCCGTTTTCAAAACTTTTTTGGCCGTCAACCATGACAGTTCTTTGTTTATGTATTTCCATAGTCACGTGAGACATTAAATTATATTTATCTTATTTTTACTTACTTCGTCTCTAAGGATGGGCAACCAACTAGTACAAAAATCTATTGAATAATTAGAAACGCATCTATCCTCGTTTAATAAAATAATAATGGAAATACATAAACAAAGAACTGTCATGGTTGACGGCCAAAACAGTTTTGAGAACGGAAGTAGATTCTCTTCCGAAACGTTAACTTCCTATAGCTTTGATTTTGAGTTTTTAGTTTATAACATTGTTCTAGTTTATATATTTTTAGGTGTGAGACTTTTTGAAACAGTCAAGTACTCAAGAACCAACCTCTGTCTGATCCGTTTGGCGCAGAGGTTTTTTCATTAAAAATTTTTAAAGATTTTTCAGTGGCAAAATACCCAATAAAAAGTAAGAAAATCTGAATATGCCACAAATAAACAATTACAGACAATATCTCATAATTTTTATTATAACTTTACATTCAATAAAACAACAATAACTGTACATAATATGTGTTTGTCATTTACCTTTTTATTGTAGTATAAATAATTATTATACGTACATAAGTTTTAATTTTTATTTCTTTTAATCAATTTTTAATTCATTTTAGTTAACGATTTTTAAAATATACAACCCCCGTTTAAATTAATAATTTGAAGTACATGCAAATGGGTTAACTATCCCATGGCCAGTCTTAAACTTTGTAGGTTAATCAGTTTATTGGCGACTACCGTAGAAATAATTAGGCATTTGTTTTCAGTGCTGTATTGGAGGTATTATAGAATCTTATAGTGTTACTGAATTGTTATTGTGAAACTTTTTTTATGTAAATAAACTATTATTATTATTATTTTCGGTATTTTCGTTTACCCGTTGCCGGACAGGGTTTCCGTGCTTTCCGACGATACCACACAGTAGCCGCGCCGGCGATACTTACAGCCATTCCCCACAAACTGTGGGGTTAGTGCCAGTAAATTCCTGAATCGTGTGCCTTAAGTAGACGAAGGGACACCGATTATTAGGACGACCATCTTAACCGAGTAGTCTGGGTACAGAACTTGGAGCTCGTACCATAGATCACGATATTTGGTCTGTTTTTCCTCCTCTTTCAAAGCGATGTTTGGCTCAGCACCAACATCACCTTATTTTGATGGTCGAGGTGGACTATGTCAGTCTTGTTGGATTAGCCTGATTGTTGGAAACGAGAAGTTCCAATAAATTCGGCACCTCTCGTCTTCGACAACGGACTCGATGTCTCCGGGGACGTAAGGCAACACTTGGTGTTTGGTCTACTCCGTAGGAGTGATGTAGATGATAGTACAGCACCCGTAGCGCCGCGTTATGGCGATGGATGTAGGCCGAAATCGCATATACTGGGCATGCAGATAGTAAATGCATGAGCGATTCCGGTGCCTGACGGCAGGTTCTGCAGTTAATATCAGGAACCTCTACACCCATTACGCGGCTTCGGTAGACCAACGTGTTAATTACACTATCTTGGCAGGCCACAATGAACTCCTCGGTCTCCGACTTTAGCCCAGCTGACTTTAAAAAAGCAAATGTCAGCCTCGTCGATAAACTCAGTGTTTCTAGGTTCGTATAGAACACACCGTGCATGGGTATATCGACATGCGGCTTATTTTTTTTCTCTTTCTATCGCACTGAGCGGTACTTTATCTCATGCACATCGACCTGACGGCAAGATGTGCAATAAGTGAGTCGTATCTAAGCCAGAAACTTATTATTATTATTGTTATACATGCAATATATAAAAGAGAAGACCGCCGGAATATTGGCAACTATTATAGACCCCTCTCTTGCGATATATGTAAGGTCTTGAATAATCTTATATAAAAATCTGTACAGCCATGTAAAGAATAATCTACCGCTACTAACCATATATGTATAAATTGATTCATATCTCAGAATTTCGATAATCAACACCAAATCGATATCATCTACACATATTTATGCAAGGCCTTGGATAAACGATTTTTCTGTAGTACAAAGTTGCTGTAAGTTTATAAAATCATATTTAGAAAATCGTAGTCAATACATGCAGCATAGAGGCCTCAAATATAAATATACACGTGTATTATCGGGCGTGCTTCAGGGTTCTATATTAGACCCGTTATTATTTAATTTCTTTATAAATAATAACATTACCACCTTGTTTGAATAGGAAAATATATAATACTTATGGGTACGGGAAGAAAATGCGCTTGTAAATTAAATCCACAACAGAGTACATTCATTTAAGTGATACCATAGGAGCCTGCGTGCAATTACCTGCCTGACACATTTATAGTAGTTAGAGACATGGTTAATCATTTTATTTAGGGCGTGGTAAAAGTGAAATGAGAATTTTTATAGCGACCATAATGGCTACAGCATTAGTTGGGAGGCGCTGGAGAGCCCTAGATTAAAAAAATTCAATTAATTCAAAAGTATTTTTAATCATGTCTGAAAATGATTCCACAGCATCTGTAAGACTCCAAAGTCACGGGAAACCGATTTTCAGACAAGTCATTCTTGCAAATAAATTTCCTAGCATATCAGGAAAAGAAAATAGAAAAATTCTAAAGTAATAAATGATCTGAGTCCAAGTGGGCTTGATTGATTTGTATTGATATGGAGATTACCCGAAAACACTTTTCTGATAAAATTGATCTCGACAAAGCGCGGTTTTTTATCGCAAAGTGCGTGGTTGCGCCATCCCATACAAATTTGCGGAAAACTGGTCCACTTCTGAAACTGCAATACGATTAAATATTCCCCTACGTAATTTTTTGTGCGTGGTCTCAGCTCCCCTAAAACTCAAGTTTCACCTTTACCAACCAAACGCGTTTTTCGATATGATGAATATGACCAATGCCAACTGAGCTGGTTGTTTTGAATATTTGGAAAATTTGTCCAACTGTTGAACAGTCTATTGGGGATATCTTCGATTAAAAATATCAACTGTGTCCCTATTTATTCTATTTTCGCATTGAATTAAAACAATTTGACAGATCTTGAAAAAGCGTATGATAGTGTCCCAACACAGCAACTTTGGAAAACAATGAAGGAACTAGATATACAACCAAATCTTATCCGAGCAACCATGAAGATGTACCAAGACAACAATACCAGAATTAAGACCGGTACGAAGTTTACTGAAACATTTTATACAACTAAAGGTCTGAGGCAAGGTTGTTGTCTATCTCTGACTCTCTTCAAAATATATCTCGACAGGGCCTTAAAAGGACGGATAAATGCAATCAAAACAATGGGACTGACAGTGGAGGACGACAAGCTCTTTACTCTTTACTTTGCCGACGACCAAGTGGTCATCGCCGAGGACCAAGATGACTTAAGCTACATGTTGAGAAATCTGAAAGACCATTATGAACGAGCAGGGTTGAAAAAATCAGAATATCCCATGGTAAGAAATGAAGAGATTGAAAATTTAGCATTAGAACGAGAGTCCATCCAGGGAGTTAAATCATATACATATCTCGGTGTAATATTAAACAAGCATCGAAGTAGTGAAGATGTAATCATCTAAAGAGTTAATAAGGGACGGAATATTACAAAGTGCCTAAATTCAGTACTGTGAGATCGGGATATTAGAAGAGTTAATAAGGGACGGAATATTACAAAGTGCCTAAATTCAGTACTGTGAGATCGGGATATTAGAAGATAAACAAAAAAAAAATACAAAATTACAGTCCAATAAGTCTCATTAATAACATTGCCAAAATCTTTGAAAAGTGCCTTAAATACAGATTAATAAGTTTTTTTTAGAGGAAATGATACCATATCCAAGAAATTTGGTTTTACAGAGGGGGTTAGTACCAGTGATGCGATGTACCATCTTATTTCTAAAATCACAAGTAATCTCAATAACAGCAAGAAATGTATAACTGCTTTTACCGACCTTGCTAAAGCATTTGACACAGTACCACATGATAAGCTCCTTGATGTGCTGTCACATTGTGGAGTTCGTGGTACTGTGTTGAATATTCTTGAAAGCTACTTAAATAATAGACATCAACGTGTAAGAATAAATAACATAATAAGTAATTCACAGGTAATAAAGACTGGAGTACCACAGGGCACCGTTTTGGGCCCTATTTTATTCACAGCCTATATAAACTCATTATTAAATCTAAAAATAAATGGAGAATTTGTATCATATGCTGATGATACAGTCATAGTATTTTCAGGAAACACATGGGAAGAAACCAAAGAATTTGTTATTCAAGGCATAGTGAAAATAAAAAATTGGCTTGACTCATACAAACTATCCTTAAATATAAAAAAACTAATTACATAGCATTTACTTCAACTACAGCAGATCACCCTGATTTTGGTAATATTAGCATTAGCCTAAATCAATCAATCAATGAAACATATATAGTGAAGTATCTAGGAATCCTTATTGATCAACACTTGAAATGGAATACTCATATTGAATATTTAACAAACAAAATTCGTAAGCTGATACATAAATTCTACTTATTAAGAAAATTTCAAAACAAAAAGCTGCTAATCTCAATACACAAGGCACTTATTGAATCTTTAATCCGTTGTGGCATTATCGTTTGGGGAGGATTATATAAAAGTGTGTTACATCAATTAAATGTTGTTCAAAATTATATATTAAAAATAACAGGTAAAAAAAACAAACTCTATCCTACTAAATTGTTATATGATGATGAAATCTGTAATGTTCGAACACTTTACATGGTATCCATTTGTACATATATTCATAAACATATCGAACTTAATCAATATGTAAATCACACTCATGAAACCAGGAATAAAACAAACAGACATTTAAAAATTCCCATTAGTAATAAAAATATCAATCTAAGATTCATGAACTACCTCGCACCAAAAATATATAATCTTTTACCAAACAATATAAAAATTTTAAATAATGCAAAGCTTTTTAATAAAAAATGTAAAACTTATATAACTACTAAGTATCCTCAATTCCATAGTATATTGTGAATTATAGACAAACTGATTTCTATTTATCTATATATTTTTTCGCTAACCTATTTTATGCAACTGTTATAACATATCTAATCTTTTAAATGTTAATTATTAACTTTTACTTTTTGGCACATACAAATGATCAATCATTTAGGTGCCATTTTTTTGTATATTTTTTCCTAAATACTAAGTATTAAGTTTTAAACTGTATTTTCAATTGTATATTGTATATTGTATTGTACAGGAGTCTGTCATTTTTAGATTAAATAGATAATATGATATGATTAATGAAGTTATATATCGTACACAAAGATAGCGTCAGAGATGGACTACACATTTTTGCAAAATATGGAGAAATATTGTCTGATCCTGAAAGTTCGTTAAAAACTTCATCAATACTATACAGCAAATTACTTGTAATTGTAATGAAATATATTCTTATAGGATTTTGCAAACAGCAGAAAAAACTATCCATGAGAACTAAAATAAAAACTATTTGTAAAATTATGATTTAAAATCTTTGCATTCTTTCGATAACCTGAATTCTGCGTATGCTAGCAATTAAAATCCTAAAGTGAATTTGTCTTTCTTATTGAACAATTCTCATTTTAACACTAGTTTCCACACAGTCTCCTACGGCTGTGCAGAGTTAACCAGCATCCATGTAAGCCCCTACGGCTATGAAGATTCAGTTAAAATGAAAAAAGGCCTAAAATGAATTTATTTACATACCTCGTCTTTTGGAAAATGTTTCATTCAGATGGATTACATTTTCATGAAATCTATCATTCTGCCTCTTGGAAGTGCTTAGCGTTTGAAACGTTTTTCGCCCTTATTCTGGAGCTCACAAAGCCACTCACACGATGTTCCATGCAAAAACCAAGACAATTACCATGTTTTTTGACATTGACTGAATGTCTCTGATGAGCTTCAGAATAATACCGAAAAATGTTTCAAAGGCTAAGCATTTCCAAGAAACAGAATGATAGATTTCATGAAAATGTAATCTATTTGAATGAAAAATTTTCCAAAACATGAGGTATGTAAATAAATTCATTTCAATTCAATTTAACTGAATCTTCATAGCCGTAACGGGTTATGTGGATACTGGTTTACTCTGCAGAGCCAGATACTGTGTGGAAACTAGTGTTAGAATGAGAATTGTCCAATATATCCACCCTGGTTTGATTATCCATTAATCAAATCTATTAAAGAAAAGCAAAGGGCGCTGAATAAATACAAGTAGACAAGTGATGTCACTTTTCAGAATAAATTTAAAAGATTAAGAAGGCATAAAGTGAAAATAGATTCAGAGAGTTCTTATAGAAGATATTGTAATCATATTGAGAAAAATATAGTTGTGATCCGTCCTCGTTTTGGAAATTTATTAATTATAAAAGAAGTTCCTCTGATTTGCCAAACTTCATGAATTATAATAATGAATATATGTCTGATCCTCAACTAATTACTAATTCTTTTGCTAATTTTTTTCAACAATCTTATTCTGAATCTGAAAATATCACCCAAAATTTTACGTTTGTTAAGAGTAGTTCAACCTTTAAATATACTTTGTTTTAAAGAAAATCAAACCTAAATTAACCTCTGGGCCAGATGGTATCCCCGCATTCATATTACGCGACTGTGCTGCTGTTTTTGCTAAATCCCTTACTATATTATTCAACTTATCACTAAGGTCCTCCAAATTTCCGTCACGGTGGAAATTATCAAAAATAATTCCAGTATTTAAGAAGGGTGACAGATCTGAAATTTCTAATTACGGCCCGATAGTAATAATAAATAATTTCGCCAAGGCATTTTAAATTCTCCTACACCATTATATTTTTAACCACGTAAAGTATCAAATATCAATAGCTCAACATGGGTTCTTCAAGGGCCGTTCAACAGTCACCAATTTAATTAATATTACAGAATTTATTTCTGATTCTATTGACAGGAGTGTACAAACAGACGTTATATACACTGATTTTTCCAAAGCTTTCGATAGACTGAATCATGGTATCCTCTTACAAAAATTTGAATGTTACGGCTTCTCGGACAACCTTATTGAGCTTTTTAAGTCCTATCTAACTGATAGAAAGCAATACGTTGTATACCATGGTGTTAGATCTATTGAGGTTTTAGCCACGTCAGGAGTCCCCCAAGGTTCAAACTTAGGTCCACTTTTCTTTAACTTGTTTGTAAATGATATAGTAGATAATCTAACTGTTAACTGCCTTCTATATGCGGATGATTTAAAACTCATTTGTAATATTGCAAGTGAAAAGATTGCTATGAACTTCAAAACAATATTGATCGTATTAATACATGGTGTGTGATAAACAAATTACCCTTGAATGAAACGAAATGTAACGTTATGACATTTACAACAAAGCAAAATATTATCCTGTACGATTACAAATTAGACAATCATATACTTTTCCGGTCAGACACCTTTCGGGACTTGGGTGTGACATTTGATAAAAAACTAACGTTTGTAAACCACATCGAACTTGCTGTCACCAAAAGTTATGGAATGCTGGGTTTTGTTATTAGAAACTCCGCACATTTTGAAAATGTACGCACATTAAAGCAACTCTACACTACTTTTGTTAGACCTCATCTTGAATATGCTTCAATAATATGGTGTCCAACCTATAATGTACACATACAAAATTTGGAAAGAATTCAACGCCGTTTCCTAAAACATGCGACTTTCAAGGCTGACGGGACTTATCCATCTATTGGTTATCCACATGAAGAATTGCTCTCTAGGTTTTGCCTAGATAGTCTAGAGATCCGTAGACACCGATCGCAATTAACTTTTTTTATATTTTACACAATAACATCGACTTGCATAAGCTGTATATTTTTTATGTATCTATACTGTATATGTATATTTATACTAAAATGTATTATGTAAGTTTAGTTTAGTTAGTTGTCTCTTGGATGAATTCACATGTATTCATGTATTTATTTATGTGTGTATATGTATTTTTCACAAGTTACTATTTTTAATTTTAGTTTTTATCTCCTATTCTGTAATTGGGTTTTTTTACCTGTTGAATAGTGTATCAAATACATAAATAAGAAAGACAAATTAGGATTTTTATTGCTAGCACAACCAGAATTACGGTTATCGAAAGAATGCGAAGATTGTAAATCAATAATTTTACAAATAGCTTTTATATTGTCACGCAGTACTGGAAATTTATTTGGGACACCCGGTACACCATGTGTGGTAACGGATATGATTTGAGACATGAGATCGACGTATTTCTTTGCATTTTACTTTGTTTCGAAAAAGCTGAGTTAGCAGGTTCACCGCACTACATTGTCGCCAGGGAAAAAGTGCTGTGTCAATTAAATTAATAACAATACCTCGCGCGGTAAAAAAGTCAGTTGGGTTTTGAGTTCGAAAGTAAAAAGGTCCGATGAGTACTGCGTGGGCCCAACTCCCTCCCCAGGATGGTCCGTCCCCAGGGGTTGTAATAACAAAATGTAAGTACACTCTTTTTTGTATTGTTTTAATGTAATAAACTTGTACTTTGTTTTCTACCTCCATGTTTTATTTAATACAGTATTCATTCAATAATTAGTTTAAACCCTCTCGTATGCCAAGCGAGTTAAAGTGGCTTCATGGGTATCGCCGATAGGACTCCGGGTAACCGGACAATATGGGAGATACTTGTGGACGTCGCGTCTATTACTCAAGAATAGGTCTCACACCCCTAATAAAGAGGGGGTTGTGACAATCTTAATTTCATGTACTTTACTATACATATATCCATCTCTCTGTTGTCATTTATTATAGCTTTTAAGTCATAAAACAATCATGTTACTATTAAAAAAAACTTTTACTATAGAGGATAATAACTTTTAATAATTACTTTTTTTTTTTTGTCTTGGTTTTCATATACCGTGGGTTGTTGAACTTCTGTTCGATATGGGTACGTACCTATTTATAAGTTTGTCACGATAACAAGAGGGCCCTCATGGGGTACGTACCAAGTTATTGTAGTAACAAGATTAATTTTTTGCTTGGACACATGTTAGGTCGTCCGCTACTTTACTTTGCCATTTATCTAGTAACCTCGACGTAGCTACTAGCTTAAATCGCCCAGCAACATTGCTTCGAGACCCAACGACAACACTTACCAATTTGATTCCGTATAAACAAAAAAATTAACATTTACACCACCACACGGTATTTAACCCTTCGATACTAATGTTCTCGGTTTGTTGTTGACCTAGGCTACAACAACATACCCTTGTAATTACATTTACCCATATTTTTTAGAACTATTTTACATCTTAAGGAATATTGACCAAACATTATAACGATATTCGATTTCTTACCCTTAATTTTTTTGAATCAAAGATCAGAGTTACCTTTATTGTACCTTTGCTAATTAAATTTGACGTTGACCGTACTAATATTTAGTTATCAAAACTTTTTCCTACGTCTCTCCTATTTGACGTTTGTTACACCTCCTTATTTACCTATGAGAAAATTTTGGTACCATAACACATTAAAAAAAATCATCATTTCTTCATTCTACATCTTTTTATATTTAATTTTACAAAGCGTACTCTCTTCTTTAAACAACTACTTTCCCGGCTATTTGCCCCGCTGAACATTGAATTATAAAAGAAAAGAATATGTTTTGTTTTTTCAATAGATTTGACCGGACTATGTCACTGTCATCAAACCCTTTTTCTACGTCTTTTCCTAAGACGCATTTAACGCATCCTCATCGACCTATGAGGGAACCTTGGTACCATAACATATAATAAAAATCATCACCTATTTACCAAAAATCATAATCATGCTTATTTACCGGACTAACGGATAGTTTTCTTAAACTTCCCCTTAAAGTAGATTTGACCGGACTATATCACTGTCATCAAACCCCTTTTTTCCTGTCCTAAGCATTTACGCCACCTATTTGGCTTTGGTACCCTTAAATATTTCAATAATTCGTAACTCTTCATTACAACCCTTCTAACCTCATAAAACTTGGTACCTTTTTTAAAACACATTTATCTCATAACTCACATTAAAAATCATAACAACTCATAATATCTCATAATTATTCTTGTAAAATCATATAACACTTGGTACCCTTTAATAACACATTATTTATCTCATAAAACAATCAACTCGTAATATCTTATTATCACTCTTATAAACTCATAAAAACTTGGTACCTTTTAATAACACATTATTTCTCATAATTCACAAAAATAAACCTTTTCTCTTTCTTAAGCGCGCTTTCGATTTCCCTAAACTTGACTTGACCCGGGTCTTGGTACAACAATTCAACGTAATTAAGTAACTCACTAATTGTCAATATTCCCATTTTTATACATTTCATATTTTCATCATAAAATTGTAACATAATCAAATCGATATAAACAAATTATTAAAGCATGGGTAAAACATTTCACTATACCTTTATCTAGGTATTTTTCCTCTATAAAAATTTCATAAAAAAAAAAACTCAATATGGTCATTGAACTCACAACTCTATAATTTTCAGTTTTACTGCAACATTACTATTTTTCTTAAAATAAAATTGCAAAAAAAAAACGATTTTTAATCAACTTTTCGCCACTATATTCTCAGTAAAATTGTTTACTATTTTCCCTTTAATACATTTTACGCTGGCATTTTCCCCATAAAAGATAAAAATAAATTTGCCGTGACTGTACTTTGTCATTAATATGATACATACTCTATAATATTTTGGTCTGACTTAAAGCTTCCCCTTTTTTATAACTTAAGTTACAAAAATTACTCAGTTATCCTGGACTATTATTTTGTAGATTTCAAATCTTTACTAACTCTGTTTTTCATTGAACAACAAAAAAAATATATTTAAATAACGATATTTTGGATCTAATTTTCAAATGGCAATTTCTCACTCTATTTTAGAATTAAAATTATTAGAATTACTTTAGATAAATCGCTACAATTGAATAATATTTAGGTCCCTCCTATAGCTTTATAAAAAAAATTATTTTCCCCAAATACCTCTAAAAAAATCTTAACATATGGCACTGCGTGTATTTCCTAAATGTAAGTACTTTATTTAGGGGCATTAAAATTAACTCATAGAACATTGACTTAACGAACAACAAAACTTAGAAAAAAAATATTACATTATCACCAACTTATACGCGAAATAAGGAATAAGGAATGAACTTAAACTATCTAAACTTTCATTATTTATGTACAAGGCATTATAAACTTTGCTTTCTCTCCTAGAGAAATTTTCTTAGGAAAAAAAAAGAGGCAAAAATGTTATTCTCGTATTTTAAAACAACGAACCGCACGATGCGGGGAAGAAAAACTTATGCAATAGGCTACTACTGTATTATTCATATTTTCCATTAAAAACTACATATTTCATACTCTATTTTCACTCCAATATATTAAAAAAAACGAGAATGTATTATATAAAAAACCGTTTGTTTATTCCTGGCAAAACTTCGTTTTTATTGGGAATTAGCGAAATGGTAACAAAAGTTCAACTTACAAAAATAACTGTTCTTTCCAATCCACATGCCAAGAATTATTTGATAAGCATAAAGAAGAAAAGTATTATTTATAAAAATATCATCTCAAAAAATATATACATATATATATACCAAGCACAATAATTGTTCTTATTGCGCCCGCACTAATGGATAAAAAATTGTTCTATAACTATTAGGGTTAGGTTGCGGATGCAAAAATAATTATTTAAAAAAATGGTTCTAACATTATTATCACTACAATGCGAAACTTTTTGCATTTTAAACGAAAAAATCTAAAAATAAAACTCAACAACAAGTCACTTCGGGGCACTGTTTGCACGAATAAATAAATAAAAAAGAAAATTGTTACTAAGCTGTCTCTAGCCAGGTAGACGGGTTCTAGAGAAAAAATAGCTATTGGCACAAAAAATTTATATGAATTACAAATTAATTACGTCAGTACCACAAATTACTTTGTTATTACCTAAATTTTTCAATTTACTGAAAAAACCAAAAGCAAATATAAATTTTACAATTAATTCAAGCTAAAGAAATTTGGCGCTTTCACGCTAATTCTGCCAAAAATTGACACATCCACAATAAATCGAAAAAAATAAAAGCAAGTAATAGCGTTTACCATTAAGCAAAATTAATACCTACTTACTTAAAAAGAAATCAATCAATCAGAAAAAATCAATGATAAAAAAATTATATCATATAGAAATAATACAGATAAAATTAAGGAATTTCAAGAAAATCTATTTTACGAACGTAACGCAAATTCGTGAAAAAATGTCAAATAAGTTAAGCATAGCTACTGTGCGAAATATCAGTAGTAAAATTAATTATCAAAGTATATAACCAATATCTATAGATTCTCAATAAAAACATTTGCCTTCATAAATACTATTAAATCAATATAAAAAAACCCTAGTTCATTCCTTATTTCACTGCCCCTAAATAATTTTTGTACACTTGATTTCTACCGTCGGACTTTACCAGAAAAAATTGTATGACGCGAAGTTACTAAGTTTCTAAATAATACAAAATTACGATTAAACGGAAAATACGCAGTATTCATTCAATGTTGTAAAATTCAAGCTAAATATTTATAAATAACTTATTAAAATGCGAAAAATTCCATAAGTATGCTAAAAAAATTAATTTTCTGCTTAAGTTCAACTTTTTTAAAATAATTTTAAGTTAAAAAAAATATCGTATACAAGTGGTGGCCTGTACTACATTTAATAAAGAGCAAAAAAAAAAATGTAAAGTCAGTTAATAATGAATAATTACGTAAATACGGTATAAAAAATTAACTCGCTATAAAATTAAAAAAAATATTTTTACGCATTCAAATTAAGAGGAGGAGTGATTATGAAGAATCACCCCTGGAATCGAACACGGCGGCCTCCACCAAATGTCACAACCCCCTCTTTATTAGGGGTGTGAGACCTATTCTTGAGTAATAGACGCGACGTCCACAAGTATCTCCCATATTGTCCGGTTACCCGGAGTCCTATCGGCGATACCCATGAAGCCACTTTAACTCGCTTGGCATACGAGAGGGTTTAAACTAATTATTGAATGAATACTGTATTAAATAAAACATGGAGGTAGAAAACAAAGTACAAGTTTATTACATTAAAACAATACAAAAAAGAGTGTACTTACATTTTGTTATTACAACCCCTGGGGACGGACCATCCTGGGGAGGGAGTTGGGCCCACGCAGTACTCATCGGACCTTTTTACTTTCGAACTCAAAACCCAACTGACTTTTTTACCGCGCGAGGTATTGTTATTAATTTAATTGACACAGCACTTTTTCCCTGGCGACAATGTAGTGCGGTGAACCTGCTAACTCAGCTTTTTCGAAACAAAGTAAAATGCAAAGAAATACGTCGATCTCATGTCTCAAATCATATCCGTTACCACACATGGTGTACCGGGTGTCCCAAATAAATTTCCAGTACTGCGTGACAATATTAGTACCCATAGATAGTTTTTCTGCTGTTTACAAAATCCTATAAAGAATATATTTAATTACAAGTATAAGCAAACAAAAAATAATTCACGTTTATACCTATATTAATGTTGGAATATATGTAACTTTCGTTGTTTAAAAGCTGTGTATTATTTTTCGTACACACCGAGTCAAAAAATTCTGCAAACAAATGTGCCATTTCAGAGCCATTTGTTGAATTAATGCCATTATAATTAACTACTTTGGGTATTACTCACTCCATACTCCAGCAGTTTTTTACCTCCGAGTGCAACACAAACAATATGTTGTAGATGACTATGCCAAGCTAATTGGCGTGAATATTGGATAGAAACAAGTAGTTTAAATAAACACAGCTCATTATTTTTATTATCCTTAAAAAGGATATGATAAAGGACATTGCTCGCTTTGAACATGCACCCGTAAATACAGGATCTAGTAAAAAAAGAAAAATCAATGCATGTGTATTGTTTCACCGGATAACTTAATTAAAATTAACAAATAATAAACAAAGATAGATCTACACCAAATATTAGATGAGGTAGATCTACTTCAGTTTGGTTGCAAGATTAGATAACAAGAAATAAGTTAAGTATTCGATTATGATACATTATTTGTGGGTTTCCTTTGTGTTGATGATACTCTAAAGCACTTAACCTTAGCCAAGAAACAGTTGGAGTTGGGTTAAGAGTCCCAAGGGAAGATACTAATAACATAAAGGATTCTTATTGTGAATAAATTATTATACCATGACTGAGGATGCAGAAAATCATGTTAATGTACTCGTACCAAAACCAGGTAAGTTGAAGTTTCTGGTATATAAATATTTGTTGACAAATAAATATGTTATTGGTCAATCGTTGTGTTTCTGCAATGCCTACTGATAGTAATTTAATAACGTTAGTTTTTTTGTAATTTTCCTTTGCTAATCTAGAAAATATTTCCTCCAAAACATCTGTTGGATAATAATATGATTAAGAGCCACATTCTCTTGCTGCAACGTAAATATATGTTTATAACCCTGACTTAATAGTCAGAGTTATTCGACAAGTATTTAAAATTTTCTATCTGGAGAATAGATTAATTCTTAGTTCCCAGATAAATAAGTTAAGGACTGATAACGTGAGTTCTAAGGAAAACGACATTAAGTAGCTTCGAGAGGTCAAATAGTTTCCTGTCGTGATTAACATATATTATGTTTTCTCCTATCTCCACAGAATCTCCAAATACATATTTATTCCATGAAATTTTCATACATTCAAACATTCTACCGATGAGATATGAACTTTAAATCATCTCTGTCCTCTACAGAAGGTCAAGTGAGGACGTCTTGTGCTACAGAAGTACATCGTTACCTAAGGATTCATGCCTCAGCCACCATTCAAACGTCCCAAGAAATGGACATTTAGTCTTCCTCAGATATTATGACAATTGTCTCCTAAGTCTATAATGCATTTTAACACTCCGATTAAATGGTTCTGGCACAGACATAGTAATCAGGAAATTTGTTCACGACCGTCACTTTTAACTTTCAGTACTCCTGCAGTATCTCTTTAATGAGAGTAGTATGGATTGCTTTTAATATTAGATTGTAGATTGTTTAGATCTTAGAGTCTTCAGGTGTACTAAGATCTTGCATTAGCAAAGAATATGTTCTGCAGTTTCTGTTGCAATATCACAGTGTTTGCACACGTCATTGTCTGCCTTGCCCATATTCTTAATATAATATCTCAAGGGGCAATGACCTGCCAAGAGGCCTGTTATCAGCCTTAAGTCGAACTATTAGTGGGTTTAGTCGTGGATTCCAATTGAAGTAACCCCAGAATCGTTAAGTGATGAACCAGATCACCTGGTTTGAAGGAGAGTACCCGCTGTAGCCTTAGAGCACTGAGTGCTGCCTTCTTCCTTACATTCAGATGTAGAGGAAGTAGGTCTAGCATTGCCTTCATAGCTGCTGTGGGCCTGTAATCCCTCAGTAGGCAAGGCGTTGCAACTTCTGCAACTTTCCTTGTATTAGTTTCTCTTCAGTTTTTGGCCACCACATACACGATGCATAGGTTACCATGGGTCTTACAACTGAAAGATAAGACCAGTAGACCATTTTCGGTTTTGGCCCCCCAACTCTTACCAAGCAGCCTCGAAATAGCTGTAGTTCCTTTGGTAAGTGTTCTTCCTGTTGGAATAGTAAGTATATCCAACATCTGCACAGGTCACAGATGGAGTGCCTTACTTTATCATATTTGACAAGCTTGGCACTGCTGAATGAGTGCTGAGTTCGATCTTGAGGAAAGCACAACTCTGAAAGCTGTCATATATTTTGTTTCACTTTTATGTAACAATTCAGGAAATACACACTAAGACATGCCATAGTTGTAATCATTTTCCGATATCTTCTTTCAGCTCAGTGGTTTGGGGTACGCCATCTACAATTCTCACTTCTACTTATTGCTATGGTACTAGGTTATGGAATGCGTACTGTCCTGAATGTAGCAGTTATCGCCATGATTAGTGACGATCCTCCAAGTGAAGATGTACCGGTGAGTAGATTTTAATTTTGGTACCACCTAACTAGAGAGCCGGACGGGAACGCTATTTTTTAGGAACTGTTCCCGAACCCTTATATTTTCCTGGACCAGTAGTACCGGAAACTACAAAAATGACACAATATCTTGCCTTGTAGCTTTTTTGAGATTTAGTATGATCAAATTATTTTATTATTTTATTATTATTATATTATTATTATTATAAATACTCTATAGAAGGTTGAAAGTATTATTGTATGTAATACTAACATATGAATTTTCAATAACAATAATCATGAGATTAAATGTATATTACTAATATTTATTTAGTATTTTGGACTTTTATTTTTTGGAGCGTTTCATTAAAAAATCCACTTATAGTGCAGTAAAAAAGACCAAATAAATGATGAAATATGCATAGTCTTGTAACAGCAATATTATCATTTCATACCTTCTGGGGTATCACAACTATCACAAGGAGTATCTATCTGAGTTTCGAACTTCCAAAGCCTATTGAGTTTTTTTTAACAAGTTAACTGCTGACGCCCCCACGCGACGCGTTAGATAGAGGCTGACTTAATTTTGGACAGTCTAGGAGTAAATGCGGATCCGCGTCGTCAACCTATTAAATGTACATTATGTGATTGGAAACAACATTTTATACATATACAGGGTGTTTCAGTTAAAAGTCCCCAGGCTCTCTAAAATTAATAAAGATATTTTATTTTTGTAAATGGCAGATGATTGATACCAAAGAAAGGTTTAAATAAAGGTGATTAGAATTTTTCCTCAACAGCACACAGAGATGGCGCTGCGATGCAAAACTATTTTTGGATGGCTGAAACCTTGAAACATAAGTCATGTGATTAAACAATAATTTGTGAATAATTTTGATGGTATAGAGAATTTACAAAAAACAAGCCGTTTTGGAGTTACATGAGTTTCTTTCATTAATGCCAGTACACGTGAATTTTGATAAATCCCTATAATTTATTTATTATTTATTATAGAATATTGGTTACCAAACACTTTTTTCAAGATAAGGAAAGTGATATAATACACTATCATAAAATTATGTTTACAACTTCCGGCCAAACCGGAACTAACATGATGAACCAATATCCATATGTTCCTACATATCACATTTTTTTTTCTAATAATGCTTCTAATAAAACGGCTCCCAAAACTTAAAGTAAGTAAGACAACAAAGAAAATACACACTAATTTAGAATGGTAATGAAAAATCTACTTAAGAGATATTAGTAGGCTTTGATTTAATTTTAAGTTTGACAGTTATTAAACAAAGTTTGTAGTTGGTGCATTTCAATCATAGTTTCAAACAGAAATAGTGTACTTAGAAACAATTCAAAGCAAATTAATCCAAATAAGGCAATAAAAAAAAAAAATTAAAAAATGGTTAGATACACCAATGAAGATAAGTTAAATATGATTTTAATATACGGTGAATGCAAAAGAAATTCCCGACAAGCAAAACGATTGTTTTGTTTACGATTTCCAAATAAACCTACACCCGATAAAAAAACGTTTATCATGCTGTTTAAAAATTTAAGAAACTGGGGTAGTTTTAAGAAATAGTGTTGTCAACAATCCTCAATGTTCTCTCCGGAAATTGGCATCGGAAACTAATCTGTCGATATCTTCGTGCCATAGAATATTAAAATCAAATAAATACCATCCATACAAATTAAAATTGATCCATCATTTAAGGCCTGGTGATTATGAACGAAGATTACATTTTCTAGCTGAATTATCAGTTCTTTCTGAAGAATGCCCAAATTTTTTAAAAAATGTGCTCTGGAGCGATGAAAGCCGTTTTCACAACAACGGAGCTGTGAGTAAGCATAACTGCCGATACTGGTCACAAAATAATCCTAGATGGATGAGAATGACCCGAAATCAGGTAACTTTTGGAGTTAACGTGTGGTGTGGAATATTAAATTCATATATTATTGGACCATATCTATTCCATGGGGCTTTAAATGGAAGAAAATATGAGATATTTTTGAGAAATGTATTGCCAGGATTATTAGAGACTATCCCTCATAACCAGGAGAATATTTGGTTTCACCAAGATGGTGCACCACCCCATAACTCAGTACTAGTCAAAGATTGTCTTAATGAAATGTACCCTCAGAGATGGATTGGTACTAATGGAGTAGTCAGATGGCCAGCACTATCACCTGACTTGACTCCATTAGATTTTTACCTTTGGGGGTATTTAAAAAGTGTAGTGTACATTGAACCCATTGAGGATATGGCCGATTTGTATAATAAAATCTTTGCAAGTGTTACTGCTATAAATAGACATACGTTACAAAAAGTTTCCAATGAAGAGTTACTGAAACGGTACAATATGTGTATTCATGAAGAAGGGAGAAATTTTGAACATTTAATATAATAAGTATCTACTAATAAGAAAGAAATTAGTTTAATTTCATTTTTAATAATTTTCTTACTTTTTATTGGGTATTTTGCCACTGAAAAATATTAAAAAACTAGAATGGGCTATCGCCCATTCTAGCTCCTCCGGAGGGGTGACAGCTAAAGCTGTCAATGCGAGTGCTCCGCACTCGATTAGGTAACGCTTGAATCATTGTAGAAAGCTTGATTTTTAGTTTTCAATTTTCACTTTTTTTGGGTTTTTTAAATTTTAAGTTTTCAGTTTTTTAATTTTCAGTTTTTTAGTTTTTCGGTTTTTATCATTCAGTGTTTCGGTTTTTCAGTTTTCAGTTTTCAATTTTTTCAGTTTTTCAGTTTTCAGTCTTTCAGTCTTCAGTTTTTAGTTTTTTAGTTTTTCAATTTTTCAATTTTCAGTTTTCACTTTTTCAATTTTTTAATTTTGTTTTCAATTTTCAGTTTTTAGTTTTTCAATTTTTCAGTTTTCAGTTTTTGTGGTTTTCCGTTTTTAGTTTCATTTTTCAGTTTGTCAGTTTTTCAGTATTTCAGTTTTTCAGTTTTTCAGTCTTTTAGTCTTTCAGTGTTTCAGTTACTCAGTTTCCCAATTTCCCAGTTTTCCAGTTTTTCAGTTTCAGTTTTAAAGTTTTAAAGTTTCGAAGTTTTGAAGTTTCTAATTTTCTAAGTTTTTAAGTTTCTAAGTTTTTAGGTTTTTAAGTTTTTAGGTTTTGAAGATTTGCAGTTTTCAAGTTTTGAAGTTTTTAAGTTGTTTTTCAGGTTTTCAGTGTTTCAGTTTTTTGTTTTTCAGTTTTCCAGTTTTTCATTGTTCAGTTTTTCATTTGTCAGCCTTTTATTTCAGTTTTTCGGTTTTTCAGTTTTCAGATTTTCAGTTTTTAGTTTTTCACCTTTCGATTTTTTAGTTTTCAAGTTTTCAAGATTTCAAGTTTTCAACTCTTCAAGTTTTTAAGTTTCCAAGTTTTCAAGATTTCAAGTTTTCAATTTCTCAATTTTTCAAGTTTGCAAGTTTTCAAGATTTCAAGTTTTCAAGTCTTCAAGTTTTCAAGTTTATCAGTTTTTCATTATTTCAGTTTTTCAGATTTTCAGATTTTTAGTTTTTCAGTTTTTCAATTTTTCAGTTTCAGTTTTTCACTTTCATATTCGATTAGGTACTTGAGCAACCTTCACATTCCGAGTTTCAGCTGAATCGGACGGCAAATAAGAAAGTTACAGTAAATAGCGGATATTAGCCTATGGGGACGCCGCCATTTTGAAATTTTCAATGTCGACGGCATATTCACAATCAACTACTTCAGTAACTTCAACATATCGAGTTTCATTTGAATCGGACGATAAATAAGGAAGTTACAGTAAATGATGAATATTATGCTACGGGGACGCCGCCATTTTGAATTTTTGAGTTACGATAACATATTCGTGATCTGTGCCCTCGATAACATATACATACCTATTTTCAGACGAATGGCACCGTAAATGGTAAAATAGGTCCTGCAACTCCGCCGCCATTTTGAATTTTTCAATTTCGACGTCATATTCACAATCAGCTACTTCAGTAACTTCAACATACCGAGTTTCATTTGAATCGATTGAAAAATAAGGAAGTTAAAGTAAATGATGAATATTAGGCTATGGGGACGCCGCCATTTTGAATTTTTGAGTTACGATAACATATTCGTGATCTGTGACCTCGATAACACATACGTACTTATTTTCAGTCGAATAGCATCGTAAATGGCAAAATGTGTCCTGCAGCTCCGCCGCCATCTTGAATTTTTCAATTTAGATTTCGGATTCGTAATCGGCGACCTCGAAAACCCCCACATACCGATTTTGAGCGGTGTGACGCCATAATCGACAAAAATCGTCCGCCATTTCGGCGGCGCCATTTTGAATTTTGCGATTCCGACGTCACATTCGTGAGCACCGTGGTCGATAATCCCCGAGTACCAAATTTCAGGCCAATCGGACGACAAATAAATTTAATTCGATAAATTTGGCTCACCCTATATCGAGATTTGTTTTGGGCACCCGACTATTGGCATTCTATTTAATTTGTAAAAATTTTACATCAAAACTTATTTCCGCGTTGCTGGCAACGCCGTGTTGCCAGCAACGCGTGCTAACTTCACACACATAATTTTTACCACCTATTACAGTGCTCTGCATTGTCGACAAAAATTTATGTCTGAAAGGAAAACATGGACTTTAAAAACTGTGATTTTTCAGGAAATAATGGGCGTTGAGAGGCTTTTTAGGTCTCAAATTAATCATAAAGGACGATATTTTGTTGTGATAGTGGAGTGTGTGGGCCAAATTGGAAATTCGGCCCGGCACGGGCGTGTGAATGTTGGGTATTTGTGAGAAAGTGAAAAACATCTACGTACAATTAAATTCATAATAAAGCAATTACTTGGAGTAGAAGCTCGTTCTATGTCTCGATGGAAAGGGGGAGCTTGGCCCTTTCCCGCGATACCAAATTGTATAGGGAAAATCGAAAATTCGGCCTCGCAGGGGCGAGACAAACGTGACAAATTTGAGTGTGTTAAAACGTAACCTAGAAAATTGTAAAACATGAAATCTTAAAACACTCATATTTTAGTTAATACTGGACGGAGAGGCTCGATCTTAGTCTCTATTTGAACACGAAGATTCGCATTTTATTCGTGCAGTACGCGCCCTGGGTTAATTAAAAAATTTAGTGTAGTTCTGTGCGAAATGAGAATGGATATTTTCGTAAAAATCGAAAACCGTAAGTACTTTAAAAATACATAAGTGAATAAAAATCGGGAGTGGAACGGCGGTCGACGTCTCTCTGAAAAAAAGAGGAACGTAGCTTTCTGGCGATACCAAGTTTGACCGGAAAAATGGAAAATTAGGCCCGCGGCGAGCGCGACAAAATTAGCTTTTCTGGAATCTTGTAAATTTAAAATATCACATAATTTCGAAAAATTCTTCCACTTTGACCGCCCGTATCTCGTTAATTTTTGAAGCTGTAAAAAAACAAAAAAAACGACTTTTAGATAATTAATTTTTCTACATTTTCGTTAGGGCGAAGTATTTTGCTCTAGGAGGCCCCGTTTAGAAGTTATGGAGGTTTAAAGGTAAAAACGTCAAATTTTTCGCCTTTTTGCACCGCCGCACCTTTCGGCCGATATCTCCCAAACGAAGAGTCGTACGGAAATTTCGAAGATACCGGAGGAAGCGGAAAGAAACGCTCTTGTCCTTTGAGATTTTTTTATTTTGAGCTAGCTCCAGCCGTTTTCGAGTTATAGGCGAAAAACCGAAAAAATGAGTCTCGCTTCGGATTCGAAACAGTGCAAAAACGTGCAATCTTAAAACGTCCGTATTTTTGGAAATACATATTTTGGAGCGCCGTACGGTATCGCGGCGGAACGGGGAGAGATTCTAGTTATAGCTAGCCGCAAACTGCGAGGTCGAAATCGAAAATTAAGCCCGGCAGGAGCGAAAGGAAATCGTACATTTTTGACGTTTACGAAATACCAAATCGCCTTCCCCTATTTTCTCTTTTACCCCTCGACTCCTCATTCCCCAAAAAAGCGGGCGAGAGAGATAGGTGACTTTCGTTCGATTATAACGGAAAAACCCGGAAAAATACCGGAACCGAGTATAGCCTAAGCACTGTAGGATTCCGTCCCGATCACTTTCGAGGCGGGCACGGACCGGCGAAATGAAGCGCGTCTCGACGGCATGTACCTTAAGATCGCAAAGAGGAAGGGGCTCGCACCAACTGCTCTTTAATATTATGATTTTCAGTGGCAAAATACCCAATAAAAAGTAAGAAAATCTGAATATGCCACAAATAAACAATTACAGACAATATTTTTAATAATATTTCGATAGTTTTTAAATGTTTGTTTATAAAACTTTTGTTTACGCTCTTTACTGAATTGTTAATATAAATTTAGCCCATTCTAAATTAGTGTGTATTTTCTTTGTTGTCTTACTTACTTTAAGTTTTGGGAGCCGTTTTATTAGAAGCGTTATTAGAAAAAAAAATGTAATATGTAGGAACATATGGATATTGGTTCATCATGTTAGTTCCGGTTTGGCCGGAAGTGGTAAACATAATTTTATGATAGTGTATTATATCACTTTCCTTATCTTGAAAAAAAGTGTTTGGTAACCAATATTCTATAATAAATAATAAATAAATTATAGGGATTTATCAAAATTCACGTGTACTGGCATTAATGAAAGAAACTCATGTAACTCCAAAATGGCTTGTTTTTTGTAAATTCTCTATACCATCAAAATTATTCACAAATTATTATTTAATCACATGACTTATGTTTCAAGATTCCAGCCATCAAAAAATAGTTTTGCATCGCAGCGCCATCTCTGTGTGCTGTTGAGAAAAAATTCTAATCACCGTTATTTAAACCTTTCTTTGGTATCAATCATCTGCCATTTACAAAAATAAAATATCTTCATTAGTTTTAGAGATAATGGCCAGGGGACTTTTAAGTGAAACACCCTGTATATTGTTCTTATTTCCCTCGGATACCGAAGGGAAATATTGTATTCGAGAAAAAATCACCCTCCGAGATTTTTTCGGATTTTGACGTTTCAGATCACGCAGATTACGAAAATATAGGTTTTTCAATTCCGTCAGTCTGTCTGTTGGTGCATTAACTAAAAAATTACTCGACAGATAGCAGTCGAATTTGGTAGGTAGTTGATGCTACTGTCAGCGAAGAAATGGTTAAACTTTAACTGGAAAATATACAGGGTAGACCGTCTAAAGGGAATAAATAATGAAACAATTTTTTGCTCAAATTTAAAATTTCCACGTTTCATGGCATTCTAAATCTATTTAAAAAAAATAATAATTTTTTTTTATCAACATTTTCGAATTTTTTTTTTCCATGAATAGATTGAAAAATGTTTTCTTTTGCTCAAATTTAAAATTTCCACGTTTCATGACATTCTAAACCTATTTCAGAAAAAAATTTTGAAACATTTTTTTACCAACAATTTTTAAACAATTTTTACCACTAAAATAGATGAAAAAATTGTTTTCTTCTTTTGCTCAAATTTAAAATTTCCACGTCTCATGGCATTCTAAACCTATTTCAGAAAAAAAAATTTTAAACATATTTTTACCAACATTTTGAAACAATTTTTACCACTAAAATAGATGATAAAAATTTTTTTTTCTTTGTTCAAATTTAAAATTTTCACGTTTCATGGCATTCTAAACCCATTTAAAAAAAAATTTAGAAATTTTTTTTACCATTTTTGAAAAAATTTCTATATTAAATACACATTTTTTATTTTTTTTACTTTTGTACTTTCCCCTACAGCAAGACTTGATTGTCTAGACCGATAAATAGTAGAAGAACCCTAGAAAACAATTGTTTCTTAGTACTTTACACACTAAGAAACAATTGTTTCCAGAGTTCTTCTAGGGTTCTTCTAGATCAATTATGATAAGAAATGTTTCCATTAACCGTAGGCATTCATTTTTGCTTGTTGCATTGAACTTATAAAGAGAGCATCAACCATTTTATATTCGTAGTTATTTAAATTCAACAAATATTTTTATGAAAGCGAACAGGGAAAATTCACAAAATGTATAACGTACGAAGTATTGTATTTACATATAAAACTTTATGAAAATCCACTCAAAAATAAAAAAGTTACGTCAGGTGCCTTTTCAGCGGAACATGGAGAATATTAATTATCATTTAAATACTCAAAAACACCAGCATAGTTCTCTACATATATTTAAGGCAAATAAAAAATGTCGGGGTCTTTGATGTTTGCCGCAAAGTCAAAATTGCCGACACTTTTTATGTGCCTTAAATATATGTAGAGAACTATACTCGTTTGAAACATATTCTTTATAGGATTTTGCAAACAGCAGGAAAAAATAACTATCTATAACTAAAAGTAAAACTATGTGTAAAAATTTTAATGAAATCTTTGCATTCTTTCGATAACCTGAATTCTGGTTATGCTAGCAAATTAAAATTCTAAAATGAATTTGTCTAATTTCTTATTTTAAAATTCTCATTCTAACACTAGCATCCACACAGTTATTAGTTATTTCTTTATGCTGTTTGCAAAATCCTATAAAGAATATGTTTCAATACAATAATAAGCAAACAAATAATAAATCATTTTTAAATATACTCGTTTGATTACACATACATTGTCAAAAGTTAGGTAGTCCACGAAGCAAAAATTCATAGGCCCGCAATATTTTCTTGCAGATTCTATAGCCTGATGGATTTTGAGGGCTCTGTTACTTTCGACATTCTTGAAAAATAAGGTTGACATCAACAATGTTGATGATTCATAAAAAAAAATTTCTTCCATCTCTTGACACTGATTTATTTGCTCAACAAATAAAAACGTAAATGGTTTTGTAATTTTGACGTATATTAATCACTAATATTTATATTTATTCTTGCTACTAAAGTAATTAAAGATAAATTGTGCGCCGATAACATTACTCTTAAATTAAATATTGAAAAAAGGCGTAGTGCATGATTGAAAAATTAGTAATACACATCGATTCTGATCTCAGTTGTCAGATCTATACAGGGTGTTCCAAAATAAGAACAAAAAAATAAAAGGATAGTATTAATAACAAGAAATTGCCTAAAATCGAAAAAAGAAATATAATATCCACCCAATGCATAAATATCCCTTTTTGACAGAAAGTTAATGTAGTGATAACCATCTTGTACATTGTCTCTCATATTCCAGACCTATCCAGACTGGGCCAGTAAAAAGAACATAATGCTGTCTTCCTTCTTTTGGGGATACATTTGTTTTCAAGTTGGTGCTGGTCAGATAGCCAAGAACTACGGCCCGAAAAGGTTTTTGGGTGGCGCCATGTGCCTAAGCTCAATATTTACATTGCTCATACCGTGTTTTGGAGCAAAATTTGGCTATATAGGCGTTATAGTATGTAGGATTGGGCAAGGTATGACACAAGGTTTCCTCTATCCGTCTTTACACAATTTGCTGAGTGCGTGGACGCCCATTTGTGACAGGGCAAAATTTGGAGGACTCATTTATGCTGGTAAGTGGTCTTAGTAGAGGAGTCGAATAATTAAAAATTGTCTGACCTTTAAAAATTGCAACACAAATGTTTCCTTCACTAAAATGTTAAAAACACTCAATTATAAAAAACTGTTTGCTTCTACTTGGGGCAAATGTCAGCTATGTTGAAAATGGGAATTCCAAGTATGGGTTAGCGTCTCTTTTATCTTTTTAGTAGTCCTAGCCTAGGCAAGAAAACACGTAAATTTTGATGGAAAAATGCATGTTGTATCTATGTTGCAATTTTTTTAGTGTCAAACTCTCTATTTGGCCTCTTGTTTTCCTACAATTAAAAGGCCATGAATATATTACGGTTGGTTCCACACTAAATGTTACTATAATGTTTCAGGGTCTCCACTGGGAACTGTGATAGCTATGCCTATAGCAGGGTTTATTTCTGCTTCTAAAGTTGGATGGCCTGTAGCATTTTATCTGTATGGCTCCCTTGGTGTTGGGTGGTCTTTACTTTGGATGTGTATTGGTGCAGATAGCCCAGCGAAATACAAGAATATATCGGCAGAGGAAAGAAATTACATCGAGGCCGGACTACCAACAGATGACAAAGAAGTAATTTCTTAAACATATTATCTTATGTATTCATTTTAACGCCATACAAACTTCAGCCTCGGAAAAGCGTTTAATGTCCAAACAGTAATCTTTTGTTTGACTGTTTGGACATTAAACGTTTTTCCGAGGCTGAAGTTTGCACGGCGTTAAAAATAATTAAACCTATACTTACTGCGGGCCCAGATGGAATTCCAGCATTTCTACTGAAAGACTGCCAGTATTTTTGCATATCCCCTCTGCATAATTTTTAATCTATGCCTTAGGAAATGCTATTTTCCTGATATTTTGAAATACTCCAAAGTGTGTCCTGTGTATAAAAAAGGTGAAAGAAATTATGTTACCAATTATAGACCAATAACAATCACGTGTAACTTTGCCAAAGCTTTCGAAATCCTACTGCATGATAATATTTATGCACATGTCCAACTGAAAATATCTACGCAACAACGCGGCTTTATGAAAGACCGGTCCACTGTAATGAAATTAATTTGCGCTACTCAGTACATTGCTGAATCAATCGACTCTTACATACAGGTAGATTCAGTTTATACTGATTTTCCTAAGGCATTTGACAGACTGAACCATAGTAAACTACTTTGTAAACTTGATAAATTTGGAATATCTGACGGTATACTTCAATTTATAGAGAGTTACTTAACCGATAGAGTTCAATACGTATCTTATCACGAATACAAATCTGAATACCGAGCCACGTCAGGAGTACCCCAGGCACCAATACTTGGACCTCTCTTCTTTAATATTTTTATTAATGACATCAGTGACCACTAAGACGTATATTTCTTAATATATGCTGATGGTGTTAAGATGTTGCTTAGGATTAATGATTTGAATTACTGCGAAAAACTTCAAAACAATTTAACTAAGTTATTGGCTTGGTGCGATGAAAATGATCTTCACCTAAATGTTAGTAAGTGCAATGTTATGAGCTACACAACCAAGGAGTCCCCAATTATATATAAATATAATGTTAATGGCGACGTCCTAAACAGACCATCTACATTCAAGGACCTAGGTGTAACCCTCAATAACAAATTAACATTCAGTAACCAAATTGATGGTGTAATTTCGCATGTATACAGAATGTTAGGCTTCATCTTGCATAACAGCCATGCGAAGACCTTAAAGATGCTTTATTTCGCTTTCTCCCGATCCAAACTGGAGTATGCCTCACTTGTCTGGTAATCTGGGTATAACGTTCATAACGATAAATTGGAAAACATTCAGCGTCGCTTCCTGAAATTCTTAAACTTCAAAACTGAAGGTACATATCCACCAATTGGAGCTTCTCAAAATCAATTACTTTTAAAATTTAATATTACTAGTCTTTCCCAAATGTCCTTTGCTTTGCATTTTCTAGATAAAATTATGCACAATGAAATACTGTAGTGAAATATTAAGCCAACTGAACTTCTATGTCCCACGGATTAATTCTAGTCATTCTCATAGTTTACATTTATCCACTCCTAGATCTAACGTATTAAAGTTTTCTCCACTTTCTCCATATTTGTACTAGTTATGAAACTCATTGCAGTGAATTGGACATAGGAATGAACGTAAACTATTTCAGGAAAAAATTTAAAATATTAATTTAATTGTTAATTAATATATTTAATGTGATTAGCCCTTTAGTTTAAGTTAAACGTTTTATTTTCTTTGTATTGACCAAAGGTGTAATTATTTTTAATTTACTATCATTGAAAAGTAATGCGCGAATTAGGTTAATTAGAAGTTTTACAAAAATCAACCGTTCTATGGGAAAATCCCTAGAGAAATACGAATATTCATTTGAATGCGCGAAACGCTCCTTGGCTGGTGTGACGTCATGTTGCCTATAGTTAAACCACATATGTTCAACGCGCGCGAATATAGTGGCTTTCATGCGCGTTTCTTATGAGAATTGGGGATGGCAAAAAAATGTAATATATCGACATATGAATCATTTGATACATCACAAGACTCAGATCAATATAATCGATATATCAACAAAAAATTATCGATATTTCTATGTATCGATATATTTTGTAAATTAACATTCAATGTAAAAAATTAATCAATATTGCGTAAGGTATAACTTCGGAAAGAGAGAGGTGGCATTCTTTACAGTACAATATTTATCTCGAGTAAAATAATTTTTTTTCGATATATTTACAAAAATATCGATATTTCAACCCAATACATTGCAACAAAAAAATAATATGAATATATTCATAGTACAGGATTAATATATCGATATTTATTTTATATAGATACATCGTTGCGTCCCTAAAAATCGTAGACCGATTTTGACAAATGCGTTTAAGGTAACAAAAGTTTAAAAAAATATCATTGGTTTAAAAAAGCACCACCTTTTTACATTTTGTGACACAGGCATAAAAACCTTTTCTGGGTTATTTACTGATGTATTTGTACATCCAGGGACAAAACAACATTTGTTTCTATTGACTTTCACATTTTTTGAGTCTCCCATCATTACAAAAACAGAGATAAAACAATACTGAAGCAAACAATCCATATAACGTTGGTATACGAGTTCCGATGAGCATTATGACATCACGCGCGCCACCTCACTGCAGGGATCGTTTACCAGCCTCGTTAATTTCGGAGTTTTTATTTTCAGTTTATTTTCAAGAAAATAAGTTTTTAGGCGTTTTAATGGTTATTAAGTGTTTCTGTAGCCTTAGAACTATCATTTTTTATTACAATTAAAAAATAGAAAACATCCCTAACATATGGAGAATAAAGATGCTATTATTATTATTATTACTATTATTATTATTATTGTTCGTGATCTCGTCTTTCAACGGTTTTACTTCGATGGTAGGTTGCTTCAGACGGACATTTGTCGAGCCTTTCTGCATATTAGTTTTAAATTGATAGGAAACTTCTTACAATGTGACATGTGTCTAGTACAACAGATTTTTGTAGATTATTATTATTATTATTATTAATTATAAAAGTTAATGATTTGATTCTAGAAAATACCAACCCCTTGGAAAGCAATATTCACGTCACTTCCATTTTGGGCGATTCTAGTTGCCCACTCAGGCCAGAATTGGGGATTTTGGACGCTGATCACAGAGATTCCCAGTTTTATGGAGAAGATTTTAGGATTCAAGATAGCATCTGTAAGCATTAAGAAGAAAAAATAAAGCTTAGAGATTATTAACTTTCTCACCTTTGCTTTACAGAATAGTTATCTTTCGGCTCTTCCATACTTGGTTCAGTGGATATTGAGTCTTTTCATGGGCCCTACAGCTGACTGGCTAGTAACGAAAAAGATATTGAGTACAGGCGCAAGTAGAAAGCTGTTTAACTCCATCGGTAAGAATTCTCAGTAAAATAATTATAAAGGAGGGAGTGTCAAAAAGTGGCCCCGCGTGGGGAACCTCTAAGAACAATTTTATCTGGTTCCAACGCATATAAATAATTAAAAAGAAGAGTTTTCACATTACCAATTGGCCGGGAATATACAGGGTGATTTACATTAAATTCCACAACCAGTTTCCGTGGTAACAAAACAGACCAAGCAAATAAAGGTTTCGACATATACAGGGTGTTGCATCATGAGAGGGACATAGCTTAACATGAGGTAGAGAGCATCAGTGGTAATCAGAACTTCCCACAGAAATTCCTCATTGGGCCTTCAATACGAAGGTACAGGGTATTTTGTCATTTTTGGCAGACTCTACTTTTTGTCATTACTTTGACAGCGAATGGAATAATGGATTCATATTTGATACAGCTAATACAGTATCGATCCTCGAGAGGTACATGTGAGACACGAAAAAAATCTAGGTCCGGCGTTATTAAAATTTAGGTTTCTTCTTTACCTCTAAAAAACATGACGCTGCATATACAGGGTGTTACAGTTAAAAATCCCCAGGCCATTATCTCTAAAATTAATAAAGATATTTTATTTTTGTAAATGGCAGATGATTGATACCAAAGAAAGGTTTAAATAACGGTGATTAGAATTTTTCCTCAACAGCACACAGAGATGGCGCTGCGATGCAAAACTATTTTTTGATGGCTGGAACCTTGAAACATAAGTCATGTGATTAAACAATAATTTGTGAATAATTTTGATGGTATAGAGAATTTACAAAAAACAAGCCGTTTTGGAGTTACATGAGTTTCTTTCATTAATGCCAGTACACGTGAATTTTGATAAATCCCTATAATTTATTTATTATTTATTATAGAATATTGGTTACCAAACACTTTTTTTCAAGATAAGGAAAGTGATATAATACACTATCATAAAATTATGTTTACCACTTCCGGCCAAACCGGAACTAACATGATGAACCAATATCCATATGTTCCTACATATTACATTTTTTTTCTAATAACGCTTCTAATAAAACGGCTTCCAAAACTTAAAGTAAGTAAGACAACAAAGAAAATACACACTAATTTAGAATGGTAATGAAAAATCTACCTAAGAAATATTAGTAGGCTTTGATTTAATTTTAAGTTTGACAGTTATTAAACAAAGTTTGTAGTTGGTGCATTTCAATCATAGTTTCAAACAGAAATAGTGTACTTAGAAACAATTCAAAGCAAATTAATCCAAATAAGGCAATAAAAAAAATAAATTTAAAAAATGGTTAGATACACCAATTGTGACGAGCTTTCTCCCGGTTGCCTAGCGCATAAACAAGCGGAAGCGTCACTTTAGCGCTGAGCTGTGTTTCGGTTAAATTCGGTTATCTCGAGCGCCACCTTTGCAATTTTTAAGTGGGGCAAAGGTCCCACATTAGCCTCCTAAACGCAGCCTGTTGCAGTAGGGCTGGGATAGCTACAGTGGAGACACGGTATGTCCAGGGGTCTGGACGGCAGATTAGATTTTCATTCACACACAACAGTAAAACGCACATTTCGGAAAATAACAACATTTATTAAAATATATTAAATATTCAACAACAAACAATAATTATGAAAATAAATAAACGGTCAGGTACCAAAATACTCTTATAGAGTTCAGAAAAAAATAATATCAAACTTAAGATATGTCATGTTATGAAAATTTTACAAGTAAAACTTAAGGTATTTCATTTCGGTTTATTTACAATTGAAACTATGAAAGCAAGTGAAACTATGAAAAACAAATGAAGCTACGAAGACAAGGAACCAGGCGGTGAGAAGATATTAAACTACTGATTTTAATATTTTCTTATTAATTCGGTTATCAACAAAAACAAACCAAGCAAATAATGTGCAAAATGATAGTAGGCTTGGCGGTAAAGCGGTAAAACGGTAATAAGCGGTACGGTCGGTTATAACAGCAAGCAAGCAAGCAGTGGATGTTAAGACAGAACAAGTTAGCAGTAAAGCAGAAAGCAATTAAATTTTTAGCAAAAGCAAGCAACTATTTGTCGGACAGAATTTATCATATCTGCATACATGTTAGATATGAGTCGGCAGCATGTGGTGTAAAGAACTTGGTGAAATTGTGGAAAACTGATACCGAATAAAGTGGTAATCGGATTCGGTATCAGCTCCCTTGGTAAAGATCATTCTGCCTGGACGGACAGCCAGAATTAATCTCCACGGTGTCGGTTCGGTTCGGATAGATTCGCCAAGCGCCTCAAACCACATAGTTGAGTATCTCTAATTGCATTCGGATCGGAATTAAGACTCGCCACGTGTTTCTTATCTCGGATCAGATAATTTATAATTGTACACTTCTCTAATACAGGCAAATCGGACCATGAATATTTAACAGAGATTAGCTAGTTTACCATGAAAATATTATTTATGAAGTGTATCAAATAAAATAAATTATGAATTTACACTGCTGATATACGGGGCACAGTTAAGTAAACTCTCACGTGTTGGTCCACGGCGGGCGGTCGGTCGGTACGGTATTTTAGAACCCCCACGTGTTAATTCATTTAACTGTTAAGATGAAATTTTAATTTTGAAATTTACGGAAATATCAAGAAATGTTTTAAAACTTACATTGCTATTATATTTGGCGGCGGTGGCTGAGACTATCGAATTACACACGTGGTGATCTCCAGGTGAGCGGTCGGTCGGTATATTAGATCCTCACGTGGTAACCCTTTAGGCTCGCAGAAATCAACTCCCGTTTCGGTGTGTGTTTGACTAGCTGCTTCCCCCAGAAAGTAAAATCCCCTCCAACTTGGTGTTGAATACCAAGTGGGGAATAATTTAACTGTGATTAACGCCATCGGGGATAATTCATCGGAATTAATTAAAATGTTATTTCAGAAAACTTCTCATCGCTATGGAACCTTACATTATTTTACTACAGAAATCTACATGTCGCGGGGTAAATAGAACAAATTCTAATCTTTCGGCAGTAAGATGGGAAAAGTGGCGAAGTTTATGATTAAATTAAATAAAATTTTTGTCTGCAAAAATTCACTTCGTCACACCCCCCTCTTACTTCGGAAAGAAAAAAAAATAATGAATGCAATTATTATTTTTTTTTTCTAACCCTACTTATTCGGTACGGATTCCTAGCTTAAATGAAAATTTATATAAAAAAACTCTAAGAAAAAAATAAAAGGCGCATCGGTGTCGTCGGTTTCGGAAAACGGAAAATAACATCTTTCTTCTGTCACGCTTACCCAAAAACGAAGTGGACTTTCTGGATCTTCCCCATCATCTCAGCTTCTCGTGGTAATAGATTGGACTGCGTACTGTATGACCAATTGGACGTCGCTTGTGATGAGATAGTAGAGAAAGAAGAGAAAGAGAAGAAAACGGATAACGGTCGGTAGCCTGACTTGACTGTACACCTTACGGATGTCGGTGTAATGAATGCCAATAGTGGGAACATTGGTGGACGGCTAAGATGGGTGCAGCCTTGGGCTGCGGAGATATTGAAAAAGACGGTTCGCCTCTGGATGAGGGTTCAAGAGAAATAGAAAAGAAAACGGTTAACGGTCGGTAGCCTGATTTGACTTTACACCTTATGGATGTCGGTGTAGTGAATGCCAGAAATTCGGTTAGCTCAGCTATGGTAATTACTTTCAATGGACTGGTAGGAGACGGTGCTGAGATTGGACGGTGATTTACGTAGTCGGGACCAGTGATCAGATTCATAGCAAAATCTAGGCCTGGTTGACGGTTACAAGGTTAACATCAGCTGGATGGACAGGCGGAGTGGATACACTAACTGGTGGCATCCTTTATTTGGAACAGAAACCTAATGATTGGTTTCCCAGATAGAAGCGGGCGGAGTCGGTGTCAATCAGGGCAGAAAACGGTAATTAGTTCTACATGTATATGTAGACGGTTGTCCCTAGGGACACTGTGACGGCTGGCTATGTGATGTCTCTGAACGGTTGTGATGTGTCGGAGACAGTGTCAAACCAGTAGTAGCGGCGGTTCGGTTAAATACAGTTCGGTATGTCCGCTGAACTTCCTGACGGAGTATTTCGACTTTCTTGATTTGGGCAATCAACGTTGCTATGTCAGTCAACTCGGCTCGGGGAATATATTGCCTGTAGTCAGGTAGTAAGTTTCGGTATAACCAATGGAGTTGTTGGTTCGGGGTGAAGTCCCCATGACGGCGGAGAAGTGTTTGCAGATCGGTAATGTACTTAGTAGCGGGTTCTTCAGGCTTTTGTAAACGACGACTGATTTCAGCTTCTAAGTCTTCGGTGTAATTTACAGGAAAGAAGAAAATTCGAAAATCTGCGGCAAAATCTTCCCATCTATTCCAACGTGTGTGGTTGTTGCGGTACCATAGTAACGCTGGTCCTTGCAATAACTCTGGAAGAACAGGCAATAGTTGTTCAGGACGGAAGCCGGTGTATGAGCAGACTTCTTCTACTCTTTCTAAGAACGCAGCGGCATCTCCTTTACCATCAAATCGTATACCCCATTTTCGGATTTTAAGCGGATCTAATACCTGAGAGTCGGTTGTCGGCGGCGGTGCAGTAGTCTGTATTGTGGGTATGAACGTCGGTGGAAAGATGAACGGCTTGGATGGTTGCGGTTGCGGTGATGTACAGCCATCCTTGATGAATTTAACTAGACGTCGCTTCTTGTCATCTACGGTTCCAGTAGTATTCAGATGAAATTTACCTAACTCGGCATCTAATTGTTCTTTCCGAAGTTGATATATCCAGCTCAGACGGGTATCGCTAGCTCCAGCAACCTATTGTGGTTGCTGATCATGAGTGTTGCCCACTTGTTCCAGTTCTTTGTGTTCGCCGTCCAGCATTGTCGGAGTTAACCTTAAAATGTGTTAAGGTGTACGGTATATCAGTTGAAAAGATGCTGGCGGTCGGTAAAAAAAAATTGTGGTTCGGTAAAGCGGTGATGTATGATGATGGTCAGAAATGGGATGGTGTACAGTGTATCTGTTGAAGAGATACTGGCAGACGGTAAGCAGAATGTTTGCAAAAGGGTATTACCTTGACAGTTGGTGAATGTAACTGTAGTAAATGATGTTGATGCTGGATAATCGGTACAGGGGCGGATCGGTATTCGGTAACGGTGTATCGGTTAAAAGATACTGGTAGATGATGAGCAAAATATTTGCAAGTCGGTATAATATTAACGGTCGGTATATGCAACGATGTACTGGATAGCAGGTATACGATGCAGTAAAGTAAAATGAAATATTTCGTTTAAAAACGGTGTAAGTCGGTTAATCGATGCAGGCAGATGATAAATAAAATAAAATATTTTATTGAAGAACGGTGTAAGTCGGTTAAGTGATGCAGACGGGAAATAAAAATAAACTGTTTTATTTGAAAACGATGTAAGTCGATTAATCGATGTAGGCAGATGATAAAATAAAATAAAGTATTTTATTTGAAAACGGTGTAAGTCGGTGACTAGTAGTAGCGGTGTCAGTATTTGAAGAGTTCTTTACGGTATGCTGTCCCAGACTCAAGTCTCCTCTTCAGGTTCGGATCGGTTTTATATAAACGGAGCAGCTAGGGATAGCTGCGTATGCGCACAGTTGGACTCCTGTGGCGCCTGCGTTATTCGGTAAAGTTCCAACAATAGCAAAAAAAAAATTGTAAATGGTAACATCGGTTAAGTTTCCCCAAAGCAAACAGCAGAATAGAAAAAAAATGACAAAGTCCATTAAGTCTTAAACGGCTAGAAATTCATTCAATGCGGACCCATCAAAATTTCTAAGTTAATTTTAGAATGGGAAGATGCCAAAGTATCAACACCTCTTAGAATGGTCGGTCGGATCGCGTGCGCAGCAAAACTCCATGTGATGCGGACGGTCCGTAGTAATGCTAGCAACCAAATATTCTGGGAACGGCCTCCTAACTTGGCTCCAGATTACTTCCACTCCTCGAGAAAAATGACAAAGCCCCTAAATCCTAAACATTCAAGAATTTATTCGATGAAGTCCCACACAAACAAAAGAAATTTCTAAATTAAATTTTAATCAAGAAAATGTCAAAGAAACAACATCTCTCAGAACAGTCGATCGGATCGTGTTCGCAGCAATACTACTCGTTTCCCCAGGTTTCGGTACCCTGAAAACGATACCCCACACGCCTATTTGTGACGTCGGGTCTCTTCGTACGGCTTCGGAATTATTCGGACGGACTTCGGATTGCTTACAGGTACAACTTCTTGCTATGCAGGCAGTATAGGAACTGATAAAAATTCGCAGGCGGCCATGAGACTGTTAATTATGTACTCGGAAGTACTCGGATCGGTTCGGTAGTAGTCGGAAACGGTTCGGTAGGGTTACAGATGGCGGTGAATGGTTTGAGCGGTATCTCAAATTTGCCCATTCACTACAGGGTGTCAGAATGAACTGGCATAGATGGTCAGGAATGGCGGTGAACGGTACTGAGCGGTATCTCAGTGGTCGGTAAACGATGAAACATGTTTTGAACGGTGTTTAGAACTGTAGACAATAGATTCCCAATGATTTTAACGGCTTTCGGCTACCCCCTCCACCAGGGTACATCTTTTTTCGAAACGGCTGGTCGGATCGTAATGAAACCAACGGCAATCGATTCAGCGTCCTTGAGTTACTATTAAACGAGGGGTCACTTGCCTAGTAACTCCGGACACCGGAGTCGGTAAGTGTTCCGGGCAAAATCCGGGCGGTCGGTAAAAAGTGGTGCAAATGATGTATAATGGTACTGGTTATTGCCTAGTATGAGTCCTACTCGATCCAGACTCAAAACTTGGCTGTGGCACGCTTTTTCCCGGAACGGTTGGTCGGATCAGGTTTCTAGTGTTGCCAAACGCTTCATTGGGTTTGATTACCCTGAAAATGACTCCAAACTTGGTATTTTGTGGATTCGTGTAATTTCGGGAGACTTCGGAAATGTTCGGTCGGAGTTCGGCTTTTCGGGTAAAATTGCAGCCTCTTGGGATGGCAATACGGCGGAAACTGTTGTTAAATTGGAAAATTTCTTCAGGGGTTATTAAATGGTTAATAACGCCTTCGGGTGCGGTCGGATCGGTTCGGTAACGGTCGGAATCGGTTCCCTGTGTTCGGTTTAGTCGAAAATGATACCTCGCATGACTCTGTGAGTGTTTTGGTACTTTTCTGGTTGTATTCGGTGCCTGCCGAATGTGAAGAAAATCTAATCTATGTTTATCAAGTCTAATTTAATTTAATTAAGTCTGTTTCGGGTAAATTAGGTCTACTTTATTTAATTAAAGTCCCTGCTCGGGCGCCATTTTGTGACGAGCTTTCTCCCGGTTGCCTAGCGCATAAACAAGCGGAAGCGTCACTTTAGCGCTGAGCTGTGTTTCGGTTAAATTCGGTTATCTCGAGCGCCACCTTTGCAATTTTTAAGTGGGGCAAAGGTCCCACATTAGCCTCCTAAACGCAGCCTGTTGCAGTAGGGCTGGGATAGCTACAGTGGAGACACGGTATGTCCAGGGGTCTGGACGGCAGATTAGATTTTCATTCACACACAACAGTAAAACGCACATTTCGGAAAATAACAACATTTATTAAAATATATTAAATATTCAACAACAAACAATAATTATGAAAATAAATAAACGGTCAGGTACCAAAATACTCTTATAGAGTTCAGAAAAAAATAATATCAAACTTAAGATATGTCATGTTATGAAAATTTTACAAGTAAAACTTAAGGTATTTCATTTCGGTTTATTTACAATTGAAACTATGAAAGCAAGTGAAACTATGAAAAACAAATGAAGCTACGAAGACAAGGAACCAGGCGGTGAGAAGATATTAAACTACTGATTTTAATATTTTCTTATTAATTCGGTTATCAACAAAAACAAACCAAGCAAATAATGTGCAAAATGATAGTAGGCTTGGCGGTAAAGCGGTAAAACGGTAATAAGCGGTACGGTCGGTTATAACAGCAAGCAAGCAAGCAGTGGATGTTAAGACAGAACAAGTTAGCAGTAAAGCAGAAAGCAATTAAATTTTTAGCAAAAGCAAGCAACTATTTGTCGGACAGAATTTATCATATCTGCATACATGTTAGATATGAGTCGGCAGCATGTGGTGTAAAGAACTTGGTGAAATTGTGGAAAACTGATACCGAATAAAGTGGTAATCGGATTCGGTATCAGCTCCCTTGGTAAAGATCATTCTGCCTGGACGGACAGCCAGAATTAATCTCCACGGTGTCGGTTCGGTTCGGATAGATTCGCCAAGCGCCTCAAACCACATAGTTGAGTATCTCTAATTGCATTCGGATCGGAATTAAGACTCGCCACGTGTTTCTTATCTCGGATCAGATAATTTATAATTGTACACTTCTCTAATACAGGCAAATCGGACCATGAATATTTAACAGAGATTTGCTAGTTTACCATGAAAATATTATTTATGAAGTGTATCAAATAAAATAAATTATGAATTTACACTGCTGATATACGGGGCACAGTTAAGTAAACTCTCACGTGTTGGTCCACGGCGGGCGGTCGGTCGGTACGGTATTTTAGAACCCCCACGTGTTAATTCATTTAACTGTTAAGATGAAATTTTAATTTTGAAATTTACGGAAATACCAAGAAATGTTTTAAAACTTACATTGCTATTATATTTGGCGGCGGTGGCTGAGACTATCGAATTACACACGTGGTGATCTCCAGGTGAGCGGTCGGTCGGTATATTAGATCCTCACGTGGTAACCCTTTAGGCTCGCAGAAATCAACTCCCGTTTCGGTGTGTGTTTGACTAGCTGCTTCCCCCAGAAAGTAAAATCCCCTCCAACTTGGTGTTGAATACCAAGTGGGGAATAATTTAACTGTGATTAACGCCATCGGGGATAATTCATCGGAATTAATTAAAATGTTATTTCAGAAAACTTCTCATCGCTATGGAACCTTACATTATTTTACTACAGAAATCTACATGTCGCGGGGTAAATAGAACAAATTCTAATCTTTCGGCAGTAAGATGGGAAAAGTGGCGAAGTTTATGATTAAATTAAATAAAATTTTTGTCTGCAAAAATTCACTTCGTCACACAATGAAGATAAGTTAAATATGATTTTAATATACGGTGAATGCAAAAGAAATTCCCGACAAGCAAAACGATTGTTTTGTTTACGATTTCCAAATAGACCTACACCCGATAAAAAAACATTTATCATGCTGTTTAAAAATTTAAGAAACTGGGGTAGTTTTAGAAACGATGAAAATACAGCCTTGGTGTTAAATAGTGTTGTCAACAATCCTCAATGTTCTCTCCGGAAATTGGCATCGGAAACTAATCTGTCGATATCTTCGTGCCATAGAATATTAAAATCAAATAAATACCATCCATACAAATTAAAATTGATCCATCATTTAAGGCCTGGTGATTATGAACGAAGATTACATTTTCTAGCTGAATTTTCAGTTCTTTCTGAAGAATGCCCAAATTTTTAAAAAAATGTACTCTGGAGCGATGAAAGCCGTTTTCACAACAACGGAGTTGTGAGTAAGCATAACTACCGATACTGGTTACAAAATAATCCTAGATGGATGAGAATGACCCGAAATCAGGTAACTTTTGGAGTTAACGTGTGGTGTGGAATAGTAAATTCATATATTATTGGACCATATCTATTCCATGGGACTTTAAATGGAAGAAAATATGAGATATTTTTGAGAAATGTATTGCCAGGATTATTAGAGACTATCCCTCATAACCAGGAGAATATTTGGTTTCACCAAGATGGTGCACCACCCCATAACTCAGTACTAGTCAAAGATTGTCTTAATGAAATGTACCCTCAGAGATGGATTGGTACTAATGCAGTAGTCAGATGGCCAGCACGATCACCTGACTTGACTCCATTAGATTTTTACCTTTGGGGGTATTTAAAAAGTGTAGTGTACATTGAACCCATTGAGGATATGGCCGATTTGTATAATAAAATATATGCAAGTGTTGCTGCTATAAATAGACATACGTTACAAAAAGTTTGCAATGAAGAGTTACTGAAACGGTACAATGTGTATTCATGAGGAAGGGAGAAATTTTAAAAATTTAATATAATAAGTACCTACTAATAAGAAAGAAATTAGTTTAATTTCATTTTTAATAATATTTCGATAGTTTTTAAATGTTTGTTTATAAAACTTTTGTTTACGTTCTTTACTGAATTGTTAATATAAATTTAACCCATTCTAAATTAGTGTGTATTTTCTTTGTTGTCTTACTTACTTTAAGTTTTGGGAGCCGTTTTATTAGAAGCGTTATTAGAAAAAAAAATGTAATATGTAGGAACATATGGATATTGGTTCATCATGTTAGTTCCGGTTTGGCCGGAAGTGGTAAACATAATTTTATGATAGTGTATTATATCACTTTCCTTATCTTGAAAAAAAGTGTTTGGTAACCAATATTCTATAATAAATAATAAATAAATTATAGGGATTTATCAAAATTCACGTGTACTGGCATTAAGAAAGAAACTCATGTAACCCCAAAACGGCTTGTTTTTTGTAAATTCTCTATACCATCAAAATTATTCACAAATTATTGTTTAATCACATGACTTATGTTTCAAGGTTCCAGCCATCAAAAAATAGTTTTGCATCGCAGCGCCATCTCTGTGTGCTGTTGAGGAAAAATTATAATCACCGTTATTTAAACCTTTCTTTGGTATCAATCATCTGCCATTTACAAAAATAAAATATCTTTATTAGTTTGAGAGATAATGGCCTGGGGACTTTTAAGTGAAACACCCTGTATATTTTTTGAATTTCTGTACGATATTCGAAAATAACACAAAAAATTAAGCAAAATGGCCTAGTTCACTTTTTTGTTGCACCTTTGTGGTTATTTAAATATGATGTTAAATGTACAAAAATATTAGTTTCAGAACGGTATTAAATGAATGTCACGTGAAACAATTAATTTTATTGAAGAAATTTAGTGGCCGTAAAAAAGTTATGTTAACTTAGTAAGCCTACATTTAGAGCATAAAACTTCGTTAATAAAAATTTGCTTCGTAGTGAAAATACTGTATAATAGCATCTGCTGCAGTTAAAATAACTTTTTTAAGACCACTCAATTTCTTCATAAAAGAAGTATTAACTAGCTCTTTTTGGGGGTAATTCGAAAGTGGTCACTCTTATATAACTATCTGAAAATAGCGAATGAATATTTTTTTTTGTGTCTTGAAGATAGTAATTATTGTTAATTTAAAATGAGAAAAATATATAATGAAATACTAAATATCCTTTTGATTTCGTCTCCTTATCTATTATAGTTCACGAGAAAGAGAAGTTTAAAAAAACCTTTATTTTTAGGTATTTTTTATGATAACACTAAGCTACATAACAGAATACATATCGTTGGATTTGATTTCTTGGGCAAATCACCTATGGCAATGGTGGCAGATCCTTTCCACTTTTCTACCATCCCTCCTTTATTAATGAACTGCTAGATACGAGCCATGTTTAGCTTTAAATCAAGGAAGCAATAATTAAATTTTTTATTCACTTGATTACAAATTATGCATCTCATGGCTGATAATACGTGAGTACCATTGAACACACGTGATATATCAGCATAAACATGCATTTTAATGACAATACATGGTGAATATAGATAACGCTGATTGTTTAGAATGATTTGTTGATCAGTGCTATATTCTATCGTCAATTACTTAGAATTTGATACTAGTCCGATTCAATTTGGCCAAAAATTGACCGATCGATTTTAGTTATGAGGTTTAGTGTTTTTTTCGCCCCTTTTTACTTCCACAACCACGTGGTGGGGAAGTATAGTAATCGTAAAAAATGTCCATTCTTTTTTGTTGAAATAGATTTAAAACATCATGAAATGTCGAGATTTTATATTTAAGCAAAAAACTTGTAACTTTCTTGTTCGTACGATGACACTGGAACGGTTTAAGATATTGACTTGAAATTTAGCACACGTATGTATTAAAACAAGGTCTAGAATTAATTTGATCCTATTCCGTTGAAGGATGGGGTGGGGTCGTAAATTGGGGAAGCAAGCGGGTAAGAATTCAGAAATTTAGGATTTGGTATATACAGGGTGATTCAGAACTTATCCGGAAGAATTTAAGGAGATATGCACCCTTAAAATTCGATACCACGAAAAAAAAATATAATAAAATCCTAAGAGAACTGACGTAAAAAAATATTGAAGTTATGGTATTATTAAATGCTACTTAGCTGGAACACTGGATGAAATACTGACCTACCCTTGTACGCGCAGACCTCCTGAATCCTAGACTAATACGTATCAAGCAAGTAGCAACTAGTTCAGGTAGTCAGTTTGTGATTTAATCACGTTGATAGAGGGTGTTTTTTGCATTTTAGTGCTGTGAATTTCTTTCAAAATGCCATGTATACTATACACTAAGCAGTTAACAAAATAAAATTGGGATATTCACTTGACTGTATTATGCATTATGATGACATCTGGAACTAGATTGTATTTTAGGCTTATTTCATTGAAGGGTTGGTTGCGGGAATAGGGGTCATTAAAACCCATCAATGCCCACAGGACGACATTATTTTTACATCTAGTTCTAAATTATTTTCATTTAATGAATTTAAACTACTTATTTTTATATTTTCGAGGGTGCTATTTCTAATGGTGGCAATAACATTTGAAAAGCAAATTTTTCCTATTAGAAAATTCAATTAAAAAAAAAATCGTTATTTTTATCTTTCCATTTTTCTTAAGTTATTAGATTTGAGTTATTAGATTTGAAGTTATTCAGAACGTGGCCTTAATGTATTAACTTAAAATGATAAAAGCTATTTCATTGATTCTGATTGCTTAATAAAAATTCCGGCCAAAAACATTTTTCTAGTAAACTTTACGAATTATTTGCTCTGCCCTTGGAGCAAATGCTATATTATTAAAATTGTATGAGCTCTTATTTCGACATACTGTAGTGCAAAATAGCATCAATATGTTCTCGTTTAAAGAGATCTGGATAGGAATTCTGGATGCGGAATTGGTTATTCCTTAGGCAGTGGTTTTAACAGTCAAATTTTAAGACGCGTCTATCGTGAGTAAATCAAAAACTAATTTACACAAAATATTCAGTTGAAATATAATTAATCTTTTTACAATTTGCTTTTTAGTAACTGTACAGTTTTATTTACCTTAATAGGAAAGACAGTTGCTTTAAAAAAATTCGCCACGACCAGATATTTCAACTCAGAGAGTGGGAATAATCTGACAGGTAATTGACGGATAAAAATGTACAGTAATATGAAACCTGTCATAAAGTGGTTAAGTTGTGTGAGCAATTTCATTAACAAAGGTTAATAGAAACTAATGGGCGCCACCATGATTTTTTGAATTTCGCATAAATACTATAGAAAAGCAGGTTGAATATGAAAAAACACAACTTAATTAACCATAACACTATATTACGTTTTATTCTAAGACGTACACAAATAAACACTTTTGTTAGGTAAACGCAAAAAAAAACATATAACATACGTAGATTTTTATTAACTTTATACATAACTGTCAACTTTGTTTGTTCGTTTATAACTACTTATGTTATATGTTTTTTTTTTGCGTCAACCGATTCAATCAATAATTTACGGCTCTTTCTAAGAGCTTGTAAAAAAACTGTTTGAATCAGTTTAGGGATGTTGAAGAAATTGACGAAATACAATGTCATTTTTTAAGTAAATCTGACCATCAATCAATGAGCCACTTCCCAATGATACTATGTACCTCTTTTGTTTTGTAACAGCGAGCTATTTCACTAGAATTCTAATCGTGCATTTTTTCAGGTCTATTTATACCAGCAGTAGCCTTACTATGCATGAACTTTGTGGGAAGTAACCAGAAAGAACTCACCATAGGTATCCTGGTAATTGCTGTTGGATTCAATGCTGGCGTGTACAACGGATACACATTGAACCACATAGATATATCTCCTGTACATGCTGGGACACTTATGGGACTGACAAACAGTTTAGCTAACATTTTTTCAATTCTAGCGCCGCTAGCTGTGGACGCTATTACATCAGTTAGTGGATACCAAGAGGTAAGTATACAGAGAATATTGCGAGGTTTTAAACTAATCTGCTATCGTTAATGGAATTTGGGAACATCAACGGTCTTAGATCGGATCCTTGTGGAACTCCTGATATTATATGGAGCATTTAAGGCAGATAATTATTTAGTTTATTTATTTGGCTTGTGTTTGATAAATACAAGCAACTGCTTCCCGATGATGTGTACGCTCATATATAAGCATTGTCGAAAGTCTTAAAAATCGGTGTACATTGCGGATAAAGCAATGCAATGGTGATACGTAGACCTGACCAGACGCCTTTACCAACTACATTTTCAGAGTATTGTCAATTTTCAACAAAGCAAAATTTCTTTATTGCAATCAAAAAGAACTAGATGTTTAGGTGTCACCATCTCTAATAATAGACCTACTGTTTGTATCCCTCCATTTTATTTGCCTTGGGCTGATCACTTTTGCAAAATTTCTCGCAATGTTGGCAACAGATCTCAATAATTTGAGTTAGTCCTTATAGTATTGGTGGTTATCGGATATAATTTTATAAATTTTTTAATTAAATTTTTATTAATTTTTAAAGCACTTTTCATTTTCTTCTGGTATTTATTTTTTGCATTCTTCTTTCTGTAGTAAGAAAATGTTCCAAGTGTTATTTGGTGTTTTATTGTATCCTTTATGTACATCCAGTTCCTTGCTTTCTAGTTTACTATTTAGTATTTTATGGGCTGTGTTTCTTTTTGTTGTTCTATTTACCTTAATATCTTTAACCATCTTTCTCATTTCTCTCTCCACCAGGATATGGTCTATATAGGAGTTGCATCGAAGAGCTGTGTGCCGAGTTTTCAGCCACCGTCCATTTTTGCATGTGTGTAGTAAGGTTTTCCAATGCACTTGATTGTCTTTTCCTACGCGTTGAAGTCATCTAACCTCGCGCCTAACTTTATGATAGTAACTTTTCTATCTTTATTTCTTCTAGTTTCTTGGTGATCTGCCTGAATAATCGTCGTAACCATTTGTCTCCACATTGATTTCAGCAGGATTTCAGTAAATTTGTGCTTTAGTTTCAACGCTCTGTGTGTCCATTTCGTTTGTCTTCCAAAACTTTTGATATTAACTGTACCACGGTAAAGTAATTTTACGGTGGACTGAGAGAATATTTGAGACACTCTGTATATCAAACTGTAAATGTTAAAGTTTTGCCGTTTAGTTTATAGACCATTTCTCGTTAGACCTTTTCCTAGAATGTATACCGGGTGAGTCACGAATTGCGCTCGCCCCGATATTTCCTAAAATATTTGGAATAGAAAATTGAAATTTGGAGGCCTTATTACACGACTAAAATGCCATCTTTTCAATAAAAAATCAAGTTTGGTGCACATCCGGTTTGACCGGAAATGCCCACAACTTTCGATTTTTAAATGGAACACCCTATATATTTTTACATTTTTGGAATCTAGAGGAAATTTTGAATACAATACATCCATTTTGGTCACTTTTTGATAAACATTAAAAATTTTATTAAAAAATCTATTTCTGAATCCAGAGTGATGTGGTGCCCAAAATATATTTTAGTTTATGTGCTACGTTACTATAAAAATAAAAAGAGCAATATGACTGCATTACTTAATTCTCCAGAGGCGTTTAAAATTTTTAAATGTGATTTTTACCCACTAACTCGGTTTTTTTAAATGGGAATTTAATCGTTCACCAACATTTTTAAATACCTCATTTTCATACGAATCTAATGAAATCTATTGAAAATCCGCTCAGAAATATTTGAGATTTCAGCCAAAATACAATGCAACCAAGCTCTTAGAAACATGCGGCTAATAGATAATAGATTAGTGGGCTTTGGAAACTAAAATGGCACATTTCTGTGTAAATCTGGTAACCTAATAACATTGGAAACATCATAGTAGCCATTGAATGTAATAAAACAATATCAGCTGTCAGACAGACTCGTGTAGTTATAGGCAATCTTGAGCTATCAAACATTTAATAATTGTGAGCGCAAAGAACGTTACAATTAAGTTTAGCTTAGGTATGTGGAGGTAAACACAATTACATCCACAAGGACATTTGCAATAGAATGCGACATCAGTTCGGTTTTCAGAGTTTTATTTAAATGAACATAAATATCGGGCCTATAAATAAATAAAAATCAATTCCGTTTGAACAATTAAACTTAAACTAGGTAACAGTAGGTATCTTTAAAATAATTAATATAATTAAACCATAAATTGACATTTATAGATATTGTTCAAAATGTCCACCATTTTTTTCTATACACAATTCGGCTCTGCGTACAGTTGCTTGAATGGCTCTACGCAATTCAGCCGGCGTTATTTCATTAAGAGCCCGTACTATTTTATTTTGCAGCTCTTCACGGGTATTTGAAGAAGTTTTATAAACTTTATTTTTGAGAGTGCCCCATACATAATAGTCGAGGGGTGTTAAGTCAGGTGACCTAGGAGGCCACCTGATATGACCTTGATTTGCGATAAGGCGTTCACCATGCAAGTTGTTTAAATATTCCATCACTCTTCTGGAATTATGTGGGGGAGCACCATCTTGTTGGAAAAACAGATTTTGTAAATAGGCAAGAGGAAGTAAGTCAAGAAATTCTGCTGTCTGGTTTTGTAAAAAGAATAAATATCGTTCGCCAGTAAGTGTTCCATCAAAAAATATGGGTCCAATTATTCGATCTCCAAGTACTCCAAGCCAACAGTTAAACCCCAATCTTTCCTGAATATTCCCCCGCCCTACCAACCTCGGATTTTCTTGAGCCCAGTACCTAGTATTATTTCTGTTAAACATACCTTGGTTCCAAAATCTACTTTCATCTGAATATAAAATATGAAAAGGAAAATCTGGGTTTTGTTGTACTGCATTTAAGAACCAGTTGCAATATACTAGCCTCCTGTCGTTATCATATCCATAAAGATGTTGGTGTATTTGGTATTTATAAGACCGAAACTTAATCTTCTTTAAAATTCTGCATTCTGACTAGTGTCGCATTCCATTGGCAATTCCCTTGTTGATGTTGTTGGGTGTGCCATCACAAATCCTAATACATCAATTTCTTTGTCCTCACTTACAATAAATGTTTGATGGTCATTTTGTTGATTGGGTTCGTTTCTTAATTCTTGTTCCACTCTGGCAAACAAGTGTCTGCTTGGATGACGTCTGTTGGGATATCGTTGCTGATACAGTTCTGCAGCTGCAGTTGAATTTTTGAGATGCTCTCCATATATCAGTAACATATCGACCTTTTAATTTCTACTAAAATTATTCATTTTCTTTAATTTTTACTCAAAGAGATTTTTGCAACGCTTTATTTTGTATCTGTCTGACAGCTGATATTGTTTTATTACATTCAATGGCTACTATGATTTTTCCAATGTTATTAGGTTACCAGATTTACACAGAAATGTGCCATTTTGTTTCCAAAGCCCACTAATCTATTATCTATTAGCCGCATGTTTCTAAAAGCTTGATTGCATTGCATTTTGGCTGAAATATCAAATATTTCTGAGCGGATTTTCAAAATTTTGGTATCATTAGATTCGTATGAAAATGAGGTATTTAAAAATGTTGGTGAACGATTAAATTCACATTTAAAAAAACCGAGTTAGTGGGTAAAAATCACATTTAAAAATTTTAAACGCCTCTAGAGAATTAAGTAATGCAATCATATTGCTCTTTTTATTTTTATAGTAACGTAGTACACAAACTAAAATATATTTTGAGCACCACAGCACTCTGGATTCAGAAATAGATTTTTTAATAAAATTTTTAATGTTTATCAAAAAGTGACCAAAATGGATGTATTGTATTCAAAATTTCCTCTAGATTCCAAAAATTTAAAAATATATAGGGTGTTCCATTTAAAAATCGAAAGTTGTGGGCATTTCCGGTCAAACCGGATGTGCACCAAACTTGATTTTTTATTGAAAAGATGGCATTTTAGTCGTGTAATAAGGCCTCCAAATTTCAAATTTCTATTCCAAATATTTTAGGAAATATCGGGGCGAGCGCAATTCGTGACTCACCCGGTATAGATCTTAATGCTGTGTAACCGTAAAAACTCATACCTACTTATTTTTTGCAGACGGACAAATCTCTGTGGAACATAGTGTTTTCTTTGGCAGCTGGAATATATATAGTGACGGAGACATTCTATATTTTTGCCGGATCTGGTGAAATACAACCCTGGGATAATCCCAGAGCTGCCAAGAAAAGTGAAACAAAAAGCGATAGGCAGCCCAGTATTAGCCGTCATTTCCAGGAAATGTTTACGTTAGAAAAGGAAAGTGATGCCATGCATATTTCCGATAAAATGGTAGAAGTTGGTTTTTAACTACATTAGTATAGGAATCACGTGACGTTGTTTTCCGTAAAAGATGATCAATTGTTGCGTCATTTAATTTTCACCTATATTATGGATGCCATATTGGTTTTATCCACGATCATATATTATATATAAGTATTATTTTGGAATGTTTACATACATTTTTGTTCAATATTGTGTGCATTATATTTTATATATCTCTGTGGTTGTTGTTTATTGTATTGGTAATATGTAAAGTAACCTAACTTAATTTACCTCATCTAACTATAATCAGCATCACACCTCCCTAAATCTTGTACTTATTGTCCGATTTTCACTAACTTTTAGTATTAAAAATACTACTGGGCGCGTGATATAGGACCCATCTTACGAAAAACATATCGAGAGCGACAAATCTGTCTAGGCCGCTGCGCCTGCCTTGTAACCGTATCGTTCACTCAACGCCATGCTATTAGGGATATCACGTTTCAATAACAATCCAAGCAGTTTCTCGAAACTAAAATATAAACATAAACACTCCTAAACTTAATGGTCTCTTGTGATACATGCCGACACTGCCATATCGTATGTCAGTTAGTTTGCATAACTTGCGTTATTTCTTACACCGTCACTTTCAAATTAACATTAAAAAAACCAAATAACCCAATAAAACATGGACTAGCTTAATTCGATCGCATGGACAAATATATTTAAAAGTATGTAAATAAAATTATCAAACACATCTAGTGTGATATAAGAAAGTACAGTAGAAAAGCACTATACAAGGTGAAGTAGTTTCTTCCAGGTTTTGCCGCGGTCGTCGAACTTGACTTGACGTTTCGCTGATAATGCTGTCAGCTTCTTCAGAAGGGTTCCAAAGACTGAAGTTGTTGAGTTCGGCTCCTCGTTATATACCTGGGCGCTGCTACGCTTGGTTGCACATTCGTCGTGGTCCGTTGATCATGACTGATTACATTACTGGTACTTGGCAAAGCTAGTCTCCATGTATTGCTTAGTCGATACCCATCTTCTCTGTTGAAATTGTTCTTATTTTTCATAATTTCTGTCCAATATTCTAACGTTCTCGTATCTGATCTTATGGTTCTCATTATGATGAACATGTTCTGCTACAGCCGACTTATCTGTGTATCCGAGTCTAGTATATCTCTGATGTTCCTTGATTCTGCACTGGATACTTCGCCCTGTTTGTCCGAAGTAACTTTTTCCGCATATACAGTCCAACTGGTAAACACCTTTCGTCAACAGTTTAGGGATGGGATCCTTGTTTGAGGGAAGCAACTGTTGTATTTTCTTCACTGTTCGAAAACGTACACCTATTTTCTTTTTTGATAGAATTCTTCTTAGCCTATCCGTGACACCGGCGACGAATGGTAAGTACGCATATGTTGTAGGTTGTTCCTTTTCTTCAGTTATTGTTCTTATCTGTCCATTAATAATTCGTTGCATATCTCTTTGCTTGTAGCCATTCTTTTCTAGTGCTTGTTGGACGTTTTTAAGTTCCTCGGGTTTGCTCTTTTCGTCACATATTGCTGCAGCTCTGTGGAACAAAGTTCTTATCAGCGACCTCCTTTGTTGTGGATGTTGGTGTGATGTAGCATGCAGGTAACGATCAGTATGCGTTTTCTTCCTATAAACTCCATGGGCCAGTTTTCCATTGTTTGAACGGTTCACCAATACATCTAAGAAAGGCAAACCTCCCTCTTGTTCGGTCTCCATCGTAAACTTGATGTTTGGATGACGATTGTTTAAATGATCGAAGAAGATAGCTAACGACGATTCTCCATGGGGCCATATAATGAAAGTGTCGCCTACGTAGCGTAACCAACATTTCGGTTTCTTCTCACTGCAGCGTATAGCTTCTTCTTCAAATTCTTCCATGAATATGTTGGCGATGACTGGTGAAAGTGGTGATCCCATAGCTGCTCCATACTTCTGCTCGTAGAAATCGCCATCCCACAGAAAATAGGTCGCCGATAGGCTGTAGCAGAACATGTTCATCATAATGAGAACCATAAGATCAGATACGAGAACGTTAGAATATTGGACAGAAGTGCACGTTATTATCCAAGAATTATTAGGGAATCACTGGAAATTATGAAAAATAAGAACAATTTCAACAGAGAAGATGGGTATCGACTAAGCAATACATGGAGATTAGCTTTGCCAAGTACCAGCAATGTAATCGGTCATGATCAACGGAGCACGACGAATGTGCAACCAAGCGTAGCAGCGCCCAGGTATATAACGAGGAGCCGAACTCAACAACTTCAGTCTTTGGAACCCTTCTGAAGAAGCTGACAGCATGATCAGCGAAACGTCAAGTCAAGTTCGACGACCGCGGCAAAACCCGGAAGAAACTACTTCATTAGACAACGGCCGTGAAAACCTGCATTACACTACTATACAAGGTGTTTTACAAGCTTTATGACAAAATTTGACAGATGATACCTGGGTTAATCTAAAATTTTTTTATCAATGAACATGGGTCCAATTACAATGAACCCAAGTGGTATTATTAAATTTGATAAAAGTTTTTATTTTTTTTATATTATCACTAATCGCTAATGGTACCTAATGCAAATGCTGAAAATACCTATCATCCTAGCCATCCATCCTTGGACTCCAAGAGCAGTATAGTTGCACATGGTATCTTCAATACACTTAAGATACTTGCGAAAGAAGCAAGATCTGTGATTGTTATTTTTTAATTATGGAAGGCAAAGAACTGAAAATGTCACATTTTTATTAGAAAAATGAAGAGTGAACATTAAGTACGGCTAGTGGGGAGTGGGATAAAGCGCCAAATGAGGAGATATCTCCCTAACAATCAAACTTCATCCATCATTCGACAATCCTGTAGTATTTATTACAAATAACATCACACAATTTGTAAAAAACAGCTTATTGTTAATCATTAAAATTATGGTTGTTGAAGACTATTTTTGGTTATAATGTGATTAGGGAGATATCTCCTCATTTGGCGCTTTATCCTCCTCTACGCCAGCCTTACGTAGTGTTCACTCTTAAGTCTACTCCACAATTATATTGGATGTAAATTCAATAAATCGCATTTAGTGATCATTCTACAAAGTACCCCTTGAAATTAGCCTGCACCAAATGTCATTGAAAAATACTGCACATTAATAATTCCTTGACCAAATTAAAAATAACATTGTTCTCATGATTTTCTTTTGATCTAGTAGCTCATGAAATAAAAAGTGGAAAGAAAACAACTGAAATATTACAGTGACTAGTATTAGTCAAATTAGTGCATGTGCACGAGAATATTGTAAAAAGTGTACAACTTAGCGGTGTAGTCAAGGAACAAGTACTGATATAAAAGTTTATGTTGTCACGCGGCCACTCGGTCAAATATTTTTTAATTCGAAATTGTTTAAACAAATGAGTAAAAATAACTTTTCTGCATTTTGATATTTTCGAAGTTACGAATTCTTTTAAGATGGCAAAATGACGTTTTTTATTGATTTGGAGTCATAAACATATTGTTATAAATAACACCCCCTTGAAACTGGAGACTGATATGCCCATGATAGTAATAACTGAAATTAATTAAGTACTAATGGTTAGGTAACCAAGAATATATGCCATCATCTCTTCTGGAAGCTTGTAGATGCTCTAGAGTTCTATATTGTTCTGGAATTGGAAATCTCTGGATGGATCTAGAGGCAATTTTGGAATATATAAGGTGAAATCGACGGCGGAGAAGGGAAGTCTTACAAAAGTGAAGTTGGTAGCGATAAGTGAGGTTTAATCAAGTAAACAAAGTGTAAAGGTTATTTTGGTTAATTAAGAAATATTGTGTAGTCAGTAAATTATAAAATAAAGCGTTAGTGGTTTACCCCTTGTTAAAATTATTTAGAATCCACGGATTCATACAGGGTGTTTCCCAAGATGCGGAAATACGTAACAATATAGTCTAGGTGCTCGCGTAGGTACAAAAAATGAATTTATACATACCTCTTGTAACTTCTTGCATGACTTAACAGGGCCTAATCACAACCTTTCTCCTCTGCGAGAATCTTCGAAAACGCGGCGTTCCCCCTCCACTTCTTCCGAAAGATTTCCACTCGTCGTACTGGAAAATCGGGAAATATATTTTGTTGGACAATTCGAAAATTGGATTCTACATGTTACTATTAAGTAATCTTGAAAAAATCACCTGGTTATGAATGAATTTTTAAAAGTTGTTAATTCGAAATTTTCAAATTGTTCGACAAAACAGATTTTCCAATTTTCCAGTACGACGCGTGTAAATATTACGGAAGAAGTGGAGGGGGAACGCCGCATTTTCGAAAATTTTCTCAGAGGAAAAAAGTTGTAGATTAGGCGCAATTAAGCCATACAGGAAGTTAAAAGAGGATATGCATAAATTAATTTTTTGTACGCGGGCACCTACACCAATATTAAATATAAGAAAAATTATGCAAATACATTTTTTCCACATACTTTGAGCTATTAACAATGAACTGCGTGAATTCCACTAGCCATTTCTTAATTTTTAATACCGCTTTTAATTGTTTCTTCTGCGCTCTAAGTAGCATTCTCGACGCCATTCAAAGTATTGCTGTCTCTCTCTCACTCTCACGCGCAGTTATAACCTTGCTTTTTTGTTATAGTTATAGTTATAACAATATTGATTGCGATTTCAGAAAAAATTGCGTACCTCGTAGTAAAAGCACATTCCCGGACTTCAATGCTTATTGGCCTCGGCTTAACGCCTCGGCCAACAATTTACATCGTCGTCCGGGAATGTATTGCTTTTACTACTAGATACACAATATACTATTGCACCATAACGCGCAAAGTATTTTGCTCACGGTGTCATGGTAACGCAAACAAAATAATGTCAATGACAGTTGTAGAAAAAATATTTTTTTCTACTCCCTTATGTATATTTGCTGTTTTCTGTGTAGTCTATAGAATGGATAAATAGGCAATTCCAGTTATCTGAACGGATATATTTTATATCCTATCTAGGATGGATATGAAACCGGCCAATCGCAGTTCGTGTTCAGGACATATACAGATTCAGCAAATTTAGTTTAAGGAACGTAAACTTGTTTCTGCGCAGATAAACCACGCCTTGTCGTAGAACAATGTAGGGCATTGGTATAAAATAATAGCGCCATCGCTTGACCGCAAGTTAAGAACAGCGCACCCATTCCGCTTTTAATAGCGTAGCTGTTTAGACGTGTGGGAATAAAATAAATTAATCTCAATTTCGTTATTAAAATGCCGTGTGTTTATACAACTGCAGAAAAAGTGCAACTTGCGAAGTGTTACTTCGGGGGCCATTCCACTGAAGACACAATAAATTTATTTACTGTGGCATATCAAGACAGACCAATCTCCTCAGCTAGCATAATTTCATACATTATTAAAAAATTTGAGAATTTCGGGTGTCGTGAATTATTGTAAAAAATGCTGTCAACCTGAACCCCGTCATCAACAAATGAGCGAAGAACGTGAAATTCGCAAAACTAATGTCTGTGCATTTGTTGAAACTAGTGAATCTTGTTCTAGCGGGCAAATTGCTGATGAAGTCGACATGAAGGAAAGAACTGTAAGAACATTCTGAAAAGAAAAGGGTACAATTGTTTTAAAGTTCAAACAACGCAAGAAATATTTCCCGAGGACAATTTCAAATGGATGGAATTTTGTGAAATCATCATAAATAAAGTGAATGAGAATGAAAACTTCTTAAAGAATATATTGTTTACAGATGAATCATCCTTTTTTTTTTCGTTATATAGGAAACACAATCCATCCGTAGTACGATATTGGTCTCGGAAAAATAAACATTTGAGTGCTGCTGTGCGAACTCAGTATCCTCAAAAGTTGAACGTTTGGACAAGAATTTTAGACAATCATATTATAGGTCCACTGCTAATCGATGGCAATTTAAATGGCAATAAATATTTAGAGCTTTTACAAAACCAAATAATTCCTGCAGTTCAAAATCTTTCTGTCAACTTTGACGACATTTGGTTTCAACAAGACGGCTGCCGAAGTCACAATACCTTAACTGTTATTAATTTTCTGGAAAGAACATTTCCCAATCGTTTAATAGCTACGTAGGGAATGATAAAATGGCCCCCAGGTCACCTGATCTAGCACCCCATGATTCCTCTCTGTGGGGCTTTTTAAAGGAAACCGCGTACAAACATGCGTTTGAACGAGCCAATAATTTAGTTGAATTACGAGAAAAACTTATCCAACTTTGTGCAAGCAATACTTAAAATCAACTCAATGATATGAGAAGTTCATTGTATAATCGGTTTGGCTATTGTTTGGCACAAGAAAGTGGTTTGTTTAAATCCTTACTTCATTAATTTATTGTTTGATAATTATTAGTTGATTTTAATTTCTGAGGGTTATTTAATTTTATTTTAGTGTTCTATTTTTGTAATTTAATAAGAATAATTTATTTTTTGATAATTATTAGTTGATTTTAGTTTCCGAGTTATTTAATTTTATTTTAATGTTCTATTTTCATTTCGGTTTTAATAAGAATTATTATTTTATTCCCATAGCATTTACGGCTAAAAAAGGAACTGCAGAAATGCTTTCAATAGAACAAATTATTTGTCAAAAATGTGACAAATAACTTCCTCGCTTTTAACGAAGAGATTGTCTCGTTAGTATTAGAAATTATTACCTACGTCCGCACACATCCTTAGTTCATGCCGTACTAAATTCAATACTTTGTGTGCCTCTGCTTTCACGATTTATGGAACTAGCGGGGCGTGGTCAATTACATCGTTATTCCTATACCCTAAACTGTATTTGCCGAATCTGTACATATAGCCAACTATTTGTTTAAAAAAAGTTAGTGCGTAAGCTGTCAAAGTCACAGCTCATATATTAAGTACATAACCAACTATTAATTTAAAAAATTCAAGTTAGCGCGTAAGCTGTCAAAGTAATTTTCGGTGTATGTGTTAATGTTTAATAAATCTTTTCAAAATGTTATAGCTTTTTTCTTAAGGTCGTAGAAAAAGTATACTGTATGACTCGAGTGGATTATCCATATCCACTCTTGTTGCACAAACTACTATTTTCAGAGTCTACAGACGGCACATGATTTTTTCAGATTTTTAATTACATTTTAAGTGACCGAGAAGGGTCATAAGGTTGCTATCAAATAATGACGAAAGACAAGCGCTTCGAAATCCCATTACGAAACTTTGGCGGCCTGCACAAGCCTATCTGTACCGTTGTTTTTGTTATATTATTTCCTTGCCTTTGCGTAATCAACATATTTACAAAAGTCATTTACATTTTGCTCTCAATATATATTTTTTAATATTGTTTTCTGAGTTGAAGAGAATAATTATCTAATTATTCCAAGGCACGAAAATATTTACTTCCATATTGTTAAGCGGTTATCTGCAGTAAAAGAAATAAGTCTCATAATGATAACCTTATCTTCCACTTTTGATGTTTTGATGGTAGATAATTTATGTATATTGAGATCGTAGTTTTTGTGTTTTTCTAATAAATCAAAGTTCAGTACTTAGATACGACATCTTGTAGAGAATATGTAATTGTATTTGATAAAAAGTTATTGTCATGCACGGTTGTCATTTTTTGTAGTTAATTTTTTTTAAAAGCTTCAATCATTTCTCTGGGACGACATAAGCGATTTGTTTGAAAATTTTGTAAACTGTACAGTATAGTTCGGTGATGATCTTCTAATTAGTTTCATCAAGTTATCTCTAGACAAGGTGAGTAGAAAATCAGAAATAATGTTTTTTCTATACGATAACATGTGAGAATACTGTTGGTAACATTGCATTCAAATGGGTAGTTAGGTATTTTAAAAGTAGCTGATACTGAATCTGATGTCATAAGTGAAAAGTTCAAAATGACGAATTCAACTGAGCATATTAGAAGAGAAATTTTTACATACAATAAAGTGAGACATTTAAACTCTTTCCTTCTCTCTTTACACACTCAAGTGCATACTACTGTTGCTTATACCGCCATATTTGTAGCGAATAGTGAAAACTAGAGGGTCTCTGCACTTGTCCGTAAGCACGAACGGTTAGTCTGTGAGTGCTCCAATACGACAACATATCAAATGAGGATCAAGATGGATGATTTATTTTACTATCTTCCCAAATAGCATTTATTTTATTAACAAACAATTAGAAATATTATGGTCCTTCAAACCGGATGAATAGGAATTTAAATTAAGTAATTGATTTATAATTCCTACACATCATCAGTTATTATAATTGTTAAGAAACCTGATGTACTTTTCTTGAAAAATATACAGAGTGAACACACTTAACAATATAATTAACAAAAAAATGTGATGGAGGTCAATATGTTTATCGACAGTAACGAATCTAGTAATAATTCACCAACAGCTATATACTGTGATGATTAACATATGTAGACAACAAGGAAGTTGTTAATGGTTTCGTTGAATACTTTTGTAGTTTATATATTACCTCTAATCTATCAATTGAGGACTTTGTTGTGGACGCACAGACTGATTTTTTAACAATCGAACAGTTTACAGAACGAGAAGTTTTAAATTCCTGGAAAAAAAAATCAAGTCTAAATACACAATGGGCCCTGACAAAATTCCAGCCTTCATACTACATGATTGTGCTAGCGTGCTCACAACTCCTTTCATATTTTTCTTTAATTTAATAATTCAATCTAATATATTTCCTGATGCACTAAAATATTCTAAAATAATTCCTATATATAAAAAAGATTAAAAAAATAATGTAGAGAAGTACAGGCCTATAACGATTATACCAAATATTTCTCAAAAGCTTTCGAAATTGTTATGACAACATTTTCTTATGCAAAGAATCACATTACTAAATACCAGCACGGTTTGTTCAACGGACGATCTACGTCAACTAATCTCTTTTCTATAGCTCAATATACAGGGTGATTCACGTAGGCCATTCATTAGAAGTTTTTCAACTTGCAGTTGGATTGGAAACTTGAAATTTGGTATACAGCCATAATCAATCATGCCCGTTCTATCAAAAATATTTTCAGTCCTCCAACTATACAGGGTGTGCCAAAAATTGGTACCAACTTTCTTATTTTAAATAGAAACCTATATTTTTCTTTACATGGTTCGATTGGTCTTCTAATTCTAAGTTTAGAGAAAACAAGTTATGTTAACTTATCTATTATAATTTTTGACATATGTCCAATTTTTTAAAAAAAATTACCGCTGTAGTAGTTTACGAACAAATTTGAATCTCGCAAACCTTTCAAAATTATGAAACCAAATTTGTGAAGCAGTTAGCTGGAAGTCCAGGCTAACTTTTGATGTCCCATCGGTGGTCCCATTTTGTACCATATGGGCGCAGTCGATTTTCAAATGTCGCAATCAAAAATTGTCAAAAAGTCAATTTTTTCAAATGGCACCTACTATTTTTTTTCACACCATTCGAAAGAAAATTGAATTTTAGTGTAAGTTACTTAAGCATTCTCTATACCTAACTTCACCCCATATCGAGTTATTCAATAAAAATCAAGAAATACCTTATTTTGCCGAGAGATTCCTTACTTCATCAAGTATGCCATGGAAACAAGAGACAGTTGTAATAATTTTTAAAGAATAATATGGATTCTTATTTAATTACACGCAACACCAACAAATTATTATTAACGAACAAGAACAATGTTGACAAAATTCTGACGTAAATGTTCAATGTGACCACCATATTTTTGTTCAAATATTCTCTTATTCTACTTTCAACAGATTGCATAGCACATCTTTACGCCTACCCTTTCTGACGCCAGAAATCAATGCAAAATTGAATTTTAGGGCTACTTTTATTAACATTGTGTATGTCTATCTACAGTCGTTTTTGAGTTATTGGCATTTTTTGAAAAAAATATTGGTTTTTTTTCTCAAGGGTAGTAGGCTTTGGAAACAATCATATCATTTTAATTTTTATTCAAAAACCGTATTGCAATAAAAAATAATAACAACAAATAAACAGATTAACCAAATAATTATTTCAATACAAATGCTCAATGTGTGCACCTTCACTCACAGAATTTCGTCAACATTGTTCTTGTTCGTTAATAATAATTTGTTGGTGTTGTGTATAATTAAATAAGAATCCATATTTTTCTTTAAAAATTATTACAACTGTCTTTTGTTTCCATGGCATACTTGATGAAGTAAGGAATCTCTCGGCAAGATAAGGTATTTCTTGATTTTTATTGAATAACTCGATATGGGGTGAAGTTAGGTATAGGGAATGCTTAAGTAACTCGCCCTTAAATTCAATTTTCTTTCGAATGGTGTGAAAAAAAATAGTAGGTGCCATTTGAAAAAATTGACTTTTTGACAATTTTTGATTGCGACATTCGAAAATCGACTGCGCCCATATGGTACAAAATGGGACCACCAATGGGACATCAAAAGTTAGCCTGGACTTCCAGCTAACTGCTTCACAAATTTGGTTTCATAATTTTGAAAGGTTTGCGAGATACAAATTTGTTCGTAAACTACTACAGCGGCAATTTTTTTCAAAAAATTGGACATATGTCAAAAATTGTAATAGATTAGTTAACATAACTTAGGTTCTCTAAACTCAGAATTTGAAGACCAATCGAGCCATGTAAAGAAAAATACAGGTTTCTGTTTAAAATAATAAAGTTGGTACCAATTTTTCGCACACCCTGTATAGTGACTGAAAATATTTTAGATAGAACGGGCATGATCGATTATGGCTGCATACCAAATTTCAAGTTTCTAATGCAACTGCAGGTTGGAAAACTTCTAATGAATGGCCTACGTGAATCACCCTGTATATCTAATGCTATCGCCGCTAACTCACAGGTTGACATAATTTACACATACTTTACTAAAGCATTTGACAGACTAGATCACAGTATTTTGTGTTCTAAATTTCAAAAATTTGGCTTCTTAAGAAATTTGTTGTTATTTTTCAAATCATATCTTGAAAATAGATATCACCACATTAAATGCCGTGGACAACGATCTGCGGAATGCGTGTCTACCTCGGGTGTACCCCAAGGTTCTGTTTTAGGTCCATATTCACTAATGACATCGCAAAGGAACTGGGTGTCTATTGTCTCTCATGCGCAGATGATATGAAGTTATACAATAAAGTAAATGATGTGAGTGATTGTGTAGTATTATAAAGTGAATGGTGAAATTTAAACAAATTACAGTTGAATATAATAAAGCATAGTGTTCTAAATTTTACTAATAAATGCCAATATGTAGAATTTACCGTATATAAGATTTAGTGCTTACACATCCAGAAACACTCCGCGACCTAGGTGTAATATTTGTCACCAAATTATCATTTAATTGCCAAATAAATACCATCAAAAATGGAACTTTTAGAACACTAGAATTCATAATACGATGTTCTCGCGACTTTAACGACATTAACACACTAACTACTATATCAATCTTTTGTTCGATCCAAATTGGAATTATTTGTCGCCTCATTATAACGTACATATGTAGACTATAGAGAGAATTCAGAGGTGCTTTTTAAAAACTTTGAGTCATAAGGAAGATAGTGTCTATCCTGTTATTAGTTTTCCTCAAACTGTACTATTAAAAAGATTTTCACTCCCGAGTCTGGAGACTCGCAGAACTATTTCACAATAAATTTTTCTTTTTAAAATAACACATAATAGGTATAACAGATTGCGGCGCTTACTAAATTTTCGGTCACCTAGACCTGGTTTTAGGCGTAACTCATTCTTTTTGCGACTCCCAGAACTATCGTCCAGAAATATTTGTCACTATACAAAATGTGTGAGAAGTAGGTATAGTATTCTGCAAGACCAGTTTGATATATTCCACTGCTATGTAAAATTATCGTCTAAGATAATTCCAAGTAAATTGACACATTCGCCATTTACGGTTGCATTGTTGGTTGAAAAAATCTGATTTTGAGTTTTGTCTCTGTTTAACTTCAGCATGTTATTGTTATACCAGTGTTCGGCAGAGTTTTGAGTTTCGTTGGCAGATGTCTGGAGTGCTATTAAATTATTGCTTTTATTTGGGGAAAGATATATGAAAATATCGTTGACAAAGATAATGAATAGGAGAGGGCCCAACACCGAGCCTTGGGGTACTCCGTGTTTCATTGTCCTAAAATCAAACATGGTATCGTTACTTCTGACACACTGCGTACGGTTAAAAAGATAGTACTTCAATAAACTTAATGCAGGCCCTCTAATGCCGTAGCGGCTAAGTTAAACAGAAGAGTACTATACTATATTCCTAAATGAACTTCGCCAGTTAACTATAATTACATTAAACAGTACATTACATTTTATTTATGTATTTTCTATTTACTTTATGTAATCATGGTTACTACAAGACATTTATCAATAGTAACAAATTTTAATCAAAGGGACAGTTAATTTTTTTGGGATATCAAACAAATCTGAGCGCACAGCTCAGATTTATCCCACCGAACCGATGGGACTCAAAATGTTGATTTTCAATTAGTGAGTTCTCTACAGATATTCTTCTTTTGGCATTCATAACCCAGGATGGAGCTTTGCCTGTCTGACTATTTTCTTCCATTCTGTTCTCTCTTAAGTTTTCCATCTCCAGTTTCTAATACTCATAGCTGTCAGCCCAACAAACATTTTTTGTTTTATAAGAGTAACCGTCCTATTACCGACACCGAGTTATATACATTCAAGTGATATAATGCAAGACTGGGAATAGTTCTGTTACTCCTATAAACCGCTTATAATGCTTAAATGGAGAATCATATAAAGGTAACAGGCACCAATATTTAGTCACGCTATACACCTCAAGGTTGCAGAACAGTAAGTAACAGAAACAGATCAGTAACTGCTATATCACTTTTTTATATAACCGTTTTCCATAAATATTGGTGATAGAAATATATTCGTTACCACTAAAAAACTTGTTATTAACACCTCTATCTCTCTCATTTATAATGTCTCATCTCTTTCCTAGAGATCCTATACCAACTGACACAAGAATAATGTGGTAATGAAATTAAATGATGTAGGTACCTACATGGGTATAGTGGAAATCTTGCACTGATAAAGGTGCGTGTTACTAAATTTACTTCTGACATCCACAAAGATCAAATGTTGGTGCGAATAAATTATTATTGTAAAATATGACCCTTATACTTCGGAAAAAACTGTGGGCCTCTAAAATGTTAAGCAATTAAAAAAAGAATTAAATAAAAAAAATATATGACAATTTTAATGACACATTTTTTTAGAAAATAGTACAAAAATATGTTTTGTACATGCAATCATGACTAATTGCACTTCATTTGTTACGAAATTTTGAGTTTTTAATACACATTTTTTAATTTTAAATAATGCGATTACTCATTGCCGTAAGATGGCTGCCAAACTTATGGCCGATGTTTTATTATCAACAGTTAATGTATTTTAAGAAATGTAATATAACTTTAAGCTTTGTTATAAATATTGGTTACTTTAATATAACTGTTTGAAATATTACATATCTTTAAACTTTATTAGGCAACTCTTGGTAATCTTATAACACCATCAGCAGACAATTTTTTGCGATTAATTCGTGTAAATAATGGTGATTTGGCCTGCCATTGGCTGGAACAATTGTTATTTAATTTTCAACCAATCACAGACGTTTGCAGCAATGTCCTAGGATCTCTCGGAAATACATTTGACAAACGTTTATTAAAAATGTTACACAGTGCTTTTAAAGCATTCTGCTTTATATTAAGCATATTTGCCCACATCCTTAACTCGTTACGCATCTTTTCATTTTTCTCATCGTCTGTTTCCAAATCATGCAACTGAGAAAACTTATCATCATCTTCTAGTTGAGTAAACCACTTATTTCTGTTTTCATAATGTTCAACAGTATTAACCTCTTCTTGTTCAGTAGTAAGCCGCTTTTTCTTACTTGTGACCTCCTCAGTATCATTATCAACATTATCAACCGTGATATTATTCTGTTTTTCATTGCCAAAAGGAACGTTTTCTGTATATTGTCCACCAGAACGTTTGACTTCCAGTCCTGCAGTTCTTTCATTCTTTTCAGTTTCTTAAATTTCGAAGGTGTAATTTTTTGGAACTGAATTCAAGAGGATTGAAAAGTTTTTTAAACTTTCCGGTGAAATGTGCTGCTGTATTTTATTTTCTTCTAACTAGAAAACGCTTCGCGTTTCCTAGGTCCTCCGGACGGGTGACAGCTTGCGCTGTCAATGCGAGTGCTCCGCACTCGTTTAGGTGAAGCTTGAATCAATGTAAAAAGCTTGGTTTTCAGTTTCGATTTCAGATTCGTCATCAGCGACCTGAAAAACATATAGGTACCGATTTTCAGTCGAATCGGTCCATAAATGATACATCTTGTCCGCCATTTTGGGGCCGCCATATTGAATTTTGTAAATCTGATGTCATATTCGTTACCGGCTGCACTAATAACCTCTACATACCAAGTTTCATTTGAATCGGATGGTAAATAAGAAAGTTATAGTAAACAATGGATATTAGGCTATGGGGACGCCACCATTTTGAATTTTCGAGTTACGATAACATATTCGTGATCTGTGACCTCGATAACACATACATACTTATTTTCAGAAGAATGGCACCGTAAATGGCAAAATGTGTCCTGCAACTCTACCGCCATTTTGAATTTTTCAATTTCGATTTCGGATTCGTAAGCGACCTCGAAAACCGCCCCACATACCGATTATGAGCGATGTGACGCCATAATCGACAAACATCGTCCGCCATTTTTAATTTTGTAAAACTGATGTCATATTCGTCATCAGCTGCACTAATAACCTTTACGTACCAAGTTTCATTTGAATCGGTTGGAAAATAAGAAAGTTATAGTAAATAATGCATATTAAGCTAATGGGACGCCGCCATTTTGAATTTTTGAGTTACGATAACATATTCGTGATATGTGACCTCGATAACACATACATACTTATTTTCAGACGAATGGCACCGTAGATGGCAAAATGTGTCCTGCAACTCTGCAGCCATTTTGAATTTTTCAATTTCGATTTCAGATTCGTAATCAGCGACCTCGAAAACTCCCACATACCGATTTTAAGCGGTGTGACGCCATAATCGACAAACATCGTCCGCCATTTTGAATTTTGCGATTCTGACGTCGATTTTCCCCGAGTACCGAGTTTTAGCCCAATCGGACGACAAATAAGGAAATTTAATTTAAATTTTTCACACACATGATGAAATAATTGACTTTTCTCAAACGTTGGTAATATAACCTATAAAATTAAACTGACTGATTTGTAATGTCAAATATTTAAAAACCGATAAAAATAAACTCCCTAAAAAGTTGCAAATGTCACATTTTTCTTAAACGTTGGTAATATAACCTACAAAATTAAACTGAGTGACTTGCAATGTCAAATAATTAGAAACCCATAAAAATAAATTCCCTAAAAAAAGTGTAAATAAATGTCACATTAAAATAAAATGACAAACTTCAAATATAAAATAAGTGACCGAAATTCTACATGTTCCGAAACGTAATAATCCGAAAAAATCTCGGAGGGTGATTTCTTCTCGAAATTATGTATTATCTTTAATTGCGAACACCGTCTACTAAAATAACTAAACAACACATCTAAAATTATGTTTAGAAATATACCGTCGGATCTTCAGATGATGATTTAGTTAGATTTCTCCGAATTGCCCGAAAGAAATAAACAAACCCATAATTGCATTGCTCGCGATTATTTAAACAATACACGCATACTCAATGATTGTTTTCGATGCAGATTTGCGAACAACGACATCACGTCACGTGTAATTCTATACAGACATGGGGAAACAGTAAGAAATATCTAATGAATTTTGTATATAATTTTCATTTGGAACTGGTTATATTAAGTATAATTGATCCATTTTCTTTCGTGTTTCATAAAGTATATTATGTCCTACCTGAGAAAACTTCCCGGGACTAAAAATATTCTATTGCCTCGATTCTCTTTCACTTTTTTCTTTAATTTATATTTAAAACGTCTAAACCTGACACCTTCAAAGTAATGACGCAAAGTGTAAATGAGTTAAGCTTTTCAAATATAAAATAACTAACTAAAATGGACGATGTATTATCTGAAATTACAAACGCCTCATGATTAAAGCAATACACGCGAACTCGATAATTGTTTTCGATGCAGATTTACGAATTTTGCTATTCTGGCGCCATATTTGCGATCAACGTCGTCGATTTCCCCGAGTACCGAATTTCAACCCAATCAGATGACAAAGAATGAAATTTAATTTAAATTGTTCACGCACCGTGTAATGATGAAATTATTTATTTTTCTTAAACGTTGGTAATGAATTGAATGTCAACACTACATATAACCTATAAAATTAAAGTGACTGACTTATAATGTCAAATATTTAAAAACCTATAGAAATAAACTCTCTAACAGAACTGACAGTCTGAATGCCACATTAAAATAAAATGACAGAATTAAATAATGTCAACACTACATATAACCTATAAGACTAAACTGAGTGACTTGTAATGTCAAATATTTAATAACCTATAAAATTAATCTCTTTGACTTGTCTGTCGCAAAGTGTAAATATCACGTTAAAATGAGTTAAACTTTTCAAATATAAAGTAACTAACTAAAGTGGATTATGTATTATCTTTAGTTACAGACGCCTTGTGATTAAACCAGTACACGCGAACTCGATAATTGTTTTCGATGCAGATTTACGAATACATAGCAATATATATCCGTTTTCGGCGTGAATAAGGAATTTATGTAAATCAATTTCCGAAAAATTGTTCGGACACCCCGTATACCTTGAAATTAATTTTTCAAATCATTCAAATTCATCTGTGGCGTCATCACTGGCGGGACGGGAAATAGACCTCAACTTTGACCGCTCGAGGCTCGCTTATTTTTGGAGCGGGACAAAAACAAAGAGGACGACTTTTAGATCGTTCAATTCTGTACGATTTCGATAGGGTCGAAGTATTTCGTCCTAGGAGCCCCCGTTTAGGAGTTATGAGGGTTTAAAGGAAAAAATGTAAGATTATTCGCCATTTTGAACTCCCCTACTTTTGACAGCTACTTCCGTCCCCTCGAACGCCCACTCCTAAAAAAGGGAGGCGAGAGAGATAGCGGACTTTCGCGCGTAAATAACAAAGAAACCTGGAGGACGATCTCGACGAAAAACGTCCTATACCAGGCGGAATTCCGTCCCGATCGAATCTAAAGCGGTCCCGATCTTCAAAACGGCGCACGAAACGGAAAAAAGCTGCAGCAAAATCGCAAAGAGCAAGGGGCTCGCACCAACTGGATTTTATTATTATGACTAGAAAACGCTTCGCGTTTCCTAGGTCCTCCGGACGGGTGACAGCTTCCGCTGTCAATGCGAGTGCGCCGCACTCGTTTAGGTGAAGCTTGAATCAATGTAAAAAGCTTGGTTTTCAGTTTCGATTCAGATTCGTCATCAGCGACCTGAAAAACATATAGGTACCGATTTTCAGTCGAATCGGTCCATAAATGATACATCTTGTCCGCCATTTTGGGGCCGCCCTATTGAATTTTGTAAATCTGATGACATATTCGTTACCGGCTACACTAATAACCTCTACATACCAAGTTTCATTTGAATCGGATGGTAAATAAGAACGTTATAGTAAATAATGGATATTAGGCTATGGGGACGCCACCATTTTGAATTTTCGAGTTACGATAACATATTCGTGATCTGTGACCTCGATAACACATGCATACTTATTTTCAGAAGAATGGCACCGTAAATGGCAAAATGTGTCCTGCAACTCTACCGCCATTTTGAATTTTTCAATTTCGATTTCGGATTCGTAAGCGACCTCGAAAACCGCCCCACATACCGATTATGAGCGATGTGACGCCATAATCGACAAACATCGTCCGCCATTTTTAATTTTGCAAAACTGATGTCATATTCGTCATCAGCTGCACTAATAACCTTTACGTACCAAGTTTCATTTGAATCGGTTGGAAAATAAGAAAGTTATAGTAAATAATGCATGTTAGGCTAATGGGACGCCGCCATTTTGAATTTTTGAGTTACGATAACATATTCGTGATCTGTGACCTCGATAACACATACATACTTATTTTCAGACGAATGGCACCGTAAATAGCAAAATGTGTACTGCACCTCTGCGCCATTTTGAATTTTTCAATTTCGATTTCAGATTCGTAATCAGCGACCTCGAAAACCCCCACATACCGATTTTAAGCGGTGTGACGCCATAATCGACAAACATCGTCCTCCATTTTGAATTTTGCGATTCTGACGTCATACTTCTGATCAAAGTCGTCGATTTTCCCCGAGTACCGAATTTTAGCCCAATCGGACGACAAATAAGGAAATTTAATTTAAATTTTTCACACACATGATGAAATAATTGACTTTTCTCAAACGTTGGTAATATAACCTATAAAATTAAACTGACTGATTTGTAATGTCAAATATTTAAAAACCGATAAAAATAAACTCCCTAAAAAGTTGCAAATGTCACATTTTTCTTAAACGTTGGTAATATAACCTACAAAATTAAACTGAGTGACTTGCAATGTCAAATAATAATTAGAAACCCATAAAAATAAATTCCCTAAAAAAGTGTAAATAAATGTCACATTAAAATAAAATGACAAACTTCAAATATAAAATAAGTGACCGAAATTGATTATGTATTATCTTTAATTGCGAACACCGTCTACTAAAATAACTAAACAACACATCTAAAATTATGTTTAGAAATATACCGTCGGATCTTCAGATGATGATTTAGTTAGATTTTTCCGAATTGCCCGAAAGAAATAAACAAACCCATAATTGCATTGCTCGCGATTATTAAAACAATACACGCATACTCAATGATTGTTTTCGATGCAGATTTGCGAACAACGACATCACGTCACGTGTAATTCTATACAGACATGGGGAAACAGTAAGAAATATCTAATGAATTTTGTATATAATTTTCATTTGGAACTGGTTATATTAAGTATAATTGATCCATTTTCTTTCGTGTTTCATAAAGTATATTATGTCCTACCTGAGAAAACTTCCCGGGACTTTCTCCTTCTTATCTTAATTGATATTTACTTTTCTTCACCTTTTCTCAAATTTCTGGGTTGTCCAAAACCAAATATATTCTATTGCCTCGATTCTCTTTCACTTTTTTCTTTAATTTATATTTAAAACGTCTAAACCTGACACCTTCAAAGTAATGACGCAAAGTGTAAATGAATTAAACTTTTCAAATATAAAATAACTAACTAAAATGGACGATGTATTATCTTAAATTACAAACGCCTCGTGATTAAAGCAATACACGCGAACTCGATAATTGTTTTCGATGCAGATTTACGAATTTTGCGATTCTGGCGCCATATTTGCGATCGACGTCGTCGATTTTCCCCGAGTACCGAATTTCAACCCAATCAGATGACAAAGAAGGAAATTTAATTTAAATTGTTCACACACCGTGTAATGATGAAATTATTTATTTTTCTTAAACGTTGGTAATGAATTGAATGTCAACACTACATATAACCTATAAAATTAAAGTGACTGACTTATAATGTCAAATATTTAAAAACCTATAGAAATAAACTCTCTAACAGAACTGACAGTCTGAATGCCACATTAAAATAAAATGACAGAATTAAATAATGTCAACACTACATATAACCTATAAGACTAAACTGAGTGACTTGTAATGTCAAATATTTAATAACCTATAAAATTAATCTCTTTGACTTGTCTGTCGCAAAGTGTAAATATCACGTTAAAATGAGTTAAACTTTTCAAATATAAAGTAACTAACTAAAGTGGATTATGTATTATCTTTAGTTACAGACGCCTTGTGATTAAACCAGTACACGCGAACTCGATAATTGTTTTCGATGCAGATTTACGAATACATAGCAATATATATCCGTTTTCGGCGTGAATAAGGAATTTATGTAAATCAATTTCCGAAAAATTGTTCGGACACCCCGTATACCTTGAAATTAATTTTTCAAATCATTCAAATTCATTTGTGACGTCATCACTGGCGGGACGGGAAATAGACCTCAACTTTGACCGCTCGAGGCTCGCTTATTTTTGGAGCGGGACAAAAACAAAGAGGACGACTTTTAGATCGTTCAATTCTGTACGATTTCGATAGGGTCGAAGTATTTCGTCCTAGGAGCCCCCGTTTAGGAGTTATGAGGGTTTAAAGGAAAAAATGTAAGCTTATTCGCCATTTTGGACTCCCCTACTTTTGACAGCTACTTCCGTCCCCTCGACCGCCCACTCCTAAAAAAGGGAGGCGAGAGAGATAGCGGACTTTCGCGCGTAAATAACAAAGAAACCTGGAGGACGATCTCGACGAAAAACGTCCTATACCAGGCGGAATTCCGTCCCGATCGAATCTAAAGCGGTCCCGATCTTCAAAACGGCGCGCGAAACGGAAAAAAGCTGCAGCAAAATCGCAAAGAGCAAGGGGCTCGCACCAACTGGATTTTATTATTATGACTAGAAAACGCTTCGCGTTTCCTAGGTCCTCCGGACGGGTGACAGCTTCCGCTGTCAATGCGAGTGCGCCGCACTCGTTTAGGTGAAGCTTGAATCAATGTAAAAAGCTTGGTTTTCAGTTTCGATTCAGATTCGTCATCAGCGACCTGAAAAACATATAGGTACCGATTTTCAGTCGAATCGGTCCATAAATGATACATCTTGTCCGCCATTTTGGGGCCGCCCTATTGAATTTTGTAAATCTGATGACATATTCGTTACCGGCTACACTAATAACCTCTACATACCAAGTTTCATTTGAATCGGATGGTAAATAAGAACGTTATAGTAAATAATGGATATTAGGCTATGGGGACGCCACCATTTTGAATTTTCGAGTTACGATAACATATTCGTGATCTGTGACCTCGATAACACATGCATACTTATTTTCAGAAGAATGGCACCGTAAATGGCAAAATGTGTCCTGCAACTCTACCGCCATTTTGAATTTTTCAATTTCGATTTCGGATTCGTAAGCGACCTCGAAAACCGCCCCACATACCGATTATGAGCGATGTGACGCCATAATCGACAAACATCGTCCGCCATTTTTAATTTTGCAAAACTGATGTCATATTCGTCATCAGCTGCACTAATAACCTTTACGTACCAAGTTTCATTTGAATCGGTTGGAAAATAAGAAAGTTATAGTAAATAATGCATGTTAGGCTAATGGGACGCCGCCATTTTGAATTTTTGAGTTACGATAACATATTCGTGATCTGTGACCTCGATAACACATACATACTTATTTTCAGACGAATGGCACCGTAAATAGCAAAATGTGTACTGCACCTCTGCGCCATTTTGAATTTTTCAATTTCGATTTCAGATTCGTAATCAGCGACCTCGAAAACCCCCACATACCGATTTTAAGCGGTGTGACGCCATAATCGACAAACATCGTCCTCCATTTTGAATTTTGCGATTCTGACGTCATACTTCTGATCAAAGTCGTCGATTTTCCCCGAGTACCGAATTTTAGCCCAATCGGACGACAAATAAGGAAATTTAATTTAAATTTTTCACACACATGATGAAATAATTGACTTTTCTCAAACGTTGGTAATATAACCTATAAAATTAAACTGACTGATTTGTAATGTCAAATATTTAAAAACCGATAAAAATAAACTCCCTAAAAAGTTGCAAATGTCACATTTTTCTTAAACGTTGGTAATATAACCTACAAAATTAAACTGAGTGACTTGCAATGTCAAATAATAATTAGAAACCCATAAAAATAAATTCCCTAAAAAAGTGTAAATAAATGTCACATTAAAATAAAATGACAAACTTCAAATATAAAATAAGTGACCGAAATTGATTATGTATTATCTTTAATTGCGAACACCGTCTACTAAAATAACTAAACAACACATCTAAAATTATGTTTAGAAATATACCGTCGGATCTTCAGATGATGATTTAGTTAGATTTTTCCGAATTGCCCGAAAGAAATAAACAAACCCATAATTGCATTGCTCGCGATTATTAAAACAATACACGCATACTCAATGATTGTTTTCGATGCAGATTTGCGAACAACGACATCACGTCACGTGTAATTCTATACAGACATGGGGAAACAGTAAGAAATATCTAATGAATTTTGTATATAATTTTCATTTGGAACTGGTTATATTAAGTATAATTGATCCATTTTCTTTCGTGTTTCATAAAGTATATTATGTCCTACCTGAGAAAACTTCCCGGGACTTTCTCCTTCTTATCTTAATTGATATTTACTTTTCTTCACCTTTTCTCAAATTTCTGGGTTGTCCAAAACCAAATATATTCTATTGCCTCGATTCTCTTTCACTTTTTTCTTTAATTTATATTTAAAACGTCTAAACCTGACACCTTCAAAGTAATGACGCAAAGTGTAAATGAATTAAACTTTTCAAATATAAAATAACTAACTAAAATGGACGATGTATTATCTTAAATTACAAACGCCTCGTGATTAAAGCAATACACGCGAACTCGATAATTGTTTTCGATGCAGATTTACGAATTTTGCGATTCTGGCGCCATATTTGCGATCGACGTCGTCGATTTTCCCCGAGTACCGAATTTCAACCCAATCAGATGACAAAGAAGGAAATTTAATTTAAATTGTTCACACACCGTGTAATGATGAAATTATTTATTTTTCTTAAACGTTGGTAATGAATTGAATGTCAACACTACATATAACCTATAAAATTAAAGTGACTGACTTATAATGTCAAATATTTAAAAACCTATAGAAATAAACTCTCTAACAGAACTGACAGTCTGAATGCCACATTAAAATAAAATGACAGAATTAAATAATGTCAACACTACATATAACCTATAAGACTAAACTGAGTGACTTGTAATGTCAAATATTTAATAACCTATAAAATTAATCTCTTTGACTTGTCTGTCGCAAAGTGTAAATATCACGTTAAAATGAGTTAAACTTTTCAAATATAAAGTAACTAACTAAAGTGGATTATGTATTATCTTTAGTTACAGACGCCTTGTGATTAAACCAGTACACGCGAACTCGATAATTGTTTTCGATGCAGATTTACGAATACATAGCAATATATATCCGTTTTCGGCGTGAATAAGGAATTTATGTAAATCAATTTCCGAAAAATTGTTCGGACACCCCGTATACCTTGAAATTAATTTTTCAAATCATTCAAATTCATTTGTGACGTCATCACTGGCGGGACGGGAAATAGACCTCAACTTTGACCGCTCGAGGCTCGCTTATTTTTGGAGCGGGACAAAAACAAAGAGGACGACTTTTAGATCGTTCAATTCTGTACGATTTCGATAGAGTCGAAGTATTTCGTCCTAGGAGCCCCCGTTTAGGAGTTATGAGGGTTTAAAGGAAAAAATGTAAGATTATTCGCCATTTTGGACTCCCCTACTTTTGACAGCTACTTCCGTCCCCTCGACCGCCCACTCCTAAAAAAGGGAGGCGAGAGAGATAGCGGACTTTCGCGCGTAAATAACAAAGAAACCTGGAGGACGATCTCGACGAAAAACGTCCTATACCAGGCGGAATTCCGTCCCGATCGAATCTAAAGCGGTCCCGATCTTCAAAACGGCGCGCGAAACGGAAAAAAGCTGCAGCAAAATCGCAAAGAGCAAGGGGCTCGCACCAACTGGATTTTATTATTATGATTTTGTAATGCCAAATTCATTATTAAACATTTTGTTTGCTCTTGCCAATTACTTTACAAAACATAACCTATAATAAGTTTTTAAGTCTTATAGTATATCTACTGGCGCTCTTGAGTTATATAAAGGTTGCACCTTGTTACTATCTGCAACTGATGTATATAATTGTAACAACTAACACCACTATAAACTTAAACAATTAATAGATATATAATTTAGTAATTGTTACCCTTAAATAACTTTATTATATACCATTTGGTAGCAACCACTTTAAGTTTTATAATGTAGTAACGGAAATATATCTGTTACCATCTTATATACCTGTAAGTAATAGTCACGCTATAAAATACTTATATAACTCCGCAACTACTTTAGTAACAGTATAAAACTTCGTAACATGATTATACAAATCTGTTACACTTATAGACCCTTTATAAAACTAATGGTCACCGCATGTTACTAGAAATGTTTGTTGGGAGGTCATCTCTACAGATATTATTAAGGACGTACATCGACGAACAAACCAATAAATTCATAACCACTTACTAAAACAAAAGTAATCGTTTATCACTTGTATCTTTTCAGGTAATTATATACATATTAATTAATAATGAGATGTGCACAATACAGCCTCAGGAGATGTACTTCAGTTATATTTTACGATTAGATAACAAAGAGGATGTGACAGCCCGATATATTAGACAACTATCACTACAAAAAATTAGTTTCTGGTCGTTCTTCAGTTACTCACTTTCTACAGGATATTAGCCTTAGCCATTCGTTAGCTGGATTTTATCATGACTGACGATACGGAGAACGGTGGTCATACGCTTGCACCAAAACCAGGTAAGTTAGAAGTTAATAGTTTATAGCTTTTTTAACAACGTAGTTATGCAAAAAAAAAAGTTTTTGCGAAAATAGTGCTGAGTTTTTTTAAGCGACAAAATAGTTTATAGATGTTAGAGGCTCATAGCTTACCATTTTTTAAAAATCGTTGGATTTCAAAATTTATTCTTCAAGTTGTCAAAAAATATATGATACAAGCGAGAAATTTTGGCGTTAAATAGGGCAATTCCCCCCTTTTTAACGATGTATCCTAAGTCGATTTAGTCATCAGAATTAAGTACGTTATTATAAAAACATTTTTTTTAAATGAGTAATTATTTTTACCAACATCGTGCTTGCCACGGAGAGCATTATAAAATAAAGCAATTGAAAAATTTAATAACATATTCGCATTAAAAAAAAATCGTTTCTGGCCTGGGGTCTGACCATGTTTTCTATATGATTTTGGGGTCGCTGAATCCGAGTCCAAAGTCTATTTAACCCCATCACTTTAGGACTCTCCCATAACCTAACCCATAATTTAAACGATTTCTTACGTCTTTCTACGTACCACTGAATTATTTCAGATTTGTGTCAGCTTTAGTTTGGCAGAAATGGCGCTCGACGTTGGGCCGTGTCGCTCGAGAGGCGAAATTCTCGGACCTCTCACTTTGGCGGCAGCTAAACTTAAAAAGCACCGAAAAATATCGTGCTCCATATCATCGGATTGGAAATGTAATTTGCATTCGATTTAGTACTATAAACAGGGGGGTCAATTTTGTCTACAAAAAGTCACAGCGATTTATGTGAATAGATGTCGAAATCGGTTAAATTATGGGGTTTTGAGGTTAGGGCAAAATTCTGAAGTGATGGGGTTAAACAGACCTCGGATTTGGATTCAGCGACTCCGAAAACATACAGAAAACACGGTCAGATGCCCAGGAAAGAAACAATTTTTTTTGTAAAAAAATTAAGAATATTCAGACAACAAACCAAAATAATAATCAAGAAAGCAGCATGAGATAATTATGGGAATAGTATTCACAATAGTGCGAGGAATAAAAATAATAAAATTTGATAATAAACTTCTTTTCCAATATGGTACAGGCAATGAAGGCAAAATTTTGTAAAAACCTCGCAAAAATTAATAAAAGGACCATCTCCGCGATTTAAGTCGGTAAATAACCTGTAGAATGCAATGATGCATTATTTACACTTCCAAGTTTCGGGAAAATACAAAAAAATTTGGAAAAATTATTTGCTTGTTAACCATTAACCAAATAAAACTTTAATAAACTACAAAAAAATGGAACGCCAGCGTATTCAGTAAATAACACTCTTGCAAACTTTATCAGGGGGAGAAAACAATCAAAATCAAATATAAAACAAATAATATATTAACATAAGTATAAAAGAGTGAAAATTTTACAACACTTTACAAGTTATTAAAAATATTAATGTGAAAATTTTGATTTAATTAGTTGAACAAAAATTTAGTTTAAAAAAAAAATAATTAAATTTGAAGATTAACAAAAAAATTACAATAAGAAATGATCAACTGGTTTACAATTTTTCTTCTGACCAAAAGTTGAATTTTGCACATAAATTTGGGCTACTTAACTTAGCGGAGACGTGGAATCCCGACGAGGGATTCTGAAGATGGCCACGGGTACCCGGGAAGGAGGACGTAATATTCAGGTCCTGACAACGCTGATTTCTAGGAGACGCTGCGTCGGAAGAATATCCAATACTTTGAGGATAACTCCAAATATTTAATCGCCTTGTGCCTTGCTTCGATGGTGGTTTGGTCCAGGATTTTACATGAAAAAGGGGTAATGTAAAGAACCAGTTGATAATAGAAAAAAAAAAATTAAAATTCTGAGAAAAAAGAAACACAAGAAAACTACACAAAACTATAGTGACGAAGGTCACTGGAAAACCAAACTATTAGCAATTTAACAAAAACCTGAGTATTGATAAAATTTTACTTCCGAAAATATATGAATAAGCTACTGATTAATATAATAAATGAAATGAATAAATGAGAAAACTCGACTCTATTTTAGCCGTTCACAAAATAGCTGACTGGTTATGAGCAAAAATTTTAATAAAGGTAAGAAAATTTAGTTAGAATTGAATTAGAGAGAAAATATCTCAATTACTATCTAAAAAGAAACTAATACTGTAATAAATATAGCAAACAAAATTATGGGCTTAATCTCCCGAAAAATAAACTAATAAAAAATTATCTCTTAACCTCTTGTACTAACACGAGGTTAACTAAATGCGACAAAATGACTTTAGGTTTCGACTTTTAATGAGATGAGATTGTCTACACACAATAATTAAGAAACAAAGATTTTAATTTATCCCTTGAATAATTTCCGAGTTTAATCCTCGTCCACAATAATCTAAATAATGACAAAACACCACGGTATTGTGTCTCAAGCGACCACAAAATACGAAATTGCCACGATAATTAATGAGTTAACATGTGTCCAATGGACGGGGAAATCGCACAAATAGGTGCGTTAATAAAAATTAATTATTACACGGAATATCCTTTAATTCCCAAAAATAACTATACAGCAACGTTAACTCAATAATATGACATCATTTAATAATCAAATATATTCAAAATATCAAAGGATTAAAGAAATAAACGTGAAAATCCGTTAAAGAATAAGTAAACGATCTTAACTCACCAACGTCAAAAGCGAAAGTAACAGTAGCATGGATATTTCAAATGATGCTTCTATCGCGTATGCGCACTTGTTGACCTCCCGTCGGCATTACCGCGGGTAATTCAAATTTATTTAGCACGGGTGCTTCAACGAAAAAATAATTTTTTCGTTACCTCTTGCTCTAGCGGCTAAAATAATGAAAATAGAGAAAACAGTTTTCAACAAAAATTGTAGCTCGTCTCTTTCTCTACAAAAAAGGTCTTTACAAATTTTTGTCTTACTTAAGCCGTTTAGGAGATAAATCCACTTATAGTTTTGAGCCGCTCCGAAATGCGCCGAAAATGAGAATTCTTTGGGAGTTTCGTACGACCGGGCACATCGATCGATAATTCTTACTATTCAGAGCTGCTAAACAAATGAAAACAACATAAAATGTAGAGAAAAGTCTCAGCTTTAATGTGGAACTAATCACAAAATTTATGCAAATTTTTATCATAGAGAAAAAAGTGTTGGAAGATGGCTGGTAAACTTTATACAGTTGATTTATTCATATCTTTGAGTTTTATGCATCCTGCCTATTTCTCCCGTAACAATGGTTGCTTTTTCACTGCATGGATTCGATTCCACGCACTTTAATCTATATTTCGTGAAAATTTCATTGAAGAATGTTAAGAAATAAATAAGTTGTATATGTTTTACTGTATAATTGTATATTTTCTGAACGTGTACGAACAATGTAGACAAATTCTCTAAATTCTCTAAAAATCTCTAAAGCAATTCGAAAGAATATGTTTTATGGTACTTATAATCCCAAAATTAAGACTGTGCTATTATTATTAATTTAGATATAGTGAAATGAACTCCAAAATAAATAATCATTCTAACGACTCCCGGTAAAGATATGAATAAATCTGTGGATCAACTGTACAAAGTTTACTAAGTAATCTTCTGACACTTTTTCTCTGATAAATTTTTTTATGGACTTTGTGATTAGTTCCACATTAAAGCTGAGACTTTTTTCTACATTTTATGTCATTTTCATTTTTTTAGGGGCTCTGAATAGTAATAATTATCGATCGATAAGCCCGGTCGTAGGAAACTCCCGGAGAATCCTCATTTTTCGCGCATTTCGAAGCGGCTTAAAACTGTAAGTGGAAAATTCGATTTGTCTTCTAAGCGGCAAAGAAACCGAAAATGAAAAATTTTTCTTAATTTTCTTGAATTTTCCCGGAACTTGGAAGTGCAAAGAATGCATCATTCCATTCTACAGATTATTACCTACTTAAATCCCAGAGAAGATCCTTTTATTAATTTTTATTGCCCTAAATGGCTAATTTGCCTGTACTAATAGATTTAAGTACCAGACGAATTCGCCTGACTCTTTCGATAATATCACTGTAAATGTTTGATTACGCAATTTTAAATTTCACTATAATTTGACGAATGGAACTTGAAAAATAGAAATTGAAATTTGTTATAGAAAATCTTGAAATTCCAAAGAAAATCTAAAAAAAAAATTGAGAAATTCTTCTAATAATCTTCTTCAGAGACGTTTATAAAATTTTAATTAGGTACTTTTACAAAAATCGAAAATTGTGCATAATTTGTGTATACAAATTATAAATTTAGAAAACAGTTTTGTATAAGCAACAAAACTTTCTAGTTATATCTATCTTTATGAATAAAATACGTTATTATTACTATAACATGCTGTAAGATTTTATCCGAGTGACATATTTTTCCAACCAATTTTATCTTTCAGCTAAGCTTCTGGGGGTACGGCATGGGCAATATGCCCTCCTGGTTATTGCCATAGTCCTGGGTTTTGGAATGCGTTCCGTCCTGAACGTGGCAGTCATTGCCATGGTTAGTGATGATCCTCCAGATGAAAACGTCCCGGTAAGCAATATTTGAATTTTTGATGCATAATGGATGATGATTATGGTGGTAGTATATGATGTATGTTAAATGTTACATGATTGCTATAAATGAAACCTCCCCATTTCAAATGATTTTTTTATATCATCCAGACCTATCCAGAATGGACTAGCAAAAAGAACGTGATGCTGTCTTCTTTCTTCTGGGGATACATTTGTTTCCAAGTTGGAGCTGGTCAGATAGCCAAGAACTATGGCCCAAAACTATTCTTAGGCGGTGCCATGTTCATAAGTTCAGTGGCTGTACTTCTTTTGCCGTATCTGGGAGCCCAGTTTGGATACGCAGGTGTCATAGTAAGCAGAATAGCTCAAGGTATGACGCAGGGCTTCCTGTTTCCATCTAATCACAATCTGCTCAGTTCGTGGACGCCAATTTCTGAGAGGGCCAAAATAGGAGGCTTTGTTTATGCTGGTGAGTTTTTCCTTTATAAATTAAGACGGTGACATCAGATCAGATTAGATCAGATCAGATCAGATACAAGAAATATATTGTTAAATTAAATAAATGTTTTGTTATCTTGCTTAACAATAAACGTGACGGATGTAGAGACGGACGTATTTACATATTGAAGGTTGTTCAGAATTATATCACTAATACAATGATATGGAAAATTATTAGGGCAGTTCTAAATAGCCTGTAGTGTTTTAGCGCAAAATTTTCATGTATTTCGATGTGTACGTATTCGAAAAATACTGCACTATTCTTTTCTCACAAACTAGCACCTACGATTTTAGTCCTTTTAAAATAAGTATCCTCCATTTAACTACTGCAAACATTACAACGGGGCCCTATCTGAAGATTTTCAACGCATATAAAAAATATGAAGCTATTGGTAGCGATTTATTTATGGATTTAGAAAATGAGAAACAATTAGTCCCAAACTGAAGGAAACCAAATGTTTAAAACGAAAAATAGACGACATCTTTACGTTAGTTCACAAAATCATAGTAACTAATAAATCTTCATATCGCTGTAACAATATTACCTTTCGTATTGACGTACATACTTCCTGGGGCGGTAGCGGATCACTTGAGTGTTCAGGAACTGCCATTGAAATGTTCCTGTCACTCGTAATTTGTGGGATCCCAGGTGATAAACTAATTTTGGTCTAAATTTATTTTGGTCAGAACGTCCTTACAATTTATTGATCGGATTTTGTTTAAACTTTATACTTTATACACTGATCGCAGTTGATAGATATATTGTTATTACATATTTTCTTTAAATTCCAGTGCTGGACTTTGTTAATTTGATTTTTCGATTCCTGTAAAAAAGAACACCCTGTACTATATTTTTTTAACACTCAGGTGCCAATTATAAAAGTCCATATATCACTAAACATAAACATGTAATTAGATTTTTTGTCGCATGTTTGTCGATTTTTCTCCAAGCGATTCAATTTGGCAAAATGGGGAATGGAAAGAAAGAAAAACAGCTTTATTTGCTTACATTGATAATTGTCTAAATAATTAAAAATGGTCACATTAATTATTTACAAAAACTATTTAAAAATATTACAAATACACTGAGCAAATGTTCAAAATGAGAATCTTCAGCTTCCACACATTTTTGTTGGCGTTTATTTAAACTGCCAACAGAGTTTCTAATTTGCGCAGGATTGTTTCTAATTTGATCACTACAGAGGAAAATTCGCTGAAGTAACTGATCTCTAGTATTTATTGGGACACTGTAGACTTCAGTTTTGATATATCCCCATAGAAAATAATCGACGGGGTTGAAATCTGGTGATCTAGCCGGCCAAAGATGAGGTCCTCCGCGTCCAATCTATCTGTTTGGATAGTCATTATCCAAATGCCTGCTAACCTCAATACTAAAATGATGAGGAGCTCCCTCAAGCTGGAAGTATTGTTCTCTTACATTAATACCATGCATTAAACAAGGCAACATATTTTGAAAGAAATCTAAATAAACCTCTTTAGTTAGTCTTGCCGGAAGAATATGTGGAAAAATTAGATTGTTGTTATCATAACACACCAAACATTTACCGAGAACTTATGTTGAGAGTGAGCTTGCCTTATAGCATGATGATTGTTTTCGGCCCAGTTATGCGAATTTCTTGAATTAAATACGCCATCCCGTGTAAATTGGGCCTCGTTTGTGAATAAAGTTCGATATGTAGTCGGTCTGTGATCAATAATTCACTGGCAAAATTCTAACATATTTACGTTGTCACCCTGTTGAAGCCCTTGCACTTGCTGAATATGATATAGATGTAATCTGTCTTTATTTAGAGTCCTCCAAACCTGCACATGAGGAACTCTTAACTGGGCAGTTATTCGTCGGGTACTTATTTCGGGGTGTTCTTGAACAATATTCATGATATTTTCTTGATTCTCAACGTTTTGAACAATATCTCGTTCCACTATTGATAAAGCAAAACTACCATGCTCCCTTGCATAACGATACACAGTTGAAAATGTCTGATGATTTGGTATTCTTCTGTTAGAAAAACAAATATTATATTCCTCTGCGGCTTTTCTACCATTACCATCACAAAATCCATGAATAAAAATAATATCGGCATCTTCCTCATTTCTAAATTAATAAGGCATGATTATTTACAGACTAAGTTAACCAAGTACACTAGTTCCACTGTTTATGACAAAAAACAAGAAATGTCAAACTGTCTAGGCTTACTAATAATTTTTTTCCTTCTCCAATTCTTTGGGACTTCCTGCCACATGTATGTTTTCTTTTTAAGCGGTGCTCGGGGAATTTACAAAATATCACAATTAACTAGTATGTTACTGGTAAATAACCTCCACGCCTGTGACTTTTACGTCAAAGGATCAGTTAGAGGTTGCCTTTTTTAAATAAACACAAATAAGTATAAAAATTTGAAATTAAATATTTCGCCGGCGTTTCGGAAATCTAATCTGTTTCCTTTTTCAAGGCTTTTTTGAAAAACCTTTTTTGCTGTGTATAATAAATACACAGCTAAGAATGTTTGTTATATTCAATATCCATAGATACTTACCATTTACATAGAACTGTTGATATAGTTAACAGTTTTTTTAGTTTTTATACAATGTTAAGTTTGTGAAGTTCTTCTTCTAACATTGGCAACCAAGTTGTACAGACATCTACGGAACAATTCGACACGCATCTATCCTCATTCAATAATATTTTCTTTTTTTGCTATCTGCCTCTTTTGTTGAAATTTTTGCCGAGTCCCAGTTTATTCTATGTCCGTTCTCCCAAGCGTGTTCGTAGATCTTGGACCTCTGAATGTCATTTTTTCTGATATAATTTTGATGTTCGCCCAATCTTACACTAAAAGGTCTGAATGACTGACCCACCTAATGTTTGTTGCACTCACACGGAATACTATAAATGCAGTTTTTTGAATCTTGCTCGTGGTTCTTCGGTTTCGTCTTTGTCAGAATAGATCTTAAAGTGCTGTTTGTTTGAAATACCGTCCTAATATCAAATCTATCACCGATGCGGCGCAACTTTTCGGATAATCCGCATTGATACGGAATTAACACTGTGTAACAAAACCCTCAGGGTATTGGTTATTTATAAGAACTTCCTTTATAAACCGCTTCTCATTGTTTAGTATTTCATCATTAGAAGAAATGATTTTGGCCCTATCATACAAACATTTTACAACACTCCCTGATTTGAGTTGAAATTTAAATATTTGTTGGTATGTGTTGGTTTTTTATAAACACCTATTTCAATTGTGCTATTTACTCTTTTAATTAAAACATCTAAAAATGGTAATTCATTTCTAGTGTCCTCTTCTAAAGTGAATTTAATAAAAGGTTCTTTATTATTTATATGTTCCAAAAAACTATCTAGTAACTCAATACCATGAGGCCAGATTGCAAAGATTTCATCTACGTATCTCCACCAGACAACCGGTTTGTATGCACAATTTTAAAGTCTCAAAATCCTCCATAAATATATTGCTTAAAAATCGGTGACAATGGAGAACTCACTGCCATATCGAAATCCTGCTGATAGAAATCATTTTCCAATTGAAAATAAGTTGTTTTTATACACATAGCTAAAAGTTCCATTATGGTATTTACACTCAATTTAGTTCTAGCTTCCAAATTATTTTCATTTAACAATTTGTCTTTGACTATTTTTAAAGTTTTGCCTACTGGGACGTTAGTGAACAGACTAACTACGTCAAAACGTCAAAACTAACCATCAAATGTGTATTATAAATATTAATAATAATTATGTAATAATAAAAAGAAAACTGTTTAATGATTTCTATTGTAAAATGTACCTAGCTACACTTTCTTTGGGATTAAAAAAAAACTTTGGTTTTAAATTTTTGGTCAATATTGAACATTATTTACCGAGTTTAATTGATCGTTTTTAATTATTTGGACCATTAAAGTTGTTTTTCTTCAAGTTCCCCTTTTTCGCCAAATTTGGTCGCTTCTAAAAAAATCAACAAAGTTGCGAGAAAAAAATTAATTACATGTTTAAGTTTAGTGGTGTATGGACTTTTGTAATTGGCACCTGAATGTTACAAAAAATATTACAAGGTGATCTTTTTACAGGAATCGGAAAAATCAAATTAAAAAAGTCCGGCACTTAAAAAAAACAAAGTACTTGTTCTACCATTAACGCGTAAATACAGCTGCCGATGATCCTCTAGCTGAACTACGCCCTTCAGTGGTATGAAAGTTCCACTAATTTGTATCATGTCCAACAAATATGAGTAAAGTGTATTATTATCATTACTAACCAGGAAATTTTTGTAGTAACTAGGTGTGTATACTTACAGGGGCTCCACTTGGAACTGTGGTAGCTCTGCCCCTAACTGGCATCATCTGTGCCTCCTCAGTGGGATGGCCCGTAGCGTTTTACGTTTATGGCGCTCTTGGTATTGTTTGGTCCATAGTTTGGATGTGGGTTGGTGCCGACAGCCCTGCAGTGCACAAAAGTATATCAATAGAAGAGAGGAAATATATCGAGGCGGGACTTCCAACGGAGGACAAAGAAGTAAGTTCCTGAATCAATATAGCTGTTTTTGGGTCGGTATTAAATACATTATGCATGTGTAGGCACTAATAATATAAAGAATTAGATACAGAGATAAATTAAACACACCCGCTCTGAGAAGACATAAGTTAAAAATGTGCTTACGGTATCATCAAAAAGTAACAACACGTTAATCATTTGGCAAATCAAAGCTACTCACTGTACATTACAATTTGTAGTGCCTCCTGGCTATGCTATGAACGTATAGTGGCATTTTTAACATGTTACCGTGACGGCTAGGCCGCAGTTTAGTGGAACAAGTCTACCCGCTGTTATCTCAGCTGCGGTAGATGGCAATGTCGCAAAGAACAGTTGTTGTGGGAATGTCTGTGTACGTATCCACGTTGAGTGGTGCTTCGCCAGGCCGTAAATATATATAAGATGAATAAAATAATGATAATATAAAAAAAAATCGGTAAAGGTATTTACACAGAACTTCCCTCTTTATTGGTGCATGGCGGTCACTCTAAAGATTTAATAATTACGAAATGACATTGAAAATAATAATCGGAATATAGTTATCACTATTATTACAAAGAAAACCTGATAAGTTTTGGTCAAAAAAATATACAGACTGTTCATCCAACAGCAAAAGTTCAATACTAAATAACAGGTGCCAAATATGGAAGGCTTGCTCAAATACCTTTATAAATGTCCACCATCACTGAATTATTTCTTGGGATGACCACCCTGTACATTTTTCAATAAAAGTATAATAGGTGTATATGCCAAATATTATTGCCATCTGTCACATTTTCAATTCCACATTCACGTAGTGGAGTGGAAGTATATAGTGGTGGTTAAAAATTTTAATTTTTTTTTTTATTTTTCAAAAATGTAGGTAAAAATATTTTCCATTTTTTTTCTTCTGAAATATGTTTAAAATGTCATGTAACGTAGAAATTTTAAATTTGAGCAAAAAGGAAAGTTTCCTGCTATTCTATAGTAGTGGTTAAAAAATATTAGAAATAATTTTTTTTTAATAGGTTTAGAATGCCATGAAACGTGATAATTTTAAATTTAAGCAAAGCAAAAAAATTCCATCTATTTTAGTGGTAAAAAATTTCTCAGAAATGGTGAAAAAAAATTTTTTTTTTTGGCAAATTTTTTCCAAAATGGAAAAAAATGTTGCAATTTTTTTTCCGAAATGGGTTTGGAATGTCATGAAACGTGGAAATTTTAAATTTGAGCAAAAAGGAAAGTTTCCTGCTATTCTATAGTAGTGGTTAAAAAATATTAGAAATAATTTTTTTTTAATAGGTTTAGAATGCCATGAAACGTGATAATTTTAAATTTAAGCAAAGAAAAAAAATTCCATCTATTTTAGCGGTAAAAATTTTTTCAGAAATGGTGAAAAAATTTTCTATTTTTTTTTTGTAAAATTTTTTCCAAAATGGAAAAAAATGTTGTAATTTTTTTTCCGAAATGGGTTTGGAATGTCACGAAACGTGGAAATTTTAAATTTGAGAAAAAAAATTTTTTTCGTCTATTCTATAGTAAGTAGTGATAAATAGACAAATAAATTTTCAAAAAAATGTTTAAAACTTTTCAAAAACATTTTTAAATTTGTTTGAATAGGTTTAGAATACCATGGAAATGTGGAAATTTTAAATCTGAACAAAGAAAAAAAATTCTATCTATTTAGTGGTAAAATTTTTTCAAAAATGGTAGAAAATTTTTTTATTTTTTTAATAGGTTTAGAACGCTATGAAACGTGGAAATTTTAAATTTGAACAAAGAAAAAAAATGTCCATCTGTTTTAATGGTAACATTTTTTTCAAGAATGTTGGTAAAAAAAAATGAAAGAAATTTTTTTTTGAAATAGGTTTAGAATGCCATGAAACGTGGAAATTTTAAATTTGAGCAAAAAAAATTTTTTTTAATTATTTATTCCCTATATAGTTTCCAGTGAAAGTTGTCGACATTTGACAATTTTACCTCACCTGGTACATCATTTTACATATTTTGCACAGAACCTAAAATTTCTAGAGTATTTTAAAAAATAATTATAAATTTTGAATGCGATTATTCAACATAATGTAAAGGAGGTATCTAACGAATCAAAAATTATTTTTAGTCTGTACCAACTCCATGGAAGTCCATATTCACATCCCTTCCATTCTGGGCGATAATAATCGCACATTGTGGCCAAAACTGGGGCTACTGGACGTTGCTTACAGAAATACCGAGTTATATGGAGGAAATATTAGGGTTCAAGATAGATTCTGTAAGTAGATATTTGAGATGTATAGTGTGTCCATGGATTAAGTTTGAAAATGTGAAAACTTTTTTATGTGTAAGTTTTAAAAGGATGAATCATTGTTTATATAAAAAGTCCGAAAATGATACTATTTTCAAAATTTATATACAGGATGCTAAATATTCACTAAAATGTGAAAAACTAAAATAAGAGTGAAGTATCTTTATGTGTAAAAATGTTGAGGAATGGCATTAAAAACAAATTTTATGGATTAAAATCTTGATATCCTACTACGTACTTCCTTCCATGTTCGTCTTTCAATCATCAACATGTTTACAAATAGTTTTTATCCGTCTTACTAAAATTTAATCTAGTATACATCAATAACACTTACTGTCATATCAATGGCTTGTCATAACATTTGAAGTAGCAAAAATATTTTCCTAAAAATGCTAAGAAAGAAACAACATATGTTTATTGTTAAATGCTTGAGGGGGGATATACCCTATAGTGAAGTAACAGCAAAATTTCATGGTCCAATTCTTTGGTTACGTGGTAGCTCCAATCTGACTATTGTGTATTTTTACTTACGAATATCAAAATCTCTACGTAGTGGCATTTAATAACGACTTAGATAGTTTAAACGAAAGTGGGGAGAAACTGCTGAAACAGAACAGAAAACTAATTTTGCGGTTGGAGGTAAAGATTTCATAATTGATTATAACTTTTAGTTCTTAAAACTTTTTGTTATTTTTTAAATATTCACAAATGAAGTCACTTTACTCTTTGTAGTTTCACATTTTTGTAAATATTTAGCATTCTGTATATACATTTTGAACAACAGTATTAACTTCGGACTTTTCATGAAAAGCAAGCGTTTTTGTAAAGAATGATTACTCTTCGCAACTTAAAAATAAAAAAGTTTTCCATCCTCAGAACTCCATATGTGGACATGCTGTGGATGATTACTAAAAATAAAAACATGTTTATTTCTTATTTAACTTTTAATTTACAGAATAGCTATCTTTCTGCTCTTCCGTACTTTGTCCAATGGCTAATAAGTTTAGTTTTGGGTCCTGTTGCTGATTTATTAGTAATGAAGAAAATATTAACTGTTGCAGCTAGTAGAAAGGTATTCAACTCTATTGGTAAGTAACAATAGCCTGGAATCATCCAATCTCAGGGCAATATGTTAAAAAAAAAGCTGCCTCTCATCATCTCGAGAATACGAATTAATTTTTCATTGAAACGCAAAATTATCACTTTACAGTGGCGCTGAAAGTGACAAATGCAATTTTAAAATGTCAATTGCCACCACAAAGTGGCAATTACCACGTCAACGTAATCTCAATACCATAAAATATAGTGTACCACAGGGCACAGTATTTGGTCCGCTGTTATTTATAATATATGTCACAGAGCTGTGCTCAATTCAAAGCAAAGGTAAAATTGTTAAGTACTATAATATAGCAATACTTTTTAATGACAACTCCTAAAACGATTTATAATCTAAAGTAAAACGGGACCTTGAAATGTTAAAAGATTGGTTAGAGTATAAACTGCTAACAATTACCTCTGCAAAACACACTCCTTATCTTTTTACTCTAAAGAGACACCAGCTTCTCAATTCTTTAATATATCCATTGAACGTAACCATTCTTGCTACACTGAAGAGTCTAAGAAAGAAATGAAATATTTGGGTGCGTATGTAGATGGACATCAAGAATAAATGCAAAAAATTGAGGTTCTTCAAATAAGTCAACAGAAAAAATTATAATAATTGCTCCACATGTTGCCCATTTTGACTGACACATATCTCTATGCATGTATCATAGTTTCCAAGATTTTTCTAAAAAGAATATTTTTGCGGGCCAACCTCATTAAGGGCCGGTACTTTCATCTATAGATAGCGACATTTATTCTCTAGAATAAGTCTTATCTAGAAGGTAAGCAAAAAATCGGTATTTTCACCTACAAATAGTGATATCAGTCAGATAAATATGCTTATTCCTAGGATAAACTATTCGGCGCCCAAACCGACGAATAAGGCTTTTATCTACCGGATAAATGAAGCCACGTCTACGCGCTTGCGCTCTGATTGGCAGTGCTATTCTATTTTCTAAGTTTTGAAAAGTTCTTTGTTGTTTTATGTTTAAGAATACTTTAGATAAGGTTTGGCCAGTGGTGACTTTTATAACTTTATAACTGGGTGATATTACGGACTTTCACGAGCCAAGGCGGGAAGAATAATAAAAAATACAATAACTGCTATTTATGTATTACCTCAATTTGTCCAAAAATATATCACATGAAACACAGTTTTATTTTATATATACCATTTAAAAATATGCAGACACAAAATCACACAATAAAAGCTATTTTAAACACTATCTATACTGACAATGACAAACAACCATGAAGTATAAAAATGACTTAAATGTCATTAACAGGTAAGCAATAATAGTAGGGGATTATTTCTATCTTTATTTGAAGTCATAACTTCTGCATACATTTCTCTTGTTTCACCACATCTTAAGTTGGCAATACTTACTTTGGGAAGTGTCTAAAATCTTATCCATCGAATTGTTAACCGAAGGTGTAATTTGAATGAAAGTACAGATACAAGATATCCAGTAGATAGCAAATTCTGGTTATCTTATCCTTCGGATAGTTATTCGCCGGATAAAGTATATTTATACTTAAGTGAAAGTACCGGGCCTAAGAAACAGTTACAGGGCAGTATTTTTAGCATATTGGATAAGTCCTCACCCCTTGATAATTTTCTACTAAGTACCATGTTTGTATCTAATTTAAATACATTACAAATATCATACTCAATTATATCTTTTTTAGGTCTGTTTATACCTGCTGTAGCGTTATTCTCTCTAAATTTTGTGGGCAGTACCCAGAAAGCATTCACCATAGTAATTCTGGTCATTGCCGTTGGTTTCAACGCTGGAGTATACAATGGATTCCAAGTTAATCACATAGATATATCTCCAATACATGCTGGGACACTCATGGCAATCACAAACAGTTCTGCTACCTTTTTTTCGATACTTGCGCCGCTGGCAGTAGATGCTTTAAAAGCAGTTACTGGATATGAAGAGGTAAGACAAAACACAGAAAACAATAGAAAACAATAGATCTTCCTTTGTTGCGACTATCAATGCGTACATGCGGCGATTCAAGAACAGAACTACAATACTTACCTCCTGGCACCCCCTAGCTACAGAGCTGCTATTCATATTAAACACATGTATAGGAGGTTTAATAAAAATATTTATTATCTCTATCCAATTCATTTCTTTCATCATTATTCACTGACTGTATACAGTCAAAATTTATTTCATGTCGTTTTTTTTTTATTACAGACCGTTAAATCCCTCTGGAACATAGTATTTTCCTTGGCAGCCGGTGTCTACGTAGTAGCGGGGATATTCTACATCTGCGCAGCTTCGGGAGATGTACAGCCCTGGGACAACATTGAAGCTAGCAGAAAAACAATCCCAGAAAACAACGTGCAACCTGGCTACAACCGTTATCAAAAGAAACTTTCTCGAGAGATGTATTTTGTAGACTAAGTCGTTCTTGTGTTTCGAATAGTATGTTAATTATTATTAGGGAACTTACATGGTACCATTGAGAGGTTTCTACTGTAAAATGTGATATATTTTCTTGTTCAAATGTTGAAAATTTTATAGCATAGGAGAGAATTAAAAATTTATTCCGAGAATTAAATGAAATAAACGTTTTTCTCTAGGTTGTTCGAATATCATAGAAAATAAGGAAAAAACAATAATACTAGCATCATTATTCGTCTTGCAACGATCTTTCACTGCTGCTGGTTTGAACTGACACTGTCAAAAATTATTTCTTGTGTTGAAGAGTTATTAATTTTGACAATGAAACTAATTTATTTTAAACTATGGTGGCTCTAAACATCAACGAATAGTGTATCAGCTAAATATAACATACATTATACAATTATGTGATCATCTGATTTATATTTAATAAATATATTTTTATAGTTCTTAAATTTATTTTATAATAACGTGATATTTACATAAACACGAAAACACAGCACACTTGATGAACGTTTCACCTAAGTTCGCGTTATGAGACACTTTTAGATGACCGACAGTACCTCCTATAGTGCACGAACATTTCGAATGGAAAATATTAGCAGTAATAACACAGGCGTGATACTCCCTTGTATTTTGAGCCACTAATTCCGATGCCGTAGTCAGGATTTTTCCCTACCTCAAAAAATAGCTAGAAACCAGTGAAAATCATAATTAGGAGGGGGATTAGGGAGAAACTCTGACGATGGCATCGGATTTAGCTACTCAAAATTATGGCTATGTAAAAAAAATAGGTACTAGTTTGCCCAAGTGGTTCAGAGGTGGGCCACCCTACGAGAGACGTAGTTAGCGTCACTGGCTTAAGCTGGCTAGCACAGTAAAGATACGGAAAGCAATAGGGCAGTGAGTTCAAGGCTTGGGCGCCATGATTACTTAGTATAATCAAGGAAAAAGAAAGATAAACAAAAGACACGTATTACATATATACAATAGTACTATATTACAAAAATACTATATTACAAAAAAAATGAACTATCACAGCATCCGCGATACTGTATAGCAAATTATCAAACAAATTAACCACGAAATTAATACTACGATGAAATATTTGCTACAACGAATTTAAGATATAAGTAACTACGAATTAATGTACGACAATGGATTAATTATAACAGCGAATTTAAAACATAATCTAACAAAAAAAATTATAGACTTCGTTTGAATCTAATATTTTAAATTTAAACACTTATGAACCAAAACTACATGTGAAAATAATCCCTTTTACATGTAACATTCAAAAGTACTTATCTTTCATTTTAATATCGTGATGAACGAAATCCCTAGCTGCTGTTCTCCGATGATTATAGATTTAAAAGTTGTGTAGACGGTTCGATGCATATACCTATTAACTATATACTGATAATACGCTATAAGCCACTATGTACGGAATTGAGGCTAGAGAAGGAGATAGTTATCCATCTCTAGAGAACTTTGGACCGAACGCGCACGCTCCGACGACACACGCGCGCTATTGTAATAGGTCAGTGGCCACGTGGCCAATTTCTCCGATTAGATTGTGACCATTTGACTTCTGTATTCAGTTGAACGGTCACAATCTCGCGTCACTAAGGCATGCGCACCATACCCAGAGCACTCTTAAAGGATAGAGAGACATGCTTTCCTTGGCGTCAAGTTACGAAAGAAACTCATAGTATATAGTTAATATGTATATGGTTCGATGGCAGAGGACCTCCATTTTCTCAATTGGAATGATTCGCACGTGGTCGCCTTAATTCCACTTTGAGGTTATGAAATCATAAAGAACATGCTCGTACATCGTTTGTCGCCAAGACAAAATTAAGTAATTTTCTTTGCCCAGAGAGTTTCATTTTACTTGGTGGAAAATCTTAAATATGAGTTGTGTTGAGAGATTTCGTGACAAAGATAAACGTAATATTCTTTTCCAAAGAGTTATTATAAAAAAAAAACGCATACAAAAACGTGGTATCAAACTTGATATAATCTTGCTTAAAGCAACAGTGCAACATCGAGACACTCCGACGTTAAAAGAATTAAACGTAGTACTTACTTATCAAAATTTTGTTTTAAAGAAAAACGTAGTACTTATAAAATTTCTATTTTTAAGAAAAACCTAAAACAATATTTTAAATGTTAAATGATATCTACCGGTATATTTGTTAAAAACCTTACCTCATGTGATCATCACGAGGTTTTTCAAATTCTAATATCCCCTGTACAGGCCAAACAAAATTATAAATACGTCTAATTAGTTCAATGGTTCGACGGGAAAGTTTCACTCGCCGTTATTTAGTTGAATTATCGTACATCGTGCGCTATCTATTATTCGTGAGCATTAACTGCTTACTGATGACATATGATTATTATAGTCTAAGGAATAAGGGCTCTATTAGCACCAGGGTTTGTGGGAATAAAATCTTCAATAATTTATAATTTTTCTAATAAATATTAACAGTGTAACGAAGGACGCTCTTGAGCATTCCGCATTTTACAAAATACAGGTGGGTATTACGGTTCGCTCAAGTATATGACTTTTATTTGTGTGTCTGTCCCAAGTAACAATTTAAATACTTACTCTATAGCTGTTAAACTCAAGTTAGGACGATCAAGTTTTATAGAGAAAAGGCAAATGTTGTGGTTTTACCATTGCTCTATGAAATTAATTTGAGGTTGTTGTAAATGCTGGGCTATAAATCTAATATGCTTTGAAATCACTAAGTTTCAGGTCGAACCTTCATAAAACCAACTGCTTGCTAGAGTTTTAATGAAGCAAACAAACATTTGTAGTAAATCAGTCTTAAACATAAAAGGATTTGGTTTACCTTTGCCCAGACTATAATGTTTTAAAACAGATAGTTTTAAAACTGTGACAAGAAATATACATATTCGTCGGCATTTTGTTTGTGCATGACGTACCTGGTTGGGGGTGAATTCGTAATGACAAGTTGTAGTGAAAATAACTATAATAACTAATTGGTTTTAAAGCGGTTGTGTTATGTTCTCAAATGGTTTAAAATTGGTTTTAAGACAAGCCTACAAGTTTTAAAAAATATATTAAGACCAATGAGGCTTAAAATATACTTTTACAAGAATAAATCGACATACTTAAAGAGCAATTGGTAATGTGTGACATTCAAAATTACCTGAATGCCACTTGTTAATTTTTATTCTAATAGCAATGAATTTTTGTAGTCTTAAACCACAATTCAGTAAACTTATTATTTAATTTTTCAGTCCAATCCCAAAGCCCTAGTCTTACTGAATCTGGAAGAAATTGTGTTCGTCAATCCAACTTTAAATTATAAATTAGCATACAAGCGCCATCTGTTACTTCTCTTGATAAACACCTACAAGTCATCTGGTACAACAAATATTTAAAAGAAGAAATCTGTATAAGTGAATAAATCCCAAAAATCAATAAACAAAATTATAAATCGATAATTCTGATTAAATTGGAACTCATGAATGCATAGGAATGATACAGTACAGTAATTGTGTAGATTTGTATTATATTTAAAGAATGATTTATGTTCCCACTACCAGCGACATCTCGCGTATAGAAGTGTAACTAGTTTTTTAGAGATCAAACACGGTATCCGAACAGTTCGTGATAGCCATTTTCCTTTTGACTTCGAGCAATACAGACGTGCTGTCCGATTAACACCTCATCTAGTGTGGTATGTTAATAGATAGTTGATAATATAAATATAATTACCTTCTGTAGTATTTGTTGTACATGTATTTGCAATTTAATTGTTGAATTTATCATAATTAAACGCGATGTTTGTTGATCACAAATTACCTTCATTCGCGGCGCGTGGCTTGAAAGAGACGCGGTCATGTTAATGTATGAACGGGGTATTTCGAGACATGTGTTTAACTCAGTATTAAGATATATTTAGAAGTAAATTTTATTAATGAGTAATTGAGGTTTAATAAGGGTTTAAAGACAGTTCGAATTTATTAAATTACGTTTTCGTAACCTTGTCGAATAATTAAAATTCAAAAGAATTTAACTCGATATTAGTAGGGGCGAGAAGGGCATGTTAATGTAATTTATTTAGAGAGATACCAGTAATGCATTAACGTGGGGATTTTATCAAACGCACTAAGAGTGCCCACTAATAAACAAGTAATTTCAAGTGTAGTAACAGATGATAACTCTTGTAGGAATGAGGTTTTAAGCTGACCCTTCAGTTTTGATGTTAAGTTGACCCTTCAGATTTGAAGTTAAGTTAATCCTTAAATTGGGAATTTTACCATACATTTGGCTTAACTGTGTGCCAGGAAAATTGGGTAGCTGCTATAATCCAGGAGAACCAGACTATTTGCCAAGGAGTTTTGTAATCCAAGGTTGGAGTGGCTTGGTATGGAATAGTCCTCGCTGGATGAGAGCACCAAGTTGTTTGGTTTGGTAACAGTTCCAACGTCTAAATTCTTGGGATCTCTACGGAGTCAATGATCGAGTGGTGGCAACACAAGAGGATTCAGTAAAACGAGGACCAGGGTTGGTTACTGCAGAACCCAGCCGGTGGTAATTGTATCAACTGAATTTGCTTTTCAACATTTCTTTTCAGCGTTCAACTTTCAACGACATTATTCAACTTTCGACAAACTTTTATACATTTCTAAATTGTTTTATGTTATATATTGCCTTCAGCTAATTATTAATTTTCTTCCATTTAATTATTTAATCACCGCTTAGCAATAATTTGTCATATTTTGTAAATTTTTTGGTCTTCAACCTAGTCAAACTTATTAATTAAATATATAACTTTCTGTAAGGAAGTAGCTACATCCAACCATAAGGTGTAACATTTCAATTAATCAAAATTAATCCATTTCAAATTTTATAATAGAGTCAATAAACCAGATATATTTAACTTAGTGTTGATAATTTCATGAGTATCTATAACATTAATTATCTCTGAGTAGTCACAGTCGTACAATTAGACAAGTACGTTATAGATGCTTCTTTTAATATGACTACTGGCGCCTAACCTAAAAAATAAAGTTTTTCTTGAATAATTTCCGAACCACGACCCAGTCTCCACTATCTAAACGAGAACCGGGCAACCTCAACTTCCTAACCTGCTGGGGGCAGAAGTTGGTGGTACAAATGTAATAGGCATTTTAAGGCAAAACATGTTTCAAGCAGAATTATTCACAGCTTATAGGGTTTATACATACAGCCGCCATTTAATTTCCGGTCGTCGAGGAATACAACGGTCAGCCATATTGAGAATGTCCCAGATTGAAGAAAAAATTGTAATTTGTATCTAATAGAAATGTTTTACAAAAAGAATTTACATATACTAAACCATATTACGGACAGACGATACAGCTCTCTTTACTTTCTACTAAGTCACAAAAAGAAATTAAAGAAATTAATTATTATTTACAGTTCACTAGATTTACAGTTCATTACAAGTCATTCATCTTTAACTGATTTCCTGTCTTTTAAGTTATGCTAAACCAAGCATGGTTTTATAATACTCTTCATATACTTTCCGAGTAAAGCTTTAGATAATTCATCATACCTGGAAAGTTTTAATAGTAGTCTTAAAAAAAGAGCATGTAGGCCCTTCTCTAGATGGGCCCCTGTACTCTTATAAAGGTTTTAAATCGGCTCCATAGAGTCCTCCCAAACTATTTACGTTTGTAAGTAGTCTTCGAAATAAGTTTTTAGGACAACTTATAGATTAGGTACTTTAAAAAAATGTTACTTGGGGTGTTAACATTTGGTACCTATTTCAAGCAACGTATACTAAGAGAAGTAATTGGTGAAACAAGAGTGGGGACTCGTAAGAGAGTACTTTCAGCAAGCAGTCAAAGTGTGACAGAAATCGATATAGACGCCATTGTTTTGGTGGCAAACAAATCTTAAACACCAAACTGAATTTTTTTCAAAGTACAAGTGACCAAAAGTGATATGGTACATTTTATACAGTATGCATGATGGTAGTATATTGAGTATACTCTGTGTAAGTAGCAGCGAAAAGAAAATAGCAGGGGCAAGGTTCCATAGATTATAAAATAAATGCAAATCATGTGGATTGTGAGATAGTTATTTTGAAACAAGTGAATAGAACAATTAAGCGATTAAAACAATCGGTGCATCAGATATTGCCTGAGAAGTGGTACAGGAACACGTAAATACTTAAAGATTAGATAAAAAATTAGTTGCTACCCTATTCACTTGGTACAAGTTCACTCTTAAATTATATGCCAGTTTCTTCCTAGTCACTTGACCAAAAAATGAAATTATATAAAATGTGCATCTATGTAGAATGGATATTCGAGGAGAACTGTTGAGTACTTTACATATTTGGTACATTTTCAGAGTCTACATACAAGAAATACATTATGAGTGTCGAGTCTAACGCCCCAAAAACAGCACCGATTGCACCGAAGCCGAGTAAGTTATATGTTGGTGTAAATGTGCATGCCCAGATGGAGATTTTTAACTAGTCTATTATTTGGGTTGAGCGTTGAGTTGAGTCAAAACACGCAACAACACATTCCTAAGATGTAGAAAAATTTAATAATAATAATAGTAATTTTCACTGACGATGGTTAACAAACCGAAACGTAAGAGAATATAATAATTATCATTTAAACTGATCGGAAAATCCTAGGATACATATCTGACTTTGGTTAGATTTGTATGAAAATATCTGTTCCTTCAGTGGCATCCTCAACTGGCTCACACTAATTCATATTATTAAAAAATATCAGCACAACAGACAACTGCTTAATCTAGTTCTGTCTTTCTCAGCAAACTTTTGGGGAGTACGTTACACGCAATACATTCTTCTGCTCTTTGCAATGGTCATTGGTTTCGGAATACGTTGCATTCTCAATGTTGCCGTCATTGCGATGATTAGTGATGATCCTCCAAATGAAAGTGTACCGGTAAGTAACACACAATTACTTTAATATACGAGCCTGTCTAAACTGACTATTCAAAAGTCGTAATATGTTTGTCGACCGTGGCTAAATAAATGTATTCTACATGAAATTACACCATGTACTGATCACAAGACAAAATAAATATGGAATACTGGAGAAAAAATCTTATAGAAACCCCATAAAAACTAAAAGAATACATTTTAATATAAATGACACATTTATTTCTGATACCGGTGAAGCATAGTAGTTAATTCTATAGTGCACTTTTTCTCTTCAATTGCTAATAATTATAATAATTATTTATTTATCCAAACGATCATTTATATGAATAGGACAAGTGAAATACTATTAAGAAAATCGTTGGCATCAATGCATTTCTTCTGTGCACTTTCTCCGATTTTAATGGAGCATAGACAGACAAGTTTTGTGTAACTGGTAGTTTAGTTTATCAATGTAGTTTATTTCTTTATTTAAATTGACAAAAAGTAAAAATTAAAATTGAAAAGGTATTAAACATGGGTAAATAAATAGAAAAATACCCATAACTGGAAAACTAAAACTGAAACTAAAACTGATTACCTCATAAACAAACGAACATACAGGGTGTACAAAATATTCTCTAGGGCCTCTTTCTCGAAAAAAACTCTTTTTATCGCGATACAGAACCCTTCCCTGCACTTGCACCATAAATGGATATTTACCTGTGGAACGGTGTTGCGGCGCGCTAAAACGTAGATTTCTGAGAAACATAAAACCATATACGTCTGATATCTGACAATGATTTTTTAATTCGTGCCCATTTTCCACAATAATATTAAGCAGAACTAGACTAGTAAATTTAGTCAATACATTGGACTGTTCATGAAATAAACTTTTAACGTTTCAGATGATGAGTCACCCTTGTATTGCTTAAAAAGCAAAACAATTTTGTAAAGGGCAATACCAATAAAATGAAAGGTGATTATTTTTCTGACGAAACGTTGTAAAATTGTCAAGTGTGACATACCCACGAATTTAGCATTTCAAATGCTTTAAAACTTTTAGATAAAAAAGACAGGTCCGTATTTAAAAAATATTGTTGATTGTGGCCCTGGAGAGACGAAACGTTGTAATCAAAATTTAAATACGACCAGTTGCAGCAAAGTCAATTTATAACATAACATTTTAATGATTTTTTTTTTTTGTAATAACAGCGCTAGAGAAAAAACAGAAAATGAGCTACTTCGGGTTTTATCGTGATATCTCCGGAACCAGTCGGAATATTTTTTATTTTTATAGCCCATTTTATTGACCCACACGTACTAAAATGTTAAACAGTTCACTTGACGCACGTCTCATCAAATAAGTAGGCATCATCAGTTGGTGACTAAAAACAAACTTCTAGAAATATTTCCTAATATGACTTAATTTCTTTTAGACTTACCCTGAATGGACCAGTAAAAAGAACATAATGCTCTCGTCCTTCCTTTGGGGCTACGTTTGTTTTCAAATCGGCGCTGGACAAATAGCGAAGAACTACGGAGCAAAGTTATTTTTAGGAGGCGCCATCTTCATAAATTCACTGTTTACAGCGCTTGTGCCTGTGTTTGGAGCCCAGTTCGGATACGTGGGCGTCATAGTATGTAGAGTGATCCAGGGTATGAGCCAGGGATTCCTTTTTCCCTCTATCCACAATTTACTCAGCTCCTGGACACCTATTTATGACAGAGCGAAAGTTGGAAGTTTCGTTTATGCTGGTGAGGATTTGTTAGTATGAACTGGCGATTTCATGGCTACAGATTACACATGTATCATTCATATATTTTGAATCATCTGCAGATAATATCAACATGGTTAGTGAAACTTTCCTCGAGTATATTATTCCAATATACCGTGATATTTACCTCCGTCATAGAGATGATCAGAGAATAAAATGCTGCTTTATATGTCATCTGTTTGTAACGATTATGTCAAAGTTTTTCAAGTTACTTGTGACACTGATAATTTAGATGTACACGTGTTCTGATGTAATAACTGGGGTTATATTCCCATACCAATATGATTAAATCAGACATTACCATTGGTTTAGTGGGGAGTGTCTCAATTACTTTTGCAGACTCCGTCGATATTATAGTAAATTAATCAAACCGTAACTGTGCTTACCCTTCTCCTAGGTGATGGTATCCTTTACCCTGTACACTACAAATAGGATATTTCACAACTGAACCTCCCTGAATTTTAGATTGAACTTCTCTACGTATCGAATAATAAAACATACGATTTCTCAAACACTTAACCACTATATTTACAGACATAATAAAAACAAATGAAAGTAAACAAACACAAACATTTCACGATGAAATAAATTAACGAACGATAGTTACACAGTATAAGATGAAGTGGCTCGCAGCAATTTCAAATCTTGAGATAAATCGCGGGTCAAATATTCTTAGGTTAATTACATCACATAAAACGTTATGACGACAAAATACCGAACAAATTTACATAAACTTTAAAGCAGAAAAGCGTTCGCGCTTCGAGTATTTAAATATTTATTATTCCCCTGTAGATGTTGACTAAAGAGACGCTAAACCAGACGTGCCACTTTTACCTCCTCGAAATAAGACTTCTCAAAGGTGGGTGGTACAGCCTGAAACCTCTACCAATTAAAAGGTTCCCTACGTTAAACTGTACTTAAATTGGAAGTTACCTAACGGACGATGGGACGAAAAATAACTTTATGTGTATCACATGATGCTGTAAATCCTTAATATTTCATTATATTTTAATTTGCCCTATCTAACATTTACACCAGTAAGGCACATGAAAAAAAATCTTTGCTTTTATAGAGGAGTAAACTTACCTTAGTGGCCTATCTAGTTTTACTACAAAAATTATTATATATAATCTCTGGAAGGCCGTGTGAATCAACTGCTTCAGTCCTGAAAATCTACCTTGGCCCTACGATGCGACGCGCTGTCGAATTTTATGATAACAACCAGGCTGTGAATACATTTGTCTGAATATTCTCGGTTCCTAGAAGGACTTGTAGCAAAACAAATTGTCCAGACATAAAGTAATTTAGATAGTTACTTCTTCCTTACATGGGACTTTTTAAAAGTGTCGATCCTCAATAAACTACCCAAGTCAAAAGGACAAATTTCCGAAGGTCTAACAAAACCGAACGAAATTAGACACCATAATTTAGATATTTAGTGTTGACTTCAATGGACTAAACTATCGACCATTGAAAGATTACCGAGATTTGAAACGCATAAATAGCGGTTGTTTTACATACAGCAAGGCCGTACTTGACTACTAGCCCGAGACCTCACGACACCGAGGGTGAAAGAGTTTTGTAAAATCTAATATTAATTTACTAGTTTATTCATTTATTGGTCTATTCAAAAATAGTGGTCAGCCTGCGCGCTGGTAGAACAGCGAGTAGTTAGCTCGCATTTTCATAGAATCGATTCACAGTGGGAAATTTGCTACTTTCTTTGAACAAAATCCCATTTGACTAACACGTTTTGACCAATTTAAATACACTCTTTCTTAGAAACTCGTGAATGATTCTAGTTTACCCTCCGATTGCTACAATTTGAATATCTTTTTTTTGATGAACGTATCTGACCCAGTATCGGAACATCAATTTTTTTTTTCTTTACAAAAATAGTGATTACCCTATATTGTAAATCACCGTAATTTTATAGTTCAATTTCATGTTTTTTGGGTCGCTGATTAAGAATATGATACTCAACTTGTCCAATAGTGGTACAATTTTTAAATATTAACCATTTTTAAACGGTTTTATTTAGCTTATATTGTTTGTGTATTGTTTGGGTCATATCTAGTAAATGAAATTTTACCCCCTTCCTGTTGACCGATTGATCTGAAATTTGGTACACACCTTGAGTTAAGACGACAATACAATTATGTAAGTATATTCATTGTCATTGTACATCCAAGATGGCCGCCGCCACAAAATGGCCGATTATATATTTTTCTTCAACCCCCTCAATATGGGTATGAAATAATATAAAAGGGTTTAAGTAGTAAAATGCAGTACATCATGAAAAAATTCAAAACTCAAGATGGCCGCCACCACAAAATGGCGGATTACTTTTGTTTTCAATCCCCTCAATATGGGTATCAAATGAAAGGGCTTGACAAGTAGAACACAGTACACTGTAGAAGTAACTAAAATAAAAAACTAAAAATTTGAAAATAAAGTAAGTAAAACATTTTTTTTTTAAGTTAAACTGTTTTATTGTAAAGAAACATAATAATGATGCAGATAATGTACTAAAAGCTAAAAAGGTGTTATAGGTTCTTGTTCCATAGATTGACAAACGTCATTAACAACTTCTTCTGTACACATGGTTGGCCTACCAACACCTTTATGAGTCACACAGTCAGTGTTGCGAAACACACAAACACAATTACTCTCAGATTCATAAAAGTCCTTTAGTATTACTACTAAGTATAGGAAGCGTGCCCGAAAATCGCCGAAACCTAAACACTGACTGCCAAATTACATTAGCTAGCACACCAGTTTAGCACACCAAGAAACTTATTTTAATGTCAGAAAAGAAAGAAAACTTCAACAGAACTAATGACATATTTTGAAAATAAAAGGACGATTGATATAACCATTGCAAGAAGATGACAAAAGCTATGACAGCAGTGCCATGACCACGACCATTGAATGTCATCGTCCTGGCCGTTGAATGCCAGGACCATCCTTAACTAAGATAATATTTGATATCGAGATAGTACTACACAGAGTTTCTGTGTTTGTGGGCTTATTCCATCTTCATCAGTGTTTAACAGAGGTTTCTTGCACTTGCAGGTAGCCCACTGGGAAATGTACTCGCCATGCCTATAACAGGCAGCATAGCTGCTTCCTCGGTTGGGTGGCCTGTGGTATTTTATCTTTATGGCGCTCTCGGAATGGCATGGTCTATAGTTTGGGTGTTTCTTGGTTCAAATAGTCCCTCAAATTACAGAAATATATCGCCAGAGGAGAAGAGATATATTGAGGCGGGGCTACCTACCGAGGAAAAGGAGGTAAGTTATTTTACTAACTAAAAACATAAAGTGAATTACATATTTACAGTTGGTACCAACACCATGGAAATCGATATTGACGTCTTTACCGTTCTGGTCGATACTTGTTTCCCATACTGGTCAAGCATGGGGGTTCTGGACTTTGCTTGCTGAAGCTCCAAGTTATATGGAAAATATCTTAGGATACAAGATAGCAGCTGTAAGTCTCCTAATATTAACACTTAAAGCGGCATATGATCGATACTGCGTTGCTCTTTCTCATTATGTACAAATCATTATAAATCTCATTTTTCTTGTACATATTCCTAAGTGGGTATCTGGCTAGTTCCAGAATAAGTAAATGAGAAAGACAAATTGGCATATATTATAACTTAAAATGAACTTGTTTTACTCCCTTGTGTTGCTCGGGTAGAATCTTGTGTCCATGTCCTATGTGGATTTGGCAATAAAATCGGCATGTGCATATAAAAATATCCAGATTGGATATCCGGAACTAGCAGCAATGCCTACCGTACGCTGGTTAATCAATCAATCAATTCTAACGTCAATACTCACGAGTAAGTAATATTTATGTGGCAACATCAGGTGTTCCGCAAGGATCAATTCTGGGACCGTTACTTTTTAATATATTTATAAATGATATTGTGGAAGTTACTCAAATCGACTGTTTGCGGATGGTCTCAAACTTCTTAGGACAATTAGTTCCATAGCGGACTGCAATCTATTACAAAACAGCCTCTCCAACGTATCTAATTGGTGTGTTCGAAATAAGTTAAACCTAAATGTGTCCAAGTGCAACGTTATGTCCTACACAACAAAAACTCATGCCCACCACTTTTAATTATAGCATAGACAATGTGGAACTCCAAAGACCCGTGACTTTCAAGGACTTTGGAGTAAATTTTGAACTTTCCTTTGTACCCCACATAAATAACAAGTTCAGAATCTTTTAAGATTTTGGGATTTCTATTCAGATCAAGCAGAGAGTTTACCAATACTGCTACTCTAAAATTACTACCTGTGCTTTTGTCCGGTCCAAACCTGAATACGCGTCACTCATCTGGAACCCTCATTACGTAACTCATGTTAATAAAATAGAAAGAGTACAAAGGCGATTTGTAAAATTATTGTGGTTCAAGTGTGATGGAGTATACCCATCAATTGGTTTTCCACATCTAGAACTCTTGATGGAACTCTCGATGGACATCTTGAGAACAGGCGGGTTGGCTACTATCAAATATTTTTACATAATCTAACACATAACAAGATCGATTACCCAGAATTTTTAAATACATTACAATTTTATGTCCCATTAAATACTCGGATAATGCAAACTTTTTATCTTCTCACTCCGCGCTCTAATAGACTTAAATGTTCTCCTCTATTCTCAATGTGTCAAATTACAACAAACATTGTGACAAATTTGATATTTTCAGCTGCACTGTTAATTCCATAAAAGATTTTTATAGCCATTGATTCTTTGTTTTTCTTTGGATTCTGTTTTTATATAGTTTTATTATTGTGCTTATCTTATAATGCATATTTTTATATTTCTTGTCTTTGATATTTGTTTTTCTTTAGTTATACTTTATATTTCTTTAATGTATATTGTATATACTTAATATTTTGTTTTTATGTTTCCGTCCTGCTCTGTAAATGGGTTGTCTTTGATATTTGTTTTTCTTTAGTTATACTTTATATTTCTTTAATGTATATTGTATATACTTAATATTTTGTTTTTATGTTTCCGTCCTGCTCTGTAAATGGGTTATACCTGTTGAGCAGTGTATGTTAAATAAATAAATGAATAAATAAATTTAGGATTTCCAAGCATTTGACCGATCTATTCATGTCTATAATTATTATATTTCTTGAACATAGAGCAAAAAAATTCAATCGGATCTTATACATCCAATGTAAATATTAGTATATTATCACTAGGAGTATGAATATCAATGTCAAACCAATTTTAATTTTATTGATTCAATTAATGCATATACGGGTTGGAACAACGTTGCGACTACGCCAAATCCGACTTCAGGTTGTCAAAACCAACGTCCATAAGACGTGGAACTGCCACTTAGAATTATAAAAGCAAAAACAAAGCCAAATATTAGTACAAATAGTACAGAATATGTAAAAATAGAAATCATTCACGAAACATTGACCATTTTATTTCTTTTTCTACTTCCATCTTTAAAATGGCGTTTATCGTATACGTTTCCATGACGCTAAATAATCCTTTAAACACGCTTTCGACAAACCGTGACTTCGTGCATTTTAGTCACAGGCTGAACTTAGCAACGAGATATTAGTCACGGCTGAGGTTAATTCTAGATATTTTAATGGCAAAAATCAAGTTAGTTTTCCGTAATTCTTGTCATCAATCTGTCAAAATAAATCGACGCGTTGTGACAAGAGACAAGTAATTTTGTATTTTTTACTGTTACCATGTAATTGATACGTTAATAAATGAAATATTAAAATAACTTCCAAATTTTTTATTTAGATATTTGCTGTCGTAGAAAAAGTATAGTATGCAACACGTTTTATAAACTTGTTAGTCACTCATTTTATTAAACACTCGCTCCGCTACGCGTCGCTCGCGATTAATAAAACTCGTGACTAAAATGACGTTTATAAAACTTGTTACATAATATACTATTATATAAACTAAAATAATTTTATAGGAGAAATCAGGCTAACGTTTGATAACTTTGGTACAAGTACAAGTATTTTGACAGTTCATATAAAAGTTACGATCAAGTTTATTTATTAAACTCTTTATGATAGTATGTAAAACGCATTGGTAAATGGAGCAGTAGAACCATAATGATATGACTAACATAATCTCAAATTTTATGTTTTATAAGTTATTCTCATTTTTAATGTATTTATTTGCATTTCTAGATTGGAACCAGTGTAACATTAATAAACTAAACTAATGTTAGACACGGAATTTGTAATTTTGTTGTATTAGCAAATTGGTATTTACAACCTATAATTAACGACTTTTTTTTAATATTTAACGATATGAAAAAAAAATGTTTTCTATATGAGAGGGTTTATTATGCGCGTGTGGAATTTCTTCTCTTTCGCTCATATTGCAACTACAGATCATGAACAGTGCAAGTTCAGAAACAACATCCATGACACATCAGATTAATTTCTGAGAACCCATCATTAACTAACTTTTAAACACATTTTATTTTACAGAACAGTTACCTCTCTGCTCTTCCATACTTCGTCCAGTGGGTGCTGAGTTTCATTCTAAGTCCTATTGCCGACTGGATAATCGTAAAGAAAATATTGAGCCGGAGGGTCAGTAGAAAATTATTCAATTGCATTGGTACGTATGGCCAATTTATTTTCGATTTGAATTGATGTTGGTCCATAGCAGTCCTGCAGACCACAGGCTTTTTGCTTGCGTCATCGGGACTAGGTCTCAAAGTGGCTCATATTTTTGTCAAGTTTTTGCTTTTATAAAAAAAATTACTACTTTTTAATGTCTGCCAAAGCTTGCGAAGTTATATCTGTCTGCAAATATTTTGTTCGCAATCTTGACGTTAAAACCTAACCGCTGAATTAGAGAAAACGCTATCTCCGATGCTGTGAAGGAAGTCTAATTTCTGAGACATTCCATGGGTCTTCTTCTCTTCCGCAGCAATAATAATATCCATCTGCGTAGATTTTTGTCTGCCACTTTGTAATGAACAAAAAAAGTCACCTTGAAGCCTTGCCTCGATGACGTAAGCGAAAAATCAGCCATAGCGTACTATACTACCATAAAGTATAAACAGCGTTCTCATTCAAAGTTTTGTTTATTCGTACCAATTATGTCAAGGGTAAAAATTAACTGATAACCAAATTGTCGATATGATCAAATTACGCATTATTTTTCCTATTTAATAGTAAAGATGTTGTAATAATTAGATACGGCAGATAAGAATTTAATTGTCATTTGTGTTAAGTACATTGAAAAATTCTTCCTGTTAAATCAAATATTGATATATTTGCCAACTATTTTTGCTTACTAAGGTTTCCCCACTTTCCCTCTCACATTCACAAACGGTAAACTAGAAACATTTGAGAGCTTTCTGAAATTAACCTTCTGTTCATTGTTCCTTGTTTTACTTTACTTGATAATAATTATAGGTCTAATAATAATTATATTATTATTTTGCTTCGAATTCAATTATATTAAATACTGAAGATAAACCGTCTCTATTACCATGGTTGCTATAGTTGGTCCAGATGCCTCACAGATCCCAAAGAGAGGGGAGATCCCGCGCAAACACTCCGACCAGAAATATTAAATACCCCCTTAACCTCCAAGATGGCACCAAAAATGAACTTTTGTTTTAATTTTAAATGAAACTAGAAATGTGTCAATGCTGGTAACTCCACTATATACTCCAGCTTCTAGCAAACGAAATTTCAGGTAAAAACATGTATTTCGTCGTTTAAAGTCCCCATAGATATGTGACACCCGTGAAAAATTTTACAGAGGATCAAATGGCAGAGTTAACACTTTTAAATAATATGGTTTTTAAAGTTTTAATCTTCATATAGCTGAGAAACAATGCACACTAAAAAGTCCTACATACAGTTCAAACCATGAGTGTTGTCGTTCACGTCATCATCTTTTAATTTCCGAAAGAAATCGACTCAAGGTCGCAGAATAATAATGATAATGCTCTTTATTTAAGTAGACATGCATTACATGTACATAAAAAACGTCACAATAAAATAGAATACAATAATGGTTTTCAATAATTAGATAAAAACCTAGTCACAAGATTTTATTAACGTGTATATGGGGAGCTACCAACAACAAACATATTGATAACCTAGTCAACACAAAATCTCCGTAAATGTAATAATTATAAAATAATTTTTTTAACATTGGAAATGTTTGTTTTCGTATATGGGGTCTCTACCCCATATACGAAAACAAACAAGCACTGGTAACTCTTTACCAGTGCTTGTTCAAGGTCAAAAGATAGCGGTGTCGCGGCACAGTAGAGAGAAGACCAGTAGGTTCACTTACTCTTAAGATTTGTTGTAATCGATTTTATTTTTTATGAATCCACTGCGCATTCGATATTTGTACGCTCATCTACATATACGCTGCTCGAGCTAGAAAATGCTAATAAACTGGCCAACACTTACAATGACACTAAATTATTTTTGTTCGACGATATCCTTGGCAGATGATTTTTTTTGCGATTGAATTTAATGTTTACTGATTAATCAATAAGTAGTGAATTAAAATTTGACCTGCCTTTACTAAAATTTATTACATAACATCCGCGTCTGACGTCACAGACTGAAAATGTATGAGTTTATATTATTCAAGCAAAAATGTGTACACGGCTGCCGAAAAGGCCCGCCACTATCTATTAGGCTGCTGCGCTTGCCAATTACATTACCTACCGTATCGGGAGGTTACCTAAAAGTTGTACAGCGCTGACGGTAGAACACAAAAGTGTACAGCTTGCTACAAATAGGTGCCTGCTTGCAAATAAATAATGTGTTAGAATTGCAACTAACTGATATAGGTTGTCTGTTATACAAATTGAGTGACAATAATAATATCTGATAGACTCGACCTTTACTTGGTGAAAATCCATTATCACTAATGAAATAAAAAACACTAACTGTTTTTCACGTTTTCACATGTATTACGTCAACATGACGATCGTTTCGCTAAAACATTAGCTTCATCAGATGAGCGCACTGTAACACTGTTTTAGCGAAACGATCGTCATGTTGACGTAATACATGTGAAAACGTGAAAAACAGTTAGTGTTTTTTATTTCATTAGTAATAATAATATCTCTTTGTTTCAAAGTAATGTGTCGCGGTCGACTGAGACTATCATATGCAACGGCTGATATACGCAAATGTAATATGGGTTGCATGTATCACTGGGGGTCAAGTTATCAGTTTTCATTTAAGGTGGAAATACAGCGGTGCAGTGGATCGTGCTAAAAGTTGAAAAAGTTGAAAAACTTTATGTTTTATGTATGATGTTATCATTTCCAATGTCCCGATGATGCAAGGATTGCGAGATCTGTGAATTTTTTTTAGAGATAAGAGAAAGAAAAATACAATATACGAAAATAAAAACATATATAACAGTTATGCAATATTTGTCACCAGTGTTATGATACGTATTTTTTTTTACCAGTTCTATGTTCTATTCTAGTAACTAATATATTTACAATTATGGTTATTGCTTTGGTGTAGATTTGTATATATTTTCCGAGATATTTTCGTTCATATAAAATATTCACTTTTAATACCGGTCGAGACATCTATCTGTTTTATGTGCAACTGCGTATAGCAGTTAATTTAAAAACCGATTTGATGAGGGAAAAAAAGGAACAAGAAATTTTATCGATCCGAGCGGCTGAGTTTGTTCGACCGCCGGCGTGATTTGGTAAAAAGAGAAGACGTGTGTATAGTGCAAAATTATTATAAATATCGTGATATACGGCTTATGCACTATCACACATATAAAAGACGAGTCATTTGGGTTGTTGTATGGTGTATGGAACTTTGGCTGTCTTTGATCCTAGAAGGGATGATTTTCTCAGATGGTGAGGAGTATAAAAACGTCTCTAGAATTGCATAGGGTATAATTCGCACTAGAGGTGAGTGTTACACTCCATCCATTGTCGTTATTTAATTTTTATCAGTGGTCTAGCAATAACACTTGTTTCTCTAATTTTTAGGCGTTTTATTCCTGTTGGTTTAGCTTCGTGACAGGGTGTCATTTTAAGACTGTTGTCCATAAATAAAGTGAATCGATGTTATATGAAAGAGAATTATATAGCTACATATATACTGGGTGTCGTCCTTATACATGGCCTAGTTGGGGGAGTAACTGTTGATTCTTTTTGGTACCTGTGGAGGTTCTGGGGAAGGCCAAACCCGGGGTGGTAACCTGTCATCTCGAGGAGACGGACAAGGAAAGAATACGATAAGTACCACATAGTGGATGTGTCTAGTACAACCTGTTTCGGTAAACAATTACAAAAAGAATTTGCCTATCTAAATCCCGTTTTTACCCTCTTATTGGTGTGATCCACTATTTCTTCAAACTAGATATAATTTATTATTAGATAAGTTTACTTCATACAACATCACTGAATAAAGTTGCCTATTGGCTATACCTTTTAACAATTTGTGTAACGACCATTCAGATAAAGATCGCTTTGATTTTATTCTGCTTTCTAATTTGCGATATCTTTATCAAAGGGTCGCACTCTCGAGAGGGTAGGTCACCTATATACCTTGTAAAATGTTGGTGCCAGAAATATCCGGGATGCATTCCCCCCCCCCCTGGTCTAGTCATTCATATTAATTATTGTCAAAAGTGTATATATATGCATATGTAAATATATTTTCCTATTAAACCCTTATTTTGATCATTAAGTACGTTGCTTGATTTATTCAGAAGGCTTATCGTAAATTTGCACCTAATTTAGTGACTTTGTTAACTAAGAAGGGTATGTAGTCATTTAGAAATCACTTGGCGCCCTTAAAGTATCTCGAGTATTAATACAATAGCAAATAATACCACAAATCGGACCACCCCGACTCCACTGAGCTTATTTTAGTCGGTGCATACTCTTGCTGTTACCACCGCAAAAAATTACGTAACAGTTAAGAGGTAATACTAACAAATTCTTACAGACTGTAAATTACTTTTTGTACGTCTTAAACTTAAACTGGATAAACCGATTGATATTAGACTTAACAATCAAACAATATGATAAAATATATAAATCTGGCAGCGTTAGTATTCCAAGTAAAGCAAACAAATATCTACATGAATGTGTAGAACGTTTGAACAACATAGTCCTAATAATTTTTTTTGTATGATGATTGCACCTGTGCAAAGTAACAAGCTTTAAGTATTACTAAACTTACATAAGAACGACATTGCCAGATGACATAGCATCTAACTAACATTTTTTTTATTAAGTCTTCAATATGTTCAAACCAGTTTAAATTACTATCAATAGTTATACCTAATAGTTTTACAAAGTGACTGTTTTCTATGGATAAATTATTGATTCTTACTAATAAGCTATAATTAGAACTGTTATTAGCAAACATCAACATGTGAATTTTTGTCCCATTAAGTTTTAGTCCAAATTTGTTGTAATAACTATTCATTAGTGAGATGCAGATGATTGCAGTACTTGACAACTCATATACAATGTCTGCCGTTGATGCAACTGCCACATCAGCAAATTGAGCAACATGGAAGGCATTCGTTGCTTTTAAGTGGCTTCGCGGATCGTTTATAAAAATAAGAAAGAGAAGAGGTTCCAAGGTGCTACCTTGGGGAACTCCCGTTGGCACCAGCTTAGCATTAGATTGATACGATATGCTACCTGCTTTTTATATGACTTTCTGAGTACATTGAATGGCACGCATGGTCGTAACATTTGAAAAGAGTTTTCTGTAATATAACAATTATTACTTCATACAATTTAAATATTATAATATAATATTCTCGCCAAGCGACAACACTATTTCAGCAGTCGGATAGACTAACTACAAAAACTACACAATCAACTACGCCAGCTGATAGAATAGTCTTGGATAAGCATATAAATTGATGACATGAGCGACAACATTCATGATTTGGATTGTAAGTGATACAGTTCTTTAAATTTAAATACTTTTCAGGAATGTTTTCGTCAGGTATTGCACTGTTGATATTAAATTTTCTGGGAAGCACACAACGCGAACTCACCATAATCGTTCTGGTCATCGGTGTTGGACTGAATGCTGGCGTACTAAGCGGTTTTCAAGTTAACCACATAGATATATCGCCGGTACATGCTGGAACTCTCATGGCACTGACCAATACTGCTGCCACGGTTTTGTCAATTTTAGCACCGCTGGCAGTTGATGCTATCAAATCGATCAGCGGGTACGAGGAGGTAAGGAAATTTGATTTTCATTGTTTTAATAATATCCTGATGGTGAATATCTGGCTAGTAGTACTCATGTTGACTACACAGTTTAGTTTTTAAGGTTGCTGGAAATACTTCAATGTAAAAATATGCGTAAAATTCGCTTATTATCTAGTCGCTGAGGATTAAAAATGTTTAAACTTCTTATTTTGTAGTTATTCTGAATAGCTAAGGAAATTTTTTATCTATGGACATTTTCTCACTATTTAATAATTATGGGGAAAAGTGCATGGTATAAAATCGACAATATCACCAGGAGTATATATCTGAGTCTTGGACATCCAAAGGCTATTGTGTTCTTTTTTATATCAACAATTTAGTTTTTTAAACAGCGTTTTTTTTAGGTAAAAAGGTGAATTGGGAGTCGTGTTGGTCTAGGCTCGTGTATAGACGTGCTGTAAGACGCTCCCAAAAAAACTCTAAAAAAGCGGTAAAAACCACGTTAAACTCGTTAAAATTTAAGCCATGGATACATCAGGAAATTCTGCGCGATGTGAAACGTCATAACAGAAAAACAAAGTTCATATGGAGTTAATAATTGCACGTACAGATTCTTTAATAGTATCAAATAAAGCAAGTGCAAGTGCTTATATCTATGCCAAGACGACCGAGCACCTTTTCTTACGTGGTTTTGTGCGATAAAGTAAATATCTGGCAATATAATATACCATCAGTGAAAGCTGGTTTCTAACGAGTGGAAGTAATAACATAAGAAAAGGATGAAACGATAAGTTTCTATTTTTATTTATTTTTAAGTGTCATTTATTGGTTTAATAAACCTTGCCACACGTAAAGGTAAATATAACCGATTTTAGAGGTCCGGTCGGAGTTTTGGGTATTTGAGTACGTACATAACATACGAAATTGTGTAGGGACGTTAAGAGTTCCGAGTCGTTTCAAACTTTCAGAAAGTATACCTTTTGTTTGAAACAAAATGCCCTGAAATTTTGGTGCCCAAATAATAAACCCTATGGACACAAATGAATCTGATATCTAGAATTTGATTTGACCGCCATTTTATACCATTAAGTCCAAAATGAATCGTTCGTTTTTCAAAATGTTGATCTCGATGCCAACTTTCCATTGATATTAAAAATAGTTCATTGATCAAGTCATTTTGGTCATTTATTTGGCATTTATTTATAAACCAAATAACAACAAATGGATTTCGTGGGCCATTTCAGATAGACGAAAATTAACTTTGTTTTAAATTACAGTTCTTGCAATTATTTTTCTTTTTCAGACATTTCTTCAAACTGGTGGAAGAAAATCCATTTGTTGTTATTTGGTTTAAAAATAAATGCGTAAAAAGTGGCCAAAATCGCTTTTAAAAAAACTGTTTTAATGTGAACGGAAATCTGGCATCGATATCTACATTTAAAAAAAAGATTCAGTTTGGATTTAATGGGGAGTAATTCAAGTTTTAGATAACAAATTAATTTGTGTCAACAGTGTTTAATATTTTGGCACCAAAATTTCAGGGTGTTTTGGTTTCATTAAAAGGTATATTTTCTGACGGGTTGAAGTGGATCGGAGCTCTTAACGTCCCTGGGAGTTAAAACGGAAAAAAACGTGTTTTAGCAAGTTTATTCAATTTTGTATTTTATGCACGTACTTAAATGACCCAAAACCAACGCAGATTTTATGGAATTTTAATTACTAAGATTCTGGTTTTTTGTTTGTCCCAATCGGACCTCCAGAACTGAAGATATTCACCTTTTTACCTAAATAGACGCTGTTCAAAAACTGTTTTTTTAATAAAAAAGCGCAATAGGCTTTAGAAGTCTAAAATTCAGATATATATGCTCTCGGTGATACCTCAGAAAGTATGAAATCATAATTTTGCAGTTACAAAACTATGCATATTGCATCGTTTTTTTGGTCTTTTATTACTGCATTATAGATTACTCCAAGAAATACGTTTCGTCTAAATGTTATTTGTGGCATTATCTTAATTTTTTTTTCTTCTTCAATTCTTTGGGACTTCCTGCCACATGTATTCTTTTTAAGCGGTGCTCGGGGAATCTACAAAATATCACAGTTAACCAGTATGTTACTGGTAAATAACCTCTACGCCTGTGACTTTCACGTCAAAGGATCAGTAAGAGGTTGCTTTTTCTAAATAAATAACACAAATAAGTATAAAAACTTGAAATTAAATATTTCGCCGACGTTTCGGACATCTAACCTGTTTCCTTTTTCAAGGCTTTTTTGAAACGGCAAAAAAGATGCCCACGCTTCCCTCCCCGGGACAGACTTCTGGCTGCAAAGTTATATACTTCTCAGCTAGTAATGAGGGTTTTTACATAAACATTTGCACTGCACCGTATCATTCTTAATTTCCGTAACCAGCTCTCCGTCTATAACTACAAGGAAAAAAAAAAACGACTCATTAAAATATTTCCAGTTTTATTTATACTTATTTAAATAATCCCTTGTATAAACTATTGTTAAAAAAATCTAACTTGAAATCATTATTACTTATTACGTGGTACATAGATGTTTTAGATTATTGCATATCCCCTACGAGTTTTGGGAAATGGCACTAGAAGTGCTAACAGAGCACTTTGAGATAACTAAATACCATGATTACTAATAGTAGGGGAGCCCAATAGGGGATTTTGGGATTTACTCAAGCGCGGCAGATTAACATATAGGGAATACCTTGCACCCTGTTGGGTACCTCCACCATATCTAAGCCCTCTATATGGGGCCGCGCGTGTAGGGCAGCCGATCAGAATAGTAAAAAAAAATCCATAGTTGGAAATACTCGAGCGCGTCAGATTAAGGTGTGATGGGTTAATTACATGCTGAAAAGTGTGTGTTTCAATAATCTGACGATTTCAGCGTTACGCAAGGGAGTGGGAGGGTCACAAACTTGCAAAAAAAAACGTCACCTCGACATTCTCGAGCGCGGTCGAATTTTTTTTGCTTTGAAGGAAATAATTCAAGGATAATGGGAAAAATATAATCTGCCGATTTCCACAAGCCGAAGTAACAAAAATCGTCAATAAAGTTTAGCGCGTGCACCGCAGTGAAGCACGTATTCCTCACTCCGCGCATCTCTCTCCCTTTCACTCTTTCTCTGTCTCTCACTCTCTCGCACCGTTCCCACATGCCAGACATCACGCCATTGGTGATCAATTACCAGAAGTATATGAAGATGTAGTCATAACACCAGATATTCTAGGGGATACTCCAGATTCAGGTACATTTGCTTTTCAATACTTTAATAATACGCTTTTCATTAAATAAAAAATATATTGTCAAGTATTATAAACGATTTCTTGTTATAGATATGCAGGCTGTGGATGAAATTGATGATCAAATCCAACCAGACTTGCTGTATGATGATAATTCCACGGATGGAGATGAAGATCAAAACAAAATATTTTTAACATGTTTATTTTGTTTCATTAATTTTTTGTGAATTCTGTAAAGTTATCACCCACCAATAAAACTATCAAAAAGTTTAAAAATATCGTTTTTTATTAACCTCGGTCAAAATTTTTTTTACCTGTTATTTATTTATCATTGGTAATTTTATCAGAGAAAGAGATTACCGAAAGTATATATACATGTAATATATGTGTTTATATGTATTATAATTAAAAGAAATAGATTTGCGTGTGCAGAAAATAAAATAAAAAACTTTCTTTACAAATTTCAACAAAATTTGTAATTTTTTTTTATTTGCATGCTATTTTCCGTGCATTTTATTTATCACATTCAGTGGTTTAAAAAAAAATCATAAAAATATTTTTTTCAAACCGTCAGATTAAGAAAATCCCTCCAAATAATCGTCAGATTATTGATCAGCACGACCAGGACATCAAGCTAAACCATCTGTATGAAAATTTGACGCGCTCGAGTATTTCAAAATGGCTATTTTAATTTGCATTTTCAAAAAGCCGCCACAAGCTTGCGTCACATCCGAATCGTCAGTCTTTTGAATGGGAGCTTCGTTCGGGTTCACTTGACATCCCCTCTGAATATCTGACGCGCTCGAGTATTTCCATGTGATTGTTTTTTTTTTACATTTTTGAAAGCCTGTAGACGCTTCCCCCACCGGAGAAAGGGTATACATCATATAACCTTTTTTTCTTTCTGCCATCTAATCTTCAAAATCAAATAGTTCCCTACGACGCTCGAGTAAATCCCCATTTAGCATCGTGGGCTCCCCTACTATAATGACCTGAATAGTTATTTTTGAGTGGGTATCTAATCAATCACATATAAGTGCAAAAAATGCACATTGTTCGCATGATGAATTGATGACTTCTTAATCCCTTTGACAAACGGAAAACAGAGGAATATTATAATTTACAAAAAAGGACCAATGAAATGCTTTTCTAAACGACCTGAATTTTTAAAAGGAAAACTCCTCCTTAAAAAAAATTGACTCGACGTATGTACATCATTTTACGCGCTAGTGAATTGATTTTGATGAAACCTTGTGCAATGTGTAATGAAGTTGACAAAAAAGTTGAAAACAGAAGGGGTCGAAAACACCCCTTTTATCACGGATTCCGCAACTTGAAGAATTAGGTCAAAGGGTCGAAGATTAAAAAAACCTTTCTTGTCCCAAAATAAGATGTTACTGTGGTGAATTCTTTTCGAGAAATGCTTATTTTTCGAGATACAGCCATTCGAAAATTCCTAAAAATGGGGATGGAAAATGTAAACGTTGAAAAGAAAATCTAAATAAATTCAGGTGAATGTATCATCGAAACATGACTTTTTTTATTTGCAACTTTTGTGTAAAATGCCTTTTCATCGATTTTTTTCCGGAGAATATGAAATACTACCCCTTTCTTTGAAATTGTAGCGCTTTAAAAATACGTAATTTAAAAATTTAAAAAAATTCAGACGTATGCACTAAGGCCTTCTAAACATTTTTAACATTGGAAATGTTTATGTTCGTACATGGGGATCAAGTTACCAGTTTTCGTTCAAGGTCAAAAGGCAGCGTTGTCGCGGTCGAGTGAGACTGTCGTATAGGCAACGGCTGATATATGCAAATGTAATATGGGCAAATGAACTGGCCAGAGAAGGCGCAAGTACCGCCCTTATAGGACCCGAACCCTTTTGCGGTGTGGCCAAGCCATGCATACGAGCATCCATTAACAAATGTGTCCAAATGAAATCTCTGGATGGTGGAAAAATTTCCCACGACAGAGACAGGCTAAAGAGTTCATTAAAGAACGATCAGCCAAATTTACAGAGGATCTATTAGGCCAAAATAGAAAGGCCATTAGAATAATAGTAGGTCTTCTAACCGGTCACTGTCGACTTAATAGACATCTCAGTGTAATGGGTTTGCCAGAGGACGCAACGTGCAGATTCTGCCAAGAGGCAGAGGAAACCTCAGTCCATGTATTGTGCCATTGTGAAGGCCTTGCTAGACTGCGATTCCAGCTACTTGGTGATGAAAAACCAAGAGCTGATAGCTACACTAAGGAGCCCCTATCAAGGCTGTGGAGTCTGATACAAAGGACAAAACTGGATAAGGAGCTCTAAGGAAAACAAACATGAGCACCACAATAGATCCATGGGGGTCGCGGTGGTCAAGGCCAATTGGCCAGCTCCTTCTTCCTAATCTAATCTAATATGGGTTGCATATATCACAGGGGGTCAAGTTACCAGTTGTCATTTAAGGTCGAAATACAGCGGTGTCCCAATCGAGAGTGGATCGTAGCTGTTTCCGGAAAAAGTTTATGTTTTATGTACGGTGTGTATCATTTCCAATGTCCCAATGGTTGCAAGAATTGCGAAATGTGAATTTTTGTCTCTTGTTTTTTCGAGTTACAGGCAGTTTTTCACGATAAATAATGTACTATATTTTTTGCACATTTTCAAAATTTCAAAATTATGTTGAACCTTTAACTATATTAAGTAGGTTTCATATTTTTTTATAACAGTATATATAAATCACGCTCATTTTTTGAATTTTCATGTATTTTTTTATTGAAAATTTGCAAAAAACATACTACATTATTCATCGTGAAAAACTGCTTGTAACTCGGAAAATTTGCAAGTTACAAAGAAACTCCAAGAGACAGAAAATGTTTAGAAGGCCTCAATGCATATGCATTTTTAAATTACATATTTTTAAAGCACTAGAATTTCAAAGAAAGGGGTAGTTTTTCATGTTTTCCGGAAAAACTCGGTGAAAACGCATTTTACAGAAAAGTTGCAAATAAAAAAGATCTTGCATTTCGATGGTATATTCACATGAATTTTTTTATTTTTTTTTTTTCAACTTTTACATTTCCCTTCCCCCACTTTTATAAATTTTCGAATGGCCGTATCTCCAAAAATAAGTATTTCTCGAAAAAAATCACCAGAGTAAAAACATCTTATTTAGGGTCAAAAAAGGTAAACTTATATTTTTTTTTCATTTTTGACCTAACTCTACAAGTTACGGAACACGTGATAAAAGGGGCGTTGTCTACCCCTTCCGATCATTTCCTACCCTAATTTCTTTTTTCAACTTCATGTTAACTTCATTACAAACACATGCATCGCACAAGGTCTCATAAAAATCCATTCACTAGCACTCCTCAAGTTAGAGGTGAAACCCCCTCGTTGACTGGACTGTAAATATTGAAAAATATTAGAAAGAAATCTAAGGCCTTAGCTTCTAGTATATACACCAAATCCCAAGTTTCTGTACTCTTACCAGCTTGCTTTTTTCCCTATTCACCTCTACTTACTCCCCATTCATTCAACGGAATAATCTCAAAATGTCATTTTGTTTCAGATGTCGTTATAATAAAAACGTGTACCAAATTTGAAGTGAAAATCTCAATTTCATTTTATCAACCCTTTAATAATGGAGAGGGGGTGGTGGTGGGGGGAGGGTAGTCGAAAAATATTATAAAAATCCGAGGCTTTTGCTTCTAGTAGGTATATACACCAAATCCTTAAGTTCCAGTTCGCTTTTTTTCTTCTCCATTATTTAACCAACCATTAACGGAATCATCTCAAAATATAATCTAGTTCCAGATGCAGTTCCCTCACATACGTGCACCAAATTTCAAGTGAGCATCTCAATTACACTTTATCAACCCCTTTAATAATAGCGTGGGGTGTTGGGGGGGATGGAGAATATAATTAAAAAGTCTGAGGCCTTCGCCTCTAGTATATACATCAAATCCCAAATTTCTCTACCCTTACCAGCTTGCTTCACTTATTTCCCCTATTTACCACCCAACCCTGCACCATATAGACAGCCAAATTTTCTTTGCTCAAATTTAAAATCTCGACATTTCGCGACATTCTAAACCCATTCAACAAAAAAAATTTTTTACGATTACTCTACTTCCACTTCAGTATGTGGATATGGAAGTAAAACTATGGTTTGTGGTCAGAATTTGATAACATTAGGTAGTACGTAAGAAAATATAAACTTTGGTATGAAAACGACGAGTGGCGGAGGAGAAAGCAATGGCGTTCATAAAGTTTCAACTTTTGTTTTTCCAACGAATGTGGGTGTTAATTAATTATTTCACATTTTTAAATAACAAAAAATATTACGTTTTGCTAGAATTTTTATATAACATATTATAATCCAATATATCTCTTTCACAGACTGATAAACCTTTATGGAACATGGTATTCTCTCTAGCAGCTGGTATCTACATAGCATCAGGATTATTCTTCATGTTCGGTGCAGCAGGTGAAGTACAACCTTGGGACAACCGTGAAGCCAGCAAAAAATCAAATCCTGAACATAATGGCTGCATGGTTGCAGCTAGTACAGAACAAAGTTCATAGAAAATTTTTGTTTCATATACGTTTTTGACAAGATCTAAAAACTATTGTGGGGTAAACCGATTATCAGTTGTTCCAAGTTAATGCAACAGTATTTTTCTTGATATCATCTTAAAGCTGGAATACTATTCAAATCAAATCAAATCAAATTGAATGCCCGATCTGGTAGGGTTATTACAGTCATTGGCAATTTGTTATGAAATTAGGGTACTAAAAATTGGATTCCCTTTTGACTTTCAGTTAATCTTACATAAGGTGCTCGCGCCAATATTCTTGACTAAAGATGTCGGTCTCGGATGATTAGGGGTCGAACTTGAGCTCTTTGCCCCAATCATCGCTGTAGATCTGGACCGGCCTCGTAAGGGGTGGGCCTGTTTTTTTGCCTACCATGCCCGCAAATGCGGACGGTGTAGGCGATGCCAGCAGACCTCCCCTGGTCCTGGTTGTTCGACCATGCCAGCTGCGTCGTTTCTTCTGGCGCTATTCTGACTTGGTCTTCTTTCCTCGCTGGCATGTCGGCTTCCGGGAGCGTATTTCCTCTATAGTGAGAGGGAACGGCTTCTAAGGTGCTATCAACATATGTTTGTGTCTGTACTGTAATGATAGTCACATTCTCTGTTTACACTTTGATGATGCAAGCTTTCTCTAACATACAAAAGCAACTCATAAATATATACTGATGGTAATGTGAGTATTTCTAGCCTATGAAACTGTTCTCTACAGTTATTTTTATAATTTAATCCAGATATTATACGTATTGCTCTTCTTTGTACAGTAAAAATTTTAGGACAATTTGATGCTTGTCCCCAAATGAAAACAGCATAGGAAAGCAAAGAGTGGCATAGCGCAAAGCATGCATTTTTTAAAGCCCCATCACCTACTTCATATGCTAAATTTCTTAAGATACATGTATTTTTTGGTGGCTTTATTGACAAGCTTTCTATACATACCTACCAAGTTAATTTGTCATCTAGATAAACTGCCAAGAACTTTCTTGATTCCTGGGGGTCGGCAGCTTTGTGCCCCATTTATTTAAAGTAAGGTTATTTGACTTGAACCACTGTTCGGTCTTTAACTCCACACCTCACACGTCATTGCAGAAAGTTATTCAATATTCTTCTTTTGAACCGAAATAGTTGTATAGTCTGCAAACAGTATGTCACTAGAGTATTCATTTGAGCATGAGAAATCATTTACATATAATGAAAATAGGAGTGGGCCAAGTACTGAGCCTTGGGGCACCCATGTATTATTTTTGTTTTATTAGAATATGCATTATTTACTTTAATTGTTTGATGTCTATTTGTTAAATATGATCTTTAAAATGATATACTGTTACCTATGGCAGATCGGCAGATCTATCGGTTCAAATAGACAACAATCAGTCCCTACTGGAGCCTGTGGAGGTACCTGAGATAACGAACCAGTTACATCATGGGAGGAATGTTAGTTTCAAAATATTGTAAATCTCAAATTCATTCTCCAATTTTTACAAATATGATGTCGGAACATTCGTGATAAAGTTTTTCAAAATATGTGAGTAAATAGTCACGCGATTGAAGTGGAGTATCTATGTGAAAATTATATAATAGGTGATAAAAGTAAGGTATTATAAAAATTAATGAAACATTTTATATTCAATGAAAATGATAACTTTTATTCTGTTCCTGTTTCATCAGAATTTAGAAACGACACGATAAGCTTGTGATAAGTAAAATAAGATATATAAACTCTAGATTGAAGTTGGTTGAGGTAACTTGAAAATACTGCCTCAATTGTAGTTATTATGTATTTCTAATTTCAATTTTTCTCTGAGAAAATTTACTAAAGTCTGTGCGTCTTGCTTAGCAAAGTTGACATAAGTCACCACCCAGGATCGTGGGAATTTTGTCTAAATTCTCACCGAAGAGAAAAACCATCTACTCAAGCTTTCAGGACTTGTAACTAGTCCAATAATTATAAAGATTTCCGTAACAAAGAATGTTATATGAGATTTTCCTTCAGTAACTGTTAGTGGAGGGATTATACGTCACAAAACCACAAAAATCAGTCCTGGGGGTGCTTCAAAACCCCCTCAAAAAAACATCCTTTTGGTGAAAAAAGCTTTATTTTACTGATAACCGTTAGATAGAAAAAAGTTGCTCATTATAAAAAAAAAGCTGGACTAATTTCGTAAAAAAAGTCCTCTTGTAATTTTCTTGTGTATGTTATGATTTTCGATCAAACCGATATTGAAGAAAATTGCAAAATTTGTATTTTTAATGCTCGCGAATTTTCGTTTATTTGAAATTGTTTGCGCGCGGCCTACAGAAAAAGTTGAATTGCTCGAAAACTAAACAAGCTAGGAAGAAAAATCAAAATGGGTTTTAAAGGGGATATAAAATACTCGCTTGTGTTTCCATTTTTAATGGCTATTGATATCTACTAGTATAAAAATAACAATATAATATTATCTCTTGTTATTTTGTGCATCTAACTATTCACAGGTCCATAAAATATAACTGACTTTAATATAAGCTATAAATGCGTCATCTTTTAGTTCAAGGTAGTATTTCAATGCAGAAAAAGTTAGGAATAAAATATTCACATTTACAAATGTACCAGCATGTTGAAGTCAGCCAAATTTTGGTCAATTTTTCATTGTTTCCTAAAAATAAAAAAAAGACCCAAACATCTTGAAAATTTTGCTCAAAAAATAATTTTTGAGTTTATATGTCATGTAACTATTGTTTCTAATCATTTATTAGTTAAAAAATTGCATAATAAAAATATCATAAAAAAATTGAATATGCAGCCTTTTTTGGATTTTTCTTTTTTTGGCTAACTTCAACATGCTGGTAAATTTGTAAATGTGAATATTTTTATTCCTAACTTTTTCTGCGTTGAAGTACTACCTTGAACTAGGAGATACTGCATTTATAACGTTAAAGTCAGTTATTTTGTATGAGTCTGTGAACAGTTATATGCACAAAATATCAAGAGATACCTATATTACATTGTTATTTTTATATACTTATAAATATCAATAGCAATCAAAAAATGGCAACACAAGACAGTATTTTATATCCCCTTTAAAACCTATTTTGATTTTTCTTCCTAGCTTGTTTGGTTTTCGAGCAATTTAATTTTTTCTACAGGCCGCGAGCAAAAAATTTCAAATAAACAAAAATTCGCGCGCATTAAAAATACAAATTTTGCAATTTTAGTCAATATAGATTTTCTTGAAAACCATGGCATACACAAGAAAATTACAAGAGGGCTTTTTTAGGCAATTAGTCAAGCTTTCTTTTTTATAGTAAGCAATTTTTTTATATCTTCAACAGTTAACGAGTTATAAGTAAAATAAGGCTATTTTCACCGAAGGAGTGTTTTTTCGGGGAGGTTGCGCGGCCCCCCCAAAGCTGATTTTTGTTGTTTTGTGATGTTTAATCCTCCTACAGTTACTGGAGGAAAATCTCAGATAACATTTTTTGCGAGCTTCTGGTGTATTTTTTACTTTACCTACTGGACTAAACGTAAATTACTATTGCATAAATTTGAAATGAAACTAGTTTGTCACTGCTGGTAACTATACCATAAGGATAATACAAGATATCTAATATTTTCATGGCGTGTTTTATTTTTGTGTGCAATGATTTTATTGTAAATTTTATACTTTTAATAAAAATTTAATTACATGTCTTTAATTATTTACTATTACTTATAAAGACTCATCAAAACGATATGTAGGTATACGATATTACTAGCCAGCTTATAAATTTCTTGTAAATAAAGATACCGATTTTAAATTTTAGGAAGTTGTATAGTTGAATACGGTGCACAGTTTGATTGCTCCAAGGTCGGATTTTCATTTCCGGTTTAACCGGAAACAGTACAAGTTTTGTTATTTTTAACGGAACACCCTGTATATTATTCGAAATTTAGATTGTCCAAAAAATTCTCGGCCCAAAACATGTAGCATACCCTATATCTATCTTTGACAGTTTCGAGAAAATGGCGATTGAAATTGTTATATCGATTATAAATTATTTCACATTATAACCGTAAATATGTCACAAATCTGCTCAAAGTAGAAAAATATACAGTAGACGCAGAAGTTCTTCGATCATAGAAAAGTTGAGCGCAATTTACACTTACCTAATCTCACTATCGTAAATAACCAATGAGGTATCCAGTGTTGGCAGATCTACTTTATTCATACATAATGACGCCAAGTTTTGTAGAATGATAGAATCTAATTGATTAAAATAAAATAAAATTCGTATTTTCATAATTTATATTAAACAATGAAATCACTATGTTTAGCTCATTCGCTTTTTTATCTTACCAAAACGTAACTAAGAGTTGGGTTTTAAAAAATATAAATTGTTTGCATGACAAATGAAATAATCTGGCAATACTGATGCAGTAATACCTTGAAGGCTTGTTCTCTATTGAGCACGACAAAGACATCGAAACATCAACCGAGAGGGTTGTCACCGCCGCTACCCATCTAGGAGACAGGCGGCGTAGGTGTAGGAGTTTAGTAATGCAGGAAAGGTAAAGTGGGATGCACGTCCCTTCGCGAAATCTAATAAATTGCAAAAACAATTGGTTTTGAAAATATTATAAATGTTGGTACCAAGTAACCATAAATTTTTGATTTTAAGTAGCCCCACAAGAAAAAGTCACAAGACTCAAGATCTGGTGTCCTAGCTGGCCATAAGATATTACCATGCCCAGAAATAAGTCTATTCGGAAATGTTTCCTCCAAATACTGCCGAACGATAACTCTATTATGGGGAGGGCAACCATCTTGTTGGAACCAAATTTCATTAAACCTAGCACCTACTAGTTCCTGAATCCTAGGGACAATTTGCTGTTGAAGCTAATCCAAATATTTTTGGCCATTTAAGATGCTATCGATATAAAATGGTCCAATAATATGTTCACCCAGTATACCGATCCAAACATTTAGTTTTTGAGGATACTGAGTGCGAAGTTCGTAAAATGTATGTAAATTTTCTCGCGACCAATATCGTGTCCGAGTAGAATTATGTTTACCAATTAATGGAAATGTTGATTCATCGGTAAAAACAATGTTTCTAAGAAAATGTTCATCCTCATTCGCCTTTTCCATTAATTGCTCACAAAATTCCATTCTACTGATATTGTCCGTCTCAAAAATTTCATGAGTTTTCCGAACCTCGTATGATTTGTACCGATTTTTTTTTAAACCGACCTAACCGTTGATGGTGTAGAACCTACTTCAGCAGCAATTTGGGAAGTAGTAAGTACCGGGTTGTTGGTTGCCAGGCACAAATCATAATATCTTTTTCATCTCGGGCTTCATTGGGAGGAATCGATGTTTTATGTTGTTTATAATCAACACAACCATGTATTTCAAAATTGTGAATAATATTATGAATTACGGATAATACAGGTGAAGGTCGGCCGGGAAATGCACAATTAAATGCGTTTTTAATTTGACGTCTTGACTTTCCTTGATAGTACCACTTAACCATCTGAACTTTTTCGGCAGTTTCAAACATTTTTAAGAATTAATTTAACGACAAGGTCACTCTTTCAGTTCCCAAATGGTACTAGCTTGAGTACGAGTTTGATGTGATGTGAGATTGCGGCGAGTCGATTACTATATAGTTACGCATGCGTATGCATTTATAATATACCATTCGTTGGAAGTGGTAAATTCGCCTGGTAGATCCTATGATCGAAGAACTTTTGCGTCTACTGTATAAGTATCAAAAGTAAAACACTGAAAGTAATAGGTAGGTATAATTTATTTTAACCATAATTTAAGTGTTCAAAATGTACACCGTTGACTTCTCGGCAAGAATTAATCCTTTCTTTAAATTTCCGAAGAACATTTTCCATCTGAATTGGCGTAATAGAGTTTATCACTTGCATAATTCTAAGGTCTCCTATGTTATGTGGTTGTGTGTTATATACCTTTTCCGTGATATGGGCCCAGTAAACAAAATCCAAAGGTGTGAGGTCTGGGGATCTCGCCGGCCACCGCACAGGACTATGAGTACCTATCCAGTGATTACTTAAGGTTTCACTTAAATAGTCGGTGACTACTCGGGCGTTATGGGGCGGTGCCCCATCTTGCTGATAATAGACATATTCATGCTGCACAGGAAAAACTTTAATCAAATTTTGAATTTCGTTCTGTAGAAAAAGTAGGTACCGGGCCGCTCTTAAAGGTCCATAAAAATATTGGTCTTACAATGCGTCTGCCTATAACGCCCAGCCAAACGTTCATGCCGAATTTTTCCTGGAAAGAGATGATTATTTTCAGTTGCCCAATATCTCGTTTTGTTCCTGTTAAACATTCTCATGTTGGTAAATTGGGATTCGTCTGAAAATAAAATGGATGATTTTATACATGGCTGATGACGCTCAGTTTCTAGATGCCAATTGCAAAAATTCAATCTTCGTTGATAATCTCCCTTTAAAGATTTGTACTTATATGTTTATGTAGAATCTTTCCAACACTTTCGGGAGAGATCTCGGTACCATTGGCACTTTGCCTTGTAGAACTTGTTGGATTAAACTCAACACAGGCTAGTGTGTTTATCTCTGCCTCCTCACTTACAATAAATCTATTCTCATGTTCATTATCATTCTTCCCTTTTAAATGTTCTTCCAACCGTGAAAAGTATTGTGTACAAGATTGGTCACGTTCTGGATAAAGTCGAACATACAATGCTCTCACTTCCCTTCTCCCTCTCCATCTACTAATAACATATCAAATTGATGCTTGCGCCTAAACAGAGCCATTTTGAACAACCAGATAAAACTTAAGCGCTTACTAAAAGGTAAATCAAGAGTAAAACGCAAAAATTAAATGACAACTGTCGAAAGAAACTCTTAAATAATGCAGCAATACTGTCAAAATCTAAATGAAAATCGGTAAACAGTTCTCTTATTTTACACAGCTCTCTTGAATCAAAGTTCTGCTTAAACATCATTTATTGTTTAGCTTAAAAAGACTAGTGCAGGTGATTATTCAGTCGCCGATCTTATCAACTATTAGGTTTAGGCAAAAGACACCAGAAACAAAAAATATCCAGAAAGGTTAATAGAATGTAAATTTAAGGTTCAATGGGCTTGTTCGGCATTTTTTTTTTATTTCATAAATCGAAAGTGCAAGTATGAAATAATGGATCTGCAAAAAATCAGAAGCTTATTCGCACGTTTAATATCTTAAAAACTATTACAAATGTCCACCTTGCGAAAATGGGGCGTGGCCAGGCGCTAAGTCATTATACGCATAGACTCGGCGATCTCAATAGACTTGATGCTCCTTAGTTGTTATAATTATAAGTGTTTTCGAAGTATCGTTTGTTTTGCTTACTTCTTGACAGTAGGGGAATACAATTTGGAGTCAAAAAATTACAATCTTCTCTCACTCCTGTCGGGACGAATGTTCGATTTTGATCCTGCAATTTATGATTAGGATTCATCGCCGACCTTCTCCTTTTCTTAGAGACATAGAACGAACTTCCACTTGACGTATTTATTTAGTTACCAGCGTTTGAAAATTCCATGTTTTTCGATCTTTCAGATTAAATTTGAAAGGTCCCAGAAAGCCACCTTTCTTACGTCACTTTCGTATAGTGACGTCACAAATGAGTGCTCTGTTTTTGCAACTATTACTAATTTCAAGTCCTTATATTTCGAGAACGGAAAGAGTTAATAATACGAAATTTTAAGTGCATAATGAGAATATCGAGTACTATATGGAAAAGTATAAAAACCATATGAAAAGAATATCATGGAACAAGCCCATAGAGGGTGTTCCATTAAAAATATCGACGTAATTTGAGCCCGAAAATCACTTTTCGTAGTACTTCCGGTTCAGCCGGAAATGAAATGTTTTACTCACAAAAAAACTTAAATAACCGTAACAGATTTGTTCCGACATTCACTTACTTTAAATGAAAATGAAATAATTTATCATCGATATAACAATTTCAACCGTCATTTTCTTGAAAACTGTCAAAGATAGATATAGGATATGCTACAATTTCTAGGACAATCTAAATTTCTAATAATGTATAGGGTGTTCTAATAAAAATAAAGTTTATAATGTTTCCGGTTAAACCGTAAATGAAAAACAGATCTTGGAGCACTCAAACTGGGCCCCGTATTCAACCACACAAAGTCCCAATATTTGAAATCGATATCTTCTTTTTCAAGAAATTTATAGGCTGGCTAGTAATATCGTAGGCACCCGGTATAGCATAAGGTTGAAGAGAATGTTAGTGACTATGGCTACAGAACCCTGTCATGTGTGTGACTAAAATGCTTTTGGCCAGCACTTGAAAATGATACGTTATCTGATTATCTTTACACTCCAACGCACCTTGATCAAGCTGAATAGCGGGCGTGGGATCTTGTAACGTTGCTGCAACTAAATCATGCAACTAAACCATGCAATGAATCAATCTTATCTCTGAACAATTGGAAAATTCCTTCGCTGCAATTAACGTCATTTAACATGCATTTGAGTGACTTTAAGTTCATTATTCAACGTGATAAAAAAATGTAGTGAAGATGTTTTCAAGTTCTATCATATCAATATCTTTATCCGCACCTATATTTGTGGAATTTGTGTTCTTGTTTTGACGTGAAAAATATGTTTTTCGGCGTATTTTGTAATCACCCCAAAATTCGTAGTATTTGAATTAAATTCTATGGTAGATCATATCAATTTCTGTTTACCAATGTATGAAAGATAATTCATACACGGGCGAAATTTTAAGAAAATCAAGGTTCCAAGTTCCATACAAATATTATGAAAACAACGTGAGATATGAACCACTTACATACTTAATTATTTCATTAATTAAGACAAAGTGAATTATCAGCTGATCTGAAGATAAATGTAATTGAGAAATTCATTAATACAGTTGCTTCAGATGAAGTTATCTGCTATAGATTTTACATTGATAAAACTAAACATTTAGGCGAACTTGACATGAAATATACATCTAAAGTCGTATTTAGGATTTTTTTGGGGAGGGGGGAAGGAGGAACATTCTCAAAATCTATTACGCAAATATTATCGGGAGCATCGAGAAATTCAAGGTAGTTTTGCTCAACGCTAATACTTCTTACGTTTGATAAAGTACCAGCCTGTATGACGCGTTAACAATTGGTACTGTAATGTTTATTTGTAAGCAGGACTAATAGCCCACGGAAATTACCATTTGACCTCGACAAAATTAGTAAGAATGTGAAATTTTGCACAGACGTTCGTTGATGTGTATCCAAATCCACAAAAATCACCAAAATCCCAGCATGGCTACCCAAGATTTTGAAGGTCAACATTTTTTGCAAATATCTCGCGTCCTATGCATCGGATGCCCATGAGGTCAAAGTGAAAGTTGTAGAGAATTAAACTATCTATAAGTCGCCTTTTTTATTTTTTCTCAAACCTCCCACAACGTTTCGAGATATTCAAGGTCGAAGTTAAAAAAAAAAACGATTTATTGCAAATATCTCGCTTCCTATGCATCGGACGTACATGAAGTCAGTGTGAAAGTTGTATAGAATTGAATTATCTACAAAATTGACCTCTTGCATTTTTTCCCAAAACTTCCAAAAAAAACCGGTTTCCGCGAATATCTCGCTTTCTATGCACCCGGACGTCCATGAAGCATTATTATTATTATTATCGACAATATTCTCCTCGTAATTCATCAGTCCAGTGTGCTTCTTTCAGACTTTGACAGATGCATTTTGAGTGTCGATCAATATGCATGGAAATTGTTTCATATATGTACAAAACCACTTGCGGGTACGGAGACAGTTGATGTACTCCCACCAGCACCAGAAAATGTTCTGAACCAAATCTTCTGCAATAGCCGAAAGGTTGCAACGCAAAGTGTGATTGCAGAAAAATCGGACTTGAATGCTCCGAAGCTTGCACCAATTGTCGGGGTATATCGTGCGTAAATGGCAAAAAGAAAATATTTGAACTGGAAGATTTTACTGCTGAAATATATGATTTCGAATGCTCAGACTTTGTAACAACTAATGACAATGGAATAAGCAACAATTGGCCGTCAACGATGACAGTTCTTTGTTTATGTATTTCCATAGTCACGTGAGACATTAAATTGTATTTATCTTATTTTTGCTTAGTTCGTCTCTAAGGATGGGCAACCAACTAGTACAAAAATCTATTGAATAGTTTGAAACGCATCTATCCTCGTTTAATAAAATTATCGCGGATTCTTTAAGTTTTCTTTTAGTTCCGTTACTCTCTTTTTCTAATATCTTCGCCGAGTCCCATTTATTCCTGTGATTATTATCCCACGCATGTTCAAAACTTTGGATTTTTCAAATTCTCCCCTTCTAGCGTAATTTCTATGTTCACCAAGCCTTACGTTGAACGGTCTAGATGATTCACCTACGTAATGTTTTCCGCACTCACACGGAACGCTATAAATACAATTTTTTGAATTTTGAACAATATTTAGAGGTTTGATTGGTTTTTGATAAAGCCGATCTTAGCGTAGAGCCAGTTTGAAAAACCGTTCGTATGGAAAACCTATTCCCAATTTTTCGTAATTTATCCGATAAACCATGTATATATGGAATTACTGCCATTGACTTAAATACCTCAGGTTGTGATAGTATATTATTTCTATTCCAATGTTCAATAACTGACTACCAACAAAACTCTCAGGATATTGATTATTTAATTAGACAGTTTTTATAAATTGCTTTTCGTTCCTTAATATTACATCATTTGAAGAAATAATTTTGGCTCTGTCATACAAGCACTTAACAGCACCTTTCTTAACACTAATATGTTGATTTGAATTGAAATTTAAGTATCTGTTTGTGTTTGCTTGTTTTCTTTACACACTGGTTTGGTATGTGTTATCTAATTTTTTAATTAAAATATCTAAGAAAGGTAATTCATTATTATTTTCTATTTCTATTGTAAATTTAATTGAAGGTTCTTTTTCGTTAATTTGATACAAAAAATTACTTAAACGTTCTTTACTATAAGGCATATAGCAAAAATGTCATCTACATATCTCCACCACTATAAGTTAGATTATTAATATTGCTTTCCTCAAAATTTTCCATGAAAATGTTACTTAATATTGGAGATAATGAAGAACCCATGGCCATCCCAAAGTCTTGTTGATAGAAGTCGTTATTTAATTGAAAGTATGTTGTTTTAATGCATAGTGTAAGTAATTCCATTATAGTTTCAATGCTTAACTTAGTTCTATTCGCCAAATTCCCATCTTGTTGCAATTAGTTTTTAATTATTATTAATGCTTTATCTACATCAAAACTGACCATTAGATGATTATTGTTAAAACGATATTCTGACAGCTTTTTCAAAAAATGTTTGCTATTTTTAATATAAGACTCGGAGGAATCTGATAATGGATTTAGGATTTTTAATAAACATTTTGAGAGTTTGCCACATGGAGAATTATACGAATTCTCTACAACTTTCATGATAACTTTATTGCCGTCTGATTTTTCTTGGCGCGAGAAACTCGCGAAAAACCATGTTTTTGAAAGTTTGACCTTGAATATCTCGAAACGTGGGAGGTTTGGGAAAAAATAAAAAAGGCAAAATGTTGATAATTTAATTCTCTTCAACTTTCACTTTGACCTCATGGGCATCCGATGCGAGATATTTTTAAAAAACTTTGACCTTCAAAATCTTGGGTAGCCATGCTGGGATTTTTGTGATTTTTATGGATTTGGGTTTCAACTCTGAGAATTTCCTTTAATATTTAAACTATCTTAGGTTAATAGAAGTCTTATTTTAATCGAGGTAAAGTAACATAACTAATTCTGTTATGTTTGAGATACGACGACGTTTTAACGAGAATTATATTTTATTTTAACCATTCTTAACAAGACTTAAATATTATAATTATGTTATTAATGTTCTCACTGTTATCAGGTTTGGTAAGTTTATTCTAACGTCCTACCACCTAACATTATATATCTTTCCCATTCTCATCCTGGTAAACACTACTCAAACCGTTGGTTGTTGCTGGATGGCGACATTTTCTATATTATCAAGTTTTTCTAGTTCCCTACAATAGGGGGCAAAGCAATTTTGAGGTTCTGTGAAAAATGTCACTGATAAGTGAGTAAAGTTTGTGGTTAGTTTATATAAAAGCATATATGTATTATTATATTATATTCCTGTATACAAACGAACATACAATATACCGAGATGGTAGCAGAGGGCTAGACCACTGTTGGGTGGCATAACATGCCTAGTCGCTGTTATCTCTCCTGAGTTCGAGTCCCAGTTGCGATAGATGGCAATATCGCAGGGAATGGTTGTTGTGTTGATGTCTATGTAACGTGTCCTGGTTGAGTGGTGGAATAGCATTAGCTAAACTTTGCCAGGACGTTAATATAAATAAGACGATTAAATTAAAAAAAAAAAAATAAAATATACCGAGCTATTATTTAATCATTTTTAGTCATAATTTATTAGTTGTTTTATTGTGGGGCATACATTGCCTTGAAAAGTAAGTTACGCGCGCCTATGGACGGCATGCTTTCTAGCTCGGTTTACAAAGGATGCCCGGCCTTTGATTTTTTATATCGTTTCAAACTGAGATTAGATAGAGTATACATTTTTTAAAGAATTATTTAGCATCTTTATAACAAAAATAAAGTGATACTTCCCAATTTAACTCATGAATTCTTTTAAATGACTCGGTTGACCGGCTATTTTACGTGACACTAGTCACTTCAAGCAGTTAATGAACAACCGTAGGTTCATTACTTTACAAGTTTTTTTTTATTTGTTCCATTCAGCCAATAAATTAATAAATTTTTCATTTAACATTTAAATTTAAGCCAAGTTCAATTGGTATTACATAATAATTAAAAAAAAAACAACAAAATAATGACCGAATACTATAAATAACACAATAGTTAAAACACAGTTACAGTTCAATCCAATTTGTTTTTAAAGGTCAATGCGTAAAGGAAAATGTCCCGTTTACTGTTTCATTGTTTATCTTTAACAACATTTTTATTGGCTATGGTGGATTCTGAAAAATTAGTGACAAAATGAAGTACAATTGTCGTAAATTTTCAAAAATCTACATTTTGTTCAAGATATTTTAAATCTCCTACTATTCAATCATCTAAGACCCACTCCATCATTTTCTCTTCACCAGACCAGAGCTATTTCTTACTATTGCACGATTTTCCAATATGTCCACCTTTCCTCACATTCCCATGACCCTTCCTCGCTCTTCCCTACTTTCTCATCACCATGATCCCCTTCCCCCCTACATATCTTCACATTCCCTGCTTCTGCCAACACCTTTTTGTACTTTCCCACCATTTAATTACATTTCCACTACCCCTCTTTAGCTTCTTTCTCAAGATTTCCATCCATCCTTCTTTATCTTCCTACATTTCTACACCTTCCTATTGCCTTTTACACTGCGTTACTCTACTTTCTCACCATTTTCCTACAATTGAACCAACTCCTTTTACCACCATTTTTTCGCACTTCCCCACTTTTTCTCCTGCTCTCTCACCACCCTCCCACCATTTTACTTCCCTCGCATACCGAAGGGAAGTATTGTATTCGAGAAAAAATCACCCTCCGAGATTTTTTCGGATTCTGACGTTTCAGATCACGGAGATTACGAAAATATAGGTTTTTCAATTCCGTCAGTCTGTCTGTCTGTCGGTCTGTCTGTCTATCTGTCTGTTGGTGCATTAACTAAAAAACTACTTGATGGAGAGCAGTCAAATTTGGTAGGTAGTTGACCCTACTGACAGCGAAGAACTGGTAGAATTTTGACTGGAAAATATATAGGGTGGATCGTCTAAATGGAATAAATAGTGAAAAAAATTTTTTTTCGCTCAAATTTAAAATTTCCACGTTTCATGACACGCTAATTCTATTTCGGAAAAAAAATTTTTGAAAATTTTTTTCACCAACATTTTTGAAAAAATTTTTAATACTAAAATAGTTGAAAAAAAAATTTGTTTTGCTCAAATTTAAAATTTCCCCGTTTCATGGCATTCTAAGCCTAATTAAAAAAAAAAATAATTGAATTTTTTTTTACCATTTTTGAAAAAAATTTTACTACTAAAATGGATGAAAAAATTTTTTTCTTTCTTCAAATTTAATATTTCCACGTTTCATGGCATTCTAAGCCTGATTCAAAAAAAAAAATTTGAAATTTTTTTTTACCAACATTTTTGAAAATTTTTTTACCACTAAAATAGATGAATTTTTTTTATTTCTTCGAATTTAAAATTTCCACGTTTCATAGCGTTTTAAATCTATTTAAAAGAAAAATTAGAAATTTTTTTTACTATTTTTAAAAATTTTTACCACTAGATAGATTTTTTTTCTTTGTTCAGATTTAAACTATCCACGTTTCCATGGCATTCTAAAACTATTGAAACAAATTTAAAAATGTTTTTGCAAAATTAAAAAAGAATTGGAAACATTTTTAATTTATCGCTACTATAGAATAGACGAAATTTTTTTTTGCTCAAATTTAAAATTTCCACGTTTCCATGACATTCCAAACCTATTTCAGAAAAAAAAAATTTGAAACTTTTTTTCACCAACATTTTTCAAAAATAGATCAAATTTTTTTTATTTGCTCAAATTTTAAATTTTCACGTTTCATAGCATTCTAAACCTATTTAAAAATCATATAATTTTTAACTTTTAAACTTTTCTTTACCACTACTATAGAATAGAAGGAAACTTTCCTTTTGGCTCAAATTTAAAATTTCTACGTTTGACATTTTAAACCTATTTCAGAAGAAAAAATTTTGAAAACTTTTTTAACATTTTTGAAAAATTTAAAAAAAAATTAAATTTTTTAACCGCCACTATACTTCCACTCCATTACGTGAATGTTGGATTGAAAATGTGACAGATGGCAATAATATCTGGCATATGCACCTATTATACTTTTATTGAAAAATGTAGAGGGTGGTCATCCCAAGAAATAATTCTGTCATGGTGGACATTTGTAAAGGTATTTGCGCAAGCCTGCCATATGTGGCACCTGCTATTTAGTATTGAACTTTTGCTGTTGGATGAGCAAACTATATTTTTTTGACCAAAACTTATTAAGTCTTCTTTGTAATAATAGCAATAACTATATTCCGATTATTATTCTCAATGTCATTTCGTAATAATTAAATTTTTAGAACGACCGCCATGCACAAATAACGAGGGAAGTTCTGTGTAAATACCTTTACCGATTTTTTGAAAAAAATTTTAAGATGAAAAAAATTTTTTTTTGCTCAAATTTAAAATTTCCACGTTTCATGACACGCTAAACCTATTTCTGAAAAAAAAAATTTTGAAAATTTTTTTCACCATTTTTGAAAAAAATTTTACCACTAAAAAAAAATTTTTTCTTTGTTCAAATTTAAAATTTCCACGTTTCATGGCATTCTAAACCTAATTAAAAGAAAAAAATGTTTGAAAATTTTTTACCAACATTTTTGAGCAAAATTTTACCACTAAAACAGATGGAATTTTTTTTCTTAAAATTTTAAATTTCCACGTTTCATAGCGCTCTAAATCTATTTAAAAAAAAAATTGAAAATTTTTTAAAAATTTTGAAAAAAATTTTACCACTAAAATAGATGGAATTTTTTTTCTTTGTTCAGATTTAAAATTTCCACGTTTCCATGGCATTCTAAAATTATTCAAACAAATTTAAAGATGTCCTTGAAAAATTTTTTTAAAAATTTGAAAACATAGAATAAACGAAATATTTTTTTTGCTCAAATTTAAAATTTCCACGTTTCATGACATTTAAAACCTATTTCGGAAAAAAAAATTTGCCACATCCTTTCACCATTTTGGAAAAAAATTTAACACTAGAATAGAGGGAAAAATTTTTTTTTGTTCAAATTTAAAATTTTCGCGTTTCGTCACATTCTAAACCTATTGGCACAAGTTATTTAGTATTGAACTTTTGCTGTTGGATGAGCACTCTGTATATTTTTTTGACCAAAAGTTATCAGGTTTTTTTTGTAATAATAGCAATAACTATATTCCGATCTGTATTCTCAATGTCATTTCGTAATTAATGATTTTTATAGTGACCGCCATGCACAAATAACGAGGGAAGTTCTGTGTAAATAACTTTACCGATTTTTTTATTATCAATTGTGTTTTGTTGACTTCTCCTATACCATGTGTATGGCCGTTTGGATGAATAAATTATTATTATTATTATTGTTGAAGTTGCCGATGTCTGAAGTACCTACTGATTAATAATTTTTTAAAAACTTGAATACCTCCAAAAACTGGCCATTACAAATGTAAAATAAAACGTCATCTTTGCCCGGTTAATTCTCTTAAATATGCATGTTTGTGATCCTAAAATTTTAGGACTTTACAATATACAGGGTGTTTTACATGGAACGACTAAATTCCATACTACATTGTGACAAATTTTACTACATCAAAATCAAACAATCAATCGAGGCATACAGAGATCGAAGGCGATTACAACTAGTTTATCCAAGATTGATAATAAAAAATAATCTCGGTATTTACATCAAAACACATCGCATTGTTTCCAGTAGTTCAAGGTATGCAAAAATCTTGTGAGATTAGATAATAAGAATTTCTGCCATGCCTCCACCGATACCTCTAATATAATTGACGCGTGACAAAGTAATACTTAGTTGTTGGCTTTCGTTTGTACAGTTAACAATTCCAAATAGAACATACCTAGCTAGATGTGGACTTGTCTTAGCCAAATTTAAGTTTGGATTTTGGATAAGTCTAGAGAAGCTTTAATATATATTACAATCTTTTAAATATTTAAATAATGAGTGTTGAAGCAGGCAAAAGAGAAAATGCTACAAGTATACCAAAGCCCGGTAAGTAAAGTCTGTCTCTTGTTACATCTACGCTGTACAAGTGCTTTAAATTGCAAAATTAATTACTAGTTTATTTCTTTATGGTAAAAAATGCTGTTGCCTAGTTAAAAAAAACACAGAAGTAAGAAATGGTTTTGGAATGAATGAGTCGCTTTTTAAAAACCAATTTTATTGTTCACACATGAGAGATCAAGACAAGACTAACTATCATTTACAATTTGCTTCTATTTATAACATTCAATATGCTTACTCTAACATTTATTTATAAAAGGATTACAATATGCTTAGATATATAACTCCTCCATCCCTTGATGGAAATCATCCCTGATTTCTTAGATAATGATGTCTTCATTCTTCTGTGTCTTCTTTACATTTTTCTTGGATATATATTTATTTCTAATAAGGTTACATACATATAATATAATAAAGGTAAATATGAATAGGTATAGGAATATTGTCCATATACTAGTTTTGTTAATAATTATGGGCTCATTTAATCCCTTAATTATTTTCTGTTGTTCCATCAATTCACTTTGGGTTTGTATTAACTTATGTGTATTGATGGTATTTAGGTTCAAAGGTCCTGGGTTATAATTAATATGAAATTCTCTAGGTTGTGAAAAGTTAAGATAAGGTAACTCAAATTTATAGATCATTTGATTGTTACTATGAGTTTTCAATACATGGTTATTTATGGTTACTTCACAACTTTTATTTAAATTTAGTACATAGGTACCTTTTAATTGCATTTTATTCAATAATTTGTCACAGGTTTGGGTTATTACAGTTTCAGTAGGTATCACTAATATCCATTTATTACTTTTAATTTTTTGAATTTGAATTTCGTTAATTTCAATTGAGATAGGTGAACAATCTAAATTGTCTTTACTGAAAGTTAGCAAACTAATTTCGCATGGCATGTTATTATGAATTTTAACAGTGTTCACACTCTTGCAAAGATATTCGTTATCAGTGATACTTTTACATTTGTCGTCGGTAAATACATAGCTTTGTTCATTCAATGCTACATATTTAGATCGTGGTATAATGATTTGATAAGAGTCATTTGTCTTTACTGGCAGTGAATACAATTGAAAGTATTGATACATTTCTTTATCTACCAGAGGAATTTCTATAATAAAGATTATAGTAAAGTTAATTGAATAGGCTTTTATATTAGCTATATTTTCAAATTTTAAAATATTTTTTATATTTGCTTCGAATGGCAATTTAACTTCTTTTAAGTGAATTTCAGTATCTTTTATTTCTTTTAATAAATGGAATGGGTTAACAATTGAATTATGCAATGTGTTGAGCTTAGCAAATGTAATTGCAGTTTCTATTTTATCTAGCATGTTATAAATTGTCTGATAGATAAAATTTATTTGATTTAGTATCATTTGGGTTAAGAAATAGTGATGGCTATTAATTTCATGAATTTTCATTTCTTTAACTATTCTCTCTATTTGCAAAATTCTTGATTCTAATATTAATTGATTGTGTGTTATATTTTGTTAATTCTGGGTAGGCTGAGGCGGTTCCGATGGTATATCTGAAAGATGAGGTTTCTTTAATTCTTTCAAATGTATTATTTCTGTTTGTTTATTACCGATATTTTTTATTTTGGCTTTATTATTTTGTAACAATTCAATAATAATAAAAGGGCCTAAATATTTATTCTTACTTTTTGCTGTTCGTTCTGGTGCCTTTTTATAAACTTTTTGATTTACTTTAAATTCATATTGTTTGGCTCCTTCGGTATTACGTTTATCAATCATTTTCTGTTTATTTGCTTTATCCTTATTTTCAACTTCTTGATAGAGGGTTTTTAATTTTTCTTGATGGGAAGTAATATAATCGGAATAAAAGGTAGTAGTAACTAGGTCTAAAGGATCTCTAGATTTTGTATGTCCAAAGGTCAATTCAAAAGGTGTAAAATTCGTGCTGGAGTGTATGCTGTTATTATAGGCAATTATTGCATAAGGCATTAAATTTATAATAGGTGTAGAGGGATCATTACTTCTAAGAATTCGAATATGTTCGATTAAAGTAGAATGAAAGCGTTCTACAGGAGAATTTGATTCATGATGACGGGGAGTTGTAAAGTGTACTTGGATTTTTTGAGCTTTGAAAAGTTCTATTAGGCAATGATTTTTAAATTCAGTTCCGCTATCGGATACTATTAATTCTGGGGTGCCATAATAAGAGAAGTAATTTATTAGTTTATCTTGAATTGAAATTGCATTTTTATTACAAGGAAAGGCTTGTCCTAATTTTGTAAATTTGTCAATAATCGTTAAAAAGTATTGGTTCTCACATATAAATAAATCCATATGTAATATTTGAAATGGTTTCGAAGGTGTTTCAGTCAATACTAGGGGTACATAAGGGGTGTCTCTAGAATATTTAGCTTTTTGGCAAGTAGTACAGTTATTAATATAATTTACTACATCTTGTTTCATATATTTCCAATAATAATTAATTTTTAATTTTGCTAAAGTTTCTGTAATACCGCGATGATTAGTTTTACTTTCATGTTGGTGTTTTATCATTAATAGGCGATCGTCTTTATTTATTACTGTGTTGATTAATTTTGTACATTGTATAATTTTTAATGCTTGAAAGTTATGCATATAAGTTTTTACAAAAATGGGTATAATTTCTTTGCATTTAAAGTAGACATAAATAGTTTTACTAGGGTTAATATGATCTCTTAAAAGTTCTATTATATACTTTTGGCTATATTTGGGAATTTTTGCAGTTTTAACAATATTTCCATCGATTGTCTTTTCTGAAATTTCTAAATTTGGATGTACGTTTCTATCTAGAATTAATTGAAAAGGTTTATTGTTTATAATATCATCTAAAAGTGGTATTTCATTATTATCGGTTTCAGCTGAGGTATGTACTGTTTCATCGAGTTCGTCCAAAATTTCGATTACGTCATCATTGTCATTTTGATTGTTAATAGAATTGTCATCAAGTCGTATATCCTGGAGAATATTAATTCGTTGATTATTGTTGGGGTTTACGTTTGGTAATTCGTTATTGTTAGGATTTATATCTGGTGGGTCATCTATTGGATTTTCTGCTAATTCGCGTAGATAATCTAAAATGTCTTTATTTATTTCACCGGGTTGATTTATAATTGATTCCGTTTCGTGTGTGTTTAATTGAATGCGACTTAATGCATCGGCGTTAGTATTTTGTTTTCCTTTTTTATAAATTATAGTATAGTCAAACTCTTCAAGTTTTAGTCTCCATCTTACTAATTTCGAACTTGGGTCTTTCATGTTAAATAACCATACGAGGGGTCTATGGTCGGTATATATAGTAAATTTACGACCAAATAGATAAGGTCTAAACGTCTTGACAGCCCAGACAACTGATAAGCATTCTTTAAGTACCGTAGAATAATTGATTTCATGTTTATTTAATGTTCTAGAAATGTATGCTACTGGTTTATCATTTGGGGGTGTTCCTTGAGATAAAATGGCTCCTAATGCGTAGTTTGAACTATCTGTTGTTAATACAAAAGGTTTTGAGAAATCTGGATACTGTAGTATCGGTGCATTAATTAATAAATTTTTTAATTGATTAAATGACTCTAAAAATTCAGGTGAATGTACAATTTTTGATTCTTTTTTTAAACATTGTGTTAAAGGTTTCGATATTTTAGCAAAATCCTTTATAAATTTTCGATAATATCCGGCTAATCCAAGGAATGACTTTATGTCCTTAGGAGTTTTAGGAATAGGAAAGTTTTTGACTGCAGATATTTTATCGGGGTTCGGTTTTATTCCGTCCGGTGTAATTATATGTCCTAAATAATTTACGTTTTGTTTTAGAAATTCGGATTTATCTAATTGAATTTTAAAATTACTCTCGCGTAATCTTTGGAATATTTTTCTAAGTCGTTCTATATGTTCCTGTAAACTTGTCGAAAAAATAATAATGTCATCTAAATATACTGCGCAAATTTCATTTTGTAATCCGCGAAGAATATTATTCATAACGCGTTGGAATGTACTAGGTGCGTTTTTCAATCCAAAGGGCATTCTTTTAAATTCATAATGTCCAGAGTCTGTAGAAAATGCTGTTTTTGGTATGTCTTCGGGTCTCATTTCGATTTGATGAAAACCGTTAGCTAAGTCTAGTGTTGTAAAATAGTTACATTTTCCTAGTTTGTCAAGTATGTCAGAAATATTTGGTAGGGGAAATTTATCATCGATAGTCTTTTCATTAAGTTTCCTATAGTCTACAACCATTCGCCATTTTATTTTACCTGATGCGTCTAATTTCTTTGGTACTATCCAAATTGGTGACGTCCAAGGGGAATTAGAATGTTGGATAATATTTGAGTTTAACATTTGATCAATTTGTTTATTAACTTCTTCTTTATGAACTATCGGGTATCTATAAGTTTTAGTATAAATAGGGCTTTCATTAGTTAAATTTATTTCATGTTTAATTTGATTTGTAAAGCTTAAGGGAATTTTATCTGAATAGAATATGTCTCTGAATTCATAGCAAAGTTTTCTAATAGCATCGTATTCTTCTTGATTGCAATGATTTAATCTCAAATTTTTTAAATTTTCTTTTTGAAGGTTGTCGGTATTTTTGTCAATATATTTTTCCGTTTCAGTATTTTCTAAAAAGTTAATTTCATTTAAATCTATTTGTTCTACTTCCAGAGGTTTAAGTAGTGTAAATTTTATTTCATTTTCCGCATTATTTACTAAAGTTGTTATTGCATGATTATTCTCTATTTTTACTAATGCTTCAGGCGTTTCTAATTCGTCAAATTGTTTATAAGGCATAATCGCGTATCCTGAATTTTGATAAACTGGTAATGTTACAATTTGTTGTGTACGGGGTGGAATTACTATTGAATGTGGATTTTTCAAACTAATAACTTTTTGGTTGGAAGTTGTTTTTTCATAAGAATTTAATATCTGAGTGAAATGCATTGGAATGTTAACATTTGGTATTTCAAGTTGTTTTGTTCCTAAATTTATTTTTGCATTTAAATTTTCTAAAAAGTCTAATCCTATAATTCCTTCAAAGTTTGGTGAAAAATCAAAAAGATAAAATGTATGGCAATAATCTATATTAAAATCAGCTAGTAGTAAAAGATCAATTATTTCATTGTGAAATGATATACCATGAGCTGTTCTGACTTCGAAATTTCTATTTTGTATTGAATCTGAAAAATAACAATGAGCTAATCTGGGGTGTATGAAACTTTTTGTGCTGCCTGTATCAATAAGGAATTTTGAATTTAAAGACGGTATGTAAATAAATGGAAGTTCTTGATTATGATTGTTTAAAAATACTATTTCGGGGGTATTTGAGTTTGAGTCAATTGAAAATTTTGTTCTTGGAAACAATTACTAAAGTCATTTGTTTGTGAATCAGTAGACAAAGATGTATTGTCATAATAGTTTGAATAGTCTATTGTTTCATCATCGTAACCTATTTCTGGATAATAAGGTGTTGTCGAGTCAGGGTGATAACTATCCTGTTGATAAGAATGTGCGTTTTCAGATTGATTAATAAAATCTAGGTTTTGCTGACTGTTGTTTGTGTGCAATATGTTATCATTAGACATGTTTTCTGTAGACGTGGAGTCTGGTTGATGAGGATTTCCTGTCACGCAATGATGGTGCAATTTTGTAAAATTACTATTATTTCTAGAAAATCGACTATTTCCAGATGAAAGATCCATAGGGGTTGGTTTAGGTAGGAATCGTGTGTCTTGCATGTGAGGTTTAAATACGTTAACTGGTTGGGTTTTAAATGGATTTTGGAAATTATTCTGCGAGTAGAAATTTTGTGGTCTTTGAATTGGTTGACTAGTATTATTCGGATTATTTTGAGAATAATGCATAGGGTTGATATTTCTTTGTAAAAATGGTCTTGGTAAAGGAAAATTTGTTGGTCTGTTAAAATTAGGGTTTAAGGGTCTTTGAAAATTTACGGGTGGTCTTGGTATATTTGTCTGTCTGTTAGGAATATTATTTTGTACTGTCGAATTACGATTTTTAAACTGAATGAAATTTTCTTCTTCTATAACAAAACTAATGGCTTGTTCTAGAGATGTCGGATTTCTTAATCTAACCACTAATTGCATATTATATGGTAAATTAGTTATAAAAGTTTTCAAAGTTAAAGCCTCATAATTTTCAATTTTAATAATTTTTGTTTCTCTACTTTCGTTTGACTGGTTTAATTTAGCAAATAATAAACTTCTAACATTTTGTAACCTACTTCCATAATCAATTAATGTTTCTTGTCTATTAGGTTTTAAAGATAAAAGATCTTGAACTAAGCAATCAATATTTCTTTGATCAGAAAATGTAGTTATTAATGTTTGTTTAACCAAATCCCAATTATTTAATTCATTTCTCGGGCATATTAGATCTGCTGCTCTACCTCTTAATTTAGAAAATATTGTGTCTAATAAGCATATATTAATCGGGGCATTAATGTTATTTCTGTCTTGAAAAGCCTTGAGGAGATTTTCAGATGATGTAATGAATCTTTGTAACAGTTTTGGATTTCCGTCAAACAAAGGGACATTGTCTGCTTGGTATCTTAATAATGAATAATTTGTTTCAGACATATCTGTTGGTAATGAACTTGAACTTGTGCTAATTAAATTTGATTGTGAATTTAAATTTAATTTTGTTAAGCCTGTTAAAATATCATCCATAAAATGTTAAATAGTTAATTTCTATAGAATTTCCTCTTTTACAGTTATTATATATTATATTTTAAAGTAGAATAGTTTTGTGACTTAAAATAAATTAATACACCAAATCTGTATCGACAACGAGGGATCGGTGACTACAAAATTTGCAGGCGATGCTCTATCGAAAATACAGCGTGTTTTTGAAAGTAAATAGTTACAATACTATTCTGTTTAAATTTTGTTTACGATTAAAATTAAATTTCTTAAAATTAAATGTTGAAATTTTGCGAACAGAGCTACTTGAAATTGTGACTGTTTAAGCGATTTCAAATTGTTTGAAAGTACAAATGAAATGACTTACATTAATACAAGGGTGTAGAATCTGCTCATCTTTGTCGAATCTTCTTAATTCTAATCTTCCAGGGTCTTAGGAAGTCCTAAATCTATTCTTCCGGGGGTCTTCGGAATTTGTGCCTCTAACCACTAGGCTGCGTGGGAGTTCTTGCTTGTCGTCTCAGGGTTTCCAATGGTTGAAGAGATTCGCAGGATAAATCTGCTCCAATCCTCGATGGACAAATCTTCTTCGTTGGCTTCTGTAAGCTACTCAGTTCACTTACTTGATGGGTAGGCTACTCAATTCACCTACAGATTCGTTTTTGTGATGAAGGTTTGAAAACCAAGTTATTCTAGGACTCAGGATAAATCTGATCCAACCTCAGAAGGGCATCACTAGTCTAACTTCACAAAATCCTTGCCGACTGCGCCAGAAATGGTTTTGGAATGAATGAGTCGCTTTTTAAAAACCAATTTTATTGTTCACACATGAGAGATCAAGACAAGACTAACTATCATTTACAATTTGCTTCTATTTATAACATTCAATATGCTTACTCTAACATTTATTTATAAAAGGATTACAATATGCTTAGATATATAACTAGTAATTGTTGTATAATATAAAAATATTACCCAATTTTTCTGAATTTTTTTATCAATTTTTGTTTGTATTATTTTTTTAATCCATTTGATTGGATAACAACTTACAGCACAAACAAATATATCTGCTATTCTATTTTTTGTAAACCATGTGATAGTAAATTTGCAATCCCTGGCCTAGTTTATCAGATAAAATCAGAATACTTCATTGATAAATTATAACTGAAGGTAATTTTTTATTATTGACCCACTGACTGACATATTCAAAATTAACAACAAAGTTTTCGACAGCTTTGTTTACATTAAGTTGCTTATTTTGTATTTCCAACAATATAGGCGCAACTTAATTTATTATTATTTTCAAAATTAATTAAGAGCTAGTTTATGGTTTCCATACTTCGCAAATATCCATCCATATTTTTAATAATTTGTAGGAAAATGAAATAAGAAACTTTGGTCAACTTGACCGATTCTGACCATACCATTATACAAGAGATAGAAAGAGCTCTGAGATATGTACAATGCACCTGTATTGAAAAAAAAAGTATTTAGTAATGGCTTGAGTGATTCAAATTATTAAGAACGTGCATCAAAAAGCAGGTTGATATTGGATATAAAAAATATCACGAACTGAAAATGATATTAGAACCTATTTTAATAAATCTTGGCAGTTCATTAGTAGTAATTTACCGACAGCAGGTATTGCAAAGATGAACATTATATAAGCAACGAAGAGTGGTAAATAGTAATACAGAACATTTTTGTTGTTTATATATCACATTTAATTGAACACTATTTTGTAGTCACAGACATTGGTTTCCTGCTAAATGAATGATTAGAGGAAAAAGTTTTAAATTCTTTAGCAAAAATTGAGCCTAAATACAAAAAAATTCTAATATAATAAGGAAAATTTTAATATATTTGAGGCAGATGTCATAAAAAAATTGAGGCGTTGGCTTCTAGCACAAACGCAAAAAAATGACAGACAGACAGACAGACAGACGGACGGACGGGCGGACAGACAGACAGACAGGCATACAGACGGACGGACGGGCAGACAGACAGACAGACCGAGCGACCCACAGACAGACAGAAATTTTTCTCGCTCAAATATAAAATTTCGCCTTTTCATGGCAAGTCTATTTCAGCAGCCACTACGTGGATGTGAAAATAATTGTAGAAGCTCAAGAGCGACATTTTCTAAAATTATTTTTAAAGCTACTGGGTGTTTCATATAGCTAATAGCTAATTTTTTTTTAATGAAATAGCTAATATTATTTTATTTATTCATTTTCAACTTTTAATTCTCTATCTACACATATATCATTTTTGAATTTGCAATGGGCTTGTTCGGTATTTTTTTTTTATTTCATAAATTGAAAGTGCAAGTATCAAATAATGGATCTGCATAAAATCAGAATCTTATTCACACGTTTAGTATCTTAAAAACTGTTACAAATCTCCACCTCGCGAAAATGGGGCGTGGCCAGGCGCTCCGTCACTATACGGATAGACTCGGCGATCTCAATAGACTTGATGCTCATTTATTGTTATAATTATAAGTGTTTTCCAAGTGTTGTTTGTTTTGCTTACTTCTTGACAGTAGGGGAGTACAATTTGGTGAAATGTCAAAAGATTACAATTTTCTCTCGCTCCTGTCGGGACGAATTTTCGATTTTGACCCTGCAATTTACGATTAGGATTCATCGCCGACCTTCTTCTTTTCGTAGAGACACAGAACGCACTTCCACTCGACGTATTTATTTAGTTACCAGCGTTTGAAAATTCCATGTATTTCCACTTTTCAGGCTAAATTAGAGAAGTCCCAGAAAGCCACTTTTCTTACGTCACTTGCGTATAGTGACGTCACAAATGAGCGCTCGGTTTTTGCAACTATTACTAATTTCAACTCCTTATATCTCGAGAACGGAAAAAGTTAATAATATGAAATTTTAAGTGTATAATGAGAATATCGAGTACTATATGAAAAAGTATAAAGACCATATAAAAAGAACATCATGGAACAAGCCCATTCGACGTTGCCTCGTTATTCCACTTTTTCCTGTAAAAAACCGTATTTTCATGAATTTGACCTTCATTTTACTGTAAATGTTAGTCAAAGCAATACAGTAACGTCCAGGCCTCTCATAGTCTACAGGGTGGTGTTCTCCCCACTGATTCAAATTTTTACGTTTTCAAACTTCCATAACTCATTTTCTTTAAATGGAACACCCTGTATGTTTTTATTTAAAATATTTCAGCAATTAATTACCAACACTCTGATGTCTGGCAGTGTCAACTTTTCTTTGCTGGTTTTTGGAAAATTCAAGTCGAGAAAAGTGATCACTATGGATACAAGCGTGTAGGTGACAAAATGCAGAAACATTTTAAGTACAAACATGAAGATTGTTCCATTAAGAAAAAAATTATTATGATAGTTTAAAAATGTAAACATTTGAAGTATCGTGGAGAGCAATCTGTAAAATAATGTTCGATTATGACATTATGAGAGTTCTAGAAATCATGGTTTTGGCTAACATTCACAGTGAAACTACGCTCAAATTTATGAAAATACGTTATTCACTGGATTTACTCTTGGCAACGTCGAAGTGTAAATTTAATAATTGTTAATTATAAATTAAACACTGCTTTTAGATGAATCAATCAATATATTATAAATACTCTACATATGTTTCGGCTTATTAGGCCTTTATCAAGAGTATTATATAGTAAATACTTAGTAAGTATTCACTATGTAATACTCTTGATAAAGGCCTAATAAGCCGAAACATATGTAGAGTATTTATAATATCATTGATCATCTAAAAGCAGTGTTTAACAATTATTTTCAAGATGTTTCACAAGATACCTACCACAAGTTCAGTTCAGTGTAAATTTAAACTAATATATACCTTAGTAGAAAATTAAGAATCAAATATGTATAAAAGAGACGAAATAACAATATTAAATGAAACATATTCTTTATTGGATCTTGGAAAGAGTAGAAAAAAACTATGTATGAGAATTAAAATAAAAACTATTTCTAAAATTATTGATTTACGTTCTTTGCATTCTTTCGATAACCTGAATTCTGGTTATACATGCAAGCAGTTAAAATTGTTTGACATGTTTAAAAGTGAATTATTTTTTGTTTGCTTATACTTGTAATGAAACATATTCTTTATAGGATTTTGCAAATAGCAGAAAAAAAAACTATCCATGAGAACCAAAATAAAAACTATTTGTAAAATTATTGATTTACATTTTTTGCATTCTTTCGATAACCTGAATTCTAGTTATGCAAGCAGTTAAAATCCTAAAACCAATTTGTCTTTCTTATTGGACAATTCACTACAAGTATAAGCAAACAAAAAATAATTCACTTTTAAATAACAATATTAAAATTACAAGCCCATGACTATTTTTAGATTTTATTTAGCCTTTTGACATGCGATATTATGCGGATCAATATATTCTTGTACAAATCGTCTTACTGAATATCAGTACAATTTTTTCAAAAAAAAGATTCACTTAAACCATTCTCTCTTGTACGATTCGATACCCACAAGTCAACTAAATTTACACAGACTTCATAAAGGTATTTTACAGCCTTGATCAGAGACGTTACATTCAAAACTTGTAATAATTATTTTCATTTATTGCTCCTTTTCAAATCATATACACCAACATATCGAACACTGATGTCAGAAGTCCGTAGAATTTGTTCCTACATAAGGTGTACCCCACGGTTTCGTGACCATTATTCACCGACATTTTCATTAATAACATTACGATTGAATTGGTGTGCTGGCTTGTAATAATTATTTTCATTTATTGCTCCTTTTCAAATCATATACACCAACATATCGAACACTGAGGTCAGAAGTCCGTAGAATTTGTTCCTAGATAAGGTGTACCCCGCGGTTTCGTGACCATTATTCACCGACATTTTCATCTATAACATTACGATTGAATTGGTGTGTCAATTGGCTTTTATACGCAGGGGGCATGAAGCTAAACAATAAAGTAAATTATGTAAAAAACCTTTATGCATTACAAACCTTGATGAAATTAATGAATGGTATAATTAATTTAAACAGATTACGTTTATAAGGAAGTACACTGTTATAGCTTTCTGTAAAAACATCAGTATATAGAATTCCATTACAATGCTTATACGCCCACAAACATTTCGTGACCTCAGAGTAACTATTGACAAAAAAACTGTCCTTTAATTAGCATGCATCCAATCAATGAACCAATGCAAATTTTAGAACACTTAGCTTTATAATATGGTGTTTATGTTGACATTGCAGGCGTAGAGACGATCGTAAAAAATGGAGCCAAGTTTTTGAAGGACGAAAGATTTAGAGAAAATAGAATGTATCGTAACAATAGGTATACGAAACGATTGCAACCAAACTTCCAGTTGCCAGGTATTCCGAACAATTAAGAGATGGCAACCTATCTTTTTCTGTTAGTGGAGATTGTAAGCTTGAATTTGGTGCTAGTTTTATGCTTTAACTAGATGAAGATGGCCATTTTACAAAAGAAAGAGAAAACATGTGTTAAAAATTTGAATGAAGGAGCCATTACTTTGTGGTACTTAATCATTTTACACCAATAGCTAAATAAGACATAGTAGTATTTTATTTAGTTATTTGTGTAAATATGGGTTACCTATGGGTTCCATCAATACTTACTATGGAAACTAACTACAGTAGACGCAGAAGTTCTTCGATCATAGGAAAGTTGAGCGCTATTTACACTTACCTAATCTCACTATCGTAAATATCCAATGAGGTATCCAGTGTTGGCAGATCTACTTTATTCATACATAATGGCGCCAAGTTTTTTAGAATGATAGAATCTAATTGATTAAAATAAAATAAAATTCGTATTTTTATAATTTATATTAAACAATGAAATCACTAAGTTTAGCTCATGTGCTTTTTTATCTTACCAAAACGTAACTAAGTTGGGTTTTAAAAAATATAAATTGTTTGCATGATAAATGAAATAATCTGGCAACATGCATTAATACCTTGAAGGCTTGTTCTCTATTGAGCACGACAAGGGCATCGAAACATCGACCGAGACGGTTGTCACTGCCGCTTCCCATCTAGTAGACATGCGGCGTAGGAGTTTAGTAATGCAGGAAAGGTAAAGTGGGATGCACGTCCCTTCGCGAAATCTAATAAATTGCGAAAACAACTGGTTTTAAAAACATTATAAATGTTGGTACTATTATGGAAAAATTTTATAAAACTAAAAAAGTAATTCTAAACACAAAAATAATTCTTAAAAATAGGTAAAACAAAATCACAATATTCCAAAAGTTTTTAAAAATGTATGGAGTGAAGGAAAACATTTATTACTTACACCTTACAAGTTTAATGTAATAAATCCTCAAATAGGCTTCCCTGCTGAGCTGAGCAATATACCAAACGATTATAAAATCCTTGGCGAACATTACCCAACTTGACAGGGGTAACAGTTAAGCAGGCGTTTTCAATATTTAATTGATGTTCCTGCAAATTGTTGGACCTATTTTCCTGAAAACCATAAATTTTTTATTTTAAATAGCCCCACAAGAAAAAGTCACAAGGCGCAAGATCTGGTGACCTAGCTGGTCATAAGATATTACCATGCCCAGAAATAAGTCTATTCGGAAATGTTTCCTCCAAATACTGCCGACCGATAACTCTGTTATGGGGAGGGCAATCATCTTGTTGGAACCAAATTTCATTAAACTTAGCACATACTAGTTCCTGAATCCTAGGGACCATTTGCTGCTAAAGCAAATCCAAATATTTTTGGCCTTTTAAGATGCCATCGATATAAAATGGTCCAATAATATGTTCACCCAGTATACCGACCCAAACAATTAGTTTTTGAGGATACTGAGTGCGCAGTTATAAAAACATAAATTTTCTCGCGACCAATATCGTGTCCGAGTAGAATTATGTTTACCAATTAATGGAAAAGTTGATTCATCGGCAAAACAACGTTTCTAATAAAATGTTCATCCGCATTCGCCTTTTCCATTAATTGCTCACAAAATTCCATTCTTCTGATATTGTCCGTCTCAAAAATTTCATGAGTTTTTTTTTTTAAATCCGACCTAACCGTTGATGGTGTAGAACCTACTTCAGCAGCAATTTGGGAAGTAGTAAGTACCGGGTTGTTGGTTGCCAGTGCACAAATCATAACATCTCTTTCATCTCGGGCTTCATTGGGAGGAATCGATTTTTTTGTGTTGTTTATAATCAACACAACCATGTATTTCAAAAGTGTGAATAATATTATGAATTGTGGATAATGCAGGTGAAGGTCCACTTAACTATCTGAACTTTTGCGGCCGTTTCGAACATTTTGAAGAATTAATTTAACGACAAGGTCAGTCTTTCTGTTCCCAAATAGTACTAGCTTGAGTACGAGTTTGATGTGATGTGAGATTGCGGCGAGTCGATTACTAGTTACGCATGCGTATGCATTTATAATATACCATTCGTTGGAAGTTGTAAATTCGCCTGGTAGATCCTATGTTCGAAGAACTTTTGCGTCTACTGTATATTTAAATAGAGCTTTTTGCGAGTGCCTATTCTCAGGATATATACTATGTTTTTTAAAAGTTTCGTCCTTTAAAAAATAAGCTCTACTTTTATAGGGTCGCCTCTGAGAGTATCAATCTACTGTAAAACTATAATCTTAATCTTTTGTTCGATCCAGATTGCAATATTTGTCAATTATTTGGTTTCCTTATTATAACATAAAAGACAGAAAATTACAGGGCTTTCTTAAACACTTTGTATTATAGGAATGATAGTGTTCATCCTACTATTGCTTTTCGTCAAACCGTGATTTTAAACAGAATTTCTATTTCTAATCTGTGTACAAAAATTAAAATTTGCAAAGTAATACATAACTTGACAGATTGTGACGCTACTATTATTTTACTAAATTTTCCAAATTAAGACCAAGTTTCGTCACATTTATTATGGAATCAATTTTTATAAGAAGTTATTGATTAACATGTTATAATTCAATAGTCTTAAAAACGAAAATTTAGTATTAAATTAAAAGAAAAATGGAAATTATAAAAATAACAACTATTTTCGCAATTTTCCAAGTCGTTATATCCTCCAAAACTGTTTCGATTTAATATGTCCTCATCAGCCAAGGATGAAAACTAGGCACTCAAGCAACCGCTTTATTAGTACTATGACAAACATTATTAATTTTTTTTTCTTAGCTGGAATTCTTGGAGTACGTCATACGCAGTACGCTCTCCTTACAGCTGCGACTGTGATAGCTTATGGGATAAGAACAGTCCTCAACGTAGCGGTGATTGCCATGATTAGCGATGATCCCCCTGATGACAGCGTACCTGTAAGTAAAATCCCATTTAATTTACAATAACATAATACCAATACTTGACCAATACATTCTTCTTCTTCCTCTTCGATATTTGGTAATAAGATCCTATTTACCGCGCGACGATGACATTTTACTTCACAAATTTTTAGTTACTGTTTTTCTGAAAGCATTTAAATATTTCCAAAAACGTCTTTGTCTTTGTATTAGTTTTGGTGAGACTGGGAGCCTAACAGATCACCGCGATATATAACAGGATGCCGTCAGACGTGTCATACAGCAAACGGAGGCAACGAATCATGGATCACAAGTGGCCCTGGCAAGACGCTGTGAATAAAGAGATTAGTTCACCGAATAAAAAACTATGTTTGTGAAAGTTTTGTAAAATTACGGAACTCCTTTCTGAGTTTTTTCAGTGTTTCCAAATGATTTCGCATTGACCTTTATATTGAAGGACAAATAGATAATAGGCCGGTACATATTTATCATAATTATCAACTACCACTTGCTGACATTCAAAAGATTTGCATCTTGAACGAAAGATAATAATGATATAGAAACTATAGATGAGGTATTTCAGATAAGGAATTATTCAATTGATATGTTATTTATTATCACAAGCACTAGATTAATATAAAAACAGTATAGTTCACTACATATTATATTTAATGCATATAAAACACCTCAAAGCTTTGCCGCTTATGTATAGATGGAAACCGGGGCATGCTATGTATTCGTAGAAAATGGTAAATCATATATTATAGTGATCGGAATTTAGGTTTAATTTTCAGGTGCGCTGTTATACGGATTTATTCAAATAAGTAGGTACACATGTTCAGTTCACTGAAAAATAAACAAATTTCGATTTATTTTCGTGTAATATAAATTATATATCAATTTATACAAAAAACGCTATTTAAGTTAAAATGAAACAGAGCGCGGAAACAATGCACACCTGCAACACGTGGCCGACACGCCAAACACTATTTACTACTAACTTGCATTTAAATTAAATGGACGTGACACAGGACCAAGTTTATAATTGTGTTTACTGAAAGAACGACTTATTGTTTATGCCGCGTTTTAGTCCGAGGAAAAGTACTGTCGAAAAATGGGTTAAGCCTTTTAAAAAACTACATTTTGTTGGCAACAAAATACTTTGTGATGTCACAATAAGATGTACACAGAAAAGTGTTGTATTAAAACATGTAAATAGCTACACACACGAGTATAATACAAAAAAGGAAAAGAGAGTTTCAAAGGACGAGTTTTAGTTCGATTTGGCTCTTTTGTTAATATGTTTAAAACTTCCATGGAGTGTATCAAATAACGTTCATTTTACACATTTTATAAACAAACATTACGTGGGGCAACATGTTCCAAGTGGAAGCCTGCTTCGTAAACAAATTCTGAGCGAATTATATGAAGAAAAACTGGAAGTTACTCGGAACGATTTTCAACATGGCTGGTTTTGGGTTACAATATGCGAAACGGCAGACTTTGGGAAATAAAGTTGCCAATTTATTAGTTACAAAATTTCATGTTGATTGTCCTGGCAACTGCCATTTAATAAGCTCCAAGGTTTTTAGAAACAGATAATGGCGAGTTAGTGTTTAATTTTTTTGAAAACACTTTAAAATGGCTGTGGCAAAACTTTGTTTTTGATTTAGTGTCGTATATGCTAAGCGCTGGAAAAAAATTTAAAGGAAATACCCACAAGTGTTACATGTTACTTGTTGACAAACTTATTGCTAATATAAAGAAAACTTTTTTAAAAGCTCCTAGGTAGTAGGATAAAATATTTTCAAGAAAAACGTCCTAATTTGTTGCTTCCTCCAAAACCAGTGATCACACGTTGGGAAACATAAGCAAAAAAATCCTTTCATTGTTTGGTGCCTTTCAGTTGGCGCGGCCGCGTACTTCGCAGGATTCAAGGTCCGGCCCTGCATTACACTAAACACACATTTCTTTAATCGCATGGGAATCATTGAGAGATAATTAAAACTGTTGATTATACGGCCAAAAAGTGTAATCAGCAGAGTGAGAGGCGTGCGGATTTACAAATTTCGTACATTCGCACGTACGTAATTCGAAGAAATGGAAGCACTTGGATTGTGTCAATATTGAATGAGCTATCACAAGTCTTAAATTGAAAATTTCATGCTTAAATTTGACTACATTATCTCCATGTATTATAGTAGCGCAGCCACAAATATTTGTTCATTGCATTAAAACCGTTACTATTGTAATTATATATGTGGCGCCACAGAATGCGTAGGATAGGCTCGTGAAGTTCGTTTATGAGAATTACTCCGCAAATTGAACAAATTATTAGGTATAAAGGCACCACATTCAAACATTTATTCTATTTGGTCGATTGTACTAATTACACATAATAATAATAATAATAATAATAATAATAATAATAATAATAATGTTGTCCACAACAGACCGGATATCATCTTGTTGGAGAAATTCAAAAAGGAAGCTTGCCTGATAGATGTAGGAATCCCTAATGACCACAACATCCAAAACTACTTTGCTGAAAAGGAAGGCAAATACCAGCGACTCGGACAAGAAATTTAACAAATGTGGCATCAAGAGAGTGTGGCGATAATCCCCTTGATAATCTCGACGACCGGAGTAGTTCCCAAAACACTTGTCGCCAATCTAACAAAGCTTGGAATCGCCGATAAGATTGCAGCCATCCAAAAAGCCGTAATCCTGTCGACTACCTCAATCGTCCGCTCATTCCTTAATTCAACGCCATAATCACAAGTATCTTGCTGCGGCCGATACTTGTCTGTGTACCCACCATTAGCGGAGATTGAATTTGAATAATAATAATAATAATAAATAAATAAGAAAGACGAAGTGGGATATTTTATCGACATCGCGCATCCGAGTGATGACAACCTGGAAAAGAAAGAGATAAGATCAACAAATATTATGAACTTTCCGAAGAATTTCGAAAACTGTATAAATTAAAAACAGTACTTACCATTCCACTAGTGATCTCAGCGACTGAACTAGCAACCACCAACTTGAAGACGAACCTACAAAAGATCAATCTTACAGAAAGAGGCATACTTACAACTATGCAAAAGTCAGTAATACTAGAAACTTGTCGGATAGTGAGGAAGACGTTAAACTTACCTGAATACATGGCGGCATAATACGTCACCTTGAAGCGGAATTCGAGACTGTTCACAGTCTGATCAAGTACCTCATCTTAGTGATTGGTCAACTGACCCCACTAAGTGATAACCCATTTGGAGGAGGAAAAAAAAAAAAAAGTATACGCAGCTCGTAGGCGGAAGCATCTTACATCATCTAGATCCCGGAGAGTCGTACACTTACTTAGGTGTCGAGCAACACTCTACCCAAGAAGTGAGTGTAGTGAAAAACGCTCTCCGCGGCACGTATCAGCACCGACTCCGATAGATCTGGTCTTCAGAACCGTCGGGGAAGAACAAGGTGTCTGCAACCAACTTGCTTGCCGTTCCGATCCTTCTCTACTCCTTTGGAGTAGTGAAGTGGACTCGAGAGGAGTTGCGTCAACTCGATGTAGGAACCCGCAAGAAGATGTATCTCAATAGAAGTTTACATCCCAAATCGTCCGTTTCACGGCTATACCTGCCGCGACATCGGGGAGGGCGTGGACTCTTAAGTTTGGAGAGTCTCCACAACAGGATGGTTCTGGATGGAGCCGGTAAGGTCATCAGGAGTTCGGGTCCCCTCCTCTGCATGGTCCGGGATCATGAAAATGCAGGGGTAGGAGCCTTTCTGTTTAAGACAGCACAGAGAGCCGCTGATGAACTTGATCTCTCCTTTGACGTCGAGCGGGTAAATCGCGACTCTGTCACAGAGTTGGAACCTGCTCGGCGAAAAGCCCAAATTAAAGCTGCAGAACACAACATCTTTCTGCAGCTGCACATGGATAAGCCAATGCACGGAGTCTCCTATAAAAATATAGAAAACCTTGGATTATCCGAAAGGCTGACCTTTGCCTTTTTAAGGTCAGCCGGGCTCAAGCCTGAGACCGAGGGATTCATAATGGCTTGCCAAGATGGTGTATTCAACACTCTGGTCTATCGAAGTCGTGTTATGGGTATAGAGGTCCCGGATGTCAGATGCAGGGCCTGCCGCAGGGCGCCAGAGACTGTAATGCACCTGTTGTCGGCTTGCCCGACATATGCAGTCTCGGCCTATATTCAAAGGCACGACGGAGCATTACGAGTGCTTTATTACCATTTAAGGCACTCGTATGGGATAGGCGAGACACCAGTGCTGCCTTATGCTCCGGGGGATATCGAGTCGGTTGTGGGGAATGAAAAGTGTCTAATTTATTGGAACTATTCGTTTCCCACCGTCAGGCAAACGAGCCTGACGTAGTACTCCTCGAACACCAACTAGATAATATTGGTCGTGAAGTTCTCGGCTCCCGCGGAAAACAACATTGTCTTGACTGCTTTCGGAACTGAAGATCATACCGGCATGCCGAATCTCGGCAGAGATCTTAGCCGGTAGGATGCAGGGGGCCGTCATCCTCGGTTCGCTACGTCTACTCAGGGCACACGATTCCCGGACCCAGTAGTCACTTACCCCACGGTGTGGGGAGTGGCTACCGGTACTACCAGCTCCCTTCAGCAAGCTCCACCATGAATACCATAGGCATAAAGTTTTAATAATAATTTGTCATGATCGACACAGTCAAATACCCTGCTGAGATCATATCCCAACAGGGCACTCACCAGCCTCAATATAGTCAACGAGTCTCTCAAAGAAAGCATACATAGTATGCGTGGATTTATTAGAACGCAAACCATGTTGATTTTCCGTCAAAATGTTATTATTTTCAATAAAGTTTATAAGTCGATGTAATAGAGCATATTAAAAAAAAATTGAGATACCCGACAGGATAGTTACAGGTCTATAATTTTCTGCCATATTTGGCTCATGCTTTTTATATATAGGTACAACTTTACCTATTTTTAGGCTGATATAAATGATAGGTTTACTAAAAAAGTAATAGGTTGTATTATTACACAAACAATTTTCTTTACGATAAAGGAGGGAATCTGATCAGGTCCGGCTGAGCGTATATTCTTTACTTTTAGTAAATTGCACAGCTCTTCTTCTACAAAGGGTTCCAAAAAGATCTATTGGTTATGGTAAGGTACATCTTTAATAGAACCATTATTTGGCGGTATATTATTGACAATATCTAAAGGTGCTTTTACGAAATACCCACTAAATATGGAGGCTATCTCATCCGGATCATCACATAGCCCTCCGTTCTTTTTAGTGTTATTTTTTTGTGAATTTTCTCTTTACCCGACAATTCTGCTATCACCTTCCACGCAACTGAAGGAGGATTATCTGAATTTATTATTTTATTTTGATAATACTCATTTTTAGTATTAGTCACCAACAGTTCATGTGTTCTTTGTAGAGTTTTTATATACAGGTGCTAAATTTCAGTACACTTTATTCATGTTATGCAAATCTTTAAGATTCCTACTTGATACCTTGATATCATCATTCATCCACCCTCTCTTATTGCTGTTTTTTTATCAAATTTGCGTAAAGTATATATTAAAGTGTATATTAAAATGATGCGAAAAGGATCAAATGCCACACCAATGTCTAATGACCTAGTCGTGGTTTTCACCTCTGGTAGGCGGATAAAACTTAATATATTTCTCTGAATTATGCGGGATTATGTTGCAGGGCGAGGTGGTGCTTAATTATTACATAACAGCTACTATCCTTTGACTAGAATGCCGCTGATTTTTTGCTCTACTGACAACACTTTTTGGCCTTAGTATAACTATATACTTTGGTAATCTACTAAGACAGTGAACTTTATCATTTTAATTAAGTATCCTAGTTCTTTGTGTTTATCATTAAGTGGTTACATTTTCAATTAATAAAAAGCTCAAGAGTTTTATCAAAATTTGATGTTCTCCGATGAAATCGATTGTTAAAGATATTATTTGATAAAAAGTCAATGGTAAACAATTTCTTGACGTCTTCATTTTGCATAATAATCAGAACCTTCTGAGATATTTCAATGGAGTATGTTGACATGTTTGGAACAATTTTTATATGCTTGAGTATTTGACTACTCAAAATATAAAATTATGACATAATACTTATCTGAAATGACTTGTAGCTATCTCAACTAATTAACAAACAAGTGTAATTTTGACGAAAGAACGTTATATTTCGCTACTGTAATTCATGCAACCAGCAACACCAGTAGTACGTTTGGGTGTTGTATACATTCTAATGTATGTATCTGAAATGAATTCCTAAACTATTTATAGTACGGCAGCCCGTGACCAAAATCAACTGTTATCACCTAATGCTAATTTCAATCACCGTGTTATAATTTATTACGGTACAAAACCGATTTTCCTCTGAAAAAAACTCCCATAACGTTGCAGTAGTCGGGAAAACGATTTTCCGTCCGTGACAAAAAATATGTTATTTTTTTATCCCCTAATGTCCGTTCTCTATCAATTCTTGTTATAGATGTCGAATAAAACAAAAATCGATACAGAACGGAAATTTTATATGTTGCATAATTTCAATAACAAAAATCAAAATTGTATAAGAAAATGGTATAAAAAAGTTTCTTCGTAATGGCTGAAACCTTTTTTAAATTAGAAAATATGGCTCAAATAATCGGGGAAAAAAGTGAACGGACATTTATTATGCTGTACAGCTTCACGAATTGCATCGCGTTCGCATGTTGACGTAACCAAAAATTGTAACTTTGAGTCGATTAAGATTCCAGAAGTATCGAACCGATAAATATTAGGCAAAATATTGGATATGAAGACAATGGCGGTATTGAAGATTTCAAAGATCCACCAGAACCGAAAGTCTGATCGAATCTGACGATGAAAAACTGCCATCAAAGAGGCAAGAACTAATGGACAATTCATTGCATTTCTAATTAGTGTGATAAATGCGAATAAGTATATTATAAAAAATAATAGCAACCATTTTCATGAATATTTAATTTGCATAGTTTACAACATTAGGTATAAATTTTTATGTAAATTTAAATGAAAATACTGTATACGTAATACATTTTTTTATTATAAGACTTTCTATTCCATAAATGTCGCTTTAATCTAATTAATATGGTAGTAATCACTTTTTTCTGGCTGAAACCATTTCAAACCTAATATTTAATACTTGGAAAATTAACTTTTTTCGCATGTTTTTGCAAACCCCATACTTCAACGATTTCTACTTACTTAATTTATTAATGTAACATTATATCTTACATTTTTCAAGGATTCAAGTGTGAATTTTAATAAATATTGAAAAATTTTAAACACTGATTGAAAATTAACTTTTGAAAGTCTAGTTTTTTCAGTTTTTCGCATTTCCTGGCAAACTTTCCCATAGTAATGTTTATTTTTTTACACCACTTAAACGTAGACGTTTCAACGAAAATAAAGACCACTGTTTCTTTAAACTGTTTTAGGTTATGTGAAAAAATGGTTCATGCAAAAGTTATAGACCTTTTCATTACCTATAACTTTTACCTTTAAGTTTTTTCGATAGAAGGTCTAGTTTCGCTGGAAATCGTGAAAAACCATTTCCCACCCCTAAAAGTTCACCCCAATTCACCCTCGTAACTCGGATCGACTTTAATTTATTTTTCCTGTTGGTTGCGCTATATTTCCTTCCTCTTCCAACAATTCTCATGCTGTTATTAATTTTTTTTTCCAAAAATTATTGGCACTGGTCTACAGTTTGAACAGTTGATTTAAACTGTTTCATGTTCTTTTGTTTACTTGGTAACATTAAAAATGTAATATTTTTCTATTAAAAAGAAAAAAAAATGAGAAATTCAAATAATCTTATATTGCTGGATAGAGAATTAAAAACCCCTTCAATAGAGCTCTCACTTCAAGGGACTGAAGAGTTAGATATAAAATTATACTCAAAAAATTTCATTATAGAATTAAAAATTGACGTATTTTAGGATTTTACTCATTAATTGTACTTTACGTAGATAATGAATTTCTCCATTATTAATGGACCTCACTCTATATAGAATTAGAGAAATTATGACATTCATTAAACTTATGTACTTTTGTACTGTTTTCTCAAATAAATAAATATTATTATTACTATTATTATTTCAGACGTATCCAGAGTGGGCAAGCAAGAAGAATGTAATGCTCTCGTCCTTCTTCTGGGGATATGTCTGCTTCCAAATAGGTGCTGGACAACTAGCCGAAAAATATGGTCCAAAGTTATTTCTGGGAAGCGCTTTGTTTATATGTTCTGTTTTCACCACCCTTGTACCATTATTTGGTGCCCAATTTGGATATGGAGGCGTTATAGCTTGTAGAATAATACAAGGATTGTGTCAAGGTTTCCTTTTCCCTTCTACGCATAATCTTCTTAGCGCTTGGGCACCGATACAGGACAGAGCCACGATGGGAAGTTTAGTATATACCGGTAAGGTTTGTTCATAAGACCAAGTTGTCGAAATGGAAGATAAATATAAAAATTTTGATAAAAGTCGAGTATGTTTCTTTTTCGTATTCACAATGCCATGACAACGTTCTGCGATTAGTATAATGTTGGCTTCCCTTTTCTGCACACACGCCCTATTAGGGAAGATTTTCAAAATTCATAATCTATGACTCAAATGAATTAACACAGCGACATGAATTTTTTAAATTAATCATTGTTTTCTTTAAGGTGGTCCTCTTGGTAATGTGTTAGCAATGCCTATAACAGGTATGCTGTCTGCTTCTTCGGTTGGCTGGCCTGGTGCTTTCTACCTTTATGGAGCACTTGGTATAATTTGGTCTATTCTCTGGATTACGTTCGGCTCAGATAGTCCCTCAAAGCATAAAACCATATCAGCGGAGGAAAGGAAATATATTGAAGCTGGGCTACCACCAGAAGAAAGAGAGGTACATTTTTACCTTTAGATTCTTTTTATTTAGTCTTATCGATACAAATTATATCGTAACGAATAAGTTGGAAGTGGTTATAACTAACGCTGTGTCTACCCTCCAGTCGGACGCGAACCAATTGCGTCCCCGCTAGTTAGATAACGTCGTTCTTACACCCGTTTGTTTATAAAATTACAATCTCTAGTTTAATCAGCTTTTTGAGCGGGAACTGTTGGTGTTTGGTGGAATATAAGCAATATTGAACAGCGGAACAGTGTCTTGTTTCAAAATTTTGAGGTAGGTCAAAGTCGCCCGTTGAAAGTCGGTAGGTGGTATCCAAGCAGCGCAAATGTTCCTTGCCCTTGTCGGATACCAACTTCTCTCTTCTTACATATTTTTACCCCCTGACGGGAGAGAGAAATATTTTGGGTTATTTTGTGGAAAAAGGCGGGAGGATACCCCCGCACTCTCTGCGGGGGTATCCCTGCGATGCTAATACTGCCTATGGCGCTGATAATCCTTAACAATTAGATAGCAAAATAAAAAACCACCTTACCTAACCTAAATAAATCACATGAAAGAATGAAAATCTTATTTCTGTCGTCAAATCAAACCTGAATTTGTAAAAAAGTACATTAATCGTTACAAAATAAGAGAGAAAAGATTAGTAGGTCTAGGAGTTGAACCCGGAACCTCTCGCACCCTAAGCGAGAACATTATGCATGTGCCAACCATCCAGCTGACAATCATCGTTATAGCAGGGAATAAATAGTCTCTTACATAACCCCTGGCGGGAACGCAATCAGCAACCGTCAGACGGGAGTGTATACACGTGTATAACTAATTTGTTTGTTTGTTTACTTAGTGCTGGAAAAATTAGATTTTCTAATATTTCGTTACTACATGCGTTATGTGCTGCTTGAACCAAGTTGGTAACGGTCATCCCGTCTCTCCAACATTATACTTCTCTTAGCTAATTAAATCATGAACCTTTCAAAATGATAATGAGGATGTAATATTTCTAACAGTTCCATTTGCTTAAGCTTGAGTTTCTTAGTTTTGTACAAAATTATGGTGTTATGGTAAAAATCTTAGCCTCTAGAAAACAAACGATAATATAGAAATAAACGAAAGGAAGACAAAAAAGTATATATAAATTATAACACTACTATCATTTGACCAGAATGCCGCTGATTCTTTGCTCTACAACACTTCTTGGCATTAGTGTAGTTATCTATTGTATCAATACATGCTTTTCTTGATGTTACTACAAATCTTCACTTATTTTCAGACTGTACCGACGCCATGGAGGTCTATTTTCACCTCTTTGCCATTCCTGGCTGTATTAGTAGCTCATTGTGGTCAAAACTGGGGATTCTGGACTTTGCTAACGGAAATTCCTAGCTATATGGAGAAAATTCTAGAATTCAAGATAGCCTCGGTAAGTGAAGTGTTAATGCTTCTATTACTACAATTTTATTTAGTTCTTTCCATTAAGAAAACATGTATAATCGACAGAAGTTTTTTCTGATTAATGCTAAAGGTTGCATTAAAAATTATTTCGAGTTGCAGTAAGAAAAATCTCATTTGTCCTTGTTTAGTTGCATTCATAATTTTAGAGAAACAGTAGCTATAAAATGGGTTCTTTTTTCTTTTACAGAATAGTTATCTTTCGGCACTTCCATACTTTGTCTTGTGGTTGCTGAGTTTTGTCATGAGTCCTATTGCTGATTTACTAGTCACCAGACATATAGTTAGTTTGGGCACCAGCAGAAAGATATTTAACACTATAGGTGAGTAAATCATCTCTGAAACCAACATTCAAGGCTAAGAACCCTGATGACCATCCAAGTGTAACTTAAATGTCGTATATACAAAACTGGAAAGGAGTTGGTTCAGAGAAGTATGATGTTAATTTTGGAGTTCCTCAAGGCCCTCTATTGGGATCACTTATTTTTCTGTTATTTATAAATGATTTATCACTTCATGTTGGTATAGGGTGGCTTATCGCACTGTCTCTGCATAGCAGAATAGGTAGATATCCTTGAGGAATTGCAAGACACGCTTAATACTCTGTGAACAATTTACAAACTGTTGCAGTATTAATAAATTAATAGTTAACATAGAAAAAACTACCTTGCTACAATTTTTAGGTAGGAAAACATTTCAAATCCCTATTCAAGTACACTAAATCAATTAACAACATCTCCAAGTGAAACAAAATTTGTTGGTATTCACATTGACAGTGGCATGAGTTGGAAATATTACATTAACGTTGTCAGTCAGATAACAAAAAAATTTAGTGGCAATTAACCCCTGGTGATGCCAATATAGTTCACGAAACGAACCTTGAGTTCGAGACAAGCTTCGGTGCTTCAATCTAGTGTTACATCAGCTGTCTTAAACCTCCTTCAAGTGTCATAATTTCACTTTATGTTCTATATATTTTCAGGTTTATTTATACCAGCATTGGCGCTCACCTCCTTGACCTTGGTTGGAAGCACCGAAAAAGAAATCACTATAGTCATATTGATAATTGCAGTGGGATTCAATGCTGGTGTGTACAGTGGCTTCAACGTAAACCACATAGATATATCCCCCATACATTCTGGTACACTTATGGGAATCACAAACAGTTTGTCAAATGTGTTTTCGATTCTTGCACCATTGGCTGTGGATGCGATTAAGTCTGCCACCGGGCGTGAGGAGGTAAGGCATAATAGTATATTATTAAAAGATTGCGCTAGGAATTATCTAATGTGTGTTTAGTGGGGAAGCCCTCGACCAGGCTTTTAGAATCATTGCGGTATGAAGATTTCAATTATTTTTCAATAGTTTATCAGTCCCTGAAGAAAAAGTTTCATTACTACTGACATGTGTGGCGTTGCTAAAGAGGTGAATTCGTTTATCGAACATGTAGAAATAAACTATCCATTTTTCTTACCGCGGTACGCCAGCTTCCTTAACTTTCTATTAAAGGTAATGTTAGACAATGTCGGAAAAATATTAACTGACATTTCCCGCCTCGCTCGCGTCTCTAGTGGGGAAAAAATTCCAATTTTCCGAAACTTGTTAAATCGCGTCATCACGGCCCGTCAGTTCCCCACATAATTTCATGCTCTTGGTGCCAGAGAACTTAGGAAAAAAAGTCACAATTTTTAGACGAATCGGGTAATAAATGATAAAATGTGTCCGGATAATCGTGCCGCCATTTTGAATTCCCCAATTCCGATTTCATATTGGAATTGGAAAACACGGATTTTTCAAACAATTCATAACTAAATAAATTGACCTATTTGGAACTATCATCTTGTATTATACGGTTGGGTTGTTGTGTTAGGTAAGCTTAGGGAATGAATGAATGAATAAGACAATAAATACGTAATATTCAACTCAACTAGCTAATGAAGAAACCCAATACAAAAAAATACTAGTGGTAATAAAGATATTATTACTCTTATGAGTGAAGCTACTCGCGCCTTAGGAACACTTTTGTTACTGAAAGTTAGCCACCTTGTGCCGCTTATACTTTCCCAACGGGAAAACATAGTACATTTCCCCCATTTGTCATAATATCAATAGACTAAAGGTTTTATATATGTCGCTTATTTTACAATTATCTTATAACAATATTAATTTCTTCTTATTAATCATGGAAGTAAATCATTTAAATTGTGAATCGTCCTGAATATATTATTGTTAATAATAATTCTCTTATTACAGACTGACAAAGGACTATGGGACATAGTGTTTTGTATAGCAGCCGGAGTGTACGTGGTATCAGGATCATTTTACATCTTTGCAGCATCAGGAGAGGTCCAACCGTGGGACAGACCTGAGCCTAGTGACAAAAAGGATGCAAAGAAGGAAAAAGTTCCGTTATAAAACGAATAAATAAGGAATATCTCTTGTTTATGTTCCTGAACAGATTTTCTTGGACCTAAGTGTTCATGAAAGTTCTCGCAGTATTAAGACAATTGCCGAATTTATTGGTAAAGCTATGGTTATTTTTCTTGTAGTATGACTGAATTTAAAGTGATTTTAAGACTCTAATAATTTGATGTTTGATTTCAAACGATGTAAATATAATTATTTTTTAAGATATTTTTATGTGTATAACATAAGTTATTGTTAGTTAATTTATTGTTATAAAGATGTTTTTATATAATTTTGTGTTTTAGTAAACTTCCTTTTAATAATTTTACAAGTCAAGGAAACTATTTGCATTTATATCTACACTGTTTATTATAGCTATTTGATTTAATCAAGAAGTAAAAATGTTAGTGGTGCCTACTGGGAATATTTATTAAACACGGCAACTTCTGTTAGGGAGGTACATCCCGAGAACAGGCCCAAAGCTAGCGACTAAGGGGACGGGAAGATAGGGGTAAAGAAATTTTTTTACCCCTTAGGAGGGGTGTTAGAGTCCTCCCCATATCATGGCCCTTCCCTTGTCACTAAGCCCCCACGAAATTCCAAATTATTTCCCTCCAAACGCATTATCAAGCATTACCACAAAAAAAAAGTGTTTTTTTTTACGTTTGCGGGGTTACTGAATTAAATATATACAGCAAAGGTACGTTTAGTAATTTTAACTGCTTAAATAGTTCTCTATAGGAGGTAGTGATAGGTTTAAACAGCATCGTGCTAATATTTTTTTTTACTTTAACATTTCATTAACTTCAGAGCAATGTCCCCAGCATATAATAACGTAGTTAATAGACGAGTGTATATGTGCAAAATAATATGACTTTAAAATATCTAAGTTAACATTACTTCTCATTTACCGTAATACGAAGCAATGTGTAGATAAGTAATTCAATAAATCAATTCCAATGCTTTACGTTAAATGGATAGGTATCAACAATTCCAAAACCTTGACCGAATTATGTTGCTGAATGCTCATTTTATTTACTTTTACAAGAAGACTTTGGTTGGTTTCTTTAGCATAAACAAAAAACAATGATTCGATTTTTGAATTATTTAATGCTAAGCCATTGTTAGAACAAAAGTTTACCTTATTATTTTCCTCAGCATTTGCATATATGCTGAGTTTAGCTATACTTGGTGCAGAGACGACAGTAGATGTGTCGTCAGCAAATAAAGGCGCAAATGTGGCATCAAAATGATCAACAATGTTGATTGTAAAAATTATATGGCGCAATGGCCCCAGTACACTCCCCTGGGGCACTCCCATGTTGACCAAGCTAGTATTAGATTTATAAACAACATCGCTGCTTCTTATAACAGCAAATTCAAATTTATTGTGTCGAAGGCACGCTTTAAGTAAAAAAGTATGCAGCCAACGTTATTCTTCAAGTCGAGATTATTTAAAAATATATATATATAATGATAGAAAATGAATAAAAAGGCCTTTCCTAAAGCCAAATTGTATTCCGGTTAGTATAGTTTATCTCAGACTTATTCTGGTTATAAAAAATGTCGGCGCATTTGATGGAGTGGTAAAGAACAAAGATCCCGATATTTTTTAAACCGACAGTAAGTTTGGGATAAAGTATACGTTTTCATCTTCTAAACAAACTATCACTTTCCCATGAAAAGATTTATGATCGATTTTTGAAAAGGCAGATAAGGGCTATGCCTCTATAATGTAAAATGATTTTAAGATTCTAATAATTTGATGTTTGTACCGAAACGTTGCGCGTTGGTCGTGAATATATTTAATTTTTGGGACACTCTTATGCGTTTAACGTAAGTTTTGTTATAAAGATATATGTATATATCTGCATGTGTTTTGTTAATCTTCACTTTAATCCTTCCACAAGTCAAGGTATCAAATATATTTTTTATTACTAACTACTATAACAGTACTATGAGCTCTTATTGGTCTTGTTATATTGTGCTACTATCTTGGTTTGACACTTTTTATAGCTTTCTAATCTAACATTAAACAATGAAAAAGTACATTTTATATTTAATGAAAAAGGATTAAAAAACATCTATTAAAAGAAATTCTCCACAGTTAAATTATTTGGTAGCTTATATGCGTAGTAAAAATTAATACTGAAAGTGGTAAATGATTACTGAATGATATTTAGGAATGAATTACGTATATTTAATAACATAGTGCGGACATATGTGAAATCAGTGCCAAGCATCGTAAAATTGACGAAATTATAAAATCGTTCATAAAACGAAAAGTGCACACTCCGAATGTTTTTTATCCAAAAATCACACAAGAAAAATCATTTTCAGTTAGATAAAAATATAAGTATGTTTGGCTAAAACTTTACAGCTGTATAGGTAAAATAGACTTTATTAAATTAAATTGTTTAAGTGAATCATCTACCTACTAGACGTAGGGGGTGGAAAAATGGAGTTGGCAACGTGTTTTTGCATGCTTTTGGTATACAGTATGTCTCACTTTTCATGACACGGGAGTTATGAAAACTGCACAGCTCCCTTATTAGAGTTGGGTCCAGATTAAAATGACCGATGTATGAATTAATATTGCGCATACGTTTTCACTAATCACTTACCTCACCTATGCTAAAAATAATCTAAATCTATTTGAAAGAAGGTCAAACTACCGCGAGTACCCCACAAGACATGGCAATCTCTTGAATATACCAATGCATCACAAAAGTATTTATAAGAGATCGCCTTCTTACAACTGCATATCTCTATATAATGCTCTTCCCAGTGATATCCGAGATATTTCGCACTTCGCGAAATTTAAAAGTAAATTAAAACTCTATTTATATGAGAAATGCTGCTATAGGGTATCAGATTTCTTTAGCGATAAATAGTTTTAACCAGTACTATCTCAATGTTGTAATAACATAACATATGCGGGTATTTACTTACTATCTGTTTATTTGTTACGCTTTTTTTTACAATCAGTAATGTTTGTGCTCTGTTTATAGTTTAATATTATATTTATTTGTACTTGTTCCTTATTTTAAATCTTAATATTATATTTCAATTATGCCGACATATACTTGCACTTATACTTCTTTCTTTCTTTATTCTCTTCTTGACTTGTCACATATACAATTTGTATCTAAATAAATTATTATTATTATTATTACTATCTCTTGCACACAAACTTAAAGCAATAGCCTAAAGACATTGTCAATGTATGTCTGCCAAGATTCCTTCCCACTTATTTTGAGGCGGAAATATGAAATGTACAGTGAGGAGTGAGAAATAGTCATAAGCTCAGTGATTCTCAAACTGTGAGATTTGACGACGAATATTATTTATTCCCGTGAACTAACACCACTCTAAATATGAAAAAGTCTATACGAAATATTTAAGTTATTTTTAGTGGTAAATAGTGGATATTCATCCGTCAAACTACTAAGTCTTACAATTTTCTAGTATGTACATATTACACGTTTTAGAATATTATGAACATAAGATCGTGTAGCTCAATCGGTAAAATACTCGAGCAGCAATAAATGTAAATGGGGTGGTTGCGAGTTCGATCTCGATACTCACTTCCACTTTTTTTTAATTTAAGCTCCATTAAAATTGAATAATTTTCTTTCTAAAATTTTTATTTTATTAAGCCGCGCCGCGAGTTTTGCTAAAACTTTATTTTCCCCAAAAAGGTGTCTTTTATTACTACTAGCGCGTGTTTATCTCTAATAAAATCGACTTTCTTATGTCATATATTAATACACGAATGGTGAAACGTGCGTCGAATAGATAAATTGTTTAAGTATGGTGTTGTATTGTTTATGAAAACGTGTCGTAAATTATTCAAGTGTAGTGTTCAAATGTTTTAGTGTTTACGAAAACGTGCCAATGCCGTTGTTCTTTCAAAATTATTTTAATTTATTTGTTTTAAAATTATTGTTAATTTTTTTAATATATATTTTGTCAACCAGAATATTTATTTATTACCGCTAAAAGAAAAATAATTTATTTTCGTTATCCTCAAAGAGATTTCATATTTTGTTTTATTATATGAAATATTTTATTTTTACTAACATCATTTCCCCTACTGACATTACGATCCTATCCTTTCCTGACAAAAAATGTCCATACCTCCCCGTGGTTCTTGCTGGACTGTAAAAATATTAGTCTTCGATTTCTTTTTCTGATGACTCATTGTTATTGACTGAATTGGGCAATTCAATTTTTGTTATCAGTTTCATTTATGCCCGAGCCTATATACCTGCAGTGTCCGCCATAAAGTTGGCTACATATGGAAAAAATTGTATTATTGAGATTAGATGTTATAGAAATTTAATTCCAGTGAAAATGTCCTCTGCTATTATCAGTATGATTTTAGAAAATATAAGAAACTGGATATTGATCAAATTTCATTAAAGTTGCACTTATGGTGCTAATAATTACTTTAAGAATGGTAAATTTGTTTAAAATTAACTTTTCTTTATTTCCAAGTCAATTATTTTTATTTGGATTTTTAAGTAAACTGACTGACGTCACGTGATAAACTCTACACGGAAAGCTTGTCTTCCTCCAGCTTAAATAACTCTTCGTTATGTCCGAAAATAAGGTTACGACTAATAATTCGTTCTCTAAATTGGAAAATTTTATTTTCTTATTACGTGAACACAAAAACACTATCTTATTAAAATTCGGTATTACCTAGAGAGTTTTTGATAACAGCAATATATTGTTTTGCAGTTAAAATTTTGCCTAATATATTTTCTTGGTAAATGAGGTTCTTCTTTCTTCACAAGGAACGCCACTGGTGACTTTTTTAATATTTAGCCGTGACACAATCTCTTGATAGGTATGTACTTTTAAAAAAATCGCAGTGTTAATAAGGGCGCTGTGATATAGGAGTCATGGAATGTGAGACATACTGTACATCACTTTACATCTTAATTTTTACAAAAAATAAAAGAGTAAAGGTAACAACATTGTATTTAATTTGTTGTTTTGATTGTTTCTCTACGATAAAAATTGACCGAGATACAGATATTTTAAAAGACGCATGATGTTTTTACTTTACTATTTTAGACAAAAATGTATTTACTTGAGAATCCTCTCTTTATCAAAAATATTAAGTACTCTTTTTTTGCACACTTCTGTTAGCTCGACCTGTAAGGTTGTCTTGTAATTTTATGTAAGAAAATCTTGTAACCCAATTTTCGCTCACTTCTAAATGTACTATTGAGTTGAAATTTTGCGTGTGTATATGGCGTTTCCAAGATGGCGGACAGTTTTGTGTCATTTAATATCCTGTTCTACTAAACAATTCTGGATTCGATTGCAACAGAGAATAAACTAAAATTTTGTAGCTATATTTGTTAATTAAAACCTCTAAGCCGCTCACCACATACATTCAAATACCGGATTTAGATGTGCAGGATTGTCCTATTAGTGTCGGCCAAAGTGAAAGTCCATATGGCAAGAAAAAAATACAATGTTTAAAATGAAAAAATTTGGGACCAGTTAGATAAGTATTTGAAAGAAGAGCATATTATATAGCATTCGATGAAAGAACAAAAAAATCTACCCAGTTATTGTTCTACAAACCGTTACTAAAGCTGTATTTACACGAAAACAGTAGTCGAGCCAGTCGAAGAAGACAATCCAATATTGTCACTGTATGAATAGACATTCCGAGTCAATGAAACACCCTTAAGGTATATTCCAAGCCATTCCACACGGTCGTTCATGTTTTCTGGCTTTTGTTTTGTTTTTTGGACTGGCTTATCTATTGGCCACGAGTAAATGCAGCTTAAACAACAGAACAAGAACTAGTCTAAAAACTAAAACCTGGTGTATTATAATATCAATGTAATTCTCCATCGAGACATTTTCTTTAATACCTACCTATCTCGATATGGTTTAGAGGCAATTTTTATAACGTCACGGACAACATGGCGACCAATGGGCACCATATTGCATTTTATTGTAGCCCATATCACTCTTGACATTGAGACGAATCCAACGACAACTCATTTCCAGTAGCTTGACGGCTATGATGGAACATATCCATACCCACCCACATAGACAGACTGCCAAAATCATAACTCTTTCTTTTCGACTTTGACGTAGTCGGATAATAATGCACTGTCCTCGTCTATGTTGACAACCTTGAGTTGACAGACATGCAAGGTGCTCGACGTTCGTCACGGACATAAAACATACCTTATACCGTTTCACTTATGAATAAAACACATGCAGAAATCACAATGTTGTGGTGTGTATGAAAAAACTCATTGCTTTCTATAATTTTGTTCCATACGAAGTATTTACTTTGCTGTCTAAGACGCATTTGTTAGCAAATTGTATTAAATAAGTTACAACATAGTTTGGTATATTATATTGGATTACCTGGATTTTGTAGATTTGCTATTGTAAAGATTAGACCTGGAAATATCTGAGGAATCCTATTTCAACACAGTGTGATTATGTGTCTGAATATTGCAACTTACGGGATGAACTGAGTTTATATTTATCGAAATGGAGAAGACTGAGAAGACTGAATTGCAAAAACCCGGTGAGTTATAATTTTTTACTTTTAACGGAAAATTCGTGAAAATATTTTTTCATGTTGTTTACAAAGCGTTCATATTGTATTAGTTTATAATAGACAATGACAATACTAGGTCAAGATCTCGTTATTATACAGAGTGCGCTAGATGTGCTTTCTTGCATAAAAGCCATACTTATTTTTGGACAATAAAAATTGTATACTTTATTGATTGACTTGGCCGCGTAGGTATTGCTGCCACCTCCTGACATCCAATCTGGAAGTTTTTATATACCGCCGGACCGGCTGCATACGCTGGATTGGATATGGAACACGCTTGTTGCTAGCTGCGAGAGCCACATGATGTATGGGGTAGGAATAAAGGACTGGAAGTATAGGTATTTGTGAGATGTTTTCTTCAGTTTCCATACTTCTTTTAAGTTTCCATCTATCATCATCTCCTTATTTGTTCTTCGTCTGAGTCTTCTGTTTCTGAAACTAGCAGTGTGGACCCCCTCCTGCAAGCTTTTATTTACTAACCGTTTCACAGGTATATAGCCATTTACAGTACAAATGCAAGGAAGAGCCCCGAGAAAGCATTTGAAACGTCTTGTATACCGATCTGCCAAGTAAAGCGACATAAAAAGTAAAATCTGCAAAAAATAGAGTTTGGAGAATATTTATATATCTGCTCTGTATATCAAGCAGACCCCAACTCCTTTGACCTAAGGCATTTTTGTATTCGTAAATAAGCCCAATATAGGATTAATAAACCAATACATAGAACTTACCTTTTCGTCTTGTGTATACTTTGCTAGCCCCCCTATCTGTTCTGCAGGATTCCTACACTACTTGTACTCATCCTTCTTAAAAACCAGCAAGTTCACTGAAAAGATAACTTTACGACGCACAGCTTTATTATATGGCCAGATGTATGTGTCTCTCTTCCAAGTTGTTTATATATGCTTTCAGGTGACGCCACATTTAACCGATATATTTTAATCCAATACTAACTACACGACATAGCCAGGCTAGTGCTAATTTATATCAGCCAATGTAGAATTGTACACGCTTCAATTCAACATAGTTTCGTACGATTTCTCACAGTTTTCACCGAGTTTATTCAAGATTTCGTAGAAGCTACACACGGGTGCCATTCGAAACCGAACTCTGGACAATAAAAATCATTATCCTTTAGAGGAGAAACTCAGGACATCGAGGAAGCAAATTAATGAATTTATTTATATTTCTGCATAGAACATTGCACCATTTGATTAACGGCCTGATTGAATCTAAATTTAAACGTGGATTAGTCCGCAGCAGACTAACAGAAAAAGCTGCCTATAAGTTTCATGTAATATTGTTATTACTTATAAGTTTTGCTAAAAATTCAATTCAAATTCAAATGTTTATTGGTCTTTTTTTGATCAAGTACATGATATAAGACAAGTCACACTAGTTAAGTAATATAACATAAACTTATACTAAGCGTCGAATACAGTGTAAAACACACAGTTGTATAAGACGAGGACACGGAACACTGAAAAATGTACAGTACAAAACTTGTAAACAAGAGAAAAAAAAACGTTAACTTGCTGTGTATTAGTATACTTTAAATGCAGAAAAACTCTGATAGAGAATAATAACATTTGTCCGATAAAAACTCCCTTAGTTTTTTTTTAAATAAATGTTCTCTTTCCTGATGTTTTATGTCATCCGGTAGACGGTTAAATAATTTCGGGCCTATAAATCTTGGAGACTTACTTGTGATTTTTAATCTGGCACAAGGTTCATGGAGTTTATTTTTTTGTCTTGTATTGACTTTATGGTAGTCACTATTTAAAATGAAACTATTTCTATTTTTATAAACATACATACAAACTTCGAAAATATACATGCTAGGCAAGGTAAGAATTTTATTTTCTATAAAGATATACTTGCACGTGTAAGTATTCGGTATACCAAATATACATCGCAAGACACGTTTTTGAGCAATAAATACATTTGAAGACATGGTGGAGTTTCCCCAAAAACAGATACCATATCTTAAACGTGAATCAACTTGGGCATAATATAAATTAATAAGCTGGTCTCTTGATAAGACCCCCCTAATATTTCGGAACAGGTATACTATAGAGGAGACTTTGGATATCAAAGTTTCGCAATGATGCTTCCAATTTAGGCATTCGTCCAAATATACCCCTAAAAACTTGACATTGTCCTCAGTATTAGAAATATTTTTATTATCTATTTTAATACTCAAATTATCACATTCCTTTCGCCTACCGTGAAATCTGATAACTTGAGTTTTTTCGGTATTGAGATACAGGCTATTATGGGAAAACCAATGGTTTAATGTTTTTAAAATAACATTACAATTTTGTTCCAAGATAATATCAGATGGATTTGATATTATCAGTGAAATGTCGTCAGCATACATTGTGAAATCTGCGGTTGATGGCAAAAAATCAATATCATTAATAAACAAAACAAAAAGCACAGGGCCCAAAATGGACCCCTGTGGAACACCTATCGTTAAATTTAAACATTCTGAATTAACACTGCATACGGTGTTATCGTTTTTATGTTTTAAACTTACATATTGTCTTCGATTTTCGAGGAATGTGGTGATCCAGTTTAATGACACACCCCGTATACCACAATCAAATAATTTAGATATTAATAGACTATGATTGATGCAGTCGAATGCCCTGCTGAGGTCACAAAATATTCCAACAGGACACTCTCCCGCATCAATTAATTCTAAAATTTTATTTAAAAAAGAATGCATTGCCGTGCCGGTCGACATGCCACTAGAAAAACCATGTTGGTTTTTTGTAATTATTTTAAAAGTTTCTAAGTAATTTACCAGCCTATCTAAATAACAATATTCGAAAATTTTTGAAAGTCCAGAGGGCACGGTTACAGGCCTATAATTTTCTAATAGTTGGGCATCCTTTTTTTTTTTTTTTAAATAGGTATCACCTTTCCGGTCTTTAGGCTATTCGGAAACGTTCCTGTTTCAAAAGATAAATTAATGATATATGTTAGTGGTTTAATAATATAAGGTATTACTTTTTTTATTATAAAGCAGGGAATATCATCTGGACCAGACGACTTTTTAGCTTTAAGTTTTTTTGTTAATAAATTAAGCAATTCTTCTTCACTGAATGGTTTTAAAAACGTTAAACGTTAAAAAAGTTAACGATAAATCAGTTTAAATACAGAAGTAACCAAAAGCTATTTGAAAAGTATCTTTGATCAATGATGTTGTATGTACCTTTGTTCCATGGAGTGGAAGACCCTGATATCTGGTCTTTATTATACGTCGACAGCGTGAATAATGCTCTGCGTTGATGAAAGTTAACATCACTAATTGAATCTTGGACCGAAGCATTTAACATAATATAAGTTTAAATGTATGTTTATTTTTTAGATGGCTGGTTGGGAGTGCGTCATTTACAGTATGTTCTCTTTTTTACTGCCGCTCTATTTGCATACTTAATTCGTATTGCCTTTAATGTAGGAATCATAGCTATGATTAGTAGTACTCCTCCCAGTGAAGACATTACGGTAAGTACTTTTAACTCACATAATGTGTATCACTTATATTCATAATTCATCGTCCTCAAAAACCGTGATTGAAAATTCATGTTCTGTGTTATACTAACAACTTATTACCTATGTTTATTTGAAATAACTAAGAGGACAGATCAGCTGCGCCAATTATTTTTTCTAATTTAATGACATTTGTATTAACGTCCTGGACTATTGGGCGATGAAAAACTAAGAAAAACTCTTACCTTAATGTCCTCACATTATCCTGTCTCGTTCGGAACCTACCTGAAAAAGACCTGATTAATTCCCTTGTTTTAGCATACAGCTCTTAAAATTAATCCTTTAATTTATGTTGCCAAACGTTCCCTCAAATTCCCAGAGAGAGTGTATGTTTACCATGAATTAGAGCAATATAGTTTTAGCACAATCTGATGTAAAATTTAAGAAACTCTTATGCTTGGAGCAAACGCTATCTAAATTACTTTATTAATATTTTTTTACATAGCACATTATTTTTAGACATACCCAGAATGGAGTAGCAAGAAGAATATAATGCTATCAGCATTCTTTTGGGGTTATGTTGCCACTCAAATAGTCGCCGGGCAGCTGTCAGAAAAATTCGGCCCCAAGTGGTTCCTGGCTGGTACTTTCTTCATAGGGTCGTTATTTTCGATACTCATACCAAGCTTTGGAGCCCAGTTTGGATATAAAGGAGTCATCGCCTGCAGGGTAATCCAAGGCATGGCGCAAGGTTTTGTTTTTCCCTGTATGCATAATCTCCTGGGCAAATGGTGTCCTGTTGTAGACAGGGCGAAAGCCTGCGGGTTTGCCTACGCAGGTAAGTTATTGAAATACTAAGTTTGTTGAAGAAGTAGATTGTTTCATTTTTTTAACGGTAAATCTCATAGGAAAGCGAATAAGGAAAAGGTTTACAACTTAGCTTAATTTCACTTCTTATGGACTAAATATATAATCTATCTAGAGCTACATTTTTGAAAATGTCTGACTTTTTCTATTATGTACCTGGTTAATTTTAATTTTTTTTCCAGCTTAGAATACCAAAACTACTTTAATGACTTATCTTTCCCTAAATTCCTATTTTCCTTAGGTTATTAATGTCAATATAAAACTCGAATCTACTTGTATAGCAGCAATGTTAGTCGATAATAACAATAGTAATAATAATAATAATAAATACGTCTCTTTTCTCACGACAGGAGTCCCACTTGGAACTGTGATATCCATGCCCATAACAGGTCTGATTTGTAACTCAAAGAATGTTGGCTGGCCTCTAGCCTATTACCTGTTTGGATCCTTAGGCATTTTATGGACTATCATTTGGATGATATATGGATCTGACAGCCCCTCCAAACATAAATATATATCTGCGGCCGAAAAAAATTATATCATGGTTGGGTTGAAGTCTGAGGAAGATGAACTAAGCAAGAAAGTAAATATTTCGAATATAAAACATTTAATTCTGCTTTCTATGGCTGTTTAGCGCTATCGTGCTGTTTCGCAGTTTTCTGTAGTCATCAGTACAATGTAAGTCTGTGAGCTATTACATAACGAACTCATATTTTGTCGAGTATATAGAAGGTTATACAGGGTGTTTGGTGCATCGTGTGCCAAATGGAAATGGCCGACAGAAAGGGTTAGCTGCTATCCTTTCAGGCCCCTTAATACTTCCCACGTCCTGCGGGATTTTTCATATCGACCTTTTATCTTTTTAATAAAAAAAATCCCAAATTCTACATTTAAATTCAAATTATAAAAAAAGTATTAGGCGTAGACTGCGAATTTCATTTTTATTTTGATGTGTATTGTTGAAGGGTTCTTTTAAATCTAAAATTACTGGCATTAGTTATTTAGTTGTTTTTTTATTCACTCGCAAACTTTCGGAATAGGTAAGATTTAAATTTAAACTTAGACTTTACATGGCTATAAAAAAAAACTCAGAGCAACCGGGATCTTCCAACTCCCTCAAAAATTCTCTAGTCTATCCTCTTGCTAGTGATGTGCCACATTTCATAAAAATCTTTTAATAACTTCGTGAATTTGCTAAATTAATGAATCGGGTCACATAAGGCTAATATTCAAAATTCCGAATAAAAAATAATTTTTACTTAAATTATGCATGGGAAACAGGTAAAACCTGTTATCTCACTCTTGCGAAGTAAAATCTATCTGCTATCTCTTTCTGTTCATTGGTTTTCTTGAAATAAAGAAACAATTACATTTTTATCATTTATTAAAAAAATTTAAAAATCTCGCTCAAAGTGTTGGTCTCTGTTGCGAATGCGGGCCCGACATCTGCTTCATATTTCGACAGTTGTTGTATGAAGTCGTATTTCCTCCCTAATTGTACCGAAAGCCGTTTCTATGCGTTGGACAAGAGGATAAGTTCCTCCCTAGTCGCAACCTCCGTCGCGTACACGAGCTCTTTGACACGACCTCGGACATAAAATCCAACGGAGTTAGGTCTGGGGAACGTGGAGACCATTGAATAGGGCCATCCCGCCCAATCTACGCATACGCATATAGTTTTTCAAAATGACGGCTGTCCCGCGCACTGGCGATTGATTGTAAGACAATATCTAGACAATGTGTTCCCAAATGCGTGGATTGGGCGGTATGGCATCAATGGCATCCACGTTCCCCAGACCTAACTCCGTTGGATTTTTATGTCTGGGGATGTGCCAAAGAGCTCGTGTACACGACGGAGGTTGCGACTAGGGAGGAACTTGTCCTCTTGTCCAACGCATAGAAACGGCTTTCGGTACAATTAGGGAGGAAATACGACTTCATACAACAACTGTCGAAATACGAAGCAGATGTCGTGCCTGCATTCGCAACAGAGACCGACCCTTTGATCAAGATTTTTAAATTTTTTTAATAAATGATAAAAATGTAACTGTTTCTTTGTTTCAAGAAAACCAATGAACAGATAGATTTTACTTCGCAACAGTGAGGTAACAGATTTTACCTGTTATGCCAAAATGCATAATTTAAGCAAATATAATTTTTGATTCGAAATTTTGAATATTAGCCTTATGTGACCCGATTCATTAATTTAGTAAATTCACGAAGTTATTAAAAGATTTTTATGACATGTGGCACATCATTAGCAAGACGATAGACTAGAGAATTTTTGAGGGAGTTGGAAGATCCCGGTTGCTCTGATTTTTTTTTATAGCCGTCTAAAGTCTAAGTTTAATTTTACCTAATCTGAAAGTTTGCGAGTGAATAAAAAAACAACTAGATGACTAATGCCAGTAATTTTGGATTTAAAAGAACCCTTTAACAATACACATCAAAATAAAAATGAAATTCGCAGTCTACGCCTAATACTTTTTTTATAATTTGAATTTAAATGTAGAATTTGGGATTTTTTTCATTAAAAACATAGAAGGTCGATATGAAAAATCCCGCAGGGCATGGGAAGTGTTAAGGGGCCTGAAAGGATAGCAGATAACCCTTTCTGTCGGCCATTTCAATTTGGCACACGATGCACCAAACACCCTGTTATATCTGCAAAAAAATATAAATCTGGCTTGATAACTTGATCTTTCAGAAAGACTAATAAATACAGTTAATTGTGGTGCCACATTTGCCCGCTTCACTGTGTTTCTGACTTTATTAGCAGTAGTTTTTGTGTTTTAGCACACACATGTACTGATAAGAACAGAAAATATAGAAACTGCTGTCTGCTAGTGGCTGTGCGCCTTTGTGCTTGGCTCAATATGGTCAACTCTTTAAGCCCAAGTACAGTATAGCGTAATAGTCCGATTACAAGCTGTTCTAGTGTGATTTATTTTGTTTTAGAGGGCTGACAATTTGTGTCATGTGGTGTTGCCCCACAAAAAGTTCAATTTAGTTAATTAATGTAAAATTTGTAAATGTTTCTAGAAAATACCAACTCCGTGGCTGTCAATCCTAACATCCGTACCGTTTTGGGCCATACTGATAAGCGACTGTGGAGAAAGTTGGGGATATTGGACGTTGCTTACAGAAATCCCATCGTTTATGGAAAATATTTTGCATTTTGATATTGCTGAGGTAAGAGGCCTCTAGTAGTATCATCACAAACATAAATTAAATATATAATTGAAAAAGGGCCTGATAGCTATTATCACCTGAAAATTTTAATTAAAAAAATACGAAAGAAATTGCAACGATTCTTATAATAATCGCCTTGACTGATTGATTGATTTACCGGCGTAAGGTAGGCACTGCTGCCGCTTTCAACCAATCTGGATGTTTTTATATACCGCCGTACTAGCTGCATTGGACATAGGATATGCTTGCTGCCAGTGGCGAAAGCCATATGACGCATGGAATATATGATGTGAGGTGTAGATGTTTTTGAGAGGTTTCTTTTAAGTTTCAATCTTTCGTCATCGGATGGAAAGTGCAGGCGGTTGCGAAATGCTTCTTTTAAGTTTCCATCTTCTTCTTCTGTAGTAGTGTGCACCCCCCTGCCCCTTTAGGTAAAGCAAAAAAATAAAAAGTAAAATCAGCCTAAAATAAAAAGACATCTAACAAGTAAAAAAAACTACATTTTGATATGCTTTTAATCCAATTTGTTGGGATGATTCATAACATTTTCAGCAGAGGGTCGCAAGATGACTCAGTGCTTTGACATTATTTCTCTTTTTTTTTTCTTTTTGCATTGACTAAAGTAAAAGCTAACTACATTTTGAAACACAGAAAGGGCATTCTATTTTTATTTAGTAAATGAAAATAAGGAAATGAATGATGATATTTTAAATATAACATTAGGTACCTTATTTTTTGCACCTATATCGCACGGAGAATTTATCAATTTGTAATATTTTTTTAAATAATTCTATGGAATGCATTTTCGTAAATAACTCGTTTATTTTAAGTTTTACGAAAAAACTCTATTTCAGATTTTTTTTGTCCAAAAAGGTCCGTGCCTTACACTGGTTATAGAGATCGATCGACGGAATAGTTAATTTTCGATTTTAATTAGGAAACTGTTCGGAATTTGTAGAATTTATCAAAAAAATCAAGTTTTCCAGGATTTGTAGATTCTCTTTTGTTTTGTCAAATTTCTCACAAACGTCATCTAATAGACCTAATCGAGCCCTACAATTCCCATTTTTGAAAATCAAAATCGGACCTTCGGTTCGGGAGTTATTAATTTCTTTGAAAAATCATACTCGGCCCTGGAAAAAATACTTGCGGTCAACGGATTCGGTCCGCCAGCAATAGCCTTCATTTGTGGCCGTGTACCTTTGATCCCACCAAGTCTCATCAAAATCGATCAATATTCTGGACAGGTATCGTGCTTCCTAGCCCGATTTCGAGAAAACCAGTTTTCTGCAAAAAAATTCAATTTTCATTTGTTTTTCGACATAGTCTCTGGTATACTTATTTGTAGAGCTTTTCCAGCGGCACCATTTCTTTTTTGAAATATCTTTGTCCGACTACCCGCTAGCGAGTTATTCAATTTCTCCCGAAAAACTCGAAATGTCTATATCGGATACTTCCGGTTTCCGAACGGAGCCGAGCTTTCGGCGTTAAGGTTTTCTAAAGACCTCCTATTAACCACCCAAGTTACATTGCAATCCAAAAATGGATTAGGGGGGCTGGGCGTGACAGACCGACAGACAGACAGACAGACAGACCGACCGGCCGACGGACGGAATTTTCTAAATTCGCTCTCGAATCGATAGATATGACTTTCACATAGATCCGACGTTTTTTTCGGGTTTCCATGGTCCACCGGAAAAATGCTAAACGTATACTACATTTTTTTTCAAAATGTAGTAACAAGAACATTTCGGACCCTCTGTATATCAAACAGACGCCCACTACTTTGACCTGAGAAACATTTTTGTATTCGTAAATAAGCGCAATATATAGACTACGTGACAGCGGCCAGTCGAAACCTTGCTGTTGTGGGACCTGTCATATGTTTAGGAGCGAGCGTAGAGACGTCTGCATATACTCGTATTTCGATACGCAAATGCAGCAACGTCGGGCGCGGTTAGTACTTGGATGGGTAAGCCTCTCCAGGGAAACACAGCGTTCTCGCTCCATCTTCTAACGGCTTGTATATCAGCGCATGCGTAGAAGGTATGTAACTTTAGGCGGGGGTTACATAGCGGATATACCATCCTTCGGAGGGGATGTAAAGCAGTCGGTCCCTTGTCTATTAAATGTTAGGCAAGTAAAAGATCCCTACTCTTTGATAGAGAAGAGGTTCGGCAAAATTTCCAGGTTGGGTGTAGCTCGTCTCCTGGCGTCGGTGATTGGCCTTGGTAGCGGAAATAGGCCGACGTTAAATAAGTGATTAAAAAAAAAAAAAAAAAGTGATTAATACATTCTTAATTTTAGAAAATTCATTTAGGTTCAATAATTAATACGAATCAATAAACTAATACTACTAATATAATTTATCTATTTCGCCCACATGTGTGCAGCTTCTTTCTCTGTTCTGTAGGATTCCCACACTACTTGCACTCGTTGCTTCACTACCTTTCTTAGAATCTAGCTTGCTTGTTATTCACTGCTGGTAAATTTATGGTGCACAGTTTGTATTATATTGCCAGATGTTCATGTCTTTCTTTAAAGTTGTTCTTATGCACTTTTAGTTAATGCTAATTTATATCAATTAATATAGGATTATCCACGGTTTAATTCAACACAATTTCGTACAATTACTCACAGTTTTAACCGAATTTGTTCGAAATTTCGTAGGAGCTACACAAACAGCCACCTGCCAACCACTTACTCTCTCCAAAGATCCTTAGAGTAATCGTCTCATTTATATTAAAGTCCTGGCACTCCTGGCTGAGTTTAGCCATCTTCTTTTCACAACTCAACTATCGTAGAGAGACAGCAACCATTCTCTGCGATATTGCCATTTGCCGCGGCTGAAGCTCGAACTCAGTAGATATAACAGTTATTATTAGACTCAACTGAGGTTTTAGAGTGCTGTTACCCTCTCAGTTATGCATCAAATACACCACTAAATATCCATAACCTAGTCAGGGGATTCGAGCCCGGGACACCGTAGTCTTAAACCTAAGCAGTGAGTCGACTCAAAGTTGACTTACTACTCGTGACTACCCTGTGCCAAAATTCAATTGGCTTTACAGCCTCTACATAATTCGTAAGTTCGGTCAAATTAGAATGCTATTCACTATGATCCTGACTTATTCAATATACAAAAATAACGTTTGAAATTCTAACGGTTAACATGGTATTGGACATAACGGGAGAGACATAAGTCGAGTTTCAGTAGCTACAAGATATCTGGTCACTTGTACTACCATTTCAAAGTGAGAATGACCACTTCTCATTCTATTATCTATCATTTTTTCACATTCCAGTTGATATTTTTAGAACAGCGTTTTGTCCGCCTTACCCTACTTTGTCTTTTGGCTGCTGAGCATGCTGATGGGACTGATAGCAGACTACTTGATAATGAAAAGAGTTACGACTGTGACAGTAAGCAGAAAACTATTTAATTCAATAGGTAAGTCATGTATGTTCTGTAAACAATACAAACTCAGCTTTTAATAACATAAATCACACGTGTCCCACAAGGATCTGTTTTGGGGCTACCGTTCTTTATATTGTTTATAAATGATATTATATTGGATATTTTCTATAACCCAAGTGTTGTCTATTCGCCGACAACCATAATTGCCTCAACGCAAGTTATTCTGTAGTAGTATATAAATTTAACTAATTAGTGAAAGAAGATTTGCATTTTGAATTATTGTAAATGGATGAAATTAATATTCTGAATTTAAATGATGTTCCTATAAAATTACAAGTTTTTTAACATATAATGTTTGCATTTTCAGCCATGTTCGTACCAGCACTGGCTCTGATATCCTTGTCATTCGTCGGTAGTGCCCAAAAAGTTCTCACAATTACCTTGCTGGTTATCGCTGTTGGATGTACCGCAGGAATTTTCTGCGGGTACACTGTCAATCATATCGACCTGTCTCCAAATTTCGCAGGAACACTTTTGGGAATGGCCAATACCGCTTCGAATTTATTTTCTTTATTAGCACCGTTATTCGTAGATGCTATAATTCACACGACTGGATATAAAGAGGTAACAAATTTTCTGTGTTGGAATTCTTACACTAATCACATAACAGTAGATTTACATGATTTTGGTCCAATTGAAATGAATGTCGACTGCCCATTGCGTGAAAAAGACAATACTTAGTAACAAGCAGTTACATTATTATAATAATATAAAAATTCGTAGTAGACTTCGGTGATTGATAAATAGACACTAAAATTGAATAGTATTTTGTTCAGTAATTCTTGCACTAAACTCATATTTTATTTGAATATATAAAAACATTACATAATTAGTAGATTGCTACATAGTTTTTTAGATAGACAGGCTTATTTTGGTAAATTAAGCAATATCCATTGCAAAGTAACAATTTAAATGATTTTTAGATTTATTTAGGTTTCATCAGTGTTTTATAATGGCCACCTCATAAATCACTGATATATTCCAGATTTATTAAATGCCAAATGCACTCAAAGATAGCTTTGTCTTAAAGAAACTTTTTTAAAGGTCTTCAAAAACTTACATTAAAACTAAATTATCGTTTAGTCTTCATTGGCCTATGATTGACTTATCAAAGTATTTGTAAAGCTTTTAATAAAACTTTATAGCTGTTAAGTTCAAGTAAGGAGGATCAAGTTTTATAGATATTAAGCAAATGTTGTGGTTTTATCACTGCTGTATGAACTTAATTAGAGGTGGTTGTTAATGCTGGGCTATATCATGAAGTTTCAGGTTGAACCTTCATACAACCAACTGCTTGCTAGAGTTTTAATGAAGCAAACAAACATCTGTAATAAATCAGTCTTAAACATAACATTATTTGGTTTACCTTCGTTCAGACAACAATGTTTTAAAATAGGCAGTTTTAAAACTGTGACAAGATACATATACATATTCGTCGGCATCTTGTTTGTGTACGACATGCCTGTGGGTGGGTCTCGGCAAACTGACTTTTGAGGTTATATTATCCGAGCATCATAAATCCAATAGGTTTTAAAGCAGTTGTGTTATGTGTTCAAATGGTTTAAAATTGTGTATTGGTTATATATTAAGACCAATGAGGCTTACAATTTTTTAATTTTACTTCATTAAGCACAAAAAGTTCGCTCAAAACGTGTATGTCTTTTAAATTTTGATATAGTGCCTATCCTAAACCAAGTAGGGTTTTATAATACTCTATAAATACTCTCTAAGTAAAGCTTTAGATAATTCATTAAAACTTGAAAGTTTTAATAGTACTTTCAAAAAAGGCACGTAGGCACTTCTCTAGATGGGCACCTGTACTCTTATAAAGGTTTCATACAGACCTTCCAAACTGTTTAAGTTTATTACTTATTAGTAATCTTGAAAATAAGTTACTATTAGGATAACTTATAGATTATTTTAGAACTACAATTGTTACTGGGGTTAAACTCAAATCCAAAATATAAGCAGCATTTGCGGCTTCCTTTATTCTTTTTTTACTATTGTCTGAAGGTGTGACAAAAAATGACCACAAATTAAATTAAGTAGTTTTTTGTATAAACTGCCGCTGAGGGAAGTAAATAAGTTACGCCCACTAAATCTGATTGATGGCAAATTCTGCTACAGATCTACTGATTGGTCGAATTTTATTATGCGTATTAGTCTAGTATGTAGAGTCCACGTTGACTTGCAGAGCCGGAGTTAGAATTTCAGAGTTTGGCAAGTAATGAAACAATGAAAGTAAAATATTCCCTGCTTTCATAAATGTTGGATTTCACAGTTCTACCTATTATTAAATAAAAATACAACAACCCTACATTCGTTTTATTTAGGATTTAATTCTAGCATTATATTGAACCTACCTAACAATGGTTGTATAATTCTAATATATACATGTGTATATTGTGTATTGCCAAAGCACGTGTAGCTAAAATACATTGTTGTTTCTTTTTTTGGTATATGTGACAAAAAAATCTTTCTTTTTGTATATTGTATAAGACAACATTATTGGTATCTACATTAAACCTACTTACTGCAATGCATGCGCCAATAATTAAATTATTCTTCTTCCCCGGAAGATGACGATGATGAGGAATCATTGGGATTTATTATAATTGGTTGTTGTTGAGGAACTGTGGCAAAATATTGATTTTCAATTTTGTTTAATATGGTTCACGCATCCCGTCCAATGCTTTTCTATGAGCTTCCCACTGTCTAATAAGTTGTATCACATTATGACTAAGTCGGGGGCTTGTGTTTCTAACGTAATTTTTTAATGCACTCCAAATTTTTTCAATAGGATTTAACTCGCAGTCTTAAAACTGTATGACCATATTGTTCTGCAAATTCGTCTATTACAAATGTTTTTTTAATGTTTGCATTTTTCGCTTTTTTTTTAAATTCAATTAATTCAAACTTTCGCGTCGAAGTAGTTGGTATTTTCTTAGCTTGTCGCGAATGGTAAGAGGCATTATCGAACACTATGACCGAATTTGGCTTTATGTTACGCAACAGTTTTTCTGCAAACCGTTTTTCAAAGTGGCGTTCATATCTTGGTGGTAATCGGCCGATGACTTTGCTATGTTTTTTGCGGAAAGCATTAAACACCCTTTTACAAATCCATCTTCATTACCCGTGTGTACTATTATTATACGTTTACCTCTCGAGGAAGGTACATTTGGAGAACATTTTAAAGTGTCATCCGACCAAAAAAAGTTTTGAATTTTTTTTTTCTGAAATAGGTTTAGAATGCCATGAAACGTGGAAATTTTAAATTTGAGTAAGAAAAAAATTTCCCATTATTTACTCCATTTAGACGGTCCACCCTGTATATTTTCAAGTGAAAGTGTAACCATTTCATCGCTGACAGCAGCGTCAGCTACCTACCAAATTTGACTGCTCTATGTCAAGTAGTTTTTTTAGATAATACACCAACAGACAGGCAGACAGACTGACGGAATTGAAAAACCTGTTTTCGTAATCTACGTGATCTGAAACGTGAAAATCCGAAAAAACCTCGGAGGGTGATTTTTTCTCGAATACAATACTTCCCTTTGGTATGCGAGGGAAGTAAAACATTTAAAAACAAACATATTTGACAGTAATAAAAGAAATGCTAAAAAGCTGAGTTCATATTTATAAAGCACATACGATGACTCCTTTGACGGCAATTTTTTATTCGTTGAATAAATATGAACCTAATGTTCTGTTATTTTTGTGGTGCGTGCTCTTTCTGTTGAAACTGCAGATAATAAGAAAAAAAACTGTAGTGTAGTGCTAGTATTTTAATGAGATTAAGTTGGAAAATTTGCCAGTAGTGTTTTTTGTGATAATAAATATTTAAATGGAGAGTTGTCATACGACAAGTAAAATACGAATGTAGTCATAAAAATCTTGAATCCGGTTCTGAACGCATTAAGCAGGTGTTCGTTTGCAAGCGTGCGGCTCTCTGCGATGTAATTCTTAAGGGATGCCGCTTTGAATGTTATATTTTGGACACAACTTTACCATTCATTAATATGTCATGTCGTTTCTGAAAAAGTTTCCACAACACCAAAACACTTGAATACTAACACTAGATGCACATTTCATCAACCAAATTGGCATAATCGGGAAATTATTAAAACGTTTCATTGTCTCCAGCGTGACTGGCGAAACGAGTTATAGTATTCGAATGTTGTGTTCAAGTAATATGGTATTTGTGGAAACAAATTCAAAGTCAGCACATTTATTTTCAGACTGATAAAGAACTATGGACTATAGTATTCTGCACTTCAGCTGGAGTGCTGGCAGTGGTTGGAATAATATTTCTCATGGCAAGTTCTGGAGAAGTGCAACCATGGAATAACCCTGAGTATACTGCGGGAAAGAAAAAAACTAAGAAACATTGTTTATTATAGTCATAAAAAATAAATACATAAAACAATTATTTACATACTTTTATTAACCGGCTTTAAAGCATTTAAAAAAGAGAGATTATATCTGATTCCCTTAGCGCACTTATAGACCAGTGTGCGACGGTAAAAATATGGTATTACCTCCGAATTCTATCAAGAAGCATGGATTTGTATGAAATTTTGGAATTAAACTTTACTTACCATCCACTTAATTCCCTACCCTATGCCGATATGCGGAAATTATTCTTAGGGGTGAAAGCTACCCCTTATTGCAGAAATAAAATAATGAATTGAAGCATTTAATAAGTTAAAAAACGTTAATGGTGTTTGAATCAAGATTGCTTAATGTTTTAAGACACTAATATTTATTTGTCATTACTTATTTGATTTATTTATTCCTATAGACTACCCCCTATTATGATAAAATTGGAAAAGAACAATTTATTGACTTTGTCATACTTCATATATTTTTCATCCCAACTTTTCAACCCTTAAAAATCATTTACCGGCATATTTATATAATTTAATACATCATTTATCTTAATTTGGTATGTTATTATCGTGTTCAACTTCAATAATTATCTACCATAATTTTTTTTCAAAATTAAGCATTCTACACCTGTCAAACTTCTGGATCACATTACTAGTGCTTGAATAAAGTGAATTGTAAATGGATTACGTTTAATTTCAATTAGGGTAGTAATGCCAAGGGTAGCATTGTTGTCTTATTCCACGAATAAAATAGGAAGCGACCTTACTTTCATCATAACTCCCTTAGTTTTTATGGTAGAGTTCTGCAATATCTCATTTTAAAGCTTTTTAAAGTACTTTAAAAAAGGTATTCATTTTCCCCGTAAAATTGATTGTTTTCCTGTTATTCAATGTTGGATTTTTTATAACTTTCGTTCGAAATATAAGGCCCACCTTCAATAAGCCATAACTCGGTTTGAATTGGGCCTACAGCAATAGAAACCAATCTCTTTGTTTTTTTCTAAGCTACAAGCTACAAGCCCCTTGTACTTTTTTTTATAAAATATAAAGGTTTTGATTTATTCGTGAAAAACCGTTTGAAAACATGATTATTCTTAAGAAAAATTGAAATTTTCAATCACGAATATCTCAAGTATTGACTTTTCGAAAAAACTCTATAGAACATTTTTTTGCTTAGAATGTGTTCCGTTATCGATTTCTGAGGTTATTTTTAATATAAAATTCCCACCCCTTAATTGGGGTGGTATGCACCCCTAGGATAAATTCGCACATTCGCATAGGGTAGGGTTTGCTTTCTAAGGTATTCCTTACCTAGAGTTCAAGTTTCAAGCATGTGATGTGCTTTCTTCCAGTTGCCTAGCGCATAGGCAAGTGGAAGCGTCACTTTGGCGCTGAGCTGTATTTCGGTTAAATTCGGTAATCTCGACCGCCACCTTTGCAATTTTTACGTGGGGCAAAGGTCCCACAGTAGCCTCCTAAACGCAGCCTGTTGCAGTAGGGCTGGGATAGCTACAGTGGAGACACGGTATGTTCAGGGGTCTGGACGGCAGATTAGACCTTCACTCACATTCAACAGTAAAAGGCGGAAGTCGATAAATAACAAAGTTTATTAACATACAATGAAATTTTTACAAAACAATAACAAACGGTTAGGTACCAAAATACGGAGTTTTTGATAAATACAATAACAAAAACTTAAGATATGTCATTTTAATTTCATTTGAATTAAGTAGGGCGCCATTTTTGACGTACGGGTAACCAGGCGGTGAGAAGCTAGTTAGCTACTCATTAATGCGGAAGCAAGCGGTGGTAAGCAAGCAAACGGTGAAAACGGTGAAAAAACAACACTAGTAAAGCGGTATATAAAAAAACAGTAAACGGAAAAAACTACACAAGTAATTTAAAAAAAACGGACAGCGTGCAAATACCAGGCAAAAGCAAGCGGTTATCTACAGCAATAATCATGCCTACATGATGCATTAGAGTGTGGGTGTGAAGAACTTGGCAAAATGAAATAAAACTGATACCAAATAAATAAAACGGTTTTCGGATTCGGTGCGGTGTGTAACTTAAGTCACACTCGGATCGGAAAGTAAAACGGTTATCGGATTCGGAGCAGTGTGTAACCTTGGTTACACTCGGTTCGGAAAATAAAACGGTTATCAGATTTGCTTACGGCGGAGATTATTCTGCCTAGACGGACAGTCAGCAATAATCAGAATGGTGGTATTTCGGTTCGGTTCGGAAATGTTGAAATTACATCAACACTTGATGCGGTGTTTGCCAAGCGCCTCAAACCCCACAGCTGGGTGCCTTCATTAAATGCATTTCGGTTCGGCCACGTGGTATCTTGTCGAATTTTATGCGGAAAATGTCTATGTATCAGAATATAATGTTACTTAATTTATTTACGGTAGCCTATATTTTATTCTCAATTCCCGGACTATAATAAATTTCTATAAATTATTTCAAAGTAAGGAATTTTTGTTCCATTTCGTATCAGTATAAAATACTGGGGACAAAAATGAACGGTAAATTAACAATAACACTACAATAAATTTCACAAAAATGATTTTTGCAAATACAGATTTTATTTTGCTACGAACTAGCTAAAATAAATTATACGGTAATTAAAACTTCTACCCATTTGGTAGAATAACATATCATTCTATCGCAGTACCATCACAAATGGTCTGGATCAAAATAATATAAACGGTAAACGGTACACAGTTTTCTCTCGAAATATCATCTATGTTCTTTTTCAATTCTTGCGAACATAGCTATTTGGATAAAATCGGAGAAGTTGACAGGTCCTAACTCGGACTCTCTTACTATTTTGTAATAATTTAAATTCATTTAATTTCGGCAAAGTCGGAAAATAATAATTATATTCTGATACATTTAAACGGAATCGGTTTCAAATTATTGCTTTAAAACACACATTTCAGTGAATTATTCTTATCGGTGTTAATATAAAAAGGTCGACAAGAAACCAGCGGCGGTGAAAAAACGGTGTACTTACATGTGCTGGATATACGGAATAATACCCGACTGGGCTGTTTGACGGATCGGACAGAAGTGATTTCAAATGTGGTCTAATGAAACTAATTTACGCAGCTGTCTTACCAACGCCCTCAGTATCAAATCTTGTGATTAATGTTAATATTAAGGACAGCCCTCTCACTGCCAGGTTTATCAAATTACCTATTTAAAGTAGAAATCTGTTTGGCGGTTTCAGCTAGCTAAATTTGGGAGAAATCTTTAATAATAATTTACAGTACATATGTTCGAATGTAAGCGGAGCAAATAACGAAGTATATTATTAATTTAAACTGCATTTTTCGCAACGGAAAATTTACCTCGTTACAAGCAAATTGATCCTTCTTGATCGAAATCGGAACCAAAAACCATCATACACTGGTCGTAACCATATTACCGTAAAAACTTCGCCCTTACTCACAGACACCTTAAAATTGTATGTACAACTCTCTCTTCTTGGATTAAGGCCCATTCTAGAATGCTACATAACGAAAAAGTTGATTTACTGGCAAAGACAGCAATTGTCGACTACAGTATCAACGATAGATGCTACTGTATACCCTATAACGGCATAATAAGGACTCTGAAGAAGAATAGCATCCTGGAATGGGATACGTACTATAAGAATTTATATGCGCCACATTCGACAAACGATTTTTTATTAAACCTTTCTATTACCTCGAAGCGATGATGACAATGGAGAGGTAAAAAGAAATACTTATACGACAATTACCCGCTCCCAGTTTAATCATGGAAGATTCCCTTCTCGTCTACGTAAGATTGGTGTTAAAGAAAATGACCTTTGCGAATGTGGAAGTCCATGCGACATCAATAATGTTTTCCTAGCTTGTCCTCGATATAAACAAGAAATTAACATGCTTGTACAAAGATTATTGGAGAACGATTTGGTCATGCCCTTAAGTATGAATTATATTTGAAGCCACAAAACAAAGGATATATATTTTATCATAATGGGATTTATAAAAAGATGTGATCAAATATAATGGACAATTAGTAAAATTTAGGTTAGTCGTTTCCTGTGTAATCCTTATGACGTACTTTCTTCCAGTTGCGTTACTTTAACGCGGTTATATTCGATTTTCTCGAGCGCCACCTTTACAATTTTTACGTGGGGGAAAAGATCCCACACTAGCCTCCTAACACAGCCTGTTGCAATAGGGCTGGGATAGCTACAGTGAAGAAACGGTTATGTCCAGGGGCCCGGACGGCAGATTACATTTTTCCTCACATTCAGTAATAAAACACCCATGCCGGTAAATAACAAAGTTTACTAATTATAATAAAATTTCATAATAATAACTATTAAATAAAAAGAAATATTCAGGTACCAAATATACTCCAGTGGAGTCCAATATAAATAATATCAAAACTTAAGATATCATTTTGTTTCATTTTGTAGAAACTATAATAAAAAGCAGACTTATTACATACTTTAAAAAATATGATATATTATCTGATTTTCAGTTCGGATTTAGAGAGGCTAGATCCACTCAGGATGCGATTGGTCTACTTGCAAAATATATATATACAAATGTATGGACGATGGGAATCCCAGCATCTGCATTTTTGTGGATCTGGCCAAAGCGTTTGACACGGTAGAGCATAAGAAACTATTAGATACTATGGAAAGAATTGGTGTCAGGGGGATTGCAGCTGAATTAATGAAAAGCTACCTGACAAATAGGCAACAATGTGTAAGTATAAATGGAATTTATAGTGAATTTAATTCAATTGAATATGGCGTTCCGCAAGGCACAGTTCTGGGTCCTATCCTCTTCAATATTTATATCGATGACTTGTTTTCTCTGCCTTCGCAGGGTCAGTTTATTAGTTTTGCGGACGATACAGCTATTTTTTATACAGAATCTACATGGGAGGCTGTCATAGAAACAGCACAACAAGATTTTAAAATGATAAAACAGTGGTTTGATTCTAGACTGTTGACAATTAATTTTAATAAAACCATGTACTTACCATTTCTCACGAGTAATAGTAATTCTTATGATTTCAAACCACTAGAGATTGAATGCGGTAATTCGATCTATCAGATCCCAATAAAGTATGATGCTAGATACTTGGGAATCATAGTTGATTCACATCTAAAATGGGACGTTCATATTAATAAATTAACTCAAAAATTAAGAGGTCTCCTGGCGAAATTTAAATATTTAACCAAAATTATAGACGTTAAGCTCCTTACCACGGTATATCACAACTTCGCTATGGTATAATTGCTTGGGGAGGTGCGTACAGCTGTCAACTAGCAAAATTAGATACAATGCAAAAATGGATCTTAAAAATTATCCATCAAAAAGAAATTACCTTCCCAACCAATTTACTCTTTGAACAAACTAATGTGCTGGATATTAGACAATTATTTTGTCATTCAATAATTTGCTAACAAAAAGTACACCTAAGTAATACCCAAAAAGTTGATCACGTCTACAATACTAGGTATAGTAGGAATGCATTAGAAATATCTCGTGCTAAGAAGACAATCGGACAACGTTGTTTTATATTTCTAGGACCAAGAGTGTATAACAAACTTCCTCCTGAAATGAAAAACATAAAATCCACAAAACTGTTTAAAAGTAAAATAAAAAAATGGATATTATCACTCGGTAGATTGCATGTACATCAGTTAATGGACATAAAAAACACTTACGTTTTTAATAAAAGATACTACTAAACTTAGCCATTCTGCTCCATGGGTTTTATTGAAATTGTATGAAATTTGTATTATATAGTTTTTATACATACTTTATATGCATCTTATGTTTAATGCGTAAAATCTAATTATATGTTTTTTATCTCATACCCTGCGTACAAATTTATTTTTGCAGGGTTTATTTTATTTGTTATCATTTTACAGTAATAATAATTAGGTATAGATATTGTAAGAATGCGTTATAATGTATTTAAATTTTTAACTGGAATAAATATTATTATTATTATTATTTTACATTAAAAACTACGAAAACTACGAAAATTACGAAAGCAAGGAACCAGGTGGTAAAACATGCGATTAAAACATTTTAATAATAAATTCTTTTACACATAAAGGATGCTTTATTTACCCGACTTAAGCGAGATTTTTTTACACAGACTTTTTTTTTACTTTGTCTTTGACTAGAATAAAACGAGTAAAAATTAAAGCATAACTAAATCGTCAAAATCAAATTGGCACACAAGAAAACTTAATAAAATGATACTCAGCACAGATTTCATAAAATAAATAAGCCATCAAACTAAGTAGTACATACATTTTTATTCTAATCTATAATCCTACGGTATTTTATTTATTGTCTGTTGTATTATTTTATTATCAGTGTACCTTAACTTAGAAAGATTAGGTATTTCGTTTTAACATCCTTTATGGACAGAAATAATTTGCTTAACATAATGAAAATTTAATACGGAAATGGCAATTTAAAGCCTTTACTTTAAAGACAACTGTAGTTTAGATGCCACGTTCAATATGTCCTTAGACAGGTCGAAGGTTCAACTAGTCGAAACTCCAAGTAAGTAAATTTAGCAATTAATATAAAAATAATATTGGCATTATTTAAGATAATTTATAGATCAATCAATCAAGTAAGCAAATTTCTAAATGTAATTCCCACTAGAAAGAAAACACTAGAATCACATTCAGTACATGTGAAATGAAATATCAATTTTCAAACCAGTGCATCCAAAGCAAAGTTGCAGAAACAAAATGTTTTACGTTTTACGTACGAAGAAATGTGAAAAGTCGGTTTTTCTTGTTTATCTGCGAAAGTAACTTTTTCATCGAGAAAAGTTTCAGACAACAGTTGTAGGAATTTAAAATACCTACAAAGTGGCGCCCTCTGAATGAAAATCGGATTGTTAGATTTCTCTGAAATTAAGAAAAAAAAACATAAAAAAATGACAATTTTTAATTTCGCATACCGAAGGGAAGTATTGTATTCGAGAAAAAATCACCCTCCGAGATTTATTCGGATTTTGACGCTTCAGATCACGTAGATTACGAAAATATAGGTTTTTCAATTCCGTCAGTCTGTCTGTCTGTTGGTGCATTTACTAAAAAACCACTTGACGGAGAGCAGCGAAATTTGGTAGGTAGTTGACTCTACTATCAGCAAAGAAATGGTAGAACTTTCACTGGAAAATATACAGGGTGGACCGTCTAAAGGGAATAAATATTGAAAAAATTTTTTTTCCCAAATTAAAAATGTCCACGTTTCATGACATTCCAAACCTAATTCGGAAAAAGAAATTGGCAACATCCTTTTACCACTGGAAAAAAATTTTAAGACTAGAGTATATCCAAAAATTTTTTTTTGCTCAAATTTAAAATTTTCACGTTTCATGACATTCTAAACCCATTTCAGAAAACGAAATTTTGAAAATTTTTTTCACCAACATATTTGAACATTTTTTTACCACTAAAATAGATGGAAAAATATTTTTTCTTTGCTCAAATTTAAAATTTACACCTATCATGACATTCTAAACCTATTTCAGAAGAACAAAATTTTGTACCGACATTTTTGAAAAATTTCAAAAAAAGAGAATTTTTTTAACCACCACTATACTTCCACTCCACCACGTGAATGTGGAATTGGAAATATAACAGATAGCAATAATATTTGGCATAAGCACCTGTTTATACTTTTATTGAAAAACATACAGGATGGTCATTCCAAGAAATAATTCAACCATGGTGAACATTTGTAAAGGTATTTGCACAAGTCTTCCATATTTGGCACCTGTTATTTAGTATTGAATCTTTGCTGTTGAATGAGCACTCTGTATATTCTTTTCCCAAAACTTATCAGGTTCTCTTTGTAATAATAATGATAACTATATTCCGATTATTATTTTCAATGTCATTTCGTAATTATTAATTTTTTAAAGTGACCGCCATGCACAAATAAAGAGGGAAGTTCTATACCTTTACCGATTTTTTGTTCTAGTGGGAATTACTTCTAAAAAACAATCTCCTTCTGCTTAGTTTTATTGGCCTAATATGGGTATAAGGCCACGCAAACGTATCAGTTTACAGTAATTTAGATGAAGGTAGTAATAATACAATTCGGCTTGTCAGAGCATTTGATACCTTGAATAAGGGTAAATATTCTGAAAAGGATTAATTCCTACTAAGGAAGTCGTTAAACAATTGTGAGGATTGGTACCAACTTCTTAGAGAAATTCAATGTATGTCGACGGGTGCTTCAGGGGTCAACATTATAGGGCCTTTACTTTTATACTATAGGCTATGACCTGTCAAACCCCATAAAAAGTGCATATGTGATGATTTTGGCTGACATTACCATAACTGTGACAGGCCTGACTACTGACATTATAAAAAAAATCGGTAAAGGTATTTACACAGAATTTCCCTCGTTATTTGTGCATGGCAGTCACTCTAAAAAATTAATAATTACGAAATGACATTGAGAATAATAATCGGAATATATTTATTGCTATTATTACAAAGAAAACTTGATAAGTTTTGGTCAAAAAAATATACAGATTGCTCATCCAACAGCAAAAGTTCAATACTAAATAGCAGGTGCCACATATGGCAGGTTTGCGCAAATACCTTTACAAATGTCCACCATGACTGAATTATTTCTTGGGATGACCACCCTGTACATTTTTCAATAAAAGTATAACAGGTGGATATGCCAGATATTGCCATCTGTCAGATTTTCAATCCAACATTCACGTAATAGAGTGGAAGTATAGTGGTGGTTAAAAAATTTCTTTTTTTTTTAATTCTTCAAATGATGGTAAAATAATTTTCAAAATTTGTTCTTCTGAAATAGGTTTAAAATGTCAAACGTAGAAATTTTAAATTTGAGCAAAAAGGAAAGTTTCCTTCTATTCTATAGTAGTGCTAAAAAAAGTTTAAAAATAAAAAATTATGTATTTTTTAAAATAGGTTTAGAATGCTACGAAACGTGAAAATTTTAAATTTGAGCAAATAAAAAAAATTCGATCTATTTTAGTGCTAAAAACTTTTTGAAAAATGTTGGTGAAAAAAATTTTCAAATTTTTTTTTTCTGAAATACCTAGGTTTAGAATGTCATGAAACGTGAAACTTTTAAATTTGAGCATTCTAGTGTTAAATTTTTTTCCTAACTGGTAACAAAATGTTGCAAATTTTTTTTCCCGAAATTGGTTTGGAATATCATGAAACGTGGAAATTGTAAATTTGAGCAAAAAAAATTTTTTCGTCTGTTCTATAGTAGTGATACATAAATGGATTAAAAATGTTTTCAAATTTTTTAAAAAATTTTTCTAAAACATTTTTAAATTTGTTTGAATAGTTTTAGAATGCCATGGAAACGTAGTTAGTTAAAATCTGAACAAAGAAAAAAAATTCTATCTTAGTGGTAAATTTTTTTAAAAATAGTAGAAAAAATGTCTAATTTTTCTTTTAAATAGATTTAGAACGCTATAAAACGTGGAAATTTGAAATTTGAAGAAATGAAAAAAAATCCATCTATTTTAGTGGTAAACAAAATGGCAAAAAAAATTTCAATTTTTTTTTTTTTAATCAGGCTTAGAATGCCATGAAACGTGGAAATTTTAAATTTGAAGAAAGAAAAAAAAAAATTTCATTTTAGTAGAAAAAAATTTTTCAAAAATATTGGTGAAAAAAATTTTCAAAATTTTTTTTCCTGAAATAGGCTAAGCGTGTCATGAAACGTAGACATTTTAAATTTGAGCAAAAAAAAATTTTTTCCATCTTGGTAAAAAAATTTTCAAAAATGTTGGTGAAAAAAATTTTCAAAAATTTTCAAAAATTTTTTTTTCTGAAATAGGTTTAGCGCGTCATGAAACGTGGAAATTTTAAATTTGAATAAAAAAAAATTTTTTTCACTATTTATTCCGTTTAGACGGTCCGGTCCACCCTGTATATTTTCCAGTGAAATTTCTACCATTTCTTCGGTGACAGTAGCAGTACCTACCAAATTTGACTGCTCTCCGTCAAGTAGTTTTTTAGTAAATGCACCAACAGACAGACAGACAGACCGACAGACAGATAGACAGACAGACTGACGGAATTGAAAAACCTATATTTTCGTAATCTACGTGTTCTGAAACGTCAGAATCCGAAAAAATCTCGGAGGGTGATTTTTTCTCGAATACAATACTTCCCTTCGGTATGCGTGTTTAGTAAAAAAATGATGTGTTAAATGAATTTTGTGAGTGTTAAACTGATATTAAATTCATTCAAAGCAACCTATATGAATTTTAATAATAGATAATCCTGTATTCTAGAATGTTTTCAATTTTCAATTAAAAATAACTTTTTACGCTCTATGATATACGCAGACTTATCTTGAAAATCATAAATCGACACAGCATTCAATAAATTTAATCAGTACTATTTTATAGTTACACAAATGAAAAACATATTTCACCTTAAGGCATTACTAAATACGCCTACAAGAAACCGAGATATAGTAAGTGAGAGCACTATACATTCGGAGAAGACTAGGATCTTAAAAGCAGATGTGTACTGTACGTATTAATCACTTCTCTAAAATAAAAGTGGTTTTATACCCATGGCGTTTAATTATATGATAAATTAGTTTGGTAAAAGCCAATGAAAGACAATCATACTTGATTCGCACCCAGAAGTTCGTTTCAAATCTCATTTATTTCATTACTCAGCACTAACGCCTTTTTATTTTCAGGTAGCTACTTTGGAGTCCGGCACATACAGTATATCTTACTATTTACAGCAACTCTAGTGGCATATGCAGTCCGTATTGCTTTTAATGTGGGAGTTATCGCCTTAGTTAGTAGTGAACCTCTAGAAGGCGTACCTGTAGGTATATCATTCATATATATTATAAAAATAAATTTGTAAATCACAGTAGAGTACTGGCCTAAATAACGAACCTTGTAACACACCTTGTTTAATGTTCCCAAAAACATGAGATTGTCTAGAGCTAAATGAAGTTTATGATAATCATGAGGAAAGTACGTCGTTCGATATGCCCGTTGTTTAAGCAGTGGACAATAAGTAAACTGTAAGATCATTTTCGAACAATCTTTCTCTCTATGTGGAAGCTTTTATCTAATAAATATTGTCTTCTATTGAATGACAACCCTGTACATATTTATCTACTAAAAATGTAAAAGGTTTTCTTTCTGAGTAATCCAAGCAAGGTTCAAAGTATTGTTTATTTCTTAATAAATTATTACCAAATATCATGCTTCCCTACCAAATGGTTTTTTAGATATAGCACTAATAGACAGGCAGACGAACGAAAAGACATACCAACGGAATTTAGACAACTTAATTTTTTTTAATGAAACGTGAAAATCCGATGAGATCTCAGAAAGTGATTTTTCACGAATTTAGATACTTTCCTTCGGCACCGAGGAAAGTAAAATTAAATCTAACCTCTTGACACGTGCATTCTCATATGATTATGAAAAAGCATTGATCTAAAATAGGTACCATAAAACTAAACAATTAGATATCTACTAAAATTCCTAGTTCGTATGGGGTGCCTCAGGGCAGTGTGTTGGGGCCTCTTTTATTCATTATATGTGTGAATAATATAGATCATGTTCCCTTTTTAGTTAATAGATCGAAATTGTACAATTATTCGGTAAGGTCTGCTGAAAACTACAACATAGACCATCTAGAAATATCATTATGAAAAAAATCAACTTTCAGTGGCGGCTTACGCGCATACAACGCTCTGAACACGGAAATAAAATATTCTAGTAATTTAAAAATGTTTACTAAAAATGTTACTAAATCATATATAGCCGTTAGAACACAAGATAATGAATGATTATGTACAAATTTATGTGTTTTTGTAAATAGCTCTTTTTGCAAAAAAAAACTGTATGTATTTATTTATAAACTACCAAACTCTCCACTGAATCATATTAACGATATTTATTTTAGACGTATCCAGAATGGGCCAACAAGAAGAACATACTGCTCTCTTCCTTCTTCTGGGGATACGTTCCTACCCAAGTAATTGCTGGTTTGTTAGCCAAAAACTATGGCGCCAAGTGGTTGTTGGGTGTAACAATTTTTCTGGCATCTCTTTTCTCCATCCTAATCCCAGTATTCGCCTCCGTACTTGGATACGAGGGCATAATATTTTGCAGAGTCGTTCAAGGCTTTGGACAAAGCTTTCTTTTCCCATGCATACACATTTTATTGAGCAAGTGGGCGCCTATTGAGAACAGGGCAACGATTGGTGCATTTGTTTACGCAGGTATTGTAGAATCAACGTCTCCTCCATCGGAGTCAAATACATGTGTTTCTTTAATATTTTAGGTGTTCCTCTTGGGACTTTAATCTCCATGCCGATAACTGGAGTTATGTGTAATTATGAATATGTCGGGTGGCCTGTATCCTTCTACACTTTCGGAGCTCTTGGTATATTATGGTTTATTATTTGGTCATTTATAGGAGCAGAATCGCCCACGAGACACAAGAAAATATCCATGATAGAACGAAAATACATTGAAGCCGGATCATATTCAGAAAGCGATCTAAAGGTAAAACTAGTTCAATAGATGCAATCTTTATTTAAATAATCTTCAAGAATACTGGGAGGCCTCAAACCCCTAGTGATTATTGAATGGAAATTCCATTTAACAGTGAGAATAATTCCGTAGGGGTTACTTTTAGCCAAACTGGAATGCCCAGGAAATAGTAAGGCTATTAAGTGGAGTACAATGGCTTACTTGCGTGTGCACCACCGGGGCCATGAATACTGCCTCCACAACTGCATTTAAGGTCTCTCTAGACCTGCCACAGTTACATATAGTTAGTCAATAAGAAGTTCGTTCAGTGCTGCACAGGCTAATCCAAGGTCCAACATCGATAAGGTAGCAGACTCTAAAGTCCCAAACCGTCAATAAAATTATTCAGACAGGGAAGATTGGCACAGCGGTCTTCCAATACTAGCAGACCCAGCCTGGTACACAGACGGCTCCAATATAGTACAGGAAGTCAGCGCTGGGATTTGCAGGATAAAGATACTGAAATAACTCCAGGAATAACCTTCAGGATATAGTGGTATGCTAAGAAAATAATAATGCAATGGCTGTCAACTAATCGACAAGGCATACAGGGGGAATGAAAAGAATGATTAAGTAGCCAAGGAAGATACATTCAATACCCTAATAATATCCTAACTCTTTTGCAGTGTGGCTATTCCATTAAGAAATGAGTACAAAATAAAACTCCGAAATGGTGGAGTTTCCCGCGACACAGATAAGTTAAAGAGTTTGTTAAAGAGCGATAGACCAAATTTATTTACTAAGCCAAAACAGAAAGGTATTAAGAAAGTAGTAGTCTTTTAATCGAATACTGTCGGCTTAAAACTCATATGAGTCTCAAGAGTCCGGCAGAGAACATAACGTGCTCATTCTACTGAGAGGAAGAGGAAACCTCAGTTCATGTGCCATATTATTGGGAGGGTCTATCTAGACTTCAACTACTTGGTGAGGAAAACTAATGTCAGAGAGTTACACTAAGGAGCCTTATTAAAGTAGAGTCTAGTACAAAAGACACAACTCGGTGAGAATCTTTAAATAAATTAGTGGTCGCGATGGCCAAGACCAAGCAGCCAGCTCCTCTTAATCTTATTTTCGAGATGTCTCAGAATTATAATGTTTTGTTTTTTATTGTATTTATGTTAAATTCGTCATCAATATTGTCAAAAATTTAATTTTAGAAAATATCAACCCCATGGAAATCAATATTCACGTCACTACCATTCTGGGCGATTTTAATAGTTCACTGCGGAGAAAACTGGGGCTACTGGACATTGCTCTCGGAAATTCCCTCGTTTTTGGAGAAAATATTAAATTTTGATATTGCCTCGGTAAGAAATGGACAAGCAACAGAGAAACGAAATCTAATATATTTTCTTTTAGAATAGTCTCCTCTCGGCTCTTCCATATTTTGTTTTTTGGATCTTAAGTTATGTTGTGGGACCACTAGCAGACTTGCTGATACAAAAGAAATGGGCCAGCCGCACGACAAGCAGGAAAATCTTTACATCGATAGGTACGTCTTTACTCTTTATTATTCGACTACGCCTACTATTGTAGAAAAAAAATCCAATAATTCTAGCACAATAGTTAGATTTAAATGTATAAATCTATATCGAATGCTTGATTGAGAGATAAGCAAACTTAACTCACATTCAGGAGCACTAGGTCTGATTCTCGACCAAGACACCGGGACTTTTTCAGAAGAAGGCAGTCTCAGTATACGCAGATATTAAGTGTGTGTCCCTTGTCTCTCCCGCACAACGCCCCTCCAGGGCCTCCAGGGATAAAGATTGCCTGTATTATTTTTTATTACTTAAAAGAACTTGCATTAAATATTTTTTTTCTTGCAGCGATGTTTGTTCCAGTTGTAGCTTTGATTTCTATTAATTTCTTGACAAGCGCAGACAGGGTAGTAACGATCTTCCTGTTGACACTGTCAGTGGGTTCCACGTCAGGTATATTCTCTGGATATTACATAAATCACATAGATTTGTCTCCCAACCACACTGGAGCTCTTATGGGTATTACAACTATGATTTCAAACATCTGTTCCTTGTTGGCTCCACTATCAGTTGACCTTTTCATTTACATGACGGGGTATCAGGAAGTAAGTATCATTATTATTATTATTATTATTTTGAAACCAAACGAAGGTGAAATACAACTTAACTATCGAGCGCGCGACAGATATTTGGCTCGGTCGACGGGGAAGAAATTCATCAACATAAAACATAACCTCACGAAAGACAGTAAATAATACTCAAATCTAAGACCAAAGCTATCCATAAGGTGGTTATATACTTATAAAAACGCAGATAACATTCGTTACCCACCGTCGTTGCTAGTGTCGTAGCTGGAAATCGAACCAAGTATAAGATAGACAGTGTAACCAAAAGTATTCGCTGCTGCCCTGGCTTAGCTCGCAGCGCTACCATACCTTGTATCTATTTCAGAGAGTTTCTTTTATAACAAACTATTACAAAACTCTTTGTCATTAAAATTCTCATAGATGAGTTCAAAGCTTTTCAATTGTAAATTGTAAATTACAAATTTGTAACACCCTGTATCTATCAGTAAAATAAGAATTAAATAATTATAATCCGGTTTCATATAATGAACTAACGACTCCTAGGAAATATTAATCATTGTAGTTTACTAATACAAGTTAATATATTTTTAGCAATAGAGACTTGTAATACTTATTGTTTATTAATTTACATATTTAATTTTTAGACGGATAAAGAACTTTGGTCCATAGTTTTCTATGTGGCTGCTGTAGTATATTTGATAACCGGAATCTTCTACGATTTTGGTGCATCCGGTGAAGTTCAACCTTGGAATGGCCCCCAAGAAGATGAAGCCACTTCTCAGAATGAGAAGCATAATTGAGTTTTTTTTTTTGTTATTTAGTTTTAATTACACCAATTGTAGTATGGTAAAACTTATGTTTGAAACATCTTACTAATCGAATTCAAATAAAATATATTTAGACATGTATGTCGATTGAAATAATTGGCATATTAGAATATACAGGGTGTTAGGTAATTGAGTGCTTTCCTTCGAGGGGGTGGTAGAAAATAAAAGAATATAATAGAATTTATTTATTATACCTTATTTGGAAATAAAGACGGATAATAAAAACTTATAACTTACAAATGCAAGTTATAAAAACGTTCCGAAACGTTAACTACCTATAGCTTTCATTTTCAGTTTTTAGTTTATTACATTGTTCTAGTTTATATATTTTTAGGTGTGAGACTTTTTGAAATAGTCAAGTGTTCAAGTACCAACCTCTGTCTGATCCGTTTGGCGCAGAGGTTTTTTCATTAAAATTTTTAAATATTTTTCAGTGGCAAAATACCCAATAAAAAGTAAGAAAATATAAATATGATGTTTTTGAATATTTTGGAGAATGATAGTAGTACTGAAACGGGGAGCAAATTATTTAGAATTACTGGAATGGAGATTTTGGGGATTGGCAGGAGACTAGTAGATTTCCACGTGTCTGCAAAGATCCTAATTTCCAAATATTCATTATATACAGGATGTTTCAAAGTTAAAGGTACATACGTTACTTGTGGACAGAGGGTACTTTGGCGGTTCCACTCTTTGATCATAACTATTGAACCACCTTGTATAATCAGTTCATACCTAGAATATATGCTTCACTTATTTTTTTTGATAGAACTTCATAATAAATAAAAAAGAAATGCAGGTTCGGCTTAATAAAAAAATGACAATATGTTGTATGTCAAAATCAACACCCTATATGACAAAATTTTGTAGATCTGTTTCGATATTCAAAAAGAGCGGAAAAAATTGAATATAGTAGCTCACTTAATTTGTTTGCGTATTTCATTCATCATCCTTGATTACTTGCTGTTAATCCAATTTCATTAAAATGGTCGAGACAGTTGGAACTTGAATATTTATTTCAGGGTTTAATTAACAAAAAAATTTAACTTGTATCAGTGACAGTTCTTACACTTCTAGACAAGGTAAGTGAACTATTATAAAATAATTTTAAGAACAATGTAGTTCTCTTGATAATCTATCAATCAGACAGTTAGCTATGTTATAAAATCATCTCTTAAGTTTTAGTAAATGGATTATTCGGAATCGAAGTATTCTTAACAGATGTCTGTTTACAGATAAGGATTGGAAGCATGCGAAAATCGCGGTAGAAAACCGTTAATTTCAGCGCCGTGGAAGGGGCGAAGAGAGGGGGTAGCGAGAGCGAAGGGGAAATCGGCTATCCTCATTCCTCGCCGCTTCCACAGTGCTGAAACTAACGGTTTTCGATCGCGTTTTTCGCATGCTTCCAATTCACTTTTGACCAAACAATATAAAACACGTTGTAGAGTAAACTTCGTTGGTTAAATATCAGTCTGACCGCCACAGACAATTTCGCGGCGCCGTGCAAGAAAGTGCCTTTTTTGCAAAAAGCAACGGTTTGCAAAAACTACACAGTATTCTCGATTGTAATTTTGAGGGTAGGTTTAAGGACTACTAAAACTTCAACGTGTTCAAATTTCAGCCTTGGATATGTTATTTAAACCAGAGTTATGAATTTTTTTAAAAATGTGCAAGTTTGGTGGTTTTTGGCAATTTGCGAGTGAACCATTGGGCCAGTTTGAGTTGCATTTGTATGATCTCTTTAAGGAGTGGTGAGGCGCCTTTAGAAAATGTGGAATAAATTTGGAAAATAATAATTTGATTTAAGTAAACGAATGTATATAAAAAGGGAACATAAAAAAGTTAGTTTTTTTTTTTTGGGTACTTCGCGTAGTTAGTAGTCATGGACAGATGCTCGCTGTCGCGTGGTAGAGTTGCTTCCGCATTTTTGGTCTTAAAAATAATAATATAATGGGTTTAAGCTATTGAAGTGAATTACAAATCGTTTATTTGGTAATTGTGTCGAGAACCATCCTTTCATACACCATTCCTATCCTATCTCAAGAATTACCTCGAAGATACACCAGGAACGTCACAACGTGGTAAGTTTTCGACACATTTTATTTAGTATTTACAGCAATTTGTTCGCACTAACCAAGGAGTTACAGCAGCTAGTAAAAAATTAATAAATAAAAAGAAAATATTTAACTCGATACTTTTCTCATGAGTCTTTCCATACAAAGTGAAAGTGGGTTATACTGTATGTTCAATTATTCATCAGAACATTACAATGTATGGTATGGCGTGATTTTATTTACATTTAGTACGATATAAACATAAACTATTCATAAAGGTAGATGTACTGAAGTTATCAATAAAACAATTGCGGATATTATTCACATTACATAATAGTAAGCTATCGATGTAATCTACCATGTACATAAACAATGTTCGTAATTTACTGAAAATGTTTACTTAAGACATTTATTGCTTTTTTGTTATCCTATTCAATTAGTTGTAGCATGACTCATCATCACAGTCATTTATAGGGGGTGTTTTTAAAACGTATATGCAATAGCAAGAATTCGTTATATATTTTAATAAAAAACCCGCTGCCTAAGGAATCACTACTTCCGCATCCAGTTTTTTCATCCAAAATGTTAGAAAGAAATCTGAGGCCTTGGTTTCTAATATATAGGTACACCAAACCCCAAGTTTCTGTACTCTTACAGCTTGCTTTACTTATTTTTTCTTATTTACCTCTACTTTCCCCTCACTCCTTCAACGGGATCATGTGAAAATATAATCTAGTTTCAGATGTCGTTATAATACATATGTGTACCAAATTTCAAGGACTGGTGGTAGTGGGAGGATGGAAAATATTATTTGAAAAACCTGAGGCCTTCGCTTCTAGTATGTACACCAAATTCCAAATGTCTGTACTCTTACAAGCTTACTTTACTTATTTTCCCCTATTTACACTAATTTAACTCCCAACCGTTCAACGGAATCATCTCAAAATATAATCTAGTGCCAGATGTCGTTATAATACATACGTGTATCAAATTTCAAGTGAACATCTCAATTTTATTTTATCAACCCCTTTAATAATGGAGTAGGGTTGGTGTGGGGGTTGAAAACTTTTGTAGAAAAACCTGATGCCTTGGCTTCTAGTACATACACCGAATTTCAAATTTCTGTACTCATACCAGCTTGCTTTATTTATTTTCCCCTATTTACCCCTAATTTAACCCCCAACCCTTCAACGGAATAATCCCAAAATATAATCTAGTTTCCGATGTCAATATAATATATACGTATACCAAATTTCAAGTGAATATCTCAAATATTTTTTATCAACGGAAAATTGGATCAGATGGAAAATATTATTAAATATATTGAGGCCTTGGCTTCTAGTACATATACCAAATTTCAAGTTTCTGCACTCTTACCAGCTTGCTTTACTTATTTCCCCCTATTTACCCCCAATCCTTCACCGGATATGTTCAAAAAACAATCCAGTTTCAGATCTCGTTATAATATATATATGTACAAAATTTCAAGTCAATATCTTAAACCGCTCCGGAGAAAATGCGCGGACAAAAAATGTTACAACCAGATCGTCAGGTTTTTTTTTTTAAATCTCGACGTTCCATGACATTCTAAACCCTTTTCAGGAAAAAAAAATATTTTTTTTAACGATTACTATACTTCCAATCCACTATGTGGATGTGGAAGTAATTATTTTTTATTTTTTTACTACAATTTTCGATTAAAGTTGTCAAAGAGAAATAAATAAACCTTATATGCTATTTATGCATAATAATTTACTTCCTACCTTCTTAGTGTATCAACCAATTTACCCATTACTATTCATATGCGATTCAAAATGTGAAACATATGTGCATGCTAGGCGGCGCTTAAATATCCTAACAATTAGTTGTATTATGAAAAATATTTTCATAATATCTAAGACCTACAGACAGTGAAAGGTTGCAAGAATCGTCATGTTTAATACTCATGGGACATTGTCCGACACGACATATGTCACTGAATCTCCAGTACAGTTGCCTCCATTTGATTAGTGCACATAAAAAAGGCCATGAAACCGGCTATCAACATATCAAAGTCGACAGCACTATCACTGCTAACAAGAGTACTGGGTAGCTGGTTTAGAGAAGTTATTTCAGGGTTAAGTTTAGTAAATAAGATAGTCCCAATATAAATAAACAGTTTACTTCTCGTAAACAGGTAGATGAGGCAGTGCTACACCACATTCACGTATTTTACTGGTTTCCGGTCTCTTGATATTATCTAATCATACGTATGCGAAGTGGGCAAGAGTGATTTGTGACAACGTAACGGCTATTTTCTATCTCGCCGTGGCGTCGAAGTTCTCGATGTCACCGGGTCCGGCCTGATACAAATAATTATGAGAACCCCAGTTCAACACGCTGAAGAGTTTCACCAGTCGCTTTACTTCCCTAAGCTTCCACCTTGTATTTTCTTTATGATATTGAATGTAGTGTTCAATACATGTCCTGTGAATTTCAACTGCCAATAGCTGCCTTTTTTGAGTTAAGGCATTTTAAATACGTTGATGCAGGCGGAAAACATTAAATTTCAAATGTAATAATAATTATTATAGACATTGCAGTCACTGATTTCATTCAATTCATAAATTTATTCACTAATCACAACATATCCAATGTATACTATCCTTTTCTTTTCAACCTCTATATTAGATATGTAAGCCTATGAAATTGGCAAACATTATAATACATCCTATTTTGCATTGTTTTCAGATCCTAGCTCCCAAGTTCCATCTTATAAACCCAAGCGACTTGATTTTTTTTAAGATTTGGAGAGAAAAATCTGTAAAGTTTCAGTGAGAAAAGTGAATAAAGAATTGTGACCAACGAGGATTGGTTGCGTACCTATGCTTTTGGTTTCATCGGATCCTTCTATAACTAGCTTGCGACCCCCTCTAAGAAGAACAAGAAATGCATTTTCTGTCGAAGTCATGCAACTAATTGCTGCCCCAGATATTCCATGTACTTCGACTGGTAATATAGAAAGGATTGTACTTTGATTTTGTAAAATAATACATTAAAAGTTTTTTCCTTGAGGTAAAATTCTATTAGTATCTTATTCCACATTTTATCAATGAGTACAATTTCCGCAAGCTGAAACCCAGCCCTATTTGTCAGTAAAAGTTTTTTACAGTTTTTCCATCAATTTGCAAGTAATATTCTATTCAATCCCAAAGTTCACAATTTTATACAATTATTTCAATTTCCACCCCCTGAAACCCACCCTCATTTATCGATGAATTTTAAAAATTATTTATCCTGTAATTGCTAGCTGATATTGGGACATGCATGAGTTTCAGAATTTTGGCCAGAAATGTGCGGAGGCGCAACGGTGTCGGATCCATAACTTGTTGATACGAAAGACTCCAGCCCAGCATGCTGAAGATCCTAGCGTTCGGCTTATATTCGGTCCGGTTCGGTAACGTCGCGACCCACCTGAGGAGTATCTTCGACGGCGTAACGGCGTCGGATAAATAACTTGTCAACACAAAAGACTCCAGCTCACCACGCTGAAGAGCACAGAAGCCGATTACATTTGGTACGGCTCGATAACGTCGCACGAGCCAATATTCTTGACTAAAGATGACAGTCTCGGATGATTAGGAGTCGAGCTTGACCTCTTTGCCCCAATCGTCGCTGTAGACCTGGACCGACCTCGTAAGGGGTGGGCCTGCTTTTTCGCCTATCCCCCCCGAAAATGTGGACGGTATTGGCGACGTTAGCAAACCTCCCCTGGTCCTGGCCGCTAAGAGTACTATACTGATATTAGCCCAGCTCAGCACGCTGAAGACCAATGCCAGAGGAGCACTGGTTTGTGTTGAATTTCGTCGTGCTTTTATATCAGAAATTCCCACACATGGGTCAGCTTGCTCATACGCTGGTAGAGATAAACGGAAATTTAGTAATGTGACATGAATTTATAAATGCCTCATTACAGGTCAAATGTTTCGACATAGTACTACAAGAACATAACGATGGTACTTGTTTGTTTACGGACATCATATCACATGTTGTGTCTCGACGCAGGGCAATATGTCGGCGTGGGCGTGTTTTTTGGAATATGGAGGTTCGCTGTATATACTACAATTGTCATACGTGTAGTTTTTGGATATTCCCGCAAAGCGGTGTCTTTGCCAGACATAATTTCAACAAGACTGAACAACTTGATCCAATATATTCATTCGTATTCACAACATCCTGGCAGATCTTTTGTAACGTATGTATTATTCTAGTTGGCCCGCCATTACTGTATGGCACAACTGACAGTATCATACCATCTGTCCCGGTTATCTGTTAAACCTACGGTTTCGCCAAAATCCTTGCTACTAATTCCTTGGTGATATCAGTTCCGCATTTCAAATGCTCTCTACTAGTCACTGCTTACTATCAGATATTTTTCGAATGATTATCACTTACAAAAAATTGCTAGATATGTATTGAGTATATAAATTCATTTTAGAACTCACTATTTTCTCATAGCCTAATTTATGTTATCAGAAAATTACGAAGATTAGAAAATTAATAGATTGATTTTCTTTCTTGACAGATGATAAAATTATCTGTAAGTACATTTTAACTCTAAGCTAATGAAAAAAAAATGAGTATAGCCGGGTACATTTTGTAAACGGAAAATACTAAACACGCGAGTCAGTTGAAGTTGCAGGAGTTTTTTAGCTCACCGCTTATATTCAGTTGGAAGCATCCTCATCATAATTACTATTCATCGATGCCTGACTACTACGATAACAATGCTGTTCCTAAATAAAAGATGTAATAGAATGAAAAGTGGTTTTTATTACATGTCAAAAATGAGAGAGAATGTGAGATTTTTTTTATTTGTACACCAGATTATCGACCAAATCGTACAGTATTTTGTCCTATAAACTGAATATTAGAAGTGTTTAGTGCTGCGATATGTTATTGTTATTGGTTAGAGTTATAATTTTCTGAAAGGAGTATGGGATTTGAATGAATCTAAGAAAAAAATATCGGATCGGAGCAGAGCAAGCAGAGTACTGAGTGGGAAATAATGAACTTTGCAGTTTTGTAAATAGATGCTTTTATGTGGGTAATGTGTTATTTTAGAAACAGAAACATTCATTTGACATAAAAAAAACTGTTTTCAAAGAAAAAGGTTTCGTCAACTATAATTAGAAAAATATTTAAAAAATGCATACTTATAAAAGACAAACAGAGAATATACAAACAACAGACTTAAATAAATTGTATATAACAAAACACGAATCTTAATTTAATCTAAAAAAGTCTAAATTCAAAATTGATCAATAGAGTCTGTCATTGATGAGCAGAATTCCTCAATGGAATAAAAACAGTTTTATATTAAATAACTTTTTAGTTCTGTCTGAAATAATCTGTATGTGTTTACTAATTTTAATCTATCTGGAAGTAGATTGAGTAGATGGGCACCAGCACAATACGGGGAATTTTTATATTTACTAAGCCTATAGTTGTGGATGTGTATATTGGCACTCCTTGTTCTATGACCGTGTACTGATTTATTGAGCCTTTTGCTGATATTATTAAAAACAAAACAGTAGTTTATAACATGCATATGCAAGGTAGTGTCATAATTTTCTTGTTTCTAAAAGTGTCATGACACGAATGTTTATAGGGTAAATTAAAGATAATCCTAATTATTCTTTTTTGCATTATAAACACCCTGTTAATTTCCGCTGCCTGTCCCCAGATGATAATATTATAGCTAACTTTTATTTTTGAAAAATAATAGAAAATGTTTAAATATTTTAAGGCAAGGCAAGATGCAGTTACAGCAACAACTGCGTTACTACCAGTGCTACAGATCACACTCCAATATGGAAGTTCGAAAAATCACGTACAAAAAATTTTTGAAATAAAAAAGTTTCTTTAAGCTTTAAGCACCACTTTCTAGCTTTAAAAATAAGAAAGTGTGTCGTGTAGGAATAGGTTGAGGAATATTTTGTTAAAACTTAAGGTCGATATTTCTAATAGCAAGCAGAGTACTGAGTGGGAAATAATGAACTTTGCAGTTTTGTAAATAGATGCTTTTTTCTCTAATCTTGCAGTCCTGAAGGAGCAGCCGAACTTGAAATTTGAATCAGGCAGGAAATATTACACAAGATGTGTTGTTTTTGTATATTCTTCAGTCGGTTCTCCTTGTAAATTTCATCACTGTAGATCCTCAACTAAAATCTTTAGGGATCTTCTACGACATTGTAAATACGCATTTAAAGGATTTAATATAAGCCTACTATTGTCAATAATAATTGATTACAATTCTCAGCGAGATAAAATCAGTGTATAAAATAAATGAATTAACACCCAATTTGTTATCTGATCAAAATTAAAATTTTACTTACAGATTGATATTTTTAATTTTCGGTAAAACAGAACTTTCATGACAGTAGTTTATGGCACAAGGGCGAAAAATCTAGTTTTTCGGGCGACCAAATTCGTAGGAGTCCGAAAAACAGTTTCTCGGACGTGTGTCATACAATATTTTTTATTCGAATGTGCTTATGGTTATTAAAATGATAGGGAAAATTAAAATACTATGTTCTTAAGATTGACTTGCTACCCCGCAAATGATATAATTTTCAAGTTTTCTTGTAACAGACGGCTGTGAATTAAGGCCAGATATAATAAATAACAACTGCACAACCGCTGTCATCATCAGCTTGCTTGAAATCAGTATCGAATTTATTCAATTTATATATTATAATATGGAATTTAATATCTCTTATTTCATTCAATTAAAATTGCCTGATTTGAAATATATTGCATGTGCGTTACCATTTTAAAGTAGAAAAGAAGGACCAGCATTTTAAAAAGTAGGTAACTAAAAACTCTTAATCTTTTTGTCTGTCACTTTTCCGGCCTAGGTCGGAAAAGTCCTTTCAGGCAGCTTACTTGAAGTAGATAAAAAAGTTCTACCTTTCGCTTTTGTTTTCTAACCGAGAAACGTCATTTTTTGACACACTCGAATGTTTCAGGACTTTATATCAATAATTCCAGAGAACGCAGATGGAGTAAAAACACGAACACAAACATAACGCACATGTTAAATAACCTACATATCCATACCCAACGCTGTCAGGAAGCGGGAGACACATTTGAAAAAACGCAGACACACATCCATTACCTACCGACATTGTAAGGGTTGGAGCTGGGATCGAATTCCGTACACTATAGACAGTGTTAAGAAGCATGCTTGCCATTCATATGGTTTTGCCAGCTGCGTTGGCATATCAATTGCAGTATAGTATCACTACATCATATTAATTTATTGACTCTTCTTTGCTCACTTACAGATCTATAAATGTATAATTTTTTTATGAATAACTTTTAATCCACAATTTGAAATTTAATCAAATTTTGGGGTTTACATAGGTAGTAAATAAATATAATCCAACACTGTACGGATCTTCATTGGAGGAAGGACTATCTTCAATAGATCCCACTCTAAATTTTAAGAATGGGACCATTTTCCAATTTTAAGTATCAGAACTAAATTTCGCAGGTATTCTTCTGACACTGAGTGAGAGTAGAAAATTGGGTACAACAACAACAAAGATTGTCTAAATGTTATTTGTGGCATTATCTTAATTTTTTTCCTTCTTCAATTCTTTGGGACCTCCTGCCACATGTATGTTTTCTTTTTAAGCGGTGCTAGAGGAATCTACAAAATATATCACCATTAACTAGTATGTTACTGGTAAATAACCTCTACGCCTGTGACTTTTACGTCAAAGGATCAGGTAGAGGTTGGTTTTTTTAAATAAACAACACAAATAAGTATAAAAACTTGAAATTAAATATTTCGCCGACGCGCGACGTTTCGGAAATCTAATGTTTTCTTTTTCAAGGCCTTTTTTGAAATATCTTTTTTGCTGTGTAAGATAAATACACAGCTCTAAGAATGTTTGTTATATTCAATATCCATAGATACTTACTATTTACATAGCACTAGCACTGTTGATATAGTTAACAGTTTTTTTAGTTTTTATACAATGTTAAGTTTGTAAAGTTCTTCTTTTAACATTGGAACCAAGTTGTACAGACATCTACGGAACAGTTCGACACGCATCTATCTTCATTCAATAATATTATCGCGGATTCTTTATTTTTTTTTTCGAAAAATATTTTATAAGGATTTTTATATTTTTATAAGTACCTTCATCGGTTAAATCATTAATCTCATATGTATTAATTACAAATATCAGAAGTTCTTCAGTACGTGATTTTTTAGTGAAACTACGCTACTTGTCGAAAAACTTTCTTCTAGACAATATATATGGCTATTCTGAAAATAATAGAAAAACAACCTTAAAGCAAAAAATCACAAACTCAAATATATTTGTAGGAACATCGTCCTACAAAATAAGTTGAACAGTAGCCTGACACTTTTTGGCCCTGATATAAGTTCAGTCGACAGAAATTACAAACATTTATTATTTTACGAAAAATAATTTATGTATATAAATCCTCGAAACCTCAATCAGTAGAAAATGTTTTAGATTATTATACAGGGTGTCCGGAAACAAAGTAGAAAAAAATTAACTGAAGATTCCTTAGCCCAAATTAATGGGAGTTCTTCATATAACATTTTTCAAAATACCCCTTCGTTGTCAAGTTACAGCCCCTTTAAAGGGGTAATTTAAAAACTGTTATGAATTTTTTACTCAAAAAATAAAATTTCAACAAACACAATATTTGGCGTATCTACTACATTTATTAAAAGGCATCTTGTGAATTTTTTTCACCCCCTTGAGTGCCTCACCAAGGGGTAGAATGGGCAACCCCTAGTATATTTTTAAAAATATTTTAAAATCTATTCATTTTACATTTCAGAATAAAATATTTTTTGAATCCCTTGTTCATTCTAAAACTTTTTTATCTCTTTAAAAAATGCCGTAGTACCAACCGTTTTCGTGATAAAAAATAAAATTTATGTTAATGCAATGGAGTTCATTTCAATCATTACTGAACGATAATGTTTTAAAACTTTTAGTAGGCTGCTAGTAGGCTATAATCGAATAATCTAAATATTCATTAACAAATTCTATGTAATAATAAACGTACATATTTTTTAATCAAATTGACAAATACTATATTTATTAATGGAATAATTTATGAAATAAAAACAATAATATTAAAAAAAGTGAAACAATTTTGACAAACAAGAACATATTTTTCCAAACTTAAATTAACTGCTCAAAATGGCGCCCTTCAGTACGAACACATGTTTGTAACCTTCGTCTCAAATTGCCGTACAAGCTTCGTAGAATTAGTGGGGAGTTACGAATTTCGTCAGCAGTATTAAAAATGGTTTCCCTCAAAACTTCTTCATTTGGAAGTGGTGTAGAGTAAACGACATTTTTCATATGCCCCCAGAAGTAAAAATCTAATGGATTCAAATCCGGGGACCGGGGGGGCCATTTAATTGTAGCTTCTTGTCCTCTTCCAATCCAACGATTTCTAAAATATTGCGAAAGCCATTCCCGAACTTGTACGGAATAATGGGGACCCGCTCCGTCTTGCATATACCACATATCTTGGCGTAATTCAATGGGTAAGTCATCGAAAAGCGGAAAAAAGTCATTCTGTAAAAAATGCATGTACGATATCCCATTTAATCTGTGAGGTAACACAACTGGTCCAATTAAATAATCGCCTATAATTCCAGTCCAAATATTAATAGAGAAGTTGTACTGACATCGTTTAGCTACCACAGCGCGCGGATTTTCATCGTTCCATAGGTGCTGATTACGAAAATTTATAATCCCATGATGACGAGTAAAACAACACTCGTCAGTGGACAATACTTTTTTTGTGAATTCTAATGGTTTCCTTAAAATAGTTGTACAAAAAGCCTTCCTTACTGGAAAATCACGCGGGAGCAATTCCTGAACCCTTTGCAGATGGTAAGGGTGCAGTCCTTGCCGCTTCAAAATCTTCCATATTTTCCATCTACTTACATTAAAATGAAGAGCAGCCCGTCTAATACTCATTTCAGGATTCTCTCCAAAATATTCTAATATCTGTTCTTCTAAGACATGTGCCACTTCTACTTCACGACCAGTATCTCGATTCCTTTTTTCAAAAGAACCCCTTTCTCTGAGCCGTATGTGGATATTGGTAAAAGTCGCCACATTAGGTGTAACACGGTTAGGAAACCTCAGGTTGTATTTTCTTTGGGCTGCTAGAGAGTTTCCTTTGCATTCACCATAAATGAAATGCATATCAGCATATTCTTCACTACTATAAATATGTCTAGGCATTTTAAAAGCTTACGACATAGAAAAAATAATGGTTTTAAGTAAGAAATAAACTATGTAATTATTTCCAATAATTGACATGAGCCTACTAGATGTGGTAGACCAATTCCAATAAATACTTAAATGTTAATACTACTGTCAAATTGAAACTTGAAGGCAGCCTACTAAAAGTTTTAAAACATTATCGTTCAGTAATGATTGAAATGAACTCCATTGCATTAACATAAATTTTATTTTTTATCACGAAAACGGTTGGTACTACGGCATTTTTTAAAGAGATAAAAAAGTTTTAGAATGAACAAGGGATTCAAAAAATATTTTATTCTGAAATGTAAAATGAATAGATTTTAAAATATTTTTAAAAATATATTAGGGGTTGCCCATTCTACCCCTTGGTGAGGCACTCAAGGGGGTGAAAAAAATTCACAAGATGCCTTTTAATAAATGTAGTAGATACGCCAAATATTGTGTTTGTTGAAATTTTATTTTTTGAGTAAAAAAATCATAACAGTTTTTAAATTACCCCTTTAAAGGGGCTGTAACTTGACAACGAAGGGGTATTTTGAAAAATGTTATATGAAGAACTCCCATTAATTTGGGCTAAGGAATCTTCAGTTAATTTTTTTCTACTTTGTTTCCGGACACCCTGTATACTGTAAATGTAGACATACCTATAGTCACTGGATCCACTGAAATACTTAACACTTAAGAAACTTGCCACTAAATATACCATACTGCAACTGCACTCTCTATAATGTCTCTTGCCAGACTAATCCGGCACTACACTCTCAAGGGTAGTTTCTTTATCTGCTACTCGGAAATGACTAATAATGGGCAATAAACCTTTATTAACTCTTGGTAACTGTTATATACCTAATACATTAGAGTACTTATATATTTTAATGAAATTTTAATCTCACTTTTGTCATGCTAGATTTGTGAAATGGTCCACTGTGCGACCCTGAGAGAAAAAATCAATTAGTCAATATAAAAGTTATGAAACATTTTAATACAAAAATACATATAATATAATATTTAATAAGATTTTCCAAACACAAAAATACTGCATAGTATACTGACGACTATTTCGCCAATCAAGATGTCATCATCAGGAGATTATTAAAATGACAAATGTGGCAATTATATAGAAAATTCAATAGTCCGGCGAAGAGTGTAATGTTTAAATTTAGTTTCTTATTACATATGAAGTTTTGTTTGTGTCTCTAATACGAATTGCTTGTATAATTCCGAGAATGATAACATCGGTACCAAACTAACGCCATGGCTAATTAAGATAACTCTTAAGTACTTATTTATAAAACATTTGCCATGCAAATTTCAAAAAATTTCATCATAACAAACTTTAATATTTTACGAGGAGGCGTTCAGTTGCGGGAACGTACTAAGATCAATGCGTACGTTAGTTATTTCAACTGATCGATAAAACATAATTGAAGAGCAAATAATACAATTTTAATATTACCGAACGTCATTTGCAAAGTAAGTGATACTGAAAGACGTAAGATTATTTTATCTTAAGTGTAATAACAAGTACACCCATTTTTTTAAAGAATTCGTTTGAGTTTATTACGGTACATACGTCAATTATATTTCGATTTGTGAAGTGAACTATTGAGAATACCCCAAGGCCGATAAAGAAATACCTTATACAGCGTGATCACTCAAGAAAAGACAAATGTTGTTAATGGAAAGGTGTACGTTGTCAATTATTATGATCATTGCACTAAAAAAATCAGGTCGGTTTCAGAGTGTAAGAAAACACTGCCAGGATAAATGAAAAAAAGTCGACAAAATCTGTAGATATTTACACAGATCTTCCTTCTATATTCGGCACCTTTTATTTATAAATATTTTTCTCTTGAAGGATCACCCTGCATATCTGTAGATGAAAGTTAAACAGGTATGTGTCATATTAAGATCAATTCTTATTCAAATTCATTTAAACTATTGTCACTGGTAAGATTGGTATCAGTGACAGTTATACGATAGTTATTACTACTAGTACCCTCTTTCAAACAGTATGTACGCCGCGCCAGTGAAAAAATGCAATGATTAAAACGTGTATTGGCATATATTTGCTTGCTTAATTAACCTTTATTTATAATCCAATGCTCGGCGGTATACATATATAGTCCGGAGAATAGTTGTTGGTCGCACTTTAGTTGTTTTAGAAACAAAAATTCATAGAGGAGTTTTGTGAATATTTTGCACTCTAGAAGTACACTTTGGATCTTTCAATAATTTAGGAAGTTGAAAATTAAGTTAAGGTTACTCAGTTAAGCAGAGAGTACTCTCTGAAGTGTTGAAGAGGTGTTATGATTCGTAGTCTAAAGTTTATGGTGTTAATATCCCGAATTATTAACGTATTGCTACTTTTTGATGGATTGTCGCAAGTACATTTTTAAAATTAAAATTCTTTATAGTATTTTCCACAGATTAACCTGCAAGTTCGTCTTTTCAAAAGCCTATCTACCTGTTTTACTGAATTTGATTGGTTGATCTCCAAAAATAACCTCTTATTGACTATTATTTTAACGAGAGAAGTATAGTATGTCTATTGTTAATTTGAAAATTCAGTCTAAAGCGTTGCTACCAGGATAAATAATTGAAAGCCTGCTGTGATAAAATAGGACCCGAGATCGTGCTTGAATATTGCAAACGGTATCCGTATATGAATGTAGTTAATTATACAGGGTGATTCACGCAAACCGTTCATTAGAAGTTTAGGGACTTGTAGAGATAATTTAATTTTGAAAATTTGGTTATTTACATAGTTTTTTATGCTCTTTTCACTAAAAATATTTTCAACGTCATTGCACTTCCGCTTATACCAGAAGTTACCATCAACTTCGTTACTTTAAATGGAATGATATATATTGTCTTGCATTTTTGAATTCAACTGGTAATTTTAATAGGACTTTGATCACACTTCCATATCGCTAAATCTAACCCTACTCGAGATATATTGACTTTTCGGAAAATTTGTGTCTTGACACCGAGTAGTTTGAAATTTGCTGTCTCTAACATAATGAAAGTGAAAGTTACCATTTATTCAACACGAATAGTGGAACCCTTAAGCTTCCTAATCGTGCTTTGAAAGTAACCTAATTGCTTACAGGGTGGTCAGAATTTACTGCTAATTTTGGCAAACTTCAAACGTCGAAAAGGATTTTTTTAATGGAACACCCTGTATATTTTTACAGTTTCTGATGTAGAATTTTACCGCCACTGGTGGAGCGATAAAATAACTTCTCTAACTAAAATATGTGATTTTATATCCTATCAAGACATAGAAAAATTGAGAACCTGATAAGTCTTGTTAAAAAAAATATACAGAGTGTTCATCCAAAAGCAAAAGTCCAATACTAAATGACAGGTGCCAAATATGGCAGACTTGCGCAAATACCTCTACAAATGTCCACCATGACTGAATTATTTCTTGGGATGACCACCCTGTACATTTTTCAATAAAAGTATAATAGGTGCATATATGCCAAATATTATTGCCATCTGTCACATTTTCAATTCCACGTTCACTTAGTGGAGTGGAAATTTTCATTTTTTTTTTCAAAAATGTCGGTAAAAAAATTTCAAAATTTTTTTCTTCAGAAATAGGTTTAGAATGTCATGAAACGTGGAAATTTTAAATTTGAGCAAAAAAGGAAAGTTTCCTTCTATTCTATAGTAGTGGTAAAAAAAGATTGCAAATTTAAAATTTTTCTTTTTTTAAATAGGTTTAGAATGCCATGAAAAGTGAAAATTTTAAATTTGAGCAAATAAAAAAAAAATTCATCAATTTTAGTGGTAAACATTTTTTCGAAAAAGGCGAAAAAAATTTTCAAATTGTTTTTTTCTGAAATAGGTTTAGAATGTCATGAAACGTGAACATTTCAAATTAGAGCAAAAAAAAATGTTTTCCGTCTATTCTAGTGGTAAATTTTTTTTTCCGAAATAGGTTTGGAATGTCATGAAACGTGGAAATTTTAAATTTGAGCAAAAAAAATTTTCATCTATTCTGTAGTACTTATTGATAATTAGATTTTTTTTAAAATTTTCAAAAACATTTGTAAATTTGTTTGAATAGGTTTAGAATGCCATGGAATCGTGAAAATTTTAAATCTGAACAAAGAAAAAAAATTTCCATCTATTTTAGTGGTAAAATTTTTTCAAAAATGGTAAAAAATTTTCGAATTTTTTTAAAATAGGTTTAGAACACTATGAGACGTGAAAAATTTTTTCAAAAATGTTTTTAAAAAAATTTAAAAAAAAAATTTTTTTAATAGGTTTAGAATGCCATGAAACGTAAATTTTAAATTTGAACAAAGAAAAAAAAAATGTTTCATCTATTTTAGTGGTAAAGCATTTTTTTTTCTGAAATAGGTTTAGCGTGTCATGAAACGCGGAAAATTTAAATTTGAGCAAAAATTTTTTTTCATTATTTATTCCCTTTAGACGGTCCACCCTCTATATTTTCCAGTGAAAGTTTAACCATTTCTTCGCTGACAGTAGCGCCAACTACCTACCAAATTTGACTGTTCTTCGTCAAGTAGTTTTTTTAGTTAATGCACCAACAGACAGACAGACAGACAGACAGACTGACGGAATTGAAAACCTATATTTTCGTAATCTACGTGATCTGAAACGTCAAAATCCGAAAAAATCTAGGAGAGTGATTTTTTCTCGAATACAATACTTCCCTTCGGTATGCGAGGGAAGCAAAAATCAACACCCTGTCCCAAAAAATTGAAGCCGTTGCGGACATATATTCATAGAAATAGAAATATGACCTTTTCTTCATAATATGACCTAAGAAATGACATATTAGCACATTGCTAAGGAACACCCTGTATACTGGAAACAATTTTTTTTACTGCCTATATTAATAAGATCATTCAGATCTCTTGTCAGCAAATGTGGTTCACTTGATTTATGTAATAAAATTTTTATATCTCTAGGACGATAATTGGTGGGGTATCACGAACAACTCAATATTTGGATTCAACACACCAGGGTACTTAAAACACCTATTGCCAATCTTCTGACAAAGTGGATGTTGCCCAGTGAATTACTGAATGGAATTAATAACACAAAATTTAGTTATTGCCCTTCACCTGACAAAACAATAATAATTGGACGCAGATAATGTGATAAAATCTACGATTACTTAATGATTATTATTTCTATAAGTGGAAAACAATTTAACAATTTGCTCCCTGCTTAGTTGTTATTCGGTATTAACAAGAAAAAAATGGTTTCTAATATGTGTTAGGAAATGAACATGGGAACCATTTGAAAACCACATTCCTATATTTGGCACTTTTATTTGTGTTGAAGTACAATTGCTAAGATTTTTTTGAAAAGCAATAAAAAGTAGCAAAATGGCTAAGGGAATAGCGAGTCCGCATGTTGAAAACGAGGCAGAGGAAAGGGCCGAAGAGGAAATGAAAAAAGGTAGGTGTACGTTTAAAAATTACAATTATATTACTTTTGAGTTTTATTTAAGCTTAAACAGTAGCATTTACTATAGTGGTGCTTCATTTCAAAACTAGCCAAGTAGAATAACTCTGGATCTGAAGTACACACGATTTTGAGAAAAAAACACGTCAGTTTTGTCTTGAAGGGGGGGTAGTGTAGTCAATGTATGACAACAAAATAGGGAACCCTAACAAAATTGCAATACAAATGTTTTTGGAACCAAAAATTAAAATGAGCTGAACAACATATCCAAAATCCGCCAAAATCCGCTTATGGAAAACCCCGTTTTGGGGGTCACAAGATAATTATTAATGTTTATGGTATACAGTTAAATTAAGGCATAAATATATATCAAGAAATAGGTATGGTAAGAAAATAATTGTTTATAACCGAAATTATTCGTATCAAAGAGGGACACAAGATGGCGCTACCGGTTTTACTGTAGATGGCGCTGTAATCGGAAGAAATCAAGTTAAGGTGGCCATTCCCTAGAAAGAGACATCCGATAGGGAAATATTCATTATATTTGGCCATAATTTTTTTTTCGTAGTACGTATATTTTAAAAAACTATAAGAGTACCTAAGTAGAACCATAACAAGACTATTGCTACGAATTTTCATTCAATAATTTCAGCGGGTTGCAAAATAGCTAGATTTAAATTAAAAAATTGTGTTAATCTTTCTATTTCGTAGTTTTAAATCGAGCTATTTTGTAAACCACTCAAATTATTGAGCGAAAATTCATAGTAATAGTCTTGTTATGGTTCTACTTAGGTACTCTTATAGTTTTTATAAATATACGTACTAAGAAAAAAAAGTTATGGCCAAAAATAATAAATATTTCCCTATCGGATGTCTCTTTCTAGGGAATGGCCACCTTAAGTACATTTTCTTATAGTACAGGCAATGAAGGCAAAATGTTGCAAGAACCTCGCACAAATTAATAAAAAAATCATCTCTGGGATGTAAGTAGTTAATAACCTGTAGAATGGAATGATGCATTCTTTGCACTTCCAAGTTCCGGGAAAATTCAAAAAAATTTGGAAAAACTTCTTGCTCTAGCGGCTAAAATAATGAAAATACAGAAAAAAGTTTTCAACAAAATTTGTAGCTCGTCTCTTTCTCTGCAAAATTGGTCTTTGCCAATTTTTGTCTTACTTAAGCCGTTTAGGAGATAAATCCAGTTTTCCACTTATAGTTTTGAGCCGCTCTGAAATGCGCGGATAATGAGAATTCTCTGGTAGATTCGTACGACCGGACATATCGATCGATAATTATTACTATTCAGAGCCGCTAAAAAAATGAAAGTAAGTAAAATGTAGAGAAAAGTCTGAGCTTTAATGTGGAATTAATCACATAATTCATACAAATTTTTATCATAGAGAAAAAAGTGTTAGAAGATGGCTTAGTAAACTTTATACAGTTGATTTATTTACATATTTGAGTTTTATGCATCCTGCCTATTTCTCCCGTAACAATGGTTGCTTTTTCACTACATGGATTCGATTCCACGCACTTTAATCTCTATTTCATGAAAATTTCATTTAAGAATGTTAAGAAACAAATTAGTTGTGTATGTTTTACTGTATAATTGTGCGTTTTCTGAACGTGTATGAATAATGTAGACAAACTCAAAAAGTACTGCGCGCATTTAAAAAACTCTAAAGTCATCCGAAAGAATATGTTTTATTGTACTTATAATCCAAAAATTAAGACTGCTATTATTATTACTTAAGATATAGCGATTTGAACTCCAAAATTTGAAGGTGATTGATCGATGAGAAATATACCCTCTACTTTGATCGCAAGGCATATTTTTCCAACAAAAGTAATTGCAATAAAATATTAATTGGATTAATATATCATTATATAAGAATATATAAGTAAAATGAATTATCATTTTAACGAACTCTCGGCAAAGATATGAATAAATCTGTGATTGGTTCCACATTAAAGCTGGGACTTTTCTCTACATTTTATGTTATTTTCATTTTTTTTAGGGCTATGAATAGTAAGAATTATCGATTGATGAGCCCGGTCGTATGAAACTCCTGGAGAATTTTCATTTTTCGCGCATTTCGAAGCGGCTTAAAACTATAAGTAGAAAACTCGATTTATCTTCTAAACGGCTTAAGTAAGACAAAAATCTGTAAAGACCATTTTTGTTAAGAAAAAGACGAGCTACAACTTTTACTGGGAACTTCTTTCTCTATTTTCATTATTTTGGCCGCTAGAGAAAAAAAAACCGAAAACCAAAAAGTTTTTCCAAATTTTTTTGAGTTTTCCCGGAACTTGGAAGTGCAACGAATGCATCATCTCATTCTCCAGGTTATTACCTACTTAAATCCCAGAGATGATCCTTTTATTAATTTTTGTTACCCTAAATTGTTAATTTACCTGTACTATTAAATCTGAACTCCCATTTCTGATTGCACATTATGATTCTACACTAACAACAAAGTAACTTTTGCTTCAAATATATTTTCGAATTATCGTAGATAGCGATGACAACGAAAATGAGGTCAGTCTTTCCTTAAAGGCCAACCCTAATTTTTTATTATATATTGTGATTCCACGTTAAAAACATATTAGCAACATTAAGCAGCAGCTTGGAAGTTTTTATTCATTACTTGTGGCAAAAAAGCGTGTGATATAACAAAAATTGTGATGTGTCAAAATATAAACATTTTGAGACCATTTTCATTGATTACAGGTTTGCCATAATTAAAAAATGTTTCAGGCAAAAATTACTTTGTATTTAGCGCAGAATCATACAGTATAATAATAATGAAGTGTCCATTTAAGAAACTAAATTAACCTGATTTTTTCCAATTACAGCGCCATCTTTTATCCCCCTTTGATACGAACAATTCTGATTATGAACAATTTTTTCGTATGATGCGTATTTCTTAAGATATTTCGATGTCTCAAGTTAAAAATATACACCATAAACGTAAATAACTATGTTGTGACCCACAAAATAGGGTTTTTCATTAGGGGTAATTCGGCGAATTTTGGATATGTTGCTCACCTCATTTTTATCTACATTTTGGTACCAAATAATCTTGTGTTCAATTCTGTTCGTGTGGAATCCTATTTTTACTGTACTAGAAGTTAAGAGCCTTTGTCGATTGAATTTTATGTTGTTTCCCTTCACCATCAACTTTGGAAGTTCCAGCGGTGATCACCATCTTCTGCCACAATATTTTACAGCTGCGGCACAATCTGTTTAGATATTTAAAAATGAATTATTATTTGTTTGCTTACAATTGTATTGAAACATATTCTTTATAGGATTTTGCAAACAGCAGAAAAAAATATCTATCTATAACTAAAAGAAAAAGTATGTGTAAATTATTAATGAAATCTTTGCATTCATTCGATAACCTGAATTCTGGTTATGCTAGCAAATTAAAATTCTAAAATGAGCTTGTCTAATTTCTTATTTGGCAATTCTCATTCTAACACTAGCATCCACACAGTCCCCTACGGCCATGCAGATTAAACTAGTATCTACATAACCCTCTACGATCATGAAAATTCAGTTAAAAATGAGAACAGAGGTCTAAAATGAATTTATTTATATACCTAGTCTTATAAATTTTTCACTCAAATGGATTACATTTTCATGAAATCTACCATTCTGTTTCTTGGAAATGCTTAACCTTTGAAACGTTTTTTTTTTAGATATACTTACGCATTTTAACTACCGAGTTATATTTTGATTGCCTATATTACACACCAAAAGTTCCAAAGAACCCGATTTTAGAATTAGTTGGCATATTGAAGAAATGACGTGTAAGTGAAAGATCTTCAAAAGATCTTCAATCGTCGAGTGGAATTAGACACAAAAAGCAAAAAATTTCGGAACCCAGTTATACTGAGTTTTTAATACTGACTAGAGAAAAGTTTGCCCTTTTCTCGACGCTTTTTACTTGGGGGTAGTTCCTATTCTCTCTAGATTGGTGGGCAAAAAAGTAAAATAGTAACCACCTAATCTGATACGGAATCGTATTGTGAGAGAAAAAGGTAGTTTACAATTTTTCACGAAAATTTATGTTTGCCAAGTTATATAACGAATTGAAGCTTACGATTTTAGCTTTAAAAAATAGGTATACCGTAAATAACTCAAAAGTTATACATTTATGGAAAAATTGGTACGGTACAAAAAATAAGTTATGAAATTACAAATATTTCACTTTTCGCTTATTTCTGTAGGATGACTAATTCTAAAAATATCATAGTTTAAAAATGGTGCCCGAACGACGATCAGTCGAGATATAATGTTTAAGTCATAATCAAATGCAAATGCAAATTCCCTACAATGTAAGAGTAATCTAAAATAGAATTGAGGAAATGAATATATTACTAGCAAAAATACTCGTAATTATTTCAAACTCTTACTAAAGACTCATCATAGATATGAAAGTTTTTAAAGTTTTTGGTAAGTGTTTTTGTCTTTAGTTGTTTTTTGGTTTTGTTGAACAGGATAATTTAAAATTAAAATTAACATTATTGTGACAGTTATCTGTACGTAATGTGCATATTTCTTTCTTATAATTCAATGTTGTTCGTGGCATGTAGCCAGCAAAGTATTTTGTTTAGAAGGATATATGTTTTTGTACTTATCTATGATGAGTCTTTAGTAAGAGTTTGAAATAATTACGAGTATTTTTGCTAGTAATATATTCATTTCCTCAATTCTGTTTTAGATTACTCTTACATTGTAGGGAATTTGCATTTGCATTTGATTATGTTTTATGATTATACCTGTATTGGTAATTCTCCGAAATCTGTTTTGGATTATCCTGTTCGTTAGAACCATAAATAATTATTGCATAAATACGTATTACCTGGTAAGTGACTGTTTAGTTCATTTTCAACTTTGAAAGAAGTAGCACTGAAGAAGTATCCTTGTGTAGGATACAGAAACACGTGTCTGTGAAAGTTTTTAAAGTTTTTGGTAAGTGTTTTTGTCTTTAGTTGTTTTTTGGTTTTGTTGAACAGGATAATTTAAAATTAAAATTAACATTATTGTGACAGTTATCTGTACGTAATGTGCATATTTCTTTCTTATAATTCAATGTTGTTCGTGGCATGTAGCCAGCAAAGTATTTTGTTTAGAAGGATATATGTTTTTTTTTTTTTGTACTTATCTATGATGGGTCTTTAGTAAGAGTTTGAAATAATTACGAGTATTTTTGCTAGTAATATATTTATTTCCTCAATTCTAATGTTTAAGTCTCAAAAATGTCAGAAACAATCAGTATGATGTTAAAAATATACACGCTGTCCATTTTATCAGGGCCATCGAGAATATCTCACTTAATATTGGTCGTGCAAAAAAATTGCTCCTACGAAAATTGTGACAATTTTTATAAGCTACAAAACGGTTTAAAGACATTTAAAATCCATGGCTTAGTTTAAGAGTTATGATGGAAAATATGGAAATGCAGAATATATCTAGACAAAATATTTGAAGAGATACGACGAAAATTCTAAAGCGAATTTTTTTTTGCAAAACAGTATTTCAAAGTTTTACTTAAATTTTTTCAAAACCGCTGTATTTCGAGATTTACTCTTCAGGGTGTTAAAAAAATTTGTTGAAACGTGGGAGATATAGCGGCATTAAATAGACAATTTTCCACCCGTTTCAACGATGTATCACATGGCATATTCATTCATTGGAACTAAGCAAGTAACTACAAAAACATAAAAAAATGCTTAAAGTAGCCATTCCCTAGAAAGAGACATCCGATGCGGGAATATTTATTATTTTTGCCCATAACTTTTTGCTCTTAGTACGTATATTTAAAAAACTATGAGAGTACCTAAGTAGAACCATAACAAGACTATTACTATGAATTTTCACTCAATAATTTTAGTGGTTTGTAAAATAGCTAGATTCAAAAGTAAGAAATAGGAAGATTAACATAATTTTTAAATTTAAATCTAGCTATTTTGCAAATCACTGAAATTGTTGATTGAAAATCATAGTAATAGTCTTGTTATGGTTCTACTTAGGTACTCTTATAGTTTTTTTAAATATACGTACTGAGAAAAAAAAGTTATTTTATTTTATTTTTATTTTATTCATACACCATCTAACAGTACAAGACCATTTACAAGATGGGAAACAACACATACATCATACAAAAATTACTTAAATTTACTAACGTACATTTCAGTAATGATATATAACAAAATAAAATATAAATGTTAAAGAGAATAAAGAGTTGAATTTCATTTACAATAAAAAGAGAGAATAAAAAATACATATATGATTTAGACAGAATCTCCTATTTATTAAAGATGATATCACTCTGGCTGTGGTTATAGCTAGAGCACATGCTGTAGATTGGTGAACACTTTAAAGTATTAGTCCGGGCTATAGGAAGGTAGAAAGTTTGGTTTTGTCTTGAATTTATTCGCGGAATATGGAAATTAAGTCTCTGGAGTATCTCACTACAGTCAATATCATAATGAATCACCTTTTTAAAGAAATTTATGGCAAATTCGTTGCGTCTTTCAGATAGGCTACGCATTGAAAACATTTGAAGTAAATCACTTTGTGGAAAACCAATTGGTGGATATATACCATGAGATTTTAGATGTAAAAATTTAAGAAAGTGGCGTTGCACGTTTTCTAATTTAAGACTATGAGTGTTATGGCAGGGCTGCCAAACAAGAGACGCATACTCTAGTTTAGATCGCAAAAAATAAAAATATAATAGTTTTAACGTTGAAATATTAGAGAAATCACGCCCACTGCGTATAATAAAACCAAGTGTTCTATTTACGTCGCAAATTAACGTGTCTATATGATTGACAAAGCTGAGTTTTTTGTATGTTATGGCCAAAAATAATAAATATTTTCCTATCGGATGTCTCTTTCTAGGGAATGGCCACCTTAACTACCTTCATAATTCACGTGGAGAGCTATGATTAAATAAAACGATTATTAAACTATTCAATAAGTTCTTCAAACCTTTACTATAATCAAACATTATCACAATTAAAAAGAATAAAATAAATTTAGCAAACAAACAATAATTAATAATCTGGAAAGCAACATGGAGCAATTATGGGAAGAGTTTTTACAGTATGTTAATTGATAGAGGTCATCCATGAAAACGTCATTCCAATTTCATGTTTCATGTTTCAAATATAATTATTTCACACTTATTCATAGAAATTGTCTTGGTTTTGCATGAGACATCTTTATGAGTGGCTTTATGTCTTTCAGATGAGCTCCAGAATAAGGGCGAAAAACGTTTCGAAGGCTAAGCATTTCCAAGAAACAGAATGATATATTTCATGAAAATGTAGTCCATTAGAATAAAAATTTTTTCAAGACAAGGTAGATAAATAAATTCATTTTAGGCCTTTGTCCTCATTTTTAACTGAATCTTCATAATCGTAGGGGGTTATGTAGATACTAGCTTAATCTGCATGGCCGTAGGGGACTTTGTGGATGCTAGTGTTAGAATAAGAATTGTCAAATAAGAAATTAGACAAATTCATTTTAGGATTTTAATTTGCTAGCATAACCAGAATTCAGGTTATCGAAAGAATGCAAATATTTCATTAATATCTTTACAGAAAGTTTTTCTTTTAGTTACAGATACTTATTTTTTCTGCTGTTTGCAAACTCCTATAAAGAATATGTTTTAATGCTATATGTTAATAAAAGCCAACACAGTTTTTCTGAATTTCTGTTATATGGCCTATGGCAGCTGGAGAATCAATTTTTTTTTCTAAAAAGAAAAATTACAAAGCACTCATTGTTTCGCACATAACATTGTTATCTTTCAAGCTGTACAGATAGAAAAAAATCCTATCAAAGAGTACTTCAAGCCCTTTAATTTCTATTATGTGTTTTTTAACATTATACTGATTGTCTCTGACATATTTGAGATTTAAACATTATATCTCGACTGATAAACGTTCGAGCATATTTTTTAAACTATCTTATTTTCAAAACTATTCATCGTACAGAAATTAACAAAAAATAAAATATTTGTAATTTAATAATCTTATTTTTTGTACCATACCATTTTTCAATAAATGTAAGACTTTGAGTTATATTTCGAAAGAAATGTCTCTATATTCATCTCGGTATTATTTTATTTTACGCAGGTATTCGTGTCGATGGTCAACGACGCGTGATAATTCCATAAGTACCATTCCTTTGTCCAATTTTCTGTACCTAAAACAGCAATCGAGCAAAACGTTTCGCTAAGTATCTAACGATTTATAGTTATAATCTGGATAGTCGCGTAACTTACTGTTCATTGTAAAAGTCATACACAAATCGACGAATGACATCTTTGGAAGCGAAGTTTTTTAAGTTTTTGTCCAACTCTTTTTCGTTTAATAGAATGATCAACTACATCCCCGGCTCTAATAACCATATAAATTGTAGTACGGCTAAATTTGGTTAATCCACAAGTCCTGTTCACAATTTGATTATATGAAGAATCAATATTTTCGCCCTTTAAACACGAGTTAATATTCCAAATAACCCTTTGAGTTTGAAGTCTTTATTTTCAAATTCCGCTTGTATAGGCTCTGTATCAAAATCGTCCGTTTCGTTGTCACTATTATCGAAAGGCCTACAAAATGCCATTTTAAACAATTAATTGCAAAGAATCACTCAAACACTGTCATAAAACTAATAATTTGTTCAAATATTCACTAGAATTAAGTAATTTATAACACTGCCTGGCGGTGCTGCACTGATTCGTGCAGATCATATGATACAAATAGTTGTGCATTTTTTTTTTATATACACTGCTGGCCACTCGAACTTACACATAGAGACTTTTAGGCAAAATTTAAAGTTCAATATTTTCAACAGAAATGCAAATTTTTGAACGCGGCTTGCAAATTTTAAGAGCTAGTTTTTTTCGGATTAAGCTGCATGACGTATATTTATCGTAGGACCATAAGTTTATTATATACGGGGTGATCAATGAAGTCATGCAAAAAATCAAAAAGTTTGTATGAGTGAAATTTCCGCAAAAAATTTTTTTGGTCGTTGCAATATGGTTCCTTACTAAGGTAACATCAATATCTCTAGACGGTTTTGTCAGTTTTTGGATTAAGGCCCTTAGGCCTTGTACACACTACTCAACATAAAATTTGGATACCGAAATCTTTAAAATGCTATAACTTGACATTGGATTGACGGTTCTTGATGATTTTTGCGGATTTGGAATCCTTATTTCACGTAGATTTTCTATGGTCTAAGCATTTTATTTGAGGGTTGAAATTTACACATTATACCGGGTCGATAATAAACAAAAACGTAGCGACAAAAACAAGTTTATTACATTAAATTCTACAATATACAACATTGCTTAACAACGACCAAAAGTCAATTCTTAAAAAATTTATAATTCTAATTCTGGTAATTTTTAATAACTGAAAAAAAATTTAACTAAAAAATTAAAAATTAATTTAATTTAAACTTAAATTAAAATTAAATTAAAATTACCTAAGTAAAATTAGGTACATTAATTAAAAAAAAAGAGAAGCTAATATTTTGTTGGTCCTCCTGCTCGGAATATTACTTCCCGACATCGATTTGGTAGAGTATCCACAAGATTATTTATAAAATCTTGTGGAATATTCTCCCATTCTTCACGAATGGCCTCACTGAGCGTTTCTAAGGTTTCAGGGGGTACATCAAGAGATCTTACTTTAAGTTTTAAATAAGACCAAACGTGTTCGATGACATTAAGATCCGGAGACTTTGCAGGCCAGTCCATCCTATTGATGTTTTGTGCCTGCAAAAACTCTGTGATCCTTCGCGCTCTGTGAGGTCGAGCGTTGTCATCCACCAATAGAATTTCTGGGCCGTAATGTCGAGCAAAAGGAACAACAATAGGTTCCAAATTTCCTCCTGATAAACAGTAGCATTAATGGTTTGGTTGGTAATGAATAGCTCGGTTTTACCATTTCTTATGATACCTCCCCACACTGTAACACCTCCGCCACCAAATGCTTCTTGAGGGGCCATATTTTCCTCCAAATATCGCTGATTTGGCCTCCTCCAAACTAACATTCGGCCATCGGAGTGAAACAAATTAAATCTTGTTTCGTGAGTAAATAAACAATGGCTCCACCCTGCATTACCCCAATTCGCATGCCGATTTGCCCATGCCCGCCTATTCGCTCTATGGCGTTGTAATAACCGCACACATTTTGCTCTGCGACGGGCTCTATAATTTAAAATTTTTGGCATTATGTTATGTTTTTTTTTTTTAAAAATCTCACCTCAAGTTGTTTTTATTTAATGTTCTTCTCACTGTTCTGTCCGAAACTCTCACCCCAGTTTGTTGTCTTAAAGAGTCATTTAGTTTTCTAGAGTTCTTTGTTCTATTCCGCATAGTTTCTCTCATTAAAATTCTTTCGGTTCTTTGGTTTATTTTTTTGTATGTCCACCCCCATGCCCATAATTATGATCACCAGTAGTTTCGACGCGGAGGTTCAAATTATAAATTGTCTTTCGGCTGACATTGTAAATGTGCGCAACTTGCTGTTTTGACATTCCTTCGTTGAGAAGTCGAATGCAATTTTCCCTTTCTGCCGTGGTTAAACGCCTCATATTAATTAAACTTTACAAAATTATAACATTGAAATATGTCAGATTATTTCTAAAATAATGTAAACAGTTTCTAATTCCATAGCAACAAATTTGTTTTTCCAATGCCTACTTTGAAATTGACGCGTCGCGTAGAAATTACACCCGATCATAATTATGGGCATGGGGGTGGACAAAGAACTCTGTAAAACTGAATGATTCTTTGAGACAACAAACTGGGGTGTGAGTTTCGGACAGAACAGTGAGAAGAACATTAAATAAAAACAACTTGAGGTGAGAATTTATTTTTACAAAAACTTAAATAATGCCAAACTTTAGAGTGCGTCGTACCCTACGTTTTTGTTTATTATCGACCCGGTATAATGTGTAAATTTCAACCCTCAAATAAAATTATTAGACCATAGAAAATCTACGTGAAATAAGGATTCCAAATCCGCAAAAATCATCAAGAACCGTCAATCCAATGTCAAGTTATAGCATTTTAAAGATTTCGGTATCCAAATTTTATGTTGAGTAGTGTGTACAAGGCCTAAGGGCCTTAATCCAAAAACTGACAAAACCGTCTAGAGATATTGATGTTACCTTAGTAAGGAACCATATTGCAATGACCAAAAAAATTTTTTGCGGAAATTTCACTCACACAAACTTTTTGATTTTTTGCATGACTTCATTGATCACCCCGTATATAATAAACTTATGGTCCTACGATAAATATACGTCATGCAGCTTAATCCGAAAAAAACTAGCTCTTAAAATTTGCAAGCCGCGTTCAAAAATTTGCATTCCTGTTGAAAATATTGAACTTTAAATTTTGCCTAAAAGTCTCTATGTGTAAGTTCGAGTGGCCAGCAGTTTATTATGGCATGCAAAAACTCTGAAGAGGTTGGTGTTTACAAATCAAATTCGGTAAGCATCTAATCCCACCAATATTTCTATGTGACAGGCGGATCAAGTTCACGTGGACTGTTTGTAGACGAGGAGTAGTGAATATAAATCTGCAATATTATGTGCTCTCTCATTCAATGTAAAGCGATATATTGACAATACCCCGTAAGATCCTCTAGTTCCGTGCTGTTCCAATTGACTTCGTAAATACTGTACTCAGTATTAGAAACCCAATGCAAAAAGTTCCATGAAAATCTATTCACTATAGACGGGTTTCCAGGTAAAAACCTAACTACACTGGACGAACACAAAATTACGCACGAGGAACTAACAATCTATGGACATCTTTATTAAGTTATATATTTTTTTAAATTCTCGCGTTACAACTATTTTTTGAGCGAATAATGGAGTTTAATGAAAAATACAATATTCAATTTTTTACTTCTGATATTAGATTCGGTATCATACATTCAGAAAATACCTAATTATCAATTTTAATCTAATTTGGACAAAATTTAAGTTCTGTACCTAGCGCCTCCGCCCAATTTGTGATTAAATCAACCTTTCTCCAATTATTGCTCACCTTGTACAAAACAAAGACTGATTTCAGACCTTGTTCAAAAATACCCTCAACTAAAGCCAATCCGCGAATATTTGCACATAAATTGCAACAAAAAATGAAAATATACATATACAGCGACAACAGACTTTCTAAAACAAGCAATGTGGATTATGATAAATGAAGGCATAGGCCAACCTCCTGCTTCACAAACAGAAATAATTGTTCGTGATAATGGTTCCCTTTTACCGGATAAACTTATTGCAGATACTTTCAGCCTTCAGTTGTACGATATCCCATAAACGCAGGTGTAAAACAGGAGTTTATATTAGGGCAATTTGTTTACTATGTCTTCGCCGGAAATCTCGCTATACAGGGTTGGGCAATAGTCCCGGAACGGCTCGATTACAGCCGAACGGGACCTCGTATCAACTTCGGGTTTTCGACACTGTATTCAGCGAAATTTTTAGAACTTCTTGACATGTATTTCAGGACCGTGACGGCATTACATTCGGAGGTGTGACATAAGTGTCAATTTTTTTAAATGAAACACCCGGTATATTTTTCCATATTTGTATACTTTAAGGAGTCCCAAATTCAACGATGTAACGTTTGTATGGATTCTGTTATGTAATGTGGTCTCAATAAGGGAAAATTAGAAATTACAATCGTAATTAACAGAGAATAGTTTTATTTTATTAAATGTTCAAATTGGAATCCTTCCACTGCCTGACAATGTGCTAGCCTGTCCACAAATTCCCGCTGAACATTTTCGAGGGACTGAGGTGTAATATTATCAGCAACCGCTAGAATTCTTTCTTGAAGCTCTTGTACCGTGGCAGGTCTTGTGCGATACACCACAGACTTCAAATGACTCCAGAAAAAAATCAAGAGGGGTTAGGTCAGGTGACCTAGCTGGCCATTCGATATGACCCCTTCTACCTATCCATCTCCGGGGAAAGGCAGTGTCCAAAAAATCTCTTACAATTCTGGCATAGTGTAGCGGAGCTCCGTCTTGCTGGAAGTACACGTCATTTGCGATCATCTGAGGATTTTCGCGGTTGGGAAATATCTGAATTACAGTGGGTATAACTCTTTCGCGTAATAAAGTTAAATAGGTATCAGCAGTTAAATTACAATTTAGAAAAAACGGCCCTATTACATGTGTTCCAATTATACCCGCCCAGACATTTACTTTTTGTGGATGTTGTGTGTGCATTTCTTCCATCCAATGTGGATTCTCAGCAGACCAATAGCGACAATTGTGACGATTGACAAATCCATTTAAACAAAATGTAGCCTCATCGGAAAACAAAATGCGATCTACAAACTGTGGTGTCTCGTCTAAGAAATTCATAATTTGTTGGCAAAACTGCATTCGACGATCAGTGTCATCTTCCGCAAGTTCCTGAAGTAAGCTGACTTTGTAGGGATGTATTTTATTTCTCCTGAGTATTCTTCGAATGGATCTTTCACTGTTACCAGTTTCTAATGAAAGTTTCGGAATTGACGTTTAAGGCTCCTCCTGAATCGCTAACAGTACATCCTAAAGCTCTGTCGCCGTTTGTCGCTGTTTATGGGTGGCCAGTTTTTGGTAAATTCTTGACATTTCCCGTATGTTCAAAATTGTGCAAAATTCGACATGCTGTCGACTTGGAAATCGGGTTTCGCTCGGGAAAGGTATCGTTGAAGAGGTCACTTGCTTCCTGAAGGGATCGACGCCTCCCTCCAAATCCAATCATCATGAGTAAAGTTATCCGTTCAGTGTCGTTAAGTTGAGCCATTTTAAAGACACGTTTTTAGAATCATAAATTAGTAGTACAAAAGTAATATCACAGTGACGTTTATACCACGACTTACTTAGATAAACTAGTAAAATAATGAGAACAATTTAACAATGACCTGTGTTTTTATTAAACGACTACAAAAAAACATGTTTACGTGTGTCTTAGTTTTGTAAAAAGCAAAATGGTAAAAAAAGAGTGTCTTTTTTGGATACAGCTGTTTGGATATCCACTGTTCTCTGTTAATTACAATTGTAATTTCTAATTTTCCCTTATTGAGACCACATTACATAACAGAATCCATACAAACGTTACATCGTTGAATTCGGGACTCCTTAAAGTATACAAATATGGAAAAATATACCGGGTGTTTCATTTAAAAAAATTGACACTTATGTCACACCTCCGAACGTAATGACGTCACGGTCCTGAAATACATGTCAAGAAGTTCTAAAAATTTCTGAATACAGTGTCGAAAACCCGAAGTTGATACGAGGTCCCGTTCGGCTGTAATCGAGCCGTTCCGGGACTATTGCCCAACCCTGTATATACAAAGCAGATACACTGCTCATATTAAGTGCTACGTAGTTGATACAAACTTAGCTGTTCAGAAAAGTACCGACACGGTAAGAAACATATGGATTGAACTGTATGAAAGTATTTGAATTTGTCAGAGAAAACCAGACTTACACTTGATAAATGATGATAATGAATTTGCAAATAGAAAAAAGTTTGTGGAATGTCAATAAGTTTGATCTAATTTGACCATTTATTTTTTTTGTATTCATATTTTTTCATGGTTTGTTATTATGTATGCGGTATGTGTCGTACAGTTTTACATGTATATTTTATTTTATATGTTACACTGTTATGCTTCTGCACAGGTCATTTAGTAACTTTATTATCATTTAAGTCTCCTTAGTAACTGTATGATTACTATTTATTTGGATTGGGAAATAAAGATTATTATTGTTATTAGTTACGAACGTTCCACTTGAAAATTAAACGCACGTGTTTTTTCCTAAAATCACAAAATCTACTTATAAGTAAATTCAGAATTATTCTAGGCTACTACTTTTGATATCAAATATTATATAATAACACATTTTATCTTCTTCATTTCCAGGGCCAGTCTTTGGTGTAAGACATGTCATAGTTATATTTTTATTTTTACTTCTCGCCATTGGATATGGAATGCGTGTTAATCTATCAGTGGCAATAGTTGCGATGACAGATAACACAACTAGCAAAAATCCCGACATTCCGGTAAGCTATATTAACCTTTTTAAAATAAAATAATTACCTGTCAAATTCTTTTTTCCGAAATGTTTTTAATATTTTGAGATTACATTTGTAATTTTTCTTGGAATATCTATCTATATATCTACATTTCAAACAAGAGGAAGGACTTAAAATATACGATAAAAATCTTAATTTCCTCAATATTCGAAAACATTTTCTTTCCTGACTACATAAACTGACAGTATCTTTATTTAAAAATATACGCCCATCATGTACAGTACAACTGTTAACATAATGTTATTTTTAATTTAAATTATCCTGTCCAATGAAATCAAAGACAATCAAAACAAAAGCACTTACCGATATAGCAGTAACACAAAACTTTCGAACATCCACAGATACGTGTTTCGACATTTATGTATCTTCAGTGCGGCTTCTTCTAAAGTTTACTTGTGAAGTTGTGAACCTTAGCCGCACTGAAGAGAGGAGAGGAGATGAGGACTAACAGTTACGAAACGCGTATCCATAGCTGCACTGTTATTTCTCTTTGTGGTATAAAGCAACCATTCTTGTTTTCATATTCCTATTATTTTCAGACCTACGACTGGGACGACAAGAGTGTGGTGCTGTCGTCGTTTTTCTGGGGCTACATAACTTTACAGATTGTGGCTGGCCAGTTGGGAAGAAACTACGGAACGAAATGGTTTTTAGTCGGCGCCATGTTCATCAATTCCGCTGCGTGTATGTTGATTCCAGTGTTGGCTGATACATTGGGTTCAAAGGGTGTAATGGGTTGCAGGGTGGTACAGGGAATGTCGCAAGGTTTCTTCTTTCCTTCAATCCATGCGCTTCTTGGACAATGGGCGCCGGCACCAGAAAGATCGAGACTGGGGTTAATTGTATTTGCTGGTAAGCGATATTCGTTTTCAAATTATATTAAGTACCATTGATAATACAACCCCATTTATTCCTGATCCCACCATGTAGTAGTTAAAGCCAGTGACGGATCCGATATTATATACTACCTTGTCCGATAATATTTATAAATAGTTTTGCCAAGGCATCTAAAATTCCCTTATATCATTTTATTTTCACCATGCGTGGCATAAATATCACTTATACTATCAATGGGGTTTTCAAATGCCTTTCAACAGTTATATGTTGTAAATTATGGATTGTTTAAAAAGTTGTTTATTTAACCGTTTTGCCGGTCTTTATCTCGATGTAAAAGATCTTTCGTGAATTACTTGCTGTCCAGGATTCCTAATCTTACACAGTTTGCGATTTTCCTATAAGCAAGTTCTGTATGTCCTCAGGCGTTCATTCCGCAGTCGTTATTGCAATATTGCAGTATCTACATACCTGTCTTGCTCGCGTACTTAGGACGATATCTCAAGAGTCAATGGTCCGCTAGGTGGCCTATCATCAGCCTTAAGTCATAATTTGCAAGTCATACAAATCTTGTGTGACATTTATTGTTGAATAAATGATGAATTGTTTCATGTCTTTGGTCTGGAGTGTTTCTCCAGTGAGACTTCTTCTTTTCCTTCCCCCATTTTAGAATTTCTTCCGTTGCTTCCCTTAAATGAGCCACAAAACAATTCTGGTCTGAGAAGTGGACCTTCAGCAGCTTTTTTGTAAAAAAGTTAACTAATTCCATTACTTTTTATGTCCTCGTGTCCTGACATTCACATCAACGGATTATCTGTATTCTCAGGCAATTTCAGATTTAGGTGTAACACCTAAGATCCTTTAATGGCGCCTGGTTATCTGAAAGTATATAGGTCTGTGCCCTTCGAATGCTCTCGATTATGCTTTCTTGGATACATTTGTAGCATAAGTTTCTACCTGGAAAGGCTCGAGTCGTAAGCAGCAGGGCTTGAGCCTGTAATTTGGCCCCTCTACGTACATAGCTAACTCTTCAACCATCTGAGATTCCTCTGTGTATCAGATTAGTGACCCTTTCTCCAACCATTGCTTCGATTCAGTTCAATTGACGACTTTCAGTCAACACGTCAAAGGGATAACTGAAGTCTTGCTTCGTTTTCAGGGACTTAGTAGATTTAGATTTGATGATGGGCTCCAGTTGGATTAGCTCTAAAAGCCTTAAGTGACCAAGCAGCTCACCTGATTTGAATCTATGCACCTGCTGCAGGCTTAAGACACCAAGTACCATCTCCTTCCTTACATACAGATGTAGAGGAAGTAGGTCTAACATTGCTTCCATAACTGCTGTGGAACAGGAACACATTATCCCTAGAAGCCTTAAACAGTCATGACGATGCAGTTTTTGTAATTTGTCTTATAATGATTTTGGTTCGGACCTTCGTCATCATACATATGATGTATAGGCCATCGTGGATCTTAAAATCTCAATGGTTACATAATATTCAACACATAATACTAAATTAATTTCGGATTCTATTAATAAAGATATACAGACATTCATATTACTAAGACAATCAGTTACAGCTCTGCATTTTCCGGATACTGGTACTGCTTGATTATGGTTGTGTAGTTTTCTTGTCGAGGGTGCAATTTGTAAACAGAAAATCATAAACTTAGGATTTAGTAGCATTAGAGACCAAAATAACTATACTATACAAGCCAGGGTGCACATAGCTTTAAAAACAGAAAGAACCTCGATTGATAGTAACATTGCAGCTGATGTTAAACGAGAAGGAGAACTAATTGAACATAGACAACTATACACATTCCATCGCTGCATGTCGTGTTGCATATAGTAAACCATAACAACATGGTTTACCTATTCACTTAACAAATTGCTGTGTGTGGATCGTTAAAAAACAAGGACTCTATTGATATGAAATAATTGGTGCAATTTATCTGTAACTATGAATTGAAACTATGAATATGTTTACATGCTTTGAAACTAAATAAATATATACACAGCTTAAACATAAATTATTAATTTATTAATTTGTCTATTAAATGCTACAAGCATACTGTCGCTGAAAGTTACATTATTCTGTTTTGTAATAAGAACCTCCACAATCTTTGAAAACATGTATAAAATAAGAGAGAATTCAACTCCGTGTTACCAATAAGTACCTTTGAAGACTAATAAGATTTCCAATGTAAACTTTATTTTAGGTGTGGCTTTTGGCACTATTATTACTTATCCTGTAACAGGATTCATTGCCGCGTCTTGGATTGGCTGGCCGCCTACATTTTACTTATTCGGAGTTATTGGTTGCCTATGGGCAATATTATGGGCTATATTCGGAGCGAGTCGTCCAGCCCTACACATAAAGATAACTGAGGAGGAAAGGAATTACATAGAATCTACGTTAGGTACCAAAGATGATACTCAGGTATGTTCAAAAACAAATCTCCCTTGACATTCATTCTACTTAGCGATGTTTTTCAAAAATTATCACTCAAATTTACTATTCACTTATTCACGACGGATAGAATAACTTTAAAAAATCTTTTTGTTGCTTTAATTGCCCCATTTCTAAATATATCTCAATGACCAATACGAACGTCTAGTTTAAATTTGGTAAGATTATGGAGTAATACCTGTGCTCCAAATGCCAAGTTTCTAGATGCGTTGGAAATTCTTACAGTTTTGATTCTGATGTTTACAAAAAAGGAATCTCGAAATCCCGGTACAAGGAAGAACGGGAAATGAATTGCAAAATGTACCTTAGGGTACTTCTAGCAGGACTAGCAACTTTAAGTAGCAAAAAGTTCGGGAGAAATTAGGAACTACACTAATTTGGACAGCGAGGATGTAATAATTGGTTAAGCAATTCAGAGGAAATTACCTACCTAGTGAATCTAACAAATAAAAGACTGGCCCTTAATAAACTGAATCAAATATTTTCTATTAGAATATACCTATGAAAATCGATACATACTTGTATAGACCTACAAGAAACATACCTACATTTCTTGACGGGCGCCTTGATGGTTGCATATATTAAAAATATAAAAATATTCCTGTCTAGACTCTTAGGGCCTAGAAGTTATCCTATGGTTGAATCACAGTTTAATAATACATTAGGGTACCACTGAATGATATCCACTCGTCGATAGCCTTACTCCTGCTATCGACGCGTGCACTACACTCAGTAGGGGAAGTGACCCTACTGTATTGTTAAACTGTGATTTAACCATAGCATAAGCTTATCCTATAGACTAAGCACAGTTTAATAATTACAGTTGGGTCACTTCCAATCATTTTTGTCCATGACCCCTTACTCCTGCTATCGACGAGTGGACTATACTCGGTAGGGAAAGTTACCATAAGGCCTTCACTCCACAAAGCTTATCGTCCTCTAGACGCGTATAGAATTCGTCTTACAGCGTGCGATTGCATATCTTCACACATAACGTACATCAAGCTAATTGATTTCGACGTACAGCTTTTTATTTAGTATTGAAGATGTCCAGCGACTATGAAGAAGTGTTGTTCTATCATTTTATTCGTCATCGCAGACGATGAAAATATCCAAGAAGGTCTTGGATGCATTCTTATCCAATTGATATCCTGAGCTATCTCATTCCATTGTTCATCTACTATGTATTTCCGTGAATATTCTGATAATGAGTAGTGTTACAAACAAGGATGTTTTTCCACCGTTTCCACAAATTTAATTGTTACACTTTCGCTTCATTTTAACTCGAGAAATAAAGGATTATACTAAGCAAATGTACAACATAGAGCGCCACATACAAGCGTTCAGCTTATGATATTTTAGCTAGTACGCGTCTATGACAATACGCCTTGTGGAGCGAAGGCCTAAGGTGGAAAATCCTTTTGCAAGTCATTTGAATACATTCACTCTTTTTGCATGAGGAGAAATTTACTCGTGCAACATTAATTTCCTAAAAATGCAGATGGAATAATATTCACCAAACAGAATCAATATTTTTTCTGAGGCTTATTGCAATCAACTTGTTTTGTATTGCACATTTTAAAATTACTTTGTTTAATGTACTTTGCAATAATGTATAATCATTTAAATATGCTTTTAAGAAACTACTGGTAACAGTCACGAAGCCTGTTAAAATTTGTGTTGGCTATAGTTATATTAATGTATGTGAAGACATAAGAAAAATAATGGTAAAATAGGCAACTAAAGTCGTGTGTCTTAAAAGCCGTATACCCAGTTTTCACTGACAATCAAGCCTGATGTCATAAACTGTTCACTGACTGAACTTTTTATTTAAAAAAATATATGCGAAAATTAAAGTTGTTCAATTTCTCGTTACAGTCAGCTCCAACCCCGTGGAAGGAAATTTTCACGTCTTGGCCAGCATGGGCAGCTTTTGTAGGTAGTTTCGGTCAAAACTGGGGTTACTCAACATTACTGACGGAAATGCCCAATTACATGAATAAAGTAATGAAGTTTGACATGGAGTCGGTAAGTCATTTGTTTAACTAGCTTTACACTAATCACAATCGAGAAATATTTTTCTACTTCCTTATGTGTATTTGCTGTTTTCTGTACAGTCTGTAGTCAGTTCGCATATTAAGTACATAGCCAACTATTCGTTATAAAAAATTCAAGTTAGTGCATAAGCTGTCAAAGTAATTCTCAGTGTGTGTGTGTGTGTTAATGTTTAATAAATCTTTTAAAATCTTGTAGTTTTTTCTTAAGCTGGTCGTAGAAAAAGTATACTGTACAACTCGAGTGAATTATCCATATCGCACTCGAAAGATTGACTCAATCTTCTTTCTCGTACGATATGGCTATCATATCCACTCTTGTTGCACAAACTACTATTTTGGAATTCTTACGCGCACAGGATACATTTTCATAGTAATTTTCACCAATCTCAATATGTAATTGATCGCTGGTGAGATTTAAAACGTAATATAAATGTTGCACAGACACACACAAAAAAAATGTTTGGGCTAACACATTTTACGTAAGATTTTTTTTTAATATAATTTTACTTCCGTCGCATACCGAAGGGAAGTATTGTATTCGAGAAAAAATCACCCTCCGAGATTTTTTCGGATTTTGACGTTTCAGAAAAATAGTGAAAAAAAAATTGTTTTTGCTCAAATTTAAAATTTCCACGTTTCATGACACGCTAAACCTATTTCAGAAAAAAAAAAAATGAAATTTTTTTTCACCAACATTTTTGATAATTTTTACTTCCCTCGCATACCGAAGGGAAGTATTGTATTCGAGAAAAAATCAACCTCCGAGATTTTTTCGGATTCTGACGTTTCAGAACACGTAGATTACGAAAATATAAGTTTTTCAATTCCGTCAGTCTGTCTGTCTGTCTGTCTGTCTGTTGGTGCATTTACTAAAAAACTACTTGACGGAGAGCAGTCAAATTTGGCAGGTAGTTGACGCTAGTGTCAGCGCAGAAATGGTAGAAATTTCACTTGAAAATATACAGGGTGGACCGTCTAAACGGAATAAAGAGTGAAAAAATTTTTTTTTCGCTCAAATTTAAAATTTCCACGTTTCATGACGCGCTAATCCTATTTCAGGAAAAAAAATTTTTGAAAATTTTTTTCACCAACATTTTTGAAAAAATTTTTACCAAGATAAAAAAAATTTTTTTTTGTTCAAATTTAAAATTTCCACGTTTCATGACACGTTAAACCTATTTCTGAAAAAAAAAAAATATTGAAAATTTTTTTCACCATCATTTTTGAAAATTTTTTTACCAAGATGAAAAAAAATTTTTTGCTCAAATTTAAAATTTCTACGTTTCATGGCATTCTAAAACTGTTAAAAAAAAATAAATTTTTTTTTACCATTTACCACATTTTTGAAACATTTTTTTCTACTAAGTAAAATGATAATTTTTTTTTCTTCAAATTTAAAATTTCCACGTTTCATGGCATTCTAAGCCTGATTCAGAAAAAAAAAATTTTGAAAATTTTTTGAAATTTTTTTTACCACTAAAATAGATGGATTTTTTTTATTTCTTCAAATTTAAAATTTCCACGTTTCATAGCGTTCTAAATCTATTTAAAAGAAAAATTAGAGATTTTGTTTACTATTTTTAAAAAATTTTACCACTAAGATAAAATTTTTCTTCTTTGTTCAGATTTAAACTATCCACGTTTCCATGGCATTCTAAAACTATTCAAACAAATTTAAAAATGTTTTTGAAAAATTTTTAAAAAAAATTGAAAACATTTTTAATCTATTTATCACTACTATAGAATAGACGAAAACATTTGGTTTGCTCAAATTTAAAATTTCCACGTTTCATGACATTCCAAACCAATTTCGGAAAAAAAATTGCAACATTTTGTTACCAGTTTGGAAAAAAAATTAACACTAGAATAGATGGAAACTTTTTTTGCTCAAATTTAAAAGTTTCACGTTTCATGACATTCTAAACCTATTTAAAAAAATATGTAATTTTTAAATCTTAAACTTTTACCACTATTATAGAATAGACGGAAACTTTCCTTTTTGCTCAAATTTAAAATTTCTACGTTTGACATTTTAAACCTATTTCAGAAGAACAAATTTATTTTTTTTTTTTTAACATTTTTGAAAAATTAAAATAAAAATGAAATTTTTTAACCACCACTATACTTCCACTCCATTACGCGAATGTTGGATTGATGTGACGGATGGCAATAATATCTGACATATACACCTATTATACTTTTATTGAAAAATGTACAGGGTGGTCATCCCAAGAAATAATTCAGTCATGGTGGACATTTGTAAAGGTATTTGCGCAAGCCTGCCATATGTGGCACCTGTTATTTAGTATTGAGCTTTTGCTGTTGGATGAGCAATCTGTATATTTTCTTGACCAAAACTTATCAAGTTTTCTTTGTAATAATAGCAATAACTATATTCCGATTATTATTCTCAATGTCATTTCGTAATTATTAATTTTTTAGAGTGACCGCCATGCACAAATAACGAGGGAAGTTCTGTGTAAAGACCTTTACCGATTTTTTTACCACTAAAATAGGCGAAGAAAAAATTTTTTTTGTTCAAAATTAAAATTTCCGTGTTTCATGGCATCCTAAACCTATTTAAAACAAATGTTTTTTGAACATTTTTTTACTTCCCTCGCATGCCGAAGGGAAGTATTCGAGAAAAAATCACTCTCTGCGATTTTTTCGAATTTTGAAGTTTCAGAACACGTAGATTACAAAAATACAGGTTTTTCAATTCCGTCAGTCTGTCTGTCTGTCTGTTGGTGCATTTACTAAAAAAAACTACTTGACGGAGAGCAGTCAAATTTGATAGGTAGTTGACCCTACTGTCAGCGAAGAAATGGTAAAACTTTCACTGGAAAATACACAGGGTGGACCGTCTAAACGGAATAAATAGTGAAAAAAATTTTTTTTTGCTCAAATTTAAAATTTCCACATTTTATGACACGCTAAACCTATTTCACAAAAAAAAATAAATTTTCACCAACATTTTTGAAAATTTTTTTAAAAATACATAAAGAATTTTTTTTTTGGTTCAAATTTAAAATTTCCACGTTTCATGGCATTCTAAACCTATTAAAAAAAAAAAAAATTTTTTTACCATTTTTGAAAAAATTTTTACCACTAAAATAGATGGAGTTTTTTTCCTTGTTCAAATTTGAAATTTCCACGTTTCCATGGTACTCCAATCGTATTAAAAAAATTTAAAATTTTTTTTGAAAAAAATCACCAAGTTACTATAGAATAATAGATGAAATTATTTTTTTTTTGATCAAATTTAAAATTTCCATGATTCATGACATTCCAAACCTATTTAGGAAGAAAAAAAATTGTTAACATTTTTTTACCATTTTGGAAAAAAAAATTATCACTAGAATAGATGGAAAAAATTTTTTTGCTCAAATTTAAAATTTACACGTTTCATGACGTTCTAAACCTAATTCAGAAGAAAAAAAATTTGAAAATGTTAACCATTTTTAAAAATTTCAAAAAAAAAAGATTTTTTTTCTTTGTTCAAATTTAAAATTTCCACGTTTTCATGGCATTCTAAACCTATTCAAACAAATTTAAAAAAATTGAAAACATCTTTAATCTATTTCACTACTTTCTATAGAATAGATGAAAACATTTTTTTTGCTCAAATTTAAAATTTCCACGTTTCATGACATTCCATACCTATTTCGGAAAAAAAATCGAATCATTTTTTTACCATTTTGGAAAATAATTTTACCACTAGAATAGATGGGAAATTTTTTTTTGCTGAAATTTAAAATTTTCACGTTTCATGACATTTTAAACCTGTTTCAGAAGAAAAAAGATTTTGGAAATTTTTTACCAACATTTTTGAAAAATTTAAAAAAAAATGAAAATTTGTAACCACCATTATACTTCCACTCCACTACGTGAATGTGGAATTGAAAATGTGCCAGCTGGCAATAACATTTGACATATGCTATTATACTTTTATTGAAAAATATACGGGGTGGTCATCCCAAGAAATAATTCATGGTGGACATTTGTTAAGGTATTTGCGCAAGCCTTCCATATTTGGCACCTGTTATTTGGTATTGAACTTTTGCTGTTGGATGAGTACTCTTTATATTTTTTTGACGAAAACTTACCAGGTCTTCTTTGTAATAATAGTGATAAGTATATTCCGATTATTATTTTCAATGTCATTTCGTAATTATTAATTATTTAGAGTGACCCGCGCACAAATAAAGAGGGAAGTTCTGTGTAAATTCCTTTACAGATTTTTTTCATTGCTTATGACTTTTATTCGCCTAAAGTACTATAAATATCTATACAATGAGATAGAGACCTTATTTTATATATAAATTATAAGAGATAAATTACAATATATATACATATACATCTTTTTACCCCTAAAATAAAGAATTTTGAAAAAATAAATATCTTATGTCAGGAATGGGGGGGGGGGGGTGAATGAAGAGTTATATCTTACAGTTTCTTATATGGGGTTGGGTGGAGGGCAGAGGTCAAAATTCATCTAGGTAATTTATGGATGTTCCCTAAGACTTCGACGTGGGATATACCGGGTGAGTCACGAATTGCGCTAACCCCGATATTTCCTAAAATATTTGGAATAGAAAATTGAAATTTGGAGGCGTTATTACAAGACTAAAATGCCATCTTTTCAATAAAAATCAAGTTTGGTGCACATCAGGTTTGACCGGAAATGCCCACAACTTTCGATTTTTAAATGGAACACCCTATATATTTTTACATTTTTGGAATCTAGAGGAAATTTTGAATACAATACATTCATTTTGGTCACTTTTTAATAAACATTAAAAAATTTATTAAAAAATCTATTTCTGAATCCAGAGTGCTGTGGTGCCCAAAATATATTTTAGTTTGTGTGCTACGTTACTATAAAAATAAAAACAGCAATATGATTGCATTACTTAATTCTTTAGAGGCGTTTAAAATTTTTAAATGTGATTTTTACCCACTAACTTGGTTTTTTTAAATGGGAATTTAATCGTTCACCAACATTTTTAAATACCTCATTTTCATACGAATCTAATGATACCAAAATTTTGAAAATCCGCTCAGAAATATTTGAGATTTCAGCCAAAATACAATGCAACCAAGCTTTTAGAAATAGGCGGCTAATAGATAATAGATTAGTGGGCTTTGGAAACTAAAATGGCACATTTCTGTGTAAATCTGGTAACCTAATAACATTTGAAAAATCATAGTAACCATTGAATGTAATAAAACAATATCAGCTGTCAGACAGACTCGTGTGGTTATAGGCAATCTTGAGCTATCAAACATTTAATAATTGGATGACGTCTGTTGGGATATCGTTGCTGATACAGTTCTGCAGCTGCAGTTGAATTTTTGAGACGCTCTCCATAGGTATATCAGTAACATATCGACCTTTTCATTTCTACTAAAATTATTCATTTTCTTTAATTTTTACGTAAAGAGATTTCCGCAACGCTTTATTTTGTATCTGTCTGACAGCTGATATTGTTTTATTACATTCAATGGCTACTATGATTTTTCCAATGTTATTAGGTTACCAGATTTACACAGAAATGTGCCATTTTAGTTTCCAAAGCCCACTAATCTATTATCTATTAGCCGCATGTTTCTAAAAGCTTGGTTGCATTGTATTTTGGCTGAGATCTCAAATATTTCTGAGCGGATTTTCAAAATTTTGGTATCATTAGATTCCTATGAAAATGAGGTATTTAAAAATGTTGGTGAACGATTAAATTCCCATTTAAAAAAACCGAGTTAGTGGGTAAAAATCACATTTAAAAATTGTAAACGCCTCTAGAGAATTAAGTAATGCAATCATATTGCTCTATTTATTTTTATAGTGACGTAGCACACAAACTAAAATATATTTTGGGCACCACAGCACTCTGGATTCAGAAATAGATTTTTTAATAAAATTTTTAATGTTTATCAAAAAGTGACCAAAATGGATGTATTGTATTCAAAATTTCCTCTAGATTCCAAAAATGCAAAAATATATAGGGTGTTCTATTTAAAAATTGAAAGTTGTGGGCATTTCCGGTCAAACCGGATGTGCACCAAACTTGATTTTTTATTGAAAAGATGGCATTTTAGTCGTGTAATAAGGCCTCCAAATTTCAATTTTCTAATCCAAATATTTTAGGAAATATCGGGGCGAGCGCAATTCGTGACTCACCCGGTATATCAAATCAGCAAAGCCTAGTTCATAAAATGTATTTGTTATTTTCAGAATAGCTTACTATCTGCAGCCCCTTACTTAGCCCTTTTCCTATGCAGCTTCGTGTTTGGTGCCATATCTGACTATTTGATCAACAACAAGTATCTATCCAGAGGAAACACAAGGAAGTTATTTAACACAATAGGTAAGGTTAATAAATTGCATCAGCTAAAGAGGGATTAGTCATTAGTTTTATTTTAGGAACTTTCGTACCGTCTGCAGCTCTGATTACACTTGGATTTCTACCAGAAGACGAAACGACATTGTCGGTGGCAATGTTGATCATAGCTGTTGGCATAAACGCAGCTGTCTGGTGTGGATTTCAAATCAATGTCGTCGACTTATCGCCTAAATTCTCCGGGATTCTCATGGGCATCGCCAACGGCTCATCTGCGCTATTCTCTATAATAGCACCCTTAGTTGTTCAAGTTGTTGTAACAGATGAGGTATGTCTAATCACATGGTTATTAAAGATAGGATTTTGCATAGTGCGGGAAGGCATTTATTTAGGATTTATTATAAATTCGAACAGTAATCATCTAAATCATGGCCAATTAACGATTCCACTAGTACCCTACTAGAGGAAGAGCTTGGGATGGATTAAGTCTGTATTTAAATTAAAGTGACTAGGTAGATTGTTAACACAATAATATAAAGAAAGGGTGCGTGTGTGGGGAGTCTAAACTACATCAGCATTTACTGAGTGCTGAATATTTTTCAATTATTTGAATGAATGTAGCTTTTAAGAATCTTACAAAATGCCCAAGAAATGATGGATATAAAATAAACAATAGGGGCCCCAGTACAGAGCCTTAAGGCACTCCGTACCTTATTGTTATAAGTTCGGCATTAATATTATCAATAGCAACACATTGTTTCCAATTGTTGAAATACGAATTGAAAAAAGACAACGGCAATAGAAAAGAGAACTTTGAATATGAGTAGCTTACTCGAATGATCTGTCGCCTATGGCGTCCTTAAGGTTTAACAAAGTTAACCGCAATTTGATCCAGATAAAAGGAACATTTTATAGCCCTGGCATACTTTAAATTATGATAGATTTGATCAAATAATACCTTGGAATAATATAATAAAACGAAATCAGTGATCATACTTCTATCCCTAGCCCTGATGGCATCTATATCTATTTCGATTTGTTAAAACTGCAGAAGGGGATATTCTGAAGTCATTATTTGAGTAATGTTTGTAATATATCACCATTTTAAGAGGTACGTTTTATTTTTCAGTCTGACAAGGGCCTCTGCGGATCATATTTATAATAGCATCTTGTATATACATGGCGTCTGATGTGTTTTTCGTATTCTTTGCTTCTGGGGAAGTTCAATGGTGGGACGCTTTAGGCGAAGAAAAAACTGAAAAGGAAGACGAAACAAAGAAGAGCAAAGAAGAAAATTTTTAGGTACATAGGAATGTGTGATGTGTTGTTTTTTTTACCGAATAAACTATGTTTAGTTAATATAAGTTGGCAAGTTTTATTTACCTCTGTCGCTACATGGATCATTGAATATCTGTGCCTTATAAAAATGCGCAGTAGGAAAATGAACTCAGCAATGAGAGAGATAAAATCGAGGAATTGTATTTATATAGAACATTATCAATGACGATAAAAAATTATCGTAGTCATTATTTCTATACAAAAAAGCTCCTCGTTGCCTTATGTAAACCAGAACTCAAGTGTAAATAGAAACAGTTTATATCGAGCAGCCACGTGTATCTGTATATCTATCAAAACAGTCTTGTCAGGAAATTTATATAAGCGTTAACTTTCTTCCTCTTCTCTAATAGCCCTTGGTTTTCTACTCCTGGAGCTTTGCCTTCTCTTGCCATCCTCATTCCTTTTTGCTTCTTTTGATTGGGTGCCAGTTTCTTCCAATTCTTCTCCTAATATCCTCTGCATCTTCTAATTCACAATTTATTGGCAGATATTTTGCAAACCGTACACTATTTCAATTGTTCTTCCTTTACTGTACATTGTGTCTAACAACATCACGTCATATGCCACAAAGCCCCAACATCAATTGGTAACAACGTTCTTTGAAGGGTACTGTCTTCGACTTTTTGCATTTTACATAGTCTAGTCATCTCTTTTGTGGTTGTCTGACTTCTCCTTGTATTATCTTAGTCTCCAATGAGTACACGACTTTATCTAGCCTGAGTTTTCTTGTCTAGCGACTTGATTCATCCAGTTTCATTTTAAAGTAGTTAGCTAGTAGTTTTTGTAAATACTTTTTCTGGATATGAGTTTATGATACGTTCTTGGTGCAGGATTACTACAAGGCAGTCTTGCAACCCTCCATCATAATTGAGCCTCCACCGAGAGACAGCAGGAGTAGAATTATATTTATTTTGTTCGTCCCCCCCCCCCCTCTTCCCTACTATCAACGGAATTTACGCAGAAACGGCTCTTATCCGTGAATAAAACTTGACCCCATTGATTGATTCGAATTTTAGTGTTTATGAACAACGGTTAATCGCGCTACTCAATGACGTCTGGAGTTTTGAGTTTTTTTTATGACCTACACGACTTCAAACAATTTCTCTGAATCTTCTTACCATCACATAGTCTGGTTCAACTAACTTCTTCCAGCTCATTTCTTGTTTCGAACTGTTTGCGACCTTTTATAAATCGATTATCTACAGCCGTGGTTGGGTATTTTCTGCCTTGACCTCATCTTATCACATACTCTCCAGTTTGCCTCCAACGTGTAATATTACGATGGGTCGTCGATTTTGATTTACCAAATGTATCTGTCGGCAACATCACTGCAAGATAGACCATTTTTGATTATTGTAGCCCCAGCGATATCCATCGGTACTAAATCACCCATTACACTGGCGTACACACATGTTGGTGACTGCGATTTGGTAAATGTTCCTAAATACTTTTGGCATGCAGAATCCAGAATTGCCGTCAGATTTGGCTTATCAGAAGCACGATGCAGTATATCTGACCTATTTTCTGAATCGATAAATAGGTAATAAAATCGTCTAATTTTTTAACCTGTGCATTTCAGGTTATTACTATTTAGTACAACTGTTTTCTAAAAGAAGGCAGAAAATGCATAGTAAGGTATTTATTTCACAAAATAAACAAATACACATACACTGATCAATCATCTCTTAAAAACTTTCTTTTATAGGACTTCCTTCCACGGAGTTTACCCCGATAATCTCGCTAGAGATTCCAGCAGTAATTGGGCATCATGTGGGTACTCCATCTCCCTTGATATCTTTCTTCCTTAGTTTTTATTACCTGGTGTATCTTTCTCCTTTGTTCTTCATTAAAATCACTTAGGTTTTCTGAAAAAAGTAGCTTTGGAGGTAGTGAACCTCAATGCTCATGTTTACATAACTTGGAAAACATCTTCTTCACTAATTCGACGTAATCCTGTGCCTTATGCTTCCCAAGAAAATTTTGAACCACTAGAACAAACGGACACCAGACATTAGATTCAACCTCGTACATTGATTCTGTGAAATGTTGATCATTTATAAGCTGACTTACCTGAGGACCATAAAAAATTCCGAACTTCAGTTTTCTCTTACTAATCCCAGGAATTTTACGTAACGAGTAGCCAGTTCCATCTCGATTCAAAGCTTTTACCATTTGCTTCATAATCCCCAGCTTGATGTGCAAGGATGAAAGGATGATTTTGTCTCTCTCAACCAATGATTTGTTGATTACCTTGTGTGTTCTTTATTTTCCTTGAAGGCCAATTTCTCTTAATCCCGTGCAGAACGCCGATGTAGACACAGAGAACTACATACTATTTTGGTCTCTGAATATATCAATATTTCATAAACTTTTCCTTTTATCAGTACTAACATTTGTCAAGCTGTATCTCAAAAACTAGAGCTGCTACGAGAAAAACCTTGGTATATTTTTGGAGTCGGCACATCAAAAATATCAAAAATTAGTGCTTACTTTTCCAGCACCAAGACAACAAATTTTGTTGGTTGGGTGTGTTATGGACTGTTTCAGAATCAGGATGACGATAGTTAACAAAAGCACGAAAAAATTAAACCATTACTTACGAAAACTTTAATGCAGACAAAGCTCGTTTTAAATGTAATAAAACAACTAACGAACTATAAACGTTGAGATTGAGTTTGACACTGACTAACTTGATACGAATGTGCAAAATAAACAAAAATTGTAGTAAGAAATTCATGGCGTGACCTTCAAATCTGTTAGGAGAACAAAATTCCGGTATGTGTATTTTGCTCAGATTAAAATTAACGTTCCCTGACGAGTATTGTTTGGATATTATGTCTAAGGGTAATGAATTGATTCTAGTCACTGAAATTATTTATCGTGGTTGAAATTTGCCATTTCTACCCCTCTCTACAGTCAAGTTATGTACCATTAACTGCGAGACACCCTGTATACAACATGTACAGGATATCCCAGCTATATTTAGAGAAACATTATCTGTAAAACGGTGAGACAGAAAGAAATGTTAAATGGAAACGCTGTTCTATTTGAAAAGATACATTTAATCAATTTTATACTTATCCTTTGTTCTATTATATAATATTGACTTATCCTATATCATGTATTTGTGATCGACAGGATTAATAAATTATTATTATTATTATTACCATTATTACTATATTTTAAAATTTTTGGATTCTTCTTTTTTTTCTAATAAATTTTAGCAACCATATCCTATACCTATCATTAACCATTGTTGAGATATTAGCAGTTAAATTTTTGGGATAACATTTTTATATTAACGTAATCATAAGGAATTGTTGCTCATATTCTATTTGATACGACTCATACTCCTTAAAAATCCTCGTGTACAAGAATTCCTTATAATTTCTGGAGTCATTTGGCGGCAGGCATGAATTATCCTATACTATAAATTAGTAAGATTATTTGGTTTCTCATTGTATAAAACTTGCTTTAAATGACCCCATAAGAAAAAAATCGAGGGGAAACACATCAGGTGATCGAGCAGGCCACTTAGCAGGTCCTTAATTACCAGTCCAGTTCTCTCCAAATCACTTACCACGTAGTGAGGCCCTCATTTAAAAAAAAATATTTGTTTGGCGGATCGTGACTTTTGTAAACAGTGACGGCATATTTCTGATTTGAAAATAAAACAGAGTCTTGTAGTTAACAGCTGTCAGTGAAACTGCCACAAAATAATAATTTTTGCTTTTTTATGTATTCAAAGCCAACCCTATTAGTTAAAAAAAATGGAATATTGCGGAATCAAGATTAAACCGTCAGTGATACGTATAGGCCATGGTTAATAAAATTTGATCGGAAATAAATAAATAATCCAAAAATATAAAAATATACTGTACATACAGTATATTTGAAAATAAATCGATTAAATGCATCTTATAAAACTTTTTCAGGTAACACTTCTTTCTATGTCTCACCGTTTTCCAGATAACGCTTGTCTAAATAGAGCTGTAACACCCTGTATATACGAAAATTCTCTGCACTATCTAGAAATCTGCTACATTTTTGAATGGTTAGACATTTATTAATAAAAATGCGATGAGTTGAGATAAAATATTAACACAAACTTTTATCTTATAAAAGATGACAAAGAAAAAGAAAACGTTACCATTAGTACATTTGTAAATTTCAGTTAGTGATTGTTTACAAATGTGTGACGTTAATTATGCTGATCTCTCTAGAGGTAAGTGTAGTTTGTCTAAAACTGCCGATAACAATTGCACACCTCCGCCCAAAAGTTTATTTAGAGATATTGTTTAGTGTTTAGTTTTTATACCCATAACTACCTCTACAAACAACAACTAGATTACTATTAGCCGACGCGCACTTCGCTAACCATATTGGCATCGTCTGGAGATGCACCCTAAACACTCATGCATATGTGAACAAACTTGAGTCAGGGGCAGTCTCTAGATTCGACTACAGACTGCAGATTGACATATTTTAAAACAACACTTTTAGGTTTAGAGAATTTGATAACCTGCAAATTATCGAATATATGTCTCCTTATTCTTAATTATTCCAGTTGGCCTCTCATTGCTGTATGGCATGTCTGGCAGCATCACGCCAACGGTCGCGGTTGCGAGATACATGTACTAGACCAAGAGCCATGTAAATTTACATCTATATTCTCTCTTTTTCATAATATTCATAGCATAACTTGCAAAGATAAAAACGGAAACAAAAATTATATTTATTAGGGTACAGCGGTTATCACTGGCGACAGGGGGCTAAAATTCGAGGAAAACATTTCTTTTCCTATTGTCGATCTACGCCAAACTAGGTCCAAATGCTTCTGGGGCCATTTTTCCTTACTTATTCTGCTACAACCTTTGTGGATTTTTTTACCAAATCAAATTGTTACCAATGTTCGCGGCCGCCTTGGAAATCCCTTAGACTAAGTTTTTCCTGCTCGTTGGTACCCAAACTTTTTACTTTTTAACATTCAAGGAAGTTATTAATGATTCCCCCGGACCCTGTTGCAGGCTGCCGAAGCCCCACAAAATTGTTCATTTTTACCACCTCGTTCCGTGGTATTTCTCCAAGGAGGAGGAGTTTCATGGACTAATTATTCTCGAAGACAGCTAATACCATCTGGTGTGCCTCAAGGCTCTGTATTGGGACCTCTTCTTTATCTTGTCTACACAGCAGATATGTTTGTAAACAACAGCGTTGTTCTGTGCAAGCATATTTATGTATTTATTTATTTATTGCATACACTGTTCAATAGGTAAGATACCCAATTTCACAACAGGAATAAAGGCACACAAAGCATTAATTACAAGATATACAACGACATAAAAAGAAAGTAAAATGAAGAAAAAAATTATTTACATGTACGAACTATGAATAACTAATGATACGAAGAGAGAGAGAAAAATAACATGGAAAATGTTTAAATATAAAAACTATATATACATATATACATATATACACATATGTGATTCAAAGTAAATTAAGAAAAGCAAAGACAATCACTGGTTATTTAATTTAGAACATTTTGTTTTATGTCACTAAGGCTGTAATTAAAAATATCGAAGTCGCTGCCTAATTTGTCAGATGTACTGCAAATCGTATATAAAGGTGAATTATTTAGTGCGTTGGTACGCGGCGTAGGTAAATAGAAAACTTGATGATTACGAGAGGTTAATCTGGGAACGTGAAAATTAAGCTTGCTAATTATTTTGGGTGCGTCAAAATCATTGTGTAATAATTTAAACAAAAAAAAAATACTTGAGAAAAGTACGTACGCCTATCCTCAAGAGTAGTCATAGAATATCTTTCAAGCAAGTTACGTTGCGGAAAACCAATCACTGGATAGGTACCGTCGGATTTGAACCACAGTAATTTAAGAAATCTACGTTGAACTGCCTCCAAGTTATTCTTGTGAACATCATAACTGGAATTCCAAATTAGCGATGCGTATTCAAGTTTCGATCTGACGAAGGATTGAGAAAGAATTTTCAGAGTATCAGTATTAGTGAACTCTCGACTAGTACGAACGATGAATCCAAGGGCTTTGGAGGCTTCAGACACAATGGTATCGATATGATCAGTGAGGGATAATTTACTATCAAAAGTGACGCCGAGGTCGCGAAATGTTATAGGTCTTTGAAGTATGACATTATCTAACCTGTAATCAAAATTAAAAGGTGGCGTTTTTAAAGAAAAGGACATTACGTTACATTTACTAGGATTTATGAATAATTTATTTACTATACACCAGGTGTTTATTTTGTCAAGTTTCAAGTTGAAAACAGTCATCGATTTCATCAATTACTGTGAAAATCTTTAGATCGTCGGCATATAAAAGGTGAGGCAAATTAATTTCGTTCACTATGTCGTTAATAAATATGTTAAAATACAAGGGCCCCAGAATAGATCCCTAGGGAACTCCAGATGTGGCAGCAAATTCGATAGATTTGAGCCCATTTAATGCAACGTACTAACTCCTATTCATTAAATAAGATTTAAACAAAAGGAGCAAAGAATATGAGAAGCCAATTTTTTCCAATTTATTAAGTAACAACTGCTGATCAAGTCTATCAAACGCTTTGGAGAAATCGGTATATATGACATCTGTCTGCCCGCGTTCATCTAAGGATTCAGAAATATATTGAGTTACACAGAATAACTTCGTTGTTGTTGAACGCCCTTTTATAAATTCATGTTGATTAAATATATGCCGATGATACACAACTCTATTTCTCATTCGATCTACACAATTACCGCACAGCTACAAACTTAATAAATATCGACTTGCAAGAGATTTATAATTTTGTTATAAAACATAATTTAAAAATTAACCCAATTAAATCGACAGTAATGATTTTTAGTCAAAATGTGTATCACAAAATCCTGTGTGAAAATATAAACATTTTATTACATAATAGTAGGCCCCCAACAGCAGAAAGCGAAAGTTCTTCTTTGAACCAAAACTAAGATTTACCTGTAACATGTTAACAAATTGGTTAAAAAACATAGGTTGTGCTGAAACATGTTTTTGCCAGTATACATATAATTAATTATATAAACTAAGGAAAAAACTGTGTGAATCTTTAGTTTTATCTATTCTTAATTATAGTATTATTGTGTATTTTCATGTCTCGACAAAAGTACAATAAATCGGTTACAATAAATTCAAAGTACCTGCATTAGTTATAGTTTTGGACTAAAGAAATTTCAACATGTCTCACACAAACGTTTGCCACTTAGATGGCTTATTCTTGAAAATATCTACAAATGTCACGTGCTGATGTTTGTCCATAGAGTTCTTACTACTAGTTCAGTACCGGATTATCTTAAGCGAAAACTTGCAAGTCGAAGAAGCATACATAATGTAAATATAACATCTACTGATATCTTGACCATGCCACAACATAGAACAGCCATTTATCTGGGCTCATTCTCCTACAACGCTATGTTAAATTAAAATCTGCTTGGAAATTATTTGAAACATTTAAGTGTAAAATTAAAAGATTATTATTTAACGAACAGTGCACCTAATACGTATAAGACCGTGTAATATACAGGGTGTAATTAGTTTCATGTCATTAAAAAAACTGGTGGTAGGGAACGACAAGACAAACAAAAAAACCTTATATAATATGGGGTCTAAAGCTCATAGTTTTGGAGAAAAAAAAATAAACAAAAATTTCGCAAATTTTCAATAAAATTGTTTGAGAACTGCTGGAATATTGAGTTAGGTTTAGATCTAGATCTGATCTGAAGAAAACTATACTCTAACTCTCCCTTGTGTAATATTTTAGTTACTGTCGGTGCTTCGTTATGTACAGACGTCCAACCCGCCGTTCGTTGTTTTTGTTATTTTTGAATTTTTCGTCATGGTGTATTTATAGTTAAGATTTATTTTATTGACTTACCGTTCAAGTTGTCAAATTTTTTTATTCCTTTTTGGCTTTTGTACCAAGTTTTTATTTTATTTTTCTTTATTGACAACGTTAGTTGATAGTTTGGTGTTTAGCGTTGAACGAAGTGCGTATGTACTTAATTCGACGTACCGAACTGTGTATTGATACACATGCAGAGATTTTGAATCAGTTAGGTAGGTAGTAAGCTTTTAACCCAGGACACTCATTTATGTTACAAATGTTAATAAACCACATTTAAATTTTCTAAATTATAACAACCCAATATTTCGTTCCAAATAAAAAAACACACATGTAAAGAAATGCTCTGTTTAAACCTCTATGGCCATTATTTGCTTGCAATTGTGCACGAAGAGAGAACGAATTATTTACCTCTTTATACCCTTAGTTTAGTTGAGGCGGTCCATTAAAGGCGGTCGATGATCCCTTGATACCGCGTCACAGTGGTTCCAATTCAAATTCTAGCAGGACAAAATTCAAAATATGAAACTTCTCAGAAATCGCCAAATGTCTGCCTAGCTCAAGCTGAACAATAGGGGGGTAATAAATCATAAATGCTACGACCCATGACGAACCCAGTACACAGGTAGCGGGAGCCAAACTCACCCCCATCTCGTGAGTACACATTATTCGTCTTATATACGCTGCGAAGTCAACAGTCCTGTTTTGTGTTTAGAAGTGCACCTTTTATTTTATTGTAATATAAACTTGCTCTAAAGGTATGTACTCGCCTAATCCATATAAAAAAATCAATTTTATTCCATGTAACATTTGTTTTACCTTGTGTGAAATGAACACTGCCGCTTTTAATAATATTGCTGTGTTGAGGTTGCCATACAAAAAAATATCTGCACCTATTCGACGTGATCCTTTATTGGGCCAATTGGATAGATATCTGGGAATATGTAAACAAAAAATTAGGTACTACTTTGCACAACTTTTTTAGTTATACAGTTATTTGTTGTAGCTATGTCAGTACCTCGAATGGTCCTGTTTAATGCATCGAGGAGTGAAGATAAGGGCTCGACTAAACCTCTCCGTGTATTAAGCCGTGTTTTCGAGTTTCTTGATTTACAAGAGTCTACAGAAAGTGATAGGCGGTATATAAAAAAAAATCAGACAATTTCTGTGCGAAACTGAAAAAAAAATGAATCAAAAACAGGCGAAATTTAAATAAATTTTTAATAAAAAATTCAACGTGGCTCAAAGGGTTGTACTATTTCCTAAAATAGTAAAAAACGTGACGGCTATTCAAAGTACAAGTGCCAGTGACCACAGCAAGTATTGATCCGGGAATTCGTACTCATCGTGGTCGACCGAAAAAACCTTTTGGAGATAGTAGCGAAAAAAGCAAGAAGAGAAAAATACAGTCTTTAATTACTGGCACAACGCATGAAGAACTTACATTGGCTACTCAAATGAGCTTACGGTCTAGAGGAAGAAGAGATGCGGCGCAAATTTTAAAGCAAGTTGCTGAATTTTCTCCAATGAGAGCAACAAAAATCAAGAAGGCATTTACCGCTCCAAAGAAAAAAGTACCCCTTAAATTTACACCTGAACAAGCTCTAGCGTCTTACATTGATAAAAAGCTAACTAAAAGTCAATATATCGCAATTCGTCAGTGATTTATCCAACAATTAATAAGCCTCAGATGTGGTGCAACTGCACAAAAGAAGGGTGATTTAACCAACAATCACCAACAAAAAAGACCCCTTCTCCAAAAGTTTCGGAAGGAAATAATAAGTCAAATTTAACCCAATAAAAAACAGATTTTTTTTCTCAGGTTAAGTGCAATATTTTCAGTTGAAAGCCCAATTTCAGATTTTTCGAAGGTAACATATATTTTCACCCCTTAAAAACTACCCCTAGGCATAATGTAATTTTTTTACTGTTTTTTCTAGATTGACTGCAATATTTTCAGTTGGAGTGCCTAGTTTTAGATTTTTCCCAAATAAAAATTTATTTTCACCCCTTAAAAACTACCCCTAGTCATAATTTTTTTACTATTTTTTCCATATAGATTGCAATATTTTTAGATGAATCTAATGATGAAGCTAGAAGTTGAATTGGAGCCACTGTGCGCGCGCGTGTGCCGGCGAGCTCTTTTTTATGACAATTTAAAAGTTGTATAATTGGGAAGTACAAGTCCATCGACTAAGAAAATCAGTGGTTCTCAATAGTTGTCTATCATAATATTAAATATGTTAACTCAGATCAGTTTTTTTTAAAGTGCCCCTAGAGGGAAAAGTCATAAAGGTTTTTTGTTTGTCTAGTCGGTCCCCATTACCAGTTTTCTTTAATGACATGAAACTGATTACACCCTGTTTATGTATTTACTTTCAATTGCTTATTTGCAAAATTTGTTTTATGTATGTAACTTTGCGTCAATTAATTATTCTTCACAATTTATAATTATATTATTACTCTTGTTTTGTTACTTGAAAGCATTTTATTAGTTTTATGTAAGTTTTTCTATTTAGTACAAGTATCTTGTTCTCATGTTTTAAGAGTATAAGTGGTGGAATAGCTGTTGAGCAAAACTTCGCCCGTTAGATTGAGAAATTGTACTTCTTTTTTATAATAAAGAACATTGACTATTATTATTATTATTATTATTACACGTTTTCACCAAAGCTTTTTCCCATCAGTTCCTCGTTAGTAATAGTATTCTAGTAATAATATTCAAACATCTTGATGTTTGTGGGAACTACCTCAGGCCTGTACCCATGGCTATGTATATATTCTTCATTTTTAGGCCCAGCTTGGGGCGTTAGGCACGTAATTGTTATATTACTATTTTTACTTATTGCCATTGGATATGGAATGCGTGTTAACTTATCAGTGGCAATAGTGGCCATGACGGACAATACTACTAGTAAAAATCCTGATATTCCGGTAAGTTAGTATCACCGAATTTTTAGCATTAGGCGTACGTATGAATTTTAATTACATGTATGTACAGAAATATAATGGCGAATACGCTAGTGACAATGAAAAACGAGAATAATATTTCTTTTCAAGCTACCACCAGAGCACAATGAGTCGGACTCTCAAAATTTAGCCAACATCCATTGAAATTGCATTAAAATCGGTAGTTTGATAATTCTGGAATAGCTGATAGATAATCTAACGTTAGGATGCGACAGTGCAATTTCATATCATATTTTTTCAAAAACTTTTTTGGAATTCAGCTTTCTATAGTAATAACTACCTCTTGTAATCAATTTCGCTTTAAATTTAACAAATGAGTAAAATTGAGAAAATTTGAAACGGACAGAATTATAGGGTTATGACAAATCTTTTATCGACATCACAGCCGTAAAGGTACTGTGTGGGCAAAAAAAAGGACAACTATTTTTTTCTAATGTAAATCTGTCTCTATTTGAATATGTGTAATGAATTTTGACAACTAACTGACAGTGTCACAAAAATTTAAGTTAGATGTACACAATTTGATTTTAACAAAAATACGTTATAAGATAAGTTTATTATACAATGATTCAGAGGTATTGTATATAAGGCAAATCTACAGCGAAATAATATTAAATTATCATTATAAACATTTTGACAGAGATCAAATTATAGACCACAGATATGACACAAGACATCGTGCCCAACAAAACATCAAGGTAAATGTCGCACAAAAGACTATTGGAATGAAAAATTATGTATACTTGGCACCCCGAATATTTAACATTCTTCCAAATGATGTAAAAAATATAAATTACTTCAAAAGATTTAAATATGAAGTTAAAAAATGGCTACTTAAACAGGACTATAAACAAATTGAAAGGCTGATTGATACTGGACAACTCTAATAAAAATAGGAACATATTAAGAGAACACATATTAAAAAAAAAAGAATAAAAAAAACGTTTGAAAATAAAAAAATTAAATAAAACATAAGTAGGTTCATAAAATTATTATGTGCGGTGTATGTGTATGTGCACAGGGGTGTGTTGTGTGTGTGTGATATATGTGAAATGGTATATGGATGCATGTATGCATATTAATTTATAAAACATATTTGCTAAATTTCATTATGTATCTAAGAAATTTGTTATTTCAAGATAATTCGTAAAAAAAAAAACAATAAAAACGCAAATTGTGAAGCGAACCCCTTGGCTGCGATCGTAGTAGAATTGCAACCCTGAGTTTATCTGATTCGGGTCAGAACAGTTTGTATGATTGCCAAAATTAATACAAGGGGAAGTGTTACACACAAGTCAAAATTTCGTTGACTTTTGTAATATCGAACTTGTACACTATATAATGGATATGTTCCCTCGTTTCAAGCTCTTGGAGCTTACACGAGGTACCTATTATTTATTTATAATACAGATTATACTCTACTATACTACTACTAATACCACTACTACTGTATATAAATATGCCTGTTTGTATCATTACTTTGTATTTATTAATAAATACATTTTTTTTTTTCGCGTTAGCGATGCTGGACAGTTCTCCCGTGTCTCCGATATTCTCACAGGGGAAGCGCCAGCGAATTATCTACAACCACTCCCCACATCCCGCAGGTTTAGTGGTTGTAGATTCCAGAATCGTGTGCCCTAAGTAGACGCAGGGACCCTAAGACGACTGCCTTCTGCATTTGGCCTGCCAACCATTCGGCTGATTTTTGGCAGGCCGGTATGGTCTTCAATGCTGAGAGCAGCGTAGGCCTCATCCCACCGAGAACGCCGATTATCAGGACGACCATCTTGACCGAGTAGTCTGGGTATAGCGCTCGGAGCTCATACCGGAGATCTCGGTATTTCGTCCGTTTCTCCTCCTCCTTCAAGGTGATGTTTGTCTCGGCAGGTGCCGAGAACTCGATGACATACATCACCTTGGTCTGGTGGTCGAGGAGGACTATGTCAGGCTTGTTGGCTTGAATCAGCCTGACGGTCGGGAACGAGTAGTTCCAATAAATTCGGCACTTCTCGTTCTCGACAACGGACTCGATCTCTCCGGGAACATAAGGCAGCACTGGTGTTTGGTCTACCTCGTACGAGTGCCGAAGATGGTAATACAGCACTCGTAAAGCCGCGTTATGTCTGTGGATGTAGGCCGAAGTCGCGTAAATCGGACATGCAGATAGTAAATGCATGAGCGACTCCGGCGCCTGATGGCAGGTCCTACAATTTAGGTCGGGGACCTCTACACCCATAACACGACTGCGGTAGACCAAGGTGTTAATAACACCATCTTGGCAGGCCACAATGAATCCCTCGGTCTCCGACTTTAGCCCTGCTGACCTCAGGAATGAGAAGGTCAGCTTTGTCGATAAACCCAGTGTCTCCATGTTGTTGTAGAACACTCCATGCATGGGTCTATCGACGTGCTGCCTGAACAGATTTCTCTGCTCGGCAGCTTTAATTTGGGTTGTCAGGCGATTTGGCGGAAGCTCAGTTACTGACTGTGCATCAGCACCTCGCCTGCCTCTTCGCCTGAAGTCGAAAACGAGACCGAGATCATCTGCGGCCCTGCGTGCTGCCTTAAATAAAAATCCGCCCACTCCTACGGTTTCATGATCTCTCACTAACCGCAGGAGTGGATCTGATATCCTCAAGATGTTACATGCCATACTCAGCGCTACTCTGCGATGCATGCACTCCAGGCTCAAGAGTCCTCTGCCCCCCCCGTTGACGTGGGAGGTACACTCGAGGAACGGACGATCTAGGATGAATACTTCTGTGAATATGCATTATCTTGCGGGTATCCCTATCCAATTGACGCAGCTCATCTACTGTCCACTTGACTACTCCAAAGGAGTAGAGCAGAATCGGAACGGCAAGTATATTACTCGCAGACACCTTGTTCTTTCCCGAAAGTTCGGAAGACCAAATCTTTCGAAATCGGTGTCTGTACTTGCCGCGGAGAGTGTCCTTAATTTGTTTTACGTCCTGGATGTGATGTTGTTGCACACCCAGGTACGTGTAGGTCTCTCCGGCATCCAGATGTCTTAGGATGCTTCCGTCTGCCAGCTGCGCATCTTCAGGGAATAGCCCGCATCGTCCTCTCTTGAGGTGGACGACTGCACATTTGTCCAACCCAAATTCCATGCCAATAGCCCTCGTGAACTCTTGGACCACCCTAAGAGAGTTTTGGAGTTCGCCCTCTCCGGAGGCATACAGTTTTAGGTCATCCATATAGAATAAATGGGTGACCTTGTGCCTCCGGTTGCTGGGTGATCCACATTGGTATCCGCGGGTTTGACGTAGTTCTACAATACATTATTATTATTATTATTATTATTATTATTTCTTTCATATTTCTGCCTAATTTTGTGGCGTGCGGTATATATAGTGAGGAAACACTTCGGTTTTTCTCAGCTATTTAGAAATTTTCGGACAATGTGGCATGTTTGCAACAGGACCGCCTGTTGTCCGATATCTAAGATGTTGCCTGGCAGTCCCAGTTTAGTGATGTTTTTAAAAAAGTTGGTACTCATAATTCCTTCAGTCGATATCACAAGTGGGTATATTTCAATTTTTTGAAGTTTCCAGATGTTCTTTAGTTCGTAGGCCAGATTTTCGTACTTTGAAATTTTTTCCCTTTCCGTTTTATGAATGTTATGTGACAGGGGTACAGCAATGTCTATGATAATTCCAAGTTTCTTGGACTTATGAATAAGGACAATATCTGGTCTATTATAGTCCACAGATCGGTCGGTTATTATTGGCCTATCCCAATATAAAACTTCTTCTATAGACTCTAAGACAGGTGTAGGAGTGTACTTGTAGTAGGGAGGGGGTGCCTCATCTAGTAGATTATATTTTATTGCCAGTTGCTGGTGTATTAGTTTGGCAACCTGATTATGTCGTCCCAAATAATCAGACTCAGCAAGAGAGGGGCAGCCAGCGGTGATGTGTTCGATAGTCTCTCCAATATTTCCACATTTTCGGCATTTGTCAACGATGTCATTCTTCAGACAGTGTTTCTCATAGTTTCTTGTTTTAATGACTCTGTCTTGAATAGCCATTACAAACCCCTCAGTTTCTGGGTAAAGTTGTCTACGCATAAGCCATCTGAAGGAAGCGGATTTGTCAACACCGTCCGCTTGCAGTAATTTGGGATATCTACCATGAAGACTTTTATCTGACCATTGTTTTATATTGTCTGCTACTGATGATGTTTCTAGCATGTAATTGTGTAGGTTCAGCTTAAGTGGCGTATATCCGTTATCTTCCTGAGCTACTAGATTTATCAACTCGCTTTCATCCATCAGCAAACGTTGTCTCATGCTCTTTTCCTGCTGAAAGCACAGATTCTTGATGTTTAGAAGCCCTCTACCTCCTTCTCTTCTTGGGGTATATAGCCTACTTACAGATGAATTAGGATGCAGGCATCGAAATTTTTCTAGTAGTCTCCGGGTAAGACGGTCAAGCTCATCCAGGTCAGTATTTGACCATTTGACTATCCCAAAGGAATAAGTTAGAACTGGCACTGCCCACGAATTTATAGCCATACACAGATTACCCCCACTGAGCTTAGTATTAAGTAAGGCGGTGAGTCTTTTCCTATATTTTTCTTGAAATGCTGTTTTAAGGCTTGCATGGTCAATTCTTTGATTTTGGGGAGTTCCTAGGTATCGGTATGATTCTTCTGGTGGCAGTTGTGCTATGTTGTGTATTGCTGGTTGTTCCTCGTGTTCAATTGTTCCTTTCTTAATGTGTATTATCGCACATTTGTCTAACCCAAACGACATCTTAATATCATCACTGAACGTTTTGACAATGTCGATTAGACAGCGAAGTTTGACCTGGGTTTCTCCATATTATTATTATTATTATTATTATTATTATTATTATTATTAAGACTTGTCCTATTTTTTGCTCACGACAGTACCTGCCAGTAACAAAAATTCTAAAAAAAATCCTTCATCTTTATAGGACCTATGTAGTCATTTCTTGTCTCCTGCATTTTAATAATTTAACAGTTAAAAATAATTTAACAGAAAACTGTTTATTTTTGGAGGCCGCAGCCGTGCCCATTGAAATTTTTGTTGAGCCAGTGTTCTTTACTTTACAATTAATTAATAGTCAATTCGATATCCACACTTATAGAAATTCCTAAAAATATACAGGGTGTCCCACCGAAGACTGAATCGATCGATATAGGAAATAGTGTATAAGAAAAAAATTTGGAAAATTTTTGGGAGTCAGTGTAGCCAATCCAACCAAAATAATTAGAAGCGGTTATACCGGAAATCGATACCAACTTGGTTACTTCTCGAAATGACCACTGTGTCGATTCATGTAGCATACCCTACACTTAAACCGCGCAGTTTCGGAGAAATTAGCTAAAACATTACTTAATAGAAGGCTCTTTCTACAGCATAGATGAATTTTTTACCTCAAGCCATTGACCAATGTTCACAATCAGAACATATTTTTTGTTTTATTTTAATGTTTATAATGTTATATATTTTTAATTTCTTATGTTTTACATTTGTATAAAAATCTGTATTGTCATTATATATTTATTTATTATTATATTCTTAATACTTGGCATATGATTCCCATTCCGGGATTTCTGTCTAATTTTGACGAAACCATTTTTTGTAATTTTTAAAATATTGAAGGTTAATAAATGTTATTTTATTTTATTTTTATTTCTATAACTCCCACACGCTTGTAACTTTGGCTGGATTAGCTAAACTGGCTTTAGTAACTCCCAAAATTTTCAAAATTATTTATCATATACTTTTCTAATCGATTCACTTCCTGGTGGGACACCCTGTATAGGAATAAGTACAACACACAAAGATTTTCAGACATATGACTGGAAAGACAAAAGCATCATACTTTCATCGTTTTTCTGGGGATACGTAGCACTACAGCTGATAGCAGGACTATTGGGTAAAAATTATGGAGTAAAGTGGTTTCTAGTTGGAGCAATGTTTGCTTGTTCTATCGCTAGTATGATGATACCATTCTTAGCTGATAAACTGGGCTCAAAGGGCGTCATGGGGTGTAGAGTACTGCAAGGACTGTCGCAGGGGTTTTTCTACCCTTCAACTCACGCCCTTCTTGGACAATGGGCTCCACCACAGGAAAGATCGACGCTTGGATCAATAGTTCTTGCAGGTATGTTATAAAATATATTTCCATTTCATAAACCAACAGAGGTGTGTATAATAACTAGGACATACTACAGGTGGGTTATTACTACGTGAAGTTTCCTTCACCGTGATCTGACAAGATCCTAGGCTTCTAAAGAATCGTAATATCTTCATAAGCTACAACATATATTTTTCACAATAGTCGGAGGGGTGACGTAGTCAAATTGGAAAAGATAAGTTAGTAGATAGTTGAAGAGGGAGGTGGCCAAAACACCTTATTAATATTTAAGGAGGTCCAGATTTTTGTAAACTCATGCTAGGTAATATAAAATGTAATGAGACTATTAGAATAGGCTAACTAAGGGTTGGAGAATAAAATAAGTCGTTACAGCAAACTGATAGTGGAATATTGTAGAACATATCTAGTGGAGTAGATCTGGCATTTGAAAAACAAGTGTTTTTTTTTCAACAAAATTTTTTTCCTACCTTATAGAGGACGACTTCCCCCACTTCCCTGATGCTTTCACATCCGAGATCTAGGTGGGGGCGGGAGAGGGGGGCTGTTAAACATATGGAATATCGGTTTTTCTCAGTTTGCGCGCGATCGGGGTGAGAGGAATCCCCGAGGCACGTAAACTGGTTTTCGGATTTTTAAAATCTGACAATCAGGGCCAGAGATATGGGCGTTTGAAGGGATTGAGTTTCAGGGTAGGAAAAGGGATCGGACAGGGGGTATGAGGGTTGTTTAAGAGATAAGGGATGGGGTTAGGGTGGTAATATTTTTTTCTGTTGTGAGTGGTTATAGGAAGAGGTCGAGGCCGCGGGGAAAGGCCTCTACTGCGATTAGGGAAGGGGAGAGGGCGAGAGGGGGGAACGTGCGAAAGTGGCCACATCTCCGGTTCTAATGGGGCAATTTTAAAAAATCAAAATGGGATTTCTTCCTTTTTTGATCAGCTGTAATGTTGGATAGGTAGGAAATAATTTTCGCCGAAAATGTAAAAATAGGTTGCAAGATAAAAAATATATTTTTTTCATAACGATTTTTTTTATTAAGAGAAAATGTCAGACTTACCTTTCTGACTTTTGATTTCCGTACCCCCACCCCCATCGCGTGTTGCTCTTCTTCTGTACTTTCCTCTCACTCTATCAGATGAGAGGTCCGCAGGAACTTTTGACTTGCGGAGATACAGCTCGCTGCGGCGAGAGTCTCTCATGAGCATAGTCTCCTCGTCTTAGGCCGCGGGTGAAATAATAATAGAAAGAGAGAGGAATGAAGAGCAGGTAACGGAAGAAAAATCGAGAACAAGAGGAAACAAATTGAATGGTGTGCATTGAATTCTTGTATGCGGCGCGCGTCGATGAAGTCGGATGCGCCGGCATATTCCACTCTATGGAGTCTCTATCCAGTTGCCGACATGAAATATAGGTATATAACGAGGCCACGGACCCACGCGTGATGATTGAGGCCCCGCACGGACAACATGACCGGCGTACGCCGTGTATAAGAAAGAAAATGAAATAAGAATCGGGAGGTTTCGTGATATACGGTCGCTATCTGCCTCTTTCATTCTCTTTCGTTTTATTCGCCGCTCACTCTCACGTCGACAAGAAACTTCCTCATACACGAGATGATTTGCTAAGTAAATTCACGGGAAATAAAAAAAAAATCATTAAAAATGGTTGAGAATTGAGGGAGTTTAAATATTTGAAAACGTCTCGCGCGGCGACGGCTTACACGGAGATAAAGAATTTCTCTATGTGTGAATGAGAGCGGCGAGAGAGTAGAGAGGGTAGAGGCCACGCCTATTTTCCCGCCGCTGCAGCTGCTGATTGCGCGTAGCGCAAGTTACTACCCGATTGAATTTATTGTTTTTTAAATAAAAAGAGAAATTTGTTCTCTTTAAAATGAGCCCTGGCAGAAGGGCGTAGGACTTTCCTTTGCCCTTCTGCAGAGCTTAAACTTCAAGTTGTCGCCCTGTCTGTCCTAATGAAGGAATTTAAAAAAATCTGTTTTTATTTTAAAGGGGATGAAAATCCCCGTCTTTTGAGGAGCATTTACTCCCCTCTTCATAAAAAAAATCGTTTTGTCCCCCATTTTAACATTTTTGGCGAAAATTATTTCCTACCTATCCAACATTATAGCTGCTCAAAAAATGAAGAAATCCCATTTTGATTTTTTAAAATCGCCCTATTAGAACCGGAGATATGGCCGTTTTCCCTTTTTGCACGTTCACCCCCTCCCTCTCCTTCCCTAATTGCTCTAGAGAGCTCCCCCGCGGCCTTGACCTCTTCCTATAACCACCCACAACAACAACAAAAATTACCATTCTATCCCCATCCCATATCTTTTAAACACCCCTCATACCTCCTGTCCGATCCCTTTTCCTACCCTGAAACTCAATCCCTTCAAACAGTCATATCACCGGCTCGAGTGACCGATTTAAAAAAAACAAAAACCAGTTTACGTGCCCTGGGGAAGACCTCTCTTTATTATTCGAAACATTTTTTTGTCCATCTCCCCGATCGCGCGCAAACTGAAAAAAAAACGATTTTCCATATGTTTAACAGCGCCCCACCCCCACCTAGATCTCGGATGTGAAAGTGTGAGTGTCTCGGATGTGAAAATGACAGGGAAAATTTTTTTTTAGAAAAAAGGCACTTGTTTTTCACCCTCTTTTTTCTGCCAGATCTTACTCCACTAATCATAACTAAGGAAGGAAGAATAGTCCGAATCACGGACGGACTTTCTGGGGTGAGATGGGGTGGACTTTTAGGGGTGAAAAGGGGTTTCTTACGATTTCTGGCTAAACTACACATCCTATGGAAAAAAGTTAAAGATTTAGTTAAAAATGAGAATAAAGGCCTAAAATGAATTTATTTATCTACCTTGTCTGAAACATGTTTCATTCTAATGGATCGTAGGGGGTTATGTAGATACTAGTTTAGTCTGCATGGCCGTAGGGGACCGTGTGGATGCTAGTGTTAGAATGAGAATTGTCAAACAAGAAATTAGACAAATTCATTTTAGGATTTTAATTTGCTAGCATAACCAGAATTCAGGTTATCGAAAGAATGCAAAGATTTTATTAATATTTTTACACAAACTTTTTCTTTTAGTTATAGATAGTTGTTTTTTCTGCTGTTTGCAAAATCCTATAAAGAATATGTTTCAATACAATTTTAATCAAACAAATAATAATTCATTATTAAAAAAGTAAGGCATTTCTTTAAATTAGATACAATTTCGGATTGACATTTATTGTACGAAAATCCTCGATTCTTATAGCATATTTCTTCAATTATTATAAAACAACACAAGCGTATTTTTTCTATGTTTTTGCTTTTTCTCCTTTTGCTTTTTTTGTTTTAAGAACCCATGTCAAAATTTACTTTTTCATTATTCACTCGCTCGAAAAAACTTCTTCTACTTTACATCGAACGCTCTGTGCGTTGAATGAACAAAATGTTTTGTTAAGTAAACAAAACATAACGATTAAACCAGCAGGCTGTCTATTCAATGGTTTATTTGCTATTATGCTGTAATAATTTGTCGATAGACAGTTGTTGCTGGTATCATTTCTTTTTCTTATTATTACCACGATCAGAAAGAAAAGTTGTCCGAATTTCTATATTTGCAATGATTTTGGGAGGGTTACATTACATCTGCTTTTTTTATTTCGAACACAGGCGGAGCATTCGGTACTATGATTGCCTATCCGTTAACTGGTTATATTTCCGCTTCCTGGATTGGTTGGCCACCCGCATTTTATTTATTTGGAATTATCGGCTGTGCTTGGGCATTTGCATGGGCTATCTTTGGTTCAAACAGCCCCGCTCAACACTTACAGATAACCGAGGAAGAAAGAACTTACATTCAAACATCACTAGGCACCAAGAAAAGTAGTCAGGTCTGTACCATATATTCTTACGAGGTAACAGGCAAGGTAAAAAAGTGTATTACTTTTTTTTTGGTCAGGCTGCACCAACTCCCTGGAAGGCAATTTTCACATCTGGATCCGTATGGGCGGTTATTGTGGGAAGCATTGGTCAAAATTGGTGTTTTACAACGTTAATGACCGAAATTCCTATTTACATGAATAAAGTGATGAAATTTGATATGCACTCGGTAAGTAGGTATATTTAAAACTTCAGTTAGTAGATAGAAATAACGATCTCTTATCTACTGGTACATATATTTCATTTTCATCTATTGTCTGTAATTGTTTATTTGTGGCATATTCAGATTTTCTTACCTTTTATTGGGTATTTTGCCACTGAAAAATATTTAAAAATTTTTAATGAAAAATCCTCTGCGCCAAACGGATCAGACAGAGGTTGGTTCTTGATACTTGACTGTTTCAAAAAGTCTCACACCTAAAAATATATAAACTAGAACAATGTTATAAACTAAAAACTGAAAATGAAAGCTATAGGTAGTTAACGTTTCGGAAGAGAATCTACTTCCGTTCTCAAAACTTTTTTGGCCGTCAACCGTGACAGTTCTTTGTTTATATATTTCCATAGTCACGTGAGACATTAAACAGGAACATTTGTAAATAGGTTTACTACATCAAAACTGACCATTAGATGATTGTTGTTAAAATGATTTTCAAAAATAGCAAACATTTTTTTGAAAAGCTGTCAGAAAATCAGTGTTGTTAAGTGTTTGTATGACAGAGCCAAAATTATTTCTTCAAATGATGTAATATTAAGGAACGAAAAACAATTTATAAAAACTGTCTTATCAAATAATCAATATCCTGAGAGTTTTGTTGATAGTCAGTTATTGAACATTGGTAATAGAGAGAATATACTATAACAACCTGAGGTATTTAGGTCAATGACAGTAATTCCATATATACATGGTTTATCGGATAAATTACGAAAAATTGAGAATAGGTTTCCGTACGAATGGTTTTTCAAACGGGCTCCACACTAAGATCGGTTTTATCAAAAACCAAACTTTTAAATATTGTTCAAAATTCAAAAAATTGTATTTATAGTGTTCCGTGTGAGTGCAGAAAACATTACTTAGGTGAATCATCTAGACCTTTCAACATAAAGCTTGGTAAACATAGAAATTACGCTAGAAGGGGAGAATTTGAAAAATCTAAAATTTGTGAACACGTATGGGATAATAATCACAGGATTAAATGGGACTCGGCGAAGATTTTGGAAAAAGAGAGCAATGGAACTAAAAGAAAACTTAAAGAATCCGCGATTATTTTATTAAACGAGGATAGATGCGTTTCGAATTATTCAAGAGATTTTTGTACTAGTTGGTTGCGAATCCTTAGAGACGAAGTAAGTAAAAATAAGATAAATATAATTTAATGTCTCACGTGACCATGGAAATACTTAAACAAAGAACTGTCTGGTTGACGGCCAAAAAAGTTTTGAGAACGGAAGTAGGTTCTCTTCCGAAACGTTAACTACCTATAGCTTTCATTTTCAGTTTTTAGTTTATAACATTGTTCTAGTTTATATATTTTTAGGTGTGAGACTTTTTGAAACAGTCAAGTATTCATGATCCAACCTCTGTCTGATCCGTTTGGCGCAGAGGCCTTTTCATTAAAACTTTTTAAATATTTTTCAGTGGCAAAATACCCAATAAAAGGTAAGAAAATTTCATTATCATATTTCTTATTAATCTAATTTTTTGGCCTTACAAGTTTTACGCTTTGGCCACGAACCTTCATTATCATATTAAAATTAATATAAATACTTACTTCTTTTTAGAATAGTATACTATCTGCAACTCCTTATTTATGCCTGTTCCTATTCTCTCTAGTATTTGGTAATATGTCAGATTATTTAGTCAATAATGGTTACCTATCTAGACGAAATACAAGGAAGTTATTTAACACAATTGGTAAGTTTTTACTTGGCCCCATATGCTGACCAAATTCCGCCCTCAGCCGTGGTGGTATGTTAGGCAAACATCTCACCAACTGTTACCCAACATTGCATTTAATCTGTGTATGATTGATCGTCCTGGTATAGTCCAGTCAACGGAGCGCTAAAATGACCAAAATCTCTAACTTCAGTGCTAGGATGGACTTTGATGAAACCTTGTGCAATGTATTTGTAATGACGTTAATAAAAAAGCTGAAAAAAATATAGTAGGAAATGATCAAAAGGTGTAAGAAACACCCCTTTTATCACGGGTTCCGTAACTTGTAGAATTAGGTCGAAAATGAAAAAAAAAAAACAATATACAGTGTGTCCCGAATTGCACAGGCCAAACTGCACTAAGTAATACAACTTTTCAAAATAAGAAAAAAAGTTCTTATAAACATGGGTCGGGAAGTGATTAGTTTCCGACATACAGGGTGTTCAAGTAATTCTCCTGAAATTGTTTTTTATGGATATTTTCGAAACGTCTAAAGATAACCCAGCAAACATTTAAGTATTATTTGACGTAAAGACTAACCTAAATTATGTATAATAAATTTAGTCGCAAAATTAGAATTAACCATATTTTGGTAAAATCTACGTTGATGCTACGTAGAATTGACATAAGTGGAGAATAACACGACGTCGAAATTAAGTTATAGGTATCAACTAAAACAGGTAAAATTACATATAAATCTTACTTGTAGTCGCACAATACATTTGGTTACTAATACCTGTTTAGGTAAATTTTACTTGAATTCAACGTCAATTTGACATCAAGTTGACTAGTTTTAGGTAGAATTTACGGACATATGTGAAATTGAAAAATGACACCAAGTGGAAAAACAAGATTTTTACACTTATTTGGTATTTTTCTCTATAAGTAGTCGGCATATGGTTGTCAGTCACTTAGAAAACTGAAGAGATACCTAACTCACAATAACAATACAAGATAAAGGCCGGTAACTAAAATAAATACAATTTATGAGGAAAGTATTTTCAGTTGTCGCTTATTTAAATCAATACGCCGAAAATTTTTCTGTGAATAATAGCAGCTGTACTCCATAAAATACTAATGCTCCTCAAAAATATTCATCTATAAGAAAATTTCTATTACCAAATAAAAAAATTATTGTAATATTTTAAGCCGAAAGCATACTATACTTGTTAAATATGAGTTTACAGGTATAATTATGTATTTTCTTAAGCTTTTCGTCAGTTTGTTTCCATATACACTCATTTTACAAACTACAATTTGGAATCATACTTCAACTGCGCTGAGAAAATATGGCGTCTTGTGCTAATTAGACCTCTAAGTTAAAATTACCATGACAATCTACGTATTTTATAGGTGGAAATTATCACAGGTCAAGTTACACTAAAATTTACGACATTTTGGTTAACTTTACCTTGAAAGTATTGTTAACTCTGTTATATCAAATAATTACTTGTAAGTAAATATAACCTATTTATATTACCTTATTTTGAATATACTACCTATTGGGAAATTCTACTTATTATGTGTAAATTTTAACTCGACTAGTGTATTGTGTTGACGAGTGAGTTGTCATAATGGAGCCATATGATATTGCCTTGGTATTCGACAGCGCCCGAAAGTTCTGAAAGCTCGGCTGGCATTCGGCAATGCCCTTTTATTGAAATTCTATAGGCAATTATTTCCACATACTAGAGTGCAAATATAGTCAAAGATGTTCTCCTTTAAAAAGACTTGGATGGGAAATCTGAATGCGAAAGCAATGATTCCTTAAGCGGTGGTTTTTTACCTTTGGCATACTTCATTTGTATAATGGCGAATTATCTATCCATGCTACGTTAATGGCTTCTTTTAATGACTGAAATAATATTTAGATAATAACTATACCACCCAAGTACCTAATTGTTCAAATAACCTAAATAATATGAATTTTATAAACCGGTTAGATGGGGGTTAGCTTATGAATTACTATTTTATAACCAAGTTTACTTTGAGGTCGATTTGCCAGGTTACTGCGACAAAAAGGTTTAAAATGTATTTTTTTTAGAGTAACTTTAAGGTCAGTTTAAGGGTAATTGACTTAATGGGTGAAATCAGGTAGATAATCTAGGTAGAATTTATCGATGTTGTCTACCCAATATTACTTCAAAGAAGAGTAATGAAAGTGACCAAATAAGTTGCTATTTAGGTATATAATGTAGGATTTTCAACAAAATCTACCTAGAAAGATATTCGACTATTAGAAATATTTTTAGTCACTAAAAAGGTAAATACTACCTAATTATATTACCTATTTCGACGTTATTGGAAAATTACCCTTGAGGTCAATTTTGGTAGATTTTTTAAGTAGTTTTCCACTTGCTGTTTTCGTTAAATTTATCTTCAAAGAAAATTGTGTATGAGGTACATTAATTGGTATTATTTACGTAAACTTAAATATAAATTAAGACTAATTGGTCAATTTTTATCGGAGGTCTATTTTTCTAGTCAATTTTACGTTATAATTAACTTTGGTAAGTAAATTTGTCTTGTCCCAAGTTGAATTGGAGCTAATTTTGACAAAAATGTTTGCTGGGAAACAAATGATAATTTACACAGGAATTTAACTTTTTATTCTTTTAGGAAAAAATGACAACTATGTGCGAAAATCATTCAGGAGCGGGTGAAACTGGGGGCTAGGTACAATTTAGCCCCAACTTTATTGTGTGACAGTTTTAAATTAATATATGAGCAGAACTCAAAAATTTGAAGTTTTCTACACAAAAAAAGTATCTTGTGTGTTTCCTCTAAAATTATCAGTCTATGAGTAAATCTTATACGAACTTTATTAATTAGTAACCATTATTACCAGCATTCCTGGTATGCAGGAGTGTGCTGTGATTGTAATGCTTGTAACAAATGAAAAATAATCTAGCATGCAATGCCAGAATGACAATAATGTTTTTTGGTTTTCTGTAGTTCATTGATCTGTAGTTTTATTATTTCCTTTTGGAAAAAGTGTTCTATTGAAAAGTAAAAAATGGTCATGTTTAGTAACGTGGAGTAATTTTGGCCAAATTTAACAATAATAATAAATTAAGTATGAGAAGAGCGGTCCAACAGCTGCGTGCGCAAGCTGTGCATGTTTCCAAAAACAAAGTTTTTCGGATTCTGAAAAAAGACCATAGAAAAGCTTTTCGAATGCAGCCAGTCCAAAGCCTTCAACCAGGTGATCCCGAAAGGCGTATCAATTTTTGTAATTGGTTTATAAATGCCATGGAATAAGATCCCGATTTCGGAAGTAAAATTATTTGGACTGATGAAGCTACCTGTAACCATAATGGATCGAATAAAGTTCAGATAAGAATTACTCAAAAAATGATAATTTTAGAGAAAGAACACAAGAGACTTTTTTGTGTAGAAAACAAATTTTTACGTTTCGCTCATAAATTAATTTAAAAGTGTCACATAATATAATTGGGGCTAAATTATACCTAGGCCCCCCAAGTTTCACCGGCTCCTGAATGATTTTCGTACATAGTTCTCATTTTCTCTTAAAAAGTATAAAAAGATAAATTCCTTCGTAAATTATTATATGTTTACCTTTAGACGTTTTGAAAATATTCACAGAAAAACATTTTCAGGAGAATTATTTGAACACCCTGTATCTTGGAAAAGAATCACTTTCGGACCCATGTTTATATAAACTTTTTTTCTTATTTTGAAAAGTTTTATTAGGAACTTACTGAAGCTTGGCCTATTTACCTTCTTTGGCCCAAAATAAGATGCTTTTAGTCTTGTGAATTTTTTCCAAAAATGCATATTTGTAGAGATGCAGCTACTCGAAAATTCCTAAAAGTGGGGAGGGGAAATGTAAAAGTGAAACTGAAAAAATTAAGGAGAACGTATCGTCGAAGTGCAAGACTTTCTTTTATTTGCAACTTTCCGTAGAGTACGTTTTCACCGAGTTTTTCCGGAAAAACTTGAAAAACTACCCCTTTCTTTGAAATTGTAGCGCTTTAAAAACATGTAATTTAAAAAGGTGACAAAATTCAGATGTATGTACTGAGGCAATCTAAACATGTTTTATCTCTTGCTAATTTTCTGAGTTACCGGATGAATAATGTTACATTTTTTGCACACCCTCAATAAAAAAAATACATGAAAAGTCGACAAATGAGCGCAACTTATATATCATTATAAAAAAATATGAAACCTATATAGGTATACCATTTTTAAATGTTCAATCTCATTTTAAAATTGAAAATGTGCAAGAAATATAGTACATTATTTATCGTGAAAGAGCCTGCAAGTTACGAGAAAATTTCAAGAGACAAGAAATGTTTAGAAGGCCTCGATGCATACGTCTGAATTTTTTTAGATTTTTAAATTACATATTTTTCAAGCGCTATAATTTAAAAAATAGGGGTAGTTCTTCATGTTTTTCCGGAAAAACTCGGTGAAAACGCACTTTACGAAAAAGTTGAAAATGAAAATGTCTTGTATTTCGACATTCACCTGAATTTTTTCAGATTTTTTTCTCACCTTTTACATTTCTCCCTCCCCCACTTTTAGGAATTCTCGAGTGGCCATATCTCGAAAAACATGCATTTTCAAAAAAAAAAAATCAGAAAAGGTAAATATATTGTTTGTTTTCCATTTTCGACATAATTCTACAAATTACGAAATCCGTGACATAAGGTTGTGTGTTCTACCCCTTCCGAACATTTCCCACTCTAATCAAATTTTCAAATTTTCTATTAACGTCATTATAAACAGATTGCACAATGTTTCATCAAAATCGATTCACTACCACTCAACTTAGAGGTGAAACCCGCCCGTTGACTACACTAGTAGTAGAAACAACTAAATACATGTGAAATTTACTTTTAGGAACACTAGTGCCCGCTGTAGCACTAGTTATACTGGGATTTTTACCAGAAGATTCGACGAAATTATCCATGACAATGTTAATAATGGCTGTTGGAGTTAACGCAGCCACATCGAGCGGATATAAAATAAACCTTGTTGATTTATCGCCGAGATTCTGCGGAGTTATCATGGGATTCTCAAATGGTATCGCAGCAGCATTCTCTGTAATAGCACCCCTTGTGGTTCAAGTCATTGTAACGGATGAGGTATGTAGTGCTAAATGGTCAAACAATGTTAATTTCGCGAAAATACTGCACGAAAAAATATATACGAGTCATTAAATTCATTGAATTATCCAAAATTGCAGCTTTAAGCTTCTACGTAAAGAAGTATTTGTAGAAGGCTTTCTGTTGAGTCTCAAAAGATATGATGTTTTGAGACTCAACACCTTCCTTAACAGAGCAAATATAAACGATGTCAAAATGTTCCTGAATATTTTATAATAATGATTATTATAAAATATTCAGGAACATTTTGACATCGTTTATATCTGCTCTGTTAAGGAAGGGTAAAAAATAAATCGCTTGCGAATATACGAAACATAGAGGGCCAAGAACTGATCCTTGAAGCACTCTCTGAATAAAATGGATCATGTATTTAGGGTCATAGGTGATGTCTAAAAATGAATTATTATTTGTTTGCTTATAATTGTATTGAAACATTCTTTATAGGATTTTGCAAACAGCAGAAAAAATAACTATCTATAGCTAAAAGAAAAACTATGTGTAGAAATATTAATGAAATCTTTGCATTCTTTCGATAACCTGAATTCTGGTTATGCTAGCAAATTAAAATCCTAAAATGAATTTGTCTAATTTCTTATTTGACAATTCTCATTCTAACACTAGCATCCACATAGTCCCCTACGGCCATGCAGATCAAACTAGTATCCACATAACCCCCTACGATTATGAAGATTCAGTAAAAAATGAGAACAAAGACCTAAAATGAATTTATTTATCTACCTTGCCTTAAAAAAATTTTCATTCCAATGGATTACATTTTCATGAAATCTATCATTCTGTTTCCTGGAAATGCTTAGCCTTTGAAACGTTTTTCGCCCTTATTCTGGAGCTCATCAGAAAGACATAAAGCCATTCATAAAGATGTTTCATGCAAAACCAAGACAATTTCTATGAATAAGTGTGAAATGATTATATTTGACATTGACCGATAAAAACAACATGCATAGAGTATATAGGCTCCAATACTAGTTAGCTAATAGATAGGTGAGGTTGTTTTTATCAGTCAATGTCAAATATAATCATTTCACACTTATTCATAGAAATTGTCTTGGTTTTGCATGAAACATCTTTATGAATGGCTTTATGTCTTTCTGATGAGCTCCAGAATAAGGGCGAAAAACGTTTCAAAGGCTAAGCATTTCCAGGAAACAGAATGATAGATTTCATGAAAATGTAATCCATTGGAATGAAAAATTTTTTAAGACAAGGTAGATAAATAAATTCATTTTAGGTCTTTGTTCTCATTTTTAACTGAATCTTCATAATCGTAGGGGGTTATGTGGATACTAGTTTGATCTGCATGGCCGTAGGGGACTATGTGGATGCTAGTGTTAGAATGAGAATTGTCAAATAAGAAATTAGACAAATTCATTTTAGGATTTTAATTTGCTAGCATAACCAGAATTCAGGTTATCGAAAGAATGCAAAGATTTCATTAATATTTCTACACATAGTTTTTCTTTTAGCTATAGATAGTTATTTTTTCTGCTGTTTGCAAAATCCTATAAAGAATGTTTCAATACAGTCATAGGTGAATTTAGATAGGATTTTACCACCTTTTTACTTTACAAGTTTTTCGAGTTTTAAAGCTGTATTTTTTTTAGACTGATAAGACCCTGTGGAGGAAAATATTTATAATAGCATCGACTGTATATTTAGTATCTGATATATTCTTCGTTTTCTTTGCCGCTGGTGAAATTCAATGGTGGGATGCCATAAAGGATGAAAAAATTGAAAACGATATTTCTGAGGATGCAAAGAAGGAAGAAAACTTGAAATACATGACTACGAAAGCGTAACATAGCGTATTTTATTGAATAAATCGTGTTCATATTTTTTATTAATACTGTGATTATACTAGTAGGAACTAACAATAAATAATTAAAATAAAATTAATAAATTTTCTCTCGATCTATAACACTTATTTTAGAAATTAAGTTAATTTAAAAAAATATTTTACCAATTTTATGATACACGCCTTATTTACAATTGGTACGTCAAAATTAGGGCAATATTTATTTGACTTTAAGGAACGTAAACATACTGAATTTGTCTCATTATTGTAATGAAAGCTATAACAAAACAATGGATACACTGATCAATAAAAATCTTATAAATGTACATAATAAGTACAACAAACCTCACATAAAAACCTTGTCTATAAAAAATAAGAGAACAGACCAAAAGCACGATCCACTTCACCGCTGTATTTCCACCTTAAATGAAAACTGATAACTTAACCCCTTGTGATATAGGCAACCCATGTTACATTTGCGTATATCAGCCGTTGCGTATACGCAGTCTCACTCGACCGCGACACCGCTGTATTTCCACCTTAAATGAAAACTGGTAACTTGACCCCCTGTGATATATGCAACCCATATTACATTTACGTATATCAGCCGTTGCACATGGTAGTCTCAGTCGAGCGCGACATATTACTTTGAAATAAAGAGATATTATTATTTTCACTCAATTTGTACAACAGACAACCTATATCAGTTAGTTGCAATTCTAACACATCACGTATTTGCAAGCAGGCACCTATTTGTAGCGAGCTGTACACTTTTGTGTTCTACCGTCAGCATCGCTGTACAACTTTTAGGTAATTTCCCGACACGGTAGGTAATGTAATTGGCAAGCGCAGCAGCCTAATCGATAGTAGCGCGGCCTTTTCGGCAGCAATGTACAAATTTTTGCTCGAATAATATAAAGTCATACATTTTCAGTCTGTGACGTCAGACGCGGTTATGTAATAAATTTAAGTAATGGCAGGTCAAATTTTAATTCGCTACTTATTGATTAATCAGTAAACATTAAATTCAATCGCAAAATAAATCATCTGCCAAGGAAATCTTCGAACAAAAATAATTTAGGGTCATTGTAAGTGTTGGCCAGTTTATTAGCATTTTCCAGCTCGAGCAGTGTATATGTAGATGAGCGTACAAATATCGGATGCGCAGTGGATTCATAAAAAATAAAATCGATTACAACAAATCTCAAAAGTGAGCCTGCTGGTCTTCTCTCTATTGTGCCGCGACACCGCTGTCTTTTGACCTTGAACAAAAACTGGTAACTCTACCACATATACGAAAACAGAAACATTTCCAATATTAAAAGTTATGAGCAAAATTTAGGGATGAAAAAGTTTGAAGCAAAATACCAATATTATGTTTTTTTTTCTGAGTTTGAAAGCTTGTAAGATCAACTTTTAGAATTCCAGGCGCGGGTATTTAAGAGGTAAAGAAAAGATGAGTAAGTAATTCAATATATATCGTTCCAGGCCAAAGACAAATATTATTTTACCGCAATTATCATTTGTTAAAATCAATGTAAAATGATTGCACGATAAGCCAAGCGGTGCTGTATTTTTTTATATCGCCAAAATTACACATTTTTAGACGTTTACTAATAGAGAGTTAGTACAGTGACATACGGAAAAAATGTTTTATATTTTATTATCGTTTATAAAAGACTAGAAATATTACCATTATTTAAAACGTTAATAGTTTGGTGTGCGATATCACAATGAGTGCTATTGAGGAAATTCCTAGAGGTAAGTCAAAGATTTACTATCGAAATATACATATTTTTAACTACACCACTCTATGACCACTGGTGATCAAGATAATTTTTTTATATCGCGGTATATTTGCATACCAATATAGTATAGATATTGAGATCGTAGCCAGTTCTGTCATGGTCCTGTATGATCGCTTATACCAAGACAACCCCTAAACCGATTTAGATTATGTTGTTTAATTTTTTTGAGAATATTCTAAGCTATTGCACATCATTCTTATGGCTTCAAGAGGCTAAGCTGTAAAATTAAAATAAAAAAAGTTTACCCTTTGAAAATTGTCGCCATTTACTTGGGGGTGGTTCCCATTTCCTCTGGAGGAGTAGGCAAGAAAGTAACCATCGGATCTGATATAGAATTATATTGTAATAGAGAAATCGGTAAAGGTGTTTACACAGAACTTCCCTCTTTATTTGTAGATGGCGGTCACTCTAAAAAATTAATAATAACGAAATGACACTCAAAATAATAATCGGAATATAGTTATCACTATTATTACAAAGAAAACCTGATAATTTTTGGACAAAAATATATACAGAGTGCTCATCCAACAACAAAAGTTCAACACTAAATGACAGGTGCCAAATATGGAAGGGTTGCGCAAATACCTTTACAAATGTCCACCACAGTTGAATTATTTCTTGGGATGACCACCCTGTACATTTTTCAATAAAAGTATAATAGGTGCATATGCCAAATATTATTGCCATCTGTCACATTTTCAATTCCTCGTTCACGTGGAGTGGAAGTATAGCGGTGGTTACAATTTTTTTTTTTTTTAATTTTTCAAAAATGTCATAATTTTGTTCTTCTGAAATATGTTAGAATGTCATGAAAGTTGTAAATTTTAAATTTGTGCAAAAAGAAATTTTTTCCATCTATTCTAGTGGTAAAATATTTTTTCAAGATGGTAAAAAAATATTGTAACATTTTTTTCCGAAATAGGTTTGGAATGTCAAGAAGGAAATTTTAATTTTGAGTAAAAACAAATTTTTCATCTATTCTATAGTAGTGATACATAGATTAAAACTTTTCAAACATTTTTTAAAATTTTTCAAAAATATATTTAAATTTGTTTTTGTTCAAATAGGTTTAGAATGCCGTGGAAACGTGGAAATTTTAAATTTGAACAAAGAAAAAAATTTTTCCATCTATTTTAGTGGTAAAATTTTTTGAAAAATTGTAAAAGAATTTTCTAAAATTTTGTTTTCTTAAATAGGTTTAGAACGCTATGAAACATGAAAATTTTAAATTTGAAAAAAGAAAAAAAAATTCCATCAATTTTAGTGGTAAATTTTTTTTCAAAAATGTTGGTAAAAAAATTAAAAAGAAATTTTTTTTGAAATGGGTTTAGAATGCCATGAATCGTGGAAATTTTAAATTAGAAGAAAGAATATTTTTTTTCATGGTAAAAAATTTTTTAAAAATATTGGTGAAAAAAAATTTCAAATTTTTTTCTTCCTGAAATAGGTTAAGCGTGTCATGAAACGTAGAAATTTTAAATCTGAGCAAAAAAAAAAATTTTCATCTAGGTAAAAAAAAATTCAAAAATGTTGGTGAAAATATTTTCAAAATATTTTTTCCTGAAATAGGTTAAGCGTGTCATGAAACGTGGAAATTTAAAATTTGAGCAAAAAATTTTTTTTTTCATTATTTATTCCCTTCAGACGGTCCACCCTGTATATTTTCCAGTGAAATTTCTACCATTTCTTCGCTGACAGTAGCGTCAACTACCTACCAAATTTGACTGGTCTCCGTCAAGTAGTTTTTTAGTAAATGCACCAACAGACAGACAGACAGACAGACAGACAGACTGACTGACTGACTGACGGAATTGAAAAACCTATATTTTCGAAATCTATGTGTTCTGAAACGTCAGAATCCGAAAAAATCTCGGAGGGTGATTTTTTCTCGAATACAATATTAAAAAATCGGTAAAGGTCTTTACACAGAACTTCCCTCGTTATTTGTGCATGGCGGTCACTCTAAAAAATTAATAATTACGAAATGACATTGAGAATAATAATCGGAATATAGTTATTGCTATTATTACAAAGAAAACTTGATAAGTTTTGGTCAAAAAAATATACAGATTGCTCATCCAACAGCAAAAGCTCAATACTAAATAACAGGTGCCACATATGGCAGTCTTGCGCAAATATCTTTACAAATGTCCACAATGACTGAATTATTTCTTGGGATGACCACCCTGTACATTTTTCAATAAAAGTATAATAGGTGTATATGTCAGATATTATTGCCATCCGTCACATCAATCCAACATTCGCGTAATGGAGTGGAAGTATAGTGGTGGTTAAAAAATTTCATTTTTATTTTAATTTTTCAAAAATGTTAAAAAAAAATTTAAAATTTTTTCTTCTGGAATAGGTTTAAAATGTCAAACGTAGAAATTTTAAATTTGAGCAAAAAGGAAAGTTTCCGTCTATTCTATAATAGTGGTAAAAGAAGTTTAAGATTTAAAAATTACATATTTTTTTTAAATAGGTTTAGAATGTCATGAAACGTGAAACTTTTAAATTTGAGTAAAGAAAGTTTCCATCTATACTAGTGTTAATTTTTTTTTCCAAACTGGTAACAAAATGTTGCCAAAATTTTTTTTTCCGAAATTGGTTTGGAATGTCATGAAACGTGGAAATTTTAAATTTGAACAAACCAAATTTTTCGTCTATTCTATAGTAGTGATAATTAGATTAAAAAAATTTTCAAAAACATTTTTAAATTTGTTTGAATAGTTTTAGAATGCCATGGAAACGTGGATAGTTTAAATCTGAACAAAGAAAAAAAATTCCATCTTGGTGGTAAATTTTTTTAAAAATAGTAAACAAAATTTCTAATTTTTCTTTCAAATAGACGCTATGAAACGTGGAAATTTTAAATTTGAAGAAATTAAAAAAAAATCCATCTAAGTATTTTAGTGGTAAAAAAAATTTCAAAAATGTTGGTAAAAAAAAAATTCTAATTTTTTCTGAATCAGGCTTAGAATGCCATGAAACGTGGAAATTTTAAATTTGAAGAAAAAAAAATTATCATTTTAGTAGAAAAAAATTTTTCAAAAATGTTGGTGAAAAAAATTTTCAATTTTTTTTTCTTTTTTCAGAAATAGGTTTAGCGTGTCATGAAACGTGGAAATTTTAAATTTGAACAATTTTTTTTTTTTATCTTGGTAAAAATTTTTTCAAAAATGGTGAAAAAAATTTTCAAAATTTTTTTTTTCAGAAATAGGTTTAACGTGTCATGAAACGTGAAATTTTAAATTTGAGCAAAAAAAAAATTTTTTTATCTTGGTAAAAATTTTTTCAAAAATGTTGGTGAAATAAATTTTCAAAAATTTTTTTTCCAGAAATAGGATTAGCGCGTCATGAAACGTGGAAATTTTAAATTTGAGCGAAAAAAAATTTTTTTCATTATTTATTCCGTTTAGACGGTCCACCCTGTATATTTTCCAGTGAAATTTCTACCATTTCTGCGCTGACAGTAGCGTCAACTACCTGCCAAATTTGACTGCTCTCCGTAAAGCAGTTTTTTAGTAAATGCACCAACAGACAGACAGACAGACAGACAGACAGACAGACAGACAGACAGACAGACCGACAGACAGACAGACAGACTGACGGAATTGAAAAACCTATATTTTCGTAATCTCCGTGATCTGAAACGTCAGAATCCGTAAAAATCTCGGAGGGTGATTTTTTCTCGAATACAATACTTCCCTTCGGTATGCGAGGGAAGTAAAAGGTAGTTTAACATTTTTCATGAAAATTTATACTTTCCAAGTTATAACCATTTTGAATATTACAATTTTAGCTTTAAAAAATCGGTACCTTGGGACTGTTTCTCCTAAATAACTCGGAAGTCTTACATTTATGGAAAAAGTGGTATGGTACAAAAAATAAGATTATAAAATTACAAGTATTTCAATTTTCGTTTATTTCTATAGGATTAATAATTCTAAAAATATGATGGTTTAATAATGGCGCTCGAACGTTTATCAGTCGAGATATAATGTTTAAATCTCAAATATGTCAAAAACAGTCAATATCATGTTATTAAAGACATGGAATAGAAATTAAAAGGCTTCAAGCCCTTTGATATAATTTATTTTCTATCCGTATAACTTGAAATATATATACTGTTCAGGGCCGTCGGGAGAAAATCGGGGCCCGAGGAGTAGATACGACTCCTTCAATATAAATTTCGAAGAGCATTCATAATAATAAACTATTTATCTCTAAAAAAATTTCGAAGAGCGGGGAGGAGTATTCCTTAGGATTGAATATTTATTTCAATCGGAATTTTGAAGAGCGCGGGGTGATATTCCTTAGAATTAATAGTCCGGGAGCCAGGTGAAAATTTGGTCAATTATTTCTTCTCGAACGAAAATTAGTGAGACGCATCAGGGAGTTGTATCATAATGCCTCGTGAACGTCAGCTGCGGTTCCGTGGGTGGGATGAGCGGCAATAGCCTGAGAAAAAAAATTTTTTTTTACTTATTTCCTCCTGACTAAAAATTTGTGAAACTATGGCCTATCCAATATCTTGAAGAAAAAAAAAGTCAGCTGACTATAACATGGTGTATTATACGTCAGCTGGTCGCTTGAGCATGAAAAAAAAATTATACATTCAATGATCTTCACTAAATGGTTTTAAGTGAGAATTTGTTTTTTACAAAAGACGCAATAAGGCGTTACGTTAGACAATTTTATTTTGTGTTTAACGGTCACTATACTAATTCTTCTTGAACACTCTCTACGACTGACTACTTATTCTATTGTGATCGCCTACTCGTGTGATGGATTCTGTAATGCTATTGGTCAAATGGCCATAAACTGGTGATAACAGATAACACTCATCGCGGTTTCGGTACAGGTGCGTACTCAGACTCAGTTGGAAGTACGTCGTTGTTGTATCTGTTTACTTTTCATTTCATTGTTTAAATTGCATCTTTGTAAATATCGTCTCTTGTGATATGATTATTGTTTTTTATTTATATGCTTTGAGAGTATATTAAATAAGTCTGTTTGCCTCTCGGGCATCGGTGTATCAAATATATCAAGGACACCTAAAAATGTCTAGTAGCGCGGATACAGCTGATGAGCCCACAGAAATTTGTTTGTCTCCTCATAAAAAAAGGTCGAAAAAGTCTCATTTCGACGTAAAGACCAAGGAAATGATTTTAAGCGTGTATAAGCATGAGATTCAAGAAAATCCTATATTACTCAAAGATGAAATTGTAAAAATAGTGGCAAATATGACAGGAGTGTGTGGCCGCAGTGTTTACAAAATTGTCAGTAGCATACAGAGTATACCACTAACCATAAATTTAAGGAGTCAAAACCAACCAAAACCGTAAAAAAATTGTTGGATTTCGATCGAAATGCAATCAGGAGAAAAGTTCATCAATATTTCTATAGAAACAAACTTCCTACTTATTATGCTCCCGCTTAACTTCTGCGTTACAACTTTCAAGGTATCAGCTGACGATTTTTCCACCGAGGTACAGCCAGCTGACATTTATATTCATTCGCAGTAGCATATAAGCTGTCATCAGGTAAATTTTTAGTTGAGGAAATCATTGAATGTATTTTTTTTTCATGTTCAAGCCACCAGCTGACGTATAATACACCATGTTATAGTCAGCTGATTTTTTTTTTCTTCACGATATTGGATTAGCTATAGTTTCACAAATTTTTAGTGAGGAGAAAATGACTAAAAAATATATTTTTTTCTCCGTACGTGGGAGGCTACCGCCGCTCATCCCACCCACGGAACCGCAGCTGACGTTCACGAGGCTTCATAATACAACTCTATGATGCATTCTACTAACTGCCGCTTGAGAGGGGCTTGGTCATGAAAATCTGTCGCTGGCTCCCGGTCTATAAATATTTATCGCAGAGGACATTTTGAAGTGCGGGGAAGTGATATTCCTCGGAATTAAATATTTATCACGGCGGTTGATGCCATTGTAAAGAGAGCCTAACAATTTCATATTTATCTCATTATAAACAATACAAGTCATTCGGAACTCGTTATTACTTCCATCACACTAATCATTTAAAAGTATACCTCTCACGTTTTACCTAATGCAAATGCAAATCTCCAACTTCGGTAGAACCCGGGCCTCCTCAAAACCGCTGGCCCTTCTCAAAAACCACCGGGTCCGAGGGGAAACACACCCGACCCCCCCCCCCTCCTCTCGACGGGCTTTCAATGTTGTTTAAAAGTGAATTATTTTTTGTTTGCTTAAAATTGTAATGAAACATATAGGCTAGGAAATGAAGCATTTTGGCTCGCAATTTTTTCGTCCAGCATGGATTTACTTGAAATTTTCACAGAAGGTAGGGAGTAGCCCAAGGATAATTTTCTATATCATGCCGCTGTACGCTAAAAATTTGGGGGTGGTTGCCACCCCATCTCGGGGGTGGAAATTTTTCATTACATTTTAACCATGGAAATCGATGGAAAAAGTAATTCTAAGAAAAAAATGTTCTTTACGTTTTCTTCGTAAAACTAATATTTTTCGAGTTATTCGCGGTTGAAAATAACAGTTTTTCGACGAAAAAATCGAATTTTTTAGAGGGTTTTTTGAGAATAACTCGAAAAATATGCATTTAATCAAAAAAACTGTAGATATCAAAATTGTAGCTTTTAGAAAAACAAACAAAATCCTTTTTTTATAATTTTTCTATGACCAATACAAGCCGAGATACGGCATGTTAAAGGTTAGCTTTTTTCGTCAAATGCATAATTTGAAATATTCAAAGCCAAATAACGGGAAAACTTTGCATTTTTCGAGGAAAACTTACAGAATCTTTTTTCAAGTATACAATTAGACCTTTCAAACAAAAAAAGTTTCTAACATAAAAATTGAGCGACTTATGATCAAAATAAGGTCGGTACCTACTTTTTTCTACGAAAAAAATCAGTGAAAACAACCCCCTAACTACCCTCCTAATTAAAATTGATCTTCACCCTTCTGTAAATCTTTTTATATATGTATTATCAATACACCTAAGAAGTTTGACCTATTTAAAATGCCTAATTTTAGAAAAATTGGAGTTTAAAGATAAATTGATTTTTTGCAATTTCGTATTTTTCACCCTTTTCTTCAAAATATCTCCGAAAATACTGGAGATACGAAAAAAATTATAGAGTACTAAATTGTAGCTTTTTTAATAACTAAAATTTTCCTGTGCATAGATTTTCTTTACAGTGAATATTTAGCGAGGTATAGCTGTTTAAAACCTCTATTTACGAGCAAACACCCCCTTATTCGAGCCCTTTAAACTCACCCCACTTAAAAACTAAGGGATCTTACGGAATTTAATTCACATAGTCTTATAGCTCTTGAAAAACCCTACAAAATCATTTTTGAAAACACTTTTTATCACCAAAAATGAAGGAGCTATGTTTATGAAACGAATTAATTTTTTTTTTCGAAAAATTCGAATAGCCCGCTTGGGAGTGTAATAGAGCATTTTCAATATATATAATACCACAGAACCGGTTTTTTCGGCAGTAATACGTTATAATATGTTCCACTTTCTCCATTCAAATCGAAAGACAGAAAAGAAGAAACATCTGCTCATGTGTGTGAGTGTATATTTCGTTGATTCCTCGCCAGTGTGTTCTAAAGTTCGACAGTTATTAAGGGTGGTTTTTAAGGGTTGAAATATTATGATATGATATCCTAAAGCATAAAACAATCATTATTTAACCAATCAAAACCAAATTTTACCCATATTAAGGTTTACAATGTTTTTATATAATTTTTGACAATAAGGGGTAGTTTACACCCCTAAAAATAATCAACGCCCATGAGCATGATATAGAATATGAAGTACAGGGTGAGATGATCCTAATCCCAAATTTTTATGCAAATCGATGCAAGCCGAAATCATTCTTTTAGGATAAATAAATTTTTTATATATAGCTCCAACAAGGGTGGTTTTAAGGGTTGAAATATTATGATATTATATCCTAAAGCATAAAACAATCATTATTTAACTAATCCAAACCAAATGTTGACCATATTAAAGTTTAAAATGTTATTTTATAATTTTTTACAATTAGGGGTAGTTTTCACCCTTAAAAAACCAAAAGCGTACAACGGCTCAATATAGAAAATGAACTAGAGGGTGAAATGAGCCTGATCCCAAATTTTTGTACAAATCGATGCTGGACGAAAAAATTGCGAGGTTCTGTCATTTTTTCAGCTTCATTTCCTGTACTAATATTCTTTATAGGATTTTGCAAACAGCAGAAAAAACTATCCATGAAAACAAAAAGAAAAAACTATTAGTAAAATTATTGATTTACAATCTTTGCATTCTTTAGATAACCTGAATTCTGGTTATGCTAGCAATTAAAATCCTAAAATGAATTTGTCCTTTTGGACAATTCTCATTCTAACACTAGTTTCTACACCATCCCCTACGGCTATGCAGAGTAAGCCAGCATCCACATAACCCCATACGGCTATGAAGATTCACTAAAAATGAGAACAAGGGCCTAAAATGAATTTATTTACGTACCTCGTCTTTTGGAAAATTTTTCATTCAAATGGATTACATTTTCATGAAATTTCTTATTCTATTTCTTGGAAATGCTTAGCCTTTAAAACTTTTTTAGCCCTTATTCTGGAGCTCATCAGAAAGACACAAAGCCAGTCACACGATGTTCCTTGCAAAAACCAAGATTATTACTTGTTATTTTAGGCCCTTGTTCCCATTTTAACTGAATCTTCATATCCATAGGGGGTTATGTGAATAAGAAAGACAAATTCATTTTAAGCTTTTAATTGCTAGCTTAACCAGAATTCAGGTTATCGAAAGAATGTAAAGATTGTAAATCAATAATTTTACTAATAATTGTTTCTTCTTGTTCCCATAGATACTTCTTTCTGTTGTTTGCAAAATCCTATAAAGAATATGTTTCATTATAACGATGTTATGTTTTAACAATGAACATTTCGTAATTTTTTTAAATATGAGAATTAGGATTTTCCTGCTATCAATGGCCCTAGAAGAGAAATTAAAAAAATCTGTACCAGTTTTTATTAATATAAGTATTACTAATAGTGGAGTAGATTTGGCATTTGAAAAACAAGTGCCTTTAAAAAAAAATTCCCATCTTATAGAGGACGACTTTCCCCACTTCCCTGACACTTTCACATCCGAGATCTAGGTGTCGGAGGGGGGGGGGGGGACTGTTAAACATATGGAAAATCGGTTTCTCTCAGTTTGCGCGTGATCGGGGAGATGGTGAAAGAATTTTTTCAGATAAGTAAGAAAGGTCTCCTCGAGCCGCGTAAACTGGTTTTTGGTTTTTTTAAATCGGCCAATTAGGGCCGGAGATATCGCCGCCTGAAGATATTGAGTTTCAGGGTAGTAAAAGGAGGTATGAGGGGTGTTTAAGAGATAGGGGATGGGGTTAGGATGGTAATTTTTTTTCTATTGTGGGTGGTTATAGGAAGAGGTCAAAGTCGCGGGGGGGGGGCTCTCTCGGGCAATGAGGGAAGGAGAGGGAGGTGGGAACGTGCAAAGAAGGAAGACGACCATATCTATCGGTTCTAATAGGGCGATATTAAAAAATAAAAATAGCGTTTCTTCCTTTTTTGATCAGCTATAATGCTGGATAGGTAGGAAATAATTTTCGCCGAAAATGTAAAAATGGGGGCAAAAGAAAAATTTTTTTTTTCAAAACGATTTTTTTTTATTAAGAAAAAATGTCAGACTTACCTTTCTGACCTTCGATTTCCCTTTGGGTGTGTGAGTGAAAGGGGGTAGAGGCACCGCCTACTCTCCCGCCGCTGCAGCTGCTGAATGAAAAGAAATAAATTTATAAGTCTAACTCGCGCGCGTAGCGCAAAATGCCGTCCGATCGAATTTTTATTTTTTTTTAATAAGAGAAATTTGTTCTCTTTAAAATGAGCCCTGGCAGAAGGGCGTAGGACTTTCCTTTGCTCTTCTGCAGGGCTTAAACTTCAAGTTGTCGCCCTGCCTGTCGTAATGAAGGAATTTGAAAATTTATTGTTTCATTTAAAAGGGGATGAAAATCCACGTTTATTAGGAGCATTTTATCTCCCCCCACTCACCCCCTTCATAAAAAAAAATCGTTTTGCAAAAAACACATTTTATCTGTTGCCCCCATTTTTACATTTTCGGCGAAAATTATTTACTACCTGTCCAACATTATAGCTGCTCAAAGAAGGAAGAAATCCCATTTTTATTTTTCAAAATCGCCCTATTACAACGGGAGATATGGCCGTTTTCCCTTTTTGCACGTTCTCCCCTCCCTCTCCTTCCCTAATTGCCCTAGAGAGCTCCTTCCGCGGCCTCGACCTCTTCCTATAACTACCCACAACAGAAAAAAAATTACCATCCTAACCCCATACCTTATCTCTTAAACACCCCTCATACCTCCTGTCCGACCCCTTTTCCTACCCTGAAACTCAATCCCTTCAAACTGCTATATCTCCGGCCCTAATTGGCCGATTTTGAAAAACCAGTTTACGCGCCTCGAGGAGACCTTTCTTTTTTGTCTGAAACATTTTTTTGTCCGTCTCCCCGATCGCGCGCAAACTGAGAATAACCGATTTTCCGTATGTTTATTAGCTCACCCCTCCCCCCCGCACCACCTAGATCTCGGATGTGATGGGCAATTTTTTTTTTTTTTTTGTTGAAAAAGGCACTTGTTTTTCACCCCCTTTTTTCTGCCAGATCTACTCCACTGTAACATGCTCTAATTTTGAGAGCTTCAATTTATCAAAAGTTTTGAAGAAATATGAGACTTAAATGTATTTCTTTGTCACTAAAAGTTCAAACCCCAGATTTGTATTCCCGAAACTAATAATTCTATAAACATTTAAAACACCAAATTAATATATCGCTTTTTAAGCTTTATTTATCTACTTATATTGTTATATTTTCCTTTAATGCAATTGTTTTTGGAGTTATTTACAAAATCGTAAAATTTTTCTTAATTTAAAGTATATTTTTTAAAATGGCTGGCTAGCTGGCTGGTTGGGGGTTAAATAGTACTAAATATGGGAAAATAAGTAAATCCAGCTGATAAGAGTACAGAAATTTGGGATTTGGTGTATATACTAGAAATCAAGGCCTCAGACTTCTTTCTAATATTTTTCAAACCACCCCACTACCTCCTTATTAATGGGATTGATAACATAAAACTAAGATATTCACTTGAAAGTTAGTACACGTATGTATTGTAATAATATCTGATTGAGATGATTCCATTGAAGGGGTGGAGGTGGTAGGTTGTGAATAGGGGAAAATATGTAGGGTAAACTAGAAACTTATATATATACGTATATGGTAGAAACCAACGACTCAAACTTTTCTATGACATTTGCCCCAAATATTATTAAAATTCTATGATCAATAATTTCCACATACTAGAGTGCATCTAGTCAAGATATTTCCTTTAAAGTGACTTCGATGAAAAATCTGGATGTGGAAATAGTGATTCCTCAAGCAGCGATTTTTTAAAGCTAAAATCACAATTGTCGTTATAGCTGGGAAAATATAAATTTTCGTGAAAAATTGTAAACCATCTATTTCTCTCTTCTACTTCTCTATACAATATTATTCTATATCAGATTGGCTATTTTAGTTTTTTGCCCACCCCTCTAGAGCCCCCCCCCCAAGTTAAAAGGGCGATTTTTAAAGGGTAACCATTTTTATACTGAATCTTAGAAACTGAATGCAAAAACTTTCGTGAAAATTAATTCACTAGGTACAGACGGGTTTCGAGGTAAAAACCTAAATGCAAAGATTAGATTATACGCACAGACACTCTGTCCAACCTTATGATTAGACACCTACCACCTCACCACTCAAAAGAACAGATCAGCTCTAAAGAAGCTTTATCTTGGAAATTACTGAATTAAAACATTCCCTGGAAGACCAGTCGCTGATAATCATTTTAATTGCAGGCCCACGATTTGGTGAGAGGCATCTTCAATTGACTCTATTGGCTAGTCTTTGTGCACTTGAAGCAAATGTTAGAGCCACCTTACCTACCATAATATCAGCTATGACAAATTCTAGCGTATCTTATAATCACGATATACAAGTAAGATTTTTGTTATTATTCAAATATTTTGGTCTCACTCTTGATTAGGGAAATAATTACGACCCAAGAAGGATGTAAACAGCGGATTTAACGTCGCTAAGACGTCAAAGTATGTATGATCGGATATAGATGCTATGAACAATATGATCATTTTAATGCACACGAACACAATATCTTAATATGTAAATATATTAAGTGAATTTCATATCAGTCAAGGTTATATGGCGACTAAATACACTTCTGGCCACTCGAACTTACACATAGAGACTTTTAGGCAAAATTTAAAGTTTAATATTTTCAACAGGAATGCAAATTTTTGAACGCGGCTTGCAAATTTTAGGAGCTAGTTTTTTTCAGATTAACCTGCATGACGTATATTTATCGTAGGACCATAAGTTTATTATATACGAGGTGATCAGTGAAGTCATGCAATAAATCAAAAAGCTTGTATGAGTGAAATTTCCGCAAAAAATTTTTTTGGTCGTTGCAATATGGTTCCTTACTAAGGTAACATCAATATCTCTAGACGGTTTGTGTCAGTTCTTGGATTAAGGCCCTTAGGCCTTGTACACACTACTCAACATAAAATTTGGATACCGAAATCTTTAAAATGCTATAACTTGACATTAGATTGACGGTTCTTGATGATTTTTGCGGATTTGGAATCCTTATTTCACGTAGATTTTCTATGGTCTAAGCATTTTATTTGAGGGTTGAAATTTACACATTATACCGGGTCGATAATAAACAAAAACGTAGCGACAAGAACAAGTTTATTACATTAAATTCTACAATATACAACATTGCTTAACAACGACCAAAAGTCAGTTCTTAAAAAATTTATAATTCTAATTCTGGTAACTGAAAAAAAATTTAACTAAAAAATTAAAAATTAATTTAATTTAAACTTAAATTAAAATTAAATTAAAATTACCTAATTAAAATTAGGTACATTAATTAAAAAAAAGAGAAGCTAATATTTTGTTGGTCCTCCTGCTCGGAATATTACTTCCCGACATCGATTTGGTAGAGTATCCACAAGATTATTTATAAAATCTTGTGGAATATTCTCCCATTCTTCACGAATGGCCTCACTGAGCGTTTCTAAGGTTTCAGGGGGTACATCAAGAGATCTTACTTTAAGTTTTAAATAAGACCAAACGTGTTCGATGACATTAAGATCCGGAGCCTTTGCAGGCCAGTCCATCTTATTGATGTTTTGTGCCTGCAAAAACTCTGTGATCCTTCGCGCTCTGTGAGGTCGAGCGTTGTCATCCACCAATAGAATTTCTGGGCCGTAATGTCGAGCAAAAGGAACAACAATAGGTTCCAAAATTTCCTCCTGATAAACAGTAGCATTAATGGTTTGGTTGGTAATGAATAGCTCGGTTTTACCATTTCTTATGATACCTCCCCACACTGTAACACCTCCGCCACCAAATGCTTCTTGAGGGGCCATATTTTCCTCCAAATATCGCTGATTTGGCCTTCTCCAAACTAACATTCGGCCATCGGAGTGAAACAAATTAAATCTTGTTTCGTCAGTAAATAAACAATGGCTCCACTCTGCATTACCCCAATTCGCATGCCGATTTGCCCATGCCCGCCTATTCGCTCTATGGCGTTGTAATAACCGCACACATTTTGCTCTGCGACGGGCTCTATAATTTAAAATGTTTGGCATTATGTTATGTTTAAAAAAAAAATCTCACCTCAAGTTGTTTTTATTTAATGTTCTTCTCACTGTTCTGTCCGAAACTCTCACCCCAGTTTGTTGTCTTAAAGAGTCATTTAGTTTTCTAGAGTTCTTTGTTCTATTCCGCATAGTTTCTCTCATTAAAATTCTTTTGGTTCTTTGGTTTATTTTTTTTGTATGTCCACCCCCATGCCCATAATTATGATCACCAGTAGTTTCGACGCGGCGGTTCAAATTATAAATTGTCTTTCGGCTGACATTGTAAATGTGCGCAACTTGCTGTTTTGACATTCCTTCGTTGAGAAGTCGAATGCAATTTTCCCTTTCTGCCGTGGTTATGCTAGGTTAGGTTAGGTTAGGTTAGGTTAGGTTAAACGTGGTTAAACGCCTCATATTAATTAAACTTTACAAAATTATAACATTGAAATATGTCAGATTATTTCTAAAATAATGTAAACAGTTTTTAATTCCATAGCAACAAATTTGTTTTTCCAATGCCTACTTTGAAATTGACGCGTCGCGTAGAAATTACACCCGATCATAATTATGGGCATGGGGGTGGACAAATAACTCTGTAAAACTGAATGATTCTTTGAGACAACAAACTGGGGTGTGAGTTTCGAACAGAACAGTGAGAAGAACATTAAATAAAAACAACTTGAGGTGAGAATTTATTTTTACAAAAACTTAAATAATGCCAAACTTTAGAGCGCGTCGTACCCTACGTTTTTGTTTATTATCGACCCGGTATAAAGTGTAAATTTCAACCCTCAAATAAAATGCTTAGACCATAGAAAATCTAAGTGAAATAAGGATTCCAAATCCGCAAAAATCATCAAGAACCGTCAATCCAATGTCAAGTTATAGCATTTTAAAGATTTCGGTATCCAAATTTTATGTTGAGTAGTGTGTACAAGGCCTAAGGGCCTTAATCCAAAAACTGACAAAACCGTCTAGAGATATTGATGTTACTTTAGTAAGGAACCATATTGCAACGACCAAAAAAATTTTTTGCGGAAATTTCACTCATACAAACTTTTTGATTTTTTGCATGACTTCATTGATCACCCCGTATATACTAAACTTATGGTCCTACGATAAATATACGTCATGCAGCTTAATCCGAAAAAAACTAGCTCTTAAAATTTGCAAGCCGCGTTCAAAAATTTGCATTCCTGTTGAAAATATTGAACTTTAAATTTTGCCTAAAAGTCTCTATGTGTAAGTTCGAGTGGCCAGCAGTTTAGTTCCAAACTAGACTTGTGAGGTGTGATCGGTGTATTAATGACGTAAATACATCTATACGGCCATTACTCATTACTATAGGTAAAATATTGGGACATTTTCTAGAGTGGCTTGACAATATTGTATCAGGGGGAGGTTAAAATGCACAAAAACTTTAGAATGAACTTTGAAAATAGCTACTTGTGCATTAAGAGTGCAAAGGGATATATTGCCACTCTGAGCGAGAAGTTTTCGATCTCGCGAGAGCGGCAATGTCACTTTGCGCTCGAATTATACACAGGATTTTTTCTACAACCGGTGTTTTTATAAAAATGTTGGGTAAAAATTAATAATTATTGATAACCCCAAATTTGACAGTTCAGATTTCAAAACGCGAGTCTCAATTTGCGCTACTTTGTCGCTAGACGAGTGACAAAGTAAAAAAAACGTTCTCTCCTCGGAAAAGTGCAAGTTTGCGCTTTCTTTTGGAAGCGCAAAGTTACACTTTTCGCTCGGTTGTAGAAAAATTAAATTATATCCAATTATCGTTGAACAAATGTTTATAAGTGATAAAGAAAAAACGGTTCTTTACAACGAATACCTCACCTTTAACTGCACAAAATATACTCTAGGAACTTAAAAGAACCACCCGAAGAATAGCGCACAATATAGAATACACTCACGATTCCTAATCTGCCCTCATAAGTCAAAACGCGTATGTCAGTAGAGTCGGGTCCAGTTTAAAAAGAACGATATATGAATTAATATTGCACATAGGTTTTCACTATCTCTTGCACACAAACGTAAAGCTATAGCCTATCCGCATTGTCAATGTATGTCTACCAAGATTCTTTCCCACTTCTTTTCAGACGGAATTATGAAATGTGCACCGAGGAGTGAGAAACATAGTCATAAGCTCAGCGATTCTCAAACTGTGTGTGATTTGACGACGAATATTATTTATTTCCGTGAACTAATACCACTCTAAACATTAAAAACGTCTTTATATGAAATATTTAAGTTATTTTTAGTGGTAAATAGTGGTTATTCATCCGTCAAACGAACAATGTCAAACCACTAAGTCTTCCAATTTTCTAGTATGCAGATATTACACGTTTTAGAGTAGACTGAACAGGATCGCGTAGCTCAATCGGTAAGATGCTCGAACAGCAATACATATAAATGGGACTGTTGCGAGATCGATCCCTAACACTTCTACTTTTTTTATTTGATTAAGATCTAACTTTATTTTCCCCAAAAATGTGTCTTTTATTACTACTAGCTCGTGTTTATCTCTAATAAAATCTACTTTCTTACGCTACATATTAAAACACGAATGGCGAAATGTGCGTCGAGTAGATAAATTATTCAAGTGTAGTGTTTTAGTGTTTATGAAAACGTGTCAATGCGTTGTTCTTTCAGAACTGTTTTAATTTATTTGTTTCAAAGTTATTGTAAATTTTTTTAATATACTTACATTTTGTCAACCAAAATTTTTATTTATTACCGCTAAAAGAAAATTAATTTATTTCCGTTACTCTCATAGAGATTTCAGATTTTTTTTGTTGTATAAAATACTTTATTTTTACTGACATCGTTTCCCCTACTAACACTACGATCCTATCCTTTCCTGGCAATAAATGCCCAAACCTTCCCGTGTTTCTTGCTGGACTGTAGCAATATTTTTTCTGATCACTCATTGTTATTGACTAAATTGGATAATTTATTTTTTGTTATCAGTTTCATTTCTGCCCGAACCTATATACCTACAGGGTCCGTCATAAAGTTGGCTACATATGGGAAAAATTTGTATTATTGAGATTTATAAGAAATACTATATCAGGGGTTCGTTTCTTTTTTTTATATGCAAATACCTTTATTCAACTAAAATACATAAAGTTTTTGTCGAAACTAATCAATAATGAAATAGACACAAGAGTTTATGATTTTTCATATAGTAATTAATGGTAGGGATAAAATTTGCACTTTTTTATTTTCCTCATATCTGCTTCAAAATTGATATATGGGGTCCTTGTTGTATTCTATATGCACTTTTTCTTCATAACATTTTTCGATATCTTAACAATTTGACCCATTTTTCGGTACCACCGTCAACTATTTTTTACAGTCCTGCCAAACCGGAGATCACATGACATGTGTCAAAATGTAATTTTTTGTTGTTGGACATGCATAAACAAATCCCCAATAGTTTTTTAGAATGGTCAAAAATACAATGTTTTCCCATATGTAGCCATCTTTATGGCAGACACTGTATAATCAGAATTCCACTAAAATTATGAAGTTACTAAATTAATAATCTTAACATTTTATGATATCTTTCCTATGTTTTTATAATTATTAAGGGATGTCATTGCTGTTACAGGGGAACAGAATTGTTTGAGAACGACTGGTATTTCTTATGCGTCAAATAAAATCTTAGTTCAGACGTTTTAGCAGCAATGACACAAAGTTTAAATTGTACCCGACTCTATCTGCTAACTCTGAGACATTTGACACTTTATTTTTTTTATGAAGGTGGTGAGTGGCGGGGATAAACTGCTCCTAAAAGACGGGGATTCTCATCCCCTTTAAAATGAAAAAATAATTTTTCAAATTCCTTTATTACGACAGGCAGGACGACAACTTGAAGCTCAAGCCCTACAGAAGGGTAAAGGAAAGCCCTACGCCCTTCTGCCAGGGCTTATTTTAAAGAGAACAAATTTCCCTTTTTATTAAAAAAAAATCAATTCGATCGGACAGTAACTTGCGCTACGCGCGCGAGTTACACTTAAATTTATTTCTTTTGAATCAGCAGCTGCAGCGGCGGGAGAGTAGGCGTGGCCTCTACCCTCTCTACTTTCTCGCCGCTCTCACTTACACACTCACAAAGGGAAATCGAAGGTCAGAAAGGTATTTTCTTACTTTTTATTGGGTATTTTGCCACTGAAAAATATTTAAAAATGTTAATGAAAAAACCTCTGTGCCAAACGGATCAGAAAAGCTGTCAGAGAATCATTTTAACAATAGTCATCTAATGGTCAGTTTTGATGTAGTAAGCCTATTTACAAATGTTCCTGTAGATAAAACAATAATAATAATTAAAAACAAATTGCAACAAGATGGGAATTTGGCGAATAGAACTAAGTTAAGCATTGAAACTATAATTGAATTACTTACACTTTGCATTAAAACAACATACTTTCAATTAAGTAATGACTTCTATCAACAAGACTTTGGGACGGCCATGGGTTCTTCATTATCTCCAATATTAAGTAACATTTTCATGGAAAATTTCGAGGAAAGTAATATTAATAATCTAGCTTTTAAACCCATTGTATGGTGGAGATATGTAGATGACATTTTTGCTATATTGCCTTATAGTAAAGAATGTTTAAGTAATTTTTTGAATCAGATTAACGAAAAAGAACCTTCAATTAAATTTACAATAGAAATAGAGAATAATAATGAATTACCTTTCTTAGATATTTTAATTAAAAAATTAGATAGCACATACCAAACCAGTGTGTATAGAAAACAAACACACACAAACAGGTACTTAAATTTCAATTCAAATCAACATATTAGTGTTAAGAAAGGTGTTGTTAAGTGTTTGTATGACAGGGCCAAAATTATTTCTTCAAATGATGTAATATTAAAGAACGAAAAACAATTTATAAAAACTGTCTTATTAAATAATCAATATCCTGAGAGTTTTGTTGATAGTCAGTTATTGAACATTGGTAGTAGAGAGAATATACTATCACAACCTGAGGTATTTAGGTCAATGGCAGTAATTCCATATATACATGGTATATCGGATAAATTACAAAAAATTGGGAATAGGTTTTCCGTACGAACGGTTTTTCAAACGGGTTCCACGCTAAGATCGGTTTTATCAAGAACCAAACCTCCAAATATTGTTCAAAACTCAAAAAATTGTATTTATAGTGTTCCGTGTGAGTGCGGAAAACATTACGTAGGTGAATCATCTAGACCTTTCAACGTAAGGCTTGGTGAACATGGAAATTACGCTAGAAGGGGAGAATTTGAAAAATCCAAAATTTGTGATCACGCATGGGATAATAATCATAGAATTAAATGGGACTCGGCGAAGATTTTGGAAAAAGCGAGCAACGGAACTAAAAGAAAACTAAAGAATCCGCGATTATTTTATTAAACGAGGATAGATGCGTTTCTAATTATTCAATAGATTTTTGTACTAGTTGGTTGCCCATCCTTAGAGACGAAGTAAGTAAAAATAAGATAAATATAATTTAATGTCTCACGTGGCTATGGAAATACATAAACAAAGAACTGTCATGGTTGACGGCCAAAAAAGTTTTGAGAACGGAAGTAGATTCTCTTCCGAAACGTTAACTTCCTATAGCTTTGATTTTGAGTTTTTAGTTTATAACATTGTTCTAGTTTATATATTTTTAGGTGTGAGACTTTTTGAAACAGTCAAGTACTCAAGAACCAACCTCTGTCTGATCCGTTTGGCGCAGAGGATTTTTCATTAAAATTTTTAAATATTTTTCAGTGGCAAAATACCCAATAAAAAGTAAGAAAATCTGAATATGCCACAAATAAACAATTACAGACAATGTCGGAAAGGTAAGTCTGACATTAGCCCCTAATAAAAAAAATCGTTATGAAAAAAAATACATTTTTTCTTTTGCCCCCCATTTTTACATTTTCGGCGAAAATTATTTCCTACCTATCCAATATTACAGTTGATCAAAAAAGGAAGAAGTCCAATTTTGATTTTTTAAAATCGCCCTATTAGAACCGGAGATATGGCCGTTTTCCCTTTCTGCACGTTCCCCCCTCCCTTTCCTTCCCTAATTGCCCTAGAGAGCTCCCCCCGTGGCCTCGACCTCATCCTATAACCACCCACAACAGAAAAAAAAATTACCATCCTAATCCCATACCTCCTGTCCGATCCCTTTTCCTACTTTAAACTCCATCCTTTCAAACGGCCATATCTCCGGCCCTAATTGGCCGATTTTAAAAAACCAAAAATCAGTTTACGCGCCTCGGGGAGGCCTTTCTTTTTTATTCGAAATATTTTTTTGTCCGTCTCCCCGATCGCGCGAAAATTGAGAAAAACCGATTTTCCATATGTTTAACAGCCCCCCTCCCCACCTAGATTTCGGATGTGAAAGTGTCAGGGAAGTAGAGAAAGTCGTCCTCTATAAGACGGATTTTATTTTAAAGGCACTTGTTTTTCAAATGCCAGATCTACTCCACTAAAATTCAATCGCTTGTAAAAGAATCAACAAAGGGGCGACAAAACATCTAATTACATGTTTATGCTTAGTGATGCATGAACTTTTATAATTGGCACCTGAATGTTAAAACAGATGTAATTCATTTATGATGATTATTAGGGTAAAGTAGATATTAATAGAACAGTTAAGAAAACAAAATATGTATAAAAGAGCCAATTTAAAGCATCATGTAAACAACTTAAATACAATAATCCACATAAAAGAGCCATGGACCAGAAATATAAAGATCATTGGAATGTGCACCAGAAATTAAGTTAATAAAATAGACATGCAGAAACGACTAAAATAAATATAAAAGTACCTAATATTAAATACAACTACAAGAACAAAAGAGCCATAGAAACGAAACAAATAATTTTAACACTAAAATGGTTTCAGGAAAATTTTGTACCTAGTACATTTAAAAAAATCTTGTTAAACACTAGAAAAGGACTTATCGACAGTCATGGGCTAAGTAGACTACAAATTTGCGGGAGGAAGTACATGCATTTAGTGTCTCCCCTTTTTAATTAACCGGATGCAAAAGAGCAGGATAATTTGTGAGTTCCAAAAGTACTCAAATCGATACATGTTTCAAATACTTTCAGACTAACAAACATATTATAATATCGTCATTCGACTGGGGGTACATCGTTCTTCCAATAATTGGCGGGAAACTAGCTACAACGTTTGGAACAAAATGGATCGCAACTTTTGCCGTTTTACTTAATTCCGTAGCATTTGCACTGATTCCATGGGTAGCTGATTGCTGCGGAGCAACGGGAGTCATCATTGTTAGAGTCATTCAAGGATTATTCGCAGGACTATACTCGACTTTATGTTATCATGCTCTTGCACAATGGACACCCCTGCAGGAGATGTCTATAACTGTAGCAGCGTTAAACAGTGGTAAGTATATATATATATTTTGTCTTTTCCTAGGGTTTCGTGGGTGTTGAATGAAGTGCTGTTGTACTTCCTGGTGTAGTTGATAGGCTCCTTGCAGGATCCATGATTGTCTACGCTTTTCATAGAGAGTAGAGGGCCACTAACACGGTAGACAGGCGCGAATGCGCGCCCTAGGCCCTAGCATATATAAGAAACCGCACAACACGGAGAATGTCGATTCAGCGAGCAACGACGAGCAGCATTAGGCAGCTCTCTGCAAGAACCTAATGATGACAGATGAGATTCCGCCGAAACGTCGTTTAGACAACTGTGGCTCCTGCAGGAGCAACTACGCGGGAAAACACCCGGAAATACAACAACACTTCATTTTACTATTTATTCATTGTACAGAAAATTAAAGACAGTTGAGTTTAGGCTACTTTATGGGGAGTATGCTTTAATGTTCGCTTCTTCTTTTGTGAGTGGCACGTTGTTTAAAGCCGCCAGCCCGACATTTTCCAGGAGATTTCTTTCGCCGTTTAAATTTTGGTTTTCTTGATAAACCATTGCGCTAAGAGAAGAAGGATCTCCCTAATAAGTAAAATTTAGGCAAAAATATTGCTATCTTAAGGCAAAACAGATGGGGACACATCTCCTCCACCTGTGTCCCCAGAATAGACCACCACTGCCCATTCATTCTGGGCTATTTATATGATTGATAAATGTTTGATCAGCATATTCCCTACATACGTAGAGCGTTCGGAAACTTACGGTTTGATGTTATTAATTAGTAATTGTAATCCGACACTCTATATCATTTATTATGTTAGGAATGCTTTATGCTGTATATTTTATAGATTGGAAAATAAATGACATTGAATTAAGTTTTTTTATTATTGATTGATGATATAAATGACATTGAATTAAGTTTTTTTATTATTGATTTAAATTTTAACATTCTTTAATTTAGGTTTCCTATGTTTGTATTTATTTGTAGGGAATATGCTAATAAGGATATTTTACCAAAGCATAGAGAAGTACATGTGACAATACGTAGTAAAAACAATCGTTTATTTCTCGAGTTGCATTATAAGCTAGCAGTTTATCCTATATTAACTTTTTTTAGGATACTCTCTGGGCTACATGATGACAGTGGGGCCTAGCGGGTATATTTGCCAGTCTTCGGCCGGATGGCCAGCAACCTATTATTTGTTCTGTGGCATAGGTGTTCTGTGGACTATACCTTGGTTTATTTATTCAGCCAACAGCCCAAGCGAACACAAAACAATTACTATTCAGGAGAAGATGTACATTCAAGCTTCGCTGGCTAGTCGGGAAAGGAACAAGGTAAAGTGTTGATAAAACCAAAGCCTACAGTCTGTAAGTTGCTTTGTCTAATAATAGTACAGTGAATATGAGCGAATATTTTGAAATTTTAGTGGTGAATATATACCTATAAAGTGAGTTTTTAGAGATAACCACATCTGATTTTAGTCAGGTGCGTCCGATTCTAGGATGGAAAAAGGGGGTCGATTTTCAAAAAAAAAAAGTATTAGCGATATTTTTAGAAAAGAACTAGTACGATATTAATGTATAATATTGTGAAATCAATAAAAACAGGAAACGTAATAAGAGATCTTAATTTTGAAAAAATTAATAATCCTCCATTTCCGAAACTGTATGCCCATCAAGCTCCTCATGTACGAAGATTTTTAACCGAAGCAGCATATGTTCCAAGAGATTTGCTATTTAATGAAAATCTCTCAACTAAAAAGTTATACAAAGCTCTAATTGATCAAAACAAATTAACTCCGAATAGTGTAAAAAAAGGTAAATAAAAAAATTGGAATCATATTTTTGACAACATTAACAATAACATTATGGATCATAAACAGAAAAGTCTTGTTTATCTTCTAGCGCACGATGCATATCCCTTTCAGAAAAATTTGCTTAAAGTAGGAAAAGCACAAAGTGATAAATGTACTATTTGTAATGTTGAACAAGAAACACTCAAACATAAGTTTCTCTGTTATAACCAAGTCATACTAATTTCAACTTACTTGCTACATACAGTTAAAAATTTTACAGAAATAGAACTCAATTTGACAGATATTATATCTTATAATTTCAAATACAACGACAAACAGATACATACAATGGTTATATTTTTTGTGACAAACACGATTAGGTATATTTTAGAAAATACTTACCCAGTGCAATTTAGTGATTATAAGACATATATTATAAAACATTGTCAGGTCTTAAGAAATATAAATGTACGAAAATACGAAAAGTTCAAAAATGTTTTAGGGTAATTTAATAACAGAATTTGTGTTGTACTCTTGTGTGTAGGTACGTGTATGTATATAAGTGTGTATAGAAGTAGAAACTTATTGTAGTGTAAGGTGGTAATCTTTGATAAATAAAGTTAAAAAAAAAAAAAAGTATGAATTGATTTTACAAAAGGATAATTATATTTAATAACACAGCCTCACAAAAAAAAAATCAGAACAACGAACTAACCCATGTACCTATCCGTATGTATTCTCGGTCGCTGAACTCGGACCCGATGTCAAAAAAGATCATACAGTCCCAAAATCATTAGCTAAAGTCAAAAAGCACCGTGTTGTACACTCAAAGTGTACTGGAATGGGGTTTTAGGTACGAAAATAGTTGTTATATCTTAATCAATCGAATTATACAAGTTAAGGTTAAGCAGCAGCGTACATACAAAAGATATGAAACTCACCCCCACGAAGGGGCGAGAACTACCTCCCATATATAAAAAAATCGATCTGAAACAGCAATAACTGTTGATAAAGATCGAAATGTCTAAGTTTTGTAAAAGTGATAAGAAACTGCATCGGATCCCACGTAATTTTCATGAACTGCCCCGATAAGGTTGAGAACAACCACCCCTAAGTTTAAAGAACACGAGAAATATAAGAAAAAATGTAATATCCAACAGGATTACTAAAATAGAACTAGAAACTTACGTACCATCAACGTCCTATAGTGTCTACCCTCAGAGGGTATGAAAACTACCCCCTATGTAAGATTTAACTATAAAAAGTTACAGTGGCTTCTATAAAAATTCGAAGCAACTGCGTTGTGTGGAAGTGAGAAGAAACTAGATGCTGTGCTTGAAAACCACCTCCACGGGATTACGAGATGCCACCCCTTTATTTTATATCCCTTTGGGGTCCCTAATCACAATGATAGGACATGAGTTTCAAATTTTGAGTGTACAACATGAGTTTTCTCAATCTTAGCATCTATAATAATGTAAATCCTATTAGTTTCTCTGTTTTTCCAGCATTCTACGGATATAGATATGACATGGTGGGGCACCGGATTCAGATTCAGCAAGCCAAAATACACTGGGGATGATTGGCCTGGTCCTGGTCCGTGTCATCCACATTTGTGTGTGTGTGTGTAGTTTCAATATGATTTAATTGTTTTAGTCAAGAACTGTGCATCTGACGAGAAAATTGCAAGAGACCGTTTTTATCTAGAATTGATCAGGCTAATCAGGAAAAACATCGACATGGAAAAATGTCAGTGGCGTACCACATTTTACGTAAATAATATCAGAGGACATGCTCGTAGGGACGCCACTGGTGGAGCGATAAAATAATTTTTCTAATTAAAATATGTGGCTCTATATCCTATTAACACATACCAAAATTGAAAATAATATCTAAAATGTTTTCTGAGATATTAAAGAATAACGACTAGAAAAAAAATATCAACAATATAGCAAAAAATTCAAGCCGTTGCGGACATAAGTATGTTGTTGCGAATTTTTCTTCATAAAATGACCTAAGGAATCACACTCTGAAAAATTAAGGAACACCCTGTATATATTCACCACCAAAATTTCAAAATATTAGGATATGAGATAAGCGAGATGTGAGGGTGTGTTCACCTTAAGTGAGTCACACTATTTAATAAAACTTACCCACTATACTGACGCAGCCATTTTGAATTTTTAAATTTGAAGCACAAAATAATCTGCGTCCTCAAAAATCCATCACACCAATTTTCGGATATTAATAGTAAAGGAAATACATAATTTTAGGTTGCAAAATTCGCGGTAGTTCTGGACATAGGCCTGTTTTATGCTTTTCGGGTCGCTGAATCCGAATTTTCAACTTCCCACCAAAAATTCCCCCCGCAACCCAGCCAAATTTTTTTATAAAGATAAAATATCGTTTTTTTTGGGAAAAAAATTGTTGTTTAGTGTATTTTAGAGAAAAACTATCTGCAAATTCGGAAAGTGGACTAAAGTTGCGACAAAAAAGATCATATGATATTTTGACGTAGGGGAACGGGTAAAGTGTCAGCGCGTCTCAGAACATACGACTCAGTGCCGTACGCGCGCCGTGACTTCAGACGGTAACTGCGTGGTTTTCGCCGCTTTCGCGACCTTGGCTATTTATCGCTGCCTCCCATTTTGTTACAGTTATGTTAGTCGAGCATTATGCCCCAGTGGCCTAGTGCAGCGTTGGTAAATTTTTCGACTTGCATATCCGTAGACAAGCTCAAAAAAATCCGTAGAATCTGATACTAAATCCGTAGCACCTGATTGATCATAAATCCGTGAAAATTTTAACACAATGTAATAAATATTCAAAATAATGAATTTGGACTACTTTGTTTTATTATATTATATTTGTAATGTCAAACGTAGAAATTTTAAATTTGAGCAAAAAGGAAAGTTTCCTTCTATTCTATAGTAGTGGTAAAAATGGTTTAAAATTTAAAAATTATGTATTTTTTTTAATAGGTTTAGAATGCTATGAAACGTGAAAATTTTAAATTTGAGCAAATTAAAAAAAAATCGATCTATTTTAGTGGTAAAAACTTTTTGAAAAACGTTGGTGGAAAAAAAATTCAATTTTTTTTTTTTTGAAATAGGTTTAGAATGTCATGAAATGTGAAACTTTTAAAGAGCAAGAAAAAGTTTCCATCTAATCTAGTGTTAAATTTTTTTCCAAACTGGTAACAAAATGTTGCAAATTTTTTTTTTTCGAAATTGGTTTGGAATGTCATGAAACGTGGAAATTTTAAATTTGAGCAAAAAAATGTTTCGTCTATTCTATAGTAGTGTAAATACATTAAACATGTTTGTTTGAATAGTTTTAGAATGCCATGGAAACGTGGATAATTTAAATATTACAAAGAAAAAAGATTCAATCTTAGTGGTAAAATTTTTTAAAAATAGTAAAACAAATTTCTAATTTTTCTTTTAAATAAATTTAGAACGCAATGAAACGTGGAAATTTTAAATTTGAAGAAATAAAAAAAAATTTTCCATCTGTTTTAGTGGTAAAAAATTTTTCAAATATGTTGGTAAAATAAATTTTCAAAAAAAATATTTTTTGAATCAGGCTTAGAATGCCATGAAACGTGGAAATTTTAAATTTGAAGAAAGAAAAAAAATTTTTTCAACTATTCTAGTAAAAAAATTTTCAAAAATGTTTTTTCCCGAAATAGGTTTAGCGTGTCATGAAACGTGGAAATTTTAAATTTGAGCGAAAAAAAATTTTTTTCACTATTTATTCCGTTTAGACTGTCCACCCTGTATATTTTCCAATGAAAATTTTACCATTTCTTCGCTGTCAGTAGGGTCAACTACCTACCAAATTTGACTGCTCTCCGTCAAGTACTTTTTTAGTTAATGCACCAACAGACAGACAGACAGACAGACTGGCGGGATTGAAAAACCTATATTTTCGTAATCTCCGTGATCTGAAACGTCAGAATCCGAAAAAATCTCGGAGGGTGATTTTTTCTCGAATACAATACTTCCCTTCGGTATGCGAGGGAAGTAAAAAGCAATAATATATTTACATTTTAACACACTTCTTTCATTTTACAGAATATTCCATGGAGAGCTATACTCACCTCCTTGCCCATGTCAGCAATTATCATTTCCGTTGCAGCCAAAGGTTGCATGGACTCTCTCGTACTAAATGAAATACCCACTCATATGAGCACGAAATTTGAACCTATAACGGTAAGCGCTATTCCCTTCGTATTATATTGTAACTGATGACTAATTTCTAAGGTGTCTCTCGAAAGTGGTATTTGGGTAGCTAGCGAAAAACTGAATCATAAAACCTATATTTCTATTGCAAAATTTGGATTAAGGAGGTCAAAAATATATAAGGGTAGGGGGTCCATCCTTTGCAAATTATATTTCTTGTTTTGTGTGTCTGTGTAATGGGTCATTTAATCAAATTGTATAGGACAGCCTCTAGTGCGTTTATACGAGGTAATCATCGAATATATTTTTTTTGTATGTGGATTTTCTACGGCTGGTGGCGCTTCTCCATCCACAGTTTCCATATTTTGCTGTCAAGGCATTCTTCCTCGGATTAATTTCTTGATTCCATCGCCTCATCCAGGACGCCTCTCGAGCTTGCTCTATAGGCCTTGCTATCTTTTTTCTCTCTGGTGGTATCCATTTCAAAATTTTCCTCGGTTCTCGTTCATTTCGTATGACTCAGATATTTGTGAATCAGCTATTAGCAAAAGCACACTTTGAGACGTATTAAATTAACAATAACAATAACATTTCTTTACTTCAAAGAAATTATTTACAATTATATAACAACAAAAGGAAAAGGCGTCACATACATCATACAACATTCTATCTGTAGGGGAAAACGAAAATATGCTTCCTATCCCAGTGTTCCACGTGAAAAATATTGATCTAAATGGTATGGTTCCAAAAACATCAGTTATTTAAGTTCTGTCTTAAACAAAATTTTTCATACAAGATGGTAATTTATGATATATTTTAATGCACATGTAATAAGGGTTTTTTTCTGTTAGTGTCAAATTATGCTTTGGAATGTAATATCTATTGTTCTTGTATTATGTTAATGTGGTGGATAATTAAGCAAAAACTTATGTTTGTTCTTAAAAATCAACACAAGACAATCATACATGTACGTACCACAAATGGTCATGATTTTATTTCATTTAATTTTGTCTCTGCAAAAGTCTGTGTAATTCAATTTGAGCATAATTCTGATAACCCACTTTTGTGTTATAAGCACTTTTTGAATGTCCGAATAAATCCCCAGAAAATTATTCTACACCTAAGTGTTGCCACGATATATAATTTTTAGAGTTCTTATATTGAAATATTTACCAATTACTCTTATACTATAACAAATTTTGTTTAATTTTAAACACAATGGATCGATTTTATTCTCCCAATCTAAGAATCCATCTAAACTGCTGGCCACTCGAACTTACACATATAGACTTTTAGGCAAAATTTAAAGTTCAATATTTTCAACAGGAATGCAAATTTTTGAACGCGGCTTGCAAATTTTAAGACCTAGTTTTTTTCGGATTAAGCTGCATGACGTATATTTATCGTAGGACCATAAGTTTATTATATACGGGGTGATCAATGAAGTCATGCAAAAAATCAAAAAGTTTGTATGAGTGAAATTTCCGCAAAAAATTTTTTTGGTCGTTGCAATATGGTTCCTTACTGAGGTAACATCAATATCTCTAGACGGTTTTGTCAGTTTTTGGATTAAGGCCCTTAGGCCTTGTACACACTACTCAACATAAAATTTGGATACCGAAATCTTTAAAATGCTATAACTTGACATTGGATTGACGGTTCTTGATGATTTTTGCGGATTTGGAATCCTTATTTCACGTAGATTTTCTATGGTCTAAGCATTTTATTTGAGGGTTGAAATTTACACATTATACCGGGTCGATAATAAACAAAAACGTAGAGTACGACGCGCTCTAAAGTTTGGCATTATTTAAGTTTTTGTAAAAATAAATTCTCACCTCAAGTTGTTTTTATTTAATGTTCTTCTCACTGTTCTGTCCGAAACTCACACCCCAGTTTGTTGTCTCAAAGAATCATTCAGTTTTACAGAGTTCTTTGTCCACCCCCATGCCCATAATTATGATCGGGTGTAATTTCTACGCGACGCGTCGATTTCAAAGTAGACATTGGAAAAACAAATTTGTTGCTATGGAATTAAAAACTGTTTACATTATTTTAGAAATAATCTGACATATTTCAATGCTATAATTTTGTAAAGTTTAATTAATATGAGGCATTTAACCACGGCAGAAAGGGAAAATTGCATTCGATTTTTCAACGAAGGAATGTCAAAACAGCAAGTTGCGCACATTTACAATGTCAGCCGAAAGACAATTTATAATTTGAACCGCCGCGTCGAAACTACTGGTGATCATAATTATGGGCATGGGGGTGGACATACAAAAAAAATAAACCAAAGAACCGAAAGAATTTTAATGAGAGAAACTATGCGGAATAGAACAAAGAACTCTAGAAAACTAAATGACTCTTTAAGACAACAAACTGGGGTGAGAGTTTCGGACAGAACAGTGAGAAGAACATTAAATAAAAACAACTTGAGGTGAGATTTTTTTTTTTAAACATAACATAATGCCAAACATTTTAAATTATAGAGCCCGTCGCAGAGCAAAATATGTGCGGTTAGTACAACGCCATAGAGCGAATAGGCGGGCATGGGCAAATCGGCATGCGAATTGGGGTAATGCAGAGTGGAGCCATTGTTTATTTACTGACGAAACAAGATTTAATTTGTTTCACTCCGATGGCCGAATGTTAGTTTAGAGAAGGCCAAATCAGCGATATTTGGGAGGAAAATATGGCCCCTCAAGGAGCATTTGGTGGCGGAGGTGTTACAGTGTGGGGAGGTATCATAAGAAATGGTAAAACCGAGCTATTCATTACCAACCAAACCATTAATGCTACTGTTTATCAGGAGGAAATTTTGGAACCTATTGTTGTTCCTTTTGCTCGACATTATGGCCCAGAAATTCTATTGGTGGATGACAACGCTCGATTTCACAGAGCGCGAAAGATCACAGAGTTTTTGCAGGCATAAAACATCAATAGGATGGACTGGCCTGCAAAGTCTCCGGATCTTAATGTCATCGAACACGTTTGGTCTTATTTAAAACTTAAAGTAAGATCTCTTGATGTACCCCCTGAAACCTTAGAAACGCTCAGTGAGGCTATTCGTGAAGAATGGGAGAATATTCCACAAGATTTTATAAATAATCTTGTGGATACTCTACCAAATCGATGTCGGGAAGTAATATTCCGAGCAGGAAGACCAACAAAATATTAGCTTCTCTTTTTTTTAATTAATGTACCTAATTTTAATTAGGTAATTTTAATTTAATTTTAATTTAAGTTTAAATTAAACTAATTTTTAATTTTTTAGTTAATTTTTTTTTCAGTTATTAAAAATTACCAGAATTAGAATTATACATTTTTTAAGAATTGACTTTTAGTCGTTGTTAAGCAATGTTGTATATTGTAGAATTTAATGTAATAAACTTGTTCTTGTCGCTACGTTTTTGTTTATTATCGACCCGGTATAATGTGTAAATTTCAACCCTCAAATAAAATGCTTAGACCATAGAAAATCTACGTGAAATAAGGATTCCAAATCCGCAAAAATCATCAAGAACCGTCAATCCAATGTCAAGTTATAGCATTTTAAAAATTTCGGTATCCAAATTTTATGTTGAGTAGTGTGTACAAGGCCTAAGGGCCTTAATCCAAAAACTGACAAAACCGTCTAGAGATATTGATGTTACCTTAGTAAGGAACCATATTGCAACGACCAAAAAAATTTTTTGCGGAAATTTCACTCATACAAACTTTTTGATTTTTTGCATGACTTCATTGATCACCCCGTATATAATAAACTAATGGTCCTACGATAAATATACGTCATGCAGCTTAATCCGAAAAAAACTAGTTCTTAAAATTTGCAAGCCGCGTTCAAAAATTTGCATTCCTGTTGAACATATTGAACATTAAATTTTGCCTAAAAGTCTCTATGTGTAAGTTCGAGTGGCCAGCAGTGTATTTGAACACCCAAGAATTTTGTATTTCCCACTAAATTTCTTTGTTTGTTTGAAATGGTAATATTTTCAGGAGTTTCCATTCTTACTTGTTTTGTTCTAAATAGCATAATATTAGTTTCTTCTCTGTTTAAGATAAACCAGTTTAGATCGTACTATTCATTTGTGTTTGAAAATAAATCATTACATTCCTGTGTTAATTCAGGATAAGTTTCTGCTCCTGCCAAGATATTGTTATTATCTGCGTAACTTGTGATACTATACTCATTCCTTACAACATTAGAGGTGTTTCAGAATCTCATGAGCCGCGAAATGCGCAAAAGGCAAAGTTTAATCTGAGTTATAAGTATGTTTTTGAAGACACTGGAGGCTGCCTTGCTGTATACATAAACAAGAGCTCGGGATAAATTGTAAACAATAAATATAATATTTTTAAGAAGTGTAACTGAGTCAACAGGACGGATTATGTCTCTGCGCATCTGAAGGTCACGGCTCATGAGGTTTTAAAACACCTCTACATAAGTCATTTACTTAATGATAAGCAGAATTAGACCAATTATGCTACCTTGTGGTATCCCAATATTATTATATAAGATTTCTGACTTAGTTTCACCATTTCTTATCATTTTTACCCTCAAACGATGATCTGAAAGATCTTATCCACTCCAGTGCGTTCCCTCTAATTCCATATTTTTCTAATTTTATTAACATTAAACTATGATTCATAGGAGTAAATAATGTCACACAGTTATTAATATGAAAGCGTTTTCTTGGTTAATTTTGAAGTCCATAGACTGTAAAAAATTCAAGTTTTTTGTATTTCGCGCTAATATCAAAAATCTTTCAGAAAATATAACATGCATGAAAAAAAAAGCTAAATGAGCCCATTATTGACAGATTGTCTTCTTTTATTTGCAGAGTGGGCTAACATTGTGTCTACCTTATTTCCTTCGGACTATTACCATAGTTCTCGGTGGATGGATTTCCGACTGGTTGGTAAATAAACATTACCTTTCTAGAACGGTTACAAGAAAAATATTTAACACAGTTGGTAAGTTTTAATTGAAAACATAAATTGAATACATTGGGAAGTTCAGTTTCTAATTAGCAATCCTAAAATGGCCATCCATAGAGAATACGGAATGAAGCTAGATGTAAATATGATATTATATTCCCAGATCGCTTGTTGGCGTTTGTATGTAGCTGTTGAATAAGTTGCAAATCTTTCGGATCCACTTGCAGCTTTTTAAACGCTACATCATAATAGAACCCTCTTCTGTATGGATCCGTCGAGTACCTTAATTGTTATAAATTATTATTTAACACCATTTCTCTTGTTCTCGGCGCCTCTTGGGTAGATACGAAATATTGATATGTTTAAAATTAAAATAAGAAAACAATAATTTTTTCGATTAACTCGCTTTAACTCAAAAACAGAACAGAACAGAACAGAAGCACAGAATGAGCAACAATGTTATCACTACATATTTGTGGACAAACTTTTTAATAAAGGTCAAATTTTAGTAGAGTAACAGAAAATTTTCCTGAGGCTATGGCGATCAAATGCGAGAATTTGTAGGAGTGTAAGTAGCAAGCGGGAAACTTCTGTTTTTTTTTTTTAAAGAGACCAAGCATATTGGGAAAAAATTAAAATAAAACATGGAGAAAACTGTGTTTAATTGAAACCATTTTTCTAGGATCAGCAGAAATTTGGCCGGCGCGGCGGCGGCACGATGAAACGAAAAATCATCGTTACGTGCCGCGGAGAACTATAGGAGATTTCGTCGGATCGACTGTTTCCGAGATTAAGGATGCTACTAGTAAAGTGAACTTCATATTTCTAAGTCAAATAAAAAATTCCCGACAAAGGAGTGAACACGGCGCGAGACGTGGCGAGACACCAAAAAAAAGCCATAAAACTCGACCATAAAATTGTCAAAGCCGACGTAATTTATTGCGGCTCAGGACCGTACTTAAAATTATTGTGCCGTGAGTTACAATCTAATTAATTTAATGTATGGTTGATAACTAAATAGTTATTTGTTACAGTGATAATGATAAATTTAAAAAAATTATTCTGTTTTGCTTGTGTTAAGATAGGAATAATATTTTATATATTGGTGGAGCATTGATGAATTTTATTAGTCTAAATTAAAATTATACCAAATATACTTTTGTCCTACCTGCCCTTTTATTAATAATCTTGAACCTAAATCCTATCATTATTATCCAGCGCCGAAGTATTGCTTGACTAACTGAGACTGCACCATTTGTTTTCAGTTCCATATGTATTGATTCCACCGTTGGTACCTAATTTTCCATATACTTGCTATAAATTAAATCTCTTAACAATAGACGGAATCTAATGCTCGTGCTGCTCCATTATCCGATCTAACTTTTCGATTAGGTACCACATCCTTAATTATTCTATAGATAGACCGTTCTGAAATTTCTGTTAAGTAGGCCGTTTTTCCACGGCTCCTTTTTCACCTTCACTTTATTTTATATTTTAGAAACGTTTAAAACTACTTTTTTAGTATGTTCGCATAAATATTGTCTAGAACTTTTCTCTGTAATTTGCGAGCCATTACCATTTCCCATATCTTCGTTAAATTCTGTGCTGGTGCTAGGTTGAGGATCTTCCTAAGGCCTGAATATTATCACAATATTATTTTACCACAGCCACTAAAAAACAGAAAACACTCGAATATTTCACCATCCGCCGGAATATGTTTACACAACTACATAAAATACGCTTAAACAAAGAGCAGTTTCACTTATCTGTTAAAGTATTATACATTCTAGGCACTTACAATCAAAATAAAATGTAAACACAATGTATTATTGTATGAAGCACATAACCTATATATTCTAAATATAACACAACTCGTTCGAAATATCTCGGAAGACTGTAGTGACCGTTAGATCGTAAAATATTTTAGGAGTGAGTGGCGTAATTATTAGAAATTATAACTGATACTGGCGAGTTTCCCTTAATTTCTTATTTTAATCCCTGCCCCACTCTATCCTGGTGGCAATCGGCGGCAAAGCTTTGAAATTTTTTATCTGACAGAAATATAAAGTTTACTTTACGCGAATCATGATTTTCTTGAAAGAATAATTATTTTATTTCTTCAATCTTATATATAATTATTAGGGTACCTACAGGGGGTTACCAGTGGCGACAGGGGGCTACAACTCTAGCAAAACATTTTTTCCCATTGTCGATCTATTGACGCCGAATTAGGCCCAAACGCTTCTAGGGCCATTTTACCATGCTTATTCTGCTATGCCCTTTTAAGGATTCTTGCAGTCACTTTTTTCACTACATTTTCAGTACAACAACCATTTTCAGAATATTTGTCAAAATTAAATGCTTCTAGACCACTGCCCAATTGTCAATATTTTCTCAATAAACTTTTGAAAAAAGAAATAGTTTTAGTTCACTATTCACAATTATTACAAATCGTCTTTTTTAGGAACAATCATACCTGCTATTGCTGTACCATTCTTAGGATACTGCACAGATGATCAATATAAAATTACTCTACTAATTGTAATTGTTGCATCCGCGGCGACTTACGATGGATGTATGGTGAATATTATGGACATATCTCCCACATTTTGTGCCACACTACGTGGCATAACGTCGTTTTTCTATACTATCTTTTTATTTTTATTGCCGCTTGCTGTTGATACTATGATCAAAAATGACCCATCTGATGGACACGAGGTAGGTTACATTAAATATTCTGCTACTTTTCCAAATTATTGGCAGGAGTTGGGAAGATATGCTTAAATGAGAGACAACTATGTCCCTATTTAGAAAATCGTTCGAGTGTAGTAAGAATCAATGCTTGGCCCTATTCTACTCGGTGTACCTCAGGGATTTATATTAGGCCCCTTGATATTTATAACACAGAACCACAAGAAAAAAGCACCTTAAACTTAAGATTTCTAACTCTTGTGATATAGTTACGTAGATCACCCCTAACTAGAGGCATCATACCCAGGGAACAGATAAACAGAGCCGTACTTTGAATTTATCTGTTAAGTCGCGATGCGTTTGCCAATGCTGCATAAGATATTCCTATCTTAACGCAAACAGGGTAAGATTTTTCAGTTTACCAGAAGCATCATAAGTTTCTATCGAAAACACGATTTTTAAATCTCTAGTATTATTTTGTTTATTCTAATACGCAAAAACTTTTGAAGTACGGCTCTGTAGTACTCTTATTAGTTAGTAGTAATTGTCTAATACAACGTTTCGCATCACTAATTAAAACCGTTACTTTTCAGAAGTCAGAATGGAGGATGTTATTTATACAGGTCTCTTGTGTAAATATGTTTGGTGGATTATTTTACGTCTTCTTTGCTTCCGGAAAAATTCAGAGATGGATACCAGTCACTAAGATAAGACTTTATGGTAGTATAAGGAGAACAGACGAGAAAGCAGCGATCGAAAGTAGTCTATAGCTTTATAACTCAGTCAACTTCAGGGTAAAATGGACCCCTACTGATGAAGAACTTAACTTCACTGTAAAACACTGAGGAAATATTATTATAGCTTTAAGTAACAAAATAAACAATGTGTTTCAAATATATCGACAGTAGGCGTAGATTTAATCAAAATACGACGATTTGTTTAATCCTGTGGAGATACTCCACCCTGCGAATTAGTTTCTACAAATATCAAAACACTTAAACATTCCACTCGAACACTCTCACTCGACGCATATTTCGTCAACTATGTTGGCATCATGTGTAGACGATTAAGACTTATCAGCTTCAGATGATGCCACGTGTATCAAGTGACAGTATTCGAGTGTGGTGCTCAAACGTTTTGATATTTGTTGAAACTGCTTCAGAGAGACTGTCACTTGAAGGTTTCGGTCCCCTCCAAAAGGTGTACTGAATGTGAGTGACCCAAAGTTTCACAGAACTTTTACATCCATTCCTTAAATTGTAAGTTTCGTTTCAGGTTCAGTTGAATTAAATTTTGAAATAGTTTTCCTTGTAGAGAATTTCTACGAAAATGTATACGACAATTCTCATTGTAACATGAGTATCACATAGCCTCCTACGGCCATGAAAAGAGAAATAGTCAGTAGATAGGCAATGGAGAAACTTCGATGGCATATGTCCATCCGGAGTGACCGTGGGTGTTGGGGGGTGGTTGGGCGAAGGAGAGGAAGTGTCCAGAAGCTGCCGAAGGTGTTTTGGAATAGGTCTGTATGATTTTAAATAGGTTTGTAAATCGGCTGCACGATTCTAAACAGCTCCCTTCAGATCTGTACGGCTTTCAAACAGCTCTACATGACTTTAAACTTACAGACCTTGTTTTGAAAGCTGTACAGACCTGTTTGGAATCGTACAGCCTGTTTAAAAACATACAGAACTGTGTGAAAGTCGGACAGATCTGTTTACAGTCCTATTCCAAAACACCTTCAGCAGCCTCTGGACACTTAGTCTCCTTCGTCCAACCTCCAGACAACAGCCACGGTCGCTCCGGATGGACACATGTCTTCGAAGTCAGTCTCCCCATTGCCTGTCTACTGACGTAAATGAGCCAGAAATCCCAGAAAGCCTATCTACTCAACAAACAATTAAAATCTACTAAAATTACGCTGATAACCTGCATTTGGTTGTGCTAGAGAAATTACTCTTCATGGTCGTAAGGGGTTATGTGGATACTAGCGTTATAATGAGAATTGTAAATAAATTCGTTTTAGATTATTTAATTGCTAGCATAACCAACCAGAATGCAGGTTATCGATAGAATACAAAGAATTGAAATTAATATTTCTATAGATAGTTTCTCTTTTTATTTTGTACAGATTACTACTTCTACTGTTTGAAAAGGCCTATAAAGAATATGTTTTATAACAATTATATGCAAACAAGGAATAATTCACTTTTAAACAGGTAAATCCACTGCTACTAACCTTGTTTACAAAATACATATAATACACGGACTTCCCCAAGGCATTTGACAGGCTTGATCACGGTACCATGGTAACTTCGGTTTCTCTTGTTGTTTACTGAGTTTCACTAAATCATATTTGCAGGGTCGAATATGATACAATTTGCCCAGAAGCGAGAACGCAAATAAGTCAGCTACTCACAAATATCCGGTGTGCCACAGGGGTTTATACTAGGTCCACTTTTCTTTGTTATGATTATTGACGACACTTTGAAAAGCTTAGATAATAACATCCATTTTCTTTTGTACACAGCTGAGTTAACAATGAATCAGTTTATTGATTCTCATGGTGATTATGTAACTCTTCAAGGTTGTAAATATCATTAATACTTAGTTCAAAAACAAATAGTTGCTTTTGCATCAGCCCTTAATTCCAGCAAGTGCATTGTAATGTCAATTTTCAGAAAAAATCCATGTTCTTTGTTCAAGGACCTAAACAGAAAAATCAGCTTAACACTTCATTGTCATGCCCAGTGACATAGCTTGCAAGTTTAGAATATTTAGCGCTAGACATCCACTAACTGAGATGAACACCAACTGTATTTTTCCATTATCATTTAATAAATATGTGGATGTAGATATGACAGCTAGTCCGCTTATGGAGGCATTGGTTTCATAACAACTAACTATTAGGGTTTCAAATATTTTGCCACTCATTGGCATCTTTATAAAAACTTGCCTGCTATACGCTTCTATTGTATGGCGGTCAATTTATAATTTTAATATTGTATGGATAGAAAGAATTCGCTCTAGATTCTTAAAACCTACACTTTACGGTGTATATTCATTTCCACAAAACATACTGCTGGAAGTCTCAGTCGCAGTCTCAGCAAGCGTCGAATAACCAATTCTACTATTTTTCAATATTGTTAACAATTGTCTAGGTTGTAGGCCTGTCAAATCAAATTAATTATAGAATACCTAAAGTTACTGCTCGTTATAACCAGTCATTTATCGCCCGTATATTTCGAATTAATACCCTTAGAGTATCTCCTTAGGAGGAGCCTGCAAGATGGTCTTTAACTCATGTCAATCTATCTAATTTTCCGTAGAACTTTTTATCCAGCTTTGTCTTTGCATCAGACTCCACAGCCTTAGTATAGCTTTCAACGCTTGGTTTTTCCTCGACAAGTATTTCGAATGTCAATCAAGTTAGGCTTTCGCAATGACATAGCTCATGTGGTGAGATTTCCGCTTCCTCTTGGCAGAACTTGTGTGTTGGCAGACACAGTACACTCATAAGTCTCTTAAGTCGACAGTGACCTGTAATAACACTTGCAGACTCATGGATAGATCCAAAGTTTTATGAAATATTATGGTTGGCACACCTCCAATAATCACCCTGAGTGCTTCAGTGAACTTCATCCAAGGTTTGTAATATGCTTGAAAAATGCAGGGAACAGCGTCGTAAGAAAATCAAGGGGAAAAATAAGGACCAATGTCCTCTTATTTATGAATAACCCGTACAATTTAAAAAGAAAGATGAATACTGGTTTAACCATGATTTAGATTGGTTATAGAGTAAAGTAAGATGTGTATTGTTTTATAAACGTTGCATCTATTTATAATAAATGCAGGTTTTAGTTAAATCAAAGGCGACTTGGACATCCTCCTTTTTAAAGTAAATCTATATCAGGCTATTTATTATCTTCAAACAAAACAAATTCATGATGAAAATTTAAAATATACACTTTTCATCAGTCACGATCACTGTATATACATGTGATGGAATTTTTATGTATAAATATTGTAAATGCGTTATAACTAAATGTAAGTGTTTTTCTAAGATTTATATAAATAAAAAATATCTTAAGTGTGTTTACGAGGTAGATGTACAATAATCAATAAATTAACTAAATGAACAAAAGTCTCAGACCGATTTCTTCTTAGCTTTAACGTTTTTCTTTGCATCACTTGGCTCTGTATCTTCCTCCATGTGAGTTCTCTGATGGTAGAGTCAAACCTCGATCTGGCCGTCGAGCTTACTTTTTGCTTGTAGTGTTTGGTAAGTATGTGATATGAAGTTTCGGAAAACGTAGATATTTAGAATTTCTTCTTTACTCTTTGCCAAAAATCATTTTCAAAATAATATTTGTAAGAGATAATGAGAGTAAAAGTGGTAGGACCGGAAAGAGTTGAAAAAAGTATGTGTCCACTATGTGTCTACTGTAAATCACTCGATTACTTCCACATCCACATAACTTCGATAAGTTGAAATTTTAAATATGAGCGAAAAAATTGTATGACTGTAACTCTGGAACAGTTAAGATATTGACTTGAAATTTTGTATTGTATGTATTATAACAAGTGAAAAAAAACTACATTTTGATATGCTTTTTGTCCAATTTGTTGGGATGATTCATAACATTTTCAGCAGAGGGTCGCAAGATGACTCAGTGCTTTGACATGTTTTATTTTTCTTTTTTTTTTCTTTTTGCATTGACTAAAGTAAAAGCTAACTACATTTTGAAACACGGAAAGGGCATCGGTTCTATTTTTATTTAGTAAATGAAAATAAGGAAGTGAATGATGATATTTTAAATATAACATTATCACTTATCAATTTGTAATATTTTTAAATAATTCTATGGAATGCATTTTCGTAAATAACTCGTTTATTTTAAGTTTTTCGAAAAAACTCTATTTCAGACATTTTTGTCCAAAAAGGTCCATGCCTTATACTGGTTATAGAGATCGATCGACGGAATAGTTAATTTTCGATTTTTATTAGGAAACTGTTCGGAATTTGTAGAATTTATCAAAAATATCAAGTTTTCCAGGATTTGTAGATTCGCTTTTGTTTTCTCAAATTTCTCACAAACGTCAACTAATAGACCTAATCGAGCCCTACAATTGCCATTTTTGAAACTCAAAATCGGACCTTCGGTTCGGGAGTTATTAATTTCTTTGAAAAATCATACTCGGCCCTGGAAAACATACTTGCGGTCAACGGATTCGGGCCGCCAGCAATAGGCTTGATTTGTGGCCCGATACCTTTGATCCCACCAAGTCTCATCGAAATCGATCAATATTCTGGACAGTTATCGTGCTTCCTAGCCCGATATCGAGAAAACCAGTTTTTTGCAAAAAAAATCAATTTTCATTTGTTTTTCGACATAGCCTCTGGTATACTTATTTGTAGAGCTTTGCCAGCGGCACCATTTCCTTTTTGAAATGTCTCGATCCGACTACCCGTTATCGAGTTATTCAATTTCTCCCGAAAAACTCGAAACATCTATATCGGGTAATTCCGGTTTCCGAACGGAGCCGAGCTTCCGGCGTTAAGGTTTTCTAAAGACCTCCTATTAACCACCCAAGTTTCATCGCAATCCGAAAACGGATTAAGGGGGCTGGGCGTGACAGACAGACCGACAGACAGACAGACAGACAGACAGACAGACAGACAGACAGACAGACAGACAGACAGACAGACAGACAGACAGACAGACAGACAGACATACCGACAGACAGACAGACAGACAGACAGACAGACAGACAGACAGACAGACAGACAGACAGACAGACAGACAGACAGACAGACAGACAGACAGACAGACAGACAGACAGACAGACAGACAGACAGACAGACAGACCGACAGACAGACCGACTGACCGACGGACGGAATTTTCCAAATTCGCTCTCGAATCGATAGATATGACTTTCACATCGATCCGACGTTTTTTTTCGGGTTTCGATGGTCCACCGGAAAAATGCTAAACCTATACTACATTTTTTTTCAAACAGTACGAAACTTTTGGGATTTGATGTATATACTAGAAGCGAACATCTGAGATCTTTTATAATATTTTCCATTCCCCCTCCCCACCCCCATTCTACTATTAAAGAGGTTGATAAAATGAAATTGAAATACTGACTTCATATTTGGTATCCTTATGTATTGTAAGAACATCTGGAACTAGATTATATTTTGAGACGATTCCGCTGATGGGCTGGGGGTTAAATAGGGGCAAATAGGAGAAAATAAGCAAAGCAAGCTGGTAAGAGTACAGAAATTTGGGATTTGGTGTATACATTAGAAGCGAAGGCCTCAGATTCTTTAATAACATTTTCCATCCCCCTCCACCACACCCCTACTTCATTATTAAAAGGGTTGATAATATAAAATTGAGATTTTCATTTGAAATTTGGTACACCTATGTATTATACCGACATCTAAAACTAGATTATATTTTGACATGATTCCGTTGAAGGAGTGGGGGTAAGTAGAGGTAAACAGGGAAAAGTAAGTAAAGCAAGCTGGTAAGAGTACAGAAACTTGGGATTGTGTGTATATACTAGTAGCCAAGGCGCCAAATTTGTTTCTAATACTTTTCAACCCACCACCCACCTGCCTTCCATTATCAAAGGGGTGCTAAAATAAAATTGAGATATTCGCTTGAAAATTAGTACACATATGTGTTGTAATGACATCTGATTGAGATAATTCCTCTGAAGGGGTGCGGGGTGGAAAATTATGAATGGGGAAAAATAAGTAGAGCAGGCAAAAACTTAATTTTTGACATATATACTAGAAAATAACGCCTCATGTTTTTCTATGGTATCTGCCCCATGTAATATTAAAATTCTATGACCAAAAATTTCCACATATTGAGTGCAAATATAATCAAGATATTTCCTTTAATGTGACATGGTTGGAAAATCTGGATATGGAAGTAGTGATTCCTTAGGCAGCGGATTTTTGAGTAACCTAAAGTCGATTAAGATTAAGATCGTCTAATTTATACAACATAATTTATCTATTTTTAATGAGACACGTAAAATTTTAAGTGATAATTTTTCAAAAATCTCATTACATTTAGTAAAATATTGTGCTGCTATGAAGTAATATTTTTGTATACGTGTTATTTTTTCCAACTTTTTATCCAAGCAAAAATGTGCCACCATGTTTGTTCAGTTATCTTTGGAGATAAAGCAAAAGTGCATTATTGTTAATATTATTTAGCAAATCTTTCAAACTGTTTAATTAAGTAATTCAAAGGCTATAGCAGAGTAAGCAGTATCAAATCGATCTCAACTTGAATTTCGCTTTTCCCGTGGTGTTTTTTTTTGCGTAAGTGCTCTCATGTTCAATTATGTACATTTAGAAGTTAGTAGATTTACAAAAAAAATTGTTTCAAAAATTATTTATCACTTTGAATTCGCTTCAAACTATGGTAATTTATAGGATTTGAAATGGTGCGTATTCAGTAATATCTTGGAAATGCTGCGATTACTTTATCAAGCAAAAATAAGTTTTTCTAATTTTGAAAAATATTTTATTTTGTTGTAGTTGAGGGACAACTAAAAATATTTTATGAAATAATCTTCATGCTTTAGTAACACATACTAAAAATCTCAGAAGGATTGAGGTGGCAGAACATACTTTACATTTCTCTATAAAATCGTCAAACTCCATTTTTGTTGGTAAATAGACCCTCTTCAACCAAACGAAACAAATTTTTGACATTTTTGTTCACCTGTCCAGAAAAATAAATGTCATCATTGGCATTCTCAAACAGGATATCAAATCAGAAGCTATCGCAAACGCTGGAGCACGCTTTGTCGTTGCTTTGTATAGTGGTGGCATGAAAGAAGAAACTTTGGAAGAAGTCCACTACCTAGAAGTTTATAGATAGAAGCTTTAAGAATGACGAGAATTAAAGGGTGGGACATCAAAATCCAGTTGACTCAATATTTCACTACATACTATTTCATGATGCATAATTTTATCTAGAAATCGAAGAACTCCAATTGATGAATATGTATTTTAAGTTTTCAAATTTAAAAATTTCAGAAAGCGACGCTGAACTTTTTCCAATTTATCGTTAGGAGTGTTAAAACTGGACTACCAGACAAGTGACGCATACTCAAGCCCATATCGCGAGAGAGAAGTAAAATAAAGCATCTTAAAGAAATTCACACTAAATTACATAATCTGATTGTATAATTTATTAAAGAGTTTTTAGTACTTTATCCATTAAAGGTGTGTTTAAGAAATGTTGTTGGCCACTGGTACAAAGATCGCTTTTTTAGGATTAATGTTCAGTAAGGTTAAAAGGTTTGCCTTTGCCTTTTGCATACATGAAATTTATATCATCTGCGTTTATAAAATGGTTCTTTCAGCGTCATGCGCTAATGTTCCTATATTCTTATTGTTATTAAAAACTGAGTCTTTATGTTCTCTAACCCTGTTATCAAACCTACCACCCTGAAAAATATAGAAAGCTACAATCCGTTTATTTAATTTTATATCTACTAGTTTACTCATTTTTTCTTTATTATTAACCAATAATCTGCGTTAAAAATACTTAAATTTACTATTACAAATTTTGGAATATAATTAATAAAATAAAATTATATTTAATACATTTGTTAGGTGTATAGTCCAGCCAAAACAATGTTTAACCTCCTGAAAAATCCGAAAGTTTTGAAACTTCGCATACTTATTTAAAGGTACCTAAGAATGAATATACCGAAAGTCCTTATGAATATGAGGCGAGCTCTAGCGGCAATTAGCGAAAATAGGGCACTTTCTTTGGTTTTTCGTTAATATCTCGGGAACCGTTGGTCGGAGGCAAAAGTTGATTATATACATAATTAAGGCTTATCAAATTTGCTACAAAAATGACTATATACATTTTTCTCGTATTCCCAATGGTTCCCGAGTTATAGGCGCTAAAAGAAAGCGTTATGTGAAAAACCACGCTAGGGCGTGGTAGGGATGCGATACGACTTCAGCTGCATATCGAAAAGGAAAACTTTCCTGTTTCAAGTTGTTCAAGAAGCAAGCTGTACTGTAAGGTATTGCTGACATATTTAACAGCCGAGGTTTATCTCATGAGGCTGTAGCTGCTGCAGGAAACAAAATATTCCTTGCATTGTACAATGCGCCCAGAAAGCAAACCTCTCTTAATATGTACCGTTCCAATGCTTTCACCAAATCTGTATCCAATGCTAAACCCGACCTTTCTGCTCTGCCACCCACAGAAGGAGCAGCAAGACAGCATGCTTTTCGAGTGTACCACCAAATTCAATTTTGGCTTGGGAATGAACTTCCTCCTGTACAGTGGGGTTGGAAGGTGGAAAGCGATCGGCTAATCCCTGTGACAACGGAGGATCCAGCAACACCTGAAGCTGTCCTTAGCCTCGTTTGTTGCACATTTACAACTGGATGTGGGAACAGATGTGGCTGTCGAAAGGCAGGAATAATGTGTACAAGAATTTGTTACAACTGCCATGGCGAATGCTTGAATGGTGTTACTTCCAACCTCGAAAAAGACTTTGATGACCCTGATGATCCCGATGTCATAAACCTTGAAGAAGCAGATCATTCAGTGCAAATAACAAACACTGAACATTTGGTACATAAAGGTCAAAGCAATGTGCTTGCTGGAACCAAAAGTCAGGTGAGATTGCACATTTGCATTTTTTTTATTATTTATTTACCTTGGCAATAGTATACATAAATCGGTTGTCATGTTCATATGTTGTTTTACTGGTCGCTTACTACTTCCTTATATTTACTTCTTCTGTTTTATGTATTTCTTATGTACTTTCTTTTACTTACATGTTTTTATTTGTATAATGGTTCTCTCACACCTTCATCTCATGCATACTTACCTATTGTTTCAGGCAGCAGAAGCTGGCTAAGATAATCAAATTGCAGGGCCTTCTACCAAGAAGCGATTCAGAGCTGATTGATTTTTCTGTACAAAATTTTCCTTGGAATAGCCTCAGGATTTTGTTTGTTCATATATTTCATTGTTTAATATACCTACATCATGTGCCTCATCAATATACATCATAAGTAACGTACATCATGTGCTTTTTATACAAAGTTGTGAAGTTTATCTCCTCAATTATCCTTAGTATACAAAAATTTAGGTAAACCATATCAAATATTATTAGAAATGCCATATTGTACCGCCCTAGCGTGGTTTTTCACAAAACGCTCTATTTTACCCCCTCTAACTCGGGAACCATTGGGAATACGAGAAAAATGTATATAATCATTTTTGTAGCAAATTTGATAAGCCTTAATTATGTATATAATCAACTTTTGCTTCCGACCAACGGTTCTCGAGATATTAACGAAAAACCAAAGAAAGTGCCCTATTTTCGCTAATTGCCGCTAGAGCTCGCCTCATATTCACGAGGACTTTTGGTATATTCATTCTTAGGTACCTCTAAATAAGTGTGCGAAGTTTCAAAACTTTCCATTTTTTGAGGTTTTTTGGCTGGACTAGTAGAGAAAAATTCATCTTGAAGCTTTTCAGCTGTTTACTTTTTAGCATAGTCTTTATGGCGTTTGTATTCATCGTTTCTTACAATCTGTGTAAATATATTTAATTCGATATGAGGGGTGGAAGTATTTTTCGGCAAGCCTGCTGCTAATAGTTCAAAGATTACTGTTTTTTAATATTAATCTCTACAAAAATCTACATTATAAAATATAAATATTGTTTGTTATTGTCATTAAACTGCATATAAACCTAGAAGCCCACACAATACATATATATTTTAGTAAAATAAATAAGAATTGTCACATATTGAAATGTTTCATCAAAATAGATATCCGTAAGTAAGATTTATCAGTTAACACATGTTCAATGTTTATTCTGAAGTGTCTCTTAATCTTCAAGATCTCAGTACTGTAAATTAAGTGTAAAAATTTAAAATTATGGCTGCAGACGAGTAAAGAACACCATTCAAAAACGGCAGGAATAGGTTGAATGTGAGGGAGTAAACTAAATGATATACCTTGAGGCCCTTATAAACCATAGGTATTTGAACTGTGGAGTACAAACAGTAAGATTGGCAACTTGTTAGTTGATTAAAATTTGACGTGATAAGAATATTACGAAATGAACAAAGGTCAGCCTTTATGACACCCCTTTTTCTATTTTACAACACAGTGCATTGAGTGAGAGGGGAAAAATAAAAGAATTTTTAATGAACCATTTTTCTGAAAATATTTCTTCTTAAAAATTGTACAAACAGTAAGATTGGCAACTTGTTGATTGATCAAAATTTGACGTGATAAGAATATTACGAAGATCAGCCTTTATGACATCCCTTTTTACTTCCTTCGCATACCGAAGGAAAGTATTGTATTCGAGAACAAATCACCCTCCGAGATTTTTTCGGATTATGATGTTTCAGAACACGTAGATTACGAAAACATAGATTTTTTCAATTCCGTCAGTCAGTCTGTCTGTCTGTCGGTGCATTAACTGAAAAACTACTTAGCGGAGAGCAATCAAATTTCGTAGGTAGTTGACGCTACTGTCAGCGAATAAATGGTTAAAATTTCGCTGGAAAATATACAGGGTGGACCGTCTAAATGGAAAAATAATGGAAAAAAAATGTTTTTTGCTCAAATTTAAAATCTCCACGTTTCATGGCACGCTAAACCTATTTCAGAAAAAATTTTGTTCACCATTTTTCAAAATTTTTTACCAATAAGATAGATGGAAAATTTTTTTTTCTTTTTTCAAATTTAAAATTTTCACGTTTCATAGCGTTTTAAACCTATTTAAGAAAAAAAATTTTAGAAATTTCTTTTACAATTTTTGAAAAAATTTTACCACTAAAATAGACGGAAAATTTTTTTTCTCTGTTCAAATTTAAAATTTCCACGTTTCCATGGCATTCTAAACCTATTTCAACAAAAACAAATTTAAAAATATTTTTGAAACATTTTTTACCACTAAGATAGATGGAAAATTTTTTTTCTTTCTTCAAATTTAAAATTTTCACGTTTCATAGCGTTTTAAACCTATTTAAGAAAAAAAAAATTTGAAAATTCGTTTACAATTTTTGAAAAAAATTGACCACTAAAATAGATGGAATTTTTTTTTCTCTGTTCAAATTTAAAATTTCCACGTTTCCATGGCATTCTAAACCTATTTCAACAAAAACAAATTTAAACATATTTGTGAAAAATTTAAAAAAATTTTTGAAAAAAGTTTTAATCTATTTATCACTACTATAGAATAGACGAAAAATTTGTTTTTACTCAAAATTAAAATTTCCACGTTTCATGACATTCCAAACTTATTTCGAAAAAAAAAATTGCAACATTTTTTTACCATCTTGGAAAAATATTTTACCACTAGAATAGATGGAAAAAAATTTTTTTTGCACAAATTTAAAATGTTCACGTTTCATAACATTCCAAACACATTTCAGAAAAAAAAAATTATGAAAATGTTTCTACCATTTTTCAAAAATTTTAAAAAAATTAAATTTCTTAACCACCACTATGCTTCCACTACACGTGAATGAGGAATTGAAAATGTGACAGATGGCAATAATATTTGGGATATGCACCTATTAAACTTTTATTGAAAAATGTACAGGGTGGTCATCCTAAGGAATAATTCAGTCATGGTGGACATCTGTAAAGGTATTTGCGCAACCCTTCCATATTTGGCACCTGTCATTTAGTATTGAACTTTTGTTGTTGGATGAGCACTCTGTATATTTCTTTACCAAAATGTATTAGGTTTTCTTTGTAATAATAGTGATAACTATATTCCGATTATTATTTTCAGTGTCATTTCGTAATTATTAATTTTTTAGAGTGACCGCCATGCACAAATAAAGAGGGAAGTTCTGTGTAAACACCTTTACCGATTTTTTTATTTTACAACATAGTGCACTGTGTAAGAGGAAAAAAAAATAATGATCCATTTTTCTGAAAATATTTCTTCTTAAAAATTGATTTATACATATTTAAAATATAATAGAATATTACGCTGCAAGAAACCAAATATCTGAAAAAACAATTGGTTCCAATGCGTTTTATTTCTAACAAAACTGTCACTCTCCACAAGGTACTAAAAGAGAAGGGACACATTACTTTATCTGATATTCAAAGACGTGAGATATGTTAAATATTTATGAATACAATCAGTGGCGATTTATATAACATAATATGACTCAACAGATAGACGTTACTTTTCATGGCAAGAAATCAAAAATGATAAGATTAGATAGTTATATTTTTATATGAATTACGAGATAATAATATATTAATAGCAAAACTGGAATGGATAATCTCTAGGAAACTAACAATCTATTAATAAGTGCGAAAACAACGTCGTTGAGAACTTTGTCTATGAACTGTAATGTTATCCTTGGTCTAAACATATTTAAGTTGTTTGATTTCATGTCATTGCTCAAAATTAAAGTGTAAGTACTCCAAATCACACGATGTACTTAATAGCTTACCAAACATCTGACCAATAATTGCACGCATCTTAAAATGTATTCCTTAAGCGACGAAGTTATAGTTCATATCTATAAGACACATAAAAACTCAAAACTGCCGAACGAGCTAAAATAAGGGAAGACTGGGCATGCTTAATTTCTCTACTGTATTAAATAATAAATATAGTGTACTACTTAACAGGTAAAACAACATTACTCTTACGTTAAGTATGTTCTAGCATGATTAATACAAGAAATAGACGGAAACGCGCCTGTTTTACAGTTACACAAATCATCCCTAACTAGAGTGTCATACTCAGGAAATAAATAAGCAGAGCCATACTTTTAGTTTATCTGTCAATGTCGTGAAGGATAGGCAGTGCGTCCTCCGATGCGTAATATATTTCTATTTTGACGCAAAACAGAAGGTTTTTCAATTCAGTAGAAACGTCATTCAGTTTATGCCGAAAACCCGAGTTCTAAATCTCTAGTACGGGCTCTGTAGTACACCTATCAGCAGTAATTGTGTCAACTTTAATATCTTGATGGCCCGGTCTTTATTGCCACTTTTATTGTGACGTACTTTCTTCCAGCTGCCTAGCGCGTAGGCAAGTGGAAGTGTCACTTTAGCGCTTAGCTATATTTCTGTTATCTCGAGCGCCACATTTACAATTCTTACGTGGGGGAAAGGTCCCACACTAGCCTCTTAATACAGCCTGTTGCAGTAGAGCTGGGATAGCTACAGATAAGAAACGGGGTAAGTCAGTTATTTTTTCTTCTTCAATTTGCTGGCACACAATGTTTAGACCTAGCCATTTTTAAAGCTAGCACACCCCCGCGCAATTAATAAATAGGGGTTGTTTGGGTGGGGATGCAAGTTGACGCTAGAACCCCGCAGTTATTTCTTTGTCTCTTGAAGTTGCTAGCACACAATGCTTACACCTGGCACAGGCTAGCACAACCACCTTTAAATCTAGCACAACTACGGAGGCGGTAATATACAGGGTGTAAATTTTTTCCTCATCCCCCCCCCCAGGTTATTTCTTCATCTTCAATTGGTTAACACGCAATGCTTATACCTAGCACAACCACTTTCCAAGCTAACGGTCCTACAGGGTCGATAATATATAGGGTAGAAATTTTGTCCCGCCCAGATATATTACATTCTCTATTATTACTCAGATTACCTTACCAAAAATCATCACATGTAAATAGAGAGATGAAACTTTTTTCTTTGCCCCCATGTACTTTCTTTCTCAAATTTAATAGCACACCGTGGTAGCACCTAGACGACTAAACAACTAAATAATTAAATAAATAAATAAAACTTTATTTCATGAATATTTTTTACAATCGTTTTAGTAATATAATAACACACCACAATAATAATAATGACATACTTAAAATATAATATTTATAGTGGTTTTCAAAAAGTTCTCATGTTGGAAACATGCCGATGACATAGTTAAAACAATATTTGAGCACGTATTACAACTCATCACAATAAACAAGAAAACATATTTTGTCCAAAATTGGCTACAGCGCATCAAAATACTTGAGAACAGTTAAATCAGAACCGCCCTAAAGCCATTTATTTATATATCTATGTAATTATTGAAACCATTCTAAGAAAATCTATGAGTTACACAACTCGAATTTTGTTTTCGAATTTGTATATGTTTGATATATTGAACTATTATTTTAAGCATAAAAACTTTTTCGAACATGAATATCTTTTTTTTTCTGCTTCAATTCTTGGACTGAAACATGTATGTTTTCTTTTTAAGCGGTGCTACGGGAATCTACAAAATATATCACAATTAACCAGTATGTTACTGGTAAATAACCTCTACGCCTGTGACGTTTACGTCAAAGGATCAGTTAGAGGTTGGTTTTATTTTAAATAAACAACTCAAATAAGTACAAAAACTTGAAATTAAATATTTCGCCGACTTTTCGTAAATCTAATCTATTTCCTTTTTCAAGGCTTTTTTAAAATCTTTTTTGCTGTGTATGATAAATACACAGCTCTAAGAATGTTTGTTATATTCAATATCCATAGATACTTACTATTTACATAGAACTGTTGATATAGTTAACAGTTTTTTTTTTAGTTTTTATACAATGTTAAGTTTGTGAAGATCTTCCTTTAACATTGGCAACCAAGTTGTACAGACATCTACGGAACAATTCGACACGCATCTATCCACATTCAATAATATTATCGCGGATTCTTTAATTTTTCTTTTTTTCTATCTGCCTCTTTTGTTAAAATTTTTGCCGAGTCCCAGTTTATTCTATGTCCGTTCTCCCACGCGTGTTCGCAGACCTTGGACCTCTGACGTAAACGTCACAGGCGTAGAAGTTATTTACCAGTAACATACTGGTTAATTGTGATTTATTTTGTAGATTCCCCTAGTACCGCTCAAAAAGAAAACATGCATGTGGCAGGAAGTCCCAAAGAATTGAAGGAAAAAAATTAAGATAATGCCACAAATAACATTTAGACAATATGAATATCTTTTTAAAATTAACAATATGCTTTCAAATGAGTTAGACTATTTAATGGCAGCCTCCTTTTACAAAGAATGAAAAACTCAAAATGTGGTTTAAAGATTGAAATACAAAGTTTGATTTTATGTTCATTTAATGTCTGATACTTTGTCATAAAACTGAATGCTCTTTGTAGAATTAGAAAACTATATAACTATTTGTTATTAGTTTATTGTACAATTGTCCCTTGTATTATCTTATTTAGGTGTATTACTTTAGTAAGCACTATTGCATTCCGAGTTCCCTCTTGAATCTGATTTATTACTGTCTTTATTAATTGTAACTATGACAGGAATCGCGTATAATCATTTTCCTAGATTTCTGTGACTAAATTGTTGAGCACTTCTGAAAACATTTAACACAAATAAAACTTGCTTTATGCTATACAATTATAAAAAAGTCGAATTAGGGGTAGTCAAGTACGGCCCTGTCGTATATAAAACAACCATTATTTTGGCATTTCATGTCTCGGTAACCTTTCAGGGGTTGATGCTTTAATCCATTGAAGTAAATGCCAGTCGTAAATAAATATGTAAATTATGTTGTCTAATTTTGTTCGTTTATGTTAGATCTCCAGGAACATGTTCTTTTGACTTGAGTAGTTTATTGAGGGTCGACACTTTAAAAAGGTCCCATGGAAGGAATAAATAACTATCTAAATGATTTTATGTCTGGACAATTTGTTTTACTACAAGTCCTTCTAGGAATCGAGAATATTCAGACAGACGTTTTCACAGCCTGGTTGATATCAAGTCGTAGGGCCAAGGTGGATTTTCAGGACTATAAAATATATGTAATAATGTTAGTAATAAAACTAAATAGGCCACTAAGGTAGGTTCTTTCCTCTATAAAGGCAAAGTATTTGACAAGGGGGTTCTTTCATCTGCCTTACAGGTATAAATGTTAGATAAGGCAAATTGGGATATATTAAAAGATTAGGTAGGGATTTACAGCATCATGTAATGCACCTAGTCATTTTTCGTAAATTCGATGATCCATTAGGCTACTTCAAATTAGAGCACAGTTTAAGGTAGGGAACGTTTTAATTGGTAAAGATTTCAGGGTGTACCACCCACATTCAAGAAGTCGTCTTTTGGAGAAGGTAAAATTAGCACTTCTGGCTTAGCGTTTCTTCGGTCAACACCTACATGGGGATAATAAATACTATGGTCGCTAGCCTTTTCAGTTTTAGAGTTTTTATAAATCTGTTTGGTAGTTTGTAGGTTAAAACTTAATTCATGTGATGTAATTAACTTAAGAGTATTCGGTCCGCAATTCACGACAAAAATGCTGCGGATCGCTTCATTTTCTTGCATTTTCTTGCATTGCGTCATTATTGTTTGTTAATTTATTTCATCGTTAAATGTTTGCGTTTCATGTTTCATTTGTTTTAATTATCTGAGTAAACATAGTGTTTAATTGTTTTCGGAAATAATGTATTTTATTACTCGATACGTAGAGCAATTAAATCAGAAAAGTTCAATGGTGAAATATACTAATTGTGAAGTACAGGGAAAGGGACACAACCACCTAGAATGGAGAAGGGTTAGCACAGCCTCGACTTTGATTAATGTACTACAATATCGACGCAAAGTAATTGAGACACTCTGTACTATATCAATGGTAATGTCTGATTTAATTCATATAATTAAGGAAATATAACTCCCGTTATTACACAACATATAAAACAGTTTCTTTTTGTACCCCGACATCCCCAAATCTTATTGACTTTGATTATCCCTGTAGATCCTTCAATTTACTGCGCAAATAATAAGAATTGTAGTGTCTGGAGATCTGAACAATAAGATGAGATAAACATACATTTATTTTAAGATCAAATTCCAGTAATATCGAGTAAAGGTTGACGTGTCTAAAAAGAAACGTCATCTTAAGACCAGTTCAGACCTCTTCATAATCAACAACATGCCAGTAATGATGCTTATTTTTAGTTTGTCTTATAAGAAAATATTTGAATTTTATAGAAATTATGAAAGCAAAGTTCAGAAGTACCATATTTCTTTAAAAGTAATTTTCCTAAAGGAAATCTATGTATGAACATTGTTGAGACTTTGGCCGCATCATTCTGAAACATTCCAAAATTAAAATGAAAATAACAGTACTTCTCGTCCTTATGTAAATGACACGATGAAAATCTTAGCACCAGGCAGTTCCAAATGACTACATGAGGAGAAAATCAGCATTTTCTCAAACTGTGATTTTGTACACATATTAAAATTAATGCCTCTCAGAATAATAAGATTTTAATGACAGCAAATATGCCAAAGATAAGATAATCGGTCATATCTCTTATAGAAATATCTATTATATATATAAGAGCATACAAAGATTCAATCTGGCTGGGTCAGTCACTCTTTCGAATAATAATCTTACGATTATCCATGACTTTACTGTACGTGTACTGGGTTAAACCAAGTTTCAACAGTATCGTCGGGGAAATTAGTGCAGTAGATTTCTAAGATAGAAGCTATTATATGCAGAATTGACCCACGAAATTTTTGTTAAAAATTTTCCACTTGTTGAACTACATCACACAGAATGCTTATCAAAACCACAGACACCAAGCCAGAGGCCTTGCCTGCAGATCAGACAATTGAAATTGGAGAGACTGAAAATAGTTCCGACAAAGGTAAGTAAATCTAAAGACACCATGCCCAATTTGTTCGTAAACATTCTTGAATTTTATTTTATTGTAATTTCCACTCCTGGGTGCACTATATCATAATGTGTAAGATAATTATTTTTCGAATTGAATATTTTGAACTTTTTAACGCAAATCGTGCTCACTTTTTCATATTATAAAAGTCCAAAACCATAAAACTACTAATTAAAATATATTTCCGAGCTAGACAACAAAGCACATTTTGTCTAAATGTTATTTGTAGCATTATCTTAATTTTTTCCTTCTTCAAATCTTTGGGACTTCCTGCCACATGTATGTTTTCTTTTTAAGCGGTGCTATGGAAGTCTACAAAATATATCACAATTAACCAGTATGTTACTGGTAAAAAACCTCTACGCCTGTGACGTTTACGTCAAAGGATCAGTTAAAGGTTGGTTTTTATAAATAACCAACACAAATAAGTATAAAAACTTGAAATTAAATATTTCGCCGACGTTTCGGAAATCTAATCTGTTTCCTTTTTCAAGGTTTTTTTTGAAAAATCTTTTTTGCTGTGTATGACAAATACACAGCTCTAAGAATGTTTGTTATATTCGATATTCATAGATACTTACTATTTTCATAGAACTGTTGATATAGTTAACAGTTTTTTTAGTTTTTACACAATGTTAAGTTTGTGAAGTTCTTCTTTTAACATTGGCCGATGTTAAAATTGTCACACACAGCAAAAAAGATTTTTCAAAAAAAGCCTTGAAAAAGGAAACAGATTAGATTTCCGAAACGTGGGCGAAATATTTAATTTTAAGTTTTTATACTTATTTGTGTTGTTTATTTATAAAAACCAACCTTTAACTGATCCTTTGACGTAAACGTCACAGGCGTAGAGGTTTTCTACCAGTAACATACTGGTTAATTGTGATATATTTTGTAGACTCCCCTAGCACCGCTTAAAAAGAAAACATACATGTGGCAGGAAGTCCCAAAGAATTGAAGAAGGAAACAAATAAAACACATGACGTACGCTCGGGTGCAAGGAATTCTGTACCCATACAATGCTTTATAAAGGTTTTTTTAATGTCACTGTGTCATCACTATAATTGAAAATTCTGTCAAGACTAACATGCCTCGAATATTTTTGCTTGAAGCTCAAATAGCCAGAGCAATTGCAAAAATTGAAGATGGGTAGTCTTAGAGTGCCGTAGCAGACGATCTAAATGTAAGCAAGTCTTATATTGCTTATATTAGAAAACGCTGGGATGAACACCACATGTATCGAAGGGCTCCAGGATCTGGTGAAAGGCGAATTTCGACTGCACGACAGGATGATGAATTGGTTAATCATATTATAAATAATCCTTTTGATACGGCAATAAGAGCAAAGCATGTAACTCAGTTTCCAGGATCAGTTTGCATAGCTCGTAGAAGATTCAAAAATTATGGACATAGAAGAAGGGTAGCGGAGAAGAAGCCTTATTTGACGCACTTAAATAAAGAGCTGTTTGCAGTTTGCCAATGAATTTATTAACCGTGAGAATTTCGGGTGTATAGGCCGAACAGTCACTGCAGGTTTCAAAAAGAATATGTTCAGCGAGACAGATTCAGTGTAAAATTTTCAGTAAACGTTTGGGGTTGGATAAATGCTGAAGGACCTGGGGTTTGCTTCAGAATTATAGACCGGCTGACTGGGAATATTTTACGAGATGTAATGCTACCATCAGTCATTGCAACATTCCGGCGACAAAGTTTTGTATAACAGCAAGACAATTGTCCTGTACACAAGAATTATAAGGAATTGGATACATGAGAACAATATTAACGTTTTACCTTGGCCGGCGAAGAGCCCTTATCTCAATCCGATGGAGAACATTTGCGGCTATTTGGTGAAAATTTACTCTCGAAACATTAGGCCTGCAAATAGAGATAATCTGTGGAATATTATATTTGAGGCATGGCAAAAGATGGAGAACACATACAATTTCAGACACTTAATTTTTTCATTGAGGAATCGCTTACAAATAGTAATTGATAGTAATGATTCATCAATAGGATATTGACTTTTTTTTAGTTCTTAACTTAAAAATAAAGGCTTCTATAGTTTTTTACGATGAATTGTTACGAACATGTTTCTTAGTAAGTATTTTTGTAACTTATTTTTTAATTGTTTTTGTAAAGTGGAACAAACAATAAATATCAATAAAAGTATAATTTAGATTGACATCTGAAAAACAGTTTTTAAAACATCAAAATTAAATAAAATAGGATTTGTATAGTAGTACAGAATTCCACGCAGACGAGTGTACATATCAGTCACAAATTGAAGGATGTACAAAGGTCACAAAATTTTCGACGAGGACATTATTCTGACGCAAGAAATTCGGACCACGGTTAGGAACATATATCAAAGAGAAAAGTGTAGACCATGAGCGACAAAGCAAACCTGTAACTTAATTTTCGTCTCTTCCGAAACCAAGAACCAAATTAAATATTCAAGAATATTCTTCTTATTTTAGAACAGCACATAAAGTACACTGAAAGCTATCGAGACGTTATATTCATTGTGTAAATAGCTTATCAAATGTTTCTGAGTACTTTTTACATTAAAAACGTATAATCTAAGTCATCTGCGACACAGCAATATTCGCAAATCGTTTCTTGCTCACATTTTAACATTTGATGAATATCTGCTGTATTTTTCCTTATCTTCGGGGTGCTTAGAATCGAACCATATTGAGTTTACAAAATTTTAGAAAATTATCAGAGCATTTAAGTCGTCTCTAATTTGTTTTCTATGTTCTAGTAATGTAAAAACAAAATTAAAATTTTATTTAAAACAACTTTTATTGTTCATATTTTAAGTCCATGGGCACACGACAACGTATGTAACTGAAAAAAGCTGAAGCTTTTGACTTTCAATAATAGTCAATATCGATTTAAAAAGAGAAAAAATCTTGAACGATATTTTTCAATTAAATTAAACTAAATATTTAGCGACTTCAATGATAGAGCAAGAAACAGCTCAGCAAAAGAAACGTCTTGTGGCTGACATTTTATTCGATTTGAGTTTCTTCTTGGCTACTTTTGTAACACGTCACCTAATCTATATATGATGTGCTTTATAAGGACTAGCAAAGCTGTCCTTCGTCTTCTTAAAGCCAGAAGGATTTAAATTTGTGAGGATTTATTGTCACCTCTCAAGATGCAATCAACGTCATAGTCTATCGTAGAAACGTAATGGCTGTAGTGGTTCCTAATACTAACTGTAGGTTAAGAGGGTCTCCTTGTAGATTCTAGATTGTTTAAACGATAATTCGGTTCTTCAGCCCTTCTTGACCTTGACCTGAAAGGTTTTTTGAATTACCCTACTATTAGTGGATGCCCAGGACTTTCAAATTTTGTACACAGCTTTTAATGTTCCTGAAAGCCAATTTTTATGTCTTCGGGCGTCAGTTATGCCTCACTTAGGTACGTTAGAACAATGCGAATTAAAATCATGCACTCACATCTTCCTCAGTATCTGTTGCAGTGTCCGAGCATCTGCATTTATCATTTTTTGCCTTGCCCAATATACTAAAGATGATCCCTCAAGAGACACTGGACATTAGAATGCCTGCCATCAAACTTAAGAGAGATTTTTTGAATTCTAGAAGTTTTGTGGCATTCTTTGTCAAACCAGTTATGATTTTTTTGTTTTCTTAATCGTCTTATATTTACCTCCTGGCGAAGCTTAGAGCTATAGCTATTCCACCACTTACCCAGAATACGTACACATAATCATCAATACAATAACCATTCAACTTTGAGATTAATGATAGATTCAGTGTCCAACAGTTATGTAGATTTAAATGTGAATTATCATTTGTTTGCTTAATTGTATTGAAACATATTCTTTATAGAATTTTGCAAACAGCAGAAAGATAAATTTCCAATGAGAGTTATTTTTCATCTGTTTGCAAAATTCTATAAAGAATATAAGTATGACATCCTTCAGAGCAATCTAAGAACTAGTGAACTGTACCGTAACGGCATAGCCTCAAGTGCTAAATAAACCAATGCCACTTTTTGTATCCACCAATATTCGACCCTTGCACCACATCAGATTTACTGGAAAATTTATTGACAGTAAACTGATTTGGATTAGGATTATGTCGGCACATAGCTCTGTTGCTAAGGATTATTTTTGTTCAATTAAGCAAACAAGTCAAATGAATGAACAAACAAATGTATTTATATCTTTATCATGTTTTTTAACGCATAGGTACCTCAAATACGTCACATTTACCAGTGGCAACAAAAATTTAAGCCGATTGATGACATACAAAAGGATTGTTGACCTTCATTGATGTGTTAGACTGATGGAAACATTTGACAATTATCTAATCCTCTTTTGCTACCTTCAGATAACACTATGAATAAATAAATGTCGCTTATGTTTATTCATGACCAGTCTGTTGACAATATGCACCAAATCGGTGGACATCTTAATCTATGAGCTCCACTTAATGAGGATAGTTTGCATGACTTTTTACTAAAAAAATGTAAAGGCATAGCAGTCGGAAATCCCATTGAGTTGTCACATTTTATATATTGCATGCGGTAAATAGGAGATTTTTCAATTAATTGAAGCAAATCTGGATTATATGATAAACCAAATCCGTACCAATACATACTTAATCATTATTTCAAGATAATCCCTGTTATTAACTTTTAGTTTAAAATAGCAGAGTGCTGTATTTTTGGATATCATTGACTGATATAAATGATGATGTAAAACAAACTACAATTATTACCTTATCTAAGAGAACATCCGTTTGGGTTAGCTTAATAATGTCTACACAGATAATTATTTTAGACAGATGTTTGTAACTACCAATCGCTTAAGAATGTATGGGAGAGGTACAAAATGTTAAGAAATTAATGATTTTTTTTGTTTTTTATCTCTTCATAAATCACCCCAATAAATTTCAAATCAACTCGCTAAACCGCTTTAGATTCATACCGATCTTAATTTAACATGAATTCTTACGGAAGATGTGTTATTGAATATAACAGCTCAAAATTCATTGGGGGCGCATTGTTAAAGGACACTCTACTACCTCTAATCTAATATACACTACTTCGAAAAAGTCCTCTTTCGGTTTTTCGTAATCTTTGCTCATATTTTTTCAATCCTATCTCCTAGGTAGAAAACAATATGTCACTTATAGTGGGTTTCGGTCTATCGAGTACGTGGCAACATCTGGTATTCCGCAAGGATCAATTCTGGGACCACTGCTTTTTAATATATGTATAACTCAAATAAACTGTTTACTTTACACAGATGATCTCAAACTTTTTAGGACTATTAGTTCCATAGCGGACTGCAATCTATTACAAAACAGCCTCTCCAACATATCTGATTGGTGTGTTCAAAATAAGATAAACTTAAATGTGTCCAAATGCAACGTTATGTTCTACAAAGCAAAATTCTTACCCACCAAATTTAATTATAGTATAGACAATGTGGAACTCCAAAGACCCGTGACTTTCAAGGATCTTGGGGTAATTTTTGATAAAGAATTCTTCTTTGTACCACAAATAAATAACATAAGTTTTGTCTTTCTTGTTTTTCTTAACAGCTTCTCAAGTCACCGAGGTAACTCCTTGAAAATCCAGAATGATTTTGTGTTAGGTAAATAGAAACGAGGCGCCCTACAGTTTATAGTAGAGTCCGAACCACGTCTTGGGGTTAATTTTATAATTAAAATTATTTCGCGGTGAGCAGGGATTGAACCTGCTTCGCTAGGTATGCCAGTATGCAAGCTAGACGCGTTAAACCACTGAGCTACCGTCCCCCTTTAAGTTCAGAAGCTTTTGAGACTTTGGTATATTGGTTCGGTTCAAGCAGAGAGTTTACCAATACTGATATTCTAACAGTACTTTACTTTGTTTTTGTCCGGTCTTAATTTGAGTACGCGTCACTCATTTGGAACCCTCATTACGAAACTCATGTTTTTTTATGTAAGGGCCGGCACTGCAGCCATATAGGTTTATTGTGCCACTACCCAGTCTTATCTGTACCATGCTGGTCATTCCCTAAAGGCTTAGTGTTATTTATAGTTCTATGGCCGGCCCGTGCGAGTCTGTAAGTGGTTCCCTCGCATCTAGGCAAGCAACGGCTTCGGTATGCCGTGTATCTCGATGGTCCGGACCAGTCACCCACCGGAGCGGTAACCGCAGTGGCCGTTGCTTAACTTCAGCGAGTCTGTCTAGGTAGGGCTTAGTGCCTACCTGAGTCATGTTAAGAGCATAGAAAAAGCATAAAGGCGATTTGCAAAATTATTGTGACTCAAGTGATGGAGTATACCCATCGGTTGGTTTTTCACACCTAGAACTTTTGAATAGATTCTCTAAGGACACTCTTGAAAACCAGCAGGTTTGCTATTCTCAAACATTTTTAAATAATCTAATACATAACAAAATCGATTGCCTAGAATTTTTAAATAAATTACAATTTTATGTCCCATTTAATACGCGGATAATGTGAACTTTTTATCTTCCCACTCCGCGTCCAATAGACTTCAATTTTCGCCTCTATTCTCAATGTGCCATAATTACGACAAACATTGTGACAAGTTTGATATTTTCAGCTACACTGTTAATTCCATAAAAGACTTTAGTAGCCATTGACTCTGTTTTTCTTTGGATCCTACTTTTATATACTTTTATTATTATGCTTATCTTATATGTGTATTTTATATTTGTTGTCTTTGCTTTTATTTACTTACAATATTGTTATCGTACAGGTATACCTACTTTATATTTCTTTCATGTATATTGTAAATACTTCATTTTTTGTATTTTGTGTATCGGTCCTGCTCTGTAAATGGGTAATACCTGTTGAGCAGTGTATACTAAATAAATACATTTTTTTTAAATGGCCAATTTTTCTATACATGCCGTGTCTGTGAAAATATTAATTTTCAATCTCTGCATTCTTTCGACAACCTGCATTCTGGTTATGCTAGGAATTAGAAAATTCTATAATGAATTTATCTATATCTCTATGTAACATTAGTATCCACATAGCCCTCTACGGCCGTAGGGGGCTATGTGTATATCGGACGGATGTCCTACACATTCAACCATTCAAGTCATAAAATGGCTTGATGTTCACTTCTTCAATAAGTGGATCGGCCGCTATTGATCAATGTCTTGGCCTGTACGGCCACCTGACCTGTCTCCATTAGATTATTTCTTGTAGGGATATTTAAAGTATAAAGTTTATGGCGTCATGTCTCCTCCAACAGATGATTCCTGTTCTCAACAAGGGATCACAGAGTCTTCTACTTTTTCACTCCTTGAATTTTATACAATTATGTTAAACAAAGTTTAAAAAAAATGTAGTTTGCATAATAAAATGTTGCATTTTTTAAAGTTTTGAACTCTGCATATTTTATCACAAATCTGATACCTGCTTATGGCTTCTCAGGATAAACAAAACTTTTTATAAACAATAAAATATTCTCTAAAAGCCAACAATTAGAATATTTGCAAGAGTGCTGTACTTCATCCGAGGACACACTGTATAAGTATTATATTTTTAACCGACTTAAAACGTTTCTAGAGACTTTTATTCTATTTATTAACATGTATAATTACCATTACTATTTATATTTTATTTATTACATGACGTATCGTGTTCATTCCAATTATATCCACTTTTAAATAGGCATCAGTTGCTTCAAAATTATCATTTTATAAGATGTAATCTCATAAATGTATATTAATTTTGTATAATATCACAGATACCTTTATAAAATAATTATTGATAACTTTTACGGCACTTGAGGTCTTTTATTAGATTGCTTAATTTTTCTTAAAAATGTTTCAGGGGTAATCCCATTTTTGTTAAGGATGTTATCTAAGTTGAATATTTCGTTAAGTGCATTTTTAATTAAATCAAGTCAAGTCATTTTTTGGCTATGCGTAACTATAGTTAGTTGTGAATAGCCAAAAAATGCGCGTAGTATTACAATTTTTAAAAACGCGAGGATTCTCAATTCATCAATCATTATGCTCGAATGCCTGAAATATTTGCAAACTAGAGTATCGCTCGGCGATAGTTCCACTGTAGTTTTATCTTCAAGCTAGGACCAGTGTATCGGACTATCAAAAAATAGACAGAATTTTAATTTCGTTGGAATTGATTGACATATTACGCTATAACATATTTCGGGCCAATATCTGACCAAATATGTCCAGTTTTCTCTTGTATTAATGTAACTTTTAACCTTTCTCAATAATTGACATCTCGGACGCCCTTGTAACCGAGTCTAATAATCTTTCGTTTGACTGCTTGGACATTAAACGCTTTTCCGAGGCGGAAGTTTGCATGGCGTTAAAAAGAATTAAATCTATACTTACTGCCGGCCCAGATGGAATGGGCTTGTTCCATGATATTCTTTTTATATTGTTTTTATACTTTTTCATATAGTACTCGATATTCTCATTATACACTTAAAATTTCGTATTATTAACTTTTCCCGTTCTCGAGATATAAGGAGTTGAAATTAGTAATAGTTGCAAAAACCTAGCGCTCATTTGTGACGTCACTATACGCAAGTGACGTAAGAAAAAAGGCTTTCTGGGACCTTTCAAATTTAACCTGAAAAGACGAAAAACATGGAATTTTTAAACGCTGGTAACAAAATAAATACGTCGAGTGGAAGTTCGTTCTATCGTAAATTGCAGGGCCGAAGTCGAAAATTCGTTCTGGCAGGAGCGAGAGAAAATTGTAATTTTTTGACATTTCACCAAATTGTACTCCCCTACTGTCAAGTAGTAAGCAAAACAAACAATACTTCGAAAACACTTATAATTATAACCAATAAGGAGCATCAAGTCTATTGAGATCGCCGAGTCTATGCGTATAGTGACGTAGCGCCTGGTCACGCCCCATTTTCGCGAGATGGAAATTTGTAATACTTTTTAAGATACTAAACGTGCGAATAAGATTCTGATTTTTTTGCAGATCCATTAATTTATACTTGCACTTTCGATTTATGAAATAAAAAAAAATGCCGAACAAGCCCATTCCAGCATTTCTACTGAAAGACTGTGCCAGTATTCTTGCATATCCTCTCTGCATAATTTTTAATTTATGTCTTAGGAAATGCTATTTTTCTGATATTTGGAAATACTCCAAAGCGTGCCCTGTGTATAAAAAAAGGTGAAAGAAATGATGTTACGAATTATAGACCGATAACAATCATACGCAACTTTGGTAAAGCTTTCGAAATGCTACTGCATGATAACATTTATGCACATGTTCAACTTAAAATATCTAGGCAACATGGTTTTATGAAAGGTCGCTCCACCGTAACGAACTTAATCTGCGCTACTCAGTACCTTGCTGAATCAATTGATTCTCAAATACTGGTAGACTCAGTCTATACTGACTTTTCTAAGGCGTTTGACAGACTGAACCATAGGAAACTTCTCTGTAAACTTGACAAATTCGGATTATCTGACGGTTTACTTCAATTTCTTGAGAGTTATTTGACTGATAGAGTTCAATTCGTATCTTATAATGGATATAAATCTGTTGAATACCGAGCCACGTCAGGAGTACCCCCAGGGATCAATACTTGGACCCCTTTTCTTCAATATTTTTATTAACGACATCAGTGATCACTTACACGTATATTTCTTAATATATGCCGATGACGTCAAGATGTTGCATAGGATTAATGATTTTAATGACTGCGAAAAGCTTCAAGACAACTTAACTAAGTTATCGGCTTAGTGCCATGAAAATGATCTTCACCTAAATGTTGGCAAGTGCAATGTTATGACTTATACAACCACGGAGTCCCCAATTACATATAATTATAATGTTAATGGCGACATGCTGAACAGACCATCTACGTTCAAGGATCTAGGTGTAACTTTTGATAAAAAATTAACCTTCACTAACCATACTGATGCTGTAATTTCGCATACATACAGAATGTTAGGCTTCATATTACGTAACAACCATGATTTTAATGATGCGAAAACCTTAAAGATGCTTTATTTTGCTTTCTCTGGAGTATGCTTCACTTGTCTGGCAATCTGGGTATATTACCTACTCATAATGATAAATTGGAAAATATTCAGGGCCGCTTTCTGAAATTTTTAAACTGGAAAACTGAAGGTACATATCCACCAATTGGAGCTTCTCAAAATGAATACTTGAAAAATTTGATATTACCAGTCTTTCCGAAAGGCGTGAGTCCTTTGCTTTGCGTTTTCTAGATAAAATTATGCATAATAAAATAGATTGTAGTGAAATATTAAGCCAACTGAACTTTAATGTCCCAAGGATTAATTCTCGTCATTCTCAAAGCTTTTATTTATCCACTCCTAGATCTAACCTATTAAAATTTTCTCCTCTGTTTAATCTTTGTGCGTGTTATGAAACTCATTGCAGTAAATTGGACATATTTGCCTAGCAGCCAGAAATTTAATCTACTGTCGTGCAGTCTAATCACCTTCATAATTTCTATTTGTATATTTTAGTTAGGTTAGGTTAAGTTAGTTTAGATTTCCACCTATAAATGGTTTTGTACTGTTGGATGATGTATGATTAAATAAATAAATAAAATAAATAAACAAATAATTGTTAAGTGTATTGTTCAATGCAAGGGATAAATCACCTAAAGCGTGGCCGCAAAAAGGCCTGAAATTCGCCTGTTTTTGCATAGTAGATAGCGGGCCAAGGGAAAGAGCAAAATAAATCCTACAGGGCTCAATTTAAACTTTAAGAAATTATAAAACAAGCATATTTTTACTTTTTTGAAAAAATGTAAAAATCGCCCCAATTTGAGGGTAGAAAACATTTTAAAATTGCAGTATATAATGAATATTTTAAAATATAAAACAACTATTATTACTCAGATTTTATATTGTATAAATTTTTTACGGATTATATATTATTCTGCAGCGTATTTGGGAGAGTTTAGGAAATTGTCCTACAACCTTCCAACACCTTGTAATAATTAAAATACCAACCCCAGAAAAAGAACAAAGTCCTACCCACATGATATAATGGTCATGGGATTTTCACTAGAATTATTGTTATGACTAGTCGAACTCACATCTACAAGGAAATTGTGCTATCACCCTCTACCCCCTGTAATAATAAGAAAACCACCCCCAGAAAGGGGCGATTTTTACATTTTTTCAGAATAGTAAAAAATATATTCACCTTGTAATTTCCCAAAGTTTAATTTGAGCCCTGTATGATCTATTTTGCTCTTTCCCTTGGTCCGTTATCTACTATGCAAAAAAGGTAAACTTTGCGGCCACTCTTTTAAAATCCGGGGTTTATGAGCTTAAATGCTTAAAGTGAAAAAGCTGTTATATAGGCCAAACTTGAAGAAATCTTGAAACCAGATTTAAGGAACATCTTTTCTCATTTCAACATGACAAAACAAACTCTGACTTTGCTTATCATTCCTTACGAACAGGGCATGCTTTTCCACATAATAATAACTATATTGAAATACGTCTTAAAATGATGACAAATTAAATTCCCTAGAAGCAATAGAAATTTATAAACATAATAAAGACAATAATATGAACTTTCTCAATAACCAATTAGAGTTAAGGTTGTTTCCTTTATTTGACCCGCTATAGAAGGTAAAATATTTAAGAACTTATTGAGTTGGATAATTCAGTAAAACTACGAAACCGCTGTTACGCTTCAAATATTTTTTTAAAATAATTAGAAAAAAAGTTTCAATAAAGAGTACATACCATATACTAACTGATTCATGGACAACTAATTAAAATTAATTTTCTTATCATTCAGAGGAGTTATTCACTTAGAAGACGAAAGTGTGCTGATACTGAACTGCCCATGTTTCTTTCAATTACTTCCACATCCACGTAGTGGATTGGAAGTACAGTAATTGTTAAAATAATTTCAATTTTTTTTTTAAATATGTTTAGAATGTCACGAAACGTCGAGAATTGTCTGTCGGTCTGTAGGTCTATCACTTTTGTTTGTCCGCACGAAATCTCTGGAATGGCTTAAGAAATTGACTTGAAATTTTATACACGTATGTACTATAGATAGATCTGGAACTGGATTGTCTTTGAATTTATCCGTTGAAGGGTTGAGGGTAAATAGGGGTAAATAGGAGAAAATAAGTAAAGCAAGCTGGTAAGAGTACAAAATTTTGGGATTTGGTTTTTATGCTAGAAGTCAAGGCCTCAGATTTTTTAATATAACAGGAATATATCAGGACCGCAGTGCTCCATCTATTAATGATTTTAAAATAGAAATTCTAAATATAAATTTGCATCTGCATCTCCAACTGAAGACATCTGTTTCTTGATAATGATATCTAAACTTGAATCCCTTTTTTACAGGACCAGCCTTTGGAGAAAGACACTTACAAGTTATTTATTTGCTGCTGTTGATTACAATTGGAACCAGCACCGGATCAAATATGTCGGATGCTGTATCTTTCATTGCAAACGCTACTAGCGAATATTCAGAAATACCGGTAAGACCTACAATAGTTTTTGAAACGTTCTTATTTCTATTCAGTTGGCTGCCAAAACATCGTCACTTGAATCTCAGAAAGTTTATGTAAGCATATATCACAAGCGGTTTTGTTAAGACACGGGATCTTATCATTTACAAAAATCTATCAAACGCCAAGAGGTCTTAAAACGAGTTTACACAGAGTAGGATTTATATTATTTAAAAATATTACACCCACACACAATTTCCTATTAATTAATTTTCAAAATTCAACAAAACTTTCCCTTTCGTTCTTTTTGGTATTTTTCGCCGAGAAAGCGGGAAAACGCTTGTCTCTGTAATTCTAGTTGCTGAGATATTTCTCAATATATCCTAAGCTTTGAAAGAAGCCACACTGATGAGACACGGATGTCGAAACACGTGTTTGTGATTGATTAAAAGTTCATACAACTGCTATTCTGGTAAGTTCTTGTGTTTTAATTGTTTTTGGTTTCATTGAAAAGGACAGTTTAAACAAAAAATTACATTCGTGTGACTGTCGTAGTGTACGCAAAAAAATTATTAATTAGTCAAATTAGCATTAATATTTTATTGTTTTTCACATTGTTTAAATCGGTATAACTTATTATACTCTTCGCAAATACAAAACGAAGAGTATATTGCATTCGATCGGTACATTTCTAAAACAGGTATCGCTCGTAGAGAAAAAAAATTCATATCACTGCTGGGATCGAATTTTGAACAACTTTCAAATTGCGAAGAGTATCCTATATAATGTGCAACAATTATATAACAAGTGTAATAAAATCGGCGAAGAGCATAATGGTTTTTTTGATTAAAAAATTATATTTTGCTATAACTTTATTAACTTGATGTATCCTGGGATTTTTCGGTCATCTTTAAATGAAAATTCTTATATTTTCTTACGTTTCGGTTTTATTAACCATCGTCAGAGGAAAAACTACAATATTTATATTAACGTACAATTATTTTATGTGATTTTACAAATTTAATTTTATTACTTACAATTTAAGAAATTTTTTGTTTACACTATATTAACATTTTACGTTTATTTCTGTTGAAAGTTTTAATGCAACTAAATGCTGAACAAAAGTATTGCCTGCTTTCTGGTCTGTGTTATGTCACTATTGGTACAGTTTATTTAATTTATGGATGCTAGTTATGAGGTTTTCTCTAAAGGCTGGTGTGTGAAATATGATACTTTAAGAATTATCTTGCGGACTTGATGGAACGATGTAAAAATATATGTTGTTTAGTAATATCCCCTTTTTAGTTAATTTAACAAATTAAAGTATGTTTCACTTAAATTCTCTATATCAGTGCTATAACGAGATTAGGGATCATTATTTTAGGATTTGGAGCTGGAGAGTGAGACAAAAAACATTAAACTTGAATTTTTAACCATTCTAGTGCACATTGTTTTTCTTATAATCCAATCTTGATCTTAGCAGATAGCCGACGATAGTTGTTTGGAAAGATAAATATTTATACTTAATTGTGATAAGGTTGTTGTTTTGCAAGAGTTAAAATAGCTACTAGAAAGTTCTATTTTAAATAATTAAATGAATTTTTATTATTCAAGAAGACCAACTTTGCCATTTTTATATAAATTCTTGTAGCACCTCTAGGAACCGATTGAATATTCCGAAAGATAAATGTTGTATTTAATTTTGAAGCATAATTTCGATGAATGTTCTCAAATTGAATAACAGACAGTACAATATTTTTACCAGGATTACCCTAACGCACACCACTGGCGTAAGTAAAGAAAATAATCATTTGCCGAAAAAACAGTTTATGTGATACTATTGTATTAAGTTTTAAAACAAAGCCTTTTGACAATTTTAAATGTTTGGAAAAAAGACTTTATTTGTCAAATATCTAATGAAGCCGTTTTGGATGCATGTTTACGTGGATTACTTTACAAATTAGTTCTCGAATCACATCCTAAAGTTTAGCTCCGTAACTGATATATGCTGACATGATATACAGGGTTGGGCAATAGTCCCGGAACGGCTCGATTACAGCCGAACGGGACCTCGTATCGACTTCGGGTTTTCGACACTGTATTCAGCGAAATTTTTAGAACTTCTTGACACGTAATTCAGGACCGTGACGTCATTACGTTCGGAGGTGTGACATAAGTGTCAATTTTTTTAAATGAAACACCCGGAATATTTTTAGAAATTTATATACTTTAAGGAGTCCCGAATTCAACGATGTAACGTTTGTATGGATTCTGTTATGTAATGTGGTCTCAATAAGGGAAAATTAGAAATCACAATCGTAATTAACAGAGAACAGTGGATATCCAAACAGCTGTATCCAAGAAAGACACTCTTTTTTTACCATTTTTTTTAAACTAAGACCCACGCGAACAAGTTTTTTTGTAGTCGTCTAATAAAAACACAGGTCATAGTTAAATTGTTCTCATTATTTTACTAGTTTATCTAAGTAAGTCGTGGTATAAATGTCACTGTGACATTATTTTTGTACTATTAATTTGTGATTCTAAAAACGTGTCTTTAAAATGGCTCAACTGAACGACACTGAACGGATAACTTTACTTATGATGATTGGATTCGGAGAGAGGCGTCGATCCCTTCAGGAAGCAAGTGACCTCTTCAACAATACCTTTCCTGAGCGAAACCCGACAAGTCGACAGCATGTCGAATTTTGCACAATTTTGAACATACGGGAAATGTCAAGAATTTACCAAAAACTGGCCGCCCAAAAACAGCGACAAACGACGACAGAGCTTTAGATGTACTGTTAGCGATTCAGGAGGAGCCTAAAACGTCAATTCCGAAACTTTCATTAGAAACTGGTAAGTGAAAGATCCATTCGGAGAACACTCAGGAGAAATAAAATACATCCCTACAAAGTCAGCTTACTTCAGGAACTTGCGGAAGATGACCCTGATCGTCGAATGCAGTTTTGCCAACAAATTATGAATTTCTTAGACGAGACACCACAGTTTGTAGATCGCATTTTGTTTTCCGATGAGGCTACATTTTGTTTAAATGGATTTGTCAATCGTCACAATTGTCGTTATTGGTCTGCTGAGAATCCACATTGGATGGAAGAAATGCACACACAACATCCACAAAAAGTAAATGTCTGGGCGGGTATAATTGGAACACATGTAATAGGGCCGTTTTTTCTAAATGGTAATTTAACTGCTGATACCTATTTAACATCACATCCTAATTTGCTCAGGTGATCGCAAATTAGGATGTGATTCGATTACGCGAAAGAGTTATACCCGCTGTAATTCAGATATTTCCCAACCGCGAAAATCCTCAGGTGATCGCAAATGACGTGTACTTCCAGCAAGACGGAGCTCCGCCACACTATGCCAGAATTGTAAGAGATTTTTTGGACACTGTCTTTCCCCGGAGATGGATAGGTAGAAGGGGTCATATCGAATGGCCAGCTAGGTCACCTGACCTAACCCCTCTTGATTTTTTTCTGGGGTCATTTGAAGTCTGTGGTGTATCGCACAAGACCTGCCACGGTACAAGAGCTTCAAGAAAGAATTCTAGCGGTTGCTGATAATATTACACCTCAGTCCCTCCAAAATGTTCAGCGGGAATTTGTGGACAGGCTAGCACATTGTTAGGCAGTGGAAGGATTCCAATTTGAACATTTAATAAAATAAAACTATTCTGTGTTAATTACGATTGTAATTTCTGATTTTCCCTTATTGAGACCACATTACATAACAGAATCCATACAAACGTTAGATCGTTGAATTTGGGACTCCTTAAAGTATACAAATATGGAAAAATATACCGGGTGTTTCATTTTAAAAAATTGACACTTATGTCACACCTCCGAACGTAATGACGTCACGGTCCTGAAATACATGTCAAGAAGTTCTAAAAATTTCGCTGAATACAGTGTCGAAAACCCGAAGTTGACACGAGGTCCCGTTCGGCTGTAATCGAGCCGTTCTGGGACTATTGCCCAACCCTGTACAATAATAATGATACCTATCAAAACTTTGATTTCAGTCATTTGACTGGGAAACTGAAGCCGTGGTATTATCGTCATTTTACTGGGGAACCGTTGTGCTTCAAATATACGCAGGCCAGTTAGGAATTACCCATGGACCAAAGTACCTGTTAGCAGGAGCCATGTTCCTTAACTCTACAGCCTGTATACTAATACCTTTAATAGCCCTTTACTTTGGACCAACAGGAGTCATAGCTTGTAGGATAACTCAGGGACTGGCGCAAGGGTTCTTCTTCCCCTCGACCCACAACATTCTCGGTCAATGGGTACCGAAAACAGAGAGGTCAAGACTTATCCTGCTAGCTTACTCAGGTATGTACATTTCCCTATTCGACGTCCCAACTAGCACACATTGTTCAACAAGCACTGTATAGTTACTATTTTGTTAGAGGAACACTTACACAGCTACTATAATGCAAAATGGGCACCAATTACTAGTTGGGATCAAGGTAGACAATTATTGTTCTACAAAAAATGAATGATATGAAAACCAAAATAGTTTCAACAGTTGAGAATTTAGCGGACGTTTATATTGCAGGTACACCAGTCAGTTGTATACTTTACAAATTAGTATCGAGTTATATATCTGAATCATGGGCTGCTTGCCAAGTAAAGTTTTATATATTCGGAGGTTTTGGTTATGCCTGGATAGCACTATGGGTTCTGTACGGCTCCAACAGTCCTGCCGAGCATAGGACTATTACTAAAACAGAAAGGAATTATATTGAGAACTCGTTGAGTGTCAAAGTGGAAACTCAGGTATTTATAAAAGTGTTAGTATTACTATTCAAATTACTTTAATATAATTATGCTGTACTTATTCACAATATTGCCAAAATATTTACTGTTTTGAACAAATTTGCAATTATTTTGTTCTCATATTGCTAATACCACAATCAACTTGAAAAATTACATGTAAATTATAATTATTCACATACTTCTTCTAATATAAGCGACACTTTTAAATTTCCCATCATTATTTTAAGCATTAACATCACATTTTAAAACTGATTTATATAAATATTAAATAGTATGGGTCTCAAAGATTACCCTTGAGGTACACCTAACTTCATTAGCACCCTCAATTGATATTTTGACTTATGTATGACTTTGTAGGTTACGAAGACTCCTTGGAAGGCGATACTTACCTCCATGCCCTTGTGGGCAATCGTGATTGCCTACTTAGGGCAGACGTGGGGAGCGTCCATCTTACTGAACGAGACTCCGAAGTATATAGAAAAAGTGATGAAATTTGATATGAAATCGGTAAGAATATTTTTCTAGCATAAAATGCACAAGTTCTGTTTGTGCATACATTGACGAGGCAATTTTAATAACCGTTTATAATAAAAAGACATTTGCAAACACCAAGTAAAAAGTTTTTCACTGAAATATTCCGACATAAAGAAATTAACAGTATAATCGAAACGAATTTCGCCATCAAAGTGGGCATCATCAGGAGATAATGTCCTGATGATGACAATTTGATGACGAAATTCGTTTCGAATTCAATGTTTCGGTATTAGTGAAAACAGTTTTTGGATAAACGATCTGTGATGAGAATATAAAGTTATTAACACTCTTTTCCTCTTTTCTAGAACCTCTTGTTATTAGTGGCACCACATATGGCAGTCCTCATATTGTCGTTTTCATTTGCCTTCTTATCAGATTATATGATAAATGTAAAATATGTGCCTAGAACAATAGCACGAAAAATTTTCACCACAATTGGTAAGTTGATACTTGGATTGGGATTCAATATAGCAATTGGGTAATTGGTCAAAATATTAGCAAAATTAAATATGAACTTTCATTATACACCAATAGTAAATATAAGGGTCACAAAATATCACAATTAACCAGTATGTTACTGGTAAATAACCTCTACGCCTGTGACTTATACCTCAAAGGATCAGTTAGAGGTTGTTTTTTTTAATAAATAACACAAATAAGTATAAAAACTTGAAATTAAATATTTCGCCGACGTTTCGGAAATCTAATCTGTTTCCTTTTTCAAGGCTTTGTTTGAAAAATCTTTTTTGTAGTGTATGATAAATACACAGCTCTAAGAATGTTTGTTATATTCAACATCCGTAGATACTTACTATTTACATAGAGCTGTTGATATAGTTAACAGTTTTTTTAGTTTTTATACAATGTTGAGTTTGTGAAGTTCTTCTTTTAACATTGGCAACCAAGTTGTACAGACATCTACGGAACAATTCGACACGTATATCTATCCTCATTCAATAATATTATCGTGGATTCTTTAATTTTTCTTTTTTTGCTATCTGCCTCTTTTGTTAAAATTTTTGCCGAGTCCCAGTTTATTCTATTCCGTTCTTCCAAGCGTGTTCGCAGATCATGGACCTCTGAATTTCATTTTTTCAAATATAATTTTGATGTTCACCCAATCTTACACTAAATGGTCTGGATGACTCACCCACGCAATGTTTGTTGCACTCACACGGAATTCTGTAAATGCAGTTTTTTCAATTTTGCTCGTGGTTCTTCGATTTCGTCTTTGTCAGAATAGATCTTAAAGTGTTGTTTGTTTGAAATACCGTAGTAATATCAAATCTATCACGGATACGGCGCAACTTTTTGGATAATCCGCATACATAAGGAATTAACGCCGTGTAACATTTCTCAGGTTTTCGTCGTACCTGATTGTTATTTTCAATATTTATTAAGGTTTTATCGACAAAACCCCCAGGGTATTGGTTATTTATTTTATAAACCGCTTCTCTATTCTTTTCTGTTAACTATATCAACAGTTCTATGTAAATAGTAAGTATCTATGGATATTGAATATACATTCTTAGAGCTGTGTATTTATCATACACAGCAAAAACGATTTTTCAAAAAAAGCCTTGAAAAAGGAAACAGATTATATTTCCGAAACGACGGCGAAATATTTAATTTCAAGTTTTTATACTTATTTGTGTTATTTATTAAAAAAGCAACCTCTAACTGATCCTTTGACGTAAAAGTCACAGGCGTAGAGGTTATTTACCAGTAACATACTGCTTAATTGTGATATTTTGTAGATTCCTCGAGCACCGCTTAAAAAGAAAAAATACATGTGGCAGGAAGCCTCAAAGAACTGAAGAAAAAAAATGAAGATAATGCCACAAATAACATTTAGACAATATGTTATATTTATGTCATTGAAATTTGTATACACTAGCAGTACTACGATAATTTACTTTAGTTCTTAATAATTAAAAAAATTGACGGCATGGGCGTACTTTAGGGTAGGAGAAAAAATTGTACGCTACTGTTTGTTTAAGTTTGAAGAACAACTGAGATACTAAATTTTTTTCTTGTTTCGATATTTTTCTAGGAATAACTATAAAATAGTAGCAAAGTAGAAAAAGCACCATCAGAAATCATAAAACTGCGAAAATAAAAAACTCTCCCTGCGATTATGGAATCCATGAAAACTTACCACCTTAACAAATCAAATTTTATTAACATTGTCATTCCTTTTAGCCGGCTTGTTGCTACTTTTGCTAGGATTTACGAATCCTGAAATATCAATCATGCACTTTATTTATAACCGAGACAAAGCTGACGCTGCACTCAAGGTAGCTATTTTAAAAATTCCTAAAGATCATTTAGGCGATCCGTACCATATTCAGATTTTAGCACTTTCACCATGTGGTTTTCCGCAAATGGTAAATTTTTTCTAAAGTAGTTGAAATTATAAATTATATTCTTTTCACCGGCAACGTCAGAATATCCACAACTTTTTACGGGCTGATATTGTTGGAGGTTTTATAACTGAACCTTATTTTCTTCCAACAAGACTTGAGGAAATACGTACCGTAATTTTCTTCTCTGCTGTATGGCACGCCCAACAGCATCACGTCACCTGGCAAATGGCTATTCCTCGGAATTAGGAATACATCATAGGAGATAACTTTGCAAATAATATCTCCACATATTATAAAAATTCAGTATGGTCCTTATATGTTGCTATTTTTTAGGGATGACCGTACCTTTAGTCGGCTTAATACCACAAGGATTTCTGCCAGAAGATACCATAACTCCGTCTCTTATATTACTATTTATTGCCGTTGCTTCAAGCGCAGCCACTTGCAGTGGTACTTTCGCAAACATTATGGATTTATCACCCAAATATTCTGGAATTATTATGGGAATAACAAACTGCTCGGCAAACCTTTTCTCCATTGGAACGCCGTTTATTATTCACGTCATTGTGACAGACAAGGTATAGTTATTATTTTTTTTTTTCTCTTAAGGCGATTAGGATTGGTTATCTATGATTGTATCTCTTGGAAATTCTTAGCCTTTGAAACGTTTTTCGCCCTTACTCTAGAGCTTTTCAGAAAGATATATAGCCACCCATAACACGTTTCGTACAAAAACCAACACAAACGTTTACAAGATTTTTCATAAAAAAAAATTCCACAAAAATGAACTTCATTTATTTATTTGACTTTCTTTTTCTTTTAGGAAGATAAAAGTCTGTGGACGACGATATTCATTATAGCATCATGTTTCTACACAGCAGCTAACATATTTTATGTTATATTTGCATCTAGTAAAGTTCAATGGTGGCATTCCAGCAGCGACCAATCGAATATGAAGAATGACAAGGAACCAGAAAAATCCCTAAATATATTTAGTATTGACGTCCGCGATGTACATTAAGCATCAAAACTGTACTTGCTGAAATTGTTATTTGTTGCATAAATTATAGTTATTTTAAAATTGACTTGATGTTCACTGTTAAGTTTATCTCTTCGGCTTATACCTAATTGCAAAATTGGGCATAACCACTAGGAGATCAGAGTCAAGAAGCAATTTCAACATAAGGTCGTCGAAGAAAAGTTCAAAGAAGAATATCTGCTACTGGTATCTGTGATATAACTTAAGTAAATAGTTAATTTTGTAATAAAATATTTTTCATGAATATTTTTCATTTCACATCTGATTATTATTACTCCCGTCAAAGCAGCGGGCCAGATACCCCTCAGGAAATTAGGCTGACATTTTTACCTTGACATCACGTTACTAAGAGGAACTATTCTGCAAGATATTATACCCCTACCCCCCCTGGTTTTTAAAATAAATTAATTAATCGAATTTTGAAAAATTATTCTTTTCTCTTTAATACCGCAACCAATTCTTATAATTTTCATATGTGCGGTAGATATACTAAAGAGATATTCAACAAAAAATTATTGAGTATTTGCAAAAAGCAATATACGAAAATATTCGAATTGGAAATTTTAAAACATAAGAAATTCATCCATTTTGAAAGATGTATATTCAAATTCCCCCTACTATGTTCTATAACAAATATTTTTTCAAAATTTTTATAATGGTAAAAATACTACAGTGAAACATATTCTTTATAGGATTTTGCAAACAGCGGAAAGAAAAACTATCTTTGAGAACTAAAAGAAAAACTATATGTAAAAATATTAATGAAATCTTTGCATTCTTTCGATAACCTGACTTCTGGTTATGCTAACAAGTAAAAATTCTTATTTGCCATTCTCAGTATAACACTAGCATCCAACATAGTCTCCTACGGCTAGACAGATTAAACTAGTATCTACATGATTCCCTACGATATGCAAATTCAGTTAAAAATGAGAACAAAGGCCTGAAAATTAATTAATTTACCTACCTTGCCTTTAAAAATTTTTTCATTCTAATGAATTAAACATTTTCATAAAATCTCATTCAGTTTCTTGGAAGTTCTCAAAATACTAAAACTTTATGTTATTTATTTGTTAAAATTTTAATTTGATGGACGATCGAATGCTGTTTACATATCAATAGGTGCTTTAGTACAAGTACTTTATTTTAATATTATCAAAAAAAGCAAATTTGCACATAGTGAAAACACCTAATTACCTAAAATATAAAATTATCAATGATTGCACTCTTCCCATACGTATTTTTCTTTATTAAAATGATTTATAACCTTCGTAACAACATTTTTTGTAGAGAATTTTATAAGCCTTATATATGGAACATAATTTCGATATTGCTCATGATTAGCGAGATACCGTGTGTGTAGCGGCGGGCTAGGTATGTACATTCATGTAGTATGAGAGCTATGACATCCCAGCAACAACAAACTCGCCCCAGCTTATGAATAAACTAGGAAAGCATTTTACACACTGGGAAAGAACGACAAAGTAAAAAAAGGAATACAATAAAAAATTATCAAGGCTATACACACTGCCAGATTCAAAAGCAGAAGATTCGGAAGAAGAATAGGCGAGGAGATGATCATAGAAGAAAACTTAAAAGAAGCGTCTCAAAAACACGTACAATTCCCATCCAATATTCCTGCACCACGCGTCATGTGGTTTCTTTTGTTGGCAACAAGCACGTCCCAAATTTAATCCGGAGTACAGCTGGTTTGGTATATCAGGAAGTGGCAGCAATGCCTACCATACTTTGGCTAATCAATCAATCCATCATTCAAAATGTCTAAAACACAATGAAAAATTAGAAAAACTTAACAGATCACAATAAAATTGCAATATTCTCTACCCTCTCTCTCTCTCTCTCTCTCTAACCTCAGCTGAAGAACTAGCTGTTGTAAAACATTTCCTTGTTAACTATGCATTTAAAGACAAGTCCGACCCATCCCAGTTCAAGGAAATAAACATTAAATTAAAAATTAAGAAGAGCAAAATGGAGGTTTTATATAGATACCGAGAAGCCTTTAAGGCCACCTATGAGCTTTTGGCTGCTGTTGATACGTTTGGCTGCAGTACTGCTACCTGTGAATCAACTTTCTCTACCAGCTATTAATCGTCCCCAAAGGCTCTCCATGACCCACCAAAGAATGGCAAATTTAGTTTTTTTTGGCGTTTGAAAGGAAACACATAGGAAGCATAGGGATAGAAACTGTATTAGAAAAATCGGTAAAGGTATTTACACAGAACTTCCCTCGTTATTTGTGCATGGCGGTCACACTAAAAAATTAATAATTACGAAATGACATTGAGAATAATAATCGGAATATAGTTATTTATTTATTTATTTATTTAAATTATTGCTATTATTATAAAGAAAACTTGATAAGTTTTGGTCAAAAAAATATACAGATTGCTCATCCAACAGCAAAAGTTCAATTTTTTGAAATTTTTCAAAAATGTTGGTAAAAAAAATTTCAAAATTTTTTCTTCTGAAACAGGTTTAAAATGTCAAACGTAGAAATTTTAAATTTGAGCAAAAAGGAAAGTTTCCTTCTATTCTATAGTAGTGGTAAAAAAAGATTAAAATTTAAAAATTACATATTTTTTTTAAATAGGTTTAAAATGCAATGAAACGTGAACATTTTAAATTTGGTAAAAACTTTTTGAAAAATGTTGGTGAAAAAAATTTTCAAAATTTTTTTTTCTGTAATAGGTTTAGAATGTCATGAAACGGGAAACTTTTATATTTGAGCAAAAAAAAAGTTCCATCTATTCTAGTGTTAATTATTTTTCCAAACTTGCAAAAAAAATTTTTCCGAAATTTGTTTGGAATGCCATGAAACGTGGAAATTTTAAATTTGAGCAAACAAAATTTTCGTCTATTCTAGTAGTATTGATAAAGAGATTAAAAATGTTTTCAAATTTTTTTAAAAATATTTCAAAAACATTTTTAAATTTGTTTGAATAGTTTTAGAATGCCATGGAAACATGGATAGTTTAAATCTGAACAAAGAAAAAAAAATCGGTAAAGTTATTTACACAGAACTTCCCTCGTTATTTGTGCATGACGGTCACTCTAAAAAATTATTAATTACGAAATGACATTGAGAATACACATCGGAATATAGTTATTGCTATTATTACAAAAAAACCTGATAACTTTTGGTCAAAAAAATATACAGAGTGCTCATCCAACAGCAAAAGTTCAATACTAAATAACAGGTGCCAAATATGGAAGGCTTGCGAAAATACCTTCACAAATGTCCACCATGACTGAATTATTTCTTGGGATACCATTATTCAATAAAAGTATATAATAGGTGCATATGCCAAATATTATTGCCATCTGTCACATTTTCAATTCCACATTCACGTAATGGAGTGGAAGTATAGTGGTGGTTAAAAAATATAAAAAATTTTCAAAACTTTTTTTTGAATAGGTTTAGAATGTCACGAAACGTGAAAATTTTAAATTTGAGCAAAAAAAAAAATTTTTCGCTCTATTCCAGTGTTAAATTTTTTTCCAAAATGGTGAAAGGATGTGGCAAATTTTTCTTTCCGAAATAGGTTTTAAATGTCATGAAACGTGGAAATTTTAAATTTGAAAAAAAATATTTCGTCTATTCTATAATAGTGATAAAGAGATTACCTAAACATGTTTTCAAATTTTTTTAAAACATTTTCAAAAACATTTTTAAATTTGTTTGAATAATTTTAGAATGCCATGGAAACGTGGACATTTTAAATCTGAACAAAGAAAAAAAATTCCATCTAATTTAGTGGTAAAATTTTTTTCGAATTTTTAAAAAATTTTCATTTTTTTTTAAATAGATTTAGAGCGCTATAAAACGTGGAAATTTAAAATTTTAAGAAAAAAAAATCCGTCTATTTTAGTGGTAAAAAAATTTTCAAACAGTTTTTTCTTTTAAATAGGTTTAGAATGCCATGAAACGTGGAAATTTTAAATTTGAACAAAGAAAAAAAATTTTTTTAGTGCTAAAATTTTTTTCAAAAATGGTGAAAAAAATTTTCAATTTTTTTTTTTTCAGAAATAGGTTTAGCGTGTCATGAAACGTGGAAATTTTAAATTTGAGCAAAAAAAAATTTTTTTCATCTTGGTAAAAATTTTTTCAAAAATGTTGGTGAAAAAAATTTTCAAAAATTTTTTTTCCCGAAATAGGATTAGCGCGTCATGAAACGTGGAAATTTTAAATTTGAGCGAAAAAAATTTTTTTTCACTATTTATTCCGTTTAGACGGTCCACCCTATATATTTTCCAGTGAAATTTCTACCATTTCTGCGCTGGCAGTAGCGTCAACTACCTACCAAATTTGACTGCTCTCCGTCAAGTAGTTTTCTAGTAAATGCACCAACAGACAGACAGACAGACTGACGGAATTGAAAAACCTATATTTTCGTAATCTCCGTGATCTGAAACGTCAGAATCCGTAAAAATCTCGGAGGGTGATTTTTTCTCGAATACAATACTTCCCTTCGGTATGCGAGGGAAGTAAAATTCTATCTCGGTAAATTTTTTAAAAATAGTAACAAAAAATTCAATTTTTTTTTTTTAAGTAGGCTTAGAATGCCATGAAACGTGGAAATTTTAAATTTGAAGGAAGAAAAAATTTTTTTTCATATGTTTTAGTAGTAAAAATTTTTTCAAAAATGGCGAAAAAATGTTCAAAATTTTTTTTTCTGAAATAGGATTAGCGGGTCATGAAACGTGGAAATTTTAAATTTGAGCGAAAAAAATTTTTTTTCGCTATTTATTCCGTTTAGACGGTCCACCCTGTATATTTTCCAGTGAAAATTTTACCATTTCTTCGCTGTCACTAGGGTCAACTACCTAACAAATTTGACTGCTCTTCGTCAAGTAGTTTTTTAGTTAATGCACCAACAGACAGACAGACAGACTGACGGAATTGAAAAACCTATATTTTCGTAATCTACGTAATCTGAAACGTCAGAATCCGAAAAAGTCTCGAAGGGTGATTTTTTCTCGAATACAATACTTCCCTTCGGTATGCGAGGGAAGTAAAAATTCAATATTATTAAGGAAATACGGCTAACGCCACGATTATGAATTTTGTAATTTTAGTTTTTATTATCTAGTATTTTTTATTTTCTTTAGATAAGAGCCCCTGTATAGGTAGTATACTCATTCATAACTTAGTTTTTATTTTTGTATTTGTATTTTCTATAACTATTTTGTCATTTATTGTCATTTACATTGTTCTGTGATAGGATTATTCTGTTGAGCAATAAATCTAGTATTATTACTATTATTATTATTACCCTTATTCTAAAATAACAGCTTTTTGCTGGCGTCTTGTACATAACAGGGAAGAATTTCATCTAATCCTGGACTGTTAAAAAATTTTCTTTCTTATTATATTACTATTATTATCTCCTTGTATCACACGTCCTCGCCGAGAAGTGGTTATTAAAAGCTGTTAAGTTAAGAAATTTAGATATCTATTTTTTACGGGGGTTATTTATAATTTAAAATATCAATAAAACTTTTAGGCTCACGGGCCCCCTCTATAAATTTGTTTGCCCGCCCTTAAAACAGTTTCTAGCTAGAGGCCCTGCCTGAACGACAAGATTCATGATACCAGCTATAGTTTGAAATCTGGAAAGCTAACATGTGGCGCCATCTATTGTATAAAGATCCAAATTTAGCATAAAGAAAAAAGTTAGGCAATACACTATCTATCGTACTCGTATAAGGAAAAAAGTACAGTGATATATGCAACCAGAAATGATTCGGAACAACAACACGAAGTGCTCAATCCGGCGATAGCTAATCAAAACAAAGCGAAGGAAATTAAGTTAAAATAGACAGTTCTAAATATTGTCATAACTATTATTTGCACACGAATAAGAAATCAGTTAAAATTCACCAAAATAACTACAAAAAACAAATTACATTACAACGAAGTTCTACAACCAAATAGGTAGGTATAATAGGAAAAATATACAAGCTTATAAATCTAATTAGTCTCTATAACAGTGTTCAGCCATATTGTTTAATTGTGTCTATAATGACGCTACAAGCCACATGTTCGCCGCCTTTGACTGGCAGTTATCAAAAATGAGAGCACTCCTTTTTGTTTATCCTTCTCGATTAAAGATAATAGAGAGCCACATGTGAACATATCGAATAAAGGACAAAATGTCTACACAGTAAAATAGCAGTTTAAATGTATGCAACCAGAATTGATTTTTCGTGCTTGCACCGTTTCAAACCAAAGAATATAAATTCTTTATTTGAAACATTGTTCATAAAATAATTTAATTGTCTAGTTATTAGGTGGTACCATGCAGTGGCGGCTCGTCAGGAGAGGCAGGGGAGGCTGAGCCTCCCCTTGGAAGAACCACCATATCTTAAAAAGTAATATCTTAAGAAATTTCTATTAGGTATATCTCAATTTTCAATATTTTTTATTGTTTATTATTCATTAATTAATTTTCAGTTTATATATAACATTTTTGCATTTCCTTTCCACAAACATACCTATATAACGTTACAGTCCGGATAGTCTTTGTATGCATATTTCCCGGTCGGCCGGTCTTTTACTGAATGAACACTGCGGTTCGCTGGAGGCTAATACGAAATAGCTTCCAACTTTACCACATTTACTTATAACATGAATGACCTTGAATTTCTTTGCGCTGTGTAAAATAGCAACACTTGGAATAGCCAAGTATGAGGCTAGCCTCCAGATCTCAGTTCTTTATAGCGCATGTGCACAGGTCATTCAAGAGTCAGGTGATTCACAAAGAAAACGAACTGACGTCTGACAGTTGCGTTTAGCCGGTTATAAGAACAACTTGACGTATAAATACATAAAACATTTGATAGGCGGGCTAGAAATAAGTGCTCTAGGTGAAAATATTCCCAACAACATGTCTTGTTGTCCAGACGTGGTGGATTATTTGTTATTAAATGGATTTACTACTCTTATTTATGACGAAAAGGTAAGAATTAAAAGAAATGCCAGGCCTACACCAGCAATGCTTTCGTTAGTTTTTAAAAGTGGTAAACAAAACAGAGGGTTTTGTGATAACAATTATAAAAAAGTCGAGTGGTTAACGGCATCAACAGTTGGAGATGTTTATTATTTACTAATGATCAATCCTCAATTTGGGGCAGGGCCGGGTTTAATAATTTGCAAAATTTGTCGCGAGGTTTAGAAAGGCACGAAAAATTTCAGGAGCACATTTCATCTTGCATTAAATTCGAAATGTTTACCACTCATTTATAAAAATATTCAGGCTTTAAAGCAGAGATTAATATAGGTAGTTGTTATTTTAGAAAAAATATTTATTTGTGTTATTTATTTTTTAGGAAATATTTTTTATAATTCTCCATAATATAGAGTTCCGCGGTTATATTTTTTTTTATATAACTTCTTTCTCAAAACTATTTTAATTTCTATTAAAACTTATAATTTTACACGCCTGGCAGTGATAATGAATACAATTTTTTGTTTGCAGAAAAACACTTTAATTTTTTTACCAAAACTATTTTTATTTTTATTAAAAGTTATATAATTTAATTACAAGTGGGATAGTAGGACTCCTTTGGATACTGATACTCGAGTCGTAGGAACGAGAATTTCATGAGAATGATTTTTTCATCTCATCATATTTTCTATTTCCTTTTCATTCTATTCTTTTATTAGTTCTATTCTCTCAAGTCGTGAATCGGTATCATGGCGAACAACCCACGGCAAAAAAAATGTAACGCGCCGTTGTAATACCTCAGGGGTGGTGGGGAAATGTACAAATTGTAGTCATATTGCACATCAGTTGTCTTTCAGAATATCAAGCCTCCTCTGCAGACAATATCACGAGCCGCCACTGGTACCATGGGATGGTGGATAGATGTCATGTTAGAAAATGTATAAATTATGAACAATCTTTTGGCTTTCATCAAAAGGTGCCTACAATTAGAATGCTATTTTATCACTTATAGCATTCATCAAATCATGTAAAAATGTCTAGAATATGAACATTTTGAAGGTTTTCACAATTTGAATGTTTCAAATGGGTACGTAGTTGAAACGAAAGAAACAGAAATTTGTTTTCGGCAAGTGGACATTCTAATTAGTTGGATGTTTTAACAATACTAGGTGGAGCCTAAAAACGAATCATTGCTTACAGCTTTAACATGATTAAGTACCTATTGTTTTCTTTTGGGAATTCCAAAACGAGTCAAAATTGCGGCATGTAGAACATTCCACCTATAATTTATTAGTTACAACTCTACTGCAATTAAAATAGGATTATAATAATTAAAACTGCGTTACTGCCTAGAAACAAGGTATCTAAACGTTTCATTACGTTTAAAACATTATGAAAAAATTATATTGATAACAAATAATTTCAATAAGATAAACAAATGCAAAGCAAGCATACTGATTAAAATAGCTATCGAATGGAAAAAGAAATTGTTAGTTATTAATTTTTATAGTGTATAATTATGCACACTAGTCACGCAAGATAAAGTTAGAAGCCATTAGGTTGAGTGGCTAATTTTTTTAAGTGACTAATGTGCAATTACACACGTGTGTACGATGCTTGGATCAACATAGAAACCTTGGTTTTTCAGTTTTCAGTTGTTCAGTTGTTAATATTTTTCTATTTCGATTTCAGAATCGTCATCAGCGACCTGAGAAACATCTAGGTACCGATTTTCAGGCGAGTCGGACCATCAATGATACATTCTGACCGCCATTTCAGCGCCGCCGTGTTGAATGTTAAAAGCTTTGTTTTTCAGTTTTCAGTCGTTCAGTTTTTCAAATTATTTCAAATTTTCAGTTTTTCAGTGTTTCAATTTTTCACTTTTTCAATTTTTAGTTTTCTAGTTTTTCAGTTTTCAGTTTTCCAATTTTCAGTTTTCTGTTTTTCAATTTTCAGTATTTAGTTTTTCAATCTTCCAGTTTTCTGTATTTTAGTTGTTCTGTTTTTCCATTTACAGTTTTTCACTTCTTTAGTTCATCAATTGTCAGGTTTTCGGTACTTCACTATTTCGTATTTTACAATTTTTAGTGATTTAGTTTTCAGTTTTTCAGAGTTTCAATTCTTCACTTTTTCAACTTTTTCAATTTTTCAATTTTCAGTTTTTTAGTTTATGGTTTTTATTTTTTCGGTTTTTCAATTTTTAGTTTTCTAGTTTTTCAGTTTTCAGTTTTTCAATTTTCAGTTTTCAGTTTTGTTTTTTAATTTTCAGCTTTTAGTTTTTTAATCTTCGAGTTCTCTGTTTTTAGTTTTTCAATTTTCAGTGTTTCTTCTGTTCAGTTCTTCAGTTGTCAGGTTTTCGGTTCTTCTTTTCAGGTTTTCAGTTTTCAATTGTTTGGTTCTTCAGTTGTCAGGTCTTCAGTTCTTCAATTTGTTTTTCAATTTATTTCCAATTGTCAGTTTTTTAGTCCTTCAGTTTTTCGTTTTTAAGTTTTTTAGTTTTCAATTTTTCAATCTTCCAGTTTTCTGTATTTTAGGTTTTTCCATTTTCAGTTTTTCAATTGTTTAGTTCATCAGTTGTCAGGTTTTCGGTACTTCAGTTTTTCATTTTTTAAAATTTTTAGTGTTTTAGTTTTCAGTTTTTCCAGAGTTTCAATTCTTTACTTTTTCATCTGTTTCAATTTTTCAATTTTCAGTTTTTTAGTTTTCATTTTTTCGATTTTTCAATTTTTAAATATTGTCTAAATGTTATTTGTGGCATTAGAGAGATATTGCATTGTCACATAACGGCATCCGCTATTACAGGATCGCGTTATTTGACATCTAAGCATGCGCATATTTAATCTGCGTTAAGACATGCGGTAATAACTTAGCGCCTGACGTAATTTCCGTACGTTTAGCGAGCGTCGTATGAACGACGTTATCCTCACTTCGGTGAAAATCGGGAACAACCAGAATCAGCCGATCTGTATTTGTGTATTCTATATTACCACCAGCCAATATACCTGCTTCCAACATGGAGGAATCTCCATTATAAGCCTAAATATATGTAAATATTATATCATATGAATCATATCATACAAAAATTCATCTTTGTTTTGTCTACAATCGACTCCAAAAAATTTTGTTTGAAAGGTTTTTTGAGTAAATTGGAGCCCCCTTTTTAGAAAATAAGACCAGTTTGATTTCAAAATTAACTTACTTAAAATTTACCTTTCATAATTTTAATATTTTACAACAGGAATAATATATTTTGTAAATTTAACGACTACTTGACATAAAAAGTGACGTTTTACATAACCTAAGTTACGCACGAATGGAACTGCAATGCAATAAGTCTGAATCAAAGCCGTGTTATTTGCCTCAATAACGTAACGTAATTAGCGAACGTCGTGCGGTATCACTGACTGCAATATCTCTCTATTATCTTAATTTTTTTTCCTGCCTCAATTCTTTGGGACTTCCTGCCACATGTATGTTTTCTTTTAAGCGGTGCTAGAGGAGTCTACAAAATATATCACAATCAACCAGTAACTGGTAAAAAAACCTCTACGCCTGTGACGTTTACGTCAAAGGATCAGTTAAAGGTTGGTTTTTATAAATAAACAACACAAATAAGTATAAAATCTTGAAATTAAATATTTCGCCGACGTTTCGGAAATCTATTGTTTCCTTTTTCAAGGCTTTTTTTGAAAAATCTTTATTGCTGTGTATGACAAATACACAGCTCTAAGAATGTTTGTTATATTCAATATCCATAGATACTTACTATTTACATAGAGCTGTTGAAATAGTTAACAGTTTTTTTAGTTTTTATACAATGTTAAGTTTGTGAAGTTCTTCTTTTAACATTGGCAGCCAAGTTGTACAGACATCTACGGAATGAGGATAATTGCGTGTCGAATTGTTCCGTTGATGTCTGTACAACTTGGCTGCCAATGTTAAAAGAAGAACTTCACAAACTTAACATCGTATAAAAACTAAAAAAACTGTTAACTATATCAACAGTTCTATGTAAATAGTAAGTATCTATGGATATTGAATATAACAAACATTCTTAGAGCTGTGTATTTGTCATACACAGCAAAAAGATTTTTCAAAAAAGTCTTGAAAAAGGAAACAGATTAGATTTCCGAAACGTCGGCGAAATATTTAATTTCAAGTTTTTATACTTATTTGTGTTGTTTATTTATAAAAACCAACCTTTAACTGATCCTTTGATGTAAACGTCACAGGCGTAGAGGTTTTTTTACCAGTAACATACTGGTTAATTGTGATATATTCCCCTAGCACCGCTTAAAAGAAAACATACATTGGCAGGAAGTCCCAAAGAATTGAAGAAGGAAAAAAAAATTCAATTTTTAGTTTTCTAGTTTTTCAGTTTCCAGTTTTCCAATTTTCAGTTTTCAGTTTTCTGTTTTTTAATTTTCAGCTTTTAGTTTTTCAGTTTCTAGTTTTTTAATCTTCGAGTTTTCCGTTTTTAGTTTTTAAATTTTAAGTGTTTCTTCTGTTCAGTTCGTCAGTTGTCAGGTTTTCGGTTCTTCTTTTCAGGTTTTCAGTTTTCAGTTTTGCCATTTTCAGTTTTTCAGTTGTCCAGGTCTTCAGTTGTCAGGTTTTCAGTCCCTCAATTTTTGAATTTTTCAATTTTTTTCCAATTTTCAGTTGTTTGGTCCTTCGATCTTTCGTTTTTCAGTCTTTCATTTTTCCGTTTTCCAGTTTTTTGTTTTGGGTTTTTAGCTTTTGAGTTTTAATTTAAAAAAATCAATTTTCAATATTTTCCACTTTCGATGTCATACTTGTTATCTGTGACCTGAAAAACTCCCAGGTACCGATTTTCAGTCAAGTAAGACTGTAAAATGATAAAATCTATCCGCCATATTGTGCCGCAATTTTGAATTTATCAATTTCCATGTCATATTGGTAATTTGTAATTTGTGTAAGATGTTTACTAAAATAACTAAACAACAAATTAAAAATGTTTAGAAATATACCGTTGGATCTACAGATAACGACTGAAGTAGTCAGATTTTTCAAATTGTCCGAAAGAAATAAACCAATAATTGATTTTTGGTGATTAAAACAATACACGCAAAATCAATAATTGTTTTTCTTACTTTTTATTGGGTATTTTGTCACTGAAAAATATTTAAAAATTTTAATGAAAAAACCTCTGCGCCAAACGGATCAGACAGAGGTTGGTTCTTGAACACTTGACTGTTTCAAAAAGTCTCACACCTAAAAATATATAAACTAGAACAATGTAATAAACTAAAAACTGAAAATGAAAACTATAGGTAGTTAACGTTTCGGAAGAGAATCTACTTCCGTTCTCAAAATTTTTTGGCCGTCAACCATGACAGTTATTTGTTAATAAATAAAGAACTGTCACTATATAATTTGGGGAACTATTAAAAATAAAGTTTATGAGAGCCTATTAACAACCATTGAAGATTGTACGCAGAGAGTAAGAAATACATTTCAAAACATATCACAGGATTCAATAAGAAGAGCTACCCATGAGGAACTAATCCGAAAGTGCGAAAAATGTGTCGAGGTTCGAGGGTGGAATTTTGAGCAATTATTAATTTAAAATGGAATCATCTTTTAAATTGATCTTACCTCTGCTATTTTAGTTAATAAGCAAATTTAAAAAGTCTTCGTGGGTGTAATTTAAACGTTCTGGCATTTTTTGACATAAGATAATGGCTATTTTGATGAAATGATTACAACAATTCATTAATTTCTAATAAAATCGCAAATATTTCAAAAAGTTGAAAACTTTAACACCTCAATGCTAATATCAGAAAAAAGGGAATTCAATTTTACACAACTTGACGTAAAAAAATACAGGGTGTTCCATTTGACCTAAACAAGTTTTCGCGGTTTGAAGTTGACAAAATGTAACCCGAAAAACGGAACTCTTAGTACGATATCATTGAATTTATTTCAGTTGTAGAACGTAGTTTTCTTTGTGTTCTTTCTCCGTGCCAAAGAGCAAATGAGGATGTCCTACACAGAAAAAGTTATAACGGTTCTTGCAAACTGTTGCACCTGTCAAATTTTTTATAAAATGTTAAATAACTTCGAAACTACTGGGTTTAGATATAGCGTATGCCACATGCCTGAACTCTGAAGAATTTTATTGTCATCTCGAAAAGTTGAAAATTATAGGATGTTCCATTTAAAATAAGCAGGTTGGTATCGACTTCCGGTATAACCGGAAGTACCCCATGCTTCTAATTATTTTAGTTGGATTGGCCACACCGACATTAGTAACATTTAAATTTTCAAAAATTTCTGATGCGTACTTTTCTCTATATCGATCTATTCAGTTCCCGGTGAGACACCCTGTATACTAAACATTGAAGTAGTTTCTTCCGGGTTTTGCCGCGGTCGTCGAATTTGACTTGACGTTTCGCTGATCATGCTGTCAGCTTTTTCAGAAGGGTTCCAAAGAGTCTTTGGAACCAAAGACTCTTTGGAGCTTCTTCAGAAGGGTTCCAAAGAGTTTTTGGAACCAAAGAGTCTTTGGAACCCTTCTGAAGAAGCTGACAGCATGATCAGCGAAACGTCAAGTCAAATTCGACGACCGCGACAAAACCCGGAAGAAAGTACTTCATTGGACAACGGCCGTGAAAACCTACATTGTACTATATATACTAAACATGTATAGTTTTTGAGTTTGTGACATTTCGTTCACTCGTCGGTTGAGAGAAGGGGCGTCACTTTGGCACTCGAGCTCTGTGTGGTTACGGTAAGCTCGGGCGCCACCTTTACAGTTTTTCTCGTGGTGTAAAGGACCCACACTAACCACTTGACACAGCCTGTTTCAGTAGGGCTGGGATAGCGTCAGAGGAGACATGGTACGTCCAGGGGTCTAGGGATAGTAGACTTCACGCACACCAAAATAAAAGGCACAGTTCAGATCCTACATATAGATATTTATTATTCCTATTATGTATAATTATACCTAACCTATAACTACTACGGTTAATTATGGTGACGGTGGCGAAGCAAGAGGGCGGCTATAAGCAGGATTCGAGTTTAAAGAAACGGAGCGGTAAGTCGGAGCAACTACTACCGGTATAAAAGCGGACAGGGTAGCGCAGATACCAGGCGGAGAAAAGCAAAAGCACATGTAAACAATAGAAAACAAATACTCAGGCAACTTGGCCAAGGCGCAGTGCCTAATGTACACACTTCTGGTCACGGTTCCTTGTTGGTGTAATCACCCCAAAGGAGAGATTAAACCAACAAGGTTCACGGGCGCTATTTTGAGCTGGCGGATGTCTTTGTAGCTTTCCGGCTGGCGGGGACTAGGCCAGAAAGCACAAAGCTTCCCCAGTACTCGCTTGTCCTCCAGCTGGCGGGGACTAGGCCAGAGGGCAAACACGAGCTGGTTATCAGCGGAAAATTACCCAATCACACACTCTCCCAACTTACACAATGGCTCACTCCTGTTGGCGGTACCAAGTACTTGGTCGGGGATGACACCTTAGTTTGCCAGACGGCTTGGTGGCTTTTCGGCTGGCGGGGACTAGGCCAGAAAGCTCAAAGCTTCCCAAGTACTCGCTTGTCCTCCAGCTGACGGGGGCTAGGCCAGAGGGCAAACACGAGACCTGTTGTCAACCAAAGTATCCTCACAGACACAAGGCGGAGCAAGCTAGGATTAGTATACAAGATGGCACTTAGTCCCAGCCAAGCGCTTATCTACAATCGGATTTGCTTACTCTCTGTCCTTTGCAAACGGACTTTCCTCAACGGATATCGGTTGCGGTCGGCCGGTAGTTGCGTAATGCTCAAACACAACACTGGAAGTATCCAACTTAATGGACAATATTTCGCTGGCTGGGCCAAGTATTCGTTAACGGGGAAGCCACTTGTGTCAGTGGTGGAGACAGTGGCTCCACCTGGCGGAGTGTATTCCTATTTGATCATTTTAATAATTAAAGTATAACACTTATTTATGCTCTGTATCGACAGTATAAAATATTAATATTCAAAATACGAAAATAGACGGCGGTTTCGGATACAATTTCCACACTATAAAAATGCTTCATTACAAGTTAAGGTTAAAAAACTAAAAAGTGGACAAATTTACTCCGTTCTCAAAAATCCACTCCTTAATGGCAAATTGTGGAATTATCATCTTTCGGGTACAATTGAATATATGAAACAATAAAATACTTTTAATGGTTTAGTTTCTTTTACCCCTGTTTTTTTCGACATACCCCATAAGAGAATCAACTGAACATGTTAAGTTATTGACGACACAATTTTGGTTAAAAAATATAACGGTATCAGTATCTCAATCACTGTTAGGACGATTCCATTTAAATGTATTAATCTGAGTGGGTGCATGCATTTTTTAATCAAATGGTAGGGAATTTTCAGAAAGACAATAGAGCACTTGTTATGTTCAAGTATATAATAAACAACTTACGTAGATGCCATATAAGTATTTTATTTAATAATAATATTTATTTCACTTCTGTGTCATCTTACTGGGAGTACCAAGTATTACATCATCGATAAATTGATTCACAGGCACAGAAAAAAAGTCGAGCGCGACAAAGCAGACCCATGTATTTTCACGCACTTTGACTTGCGGAACATAAATCCGATGTCCGTTTTGCCAGATTGGCTCTTGCGTTTTTCCTGACCTCAAAAAATTCACATATTTCGCAATCCTTGCAACCATTGGGACATTGGAAATGATAATACCATACATAAAACATAAACTTATTCCAGATTCGTCCCGAAAAACATGATTTTATGTACACTTAATTTTAAAAAAAACAGGCTATGTAAATCATTCATTCTTTGATTGCTATTAATAGTCTTTACAAAGGTCACTTTGACGTTAATCAGTGGCGTCATTATTAAAAATGATTCGACATCTAACAGATATTCAAAAAATTCGAATTGTTTCTAAAACTGAAGATGGTTGGTCCATAAGAAGACTTGCTGCTGAATAGAATGGGAATAAAACCAGCATAATGAGTGTTAAAAAACCATGGGAAACCAACCAAACGGTATCCCGTAAAGTTGGTTCCGGTAGGTCCAGGAAGAGCAATAATCAAGAAGATGAAAGTCTTATAAATTATCTAAGAGAAAACCCTTTTCAGACTGCAGTAATTGCAATTTCAGAGACAAATTTCCCTGCTTCGGTACCTACTGCTTGCAGAAGAATAAAACTACAAAGCGACTTGAAGAGTTGTTCAGCGGCTAAAAAATACAAACTTTCAGAGGAAAAGAAGGAGGGTAGGATTATTTTTGCACTCAACTAGATAATCAATGATGAAAACTTCTGGGGACAAGTTGTCTTTTCTGACGAAAAGGTTTTTAAATCCTGTAACGATGGACATGTTCGCGTATATAGGCCACCTTCCACTAGATACGAGAAATATACTTTCGATCCATAAATATCAGGAAGGTTTTCAGTCAATGTCTGGGCTCGGATGAGCCTAAATGGATTAATGGTGTGTTGAAACAGTGGTGGTCATCTCAATTCCATTAAATATATTGAAATATTAGACAATATTATGTAGTCGTCAGTAATAGAGGTGTTTCCGGAAAATAATTTTACTTTTCAACAAGACAACTGCTCCATACATACGGCACGTCGTGTCAGGCAATAGCTTCTTAATAAAAACATAGAGTTGTTATCGTGGCCACCTAAAAGTCCGGATTTAAATCCATTTGAAAATGTTTGTGGACTAATGGTGAAACATATAAGAAAATGAAATAACCATCCAAACAATGCCCAAGAATTGGAAAGGATAATTGAAGACGCTTGGGTGAACTTGTCGCAAGAAGTTGACCTTGCAAGAAATCTGATTTTGTCCATGCCTGCAAGACTTCAGGCAGTTTTAGACGCTAATAGAGCAATGACAAAATATTAGTTAGACCTACAGGGAGTCACTTTTCATATAACCAAATTTTGCCTGCGTCATAGAATTTTGGCATGAGCGAAACAGCCATGTGGGAATGTAGACAAATAAGAAGAGGCACCCTATTCTTTTTAATAACTAGAAGGTTTATACATTCATTTAAAAAAAAATCATCTATGTATTCGATGACTTAAAAAAAAGAGAAAAAACACTTTAACTGAAGGTGTATCAGGGTTGCTGGCAAATTAAGCATGGCACCAAACTATAATCTCATTGTATACCTCAAAACATACATCTTGACGTAAGTTTTATTCGTGTATCCGAAAATATAAAAAATTGTGTCCGAAAGGGACACCAAAAATCCACGACGCGAGCAAAATTTGCTTACATGAAAAGTGATTCCCTATAGGTCTGTGGTAGTACTTACTCACTCACATAAAGTTTTTCATGCATCTCATAGGAAATCTGTACAGCCTAACTCTGTTTTTTATTTTCAGTATGTTTGTTGTGAAATACTGGACAATAGCAATAAACTAATATGTTATGCCTATGACGATACACCTAATACGTGTCAATTTGTTATTGTTATTATATTTACATATGTTCGAAAGCCGTTCAAAATTTCGAAATGTTTAAAATCACCAGATAAGGATAAGTACGAATAGATATGACTCCTTCCTGTTTCCATGGGTCTTTTATCGACAGTAGTGGCATGATCCTTTTGATAATATTTGTATAGAGATACTATCTATATAGTAATCTAAAGATACACCCGATAACTAACGCTCACTTGAATGCAAATATAACATCTAGTGTTTTGTATTTGTTTTCCTCGAGAATAATTTTGAACTCAACGTTTTGGAGGAAAATAACTTGAGATTGCAGGACCTTTTAGAGCAAATAGAGAATGAATAATTTTGATTATTTAAAAAAGAAGAATAAAAATTACCACTGAAATTTTCTTTAAAGTGATAAAGAGTAAAATAGTAATTCATATATCCATTTTGGTTTATATCAAGAATCGCATATAAAATTATGTAGGGGTCGCTTTGGACTAGAGCCCTAAACTAAATTTATTTACATATCTTGTCTTTAAAAATTTTTCATTCATTTTCGTGACGGATTGGTTATCTATCTGTCTCTTGGAAATGCTTGGCGTTTGAAACGTTTTTCTATCTTATTCTCTAGCTCATCAGAAAAATATATAGGTGAAGATCACTTGCTTCTATCAGTCAATGTCAAACATAATTTAAAAACTTCATATTTGTGAAAATTGTCTTGGTTTTTGCATGAAACATCTTATGAGTGGCTTTATGTCTTTCTGATGAGCTCCAGAATAAGGGCGAAAAACGTTTCAAAGAGACAGAATGATAAATAACTAAACCTGCATGAAAATGTAATTCGTTGGAATAAAAAATTTTAAAAGGCAAGGTATTGATTAATTGATTTATTGATTTGCCAGCGTAAGGTGAGAATTGCGGCCGATTCCGGACATCCACATGACGCATGGGGTAGAAATATAGAATGGGAAATGTAGGTGTTTGTGAGATGATTCTTTTAAGTTTCCGTGCTTCTTTTAAGTTTCCATCTCCCATCATTGGCAGGGAAGTGTAGATGTTTGCGAGATTCTTCCTTCAGTTTTCATGCTTCTTTTAAGTCTCTATCTATCATCATCTCCTTATTTATTCTTCTTCTAAGTTTTCTATTTTTGAATCTAGCAGCTTTTATTTTTATTTACTAACCGTTCCACAAGTAAATATCCATTTACGGCGGAAATGCTGGGAAGGACCCTATCTCGTGGTAAAAAAAATAAGAGCTCTGTATAGCGGGTTATGAGAAAGAGGTTCGAGGGAATATTCTGTACACCCTGTATATTGTTTTTTGAGGCAATCAGTTTTAATTTCCGTTTTCCAATTCCGGTTTTCAATTCCGGGTATTTTTCTATTTCATTACCTATGTTTAATACCTTTTCAAATTTTCTTTTAATTTTATTCTCTGCTGTGTAATAAACTAAAACTGAATAATCAAATACAATTAATAGACTAGACTAGACTTATCTTTTGGTCGCTTTCTGTTTTTGTTGGCAGCTTCCCTCTTTCTTCTGTAGTATTCCCACACTATCTGCACTCGGTTTCATCCTTCCAGATATTGTTAAGTGGGTACCATCTACTTTGCCGTAGGTAAAAACTTCACTGGACCCTTGTTTTTCGATGCACTTTTAGCCACTATTACACTTCAAGGTGTGGCCGAGTTATTTAGATGCCATTCACCACACTTTATCATTAATTACTAATTTTGCTCGTGTTCAGACTTATATTGCGTAAAGCAGAATTGTTTTAGCCAAAATTTTATTTTATTCGCTCAAAGTTTGACTGGTCTTTATGTGACTTAAAGTGGAGCGACTCGGCACATGTCTGAACTCTATGAAAGACACTTCTTCAAAAAATTTAAAAAACAAGGTATGTAGATAAATTTAGGGCTTTTCTAGTCTCTAGCACAATTAGATGTAGGTTGTCAGAGAATTAGAAAGTTTTGTTTTCAGTATATTTTAATTCTTTATTGAACAGATAGGCTTTTGTTCTCATATTTAACTGAATTTTGATGGCTGTAAGGGGTTATGTAGATACCAGTTTACTCTGCATACCATAGGAGACTTTGTGAAAATTAGTGTTATAATGAGAATTGTCAAATAAGAAATAGACTTTGCTAGCATAACCGGAATGCAGGTTATCGAGAGAATGCAAAGATTGAAAATTCATATTTTTATAGATAGTTTGTGATGTTTGCCAAATTCTATAAATAATATGTTTCATTACTCTTTCAGTCATTTGGAACCTTGTGGTAGGTGCACTTAGAAGTATGTTTCCCAAAGAATTGTGGCGCCATTTTTAAGTCTATCCTCGGATTATAGCATTCTCGCTCCACCTTCTAATGACTTGTACATCAGCGCATACGTAAAAGATATGCAACTTTAGGCGGAGGTTGCATAATGGATATACCTTCCTTCGGAGGGAATGTAGAGCGGCCAGTATCTTGCGTATTAAATATAAAGTAAAAAATCCCTACTCTTTGAGAGAGATGTTAAAAAATGTTTGTTATGAAATTCTCTATTAATATGGGTTTCTCCAATCAAAATCAGTGTCAAGGTCACAAATTTTTAATTATTTTCGATTTTTTAATGTAAACTTTTTATTTTAATAATTAACAAATAATCAAATGATCTGTCAAATTAAATTTTCAATTCTTTTTTTATATCGTTGACAGCTGTCAAATTAACTGTCAAATATAGTAACTTTAAAGTATATCTTCTGATATACAGGGTGATTCACGTAGGCCATTCATTAGAAGTTTTTCAACTTGCAGTTGGATTAGAAACTTGAAATTTGGTATGCAGCCATAATCGATCATGCCCGTTCTATCTAAAATATTTTCAGTCCTCCAACTATACAGGGTGTGCCAAAAATTGGTACCAACTTTCTTATTTTAAATGGAAACCAATATTTTTCTTTACAGGGTTCGATTGATCTTCTAATTCTGAGTTTAGAGAACCTAAGTTATGTTAACTTATCTATTATAATTTTTGACATATGTCCAATTTTTTGAAAAAAATTGCCGCTGCAGTAGTTTACGAACAAATTTGTACCTCCCAAACCTTTCAAAATTATAAAACCAAATTTGTGAAGCAGTTAGCTGAAAGTCCAGGCTAACTTTCGATGTCCCATCAGTGGTCCCGTTTTCTACCATATGGGCGCAGTCGATTTTCAAATGTCGCAATCAAAAATTGTCAAAAAGTCAATTTTTTCAAATGGCACCTACTATTTTTTTTCACACCATTCGAAAGAAAATTGAATTTTAGGGTGAGTTACTTAAGCATTCCCTATACCTAACTTCACCCCATATCGAGTTATTCAATAAAAATCAAGAAATACCTTATCTTGCCGAGAGATTCCTTACTTCATCAAGTATGCCATGGAAACAAAAGACAGTTGTAACAATTTTTAAAGCAAAATATGGATTCTTATTTAATTACACACAGCACCAACAAATTATTATTAACGAACAAGAACAATGTTGACGAAATTCTGTCAGTGAAAACGGTGCACACATTGAGCATTTGTATTGAAATAATTATTTCGTTAATCTGTTTATTTGTTATTTTGTTGTTATTATTTATTATTGCAATACGATTTTTGAATAAAAATTAAAATGAAATGATTGTTTCCAAAGCCTACTACCCTTGAGAAAAAAAAACAATATTTTTTTCAAAAAATGCCAATAACTCAAAAACGACTGTAGATAGACATACACAATGTTAATAAAAGTGGCCCTAAAATTCAATTTTGCATTGATTTCTGGCGTCAGAAATGGTAGGCGCAAAGATGTGCTACGCAATCTGTTGAAAGTAGAATAATAGAATATTTGAACAAAAATATGGTGGTCACATTGAACATTTACGTCAGAATTTCGTCAACATTGTTCTTGTTCGTTAATAATAATTTGTTGGTGTTGTGTGTAATTAAACAAGAATTCATATTTTTCTTTAAAAATTATTACAACTGTCTTTTGTTTCCATGGCATACTTGATGAAGTAAGGAATCTCTCGGCAAGATAAGGTATTTCTTGATTTTTATTGAATAACTCGATATGGAGTGAAGTTAGGTATAGGGAATGCTTAAGTAACTCACCCTAAAATTAAATTTTCTTTCGAATGGTGTGACAAAAAATAGTAGGTGCCATTTGAAAAAATTGACTTTTTGACAATTTTTGATTGCGACATTTGAAAATCGACTGCGCCCATATGGTACAAAATGGGACCACCGATCTTACATCAAAAGTTAGCCTGGACTTCCAGCTAACTGCTTCACAAATTTGGTTTCATCATTTTGAAAGGTTTGCGAGATACAAATCTGTTCGTAAACTACTACAGCGGCAATTTTTTTCAAAAAATTGTACATATGTCAAAAATTGTAATAGATAAGTTAACATAACTTAGGTTCTCTAAACTCAGAATTAGAAGACCAATCGAACCATGTAAAGAAAAATATAAGTTTCCATTTAAAATAAGAAAGTTGGTACCAATTTTCGGCACACCCTGTATAGTTGGAGGACTGAAAATATTTTAGATAGAACGGGCATGATTTATTATGGCTGCATACCAAATTTCAAGTTTCTAATCTAACTGCAAGTTGAAAAACTTCTAATGAATGGCCTACGTGAATCACCCTGTATAGCAAATAAAGTAAGATTTTAAAGAAAATATAAAATATTTTAAGATTTTCTAATTACGCAATTGATACTAATATTTAAATTTCCTATTTTCAGACCAGGTAGAGAAAAACTGACGTATGAGTCTAGAGCTCGATTTTTGTGAAACGCCGATTGGTGAAAACCTCATTACGATATCTCTAACCGTTTCCGAGATATCGGCAGAAATTGACATTTGGCAGATTCCGAAAAATTGTCATAACTTTTTTATTTGTGAATATTTTTTCAAACGGTAAAAACTTTCTACATGCACTTTTTGACGTAGAATAAGATGCATTTGCCAAAAAAAATATATCGCTTTACAATTGTTCGATATCAAAGCTAACTTTGTTATTTCAAATGGAAACCATAGTTGGCTTTGACTTTAGAAAATAGGAAAAAAAATAAGCTTTCCAAAAATATATATGTCAAGATATATCTAGTCATCCTTGCTGCCAATATAACACATTTCTATTTAAAAATGACATGTTTTTAACATTTAACATTTTAACCCAGTTGGCCACACATGCTTTGCATATCTAAAAGTTAGTTTGACATTAAATAAAATAAGTGTTAAAGTTGACATCTGTTATAATTTCTCTGCATTATTCCAAAATGTATGAAAACTTTGAAAAATGCCAGATGTTTATATGCTATATTGAATCAGGCCGAAATTCTAAAGATGCATTAAATCTATATTTCGAACGTTACCCTGAACGCCAGCAGCAAAGTGAACAAATATTTCCTAGATTGGAAAATGCTTTGATGAATTATGGATCATTTGTCAAGCCCAGACCTAAACAGTATGCTATTGAAGGTAGAGACGAGGTGGAGGCAGAAGTAATTGGAGCGGTTTTAGAAAATCCTGAAATTTCTACCAGGGAAATAACTGTAACTAAGGGTGTAAGCAAAAAGCCGTAGCCAAAGAATTCTCAAGAAATATAAATATAAACCTTATAAAATCAGACTCACTCATCAAATATTCCTTGGCGATCAAGAACGCAGGATTAAATTCTGCAACTGGTTCATCAGAAAATGCAATGAAAATGAAAATTTTCACCGAAATGTCATTTGGACCGACGAAGCAAGAGTAACCAGCAACGGAATATTTCATCGACATAATCGGCATCGTTGGTCGGACCATAATGAGCATGTTTTCCAACCTAGAAATATGCAACGACGATTTGGTTTCAATATTTGGATTCGAATAGTGGGGGCAACGAATGATTGGACCTTTTATTTATGACGAAAACCTTAACTCCCAACGGTACGTTAATATTTTGGAAAACATTGTTGAACCATATTTAGAAGACTTGCCCCTTGCCGATTTGGTGCGAAAGTTTTATCAACAAGATGGCGCACCGTGCCCATAATGCGGCGGTTACAAGGAACAAACTAAGTCAAATGTTCGAGGATCGGTGGATGGGAAAAAGGGGGCCCATATCATGGACTTCATGATCTCCGGACCTAAATCCTTTGGACTTTTTTATTTGGAGTTTCGTCAAAGACCAGATATTTAAAACCATACCAGAAACGCGTCAAGATTTAGAGCAACGAGTGAGAAATACAATCGCTGGGATAACACCTTTACAACTCTTAAATGCCGAGAAATCAGTAAAGAAGAGATGTCAATTGTGCATCGACCAAAATGGTAGACAATTTGAACACTATTTGTGATACTTCAATCGTTAAAGATTTGTTACCTACTTAATGAAATATGTTTAATTAATAAAATTAATTTAATAGAAAAACTATTGTTTTCATTTGAATAACTGAAACTCTTGTTTTCTATGGCCAACTCTGCTAAAATGTCATTTTTAAAGAGAAATGTGTTAAATTGGCAGCAAGGATGACTAGACATATCTTGACATATATATTTTTGGAAAGCTTATTTTTTTTCCTATTTTCGAAAGTCAAAGCCAACTATGGTTTCCATTTGAAATAACAAAGTTAGCTTTGATATCGAACAATTGAAAAGCGATATATTTTTTTTGACAAATTGAAAAAATATTCAAAAATAAAAAAGTTATGACAGTTTTTCGGAATCTGCCAAATGTCAATTTTTGCCGATATCTCGGAAACGGTTAGAGATATCGAAATGCGGTTTTCACCAATCGGCGTTTCACAAAAATCGAGCTCTAGACTCATACATCAGTTTTTCTCTACCTGGTCTGAAAATAGGAAAACCAGCCAAAATCAAGCAATTTGAGGCACCCTGTACAGTTTAGCACTTTAAATTTTAAAAATACTAACAGCGTGTACCATAAACAGCGCCAAAAGGATTCTTTTAGAAAAGGATACTTTATGCTAAAAGTTGACTTTAAGCATAAAATTTCCTTTACTTGTAGCATCCTTTTGGTGTTATTTATGGTACTAGCTGGTACAGCCTGTACCATAAATAATCTTTCTTAAATAATTCATCACAATGAAGGTAAACCGACATATGGAAGACCTTTGGACGATTTTTTCAATTTTTGTGGCAGGAATATTATCAGTAATTTTTGCAGGGAGATCACTATTATTTGTTGGAATTGGTGACATAGTGATGAAGATCATAGCAAATCTACCTGGCTTTATCTGTGCTCTTCAATTTTCTAAAAACATAATGTTGTAAGTATAATAGATAGTGGCTTCATTGTTTCTAAAAATACAATGTCAATAAACAAACCACTCATTCATTGCTTTAATAGTTTTTGGCGGTACAGATTGATATCTGTGTAATTAACGATCAATCGTCATCTTTTGCTAAGTAAACGAAAGTTACTCAATTGTAGACATCAAGGCAGTAAACACACTCTTGTCTTATTGAAACGTATTGTTTATAGGATTTTGCAAACAGCAGAGAAAATAACTATCTATGAGAACTAAAAGAAAAATAATGTGTAAAAATATTAATGAAATCTTTACATTCTTTCAATAACCTGAATTCTGTTTATGGTAGCAAATCAAAATCTTAAAATGAATTTGTATAATTTCCTATTTGAAAATTCTCATTCAACAACTAGCATCCACACAGTCCCCTACGCCCATGCAGATTAAATCAGTATCTACATAACCAGGTGTTACATTGTGCCGATGAGTATAACTTGATTGGGGACAATCAATTGAAGCAGGATGGTCGAATGTTACAGGTTATTTACATTTAAAATATAAATAATCGTTAGACAAATATTTTGTTTTGGTTATGGATCTCTGAGAGGTGCCTAGGAAGTAAAGTAAACTTCATATTTCTAAGTCAGATAAAAAATTTCAAAGCTTTGTCGCCTATTACCACTAGGATAGAGCGGGGCATGGATTAAAATAAGAAATTAAGGGAAACTCGCCAGTATCAGTTATAATTTCTAATAATTACGCCACTCACTTCTAAAATATTTTACGATCTAACGGTCACTACTGTTTGCTTAATTTTTTACACACATACATAATGCTGTAAAAGGGCAAGCAGAACGGTACAGGTATTAAGCAGAGACGGACCACAGTCTTCCGCGATATTTCGAACGAGTGTGTTATATTTAGAATATATAGGTTATGTGCTTCATACAATAATACAGTGTGTGGTTCAGTGTTTACATTTTATTTTGATTGTGAGTGCCTAGAATGTATAATACTTTAACAGATACGTGGAGTTGCTCTTTGTTTAAGCGTATTTTATGTAGTTGTGTAAAAATATTCCGGCGGATGGTGAAATATTCGAGTGTTTTCCGTTTTTTAGTGGCTGTGGTAAAATAATATTGTGATAATGTTCAGGCCTTGGGAAGATCCTCAACCTAGCACCAGCAGAGAATTTAACGAAGATATGGGAAATGGTAATGGCTCGCAAATTACAGAGAAAAGTTTTAGACAATATTTATGCGAACATACTAAAAAAGTAGTTTTAAACGTTTATAATAATATAAAAGAAAGTGAAGGTGAAAAAGGAGCCGTGGAAAAACGGTCAACTTAACAGAAATTTCCGAACGGTCTATCTATAGAATAATTAAGGATGTGGTACCTAATCGAAAAGTTAGATCGGATAAAGGAGCAGCACGAGCATTAGATTCGTCTATGGTGAAATTGTTAAGAGATTTAATTTATAGCAAGTATATGGAAAATGAGGTACCAACGGTGGAATCATTACATATGGAACTGAAAACAAATGGTGCAGTGTCAGTTAGTCGGGCAACACTTCGGCGCTGGATAATAAAGATAGGATTTAGGTTCAAGATTATTAATAAAAGGGCAGGTTTTATGGAAAGCTTCAGAATTGTGCAGTGGCCTAATGAATATTTGGTAAATATTTAAAAAAAATCGAAATGAACAACGACTTATTTATTATTTAGATGAAACTTGATATGATACCCATGATACAGTGAAAAAAGGCTGGATAGATGGTTCAAAGAAATGTAAAGTTGATATGCCTGCAAATAAAGAAACCACATTAGTAATTGTACATTGTGGATCAGAAAATGGATGGGTGCATAATGGTCTCAAATTAAGTGGAAAAAAAATGGAAGAATCAAACGTTGACTATCACCAAAATATGACTGCGGATATTTTTGAAGCATGGTTTCAGACTTCATTGCTACCAAATATAGAAGAAAACAGCGTAATTGTTTTAGACAATGCTTCGTATCATTCGCGACAAATTGAGAAAATACCAAATACGGGAATAAAGAAAAAAGATATTCAAGAATTTCTGCGATAACATAATTTGGAATTTGAAGAAAATTTCTTCCCAAAACAATATGTAATTGATAGCATGGCTAAAGCTCAAGGACATACAGTTTTACGGTTACCCCCATATTTTTGCATTTTTAACCTGATAGAACTAATATGGAGTCAGCTGAAAAGAAGTATTCGCAAAAATAACACCTTCCCCAAATTTGATGCCAAAGTAGTCGACCTTATTAAAGCTAAAGTGGGAGAAATAACACCAAGTAATTGGAAAAAGTGTATTCAGCATGTCACTAAAATTAAGGATGAATTTATTAAGTTAGAAAAAAGCATCAGCCCTAATCAAGACCGTTTAATAATATCTGTAGATTCGGATACCGACGATGATACCGATTTAGAAAGTGGTTGTGAAGTGTTGAGTGAGTGTAGTGATTAGAGTTTTAAATAAAATGTTATGTGATTTGATTTAGTGTACATTGTGAATTTATCGTTTCATCAGTGTTTTACATACGCGCAAATGCAATATAACGTGATTTTTATTTATTATATTATATGTATACATATTTTATTTGATAATTATTTATTTGTTTCTTTTTCCGAACTGAATTTATTTATTTTATAGTTATTTATTTGCTGTCCAGAATTGAATTTATTTATTTCAATCATTTGTTTGTTTCCTAGAATTTTATTTATTTATTAAATCTGGGTTAATTAGATTACGGGTTATTAACATAAATTCAATATTTTTTTTATTTAATGAATTTAAAAATTTACTTTATTTCTTTGACCTATTTTAATAATATCGATAACCTTAACTCTGAACCCACATTTGTTGGCAAGGAATTGCTCGTACCTCCTCGTGGTCCTTGCTGGGCAACAATAATAATTCGATAGGTATATTAAATTATTATTGACGAAACTGAGCAACAAAAGAATATTTGGTATAATTTTAATTTAGACTAATAAAATTCATCAATGCTCCACCAATATATAAAATATTATTCCTATCTTAACACAAGCAAAACAGAATAATTTTTTTAAATTTATCATTATCACTGTAACAAATAACTATTTAGTTATCAACCATACATTAAATTAATTAGATTGTAACTCACGGCACAATAATTTTAAGTACGGTCCTGAGCCGCAATAAATTACGTCGGCTTTGACACTTTTATGGCCGAGTTTTATGGCTTTTTTGGGTGTCTCACGCCGTGTTCACTCCTTTGTCGGGAATTTTTTATTTGACTTAGAAATATGAAGTTCACTTTATAAACATGGACTGTTACCTACTCATAAGAGGACCTACGGGGCATTTGCTGGTAGACTGTCACATACACACACAAGTATTATAGATATTATTATAGATATTTTCAATATAATTGTCAATATAATTTAATTATTAAATTAATAAATTAAACACTGCTTTTAGATGAAGCAGTGTTTAATTTATTAACAATTATTTTCAAGATGTTTCACAAGATACCTACCGCAAGTTCAGTTCAGTGTATTTTCAATATAGTTTAATCATATGCAGTATAATTAGTTTTGTTTATCAGTTTAGGGGTGTCTCATCCCTAACTTCACATTTCAGAAGTGGGATGTGACCTTGTAATTACTATAGTGATTATAATGTTAATTATTTGAAAAGATAAAAAAAAAATTGCCGACAACGCCCCAAATTGTGGAGAACATGGAGGTGTTTCACCCCTAACCTTATATATAGAAATCTCAGGTACAATTAAAGTCCAAGGTCCAATTAGCCCGGCGACTGTGTTAAATTCTCCAACAAAATAATTTTTAGTTACCTCTTTTTCAAAGCAATTCAATTTTGTACAAAAATTTTTTTAGAAAATAAATCTCTCAACAATTACCTTGTCTGTTTTGTCTATTAACGCATGTCAATTACTTTGTATCACTATTTTAAAACTAAGCCAACATTCTTACTATTAATTTAAAATCAGATACTTCTATATGGAACATACGGAAATTAATTATTTTGTTGAGTGGGTTTTTAGGTTCATATCTGCAAACGGCAGCACCCGAGAACAACCATTACGATTAGTTGATTACTGGAATAGCCGAAGCATGAATATGTGATACATGTGGATGATTAAGTTAGTACAAGCTTCCTTAAATCTGCATTGGCTGTGGCACGGCAAGTTGTCGTTAAAATGTGTGAGTTGGTTATTGAAAATGTTTATAAAATATAAAGGTAGGTACGTCACATTTTCCTTATCTGATAAATTATGAGTATTATGAGTTCAACGTGAGTTTTCTGCTGATGCTTAATTGTTTTACATTACGCAATTTCTGCACTTTTATTTATTTTATTTTATTTTATTTCATTCATGCATCAATTAACAGTACAAGACCTTTTTATTTTTTGTTGGGTATTTTGCCTCTGAAAAATATTTAAAAATTCTTAATGAAAAAACCTCTGCGCCAAACGGATCAGACAGAGGTTGGTTCTTGAATACTTGATTGTTACAAAATGTCTCACACCTAAAAACATATAAACCAGAACAATGTTAACTAAAAACTGAAAATGAAAACTAAAGACAGCTGACGTTTTGGAGGATAATCTACTTCGCTTGTCAAAACTTTTAGGCCGTCAACCATGACAGTTCGTTGTTTATGTATTTCCAAAGTCACGTGAGACATTAAATTACATTTATCTTATTACCTCCACATCCAGGTAGTGGAGTGGAAATACAGTAATCGTAAAACAATTTTCAAATTTTTTTTTTTTTTAAATAGGCTTAAAATATCATAAAAGGTCGAGATTTTAAATTTGAGCAAAAAAAATGTCTGTCCATCGGTCTGTCTGTGTTTGTGCCCTCGTTTTCTGAGCAACAGTTTAAGATTTTAACTTGAAATTTGGTATACAGTGTATCCCGAATTACATAGGCCAAACTTCTCTCAGTAATACAACTTTTCAAAATAAGAAAAAAAGTTCCTATAAGCATGGGTCGGGAAGTAATTAGTTTCCGAGATATAAGGTGTTCAAGTGATTCTCCTGAAAATGTTTTTTTATGAATATTTTCGAAACGTCTAAAAATATACAAATGATAATTTACACAGGAAATTAACATTTTATGCTTTTTAAGAAAAAATGGCAACTATGTACGAAAATCATTCAGAAGCGGGTGAAACTGAGGGGGGGAGACTAGGTATAATTTAACCCTAACTTTATTGTGTGACACTTTTAAATTAATTTATGAGCAGAACTTAAAAATTTGAAATTTTCTACACAAAAAAATTTTCTTGTGTTTTTTCTCTAAAATTATCAGTTTTTGAGTAAATCTTATCGGAACTTTATTAATTAGTAAGGTCGCTTGGGGTATTTGGGCCATGATTTTACAACTTGAGCGAGAAGATTATACTTTGAACTTGCCTGAGAACCACTAATAAGTTATATTAGTATCTGAAATATTTTTTTATATATAATACAATATACAGTCTTTAAATATATAATATTCAAATCCCGAGTCAAATTTAATTTTCTTTATAATTATAATTAAATAATATAAAGTCTGATGGGCCCAGTTACTCCTAGATATTGGGCAACTGGACCATACGGGTCTTGGTATCATACAAACGATTGTTATTTGAACTGGGGTAAGTGGGCGTATTGGTAAACATGTAAACTTCGTACAAAAATTACCACAAGTCACACCATAGTCGAGTTGTCGACGATGTAAGAGAACTACTACATAACAATCAGGTGGAAATTTATTCAAATTTAGGAATAACACAACTTCTGTTAAAGTAAAAAGGGCAAAATTAAATGTAAAAAACATCCAATTTCAAGTAAGAATAAATAACACAGGCCCACAAAAAAAGTGGTCTACACCAGGGACCGGACATAGTAATCCTATGTATTTCGATGAGCTGAACACGAATCCAATGTCCGTTTAGCTCCGTTACCCACCAACTTTTTGTAAATCGCGAAAATAATCTAAAGAAATAAGGTTGCTTAGTAGGAGGGTGGAGTGAAAATATGAAAGTTGAAATATTTACTTAGCTTGGTGAAGGATTGGTGCTCTATGATAATTTGTCACTTGTGGTGAAATTTGGGCAGATTATTTTGATATCTTGTACTGCCACAGAGGCGTTTCAATTAATATCGAAGGAAAAAAAAGATAAAAAAATTTGAATAAAAGAAATCTACTTTTATTGATTGAACTATACATAAAATATTTAAAAACATCTAAATCTGAATAAATATAATTTTTAAACGATTAAAAGACAAAATTGAACTAAGAATAACATTAATTGGTGGCATATTCTTTTTTTGTGTTGAAAATTGGTATGATTTTACGAGATTCAATCCTGGCCATTATAAAGCCGTCTCGATTAAAAGAACCACATACAGCTGAAGATGCCTCAGTAACGGCTTTTACACACCTTTCCACAGCTTGGGTCTGACAATGGAATTGAACTACCTCAGGTAATAATTTATCAGCATCAAAATTTTTCCCTTGCACTGCTTTCAAGATCATTTCTTTCGTCAACGATTTAGTCATCGGCGGTTCTGTGATTTCATCGCTTTTCCAATCTATCAAATCCATATACTCTGTTGAAGAGAAACTAAATTTGGGTAATGTAAAAACTCTTACTAAGTTAACATTTTCTAACTGCCTTGCTCGCAGAATTCGTCTTAAAGCTAATTCTTTGATGTGTTGCCGATTGTCATAGAGCATCGCTAATAAAATATTTTCGGGGTGACCGAAGAAACCATTTCTCTGAATTACCGGATCGATAATATTTTTCAATTCTTGTGGTAAATACCGCGAAAGAATTATTGACTGACAGACATTATTGGGTCCATTAATGCAAGATGATTGTCGTTTAATTTGAAACCACATTGGGGCATATACTTTGACTACGAATGATACCAAAGTAATTAAGTTGGGTGAATGCAGAGGGGACGAAACATATAATCTCAAAATTCTATTGGCTGTAGTTAGCCAGCGGGAATGCACCATTTTTCCAGGACTGCGTTTTGCCAAACTAGCTGAACAAATACCCGAGTGTACGGCTTTACAGATATCTAGAAGATACTGTTGATCAGTACTTAGATCTGTCTTGAGGTCTGTCAAGTTACACTCCATTTTTTCGAATTGGACAATTGGTATGATCATTTTTCTTTCACCTCTCTGGTCATTCAAAAAGTTGCGTTCATTAATAGGAATTTTTCGGGTTCTTTCACATTGGCATGTATTGTGATTCGCACATTTGCATGTTGCAATGTCAAAAATCTTCTTACTGTTATCAAGAAATTGCTGAAGCTTAATTTTATAGCTCTCGGAATTTTTTTTAGTCTTGTACGGCTTCAATAAATTCCGATATTTTTCATGATATTCCCGAGTGCGCTTTACAATTACTCGATGTTCAATAATAGGGATAGAGGATATTCTCCAAATTTCTTCCACTTTCAATGCCACCGCCTCTGATGTGTTTCGGACAAGGTCTTTTAATTTTTTGTTATCAGAACAGTCGAAACGGGTGATCCATAAATAATATCTGTTCAGACCCAAACACAGGACATAAAACATTACTTCTTAAAAGAGCCATTTTATTTTAACTAAACGCACAATATAACCTCACAAATCACAGACGTCTGACAGTTATCATAGGCATGACATAATTGAGAAGTGGGCGTATGACTGATTTAAAGTAAAGTCTAAATACGAGTCATGACAAATTTTCGATTGAACGGTGTTGGATGACATCATTACGCAATTGTGCATTATTTATTATCAATATTTTTAAGAAGTGTTTTCATACAATACTAAGAAAGAAAGAAATGACTGTTATTATAGCAATGGAACTCAATATTGAGAATATTTTCCTATATATTACGATATGTTATTTTTTAACTTTTTACAATTACTTCGCAAATTTTAATCATCTGGTGGCAATACTAAATACAAATATTTTTAACTGATATTTTGAGACAATATTACTAATATACATGAGAACCAATACCGCACCAAGCGAATTTGATCAAAATTCAGTATTAAGAATATTTTCTTATATATAAGTTACGTTATTTTTACACTTTTTACAATATTTTCGGAATTTTTAATCATCCGGTGGCAGTACTAAATACAAATATTTTTTACTGATATTTTGAGACAGTATTGCTAATATACAGGAGCACCAATCCCATACCAAGCGAATTTGATTAAGAGAAAAGAAATTTCCATAGGTATAAAAATCCTCCACCCTATTTAGGTTATTTTCGCGATTTACAAAAAAATGGTGGGTGGTGGAGCTAAACGGACATCAGGTTCGTGTTCGACAAAATACATAGGGATTAATATGTCGGGTCCCGGGTTCAGATCGCTATTGTTTGTGTGACTGTGGGCAGTGATCTACATCTACCTAATAAATAAAAACAAAAACAACATACTTAATGTGTTTGGGGTAACTTGGTCCCAGCCGTGCCCAGATGCCCCAACTAACTGGCCCACTTACCCCATTTTTTGAAAAATTGTGGGGTAACTGGGCCACCCACTCAAGCTTATGACCTAATGCAGAATACATGGCTTGCAATAACATTTTAGGGATATATCATGCTTCTAATTTATGCTAAATTGACTGTGACATTGATAATATATACAGTAAACCTGTAGTATTTCATAAAAATCAAGATTACATCACGTTGCTATGAAAATTTTGCACTACAAAATTTAAAAAATTGCTACATAAAAGCAACAACACTCAGAAACATGAGACTAATTGTTGTAGTGAGATGACATTGTCCTTCAGTGCTGCCAACTGCTTGAAGTGAAATTACCCCCACAAATTCTACGGGAAAAAACCATGGCCCAGTTACCCCCTGGGCCCAGATACCCCAACTGACCTTAACCATTATGCTGGTAGCATTGCTGTTATGCAGGAGTGTGAAGTGTAATGTTTCTAACAAATGAAAAATAATCTAGCATGCAATGCCAGAATGACAATAACGACATTGTTGTTCTTTGGTTTTCTGTAATTCATTGTTCTGTAGTTTTATTATTTCCTTTTGGAAAAAGTGTTCTATTGAAAAGAAAAGAAAAATGGTCATGTTTAGTGGTACGCGGATATTCATTTTTTTTATGGATATTGTAATGGAAACGCGAATACCGCAGTACGCGAATATCGCAGAAGATTTCCTAATAGAAGTAAACCATCTAAAGATGTTTTTATTCGAACCCACCTAGAATTTAGAAATGTTGTAAAACATAATTTTGGCCAAAGGACAACGCACGGAACATATGGAAATCCGCCCCCGGTTAAAGTGTTTGATACTCGGGTATATTATCCAAATATCGATGTTGATCAAAAGTCTCCATGGGCTCAAGGTCGAAAATTGGACGGTTTTCCAGATATCGGGGGTGTAAAGGGGGATGCTCATTTCTTGTGGGAAGTGGCCCCCGCTCAAGTAAAATTCGCTGGAATCGATATATGTCATTCCTCTCGACCTCCTGATCAAAAATTCTCAGGGGCACAAGTATGGAAAATAAACAGTTTTCTAGATATGGGAGGTGCAAAGGGGGTGCTCATTTTCTATAGGAAGTGACCGCCAGTGAATTTCACTGGAATCGACATATGTTGTTCCTCTCGACCTCCTGGTCAAAAGTTCTCATAGACACAAGGTCGGTAAATGCACAATTTTTTCGATATCGGGGGTTCAAAGTCGACTTTGCAACCCCCGATATCTGGAAAACTGTGCATGTACCGGCCTTGTGTCCATGAGAAATTTTGATCAGGAGGTCGAGAGAAACAACATATGTCGATTCCAGTGACTTCCACTGGGGGCCACTTCCTATAAAGGAAATGAGCGCCCCGCTTTGCACTCCCCATATCTAGAAAACTGTCCATTTTTCAAACTTGTGCCTCTGAGAATTTTTATCAGATCAAGAGAAATAACATATGTCGATTCCAGCGAATTTTGATCAACATCGATATTTGGATAATATCCCCGAGTATCAAACACTTTAACCGGGGGCGGATTTCCATATGTTCCGTGCGGGGCCCTTTAACAATAATAATAAATCAGAAGAGCAGTCCACCAACGGCTGCGTGCGTAAGCTGTGCATGTTTCCAAAAACAAAGTTTTTCGGATTCTGAAAAAATACCATAGAAAAGCTTTTCGAATGGAGCCAGTCCAAAGCCTTCAACCAAGTGATCCCGAAAGGCGTATCAATTTTTGTAATTGGTTCATAAATGCCATGGAACAAGATTCCGATTTCGGAAGTAAAATTATTTGGACTGATGAAGCTACCTTTAACCATAATGGATCGGTTAATTTTAATAATTTAAGAATCTGGGCTCATCAGAATCCTCATATAATTCGCCCTAGGGCATTTCAACAGGAGTTTAGCGTTAACGTATGTTGTGGTGTTATAAACGGGATTTTTTGTGGGCCCCACATCCTTCCTCCCCATTTAAATGAGCCATTATTTAATGATTTTTTAAATAACCATTTTTTTTCAATAGCTCGAGGATATTCCTCTTAATTTAAGAAATAAATGCTGGTTTCAAATGGACGGAGCTCCTTCACACTTTGCTGTTGAGAACCGTTTGTGGGTAAACAATAATTATCCTGGGTCGATTAGGTGCAAGCGCCTGGCCATCCCGTTCACCGGATTTAACTCCAGTAGATTTTTTGTCTGGGGCTATTTAAAGGATAAAGTAAGTACGCAATCCCTGTAAACACGAGAGAAGAGTTAATAGAAAGAATTCTCGAAGAATGTGAAAATTTGCGGGCTAATCCTGATTTCATTCGAAAAGCTACACACTCTGTACGGCGCAGGTGTCAGAAATGTGTTGCAGCTGGCGGAATGCACTTTGAACAACTCTTGTAATTTGTAATTCACCTTACTTTAATCTAATTCATTGTCTAATAAAAAAATAATGTAATCAAATTTTGTTTTACTGTCATTGTCTTTTCTGTTCTGCTAAAATTATTCATAAAAAACTATTCCCGAATAAAAAGTATGAAAAGTTAAATTCCTGTGTAAATTATCATTTGTTTATCTTTAGACGTTTCGAAAATATTCATAAAACATTTTCAGGACAATTACTTGAACACCCGGAACCTAATTACTTCCCCCATGTTTATAGGAACTTTTTTCTTATTTTGAAAAGTTGTATTATCAAATCAAATCAAATCAAAATATACTTTATTGTTCAGAAGAAAGAGTTTCTCATTAACAAAGTAAATAGGCGTAGGTCCATAGCATATATAGTTTACACAGTGCACCTACATTATATGAATACAAAACATAGATTACATATAAATTTTAATACAATAATTAGGTATAACAGTTAATATAAAAAGTCAGAAAATACGATAAGACAAGGTAGTAAATGCCTAATTAGAATGTGTCATTATAGTACTCGTCCACATTATAATAGGGTTTAACAATTAAAAGGCTTTTAACCGCCTTTCTGAAATTTGTATTTGAGCTCATTTCTTTAATATTATTTGGTAAGTGATTGAACATCTTCTAGCCATTGTAAATAATTGAGTCTTTGACTAGAGTGGATCTGGGAATTGGCAGAGTAACGTTATTGACTTGCCGAGTTACATATTGTATGGAGGAATTATTTATAATATTACTTATATGCTTATGAACTAAACAAACTGTTTCTAGAATGTAAATGGATATCACAGTGAGAATCCATATGTCAAGAACAATGGCTTACATGATTCACGAATTCTAGTTTTGTGCAGGTAGCGAATAGCACGTTTTTGAAGTACCAATATTGTTTGTAAAAGATATTTACTGCATGCGCCTCAGAAGGCAATGCCGTACCTTAAGTGTGATTCGATTAGTGAAAAATAAGCAGTCTTAGCAGCTGCACAACCCAGTTCATTTGTGATCACTCTGACAGCGTAGGATCCGGATGCTAATTTGTTACTAAGTATTTTAATGTGTTCGTTGAATTTTAACTTGCAGTCAATATTTAGTCCGATAAATTTTGAGCAGGGCTTATTTTCAAGAAAATGGTTACCTAGGGAGATGTCCGTTAAATTGCAGTGAAATGTAATTATGTTATTAAGTACCGAAAATAATCACTGCCCCCTGAACTATTAGGATGAGAAAAATGTAGAAAAATCAACAAAAAATAAGCGAGAACATTACCTATGCGCCAACCATCCAGCTGCCGATAAATTCTAGGGCAAGGAATAAATGGTCAGACGTTTTACGCATGCTCGAAGCTCGGATTTTCGGTGTACACAGACGCTTGACGCAATATGCATCATTTTCAACGGTGTATTAGAGCAACTTAATTGAAACATTTGACTTTGGCTTTGAGCTCAGTGCTAGTACAACTCTTGAAAAGTAGAAAACTTTTTGTAAAATTGAAATCGGACCGCCTCATTTTGGGGAATTAAAATGTTACTAAAACCATTTTTTTAATAAACAATTGAATTTCATCCATCGGAATTCGGGTTGCGGTCACTTTTTAAGCACATAACGTCGCATATTTCCTGAGATTCTTGATTCCATAAATATCCTACTCCATTCAGTCGAATTTCCCCATATAAGTACACCATAAGACAATTGTGGTTGAAATAGTCCGATATATGCTATTTTACTTATTTCTATTGGAACATATTGAGCTATTTTACGTAGAAGGAATACTAGGCTTGACAATTTATTAGCTACCATGTTGATGTGGTCTTTCCAATTTAAGCTTTTGTCTAAAATTATACCTAGAAATTCTGTGGATTGATCCCCTATAGAATTTCTTAACGTAAAGCGTATATGTATTGTTTTATCTCTGTTAAGAGATAATCTATGGGCAGTGAACCAGTCGTCAGCACATTAATTTAATTTAACTCTGTTATATCTGTCCCTCTACTATACAGAGTGGTGTCGTCAGCGTATTGTATGCTATTTGCATTGTTCATATAATTTGAGAAATCATTCACATATATAAGAAATAGGAGTGGACCTAGGATGGAGCCTTGAGGCTCTCCTGCACTTACTAACGAAGTTGACGACCTCTCACCATTATAATCGACCACTTGCACTCTATTTTGAAGGTAGCATATTATAAAATCAAGTGATGGACTTCTTATGCCGTAGTACGAGAGTTTTTCTTTTAAGATATTGTGACAGACGCAATCAAATGCCTTTGAGAGATCACAGAAAGTAGCGGATAATATCTCGCCTCTCTCGAAAGCATGTAATATATCTGTGACCATTTTCATATTAGCATCTTTGGTAGAAAGTTGTCGTCGAAATCCAAACTGAGTTTGTGTGAACAAATTATACTTTTCTAAATATTCTACTACTCTATTGTTAAATGCTGCCTCAATAGGTTTTGAAAACGTTGGTATAACTGCTAGGAGGCGGTAATTATTCATATCATTAATAATAATAATAATAATAATAATAATCTTTATTTCTTCATTAAAAAAATATATATATACATGTAAGAGTATACACACATTGAATGAAGAACGCGTCACATAAGATAATACAAGCAATAGAAAAAAATACCATATATACAATATATATAATACGGGACACTATATATAACACAGTCAAGAACATTCCTACACAAAATACTTGTAAGTCAAAGTGTATTTAAGAAAAATTCGTTAATCGTGTAACAATTTTTGGTGAGCAGTAGTTTTTTAAGTTTACTTTTAAAAATCTGAACGCTACCAGAAGTCCTAATATCTACATCTAGTGAATTATAAAGTTTACACCCTTGACAAAGGAAACTTTTTTGATACATGGTGGTTCTGTATTGGTCAGGTATTAAAATGTTTTTCGATCTGGTTTCATGTGAATGTTTAACCTGATTACTAGAAAAAAATTATTTATGCTTATGGACATATAAACACACTTCCAGAATATAAAGACTCGCAAGAGTCAAAATTTTTAAATTTTTAAAAGCATTTCTGCACGTCTCTCTGTAATTTAGGTTTGACAAGATACGGACTGCATATTTTTGTAATAAAAATACCCTGGCCACATTACTGCTGTTACCCCAATTCACGATTCCATATCTAAGATGGGAATGAAAGTTGGTATAATAAAGTGTTTTAAGAACTTCCTGGCTGCAGTGTTTCGACATGAACTTTAAAGGATAGCAGCTTGTTCTTAGCTTAGTACACAAATTTTCTATATGGTGGGTCCACTGCAAATGTCCATCAAAAGTAACGCCTAATAATTTATTGGCGTCACAGGATTTTAATTCAGTGCCAGTATCATCAAAAAGTTTTAGCCCTTCGGAATTATTATTTAATGTAAATTGAATGGTAGTCTTCGTTTTATTCAGGTTTAATTTGTTATTGTGAGACCAGCGAATTATATTTTGGTAAACTCTTTCAGCAGTTACCTTAGTTTCCGTTAAATCATTTCCTGTGACTATAACGTATGTGTCATCGGCATAACAAACCACATGAACATTTGGTATTTTTTGAAGGTAATTATTAATGTCATTGGAGAAAAGAATATACAAGAATGGTCCCAATATTGAACCCTGTGGAACTCCTTGTTTAATTTACGTCGCCTTTATTTTTGTATAGGGGAGATATTTTTGAATATTTTAATTTATCGGGAAATTCACCAGATTCGAAGCATTTATTTATAATAATTGTTAGAGGTTTTAGTATTCCATCTTTGATTAATTTAAGGAGCTTATTACTTATTCCATAATATCCTTTGCAGAACTATTCGATAAATTTGTTATTATGTTGTCGACTAATTTCCACATGGCTCTCGATTTATTGGATGAGTGTAACACCGTGCTAGTAATGTGGTCAGCTTTACTTTTTTGCATTTCACTTATCCGCTATGTGACCCCCGCCTAAAGTTACATACCTTCTTGACTACACTATTACAAATAAAATGTCAAAAGTCCCCACCGATCCCATGTCGGCTAAAAAATTGTATTCAAGGTCAAAGGTCACAAATATATTTTTCACGTATTTCTCCTAAACGATAAGTGTTGTCGTAAAAATAGATCATACAAAGTTTGTAGATCATGCAATTATCTGGCAGACTGTTTCAATACTTTTTTTCCTACAAATCATCATTCACGAGATATCGCGATTTCAAACAATGAAAATGCTAATATGCACTTATCCGCGGTCAATATACGTCATCGGACGTTCAATATAAGTAAAAATATGGAAATATTGCTTTGTGTGTGATTCACACACTAAAATACATACAAATTATACGATTCTGAAAAAATGTATTCTATAGACAAGTATGGATATTTAAGTTTTGTAAAAAAATACGCGGAACAATCAGTCAAGTATGGCTAGGCAACGAACGAAACCCAGTTTTCTGGGGATCGAAATTAATAAACAATGGATTGGAGCCAATTCAAACTCTTTTTAATACTATTTTTTGTAATTGCAAGGAGGGTTTTAGTAATAACTGGGTGTTACGTGAGTCTGTCTGGGGTAAAAAAGAGGTGATTTTACAAATGTTGTATACCATTTAAGTTAGCAACGGAAAATAGGAGCATAGGAAAAATTCCGCTGAACAAGATTTTCTCATGAAAAATGTTCCTAAACCGCGAGCTTCGTGGTCAAATAATTGTTTAAACAAATTCATTAATCGTTACAAAATAAAAATAAAAATTCGGCGTGCCCAAGAGTTCCCAACTAGCACAATTAGTCGTGGGAACGTAGCAATGACTATTGTAGGCACTTTAAAGTGTTTTGGTACTAGTCACAGGCACGTAATAGGAACGTTCCTAATACGTGTTTATGACCAAAATGGGGAATATTTTTTGGTGACGATAACGTTCCAGTCACGTTCCTGGAACTTGTCTGGCTACGTTCCAATGACGTTGTTGCTCCGGAGCGGCGACGTGGCGGCGTAGACGCCGCAACTTTCAGAAAACTTTACCACTCCCTACTCTTTCAAATCGATATTGCCCCTTCTTTGTCTTGCAACCGATTTTATTATATTTATGTTTCATTCTTACATATGATTCTTGTTCTTGTTCATTTCCCTGACTCAGAAACTTAATAGAATATCAGAAGGTAATATTAGACAGCAAAACTTGTGCTATTTTCCAATGGTTTAAGGGCCAATTAAAACGAATGCAATTTTACTGACAAACATAATGATAAAACGTCCGAATCTAACAACGCGCCTTTAAAATTTGCATTTTTTAATGAAAATATTGTTTTTAAAATATGTAATGTCATGCGAGAATATGACACACTAGATGACGAAACCTACTTTTTATTGTTCTTCGGAACTTAACACTACTTTTTATGTATTCATTTGTTGTATTTGGTGAAGGAATGGCGATAAATTAAATTTGTTAGTCAATTGTGAAATTATGGTTCATGTGTTATAACAATGGTGTCGATAATTTTGGCCATCAACATGGCGTATTTCAGAAAATATGACTTTAAGTTCGTTTTCACCAAGAAATGCTACTTGAAGGTATTGCTACTTGGCGATAGTGACGAAAACTGCAAATACATAACTTTAAAGTTATATTTACCACAAATCTGCGAATGGAACTGTAGCATCACTTCAAAGTCGTAGCAAAGTTGTGACTACCACAAATCACCTCTTCAAAGTTGCCGCTGCTACTTCATGGTTACATTTTTCCCGATATTGATTCGGAACGTACGTGTTAGCCGTACGTTGAGGTCTAGACTGAACGCGTTCCTAGCTTTTGCTGTTTATCATTTACCTAACTTCACATTGAAAAACCTATCAGCTGTCGCAATTTACTTGTATGCAGCCATGTATCAACGACTTAATAAACATAAACCTTGTTGGTATAATATACTATTACAATGATAGATAACATAGAAGAAAAGATAGGTATAATAAAACTGTGTTGAAATATTAAATTTTCTTGCCTTGTTTTGAAGATAAAATGTTGCATAGCATAATATAGCAGCATATAATTCTAGTCTAGGTTAGGCAAACATATTATATAGGTTAGGTTTGTTGCATTAACTTTATCTATGGTCAACATTGGGAACTAGATGGTGAAATTTACTTCATGGTGAATTTCAGAGGTGATGTGCACTTTGTAGTAGCCGTACACAGTTCTGTAGGTAGCAGTAACGTCATTAACACCTATGAATATTACTTACAAGTTCCACTACTTTAAAGAAATAGTGAAGGTTCCCAGAACGTCGCGGCAACTATTAAAGTTAGTTGAAGGTGATTGCAACTTTGAAGTCACATTTCAGTGATGCGAGTTAGTCGCTGCTACTATAGTTTACCACCTTCAAGTTATGAAAACCTGAAAGTCGTCTCACTAGTAACTACCCCGTTCCCATGTACCACGAAAGCTACGTAGAAGTTGCATAACTATAAAGTAATCATTAGTGGTAGAAACTACGAGGCAGGGACTGTAGACTTGTCAAATAAAGTTATTTTTACACCAAAGTCGTAAATTTAGTCGCAGTTACGTAATGGTTACTCATACGAAGTTCCCATCTCAGTTACTGTCACTTTGGTGCTAGTTGGTTTGACAAGCAGTACAGCACGGAAGAAACAGTTGAACAGACAAGACGGTATGGAGAGAGCAAATTTTGTAGCATCGAGCCGGCAGTGTTGGGCCGAGAGTTAACGACGCATTACGAACATAGTGATTTTGATGATTTCAAATTAATTTTGTGTTACTCATCATCATCATCATCATCATCATAACAAATTTATTTAGTTCTTTTTATACAGTAAATTACCTCCCCGGATCGTGACCTGGAGTCAACCGTACAACCACGTCGCGCAGCGCCGTGGTGTTAGTACGGTTGGGCGAGTCGCGACCGGTTCGGCTCAATAAAACTTATATTTAAAGAATAAAACTCCTGCCACCTGTGACGGCTTAAAATTAACATTAACATTGTTTTTGTCTACACAGTAAGCTTAAAATTAAAATATTTCACTTTAAGCTGTTGGTCGCGCACTGTTTCACATTTTCGAATTTGGATTGCTGAGACGGGAAAAAAACTCAATGAAAAAACCCGTTCGAGGCAATTGTGCCCCAACAGTCTGCTCGCCGTTGGGAAGTTGTGGTTGTGGAAAGGAAATTTAGGTTTTTAAGAGGTTGTAATTTTTCTCGGTCAAGAAGGAATTTTTAACAAAAACTGATAAAATAACAAAAATTACAAAAATACAGAGTACAAACAGAGATAGAAAAGGGGTAGGTACAGAATAAGATTTTGTTGGTGAAAGTGTGTGATAATGAGAAGTTTTGGTAGAAAAGAGTTTGACTAAAGAGGTTGCCGAAAGATAGGCAACGTAAGCGAGAACATTACCTATGCGCCAACCGTACGGCTGATGATTAACACTAGGGCAAGGAATAGATAGTGACATAAATGATATCGCGCTTCTTTATTCATCCGCCGGAGCAGAACTAATGCGTCCCAGCTCGATGCTACAAGATTTGCTCTTGCTTTTGTTGTACAGGCGCAGGCGGTACAATACAAACTTTTCTCCTATACGCTATACGCGGACATTAACATTTCCAATGTTAAAAAATACGCAAGATCCCAGTTTTGCAATACACTTGACTCGGAAAACTTTTAAACTTTAGACATGTCGCGACGAGACGATTGTGAAATTTGCTTTTGTTCCAACATCAGATCGATACGCAGTTTTGCGTAATAGTTTAGAACAATCACGCATATCCTTTGCATGTTCAATAAAATTATAAAGAAACTGATTAGATAGTACACTTTAAAAAACTTGAATACCTACTAGTTGTTATAAATTAAAATGGTCATTCGTAATAAACTGTTATTGGCAAATTTATCGATGGTATTAAACGGAAGAGAAAAAATAAATAAATAAAAAGTTTGCTGTTTATTTTAATCACTAGATTATGACTGTATAAAAATGTGCCTATAGTAGCGCCAAAAAGTCTTGACAGTAGAGCAAAAATCAGCGGCCCCCAGTAGCACAAATATTGCACCAATATATAATTCATATAGGACCAATATATGAATATTGGGTCAATATTAGTCAAATCTTCTGTGCTACTAGGGGCCATTCCGGTCAAAGGATAATACAGTATTTACGAACTCAATTGGAACAGCTCGGAACTAGAGGATCTTAGGAAGTATTGTTAATATATCGCTTCACATTGAATGAGAGAGCACAGAATTTTTTTATTTATTTATTTTTATTTTATTCATACACCATCTAACAGTGCAAGACCATTTACAAGATGGGAAACAACACATACATCGTACAAAAATTACTTAAATTTACTAGCGTACATTTCAGTAAAGATATATAACAAATAAAAATATAAATATTAAAGAGAATAAAGAGTTGAATTTATTTACAATAAACAGAGAGAATAAAAAATACATATATGATTTAGACAGAATCTCCTATTTATTAAAGATGTCGATATCACGCTGACTGTGGTTATAGCTAGAGCACATGCTGTAGATTGGTGAAAACTTTAAAGTATTAATCCGGGCTATAGGAAGGTAGAAAGTTTGGTTTTGTCTTGAATTTATTCGCGGAATATGGAAATTAAGTCTCTGGAGTATCTCACTACAGTCAATATCATAATGAATCACCTTTTTTAAGAAATTTATGGCAAATTCGTTGCGTCTTTCAGATAGGCTACGCATTGAAAACATTTGAAGTAAATCACTTTGTGGAAAACCAATTGGTGGATATACACCATGAGATTTTAGATGTAGAAATTTAAGAAAGTGGCGTTGTACGTTTTCTAATTTAAGACTATGAGTGTTATAGCAGGGCTGCCAAACAAGAGACGCATACTCTAGTTTAGATCGCAAAAAAGAAAAATATAATAGTTTTAACGTTGAAATATTAGAGAAATCACGCCCATTGCGTATAATAAAACCAAGTGTTCTATTTACGTCGCAAATTAACGTGTCTATATGATTGACAAAGCTGAGTTTTTTGTCAAAAATTACTCCAAGGTCTTTAAACGAGGACGGTCGAGTTAATGGTTCGTTTTCTAGACAGTAGTTAAATGTAAAATTAACATCCTTTGTGCAAAATGTCATTACGTTACATTTTTGCACATTTAATGTGAGACTGTTCTCGACACACCAAGCGCTGAGTTTAGATATATTATTTTGTAAATTACTGCAGTAATTTATGTTAGAGATTCTATGTAGTAGCTTGAGGTCATCTGCGTACATTAAAAAATGAACATCTAGTTCATATGTTATATCATTGATGAATATATTAAACAAGAGTGGCCCAAGGACAGACCCCTGGGTACACCAGAACAAGATAAGTAATCAGTAGACCTGAATCCATTAAACGCGACGTACTGTTTCCTATCTGACAAGTATGATTTTAAAAAGTGTGTAAGATTCGGTGACATTCCAATGTTGGACAGTTTTTTAATAAGAATGTTATGATTAAGCCTGTCGAATGCTTTTGTGAAATCGAAATATATTACATCTGTTTGAACTTGCATCTCAATGGACTCAGATATATATTGGGTAGCACATATTAAATTGGTGGTTGTAGATCGACCTTTCATAAATCCATGCTGCTGAGAGGATATACTGTTTTTGACATGCTGATATATGCAATTATGCAGCAAAATTTCAAAAGCTTTGCCAAAGTTACAAATGATAGTGATTGGTCGGAAATTTGTTATATCATTTTTGTTGCCCTTTTTATAAACTGGACAGACTTTAGAATACTTCCAGATATCAGGAAAAGAACAGCATTTTATAGCCAAATTAAATAAAATTTTTAGTGGATGGGCGAATATATTAGCACAATCTTTCAGTAAAAATGCAGGTATACCATCCGGCCCCATGGTGAGCTTCGGTTTCATTTTTTTTAATGCTTTTAGGACGTCTTCTTCAGAAAAGGAATTTTACAGATTTGTATTCACCACTTCTCGTCTATAGTCCACGTGGACTTGATCCACCCTGTCACATAGAAATATAAGTGGGATTAGATGCTTAGCGAATTTGATTTGTCAACACCAACCTTGTTCAGAGTTTTTGCATGCCATAATATATAAAACAAAAAATACGTATGAACTATTTTTATCATACAATTTGTACGAGGCAGTGCAGTACAGCCAGGCAGCGTTATAAATTACTTAATTCTAGTGAACATTTGAACACATTAGTTCTATTACTGTGTTTGAGTGATTTTTTGCAATTAATTTTCAAAATAGCAATTTGGAGGCCTTTCGATAGTAGTGACAACGAAACGGACGATTTTGACACAGAGCCTATACAAGCGGAATTTGAAAATAAAGACTTACACGTTCAAACTCAAAGGGTTATTTTGAATATTTACTCGTGTTTAAAAGGCGAAAATATTGATTCTTCATATAATCAAATTGTGAAGAGTATTTGTGAATTAACCAAATTTATCCGTACTACAATCCATAGGGGATGTAGTTGATCATTCTATTAAGCGGAAAAGAGTTGGACAAAAATTTGATAACGCCTCCAAAGATGTCATTCGTCGATTTGTGTATGACTTTTACAACGAACAGAAGATGGCCACGTTAGAAATGATTAGGGATAAGTTACGCGACTATCCAGATTATAAGTATTAGATACTTTGCGAAACGGTTTGCTCGATTGCGGTTTTAGGTATAAAAAAATTGGACAAACGAATGATAGTTATAGAATCAGCACGCATCGTTGATCATCGACACGAGTACCTGTGTAAAATAAAAGAATACCGAGATGCAAATAGAGGCGTAATTTATCTTGACGAAACATGGTTTGACACCTATGATGTAGTTCAATACGATTGGGTAGATAACACCAAAAAGTGTAATTTAAGTGTCCATGTTCTAGGGAAAAAAAAATTATAATTCTACATGCTGGAAGTAAAAACGGTTTTATTCCATGCTGGAAGTAAAAACGGTTTTATTATAAACGGTCTGCTAAAAATATCAAACAATCCTCTGCCGGCTACCACGAGGATATAACAGCCGAATTATTCCAGAAGTGAGCAGTTATCAAATCTTCCACCAAATTCTGTAATTGTTATGGACAATGCGTCATACCATTCGCGGCAACACAAAAAAATTCCGAACACCAACTCAAGAAAAGACGATATCATTAAATTTATGAAAGGTAAAGGCTTGAAAATACCAAAAAAGCCCAAAAATACTTTATTAGAACTGATTGGAAAGCAAAAGTTTCAAAAGGAATATGACGTTGAAAACATTCTTGAAGCACAACATCATATACTATTACATTGAAATGGTGTGGGCTGATGTAAAAACAAGACTACGTTAATATAATCAATCCCCACAATTAAGTGAGTCGACGAAATAGGCAAAAGTGATATATCGATGAAATGTGTATCTCATGTGATAAAAAAGGAAAATCAATATTATATATTACCACCTATCAGTCCAATTATTATTAATGTAAATACCGATTCAAGTTTTGAAAACTCGGAAATTCTCGAATGAAATATTGTTTATTTAAAGTTCATAGACAAACCTTTTTTGAAATTTGTTCATTTAAAGTCGACCTATTTCCGATGCCAGGAAACGAGTTCCCCCTTCAAAATTTTGCCGAGTCTTTCCTTTATAGAATAATAGAAATATTCTACGTGCCTAACATCATGATACTGCTAAGTTCATAGTATCATGGCCCTACATTTAATAAACAAGACAGTCGCTGCTTACGCCCCTTCGGAACGATTATATACCATCCATGCAACTCCCACCTAATGCAACTTTGCCGCTAGAAGATAGAACGACAGGTAGACAATAGACGCCTTCGGCTGGGACTACAAATTTTTCGCTTCTGTGGAATTTGGGCTATTCCAGAACTTGTTGCAGAATACACTATTCTCTAACACTATTTCAGAAACAACAAATTCCACAACTGAAAATTATGTCAGAACAAGTATCATTCCAACAGACTTATGGAATAATACCGCACGGCTTTCGACAAATCACAAGCCGTTAAATCTAATTTGTTCGGTTGCTATGATACGTCGAACAAAGAGTACTTATTTCTAGCTTCGCATTTGATATTTTGAACGCTTTTGAAGTATTTTCCGCATAATTTTTAAAATTTTATTAGAGAAAGTATAGTCTACAACACGTTTGGAATGGCATATTCCACACTCTCCAACCGTACAAACTTTTCGCTCGTGTAGAATTTGGACCATTCCATAACTTGGACCGCTTTCTAGGAATTAAAGTACCTATTATAAGCAATGCATGATGAAGTTATTTACTTGCCAAATGGGAACATAGTTTTAAAGAAAACCACAACGAAGGCATTTACCTGTGCAAGGGAATGGTGTTACAGGGCTTGTAAATTTCATTCATATTTTTAGGATTTCTCTCCTCTCAAAAATATTTAATGAAAGACTGGTCGAATTGCTTAACTGTAAGATAACGGACCTCTTGCCAGTGTCTTGCACTAGATTGCGTGAAAATATCGTCTCGTACTTCCTTCAACTCCTGATACGCGGCTTGCTGGATCCGAATCCTGTCAGTTTTGCCCCACCATGTCGCAATTTTTCTCTGTCCTCAGAAAATCGTTAGAAAAATGCAATTTTCCCTTTTTGCATTTTCCTAACGGTTTTTTGAGTATAGGAAAAAATTGTGACTTGGTGGGGAACAAATGACACCTCATTTGGATTTAGCAAGCCAAAATACAATGGAGGTAATTAGTCTGGTCCGCGTAATCGACCATTTTTTTAATGCGTTTCAATATGAATTTAATTGTTCTAATCAAGAACTGTGCGTCTGACGAAAAAAACGCAAGATACCGTTTTTATGTAGATTTAATCCGACTAATCAGGAAATATATCGACATGGAAAAATGTCAGTGGCGTACCACTTTTTCGGTAAAAAATATCAGAGGACATGCTAGCAGGGACGCCACTGGTGAAGCGATAAAATAATTTTTCTAATTAAAATATGCGGTTCTATATCCTATTAACTCATACCAAAATTGAAAATAATATCTAAAATACTTTCTGAAATATTAAAAATATTATATACCGGGTGAGTCACGAATTGCGCTCTCCCCGATATTTCCTAAAATATTTGGAATAGAAAATTGAAATTTGGAGGCCTTATTACACGACTAAAATGCCATCTTTTCAATAAAAAATCAAGTTTGGTGCACATCCGGTTTGACCGGAAATGCCCACAACTTTCGATTTTTAAATGGAACACCCTATATATTTTTACATTTTTGAAATCTAGAGGAAATTTTGAATATAATACATCCATTTTGGTCACTTTTTAATAAACATTAAAAATGTTATTAAAAAATCTATTTCTGAATCCAGAGTGCTGTGGTGCCCAAAATATATTTTAGTTTGTGTGCTACGTTACTATAAAAATAAAAAGAGCAATATGATTGCATTACTTAATTCTCTAGAGGCGTTTAAAATTTTTAAATGAGATTTTTACCCACTAACTCGGTTTTCTAAATGGGAATTTAATCGTTCACCAACATTTTTAAATACCTCATTTTCATACGAATCTAATGATACCAAAATTTTGAAAATCCGCTCAGAAATATTTGAGATTTCAGCCAAAATACAATGCAACCAAGCTTTTAGAAACATGCAGCTAATAGATAATAGATTAGTGGGCTTTGGAAACTAAAATGGCACATTTCTGTGTAAATCTGGTAACCTAATAACATTGGAAATTCTAGAGAATTAAGTAATGCAATCATATTGCTCTTTTTATTTTTATAGTAACGTAGCACACAAACTAAAATATATTTTGGGCACCACAGCACTCTGGATTCTGAAATAGATTTTTTAATAAAATTTTTAATGTTTATCAAAAAGTGACCAAAATGGATGTGTTGTATTCAAAATTTCCTCTAGATTCCAAAAATGTAAAAATATATAGGGTGTTCCGTTTAAAAATCGAAAGTTGTGGGCATTTCCGGTCAAACCGGATGTGCACCAAACTTGATTTTTTATTGAAAAGATGGCATTTTAGTCATGTAATAAAGCCTCCAAATTTCAATTTACTATTCCAAATATTTTAGGAAATATCGGGGCGAGCGCAATTCGTGACTCACCCGGTATATATAGAAATCACACCTTGAAATATTAGCACATCGTTAAGGAACACCCTGTATATGCTAGACAAATAAACATTTGAAGCAAGTAAACATGAAAGTTAGTAATCCTACTCTCAGCTTCAATCAAGAATAACGGCATAGACGTAGTAGTTATCTGTTCCATTTGGAATTTTTTATTATCGTGTGTTCCATTATCAAGGAAAGGATTGTTTCTTATGTTTCTTATAAAAGCAGCTCTTGCCTCTAACATTTTAATACGTATTTCAACCCGGTGTCTTTCTGGGGTGGGGGGATTATAAAAACTTGTCGTTTCACCTGGAAATGATCTATTTTTACTCACAAAGCCTAAAAAAATCGAATTCACCTATTTTCGTAAAAAAATTGTATGGAGCCGAAAACTGGCCTTAGGGATTCTCCTCGTTTAACTAGAAATCATAACAACACACACAAAAAAAGGAAGGGATATAATTTTTCAATAATGGTCGCTATTTTGGTTCCTAAGGGAAAATGTTGACACGTCCTTTTGACCTGCGCAATTGAAATGCTACAAAAAAAGTCGTACCGCTCCCACTATAAAATAGTAAACTATATTAGAAACTTGCGAAGGCGTAGAAGGGTCATGGATTAATTCCCACATAAACTTGCAAATAATTTGATTATTCCCTGTTAAATCTGTAAATTATTAATTTACTCCCAATTCAAACTGGGACATTATTATTCCCAGTATAAACTGTAAATAATTCAATTGGTTTCAGCTGAATCTGTAAATAATTCAATTATTTCCAGTTTAAGCTGTAAATAATTGAATTATCCCCAGTTCAAACTATACTTTTTTTAATTCCCACTTTAAACTGTAAACAATTATGAGGTGATACATAATCTTCCATTGTGCTATAGTAAACCACTCAACAGCACAGCACCAAAACAATTGTTTTAGAGAAAACAAAATATAGGCATTTACATTTTTTTAAGACTTGAAACGATTGAATTAATTGCAGTTACACCTGTTCCAGTTCAATTATGTACTGTACTAAAATGGAAATAATATAATTGAGAAGTGGAGACTGCTGCGCCCATGACTACTACTAGCTGAAATTAAGTAGAAAAGGTTATGAAACCAATAATACACTCCATCTCTTCTGAAAGCCTGTAGATGGTTCTAAAGTTATACATTGTTCTAGATGTATATTCTCGAAAAGTTTAAAGTCTATGCTAGATTTTTCTGCATGTCATTCTGTTGAATATATAAGGCGCAATTCAGAGCGGAGGAGTAAGAAATTGAAAAGTGACAAATGAGAGATTAGAAATCCATAAAAATAAAAAGTAGTAAACATTGTTGATGGTTATTTTAGTAAAAGTGTATTTTATTTAAGGAAATTATTGTATAGTTTCAGTAAGTAATTAAATAAAGTGTTCGTGGTTACCCCTTTTGAAATTATTTTGGAACCCACGGATCCTGAAGGGTGTTTCAGGGGTGAAAATACGCGTTACTTACAGTTTAAAGTAGAAATTAAAAAACGTACAGTTTGAACTGGGAATAATTCAATTATTTACAATTTTCTCTGGAAAAAATTAAATTATTTACAGTTTGAACTGGAAATAATTCAATGGGCTTGTTCGGATTTTTTTTTATTTCATAAATCGAAAGTGCAAGTACAAATTAATGGATCTGCAAAAAATCATAATCTTATTCGCACGTTTAGTATCTTAGAAGCTATTACAAATGTCCATCTCGCGAAAATGGGGCGTGGTCAGGCGCTACGTCACTATACGCATAGACTTGGCGATCACAATAAACTTGATGCTCCTTACTTGTTATAATTATAAGTATTTTCGAAGTATTGTTTGTTTTGCTTACTACTTGACAGTAGGGGAGTACAATTTGGTGAAATGTCAAAAAATTACAATTTTCTCTCGCTTCTGCCGGGACGAATTTTCGATTTTGACCCTGCAATTTATGATTAGAATTCATCGCCGACCTTCTCGTTTCCGTAGACACATAGAACGAACTTCCACTCGACGTATTTATTTAGTTACCAGCGTTTAAAAATTCCATGCTTTTCGACTTTTCAGGTTAAATTTGAAAGGTCCCAGAAAGCCATTTTTCTTACGTCACTTGCGTATAGTGACGTCACAAACGAGCGCTCGGTTTTTGCAACTATTACTAATTTCAACTCCTTATATCTCGAGAACGGAAAAAGTTAATAATACGAAATTTTAAGTGTATATCGAGTACTATATGAAAAAGTATAAAAACCATATAAAAAGAATATCATGGAACAAGCCAATTATTTACAGTTTAAAGTGGGAATTAAAAAATATACAGTTTAAACTGTAAATAATTAAATTATTTACAGATTGAGCAGTAAATAATTGAATTCTTTACAGTTTAAAGTGGGAACTAAAATAAATAAAGTTTGAACTGGGGATAATTCAATTATTTACAGTTTAAACAGGGAATTATTAAATTATTTACAGATTGAGATGAAACCAATTGAATTTTTTACAGTTTAAATAATAATTTTTACAGTTGAAATTGGGCGTAAATCAATAATTTACAGATTTAACAGGGAATAATCAAATTATTTACAAGGTTATGTGGGAATAAATGAACAAAAAACATCCGTGACCCTTCTACGCCTTCGTAGAAACTACTCGCATGCCACAATTATTTTTCGCACTGTTTTAAAAGAACTTCAAAAATTGCACTGTTAGAACGGAGGTTTACCACCTACTACGTGTTCCAAAGCCTAATAGAACTAGCCATTTCTCTAACACAAATCCTATTTTATCTTTTATCGTTTCCTCGACGAATAACAATAGCAAACTATTGTAGACTCAGAACAAATATTCCTCAGTCTATTAATAAATATTAATAATTTTCAATAGGTATTTTCTATACAGGCACGCAGCAATCTTTTTATTTCGGCTTTATCACGGCTTATCTGTTAAAGAAAGTGTTATAATAAAACAATTGAAGTGCTGATGAGATTTCGCCTATAAAAAGTTATTAAATGTAAACAATTCGTACACAATTACATTCGTTACACCCTTAACAGGTGAAACTACCTCCTTTGCCATCGCCTTGGCGTGTTGATAGTTCGTGGGAAAATGTCAATCTGCATAATGACGTTATTGCGTTTATAAGTTATAGCTGCATTGTTCCGAAATGAGTGTATTAGATAAACAGTGCTGTGAAGAAAAGGGGAAAGATGCCAAGCATATCCACAAGGGTAAGGCCGCTTTATATCAGACGGAGTTGTAGCTTGCGATCAGGAACTAAACAGAAACTGTATTATTTCTTTCATTATTGACATCGGGTTGTAAGTGTCAATAGTCTTTTAGTTTTGCGAAGTAATTTTTCTCGATGGGATCCGAGCGTGCTGCTTGGCATATCTGCTTGTGGATTGTGACACATGCTACTATACAGGGTGTTAATTAATTAGATAGCCAAATAACTTGACTTATTGACAAATTTAATGCCTAGAATGGGCTCTCTTTCAACAGACTTAGACAACTTTTAAAAAGGAGAAGGGTCTGAATTCGACCTGTACGTATTCTTTGAAATCTTTTGCAAAACTATAGACTATCGGAACAATGCCTGCCAGCGCAGCGGCGCGGAATTTTTCCGCATAATTGTGCAGTGACTTCTGTAATGCGTTGTATGCGTCGGTTTGATTTTTTATGTTTTCTTGAATAAAAACACATCGTCTCTTTTTGCAATTGTTATTAATCGTGAGAACATAAAATTATTGTATTAAAATGCCCAGAGTATTTACAAATTGTGAATAGGCCGATATCCATTTTGTTTATGGATTATGTGATGGTAATCGAGTGAATATAATCTACGTTATCCTGAGAGAAGACCCAAGCGTTTTCGTCCAAACTCATTTACGTTTTACGGAACATGGATTGAAGGAATAATCCCGAACAAAACATGAATTTCAATAATAACGGGATAAGAAATATGCCGATTCTCAGAGAGTTTCAACAGAATCCTAGTACAACATCAGAATAGCCACACGAAACCTTAATACGGGGTGTAATTAGTTTCATGTCATTAAAAAAATTGGTGGCAGGGAACGATAAGACAATCAAAGAAACCTTATATAACATGGGGTCTAAAGCTCATAGTTTTGGAGAAAAAAAAATAAACAAAAATTTCCAAAATACTTAATAACATAGTTTGAGAACTCAGGGTTCAGACTTTGCGAAGCTGAAAAAATTCCCTGAATTCTCCAGGTTTTCCATAACCAAAAATATTAATTTCCATGTATCTTTTAGTGAAGTAATTTTTAATTTGACATAAAATAATTCTTTGAATTGGATAGAATCAGTGAAAATTCTTAAGAACTCTATGGTTTTCCATATCGAGACCCAGAATTCCCTGATTTTTTATAAAATTTATAAAATTCCCTGAGTTTTCCAGGTTCTCCAGGTTTTCCATATGAGTCTGAACCCTGGAACTGCTGGCATATTGGGGTAGGATTTATTGCCTCGCGTCTTGTTGCCAGTTGTTGCACATGATACTCAGACATTCGTGCAATTAAGTATGGTGAACCTAAGATATAATTAGGCCGCGACAAGGAACATCGAAAAGCATGCCGACAAATCAGTTAAAAGCGACCGACAGAGGACAACGCCATGTTTTTTGCTTCTTCGCGGCCAATTATCTTATTACACGTGCTATACTCTTCCTTGTAATATTCTCAAGTAATAATTTCACTTTGTGCCCGTTCCTTAATTTTGTAAATTGCTTTTGTTCTTTTTGAATGTTTGTGCCACTTATGTTAAGATTTATTTTATTGACTATCATTCAAGTCGTTAATACTTGGTTACGTAAGACACTACTTCTCGTTCGTGCTTTTGGTGTTACTTTTTGAATTTTGGACCAAGTTTTTGTTTTCCTTATTGATAACGTTAATTCACAGTTTAGTGTGGTATTTTAAAACGCAGATTTTGGACATTATGGGAGATTACACTTATCCAGAGCTCGCGGATATGCACTTGGTGTATGGAGAAAGTGGTGAAAAAGCAGCTGGTGCGGAAGAGCTTTATCGATTAAGGTTCCCTAATCGACGTCATCCTTGTGCTCGTACATTTGTTAATATTAACCAGCGTCTTCGAGAAACAGGTCGTCTCAATGGACATGGAGGAGGACGAGGTCCACAACGCGAAGAAAGGGTAATTGAGGAAGAGGTTCAAATTTTGGAACTTGTAGAAGAGGATCCGCGATATCGCGAACAGTGTGGACATGGAGGACATAGAGAAATATGAACTTACATCCCTATCACTATCAACTAACAACGTGTCGAAGCACTAGAACTTCAAGTTTTGCAAATCGAATGAAATTTTGTAGGTGGATTTTAAGAAAACACGCGGCAAATGAGGATTTTTTAAACGTTCTGTGTTTCTCCGATGAGTCGTGTTTTGCTAGAAATGGAGTGTTTAATTTAAAAAATATGCACTATTGGGCAGACGAAAATCCACGTGTAATAAGAAGGGCGCATTTTCAACGACGGTTCAGCGTTAATTTGTCGGCAGGAATTTACGGTAATGAAATAATTGAACCTATAGAATCACCCACTAGATTAAATGGTGATGTATACTTAAATTTTTTGCAACAAACATTGCCAAATTTGCTGGAAGATGTACCCTTGGCTACGCGCCGAAGAATATGGTATTTGCACGATGGCGCGCTAGTCCATTTTAGTCTGGCTGTTGGAAATTTTTTTAACAGAAAGTTTCCTCGACGATGAATTGGACGTGGCGGACCAGTACCATGCCCTGCTAGATCGGCCGACCTAAATCCAATGGACTTTTATTTTTGGGGTAATTTTAAATCTCTGGTTTACCGTGATCCAATTGACACTTTAGAACAATTGCAACAACGTATTTTAATGTGCATAAAAACGATAAAAAATAATCCTAATTTACCAAATGTGTTGATCGGAGTGCGTATGTCCTTAGTTCGACGTGCCGAAATGTGTATACGTGGAGATGGAGGTCATTTCGAACAATTTTTGTGAAAATTTCAAAACAATTGTTCAGTTATTGGGTGTTACCTATTGGGCATTAAAGGTATGATTATTATTATTATTACTAGTATTGGCTGTCTTGTTTTGATGTGTTTATTATCGTTTATATTGATTTTCAGAAACCAAAGACCCGATTTTTAGTTTTCAATACCTGATTGGGAAAAATTATGCGTTCAATTCGTCAAAAAAATCAGATTTTTTCCTAACTTAAAACATGCAACTATTTTCTGTTATCGTATCTCGGACGTCTAACTGTTCGTTTTCCAATTTCATAAAATAATTACTAATTTTTTAAGCTTTTAACATAATGTTGCAAATGTTAATAAACCACTTTTACATTTTATAAATTCTTATAAACGACAATAAAAGCTATAACAACTTCGTTCCAAATTAAAGAACACATGTAAATAAATCCTATTTAAACCCCTACGGCCATGCTATACTTGCGTTGTGTCGAAAGAGAAGGAATTATTTACATTTTCATAATCAGTGGTATAAACAGTTCGGTCGGTCAGTTTTTTAATGGCATGAAACTGATTACACCCTGTATAAGATTACCAACATGCATTCCATTTACAACCACTTCAGGGATTAATGCCAAGTGATTATGGTCGTGGTATAAATTTTTGTCAGTGGTTGCTAAATGAATTTAGAAGAAATGGCAATTTTTTTGAAAATTTTATGCAAATGAGGCAATGTTTACCCGTCAAGGTGTTGTAAATTTTCATAATTATCATGTATGGGCACGTGAAAATTCTCATGCAATAAGGCCAGCTCATTTTCAACACGAATTTAGCGTAAATGTATAGCTCGAAATACAAGAGATGAATTAATCGATCATTTAAATACTGCGTGCGATGACTTACGTCAAAATCAGCATCAATTGGCATCGGCCTGACTGTCATTAATTCGGAGATGTGAACTGTGTCTTAAGAAGCGATTCGGGGTATAAGTTTACTAGAAATATTCTGCCAAAAATATCTTTTTCTACAATCTGCTAAAGTCCTGGGATTGAAAACTGAAACACCCTGTATAAAAATTGCAGTAAATCGGAGAGGAGTATAATGGTTGGCTAGTTTTGTCTGTTGTAAAATACTGTCTATTTGCAACAATTGATCACAGTTCGTAGGTAATTTTATGATTCCTATACATTATTTCGAAGGAAAAACTAAACATTCTAAACATTCTGAAACTTCTGATATCAAGCTTTGCTCAAATTACTAGGTTTCACTTACACCATCTTCTCGTGTAGTATAATTAAATTTAGACAGACTGCCTGTATTCCATTAACTACAAAAGATAAAATTCTCAACTCATGGCATAGCACAAAAATAATTAAACTTCGCCGTTTAACTTGGTTCTTAGTGCGATTTCTGAGTCAGAATGCCACTGTTTTGCTGTTAATCGTAATGTTGCTGTGACTAAGTAATTTATACGATAGAGCAGAGTGGAATTTTAAAACATAATTGTTCAGTTCAATGGAAATGAAATTATTCGCAACTAGTGAATGGTGCAGCTGGACGCTGCCGAATGTCAAATTATTTTTACTAGTTAAACGAGAGAGAAACATTTACAGACAACGAGCACACACCAAATGTAGTCCCCTCATTTAGGCCTATAGTTCGTTATATGAAAAGTCCTTGAGTTCCGTGTGATGTGGCTTTAAAGAGACCTCGAAAATCGGTTTATTTCAATGGTCTTCTTTAGCTCGAAATGTTGTGTGTATGTATGTATTATACAGATTCGGAAAATGCAGTTTAGGGTATAGGAATAATGATGTAATTGACCACGCCCCGCTAGTTCCATAAATTGTGAAAGCAGAGGCACACAATGAGTTAAAATTAGTACGGCATGAATTAAGGGTGGGTGCGGATGTAGGTAATAATTTCTAATACGAAACGAGACAATATCTCTTCGTCAAAAGCGAAGAAGTTATTTGTTACATTTTTGACAAATAATTTCTTCTATTGAAAGCATTTCTGCAGTTTCTTTTTTAGCCGTAAATGCTATGGGAATAAAATACTAATTCTTATTAAAACCAAAATGAAAATAGGACATTAAAATAAAATTAAATAACTCGGAAACTAAAATCAACTAATAATTATCAAAACATAAATTATTCTTATTGAATTACAAAAATAAAACATTAAAATAAAATTAAATAACCCTCAGTAACTAAAATCAACTAATAATTATCAAACAATAAATTAATGAAGTAAGGATTCAAACAAACCACCTTCTTGTGCCAAACAATAGCCAAACAGATTATACAATGGACCTCTCATATCATTGAGTTGATTTGGAGTAATGCTTGCACATTGCACAAAGTTGGATAAGATTTTCCCGTAATTCAACTAAATTATTGGCTCGTTCAAACGCATGTTTGTACGCGGTTTTCTTTAAAAAGCCCCCAGAAAGAAATCATGGGGTGCTAGTTCAGGTGACCTGGGGGGCCATTTTATCATTCTCCTCGTAGCTATTAACCGATTAGGAAATATTCTTTCCATAAAATTAATAACAGTTAACGTATTGTGACTTGGGCAGCCGTCTTGTTGAAACCAAATGTCGTCAAAGTTGACAGAAATATTTTGAACTGCAGTGCAATTATTTGGTTTTGTAAAAGCTCTAAATATTTATTGCCATTTAAATTACCATCGATTAGTAGTGGGCCTATAATATGATGATCTAAAATTCCAGTCCAAACGTTCTACTTTTGAGGATACTTAGTTCGTACAGCAACACTCAAATGTTTATTTCTTCGAAACCAATATCGTACTACGGATGGATCGTGTTTAATATGTAATGAAAAGGATGATTCATCTGTAAACAATATATTTTTAAGAAGTTTTCATTCTCATTCACTTTATTTATCATGATTTCACAAAATTTAATCCGTTTGAAATTGTCCTCGGGAAATATTTCTTGCGTTGTTTGAACTTTAAAACAACTGCACCTATTTCTTTTCAAAATATTTCTTACAGTTCTTTCCTTCATGTCAATTTCATCAGCAAATTGCCTGCTAGAACAAGTTTCACTAGTTTCAACAAGTGCACAGACACTAGTTTCGCGAATTTCACGTTCTTCGCTCATTTGTTGATGACGGGGTTCGGGTTGACAGCATCTTTTACAATAATTCACGACACACCCGAAATTCTCAAATTTTTTAATAACGTATGAAATTATGCTAGCTGAGGGGATTGGTCTGTCTTGATATGCCACAGTAAATAAATTTATTGTGTCATCAGTGGAATGGCCCCCGAAGTACCACTTCACAATTTGCATTTTTTCTGCAGTTGTATAAATTGAGATTAATTTATTTTATTCCCACACGTCTAAACAGCTACGCTATTAAAAGCAGAATGGGTGCGCTATTCGCTGTTCTCAATTCGACGCGGTCAAGCGATGGCGCTATTGTTTTATACCAATGCCCTTAAACTAAATTTGCTGAATCTGTATATGTTTGGGTCTGAACACAATTCAATATAGTACATTCAATATTACAATAGATCCAACATGGCGGCCACCACAGAATGGCGGATTTTCTTTTTCTTGACAATCTCCTCGACATGGGTATCAAATGAAAGGGTATATAAAGTAAAATATAATAAGTTGTGTGACGTCATTCTAAATCCAACATGGCGGCCGACACAAACTGGTGAAACACCTATTTTTTACAACCCCCTTGATATAGGTATCAAATGAAAGAATTTGACTAGAGTAAACGAAATTATGGCGTTTGAATTAAAATAAAATGAGGCAGACGGGAAACTAAAAAGTACAAAATTAATTTAAAAATTGTTTTTTTTAACAATGGTTTTCTTTTAAAACTGAATTGCACTAAAATGCAGAAAATAATTTTTATTCAGTGATTACATTACAAAATGATGATGAAAAAGAAAACCATTGGGGAGCTCATAAAGTATTGCTGTTGCTGTTATATTACAACATACTAGTCATAACGTTTTATCACAATGCTGATTATTGATAAAGGTAATAAGTATATTATATTTTATGAGCGCCCAATGGTTTTCTTTTTCATCATCATTTTTTAATTTAATCACTGAATAAAAATTATTTTCTACTTTGTAGTGAATTTCAGTTTTAAAAGAAAAATTTTTTTTTTAAATATATTCATTTTTGGTATTTTTTGTCCTAATAGTTTATAAAAATTTCACGTTCGTTCTTGGCACCTTTCAATCAAAATGGTGGAGTTTTACTCGCGATTGACTTCGACTTTAATCGACAATCATTTTATATTTTTATACTGTATATTCCTCCTGAGTCAAGTATTAATGTTTATGAAACTCTCTTTGAAACAATTTCCACCTTGGATTATATTCAAGACAGTAATACGCTTATATTAGGTGACTTTAATTTGCGTTTGTACTATCTTCATGTCTCGAATAGTGTTCAATGTCGTAAAGTATCAACACTTATCAATTTTCTAAACTTTCGAAACTTGCGTCAGTACAACTCTGTACAAAATCAATTGAATTATTGGCTTCAGAAAATATACATCATCCAGCTCTTATCGTTAACTTCGAAACTCAGTTTGTGAATCCGAATATCAAATTTCCAATGGAATCTACTAAATTTTCATCTTCTGTATGAACAACTACTGCACGTTAACTGGTCGTTCTTAAATGACTATGATGATGTTAAAATCTGTGTTGACTTATTTTACAAGATATTAACTGAAGTTTTTAATGAGAACATACCCAAATTCAAAACTTCAATAAATAAAAGACAGTCTCCCCCTTGGTTTAACGGAGAAATTATAAAAAATATAAAGCTGAAGCACAAGAAATTGATATTATTTAAACGCCATGGTAATAATGAATCGCTAACGGAATTTCGTAGACTTAGATCAAAAATCAAGTCGGATATTAAAATTGCATTTCAAATTTATACAAATCGAATTGAAAATAATATCACATCTGAACCCAATAAATTCTGGGCTTAGATCAATGGAAAAAAGGGAAAACTAGCATACCTAAAGACATACCATAACAATGAACCTCTGGAGACCCCTTATGATATCGTCGACGCATTTGCTAACTTTTTCGAGCAATCTTACTTCCTGAACATCTCGGACGCCCCAGTAACCAAGTCTAATAATCTTTCGTTTGACTGTTTGGATATTAAACGCTTTTCCGAGGTTGAAGTTTGAATCGCGTTAACAAGAATTCAACCTAAACTTACTGCGGGCCTAGATGGAATTCCAGCATTTCTACTGAAATAGTGTGCCAGCATTTTTTCATATTCTCTCTATGTAATTTTTAATTTATGTCTTAGGAAATGCTATTTTCCTGATATTTGGAAATACTCCAAAGTGTGCCCTGTGTATAAAGGTGAAAAGGTGAAAGAAATGATGTTAACAATTATAGACCGATAACAATCATATGTAACTTTGGTAAAGCTTTCGAAATCCTACTGCATGATAGCATTTATGCACATGTTCAACTGAAAATATCTACGCAACAACACGGTTTTATGAAAAGTCGCTCCACCGTAACGAACTTAATCTGCGCTACTCAGTACATTGCTCAATCAATTGATTCTTACATACAGGTAGACTCAGTCTATACTGACTTTTCTAAGGCATTGACAGACTAAACCATAGGAAACTTCTCTGTAAACTTGACAAATTCGGATTATCTGACGGTTTACTTCAATTTCTTGAAAGTTACTTGACTAATAGAGTTCAATTCATATCTTATAATGGATATAAATCTGTTGAATACCGAGCCACGTCAGGAGTACCCCAAGGATCAATACTCGGGCCACTTTTCTTTAATATTTTTATTAATGACATCAGTGATCGCTTAGACGTATATTTCTTAATATATGCTGATGACGTCAATATGTTGCATAGGATTAATGATTTTAATGACTGGGAAAAACTTCAACTTAACTAAATAATCGGCTTGGTGCGATAAAAATGATCTTCATCTAAATGTTGGCAAGTGCAATGTTATGAGTTATACAACCAAGGAGTCCCCAATTATATACAATTATAATGTTAATGGCGACACGCTGAACAGACCATCTACGTTCAAAGATCTAGGTGTAACTTTTGATAATAAATTAACCTTCACTAATCATATTGATGCTGTAATTTCGCATGCATACAAAATGTTAGGCTTCATTTTGCGTAACAGCCATGATTTTAATGATGCGAAAATCTTAAATATGCTTTATTTTGCTTTCTCTCGATCTAAGTTGGAGTATGCTTCACTTGTCTGGGTATAATACTCATAACGATACATTGGAAAATATTCAGCGCCGCTTCCTGAAATTTTTAAACTGGAAAACTGAAGGTACATATCCACCAATTGGAGCGTCTTAAAATTTGATATTACCATTTTTTTCGAAAGGCGTGAGTACTTTGCTTTCCGTTATCTAGATAAAATTATGCATAATAAAATAGATTGTAGTGAAATATTAAGCCAACTGAACTTTTATGTCCCACGGATTAATTCTCGTCATTCTCATAGCTTTTATTTATCCACTCCTAGATCTAACATATTAAAGTTTTCTCCTCTGTTTAGTATTTGTACTAGTATGAAACTCATTACAGTGTATTGTACATATTTGCCTAGCAGCCAGAAATTTCATCTACTGTCGTGCAATCTAACCGCCTTCATAATTTCTATTTGTACTTCTTAGTTAGGTTAGGTTAAGTTAGTATAGATTTCCATCATATAAATGGTTTTGTACTGTTGGATGATGTATGATGAAATAAATTAAATAAATAAAATCGCGTTATGGATAAAATTTCATGTGAAAATTCTATAAAAAAATGAGACCTTGGTTTTTAGTATATACACCAAATTCCGAGTTTCTGTACTTTTAACAGCTTGCTTTACTTTTTTTTCCTATTTACCCCTATTTAACATCCAACCTTGCACCGGAATTAGCACGAAATATAATCTAGTTCCAGATCTCGGCATGATACCTACATTTACCAAATTTCAAGTCAATGTCTTAAACCGTACATAGAAGGTATGCAATTTTAGGCGGAGGTTGCATAGTGCATATACCAGACTTCGTTAAATAAGATATTAAAAATAATTTTTTTATTTTCAATCTACTGGAATACAGTTTTAACAAAGCTTTGGGGAAGAAATATCCAGAAGTCACTGAACCACGATTCGCAAAATCGATATATCTATTGCAATAAAAACAGGATTATCTTTAGCAATATTTGCTTAATCTAACAAATGCATTGATGAATGGCTATTAACAAAATACCTTCAATAAAAAAATATACATTTTATTGCAATAAACAATATCATTAAACAAATAAATACCTGTCTGATGCTTTACCAGGTGAGACAGAAAAGAGCAAACATTATTATTTGTGCAGACTTGTACTTTCTAACTTTTGTATGTTATTTGCATGAAACTGATTAACTATTGATGAAAAATCAATTCACTGGTAGCATAATCTGCCTTATTGACAGCCAAGTTTCAGAACACACAAAAAAATTCCATTATAATAATAATATTTGCTGGAGAGGTTATAAACAAATCACAGTCAGAGATAATAAATAAATATATACCTACATCAGACTTTAATTTTTATGGTTATTGTTTGAATCCTGATTTAATAAGTAATCTGGTTTTTCTTTTTATGGGAGCTTATTGGATTAAAAATTTACTGCAAAAATGCAATTAAAACGGAGATTTCGATACGATTTACATTTAAATATTTTCTTGAAAGTCATCGCAAAATGTCATGCCCAATAATTTACAATAAATTACACACCAACAAATTTAAAGGCGCCGAGATTAACTCCTTCGGTCTTGAAGGAAAACAGGTCCAATAATTCTTGTTCCAATCATCCCAACCCACACATTTACTCCAAATCTTTCCTAAAAATTACCTTTCCTCATTAAATGTTGATTATCCTGTTGGTTTGTTTTTGAACATTCCATTGTTGATAAATCTTGACTCGGCTAGCGGCTGTACAGATTTCCTATGAATAAGGTACACGAAAAACTTTATGTGAGTGAGTAAGTACTGCCACAGACCTACAACGTCATTGGTCTACTTATTTTACGCTATTTACAACCTACCACCACCCACCCCTTTAATAATGGAGTAGAGGTGGTGGTGGGGGGTTGAAAAATATTAGAAAGAAATCTGAGGCCTTGGTTTCTAATATATACACCAAATCCCAAGTTTCTGTATTCTAACCAGCTTGCTTTACTTATTTTCCCCTATTTAACCCCCAACCCTTCAACGGAACCATTTCAAAATATAATCTAGTTTCAGATGTCATTATAATGTATACGTGTACCAAATTTCAAGTCAATATAAAATATTATAAAAAAATCTGAGGCCTTGGCTTCTAGTACATACACCGAATTTCAAGTGTCTGTATTCTTACCAGCTTGCTTTACTTATTTTCCCCTAGTTACCCCTATTTAACCCCCAATCCTTCAACGGAATAATCCCAAAATCTGGTTCCAGATATCATTACAATACAATACATTACAATATATACCTATACCAAATTTCAAGTGAATATTTCAACTTTATTTTATCAACCCCTTTAATAATGGAGTGGGGGTGATGGGGGGAAGGAAAATATTATTAAAAAAATTGAGGCATCGGCTTTTAGTATATACACAAAATTTCAAGTTTATGTACTCTTACCAGCTTGCTTTACTTATTTCCCCCTATTTACTCCTATTTACCCCTTCAATTCGTTATATCGACAAGTTAACCAGAGTAAATACTAAATACGGCGTACCTCAGGGCCCTGTTCTAGGACCAGCCCTTCTCCCCATTTACACCTTTTGATCACATACATTTATTTGGAATGTTGTAGCTCTCTACATTGTATAGACAAACTAGTTCTCTTAATGTCAACATATACACATTACTGTTTTAGTTCTTTTCAACAACGTAACAATGATGTATCTCCTCGGTTCTGTAAGAGTTTATTTTTTCAGGACCTACCTTTGGCTGCAGACATGTACAGATGATATTATATTTCTTGTTAATGTCATATACATATTGCATGAGGACCGTCCTTTCTGTAGCAATTGTAGCAATGAATGACAACAGTACTTCTATAAATGCTGATGTTCCTGTAAGTAGACCACAACTTAGCTAACCCATTAGAGCTTCAATTGATGAAACTTCAATTGGTGCTAAACCGCAACTTCTTAGTTGTCACCAAATACATATTTTAAATCGAAGGCTTCTTCAATTTAGTCTGTTTTCCAGACGTATACCTGGGACAATCAGAGCGTTGTACTATCAGCATTCTTCTGGGGCTACGTAATACTCCAGCTACCAGCCGCTCAATTAGGAAAAAAGTTTGGCGCGAAGTGGCTTCTAGTATGTTGCGTCACAGTAGATTCGCTGGCATGCCTTTCGATTCCAATAAGTGCGGAACATTTTGGTGCGACAGGAGTAATGATTTGTAGATTAATTCAAGGACTTTCGCAAGGATGTATATCACCCCTGCTTCATACGTTGCTAGGATATTGGGCACCTCCATGTGAGAGATCTGTAATTGGTACATTCTCGTACGCAGGTGAGTGGATATCCAGCAAAGGTTGCCAGACTGTCAGTAGGGTTATAATATTTTAAACAACAAAGAGCAATGTAAAATCAATGGTCTACGGCTAAATGATATTGCGGGGTTCATCAAGGGTTTATTTTAGAACCTTCGCTCTTTGCCACATATTCCTAGGAAAATATAATTTACATCAAATTATATGCATCGTATCTTTAAGCAAATGCAATAAAGGATACAGAAATTAAAATAATTGTTCACAAACTGGCGCAGTCGGTAGGATGTTTGAAAGAAATTTGCATATGTAATTAAAATTCAAGATATTAATTGAGAGTGCATTTTTCATCGAGTTTTTCAAAATTCCTACTTTCAAATTAAACTTTACCTCATTCAAATTATAGCTGGCAACTGAAGTTTCAGTAAGAAGTTTTTGGAATTATTAACTTCATGTTCGGTAATTGTACCGTGTCTTTTCTACCCCTCAGGTAAATGGCCTTTCTTAGTGTTTTCCAATACTGCTCAAGCATTGTTTTAAACTGTGGGGTCGGTGACTCTGGATGTTACATTACTGGGCCGTGTATTAGGACTCTACAAAGGTGACATTTGTAAATAAGTACGGTCCACGTTGCCAAATTCCCAGCATGATATGAATACCAATAATAACAATAACACATTTTATTAAATTTATCTTATTTCATTTTATTGATACATTCATTATAAATGTTGGTTATTTACTGCCTTTTTTATCGCACACAACATTACTAAAGAATTTTAAATGACCCGCATAGAAAAGGCAGCTAAAAGTAAGATTAACCACTGTTATTCGCAAACAAATAACTATGAAGTGGACTTAGGTTTGAACCTTAGGGAACTCCTGATGTAGCTAAAACTATGATAGTTCTATACTACATACTGCTTTCTATTAATTAGACAGAATTTAAAACGTGTAATAATGTTATCTCAAAAGCTATACAATTCAAATATGTCCAAGAGGATACCATCTGGGTCGTAGTTTGACTCTCTATCCATACCACACGACTACTCCAAATTTGTACTTCTATATAGATCCTAACTTTGCTAAGATGATGGCGAAGGAACAACTGTCCTGTAATTAATGTTACCGCCCAAGTCAATGTATGCTTGTTCAGTTTGATTAGGTTTCCCGTCAATGTCTTGAATCAAAAATTTAAAATGGGTCTGTACTAATATCCTCCATCTTGGTATAATGTGACGAAAATAGCTCCCTTCTTAGAAAGAAGGTATGCTGCTTCGTTACCGGTAACGCCTATATATCTTAATAATTATTTTAAATTTACTTTGTTATGCTTCGTCAGTAATTCAAACCTCCTTCTATCTTACGCCAGCCTGACCATTTGAGAATATTCTGATCTTTGCTTTCCGACGGTTGCTCGAATTTTCAGCTGTCACGTTATCACATAGCTATAAGTTTTTGATACGTTTGTAATGAAAAATTATAAAACCATCACCTATCAAACTGACTTCTGACTGTTACCCATTTATACGAAATTCTAGAATTTCATTCTAAATTGTTTACTCTTGCAGGTTCTGTCTTCGGAAATATAGTATCATTGCCAGTGACAGGGTTTATTTGCTCGACTTGGGTTGGATGGCCGGTAGCCTTCTACTTGTTTGGAGCACTAGGGCTAAAGTGGGCGTTATTGTGGGCTTTCTTAGGTGCAGACACTCCCGGATGTCATAAGGGAATAACTTCCTGCGAAAAAGTATATATAGAATCCAGTTTGGGACACGAAACTCACAAGGTATTACCCTTTATAATAATAATAATGTATTTGTTTTCGATGGTGGTATACAGTAATTAACAAACACAAAGAAAACAATTAAATTACCAAAAAAAAGCCAAGTTCACAATTAAATGTGCTCTTCCACTTAACCTAACAAGTTTGAATGAAATAGGAATAACTTCACCTAGACAATAGTAACAGTATTAATAAAATATTAAATTCTAATCGAATATATCGTGTTTTTGAATTAATATGGTGACGAAAAAATAGACAGGGATCACTAATAACTCCAAGATTTTGGCAGTCTCGGAAATCTCTAAAGACGAATCATTAATTGTGATGTTAAAGTTGTTTCTAAGTATAGTACACAAATCATGCTTTCTTCCAAATAACAATATAACAGATTCGACATGATTTGATAAAATGTCTAGGTGCATACTTGGAAGACAGCTCAGCTAAGGATTGTAAGTCATCATTAAATCTTTGTTTGGCAATTTGTGCATCTTTTAAATAAAATAAACGCTAGATTTGTGTATCGTCGGCATATACGTGCATACGGCATATACGTGCATACGTGAATTTGCATTTGCATTTGATTATCATTTTTGAATACTTTATGGATCTATGAAAATTCGATATATAGACTGTGAGAAGTAAGGGTCCGACAATGGACCCCTGCGGTACCCATCGGCGCGGTTCTGTTAATAGAAATATCTTGCACTTGCAGGCTAAAGGTGTTTCAAATAAGACCTCTTAACATCGCCATTAAGCCGACTTAACTTCAGTATTTCATTGGGTATTTCACGATCAATGTGGTCCAAAGGACTTTGCTGAAATCAAGCAAGTGCCATGGCGTTGTCCTCAGTTCTTGCCTGAAACATATAATCAATAAACTGAAACCTGACTTGGTGGAAATATCGTACTTGTCGATATGATCTCTCAATAGCATTTTCATTATCTTTCCTAATGATTTAGAAGAAACTCATAAAACACTTACTAGGGCTAGGTTCAGAAAAAGCATTTGGAGCAGCCACTTTAGGAACAGGGGTTACTTTAGCTTTTCTCCATGGAAAAGGATGCTTTTTCTGTGAAGTAACCGGATAATTTTTTTAAAAATAGGCAACAAAGTAGTTGAAAATTCATGAGAATTACCACTTTTCAGGTTCACCACACCCCATGGAAGGCGATACTGACCTCTCTGCCGTTCTGGGCAGTGACGTTCGCGTTCATAGGAGCTAACTGGGGTAGCTCAGTGTTGCTAACACAAACTCCTACGTACCTGAACAAGATATTAAAGTACGACATTAAATCGGTAAGAAACGAAAGTCTTTGTTGGAAAAAAAATTGTTAAGTTGTATTTTAGAACAGTCTGCTTTCCGCTGCACCGTACCTGCTGATGTGGATGGGAACCCTAGTCTTTAGCCCCGTGTGTGATATAATAATAAATAGGGGGATTGTGTCTCGAGGTGCAGCAAGAAAAATATTTAACAGCATAGGTAAGTTAAACGCAGATAATAACTAAGAAAATGGATCTAGATCCTAAAAGCTACCTTCATATAACACTTAGTTCCCAGGTTCAAGAAAATATGGTTTAGTGAATAAGTGAATTTTGCATTGTATAGAGATTTAGAAGCTTAGATAAATTTTTAACGTTTGTTATTTAAAGTGGTTTTGTGGTTTAATGCGCTATCAGAAGCGACTACGATTTTGACCTGCTCGATTTTGTTGACGCAATAACACGTTAAAAATGTGACTTCCGATTTTTCAGTTACATTTTTAAATACCCTGAAACAGATAGCAGCAAATAGTAGATAATAATTATAGTGAAAAGATCCTCATCTATTATCTCTTACGTTTAAAGTAGTATAATTATATCGACACTTGAGGCATACATTGATTTAGTCATCGATAGAATTAATTGCAATCAAATCAATAATATTTTTGTCAGATCTATGCAGAATTAGTCGAATGCAATAATATACAAAAAGCAAGACATCTCGGAACCCAGTTATACCAAATGTTTAAACTGGGAATTTACAGATTTAACAGGAAATAATCAAATTATTTACAAGTTTATGTAGGAATAAATGAAAAGAAACATCCGTGACCCTTCTACGCCTTCGTAGATTCTCAATTTTATAAACAAATTGTAAATAATACGATTTTCGATTCCAAACTACTTCTTTCGTAAAGCATGAGCCCAAACAAGAAAACAAGTCATGTATGTTATGTCGAAAAGGTTCGTTTTTGTTATTGAATGACATACGCCTACTTTGAAAAATAAAGAATACGCATTTAGCAAACGAATTCCGTTTAGACCACTTTTACTCGAAAACGGCTTGCCATATGGGTAATTGTAAAGAGGACCTTTTTTATGCAGAATTAACCGGGGAATAATAATCAGGGATTAAAATACTAAAAATGTCAACTGGAAACATTAATATGTAGATTTTCTTACTTTTTATTGGGTATTTTGCCACTGAAAAATATTTAAAAATTTTAATGAAAAAACCTCTGCGCCAAACGGATCAGACAGAGGTTGGTTCTTGAATACTTGACTGTTTCAAAAAGTCTCACACCTAAAAATATATAAACTAGAACAATGTAATAAACTAAAAACTGAAAATGAAAGCTATAGGTAGTTAACGTTTCGGAAGAGAATCTACTTCCGTTCTCAAAACTTTTTTGGCCGTCAACCATGACAGTTCTTTGTTTATGTATTTCCATAGTCACGTGAGATATTAAATTATATTTATCTTATTTTTACTTACTTCTTCACTAAGGATGGGCAACCAACTAGTACAAAAATCTATTGAATAATTCGAAACGCATCTATCCTCGTTTAATAAAATAATCGCGGATTCTTTAAGTTTTCTTTTAGTTCCGTTGCTCTCTTTTTCTGAAATCTTTGCCGAGTCCCATTTAATCCTGTGATTATTATCCCACGAGTGTTCACAAATTTTGGATTTTTCAAATTCTCCCCTTCTAGCGTAATTTCTATGTTCACCAAGCCTTACCTTGAAAGGTCTAGATGATTCACCTACGTAATGTTTTCCGCACTCGCACGGAACACTATAAATACATTTTTTTGAATTTTGAACAATATTTAGAGGTTTGGTTTTTGATAAAACCGATCTTGGCGTGGAGCCCGTTTGAAAAACCGTTCGTACGGAAAACCTATTCCCAATTTTTCGTAATTTATCCGATAAACCATGTATATATGGAGTTACTGCCATAGACCTAAATACCTCAGGTTGTGATAGTATATTCTCTCTACTACCAATGTTCAATAACTGACTATCAACAAAACTCTCAGGATATTGATTATTTAATAAGACCGTTGTTATAAATTGCTTTTCGTTCCTTAATATTACATCATTTGAAGAAATAATTTTGGCTCTGTCATACAAACACTTAACAACGCCTTTCTTAACACTAATACGTTGATTTGAATTGAAATTTAAGTATCTATTTGTGTGTTTGTTTTTTATACACACTGGTTTGGTATGTGTTATCTAATTTTTTAATAAAAATATCTAAGAAAAGTAATTCATTATTATACTCTAATTCTATTGTAAATTTAATTGAAGGTTCTTTTTCGTTAACCTGATTCAAAAAATTACTTAAACATTCTTTACTATAAGGCCATATAGCAAAAATGTCATCTACATATCTCCACCATACAATGGGTTTATAAGCTAGATTATTAATATTACTTTCCTCAAAATTTTCCATAAAAATGTTACTTAAGATTGGAGATAATGAAGAACCCATGGCCATCCCAAAGTCTTGTTGATAGAAGTCATTATTTAATTGAAAGTATGTTGTGTTAATGCAAAGTGTAAGTAATTCCATTATAGTTCCAACGCTTAACTTAGTTCTATTCGCCAAATTCCCATCTTGTTGCAATTTGTTTTTAATTATTATTGTTTTATCTACAGGAACATTTGTAAATAGGCTTACTACATCAAAACTGACCATTAGATGATTATTGTTAAAATGACTTTCTGACAGCTTTTCCAAAAAATGTTTGCTCGGACTCAGAGGAACCTGATAAAGGATTTAGGATTTTTAATAAATATTTTGAGAGTTTACTACATGGAGAATTAATTGAACTCACAATTGGTCTTAAGGGAATCTAGGTTTATGAATTTTTGGCAAACCATAGAAATGAGGAGGCTTGCTGTGATGTGGAGGTAACATCTTTCGTTCAATATCTGTAAATTCGTTTTGTGTTTAAATAAAACTCTATATATTTTTTTTGCTGAGGGGAGAATTTGAAAAATCCAAAATTTGGGAACACGCGTTGAATAATAATCACAGGATTAAATGGGACTCGGCAAAGATTTTAGAAAAAGAGAGCAACGGAACTTAAAGAAAACTTTATTAAACGAGGATAGATGCGTTTCGAATTATTCAATAGATTTTTGTACTAGTTGGTTGTCCATCCTTAAAAACGAAGTAAGTAAAAATAAGATAAATATAATTTAATGTCTCACGTGACTATGGAAATACATAAACAAAGAACTGTCATGGTTGACGGCCAAAAAAGTTTTGAGAACGGAAGTAGATTCTCTTCCGAAACGTTAACTACCTATAGCTTTCATTTTCAGTTTTTAGTTTATTATATTGTTCTAGTTTATATATTTTTAGGCGTGAGCCTTTTTGAAACAGTCAAGTATTAAAGAACCAACCTCTGCCTGATCCGTTTGGCGCAGAGGTTTTTTCGTTAAAATTTTTAAATATTTTTCAGTGGCAAAATACTCAATAAAAAGTAAGAAAATCTGAATATGCCACAAATAAACAATTACAGACAATATTAATATGTAGAAACAAAGGACACCGACCAATCGTTTTTCCGCCGCCCCTGGATAAAATAAATTTTGGATAATACTGTCAAACAATGATTAATGATCGAAAATAGTTAACCAAGTTTCATAAAGTTGTCCCAAATTATTTCCAAGATAATTAGTAAAAACACCTATGTTTACGCCATCCTTAGAGAGCCGTAGTTCCCTTGGGGAGCATTTCCGGACACATGTTTATAAGAACTTTTTTACTATTTTTGTATGGAGAATTAGCACCTAAAGGGGAAGGCGGGAGTTTCGAGACACCCTGTAGATACTAGTTTACCCTGTATGGTCGTAGGGGACTATCTGGATGCTAGTGTTACAATGAGTATTATCAAATAAGAAATAGACAAATTCATTTTAGAATTTTAATTGATAGCATAATCAGAATGCAGGTTATCGAAAGAATGCAAAGATTGGAAAATAATGTATTTACAGATAGTATTTCTTGTTAGTTCTCATAGATAGCAGTTTGATAAATCCTACACAGAATATATTTCATTACAATTATAAGCAAACAAGAAATAATTAATTTTTAAACATACGATCTCACGTTTTGTTTACAATATGCCATGGCAACACCTCGAATAGATCCCAAATACGTAAATATTTCTATCGAGTTTCCTATTTACTAACAGATTACTTATGTACAAGTACCTACACATTTAAATATAAAAGGTTGTGAGGCAATTAATTACTTCTATCAAAATAAATCATACAAATCAATGTACACTTCAAACACTTAAGATGTAATTAGGAGATATCGGCAAAGATATCTATTATTTCGAAGCGATTATTTTCAATGTACTATAGAAACACGTGAAACAATATTTTAAAGATATAATCATACAGCATGCACCGCACAGTACCGTGTATGTGTGAAATAAGTGCATTTTAAGCGTAATTATGAACTTTTAAAATTAAAAATTAAAATTGACCTTTTTTAGCATGAAAATACTGCCTCCCGCGTTCATTGAACATCAGGGAATAGGTTGGTATAAAGAAATTTGAAATCGATATCGTGAAATAAAAAGTTATGCCTGTGTGAAAGCAGTACATGAGCATTTTAATCAATTTTCGCAAAATATATTTGGTTTTCACATTGGAAATGTTTATGTTTTCGTATATGGGGTAGAGTTGCCAGTTTTTGCTCAAAGTCAAAAGACAGCGGTGTCGCGGTCGACTGAGACTATCGTATGCAACAGCTGATATACGCAAATGTAATATAGGTTGCATATATCACAAGGAGTCAAGTTACCAGTTTTTTTTAAAGTTGGAAATACAGCGGTGTCGCGGTCGAGTGAGACTGCGTGTATGCAACGGCTGATATACGCAAATGTATTATGGGTTGCATATATCACAGGGGGTCAAGTTACCAGTTTTCATTTAAGGTCGAAATACAGCGGTGTCACAATCGAGAGTGGGTCGTAGCTGTTTCCGGACGAGCCAAAGCCAAGTCCGGAAAAAGTTTATGTTTTATGTATGGTGTAATCATTTCCCATGTCCCGATGGTTGCAAGAATTGCAAACTCAGTGAGTTTTTTTCTATACTTAAAGAACAGTTAGAAAAATGCAAAAAGGGAAAATTGCATTTTTTAACGATTTGCTGAGGATAGAGGAAAATTGTGATGTGGTGGGGCAAAACTGACACCGGACTCGGATTCAGGAAGCCAAAATACATCGGAGATGATTGGTCTGGTCCGTGAAATCGACATTTTTTTGTGTGTGTGAGCCTGTGTAATTAGTTTCAATATGAACTTAATTGTTTTATTTAAGAACTGTGCACCTGACGAGAGAAACGCAAGAGACCGTTTTCATGTAGAATTGATCAGGCTAATCAGGAAAAATATCGACATGGAAAAATGTCAGTGGCGTACCACTTTCTTTGGCAAAAGATTAAGAGGACATGCTCGCAGGGACGCCACTGGTGGATAAAATATTTTTGTAATTAAAATATGTGGTTCTATATCCTATTAACACATACCAAAATTGGAAATAATATCTAAAATACTTTGAGATATTAAAAAATAACGATTAGAAAACACACCCTGTAGCAAAAAATTTAAGCCGTTGCGGACATATTATTATGTTCATATGAACTTTTCTTCATAAAATGACCTAAGGAATCACACCCTGAAATATTAGCACGTCATTAAGGGACACCCTGTATTTCGATTGCGAATTATGATGTCTCCGATGATACTCCGGAATATTTGGAAGTTAATACGTACATCATGAACTTTTATAATAATTATATCGTTATCCCACGTGTATATCAAGGTGTTCTAGCAAACAATTAAATGGATTATATGATTACTACCACTTGTTCTATATTCAAAATAATTCATTTTGAATAGTATCGCAATTGTTCACGTAGTAAGCAAACGACCAGTCACTGGAAACATGCTTTGTTTAAATACTACTTTATGACTCACAAACGTTGAGGAATTTTTATAGTCAGAGATTGTACACCACTGGGATGAAACTCAAAACTAACTTAACTAAATAACAATAGGATGATAGTAAAATATGACCCGGTATGACTCAAGAAATGTTGAAATGAGTGTGCCCTAAGGTTCCATTTCGGGGACACTCCTATCTATGTTGTATGTAAATTATTTACCACAGCACATTACTAATGGTGTGGTTATAGTGTTTGTTATCACAATTACCTTATCTGCAACAAAGAAGTGGTATCATACACCGCAGTGTGTGAATTAGAAGCCTGGTGTCAGCACAATCTTTTAATTTTAAGTAAAGTAAAACCATATAGGTATACATTATATATTCATATGCCACCAGAATGATGTCATTCCCATCAGTCATTTCCCAGTATAGTTAATCTCGTTAATGATCATCATATTATAAAATTATTATTATTCATTATTATTTTAACATTCTAACATATTTAGTTCTTACTTGTACTTTGAGTTAGATAAACGCAAGTGTTCCACCCCATCTGGAACCGTTATTGGCGCAGTCGGTAGACAGAAAGTAAAAGTCGGTCGGACACTAATTTTTTTATTGAATATACTAATTTACCGTTAATTAACTAATTTTTACCGTAGGTACATTATTCCCTGCTATAAGCCTGACTCTGGTGGGATTCATTCCGAGGGATCATGCGGGAATAGCAGTTATGCTTCTAATACTGACTGGTGGGCTTAGCTCTGGAGGTTTTTGTGGATTCCAAGTAAACCACATGGACTTGTCACCCAACCACTCCGGTATCCTTATGGGCCTATCCAATGGTTCTACGAGTATATTCTCGATCATATCACCGCTCATTGTCCAGTACATCGTAACGGACCAGGTAAACATAATTATATATCCAATAAGTTAGGTTAGATTGACATGTGGGTGGGCTTATTATAGTCTATTGCGGCTCACTCCTAATTATATTTTACCCAGCAAATTCAGCTTTTTGATAAAGTCGATAATCTTGTTGGGTGATAGACCGTTCGGGTTTTCTGGCAACAGTTTTCCTCTACCAAATAGAACGAGATTCTTTCTACACTGGGATAGGTCTATAGAATATAATCTGCTGTTTTATCACCCTCTAGGCACAGACATATTCAGCGTCTTCTGCCAATCCGATTCTGTGTAAGCCTACAATATATGTCAATTAGAGTTCTTACGTGTAACCTGTTTAATTACTAAGATTTTCCTCTAACCAGAATGACTGGATCTCTACTTCGCACAGAGAGTTAATATCCAGTAATAGTCGTCTCCTAGTAGTGACCACAGAAGGGAGGGAAATCCCGTCCTGTGGGCACCATCTTGCGGTCCTAAAGCTGACCGTAAAGATAGACAGCTTATGGTTCTACTTTCCAGCATAGCCTAAATCCAGTCAGTTATGGCTGGCTCAGTCCATCTAGCAGTTGCCACTGTATACATATAAGGAGTAAAGCAGTGCATTGTTGATTTGTTGAATGTTGTTTCAATATCGACAAATGTAGACACCGCTAGCTCCCTTCCGTGTAGAATATATCCAAGAATAGGACATATAGGCATATAAGGAATTCCGTAGGTATGTAAGATTTTGATAAAATATTTTATATTTCAGAGCAACCAGTCGCAGTGGAGGACTATTTTCATCATAGCGGCGTGTGTCTACTCCGCTACAGACATTTTCTACATAGTTTTTGCCTCTGGAGAGGTGCAGTCTTGGAACGAGGTGAGCGATAAAGACGAAGATGAAGAAACGAAAACGGAGCACCAAATACAAGATTATGAAAAGGAGCAATCCAGATGTTGACAGAACTTCTCTCTTATGTAAATACTCATTATGTAAATTATATTGTACATATTTATATATTTAGAATAATTAGTTATAAATAATTTTAAGTTTTTTAAAAAAATGTTAAAAACATTAAGTATACTTTCCTCCAATTACTGAAGTTTTTGTATAATTACTGAACATTGTGGACTCTTTTAGCATTAAATATCAATGGTTCAATAGTACCTATTAGCGATACACAACAATTTGATAAAAACTAAAAATACGTTTGCAAAACAAACTTTATAAAACAATATATCCTCGAAGAATATTCGCACAATACTCTCAAAACAGTTAAATACACATGGGACACAGTTTTAAAAAAACACTAAATGGCCGCTAGATCTTAAAAATGAATGTCTTTTTATGGGAATACGTGAAGGAAATTGCTTATAAAGACAGACCAACAACAGTCCAAAATATGAAGAGAAAGATAATAACTGCCTTTAGATCTATCACACCGACAATTTTAGGAAAAGTAGAAACCCCATTTCAAAAGCGCATGGAGACGTTAAAAGGACGATCTCCCACCCCCTAGCTCCCCCCTCAATCCTGAATATGCCATCACTTGCTAACAGCGTTCTTGGGGAGATATATCGCTTTCAAACTTATATTTACTTGATAAAATACGACACTACCACACTAACTCCCTTTTAACTGTATCCGCTCTCATTTATCATTATCTTCCTTTTTACACCCCCCCCCTGGGGGGGTGGAGAGGGTGATTTTACTATTTATTCGTTAGCGGGAAATATCATATCACATTTTGTTCTGCTCGCAATATCGAATGCATTTCGCTCTCAATGAACCATCCCACATCCACCCCCTCCGGCTCTTGAAAAACCTCTAGATGATCACAAGAAATGAAAAGATCTCCTGATAGAACGGATACAGTTAAAAGGGAGTAAGTGTGGTAGTATGGTATTTTATCAAGCCAATATAAGTTTGAAAGCGATACATCTCCCCAAGAACGCTGCGGCTGTCCCAAGTAGAAACACAGTAATTGTAGTCGCGCTAAATATCGGGAAAATAGATTTTTAATGAATTATGTTAGTCTCACAATATTTGAAGAGATATTGTCATACATTTTCACAGAAGTTTCGTAAATGACTTGATTTGTCATTCTCCATTATCAGAGTAAAAATATATTTAAAAATGTTTGATTAGCAGCATATACTTTGTTTTTAAGTAGCTTCGCAATCTGAACATACATACTTATTTATATGCAAAACACAGTAACTGCATTTACTGTATTTGTAACTGGTAGATACTCAAAAAGTAAACATTAGATATAAGTGTAGATGTAAGTGTGTTTGGGTGTAGGAAATCGACAATTGAGACACACATAGGTATTTAAATAGAAATGAAGGTCTCTTAAACAACTGCCCATCATTGCACTTAACACAGTAAGTGGTGGTCATTATGGAAGGGATGATCTGACCACCATTTTCAAAACAAAGTAACTACTCAGACCATGCAAAAACACAGTAACGTCAAAGTACTTACTGTGTTTTCCAATGGTATTTGGCTAATACTGTGTTTTGTTCCGGTACAGCTACTCATTCAGTATCACTTACTGTATTTTGTGCACATAATAACTCTTAAATGTTCATTATTTAAACAATTATAAGTGTTCCACAAGACGTGTTGGGACATAGTAAGTCCAATACTTTAGAAAACTCAATTTTTATAAATTTGTCAATTACTGTGTTTCTGCTTGGGACAGCCGCGCTGTTAGCAAGTGATGGCATATTTAGGATCGAGGGGGCTAAGGAGGTGGAGGATCGTCCATTTAGGGTAAAATCGACTTATTATTGTTAGTAGACATTAAAAAAATGTTTTCTGATTTTTTCATCCAAAAATAATTTTGAGCAAAAACCGCCCAAATCAACCCTCCCCCTTTGAGAGAAAAAAGTCTGCCTGTCTGTCGGTCGATCTGTCTGTAATTTTTTTTTGTGCGCACGTTTTCTCATGAACGGTTTAGGATATCGAGTTGAAATTTTATACACGTATGTATTATAACGAGATCTGGGACTGGATTGTTTTTTGAAGATATCCGGTGAAGGGTTGGGGAGGTAAATAGGGGTAAATAGGAGGAAATATGTAAAATAAGCTGGTAAGAGTACAGAAACTTGAAATTTGATGTATCTACAAGTCAAGGCCTCAAAATTATTTATAATATTTTTCAACCCCCTCTCCCCCCAATTCATTATTAAAGGGGTTGATAAAATAAAATTGAGATATTCACTTTAAATTTGGTACATGTATATATAATATTGACATCAGGAACTAGATTATATTTTGGGATTATTCTGCTGAAGGGTTGGGGGTTAAATAGGGGTAAATAGGGAAAATAAGTAAAGCAAGCTGGTAAGAGTACAGAAACTTAAAATTCGGTGTATGTACTAAAAGCCAAGGCTTCAGATTTTTTAATAATATTTTTCAACCCTCCACCACCCCTACTCCATTAATGAAGGGGTTGGTAAAATAAAATTCACTTGAAATCTGGTACACATATATATTACAACGACATCTGGAACTAGATTATATTTTGAGATGATTCCGTTGAAGGGTTGGGGTTAAAAAATAGGGAAAAATAAATAAAACAAGCTGGTAGGAGTACAAAAAATGAAATTAGGTATATGTACTAAAAGCGAAGGCCTCAAAATTTTTCACAATTTTTGTCATACCCCCACCACCCCGGGCCACTCCATTAGTAAAGGGGTTGATAAATTAAAATTGAGGTATTCACTTAAAATTTGGTAGACATATGTATTATAACGAAATATGCAGCTAGATTATATTTTGAGATGATTCCGTTGAAGGGTTGGGGGTTAAATAGGAGTAAATAGGGGAAAATAAGTAAATCAGGCTGGTAAGAGTACCGAAATTTGGGATTTGGTGTATATACTAGAAACCAAGGCGTCAGATTTCTTTCTAATATTTTTCAAAGCCCACCACCTCCGCTCCATTATTAATGGGATTGATAACATGAAATTGAGATATTTACTTGAAAGTTAGTGCATGTTGATATTGGAATGAGATCTCATTGAGATGATTCCATTGGAATGGGAGGACATCTGCCCCAAATATTAATAAAATTATGTTACCAATAATTTCCACATACTAGAGTGTGAATCTAGTCATGATGTTTCCTTCAAAGTGACTTGGATGAAAAATCTGGATGTGGAAGTAGTGATTCCTTAGACAGCGGTTTGTTTATGGTATCCGTCTCAAATATTAGAATTCTTGACCAATTATTTTCACATATTGCAGTGCAAATATAGTCCAGATGTTTTTGTTTAAAGAGACTTGGATAGAAACTCTAGATGTGGAAGTAGTGATTTATTCGGCAACGGTTTTTAGGTTTGTTCTTCAATTTTGTACTTATCGCTCAACAGATCGAAAACAGCTAAAAATAGCCATAGGGATGTACATATAAAAAAATCATTTCTACCTCACATCGTAGAAAAATATACATTCCATTTGAAAAAAATGAAAAAATTCAATCAAAAAGTTCTAAATTGAAAAATCATTTGTGGCCACCCTGTACAGTTGTAAGAAGTGAGAAAATGATCTAAAAATGTTAATTAGATGTCTCCAAAGCAGTATTTCTTATAATGTCATAATTGTGACCGTAGTGAATTTTTCAATATGCAGCTGCAGATGACATTATTTCGTAAAAAAAAATCATTACATCCAAATGGTTGGTAGATAGTCAATAATATTATAATATGTAGGAATGAAAGGGGTTCAGAAAGAGGCGTCAAAAAATGTACTGTACATAGCATTCCATTTTTTAAAATGGCACCTGGTTTTGTAATATTGTCTTGGCTCGCCCTGTATACTGGAAAATAATATCAGGTTTTAGACTTTTTTATCTAGTTTACTTGTATTTTTTTAAATTCTAGCTATCGAAGTCCGACGCACTGTTTCTCCATCCTGTATAGTCTACAAAATAATAATAATAATACTTTATTATCCAAAAGACCAATAACAGTGGTATAGGATTAGTCACACGATTAGACACCACCACGCTAGTGCCCCCTGATTATGACATAATTAAGAGCTTAAAATAATAGAAACTATTACACTAACAAATATTCTGAAAACAAAGACAACTTACATATAAAATTACATTGTCACAAATAACTTTAAATATATACGTTTAATATGAATATGCGTCGAATTTTCAATTAAAATAAAATAAAATAAATAAGTAGATCAACAAGTACAAAATTCACATGTCTAAAAATTCTTCAACTGAGTAGAAACAGTTATTAATTAAAAATGTTTTAACATCTTTCTTGAAAGTTCTGACATTGCCAATATTTTTAAATTGTTGAGGTAGCTTGTTGTATAAGATTATTCCCATATACCTTGGATTTTCCTCATATTTTGATAAACTGTGTACTTATAGGGATTAACAAATTGTGACCTTCTCTTGTACTATAATTATGATTATAATTACTTGGCAAAAATGAATTAAAATTATTTTTTTACGTAAACGAGTACTTGTAAAATATAGATGCAGGGCAACGTTAATAACTGTAGATCGTTAAATATCTTTTTACACGATTCAAATTTAGATGTTCCTAAAATATAACGAATTGCTCTTTTTTGTAATCTGAATAATCTTTCAGATTTGTGAGTTGAACCCCAGAAAATAATACCATATGATATTCTTGATAGAAAGTGTGCATAATAGTAGGTTAACAGTGTTTGTCTACTGGCTAATTTTGATAATCTGTACAATGGATAACAAGTGGAAGAGATTTTTTTAGCAACAGACATTATGTGGGTGTCCCAATTTAGGGCATTATCAATACGCATTCCTAAAAATTTTGTAGAATGTGTTTGTTGTATAGATTTACCCTCTAATTTGATTAAATGAAATATATGTGGAATTTCTAGGAGAAAATATAATAAATACTGTTTTAGAAATGTTCAAGAACAATCTGTTTATTTTAAAATATTCAGCATATCTTACTATGTTGTCTTGTAAGGAAGTTAAAGCATTTTGCATAGTTTTTCCGCAACACAAATAGGAATTATCGTCAGCAAACATGATTAAATACTCATCAAAGAAACTCGGTAAGTCGTTAATATAAAATAAAAACAATAAAGGCCCTAAAACGGACCCTTGTGGTACGCCAAATTCTATTTTCAGTTTATTCGATTGAGTACCATTAACTTCTACTAATTGGAATCTATTTGTAAGGTAAGATGTCAACCAGTCTTTTGCTTTACCTCTAAGGCCATATTTTTCTAGTTTCATAATAAGGATCGAATGATTTATTAGGTCGAAAGCTTTGCTCAGATCCATAAAGAGTCCAGAACATTTATTATTTTGATTTAAATTTTCGTAAAGTTTCTCTGAAAACGCTAATATTGCAGTCTGAGTCGAATATTTTTTACGAAAACCATGTTGAGCATTTGACAATATTTTATTTTTTTCTGAAAAAATTACAATTCTGTTAAAAATAACACGTTCTACTATTTTGGAAATAGTCGACAATCATCACAGAAGGAATTATGATAATCCAAACAGTATTCCAGATTGCATTTGCAATAAAAACTGTTTACGTATTTTTTCTAAGAACGCAAGAGGTCAACAATTCCACATTTTATTATGTCGTTACTAATAATGATATTTAAGCCCAGTCATTGTCATTAGAGATATTTACCTTTAAACAAATGCAAGGCGGATAATTTTTCCAATGAATTTTTTTGATGATAAGCAACCACATCACGTAAAATTTTCATGACTTCCAGACAGGCAACATTAATCAATAGATTTGTTTTTCTGGTAATATCCCAAAATTTCGAAAATGAGTCAAGGTAGAAGAAAATAATAAACATTTTTAGAAAAAGTATACATTTTCACTCAAAAAATGTATCTACAAAAATTTCATCTAATGCCACGGATTTTCCATAAAAAATTAGTGGAGATATTGGGTCTTCAGTGCATCTTATGATGAGCAAAAATACCGATATTCACAATCTCGAGAATGAAGTTTGCTAAGAAATATAATATAAATTCTGATACTTACATACATACATACATTTCTAAGTGTAACAGTTTTCTCAGATGTAAACAATTCCAAAAAATAAGTGAGATAAGAACAATTTTTTAATTTTTTCAAAATGGCCGCGTCAGATGAATGCGATGTAAGAAAATTACTAAGTAGGCTATGGAAATTATTAGTAAGGTTGTAGACTTGTCCGTAGGGGTCCTATGGAACTGTGCTATTTCTTTTATTAATCAGAAATAATGGTTCATAAACTACAATTTTTTCGCCATTAATCATTTCTTAACGATATCCTTCGTAATAATACAAGTATTTTTGAAAAATAAACACAAACTAAACAAGAAATAATTTTATTAGGTATAACGTTACAACCATGAATAAATTACCAAGAATAACAAAACTATTTAAAACCTAAATTATAATAAACCATTATAGAAATTGTTCAAACTGTTCACCGTTATGATTAATACAGAGTAGCGCGACTTATCGTTGCACGTCTAACATTCTGTAATTGTTGAGGTGTTATTTGTGCAATTTCGTGTCGAACTCGTTCTTCCAGATCTTGCCTTGTGGTTGGAGCAGTCATGTAGACTCTATTTTTCAAATGCGCCCAAATAAAAAAATCGAGTGGGGTTAAGTCAGGCGACCTTGCAGGCCATCTGACTGGACCATGGGACCCTATTTACATTACTTGGGGTAATATTTGCGAAACAGCACGACGCTGATTCGCACGTCGCTTGCTCCACTACTTCTACTTCAATAATATTTTACGGAAATTCTGTGACACTTTTCGCTTAAAAATGTATACTCTTTAAGAAAATATGTGTTTTACTTCCCTCGCATACCGAAGGGAAGTATTGTGTATTTTGACGTTTCAGAACACGTAGATTACGAAAATATAGGTTTTTCAATTCCGTCAGTCTGTCTGTCTGTCTGTTGGTGCATTTACTAAAAAACTACTTGACGGAGAGCAGTCAAATTTGGTAGGTAGTTGACGCTACTGTCAGCGAAGAAATGGTAGAAATTTCATTGGAAAATATACAGGGTGGACCGAATAATGGGAATAAATAATGAAAAAAATTTTTTTTTGCTCAAATTTAAAATTTCCACGTTTCATGACATGCTTGACCTAATCCAGAAAAAAAAAATTTTGAAAATTTTTTTCACCAACATTTTTGAAATTTTTTTTACCAGGATGAAAAAATTTTTTTTTGCTCAAATTTAAAATTTCCACGTTTCATGACACGCTTAACCTAATTCAGAAAAAAAATTTGAAAATTTTACTTCCCTCGCATACCGAAGGGAAGTATTGTATTCGAGAAAAAATCACCCTCCGAGATTTTTACGGATTCTGACGTTTCAGAACACGTAGATTACGAAAATATAGGTTTTTCAATTCCGTCAGTCTCTCTGTCTGTCTGTCTGTCTGTCTCTCAGTCTGTCTGTCTGTCTGTCTGTTGGTGCATTTACTAAAAAACTACTTGACGGAGAGCAGTGAAATTTGGCAGGTAGTTGACGCTACTGTCAGCGCAGAAATGGTAGAAATTTCACTGGAAAATATACAGGGTGGACCGTCTAAACGGAATAAATAGTGAATAAAAATTTTTTTCGCTCAAATTTAAAATTTCCACGTTTCATGACGCGCTAATCCTATTTCGGGAAAAAAAAATTTTGAAAATTTATTTCAACAATTTTGAAAAAAAATTTACCAAGATAAAAAAAAAATTGTTTGTTCAAATTTAAAATTTCCACGTTTCATGACACGCTAAACCTATTTTTGAAAAAAAAAATTTTTGAAAAATTTTTTACCAAGATGAAAAAATTTTTTTTTTGCTCAAATTTAAAATTTCTACGTTTCATGGCATTCTAAAACTATAAAAAAAAATTAAATTTTTTTTACCATTTTTGAAAAATTTGTTTCTACTAAAATGATATTTTTTTTTTCTTCAAATTTAAAATTTCCACGTTTCATGGCATTCTAAGCCTGATTCAGAAAAAAAAAAATTTGAAAATTTTTTGAAATTTTTTTTTACCAACATTTTTTTTTTTTTTACCACTAAAATAGACGGATTTTTTTTAATTTCTTCAAATTTAAAATTTCCACGTTTCATAGCGTTCTAAATCTATTTAAAAGAAAAATTAGAAATTTTGTTTACTATTTTTTAAAAATTTTACCACTAAGATAGAATTTTTTTTCTTTGTTATGATTTAAACTATCCACGTTTCCATGGCATTCTAAAACTATTCAAACAAATTTAAAAATGTTTTTGAAAATTTTTTTAAAAAATTTGAAAACATTTTTAATCTATTTATCACTACTATAGAATAGACGAAAAATTTGGTTTGCTCAAATTTAAAATTTCCACGTTTCATGACATTCCAAACAAATTTCGGAAAAAAAAATTTTGCAACATTTTACCAGTTTGGAAAAAAAATTAACACTAGAATAGATGTAAACTTTTTTTACTCAAATTTAAAAGTTTCACGTTTCATGACATTCTAAACCTATTTAAAAAAAAGATGTAATTTTTAAATCTTAAACTTCTTTTACCACTATTATAGAATAGACGGAAACTTTCCTTTTTGCTTAAATTAAAAATTTTTACGTTTGACATTTTAAACCTATTTCAGAAGAAACAATTTTAATTTTTTTTTTAATATTTTTGAAAAATTAAAATAAAAATGAAATTTTTTAACCACCACTATACTTCCACTCCAATGCGCGAATGTTGGATTGATGTGACGGATGGCAATAATATCTGACATATACACCTATTATACTTTTATTGAAAAATGTACAGGGTGGTCATCCCAAGAAATAATTCAGTCATGGTGGACATTTGTAAAGGTATTTGCGCAAGCCTGCCATATGTGGCACCTGCTAGTAGTTAGTATTGAACTTTTGCTGTTGGATGAGCAATCTGTATATTTTTTTGACCAAAACTTATCAAGTTTTCTTTGTAATAATAGCAATAACTATATTCCGATTATTAATCTCAATGTCATTTCGTAATTATTAATTTTTTAGAGTGACCGCCATGCACAAATAACGAGGGAAGTTCTGTGTAAATACCTCTACCGATTTTTTTCCCATGCATCGACTCGTGTTAAAAATTTTGAAAAGACACCGAAAATAAAAGTTTTTATTTTTTTTTTTTAATGTTGCCGATTTGGGAATCATGCAAACTTTAGATAATCTTATTAATTACAGTTTAAAGAATTTATAAAACATAAATCATCTGCCTCCGAACATGTTTGATATTTATAGACAAAATTAGCTACAACGCCTGGGCTATTGCCCCTGTAATACAAAACCAACTTCGTAGAATTATTTGCATTTTCCAACCCCCAATCGGTCAAAACGCCACTTCTACTACCTACTTTACTGCTAACTTGTTCGCAGGCTCCTAAACCACAACATCTTTTATTTATGCTGTGCCTAAACTCTTTCAAAAACATGTATCGCATACCTACCTATGCGACAAGCAATCCGTTTACTATGACCATTATCGCTTTCTTATCAGAAGACAGCACCACAGAAGAGCATGTCTAAGTTTCTAGTAAGTAACGTACCGTCAGTCACGATGGAGGTGTTATAAATTAATCGAATTTAGTCTCTAGCTTGTTACTATACAGTAATTTCATTAAAAAATGACATTTGAATGTACGATTCTCTAGTTTTGTCATGGAGATGGTGAAATGTTTGTGCTGTGTAAACGACGAACGAGTTAATCAACATGTTAGTACGGGTGAGTATCACGAAAATATTGTGTCAACTCATACTAAATTGTTTAAAAAATTTATATATTTGAGTAAACACTTAACATACTTAGGTATACAGGGTGTCCCAATAAAAACTCCCAGGCCCGGATATATTCTAAACGAATAGAGATATTTTAATTCTGTAAAAGCCAATTTGTAGAGTATAGAGAGAGCCTCATTTTTTAATATAATTGTTTTTTTAATATATCAGTATATAGATGGCGCTGTGCTCTAAAGAAATATTTCGGTGGGAGAAACTTTGAAATGGGGTTTATGTGAAAAAAAAGCATTTCTAAGGAGTTTATGCTCTAAAGGAAACTACCATAAAAATAACCGTTTTCGAGATATTTCAGTCCAAATGTTGACATTTGCCAATATTGAATAATTGTAATCTCTTCAACATTTCAGTCCTTTAAGTGGGACAATCTCTATTTAATTTACAAATTTTAGAAGAAAATATTTAAAGAATTTTTCATATCTTATGAATTATGTATATTTGAAGTAACCCTTGGAAAAAAGAAACTAAAAATATTATTTATCATATAATTCAAACTTTCAAGCAATAAAAAAACAATTAAGAACATAAAACAATTTTTACGAACTAATGAAATTAAAATAAGTATTTTAATAGGAGTTCAAAATTATTGCCATTTTCGTTAACACACATCGTAAACCTATTAATTAGGTCAGATCTACAAACTTTAATGTGTGCCGATTAATGGCGGCAACACTAGCATAAATTTTATTATAAAGATCTGCCGCATCTTCTATTGGTTCTTTGTACACTTCGCTTTTTAAAAATCCCTGTAAATAGAAGTCTAATGGAGTAATGTCAGGAGATCGAGCGGGCCATCTGAGTACTCCATTGGTACCAACTCATCTTCCTGGATATGTTTGATTTAAATAATTAACAACGTTGTGATGATTATGTGGGCCTGTTCCATCCTGATGAAGCCACATATTATCCAACTGAGCGGGCAAATTCCTTAATAGTACTTGTAAATCATTTTGCAAAAATTGTAAATATCTTTCACCTGTTAAATTCTCATGGTAGAGGTATGGGCCAACAATGTAACCATTAACTTGCTTGAAAGATATTCTATGACCACTCTTGAGAATAAGCGTACGTACTTTTCTCAAGAATTTTTGTTTTGGGTATTACCGCGTGTTGATAATAGATGATGCTTTGAAAAAACTTACTAATGTACTTTTTCAATGTTCATTAAAGTACCTCTTCGGCATGCACCATTTGAGTGCTGCCTAGAAAGCTTAGAGAAACAACGTTTGTCTTTTGGTTGGTACAATTTTGACATTTTTAAATTTTGAGTAAAAAGTCACTAATATCATTTCTTATAAACAACTGACTGTCCTCATTATTCACTGCAGGGAATAATGGATAGCATTATCCTCGAGGAAACACATACATAATAAGTACATTATTTAATAGTCGTGGGCAAAGAAGTTAAAACATTGATTTTAAAAACAATTTCCATTTAAAAATTACTGCCTGCATTACAGGAACTAGAGATTAAGATTGATGAATTCAACTTGTATGTTTTCGCTGCGAACAGACTGACCGTTAATAATCAGTAAAAACTTTAAAAGCCATGGCTGAAAACCTCGTTATATATATATTTTTTCTTATTTTGATTTTTACTTGTATTGTATTCGAGAAAAAATCACCCTCCGAGATATTTTCGGATTTTGACATTTCAGATCACGTAGATTACGAAAATATAGATTTTTCAATTCCGTCAGTCTCTCTCTGTCTGTCTGTCTGTTGGTGCATTAACTAACCAAAGCAGTAACCCAAAAACACTCTTCCCACAAGACTGCATTCGGGATCTGGGGGGTCCGGACCCCCTCCCCTGCCCCGAAATTAACTGACATTTAAATAATTGACAGATATATCTAAAATTGAACTTCTCATACTTGTAAAGAATATTCGAACCCCCCTCCCCCGCCTCGAATAAAAATCCTGGCAACGTCACTGGTGTATCAAACAAAAATAAATCTTACCCTCAGTGACAATTCTAGAAATGCCAAAAGTGGTTATTTTGAGTCAATATAAAAAATCGTGAATAATAAGCAGATGAAAATCGACATATTTTATTAAATACTGTTTACTTTGTGTCTCATCCATGAGTAAGTGAGATGTATTATACATGTGGAAATAAGATATTTATTAAATCAACTTTGAAATTTAAAATTCACAAGATAAGAAATATGTTACTAGCCTAAAAAAATTGCTTATTTTTAGAATTCTTATCTCGCAAATCGTTTGAATTTCTAAGTTAGATGTGGCACAATGCAAATTCAGGCTTAGGTACTTTACAAAAACGCATCAAATAATAGTACTTCCTTGTATTAGGACTAGATAATATCTCCTGTCAAATTGATAACACCCCCACAAAAGAATGAACATAAAGTTGGGACCCAGAGTTAGCACCCTAGATTCACACTAGGTCTCAAAAGGCAAAGTAAAGAGCGGCCGCGCTGCCGCTGGCGTGGATTATCTTGTCTCGAAGAGTAGAAGAGGCCTGTCGGGGGTGGAAAGCGGCAGCTCGTAGCCGGAGTGAATTTTCCGATGTCAAAAAATTTTCCGGCTCTGAAATGCACATGCAAAGAGCTGCCGCGATTCAGATTGTGGCAATCATCATGATTCAGTGTAAACTAACCGCCCTCCAATTTTCAGTGCGGCAGCTCCATGCCAAGTCGAGTTTTCCGGGGGAAAGAGTTTTCCCACCGTGGAAGGGAAGGGCCACGAGCTGCCGCGATTTTCTCTCTGCGGATGCTTTTCTTTTACCAATAGGTACCCTTTGGTCCACTTTCAGCGCGGCAGTTCAATGCCAAGTCGAGTTTACCACTGGAAAAGAGGTTTCCGACCGTGGACGGGAAGGGCCACGAGCTGCCGAGATTTTCTCTCTGGGGATGTTTTTCTTTTAACAATAGGCATCCTTTGACCTACTTTCAGCGCTTCAGCTCAACGCCAAGTCGAGTTTCCGCGGAAAACTCGACTTGGCATGGAGCTGCCGCACTGAAAATTGGAGGTCGGTTAGTTTACATCGAATCATGATGATTGCCACAACCTGAATCGCGGCAGCTCTTTGCATGTGCATTTCAGAGCCGGAAAATTTTTTGACATCGGAAAATTCGGTCCGGCTACGAGCTACCGCTTTCCACCCCCGACAGGCCTCTTCTAATAATAATAATAATAATAATAATAATAATAATAATAATAATAATAATAATAATAATAATAATAACAATAATAATAATTTATTAACCATGTTGATACAAATACAGTATATATGGCAAGTCAACAATAATTAGTGTATAACATAATGGTAATAATAATAGCAATAATATAAATTCACCACTAAAAAACGATACAATTCAGTATATACGGCGGCAAATGGCAATACATGGTAGAGATAATATAATGATAAAATTTGATGATAAGAATAACAAACAAATAAATAAAAATTAAGTAAAATATAACTAACAATGTGACAAATATAAGACAAACAACATTCATTTATTCAATTTTACTCTTATTTTGAAGAAAATCGTTGGCAAATGGTCAAAAAAGTATAAAACTAATAATGTAAGACAAAACTAATATAAGACATATGACGGACAACATTCAAATAAGTTGATTATATAAAACAAAATTAAAAATCAGTCTGTAAATATTCTGTAACTGAATAAAAGGAAGATTTTAATAATAAACATTTCACTTCTTTTTTAAACAGATGAATGACATTTATTCTACTCCTCGAAATAAGATAATCCCCGCCAGCGGCAGCGCGGCTGCTCTTTGCTTTGCCGTTTCAGACCTAGTGTGAATCTGGGGTGCTAACTCTGGGTGCTAACTTTATGTTCATACAAAAGAAAACTTTTTGATCTGGATGACCTATGTATTCCTATGTATTTTTGCGCTGAATCTGAGTCAAAAAAATTCCTATCCCCTTCAATTTTTATGTAGAGGCAAAAACATTCCTTCAATAAGGTACATTTTTATGAATATAAGTAGGTACCTATCATTAAGCAATGAATGGAGACTTTCTATTGCTCGTACTCTTCTTTTTTAGTGCCAAGAGCTTCGTGAGGGTGTAACAATTCTCCCGAAGGTTTTGATACACCCTCTGCACTCCTTCTATACCCCTCTGGACAGAGAACTGCGTCATAAAAGCTTCTAGCTCTTGAGAATGCAAGAAAACTAGAGGGTGAATGCCGCTAGGGAACCAAGCCTTCAGAAGGGTATAAACTACCCTCTGCTTTTATGAGGAACACAGGTGTGGAGGGAGATCTGGGAGAGCAAGTGTTCCTTGTTTTTACTGCCGAATGGTCGAAAGATGCGCTTTGGGGTTTTTAATTCTGAGAGGGAAGACAAACGGGAATCCACCTCCAGGATTCACTATATATATATTGAGTAGAAAATTATTTTAGAGAAACAAGTAAAATGGAGGTTTATGAATGAAAGAGACAGGTGATACAATGAGGGATATAAAGATGCATTGAAAGCTGGAGTGAAAAAAAAAATCGAGTTGGATTCCTGTTTGTCCTCTTTAAGAATTAAAAATAAATTAAATCATTAAACCCGTTGTTAAGTTACATTACGCCTTGGTAAATTTAAATTCTTTGACTACCGCCTAAGTGACCGCCTTATATTTAATAGGTCTACGTTTTTGAACAACCTTATGTAAAAACCCATAAACACATAAGGGAGCACTCTACATTCGGTGTTCCTCTTTTATTTATACTATATAATTGTTTCCTATACAAAGTTGACGATTTTAAAAGATGTACTGTATTTGGGTTGAGCAAAAATACATTCGATAACAAACCTGACTTATTGTTGACCTCGCCATTTTGATAATAAAAACATTCACGACAGACTGCCACGGATTATCTTATCACGTCACGTTGCTCCATCTCCTTTGAAACATTCGACCACATTTAATAATAAAACCTTCTCTTTACCGGTACAATTTGGGGTAAAGCACTATTTTCATGTTTCCACTATAATTACTATAATTAGTAATTGGAGCCAGGAATTCACATCAACATCACGTCAAAATCAGGGCTGGCTTTAGGAGATGTGTCAGTGCGGAGATTTTCATGCACTTATAATAATAATAAGTTAACACCAATGATGTCTCATTCATGTGAGACTTGCCGATTATTACATCAGATTACATTAACGATATTTCTCAAACATTTAATTAGCATAAACTTGGTGGCTTGGTGCTAGTAAGCAACATTACAAGAATAAGAGAGCTTAAAGGCACTTTTCAAGATTAAACACAAATTACCAACAATCGGCAACACATCCCAAGTAACAATTTTAGTTTTAAAATAATCTGTTATCCTAAAAACGTATTTCCAAGACTACTTATAAACGTAAATAGCTTGGAAGGACTCTATAAAGCCGATTTAAAACCTTTATAAGTATACAGGGGCCCATCTAGAGAAGGGACCACATGCCTCTTTTTAAAATTGTTATTAAAACTTTCAAGTTATAATGAACTATCTACAGCTTTACTCAGAGAGTGTCTGAAGAGTATTATAAAACCATTGAAGTAGTTTCTTCCGGGTTTTGCCGCGGTCGTCGAACTTGTCATGACGTTTCGCTAATCATGCTGTCAGCTTCTTCAGACGGGTTCCAAAGACTGAAGTTGTTGAGCTCGGCTCCTCGTTATATACCTGGGCGCTGCTACGCTTGGTTGCACATTTGTTGTGCTCCGTTGATCGTGACCGATCACATTACTGGTACTTGGCAAAGCTAGTCTCCATGTATTGCTTAGTCGATACCCATCTTCTCTGTTGAAATTGTTCTTATTTTTCATAATTTCCACTTTCCAGTGATTCCCTAATAATTCTTGGGTAATAACGTGCACTTCCGTCCAATATTCTAATGTTCTCGTATTTGATCTTATGGTTCTCATTATGATGAACATGTTCTGCTACAGCCGACTTATCTGTGTATCCGAGTCTAGTATATCTCTGATGTTCCTTGATTCTGCACTGGATACTTCGCCCTGTTTGTCCGATGTAACTTTTTCCGCATAATATACAGTTGCATCGAACAAACAGGGCGAAGTATCCAGTGCAGAATCAAGGAACATCAGAGATATACTAGACTCGGATACACAGATAAGTCGGCTGTAGCAGAACATGTTCATCAAAACGTTAGAATATTGGACAGAAGTGCACGTTATTACCCAAGAATTATTAGGGAATCACTGGAAATTATGAAAAATAAGAACAATTTCAACAGAGAAGATGGGTATCGACTAAGCAATACATGGAGACTAGCTTTGCCAAGTACCAGTAATGTAATCGGTCACGATCAACGGAGCACGACGAATATGCAACTAAGCGTAGCAGCGCCCAGGTATATAACGAGGAGCCGAGCTCAACAACTTCAGTCTTTGGAACCCTTCTGAAGAAGCTGACAGCATGATCAGCGAAACGTCAAGTCAAGTTCGACGACCGCGGCAAAACCCGGAAGAAACTACTTCATTGGACAACGGCCGTGAAAACCTGCAATGCACTATTATAAAACCATACCTAGTTTAGGATCGGCACACATTATAGTCTGGGCAAAAGTAAACCAAATCCTTTTATGTTTAAGACTGATTTATTACAGATGTCTGTTTTATGAAGATTTGACCTGAAACTTTGCGATTTCAAAGCATATTAGATTTATAGCCCAACATTAACAACCACCTCAAATTAATTTCACAAATCAATGATAAAACCACAACATTTGCTTAATCTCTATAAAACTTGATCCTATCCCATAACCCAATAAAGACTAGAAGATATTTTAGTTTTAATGTAAGTTATTGTAAACATTTTTAAAACTTTCATTAAAACAAAACCATCTTTAAGTGCATTTGACATTTAATAAATCTGGCATAAATTAATGATTTATGAGGTGGCCATTATAAAACTCTGATAAAACCTATATAAATCTAAAAAGCATTTAAATTGTTACTTGGGATATAGCCATCCCTTTTATTATCAAAACTATTACTACTATTACTTTACTTTTCCATCCTTTATCTGTCTCTTTTCGTCATTTCTCCTTTTTCCGCTTTTATTCTATACAGTTTTTCCACTTCAGAATACAAACATAAATTAAAAATCTACCAATATTCGCAAATGTTTGTTGCTATAACTTATAAGTTATGAAACTTTTAGCGGCAGGACACAATAGCCTGTACTTCCAGAACATTCAAAAAAATCAACAAAAAAATATCAATAACCAGCATCAAAAATTCAGATTTCGCACCCCTTGCAATCATAGGGACATTGGAAATGATAACGCCATACATAAAACAAACTTTTTCAGCTTTTTCCTGACTCGGCCTCGCCTCTTCCGGAAATAGCACGATCCACTTCACCGCTCTATTTCCACCTTAAATGAAAACTGGTAACTTGACCCCCTGTGATATATGCAATCCATATTACATTTGCGTATATTAGCCGTTGCATACGATAGTCTCAGTCGACCGCGACACCGCTGTCACTGGCAACTCTACCCCATATACGAAAACATAAACTGTAATGAAGCATTTTTATAGTGTGGAAATTGCACCCGACACCGCCGTCTATTTTTCGATTTAGAATATGAATATTTTCTAATACGGGTATTGGGCGTAATTTCTAGTGTGGAAATTACACCCAAAGCCACCGTCTATTCCCGTATTTTAAATATTAATATTTTATACTGTCCACACAGAGCATAAATAAGTACTATACTTTCATTTATCAAGTAGACATACACGCCGCCAGATGGAGCACTGTCTCCATCACTGACACTATTGGCTTCACCGTTAACGAATGCTTGGCCCAGCCAGCCAAATAATTAAATAATTAGCCTGGGTCCATTCATTTGGACCGTTACCAGGCTGATTGGAAACCGCCGTCGCATAGGAGAGAGAGTAAGTAAAACCGACCGTAAATCAGCAGCTTGGCTGGGACTAAGTGCCATCCGTGTACTAATCCCGGTTTGCTCCGCCGTGTGTCTGGGAAGATACATTGGTTGGCAACAAGTCTCGTGTTTGCCCTCTGGCCTAGTTGCGTCGTCTGGAGGACAAGCGAGCACTTGGGAAGCTTGGGGCTTTCTGGTCTAGGTGCATCGACTGGAAAGTCACAAAGCCTTCTAGCACACCGAGGTATCATCCCCGACCAAATACCGCCTACCGGAGCAAGCCAGTGTGCAAGTTGGGAGAGTGTGTGGCTGGGAAACTTTCCGCTGGTAACAGGTCTCGTGTTTGCCCTCTGGCCTAGTTGCGTCGTCTGGAGGACAAGCGAGCACTTGGAAAGCTTGGGGCTTTCTGGTCTAGGTGCGTCGACCGGAAAGCTACAAGGACATCCACCAGCGCAAAGTAGCGCCCGTGAACCTCGTTGGTTTAATCTCTCCTTTGGGGTGATTACACCAACAAGGAACCGTGACCGGAAGTGTGTACTAACCTTAGGCTCTGCGCCTTAGCCAAGTTGCCCGAGTATTTGTTTATTATTGTTTATTGTGCTTTTGCTTTCCTCCGCCTGGTATCTGCTCTGTCCGCTTTTATACCGATAGTAGTTACTCCGACTTACCGTTCCGTTTCTCTAAGCTCGTATCCTGCTTATAACCACCCTCTTGCTTCGCCACCGTTAACCGTAGTAGTTATAGGTTAGGTATAATTGTAGATATTAGGATTTTTATTATAATAAATAGGTATATTATTTAAACCGTGCCTTTTACTGTGTGTGTGTGAAGTCTGATATCCCTAGACCCCTGGACATACTGTGTCTCCTCTGACGCTATCCCAGCCCTACCGAAACAGGCTGTGTTAAGAGGCTAGCGTGGGTCCTTTACACCACGAGAAAAATTGTAAAGGTGGCGCCCGAGCTTACCGTAACCGCACCGAGCTCGAGTGCCAAAGTGACGCCCCTTCACTCAACCGTCGAGTGAACGTAACGTCACAAAACATTTCCAATGTTAAAAAGTTCTTGTATGTCTTTTTGATTTTTTAAATTGTGAAGTGTGAATACCCTATTATCACACACGCGTCTACACTAGCAACGTTTACAAAAACATTGCTAAACACTTGTTTCCAGTCGATTAACTATGACTTATTTTTGCAGAACGAAAACTGGGATACAGACACGCACAAATGGTACTTTACTTTCTACTCATGGCCTACACCTACTGCATGAGATCCGTACTGTCCGTAGCAATAGTAGCCATGAACAACAACACCACATCTACAAATCCTCAAATACCTGTAAGTTAATACTTAAGAAGAACAAAAGCAACAAGAATGCAGTAATGGATCCTGTGCACTGTACTTTCCTACCTTATTGGTCCTGTTTCTCATGCAATAACATTATGTAGCGACGCTACGCTGATGAGGAGCAATAACTCCGAAACACGTATCCGCAGCTGCACTTTTGTTTCTTATTGCGGGATATAACGCAATTCTTCCTTTTGTTTTTTTGTCTGGCTCCGACAATTCTTTCATTGTTTTGTTAATACTAATGCTTACAACCCACGAGCTCGTGAAATTTTTACTTCCCTCGCATACCGAAGGGAAGTATTGTAATCGAGAAAAAATCACCCTCCGAGATTTTTTCGGATTCTGACGTTTCAGATCACGGAGATTACGAAAATATAGGTTTTTCAATTCCGTCAGTCTGTCTGTCTGTCTGTCTGTCGGTGCATTAACTAAAAAACTACTTGACGGAGACCAGTCAAATTTGGTAGGTAGATGACCATACTGACGGCGAAGAAATGGTAGAATTTTCACTGGAAAATATACAGGGTGGACCATCTAAACGGAAAAAATAGTGAAAAAATTTTTTTCGCTCAAATTTAAAATTTCCACGTTTCACGACACGCTAATCCTGTTTCGGAAAAAAACATTTCAAAATTTTTTTACTAAAATACTTAGCTGAAAAAAAATTTTTTTTTTGCTCAAATTTAAAATTTTCACGTTTCATGGCATTCTAAGCCTAATTCAAAGTTTTTTTGAAAAATTTTTTACTACCTACTAAAATGGATGAAAAAAATTTTTTTCTTTCTTCAAATTTAATATTTCCACGTTTCATGGCATTCTAAGCCTGATTCAAAAAAAAATTTTTGAACATTTTTTTTACCAACATTTTTGAAAAAAATTTTACCACTAAAATAGATAGAATTTTTTTTTTTATTTCTTCAAATTTAAAATTTTTACGTTTCATAGCGTTCTAAATCTATTTAAAAGATAAATTAGAAATTTTTTTTACTATTTTTAAAAAAATGTACCACTAACAGTTTTAGTCCATATTTTTCACTACTATAGAATAGACGAAAATTTTTTTTTTGCTTAAATTTAAAATTTCCACGTTTCATGACATTCCAAACCAATTCCGGAAAAAAATTTGCAACATTTTACCAGTTTGGAAAAAAACTTTTTTTTTCTCAAATTTAAAAGTTTCACGTTTCATGACATTCTAAACCCATTTCAGAAAAAAAAAATTTGAAAATTTTTTTCACCAACATTTTTCAAAAAGATTTTAAGTACTACCAAAATAGATCGAATTTTTTTTTTATTTGCTAAGATTTAAAATTTTCACGTTTCATAGCATTCTAAACCTATTTAAAAAAATATATAATTTTTAACTTTTAAACTTTTCTTTACCACTACTATAAAATAGAAGGAAACTTTCCTTTTTGCTCAAATTTCTACGTTTGGCGTTTTAAACCTATTTCAGAAGTAAAAATTTTGAAAATTTTGTTACCAACATTTTTGAAAAATTTCAAAAAAAATGAAATTTTTTAACCACCTACTTCCACCCCATTACGTGAATGTTGGATTGAAAATGTGACAGATGTCAATAATATCTGGCATATGCACCTATTATACTTTTATTGAAAAATGTACAGGGTGCTCATCCCAAGAAATAATTCAGTCATGGTGGACATTTGTAAAGGTATTTGCGCAAGCCTGCCATATGTGGCACCTGCTATTTAGTATTGAAATTTTGCTGTTTCAATGGATTGGAAAAAATGGTCCCATTAAATGGAATGAATTCAAAATTGCATAAAGACGTGTGTCAATCAAAATGGGCAACACGTCGAACACCTATAAATTTTTCTAATGAATTATTTTTCAAGTTTATTCTTGAATTTGACACTTATTTATTTATAAACTGAAAATGGTTGCAATTAGCCATAACATACATAAAAATATACAGGGTGTTCCATTTGAAAAAAAGGAGAAAATTCAATTTAAAAAGTTCTTAATTGAAAAATAAGTTTTGGCCACCCTGTACAGTTTTAGGAAATGAAAATGATTGCATTATTTCAACAAAAATATCATTACATCCAAGTGGTTGGAAGATATTCAATGCTATTCAATGAATAGAGCCTAGAAAGAGGCTTCAAAAAATGTACTGATATACATAGCATTCCATTTAAAAAAAGGCACTTGGTGCTGTAATTTAGTCTTGGCTCGCTCTGTATGTTCGAAAATAATTTCCAGTTATAGACTTTTTATCTAGTTTACTTGCAATTCTTAAAAAAATTTCTATCTATCGTAGAACTCGAGATATCGAGGTGGGACACACTATTACCTTACCCTGTATAGTAAGAAAGATAACATGCTAAAAATCTCACCAGCTCATGGACTATTCGGTGCGAGCGTTTTATACTTGTTTTTTATGTTGATTTATATATCTTTTTAGAACTCTATTTTTTTAGACATATCACTGGGACAACCAGAGTGTAATACTCTCGGCCTTCTTTTGGGGCTATTTCATATTGCAATTACCAGCAGCGCAGCTAGGGAAGAAAATCGGCGTAAAATGGCTCCTCGTGGGATGTACACTGACCAACTCGATTTTCTGCATTTTGATTCCGACTTCGGCGAAATATTTTGGTTCCGTAGGAGTTATAGTATTCAGGTTTTTCCAAGGACTCGCCCAAGGGTGTATACCATCACTATTACATACCTTACTGGGGCACTGGGCCCCTCCTACAGAAAGATCGGCTATTGGAGGATTCTCTTATTCAGGTAAAGCATTGTTACGAACTGCTATCAATTTATGGAGTGTAAAATTCACACTTTGTGAAAGAGTATTTTTTTAAATGTTTTTATAATGTATAGTACAAATTACAGGCTTTTCAGTAATAAATGCCAGAAAATTCAGGGGTTGATTTTATACTCAAGAATATTGGAAAAAGCTTATTTGGACAGGGGTACAAAAATTCTTCCTAAGGTCCTCCTTGGCACCTCTGAAGATGGTTAGCCAAATAGAAACTTGTGTTTAATATAACAGGAATATTTGAGCTACAGTGATGAAAGGTACAACGGCTCTCCTCAATAAGGCCTTTCTTCAGAGTCCCAAAGAACACAAGTATATCTAAATTACATCGAATAAACGTTAAAAAGCACTGGAAATTGTCTAGTTTTTTAACAAATGTAAACTCGAGTGTAAACTATATGTACGTGTCCACGAGCAAAGTTGCACTATTTTGGTTTTTCCGACAGAACTGTGAATTTTATCAAATCCTATCTGACAGGTCGTAGTCGGAGAGTTATTGAAAATAATTATTCTCGTAGACGGTTAGTATCATTCGCTGTGCCTCAAAGCTCTGTATTGGGACCTCTTCTTTATCTGATCTATACAGCAGATATTTTTGTAAATATATAGCACTGTTCTGTGCAAGTATATCCCGATAATGCCCAACTTTATTTCTCATTCGATCTTAGCAATGACCGCGCAGTTACAAATTTAATGAATATTGACTTGCTTTGCTACCAAACATAATTTAAAAATTATCCCGAATAAATCGACAGTAATGATCTTTAGTCAAAATATGTATCACCAAATGCTCTGTGAAAATATAAATATTTTATGAGACAATTTTTTAAATTGATAATTCGGTTTCAGCACACAAAAATACTTAAGGCATTATAGGTTTAGTTAATCCTTGGAACCGAGGGGTGGCTCACTCACTCAGCATTGTCCGTAATAGTGGTAATATTTGGTAATATTCAGTATTATTCAGTAATATTTTGGTAGTACTTAGCAATTTGTATTCAAATTAATGTGTTTATAAAGATTTGCATCATGATTTTAACGGAGGTAAGATATTCGCAATCTACTTTCCACGCATCTCAGTCCATAGATGAGAAATAAGAGCAGAATCAGAACTACTATAGGTGCATTCCGTGCAATGGGCTTATTCCATGATATTCTTTTTATATGGTTTTTATACTTTTTCATATAGTACTCGATATTCTCATTATGCATTTAAAATTTCGTATTATTAAGTTTTTCTGTTCTCGAAATATAAGGAGTTGAAATTAGTAATAGTTGCAAAAACCGAGCGCTCATTTGTGACGTCATTATACGCAAGTGACGTAAGATAAATGGCTTTCTGAGACCTTTCAAATTCAACCTGAAAGGTCGAAAAACATGGAATTTTCAAACGCTGGTAACTAAGTAAATACGTCGAGTGGAAGTTAGTTCTATGTCTCTACGGAAAGAAGCAGGTCGGCGATGAATCCTAATCGTAAATTGCAGGGTCAAAATCGAAAATTCGTCCCGACAGGAGCAAGAGAAAATTGTAATTCTTTTGACATTTCACAAAAACGTACTACTCTACTGTCAAGAAGTAACCAAAGCAAACAATACTTCGAAAACACTTATAATGGGCTTGTTCCATGATATTCTTTTTATATGGTTTTTATACTTTTTCATATAATACTCGATATTCTTATTATACACTTAAAATTTCGTATTATTAACTTTTTCCGTTCTCGAGATATAAGGAGTTGAATTTAGTAATAGTTGCAAAAACCGAGCGCTCATTTGCGCCGTCACTATACGCAAGTGACGTAAGAAAAATGGCTTTCTGGGACCTTTCAAATTTAACCTGAAAAGTCGAAAAACATGGAATTTTTAAACGCTGGTAACTAAATAAATACGTCGAGTGGAAGTTCGTTCTATGTGTCTACGGAAAGGAGAAGGTCGGCGATGAATTATAATCGTAAATTGCAGGGTCGAAATCGAAAATTAGTTCTGGCAGTAGCGAGAGAAAATTGTAATTTTTTGACATTTCACCAAATTGTACTCCCCTACTGTCAAGTAGTAAGCAAAACAAACAATACTTCGAAAACACTTATAATTATAACCAATAAGGAGCATCAAGTCTATTGAGATCGCCGAGTCTATGCGTATAGTGACGTAGCGCCTGGCCACGCCCCATTTTCGCGAGATGGAAATTTGTAATAGTTTTTAAGATACTAAACGTGCGAATAAGATTCTGATTTTTTGCAGATCCATTAATTTATACTTGCACTTTCGATTTGTGAAATAAAAAAAAAATGCCGAACAAGCCCATTATAACAACAAAGGAGCATCAACTCTATTGAGATCGCCGAGTCAATGCGTATAGTGACGTAGCGCCTGACCACGCCCCATTTTCGCGAGGTAGAGATTTGTAACAGTGTTTAAGATATTAAACGTGCGAATAAGATTCTGATTTTTTGCAGAACGATTATTTTACACCTGCACTTTTAATTTATGAAATTAAAAACAAAATGCCGAACAAGCCCATTGCACTAGCCGCGCCACTTTTTGAGGCACGGAAAAATTCATGACTGAACAAATTTCAAGAATGTAGACGGTTTTCAACATGTATAAACTGCATGGTCTCACTGGACGTACTGTCATATTCAATTAATTTTGGAACTATAAAAGTAGATATGTGGGAGAATAATATATTCTATAACAAGTTATGGAATGGCCCAAATTTCACATGAGAGATAAGTGTGTAGTCCGAACCGAAGGCTCGGACTACGGTTCGCGAGAGTGGAATATGCCATTCCAAACGTGGTAGACTATACTTTCTCTAACAATATTTTACAAATTATACAAATGCCAAGCTAGAAATAAATATATTTTGTTCGACGTAATCATATCAGCCAAACCACTAAATGTGACCTAACGGCTTTTGATTTGTCGAAAGTTGTGCGGTATTATACATACATATACCATAATAGTGTGTTGGAATGATACTTGTTTCGACACAATTTTTAGTTGTGGAATTTGTAGTTTCTGAAATAGTGTTAGAGAAAATGATTTTTATTCTAATGTTGCCGTAGCACTTTGGATTTTAAGTTTAGTTAGTGTAGCGACTATTAAAGCAGTTTTTCAAAATAAAAACTCCGACAAAAACCAATACGGGCATATTTAAATCCACAATGACAGATAAGAGTTTTGTGGAATTAGCTATTTCTGTGACCAATTAGTTGTTGAATTTACAGTGTTAGAATATAGAGAACTCAGGAGCTAATTTTCATCTACTATTTAACATTCCTAGCTTGGCGTTCGACAGCGGGAGAAGTATCTCCATAGTGGAACAGAGACGAACAAGCTGCTTTACTGCGAAAGTACAATCAGAAATTTGAGTAGAGCACGAGGAACGTTTCGATTTTAATTGGACACTAAAAAAGACGCTAGACTATATTAGTAGTTGGTTAATATATAAAAAAGGGAAGTGATAAATGAGAGCGGATACAGTTAAAAGGGAGTTAGTGATACATTCAATCGGAAATTATTTTAAAATTATCGCTTTAATACACACATTTTAGTGAATTAGTCGTATCTGTGTTACTATAAAAACAGCGACAAGAAACGGTGGCGATTGTATAAGGTGTGTACTTACTGCGTCGTCGGTTCGGAATATAACCGCGTGGTTTACTATTAGGCGCACGGATCGGAATTGGCATTCAAAAGTGCTTTAATGAGAATGATTACCACTGGCCTGACCTAACGCCGATCGTGGCAAATTTTGTAATTATTTTTAATAATGCAGATAGTCTCTCACGGGCGGATTCGTTACAGTTTCTGTATAAAGTAGAATACTGTTCCGCGGTTTAAGCTAGCTAAATTAGGAGGAATCTATAGTAATAATTTACAATACCTAGTTTTCGACCGTAAGTGGAACAAATAACGAGGCATAATTACTTATTAAAATTGCATTTTTGGCATCGGAAAAAAAACACTTCGTTACAAAATGGCATCTATCTACACCGAGATCTACAATATGCTTCTATAGAAATTGAAAAGAAAATGTGTTTCACTCCACCCTATTGTACAGTATGATAAAATACATGAATAGGTACTTAATTTTTATATACGAAAAACATTTTATTTTTCATTTAATACATTTCTTCGAATACCTAAAGTATATATTTTCTGTTTGATATTTTTATGTTTTGTTTATTCCTTATTTGTAGTTTATTGAGAGTTTTATTGTTGTTTTCAAATTATTTTGAAATATCTACTCGTATAATAAATATATTAAAAATAGGTAATTTTTCCTTGTTTTTATGTACCACCCCACATTTTGACACAATTCAGTATCAAGGTCAGTCTTTTTATGTGTTCTTTGCGAATCATGCAGTAATATTTCGATATTGTCAGTAATAGGTCGGTATTGTTGGTAATATTGCGATATTGTCGGTAATATGTCGGTACTGTTGGTAATATCTCGGTATTGTCGGTAATATTTTGGTATTGTTGATAATATATCGGTAATGTTGGTAATATCCCAGTATTGTCGGTAATATTTTGGTACTGCTGGTAATATTTCGGTATTATTGGTAATATCTCGGTCGGCATTATTTCAGTATTGTTGGTAATATTACGGTATTGTCGGTAATATTTAGAAATTAACGATAATATTTCGGTATTCTCGGTAATATATTGGTAAGATAATACCAACAGTAATGTGCCAACAGAATTTCAGACAGTGTGCCACCCCTCGCTTGGAGCCGATCTTTTTTTGACCGGTATATTTGATATATGACAAAACATTTACGAAGATAACATCACAATCATAAAATATAGACGTATAAATACAATCTATATAATTACATTTCAAGCAAAATTCAGAAAGGTCTACGGGTAAAAAAATTTATTCTAAATACATCTAGAGTGATACATCTTAAAAACGTCTATTTATGTTCAAAAGCGGACTTAAATCTAGCGGACTAAAACATCGAGTTTTATGTTGATATTCATCATCTTTCTGACATCTTTAATGTCTAGGTGTTCTTGGGGAGGTGGCATTTATTACTGAATGTTCTGTAAAATACATTCTTAACATTTAGAAACACCCTATAATATTCTTCATATTTAAGGTAGATTTGCCTATTTTTGAATTTAGTACACTTATAAATTTTACCATTTCAGATCGTTATTTACAGGTGCCGTCTTTGGAAACATCTTAGCACTTTCGACAACGGGCCTTATAAGTTCGAGTTGGGTCGGCTGGCCGTTCTCGTTTTATTTGTTTGGGGCCTTAGGTTTAAAATGGGTTCTACTTTGGATCATATTCGGAGCAGACAGACCGGGAAGTCACAAGGGAATATCCGACGCCGAAAGAGTTTATATAGAAACAAGTTTAGCATTTCAAACTAACAGAGTATGTTTACAAATTGTGTATTTTCAAAGAATCTATTTGCTTTGGTTTTAGGTTGTGCCGACACCTTGGAGGGCGATCCTAAGTTCCCTGCCGTTCTGGGCCATAACCATCGCGTTCGTTGGAGCAAGTTGGGGTAGCGCTGTACTGCTTACAGAAATTCCTACCTATTTAGATAAAATTTTGGATTATAATATTAAATCGGTAAGAAGATACATGATACCAAATTATGCATTATGAAATAAATGGAAATTTTACAAACGAATTTTAAGTAAAAGCTTTTATTAATGTTTATATAATAGTCCAATAAATCTGTCGAAAATATCGCTTTTTTTTGCAAAAATTATTAACAGCAAACCAAGGTATGTAAAATATCGGAAATTTTCCGTAGAATTCAATGAACTATTTTTAAAACAAATGACGAACTTGCGTCCTCTTCAAAATGGCGGCCAAAGTTTGCGAAAAACAGTTTTTTTGCGTTAAAAAAAAAGTTGGCGCTGCACAAAAAAAAGTTTAACAGCAGAGTTGTGTAACTTTTTAATGCGGATCGAGCCGGCCCAGTCCGATCTTAGAAAATTGCAAAATTATTTAGTTATTGCAAAAAAGACGTTAAAAATCGCATTTTTTTGAAATACCTGTATCTCCGCGAAGAAAAGATATTCTTTAACGAAACTCAGTGAAAGCATAGTCCAAGATATATCGAATACAAACATTTTTACAGATTTGCAAAATATTACAAATTTCTTGCAGAAATCGATTTTTTCGAAAAAAAGACGATTTTTTCAATGTCCAATAGCTCATACAGGTCTTCATATTTTTATATCGGATCAGTCCGAAAAGTTTCTTCAACAATTGCGCTAACCTGTGTAGTTATTGCGCATATAACGAAGCGATCCCTAATATGCGAAAAATCGGTCAAAAAATCGATAATTTTTTTTACCCTAAAAAACTTTGAATATTTTTGACATTTTAAATTATATTGGAACACCATTATTGCCAATGGATAGCTGGCATTTTTTTACAAATTTACAAAAAAAAAAAATTGCCCTCGGACTCTGGAGCCCAGATAATTTTTTTTTTTAAGAAATTCTTGTGGCGCCATTTTTTAAGGTAAAGGGCTGAAATTTGCAGTGGTTATTGTACAATACTTATATTTTCAATAAAAAATCTTCGCAACTTGATCGGCCGTTGCTGAACATTGCAAATTCAATGAAACTCGGAGCTCGATGCTGTGGCGTACGCCTGCAGCTGCCGAAAACACGGCATAAAATGTTCAAATGTGTGTTCAACGTGTGACGATGAAATTTGCTATTGAGGAGAACAGAGTCGTCGCTGATGATATCGACGAAGAAATAGACGAGCCAAATATCACAGAGACTGAGCTAGAAAGAGATGAATTTTCAAATGATGATAACGATAATGATGATTGTGATGACGATAATGCGGAAATAATATTACATGACGTTTACTGTGACAGCAGTAGTGGTAATGAACACGAGTCTCCTATTAAAAAGCAAAAGAAAAAAAAATATTAATGCAACGTATTCTACAAAAACAATTCGAATACATAAATGAGACATAATAAAATTTTGATGTTTCTTTGGTAATGTAACAAATGTAATAAAGCGTAAAGGAATTAAAATTACCTGCCATACAATAGCACGATTTCGTAGATATTTTGGGACGATATTGGACAAACCCCAAAAATGTTATCGAGGCGGGATGTACTATTAGATTTTTTCAGCCATAGCTATGAAGTAATCTGTAGTAAATTTGCTAAGTCGGAAATATTTTATTACCAGTAAAATATCCCTCATAAACTGATAAAAATCCGTTACGATCGATGTCATCGTCAAATTGCTTTTTATTAGAAATGTAACAAACGCGCGGGTAATTAAATGAGGTGAATGTGTAAAATAATCAAATCATAAAAGGGGTAATTGATTACAAGAATTCCCCAAACTGCACATTAGGTAGGAACTAGTTGCTTTTTCCTTTTCTAAGTCCACTCGTAAAACAAATAGGTTTTTTAATAATAGGTATAATTAGCTAGCTTAGATGTAGAATATTTTAAGTTGTTTAAATGTACGTGTTATACTGAAGGGAAGCCAATTTGGCCACAGTTACTAAAGAGAACGCCACTTGCCAGGCGAGTACTATGTCGGTACATAATTTCTACTATAGAGGACGCAACCTTCCGGATGACTTGATGCCTCTAAAAAGAGGCGGACTTTCATTCATTGATCTAGATTGCTTTGGGGTGGATAAGGACCACTAACTAAAAATTGACAAGGATAATCCCGTCCGGAAAGAAAGACACTTTCCGATCAGCTACTGGTGGTGTGACATCGGCCTACTTTTATCGTGATAATTTTAGTATTCCCGAGTATAGGTATTTGCATTTTTGAGCTTCTGTTATAAAATTTAACTTCATGTCATCAGACTTCTCAAATTAAACGTTACCTCGTTCATATTGTCACTGGCAACTGGCGTTTCTGCACTAGCTTATAAAGAAATAATTAACTTCATGCTAGTTAAGGCTATTGTATTTTTTGGCCCTTCTGGCAATCAGTTTGAATTTGAGTGTAAATGAATTTTTCCTTTAACAAAGTAATTTTTCTTGCTTAAGTTCGAAACTACGGTCCAATTTCCTTATTTGTTTATCTTTTAAGTTGCATTTTCTTTTGTTTTAATTTAAGTATTAATTATTGTTGTTCTATTTTCCAAACTGATTGTTCTTTTGTAACGTGTTCTTTTATCCGTTTTCAGCCCTTTACTTAAAAAAATGGCTCCACTAGAATTTCTTAAAAAAAATTATCTCGGCTTCAGAAGGCCGGAGAGCAATTATTTTTTTTTGGAAATTTGTAGAAAAATGCCAGCTATCTATTGGCAATAACGACATTGCAATATAATTTAAAATCTCAAAAATATTCAATTTTTTTTTTTTTGGTAAAAAAAATTATCGATTTTTGACCGATTTTTCGCATATTAGGAATCGTTTCGTGATATGCGCAATAATTGCACAGATTAGCGCAACTGTTAGAGAAACTTTTCGGACCGGTGCGGTATAGAAATATGATGGCCTGTATGAGCTATTGGACATTGAAAAAATCGCGTTTTTTTCGAAAAAATCGATTTTTGCAAGAAATTTGCAATATTTTGCAAATCTGTAAAAATGTTCTTATTCGACATATCTTGGACTACGCTTTCACCAAGTTTCGTTAAAGAATATTTTCTCTTCCCGGAGATACAGTTATTTCAAAAACATGCGATTTTTAACGTCTTTTTTACAATAACTAATTAATTTTGCAATTTTCGAAGATCGGACTAGGCAGGCTCGATCTGTATTAAAAAGTTACACAATTGTGCTGTTAAACTTTTTTTTGTGCGACGCCAACTTTTCTTTTTCAACGCAAAAAACTGTTTTTCGCAAACTTTGGCCGCCATTTTGAAGAGGACGCAAGTTCGTCATTTGTTTTAAAAATAGTTCATTGAATTCTACGGAAAATTTCCGATTTTTTGCATACCTCGGTTTGCTGTTAATAATTTTTGTAGATAAAATCCCTCACTTACTGGACTATAATTGGATACTAGGCTTTTGGGTGAACTATGATTGTGAAATAGACAACATATTCTTAAAATCTACTAAGTACCTACCTATGTTGTTTGTAGGATAGTCTCCTATCTGCTGCGCCATACGTAGCAATGTGGATATGCTCCATAATTTTTAGCCCTATCTGTGATGCCTTAATAAACACGGAGACTGTGTCGAGGGGAACTGCAAGAAAAATTTTCAGCAGTATCGGTAAGTACAACATTTTGGCAGAGAAATAACGTTTCAAATACCTAACTTTTCAAATGTATTCAGGCACCGTGGTTCCCGCAATAAGCTTAACTTTGGTCGGATTTATTCCCAAGAATTATCCATGGATATCTGTGGCGCTTTTAATAATAAATGGAGGGATTTCAGCAGGAGGTCTATGTGGCTTTCAAGTAAATCACCTGGATCTATCGCCCAATCACTCTGGGGTCCTGATGGGTTTAACAAACAGTTTCTCGAGTGTCTTCTCAGTTATATCACCGCTTATTGTACAGTACATAGTAACAGATCAGGTAATATTATCTACTCGATTATAGGATATAACCTACTGTAACTTACGGGAACATTTTAAAGAATAAAGGATGATGTGATTTTGCTTAAATTAACGAACATTTGAGTAAAGAACATCAACACTCAATAACGAAAAAAAAAATTCATATGTACCTACATGCAAGGGTATAGGTATACAGGGTGTCTCACCGGGAAATGAATCGATCGATACAGAGAAAAGTACGCATCAGAAATTTTTGAAAATTTAGGTATTTACTAATGTCGATGTGGCCAATCCAACTAAAATAATTAGAAGCATGGGGTACTTCCGGTTATACCGAAAGTCGATACCAACTTGCTTGTTTTTCGAGATGACAATAAAATTCTAGGTTCAGGCATGTAGCACACCCTATATCTAAACCCAGTAATCATAATAATAATATTTATTGGTGCTAAAACAAGAAATGTTATACACAAGTCAACTACATTGATAAAATTCAGTAAGAAACAAATTGTCAAAATAAAATGTATACATTCAATAAATTATCTATTGATATTAAAAACACATTAAAACACCTTAAGCTTAAGATAAAATTTTAATTTTCAGTAATTACTGACACGTCACAGTCTAAAAATTCATTGATGGTGTAAAAAGCTTGGTTTATTAAAAAAATTTTAATAAGTCGTTTAAAATTATTGACCGGTAGTACTCTGATCCAGAGAGGCAATTTATTAAAAAATTTAGGTCCATAGTAATTGAGGCCATTTCTGCTAGATCTTAATCTTAAGTAGTTGGGTCTTATGTTATCTCCATTTCGGTTATCGTGATTATGTACAGATTTCTGGAATGTGTACGTTTGCAGATTATTTTTAATATATAACAGACATACATAGATATATAAACTAGGAAAAGTTAGTATTTGCAGATTAATAAACTCTTGTTTTACATCTGCCCGGTACTCCAGATTCCTTATAATACGGATCACTTTTCTCTACAGTCCAAAAATTCTACAAGTAGGAGGAGCATGGCCCCAGCTTATCAGACCATAGGACATCTGGGACACTATAAGACTATAATAAGCAGTCTTTAAAACCTGAAGAGGAACCAATTTTTTGAGAGATCTAATTAAAAATATGTTTTTTGACAATTTATTTGACAATTGTTCAATATGTTGACACCAACTGAGCTTTGGGTCTAAAATAACACCTAAAAATTTAACATTACCCGGATTCTCAGAGTCTTCAATTGCTCTATGAGAGAATAGTACATTAGTAGTCTTATTTTGATTTAGACTTAACTTATTTGCTATGAACCATTCATTGGCGGCGACCTGTGAGTCGGCCATGTGCTCCCTAACAGTACTTAGGCACTTGTGACGGGTTATTAATGTTGTGTCGTCCGCAAACATTACAAGCTCAGCGTTTGGAACACCCATTTTTAAATCGTTTACATATATCAAGAAGAGAGTAGGACCCAGCACCGACCCTTGAGGGACACCATGTTTGACATATCGTGGTTTAGAACAGTTACTGTTCACAGAAGTATACTGTTTTCTACTGGTAAGGTAAGAGGATACTAGATTACAGCTAAGATCGTTAAATTTATAGTACCTAAGTTTGTCAACAAGCACATGGTGAGACACATAGTCAAAAGCTTTTTGTAAGTCACAAAAGGTTACTCCGGCATATTCCCCTTGTTCCTGTATTTCAATTATCTTGTTATTTAAGAGAACTATAGCATCGTTAGTGGATTTATTAGATCTAAAACCAAATTGATTGGGACATATTTGATATTTTATAAAAAAATTGACAGGTGCAACGGTTTGCAAGAACCGTTATAACTTTTTCTGTGTAGGACATCCTCATTTGCTCTTTGGCACGGAGAAACAACACAAGGAGAACTACGTTCTACAACTGAAATAAATTCAATAATATCATACCAAGTGTTCCGTTTTTCGCGTTACATTTTGTCATCTTCAAACCGTGAAAACTTGTTTAGGTCAAATGGAACACCCTGTATTTTTTTACGTCAAGTTGTGTAAAACTGAATTCCCCCTTTTCCGATATTAGCATTACTTAAGGGGTTAAGGTTTTCAACTTTTTGAAATATTTGCGATTTTATTTGAAATTCATGAATTGTTGTAATCATTTCATTAAAATTAATAGCCATGATTAGAAACAATCAGACATTACCTGATGTCAAAAAGCGCCAGCATGTTTAAATTACACCCACGAAGACTTTTTAAATTTGTTTATTATTTATGGAGAATGTGATAAGGTAATATCAAGAACTTGCAGCACCTTTGCTACTCGACATCCACAAAAACGGAAAATAACACTAACACTGTAACATGCGTATTAATCGAATTGAAGATATGGCATGAAATAAAATAGCAGAGATAATATCAATTTAAAACATGATTCCATTTTAATCTAATAATTGCTCAAAATTCCGCTCTTGAACCTCGACACATTTTTCGCACCTTCGGATTAGTTCCTCATGGGTAGCTCTTCTAATTGAATCCTGTGATATGTTTTGAAATGCATTTCTTACTCTCTGCATACAATCTTCAATGGTTGTTAATGGGCTCCCATAAACTTTATTTTTAATAGTTCCCCAAATAAAATAATCTAGAACTGATAAGTCGGGAGAGCGAGGAGGCCATAAGAAAGGTTCATTATTGGCAATCCATTGATCATAAAAAGTTTCTTGTAAATAATTATTAATTAAATATGCGTTATGTGGGGGAGCACCGTCGTGCTGATAAAAAATATTTCTATGTTAGGCGAGAGGTAAATTTGCTAAATAGTTATTATTTAAATTTTGCAAGATATTCAGATATCTTTCACCTACAAAAAAAAATACCTATACATATTAGCAGAAGAGAAAATTTAATTTACCGTTTAAATTTTCCTGATAAAATTGTAATGCCACCACTCTATCGTTTCTTATGGCACAGTAAACACTGAACTGACAACTTTCATGAAAGTTTCGCTCTCTGAACATATGAGGATTTGAGTCATTCCAATGCGAATTGTGTCTATTAAAAAGTCCATTTTTAGTAAATTTTGCTTCATCTGTCCATATAATATTTCTCAAATAAGAATCGTCACCCTAAGACCTTATTAGAATAAACTCAAAAATTCTGTCTTCTCAGAAAATCTGTTTCTTTTAATCCTTAAACCGTATGGAATGAGAACGGGTGAAACTTATGTTTTAATAAGATTCTGTGAATTGAATCCTTGCATAGTCCCGATTCCAGAGCAGCTTGTCTTAATGACATCCTTGGAAAGGCATGAAAATATCCCAGAATGACTATTTCAATGTACCTATTCGTCATCAACAATAGGCTTTCTTCTTTGCATTTTTGCCTTGACAGAGCCATAGTTTTTAAAATTTTCCAGTATGCGTTTTACAGTGTTTGATGACGCTTTCCGTTTCTCTGGATATCGATCGAATAGCAAATGTGCTGCAAGTTCTTGATATTACCTTATCACGTTCTCCATAAATAATAAACTAATTTAAAAAGTCTTCGTGGGTGTAATTTAAACGTGCTGGCATTTTTTGACATAAGATAATGACTGATTCTTTCTAATCATGGCTATTTTGATGAAATGATTACAACAATTCATGAATTTCTAATAAAATCGCTAATATCAGAAAAAAGGGAATTCAATTTTACACAACTTGACGTAAAAAACACAGGGTGTTCCATTTGACCTAAACAAGTTTTCGCGGTTTGAAGTTGACAAAATGTAACGCGAGAAACGGAACACTTGGTATGATGTTATTGAATTTATTTCAGTTCTCCTTGTGTTCTTTCTCCGTGCCAAAGAGTAAATGAGGATGTCCTACACAGAAAAAGTTGTAACGGTTCTTGCAAACCGTTGCACCTGTCAAATTTTTTACAAAATGTCAAATATCTTCGAAACTACTGGGTTTAGATATAGGGTGTGCTACATGCCTGAACTCAGAATTTTATCGTCATCTCAAAAAGTGGAAAATATATAGGGTAGTGTTCCATTTAAAATAAGCAAGTTGGTATCGACTTCCGGTATAACCGGAAGTGCCCCATGCTTTTAATTGTTTTAGTTGGATTGGCCACACCGACATTAGTAACATCTAAATTTTCAAAAATTTCTGATACGTACTATTCTCTATATCGATCGATTCAGTTTCCGGTGAGACACCCTGTATAATCAAAGGTCTTATCATTTCTGTACCTAAATATTGTTACGGATTTCCACCTTTTTGGGAACACCCTGTATGAATCCGTGGGTTCTAAATAATTTCAACAAGAGATAACCACCACTAACACTTTATTTAACTATTTACTGACTACAATACTTCAAATTCACTTTATTTACTATTTATCTAACCTCACTTTTCACTTTTCTACTTGTTCACTTGTATAAACTGCTTTCTTCATAAAACTTCTTCTTCCGCGCTTGTAATCGCGCCTTATATACTCCGAAATTAGCTCTAGATCAATCCAGAATCTTCTCCAACCATAATCTAGAAAAGTCCTTGGCTCTTTCTAGAGCCTTTCCAGTCACCATCAGTAGGCATAGGCGTACGATCTCCAATTCCAAGGGGGTGTAATTCATAACAATATATAAGTAGGTACAACAAAAATATACAGAGCGATATAGGTTTATGATTCCCTCTCGGCATTCCTGTTACATTGATTCCTAATTTCTCAGAGAGTAAAGTTTTAAATTGTCCCATGGAAACAAATATTTTTTAGTCGCAAATTCACAAACGGAGATTTCCTGTCACATGTATCAACTTTTTTGCTTCAGGCGTCTCTGTTAAGGTTTGTTAACAGGCATTTTGGATAATCCGAATAACGATCTCAACATAAACTATTGAAAAACAGATTTAACTTGATAGGCTATATATTATACAAAGGTATTCCTTGCACTTAGGTGCTCATTATCTGCAATAAGGTGGATATAGATATTATATAAGATAATAACAGTCTTATATGTACTTCATAGGCAAGTATATACGTAGGTAGATACTTTTAACTATTGTGTTCTATATTATACATAAATAAATATGCATATTCGCCTTCTAATTTAAAATCTTTCCCAAAGAACAGGCGAAGGTGAAACAATTTTTATAAGTTTTGTTAACACATACCTTTATCAGCCTGGACATCCACCTCTGTAGAAGTAGGCTCTCTCCAAGTTTCTCCAACATTTTAGGCAAAGAGAAAATTAACTCTTTTTGCTTTAGATATCACTTCACAACACTCGGTTTTACACTATACAAATCGCACTGACGTTCACAAAATGTTTAATATGGGCACCGAGAGTCTGATACGTTAAATCGACTTAAAGGAAAAGAGAGATTAGTTTCCAAGCCCACAAAACTTACAAGAAAGTTCAAAATAAATGACTCCCGTTTTCACAATGACACGGGTAGTGTTCACTCTGCGAAAAAAACACAATGGTCGTTGTTAGTTCGTTTTGTCGAGAAGAATTCAAAGTCACAGGCACTTTGATAAAGTTGAGGAAAGTTGATTTTCAAATAACATAAATCACAATTACATATGGCACTGTCTCAATAACATCTAGTGTTTGTTCTTTTTGTTGGAAAGGCAACAACATAAGTACATCTACGTATGAGTTGATAGTTTATGACATGTTATAAACATATCGTAATACAGATTCTCTGTTTTATTATTCTTTTAAATTATAGCAGCAAAAACAATTGAAAACTGGAGACAGAGATTGCAAATTCAAACGCAACATTGGCCATTTTAGATGAACTTACGAGTTACTGTTTTTCCCGCTTCGCGGATCAACACATGGGTTGAAAGGGTGGGTTCAGAATTAACACTATCTCCAAAGATTGGAGAACTCTCTAATCTTTGCTATGTCTTCGAATTGAGAGTTGTTGAGTGGTTATAGGTAAAAGTACGAACAAAATTTAAATAGAAAACAATGGAACGGCAATAACGCAGTGCTTGAAGATGTCATGTTAGTTGTGAATTAGTAATTTGTGTACTGGTCTCATTGCATTCCATCCCAGCAAACATTTAGGTCTGGCCGTTTACAGCTTGATACCTTGCAGCTGTTAATGGAGGTACTTGCCCAGTACTACTTAAAATATGAACAGTACTTATACGTTTATTGGGATGTGTACAATAGAGATGGGAAGAACGGTTCCCCATGTGGAGCGCTCCAGTCGCGGTCGCTCCAGGAAAAACCGTTCCAAAATAACGTTACTTTGGAACGACTCTACGTAGAAGCCGCTGTAGGGGCTATACGTGTAACGGTTTCATCGGCATGTCGCGGACCGATAGACAAATGTATCTTTTTTAAATGTAATAGGTAAGGTATAGTGTTGGGCAATATCGCGATTTTTCAATCACAACGTGATTCGTTACTGTGATGTTCTGATATCAGTGAATTTAAAACGTGATGTGATCGCGACTTTTCATAATACGGCGTATGGGACAAATTGTTAATTGCTCTCTATTCCTAAATAAGTGCCGACAGACGGTGAATAGTGAAATCACTACTTTGGTAATCTGTGAAGCCGTAGATACGTGTAATACTTATGATATTGTGTGATATAAAGGGCCATCGAGAGAACGGGGGTAGTAACGTACGGTCCCACCAATCTTCGAACTTAGCTCGAAACAAAATTCGGAAAGCGGGAGGTGATATTCCTTAAAATTATATATTTAAAATCTTTGTCGAAAATTTTGATACCTCATGTCCTCATCCATACAATTTTCAGCAAACGGCACTTTTAAAACAAACAAGCATTATAAATATTCTCCATCGATTTACTTTGCATCACTGCCTCTAATCGCCAATCAATGTAAACAAAACATATAAAGCTACATATAAATATCTATACAATAAAAAACGCATACCTACCTAATGACATTATTTATATCATAGAAAGTATATTTATATAGTCATAATCACGTCACGCTTTTCTACCAACTTTAATAACAGTCGTTACCTGTGATTTTTTAATATCAGTGATTATATCACAGTTCACGAGATGTCGCTCACTACGCTGGAATGCTGAATCGCAAATCGCTTCGACTGCCTCGTGGCTGGCACTGCTAGCGGCAGCGAACGCGCCCGCGAAAGCGACTACGAAGCAAGAAGTAACCTGTAACGCTGTAACTCGTTATTTTATCATTTTTGAACGCGACAGAGAAATACCATTTCAAAGTATCGTTACAGAAATACCGTCACACCTCTAGTGTACAATATGAGGTGAATATATCAGTATATATATAAAAAAAAATCCAATTTGTGATGTATAATGTGAGTTCTCTCTTTCCTAAGAAGATTCTTTGTAATTTAATGAATTTAAGATGTGTTTAAGCTGTTACATTCATCGAAAAATGAACTCTAAAATGTATGGTGGTATTTTGGAGAAAATTAGGTGTCGTTTGAATGATGACGGTAGATGACGCCCCAATAGGGAATAAATTTCAGCTTAGAACATACGGTTATTTCCTTCTTCCTTAATGATTCACGTAGTTCTACTGTTAATACAGCTACTTAGCAGTAGATGCCGCTACATGTCACTTTAAACTGGCAAAGTAGACAAAATATTAATTCTTTTCCTTCCTTCCTTTTTCATCTTCACCATAGTAAACTGAAGGTTGATTATGTTTAAGTGAGAACTCTATCACATTTATCAAAGATCTATTTCTTATATAACTGAAATAAAACTATAGATTTGGGTGCTAGTATATTTACCTAAAATTACTAATTACTTTCAGAGCAACGAAGCTATGTGGAGGACCGTATTCGTCACAACGGCATGTGTCTACGCAGCCACAAATATATTTTATATTATTTTCGCATCAGGAGAAGTGCAAGCCTGGAATCAAGTAAACGAAGCCGAGGACGAAACTGCATTTTTAACAGATGCTATCTGAGACGCACTTAAACTAAACTGACTTAAGGTGGCCATATTTATGTGCTAAATTGTGGGTATAATCACATGATTTTAAAGCGAGCTATTTTAAAAAGTATAGGTCATATTTATAAAAGTTGCACATAAACGGAAACTAGAAACTTTAACTTAGGAAACGTGTGCTTTTATATTGTTAAAAAGTAATATTTTCATAGATAAAAAAAATGCTTAACATGTACCTTAGAAACGATGTCAGCTCGCCACTTCAATAATTATTTTGCACTAGTTAAAATCAAAAATAGGGAAAACCAATACAGACAAGTCCTAACTTAAACATTCACCCATATTATGAAACAAGAAAAAGTCTCATTAGACCCTTCATGTACTAGAAAGCTCGAATTAAATTTTGCGGTGCACTTTTCACATGTTTACTGATATTCTGACATATTTATTTTTCATAGAATGGAATTTCATAAGATTCTTCAGCTAAAAGTTGTTGTCTTAGTTCGGTTACTGTCTCATAGATGACGCAACAGAAAAAGGGAATTATCTGAATTTTATATTTTTATATAGGGTGGACAAAAAAATCAATAAAATGGATCCAATATAATTCGATATAATCGTTAATAGTCATTATTCCCCACAGTTATTTTTTTAAAACATCTGCTCTAAAAAAGTAAAATTTCACATTTATTCTTGGTTTTAAACATTTATTAAGTTTTAAAGGTTTGTAGCTGTTCTGCATTTACAAATGTGAAATTTGAAAATGTATAGGCTCTTTAGGAAACTTCCGATGTTTAATAATACCTACAATAATGACATACTGTTTATGTTTTCGTGCACTGACGTAAATTTCTTTGTTTTGGATGAATTACGGTAAAAATATATTATTTTAACATGGACAAAAAACGGTTGTTTGTTTATACTTATATTGAATGCAACCGCTATTAGGATAAATTGTTTTGGTAAATGTTCGAGAAGTAAAGAAATCTGATGAGCTAAAAACCTTGTGTGGTGGAGTCGTGAGATCCCATTTCTTTACTGACTTAATGTTACCGAAGGTAACTAACTATACTTGTTGTATTCGTGAAACAAGCATTCGCTCCGGCATTTATTCGATTTTTCATATTTCAGATTATATCGATTCCAAGAATTAATATATTTCAGTTATGTCGATCTGTTAGCGCTATATTTATAAAACTATTTTATGAAAAAACATGACATTTCGTTATAATAACTGACAAGAATCAAACCAAATAATACTTTATACACAGGGTGGACACCAAAACATAAAAGAAATGTGACAGGGAAGCATAATGAGTATACGTAAGTGGAATATAGTTGACGCTCTTTAAGAAAGAGAACCTGTTATAACTTTAAAATTGGATGAAGTATACAATGTGGTAAAAGAAGAAAATAATAATCTCAGAATAATTAATAAGTAAAAAGTGCCAAATATATTATACAATATTATATTATCTGTACATATTTATAGAATATCTTACTAGGATACAAAGTATATATGACGTACTAGGTAGGTAGTGATAATATTAATGAAATTGTAATAACAGTATCACTAATATCACACAAGAAAATAAGCAAGGGCCGCTTTATCAATGCGAGGATAACAAGTTATCCTATAGTTAAAGCACAGTTTGTAATAATACAGTAGGGTCACTTCCTCTGACAGTGATAGCCTCACTCCTGCTATCGACGCGTGAACTAACTCGGTAGAGGAAGTGTCCTACTATATTATTAAACTATTATTTCACTATAGGATGACACTACGTATCCACGCATTGATAAATCGGCCCTCACACATCTTCAGTACAGAACAGAAGGTTTTATTATTCAGTGACAAGCACGATTTCACAGATGACAGATTGATCGACGAAAACAACAATATGCTCAATCGTATCTTCTTTTTTTTATGTTTTGTCAAAAGTGATGGGTTATAATAATTATTTAGAATATAATATAACATATTGTGCGAAAGTGCAGAATAATGCAAATTTCTTGCGAGTTGTGGTACGAGCGTTACTACAATAAACTCTGTACAAATGTTTTTGAGGTAGCCGTAGAACAAGTAATTGAAGCTCTGTGCATCTAACTGACGTCAGTCATCCATAATATAGGTCAACATTGTATTGTTCTCAGTCACATGGTTTTCGTTACATAAAAATTCAAATTTCATATATTTAAGAATCCTCTTTTGTGACTTTTTTTTATTATAGTGTAAAACTTAACTTTAATTTTTCCCGATTTGAATCAAATTTTACTCAAAGATACATGTTAGGATCTACTTATGACTATATGTACTAAAAAAATGAAAAAGCATATTAAGCATCTTTTATTCGTAAATTTTACTAATGTAACCTGAACTGTCAAGTAATTGAGAAGTAGTTTGTAAATTTATTTTTGCTTTTTGTGTATTCTGAAAACTCTACAATCAATATCTTAAATTTCATGAAACTTTGGATTTAATCATTTTGTGTAGTTCTAAACAATTTTCATTTAATTTTTTTTTAGTTTTTTCAGTTTATTATTTAGAAATTTTGTTCAAATTGGATAAAATTTAAAAAGTTTATAAGGTGGTATAATACTATTATGGCAAAATAATTAAACCATTTTTAAAATTTATGTATCTTCCCCATTAAAGTATGTGCACCTTGTTTACATTATATAATTTATGAAATTTTCATAATATTTACTATTCAAATAAATTTACAAATACTATATAGTGTAGTAACTTGTATTGTGTCTTCCCGTAGCCATTTTGTGCAGGTTGTTTGAAACATACTTAAATTAAGCTTAAGGTGGCCATTCCCTAGAAAGAGACCTCCAATAGGGAAATATTTATTATTTTTGGCCATAAATTTTTTTTCTTAGTACGTATATTTATTAAAATTATAAGAGCACCTAAGTAGAACCATAACAAGACTGTTACTATGAATTTTCACTCAATAATTTCCGCGGTTTGCAAAATAGCTAGATTTAAATTTAAGAATTATGTCAATCTCCCTATTTCGTAGTTTTGAATCTAGCTATTTTGCAAACCACTGAAATTATTGAGTGAATATTCACAGTAATAGTCTTGTTATAGTTTTACTTAGGTACTCTTATAGTTTTTTAAAACATATGTACTAAGATATAAAAGTTATGAGCAAAAATAATAGATATATCCCCAGGCGCGGATCCAGCCCTCAAAATGAGTTGTGGGCACGGCCATCTGAAAATCGGCCAAGTGCGAGTCGGACTACGGACTCGCTTACGATATATTGCATTCCTAAAATGGAGACATTTACAAAATGTATGACGCTCCGGCCAAGACAACGTTTTGCGTAAATGGCTTTTTTAGAGAGTTCCTGAACAGCACCTTTTACGTCGGATGCCATCACTGAACAGCTGTCAGTTCCTATCTCTACACAGAGAGATAAATCTACATAAAATTTGTGGCAAAGATTTTCCACGATTTTCGATAATGCGATGCCTGTTAACCGTAATTCTTTTGTGCCGTTTGAGCTATCTCCTTCTTCACATTGAAGCATTTTATAAGCGTCGCAAAAGCACAAAATCTTCCGTAATAACACTATTATTCAAAATCTGAATGATAGACTCATCTGTTCGGTATGAGAAATGTCTGTAGTCTCGTCAAACGGTCAAACAGAATAGCGAAAAACGTTGATTTTTTTACGCTTTGTAAAATGGTTTCCTGAATCTTTTATTACAAATATCTATAAGTTCGTTTTGCATAGTTTTGCTTATGTAAGTTGTTGTAGAATTTGTTGATGATAAATGGTGCTCAAGAACTGAGTCGCCTGCATCTATTCTAAATTTCAACAGAGCTAGGAAAGGACCCCGCAGTTTTTTATAGTAAAAATGGGCTTCAGTCGATTGTTCTGAAACTTGAGGAAAATGTTCTCCTGGGTCCCCACCAGTCCGCCCGAATTCGATTTTTTTATCTAGAGGCGATTGAAACTGTGAACATCTGCGAAGGTCTGCTTAAATGTTCCATAATTATTTTGAAAATATTCAGGCTCATTTTTTGGAGAAAAATAAGCATCTTTTGTCTGTCGTGTTTTTTTTAGTGCTTCCTTCTCCGGGAAAAAAAAATAAAAAACAAAAAAATTATTTTCTTTGTTATTTTTTTACGGGGAAAGGAAGCACTTTGAAGAAACAGTTGGGGGGGGCCTAAGTTGATTATTTTTGTTCAAAGAACACGCCTGCCGGTTTTCAGAATTTCTTAGATAAAAATAATTTCGACCAAGAATTTCCCTAGATTTTTATTTTTTTCTGCTTCAGAAAGATCCCAAAATATTCAGGCATATTCTTTGGGTAAAAATAATCAATATGTGCTTCCTTTTCAAAAAAAATTATAAGTATAACCTCTAATTTATTACAATAAATGATACATTGCCATAAATTTTTAATGCATACATAAATGCAATTTTTATTATAATCAATATTTACAAGTTCACTAAAATCCATTTTTTCACAATTAAGAATATTGCGATTCATTTTTAACTTTTTGTTATTAAATGAAGGAATAAAATAATTTACGATAAACAAAACGATCACCGATCAGTGATCATCAGAAAAAAAGAAGTGTTTAATTCTAAGCGATTTGTCGCTGCTCCGCTTACATTTCAATGTATTTTTACTACTACTGCGACAAAAATTTGATCACGTGGTTCATTTGTCGCTGGTCGCAGCGACTGAGCGACTAGCAAGAAAATGTACTAATATAATCGCTCACAATGTGTGTGTGTAATGCGCTGCGTTCCAAATTACGCACGGTTCATTGTTTTTCTTTTCTAATTCTAACAAAAGGCATTGGATATAAATAACATCGACCTCAATTAGGGTTGTGGGCATGCCCACCGTGCCCACAACGGTGGATCCGCGCTTGTATATCCCTATCGGATGTCGCTTTCTAGGGAATGGCCACCTTAAATGAAGTACTAAGATGTGTTATGTCTTCATTTTATTATCTTAATTTTTTACCTCGAATTTATGGTCAAATGTCAATATTACTGATTTTTTGCGTTTATCTTTATCTATTGCGTACAGGCTATGAACATATTAGTTTGTAAAAATTAAAGTGGCTTGAAAGAGTTTCCATCTTAATACTATCCCATAGAGGCGACCGATGTTTTTTTAGGGAGTTTTCAATTGAGATGTTTGAAAAAATTACACTGTCATCCGCTTTTCATGAGTATATATTTCACGAATTAGGAGCGGGATTTATTTCAAATTTAGGCGGTACGTGCAGACTGAAAATGTGATTGCATTGAAGTAGTGAACTTTGATATCGCTCATTACAGTGTGGCGTTACTTTAAGAAAAATTTGAAGAACAAATATTATCGACTTTTTTATAGAAATTCTTATTTTAGATTTGTATTCACTACCATCAAAAACCCATTTTCACCAAGTTTGAACAAAATATATACTGGCTTCTCAATAGGTGGCCAAATAAAGGGACATGGGATGGGGAAATCATTTTTGGCCATAACATTCCTTCGTACTACGTATATTTAAAAAAAAAACATAAGAATATTACTATGACTTTTCATTCACTTCACTCAACTGGTTATTTTTATACTTAATATTATAGTTCTTTTTTAAATATACGTTACCAAGTAAAAAAGTTATTGCCAAAAACAATAAATATTTATGTATGGAATGTCCCTCTTTTGACCATCGCCATCTTATTAGATTTCATACAAATAATTGCTCTAAACCGTAGTCCAATGAATATGTTTGAAATACTTTGGGGTTTCTTTCAGTATATATTTTTTTACATTTTAAAATTTTTTAATGATTTCCAAGGGGATTTTTTAAGGAAAAAAAAATTTTTTTTATACAGGGCGGTCGTTCTAAAAAATTTTTAACTACGAAACGACATATGAGAATAATAATCGGAATGTAGGTATCACTATTATTACAAAGGAAACCTGATAACTTTTGGCCAAGAAAATATACAGAGTGCTCATCCGACAGCAAAAATTCAATATTAAATAAAAGGTGACAATTCTGTTAACTATATGCCAAATATTATTGCCATCTGTCACATTTTTAGTTGTACATGCACGTAGTGGAGTGGAAGTATAGTAGTAGAAAATTGTCAGTTTCTCTTTTTTTACAATGACATGAAACGTGGAAATTTTAAATTTGAGCGAAAAAATTTTTTTTTCATTATCTATTCCCTTTAGACGGTCCACCCTGTATATTTTTGTTCGAGTCTTATTACAGTAGATATTATAAATAAATTGTAATATAATAGATATATGTAATAATATAATAATTATAAATGCCAATATTTCACATGAAAGCTCTTCTGGATCCAGAATAACATTTAAATGTACCTTTGACCTATAAATTAAAATCCAGTAAAATAATGAGAAATATATTTCTACCCAAAGGTTTTGATATGGAAGGGGGGAAAGGGGATCGGCATGCGGTTAAAAGCAGGTAGATAGATGTTTTTGTTGTTTACATTATTTCGATTTGGAACACTTGTTATTTGGATTGCTCAAGCGAAGTAATGTTTACAACTGGATTAGTTTATAGGATTCTTTATTGAATTTTCACGAATAAACATCTATAGTAAATGATTCGTCCGCTACCCGCTAGGTACCACCACTTAACGGATGGTTAACGACTACCCTTTTCTATGACGTTGTCGAGGTTGTTCTCTTTTGCGAACATGGCGCCCTTAATCATAAGTTATAAATACATTTTTTACAAAAATTCATTTTTCTTTAAATTTATACCAGTTACTGAATTATACATCACTAAACGATATTAGAAAAATTATAAAGTCTGACAGGGCTTCTATATAAACCACAACCACAACTGTGATGATGGTACATATGCACCTCATTAGTGTTATTCGATATGTCCAAATCTTTCGACTCGCTAAATATATTGAGCTATCAATCGCAAAATTAAAATTCTATAAATTAAATCCCACTGCATTGCTATATGGTTCTCTTATTATTTGTTAAATAGAGGACAGGCTGTACATATATATATGTTAACATAAGTGGAAATAAGCATGTCTCAATTCCTGACATCATAGTCCGGTGTGCCTCAGGGCTCAACTCTAGGGCCGCTACTTTTCTCAATATTTACAGCTGATATTGGCACAGTAATAAAGAATTGTTCCTGGCATATGTGCACATTGTACCTTACCATCTAATCTCAATACTGATGGAGACACTGAATTAGCCACTACTCTTATTAATGATGATCTCTCAAATATTCATATAAGTACACATCAGATGATTCGTTAATAATCAATCCTGATAAAATCCCTGTTATTATTATGTTCTGTCGTAATAATGCTAATACAAGCAACTTTGAAATTAAACTAAACTCTGCAGTAATCAAGTGGACACAAGAAGTAAAACATCTAGGACTAATTATGAATCAAAGACTGACCTTCAACGGACATGTCAATGCTGCTTGTAAAAAATCATATCTCAGTTTAAAATCTATTTATGAGTTCCGTGAACTATTACCAATCAATATAAAGCGTACATTATCAGATGCATTGGTCTAATCACTGCTACCTACATGGACATTTGTTATTGTCTCTCTCGGTGTAAGTTAAAATACGCTCTGTGGTACCTTACACCATTTGCTTGTTTGTAGAATTCTCACATGCAATAAATTCATTTCATTTCATTACTTACACCTGCAGACGACACTGAGTAGTTGCACGCATTCTGATGGTGTGATCTCTCAGGCTGCTTAAGCAGTATTTTCCTGCAGGACATCATTGTCATTGATGGGCTCTGTATAAACCTTGTCTTTCATCGTACCCCATACAAATAAGTCCATAGGAGTTATGTCCGGAGAGCGTGAAGGCCATGGGCGGGGACAGTTTTAACCTCGAATGGAAAATAGTCATGTTACCATCGGTGGACTGGTAGAATGTAATGGGCTGGCCATGCATCTATTGTAACCATCTGTTTCCTCTATCATTTAAAGGCATGTCGTCTAAGATTGGTTGAAAATTAGTTTCCAAAAAATGAAGAAAAGCTGGACCATTTAGGCATGGAGGCAGAAAAATTGGACCGATGAGTGAGTCGTTGCACAATCGCTTCCAAAAGTTGTACAATAATTGATATTGAAAATGGCTAACTCGTACGGCATGTGAGCGTTCATACAATAAAAAAATTATTGGAAACAGGTACCTCTATTATATATTGTGTATAGTTATGCAGCATATACATGTCCCCATAGTGTCTTTCACATGCATACATGTGATGATGGATACAGAAATTTGGGCCTTTTGTAATTTAAAAATTGATACCAGCGAAATTTAAAAATGCAATAATACAAAAGAAAAAGAATCAAATAAAAGTAAATTATAAATATTTAATTCGACATAAACCGCAGAAAGATAAAACACAATCGAAGTCAAAAACAAATGCTTTACTCTTTTTAATAGGTATAACTTTGCCCAATGTAACAGTGTATTTCCCTCGTTACGCAAATAGTATTTTTGGAATCATATGTATTATTCTATTTCCATAGATATACCAAGTGATACGTGGGTACATAAATAAATACCGAGTATAATTCTTTAATGCCCCCGTGGTTTTTCTTCCTAGTATGTAATGATCCTAAAATAATCCTTAGTTTGTTGTTTATAGGTATAGTAAGTAGCATAAGGTTACCTGTCTGTCTGTATGTTTTGGAAAAGGTAGTTACGCATGGAAGCCCTAGAACCAGATCTGGTGTACGATTCCAGTTCACCGTTGTTTTATTTTCATTGAGATAAAAGTCCGAATAATAAGTTGCATACAAGGGTTCTAAATTGAGTGTAACCTTATAATGGTCATGGGCCGCATTATTCTGTATAAGTGCTGCAAGAAGAGCTAATAAGATTCATAAGGGAAGTCTAGAAAAATAAATAAGGTGAGATCATTAATAATTATTAATAGAACGGTTTAGGAAGCAAAGGATTAGCAGTAAAAGCAAAGAGACTCCACCTACTATTTTGCATTAGCCTAGTGTTAAGTTTTACATACTATTTTCAACTTATTTAAATTATTTCCTTAACTATTTACTGTTTTGAATTTCTGGCTTTGACTTTTGACGGACTGACGTCAGAATCTCAATATTCTGACAGTGCTACCAACCAGTTACTAGTTATATCGCGATTTTCCCTATTGATTGTTAAAGATCATAAGAGGATTAACTTAATAAATCAATTTTATTATGCAAATGGCTTTTCTTTGATTAACTTGTATGAATGGGTCTAGTGATTGATTGTTGTGTTATTTCTAAAGCACTCATTGGAATTTAATGTTGAGTAGAGACATCTCTGGGCATTAAGTGACATTTATCACTTCAGTCATGTATTTCTGGTTGCATAACTACTGGGATAGTTTTTGGAAGATTTAATTCTCCTTTTTTGTTTCAATTTTTTTTTTTAAATTTCCGCTGATAACTGCTACCATCGTGCTCATTTTTGCTTCAGCTATTGATACGAAAGCATTCTGACCTAGAGTCATCCTTTTTAAGGGATTATTTTTCGTGTTATAATTAATTGTGATTTCAAATTGTTGCTTCGTAATTTTCGATTTTGGAGGCATTTTTGCAAATCACACCTTTCAGAGGGATCATTTTGGCAATTTTGTAAGTACACCTGGTAGCACATGGTTTGGTAGATTTTAATTGTACATTTTCTATTTCTTTTAGTAGTGTAATCATTGAATACAGTATTTATCCTACCCATTGTTACTGATTACGGTGGATATTTATTTTCTTTCTTGGGAAAACAGGAATACCAGACCCTTCGTTGAAGGTATGTAACAGGATAATTTTGTAGACGTTTCTTAACTTGAAGTTTTCTCAATTATTAAGGGTCTTTGTATGGGGAGACTACTATATCAACCCGCTTCCATTTTCTTTGGCTTGGAAGCTCCTGCGCTGACACATTTTGAGGTGTCATCTCCCATTAACTCTCTGGGGAAGGCAATCCAGTAAAACAGGACTGTTTCTATTCCCACATCAACCACCTGGACTGGGGCATACCGACAGCTAAGTCATATATCATACGTTTTTTTGTCAATATATTTTGGGGGAAATTGTATACTGTACTTAATTTAAGTTTATAGTTATTAGGTAAATTTTACTTTGCATTGATAGATATAATTATTATATGTACAGCGGAAGTTAGTTTTCGTAACTAACAGCATTACTTATATTGGTGCGTTTTAAGTGGTTGCGCTTAAGCTTGAGCTAAACACTGAAACCATTAAATTTCTGGTTTAATAACTTATATAGGTAGCTAATTTCTGCTCATTTACGAAACATAATAGTTTGGGTATATATATAATATTCTTTTGACCTTTTGTTTTACCTTTTGTATATGGGTAAATATATAATTTTTTTAATCACACATTGGCTGAAGACGTAACTTTTACTAGTGTCTAAAATACATAATTTGTATTATATATCAGTTTAACGTTTCATAGTAATAAACACCTTTAGTGGTTTTAACAGATTTGTCATTGTGTTTTTTTTTACGTGTGTGTGTCCCTGTTTAGTAGATTTAAGGGGGGCAAAATTCTGAATTGTTGAGGTATTTGATAAAAGATTAAAATCTACTTGGCGCTCAACCCAACATCTTTTTTTTTTACCCAGCCCGTCTCCACTGCAGTGTGGCCGGCGAATGCCCAACTGTCAACAACTGACAGCTGTCTATTGCTACCGATTGGTAGGTAACACCAACAAGAATGCCTGGCATTACAGTATAGCACTGCATTGTATACACCAAAATAAATATTTTGCTCTAGGCTTGGCCCAGTAACTCAATTTTTTTTCAATTTCGGAGGTAAATATCGAATGTGAAGGAATATCGCCCCCTGCTCTCCAAAATTTCCACCGAGGTAAATATTCTATTTCAGGGAATATCTGCCCCTCGCTCTTTCAAACTTTCGACCGAGGCAAATATTTAATTTTAAGAATGCCACCCCTGCTCGAAATTTGATTGCTGGAAGTTGGCCCTGAAAATAGGGCTTTTTGAAACACATGGATGCGCAGTAAAAAATCACTAAAAGATGCTCTGGTAGGTATAGTTTTCAAAAGAAGAGGGAGAGATGAGCTAGCCATGAGACTCTTTGTAAAGTGGGTTGCCTACTTTTATGGAAACCAAATCATACAGTGCTTTTAAATTTTGCGACCGAATTCTAAAAAACAAGTACTTAATACAAGTTTTGCTAATAATTATTCCTAAGATGGTTATAATCTTTTGGGGCGGCAGTGTGAAAAATAACTGTTGCATATACTAATTTAAGTTGCGAATAATTTCTGGAGATACGAGATCATTTAATCGCCATACTCGATGCGTATCTCGCCAATCATTTTGGCAACATCAGGAGACAATTGAAACTCAGTTTGTATATTGGTATTTGTGGTCACTACTTCGTTACTAGTGTTAGTCTAAAAATTACAAGTTCATTCCAGAACTGGCTTTAGTAAGCTTCATAAGTCCACAACATGTGATGCTTACAGTATATGAGAAATCAGATTGTCATAATTGGTCCCAACATTAACGAAATACTTCAGTAGATCACCTCTTTATAGTTTACAGCCATTTTAACATTAACAAGAGGTGTTTTTTATGATCTCTTTATAGAGAGCTCGTAAAACAGTAATATAACGTTTAGGTATTTCTTTACAACACCTCATATAAACGTACTAACACATATTAAAGTGTATACGAGCACAACTGAAATCGTATAAAATCCAAAGCCGGCAAAAACAGTCGGCAACTCTTTATTGTACATGGGCGGAGGTAAATAGAAATGCTTGTCATAAGAAAATGTTATACAAATAACTAAATAAAACACACTACTATGTTTTCTACCACTATGTATTTATAAAAATTGCGACTGCAGTTTCGACTTACAAAGCCATTGTCAAGCAGTGAATCAAAAATGACTGATTTACAATTACTATAGGGCAAAGCGGTAGAAATTTCAAAATACGGTATCAAGAACATCTTAGATAATATAGGCTACAGAAAACTGATTCATCTTTCGCGAACCACTGCCTCGAAAACAACCATAGTTTTCCAGAATTAAACGACATTGAAATTTTACATTTCTCAACAAAAGGCTTTAAATTAAACGTTTTAGAATCTCTGGAAATTCATAAACACAATAATGTCAAGGATTATAATTTGTTAAATGATCAATTAGATCTGATATATTCACCTTTATTTACAGCCGGCAGACCCATAATTGAATATTCATAATTAAGTTTATTATTGTCATCTACCTGCCTAAGCCTCTTATTGTACCTATCTATCCAACCAATATTGTCTATATATTACATTTCTGTATAATTGTAAATCAGTCATTTTTGATTCACTGCTTGACAATGGCTTTGTAAGTCGAAACTGCAGTCGCAATTTTTATAAATACATAGTGGTAGAAAACATAGTAGTGTGTTTTATTTAGTTATTTGTGCAAAATGATTAACTACCACAGAGTAACGGCTCCTTCAATCAATTTTTTTTAAATGTTATAATTTTTTGAAAATTGTATTAATTTTTATTATCTTTTCTTTATTAGATAGGCTATTTTTGTTCATTTATCCAACAACATATTTTTGAAATATTATATCAGTTTTAGATATAAAGTCTAAATATTTAAATTTATTGGGTTTAGTTTTGAAGTTATCCCATGCTATATTGAAATATGTTATTGCTCAGCAAGGAACAACGAGAAGGTATGAACATATCCTTGTCGGGACGAGGGAATGGGACAGGTTAGATTGGTGAGGGGCAAGGATGTTAAATAGTAAAAATAAAATTTAAGTTTCTTCTAAAATTAAAATAAAAATGTAAGTTTCTTAACCAAAGCAAAGAATTAGTACAACAGAAATATATACTTGTATAATTAAAACATAAATAAAAACAAAATTAAAATGTCTCTAGAATAAAGTAACTTAAATTAAAATTTCTTGTCAACTAAATAAAATATATTCCAAGAAATGTAACAATAAAAAAATAAACTTTACATTTTCACAAACGATCTTTTAAAGTTGCTCAAACCATCTCGATAGGATTAAATATGCATAGTACGGAGGTAACCGCAAAAGTGTATGATCGTGTATATTGGATAAGTTATCAATAACATAGTCCTTTTTGAAATTCTGTTCTTTTATTCATTTCAGTAATTCACGCTTTATTAGAACTTTTACAGGAATTTCCAAATTTTTTCCGCTCATGAATTTTAAAATGTCTTCCTTGCACTGGTGTTTGGTATTTTATTTAATATTCGCGAGTGATAAGAAGCATTCTCTAATACAATTACCGAATTAGGCGGAATATTTGGTATAAAGCTGTTCTGAAAACCATTTTTCGCACTGCACTGGAGAAATATCGAGTCCATGTTGACTAATGACCGATATAACTCAAACACCGACCGACCAATCGCACTGAGGAATACCCGGGTGCCAGCCAATCGTCGCCACCCGTCCTCAAACCCAGGCCAATGACAGCACATCTCACAAGTCCACGTTGACTGCTGAGAAACGATTTACAAGTTTTTTTTATGCTAGTGGACCTGTCCGTTTTATTATCTTTAAACCAGTGCAGTCGTAGATGGTTTATTCAAGCTGATTACATTGTCTCGGACTCGCCTGCATAGTTTCAACTACTATTCGATTCTCGATACCATTGTTAAATACATAGGACAAAATATCAAGTTAAGTGCGCACGGCCCTGTGCTTTAACACTGACCAGTTTCAATTGACTTCATAAACACTGTAATAATTCTGTCATTTTAGTCTTTTCTGTTCTTATCAGACTCCTTTATGTATTATACATAAAGGAGTCTTATGAGAACAGAAAACGCTAAACCATAAATGCAAACAAGCTAACCGTAGAGTATCTTCGCCGATTTACTGCCCTTTTTATATAACTGTTGCACATTCAATAGGATACTCTTCGCAGTTTTTTGTAAATAATATTAGTTTTAGACATTTTTAGTTTAATTACAAAACATAACAAATTTTTTTTTCTTATTTAAAAAATTTACAATTTTTTTATTTCAATACAATCGGACTTTTAGTTCTTAAGTATCATGCTTACAAGAAACGTGACGGACGGACAGACAGACGGACAAACTTATTCAGAATTCGATCACCAACGCAGTGATTTGAAATTTCTTTCTCTACGAGCAATATTACCGGTTTTAGAAATGTGCCGATCGAATGCAATATACTCTTTTTTTTGTATTCGTGAAGAGTATAATAACGGGCATAGTTACTTACTACTAATTTTATTTAATGAATTTATACAATTTACAAACATGTGCAAACTATGGAATGCATCAGAAATTTAAAACCTAGAGGACTAGAAAAATATAACAAAATAGAAATATAAATTAACACATAAGTTATGTACAGGGAGATCAAGGATTCAAAAACAATTGTTTTGTAATACTTATTCGTTATATCCCAATACAGTAGTGTAACTGGCTATTGTACATAGTCACTGCTTCAGCCTCAAATCGAAGTGTATACACGCGATGAAACTAAAAAAACTTGTGTCTAATGTGTCATGACAAGCTCTAAGGTGAGGAATTTTAACAACCTTCGATTTTTGGGACAACCAAAACACTTTAAAAGAAATAGACAGTATAGGACAGAATCCTTTAAGCAAAATTAATTTCATGAAAAGATGGCTGCCTGAAATTAACAAACAATTATACAATACGTGCATCATTTGTCAATGGGGGATGGCATAATTCATCAAATCATTAGCTTATAAGGGCGTCGTTGATAACACAGACAAAATATAAATGCAACCGGCACACCCCAACAACAATGTAACAATTGACACCAAAGGGTAATCGTCCAAGTCACCGACGGGGACAAACAGTTCCACTTCATCAAAGAGCTAAAACAAACATACGTTAATGTACTATTGGCAGTTGTGCCATTATTGTAAACATACCGCTTGATAGGTCAAGTTCTTCCAAACACAAATTCTCTGGGCAGTTTCATCGCACGGAGCCTCTACCTTCAAACCCCTTCCACAGATTTTCGAAAGAGAATCCTGACACCATAATAAGAGGCTGGGTTTTTGTAATGGAACCTTTCCAAACCTGTAAGAGTTAAAGTATAGTAGATATTGATTGGCATGTACTTATCTGAACAATTTTTTTATGAAACATCGTAGATTTTTCCTAACTGAAATATCTCTATCAAGCTCCACTTTGAATCCTTATTTTCATAAGGATAATAACCGGATTGCAAATCAACAGCTTCCCTGGACAATATGTTCTGCCGAGCGCAGGATTACGAATTGCAAGTCTGGCGTGTTAAAAGTGAGCAAGGCCCAAGATCAGTGGGGAAGGACGGGTAACGTGGCAAGTGAATCAGCAAATTCTTCAAAAATATTTATGTACTACTTACACTTATTTTTAGTTAAATAACATCACCTTGCCAAAAACACCTTATTGTTAATTATAATTTTAGTAGATATAATGCTGTTTTAGTAGATGGAATCACTTTAATACAATTTAAAATTCAAAATGAGGCGTTCAGGTACTACTTCACTTGCAGTATCCCTATCCATAATATAATACAAACTTTGATATTTTACAATTATTAAATATACTTATACGACAAGATAACCAGAGTAGTCGCTAGCGCCATCTAGGCGTAAAATTTAGGATTCGTCTTGTCTCCTTGCTCACTTTTAAGAAAATGTAAAACTTATTTATTTAAAAGAATACACTGTAGAATTGAATAGTAAGTAATTCAGTTTGTAATAGTGGCTTATTAATATAACAAACTTTTCACCTTGTGAATATGCCGACATGCATTTTATGTATAGATTTGCTGTGACTATAGTATTTACGAACTCAATTGGAACAGCGCGGAACTAGAGGATCTTGCGGGGTATTGTCAATATATCGCTTCACATTGAATGAGAGCACAGAATTTTACAGATTTATATTCACCACTCCTCGTCTACAGTCCACGTAGACTTGATCCGCCTGTCACATAGAGATATAGGTGGGATTAGATGCTTATGGAATTTGATTTGTCAACACCAACTTTGTTCAAAGTTTTTGCATGCCATAATATATAAAACAAAAAATATGTATGAACTATTTGTATCGTATGATCTGTATGGGGCAGTGCAGTACAGCCAGGCAGCATTAAAACATACTTAATTCCAGTGAATATTTGAACAAATTATTAGTTTTATTACTGTGTTTGAGTGAATATTTGCAATTAATCGTTCAAAATGGCATTTTGGAGACCTTTCGATAATAGTGACAACAAAACGGCGATTTTGATGCAGAGCCTATACAAGCGGAATTTGAAAAGGGTTATTTTGAACATTTACTCATGTTTGAAAGCCGAAAATATTGATTCTTCATATAATCAAATTGTGAAGAGGATTTGTGAATTAACCAAATTTAGCCGTAGTACAATTTATAGGGTTATTAGAGCCGGGGATGTAGTTGATTATTCTATTAAATGGGAAAGAGTTGAACAAAAACTTAAAAAACTTGATAACGCGTCCAAAAATGTCATTCGTCGATTTGTGTATGACTTTTACTTTTTTAGGTGTACATTAGAAATTATTAGGGATAAGTTATGTGACTATCCAGATTATAACTATAAATCACTAGATACTTTGCAAAACGTTTTGCTCAATTGCGGTTTTAGGTACAAAAAATAATTCTACATGTTGGAAGTAAAAACGGTTTTATTCCAAATGCGTTGTTGTTGTCTGCTAAAAATATCAAGCAATCCTCTACCGCCTACCACGAGAATATGACAGCCGAATTATCTGAGAAGTGGGCAAAGAAACAGCTGTTACCAAATATCCCACCAAATTCTGTAATTGTTATGGACAATGCGTCATACCATTCGCGGCAACACACAAAAATTCCGAATACCAACACAAGAAGAGGCGGAACATCTCCCTGCTACAGAACGAAGAAATCAAAAAGAAGCACCAGGAGAGATAGAAAAACAATTAACAGGAAAGGAACTAGATTGGTCAACAATGAGTTTAAAAATCAAAATAGCGGCGAGAAAAACGTTGAAAAGGAACAAATCCCCTATGAGCCCAACAAGAAAAGACACGAAAGACTAAAGAAAATAAAGGCCACAGGAAAACAATATACACCAAACATAGACAAAAAGATAAAAGAAGCGGGAAAAGAAAAAAGAGACGCAGAGAGGAGGCACGAACAGAAAAAATGCAGGGAATTCTTCGAAAACATAGAATCCACTCCAGCAGGACAGAGATTAAACCAAACTTTCAGACACCTCAAAACATACAGGAGAAACAACAATACACAGCCAAGAAAATACATACCACTGCAGCATTGGGTCACGAAACTAGAAGAAGGAAACGCAGAGAGAAGTCAAATAGAACCCATAAAATAAATGGACCACTGGCCTCTGGGCAAGCCACCATCAAAAGACGAACTACTAAAAATAATGGCCAGAGCTAAGAGAAACACGGCCCCGGGAATAGATAAAATAAATAACGAACTACTATACTATGGACCGGACAGCATAAAGCAACTAACCCTAGAAATCATCACCAACGCATGGATGGAAACCACACCCCTGTCCGAGGAGTGGCACACAACCATACAGATACCGCTCCCTAAAACCAAATCTCCACAAAACGTGGACGATTACAAAAGAATAACAGTAACGCTAACGATCTAGTCAATTTTTTAAAGCCAACTGAGAACTTACAAATAGTATGTTATGCTGATGATACAAATTTTTTAATCATGGAAAACAACAGGACTGAAGCAATAAATTCGGCAGAAAATATATATAAAAAATGTATTCAGTCTGAAAAAAATTTCATTAATTTAAACAGGCAAAAAACAATATCGATACTCTTTAAGCAACAAACTTCACAAGTTGATTTAAATTCTGACCTGTTCAATATTTACAACTTAGGTAAAATTCTGGGAGTCACTTTTGACTCTGAATTAAAATGGAACATTCACATCGATGAGTTATGTAATAAATTGCGCACCTGTTGCTATGCGTTACGATCACTAGTAAACCACTGCAGTCAAAACATTGTAACTAGCCTATATTATGCAAACTTCCACTCTCAGATGCGATATGGTATTATTAACTGGGGAATAAGTAGTTACTCTCAACGCGTGTTTATTCTACAAAAGTCTTGCAGAGCAGCATTCAAAGAATTAAAAATTCTAACAGTAACCGACACCTATATTTACGAACTAGGTTGCTTTGTTTACAAAAATTTGCCTACTTTTCAAAAATATCTGACTAACCACAATTATTCCACAAGATTTAAAAAGAATCTTATTCCCAATCAACATTCAACAGCACTTTATCAAAAAGGTATATACTTTAATGGTTGTAAAATATTTAATGCTTTACCAATTGAGATAAGAAATTCTCAAAACATTTTTATTTACAAAAAAAGACTTAAGGCCTTACTCATCGATAAAACCTGTTACTCTCTTGATGAATTTTTCTCCAATTAATTGTATCTGTTTGTCTTTATATGTATATACACAATATACCTGTTTGTTTGTACCACTTTATGTCAGGACGTTATATACACCCATTGTTATGTTTCGTAGTATTTTGTAGTTACAGTATATTATTCATGTATTGTTTGTTTTTGATGCTCTCTTCAATTATTTGTATAATTCTTGTACACTTAATTGAGAAATACAGGAATTATTATTATTATTATTATTATTATTACTCTGCAGTGTAGGGTACAATTCGCACAATTCCTCCTCAGAGAAATGGAAAAATACATCGGCGAACTACCAGATTATCAAACGGCATTTATCAAGGACAGATCAACAGACGACCATATGTACACCACCAGACGAATCCTGGAAGAAAAGTAAAAATAAGGAACAAAACTATATATAGTCTCAATTGACCTCCAAAAGGCATTTGATACCATAAGGCATGAGGCTATAATCAACACTTTGCTCAACAGGGGAGTACCGCACTACTTAATAAACAGGATAATAAAAGCATGCCTACACAAAATCACTGCAATACAATGGTTTGGACAGACGACGGAATCAAAAATGAAGAATATAGGAGTCAAACAAGGATGTCCTCTATCCCCCCGACTATTCACCACAGTCCTGGACCAAGTGATAGAAAGCACAATAAAGGAAAATCAGAATTTCAATGGAAACGATGGAACGATAAAGCCCCCATCATACTTGCATACGCCGACGATATACTCATCATCACCGAGGAAGAACAAGACATCGTTAAATTTACAAGAAACATGACACCACATCTGGATTCCTCTGGAATGAAAATAAACTTCAAGAAGAGCCTAATAATGGTCCGAGACCCATTGACAAAAAAACGTCCAACAAGTGGGGATAAATACACACTACACCCTGAGAACCACGAATAGAATGAAATACCTAGGAACATACCTAACGAATCAACTAAAAAGGAGGGAAACAGTAAGGGAAAGAATCAAAACAGCCCACAGAGTCACAAGAGCTCTACTACCCTTCATTGAGGACAATAAACCACCATGGTGCCTAACCAAAAAGATATACACGACCATCATAATGCCTACGATGATATATGGAGTCAAAAATGCATCAACGACAAAGGCCAACAGAAGAAGCCTGAGAAGAGCTGAAAGCGACATTATCCAACTGCTAGCAAAAACAGGAAAACCACAAAAACGACAGAAAACGTCAACATTACTAGAGGGAAGAACAATAATCAAAAGAATAGAATCATACAAAATGAAATACTGGGGACACGTCCAAAGACGAGACATGACACACCTACTAAAGAAAGCGCTGCGACTGAACAGCAACAAACTGAAAATAGGGAGGCCATGCTACACATGGATAACAACAATCGAGAGGATTATGAATAAGCTAGGAAAGGTTTATACACACTGGGAAAAATCGGCATAACAAAAAATGGATTACAATAGAGCATCTTTTTTTTTTTCGAAGAATATTTTAAAGTCATCTCAATTTTCAAAAATTATTTTGTCAAAATTTAGAGGTATTCCACCCCTGGCTTCCTAGGCAGGATACGAGAGGCACCATAGCTCTAAATTAAAGACACCTACTTATTAATAATAATAATATAATAATAATAATAATTTTATTTTCATGGACTTTACAAAGTATAGAAATATAGACAAAAAGAACAGAGGGAGAGTTAAAAAAGATCTTAAAAATATAATAATAACAATAATATCTATCTGTCAATTTTAAATCATTAAAAAAAAATTACATATTAAAATATAAAGACAAAGACAATTAAAGATACAAATACCATTAAAAGACATATATAATTAAGAAACATCATGTAAACTGAAGTCATTGCAGCCCATATACTCACTGACTGAATAAAAACTTTTATGAGTGAGGATGGATCGTACTACACGTTTAAAACAGTTAATATTGTTTAATTTTTTTACTTCGAGTGGAAGTTTATTATATAACTTAATGGACATAATGTTCGGTCCCTTGGCTACAGTAGTTAGTCTATGCTGTGGAACAGTGATGTTAAAATTTTCCCTTAAATAATGAGTTGAATGTCCATCTCTTGGTATATACGTGTCGATATGAGATTTCACATATAATACACATCTAAGAATGTATAATGATGGAACGGTCAGTATATCTAGTTCTGAAAATAAAGTTTTGCAGGAATCACGTGAAGATTTAAAAGTCATTGTGCGAATTATTTTCTTCTGCATTACAAGAAGTTCCCCTACTCTAGAACAACTTCCCCAGCAAATAATACAGTAATCGAGACAAGATTGTACATATGCATAGTAATATAATTTCAAAATGTGCATACTTACATGTTGCCTCATTTGCCATAGTACGAAACAATGAGTGGACAATTTTTTTAATAGTGAATCTATTTGGTTACCCCATGACAGATAAGAATCAATCTGTAGCCCAAGGTATTTAACAGTATCATGTTGTGCAATAGATTTATTTGTCATTTTTATTAGCAAGCTAGAGTCAAGCGGCTTAGTGGAGAATGTTAAGAAATTGGTTTTCTGAACATTTAGGTCAAGACCATTACAAGTGCAATATTTTCGCATTAAAGATACTGTATTATTTACTTTATATGCCAGAGTATGTAAGTCTTTGCTTGAATCAGCAGTGGCTGTGTCATCGGCAAAAATAGATAAAAATGTTCCTTTCATGTGAATATGGATATCGTTAATAAAAAGAATAAACAATAGCGGTCCCAGTACACTCCCACTGGGGAACCCCAGTGGGAACACAGTTAAGACCAGAATTGTAAACCCTGTTATTAACATTTAATGATACTTTTTGATGTCTATCTAGTAAATACGTCTTAATCCAGTCTAGGGCGGGTCCTCTTATTCCATAATTTTGCAATTTGTCAATAAGAAGGCTGTGATCTACAGTTTCAAAGGCACGTGTCAAGTCAAAGAATACACATGCACATTTATCTTTCTTTTCAAAGCTACTAAGTATAAAGTTATATAATGATAAAATAGCATCTTGTGTAGAACAACCACTTCTAAACCCAAACTGGTTATTCACCAAAATTTTTTCTTTACTCAAAAATATATTAAGTCGAATGTAGTACGACTTTTCATAAATTTTAGAGAATACTGACAATAGTACTATGCCTCTATAATTAGATAAGATCGACTTATCAGACCTCTTATGTATGGGAACAACCGATGCTTTTTTTAGTGAAGAGGGAAAAGTACCTTCTTGGAAAGACAAATTTACTAGATGAGTAAGTGGTATTTTTATGTAGTCTATAATACCTTTTAATATAGAGCAAGGTATACCGTCCTCCCCTGAGGAATTTTTTAAAGACACGGATTTAATTATTGCACTCATTTCATCTACTGTAACTGGTGACAAAAAAATTGAGTTATTATTAACATTTACTTCTGCGTTTCTTTCAACTGACATACTCTGGGTAAGTTGTTTAATGGAGTTTATAAAGAAGTCATTAAATGCCTGAGCAACTGATTGCATATCTGACAATGAATCTCCATTGATGTCTATAAATGTGTGTGGCAAATCTTTGGATTTAAAATTTTGATTTTGATTTTTTATTATTTGCCAGGCTGTTTTAGACTTATTTTCTGAATTAATTATGAGTGATTCATTAAAAAGTCTCTTAGCTACATTTATTTTATTTTGATGATTCTTTTTCAAGATATTGTATCTTATGTGGACCTCTTCATCGCCAGTAAATTTATAAGACTTGTAGACATCTCTTACGAATATACCTTCATTTATCAAGTCCTGGGTTAACCAGGGTTTTTTGGGCTTTAAGTTTTCTTTAACTCTGTACATTTCTAAGGGAAAGGCAATGTCAAATATTTCAATGAATTTTAAATGGAATTTTGTAAATTTGTCATCACTGTTAACATCAGGGGAGTAAAGAAATGACCAAGTCTCTAAAGACAGCAAATATTTAAAATAATTCATTTTTTCATCTGAGTTAATAAATCTTTTGAGTATATAAGAACTTGCCTGGGTTTTATTAAATACATATGGAAAATATACAATTTGAAGAAAATGGTCCGATAGGTCACAATGAATAACTTTTGGATTTAAGATTTCAATATCAATGTTAGAAAATATATTGTCTATTACAGTTTTGCTTTTTCTATTTGTATCAATACGTGTATACTCGTTAATGCATTTTTTAAGATCATATGATGAAAAAACAATTGATAATTTATCAACTTTGTTACATACGATATTTTCATCAAAGTTTAAGTTAAAATCTCCACAAATAAAAGTGGGTGAATTAGGCTTAAGTAACTTATACAAGAGGTCATCTATGTTGGAAATAAAATAATCGCAATCATAAGAGGGTGATCTATAAAAACACCCTACCAAAGCTGAAATATTATCTATGAAAATTTCAATAAAAGCATACTCAAATAGAAAATCTATTTTCTTAATGTCACAGGTCATAATTTTGAATTTTATATTATTTTTAACAAAAATAGCAACACCACCAAGACTCGATTTACTTCTACAGTGGTAGTCAGTTAAAGTATAAAAGTGCAATTTTATTAAGTTGATTTCAGAATAATTACATGAAGTCTCAGTTAGGCATACAATTTCTGGAAAGTCCAAAGAATGAAGTAACAAGTCAACATCTTGTACCTTGTTACGGATGCTTCTGATATTTAAATGACAAATACTAATATATTTGGTTATGGGATTTCTTGAAACTGTTTCACTCTCATTCCTTATTTCTTGGTTTGCATTGGCTTCTAAGATCTCACTTCTAAAAAAGAATTTGGTCTAACGTCACTTTCGTTGTTAATGACGTGTCTTGTTTTATATTTTTCGAAATGCTTATTAAAATCAAATCTTCTGAAATGTACTCCTTTAGGCCAAAACGAGGGCTCATAAAATGTTTCTTTATACTGAAAGTCTGCTGCGACCATGAAAGTTTTAAATGTACTACCAGGCTCTTTTAAATCTTTAACTATAAAATCATCACTGTTGTTTGCTGTCTTAGTTTTTAAATAATGTTTTATGTCATCTTCCATGACATCTTCCGTTATTTTATATAGATATAACCAGACCTTGGGTTTAACGCCAGTAAATTTTTCATTATTAATATCTGATTGGCCTACATTTCTTTTAAAAGATTTTCTTCTTCTGTGTATTGTTTGCCACTTTTCACTTTCGCTTATATAGCCTTGCGAGTCTGTGTTATCAGGATGTTTGTCTGACTGTAGATTAGTGCTTTTATTGTTTAATATAGATGTTGATGTCTGACTGTTTTCTTGTTCTGATTTGCTTTGTTCTTCTAAGATGGTAGGAGGGTTTTTGTTTGTTGGACTAGCCAAATCAATAACACTTTTCATTATTTTCCTTTGCACATCTTGATAAATTTTGGTATTGTTTCTTTCTGGTTCTGTTTTAGAACCGCTGGGAATTTCCTTATTTATGTATTTCGAGTTAATTGTGTTTTTATTTCTTTCAATTTTGTTTTTGTTCTCGAGGATATCTATAATTTTTTGTTTATCACTTATCATGGTTTCCTTATCTTCAATTAATTTTTTGTATAGGATAATTTGCTTTGCCAAGCTAATTTTTTCATTAATTATTGGTTTGCACTCACTGCATAGAAATAGCAAAACTCTATTTTTCAGTGTAATAACTCTTGCTTCTGTTGCTGAGATATTAGCACAGGAGCCGCAGAATCCACTATCTCAAATTTCACATATTACAGCAGCTTCTAAACCTTCTTTTTTACACTTAGAACAGGAGTACATATTGAACATGTATTCCACACATAGGTGGATAGGTATTACCTATACTGTGAAAATTTTAATACAATCGATAAAGCATTTCGAAATTATCAAATAAAAGATTACTGTTCAACTGAGTAGGCTTGGCTTTGACCAAACCAATTCTCTCTGTATTGTATATCTACATGTTTTATGTATTTATGCGATTTTTATTAGTTTATCTCAATGGTCGGTTACTTGTAAAATAGTATTCTATCATCATCGATTAAAATAATATCAGGAGTTCCTCAAGGATCTCACATTGGTCCTCTATTATTTAATTTCTTTGCAAACGATTTAGCTTCAGTAATAGAAAATAGTAATTTACCAATGTTTGCAATTGATTTAAACTTTTAAATCATCATGATAAGTGCACACTGTGTGAAAAAATTTTCATGCTGAATTATTGTAAAGTGATTTGGATGGTTTGTCCCATTGTTGCGATAAAAATGTCCTACATTTAAATGTGAGTAAGTGCTATAAGATTACATTTGCAAGAATAAAGTCACCTTATATTTATCCTTGCAAAATTAATAATAAAGTGTTGCACAAAACTAAGCATTTAAAACATCTGGGAATTAATAAACTGTCTTATAACATCCATATATATGAAATAATATCAGTCATTAAAAATGTGGAGTTTCATTTAAAGATCTAGAGCAGATCTTGAAAGTTGTTCAGAATTCGATCACCAACACAGTGATATGAAAATATTTTCTCTACGAGCAATATTACTGGTTTTAGAAATGTCGATCGAATGCAATATACTCTTCGTTTTGTATTTGCGAAGAGTATAATTATGGAGGACTTTTTGAATCTTCAACTTTATCTTTTAAGAAATCAATCAAACACTAGTGTAACCACCTTATATTATTTGTACTATGTCTGATATATGTTGTGTATTGAAACTGCCTTACTCTAAATAATAAATATTGTGTTTGTATAAAAAGAGCTTGACCTGTAAATAAACAAATATATATTTACATTCTATTGGAGTTTTCCCCCTTGAATTGATTAAATGAATCAATGGAAAATATGGACATTTGCTCAATTCTGAGTAAAATTGTGCGTCTGTGAAAAATATAGCATTTGTAGCCAATAATTTACAGATAAGTTATTTAAAAGTTTATTTGTAAAATGATAGTAAATAAATAAAAATTGTAACAATCACTATGGTTATGCATGTGCGCTTAAAATATATTTAATAAGATAACTTTTGACCTATCCTTATTTATATTTGCATAAATCTAAGTGCGAAATTCATGCTTTAAATCAATAAAATTTAAAGCCACTTTATAACTAACTGGTATAGCTCTAACAAATAAAATAGAAAAATAAAGATTGTCTCGTCAGCTTTTAATAATAATATTGAATGTTGCATTTAAGTCAAGATGAGTTTTTTTTAATATTCCACTTTTTATAAAGTTGAATTTTTCTTGGAGATAAACAGACAGCAATTAAATCAGATTGGTTTACACTCCTAGCTTCACACAGGGATTGAAAATATGATATTTATATATATATCAAAAGATCAAAAATTGGCAAAAAAAACGTGACATCATTTATGGACGGCCCCTTATGTGATAACTAACAGTGCCACAGGGAAGTATATTATGCCCACTATTACTTACTATTTATACTGAGTATTTTCACGATTATCTCATAATAAACCAGATGGCCACGAGTCAATATACGCCCCCAATATTTTGGTTGTTTTTGTATTTAAAAATTTTGTTTTTGGTACAGATAAATTAGACAATAATAGGCTACTTTTAGACTAACAGGAATGAAAATATCACTTCCGGTTGAACCGGAAGTGACATCAACTTTTTTTTCTTAAATGGAATGACTATATTTTTTTGATGGTTTCTCATTAAGCATACATTTCTAAGTGCAACAGTTTTTTCAGATGTAAAAAATTCAAAAAAAAAAAGTGAGATACGAACAATTTTTTAATTTTTTCAAAATGGCCGCGTCAGATGAATGCGATGTAAGAAAATTACTAAGTAGGCTATGGAAAATATTAGTAACGTTGTAGACTTATCTGCAAAGAAGAAAATAGTTGTATGAATTACTGGCAGGTACCAGTATTTTTGGTTGTTTTTGAAAAAAAAACGGAATTTCATTGTCATTTCCGTAGGGGTCCTATGGATTTTTTTTTTAATGGAACTGTGCTATTTCTTTTATTAATCAGAAATAATGATTCATAAACTATAATTTTTTCGCCATTAATCATTTCTTAACGATATCCTTCGTAATAATAGAAGTATTTTTAAAAAGCAAGCGTCAACAAATCATTTTAATAAGGTCCCTATCTACATTTAAATCCAAAATTGCAGATAGCCATGAAAATGACAGACATTCGCAATAATTGAATTAGTCTTGACTTACTCACTAATTTTCTGAAGCAAGTATATTCAAATTGTTATAAACAAGAAAATTAATATAAAATGGCTGAAAATTATTCAAGAGATGAAAAAGTTGACATGATCATTATTTATGGAGAGACTCGACGTAATGCAACTAGAGCACAAAGTCTGTATGGACGGAGATATCCAGAAAGAAGACAACCTCCGAGAAACTATTTCGCCCGGTTGGAGCAACAATTTAGAACTGAACATAATGTAGGAATTGAATAAAGATTTATTGTGGATGAAGAAACGGAAATTAATGTATTAGCTTTAGTGAATGTTGACCCAACCATTTTGATGAGACAAATTGAACATGAATGACCAGTTTCTAAAGAATCAGCCAGAAAAATTTTAAAGAAACACGGCTATCGTTCTTATAAATATCAATTGCATCAATTTTTGTATGAGAATGATTATCAACAAAGAATAACCTTTTGTAATTGGTTGCAGTTACACCAATTAAGAAATGAGAATTTTATCAAAAACATTTTGTTCACTGATGAATCGTGATATACAAACCTTGGGTCATTTAATCGAAACAACACTTGATATTGGGCAATTGATAATCCTCACATTATGAGACAGGGGCGGTTTCAGGAGCGGTTTGGCTTCAATGTTTGGTTAGGCGTACTGGGCGACCATATCATAGGTCCAATAATTTTTAATGAAACTCTAACTGGGCCGAGATATGTAGAATTTCTCCAAAATATAATAGTTCCACAGATTAATCAAATTCCCAATACCAATATTGACGAGGTTTACTTAAAACAAGACGTGGTTGGACCACACAATGCTATTATCGTTAGGGATTACTTAAATCAATTATTTCCAGAATTGGAACCCATGGTCCAGTCAGATGGCCTCCAAGGTCGCCTGACTTAACCCCACTCGATTTTTTTATTTGGGTGTATTTGAAAAATAGAGTCTACATGACTGCTCCAACCACAAGGCAAGATCTGGAAGATACACATCGACACGAAATTGCAGAAATAACACCTCAACAATTACAGAATGTTAGACGTGCAATGATAAGTCGCGCTACTCTGTGTATTAATCATAACGGTGAACAGTTTGAACAATTTTTATAATGGTTTATTATAATTTAGGTTTTAAATAGTTTTGTTATTTTTGGTAATTTATTCATGGTTGTAACGTTATACCTATTAAAATTATTTCTTGTTTAATTTGTGTTTACTTTTTAAAAATACTTCTATTATTACGAAGGATATCGTTAAGAAGTGAATAATGGCGAAAAAATTATAGTTTATAAATTATTATTTCTGATTAATAAAAGAAATAGCACAGTTCCATTAAAAAAATTCCATAGGACCCCTACGGAAATGAAAATGAAATTCCGTTTTTTCGAAAAAAAACTAAAACTACTGGTACCTATCAGTAATTCAAACAACAATTTTTTGCTTTACAGACAAGTCTACAACCTTACTAATAATTTCCATAGCCTACTTAGTAATTTTCTTACATCTCATTCATCTGACGCGGCCATTTTGAAAAAATTTAAAAGTTGTTAGTATCTCACTTATTTTTTGGAATTTTTTACATCTGAAAAAACTGTTGGACTTAGAAACTTATGCTTAATGAGAAACCACCAAAAAATATAGTCATTCCATTTAAGAAAAAAAAGTTGATGTCACTTCCGGTTCAACCTATTATTGTCTAATTTATTTGTACCAAAAACCAAATTTTTAAATACAAAAACAACCAAAATATTGGGGGCGTATATTGACTCGTAGCCACCCGGTACCTACACTACATAGTGAGACAGAAAAGATGCGGATTTGTGTATTTTTCTTAATTGTATCACGCTGTCAATGAATTTCTAATCTTAACACAGGTTAAATAAATAATGTATTAATTAAAAAATAAGTGGATTATGTAAATTGTGATATATCACCATTTTCTCACCACATTTCTTCTACTTTCTCAATTTGTTTAATTATGGAAAAAATATTAATTATTTCCACCAGAACAAAGATAACAAATTTTAATTTCATTATCTGCTATTTCGTAAAATTGATTTACACTGCACAGCAAAACCAATTTCAAGATAGTGGTTGCGTTACGATATACATACATACCCTCCAGTAATCTGGCTTCTTTGATACCTCAAGTGCACAGGTAGACTAATGGATATTCTATCAATGCTACTGTTATTCAAGTATATGTACGCTGTATGTTCGGTGGCCTCGTGAGCAGGAGCCTCTACATCCACTTTTCCCTCGATGTGTAGTAAGAGCTGAAAACAATTAGCAATCAATGTTTGTCTCGAGAACTTTTTATTTTAGCACCTTTTTCTGCTTTTTATACAAAGTTATATTTTTATGTACTGTGGTGAACAATAAATAATGGGTCAAGTGTTATAAAGTATTTTTGCTAAAATTTAGTTGTGTACGTCCAACTTTAACATTTGTGACATTGTCATTTATTTGTCAAAATAAAGCTGGTATTATTGCTAAAGCAGAAGATGGTTGGTTAATGAGATTAATTGAACTGTGTTATACAGATTCGGAAAATGCAGTTTAGGGTTTAGGAATAACGATGTAATTGACCACGTTCCGCTAGTTCCATAAATCGTGAAAGCAGAGACACACAATGAACTGAATTTAGTACGGCATGAACAAAGGATGGATGCGGACGTAGGTAATAATTTCTATATGAAACGAGAAAATATCTCTTCGTCAAAAGTGAAGAAGTTATTTGTCACATTTTTGACAAATAATTTCTTCTATTGAAAGCATTTCTGCAGTTTCTTTTTTAGCCGTAAATGCCATGGGAATAAAATCTCTGTTCTCTCCCTCTCTCTCTCTGAATCTATCTATTCTTATTAAAACCGAAATGAAAATAGAACATTAAAATAAAATTAAATAACTCGGAAACTAAAATCAAGTAATAATTACCAAAAAATAAATTATTCTTATTAAATTACAAAAACAGAACATTAAAATAAAACTAAATAACCCTCAGAAACTAAAATCAACTATTAATTATCAAACAATAAATGAATGTAGTAAGGATTCAAACAAACCACCTTCTTGTGACAAACAATAGCCAAACCGATTATACAATGAACCTCTCATATCATTGAGTTAATTTGGAGTAATGCTTGCACAAAGTTGGATAAGTTTTTCCCGTAATTCAACTAAATTATTGGCTTGTTCAAACACATGTTTGTACGCGGTTTCCTTTAAAAAGCCCCACAGAAAGAAATCATGGGGTGCTAGATCAGGTGACCTGGAGGGGCCATTTCATCATTCCCCTCGTAGCTATTAAATGATTGGGAAATGCTCTTTCCAGAAAATTAATAACAGTTAAGGTATTGTGACTTGGGCAGCCGTCTTGTTGAAACCAAATGTCGTCAAAGTTGACAGGAAGATTTTGAACTGAAGGAATTATTTGGTTTTGTAAAAGCTCTAAATATTTATTGCCATTTAAATTGTCATCGATTAGCAGTGGGCCTATACTATGATTGTCTAAAATTCCCGTCCAAACGTTCAACTTTTGAGGATACTGAGTTCGCACAGCAACACTGAAATGTTTATTTTTTCGAGACCAATATTGTACTACGGATGGATTGTGTATCCTATGTAATGAAAAGGATGATTTGTCTGTAAACAATATATTCTTTAAGAAGTTTTCATTCTCATTCACTTTATTTATCATGATTTCACAAAATTCCATCCGTTTGAAATTATCCTCGGGAAATATTTCTTGCGTTGTTTGAACTTTAAAACAACTGTACCCATTTCTTTATAAAATATTTCTTACAGTTCTTTCCTTCATGTCAACTTCATCAGCAATTTGTCTGCTAGAACAAGGTTCACTAGTTTCAACAAGTGCACAGACATTAGTTTCGCGAATTTCACGTTCTTTGCTCATTTGTTGATGACGGGGTTCGGGTTGACAGCATTTTTTACAATAATTCACGACACACCCGAAATTCTCAAATTTTTTAATAATGTATGAAATTATGCTAGCTGAGGGGATTGGTCTGTCTTGATCTGCCACAGTAAATAAATTTATTGTGTCATCAGTGGAATGGCCCCCGAAGTACCACTTCACAATTTGCACTTTTTCTGCAGCTGTATAAACACACGGCATTTTAATAACGAAATCGAGATTAATTTCATTTATTCCCACACGTCTAAACAGCTACGCTATTAAAAGCAGAATGGATGCGCTTGCGCTGTTCTCAACTCGTCGCAGTTAAGCGATGGACCAATGCCCTGCATTGTTCTATGAGAAGGCGTGGTTTATCTGCGCAGAAACAAGTTACGTACCTAAAACTAAATTTGCTGAATCTGTACATAATCAAAGATCAGGAATTTTATCTCACAAAAAGTTAAGGATTAATGGCATAAAACTGCCATGTATCGTGTGCATCACGTGATAATGTGAATTTTATTTCATTTTACAACGTTAATACGTATAACCTATTTTTATCGGAAATCTACTAAGTACATTTGAAACTAACAATTACCTATAAACACAGTTGATTTTTTATATTTGCAATGTTAAAGGCATTCGACCCCAACCAAGTATCAACATTAAATTCCAGTGTTCGGAGGTATTTTTGTTTTTTACTTATGCGGTTTTATCTCCTTTAATTATACGATGCCGCCGAAATTGTGAAACACTTCAAAATCGCTTTTCAGCTACACTGTGGCAATTATTGACATTTACATCAATATTTAATAAAGGCAAACCATAGTATACATCTAGCCATATGTATGTACATATGTATCTACAAACCTAGTGTGAAATTATACAGAGTAGGAGGTATACAAAAATGTCTAGTGCTTCTGAGGCTGCAATACACATGTGGATTTGTGATTCCCCAGAACTGCAATTTGATGGAACAGATCTTTATTGTAGCAGTTGCAACAAAACAATTTCTTGGACATCTAAAACATATGTTAATAGACATATTTCCTCACAAAAGTCTATTAGTGCTAGTGGCTCTACCGATTGTGACAATCAACGTAGTTTTAATTTAGATTTAGTGGAAGTGATGGTGGTATGTTACATACTGTGGTCAAAACTTTCAGACAATTTTTGGAAAAGTGTATTAGTTGCAAATATAACAATGTTCAGGTGCCGCTGGAAATGACACGAAGAAAATATTTATCAATGGAGTGTAATAATGTTAACAAATGACAAAAAATGTCTTCTGAGTTTGCTGGGAAATGTTGATAACTTAATATCCAGTGTAAAGAAAGTTTTCCTGAAACCACTACATCATGTACGGTTATTTAAAGAAATACTTCCAAATACGCCATTACCTCCAGCGCCCATTATAACATGGTGGGGAACTTGGCTAGAGGCTATTTTTGCCATTTTGAAATCATCAAACTAGTAGTAGTGCAGTTGAATCCAGATGACACAGTTGTTATTTCAAAGGCTCAACAGGTATTTATGAATCCAACTGTCCAAGAAGATCTGAAGACCATACACGGAAGTTTTTCGCGAATTCCTCTAGCTATACGGGACCTTCAACATATGCCATCAAAATTTACTGTAGTTGATGCAATAAACATCGTGTTTGATCTCTGACAACATATTTTTCAATTATCTAAAGAAATCGCTGACAGGGTTCAAACAAAATAGAAGTAGACATTTCCACACCAGGCATCAATACGGCGACTTTAAGAAATCTCACATATTTTAAGTACGCCCCGATGATATCTGTTAACGTTGAGCGGTTTTTTCTCATTATAAATGGAGTTTTAATGACAGACGAAGAAGGTTAACTTCTGAATATATAAAACAAATTAATAATATAGGGTCGAAACAAGACATAGGTAATTACAGAAACATATCCTTGCAATCACAGTTTGCAAAAATTATAGACTACAGCTATTATGTAAGACTTAACAAATTTGTTACGCAGTACTATCTAATACTAAATTATCAACATGGATTTAGACCGGGAAAATCAACAACAATGGCAATAGACGAATTATGCAACAATATACTTGAAAATCTGAACAAGAAGCGATGCCTGGTTGCCATCTTCTTTGATCTGACTCGGGCATTCGACACAGTTAATCATGATATACTCGTAGAGAAATTGTGTCGAATGGGAGTTAGAGGGGTGGCTAGTGACTGGGTTGCCTCCTATTTGAAAAACAGACACCAAATTGTGGACATAGATTCTACAAAATCACAGCCTACACTAGTTCCTATGGGGGTACCACAGGGCTCAACACTTGCACCCTTGTTATTTATTATACTTGTCAGTGACATACATAGCTGCAAAACACCACAAAAAATGACCATTTATGCAGATGATACAAGTCAGATAATAGCTGAGCACAAACTTTCACTGTCAGTGGAGGCTACAAATGCTGCAACAGAAGAGTTTCCAGGCTGGTGTTCTGACAATGGGCTACTCGTTAATGTAAATAAAACTGTTTTTATGATTTTTCAACAAAAAAACATCAACTATGACTTCTGTCCTATAATAAAGCTCAACCATATGTCTATAGAAGAAGTTAACCACTTCAAGTATTTGGGGTTGAACATGGACAAAAAGCTGACTTGGGAAAATCACGCTGATACAGTGGCTTCTAGAGTAAGCACTCTCTGTTTCGTCTTGAGGCAACTGTATAAAACAGCTTCTCCGCAGGTGCTTAAAGTGGCATACTTTGGACTTGTACAATCAGTAATATCATATGGGCTATGTTTCTGGGGCAACTCGGCACATATGTTGAAAGTATTTACTATGCAAAAAAAAGTAATAAGATGTCTTACAGGATCTCATCATAGAGCATCTTGCAAAGATATATTTAGATCTTTGGAAATACAAATATTACCATGTCTTTACATATACTTAGTAGCTGTAAACATAAAAAAGAATGAATCACAATATCTAAAAAACAATATGATACATGAACACTACACACGAAGGGGGAATGAACTGAGATTACCTTTTTCCCGATTGACCGTTGGTCAAGATTCGGCAAGTTATCAGGGAATCATCCACTATAATCACGCAACCAGGTTGCTTGGTAATTGTAATTATACTGCTTTTAAATCTGCCTTATTCAACTATTTATCAGTAAATGCTTTTTATTCTGTTGAAGAATTTTTAGATTCTAATCTTTAAATGTATAATCTAATGTAATTTTATATTTATTTATATATGTGAGTACATAGCCGTATTGTGTGTGATGTATGCTTGTATTTTTGTCTGTTTGTATGACTAGTCTAATAAGATTTATTTCATCAATTTTATAATTGTGATTGTAAGTTTTTACAGATGAATAAATTTTATTATTATTATTATTATTACTATACTTTTATATTCGTTATAGGTCATGGAAAATTACATGTGTGTTGCTTTAAGGTAGTGAAAAATACATGTTTGATTGATATTACTCAATCTATTATCTACAAAAACAAATACCACAGTTTCACCGATGAAGAATTATTGCTCGACTAACGGCTTAGCTTTAAATAATTTAAAAACCAACCTAATAGTATTCTCTATAAAGCAAATTGACATCAACTCATTAGTAAGAGCTAATAATAAAACCATCATACAAAACGATGCTATAAAGTAATTTGGTGTACATATCGACTCACATTTAATATGGAATGATTACCAATACCTCCTCTTCAAGTGAGTGTTAATAATAAATTGAACATCCCATAGTCCAGACCTTAACCCTGTGGAAGAATTATGGAGACTACTCTTACGAAATGTCCAACACCGAAATATGAGATCACAGAATGCCCGAGAATTACTGGAATCAATAAATAATGCGTGGAAAAACATTACCAATGATTAATGCATGAGTTTATTAAATTCTATGTCTGGATGACGAGGTCAGCAACGGTAACTCCTGCTGTCGAAACCATTTTCTAGATCTATCATCAACACAATGCCTTTACGCTAGTGACATGGCAAATTTTGTTTTTAGGATGAAATTTAGTATTAATAGAGCAATATAATTACATATTTATATACATACTTTTCTTGTGCGGTTCAGTTCTGCTACTTCATCGGGATACACGTACATTCCCTGTGAGACGTCCAATCTTAGGCATAATTTGCACCCCGAATTGCTCCACACCTCCAGGGAAGGTGACAAAGTTTCAATCAGCCATCTTATGTCTCTGTTAAAATTAACATACTTAATAAATATTAATATATTGTAAGTCATTGCATGACCAAATTCTAAGGACATTCTATACTCGTAATTCCAAAATGTTCCATTTTCAAGATATAGAGTATTGAATTTGTTTAATGTTCATTTAAAAAAAGCATTGATAGGATCATTGAGAAACTTGGTCAGATCAAAGCAGCAACTTTTAGCTTTTGCCCTTATCCAACACAGTTGTGTAGAAGCAGAAATGGAGTCGAGTGATTAGAATTTGGCCAAGATCAGAGTCATCCCGTTGAAAAATTTCCGTTACTCCTATTCGCCAACGCCCGAATGCATATTACGACTAGATGGCTGAGGTTAATTCTCTACATTTTTTTACTTTTTATCAGCAAATACACAACTACGATAACAAAATATAAATATTTTTGTCAAGTTACTGACCTGTGAAATCCTTCATTTTCGACCTTTTGGGTAATGGAAACGTCCAATTTTAAACACTCAGGATCACCATTAATGCCATGATTTTGTATTACCAGCGATATCAGCAATAAAAATACAGAGGTTATCATTCCGATAAAATATTTAGTACCTAACTACCTAGTTACAAAAAACTTTCACAATATTACGATAAATTCCAATGACGCATGGATGAATTTAAAGCCATTATACAATTATTCTTAATTTTTCCTACATCTTGTAGAAATAAAACATTTTTAAATTCAAATTTTAAAAAGCAAGGTTAAGAATATTTAAATCGGGTACTGTCAGTTCGGTTTTCACATTCGCAAGACGGGTGCCTCTTTCTAGGCGCATTTTTGCGAACACCAGTTTGATACGCCAAACCTGTTTAGATACTGACGTCATCTACAGAGTTACTATCTAAAGTACTTAGTATCCTTTTAAGGTGATGCATAGGATATATGCTGAATAATAGAAGAGTGGCAGTTATCACACATGGCTAATTTGAAAAATAAGAAAAGTTTCTTTTTGAATTGTTGAATAAGGCATGACGTAAAAGATAGCCAACCCCTGTTAGATCGATAAAAATATGTCAGAAGAGTTCAATGAACCCGAGCCCGTAACAATAAATCCTAATTTGTTCGAAAAGTGGCCTTACAAATCTAAAACTTGTTTTATTGGGTTCCATTAACACCAATATTATTCGTCAGTATTAAACATACATTTTAATGCTTAGATAGATTACTTGGACATTCACGAACATACATTTTTCATGTCTGGACACTAAGTAGCGGCAATTCCCGAAGGACAAGTTATGAGGGGTTTAAAAATATGAACTATTAGCAATAAAATAGTCTTATAATAATGACATTAGATAACAAGTAGGCAATTTTCATGGAACAACCGATTGAATATCGAGTTCACTGGGAAAAGAAAGTATGCAAGATAAAAAGAAGTATTTATGGGCTTAAACAAGTAGGTAAAGTTTGATATAAGACACTTGAAAATATATAAGAGACATTACTTCGTACAGAGTAGTTCTGATCCTGCACAGTGAGCTAGAATCAGAATTATGCGAGTAATATTAAAAAAATATCAACATTTTATTTTGGCCTAGAGAGCAATACATACCCAAGCTTGTAGCTAGGGGGTGCCCAGCACCCCTGGGAAAATTTAGGTGTCCACACCACCGGTAAATGATAGGAAAAAGTCAACTGGTAGTGATCTAGAAAAATTATCTACATCCGTTGAAATCTCATACGCACCCCCTACAATTTATTTCTGGGTACAAGCCTGTAAATACCATGTAGAAAACGCTCCAGCTCTTTTTAGAATACAAGTTTATAACCTCAGGTAATTTTGTTCTTCTTTGTCGAACGCCAGGGTAGCTCTTAGCGGGAAAAAATTACAAAAATCTTTTATTATTCGAGATATATCGATATTTCGAGAAAAAGTCGTTCTCATGCTCAACGAGGGGTTCTGCAGTAACGATCTCATTCTCATTTTCTGTATAAAGAGTTGTCCTATATCATGCTGTAAAGGAACTGTAACGCTTTTATTAATGTTAAGGGTAAATAAATGCCTTTAAAATAATTGCAGTTTTGTAGGTTGTTTTTTTTCAAAATAAGTTTACAGAAATGACATACGGGAATCGATTACTAACAATTTTTAACGAATTTACAAAAAGAAATGTTTGTCCCACGACTTTCTGGAGCCCAGAAGAAATTAAAATTGGCAAAATTATTTAAAAAAACATACTTAACCTTAAAAAAATTTAAAGCCATTTGTTAACCCTTAAAATTAACAAGACTGTATGTATGATAGTACAACTCTCTATAAAAAAAAACGGGATGTAACGGTTTACAGCGGGTATGTAACCCTTACCCACGACAGAGTCGAACTTAATATTGTGCGTCAGTGTATCATGGAATATCGAATTCGTAAATGCTCCACAAATATAAAAGGTGTTATTCCTAGCTTGACACAAGCAAAACAGAGTAGAATTCATTAATTTACCAGTGTACCAAATACCTATTTATTCACCAAAGACAGTACTTCTAAATTTCTACTGTTAAGTATTGTGCACGAAAATTTTAAGTACGGTTCTGTGGGATGTCACTCATGCCAACGAGACAGAGATTAATGGTCACTTTTTATGGCTTTCTTTACATGCATCAAATATTTGTAGTCGACTATACGCAGATTACTTGGATGATCGGTAGCTTGATGCGTCATAAGTGAAGAGTCTGATTGTTCTAATCTGTTCTAAAAGTACCATTAATTTGTTTGGACAAAATAGTTAAACAGTACCTATATCAACTGAATTGAACATTAAGATTAACTATATAGCTTCAGCGATATTTTTGGGTCAAAGGACATCATTATATTTTATATTTTTATGGTAAATATTGTTATTACAATGTTTACTTACAGCAGTAGCAACATTTGATTACATATAGCGCAATATAAATCATCACTTATTTCATCACATAAGAAGCCATAACTTTAAATTGTTTTTCGATAATAATAATGCCTCCTTACTCAGAAAATCAACCAAAATCGACTTTGGGGATAGTTCCTCCACCTACAAGGTTTAAAGGTGCTGCCCTAACTGTTGACCTTTGGCTTGATGAAAAGAAAGACACAGATGGTGCCGAAGGATATTGGCGAGTGCACGATGGACTCTACGATTTAACAGATTTCATCAAAAAGCATCCTGGTGGTGAGGAATGGATACTATTATCAAAGGTAATTATTCTCCATGCATTACCATTTTTATCTCAATCAATTTTAAATTTTTTTCTATTTTAAATTTTCAAATTTTTTTTTTTAATAGATTCCGAAGGTCACGAAACGTTAATATTTTAAATTTGAAAAAAAATATTTTTTTTCCATCACCCGCTTTATAAAACATTGTCAAAATTTCAGAATTTTTTTCTATTTTAAATTTTCAAAAAAATTTTTTTTTTTTGAAATAGGTTTAGGAAGTCACAAAACGTGGACATTTTAAATTTGAGCGAAAATAATTTTTTTCCATTATTTATTCCCTTTAGACGGTCCACCCTGTATATTTTCTAGCGAAAGCCTAACCATTTCTTCGATTGCAGTGACGTCAGCTACCTACCAAATTTGATTGTTCTCCGTCAAGTAGTTTTTTAGTCAATGCACCGACAGACCGACAGACATTACCGACGTAATCTACATGATAGGCGAGTCTGTCTGGGATTTTTCCCAAAAATTTTCTATACCATTTGAGTTAACCACGGACTCTTATAGGAAAAATTCCGCTGAACAAGATTTTCTTAGAAAAATTTTCCTAAACCGCGAGCTTCACGGTCAGTTAATTGCTTAAACAATTTTTTTTTCGTTTTTATTTAATAAAATGAAAACGGTTTGACGGATCCGAAAAAATTTTAATTCAATCGAAAGATATTTTCAAAACGGGTCGTTTGGTGCCAGGTACAACTCATTTTGTCAACCCGTTCATTTGTTATAACCAAAATAAATTTCTTAATTACCAAATTGATTACTCCAAAACTACTGAGGTCAGGATATTGTTTTTTTTTTAAACATGCCTTTTATACCAAAGAATACACCATATTTTTTTGATCCGATATCTTCAATACTTTTTGATTGTTTAAACAATTAGCATAATTTGTTAATTAGCAAATAACTTTTTTTTCGAAAGTTTGATCGACTTCAAACCAACTTTAAACGATAAATATTGATGTAGGGCATAACCCCCATAGAAGTCTGCACGAATGCAACTTTTTGCTTTTGTTTATTTAAAGTTTAAATTAATTTTGCAAATTACCAAATGGAATATCTCGGCTTTGGGTAAGCGTACCGAAATGGGGTTTTGTGCATATGAAAGTGCTTGCAAAAAGGAAAATTTTGAGACCAGAACGACCTTGATCGGATAACCGGAACCGGAAATAAAAGTGACATTGCGTGTGAGGGGCTAATTTGTTTATTAACAACTTTTTGGACAGGAGGTTTTTTGCAAATGAAAGCTAACAAGTTTTTTCATCAACCACAAAAAGTTCCAAAAAAATATTCAATTCCTGAAGAATTATACGCGTTTTTGGCCGTTAAAAAATCTCGCCCGCTACGTGAAAATAGTAAGATTTGACGCGTAATGAGGTGGCGGGGTCGATCCTCGGTGTGGGCAAATTTTTGTTGTTGTCAAATTCACTTTTTTTTCGTGTAATAAAATATTTCCTATAATAAAATCATTTTAAAATTGTAAGTCGCTAGCAACATCTAGGCGCAGAATTTAGAATTCATCTTTCACACTGCTCACTCTTAAAGGCAGATTAATGATTCTACACGTGTAAAAAATATCAGAAAATGTATGTTTTCTTATCTCTTAGGGAACCGACATCACCGAAGCCTTCGAGGTTCACCATTTGACAACAATACCCGAAGAAACATTGAAAAAATTCTTCGTAAAAAATGCAAAGACCAAAAGAAATGCCCCGTTCACTTTCAAGGAAAATGGATTTTATAGGACGTTGAAACGGGAAATCGCAAAAGTAATAAAAGACGTTCCCAAACAACCGTCAAACAACTCAAACTTCTTCAGCGATTCTCTACTCTTCTTCCTATTTTTCTTCTCAATTTTATCGGTTCGATATTGGAGTTATGGCTTGGGCGTAGTATCAGGATTATTCCTGGGAATGTTGACAATAGCAGCGCATAATTACATTCACAGGAAGGACAACTTCAGGATGTATTATTTCCAGTTCTCGCTACAGCAAGTAAGGTTAGTATTCTTATCTCTTGTCCTTTTCCAGTGTCTGTTCCCAGGTAGTAGGCGTCATTTTTTGTTTAGACTTTACGTCATTTTAACCTTAGAAGTGACTTGAAGTTATTGTAAGTCTCGTCAGAATGTTACATCCCAAATACGTAATTTTGTGACATTAGATTGAGGACATGTATGGTAGGCCTGTATGGTATTTTAAATAATGATAATAATAATAATAATATTACTCTTTATTTAAGTACCTAGACGTGCATTACATATATATTAAAAATAGACTAAAACAATGGTTTTCAATAATTAGATGGAAACCTAGTCACCAGATTTTATTAACGTGCGTAGGTACGGGGAGCTACCAACAAAAAAAAATATATTGATAACTTAGTCAACACATAATCTATGTAAATATAATAGTTATAAAATAATAAAATACGCTTTATAAATACACCTTTTGATGAATACTCATATTATACTGTTGTCAAGAATCTATTTGTCACTGTAATCTTTCATCAATAAAAGTATTATTATTATTATTATTATTATTATTATTTTTTTTTTTTTTAAGGTTTTAGCAGCGTCGACTTCCAAGGCCATTAGCTGCTTCTACCATGAGGTTTTATTCAGATAAGAATACACACACACATACATATTTTGTGTGCACATTCCACTTCTGATCAGATTTTCTTCAACAAATTGGTTGTTTTCAAAAATTGCATTATTTTATATGCATTTTCATTTCTCAGGCAGTCTTCAATATTATCTGGAAGGTTCACTTGCTGACGAACATTTGCAAATTCTTCACATTCTAAAAGTATGTGCTTAACTGTTTGTTGTTCTCTACATGTTGGACAAATTGGTTGTCTATCTCCTCGTAGCAAATGGAGAGATGTTATATGTGTGTGTCCAATTCTCAATCTTGTTAAAGCTACCTGTTCACGACGTGTTAGTTTTGGTAATTTCCAAGCTGAGCATGATGGTTTATGTATCTTTAACTTAGAATTAGTATTATTCCATACATGTTGCCAATTACTGAATATTATTGATTTTAATGAGGTTTTCACATCATCTGGTCGAATAGGTATATCTTCTATTGTTCCGTTTTCGGCAGCATCACGTGCTGCTATATCAGCCGCTTCATTTCCCTCAATCCCTGTGTGCCCCGGCGTCCATAGAAACATCACCACCTTTTCTTGTTGTTTTAACGCGTGTGTTAGGGAGATAATAACGTGGGTCAGTGGTAAAAACGTTTGATAGGGATTGTAAAGCACTGAGTGAATCACTACAAATAACGAAATGTCTGTGCGTGCTGTATTCGACAAATCGTAACGCTTGCCAAATGGCATACAACTCTGCAGTATAAATGCTTGCCAAGGGGTTTAGGGTCCATTTATGAGAATTGTTCTCACAAAAGAAAGCACTGCCTACACCACGATCTGTCTTAGAACCGTCCGTATATATAATGATATGATTTTCATGTCTACTAATAAATTCTCGGAATGCCATAACATATATGAGAGAAGTTGTGCTTGCCTTTCTTAGGCATGTCGACTCTATGTAAATATCGGGGGGTTTAATCATCCATGGGGGGATTTCGGTGGGCTTCAGTGTATACATTTCTGGTATCGTGAAATCTAGTTTATTAATAATTTCTTTCATTCTGATTCCTGTTGGTCTGGTGATAGTTGGCCTAGAGTGGAAGATATCATATACATCCTCGTTTTCTAGTATTGTATAATTTGGGTGATGTGGTTGGGCTAGAATACCTACACTATAACTTAATAAGAATCGTTCTTTCACAAATCTTAATGGCGGTACCCCAGATTCACAATAAATAGATAGCAAGGGACTTGTACGGAAAGCTCCGATTGCTAATCGCAGTCCTTCAGCATGTATCGATTCGAGGATCTTTAATCTCGATTTACGGGCGGAAGAGTATACCATACATCCATATTGAATTTTTGAAAGGACTAAAGCTTTTTATAACATTAGAAGAATTTCTCTATCGGATCCCCAATTAATATTTGATAGACATCTTATAATGTTCAGTGCTTTTCTGCATCTAACAGATAATTCATCAATATGCTTTCCCCAGTGTAATTTGCTGTCAAAGTGTAAACCTAAAAACTTCACATTTTCTTTCACTTGTATTAGGTGATCTTTAATATAGAGAATGGGGTGATTGTGTGGCTTTCTTAGACGACAAAAGTGAACACAAGTAGTTTTTGAAAGAGGAAAACGGAAACCCCTTTGTTCCGACACATCTACAAGTCTATTAATTGATAGTTGCAGTTTATTTTGCATATCTTCCATACTTTTTGATGAGAAATATATTGCCAGGTCGTCCACGTAGAGACATTTTCCTATTTCTGGATCTAGTGTTGCTATTAAGGCATTTACTGCAATGGCGAATAAAGTAACGCTTAAGGTTGAACCTTGTGGTATGCCGTTTTCAAGATTGTGAGATTCTGAAAGGACGTTCCCTATGCGAACTTTAAAATGACGACTTTGGAGGAAGCTGCGTATGAAACATGGAAGATTTCCTTTAATTCCCCATTTGTGCAAAGTTTCCAGGATACTATATCTCCATGTCATATCGTATGCCTTTTCAAGGTCAAAGAATACCGCGACAAGATGTTTTCTTTCGGCGAAGCTATTTTGAATGGCATTTTCTAGACATACAAGATTGTCGGCAGTAGAGCGGTGTTTGCGGAAACCCATTTGATGTGGTGATAGAAGATACCTACTTTCTAGTATCCACACGAGACGGAAATTTATCATTTTTTCCAAGAGTTTGCTTAAGCAACTGGTCAGTGATATGGGTCTATAGTTAGATGGGTCTTTTATATCTTTACCATATTTTAATATGGGGATTATTATTGATTCTCTCCATTTCTCTGGGTAAATTCCTTCAGACCATATTTTATTAAAGATATCTAGTATTTTAGTTTTTTCAGGTGTTGGAAGTTGCCTAAGCATTTCATACATAATGAGGTCAGCTCCTGGAGAAGAATTTTTTGATTCTTGCAATGCATGCTCAAATTCTATCAGAGTGAATGGTTCATTATACTGAGAGATGTTGATTTCGGAGAAGTCTAACTCAGTTTCTGATCTGTTCTTAATTTGGAGAAAGTGGGGATCATAGTTGAGAGAACTTGTTTTCTCAAAATGGGCAGATAGGGCTTCTGTAACTTCTTGTTGTCCATGCACCACTTGGTTTTCAACAAGCAGCGTGGTAGGGGGGTCAGGTAATTTTTTCCCTGCGATGGCACGAACTTTTTTCCACACTTCCGTTGTCTGTGTTTCGGAAGTGATTGACGATACATAATTTTCGAATGATGTTTTTTTACTAAACAGAATAGCACGTCTGGCTTTGGCTCTTGAGCATTTGAATTTTATGAGATTTTCTCTAGTGGGAAATCTTCTAAAAATATTTAAGGTACGCTTTTTTTCCTCAACTGCTTTCTGTACCGTATCATTCCACCACGGGACAGTATGCTTCTTTCGTGTTCCTCCTGTTGTTGGAATACTTTCTTTAGCAGCACTAATAATTGATTCTGTGATAGTATTAACAGACTCTTCTATATCAGCTGTTAGTTCAAATGGTTTTAGTTTGTCTTTAAATAGGTTCCAATTTGCACGTTCTAATTTCCATCTTTTTGTAACTGTAGATTCCATGTTGTCAGTGGCAGTATTTATTAGGATTGGATAGTGATCACTATATAATTCATCTTCTAATGTTCTCCAAGAAAATATATAATATAATATGTTATGAGAATTAAAATCGCCTACTATTAAGTACGGTGTGGGTAGCTGCCGTACAAGATCTTTTAAATCGTCTATATCCCAATTAACATCAGGAAGATATATATTACAGATTGTTATTTTTCTAGGAAGTGACACCTTTACAGCAACCGCCTGTAACCCAGTATGCAAAGTCACAGGTTCGGTCACATAGTTATTTTTAATAAATATGACTACTCCCCCCCTGGCTCGCATGTCTGGTATGAAGTCTTTTCTAAAGGAATTATATCCTCTCAAATTAAAATTTTCCTCTGGTCTGAAATGAGTTTCCTGTAGACATACACATGTGGGCAGGAACTTTACTAAAATCGCCCAGTTTCTTTTTTGGTTTTTTTCTAATTTCTGCGACCAACGAGCTTTAGGAGGATTCATCTCCCGATGACAGGGAGGGTAGATCTCCTCTTTTACATTTGTCTTTGGACGAAATCGCTTTCTGATTTGTAGTGGGAACTTGAGAAATAGACACAGTTCTTTGACTTTTTGATGTGGGCTGTATTGCACCTTCTTTAACAAGTAGAGATAATGCTGCAACAATTTTAGGTACTAGCTCTTCGATAAGGGAGGAAAGATCTGTTTTGGCTGGAGAAGCTGTAGCTGCTGCATACGATATATTGGGATTGGGTGTTATTATGATAACTTTCTTTTTAGCTTCTATATATGATATTTTTTCTTTAGTTTTCAATTCTTGAATAGCAGCCTCTTGTTTGTAAATAGGACAATTGCGAGATCGTGCAGAGTGTGAACCTTCACAATTAACACAGGATAATGGCTCCTCACAAGGTCTACCCTCATGGAGAGGTTTTCCACACACACAGACTTGTTCTTCATTGCACCGGAGAGAGGTATGTCCAAACTTTTGACATCTAAAACAACGCATAGGAGATGGAATGTACATTCTGACTGGCAGTGAATAAAATGCTGCTTTGATTCGTTTTGGCAGAACGGGATTATTAAAAGTAAGAATATGGTTGGGCGAGTCGACCAGGTTTCCTTCTTTTCTTACTTTGATGCGCCTAACTTCTATCACGCCTTAATCTTTTAGTCCCTCTAATAAGTCTTCAACGGAACAGTTCAAAAGATCTGGACAATATATAACTCCTCTTGATGTATTCAGGTTTTGATGTGGAGTGACCTCTACAGAAAATTCTCCTAGTTTTTTTAGTTCCAGAAGTTTCCTGGATTGAGCAGCTGAAGTTGTTTCTATCAACAATCCATCTTTGATTTTCCGGACATTTTTTGGACTTCCAGCAAAACTATATATATTCTTCTCAATGATGAAGGGATTCACTTTGGTGAAGTCTCCTTCAGTCCTCTTTACGACCAAGAACCGAGGGGAGACCCCCGTCTCTTGGTTCGTATTATTTCGGGGTGATTCTTGTAGTGGATCCCCTTCCACATCCCTATTTTTAGAGGAGGACGCCTCTTGAGGTTTTGGTTTATTTACAATATTCATGCAAATCCCACGAGTGGGGACGAAATCAGTTCTAACATGGCAGTGCGCCCTTACCATGCCAAGGCTATCTTCCAACCGGAGGTCGCCAGGTATCCGGAGGCAGCCGTTTGCGACTCACTAACGAAGAGCAATTCATCCATCAGCACGGCAAACACTTTGGATTTCGGATTATTTTTTCGGGGTTTACTCCCCTAGATCCATCGTGTTCTGTAGGAACAGGGTAACCTCTAGTCGGATGTGGTTCTTCACCACGCACGATGGTCTTGCAAGTGCAGAGGCTGTACGTTGCGCATAACACTTACCAGGGTGCTTCTTTTCAGTTCTCCCCTACGGCCTTACCGGCTTGGGTGGCCCTACCAGGAGTTAAAAACTCACGCTGGCATCGCCCGTAGGTTCGTAAAACCTACTCAAGCACCCCTTACCTCTATTATTATTATTATTATTATTATTATATTTAAAAAAAGAATAAGAAAAATACGACATACACAAAAAGAAACATTATAAAACAGCGATACAATATTTATCACCAGCGTTAAAGGGTAGTACTAAAAAATTCTTGCAGACTGTAAATTGCTTTTTGTAATAGTTTTTTTTAATTTTAGTTTAAACGGTTTTAAACCAGCTGTTTTTTCAAAATAATTGGGGAGATGATTGTACATCTTAATGGGCATAACTGTCACACTATTGCTAGTATCACAGATATTGTGTTTAGGCAATAAAAGGCTATATTGTATATTTCGATCGGAAAACTGGATATGTATACGGATTATCCGAAAAGTTGCGTTTTATCGGTGACAGAGTTGATATTAGGATGGTATTTCAAACAAACAACACTTTAATCTATTCTGACAAAGACGAAACCGAAGAACCATGAGCAAAATTTAAGAAACTACATTTATAGTATTCAGTGGCGGCTCATGATATTGTCTGCAGAGGAGGCTTGATATTCTGAAAGACAACTGATGTGCAATATGACTACAATTTGTACATTTCCCCACCACCCCTGAGGTATTACAACGGCGCGTTACATTTTTTTGCCGTGGGTTGTTCGCCAGGATACCGATTCACGACTTGAGAGAATAGAACTAATAAAAGAATAGAATTAAAAGGAAATAGAAAATATGATGAGATGAAAAAATCATTCTCATGAAATTCTCGTTCCTACGACTCGAGTATCGGTATCCAAAGGAGTCCTACTATCCCAGTTGTAATTAAATTATATAACTTTTAATAAAAATAAAAATAGTTTTGGTAAAAAAATTAGTGTTTTTCTACAAACAAAAAATTGTATTCATTATCACTGCCAGGCGTGTAAAATTATAAGTTTTAATAAAAATTAAAATAGTTTTGAGAAAGAAGTTATATAAAAAAAATATAACCGCGGAACTCTATATTATGGAGAATTATAAAAAATATTTCCTAAAAAATCAATAACACAAATAAATATTTTTTCTAAAATAACAACTACCTATATTAATCTCTGCTTTAAACCCTGAATATTTTTATAAATGAGTGGTAACCTGCGATTTTTGGAACTAGCAAAATGGTTGATTATTTCATCATAAAATGAATCGCGTTTCCTCAATTCTGACAAAAAACGTTTTTCTATTGAAATAAGCGATACATTTGAAAGGCGGTCTTGACTCATTTTGTTTCTAGTAAAAATGTTTTTATGCGTTTAAGTGCTGAAAATGATCATTCTACAGAAGCTTACCGGAATTGTCTCAAAAAATAGTGGCGTTATTCAAAAAATTATCTAATTTTGGGTCATAAGTTTTTAAAAAATCTACCAGCTCTTTGAAATTTCCTTTATTGCACGATTCTCGTTTTTCGTCATGTCCTCGGAAAGAATTTTCTTGTAAAGATAACTATATAACGGCATCTATTAACCTCTTTAATATTTCCCTATTCTCACGGACCTTTTCGTTAACATGTTTCTCTCTTATGTGCAGAATCCAAGAAATTTACAATATTTTGTTTGCCAAACATTTCGAATTTAATGCAAGATGAAATGTGCTCCTGGGATTTTTCGTGCCTTTCTAAACCTCGCGACAAATTTTGCAAATTATTAAACCCGGCCCTGCCCTAAATTGAGGATTGATCATTAGTAAATAATAAACATCTCCAACAATATAATTTGTTTCTAACTGTTGATGCCGTTAACCACTCGACTTTTTTATAATTGTTATCACAAAACCCTCTGTTTTGTTTACCACTATTAAAAACTAACGAAAGCATTGCTGGTGTAGACCTGGCATTTCTTTTAATCGTTACCTTTTCGTCATAAATAAGAGTAGTAAATCCATTTAATAACAAATAATCCACCACGTCTGGACAACAAGACATGTTGTTGGGAATATTTTCACCTAGAGCACTTATTTCTAGCCCGCCTATCAAATGTTTTATGTATTTATACGTCAAGTTGTTCTTAACCGGCTAAACGCAACTGTCAGACGTCAGTTCGTTTTCTTTGTGAATCACCTGACTCTTGAATGAACTGTGCACATGCGCTATAAAGAACTGAGATCTGAGGCTAGCCTCATACTTGGCTATTCCGTGTTGCTATTTTACACAGCGCAAAGAAATTCAAGGTCATTCATGTTATAACTAAATGCGGTAAAGTTGGCAGCTATTTCGTATTAGCCTCCAGCGAACCGCAGTGTTCATTCAGTAAAAGACCGGCCGACCGGGAAATATGCATACAAAGACTATCCGGACTGTAACGTTATAGGTATGTTTGTGGAAAGGAAATGCAAAAATGTTATATATAAACTGAAAATTAATTAATGAATAATAAACAATAGAAAATATTGAAAATTGAGATATACCTAATAGAAATTTCTTAAGATATTACTTTTGAAGATACGGTGGTTCTTCCAAGGGGAGGCTCGGCCTCCCCTGCCTCCCCTGACGAGCCGCCACTGATAGTATTCCGTGTGAGTGCAAAAAACATTACGTGGGTGAGTCATCCAGACCATTTAGTGTAGGGTAAACACAAAAATTATATCAGAAATAATGAAATTCAGAGGTCCAAGATCTGCGAACACGCTTGGGAGAACGGATGTAGAATAAACTGAGATTCGGCAAAAATTTTAACAAATGAGGCAGCATAGCAAAAAAAGAAAAATTAAAAATTCAGCGATAATATTATTGAATGAGGATATATGCGTGTCGAATTGTACCGTAAATGTCTGTACAACCTGATTGCTAATGTTAAAAAAAGAACTTCACAAACTTAACATTGTATAAAAATTAAAGAAACCGTTAACTATATCAACAGCTCTATGTAAATAATAAGTATCTATGGATACTGAATATAACAAACATTCTTAGAGCTGTGTAATTATCATACACAATAAAAAAGATTTGTTAAAAAAGCCTCGAAAAAGGAAACGGATTAGATTTCCGAAACGTGGGTGAAATATTTAATTTCAAGTTTTTATACCTATTTGTGTTATTTAAAAAAAAAACAACCTCTAATTGATCCTTTGACGTAAAAGTCACAGGCGTAGATGTTATTTCCCAGTAACATACTGGTTAATTGTGATATTTTGTAGATTTCCTGACCACCGACTAAAAAGAAAAAATACATGTGGTAGGAAGTCCCAAAGAATTAGAAAAAATGGAATATCGAATTTGTCAATGCTCCACAAATATATCAGATACTATTCCTGTCTTGACATAAGCAAAACAGAGTAAAAATTGTAAATTTATCACTGTATCAAATAACTATATATTTACCAAAGATAATACTGTTATTGTGAACAAAAATTTTAAGTACAGCTCTGTGAAAAATCACTGATGCTAACGAACCAGAGATTTATGGTCGGTTTTTATGTTTTTTATGTGCATTAAAGATGTGTAGTCAATTATACAACTACATCAAATTGACGTAACAAACTAACATCAAAACTTTGTTAAGAATACAACGTCACGTCATTTATTCCTCAAAATTTGTGTCAATATGACTGTATTTTGTTATCTGGGTTCATCTCTATTCTCCTTTACGCTACTCTACTCCATTACTCCCTACTCCTCTTTGCTATCTTCTAAAACACCAACTATATACAAATACCTTTAGTTGCTTTATTAACGTTTTTTTTCAGAGAATTTAGAATCAGCCACATACTAAGTCACCACCTTCACACAAATACCATCGACGACTTAGAAATGTCTATGTTGGAGCCGGTGCTGCAATATATGCCTGTTAATAAATCACCTATCAGGCGTTATGGACAGTGCTTAATACTAGCTCCACTCGTATGGATAACGTTTTTCCATGGGGCTTTAATCAAGAGGTAAGTGGCATAGACCAAGCAAAACAGACGAAAAAGGTACGCCTCAAATTTAAAAGGCGAAAATGCTTGCAAAGGCATGTAAAAATCACGTTACGCTAGCCAGACTGGCGAAAATTTGTTAATTGTTATTTTTTATGAATTTTTGAATTTAGCTTAAAAAATTATTCTACTTTTCAAAACACCTACTTGAAATTGTGGCAATTTGTGGTAAATAATGAACAATTTTTGAAAAAATTTGTCTGTCTAACAATTTTTGTTAATTAACTTTTGACCTTGTGTTATAAATTACTTTAATTTGTCAGAATTAATTTTGAATACGCATCATCAATCACCAGCATCTCATAATGCCTCGTTAAAAAAACAACTTAAGTTTAAGATCTCCTCTCTAGAGATCTAGGGACACATTTGGAACGCTGTATATCAAGCAGACCCCTACGCCTTTGACGTAAGAGACATCTTTTAATTCCTAAACAGCACGATATATGGGCCATGCGACAAGGATTAATAAACCAATAAATAGAACTTATCTTTTCGGTCGTGCGACAAACATTTAGACTTAGACAGCTTCCGTGCGAGCTGGACCTGTGGCCGTACGATGATTTTTAGCCAAATAGTCGGCGAATTCTTGATAAGGAGTCTTAGCCAGAGGCATCTCCTTCCACAAGTCCGGCGTCAAGTATGCGTAAGTTTTGGCAATAGCAGCGTACGTTGCCTTGGCAAAATTACCCAGAGTACCCGTGGAACCTCTGTTCTGTAAGATTCTTACTCGTTGCTTCACCTTCCTAGAAACCAGCCCGTTACCCTTTACTGAAAAGATAACTTTAGGGTGCACAGCTTAGAATAATATTTCCAGATGTTTATGTCCTTTTTTCAAGTTGTTTACAAACGCTTTCTGGTGATGCCAAATTCAACCGTTATATCTTAATCATATATCAATTAAATGTAATGGTCAGACCCATACTAACTTCTATCAATCGATGTAGAATTGTTCACGCCTCAATTCAACACAATTTCGCACAACTTCTTACAGTTTTAACCGAGTCTATTCGAGATTTCGTAGGATCTACATCGGCGTGCCTCCTCCAGCGCGGCGCCATCCGAAACCGAACCCCCGGGATCTCGAACAAAGGGGATGAGGCAGAAAATTGATATTTACTTTCCACAAGTATAAATTTACAAAAGGAAAAATAGAATTTCATTATTAACGAATACGTTTTTTTTATAATTATTTTAATATAATGAGTAACCTTTCTTGCGATGTGAAATTATTATCAACTCTCTTTATTTTTAGACTCATCGAAGCGTACTCTTCTAAGGGCAAGAACTTAAGAATCACAGATTTAAGCAGTTTCATATTGCCAGCAGCTATGTACATTTTAGGAGAACGCTCTTTATTGGAGAGCTTATTAATGTGGAATTTTATCATTCTTGTCGGGTCGCTGCATTTCGGCTTCGTTGGTCTACATGCAGCTCATCATCATCCAGACATTTTCCACGATGGAGATAAGCCAAGGTAAGAACTTTACGAACAAAATTTACTATTTAAAAACAATTAAATTTACTATCCACCAAGGCCATGTATGATCACTAGTAAATATTTGGCAGGTTTATTTCCTTTTTGCCAAGACCAACCATTATGATTGTATTTGATATCTTGCACTTCAAAACGGATTTTTTGCTTGGGTTTTACTCTGGCCACTCCCCTGACTACGGCCCTGACATGTACAAATATTCAACATATTTTCAATTTGCACTCTCAGCAATTGCTGTTGTTTTATCACATACTTGGCGAACGCTCGCCGATAGGAGATGCAATGGAGGAGCAATATGGTCTCGACTGCGCGCAGCGGTTGGGCATGTGAGACCTTAATTATGCGTAGGACTGACTTTGCGGCTCTATAACTTTAGAAGTATTAGTCACAGGAACCTCGTTGAGTATTTAAACTAAAGTAATTACGTCTTCTATAATTTTTATGTAGAGTTTTACAACCGGAAGCTTCAATTAGTAGTTGAAAAATGAATACGAACAATTTTTTTCTTCAAACGGCTGTAACTATTGCAAAATCAATCCTATACAAAGTGTAGTACAATCTTAGGGATTAAAAATGTCCATATATGTTTTTTGTCACGGCCAAGGTTATAGTTGAACCTCTTGTGACTTCTTTAATATTTATTTGCAATTGTAATGTATTCATGTAAATGATATAAATTATTTATATTTTGCTAATAAACATATAATAAAAACAAGCTAACCATTATACTCGTCGCCGATGTACTGCACTTTTTATATAATTGTTGCACATTCTATAGCATACTCTTCGCAGTTTTGTCTTTAATAAATAATACTAGTTTATGTTAACGAGTGACATTGGCCTTGTCTACTGCAAAATGAATTAAGCCGTTATAATCTCATCGCATTTGTGACAAATTTATTACTTTTAAGTTTATAAACATTATTGAAATTTAAAATTTTCTCTAATTTTTTATGCTTTATTTTACTTCTCTCGCATACCGAAGGGAAGTATTGTATTCGAGAAAAAATCACCCTCCGAGATTTTTTCGGATTCTGACGTTTCAGAACACGTAGATTACGAAAATATAGGTTTTTCAATTCCGTCAGTCTGTCTGTCTGTCTGTCTGTTGGTGCATTTACTAAAAAACTACTTGACGGAGAGCAGTCGAATTTGATAGGTAGTTGACGCTACTGTCAGCGAAGAAATGGTAGAAATTTCACTGGAAAATATACAGGGTGGACCGTCTAAACGGAATAAATAGTGAAAAAATTTTTTTTTGCTCAAATTTAAAATTTCCACGTTTCATGGCGCGCTAAACCTGTTTCAGAAAAAAAAAATTGAAAAAATTTTTGCCAAGATGAAAAATTTTTTTTTTTTGCTCAAATTTAAAATTTCTACGTCTCATGACACGCTTAACCTATTTCAGGAAAAAAAAAATTGAAACATTTTTTACTACTAAAATGAAATATTTTTTTTTCTTTCTTCAAATTTAAAATTTCCTCGTTTCATGGCATTCTAAACCTGATTCAAAAAAAAAATTGAATTTTTTTTTTACCATTTTTGAAAATTTGTTTACCACTAAAATAGATGGAATTTTTTTTTTATTTATTCAAATTTCAAATTTCCACGTTTCATAGCGTTCTAAATCTATTTTAAAGAGAAATTTTATTTACTATTTTTAAAAAATTTTACCACTACGATAGAATTTTTTTTCTTTGTTCAGATTTTAACTATCCACGTTTCCATGGCATTCTAAAACTATTCAAACAAATTTAAAAATGTTTTTGAAAAATTTTTTAAAAAATTTGAAAACATTTTTAATCCATTTAATCACTACTATAGAACAGAAGAAAAAAATTGTTTTGCTCAAATTTAAAATTTCCACGTTTCATGATATTCCAAACTAATTTTGAAAAAAAAAATTTGCAACAATTTGTTACCAGTTTGGAAGAAAAATTAACACTACAATGCTCAAATTTAAAAGTTTCACATTTCATGACATTCTAAACCTAGGTATTTCAGAAAAAAAAAACATTTTTCAAAAAGTTTTTACCACTAAAATAGATCGATTTTTTTTAATTTGCTCAAATTAAAAATTTTCACGTTTCATAGCAATCTAAACCTATTTTAAAAAATATATAATTTTTAATTTTTAAACTCTTTTTAGCAGTACTATTGAATAGAAGGAAACTTTCCTTTTTGCTCAAATTTAAAATTTCTACGTTTGACATATTAAACCTATTTCAGAAGAAAAAATTTTGAAAATTATTTTACCAACACCTTTTGAAAAATTTTAAAAAAAGTGAAATTTTTTAACCACCACTATACTTCCACTCCATTATGTGAATGTTGGATTGAAAATGTGACAGATGGCAATAATATCTGGCATATCCACCTATTATACTTTTATTGAAAAATGTACAGGGTGGTCATGCCAAGAAATAATTCATGGTGGACATTTGTAAAGGTATTTGCGCAAGCCTGCCATATGTGGCACCTGCTATTTAGCATTGAACTTTTGCTGTTGGATGAGCATCTGTGTATTTTTTTTACCAAAACTTATCAAGTTTTCTTTGTAATAATAGCAATAACTATATTCCGATTATTATTCTCAATGTCATTTCGTAATTATTAATTTTTTAGTGACTGCCATGCACAAATAACGAGGGAAGTTCTGTGTAAATACGTTTACCGATTTTTTTTAGTTTTTTAACAACCCTTGCCAGAGGAGTGGGAAACATACGATTTTAAAAAAACATTATTTTATAAATTCAAATAATTAATAATTTTTTTACTTACTGATCAATTTTGTACAAAGACAAACGGTCCTTCTACTAGCTAACACTAACTTACTGTGTAAAGGAGAAAGGTAGCTAAGGCCGATTTTAGACCTATTTTATTTAAAGATTTAAACTTTTTTAAATCATTTTATTATCATCTGTCATCAAATTTCATTGATTTCACCTCAAAAGGAACCTCCCCCACTCACACATACCTCATCAACCCCTTTTAAATCCAGGAACAGTATCGCAATTTTTTTTGCATTCAAATAGTGTTAGAACCCTCCAAAAGTATTTTCTTACTTTTCATTGGGTATTTTGCCACTAAAAAATTTTAATAAAAAAACCTCTGCGCCAAACGGATCAGACAGAGGTTGGTTCTTGAATACTTAATTGTTTCAAAGAGTCTCACACCTAAAAATATATAACGTTTCGGAACCAGTGTGTATAAAAAACAAACACACACAGACAAATACTTAAATTTCAATTCAAATCAACATATTAGTGTTAAGAAATGTGTTGTTAAGTGTTTGTATGACAGAGCTAAAATTATTTAAATATACAGGAAAATTATGCTTTTTAATGTTTCAAAAAGTTTTATTAAAACTCTACACGTGTTTCGGCTTATTAGGCCTTTATCAAGAGTACAAGATAATACTGAGTATTATCTTGTACTCTTGATAAAGGCCCAATAAGCCGAAACACGTGTAGAGTTTTAATACTTTTTGAAACATTAAAAAGCATAATTTTCCTGTATATTTAAATTATTGAAGAATGTTTCACAAGGAACCAACCGTAGAATCAACCCAATGTATTAGAGCTAAAATTATTTCTTCAAACGATGTAATGAAAAGGAATGAAAAGCAATTTATAAAAACTGTCTTGAATAATAATTGCTATCCCGAGAGTTTTGTTGATAGTCAGTTGTTGAACATTGGTAGGAGAGAGAATAAATATACTATCACAACCTGAGGTATTTAGGTCAGTGACAGTAATTCCATATATACATGGATTATCGGATAAATTAAGAAAAATTGGGAATAGGTTTTCCGTGCGAACGGTTTTCCAAACGGTCTCCACGCTGAGATCGATTTTATCAAAAACCAAACCTCCAAATATTGTTCAAAATACAAAAAAATGGATTTATAGTGCTCCGTGTGAGTGCGGAAAATATTACGTAGGTGAATCATCTAGACCTTTCAACGTAAGGCTTGGTGAACATAGAAATTATGCTAGAAGGGGAGAATTTAAAATATTCAAAATTTGTAAACACGCGTGGGATAATAATTACAGGATTCAGTGGGACTCGGCGAAGATTTTGGAAAAAGAGAGCAATGGAACTAAAAGAAAACTTAAGGAATCCGCGATTATTTTATTAAACGAGAATAGATGCGTTTCAAATTATTCAACAGATTTTTGTACCAGCAGGTTGCCCATCTTTAGAGACAAAGTAAGTAAAAATAAGATAAATATAATTGAATGTCTCTCGTAACTATGAACATACATAAACAACGAACTGTCATGGTTGACGACCAAAAGGTTTGAGAACGGAAATAGATTTTCGAAACGTTATCTACCTATAGCTTTCATTTTCATTTTTTCGATTATAACTTTGTTCTAGTTTATATATTTTTAGGTCTGAGATTTTTTGAACAATCAAGTATTCAAGAAATAACCTCTGTCTGATTCGTTTGGCGCAGAGGTTTTTTCATTAAAATTTTTAAATACTAAATATTTATAGTGGGAAAATACCCGACAAAAAGTAAGAAAATCTGAATATGCCACAAATAAACAATTATAGACACCTTCAAAAGTATTTATATTTTTTTTCAAAAAAGTTGATCTGGGTACCTCACCCACAAATTCCTTTCCCCCGCAACGTTCACTTACCCACCCACACCCTTAACTTATAACTCGACTTTATAAACATAATTATATGAACTATAAGGATGCTTTATTTCTGTCAGAAAAAAGAGGATTTTTGACGCTCCTATCTTCTAATAAAATCGAGTTATAAGAGCGGGTAAGCAGGCGTGGTGGGGGAAAGGGATTAGTGGGGAAGGTAGTCCAAATGAACTTTGTTGAAAGAAAAATGACTTCTGTAAGGTTCTAAACACTTTTTAAATGCAAAAGAATTTAACTATACCGTTCCTGGATTCTGGTTATCTAATACTTAGGAGTAGAAGAGGCATGTACGAGTGGGGGATTTTCCGTTTGGGGTAAAATCAATTAAATATTGATGACAGTGACAGATGATAAAAATATAATTTTTTAAAACTTAAATCCAAAAATAAGAGGCCTAAAACCGATCTTTGCTACTCTCCTCGTTTCAATACAATCGTAGTTTTCGTTCTAAAATTACCGTGCTTACAAGAAGCGTGGGCGGACGGACGGACAGACAGGCAGACAGACAGATGGACGGTCATTTTGAAAGTCGTTCAAAATTCAAACACTAACACAGTGATATGGAAGTTATTTCTCTGCGGCTGATATTTCCTGTTCTAGAAATATGCTGGTCAAATGCGATATACTCTTTCTTTTGTATTTGCGAAAGAGTATAATAAAGCACCGTCGGTCGTTTTGCTGCAGAACATAGGCATACATGAATTCCTTGATTAAGCTAGATCCCCTATTGTTAAAATTAAGCAATGAGTTTATTGTAAACATACCTAACTTCTACACCTTTTACCAATTACAGAACTATCGAGGATTACGACTGGGGCACAAGCCAACTGGACGCAGTGATGGACCGCAAGGAGATATGTGGTTCCCACTTTTTAGTACTAACAAATTTTGGTGACCATTGCCTTCACCATCTCTTCCCTACTTTGGACCACGGAGCTTTGGAACATCTCTACCCAACCTTTAAAGACGTTCTAAACAGATTTGATCTTGATTTGAGGATGGTCTCGCAGTGGGACACCATCTCAGGAGGATTTCAACAACTTGTTAAAGTCGAACCTAATCCAAACCCGCCAGATTTGAAAAAATATAAGAAGAATTAAATATTGTTTGAAATACAACGCAACTTTTTAATATATAGCTTCTAACAATAGAGTCTTATGCATCGCAGGTCGTGAAGAGAAAATAGTGAAAGTCTTAAATCATATATTGTCTGTAATTGTTTATTTGTGGCATATTCAGATTTTTTTACTTTTTGTTGGGTATTTTGCCACTGAAAAATATTTAAAAATTTTTATGAAAAAACCTCTGCGCCAAACGGATCAGACAGAGGTTGGTTCTTGAGTACTTGACTGTTTCAAAAAGTCTCACACCTAAAAATATATAAACTAGAACAATGTTATAAACTAAAAACTGAAAATCAAAGCTATAGGTAGTTAACGTTTCGGAAGAGAATCTACTTCCGTTCTCAAAACTTTTTTGGCCGTCAACCATGACAGTTCTTTGTTTATGTATTTCCATAGTCACGTGAGATATTAAATTATATTTATCTTATTTTTACTTACTTCGTCTCTAAGGATGGGCAACCAACTAGTACAAAAATCTATTGAATAATTAGAAACGCATCTATCCTCGTTTAATAAAATAATCGCGGATTCTTTAAGTTTTTTTTTTAGTTCCGTTGCTCTCTTTTTCCAAAATCTTCGCCGAGTCCCATTTAATTCTATGATTATTATCCCACGCGTGTTCACAAATTTTGGATTTTTCAAATCTCCCATTCTAGCGTAATTTCTATGTTCACCAAGCCTTACGTTGAAAGGTCTAGATGATTCACCTACGTAATGTTTTCCGCACTCACACGGAACACTATAAATACAATTTTTTTTTTTGTATTTTGTATTTTATTAAACGAGGGTAGATGCGTTTCTAATTATTCAATAGATTTTTGTACTAGTTGGTTGCCCATCCTTAGAGACGAAGTAAGTAAAAATAAGATAAATATAATTTAATGTCTCACGTGACTATGGAAATACATAAACAAAGAACTGTCATGGTTGACGGCCAAAAAAGTTTTGAGAACGGATGTAGATACTCTTCCGAAACGTTAACTACCTATAGCTTTGATTTTCAGTTTTTAGTTTATACCATTGTTCTAGTTTATATATTTTTAGGTGTGAGACTTTTGAAACAGTCAAGTACTCAAGAACCAACCTCTGTCTGATCCGTTTGGCGCAGAGGTTTTTTCATAAAAATTTTTAAATATTTTTCAGTGGCAAAATACCCAACAAAAAGTAAAAAAATCTTAAATCATTTTGTTTCAAATTTGCTGCAGAGATTTTGCTCATGTAGTAAATATATTTATTGACTCTGTAAAGATAATAAATATTTCAATCATTTAGTGTTTGACCATTATTGCTTCATAAATGAAATATTAGGGGAAATTTCCATCAAACTAAATTTGTGTACAATAATTCCCCCTAAAAACATTACTTGGTCGTCTTTTCTTTCCAGTCGTAGCAATAACAACAAAAAGTGTTATGGTGAAATTTGAAATAACATACACTAAAGACAATTGCGCTTCTATTATTTAAACAAGAAACTATTTTTACTTTGTCGCGACTCGTTTAGTTTTACGTCGACAATGAGAAACATCAATGAAGATAATACAGCTTTATAAAATAAAATAAACACGGAAATATTTATGTCCAGCAGCACTCAACCCGACTGTTATGTTTAAATTGATATTTCTGAGTCCTAAGGGCCTGGGCGAGATAAGGGAATTTATTTGGGAATTCCAAAGAATGCGTCTAATGAAACGCTAAAAGTATACCGGGTGTTAGAAAAGTATGGGAACGGTGAAGAATCTCGAACAGTTTGCATCAAATCGAAAAATAAAAAAATACGCGTCAAAAAGTTTTCAAAAAACTATCTAGTGATACCAAAAATGACCTCCACACCCACCCCCAGTGGGTGGGGCGAGGGGCAACTTTAAAATTTCAAATGGAAACCCCTATTTTTTATTACGGAATCGGATTCTACGGCAAAAAATACGTAAGTTTTATTCAGGACATTTTTTTCGATTCTTGCACGGTGTCACTGTAATCGCAAAAAATGAAAAGAATACATGACTGTTTCAAGAGTAGCGTCTTGTGCCCATAAAAAAAGTCCAATTCAAAAACTGAAAAACACGTATTTGTTATTTTTACGAAATCTATCCAATGACATTGGTTTCGACTCTCCCACCCCCAACCCAGTGGGTGGAGCGGGGGACAACTTTGAAATTTGTAATGAAAATCCCTATTTTTTATTGCGGATTCGGATTCTACAGCCAAAAATACGTGAATTTTATAGGGGACATTTTTTTAGATTCTTGCAAGGTGTCGCTGCAATCGCAAAAAATTGAAATAAACCTGAAGTCTCCATAAGTTTGTAAATACAGCTACTCGTGTTGACAAAAAAACATTCAGTTTAAAAAACAATATCTGTGATATCTTGATTTTTATGAAGGTTTTTTTTAAGTGTTGTTAATAACAGTATTTGTTTTGTGAAATTTCTATGAGTTGTAACATTTTTTACGATTGCAGCGACACCTTGCGAGAATCGAAAAAAATTCCCGTTATAAAATTCACGTAGTTTTGGTCGTAGAATCCGAATCCGCTATAAAAAATAGGGAATTTCATTGCAAATTTGAAAGTTGTCCCCCGCCCCACCCACTGGGTTGGGGGGTGGGAGAGTCGAATCCAATGCCATTGGATAGATTTCGTAAAAATAACAAATACGTGTTTTTCAGTTTTTGAATTGGACTTTTTTTATGGGCACAAGACGCTACTCTTGAAACAGTCATGCATTCTTTTCATTTTTTGCGATTACAGCGACACCGTGCAAGAATCGAAAAAAATGTCCTGAATAAAACTTACGTATTTTTTGCCGTAGAATCCGATTCCGCAATAAAAAATAGGGATTTCCATTTGAAATTTTAAAGTTGCCTCTCGCCCCACCCCCTGGTTGGTGGGTGGGGAGGTCATTTTTGGTATGAGTAGATAGTTTTCTGAAAACTTTTTGACACGTATTTTTTTATTTTTCGATTTGATGCAAACTGTTCGAGATTTTTCACCGTTCCCATACTTTTCTAACACCCGGTATGAAATTTTCATGTTCAATGAGAGCGAGAATGATGGATAGCATGTTTGCTGCGCGAAAGAAGAGGACGAAGCAAATTCTTTTTTAACTAAGTTCTAATTTGCAAGTGAATAGAAAATATTCGTTAGAAAAGCGGAAAAATACTGAAACAAATTTAGACACTAAAGGGGTTTTTGAGGGGGTTTTAAAATATTATTTAGTTTTAAAATTCTGAAACTTTGTAGATACGATAATATCGCACCCGTGAGTACACCCAAAATAGTTAAGAAATTCTAAGGTACAAGGGGATGGTTTTTAAGGGGGTTGAATATTAAACATTTTAAATTTACGTAACTTTTTGAATAAGATTTGTGAACCTACGAAAAAAAATGTAGAGTAGATGTAGTGAAATAAATGTAAGCTGTTAAAAGATGTTTTTTGAAGGAGTATAGCGGACCGTTTTATATTTCTAGAAGGACGAAATTATTTAAATAATTTTTTTCTGTTTCTGATGCAAAATGGTTTACTTTATAATTTTAGGTTGTTCTTAAAAAACTATTAAGATATGTTGTGCATTAACTTGTATTTAAAATTAATTGCTCTAAGAAGAGAGATGTAAAAGCAGGGAATTGCGATTTTCCGAATAATCTCAAATTCTTGCAGCTGCATAGTTTTATTCATCTTAATTTAAGTTTTGTCGTTTTATGAACTATAATTACCTACTATTACTTTATCATTTTTTAAAGAAAAAAGCTGCTACCATCTGCTACTTTAATCATGATTTTACGTTTTAGTTACTTATGCTATACTACGGACAAGTCTCTTTAAGGTATGGTTAGTGGAATATGACAAAGAGGAGAACAGTGATAGGATGTACTTGTATGTCCTTAACATTGTTGAGGAACTTTAGAAGAGGCGATAATGGACGAAATTTAAAAAATTGAATATTAAATTCCTGAAAGATAGCGAAAAAGTTGTAGGATTAAGTTTTTAAAAACGAATGATTCCGGTTGGATGGAGAAATTAAATTTAGTGAACTGGAAAAGTTGATCGAGGACACGCCTAATCAGCCATCAACTTCCAAAACACCCGGTCGGCCAAGCAAATTGTTTGATAAACTTAGTGAAAGAGCTAAGAGCGCAGAGATTGAGGACATGCAAGTACATTCTATTATTTTTTCCTCTTTGTCAGATTCCATTAATCATACCTCAAAGAGACTTCTCTGTAGTATATAATAAATAACTAAAAAGTAAAATCATGATTAAAGTAGCAAACGGTAGCAGCTCTTTTTTTCGTAAAATGATAAAGTAATAATAGGTAATTACTTATAGTTCTTAAAACGGCAAAATTTAAATCAAGATAAATAAAACTATGCAGCTGCAAGGATTTGTAGATATTTAGAAAATTACAATTCCCTACTTTTACATCTCTCTACTTGGAGTAATTAATTTACAATACATCTCAATATTATTTAAAAAACAACCTAAAATTATAAAGTAAACCATTTTGGATCAAAAACAGAAAAAAAAATCATTGAAATAATTTCGTCCTCCTAGAAGTATAAAATAGTCCGCTGCGCCCCTTAAAAAACCATTCTTTAAGAGCTTACTTTTATTTCACTTCATTTATTTTACATTTTTTTCGTATATTCACAAATCCATTCAACACGTTACGTAATTTTAAAATAAAATTTAATTTTCAACACCCTTAAATACCATCCCCTTGCTTAGATTTTTTTTACTATTTTTTGTATTTACGGATACAATATTATCTTATTTACATGGTCTCAGAATATTAAAACTAAATAATGTTTTAAAACCCCCTCAAAAACGAGTGTTTAAATTTTGTTCAATATTTTTACGCTTTTCTAACGAATGTTTTCTATTCATTTGAAAATTTGTAGAATTTTGTCCGCCTAGAACTTCAAAATTGACCACTGTGCGACGGGTTGTATTTAGGAAAAGTGGCATATTTATTATATTTCGGGAACATTGTATACTTAGGGAATTTGGTGGGAACAAACGACTATCTGCTCTGATAATAATAATACATTTTTACTGTATATTGTATAGTTTAATTAAGGTATGAACCTTTACTTCGTAATTTTAAATAATACGTAAAGGTCCTAATGATATATATTAAGCCAACTGAGAATATTGAAGAAGAACTAGAGGAGAATGAGGAGGAAGAAGAAACTTAATTCTATCAGTTCCAATGAAGGGAAACATCGTAGGTTAGGACCACTCAATACATCACGTTTTAAAAAATACGCTTAATATTCTCTCTCCAAGATATGAGAAATTTCATAATTAATAGTTACCACTTTTTGAAAGGCGCTGTATTTTGGAACTTATAACTTAAAGGTTGTGGGGGTAAATAGGAAAAAATAAGTAAAGCAAGCTGGTAAGAATACAGAATTTGGGAATTAGTGTATATACTAGAAGCGAAGGTCACAGATTTTTTTATAATATTTTCCATCACCCCCACTCTATTATTAAAGGGGTTGATAAAATATAATTCCAATTTGAGATACGTATTTATTATACGACATCTGAAACTTGATTATATTTTGAGACGATTTCGTTCAAGGAGTGAAGGGGGTAAATAAATGTAAATAGGGAAAAATAAGTAAAGCAAGCTGGTAACAGTACAGAAACTTGGGATTTGATGTATATACTAGAAGCCAAGGCCCCAGATTTCTTTCCAATGTTCTTCAACCCCTTCCCCACCACCACCTCCACTCCATTATTAAAGGGGATGATAAAATAAAATTGAGATATTCACTTGAAACTAGTACACGAATGTATTGTAATGGCATCTGATTGAGATGATTCCTTTGAATGGGTGAGGGTGGGAGGTTGTGACTAGGGGAAAATAAGTACAGCAAGTTAATAAGAGACCAAAAACTTCATTTTTGACGCATATTCCAGAAACCAACGCCTCAAATTTTTCTATGACATCTGCCCAAATATTATTAAAATTCTATGACCAATAATGGGCTTTTCCCTCAATTTTTTTTTATTGTGTTATTGGAAAGAGCCTATCAAAATATTACTAAAAATGAATTTTTATTTTTTTTCTGAGCGCATAAAATACCACAAAAAAAATACAAATGTTCCGTAAATGAACAGCAGTTTGAAACGATAGCTTTCGGGCGCCAATGTGACGTCATCATAAACTGCACCAATCAGTATGAGATTAAACGGCCGTCAGAATTAGCTATGAAGGTGCATTCAAAAAGAACCTCACTTCTCTGCCTTGCTTTCCACAACCTGCAATTCTATTGGTGCCTGAAGTACATTTATGAGGAACTACCAATAGAATCTCATATTGCAAAGTGGTAACGTTTAATTGAGAACGTGCGTTTATGACGCCCATTGACAGTGCCAAGAAGTATCTGTCATAAATCACGAGAGTGCAGCCCAGCGTGTTTACTTCTTGTTTGGTGTTATAGTATTAATTTCTTTTAAAAATATGAGTAAATGTGAAGACAGATTTGTAAAAGGTCCACTAAAAGAAAGAACAATATATACATACGTTAAAATGATCTTCGCAACAGAAAAATCCAGGAGCAGTATAAACAATACCTGGAACTTTTGCAACTTTCCACCATAATTTTTGAATTTCCAAATTTGTTGGAACTCGCAAAAATAACTTCGTACTATTTTCACTATTATTTGGACACACTGGTACAAAACCTTTTTAAGCGGCATTTTATAATTAGAAGAGAGCGATATTAATTTTCGTATCGAACGTAAACAATAGAAAGTGAGGTTATCGAATAAAGTTTGAACATTTCAGTACAGCGTTGCCAAATGAAACTTTCATTATACCATATGTGAACCAAATGAACAAAAATAGAGAATTTAAATCTGATATATAGATTTTAGAAACTCATGCAGTCAAAAGTTGATACAATTTTTGTTTTTATTTAGTGTCAGAGAAACGAAGAATACGTTGTAACGAAAAAATGCGCTATTCAAAGTAGACAATTGATAACGGAAATACGATGTTCATGTAAAAAGACATACATCTGGCAATAGAGGATCCTCGTTAAGAATACGACTTTTATTGGTCTAATCAGTGTGACGTCACGCATGGCGCCTTAAAACTTACGTTTCAAATTACCTGAAATAAAACTGATTTTGTAATGTAAATATTTGGTAGAACGTAAAAAATTGGAAGAAACTAAATTAAAATAAAATTATATTGCAGTTTATTATATGGCTTGATTATAGTGAAGTAGTAAAATTCAGTCATGCGGGAAAGGCCCATTTCCACATAGGTACTAGTGTGCAAATATAGTCAAGATGTTTCCTTTAAAGTGACTTGGATGGAAAATCTGGATGTGGAAGTAGTGATTCCAGCAGTTTTTTGCTTCTTAATATATTCCATTTTTATCGGACTACTAGATTTTATGATAAGTGAGAGGTATATAAAGACAAGTTCAAGAGTTATCATTGAAGACATTATAAATTAAGACCTGAAATAATGCTCGTGAAAATTCGAGCCATGCATCACATAATTTCTAATTACTTGACTCGCTGACACGTAAACATCGTTAATAAACAAATTAACTTTAAAGCTCAGTAAACTATTTTGATAATAAAACGCTTGATTTAAAACACAATCTTGTAAAAATTTTGATACTGATTATCCTAAATAAAAAATATCTGTATACAAACAACGCAAATTTGAACTTAAATTCTTAACAAGTGATTACGAATGTCTGCAACTTAAAGATCATCACTTATATAATTACATATTATCAATTATCATACACTGTTCGTTTTCAACATTATCAATACTCAGCGGCGCAGCAGTCACAATTATTGCATCTAATTAGCATTACTGCTGTCCAAAATAAAAAAATGTATAAAAATACCTAATACAGGTAGTAGCATTTGCTTATATACTTAAATCAAACAAATAAGCAGATATTATCTTCAGTGAAGGTCAGGGTATATTCGTTGTAAGATACAAATTCACCATGATGCTGACTTAGTTTTTACTATGCACCAAAAAATAGAAATCACCAAGTGTGAAAATGTCGAAGCTTATTGGCATTCAACTTCATTTAAGTCTGAACAGGAGTGATACACCATACAAGATATACCACAATATTTCAGTCTAAGGTAAGTTGTACTACAGTATGCAAAAATCGGTTCCATGCAGGCCAAATCGAAACTAGTATGAGACAGCTTAAATGTTCTACGAAGTTAGAATAAAGTGATTGTCGTTGGCACCAGGACACAAGGGAATTAAAAAGGCTGATGAACTGGTCAAAAATGAAGCGACTAGGGCCCCAGAAGGACCCGAATGCTCCTGCAATATACCTAGGTAATGAATACGAGCATCCATCGATAAATGGGTACAAAGTAAATATTTAAAGTGGTGGAAAAATCAGACAGGGAAAATAGTTGATTAAGGAACGATCTGCGTTTACAGAAGACCCACATTACTTCAAAATAGAAAGGCCACAAAGACTGGACACCGTCGATTTACTAGATATATGAGTTTAATAGGTCTGGTGGAGGATGCAGCGTGTGGATTCTGCCATAAAGAAGAAGAAAGAAACAAGTCTATATGCTATGCCATGGTGAAGCCCTATTTACAGATTCCAGTTATTCATCAAAGAAAAATCAAGGGTTAATAGCTATACTAAGAAACCTTATGAAGGCTATGGAATCTGACACAGCTGGATAAGGAACTCTAATGAACACTAGAACAATAACGCCATAATAGATCCACAGGGCAAGCGGTGGTCAAGGTAAATCATCTAGCTCCTACTTTCTGAACATAAGTGTGGTAAGAGCAGGCCAATGATTTGCTACCCAGTCATTGTCAGGTGGGTTAGTGTAATGAAAGAAGAGCAGCATAGTGTAACAAAAGTCAAATTAAGGGAGCCAAGTCCGGCCCTGTTGCATATAGAATCATCGTATTCTCTTATTTCGATCTCGGTAATATTTTAGGGGTCGAGACTTTAGTACAATAACGTAAAATACTGGTCATAGAAACATCTGTTTTCTGTTGCTAACTGATTTATTTTAGTGCCCAGGAAACATGCTTTTTAAATAACCATCTAAATTATTTTATGTCCAATGCGTTTCCCTACTTGAAGTTAAAGACCCGTCAAACGCTTGTTTAAATACGACCCACCGTGGGGGCCTAGTGAGATTTTCAAGACTGAGGCAGTTGAGAGAGGATTCCAGAAAACATATATAATAGAAATGAAGTAAGATAGATAATCCAAATAAGACAGATCTTTTCCCCCATACAAAAGCAAAGTGAGGAACAAAAGGGGTTTTTCATCTGCTTTAGTGGTATAAAATGTTAGATAGGCCAATTGATACATACCATGGTCCGTTAGGTAAATAATAGGGGTACGGTTTAAAGTAGAGATTTTAATTGGTCAAGGGTTTAAAGTTTACTGTCCACTTTTGAGACGTCTTATTTCGATTGAGATAATATCGACACTCTTGGCTTAACGTCTGATCGGTCGTCATCTACCTACGGGGTATAGTAAATTCTCGTTTTGCGAACCCTTTTCAATTTTAAAGTGAAGTACATTTGTTCACTATTTGCTGGTTATAATAAGCATAAATTAATGTGTTCTAATTGAACTAAGAGTGTTCGGCCGCGATTCAGCTAACGATTTGAACTTGCCGCGGACTATTTCATTTCCTGATATAGTGTAATTACTGTTTGTTAATTTATTTAATCGTTAAATGTTTGTGATTGTCATTTTCATTTGTTTTCATTTTCTTCTGTAAATATAGTGGTTTAAGTGTTTTTAGAACTCACGTGTTTTAATTGCTTGTTATGCAATTGACTTCATTCCATATTCAGTAAAGTTTGTTTGTGAAGTAATGTGGTTGAGGGACACCAAAAAGGATATAATCACCTAGAACGAAAAGGGTAAGCACAGTTTTGATTTCGATGGATATTCTATAATATCGACAGAGTCTACAAAATTAATTGGGACACTCCGTACTATACCAATGGTAATGTTTGATTAAAGCATGTAATTAGGGGAATAAAACCCCAGTTATTACAATAGCTACTAGTATATTCATATTAATTTTTTAAATATATATTATTGAACCTTTTGCAATCAAGATCTCGATTTGCTGCAAAGCGCCTCCCCCCTCTTTATTTAACTATTTAAATTAAATATTATACCGAATTATTTTGAAGACAAATTAAGTTAGTATTATACATATATGCACTACCATGTATCACAAATGATGAATTAAGATCATTATTATTATTACATAACAGTACCCCCGCTTCCCCCGTATGTACTGCCACTGAAGTGTATGGCTTATTAAGTTATCAACATTTATGATATATTCCTGTTTTAGTTAAACCATTGATAACTATGAGTAAATATTCATCTTAGTTTACACTGGTACTTTCTATAAAAAGTGAAAATGCCTCCGCAATCAGACTTTGTTCCGAAATCAACATTGGGCATTATTCCTCCACCGAGACGAAATTATGGTTATGCCTTGACAGTGGATGAATGGCTAGAGGACAAGAAAGAAACAGACGGAGCAGAGGAAGTTTGGCGCGTCCATGATGGTCTTTACGATTTTACTAATTTCATCGAAAAACACCCTGGAGGATCGGAATGGTTGTCAATGACAAAGGTATTTGCAGTTTAAAATGGAATTATTTTTATATTTAAATTTACACCAACATTTATTTCCTAGTTATTTCTGATTTTTGACTTTAGTGCGTTGGTTCTTTGAGTGTTGTGAAAAGTGGTAATGAGATTGAAAGTTATATACTTTAAAACTTAACTAATTAACAGCGGTTCTTAAAAAGTATTCCTACATTTATTCCATATTGTTACATCACTTTTGATATGTTTTAACGTAATTTATCTTGGTATTAATTAATGAATATCATCGGTCATAGTCTAATGCATTTCGAATTTAGTTTTCGATAAAATGCACGAATCGAGACTTTTGCCCAATGTGGAAGGGGATATGGTAAAGTCTAAAACCAAAAAGTCGGGACTGTACCTGCTGGCTCCCGGTCGCCATCTTGGAAACCGCGAATGACCTTGTATATCGGTCCCTGTTCGTTACTTCGGAAAATTAATAAGAACTAAAGTTGTAAAAAATCATTTAATCTTTCATTTTTAATTTAACAATTTTTTGTAGCGTGGCTACTTCTGAAGCTCAGAATAAACTGGAAAATATCCTAATAAATACTTCAGTCACTATAATTATCAACGGTTTACCTGAACACGATATTAAAATTTTAAAGTTGTACAGTGTATAATGGACATTTTCTTATAATTTTATAAGAATGTAATAATAGCATTGTTCAACGAGCATATAATGATGGCTATTATTCACGAGGGTGAAGTTTAAGTAAATCACTAGAGTGAATAATAGCCATTATATGCGAGTAGAATACTATACTTTGTTCACGACTATTGATTGATTGATTGATTGATTTGCCAGCGTAAGGTGGGCATTGCTGCCGATTCCGATGCATGGAGATTTGTTCCACCACGCAGTCCGATCGCCCATCGATCATCCCACCGTATGCCGGAACAAACCCCGGTGCTTTTATATACCGCCGGACCAGCTGCATACGCTGGACTGGACATTGGACATGCTTGTTGTCAGCAGCAAGAGCCGCATAACGCATGGGGTATTAGTATAAGATGGAGCGTGTAGGTGTTTGTGAGATGTTTCTTCTTGTTTTCCTTCTGCCTTCATCGGATGGAAAGTGTAGGCGTTTATGAGATGCTTCTTTTAGGTTTTCGTGCTTCTTTTTACTGTCAGGTTTTCGTGATATGCTTCTTCTTAGTTTCTGTCTGTGATCATCTTCTCTCCTATTCCACTTCTGAGTTTTCTGTTTCTTCTGTTTCTGAGTCTGGCAGTGTGTATATCCTTGATATTTCTTTATTGTATTCCATTTTTTGTTGTGCCAACTTTTCCCAGTGTGTATAATCCTTTCCTAGCTTATTCATAATCCTCTCGATTGTTGTTATCCATGTGTAGCATGGCCCTCCTATTTTCAGTTTGTTGCTGTTCATTCGCAGCGCTTTCTTTAGTAGGTGTGTCGAGTCCCGTCTTTGGACGTGTCCCCAGTATTTCATTGCGTATGATTCTTTTGATTATTGTTCTTCCCTCTAGTAATGTTGACGTTTTCTGTCGTTTTTGTGGTTTTCCTGTTTTTTGCTAGCAGTTGGATAATGTCCCTTTCAGCTCTTCTCAGGCTTCTTCTGTTGGCCTTTGTCGTTGTTGCGTTTTTGACTCCATATATCATCGTAGGCATTATGATGGTCGTGTATATCTTTTTGGTTAGGCACCATGGTGGTTTGTTGTCCTCAATGAATGGTAGTAGAACTCTTGTGACTCTGTAGGCTGTTTTGATTCTTTCCCTTACTGTCTAAATATTTAATATTTATTTAATTCATCTTCATTTCTCCTATTCAAGAAAGAATCATATGTCATTATATACATTTTTTTTTTCAATTTTTTGGGCAACAAGTTTCATGAGGCGATTTCTGCAGCATCTTTTATCTCTGACGTCGTCAAATAAATCTCGTTTTCGCTGTCAGTATTCAATTATTTAATTATACTACTCTTTTTGAGTATCTAGTATGTAAAATTATTGAACGTTAGCGTTGAAATAGCGCAAGTTTCAAATCTTACACTTTGACACATTGTCATGGCTTACCAATAAAATAATACAGTTTGTAGGTACGTAGGTAAATGATTTCAAAAACAATGTTGAGGATTATCGCATGTTGCTAATATATGATGCAGTGCAATCAGTGAATAATGAAATCATTATTCACTGCAGGGAATAATGGATAGCATTATCCTTGAGGAAACGCATGCAGAATGAGTAGTTATTTAATATTCGTGGAAAAAAATATGTTTTATCATGTGTGATAAGTTTTTGTAAAAGTTAAAATAATTAATGGTATTTTATGGTAATACATTCTTAGTTGATTCAATTTTATGTAACTTTTACACTTCTGGAAGTTGAATTATCTTTATTTTAACTCTAAGATACATACAAACTTATATTTCAAGGGAACGGACATCACAGAAGCTTTCGAGGTCCATCACTTAACTTCTTTACCAGAGGAAACAATGAAAAAATACTTCGTCAAGAATGCTAGCACTAAAAGAAATGCCCCGTTTAGTTTCAAAGAAGATGGATTTTATAGAACCGTAAAGAAGGAAATTCGAAAGGTACTGAAAACTGTCCCCAAGCAACCATTGAATACCTCAAACTTTTTTGTTGATTCTCTGACGGTTCTCTTGTTCTTCTTTTCGACGTTGTCTGTTCGATATTGGAGCTATGGATTGAGTATAGTGTCAGGATTACTTTTGGGCATGTTGACAGTTGCAGCGCATAATTATATACACAGGAAGGACAACTTTAGGATGTATTACTTGCAGTTCTCACTGATGCAAGTGAGGTAAGTAGTGGATGTCAGGAGTCGGAAGGACACGCAAGTATCTGCTACTAGGCTAAGCTGGTTTCCTCGCGTCCTCCGTTTTCGAGGGTGCTGAAGCCCATTCCGGGGTCCAAAAAGGTTTTTGACCTCTGCTACCCTCCCAAATTGCCACATAACCACTCTTAAAGTATCTTTCTTGGCGCAGACATCGATCCAACCTTGTATTTTGGTGACGTGGCCCTCCCTATAACTTCAGGTAGTAATTTTAGAGGGAGATGGCCCCATCACCCCTACCTCTCGATTCAACTCCAATAGGGCATGCAATTTTTTAATCTTTTTTGTTTTATATTTTTCTTAAATATTTGCAATTTTTAAAAAGTGGGTTTGTTAGAGAGAAAATGAAAGTGACCAGGCTTATAACCAGGGTTGGTTACAACATCTCCAGGGGGTGGATTTTTTCTTTGTAAAAAGTATTCAACATTTTCAGAGAGTGAGTTTGATGTAGGGAAGATGAAAGGCGACCAGGGTTGTAACAACCCTCAGGAGTAGAAATCCACCCTCTGGAGGGATTGTAACAACCCCTGGTTATAACCCTGATTACCTTCACTTTCCACCCAACAAACCCACTTTTTAAAAATTGTAAATATTCTTTACAAATAAAAAATATTCCATTCCCTATAGGGGTTGAATCAAAGGGTAGGGATGATTGGGGTCATCCTCCTCTAGAATTACCACATTATATTATGGGGAGGGCCAGTTCAACAAAATACAGGGTTGGATTGATGTCTGCGCTGGAATAGAGACTTTAATGGTGGTTTTGGGGCGATTTCGGGAGGGTAGCCGGTGTCAAACATTTTTTTGGTCCCCGGCTTCGACACCCTCGAAAACATGGGGGGGGACTAGATTGGCTCAGTAGCAGATACTTGTAATTTTCGAGCAAAATCCTCAGGAACTAATTGAATAATAGCATAAAAAGTTATTAAAAATGTGAACAATTGTATGTTCTGTACTAGTTATATTAGAGGATCATACCAAATATTAAAAGCATTGGACGGTATTTGGTCATTAAATTACACATTAGATAAATCTAACATCTTGAAAATCCAAAAGAAATGCCTATATTGAATAGGTTACTTTTGAAAAAATACAGACTGGGTAGTAGATTTCGATATGACGAATCTAGGAATCCCAGGGCACGATAAGTAGTGATTAATCGCGTTTGTCACACAATGCATCCCGACAAACCACACTACCATGGTCAATAAATAAAAGACTTCTCTTGAATAATGAAAAGTAGTTACAATTTTAGAAGTACAACAGTACGGATGACTTCAAACAAATATTTTCTTTCAGAGAATTCAGGATTAGTCACGTTTTGAGTCACCATCTTCATACAAATACCATCAACGATTTAGAAATGTCCTTGGTAGAGCCGTTACTGCAGTATCTACCGATAGATAAGAAACCACTTCTACGCTACGGTCAGTGTTTTATAATGGCTCCTTTAGTATGGCTGACATACTTTCACATAACTGTCGTCAAGCGGTAAGTAAAATAGTACATCGTTGAGTATTCCTCCCAGGAATATATCTGTTAAACAAGGTGCTTCAAGGCAAGAATATGGTTGGTCTCTTTTCAGGTTTATCGAAGCATATTCTTGCAACGCCAAAAACTTGAGGCTTACAGATCTAAGCAGCATCGTTTTACCAGCCATTATGTATATGTTTGGAGGGCAATCCCTATTAGCTACATCGTTGATGTGGAATATAATTGTCTGCGTTGGTGCCGTGCACTTCGGTTTTGTTAGTCTACATGCAGCTCATCACCATCCTGAAATATTTCATGATGGAGATACTCCAAGGTATAGTATATCCATGAACATATAAGTAGTCACATCTGTAAATCTTCTTCAAATTGTTTGTTAAAGTGTTCACTGTTCAGTTCGTCAGATATATTAATAATTAAAAGAACTGATAGACTATTCTACTTTATAATGGAATAGAATAAAATGGAATTTATTAACCTTCAATTATGTCAAAAATTACAAAAATTGTTTCGTCAACATTTTAAACAAATACAAAAAATAAAAATATATAACATAATAAACATTCATGGACTAAATTAAGCAAAAAAAACCGCTGCCTAAGGAATCATTACTTCCACATCCAGATTTTCTATCCAACTCACTTTAAAGGAAACATCTTGAATAGATTTGCACTCTAGTCCGTAGAAATTATTGGTCATAGAATTTTAATAATATAGGGCAGGCGTCAGAAAAGTTTGAGAAGTTGCTTTTTACCATATACGTTAAAAATTAAGTTCCTAGTTTACCCAACTTATTATCCCCTATTCACAACCTACCACTTCCCGCTCCTTCAATGGAATCATCAGATGTCAGTACAATACATACGTGTACTAACTCCACAGTGAATATTTCAATTTTGTTATCAATCCCATTAATAATGGAGCGGAGGTGGTGGGGTTTGAAAAATATTAGAAAGAAATTTGAGACCTTGGTTTCTAATATGTACATCAAACTCCAAATTTCTGTACTCTTACCAGCTTGACTTACTTATTTCCCTCTATTTACTCCTATTTAACCCCCAACCCTTCAACGTAATCTTGTCAAAAAATAATCTAGTTCCCGGTGTTATAATACATACGTCTAATATCTCCATTTTATTTTATCAACCCCTTTAATAATGGAGTAAGGGTGGTGTGGGTTGAAAAATATTATTAAAAAATCTGATATCTTGGCTTCTAGGACATACACCGAATTTCAAGTTTCTGTACTCTTACCAGCTTATTTTACTTATTTTTTCCTATTTACCTCTGTTTACCCCCCACTCCTTCGAAGCAATCATGTCAAAATATAATCTAGTTTTAGATATCATTATAATACATACGTGTACCAAATTTCAAGTGAAATCTAAATTTAATTTTATCAACTCTTTTAAAAAGAGAGTGGGGGTGGTGGTGGGAGGGGGGTGTAAAATATTGTAAAAAACCTAGCTGAGGCTTTCACTTCTAGTATATACACCAAATCGCAAATTTTTGTTCTCTCACCCGCTTGCTTTACTTATTTTCCAATATTTGCCCTTATTTGACTTCCAACCCTTCAACGGAGTCATCTCAAAATATAATCTAGTTCCAGGTGTCGTTATAATATATACATGTACCAAATTTCAAGTGAATATCTCAATTTTATTTTATCAACCCCTTTCAATAATGCTAGGGGTGGTGCGGGCTACATGGAAATATTGTAAAAAATTCTGATGCCTTGACTTTTGGCACAAAAGCCAAATCCCAAAATGTTGTACTCTATTAGTTTGCTTTACTTTTTTTCTCCTATTTACCCCTATTTACCTCCAACCCTTCACCGAAAAAGTTCACAAAAAAATCCAGTTTCAGATTTTCTTATAGTACATACGTGTATAAAGTTTCAAGTCAATATCTTTAATCGTTCCAGAGATATCGTGCGGACAAAAAAAAGTTACAGACAGAAATTTTTTTTCGCTCAAGTTTGAAATCCTGATGTTTTGTGACATTCTAAACCTATTACAGTCAAATAAATTTTTAAAATTTTGTTTACAATTACTATATTTCCAATCCACTACGTGGATGTGGAAGTAAAAATGATGTTGGACTCCTCTGAATCGATTAGAAAGTTATTATTAATAAAAAGTGTCAATAGGAAAATCGCGTGCTTGGATAGGACAATGAAAGAAACAAATAATCTGTTAAGAACAGTAAAACAACTTGTTTATTTATTTATTTTTAATACCTACATTCACTGATGATTAGTTTTATTATAAATGACAGTTGAGGATGCCGCCTTTCCTCTTTTTCTGGTCCCTGAGGAAGTTACGCCTAATTAACGAAACGCTAGCAGAAGATTATAGTCCTTTTATTGTCTGGAAATGACGACTTTTCACTTCCATTTATAAACAGCGTGAACAGTATAGGTACTAGTACGATACCTTGTGGAACTCCGTTATTATTTAAAACAAATTCACATTTAATATTATTTATCATCAATCCTGAATTATTAATAAAGTTTATTTTATAAAAACCCTCTGTTGACAACTTCACATGTTCTTTTTAAATTAAGGAAGACGGTTACCACAACTTCACCTTTGTCTATGGAATATACAAAATCGTTAAATAATTGTTATTTGCATAGCCGTCTTACATGAACGATTTTCTCTGAATCTGGATTGGTTTTCGTGTAATAATATTCTTGATTGATTGATTTGCCAGCGTAAGGTGGCATGGAGATTTGTTCCACCACGCAGCCCGATCGCCCACCGAACGGCTAAATGTAGTTGCCCAGTGGTCTATTACATATTCATGCCATGACTGGGCGATGTTTTTATACCGTCGGACCGGCTGCATACTCTGGATTGGACATTGGACATGCTTGTTGTCAGTAGCGAGAGCCGCATGACTCATGGGGTAGGAATATAGGAAGGAGCGTGTAGGTGTTTGTGAGATGCTTCTTCTTTGTTTCCATCTGTCTTTATCGGATGGAAAGTGTAGGCGTTTGTGAGAGGTTTTTTTTAGGTTTTCGTGCTTCTTTTAACTTCCAGGTGTTTGTGAGATGCTTCTTTTTAGTTTCTGTCATCTTCTCTTCTATTTTTCTTCTGAGTTTTCTGTTTCTTCTGTTTCTGAGTCTGGCAGTGTGTATATCCTTGATATTTCTTTCTTGTATTGAGTCTTTTGTTGTGCCGTTCTTTCCAGTATGTATATTGTATAATCCTTTCCTAGCTTATTCATAATCCTCTCAATTATTGTTATCCATGTGTAGCATGACCTCCCTACTTTCAGTTTGATGTTGTTCGGTCTTAGCGCTTTCTTTAGTAGGTGTGTCATGTCTCGACTTTGGACGTGTCCCCAGATTTTCATTGCGTATGATTCTATTCTTTTCATTATTGTTTTTCCCTCAAGTAATGTTGACATTTTCTGTCATTTTTGTGGTTTTTCTGTTTTTGCTAGCAGTTGGATAATGTCCCTTTCAGCTCTTCTCAGGTTTCTTCTGTTGCCCTTTGTCGTTGCTGCTTTTATGACTTCATATGTCATCGTAGGCATTATGATGGTCTTATATATCTTTTTAGTTAAGCTCCATGATTATATTATTTTCCGCAATAAAGGGTAGTAGAGCATTTGTGACTGTAGGCCGTTTTGATTCTGTCCCTTACTGTTTCCCTCCTTTTTAGTTGATTCGTTAGGTATGTTCCTAGGTTGTTTATACATTCAATACGTTGAGTATGAACTATATTTCTAAATTCCTTTCAAGTAAGTCATGTGTTCGTGCTCTTCTGCTAATTTTGTTCCTGAAGTTTTGCTACAGGAATTAATTACTAGTGATGTTTTCGGCATTTTTGGAAATTCTCCGGTAGTCAACGATGTGTTAACTATTGTAGGTTTGGGCTGTAATTTAACAAAAATACCAATTTATGATTTAGCATTCGTTACGGGTTTAAATTACGAGAGTGTAGACAGAGCTAACTCCAAAATATTCTTTTTAATTAAAACGCCCTTTTAAAGTACTTGAGATTCAGTGTGTTATTCTTAACTAGGGTATGTTCCCAGAACCATAAATTTCAACTAATAGTGAAAACTTTCACTCCTTGTTATCGTATGGTTTTTGTAAACATAATCTATCAATACTTAATTTCAATACCAACAGTATGTAATAATCGATAAGTAATGACTTCAGATGTATTTTTTGTTATTAATTTAAAGTCAATTTCATCCTAAGAAAATATATGTTCTTGTTCAAAGTTAATTTTCCCGAATTTAAATTAAAATGAAGTAATAATTCTAGGACTGACCAAGACTATGACTGGGGGTTGAGTCAACTGGACACACTTATGGAACGTAAAGATATCAGTGGATCTCACTTCTTGGTGCTGACAAATTTCGGCGACCACTGCCTTCACCACCTCTTTCCCACGTTGGACCACGGAGCACTGGAACATCTATACCCAGTATTCAATGACGTATTGAGCCAATTCGATGTTGACTTGAGAACGACATCACAGTGGGATGCCATCACCGGGGGATTTCAGCAACTTACTCGGATACAACCAAATCCGAACCCTCCCGGTTTAAAAAAATATAAGGGTCAATAAGAATCATTAAGTTAGATTAATGTTTACATGAAAAGTACTATTTTCCACTAGCTTGACTGATATTTTTTTACGTGAAATGAAAAGAAACTTATTTCATGATTCTCTTAGCACCTCGTCTATAATGTGATTCGAGATTTCGCCATAATACATGCGTGTTCCAAATTTCAAGTCAATATCTTAAACCGTTCCAAAGAAAACGTGCACACAAATAAGCGTACAGACAAACCGACCGACCGGCAGACAGAACGACCGACATATTTTTTTTGTTTCTCACATTTAAAATCTCGACATTTCATAGATTCTAAACCTATTTCAACAAAGAACATTTTTGACACTTTTATGATTACTATACTTCCACTCCTCCACTACGTGGATGTGGAAGTAAACGTGATGTAGAAATGAATTCATATCGCGAAAGATGCCGTAATATTCAGCTTGTAAAAGCAGTGAAAAAAGACCCATTATTTCAATAACCTAAATATCGAAAGCCACTCTGATTATTTGCATTTTCATAACAACCTTGGCCAGGTAAATCATTTTATAAATCTAAAGTCTCCAGTATATGCCTAATGGAGTAGTCTGTGGCCTAATGGAGAATCTAATTGATTTTACATGATCATAAAATAATGAGCTTTGTTTACCTAGTTCTTGCAAATGGTTCACTATGCGTTGCAGGCCAGCCAGGTGCTTGATATCTTCAGTTAATGTCTTTTTAGAACGTCCACACAGAGAAAAATGTGTGTGATATTTTACCACAATTGTAGAAAATTGTACTCCAAATTGGTCTTAAAATGCTGACAGGAACAATTCGTGCAAATAAATAATACATTTTTGGGGCAATGATTTTGTACAGTTTATGCATTAACATTGTTTGAAATTTTTGTACAAACTTAAAAATCACATAAATTGAATTCTTTACAAATTTGAATCATGGTTGCATAAAAATACATAATTTTATTCCACTTGTGGAACAAATCTCTGAACAGATTAAGTTAGTTTCTACAATTTGTGTAAAATTTTTAAATATATTCTGAAGGTTTCCTAAACAAACATTCACATCTAAACCTCTTCATTTGTAAAACATATTTACAAAAAATTGTGCTCTTAAGTGACACAATGTTTATAGTTTTTTAAGAGAATGTGTTTTTAGTTTTCCACAATTTCCAAATGAGAAATCCACAAATTGCATGTTTATTTTATCAACTTTGTAATTCATTTTGCACAATATATACACTTAATTCAAAGAAGCTGTTCAGTAATGTATGAACTGGGGTTAGTTTTGCACAATTTATTACTCTATAATCTCTAAATTATGTATATATTTTTTGGTTCACTGTGCACTCATTTCACACACTATATGTATCCACTTCATTTTAATTGTATTATTCTGTAACACAGCTTGTGAAATATTATTTCCAAAATTGGAGGTATTCCTAAAGGATTTCAATTAAAAAAATTAAGGAATAAATATTTTATTTTAACAGAACAGTACATAATAGAGCATGCATTTATATATTATCATATGGTAAATGTAAACATTTCTATTTTTTTAAATACATATAAATTTTATATGCATAAAGTTCTAGTTGAAAAGAAGTAGGTGACTTACATTTATGCTTAAAATAAATCCATTGAATAATTCTAATTTGGAAGGCTTCCAGTGCTTCTTCTTTTTAGCTTCTATTAACGCAGTTTGTAGTAATAAATCTTATGTCGTAGTCATGTCATATTCTTAAAAAAAAACACTTATCAGTTCATCACCAAAATCAAATGTATTGCTTACCATCAGAAGTGTTTTCTTCGTTTTGAAGCAGTTCTTTTACAAGTTTGCCTTTTGGGTTTAGTAGTTTAGGAACAGCTTTCTGTCGCTTCGTATAAGAAAACGAAATTACTCTCAAGCTGTAAACGAAATCAAGTATTAGAAGATAGGTACCATGCATTCTTCGCATATAAACAAGAAACCATTTTTATATTTATGTGTTAACGAAGTTAATTTAAGAGAACATATATGCAAATCTGTAACTCTGTGTGAAGTACTTATATACCTCTGGGAATGCTGGAATTAGATCTAGGAAACCCCACTCGGTTAATAAGTTTTCAACAAATTCCATCACAAATGTAAGTAAATAATTCGGAAGTGTACGTCTTCACTTAACGAAATATCACCTGGATCTGAAGCGTAACTGCCTGCGCGTATATGCGTATGCAGCTTTCTTTTATCAAACACTTTAAGTTAAATCGTTCAACAGCTCTTGGACTATTTGATCAGTATTATGCATAATGTTATCAAATTATCAAATAACTAATAATTAGTAGTTTTAATTGTCTATTGGGTTTTTGTTTTTCCTTTCGTTCCTTATTAACTTGATTACTTTTCCGTATACAGCACGTCACCTAGCAGAAATCGACTCGACAAAGTTCAGTACAATTAGAAGGATCAATGCCATATGTTATTATGTATTAATTAAGTATTCAGATCGACTCATTTCAAATCATTTTGAAGTGGTCTATCGGTTGCTCGTTATCATTTTCAAGTAAGCGAACTAGGCGTGCTGAGTGTGTATAATAGCTGAATGACGCGGTGTTCTTGCCGTTTTTGTGTAATATAATTTAATAATAATCAGTCAGTTATTATTTATCGAGTGAAGTAGTGTTTCTATAGCATGTTTATGTAGCTAAATATACAAATAATTGTTGTTTTTATAGAACTTATAACATCAATCCAGCAAAGTAAGTACCTACGGTTTTGTGACACTATGGAACTAGTCCAATCAATCAGCCAGTACCTACTGTTTATACCATATAAAGTTGTTTACTTACTAAGTCTTTATTTACGTACAGAGAATTGACATATCGGAGTGATAGAAACTACACATACTTTGTTATCAAAGCATTTACCAAATAAAATGTTTGTTTTGATAAAATTAATCAACTTATTTTAATAATAATTAAAAATATAACTACCAGTTTCATTAGGAAAATGCAAACTCACGATTTCGTTGAGTGATCTCACAAAAGTTGTCTCAAAATTGGGGGCAAAATAAGAATTAAAATTTTATTGAATATATTAAGAGAATTGAAACATACTCTTTATAGGATTTTGCAAACAGCAGAAGAAATAACTATCTATAACCAAAACAAAAACTATGTGTAAAAATATTAATGAAATCTTTGCATTCTTTCAATAACCTGAATTCTGGTTATGGTAGCAAATTAAAATCCTAAAATTAATTTGTCTTATTTCTTATTTCACAATTTTCATTTTAACACTAGCATCCACACAGTCCCCTACGGCCATGCAGATTAAACTAGTATCTACATAACCCCCTGCGATCATGAAGATTCAGAAGATGTTTCATGCAAAACCAAGACAATTTCTATGAATAAGTGTATATTTGACATTGACTGATAAAAAGAACAGATCATCACCTATCTGTTAGCTAACTAGTATTGGAACCTATATACTCTATGAATGTTTAAAAATGAATCATTATTTGTTTGTTTATAATTGTATTGAAACATATTCTTTATGTGGCTGTTTTTTACTATTTTTACAAAAAAAATTGGCGTGCTAAGAGCAACAACACCTTTAATTTATTTTTTGGCCTAAAATTACTGGTCTACCATGACATCACCCACACACACTCAAATATTACTCTACATACACTCATGATGCTAGCATAATAATCACTGCGCAAAGCAGGGTTCCCTACATCTTCTATAATCCCCCATCGGTGATGACTAAAATTGAAATATAACTAAGAACATTTCTATATTTATACTAAAAGGCATGTTCAAGGTAGTCGTTGACCAACCAAGTACAGTGGATTAGTTAATAGTGATTAATAATAAGAATTTGAATTTTGCTGCCTGTTAAAAAAAACAAAATACGAGTTTTTTTTCCTAATTAAATATTCAAACATTCTACATTCACACACTAATTTTTGTGGGAACATTCTCAATCTCTTAACAAATTACACAAATTCTAATTAATAACCAATCGAATGATATCATAAAATAAGCCATTTTAGTTTTGAATTCAAATTTTACCGCCAAAAACACTACGTCATTTCACTGCGCGCTCATGACGTCATCAGTTGCATTATCAATAAACAAAAGTGTGTGCATTATAAACACATGTTATTTTATACAGTCTTACCATTTTATAATGAAAGCTACGTGGTATTTTGGACCAAAATTCAAAAGTACATCCAAAGAACGTACCTGGAGGAGTTTTAGTAAATTTCCAGTAGTATGTAGCTCTTCCTAATCCCGTATTAGGGATTACATATTCAGTCACATGTAAAGTGTAAATAAAGCGAACAGAATGTTGTGTTTACCACTTTTTAAATGCTATTTAAGCCACCAATAAAACCGATGACGTCACCGCCAATCATAGCAAGTTTTGCTCACTCGTGCAATTATTAAAACTTTATGTTATGTACTTGTTGAAATTTTAATTTGACCGGCGATAGAATCCTGTTTAAATATATCAGGTAGTGCTTTTGTATGACCAAGTACTTTATTTTAATAATATCAAAGAAGCTTTGACATAGTGAAAATACTTGATTCTTAGTTAGTCCTTCGGAATTAGTATTTTTGGTCGATTTTTTTAGTGCAGCAATGTGACCTATGCCAAATTGAAGGTATTCATATTAGAAAAAAATCGGTAAAGGTATTTACACAGAACTTCCCTCTTTGCTTGTGCATGGCGGTCACTCTAAAAAATTAATAATTACGAAGTGACATTGAAAATAATAATCGGAATATAATTATCACTATTATTATAAATAACACCTGATAAGTTTTGGTAAAAAAAATATACAGAGTGCTCATCCAACAGCAAAAGTTCAATACTAAATAACAGGTGCCAAATATGGAAGGCTTCGGCAAATACCTTTATAAATGTCCACCATGACTGAATAATTTCTTGGGTTGACCACCCTGTACATTTTTCAATAATAGTATAATAGGTGCATATGCCTAATATTATTGCCATCTGTCACGTTTTCAATTCCACATACACGTAGTGAAGTGGAAGTATAGTGGTGGTTAAAAAATTTCATTTATTTTCAATTTCTCAAAAATGTTTTAAAAAAATTTTCAACATTTTTTTTTTTCTGAAATAGGTTTAGAATGTCATGACACGTGGAAATTTTAAATTTGAGCAAAAAGGGCAGTTTTCTTCTATTCTACAGTGGTATTTTTTTTTAAATTGGTTTAGAATGTCATGAAACGTGAAAATTTTAATTTCAGCAAAGGAAAAAAAATTTCCATCTATTTTTAGTGGTAAAATTTTTTAAAAAAATGTAGGTGAATAATATTTTCAAAATTATTTTTTCTCAAATAGGTTTAGAATGTCAGTCATGTCAAACGTGAAAATTTTAAATTTGAGGAAAAAAAAATCATCTATTCCAGTGGTAATTTTTTTTCCAAAATGGTAAAAAAAAACGTTGCAAATTTTCTTTTCCGAAATAGGTTTGGAATGTCATGAAACGTGGAAATTTTAAATTTGAGCAAAAAAAATATTTCATCTATTCTATCCTAGTGATAAATAGATTAAATTTTTTTTCAAAAAAATTTTTAATCAAAATAATTTTTAAATTGGTTAGAATAGGTTTAGAATGCCCTGAAAACGGAAAATTTAAATTTGAACAAAGAAAAAAAATTCAGTTTGTATTAGTGTAAGATTTTTTTTAAAATAGTAAAAAAAATTTTAAAAAAATTATTATTTTTTTTTATAGATTTAGAACGCTATGAAACGTGGAAATTTTAAATTTGAAGAAAGGCAAAAAAATTTCCATCTATTATAGGGTAAAAAAATTTTCAAAAATGTTGGTAAAAAAATTTTAAAATTTTAATTTTTTTAAATAGGTTTAGAATGCTATGAAACGTGGAAATTTTAAATTTGAAAGACGAAAAAATTTTTTAGTGGTAAAAATTTTTTCAAAAATGGTGAAAAAAAATGTAATTTTTTTTTCTGAAATAGGTTTAGCGTGTCATGAAGCGCGGAAATTTTAAATTTGAACAAAAAAATGTTCTTCATTATTTATTCCCTTTAGACGATCCACCCCTGTATATTTTCCAGTGAAAGTTCTACCATTTCTTCGCTGACAGTAGGGTCAACTACCTACCAAATTTGACTGCTCTCCGTCAAGTAGTTTTTTTGTTAATGCACCAACAGACAGACAGACTGACAGACAGACAGACGGATGGACGGACGGGCGGACGGACGGACGGACGGACGGACGGACGGACAGACAGACTGACGGAATTGAAAAACCTATATTTTCGAAATCTACGTGATCTGAAACGGCAGAATCCGAAAAAATTTCGGAGGGTGATTTTTTATTGAATACAATACTTCCCCTTCGGTATGCGAGGGAAAGCAAAAAACTGTGACACCGGCAGTCATAAAAGAGGGTGATTTCCGAGAAATAGACATATAATAATTTTGAGCACTTTCGCCTTTTCTCACATTTTACTCTAAAACTATGCATTTTAGAGAAAATACTCAAGAGACAAAAATTGTAGAGCAGAAAATTCGATCGACGCGTGTATTGAAATTTTCGTTTAGTGGTTGGTTTTCCCGCAAGAGCGCGCCAAAACATATATATGTATGTGTACTTTTTCACTGTTCTCGCATTTTATTCAAGAACTATGCGTTTTAGAGAAAATATTCAAGAGGCAAAAATTGTAGAGTGAAAAATTTTCTATCTACTAAAGGAAAATTTTAGCCATGTCAATCGAAAATTTCCCGCTCTACAATTTCTGTCTCTTGAATATTTTCTCTAAAATGCATGGTTTTAGAGTAATATGTGAGAAAATGCGAAGAAACGCGGAAAATGATTTATTTATTTATTTCTCGGAAATCACCCTTTTCTATGAGTGCGGGTTGTGACAGTTTTTTTTATATTAGTCACAATACTGCACTAAAAAAATTGGAAACTACCCTTTTTTTGTATAATTCCGACGGACTAAGTGTTACAATTTTTATTGAAACCAGTGTATATGTAAAATTGATATTAATATATAAATAACCTTGAACTAAAGTTTAGTGTTGAGGTTGAGTTAAATAAAATTAAACACCATCTAATAACAATAACGTACTGGTTTACGATGATAATTAATACAAACAAATAAACAAACTAACAAATACAGTAGAATGTTGTCATGTTGCAGCAAATGTTTTTGTAATTAGGTCTAAGTACTTAATTTTCCTAATTGGTAAATCATATCTCTTGTTGGAAATCAGACCGAGGGTCGGCATAATTAATATGTTTCTGACTTTAAAAATTTCTATCGATTTGGAACGTTTTAGCTGTAGGGCAATGATATCTTGTATTATAGAAAAACAGCATCAGTATTTTATTGCTATGAGGAGCATTTCAAAGTAAGTTGACTAAGCAAAGTAAGTTTAAAACTTCATTATCGTGCACGAGTATTAATCTAAAATAATGAAGAACTAGCTATCTAACCCTGTTTACATTACAAGTTTATTAGCAACATGTATAGGTTATGTTTATATAATATCAATAATCATAATATAGGAATCAACTAATAATAGTTAAGGAGAATAAAAAAGTTTAGTACTTCTGTTGCAGTTTTAGAGCCCCTCACTTCTGCTATGTTGAAACGTTCATCTTTCTTCATAAATGCAGCGATCATGAACACATCCACTGCCGGTAAATTTCCTGAAGTAGCTCTTACGAATCCTGTATTAGTCATTTCGAATTAAATCATAGGTGAAAACGTACAAAAAGACTTTAAAATGCTATGTTTATGTACTACGTACATGCGATATTACTGTTTGATGTAAGCGATGACGTCACCAGTGTTACCGCCAATAATGGCGTGTTGCGCGCAGCTGTTCAAATAATCAAATTTTATGTTATTTATTTGTTGAAATATTAATTTAATAGACGACGGATTGCTTTTTAAACACGGGGAAATGCTTTAATACATTAAGTACTTCATTCTAACAATATCGAAAAAGCTAATTTGCATATAATGAAAACACCTAATTGTCAGACAGACCAATCTTTTTAAAAGTGATTCATTATTTACCACAAATTGAGAAAATTTTAAGAAGATCTTCTGTAATATAATTTTTTTGATGTTTTGTAATTATTTTCACCTTTTAAATTTAAGGTGTTCAATATTTTTTGTCATGGAGCTGAGTCTATGAGGGGTTATGTAGATATTAGTTTATTCTGCATGGCTGTAGGAGACTATGTTAGATACTAGTGAGAATAATTGTCAAATAAGAAACAGACAAATTCATTTTAAAATTGTAATTGCTAGCATAACCAGAATGCAAGGATTGAAAACTTTTTATAGATAGTTTTTCTTTTTAGTTCTCATGATAGTTTTTTCTGCTGTTCGCGAAAAAATCCTATGTGTTTCATTCATTAACTAATCTTTCAGCTGTGCGTTAAATGACGTAAACAACGTCTTCTATAAAAAACGGTTTAATTGTCGGTCGCCTTGAAAACTTAATTGAACAGTGGAAAAAACCACATATTGAAGACGGATGTACTTATATGAATTTTTTTTCCCTAAGAGCGATATTGCCGGTTTAGAAGTGAGCCGATAAAATACAATATACTCCTCGTTTTCGCATGTGCCAAGACTATAAGAGCGTCGAGTCGATCATGGTTTTCATCGCCCTCAAAATAACAGAATCTACATCAACATTTTCCAGCGTATGTCAAATTATCATAAATTAGGTAAAGAGGATGGAGGGTTTTAAATGACCCACCTTAGTTTTTAAACTTTGTGTATTATTATTTGTTTCAATAGTAGCATTCTGTGCTTCCAGTACTCGGCAGGTATGATGCACGCTTATTCGGCAACATTGAAAAGAATAACCTACTAGTCATCAATTTTAAACATCAACAAAATTGGCCTTGTGGTTAAATTTTGTTTTCACAATTTATGTTATGTTACTAATTAATTATTCAAAAATTTAAAATTATAGAAACGTTAAAAACCGGTATAATATCAAAGATACAGTTAACATTTTGATATATTTTCATAAACAAGTATACAACAAAATTATATAATTATATATTTGGATACCTAATTTATTCAGTGTTTTACATATTATATTTTTATATCCTGCATTTCAATGACATTAAAACTATTAGCAAATTAGTGTACTTGAGTTGGTAGGGAATGTTATAGATTAGTTTCAACTTTTGCAGTCGTTTGATTGGTAATTATAAAACAAAACGTGTTGTTGCTTACAAGTGAAAATTGCAGTGCTAATTGGTTATTTTTAGTTCTTTAGAGCGGTAGGTATTATTTGTATATCTCAAAAATGAATACGAAAGTTTAATTCGAAAGAGAAAATTTCAGAACACGACACTAGAACTTGCCTCACAGACCTTCATAGAATTTGTAAATTTTCATACAAAATCTGCTTATAAACATTCAACTGGTGCTCAGTGGTCCAGAAACAAGGTTTTCGTTCAAAATTTCCTAGAGCTCTTGTTTTGCAACCGATTAGGATATATATATCTTTAAAATATTCGTGACTTAATTACGAAAAAATCTGCCATGGCCGATTTTTGAAATATGAAAACTTGAAGATGGCTAATGTGTGTAAATGGCAATTTTTTATAAAAATCTTATAGAAACATTTTTTTTAAACCAATTTACTTACATAAATCTTGCTACTCGGTGTCTTCGAGGTCGCTGATCGCGAATCTGATTTCCAAATTGTTGTGAACCAACCTGCAAGATGGCGGAATCAACATGGGGGCTATAAAAAATTAAGAAGTGAAAAAAAAAATCGTTTAAGGAAGTACTGATAAGTTTCAAATATTACTGTTTACTATTTTTAAATTCAAATTGTCTCAGTTTTAAGGTCCAGTACGAAATTTAATAATAATAATACTTTATTTGTCTTTGGGGCTACATTATTTGTAGTTACGATACGTCATAAAAAACTGTAAAATGCAAAAGTTAAGATATGCATGCACATGCAAAGAGAGAAAATAGAAATTACAATAATAAGGCTTAAAAGCTTAAAAAGAAAGTAGCCGAGGTAATTTAAAATTACATATCTAGAAATATTTGTTCAGTTTGGATCTTTAAAACAAACTAGCCAATGGTATAGAATGCATTACTTGCTAGGTAATTTTTTAGCTTCTTCTTAAAAACAGGGACAGGTAAGTTCCTGAGGTTTACTGGAAGTAAATTATACAGAAGGAACCCTGCATAGAAGGGAGATTAGTCTAATAACTCGTTTTTGTAAAATGAACACTCTTTCTACATGGGAGGATCTGCCCCATACAACTATGTGATAGCTAATGATTGAGTAAAACAGATCATAATATACGGGCAATAGACAATCTGGATTAAGTTTGTCATTTAATTGTTCAATTGCAAAGTAGGCATTATTTAATTTCTTCGATAGAAATTTAATTTGTTCTTCCCATGCTAACTGGTTGTCAACAATGGTTCCAAGAAATTTCAAGTGAGATTCAAATTTAATCGGTTTGTTATCCAGATCGAAATTAAAATTATAAGGTTTTCTAAGTTTATTACGAGATTGGATCATGACTGTTTTTTCATTATTTATGTTCAATCGATTTTTAAGGCACCAATCAGAGAATGGGGTAGCTTCAACTTTGTTTACTATTTGTTTTGGATCTTGGTGTGAGATGACAATTGATGTATTATCTGCATACAAAAATTTTTATTATGGAAATCTTTATAATTATTGGACTAATAGTTATACTTTTTTACCATTCATGCATATTTCTTAAGTTGTTGGACAACGCATACATGTGCGTATTTGTGTAAATATGTATATTGCGAGCTTATGTTACACTTATTTATTTATTTATTTATTTATTTATTTAATCATACATCATCCAACAGTACAAAACCATTTATAGGATGGAAATCTAACTTAACCTAAACTAACTAAAATATACAAATAGAAATTATGAAGGCGATTAGACTGCACGACAGTAGATTGAATTTCTGGCTGCTAGGCAAATATGTCCAATTCACTGCAATGAGTTTCATAACAAGCATAAATATTAAACAGAGGAGAAAATTTTAATACGTTAGATCTAGGAGTGGATAAATAAAAGCTTCGAGAATGACGAGAATTAATCCGTGGGACACAAAAATTCAGTTGGCTTAATATTTCACTACAATCTATTTTATTATGCATAATTTTATCTAGAAAACGCAAAGCAAAGGACTCACGCCTTTTGGAAAGACTGGTAATATCAATTTTTTCAAGTAATTGATTTTGAGAAGCTCCAATTGGTGGATATGTCCCTTCAGTTGTCCAGTTTAAAAATTTCAGAAAGCGGCGCTGAATATTATCCAATTTATCATTATGAGTATTATACCCAGATTGCCAGACAAGTGAAGCATACTCCAGTTTAGATCGAGAGAAAGCAAAATAAAGCATCTTTAAGGTTTTCGCATCATTAAAATCATGGCTGTTACGCAAAATGAAGCCTAACATTCTGTATGCATGCGAAATTACAGCATCAATATGGTTAGTGAAGGTTAATTTTTTATCAAAAGTTACACGTAGATCCTTGAACGTAGATGGTCTGTTCAGCATGTCGTCATTAACATTATAATTATATATAATTGGGGACTCCTTGGTTGTATAACTCATAACATTGCACTTGCCAACATTTAGGTGGAGATCATTTTCATCGCACCAAGCCGATAACTTAGTGAAGTTGTCTTAAAGTTTTTCGCAGTAGTTAAAATCATGAATCCTATGCAACATCTTGACGTCATCGGCATATATTAAGAAATATACGTCTAAGTGATCACTGATGTCGTTAATAAAAATATTAAAGAAAAGGGGTCCAAGTCTTGATCCCTGGGGTACTCCTGACGTGGCTCTGTATTCAACAGATTGATATCCATTATAAGATACGAATTGAACTCAATCAGTCAAGTAACTCTCAAGAAATTGAAGTAAACCGTCAGATAATCCGAATTTGTCAAGTTTACAGAGAAGTTTCCTATGGTTCAGTCTGTCAAACGCCTTAGAAAAGTCAATATAGACTGAGTCTACCTGTATTTGAGAATCAATTGATTCAGCAATGTACCGAGTAGCGCAGATTAAGTTCGTTACGGTGGAGTGGCCTTTCATAAAACCGTGTTGTTGCGTAGATATTTTCAGTTCAACATGTGCATAAATGTTATCATGCAGTAGCATTTCGAAAGATTTACCAAAGTTACATATGATTGTTATAGATCTATAATTGGTAACATCATTTCTTTCACCTTTTTTATACACAGGGCACACTTTGGAGTATTTCCAAATATCAGGAAAATAGCAAAACATAAATCAAAAATTATGCATAGAGGATATGCAAAAATGCTGGCACAGTCTTTCAGTAGAAATGCTGGAATTCCATCTGGGCCCGCAGTAAGTTTAGGTTTAATTCTTTTTAACGCCATGCAAACTTCCGCCTCGGAAAAGCGTTTAATGTCCAAGCGGTCAAACGAGAGATTATTAGACTTGGTTACATGGTCGTCCGAGAAGTTAAGGAAGTAAGATTGATTGAAAAAGTTAGCAAATGCATCAACGATATCATTAGGGATCTCCAGAGGTTCATTGTTATAAGTCACGTCTTTAGGTATGCTAGTTTTCCCCTTTTTTCCATTGATGTAAGCCCAGAATTTATTAGGTTCAGATGTGATATTATTTTCAATTCGATTTGTATAAATTTGAAATGCAATTTTAATATCCGACTTGATTTGTGATCTAAGTCTACGAAATTGAGTTAGCGATTCATTATTACCATGGCGTTTAAATAATGTCAATTTCTTATGCTTTAGCTTTATATTTTTTATAATTTCACCGTTAAACCAAGGGGGAAACTGTCTTTTATTTTTTGAAGTTTTGAACTTGGGTATGTTCTCATTAAAAACTTCGATTAATTTCTTATAAAATAAGTCAACACAGATTTTAACATCATCATAGCCATTTGTGGAAATGTGCCTTACATATAACCATGTCTAAAAGTCTATTGTTATTATTAAAAACAGAGTTGTATTGACGCAAGTTTTGAAAGTTTAGAAAATTGATAAGTATTGATACTTTAGGACATTTAACCCTATTCGAGACATGAAGAGAGTACAATCGCAAATTAAAGTCATCCAATATAAGCGTATTACTGTCTTGGATAAAATCCAAGGAAAAAATTGTTTCAAATAGAGTTTCATAAACATTAATACTTGACTCAGGAGGAATATACACTACAAAAATATAAAATGTTTGTCGATTAATTGTAAGTTTGGCAGCAACTATGTCAATGTTCTGAATAGAAAGGAAATCACCAAAACGTAAATTTAACTTTTCTGCATGTAAGTTGGAATCAATCGCGAGTAAAACTCCTCCACCTCTGGACTTATTGACAGCAGTAAAATTTCTATACTCCCGAAAAATATTGTAAGTGTGGTCGAATAACTCATTGTCAAACACTGAGGAATCAAACCATGTTTCAGTTAATGCAATGATAGGGAATGTACAGGCGACTACCGAGTTGAAAAATTCAAGTTTTGTTTTTTATGCTTCTAACATTTTGATAATAAATGTCCATGTTATAACGAGAACGACAGTGAGTAGAATTAGTGATAAGATTATGAGTAGCAGTTAAGGTAGTGATGACTTGGAGATGTGGATGATTGCTATTTATCACCTATTAAGTCAGATCTCAACTTATCTCTCTTGTAGATATGTCTAGTTCTTCGGCGTTTTTAAGAGAGACACAATTTGTACAGTTTAATACTTTGGATTTACATTGTTTGGCCGAATGATTTTCTCCGCACCGAGGACAGGAGGCCTAATTTTTACAGAATTTGAATGAGTGATGAAACTCATTGCGGTTAAAACATCTGTATATATCAACTGCATCAAATACTCTACAATTGTCATAGTCTATAAATAGGTTACCAGCTTTCATTACCTTTTCGTAAGAAGTTTTATCCACCTGGAGCACAGCCTGAAACACATTTACATTTTTTTTAGTTGGGAATAACTTGATATGGTACAATTAGGGTTGATAAGGTCACTGTTCATTTTAATAATGTAATTGATAAGTTCTTCCTCACTGAATTTTTCGGTAATGCCAATAATGCGAATTCTAGGGTTGACGCCATGTAACTCCCTTACCTCATAATCATCTGCAAGGGTTTCTTTCACATTTTTTTTAAATTTCGCATTTTCTTCTTTGTTTTTACATCCGATCAATAATCCTCTATTTTTTATCTCCTTGATTTTCGAGATCTGCAGGTTTTTGTGCACAGGATTAACATTTTATAGAATATCGACTTTAGTCTGAGAGGTTCCTTGTTCAAGATTTTTTGGCTTGATAATAATAGCTGGCGTAGTTTAATTACTTCCACATCCACGTAGTGGATTGGAAGTATAGTAATCGCAAAACAATTTTCAAAAATTTTTATTCGTGAAATAGGTTTAGAATGTCATGAAACGTCGAGATTTTAAATTTGAGCGAAAAAAAATTTTCTGTCTGTCGGTCTGTCTGTAACTTTTTTTTTTGTCCGCACGCTTTCTCCGGAACGGTTTAAGATATTGACCTGAAATTTTGTACACGTATATATTATAACGAGATCTGGAACTGGATTGTTTTTTGAGGAAATCCGGTGAAGGGTTGGGGGTTAAATAGGGGTAAATAGGGGGAAATAAGTAAAGCAAGCTTGTAAGAGTACAGAAACTTGAAACTCGGTGTATGTACTAGAAGTTAAGGCCTCAGAATTTTTTATAATATTTTTCAACCCCCCACCACCCCTACCCCATTAATGGGGTTGATAAAATAAAATTGAGATATTCATTTGAAATTTCGTACACGTATGTATTATAACGATGTCTATAATTAAATTATATTTTGGGATGATTCCGTTGAAGGGTTGGGGGTTAATTTGGGGTAAATAGAGGAATATAAGTAAAACAAGTTGGTAAGAGAACAGAAACTTGAAATTCGGTGTATGTACTAGAAGCCAAAGCGTCAGATTTTTTAATAATATTTTTCAACCCCCACCACCCCTACTCCAATTTGAAAAGGGTTGGTAAAATAAAATTGAGATATTCATTTGAAATTTTCTACACGTATGTATTATAACGACATCTGGAACTAGATTATATTTTGAGATAATTCCGTTGAAGGGTTGGGGGATATTTAGGGGTCAATAGGGGGAAATAAGTAAAGCAAGCTGGTTGAGTACAGAAACTTGAAATTCGGTGTATGTACAAGAAGTTAAGGCCTCAGATTATCTTATAATATTTTTCAACCCCCGCACCACCCCTACCCCATTAATGGGGTTGACAAAATAAAGTTGGGATATTTATTTGAAATTTCGTACACGTATGTATTATAACGACGTCTGGAATTAGTTTATATTTTGAGATGATTCCGTTAAAGGGTTGGGGGTTAATTTGGGGTAAATAGAGGAATATAAGTAAAACGTTGGTAAGACTACAGAAACTTGAAATTCGGTGTATGTACTAGAAGCCACAGCGTCAGATTTTCTTATAATATTTTTCAACCCAACCACCCCTACTCCAATATGAAAAGGGTTGATAAAATAAAATTGAGATATTCATTTGAAATTTGGTACACGTATGTATTATAACGACGTCTGAAACTAGATCATAATTTGAGATGATGCTGTTGAAGGGTTGGGGGTTAAATAGGGGCAAATGGGGGAAAATAAGTAAAGCAAGCTGGTAAGACTACAGAAATTTGGGATTCGGTGTATATACTAGAAACCAAGGCCTCAGATTTCTTTCTAATATTTTTCAAACTCTACCATCTCCGCTTCATTATTAATGGGATTGATAACATCAAATTGAGATATTCACTTGAAAGTTAGTACACGTATGTATTGTAGTGACATCTGATTGAGATGACTCCATTGAGGTGGTAGGTTGTAAATAGTGGAAAATAAGTACGGTAAACTAGAAACTTCATTTTTAACGCATATGGTAGAAACCAACTCTTCAAACTTTCCTATGACATCTACCCCAAATATTATTAAAATTCTATGACCAATAATTTCCACATACTAGAGTGCAAATATAGTCAAGATGTTTCCTTTAAAGTGACTTGGACGAATAATCTGGATGTGGAAGTAGTGATTCCTTAGGCAGCGGTTTTTTTTAAGATATCTGAATACTTAACTGGTTCGGTTTTATAATTTTAAATATAACATATACACCTTTTGTAACGGTCATATTGAGGGTGAAACAACATTTCTAATTTCCGACTTCACATTCGTGAGCAGCGACCCCAGAAACATAAATAATATAAGTTTCACTAATTTGTTCTCAATGCTTCGTTAATTATTGAATTTTTGACTTTAGGGGCGGTCCTAATAAGATAAATTATTGCTCTTACCCCTAAAGGGGTGACCTCTTAGTAGTAAAAACAATAATAATTATTCTTACTGCAGTAAATAGTATACAAGCACTTTCAAAAAAAGTTCTGCTTGTTCAAGACAAACAAAATATAGCGAAGTTTTCCATTGTACCCCTATTATATCAGCTATATCAGGGGTGCAATCGTGAATTTTAAAATTTTGACTTCAAATTCGTAATCAGCGACCTAAGGAACATATACATGAATCTGTTCCATAACTAATTCTTAGTAGTTGAGCCAGTATTAAATTTTGAAATTCAGGGGTAGCTTTGACCCACTTAGGGGTACAAACACATTTACTCCTTTTTAATATCTGAAGTTGATACCCTAAAGTTTAAGAATCTGTAAAGAAAAAAAAAATCTTTCCTTTTTGCGTAGGGGTTAAAAATTAATTATTTTATATAAGATCGAAATTCTCTCATTTTCAGAGTATGGCAGGTTTATTGCACCAGAACTTTATCAATATTGTTACAAAATGTGGGCTGGAGCAATTGTTACCTTCCAAAAACAAAACGGAAAAAGACAAAAATAAAATATCCAGTTTGGGCATGAAATATCCCACTCTTAGGGATAACCATCTTCATACTGGTCACATCTGGTTAGAAGGGAAAAGGGCTGACGATGGAGCCGAGGGCCTATGGAGAATTCACAACAATTTGTACGATTTCAGTGAGTTTGTTAATGTACATCCTGGAGGAGAAGATTGGCTGAAATTAACAAAGGTACGTAGTCACTAATATTATTTTCCAACTTTTTAGTTTCCCAGTTGTATATCGGTACCTAAAAATTGAATATCTCAAAGCTTCGTAACAATTAAAATTCAACAATTGCCAATGACGACTGACATCATGGATGTTAGGGCACATGACGCAAGAGACGCACACAACACACCGCATAAACAACAGCACAGATAACCCCACAAACCATCCAACATCTCCCCCCCCCCCCCTACTTCTCACAACCCTCTCCGCCCCCACATACCCGCTGACATATGAAAACTTTTCGTTAAGTAAAAAGCAACGTTTTGTTCAGATGACACATTGTCTATAGCAGATGTTTTGCACTTCATTTTCCTGTATATTTGAAACCAGCTTGCCGCCCCGGAGCTATTTTAAGACGCTGCCCCTACTCTTAAAAAATATAACATAATATATACTACCCAAAAAAAAGAATCCTTATTAAACTTTTTCTTCTTGTATATTTCAAAAGAACAAAAAACACTACACATTAGAGGTGGGTGGTATATAAAATGACTTTTCTGTATAACACCTATTTATTAAAAATAAAGAAAAGATAAAAAAATTTTAGAAATAAAATAATTTAAAAAAAATTATACAAGATCAAGACGAACTTTTCTTGCTTTTTTCACAGCAAAATCATTGATTATATCGCCTGTTTTCATAGTTTCTAAAATTTCTTTCAATATTTACTAATCCTGTTGGTGAATTTAGCCTTTCCTGCGTCATTGTGGACCATAAGTAATTCTTTATCCGTCGCAAGGTCGAGAAACTTTTATCTCCAGAACAGTTTGTAGCGAGTTTGCTTAGAAATATTCTGAAGCCATATGTCGTTATTGCAGTACACGTCTGCTAAATTGTTTGACCTCAACAGCTTGCTGAATTCTAGAATTGTTAAAGATTTCTTCTTCGTCAAATCTTTCAGTTGAATTTTGAACTGAGCGCATTCTGGCAGTAAGGCCTCTTCTAAATCTTGGCTAAAATTTGTTGCTAATGTTGCATCTGATTTGTCTATGTCTTGGTCACTAATAGATATTAAGTTCTCAACAAAAGCCAAATTGTTAATCTGATTTCTTGTAAACTTCACCTCGTCTGGGCAGCTCCTCGGTTAATCTATCGATTATTGCATGGCTTCTGGTTTCAATGGAACTGTCGCACTAGCGGAATCATAAAAATGACTAAAGCAACATTCAAAAGAAAAAAATGTTGCCGCCCTTATAATTTTGTCGCCCTGGGCACTCGCCCAGTGTGCCCAGTGGTAAAACCGCCACTGTTTGAAACATTATTTAAAGTGGTAACGTTTTTCCGCCTAACAGAGATTTGTTCTGCCAAGAATACTTTAGTTTTGCTTTTGTACCTGTACCTAAATTAAACAATATTAGCTAAAATTTAATAAAGAAATGTGTGCCATATATTTACCTGTTAAATTGCTCTATATTGGAAGGAAATTTTCCCGAAGCATTAAAATCGTCAAAAATAAAACCTCTTTTCAAATCCGGTAATAGATATGACATTAACAATTATAGGCCTATTTCTCTTGTCGGCGTATATTCAAAGATCTTTGAAAAGGTTATTTCAAATAAAATAGTTTCCTTCTTTAACAAATATAAACTTTTTAACTCTAATCAGTTTGGTTTGTGCAAAGGCCTGTTTACTATACATGGCATAGATCAGTTTTTAAATCTACTTTATTCTCAACTAGATGTCAGTGAAAAACCTGTTGATGGTTTCTTGGATTTAAGCGAAGCCTTCGTTCTTGTGAACCATGAAACTATAATTAATAAAATGGAAAGATACGGTTTAAGAGGCAAAATTCTAAACTGACTTGAAAGCTACCTAAAAGAAAGGACTCAGTTTGTTGCTATTGATAACAGAAGATCCTCCCATCTGCAAACTGATGTCTGTGTTCCACAAGGACCAGTGTTGGGTCCGTTACTATTTATAATTCATATTAATGATTTAAAATTTTCGATTCTTATAATGTTTGCAGATGCTATATCACTACTTGGTACCAGCAAAAACCTAAATAATACTATCACCAACACAAATAATCAACTATCAGAAGTCCATACACTATTAGTTGACAATAAATTGGTGTTGAATAATGATAAGTCAGTCTTCATTCATTTCAACTATCATAACAATGTTGATAAAAGTTTATTAATAAAATCCAGTAAGGGTTCATTAAAACAGGTTAATAGCACAAAATTCTTGCATGCATTTATCTGAGGATTGTAGCTGGAAAGTCCAGATCGATATGTTATGCAAAAAAATTGCACCAATCTGCTATTGTATAAGTCAACTACGGTACAAAGTCAACTCAGAAGTACTAAAAATGTACTACTGTGCACATTTTCATTCAATTGCCTCATATGGGATAATTGCTTGAATGTTCAAGGGTATTTGTACTTTTGTACTGCAAAAGAAAGCAATCCGATACATGGCTGACGTAAATGCGCGAGTGAGCTGTAGAGCCCAGTTTAAAGAGTTGGGAATTTTACCACTGCCATCTATTTTTATCTTAAATATGTTGTTATATGCTAAGAAAGAAAATTTCCCTCTTCTAAATCAAGATAATTCGTACAATACTCGTAACAATGGCATATTGCAGATACCTTACCATAAAACTTCTCTTTATGAACGATATCCTAAATACCTAGCAATTAAAGCTTTTAACAAACTGCCCAATAAATATAAATCTCTTAATGAAACACAATTTAAGAGAGAGGTAAAAAATTTCTTACATGACAAATGTTATTACTCCTTTAATGAGAATTTAGAGGATAGATTGTTATATGTTCTGTTTGCTCTTTCTCCAATTTTATTTATGGCATATGTAATTTTTTGATGTATTATTTTATTGGTTTTTTATTCAATTCCAGTTTGTCACTCTTTCTTATTGTTGTTGTTTTTATAATATTCTTACAATATTTTATTTTATGTTTTCTAGTTTATTAATTATATCTGACCAGCTATCTGCTTGTAGTTCTTTTTAGATCTGCTCTATGTACTGTCTTTCATTGTTTTTTCTTGTTTATGCATTAGTTTACAAATTAATTATGTATTGACTTATTCTATACTGTGTGATCAAAATAGACTGAATTAATAAGTTATTATTATTAAAAAATGCCATACAAATACTATTATCCATAAGGATTATTTAATCCTAGCTCAGATCTCCTGAGGATGCGTCTGGTTCTTAAAATATTTTGGTAGTCTTTATCTTTTACGTTGAACCTCTAATTTATAATTTTCGGGTAGGTAAAGAGGGAGTGTAGTGTTGTCATAGTGGACTTAAATTTATATTTTAATGACAAAATTTATTAAAAAATGCTAAGAACAAAACATGTAGACAATTTTTTGACAAAGATGCTTCTTTTCACACAATTTTTAACAACATGAATAGTTTTTGAGATGGATGGGGAAAATTATTTCTATCGCCATTTTACAAGATGGCGGCGATAACAAATTCCTTGCGATTTTGTTTACTAAACTGCCGTCACTATTAGTAAAGAACAGATACAAAGGGAATACAAATTTCATGCGTCCACAACTTGCTTTCAGGGAACCGACATAACAGAAGCTTTCGAGGCCCATCACTTGTCACAAAATCCGGAGAGAATGCTACCAAAACACTTTGTGCGAAAAGCGAGACAGCCTAGAAACTCACCATTTACGTTTGAAGAGAACGGTTTCTATAGAACACTAAAGAAAAACGTTCACGAAAAATTGAAAACCTTGCCTAGGAAACCAGCCGATAGGTCTAAATATTTGACAGATCTGTTATTTTTTTCTTACATATGTTCAGCGTTGCTAGCGGTATATTTTAAAAGTTTTATTATTGGAGCGATATCAGGCATAACGCTTAGTATGGCTGCCACTGCTGCGCACAATTTTTTTCACCAGAAGGATAATTTCAGAATGTTTTATTTTGACTTCACTTTAATGCAATCAAGGTAAGTAATGGCTTTATTTAGTAATATTACATAATTATTATGTAAAATAATAGATTATTTAGGTTAAAAACATTGAGAGACCCAAAATTAACACATTCAGCGTCAAGCTAATGTTGTTGAATCTACGCACGAGATCACCCATAAGACAAGCTCGGCAGACACCGGTGTCTGATCTGGCCCTATATAAAAAAATGCATATTTTTTATCACACCAGGTGATGGCGGACACATTTATCGAAAAACGGGTTAATTTCCTAGAGCGCAGCGGTCATTTTAGCGGACACAAATAAATCTGCGGACACCGCGCTATGCTGTCGATACTGATTGACATATCCGCCCTGGTCTCTAAAATACATATAATTTTAAGTCATTCTCAGCAGTCCACAGCGGTCACAATGGCGGACACAGCTTTCAAAATTTATAAACATTTTTTTTATTAAGAACCCAAGGCATATACGACAATATACAGGGCCGGCAATTAATGATAAAAACTCTTCGAATGTGAGTGTCCGCTGGCCAATGCTAATGGCAAAGTAAGGCGGACACCGGTGACCGCTATGGCGCTGAATGTGTTAAGAAAGGTAAACGTTTAGATTGTTAGATTCACAAAATATATTTAGATTTACCTGACTTATGGTTTGATTTCACAACCATTATCAAAGAGTCTTACAAACTGATACTAAAAGTTACCTCTTTATGCTAATTATGTTAACAAAATATCAATAAAGTTGTCCATAATAGGGGTAATGCCAAATTCAATTTGGGTGCTTGTTACCTGCTCCCATTTTAGCAGCTGTCTTAAGTTGAAGAATTTCTGGTAAATCTAAGGTTTCTCTTTATTAGCGTTATGTAGAAGTTTCATGTTATTATTACTAAAAGAAAAACAAACGTTTTTGGTAAATATAATGTTCAGCCAAACTTGTTGCATTTTCATTATTCAGAATGTCTCTTCTGTGTTCTTTCAGCCTTACATCTTTGCTGCTACTAGTCTCGCCTATACAGATTCAGCAAATTTAGTTTAAGGTACATAAACTTGTTTCTGCGCAGATAAACCACGCCTTGTCCTAAAACAATGCAGGGCATTGGTATAAGACAATAGCGCCATCGCTTGACCGCGTCGAGTTAAGAACAGCGTACCCATTCTGCTTTTAATAGCGTAGCTGTTTAGACGTGTGAGAATAAAGTAAATTAATCTCAATTTCGTTATTAAAATGCCGCGTGTTTATACAACTGCAGAAAAAGTGCAAATTCTGAAGTGGTACTTCAGGGGCCATTTCACTGAAGACACAATAAATTTATTTACTGTGGCATATCAAGACACCAATCCCCTCAGCTAGCATAATTTCATACATTATTAAAAAATTTGAGAATTTCGGATGTGTGTGAATTATTGTAAAAAATGCTGTCAACCCGAAGCCCACCATCAACAAATGAGCGAAGAACGTGACATTCGCGAAACTAATGTCTGTGCACTTGTTGAAACTAGTGAACCTTGTTCTAGCAGGCAAATTGCTGATGAAGTTGACATGAAGGAAAGAACTGTCAGAAATATTTTGAAAAGAAATGGGTACAGTTCTTTTGAAGTTCAAACAACGCAAAAAATATTTCCCGAGGACAATTTTAAACGGTTGGAATTTTGTGAAATAATGATAAATAAAGTGAATTAGAATGAAAACTACTTAAAGAATATATTGTTTACAAATGAATCATCCTTTTCATTACATAGGAAACACAATCCATCGGTAGTACGATATTGGTCTCGGAAAAATAAATATTTGAGTGTTGCTGTGCGAACTCAGTATCCTCAAAAGTTAAACGTTTGGACGGGAATTTTAGACAATCATATTATAGGCCCACTGCTAATCGATGGCAATTTAAATGGCAATAAATATTTAGAGTTTTTACAAAACCAAATAATTTCTGCAGAATTCTCTTCTTATCAACTTTGACGACATTTGGTTTCAACAAGACGGCTGCCCAAGTCACAATACCTTAACTGTTATTAATTTTCTGGAAATAACATTTCCCAATCGTTTAATAGTTACGAGAGGAATGATAAAATGGCCCCCCGGTCACCTGATTTAGCACCCCATGATTTCTTTCTGTGGGGCCTTTTAAAGGAAACCGCGTACAAACATGCGTTTGAACGAGCCAATAATTTAGTTGAATTACGAAAAAAACTTATCCAACTTTGTGCAAGCATTACTCCAAATCAACTCATTGATATGAGAGGTTCATTGTATAATCGGTGTGGCTATTGTTTGGTACAAGAGGATGGTTTGTTTGAATCCTTATTTCATTAATTTATTGTTTGATAATTATTAGTTGATTTTAGTTTCTGAGGGTTATTTAATTTTATTTTAATGCTCTATTTTTGTAATTTAATAAGAATAATTTATTTTTTGATAATTATTAGTTGATTTTAGTTTCCGAGTTATTTAATTTTATTTTAATTTTCTATTTTCATTTCGGTTTTAATAAGAATTATTATTTTATTCCCATGGTATTTACGGGTAAAAAAGAAACTGCAGAAATGCTTTCAATAAAAGAAATTATTTGTCAAAAATGTGACAAATAACTTCTTCGCTTTTGACGAAGAGATATTGTCTCGTTTCGCATTAGAAATTATTACCTACGTCCGCACCCATGCTTAGTTCATGACTTACTAAATTCAATTCATTGTGTGCCTCTGCTTTCACTATTTATGGAACTAGCAGGGCGTGGTCAATTACATCGTTATTCCTATACCATAAACTGTATTTTCCGAATCTGTACATAATACATCGCAATCAATATATTATATTTTATACACTCCAGATTTTTCTGTAGGCTATTTTCCTTTGTTGTTGACTAACAACATGACTAAATTGTGAAATCACCCATCGCAACCGTAGTTAAATTAAGAAAATAGTTTTTAAAAGTGCACGATTGTGGGTTCTCAATTATTTTAAAAGTTAAAAAAGGTAAATGAAATCTAAAGGCACCATTGTAATGGCCAAAAGAATTCTCCAACCCTTTCTCCATTTAACCGACTTTCAATCTTTTATAATGATGGAGATAGCAAGCAATACATGCAGTCCTAATTTGAGACGCACCAAGTAATAAACTAATGTCATTTAAGCAATATGAAGGGTCAATTCAAACACCAAAGAAACGAAATTTCAACTTTTTTTGTCATGTCCCCAATATGCTTCCACATTCCCTCCACTATGATGTAGATGATTTGTTTTCATAAAAATTACCACTTTTGATAATATCAAAAACTAGATGACACTTTTTAATCGTCACAATATTTTCCTTATTTCATAATTAGCATCGAGAAACACGAAAATGTTGCAAAGCCCTAAAAAATTATGTACTGTGCAGCTACCTTTTGTGTAATCATACTATCCCTGCACGCCCCTGATTTTCGGTCTGTCCTCATTAACTGCACATTCCTCTGAAACTTCTCATAACATTTATTTCGGTCTAAATTTATTTAAAAGCATGTTTGTTTCACCCCACTAAAATAACTTTCCGTTTATTTTTAGAGATTGGAGGATAACTCATGCCTTGAGTCACCACCTGTATACAAACACTGTGAATGATATAGAGATTTCTATGGCGGAGCCTTTCTTTAGCTACTTACCAATGGAGAAAAACTTTTTAGTTAGATACATCTCATGGATGTATTGGCCAATTGTTTTGGCGTTTACCTATATTGGGCAGTTTGTGAGGAAGTACGACATATTTTTTTTCTAATAAAGTTGCTATAGTCCAATAAATCTGTCGAAAATATCGCGTTTTTTTGCAAAAATTATTAACAGCAAACCAAGGTATGTAAAATATCGGAAATTTTCCGTAGAATTCAATGAACTATTTTTAAAACAAATGACGAACTTGCGTCCTCTTCAAAATGGCGGCCAAAGTTTGCAAAAAACAGTTTTTTTGCGTTAAAAAAAAAGTTGGCGCTGCACAAAAAAAAGTTTAATAGCAGAGTTGTGTAACTTTTTAATGCGGATCGAGCCGGCCCAGTCCGATCTTAGAAAATTGCAAAATTATTTAGTTATTGCAAAAAAGACGTTAAAAATCGCATTTTTTTGAAATACCTGTATCTCCGTGAAGAAAAGATATTCTTTAACGAAACCCAGTGAAAGCATAGGCCAAGATATATCGAATACAAGCATTTTTACAGATTTGCAAAATATTACAAATTTCTTGCAGAAATCGATTTTTTCGAAAAAAACACGTTTTTTTTAATGTCCAATAGCTCATACAGGTCTTCATATTTTTATATCGGACCAGTCCGAAAAGTTTCTTCAACAGTTGCGCTAACCTGTGTAGTTATTGCGCATATAACGAAGCGATCCCTAATATGCGAAAAATCGGTCAAAAAGTCAATAATTTTTTTTACCCCAAAAAACTTTGAATATTTTTGACATTTTAAATTATATTGGAACACCATTATTGCCAATGGATATCTGGCATTTTTCTACACATTTACAAAAAAAAAAAATTACCCTCGGACTCTGGAGCCGAGATAATTTTTTTTTTAAGAAATTCTTGTGGCGCCATTTTTTAAGGTAAAGGGCTGAAATTTGCAGTGGTTATTGTACAATACTTATATTTTCAATAAAAAATCTTCGCAACTTGATCGGCCGTTGCTGAGCATTGCAAATTCAATGAAACTCGGAGCTCGATGCTGTGGCGTACGCCTGCAGCTGCCGAAAACACGGCATAAAATGTTCAAATATGTGTTCAACGTGTGACCATGAAATTTGCTCAAATATTGAGGAGAACAGAGTCGTCGCTGATGATATCGATGAAGAAATAGACGAGCCAAATATCACAGAGACTGAGCTAGAAAGAGATGAATTTTCAAATGAAGATAACGATAATGATGATTTCACAATCATCATTATCGATACGATGACGATAATGCGGAAATAATATTACATGACGTTTACCGTAACAGTAGTAGTGGTAATGAAGACGAGTCTCCTATTAAAAAGCAAAAGAAAAAAAAAATTAATGCAACGTATTCTATAAAAACAATTCGAATACATAAATGAGACATAATAAAATTTTGATGTTTCTTTAGTAATGTAACAAATGTAATACAGCGTAAAGGAATTAAAATTACTTGCCATACAATAGCACGATTTCGTAGATAGTTTGGGACGATATTTGACAAACCCCAAAATGTTATCGAGGCGGGCGATGTACTATTAGATTTTTTCAGCCATAGCTATGAAGTAATCTGTAGTAAATTTGCTAAATCGGAAATATTTTATTACCAGTAAAATACCCCTCATAAAGTGATAAAAATCCGTTACGATCGATGTCATCGTCAAATTGCTTTTTATTAGAAATGTAACAAACGCGCGGGTAATTAAATGAGGTGAATGTGTAAAATAATCAAATCATAAAAGGGGTAATTGATTACAAGAATTCCCCAAACTGCACATTAGGTAGGAACTAGTTGCTTTTTCCCTTTCTAAGTCCACTCGTAAAACAAATAGGTTTTTTAATAATAGGTATAATTAGCTAGCTTAGATGTAGTATATTTTAAGTTGTTTAAATGGACGTGTTATACTGAAGGGAAGCCAATTTGGCCATAGTTACTAAAGAGAACGCCACTTGCCAGGCGAGTACTATGTCGGTACATAATTTCTACTATAGAGGACGCAACCTTCCGAATGACTTGATGCCTCTAAAAAGAGGCGGACTTTCATTCATTGATCTAGATTGCTTTGGGGTGGATAAGGACCACTAACTAAAAATTGACAAGGATAATCCCGTCCGGAAAGAAAGACGCTTTCCGATCAGCTACTGGTGGTGTGACATCGGCCTACTTTTATCGTGATAACTTTAGTATTCCCGGGTATAGGTATTTGCATTTTTGAGCTTCTGTTATAAAATTTAACTTCATGTCATCAGATTTCTCAAATTAAACGTTACCTCGTTCATATTGCCACTGGCAACTGGCGTTTCTGCACTAGTTTATAAAGAAATAATTAACTAGTTAAGGCTATTGCATTTTTTGGCCCTTCTGGCAATCAGTTTGAATTTGAGTGTAAATGATTTTTTCCTTTAACAAAGTAATTTTTCTTGCTTAAGTTCGAGACTACGGTCCAATTTCCTTATTTGTATATCTTTTAAGTTGCATTTTCTTTTGTTTTAATTTAAGTATTAATTATTGTTGTTCTATTTTCCAAACTGATTGTTCTTTTGTAACGTGTTCTTTTATCCGTTTTCAGCCCTTTACTTAAAAAAATGGCTCCACTAGAATTTCTTAAAAAAAATTAACTCGGCTTCAGAAGGTCGGAGAGCAATTTTTTTTTTTGGAAATTTGTAGAAAAATGCCAGCTATCTATTGGCAATAACGACATTGCAATATAATTTAAAATCTCAAAAATATTAAAATTTTTTTTTGGGTAAAAAAAATTATCGATTTTTTACCGATTTTTCGCATATTAGGGATCGTTTCGTGATATGCGCAATAATTGCACAGGTTAGCGCAACTGTTAGAGAAACTTTTCGGACCGGTGCGGTATAGAAATATGATGGCCTGTATGAGCTATTGGACATTGAAAAAATCGCGTTTTTCTCGAAAAAATCGATTTTTGCAAGAAATTTGCAATATATTGCAAATCTGTAAAAAAGCTCTTATTCGACATATATTGGACTATGCTTTTACCGAGTTTCGTTAAAGAATATCTTCTCTTCACGGAGATACAGTTATGTCAAAAAAATGCGATTTTTAACGTCTTTTTTGCAATAACTAATTAATTTTGCAATTTTCGGAGATCGGACTGGGCGGGCTCGATCTGTATTAAAAAGTTACGCAATTGTGCTGTTAAACTTTTTTTTATGCAACGTCAACTTTTCTTTTTCAACGCAAAAAGCTGTTTTTCGCAAACTTTGGCCGCCATTTTGAAGAGGACGCAAGTTCGTCATTTGTTTTAAAAATAGTTCATTGAATTCTACGGAAAATTTCCGATTTTTGGCATACCTCGGTTTGCTGTTAATAATTTTTGTAGATAAAATCCCTCACTTACTGGACTACTATGCAATGTGCAAAATCTGCACATTACACCGGGTGACACAGGAGACATGTAACACCCCGTAGCATGTTTATTTAAAAAATATTATTTTGAAATTTGGTACAATTATATAATGCGTGATTGTCCTTCTTTAAGTACAAAAAATTTTTGTCCACCACTTCCGGTTTTACCGGAAGTGACATCTACTCTGTTATTTTAAATGGCACCCTGTATATTTTTTTTACCTAACTGATTCGTCCCGAGATTCTCTTTTCAACCATGTATCGGAACATGGCATTTGTTTTTAAAATGACAGTTAATATCAATTTTAGTTTGTTAAGTCTAGGTGGCCCTGATATGAACCTTGGCAGATATTGATGCGTAGTGTGCCGTGATATCGAATGACCTCTGGCATGCAACTTTGTGCCTCATATTTTTTGGGAATAACCAGTAGCTGAACAGACTAATAAGATCTGACTTATTTAAAAAAATATCTTTAAACAACCCACGACATCTTAAAAACCAAGATAGGAATCCCATTTTTTTACTTCACCTAGTTAAAAAATACTTATTTATCTTTTATTTTTGTCCAATACAATTGCTGTGCATATCACATTTTGCTTTCTTCATTAAAATTAGTATCGGATGTTATTGCATAGTAATGAATATTGTACTGCAACAAAAATATTTACTAAGCAGGCGGTGGAAACAAAAGAAGGTAAAACAACGCGTCATTTTCATTTGACAATTAAGAATTGTTTACTTGGCAGCAATTTAAGTATTTTTCATTAAATTATACCTAAGTTATCACATTTTTAACTCTATTTTGCCATGTATTCACGAAATGAAAAAGTAGATATGCTACTAATCTATGGCGAATGTAAAAAAAAATAGCAGGCAGGCTGCTGACTTATATGAAGAAAGATTTCTCGCGCACTGTGGTCTGTGAGTACCATTTTCACTTAATTTTTTATGCTTGGTTCGTTAATTTGAAACAGAAATTAAGGATAATATTGACTACGTTTGACAGATATGTCAATAATAAATGATAAATGTGTATCCACTGCTTTTCTCATGGCCTACTTTTAGCTTCTACATAACTTTAAATATTAACCCGCAAAAAATAATTTCTATGCAGTTTTAATTGAATGGTTCAAAATAAAGTACTAATTTATTTAAAAAATGGGAAATTTAAAAAATGTAATTTTATATTCCTGAAATTTGGTATAGAGGTATAAAATTGCATTCTAAATAACTTATTTTTTTCAAATTTTAAAAAATAAAGGTACTCTATTAGTGGTGATTTTTACAACTTTGCTTTTAAAACACCCTGTAGAACACCAAATCATGTCATTTTTGGTATACCTTAGTTTTAACACAAGCAGGACTCAATCCCCAAATACCATTCCAAGATTCCAAAATTTTTGATCCATTACGCATCGTGTTACATCTATCCTGGGTCACACTGTATATTAAAAAAAAATCTAATTCGGACATTAAATAAACATTTTATATAGGTGGTTCCAAGCAAAACGGGACACGCTGTATATATTTTTATTTTTTAAACAAATTTTTTTGGCTTTGGGAGCATAGCATTTTGAACAGGAAAATATTGCTGATGTTTTCCACTGATTTTTCTCTTCAGTACAATTGTATATGAATTCCTAGAGAGTTTTAATCGAAAACCCTGCATAAATTATTGTAACGTATTTCTTATTTAATTTTAATTCTTTTAGTATTGTGCAGATGATAATCACTGGTGATGGATTTAGTTGGACAACATTATTGCCATTTTCCGTGCCCACGCTGATGTTTGTTTTGACCCGGCAATCCCCACTATTTTGTGTTTTAATGTTCCTGTGGATTCTAATAGTTAGCGGTCTGCATTTTGGACTAGTTGGCTTAAACGCTGCTCATCATCATCCGGATATATTTCATGATGGAGATACGCCAAGGTAATATACAGGGTGTTTCACTTAAAAGTCCCCAGGCCATTATCTCTAAAACTAATAAAGATATTTTATTTTAGTAAATGGCAGATGATTGATACCAAAGAAAGGTTTAAATAACGGTGATTAGAATTTTTCCTCAACAGCACACAGAGATGGCGCTGCGATGCAAAACTATTTTTTGATGGCTGGAACCTTGAAACATAAGTCATGTGATTAAACAATAATTTGTGAATAATTTTGATGGTATAGAGAATTTGCAAAAAACAAGCCGTTTTGGAGTTACATGAGTTTCTTTCATTAATGCCAGTACACGTGAATTTTGATAAATCCCTATAATTTATTTATTATTTACTATAGAATATTGGTTACCAAACACTTTTTTTCAAGATAAGGAAAGTGATATAATACACTATCATAAAATTATGTTTACCACTTCCGGCCAAACCGGAACTAACATGATGAACCAATATCCATATGTTCCTACATATTACATTTTTTTTTCTAATAACGCTTCTAATAAAACGGCTCCCAAAACTTAAAGTAAGTAAGACAACAAAGAAAATACACACTAATTTAGAATGGGCTAAATTTATATTAACAATTCAGTAAAGAACGTAAACAAAGTTTTATAAACGAACATTTAAAAACTATCGAAATATTATTAAAAATGAAATTAAACTAATTTTTTTCTTATTAGTAGGTACTTATTATATTAAATGTTCAAAATTTCTCCCTTCTTCATGAATACACATATTGTACCGTTTCAGTAACTCTTCATTGCAAACTTTTTGTAACGTATGTCTATTTATAGCAGCAACACTTGCATATATTTTATTATACAAGTCGGCCGTATCCTCAATGGGTTCAATGTACACTACACTTTTTAAATACCCCCAAAGGTAAAAATCTAACGGAGTCAAGTCAGGTGTCGTGCTGGCCATCTGACTACTCCATTAGTACCAATCCATCTCTGAGGGTACATTTCATTAAGACAATCTTTGACTAGTACTGAGTTATGGGGTGGTGCACCATCTTGGTGAAACCAAATATTCTCCTGGTTATGAGGGATAGTCTCTAATAATCCTGGCAATACATTTCTCAAAAATATCTCATATTTTCTTCGATTTAAAGTCCCATGGAATAGATATGGTCCAATAATATATGAATTTAATATTCCACACCACACGTTAACTCCAAAAGTTACCTGATTTCGGGTCATTCTCATCCATCTAGGATTATTTTGTGACCAGTATCGGCAGTTATGCTTACTCACAACTCCGTTGTTGTGAAAACGGCTTTCATCGCTCCAGAGGACATTTTTTAAAAAATTTGGGCATTCTTCAGAAAGAACTGAAAATTCAGCTAGAAAATGTAATCTTCGTTCATAATCACAGGCCTTAAATGATGGATCAATTTTAATTTGTATGGATGGTATTTATTTGATTTTAATATTCTATGGCACGAAGATATCGACAGATTAGTTTCCGATGCCAATTTCCGGAGAGAACATTGAGGATTGTTGACAACACTATTTAACACCAAGGCTGTATTTTCATCGTTTCTAACTGGCCTATTTCTGTTACGAATAGTTTTCTTAAAACTACCCCAGTTTCTTAAATTTTTAAACAGCATGATAAATGTTTTTTTATCGGGTGTAGGTCTATTTGGAAATCGTAAACAAAACAATCATTTTGCTTGTCGGGAATTTCTTTTGCATTCACCGTATATTAAAATCATTTTTAACTTATCTTCATTGATGTATCTAACCATTTTTTAAATTTATTTTTTTTTATTGCCTTATTTGGATTAATTTGCTTTGAATTGTTTCTAAGTACACTATTTCTGTTTGAAACTATGATTGAAATGCACCAACTACAAACTTTGCTTAATAACTGTCAAACTTAAAATTAAATCAAAGCCTACTAATATCTCTTAAGTAGATTTTTCATTACCATTCTAAATTAGTGTGTATTTTCTTTGTTGTCTTACTTACTTTAAGTTTTGGGAGCCGTTTTATTAGAAGCGTTATTAGAAAAAAAAATGTAATATGTAGGAACATATGGATATTGGTTCATCATGTTAGTTCCGGTTTGGCCGGAAGTGGTAAACATAATTTTATGATAGTGTATTATATCACTTTCCTTATCTTGAAAAAAAGTGTTTGGTAACCAATATTCTATAATAAATAATAAATAAATTATAGGGATTTATCAAAATTCACGTGTACTGGCATTAATGAAAGAAACTCATGTAACTCCAAAACGGCTTGTTTTTTGTAAATTCTCTATACCATCAAAATTATTCACAAATTATTGTTTAATCACATGACTTATGTTTCAAGGTTCCAGCCATCAAAAAATAGTTTTGCATCGCAGCGCCATCTCTGTGTGCTGTTGAGGAAAAATTCTAATCACCGTTATTTAAACCTTTCTTTGGTATCAATCATCTGCCATTTACAAAAATAAAATATCTTTATTAATTTTAGAGATAATGGCCTGGGGACTTTTAACTGAAACACCCTGTATATCACAATTTTTTCCGCAATAGAATTCACACATTTATTTATTTAATGCATCGTTTTACTGAAGCTTACAAAGCTTGAATCTTTCTGAATTTCCAGACCTAAGGAAGAAATGGACTGGGGCATATACCAACTAGACGCAGTTATGGATAGGAAGGACATAACAGGATCACACTTTCTAGTTTTAACAAATTTCGGGGATCATGCGCTGCACCACATGTTCCCAACAATAGACCATGGCCTGTTGGAATATTTATACCCAGTATTTTTGGAAACTTGTAAGCAATTTGGCGTTGAATGGAGATTAAGCACACAACTAGAACTAGTCAAAGGACAGTTTAAACAAATAGCGAAAGTCAAGCCAAATCCTGTTCCACCTAAATCTATTACAAAAATCCGTTAAGTTTTTCATAATGAGTTTCATTAACAATCTCTTGTTGGTGGTAGGTAATACTGTTTTGTTTGCTTCCCTTTTAATAAATAGATCTATTTTGTTTATGTGTTTTTAATTCCGAATTGACTTGAACTGTAATTACACTAGGCTAGCACACAATTTTTAAAGCCTAAAAATATTAAAAAATACTTATATTTTCTTCTGCTTTTGACTATCAATATTTCTATTAGGTATTTCACGATTGATTGGATGGAATACCTATTGTATAGGTATAAAATAAATTGATATAAATACCAATGTACTACAGGTACACATATAGTGGGCAATGAAAAATATCGATACGTTTTGTTTTTATCAATATAAACACCGTGTTAGTATTGCCGAGTCGTGACAATAGTAGAGGAACATAGTATTTGCCCACTTTTGATTTCTGTAAGCACGTGATGGTGTGTCTTCAAGAGAATAATGATTTTTACTTCCCTCGCATACCCAATGGAAGTATTGTATTCGAGAAAAAATCACCCTCCGATGTTTTTTCGGATTTTCAATTTTCAGATCATGTAGATTACGAAAACATAGTATTCAATTCCGTCGGTCTGTCTGTCTGTTGGTGCATTAACTAAAAAAATCGGTAAAGGTATTTACACAGAACGTCCCTCGTTATTTGCGCACGGCGGTCACTCTAAAAAATTAATTATTACGAAATGACATTGAGAATAATAATCGGAATATAGTTATTGCTATTATTACAAAGAAAACTTGATAAGTTTTGGTCAAAAAAATATACAGTTTGCTCATCCAACAGCAAAAGTTCAATACTAAATAGCAGGTGCCACATATGGCAGGCTTGCGCAAATACCTTTACAAATGTCCACCAAGACTGAATTATTTCTTGGGATGACCACCCTGTACATTTTTCAATAAAAGTATAATAGGTGCATATGCCAGATATTATTGCCATCTGTCACATTTTCAATCCAACATTCACGTAATGGAGTGGAAGTATAGTGGCGGTTAAAAAATTTCATTTTTTTTGAAATTTTTCAAAAATGTTGGTAAAAAATTTACAACATTTTTTCTTCTGAAATAGGTTTAAAACGTCAAACGTAGAAATTTTAAATTTGAGCAAAAAGGAGAGTTTCCTTCTATTCTATAGTAGTGGTAAAGAAAAGTTTAAAAGTTAAAAATTATATGATTTTTAAATAGGTTTAGAATGCTATGAAACGTGAAAATTTTAAATTTGAGCAAATAAAAAAAATTCTATCTATTTTGGTGGTAAAATCTTTTTGAAAAATGTTGGTGAAAAAAATTTTCAAATTTTTTTTTCTGAAATAGGTTTAGAATGTCATGAAACGTGAAACTTTTAAATTTGAGCAAAAAAAAAAGTTTCCATCTATTCTAGTGTTAATTTTTTTTCCAAACTGGTAAAAAAATGTTGCAAATTTTTTTTTTCCGAAATTGGTTTGGAATGTCATGAAACGTGGAAATTTTAAATTTGAGCAAAAAAAATTTTTTCGTCTATTCTATTATAGAATACTATAATAGTGATAAATAGATTAAAAATGTTTTCAATTTTTTTTTTATTTTTCAAAAACATTTTTAAATTTGTTTGAATAGTTTTAGAATGCCATGGAAACGTGGATAGTTTAAATCTGAACAAAGAGAAAAAAATATATCTAGTGGTAAATTTTTTTTAAAATAGTAAAAAAAAATTCTAATTTTTCTTTTAAATAAATTTAGAACGCTATGAAACGTGGAAATTTTAAATATGAAGAAATTAAAAAAATTCCATCTATTTTAGTGGTAAAAAAATTTTCAAAAATGTTGGTAAAAAAAATTTTCAAATTTTTTTTTTGTTAATCAAACCTAGAATGCCATGAAACGTGGAAATATTAAGAAATTGAAGAAAGAAAAAAATTTTTTTCATCTATTTTAGTACTTAGTAAAAAATTTTTCAAAAATGTTGGTAAAAAAAATTCAATTTTTTTTTTTAATTAGGCTTAGAATGCCATGAAACGTGGAAATTTTAAATTTGAGCAAAAAAAAATTTTTTTCAACTATTTTTGTAGTAAAATACTTTTAAAATATTTTTTTTTCCGAAATAGGATTAGCGTGTCATGAAACGTGGAAATGTTAAATTTGAGCGAAAACAAATTTTTTTCACTATTTACTCCGTTTAGACAGTCCACCCTGTATATTTTCCAGTAAAAATTCTACCATTTCTTCGCTGTCAGTAGGGTCAACTACCTACCAAATTTGACTGCTCTCCGTCAAGTAGTTTTTTAGTTAATGCACCAACAGACAGACAGACAGACAGACAGACGGAATTGGAAAACCTATATTTTCGTAATCTCCGTGATCTGAAACGTCAGAATCCGAAAAAATCTCGGAGGGTGATTTTTTCTCGAATACAATACTTCCCTTCGGTATGCGAAGGAAGTAAAAGTACGGAGCGAAGAAATGGTTAAACTTTCACTGGAAATTATACAGGGTGGACCGTCTAAAGGGAATAAATAATGAAAAAAAAAGTTTTTTGATCAAATTTAAAATTTCCACGTTTCATGACATTTTAAACCTATTTCAGAAAAAACATTTAGAATTTTTTTTTTTACCAACATTTTAAAAAAAATTTTACCATTAAAATAGATGGAAACAATTTTTTTGTTTCAAATTTTCACGTTTCATGCCAAAAAAAAATTTAAAATATTTTTTTACCATTAATAAATGAAAAATTTCTTTAGCTCAAATTTAAAATTTCCACGTTTCATGACATTCCAAAGTTATTTCAGGAAAAAATTTTGAAAATTTGTTCACCATTTTGGAAATAATGTTTACCACTAGAATAGATTTTTTGCTCAAATTTAAAATATCCATGTTTTATGGCATTGTCAATCTATTTAAAAAGAAAATTTTGAAATTTTTTTTACAAAATTTGTAGTTTTTTTACCACTACTATAGAATAGAAAGAAAACAATATTTTGCTGAAATTTAAAATTCCCACGTTTCGTGACATTCTGTCAATTTCAGAAGAAACAATTTTTGAAAATTTTTTTACCAACATTTTTAAAAAATGTCAAAAAAAGGAAATTTTTTGACCACTACTATATTGCCACTCCACTACGTGAATGTGGATTTGAAAATGTGACAGATGGCAACAATATTTGACATATGCACCTATTATAGTTTTATTGAAAAATGTACAGGGTGGTCATCCCAAGAAATAATTCAACCATTGTGGACATTTGCAAAGGTATTTGCGCAAGTCTTCCATATTTGGCACCTGTTATGATACTCTTTGCAAATACAAAATGAAGAGTATATTGCATTCGATCGGCATATTTCTAAAATCGGTAATATTGCTCGCAGAGAAAAAAATTTCACATCACTGTGTTGGTGATCAAATTCTGAACAACTAATACCCGATTTCCGTAAATAACCCTGTATATCTCTTTTCAAGGTTCCTGAGATCGAAGAATTTATTTACATCGCACTGCTATCTATATCTCAATTTGTACAGGGATCGGTTTTACTCAGAATTAAAGTAATTTATATAGTCTAGTGATTATCTCTTATAAAATGCAAATATCTCTTTTAGTTGTCAAAAAAATTAGTCCTGAAATTTGAATCTGGATACCCTGTATATTTATGTATAGTACTGAATTTTTTGAAATTAATAAATAATATTATTTTTATTATTAACTGCTGTGAGGTTGTTCTGAAATTGGGACTATTGTGGACTATTGTAGAAATAAAAATCGTATTATTAAATTAATATAATCTATTTATTTTACAATAAAATTATAACAATAAACAACAAAATAAATACAGAGTGTAAAGAATGTGGAAGGATAATAATTTGTAAAATAACACTCATAAAATAAATACGATAACGATATAACTTTTTGTTTATTTGGTGCCTTATATCATACAACATGTCACACATACAATAATTTTTTAGATCCTATTTTTTTTTATAAAATACAAAGTTGGCATTTTGAGAACCAAGAGACCAAAGGGCTGTCGGTGGTAAATACGTGTCTCTGAATATCCCTTTCTTCTCCTCTTTCCCATACGTTTACATAATTTTACAACGGAATCATACAATCCTAATGTTCAAAACAAAAATAAAAAATAAATAAATAAATGTGAGTAAAATTAGTTAAACGCGCGGACAGTTGGCATCGCCGCGCCAGAATGTTCGTATATTATTATAACACAGCGCTAAATTTATTCATAATCAGGGGCTAGGTCGAACCTTGGAGGGAAAGGACCGCCAAGGGCATCTCCCATTCCTAATGTGGGGCGCTGTCTTGGGGGCTGAAACGTCAAAAAATCAATTAGTTTATTCGTAGACACACAATTGGCTTGTCAGTTACTTCAGTTACTGATGATAAAGGTAGACAGAAGCAATAGTCTCCTTCGCATACACCACTCACAATGGAAAAACGTATTTACCCAGTACAAGCAGAAACCTCCCTACTAATGATCGGTAAATGGGAGATCAGCAAATTTGATCAATGTTAAAGAAACACTGTGGGCTGTATAGTAAAATTAACGGATGTCCGGTTCTAATTTTCGGTATGATTTGAAACCTTTTGACCAATTATAACATTTATAAGTCTACCTGTGCCCTAACTAATTTCAACATTCGCTAAAACGGTGTCGTTTTACCCCATTCCCGAATCATTTACCTCGCGTTTGTAACATTTGTAATAAAAGAGCAATTTGACACTGACTCTATAGCATTTCTATTAGAGTCGAGTCTAGTTTAAAATGACCGATGTATGCATTAATATTGCACATTCGTTTCACTATCTCTTGCACAGAAACTTAAAGCAATAACCTAAAGACATTATTGGTGTATGTTTACCAAGATTATTTCCCGTTTCTTTTGAGACGGAAATACGAAATATACACTGAGGAGTGGGAAACATAGTCATAAGCTTAGCGATTCTCAAACAGTGTGATTTGACGACAAACATTATTTATGTCCGTGAACTAATACCACTCTAAATATGAAAAACGTCTTTATATGAAATAGTTAATTTAGTTTTAATGGTAAATAGTGAATATTCATCCGTCAAACGAACAATGACAAACTACTGAGTCTTACAATTTTCTAAGGTATATATTACACGTTTTAGAATAGAATGATCATAGGATTGCGTAGTTCAATCGGTAAGATACTCGAGCAGCAATAAATGTAAATGGGGTTGTTGGGAGATCGATCCTCACTTTTACTTTTTCTTTATTTGATTAAGCTCTATTAAACGTTAATAATTTTCCTTCTAAACTTTTTAATTTATTAAACCGCACCGCGAGTTTTGTTTAACCTTTATTTTCCCCAAAAACGTGTCTTTTATTAATACTAACGCGTGTTTATCTCTAATAAAATCGACTTTCTCACGTTATATATTAATACACGAATGGTGAAATGTGCGTCGAGTAGATAACATGTGTCAAAATGTAATTTTTGTTGCAGGACATGCATAAACGAACCCCCATGATACAATTTTTCTCGTATGTAGCCAACTTTATGGCGAACACTGTATAATCAGAATTCCACTAATATGACGAAGTTAAATAAAAATATTTTATGATAACATCTTTCCTATTTTTTTATAATTATTTAGCGACATCATCGCTGTTACAGGAGAGAACTGTTTGAGAACTACTGGCATTTCTTATGCATTAAATAAAATCTTAGTTCAAACGTTTTAGCGGCCATGACACAAGTCAGCTTAAACTGTACCCGACTCTATCAATTTAAAAATTCAGTCTAAAGCGTTGCCACCAGAATAAGTCATTGCTACTCATTAGAAAGCCTATTTATAATAAAATAAGACCCGAGACCGCGTACTTGAATATTGCAAATGATATCCGTATACATGTTTTCACCATATGCATATGCTTTTTGACGTTATTAGAAGTATTTCATACTTGCTACACTAAAGCACTTTCTGTTATTTAAATAGAATTCTATCGTCCACCAAATTAAAATTTCAACAAATAAATACACAAAGTTTTAATAAATGAACGAGTATGCAAAACATGCTGTGATTGGTGGCGACGTCACCGGTTTTATTATTCGCTTAAATCGCAATTAAATAGTCGCTTTATTTACGCTTCACAGTGGATTAAATAAGTAATGTCTAACACTGCTATGATTGGTGGTGACGTCATCGGTTTTATTATTGGCTTAAATCGCAATTAAATAGTCGCTTTATTTACGCTTTACAATGGATTAAATAAGTAATGTCTAACACTGGATTTGTAAAGCTACTTCAAGAAATTGGTGTAAAAGTGTTTTGGTACTATCACTAAAACTTTTCCAGGTTGGTTTTTGGATGTATTTTTGCATTTTGGTATAAAACACTACTAATAAGCCGATTTTAAGGTATTATTCGACTGATCGTCAAATTCAAATGTCCTTAACCGTAATCAAGTGTTATCTTCAGACTCAAAGAGAATTTAAAATTTATGAAAGGCATAATTACGTTTTCTCATTTTAACTGTGAAACATTTGCTTCAGGTATGACCGATGGTACTAAGAATGGAGCAGGTAAAGAAGGAGCGATCCAATGTTTGCAAGCTCTTGCATTGAAATACAGAAATTACAATATATTTCAGTCTATCGTGGCCTTGATATGTCACAGAAGAATTGCTTTCACTAGCTAATATTTTTAACCGTTATAAATTTAGAAGCTGATGAAAATGTACTTACTCATACTGTAGGCGCGTGTTTATGTTAATACTGATTTAGTGTGAAGTGTGTTTATCTTCAGGAGCATTAAAAAAATTCACACTTCATCTATTAATTTTGTTGTATTAGGCTACATTTTGATCGATTAGCTTGGTTGAAAGGAATAAAATTATAGCTATAGTCTGTTTTTAAACCAGGAGGAGCGTTTTAAATTTAACGCGCTAAATCATACATCTGTGATTGGATACGCTCTCGCCAGTTTTACACAAGGCAATAGTCGTAAATTTTGACATATTGTAAAAATTTTAATTTCATATCTTAAAACAATTTGGTTATAATTTCTATTTTATCGTTTGCACATTATATATCAGTTTTTAATCCTTTTTGTATAAATCTGAAGGTAAAAGTGGCTAATTACTTGTTGCCTTTATATTGGGTAAATGGTATGAATGCTGTATAAAATACCTAGAGGTCAAATAGAGGTCGATACATTATATAATGTAATAAAATACACACAAAAACACTGTAGTCGTGTATTGTTGGTTGCCCAAAACGCCAAAAAGGTTTTAGTGTATTTTCTAGTTACTTTTATGGTGTGAATGGAACTTTCATGTTTACTCCTCCTGGTTTAAAAACAGACTATAGCTGTTTATTTGCATAATTCTCTGCTATGACTGGGTGTTACTTTTTCCGTGGGTGTCAGTATGCATCGAATAATTTAAAAAATATTACGAGCACATCAGTTTAATTATCAGGGACATTACAATTACTGTATATAGTCAGAACATATACGGTGATCGGTATACTCAAATATAAAGAAAACATGACATAAAGGGGGACTTTCACATGTACTATGCCTGTCAAACTTGACTTACAAAAATCTATGAAGTTATTCCAACGCGACTGGTAAACGTTGTACTTGTTTCGGCTTGAAAAATAAAAACATCATCATGTATTAAGCCAGTGAGCTATAGGCAGTTGTTTTGTGGGTGGAGTGTTTTGAAAATGTGACAATTTTTCGTATTTGGGTATATGAAGCCAAAAATTCGTCAAAACTTCCGAAGCCACAGCAACAGCTCCGATTTTGATGAAATTTTTAAAAACATGTATGTTATATTACTATATTTGAATTCAAAACCATTCCAACTTTTGGACTCGATTATTTAATTGCTTATAATTAAAAGTGATTATTAAGAATATAGTAAAAGAATTAATATTTATGCAAAATAGCATTAAATTTTCATTCTAGAATATTAATTTTCAAAACGTTGGAAAACAATTATATGTGATTTCTTATTAGTGTGTGTAGAGGATCTTTTTATTCGTAATTTTCACTTTACGACATTACAACGTGACGCTGGACCACGGATAATGGGGGAGAGAAACCAGAACAACAACTAATCTGCTCAAAATTACGAAAACATATGATTTTACAGCGAACGAATTTATCAAAACGATAACTTTGTTGTCTGATGTCTTTGAATTTAATAAACAGACCAAAAAACACAGATAATTATAGTATATTATGTAACAAGTTTTATAAACGTCATTTTAGTCACGAGTTTTATTAATCGCGAGCGACGCGTAGCGGAGCGAGTGTTTAATAAAATGAGTGACTAACAAGTTTATAAAACATGTTGCATACTATACTTTTTCTACGACAGCAAATATCTACATAAAAAATTTGGAAGTTGTTTTAATATTCCATTTATTAACGTATCAATAACATGGTAACAGTAAAAATACAAAATTACTTGTCTCGTCACAACGCGTCGATTTATTTTGACAGATTGATGACAAGAATTACGGAAAACTAACTTGATTTTTGCCATTAAAATATCTAGAATTAACCTCAGCCGTGACTAATATCTCGTTGCTAAGTTCAGCCTGTGACTAAAATGCACGAAGTCACGGTTTGTCGAAAGCGTGTTTAAAGGATTATTTAGCGTCATGGAAACGTATACGATAAACGCCATTTTAAAGATGGAAGTAGAAAAAATACTTTTTAACACACACCAATGATAAATAACATATTACATTTTCCAAGAAAAATATTGTTTCTGTTTTACTTAAATATTATTTCTTATATTTATTTTTTCTAATTTTTTTTGTTTAAGCAATACTTATATATACTTGAGTCGAACGGACAGGAGGTGTTTGATTTCATATAATGTAATATACATTAAAAAAAGCTATCGCTGTGGGTTCCAAAGTAGAAACCATCATTGACTGGACTAGTTGAAATGTCTCCTGGAGTATATATCTTTTGTTAGTACTTAAAGGATCGACTTACCGCTGGGCTGGCTCCTCTGGCTGTTGATCCGGAACGTCCCTTCGCGCGGAATTTGGCAATAGCTTGTTCGGCAAGGTCAGCGCGCTCTTCAGCTTCTTCAAGTTCTTGTTGTGCTTTACGGAATTTGGCCAAGTTGAGGGCGGCGATTTCTTCTGCTTCCTCGATCTGCCTCTTGTAAGTCTTGATCTTCTGTTGGAGTTTGTCTACGAGATCTTGCATACGCTCGTGGTTCTTGCGGTCTTCTTCTGCCTGGAAGCTAAGCTCCTTGATGCGGCGTTCTGATTTCCTCAAGTTCTTTTGAGCGTCGGCATGTCTCCTCTGTTCACCGTCCAGTTCATTCTCTAACTCTCTTACGCGTTGTTCAAGTTTGGCGATGGCCTTCTTTCCTCCTTTGAGGGCGTTGGCCTCGGCTTCGTCAAGACGGACTTGGAGGTCCTTGATTTGTGATTCGAGAGCCTTGCGGAGTTTCTCTTGGGTCTGGGCGTGGTCTTGTTCGGCGCGGAGCTCGTCGGCGAGACGGGCAGCGTCAACCATGGCCTTCTTGGCCTTTTCTTCGGAGTTCTTGGCTTCGTTGAGAAGTTCATCAAGATCGGAATGGAGAGTTTGGAGTTCGGTTTCCAATTTCCTCTTGGCAGCAGACAGTGAGGCGTTTTGGGCACCGAGGTCGTTCAATTGTTCATGAGCATCGCCCAATTCTTGTTCAGCTTGACGGCGAGCACGGTCAGCTTGTTCCAAAAGTGTGCGGGATTCTTCAAGTTCGTTTTGAAGGGCGTTGGCACGACGTTCGGAGATACCAAGTTGTTCGCGGGCTTCGTCACGGGCGCGTTGTTCTTCCTCAAGAGCGGTTTGAGTGTCCTTAAGTTGTTGTTGGTAGCGTTTGATGGTCTTTTGGGCCTCGGCGTTAGCCTAAAGAAAGATATAAGATAAGTACCTTCAATCATCATTGAGTTGAATTTAATTCTTACCTTGTTAGCATGGTCCAAAGCGATTTCGAGTTCATTGATGTCGGCTTCCAACTTCTTCTTCATGCGAAGGGCCTCAGCCTTGCCTTTGGCTTCGGCTTCGAGGGAGGCTTGCATAGAATCGAGGGCGCGTTGGTGGTTCTTGCGGGTGTTTTCGAATTCCTCTTCCTTCTCTTGGATGCGTCTGTCGATTTCTTGGCGGACCTGAGAGAGTTCCAATTGACTGCGGAGTACTTTGTTTTCTTCTTGTTCAAGAGCGGCCTCGGCTTCTTCAAGAGCGGCTTGGAGTTCATCCTTCTCGGCTTCCAAGCGTTTCCTGGCCTTTTCGATTTCGTGGATGTTGCGGCCACCTTCACCGATTTGGTCGAGGAGATCCTTAACTTCATCAGCGAGGTTCTTGTTTTCACGGCGGACGGCTTCAAGTTGTTCTTGTCCTTCCTCGTATGCTCCCTTAAGTCTGAACAATTCGGTGGAGTAGTTCCTGCATTCCTTCTGGCTGGCATCGAGTTCGGCAGCGAGGTCATCAACCTTGAGTTTCCATTCTCCAATGATCTTGTCGAAGGCCTTTTGTTTCTTCTCAGCGGCATTGGCAATGGCGTTGGCACGGTCGACTTCAAGTTGTAAGTCCTCGACTTCTGTGGCCAAACGTTGTTTGGTCTTTTCAAGGGCTACAACCTTCTGGTTGAGAGATTCAATGGTCTCCTCAGCTTCAGCAAGACGGGCTTGGAGCTTCCTCTTGGCTTCCTCAAGTTCTTCAGAGCGGGCAATACCCTCAGATTCGTATTTCTGGCGCCAGAGTTGAGCCTCAGCGTTGGCTTTGCTGAGTTGACGTTGGATATCAGCCTTGGCCTCAGCTTCCTCCTCAACTTGTTCACGGATGTTGTCCAAGTCGTGTTCCAAGTTGCGGAATTTGCCGAGGAGGGTGGCGCGTTCACGACCTTCTTCATCGGCCAACCTCTTGGTGTCTTCCAGTTGAGTGGTGAGGGATACCTTGATCTTGCTAAGTTGTGATACCTGAGATTCAGCTTCTTCCAATTGCCTGAGGAGGTCGGAGTTTTCAATGGCCAACTTCTTCTTAGCGGCATCGAAGTCGTTAAGAGTACGGTTGGTTTCATCGAGTTTGCCTTGAACGTCGTTAAGTTGTTGTCCCAATTGCTTAGATACCTTTTCGATAGCAGCCTATGGGAACAGAAAAAAAGTTAATTTGGTTTTACTTTGTTGCAGGTGGCAGAAAGCGGCAAACTTACAAAGGTTAAAATAGAGGAATATTAGCTCTCCAAATACAAAATTAAAACAACGAAAATACGAAAATAATAAGAAGCAGCAATAATAATAGGCAAAGTCCATAATATTGAGGCATCTAATGGGTAAGTAGTCCTGATTGCTAAGAAAATAAAAAGCCGGAGCTAAAAACAATTGCAATTTGATCCACGCAGCTTTTCTCCGTACCTTTTCATTAGCCAAGTGGTCGACTGAAGCGCGGAGGTCGTTAAGTTCACCGAAGTATTGAGCCTTTTCTTTCTCAGCCCTATGGATTAAAACAAGAAGGATGATTAAACAACAGAACAAGAAACATGAGGACAAACGTAGGTTTAATGCAGGTCAAGGGATAACTGACAGTACGGGGGCCATAAAGACCTTTGTACCTTATCCCGGCCAACTGTCTCCACAGCTCCACGAGTTTGTTGAAGCTCAGCATAAATGCTTGCGCGATCTCTTTCAGCCCTATATCAAACACATTTATAGTTTGTAGACAGCTAGGGGGGTGTGTGTTATTTCTGTGCAGATATTATTAAATAATGCTGTGTAAATATGTTTTTAAAAGTATTATGAATCATATGATTCTTTAAATATACCACTTTCTTGTGAATCACAGTGGCTAAATAAAAAATTGTTTACAGTGATCGAGTTTAATACACTGAATTTCAACATTTTTTTGTTTGGAATCGTAATTCTACAAAAAATTTCTTGGTGATTTTGTTTTTTTTTAATTTGTAAGAAATTTGAACAAAATACTTACTTAGCCTTGAGTTTGTTGAGTTGGTCAATTTGTTCACCCATTTCAGATACGGCGTCGTTGTGCTTCTTGCGGAGGTTAGCGAGGGTACCTTCATGTTGGATGTTGGATTCTTCGAGATCACGGCGGAGTTTGGCGAGTTCGGCTTCACGTTTCTTGTTGAGTTCGATCTGAGCAGAGGTTGCTCCACCGGCTTCTTCGAGACGTTCACCGAGTTCTTCCAATTCGCGGGCCAAGTCAGCGCGTTGTTTCTCAGCCTTGGCGCGAGCTTGACGTTCGGCTTCGACTTCCTCTTCTAGTTCTTCGATGCGGGCCTGGAGTTCCTTGACTTGCTTCTGTTGCTTTCCAACAACGGATTGTTCGTCTTCAAGTTTGGCGGTGAGAGATGAGATTTCCTTGTCTTTGCGTTGAATTGTCTGTTCGAGTTCCTTCTTGTTGCGTTCCAAGTCAGCCACGGCTTCTTGGGTGAGTTTCAAGTCACCCTCAACCTTGCGCTTGGACTTCTCAACGTCTCCGCGAAGTTTCTTTTCGCGTTCCAGTGAGTCTTCCAATTCGTCGAGGGTTTGCTCGAGTTTGGCCTTAACCTTGTTGAGGTGGTTAACTTTGTCTTCGGCGGCTTGAAGTTCTTCACCGATCTTCTGGCTGCTTTCCCCGGAAAGTTTCTTCTCCTTGTTGAGCTTGTTGATGAGCTCATCTTGGTGGGCGATCTCATCGTTCAAGTTCCTGATTTGATGGTCTTTGGTGGCCTTGTCTTGCTCGGATTTTTGAAGGCTGAGTTCCAAGTCTTCAATATCCTTCTTGTAGCCAGAGAGCTCTTGCTCCAACTTTTTCTTTTGTTGGGTGAGTTGGTTGCGAGCGTCTTCTTCCTGGCTGAGACGATCTTGGGTTTCCTAGAGGAATTCAGTATAAATTTAGTGATGTTTATGTAAAACAAATTTAGTTTACATATTTGTATAAGCATAACGTCGGTATGTAGTTGAAGAGTTATTAATTGGAGCTATTACATGCACCTGTTGGCTTGATTCCAATAAAGTGTTTTTGATTTTTCATGATTCCCGATAAATTGCCTCACCTACTTATTACTTTGAAAGTGAGCCAAGTAATATTAAAAATAAGACGAAATAAAAAACGCCTAATGAAAGAGAGCATTGATGCTTATCCAAAATTTGATAAATTGGTCAGATAAACCGGTTATAACGAAAGTGATTTATCTAAAAATAGTCTAATACAAATAAGTATAAAGCGAGCTGTATCGCAGGTATCCAAACAGTTTACATCATAAAGTGAGGGATTTAATTTTTCTAAATTTAAAAACAGATTCATGGAAATATTTAGAAAAACATGCACAACTGTAAAAATATGGTAAGTCTGAAGGTTGATTTATGATAGATCCAAAAATACATTCTGTATCGGTTTGAATATCATATGAATGACTCTCCAACTAATTTTAGTTCCTTTTTTATTTTAAGACCACTCATTAAATTTATTTATTTTTTAAATCATCTCAGTAATCGATTACAAAGTGGGCTGCGATTTTTTAAGACAGACAATGTAAATACGTGGTAATACTTACAGATAATTGAGATTCAAGATCGCTCTTCTGGGCCTGGAGTTTGTTGGCTCTTTCTTGGGTTTCAGAAAGAGATCCCTTTTCTCCTTCCAAGGTGGCCAAGAGTTCAGTCTTCTCGTTCAACAACTTGGCGTAAAGGGCTTCTAGCTCCTTCTTGGCTTTTTCCTCGCGTTCGAAGGCTTCTTGTGCCTTGGCAGCTTTCTCTTCCAATTTCTGTAAAATTTCCTTTTTGTTAGGACATGTGTAATCAATGTCAACCATTTTGTCGTTTATTGTTATATCAATCGCGTTAAATTAAATTTCGTTCGGATCGGTCGTATATCTCGAAGATACTGTGAGAGGCTTCAAACAGTATCTAGAAGACCTAAGATCGTTCTCGGTTGCACCGCACACTATGTCTCGACTAAGACTAACGCGGATACTTACTTGTGGAGAGCATCTAGAGTCGAGCGTGGGCCGGATGGGAGGATTTGATGAAAGATTGGAAAAATATGCGATGCTTCATAACTTGTTGAAAGATTTAAAGGAGGGAGGTTTTATATTTAGATTGATATAGGACAGGTAATTTTATGGAGAACCATAAACATCGGCGTTCAGCGTCTTGTAAACACTCCACGCCGATTACAACTATTTAACTACTAAGTATCGAGTTTAATGGGTAAACCGATTCGGGCGAAACGCAATTGTAAACACGCGAATCGAATTATGATTCAAAATTTATTTTCGTATGGGCGGCGCGTTATGACTGACTAAACATGCTATGAAATACGTTTTTAAATAATCTTGATAATGGGACACTTTAACCTGGCGTTAATAAACGACTTTTGTTGACAAATGAATGCGGAAAGCGTACAAATACTTACAGCAATTTCATCCTCGATGCGGGTGACGTTGAGGAGTGGCCTGACCTTCTGCCAGAGTTTGTACCATGGCCAGGTACGGAGCTTGAGGTATTTGCGCAAATTTCTTTGGCACACTTGGAGGGCCAAACGTTGTTCTTGCAACTTCTTGAATTCCTTTCTTGAGAGGTAACCACGTACCCAGGACTGCATCCAGGTGACGATCTTTCCAAGACGTTCGTCACGAAGTTCCTCCATCTGACCCAGGACACCAGCACGGAAGAATACCTGTATGGGGACATTTTTTGTAAGCGTGGGCGCCGGAGCAAAAATTTCGGGAGGATGGCATCTTTTTAGATTACTGGAGAATTGTGGTTTTCAACACCGACACATTTTGATCATATCGTTCAAAATACGGTAATGTTCGTGACGCAGGGTCTGTCTTGGGTGCTATTTATCCATATTAGGAGTAAAATATGGTCACATGTCTAAGATCATAGGTATTCTACTGCCAATGTCAATTTGAATTTAAAATTGCATCATTTAATTACCAGCTAATTTTAATTAGAAAGAAATGTCATTAAGCAATTAGGCCAATGGGAATTTTTGATAAAATGTTTTTTAAATTTAATTAGCAAGTCCGTTGGCGACAACTCAAACAACATTTTAAAATACTCTTCATTGGACGCTTAATCAAAGCAACTACTCTTTTGGCTAATGCTGAAGAGTATTGAATTACATTATAGAATTTATGGCATTTTATAGCAAAATAGCTTCCGAAAAAATTGTCGGGATTTCTTCGGACTTTCTCGTTTCAGGTTATTTAGAATAGAAAAATTCAAGTTTTTCAATTCCGTTTGTCAGTTACGATATATCTGAAAAAGTAGTGGACAGGGAATAATAATAATTGATAGGTAGTTGACGCTACTGAAAAATGTACAGGGTGGTAGGGGACGGGTTGCTAAATTTAATTAAAGTATGAAATGTGTCAAAGAAAAATACAGATTTTCTTTATAACTGAAGATTTCTTCAAATATTTTTAAAAATATGTGTCTGTCTGTCTGTCTGTAAGTACGATAAGTTGAGAATATATATCTGTGAACTTCAACCGATGCAAACACAATAAGTTATGTCAAATTTTGGCCAATTAACAAATTAGCAAAAAAGGAAGGGCGATGTCTATCTGCCTACAGATTGTAAGTGACACATTTTTCCGATATTTGCAAGAAATTTAAATAATATTAAGTGTTCACAAGCGTTTTTGCTATTACTTTTGCATTTCACACTCCTTGCTTACCGAAGAGAAGTAGGTACTGTCATTATAATTATCTATAGTCAATCTATTTGTTTGTTAGTTGGTTTTGTCTGCTTGTTTATTGGCTCTATATCTGAAATTCATCTGAGGGATAAAAATATCATGACATTTAGTTGAAGTTATTACTAAGTAAAAAAAACGGGTGTACTTTTAGTGATAAATATCCACTGTGGACACCCAAAAATACAGTGAGAGGGAGGGCAATAATATTTGATATGTAGTTGGCAAAATAGCCAAGTAAGAGACCTGCAATACTTATACTTAAAAGTGTACGGAGTGGACACAAATAAACTAATAAAAAATGTGACTAAGCACAATAATATTTGACGTGTAAGGAGAATTGCCAAAGAAGAAACCCGTCATATTTTAGTGAAAAATGTACAGGGTGATGCGAAGAAAGCGAATTTTTTAAGAAATGGTGGAGAGAAAACAATTATGGAATGTCGTTTACACTATTTTCAAAGAAAGTGTTTTAGTGAAACTAATACGATTTGTTACAGTTTTTATTAAAATTGAAATAAAAAAGTTTGTCTAAATGTAAAGAAATCACATTTTCGAACTTTTCTAATAAAAACTTCGTCCCAGTAACTTTGGAGTTTTATATAAAAGCGACTAATAATTCATTTCTTGCTTTTTTCACTGTGTCAGTAGGGGCTGGATGAAGAAAACTTCTACACGTCTGAAATTTTCAAAATTGCCGCAAATATACCAAAATCTAGGACATATGACCTATATAAGTAAACGTGAAAGTGGATCCAAGTTAACCTTGCATACGCATAAAAACTTTCTCAAAACACCTTCCTTCATGGAATGATAAAAGTATTCCTAAAAATCTATTTGCTTGCATCCTGTTAATTTTAAATCGGTGTTGATACCCACCAGTGGCCATCCTCGTCTTTTAGTTACAAAAATGCTGGCTATAAGCAATTTTTTTCGATATTAGCTGAGCAGATTAGCGTACAGATTGACAAAAAAAATGTAAAAAAAGATTAAAAACCACTGACACCACATCACACTGTGATGTGATATGCAAACAGTTATTATTTAAAGCTTCATTTAAGCAGAGTACAATATTTGAAGTAGTTTATATTGTACCTTTGTTAAACCCAACCGATATTGTTCGGCATCAAGCGCGGCATAGTCCAAAATAATCTGAGCAGCTTTCTCAGGAGTATAGGTGTCCTTAATATCTCTTGCAGCCAGAATTTTGTATCTGATTTTGCAAAAAAATTTAATAAAGTTAAATACGAAAAACAGTAGGTGCACAAAAACGTGTAGGTGAGGTAGTTACACACAAGATACATACACATATACATGTGTATTAAAGGAAGTCGTCTGTGACCTTTGGGGTAGTTACATCACACACACACACACAAAGATTCACACACATATACATGTGTGTTAAGGGTAGTCATGTGTGACCGTTGAGGTAGTTGCACACAAAGATACACACACAGACATAAGTACTAAAGGAAGTCGTCTTTGACCGTTTATTTAGTGCAGAAAGAGCCATTTGTCTGTCCAGAGACAATGGCTAAAACAAGTGCAATTCTAAACGAAAACAATACAAACGTAGGAAACATGCCTTGGTATGACCAAGACGGAACATTTCTGCGTCAAGACCTGTGGCGTCCAAAATAACTTCAGCGCACTTCTTGGGGTCGCTTGCTTTATCAGCAGCTGCGGGGTTCAGGATCTTGTAACTAAAGGGGAGAACATTACACAATACATAATAAGGACGATAAATACAATGTGTGCAGTGACAGTGACATTCGGTGCTCTCTCTTGGACCTAAGACTATCTACGAAAATGCATGCATTTGTAAACAAGGTTGATGCTATCGTTAAAATAGACTTTCACAGGGGTAGGTTTAACATTAACCCCTTGCCTTGGTGTGTCCGACACGGTAACTGTCTGGATCTAAACCAACTTCTTCCAGACATTTCCTGGCAGCTTCTTTGGCCTCCTTCTCCTTGGCCATTGTCGCTGGAGCTAAGATCATGTAACTACATCGTACAAAATAGCGTTATTACTTGGAAAAATCAGTTTGGCAGCGTTTACTAACACAATTATATTCTCTTTTAATGTACTTGTAAGGTAATGTAATTTTTTTTATAATAAGAAGGCCAAATCTGAAGGTTCGAAGATTGTCAACACGAAATTTCTACAATGTTGTCGTCATCATCTGTTGTTTCGACAACAGATTGTGTCAAGAAATGCAATGGATCATTTGTGGCAAGAGTGAGGTATCTCCAAGAACACAGTAAAACAGATAGCTGCAAGTCCACTAGTACTCATAACATAGGTACCCCCTTTTTACACCAAACGACAATGTATATGGGCTATTCTCTGGGAAAATGCGACTCTACTTTATACAAAATTTGGAGTTTTAAAAATATCGTTGCAGGACATGAAAGGATCGGTGAAAATGTTCTTCAATAAAATATTTGACGTTGAATAAAATGATAAAAAAAAAATTTGAGAGTATTTTTTGAGGCAAAAAAAGGTCTCTTGAGTTTTTTTCTAAAAGTTAACCTTTTTCAGTAAAACTGGGTTAAAAAATCTTCAATATTAAAACTTTGAGAATTTCTAACTTCAAGACAACCCACTTTATAAAAAAAATATACAGAACAAAAATTGTTTGTAAGAGGCCAACGAATACGTCTGATTTCTTTCTATCAATTTTTGGAAATTTTAATTTTTTGATATTTTCTTTCATTGCAAATTATTGCTAGAAATTTCCAAAAATGGATAAAAAAAATCCGAAAAAATTCACACTTATTCGTTGGCCTCTTAAAAGCAATTTTGTTCTATATAATTTTTTCATAAAGTGCGTTGTCTTGGCGTTAGAAATTCTCAAAGTTTTAATATTGAAGATTTTTTCACCCCGTTTTACTGAAAAAGGTCAACTTTTTAGAGACAATCTCAAGAGACATTTTTGTTTGTTTTTACTCAAAAAATAAGATACCGCCCCAAAGACAAAAAAAATAATTTTTTTATCGTTTTATTCAACGTCAAATTTTTTTTGGGACGGAACGTGGGGGGTCGCATTTTCCCAGAAAATGGCCCATATATATTTTTATAAATCCAATAGGTAGGTGTTGATAAACTTATTTAGGTCCTACAGTAGAGTCTCAAATAAGTTACAAATTTGGGACATATTTACAAATAAGACATGCCAGCTATCCCACACTAAGTTTAAAATATCTTTACTTGTGTACCTGTTGATATTATCGTGATATAAAACGCGTATTTGCTACGTTTGATATAGTGGAATGTTATTTTGATTTAAATATTACAAAAATATCAGATAAAAATGTGAGAAATTTTAAATGTTTAATTTCAAGTCAGCTTGTCAACATCATTCATCGAAGTATCAAGATAGAAATTTAGAAATGTACATATAGACAAGTTTGTATTTAAAAAATGGAATTTGTCACAAAAATGTTTCTTTTTCAAATAATTCTCGTATTTATGAAAATATGCCAAATGTACATTAGACTTTAAAGAACGGAGAATTTACCAGATTTTTAGATTACTGATAAAAATGAAGTAATTTTTAAGTTATTCATTTTTGAAATTTACTATTTTTGTAATTTTATGTCAAAACACTGTAAAATTGCTAATAAGTGTAATAGAACAAAATTAATTTAATACAAGGTGTAAGATATATTCACATTGGTGTCAGTGTTACATTTCAGAAGCACACGAAATTAAAAAAAAATCAATTCATTTTCTATTAATAATTTAAAAATGTACAATGCTAGAAAGTTTTTCTTTTTTCCGTTTGTAAGCAATGTACGCAATGAGGCAAATTATCAACTATTACGAATTGCAGACTGAAATCTTCAAAATTAAAGTGTTTTTTTTCTTTTTCTGTAAAAGGCAAAAGGAGAAGCGGTTTAAAATCGGCCACAGCGTGGATGTTCTTTATTTCTTTGTGAGTCTTGTTCTTTCTGTAAGTTTTATCGTGCTCTATTATTAGCATCAAGAAGTTGACAGTTTTTGAACATTAAAAAAAAAAGAAATCAAACTTTCTTCAAAAAAATGTTACCTTGGGTCAGGTTTAAGCAATGATATATTGTAAGAATTGAAATAGTGCATATTAGATGGCATTTCTAATTGCCCGGCATACTCCATCGAGCAAAAATAACCTAATATACTTGGCTTAATATATCATAGCTTGAAATTAATTTAAGGTAACGTTTTTAGAAAAAAAAACTGATAAACAAAAAAGAAAATGTTGAGTAACTGCCAGCTTGTAGACACTAATAATTCAGAATGATGACATTCACCACAAGCTCCAACACTGCCAAAAATGATTTGGGAAACTCTAGCTAAGGTTGATTTGGGTTAAATTTAAAACCCTAGCAACATGTTCTCTCTAAATAACCTTTCCTTAATGCCTTCATATTTTATTAGTTACTAAATCACAACTGAAAATCTACAAAAGGCCTAAAAGGAACGCGTTTGGTTGCTAATGACACAAAGTATGCAAGAATCGCATTATGCTAATTCTGGCCAAGCCTGAACTTGGTCGTAGTATTCCCTGTACCCCCGTTGAACCCTAAGCATTAAGTAAAATTCAGCATATCTTACCGAAGTTTGAAGTCGGGGTACACCATCCTGTTGGGGAAACCTTTACGACAAATACGGATACCTTCAAGTACACCGTTACAGGTCAGTTGATGCATTACCAAGTGAGAGTCAATCACTCCGGGCTGTTTCAATTCATTGGGAATGATACAACGGACGAAGTGAGGTTGGGTGGATCTCAAGGTGGTCATCAAGTTGTTCAATTGTTCCTGTGGACGTTACGAGGTATAATCAGTAAGGAAAACACAGCTTCGCTGTCAGTTACTATTTTATTGTTTTAGTGGCTCAAAGCTGGTAAAAGCCTGCCTTAGTATATTAGGCTTTGTGGCATTGTTCGTTAGTACTATAAAATATACACGTACCGGTGAATTTAAAGGAACGCATATAAATTTTTTTCTTCCAACATATTTGAAGGTCTAGACAACTACATAGAATACACAAATTCTTATATTTCCTTACTTGAAGATATATCACTTTATTATTGGCAACTGAGTATCTCGATACCTTTCTGAATCGGCCTATAAGAATAATCCGTTCACATGCAAGAAACTTTTGAGTGTCACTGGGTCTTGGAATAAATATATATACGAACCTTGGTGCACTTTCTACGGATACTCTGGGGACAATTGAAACAATCGAAAAGTTTAATACCCTTTTTGATTTATTGAACTCAAGTACCCAAGAACTAAATAATTTTAAAAGAGTGTTCAAGGGGGACGAACTTCAGATGAAGTTCTTAGATGAAATTATTGAGTTTTTTTGAAATTCTAAAATCTTTAATCAAATACAGTCCAATAATTGTAAAGCTTTCCATAATAAAAAATGTTATCCAAGATTTTGACAAAAATTAGTGCAGGAGATGCCGCGAAGCTGGAGTAATTTCCTAAAAAAGTCCTCTTTTAATTTTCTGGTATATGCCATGATTTTCAAGAAAATCGATATCGAAAAAAATTGCAACATTTGTATTTTTAATGCGTACGAATTTTCGTTTATTTGAATTTTTTTGCGCGCGGCCTATAGAAAATGTTGAATTGCTCGAAAAACAAACAAGCTAGGAAGAAAAATCAAAATGGGTTTTAATGGGGATATAAAATACTCTCTAATAATATAGCTACCTCTTGATTTTTTGCGCTTTTAACTATTCACAGGCCCATAAAAAATAACTGACTTTAATATAAGTTATAAATGCATTATCTTTTAGTTCAAGGTAGTACTTCAATGCAAAAAAAGTTAGGAATAAAAATATTCACATTTACAAATTTATCAGCATGTTGAAATTAGCCAAATCTTGGCCAATTTTTTATTGTTTCGTAGAAATGAAAAAAGACCCAAACATCTTGAAAATTTAGCTCAAGAATACTTTTTTGAGTTTATATATCATATAACCATTGTTTCTAATCATTTAATAGTTAAAAAATGGCATAAAAAATATCATCAAAAAATTGAATAAGCAGCCTTTTTTAGATTTTTTTTTTGGCTAATTTCAACATGCTGGTAAATTTGTAAATGTGAATATTTTTATTCCTAATTTTTTCTGCATTGAAGTACTACCTTGAACTAAAAGATAATGCATTTATAACTTATGTTATGGGCCTGTGAATAATTAGATGTACAAAAATCAAGAGATAACTATATTACATTGTTATTTTTACATACTAATAAATATCAATAGCCAACAAAAATGGAAACACAAGAGAGTATTTTATATCCCCTTTAAAACCCATTTTGATTTATCTTCCTAGCTTGTTTGGTTTTCGAGCAATTCCATTTTTCCTATAGCCCCACGCGCAAATAATTTCAAATAAACGAAAATTCGCGCGCATTAAAAATACAAATTTTGCAATTTTTGTCAATATCGATTTTCTCGAAAACCATGGCATATACAAGAAAATTATACGGGGATGTTTTCTTAGGCAATTAGTCAAGCTTTCTTTTTTATGATGAGCAATTTTATATCTGCAACGGTTAATGAGTTATTGGTAAAATAAGGCTTTTTTCGCCGAAGGGGTGGTTCTATGGGTGGTTGCGCGGCACCCCGAGAACTGATTTTTGTTATTTTGTGATATTTAATCCTCCCACTAACAGTTACTGAAGGAAACTCTAAGATAACATTTTTTGGAGCTTTTGGTGTATTTTTTACTTTACCGACTGGACTAAGGGGGAAAATGTTACCTTGAAATCTAGATTCAGTCTTGAGTAATTACTCTAAATGGAATTAAAAAGTTGTCGGAGAAATTGCCTGCTGTAGACGACTGTCTCGAAAAATTTTTTGGGGGCATTTGGCAACAGGGTGGAAATTGCACCTTGATATAGTTTAAAAGGGTATTTAAAACACTTTTTTGCAAAAATTATTTAGATTCAAATCAGATGGATTGCAAAGATGATCTTGATGCTACTAATGAGACTAAAAGAAAATCAAATTATTTCTTTTGGCGAAAAGAAGAAACATACTGACGAAATAGCACTTTCTGATTATAGCTATAGGTAGGAAAACATGGCTACAAATATACAAATGTTCAAAGAAGAAGAAGCTCTTGAAGAAACAAAGAAACTTAATAACAATACAAGTGTCTCTTTAACGTTCTAAAATAAATATTACGTTTTTACGAAAAAGTAATATTACAAATAATTAATGTTTGTGGTTGAGCTTTATAACACTAAAATATGGCCAACAATGGTCAACTTTGAATGGCGATATCTCGGTTAATGTTGGGCGCACGGAGCAGAACAAAAATGCAATTTCTTTGTTTTATCAAGATTTTTTTTCTCTGAACGTTTATATATGTCCAAGATGCCGTAAAAAAAGTTATGGACGAATTACTGAAAAGGAGTGAATTTTCGTAAATTTTTAACTTTGTTTTTTAATTATTTTCAATACTAAAAATAGAAAAAAATTTAACAACGCTGTGAACAATTAGATACCAAATTAATTATTGACATTTGAAAGGTAATTATGGAGGATTAAGAACACCATATGAGCAATTTATAAACTAAGTTTATAAGTTACAAAAATTATTTTTGCTAAGATGTGAAAAAATATATACTACATCAGGAAAGTGATACTTGTTCATCGACACTATGAAAAACATACCATTCAACCATCCTTGTCTCGATTTATATTTATAAAAAAAAATATGTTATTAAACATTTTTGTTTCAATAAATGCGAGAACTTCGATGATAGAAAATTTGTTGCATTTTTAAAGGTGTGTTCCACCACATGCGAGCGCCGCCTCAAAAGAGAGCACATTACATAAAATCATTTTTATATACTATTAAATATCAATCAAAACATTTGAAAAAATTATGGTGTATTCGTAACACTTCAAAAAATAAGGTCCCGTCGGAAAAAAATACTAAAGTTTAGTTTTCAATTTACGTAAATAATGGAGATAGAGTTCCAGGAGTTGGGACTTCCTTATTGGAAATTTCCTCCTCTTTAAGAATATTTTTCCCCATTTCCGTTATCGCTAGTTTTTGAGTTATAAGCGAAAAACTAAATGCCATTTTTTCCATCTTAATTTGTTTATAACTTTTGAAATTTTTTATGTGCTAATAAAACATTTTAATACATTTTTCTAGACATCATTCTGAATCCAATGAGCTGTCGCTCATATTTTTAGGAGCTATTTCAAGAATTAGCACCTTTTTGAACTTGTGAACTAGACTATATGCTCAATTTGAAACTCACCAGTGTTTATTGTCTTATCATAAACTACCATTTTAGGACCAAATTCAAGGCCGATATCGAGGACGAAAAAACTGGCGATTTTTGCGGTCACTTTCTATTAGGCGAAAAGAAGTTATGTAGAAAAAAATTAATCTCAGTTCCTTTAAACTTGCCGATGTCTGTATGTAAAAGCTGAGGTGTTCACAAAATAACGTATATAAAACTTTGTTTCGTAAAAACTAATAAAAACTAAAAATAAAACACTGAATCCATACTAGTTTTGGTATGGTGGTAGGAAAATTCGTGTGTAACGTTTCCATAAAAACTGTAGCATTCCGGTTTAGATACAACAATCACTTGTCTGTACATGAGGTAGAAAAGGTTTTTGTACATGAAAACTCGCACTTCGAAACCTGTATGAGGATTTTGATTCGACATGACATTAATACTAAAACAGCAAAGTTTCACAAACGTACCTTGTACGAGGAAGATACAGTAGCAAAACCACCTCCTTTCTTTCCACGACCTATTCAAGAGCAAACAGTTAAAGCTTGGCGGTACAACACAAAGCGTGAAGGATATGTGTAGTGGGTGGTAAGGATGAAGGTGTAGGGGGTAGGGTTTCAGCTCATTGTCGCTATTTAGAGCAGAAATTTAATTACCCTGTATAAACTGGATACGGTCTGGAAACCAGAACCCTTGGTTCTCTTACCTCCTAAATGTGTGGCAAAGTAAAAATGTTATTCAAGTGAGATAAAAATGAGTTTGTGGGGCACTTGTACGAATGTGGTTAATCTTAAACTTTCTGCAGAGAGTGTAGCCAGGAGGGGCCCACAAAACCATCAGAACGAAATGTTCTGGATTGTGAACTACAACTCCCTGAATCTATTTAAAAGACAATTGACGGTTTTTGCAATATTTAAAAAACATGTTTAACTAAACACTTCTTAAGGCTTCTATAAAAACTTTGTAGTACGATAAAAATTAACACAGATATAATTATTTTTCACTATCATCAAAGAAGAGTTTTTCATGTTGCTCAAATGTACTCAAGAATATTATGGGTTTTACCTAAAAATTGGTACATTAATCGCAATTTCCTATATTTTATATAAACTCAAAATTTCTGAAAAGCTCTTTGCTAAGAAACATATTTTTGAGATATTTGCCAAAACTGGATGTTGCTCCATGTTATAGTATAGTATCTAGGGATTTTAATTTTTAAAAATGGTCATGGATTTAACATTGTTTTTTAAAGTGAATTATTTTTTATTATAGATTTTGCAAACAGTAGAAAAGTCAACCTATATATTAAAAGTTCTTTTAATATAATACTATTAAACAAGTTTTGTAAATAGGTCTGTACCTAGAAGTAATAAATATGGTTCTAAAAGAAGAATGCCTTAGACTTGCTTTGTGTGAAGGTATGCCAGATCATTATTATCTAATGAACAGCTCACTGACAAATTTAAGATCAAGGATAGAACAGATCCGGCAATTGTATGATTCTTAACTGAATTTCAATTGTCGTAAAGGTTCTTTGATGATCAAAATTTCCCGGAAACTTGTCGTCACAACTGTTCCACAAAGTATTATATTGGACCACATTCGTACAGTAGCCTTTCAAATTGGATTTTTCTGAGTGTATAAAACAAAGTTTAAAAGAAACTCTGAAGTCAAGATAAAACAATTGTTTACCTTTTTCTGCAGCACCACCAGATTGTCCAGGGTGATCAGAGAAGATCTCCTGTACCAATTTGTTGGTACCCTTCTTGAACAAGTCTACAACGGTGTCGTTAAGGGGATCCTTGTTCTTCTCCAACCAACCGGTGATGTTGTAAGGTACCTATTCAGAGCAGGAAATTACACAAACGAATTTCTAATGTCGATAAGTGTAAAACTTACATTACCGGCGTAGTGACCAAGGGTGAAGTGAGCGGCTTGCTGACCGGGCTTTGGTGGTTTTGGTTTCTGGAAGTTGGGTGATTTGCCCAAGTGGTTGGTGTTCAGTTTCTCCTCAAAGGTCTTGTCAGTAGCTTTGGGGAACATAGATTCTTCTTCAAGGATGGACAAGATACCCATAGGCTAATAGAATACAAATGCATATTATAGTCGCTAGTATTACAGTCAACCGGAGTGCATGGCACCTTTAATCAGGATGCAGAAGAAACAGAGGTACAGGAAGTAACTGTACCATTTATTTTGTTGGGTTTAAAATGCAAATGCTTAAATATAGTAAGAAAATTATGAGCTCATTTTTAAAGTTAAGTGTATCTAAGGATACTTATTTTTACTTTTTCTCTCAGAAGTCGAGCTTAAGTTTTATAAGATTTAGGATACAAATTTGTAGACATTTTTGCAAGTAGTTGGAAAAATAACCATAATTTAAAAACATCAGGATCTTCAGGTAGAGTTGCTAAAATAGAAACGTCTATGTAATGTTTCATTAATTTTTCTATCTACTTTTTCACATTGCAAATTGTCCTATGGTCTAAGGTCTTCTATTTAAAAATTGGAAAACATCCTTAAAATCAAATTTAAAAAATTATTTACTGTTTCTTGAGATCCTGTATGGTTAAAGGTGCACCATATTTTGGCTTTACTTAGCATTTTAGGGTTGCTTCTTCAGCAATTGTTACTATACCCTATCCAGTTTAAGAATGAAGCATTTCCGACACCGATCTACAAAGCCACATGCGTCGAAGTTTGAATTTGAATCAATCACTATTAAACTCGACTTATTCTCCGCTACAAGATCTACTATGCTAGTTATTTTATCAGGCGTGTTGAGCTAAAGTCGGGAGTAATCGGGTCATGCGAAAGTGACACACTGACACGTCAGCTCCAAGGGCTATTATAGGGCTTAATAGTAAATATATATTGGCCCCCACTCACAAAATATTTAATTGGAGATAAATAGCGGAAAATTTCTTCAAAGAGTTAACTATCAAAAGTTGGAAGTAACAAGTGAGGATATGGAAATATACATTGTATCAATTGTTCTATTAAAAATAAGGTGATTATAAAATCATACACAAAAGTCAAAATGAAGAAATAATAATATTTGTTAACTTTGACTTTTATTTAGAACCACTAATTTGTTTTTCATTTGTAATTCTTAATACAATTAGAATTTTTCTTAATCAAGCCTTTTTATTTTTAATTGAACAACTGACAGCCTGTATGTTTTTCATATCCTCATTCAGTTGTTTCTAATTTTTGGTTGTTGACTCCCCTGAAAAAACTGTCTGCAGTTTATCCTCATCCATATATAAAAAGTATTTACTCGTTTGTGGATAAATATTTGGATAATCTCACAACTTAATGGCACCAATAAATAGTACACAAAATATTAATAAAACAAAATAATGCCGAGCTGGGACCAAACCTGTCGACCATAGGTCTCAAAGAGCCAACTGTAGCGAACTTGCCTCGCGGTTTGACCAATGATAAACCAATAAATAGTTCCTTATCTAAAATCAATGCTTCATTCTTAAAGCGAATGGACATGAAGTAAAGTCAAAAAGTTTCGACCTCATGTGTTATACGATACCTGGTGTAGTGCTTGGGAGACGGTGCAATTTAGAAACCATGTGTTCTGTGCATATACTACTACGTGAACAAAGGGGTAATTCGGGGGAGGGGGGTAAATACCTGAAGGGGTAAAATACCTTTTCGATTAAATCGATGCATGGTTGCAAGTCCATGCCGAAATCAATAAAAGTCCATGGTATACCCTCCCGTTCGTATTCCTCCTGTTCCAATATGAACATGTGGTGGTTGTAAAATTGCTGCATTTTTTCATTCGAATAGTTTATGCACAGTTGGTTGAAGCTGTTGTACTGTAAGTAACAATGTTAGCTCTCTCAAACTAACCTAGTTCTGTATAGGTTTTGTTAAAACTGTGTTAACACGGTTAATAAAAAGCGCTAAAACATTTATAGGATATAGGTGAGGTATGAAGTACTGTAATGGCCCCAAGGGGCTGTACCTTTTCGATGAGTTCGATAGTGGAAGCCAAGTCCATACCGAAATCGATAAAGGTCCATTCGATACCTTCACGCTTGTACTCTTCTTGCTCAAGTACGAACATGTGGTGGTTAAAGAATTGTTGCAACTTTTCGTTTGTAAAGTTGATACAAAACTGTTCAAAGCTGTTGAACTAATAGGCAAAAAACAACAAACACAATAACTACAAAGGTTGTGATTCGCAGCCCTGTTCTATGGGTGGAATCGTGAAGTATACCTTCAAAGAACACAATATTATGACTCTACAAATACACAAATCAACACAACAAATTCAGGGGGTTATGGAGACTGTAAACGTATAAAATAAACTGGAACCAAACCTCTCGCTGCCCCTGGGCGGACCTGCTATAAAATTACCTTTTCAATCAATTCAATACAAGCAGCCAAGTCCATTCCAAAATCAATAAAGGTCCATTCGATACCCTCGCGCTTGTACTCTTCTTGCTCAAGTACGAACATGTGGTGGTTAAAGAATTGTTGCAATTTTTCGTTGGTAAAGTTAATGCAAAGTTGCTCAAAACCGTTGAACTAGGGGAGGACAAACACAACTAATTAACATACAACTATACAGGGACAAAACCAATAACGCCAGTTGCAAAATTAATTCTTCGAGCAAGCTTACCTTAGGCCCAGCTGTTAGAATAAAAAAAAGCATAGCAAACCTTCTCAATGAGCTCAATACAAGCAGCTAAGTCCATTCCGAAATCGATGAACTGCCACACGATACCCTCTCTGGTGTATTCTTCTTGCTCCAGGACGAACATGTGATGATTGAAAAATTGTTGCAGCTTTTCGTTAGTAAAGTTAATGCAAAGCTGCTCAAAGCCGTTATACTAAAGCGTGAAGAAATAAATATTTAGAGAAGCATTTTAGTTCCTATAAGAGCAATATTTAAGTACAGTGATAATAATGAAACAGAAGTGAACGAAAACATACTAGCATTTAATTGGGGATCATGTCTTTAAGAAACGGCATTATCTTAAAAACAATCTCCATCATGAATAATCACGTATGTTCGGTTTGAGGGCTTGGATTCGACTTGGTCATCCATGAGGTCGGGTGAAGATGTGACAGATAAAATTCAAACTGAAGACAACGCGAGTAGGCGTGACCAAATCTAACCCAAAGAAAGAATTTTAAAAGAGTATTTTGTGTTCAAGAGATATGAAATGGATTTGTAGAGCGAATCATCCACCGTGAACAGGATTTTACATCAGTCAGGTTGGGATGGTTTGTAACTTACGTCGAAAATTTCGAAACCAGCAATATCCAGTACACCAATGAAGTGCTGTCTTTTTTGTTTGGTGTCAAGAGTTTCGTTACACTTCTTGACGAGGTATTTGAAGGTCCTGTCGAACATAGCCTTGGACATGGCACCGACAGAGTAGTTGACTTGGTTGACATTACGACCTTGGGTGACGAATTCGTTACCGACCTTGATCCTGGGCTTGGTAAGGGCAGTGTAAAGGGGTTGAGGTTCAACACCCAATAGTTTACTGACACGCTCACCTTCCTGTGGAACAATTACAATGTTAAGTACAATAAACAGATCATCGTATTGGAAATATGTTGTAACTAACTTCTGTTAAAGGATTCTTACCTCAGTACCATCAGGTTCAGCCTGTTCTTCGCGACCTCTTTGCTTGAATTTCATGCAACCCATATGCATAACAGCAGCAGTGACTTTGTATACGTCATCTTTCTCTTCTTGTGTGAAACCAAGGATGTCGAAGGCTTGCTATATAACATAATAAAATATTCAAGTAACTGTCTTCTAGAAATTGCACGCAGCGGAGAAATATTTACAGAGGGTGCCAATGTACAGCATCAACTTACCCTTGAGTAGTTAGTCGAACAGATAACACTTAAACAAAGTAGGTAGCATTAAATGGTCTGTTTGTTGTTCAGGTACAGTCAAGTCTGGGGAAACATGTTTTAAACATTGGGTTGACGATAACAGTGACATAGACTTTCGGACAATTCTTGGGTGGACATAAACATTTTCTTATTAATGACATACAAGTGGGCTTACACCTTGGGGTAACGATACATTTTCCTTCTACTTACATCTGTTAACGTCATTTCTTCGGCGTCATCTACTCCAGGAATCGTAACTTTACCTTGGGATACGGTGTTATAGTCATAAATGTCATTGGATAGCATAGCTTTTTCTGTATAAACAATGGAATATATTAACAACAGTCGAAATATTAGATAGCGGAGGATCACGATTTAACATGGAACTAAAAAGTATGTATCGATTTATATTAATAGCGAAACTAAGCACCATAAACACATTTAATTTTCTTTCATAATTTTTGGTACCTCTTCCACATTTGATGACACCAAGAAATCCATTTTACGTCGAGGAGAAAATCGAGAAGGAAATTTAGGGTACATCCAAATAGAAATAGTAAGGAAATCTCCAGAAAGTCTCGAGGAAATCCGAGAAAATCCTCGTCAAAAAGGGAATTTTGTATACATTTTTTTAGGGTGCGGTTGACATCTTATTTTACGTCCTTAGATAGCTTATACAAGGAATTAGCCGTGTACTTCAATGATCTATTTTAGGGTGCTTCTTCTTTTAAGTAAAATACAAAGAAACTTGTAGGTAGTTTGCTCATATAGTTACAACCAAGCTAAAATATATACAGCAGGTCAAGCTAAATATACAGCCTTAACTGCTAAGTTTTTCCGCAACAAGTGGTCAGTCGAGGTCCTGTTTTGTCTTGCTCACAGCTCATGCATTGATCAGGGAGCGAGCTATGCCTAGTCTACGCCAATTCCTTTTGTCTTATAAATTTTAAGAGCATTTTGCGCGCTCCCTGTAGTCAGGGTGTTCAAAGAACGTGCTTACATCGGTAATAAGTCCCTCTGAGCAGTCATTTACACCGGGTATTCTGGTTTTACCCTGACAAATATAAGGGTAATCGGAGACTCTGTTACTCAACATACAAAGCTCTAAAATAGAATACATACAATAAGTGCATATGCTAGGCATGGTTGCTCCCTTGGATTAGTACTGGAAAATAAAAGTTATACAGATAATAGTAGATCACAGACTAAAACAGAAACATTATGTAAGTGTTCCGTCAACAGAGACTTACGTCGGTGATCATCATTTCTTCATTATCATCGACACCAGGAATAGAGGTTTTTCCTTGTGACACGAAGTAGTAGTCATTGACATTATTGGATAACAAACATTTGTCTACGGGATAGAAAAAAGGGGAGTTAAGTCGTGTCTCATATCGACCTTAACGGTAGGTTCTACAAAATATGGTTGGGGGGGGGGGGATACAGAAGTAAACAGGGGTGATTGACAAGTGTGTCCCTAGGCAACTTGTTATAAACTGTATCAACAAAATCTAAAAGGGGACAATACTAAATACGATAACAATTACAAACGTCCTTTTGGGTGAATCATTTCACCCACTTACATCAGTCAATCTACATTCTTCTCCGTCGTCAACGTTAGGAATAGTTATTTTTCCTTGAGCAACATAGTAGTAGTCCATGATGTCGTTAGACAATGAGCACATTTCTAAACGCGTAAAAGAAAATGAAATATTTTAATTTACTTTGTGTTTAAACATTGTGTAAGCCGAACAAAAAAAAAAAACGTTTTCTAAAAGTTTGATTGAAAAATTAATTCTTCGGGTAGGGCTCAAGTCTTCTTTATATAAATGGTCGAAAAAGTTATCATAAAATATCATGAGATATTTTTAAATCGCAGTGGTGTTCCGAGTAGTTTTTTTATCATCATTTCTTTGAGATAGATCAATACAATTTTAGCAAAATTTTCGTACCGATACACGATTCTTTTTGTAACTAGCAATTTAATTTATAAGTCTCTAGAAAATAAGTTTCTATAGGATGCCAACTTTTTGATATAATCTTCATATTAAATGTTTGGTTGTATTGTATCACTTTATATACTAAGCTTACTAATGGTCTGACATAATATAAACTCAAAATAATGTCTAGACCCCTAAGTAACCTAAGAATAGTACAAATGCTCCTGATAAAACACAAACAACTCTTTAAACAGGCTTATGACTACATAATTTAAAGATATTGATCATATTGTATATAGATTGCGCAGAATAAAGACATTACAACAAGAATACAGAATCATATACAGGGTGTAATTAGTTTCATATCATTAAAAAAACTGGTGGTAGGGAACGACAAGACAAACAAAAAAAACCTTATATAACATGGGGTCTAAAGCTCATAGTTTTGGAGAAAAAATATAAACAAAAATTTCGCAAATTTTCAATAAATTTTTTTGAGAACTGCTGGAATATTGAGGTAGGTTCGGATCTAGATCTGATCTGAACTATACTCTAACTCTCCCTTGGGCAATATTTTAGTTACTGTCGCTGTTTTGTTATGTACACACGTCCAACCCACCCTTCGTTGTTTTTGTTATTTTTGAATTTCACGTCATTGTGAACTATTTATAGTTAAAATTTATTTTATTGACTTACCGTTCAAGTTGTCAAATTCTTGATTACGTACAGACACAACTTACTTGTTCGTTCTTTTTGTATTCCTTTTTGGCTTTTGTACCAAGTTCTTATTTTATTTTTCTTTATTGACCACGTTAGTTGATAGTTTAGTGTTTAGTGTTGAACGAAGTGCGTATGTACTTAATTCGACGTACCGAACCACATTTAAATTTTCTAAATTATAAACAATCCAATATTTTGTTCCGAATTAAAAAACACACATGTAAAGAAATGCTCTGTTTAAACATCTATGGCCATTATTTGCTTGCAATTGTGCACGAAGAGAAAACGAATTATTTACCTCTTTATACTTGCCTCAGTTCAGTTGAGGCGATCCATCAAAGGCGGTCCATGATCTTTTGACACCGCGTGTGCCGGCGAGCACTTTTTTATGACAATTTAAAAGTTGTGTAATTGGGTAGTACAAGTCCGTCAACCAAGAAAAGCAGTGGTTCTCAATAGTTGTCTACCATAATATTAAATAAGTTAGCCTAGATCAGTTTTTTTCAAAGTGCCCCTAGTGGGAAAAGTCACAAAGGTTTTTTGTTTGTCTAGTCGGTCCCCATTACCAGTTTTTTTTAATGACATGAAACTGATTACACCCTGTATACCTCATAGAATGAACCAAGAGCTATATGCCAATATCAAGAAAAGCTTAGTATATAAAATAAGATTAAAACATAAAAAAGTAAATTTTCCTTGACTAGAATTAATTTTGACTGCAAATGAAAAGTATATATGTGAATGGTGTAACTACAGATATTATTTTGATTTCTATAACATTTCCCTTTCACTAACTGGAAAGAACATCTGAAAATTTAAGGTACTATGTGTGTAGCACCTCTAAGCACCTATACTGCCTGCTGTTATAGAAATCAAGATAATCATTATTTACCCTTAAGTCCAGGAACAGCGCCAGACATAATCTGGTAGAAGATGTGATAAGATCTTTCAAGGGTTTGTTGAGAAATGACACGGGCCTTTTCTAGCAGGTCTGTAAGAAAACATCGTCAGCAAATTTAAAAAATATTCTTTTAGAAAACTTACAAGTTTCAATATCAGCACCAGCCAATTTTCCGGTGGGCCCAAAGTGAATACGGATGAATTTACCCTAAACAAGGACAAAATGAGAAATCAGTGACAGGTGGTATAGATGTACATCAAAGAAGAAAAGACAAAAGAACAAAATTATACGTCTTTTTAGTTAAAAAAATTGTGTAAATTTTCTTCGCGGCTTTTCAAAAAATTTAAATTTATTGCACCGTTTTCTAGAGAAATCTTTTTAGGTATTTGTGAAACTTCTATAATAAGTAGTGCAATACCTTAAGTGTTTAGTACATTGTCTGAGTAAGTATTTTCCCCTAAGTATTCAAAATACTTAGAAAAAAATACTTGTTTAAATAAATAAGATTTGAAAATACTTACGAAACGAGAAGAGTTATCGTTACGGACGGTCTTAGCGTTACCAAAGGCTTCAAGTACAGGGTTAGTTTGTACGACTTGATCTTCCAGATTACCCTTCTTGGCTTGTTCTTCAGTTGGTTTTTTGGTTGAGGCACCAACGGTGGCGAAGTACGCAATTACCTTTTTCGTGTTTTCTGTCTTACCGGCACCAGACTCACCACTGAGGGATAAAAGTCACAATTAGAGCAAGATATCTTCGAGGGAGGGAAAGTGAATCATTTTCAATATTACGCAGAGAGATCGATGGGCAGAATTATACAAATACGTATTGAAGGTGTAAGTTTGAAAACTGCTTCCACTGAGCTACGGTCTGTAGTTATATTTATACAGGGCGTCACATAAATAATGCTACCAAAACTGCGAAAAATCCCCTATCTCTCTCTGCCAATATTGTAGGTGAGCGGTATACCCTCAAAAAGATGCTCGGAAAAGCACCTCGACGTTTCGACAGGTTGAAACCTTTTGGAATCGATTTATTATTTTATTTTCAACAAAACACCTCATTAAACTTCTTGATTCCGATGGCAAGTCAGTTGTTATAAAAAGAAAGTTGAAAAAAAGAGAAGAAATCGTTCTCCAAACACATTTTTTGGGTTAATTGGGTACAAATAAACACTTTTTGTCTCTTGGTATATTTTTCTAAAACGCACCATTTTTGAACTACAGACGATTGAAAGTCGAAAAATGGTCAAAAGAGGCCATCTTAAAAAAAATATTTCTCAGCTTCTACCATAGCTTTTTAAACGTTTTTTATGGTAAATGATCGTTAATACTTATGTTTTACGACCATATTTTTTATATAGTTAACCCTTTTTTGATACTCGTGGTATTTAAAACCAAAGTTGTATGAAATATTTAATTTTTCCATAACGGAATGAAATATGAACGTGACAGGAAGTCGATCCGCAATTTTTTTTTAATTACTTGAATACACTTTTCAACACTATAACACTCGTTACTCTCTTGAAAACGCGCCTTTTTTGAAACTACGGCAATTTCAAATTCAAAAAATGAAAAATAATTTGCGTTTTTTAAGTTTTTTTCAGCTTTACCGGAACTTTTCAAACAGTTCTTAGAAAACGGTTGTCAAAATATATGATTTGTAACATTTTTTTAATTCTAGCAATTCATATTTGTATTCCGAAATTTTATACTGCTGTTTCGTAGTAAACTTATGGAAAACGTGTGGAAATCGTATGCATTCTTAGTTACTTCAATTGTTTTAACAAGCCATAACAAACAAATAGCGTCTATAAAGCGAGAAGGAACGCGCTCCAAATTCAATTTTTTTTTATTGGTACCCTATTTTGCTTATTTAAAGTACGCCTCAGAGTGTTTAAATCCAACTTTTAAAAACGCGCGTGTTTTAAAGTTACCATGGCAACATCAATAACCCGACAAATGTGAAGTCAAAATGTCAACTTTTTAATTATTGATCTGACAGAAATGTTTGCTGTATTAACCGCGATTCTGCTTTTCTATTTAAGTAATCAATGTTAGAACTCATTTTAAAGCAATATACAATCAGTAACAACTGTAGTGACAATATTTAATCCTATGTGACCGATTGCAAATAAATTTTTACTTTTCTCATTTCCATGACACTGACAGGTATCCTGATGTCACATCACGAATTCAACCATTTTACATTCTTAATTCTTATTTCCATTTTTACTTCCCTCGCATACCGAAGGGAAGTATTGCATTCGAGAAAAAATCACCATCCGAGATTTTTTCGGATTCTGACGTTTCAGATTACGTAGAATACGAAAATATAGGTTTTTCAATTCCGTCAGTCTGTCTGTGCATTAACTAAAAAACTACTTGACGGAGAGCAGTCAAATTTGGTAGCGAAGAAATGGTAAAATTTTCACTGGAAAATATACTGGGTGGACCGTCTAAACGGAATAAATAGTGAAAAAAAAATTTGTTCGCTCAAATTTAAAATTTCCACGTTTCGTGACACGCTAATCCTATCTCAGAAAAAAAAAAACTTTTACTAAGCTTTGGTAGAAGGTGGAAAATTAATTTTTAAATATGGCCACTTTTGGCCATTTTTGACATTTAATCGCCTGTAGTTCAAAAATGGTGCGTTTTGAAAAAAATGTCAAGAAACAAAAAATGTTTATTTTGGCCCAGTTAAGAAATGTATTTGTAAAACGATTTATTCTCTGTTTTTACTTCCCTCGCACACCGAAGGGAAATATTGTATTCGAGAAAAAATCACCCTCCGAGATTTTTTCGGATTCTGACGTTTCAGATCACGTAGATTACAAAAATATAGGTTTTTCAATTCCGTCAGTCTGTCTGTCTGTCTGGCTGGCTGTATGTCTGTCTGTTGGTGCATTAACTAAAAAACTACTTGACGGGGAGCGGTCAAATTTGGTAGGCAGTTGACCCTACTGTCAGCGAACAAATGGTAAAACTTTCACTGGGAAATATACAGGGTGGACCGTCTAAATGGAATAAATAGTGAAAGAAAAATTTTTTTGCTCAAATTTAAAATTCCTGCGTTTCATGACACGCTAAACCTATTTCTGAAAAAAAAAAATTGAAAATTTTTTTCACCAACATTTTTGAAAAAATTTTTACCACCAAAAAAAATTTTTTTTCTTTGTTCAAATTTAGAATTTCCACGCTTCATGGCATTCTAAACGTATTTAAAAGAAAAAAAAAATTTGAAATTTTTTTTCTTTCTACAAATTTAAAATTTCCACGTTTCATAGCGTTCTAAATCTATTTAAATAAAAAAAAATAGAACTTTTTCAAAAAAATTTAAAAAAAATTTTACCACTAAAATAGATTTTTTTTCTTTATTCAGATTTAAAATGTCCACGTTTCCATGGCATTCTAATATTATTCAAACAAATTTAAAAATGTTTTTGAACATTTTAAAAGAAATATTGAAAACACGTTTAAGTAATCTATATCACTACTATAAAATAGTCGAATTTTTTTTTTGCTCAAATTTAAAATTTCCACGTTTCATGACATTCCAAACCTATATCGGAAAATAAATATTTGCAACACCTTTTCACCAGTTTGGAAGAAAATTTAACAGTAGAATAGACGGAAAACTTTTTTTTTTGCTCAAATTTAAAATTTTCACGTTTCATGACATTCTAAACCTATTTCAGAAAAAAAAATTAATGAAAAAATGAATGAAAATTTTTTTCACCAACATTGTTGAAAAATTTCAGAAAAAATTATATTAATAATAATATTTGGCATATGCACCTATCATACTTTTATTGAATAATGGCATCGCAAGAAATAATTCAGTCATGGCGGACATTTGTAAAGGTATTTGCGCAAGCCTTCCATATTTGGCACCTGTTATTTAGTATTGAACTTTTGCTGTTGGACGAGCACTCTGTATATTTTTTTGACCAAAATGTATCAGGTTTTTTTTGTAATAATAGCAATAACTATATTCCGATTATTATTGTCAATGTCATTTCGTAATTAATAATTTTTTAGAGTGACCGCCATGCACAAATAACGAGGGAAGTTCTGTGTAAATGCCTTTACCGATTTTTTATATTGCAACTTTTTTGTTAATAACAAATTACCTGCCATCGAAATAAAAAGCTTATTAAGGTTTTTTGTTGACAATAAAATAACAAATCGATACCAAAAAACCTGTCGAAATATCGAGGACACTTACTTACTTTCCCGAGCGTCCTCTTGAGGGTATACCGTTGAATGTCTTATTTTCGAATACTTACGTAATCAACATAGATTGATTTTCGTGGTCTGTGGAAAAAATATCGGTTAGTTTTTGTCTCATATGATTTTGAACGTTTTTAACTTACTGGTCAACATGTTCACGTAGGCACCGTCAGAAATAGCGAAAATGTGTGGTGGTACTTCATTTCTCCTCTTACCACGGTACAACTTGGCACAGCGGTTGGTATATACGGGGAAACGCTTGTAAGGGTTGATAGCGACACAGAAAAGACCGGAGTAAGTCTGTAAACATTACAAAGATATTGACGAAAAATTCGTGACAATGATATTCAACAAAGACACAAAAAAGGGGTACCAACAACGATAATGGTAATGGTACTGGAGGAAGTTCTAAAAAATATACATAACGACTTTAAGTTCTACTAAAAATATTTTTATCTAAGTTTGTTTTGTGAACAAATTAATTGTCACACGAAATATCACAAAAAAACTGTGTACACAATATTATTTAAAAACGACTTTGTGTGTTACTGACGTAAATGATAATTTTTAAGCTTTTTTACAATTTCCTTATGCAAGAAGAAAGACTGAAACTGATTTAGTAAATAATAGACGCGTCATAGATGTCCATTGTCCATCACTTTTTCAGTTGCTTTCTTCTCCGTTTGTTATGTATATTTTCTTTGGTATGTTGAAAAGCATATTACGTTTGAAAATTCTGTTTTTATGAATCATGACATAAAAGAAAACTAATATTTGTATATACAGAATTTCTATCTACTTTTGACATTTTTACAGATGCTGATAATTGTGGGTGGAGCTAGAGCATTTGGTCAAGTATGGCATCCATAATCACCAAGCCACAGTATCCTTGATTTATGTTCCATTTCTCAAGTTGGTAACATCGAGTGACGATGTCAGCTTATTAGAAACAGTGTTAGTCATTAATTATTATTAAAATTGTATTTACTTTCTTAAAAACGTTTTGAAATGTAAAATGTTTTTTTTTTATATAAAACAATAAATGCTACATTTCTGTATATACAGACGAATTCACAAACGTAATATAATTTAAAACAGAGGAGCCTAGTGCGTCTAGCACTGGTGAAAGAATGGAAAAAAAATAGAAATGTGTCCCCTTTGAGTAAAACTTGTTTTATCGGGGGTTTACTACTAAAAACTCAAGTATTTTATGAGTAAATTTTTGGTGCAGTTTGGACGGAGTACATCCGTTTTTCCAACAATTAAACTAAATAAGTGATTTAGATGGTGAAAATAATGTTAATATTGGTTTCTTGTATGTTAACTTCGAGGTTGTCAATAAAGGGAAAGGGTAACTCTCTCCTCCATTGGGCTCACCATGAGGAGGAAAATAATTGTAATGGTAAGTATGGTTGGGGCATTTCCTTTATGTCCATCATAGTAGGAAACGCAGGGGTTAATACTGACTCTAGTAAAGAAATCAAAGTTGTAATGATGTAATTATGGTTAGGTTTGTCCTCTTTATGTTTACCACGATGAGGATCGAAGGAAGTTAATATGGAGACTTTTAAAGGTAATAAAAATGTTAAGTAATGGTAAGTGTGGTCGTGGAATAAATCCACTTTTCACCAAACTTGGATGTTTAGGAATATTATCAAAGAATATACTCTGATTGTGAAGGGTGTTTCTGCTTTTTAATAGCAGATTTTGCTCTGGCAGTTTCAACTGTTTTGCCCAAAGCTAAATGAATTGGTTGGAGTACTTTCGTTTCCTATATGTCTATCATATACGGAAACGTAGGGATTAATATTAACTCTAGTGAAAAATCAAGTTACAATGGAGTGATTAGGGTATCAAGGTCCTCATTATGTTCATTATAATGAAGAGTAAAGGAAGTTAATATTAAGACTTTTAAAGGATATAAAAACGTTAGTATAGTAAAAGTATGGTTGTGAAGTATATCCACATTTTACCAAACTTGGGTGTTTAGGAATATTATCAAAGATGGTTTCTGATTGTGAAGTGTGTAAAAAGGGTGTATGCCTTTTTTGTACAAATTTTGCTTTGGCAGTCTAAACTGTTTTGCCCAAAGCTAGAGAAATAGGTCCATAGTGCAAGAGCAAGTATCCTGATAACAATAAGGAATATTCTGGGCGGGGTACACCCGTTTTTCCCAGGCAATGATATACTGGTCTACTTGTTCTGAGAAGACGAACACTGTTTGCCTTGGCGGTGTAATCCGTTTTGTCCAAGAGCAAGAAACAACTCTTCAGACGGAAGACGTTCACAAAAAGGGGTTCGACGACTTACATATATAAGCTTGGCATAATAACGTTGTTTCAAATTATGCAATACAGAAGCGTCGTTAAGATATGTCAAATTAGACATGTCTTCAGCTTTTTCGTACTTGGGAGGGTTGACTTGAGTTACTTGTTCCTTTTTGAAGGCCTTTTCCTGTGTGAAGGGAAGAAAATCGATCAGTAAGGTTCGACAATACTTACGTAGATAAGTTGTGAATAGTAACGCTGCTTCAAGTTATGTAGTACAGCTGCATCGTTAAGGTATGTTAAATCGGCCATATCCTCGACCTTTTCGTATTTTGGAGGGTTGACTTGGTTAACTTGGTCCTTCTTAAATGTCTTTTCCTACTCCCAAAAACATGGTTAATATTGAAAATCTTTCCCTAGCATTATTCTAGGCAAATGCACCACCAATTTCTTATTTCGTGATCCAAAATGATTGACCGTGCATTTACCCAGTCGCTTGCTTGCCGCAATTCACAGATTATTTTCGGCAAATCATTTTTGAATTTCCTTAGAATTTAACAATGAAAGATGTAAAATATAATGAAATGAAACTTTATAGAATACATTTAAACATTCAACAAAATTAAGAAGTCATTTACCGTGTTGATACGACGTATTACAGAGTGTTAGAAAATAGCTAATTTCCAGTAAAATAAATGGGATAGAAATTTCAAACAGAATGCATTCGAAAAGGAAAGATCCCTCCACACGCCTCGTGTAATACATTTTTAATATATTGCATTTGTCGGTTATTATACAAAGTGTTCCTTAATGACGTGCTAATATTTCAGGGTGTGATTCCTTAGGTCATGTTATGAAGAAAAGTTCATATGAACATGTGTCCGCAATGGCTTCAATTTTTTGCTACAGGGTGTTGAGCTTCTTTTAATCGTTAATATCTCGGAAAATACTTTAGATATTATCTTCAATTTTGGCTTATTTTAACCACATATTTTAGTTAGAAAACTTATTTTATAGCTTCACCAGTGGTGTCCCTGCCAACATACTCTCTGATATTTTTTACCAAGAGAGTGGTACGCCACTGACATCTTTCCATTTGGGTATTTTTTCTGATTAGCCCATTCTACATGAAAACGGCCTCTTGCCTTTTTTCTCATCAGACGCACGGTTCTTGATTAAAACAATTAAATTCAAATTGAAACTAATTAAATTTGAATAATTCAAATTGAAACTAATTGAATTTGAATAATTTGAATTTAGTTATTTTAATCAAGAACTGTTCGTCTGACGAGAAAAACGGAAGAAACCGTTTTCATGTAGAAAAAATATCCACATGGAAAAATGTCAGTAGCGTACCACTTTTTAGGTAAAAATATCAGAGGGCGTGTTTGCCGGGACGCCACTGGTGAAGCTATAAAACAACTGAAATATGTTTTGCATCTTATTAACACAAACCAAAATTGAAAATAACATATTTCCGAGATATTAAAAATAACGATTAAAAATACAAACATTCAACACTTTTACCAAAAAATGTAAGCCGTTGGGGATATACGTTCATATGAACTTTTCTTAATAATGTGACCCAGGGAATCACACCCCTGAAATATAAGCATTAAGGAAAGCCCTGTATATGCTAAAAGTTGGGGAAAACAGGGATTATGGCTAATTTTGTACGCTTCAAAACACATATTTAATGACAAAATTAATTAATTCTGCTACACGACGGTTTAAATAGATGCCCTGTATAATTAAAAAAAATTATTTTAGCAAAAAAAATATATTTTGTAAATCTATATACAAACGTATAGCTTTGTCGCTAGAAAATATGAGATAATCTATTGTCAAGTGGCGTACGGCGCCGCCGTGGACATAGTGTAAAGTAAATGTCCTCTTAATTCGCATTTAACTTAGAAAAACGCGTAATATTTTTTTTAGATTTACGTTTGCAGGAAATTATTTTCACTAAAAATATCAAAGACATTTTCAAAATGGTATATTTTCAGTTAAATAACTCAAATTATTTGATAAAAAAGACACTTGGGTGTCAGACTTTGTTTATAGTAAGTAAAAGGAATTCCACTAGAAATCTACTTGAATGTTACAACTTTTACTACGACAATATGCACGGTAGGTAACTCGTCGGCACTAGCCGCCATTTAAAAAAAATTGTAGCCTAAATGGATTCATCCTTCTCAAAGACAATGCATCGCCTATGTAGTTTATAAGCTACCAGTTGCTATAGGTATATAATCAGGAATCTTGCAAAATGCACATAACAATTATACGTACGCAAAGAAAAACTAACTCCTAAAATCACTCAACGATTTCTTCAGATTTTTACATTTCAGATGATGCAGATTACAAAGATTGAGGTTATTCAATTCAGGCAGTCTGTCTGTCGTCCCTTGGAGCTAATTTTTATCATTTAGTTTACACAATTACCAACTAAGAAAAGTCCTATAATTTTAGTGAAAAATACACAGAGTGGTTATCTTAAAAATAATTAATTAGGAAACGACGAACGAAAATACATTCGTAATATACTTGACACTATTGCCAAATCTGAAAAAGTTGGCTATCTTTGAATTGAAAATTGTCATCTCCATTAGGTTTATGAGAAACCGACTGTAAACGTTTTTTTGCAAAAATATGTTCTGGCGGCCATTTTTAAAAAATGGCGCCCCGAATCGACGACCCACCGATCGTGCATTTCAACGCATAAAACGAATGCTCTTTTAAGTAGATTCCAGGCGAAAGAACTTTAGGTTCATGAAAACGTTACCTCTCCTCCAGGTATTCCAACGGTGACAAGGTCACCTTTGGTGCCCTTGATTTCTCCAAGTACGAAACCTTCCTTGTCGTCCGGCACCCAGCATGATTTTTTGGCGTCATAGGGCTTAGTTTGATCAATACGTTTCTGTTCCAGAGAAACGAACAAGTATGGGGTGGGATCGGGATCATCCCCGTCTTGTTGAGCTGGCTTAGGCATGTTGCACGGACTTTAGTGGGGCTATCGAGACACGTAATACAGCCCTAGAGCCTTCCTGTAAAAAAAAATATTTATGTCAATATTGGATATAGCAACACATACGATTCAAACATATCGAGCCACTTTCAGCCACCCATATCCCAAAGCGGGGGCGCGGAAGAATTGAAGAAACTGTGTGTTTATTATCTGTCTCTTGTGAACTACTCACGGATATTTGAATAAATTGTATTGAAAAGTTTTGAAGATTTGCTATAGTCCAGTCAACAGAGCGTTAAAATAACCAAAATCTCTAACTAGGGTGCTAATGAATGGATTTTGATAAAACCTTGTGCAATGTGTTTGTAATTACGTTAATAAAAAAGTTGAAACCATTATTAGAGTAGCAAATCATCGAAAGGGGTAGGAAAACACCCCTTTTTTCACGGGTACCGCAATTTGTACAATTAGGTCAAAAATGAAAAAGAAAACAATATATTTACATTTCTTGGACCAAAATAAGATGCTTTTATTCTTATGAATTTTTTCGGAAAACGCATATTTTTCGGGACATGGCCACTCAAGAATTTCTAAAAGTGGGGGAGGAGAAATGTAAATGTTAAAAAAGAAATCTGAAAAAATTCAAGTAAATTATTTGCAACATTTCTGTAGAGTGCATTTTCACCGAATTTTTCCGGAAAAACATGAAAAACTACCCCTTTCTTTGAAAATGTAGTGCTTTAAAAACATGTAATTTAAAAATTTCAAAAAATTCAGATGCATGTATTGAGGCCTTCTAAACATTTTCTGTCTCTCGAATCTTTTGTATTTTTCGAGTTACAAACAGTTTCTCAGGATAAATAATGTACTACATTTTTTGCACATTTTAATTTTAAAAATTATATTGAACCCTTAAAAATGATTAACTATATAAGATACACATTTTTTTAACATGTAAAAATTACGCTTATTTTTCGAATTTTTATATATTTTTTAGTGTGCAAAAAATGTAGTACATTATCGTGAAAGACTGTCTATAATTCGGAAAATTAGCAAGTTACAAAAAAATTCCAAGAGACAGAAAATGTTTAAATGGCCTCAATGCATATGTCTGAATTTAAATTACATATTTTTAATGCTAGGCAAAAACGCAATTTACAGAAAAGTTGCAAAAGTTGCAGTTGTATTTCGATGATAAATTTATTATTTGAGAATTTCGGAGTTATTGTCAAAGACATGACTTCATAGTACAGGCAAATTATCCATTTAGGGTAACAAAAATTAATAAAAGTATCATCTCTGTGCTTTAAGTAGGTAATAACCTGGAGAATAAGATGATGCCTTCTTTGCACTTCCAAGTTCCTGGAAAATTAAAAAAAATTGGAGAAAACTTTTTTTCTCTAGCGGCCAAAGAAATGAAAATAGAGAAAAAAGTTCCCAACAAAATTTGTAGCTCGTCTCTTTCTCTACAAAAAAGGTCTTTACAAATTTTTGTCTTACTTAAGCCGTTTAGAAGATAAATCGAGTTTTCCACTTATAGTTTTAAGCTGCTTCGAAATGCGCGAATAATGAGAATTCTCCAGGAGTTTCGTACGACAGGGCTCATCGATCGATAATTCTTACTATTCACAGCCCCTAAAAAAATGAAAATAACATAAAATGTAGAGAAAAGTCTCAACTTTAATGTCGAACTAATCACAAAATTCATAAAAAATTTTATCATAGAGAAAAAGTGTCAGAAGATGGCTTAGTAAACTTTGTACAGTTGATCCACAGATTTATTCATATCTTTGCCGGGAGTCGTTAGAATGATAATTCATTTTGCTCATATATTCTTATATAATGATGTATTAATCCAATTAACATTTTATTGCAATTATTTTTGTTGGAAAAATATGCCTTGCGATCAAATTAGAGGGTATATTTCTCATCGATCAATCAGCTCCAAATTTTGGAGTTCAATTCGCTATATCTTAATTAATAATATTATCACTATCATCTTAATTTTTGGATTATAAGTACAAGAAAACATATTCTTTCGAATGACTTTAGAGTTTTTTAAATGCGTTTTTGAATTTGTTTGCATTATTTATATACGTTCAGAAAATGCACAATAGTAAAACATATACAACTTATTTGTTTCTTAACATTCTTCAATAAAATTTTCACGAAAACAAGTGCATGGAATCGAATCCATGTAGTGAAAAAGCACCCATTGTTACGGAAGAAATACGCAAAATGTATAAAACTTAAAGATATAAATAAATCAACTGTATAAAGTTTACTAAGCATCATCTAATACTTTTTTCTCTATGATAAAAATTGGTATGAATTTTGTGATTAGTTCCATATTAAAGCTGAGAATTTTCTCTACATTTTATGTTGTTTTCATTTTCTTTGGCGGCTCTGAATAGTAAGAATTATCGATCGATGTGTCCGGTCGTACGAAACTCCCAGAGAATTCTCATTTTCCGCGCATTTCGGAGCGGCTCAAAACTATAAGTGGGAAACTGAATGAATCTCCTAAACGGCTTGAGTAAGACAAAAATTTGTAAAGGCCTTTTTTTGTAGAGAAAGAGACGAGCTACAAATTTTGTTGAAAACTGTTTTCATTATTTTAGCCGCTAGAGCAAGAAAACAGAAAATCAAAAAGATTTTCAATTTTTTTTTATTTTCCCGGAACTTTAAAGTGCAAAGAATACATCATTCCATTCTACAGGTTATTACCTACTTAAATTCCGGAGATGATCCCTTAATTAATTTTTGCGAGGTTTTTACAAACTGTTGTCTTCATTGCCTGCACTATTCATGATTATTTGGTTAGTCAAAACCTTCTTAAAAAATTGGGTCATTTTTTTAAATAAAACTTAGCAGATCTTTAAAATTTTATAAAATGCAAACGTAAGTGGTTTAAACGTCAGTGAGTAGTTTACAATGGACGTACTAAAAAATAAATTTTCGTGATTTTTTTCAGCTTCCCCGTTTTTTAGATATTTGCTGGTATCTGAATCTCAATCTGAATAGTATCAATACAATCTAACATTTTTTATGACCATTTGCACACCAGCAGATAACTTCAATCCTGGATCAGATAAATCATGAATTATTATGTCCATTAATGTACGTCATCAAAATAAACAAACCGTCAAAGTAACAAAAAATAAGGATGAAATCAGTAAGAATCAAGAGTAATACAAAAAGTACAGAATTTATATTTGTTTTTCATTGTTAATGATCCCCAAGGAATAGTTCGAATTCCACTATAAACTGTAGGGCACCATCTACCTGACAAATCTGAATCACAAGGCAAGGTACACGAGGCCTCGAGCTTCGAGCAAGCGTGGTGTACACGCCTGCTAACCAGGTGACTCAGTGACAGCAATTCAAGAAATTGAAATATTTCGTGTTATTTTGTTAAAAAAAGATATCAGAATAAAAACCTACTAATCTATAATAAAGAAATCATAGAAAAGAATTTGTGAAAAAATATACTAATAATTACAAAATGAAAGAAAAAAAATTCAGCGAGGGTAGCAGTTTGAAACCGGGACCTTTCGCATCATAAGCAGAGAATATTACCTATGCGCCAACCATACGGCTACCGAAGAACACTAAGGGCAAGGAATAAATAGTCAAACAAAGGAAAGACCTCCAGGCCTCGGTGTACCTAGACGCTTCTATCTGGATCTACTTCAATCAAGATAGTGATGACGTGTGAGAAATACATTTTAACCTGGTAGAAATACATTTTAAAACATATTGCAGCCGAAAAATCAAAAGTAATGAAGAAAATTGTAGTTATAGGCAATTAAAAATTTCTAATTTGAGATTTTAGATGATACCACCTTCGTTGAAGCAAGCGAGGATGAGCTCATGCACCTGCTGTGCAACCTTCAAACAATAGCTCTGAGGAAGGTTTGAGTACGAATGACAAAACGAAAATTGTGGTTATAGGCTGAACAAATAAAAACTACCCAAAACGCTGCACTAATGTTACTAATGAGCTGACGGGAAAGAGCTATTTTATTGATGCCGTGCGCGTAATGGCATGAGCCTGCCGGACGAGCTACACAGCAAAAGGAGGCAGACTAGTAAATTGTATGGTTCACAAATCTTCTGTCATGATGTGAAAAGGGGAAGAAAGGGGGAAGTTGCAATTTTCAGAATATTATCAATTGCATTTTTAATAGAGAGTTTCCCTCCCTGTGCCGATTAATCTTGGGTGATTAATTCCAAATGTGCAAAAGGGGCTTCTTACAAATATTAAGCAGACGGTACTAATTCATGATTTATTATGTTGCAGTATTTTCTGGACATTTAACTGAAAGACGTCAAGAATTCGAGTTTTGGCTTGTAAACGTCCGATTTTCTTTGTAGTTTAGGACCGCTTTATCAATGATTTTACTTGACCAGTCTAATCGGAGTGCAAATAGTCATTAATTATATACATTTACTTGAGAAGCACATTAATACAACAGCATTAACACATATACTCTTTAATTTTTGTTAAAATAACATTCTGGGACAAACATACTGGCTGTCGAACACCACAGCTTTCTTATGCCTACTAGAGCTTATCTAGTATCAGTTTGATATTCATAAAAAAGACCGACAAAGGAGTAGATCATAACACCAGCGATGTCATAAGCGCCGACATTTTTAGAATCAGGTTTTAATTATTGTAAATATTGTTTTACTATTTTATATTAATTGGTAGGCACGATGTAAAATTTATAATACAGTGAGCCAGGTAGACAATTAACTACTTTCTGTTTAACTATATTCGTATTTTATTTTGTAATGATTTATCCCGGTAGCAACATTTTAGACTGAATATGTAAACTGAGAATAGAAATACGATACAAAGTATGGTTATAATTGTCTTTAGCTAAAAAATTCTGCTCCGTCTCTCGCTTTGTTTCTAACCAAAATATTTCTTGGGTCATTTAATATTAAATCTGATAGTACGGGTGAATTATTAAATTTGTCGGGTATGTATAACTCTTTATGCTGAATTTTTCACAACTATACGTTTAAAAAAAAATCAAAACTAGGAAAATACTTATTTGGTGAATATTGACTCGTTTGATAAATATTCTGAGACAATGAGATATATCAGTATTTGACATTTTCCCGACAACCCTCGATGTAGACTATTAAAGGAAGAAATATAATTTACACGTTTGATTAACTAGAGCAAGTACTCATAATTATTTATGTACAGTTCCAACTGTGTTAAGATATTATTAGAAGTGGAAAACATGGCAATTCGAAAAATAACTTCGCAAAATTATATGTTAGTTAGTATGTATCAGTAAGTTAAAATTTACGTTTCGACAAAACGCTCAATTGCTGGAAATACTATATTGAATGAAATATCGGCAAATCCGATTTTCAATTTTTTTTTTTTGTTGATGGAATAGTGAAATAATTCATCTTTATAAGTAATACTGACACTGAAGAGGTTGGAGGGAAAAAAAGAATGCATCGAATTAAAAACTGGCAATCCAGATATCACATTAACTGGCGAAGTTCATTCTGGCCTTGAACATGAACTGGTGTCTGTCTGTCTGTCTTATTGGCGACCTATCTACAAAACCATTTAATGGAAATTAAAAATATTTGGTAGGTAGTTAGCGCTACTGCCACGAAATAATGGGATATAATTTTAAAGGAATGTAGGGTGGACACCCTCACAAAAATAAATAATGATATGTTTTACTGAAAAAGAAACAGTTGCATTTTGTTGCATTATAATTTGAGCATTATTAATTTGTTTATTCCACCGAGGGAAAAAATGGATAACCTTGACCTTCCGGGAGCTCGCAATTTTCAACTAAAATTGACTCACAAACGATTATTGTTATATTCAAGATCTAACTAAACTTTTTGCAAAAAAGAGACACCAATGTTTGCAAGGCACGACTGTGAGTTATTACCCTAAAATAGGCTTGATTTTCGCTAATTATGACAGCAAGACAGTACTGTCTAATTTTGAGACTTCATAAAACTTAATACAGGTATCCTTCACTTTACAACCGATAGTTTTTCCAGTATCTAGATTTTGGCAGTTATAATTTAAAAATGCATTTTTGAGACCTCAGAAAGCCAGTGAAATATTTTGGTAAAATATGTTCTGACTATGCTGAATATGAATCTAAAATCAAAATATCTATATTTATTTTAAATCGACCCCTGTTTCCCCACCACGCTTCCACGCCAATGAGCAATATTTAATTTTTTTACATCAAGATTCGCATTTTGAGTCTGCACTTATCACTGTTTGAAATTATTTCGATTTCTAATATGTGAGCAAAGTTTCAAATTCATATAAAATAAGGTCTATGATAATTTCAGAAAATAAAATTTTTCTGAATATGTCGGACAAAATTTTAATACTATACAATGAAATGCTTAAGGCAACATTTTGACCAAATGATACAACAAAAACTGATAAATTATGCTGTAAATACACAGATTTACAGTTTTATGACACATTCTACCTGGTTATAGTGTCACTTTATAAAAGACTAATATCTCCCACTGATTTTCGGGAAAGTATGTCATTCAATTTTTATCTATAATATTTCCGAAATGAATTAAGTATATCTCTAATAAATAATCCAAATTTAAAATTCAATACAAACCGCTGCGGTAGCTACATTTAAAATCTCGACTATGTACAAGAAAATCAACATATTTCGTAATTGCTTGCTTTTAATTAAATGTGAATTTTTAACAGGAAATACAAGCAGCTCAGGATGAATACGCGCTATTTTTAGCCCACTTTAAAAATAGATTAGAATATGTGGCACACTATAAACAGAGATGCTAGCCCGAAAACGTACGATCATCCCATGCCAAATGTTTCCTGACAAAGTTGAGCTATTTGGCAACACCTAAATCCATTTTTAAAACAATTGTTACGTAAATTTCCCAAAAATACTCATCATTTATAAATGTTGGATATATTTTTGAAGAAAGCATAGTTTTATAACTTTGTACTAGAATTAGCTATAGCTATGTATTATTAATTTAAAAGAAAATGCACACCCGATTAGAAGTTGGGATAAAAAGTTCTTGTATAAGTCTATTATAAACTTCTAGATGGCGTTCTAGTTCTAGTTATCCAAATTAAAAAATCTCAAAATTTCTTACGCAGCGTTTTGAATAATTTTTATTATCTATCAATTGTCGTCAGTAGTGTATTATGAAACAAACAGATGGCGCTTGGGTAATTTACAACTTTGAATGAATTTGGAGTGAGTAAAACGTAAAAATAATTTATAACTTTTTTAAATTAAACTTAGATAAGTCATAATACTATGAAACTTCCAACCATCCGAACTTAATCGCTGTTGTCAATACCCTCGTTTCGAAAATAGCCATCTCAATGGACCATGTAAGGTGTGAAGTCATTTGAAATATTCAAGATGGCCGTCACTTGTTTCCATAAATACATGTGCCACATTTTCGCAATTCAAATGTTTTGTTTCTTCCAAGGTATTTCGATGCCAGAATCGCACTGGGTGTTGCGTAATACCGATTCGGCTTTCTACCAAATTAAATTTCAAACCATTAGTAACACTAGTAAACGATTCCGGTGTATGATCATCAAATTGTCCCAGAATTTAACTTTCGCTTTTAAATTTTGAAAATAAGATAACTGCTGTTAAAGGGGTTACAAAGGTATCAAAAAAATTGCATTTAGTCACGATTCAAGTAGACATGTGTCTCGAGTATCGGATGTCAAGTGTTAGAAAGCCCACTACGTCTATCTGTGACATTCTAACGTCATACTAGCACTTGTTAATTCTAAACTACCAGGTAACTAGACAGGAAATCTAAGAAGTTGTGTTAAATTACGGGAACACAGACCACTTTCTTTTAGAATCCAAGTGTTAAGTCGACATAAATGCACATGATCACTGAATGACAATTGCTAGTATGACACTGAATGCAGAAAGAAACAGCCAATGCAACTATTAAACCATCCACAGGTTAACACAAATCACTTCGGCATTAATATATACACTTCACAGTCCTTATCAAAAGATATCCTCAAACCAGGACACGGATTATGTCAAGCAGTATACACAGAGAGCGAGCGCACAAGCACACTTACGTTCGAAAGGCGATCTGAACGAGATTCTCTGCGTTACGACAAATATAAATGTCTGACACCAGATCCTGAAATGTAACGGCGTGCGGGATTGGCGGCTTTTTTCGGCCAATTCCCAGTGCTGTTACATGATGGTCTGTCTCCCTTTTTAGGCGCACAATATTCGTATATGACTAGTGAGATAGCTAGAAATACATACGGAGTACCTTACATTTGGGGAACCGTACTTGGGGGAGCGAGGGGGGTAGAGAGCTCCTTTTGGGATCAACTGGAGGGGGGCTGTGGGTACGTTCACCTACTGCTTCACATTTGATAATAGGTTGTCGGACAGCGCTTAGAGATTCAAGGATTTCACGGGATTTTGTCAGTTTTTAGATAATGGTGGAGTAGCCGGGATTATTTCTTCCAAATATGGTGGAAGGGCCAAGCTTTCGATCGGCTTTTGAGCTTTCATTCAAGTTCAACTGATTTATTTTTGGGTTAAGTGTATATACACGTTATACAAAAAGTTGATGCGGATTTTTCCTACGCATAGTATTTCTCCGCTACCTTTTTATTATTTTGAATAAATTTTATTTTGCATTTTATTGTATTAATATTATTGTCATTATAACTCTTAATTTACACGATATTTAAAGCAAGTGGAGTATAAACATCCTTTTCAAACACGTTTATATAATAGCTGTAAGGTGGAGAATTGTATTCAGAATTCTTTCTCAGCTTAAGCCTTTGCCTAGTATTTAATCCACAGAAATTATCTCTTATCATGCCGCGAAACTTCTACTCAATTATCAATTATTCTTCAAAATAGTGTTGAGTATTGAGGCCAATGTTATCTCTTGACATAGTTTTATAAAGTATGTAAATTCACTAGTAAAATGAGTCAAGCTATTGTCATATTCCTTCTGTGAAAATATATTTTACAGTTAAACTAGATGCAAACATTATAGATTTTTCTAATTTTCTATAGACCATATAGTACAAGCAATGAAGGCAAAACGTTGTAAAAACCTCGCAAAAATTAATAAAAGAATCATTTCTGGGATTTAAGTAGTTAATAACCTGTAGAATGGAATAATGCATTCTTTGCACTTCCAAGTTCCTGGAAAATTCAAAAAAATTTGGAAAAACTTTTTGATTTTCGGTTTTTTGCTCTAACGGCTAAAATAATGAAAATACAGAAAAAAGTTTTAACAAAATTTGTACCTCGTCTCTTTCTCTACAAAATATGTTTTTACCAATTTTTGTCTTACTTAAGCCGTTTAGGAGATAAATCCAGTTTTCCACTTATAGTTTTGAGCCGCTCCGAAATGCGCGGAAAATGAGAATTCTCTGGGAGAGCTGAAAGCAACGTAAAATGTAGAGAAAAGTCTCAGCTTTAATGTGAAACTAATCCCAAAATTCATACAAATTTTTATTATAGAGAAAAAAGTGTTAGAAGATGGCTTAGTAAACTTTATACAGTTGATTTATTCACATCTTGGAGTTGTATGCATCCTGCCTATTTCTCCCGTAATAATGGTTGCCTTTTCACTGGATGGATTCAATTCCACGCACTTTAATCTATATTTCGTGAAAATTTCATTGAAGAATGTTAAGAAACAAATAAGTTGTATATGTTTTACTGTATAATTGTGCATTTTCTGAACGTGTATGAATAATGTAGACAAATTCAAAAAGTACTGCACGCATTTAAAAAAACTTAAAGTCATTCGAAAGAATATGTTTTATTGTACCTATAATCCAAAAATTAAGACTGCTATTATTATTAATTAAGATATAGACTTCAACTCCAAAATTTGGAAAGAATATATAAGCAAAATTAATTATTATCATTCTAACGACTCCCGGCAAAGATATGAATAAATCTGTGGATCAACTGCACAAAGTTCACTAAGCCATCTTCTGACAGTTTCTCTCCTTGATAAATGTTTTTATCAATTTTGTGATCAGTTCCCCATTAAAGCTGAGACTTTTCTCTACATTTTATCTTATTTTCATTTTTTTCAGGGGCTCTGGAAAGTAAGAATTATCGATCGATGAGTCCGGTCGTACGAAACTCCTAGAGAATTCTCATTTTTCGCGCATTTCGAAGCGGCTTAAAACTATAAGTGGAAAACTCGATTTATCTTCTAAACGGCTTAAGTGAGACAGAATTTTGTAAAGACCTTTGTAGAGAAAAAGACGAGCTACAACTTTTGTTGGGAATTCTATTTTCTCTCTATTTTCATTATTTTGACCGCTGGAGCAAAAAAATCGAAAATCAAAAAGTTTTTCCAAATTTTTTTGAATTTTCCCCGAACTTGGAACGGCAACGAATGCATCATCTTATTTTCCAGGTTATTACCTACTTAAATTAATTTTTGTTACCCTAAATTGTTAATTTGCCTGTACTAATATTATTGAATGGTCTATAGTATACGTTTCGCAAGTTTTTGAAAATAAATAAATCTTTGTTTATAATTTTAATCATCTTCGATTATTTTTAATCATCATTGATTGGCGAAATTCCGCAGTACTCTGCGTTTGTAGTATCTTATGATGGGTAACAGTAATCTTCATCTTGTCCTAATTAAAGTGGACACAATGTCTTTCACTTCCACATCCACGTAGTGGATTGGAAGTATAGTAACCGTAAAAAAATTCGAAAATTGTCCGCACGTTTTCTCCGGAACGGTTTAAGATATTGACTTGAAATTTTGTACACGTATATGCTATAAAGAGATCTAGAAATGGATTTTTTTGAACCTATTCGGTGAAGGGTTGGGGGTAAATATGGGGAAATAAGTAAAGCAAGCTGGTAAGAGTACAGACACTTGAAATTTGATGTATGTACTAAAAGCCAAGACCCCAAAATTTTTTATAATATATTTCATCCCCCCACCACCCCACTCCACTATTAAAGGGTTTGATAAAATAAAATCGAAATATACACTTGAAACTTGGTACACGTATACTGACATCAAGAACAACAAGATTATATTTTGGGATTATTCCGTTGAAGAGTTGGGAGTTAAATAGGGGTAAATAGGGGAAAATAAGTAAAACAAGTTAATAAGAGTACATAAACTTGAAATTCGGTGTATGTACTAGAAACCAAGACCTCAGATTTTTTTATAATATTTTTCAGTCCCCTACCACCACTACTCCATTATTAAAGGGGTTGATAAAATAAAACTGAGATATTCACTTGAAATTTGGTACACATATGTACTATAACGGCATCTGGAACTTGATTATATTTTGAGATGGTTCCGTTGAAGGGTTGGCGGTTAAGTAGGGGTAAATAAGGGGAAATAAGTAAAGCAAGCTGGTAAGAGTACAGACATTTGGGATTTGGTGTATATACTTGAAGCGAAGGCGTCAGGTTTTTTTTTTTATAAAATCATAATATAATATCACAGCGCTAACCAGGACATATTAATATGCCTTTGAATTAAATTTCATTTAAGTGCGTCAAAAGGTATATATTTTATGGCGAGTCAAAATTGGACAGAACGCCATTTTGTTTTCTAGGAACATGCTGAATAGGCTTTGGAAAAGAATTGAATATGAAAAGAGAAAAATACTTCAGCTTGAATAAGATCAAGGTGGAGTCATTGTTTTCTTATGCTTGTTTATGTCTAAAAATGAAATATTATTTGTTTGCTTATAATTGTATTGAAACATATACTTTATAGGATTTTGCAAACAGCGGGAAAAATAACTAACTATAACTAAGAGAAAAACTTTATGTAAAAATATTAATGAAATCTTTGAATTCTTTCGATAACCTGAATTCTGGTTATGCTAGCAAATTAAAATCCTAAAATGAATTTGTCTAATTTCTTATTTAACAATTCTCATTCTAACACTAACATCCACAGTCCCACACGGCCATGCAGATTAAACTAGTATCTACCCCCTACGATCATGAAGATTCAGTTAAAAATGAGAACAAAGGCCTAAAATGAATTCATTGTCTTAAAAATTTTTCATTCTAATGGATTACATTTTCACGAAATCTATCATTCTGTTTCTTGGAAATGCTTAGCCTTTGAAACTTTTTTCGCCCTTATTCTGGAGCTCATCGGAAAGACATAAAGCCACTCATAAAGATGTTTCGTGCAAAACCCAGACAGGTTCGATGAATAAGTGTGAAATAATTAAATTTGACATTGACTGATAAAAACAACCTCAATATCCTATAAAGAATATGTTTCAATACAATTATAAGCAAACAAATAATAATTCATTTTTAAACATGCAGAGAATATATAGGCTCCAATACTAGTTAGCTAATAGATACGTGAGGCCGGATATATTCTAAACGAAGAGAAATATTTTAATTCTGTAAAAGCCAATTTGTAGAGCATAAAGAGAGCTTCATTTCTGAATATAATTGTTTTTTAATATATCAGTATATAGATGGTGCAGTGCTCTAAAAAAATATTTCGATGAGAGAAACTTTGAAATGGGGTTTATGTGAAAGAAAATGCATTTCTAAGCAGATTATGTTCTAAAAAAAAATACCATAAAACTAACCCTTTTCGAGATATTTGAGTCCAAATGTTGGCATTTGCCAATATTGGAAATTGTAATCTCTTCAACATTTCAGTCCTTTAAGTGGGACAATCTGTATTTAATTTAAAAATTTTATAAGAAAATATTTGAAGAATTTTTCATATCTTATGAATTAAATACATTTGAAGTAACCCTTGGAAAAATAAAACTAAAAATATTATTTATAATATAATTCAAACGTTTAAGCAATAAAAAACAATTACGAACATAAAACAATTTTTACGAACTAATGAAATTAAAATAACTATTTTAAGATGTGTTTAAAATTATTGCCATTTTCATTAACACACATCGTAAACCTATTAATTAGTTGAGATCTACAAACTTTTAATAATATATGCCGATTAATGGCAGGAAAACTAGCATAAATTTTATTATAAAGATCTGCCATGTCTCCTATTGGTTCTTTGCACACTTCACTTTTTAAAAATTCCCATAAATAAAAGTCTAATGGAGTAATGTCAGGAGATCGAGCGGGCCATCTAAGTACTCCATTGGTACCAAACCATCTTCCTGGGAATGTTTGATTTAAATAATTAACAACGCTGTGATGATTATGTGGGCCTGCTCTATCCTGATGAAACCACATATTATCCAACTGAGCAGGCAAATTCCTTAATAGTACTTGCAAATCATTTTGCAAAAATTGTAAATATCTTTCACCTGTTAACTTCTCATGGTAGAGGTATGGGCCAATCATGTAACCATTAACGATACCACACCAAACATCTACTCCAAAACGATTCTGGGATCTGGTATGTCTCATCCACCTAGGATTCTCTTGAGACCAGTAACGACAATTATGTGTTGTAATTACTCCACTGCTGTGGAATCGACTTTCATCACTCCACATAATTGTATCTAAAAAATTTGGATTTTCTTCTAAGAGAATTGAAAATTGCGCCAAAAAATCTGATCTCCGCTCATTGTGCCCTGGAATCAAATGATGAACTAAATGAACTTCATATGGAAAAAATGTGTTTGTTTTACGAATTCTGTGGCAGGTGAAACGTGCAATATTCGTTTCTTCCGTCAACTTGCTTACTGACATGTTTGGGTTATTTTCTACTTGATGTAATACCAATGCAATATTTTCATCAGTTGCAGTTCTTTTTCTTTTTGTCGTTTTTGGTTTCTTAAAATCCCCATAATTTTTCAAATTAGAACACAAACTTACAAAAGTTTTCCGATCTGGTAAAGGCCTGTCAGGAAAACGAATTTCATATAAACTTACAGCTCTTGAGGCATTATTACGACATTCCCCATAAATTAAAATAATGTTTAATTTATCTCCATTTGAATGAGAAACCGTATTTAATAATAAATATTCACAAAGAAAACAATGATTAGGTACAATAATACAGTTCTATTAACACACCAATTAACAAAATATGATTGAAATTGAGAAATGTCAAAACTATTATTCCAAAGGTAACTTTAATTGTATTCAATTTATAAGGTATAAGGGTTATTATGCTCACTAGATATCAAATATTTTTAATTATAATCTAACCTAATAGCAAAGCAATTATATGAAGAATTCTTTAAACATTTTCTTCTAAAATTTATAAATTAAGTACAGATTATCCCACTTAAAGGACTGAAATATTGAAGAGAGTACAATTATTCAATATTGACAAATGCCAACATTTGGACTCAAATATCTATAGTATTTTTTTAGAACATGATCTGCTTAGAAATGCATTTTCTTTCACATAAACCCCATTTCAAGGTTTCTCCCATCGAAATATTTCTTTAGAGCACAGCGCCATCTATATACTGGTATATTAAAAAATATATATATTCAAAAATGAAGCTCTCTTTTTGCTCTACAAATGGGTTTTTAAAGAATTAAAATATCTCTATTTGTTTAGAATATACCCGGCCTGGTAGTTTTATTGGGACACCTTGTATATGTACTAAGAAAAAAATTATGGCCAAAAATAGTAAGTATTTCCCTATCTGATGTCTCTTTCTATGGAATGACCACCTTAACAGTCTTTCAACCCACTCGAAAAAATGTGACTCTTTTTCTGCGCCGCGAGTGCACATTTTTTCTCATAGATTATAGGCTTGTTAATTCCCTTATATAATAATTATTTAATCTAAAACAAGTAAATGTTTTGGCAATTTAATTAATTCATTGCGTTTTTAAAAAATAAGTATATATAAAAACCATCAGTCTTAAAACTCCTTTATTTAAAAGACACTCTGCACATGTTGTACGTTCTCTCGGTAGAGCTTTAAATTAACATTCCAACGCAATTTTCAAATTGAAAATCGATCCATAAATGGATGCGAAACTACAGTTTGAAGTTAGAGATGACACAACGAAGCATTGCTGTCAGAAATTAACAAGTATAGTATTTTAGAAGGCCATATTTGATTCGATTTTGATTTAAAAAAAAGCCATTTAGATTAATTCAAACCTCTGTCAGATGAGATAAAAATATATAGAATGTTATTTAAAATAAATAAGTTGGCGGTACTTTTGATCAAACCGGAAGTGAATTCTTGAGTCCGGCTCTGTCAAAAAACGTATTTCTGTATCAAATATTTGTTCCCTAATTTATCATTTTTATTTTAAAAAATAAAGGAAAAGGGAATCAATTCAAAATATAATCTAGTTCCAGATGTTGAATTTAGGAAATCTATATACCTAATGTATGACCTAACAAAAACAAAAATAGATTTATTAAAATATAAATTTCTAAAATGATTAGTCAATGATTAGTCAACAACAAGTTATTTTTAAAATGAATATACAAATAATTAAAAATGGACAAAAACAAATTTGACTCCCATATGCGCGTTTAATACATATACTTTTCTCACTATCATACTATTTTTATAACAATTTCTTTTCTTTGCTCTCTGTTTGTACATTTGCCATTTGATTTTTGTTTTTATCGAAGGTTTGTAGAAAGTATAACATACTCAAATTCATCATTTCATCAAGTATTGTACCTATTAAATTTATTCAAATAGTATAGTAGCGGTAAGAGATATTGGAGAGCAGACGTGTGAGTAATAAAAATAATATCTTGTGAAATAATAAAAAGTATGGACTTAAGCAAAGCCTTTGATCTAGTAAATCACCAATGCTTTTTGAAAAATTGAATAATTATGGCTTAAGATGCAAAGCAAATAACTGGGTGATGCCCTACCTTACAAATAGAACTCAAGTAGTAGAAGTAAGTGGAGTTAAATCGGAAAAATTCACTATTAAGTACCATAAGGTTCTGTTCTTGGGCCTTTACTATATTTGCTTTACATCAACGATTTGCCTGGCTTTTTGACAATGTTTTAATTATGTTTGCGGATAATAATTCCTACTTGTGCTGTAGAGGATCTTTTGAAAGAGCTGTATCTAATGTGCAAACTTCACTAACAAAATTTGATGATCACTTTAATTCGGACAGACTCTCCTTAAACATCCAAAACTGTTTTCATTATATTTGCTCCAAGGCATAATACATATGATAAAAGTGACTTACAAATCTATAGAACAAGTCTGTCATACTAAAGTCTTGGAAATATTCATAGACAATGCATTAATTTGGAATAAACATATTGACTTTGCAGCAAAAGAAAATCTTCCGTCTGTTATTGATTATATAGATTATAAGAATATTTAAATTTCAGAAGTACGTGACATGATGGGTGTACCTAAATATACGTCCTGTAAAAATCTGTTTAAAGATCTAAACATTTTGACATTGCCATGTATTTATATTCTAGAGATTCTCATATATGTTAAAAATAATAAAATTAGTAAATTCTTACCAAACAATTATATTCATAATTATAAATCAGAGAAAGTAATAAGTTAAGCACACTATTACCTAAGTTATCAAAATTTGTAGAATGGCCAAAATATATTGTAATAAAATTGTATAACAGGATTTCAAATTTCTTAAAAAGCATCGAAAATACAAAAACATTTAAAAACGAAACAAAAAAATATCTAAAAGCTAGATGTTTTTATTCAGCTGATGAATATTTGAAAAATTAGGACGTGGTTTCAATAGTTTAGTTATTCTATATTAGTTTATACATATTTACATTTATAACATTGTTTTATGTTTTGTCTTTTTACCTAGTTTTATGTACTAATAAGAGCACTTGATTCACTAGTCAGGTGGTCAATTTTCTTTTGTGACTAATCTTATACCAATGTGGTCTTATGGGATTACTTTTAGCATTTCTCTTGAGAAATAATGTAGAATAAGTTGTTAATAGAATTTTTGTTCTGAGACAACAAGTTTAATTTATTTATCAACGATTGATGATTTTTTAAATGAATTCGGTGTTGTATATTTGGAAAGAGGACTTCTAAAATGTATGTTTTCAACAAAAGTTTTAAAGTAAGAATCATCAAAATCAGTTCAGCTGTTCACGAGAGAAAATGTTGATCATGCTGTAGCATTAAACTTTCATCGTTAACAACTCTTGCAAAAAAATATCTTCTGCAATCAAAACCTGTATTTGAATCTTGTGTACCTAAGAAATCGACTTCTCGTAGCGGCAGATATCCTCCGTGGTTTAATGGCAGTATCATAAAAAAAATTAGCTTTAAAGAACGTCTTAGGAGACAGTATGCGAGAACCAGTGATCCACTTATACACAATAACCTCAAAAACGTCAGAAGGGAAATAAAATATGATACCAATTTAGCCTGCAGAAATTTCGTGCAGAACTCTGAAGATAATATAAAAAATGGTCCCAATAAATTTTGGGCTTTCATCAAAAGTAGAAAAGGGTCGGCCAGTGTATCTGAAGGGATGTTCTTTGAGGGATCTTCGCTAAACAATCCCTTTGATGTACTAAATGCATTTGCCAATTATTTCGGTCAATCTTATAATGAGTCCTCATTAGATATCGAAGAACATCACATTGAGACCGATATACTTAACAATAACCCTATTGTTAGCATAAACTCTTTCAGTGAAGATGAGGTTATCCGGGCTCTAAAACGAATTAAACCCAAAATGACGACCGGTCCTGATTCAATTCCAGCTCTTTTATTAAAGGATTGCGCTATCATCTTTGCATATCCTCTGACTCTAATTTTTAACTTAATCTTAAAAAACCGCCTATTTCCTGACCTACGGACCAAAGTATGTCCCATCTTCAAAAAGGGAAACAAAGTAGATATTGAGACCAATCTCTGTAATTTGTAACTTCTGTAAAGTATTAGAAATATTACTTCATGATAGAATATATCATTCAATTAACAGCAAAATCTCTATTAACCAACATGGATTTATGAAAGGGCGTTCAACAACAACAAATTTATTCTGTGTAACTCAATATATTTCTGAATCCTTAGATGAACGTGGGCAGGTAGATGTCGAATTTGCTGCCTCATCTGGAGTTCCCCAGGGATCTATTCTGTGGCCCTGTTTTTAACATTTTATTAACGACATAGTGAACGAAATTAATTTGCCTCACCTTTTATATGCCGACGATCTAAACATTTTTACAGTAATTGATGAAATCGATGACTGTTTTCAACTTCAGACTTCTCTTGACAAAATAAACACCTGGTGTATAGTAAATAAATTATTCATGAATCCTAGTAAATGTAACGTAATGTCATTTTCTTTAAAAACATCACCTTTTCTTTTTGATTACAGGTTAGATAATGTCATACTTCAAAGACCTATAACATTTCGCGACCTCGGCGTAACTTTTGATAGTAAATTATCCTTCACTGATCATATCGATACCATTGTGTCTGAAGCCTCCAAACCCCTTGGATTCATCGTTCGTACTAGTCGAGAGTTCACTAATACTGATACTCTGAAAATTCTTTATCAATCCTTCGTCAGATCGAAACTTGACTACGCATCGCTAATTTGGAGTTCCAGTTATGATGTTCACAAGAATAACTTGGAGGCAGTTCAACGTAGATTTCTTAAATTACTGTGGTTCAAATTCGACGGTACCTATCCAGTGATTGGTTTTCCGCAAAGTAATTTGCTTGAAAGATATTCTATGACTACTCTTGAGGATAGGCGTACGTACTTTTCTCAAGTATTTTTGTTTAAATTACTACAAAATGATTTTGACGCACCCGAAATAATTAGTAAGCTTAATGTTCACGTTCCCAGATTAACCTCTCGTAATCACCAAGTTTTCTATTTACCTACGCCGCGTACCAACGTACTAAATAATTCACCTTTATATACGATTTGCAGTACTTCTTACAAATTATGTAGCGACTTCGATATTTTTAATTGCAGCCTTAGTGACATAAAACAAAATGTTCTAAATTAAATAACCAGTGATTGTCTTTGTTTTTCTTAATTTGCTTTGAATCACATATGTGTACATATGTATATATAGTTTTTATCTTTAAGCATTGTCCATGTTATTTTTTTCTCTCTCTCTTCATATCATTAGTTATTCATAGTTCGTACATTTAAGTGATTTTTTTCTTCATTTTACTTTCTTTCTATGTTGTTGATATATCTTGTAATTAATTCTTTGTATGCCTTTATTCCTGTTCTGTAATTGGGTATCTTACCTGTTGTACAGTGTATGCAATAAATAAATAAATAAATAAATAAAAACCTAAGGAAATTATTTTGAAGATTATAGCTACTAAAAAAATCTCTTTACAGCAAAAAGAACACACTTTCGATTTATCATCGCCCACTTGGGAAAATTTGACCCAAACCAAAAATTTAAACTCAAATTAAAAAAACTGGCAAACAGAAAATTTAAATCAATGCAAATTTTGACTATAAGTATATCAATAATACAATGTCACATAGGTCACTATTTGGTAACTCACACTTTGTTTTGTGTGCCTGTGTATTTTTCAGAAATAATCTTTTTCAGGCTCCTGGACGTATTGTTGTAATTCCAGTTAAAAATCAGCGTCAATATTATCCGTGTCAATGTTTCTTCTTGACATAGTTTCACGAAAACAAACTTAGCTTTCTAAGTATTTCAGGACGACTTCAAAACAATGTTTACTAAATACATAAATGTCCAAAACTTTAAAACATGTTTTAAGATACAAAGAACTGCCCTTTTTAAACAGTAGGCAGCTAAAAATTCTGTGCTAGTTACATGTTATTCAACGACGAAATTTTTCGTACATGTAACCCAGCAAAAAATCTATGTATCAAGTAATGGGAATACGTTTGTTTATTGCATATTATTTAAAGACCAATAATGTAATAACTCACGCAAATGAACTTTGCAACGCGAGCTGCAGGCGTGTGCTGTAAATTATCAAGTGTGTTACAACAATTATCGCAAGTTGAATACTATACTTTATAAGAATAAATATTAATATTATAATTTGACAACGTCCAAACTATTCAAACATGTCAAATCACCTTCCTCTCCTCAATAATAACGAACTATTCTATTTTATTTTGCGCGTTACATCGATTGGACAGGCTAGGCATAAAGTTAAAGGTGATTGAGGTAAAAATAAATCACTACGGAGTTATAATAAATCAAGCTATTTGTTTATGGATACTATTACATGTTCAAACGCAGTTGATTAATTAAAATATAATCTAATAAGAGTAGATAAAAGCATATATAACTAATTTTTCTCTCACTTTCATTAAAAAAGTAAATCATAAATCGTTGGCACATAATTATGTGGATTATAATCCTTCCTTAGTCCTGGTTACTGCTTGCCGCTTGGCAGGTGAAAGCTTTACTGAAGGATCAGAGAACAACAATTACAGGAAGAGATAAACAAAATTGTTTATGTTAATAATGACGAGGTACTTACAACTTTATCTTATAATTTTAACTTGCAAACAGCATCTGTTATTGGTATTTCTTGTAATGTATTGGTTTATTTCAACAGAAAGCAAGATACCTAGAAGGTTTATTGACATTAGCAAAGATAACAATCGTGTTTATTACAATTACAACATATTTTTCTAATTCCAATATTTTGGGTAAATTTTAATTTTAAGATATTCTCCTTAGAATAAGAAGGCTAGTACATAAAATACCAGGGGATAAGTAAAATTCACGCCTGTGGGAATATATTAAGGATACAGTTTATTTCAAGCCTTACAATTCCTTGAACAGAATACCGTTTAAAATCGAGTCCATTCGCTACTAAATTCGTCGATGGGCGCTCGAGAAAATTGTGAATCATAATATTTATCACATCCTACACAAATGATGGATGTTTCAAATATATTTTATAAAATATGTAAGATTTGTGTATATTACTTCGATACAAGAATTTACATGTGTAAACATTAATATGTTTTATTTATTTATTTATTTGCTTGTAATGTTGTTTTCATAAAACTTTTGAGCAAAAAAACACACTACATATTGCAAAAATATAAAATATATGATGAGATACGAGTAATCATTAAAACAATTACATAATATATACACACCTTACGGGTCTCTGTTTAAAAGTGTTTCTTTATTGTAATCCCCCTTCACAAGTACGCCCTTTACAGAACGTTTAAATTTTATGTACTTCGCATTGCTTATATAAGCTATTATAGAACACAATTTATTTGTAACATGGAGAAGTTCATAGTTTGCAGTGCAATACTTGATCCCTTAATAGTTCTCCATATTATGCATAATATTGTTTCGTTATGTAAACTTTAAAACTGACTTAAAATTAAATTCGACCCGTGTGTATGCTTTTTTTGTCATGTTTCTATTAAATTTATTTTAGAACTATAGAGTATGGTTCGGCGGTAGTTCTAGATTAGTTTCATCAAGGTATATCTAGAACATGTAAAAGAATTATATTGGAAAATCTTCAAGTCGCCGGTAAGCAAAGTTACAATTAGTAATTAGATATTTTCAGAGAGCTGGTACTGAATCTGTTGTGAAAACTTAAAAGTGCAAAATTGGGTGTCCAATAGAGTTGCCATAGTTGTATACCTATTGTAGATTTACACGAGTGGGCCACTACAAAGGAGGAAAAATATGTTTTTGAAAATTGAACCGTTTTAACAATTTTGCTGTCGTTTGTATTGGTGGGTAAATGTATTTGTTTTCACCATTGTCTTATCAACAAGTGCTTGGATCTCGCTGAATATGTATCACTGCTATATCCGCTGCAAATACGGTTACATAGCCTAAAGACATATTTTTACTTCCACATCCACGAATTGGATAGTAAGTACAGTAACCGTAAGATTTTTTTTTTAAATTGGTTCAGAATATTATGGAACGTCGAGATTTTAAATTTGAGCGAAACAAATTTCTGTATGTCTGTCGGTCTGTCTGTCTTTCGGTAACTTTTTTTTTGTTCGCACGTTTTCTCCCGAACGGTATAAGATACTGAAATTTTGTACACATATACATTATAACGAGATCTGGAACTGGATTGTTTTTTGAACATATCTGGTGAAGGGTTGGGGGGTAAATAGGGGGAAATAAGTAAGGCAAGCCGGTAAGAGTACAGAAACTTGAAATTTGGTGTATGTACTAGAAGCAAAGGTCTCATATTATTTATAACATTTTTCAACCCCCCACCAACCTAATTATTAAAGGAGTTGATCAAATAAAATTGAGATATTCACTTAAAATTTGGTACACGTATGTAATATAACGACATCTGGAACTAGATTATATTTTGAGATGATTCCATTGAAGGGTTGGGGGTTAAATCGTGTTAAATAGGGGAAAATAGGTAAAGCAAGCTGGTATGAGTACGGAAACTTGAAATTCGGTGTATTTACTAGAAACCAAGGCCTCAGATTTTTTTATAATATTTATCAACCCTCCAATACCCCGCCCCTACTCCATTATTAAAGGGGTTGATAAAATAAAATTGAGATATTCACTTGAAATTTGGTACACGTATGTATTATAATGACATCTGGAACTAGATTATATCTTGAGATGATTCGGTTGAAGGGTTGTGGGTTAAATAGGGGTAGATAAGGGAAAATAAGTAAAGCAAGCTGGTAAGAGTACAGAAATTTTGGATTTGGTGTATATACTAGAAGCGAAGGCCTCTTGTTCTTTTATAATATATTCCAACCCCCCCACACCCCCACCACGCTATCCCTTATTAAAAGAGTTGTTGAAATTAAATTTAGATTTTCACTTGAAGTTTGGTACATGTATGTATTATAACGATATCTGAAACTAGATTAATATTTTGACATGATTGCGTTAAAGGAGTGGGGGTAAGTAGGGGTAAATAGTTAAAAGTAAGTAAAGCATGCTGGTAAGAGTACCGCAACTTAAAATTCGGTGTATGTCCTAAAGGCCAAGGCCTCAGTTTTCTTAATAATATTTTTCAACAACCACACAAAATAAAATTGATATATTGATATATTCACTTGAAATTTAGTAGGCCTCAAATTTCTTTCTAATATCTTTCAAACCCCAGCACCTTCACTCCTTTATTAATGGAATTGTTAACATAAAATTGAGATATTCACTTGAAAGTTAGTACCACATCTGATTGAGATGATCCCATTGAAGGGGTGGGAGGTGGTAGGTTGTGAATAGGGGAAAATAAGTAGTGTAAACTAGAAACTTCATTCTTAACGTATATGGTACACCCCAACGCCTCAAACTTTTCTATGACATCTACCCCAAATATTATTAAAATTCTATGATCAATAATTTCCACATACTAGAGTGCAATCTAGTCGAGATGTTTCCTTTAAAGTGACTTGGATTAAAAATCTGGATGTGGAAGTAGTGATTCCTTAGGCAGCGGTTTTTTTAAATTGTACTTGTTAATTCAAGCCTCCTAACTAACATTATTTTTCTCTCATGAAAGAAATGGAAGTGCATTATTTTGGATGAAATTTAAATTAAATAATGCTTAGAAACACTGAATGTCAAAACAAGAACAAATAAGAACCTCTTTTACGGGGTATTTAGCTAAAATTAATTAAATAATGATGTTAGCAACTGGATTGTGTTATTTGTAGAACATCCAATTTGGCCTTTCAATAGTTTTGAAAATTTATTGAAGAATAACCATAAACGTTTAAAAATAAATTATTATTTGTTTGATTATAATTGTATTGAAACATATTATTTATGAATCTTCATGATCGTAGGGGGTTATGTAGATAATAGTATAATCTGCATGGCCGTAGGGGACTGTGTGGATGCTAGTGTTAGAATGAGAATTGTCAAATAACAAATTAGACAAATGTATTTTAGGATTTTAATTTGCTGGCACAACCAGAATTCAGGTTATCGAAAGAATGCAAAGATTTCATTAATATTTTTACACAAAGTTTTCTTTTTAGTTATAGATATATATTTTTCTGCTCTTTGCAAAATCCTATAAAGAATATGTTTCAATACAATAACCATAAATGTGCCATCAAATATTATGGCATTATTTTATAAACTGGTTCATAGGCTTTTTAAAAGTGTACTAACATTTACCAAAAAATAATATACAGTGTGATGTTAACGACCCTAAGATCACCTAAGCTATTCATTAACCTAAAAGAGTATTTTATCTAAATATGTGTAGTCATTTCAAAAATATGGCTGAGGTTCTGGTCAAAAACAGAAACGGAAACGGTTCACATTCAACGGTAAGTATAGGGGTGTTTTAAACTTAGCTGAGTGTGTCCGTTTAAATCTGGGACACCATGTATATTTAATATACACAGCAAAAAAAAATCCTACAAAATCTTTAAGAAAGGAAACAGAATATGTTTTCGAAGTGTCGTGAAAATACATACACATGGCAGGAAGTCCCAAAAAGAAAAGTAGAAAAATTATAGTACAGGCAAATTAGCCATTTAGGGTAACAAAAATTAATGAAAGGATCATATCTGGGATTTAAGTAGGTAATAACCTAGAGAATGAGATGATGCATTCTTTGCACTCTCAAGTTCCGGGAAAATTCAAAAAAATTTGGAAAAATTTTCGGTTTTTTTGTTCTAGCTGCCAAAATAATGAATATAAAGAAAAAAGTTTCCAACAAAAGTTGTAGCTCGTCTCTTTCTCTACAGAAAATTTTTGTCTTACTTAAGCCGTTTAGAAGATAGTAAGGGGTCCAAAGCTTTAAAAATTGAAATGACCCATTCCAACAAGGTAAATGATTTTTGGAAACGAATTCAGGAAGAAGGTCCTTAGGGGCATCAGAAATGGCTTGTTGGACTTTTGTTGGCGCTTGCGCAACTTCTCCACAAGAAAAAAACATGGCCGAATGTTATTTCAAGAATTTGTGTTTTTAAACGTTTACCTCTTCCTAAAAAATTAACTACTTGCGATATCAATCTGATTTTTTAGATCTATGTACTACAAATACGAGCGCATCTATCTGTACTAATAGACCTTCAAAATCACTTACGGTTTTTTTCTAAATAAATCCAAAATCACATGAACGAATTTTGTGTGTTTGAAATTTCGACGTGCGGGCAACTATATTAAATATTCGAATTTTGTATCTATTACATACGAATGAAATATGGTCTAAAGATCAAAAAAGTTTTTGCAAAAAAAATTAGCTCGATATCTTATACAGTTTTCGAGATACGGATTTTTAAATTCGACCGTAATAATGTCTTGTTATTAGCGCGCAACGTGACAGCTACGGCAGGGCTCGTTCTGTGCAATTGTGGATAGATCATATATTAGTCTAATACCTAATTTGATTTAGGTGTTATATTATTCTTGATCATTAGATCACTCATTGTCTGAAAATTATTAAACAATTATTTCGGTGCAATAAATACGTGGTTTTAAATTATGATGTAATTTGTTACATGTAATATACTGCCGTCCTAAGCCAAAATGACGTACTTCATTATACGCTCTTCTTGAGATATTTGACATTTTATGCCGCTAATCTCAGCACATCTTATTTTTTTAAATAGTTTCATTCTATTTTTGAATTTAATTCTATGAGGCAGATGCAAAAATAATGGTTTATTGATTATTGAGAAAAGCCGGTCATTTAACAAAGAAACTTTGAAGTACGTCCAATTTGCTTAGGAAATTTTAAGTTACGTCATTTTGGTTTTGGACAGTATATCTAGACTTGCAAATAGAGTACGAAATCGTTAATAAGTTTTAATAAATTGAGTTTAAAAATAAAAATTGACCTAAACTTCGGATTTAAAAAAAGTACGATATGACTTAAGAAAACAAGCCCTGAATATTGGTGTAAATAAGGACAAATGTTGCCCAACAATGTGAACTTGGATTCCTCACGCCTAGCATAAAATTTGAAGTGCAGCCATGAACAAACGAACACAATAATATTTACGAAAGGTATGTTTAATTTTTCCAAAATAGAAAAACTACAAAAGTTTTGTGGGTATACGACAACAAAGGGTATTTTATAGTATTCGCGAAACCAATAAATAATTAGGTGAAAAACATGAAGAAGAAAATATTGTAAATACTGTTTATTGGCAGTCTGTGTATTGTGTGACCTGTCAGTTATTCTATCCGAAGGGGAAAAGTGAGCAGTTACAGTTGCCTTAAATCAAACAGGCCATCTAAACAGTTTGACTAATCTTCGAGATAAGTGCGATGCAATTGGTGATCATGTCATTGAAGATGGTCGTAAGACCTATGTGAATCTGTATGGCCATAGTGAGTTTAATTAGATTCACCAAGGTAGCATTTATTTTTCATAAAGTTATTAGACATACTTTCGCTAAGTCCTACAAGAGAGCTTACTTACTGCATTTGAAACGGTCATTAAGTCCAGCAGTTTGGTATGCTTAGCTTAGCTTGCAACTGAAGTACTTAGCGAAGCAGGGTCAAACCCTGCTTACTGCAAAATAATTTTAATTGTAAAAATTATTCACAAGAAGTGGTTTAGATTCTCCTATACTTTCCTTACCTAACACAAAATTCTGGATTTTAAACAAATTACCTCGGTGACTTGAAAAACGGTTAAGAAAACACATCACACTCTTCCAGAAAATTTGGATATCTGATAGAGAATAACCAAATAAACCCACAAATGATGACAAAAAACCACAAGAGGTTAAAAAAAAACAAAAAGTGGAATTGTAAAGTAGAGTGTGACTAAAAATGTTGATGTTCTGTTGCATGTGCATGTGGCCTTTCCTACAATTATTGTTTTAAGGGCAGAAATAATACAGAGCAGTGTTTAACAGACAGTCATTCTTACTAGTCTAGTAGTGCTTTGTCAATGCTTATTGAACTGTGTATAATTATGCATTAATATTATTATTATTATTACTTATAAATTACACGTTTTGTGTATGTGTTTATATTTTATTTCTATATTGTATAATGACGGTATATATAATAAATATCTCCATATACAACACCCTCATAACCTATAGATCTAATAAATACTATGCCAAATGAGTTTCATTTTACATATTAATATTTTTGTAAAATTATAAATAATAATAACACAATATCAAAAATGTATTGGCTTACTATCTTGATGCATTACAATTAACCACATAGCAGTACGTGAGATAATAGCCGCATGGTAATAGGAGTATCACGGACCTAAATTATGGTTTAATTTGAAAAGTCTGTAACTCAAAAATTGTAAAAGATATGGAGCTAATTTTTTTTGCAAAAACTTTTTTGATCTTTAGACCATATTTCATTCGCATATAATATATAAAAAAATTAAACATTTAATATAGTTGATCGCACGTCGAAAATTCAAACACACAAATTTGCTTCCTGTGATTTAGGACTTATTTAGAAAAAAATCGTAAGTGATTTTGAAATTCTAACAGTATAGATATATGCGCTCATATCAGTAGTATACAAATATAAAAAATCACATCAATATCGTACGTAGTTAATTTTCTAGCGAGAGGTATATGTTTAAAAACACACATTCTTGAAATAACGTTCCGCCATCTTTTTTTCTTGTGGAGAAGTTGTGCAAGCGCCAAAAAAAGTCCAACAAGCCATTTCGGATGCCCATTAGGACCCTCTTTCGATATGCGAGCTCAAAATTTATTTACCTTGCTGGAATGGGTTACTTGGCGATTTAGACGGCTTTCGAAGGTGTGGACCCTCTACTAAATCCAGTTTTTCACTTATAGTTTTAAGCCGCTTCGAAATGCGCGAAAAATGAGAATTCTTCAGGAGTTTCGTACGACCGAGCTCATCGATCGATAATTCTTACTATTCAGAGCCCCTAAAAAATGAAAATAACATAACATGTAGAGAAAAGTCTCAGTTTTAATGTGGAACTAATCACAAAATTCATAAAAATATTTGTCATAGAGAAAAAGTGTCAGAAGATGGCTTAGTAAACTTTGTACAGTTCATTCACAGATTTATTCATATCTTTGCCGGGAGTCGTTAGAATGATAATTCATTCTGCTTATATGTTCTTATATAATGATATATTAATACAATTAACATTTTATTGCAATTACTTTGCTTGAAAAAATATGCCTTGCTATCAAAGTAGAGGGTATATTTCTCATCGATCAATCACCTCCAAATTTTGGAGTTTAATTCGCTATATCTTAATTAATAATCAGAGCACAGTCTTAATTTTTGGATTGTAAGTACAATAAAACATATTCTTTCGAAGTACTTTTGAGTTTTTTAAATGCGTGCAGTACTTTTTGAGTTTGTCTACATTATTTATATACGTTCAGAAAATACAGACTTATACAGTAAAGCATATAGAACTTATTTGTTTCTTAACATTCTTCAATGAAATCTTCACGAGATATAGATTAAAGTGCGTGGAATCGAATCGATGCAGTGAAAAAGCACCCATTGCTACAGGAGAAATAGGCAGGATGCATAAAACTCAAAGATATGAATAAATCAACCGTAAGTTTACTAAGCCATTTTCTAACACATTTTTCTCTATGATAAAAATTTGTATGAATTTTGTGATTAGTTCCACATTAAAGCTGAGACTTTTCTCTACATTTCATGTTGTTTTAATTTTTTTAGCGACTCTGAATAGTAAGAATTATCGATCGATGTGTCCGGTCATACGAAAGTACCAGACAATTCTCATTTTCCGCGCATTTCGGAGCGGCTCAAAACTATAAGTGGAAAACTGGATTTATCTCATAAACGGCTTAAGCAAGACAAAAATTTGTAAAGACCTTTTATGTAGAGAAAGAGACGAGCTACATATTTTGTTGAAAACTTTTTTCTGCATTTTCATTATTTTAGCCGCTAGAGCAAAAAAACCGAAAATCAAAAAGTTTTTCTAATTTTTTCAATTTTCCCGGAACTTGGAAGTGCAACGAATGCATCATTACATTCGACAGATTGTTACCTACTTAAATCCCGAAGATAGTCCTTTTATTAATTTTTGCGAGGTTTTTACAAAATTTTGCCTTCACTGCCTGTACTATTAAAAATATGCGACAAAAATAATTAGTCTATATTCTATATGAATTTATTATTATTTGAAACATTTTTATCCTGTGCATAGTATAAATAATTCTGATAATGGTTGTATCATCATAACCCGTAATTGGGTGTAGTAGTCGATGTTTATTAAATAACAAATACATATATTTTCTGTTCTCAAAACGTCAACACTTGCGTGAAACCCCATTATATGCACTTGGTCTGCAAGAACTGCTGCACGAGATTGTCGGCCCTGCTAACCCACTTTATGAACTCAAACTTAAGCTAAGCGTCTATTTTCGGAAACCACATATTAACTTAGTACATATTCATTTTGTATTATTTATACAACATGAATATCTTGGCGTGGCGCGCACGAAAACACACTTCTATAGTAAATGGGTAATTTTATACCTTGAAAGAATCTTGGCAGAACTTCTTATAGTATGGCTTTATCTGTCGCAGTAATTCATCTATGAATTATCTTGCCATCCGTTTTATTTTAATTAATTTGATGGTGGCAATTAAATGGGAAATCACTTCTATTAAAGATGAATTTGTTTAAGGTTAATTGGGATATAAAAGTTGGCAGTTGTTGCTATGAGTGAGGAATTGCGATTTTTGGATGGAATCTTTGTACAGGGTGGACCATTAAGAACAGGCCATAGGGAAGGGGTAGGATTCTTTGGACCAAAATATAAGGATATAACCAAATATGCTTTAGTAAAATGTTGCCATGAAAGAAGATACGGGGTATCAAAATTCAAATTATTTTTTAGTTTTTTTGCAATAACTCAATAGCCTCATGACTGATCTTCGCCAAATTTGCTAGAGAAACTTTGCTTTTTCTAAGAAACAATCATTTATGTATTACATCACGTTAGATCATAGAGGGAGCTGCAGGACCTGTATCTGATGATGAATTTTTTCATATTCTTTTTGGACGGAACGTTGTGGTACTTCTGACCAGAAAATCTGATGAGGGCGTCGTTTCCACGTATAAAAGGTACACTTGGTAGAACTTGATAACTCCAACCGTTTTCGAGGAAATTGCCGTTAAACATTTGAATAATTATTTGAAGGATTAATTAAAATTTAATGAAACAATGTTGTATATATTGTGTATTTATTTAAAAGTGTGCTTTGCAGAGGCACATTTAGGCTTAGGCGCACTAGGCGCAAGCCTAGGGCCCCACTTTTCCAGGGGGCCCCATTTCCCGATTTATTGATGTAAAAAAGCGATGTAAAAATTTTATTTCTTTATGTCGTTATTTATTTTCGCTTTTCCGATAGCAATAATGATAATTACAACTATCATGAAATACATTTCTTCCCCATTCCATTTCATCCTCATCAGATCTTAATTGCAACAAAAATAACAAAATAAGAATGATTCATGCGAGTATGTGTTCATGAACATTTGTCGTTTATTTACATTTTATATCACTTGAATTTGAAATCATTTTATAGTTCTTCCTTTCGATTTCAATTTTTTCATATTTCAATGTAGAAGTCTATAGGAATTTATTGTTTGTGTTTATCGTGTTTGAATATTCTTGAATATTCACTTTTTTAATCTTTATTCACTGCATCATTAAAAAAGATGCAATCAATTAACAGACCAATTTGGCAATTCCTCAGACGTTACTATTTAAGTTTCGGCAGTAGGCACGTGCCAGATGATGAATCAGCTTTTCGGTATATTTCACATTAATGAAAATAAATCTACTGATAATGATGATGCGAAAATTCAAGAACCTGAGACAGAACAGTCTAGAAAACCCGAGAAAATAACTGAGAAAATTTTGATTTTGAAACCAGTGATGAGGACTGCGAAGAACCATTAGGATACGATTCTAGTGAATCTGGTGATGATGAACAAATAGAAAAAGAATCTGAAAATAAAGAAAATTTGGAAAAAGAGTATGACCATGCAAAACAAGCTAATAGTCAGTGTACTACAATAATCAATGCATTAGTATCAACCTATAGAGGCGACATAGATTCCGAGCTAACTCCAGATAAATTGCATCAATTTTTGATATATGCCGGCTTAAGTCGCCTGCTGAAATGGATAAAGGACCCCGCAGTTTTTTATAGTAAAAATGTGTTTCAGTCGATAGTTCTGAAACTTGGGGAAGTGTTGTCCTGGGCCCCCTGATTAAAATTCGTTTTGACCACCAGTTCGACCGAATTCGATTTTTTTATTTAGAGACGATTGAAACTGTGAACATCTGCGAAGGTCTGCTTAAATGTTCCATAAAAATTCTGAAATTATTCATACTCATTTTTTGGAAAAAGATAAACATATTTTGTTTCTTGGTGTTTTTTTTTTTAAATGCTTCCTTCTCCCGGAAAAAATAACAAAGAGAAAAAAATAAATTTTTTGCAATTTTTTACGGGAAAAGGAAGCACTTTGAAGAAAAAGTTGAAGGGGCATAAGTTGATTATTTTTACCTAAAGAACGTGCCTGAATATTTTGGGATCTATCTGAAGTAGAAAAAAAATAAAATTTTAGGGAAATTCTTGGTCGAAATTATTTTTGTCTAAGAAATTCTGAAAACCGGTAGGCGTGTTCTTTGAACAAAAATAAGCATATTATCTCTCTTGGCGTTTATCTTCAAAGTGCTTCCTTTTCCCGTAAAAAAATTACAAAAAATATTTTTGTTTGTTTGTTATTTTTTTCCGGGAGAAGAAAGCACTTTGAAAAAAAAATGCCAAGAGACAAAAGATGCTTATTTTTCTTCACGAAATGAGCATGTATATTTTCAGAATTTTTATGGAACATTTACGCAGACCTTCGAAGATGTTCACAGTTTCAGTCGCCTCTAGATCAAAAAATCGAATTCGGTCGTACTGGTGGTCAGAGAGAATTTTTATCAGGGGATCTAGGAGCATATTTTCCCCAAGTTTCAGAACAATCGACTGAAACCTATTCTTACTATAAAAAACTGCGGAGTCCTTTATTCTCAATGTGTTGCAGACGACATTTTTTAATGTTGAAACCCTTTTGTGTATCTTCTTGACCATTCCGGTCAGTAATCCCTCATGTAAATGCACTTTTTCGGCGCTCAAAAGAATTAATAACTAACTACGAAGTACTTCGGGGCAACAGTGACTTCAAAATTTGTCTCTTTTGTATACTGTATCAGAGGAAACACAAAACTGTGATATCAAACGTTCAAATTGGCAAGTTTGCTAACATATAAAGCCGGAAAAAATAATATGATAATATGTATTTGTAAAAATATACTTGCCTTCAAATATTTAGATCTAATATTTTTTTAATCGAGGGGCCCTCAAATCTCACAGCGCCTAGGTGCCCAATTTATCTAAACGCGCCCCTGGTGCTTTGGTTGCGTTTTTCCTCGACATCATAATTTTTAAAATATGGAAATTAAGGATATGATATGTGTTTACGTTTAGCGGACGTGCTGCAGCGAGGAGATACTCATTTCAATATCCAAATAGAATACAGCCAGACCATGAGATTTTCAAAGATCTATTTCGTCGTTTGGGAGAAAGGGTTAATTTCGCCATAAAAATGATGTAGGACGCCGAAACGAATTACTCCAGATCAAGAACTAGAAATTTTATTTCGTGTGGATGAAGATCCTCAAGTCAGCTCAAATCGTTTATCAGCGGCAACAGGGGTGAGTAAACAATATGTTCTAAGAGTCTTACGCAAATAACGTTTCTATCCATATCACCTCACTGCTGTACAAAACTTATTTCGAAGGGACCTTCCACAGAGGTTACAATTTTGTGAATATGTTCTAAATAAACACAACAGAGTTCGAAATTTTGTCAAGAACATTATGTTTACCGACGAAGCAACTTTTACTCGCCGAGATGTTTTTAACTGGAGAAATACCCATTACTGGGAAGTATAAAATCCTCAGGCCGTTAAAGAAAGGCATTTTCAGCACGAATTTAAGATTAACGTTTGATGTGGTATTATCGGCGATCAGTTATTGAGACCATTTGCCCTTCCTCCAAATCTATATAGACAGTCTTATCTGTTTTTTCTTCAACATACTATTGCTGATATATTACATGCTTTCATGATAGACATACGGAACAGAATGTAGTTTATGCAAGATGGAGCTCCCCTTCATTTCCCCATTGAAGTCAGAAATTATCTTGAGGACGTGAGTTTGCTTCGCCACCAAGGAATCCTAATTATAATCCTTTGAAATATTATGTGTGGGGACCGTCTATACAAATACTATCAATTCAAGAGAAGAACTGTGGCACAAAATACAAAATGCAACCAATTTTATTAGAGGAAATCTTTTATAAAAAGAATTAGAAAATGCATAAAAGTAGGTGGAGACATATCGAAAATTTACTTTAAATTGCAGCAATGGGGTTTTTGCATGGGGGGAAGTTTATACAATAAATACTAATGTCATGTCAACTTTATGTTACTTTTTTGTCTTCTAATAGGATTAGATCCTAATTTTATAAAATCTTTTGATTTATGGATTTATCTTATTACCATGAAAATAATCGATTAGTTCCTGAGAAAGTGAGAAGGAGTTACCGCTGTTATTACGATGTTTTCCCTTACGTGTTGTACTTTTTTCAATAAATATACACTTTTTTTCATTAAATTTGAATTTGTCTTTCAAAAAATTATTCAAATATTTAACGGCAATTTCCTCGAAAACGGTTGGAATTATCATGTTTTTCCAAGTGTACCTTTTATACGTTAAAATGACGCCCTCGTCAGATTTTCTGGTTAGAAGTACCACGTTTCGTCCAAAAAAAGTATGAAAAAAATTCGTCATCAAATACAGATACTCTGTACTATGGTCTATTATTAACGGTCCATCCTGTATAATGCTTATTCATATGTCTAAGATAATAGTGCGAAAATGATACTTATGAATCAAGTGCATCATTAAGTTATTTTCCCTGATCAGTTATTTCTCAATTCTTATTCATTGTTTTAGACTGGAGACTACCCAATACATAAACTGCATAGTTCTTAGTAATTAATTTCAATTATTTCATCACTAAAATGAACAAAATACAATTGTAAGTAGGCGAAATATTGATAACTTTTGATGTTTATCCTTTGTTGCTAAGTGTGCCAATTCCACAAACCTTTAAATATCCTAGAACTAAATATTATTAGTCAAGAAGTAGGAATATACTGGACTTCACTAAATTTTGCATGAAGGAAATTGTTCTACTTTCCAGTAATGGGTATTTCTCCAGTTAAAAACGCCTCGGTGAGTTAAAGTTGTTTCACTGAACTGAACTTGTGGTAGGTACCTTGTGAAACACCTTGAAAATAATTGTTAATAAATTAAACACTGCTTTTAGATGAATCAATCAATATATTATAAATACTCTACATATGTTTCGGCTTATTAGGCCTTTATCAAGAGTATTACAGAGTGAATACTAAAGTTTCCGACGTGCTTATTCAATTTATACCTAAAAGTATTTATGTCTTAATCTATTTATGACTTAAGCTATTAAAGACTTAATTTAATATCCTTAATTATTTGAATGTTTGGAGTGGACCTAAGCTGATTATATAAATCAAAGGATATTTCTTAACAATTGGTTTATTATAGGGGTATTTAAGAAATTTTGCTGGTCATTTGTGGTACAAGGGTTGTACTTTAAAGATTTTTTGATTTCTAATTGTTCTAGCAGATCTAAACGTTTACCTTTTCTTTCTGAATGAAGTAAATTTATGTTATCAGTATCTATGAAATGGTTGTTTTTAATACAGTGTGTTGACATTCCTGTATTGTTATTATAATTCGCAGCAATCATGGCAAATTAAGATTTCACCCTTTCATAGTCTAATACATAGACTGACGAATTTTCCTTTAGATCAAAGTGATTTTGATAGAGAATTAAATATAATTAAACAAATTGCAAGAAATAACGGATACAACGAGTCACTAATATATAACATGGTCAAAAACAAACAACGCAAAATGCTTCAAAAAGAATTTTTCACTGTGCCTAACAAACCTACAAAATATAGTTTTATTAATTATGTTCCGAAATATAGTAACAAAATTTCTAAAAAATTGAATAATTTGGGTATCTCTACAATAAGTGTGAACAAAACAAATATAGGAAACATTTTGGTTAATAACAAAGAAAAACTAAATAAAATTGATAAATCAGGTGTATATAAAATTAATTGTAAGGATTGCAATGCTGTCTATATCGGTCAGAGTGGTAGAAGCGTTGTCAACCGGGTAAAAGAACACAAAAAATCAATCTTAAAAGCAATAAAAATACAGGAATGTCAACACACTGTATTGAAAACAACCATTTCATAGATACTGATAACATAAATTTACTTCATTCAGAAAGAAAAGGTAAACGTTTAGATCTGCTAGAACAACTAGAAATCAAAAAATTTTTCAAGTACAACCCTTGTACCACAAATGACCAGCAGAATTTCCTAAACACCCCTATAATAAACCAATTGTTAAGAAATATCCTTTGATTTATTTAATCAGCTTAGGTCCACACCAAACATTCAAATAATTAAAGATGTTAAATTAAATCTTAAATAGCTTAAGTCATAAATAGATTAAGACATAAATACTTTTAGGTATAAATTGAATAAGCACATCGGAAACTTTAGTATTCACTATGTAATACTCTTGATAAAGGCCTAATAAGCCGAAACATATGTAGAGTATTTATAATATACTGATTGATTCATCTAAAAGCAGTGTTTAATTTATTAACAATTAAAGTTGTTTCGTCGGTAAATAAAATGTTCTTAACAAAATTTCGATTCCTTTCTGTTTATTTAGAACAAATTGACAAAATTGTACTTTGTAGTAAGTTTTGTACAGGAGTGAAGTGATATGGGTAGAAGCGTTCTTTGCGTAAGACTCTTAGAACAGATTGTTTACTCACCCCTGTTGCCGCTGATAAACAACTTGAGCTGACCTGAGGATCTTCATCCACACGAACTAAAATTTCTAGTTTTTGATCTGGAGTAATTCGTTTCGGTCGACCTACATCTTTTTTATGGCGAAATGAACCCGTTTCTCCCAAACGATCTTTGAAAATTTTATGGCCTGGCTATATTCTATTTGGATATTTAAATAGGTATCTCCTCGCTGCAGCACGCCGGCTAAACATTTTTGTACGTAAACACATATATCCCTCATATTGTCTGTAATTGTTTATTTGTGGCATATTCAGATTTTCTTACTATTTATTGGGTATTTTGCCACTGAAAAATATTTAAAAATTTTAATTAAAAAACCTCTGCGCCAAACGGATCAGACAGAGGTTGGTTCTTGAGTACTTGACTGTTTCAAAAAGTCTCACACCTAAAAATATATAAACTAGAACAATGTTATAAACTAAAAACTGAAAATCAAAGCTATAGGTAGTTAACGTTTCGGAAGAGAATCTACTTCCGTTCTCAAAACTTTTTTGGCCGTCAACCATGACAGTTCTTTGTTTATGTATTTCCATAGTCACGTGAGACATTAAATTATATTTGTCTTATTTTTACTTACTTCGTCTCTAAGGATGGGCAACCAACTAGTACAAAAATCTATTGAATAATAATTAGAAACGCATCTATCCTCGTTTAATAAAATAATCGCGGATTCTTTAAGTTTTCTTTTAGTTCCGTTGCTCTCTTTTTCCAAAATCTTCGCCGAGTCCCATTTAATTCTATGATTATTATCCCACGCGTGTTCACAAATTTTGGATTTTTCAAATTCTCCCCTTCTAGCGTAATTTCTATGTTCACCAAGCCTTACGTTGAAAGGTCTAGATGATTCACCCACGTAATGTTTTCCGCACTCACACGGAACACTATAAATACAATTTTTTGAATTTTGAACAATATTTGGAGGTTTGGTTCTCGATAAAACCGATCTTAGCGTGGAGCCCGTTTGAAAAACCGTTCGTACGGAAAACCTATTCCCAATTTTTCGTAATTTATCCGATAAACCATGTATATATGGAATTACTGCCATTGACCTAAATACCTCAGGTTGTGATAGTATATTCTCTCTACTACCAATGTTCAATAACTGACTATCAACAAAACTCTCAGGATATTGATTATTTAATAAGACAGTTTTTATAAATTGTTTTTCGTTCCTTAATATTACATCATTTGAAGAAATAATTTTGGTCCTGTCATGCAAACACTTAACAACACCTTTCTTAACACTAATATGTTGATTTGAATTGAAATCTAAGTATCTGTTTGTGTGTGTTTGTTTTCTATACACGCTGCTTTGGTATGTGTTATCTAATTTTTTAATTCAAATATCTAAGAAAGATAATTCATTATTATTCTCCATTTCTATTGTAAATTTAATTGAAGGTTCCTTTTCGTTAATCTGATTCAAAAAATTACTTAAACATTCTTTACTATAAGGCCATATAGCAAAAATGTCATCTACATATCTCCACCATACAATGGGTTTATAAGCTAGATTATTAATATTACTTTCCTCGAAATTTTCCATGAAAATGTTACTTAATATTGGAGATAATGAAGAACCCACGGCCATCCCAAAGTCTTGTTGATAGAAGTCATTATTTAATTGAAAGTATGTTGTTTTAATGCAAAGTGTAATTATTGTTAAAATGATTTTCTGACAGATTTTCCAAAAAATGTTTGCTATTTTTAATATAAGACTCGGAGGAACCTGATAAAGGATTTAGGATTTTTAATAAATATTTTGAGAGTTTAGTACATGGACAAAAAAAAGTTTTGAGAACGGAAGTAGATTCTCTTCCGAAACGTTAACTACCTATAGCTTTGATTATCAGTTTTTAGTTTATAACATTGTTCTAGTTTATATATTTTTAGGTGTGAGACTTTTTGAAACAGTCAAGTACTCAAGAACCAACCTCTGTCTGATCCGTTTGGCGCAGAGGTTTTTTCATTAAAATTTTTAAATATTTTTCAGTGGCAAAATACCCAATAAATAGTAAGAAAAACATATATCCCTCATTTCCCTATTTGAAAAATTATTATGTCAAGGCATTTTAAATAAAGAAGTTAAAGAAATTAGCTCGAGGAACACCAGAACAAAATAAAATGATTAAATGACGTACATGATAGAGCTAAAATGCAATCAAAGCACACTTTTCAATAAATACACTTTGTTTCGTTAAATTTGAATGCGTCTTTCAAAAAATTATTCAAATGTTGTACGGCAATTTCCTCGAAAACGGTTGGATTTATCATGTTTTACCACGTGTACCTTTTATACGTGGCCCTATGACACCCTCATCAGATTTTCTGATCAGAAGTACCACAACGTTTCGTCCAAAAAAATATGAAAAAAAAAAATTCATCATCAGATACAGGTCCTGCGGCACCCTCTATGATCTGTAACCTTTTCCACAGCAACATTTTACTAAAGTGTATTTGGTTATATCCTCATGTTTTGGCCCAAAGAATCCACCCCTGCACTATGGCCTATTATTATTGGTCCACCTTGTATTCATTATAATTTAATGAATTATCAGAATTCGTAAGAAATGGGGACCTGAATTTAAGAGAAAGTCGAAGATGTCATATTTCTAACGCTGATGACATCTTAAATAAGACAAGTACTTAAAAACATGCGGGATAAACAATAAAAGCAGACAATTTCGTTCGAAACATTTTAATATTTCCGTATATATAATTAATTGTTAAGTAATCTTTGAGATAAAGCGGTTCAACATTGAAAATATACTAAAATATTGAATACCAATACTCGGTGAGCTGTTTTTTTGTTTTTCACTTCTGACCTCATTATAACTTTTATTTTAGTAGTCAAATCCGTTCCAGGTTGACTGACGTAAACAGATGCTTTGAGTTAGAAATACAAGCAATTGTCTGATTTCGACGAATAATTTCATTGAGATTTAAAAAAATACCATTATCACTATTGCAGATCCAGCAGACATACAAATCGTTTTAAATCTCAAGTTTAAAAGCTGTGAAGTATCTTAGACAAATTTAAATGAATTCCATTTGAATTAAATTTGTTGTACTTACCTAATGCTTGAATTTATACAACCCAAGACCTACGTATGTGGACTGATGAATCGAGAGAGATAAATCTAACGAGACATTGACAGATATTAATCATTGTTGGATTATTTCCAGCTCACGGTTCAAGAAGGTATTGATACTTAATGAAATATTTATTTTTATAACTCTCAGAATTACTACGTTATAAAAACAATTTAAAAAGAATTTTTCATTTAACAAAGTAAGGTTATCCATCATCGACGAATTTCTTAAATAATCGAGCATGCTTCTGTCTACATTCTTCACTATTTATACCTATTAGATGAACGTTAAACAAGAGCTGATCTTACTTAAAATAGAATTCAATTATAGTTTGTTACTTTGTAATGTTACGAAGAGTATATGGCATCTGTCACGGCCAAGGTGTGTGAGTAACTCAATGAAGATGGAGCGAGAATCCTCCACAAAGTATGGGAGACAGAAATCTGGATTATAATAATACAAGGATCATGGAATGTCTGTCGTGGTGTTGTCAATAAGAAGAAGGCTGTGAGATAAACACTAAATACCCTATCTACACTAGCTAAAAGTCCTAAACTAATGCCTATAAATTACCATCGAATATAAAATGTCCAAATATTATTCATTTGCTTAAAAGAAAAGTGAAATCCTTGTTACCAAAATTTGTTTTTCACTCAGTTGAAGATGACTTACAGACTTATCTTTCATAACAGCCTTATAGACTTAATATATGTTGCCTATATGTTTTGATCTATCATGGTTTCTCATCACATTTTACTGGATATATTAATTTGTTTTTTTCATACAACATGTCTAATTGTTTGTTAGTCTTTTTATCTTGTTTTATATTAGTGTAGTCGTAATTTAATTATGGTGTTTGACTGCATTTTAAAAACACTTCAATGCTTTCTGTGAAAGTCGAACGAATTAGGAAATATTAATATTATTATCACAAAGCCATGCAGAAATAAAATTTGACGTTTTTCGCCAATCACGTTTATTTATTTATTTATTAGAATGACCACGGGAAAAAACCACAAATGATATTAAAATTACTCCATATAAATTATCTGATATATGTAAACAATATTTGAAAATGCATCTAAAAACATACTGAACCAGACTACTACTAACAGAGACATAATTTCAATTTTGCAAATTAGTTAAAATGGACATCTATATTTGGTGGTAAATTATAAATAGCTGATGTGAGTTTTCCAACAAGCTATTGTAATTTGAATAAAAATGATCATTACACAAATCATTATTTCTGATATTAATTCTAGTAACTTTAAAATTGAATAAATGCAAAATTTCGGTCTGTCTACATGATTATTTATAATTTTAAAACCAAATTTCAGTACGATTGTAAATGTCTTGCCTGGCTGAGGTCTCTCTTTGTATGCACAGTTTTTTATAAAAGAGATAGGAGTACAAACAACATTATTTTTGTCTTTCAGTACAGTTTCTTGACAGTTTTAGTAGGTTTTTGTCAACATTATTTTTTTAGGTATTAAGTAATTTATTATAATCAGTGCAAGTAGTTGTATCAAGCTAATTTGTCTTTTATCGATTATTTATTTGGTTTGTTAAGATTCATAGACAAAGATTCTGAACCTTCAACTATAATAATAATAATAATAATAATAGATCCAAAAAATAGCAATTCTTGGAACAGCCCACATACTACGGAAGGTTCTATCTTTGTAAGATCAACATTCCTGAGATCTCAGGTAGAGATCTGGAACGAAGGTAAAGTGTCCTCCCCAACCTCAAGCTGAGGGGGTGAAATGAAGAAATAATAATAATAATAATAATAATAATAATAACGTGTGTTAGCCACTGACGGACACGCTGGTCTCTAGGGGCCCCTTGTCTGACAGAAGTCATGCTACCAACGCAAGTTGTGGTTAAAAAAAATAATAATAATAATAATAATAGTTCGGCTATATTAAGCCAAAAATTCACATTACAGGAGAAAATGTACACAACAGAAATGTTTTAGGGAAAGAACAAACGTATGTTACCACAGAATGGCGATGTTTATCTGAAAGCTACTAGTGGAGTAAAGAAGGACATTGATGTGTATAGTTTTGTTACAGCAATGTTATGATTTCATACCTTTTGGGGTATTACCAGGAGTATATATCTGAGTCTCAAACCCCATTGCGCTTTTTTACGAACAATTTCGTTTTTTAAAAAGCGGTTTTTTAGATTAAAAAGTGAATATCTTCGGTTCTACAGGTTCGATAGGGACAAACTGAAAACTAAAAACCATCGCAATTAAAATTACAACAAATCTGCGTTGGTTTTGGGTCATTGAAGTACGTACATAATGTGCAAATGGAACAGTTTATTCTTCACAATGCCCAGCTTCCTACTTTCAGAAAATATACCTTTTGTGGAAAACAAAACATCCTGAAATTTTGGTACCCAAATACTGAACCTTGTGAACACAAATGAATTGTTATCTGGAATTTGAATTGTTCGCCATTTTGTGCCATTGGTTCCAAAATGCATACATTTTTTTCAAAATGTAGTTCGGGACGCTAGCCTTCCGATGGCATTAAAAATATTTCTTTTAGAGACATTTTGGCAATTTTTTTGGCATTTTTTTATAAACCAAATAACAACAAATAGATTTTCTCGACCATTTTGAAAAATTTGTATCATAAAAGAAAGAGAATTCTGACAACTTAAATTTAAAAAAAGAAGTGAATTTTCGTTCATCTGAACTCGATATATTTAACTGTTAGCATCTTGTGAAAAGATAAATAGCAGTAAATATACACACAGACAAAGAAATAAAGTACATAACAAATATTTTACTTTAGTCAAGAGAACTTGATGTATCCTGGGATTTTTCGGTAATCTTTAAATTAAAATTCTTATATTTTCTTACGTTTCGGTTTTATTAACCATCGTCAGAGGAAAAACTACAATATTTGTATTAACGTACGATTATTTTATGTCATTTTACAATTTTAATTTCATTACTTACAATTTAAGAAATTTTTTGTTTACCCTATATTAACATTTTACGTTTATTTCTGTTGGAAGTTTGAATGCAACTAAATGCTGAACAAAAGTATTGCCCGCTTTCTGGTCTGTGTTATGTCACTACTGGTACAGTTTATTTAATTTATGGATGTTATAGATATGAAGTTTTCTCTAATGGCTGGTAGTGTGGTGAAATATGATATTTCAAAACATTATCTTGCGGACTTGATGGAAAGATGTAAAAATATAAGACGGCGGTTATCCTGGGGTCCCTCCGCCTACTTAGGGCACACGATTCTGGTATTTATAGTCATTAACCCCACAGGTCGTGAGGAGTGGCTGTAATTATGGCCGGCGCGGCTACCGTGTGGTATCGGTCGGAAAACACGGAAGCCCTGTCCGGCAACGGATTAACCGAAAAAAAAAATAATAATAATAATAAGCAGACAGAGAACATGATAATAATTAGAAATTGAAAAGAAACAATTTAAATAATAATCAAGTGGCATATTTACTTGAACAAGGAGCAAGTAAAAACCGAAACAATTAGCAATATTGCTTGCTTGGCAGGTAAACTTATTATTTGTATTTGAACTTGTTAATATTATACATTTTTAAATCGATCAGAAATTAGATTATAATAATTTGATATAGCGTTATTGGTAAAAATTCTTCTATACATGCTAGTGGAGGTCCAGCAGCAGATATTTTGAAACTGCGATGTATCTATTCTTAGGCCATGACTAATAATATAAAACTGATTTTTTACTTGTTAATTTATTATGCTAATATAAGAAAAAAAACGAATATCACTTTTGTTATCTGCCCTGCTCTAAGGCAGGGGAATAATCATATCATCATATCAGATTATTGCACGCTTAGTACATGAAAAAGTTGCAAAAAATCAAAAGTCTTGTGACCAGAACGAGACCTAGGTACCCCCCCCCGTTTTCAGGGGCGCTGAACACCTCATCTTCACGATTTTTCCATTCTAGGCATGCAAGGGCTTGTCGGATCACAATAAGAATATGTTTCTATTCGTTTTCAAGGGTGCTCGACACATTAGCAATCTAATTCTCTCCCCTACCCTCCACTAACCACTTCTGGCTACTGGGCACGTGGGGAATCATTGTATCGAGGTTTTTGACAAGATTTTCGTATTGTAATGCACGTGTTGAGCGCCAAAACATGCCATCACTCCCCGGATTAAAAACTACCCCAAAAATTCAAACTTTGTGAAAAACATTCATCCCCGTTTTCGAGGGTACTCAACGCGATGGCAACATAATTTCCTCCCCCACCTTTCACTGAACCACTTCAAATCCCCAAAAGCAGCCTTTGTAATATTTCTTGCTACTGGGCATGTGGGGACTCGTTGAATCAGCAATGCCCTGTAGCAAGAGATATTACGAGGGGATGGTTTTGGGGATTTGAGGGTGGTTGAGTGAAGGGTGGAGGAGGAAATTATGTTGCCATCGTGTTGAGCACCCTTGAAAACGGGGATAAACAGTTTTCACAAAGTTTGAATTTTTGGGAAGATTTATAATCAGGGGAGGGGATAGTTTCAACCCCGATATGTTCGGTGGTCAAAGTCCATAGGGCCTATCCGAGAAAAACGTTCAGACAAGCACTCGCATGCATAGAATGGAAAAAACGCGAAAAGGTAATGAGAATGGGGGATAGGGGGTACCTAGATATCGTCCTGGTTACAGCACTTCTTCTGCTTTTTACAACTTTTTCATGAACTAGCTACCTCCTATACCATTTTAGTTACCTTTTATTTATAGATTTTGCGTGTTTTCTTAAATTGTGTAATGTTAACAATATACATATAAGTAAACCACGGCTGTACATCGCCGTACATCGTTCTAAAACATTTTCCAAGGTAATATCACTCAATTGGATTGTTTTCTTGAATGCTAAACACCAAATAACAAAAAAGATGGCGCCAACAATGCGCTATTATTCTGTATTTATCCACTAGTTTAATAGGTATATGAGTATAATTATAGTTCAGTCGGAGCAGTTATATATTCTGTACGGTTGGTTGCTTGCAATTAACATTATCGTGCAGTGGCACATTTTCCAATGAATAAAATTTGACACAACCTAAATTAAGTAGTAATAATTTTTCTCGCTAGTATTTAGGGCATGCAATGAAACAAAAAAAAACCATCGCAATAATGAGGTAACATGGATCAAGCGGAATTTTTCGCAAACAACTTAAAATAATGTATTATGGGAAAATTAAAGGATTAACGAAAATGACAACAATTTTGTAAATCTACTATACAATATCTGCCTTAAATTCGACTCGTGTATGTATGTTTCTTTTTTTATGTTTGTTCAACGATTACTCTGGAAGGACTTAATGATAGTTATGTAAACTGTAGAGAGTGACTTGGCGATGGTCCCAAATTTTTTGATCCAGTTAGGTGAGAAGAAATGCAAAAAAGCAATTTATCTGATACATTTGAAATTATGGCGGATGCGCCGGAGCTACAATTCCTTATAAGGTAATAAATTAGCAGACTACAACAGCTAATACATAGGCTTTTGACTGTTCCCTTATCGGAAGAAAATTACATTAAAGAAGTATAAATTAGAAAACGTTGCATTCAATAATGTTTACAACACCGAAATAATAGACAATAGTATTGTGGAAGAATCTTTCAATAAAGCTATTAAAGGAGTATATCCAACAACAAAAGACCAAAACAATAGTTTCATTATTACATACATTGGCTACCCAACAAAGACAATTTCCTCTTTTACAAAGAAACATAATATTAATGTAGCTCTTAAAAATAATAGGAAAACATGAAAAATGCAAAATATAAAATTTGAATAAAAAATTAATCAGGCGTCTATAAGTTGACTTGTGGTGCTCACGAAAATATCATTAATATTGTTCAAGAACACCCTGAAGTAAGTACCCAACGAATAAGTGCCCAATGTGGAGTTCCTAATGTGTGGAATTGGAGTACTTTAAATAAAGAAAGATTACATCCGTATCATATTCAGTAAGTGCAAAGGCTTCAACAAGGTGACAACATAAATAGATTAAAATTTTGCCAGTGGATTATTGATCATAGACCGACTGCAACAGAACTTTATTCACAGACGAGGCCTAATTTACACGGGATGGTGTATTTAATTCAAGAATTTCGCATAACTGGACCAAAAACAATCCCCGCTATGAGAGAAACCCATTCTCAACATAAGTTTTCGGTAAATGTTTGGTGTGGTATGATTAATAATAACATAATTGCCCCATATATTCTTCCGGCAAGACCGACTACAGAAGTTTATTTATCTTTCTTGCAAAATGTTTTACCCGGTTTAACACAAGGTATTAACATAAGGGGACAATACTTCCAGCATGACGGAGCTCGCCCTCATTTTGGTGTTGAGGTTACAAGCTATTTGGATAATGAGTATCCAAACAGATGGATTGTACGGGGGACCACATCCTTGTCCGACTAGATCACCAGATTTCAACCCCGTCGATAATTTTTTTATGGGGATATATCAATATTGAAATCTACAGTGTCCCAATAAATACTAGAGGTCAGTTACTTCAGCGAATTTTTCTCTGTAGTACCCAAATTAGATACAATCCTGCGCAAACTAGAGAATCTATTGGCAATTTAAACAAACGCAAACCAAAATGTATGGAAGCTGTAGGTTCTTATTCTGAACATTTGCTCTAAGTGTTCGTAATATTTTTAAATAATTTTTATAAATAATTAATATGACCATTTTTAATTATTGGGACAAATATTGTAAGCAAATAAAGCTGTATTTGTCAAATTCCCCCTTTTGCCAAATTCAATTGCTTGTGAAAAGATCTACAAAGGTGCGACAAAAAATCTAATTTCATGTTTATGTTTAGTGATGTATAGACTTTTACCTAAATGTTAAATAAAATATTACATTGTGATATTTTTTACAGGAATCGGAAAAATCAAATTAAAAAAGTCCAGCACTGGAATTTAAAAAAATATATATAATAGCAATACAGGGTGATTCACGTAGGCCATTCATTAGAAGTTCTTCAACTTGCAGTTGGAGTAGAAACTTGAAATTTGGTACGCAGCCATAATCGATCATGCCCGTTCTATCTAAAATATTTTCAGTCCTCCAACTATACAGGGTGTGCCAAAAATTGGTACCAACTTTCTTATTTTAAATGGAAACCTATATTTTTCTTTACATGGTTCGATTGGTCTTCTAATTCTGAGTTTAGAGAACCTAAGTTATGTTAACTTATCTATTACAATTTTCGACATATTGTCGAGCCCAAGGTGCGCGCCCCTTCTTATCGGGGTACTCGCTTGGTGCTCGACTTAAATTTGCAAGAGGCCGGGTCGGTCCTCTTAACGTCGTAAAGAGGGTGGTAGGGTTAAACACACACACACACACGCACCAGAAAATAATACCCAAATTAGCCGTAAGAATATATGTATATATTGACAAGTAAGAAACAAAGGGTACTTGCATCAATATTTCCCTCATCCCTGGATGATGGCTGAATTCCGTGCGCCGGCCGAAAAGAGGCAACTATTTTCTGATTTCACCCTTTCGGGACTTTTCTCTTCTTTTCTGCTTTTCTCAAAACAACCCTTTCGGGCAACAACTCAACTTTTGTCGCAACTTCTCCTTGCGGAGCCTAACCAACAATTGATCTCCTTCCGGAGGCTTGACAACAAGTGAATAATTCTCCGCATTTTTCCATCAATATCTATCCGCGTTCTTCCTGACTCAGCAATGTGCAGTTCATTGCTAGTGCAATGCCTTGTAGAAAAACGCCAATAGGTATGTGATGGATTGCACAGGCAACGGAAATCTAATGTTACATCCGCTGCCTGTACACTATGCGATCTAGTTATTTTCAATGCATTACACCGGCTCGGTGGCGCAATGCTAAGGCGTTTGGCTTGCGACCACCCCCAAAATCATGAAACCCACCAACATCCCACCCCCTACCTCACCATGCCCCCTACCCGTCGATACCACAAAAAATCAGTCCCCCATCCCCTATAACCTAATATTTTTATATATTGACAAATTTTTTAAACAGGTTTTTTAGAAATTATTTTCCTGTATAAACATATGTATTTACGTTCTGCTCCGGTAACACCCTAACTATAAATGTATCTTTAAACGAAAGTATAGAATTAAAGATAATAAATATAAAAAGGTTCTTGAGATATTTTATAGCAGCTTTTTTTAATTAAAATAAATCAACGTGCTCATTCCCAGCCATACCATCGGCAAACATTTTATTATGTTTTTATCAAATCTGATAAATTATAATGAGTGTTTTTATATAAAATTTATATTATATAGTCTCACTGCAATTAATGAGCATATATTAGATTTAAGGTAATTTTATAATTTAATAGGAAATAAAGATTTTTAAATGGAAAATGGAATGGCTTGCGACCACGGGGTCCCGGGTTCGAATCCTGGCCAGGGTATGGATGTTTGGTGGCGTTTTTCATGTGTTACCGAGATGGTAGCAGTGTACTAGACCGCTGTTGGGTGGCACAACATGTCTAGTCGCTGATATCTATCCTGAGTTCGAGTCTCAGCTGCGGTAGATGGCAATATCGCAGGGAATGGTTGTTGTGTTGATGTCTTTGTGTACGTGTCCTGGTTGAGTGGTGGAATAGCATTAGCTAAACTCCGCCAGGACGTTAATATAAATAAGACGATTAAATAAATAAATATTCTTAATAATAATTCCAATATTTTAGATAATATTCAAGAAATTCGAATATATTACGACAATATGTCCAATTTTTTGAAAAAAATTGCCGCTGTAGTAGTTTACGAACAAATTTGTATCTCGCAAACCTTTCAAAATTATGAAACCAAATTTGTGAAGCAGTTAGCTGGAAGTCCAGGCTAACTTTTGATGTCCCATCGGTGGTCCCATTTTGTACCATATGGGCGCAGTCGATTTTCAAATGTCGCAATAAAAAATTGTCAAAAAGTAAATTTTTTCAAATGGCACCTACTATTTTTTTTTCATACCATTCGAAAGAAAATTGAATTTTAGGGTGAGTTACTTAAGCATTCCCTATACCTAACTTCACCCCATATCGAGTTATTCAATAAAAATCAAGAAATACCTTATCTTGCCGAGAGATTCCTTACTTCATCAAGTATGCCATGGAAACAAAAGACAGTTGTAATAATTTTTAAAGAAAAATATGGATTCTTATTTAATTGCACACAACACCAACAAATTATTATTAACGAACAAGAACAATGTTGACGAAATTCTGACGTAAATGTTCAATGTGACCACCATATTTTTGTTCAAATATTCTATTATTCTACTTACAACAGACTGCGCAGCACATCTTTGCGCCTATCATTTCTGACGCCAGAAATCAATGCAAAATTGAATTTTAGGGCCACTTTTGTTAACATTGTGTATGTCTATCTACAGTCGTTTTTGAGTTATTGGCATTTTTTGAAAAAAATATTGTTTTTTTTTTCTCAAGGGTAGTAGGCTTTGGAAACAAATCATTTCATTTTAATTTTTATTCAAAAATCGTATTGCTATAATAAATAATAACAACAAAATAACAACAAATAAACAGATTAACAAAATAATTATTTCAATACAAATGCTTAATGTGTGCACCGTTTTCACTGACAGAATCTCGTCAACATTGTTCTTGTTCGTTAATAATAATTTGTTGGCGTTGTGTGTAATTAAATAAGAATTCATATTTTTCTTTAAAAATTATTACAACTGTCTTTTGTTTCCATGGCATACTTGATTTTTATTGAATAACTCGATATAGGGTGAAGTTAGGTATAGGGAATGCTTAAGTAACTCACCCTAAAATTCAATTTTCTTTCGAATGGTGTGAAAAAAAATGGTAGGTGCCATTTGAAAAAATTGACTTTTTGACAATTTTTGATTGCGACATTTGAAAATCGACTGCGCCCATATGGTACAAAATGGGACCACCGATGGGACATCAAAAGTTAGCCTGGACTTCCAGCTAACTGCTTCACAAATTTGGTTTCATAATTTTGAAAGGTTTGCGAGATACAAATTTGTTCGTAAACTACTACAGCGGCATTTTTTTTCAAAAAATTGGACATATGTCAAAAATTGTAATAGATAAGTTAACATAACTTAGGTTTTCTAAACTCAGAATTAGAAGATCAATCAAACCATGTAAAGAAAAATATAGGTTTCCATTTAAAATAAGAAAGTTGGTACCAATTTTTGGCACACCCTGTATAGTTGGAGGACTGAAAATATATTAGATAGAACGGGCATGATCGATTATGGCTGCATACCAAATTTCAAGTTTCTAATCCAACTGCAAGTTGAAAAACTTCTAATGAATGGCCTACGTGAATCACCCTGTATATAGACCAAAATCAGTTTATCACCCTGTATCCAAGTGGTCCTCCCTCTACCGCCCAGGAAGTATGTACAGTTCCACATGAAACACCCTGTATATTAAATATTCATAAACCTAATAAAAATTATTAATATTTGCCGCAACAGAACTTTAACCTTGCAATACGCATATTTTATACGCTTAAAATATAATTTTTTGTCCCGAATAAGGGACTTTCGTTTTTGAGGGGTATTTTTATAAGCTGCTACCCTTAAATATCCGAGATATGTATTTATTTTAGGAGAAAATTGCAATGAGTGTGCTTAATACCTTAAAAATGCTGCAGTTTTGTACTTTTACATATACGCATGTGAATATTCACGTCAAGGATCATTTGGAGGACGAGATTTTATTTCTTACAAACTATATCAGTCAGTATAGTTAAAACATATATTAATTATTCATTATTTGCTAATAAAAACTTCAAATAGTGCGCTTAAACTGAGAAAGATACAACAATTTCCACATATTTACCCCCTGATTCACTCCGGGGGTAGAAGCGCCCCATGTTATCTAGGACCCTCTAAATATAATCCCGAAAAGCAACCGCGTCACTAAATTTTTGCAATTTAGCAAGGTAGGCTACATCCTCGTCTATATAGATATGTTGTACTTACTTTTGCAGAGTGATAATAATTCAAATACTATATATAGCACTTGCTGCACGTATTTAATTATCTATGAAACACCCTATACTTAATTTTTAAGTACAATTATTTAATTAGTAATCCAAATAAATTGAGGGAAACTCGAAATTAAAAGACCCTGATATAAACACATGGTGCTTTTTTATACTCGCACAAGCAAAACAACAACACAAAGGAGTCGCGCGCAACGCCACAAACAGCAGGATCGGAATGGGTAAGCGAAAACGGCCGCCATAACATTTTTGGTCATATTCAAGACCAGTCTCTTTTATGTTGAAAAAAAAAAGATGCAAGGCTTAGTCTGTATTGAAACTTTTTACATAATCTTGCATGTAAAAGCAAGGGTGTTTTTCATTTCATAATTTACACCTTAAACTGGGGATTAAGCATAGCTTAAAGTTTAAACTGAGCATTCTGTACAATCTATCACTTAAATTTTTTGTTATCTATAATTCTCATTTAAAGGTGTAAATTATACATAAATCTCAGTTTAAACTGTAAATGATCAAATACGGAATCCCATACCCTTTCTACCTCTTTGTATATATTTATGCTGGGATGGACTATCTGCGATAATCTTCCTGAGAGTCATCAATATGAAGAGAAAGGCGGTTTTCTCTCCACACATAAGTTTTCCAATAGACATCATAACCGTTTCCCTTTAGAGCCGAAGCTAAATAGTTTTGTATTCGTTGTAGGTATTATGAAATATAAAATCTGTATTTTCCTTCCTGCGAATGTTTACGCCAAATCATTGTCTTATAATATTTGGTAGCTGCATGACTAGACCACTTTCTTATTTTTGTTTTCTATATTTACTTGTTCTAGGCATTTGTTTGTCGAGAGTGTTTTTCAATTACGAATTTATATATAGTTGTTTTTTACAACTATATTTTTGAATAAAATCTATTAATACTTGTTGCATCTGTCTATGTTTGAATGGTACATAATTTCTATAAAAACAATTTAAGACGCAGAAAATTTATGTGCTAGATGGTTTGTCTATGAAGAATGTGATTTAATTTTATCAAGAAACAAGAAACGAAATGTGGGTGTAAATGTATGTATTACATATTCTACGTAAAAGCAAGGCAATTTCTTGGAATATATAATCAAATAATTAGAAAACGGCTCATTTGTTTTAATTGTAAATTTTCATTTAAAACGTCTAATATAAAAAAAAATCCCCAGCTACTTGAAGCTGTTGGAACCTTCCCACCCGGTGGATCTTTGATGCTGAAAATATCACTAAATTGTGTGCCATAACGGCACTAAACATAAATTATTAAAAGAAATTCTCTTATTGTTTTTCTTCTCTATCATGGTAGGCAAAGGAATAATCATGTCTGGCAGTTACGAACGTGTCAGATAATTGTATACTGCGCTTGTACCAAAAGATATATTTTTGGTACTAAAAAGACAGTTGAATGGGAGATGCATTTAATATCAATGGAGAAAAAACCATAGAAAGGAGAATTAACTCTTTTAACATGCAAGTTATCATAGTTTCATATTTAGACCACATCTAAACATGAGAATAAAAATAAAAATTTAGTATGTAATATAACCAGCCATGTAAAGTTTATTTTATTTTAAACAAATACAATAAATAATTTACAGAGAAATCAAAAATATTCAAACTCTATTAATAAAATTGTATGACATATACCGGGTGGCCACGAGTCAAGGTACGCCCCCAATATATTGGTTGTTTTTGTATTTAAAAATTTGGTTCTTGGTACACATAAATTAGACAATAATAAGCTACTTTTAGACTAACATTTATGAAAATATCACTTCCAGTTGAACCGGAAGTGACATCAACTTTTTTTCTTAAATGGAATGACTATATTTTTTTGATGCTTTCACATTAAGCATAAATTTCTAAGTGCAGCAGTTTTTTCAGATGTAAAAAATTACAAAAAATAAGTGAGCTACGAACAATTTTTTTATTTTTTCAAAATGGCCGCGTCAGATGAATGCGATGTAAGAAAATTACTAAGTAGGCTATGGAAATTATTAGTAAGGTTGTAGACTTGTCTGTAAAGCAGAAAATAGTCGTTTCAATTACTGATAGGTACCAGTACTTTTAGTTTTTTTTTCAAAAAAACGGAATTTCATTTTCATTTTCATTTCCGTAGGGGTCCTATGGATTTTTTTTTTAATGGAACTGTGCTATTTCTTTTATTAATCGGAAGTGATGATTCATAAACTATAATTTTTTCGCCATTAATAATTTCTTAACGATAGCGTTCGTAATAATACAAGTATTTTTAAAAAATAAACACAAATTAAACAAGAAATAATTTCAATAGGTATAACGTTACAACCAAAAATAACAAAACTATTTAAAACCTAAATCATAATAAACAATTATGAAAATTGTTCAAAATGTTCACCGTTATCATTAATACACAGAGTAGCGCGACTTATCGTTGCACGTCTAACATTCTGTAATTGTTGAGGTGTTATTTGTGCAATTTTGCGTCGAACTCTTTCTTCCAGATCTTGCCTTGTGGTTGGAGCAGTCATGTAGACTCTATTTTTCAAATACGCCCAAATAAAAAATCGAGTGGGGTTAAGTTAGGCGACCTTGCAGGCCCCTGACTGGACCATGGGTCCCAATCCAACGATCTGGAAATAATTGATTTAAGTAATCCCTAACGATAATAGCATTGTGCGGTCCAGCCCGACTTGTTGGAAGTAAACCTCGTCAATATTGGTATTGGGAATTTGACTAATCTGAAACTATTATATTTTGGAGACATTCTAGATATCTTGGTCCAGTTATAGTCGTTAAAAATTATTGGACCTATGATATGGTCGCCCAGTACGCCTAACTAAACATTGAAGCCAAATCGCTCCTGAAACCGCGCCTGTCTCATAATGTGAGGATTATCAATTGCCCAATATCGAGTGTTGTTTCGATTATATAACCCAAGGTTTGTAAATCTCGATTCATCAGTGAACAAAATGTTTTTAGTAAAATTCTCATTTCATAATTGGCGTAACTGTAACCAATTACAAAAGGTTATTTTCATTGATAATCATTCTCATACAATTATTGATGCAATTGATATTTATAAGAACGATAGCCGTGTTTCTTTAAAATTTTTCTGACTGATTCTTTGGAAACTGGTAATTCATGTTCAATTTGTCTTATCGAAATGGTTGGGTCAACATGCACTAAAGCTAATACATTAATTTCCGTTTCTTCATCCACAATAAATCTTTCTTTAATTTCTATATTAGATTCAGTTCTAAATTGTTGCTCCAACCGGGTCAAATAGTTTCTCGAAGGTTGTCTTCTTTCTGGATATCTCCGTCCATACAGACTTTGTGCTCTAGTTGCATTACGTCGAGTCTCTCCATAAATAATTATCAAGTCAACTTTTTCATCTCTTGAATAATTTTCAGCCATTTTATATTAATTTTCTTGTTTATAACAACTTTAATATACTTGCTTCAGAAAATGAGTGAGTAAGTCAATAAGTCAATTGTTGCGAATGTCTGTCATTTTCGTGGCTATCTGCAATTTTGAATTTAAATGTAAATGGGTACCTTATTAAAATGACGCTTACTTTTTAAAAATACTCCTATTATTACGAAGGATATTGTTAAGAAATGATTAATGGCGAAAAAGTTATAGTTTATGAACCATTATTTCTGATTAATAAAAGGAATAGCACAGTTCCATTAAAAAAAAATCCATAGGACCCCTATGGAAATGAAAATGAAAACGAAATTCCGTTTTGTTGAAAGAAAAACTAAAAATAATGGTACCTATCAGTAATTCAAAAAACTATTTTCTTCTTTACAGACAAGTCTACGACCTTACTAACAATGTCCATAGCCTCCTTAGTAATTTTCTTACATCGCATTCATCTGATGCGGCCAAATTTTAAAATACAAAAACAACCAAAATATTGGCGGCGTACATTGACTCGTGGCCACCCGGTATATCAAAAACTGCTTTCAAAAGCCATAAATGTAAAAAAAATACTCCTGAGAACGTATTTATTATATATAATTCAAAATAAATTAATAACGTTATATTCAGTAACATGTGGGATTTGTCAAGTTACAATTTCTAATCAAAATAATCAATATTATAAAATAACAAAATATGTACAAAAACAATAATAAAATTAGTGTCGAATCTACGTTACAGAGAAATCTTATTAAGTTAACAACCATCAGGTATAAAATATGAATCGTGAAACTCAGGTATTGAATAAAAACTATCACTTACTAAAAAAAACGCATGAGTATTCTATTGGCTGTATGGTGTACAGTATAAAATTTACTAATTTAGATGATAATAAATAAATTTTAATATAGATTAGGAAAAAATCACAGTAGTTATTCAAAATCATAGCCTTGAGCCCTCGCTTGAACTGCTATAGATACATGTACTTTGCACTTTATATTCTACAGCACGTTTTGCAACTGGCCAACGGTTATATTGTGTATGTCTTTCTCCACTGATTGTTGTAGTTCATTGCGATCATCATCGATTTGAAAAAATGTTGTTCTTTAAATGTCCAAATAATAAATAATCAAGATGCGTCAAATCTGGGGGCACTGCACGCCAGTGTCCCTAGGTGACTAGTCTATCATCATAGAATTAATCTAAAATTGTACTGTAGTTCTTGCGGTGTGAGCAGTAACATCATTTTCTTGGAAGTAACCAACTTGCAATTCATCGTCTTGTAGCTGACCCAAAAGGGGGTTTTAAAATTAGTTTTCGATACCTTTCTGAATTTGTTTTGTGAAAAATATTGGGCAAATTAATCTCTTTCTTAATATTGTCACCCATATGCTAATTTTTAAAGGGTGCAAACTTGTTTCGATATAACTTTTCTGTAGCCCACGTCCTATAATTGGACAGCATTAAACAGAAATGAACCAGCACCCTCAGCTAAAATCAAGAAACAATCGTACAAAGAAAGGTTTTGCATCTTAATTACAATATTGAAACTACACCATTAAATTCTTATAAGGAAAATGAGTTGGACTTTTTCAGCTGAACACACATTACTATATTCTAAATTTAAATAAATTAAGAAACAAATTTTTAAAATTTTGTGGGTTGGCTCCTTTCTGTTTAATGCCGTCCAATTATCTCTCTCCAATCTTTCCCGAACGTGATTCATAACCATCGAAGATAAAACAGTTTTCCTCCCAGGTAACGTTCCCTTGCAAATGCAGTGTTTAACTGTAAAACTTTTAAGCATTATTTGTTTATGACTAACTGGCAAATGCGTCATATTTGCATTAGGAAAATCTTCCACGAATTATTCAATGCACAATTGAAACGAATATTCCACGACCAATTTGCATTGCGAGATCCACTTCAAAAATAAAATCATCTTGCTTCAGCGTAAAAGCTACTGTTTTCTGAAACAGCTACGAACCGTCCCAAAAAACATGATTTTAGGTACTTGTCACAAAAACAACTAAAAACACACGAAAGAATGAATTTATTTTAAGCAGAATAAAACCTACTACCCTAACCTAAAGAAATCATAGAAAAGAATTTGTGAAAAAATGTATTAATCGTCACAAAATTAGAGCCTAAAATTTCAGCAGGCATAGGAGTTTGAACCCGGGAACTTTCCCACCTGTTTTCATTCATTGATTGTAGGCGAGAACATTACCTATGCGCTAACCATACGGCTGAATACATTAACATTTCCAATGTTAAAATGCATAGCTAGTGTTTCGAGCAAGTGAACATACATAATTTGTTCTTTTTACAGGTTTATTTTTTGTGTCGGAAGTTATCAAAATTTCTAATTCAACTTTTATTAACCGACTTCCATGCCGATACTAGATTATAAAGTCAAATTTGCCGGGCGAGAATGACATTCCATTTCATATTATATGTTTTTGTAATACCTGTACTGTAAGTGGATCAGTATTAACAAATTTTTAGTAGAGTAAGCTGAACTTACAATTCATTTACTGGTTGCCATGGTTACAGGGCTGTAATATTCACTTACAGTCCGACGTGGGCTGTAAGTGAATATTACGTAGTTATTATTTACCTGCTCAGATCAACAGACATTTTAGGTAAAAAAAATCTATCGTTGAAACCATACATTTCATGTATACACAAACATGAAGATATTATTTTAAGCATCTTTATTATTTATGGAAATGTGAAAAGTACAATTATTCATATTATCAACAGTCAAAATTGATGTTAAATTTTTTTGTATTTCTTTAATTACTTCAGGACCATCTGGAGTATTCTCCATATTATCCGAGAGATCATTATCAGATGTTTGACGAGATGAACCGGCTTCTAGGTTGCTAATGTTGAAAATCTTGTTAGCTACTTGTATTTTGTTCGTTAAAGATTCCGCCGCATAACTTTCTGCTACTGCCGAGGACTTCCACCCACCGTGCCTTTTCAACGCTAGAACGTCGACTCCACTGTTAGCCAAAAGAGTTGCCGAGGTTCTGCGAAACGAATGTCCACTGTAATTTTTTGCATTTTCCAAATTTAAAAATGTTGCAATATCAGACGGAATTTTAGCGAAAATATTTCTCCCAACTGGTTGGTTAACGCATTTCCCATTTTTATATCTCAAGAATAATCTTTTATTTTCTGAATTTTTTGGTCGCAGACTCATGTATTTCCTGAATAATTCCAGACAGTGGAAATTGTCATTGTCTACGATAGTGAAACTTCTTGAAAGGTGATTTTTAGAATCAGGTATTTTGATAAGTATTACGCTTCCTTTATCAACAATATCGTCTACTGTTACCTTGCATAATTCATCTTTGCGGCAGGCTCCTGCAAATCCCATAATAGCAACGGCCTTCTTCATCAGATATGTTTGGTCAGATGCTTCACTCAAAAATTTTACAATTTGTTCTATAGTAAACACCTCACTTTTTTTGGGACGATATCCAATATTTTTGTTTTTAAAAAATGCCCTTAATTTGGCATATTTTCAAATGTCAACATTATCATTTAAGGAGATGGTTGACCGCAGCATGGAATATTCGCACCATAAGCTGGCTGGAGATGTATATTTTTTAGATTTATTTAGAAAATATGCGTGTAAAACCGCCTCACTGGTATGAATATCCACATATTTAGCGTCGCACCACTTTCTAAATACGTCATATGTGATTTCGTACCTTTTTTTAGATTTCCCAGGTAGAAGCGATGTACAAGCAATATTTGCAGCTTCTTCGATATCCATAATAGTATTTCCTCAAAAACTGTTTGTCAAACTTGACTTTTCAACGAGTTGTTTATCTATTAGGCTTTCTTTTGTTAATTTCTAGTATTATACGATATACCTAATTTATTTAAAATATTAAAATTTAATTTTGACAGGTAGTTGTCAATAATTCAAATTTAACTCATTAATTAATTTTCTTTGATTTTCGCAGGTATTACAAAAAACTATTTACTAACCGCGAACAGTAAGTGACTTTTCAGGTATCACTTACAGTTCATGGTACGTAATATACTATTAGTAACCGCTTTCTTGAAGATGATTCAAATTTCCTTCAAAGTGTTTATCGTATTTTGTAGACAAAATCCACCGGGCTTGTTTACAACTTGTGTTCACATTAGAAAACGAAAATCGAACGAAAATAATTCAGAACTTAACCGAATCATTGTAAAGGCATCCGCTACACAAGTCGCTTGCGCATGGTATATTTTTAGTGTTGCTAGCAAAATAGTTTTCTTCAATGAGTTTTATTTTGGATTAGTTGGTCTACTAGCTAATTATCTTGATTTACATCTTCGCAAATAAAAATGATTTCACAGAGAGTTAATTGCAACGTACTAAATTAAGATCATTTCGTGCAAGTACGCGAAAAATATTTATCCTGTGGGCTCGTTGAATTGCGTTACTAGCTGTAACTTTGTTTGATTCTAACAAGTTTTATGCTTGTAGTAAAAATGTTGTCAATAAATTGCTGTTACTAAAATAATTTTATGAATATAATTTGGCAGAAGCCTGGTCGCCGAGAGATTTTTACGGCATACGCGGATAAAAATACATTGGCATTAATAAAGGTAGATCGAAGTAGAATCATTGACGACATGGGTTTGAATTATTGTAACCTTAACCAAAAGTGATGCAGCATTTACTTGGAATGAAAATATCGAATTTTAATATCGTGTATGTTTTGACTGACATACTCATTGTTCTAATTAGCCTACATTTGTTGGATAATAATAATAATAATAATAATAATAATAATAATAATAATAATAAGGGGTGCAGAAATGCGGACCGACATCCTCCTCGCGGTGCACCCTGGGCAGAGAGGGGAAACCCTCTCTGGCGAATGTCGGACGTGGGTTCCCAGGACTAACCATCCTGGGGACTCAACCCTCTGGTTTTCGACCAAAACAGAGATCAGGCTCCTCACAATCGACCCCAATCGGATAGGGGTCGGAGACGAGTGGGAGGGGCCTTACCGGACGGTCTCATCGATGACGACCTGGCTATGTTACAAGGACGCTTTAGGTGGACAGGGGAACTACGGGACGATTTGCTAGACTGCTATGAGAGTAGCGAACCTGAGCGCAGGGGGTACATGGCGCGACTACACCGGTTGTGGTGCGATATGCACCCGGAGTATCGCGCCTTCTCTCAACAACACCTGAGAGATCAAGTATCCTTTCTGCGCAGAACAGGTTATCAAAGGGCACCCAGTCAGCAGGAAGAACTGCCAGCCGCACTACCACCGCGGCAACCAGCTGCTGACGCAGAACATCCCCTGGATGACGATGTCACCCTCAGGACGAGGGTTAGCCTTAACACCAGGGTTAACCCAAAGCCACAAGACCTGGCAAGAATGGATTCGTTAATCAATGAGGAACTTCCAGAAGATGCCAACATATGGCAGATCAACAGTGCCGTGTACGCTGCCGCCAGACAACTCGTCCCCCAGCAACGCCTGGCAAGCGTGTTGGACAAGGTCGAGAAGACTAAGCGGCGCGTACAAAAAATCGAGGCGAAAATTAAATCGGCGAGACAACACGCGTCTCGAATCCAGAGTGTGGTAGAGTATATAACGGCAGCTAAGCCTTTCACGCCGAAAATCCGGCGTATAACAAAACCATCTGTTCCAAACAAGCCCCTCTCGTCTGTTCCAAGAGCCACAGCGTGTTGTCGAAAATCCGCCGTCTGTTGAGAATGTCGAAGCCTTCTGGAAAGGAATCTACGAGACTACGAGTCCATTTGACAATGACACTCCAGCGATAGCACACTTCGAGGCCCTCTGTCACAGACTTTTAGAAGGGCAAGACGAAGTGTGCCTGGCAATCAGTACGGAAGAAGTCCAACAGGCGCTTGTTGGCACTAAGAACTTCGCTGCCCCGGGCCCAGACGGCATAAACAACTGGTGGTGGAAGAAATTTCCTTCCACTCACCGCCGTCTGGCTCGAGTTTTCAACTCGTGGTTGAACGAAGGGCAGCAGATTCCGGACTGGTTTGCCGAAGGGCGAACTGTACTGATCCCCAAAAAGGGGGACCTGTCCAACCCGAAAAACTACAGACCGATCACTTGCCTCAATTCCTGCTACAAGTTATTTACACGTATCTTGTACGCCAGGACTTTGAGGTCAGTTGAGCCTGTATTCCAAGAGATACACGAGCAGCGAGGCAGTAAAAAAGGTGTGGCAGGCTGCAAAGAGAACCTATTGATAGACCGCTGTATTGCTCAGGATTCTGTGCAATACAAGCGTAATCTATCAATGGCGTGGATTGATTACCGTAAGGCATTCGATACAACATCACATGCATTATTGTTACACCTGCTCCAATGCCTTGTGGTACCTGCCCCAATAGTGAGATGCATTGAACAACTGATATCACTCTGGAGAACCCGCTTCACCGTAACATCTGGTGCTCAGCGGATTTCGACAGAGCCGGTATCATTTAGGAGAGGAGTTTTCCAGGGCGACTCGCTCAGTCCTCTCCTATTCTGCATCTCACTGCTGCCGTTGTCTGTAGAACTACGTCAAACCCGCGGATACCAATGTGGATCACCCAGCAACCGGAGGCACAAGGTCACCCATTTATTCTATATGGATGACCTAAAACTGTATGCCTCCGGAGAGGGCGAACTCCAAAACTCTCTTACGGTGGTCCAAGAGTACACGCGGGCTATTGGCATGGAATTTGGGTTGGAAAAATGTGCAGTCGTCCACCTCAAGAGAGGACGATGCGGGCTATTCCCTGAAGATGCACAGCTGGCAGATGGAAGCATCCTAAGACATCTGGATGCCGGAGAGACCTACACGTACCTGGGTGTGCAACAACATCACATCCAGGACGTAAAACAAATTAAGGACACTCTCCGCGGCAAGTACAGACACCGACTTCGAAAGATTTGGTCTTCCGAACTTTCGGGAAAGAACAAGGTGTCTGCGACTAATATACTTGCCGTTCCGATTCTGCTCTACTCCTTTGGAGTAGTCAAGTGGACAGTAGATGAGCTGCGTCAATTGGATAGGGATACCCGCAAGATGATGCACATTCACAGAAGCATTCATCCTAGATCGTCCGTTCCTCGAGTGTACCTCCCACGTCAACGGGGGGGCAGAGGACTCTTGAGTCTGGAGTGCATGCATCGCAGAGTAGCGCTGAGTATGGCATGTAACATCTTGAGGAGCTCAGATCCACTCCTGCGGTTAGTGAGAGATCATGAAACCGTAGGAGTGGGCGGATTTTTATTTAAGGCAGCACGCAGGGCCGCAGATGATCTCGGTCTCGTTTTCGACTTCAGGCGAAGAGGCAGGCGAGGTGCTGATGCACAGTCAGTAACTGAGCTTCCGCCAAATCGCCTGACAACCCAAATTAAAGCTGCCGAGCAGAGAAATCTGTTCAGGCAGCACGTCGATAGACCCATGCATGGAGTGTTCTACAACAACATAGAGACACTGGGTTTATCGACAAAGCTGACCTTCTCATTCCTGAGGTCAGCAGGGTTAAAGTCGGAGACCGAGGGATTCATTGTGGCCTGCCAAGATGGTGTCATTAACACCTTGGTCTACCGCAGTCGTGTTATGGGTGTAGAGGTCCCCGACCTAAATTGTAGGACCTGCCATCAGGCGCCGGAGTCGCTCATGCATTTACTATCTGCATGTCCGATTTACGCGACTTCGGCCTACATCCACAGACATAACGCGGCTTTACGAGTGCTGTATTACCATCTTCGGCACTCCTACGAGGTAGACCAAACACCAGTGCTGCCTTATGTTCCCGGAGAGATCGAGTCCGTTGTCGAGAACGAGAAGTGCCGAATTTATTGGAACTACTCGTTCCCGACCGTCAGGCTGATTCAAGCCAACAAGCCTGACATAGTCCTCCTCGACCACCAGACCAAGGTGATGTATGTCATCGAGTTCTCGGCACCTGCTGAGACAAACATCACCTTGAAGGAGGAGGAGAAACGGACCAAATACCGAGATCTCCGGTATGAGCTCCGAGCGCTATACCCAGACTACTCGGTCAAGATGGTCGTCCTGATAATCGGCGTTCTCGGTGGGATGAGGCCTACGCTGCTCTCAGCATTGAAGACCATACCGGCCTGCCAAAAATCAGCCGAATGGTTGGCAGGCCAAATGCAAAAGGCAGTCGTCTTGGGGTCCCTGCGTCTACTTAGGGCACACGATTCTGGAATTTACAACCACTAACCCTGCGGGTGGTGGGGAGTGGTTGTAGATAATTCGCTGGCGCTTCCCCCGTGAGAATATCGGAGACACGGGAGAACCGTCCAGCATCGCTAAGGGGAAAAAAAAAAAAAAAAATAATAATAATGATAAATACCAAAACCTGGCCGTCGAAATTAAGTGTAATTGGAAGCTAAAAAATATCAGCATAATCCCATTAGTCATCTCAGTGGAAGGAGTAGTTTCGACTAGGCTCCCAAGTTACTTGGAAAAATTACAGTTACCCCAACACATCAGTAAGATTATGCAGAAAGCAACTATATTACAGACCTGCCATCTGGTCCGAAAATTCTTCACCATAGGATAAAGTGAATTCTTTCCCTAGTGTGAATGCAACCAACTGAAAAGAGAGTTGTGACATTTTTGAATAATAATAATAACAATAATAATAATAATAATAATAATAAGCACTGTTCGTAGGGTGTTCGTAGGGTGTTGGCCCATGAGCAAATCGTTGGTCGTCAAGACCTCGGTTAAATATGAATTGACTAGGAAATCCAACTATTAGCTGTGAAGAAAAAAATAATATTAATAGTAATAATAATATTGATAATAATAATAATAAAAGCCAAAATCGTGCCACTGATAATGGGAACACTGGGAACCATTAAGAAAGGATTTCACAAACATCTGGAGCAGATCCCTGGAACACCAAGCGCTTACGAAGTGCAGAAGATCGCGCTGTTGGGGTCTGCACATATACTTCGGAAAATAATAACGTAGGAAGGGAGAAGCCTTAGGAATCTTGTTGATTCCCGGCAGCAAACCGACACGTAGTCGAGAAAACACTAATAATAATAATAATAATAATAATAATAATAAGGCCGTCATCCTCAGTTCGCTACGTCTACTCAGGGCACACGATTCCCGGACCCAGTAGTCACTTACTCCACGGTGTGGGGAGTGGCTACCGGTACTACCAGCTTCCCTCGGTGAGGGTCGGAGCCACAGAGAAGGGTGACTGGTTTTTAACAATAATAATGATAATAATATTTTCATTTGAAAAATACAGTAGATATTATAGTGGAGTTAATAAGTCGGAGAAACCTGGAAAAAAGACAATTGTCGTCTATGTGCAAATCGCAAGATGACTCCTATAGTTTGTCGTTATATTACCAGAACACAAGAGGTATCAATACTAAAACAAATGTAATATTCGATGCAACAACCTCTACACAATACGATATAGTCGCGTTCACTGAAACTTGGCTCACCGCCAGTGTGCAAAATTCTGAAATATTTAACGAGAATTATGTGCTTTTTAGATGTGATCGAGACTATGAGGGGTGCGGTCTTAGCAGGGGTGGAGGAGTACTCCTGGCGGTAAATAATGTATTTGCCGCCGTGCAACTTGACATTAAAGAACAGTTCAGTCACCTAAAAAGTATAGATATTATTGTAGTAAAGGTAATAATGAGGAGTCAGATTGTGTACATATTTTTGCTTTCTTTACATCCCACCTAACATTCCTGTGGACACATATGAGGCTATATTTGACAGTATCAGCTTACTTGAATTTATATATAACTGCGATATAATAATTCTCGGAGACTTCAATGTCTCTGAGTATTCCTCATATCTGTTTAATTCGCATGCTAGGGGGAAGGTAATACCACTGATAAATTTCATTAATTTCCTAGACTTAAATCAATGCAATAACATAGAAAACTCTGACAATCGCCTACTGAACTTGGTACTATCTAATAAAAATATCACCGTCGAAAAACCAACAGATATCATTACAAAGGAAGATGTTTATCATCCAGCTTTGTTAATATCATTCAATATCAATTTTAATCCAAGAAATAATAAACAAAAAATTAACACTGTCTTCTATAATTTTCTCAAAGCCGACTATATCAACCTGTATCGTGAGCTGACCGAAATAAATTGGGATTGCCTAAATTATTTCTCTGATGTTAATTTGGCTTGCGATTACCTCTATGACAAAATATATCAGTCCTTTGATTTGTTTGTTCCTAAAACAAAACCTTGATATAGAACGTACCACATTGGTTCACCCCGGAAATAATAAAAAATATTCGACTGAAACAGATTTGATGGAAAGAATATAAAAGAAATAATGACCCAACATCACTAGAAGAATTCAGAATTCTCAGGCGAACAATAAAAGAAAGTATAGACATTTCGTACAAAAACTACTGCAATAATATTGAACAAAATATTTCCAACAACCCCAACAAATTCTGGCAATTTGTTAACGCTAAGCGAAATACATCCACTATACCTAACTATATGATTCTCAATAACGAGGAGTATAAGGATCAAGAAAGCGTTGTTAATGCATTTGCCTCCCACTTTCAGGACTCATATATACCGAGCGATGACCTGGCTGACCCAACGGAAGATAGCTCTATAACAGACTCATTTCATGTTGAAAGTTTTACAGAGTCAGAAGTATATGATTGCATAAAAAAATTAAAGCCGAAGACCACATCGGGGCTTGATAATATACCCGCATTTATAATAAGAGATTGCGCTCATGTATTTACACGTCTTTTGACCATAATCTATAATTTAGCTCTAAAAACACAAACATTCCCAAGTACTTGGAAAATGTCTAGAATTGCACCAATTTTTAAAATAGGCGATCACAATAATATCCAGAATTACAGACCTATCACTATAATAAAAAACTTTGCCAAAATTCTTGAAATGCTTCTTCATGAACATACTTCTAATTATATGAATAATCGCATCAGTCCTTTTCAACATGGCTTCACGCGTGGCAGGTCAACTGTTACTAATCTCTTATCTATTACTCAAACTATAGCTGACTCATTAGATGCTGGTATGCAGACGGACGTAATCTATACATATTTTTCCAAGGCTTTCGATAGACTGGATCATAACATCCTACTGAAAAAACTTGCTAATAATGGATTTTCTCCAATACTCCTTGAATTTTTCAAGTCTTATCCTACCGACAGAAAGCAACTCGTGCAATGCTGTGGTTACCAGTCTGTTGAAATAGCGTCTACCTCTGGAGTTCCACAAGGCTCCAACCTGGGTCCACTATTGTTTAACATATTTATAAATGATATTGGATCTGACTTAAATGTCTCATTTATGCTCTACGCTGATGATGTGAAAATCTATTCCACTGTCAAAAACGCAGCTGACTGCGATAATTTACAAGAAAATCTTCTCAAGATAAATCTATGTGTGTGTTCAGAAAACAAATTACCATTAAATGTTCAAAAATGTCATGTTATGTCTTTCACAAATAAATTGCATAGAATAAATTACAACTACTCAATAAATCAATCAACGTTATCTCGACCTGACACCATTCGAGGCCTAGGAGTCACATTCGATGATAAACTCACTTTCAAAAATCATATTAATAATCTAACATCAGAATCCTATAAAACGCTAGGCTTTATCGTTAGGAATTGCAAATACTTCACTAATACTAGTACATTAAAATTGCTATATATCTCGTTTATAAGATCTCGTGTTGAATACGCTTCAGTAATATGGTGTCTTTATTATAACCTCCATGTGAATACTGTAGAAAAAGTACAAAGAAGGTTCTTAAAGTATACCTGCTATAGAGAAGATGGTGTATATCCCGCTATTGGCTTTCCTAATGATCGAATGGAGAACAGGTTATCCATCGAAAGTCTCGAGAATAGGCGTACGAAATCACAAATAATCTTCCTAAATATAATCTACTGAACAGTAAAATAGACTGCAGTGATATCCTTCATAGTATTAACTGTCAGGTACCTAGAATTACCTCTAGGCATTCACTAACTTTTCATTTGCTGACGCCGAGAACAAACATCAAAAAGTTTTCTCCTATTAGTCAAATATGCGACAAATATAATAAAATTCAAGATAGAATTGACATATTCAACTGCAGTTAAGCCTCCATAAAAAACTGTCATAAGCTGTTTTCTTGCTTATTTTTATCTTCAATTGTTACTTATATGTCACTTATGTTTATGTGCACATAATATCGAATTACTTTGTAAATTGTATATTTAATAGTTGTATTACTTTTGTACCCATTCTGTAATTGTTTTAACACCTGTTGAATGGTTGTATATTAAATAAATAAATAAATAAATATAGTTAGTAAATATACTTATCCCCCATTTTGGAGGGTGTTGAACAAGAATGTGACGATAATTTTGAAGCTTGACCTTTCCCACCCTCTCAAACGGCTAAAAATCACCCCTTTTCTTGGTTTTCGTATAGCATGGCTCGAAATATTGGTTTAATAGGGAAAAAATATTGTCAGGGCTGTTTAACCCCCTTCAACGGACAATAAGCATCCCTTATCACGGTTTCTTAACATTAATAGCCGGCAAAGCTGCTTGGAGGAAAATGCAATTTGATAGTACAGAAAAGTACGATGACAAGGAAGAACTCTGACAGTGCCTTGTGGTTTTTCTACCCTCTAAGGAAATGGAAAATTTATATTAACTAGGTACAATCTTTGTTTAAACGTTTACACCCACCGTTTTCGAGGATGCGGAGGAAGAAAAAAATAACCGCAGGGGGTTTTGATCATTACTAGACTCATAAATTCGAAGAAAAACCGTTTGCAGTTCTGTTTCTGTCTGAAAGAAGTAAACCTCAGAGGGTCGTCAGAATCCTTTCATACCATCATCATTTCCTTGACTGTCTAATTTCATGAGATTCTCAGTCGTTTTCTTCCAAGCACAATTTGTAAAGCACTATTGCTAAGAAACTGTGATTAGGCGTGGTCATTGTCCACTTAAGGGAATAGAAAAGGTTAAACAGTCCTTACAATACTTTTTTCATGTTCAGCATCCTCGCAAACGAGGGGTGTAAACGTTTAAACAAAGAATGTAGTTGATATCACATAGCATTGTCAGAGTTCTTCCTCGTCATCGAACTTATCTGTACTATCGAATTGCATAGAACTCCAAGTCATTGTTCTCAAAGCACGCTTTGCCGGCCATTAATGTTAAGTAACCGTGATAAGGGGTGGTTATTGATCGTTTATGGGGGTAGAAAGAGTTAAACATCCCTTGCAATATTCTTTTCATGTTCAGCATCCTCGAAAACAGGGAATATACGTTTAACTAAGAATGTAGATAATATCAATTTTCAACCCCCTGATAGGGTAGAGTCAGCCCCAAGGGGTTGCTAGGATGCTCTCGCTGTCATTGCCTGCCTCCCTTAAATCACTTCTGATGGAAACAAAACCACTTTCCCGATTGAACCAATATTCTGAGCCATGTTATATGAAAACCATGAAAGGGGGTGGTTTTTGGCCGTTTGAGGGGGTGGGGGTGGGAAGGGTCAGAAAGTAAAATAACCATCAATTCTTGTTCAGCACTCTAGAAAACGGGGGTAAGTTCATAACTTTAGACGTCATTTCCATACTCGTCCGACTTATTGACTGCACTATTAGCATAAATACCTTGCTATCTTGGTCAAAGATTGTCAAAGAATTAAAGACAGCTGTCAGAGCTTATGTCGTACTTTTGTAATGATTATGTCAATCTTTTTTTGATTATCAATATATGACAAGCATCTCTGCTCCAACATACTCTTTCTTCTCTAATTTTAAATTCAGTTTTTAAATCATTTTAATTACGGATTTCACCAGAGGGTACAAAACTTCGTAGATCTAGCTTACTTCTAAGTAAACCAGAGCTTTGAAATTTTGCACACCTGTATAAGTTCGGTCACAATGCAAGATAGTATATCCCATAACGTTCTAAATCCAAGATGGCTAACGTCCCAAAATGACAGATCACCTTTCTCTCCATAACCCCCTTGATATGGGTGTCAAATGAAAAGTTTTGACGAGTAAAATTCAATAAACCATGTGACATCATTCTAAATCCAATATGGCGGATACCCCAGGATGGGATTATCCCTTTCTTCACAGCCCCCTTGACAGCTATCAAATAAAATTGTGTGTCTGACTGTTTATCTGTAAAATAACTAAAGACTAAAAGGTAAAAAATTGAATTATGTAAAAAAATATTTAAAAAAATACTTGATCCATCTTTTTGAATCTTTGTTGGAATTCAGAGATGTGATGACTATCATGATAACATATATATTCTTACAACTATAATAAAATCCAATCGGAGCGATTTACGATGCGGATTAGCTAGAACCCTTCTTCCTTCCGACTGTTTCCAACATTGAGGAAACGTTGACATTTAAAGAGATACATTGATAAGTATACATAATGGTTTGGAGATTACTACAACATAGTCACATACTTAGAAAGAAGGAATATTGTCCGGCTTGTCCACTGATTAGTTATAGTTTTAACATCTTCGGCGCAGAAAACTTCATCTTCTGAGGGATTATGAACATGTAGACAAGAGTTATTGAAAATTATATTAATTCATCATCGACATTGCATTGTTCCGGAACAGAATACGACTGTTGAGAATATTCAGCAAATCTGTTGCTAATTGTTTGAGGATCGGGAATGACATCATAATAATTATACTTAAAATTATTAGGCAAATTGAAGCTATCTGCTTAATACCCAAAATTATATTTTTTTAATAATTAGGAAAAAAGAAATATCAACTATTATTTTTGAATACTCTTCAACAAGAAACTATATTGTTTACATTTCTTTTTCTAAATTATCTCAGCGAATTAGGTTTTTATACGAAAATAAAATATGTCCAAGTCACATGTGTACATTTATACGTATCTTCAGAATACATTTTTGCTCTAAATTTTCTGCTTTAACGAAACAATGGCATGGTATGTGTAATTAAACTCAAATAAACGTCTGCCCACTCAACACTCGATACGCATTTTCTTATTATGATCTATCAAATTTAAGCACTCATATTAATAACTCGTTTAAACGAGATATTGTATATACATATCTACAGAATTGCTAACTCTATTTTTCTTAATGATTTTTAAAATGTTGATGTTACAAGTTAATGACCATAAAAATTTATGTACTGATATTATTTACTATTTCTCATATTTGGTATTTACTTTTTCTCCTAACAAACAGTGTATTGGGGTGACTAGGACATGCATCTTTCAAGTTTCTACAATTTGATTGTATTTTCATTAATAGTCAATATTCTGTTCCAATATGTTTTTATGAATTCGTGTAACATATAAGAAAAATATGAATCTAATGTTATGCATCTTATTCTTAATGGAAACCAATCTAAACCCGGCGTTTTCTTGCGCACAAACAACTTGAAATCTCCTTATAAACAAACAAAAAAGACAAAATAAGTAAATACACATTGACTCGATAGAAACTTATATATTGATATATAAACTAAATAATCTAGGCATGCGGGGAAATCTGTCTAATTTATTAACGTCCTTTTCATCCAACCGTAAAATTATTGTACAACCGAACCAACTAGGTCAGAAAATTATAATAGAGACTTAGAAGTCGTCCAAGGGTCTGTTCCTGGACGAAAAACGTTTCAAAGGCTAAGCATTTCCAACAAACAGAATGATAGATTGAAATGTAATCAATCCATTAGAACGAAACATTTTTAGGACAAGGTAGGTAAATAAATTTATTTTAGGCCTTTGTCCTCGTTTTTAACTGAATATTCATGACCGTAGGGGGTTATGTAGATACTAGTTTAATCTGCATGGTCGTAGGGGACTGTGTGGATGCTAGTTGTTGAATGAGGATTTTCAAATAAGAAATTAGATACATTTTTTTTAGGATTTTAATTTGCTAGCATAGTCAGAATTCAGGTTATCGAAAGAATACAAGGGTTTCATTACTCATAGTTTTTGTTTTAGTTCTCATAGATAGTTATTTTTTTCTGCTGTTTGCAAAATCCTATAAAGAATATGTTTTAATATAATTATGAGCAAACAAATAATAATTTACTTTTAAAAATTATGTATCTATGAACATTCATAAATTTCATTTACTGACTATATGATTGAATATTATCACATTTTGTATGTTTTATAGATGTCTCTTGTTTTGCCAATATTAGAAAGTCATTGACAGTGTTTTTATTAACTTTGTGTATTTTCTTTAACTAAGGTTTTATGATTTGCTCTATCCATTGTTTTAATGGCAAATGAATTAATAAATTCTAATAATTATTATTATTACAGACATCGGTGATTCGAAACTACGGGCCAGCAGCCTGTAACGGTCACGTTTTGAAGGAACACTCAGTACCTTAAGTTAAAAAAAAAGCATGTATAAAATTTGTGCATTTATAAGATTGTTTTCGTACGTTCGTAAAAACGTTAAATTCTAGCAGGTAAGAGACCGTATGACCTTCAACTAAGTACAGGTAGAAGGGATGTTTTTGGTCGGTTTGAAGCAGTCGAGGATCAGCTTAGAGCCGAGATATACCACGGGAGAATGGTGAATTTCACCTCTCCGATATAATTAAGTGGTAATCAAGTTGTTTAAGAAGAAAATTTAAAGTCTTCTTCATGATGAGGATTAAGTGTTTGAGTATTGCAGCTACGTTTGATGTTAAATGGTGCATCAGAATAATGTGTAAATCACAAAGTGTAAATATTTAATAGTCAATAAAATGACAGAAAGAATCTGTATTAAATAGCAACAAATTGCGTGATTAACCTGAATTAGTTGCTTTGATGCCATCCATGATAATTTGTGATTTTAAGTGCCTACCTAGTCTGTGGTTTGTACGTTTATAGGTTGAGTGCCATACGTCCATCGACGTTCAGTTGTCCAGGAAAGAAACTGTAAGTTTTTTTATTTTATGTACCAGTTGTGGCAACTCAAAGCTACGCGCATGGACAAACAATAATTTTAGTGCCGTTATGGACCTAGTTTCGTGAATGATTTTTCCTTCCCGAGTGAGATCGGTAGACAATTTGACCGCTTTTATGTTAGTCGAAGACATTGGCCACATTAATTTGATTTGTTGACAATTTCGATGTCCCAATAGGCATACATAATGGTTTAATTAGTGTGTAATCACTAGCAACATTTAAGGCTATCCAGAAAAAATTGAAAAACAGTTACACGTCGAAAGTTTTTTGTATGTCTCCCCAATTTGGGTATTCGGTTGTGAAACCTTTGGATGGTTAAAATTTAGAGTGCCATGTCGATTTATGTAATTAATTTAACTGGTTTAATCCTCGTAAAAATGCTATTTGTTGTACAATTCCTAGTAACTTTAGAGAGTAAGTTATAAGTTTTCTTAGAACGGTCATTGAGCTCAGGCCGGGTGATACAAAATATTGTATCGATTTATTTCTGTAATGCTATTTACGACTAAAAGATTTTGTTTATTTTTTTGTAACTTCGAATGTTAATAGATTATTTGTTTTAGTAGTTGTTTAATTTCATTAAGCTAGCACTCTTTAAACTTGGATAGCCCGGTGTTTCCTTATTTTGCCGGGCCAATTTATAGTTTAAAGTGAGCAGAAATTGTTGTATTAATTGTTTCCAATAACTAAAAATAAGGTGGCGCCCAACTATCGTTTTTTGTTGAGCCTTGTAGAGATGTGTATTTATTTGTTGGTAATTTCCTGCTATTAAGTATTTGCCAAGGTAAGTGACAACCAATATTAAGCCAAGCTATCAAGGAGAACCTGCACCCCTGAGATCTCTATTTTGAATTTTAATTATGATTGCGTATTTAATGTAACAAAAAGGCAAGGTTATAAGCCCAATTTTACTTGAATGGGCTCTGGAGTGAGATAGACCTGAAACAAATAGTAAAACTAGGCGGATATATTTCATGATTGCTTGCTTATGTTTTCTGTTGCAATGGCTCCTGACTTTTTTTAATTTGATCCCCTCTCGAAAAGTGAACGAGAAAGTGTAAATTGTTCTTATTAAGAGATATTATTTAAATATTTCCACGATGTTTTAAATTTGAAGTAAAATAACATTTTCATAATTTCCCAATTCAATTGCGTATTAAGAAATCTCAACCAGAACTAATGTGTAAACATATTTTTCTACAAAAATGTGAATAGTAATGTCGCATCAAATAATTAAAATACGTAAACATCGGCGAGGAAACTATGTTTAAGAAAGAAATAGATACAGTGGCTTTAAATAGCGTATTATTTACCTCAACGATTCTATAAAAAAAATACTTGGAACTAACAGTGGTTTTGTGCAAAGAAACTAATTGATTCATTTGTAGATTTTTAACAGACTTTACATTTTTTTAAGACAGACCAGGTTCTCAATGTGATATGTATATATTTCTTTATTTGTTCAACCATTATTCTGGTGATCTCTATTAAATCGATTTTAAGCGATTTCTATGATCTTTTATGTGAATTCCCTCAAGCTATCCGCTCCGTGCATCGTAACTCTAGCGATCGGGGTGGTGAAATTTGTAAGTGTGGCCCATTATTTTACGTTGAGGTACATGGTACATGGGCTTTTGATGCAAAAAGTAAAGGAATAAAAATGAGTTCTGAAAAAAGGGATTGTTTAATGGGAACATCCTATTGTTAAATTAACGCGAAACAAAAAGTTTATTTAATACTATTTTTAATGAAATTAAAGGTGATCTTTTCTCCTCTTCTGTACCGTTCTCATTAGCAAATATAATAACTATTTCTTCCCAGCTGCGTTTTCTTTTATTTCTGTCACCATCATCATGCTTTCTCATATCCCACATACGTTATGATTTCCAGAAGACACCAGATTATTATTTTTACCAACAATTCAAATTATTCCAAAGATTGTAGTCGCCAGTTACACACATCAACGATCACATATATACCAGTTTGGTATTCGCCTCCCTATATCTTCTTTATTTCATAAGAAAAGTACAACAAACCATATGTATTTGTAAATCGCTTGTGCTCTATCAAATCACGACTTAAATTGTCTCTGTGATCATATATATGTCAAAGTCAATTATTTTTTTCCAATGGTACCTATGCTATATTTTTTTCCGATTGTTGTGGAGATTATTTTTTTGCATTCACCTGTGTAAAAAAAGTATAAACTTCCATGAGAAAATTTTCGAGAAAATTAACAAAATATGATAGAAAATAAAATATGATAAAACCTTCATTCAAAGGTATTGTTTCCAGCCATTTAATGGGTAAAAATGAGACGCAGATTTTATTAAATTCTATGAATTTGTCATTCGCAATCCAAAAATTTTATCACCTTAATTAGAGTTTTACGTAATAAACATTCTCAAATTTTTCAAAAATTTTTTTTATTTACTTCTAATTTAATTTTCAAAAAATTTAAATATTTTCTCGATATTACCCCACTTTCCCTAATTAGTCTTCTTAAGTGTTAGTAGTTTCTTTATTGGCAGTTGTTATTTATTTGTAGTTGTCCATAAATTAATTTCATGTCCAATTTTTCTTCATTAATGTAAATCTATTTATAAGTATAGCATTAAATAAAACTTATAACACCATCACACAAATTTCCAATTTAACGTTGCTAGCAATGTCAAAATTCAATTGTTTCCATGGCTAACTATGTTGATTCCAAAACAAAACCTTTCAATGAAGTTTTATCATATTTCATTAATTTTCTCGAAATTTTTCTATACTTATTTACACAAGTAAATGCAGGAAAAGAATTTCTACAACAATCGGCAGAAAAAGTATAGTATACCATTAAAAAAAAAGTTGACTAACGTTACTTTGACGTGTAATCAGTTTCATGTCATTAAAAAAACTGGTAATGGGGACCGGCTAGACAAACAAAAAATCTTTATGACTTTTTCCTCTAGGGGCACTTTGAAAAAACTGACCTAGGTCAACATTTTAAATATTCTTTTAATATTAATGTAGAAAATAATTTCTTGGTCAATGGAATTGTAGTTCCCAATTATACAACTTTTAAATTGTCATAAAAAAGTGCAAATGCAAAAGGATCTTCGACCGCCTTTGATGGACCGCCTCAACCGAACTGAGGCAATTATAAAGAGGTAAATAATTCGTTATCTTTTCCTGCACAACTGCAAGCAAATAATGGCCGTAAAAGTTTAAACAGAGCCTTTCTTTACATGTGTGTCTTTTAATTCGGAACAAAATATTGGATTAATGTTTATAATTTAGAATATTTAAATGTGATTTATTAACGTTTGTAACATAAATGAGTGTCCTGGGTTAAAAGCTTACCACCTAATTATTCGAAATCTGCATCTGCATCAATTCAAAGTTCAGTACGTTGAATTAAGGACATACGTACTCCGTTCAACACTAAACAATAAACCATCAACTAACGTTGCCAATAAAGAAAAACAAAAGAAAAACTTGGTCCAAAATCCAAAACGGAATACAAAAAGAACGAACAAGTAAGTTGTGTCTGTACGTAATCAAGAATTTAACGACGGTAAAGTCAATAAAATAAATCTTCACTATAAGTACACAGCCACCCGAAATTCAAAAATAACAAAAACAACGAACGGCGGGTTGGACGTGTGTACATAATGAAACACCCACAGTAACTAAAATATTGCACAAGGGAGAGTCAGAATATTGTTTTCTTCAGATCAGATCTACTAAACACTAAACGTCGACGTCTTTCATCTTATTTACCGCACCGCTAAAGACCGCCGACATTTTATAGCTATCTACACAAATATAGAGTATCACAGGCAAACGACGATCCAAACCTACCTCAATATTCCATCAGTTTTTAAAAGATTTTATTGAAAATTTGCGAAATTTTTGTTTATTATTTTTCTCCAAAACTATGAGCTTTAGACCCCATGTTATATAAGGTTTTTTTGTTTGTCTTGTCGTTCCCTACCACCAGTTTTTTTTAATGACATGAAACTAATTACACCCTGCATATGATCACAATTTATATGGTTTGTTGAACTTTTCTTTTGAAATAAAAAGGCACAGGGGGGGCGAATACTAAACTGAATCAACCGGTATTTTCCATCGAACGAAAATGACAATTAATCATACGGCTGATTAGCAGCACATGGTGGAATGTAAACTGTATCAATTATAATTTGAGACGACTGGTAGAACGGTATCAATATCACCCTGTAATAGTATAATTTCAATACATCAAATGTGAAGGTAAGAGTTTATGTAGCTTTGTCTGTGGCTCGGCGTATTTAAATAGAAAATTACGCTAGTGAACACTGCGCCCGTACACCGGAACTATTTAAATCAATTTAAAACTGTACATAGATACAAGATATAATCGAAAAATGCCTACAACAGTGAAATTCCGCAATATTTATTTGATAAGCGCTTAATAAATCTCATTGAGGCGCACCCCTTGCCGCGTCATTTTTGTGCCAAAAGCATTTAAATGATTCTGATTTAGATTTTTTCATTCTTGGCATCCGTAATTTTTTCATATATTTTATCTTGAAACCATGACTTTCCATTATAATTCAATTACTTATATGCGGTTCACTGGCCAAACTTTCTTCTCATATAATTTGGATATGGTCCATGTGTTAAATCATAGCGCCAACACATCGTCCTGGATAAATCAATCTATTATTGTTCGAGTTACATAATCGACGACGTAAATAAATGCATTAAATTTAGCGTGAAGTTTAAGTGTAATTTAGAAGGGAATTATTACGGGAGACTTAACAATGTTAACTTTGCGCAGCGTAATCTTGCTGTCGTAGAAACGATTTCCTTTATCCTCAATGAAGTATGATTTTGTTGAGTACTGACGTCTTGACTGACAAATTAGTATATTCTTGACCTCCTAATATCCTCCTAGCCTAGACGAAGTCCTGCCTGAAGAATTATTTGCTTAGATAGTACGGTTGGTCAGAACTATTCACAACAGAAACACTAAATGGTCGGAGTACCCCAAGACACAGTCCCAGGGCCGCTCCCTTGCAGTATATTGGCATCAAGTCTGCAAAAACAATCCATTTACTGTAGAGTGCAACTATATGTAGACGATATCCAGATAAATTACTGTTCTTCGGGACATGATAAAGTGTTTGCACAGACGTGTAAACAAAATAAATTTTTATCTATCAAGAATTAGTGTCTGGTGTAAAAAGATCATCATCAAACCATCATTTTTCACAAACAAGACCCGCACCTATCAACTTTGTTTGAATGGTTCAGATTTGGAACCTATAGACTGTGCCAAAAATCTACGTATAATAATAGGTACTAAACAAAAGTTCGTAGACGATGTGGAAAATAGTCTAAGAAGTAGCTATTATAAATTAAGATATTTATTTCCTTTTAAATCAGGTTTTGATTCCAAGACGAAACTTATGTTAATTTATAGATATAAGTGACAATGCCGTGCGGTAGATTTTTTCAGTAGGATCTAATCTTCGAAATACCGCCTTATGTGAAAAGTAAGAAAAAGGTAACCCTAAATTGTGATTTAAAAACTACATTACAAAATGTCCAGGTTTATTTTCGAAAATAATTTAAAAATAATTAACATTTACTACAGTTTTACTCTTATAACTTTAAGTTTGGCAAGTTCGTCAATTACGGATGTGTAATCTACAGTGCAGCTAATTTGGATTCAATTAATATCAATGATACATCTTTAAGTTTTGTTACGCTCTTGCTTAGAAAAGCTTCTGTTCCCGCTGGCTACAGAGACCGGGAGTGTTCATAAAATCCTCAGTGCTATAATTGTATTCGGATAAAAAGTAGCTAAGTCATTTTCGCACAAATAATTTCAAACATCAAAAGATTTCATGGGTGATGTTAGCATTTGGGATACGTCATTGAATATCAGTGAATATCAGTTGTATTTAAATCTGAATCATTTTCGACTAAAAATATTGGCTGGAAATTCGTACAATAATATTGTAACATTCTGCTATTTGTATTTTTTAGTTTTAAAATGCCATATAAAAAACTGAAATTTGTGGCTTTGGGTGTTCAGAGGCAAGAATCGTTCATTCAGTGAATTAAGGGGACTATCAAGAACGTAATTAAAAAAGTTTATTTTAAATGTATTCTCCTTTGTTATGGGCTCATCGACAGCTTCGTAATCAAACTGACGCTTTTTCCATCCAGCTCTAACTTCAGCTTCAGTCGCAAATTCTCTGCTGCATTCAAGACCTTCTGCAATCTTTTTCCAATTCTTTGGCACTGGGCTAAGCCCATTCAGCCACGATTAGTTTATCATTTTACCTAACCTAACACAAAACCAAAAAAAAACAGACAGTACTTGAGGCAACAAGAGAGAATAAACTGGGACACACACTTCGTGCCAAGGTGCCGTTCATGGCTACTTTTTTTCTTACAACAAAGTAGGCAACGATAGGTTAACCCACAAAGGATTTGTAACATGACGAAAACTACAACTGTACTAAATAAAATAAACTAATTGAATTTTACGTTTAGTAAGTTTAAAAATTCATGGAATATCATTCTTAGGTGATCATTCCTGGCGATGAGGTAACAAGGAGATATATTGCATTGTGGCGATGGAATATGATTATATTGTTATGCATTACACCCCCCTATGATACGCCCATGACTAATAGTGAAATCCTTAAAAATTTGTAGAAATAGATAGAGTTTTCTGGAGTGTGGTGGAAGAAGATTCTTTATTATGTTCTAGAATAACTCTAGAGGCAATTTCAGAGTATATAAGGAGATACTTCATGGCGGGAAGGGGAAATTTGATAAAAGCGAAGTTAAAGAGTGAAAAAGTGAGGTTAAATATCAAGTAAACAAAGTGTAAAGGTTATTTTGGTTAATTAAGGAGTATTGTGTGATCAGTAAATTATTAAATAAAGTGGTTTACCCCTTGTTAAAATTATTTAGAACCTACGGATTCATACAGGGTGTTTCCTAAGGGGGGAAATAGTTTTTGCATTAATAAGGATGACTTCTACGGGCCAAAGAGGAACTAGGTAACTTGTCGTTAATTTTGCAACATGTATAGTTGTTGCTGTTACATACTTTGGCCCACTTTTCTTCCCATAGTTTTTTCATATTTCCTTTTACCACGTGATGTAATACATCAGAATGAGATAAACGAGCGATTAAATCCCCATGAATACTCTTTGCTAGTTTGTCTACTGCAATATTGCCTTTTATATCAGAGTGTCATTTGACCCATATAAATGTAACATTTTTATTAAGATGTTTTAACTTGACTTGCTTCTCCATAATTTCTACTATAATTGAATTTGAATATACATGCTTTGGTGGATTAGAAATGGCGCTCAAAAAATAAATGGAAACATTTTTGGAAATGCCTTTGAAACGTTTTTCGCCCTTATTCTGAGCTCATCAGAAAAGCACAAAGCCACTCATGCAAAATCAAGACTATCTTAACTTTCAAACTATCTGTTTATTCAAATAGTAAACTAGTAAGATGCAATAAAATTCACAGGCTTCCTCTCAGACAAAATACATTAGACTTAGCACATCACGGCAGTGCTAGTTTTTGTTAATCTTTTCAGTCTAAATATATTAGGCTATTGACTATGTAATTCACGTGAAAATGGTGACCAATAAAAATATTTTTGATAAAAATTGGCTCAGATACAGTCGTTCAAAGTTACCTACTTTTTTACTATATTGCCACTTTTTACCTTTAGTACAGGCAATGAAGGCAAAATTTTGTAAAAACCTCGCAAAAGTTAATAAAAGGATAATCTGCGGTATTCAAGTAGGTAATAACCTGTAGAATGGAATGATGCATTCTTTGCACTTCCAAGTTCTGGGGAAATTCAAAACAATTTGGAGAAACTTTTTGATTTTCGGTTTTTTTGCTCTAGCGGCTAAAATAATGAAAATACAGAAAAAAGTTTTGAACAAATCTTGTAGCTCGTCTCTTTCTCTACAAAAAAGGTCTTTACAAATGTTTGTCTTACTTAAGCCGTTTAGGAGATAAATCCAGTTTTCCACTTATAGTTTTGAGCCGCTCCGAAATGCGCGGAAAATGAGAATTCTCTGGGAGTTTCATACCACCGGACACATCGATCGATAATTCTTACTATTCAGAGCCCCTAAAAAAATGAAAACAACATAAAATGTAGAGAAAGATCTCAGCTTTAATGTGGAACTAATCACAAAATTCATACAAAATTTCATCATAGAGAAAAATGTCTTAGAAGATGGCTTAGTAAACTTTAAACAGTTCATTTATTCATATCTTTGAGTTTTATGCATCCTGCCTATTTCTCCCGTAACAATGGGTGGTTTTTCACTGCATGGATTCGATTCCACCCACTTTAACCTATATTTCGTGAAAATTTTATTGAATAATGTTAAGAAACAAATAAGTTGTATATGTGTTACTGTTTAATTGTGCATTTTCTGAACATGTATGAATAATGCAGACAAATTCAAAAAGTACTGCACGCATTTAAAGAACTGTAAAGTCATTCGAAGGAATATGTTTTATTGTACTTATAATCCAAAAATTAAGACTGTGCTATTATTATTAATTAAGATATAACGAATTGAACTCCAAAATTTGGAGGTGATTGATCGATGTGAAATATACCCTCTAATTTGATCGCAAGTCATATTTTTCCAACAAAAGTAATTGCAATAAAATGTTAATTGGATTAATATATCATTATATTAGAATATACAAGCAAAATGAATTATTATTCTAACGACTCCCGGCAAAGATATGAATAAATCTATGGATCAACTGTACAAAGTTCACTAAGCCATTTTCTGACGCTTTCTCTCTTTGATAATTTTTTTTATGAATTTTGAGATTAGTTCCATATAAAGCTGATACTTTCCTCTACATTTTATGTTATTTTCATTTTTTTAGGGGCTCTGAATAATAAGAATTATCGATCACTAAGCCCGGTCGTACGAAACTCCTGGAGAATTCTCATTTTTCGTGCATTTCGAAGCGGCTTAAAACTATAAGTGGAAAACTTGATTTATCTTCTAAACGGCTTAAGTAAGACAAACATTTGTAGAGAAAAAGACGAGCTACAACTTTTGTTGGGAACTTTTTTCTCTATTTTCATTATTTTGGCCGCTAGAGCAAGAAAACCGAAAATCGAAAAGTTTCTCCAAATTTTTTAAAATTTTCCCGGAACTTGGAAGATCGGCCTGTCCTATTTTAATTTATTTTTATATTTTATTTATTTATATTTTAAACTCATTAAATATTTCGCATTTTATTCTATAAAGTCTTACTTATACAAAGATTATAATTTAGCCACGGGTAACTTATGTATTCTGACCTGAGTACTTACATATCTTATCAACATGCTGTCTCACCTTTCGCCGATATTATAACGATTGAAAGAACGTTTGGTGTTCGATGGGTGACTGCTGCTGGGTAGGACCTGCCGTGGATGTCTTAGTTGTTCCGCCGACTCGGTTTCTCTCTCTCTCTCTCAGGCTTAACAGCTCTCTGTGTTACCTGTCCGGCTTTGATGTGCCTTTGTTACTTTCAGTTTGATAAAACCAGCATACTATGATCTCGTAGGTTAATTGTATTGAATTGAAGTTGATGAGTGAACAATGTACCAGATTTCATGAGAGCTGTGTACATTATAGTAAGAAAATATATATAAAGCAGCACAAGCCTGTAAGTAAGAACAACTAAATGCATAATTTAGTTTTGTTTAGTTTATCAAGAATGTTTATATCGCTATGTAGGGGATATTCAAGTCCAAATATTTACCAAGCAGGTATGTCCATCTAGAGAACTATTACCATAAAAATGAAATACAAATTTAAAGAAAAACATGCTCGTATCCTATTATATTTAAAAAATATATACAGACTGTCTATTTTACGAGGGCCACACCAAATATCTCGCTTAATATCTATTGCAGAAGAATAAAGTTTTAGAAACAGTTATCCCATTTTTTGTGGGCTATATTTCAGTAAAAAGAAATTTAAAATCCATAGCCTTACTTTATGAGATATATTACAAAAACCTGAAAAATAGGAAAACCACAAACGGTTATAGCTTCCTTATTTGAGGAGATACGTAAAAAGTTAAAGGAATGAAAGTTGACGGCAAAGACAATAAGAATAATAACGTGTAACAAAAAAGTCGAAAAATGCAGTTGGCTTTGACATACGCTATTGTGCAAAAATGAAAAATACATATCTCAAAGTAGGCCATGAAGCCATTAATTCCGTTATTTTTTTCTCATTCCAACGATATAAAACATGTCACAGAAATTTTAACCGATAGTGTCAATATTTAATATTTTACGAATACCACAATTCATATAATTGAATCGTAACAATCAGCTGTGCCATAATTAGTGAAAAACAGTGTATACAGTTATTAATAAATTTGACAGATTGTCACTGTTGTATGTTGTATGTTGCGTTGTCGAGTTCTAAGACAAATTTTATATCAGTAATTATGGTGTACACCAATAATAACAAATTCGATATGATTAGCATTTATTGTCAGTGCAATTTTGACGCTGAGATGGCAGTCACGGTTTACGGAGATAGATTTCCAGATACTCCGCAGCCAAATCGAACTATGTTTAGGAAGTTAGTTCAAAATCTAAAAACGCACGGTTCATTTTCAAAAAAAGTAGTAAGGCGAGCGCATGTTGCGGATAATGTAAGAAAAGTGAATAGAGTAATGAATTATGTTAACCAAAATGAGGAAACCTCTTTGAGACAAATTCAGAGAAACTGTCGCATACAAAGAGACAGTGCAAGAAAAATATTGAAAAAAAACGGATTTCGATGTTACAAAATGAGGAAAGTTCAACATTTAAATGAGGGAGATAAACCAAGGAGAGTAAGATTTTGTAGATGGTTATTAAATAAGAAAAGGAATGACGCGCTGATATGTAGCAAAATTCTTTGGTCGGACGAATCAAATTTTTTCTAATAATGGATTTTTCAATAGAAATATGCATTATAAGTGGACACGAGAAAATACACATTGGTGCAGAGAGACTGCTTTCCAAGAAAGATTTTCTACGAATGTTTGGTTGGGTCTTTTAGGGACTAAAGTAATTGAACCTTATTTTTATGATGGCAAATTAACCGCTCGTAGATACCTTAATTTCCTGCAAAACGAATTTCAAGATTTTCTTTATGAATTAACAGTGGCAGAAAGATTAAATTATTCATATTTTCAACAAGATGGGGCTCCACCTCACACTGCTGTAATATGTGCAAATTATTTAAATCAAGTTATGCCAGATAGCTGGATAGGCACCTATGGACCCATTATATGGCCAGCTCGATCACCAGATATTACTCCCTTGGATTTTTTTGTCTGGGGTTACATTAAAGACAAGGTATTTCAAACTGCCCCTGAAAATATTGAGGGCATCAAAACCAGAATTCGAAACGCATGTGAGGCAATTACTCCTGAAATGCTCCAAAATGTAATGCGTGACGTGTCTCGTAGAGCACGTTTATGTGTCAGAATGCATGGTGTACAATTTGAGCATTTGTAGTTAGAAAAATAAATACACACAATTTCTTTTCAATGTAGTAGTAGGTAGTACTGTTATACATAATTTTTCGTTTTTTTCTTTGGATGTTCGTTTTGTACTTGTATTTTTATTTATGAGATATTTATTGGTTTGTATTAAATTGTAATAAATAATTACGGAATTATAATTATTACAAAGTGAATTTTTACTATTATGGCACAGCTGATTGTTACGATTCAATTATATGAATTGTGGTATTCGTAAAATATTAAATATTGACACTATCGGTTAAAATTTCTGTGACATGTTTTATATCATTGGAATGAGAAAAAAATAACGGAATTAATGGCGTCATGGCCTACTTTGAGATATGTATTTTTCATTTTTGCACAGTAGCGTAAGTCAAAGCCAACTGCATTTTTCGATTTTTTTGTTACACGTTATTATTCTTATTGTTTTTGCCGTCAACTTTCATTCCTTTAACTTTTTTCGTATCTCCTCAAATAAGGAAGCTATAACCGTTTGTGGTTTTCCTATTTTTCAGGTTTTGTAATATATCTCATAAAGTAGGCTATGGATTTCAAATTTCTTTTTACTGAAATATAGATCACAAAAAATGGGATAACTGTTTCTAAAACTGTATTCTTCTACAATAGATATTAAGCGAGATATTTGGTGTGGCCCTCGTAAAATAGACAGTCTGTATATATGGATAGCAGTGAAATTCATAAAAATTTTAAGAAAATAGAAAAGTTATTTTTCAGGTAACCAGTGCATGTGCTTGCACGAAATTGGTCAAATTGAACTTACCCCAATTAATAACTAAATAATTCGTAATCGAATAGTAAGACACAATTATGAAAAGTGTCACCTCTAATAACGCACCACCAATAATGCCACTGAAACCTGTAAGTGATTGTAATTTAAAAATATTGGACGGAAAATAGTGAATTTACACATGAAATGAGACTAAACGAAACCACACACTGGAACAGACCAGTAATGGAAACGTGAATCGAAATAAGTATGGGACTGAATTATAAGAATATAAGAAATATATTGATTGCTTTGCCTTGTTTACTTATAGTAAGAATATTTATATTTTTCAGGGGGATTGATTTCTTGGTTTAAACGATAATTTCATTATGGGTTTTGTGCGTGAATATTTGAGTAGGTTAGCGTCGTGTCTTCGGTTACATCCTTTAATTCATAATAATGGTCATCTAAAATAATTAAACAAAGAATTGCAAAGTATATAAGTAAGTATATAACTCGTACAAAGTATATGACATCAAAGCTTTTGGAAAAGCGAAACAGTCTAAAATAATATTACGGCCGATTCTTGGCAAATAGATGCATCCAACTTGATTATTCTGCTGGCAATTATTTTCATTATACATAACCGAACATAAAAATTAAAATCCTTCCAATTTTACTTAAAAACACAAATAAAGTATCTCGTTGCCAAAAATACGTCTAGTGATTCAGAACTTATCGGGTGTGTAGGTCAGTGGTGTAGTTGTAATATTGGCATTACTAAGAAGCACCGACATTTACAGAAAAGTTGTAAAAACAAAATAGATCTCACTCGATTTTACATATATCTATCGTGAGAGGCAAGAAGAAACGGTCTCTTCTTAATATCAATTTAAAAACAGTTCGAAACATTATTTTAGAAATTATATATTTTTATTATTACATCAATTCGCAAATATTATAATATGAAATGGTTATCAATGTTTTTGTTTTAAAACTAGTTCCGGCATACCACAAGGAGGCAACATAAGCCTACTGCTGTTTCTCATTTTCATTAATTACTTGCCTGATGTACATAGTAAATCTACTTTCCTTCTTTATACAGAAGATTGTAAGCTATATCACAAAATGGTAACGATTGTACGCTGTTACAAGTCGATGTGAGTAAACTTTACAAAGGGTTGTGAGTAAACTTTACAAAAAACTTTCGTCAGAATAATCATATAAAAAAATCATTAGTCCATCTGACATATAATAATAATAATAATATAATAAACACAAATAAATAAATAAATCAGTTATCTACAATTATCTACAATTTGAGGGCAATGTTACACTAGTGGCTGTATATATTGTAATATTATTATAATAATTATTGTATTGTATTTAAATGTACACCTAAACACCTAAAGTGTTTGTTTTGTGTACATTTATTTGTGTTAACCACTAATTTTAGAATTTTATTGTATTAAATTAGAGTTGAATTAAATTAAATTACATTGAATTAAATTAGATTAGATTTGAGCAGGTGAAAATTGATCCTGTTTGCATCAATCAAACAGGCGATATTTAATTAGTTTAAGTATGCCGAGTGAGGGGCATGCACTGTAACTTTAGCATGTTTTTATTTTCTGAAAGTGAATTATTCCAAAATTTCCATAAATTTATTTAAATTGTTGTTTATATAAAGTTTCACTTGTATCTTATATTTTTTGTATTTTATATTATTTTTATAACCTTTTGGCAGTATATTATAAAATCTTGGACTATGGTAAAATACAGATCTTTGAGAGAAAGTCTTTTTGAAAAATGGAACTAGTAAGTTTTGATTTTGGTTATATCTAGTTTCTGATAAACCGTAAACATACTCCGTTTTAGGCGGATTATATTTATGCAGTAAACAGCGGTAAGTATATAAAGTTCTAACATTTAATATATTAAGTTCTGTATACAATGGTCCAGTCGAATACAACTTCCCTCGTCGGTTCATTATCTTAAGAATTGTATTCTGTGTCACCTGTAGGTTATGCAAAGCGTTTTTATATAATCCTCCCCAAGCTAATATACCGTAATTTAGAATCGACTCAACCAGAGAATTGTATACAGTTTTTAAATTTTTTTTATTTAAAATATCGCGCAATAAATAAAACTTGCGTATTAATATTTTTAATTTATTATTAATATAGTTTGCATGCTCATTCCATTTTAGATGTTGATCGATTATTATGCCTAAATATTTTATTTTTGTTGATTTTTTAATAGTAGAACAGTGACAGTTTTGTTTATTACAGCCTTCTTTGTGCAGTTTAAGATCTAGTACTTGTGGTTGATCAGCATCTGTAGCTGTGAACGTTACAAACTTGGTTTTGTCGATATTTAAACTTAGTTGACTCTGATTTAAAAAATCTCGCAGAGCCTCCAATCCACCCTCGGCTCTCCTGTATACGGCCTCCCACGATGTATCTGTGAATATTATTACAGTGTCATCTGCATATGATATAAGGTGTCCATCTAATTGGTTTATATATGCAATATCGTTTATGTATATCAAAAATAATAGTGGACCCAGGACCGTCCCCTGCGGAACGCCTGTGTTAATACTTAATGGCTCACTTTTTTTATCATCAATTTTTACACTTTGACTTCTTTCACTTAGATAGTTTCTTATTAAGTCTAAAGAAAAACCTCTTACACCAACGTTTTCTAATCTAGTTATGAGTATATCGTGCGAGACCGTGTCAAAGGCTTTTGCCAGATCTAAAAACACTGCTAGACTCTTTCTGTCTTGGTCCACATCAAATATAATTTTTTTCGTTAAATCTAAAATTGCATGTTCCGTTTGTCTATTTCTCCGAAAACCATATTGTTTACTGTTTAGTACCATGTTTTTTTCAAAAAAATCAGTCAGTCTGCTTTTAAGGCTTTGTTCAAATATTTTTGCTAAATTGTTTATAAGAGAAATGGGTCTATAATTTGTTAATTGTGTTTTTTTCCCTTGTTTATAAACTGGAGTAACTATTGATTCTTTCCATGCCAGTGGCAGCTCACCATTTTTAAAGCACAAGTTTATTATATGTACAAGAGGTTCAATGATATAATTGTGAAATTTTTTAATTGTACTTACTTGAATTCCATCCGGACCTGGTGCCGAGTAATTTTTTAATTTAGAAATATAAATTACAAGCTCTTCTTTACTCACAGGTGTCAGATACATGGAATTATTTATTTGTTTTTTACTTATATTCTTTTTTATATTACTTTTATTTATATTTTTTGCCATATTAGTGCCGATATTAATAAAAAAATTATTAAACATATTTGATATTTTTGCCTTATCTTCAATCAGTTCTCCCACTTCATTCTCTATCAAGTAATTTTGCTGTTTTCCTTTCTTTTCGTTATTTGTTGCATTGTTTATAATTTCCCAGGTCTTTTTATAATTCCCATTTACCTTATTTAGCTTATTTTTGTAGTATTGATTTTTTGTGATTTTAATTAATTTATTTAGCCTATTTCTATACTGTGTGTATTCTATTTTAAGATCATATGTAAAATTTCTTATTAAATGCCTTTTCATTTTATCCCGTTTTTTTATAGATTCGATGATACCATTTGTAATCCAGGGCTTGAGTTTATAGTCTGTTTTTAGCAGAACCGTCTTTGTGCTTGCGGCTATGTAACTTTTAAATTTATTTATAAACATATGATAACTTATTTGCACATCACTAGCAGTTATTACACTCTCCCATGTTTCCACCTTGAGTAAATTACCAAGTTTAATATCGTTAAGTTTATTGTAGTATTTTTTTCGCATACTCTGATTGGTAGGATTTTGAAACGACATGGATGCCATAATTGTAAAGTGGTCAGTTAATGAAGTTTCAATTATTAGTGGTTTTATATTAATTTCTTTCATTCTAGCACTGTTTTCTTTCTTTATAAAAATGTGATCTAATAATGATCCTCCAGCTTCAGTTTCACGAGTTATTTTGTTAATATATGACACCCAGCCATTTTCTGCTAAAGAGTTAGAGTATTTATTTACATTTTTATCAGTTTCGTTTTTTAAATCGTAATTTATATCACCAATGAATATTTCAATTTGTTTATTATTTAAGTTTATTAGATAATTACTAAGGTCATTAATATATACATCGGGATTTGTACCTGGTGGTCTGTAAGATGCATTTAATCCAAAACTTATATTATTTACTGCAAATTCCAGTCTCATTAAATTAGTTTCCGACAATTGTATTACTTTTTTGTTACAAATTAGATTATCTTTTACATAAACAACAATACCATCCGCCTTGTTATACTGCGATTCATTGTAGTATATATTATAGTTAGGTATACAAAAATCATTCAAGGTATTTATTCTCCATGTTTCCGAGAGTACAATTATATCAATATTTTTTAAATTAAATTGATTTAGGCAGATTAGTAATTCATCGAAATTTTTATTTAAGCTTCTAATATTAAAATGTATTATATTGAGTTTATCACCTGTTATCTGTTGCACACATTCCTCAACATTTTCATAAATTTTTGTGTCTATTTCCACCTGCTCTTGTTCCAACACATTAAATAAATCCAAAACCATGTATAGATAAGAAATATATAAAAATAACTATAACAAACTCTATTAATTCTGGTAGTGCTTATGATAATAACAATTATTGTAATTCAATTTTAATTTTTGTGCCTCCGGTACGCCTAGTTTCTTAAAATCCTATTCATATCTTCTACAGTCTTCATGTATATCTTCTTGCCATTTAGATTCGTGACAATACGGCCTTCTTCTGTCCACACATTAGCTTGGCCAAATTTCTCCTTTGCAAGTTTTAAAAGCTCGAACCTTGGTTTGATTAGTTCTTCAGCTATAACGATTTTCTTTCCTTTTAGTTTCCTCTTGTTATAAAAAATATTATTTCGTTCTTCCATATTCTCAAATTTTACCAAGATAGGTCTTACTTTCTTTTCATTTTTGTCTAAGTGGCCAATTCTATAACAACTACGTATTTGACAGGAATTAATTCCCAACATGTCATCAAATATCTTTGATAAAACTGCATTTAGATTTTCATTGGGGCTCTCCGGGACATTAAATACTCGTAATTCGACAAGTTTGGCATTTTGTTCAAGATCGTTTAACTTAGATTGCATATATACATTTTCTGGGCCGCCTGGTATATTTCCACTACTTATTTGCTGCTCTAAAGCATTTAACTTGGTTTTTATCTCTTTGTTATCTGAGCTGAGCGTTTTATTTTCTTCTTCTAGATTATTTATTTTTTCTTGCATTGCATCTAATTGCTTATTTATTTTATCAAATTCAACACGTAAATTTTTTACAACCATAGCCGATATTTTTAAAGCAAAAGACTCCATAAAAGTCTTATCAGTAAGTCACTCTTTAACTACTTCTTGCGATATGTTTTTATACTCTGTTTCTTGCGCCTTAGTTAAAACCATGTTTATAATTGCACAAGTTTACTTATTGAATTCAGAAATCACAATTGCACTAAACTTCAAGATTTTCACAGAAACGAGTCCCGACCTTATAATAGTGACTTACTCAAAACTTTAACACTTTTCGCGCAGTCTAAACAACTGTATTTTGCATTAAACACCGGAGACACAAAATTTCCGTCTACTCAACGTAGAATAACATTTGACTGTAAATGTAAATGAGCTTTCAATGTAGTGATTACAAAGTCAAAACTCGGAGCTTAAAACGTTAGGTTTTATCGTTGGGAACACAAAATTTTACTAATTTAGAGTACATAAAGACGCTTTATAATAGCTTTGTTAAGTACAACCGTAATTACTGTCAATTTGTATGGGCATTTGTCTATCGTAGTCTTACTAATTCAAAATAAGTTGATATATATGACTCAATTGCTCACTATAATGAATTGGTATGGTCCTCGTGTTTCAGCTCACTTTGTGAGTAATGAAATACGGGGATGTAAAGATTGTAAAATGAAGTACATTAGATTTAGTTTTAAAATGTCCACATAGTTAAAGAAAATAAAAAATATTAAAATGGAAAATGGAATGGTATTTAGCATAGCTACGAATCACTTGAGCGGAGACGTGGTCATTCTTTTTAAAATATACAATTACAAGCAACTAATTGTTTTTCTGGTACCTCCTGGTTTTCATCAAAATTACCAATTAGTTCATCTATCCAAATAAATATTTATGATTTATCTTGTGTACCACAGTTTAGAACCAATATGTATATATCTAGTCCCATAGTGCGACTTTGTACGTTAAGAAACCGTAGTGAATTATATTCTTATGTGTTTATTCCCCTTAGTAAATACCAAAAACAGTTGGTTCGAAAATTATAACACGAAAATAATACTAAAGGGGTAGTGGGAGACCTACCCAATACGACAGCAAAGGAAACGAATGTTTGGTTATGATGTGACTTACCAAGAAATCAGATGTTTTCTAGTTGGGACTAATTATCTTTAAGATAATAATTAATAATAATAATAATAAAATTGATTTGCCAAATGATACATGTGATAAATAATATAGTTAATACTTAATAATAACAATATATCCAAAACATATATTTTTTGTATGATATGTAAGTGACGGGGTGTAATAAAATTATGTTTTAATAATAAGTTTAGGGGCAAATAAGCGAAGCAAGGGCTAATAGTGGCGTGTGTGAGTCGGACGAATGGTAAATATTTTGGGCCGGAATGAAATTACCTCCCCCCCCCCCCCGTTTTCGAGGATGCTGAACACGATGGCGGTATCAGAATTTCTCTTTGGGGTTGCACGACCCCTCAAACAGGCCAAAAACCACCCCCTAAAGGGGTTAAACGCCATTTAATAGGTTTCCCTTCAGAAAATAGTACTTTCCTCCCGTTTTCAAGGATGCTGAGCACGGTGGTGGTGTTCCCCATCGCGTCCGACCACTACCAACCCCTCCACCGGCCAATACTCGCCCCCGAAAGGGGGGATTATTTTTTTCGGATTATCAGCGGCAAATATATATTCCCCCGAGTTTTCAAGGATGCTGAGCACGGTGGTGGTGTTCGTAATCGACTCCGACCCGTACCAATTCCTCCACCGGCCAATAATCGCACCCGAAAAGGTTTTTTTTTTTCGGAATATATGTTTCCCTCTTCTCCCCGTTTTCGAGGTTGCTGTTTACGGGAAGAATAATCTTATTTCTTTTCTTGGTTGTAATGTCCTTTGTTTCCCGTTCATCTGAAAAAATATCATCAAATACCGCCAGTAGGCCTGTTGAATAATTGTTACATACTTTTATTTTTACATATAAACAATTGTGAACATTTATTGCGTTGCATGAAATCAAATTGCTACAGTGTCTTTTCTTAAATTACAATAATTGATACCTAAATATAACGTTATACTACTTAAAGCTAAAGTCCGCTTACAATAAAACATATTTTTCGTTTATACCTTATCTCGAATAATTTAACCTACGCCTCTTATAAGTAGAATTACAAGGTTGACGCTCTTCGAAAAAAAAATTCACCCTTTTCGGGGGGAGTATTAGCCGGTGGAGGGGTCGGTACGGGTCGGACGCGACTACGAACACCACCACCGTGCTCAGCATCCTTGAAAACGGGGGGAATATATATTTGCCGCTGATAATCCGAAAAAAAAAATCACCCCTTTCGGGAGCGAGTATTGGCCGGTAGAGGGGTTGGTAGGGATCGGACGCGATGGGGAACACCACTACCGTGCTCAGCATCCTTGAAAACGGGGGGGAATATATATTTGCCGCTGATAATCCTAGAAAAAAAATTCACCCCTTTCGGGGGCGAGTATTGGCCGGTGGAAGGGTTGGTAGAGGTCGGACGCAATTACGAACACTACCACCGTGCTCAGCATCCTTGAAAACGGGAGGAACGTACTATTTTCTGAAGGAAAACCTATTAAATCGCGTTTAACCCGTCTAGGGGGTGGTTTTTGGCCTGTTTGAGGGGTTGTGCAACCCCAAAGAGAAATTCTGACACCGCCATCATGTTCAGCATCCTCGAAAACGGGAGGGGGAGGTAATTTCATTCCGGCTCAAAATATTTACCATTTTCGCGTTTTTTTCCTACTCACACGCGCCACTATAACGAAAGTAAGCTTGTACATGAGCCCGTGTCGAATTTAGTTCTAAAATTAACATTTAAGTGTCAATATAATTAAATAATAAATATAAATAATATATCTAAAATCTACGTACAGCTCATTTAAGGACTTAATAGAAATATAATTCATAAACAATTTAATATAATTGTTTATATGTACTTTCATAACTTAGAAACAGGAACGAAACTAACCTTGGAAATGGCTATACAAGTACACACCAGCAGTAATGAAAGGCAGAAAATAGAGTTTTTCTTATCTTTTTAGTAAGTATTTTTTCTATATATTAATTGATGTATTTTTAATCTTGGTGTGACGTATAGTCACATATTACTGTGTTGGTGTTCGAATTCTGAACAACTTAAGATCGAAAAGTCCGATTGTATTGAAATTCGGACAGTGAGTCAGTGTTAGTGTTTTGTTTTTCAAGATATTATTCTTAAACCATATATTTTAGGGCAAAAAATTGTCTGAACCAACACTTTTTGCAAATTGGGGCCAGTTTGCAAAAATAGTCTTTGGAAAATACTTCTCCGGCACGCCTCTGGCCAGATATGCAAGTTGGCAACAAATTTGTGTTCCAATAACCTGACAGATATGCGAACCTAGTCTCGGTGTCGGTGTAGCGTTGATTTTCAGTTCCCGCTCCCTGATATTTTTATTCTAGGCTAAAACGAGTGAGACAGACTAAAAATATGCAAGGCTCCCCATGATCATCTATTGTTTTATCAGTTGCAAACTGGACCTTCTAGAAAATTAAAACAGTGTGGGTGTGATTTGTCTGTGACAAATAACATGGTTGTGTTTGATAAGACGCAGACGTGCTGAAAATGTTATTACTGTAGTTAAAGTTGTCTATGAGGGAGTCAATTTTATTAGACTCGGCATTTATTTGCATTGGTATATTGCTTGTTTTCAAAATTTTGCTATTTGAACGAACGACTATCCAGTCCAAACCCAGTAACCAATTTAATTAGGGGGTTTACGACGTCTACAAGAACTTAAATATTGAGGTTGTTTCTTGTAGTTTTTGGGTCATTGCAATTGATTTCTGGCTACACGGACACTATACTCCAGTAAATAAGCCGGAAAATGTCTAAAAATTGGGAAATAACACGGATTTTAAAAGTTTCTTCTGCGTTGTGTTCCTGCAACCCTCAGGATCATTCGTCACCACTAACATCTTTGCGGAAGGAAAATTTCGACCTGGAAATCTCCACTTGGGGGTTTTCGCGGTCGATGATCACAAAGTCCAATTTGGAAAATTCATAATGGCGGGCCATTTTCTAGAAAAAATGTGAATGGATATTGTGGCCTGAACATCTGTACTTGGGGGTTTTCGAGGGCGCTGATTACGAATCCTAATTTGGTAAATTCAAATTGGTAGACCGGAGGTAGAGTCAGTTTCTCAAGAAAAACTCTTTGTCGTTTTTGGGCTGAAAATGAATACTTGAGAGTTTTTGAAATCGCTGATCATGAATTCGAGATTCAATTTAAAAAATCGGTAAAGGTATTTACACAGAACTTCCCTCGTTATTTGTGCATGGCGGTCACTCTAAAAAATTATTAATTACGAAATGACATTGAGAATAATAATCGGAACATAGTTATCAGTATTATTACAAAGAAAACTTGACAACTTTTGGTCAAAAAAATATACAGAGTGTTCATCCAACAGCAAAAGTTCAATACTAAATAACAGGTGCCAAATATGGAAGGCTTGCGCAAATACCTTTACAAATGTCCACCATGACTAAATCATTTCTTGGGATGACCACCCTGTACATTTTTCAATAAAAGCATAATAGGTGCATATGCCAAATATTAGTGCCATCTGTTACATTTTCAATCCCACATTCACGTAATGGAGTGGAAGTATAGTGGTGGTTAAAAAGTTTTCATTTTTTTTTTATTTTTCAAAAATGTTCGAAAAAAAAATTTCAAAATTTTTTTCTTCTGAAATAGATTTAGAATGTCATGAAACGTAGAAATTTTAAATTTGAGCATAAAGGAAAGTTTCCTTCTATTCTATAGTAGTGGTAAAAAAAGTTTACAAATTTAAAATTTATGTGTTTTTTTAAAATAGGTTTAGAATGCCACGAAACGCGAAAATTTTAAATTTGAGCAAAGTGAAAGATTTTTCCATCTATTTTAGTTGGCGAAAAAAACTTTCAATTTTTTTTTCTGAAATATGTGTAGAATGTCATGAAACGTGAAAATTTTGAATTTGAGCAAAGAAAAAAAATTTCCGACTATTTCAGTGGTAAAATTTTTTCAAAAATGTTGGTAAAAAAAATTTTCAAAAACATTTTTTTTAAATAGGTTTAGAATGCGATGAAACGTGGACATTTTAAATTTGAAGAAAGAAAAAATGTTTTCCATCTGTTTTAGTGGTAAAAAATTTTTCAAAAATGTTGGTAAAAAAAATTTTCAAATTTATTTTTTTTATAGGTTCAGAATGCCTTGAAACGTGGAAATTTTAAATTTGAACAAAGCAAATTTTGTTTTAAATCTATTTTATTCCGTTTAGACGGTCCACCCTGTATATTTTCCAGTGAAAGTTTAACCATTTCCTCGCTGACAGTAGGGTCAACTACCTACCAAATTTGACTGCTCTCCGTCAAGTAGTTTTTTAGTTATGATTATTATTATTATTCGCCGTCTTGTTTTGATCTGTTTATTATTGTTTACATTGATTTCCATAGAGACCAAAGACTCGATTTTTAGTTTTCGATACCTGATTGGGAAAAATTGTGCGCTCAATTCGTTAAAAAAATCTGATTTTTTCCTAATTTAAAATACACAACTATTTTCTGTTATCGTATCTCGGACGTCTAACTGAAATTATTTACATTTTCATAATGGGCTTGTTCAGCATTTTTTTTTTATTTCACAAATCGAAAGTGCAAGTATAAATTAATGGATCTGCAAAATATCAGAACCTTATTCGCACGTTTAGTATCTTAAAAACTATTACAAATTTCCATCTCGCGAAAATGGGGCGTGGCCAGGCGCTACGTCACTATACACATAGACTCGGCGATCTCAATAGACTTGATGCTCCTTATTGGTTATAATTATAAGTGTTTTCGAAGTATTGTTTGTTTTGCTTACTACTTGACAGTAGGGAAGTACAATTTGGTGAAATGTCAAAAAATTACAATTTTCTCTCGCTCCTGCCAGAACGAATTTTCGATTTCGACCCTGCAATTTACGATTATAATTCATTGCCGACCTTCTCCTTTCCGTAGACACATAGAACGAACTTCCACTCGACGTATTTATTTAGTTACCAGCGTTTAAAAATTCCATGTTTTTCGACTTTTCAGGTTAAATTTGAAAGGTCCCAGAAAGCCATTTTTCTTACGTCACTTGCGTATAGTGACGTCACAAATGAGCGCTCGGTTTTTGCAACTATTACTAAATTCAACTCATTATATCTCGAGAACGGAAAAAGTTAATAATACGAAATTTTAAGTGTATAATGAGAATATCGAGTACTACATGAAAAAGTAAAAAAACCATATAAAAAGAATATCATGGAACAAGCCCATTAGTGGTATAAAAAGTTCGGTACAAGTAATCCCATCAAAGTGCCGCACTTCTTACGGCGGGATCACAAGTCGGGTATTACAGTTTCTTATTATTTCTAATATTCGGAACTATAACATCCATTGACCCTGAGAAATAGTGGTCTCAAATGTTTCCTACCTTAACATTAAAATATTAAACCTAGGTCAGTTTTTTTCAAAGTGCCCGTAGAGGAAAAAGTCATATAGGTTTTTTGTTTGTCTAGTCGGTCCCTATTACCAATTTTTTTAATGACATAAAACTAATTACACCTTGTATTTCGATAAAACTATGCTATTTAAAAAAAATGGTAAACCATCGTAAAATACTTCTACTTAAATGGAAAACAGAAAGATATGGATATGTTGAGGGCACTAATATGTTTCAATTATATTCGATATCTTTCGAGGTCATAGGCATTGCTCACTTATTTCTCCCCACTCTGTATATAACAGAAACAACAATTTATTGCCGCTGCTACTTTGAAATGATAAAATGATGAATTTTGAGGCTTAGCATATATTTGTGAAATATTGATTTTCGGCACGCAATTCTAAGAAATTATTGTATTACATTAAAAATTAATAACGTAAATATTTCCCTATGAATATATACAATGTCAATATAAAAGAACATAATTTTTATAAAAGAAAATAAATATGTGATGTTTTCGTTTTTTTTTTTTAATTAATCAATGGAAACTATTCGAGATAAAAATAACAATATACATATGATCTAATCGTCTGACTGTATCGTGAGCATCTATTTTGACAGCTTTATTACAGATTATGTAAGAAAATTGTATATTAAATTTAAATAAATAAGTCCCATTTATTGACGTTGTACATGGAAAACAGATATCTTTAGTTGAGGAAACATTGATTCTACATGACTTTGATATGCGAAGTCATGTAGAATCAATGATATTCCTCAGGGTTCTGTGTTAGGGCCTTTGCAGTTGATGCTATATGTTAATGATGAGACGGCGACGTGGATAATATGCCATTGAATTCGTTGACTGCAATACCGGGTGAGTCAAGAATTGCGCTCGCCCCGATATTTCCTAAAATATTTGGAATAGAAAATTGAAATTTGGAGGCCTTATTACACGACTAAAATGCCATATTTTTAATAAAAAATCAAGTTTGGTGCACATCCGGTTTGACCGGAAATGCCCACAACTTTCGATTTTTAAATGGAACACCCTATATATTTTTACATTTTTGGAATCTAGAGGAAATTTTGAATACAATACATCCATTTTGGTCACTTTTTGATAAACATTAAAAATTTTATAAAAAAATCTATTTCTGAATCCAGAGTGCTGTGGTGACCAAAATATATTTTAGTTTGTGTGCTACGTTACTATAAAAATAAAAAGAGCAATATGATTGCATTACTTAATTCTCTAGAGGCGTTTAAAATTTTTAAATGTGATTTTTACCCACTAACTCGGTTTTTTTAAATGGGAATTTAATCGTTCACCAACATTTTTAAATACCTCATTTTCATACGAATCTAATGATACCAAAATTTTGAAAATCCGCTCAAAAATATTTGAGATTTCAGCCAAAATACAATGCAACCAAGCTTTTAGAAACATGCGGCTAACAGATAATAGATTAGTGGGCTTTGGAAACTAAAATGGCACATTTCTGTGTAAATCTGGTAACCTAATAACATTGGAAAAATCATAGTAGCCATTGAATGTAATAAAACAATATCAGCTGTCAGACTGACTCGTGTAGTTATAGACAATCTTGAGCTATCAAACATTTAATAATTGTGAGCGCAAAGAACGTTACAATTAAGTTTAGCATAGGTATGTGGAGGTAAACACAATTACATCCACAAGGGCATTTGCAATAGAATGCGACATCAGTTCGGTTTTCAGAGTTTTATTTAAATGAATATAAATATCGGGCCTATAAATAAATAAAAATCAATTCCGTTTGAACAATTAAACTTAAACTAGGTAACAGTAGGTATCTTTAAAATAATTAATATAATTAAACCATAAATTGACATTTATAGATATTGTTTAAAATGTCCACCATTTTTTTCTATACCCAATTCGGCTCTGCGTACAGTTGCTTGAATGGCTCTACGCAATTCAGCCGGCGTTATTTCATTAAGAGCCCGTACAACTTTATTTTGCAGCTCTTCACGGGTATTTGAAGAAGTTTTATAAACTTTATTTTTGAGAGTGCTCCACACATAATAGTCGAGGGGTGTTAAGTCAGGTGACCTAGGAGGCCACCTGATATGACCTTGATTTGCGATAAGGCGTTCACCATGCAAGTTGTTTAAATATTCCATCACTCTTCTGGAATTATGTGGGGGAGCACCATCTTGTTGGAAAAACAGATTTTGTAAATAGGCAAGAGGAAGTAAGTCAAGAAATTCTGCTGTCTGGTTTTGTAAAAAGAATAAATATCGTTCGCCAGTAAGTGTTCCATCAAAAAATATGGGTCCAATTATTCGATCTCCAAGTACTCCAAGCCAACAGTTAAACCCAAATATTTCCTGAATATTCCCCCGACCTACCAACCTCGGATTTTCTTGAGCCTAGTACCTAGTATTATTTCTGTTAAAGATACTAAATCTACTTTCATCTGAATATAAAATATAAAAAGGAAAACCTGGGTTTTGTTGTGCTGCATTTAAGAACCAGTTGCAATATACTAGCCTGTTTCTTTAAAATTCTGCAAACCGAAGACTGACTAATGTCGCATTCCATTGACAATTCCCTTGTTGATGTTGTTGGGTGTACCATCACAAATCCTAATACATCAATTTCTTTGTCCTCACTTACAATAAATGTTTGATGGTCATCTTGTTGATTGGGTTCGTTTCTTAATTCTTGTTCCACTCTGGCAAACAAGTGTCTGCTTGGATGGCGTCTGTTGGGATATCGTTGCTGATACAGTTCTGCAGCTGCAGTTGAATTTTTGAGACGCTCTCCATATATCAGTATCATATCGACCTTTTCATTTCTACTAAAATTATTCATTTTCTTTAATTTTTACTCAAAGAGAGTTCCGCAACGCTTTATTTTGTATCTATCTGACAACTGATATTGTTTTATTACATTCAATGGCTACTGTGATTTTTCCAATGTTATTAGGTTACCAGATTTACACAGAAATGTGCCATTTTAGTTTCCAAAGCCCACTAATCTATTATCTGTTAGCCGCATGTTTCTAAAAGCTTGGTTGCATTGTATTTTGGCTGAAATCTCAAATATTTCTGAGCGGATTTTCAAAATTTTGGTATCATTAGATTCGTATGAAAATGAGGTATTTAAAAATGTTGGTGAACGATTAAATTCCCATTTAAAAAAACCGAGTTAGTGGGTAAAAATCACATTTAAAAATTTTAAACGCCTCTAGAGAATTAAGTAATGCAATCATATTGCTCTTTTTATTTTTATAATAACGTAGCACACAAACTAAAATATATTTTGGGCACCACAGCACTCTGGATTCAGAAATAGATTTTTTAATAAAATTTTTAATGTTTATCAAAAAGTGACCAAAATGGATGTATTGTATTCAAAATTTCTTCTAGATTCCAAAAATGTAAAAATATATAGGGTGTTCCGTTTAAAAATCGAAAGTTGTGGACATTTCCCGTCAAACGGGATGTGCACCAAACTTGAATTTTTATTGAAAAGATGGCATTTTAGTCGTGTAATAAGGCCTCCAAATTTCAATTTTCTATTCCAAATATTTTAGGAAACATCGGGGCGAGCGCAATTCGTGACTCACCCGGTATAATCAACACCGAGACTAATAATGAATTCATTTGGTATTCAGTGAGTTGGTAGTCCTCATTGCTGGAACTTTCAATTTATGAAAAAAATATCTTCTCCAAGATCGAGTTCTTAAAGTCCTGATTTTTCAGGACCTGTTTCAGTAGAATTTTTAATTAAATAAAATTTTCTGAAAAATATTGTTATTTCTGAAAATATTCTTTTCCTGCTTTCTGGCCTAGGTTTTTCTTAAACAACATGACTTTTCTACTGACGCTTGAAAACAATTATTAAACCGAAATATTTTTGAACTTTATATTTGACATTTATATACCTATTATTTTCATAATAATTATAAATTAAAAAGTTGGATCAAGAAATCTAATTTCGTTACTAAGGAATGTTGGCCCAGAAACAAAGTTTTCGCCAGAGAAAAATTGGGGGAAACGTCTGATATAATTGAATCTTCTGATGTAGAAGAATCAACTGCTTTGGCTGTTCAAGCTTTGCTACCAGTAACATCAAAAGCTAAATATGAAGATGCTTATCGGCAGTTTGACGACTGGTGTAAAAAAGACGAGTCAGAATGATCATTTATAGTATATTACGTACCATGAACTGTAAGTGATACTTTTCAGGTCGAGAATGTAGGGCCGAGGTTTCCTAAACATTCGAGACCTGAAAAGTCACTAACTGTTCGTGGTTAGTAAATAGTTTTTTGTAATACCTGCGAAAATCAAAGAAAAGTAATTAATGAGTTAAATTTGAATTATTGACAACTACCTGTCAAAATTAAATTTTAATATTTTAAATAAATTAGGTATATCGTATATACTAGAAATTAACAAAAGAAAGCCTAACAAGTCGTTGAAAAGTCAAGTTTGACAAGCAGTTTTTGAGGAAATACTATTATGGATATCGAAGAAGCTGCAAATATTGCTTGTACATCGCTTCTACCTGGGAAATCTAAAAAAAGGTACGAAATCACATATGACGTATTTAGAAAGTGGTGCGACGCTAAATATGTGGATATTCATACCAGTGAGGCGGTTTTACTCGCATATTTTCTAGAGAAATCTAAAAATTTTACATCTCCAGCCAGCTTATGGTGCGAATATTCCATGCTGCGGTCAACCATCTCCTTAAATGATAATGTTGACATTTCAAAATATGACAAATTAAGGGCATTTTTAAAAAACAAAAATATTGGATATCGTCCCAAAAAAAGTGAGGTGTTTACTATAGAACAAATTGTAAAATTTTTGAGTGAAGCATCTGACCAAACATATCTGATGAAGAAGGTCGTTGCTATTATGGGAATTGCGGGAGCCTGCCGCAAAGATGAATTATGCAAGGTAACAGTAGACGATATTGTTGATAAAGGAAGCGTAATACTTATCAAAATACCTGATTCTAAAAATCACCTTTCAAGAAGTTTCACTATCGTAGACAATGACAATTTCCACTGTCTGGAATTATTCAGAAAATATATGAGCCTGCGACCAAAAAATTCAGAAAATAAAAGATTATTCTTGAGATATAAAAATGGGAAATGCGTTAAACAACCAGTTGGGAGAAATATTTTCGCTAAAATTCCGTCTGATATTGCAACATTTTTAAATTTGGAAAATGCAAAAAATTACAGTGGACATTCGTTTCGCAGAACCTCGGCAACTCTTTTGGCTAACAGCGGAGTCGACGTTCTTGCGTTGAAAAGGCACGGTGGGTGGAAGTCCTCGGCAGTAGCAGAAAGTTATGTGGCGGAATCTTTAACGAACAAAATACAAGTAGCTAACAAGATTTTCAACATTAGCAACCTAGAAGCCGGTTCATCTCGTCAAACATCTGATAATGATCTCTCGGATAATATGGAGAATACTCCACTAGATGATCCTGAAGTAATTAAAGAAATACAAAAAATTTAACATCAATTTTGACTGTTGATAATATGAATAATTGTACTTTTCACATTTCCATAAATAATAAAGATGCTTAAAATAATATCTTAATTTTTGTGTATGCATGAAATGTTTGGTTTCAACGATAGATTTTTTTTACCTAAAATTTTTGTTGATCTGAGCAGGTAAATAATAACTAGTACGTAATATTCAGTTTCAGCCCACGTCGGACTGTAAGTGAATATTACAGCCGTGTAACCATGGCAACCAGTAAATGAATTGTAAGTTCAGCTTACTCTAATAAAAATTTGTTAATAATGATCCACTTACAGTACAGGTATTACAAAAAGAATATATATTAGCACATTTCAAATAAATATCCCGAGTCTACAAGAGCTCCACATTGTGGAGTCTACTCATCGTTGATGACAAGACTATCAATGAAAAGAAATATCGATGTGAAGAAACTTGTAAGCAGCTTTTATTAAACGAAAATCTCTGTAAGACAATTATCAAAGAAATTGAGTGTTTCATCAAAATCAGAAGTAGAAACATTCTTAAATAAAGCGGACAACATAACCTATTTGATGATGAAAGCAAAACTTAATAATGTCTTTACATTATCCAAATATTATAGGTTTTTGCTCATTATTGTAGGCAGTGTTGATCGCTGCGATTAGTAGAGCATGTGGACGAGAAGAACTTTTCTTTAGCTTCAGAACATTAAAGAAATGGGATCATTTATTTCTTTTAATAGATTCCTAACACAAAAACAAATGGGCGAAGAGAAAGTGCGAACTTTGTAGAAATGTTTGGAAAATATTCTTCTCTGCATTCGTCACCAATTATTGAATATTCAAGATTCCTCATCAGAAAATGTACGAGACAATGTGTTGGTAATAATGCCATAAGCGGCGTATTTAGACAAATTGCAAAATTTCTCAAGTTGCCGAATTCTTCCACCTATATCGGACACTGAGAAGAACATCTGCTACGATATTGACTGTCGCAGGAGCAGACATTACCACTCTTAAAAGAGGCATGGTGGATGGAGAGCATTGAGTGTGGCAGAGGGATATATGGAAAATTCCATTGGATATAAACTTCATGTAGCATCCAAAATATTGGTCGTAAAAGAAGAACCTATTAATGTAAATACTAGCTATGCCTCCACTTTTGCTAACGCCTGTGCTGGGATTTCATTTACGAATTGTAAGAAGTCAATTTGATTTGATTGATTGATTGATTTGCCAGCGTTAGGTGGGCATTGCTGCCAATTCCGGTGCATGGAGATTTGTTCCACCACGCAGCCCGATCGCCCATCGATCATCCCACCGTGTGCCGGAACAAACCCCGGTGCTTTTTTATACCGCCGGACCAGCTGCATACGCTGGATTGGACATTGGACATGCTTGTTGTCAGCAGCGAGAGCCGCATGACGCATGGGGTAGGAGTATAGGATGGAGCGTGTAGGTGTTTGTGAGATGTTTCTTCTTGTTTTCCTTCTGTCTTCATCGGATGGAAAGTGTAGGCGTTTGTGAGATGCTTCTTTTAGGTTTTCGTGCTTCTTTTTACTTTCAGGTTTTTGTGATATGCTTCTTCTTAGTGTCTGTCTGTGATCATCTTCTCTCCTATTCTACTTCTGAGTTTTCTGTTTCTTCTGTTTCTGAGTCTGGCAGTGTGTATATCCTTGATATTTCTTTATTGTATTCCATTTTTTGTTGTGCCAGCTTTTTCCAGTGTGTATAATCCTTTCCTAGTTTATTCATAATCCTCTCGATTGTTGTTACCCATGTGTAGCATGGCCTCCCTATTTTCAGTTTGTTGCTGTTCATTCGCAGCGCTTTCTTCTAGTAGGTGTGTCGAGTCCCGTCTTTGGACGTGTCCCCAGTATTTCATTGCGTATGATTCTATTCTTTTGATTATTGTTCTTCCCTCTAGTAATGTTGACGTTTTCTGTCGTTTTTGTGGTTTTCCTGTTTTTGCTAGCAGTTGGATAATGTCCCTTTCAGCTCTCCTCAGGCTTCTTCTGTTGGCCTTTGTCGTTGCTGCGTTTTTGACTCCATATATCATCGTAGGCATTATGATGGTCGTGTATAACTTTTTGGTTAGGCACCATGGTGGTTTGTTGTCCTCAATGAAGGGTAGTAGAGCTCTTGTGACTCTGTAGGCTGTTTTGATTCTTTCCCTTACTGTTTCCCTCCTTTTTAGTTGATTCGTTAGGTATGTTCCTAGGTATTTCATTCTATTCGTGGTTCTCAGGGTGTAGTCTCCTATTTTGTATTCTTCCCCACTTGTTGGACTTGTTTTTGGCAATGGGTCTCGGACCATTATTAGGCTGTTCTTGAAGTTTATTTTGATTCCAGATGAATCCAGATGTGGTGTCATGTTTCTTAGAAATTTAACGATGTCTTGTTCTTCCTCGGTGATGATGAGTATATCGTCGACGTATGCAAGTACCATGGGGGGCTTTATCGTTCCATCGTTTCCATTGAAATTCTGATTCTCCTTTATTGTGCTTTCTATCACTTGGTCCAGGACTGTGGTGAATAGTCGGGGGGATAGGGGACATCCTTGTTTGACTCCTATATTCTTCATTTTTGATTCCGTCGTCTGTCCAAACCATTGTATTGCAGTGTTTTCGTGTAGGCATGCTTTTATTATTCTGTTTATTAAGTAGTGCGGTACTCCCCTGTTGAGCAAAGTGTTGACTATAGCCTCATGCCTTATGGTATCAAATGCCTTTTGGAGGTCAATTGAGACTATATATAGTTTTGTAACTTCTTTCCACTTTTCTTCCAGGATCCGTCTGGTGGTGTACATATGGTCGTCTGTTGATCTACCCTTGATAAATGCCGTTTGATAATCTGGTAGTTCGCCGATGTATTTTTCCATTTCTCTGAGGAGGAATTGTGCGTAGTATTTGTACCCTACACTGCAGAGTGTTATTCTTCTGTAATCGTCCACGTTTTGTGGTGATTTGGTTTTAGGGAGCGGTATCTGTATGGTTGTCTTCCACTCCTCAGGCAGGGGTGTGGTTTCCAATCATGCGTTGGTGATGATTTCTAGGGTTAGCTGTTTTATGTTGTCCGGTCCATAGTATACTAGTTCGTAATTTGTAAGAAGTCAATTTTAATATTTATCATGATACAAAATAATATGTGTAGGTATGAGTATTACCGAATTGTTAGTTTGTTCTAAAAACATACAACTTTTCTAGTGCGGAAATACCTTTTTCTAAAAGTCGAACTTTTCCTAACTATAGCGGAATAAATAATTTCAAACTAAAAAAGTTCTAAATATGTCTATTTACTGTGTAGACCGCCAAGATTTGGTTATATTTCAAACAATAATTTAAAAGGTAAAACCGACTTTACACGTTTCTGAATTATAGACAAGAACCACTTGTTCAGCCATATAAGAACACTTTTTCAAGTACCGCAAATCCAGTCGACTGCTTGTTATTTCTTGATAAATTAATTTTCTTACCACTAAATTAAAGTGCGGTATTTCAAGTTAGATCATACTCGTGCTATTTTTAAAGTAAAAATGTTCAAAAATAAATATCTAATAAAAAACCAAGATATAAACTGTTCTACTTGACATTGATATTTGAAAATTTCACGTGACGTCGTCAATGTTAAAGTTTTTATTTCCTCGGAAAACATTTAAATTATTTTTTAATATTAGGTATTTAGGTTGTTACTAGAACCTTATAATACTCTGTTTCTACACCCTTAATCTAAGGAGTAGTGATGTGTAATTTAAGGTTGTAAGAACATAATCTCACTCACATATCATCTAAAAATACTATATTAACTAAATCGAAAAGATAAACATGGAATTGCTTTATAGTTCTATACTGATTGTGACAAACGCATCCCCATTTCTTCATTTAGAGGTATTAACAATAGTAGCAAAGAAATTAAATTGAAAATCGCTGAAATGAACAACTCTCGTACTTACTAGAAGTAACATAATGGGTTCTTCATTATCTCCAATATTAAGTAACATTTTCATGGAAAATTTCGAGGAAAGTAATATTAATAATCTAGCTTATAAACCCATTGTATGGTGGAGATATGTAGATGACATTTTTGCTATATAGCCTTATAGCAAAGAATGTTTAAGTAATTTTTTTAATCAGATTAACGAAAAAGAACCTTCAATTAAATTTACAATAGAAATAGAGAATAATAATGAGTTACCTTTCTTAGATATTTTAATTAAAAAATTAGATAACACATACCAAACCAGTGTGTATAGAAAACAAACACACACAAACAGGTGTGTTAAGTGTTTGTACGACAGGGCCAAAATTATTTCTTCAAATGATGTAATATTAAGGAACGAAAAACAATTTATAAAAACTGTCTTATTAAATAATCAATATCCTGAGAGTTTTGTTGATAGTCAGTTATTGAACATTGATAGTAGAGAGAATATACTATCACAACTTGAGGTATTTAGGTCAATGGCAGTAATTCCATATATACATGGTTTATCGGATAAATTACGAAAAATTGGGAACAGGTTTTCCGTACGAACGGTTTTTCAAACGGGCTCCACGCTAAGATCGGTTTTATCAAGAACCAAACCTCCAAATATTGTTCAAAGTTCAAAAAATTGTATTTATAGTGTTCCGTGTGAGTGCGGAAAACATTACGTAGGTGAATCATCTAGACCTTTCAACGTAAGGCTTGGTGAACATAGAAATTACGCTAGGAGGGGAGAATTTGAAAAATCCAAAATTTGTGAACACGCGTGGGATAATAATCATAGAATTAAATGGGACTCGGCTAAGATTATAAAAAAGAGAGCAACGGAACTAAAAGAAAACTTAAAGAATCCGCGATTATTTTATTAAACGAGAATAGATGCGTTTCTAATTATTCAATAAATTTTTGTACTAGTTGGTTACCCATCCTTAGAGACGAAGTAAGTAAAAATAAGATAAATATAATTTAATGTCTCAGGTGACTATGGAAATACATAAACAAAGAACTGTCATGGTTGACGGCCAAAAAAGTTTTGAGAACGGAAGTAGATTCTCTTCCGAAACGTTAACTACCTATAGCTTTGATTTTCAGTTTTTAGTTTATAACATTGTTCTAGTTTATATATGTTTAGGTGTGAGACTTTTTGAAACTGTCAAGTACTCAAGAACCAACCTCTGTCTGATCCGTTTGGCGCAGAGGTTTTTTCATTAAAATTTTAAATATTTTTCTGTGGCAAAATACCCAATAAAAAATAAGAAAATCTGAATATGCCACAAATAAACAATTACAGACAATAACATAATGCATAAAATAAAAAATCTACCTATATTATGTAGAGTAAGTTTCTATCTATTCTAAGTAAAACAAATGTAACTAAAACTACTAATTAACTCATTTTATTTTCAAAAAGGGAACCTCCATTTCTAAAGCATGTATGTGCTCTGTTTCGTATTTGGGTAGTGGTGACACCTAACCTCCTTTATTCCCTTACTCTGGCACCTACTTTGTTAATTCTCCTTACAATATTTTCACGGTCGGCTATCTGAACCTAAAAACTAGTTTTTCATTCGATCCCAGACATGAAAATCAAGGGGCGTCAAGTCTGGTGACCTCGCTGATCACAATATTGACCCAGTTCTTCCAATCCAACGATTAGGAAATGTTTCGTCTAAAGGTGCCCTCACAGTAAGTTGGTAATGGGCAGAACACCCGTCGTTCTGAAGTGTCAGGCTGTCTCTTAAACTTAAAGGTATGTCGTCTTAAAATATCTGGCAAATTCTTCTACAAATCTTTAAATTCGGGAAGAAACGGCCAATGAAAGTTCTGTCATTTACCGCTGCCCATGCATTAACACTGAACTTGTATTGAAAAGAAGTTTGTTTTTTCATGTGCGGGTTTTCATCAGCATCAGCCCAATAATGAAGGTTATGAAAATTTGTTATTAATTCTTGAGAGAACTTCGACTCGTCTGTGCACAAAATACTTTTAAGAAAACGTTCGTCTTCCAGATCGGCGTTCAACACAAAGCGGCAAAAGATCAAACTCACCTTCTTGGAGTCCCTGAACAGTCGTGTAGTGTAATGGATGTTTTTATTCAATCCTAAGAGTTGTCCAAATTTTCTGTATGGACAAATTATTGATCGTATGAGAACGTTTGATTTTATTTTAGTATATCACAAACAGAAAATTGTATTAAAATAGTATTAAAACAATCACCGATTTGTGGCTGAAAGAATTTATAATGATTTTGTTTAATTTCCTGTCTTTATAGAAAATGCAATGTCTACAAATATGTTTCCTTTTTAGTTTGGCTATCGGACTGCGTGTTAGAGCGAATTTCCAGATTCAGAATCAGGTGTTCCCCCTTTTGTAATTTACATTTACGATAAATGTTGAAAATGATGATGGTGCTACTTGTATAAATATTTTAGTTTCTGACGCCCTGTATACGTTTTCTTCTAAAAAATACGTGGACAGTATTATTCAGGGTGTGCCGAAAAGGCACTAAATTTTGAGGGGTTAAAATTAAAATTAAAATTAACATTGAGATTAAGATTAAGATTAAGTTTGAGATTGAGATTAAGTTTGAGATTGAGATTGGGATTGGGATTGAGATTGAGATTGGAATTGGGATTGGGATTGGGATTGAGATTGAGATTGAGGTTGAGATTAAGATTAAGATTAAGATTAACATTAAAATTAAAATTGATGGGAAATCTGGATGTGAAAGTAGTGATTTTCTTTATTAGAGTGGCCATCCTATATAAATAAAGAGGATAGTTCTGTATTAATACCGTTAACGATTTTTTTACTTAAGCGCGTAGTCATGATGTATTTCGGCCAGGGCGAAAAAATTGGTAATAGTTAATTAAGTAATTAAGTAATATTAAAAACGTGTTATGTATGAAATAGAAATGCACATTTTGTACATAAAATAAGTCAATATTTGCATATTTTAGAATGGCAGGGAGACCAAACATCAAATATCTTTAGAAATGTATTATTATTGTGTGACTGTTGAAGGCAAAATGAAGATCAGAATAAAAAAGCTTGTGGGGTCTTGCCAAGAAACAAAATTATTTCACTGCATTTCACCCATTTTTATGAAGAAGCAAGGTCAGTAAGCACGCAGACGAGCATTTCCAAAATAACGATAAATATATAGAATCACTAAAATTAGAATTGTTTTATTATAGGATAAAATAAGAGAGACATTGGTTTCCTGCCAGATAAAAATTTTGGCAAAATCCTAAAACTACTAAGAATCAGGAATGCTGTGACTTATCTCAGACTGAATCATTTGTTACTCAATTTTGCCCCGTAATATTTTATTAGGTATTATAAAATTATTTCTACACGTGATTTAAAAAAAAAAGTATAAACTTATTTATATACAGGACGATGGACTTCAATGCCCCAGAAAGCATACCAAAACAAAACGTTGATTTGTTATCAAAAATGTATACTAAAATATACCCAGTATTAACTTCATTGTGAACACTAATCAGAGATATCACGAACTTGTCATGATTTGTCCTCTTTTTAACCGAATTTTAAAAAATTAAATGGGGAGGTTCTCAATTATAATAAACTTCATTGTGTGTTATACATGGAGTATTTACACAAGTCAGAAATAGTATTAGAAAAATCAGACAAAGAAGTAGATTACACTGGCATTTAATATTCAGTAGTAAAGACTTACTAAATATATCTAAAATAAACAAAATAGATTTTTTAAAACATTGAAATTAAAACTGTGGCTAGAATTTAAACAAATGCTGCGAAGACAATTGACAAATACCAACAATAATAACAATCAACAAATATTAAAATTAGCCTCCATGAATTAATTCTTCTCGGAGGCTTTGAACTTATGCAAATTAAGTTGTTTAACATCCGTTGCCAGGACATTGTACAACAATAATCCATAGCAATTTGTTCCATTGTGTTTTATTTAATGTTAAAAAAATTAATAAATTATACTTATTTTGTGCTGACTTCGTATTGAGTAGCTATGAATTTGTTTGTGAATATAGATATGCTGATAGGCACCTGTCATTACTTAGGTTTAAGTTATTTTGAAGTTTTTTCAATCTTGTTCACATTCTATTACACAATAAATTTTCAAATCATCTGCGCACATAAGACTCTCTACATTCAGATTAGCTACAATATCTTTTATAAAAGCAGCAAACATAAGCGGCCCCAGTATGTATCCCTGGGGAACGCCTGATGTGGCCAAAATATCAAAAAAATTTGGTACGTAGTAAACTAAAACCGCCGTTTACTAGTGGAGCAACCCTTGGACCAAACTGTAAGTTTTTGTTGATTCTATTTGTGGTTGCGGCAAATGTACATTGTCTACGGATGACATTTTACGATGGGGTAGACTGTGTTTTCGCCCGCGTTTTGATTATGTTAATAATGTTGATAATGTTAATGTTTGTTGATTTTGTCTATCCAATTTTTATGATCTTTATCGCCTATCTGTAATGCTTTGTGTAACCATGAAGTTAATATAATATATTTTATTTCGCCCGCGTTTTGATTATGTTAATAATGTTGATAATGTTAATGTTTGTTGATTTTGTCTATCCAATTTTTATGATCTTTATCTCCTATCTGTAATGGTTTGTGTAACCATGAAGTTAATATAATATTTTTTATATAACAGTTTAGTATTTCTTTGCTCTACATTAATATACTCTGTGTTTCCTTATCCGTCCGGGTGTTATATGCTTTTGTTTGAATTTATTTAGTAAAGTCGCTTAATCGGATAAGGTGGCGTCCATTATATTTTTTGTTGAGTATACAGGGTGATTCACGTAAACCGTTCATTAGAAGTTTAGGGACTTGTAGCGCTAATTTAATTTTGAAAATTTGGTTACTTCCATAGTTTTTTATGCTCTTTTCAATAAAAATATTTTCATTGTCATTGCACTTCCGCTTATACCGGAAGTTACCATCAACTTCGTTATTTTAAATAGAATAATATATATTTTCTTGCATTTTTGAATTCTACTGGTCATTTTAATAGGACTTTGATCATACTACCATATCCCTAAATCTAACCCTACTCGAGATATATTGACTTTTCAGAAAATTTGTGTCTTGACACCGAGTAGTTTGAAATTTGCTGTCTCTAACATAATGAAAGTGAAAGTTACCATTTATACAACACAAATAGTGGAACTCTTAAGCTTCCTAATCGTGCTTTGAAAGTAACCGAATTGCTTACAGGGTGGTCAGAATTTACTGCCAATTTTGGAAAACTTCAAACGTCAAAAAGTATATTTTTTTAAATGGAACACCCTGTATATTTTTACAGTTTCTGATGTAGAATTTTATTCTGCATCGATTTGTATTGGCGTTCCCTATACTCATCTTTTATAGTTTTTGTGTTATTGATAATTTTGTATTTTAATGCGCGAAATAATAGAAGTATGTGCTGCTCTTATAATAGTCTGCTGTGGACATGGCATTTGTTGCAATTAATAGCATCTATCAAACAAAGTATTAATGTCTTACAATAGTTGGCTGTGGAAATGACATTTGTTGCAATTAGTAATCTATCAAACACGTCAGTGTTTATAGCGATCTTATAAATAAGTTTGGTAAAGGGTTATCAGTCATGGAGAATAATAGAAATGGATATTCAAACAATGATATTTTAAACTTATTTTTTATTCACCGAGAATGCCACAGTGCTAGTATAACCAGAATTTAGGTTATCGAAAGGATGCAAAAATTGTAAATCAAAAATTTTACAAATAGCTTTTCTTGTAGTTTTCATAGATAGTTTTTTCTTCTGTTTGCAAAATCCTATAAAGAATGTTTCATTACAACAATACCCAAACAAAAAATAATTCACTTTTAAAACCTATATTGATTATTTACAATTTGGCTGTGAACACGATTGTATAATGACCTCGAATACCTTAGCAAAATTGCAGATACCTGTTATAGGTCTATAGTTTTCAGCCCTGCTCCTGTTATCTTAAAAAAAAAACAGGAGATAAACGATCTACAATCTACGATAAATGCAGGAATATTATCTGGCTCTTTGGAAATGATCGATAATGTAAGGGAAAAATGATGACCAGTCATAAGAGCTAGTGAGGGACACGTACGTTATTGAAAAAATAATCTTTGTAATTTTACTAGATCGTTAGAAGTTTAAAACAAGTTAATTTTTTGAAAAATAAAACTTTGTTTTATTTTTTTTTTCAAGTTTGAAATTGACATGAAGCTCGGCACAACATACTGGAATTAACTTGCGTTAATTCTGCGTTTTAGGAGATTCCTTGTTAGGAGAAAACAAGAAAAACATTCCAATTAATATCCGTTATTTTTTGCCGCTGCCTGTATAAGGAACTCTTCGAGATTTACGAAGGATCTATTGAAGTTTCTACTGGTGAGAAAAATTCTCATATCACTTTCGTTATCTCCCATGCTATAAGGCCTCTTTTGCCTTGAAGCATGGTAGATTAATATCCCTAATTGTGTACCAGCTTTTGTACTATGTATTCACTAAAAGGACTAAAAAAAAAATGTTTGGAAACAATTTTATCACCTTAAGAAAAAGCAATTAAAAATTTGGAAACAACGTTTCGCCCAGAATTCCTTTTAATTCCTAATATAGATAATTGCTACTGATATGGGTGAAAAGGCGTTATTTGCAGATTTTAGAAAATATACACAATGTACTACTCTTTTAAATATACTTTTCTCTGAAGAGTATATAAATTACTTACAAACAAGCGCAAAACATACTAAGTTTGATTACTTTTACTTATGAGCAAAAATCTAAACTATTTTTTAAGTCTAGTATACTCTAAAAATACTAAAAATATGAGTGTTTACATTAATTTGGATTCCTGTTTTAAGTGTTGTTTTCTGTTTGGATAACAGAATTAGTCATTCAAAAACTACGACACAGTAGTTATATTAGATTTTAGGATGTTTTGCTAATTTGATGTTATTATTATTGAGGTTATGTGAAGCTAGGAACTTGCGGCGGACACAACGTCCTATCTTGCCGGCTAGTAGGAGACTGGAACTTAAACGGATGCGCAAACATTCCGAGCTTAATAAGGTGGTGGTACAATACATCTGCCGTCTCTTTTTCTCCTCTTAGAACTATAGCGCTTTTTTAGCTCACCTCGGAGGCGTTGCCAGATGAATCAAGAAAACATCTTTCTCCTGAAAAATCCATGTTTAAGTTTCTACAGTACATTTTACTTTGTAGATTTATTCAGTATGAATAATCAGTATTGTGATTAAAAAAAAACCTACATAATAAAACGTCCGGGTACTTTCATTTTAGAAAATAATAACAATTTAAAAATAATTAACATCAGCAACCTACAATTCATATTTACTCTTCTAACTTTAAGTTTCGTTTGACTCAATGAATTCCTTAGATAATTTTTTATTAACTTTAATTTAGAATAGCTTTGTTTCCCGCTGGGTACGAGACAGATAGTGTTAATAAAAAGAGTCTACCCAAAAATTTTCCCGTAATATTTAATAATAAAATGAAAAGTATTACAGCAAACCATAAAGCCAAGAATACTTGAATCTTGGGTTCTTTAAAGACCGGTTGTCAGTTCAACTAATTCTCTATGTAGTAAACTCTCATAATTTGTATTCCAAATCTTAAATTTATTATCAGTATGGAGAAAATCATAAACATAAAATCATTTTAAAAGGTAAAAATAATTAATGCCAAAACACAAAATTAGCAAATTATTGTGCCAATACAGGAAATATTAGTTTTAAATGTAGTATCGTGGTACATATAAGCAATTTGGTTCTATAAATTAGGCAAGGACCCAAAACAATTTGTAAAATAATGTTTTTAATTTAAATGTGTTTATCCTCTTATCGAGTTTTGTAAGTCGTTAGGCTAAAAAGTAGGTATTTAGGTGTATACCCTATAGCACATGGACGTCCCAAAAACGTCCCAAGGACGTACTCACAACACATGAAAACGTCCCGAGGACGTACTTTACGACGTAAGACGTACCGAGGACGTTTGTGGGACGTTCCGTCTCAGCAAAACGAGGTGTCCCGAGGTCGTCCAACCCAGGACTTATGTGGGGCGAATGTAGGTCTAGAGAGGACGTCCTGAAAATGTTGTTGAGACATACTATGCAAAACATATAGATACCTCCCCCTCCACCACTTTTAAGGTGTATTCACAGCAGAGGGTATTTATGTTCCTTTTTGGGTTTTCTGACCACATGCATTTCTTTCGAAACAGAATCCAGTGATTGGATTCTATTTCGAAGGGAATAAATGTGGTTAGAAAAGCCAAAAAAATAAAAAATGACAATATATAATTACCATCTAGAAAAATTATTCAACATTTTATTTCTATTGTGCTATTGAAAAATAAGTTGACATTTGTATTTTTAAAAAATTAATTTCTTACTCTACAAATTCAAATGTCAAGTGTCAAAAGTACAATTTTTATGGGATTTAAAAGTTATATATTATAATACCTAGTACAGTATAATATAGTTATATATACATTAAGTCATATTGAATATTACATTATAAGAAATAAGAGAAGTTTGCAATAAAACGTAAGATGAAATGTATATCTCACCTTCTCTTAACGTTTTGCACACTTCGTCTTTTTATAATTATCTTAGTTTATATTATTCTCTAATATTCTCTCTTTTTTGACACCCTCTCTGTTCTTTCTTTTGCCCTCTTCAATGACGATGCAATAGCCATTTCGGTGTCCTTCCAAGGGTTTGAAGCGTTAGCGACTTCAGCAGCCCCTGCGCAAATAAAAGAAAAATTAACATTTCAGATGAAATCTTGGCAAAAAGCATTAAGACTAATATATGCCACCTGATGGCAAGCTTATATTTAAAATAAATAGTTATAATTTTCTTGGTGTCCTATTTAAAAAAAAATCACGGTTCAAATGGGAACATTTTTTTGTTTAACCGACTTTTGCATTTGAAAGGTTTCCTTGTTCATATAAAAATTTTAAGAACACCTCTTTATATGAATGACCGATTCTACAAATAATACCAAAGACTGAGAGAAGCAGAAATATATGTTGTGACTAATGCTACCAGATTAATAACATTATTATAAGTTTAACGTTATATTTTTTGCCAATATCATTACAGAATTCAAGTAAAGAAAATGGCTATGGGTTAAGATGCATTAGGATTTACGGTTAGAAGCAGGTTTAGTAGGTTGAACATTGGTGATGTATAAAAGTTTTTGTACGTATGTACAGCGTAATTTCAGAAAAAATATAACAAATTGTAAGTTACAAAATTGTAAACTTTGCTCAAAAAGTACCTTTATTAATTCTTTCCTTATATTAATTTACTGAAATCCCTAAATATGTTTTACAAGTTTATTGATGTTTTCTGTCAAATGTTTTTATTACTCGATGTATCAAACCTTACCCATTACAAATTTCATCACCTCCACTTGTTCATCAGATATCGAACCATATTTAACACTTCGTTTAACACACTGAGTAGGTACTTTTTCTTTTCAATTTTTTATAGTGTTTAACCAACAATCTTCTTTTAAGTGAATAAGTTCGCTCCATGATAAACAACTAAAACCTACATACCCAGGTTCACAGGTGATCTCCCATAGAATTTTAACAGAGCCAAATAAGGAGGGTGGTAGTGGTAGTATTTATTATATATAGGCTATAACCTACACATAAGCAGCACCAAATTTATCTACAATAAAATATAGATCTAAATATTTATATATTAATAAATCAATTAAATAGACTTACCTATTTTTGGTACTTTCTTTTGTAGCCGTTAAAAGTGACTATAATAGTGGGCGGATGAAATAAAAATGATGCAATGCAATAACCATAAGGCTGCCAAATTGAATTCCCCATAGTTTGACAGCAACTAACCGAAATTCCTACATCTCAAACAAAACGACATTTGGCGGGAATTTTAAAATAAAAGCTTTATAGGAACTTGTTTTTTGTTATACATTCCAATATTTCCATTGATTCTCATTGCGATATTTTCGTACTAAATTATAGTAGCACACTAATATAGAGGATAGTAGTATAATAACTACACTGTACTGTCAAAAAGTACAAATTAATTTGATTTAGCAAGATGAAAAAAATAGTTGAAATGAATATAAGATTTCTGAAATCAGAAAAATCAAATTGACAAAATTTAAATGGACCATGAAAAATGAAAATATTTTGTTATCAAAAGTAATTTTGTTAGTAAAACTTTTTAAGGATTTTAATTGTATTTTTACACTTTTCAATTTCCTTTTTTAATCATGTCCTCATCTGTTAAAAAAAAACATCACTCCTAGAGGTTATTTCACAAATTTGTTTAGATTTGTCTTGACTAGACTCTAGCAGGATGTCCTTGAAACGTTTTATTCAGAACGTTTTAGGGACGACAGCAAACGGACGTCTTTGGGACGTACCGTATAAACCCGGGACGTTCAGACCTAATGAGGACCTAAGTGTACGTCCGTCAGTCTGTCTGTCTGTCTGTCTGTTGGTGCATTAACTAAAAAGCTACTTGACGGAGAGCAGTCAAATTTGGTAGGTAGTTGACTCTACTGTCGTCGATGAAATGGTTAAACTTTCACTGGAAAATATACATGGTGGACCGTCTAAACGGAATTAATAGTGATGAATAATTTGAAAATTATTTTCACCAATATTTTTGAAAAATTTTTTACCACTAAAATAGATGAACATTTTTTTTTCTTTGTTCAAATTTAAAATCTCCACGATTCATGGCATTCTAAACCTATTTAAAAAAATATATATTTTTTGAAAATTTTTACCAAAAAAATATTTGGAAATTTTTTTTTCTTTCTTCAAATTTAAAATTTCCACGTTTCATAGCGTTCTAAATCCATTAAACAAAAACTTGAAAATTTTACCATTTTTTAAAAATTTTACCACTAAAATAGATGGAAATTTTTTTCTTTGTTCAGATTTAAAATTTAAATGGCATGGCATTCTAAAACTATCCAAACAAATTTAAAAATGTTTTTGAGAAATTTAAAACAAATTTTGAAAACATTTTTAATCTATTTATGACTACTATAGAATATATGAAAATTTTTTTTTGCTCAAATTTAAAATTTACACATTTCATGACATTTCAAACCCATTTCGGAAAAAAAAAATTGCAACATTTTCTTACCATTTTGGAAAAAAATTTAAAACTAGAATAGATTTTTTTTTGCTCAAATTAAATTAAATTAAATGTTCACGTTTCATGACATTCTAAACCCTAGTAGCACCAATGTTGCACCAATATATAATCCATATAAGACCAATATATGAATATAGGACGAATATTCATATATTGGCCCTATATGGATTATATATTGGTCCAATATGTTGTGCTACTAGGGAACCTATTTCAGAAAAAAAAAATTGAAAATTTTTTTCACCATTTTTGAAAATTTTTTAACCACTAAAATAGATGGAAACATTTTCTTTTCTTTGCTCAAATTTAAAATTTTCACGTTTCATGGCATTCTAAACCTATTTAAAAAAAACATGTAATTTTTAAATTTGTAAACTTTTTTTACCACCACTATAGAATAGAAGGAAACTTTCCTTTTTGTTCAAATTTAAAATTTCTACGTTTCATGACATTTTAAAGCTATTAAAAAAAAAAAAAATTTTACCAACATTTTTGAAAAATTTAAAAAAAATGAAATTTTTTAACCGCCACTATACGTCCACTCCATTACGTGAATGTGGGATTCAAAATGTGACAGATGGCACTAATATTTGGCATATGCACCTATTATACTTTTATTGAAAAAGGTACAGGTTGGTCATCCCAAGAAATAATTCAGTCATGGTGGACATTTGTAAAGGTATTTGCGCAAGCCTTTCATATTTGGCACCTGTTATTTAGTATTAAACTTTTGCTGTTGGATGAGTACTCTGTATATTTTTTTGACCAAAAGTTATCAGATTTTCTTTGTAATAATAGCAATTACTATATTCCGATGATTATTCTCAATGTCATTTCGTAATTAATAATTTTTTAGAGAGACCGTCATGCTCAAATAACGAGGGAAGTTCTGTGTAAATACCTTTACCGATTTTTTTTATACTTTGCAGTAACCTCCCCCATTTCTAACCTTCTGACATCTGATATAAAATGACTACTGACAAACATAGCAGTGGAATAACTAGCCGGCTGGTCGCAATCCGCCCAATCCTGCGCACACCACGGCGCTACGCGATGTGGTTGTCTGGTTGGCTACGGATCACGATCCGGAGAGACGATGTTGTATTGTTGAATTTTAACAAATTGTCTGATGATGATGATGATGGAACAACTAGCAAGACAGCAACTTTGTAAAATTAAAATAGTTGTTCTGACGTCACCAAATCGGTGTTTAAAGCGCGCTCTAAATTGCACATTTTTCATTTCTCTTCTCTGTGAATTAAAGCTGTATTTTTTTAAAGGTAGTTATTTCAACAAGTACTTAACCTACTAACCGACCGATGATTACATTTATTTTTTTAAAGTCGGTTAAGTATACTTTAATTTTTTTTATATTCCCACATAAACTAATATGCCCTATTCACCAAATTCTCAAGCTATCACGATGGTCAAAAAACTATTCCATTCCGAAATCAGTCTCGAGAGTTTTTCCAAAGAGATCCAGTACCGACCGAACGTTATTCAACTCTGGCAACATTGTAAGGTTTTCCGCTCTTATTTTTGATCTGTTTCTTGAACGGATGTTATTATTCCTTCGCATCGCTTTGTTTAAATGTATTTTTATTGAAATATATTTAGAGAGTGTGACGTCGTGAAGTTCAATACCAAATATTCGCTGATGGAATAGTGACGTGCCTGCTAATAATTTCAAAGCCAACCGTGCATAATAACATAAATCTGTCTATTAAAATTTAATATAAATTCCGATAATGTTTATAAAATTGCTAAGTTATGTATCATAAAAATGGATAGCAAAGCTTATATATCCTTTCATGCTGAGAGATATTTCCTTCAGGTTTGCATAAATGAAATCAAATTTTCTAACTTTGGACATCAGATTGCAATAAAACAAATTTTAAAAATTTGAACCATCTCCAAAAATGTTAGTTACTGAAAATTTTGAAATGTGGTTTCAATAAGATCACTCGGGCATTTGTAATACCTGTCTACTGATTATACTTAGTTATGGATCTTTTTTAACTTTAAATATCTGTAATTTCAACAAAAACAAGCAATAGGGATGTTCACAAAAAATTAAATCCTGTTTAAACAACATAAAATGGTTAAAAATAGTCTTATAATAATATCCACAAAGTTTTACAAAAATCAAAAAATCCGTTCTATGGGAAAACCCCTAAAGAAATACGAATATTTATTTGAATGCGCGAAACGCTCCTTGGTTAGTGTGACGTCATGTTCAGGGGCGCGTTTAGATAAATTGGGCCTCTAGGCGCTGTGAAATTTGAGGGCCCCTCGATTAAAAAAATATTAGATCTAAAGATTTCAAGGCAACTATATTTTTACAAATACATATTATATTATTTTTTTCCGGCTTTATATGTTAGCAAACTTGTCAATTTGAACGTTTGATATCACAGTTTTGTGTTTCCTCTGATACAGTATACAGAAGAGACAAATTTTGAAGTCGTTGTTGCCCCGAAGTACTTCGTAGGTAGTTCTTAATTCTTTTGAGCGCCGAAAAAGTGCGTTTACATGAGGGATTACTGACTGGAATGGTCAAGTAAATACACAAAAGGGTTTCAACATTAAAAAATGTCGCCTGCAACACATTGAGAATAAAGGACTCCGCAGTTTTTTATAGTAAGAATAGGTTTCAGTCGATTGTTCTGAAACTTAGGGAAAATATTCTCCTGGACCCCTGATTAAAATTCTCTGTAATCACCATTCCGACCGAATTCTATTTTTTGATCTAGAGGCGACTGAAACTGTGAACATCTTCGAAGGTCTGCGTAAATGTTCCATAAAAATTCTGAAAATGTTCAGGCTCATTTTTTGAAGGAAAATAAGCACCTTCAAAGTGCTTCCTTCTCCCGGAAGAAAATAACAAACAAACAAATATATTTTTGTTTTTTTTTTACGGGAAAAGCAGCACTTTGAAGATAAACACCAAGAGACAAAAGATGCTTATTTTTGTTCAAAGAACACGCATACCGGTTTTCAGAATTTCGACCAAGAATTTCCCTAAAATTTTATTTTTTTCTACTTCAGAAAGATCCCAAAATATTCTTTAGGTAAAAATAATCAACTTATGCCCCTTCAAATTATTCTTCAAAGTGCTTCATTTTCCCGCAAAAAAATTGCAAAAAAACAATTTTTTTCTGTTTGTTATTTTTTTCCGGGAGAAGGAAGCACTTTGAAAAAAAAACACTAAGAAACAAAAAATGTTTATCTTTATGAGTCTGAATATTTTCAGAATTTTTATGGAACATTTAAGCAGACCTTCGCAGATGTTCACAGTTTCAATCGTCTCTAGATCAAAAAATCGAATTCGGTCGAACTGGTGGTCAAAATTAATTTTAATCAGGGTGCCCAGGACAACATTTTCCACAAGTTTCAGAACTATCGACTGAAACCCATTTTTACTATAAAAAACTGCGGGGTACTTTATTCATTTCAGCAGGCGACTTAAGCCGGCATATATCAAAAATTGATGCAATTTATCTGGAGATAGCTCGCAATCTCTGTCGCCTCTACAGGGTGTTGCATCATGAGAGGGACATAGCTTAATAGGAGGTAGAGAACATCAGTGGTAACCGGAACCTCCCATAGAAATGTCTCATTGGGCCTTCACTACGAAATTACAGGGTGTTAAATAATTTTTGGCCAAACTTGTTTTTTGTCATAACTTTGACAGGAAATGAAATAACGGATTCATATTTGGTACGGCTAATGTACAAACGAGCCCCAAGAGGTACATGTATAAAAAAATATATATCCAGGTCCGGACTCACTATAATTTATGTTTCTTCTTTGCATCAATAAAACATCACCCTGTATATATTTTTTTGAAATTTCGATACGATATTCGAAAAGAGCAAGAAAAAACAAACAAAATGGCCTCTTTCATTTTTTTGTTACACCTTCGTGGTTATTTAAATACGTTGTTAAATGTGCAAGAAAATGGATTACAGAACCCTATTAAATGAGAGGCACGTGAGATAAATAGTTTTATAACTAAAATTTGCAAAAATTCTATTGAGCCTAGGTGGTCTGGGTGAATCCTAATTCCGGCACGTTTTAAAGGTCCATTTTGGTAAAAAACTGTGGTCCTAATAAGTAATCGGGTATGAAATAACAAAATTTTTAATCAATCACAGTAGGCTTGTTCAAAGAATAAAAGTGACAGATAATTTAAACCATTTAGGCCTAAGCAACTAGTTACTTTGATCAAGAAAATCATCAACATTTTATACTTAATAAAAATTGGAAGAGAACAAACTAAAATCTAAATAAATAAAATATTTTCCATTCAATTAACAATAAATAACAAAACAATAACTAAATGTGTTTAAAAATAAAACGTAATTGACACGAAAGTAAATTTTCAAAATGTCCTCCCCCAAATTCTGTGCATTTTCTTGCGCGCTTAGAAAGGTCACCAATTGCTCGACGTATCATTTCTGGATTATTCCGTATTTCGTCGCAGGTTGTAACGATGCGCTGGATTAAATGTTGTCTACTTTCAATTTCAATGCTATAAACCTCGTTTTTTAAGTGGCCCCATAAAAAGTAATCACAAGGGTTACAATCAGGAGATCTTGGTGGCCATTCATGTGGACCCCCCGCGTCCAATCCATCTATTAGGATACACACTGTTTAAGTGTTCTCTTACTTGAAGGTTAAAATGTGGTGGGGCCCCATCATGCTGAAACAACATGCCTCTTATACCGATATTTTCTAACATATTCGGTAAAATGTTTTGAAGAAAATCAAAGTAAATTTCACCATTCAATCTTTCTTCAAAAAAATGTGGCCCTATCAAATGTCTATTCACAAGTCCGACCCAAACATTTACAGAAAACCTGTGTTGCGAACGGCGTTGGCGTACCGCCTGTGGGTTTTCCTGTGCCCATTTATGATTATTTCGTGAATTGTTTACTCCATCCCTTGTAAATTGTGCCTCATCCGTAAATAAGGTTCTGTAAATGACTGGGCGATGATTAGACAACCAACGACAAAATGCCAGGCGGGGGATATCGTCGCCTTGTTGAAGACGCTGTACCTGCTGGATATGATATGGATGGTAACGTTCTCTTTTTAGGGTTCTCCATACTCGCCAATGAGGAATACCAGTTGCCAAACTGATTCGTCTAGTGCTCATATTTGGGTTTTCTTGAACTACGTGTATAATATTGTTTTGTTCCTGCACACCTTGTTGTAAAACACGCTCCACAACTGCAGAAGTAGGAAACTTTCCGTGTTGTCTTGCATACTGGAACACCGTACTAAAGGTTTTATGATTAGGGCATCGACGACCAGGAAAACGCAGCCGATATTCTCTTTCCGCCGACCTACCATTTCCATTACAGAAACCATAGATGAATATTATGTCAGCATATTCCCCGTTTGTAAATTTTACTGGCATATTTAAAATATTTTCACAAGTTTTCACTAACTAAATGCGGATTATTGACACATTAAATTACTAACAAACAATTATTCAACTGTTTAGGAGATTTCTTTTTATTATCTGTCACTTTGAACAAGCCTACTGTGATTGATTAAAAATTTTGTTATTTCATACCCGATTACTTATTAGGACCACAGTTTTTTACCAAAATGGACCTTTAAAACGTGCCGGAATTAGGATTTACCCAGACCACCTAGGCTCAATAGAATTTTTGCAAATTTTAGTTATAAAACTATTTATTTCACGTGCCTCTCATTTAATAGGGTTCTGTAATCCATTTTCTTGCACATTTAACAACGTATTTAAAGAACCACGAAGGTGTAACAAAAAAATGAAATAGGCCATTTTGTTTGTTTTTTCTTGCTCTTTTCGAATATCGTATCGAAATTTCCAAAAAATATATACACGGTGATGTTTTATTGATGCAAAGAAGAAACATAAATTATAGTGAGTCCGGACCTGGATATATTTTTTTTATACATGTACCTCTTGGGGCTCGTTTGTACATTAGCCGTACCAAATATGAATCCGTTATTTCATTTCCTGTCAAAGTTATGACAAAAAACAGGTTTGGCCAAAAATTATTTAACACCCTGTAATTTCGTAGTGAAGGCCCAATGAGACATTTCTATGGGAGGTTCCGGTTACCACTGATGTTCTCTACCTCCTATTAAGCTATGTCCCTCTCATGATGCAACACCCTGTATAGGTTGATACTGATCCATTGATCATTGCAGTGCACTGTTTTTTAGCTTGTTTTGCATCGTCATACTCTTTTTCCATTTTTTTTTTATTTTCAGATTCTTTTTCTATTTGTTCATCATCGCCAGATTCATTAGAAGCGTTTCCTAATGGTTCGTCCTTTTCGCAGTCCTCATCACTGGTTTCAACATCAAAATTTCTCAGTTATTTTCTCGGGTTTTCTAGATTGTTCTGTCTCAGGTTCTTGAATTTTCACATCATCATTATCAGTAGATTTATTTTCATTAATGTGAAATATACCGAAAAGCTGATTCGTCATCTTGCACATGCCGACTGCCGAAACTTAAATAGTAACGTCTGAGGAATTGCCAAATTGGTCTGTTAATTGATTGCATCTTTTTTTAATACACTGAAAAAATAGTTCGAAAAATCAATGAATGAAAGTTCATTGAAAATTTATTTTCAGTCGATGAACCGATTCATTAATATTACGAACATATTTTTTTCAGTGTGATACAGTGAATAGAGATTAAAGAAATGAATATTCAAGAATATTCAAACACGATAAACACAAACAATAAATTCCTATAGACTTCTACATTGAAATATGAAAAAAATTGAAATCGCATGAACCATTTTTATTTTGTTATTTTTGTTGCCATTGAGATCTGATGAGGATGACATGGAAAAGGGAAGAAATGTATTTCATGATAGTTGTAATTATCATTATTGCTATCGGTAAAGCGAAAATAACACAGAAATAACATTTTTACATCGCTTTTTACCTCAATAAATCGGGAAATGGGGGCCCCTGGAAAAGTGGGGCCCTAGGCGCGCGCCTAGTGCGCCTAGGCCTAAACGCGCCTCTGGCAATGTTTATCGATATTTCTATGTATCGATATATTTTGTAGATTAACATTTAATGTCAAAAATTAATGAAATTGCTTAAGGTGTAACTTCGGAAAGCGGGAGGTGGCACTCCTTACAGTACAATATTATCTCGATTGAAATTTCGAAGAACGAGGAGGTAACATGCAAGTTGACCCTTTTCGATATATTTAGAAAAATATCGATATTTCGACCCGATATATTGCAACAAAAAAACGATATGAACATATTCATAATTTAGGATTAATATATCGATATTTATTTTATATCGATACAAGGTTTTCAAAAGGCGAACTCGCATAATCTGTTAACTGTGGACGTTACCATGGTTTCAGAATTTTTGACCATGGTGATAGACTTCAATCAGCCTCAATCTAGTAGTGTAAAAGCGAAACAGCAGTACTGTTTTATATAAATAAGTAATAAGTACTATATAGTACCAAAACTTTAGTAGTACATTATATAATGTGTTCCATATTAAATGTGCTTTGCTACTTTGGAAACAGGGAAGCGAAAACATTGTATAATCGGAGACCGATTTTGATAAGTGCGTTTAAGATAACAGAAGTTTTAAAAAAATATCATTGGTTTAAAAAAGGCCCAAAGCTTCTTTCTTTTTACATTTTGTAGCACAGACATTAAAACCTTTTCTAGGTTATTTACTGATGTATTTGTACATTCAGGAACAAAACAACACTTGTTTCTATTAACTTTCACACTTTTTGAGTCCCATCATTACAAAAACAGGGGCTAAAACAATACTGAAACAGACAATCCATATCACGTTGGTATACGAGTTCCGCTATGAGCATTATGACATCACGCGCGCTACTCTCACTGCAGTGATCGTTTACTAGCCTCGTTAATTTCGGCGTTTTCATTTTCAGTTTATTTTCAAGAAAAAATTTTTTAGGTGTTTTAATGGTTATGACGTGTTTATGTAGCCTTAGAACTATCGTTTTTTTATTACAATTAAAAAATAGAAAACATCCCTATTGGCAATAAAGCACTTTCTGCTCTAATATACAAATAACTATTCTACACCAAAATATTGTTATAAAAATTTTATATTTATTTAGTACCATTTTTATTAAATTATGCCATACTGCATAACATTTATTAAAAACATATACAATCCACATATTAATACTTATTATTCTTATCATGAGCTTTATCAACAAGCGCCTTTTCAAAGTAACTATAATCAAAAGCATACTCCATCAAATTATTATAGCTGTGATCTGTCCTTTCGTCTCTTCCTTTGTTTGTATCTACGTTATGTCCACTAGTTTCCCCATCGTCTCTTACATTTTCCGGATCTCTATTCTCCTTGCTTAGGTCTTCCGTCTGCCTCTCCTCTTCCTCCTGCTGACTTTTCTTGGTGAACATCCATCTGAATAGAATCTGACAAATTGCCTCCACCATCGATATCAGGCCGATGACGGAAATACCTGAAATGGATCAGAAGCTAAGTAATAACAGTGTGAAATGTCATGCATAAAACTTCTACCATATAGAATAGGCTAGAATATGAATTCAACATAAATCTTCTACATAAGCAATATCGGTTTTCATAAAAATGTATAGAACGAAAACCTTACAGAAGATATATAATGATGTAAAGCATAATAAAAATTTGTCTGTGTCGTAAAAGTGCATAAAAGAAAAAAGGTGGATTTTTAAATGCATTTCTGTATCTAACTTCATGTCAAATTTTAGAAAAAGTTCTGACATAATCTATATTACTTCCCTCGCATACCGAAGGGAAGTATTGTATTCGACAAAAAATCACCCTCCGAGATTTTTTCGGATTTTGACGTTTCAGATTACGTAGATTACGAAAATATAGGTTTTCAATTCCGTCAGTCTGTCTGTCTGTCTGTTGTCGCATTTACTAAAAAAATTACTTGACGGAGAGCAGTCAAATTTGGTAGGTAGTTGGCCCTACTGTCAGCAAAGAAATGGTAAAACTTTCACTGGAAAATATACAGGGTCTGAACGGAATAAATAGTGAAAAAAATTGTTTTCGCTCAGATTTAAAATTTCCACGTTTCATGACACGCTAAACCTATCTCAGAAAAAAAAATTTTGAAAATGTTTTTCACCAACATTTTTGAAAAATTTTTTACCACTAAAATAGATGAAAATAATTTTTTTTTGTTCAAATGGTATTCTAAACCTATTTCAAAAAAACAATTTTTTTGAAAATATCTTTAACCATTTTTGAAAAATTTTCTACCACTAAAATAGACGGAATTTTTTTTTCTTTCTTCAAATTTAAAATTTCCGCGTTTCGTAGCTTTCTAAATTAATTTAAAAAAAAAATAGAGATTCTTTTTACCATTTTTGAACAAATTTTACCACTAAAATAGATGGATTTTTTTTTCTTTGTTGAGATTTAAAATTTCCACGTTTCCGTGGCATTCTAAAACCATTCAAACTTTGAAAATTTTTTTGAAAAATTGAAAAAAAAAATGAAAACATTTTTAATCTATTACTACTATAGAATAGACGAAAATATTTTTTTGCTCAAATTTAAAATTTTCACGTTTTATGACATTCCAAATCTATTTCGAAAAAAAAAAATTTGCAACATTTTTTTGCACACTTGAATAGACGGAAACATTTTTTTTTGCTCAAATTTAAAATTTTCGCGTTTCATGACATTCTAAACCTATTTCAGAAAAAAAAATTAGAACATTTTTGAAAAAATTTTTACCACTAAAATAGATGGAATTTTTTTTTCCATTTGCTCAAATCTAAAATGTTCACGTTTCATGGCATTCTAAACTTATTTAAAAAAAAACATAATTTTTAAATTTGTAAACTTTTTTGCCACTACTATAGAATAGAAGGAAACTTTCCCTTTGCTCCAATTTAAAATTTCCACGTTTCATGACATTCCATTATTTCAGAAGAAAAAAATTTTGAACATTTTTTTACCATTTTTGAAGAATTTCAAAAAAAAAAGGAAATTTTTTAACCACCACTATACTTCCACTCCATTACGTGAATGTGGGATTGAAAATGTGACAGATGGCAATAATATTTAACATAGGCACCTATTATTGAAAAATGTACAGGGTGGTCAGCCCAAGAAATAATTCAGTCATGGTGGACACTTGTGAAGATATTTGCGAAGGCCTTCCATTTTTGGCACCTGTTATTTAGTATTGAACTTTTGCTGTTGGATGAGAACTCTCTATATTTTCTTGAGCAAAAGTTATCAGGTTTCCTTTGTAATAATAGCAATAACTATATTCCGATTATTATTCTTGTCATTTCTTAATTAATAATAATTTTTTAGAGTGACCGCCATGCACAAATAGCGAGGGAAGTTCTGTGTAAATACCTTTACCGATTTTTTTTTCAAGATGATAACATTCATTTCTGAAATTGTCAACTGAATGGGCACATTTTTTTACATATGAATCTGTAAATAATATACATAACAATAATTTTCAGAAAAACAGTCTTTTAAATGTTTAGGATAATTTCTTTAAAATAAATACAATCGTTTAAATAAATTGTATGCTCAAATTATCTTCAACGTACTTCTTAACAATGTCCAAAGTGAAATTTAAATTCACCTAAAACCTCTTTAGACTCAAACTTATACAGTGGCCAGCTAGATCTCCTGACCTGATCCATTTAGATTATTTCTTGTGGGGTGTCTATTATATTTCTAGACGTACTAGCATTTTAAAGTAAGAAAATTGGCCATAATTTTGAATGTTTTTGGACTTATTTCAACTAAATCCACTTGGTCTATTACCCAAAAATCTCCAAATTTATCATTAGAATTGATTAAGAGAAGAATTATTTGACATTTTTCTTCGTCTATCTCAAGTTAATTAGATCATTACACTGTGGAAAATATCCGTTGCTAAAGAACTTTAACTATACAAGGTGTTCCTTAATGGCGTGCTAATATTTCAGGATGTGATTCCTTGACATATGAACATATGTCTGCAACGGCCGTAGCTTTTTGCAACAGGGCGTTGAGCTTATGCACCTGACGAGAAAAACGCAAGAGACCGTTTTTATGAAGAATTAGCCAGGTCAAGTAGAAAAAATATCTACTTGGAAAAATGTCAGTGGCGTACTTATCATCTTTTTTTGTAAAACATATCAGTTATGTTTGTAGGGACGACAATGGTTGAGCTATAAAATAACTTGTCTAACTAAAATATGTAGCTTTATATCCTATTGCACTCTAGGATGTGGAGATTATTGATCACAGAATTTTAATAATATTAGGGGCAGATGTCATAGAAAAATTCGAGACTTTGGTTTAGTTTTTGTACTCTTACCAGCTTGCTTAACTTAGTTTCCCTATTTACCTCTACTTATCCCACACTCCTTTAACGGAATCATGTTAAGACATAATCTAGTTTCAGATGTCTTTATAATACATACGTGTAAAAAGTTTTAAATGAATATCTCAATTTTATTTTATCAACCTCTTTAATAATAATAGTAATGGAATAGGGCTGGTGGGCGGTGGAAAAATATTATGAAAAAGTCTGAGGCCTTGGCTTCTAGTACATACACCGAATTTCAAGTTTCTGTACTCTTACCAGCCTGCTTTACTCGTTTCCCCCTTTTTACCCCTATTTAACCCCCAACCCTTCAACGGTATCATCTCAAAATATATTCATTCAGGCCTTTGTTCTCATTTTTAACTGAACCTTCATGATTGTAGGGGGATATGTAGATACTAGTTTAATCTGTATGACCGCAGGGGACTGTGTGGATGCTAGTGTTAGAATGAGAATTGTCAAATAAGAAATTAGACACATTCACTTTAGGATAATTTGCTAGCATAACCAGAATTCAGGTTATCGAAAGAATGCAAAGATTTCATTAATATTTTTACACAAAGTTTTTCTTTTAGTTATAGATATTTATTTTTTCTGCTGTTTGCCAAATCCTATAAAGAATATGTTTCAATACAATTATAAGCAAACAAATAATAATTCATTATTAAAAATGCTTGTTTTATTGGCAAATAAATTATTATTATATAACTTATAAAACATATCACAATACCTAACAGGAATCCTAGAGAGCCACCAATGTCAGCCAAAAACTGATTCCAGTCATAGCCAATCACTTCGTTCAGTCTCGTCACCAGGTTAGTGCTGTAATAGAGTTGGATCAAACTATTGGGGGCGTTCAGAGCGTCCATCTCTATCCTGTTAACAATTTTCGTTGTGTAGATAGATATGTTGCAAGACATCGGACAGTCGCAGTTTTGAAGGTAGGTTTGTCTTGTGCTGAAAAAAAAAAATACAATTTTACACTTCCGGCTATAGAAGAAGTAATAATAATAATAGCTTTATTGCCCAACAGAAAACCCATTTACAGGACAATGTGAATAACACTAAGAGAACTATAAAAGTATAAACATGAACATTCCACTGTATTCAAATAGTTGCAGTGTGTAATATTACAACTTAAAGATTACTAAGTATCATGCAGATTTATATCAAGATGTTCAATAGCCACTTCTACTAATTTATTGACCGAACAATGGTTAATGTTACATAAATTGCATAAACTTTTAAAATTTTGACACAACGTGTATAGGAGATTTCATTAGAATATTTATTCGAGATATTTTACATCTAAATGTTAGATTCTGTCTTATGTTAGACCTAGGCACTTGAAAATTAATATGATGAAGTAAGTCAGGACAGTCAATCATATTATTTAACAACTTAAACAAAAATATTAATGACATACAAGTTCTCCTTAGATCTAGGCTGATAATATTAAATCTATCAGATAAGTGGTTATAACTTATTCCTCTTTCGGGATAAATACCATCCATTTTGAATGTTAGATATTTTATAAATCTTCTTTGAACCCGTTCGATTTTCAGCTTTTGACCGGCATAATATGGATACCAGATTAAAGCACCATATTCAAGTCTGGATCGGACATAAGTAAAATTTAAAACATTTAAGGCATCAATATCAGTAAAGACTTTACAATTCCTTACAATGAATCCATAAAACCTCATAGCTTCAGATATTATTAAAGTTATATGATCATTGAAAGGGAGCTTGCAATCAAACGTTATACCTAACTCTTTATAAGAGTTACAGCGCGATATTATTTTGTTATCGATACTGAATACGTATTCATATGTAAATTGTTTCCTTGTGAAGCTCATGATCTTACATTTCGAGATATTAATATGCAATTTATTATCTGTACACCAAGATTGGACATGATCCAGTTCACATTGCAACTTTTTACAGTCATCAATGCAAGTCATTACTAAATATATATTTAAATCATCAGCATAGAAGAGTTTAGAACAATCAATAACATCATCGAAGTCATTAATAAATAGAAGAAACAAGAGAGGGCCAATGTTAGACCCTGGAGGGACACCAGAGGTAACATAATATTGAGGTGAATTGAAACCATTGTACGTAACATATTGCTGTCTCTTACATAAATAAGACTTAAAAAATTCTATGGCTTGGGCATGAAAGCCAAATTTTGTAAGTTTTTTAAGCAAAACGCGGTGGTCTATTCTATCAAAAGCCTTTGAAAGGTCTGTATAAATGACATCTACTTGTCCCCTCTCATCCAATACAATTGACACATATTGGTTAAAAACAGCTAAATTTGTAACAGTAGATGAAAAAGAATAAGTTCCACATGACCTTATCTATAAATGTAAATATGAACCGATAAACTGGACAATCCCCATCTCCAAAGCCACAACTCTGGATACGAATTATATTTCACAATAATTCCACCTGATTCGAACCCTGGAGAGACAGACTGAGCTTGTCACGATTTATCACACAATATGCTCTAGCCAATTGTGCCACCCTACTCGGCACCTATTGTGTTTTTCCAGCATTTGATATAATAAAAGGAACAATAGAAATAAATTGGCTTTAGGCATTAAGAAATTGAGACTTCTCTATACAGGGTGTTTCAAAAACTGTACCAACAATTTCAAAGTAGATATATTGCAATAAAATAAAACGTATTAACAAAGTTGAATTCCAACATCCACATAGCACACTAAAGATATGGGATGGTAATTTAAAGGGCCTGAATATCCCTAGTTCGTAATGTAAATAGATAAATGGATGTGTTTTTACTTCCCTCGGATACCAAATTCGAGAAAAAATCACCCTCCCAGATTTTTTCGGAATCTGACGTTTCAGATCACGTAGATTACGAAAATATAGGTTTTTCAATTCCGTCAGTCTGTCTGTCTGTCTGTCTCTCTGTCTGTCTGTCTGTTGGTGCATTAACTAAAAAAACTACTTGACGGAGAGCAGTCACATTTGGTAGGTAGTTGACACTAGTGTCAGCGAAGAAATGGTTAAACTTTCACTGGAGAATATACAGGGTGGACCGTCTAAACGGAATAAATAGTGAAAAAAAAATTTTTTTGCACAAATTTAAAATCTCCACGTTTCATGACACGCTAAACCTATTTCAGAAAAAAAAATTGAAAATTTTTTTCACCAACATTTTTAAAAAAAATTTTATCACTAAAATAGATGAAAAAATTGTTTTCTTTGTTCAAATTTAAAATTTCCACGTTTCATGGCATTCTTAACCTATTTAAAAAAGTTTTTTTTTAATTTTTTTTACCAACATTTTTGAAAAAAAATTTACCACTAAAATAGATGGAAAATTTTTTTTCTTTCTTCAAATTTAACACTTCCACATTTCATAGAGTTCTAAGTCAATAAAAAAAAATAGATTTTTTCTACCATTTTTGAAAAAATTTTACCACTAAAACAGATGTAATTTTTTTTTCTTTGTTCAGATTTAAAATTTCCACGTTTCCATGGCATTCTAAAACTACTCAAACAAATTTAAAAACGTTTGAAAACATTTTTAATCTATTTATCACTACTATAATAGATTAGAAGAAACATTTTTTTGCTCAAATTTAAAATTTCCACGTTTCATGAAATTCCAAACCTATTTCGAAAAAAAAAAATTACAAAATTGTTTACAATTTTGGAAAAAACCTTAACACTAGAATAGATGGAAAAAAATTGTTTTGCTCAAATTTAAAATTTTCACGTTTCATGGCATTCTAAACCTATTTAAAAAAATACATAATTTTTAAATTTGTAAACTTTTTTAACCACTACTATAGAATAGAAGGAAACTTTCCTTTTGCTCAAATTTAAAATTTCTACGTTTCATGACATTCTAAACCTATTTCAGAAGAAAAAAATTTAGAAAATTTTTTTACCAACATTTTTGAAAAATTTCAAAAAAATGAATTTTTTTAACTACCATATACTTCCACTCCATTACGTAAATGTGGGATTGAAAATGTGACAGATGGCAATAATATTTGGCATATGCACCTATTATACTTTTATTGAAAAATGTACAGGGTGGTCATCCCAAGAAATAATTCAGTCATGGTGGACATTTGTAAAGGTATTTGCGCAAGCCTTCCATATTTGGCTCCTGTTATTTACTATTGAACTTTTGCTGTTGGATGAGCACACTCTATATTTTTTTGACCAAAAGTTATCAGGTTTTCTTTGTAATAATAGCAATAACTATATTCCTATTATTATTCTCAATGTCATTTCGTAATTAATAATTTTTTAGAGTGACCGCCATGCACAAATAACGAGGGAAATTCTGTGTAAATACCTTTACCGATTTTTTCCGATATCCTCAAGGCAGATCAATTTACTATGTCCCAAGATATCCTTTTAAAGGAGGTCAAGAGATATTCTGAATTAGTTCTATGTTTACATTAATTGTAGATTAACATTAAGAAATCATATCCAATGATGGACCTTATGCTCTTTAAATCGTAAAACCTAATCCTTTTTTAAATAAGGCGCCATTACGATTCTTGACCGACGAAGTCAAACAACTACCACTGACAGCAGTTAAATTGATTCCTCTGCACCAAATAATAATTATTGTTAGTGGCTTAAGAAATATGTGACTAACTTGAAAACTGTTCAGAACATATACGTCTATTAAGTAAATTCTGTTTATTTTTTAATCTACTACCTAGCTTAGAAATGCTGTTGCGATTTTTAAATACCCTATATATTAGTATCTTTGCTCCATGTGTGATCAGTAAATTATCTACGGATATCTATATCTAACCACTTACTTTCTAAAATCTATTATCAGATCTCTCACGCTGATGAAATCAGAACACTGCGGAAAGGTGACGTTTTCTGGCAGCAGTAACCAAGGTACGGTACATCCAGCCGTTTCCGCAACCTGTAGATGGACGCAGTATTCTTGGCACTAAAATATATTAGAACTAAAATTCGTCAAATTGAATTTCCAAGTCTTCAGACTCAATTAATTCTTTACACCATAGATTATGCTGTAGTTAAGCTATTAGCAATATCATTTTTGTTAAAATAATAGAGGCTATATAGTCAGGTAAAAAGTGTAAAATTGGCCTCAGCTCATACTTCAATATGTTTTTTTTTGTTAAGTGTTCTATTACCGAGGACCACACAATGAAGTACTTGTTCTTTGAACTGGACTCGTGTAATTCTATGTATTTTGACGCGCTGAACTCGAATCTGAAGCTCTGACCAAGAGCTGTGTGATATTCGAGTCCATGAAACCTCCTTGAAGAAAGACTAGGAAGGAGATAGTAAAATTGAACACTTTTCTGGGGGTCCGACGGCGAGCAACAGAGGCCGTATGCTTCACGGACAATTTAAAAACAAATTTTGGAATAATTAGTAATCCCCTTAAATGTTAAAAAGAAAAAGGTTGGGTACCAAAGAGAAGGAAACATTTGGTCCAAGGATTTTCCAAGGTGGCCGCTGACGTTGCTAACAGCTTGATTTGGTAAAATATGCCCCAAATTTTGGAGCTTTGAGGTACCATTCAAATTATGGTTTTTTAAGTTATTTCCAAAAAAAAAAATCTTTTTAACACGTTGCTACTACTACACTATTTCTGTGCAAAGCATATTATAAGGAATATTTAATCCTCTGTCTCGAGTCTAGGCTATGTGTAAATACCACCTATTCAATCTATTTCTCTACTTACTTTGGACTTACTATAGTTCAGGTCAGAGATACAAGGCTTATCGTGGGTGGAAATCCGTCCATATGTTTGTACGTTTAAAACAATTCGCATATCCTCGGACGCTTCAAGATAGAGATATTCCAAGAAACTGTCCTTTTGGTCATCTTCAACTGAAATATGCGACAGAATGGTAAAATAGTATACAGGATGGACCATTAATAATAGGCCATAGTGCAGGGGTAGATTCCTTGGGCCAAAATACAGGGTGTAATGAGTTTCATGTCATTAAAAAATCTGGTAATAGGGACCGACTAGACAAAGAGAAAACCTATATGACCTTTTTCTCTAGGGGCACTTTGAAAAAAACTGACCTGGGTTTACATTTTTAATGTTATGGTAAGAAAGATTTGAGAACCGCTGTTTTTCAGGGTCAATGGATGTTATAGTTCCGAATATTAGAAATAATAAAAAACTGTAATACCCGACTTGTGTTCCCGTCGGTAGAAGTGCGGCAATTTGATGGGATTATTTGTATTGAACTTTTTATACCACTAATTATGAAAATGTAAATAATTCCTTCTCTTTCGGCACAACGCAAGCATCGCATGGACTCAGGGGTTTAAACAGGATTTGTTTACATGTGTTATTTAATTTGGAACAAAGCTATTATAGCTTTTATTGTCGTTAATAAGAATTTATAAAATTTAAAAGTGGTGTACTAACATTTGTAACATTGTGTTAAAAGCTTAAAAAATTAGTAATTGTTTTATGAAATTGGAAAACGAACAGTTAGACGTCCGAGATACGATAACAGAAATTAGTTGTGTATTTTAAGTTAGGAAAAAATCTGAATTTTTTAACGAATTGAGCGCATAATTTTTCCCAATCAGGTATCGAAAACTAAAAATCAAGTCTTTGGTCTCTATGAAAATCAATGTAAACAATAATAAACAGATAAAAACAAGACAACGAATACTAATAATAATAATCATACCTTTAATGCCCAATAGGTAACACCCAATAACTGAACAATTCTTTTGAATTTTTTACAAAAATTGTTCGAAATTACCTCCATCTCCACGTATACACATTTCGGTACGTCGAACTAATAACATGCTTACTCCGTTCAACACATTTGGTAAATTAGGATCATTTTTTATGCACATTAAAATACGTCGTTGCAATTGTTCTAAAGCTCTTCCGCACCAGCTGCATTTCCACCACTTTCTCCATGTACCAAGTCCATATCCGCGAGCTCTGGATAAGTGTAATCTCCCATAATGTCCAAAATCTGCGTTTTAAAACACCACACTAAACTGTGAATTAACGTTATCAAGAAAGAAAACCAAAAGAAAAACTTGGTCCAAAATCCAAAAAGTAACACAAAAAGCACGAACGAGAAGTAGTGTCTTACGTAACCAAGCACTAACGACTTGAACGATAAGTCAATGAAATAAATCTTAACATAAGTAAGGACAAAACTGAAATTATTACTTGAGAATATTACAAGGGAGAGATAGCACGCCTAATAGGATAATTGGCCGCGAAGAAGCAAAAAACATGACGATGTCCTCTGTCGGTCGCTTTTAACTGCTTTGTCGGCATACTTATTTGCAGTAATGTCAGAGTATCTCGTGCGACAAGACGCGAGGCAATAAAACCTACCCCAATATGCCAGCAGTTCTCAAACTAGGTTATTAAGTATTTTGGAAGTTTTTGTTTATTTTTTTTCTCCAAAACTATGAGCTTTAGACCCCATATTATATAAGGTTTTTTTGTTTGTCTTGTCGTTTCCTACCACCAGTTTTTTTAATGACATGAAACTAATTACACCCTGTATAAGGATATAGCCAAATGTGCTTTAGTAAAATGTTGCTGTGCAACAGCCTCTTTACTGATCTTCGCCAAATTTGCCAGAGGAACTTTTTTATCTTTGTTGTTTCATTAAATTTGAGTTTGTTTCAAAAAATTATTTAAATGTTTAACGGCAATTTCCTAGAAAACGGTTAAAGTTATCAAGTTTTACCAATGCACCTTTTATACGTAGAAATGACACCCTCACCAGATCTCTCATCAGAAGTACGACAACAAACATTCTGGGTAACTTCTTGATTTGCAAAAATATCGAATTGATATCAGACCCGCCAAAAATTTCGAGATCGAATCAACCTCGCTTGGGCCGCACATATCAATAATTGTGTAACATAATATTGTTCATTTTTTCATATAATCGGTGGTTTTCAACTTACATGTAAGGATCTCGTTTGGATCGTGCAGGAAAATCTGGAATCCTGATTTCGACACCCCATACTTATCTATTTGCTTTGTGGCCGAATCGTGCATGAGGAACAGAAAGTATCCACCTCCTATTGAGAACGTATCAGATTGTATCTCTGGTATCAATGTATAGCATAATCCTCGCATTAGGTGATATGATGCTTTTATAGTTAAATCTGAAAATTAAATAATGCTACATTCACATGGCGAATCAAATCTTATCAGAAATATTTTTACGGAATATACACCAAATTCATATAAATACGATAGTGAAAGAATAAGAAAATATATTATCAAAACCATTTAAAAACATTTACTTGTACGCTACTGGTGTCTGGTCGACTGTATTGAAATAAAACCGAGTAGAGTAGTTGATAATATATACTTTTCTTGTTCAACACGTCGGCTTTACTGAGAGACTTAGACAGCTATTACAACTGGCGCAATAGTACGTGGCCGGTGTATGGCAAGACAATGTACAGATGAGCGATACTATTAGGTTACTGATTAGATTACAGTCACTCAACTAAATAGTGGTCAATACTACATTTTTATGGAATATACACGGAATTCATATAAAACGATAGTGAAAGAATAAGAAAATATATTATCAAAACCGTTTGAAAATATTTACTTGTACGTTACTAGTGTCTGGTCGACTGTATTGAAATAAAACCGAATAGAATAGCTGATAATAGATACTTTTCTTGTTAAACACGTTGGCTGTACTGAGAGACTTAGACAGCTATTATAACTGGAGCAATGGGACGTGGCCGGTGTATGGCAAGACAATGTACAGATGAGCGATGCTATTAGGTTACTGATTAGAGTACAGTCACTTAACTAAATAGTGACCAATACTGTTATAAATTTAATCATTTTTCTATGCACATTCGATTCGACATTTACTATAACTTATTTTTGGTAGTAACAACTCCAATTTTAAAGATGTATCTCCCAGTAAGTGTTTCGGGTCTAAATCACACTGTATACAGTGCGATCATAAAGTCGCTTCTACGAGACTGCATCAACAACTTCACACGGAACAATCAAGTTTCAAGTGATTCAATGACAAAAATCATTAGATATTTAACATGCAATTCTAATTAATAATATTTATGTAAAGAGGCTGTACGTGGTATACTCGAATGGAGAATAATCTTATATAATATACTCACTGGGGTTTGATCCTATACCAGCATAAGCCCATTGTCCAAATATTTCGTTAAAAGTGTAGGCTGTTCCATCCATGAATTCTTGTATAGTATAATTTTCGAAATCGAAATGTAAAAATGCATTTTGTGAGTCCAATGAGCTGCTTGACTTCACACCATAAATCTGCAATGGAGTGAAATACAGTATACATAGTTACGTCGTTTAGATTAAATTATTTATAGTTATTTAAGGAGGTACACTCGGTTGGTGACGAGCAAGAGTGAGATCTCCTATGCTCTCCTTTCATTTAAATCGCCGCGGTCTGCTGTAGGAAAAGAAATAAAGATCGACAAGGCAACTGCGATGGTATGTTGAAAAACATTTCACTGGCTACCGGCGAGGAATATCGTATAATGTCATTATAGCAGTTAGCTGAAGATATGAGATGCGAATTCTTCATATTTATCTTTTGAAAATGCCGAGCAGGAGACAAATTTTGGTTTGTCGTCAGTGTTTACAATCAGGTGCAGCAAACGCCGTATGAGATACGACATCTCGACTGGAAAAAAAAAGTGAGATGTGCAATAAATGTACGAGGTATGTTAAATTGTTATATTAACATAATGTATCTCGTAAACAGTTAGCAATTTGTCTCATAGTGTAAAAGAGGACTGTCACATCATAATTAGACTTTTTGTACTTACCTCAAATAATTCCGTTTTGTACGGAGGCCTTCTACAGATTGTTAGGCAAGGATATTTAATGGTGTCGTTTAAGTTGAAATTATAATACGTAGATACTGGTGGGTGAATTATTTTTCTGATACATTCGGCGAGCTAAAACAAAACATACTTTACAAAAATTGTTTTTATAGATATGTGATGAACATTTTGTAAATATTTTCCTCTTTTGCAATATACATGATTACATTATCTTATTATTACCACTAGATAGGTTCAGATTTTTAATTAAGTTAACAGCCGTACTGAATTCAAAACCTTCTAGGTCCTCTAGTAATCAAACTTGAGCTCTTAGATGCGACTTGGTTGACTTACTAATTTTTTGATTTAAATAGATATGGTATACTCTTTGAATGAACTGATTTTGATAATTCCTGCTATAGAAGTCTTTTTATCTCAGCAAAGATAGTTTTGAAAACATCTCAATACTATATCTTTTCGTATTAAAGATACAGCAACTATATTATCTTCCATATCAGGGGCTGGTATGGTTAAAAGCTTCTTTTCAAGTACTCGAAGAGCTTCTTGACTGTCTGAAAAGGTTCATCTGTATCTAGGGTACGCCTGTTCCAGCCTCCGTGCACGCAGTTCAGTGACATTGATTTCAACCTCAAAGTAATGCAACTGGCATTACTTCAAATCTGTTAGTCACTATTTGCATTAGATTGCAACTTCACCTAGCGGTATATTAATACCACCTTGTTGGAGTCTCATCTGCTACTGCTCTCTATATAAGCATGAAGAAAGACTAGATCCAGGATGGTTCTTAGTGGAGAGGGCGGTATGGCATCTACTGTACCTGTTATTTCCAATCATGCTGCTCTCTGTAAGCCAGATAATGTGGTTCATCGTTCGTTGTAGCCTCTTTGACCACAAAACTATGGAGTCATAGACTACCTGCTCCATAAATGCCCTTATAGAAGTAGGAAGTCGGAACGAAGAGACCGTGGCGTGGGTACCAGGGCACAAAGGACACAAGGGAAATGAAAAAGGTGATGAACTGGCCAGAGAAGGCGCGGGTAACACCCTTATAGAACTCGAACACTTTTGTGGTGTGGCCAAGCTATGCATACGAGCATCCATTAACAAATAACAATAAAAACAACAAAAATGGGTGATAGCGAAAAAAACAAAAACAGTAAAGACATCCAATAAAAGCTATTAAGAATTTGATTATATCACCATTATGCAAACTCATAAACTTGTGCATCAAAAAATCGTGTTTTCCAGACTGCCTCAACGAGGCTATTATTGTAATTCCGATATTCAAAAAAGGAGATGCAAATGATGCAAATAGTTATAGACCTGTGTTACTATTAGCAATATTTTCAAAGATAGTGGAAAAATGCTTTTCAGAGCAAATAGCAAACTACTTTGAGACCAACAATATTTTTTATAATAAACAATTCGGTTTTAGAAAATCAAGAAATACCACCTCTGCAATTCTCGATTTAATAGAACAGGTTTTAGGGGTTTGCGAAGGTCGAGAATATATGTGTACTATATTTTGCGACTTAAGTAAAGCATTTGACTGCTTCTCACATGAAATACTGCTAGAAAAGCTAAAGAGATATAAGTTCTGCCAAAACAGTATATCACTATTGAGATCATATTTAACAAATAGATATCAAACAATTAAACTAAATAATGCATATTCAAACAAAACGAAAAAAATACATGTGGTGCCCCAAGGCTCAGTACTTGGCCCACTCCTATTTTTAATATATGTAAATGATTTTCCATATGCAAACAAATACTCTAGTGACATACCTTTTTTACAGACGATACAACTATTTCGGTTCAAAACAAGAATATTGAACAACTTTCTGCTATGGCGTGTGAGGTGGGGGCAAAGGCAGAACAGTGATTCAAGTCAAATAAACTTACATTAAATAGAGAAAAAACAGTGCACATGATTTTTTCACTGCGTAATAAAATGGGGCACTATGTTCCCGAACCCCAGAAATCCACGAAGTTCCTGGGAGTTTATCTGGATGATAAATTGACCTGGCAGGTACACATAGAAAACTTGTCAAATAAATTGTCAAAAAATACATTCATCTTGAGAAATTTAGCAAATGAAGTAGGTGAAGAAGCCTTGAAAATGCATATTTTGCACTATGCCACTCTTTGCTTTCTCATGCTGTTTTAGTTTAGGGACAAGCATCAAATTGGCCTAGAATCTTTGCTCTACAAAGAAGGGCAATACGTATAATATCTGGGTTAAGTTATAAAGACAACTGTAGAGAACAATTTCGTAGGCTAAACATACTCACATTACCATCGATATATATTTATGAATTGCTTCTGTATGCTAGAGATAACTTGTATCCTCAAAGTATAAACAAGGTATGTGACTACCATTACATTACAAGACACAAAAATATGTTAACCCCACCTTATGTAGGATTAACCAAGAGTCAAAAGGGAATCCAATATTTAGCACCCAAATTTCATAATAAATTACCAATGAGTATAATAAGCCTACCAGACCGGGCATTCAAGAAAAAAACAAGGGCCATCTTACTCGAGAAAACTTTTTATTCTTATGATGAATTTCTATCGCATAATTTTAGTATATAAATAAATGTCCGTTTGTTTCATTTTCTGATGTTTGTCTTATACTTTATATGATTGCAAGACATGTATATGTATATATTTGAAACTGAAATACTGACTTGTGCCAATACGATCTCTGTATATAGCACCAATAAAATGATTTGATTTGAAATAGGTGCAAACTAAACATCTGAAATGGTGGGAAAGGTTCCCATGATAGAGACAGGCCAAGGAGTTCATTAAAATGATCGGCTAAATTTGCGGAGGACCTATCGTGCCAAAACAGAAAGGCTATTAGACTAATAGTCTTCTAACCGGTCCCTGCCGACTTATTAGACATCTGAGTCTGGCAGAGAGCGCAACATGCAGATTCTACCAAGAGGCAGAGGAAACCTCAGTCCATGTATTGTGTCATTGTGCAGGCCTTGCTAGACTGAGCTTCCAACTACTTGGCAAGGAAAAACCAAAAGCTGATAGTTGGACTCAGGGCTGTGGAGTCTGATACAGAGGACAAAGCCGGATAAGGTGCTCTAAAGAAAACAAACAAAAGCACCACAATAGATCCATGGGGGTCGCGGTGGTCAAGATCAATCAACCTGCTCCTCCTTCCTAATTTAATCTAATGACTATAGCTTGTATTTAGTGCATTTGTTAAAGGGTAATGCTGTAGGATTTTGCACAGATTTTTTAACTTGCCCACGTTTGTCCTGTGGCGTAAATACCGTATGATTGATTGATAACAGTAATTCAAGTTTAGCGGAGATACTAAATCCGTTATCTGCAAAAAGGTAATATTTAAAATGTATCGGTAGCTTGTCTTAAAACTCTTAAGAAAACCTATCTTACGACCTTTAGACTTCTACAGAAATAACAAGGACATGTTCTCTTGTTTGGGAAATTTTGATTACCCTTGTAAAAAATCGTTGATAAATATTAACGAAATGCCTGCCAAGATTATCGTTGTCTGATGTGTATCCAAATTGTAATTTTTACTGTTCTGTCTTTATAATCGCGGAAGTAAGCTACTGATAATATGACACACTGATACATATCATCCTGTGCCTATATGAATTGGAATATATAATCGAAATTTAATATACGAGAAATATATTAATAATATATCCTTAAGCACATAGAATTTAATGTTGTTTATCAGACTTTTGTGAGATAAACAATATTGTTTAGTAAGTAATTCGCCTAACAGACAATTCATGCAAGGCAATTTACAAATATCAACGAACTTTTATCAAATTAATTAACAGTATTTTATTATTATTTGTTTTGTATACTTCTTACAAAATAAAATAAATATAGAAATGTAAAATTTTAACAAGGAACTAACGTCAAATGTGTAGCATTTATTGAATATATGAAGTATTTTAGATTTCGTATTCTGAAGAAGATTTTAATAACACTATTTGCCTCCTATCCGTCTGTCTATTCGTCTGTCCGTCCGTCTATCCGCCCCTTACGTTTTTTATAAGCATAACTTTAGAAACAAAACTCCGATTGTTTTGAAAATTGGAAAGTAAATTAATGTTGAAATCTCCCTGCACCGGAATCGGCAGCAATGCCCACCTTACGCTGGCAAATCAATCAATCAATCAATCAATCAAGCCTAACCAAAAAGCTATACACGACCATTCATAATGCCTACGATGATATATGGAGTCAAAAACGCAGCAACGACAAAGGCCAACAGAAGAAGCCTGAAAAAATCTGAAAGGGACATTATCCAACTGCTAGCAAAAACAGGAAAACCACAAAAACGACAGAAAACGTCAACATTACTAGAGGGAAGAACAATAATCAAAAGAATAGAATCATACGCAATGAAATACTGGGGACATGTCCAAAGACGGGACACGACACACCTACTGAAGAAAGCGCTGCGAATGAACAGCAACAAACTGAAAATAGGGAGGCCATGCTACACATGGATTACAACAATCGAGAGGATTATGAATAAGCTAGGAAAGGATTATACACACTGGGAAAAGTTGACACAACAAAAAATGGAATACAATAAAGAAATAGCAAGGATATACACACTGCCAGACTCAGAAACAGAAGAAACAGAAAACTCAGAAGTAGAATAGCAGAGAAGATGATCACAGACAGATACTAAGAAGAAGCATATCACAAAAACCTGAAAGTAAAAAGAAGCATGAAAACCTAAAAGAAGCATCTCACAAACGCCTACACTTTCCATCCGATGAAGACAGAAGGAAAACAAGAAGAAACATCTCACAAACACCTACACGCTCCATCCTATACTCCTACCCCATGCGTCATGCGGCTATCGCTGCTGACAACAAGCATGTCCAATGTCCAATCCAGCGTATGCAGCTGGTCCGGCGGTATATAAAAGCACCGGGGGTTTGTTCCGGAACACGGTGGGATGATCGGTGGGCGATCGGGCTGCGTGGTGGAACAAATATCCCTGCACCGGAATCGGCAGCAATGCGCACCTTACGCTGGCAAATCAATCAATCAATCAATCAACTAGAGGAAGGGCTTTATTAACGAAATCCATCAGATGCAATAAAAATTATTAATTATTTAAACTTTTTATAAATCAATTTTTTATGTTTCGTAATTAAACAAAAAAATGGCTAAAACGAAAACAATCTCATCCCTCTGGGGAGGCTTGTTTAAAAAAATAGAAAAATAATTAAATATGTTTAGAAATGTTTTAAATTTAGATATGAATAAATGTTGTTACATTCCAAAGCCGGCTACGAAAAATTACCAATAGTCCCTAATGTTTATAAATTTAAAAATAATAAATTTATCACATATGCGATCAGATTATGGATCAGGTTTGGCAAATTTAAACAAATCTAATAGTATTTACGATAAAACCGTGAAGACTATCCCATAGAATGCGCAACAATTGTAATATATAAACCAGCGAAGAGTGTATCCAAATTGTAAAATACCTCACAAGCTGTTTGGGAGCATGTTAATTTCATCAGCGAGAGCTTTGAAAATTTTTGCTCAATATTAATAATTTTTCTAGACTTAGGCACAGCATTCGATTGCGTTTCCAAGAAATTTTATTAAGGGTGTAGTTCATGAATTAATGTCATCGTATTTATCAGACAGATATGTGTTACAATGATAAACTTAGCACCATGCCAGCAGTGGAACACGGTGTGCCGCAGGGTAGTGCATTAGGACCGCTGCTATTTTTAATTTATATTAATGATTTACCTAATGCTCATTCAGCATTAACAGTCCCCTTTCTGACTGGTTTAATGCTAACAAATTATGTTTAAATATCAACAAAACCCAGACATTACTTTCTTCCACCAAAAAAAAAATAGCCCCCAGACTATAACATTTTTAGGACTAACAATAGATAATGGATTAAGTTGGCATCCATATATGAAATAACAACTAAATTATTCAATAAACATCAGAGCTAATCTAGACGCAGCATTTATTGCATATCATTCTTTGTTCCATAGTGCCATGGTATATGGCACATCCAGCTAAGTACATAATATTTTTGTTATTCAAAAAATAGCAATTAGGGCTCTGTCTGGTTTGAGTCAATTTGTAAGCTGCAAATCTTGGTTCATAAAATTTAATATATTAATTTTGCTTTCCGCAATGTGTCAGATTTTAAATATGTATAAATCTAGATTAATGTTTGTTCTTTGTTAGTTTACCTGAATTGTGATTTATTATATATTACACAAACTATATTAGGATTATGTCATTTACAATATATATTTATATTCACATTGACTAAGATTATGTATTGAAACATATTTTTTATAGGATTTTGAAAACAGCGGAAAGAAAAACTATCTTTGAGAACTAAAAGAAAAACTATGTAAAAACATTAATGAAATCTTTCGATAACCTGACCTAAATTCAGTTAAAAATGAGAACAAAGGCCTGAAATTAATTTATTTACCTACCTTGTCTTTAAACATTTTTTCATTCTAATGAATTACATTTTCATAAAATCTCATTCAGTTTCTTGGAAATGCTTAGACTTTGAAACATTTTTCGTCCTTATTCTGGACTCATCAGAAAAGCCCAAAGCCACTTTGTTCTCATTTTTAACTGAATTTACATATCGTAGGGGATCATGTAGATACTAGTTTAATCTGCCTAGTCGTAGGGGACTATGTTGGATGCTAGTGTTATAATGAGAATGGCAAATAGGAATGTTTACTTGTTAGCATAACCAGAAGATGCAAAGATTTCATTAATATTTTTACATATAGTTTTTCTTTTAGTTCTCATAGATAGTTTTTCTTTCCGCTGTTTGCAAAATCCTATGAAGAATATGTTTCATTACTATAAGCAAACAAATAATAAATAATTCACTTTTAAAGATTATGTATATGTTACATGCAATCATATTTTGTTTGTTTGCTTGTTTGTTATTTATATTTGTGTTTATATTTATATTTATTTTTATATTTTTTGTCTTTACCTATTTATATTATGAAATATTCTTGCGAGTTTTAAAAAGTACTCGACGATCGGGTGGTATAATTCTGTAGAAAAATTTTTATACAGACTGTCTATTTTACGAGGGCCACCCCAAATATCTCGCTTAATATCTATTGTAGAAGAATAAAGTTTTAGAAACAGTTATCCCATTTTTTGTGAGCTATATTTCAGTAAAAAGAAATCTGAAATCCATAGCCTACTTTATGAGATATATTACAAAAACCTGAAAAATAGGAAAATCACAAACGGTTATAGCTTCCTTATTTGAGGAGATACGAAAAAAGTTAAAGGAATGAAAGTTGACGGCAAAGACAATAAGAATAATAACGTGTAACAAAAAAATCGAAAAATGCAGTTGGCTTTGACATACGCTATTGTGCAAAAATGAAAATACATATCTCAAAGTAGGTCATGACGCCATTAATTCCGTTATTTTTTTCTCATTCCAACGATATAAAACATGTCACAGAAATTTTAACCGATAGTGTCAATATTTAATATTTTACGAATACCACAATTCATATAATTGAATCGTAACAATCAGCTGTGCCATAATTAGTGAAAAACAATGTATACAGTTATTAATAAATTTGACAGATTGTCACTGTTGTATGTTGTATGTTGCGTTGTCGAGTTCTAAGACAAATTTTATATCAGTAATTATGGTGTACACCAATAATAACAAATTCGATATGATTAGCATTTATTGTCAGTACAATTTTGACGCTGAGATGGCAGTCACGGTTTACGGAGATAGATTTCCAGATGCTCCGCAGCCAAATCGAACTATGTTTAGGAAGTTAGTTCAAAATCTAAAAACGCACGGTTCATTTTCAAAAAAAGTAGTAAGGCGAGCGCATGTTGCGGATAATGTAAGAAAAGTGAATAGAGTAATGGATTATGTTAACCAAAATGAGGAAACCTCTTTGAGACAAATTCAGAGAAACTGTCGCATAAAAAAAGACAGTGCAAGAAAAATATTGAAAAAAAACGGATTTCGATGCTACAAAATGAGGAAAGTTCAACATTTAAATGAGGGAGATAAGCCAAGGAGAGTAAGATTTTGTAGATGGTTATTAAATAAGAAACGGAATGACGCGCTGATATGTAGCAAAATTCTTTGGTCGGACGAACCAAATTTTTCTAATAATGGATTTTTCAATAGAAATATGCATTATAAGTGGACACGAGAAAATGCACATTGGTACAGAGAGACTGCTTTCCAAGAAAGATTTTCTACGAATGTTTGGTTGGGTCTTTTAGGGACTAAAGTAATTGGACCTTATTTTTATGATGGCAAATTAACCGCTCGTAGATACCTTAATTTCCTGCAAAACGAATTTCAAGATTTTCTTTATGAATTAACAGTGGCAGAAAGATTAAATTATTCATATTTTCAACAAGATGGGGCTCCGCCTCACACTGCTGTAATATGTACAAATTATTTAAATCAAGTTATGCCAGATAGCTGGATAGGCACATATGGACCCATTCTATGGCCAGCTCGATCACCAGATATTACTCCCTTGGATTTTTTCGTCTAGGGTTACATTAAAGACAAGGTATTTCAAACTGCCCCTGAAAATATTGAGGACATCAAAACCAGAATTCGAAACGCATGTGAGGCAATTACTCCTGAAATGCTCCAAAATGTAATGCGTGACGTGTCTCGTAGAGCACGTTTATGTGTCAGAATGCATGGTGCACAATTTGAGCATTTGTAGTTAGAAAAATAAATACACACAATTTCTTTTCAATATAGTAGTAGGTAGTACTGTTATACATAGTTTTTCGTTTTTTTTCTTTGGATGTTCGTTTTGTACTTGTATTTTTATTTATGAGATATTTATTGGTTTGTATTAAATTCTAATAAATAATTACGGAATTATAATTATTATAAAGTGAATTTTTACTATTATGGCACAGCTGATTGTTACGATTCAATTATATGAATTGTGGTATTCGTAAAATATTAAATATTGGCACTATCGGTTAAAATTTCTGTGACATGTTTTATATCGTTGGAATGAGAAAAAAATAACGGGATTAATGGCGTCATGGCCTACTTTGAGATGATTGAAAGCTAACTGCATTTTTCGATTTTTTTGTTACACGTTATTATTCTTATTGTCTTTGCCGTCAACTTTCATTCCTTTAACTTTTTTCGTATCTCCTCAAATAAGGAAGCTATAACCGTTTGTGGTTTTCCTATTTTTCAGGTTTTTGTAATATATCTCATAAAGTAGGCTATGGATTTCAAATTTCTTTTTACTGAAATATAGCTCACAAAAAATGGGATAACTGTTTCTAAAACTTTATTCTTCTACAATAGATATTAAGCGAGATATTTGGTGTGGCCCTCGTAAAATAGACAGTCTGTATATATTTTCCTTTATATGGGTAACATAGTGACATTCTCATTCTTTCTGTAACATGATGAGGTGCCTCTGTACTCCTCTAGCGCTACTATACGATCTTTGAAAAGAGGTGATCACAACACAGGCCTAATGCGTTCTTTAATTAACATGGTCTAGGGTGGCATCCCTTATCAAAATTTCTACATAGCAAAAATTCGTTTTTACTATGTTATGAACTTGCTTAAAGTGTAACTTTGAAAATAAATGATTTGATTTTGATTTGACTTTTTTACGCATTTATGCTGACATGTCAAAACACTACTGTGTATTTTTAAATGACCAGCAAATTATTATTATTATTATTATGTTTAGCTTGTTTACTACATTTTTCAGATGAAACTTTCGATAAGCTCTACACATATTCAACTTAGAAATTCCGAACTTCCTGGTGGTTTTTGTTGAAAACTATCTCCAAACAGTGGTTCGAATTCCACTATGGACTGTAGGATCCCACGTCTTTCACCCAAGCATTTTTAGATTTCCTTAATGGAGGTGACTTGAAGGGCGGTTAAGAACATTTTCAAGCTATGACCCGTCACGGCGATGTATTGTAAATGTACGCACCTTTAATAGCGTAAACTTTAAACAAAACTCACACCATAACTTACTTGATAAATGGTGAACACAACACAAATCAACAGAATAATTAGTTTCAACAACTGGATGGGCTCCGTCAAGAATTTTTTCTTAAATACGAAACCCATGTTTTAAACCGTGTGCACTAAAATACAATAATCCTTTTTGTGATTTTGCCGTTTATCAACGGTTACGGTTGTCGTAAATTTTTGACTTCATTAATTTGTCGGTGTGCTATTATCTACTAGCGTTTTATGGCTGCTCTTCTAATAAAAAACCAGTAAATTTATTGCGACAGTATCTCGATCTATCGGAGGGTATTATTGCACTCGATGTAAATGATGTAGATAATAAGTGATTTACAGGAAACACTGGGTTAATACTGAATCTACTAATGAACTTTTTATGTGGTTCTGAGAATAATTATTACGCGATATATAATGTTCAATGGTTCAAAACATCCTTACGAATGTTGGTAGATACCATTTTTTACTTATTTAATTTATTATCAGTTATAAGTAATATTAAGTATCTACTGTTTATTCAGGATCGAGTATTTTATGGATATATTGCTATAGATAAATAATAAATCAAGTCATCAATTACTTAAAATACACGCATAAAATGGAATTGACTTACCTGTAGTCTTAGTAGATTTTTAATCAGAGAGTTGTGATAGTTGTTCGACATTTGTTCAATACTTTCTCTGAGTTTGCTTCAGCGATTTCGTAAAACCTTGAAAGGTTTTTCTCAGGAAATCGGACTTTCTTATGGACCACGCAGAGCGATTGTAAAATATCTGTTTTGCCGATAGACCTCCTCAGACCTCTTGCATACTGCCAGGGGCTTAATTCCCGAACTGATTGGTAAATGATCCGTATGTGTTTACTAATATATTACAATTTGCGATCAATGTTGTCAAATGTCTGGTCCTACATGTTCCCAAGCTATGGAAAACCATTCAATTTTAAAGTTAGTAGGTTGTTTAGATGTGAAGAAAGTAATATATTACTCTGGGTTTTTACATATAATTGATAATTTATGAATGAATGAATAACATTTATTTATCTAAAAGATAATACATGGCAATAAGAAAGTAATAAGGTAAATACAATAGTAAATGCACTAATTTAGTGCATGTCTCTCAATTATATACAAATAATAATAATAATAATATAGCACACGAATAACATACATGTATTTTAAATACAAATATCTATATTTATATTTACATATTTTCCATTACATACTTAATAAGCTTTGATTTGAATAAGCTAATATTATTAACAGCTTTCAGGTGGTTGGGTAAAGAGTTATATTCAATAATACCTTTATGAAACAAGCTATTATATGTGAGAGTGTTAGTTGTGCTATGCACATAACAGTTGTTTTTATTCCTAGTGTTATACGAATTAACTTCATTTACACTCACTAACCTCGAGGATAAATAATAATCTGATAACATCTTATTTGATATTTTGTAAATAAGTAACATTGTATGAATATACATACTATTTTTTATATTGAGCCAACCTAATGTTTCCAACATTATGTTAATATGTGTAAATTGATTTACACCTAAGATAATACGCATTGCCTTATTTTGTAGAATCTGTAGCCTGTAACAGTTTGCTTGAGATACATATATAACTGATGAAAAGTAGTTAAAATGGGGTAAAATAATGCTGTTATATAGTGTTACTTTAGTATTTACAGAAATATGTCTACTACTTCAATAAAAGTACCTATCCCATTTTTTTACCAATTTTTTAAAGAAATATAACCCACATAATTCTTACATTTTAAATTCTTAACTATTAATAATCCCAGGTATTTAATGTCATCTTAAAAATCCAGCTCCTTATCGCCAATTTTGACTTTTATTTGTAAATTACAAAAGTTTCTATACGCCAAGTCAGATCCTATAAACATACACTTTGATTTTGATTCATTTATTTTAATTTTTGAGTAAGCCTGTTTAAATCTTCATTAACCGTGGAAATCAAAATGTTATAGTCTTCGTGGCTAAAGTAGATTAGCGTGTCATCTGCAAAGAGATGTATTTTACAATTGTCTAATACTTTACCCAAATCATTAATATAAAGGATGAATAGCAGAGGACCAAGAACACTCCCTTGTGGGACTCCATTGTTGTTATAGCTGCTTTCAGAATATTGACCATCATATTTTGTTTTTGACATCTAAATGATAAATAACTTTCCACCACATTAAAGTAGTACTAGAAAATGTATACCTTTTAAGTTTTAAAATTAGCGTATGGCGATCAATTGTCTCAAAAACTCTCTTTAGGTCTATGAAGACAGCACATATGCCAAGTCCTTGACTTATATCCTCTTTCCAATCAGATATTACACACTGTAATGCAGTTTCCCAAGAGTGTTTGTCCCTGAATCCTGACTGATATATACTCGGCAAACTGTTACATTTTACACATTCTAATATTTGATTATATACTAGTAGTTCTAAGAGTTCTTCGTAAAATGGTAACATATTAATGGGGCGCATTTCTTGTACTAAATTTGTATTAGGCACTTTTGGGACCGGAAGGAATGGAAGTTTTAAATCTATCAGGCACAATACCATTTTCTAAACTAAGGTTAATTAAATTCCTTAAGGGATATCCTATGACATGAAAGAGTTCTTTTATTAATTTTAAGTTTATCTCATCTATATTACCATTTTTACTCTGACTATAGATAATTTCTTTTCATTCATTTACCGATATCTGTAAAGAAAGAAAACAATGACGAGTATAGTGGTATCGTATCTATCAAAATAGTTTCATCGTTATTATTATCAATGTCAGCTACAATCTCTTCAATGCTTTTAACACAATAATTATTTAGCACTTTAATAATGTCACTTGGTTTATGGTAGTACGCATCATCACAAACAACGCCACAGATTTTTTGTTTTTTACATCCTAATATGTCCTTTAGATTAGACCACATTAATTTTGAATTATTTTTATTTTTGTCCATTGCATCATTATAGAAATGTTCTTTGAGTTATCTATAGTTTTCGTTACTAAATTTCGGCATTTTTTATAAGTTACCCAGTCCTCATTACTTCTAGTCCATTCATATTTTTTATTTTTTTATATACATTATTTTTGTTTTTAATAGCCTCTCTTCCTCGTTCATCCATACATCTATTATTCAACGTTATTTTGATCTCTCTTAGTGATGTGACTATATGTAAGGTTTTGTCCAGAATTGTTTATTTGTGGCATATTCAGATTTTCTTACTTTTTGTTGGGTATTTTGCCACTGAAAAATATTTAAAAATTTTATATCTAAGGTTATTTATTATCAATTCATCATGTATTCATGTTAAAATTGTCTATTATAGTCTCTAGTTTCTCTATATAAGTTGGTTATCCTGATGAAGGATAAATATCATCAATTTACATTTAACTATGATCGGAATGATTCTGTTGTTTTTGTTATGTATGTTAAAATATTTATAATATATTTCACTATTGATAAACAACATCAAGTTTTAGTTATTATACAGTGTGAACCTAAAAAACGTACAAAATTCATATCTTTAGTATGTGTCATTTGTTAAAAAAAATCCTCAAACAGGTGGATTTTAGTTTTGTAAATGCTACATTTTGTCACTATACCAAAGTTTATGACGTCATTGGTTTTTGAGTTATGACGTCATCATGACATTTTTTTAAATGGAAACAGACGTTTCTGTTTACTGTTTTGGGTGGTATATTCCTTTAGCTTTCTGGTGACATGAAAAAAATTGATATTACCTAAGCCATTCTTTTGGAAAAAAATATTTGTATTGATTGATACCTTACATAAGAAATTGTGAGAAAAAAATCACCTCCATTGCTCAAATTGCGGCCCTTCAACTATTTGGCAATGACCAAGATGGTTGTAGACATTTTGCACGCTGTTGAATCATCTCATGGGCAATTCGTCTCATCTCCAAGCCAATTCTGCCTTTCAATTCTTCTATCGTATCCGGTCTGTTAAAATACACCCTTGACTTTAAGTAACCCCAAAGAAAAAAGTCTAAGGGGGTTAAATCCGGTGAACGTGGGGGCCACTCAATCGCGCCTCGACGACCTATCCACCTTCCAGTAAAAGTGTCATCTAAAACTGACCCAGTGCTATCCCAAATTAAGATGGGGCCCCATCTTGCTGAAACCATACGTTTTCAGCAGGAATATCTTCATCTTCAGTGTTCGGAAACATAACTGCTAAGGCTGGTACTAACTCAACTAGCAAAAACTGTAAATATCCCAAAGAAATTTTTGTTTTTTTGTTTTTTTTTCTCCAAAACAATGAGCTTTAGACCCCATGTTATATAAGGTTTTTTTTGTTTGTCTTGTCGTTTCCTACCACCAATTTTTTAATGGCATGAAACTAATTACACCCTGTATATATTTTTTGTACACAATTAAATTTTAAAATAAATGTGTCCTTTAAACTGTGTTAGATAAAACTTTAAACTTTTGGAATTTTTAACCATTTTAATGTATCTCTTATTATTTTATATCACTTATGACGTTTCATATCTAAAAGTGAATTATTTATTATTTGTTTGCTTATAGTAATGAAACATATTCTTATAGGATTTTGCAAACAGCGGAAAAAAACTATCTATGGGAACTAAAAGAAAAACTATACAGGGTGTTGCATCATGAGAGGGACATAGCTTAATAGGAGGTAGAGAACATCAGTGGTAACCGGAACCTCCCATAGAAATGTCTCATTGGGCCTTCACTACGAAATTACAGGGTGTTAAATAATTTTTGGCCAAACCTGTTTTTTGTCATAACTTTGACAGGAAATGAAATAACGGATTCATATTTGGTACGGCTAATGTACAAACGAGCCCCAAGAGGTACATGTATAAAAAAATATATATCCAGGTCCGGACTCACTATAATTTATGTTTCTTCTTTGCATCAATAAAACATCACCCTGTATATATTTTTTTGAAATTTCGATACGATATTCGAAAAGAGCAAGAAAAACCAAACAAAATGGCCTGTTTTATTTTTTTGTTACACCTTCGTGGTTATTTAAATACGTTGTTAAATGTGCAAGAAAATGGATTACAGAACCCTATTAAATGAGAGGCACGTGAAATAAATAATTTTATAACTAAAATTTGCAAAAATTCTATTGAGCCTAGGTGGTCTGGGTGAATCCTAATTCCGGCACGTTTTAAAGGTCCATTTTGGTAAAAAAACTGTGGTCCTAATAAGTAATCTGGTATGAAATAACAAAATTTTTAATCAATCACAGTAGGCTTGTTCAAAGAATAAAAGTGACAGATAATTTAAACCATTTAGGCCCAAGCAACCAGTTACTTTGATCAAGAAAATTATCAACATTTTATACTTAATAAAAATTGGAAGAGAACAAACTAAAATCTAAATAAATAAAATATTTTCCATTCAATTAACAATAAATAACAAAACAATAACTAAATGTGTTTAAAAATAAAACGTAATTGACACTAAAGTAAATTTTTAAAATGTCCTCCCCCAAATTCTGTGCATTTTCTTGCTCGTTTAGAAAGGTCACCAATTGCTCGACGTATCATTTCTGGATTATTCCGTATTTCGTCGCAGGTTGTAACGATGCGCTGGATTAAATGTTGTCTACTTTCAATTTCAATGCTATAAACCTCGTTTTTTAAGTGGCCCCATAAAAAGTAATCACAAGGGTTACAATCAGGAGATCTTGGTGGCCATTCATGTGGACCCCCGCGTCCAATCCATCTATTAGGATACACATTGTTTAAGTGTTCTCTTACTTGAAGGTTAAAATATGGTGGGGCCCCATCATGCTGAAACAACATGCCTCTTATACCGATATTTTCTAACATATTCGGTAAAATGTTTTGAAGAAAATCAAAGTAAATTTCACCATTCAATCTTTCTTCAAAAAAATGTGGCCCTATCAAATGTCTATTCACAAGTCCGACCCAAACATTTACAGAAAACCTGTGTTGCGAACGGCGTTGGCGTACCGCATGTGGGTTTTCCTGTGCCCATTTATGATTATTTCGTGAATTGTTTACTCCATCCCTTGTAAATTGTGCCTCATCCGTAAATAAGGTTCTGTAAATGACTGGGCGATGATTAGACAACCAACGACAAAATGCCAGGCGGGGGATATCGTCGCCTTGTTGAAGACGCTGTACCTGCTGGATATGATATGGATGGTAACGTTCTCTTTTTAGGGTTCTCCATACTCGCCAATGAGGAATACCAGTTGCCAAACTGATTCGTCTAGTGCTCATGTTTGGGTTTTCTTGAACTACGTTTATAATATTGTTTTGTTCCTGCACACCTTGTTGTAAAACACGCTCCACAACTGCAGAAGTAGGAAACTTTCCGTGTTGTCTTGCATACTGGAACACCGTACTAAAGGTTTTATGATTAGGGCATCGACGACCAGGAAAACGCAGCCGATATTCTCTTTCCGCCGACCTACCATTTCCATTACAAAAACCATAGATGAATATTATGTCAGCATATTCCCCGTTTGTAAATTTTACTGGCATAGTTAAAATATTTTCACAAGTTTTCACTAACTAAATGCGGATTATTGACACATTAAATTACTAACAAACAATTATTCAACTGTTTAGGAGATTTCTTTTTATTATCTGTCACTTTGAACAAGCCTACTGTGATTGATTAAAAATTTTGTTATTTCATACCCGATTACTTATTAGGACCACAGTTTTTTACCAAAATGGACCTTTAAAACGTGCCGGAATTAGGATTCACCCAGACCACCTAGGCTCAATAGAATTTTTGCAAATTTTAGTTATAAAACTATTTATTTCACGTGCCTCTCATTTAATAGGGTTCTGTAATCCATTTTCTTGCACATTTAACAACGTATTTAAATAACCACGAAGGTGTAACAAAAAAATGAAATAGGCCATTTTGTTTGTTTTTTCTTGCTCTTTTCGAATATCGTATCGAAATTTCAAAAAAATATATACAGGGTGATGTTTTATTGATGCAAAGAAGAAACATAAATTATAGTGAGTCCGGACCTGGATATATATTTTTTTATACATGTACCTCTTGGGGCTCGTTTGTACATTAGCCGTACCAAATATGAATCCGTTATTTCATTTCCTGTCAAAGTTATGACAAAAAACAGGTTTGGCCAAAAATTATTTAACACCCTGTAATTTCGTAGTGAAGGCCCAATGAGACATTTCTATGGGAGGTTCCGGTTACCACTGATGTTCGCTACCTCCTATTAAGCTATGTCCCTCTCATGATGCAACACCCTGTATGTAAAAATATTAATGAAATCTTTGCATTCTTTCGATAACCTGACTTCTGGTTATGCTAGCAAGTTAAAATAAATTTGTCCAATTTCTTATTTACATTCTCATTTTTAACTGAACCTTCATACCGTAGGGGGCCATGTAGATACTAGTTTAATCTGCATAGCATGGATGCTAGTGTTATAATGAGAATCTCAAATAAGAAATTGGACATATTTATTTTAGGAATTTAACTTGTTAGCATAACCAGAAGTTAGGTTATCGAAAGAATGCAAAGATATCATTAATATTTTTACATATAGTTTTTCTTTTAGTTCTCATAGATAGTTTTTTCCGCTGTTTGCAAAATCCTATAAAGAATATGTTTCGTTTCATATCTGTTATGTACAGCTTATTTGAATAAAGATTTTATTATTTATTATTATTATTACTAAATATCAACAGGCATTAACCTAAGTTAGTACTAAACCTACGACCTGTATACCGCACCTGGTATTATTTGATCGAAACTCATATTCTTGTCATCGTGAGGTTTCTTTATTCCTTATTTTTAATCAAAGAAATCACAGTTTGCTACACATTATTGGAATAAAACAATGGGTGGACTAAATTAATTTATGGAATAAACCAAAATTAGAAAATAATGGTTCATAACGTAATGTTGGGTAAATACAATCGTGAAACAACATATTTGTTATATTGAGTAAATATTATACCCACGCTGTTCTTCGTGTTTACGGTCAAAACTTTACAGCATATAGTCACTTCCTATTATTTTAAATATGTTGTTAAAGAATATTCTTTTAACGCTGGTTCTAGCAAGAAGAGATGCGTACAATATAGATAGTCTCATCAATGAAATCGTTCCGAAGTACTTTAAACATGACTTAGTTTGTATGATAAATATAAATACTAGAGCGAATTTTCCTTCATTTCGATTAAACACAAATGAAACATTCGCTTGGTTAAAGGGGCAGTGGAACCAATTTATGCCAAAGTTATATGTCATAGATGTAACACAATCCGATGAAGTTGAAAACATACTTTGCTATTTGCAAAAAAGTTGGTTGTTTAATCCAAGAAATTATTTTGTGTTCCTAACGCTAGACCAAATGTCTGAAATATTTCTAGATTCTTTAAATGAATATTATGTTGAAAATGCAATGGTAATTGTAAAAAGTAAACCAACTAATCCATATTATCTTTACAACATGGACACCAAAACGCTGTTTCCTGTGAAAAATTTTGGCAGATTTTTCACTTATTCAATCGAGAGACAAGACAATTATGGCAAACAAGTGACACTCAAAGCGATGTATCTCAAGAAGCCTCCTTATACGATTTGCCCTTACTGCTTGAAACACAAAGGAATCGAAGTAGAAATTTTTAACATAGTGACTGAACGACTTAAAATAAAAGTTCACTATGTAGAATTCAAAGCTCTCTTTTGGGGCCAGAAAGTTAATGGCAGTTATACTTTGCTCTATGGAGAGCTAGAAAAGCGTAGATGCGACGTGATATTTGGCCAAGTTTTCGCCTCCCCCGATTTACTCATAGATTTTGACGCAACACCAACGCACTTTCAAGATGCATTTCGATTCGTTGTGCCCAAAGCTAGAAAACTAAAAAACGTAAACGTGTTCAAATTTATTTTCAAAATGGATGTCGTACTGACATACGTTTTCGTTCTAATATTATTTTTTTTAATTTGTTGCGTGGCAGACCAATGCAGAAACAACAGTGGTTTGTTGCTCCTGTTACTTCAAATAGGCATGGAGGTCAGTGTCAACTGGAGAAGAAGTGCCTTTTCTAAGAGCTTATTGGCCCTTTCCTTGATGTTTCTCTGTCTTATTATTAACACCGGGTTTAAGAGTAGGTTATTTCGATCGTTAACCATGGAGCATTTTGAACAACAGATTACCTCTTGGGAAGACGTAGCGCGCACGAATTTCACAATAGCCTACACCCAGCATGTACAAGACGGTTTATTTGATGTAAGTGATCCAGTGGAGAGATACTTTGCTCTAACAGGTAGGAAGGTCTGCGATTTGGATTTTATTTGTGTGGATTGGGTGGCTTTTTACAGGAACGTCACTACGATGAAACTAAGGAAATCCTTAGAGTACTACATTCCTAGGAAATATGTGGACGAAGAAGGCAAGGCGCTTATTCATATAATGGATCGCAATGTGTTGATGTTCAATTTTCAATTTCATTTCGTGAAAGGCCATCCTGTCTTCTTGAGATTTAGTGAGGTGGTGAACACTCTAAAGGAAAATGGAATGATAACTAGGTTGCTTGATATGCTCAAAGAGAACAATAAGAGAGCGCAACAGAGAGCGGAAAGAAAAAAAATAAACATCCAAGTGCAACAAATGAAGTTGGAACAACTGCAGGACGTATTTCAAATACACATTGCTGGACTAGTTCTAAGCTTATGTGTGTTTTGTTTCGAATTTTTACTGCCCCACATGCAGTGGCGCCGCTAGAATTTGTGTTGAAAGAAGAACGAATCGAAGTGAAGAAAAGGAGAGGGGAAAATATTTATCCGCCCTTTACAGACACGTGATTTAATTTCTGTAAATACATATAAATAAAAGGTAAAATTATCCTTAGGTGTATCAGTAAATGTATGGAAATCAAAAATAACTTACAAGTAACTTAGATAAAAAAAGGTCTCATTTTGATTGACACAATCTCTATGTACTTTTGAAATGAGGTTTCCACTGTTCCTAAAACTGCCGGTGTGATAGATCTAAAGGCAGTTATTATTCTTTCTTTCATATTTTGTACTGTTCTCGGTGCGTCTCTATAAACAATTTCCTTTACATACCTCCATAAAAGGAAATCCATTTTTGTAAGATCTGGGGATCTAGCAGGCCATTTAGTGGGTCCATTTCTTCCAATCCATTGATGAGGGTAGGTGTTATTTAAGTGGTCTCTAACTGCATTTAAATAATGTGGTAGAGCACAATCCTTACTTATTTAAACGATCACCAAAATACAACTGTATTTTTTTTTTATAACAATTTAATAATAATAATAATAATATGTCTTTATTTATTTAATTATGTACAGAATACATTAGAAAATGCTTAACAAGGGTGGCGAGATCTAGCATAGCTACTCAGCTAACCACCCACTAAAAATGTTGAAATAAAAAATATTGAAAATTATGCAGTAAAACAGATGTTACTTGAAGGTGAATATTGTAGCGTAAATAAGTTTTTACATAATGGGCTTGTTCCATGATATTCTTTTTATATGGTTTTTATACTTTTTCATATAGTACTCGATATTCTCATTATACACTTAAAATTTCGTATTATTAACTTTTTCCGTTCTCGAGATATAAAGAGTTGAATTTAGTAATAGTTGTAAAAACCGATCGCTCATTTGTGACGTCACTATACGCAAGTGACGTAAGAAAAATGGCTTTCTGGGACCTTTCAAATTTAACCTGAAAAGTCGAAAAACATGGAATTTTTAAACGCTGGTAACTAAATAAATACGTCCAGTGGAAGTTCGTTCTATGTGTCTACGGAAAGGAGAAGGTCGGCGATGAATTATAATCGTAAATTGCAGGGTCGAAATCGAAAATTCGTTCTGGCAGCAGCGAGAGAAAATTGTAATATTTTGACATTTCACCAACTTGTACTCCCATACTGTCAAGTAGTAAGCAAAACAAACAATACTTCGAAAACACTTATAATTATAACCAATAAGGAGCATCAAGTCTATTGAGATCGCCGAGTCTATGCGTATAGTGACGTGGCGCCTGGTCACGCCCCATTTTCGCGAGATGGAAATTTGTAGTAGTTTTTAAGATACTAAACGTGCGAATAATATTCCGATATTTTGCAGATCCATTAATTTATACTTGCACTTTCGATTTGTGAAATAAAAAAAAAATGCTGAACAAGCCCATTGAGGACTTCTATCTATAATTTTAATTGTATTGTAGTTATGTAATAGATGTTTTATGAGACCTCTGTTTTGTGATGGCCACTTTATGTTTTTTGTAGTTTGTTTACATTTATAAGTAATGTTATATACAAATTATCTTTGTTGTTGACTTGCCATATGTACTTTATTGTATTAACATGGTTAATAAAATTATTATTATTATTATTATTGTTATTATATTTTCAAGTATAAAAATGAATGTATGTAGGAATAGTACATAATATGAATTCGAAACATAAAGAGATTTCCTTTGAAATCGGTAAAAGTTCTACCATTTCTACAATTTTTTAGATATAGACCTGGAACTTTCATATATTACTCTTAAAGTAATATACAAGAGGAACTGATGAGTGAAAAAAATCTCAAAAAATCATGTTTGAAGATGTACACTTTCAAGGTTTCAAAATTTTCAGAAAGTAGTAAAATTTGATATGTATAGCTAACTTTAACCACCTATTCTACTCTGGTTTAAATCGTGTTATTAAATAAAAGAAACGTTATTCTTTGCTGCAAAATTCTTGAAACTAGGGGTAACATAAACGTTAATAACTTTTATAAAAAAAATATTTAGCACACCTATCCATAGGATCTCTTTATACATTACTTCAAAAGTAATATGTGAAAGTTCCTCTTTACTTTCGATTGGCGTAAGCAGTTTTTATTTTACTGCACAAGTAGTACAGGCAAATTAACAATTTAGGGTATCAAAAATTAATAAAAGGATAATCTCTGGGATTTAAGTAGGTAATAACCTGATGATGCATTCTTTGCACTTCCAAGTCCCGGGAAAATTCAAAAAAATTTAGAAAAACTTTTTTGATTTTCGGTTTCCTTGCTCTAGCTGCCAAAATAATGAAAATAGAGAAAGAAGTTCCCAACCAAAGTTATAGCTCGTCTTTTTCTGTACAAAAAATGTCTTTACAAATTTTTGTCTTACTTAAGCTGTTTAGAAGATAAATCGAGTTTTCCACTTATAGTTTTAAGCAGCTTCGAAATGCGCGAAAAATGAGAATTCTCCAGGAGTTTCGTACGGCCGGACTCATCGATCGATAATTCTTTCTATTCAGAGCCCCTAAAACAAAATGAAAACAACATAAAATGTAGAGAAAAGTCTCAGCTTTAATGTAGAACTAATCACAAAATTCATACAAAATTTTATTAACGAGAGAAAGTGTCAGAAGATGGCTTAGTGAACTTTGTACAATGTTGTACCACAGATTTATTCATATCTTTGACGGGAGTCGTTAGAATGATAATTCATTTTGCTTATATATTCTTATATAATGATATATTAATCCAATTAACATTTTATTACAATTACTTTTGTTGGAAAGATATGCTTTGCGATCAAAGTAGAAGGTATATTTCTTATCGATCAATCACCTCCAAATAGTGTTTCTGTCCCGGGAATCCCGGGACGGGATTTCCCGGGAATTATGTCACTTTTTATCATTCCCGTTCCCGGGAAATAACAGTCGGGATTTCCCGGACCCGTGGATATAAAAATAAGTTTTAAAAATATTAAATTTCATGCTCCGAAATTTTACCGAGCGTGCGCGTCGGACGGCATTTATGTTTTATTTCATTATTGTGTTATTTCCTGTAGTTAGTTATTCTCTGTAATTGTTTATTTGTGGCATATTAAGATTTTCTTACTTCTTATTGGGTATTTTGCCACTGAAAAATATTTAAAACTTTGTAATGAAAAAACCTCTGCGCCATACGGATCAGACAGAGGTTGATTCTTGAACACTTGACTGTTTCAAAAAGTCTCACACCTAAAAATATATAAACTAGAACAATGTAATAAACTATTTAATGAACTTGATGTATCCTGGGATTTTTCGGTCATCTTTAAATTAAAATTCTTATATTTTCCTACGTTTCGGTTTTATTAACCATCGTCAGAGGAAAAACTACAATATTTATATTAACGTACGATTATTTTGTCATTATACAATTTTAATTTCATTACTTACAATTTAAGAAATTTTTTGTTTACACTATATTAATACATTTTACGTTTATTTCTGTTGGAAGTTTGAATGCAACTAAATGCTGAACAAAAGTATTGCCTGGTTTCTGGTCTGTGTTATGTCACTATTGGTACAGTTTATTTAATTTATGGATGTTATAGATATGAAGTTTTCTCTAACGGCCGGTAGTGTAAAATATGATATTTTAAGATATTATCTTGCGGACTTGATGGAAAGATGTAAAAATATATGTTGTTTAATAATATCCCCTTTTTTTAGTTAATTTAATAATTCAAAGTATGTTTCACTTAAATTCTCTATATCAGTGCGGCTGTTTATTTATATATAAAATGTAATAAACTAAAAACTGAAAATGAAAGCTATGGGTAGTTAACGTTTCGGAAGAGAATCTACCAAAATTTGTGAACACGCGTGGGATAATAATCACAGAATTAAATGGGACTCGGCGAAGATTTTGGAAAAAGAGAGCAACGGAACAAAAAGAAAACTTAAAGAATCCGCGATTATTTTGTTAAACGAGGATAGATGCGTTTCAACTATTCAATAGATTTTTGTACTAGTTGGTTGCCCATCCTTAGAGACAAAGTAAGTAAAAATAAGATAAATATAATTTAATGTCTCACATGACTATGGAAATACATAAACAAAGAACTATCATGGTTGACGGCCAAAAAAGTTTTGAGAACAGAAGTAGATTCTCTTCCAAAACGTTAACTACCTATAGCTTTCATTTTCAGTTTTTAGTTTATTACATTGTTCTAGTTTATATGTTTTTAGGTGTGAGACTTTTTGAAACAGTCAAGTGTTCAAGAACCAACCTCTGTCTGATCCGTTTGGCACAGAGGTTTTTCCATAAAAAATTTTAAAATATTTCTCAGTGGCAAAATACCCAATAAAAAGTAAGAAAATCCTGTAGTTACTGTTGTTGTGTCTTTTCAATTATAAATGAAGCAAAACAAAACTGACGGATTTATTTTTTCACCAAAGGAAAAAAAGAAAACAAACATTTAAAAAATGAATATTTGAATGATGTGACGTTTTGAAACAAAAAAATTGTGTTTTTCAAGAAATATATGAAAAATTTATTATGTCCCGGGAATCCCGGGATTCCCGGGAACGGCAAATTCTATTTCCCGATTCCCGGGAATGAAAAAAAGTCGGGAAATCAGAAACTCTACCTCCAAATTTTGGAGTTCAATTCGCTATATCTTAAGTAATAATAATAGCACATCTTAATTTTTGGATTATAAGTACAATAAAACATATTCTTTCAACAAATGACTTTAGAGTTTTTTAAATGCGCGCAGTACTTTTTGAATTTGTCTACATTATTCACACACGTTCAGAAAATGCACAATTATACAGTAAAACATATACAACTTATTTGTTCTTAACATGCTTCAATGAAATATTCAGGAAATATAGATTAAAGTGCGTGGAATCGAATCCATGCAGTGAAAAAGCACCCATTGTTACGGGAGAAATAGGCAGGATGCATAAAACTCAAAGATGTGAATAAATCAACTGTATAAAGTTTACTAAGCCATCTTCTAACACTTTTTTCTCTATGATAAAAATTTGTATGAATTTTGCTGTTAGTTCCACATTAAAGCTGAGACTCTTCTCTACATTTTACGTTTTAATTATCGATCGATATGTCCGGTCGTACGAAACTCCCAGAGAATTCTCATTTTCCGCGCATTTCGGAGCGGCTCAAATCTATAAGTGGAAAACTGGATTTATCTCCTAAACGGCTTAAGTAAGACAAAAATTTGTAAAGACCTATTTTGTAGAGAAAGAGACGAGCTACAAATTTTGTTGTAAACTTTTTCTGTATTTTCATTATTTTAGCCGTTAGAGCAAAAAAACCGAAAATCAAAAAGTTTTTTCAAAATTTTTTTTTCCCGGAACTTGGAAGTGCAAAGAATGCATCATTTCATTCTACAGGTTATTAACTACTTACATTCCAGAGATGATTCTTTTATTAATTTTTGCGAGGTTTTTACAACATTTTGCCTTCATTGCCTGTACTATAGGGAATGTATTAATGATTATGCAAATACGCAAGCACAAAAACAAACAAAAAAGATTTAAACCAATTTCAAAATATTTGCACGCCACTGGTATCTGGTCGATTATATTGAAATAAAACCAAATAGCTCCTGCTACTGCTCCTGCGTTGATACCCACTCACCCACATACAGAGACAGCCAAAATGATAACTCTTCCTTTTCGGCTTTGCCATGGTCATGTTAAAAAAGGACCAAGCGATAGAAAAAAGCTGGCGCACTCTGTTGGTAGGTGAACTAAACGACAATTACCAACATAGAGATTTTTGTGCTTCTATAAAACAGCTCAAGCGACTGTTAATTCCATTTATATTTTAAAGTGGTAATTTTTAAATATTTTGGAATAACGGTTTTGAAATTGACGAAAATTTTGAAAATATAATAAAATATATGAGTATATAGATATTTATTGTTTAGTAAGTTTTATGTTTCTTAGTCAAAATTTGCTGACTAAAATCCATGTTTCGATCATTGTTTATGTCAAAACAACCAAACAGTTAAGAAAGTCTTAAAATTCATATACAGGGTGTTTCAAAGTTAAAGGTACATACGTTACTTGTAGATAGAGAGCACTTTGGCACTTTGGCGGTCCCAAATTACCTGGAATTAATGCAGCCATCATCTTTCCTTACCGAGATACAGAATGTTTTATTGATTTTAGCCAAATCTTTCTTTGATCATAACTATTGAACCACCCTGTATAATCGGTTCATACTTAGAATATATATTTCACTTATTTTTCTTGATAAAACTTCATAATAAACCAAAAAGAAATCCAGGTCCGGTTTAATAAAAATTTGACAATATATTGTATGTCAAAATTTTGTAGATCTGTTTCGATATTCGAAAAGAGCGGAAAAAATTGAATAGAGTAAGCTAACTTAATTTGTTTGCGCATTTCATTCATCAACCTTGATTACTTTCCGTAAATCCAATTTCATTAAAATGGTCGAGACAGTTGGAACTTGAATATTTATTTCAGGGTTTAATTAACAAAAAAATGTAACTTGCAGCAGTGACAATTCTTACACTTCTAGACTAGGTAAGTGAACTGTTGTAAAATAATTCTTTATAGGATTTTGCAAACAGTGGAAAGAAAAGCTATCTATGAGAACTAAAGGAAAAACTATATATAAAAATATTAATGAAATCTTTGCATTCTTTCGATAACCTGACTTCTGGTTATGCTAACAAGTAAAAATTCTTATTTGCCATTCTCATTTTAACACTAGCATCAAACCTAGTCCCCTACGGCTAAGCAGGCTAAACTAGTATCTACATGATCCACTACGATATGTAAATTCAGTTAAAAATGAGAACAAAGGCCTGAAATTAATTTATTTACGTACCTTGTCTTTAAACATTTTTTCATTCTAATGAATTACATTTTCATAAAATCTCATTTAGTTTCTTGGAAATGCTTAGCCTTTGAAATGTTTTTCGTCCTTATTGTGGACTCATCAGAAAAGCCTAAAGCCACTCATAACGATGTTCCATGCAAAACTAAGACAATATCCATGAACAAGTATATAATGCCATGGAAACGTAGTTTAAATCCGAACAAAAAAAAATTCTATCTTAGTGGTAATATTTTTTTAAAATAGTGAAAAAAAATTTCAAATTTTTCTTTTAAATAGATTTAGAACGCTATGAATCGTGGAAATTTTAAATTTGAAGAAATAAAAAAAAAATTCCATCTATTTTAGTGGCAAAAAAATTTTCAAAAATGTTGGTAAAAAATGTTCAAAAAAAAATTTTTTTTGAATCAGGCTTAGAATGCCATGAAACGTGGAAATTTTAAATTTGAAGAATGAAAATTTTTTTTTGTCTATTTTAGTAGTAGTAAAAAAATTTTCAAAAATGGTAAAAAAATTTCAATTTTTTTTTTTTTTTTAATTAGGCTTAGAATGCCATGAAACGTGGAAATTTTAAATTTGAAGAAAGAAAAAAAATTTTTTCATCTATTTTAATAGTAAAAAATTTTTCAAAAATGTTGGTGAAAAAAATTTTCAAAAATTTTTTCCCGAAATAGGATTAGCGTGTCATGAAACGTGGAAATTTTAAGTTTGAGCGAAAAAAAATTTTTTTCACTATTTATTCCGTTTAGACGGTCCACCCTGTATATTTTCCAGTGAAAATTTTACCATTTCTTCGCTGTCAGTAGGGTCAACTACCTCCCAAATTTGACTGCTCTCCGTCGAGTAGTTTTTTAGTTAATGCACCAACAGACAGACAGACAGACATACAGACAGACGGAATTGAAAAACCTATATTTTCGTAATCTCCGTGATCTGAAATGTCAGTATCCGAAAAAATCAAGGAGGGTGATTTTTTCTCGAATACAATACTTCCCTTCGGTATGCGAGGGAAGTAAAAATTCAATTTTCACCTACCGGTGAATTCGAGCGGCCATATCTCGAATACCAAGGCACGCATCGACCTCAGATTTACGCCAAACGATACATCATCGGATTGTAAATTTAATTTGCAATCGATTTAGTACAAAAAAGATGGGGTCATTTTTGTCTAGAAGAAGTTACCTACAGCGAATTATGTGAAGGGATATCGAAATCGCTTAAATGATGGGCTTTTTGAGGTTATGGCCAAATCCTGACGTGGTGGAGTTAAATAGACCTCGGATTCGGATTCAGCGACCCCAAAAACATATAGTGAGTATGGTCAGATCCCCAGGCCAGAAAGAATTTTTTTTGTGTGGCTGTGTAATGATTGTAACTCTATGCACAATCCCTGGTAATATTTAACCACACCTCGTATTTGCCATTACATAACCTCCTTACAATTTGTTCTTTATTAAACTCTGGGGTAGAAATTATCAGAAAAAAATCTTGATGAAAAAAATTCATGTTTGGAAAATACCAAAATTGGAAAATAATAGTTCATAATGTACCTAATGTTGTGTAAATACAGTCTATATATTTGGTATATAGAGCAAATATTATTCCCACTTTCTTTCTCGTGTTTATATTCAAAACTGTACGGCATAAAATTCCTTCATATTACATTAAATATGTTAATAAAAAATATTATTCTAACACTGCTTCTAGCAAGAGAAGATATGTATAGGATAGATAGCCTTATTAACGATATCGTTCCAAAGTATTTTAAACACGACTTAGTTTGCTTGGTGAATATACATATCAGTGCGAATTTTCCTTCATATCGATTAAACACAAACGAAACATTCACGTGGCTAAAAGGGCAGTGGAACCAATTTACGCCGAAATTATATGTGATAGATGTAACACAAACCAACGAAACTGAAAATATACTTTACCATTTACAAAAGAGTTGGCTGTTCAATCCAAGAAATTATTTTGTATTTTTAATGCTAGACCCCATGTCTCAAACATTTTTAGATTGTTTGGGGAAATACTATGTTCAAAATACAATGATAATTTTAAAAAATAAACCAGCTTATCCATATTATCTTTACAATATGGACACGAAAAAGCTCTTTCCTGTGCAAGACTTTAACAAATTATTCTCTTATTCAATCAAAAGACAAGACAGCTATAGCAAACACATAAGACTCAAAGCGATGTATCTAAGGAAGCCTCCATTTACGATCTGCCCTTATTGCTTGAAACACAAAGGAATCGAAGTAGAGATATTTAACATAGTGTCTGAACGCCTTGGTATGAAAGTTAACTATGTCGAATTCAAAGGAAGCTCTTGGGGCCGAAAAGAAAATGGCAGTTATACTTTGCTCTATGGAGAGCTAGAAAAGCGTAGATGCGACGTGATTTTTGGTCAAGTTTTCGCCGCATCTGATTCACTCATAGATTTTGACGCAACACCAACGCATTTACAAGACTCATTTCGATTTGTCGTACCCAAAGCCAGAAAACTGAAAAATGTAAACGTGTTCAAGTATATTTTCAAAATGGATGTCTTACTAACATACGTTTTCGTTTTAATATTACTTTATACAATCTGCTGCATTTCGGACCAATGCAGGAACTGTGATGGCTTATTGCTCCTGCTACTTCAAATAGTCATGGAGGTCAGTGTTAAGTGGAGAAGAAACGCCTTTTCGAAGAGTTTACTGGCTGTGTCCTTAATGTTTCTGTGTGTTATTGTTAACACCGGGTTCAAGAGTAGGTTATTTCAATCATTAACGATGGAGCATTTTGAGAACCAGCTTAACTCTTGGGAAGATCTAGTGCGCACAAATTTCACAATAGCCTACACCAAGCATGTCCGAGGCGATTATTTTGATACAAGCGATCCGGTAGAGAATTACTTTGCTCTAACAGGTAGGAAGGTCTGCGATCTGGATTTTACTTGTGTGGATTGGGTGGCTATTTATAGAAATATCACTACCATGAAACTGAGGAAATCTTTAGAATATTATATTCCTAGAAGATACGTAGATGATGAAGGCAAGGCACTTGTTCATATAATGAATCGTAATGTGTTAATGTTTAATTTTCAATTTCATTTCGTGAAAGGCCATCCTGTCTTCTTGAGATTTAGTGAGGTAGTAAACACATTAAAGGAAAATGGAATTATAACTAGATTGGTTCATATGCTAAAGGAGAATAATAAGAGGGCGCAACAGAGAGCAGAAAGAAAGAAAATAAACATCGAAGTGCAACGAGTGAAGTTGGGGCAACTACAGGACATATTTCAAATGCACTTTGCTGGGCTAGTTCTTAGCTTGTGTATATTTTGTTTTGAATTAATTCTGCCTCATGTGCAGTGGCGTCGCTAGACTTTGTGTTGAAAGAAGGGCTAATCGGAGAGAAGAGAACTTAGGAGGGGAAAATACATATTCTCCATTTACAGATACGTGATTTAATTTGTGTATATACATATAAATAAAAGGTAAAAGTATCCTTAGGTGTATCAGTAAATTGATGGAAATCAAAAATAACTATAGAGATAAATAAACTCTACTGAGCTAATCTCATATTGTCTCAAAAACCACTAGGGAATGTATAACTGATTAAACAAATGCGCCATAGTCAGGTAAAGGACCAAGCAATAGGAAATATCTGGCGCTCTCTGTTGGTAGTGGAATTAACGACAATTTCCAAAACAGAGATTTGCGTTTCTATAAAAGAGACAAAGCGACTATTGTTTAATTTTATATTTAACAGTTTTACACGTTTGTCGATTGGTCATTTTTAAATATTTTTAAACCACATGTTGTGCTTCTTCTACAGCAAAAATGTGTAGCAACAGTAAAAAAAATGTTAACCATAGTCTTGCGAGAGGTTGAGGATATCGGCAAACCACTAAATAACGATTTTGAAGTTTTATTCACCATTAGACAAATACAAAAGATAATTTTTAAAGATATCAAAACCGACTTAACGTAAATCGTCAAAATGGTGATTGGATCGTCTTCCAGTAATGCTTTCATATTGTTGAGAAATGTTTTACCAATTTAAGCTGTTATGTTCTTAACACTATGAAATTAGTTTCGATCTGGTCTTACTCGTTTGTGAGATGTGCTGATTCATGTTTCATGTAATGAACATTGATTCATTTTTTCGTTTGTTTCAATAACAGCAATTTTGTGATATCCTGTTTCATAGCTTTTTCTAATCTGTATTTTGTCGCTGCTTTTTAAACTTTATTAGCTATTCCCGGTACACCCCCACCTTTTCCTCCATTTCTCAAGATAAAAACTTAAAATTAGGGTACAGGATATTTGACAGAAAAATGCATTTTTTGACATAATCGTATCCAAAGAAACGCTTCCGGTTCAAAAGTTAAATTCTGTATAATTATTTAGTTGTTTTGAGAATCATGTTTAAGTTTATAATACCCAGTACATACCCACAGTATTTAATAAAAATATATGTTTTTAAAAATTTCGTCTAAAACAAACCACTATTTTGGTAATATAATTAATGCATGGCGTCTTTTAAAACAAGCATTTTATAAAAGATAAATAGAACAGAACTCTCTTTTTTAAATGAGACCCTGTACAGTTTTTACGTTCTTTTGGTAGAGCTTTAAATTCGCTTTTAATGTTTTATTTATACAGTTTTATTTATTTAGTTTCTTAAATTTAGGATCGCTCCATAAATGGATGTTAAACTACAACATGAAGTAGGAGATGACACAATGAGGATTAGCATTTTTGTCAGTAATTAACTACAAGCGTATTTTAGGTTATTTTTATTCTATTTCGATTTTGAAAAAAAAAACTTTGTAAAGGTAATTCAAATCGTTATCAAATAGGATCTAGAAATATATATATATATATAGTGCTGGATACACAAGGAGTTTCCTGATCGATTTCAGAATGATTGGATTTTAGGATATTGTTCTGTTAAACTTGATAATACACTACCACAAACGTCAAATGGATTCACTAAACCGTTTATGAGTTATATTAATTCAAATGTTCGAATAAATGTAAATACACTTTACGTAAATTACATACAACTAAAGTCGAGAAAATCGCTGGCATTCTCCTGAAAAATGCAACCAATCGGGATGGAACACGTCACGATCACGAAGCAATCACGCATATTTCTTGGTCTCAGCCGTCCGTGAATATACTTTAGAATTAATTCAATTCGGATCTTACCACGTTACAAAATTTATTAATTTCAATATTAGTGCACAATTATTAACTATCGCCGAAATTGAAGTTACTCAAAACACTACTAATTAATAAAAATACCTTGTAAAATACTTAAAATCAGATGACTATGCCGCCAGGCTTGCGCATTTCCATAAGAAGATTGAATAATCTTAGTGCCCAAACAAGAGATGCCCTGTTTGTTTATTTTTATCAAGCAATGTCCCTCACCCAGGCGGCCTGGAGACTTCTACAGGGTGAATTGCTAACAATAGAATGCTATTTAAAATAAAAAAAACTACAAGTATTTCCGATTAAACCAGCAGTGAATTTTTGGGTCCAGTTACATCAAAAACTGTATTTTTGTGACAAATATTCTGAACTCTAATTTCAAATTTTTGTATTGAAAAGTAAAAAAAGTGGGGTGTAACTGATTTCGTGAGCGTCCGGTATATAGTTCAATCCATATTTATAAGCCACATAAAAAACTAAAGCTGCCGACTGAGCTAACATGAGGGGAGACCGGCGAACGCTTTATTTTCTACTTTATGTTATTATTAAGATAAGGAATAAACGGAAATACGTCTCTTTTATTAAGAATTCGAACTCTTGAGATATATTTACGCGAATCTCCCTTAACTAGAACGTCATACCCAGGGAACAGATAAACAGAGCCGTACTTTGAATTTATCTGTCAATGTCCCGAAAGACGGGCAATGCGTTCAATGCATATTCCTATCTACAATTTTTTATTTACATTTATTAAGTTTCTGCCGAAAACAGGATTGTTAAATGTCTAGTATTATTTTGTTCATTCTAATAAGCAAAACTTTGAAGTACGGCTCTGTAGTACTCTTGTAAGCGGATAATATAGATATTTCGATGACCAGTTTTTATGGCCCTATTTATGTGCATTAAACAAATGAACACAACTATACATTTTTTGTGACTTGCCACAAACTGTTTTCGCATTCCTACTTAAATATTTTATTGCAAAACACTGTTAAAAATTTGGGACTCATTATGGATCAAGAATTGAGATTTACAACCACATATTAACACATGTTTATAAGGGCCTTGTTTAAATGCTACTGATAGTAATCGAATTCAAAAACTTCACAACGCCTGTTTGTGGTTAATTTTTGGTATACCTAAGGAAGTATAATCTTATTAGTCACACTCTAAACCTAAATAACTGACTTAACATGAAAAATAGACGATATCTGCACTCTGACTGATATATTTTAATATACTGATTAACAAAATCCCGCCATACTTGTATTCTAAAATACGTTTTCGGACCGACGCGACGTCCACGATTTAAATATCAGACTTAAGGATACCCTTACTCCTCCCGTCCATCATACCCAATCATTTAAGGGGTCATATTCGTGCAACATTACAAGGTGTATTAATGAATTACCCCAAAAATTAAAAACTAAAAACGTACCTGGTTTTAAAAATCATGAACAGGCGGTGATTTCACATATTTTTTTCTGTTTCCCATACTTTATGCCCCTTCTCCGGAACTTAGGTTTTTATTTTTTCTTGCAAGCATAAATTAGGAAAACTTGATTTTGCTATTTAGGCTATATTGTTTGTCTTGTGTTAGGTGGAAGAACAGGATCGTTACTCGTTACTTTAAATTGTAATATAAAATTGATTAATAAAGTCCATTATTATTATTATTATTATTTTTCGATTTACCCGTTGTCGGACAGGGCTTCCGTGCTTTCCGACCGATACCGCACGGTAGCCACGCCGGCGATAATTACAGCCACTCCCCACGACCTGTGGGGTTAGTGAGGGTATATTCCTAAATCGTGTACTAAGTAGACGAAGGGACCCCCAAGATAACCGCCTTCTGCATTTGGCCTGCCAGCCATTCGGCTGATTTCTGATAGGCTGGTATTCTCTTCAGTTCTGAGAGCAGCATAGGCTTCATACCTCCGAGTACACCGATTTGTAGGACGACCATCTTGACCGAATAGTCTGAGTACAGGGTATTATTATTATTAATATTATTTTCAGTTTCCTGGCACTGGACAGTGTTTCCGTGATCTCCGACACCACACGGAAAGAGCGCCAGTAAAATATCCACGACAACTCCGCATCCCGCGGAGTTAGTGACTGTAGATTCCAGAATCGTGTGCTCTAAGTAGGCGAAGGGACCCCAAGACGACTGCCTTCTGCATTTGGCCTGCCAACCAAACAGCAGATTTCTGACAGGCCGGCATGATCTTCAGTTCCGAGAGCAGCGTAGGCTTCATACCTCCGGGTACATCTATTATTAGGACGACCATCTTGACCGAAGTGGCCTGGATACAGCACTTGGAGCTCGTATCGGAGATCACGCAATTTGGTCCGTCTTTCCTCCTCTTTCAAAGTGATGTTTGGCTCAGCAGGTGCCGAGAACTCGATACAAACATCACTTTGTTTTGATGGTCGAGGAGGCCTATGTCAGGCTTATTGGCTTGAATTAGCTTGACTGTCGGAAACGAATAGTTCCAATAAATTCGGCACTTCGCGTTTTCGACAACGGACTCGATGTCTCCGGGGACATAAGACAGCACTGGTGTCTGGTCTATTCCGAACGAGTGCCGTAGATGGTAGTACAGCACCCGTAACGCCGCGTTATGGCGATGGATGTAGGTCGAAATCGCATATACCGGGTATGCAGAAAGTATATGCATGAGCGACTCCGGCACTTGACGGCAGGTCCTGCAGTTAATATCAGGAACCTCTACACCCATTACGCGGCTTCGGTAAACCGAAGTGTTATTGACACCATCTTGACAGGCCACGATGAATCCCTCGGTCTCCGACTTTAGCCCAGCTGCCCTTAAGAAGGCGAATGTCAGCCTTGTCGATAAACCCAGTGTTTCTTATAAAACACCCCATGCGTGGGTTTATCGACGTGCTGCCTAAACAGACGTTCCTGTTCGGCAGCTTTTAATTGGACCTTCACGCGAGAAGGCTGAAGTTCAGTGACTGACTGAGTTATTATTATTATTATTATTTCATTTTTTCTCGATATGCTTGCCGGTTACTTTCATCAGCTGAGAGGGAATTCACCCTATCCAGCTGCTGTTACGTCGATAGAAACTTCCTTACTAGGTGGCAGGTTTGTAGAATAACAGCCTTCTGTATGAGTATTATAAGGCCATTAGGAAGCTCTAGTTTAGCCAAGTTTGGCTCCAGGTGTTTTGAACAAACTCCATCAACAGAAATGATGTCTGGTATAATTTTAATTTCGCGTAGTTTCCACAGACGTTTTACCTCAATTGCCAGATTTTGGTACTTAATAGCTTTATCTTGTTTTGGTTAGATTGTGGGTAAGGGGAACACCGACGTCAATTATTATTATCATTATTATTATTATTATTATTTTTTCACGCGTTAGCGATGCTGGACAGTTCTCCCGTGTCTCCGATATCACGGGGGGAAGCGCCAGCGAATTATCTACAACCACTCCTTTATTATTATTATTATTATTATTATTATCCAAATTAAATCTCCACTAATGGTGGGTACACAGACAAGTATCGGCCGCAGCAAGATACTTGTGATTATGGCGTTGAATTAAGGAATGAGCGGACGATTGAGGTAGTATTATTATTATTATCCCTGTGTCACTGCATGCTTCATGCAGGTATATATCATATATGCAACTCCTGGGAGCAAGGACATATGATGATCGTAGCAGGTGAACGTTGGTAATTACTCCTGCGTTCTTTCAGATTCGCGGTTAGTTGTACCTTCGCCGAGTACCCTTCTTACTATACTGCACGTATCGAGCAGGATGGATTTTTGCATAGGTATGTATAATTCTGGTTCCACTTGTAGAATATTTAAGCTGTCATGCAGTTTCTTAGGTATTTCACCGGTTGCACCGATGATTATCGGGACTATCCTCACAGTTTCCATTTTCCACATAGCCTTTATTTCGTCTGCCAGAGGTAAGTATTTCCCTACTTTTTCTGCATGCACTTTTGTCAGATTTGTAGGCAGTGGTACAGAAATGTCTATTATGTATGTTGTTTTTTCCTTTTTCCGCGTTAGCACTGTTTGGTGTAGGTTTGTCAGTTATTATTTGACGGTTCCAGTAGAGTCTAACTTCTTCATCTTCGCACATAGCAGGCGGCTCATACAGATAGTAAGGTATTTTTTTTTTTTGTTAAAAACCAGTCACCCTTCTCTGTGGCTCCGATTCTCACCGAGGGGAGCTGGTAGTACCGGCAGCCACTCCCCACACCGTGGGGTAAGTGACTACTGGGTCCGGGAATCGTGTGCCCTGAGTAGACGTAGCGAACCGAGGATGACGGCCTTCTGCATCCTACCGGCTAAGATCTCTGCCGAGTTTCGGCATGCCGGTATGATCTTCAGTTCTGAAAGCAGTGTGTGCCTCGTTCCACCTAGAGCTCCTATGATCAGTACCACCAACTTAACATTATGGTCCGGATAAAGTCTGCGGAGTTCGAAGAGCAAGTCTCGATATTTTGTCCGTTTTTCCTCCTCCTTCAAGACAATGTTGTTTTCCGCAGGAGCCGAGAACTCCACGACAAACATTGTCTTGAGTTGGTGATCGAGGAGTACTACGTCAGGCTTGTTGGCTTGTATTTGCCTGACGGTGGGAAACGAGTAATTCCAATAAATTAGACACTTCTCATTCCCCACAACGGACTCGATATTCCCCGGAGCATAAGGCAGCACTGGTGTCTCGTCTATCCCATACGAGTGCCTTAAATGGTAATAAAGCACTCGTAATGCTCCGTTGTGCCTTTGGATATAGGCCGAGACTGCATATGTCGGGCAAGCCGACAGCAAGTGCATTACAGTCTCTGGCGCCCTGCGGCAGGCCCTGCATCTGACATCCGGGACCTCTATACCCATAACACGACTTCGATAGACCAGAGTGTTGAATACACCATCCTGGCAAGCCATTATGAATCCCTCGGTCTCAGACTTCAGCCCGGCTGACCTTAAAAAGGCAAAGGTCAGCCTTGCGGATAAGCCAAGGTTTTCTATATTTTTATAGAAGACTCCGTGCATTGGCTTATCCATGTGGAGCTGCAGAAAGATGTTGTGTTCTGCAGCTTTAATTCGGGCTTTTCGCCGAGCAGGTTCCAACTCGGTGATAGAGTCGCGATTTACCCGCTCGACGTCGAAGGAGAGACCAAGTTCATCGGCGGCTCTCTGTGCTGCCTTAAACAGAAAGGCTCCTACCCCTGCATTTTCATGATCCCGGACCATGCAGAGGAGGGGATCCGAACTCCTGATGATCTTACAGGCTCCATCCAGAACCATCCTGTTGTGGAGACTCTCCAAACTTAAGAGTCCACGCCCTCCCCGATGTCGCGGGAGGTATAGCCGTGGAACGGACGATTTGGGATGTAAACTCCTATTGAGATACATCTTCTTGCGGGTTCCTACATCGAGTTGACGCAACTCCTCTCGAGTCCACTTCACTATTCCAAAGGAGTAGAGAAGGATCGGAACGGCAAGCATGTTAGTTGCAGACACCTTGTTCTTCCCCGACAGTTCTGAAGACCAGATCTGTCGGAGTCGGTGCTGATACTTGCCGCGGAGAGCGTTTTTCACTACACTTACTTCTTGGGTAGAGTGTTGCTCGACACCTAAGTAAGTGTACGACTCTCCGGCATCTAGATGATGTAGGATGCTTCCATCTACGAGCTGCGCGTCCTCTCCGTAGTCTCCGCATCGTCCTCTCTTAAGATGGACCAGTGCACATTTGTCTAACCCGAACTCCATACCGACAGCCTGCGTGTACTCCTGTACCACCCTGAGGGACTGGTGTAGGTCCCTTTCTCCGGAGGCATAAAGTTTAAGGTCATCCATATAAAACAGATGGGTGACCTTATGCCTCCTGTCGCCGGGGGTACCGCAGTTGTAACCACGGGTTTTCCGGAGCGAAACGGATAATGGCAGCAGTGAGATGCAAAACAGAAGGGGGCTGAGGGAGTCTCCCTGAAATACTCCCCTTCTGAATGTTACCGGCTCTGTCTGGACTCGATTGTTACCCGATGTAATGGTAAAGCGAGTCCTCCAGAGCGGCATCAGTTCTTCAATACACCTCACTACGGGACCGGGGACCGCAAGACATTGGAGCAAGTGTAGAATTAGCTCATGAGATGACATGTCAAATGCCTTGCGGTAATCGATCCAGGCCATCGAAAGATTCCGCTTATACTGCATGGAGTCCTGCGTGACACACCTGTCAATCAGCAGATTCTCCTTGCAGCCAGCGATACCTCTCTTCGACCCTCGTTGCTCATATATCCGTTCGTATACCGGTTCAACTGCGTGGAGCACCCGCATGTACAAAATGCGTGTGAACACCTTGTAGCATGCGTTTAAGCAGGTTATCGGCCGGTAATTCTTTGGGTCAGACAAATCTCCGTTCTTTGGGATTAGCACTGTCCGCCCCTCAACAACCCAAGAAGGAATTTGCTGCTCCCCACTTAGCCAGGCATTAAAATTTCTGGCCAAATGGTGGTGGGTACTCGGTAGTTTTTTCCACCAAAAGTTATTGGGTTATTGGTTGGCACACCTCTTGTGGTTGTCGAAACCTTTGGCAAAAGGTTTCAAAGTGTGCGAGGGCTGGAGAATCTCTAATAAGTGGAAGCTTCTCTTCGTACAACGTTTTCCAGAAGTTTTCCACCTGGTCTGCAGTCGGCGGATTCTCAGCAACACGCTGTGGCGGTTCAAAAAGGCGCGAGAGCTTTTTGCGGAAAAGTTGATTTTCCGCCAGCCCCCTCGCCCGCCTCACTAGTGACTTCTTACAAGTCACTAGCATTCGTATCCTATCGAGACAGTGCTGTTTGGTGGTTTGCAGCACTGTCCCATTGAGGGTGTGATGGACGCGTCTTAAGTTGGCAGCTACTCGCCGTACTTTAGGCGTAAAAGGCCTATTGGCTGCCATATAGTCCATCACACACTGGATACGGGATGCGTGTTGCCTCGCCGACCGGATCTTGGCTTCCATCTTCTGTATGCGCCGTCCCGCTCTTTCCTGTGGAGAGACAGTGTTCCGCCTCTCCACCTGAGACGAGCGTTGAGCGGCGGCATACACGGCACAATTAATGTGCCAGATGTCAGCCTCTTCTGGTAGCGTTGCACGAAGTTCTTATTATTTATTATATTACTATTATTTGACGGTTCCAGTAGAGTCTAACTTCTTCATCTTCGCACATAGCAGGCGGCTCATACAGGTAGTAAGGTATTATTATTATTATTATTATTATTATTATTATTATAAATTAAATCTCCACTAATAGTGGGTACACAAACAAGTATCGGCCGCAGCAAGATACTTGTGATTATAGTATTGAATTCAGGAATGAGCGGACGATTGAGGTAGTCGACAGGATTACGGCTTTTTGGATGGCTGCAATCTTATCGGCAATTCCAAGCTTTGTTAGGTTGGCAACAAGTGTTTTGGGGACTACTCCGGTCGTCGATATTATCAAGGGGATTACCGCCACACTCTCTTGATTATTATTATTATTATTATTATTATTTTTTTTTTTTTTTTTTTTTTTTTTTTTATTATTATTATTATTATTATTATTATTACTAATGTTATTACTATATTTTATTACTCTAATGCCGAGTACCTAGTAATATTTGCTATTACAGGAGATATTTACTATTTGTTTTTTATTAAACATATCACGGTTGGTAGAGGTTATCGGAAGAAAATCTTGATGAATAAAATTCATGTATGGAATAGAATAAAATTGGAAAATAATAGTTCATTATGTAATGTCGTGTAAAACACAATCTTGAAACAATATGTTTGATATAATAGAGCAAATATTATTCCCACTTTGTTTCTCGTGTTTACATACAAGACTGTACGGCATATCATTCCTTCATATTATATTAAACATGTTAATGAATAACATTGTTCTAACACTGCTTCTAGCAAGAAAATATATGTATAGAATAGATAGCCTTATCAACGAGATAGTTCCAAAGTATTTTAGACACGACTTAGTTTGTTTGGTGAATATAAATACCATAGCGAATTTTCCTTCATATCGATTATACACAAACGAAACATTCACTTGGTTACAGGGGCAGTGGAACCAATTTCCGCCGAAATTATATGTGATAGATGTAATACAAACTGACAAAATTGAAAATATACTTTACCATTTACAAAAGAGTAGGCTGTTTAATCCAAGAAATTATTTTGTGTTTTTAATGCTGGACCCCATGTCTCAAACATTTTTAGATTGTTTGGAGAAATATTATGTTCAACATGCACTGGTAATATTAAAAAATAAACCAGCTGATCCATATTACCTTTACAACATGGACACGAAAAAACTCTTTCCTGTGCAGAACTTTGACATATTATTCTCTTATTCAATCAAAAGACAAGACAGCTATGGCAAACACATAAGAGTCAAAGCGATGTATCTGAAGAAGCCTCCATTTACGATCTGCCCTTATTGCTTGAAACACAAAGGAATCGAAGTAGAAATTTTTAACATAGTATCTGAGCACCTTGATATAAAAGTTAGCTATGTCGAATTCAAAGGAAGCTATTGGGGCAAAAAAGTAAATGGCAGTTATACTCTGCTCTATGGAGAGCTAGATAAACGTAGATGCGACGTAATTTTTGGCGAAATTGCCACCTCATGTGATTCACTCATAGATTTTGACGTAACGCCAACGCACTTACAAGACTCATTTCGATTTGTCGTACCCAAGGCTAGAAAACTGAAAAATGTGAACGTGTTCAAGTATATTTTCAAAATGGATGTCGTACTAATATACCTTTTACTCCTAATATTACTTTACACAATCTGCTACATTTCAGACAAATGCAGGAACAAGAGTAAGTTATTACTTCTTCTAATTCAAATAGTCCTAGAGGTCAGTGCTGAGTGGAGAAGGACCACGTTCTCCAAGAGTCTACTGGTTCTGTTCTTGATATTTCTATCTCTTATAATAAATACCGGGTTCAAGAGTAGATTATTTCAATCACTAACGATGGAGCATTTTGAACATCAGCTTAACTCTTGGGAAGATGTAATGCACACAAATTTCACAATAGCCTACACCATGCATATACCAGATTATTTTGATAAAGGCGATTCGGTGGAGAATCACTTTGCATTAACAGGTAGGAAGGTATGCGAATTGGATTTTGCTTGTGTGGATTGGGTGGCTTTTTATAGGAACATCACTACGATGAAACTGAGAAAATCCTTAGAATATTACATTCCTAGGAGATATGTGGATGATGAAGGCAAGGCACTTGTTCATATAATGAATCGTAATGTGTTAATATTTAATTTCCAATTTCATTTCGTGAAAGGCCATCCTGTCTTCTTGAGATTTAGTGAGGTAGTGAACACTCTAAAGGAAAATGGGATGATAACTAGGTTAGTTGGTATGTTAAAGGAGAACAATAGGAGGGCGCAACAGAGAGCAGAAAGAAAGAAAATAAACATCGAGGTGCAACAAATTAAGCTGGAGCAACTTCAAGACGTATTTCAAGTATACTTTGCTGGGCTAGTTTTTAGCTTGGGTGTATTTTGTTTGGAATTATTACTGCCTCATGTGCAGTGGAGTCGCCAGAATTTTTGTTGAGATAAGGGGCAAATCGAAGTCAAGAAAATGCACGAGGGGCAATATCTATCTGCTATTTATATATAAATAATATACTTTATATTTATATGTGTAGATAAAAGGTAAAAATATGCTTTGGTGTATCAGTGAATAAATCATAATCAAAAATAACTATTGAGAAAAACAAGCTTTATTGGATGATTATGATTTTGTCTCAAAAATTACTTACGAATGTATAACGGATTATACAAATTCAGCAGCGAAAAAGAATTAAAAAAAGTTCTAACCCTTTAAATATATATGACTGCACGAAATAGAACTAAGCAGAACAGCTACTGCTACAATAGGTGTTGTAAATTTTATCTGCCTCTCTGCAAATACGCTTAGGTTCGTCAAATCCAGTTTTGTCGTACTAATGCAAGTGTTTCGTGCAATATGCTTCACGCTAATGATTGCGATAACCCCCGACACATGTCGGGCGAGCTGAGTTCTATGTATATGTGAATTTTCTATTCAACTTCTGACAAATTTTCGAGGATGTCGACAATGCTGGTTCTCATTGTACATTAAAGATGTCCTACCTACTTTAGTTGCTCAAACTACGTGTGGTTGGAGACAGAGATCTTCAGCGAAAGTTTGCCTCAAAAGTTTTAGGCCAACATTCCACAGAATTAGTTAAGCAAGTTAGCCCCCCTCTCCATAATTACTAATTCCCGATTTGCATATACTACATGAGTTGCCTATAGAAAAACTAAACTCTCATGGCATTACTAGTGTATTTCTGGATCTCTTCGATTCTTATCTCAACACTATAAGATTACAATTTGTTGCTATTGATAACTTAAATTCCGAACTTTCAATAATAAGACACGAGGTGCCGCATGGCTAAGTGCTTGGGCCATCATTTATTCATATCATATCCTAATGACTCAAGATCTCTAAGTTTTAATTATTTTGAATATAAATAAACGTCATTTTCTAAATTATTGCTTCTATTCTGAGGAGAAATTTTTACAACGCGGTTTTAGTTTTTATATTCTTAACACTACGAAATTAATGTCTTTCTTTCTTCCACTTATTTGTGAAGCACTGATACACATTTCATGTTAAGAACATAGGTCCATTTTTTCTTGTGCTTTCAATAATTACATTTTTTTGCGTTCTCTTTCACACGTTTTTTAGAGGTGATCTGTATTTTGTCGCTCTTGTTTTACTTATATAAAGATTCTAAATATTGTCTAAATGTTATTTGTGGCATCATCTTAATTTTTTTCCTTCTTCAATTCTTTGGGACTTCCTGCCACATGTATGTTTTCTTTTAAGCGGTGCTAGGGGAATCTACAAAATATATCACAATTAACCAGTATGTTACTGATAAATAACCTCTACGCCTGTGACGTTTACGTCAAAGGATCAATTAGAGGTTGGTTTTTTTTAAATAAACAATACAAATAAGTATAAAAACTTGAAATTAAATATTTCGCCAACGTTTCGGAAATTTAATCTGTTTCCTTTTTCAAGGCTTTTTTTGAAAAATCCTTTTTGCTGTGTATGACAAATACACAGCTCTAAGAATATTTGTTATATTCAATATACATAGATACTTTCTAATTACATAGAACTGTTGATATAGTTAACAGTTTTTTAGTTTTTATACAATGTTAAGTTTGTGAAGTTCTTTTTTTCTACGGCAAAAATTTTAACAAAAGAGGCAGATAGCAAAAAAGAAAAATTAAAGAATCCGCGATAATAGTATTGAATGAGGATAGTTGCGTGTCGAATTTGGCTGCCAATGTTAAAAGAAGAGCTTCACAAACTTAACATTGTATAAAAACTAAAAAAAACTGTTAACTATATCAACAGTTCTATGTAAATAGTAATTAAGTGACTACCAAAGACACGATTTTTAAATTTATCGTATTATTTTGTTCATTCCAATACGCAAAATTTGGAAGTACGGCTCTGTAGTAACCTTGTCAGCAGTAATAGTGCCGACTTTTATACTTTGATGGTCGGTTTTGACTTTTTTTATATGCACTGAACAAATGGAGATAACTATACATGTTTTATGGCTTGCCAGAAACTATTTTAGTACTCCTGATTAAATAAAAGAATTAAAATAAAATATTGTAACTTTAATGCACAGTCCCTGGTAATATTTGCCCGAACCAGGTAATTGTTATTACGAGACTTTCTTACTATTTGTTTTTTATTAAACGGTTGGTAGGAATAACCGAAAAAAAATCTTGATGAATAGAATTCATGTACGGAAAATTGGAAAATAATAGTTCATAATGTAATGTTGTGTAAATACAATCTTGAAACAATATATTTGATATATGGAGCAAATATTATTCCCAAGTTATTTCAGTGTTCACATTTAAAACTGTATGGCACATAATTCCTTCATATTATATTAAACATGTTAATAAAGAACATTGTTCTAACACTGCTTCTAGCAAGAAAAGATGTGTATAGGATAGATAGCCTTATCAATGAGATAGTTCCAAAATTTTTTAAACAAGACGTAGTTTGTTTAGTGAATATAAATACCAGAGCGAATTTTCCTTCATTTCGATTAAACACAAACGAAACATTAACTCGGTTAAGGGGGGAGTGGAATCAGTTTATCCCAAAATTATACGTGATAGACGTAACAAAAGCCAACGAAGTTGAAAACATACTTAGGTCTTTACAAAATAATTGGCTGTTTAATCCTAGGAATTATTTTGTTTTTTTAATGAAAGACCCAAACTCGCAAACATTTCTAGACTCCTTGAGTAAATATTATGTTCAAAATGCAATGGTAATTTTAAAAGCTAAACCAGCGGATCCATATTATATTTACAACATGGACACGAAAAAGCTCTTTCCTGAACAGAACTTTGACAGATTATTCACTTACTCAATCGAAAGACAAGATAACTATAGCAAAAACGTAACGCTGAAAGCGATGTATCTCAAGAAGCCTCCATATACGATCTGCCCTTACTGCTTGACACACAAAGGAATAGAAGTAGAAATTTTCAACATAGTGTCTGAGCGCCTTGAGATAAAAGTTGACTATGTTGAATACAATGCAAGCTTTTGGGGCCAAAAAGAAAATGGCAGTTATACTTTGCTCTACGGAGAGCTAGAAAAGCGTAGATGTGACGTAATTTTTGGCCAAGTTTTCGCCGCATTTGATCCACTCATAGATTTTGACGCAACACCAACGCACTTTCAAGACTCATTTCGATTTGTCGTACCCAAAGCCAGAAAACTGAAGAATGTAAACGTGTTCAAGTACATTTTTAAAATGGATGTTATCCTAACATACGTTTTCGTTCTGATATTACTTTATGCAGTCTGCTGCATTGCGGACCTATGCAGGAACAATAGTGGCTTGTTGCTTCTTCTACTTCAAATAGTCATGGAGGTCAGTGTTAAGTGGAGAAGAAACGCATGTTCGAAGAGTTTACTGGCTGTCCTCTTGATGTTTCTGTGCGTTATTATTAATACTGGGTTCAAGAGTAGGTTATTTCAATCATTAACGATGGAGCATTTTGAACATCAGCTTAACTCTTGGGAAGATGTAGTGCGCACAAATTTTACAATAGCCTACACATGGCATGTGCGAGACGATTATTTTGATACAAGCGATCCGGTGGAGAGCTATTTTGCTCTAACAGGTAGGAAGATCTGCGATTTGGATTTCGTTTGCGTGGATTGGGTGGCTTTTTATAGAAACATCACTACGATGAAACTGAGAAAATCCTTAGAATATTACATTCCTAGGAGATACGTGGATGATGAAGGCAAGGCACTTGTTCATATATTGAATCGTAATGTGTTAATGTTTCATTTTCAATTTCATTTCGTGAAAGGCCATCCTGTCTTCTTGAGATTTAGTGAGGTAGTGAACACTCTAAAGGAAAATGGGATGATAACTAGGTTGATTCGTATGTTAAAGGAGAACAATAGGAGAGCGCAACAGAGAGCAGAAAGAAAGAAAATAAACATCGAAGTGCAACAAATGAAGTTAGAACAACTGCAGGACGTATTTCAAGTTCACTTTGCTGGGCTAGTTCTTAGCTTGTGTGTATTTTGTTTAGAATTATTACTGCCTCATATACGGTAGAATTTTAGTTAAGAGAGGGCAAATCGAAGTCAAGAAAATGTAATAGGGGAAATATGTAACTGCCGTTTGTAGATAAATAATTTACTTTAGACTTGTATATATATAAATAAAAGGTAAAAATATCCTTTGGTGTGTCAGTGAATAAATCATAATCAAAAACAACTATTGAAAAAAACAAGCTTTGTTGGATGATTTTGATTTTGTCTCAAAAATTACTTATATAACGGATACAGAAACGAAAAAAAATATAAAAAGTTCAAACCCATTTAAATATACTTGACTGCATGCCGCTAGTTGATTATATTGAAATAGAATCGAATCGAACAGCTACTACTTACAATGGGTGTTTGAAATTTTGTCTGCCTATCTGCAAATGCGTTTAGGCTCGTCAGATCCGATTTTGTCGTACTAAAGCAAATGTTTCATGCGATATGCTCCACACTGGTGGTTGCAATAACCCCCGGTACATGCCGGGCAAGCTGAGTTTTAGCCATATGTAAATTTTTCATCCAGGCCAGGCGTCAGGTAGATTAACATCGTTTTAAATCGGGAAAAAGATTTTATTGTTGGAACCATTTCATTATAGGCCTCCTTTAGACATACTAATTTTTCCTCCTCACCGCCCCCTGGAATACCAGCAATTTTTGGACAAGGTCGCTCAAAATTATTTTTTTTTGGTAACATCTCGTTTCTGAATGGTCCTACGAAAAAGAAGATGGTTATCAAAGTTAAAAATCAGTAAATTCTCTATTGAAATGGTTCAGACACATCTTCTATGTATTCTTGGAGTTATAGGCGGGAATGCTTACAACTATCGATGATTACTATTATTATGCGCTCATTTCCACACCACCTTAAGTGGTTGGCGCGTGTTTCTTAAGTGGTGTTTTTATTTTGTTTTAATTACTTCTAATTCTTTTTTCCTCTACTACCAATTCATTACATTTAGTTTAGATTCTTTCGAAGTTGAAGGTTCAAAATGGTCCCTTGCTTCAATAAAACTGGGAGTGCCAGTTTCAATATCGACTGCATCGTCTTTATCAGATTCAGCCCCCTCGTATTTATCGTGATCCAAAAAAGCTAATACCTTATCTTTGGGTTCTTTGGTTTGATCTAAGTCGTCTACACATCTTTCGACAATTGTACACGATCGTCCTTGACATCTGGAACAAATAACAGAACGCCTTAGTCAAGTTTTTCTACAAGTACATGCAGCCTTTTTATTTTTAGGCTTGCAGCTTATTGTTTTCGATAGTTCTTGTGGAGCAGCTTCGTTTTTAGCAGTAATAGGAAACAAACCTATTTTCTTTTCATCCAACCCCAATCTTGAGGACTTTTGGTATTACCGTGCAGCAGACTCAGTAGGAGGTAACGATGCAAGATTACATGCACTTCTTGCAACTGACTTAATAAAGTATTTGTACCTGAATTCATTCAAAGAGTGCTGATCGGGTTCTGCTACGTAAAGCGCTAACAAAAATTTTTGGCCTGCTATATCTATAACATCAGAGTGAGAAATTGGGTCTTTAAAATATTCCACGTTTTTCTTGTAACCCTGCACAATTTCGTAATAATTTAACGAATTTTGTTTTGCCTTGCCTAAAAAATGCAGAAGTTGTCACATCGACTGAATGCATGGAGGAATAATATGTTATCCGCAACTTCTTTAGGGTATCTAAAAGAGTTCGAAGAATAAATTCGTTCATATGTTTTCCTCTTGCTTGGTTTCATAAGATACATCTTTGAACAACGTGTGGGTAATCCTATCATAAGGATTAAGAGATCGACGTCTACTATAATTACGGAATATTAATGAGATGATATATCTATATTGTAAAATGTTGAATGAAATTATAATAGTTGTAAATACCGATTGTTTTAGATATTTATACAAGACGTGAAAGTGTAGGAAAGTATCAATATACAGAGTGAATGCGATACAATGCTTGAATTCCCTCGCCTGTAACTCCAAGAATATTAATATTACGTAAAAATTGTATCGGGGCCATTTCGATAGAGAGTTTACTAATTTTTAACTTTTATAACCATCTCTTATATCGTAGGACCGTTCAGAACCGAGATATTGGCCAAAAACAATATTTGTGCGATATTACCCCAAAATTGGAGGTGTTTCGGAGGGCCGGCTAGGGGGAAAAATTAGTATATCTAAAAGAATCCTATATTGATCTAATTTACTTAGAATTCGTATTTGTTAAATCCGCGGCTATGTACCTAGATATTTATGAAAATTTAACCAATAATTATTACATATAATAGGTACAATATTGTCATTATTTTAATAAATATATGTATATACAGACTGTCCATTTTACGAGGGCCACACCAAATATCTCGCTTAATATCTATTGTAGAAGAATAAAGTTTTAGAAACAGTTATCCCATTTTTTGTGAGCTATATTTCAGTAAAAAGAAATTTTAAATCCATAGCCTACTTTATGAGATATATTACAAAAACCTGAAAAATAGGAAAACCACAAACGGTTATAGCTTCCTTATTTGAGGAGATACGAAAAAAGTTAAAGGAATGAAAGTTGACGGCAAAGACAATAAGAATAATAACGTGTAACAAAAAAATCGAAAAATGCAGTTGGCTTTGACATACGCTATTGAAAACATGTTTAAATAAGATGAATTATTATTTGTTTGCTTATAATTGTATTGAAACATATTCTTTATAGGATTTTGCAAACAGCAGAAAAATAACTATCTATAACTAAAAGAAGAACTCTGTGTGTAAAAATATTAATGAAATCTTTGCATTTTTTCGATAACCTGAATTCTGGTTATGCTAGCAAATTAAAATCCTAAAATGAATTTATCTAATTTCTTATTTGGCAATTCTTATTCTAACACTAGCATCCACACAGTCCCCTACAGCCATGCAGATTAAACTAGTATCTACATAACCCCCTACGATCATGAAGATTCAGTTAAAAATGAGAATAGAGGCCTAAATTGAATTTATTTATCTACCTTATCTTAAAAACATTTTTACGAATGTTTGGTTGGGTCTTTTAGGGACTAAAGTAATTGGACCTTATTTTTATGATGGCAAATTAACCGCTCGTAGATACCTTAATTTCCTGCAAAACGAATTTCAAGATTTTCTTTATGAATTAACAGTGGCAGAAAGATTAAATTATTCATATTTTCAACAAGATGGGGCTCCACCTCACACTGCTGTAATATGTACAAATTATTTAAATCAAGTTATGCCAGATAGCTGGATAGGCACCTGTGGACCAGCTCGATCACCAGATATTACTCCCTTGGATTTTTTCGTCTGGGGTTACATTAAAGACAAGGTATTTCAAACTGCCCATGAAAATATTGAGGACATCAAAACCAGAATTCGAAACGCATGTGAGGCAATTACTCCTGAAATGCTCCAAAATGTAATGCGTGACGTGTCTCGTAGAGCACGTTTATGTGTCAGAATGCATGGTGCACAATTTGAGCATTTGTAATTAGAAAAATAAATACACATAATTTCTTTTCAATATAGTAGTAGGTAGTACTGTTATACATAGTTTTTCGTTTTTTTCTTTGGATGTTCGTTTTGTACTTGTATTTTTATTTATGAGATATTTATTGGTTTGTATTAAATTGTAATAAATAATTACGGAATTATAATTATTATAAAGTGAATTTTTACTATTATGGCACAGCTGATTGTTACGATTCAATTATATGAATTGTGGTATTCGTAAAATATTAAATATTGAGACTATCGGTTAAAATTTCTGTGACATGTTTTATATCGTTGGAATGAGAAAAAAATAACGGAATTAATGGCGTCATGGCCTACTTTGAGATATGTATTTTTCATTTTTGCACAATAGCGTATGTCAAAGCCAACTGCATTTTTCGATTTTTTTGTTACACGTTATTATTCTTATTGTCTTTGCCGTCAACTTTCATTCCTTTAACTTTTTTCGTATCTCCTCAAATAAGGAAGCTATAACCGTTTGTGGTTTTCCTATTTTTCAAGTTTTTGTAATATATCTCATAAAGTAGGCTATGGATTTCAAATCTCTTTTTACTGAAATATAGCTCACAAAAAATGGGATAACTGTTTCTAAAACTTTATTCTTCTACAATAGATATTAAGCGAGATATTTGGTGTGGCCCTCGTAAAATAGACAGTCTATATTTATTTTCTTAAATAAACTTCAATGCATGGAAATTACACAAAAACAGATATCTGTTTATCACACAACACATGATGTGCAGACTATGTTACGTCCATTAATTTAATGTATAGTCTCAAAAAAATGCATTAATAAAATTCATGCACGAAACAGAACAAAATTGGAAAATAATAGTTCATAATGTAATGTTGTGTAAACACAATCTTGAAAAAATATATTTGATACAAAGAGCAAATATTATCCCACTTTATTTCTCGTGTTTAATTCAAAGCTATACGGCACATAATTCCTTCGTATTATATTAAACATGTTAATAAAGAACATTGTTCTAACACTGCTTCTAGCAAGAAAAGATGCGTATAGGATAGATAGCCTTATCAACGATATAGTTCCTAAGTATTTTAAGCACGATTTAGTTTGTTTGGTGAATATAAATACCAGAGCGAATTTTCCTTCATATCGATTAAACGCAAACGAAACATTCACTTGGTTAAAAGGACAATTCGACCAATTTACGCCAAAATTATATGTAATAGATGTAACACAAGCCGAGGAAATTGAAAATATACTTTACCATTTACAAAAGAGTAGGCTGTTTAATCCAAGAAATTATTTTATGTTTTTAATGTTAGATCCAATGTCTCAAGCATTTTTAGATTGTTTGGCGAAATATTATGTTCAAAATACAATGGTAATTTTAAAAAATAAACCAGCTGACCCATTTTATCTTTACAATATGGACACGAATAAGCTCTTTCCTGTGCAGAACGTTGACAAATTATTCTCTTATTCAATCAAAAGACAAGACAGCTATAGCAAACACGTTAGACTCAAAGCGATGTATCTGAAGAAGCCTCCATTTACGATCTGCCCTTATTGCTTGAAACAGAAAGGAATCGAAGTTGAAATTTTTAACATAGTGTCTGAACGTCTTGATATAAAAGTTGAATATGTCGAATTCAAGGCAAGCTATTGGGGCAAAAAAGTAAATGGCAGTTATACTCTACTTTATGAAGAACTAGAAAAGCGAAGATGCGACGTGATTTTTGGCCAAGCTATCGCCTCATATGATTCACTCATAGATTTTGACATAACACCCACACACTTACAAGACGCTTTTCAATTTGTCGTACCCAAAGCTAAAAAACTGAAAAACATAAACGTGTTCAAATATATTTTCAAAGTGGATGTCTTACTAACATATCTTTTCGTTCTAATATTACTTTATACAATCTGCTGCATTTCGGACCAATGTAGGAACAATGGTGGCTTGTTGCTTCTGCTGCTTCAAATAGTCATAGAAGTCAGTGTTAAGTGGACAAGAAATGCCTTTTCAAAAAGTTTATTGGCTGTTTCCTTGATGTTTCTGTGCGTTATTATTAACACCCTGTTCAAGAGTAGGTTATTTCAATCATTAACGATGGAGCATTTCGAACATCAGCTTAACTCTTGGGAAGATGTAGTACGCACAAATTTCACAATAGGCTACACCAAGCATGTACGAGACGATTATTTTGATAAAGGGGATCCGGTGGAGAATTACTTCGCTCTAACAGGTAGGAAGGTCTGCGATTTGGATTTTGCTTGTGTGGATTGGGTGGCATTTTATAGAAACATCACTACGATGAAACTGAGAAAATCTTTAGAATATTACATTCCTAGGAGATACGTGGATGATGAAGGCAAGGCACTTGTTCATATAGTGAATCGTAATGTGGTAATATTTAATATTCAATTTCATTTCGTGAAAGGCCATCCTGTCTTCTTGAGATTTAGTGAGGTAGTAAACACATTAAAGGAAAATGGAATTATAAGTAGATTGGTTGATATGTTAAAGGAGGATAATAGGAGGGCGCAGCAGAGAGCAGAGAGAAAGAAAATAAACATCGAAGTGCAACAAATAAAGTTGGAGCAACTGCAGAATGTATTTCAAGTGTACCTTGCTGGGCTAGTTCTTAGCTTGTGTGTATTTTGTTTTGAATTATTACTGCCTCATATGCAGTGGAGCCGTTAAAATCTGCATTGAGAGAAAGGGCAAATCGATATCAAGAAAATTTATGAGAGGAAATACCTAGCAGCCGTTTATAGAGTCGGGTACAATTTAAGCTGACTTGTGTCATGGCCGCTAAAACGTCTGAACTAAGATTTTATTTGATGCATAAGAAATGCCAGTAGTTCTCAAACAGTTCTTTCCTGTAACAGCAATGATGTCGAGAAATAATTATAAAAAAATATGAAAGATGTTGTCATAAAGTGTTAAGATTATTAATCTAGTAACTTCGTCATTTTAGTGGAAATCTGATTATACAGTGTCCGCCATAATGTTGGCTACATATGGGAAAGGATTGTATTTGACATTTCTAAAAAAACTCTATTGGAAGTTCGTTTATGTCCGACAACAAAAAATTACATTTTGACACATGTCATGTGATCACAGGTTTGGCAGGACTGTAAAAAATAGTTTACGGTGCTACCGAAAAATGGGTCAAATTGTTAAGATATCGAAAAATTTTATTAAGAAAAAGTGCATAGAATACAAAGGACCCCATATATCAATTGAGGAAAATAGAAAAGTGCAAGTTTTACCCCTACCATTAATTAATATATGAAAAATCATAAATTCTTGTGTTTATTTCACAAATATTTTATTAGTTTCGACAAAAACTTTATGTGTTTTAGTCGAATAAAGGTATAATGCATGTACAAAAAGAAACGTATATAGCATTTTTTAGAAATCTCAATAATACAAATTTTTCCCAAATGTAGCCAACTTTATGGCAGACCCTGTAGGTATATAGGCTCGGGCACAAATGAAACTGATAACAAAAAATGAATTGACCAATTCAGTCAATAACAATGAGTTATCAGATAAAGAAATCAAATACTAATATTGTTACAGTCCAGCAAGAACCACGGGGAGGTATGGGCATTTCTTTCAGGAAAGGATAGGATTGTAGTATTAGTAGGGGAAATGATGTTAGTAAAAATAAAATATTTCATACAATAAAAAAAATCTGAAATCTCTATGAGAATAACGAAAATAAATTATTTTTCTCTTAGCGGTAATAAATCAATATTCTGGTTGAAAAAATATATATTAAAAAAAATTACGATAATTTTAAAACAAATAAATCGGGGCGAGGCTTACTAAAATAATAATTTTAGAAAGAAAATTATTAACTTTTAATAGAGTTTAAATTAAAAAAAGTAGAAGTGGATCGAACTCGCAACCACCCCATTTACATTTATTGCTGCTCGAGTATCTTACCGATCGAGATACGCGATCCTACGTTTATTATATTCTAAAACGTTTAATATGTACATACTAGAAAATTGTAAGACTTAGTGGTTTGACATTGTTTGTTTGACGAATGAATATCCACTATTTACCACTAAAAATAACTTAAATATTTCATATAAAGACGTTTTTCATATTTAGAATGGTGTTAGTTCACAGGAATAGATAATATTCGTCGTCAAACACACAGTTTGAGTATCGCTGAGCCTATGACTATGTTTCTCACTCCTCAGTATACATTTCATATTTCCGTATCAAAAGAAGTGGGAAAGAATCATTGACAATGTCTTTACCCGACTCTAGGTAAATAATTTACTTTATATTTATATATAAATAAAGGGTAAAAATATCCTTAAGTGTATCAGTAAATAGATCGTAGTCAAAAATAACTATGGCTCCGAACAAAACAGTTATTGTTATAATAAGTGTTCAAAATCTTGTCTGCCTATCTGCAAATACCACGTTAGATCCAGTTTTACCGCATTAATGCAAATGTTTCGTACAATTTGCCCACGCTGGTGATTGCGACACTGCCAGCACTTATCGTGCGAGCGCACTTTTAGCTGTACCTGGATTTTCCATCCAGCGTCTGACAAGCTTTCGAGATCATCGACCATGGTGGTTCTCACTATTCATGAAAGCTATCCTACCTACTTTAAATCGTTCAAACTACCAAGGTTTGTGGTTCAAACCAGAGATCTTCTAGTACTCCAAGGGATATGGATGCTGTCTTGCAGTTATATCCATGTTAAAATTCCAAAAACGACCAATTTTCCTGTCACTAAAATTGTGACATAATGGGTAACCATTATGCCTCAAGAGCTAGTTAAGCACCCCCTCCCTAATTTCTGATTTACACGAGTTACTTGTAGAAAAACTTAACTCTCATGGCATAAAGTAATGTATTTTTGATCTCTGCGATTTTTGTTTCAACAATTGATAACAATATGTTGCTATTGATAATTTAAATTCTGAATTTTCAACAATAAGACATGAGGTGCCTCAGGGCTAAGTATATGAGCCACTATCATTAGTCATATCTAATTGATTTCTTGGTCATTTTTACTTTAGCGATTTCTCACTTACAGACAATATAAACGTACTTACATACTCCAGAAACACATTCTATACCATTATATGTTGCGCAAGTGATTATAAACACATTAAATTAAATGTTTAAAATTCATATTGACCCTTAGTCCCATCAAAAACCCTGAAGGCATCCGGTTATGAAAGTAACCAGAAGTGAGGTTATCGAAAGAATGCAAAGATTTTATTAATATTTTTGCATATAGTTTTTCCTTTAGTTCTCATAGATAGTTTTTCTTTCCGCTGTTTGCAAAATCCTACACAAAGAATATGTTTCATTACTATAAGCAAACAAATAATAAATAATTCACTTTTAAACATGCATGTACCAAATTTCAAGTAATAATTTCAATTTTATTTTATCAACCCTTTTAATAGTGAATGGGGTTGGTGGGGGGGAGTTGAAAAATTTTATAAAAAATCTGAGACCTTGGCCCTAGTATATACACCAAATCGCAAGCTTCTGTACTCTTACCAGCTTGCTTTACTTATTTCCCCTATTTACCCCCAACCTTTTACCGGATATATTTAAAAAAATCTCGACGTTTCATGACCTTTTAACCCTATCTCAACGAGAATTTTTTTTTAATGCTTTTACGATTACTATACTTCCACTCCACTTTGTGGATGTAACCACATTCGACTGTAGTCAGTGGCGTTCCATTCTATCATGGAAAAAGGGGGTCGATTTTTGAAAAAAAAGTATTAACGATTTTATTAGAGAAAAACTAGTAAAATATTCCTAATCAGCACCTTTAGAAACCCCGTTGTACAAGATTACATCATTGTGTGTTCAAAGGCGTTCGAGATACGGGCCCTTAAAAATCTTTTTTTTTTCAACCTAAAATAATTTGTATCTGTGAAACGGGTTGTCATATGAAAAAAATGTATTCTTTATTTTTTGTTCAGAATAATGTATTGTACTAGTATGAAATAGTTCTACAAAAAAAATACTATTTTTTTAATAAGGCAAAAATTCTAATTTGTACATGCCTACCATGTTTTTAACAAATAATCTTTAATAAAGACCTAAGTAAGCCATGAAAACAAAAGTTATTGCAAGTGTCAATGTATTGTTGAAAGTCAATAAGTTAATACGTTAAAAATTTAATGAATGATGGATTAATGTTACATAATAAGTGAACTGATTTTTTTTTTATGAAAATGGCTCAACGTTTAACAATGCAAGAAAGAGTGGAATTGGTTCGTTTAGTCGGAGATAATGCCAGATTATTTAGAGAAGCTGCTGATGAATTAATTTACGGCATCCTGGCCGTCAGCCTCCCATTCGCCATAAATTGATAGCAACCATTAATACAAATTTTAACAATGGAGGAAATGTATGTAAGTTAAGACCAAAGAATTATAACTTACAAAATCGGCAAATTCAAAATGAGGAACGCATTTTACAATATTTTAGAGAACATCCAAGATCTAGCATGAGGCAAGTAGCATTAAATCTGAATTTTAGTAAAAACATCGTTTGGCGTTGCCTGAAAAAACATAGAAAAAGAGCATTCAAACCAAAATTTCTACATACCCTAGAAGATGGAGATACATACAGAAGATTAGATTTCTGTTTTTGGGCCCAGCGTGAATTTTTAAACAATGTTAATTTTCTGAAAAACGTCATATTTACTGATGAAGCAACATTCACTACCAATGGTGTGTAATATGCTCTCAGAATTGCCGTTTTTGGGCTGACGAAAATCCCCACTGGTTTATCAATACTAAAAGCCAATATGTGTCAAAAGTTAACGTTTAGTGTGGTTTATGGAAGGATCAGATTATTGGGCCTTTTTTCATTCCAAGATTGAATGGAGAAGCTTATTTAAATTTGTTGCAAAGAGAAATTGAACCCTTTCTCAATAATCTGCCTCAAGATGTCAGAAGATACTTGTATTATCAACTTGATGGTGCCCCGGCTCATAATGTTGCAAGTGGTTGGCTAGAAGATAATTTTCCAGATAGATGGATAGGTTTAAGAAGTCAAGTTCCGGAGTTTCCCCCGAGGTCTCCAGACCTGACACCACTTGATTTTTATTTGTGGGGTCGTCTAAAAAATATAGTGTATAATAACAGACCACGTAGCCAAGATGATTTAATGATCAGAATTAGACAGGCATATGTTGAAATCACTCCAGCCGAGATTAGAAAAAGTTGTACGGCATGTAAGAAAACGGATTGAGCAATGTATTCGGAATGATGGTGGTTACATAGACACACAAACAATTGTGTAATTAAATTATTTGTGTAGATTATTTGTTAGAAATTTGGTAGGTATGGTATATACAAATTAGAATTTTTGACTTATTAAAAAAATAGTAATTTTTTTGTAGAATCATTTCATACTAGTACAATACATTATTCTGAACAAAAAATAAAGAATACATTTTTTCATATGACAATCCATTTCATAGATACAAATTATTTTACGTTGAAAAAAATTTATTTTTAAGGGCCCATATCTCAAACGCCTTTGAACACACAACGATGTAATCTTGTACAACGGGGTTTCTAAAGATGCTGATTAGGAATATTTTACTAGTTTGTTACTAGTGGTTACGTCTAAAGACTCACTTCATAGGTATATATTCACCACCAAAATTTCAAAACATTCGGATATCAGGCGAGCGAGATATGAGGTTGGCTCCATGATATGATACTATTTGAACACACCTCGTATTTGCCATCTTGAAACTTTCTTATTTTTAATCGAACGTGTCACCGTTTAGTAGAAAGTATTGGAAATAGCTTAAATAAACGTCGGAAATAAACCAATATTAGAAAATAATTGTTGGTAAAATATTGTTCTGTAAATACAATAGTGAAAACATATTTTATATATAAGGCAAACATTGCTATCCGTGTTTGTAGTATTTATGTTCAAAGCTGTATAAAAAATAGTTACTTGGTGTTATTCCAAATATGTTGATAAAGAATATTCTTCTAACACTGCTCCTATCAAGAAAAGATGCGCACAATAGAGATAGTTTCATTAATGAGATCGTTCCAAGGTATTTTAAGGAGAGCTTAATTTGTTTGGTGAATATAAATACAAGAGGGAATTTTCCTTCTTTTCGGTTAACCACGAGTAAATCATTCACTTGGTTAAAGGGAGAATGGAACAAAGTTATGCCAAAATTGTACGTGATAGACGTAGAAAAACCTGATGAGGTTGAAAAGATACTTTTTTATTTACAAAAGAATACGCTGTTTAATCCAAGAAACTTTTTTGTGTTTCTAATGCTACATCCAACGAGTCAAATATTCTTAGATTCATTAAGAGAATACTACGTTGAAAAAGCAATGGTGATTATCAAAAACAAACCGGCCGATAGATACTACGTTTACAATATGACGATGAAAACTGTCGTCCCGATTCGAAACTATGAGATATTTTTCACCAAAGAACAAGACAACTATGGCAATAACGTAACGCTCAACGCGTTTTATCTCAAGAAGCCCCCTTATACGAATTGTCCTCATTGCTTGAAACGCAAAGGAATCGAAGTAGATATATTTAACACCGTGTCTGCCCACCTCAACGTTAAAGTTCATTATATCGAATTTAAGGCGCTTTTTTGGGGCCAAAAGGAGAACGGTAGCTATACGCTGCTCTATAAAGAGCTAGAAAATCGTAAATGTGACGTAGTTCTGGGCCAAGCTTTTGCTATATCCGAATTATTGTTAGATTTTGACGCAACTCCCATGCATTTCCAAGACTCATTTGGATTCGTTGTGCCCAAAGCTAGAAAATTAAGAAACGTAAACGTGTTCAAATACATATTCAAAATGGAAGTGGTGCTGACCTACGTTTTCACTGTAACATTGCTGTTTATAATCTGCTGCGTTTCAAGCAAATGCAGGAAAAACATCAGCTTGTTTCTGCTGCTAATTCAAGTAATCCTGGAAGTCAGTGCTAAGTGGAGAAGGACTACATTCTCCGAGAGTTCATTGGCTCTCTTCTTGATGTTTCTATGTCTTGTTTGCAACACCGCGTTCAAGAGTAGGTTGTTTCAGTCACTAACGATGGAGCATTACGAACAGCAACTTAATTCTTTGGAAGACGTGATGCGCACAAATTTTACTGTGGCGTACACTGGATATGTAGCAGAAGGTTCGTTTGACTTAAACGACCCAGTGGAGAATTACTTGGCACAAGGTCGAAGGATCTGCGACGCGGATTTTACTTGTGTAGACTGGGTGGCTTTTGCTAGAAACATTACTACAATGAAACTAAGAAAATCCTTAGAGTATTACATTCCTAGGAGATATGTGGATGATGAGGGCAAAGCGCTCGTTCAAATATTGGATGGCAATGTGTTAACGTTTAATTTCCAATATCATTTCGTAAAGGGCCATCCTGTTTTCTTGAAATTTTGTAAGGTAGTGACCACTCTAGTGGAAAATGGGATCGTAACTAGGTTAGTTAATAAGTTAAAGGAAAACAACAGGAGAGCGCAGCAGAGAGCAGAAAAGAAGAAAATAAATATCGTTGTACACAAAGTGAAATTACAGCAATTGCAGAACGTATTCGAAATATATGTTGCTGGGGTAGTCGTGAGCTTGTGTGTTTTCTGTTTAGAATTATTACTGTCTTATGTACAGTAGCATAACCAGAGTTTCCTGGGAGGAGAGGCAGACAAGGGCGAAACATATTTAGAAGAAGCACATCTTTAACTGTTGTTTATAGGTAAATCTTTCATTTTGTGAGTGTGTGTATAAAATTCAATCTGCAACAAATAAAAATATTTTATTGCTTTTATAGTAATATAATTTTTGAAATTAAGAAACAATAAATATTTGAGATATGTGATTTTGGTGAAAAACAGCTAACCATTTATTTCTAGCAAGTCAAGTCAAGCCATGCATAATTTTTTATGAATTATTAAAACAATAGACTTCTTTTAGTGGCTCGCTTATGTCGTTAAGTTTTTACTGAAAAATCTCCATTATTCTGCTGAATTTATAGTGAAAGTCTCGCTATTCAAAGAACCGCAATCGGAGTGGAAGGGTATTAAAAGAGAATGATATTTATATTTAAATAAGGACGACATTTTAACAAATAGCCAGCATGGCTTTCGTAAAGGTCAATGTACAGAGTCCGCTACTACAGAACTAACCCAATTTATATACAACATCGTAGATAATGGAGACTTTGATACACTGGATGCAAGCTTCCTGTAGAAAAATAGATGCAATAGTTATACGAGGCACTAATAATAATTGGTTAAAATCATACATCACAGATCGTACAGTCAAAGTTAAAATTGGAAACTTATACTCGGACTATTACGACTCTGAAATTGGCACGCCTCAGGGGGGTGTACTTGGGCCTCTATTATTCTTGCTGTACATAAACGACCTGTCACTCTATATTATACAAGATGGCAGAGTGTTCATGTACGCAGATGACACGTCCTAATCCATGCAAAGTCCAAAGACGAACTACAGTCAAAAGTGAATGAATAAAACGTTTTTCTGAATGGTGTTCACGAAATCAATTAATGATAAATCTAAAAAAAAACACATGTCTAGAAATTACAGGGTTGTACAAAAGAGCATGTACAGATCCACAATTTAATAGTAAAGATAACATATTATTAATAAACAATTCGACAAAGTTTCTAGGCACCTTCATAGATAGTTCAATGAGCTGGAATGAACACATTGATTGAGTGTGCGCCAAGCAGAATAAATCGCATTTTGCTTTATGGTGCAGTAAAAAAAGCATTTTAATTTGCACAGTCTGGATACAGCAAGATTATGATTTTATCCTGTTTGTGGTATCACCGGGAGTATATTCCTAAGTTTTGGACCTCGGAAACTTTGTGTTACTTTTTTCATCAACAATTAATTTTTTTTACTGCGTCTTTCGAGCTTAAAATGTGAATAATTCCGGTTCTATAAGTCGGATCGGGGCAAACTAAAACCCAGTCTCTTCACAGTAAAATTGCCAATACATCGTCGTTGATTTCAATTCTCTGAAGTACGTACATAACCTACAAATCTGAAGAAATTAGAAAAAAACAATATTTTCTTCATTTTAGACCGGCAAGTAGACCAATTTGCATCAAACTTTCAGAAAATATACTTTTTGACGTAATAAAAAGACCCTGAAAAGTTGGTGTCAAAATATTGAACCCATTGGCCAAAATGCATTTAATATCTAAAACTGAAATACCCGCCATTTTATGCCATTAAGTCCAAAATGATTTTTTTTTTTCAAAATGTAGATCACGACGTCAGCTTTCGAATGCAATTAAAAAGATTTTTTTTAATGTAATTTTGGTTACTTTTCTTACATTTGTTTATAACACAAATAACAACAATCGCATTTTTTCGGACATTTTGAAAAACAAAAGTGTTTTATCAGATCTGATGGAGAATTTTTTGTCCTTTAATTAAAAAAAAAAGAAAGTTAATTTTTGTTAACCTGAACTCCAGATATTTAACTTTTTGCATTTTGGCCAATTGTTAATTACCAAATGCATATTTTGAGCTAAAATTTGGACTGTATCATTCTGAAACCTATTCATTTCATACGATAAATTAAAAAAAAAAATTGAATTTTATAGAAACTTATTTTAAAACTGATTTTTTTCATTTTAAATTTAACATCATTGTGGATTGAAAGGTCAGTAGGTTCTTTAATCTGTTATTAGTATATGTTGTGATAAATTATTACGCCACTACGTGTAATTGTAATTTTCTTAGACTTATGTGAAAGCTGAAACTTTCAGAAATTGTTGCATACACTGATATAAAAAAGTGCTCCAAATATAAGCAAGATCGGTTTTTAACTTTTTAAGTAATAAACGATCGATTTTTTTTAAGTCTTAATTGCAAATCGCGCATAGTATGCTCGCGCCAGAGATAATGTTTCGTTGTCTGCCGGGATGTTAGAATCGCAGAAATTGTCTGCGGTGCTAACTATAGGCCTAAAATGTTAATATTAACAATATATTCATAAATTTTAGTTTAGTTACAATATCGTAAATTGTTCATTTTTTACTTTTTACTTCCCTCGCACACCGAAGGGAAGCATTACATTCGAGATTTTTCCGGATTTTCCCGTTTCAGATCATGTAGATTACGAAAATATGGGTTTTTCGATTCCGTCAGTCTGTCTGTCTGTCTGTCTGTTGGTGCATTAACTATAAAAAACTACTTGTCGGAGAACAATCAAATTTGTTAGGTAGCTGACGCTACTGTCGGCGCAGAAGTGGTTAAACGTTCACTGGAAAATACACAGGATGGACCGTCTAAAGGAAATAAATAATAAAAAGAATTTTTTTTTGCTCAAATTTTAAATTTCCACGTTTCATGACATTCTAAACCCATTTCAGAAACATATTTTTTTTTTCCAACATTTAAAAAAAAAATATCACTAAAATAGATGGAAATTTTTTTTTCTTTGTTCAAATTTAAAATTTCCACATTTCATGGCATTCTAAACCTATTAAAAAAAAGAAATTTTTGAAATTTTTTTTATCAACGTTTTTGAAATTTTTTTTACCACTGAAATAGATTAAAATTTCTACGTTTCATAACATTCTAAACCTATTTCGGAAAAAGAAAATTTATAACATTTTTTTACCATTTCGGAAAAAGAAAATTTATAACATTTTTTTACCATTTTGGAAAAAAAATTTACCTCTAGAATGAATGGAAAAAATTTGTTTCGCTCAAATTTAAAATTTTCACGTTTCCTGGCATTCTAAACCTATTTAATTTTTTTTAATGTCTTTTTTACCACTACTATAAAATGGGAAAAAAATGTTTGCTCAAATTTAAAATATCCACGTTTCATCATGACATTCTAAACCTATTGTAGAAAAAAAAATTTGAACATTTTTTTTACCGTTTTGAAACAATTTTTCACCACTAGAATAGATGAGAGAATTTTTTTTTTGCTCTAATTAAAAATGTTCACGTTTCATGGCAATCTAAACCTATTTAAAAAAAATTACATTTTTGAAAATTTTTTTACAAATAGATGGAAAAATGTTTCCTTTGGTCAATTTTAAAATTTCATGACATTCTAAACCTATTTTGTAAAAAAAAAATTTGGAACATTTTTTTACCATTTTGCAAAAGTAATTTTACCACTAGAAGAGATTTCAAAAATTTTTTTTGCTCAAATTTATAGTTTTCATGTTTCATGGCGTTCTAAAAATATTTAAACAGATTTTTTTTAAGGAGTCTGTAATCTTTTTTTACCACTTCTATAAAATGAAAAAAAAATTTTTTGCTCAAATTTAAAATTTCCACGTTTCATGACATTCTAAATCTATTTTAGTAAAAAAAAATCGGTAAAGGTATTTACACAGAACTTCCCTCGTTATTTGTGCATGGCGGTCACTCTAAAAAATTAATAATTACGAAATGACATTGAGAATAATAATCGGAATAGAGTTATTGCTATTATTACAAAGAAAACTTGATAAGTTTTGGTCAAAAAAATATACAGATTGCTCATCCAACAGCAAAAGTTCAATACTAAATAGCAGGTGCCACATATGGCAGGCTTGCGCAAATACCTTTACAAATGTCCACCATGACTGAATTATTTCTTGGGATGACCACCCTGCACATTTTACAATAAAAGTATAATAGGTGCATATGCCAGATATTATTGCCATCTGTCACATTTTCAATCCAACATTCACGTAATGGAGTGAAAGTATAGTGGTGGTTAAAAAATTTCATTTTTTTAAAATTTTACAAAAGATGTTGGTAAAATAATTTTCAAATTTTTTTCTTCTGAAATAGGTTTAAAATGTCAAACGTAGAAATTTTAAATTTGAGCAAAAAGGAAAGTTTCCTTATATTCTATAGTAATGCTAAAAAAAGTTTAAAAATTAAAAATTATATATTTTTACTTCCACATCCACGTAGTGGATTGGAAGTATAGTAATCGCAAAAAAAATTTCAAAAATTTTTATTCGTGAAATAGGTTTAGAATGTCATGAAACGTCGAGATTTTAATTTTGAGCGAAATAAATTTTTCTGTCTGTCTGTCTGTCTGTCTGTCTGTCGGTCTGTCTGTCTGTCTGTCTGTCTGTAACTTTTTTTGTCCGCACGTTTTCTCTGGAACGGTTTAAGATATTGACTTGAAATTTTGTACACGTATATATTATAACGAGATCTGGAACTGGATTGTTTTTTGAGGATATCCGGTGAAGGGTTGGGGGTTAAATAGGGGTAAATATGGGAAAATAAGTAAAGCAAGCTTGTAAGAGTACAGAAACTTGAAATTCAGTGTATGTACTAGAAGTTAAGGCCTCAGATTTTTTCGTAATAATTTTCAACCCCCCACCACCCCTACCCCATTAATGGGGTTGATAAAATAAAGTTGAGGTATTCATTTGAAATTTCATACACGTATGTATTATAACGACGTCTGGAATTAGATTATATTTTGAGATGATTCCGTTCAAGGGTTGGGGGTTAATTTGGGGTAAATAGGGGAATATAAGTAAAACAAGTTGGTAAGAATGCAGAAACTTGAAATTCGGTGTATGTACTAGAAGTCAAAGCGTCAGATTTTTTTATAATATTTTTCAACCCCCACCACCCCTATTCCAATATGAAAAGGGTTGATAAAATAAAATTAAGATATTCGTTTGAAATTTGGTACACGTATGTTATAACGACATCTGGAACTAGATTATAATTTGAGATGATTCGGTTGAAGGGTTGGGGGTTAAATAGGGGTAAATAGGGGAAAATAAGTAAAGCAAGCTGGTAAGACTACAGAAACTTGAAATTAGGTGTATGTACTAGAAGCCAAGGACGCAGATTATTTATAATGTTTTTCAACCCCCACCACCCCTACTTCATTATTAATAGGGTTGATAAAATAAAATTGAGATATTCATTTGAAATTTGATACACGTATGAATTATAACGACAGCTGGAACTGGATTATAATTTGAGATTATTCCGTTGAAGGGTTGGGGGGTTATTTAGGGGTAAATAGGGGGAAATAAGTAAAGCAAGCTGGTATGAGTACAGAAACTCTAAATTCGGTGTATGTACTAGAAGTCAAGGCCTCAAATTTTTTAGTAATATATTTTAGCCCACCACCACCCCTATTCCATTTTTCAAGGGGTTGATAAAATAAAATTGAGATGTTCACATGAAATTTAGTACGCTTATGTATTATAACGACATCTGGAACCAGATTATATTTTGAGATGATTTCGTTGAAGGGTTGGGGGTTAAATAGGAGTAAATAGGGGAAAATAAGTAAAGCAAGCTGGTAAGACTACAGATACTTGAAATTCGGTGTAAGTACTAGAAGCCAAGGTCTCAGATTATTTATAATATTTTTCAACCCCCACCACCCGTACTTCATTATTAAAAGGGTTGATAAAATAAAATTGAGATACTCATTTGAAATTTGGTACACGTATGAATTATAACGACATCTGGAACTAGATTATATTTTGAGATGATTCCGTTGAAGGGTTGGGGGTTAAATAGGGGTATATAGGGGAAAATAAGTAAAGCAAGCTGGTAAAAGTACAGAAATTTGGGATTTGGTGTATATACTAGAAGCAAAAGTCTCAGGTTTTTTATTAGTATTTTCCATATCCCCACCACCCCCACTCCCTTATTAAAAAAGTTGCTAGAATTAAATTTAATTTTTCACTTGAAATATGGTACATTTATGTATTATAACTGCATCTGAAACTACATTATATTTTGACATGATTGCGTTGAAGGAGTGGGGGTAAGTAAAGGTAAATAGGGAAAAATAAATAAAGCAAGCTGATAAGAGTACTGCAACTTGAAATTAGGTGTATGTCCTAGATGCCAAGGCCTCAGATTTGTTGACACTATTTTTCAACACTTCCGCTACCCTTACTATGTTATTAAAGTGGTTGATAAAATAAAATTGAGATATTCACTTGTAATTTGGTAGACGTATGTATTATAAGGACAGCTGGAACTAGATTATATTTTGGGATGATTCCGTAGAAGGGTTGGGGTTAATAGGAGTAACTAGGGGAAAATAAGTAAATCAAGCTGGTAAGAGTACAGAAATTTGGGATTCGGTGTATATACTAGAAACCAAGGCCTCAGATTTCTTTCTAATATTTTTCAAACTCCACCACCTCCCCTTCATTATTAATGGGATTGATAACATCAAATTGAGGTATTCACTTGAAAGTTAGTACACGTATGTATTGTAGTGACATCCGATTGAGATGACTCCATTGAAGGAGTGGGAGGTGGTAGATTGTGAAAAGTGGAAAATAAGTAGGGTAAACTAGAAACTTCATTTTTAACGAATATGGTAGAAACCAACCCCTCAAACTTTTCTATGACATCTTCCCCAAATATTATTAAAATTCTATGACCAATAATTTCCACATACTAGAGTGCAAATATAGTCAAGATGTTTCCTTTAAAGTGACTTGGATGAAGAATCTGGATGTGGAAGTAGTGATTCCTTAGGCAGCGGTTTTTAAAATAGGTTTAGAATGCTATGAAACGTGAAAATTTTAAATTTGAGCAAATAAAAAAAAATTCGATCTATTTTAGTGGTAAAAACTTTTTGAAAAATGTTGGTGGAAAAAATTTTCAAATGGAAACGTGGATAGTTAAAATCTGAACAAAAAAAAAATAAATCTATCTTAGTGGTAAAATTTTTTAAAAATAGTAAGAAAAATTTCTAATTTATCTTTTAAATAGATTTAGAACGCTATGAAACATGGAAGTTTGAAATTTGAAGAAACAAAAAAAATTCCATCTATTTTAGTAAATACATTTTCAAAAATGGTAAAAAAAAATTTCAAAAATTTTTTTTTTGCATCGGGCTTAGAATGCCATGAAACGTGGAAATTTTAAATTTGAAGAAAGAAAAAAAAAATTATTTCATTTTAGTAGTAAAAATTTCTTCAAAAATATTGGTGAATAATTTTTTTTTCCTGAAATAGGTTAAGCGTGTCATGAAACGTAGAAATTTTAAATTTGAGCAAAAAAAAATTTTTTTCATCTTGGTAAAAATTTTTTCAAAAATGTTTGAAAAAAATTTTCAAATTTTTTTTTTTTCTGAAATTGGTTAAGCGTGTCATGAAACGTAGAAATTTTAAATTTGAGTAAAAAAAATTTTTTTTCATCTTGGTAAAAATTTTTTCAAAAATGTTTGAAAAAAATGTTCAAAAATTTTTTTTTTCTGAAATTGGTTAAGCGTGTCATGAAACGTAGAAATTTTAAATTTGAGTAAAAAAATTTTTTTTTCATCTTGGTAAAAATTTTTTCAAAAATGTTTGAAAAAAATTTTCAAAAATTTTTTTTTTCTGAAATAGGTTTAGCGCGTCATGAAACGTGGAAATTTTAAATTTGAGCAAAAAAAAATTTTTTTCACTATTTATTCCGTTTAGACGGTCCACCCTGTATATTTTTCAGTGAAAATTCTACCAGTTCTTCGCTGACAGTAGCGCCAACTACCTACCAAATTTGACTGCTCTCCGTCAAGTAGTTTTTTAGTAAATGCACCAACAGACAGACAGACAGACAGACAGACAGACAGACAGACAGACAGACAGACAGACAGACAGACAGACCGACAGACAGACAGACAGACAGACTGACGGAATTGCAAAACCTATATTTTCGGAATCTACGTGTTCTGAAACGTCAGAATCCGAAAAAATCTCGGAGGGTGATTTTTTCTCGAATACAATACTTCCCTTCGGTATGCGAGGGAAGTAAAAAATGTACTAACATTTGAAAAATTTCAAAAAATAAATGAAATTTTTTAATCACTACTATACTTCCATTCCACTACGTGGATGTGGAATTGAAAATGTGACAGATGACAATAATATTTGGCATATGCACCTATTACACTTTTATTGAAAAATGTACAGTGTGGTCATCCCAAGAAATAATTCAACCATGGTGGACAATTGTAAAGGTATTTGCGCAAGCCTTCCATATTTGACACCTGTTATCTAGTATTAAATTTCTGCTGTGGGATGAGCACTCTGTATATTTTTTGGCCAAAAGTTATCAGGTTTTCTTTGTAATAATAGTGATAACTATGAAATTATTATTCTCAATTTCGTAATTAATAATTTTTTAAAGTGACCGCCATGCACAAATAGAGAGGTAAGTTCTGTGTAAATACCGATTTTTTTTAAGTTTCAAAAGTGTCTACCATGGCCTTGGAACCGTCATAGCCTACTGCCATTGTCATTTTTCAATAAATAAACCGCTTCCTGAGGAATCACTACTTCCACTAATATTTGGGCTTGATGTTATAGAAAAATTTGAGGCGTTGGTTTATATCATATACGTTAAAAATGAAGTTTCTAGATTGTTCTACTTATTTTCCCCTATTCACAACCTACCGCCATCCAATCCTTCAACGAATCGTTTCAATCAGATGTTATTACAATACATACGAGAATACACCGAATTTCAAGTTTCTGTAGTCTTACCAACTTGCTTTACTTATTTCTTCCTATTTACCAATTTTTATCCCCAACCCTTCACCGGATCTCGTTATAATATACCGGGTGAGTCACGAATTGCGCTCGCCCCGATATTTCCTAAAATATTTGGAATAGAAAATTGAAATTTGGAGGCCTTATTACACGACTAAAATGCCAGCTTTTCAATAAAAAATCAAGTTTGGTGCACATCCGGTTTGACCGGAAATGCCCACAACTTTCGATTTTTAAATGGAACACCCTATATATTTTTACATTTTTGGAATCTAGAGGAAATTTTGAATACAATACATCCATTTTGGTCACTTTTTGATAAAAATTTTATTAAAAAAATCTATTTCTGAATCCAGAATGCTGTGGTGCACAAAATATATTTTAGTTTGTATGCTACGTTACTATAAAAATAAAAAGAGCAATATGATTGCATTACTTAATTCTCTAGAGGCGTTTAAAATTTTTAAATGTGATTTTTACCCACTAACTCGTTTTTTTTAAATGGGAATTTAATCGTTCACCATCATTTTTAAATACCTCATTTTCATACGAATCTAATGATACCAAAATTTTGAAAATCCGCTCAGAAATATTTGAGATTTCAGCCAAAATACAATGCAACCAAGCTTTTAGAAACATGCGGCTAATAGATAATAGATTAGTGGGCTTTGGAAACTAAAATGGCACATTTCTGTGTAAATCTGGTAACCTAATAACATTGGAAAAATCATAGTAGCCATTGAATGTAATAAAAATATCAGCTGTCAGACAGACTCGTGTAGTTATAGGCAATCTTGAGCTATCAAACATTTAATAATTGTGAGCGCAAAGAACGTTACAATTAAGTTTAGCATAGGTATGTGGAGGTAAACACAATTACATCCACAAGGACATTTGCAATAGAATGCGACATCAGTTCGGTTTTCAGAGTTTTATTTAAATGAACATAAATATCGGGCCTATAAATAAATAAAAATCAATTCCGTTTGAACAATTAAACTTAAACTAGGTAACAGTAGGTATCTTTAAAATAATTAATATAATTAAACCATAAATTGACATTTATAGATATTGTTCAAAATGTCCACCATTTTTTTCTATACACAATTCGGCTCTGCGTACAGTTGCTTGAATGGCTCTACGTAATTCAGCCGTACAACTTTATTTTGCAGCTCTTCACGGGTATTTGAAGAAGTTTTATAAACTTTATTTTTGAGAGTGCCCCATACATAATAGTCGAGGGGTGTTAAGTCAGGTGACCTAGGAGGCCACCTGATATGTCCTTGATTTGCGATAAGGCGTTCACCATGCAAGTTGTTTAAATATTCCATCACTCTTCTGGAATTATGTGGAGGAGCACCATCTTGTTGGAAAAACAGATTTTGTAAATAGGCAAGAGGAAGTAAGTCAAGAAATTCTGCTGTCTGGTTTTGTAAAAAGAATAAATATCGTTCGCCAGTAAGTGTTCCATAAAAAAATATGGGTCTAATTATTCGATCTCCAAGTACTCCAAGCCAACAGTTAAACCCAAATCTTTCCTGAATATTCCCCCGCCCTACCAACCTCGGATTTTCTTGAGCCCAGTACCTGGTATTCTTTCTGTTAAACATACCTTGGTTCGTAAATCTACTTTCATCTGAATATAAAATATGAAAAGGAAAACCTGGGTTTTGTTGTACAGCATTTAAGAACCAGTTGCAATATACTAGCCTCGTTGCTGATACAGTTCTGCAGCTGCAGTTGAATTTTTGAGATGTTCTCCATATATCCAGTAACATATCGACCTTTTAATTTCTACTAAAATTATTCATTTTCTTTAATTTTCACTCAAAGAGATTTCCGCAACGCCTTATTTTCTATCTGTCTGACAGCTGATATTGTTTTATTACATTCAATGGCTACTATGATTTTTCCAATGTTATTAGGTTACCAGATTTACACAGAAATGTGCCATTTTAGTTTCCAAAGCCCACTAATCTATTATCTATTAGCCGCATGTTTCTAAAAGCTTGGTTGCATTGTATTTTGGCTGAAATCTCAAATATTTCTGAGCGGATTTTCCAAATTTTGGTATCATTAGATTCGTATGAAAATGAGGTATTTAAAAATGTTGGTGAACGATTAAATTCCCATTTAAAAAAACCGAGTTAGTGGGTAAAAATCACATTTAAAAATTTTAAACGCCTCTAGAGAATTAAGTAATGCAATCATATTGCTCTTTTTATTTTTATAGTAACGTAGCACACAAACTAAAATTTATTTTGGGTACCACAGCACTCTGGATTCAGAAATTGATTTTTTTAATAAAATTTTTAATGTTTATCAAAAAGCGACCAACATGGATGTATTGTATTCAAAATTTCCTCTAGATTCCAAAAATGTACAAATATATAGGGTGTTCCATTTAAAAATCGAAAGTTGTGGGCATTTCCGGTCAAACCGGATGTGCACCAAACTTGATTTTTTATTGAAAAGATGGCATTTTAGTCGTGTAATAAGGCCTCCTAATTTCAATGTTCTGTTCCAAATATTTTAGGAAATATCGGGGCGAGCGCAGTTCGTGACTCACCCGGTATACGTGTATAAAATTTCAAGTCAATATCTTAAACCGTTCCGAAGACAGACAGACAGACAGACAGATCGACAGACAGATAGAAAATATTTTAGCTCAATTTTAAAATCTCGACGTTTTGTGACATTCTAAACCAACTTCAAGAAAAAATTATTGAATTTTTTTTTACGATTACTATACTTCCAATCCACTACTTGGTTGTGGAAGTAATATTCAAGCGGCAGCCTTGTTAGTGCAACGTTGAACTCGGTCAAAATTTTACACCTCTCGTACCTGAGTGACTCTATATAAACCGTCGCGCCAGTCCACGGTGAGCTAGAATCCTGGCGAAAGATCAAAAAACCTAGTTCGTTACATTCTGTTTTAATTCACATAGTTTTCCCTGCGTGTAAGACGGAAACGACAGCTACCTAGGTTTTATACTTGCCGTTGTACCTTAATCGGAACTTGGCCATCTTCGAGTGGGTAACGGTATGAGAATCGGTCCCGAAATACTCAACGTTCGTATGTTGTGAATTTTTGTTATCTTAGGGTGTATTTTGGCCTAAGAAAGTTTGAGGCTACTTCTAAAGGTATGTAAAATATTACCTATGCATTGAAATTCTTTTTTTTATTTCTTATTATGGAAAATAAATATTAACTATACGCTAGTAATACAAACGCGCGTGTTAAGGTAGCAAAACAAAACTCGGAACAATTTTCATTGTGCCTGCGTTACAGCAGGGGTTGATAATTTTTTTTATTATTTTTCTCATAGAAATTTAGGTATCAAAAGTACGTAAACTGAGTTTCAAATATATCGAAGGTTGTTTATACTCTCAACCCCTATATCTCACCCCTAGAGGGTGTCAATTTTTTTTACTATTTTTCCCTTAATAACCTATGCACAATAAGTACATTTGCAGAGTTTCAGAATCTTTCAGAATTTTGGATTCTAGCCCATTGTGAGGTCAGACTAAACAGTCCCCATCTCATGTACGGAATGTATAAGACAGTAAATAATGAAAATATAAGTCCACTCAGCCACTCTCTCTTAGACTATAACCTTCCTTACTTTTAATCGAACATATCACAACTTTGTGGAACATGTTGGTAAAAGCTTAAGTGAAAATTTATACCGGAAATATACCGACATTAAGAAATAATTAGTAAAGTAGTGTTCTGTAAGTATAATCATAGAGAAATATTTGATATATAAGGCAAGCATTAGCGTTTGAAATATATGCGTACAAAGCTGTGTGGCATATAGTTACTTGATATTATTTTAATTATGTTGTTAAAAAACATTGTTCTAACACTGCTTCTAGCAAGAAAAGATGTGTGTGATATTGATAATCTCATCGACGAGATAGTCCCAAAGCACATTAAGGAGAACTTAGTTTGTTTGGTGAATATAAATACCAGAGGGAGTTTCCCTTCATTTCGATTAAACACAAATAAGACTTTTGCTTGGTTAAAGGGACCATGGAACAAAGTTATGCCCAAATTATACGTGATAGATGTAGCACAAGCTGATGAAGTTAAAAACATACTTTTCTATTTACAAAACAGCACGCTGTTTAATCCAAGAAATTATTTTGTGTTTCTAATGCAAGACCCAACAAGTAAAATATTTTTGGATTCCTTAAAGAAATATTACCTTGAAAAAGCAATAATGATTATCAAGAACAAACCGATTGAATCATACTATCTTTATAATATGACGACGGAAAGAATCGTTCCCGTTCGAGACTATAAGATGTTGTTCACGTATTCAGTCAAAAACCAAAAGAGTTATGGTAAACATGTAGCGCTGAAAGCGCTGTATCTTAAGAAGCCCCCATATACGATCTGTCCTCATTGCTTAGAGCACAAAGGAATCGAAGTAGAAATTTTTGATATCGTATCTAATTACCTCAACATAAAAGTTCACTATATCGAATTCAAGGGATCCTTTTGGGGCATGAAAATAAATGGATGCTACTCCTCGCTTTATAAAGAGTTAGAAGATCGTAAATGTGATGTGATTCTTGGCCAAGTATATGCCACATCCAACGCATTGCTCGATTTTGAGTCAACTCCTATGCATTTTCAAGATTCATTTGCATTCGTTGTGCCAAAAGCAAAAAAACTAAAAAACGTAAACATATTCAAATACATTTTCAAATTGGATGTTGTGCTGACGTACGTTTTCACTGTAACGATACTGTTTATAATCTGCTGCATTTCAGACAAATGCAGGAACAATAGTAAGTTATTACTTCTTCTAATTCAAATAGTCCTAGAGATCAGCGCTAAGTGGAAAAGGACCACCTTCACCAAGAGTCTATTGGCTCTGTTCTTGATATTTCTATCGCTTATTATTAATACTGGGTTCAAGAGTAGGTTGTTTCAATCACTAACGATGGAGCACTACGAGCAGCAGCTTAGTTCTTTGGAAGACGTAGTGCGCACAAATTTTACTGTGGCGTACACTGCATATACAGACGAGAGTTTATTCGACTTAAATGATCCGGTGGAGAGTTACTTAGCAAAGGGTCGGAAGGTCTGCGAGGTGGATTTTACTTGTGTAGATTGGGTAGCTTTTTCAAGAAATATCACTACGTTAAAACTAAAAAAATCCTTAGAGTATTACATTCCTAGGAGATATGTGGATGATGAGGGCAAAGCGCTGGTTCATGTACTTGATGGAAGTATATCAATGTTTAATTTTCAATTCCATTTCGTAAAGGGTCATCCTGTCTTCCTGAAATTTAGTCAGGTAATTACCACTCTAGTGGAAAATGGAATGATAACTAGGTTGGTTGATCAGTTAAAGGAGAATAACAGGAGAGCACAACAGAGAGCAGAGAGAAAGAAAATAGACATCGATGTACAAAAAGTAAAGTTAAAGCAATTACGCGACGTATTCGAAACATACCTTGCTGGGGTAGTTGTAAGCGTGTGCGTTTTCTGTTTAGAATTGTTACTGTCTTTTATCTAGTAGTCTAATCAGAGTTCTTTTTTGAGGAAAGGGATACTGCTGTTTATCGGTAAATGTTCTATTTCCTGTTTGTATATACAGGGTGTAATTAGTTTCATGTCATTAAAAAAACCGGTGACATGGATCTAAAGCTCATAGTTTTGGAGAAAAAAATAAAGAAAAATTTCCAAAATACTTAATAACCTAGTTTGAGAACTGCTGGCATATTGGGGTAGGTTTTATTGCCTCGTGTCTTGTCGTACGATATACTCTGACATTCCTGCAAATAAGTATGCCGACAAAGCAGTTAAAAGCGACCGACAGAGGACATCGTCATGTTTTTTGCTTCTTCGCGGCCAATTATCCTATTAGGCGTGCTATGTCTCTCTTGTAATATTCTCAAGTAATAATTTCAGTTTTGTGCCACTTATGTTAAGATTTATTTCATTAACTTATCGTTCAAGTCGTTAGTGCTTAGTTACGTAAGACACTACTTCTCGTTCGTGATTTTTGTGTTACTTTTTGGATTTTAAACCAAGTTTTTCTTTTTGTTTTCTTTATTGATAACGTTAATTCACAGTTTAGTGTGGGGTTTTAAACGCAGATTTTGGACATTATGGGACATTACACTTATCCAGAGCTCGCGGATATGGACTTGGTACATGGAGAGATTTAGAACAATTGCAACCACGTATTTCAATGTGCATAGAAACCATAAAAAATGATCCTAATTTACCAAATGTGATGAACGGAGTAAGTATGTTATTAGTTCGACGTACCGAAATGTGTATAAGTGGAGATGGAGATCATTTCGAACAATTTTTGTAAAAAATTCAAAAGAATTTTTCAGTTATTGCGTGTTACCTATTGGGCATTAAAGGTATGATTATTATTATTAGTATTCTTTGTCTTGTTTTTATCTGTTTATTATTTACATTGATTTTCATAGAGACCAAAGACTTGATTTTTAGTTTTCGATACCTGATTCTGAAAAACCATGCGCTCAATTCGTTAAAAAAATCAGATTTTTTCCTAAATTAAAATACACAACTATTTTCTGTTATCGTATCTCGGACGTCTAACTGTTCGTTTTCCAATTTCATAAAACAATTACTAATTTTTTAAGCTTTTAACACGATGCTACAAATGTTAATAAACCACTTTTAAATTTTATAAATTCTTATAAACGACAATAAAAGCTACAACAGCTTTGTTCCAAATTAAAAAACACATGTAAACAAATCCTATTTAATCCCCTGCGGCCATGCTATGCTTGCGTTGTGCCGAAAGAGGAGGAATTATTTACATTTTCAAAATTAGTGGTATAAAAAGTTCGATACAAATAATCCCATCAAAGTGCCGCACTTCTGCCGACGGGAACACAAGTCGGGTATTACAGTTTTTTATTATTTCTAATATTCGGAACTATAACATCCATTGACCCTGAAAAACAGTGGTTCTCAAATCTTTTCTACCAGAACATTAAAAATGTAAACCCAGGTCAGTTTTTTTCAAAGTGCCCCTAGAGAAAAAGGTCATATAGGTTTTCTGTTTGTCTAGTCGGTCCCTATTACCAGTTTTTTTTTAATGACATGAAAGTAATTACACCCTGTATATAAAATTTATTATATAATGAATAAAACTGTTTTCTTGCTTCCACAGTAATTTATTTTTTGATGTTATTAAAAAACATGTATTATTTAACAGGTACTTGATTTTAATGCAAAATAAACTGCAGCTGAACATTAATTTTATCGACTGAACTATTTATAAATTATTAAAATAATATACTTCTTTTAAAAGCACTCTTATGCAGTTGAAGAAAGATTTCACAGAAAACTCCTTATTTTCTTCTGAATTTATAGTTAAGACCGTTTTTTTTCTTATTCAGTGATCCGCAATCAACGAGGAAGGATATTAAAAGAGGCGACGACGCCATGAACACAGCTGTCCTTTTAACTGAATATTTAACCTTATGCTCGAAATTGAAAATTCTTTAGATTAGTGCCCGGATCACAGCGATAAATGACGTCAAAGCCAGAGTTGGCTCGAGGTGATACGTCACCCCATATTTTTTATAGATATATGACAGGATATAATAATAATAATAATAATAATAATAATAATAAGCCACCGCCAGTGGTAGAAACTGAACAAGTTAAAATTTATTGGGATAAGGGTATGATAATAAATAGAACAGTTGAATATAACAGACCTGACATAACTATCATACATAAGAAAGAGTTAGCGCTCCTGATAGATGTCGCAATTCCTAATAACCACAATGTAGTGTCAAAATACAACGAGAGAATGACGAAGTATACCAACCTGAAACGCGAAATCCAAGACGTGTGGGATCTGAAAACTGTAAAATTGTTTTGTTAAAATAGGCTTAGAATGCCATAAAACGTCGAGATTTTGAATTTGAGAGGAAAAAAATTATTTCCGTCTGTTTGTTGGTCGGTCTGTCTGTCTGTAACTTTTCTTGTGCGCACGGTTTCTCAGGAACGGTTAAAGATATCGACTTTAAATTTGATACATATACAGGCTGCCATTTTATCAGGGGCATCGAGAATATCTCACTTAATATCGGTCGTGCGAAAAAATTGTTTCTACGAAAATTATGCCGATTTTTATAAGCTACAAAATGGTTTAAAGTCATTTATCCCTTCAACAATAAGCTCTATTCTCAGTAATTACCCATTCATCTGTCTATTTCCCGGAAGTCTTGAAAATCCAATTATTCTTACTTTTGGCCAGAAATTGCCTAAATTGGCCCACTGTGGGATGGGGGTAAGTAGGGTTAAATAGGAGAAAATAAGTAAAGCAAGCTGGTAAGAGTACAATAACTTGGGTTTTGGTATATTGTCGCGTAGTAAGTGCCCATTAGGGCTGTAAGACTTATGTCTGAGTGAAATACGCGACGTTCAAAGACATTCTTCATATTGTCTGGTTGCCCGAGGCCATTTAGGTGATACCTATAGCTAAAGTCACTTTAACTCGCTTGGCATACGGGAGGGTTTAATTTAATTATTGAATGAATACTTTATCAAATAAAATATAGTAGTAAAAAACAAGGTACAAGTTTATTAACAAAAATGAATATACAGAAAGGTATACTTACATTTTAGCTAACCCTGGGGGAACCGCTCTCTAGGGGGAGGACCCGCTACGCAGTACCCGGCAGAACTTTATCTTCCAAAACTCAAAACCCAACTAACTTTTTTACTATCTACCGGTACGGTTATTCTTTTCTTCCGATTCAGCATTTCCACCCTGGTTACAATGCAACCTCTATGAACCTTGCGCGGTTCTTGCTGACTATTTCAATATAAAGTAAAATGTGATTTCAAGGACAAAATAAGTTTAACGATGTAATGTAATAAATTATATCCCTTACTAACAAATGCTGTACCAGGTGTACGTACTAAATTTCAAGTACTACGTGACAATATATACTAGAAGCCAAGGCCTCAGACTTCTTTATAATATTTTCAACCCTCCACCACCTCCACTCTATTATCAAGGGGGTTGATGAAATAAAATTGAGATATTTACTTGTAATTTGGTACACGTATGTATTGTAATGACTTCTGATTGAGATGATTCTATTGAAGGGGTGAGGGAGGTAAATTGGAAGAAAAAAAGCAAGCTTAAGAGTCCAGCTAGAAGCAAACGCCTCAAATCTTTTCAATGATATCTGTTTCAAATATTATAATACTAAAATTCTGAGCAATTGTTTCCAAATCTGGATGTGGAAGTAGTGATTCCTTAGGCAGCTGCTTTTTGTGTAACGTCAATGGTGCATGCACTCATTTTTACAACAAACTTGACTCTGTATTTGAATCGACTTCTCGTAGCGGCAGATATCCTCCGTGGTTTAATGGCAGTATCATAAAAAAAATTAGCCTTACAGAACGTCTTAGGAGACAGTATGCAAGAACCAGTGATCCACTTATACACAACCTCAAAAACATCAGAAGGGAAATAAAATATGATACCAATTTAGCCTACAGAAATTTCGTGCAGAACTCTCAAGACAATATAAAAAATTATCCCAATAAGTTTTGGGCTTTTATCAAAAGTAGAAAAGGGTCGGCCAGTGTATCTGGAGAGATGTTCTTTGAGGGATCTTTGCTAAACAATCCCTCTGATATACTAAATGCATTTGCCAATTATTTCGGTCAATTTTATAATGAGTCATCATTAGATATCGAGGAACATCACATTGAGACAGATATACCTGACAATAACCCTATTGTTAGCAAACTCTTTCAGTGAAGATGAGGTTATTCGGGCTCTAAAACGAATTAAATCCAAAATGACGACCGGTCCTGATTTCATTCCAGCTTTTTTATTAAAGGATTGCGCTATCATCTTTGCATATCCTCTAACTCTAATTTTTAACTTAATCTTAAAAAACGGCCTATTCCCTGACCTATAGAAATATTCCAAAGTATGTCCCATCTTCAAAAGGGGAAACAAACTAGATATTGAGAACTTTAGACCAATCTCTGTAATTTGTAACTTCTGTAAAGTCTTAGAAATATTACTTAATGATAGAATATATCATTTAATTAACACCAAAATCTCTATTAATCAACATGGATTTATGAAAGGGCGTTCAACAATAACAAATTTATTCTAACTCAATATATTTCTGAATCCGTAGATGAACGTGGGCAGGTAGATGTCATATATACCGATTTCTCCAAAGCGTTTGATAGACTTGATCACCAGTTGTTACTTAATAAATTAGAAAAAATCGGCTTCTCATATTCTTTGCCCCTTTTTGTTTAAATCATATTTAATGAATAGGAGTCAGTACGTTGCATTAAATGGGTTCAAATCGGTAGAATTTGCTGCCACATCTGGAGTTCCCCAGGGATCTATTCTGGGGCCCTTGTTTTTTAACATATTTATTAACGACATAGTGAACGAAATTAATTTGCCTCATCTTTTATATGCCGACGATCTAAAAATTTTCACAGTAATTGATGAAATCGATGTCTGTTTTCAACTTCAGACTTGCCTTGACAAAATAAACATCTGGTGTATAGTAAATAAATCATCTATGAATCCTAGTAAATGTAACATAATGTCCTTTTCTTTAAAAACATCACCTTTTATTTTTGATTACAGGTTAGATAATGTCATACTTCAAAGACCTATAACATTTCGCGACCTCGGCGTAACTTTTGATAGTAAATTATCATTCACTGATCATATCGATACCATTGTGTCTGAAGCCTCCAAAGCCCTTGGATTCATCGTTCGTACTAGTCGAGAATTCGCTAATACTGATACTATGAAAATTCTTTATCAATCCTTCGTCAGATCGAAACTTGAGTACGCATCGCTAATTTGGAGTTCCAGTTATGATGTTCACAAGAATAACTTGGAGGCAGTTCAACGTTGATTTCTTAAATTACTGTGGTTCAAATCCGACGGTACCTATCCAATGATTGGTTTTCCGCAAAGTAACTTGCTTGAAAGATATTCTATGACTACTCTTGAGGATAGGCGTACGTACTTTTCTCAAGTATTTTTGTTTAAATTACTACACAGTGATTTTGACGCACCCGAAATAATTAGTAAGCTTAATTTTCACGTCCCCAGATTAACCTCTCGTAATCACCAAGATTTCTATTTACCTACGCCGCGTACCAACGTACTAAATAATTCACCTTTATATACGATTTGCAGTACTTCTAACAAATTATGCAGCGACTTCGATATTTTTAATTGCAGCCTTAGTGACATAAATCAAAATGTTGTAAATTAAGTAACCAGTGATTGTCTTTGTTTTTCTTAATTTACTTTGAATCACATATGTGTATATTTGTATATATAGCTTTTATATTTAAACATTTTCCATGTTATTTTTTTCTCTCTCTTCGTATCACTAGTTATTCATAGTTCATACATTTAAGTAATTTTTTTCTTTATTTTACTTTCTTTCTATGTTGTTGTATATCTTATACTTAATGCTTAGTATATCTTTATTCCTGTTCTGTAATTGGATATCTTACCTGTTGAACAGTGTATGCAATAAATAAATAAATAAATAAATAAATGCTGCTGCATTAACTTTAAATTGCCCAAACCACCGAAATAGGTGATTGTAGATCTGATCTCTAAGTGTTCGACAAAAATTTGAACCCAAACCGTTTCTCTCTAATTACTTCTATGTTAACATTAACACACTACAACAAAGATCGGCCCCACACTGCGATGGTATACCACTGTACTAATTACTACTTTTCGATGTGGTATTATTTGATCAAACCTTGTATTTGCCATCCTGAAACTTCCTTACTTTTAATCGAGTATATCACCACTTTGTGGAACGTATTGGTAAAAGCTTAGGTGAAAATATATGCCTGAAATAAACCGACATTAGAAAATAATTAGTAGGGTTCTGTAAATATAATCGTAGAAAAATATTTGATATATAAGGCAAACATTAGCGTTTGAAATATATGCGTACAATGCTGCGTGGCATATAGTTACTTGATATTATTTTAATTATGTTGTTAAACAACATTATTCTAGCACTGCTTCTAGCAAGAAAAGATGTGTGTGATATTGATAATCTCATCAACGAGGTAGTTCCAAAGTATTTTAAGGAGAACTTAGTTTGTTTGGTGAATATAAATACCATAGGGACTTTCCCTTCATTTCGATTAAACACAAATAAAACTTTTGCTTGGCTAAAGGGACCATGGAACAAAGTCATGCCAAAATTATACGTAATAGATGTAGCACAAGCTGATGAAGTTAGGAACATATTTTTCTCTTTACAGAAGAGCACGCTGTTAAATCCAAGAAATTATTTCATGTTTCTAATGCAAAACCCAACGAGTCAAGTATTTTTGGACTCTTTAAGGGAATATTATGTTGAAAAAGCAATGGTAATTATCAAAAACAAGCCCACCGATTCATACTACCTTTACAATATGACGACGAAAACAATTGTTCCGGTTCGAGACTATGAGATATTTTTCATCTACTCAGCCAAAAACCAAAACAACTATGGCAAAAATGTACCGCTCCACGCACTTTATCTCAAGAAGCCACCATTTACGAATTGCCCTTATTGCTCGAAACGAAAAGGAATCGAAGTAGAAATTTTTCATATCGTATCTAATCACCTTAATATAAAAGTTCACTATGTCGAATTCAAATCACTCTTTTGGGGCCTAAAAATAAATGGAAGCTATACCTTCCTTTATAAAGAGCTAGAAGATCGTAAATGTGATGTGGTTCTTGGTCAGGTATTCGCCACATCCGACGTACTGCTTGATTTTGACTCAACTCCCATGCATTTTCAAGATTCATTTGCATTCGTCGTACCCAAAGCAAGAAAAATACAAAACGTAAACATATTCAAATACATTTTCAAAATGGATGTAGTGCTAACGTACGTTTTCACTGTAACGATACTGTTTATAATCTGCTGCATTTCAGACAAATGCAGGAACAATAGTAAGTTATTACTTTTGTTAATTCAAATAGTCCTGGAGATCAGTGCTAAGTGGAGAAGGACCACCTTCTCCAAGAGTTTACTGGCTCTGTTCTTGATATTTCTATCGCTTATTATTAATACTGGGTTCAAGAGTAGGTTGTTTCAATCACTAACGATGGAGCATTACGAGCAGCAGCTTAATTCTTTGGAAGACGTAATGCGCACAAATTTTACTGTAGCGTATACTGCATACGCAGACGAGAGTTTATTCGACTTAAATGATCCGGTGGAGAATTACTTGGCAAAGGGTCGGAAGGTCTGCGAGGTGGATTTTACTTGTGTAGATTGGGTAGCTTTTTCTAGAAATGTCACTACGATGAAACTAAGAAAATCCTTAGAGTATTACATTCCTAGGAGATATGTGGATGACGAGGGCAAGGCGCTGGTTCATGTACTTGATGGAAGTGTTTTAATGTTTAATTTCCAATTCCATTTCGTAAAGGGTCATCCTGTCTACTTGAAATTTAGTCAGATAATGACCAATCTAGTGGAAAATGGAATGATAACTAGGTTGGTTGATAAGTTAAAGGAGAATAACAGGAGAGCACAGCAGAGAGCAGAAAGGAAGAAAATAAACATCGATGTACAAAAAGTAAAGTTAGAGCAATTACGCGACGTATTCGAAACATACCTTGCTGGGGTAGTTGTAAGCGTGTGTGTTTTCTCTTTAGAATTATTACTGTTTTATATGTAGTAGTCTAACCGGAGTCTTTTTTTGAGACAGGGGACACTGCTGTTAGGTCAAATAAGTAAATGTTCTATTTTCTGTTTGTAAATATAATATTCAATCTATAACGAATAAAAGTGTTTTCTTTTCGCAGTAATTAATTTTTTGATGTTTTTGATTAACGGTCGCATGCACCGTTGTGCTTTAAACTCAATTAGAAAATGATCGGGACTGTCTCCTAATTTTTCTATGGACCGTCAACTGAAAATGCAATAAGCGAGATTATTGTTAATCGGTCGATGATGTTAGTTAAGCTTAGATTAAGGTTTGAGCTGCATTTTCTAACCTTAAAATCACCTTGAAACGTTAGCTAAATTGTCATTGTCAGTGTTTATATTTTTTTATTTGTTCATATCATTATTAGCGTAGTTAATTATTACTATGTATATTAATCATGGGCATTGAGGATGACATTCTAAGACGATAATGGTGATATTTTGGATATTATTAATTTTAGATTTCCCAGGAGACTATAAAAGGTGTCAACATTTTGATAGCTAACATTTAGAAGAATATAAAATTACACTTTAGACTTTGATTTTTTTCGTACGATTGCTCCTTCAAAAGTTATAAATAATTAAAATTGAAAATTTAACTAATTCTTTATATCTTCAAAACTGATATAAGAACTTTGTTCAAAATATGTATTTTTTAGCCACCAATTTACAATTGAAATTTAAATTCAGTGTCTGTGTCATTATTAAAAACAATTTTTGAATAATCATTGTCATAATCAAAAGGATGAATTAGTCCACTGGCAGTTTTTCCATTTATAATCGATATCAAAATTAGATCTGTACTATCCACTTCAATTTTTACTTCTGGACCTCCCCCAGTTTGAAACTGGTTACAGGAATCTTGTGCTATTATCTAACGCACTTCTCTTTTTCCTGAGTTTCCCAATAATGAAAAATAACACTGCCACGTGAGGCATTGAATTGCCGTTCAATTTTCTTCCACGTCTTCATTCTGTCCACAAAAGGAAGCCCTTCTCGTCCTTTTATCTTCCAAAATTGAGGCATATTTGTATGCTACCAAGTAGTAAATAAAAAATATTCTAATATTGACATTTGACAATGACTTTTTTGTTTTGAAACACGTTCTTTATAGGATTTTGCAAACAGCAGAAAAAATAACGATCTATAACTAAAAGAAAAACTGTGTAAAAATATTAATGAAATCTTTGCATTCTTTCGATAACCTGAATTCTGGTTATGCTAGCAAATTAAAATGAATTTGTCTGTCTTATTTGACAATTCTCATTCTAACACTAGCATCCACACAGTTCCCTACGGCCATACAGATTAAATTAGTATCTACACAACCCCCTACGATCATGAAGATTCAGTTAAAAATGAGAACGAAGGCCTAAAATGACTTTATTTACTACCATGTCTTAAAAATTTTTCATTCTAATGGATTACACTTTCATGAAATCTATCATTTTGTTTATTGGAAATGCTTAGCCTTTGAAACGTTTTTCGCCCTTATTCTGGAGCTCATCAGAAAGACATGAAGCCATTCATAAAGATGTTTCATGCAAAACCAAGACAATTTCTATGAATAAGTATGAAATAATTACATTTGACATTGACTGATAAAAACAACAGACACCTATCTATTAGCTAACTAGTATTGGAGCCTATATACTCTATGCATGTTTAAAAATGAATTATTATTTCCCGCATAAGAAATAACACGCGAATTTGTGCCAAAATCCCTATAGCTATACTACTCGCGTTATCTTTACAGGAGTAATATCTACAAAGAGCAACGAAATGCCCACAAAAACAGATTATTTAGAAAAACAGCGCCAATAAGTATACTCTGTCCAAAAAAATATCTCTCCTCTCTAGAAAAACATAAAATGAGAAAATTTATTCTCCTCAAAAATATTTAAAATCAATTAAAATCGCCAAGTCGGGTATCTATTTATAAAAAAAATATATGAAAATATTTTTTCTTCAAATACAAAAAAATTTGGCGCGTTTCTCTAAGATATAAAACGCTGTTTGGATTCACCAGTGCAACTCAGTCAATCTTATACAAATTTCCCCGTCAAGTTGAGAAAAATTCATAATTTTTTTTATATAAATAGATACCGGACTTGGCAATTTAAACTGATTTCAAATATTTTTGGAGAGAATACGTTCTCTCATTTTATGTTTTTCTAGAGAGGAAAGATATTTTTGGACAGAGTGTACTTGGCTGTTGTTTTTTTCAGACAATCTGTTTTTGCAGCATGGTAGTATACTATTATGATATTGGGATATTTTATAATTAAGCTAAACTTTACAACAGTAAGGTCTAAATTACAAAATAATTGATTCACAATGACAGCAATAAAGTGTTCATTAATAAAGATTTGCCAAAATAGCAACTCACAACGTAAATTAAAAACAGTAATTTAGAACGTTTAAGCCAGAAACTACCTCACCGCAGAACATGAGAGAATGTTGCATGTGGCCTTTTACAACGGTACTAAGTTTCAATATGGTAAGGTGAAATGGTAGAAAGAAGGGCTCATACAAAATGTATAGGCAATAGTAACGCGTAGTAGTAATATTTGAATTGTATTGAATACCAATTAATTTTAATTTTATTATTTTAAATATTTAACATACCTGATATTAAAAAAAGGATATTGGTACATCGTTTAACTTACAAATGGATTATGGAACAATATTAAGTAGTTAAACATAGGTAGTATCCTACCAGAGTGCATAAATGTAGTTGGAAATCAGCGTAGAACCTACAAAATACAAAATAAACATTTTAAAAAGAATGTATTCACAAAGAAACTTAAAATATAAATGTAATAGGCTATGAAAGTGCTTAATTAATAACATTTTAAATATAAAAATCAAATGGGAGACCTAAACTCAATAACTTTATAAGATAGTGAAAAACTCTCCCGCAGCTAACGTAAAGTTATATAAAATACAAATTTCAAGCCTCGTAATGAGTAAAATCAGTGATAAGATTATAAAGACTTACCAAGTGTATGTAACCACACATCAAGCACTGGAATGTGTTGATTTTTAATAGTAGAAATTTTATAAAATGGTTGGTAGTAATCTTTGGTTAGGACTTTCTCCATAAAAGTTGCATAAAACATTTCAAATAAAGAGTTTGTGTAAGTTTATTCATTTTGTAATTATAGAGACCACTTTGTAGTTTGATCTGATGTAATAGCATATTTCGAATACCATACCCAAGGACTGGTACATAGCATTGCATCGTAGGCATACCTGAAAAATGCATGATTATTATTATTGTTATAAATGTTAAAAACGGTGTTTATATGATTTAAAACGATAGTAGGTGATTAGAATTTAAGTTAAAATGGGAAAAGTAAAGTAATTTTAGCAGTTTTAAGCAATTGTGAACAATTTTACGAAAAGTTATCGAAATTACTAATAAGACTCCTAGAGACATGTATGGGGTATCAAAATGTTCAGAAGAAGGTCAGAAAGATTAAAACATAATCAGAGTAAAGATTTATTCAGTAAATTGCTAGAAAATTCAATATAAAAAATATAAATTTTAAATATGTCAAAACTAGATTGCTTTGGTTTTTAGAAATGTCACATCTAAGCCAATAGAAACTAAGGATTAAGAAAAAAAGGAGAGTTGTTCAAGCGTGGGTACAGAAAAGACGCCGTTTATTGAGCTCCACAAAAGTTGACAAAATAAATTAAATTTAAATAAAATATTCTTAAATCAAATGTAAAGTGAATGTTTAAAGGTATCCATAAAGTACGTGGAATACGTCAAATATTAAATTAGAAGCAAAAAGGCATCCAAAGGTAATCAAATACCCTTTCGTAAAATTTTGAAGACATAACCCTACTTTTTATAAATAATTTATGTAAATCTTATACAAGTGAGCAGTTTCTCACAAAATATTGGTAATTTGTTACTTACCTTAACAAATAAAGTAAAGTTCGGAAGTGTATCCGTTAAAACACAGTGCATAATTCGTCGTAAAACAAATCCCACAAAAACGCAAGAAATCAAGCAGCCATTCACAGATCTGCAGTATTGACAGAGTAGCGGGTCTACATTTCAGGCCGGAAAGTTGGAAGCAGCGATCTCTATATCCAGGACGGAGTAAGAATAAAAACACTGATCAAATTTAAGCTTAAATTCGCAAATAAAAGGGAAAACTAAATTTAGCAAAAGTTGCAACAAATATCTTTTCAAATCAAAAAGGCCGATTAGTATTAATTTTTAGGATAGTTATTATCTCACATTTTCATTTATACTTTTCCCATATTTTATTTATTAAATTTGTAATTTTGAATGGGCCTTTCCTTTTTATTTTTAAATTATCGAGACTAACCGTTATTTCAGAGCACCGTAGAACTTACTCCTAAGGTGAGAGGCAGGCGAGCGGTAGGTTTCTCATGTTCTGAAGTGAGCTAGCGAATAATACCTTGTCGCGGGGTTAAGCGTGACTGGCGTCCTGGCAAAATTAAAAATAAATAAAAATAATAATAAAATTGTAATATCATAACAATACGCAACCTTCAAGCAACCTATCAGCAGCTGCATACATTTTATATATCACATCGTGGTAGATGACCAGTGAGTATATCATGATTGTCTTGACTCCGTATTCATATTTGAAGTGACAAAGAACAAATATGTTTACAGTTTCATCACGAAAGGCATTCTACTGTATCGATTACTACTTCTCGGTATGGTATTGCTTGATCAAACCTCGTATATGCCACCTTAAAACTTTCTTATTAACCTCCTTTACTTTTAAACAAGAATATTACCATTTGGTAGAAAGTATTGGTAAAAGCGTACGTAAAATAAGTGCCCTAAGTAAGCCGATATTAAAAAATAATTAGTGAAGTGCTGTTCTGTAAATGAAATCGTAGAAAAACATTTGATGTATAAAGTAAACATTCACGGCCGCAATATTTACGTTTAAAGCTGTTGATATTATTTTAAACATGTTGATAAGGAACATTGTTCTGACACTGCTTCTAGCAAGAAAAGATGTGACCAATATAGACAGTCTTATCAACGAGATCGTTCCAAGGGATTTTAATGAGAACACAGTTTGTTTGGTGAATACAGTTACCAGTGTAAGTTTTCCTTCTTTTCGAATAAACACAAATAACAGTTTTACTTGGTTAAAGGGGCCATGGAACAAAGTTATGCCAAAATTATACGTGATAGACTTAGTACAATCTGACGAAGTTAAGAACATACTTTTCTACTTACAACAAAATACCCTGTTTAATCCAAGAAATTATTTTGTGTTTCTAATGCTAGACCCAGCGAATCAAATATTTTTAGATTCCTTAAGTGAATATTATGTTGAAAAGGCAATGATGATCGTCAAGAACAAACCCATTGATTCATACTACCTTTATAACATGACGACGAAAAGAATCGTTCCCGTTCGAAACTATGACCTGTTATTCACTTACTCAGTCAAAAATCAAAACCACTATGATAAAAATGTGGCGCTGAAAGCGATGTATCTCAAGAAGCCCCCATATACGATTTGTCCTTATTGCTTAGAACACAAAGGAATCGAGGTAGAAATTTTTGATATCGTTTCCAACCACCTAAATGTAAAAGTTCAATATATCGAGTTCAAAACACTCGTTTGGGGCCAAAAGAGAAATGGAAGCTATGCTTTTGTCTATAAAGAGCTAGAAGATCGTAGATGTGACGTGGTTCTTGGCCAAGTTTTTGCCACATCCGACATACTGGTAGATTTTGAGGCAACTCCCATGCATTTTCAAGATTCATTTGTATTCGTCGTACCCAAAGCAAGAAAACTACAAAACGTAAACGTCTTCAAATACATTTTCAAACTGGATGTTGTACTGATGTATGTTCTCGTTCTAACACTGCTTCTTATAATCTGCTGGATTTCGGACAAATTCAAGAACAACGGCGGCTTATTGCTTTTGCTCATTCAAATAGTCCTGGAGATCAGTGCTAAATGGAGAAGAACGACCTTTTCCAAGAGTTTACTGACTCTCTCCTTGATGTTTCTGTGTCTTATTTGTAACACCGCGTTCAAGAGTCGGCTGTTTCAATCACTATCGATGGAGCACTACGAACAACAGGTTAATTCTTTGGAAGATATAGTGCGCACAAATTTAACTGTAGTATTCGTTACTTATGCAGTAGACATATTTGACGAAAACGATCCGGTGGAGAATTACTTTGCAAAAGGTCGGAAAATGTGCAACATAGATTTTACTTGTGTGGACTGGGTAGCTTTTTCTAGAAATATCACTACGATGAAACTAAGAAAATCCTTAGAGTATTACATTCCCAGGAGATACGTGGACGATGAGGGCAAGGCACTTGTTCATGTCCTTGACAGTAATGTTTTATCGTTTAATTTTCAATATCATTTCGTAAAGGGCCATCCTGTCTTCTTGAAATTTAGTGAGGTCATGAGCACTTTAACGGAAAATGGAATTATAGCTAGATTAGTTGAAAAGTTGAAGGAAAACAATAGAAGAGCACAGCAGAGAGCAGAGAGAAAGAAAATAAACATAGAGGTACAAAAAGTAAAGTTAAAGCAAGTACGTGACGTATTCAAATTATACTTTATTGGGGTAGTTACAGGCGTGTGCGTTTTTTGTTTGGAATTACTACTGTCTTACATCCAATAGCCTAACCAGTATTATTTCTAATGAAAAGAGGAGATCGAGGCCAAGAAAATTTAGGGAAATTAGATACAGTGTGTGTAATGGCGAGCTAGGTATAGGCAGTAAGAATTGCAACATAGCGTGGGCCAGTCGGCAATGAATAACCACAGCTAGGATACTTCAGTGGCCGCCCGTGGCTGCGCACACTGGTTCCATATCGAGTTTTTTTGGGTCAAAAATACCTAGACAGCGCAAATCTTGTCGGAAATTAACATTTTTTTAAATTAAAGCTTACTGAAATTCCAACAAATCCTCGGAGCCCGAATTTTGAAAAAATATTTTCCTTTTTGTTATTTTAAGTTAAAGGCCAAAAAATAATTTTTATATACAGACTGTCTATTTTACGAGGGCCACACCAAATATCTCGCTTAATATCTATTGTAGAAGAATAAAGTTTTAGAAACAGTTATCCCATTTTTTGTGAGCTATATTTCAGTAAAAAGAAATTTGAAATCCATAGCCTACTTTATGAGATATATTACAAAAACCTGAAAAATAGGAAAGCCACAAACGGTTATAGCTTCCTTATTTGAGGAGATACGAAAAAAGTTAAAGGAATGAAAGTTGACGGCAAAGACAATAAGAATAATAACGTGTAACAAAAAAATCGAAAAATGCAGTTGGCTTTGACATACGCTATTGTGCAAAAATGAAAAATACATATCTCAAAGTAGGCCATGACGCCATTAATTCCGTTATTTTTTTCTCATTCCAACGATATAAAACATGTCACAGAAATTTTAACCGTTAGTGTCAATATTTAATATTTTACGAATACCACAATTCATATAATTGAATCGTAACAATCAGCTGTGCCATAATTAGTGAAAAACAATGTATACAGTTATTAATAAATTTGACAGATTGTCACTGTTGTATGTTGTATGTTGCGTTGTCGAGTTCTAAGACAAATTTTATATCAGTAATTATGGTGTACACTAATAATAACAAATTTGATATGATTAGCATTTATTGTCAGTGCAATTTTGACGCTGAGATGGCAGTCACGGTTTACGGAGATAGATTTCCAGATGCTCCGCAGCCAAATCGAACTATGTTTAGGAAGTTAGTTCAAAATCTAAAAACGCACGGTTCATTTTCAAAAAAAGTAGTAAGGCGAGCGCATGTTGCGGATAATGTAAGAAAAGTGAATAGAGTAATGAATAATGTTAACCAAAATGAGGAAACCTCTTTGAGACAAATTCAGAGAAACTGTCGCATAAAAAAAGACAGTGCAAGAAAAATATTGAAAAAAAACGGATTTCGATGCTACAAAATGAGGAAAGTTCAACATTTAAATGAGGGAGATAAGCCAAGGAGAGTAAGATTTTGTAGATGGTTATTAAATAAGAAAAGGAATGACGCGCTGATACGTAGCAAAATTCTTTGGTCGGACGAATCAAATTTTTCTAATAATGTATTTTTCAATAGAAATATGCATTATAAGTGGACACGAGAAAATACACATTGGTGCAGAGAGACTGCTTTCCAAGAAAGATTTTCTACGAATGTTTGGTTGGGTCTTTTAGGGACTAAAGTAATTGGACCTTATTTTTATGATGGCAAATTAACCGCTCGTAGATACCTTAATTTCCTGCAAAGCGAATTTCAAGATTTTCTTTATGAATTAACAGTGGCAGAAAGATTAAATTATTCATATTTTCAACAAGATGGGGCTCCACCTCACACTGCTGTAATATTTACAAATTATTTCAATGAAGTTATGCCAGATAGCTGGATAGGCACCTATGGACCCATTCTATGGCCAGCTCGATCACCAGATATTACTCCCTTGGATTTTTTCGTCTGGGGTTACATTAAAGACAAGGTATTTCAAACTGCCCCTGAAAATATCGAGGACATCAAAACCAGAATTCGAAACGCATGTGAGGCAATTACTCCTGAAATGCTCCAAAATGTAATGCGTGACGTGTCTCGTAGAGCACGTTTATGTGTCAGAATGCATGGTGCACAATTTGAGCATTTGTAGTTAGAAAAATAAATACACACAATTTCTTTTCAATATAGTAGTAGGTAGTACTGTTATACATAGTTTTTCGTTTTTTTCTTTGGATGATCGTTTTGTACTTGTATTTTTATTTATGAGATATTTATTGGTTTGTATTAAATTGTAATAAATAATTACGGAATTATAATTATTATAAAGTGAATTTTTACTGTTATGGCACAGCTGATTGTTACGATTCAATTATATGAATTGTGGTATTCGTAAAATATTAAATATTGACACTATCGGTTAAAATTTCTGTGACATGTTTTATATCGTTGGAATGAGAAAAAAATAACGGAATTAATGGCGTCATGGCCTACTTTGAGATATGTATTTTTCATTTTTGCACAATAGCGTATGTCAAAGCCAACTGCATTTTTCGATTTTTTTTGTTACACGTTATTATTCTTATTGTCTTTGCCGTCAACTTTCATTCCTTTAACTTTTTTCGTATCTCCTCAAATAAGGAAGCTATAACCGTTTGTGGTTTTCCTACTTTTCAGGTTTTTGTAATATATCTCATAAAGTAGGCTATGGATTTCAAATTTCTTTTTACTGAAATATAGCTCACAAAAAATGGGATAACTGTTTCTAAAACTTTATTCTTCTGCAATAGATATTAAGCGAGATATTTGGTGTGGCCCTCGTAAAATAGACAGTCTGTATAATTTTTGATATAATATACAGAATGACTTCATACGATAATTTGGTTCTATTAAGCCTAAGAAGCCTTACATCAAAAAAAGTTTTATGTTTAAATTAAAAAATAACGGCCATTTGGAAATTTCATAGCCAAGCTGACTTATTCTTTGACATCTTTTGTCCAATTTGACATCTTGTTTGAATTTGATAACCCCAAAAACTGAGAACAACAAGTTTTGTGAATATATTTTGGAATATGTCAAATGTCAATTTGGCAGCTGTCAATTGGCACTTTTTTGTCTAATTTGACAGTTGATTTTGTTCTACTTGAAATTATTTTCCCTAGTTTTAGAAACGTGTTTATCAAATGCACTATTACGCGATACGCACCCTAAGGGTTGGAGCTGATAGCTCATGAATAATAGCCGGAATTAAGTAGCGATGGTGGTAGGAAACTGCAGTACCATAAAAGCATGTAGTGTGTGTCATCTCCGAGACACTGGTAGTAAGTTTTATAGAAGCTAGAAAGTTATACAGGGTGGATCATTAATAATAGACCATAGTACAGGGGTAGATTCTTTGAGTCAAAATATGAGGATGTAAGCAAATACGCTTAGTAAAATGTTGCTGTGGAAAAAGATAGGAGGTGTCAAAATTCAAATTATTTATTCTCAACAGCATCTGGACTGATCTTCGCCAAATTTGCTAGAGGAACTTTTTTATTCTAAGAAACAATAATTTTTGTATTACATCACGTTATAGTTAAGGTGCCCGCCGGGAAAATTTTTCCTGATACATACTCTCTCCAAACTTCGTGTATGGCTTCATTGGACCTAGTCTGACAGCATTTTCCTTTATCATTTTTTTTGTTTTTGGGGCGTTTTCCCGCTAGATTTTCCGAAACATGTCAGTTTGACGGCATATAAAAAATTTATAGATACTGTCATTTTTCCAAGTAGAATAGCTTAAAAACGTGAATTGAAACGTGAAAAAATAATTGTCTGACAATAAATGTGGGTCATTGGGCGTGTCCGCTATATCGAACATGTCAGAAAAACGACTATAAGAAAATTTATTAATAACCAGCTGATTTTCGCTGTATTAATTTATTAAAACATACAAAAACAAGTTTTCATATTGTCTGACGGAAATTATTTTCCAATTTCCCAGCCTGACGCGTCAAAGTTGTCGGTTTCATGACAGCAAAAAATGTATTCATAACCTTCAGACATTGGAAAATTATATGCAGAAAATAGGTATTGAATATGTGGTATAAGTGTCTGACAAATACAGTGGGGCATAACGAGAGTCTGACGAAAAAACATAATTTTCCAATAGCGGCCGTCGAAGTTAGGGCGATAAAAAAATGAAATTTCGTTTAGTCGAGAAGACGGTTAAAAAAGATACGGTATTTCAACTTACTTATTTTATAATCTTTATTTTGAATTTTTTGAACTCTTTTAGAATATCTGAATTCGACTTACCCAAGTTTTAAGTTCGATAATATTGAAAAAGACCTAAAACTTTTTGTAGAAAAAAGTAGCGAAAAATGGTCTTTTAGTACGTTTAAAATCGCTATATCTCCGGTACTACTAGTCCGAAAATTTGCATCCAGGGCCCAAATTAAAGGTCTTGAAACAAGTTATAAGATAACACTTTACAATATTAGTTATAACAAAGTACCTTTTATAAATGAAAAAACAATTAATCCATTTTCGGTAAATATATGAATTAAATTTAAGTGTGCAATTTTGCATCAAAAATATATAAAGTATGCAGGGAATAAAAAAAAATTAACACTATGCACCAAAAAAATTTTTAGGGCGATGCTAAAAATTATCCGACATATTTCCAAAAATTGAAAAACTAATTTTTCTGGCATCGCCCTAAAAATTTTGTTCAGTCCGCACTTTATTAAAATATACGATTTATTTTATTGTAAAAAACTTTTAGTATTATAAATATTATATAAATTATTTTCTTCGCTTTCCTCATCATCTTCATCATCAACTGAATCATCAGTTGATAAATCATCATTGTCAGTGTCATACTCAATTTCAATACCACTTTGATGAACCGAATCTGAAAATGTAGTAATATTTACTTAAAGGAATTGTATCTTAAGGGGATGCTGAGATAATAAATTGTACAATTAATTACTTAAAATTAATGTAAGGACTGTTAAAAATGTTAAAATTTATTGAAGTATACAATTGAAAAAGCTATGAAATGTGTGAGAGCTACTTTTCGGAATTTTTAGAAAAAATTTTGTATAAAAAGTTCAATTAATATGTATAATAATTTCGAATTAAACCTGTTAATTTGATAATTAAAAATAAGTTTTAAAAAACTTTAAAATAAAATCTTTGATCCCTTCAAAGGGGAGATAATTATCTTTCTAGTAAGTTTTTTTCGTTAATTGGTTGATGGAAAAATAAATTGTTGAAAGAATTTCTGGCTTGTACTTGTAGTGATTGAAAATAGTGAACATAATTAACACCTTACCTATACTTATATCATCAAATGAAGGACTTTGAAAAACCTTTTATTTAACATTTCCAGCTAAAAGGCTCTATTTCACCGTCAGACAATTTTTTTATCGTATTATAAATTTTATTTAAAAATCAAAAAAATTTGTAAGAAAATGTTATGTATAAATTTTTTGCTGTCATGAAAGCGACAACTTTGACGCGTCAGACTGGGAAATCGGAAAATAATTTTCGTCAGACAATATGAAAACTTGTTTTTGTATGTTTTAATAAATTAATACAGCGAAAATCAGCTGGTTATTAATAAATTTTCTTATAGTCGTTTTTCCGACATGTTCGATATAGCGGACACGCCCAATGACCCACATTTATTGTCAGACAATTATTTTTCCACGTTTCAATTCACGTTTTTAAGCTATTCTACTTGGAAAAATAACAGTATCTATAAATTTTTTATATGCCGTCAAACTGACATGTTTCGGAAAATCTAGCGGGAAAACGCCCCAAAAACAAAAAAAATGATAGAGGAAAATGCTGTCAGACTAGGTCCAATGAAGCCATACACGAAGTTTGGAGAGAGTATGTATCAGGAAAAATTTTCCCGGCGGGCACCTTAACTATTAGATCATAGAGACCTGTACCTGATGTACCATGATGAATTTTTTAAAAATTTTTTGGACGGAACGTTATGGTACTTTTGACCATTTCCACTCATAAAAGATGCACTTGGTAGAACCTGGTAACTTCAACCGTTTTCAAGTTATGGCTCGAGGAAATTGCCGTTAAAGATTTGAATAATTTTTTGAAAGACAAATTCAAATTTAATGAAGCAAAGTGTATTTATTGAAAAGTGTGCTTTGGTTACGTTTTAGTTTTTATTTTTAATTTCTTATTTATTTTAACGTCCTAGCGAAGTTTAGCTAATGCTATTCCACCACTTAACCAGGACGGCGAAATGAGATACGGTCACCCATCTAAGTGACGGACTCTCCCGGCGTTGCTTAACTTCGCCGATCGAATTCTCACCACTGAAACCGGCACCATACCTCGCCTCTGTCATGTAGATAGATAGATAGATAGATTCTTTATTAATTCCAAAGCCAATTACAGAAACTGGATAGAATAAGTCAAAAATTGTAAATTACACAAACATACAAAGTAATGTATAACAAATATAAACAGCACAGTATAAACCAGTTGGTCGAAATAAATAAATGATAATATGATATTACAATGTATATGATGTATACAACTAAACGAGTTAAAATTACATACAAAAGTATTCATCCAGTCTATAAAAACATTTATCAGCCAAATATGTTTTTAACCGTTTCTTAAATTCAAGAAGGTACTACTTTCTTTGATGTCAAGAGGTAAATTATTGTAAGCCTTAAGCCCAAGACTATTAGGGGAATTAGATGTTACATTTAATCTTCGAAATGGTATATGAAAAGAATTTTTTTGCCTAGTATTAATAGTGTGCACATTTTTGTTATACAAAAATATATCCTTATTTTTGAATATATACAAACAAAGCTCATATATAAAAAGAGACGGCACTGATAAAATTTTATATTCCTTAAATATACTCTTACACGAGTGAGTATTTAATATACCAGTCATGCATCTTATAACCCTCTTTTGAGCTATAAAAACATTATGTGATGACGTAGAGGCGCCCCAGAAGCATATTCCATAACGAAGTCTTGAATCGACTTGAGCGTAATATAATTTTAGCAACTGATCAATATTTAATACATTTCTTATACTTCTGAACTGAAAGACTATGGAATTTAATTTGGATATAACACCTTCACAATGAATCTTCCAATTTAGACATTCATCCACGTGTATTCCTAAAAATTTTACATGCTCATCTTTACATGACAATATCTGAGTGTCTATTTGCAATTCCAGATTGTCACATGTTTTTTGTCTGTTGTGAAATCTCAGTACCTGAGTTTTATTAGTATTAAAATGAAGACTGTTGTGGCTAAACCATTCATTTAATTTATGTAATATTGTGTTACATTTGATTTTTAACGATTCTTCATTTTTGTCAGATATAATAATAGATGTATCGTCAGCGTAAATGGTGAAGTTAGCGGAAGTTGTCAAGGCATCAAGATCGTTCATATAAAGCAGGAATAACACCGGGCCCAAGATTGAGCCCTGTGGTACTCCTGTCCTAATATCGACATACTCTGAATTAACATAATCAACAGTGCTAGCTTCGTTATCAATAAGTGACACATATTGTTTACGATTAAGAAGATAACTCTTAATCCATTTCAATGATATGCCTCTTACACCATACATAGACAGCTTGGTGAGTAGTATTTCGTGATCGATGCAGTCGAATGCCCTGCTAAGGTCACAAAAGATCCCAACGGGGCACTCGCCTGCCTCGATATATTTTATTACTTCTCCATAAAACGAGTGAACAGCAGTTATGGTAGACTTCCCTGATAAAAATCCATGTTGATTATTTGAAACTATATCATAGCTATTTAGAAAAGACAATAATCTGTTCAAGAAACAATATTCAATAATTTTTGAGAAACCTGTAGGGATGGTTATTGGTCTATAATTTTCCAGTGTTTGAGTATCATTTTTTTTATGAACAGGAATCACTTTTCCAACTTTTAAACATTCAGGGAACGTTCCAGTTGAAAATGATAGATTTACCAAATAAACTAAAGGTAACGCTACAACATTTAGTATTCGTTTTATTAAGAATACAGGTACATCATCATACCCTGAGGAGTGTTTATATTTAAGTTTTTTCATCAACAACTCGCACATTTCCATTTCAGTATATGGTTTTAGTACTATTGTGTTTAGTTGTGGCAAAATATTTTGTGTAATTGTATTCTCATTATTATTTTGTAGAATTTGGTTTAATACATCTGTGGGAGAATTTTTAAAATACATGTTAAGTTTGTTGGCAACCTCCATTTGGTGTTCTATAACATCACCATTATTTTTTATTGAAATATTCTTTAGATGTTTTGTTTTATTAGAGAGTTCGGAAATTATTCTCCAGGCTGACCTTGCCGGATCGTTAGAATTATTTATTTTATTTTGATAATATAATTTCTTAGTAGTTTTGATTAAAATATTATGTTTAATTTTTTCTGTTTTATAGACTGATTTCAATTCAGGGTATGTATTTGTTAAAACGAATAGATCTTTCAATTTTTGGCTTGATACCTTAACCTTATCACTAACCCACCTTTTATCTTGTTTATTATTTATATAATACTTACGTTTCGGAAAATACACATTAAAATGGAATAAAAAATTATCGAGAAAAAAATCAAAAGCACATGTACGTCATTTAATCATTTTATTTTGTTCTTGTGTTCTTCGAGCTAATTTCTTTAATTTCTTTATTTTAAATGCCTCGACATAATAATTTTTCAAATAGGGAAATGAGGGATATGTGTTTACCTACAAAAAATGTTTAGCACACGTGCTGCAGCGAGTAGTGATTTCAATATCCAAAAAGAATACAGCCAGACCATAAGATTTTCAAACATCTGTTTCGTCGTTTGGGAGAAACGGGTTAATTTTCCCATAAAAATGATGTAGGACGACCGAAGCAAATTACTCAAGATCAAGAACTAGAAATTTTAGTTCGTGTGGATGAAGATCCTCAAGTCAGCTCAAGTCATTTACGAGCGGCAACAGGAGTGAATAAAAATATGTTCTTACGCAAAGAACGCTTCTACCCATATTACTTCACTCCTGTACAAAACTTAGTTCGAAGGGATCTTCCACAAAGGCCACAATTTTGTCAATTTGTTCTAAATAAACACAATAGGGGTCGACATTTTGTTAAAAACATTTTATTTACCGACGAAGCAATTTTTACTCGCCGAGGCGTTTTTAACTGGAGAGCAGAAAATCCTCATGTCGTTAAAGAAAGACATTTTTAGCACGAATTTAAGATTAACTTTTGGTGTGGTATTATCGGCGATCAGTTATTGGGACCATTTGTCCTTCCTCCAAATTTAAATGGACAGTCTAAACTGTTTTTTCTTCAAAATACTCTTGCTGATATATTACATGCTTTAATGCTAGACATACGGAATAGAATGTGGTTTATGCAAGATAGAGCTCCCCCTCATTTCTCCATTGAAGTCGAGAATTATCTTGTCTTGAGTCCTGATTAAAATCCTTTGGATTATTATGTGTGGGGACATACGAAGTCATTAGTCAATGCAAATACTATCAATTCAAGAGAAGAATTGTGGGACAAAATACAAAACGCAGCCAATTTTATTAGAAGTGTTTTTCAATGTAAGGAAATCTTTTACGCAAAGAATTAGAAAATGCATAGAAGTAGGTGGAGACCATATCGAAAATTTACTCTAAGTTGCAGCAATGGGGTTTTTGCATGGGGGGAAAGTTCATACAATAAATATTAATATCATGAAGTCAACTTATTCTTTTGTCTTCTAATAAGATTAGAACCTTATTTTACACAATCTTTTGATTTGTGTATTTATCTTAATATCATGAAAATACTCCATTAGTTCATAAGAAAGCGAGAAAAAGTTTACGCTGCTATTATGATTTTGTTTTCCTTTAGGTTTTGTACTTTTTTTCCATTGGATGAGCGGCTAGGGCGATTATAGCTATTAGCACAGTGAATACCGACTTTTTTATTCTTGACTGGGAGGTAAGTGTTTACAAAAATTATGCTTATTTCTAGAACTTATTTACTATCACATTTTTTGACTAAATTGTTTAACTGTAAAGACATATGTATATATATGTATATTTAGTTTTTTCAAATTATTGTTTTTTTTCAGTTTGTTGTTTTTTTGTGTTCTTTTTGCATTTTTTTTGTATTTCTATTTTTTGTTCTTTTTTTTCTACATTGGTTTTTTTTATTTGTTTTTTTAATGTTTTTTTTTTCATTTTATTTTTTTTCTAACAGAATTAGGAATGACTGGGATACTGAACGAATAGGGGTTCATCTAGTCTCAAGCACATACAGACTGAACCTCGGGAAACAATGGTTAAATACACTCTGAAAAACAATAGGACAAATTAAAATCTAGTAACATGATTATTAATTCTTATAATTGTTTTGTACTTTTTTTAATAAATACACTTTGTTTCATTAAATTTGAATTTGTCTTTCAAAAAATTATTCAAATGTTTAACGGCAATTTCCTCGAAAACGGTTGGAGTCAAATTTTATCAAGTTTGCCCTTTATACGTGGAAATGACGTCCTCGTGAGATTTTCTGGAAAGAAGTACCACAACGTTTCGTCAAAAAAAAAATATGAAAAAAATTCATTATCAGATGCAGGTCCCTCTATGATCTAACGTAATGTAAAACATAAATTATTGTTTCCTAGAATAGGAAAATTCCGAACCGAAAATATAATTTGAATTTTGACGCTCTGTATCTTTTTCCACAGCAACATTTTACTAAAGCATATTGGGTTATATCCTCATATTTTGGCCCAAAGAATCTACCCTTGCACCATGGTCTATTATTAATGATCCACCCTGTAGAAGAGGATAGAGATTTTTACATTGTTCTGAATTTTCGCGAAGGTCATGGACTATTGCTAGATGATTCTAGGAGACAATTTGTAGGGTATATAAGCAGATGTATACACGCTGGAGGAAGTCTTTAAATGAATTAAGTTTAGAAAATCCGAAGTGAATACAAGTGTAAATATCAAGTAATAAACATTGTTGAAGGTTATTTTAATAAAATGTTATTTTAGTAAATAAAAGTATTGTCAAGTTTTCTGTAGGTTATTCAATAAAGTGTGTTAGTATTCATCTCTGATTAATTTTTTTTTGTAATACCTGTACTGTAAGTGGATCATTATTAACAAATTTTTATTAGAGTAAGCTGAACTTACAATTCATTTACTGGTTGCCATGGTTACAAGGCTGTAATATTCACTTACAGTCCGACGTGGGCTGTAAGTGAATATTACGTAAGTACTAGTTATTATTTACCTGCTCAGATCAACAGAAATTTTAGATAAAAAAAATTTATCGTTGAAACCAAACATTTCATGCATACACAAAAATGAAGATATTATTTTAAGCATCTTTATTATTTATGGAAATGTGAAAAGTACAATTATTCATATTATCAACAGTCAAAATTGATGTTAAATTTTTTTGTATTTCTTTAATTACTTCAGGACCATCTAGTGGAGTATTCGCCATATTATCCGAGAGATCATTATCAGATGTTTGACGAGATGAACCGGCTTCTAGGTTGCTATTGTTGAAAATCTTGTTAGCTACTTGTATTTTGTTCGTTAAAGATTCCGCCACATAACTTTCTGCTACTGCCGAGGACTTCCACCCACCGTGCCTTTTCAACGCAAGAACGTCGACTCCGCTGTTAGCCAAAAGAGTTGCCGAGGTTCTGCGAAACGAATGTCCACTGTAATTTTTTGCATTTTCCTAATTTAAAAATGTTGCAATATCAGACGAAATTTTAGCGAAAATATTTCTCCCAACTGGTTGGTTAACGCATTTCCCATTTTTATATCTCAAGAATAATCTTTTATTTTCTGAATTTTTTGGTCGCAGACTCATATATTTCCTGAATAATTCCAGACAGTGGAAATTGTCATTGTCTACGATAGTGAAACTTCTTGAAAGGTGATTTTTAGAATCAGGTATTTTGATAAGTTTTACGCTTCCTTTATCAACAATATCGTCTACTGTTACCTTGCATAATTCATCTTTGCGGCAGGCTCCCGCAATTCCCATAATAGCAACGACCTTCTTCATCAGATATGTTTGGTCAGATGCTTCACTCAAAAATTTTACAATTTGTTCTATAGTAAACACCTCACTTTTTTTGGGACGATATCCAATATTTTTGTTTTTTAAAAATGCCCTTAAGTAATTTGGCATATTTTGAAATGTCAACATTATCATTTAAGGAGATGGTTGACCGCAGCATGGAATATTCGCACCATAAGCTGGCTGGAGATGTATATTTTTTAGATTTTTCTAGAAAATATGCGAGTAAAACCGCCTCACTGGTATGAATATCCACATATTTAGCGTCGCACCACTTTCTAAATACGTCATATGTGATTTCGTACCTTTTTTAGATTTCCCAGGTAGAAGCGATGTACAAGCAATATTTGCAGCTTCTTCGATATCCATAATAGTATTTCCTCAAAAACTGCTTGTCAACCCTGACTTTTCAACGAGTTGTTTATCTATTAGGCTTTCTTTTGTTAATTTCTAGTATATACGATATACCTAATTTATTTAAAATATTAAAATTTAATTTTAACAGGTAGTTGTCAATAATTTAATTTAACTCATTAATTACTTTTCTTTAATTTTATTTTCGCAGGTATTACAAAAAACTATTTACTAACCGCGAACAGTAAGTGACTTTTCAGGTCTCGAATGTTTAGGAAACCTCGGCCCTACGGGCCCTAATATACTATTGAACCCACGGTTTTAAAGGGTGGAATAATGCACATATAGTACAGGCAAATTGACCATTTAGGGTAACAAAATTGGTAAAAGGATCATCTCCGGGATTTAAGTAGGTAATAACCTTTTTGCTAATATATTTTTATATAATGATATATTAATCCAATTAAAATTTTATTGCAATTATTTTTGTTGGAAAAATATACCTTGCGATCTAAGTAGAGGGTATATTTCTCACCTCCAAATTTTGGAGTTCAATTCGCTATGTCTTAATTAATAATAATAGCACAGTCTTAATTTTTGGATTATAAATACAATAAAACATATTCTTTCGAATGACTTTAGAGTTTTTTAAATATGTGAACTGTTTTTTGAATTTGTCTACATTATTCATACACGTTCAGAAAATGCACAATTATGCAGTAAAACATGTACAACTTATTTAATTCCTCACATTCTTCAATGAGATTTTCAAGAAATATAGATTAAAGTGAGTGGAATCGAATCCATGCAGTGAAAAAGCACCGACTGTTGCGGGAGAAATAGGGAGTATGCATAAACCTCAAAGATATGAATAAATCAACTGTATAAAATTTACTAAGCCATTTTATAACATTTTTTTTCTATGATAAAAATTTGCATGAGCTTTCTCATTAGTTCCACATTAAAGCTGAGACTTTTCTCTACATTTTATGTTATTTTCATTTTTCTTAGCGGCTCCGAATAGTAAGAATTATCGATCAACGTGTCTAGTCGTACGAAACTCCCGGAGAATTCTCATTTTCCGCGCATTTCGGGAGCGACTTAAAATTATAAGTAGAAAACTGGATTTATCTCCTAAACGGCTTAAGTAAAACAAAAATTTCTTTGTAGATAAAGAGACGAGTTACAACTTTTGTTGAAAACTTTTTCTCTATTCTATTCTCTCTTCTATTCATGATTTTAGCCGCTAGAGCAAAAAAAACCGAAAATCAAACAAATTTTCCAAATTTTCTTAAAATTCCCGGAACTTGGAAGTGCAAAGAATGCATCATTTCATTCTACACTTTATTACCTACTTAAATCCCGGAGATGATCCTTTTATTAGTTTTTGCGAGGTTTTTACAAAATTTTGCCTTCATTGGCGGTACCAATAGAATAGAAATCAATTTTCATAATTTTAGTAATTTCTCTGTGTCTCGTGATGTTCATATCTTTTCGATCGCACCGTATTTGGTTAGAAGCCATGGTTGAAACCAACAAAGGTAGGTTTAATCAAACTATTTAAAAAAAATTGTTTATTTGCTTTATTTTAAACAGAAGAATTTATAAACCACAGAATCTCACTTTTGGCTTAAGTTATACTTATAAAATAAATAATTTGTTTCTTCTGAAAAATTCTTAGTACTGTTAATAGACGTTAGGAGTATAAAAATATAATTCTTCAAATTTCTCCAATAATACAACATTTACAAATAGAAAATAACAGTTGTTTAAACAAAGAACAGTGTCTATTTACAAACAAGGTATCATTTTCAGGAAAAAATATAATACATCTTAATTTAAATATAATACTATCTAATATAAATGGCAAATATACCTGTACTACATGTCTCATTCTTAAACGTTGAGAGTACAGGGTATTTATATTTGTTCGTTCGACTCGTACGCAGGTTTGTTTGTTTGTTAAATCATTACTCTGGATTTTGCCAACCTGTCAAGTTATAAACATTTTAATGGAATTTTTGGCGAATAACAAAGGACGGTTTATAATGACAAATTATGAAACTATTCTGAATCTAAATTAAAAGTTAAAAATTCAATATGGAGCATTCAATAGCCCTAAACTTTTGTTGATTTACATGAATTTGTTTGGTACAAGGGAATCTCAGATAACAAGTCTGGTATAGATTGCTCATGAATTTGGGATGGGCTTATAATTTCTACATTTTTTCATACCTAGGATATCAAATAAATCTAGTTGTGTTTCACTTGCTAGATTTCCAGATCTATCTCTTATATGCTGTTTAAACCTAAATCGATTGATCTCAATGATTGCCCAACATGTGTAACTCGAAAATGTCTGCTCATTTTAATTTTGTCTTCGGTCTGAAAGTTATAATTAACTGTGTGTCTTATGGACACGATTCGTTATCTATAAGTTTCAACGAGTCAAGGTAGGAGAGGACGATATTAAGAACCGGATATTGACGTTTTGAGAAAAATGGTTGTAGGTAAAGCTCAAAACGTCCATCAACGTTAAGTCAAAGTTATTATACATATATGGCTAATTCTAGGCTAGGTTAATGCCTACAAGTTATATACATTATATTATTTTATAACTCTTAGAATACTAGGATTCAAATTGAATTTTTCTGTACATTGTCTACATGGAAACAGTTTTGTTGGCTGCATATGTAGAGCAGACTATTACATATATCATTGGTGCTCCATTAACCAAAGTTAAACAAAAATATAGGTTAAGTAATACGAATTCAAAACATTACGATTTTGACAACTGGCTGAGTTGAGAATCATCGCTAGAGAACACACCAATAATCGCCACTGTATGTTTTTAAATATACAAAGTCGGTTTGTGTCCTTTTAATACCAACATATTTAAATGTAAAATTTACAAAACATTAGAGAATTGTTTGTGGGGAGCACTTAGGTTATGACTTGGAAATCAAAGCGACTTGAAATTTGATGGCAGAAAAATGTTGTTTAGGGTCTCATAGATACAGTGTATCTCGCTTAAGAGTGTAATAGAGTAATAATTATTTTGTTTTTGTCTGATTTGAATCAAACTGATCTTAAAACACAGAGGTCACCAAGGTCTATTTAAGGTCACAAAACCACTTTCCATCTTTAAATGGCAAGGCCATCTACGATATTTAATTTTTTTTAGATTGTGTTAACAAAAATTATTCGAAATCATTAAAAAATCCTGAATCCAAAATTTTGTTAAATTCTAAAGTGACTCCTTTACTACTGAGACACTGTTGTAAATATCAGATTAGTTGTCAAGTAAATCTGTTGGCATTTTGTTTGATTTTTTGTATTGTAGTATATTTCATTTCAATTAAAATGCTTACAACTGTAGAAAAAGTGGAATTTAATAATTGTCATCCAGATTGACCTCCAATAGACCGTGCAAAAGTTTGGCGAATTAATAATTTATTCAATAGAACTGGCAAAGTGAGCAAAAACAAGAAGAACGTGTGAAGGATCATGATCGAGAAATTCTTCAGTTTGTAAGAAAAAATCCAAGGTGTAGCCTAAGAAAAATGCCCACAATTTTAATTGTACCCAAGGATGCAATTTGGCGATACTTCCGTCGAAATAAACTACGTCCCTTCAAGCCTGTTTTCTTACACACATTAGAAGAAGGACACGAAAAACGGCGGCTGGAGTATTGCTTTTGGTGTCAGGGAGAGTTTTTCAACAACCCTAATTTTTTTTAAATAAGTTATTCTCAGATGAACATCAACAACTAATGGCACAGTTAACTGTCAAAATCTGTTTAAAAGTGCAGTCTGGGGAAAACCAATAGCAGGATAGACACTGTCCTCCTTGTAACTTAAAGTCTTTAAGAAACGTCTCTGAATTCTATCTATATTTTGTGTATGTATGTTGTAATGAGGAAACCAAATAATTGACGAGTATTCTAATTTTGATCGAACAAAAGACTGATATAGTAGTTTCAGCGTGTTACTGTCGTTAAAACCATAAGAACATCATGTTATTAATCCCAGTGCTCTAAAATTTTCATTGGTTATGGTGTTTATATGACAATTAAAGTTTAGTTTACTATCTAATGTTACACCGAGACCGCGGAAGGTTGATGGACGTGTAAGCACTCACTCTTCTAAGCAATAATTAAATTCGACCAGCTGATGTATATTGGTAAAAGTCAGAACATTGCACTTCCTTGCGTTCAACTGTAGTTTGTTCAAATTACACCATTCATTAACTTTATCAAGGGCCGTTTGTAGAGCGAAACAATCAGTAACATCATTTACTATATTGTACAACTTCATATCGTCTGCGTATAAGAGACAATTGACACCCAGTTCTACTGTGATGGCATTAATGAAAATATCGAAAAATAAAGGACCTAACACTGAACCCTGGAGTACGCCTGAAGTGGATACAAATTCTAGAGACCGCTGGCCACAGTATTCAATGTGGTGGTGTCTGTTTTCAAGATATGATTTGAAGAATGATAGCAGATTTTTTGAGAAATCAAATTGTTGAAATTTTGAATATAAAATACTGTGGTCAAGTCTGTCAAATACTTTAGTGAAGTCTGTGTAAATTACGTCAACTTGTGAGTTTGCGTCGATAGCATCAGTTATATATTGGGTAATACAAAAAAGATTGGTTGAGGTAGATCTTCCCTTGAAGAAGCCGTGCTGGTATTCAGTAATGCGATCCTTTGCATAAGAAAATGTTGGCTCATACAGCAAAGTTTCGAAAGCTTTGGAGAAATTGTTGATAATCGTTATGGGTCTGTAATTCTTAATGTTATTTTTTTCTCCTTTTTTATATACAGGAATTATCTTAGAACATTTCAGTGAATCGGGGAATATTTTAGATTTAGTGGCCAGGTTGAATAAAAAAGTGAGAGGAATTGCAAACATGCTAGCACAATCATGTAATAGAAAGGCAGAGATTTCGTCCGGGCCCATCGTAAATTTAGGATTGATTTTTTTTAGTAAATTTAAAACTTCTTGCTCTGTAAACTGTTCAATTGTTAAAGAATCATCAGTATTTACGTCATGATTGTCTTCAATTAGAACACCTGAAGTGATATAAGAACTACAAAAGTATTCAGCAAAACCATCTACCAATTCTTTGTTGCCAACATAATGTCTATCCTTATGGTACATGGCTTCCGATAAATTATTACTAGTTTTCTTATTGATAAACTGCCAAAACTTGTTGGGATTGGTCTTGATATTTTTTTCACTGTCGCTACAATATTTTCTATATTCACTATCAACCTGATTTTTTACATAAGTTCTTATAAATTTAAACTCCTCGAGTGCTAGAGGATCATCAAGGTTTTTGTAATCACTCCATGCTCTATGCTTAAGTTTAATACTTTTAATAATATTGGAATTATACCAAGGAGGGTAGTAAGTCAGATTAACGGTGTTCTTATTATTTTTATGTTTTTCATGTACATTAAATAGTATCAGGAGCTCTTATTGGATACAAAAATGTGACATTTCAACTTGAAGGAGCCCCAATCCACAATGCAATAGTAGTACGGAATGGACTAAACGACAACTTTTCCGGGGGGTGGATTAGAAGGAATAACTCTTTTATTCATTGGCCTCCGAGACGCCATTGGACTCTTTTTTAATATTTTAATATTTAATTCTTTGGGTTGTATTTATTATTCATGTGTGTAAATTGTTTCAAAAAAATGACTTTAGAAACAATTTGCATTTAAATGCATCAAAAGCATTTTCTTCTTCAAGACCTCATATTTTAGAATTTAACTAAACTTCGGATTGGGGTTTTTGAGTGATTTCGAACAAATTTTGTTAACAAAATTTTTTTATTAAAAAATTCCTACTACGATTTATTGATTTTTTTCATACAATTTAGTATCGTAGGTAGCCTTGCATTTAAAGATGAAAATCACCAAGGTCTATTTAAAACCACAAACTTAAATAGCCCTTGGTGACCCTTATCTTTTAAGATCAGTTTGATTCAAATCGGACAAAAACAAAATAATTATTGCGCTGTTACACTCTTAAGTGAGACACATTCTTTCTAAGAAAAATTGACCAAAATCGCCTACTAAATTCTTGGAGTCGTGGTTGAAAAATGCCTTTTCGTAAATCGTAAAACATCTTCTTGAAATCTACGAATTGTATCATAGGGTATTCAACTTGAAAGTTATGAAATTACCTTGAATTTGAGTCTAGTTTCGTCCAATTTTGTCAAAAATTTACGAAATATGATTTTTTTAAAGTTTTATGTTTTTCTCCCTTTCTAAAGCCCAAGTTTAAACGCGCATTTTTCGCGATTAAATAAAAAATTAAGGGTCTACAAAAATGTTCAATAAAAACTTGAAAGGTGATTTCCCATCGATTTATTTCTTGGTACAACTTTCGATGAAGGTTTACCAAAGTTATGGCTATTTATAATTAATTTGTGAACATTTTAATTTCAAATGTATTCCTTTAAATTGGGTTCTGACAAAAAATGTCACATCTTTGTAGCTTTTGAAACAATAAATTAAATGGTCTTCAGTCAGATCATCTAATCAACTTTGAACAAACAAATTATCACAAATGGGTTTAACCTCGCTCATTTATTTTAATTTCAGTGTCTTCTATGTAAAAAAGAATAATTTAAAACATATAAAAAAAGTTATTGTAGTTTCTTTAAGTATACCAATGCAACTAAATCTGGGATTTTCATCGTTATTTTAAAAAATAACTATTTTAATATTTTTACATGTATATAATCCATTTATCTTAATAAAGCCGATTTCATTATTATTATTATTATTATTATTATTATTATAAACTCGGCCATTTTGGAGCCTTTGTTCATTTATTGTTTTTTTAAACACCAGATTCATAATTAGAGATTTCGTGAATATTTTCAAACCAGACTAATCAAAATTTTTGACATTATAACATTTTCGAAATAATTTTTCATAACGAAACGGGCTTTCTGGTGTTCTAAAACTAAAATAGAATAATAGAAAGCTTAGAACTTATAGAAAGCCATTAGAACAGTTTTATGGCAAATCAAATCGATTTTCTAATATCTTTCCTCTTTCGTCTAAGTGCTCCCCAATACATCAGACATTCTCAATAATGATCTCGTTGCATGTTTTGTACAAAAGAAATATAATTCCCTATAATTTGATATGAAGAGCCACTTAATAATACAAGTTAAACTTAATAATATACAAATAACAACTAAGGTCGGTATTAACTTAGTTTATATACATGGTATAATACTCAAATATATGTACAAAATAAATTAGTTTAAGTATCTACCTCAGCAACAATATGGCAACTGTCACAACCCAAACAGAAACGGCGTAGTTGTGAAGCTTAACACTAGAGGAAGGCCGCTGCTTGTCCTTATTAAAGACACCTTTAATCCTTTCCACAATGGTCTTATTAACCACCATTTTGGAATCGCACGCAGTATTTTTTATGGCATCCGCCACTTTACCTTTCAGTATCCTAAAGTTGTACTCGTTGTAATCAAGAGTAGAGTACATGAAAATGGGGAGTTTGTCGGACAGAACCCACAGGGTGCTATTAGCGTCCACTTTTATGTCATTGGGAAACACCATCGTCTCGTTGCTCATAAACACTCTACTGTGCGACTCCTTGGTGTAGTTGTTGGTCGTCCTCCAACACACCACCGCGTTGAGGTGAACCGAGGCGAAGAATAGAACGTTTGATTCTTTATCCAGAAACGAGGCTCCGCTCTGTCCCTTGTGGCCCCTGCTACCCAACCTTTTAAATTCATGGAAGTTGGCTGTTTGGTTCCCTGCAAAATTCTCATCGTGTAAGACTTTCGTGCTCACTGCAAATTCATCGAAGCTGGTCATCGGGTGGAAGTAAAGAGTACTATAACCTTCCGAATCTGGAGCAGACAGCGCCAGTCCAAATATTCCGTCTGTCCATTGGAACGTCTGTCCACCAACCGTCATCTGGCCAGCTAGCGGGTCTATGTTGAAATAATGGTGCCGCACCAGCCAAGACTTTTGCGCTTGGTACGAGTACACCACCAAGGCAGGCCTCGCTATGTCAGCCAAGTACGCGAAGCTGTTCTGGCAATCGTTGTCTTCGACGGCTATGTTGGCAAAGAAACTGTCGTTCTGGTGTACCTGTCCGTCGGGTATAGGGTAGGAACGCAGCAGTTGGTCGGTTCTGAGGTCATATATGAGCAACCTTGACCTTGCTAGTTCTTTGAAAGTCTCCTCCAGGATGTCGACGTAGCCAGTGTCCAACACCCAGAGGCGTCCGCAGCGGTCGGCGCGGATGCGGAATGGTGACACTATTTGGGGAGCAGTGTCGCCTACCTGAGTTTGGTGGGATTCCCAGTTTGGGTAAGGGTAGAGTGGAGGTGAGTCCATTGGAGCATCTGAAATTATAAATCAAGTCAAAAATAGCAAATAGATAGAAAAATAATAGTATATTAAAGTATAAGTAGGTATAGTCTTTAAAACACGCGCGATTTTTCGAACTAGAGCAAGTGTTTTAAAGACCAGTTATCCACGAATACTTTACGCTATTTTTTTTATTGGTACATTTTGAAATCATAAATACTGGTATTATTATTACAAAAAATGAAAATAAGAATTAGGAATGTAAAATGGTAATTCGTGATGTGACATCAGGATACCTGTCAGTGTCAAATGAGGAATGCAAAAATGGGCTTGTTCGGCATTTTTTTTTATTTCATAAATCGAAAGTGCAAGTATAAAATAATGGATCTCCAAAAAATCAGAATCTTATTCGCACGTTTAGTATCTTAAAAACTATTACAAATCTCCACCTCGCGAAAAAGGGGCGTGGCCAGGCGCTACGTCACTATACGCATAGACTCGGCGATCTCAATAGACTTGATGCTCCTTTGTTGTTATAATTATAAGTGCTTTCGAAGTATTGTTTGTTTTGCTTACTTCTTGGCAGTCACAATTTGGTGAAATGTCAAAAAATTACAATTTTCTCTCGCTCCTGTCGGGACGAATTTTCGATTTTGACCCTGCAATTTACGATTAGGATTCATCGCCGACCTTCTCCTTTCCGTACATACATAGAACGAACTTTCACCTCAACGTATTTGTTTAGTTACCAGCGTTTGAAAATTCCATGTTTTTCGACTTTTCAGGTTAAATTTGGAAGATCCCAGAAAGCCTTTTCTTACGTCACTTGCGTATAGTGACGTCACAAATGAGCGCTTGGTTTTTGCAACTATTACTAATTTCAACTCCTTATATCTCGAGAACGGAAAAAGTTAATAATTTTAAGTGCATAATGAGAATATCGAGTACTATATGAAAAAGTATAAAAACTATATAAAAAGAATATCATGGAACAAGCCCATTAATTTGCAATCTGTCACATAAGATTAATTATTGTCACTACAGTTGTTACTGATTGTATGTTACTTTAAAATGAGTTCTAACATGAATTACTTAAATAGAAAAGCAGATTCGCGATTAATACCGCAAACATTCCTGTCAGATCAATAATTAAAAAGTTGACATTTTGACTCGGGTTGTAGTTGTTGCCATGGTAACTTTAAAAAACGCGCGTTTTTTAAAGTTCAATTTAAACACTCTGAGGCGTAATTTCAATAAGCAAAATAGGGTACCAATAAAAAAAAATTATCTACGACTGATAGATAAAGTAGACATTGTCTAAATGTTATTTGTGGCATTATCTTAATTTTTTTCCTTCTTCAATTCTTTGGGATTTCCTGCCACAATATTCATAATACACATCTGATGGTTAGTTTTGACGTAGTTAATCTGTTCACTAACGTCCCAGTAGACAAAACTTTAAAAATAATCAAAGACAAATTGTTAAATGAAAATAATTTGGAAGCGACAACTAAATTGAGTGTAAATACCATAATGGAAGTTTTAACTATGTGTATAAAAAAAACTCATTTTCAATTAGAAAATGATTTCTATCAGCAGGATTTCGGTATGGCAATGGGTTCTCCATTGTCTCCGATTTTAAGCAATATATTTATGGAGGATTTTGAGACTAGGCATGTTCAAAATTGTTCATACAAACCGGTTATCTGGTGGAGATACGTAGATGATATCTTTGCAATCTGGCCTCATGGTATTGAGTTACTAGATAGTTTTTTGGATCATTTAAATAATAAAGAACCTTCTATTAAATTCACTTTAGAAAAGGAAACTAGAAATGAATTACCATATTTAGATGTTTTAATTAAAAGAGTAAATGGTACAATTGAAACAAACCAACACATACCAACAGATATTTAAATTTCAACTAAAATCAATCGATGCACGTTAAGAGGGGTGTTGTAAAATGTTTGTATGATAGGGCCAAAATCGTTTCTTCTAATGATGAAATACTAAACAATGAGAAGCGGTTTATAAAGGAAGTTCTTATTAATAACCAATACCCTGGGGGTTTTGTCGATAAAACCTTCATAAATATTGAAAATAACAATCAGGTACGACAAAAACCTGTAAAACGTTACACAGCGTTAATTCCTTATGTATGCGGATTATCCGAAAAGTTGCAGCGCATCGGTGATAGATTTGATATTAGGACGATATTTCAAACAAGCAACACTTTAAGATCTATTCTGACAAAGACGAAACCGACGAACCACGAGCAAAATTCAAAAAACTGCATTTATAGTATTCCGTGTGAGTGCAACAAACAATACGTGGGTGAGTCATCCAGACCTTTTAGTGTAAGATTGGGCGAACATCAAAATCATATCAGAAAAAATGAAATTCAGAGGTCCAAGATCTGCGAACACGCTTGGGAGAACGGACATAGAATAAATTGGGACTCGGCAAAAATTTTAACAAAAGGGGCAGATAGCAAAAAAAGAAAAATTAAAGAATCCGCGATAATATTATTGAATGAGGATAATTGCGTGTCGAATTGTTCCGTAGATGTCTGTACAACTTGGTTGCGAATGTTAAAAGAAGAACTTCACAAACTTAACATTGTATAAAAACTAAAAAACTGTTAACTATATCAACAGTTCTATGTAAATAGTAAGTATCTATGGATATTGAATATAACAAATATTCTTAGAGCTGTGTATTTGTCGTACACAGCAAAAAAGATTTTTCAAAAAAGCCTTGAAAAAGGAAAGAGATTAGATTTCCGAAACGTCAGCGAAATATTTAATTTCAAGTTTTTATACTTATTTGTGTTGTTTATTTAAAAAAAAACAACCTTTAACTGATCCTTTGACGTAAAAGTCACAGGCGTAGAGGTTTTTTACCAGTAACATACTGGTTAATTGTGATATATTTTGTAGATTCCCCTAGCACCGCTTAAAAAGAAAACATACATGTGGCAGAAAATCCCAAAGAATTGAAGAAGGAAAAAAATAAAGTAGACTTTTGCACAAAGTTAACGTTTGCCGAGTACCCTTAAGAGTAATTTCACTTTGCCGCTCGTTTCTGCCGTTAATACGTTTCAAAAAGCAGGAAAACCATCGAACTCATACAGATAGCTTCTTTAGGCATCCTGACAATCATTTTGATAAATTCGGTTCAAAATTAAAGGTGAATAATTTTTCAAAAAGTTTCGCATACATTTTACAATCATTACTAATTGGGCGTCTGAATATTTTTGTACAGCCGATTGTCCATAGTTCTCTCCACGCTAGATGAGTTACACTCCTACGGGAGGTAAAGGCTTGCCGAGCGGTGGTGCTCTTTGATGTTTGCCTTATACACATTAGTTAAGTATTGAATATTTATACTTTTTACATTTTATGAATTATTTCAATAAATGAAAATATATTTTGAATTCGATTTCTTATTGATCCACTAATTATAAGATTTGTGACCGACGTGCGATTATGTGGCGTGAGCCGGACAATTACCTACCGCGGGTCACCTTTGATCCACGTCTGTGTACTTGTCCGAATACTCATAGAATCCATCGACGGTCTTAATTATTAAGAAGTGTTTCTAATAAAGTACTAATTATAAGATATGTTCATTAAAAATGCACCCCCCGACATAAGATTTCGAAGGAGAGAGCAGACTGTAGCATTCACAGTAAGTATAATTTTGTCTATTTTCGTCTTGGGGAGCCTGAAGGGTAACTTGATTCCCCCTTGTGAGTAGAGTTGATAAGTATCGTAGCGGCGACACGGCTCGGGCCTAAATTATATAAAATCCCTGTCGTGTCCCTCAGACCATATGATACTAGGTACATCTAGAATATCACCGCATAAGTAGTTGATTATTTAAACATTTTAAGTAAAACATTCGATTTGAAAAAAAAAATGAATTATAACAGTATGAAAATATAAACATTTCAATAATCGTACAGAATTTACTGTAAAATTATGATCGACTTTTGTAAGACCTTAAAACTAGTATATGAAACGTCGGCAAAATTTAGAAAAATGTTTTTTGCGGATTTTACCTTGAACTGCTACATATGCTCCTTTTATTGGAAGAAGTAGAATAACGTGACAACGCCGCAGTGTAAGTGCAAGAATCATATACGCCTGGCTAGAAAATTAGGAATGAAATATGAATATGAAAAAATGTTACGTATTTTATTTAAAACATCCAAGTATTTGCTTACCATGACTAAGTGAAACACCCTGTAGACTAATAAATAATATTAGAATATGCTGCCCATAATACGTTATAATTTTCATTTAAGAAATTTTAAAATATTTACACCGACTAAGGAGATATTGACTATTCACACCCTAGTGGTTCCCTCTGTATGTTATAATTAGTAAAATAAATTATATTCATGAAACATTTCCATACTGGGAATATTTTCCAAACTACACTCATTACTCATTCTCCTCCACCGGTATTTAAAGTTACTGACCTTACTAAATGCAAATTATAATAAAATCACAATTTATTTGCACATACATAGGACATTGACAACTTTTCATGTATAAATCAATAATTACTATTTTTCACATAATCTGTGTCAAAGGCAAAAACAAGGCAGTATATTTGTTTGAATAATAACAAGGACTTCTACTCTGTACCTAATACGGCTTGTCTCTTCGCGTCAAATTTATTAATAATTTTTATAACCACCTAAATCAGGAGGTGACAATTCTTAAGTTCATCAGTTTTAATTGTATTTACAACATTCAGATACTCCTGGTGTCTTCTACATCCATTAAATAATGTTAATCGGGTGTGTTGTACAGTCGTGGTCACAATGAGGCTTTCAACATAAACAGTTAATTTTTCAAATTCTTCCTGCTTGGATATTTTACGATTCGCCCAGTGGTCTAAGCAGGCTTTTTTAAACTTAGATATGACAGTCGTTTATCCATCTGGAAATGAATTTCAATTGCTTTTAAGCGACCTATAGGATAAAACTGAGTTAAACTAAGGATCAGGGATTTATGTTTGTCAACATGCCTTTGGCAACAGTCATAGAATAGACATCATTAACTTATGATTAATTAGAAATGTAACAATAATTGTTTAATGAAATTTTTAAACGTTGTCTTACCTGTTAAATTGATATAAACCAGAGACGCGGCTACTCCATGTTTCCACCTCGGGATAGTAATGAACAGCCTGTCTTGATATACTTCCAAACCTAACGGTAGGTTATTCTCCGGAATAAACTCCCTGTTGTTGACCGCTGTGAGCCGGGCAGAAGCAGACGGGTAAACGAAGTTCGAAAACATCTTCCACTGGTAGGCTACTTTTAAGTTGTCCATGGGCATACCAACGACCACTACGATCAAAGCGACGAATAGTAGGTAATGCATTTTCTATGTCTGAAAAAATAAAGTCTGTTTAGATAGGTACCTCTACAACAAATGACAAAGTATGTATTAGGTCGAGATTTTGTTAATTAAGAAGGTAAATCTAAAATTAAATTCGATAAATGAAACCGATCTACGAAGCCTCATTGTTAAGGAATTCAGTAAAACTTACGAAAGACGCCCAATTACATATTTACTCCTGCAAATTTTCACATTTATTCGACGTAGCCTTAGAAAAAAATTCGTATTTTCTACACTTTTTCAAATTTGATCTTCAAATTAACAAAAGCGTAGTGATAACAGAGTAGACATTTGAGACCAATTTATTGTTTTATTCTTGGGATAGAGAGAGTAAAACGAACAAATAATTGTTTATTTTATTTTTAATCAATTTATTGGAAAATGCTATATCGACTAAATAATCTTATTAACGTTAGTTGTGGAGCCATGAGCCATTGACCCAACTTATACCATTCTCAACATCCATGTAAAATCTTATTGTCTAGTTTACTTATACAGGGTGTAATTAGTTTCATGTCATTAAAAAAACTGGAGGTAGGGAACGACAAGACAGACAAAAAACCTTATATAACATGGGATCTAAAGCTCATAGTTTTGAAGAAAAAAAATAATCAAAAATTTCGCAAATTTTCAATAAAATTTTTTGAGAACTGCTGGAATATTGAGGTAGGTTTAGATCTAGATCTGATCTGAAGAAAACTATACTCTAACTCTTCCTTATGCAACATTTTAGTTACTGTTGGTGTTTCGTTATGTACACACGTCCAACCCGCCGTACGTTGTTTTTGTTATTTTTGAATTTCGCGTCATTGTGTATTTATAGTTAAATTTATTTTATTGACTTACCGTTCAAGTTGTCAAATTCTTGATTACGTACAGACACAACTTACTTGTTCGTTCTTTTTGTATTCCTTTTTGGCTTTTGTAACAAGTTTTTATTTTATTTTTCTTTATTGACAACGTTAGTTGATAGTTTAGTGTTTAGTGTTGAACGAAGTGCGTATGTACTTAATTCGACGTACCGAACTGTGTATTGATACAGATGCAGAGATTTTGAATCATTTAGGTAGGTAATAGGCTTTTAACCCAGAACACTCATTTATGTTACAAATATTAATAAACCACATTTAAAATTTCTAAATTATAAACAATTCAATATTTTGTTCCAAATTAAAAAACACGCATGTAAAGAAATGCTCTGTTTAAACCTCTATGGCCATTATTTGCTTGCAATTGTGCACGAAGAGAGAACAAATTATTTACCTCTTTATACTTGCCTCAGTTCAGTTGAGGCGGTCCATCAAAGGCGGTCGATGATCCTTTGACACCGCGTGTGCCGGCGAGCACTTTTTTATGACAATTTAAAAGTTGTATAATTGGGATGTACAAGTCCATCGACCAAGAAAAGCAGTGGTTCTCAATAGTTGTCTACCATAATATTAAATATGTTAACCTAGATCAGTTTTTTTCAAAGTGCCCCTAGAGGGAAAAGTCATAAAGGTTTTTTGTTTGTCTAGTCGGTCCCCATTACCAGTTTTTTAATGACATAAAACTAATTACACCCTGTAGTTTACGTTTTTTGTAGCTGTCTCAATGTTGAATTTTTATATCTTAAAAATAAATTCTGCTTTACAATTTTTTTTTCTGAACAAAAAACTTAACTCATAAGTACTACAGTTACCTGGTCACAATGGCGCTGAATACTACTGTGGGCAGGAAACCTTTTCCATAAAAATCGTAAGAAAATGACGCCATAAAAAAAGTATTTCGAAGAAAGGCGCCGTATGATGGCTTTGCCAGTTTTTATGGTCAAAAGGTCCAAAGGTCAAATCTTTATTTGTCAATAACAACTTTGCGAAGAGTAATTACAAAAATGAGGATGTGAATCTGTATAGGATCGATCGAGAACTAGTCGTAGACAATTAGAACTCTCTTAGTTAAAACAGAAAATTATAAGTCCATGTTATGTTACCCATCATCGGGTGTTCCTCAGGGGTCTCACGTAGGTCCACTTTTGTTTTTGATTTTTATCAACGACATATCTGTGTAATTATAATGCAGAACACTGTTAGTTGCCGATGACTTAAACGTATTTATCACTATGATTGTCAAAGATTGTAAACTGATCCAAGTAAACTATTATCCTGGTGTGAAAGATTTTACTGTAATTAATACTTAAAACACTTAATTTTGTGTAAAAGAAGCAACCAATTTCATTTAATTATAACATAAACCGAGTGGATCTCGTGTTCTCGTATTAAAGATGAGGCTTTTAAAAACATACAAGTCGTGTGGATTTATTCGTAGAATCTCTCTAAGAATGTGGCAGATTTAAGAAAAAGAACACAGTAGGCAAATACTTCCTAGGGTCCACCCTAGGGGTATACTTAAAAGTCTACTGATGCCAGGGGCCCTTGAGAGCACATTTGGCGTGATCAAAATTTAAAAGAATGAGATGCAAATGAAAAAACTAACATTTTACTTCCCTCGCATACCGAAGTACTGTATTCGAGAAAAAATCACCCTCCGAGATTTTTTCTGATTTTGACGTTTCAGAACACGTAGATTACGAAAATATAGGTTTTTCAATTCCGTCAGTCTGTCTGTCTGTCTGGTGGTGCATTTACTAAAAAACTACTTGACGGAGAGCAGTCAAATTTGATAGGTAATTGACCCTACTGTCAGCGAAGAAATGGTAAAACTTTCACTGGAAAATATACAGGGTGGAACATCTAAACGGAATAAATAGTGAAAAAATTTTTTTTTTGCTCAAATTTAAAATTTTCACGTTTCATGACACACTAAATCTATTTCAGAAAAACAAATTTTGAACATTTTTTTCACCATTTTTGAAAAAAATTTTACCACTAAAATAGATGAAGAAAAAATTGTTTTGTTCAAATTTAAAATTTCCACGTTTCATGGCATTCGAAACCTATTTAAAAAAAAATGTTTTGAAAAATTTTTTTACCATTTTTGAAAAAAATTTTACCACTAAAATAGATGGAGTTTTTTTTCTTGTTCAAATTTAAAATTTCCACTTTTCCATGGTACTCTAATCGTATTAAAAAAATTTCTGAAAATTTTAAAAAATTTTTTGAAAAAAATTACTAAGTACTTACATAGAATAGATGAAATTATTGTTTTTGCTCAAATTTAAAATTTCCACGCTTCATGACATTCCAAATCTATTTAGGAAGAAAAAATTTGTAACAATTTTTTACCATTTTGGAAACAAAAATTACCACTAGAATAGATGGAAAATTTTTTTTTGCTCAAATTTAAAATTTACACGTTTCATGACATTCTAAACCTAATTCAGAAGAAAAAAAATCGGTAAAGGTCTTTACACAGAACTTCCCTCGTTATTTGTGCATGGCGGTCACTCTAAAAAATTAATAATTACGAAATGACATTGAGAATAATAATCGGAATATAGTTATTGCTATTATTACAAAGAAAACTTGATAAGTTTTGGTCAAAAAAATATACAGATTGCTCATCCAACAGCAAAAGCTCAATACTAAATAACAGGTGCCATATATGGCAGGCTTGCGCAAATACCTTTACAAATGTCCACCATGACTGAATTATTTCTTGGGATGACCACCCTGTACATTTTTCAATAAAAGTATAATAGGTGTATATGTCAGATATTATTGCCATCCGTCACATCAATCCAACATTCGCGTAATGGAGTGGAAGTATAGTGGTGGTTAAAAAATTTCATTTTTATTTTAATTTTTCAAACATGTTAAAAAAAATTTTAAAATTTTTTCTTCTGAAATAGGTTTAAAATGTCAAGCGTAGAAATTTTAAATTTGAGCAAAAGTAAAGTTTCCATCTATTCTATAATAGTGGTAAAAGAAGTTTAAGATTTAAAAATTACATATTTTTTTTAAATAGGTTTAGAATGTCATGAAACGTGAAACTTTTAAATTTGAGTAAAAAAAGTTTCCATCTATTCTAGTGTTAATTTTTTTTCCAATCTGGTAACAAAATGTTGCAAACATTTTTTTCCCGAAATTGGTTTGGAATGTCATGAAACGTGGAAATTTTAAATTTGTGCAAACCAAATTTTTCGTCTATTCTATAGTAGTGATAAATAGATTAAAAATGTTTTCAAATTTTTTAAAACATTTTTCAAAAACATTTTTAAATTTGTTTGAATAGTTTTAGAATGCCATGGAAACGTGGATAGTTTAAATCTGAACAAAGAAAAAAAATTCTATCTTGGTGGTAAAATTTTTTAAAAATAGTAAACAAAAATTTCTAATTTTTCTTTTAAATAGATTTAGAACGCTATGAAACGTGGAAATTTTAAATTTGAAGAAATAAAATAAAATCCATATATTTTAGTGGTAAAAAAAATTTCAAAAAATTTTCAAAATTTTTTTTTTCTGAATCAGACTTAGAATGCCATGAAACGTGGAAACTTTAAATTTGAAGAAAAAAAAATTATCATTTTAGTAGAAAAAAATGTTTTCAAAAATGTTGGTAAAAAAAATATTTTTTTTTTTTTAAATAGTTTTAGAATGCCATGAAACGTAGACATTTTAAATTTGAGCAAAAAAAAATGTTTTCATCTTGGTAAAAAATTTTTCAAAAATGGTGAAAAAAATTTTCAAATTTTTTTTTTTCAGAAATAGGTTTAGCGTGTCATGAAACGTGGAAATTTTAAATTTGAACAAAAATTATTTTTTTTATCTTGGTAAAAATTTTTTCAAAAATGTTGGTGAAAAAAATTTTCAAAAAATTATTTTCCCGAAATAGGATTAGCGCGTCATGAAACGTGGAAATTTTAAATTTGAGCGAAAAAAAATTTTTTTCACTATTTATTCCGTTTAGACGGTCCACCCTGTATATTTTCCAGTGAAATTTCTACCAGTTCTGCGCTGACAGTAGCGTCAACTACCTGCCAAATTTTACTGCTCTCCGTCAAGTAGTTTTTTAGTAAATGCACCAACAGACAGACAGACAGACAGACAGACAGACTGACGGAATTGAAAAACCTATATTTTCGTAATCTACGTGTTCTGAAACGTCAGAATCCGAAAAAATCTCGGAGGGTGATTTTTTCTCGAATACAATACTTCCCTTCGGTATGCGAGGGAAGTAAAAATTTGAAAATTTTGTAACCATTTTTGAAAAATTTTTAAAAAAATGATTTTTTTTTCTTTGCTCAAATTTAAAATTTCCACGTTTCCATGACAATCTAAAACTATTTAAACATATTAAAAAAAAAAATTAAAAATCTATTTCACTACTTTCTATAGAATAGATGAAAAATTTTTTTTTGCTCAAATTTAAAATTTTCACGTTTCATGACATTCCAAACCTATTTCGGAAAAAAAAAATTGAGTCATTATTTTACCATTTTGGAAAATAATTTTACCACTAGAATAGATGGAAAAAATTTTTTTTGCTGAAATTTAAAATTTTCACGTTTCATGACATTCATAACCTGTTTCAGAAGAAAAAAGATTTTGAAAATTTGTAACCAACATTTTTGAACAATTTAAAAAAAAATGAAATTTTTTAACCACCATTATACGCCCACTCCACTACGTGAATGTGGAATTGAAAATGTGTCAGATGGCAATAACATTTGACATATGCCATTATACTTTTATTGAAAAATATACAGGATGGTCATCCCAAGAAATAATTCATGGTGGACATTTGTTAAGGTATTTGCGCAAGCCTTCCATATTTGGCACCTGTTATTTAGTATTGAACTTTTGTTGTTGGATGAGCACTCTGTATATTTTTTTGACGAAAACTTACCAGGTCTTCTTTGTAATAATAGTGATAACTATATTCCAATTATTACTTTCAATGTCATTTCGTAATTATTAATTATTTAGAGTGAACCGCGCACAAATAAAGAGGGAAGTTCTGTGTACATTCCTTTACCGATTTTTTTTAATTAGCTATCTGCCCTTTGAAACACTTAGTTGAGAATGCCGAAAAAAAAATTGCTGCAAAACCAAAAAAGCTATAGTAACTTTTGAGTAGGGTGGCCCTTGAGGTCTCCGATTGGAGGGCCCAGGGGGCAAATGCCCAATGCCCACCTGTTAAATTCGTCACTGACAGAAAGTGTGCAGATTTTATCCATATAAACTCGACTGTAATGTTATAATAAATCTTTGGCACTTACTGGCCTCGAATATTGTTCAGTGACTTGGAATTCGAAGTATATCAATCCATTTTACATACGCTAAACATTAACATTGCAAAATTTAATTATGATGAAATAATGAAAATGAAACATTTAGATTATCGACAAAAAATATACACTTCAAGATACATGAATCTTTTTGTCAGTCAGTTGTTATTCCTACTACACGTAATTGGAATGTGACATCCCCAGGATATGCCCAAACTTACCATGTGTGTTATGCAGCTCTGTTTAGGTTCATATACTTAATTAGATAGAAATTGATTTTCTTTATCTTTATACAAATTGAACTTTATGTACGTGTGAACTTAATAAAATTCTTTTACTGAACTCCTTTTCTTTCAGGCTAATATCTTGTGCGTTGCTGTAGGTTGAATATGTCACATACACTTTCGTAGAAATTAAGAACGAAATAATGATCATACTGTTTACAATAACAAAATTGTTTATTTATTACAGCTCTTATCATTTAATTGCCAAATTACAAATGAAGTTGCTTATAGACTAAAAATAGTTTTCTTGAAAGAGCTCACTGTTTCTTATCTACCATTTTTTAAATTTGTGACTAGATAGGATTATTTGCATCTCGAACGGTCTCCCCCTTAGCTGGTGAAAATGTGGGCTATACTCATTACAAAATAAGTAATATAATAGTCGAAACCCCTGGAATTTCATTAAACTAACGCCTTTACTAATTAATTAAATGAAGGAAGGAATTATTTTCAAATCTTAATTTTGAGTTTGATTCGTTTAACTAAGATAATTACCTGTTAAAACGGCACGTTATTAGTTCAAGTTAAGTCATTTAAATAAAACAGGTAATAAAGAACACTATCAATTAATGTAATCGTACTGTTTGGTATGTTACTGTGGCTCGTTATTAGTCTATTAAATGACATAGTCGTACGATACTGAATTCTGAAAGGGAAAAATAATTAAGATCCAAGTATTAGTATGAGAGTATAACAAAAATTATTATTATTTTTACAAAACCAAAGTCAGCAGATAACAAAATATTGATTGAAGGAGCCGCTACTTTGTGGTAGTTAATCATTTTGCACAAATAACTAAATAGAACAGACTACAATGTTTTCTACCACTATGTATTTATAAAAATTGCGACTGCAGTTTCGACTTATAAAGCCATTGTCAAGCAGTGAATCAAAAATGACTGATTTACAATTATACAGAAATGGTATATATATAGACAATTTTGGTTGGATAGATAGGTACAATAAGGGCTTAGGCAGGTAGATGACAATAATAAACTTAATTATGAATTTTCAATTATGGGTCTGCCGGCTGTAAATAAAGGTTAATATATCAGATCTAATTGATCATTTAACAAATTATAATCCTTGATATTATTGTGTTTATGAATTCCAGAGATTCTAAAATGTTTAATTTAAAGCCTTTAGTTGACAAATGTAAAATTTCAATGTCGTCTAATTCTGGAAAACTATGGTTGATTTCGAGGCAGTAGTTCGCGAAAGATGAATCAGTTTTCTGTAACCTGTATGATCTAAGATGTTCTTGATACCGTATTTTGATATTTCTACCGCTTTGTCCTATATAGATACTATTACACTCTGTACATTTTAACTTATAAACTCCAGATTTGTTAAATTTACGTATTGCGTCTTTTGCATTGTATAATATGTTTGATAATTTACTCTGTGATTTAAAAGCTATTTTTATATTGTGTTTAGAGAGAACATTAGCTATTTTTTCGGATAAATGGCCACAGTAGGTAATTGTTGTGTATTACTTCACTGCCGGTAATTCTGGGTTTTATAATTACTTTCCTCGAAACATCGCAACTTTCATAACAAATAAGGCAGTGATTTAAATTCATTGCGTGTTTTTCCTGTATACAATACATGCTCTTTTGCCTAATTTACAGTTTAATTACAACACATACAGTTATTTAGGCTCAAATTGCTCTAGAAACAATTGTTTCAATGATTAAAAACCACTAAAAACAAAATGATGGTGAAAGAAGTTTCAAAATCTCTAGATTTTGGTTGTAGGAATCCTTGGTCGTAATAATTTTTAGCGCACTGTGGATTAACACTCGCACAAACTTTGTTACACTAACAGCGACAAGCCAAAGAATGATACTTATTAAGGAATCATAGAGCTTCTTCCGTTTGCTTGTATTTTCAGGTGATATTGTAATATTAATCCAGTAAATAAGCCGGAAAAAAGTGCAGTGTGAAACAGTGGTGAAACAGCACCGATTTAAAAAATTCCTTTTTTGACGTGTTCCCTAGATCCCCAGGAACATTCATCAGCATTAACCCCTGCATTACCGCAAAAAATAAGAAAATTAGGAGGGTTTGTGTGCCCCAAAAAGTAGCTATCATAAAAATTATTATAAAATGAAAATTTCGCCTCAAAAATGGACTCCAGGAGGTTTCTTGGGTCGCTGAACACGAATTTGACGTCCAAGTTGAGAAATTCCAGATTTTAGACTGCAATACGTGCCATGGAAAATTTAATTTTTTTCAGAAAAAAATTAAATATTAATGTTTTTCCATGAAAATGTGCTCTACAGTCCAGTCGATAAAGTTAAAATTACGCCAGAAGCTCGAAGAAAATGTTATCTGAGATTTTCCTTCAGTAACTGTTAGTGGGAGGTTTAAACATCACAAAACCTCAAAAATCAGTTCTGGGGGTGCCGCGCAACCCCCACAAGAAACCACCCCTTCGGGGAAAAGCCTTATTTTACTGATAACTCGTTAGCCGTTAAAGATATAAAATAATTGTTCATTATGAAAAAGAAAGCTTGACTAATTGCCTAAAAGTTAATTTCCTTGTATATGCCATGGTTCTCGAGAAAATCGATATTGATCCAAATTGCAAAATTTGTATTTTTAATGCGCGTGTATTTTCGTTTATTTGAAATATTTTGTGCGCGCCCTATAGAAAAAAATTGAATTGCTCGAAAACCAAACAAGCTAGGAAGAAAAATCAAAATTAAAGTGGATGTAAAATACTCTCTTGTGTTTCCGTTTTGATGGCTATTGATATTTATTAGTATATAAAAATACCAATACAATATAGTTATCTCTTGATTTTTTGTGCATCTAATTATTCACAGGCCGGTAAAAAATAACCGACTTTAATATAAGTTATAAATGCATTATCTTTTAGTTCAAGGTAGTACTTCAATGCAGAAAAAGTGAGGAATTAAAATATTCACATTTACAATTTTACCAGCATGTTGAAGTTAGCCAAAATAAAATCCAAAAACGGCTGAATATTCAATTTTCTGATGATTACTTTTTATGCAATTTTTTAACTATTAAATGATTAGAAACAATAGTTGTATGATACATAAACTCAAAAAAAAAAAATTTGAGCAACATTTTCAAGATGTTTGGGTCTTTTTATTTTTAGGAAACAATAAAAAATTGGCCAAAATTTGGCTAACTTCAACATGCTGGTAAATTTGTAAATGTGAATATTATATATATTTTAATCACTTATTTAACGTCGACCTATTTCCGCTACCAAAGCCAATCACCGACGCCAGGAGACGAGCTACCCCCGGAAATTTTGACAAACCTCTTCTCTATCGAAGAGTAGGGATCTTTTACTTGCCTAACATTTAATAGACAAGGGACCGACTGCTTTACATCCCCTCCGAAGGATGGTATATCCACTATGTAAATAGGGGAAATATGTATAGCAAACTTGAAATTTGATGTATATACTACAAGCCACGCTTCAAAATTTTTTATAATATTTTTCATTACCCCACCACCCCCCCCCCACATTATTAAAGAGGTTGATAAAAGAAAATTGATATATTCAATTGAAATTTGGTACACGTATATATTATAATGAAATCAGGAACTAAAATATATTTTGGGATTATTCTGATGAAGGGTTGGGGAAATTGATTGAGGAAGCCGTTACTCTGTGGTAATCCATGACAATAACGAAATTGAGTAAAACACTACTATGTTTTTTACCACTATATTTGCACAAAAACGTGACTGCAGTTTCGACCCTTTTTAGGTCATTTTCAAACAATGATTCAATTAAGAATTGAATCATTGTTTGAAAATGACCTAAAAAGGGTCGAAACTGCAGTCACGTTTTTGTGCAAATATAGTGGTAAAAAACATAGTAGTGTTTTACTCAATTTCGTTGAAGGGTTGGGGGTTAAATAGGGGTAAATAGGGGAAAATAGGTAAAGCAAACTGGTAAGAGTACAGAAACTTGAAATTCGGTGCATGTACTAGAATCCAAGGCCTCAGATTTTTTTATAATATTTTTCAACCCCCACCACCCTTACTCCAATATTAAAGGGGTTGATAAAATAAAATCTAAATATTTATTTACTTGAAATTTGGTACACGTATGTATTAAAATGACATCTGGAACTAGATTATATTTTGAGATGATTCCGTTGAAGGGTTGGGGTTAAATAGGGGTAAATTGAGCAAAATAAGTAAAGCTAGCTGGTAAGAGTACAGAAACTTGAAATTCGGTGTTTATATTAGAAGCCAAAGTCTCAGATTTTATTATAATATTTTTCAACCACGTAATACCCCTACTCCATTATTAAAAGGGTTGATAAAATAAAATTGAGATATTCACTTGAAATTTGGTACACGTATGTATTATAAGGACATCTGGAACTAGATCATATTTTAAAATGATTCCGTTGAAAGGTTGGCGGTTATTTAGGGGTAAATAGGGAAGTATAAGTAAAGCAAGTTTGGTGAGAGTACAGAAACTTGAAATGGGCTTGTTCGGCATTTTTTTTTTATTTCACAAATCGAAAGTGCAAGTATAAATTAATGGATCTGCAAAAAATCAGAATCTTATTCGCACGTTTAGGATCTTAAAAACTATTACAAATTTCCATCTCGCGAAAAGGGGCGTGGCCAGGCGCTACGTCACTATACGCATAGACTCGGCGATCTCAATAGACTTGATGCTCCTTATTGGTTATAATTATAAGTGTTTTCGAAGTATTGTTTGTTTTGCTTACTACTTGACAGTAGGGGAGTACAATTTGGTGAAATGTCAAAAAATTACAATTTTCTCTCGCTCCTGCCAGAACGAATTTTCGATTTCGACCCTGCAATTTACGATTATAATTCATCGCCGACCTTCTCCTTTCCGTAGACACATAGAACGAACTTCCACTCGACGTATTTATTTTGTTACCAGCGTTTAAAAATTCCATGTTTTTCGACTTTTCAGGTTAAATTTGAGAGATCCCAGAAAGCCATTTTTCTTACGTCACTTGCGTATAGTGACGTCACAAATGAGCGCTCAGTTTTTGCAACTATTACTACATTCAACTCCTTATATCTCGAGAACGGAAAAAGTTAATAATACGAAATTTTAAGTGTATAATGAGAATATCGAGTACTATATGAAAAAGTATAAAAACCATATAAAAAAGAATATCCTGGAACAAGCCCATTCGGTGTATGTACTAAAAGCCAAGGTCTCAGATTTTTTATAATATTTTGCGACATAACATAAAATTAAGATATTCACTTGAAAGTTAGTACAGATATGATTTGTAATGACATCTGATTGAGATGATTCCATTGAAGGGGTGGGAGGTGGTAGGTTGTGAATAGGTGAAAATAAGTAGGGTAAACTAGAAAGTTCATTTTTAACGTACATAGTAGAAAACAACGCCTCAAACTTTTCTATGACATCTGCCTCAAATATTATTAAAATTCGATGACCAATAATATCCACATACACGAGTGCAAATTTAGTCAAGATGTTTCCTTTAAAGTGACTTGGACGAGAAATCTGGATGTGGAAGTAGTGATTCATTAGGCAGCGGTTTTTTTTTCATGTTTCAGATAAAAGTTATTCAGTTTACAAGGGTGCATCTTTCGCGCACAAGTTATTTTCCCCCTCCCCCTCTCCCCACACTGAAATTTCAAACAGCTATCCCTACTTTTTGTTTTATATTTTGATTTTTGGGGAAGAAATAGACATCTTTTGTTCCAACATTTTTTTTCTCCGCACCCACCTTTCGCCGCTAATGAGCTATGAAAAATTAAATTTTCGGTGTTCCAAACATTTTATGACGAAAAAATTTTCAGGAAAAAGAATTGTTTATTTCTTTACAACGAACACGCCAAAATTTTTTCAGAATTTTTTGGGGCAAAAAACGATTGTCATTTTAATAGAAAAAAATTGCTCCAAAAAACTTATGAAAAAAATCTGACGTATTCCAGTCTGGAATATAGAATTCTTAAATTCTGACCTTAAAATCATGATCAGCGATCAAGAAAACCACCTAGAGCGCATTTTCATGGAAAAAACATTAATATTTCAATTTTTTCTGAAAGAATAGAATTTTGCATGGCACGTACTTTCGGCTTATTTACTCCATTATATGCGAGACGGGTACTTTCCGCTCCTTGTTCAATATACTGATTTGTCGTATAACTTGCTCTCTCTCGAACTTGCAATGATTAGATTAGATTAATATAGCAAGGCTGCACAATTTTATTTTATGAACACGACTATATGTTGTTTAAGATGCGTTGGCAAACCTTCAGCTCAACACGATATACCAAGAAAGCTCATTTTTTATCGTGAAAAAAGTTTCTTCGATAAAAAACCAAATTCTTGCAAAATTCCTGTGTTACTATCATTAAGCGTCGTTTGATAGAAAGAATATTTCTTAACATTCTTCTGGTATTAATGCATTTAAATCATCTTCAGACCATCTAGTTACTCACATGTACGCCTATGTAAATAAATTTCATTGCTTTTGATTAAAAAATTACACATCCAGTGCGGTTATTACCACGATTCTAACCTGACCTTGCTCCATTAGATAAAATGGTGAAATCAAACCAGTGAGATTTGCTTTCAAAATATCGCATAATCTACTTACGTTCCCAATAAAATCTCCCAGCAATTTAATTAAACAATAATTAAGTGTTTCTTAATTTCTGCATCGTATTGGCAACTTTTAATGCATAATTATTCATGAGTATTAAACCTAGATTTATCCAACGCACATGCAAAGCTACATGGTTTGTGCTTATTTGTTTTAGTGCTTTTAATAAAGTGGGACAAAAATAATTAAAATGCTTTCTGATTGTTATCTAAGTTTGCGAAATAAAAATCAATGATGTGAGCTAGATTATTGTTGTAAGAAGCAAAACTAAATCAAATATTGTAATAATATACAGGGTGATTCTTTTAAAATATTTTCCACTTGCAAATGATTGCATTTTAAAAAAAAATGTATAAATAATTATATATTTTTTGTCACTTAAAAAGTAAAGAGAGCTTTAGCATCTACCCATAATACGGTTTAGTAAAAAACCTGCTAAAAAGTACAAAACATTTTTTTAAATTCATACATCTGGAAACTTAAAGCTTTGTGGGCGGTTAATTGAGCCAAGTTACTGTACACTGTGCAGTAGTGTTATATTATATGTACAGTGAGCAAGTAAAGCTTAGAATAAATTCATTAAAATAGTTACAAAACAAGTGACAAATATTCGCTCAGATCCGTCGATTTTTAAATACCTTTCTCAATCTGTTTATTTGTGTTGCAAAGTGCTGCAAATACATTTTTTAAAGTTATGACGTCATCACCATTTTTTTTTTAATGGCAACCCCCATTTTTTAAAATGTCGTTTGAAGGAGCACATTTTTCTGCATACAGTACGTTAAATTCTAGGGAGTATTTCATGACGAAATTATCAAGAAAAAATCTTAACTACTTATAACAATCAAATAAAACAAAAATACAAGAATTTAAGAATACAGCAAAAAATAATTAGATTAAATGTTCAAATTGCGCGCCATTTGCTTCTTGGCAATGTCCAAGTCGAAACTGAAATTTTCGCAAAACGTTAACAATTGTTTCGGGTCCAGTTCTTCCAATTTCGTAAGTAATTCTGTCTTTTAAGTCCTCAATATTGTTCGGTCTATTAAAATAAACTTTGAATATAAGGTAACCCCATAAAAAATAATCCAATGGGTTAGGTCCGGAAATCTAGCGGGCCATTCTATTGATCCGCGTCTACCAATCCATCTGAGTGGGAAAATTTCGTTTAAATAATTACGCACTATTACCGAATAATGTGGCGGTGCGCCATCCTGTTGACACCATAAGTTTTCCCGTACATTAGGGTTTTCACCATTTGGATACAGTGCGACAAGTTCTGGAATTATGTTTTGTTGGAGCAGCTCCGAATATTTTTCACCATCTAATGATGAACCTTAAATAAAAAATGGACCTAATATTGTAGTCTCAACAATTCTACCCCACACGTTAACTTTCTGTGGAAACTGAGTATGGGCCTCCACCATCCAGTGTGGATTTTCACATGACCAATATCGAAAATTTTGCCTATTGACAGTGCCATTGAAACAGAAGGTGGCCTCGTCAGAGAAAAGTACTCGACTTAAGAAATGCGGGTTGATATTACATCGTTCCATCATGGTTTCGCAAAAATCTACTCTGCGGTCGAAATCATCTTCGTTAAGCTTTTGAACTAAATTCACTTTATATGGGTACCATTTATTCTTCTTCAAATATTTTAAAACAGTCGACTGACTAATTGACAGTTCTGCTGCGACTTCGCGACTTGATTTGTGAGGATTCTCCTCCATTGTCAGTAAAACATCTAACTGTTTATTTTCTGAAATTGTAGGACGACCTTTCGTGAAATTATCTCTTACATAACCACAATCTCGGAACTTCTTTTCTATTTTGCTAACAGTTGATTGTGTAATAGGTCGATTAGGGTATTTACCATTAAATAATTCACAAACCATAGTTTGTGTTCGGGACTTGTCTCCATAGCCAATTATTATCAAAATTTCAATTCACTCTGTCTCACTTAAACGTTGCATTATCAGCACTTTCAATACGATATCACAAGTAAATACTAATGAATGGGCCTACCCCTTTCAGTGTGGTGAGGCTAATATAATTTAGTGAACTGTATTTAGGTATAATAAAAAAAAAAGAATGTGTCGGAAACTTACACAGTAGGTTTGATGAATTCTCCGTCGTCGATGTCGGCCCAGGCAATAGGAGGGAAAAAGGGGGGCCAAAAGGAAAAGGAACAAATCTTCGACACACACAATTAACGTAACAATTATTAAACTAATTTAAGAAAGGACTATAGAAAGATATAGAAAGTTATAGAAAGGATTATAATTCACCTATCACTGATAAATAACTATAGCGTTCTGCGGCATAAGTGACTATTGTCTTACTTACTATCATACTACTGTCTCTATGCGGGTCGCGCTCGACCCACACGGCGTTAAAAAAACTAGCTAAAAAAAACTTATTAGTATTACCATAAAGAATTCAAAACAGATTTTTTCTAGGTGTAATACTACAAGGCGCGTAACCAACTAATGTGTTAGAGCCAGGTCCGCGTTGCTAAGTAAATGGAAAAAAGCGTAAACACAAAAAAAGTGTAAGTTGTAAAAAGGTTCGACGATAAGTAATGAATGTGATCTATTAATGTTAAATGTTGTTTTCTCGATAATTTCGTCATGCAATACTCCCTAGAATTTAACGTACTGTATGCAAAAAAATGTGCTCTTTCAAATTACATTTTATAAATGAGGGTTGCCATTTAAAAAAAATGGCGATGATATAACTTTAAAAAAATATATTTGCAGCACTTTTTTTTAATAAACAGATTGAGAAATGTATTTAAAAATCGACGGGTCTGAGCGAATGTGTGTCACTTGTTTTGTAACTATTTTAATGAATTTATTCCAACCTTAACGTGCTCACTGTATGACCGCCAACAAAGCTTTTAGTTTCCAGATAAATGAATCTGAAAATTTTTTTTTTACTTTTTAGTACATTTTTTAAATAAAAGGTTTTTTTTTATATACACTTTTTATGTTTAATTTTTTATGGAGATATCTCAAATGTAAGGTTTATGTGACAAAACCTTGAGGACCTGTAGCAACGTATCAGCCATGAAGTCAAGCAAATCACACCGGTAACTTTACAAGATATAACAACAGATAGATTTTATTTTAAAAATGTGGTCCACGTTTTCAACATTTTATGCATTAAATAACGTTTAACTTTTTTGTATTACCCCTTGAGTTATTCAAAAAATAGAAAATGCATTGCATTCTCTTTGCCCTTATATTTGAAACAGTGAGAGGTAGTTGAATCTCTCCGAGTGAAGATAAACTACGGAGCGCTGAAGTGTAGCTAGTGAAAAATTAAAATTGACGTATTTACAACGTTTCAGATGAGCTTTGCATAATTTATTTCACTTTAATTATCCACACTGTACGTGTACAACAATCCACGACAGTGAAAAAATTATCTAGCCATGACTACTTTAGATATTAGTATTTTATTTGATAAAATAGTTCAATTATGTATAAAGACATTTTTTTTAATAAATGCGTTCGAAATTTATCAAAAATTAATTACACATTTTGATGGGTTTACCTCATGTGGGACTACATCACTGGTCAAGGCGGCAGGTAAATTATTGTGGCAAGCACACCTACCTCGCTGATTTTTTAAATACTTTTTAAGCCCCTCCTCATAGTATCCCAAATGCCCAAAATTTTATATTTTTTAAGTTCGGGAGGCCCTAGTAGGTGCAAACATTGTTTTTCAGTTATCTCGACTTTTGTTGAAGCTGCGACAAAAGCATAGCGTAGAGGGCGCTTCGAGCATTAAAACTTTGCTTCTTTTGACTTTAGTCGTATCTGTAACGGTTATAGATTGGGGGATGGGCATACTTTTTCAGAGCAACAATTTCTTTTTAACAAAATTATTAATTTTCAACGTACTATTTTATACATATATGAACCTTTTTTATTATTACTTCCCTCGCATACCGAAGGGAAGTATTGTATTCGAGAAATTTTTGAAAATTTTTTTCACGAACATTTTTGAAAAATTGAAACAGATGAAACAGATGAAGAAAAAATTATTTTTGTTCAAATTTAAAATTTCCACGTTCCATGACATTCTAAACCTATTTAAAAAAAATTTTTTTTGAACATTTTTTTTACCAACATTTTTGAAAAATTTTTTACCGCTAAAACAGATGGAGCTTTTTTTTCCTTGTTCAAATTTAAAATTTCCACGTTTCCATGGTACTCTAATCGTATTAAAAAAAATTAAAAAAATTTCTGAAAAATTTAAATTTTTTTTTGAAAAAAATCACAAAGTACTTACTATAGAATAGACGAAATTATTTTTTTTGCTCAAATTTAAAATTTCCACGCTTCATGACATTCCAAACCTATTTAGGAAGAAAAAAATTTGTAACATTTTTTTACCATTTTGAAAAAAAAAATGACTAGAATAGATGGAATTTTTTTTTTTGCTCAAATTTAAAATTTACACGTTTCATGACATTCTAAACCTAATTCGGAAGTAAAAAATTTTGAAATTTTTTTTACCATTTTTGAAAAATTTCAAAAAAATGATTTTTTTTTTCTTTGTTCAAATTTAAAATCTCCACGTTTCCATGGCATTCTAAACCTATTCAAACAAATTTTTTAAAAATTTGAAAAAACCTTTAATCTATTTCACTACTTTCTATAGAATAGATGAAATTTTTTTTTTGTTCAAATTTAAAAGTTCCGCGTTTCATGACATTCCAAGCCTATTTCGGAAAAAAATTTGAATCATTTTTTTACTATTTTGGAAAATACTTTTACCACTAGAATAGATGGAAATTTTGTTTTTGCTGAAATTTAAAATTTTCACGTTTCCTGACATTCTAAAACTGTTTCAGCAGAAAAATGATTTTGAAAATTTTTAAACATTTTTGAAAAATTTTAGAAAAATGAAATTTTTTAACCACCATTATACTTCCACTCCACTACGTGAATGTGGAATTGAAAATGTGTCAGATGGCAATAACATTTGACATATGCTATTATACTTTTATTGAAAAATATACAGGGTGGTCATCCCAAGAAATAATTCATGGTGGACATTTGTTAAGGTATTTGCGCAAGTCTTTCATATTTGGCACCTGTTATTTAGTATTGAACTTTTGCTGTTGGATGAGTACTCTGTATGTTTTTTTGACGAAAACTTACCAGGTCTTCTTTGTAATAATAGTGATAACTATGTTCCGATTATTATTTTCAATGTCATTTCGTAATTATTAATTATTTAGAGAGACCCGCTCACAAATAAAGAGGGAAGTTCTGTGTAAATTTCTTTACCGATTTTTTATTTAGGAGTTATGAAACTAAGTTTGTTTTCAAATAATTCTTGAAATCTCTTGCGGCAGTTTTCTCGAAAACAGTTGGAATTATCAAGTTCTATCAAGTGTACATTTTTTTATGTATAAATGACTCCTGTATGAGATTTTCTAGTCAAAATTACTACAACGTTTCGTAAAAAAAAGGGAAAAATATTCATCTTCAAGTATAGCTCGTGAGGCGTCCCAAAATAGTAAAAAATACGAGGTTTTACAAAGAAATTGACTGTTCTTCCGGTTCGCTATTTTGAATTTCGTAAATTGGACCTCTGGTTCGTAATCAGCAACTTCAAAAACCTCCGAGTACTCATTTTCAGCCCAAAAACAACAAAAACACGAGTTCTTCCTGATAAATTGAGTCTACCTCCGGTCCACCATTTTAAATTTACCAAATTAAACCTCAAGTTCGTAATCAGCGACCTCGAAATCCCCCGAGTACAGATTTTCAAGGTCAAAATATCCATTTTGATTTTTTTCTGGAAAATGACCCGAATTCCGGTCCGTAATTTAGAATTTCCCAAATTGGACTTCAGATTCGCGATTCGTGATTCGGGATCAGCGACAAAAACCCCCGAATATCCATTTTCGTCTAATTCTATGGCATATTGAGTATGATAAAAAAAAAATCAATTAATGTAATTAAATTGGCCATTAATATTGGCCAATTATTGGACAAAAATGAAACCAAACTTTTCCGCCAAAAAATAAAAGGTACTGTTTTTTCTAAATGTCTTTCTGAATTCTTTGCACTAAAAATAAGCCAATTGACCCTAATGAAATAAAAAACACTAACTGTTTTTCACGTTTTCACATGTATTACGTCAACATGACGATCGTTTCGCTAAAACATTAGCTTCATCAGATGAGCGCACTGTAACACTACTCACAAATTGAACTTATTGAACCTTAAATACATGAAATTGAATTACCTGAAAACTAATTTGCATAAAATTGCATAAAATTGTGATTATTTACTTAGATAAAAATAGAGTTAACATAATAGAAAAACAAGACATATTAAATTTATTAAAAGTTTGTTTAAATCAAAATTATTTCCAATTCAACAATAATATTTATACCTGTACCGAAGGCTTAATTATGGGAAATCCATTAAGTCCCCTGCTAGCGGAAATCTTTATGGATGATCTGGAACAAATTATTCATAAAAATATGCTCCTGCATAAAGGCTTTTTGTATTGGTATAGGTATGTAGACGACATTCTAACCTGTTTTGTGGGCACTACAAGACAACTGGATAGTTTTTTAGATTACATTAATTCATTACATTCAAATATTAAATTCACTATGGAAAGAGAAAGTGGTAATAAACTAAATTTTTTAGATTTAACAATAAATAGAGTTGACAACACACACAAATTCTCCATTTACCACAAACCTTCACATACTGATACCACGATAAATTACATGTCATTACACCCTAGACAGCATAAGCACGCAGCTTATCATAGTATGTTACATAGGCTAATAAATATTCCACTATCAGATTACGAATTTAATAAGGAGTTTAACTTAATTAAGCAAATCGCGGTTAATAACGGATTTCAAGCCTCTTTTATAGATAACTTATTGCACAAAAAACGGTACAATAACGCGATAAATGCTGTATATCCGACCTATAAAGATCATGATAATTCAAAATCTAATTTCAGGTCATTAACATTCATTGGGGACCCGTCAGAAAAGATTAGTACTTTTTTAAAGAAGCAAGGTCTGAATATAGCTTATAAAACTAATAATACTTTAGGCTCTATCATTAAAAACAATAAAGATAAGAATAAAAAAGAAGAGTTGTCGGGAGTGTATAAACTAACTTGTGGGACTTGCCCTAAGATATATGTGGGACAAACAGGTAGAAATTTTAAAAAACGGATAATGGAACATAAAAAATCTTTTTTGAATAATAAAAATAATTCTACCTTTGCAAATCACCTTCTGGAAGAAAAGCACTTATTTAACGACGATTTTGATATCCTTCATACAGCTAGTAAGGGATCAAAGTTGTCGTTACTTGAGAGCTTAGAAATTAATAGGTATAAAAACGATAATATTTTACTTAACGATCAATTAGACATAAATAATTCTCCACTTGTTAATCTATTTTAATTCCATTTCCTAGTAGTACATTTTATATTAAGTAAATAATCACAATTTTATGCAAATTAGTTTTCAGGTAATTCAATTTCATGTATTTAAGGTTCAATAAGTTCAATTTGTGAGTAGTGTTACAGTGCGCTCATCTGATGAAGCTAATGTTTTAGCGAAACGATCGTCATGTTGACGTAATACATGTGAAAACGTGAAAAACAGTTAGTGTTTTTTATTTCATTAGTGATAATGGATTTTCACCAAGTAAAGGTCGAGTCTATCAACCAATTGACCCTGTACCTTTTCTCTTAGAGGCTTTCAGATTTTTCATGCTAAAATGACGTGACTAAATCAAGTGATTGTACAGCAATCTGTAACACATTGAAAAATTTTAATTTCTGGTTTTTGGTCGCAAGAAATCCAAATATACAGAGAGTAATCAGTTTCATGTCATTAAAAAAACTGGTAATGGGGACCGACTAGACAAACAAAAAACCTTTATGACTTTCCCTCTAGGGCACTTTGAAAAAAACTAACCTAGGTCAACCTTTGTAATTTTTTATTTTTTTTAATATTAATGTAGAAAATAATTGAGAACCACTGCTTTTCTTGGTCAATGAACTTGTAGTTCCCAATTATACAACTTTTAAATTGTCATGAAAAGGTGCAAGGGCCTTGGATCATCGACCGCCGTTGATGGACCGCCTCAACCGAACTGAGGCAATTATAAAGAGGTAAATAATTCGTTATCTTTTCCTGCACAACTGCAAGCAAATAATGGCCGTAGAAGTTTAAACAGAGTATTTCTTTACATGTGTGGCTTTTAATTTGGAACAAAATATTGGATTAATGTTTATAATTTAGAATATTTAAATGTGATTTATTAACGTTTGTAACATAACTGAGTTTCCTGGGTTAAAAGCTTACCTAAATAAATTATTCGAAATCTGCATCTGCATCAATACACAGTTCGGTACGTCGAATTAAGGACATACGTACTCCGTTCAACACTAAACAATAAACTATCAACTAACGTTGTCAATAAAAAAAAATAAAAGAAAAACTTGGTCCAAAATCCAAAACGGAATACAAAAAGAACGAACAAGTAAGTTGTGTCTGTACGTAATCAAGAATTTAACGACTTGAACGGTAAAGTCAATAAAATACAATCTTTACTATAAATACACAGCGACCCGAAATTCAAAAATAAGAAAAACAACGAACAGCGGGTGTACATAACGGTGTGTACATAACGAAACACCCGCAGAAACTAAAATATTGCACAAGAGAGAGTCAGAGTATAGTTTTCTTCAGATCAGATCTATTAAACACTCAGAAAACGTCGACGTCTTTCATCTTATTTACCGCACCGCTAAGGACCGCCGACATTTTATAGCTATCTACACAAATATTGAGTATCCTAGGCAAAGATACGCGCGACTATCTAAACCTACCTCAATATTCCAGCAGTTCTCAAAAGATTTTATTGAAAATTTGCGAAATTTTTGTTTATATTTTTTCTCCAAAACTATGAGCTTTAGACCCCATGTTATATAAAGTTTTTTTGTTTGTCTTGTCGTTCCCTACCACCAGTTTTTTTTAATGACATGAAACTAATTACACCCTGTGTATTACTCCTATTACGAGTTATGTAATTATTTAAGTTACTATTAACATGGACAAGGCACTGTAGAATATAATCACAGGGTACGGTAAATACCTTAAGGCTTTTAAAAGCATTTCTATAATCATTCCTATATGATAACCCAGCAACAATTCTAACAGTCTTTCTATGTAGTAAAAGAACTGTTAAGGTATGCGCCGAGTGGCCCCATATTAAAATGACATAGGTGAGAGAAGATTGAATTATTGCATGATATACCATTAAAGCTGTTGACTGTGACAAACGATTTTTTAAATTGCGCAATAAGAAAATATTGCGTGATATATTCTTGCAGATGTAGGACGTGTGTAATTCCCATGTCAACTTACTATCCAAAATAATGCCCAAAAATTTAACGCAATGAGAGGTCATTTGCACAGAGTGCTGTCGTAACGAAAAAATCATAGTCTCTGTCTTATAATTATCTAATACTAGCTTATTATTTAAACACCAGTTATGAACCATCGACAGACTGTTTTGAACCTCTGATAATAAAATGTTACAATTGTTATGGGAATGAGCCAATGTCGTGTCATCAGCAAAGAAAGTGAAATTTGTTAAGGGACTACTGTTTGGCAAACCATTAACATAAATAAGAAATAAACCTGGCCCCAAAATTGAACCTTGCGGGAGACCAAATCTAATATCAACGTTACCAGAATTTGCATTATTAAAACAAATTAATGACAATCAGTCAAATATGACATAATCAAATTTCTGCTGTCCTCAAAGAATTTGTAAAATGTTAGTTCACTAAAATATTGTGAGGCGCGCAGTGGAAACCCTTACGTAGGTCTAAAAATTGCACATGCACAAATTCTTTGGCCTCGAAACCTTGATTTATTACATTAATCAACGAATTAATTGCTAACGTCGTTGACAATTTTGAAATGAAACCATACTGACAAGTATTAAATAGATTACAATTTTCAAAATAATTGGTGATTTGAGACTTGAGAACTACCTCAAAGATTTTGGCAAATAACGGCACGATAGAAATAGGTCGTCAATACAGTTTTTAACTATTTTTTTAATTAATCAATTTAACTTAAAAATTTCACAAATGCTATACCTAACACATTCTAGTGTTGTCACCTGCAAAGATTGTTAAGAAATACATCCTAACAAATACAAGATATTGTCACGTAATGCATGTACGCCCAAGGTCTCGAGGCTTTTCCTTCATTGTTTCTCTGCCCATTAAATTAAGTGAACAAATAGGTGTACTGTTTGTAAACGTATAATAATAATTGATTAAAGCTGCCATTATTATCGATTGATTAGGGACTAGTTATTTATTAAAATTAGCTGGAACGAATTCACAATGCAAGGATTAGTTATACAGGGTGTTTCGAAGATTATGTGCAATATTTTATATTATATTTTAACAATTTTTTTTCATCGAAAATTTAATATTTTACTGGAAGGTAAATTATTACAAAAATACATGTTTTTCTTCAAACGTCAGAAAAACGTGACATTTCTTAACTATTTTCACTAAAATTTCGTTAAAAGATTTGTACATTTTGACTTTAGAAGGAGATGAAAACATAAAACTTTATTATAAAAAATACAAATAGATTTATAGCCAACTTTTAAGAAAAGCTAAGAAAATGTATAATAATAATTTAATTACTAATATTGAAAATAAATCAAAAATGGCATGAAACATAATAAGACCTAATAAGAATGAACTCGCTTTAGACATAACAAATGTCCTAACAAATGACAGTTAAGTAGTAGGTAATCATCTAAATAAATATTTTAATGACGTACCTAATTTATTGCTACCTGATCGCTCTCAACGCAATTTTCATGAAATTCACATAGAACAAAATCCCTTCTCATTTTTACTTCCCTCGCATACCAAAGGGAAGTATTGTATTCGAGAAAAAATCACCCTCCGAGATTTTTTCGGATTTTGACGTTTCGGAACACGTAGATTACGAAAATATAGGTTTTTCAATTCCGTCAGTCTGTCTGTCTGTCTGTTGGTGCGTTTACTTAAAAAAACTACTTGACGGAGAGCAATCAAATTTGGTAGGTAGTTGACCCTACTGTCAGCAAAGAAATGGTAAAACTTTCACTGGAAAATATACAGGATGGACCGTCTAAACGGAATAAATAGTGGAAAAAAAATGTTTTTTGCTCAAATTTAAAATTTCCACGTTTCATGACACGCTAAACCTATTTCAGAAAAAAAATTTGAAAATTTTTTTCAAACATTTTTGAAAAATTTTTCACCACTAAGATTTTTTTCCTTGTTCAAATTTAAAATTTCCACGTTTCCATGGTACTCTAATCGTATTAAAATAATTTTAAAAAATTTCTGAAAATTTTAAAAAAGTTTTCGAAAAAAATCACTAAGTACTGAAATTATTTTTCTTGCTCAAATTTAAAATTTCCACGCTTCATGACATTCCAAACCTATTTAGGAAGAAAAAAATTTGTAAAATTTTTTTACCATTTTGGAAAAACAAAATACCTACTACTAGAATAAATGGAAATTTTTTTTGCTCAAATTTAAAATTTACACGTTTCATGACATTCTAAACCTATTTAGGAAGAAAAAAATTTGTAACATTTTTTTACCATTTTGGAAAAACAAAATACCACTAGAATAAATGGAATTAAAATTTACACGTTTCATGACATTCTGAACCAAATTCAAAAGAAAAAAAAATTGAAAATGTTTTAACCATTTTTGAAAAATTTCAAAGAAAATGATTTTTTTTCTCTTTCTTCAAATTTAAAATTTCCACGTTTCCATGGCGTTCTAAACCTATTCAAACAATTTTTTTTAAAAATGAGAAAATCTTTAACATATTTCACTATTTTCTATAGAATAGATGAAAAATTTTGTTTTACTCAAATTTAAAATTTCCACATTTCATAATATTCCAAACCTATTTCGGAAAAAAAAAATGAATCATTTTTTTTTACCGCAACCGAATATGAAATTTTAAGTATTGTACAAAATTTTAAAAATTCAAATTCATCAGGTATGGACAATATTAGCACGAATTTATTAAAGAAATGTATAATGCCAATATTGAAACCTTTAACTGAACTACTAAATTGTTCTCTAAATAAAAAGAATCTTCCCAGAAAAACTGAAAGTTGTCAAAATAGTGCCGTTATTTAAGTCAAGGTGTAACTTAAAGGTGGAAAACTACCGATCAATATCTATATTAAGTTCCTTCTCTAAAATATTTTAAAAATATGTGGCAAAAAAAATTTCAAATTTCTTTGATAAACATAAGCTAGGTACTAAATAGTAATCAATTTGGTTTTCGTGCTGGGCTCTCTATGACAACTGCAATTGTGCACTTCTTAAATCATTTGTACGAGATAAAAAAAAGTGTACCTAGGTATTTTTCTTGACCTGAGTAAGGCTTTCGATCTTGTATGTCATACTAGCCTTTTAAGAAAGCTTGAGAGCTATGGTATAAAGTTTAAAAAACAACCATTTGCATCCTTTCTGTTTTTATACAGTTATTTTAATTTTATGTAATTGTACTGGATCAAATTCTTTTTAACTAATTGTACTAACTATTTAGGAGCTCCATTGTCTCAGTTATTTCACTTCAATATAATTTTTACTCTTTTGTATTTGTTCTAATAAATAAAAAATTTGTTTGTTCACATTTTTACATATTTAATTTTTTTTTTTACTCTTGTTGACATTTACACATTTTTACATTTTTTATCGTTGTAGCAAATTCTAATGAACAGACAGTAAAATTAAATCTTTCCCCACAAAATTAATGTCATCCATGTAGTTACTGATGTTTTTGTGACCGAAAGTCACCCAAATATTTTTTAAATGGATTTATTGTGAAACTCAGCTGTTAATTCTCGAGGCGTTAAAAGTGTGCCAAAAAAACTAACTACATGGTTCAGACACACTATTAGACTATTTTGAAAATCTGTATTGGACATTGCCAAAATCCATATACAGGATGATGTTTTTAGGTAAGATCCAAAATTAAAGAAATTGGCTCAGGCCCTAACTTTTTGTTTTGTTTTCGATACTGAATTATGTAGACCTCTATTAGTAAAACATATCTATTAAATTTGGTACAATTTGCTACAGCCATTAAAAAAATACGATCGATCTAAATTTTGGCAAAAAATAAAAAAACACGCTGTATATCAGAAACGAGAGGCATTAGAGATCTAATAAAGGTCACTCTGAAATCGTCTTAAGATTCCCTACCCCTCACTAGCGTATGGCCAGTCACTCACCAAACACCCTTGTATACATCAAATCCGATGTTTCTGGTCTTTTACTAGCTTGCCTTAATTATTTACTCCCATTTTCTTGGGCTATTGCGATATATTGACTTGTTTCTAAAAATAGGTAAACAGCTACGGTCAAACAATTTTGCAATTTGTTATTTCTTAAATCCTATGGGTAGCTTTTTTCACAGAGTTCAAGTTTGAAAACTCGCATTTACCCCAACTCACCTTATTGTTCTTATGTGCAATGAGAACATAGATCTTCGCTAATATTCCTGAGTGTGACTACATTGTGGATTGTGGTTGAGCGCCAACTGAGTATTATCATAAAGGAAGTCGGATTTCCGCATTGCATTTTCAGTGTAAATCGTAATTTCATTAGTAGTCAGATATTAAGGCGTGAACACGGATGCCTGCGGTAACATTTCCTACTAAAGCTGGGTTCAATACATTCGATAACATTTTTTGCGTTGTATCATTTTTGGTATGGACATTTGTGAAGTAATAGCATCCGAACACAGAGAGTTGTATTGACAAATTTTACACAACATCGTGGTAAAGTAAACTTCTTATTTCAGTCAGATACAAAATTTCAAAGCTTTGCCGCCTATTACCACTAGGATAGAGCGGGGCATGGATTAAAATAAGAAATTAAGGGAAACTCGCCAGTATAATCGTTTTCATAATTCTAAGGCATGTAAAAAATGCGGCAACTACAAAGCGGGTAGGCGGCATCTTTACCTATTTAATGATACCGCCGCGCGGACTTCTTTGACGGGAATTTTTTATGTGCCTTGGAAATATGAAGACAACTATATCAGTTATAATTTCTAATAATACGCCACTCACTCCTAAAATATTTTACGATCTAACGGTCACTCCTCTTTACTTAATTTTTTACACACATACATACTGCTGTAAAAGGGTAAGCAGAGGCGGACCACAGTCGTCTGCGATATTTCGAACGAGTTGTGTTATATTTAGAATATAATGGTGAAATTGTTAAGGGATTTAATTTATAGCAAGTATATGGAAAATGAGGTACCAACGGTGGAATCAATACATATGGAACTGAAAACAAATGGTGCAGTGTCAGTTAGTCAAGCAACACTTCGGCGCTGGATAATAAAGATAGTATTTAGGTTCAAGATTATTAATAAAAGGACAGGTATTATGGAAAGCTTCAGAATTGTGCAGTGGCGTAATGAATATTTGGAAAATATAAAAAAATTTCGAAATGAACAACGACCTATTTATTATTTAGATGAAACTTGGTATGATACCCATGATACAGTGAAAAAAGGCTGGATAGATGGTTCAAAGAAATGTAAACTTGATATGCCTGCAAATAAAGGAACCAGATTAGTAATTGTACATTGTGGATCAGAAAATGGATGGCTGCATAATGGTCTCAAATTAAGTGCGAGAAAAAAGGAAGAATCAAACGTTGACTATCACCAAAACATGACTGCGGATATTTTTGAAGCATGGTTTCAGATTTCATTGCTACCAAATATAAAATAAAACAGCGTAATTGTTTTAGACAATGCTTCGTATCATTCGCGACAAATTGAGAAAATGCCAAATACGGGAACGAAGAAAAAAGATATTCAAGAATTTCTCCGAAAACATCATTTGGAATTACCCCCATATTTTTGCATTTTTAACCCGATAGAACTAATATGGAGTCAGCTGAAAAGAAGTATTCGCAAAAATAACACCTTCCCCAAATTTGATGCCAAAGTAGTCGACCTTATTAAAGCTAAAGTGGGAGAAATAACACCAAGTAATTGGAAAAAGTGTACTCAGCATGTCATTAAAATTGAAGATGAATTTATTAAGTTAGAAAAAAGCATTAGCCCTAATCAAGACCGTTTAATAATATCTGTAGATTCAGATACCGACGATGATACCGATTTAGAAAGTGGTTGTGAAGTGTTGAGTGAGTGTAGTGATTAGAGTTTTAAATAAAATGTTATATGTGATTTGATTTAGTGTATAGTGTGAATTTATCGTTATATTAGTTTTTTACATACGCGCAAATGCAATATAACGTGATTTTTATTTATTGTAATCTATGTATACACATTTTATTTGATAATTATTTATTTGTTTCTTTTTCAGAACTGAATTTATTTATTTTATAGTTATTTCTTTGCTGTCCAGAATTGAATTTATTTATTTCAATTATTTGTTTGTTTTCTAGAATTTTATTTATTTATTTAATCTGGGTTAATTAGATTACGGGTTATTGACATAAATTCAATATTTTCTTTATTTAATGAATTTAAAAATTTACTCTCTTTAACCTATTTTAATAATATCGATAACCTTAACTCTGAACCCACATTTTTTGGCAAGAAATTGCTCGTACTTCCTCGTGGTCCTTGCTGGACAACAATAATAATTCGATAGGTATATTAAATTATTATTGGCGAAACTGAACAACAAAAGAATATTTGGTATAATTTTAATTTAGACTAATAAAATTCATCAATGCTCCACCAATATATAAAATATTATTCCTATCTTAACACAAGCAAAACAGAATAATTTTTTTAAATTTATCGTTATCACTGGAACAGATAACTATTTATTTATCAACCATACATTAAATTAATTAGACTTTAACTCACGGCACAATAATTTTAAGTACGGTCCTGAGCCGCATTAAATTACGTCAGCTTTGACACTTTTATGGTCGAGTTTTATGGCTTTTTTTGGGTGTCTCTCGTCGTGTTCACTCCTTTGTCGGGAATTTTTTATTTGACTTAGAAATATGAAATTCACTTTACATGAGTTTGCCTTTACCCCCCTGTGGCATTACAATGGCGGCTGTGGCGGGATTTAAGAAATATGACAAATTCAAGAAAGAACAATTAAAACTACGATGTAAGATATCTTATTCATCAAGGTTGTTATCTGCAAAGTTATGCAATGCACACACCCTTTCTAAATCATTGATATTATCCATAAAGAGGCCAAGATCGCTAGAAAACAATAGAATGAATAAAAATGAAAATATTTATACCCAACGTGGTAAAATATGGGTAACAAATAATAGAATTAACTAGTTAGTTAATTCGTAATGAGTAATGCAGGTGTATACAGGGTGTTAAATTTGTAATAAAATGAACTTATATGCTTTAGTAAACTATTGCCTCTTAATAGAATACACACCGTTAAAGTTGAAACTATTTAGTTAGTTGAAAGAGTGATAGAAACAATTTTATGCACAGTTATTCACAGTGCATTCCAGTTGATGATAATGTAATTAAATTCCAAAACAAGATACAGAATTTAAATCTTTGTATAAGTACATACTTGAGAGACCGCCTTCAGAGACCATACTCTTTCAAAATTATTTATCAATAAGCAAATCTTAGATACATTTTTTAAATCATTGTTGTATATCAAATGAAATTTGTGATGTTATTAATATTGCTTAAGAAGCAGTGGCATGCATCACGTTCAGGCACTCCAATATTGCTGCTTACATTTAATTCCCATGCTAGGACTATAATAAGTCATACATAGGACAGACCAAGAGATGGATAAGTATGAGAGAAGAAGAACATATAAATGCAGTACGTCCCCAGTATAGCGTGTAAGAATTACAGGACAGAAAGTCGACACTAGAATAGTAGTCAATATCAAGCATAATGTGTCGAAAATCAGTAGAGAGATCATAGAAATAGGAAAAGATTACAAAATCTTAACAAGCGAGCTCCTAGTCACTTACATAAAATCAATATTAGGGACAGAAATTACAGAAATTGTGTATTAAATAACAATGTGTTTTTTGTGTTTACAATCTGATTTAACTATTTTCCGTAAACCATTCATTAGCTTGTGAGACCTTTATGTTAGCTTTATTTACCGTATGTCGTATATTCGAATCTGATATTAAGAGAGATGAGTCATCAGCACATAGAATACAATCATAATCATTTACATAAATAATATATAATAAGGGGCCTAAAACTGACCCTTGTGGTACTCCTATTGAAGTTGCAAGAATATCAGACTTGAAGTCATTCATTTCAACAGAGTATGCTCTACCGCGTAGATAAATCTTAAACCAATTTAGTGGTTATGAATATTTGCAGCAAATACAGTATCAAAATGTTTTTGTTTGAAGAGGCTAGAATGGGAAATAGGGATGTGGAAGTAGTGATTCCTTAGGCAGCGTTATTTTTAAATAATTTTGACTTGTTTGTTGTAAATTGAATTAAGTAAATCTTTAAGTTCGTGTATTACGTTCTTACATTAAACAACGATTTTTCATATTAGGCCCACATCAATGTTCTGCACGCCTTGCCTCGCCACTGTAGACAACAACCCTTTGCTGAGCGTGTTGTTAACTATTTAAGAGAATACAGTGACTTCAACAACTTGCCCGTGACTACTATATCAGCCATCTTACTATCCTGGATATATCTCAAAATGCAAGGACACATTCTTGTAAGATGCAAATGCATCAGGAATTAACTGAGGATTACCCAGATCAAAAAAAATAGTAATAAAATAATAGGGCCAATAATCGTAATGTACCAACATATCCCCCTTTTTTTCAAGAAGATCTTGTTCCACGTTTGGCGGCTTTATTTCCAAATCAATGAAATTTGAAGTTACCCGACAGAAACTCAGGCATCAACAAGACGAAGCCCCACCGCATTATGCTGTAACTGTTCGGTATCATTTTGTCGAAAATTTTCTAAATACGTGATTTGACAGAAGTGCTTCAATTCAATGGCCACCAAGATCTGTGACCTTACTCCACTAGAATTGATCAATAAATAAAAAAATTATTAATTATTTAAATTAAGAATTAAATCCATTTTTTAATATTTTGTAACTAAACAAAATATATTTATATTAACAAGTAGATTGGCGGTTGTGACACTTGGTGGAGGCGCCAATCTATGAGGTTTTCCTGGTTGAGAATTATCAAATTAAATAGTGAATAACACTTATTAATCAAATAATAAAGGTTGCAGATAAACAACAAAGTCAGAAATACGCAAAATACAAATTAAACAATAAATGAAGTTTTTTTACCTTAAGAACATGTTGGGAAGAGATGGGTCCTCAGAAGAGACTTCCACTGCCCATTAATTCTGGGCAATTTATATGGTTGATAAATATTTTATAAGCATATTCTCTACATACGTAGAGCGCCCGGAAATCATGGGCTTGATGTTATTAATTGGTGATTGTAATCTGACACTCTGCATCCTTTAATATGCTTTACGCTTTAATATTGTATGTTCTATAGATTGGAAAATAAATGACATTGAATTTAGTTTGTTTATTATAGATTTGAATTTGGAAGTTCTTTAATTTAGATTTTCTATTTTTATATTTATTTATAGGGAATATGCTAATAAGATATTTTGAGGAGTATAATGGTTACTAGTTTGTTTCTATTATATTTCAAGAACTGTCAAATTGTTATTTCTTGAAATACATCTTATCTTGGTTGATACTATTATTATGATTAAATTCAACTTTCTCTTTAGCGTCGCTTCATTTGCTAACATCTGATTAACAGGCCATTCACTCATTAACTCATGTATATATCTGTAGGTTGTAATAAAACGTAAACTATCCTCAAACCGGATTATAATGATGTAATTTGGAAAACTTGATCATTACCGGACAGACACACAAACTACAGGTGAGTGGTTCTTTCAATGTCAAGGTATGGGGCATTATACTTAACTAATAAGAGAAATATTAGGTAATAAATTTCTATTAACCATCTTAGTAAAATTGTATTTTATTTCATAACACACACCTGCAAAAAAACACTTTTTTTTGTTTTTTTTTTACTCAAATAGATTACACAGAAGGTTTTTGATGTGCTGTACACAATGCAGTTAGTAGTTTTTATACCACTGGCCAAAATGAACAAACAGTGTTCTTTGTTTTCACCTCTAAACTGTTTTGTATGGTACAAGAAAATGAGTGCTTTTAAAAATCCTTGGAGAAATAACCTATATTCATTACCTGGCAGTAATTTTGACCATTCAATTTAGGTCCTGCTCGAAACTCTATGCTGTGGAAATCGTTGTCGACATTCTTCAACCGCTTATGAGCATTCCTACTGCAAACACCATAAACAAACACCACATTTGCATATTCTACACACGGGCAGATGTGTGGCATTATTTATCACTTTTATAAAATCGGAAACAATTAACCAGATATGACAATTTAATGTTTGACAATTCAATAGTAGCATACTTGATTATACCTATAAAGAGCGATACGTGCTGTTTGTTAATAAACGTTTAAGACGCTGTAATCCGAAAACGAATTAAAATCGGAACTTTTGAGTTTTTTAGTCATACTCTCGGACATTGTCACTTTCTTCCCGACAGACCCTGTGTGATTTAAACACGTTGTGACAACAATATTCATGATTTTCACTTTAATAAAGACGAATTTAAGGGCACCATAACCGATTCGCACTTCATTAACTACATATATGACTACATTTTTAGTGTATAGGTAAAAATAACTCATTAATAAAGTTTGTTGATAATCGAAGCCCCAGCACAGATCCTTGAGGTATTCTTTATGTATGGTATAAACAAGAAAATATTGTCTCTTACCCTATCAGGTAACTGTTCGTTTCTACATTAACAGCAAAACTCATTGGCAATGGTTATTATAAATTTAAATAATATATGTAATGATCTTATAGATGCATACATCTTTAATAATACTTGTAACTAATTTCGATCGATTCGGCCATGATCTAGATTGAAAAATGCCAGCGGCTGGAATTACCTGCATTCATACAATTTAATTAACAGTTTTACTGCTTTTATGGCATAAATAATGAAGAGCTACTGATTTTTTTTCCCTGTTTGTATGGCACGATGGTGTCAACATCCATGTGTTAAACACATAAAAGTGAAGAACATTGTCTTGCATTATAAATTTAAAACCTAAATACCATAGGCGTCTCTAGAGAGGGTACATATATGTACCTCTGCAATCTACTATAAAATAATATCTCCAATGTGATTGGTGTGTTCGACATAAGATAGACTTAAATGTGCCCAAATGGAACGTTACAAAACAAAATTCATACCCACTACGTTTAATTATAGTAGAGACAATGTGGAACTCCAAAGACCCGTGACTTTCAAGGATCTTGGAGTAATTTTTGACAAAGAACTTTCCTTTGTACCATATACAAATAATATAAGTTTAGAAGCTTTTAAGATTTTGGAATTTTTATTCAGATCAAGCAGAGAATTTACCAATTTATTTACCTGATACTCACTTCCTTTGCTTTTGTCCGGTCTAAACTTGAATACGCGTCACTCACTACATAGCTCATGTTAATGCCTAGAAAATGTACAAAAGCGATTTGTGAAATTACTGTGGTTCAAGTGTGATGGAGTATACCCATCAGTTAGTTTCTCACACCTAGAACTTTTGAATAGATTCTCTATGAACACTCTTGAGAACAGGCGGGTCTACTATTCTCCAATATTTTTGCATAATCTAATATACAGGGTGTATTTAGTTTCATGTGATTAAAAAAAACTGGTAATAGTGACCGACTAGACAAGCAAAAAACCTATATGACTTTTTTCTCTAGGGGCACTTTGAAAAAACTGACCTAGGTTTACTGACCTAGGTTTAAAAATTTAATGTTAAGGTAGGAAACATTTGAGGACCACTGTTTTCAGCGTCAATGGATGTTATAATTCAGAATATTACAAATAATAAAAAACTGTATTACCCAACATTCGTTCTCGCCGGAAGAAGTGCGGCACTTTGATGGGATTACTTGTATTGTACCGAACTTTTTATACCACTAATTATGAAAATGTAAATAATTCCTTCTCTTTCGGCACAAGGTAAGCATAGCATGGCCGCAGGGGGTTAAACAGGATTTGTTTACATGTGTTTTTTAATTTGGAACAAAGTTATTTTAGCTTTTATTGTCGTTTATAAGAATTCATAAAATTTAAAAGTGGTTTATTAACATTTGTAACATTGTGTTAAAAGCTTAAAAAAATAGTACTTAGTTATTTTATGAAATTGGAAAATGAACAGTTAGACGTCCGAGATACGATGACAGAAAATAGTTGTGTATTTAGGAAAAAATCTGATAATTTTAACGAATTGAGCGCATAATATTTCCCAATCAGGTATCGAAACCTAAAAATCGAGTCTTTGGTCTCTATGAAAATCAATGTAAATAATAATAAACAGATCAAAACAAGACAGCGAATAATAATAATAATAATAATAATAATAATAATCCTGAAACTGAAGGATTTATAATGGCAATACAAGACAAGGTAATAAGAACAAAAAACTATGAAAGAAATATCTTGAAATTCAATGTCGCCGATAAATGCAGAAAATGCGGTCTACCTGGGGAAACCATAGAACACATCACCGCAGGATGCTCCGCTCTGGCAGACACAGACTATCTTTGCAGGCATAACCAGGTGGCTAAGATCGTCCACTCCCGATTAGCTCTACAGCATAGCTTACTCTCAAATCCAGAACATTATTATAAATACTCACCACCTGCTGTGTTAGAGTCAAATCAAACACTACTTTACTGGGATCGGCCAATTATCACCGATAAAACTGTGGACTTTAACCGCCCTGATATCCTTCAGAAAGCATCTATTTTACAGACATGCCATCTAGTCCGCAAATTCCTATCACTATAAAATCTACTGGATGAAGTGAATTCTTCTTCAGTTGATTTAACTATCCGGCTCTAAAAGTCGAGTAAATAAAAATAAAAAATAAATAATAATAATAATAATATGCTGCTACAGGTATTAGATATATATGGCGTCGACAACAGCATCATAGGGTTTCTGCAAAGCACGATGAGGACGTGGAGTACGAGGTTGTCCATAAGATGTGGAGACAATAACATCGAACCCAACGAAATCACGATTAGAAGAGGTATTTTCCAAGGCGACTCCTTCAGCGCTCTGTGGTTTTGTCTTGCTCTGAACCCTCTATCTAACGCGCTTAAACAAACAAAATATGGATTTACCATCAAAACAACAAATGAGACCAAGACAGTCAGTCACCTCTTCTACATGGACGACTTAAAGCTAAATGCTGCCAGCAAAAATCACCTGGATACTGTCCTTAAACTGGTCCATAAAATAAGCTCTGACATAGGAATGACTTTCGGGACAACCAAATGTCAAACTGTCACCATTGAGAAAGGCAAATTAAAGAATGCCCCCGACATGAGATTGGATGAGGCAACTGTACTAACATCGATGAGAGAAGACCCCTACAAATATTTAGGTATCCTCCAAACAAACAAAATATAGCACAAGAAGATTAAGGAGATGCTTATTGAACAATTCAAAAAAAGACTTCGAAATATCCTCAAAACTAAGTTAAACTCATCCAAAGCCATTAATAGCTATGTCATCCCAGTGCTAGGGTACTCCTTCGGAATTGTTAACTGGAGTCACACAGAGCTAGAAGACATAAACACAAAAATTAGAGTTATGCTGACCAATCATAGGATGCACCACCCCAGAGCCTCAAAAGAGCGAGTGTCGCTCCCTAGGGAACAAGGCGGTAGAGGCATCGCAGATGCAGTAATAACATGCAACGCACAGATTAAGGGCCTAAGGGACTACTTCTACCTTGCAAACTCCAACTTGCATAGAGTTGTTATAAAAGCTGACATTGGATATACTCCACTAAACCTAAGCCAGAGAAATTACGTACCTTTTCCGAATATGACCTCCAACCGAGACAAGATCACACAATGGGCCTCCAAAGAACTACATGGACGCTACCACTACAACCTAGAGAACGATCACATTGACAGAGAGGCATCTCTAGGATGGCTGACGAGCGGAACACTATATCCGGAAACAGAAGGATTCATGGTCGCTATACAAGACCAGGTTGTAAGCACCAGGAACTACCAAAGGTACATTTTAAAAGAGCAGATTACGACGGATAAATGTAGAAAGTGCAATAGTCAATCAGAGACCATAGAACATATCCTGTCTGGATGCCAAAGCTTAGCAGGCACAAAATATTTGGAAAGGCACAACAAAGTAGCTGTGATAATATACCTCGAACTCCTGAAGCTGCATAAAATAACGCCAGATAACAACGAACCATACTATGGGTATAAGCCGCCACCAGTGGTAGAGACTGAACAAGTTAAGATTTATTGGGATAAGGGTATTATAACAGATAGAACAGTCGAACATAACAGACCTGACATAACTATCACACACAAGAGAGAGAGAAGAAAGCGCTTTTGATAGACGTCGCAATCCCCAATAACCACAACATAGAGCTAAAGTACAACGAGAAAATGGCGAAGTACACCAACCTGAGACGTGAAATTCAAGAGATGTGGGAGCTGCAAACTGTAAAGGTGGTGCCGATCATAATCTCCTCCATGGGACTAATTCCGAAAACTTTAAAGGACGGTCTAAACAACATAGGAATACCCTTGAATACCTACCGAACCATACAGAAGTCAGTCATCTTAGACGCCACAAACATAGTCCGGTCTTTCCTAGAGTAGTAGGGTCGAAGTCTAGATCTTGCTAATAATAGCCGATTTAGATTTTCTGAAACCAGAGAAATCTTAGTGATTAAAAAAAAATAATAATAATAATAATAAAACCTTAGAAGACAACCTCATCATGATGGGTCTACACAAGAAAACTTTTATCGATATCCAGAAGGCAGTTATTCTTGGTACGTGTCACTTGGTCAGAAAATTTTTCTCAGGATAATTTTCAAAGCTTTGAAGAAGTGAATCGGGTGGATTATGCGGTTCTCAGACTTTGATCACCTAATCCTTTTGATATCTTACGTCCAGGATGAGTGAAAATTACCAACAAGTGTTGTTCGAAATGACCTCCATCTCCACGCATACACATTTCGGCACGTCGAACTATGGACATACGCACTCCGTTCAACGCTTTTGGTAAATCAGGATAATTTTTCATGGTTTTTATGCACATTAAAATACGTTGTTGCAATTGTTCTAAAGTGTCAATTGGGTCACGGTAAACCAGAGGTTTAAAATGGACTGGTGCACCAACGTGCAACTACCACATTCTTCTGCGCGTAGCAAAGGGTATATCTTCCAGCAAATTTGGCCATGTTTGTTGCAAAAATTTAAGTATACATCGCCATTTAATCTAGCGGGTAATTGTATAGGTCCAATTATTTCATTACCGCAAATTCCTGCCCAAAAATTAACGCTGAACCGTGGTTGAAAATGCGCCCTTCTTATTACACGTGGATTTTCGTCTGCCCAATAGTGCATATTTTTAAAATTAAACACTCCATTTCTGGTAAAACACGACTCATCGGAGAAACACAGAACGTTTAAAAAATCCTCATTTGCCGCGTTTTCTTAAAATCCACCTACAAAATCTTGAGGTTCTAGTGCTTGGACACGTTAATAGTGATAGTAAGTTCATATCTCTCAATGTCCACCATACCACAAAATGGGATACTTCCACACGGTTCGCGATATCGCGGGTGCTTAAAGTTAGATCCTCTTCTACAAGTTCCAAAATTTGAACCTCTGCGTCAATTACTCTTTCTTCGCGTTGTGGACCTCGTTTTCCTCCATGTCCATCAAGACGACCTGTTTCTCGAAGACGCTGGTCGATACTAACAAATGTACGAGCACAAGGATGACGTCGATTAGGGAACCATAAACGATCAAGCTCTTCCGCACCAGCTGCATTTCCACCATTTTCTTCATATCCGCGAGCTCTGGATAAGTGTAATCTCCAATAATGTCCAAAATCTGCGTTTTAAAACACCACACTAAACTGTGAATTAACGTTATCAATAAAGAAAGTAAAAAGAAAAACCAAAATCCAAAAAGTAACGCAAAAAGCACGAACGAGAAGTAGTGTCTTACGTAACCAAGTACTAACGACTTGAACGATAAGTTAATAAAATAAATCTTAACATAAGTGGCACAAAATTCGAAAAGAACAAAAGCAACAGACAAAACCAAGGAACGGGTAGGTCGCGTCGTGTGTACGTTGTTTACCAAGTAAGGACACAAACTGAAATTATTACTTGAGCATATTATAAGGGAGAGTATAGCACGTGTAATAAGATAATTTGGCCACGAAGAAGCAAAAAACATTTCGATGTCCTCTGTCGGTCGCTTTTAACTGCTTTGTCGGCATGCTTTTCGATAACCCCCGTCGCGGCCTAATTATCTCTTAGGCTCACCATACTTATCTGCACGAGTGTCAGAGTATCTTGTGTGACAAGACGCGAGGCAATAAATCCTATCCCAATATGCCAGCAGTTCTCAAACTGTTATTAAGTATTTTGGAAATTTTTGTTTATTTTGTTTTTCTCCAAAACTATGACCTTTAGACCCCGTGTTATATCAGAGTTTTTTTTATTTGTCTTGACGTTCCCTACTACCAGTGTTTTTAATGACATGAAACTTATTACACCCTGTATAACAAGATCGATTGCCTAGAATTTTTAAATAAATTAGTTTTATGTCCCATTAAATACTCTAATAATGCAAACTTTTTATCTTCCCACTCCGCGCTCCAATAGACTTAAATTTTCTCCTTTATGTCATAATTACAACAAACATTGTCACTTTGAAGTTTTCAAGTACATTGTTAATTTCATAAAAGACTTTTATAACCATCGACTCCTTGGTTTTCCTTAGATTCTGGTTTTATATAGTTTTATTATTATGCTTAACTTATATGTGTATTTTATGTTTCTTGACTTTGATCACTGCTTTTATTTAGTTATAATATTATATTATCTTATATAGGTGTACTTTATATTTCTCTAATGTATATTGTTAATACTTAATTTTTTGTTTTTTGAGTAATCGTCTTGCTCTCTTTATAAATGGGTAATACCTGTTGAGTAGTGTATGCTAAATAAATAAATATGGAATCTGTATTGGCAACCTTGTAAATTTTTGGATAATTCACCGTAAAGTATAAAGCCGTATTTGATGAAATCAAGTAATATATTGTAACGAGACAAAAATGCTTAATGTTCATAACAGGCTGAACTCAAACATCGAATAAGAAAATGTCTATATATGTGATAAGTATATGCATCTGTCTATACAGGGTTGGGCAAATATGTGGAAACACCTGACTTCTGGCTAAACTATAAGTGCGATTAAAAAATACCCTTAACAAAAGTTTTTGTAGTATTTTTATTCTATTCAGTGATGTACTTTGGTTTTCAACAGCTATCCTATTTTTCGAGATGTGACGTCATCGACAGTTTTTTTAAATGGATAACCCTGTATATTTTTACATTTTCAGATAGACAATTTTTCATCAATTATAGTGATATAGGGTTTGGTGGGTGTGCGGCTTGTGGTTTTTTAAATATTAAATAAAATAGTAAAGCAAAGACATGGCTGTTTACATTTTAATTATGGTCAACGGGACTATCTGATAAAAAAATATTCGTTTTTTTCTTGCCATGCTTTTTGCAAACTTTCTTTAATCGAACTCAAATCATTCGTATTACTGTCAATTGCAGTCAATACTGTTAGAGAGTTTCGGTGTGAAATATTAACATTGTTTTTTAATTATGGCTGAACTAACTGAACGTGAAAGAATTACGTTGTTAATGATGGTTGGTTTTGGAGAGAAGCAGAGATCTCTACAAGATCCATGCGATATTTTTAATGTAACATTCCCTGATAGAAATTCTCATATTTCAAAATCAACAGTTTCAAAGGTTGTGCAAAAGTTTCACGAAACGGGAAGTGTTAAAAATCGGCCAAAATCCGGTCGAAGTAAATCGGCTACAAATGAAGATATTTCACTTGATGTTCTTCTTAGCCTACAAGAAGAACCAAAAACTTCAGTACCAAAACTAGCCTTACATCACAATATTAGCGAGAGATCAGTAAGAAGGATATTGTCCAAAAATAAATTTCATCCGTATAAAGTACATTTAGTACAAGAATTAAATGAAGATGATACTGATAGAAGGATGCAGTTTTGTCAGGAAATGATGGATACAATTGAAATTAATGGTAACTTTTTCAATAATATAGTCTTTTCCGATGAAGCGACATAACTGTCGCTACTGGGCTGATCAGAATCCTCATTGGATGGAAGAAAGTCACACCCAATACCCTCAAAAATTAAATGTATGGGCGGGGATAATCAGAGGACACATCACCGGACCATTCTTTCTTAGAGAAAATTTAAACTCCAATCTTTATTTACAACTTTTACGCGAGCAAATTACTCCAGTATTAAATCGTTTATTTCCAAACCAGGCAAATCCTGAACGACTCTCAGATGAAATTTGGTATCAGCAAGATGGAGCTCCGCCTCATTATGGAGTTGACGTGCGTCAATACCTTAATGAAATATTTCCACAGAGATGGGTAGGTCGAAGAGGACATATTGAATGGATCTCCAGATTTAAGTCCTTTAGACTATTTTCTTTGGGGTCATTTAAAATCCGTTGTCTATAGGACCAAGCCTCAGTCGTTAGAAGAGTTGGAAGATCGAATTAGGATGGCTGTTCAAGAAATATCACAGCATGCTATTCAAAACTCTTTACGAGCTTTCGTTGATCGAATAGGATATTGTCAGGCTGCTGAAGGTTTCCAATTTGAACATTTATTGTGAATATTTTCTTCGTTTCTCAATATTACAGTGCTCAATATTTTGTAATAAGAAATTTAATTATCATTAACTAATAAATATTTATTACACTTTATTTTATTATTTTATTTAATATTTAAAAAACCACAAGCCGCACATCCACCAAACCCTATATCACTATAATTGATGAAAAATTGTCTATCTGAAAATGTAAAAATATATAGGGTTATCCATTTAAAAAAACTGTCGATGACGTCACATTTCGAAAAATAGTATAGCTGTTGAAAATCAAAGTACATCACTGAATAGAATAAAAATACTACAAAAACTTTTGTTAAGGGTATTTTTCAATCGCACTTATAGTTTAGCCAGAAATCAAGTGTTTCCACACATTTGCCCAACCCTGTATATGTATGTAATTCTATGCATAACGCTGTGCGCGTCTGTGTGTCTGTGTACGTTGACAATACCTAGATGATAGTTTAGCGTTCCAGCAAAAAATCACAAACTAGTCAATTTCAATGGGCTCCGTCTAACGTGGTCAGCTGACTAATCAGATATTGTTTTCAACCAATTGCATTATATCTAACTAATCTGTGATTTTTGTTGAAGCAGACTTCTTTGGAACACATGTAAATTATCATGGTAGAATACTATAGAAACTGGTCCGGTTGTGTCAGGGCGATCGCCAAAGGCTTGTATATTATTATGTTTTACCATAACTTTAGAGTAACTATGGTTTTTGGGTAAGCATACAAAAATAGAAAGACATACAAGATATCAAAACTGTAATACTCAATGTGTCTTACAGGTTTTTAATAACATTGTTTCCATTTTTCTAGTTCATTTTTTTATCAGTTTCAGTAGATGTTTCAAACAATGTTTACAAATTTCTTAAAATTATTACAGTTTTATTGAGAATAATAAAATGTTAATGACAATTAATATTTGTTTCAATATTTATCGGATATTATAATTTGTTTTAATAAAGACAACCTTCTCCCTAGAAAATGCAAACCTTAATAAAGATCGCCCTGTAGGTTTTAATCTTTGCTCTTCATTTTTGATATGAATACTACTTTTACAATCAGTACAAGTCGCTCACAGGAACTGGCACTATCGATCACAATACTTTAGTCGCGGTTACCACGGGATTCGGAAGTGAACAAAATAATATAACTATTCTTTGTACGTCCTAATGCTTGATTAATTCCGGTAAATGCCACAATAGGACCTCACGTGATTACCACGAATTACAACGTCATCCGGTTAGCATTATTTTCCACGTAAAATAGCGAACCAACAAACTGATACGTTCATTGAAAATACTAGTTTTACCCTTTCTTGCAAAATGAACATCGTCCATGAAAATAATGTTGTTATAAGATTTTTAACATTGGAAATCAATGCAAGCATTGATTGTTTCGTCCACGCTAAGCCAGATGTATTTCCCATTAAGCTCCGAAGAAATTTTCTGTGTAATATTTTCGCACTCCCTAAATAAATATTTTCTTCTTAGTGTAGACTCCGAAGGCACCTTAACACTGCTATATTTTCCACTAATACATTTTTCCAAAAATTGTCTGAAAAGCGAATTGTCTAATTTCGACCACGGTATGTTATATCCCATCATAAATTCCACTAACTCTAATTTAAAATTACATTGCATGTCACTGCAAGTACCTAGTCTATGGTTTTCCGAAGAAACATGTGAATTAATAATTTTTTTTTGCATGACCACGAAATTGCTTTGTCACATCTGGTGCAATACAGTGCTCTTCCATTAAAATGTAAATCAGCAATATCGCGAATCCAAAAATGTATTGTAGCTTGCGTCGATTCAGTACGATGCGACATTATCAAGTTTTTAGTACTTATGTCCGAATAAATCTACAGTTCGAGAGACACTGAGTGTGAGTAATCTTATTAAATTACTCCCCTCCCCGCCTGGGATTAGGCTTCTAGTAAACAACCAGTACTATACCGTATACCTGCTGCCATTTAAGTTACGCGTTAACATTGTAAAATGAAATAAAATTAATTTGGTATGTTGTATGACTTTGTCTTTACACTTTGAGAATGTTCCAGTACGTGTTTACCATATGCAGATTCAGCAAATTCAGTTTAAGGTACGTAAACTTGTTTCTGCGCAGATAAACCACGCCTTGTCGTAGAGCAATGCAGGGCATTGCATTGGTATAAAACAATAGCGACATCGCTTGACCGCGTCGAGTTGAGAACAGCGCACCCATTCTGCTTTTAATAGCGTAGCTGTTTAGACATGTGGGAATAAAATTAATTAATCTCAATTTCGTTATTAAAATGCCGTGTGTTTATACAACTGCAGAAAAAGTGCAAATTGTGAAGTGGTACTTCGGGGGCCATTCCACAGAAGACACAATAAATTTATTTACTGTGGCATATCAAGACAGACCATTTACCATTTACCATTTAATTGTTTTTATTTTCTTTAGCTATTATACATTCCAAGCTTATAACTAAGGTGATAAAAAGTAGTATATTATAAAATAATATATAGTATTCTATGTATTTAATTTACGGATGTAAAACAATACACAGAGTGCCGCTGTTATGGCTGGGGACCTTGCCAAGCTTGTTTAAATCTATGAGCTACAAAAACACACTTGTTGAGATCTATATGTATTGATTGATTTGATTGATTGATTGATTTGCCAGCGTAAGGTGGGCATTGCTGCCAATTCCGGTGCAGGGAGATTTGTTCCACCACGCAGCCCGATCGCCCACCGATCATCTCACCGTGTGCCAGAACAAACCCCCAGTGCTTTTATATACCGCCGGACCAGCTGCATACGCTGGATTGGACATTGGACATGCTTGTTGTCAGCAGCGAGAGCCGCATGACGCATGGGCTAGGAGTATAGGATGGAGCGTGTAGGTGTTTGTGAGATGTTTCTTCTTGTTTTCCTTCTGTCTTCATCGGATGGAAAGTGTAGGCGCTTGTGAGATGCTTCTTTTAGGTTTTCGTGCTTCTTTTTACTTTCAGGTTTTTGTGATATGCTTCTTCTTAGTTTCTGTCTGTGATCATCTTCTCTCCTATTCTACTTCTGAGTTTTCTGTTTCTGAGTCTGGCAGTGTGTATATCCTTGATATTTCTTTATTGTATTCCATTTTTTGTTGTGCCAACTTTTCCCAGTGTGTATAATCCTTTCCTAGCTTATTCATAATTCTCTCGATTGTTGTAATCCATGTGTAGCATGGCCTCCCTATTTTCAGTTTGTTGCTGTTCATTCGCAGCGCTTTCTTCAGTAGGTGTGTCGTGTCCCGTCTTTGGACATGTCTCCAGTATTTCATTGCGTATGATTCTATTCTTTTGATTATTGTTCTTCCCTCTAGTAATGTTGACGTTTTCTGTCGTTTTTGTGGTTTTCCTGTTTTTGCTATGTATTATATTTAAATTATTTTCCTAAGAAATTTAGATAATGGTAAGTTAAGAGAAAATATAATGGACCAGAGAGTAGCGTTTCAGATTTACAGGAAAAAATGAACAAAACCTGCTATAGATAATGGGTCGGGTTCTTTAAAAACTGGATCAAGACAGACCAATCCCCTCAGCTAGCATAATTTCATACATTATTAAACAATTTGAGAATTTCGGGTGTGTCGTGAATTATTGTAAAAAATGCTGTCAACCCGAACCCCGTCATCAGCAAATGAGCGAAGAACGTGAAATTCGCGAAACTAATGTTTGTGCACTTGTTGAAACTAGTGAACCTTGCTCTAGCAGGCACATTGCTGATGAAGTTGACATGAAGGAAAGAACTGTAAGAAATATTTTGAAAAGAAATGGGTACAGTTGTTTTAAAGTTCAAACAACGCAAGAAATATTTCCCGAGGATAATTTCAAACGGATGGAATTCTGTGAAATCATGATAAATAAAGTGAATGAGAATGAAAACTTCTTAAAGAATATATTGTTTACAGATGCATCATCCTTTTCATTACATAGGAAACACAATCCATCCGTAGTACGATATTGGTCTCGGAAAAAATAAACATTTGAGTGTTGCTGTGCGAACTCAGTATCCTCAAAAGTTGAACGTTTCGACGGGAATTTTAGACAATCATATTATAGGCCCACTGCTAATCGATGGCAATTTAAATGGCAATAAATATTTAGAGCTTTTACAAAACCAAATAATTCCTGCAGTTCAAAATCTTCCTGTCAACTTTGACGACATTTGGTTTGAACAAGACGGCTGCCCAAGTCACAATACCTTAACTGTTATTAATTTTCTCGAAAGAACATTTCCCAATCGTTTAATAGCTACGAGGGGAATGATAAAATGGCCCCCCAGGTCACCTGATCTAGCACCCCATGATTTTTTCTGTGGGGCTTTTTAAAGGAAACCGCGTACAAATATGCGTTTGAACGAGCCAATAATTTAGTTGAATTACAGGAAAAACTTATCCAACTTTATGCAAGCATTACTCCAAATCAACTCAATGATACGAGAGGTTCATTGTATAATCGGTTTGGCTATTGTTTGGCACAAGAAGGTGGTTTGTTTGAATCCTTACTTCATTAATTTATTGTTTGATAATTATTAGTTGATTTTAGTTTCTGAGGATTATTTAATTTTATTTTAATGTTCTGTTTTTGTAATTTAATAGGAATAATTTATTTTTTGATTATTATTAGTTGATTTTAGTTTCCGAGTTTTATTTTAATGTTCTATTTTCATTTCGGTTTTAATAAGAATTATTATTTTATTCCCATAGCATTTACGGCTAAAAAAGAAACTGCATAAATGCTTTCAATAAAATCAATTATTTGTTTAAATGTGACAAATAACGTCTTCGCTTTTGACGAAGAGATATTGTCTCGTTTCGTATTAGAAATTATTACCTACGTCCGCACCCATCCTCAGTTCATGCCGTACTAAATTCAATTCATTGTGTGCCTCTGCTTTTGCGATTTATGGAACTAGCGGGGCGTGGTCAATTACATCGTTATTCCTATACCCTAAACTGCATTTTCCGAATCTGCGTAATATCTGCAAAAGCCATCCCTGGAATCCGGTGGGGAAATCCAATCTCTGCAGATCACTCAATATTTTCTATTAACTCCCTAGTAGTGTTTTTGACACTCATATTTCGTCTAAATCCAAACTGTTAGATATTATTTTATTTCTGTCTAGAAATAATAAATATATTAAATAAAATATTAGTTACGGAAAAATTTAGGTATTGAATTTTTCAAAAGAACATGCATTTCACCAAAACAATGCAAAATAAATTATAAAATAAATTTCACAAAATTCGCGTCAAAGTTCGTTATATTTGAGGAATACAAATTTTATTACTTCTGTCAATAATAACTTAACGCTGTAACCTACTTCTATTTTAATATTTTTCAACGACTGCAATCATGCGAAGGAAAAACGAACAAATGAAGCAAATTACCATAAAAATGTGAATATAATGGCTTCAGGGATAATAACCAACATCGTTAATAAACAAGTCTACTTCTTGAGGCAACACACCTGTATTGCATAATAACGATTTAGGTCAGGTGACAGAAATTCTCTACTCATTCAAGATTAAATAACACTGAGAGATAGCAATATTGCAGACCATAAACTCAGGAGGACTTCTGTCCGGTGTTTTTCCAGATTCTCATACTGACACCGAAATGAATAAATAAAAGAATCAAGTTTTGAAGAATGCTTAATTTACATAATTGGTCGAATGACCCAGAAGTGACTCATCGTATACGTTTTTAACTTATTTTAGTGAGTTTTCCCAAACACACATTTAAGGCAATGTACGTCATTTAAATTTTTATTTTTCTGAATGTCCAGGATTCACTATTATGCAGTTAAATGCGTAGGTTGTTATTATTATTTTATTCTATTCCATTTGATGATACTTACTACCCACTATCCATTTTCCCAAACACACGATGCTACTTAAAGTTAAAGAATGTGGGAAATAACATTTTAAATAATAACTTGTACAACAAATCATACTTTACGCAATTTTTAAGGACGTCATGAAAAGTGAGAAACACTGTATACAATACAGAAAGTGTCGGTTAAATGCACAAACTTTCTGTCTATGGAGCTTTCAAAATGCACGATTGTGGTGTTTCCCAATTATTTCTTTAAAACTGCCATTTAATCGACTTCCCATCTTTTACCATAACGAAGATAATAATACATCTAGCGAAGATTTGGGACATGCTGTATAATTAGTTGTACATACTTATATTTGATTATTATTATTACAGTTATTGCAATTTCACATTTGTAAACATATAAAATACCTTACCTACTTAACCTATAAAATCTCCAATATGACTTAAGTACAATTGAGTCAGCAATTCCACGGCGCGCACCTGAGTTACATAATAACAACGATGAGGATGCCCAGAATACCAGCCGCGTCTCCGCCAAAGACACAAAAACCCGAAACGAGACCACTAGCAACGCACCACTGGTTAAACAACAAATTCACTGTACTAGTACTAGTTTGCAAGTTTTGTCAACAAACACTAATTGAGTAATTGGCTCACGACTCGAACAGAAATGATTTGCTACTTGAGCCGCATGGCTGAGGTGTGGTGTAGTCTTGAATACGCGACATTAACTGACCTTCGTCTTCTCTTACAACACCACACACATCGGCATAGTGAAAGTGTAAAGCCAATGCGGGACTAGGAGACTTGACTGTTCAAAGAAATCAAAGGCTGTCGATAGTTGTGCGCGTCATGGTATTCCAACGATTAATTATTGCTGTTTTGTTAGTGATAAGGATTCTACTAATTTCTCTTTGTGTGGTATCTGTCTAGCAGAGAACACAGAACGCCTGTGCCGGGGGCCAGAACCAACCATACTATCGCCGCAAACTGAGGCCTTATCTCAAATAATACGCTAATAGCTTAAAACATTATTCAATTAGACTATTTATTAGTCTTGAACCGTTTTGATGTGACCTTTTTTTATTGCAATAATCAAAACTGAGATATTGAAATCGTAGCACCTACATACAGGGTGATGAAAAATGTAATATGATATAATTGAATGGTTTATTATTCTTTCGACAGTACAGGGCGATTAATCATAAATATCCCTCCAACTAGGTTATTTCTGAACCAATTCGATAATTTCACAAAGCGGCCGTCCATAAAATACGTCAAATTTCACCTTTTTTGACCCCACCCTCCCCCTTCGTCACGCTAAACGACCCCCCTACAAATATTACGTCACAAAAGCTAGTCCCCTACCCCGCCATAAACGATTTCTTGTGATTAAAATAGCATACAGATGAATAATTTAAAATAGTTCGTATGGCCACATAAGTAAATAAATAAGTGTATACAATCTGAAACATTAATTTTTGAGTATCTATATGTTTATTTACAGGCAGGGCCATCGAGAGAAAATTGGGGCCCGGGGGGTAGTAACATACAGCTCCCAGCAATTTTCACTTACAATGTCACAAGAGCTTAAATTATTTCCGGAAATTTTCTTGAGGACACGAATATTTTGAAAATTCCCGAGTCGCGAAGCGACGAGGGATAATTTTTCTTTTTTTTATTCATGCCCGAAAGAAAATTTCCAGGAATGATTTAAGCTTGCGTGGTATTCGGTAAGAAAATTTCCCACCACTTAAAAAAAAATATTAATCCAACCTGACATTTTAAATTAATTTCACTGCTTGTCAAGTTGGCCAGGGTATTGTTGTTTTTGATATATGTTGATTTGTCATTTTTGTTTAACCGGTTCTGTCACAAAGCTTAATAATTACTAGTTTAAAAGGTCTGTACGTTGAGTTTAATAAGTGTATAGCGAAATGTCGCGATTTGGTAAAGAAAATCAACAAGTAATTAGACAATAAATTCAAAATATAACACCAGATAAAACCCGAAAATCAAAATCAAGTGTATGGAAACAGTTTATTGAATTTTGTGACGAAAAGTTGTATAATATTCATGAGTGTAAGAGTGAAAAAGAAAAATTTTGAAGATTATAAGGAAAGTATGGTCAAAGTGATGTGGAACTCTACTGCTAAGCAGTTACAAGAAATTTATTACGAAAAATATAAAATAAAATTTAATCCGTTTTCTGATGTGGAATTTGCGACCGCCAGAGCTGCATGCGATGCTAAGAGCAAAAAATTACAGAGAGACCCATTAAAAAGAAAAGTGAGTGCTTCAGCCTTAACCAGCGACGAATACAAAAAAATTATTGAAATGTGGGATGAAAATACTCCAGATGGATTGCAGCGTAAATTTTTTCACATAGTTTCACATGAGCTGGTATGGAGAGGAGGGGAAGTATATTCTGCGTGTATCCAATACTTCAAAGAAGAAACTAATAATTTCGGAAACCCAAAAGGTCGGATAGAATATAATCCAATATTCTCCAAAACCACACAAGGTGGTTCTAAAAAACTGTCAGATAGTAAATGGTTGATTACAAATTTCGATAATCCACAAATGTGTCCGGTTCGTTTGTTTAAGAAGTTGATGGAAAAAAGGGGAAATCTTATTCAGACCGACAGATTATTCTTAACACCAAACCCATACTGTAGTCAACCCAATTCGAAAGGATGGTACAAGAATAGCCCAGTTGGTAAGAACATTGTATCTTCATGGTTTAAATCAGCAGCCTCTGATATAGGAATTGACACTAAAAAAGTAAAAATAACTAATCATTCTGCAAGAGCAACAGCTGTTTCGAAATTCCCCAAGGAAGGAGTTGGTGAACAACAGCTCATTAAAATTACTGGACACAGCAATAGTCAGTCAATTGGACATTGGACATCATCATCAGATGATTGAATCCATGAGGAGAATTTCATCAAGTACTAGCAAGTTTAATCATGATCAGAGCACAATGCAAAATAAAACAGAAAGTACCCAGATTCAAGCCACCAATTCAAGCCAGCCCACAAACATTTATAATAATTGTGTTTTTAATATTAATAAAACCTATAATAATTAAATTTATTTCGTTATTATTTTGCTTATTAGTCGATATCATTAGAGATTTGCCAATGAAGATATTAGTTCAACATGAAATAAATTCTAAAAAAATCATATAGATATATCCACCATATTTCGTTAAATAAAAAAAAATGACCAACTTTAGTTACACCAAATGTTAAAACTCAGATGGGTATTAGTTCAGTATATCGCCCTTTCATAATTTTAGGTTACTAAAGGTGGCAGAAATGTATTTTTTGTTAAAGTAATCCATAACACTTCTAATTTAAAAAAAATTAATATTAACATGGTTTGTTGCAGTAGTTGACCGTGATATAGGTGGCAATGCTTTTGACAGATGAGGTTTATATTGGTAAATTACATTAGAGGTGTTTCAGAATCTCATGAGCCGCGAAATGCGCAAAAGGCAAAGTTTAATCTGAGTTATAAGTATGTTTTTGAAGACACTGGAGGCTGCCTTGCTGTATACATAAACAAGAGCTCGGGATAAATTGTAAACAATAAATATAATATTTTTAAGATGTGTAACTGAGTCAACAGGACGGATTATGTCTCTGCGTATATGAAGGTCACGGCTCATGAGGTTTTAAAACATCTCTAAGTTACTGTATAGTAAACCAGCAAACAAAGATATTTTTATGTAAAACATTTCTTGTAAGCATTTGCGTTAAACAATTTGAGAAAAATGGAATGCTTTGAAAAGTACAATTTATGTAAATACTGCAAAGAGTTGTCAAGTGCAAATATGTCATCCAAGATTAAGGTGGCCACTCCCTAGAGAGAGACATCCGATAGGGAAATATTTACTATTCTTAGCTATAATTTTTTTTTCTTAGTACGTATATTTAAAAAAAACTATAAGAGTACCTAAGTAGAATCATAACAAGACTATCACTATGAATTTTCACTCAATAATTTTAGTGGTTTGCAAAATAGCTCGATTTAAATTTAAAAATTGTGTTAATCTTCCTATTTCGTAGTTTTAAATCGAGCTATTTTGCAAACTACTGAAATTATTAAGTGAAAATTCATAGTATAGTCTTGTTATGGTTCTACTTGGGTACTCTTATAGTTTTTTTAAATATACGTACTAAGAAAAAAAAGTTATAGCTAAAAATAGTAAATATTTCCCCATCGAATGTCTCTTTCTAGGGAATGGCCACCTTAATATATTTAACGAATTTAATGGAAGATTGCGATCAGGAAGCGTTAGAGTCGAATGGTTGGTTTACGAAAATCCAAGAAAGTCTGCTGCAGATGTCAAGTAAATATGGCCTTTTGCGTAAAAGAGATTTGAACAAAATTGTTTCAAAATATTACATATATGTCTTAAAACGCAGACATCTAATTAATTTGTTACCTTCCTATTCACCATTAAGAGGAGAGGATGGGTTAGAATTCAAGCAACATTTAAATCTTACTATGTTTGTACATCCTACGTTTTTTGAATTATAAATTGTTAATGCACAAACACCGAAATTCTGGACAACACTGTGGTATAACCAAATTAGATTTTTTCGTGTCAACCAAGCCATCCGCAAGATAAAATATGAAAAAAATAGCAATTTGATGAACTAGTTTTGCTCATGCAGACGGTCCATTGCAGTAGTTATTCAAAATGGGGTCAAAAGAGGCCCAAGAACAGTTTTTCACGTTTTAAAAAGAATCTAGACTTTGTATATGAAAAATTGTTGTGCATAATTTGCTTTTTAATAGCAGTAAAATAAACCCAGTTGAATATCAATAAAATTGCAGATAAATTATTTATTGCAAAAAACAATCGTATTTTTTTTTCAATTCCTTATATCCTAAAAAACATTATTTAATGACACTCGACATAGTCCTTGGCGAGTACAATAACAGCGTGTTTAAGAAATAACAGAAAATTGATCAGTTTTTGTAATAATCGGTTTTTTCGAAAAGAAAACGATTTTGTAGATTTCCATTTACTCAGCTTCCTGAACACTTACCGAAACATTTTCGGGCTTGACATTTTCTTGAAGAGTTGTACAAACGTCTGCATTTAGTGCGCATTGTTAAATAATTGCAAATATGCGATAAATTGGCCGAAAAATCGAAAAAAAAAAATTAACCCCAGAATCTTCGATTGTCTTTTTAGTGTGAAATTGTATTGGAATGCCATCATCGCCAATCGACAGCTGTCAATTTTTTACAAGTTTGAAGAAAAAAAAATAATTCTAAGACCTTTTGCAGCTGAAATCTTTTTCTGTTTTCGGGAAATTGGTACTTTTTGAATTACCAATATTAAGGGCTGAAATTTGAACACATATTAGTTGAAGACTTACAGTTCAATATAAAAAATATTTCGCAATCATCTACGGCGTATTTTTTACTGTAAGCCAAACTATGTTGGGCTCCGTAAAATCATGTTCCCTTCGTACGCAGCAGTGCGCGTATTGGGAGAGAGACTTCGACTCAGCGGCTTTGCTAATGGACTCTGCATATCCTTTATATTATTTGTTCACTAGATGTAAAAACTTAATGATTATTACATAAATTATCAATCACAACTTTATGATCATTAGAAACTAAATAAATCATATTAATAATTACATCATACATTTTTTTTCTGTTTTATTGAAGTTTACTGTTATGTTAAGATACTTTAATGTCTCACGTGACTATGGAAATACATAAACAAAGAACTGTCATGGTTGACGGCCAAAAAAGTTTTGAGAACGGAAGTAGATTCTCTTCCGAAACGTTAACTACCTATAGTTTTCATTTTCAGTTTTTAGTTTATAACATTGTTCTAGTTGATATATTTTTAGGTGTGAGACTTTTTGAAACAGTCAAGTATTCAAGAACCAACCTCTGTCTGATCCGTTTGGCGCAGAGGTTTTTTCATTAAAATTTTTAAATATTTTTCAGTGGCAAAATACCCAATAAAAAGTAAGAAAATCTGAATATGCCACAAATAAACAATTACAGACAATATCAGTATACATACATGTTATTAGACGTACAAAAATAATTACACGTAATACAAAAAACATTACAAGAATTACTAAACGAGTATGATTAAGAAAATATTGTTATACAAGAAATATTTAAAAGTTCTGTACGAGGAATTCTGATACATACACAAATTTATTTATTTTCCGTCTTTTTATAGGTGATTGTTCTTCTTTACTACTATCATTTGAGGAACTTTCTGCAACTTTCTCATCATGGATAGTTTCATCGTCTGTTTCTATTTCAACCTATGCGACGTCTGGCTCCTCTATATCATCGTCAATTTTGTAAATTTCAACCCTTAAAATCGGTAATTAAAGAAGTACCGATTTTTTTAAGACAAAAAATATCTCAGCTGCAAAAGGACCTATAATACATTTATTTCTCATTAACCGTACTAAATGCACATGTTAATACAAACTTCAAGTAAATCGAATTCTACAAAATCGTAATTTTTCGAAAAAATCGAATATTGTAAGAACTGATCCATTTTTTGCTATTTTTTAATCATGCTCATATTGTACTCGCCAAGGACTATACTTTCAGCGAATTTTATTAAATAATCGTTTTTTCAGATATAAGCAATTGAAGATAATACGATTTTTAGCGGGTTTTTGCAATAAATGTTTTATTGCTAATAAAAAGTTTTACAAGTTTAGTACAACACTTTCTTTATACAAAGTCTAGATTTTTTTTTAAACGCGGAAAACTATTTTTGGGCCTCGCTTGACCCAGTTTTGGATACCTTCTACGATGAGCCGCCTAGCCTGTCCAAAACTAGTTCATCAAGTTCTACGGAATGTTCCCTATCTTTTCCATATTTTACCTTGGGGATGGTTCAGTTGGCAAAAAAACCTAGGGAAATGATTCAAACTAAAGTGCAACCATATCCCTGCATTTATACTAAAATTATATCATGGTCGAACTAATTCAACCAATCCCATTGTCCCTACCTAAACTCCATCTCGGTCCATCTAACCGTGTCCTAATAACCAATATAACAGATTATTTATTTATCTTACACAATATCTTTTATAAGGTGAGGAAATGTCCAAAATTTCATGCTTCAAAGATACTTTTGAATATTGCATGGAAAAGTTGCTTGCTACTGATTAGCTTGAATTTGTTGTTAAATATCGAAATTGTAACTTCATACAGCAAAACAGCTGCCGTAATTTCCATAGGTCACAATATAAGTCCAACTGATAACTATTTTTAAGGTAATAACAATATATTTATTCAACAAATATATATACACAATAAAATTATTTATTTCTTTCTTTTGCAACGCTGACAATATTTCATCTTAATTGATTTGCTCATATTTACAGTTTATTTAACAATAGATAACGATGATCACATTGCCCATCTTTATTTACTTTTTACAGACTTACCAATTAAACAAATAAAAATCATTACTTAGCACCATAAAATTATGCAATATATACTGCGCGCAATTAAAAACGGGCCACAGGAGTTCAAAGAGCACAGACTGATTGATAACAAATCGTTGAGGTTTAATGATGTATTGAATTCAATAAGTTATATTGTCCATTTATATTTAAAGAAGATAGTGGAGTGCCGAGAGCATTTTATAGTATGTCCCATTTTTAATTTAGATATAGGAAAAAAACTCGCAAAAAAGCTTAAGGGGACCGACCAGTTTATTTGCAAAAAAGGCCATAATGGTATTCGGCGTCTTTTATTATCATCCCATATAATTCCTAGCAAGTTAAGAACGTAGACCAATCCCACTGAATAAATATAATTGATTGAAATTTGTCCTACCGAATTGATGATTCGTTGAATGAGCAGGAGTTCCTCAAGGTAGCGCCTTAGGACCTCTTCCCTTTCTTATTCTTATAAATGATCTACACAGTCACTTAAAAGCAACGAATGTCCTCCATGTTGCTCAATTTGCTGATGATGTGGCAGTTGCGTCAACGGATGACAATGTACATGAGTTGTCGAGGAATGCAAACATGTGCACCTCACTAATGAATAGGTATTGCATCAAACTTGTACTAAAACTTAATGGGATAAAAATTCAAATGTCGATGTTTGCTAATAACACTCCTGATTATAGCTTATTAGTAAAAATTAATAATTTATCAATAGAAAACTATTAGGTATTATTATTGATTGTAATTTAAACTGGTTTGAACATATTGAAAATTTAACAAAAAAAATCAGTTAGATACTATGTCGTCTGGAAACTCCGTTCTTGTGTGAGTTTAGAACTACTTATTACTTAAAACTTACTACTTTGCACAGGTGCAGTCATTATTAAACTATGGCATTCTCTGCTGGGGTAACTTCAGTAGAGTAATGATCTATTCATCATACAAAAAAAAATAATTAGGACTATGTGATTCAAACGTTTACCCATTCATCTAGAGATTCGTTTGTTTTGCTTGGAATACTAACGTTTCCAGCTTTATATGTTTCATCATGTTGCTTGTTACTACATTTTGAAAAAAAAATGTAGTATAAGTTTTGCATTTTCCGGTGGACCATCGAAACCCGAAAAAAAACGTCGGATCGAAATGAAAGTCATATCTATCGACTCGAGAGCGAATTTAGAAAATTCCGTCCGTCGGTCAGTCGGTCTGTCTGTCTGTCTATTGGTCTGTCTGTCTGTCTGTCGGTCTGTCTGTCTGTCTGTCGGTCTGTTTGTTGGTCTATCTGTCACGCCCAGCCCCCCTAATCCGTTTTCGGATTTCGATAAGACTTGGGAGTTAATAGGACGTCTTAAGAAAACCTTAACGCCGGAAGCTCGGCTCCGTTCGGAAACCGGAAGTACCCGATATAGACGTTTGGAGTTTTTCAGGAAAAATTGAATAACTCGGTAACGGGTAGTCGGATCGAGATATTTCAAAAAAGAGATGGTACCGCTGGCAAAGCTCTACAAATAAGTATACCAGAGACATGTTGAAAAACAAATGAAAATTGAATTCTTTTGAAAAAAAACTGGTTTTCTCGAAATCGGGCTAGGAAGCACGACAACTGTCCTGAATATTGATCGATTTCGATGAGACTTGGTGGGATCAAAGGTATATGGCCACAAATGAAGCCTATTGCTGGCGGCCCGAATCTGTTGACCGCAAGTATTTTTTCCAGGGCCGAGTATGATTTTTCAAATAAATTAATAACTCCCGAACAGAAGGTCCGATTTTGATTTTCAAAAATGGCAATTGTAGGGCTCGATTAGGTCTATTAGCTGACGTTTGTGAGAAATTTGATAAATCAAAAGCAAATCTACAAATCCAGGAAAACTTGATTTTTTTGAAATAGAGTTTTTCTAAAAATTTAAAATAAAGGAGTTATTTACGATTTCACAGAATTATTTAAAAAAATATTACAAATTGATAAATTCTCCGTGCGATATAGATGCAAAAAAATAATGTAATGTTATATTCAAAATATCATCATTCATTTCCTTGTTTTCATTTACTAAATAAAAATAGAACCGATGCCCTTTCTGTGTTTCAAAATGTAGTTAGCCTTTACTTTAGTCGATGCAAAAAGAAAAAAAAGAAAAATATAACATGTCAAAATGTACTGAGTCATGTTTAAAAATGAATTATTATTTGTTTGCGTATAATTGTATTGAAACATTCTTTATAGGATTTTGCAAACAGCAGAAAAAATAACTATCTATAAAAGAAAAACTTTGTGTAGAAATATTAATGAAATCTTTGCATTCTTTCGATAACCTGAATTCTAGTTATGCTAGCAAATTAAAATCCTAAAATGAATTTGTCTAATTTCTTATTTGACAATTCTCATTCTAACACTAGCATCCACACGGTCCCCTACGGCCATGCAAAGATTTCATTAATATTTCTACACAAAGTTTTTCTTTTATAGATAGTTATTTTTTCTGCTGTTTGCAAAATCCTATAAAGAATGTTTCAGTACTGAGTCATCTTGCGACCCTCTGTTGAAAATGTACTTAATCATCCCAACAGGGATAAAAAGCATATCCAAATGTAGTTTTTTCAGCTTGTTTATTAAGTCTAATATTAATCGGTTAATCCAGTTTTCCGATTGAAATATACAATATGGCTTAAGACACACGAATGACATGTTATTGCTTAATCACGTATGCCTATTAATCTATCATCATCATCATCTATCATCATCAACCTAACATCTGCCTAATTATTTGAAAAAAAATAGCTGATTTAAAATTATCGAAATCAAAATTTACAAAAGCAATTTTCAGTCTGCAAGAATTTTTTAGTATTACCCTTCAACACTGGTGACAAATATTGTATCACTGTTTTATATTATTTTTGTGTATGTCGTATTTTTCTTACTCTTTTTACTTCTGAGCGAGTTTTACTATTTTATAACTATCACATTTACATAGATTTTATGTTGACTAGGTTATCCATATTTTTTGTTTGTAGCTTCCCGTAAACATAAACATCAACACCACTCATAGTAGACCACCCCCAAATCCAAAGCTTCTCATAGGCTGTCCGGAAGGGAGTTACACATTTAAAAAAACGCAGACAACATCCATTTCCCACCAACATTGCCAATGCCGACTGAGCTACCGTACCTAATAAAATCTTGTGACTAAGTTTTCATCTAATTATTTAAAACCATTATTCTACTCTATTTTATTGTGACGTTTTTTTATATACATACCGGGTGAGTCACGAATTGCGCTCGCCCCGATATTTCTTAAAACATTTGGAATAGAAAATTGAAATTTGGAAGGCTTATTACACGACTAAAATGCCATCTTTTCAATAAAAAATCAAGTTTGGTACACATTCGGTTTGACCGGAAATGCCCACAACTTTCGATTTTTAAATGGAACAGCCTATATATTTTTACATTTTTGGAATCTAGAGGAAATTTTGAATACAATACATCCATTTTGGTCACTTTTTGATAAACAATAAAAATTTTATTAAAAAATCTATTTCTGAATCCAGAGTGCTGTGGTGCCCAAAATATATTTTAGTTTGTGTGCTACGTTACTATAAAAATAAAAAGAGCAATATGATTGCATTACTTAATTCTCTAGAGGCGTTTAAAATTTTTAAATGTAATTTTTACCCACTAACTCGGTTTTTTTAAATGGGAATTTAATCGTTCACCAACATTTTTAAATACCTTATTTTCATACGAATCTAATGATACCAAAATTTTGAAAATCCGCTCAGAAATATTTGAGATTTCAGCCAAAATACAATGCAACCAAGCTTTTAGAAACATGCGGCTAATAGATAATAGATTGGGCTTTGGAAACTAAAATGGCACATTTCTGTGTAAATCTGGTAACCTAATAACATTGGAAAAATCATAGTAGCCATTGAATGTAATAAAACAATATCAGCTGTCAGACAGATACAAAATAAAGCATTGCGGAAATCTCTTTGAGTAAAAATTAAAGAAAATGAATAATTTTAGTAGAAATGAAAAGGTCGATATGTTACTGATATATGGAGAGCGTCTCAAAAATTCAACTGCAGCTGCAGAACTGTATCAGCAACGATATCCCAACAGACGTCATCCAAGCAGACACTTGTTTGCCAGAGTGGAACGAACAAGAATTAAGAAACGAACCCAATCAACAAGATGACCATCAAACATGTATTGTAAGTGAGGACAAAGAAATTGATGTATTAGGATTTGTGATGGTACACCCAACAACATCAACAAGGGAATTGTCAATGGAATGCGACATTAGTCAGTGTTCGGTTTGCAGAATTTTAAAGAAACATAAGTTTCGGTCTTATAAATACCAAATACACCAACATTTTTATGGAGATGATAACGACAGGAGGCTAGTATATTGCAACTGGTTCTTAAATGCAGTACAACAAAACTCAGGTTTTCCTTTTCATATTTTATATTCATATGAAAACAGTTTTACGAACCAAGGTATGTTTAACAGAAATAATACTAGGTACTGGGCTCAAGAAAATCCGAGGTTGGTAGGGCGGGGGAATATTCAGAAAATATTTGGGTTTAACTGTTGGCTTGGAGTACTTGGAGATCGAATAATTGGACCCATATTTTTTTATGGAACACTTACTGGCGAACGATATTTATTCTTTTTACAAAACCAGACAGCAGAATTTCTGGACTTACTTCCTCTTACCTATTTACAAAATCTGTTTTTCCAACAAGATGGTGCTCCCCCACATAATTCCAGAAGAGTGATGGAATATTTAAACAACTTGCATGGTGAACGCCTTATCGCAAATCAAGGTCATATCAGGTGGCCTCCTCACCTGACTTAACACCCCTCGACTATTATGTATGGGGCACTCTCAAAAATAAAGTTTATAAAACTTCTTCAAATACCCGTGAAGAGCTGCAAAATAAAGTTGTACGGGCTCTTAATGAAATAACGCCGGCTGAATTGCGTAGAGCCATTCAAGCAACTGCACGCAGAGCCGAATTGTGTATAGAAAAAAATGGTGGATATTTTGAACAATATCTATAAATGTCAATTTATGGTTTAATTATATTAATTATTTTAAAGATACCTACTGTTACCGAGTTTAAGTTTAATTGTTCAAACGGAATTGATTTTTATTTATTATAGGTCCGATATTTATGTTCATTTAAATAAAACTCTGAAAACCGAACTGATGTCGCATTCTATTACAAATGTCCTTGTGGATGTAATTGTGTTTACCTCCACATACCTAAGGTAAACTTAATTGTAACGTTCTTTGTGCTCACAATTATTAAATGTTTGATAGCTCAAGATTGCCTATAACTACACGAATCTGTCTGACAGCTGATATTGTTTTAATACATTCAGTGGCTACTATGATTTTTCCAATGGTATTAGGTTACCAGATTTACACAGAAATGTGCCATTTTAGTTTCCAAAGCCCACTAATCTATTATCTATTAGCCGCATGTTTGTAAAAGCTCGGTTGCATTGTATTTTGGCTGAAATCTCAAATATTTCTGTGCGGATTTTCAAAATTTTGGTATCATTAGATTCTTATGAAAATGAGGTATTTAAAAATGTTGGTGAACGATTAAATTCCCATTTAAAAAAACCGAGTTAGTGGGTAAAAATCCCATTTAAAAATTTTAAACGCCTCTAGAGAATTAAGTAATTCAATCATATTGCTCTTTTTATTTTTATAGTAACGTAGCACACAAACTAAAATATATTTTGGGCACCACAGCACTCTGGATTCAGAAATAGATTTTTTAATAAAATTTTGAATGTTTATCAAAAAATGAACAAAATAGATATATTGTATTTAAAATTTCCTCTAGATTACAAAAATGTAAAAATATATAGGGTGTTCCATTTAAAAATCGAAAGTTGTGGGCATTTCCGGTCAAACCGGATGTGCACCAAACTTGATTTTTTATTGAAAAGATGGAATTTTAGTCGTGTTAAAGGCCTCCTAATTTCAATTTTTTATTCCGAATATTTTAGGAAATATCGGGGCGAGCGCAATTCGTGACTCACCCGGTATAATGCATGTTTACTTAAATAAAGAGTGTTATTATTATTAATATGATTATCGGTTAACGTGAAGTGGAGAACTGTTTCTTTGTCTTGAAAGTTTAATAAAAGAATTTGTTAAATTTTCCACTCCATTGTTGAAATAAATAGTTTATCTTGAAATGTAACAGTAAAACTAATGTTTACAAAAAAAAACGATTGTTAAAAAGAACATCGTGATACGATGAAAATTAAGGGTGATGAAACGGTTTCAAATTGGTAGAGTTCTGTTATGAGTGAACCTACAATTCCGACAGCATAGAAATGGTCAATAATTCGAGGCTAAGGAATATAAAACGATGTCATTAATACCCAAAATGATTTTCTCCAGACTGGTTCGTTTTTAACTGTGCGCAATTCACATCTAACTATTTTAATTTTTGGTATCACTCTCTTATCTTGACCAATATGATTACATTCATCTGGTAGTTAATTTATCCGCCTCACTACTTTCTAACAACTTCTCGAATTCGTCATCTGCATTCTTTAGGTCTTCTGCATTTAGGATTATATCTTCGTTAGCCAAAGCTGGATCAACGACAATTTTGTCAATTTCTTCTTCAATTGTGGTTATTTTTCTGTTTGAATCCTCTGAATCTGGAAGACAAACACAAAATATTTAAAAATGAATTATTATTTGTTTGTATTGAAATATAATTTAATGCTTGCATCTTATGGTAATATTTTTGATTAAAATTGTTTAGTTTCAATTCCCATTTTGAGTCTAATTCTGCTAGTAATCGATTTTAATTACAGCTTTTTTAAAATTCTACTCTAACTACGATTTCAGATTGATTTGAATGTATATTAAGTTCTAAACTTGATCCGCTTGACCCAGTTAATTCAAGAGATCCGTTTTTATCTATTTCAAGGAATGTACCTGAGATGCTACAATTGCAAACTAAGAAGACATTCTTTTTAAATCTCCTCAATGAAATGATTTAGGAGGTAAATGGTTTCTACTAAACCATTTCTAGTGCTGAAGCCAAATGACCTTGATTTAGGTATTGGTCAGACACGAACTAATTTATCAACATTAGTTATTATGTATTCGAGGTAAAGCATCACTTACCATTGGTATCATTGGTACCATTGGTAGAGGGTTTCTGAGAATTTTCTTGTGACTCTACCTTCTGCACTTTATGGTTACCTTGATCTAAAATTAGAGGAAAAGCATTAATTTTACTTTAATGTGCACTTCTTCGATGTCACTAACTCCAAAGAATTGTTAAAAGAGATGCCTATCAGTTTGTTACGATTATTGACATTTTAAGAATACCTCGAGATAACTCGAAGTAATTGAGTACACACCTAATGCAAAGGCTGTCCAACAGTGAACAAAAGCACTTGTGAAGACATTTAGAATGAAAAAAGTTGTTAAATGTACGCATATTTTGCTCTCATAAATATTTTATTAATACTATTACTATTAGAAATGCGTGGTAATCTTACCCAAAGTAGCCGTGGAATAAGATACATCTGACGTTGTGACACCTTGCACATTAGCAATGTTCTCGTTTTCCGAAACATTCTTACGTTCAGCTGTTAAAAAATTCACATTTATTTCTTCTACACCATCAATTGTTGCAACATTTTCTTTAGTAATATTCGTGTCTTGTTTGATAGTATCTATAATAAAGAATTAACTAATCATATATATACAGTAAGAGGGGGTGATTCCTAGAAAAATAAATATTAATTATAGTTTTATAGTATAGTATAGTATAGTATAGTATAGTATAGTATAGTATAGTATAGTATAGTATAGTATTAAGTTACTGGAATTATGGCCTATTCAATCACCAGATTTTAATACCCTGAATTTTTTTTTGAATATACGTAAAATCGATAGTTTATTTACTACTTCCTTTGCATATGAATGAGATCTAGGAATCTAGATTATCGATGCGTATGCAAGAATATGAAACAGGCCTGATGTAGAGTTTGTTTTAAACGAGTAGATTGTTTAGATTGTAGATTGTATAGGGGGTTGTTCGGCTCTTTCAGCGCTTCCTTACATCGACCTTTTGTGAATTACCCTACAATTAGTTGTTGCCCAGGACTCCCAAGCTTTTTACATCGCTTGTGATTCTCCTGGAGGCTACTTTCCCTATGTGTTTAGGCGTTAATTCCACCTTTTCTAGGTACTTTAGCCCAGTGAGGACTTCTTCCATTCGCAAAGAATATGTTCCATAGTCTCTATTGCAGTATCATAGTATCTGCACATATAATTTTTTGCCTTGCCCATATTCTTAAGATGATATCTCAAGGGGAAATGGCCCATCAAGATGTCTGTAATCAGCCTTAAGTTGGGCTTTTTGAGTTTGAGCAGTTGTTTGTCGAATAAGTGATGAACTTCTTCGCTCGTCTTTTCACCAGTAGGACTCTCTCTGTTCCTTTTCCCATTTTTGGATCTCCTGCCTTATGTGTCTCTTGGATAAACCACAAAACGGTTGGAGCACAAAAAATGGGGCTTCAGCACTTTTTTTGCAGGAGCGTCGACTATTTCTTCTATTTCCTCATACCCTGGCTCCCACATTAAGGTAACCTTGTTTTTTGTCAGTTGCTTCAAGGATTGTTTGTATTCCCAGGCAAATTCCTGGCACATAGATCTATAGCATGGATTTCTGCTTGGAAGATGGTTAGGGTCTTGCCTAGGACTCTGGATAGCCTCAATTAGGCCCCGCTACACCCACGCTGACCCCTTCAGTCGCCTTCGATCCATTTGTATACCAGATAAGCGACCCCCTCTCCGACTGAAGGGCTTCAACTCTGCTCATGTGACGATTCTCAATTAGCACATCAAGCGGACAGTCAAAGTCCCGCTTGATTGGCATCGAGTAGGTTCGGTCGTGGATTCCAATTGAATCCTTAAGTGACCAACCAGATCGCCTGGTTTGAAAGATACCAGCTGCAGCATTAGGGCACTGAGTGCTGCCTCCTTCTTTACGTATATCTGTGGAGGAAGTAAGTCTAGCATTGCCTCCATAGCTGCTGTGGGACCGGAGCACATCGCTCCTGTATTCCCTAAGCAGGCAAAGAATTGCAACTTCTGCAACTCAGTTTTTGCCCACCACACATATGATGCATAGGTTACCATGGGTCCCACAACCGAACGATAAGACCAGAAGATCATTTTCGGTTTTAGACCCCCAAGTCTTACCAAACAGCCCCACGTCCAAATAGCCGCAGTGGCTTTGGTGAATGATCTTTCTAAATGTGGTTCCAGGTGAGTCTTTGATCTTTGGGATATAATACCATTTAAGTCGCGATTCTTACAAGCAATGTTCAAGTTACAGTAACAACTTACCCGATGAAGCTGTGGAATATTTCACGTCAACCTCTTCTATTCCTTTTATATCGGCGATATTTTCATTATCCACGATATTTGTACTTTCTGCTGTTGAGTAGCTAACTGCAATTTCATTCACTTTTGTAGGGGTTTCTTTATACGTCCTGTTAGAGAGTTGTTCAATATTATCTGTAAAACAGGAGAGACAAGAGAAACTTCAAATAAACGCTTAGGAAATAATTTAAATTTACAACTTCCATACCTTTTAGGTTTCCAGTGCTTTGATTCTCAGTATCTGCTGTTGACTTACTCACATTTACTTTTTCGTTTTCTGTACTACTTTCGTTATCCGCAATATCGGAATCCTTAACATCATCTGAAATAAAGAAAATATTAAATGGTATTCTTAAAAGTTGAGAATCCTAGTGATGTAGGTAATCAAAAGAGGTGAAAACGAGAGTCGATGTTTCATCTTTATTAAATACATCAGAGCAATTTAATTTAGGTGTCCCTTGTATAATATGATGTAATAAATAGTGACCGCCCAATGTCCGGAAAAAAATGTTAAAACAATTTTTTTTAAATCATCTTTCTACTTTGGATCAAATTATTCTTTAAATATTTTTCAGTTCAACTTCAGAATTAATAAAACAGCAGGTCAAATCGTTCAATTCATTATGATTGATATAGTTGATGGTTTGGTAAAAAGTAAGCATACATTGTTAATGGTTTATGATTAATCTATATCCTTTGACTGTGTCCCTCATGCTAAAATTGAAAGGTAAGGAATAAGAGTTTACCTCTATCTTTATTAAGGAATCACCTCTTAAATCGAAAACGAGAAAATACTTCATCAACTATAAATGTCGTTAACCGTGATGTGCCTCAAGGCTCTGTCTTGGGCCCACTAATTTTTATATTTTATACCAATGATTTTATAAATTTTACGCCAATATAAGGAGTACTATTGTTTAGTAACATGCCATAAAAAATCGATAAAGGTATTTACACAGAACTTCCCTCGTTATTTGTGCATGGCGCTCACTCTATAAAATTATTAATTACGAAATGACATTAAGAATAATAATCGGAATATATTTATTGCTATTATTACAAAGAAAACCTGATAACTTTTGGTCAAATAAATATACAGAGTGCTCATCCAACAGCGAAAGTTCAATACTAAATAACAGGTGCCAAATATGGAAGGCTTGCGCAAATACCTTTACAAATGTCCACCATGACTGAATTATTTCTTGGGATGACCACCCTGTACATTTTTCAATGAAAGTATAATAGATGCATATGCTAAATGTTCTTGCCATCCGTCACATTTCAATCCCACATTCACGTAATGGAATGGAAGTATAGTGGTGGTTAAAAAATTTCATTTTTTTTTAATTTTTCAAAAATGTTGGTAAAAAAATACGCATATTAAGTTCGTAGCTCTGCGTCATAATGTGATCGAAGAAATGAAAAAGATTACCAAATGTGGCTGTGTTGTAGTTTACATTGACCTCCTCAGTACCTCCCACGGTGGCAACGTTTTCATTTTTTGAAATATTTGTAGTCTCAGTTGTTGAATATTTAACATCTACTTCCTCGGCGGCCTCGATGGCGGCTATTATTTCTTGAACCGTATGTGTAGGCTCCTGTTTAGGTTCATCTATAACAAGCAACAAATTAATTTCAAAAGGTTCAATATGCAATAGAAAGAATATTTTTACCATTAGTAGCTATGGAGTATGTAGCCTCAAACACCCTAGCATTTTCAAATTTATTTTCTGCTTCTCCCTGCGTTCTAATACTTTCTGTTTCTTGTCCTACATAACCTTGAGAGATAAACAATTAAAATATATATACAGAGTGGCGCAGCCCGTATGAACACTCTTCTAACTTTCGAATGCGCGAGTGGATTATTTTCAAATTTGGTATAATATGAGATAAAGTTTCCAATTGTGTGATGTGGCGATCCAAAATGGCCGACTTCCGATCTCGATACAATTTACAGGAAAATAACATTTCTGCAACCTCTACATGTTTCGATCCTGCTGGCCAAAATACGTATGGTCTAACCCCCAGATATTATTATGGTTATCAAAAAACACTAACTTTTAGTTTTAATCATACTTGGTCACAATAATAATTCTGATTTTTAATAAAGAAAGTCCGCAAGCACCTGTAAAATATTTCTTTTCATACTAAGATTAAACCGACTTGTGGCGCAGTACTTACGTGTTAGGCTTGCTACCACGGAGTTCCGGGTTCGAATCCTGACCAGAGTATGCATGTTTAGTGGTCTTTTACTCTTTATCAAATAGGTGTGAAAAATTAAACCTACTACTATATCAGAGAGAAAGTAAGCAGTATGCATATCATATGGTAATTAATTTAAAGGCCTAAACAGGTTTTCCAATAGGACGTCTATTGATTGAGAACTACACCAGCGTGCCTGTCTCAGGTTTTCCATTAGGACGTCTGTGTGAAAAAAGTTGTTTATTGGAAAAGTAATATTGTTGAATGATTCAAAACTAAATCGTGTTTAATCTTAGTAGGTATTTGGGAAGATAATATTTTACAGATCTATCTTTAACAGTGTTGACCAAATCGTGGCTATTGATTAAAATTTCAAATTTTAAAAAACAAATTTTTTGAAAATTAAAATAATATGTGAATGTTGGATTATATTATTTTGGCCAGTAAGAATCAAGTTGTATTCTGCCCAAACCAGAAGTTGACAATTTTGACTCTACATTACCAAATTAAAATTTCTATCTCATATTACTACATCGAATTTGAAAATACTTGTTTCACCCATTCAAAATTTACAAGAGTGCCTATGGGCTGCGCCACTTGTTATATTCAGGGTGCTGACGAATTTTTGTTTCAAACTATTTCCTCAATAAAATGTTACTTAGGGATAATAAGAAGCAGCTTTACCATTCTTAATTTAAAGGAAGTAAAAAATTTGTCCTCGAAAATATTCGCTTAGAGCTACTATAGAACAATACAATACCATACCCAAATTAGGAGTAGAATAACTGAATGTATATTCATTAACACGTTTTTCTTCCTCATCATCATCCTCGGTATCACTCTCGTCACCAGAGTCCCCATAATTGTCTTCAACCCTACGGAAATTCTCACCAGTGGTTTGCGTTCCAGATTTGTTTAACTCGTTAACACTATTAGTCCTATTTATATCAACACGATTCAATAGTCCAGTATAGTTCATATAACTCCCCGACACTGACCGTTTAAGTCGCAAATTACCCAGATTTCTCTCAGTATAGGGAAAATTGGAGTCACTTGCAGACCCCCCAAACAAAGACTGGCCCAAGTTATTCTTGGGGTCTGTAACAATTTCCAGCCCCTTTGAGTTTTCCTCGGATTTTTTCTCAAATAGGCTCCTCAGTTTTAGCACTGAAACACTTCCAGGTTCTGTTCCTTCCAGAGATTGTTCTTCGATTTCTTGCTCCTCCTTAGGGGGGTCCTGTTTGATGCCATTGGAGGTCACAGGTTTGGTTACTTTAAAGTTGTACTCGGACTTGAACGTTGTCTCTGCTTTTGGTGGAGCATCAGATATAATATCGGTTTTTTCCATGAAATTCTCCTTCAACTTTTTCACTGAGACGAAAGGTGTCTCGTAGTCGGATATCTCAATATTTTTTGTGCTTCCGGAGTGCGGGGCAGGCTTATGCTTTGGAGCATCACTAGTATTCTTAGACTTGACGTCAGTTGTGCCATTTTCCTTAACATAAGAGGAATATGGGGTGTATTTGTACTGGTTAGAATCTGGAGAGAGCACTGTATTTACATTGGAGGGCAATTTTTGATTCAGGAAGGAAACCAGTGTTTGTGTTTTCGATATTAACCGTTTCCTCCTCGCTGTGGCGTCTTCAACATCACTCTCGATATTAACGATGCTGGTTAGAATGTTGAAGAGCTGCTCTTGGAAAGCCACGTGCTTGGCCTTGTTGTACACCTCGTAGAAGTTGAGGTTGGTTTCGATTTTCCTTAGAGCTTTTTCTATGTCGTCAAGGTTGTTAAATTCACTTAGTTGTACTACTACGTTTTTCGCCAAGACGTTTCCAACGGACCTTGCCCTGGGTCGAGAAAATTCCACTCTGTCCTGGCTACTCCTGCTTTCGTAGGCAGATATAAGGTCGCGTACCTTTATGCTGGAGACGAAATCTGTGGTTTCAGCCATGGTCTAAAACAATACATTATTTATTATAACATCAATGCAGCGAATCATCGTTAATAAATATGGTAATATACAGGATGTATTCAAAATAACTATGTTGGAACCTACTAAGCTAAAAGTAGGGTAAGAATCTTTGATTGCATATAATGCAATTATATCTCTAATTCATAATTCTTAGAGCGTAAATCCCACATTTCTGCTGAGAAAAAATAGCTGTGCTAAATACAGAACCATTTAAAAGGTCAACTCATATGAAATCCAAATCACTATTCGAAAAATGTAAAAATTTTATTTTGAAACTTAAATATGTACAGTCCAAATCGCGAGTGTTGTCGTTCACGTACTTATCAAAGATATGTTTCTTATCAGCGTAACTACTAGCGCATTGTTATGAAAATAACAGAATGTGACGTCTGATGGGGATACGACACGTTCCAGGCTTACGATGGGTTTTAAACATGAATACAATCATTTGTTACAGCCGCAACCGACGTTCAGCATCCTATCAGTTAAGTAGCGTGCAGTTGACGCTTTTGTCAAATTTTCTATTTCCTCTCATTATGTGTATAAATGTGTAGTGTTTCTTTTTGTGGTATTTTAAGCATCCTGTAATAGGCCCGTTCATAATTTTTTTTTATAAATCGAAAGTAGAACACTTTTTAAGACAATTTTCAAATTTCAAGTTTTTATTCGAACGTTTAAGCCCTTACATAAATTACCAAAGTTGGCACGCGCGAAAATGGAGCGGAGCTTCGCGTGACGTCACTTTACATATGCTGATCGGGTGATGGTCGAATTTTTTACTTTAACATTGAATATCTAAGGACTGGATATACTTATGAAGCTGAAATTTTAACAGTTTTTCTAGATGATACACTATTGTAAATGTATGTAAATTGTTGTGTATATAATTTGTATGTGCTCTAGTTTTACTGTTTGTAAAGAAACTAATCTCAAAATGCTCGGCAAAAGACTGAATGCAGTAGCCAGAGACATGATGGTGAAATTAGTTAAGTACTTTAATCAAGAGAAATGCAATGAAGGTCCTCTTTTAATTTTAATGCGTTGGTTATTTGTATCCGGACGGTGCAACGGATTTGTAAGGAACCCCGTAAAGAGCAGGACGCCCCAAATACTACTGTGGCAAGATATGGACCCAGAAAACTAAGGACTTGGTGGAGGCAGGGAAGATGGATGTGATGGATACAATTTATAATATGTACTCCGAAAGTAAGTCTGTGGCGTTGTTGATTTTGTAGTTTTTAATAGTTAGTCTATCCAACCGCTGAAGTCCTGAATAACTTGTATTTTGTTTATAATGAGATAAATATGAAATTGTTATGTAAAGGAATATCTTAGTTCTGTTCAAAGTTTCTATGGTGATAAATATGTAGTCTTAGGGAATATTACCCCCTGTTCTTTTTATTTGAGATAAATATTGAAATGTAGGGAATAGCACCCCCCCGCTTTTCAAAATTCCGACCGAGACAGATATTCAATTTTGAGGAATATCACCCCCCCCCTCCGCTTTTGAAAATGTCGACTGAGATAAATATTCAATTCAAGGGAATGGTATCCTCTCGCTCTTCAAAATTTCAATCGAAACAATATTCAATCCGAAGGAATACTCCACTCCGCTCTTCTAAATTTTGATAGAGATAAATAGTTTATCACTATGAATGTCACCGTGGGTGTCGTATGTTACAACACCCCGGGCCCCGATTTTCTCTCGACGGCCATGCATGAACGACAACATAAGTGATTTAAACTGTATTTTTGTAAATCGATGTGTCCGAAGACAGTACATAAATACTTTTCTGCGCTAACCACATGGGCATCTTCAGGAGATAATTGAGGTTTTATCATCTCCTGATGCTAGTATGACTTGTATGACTTGTTCTTTTATTTATTTATTTATGTACTGAAAATATCTACAGGATAGAACCCCAAATGTTAAGACAATACAATGCCATATTGTATAGAGAAGAGAAGATTAACAATGTATATTATAAAATATCACAGATATAAATTAAAGACAAAAGACAGAAACAAAAAGGTAAAAACGTACTTAGCTAGATTATTACTAACAGATACACAATTAAAAAGTTTCGTAAATGAACAAAAGTAAACATCAATATTAGTCCAATAATTAAAAATATTTCAATAACAAAAAAATGTTATCTGAGATTTTCCTTTAGTAACTGTTAGTGGAGGGATTAAACTTCACAATACCACGAAAATTAGTTCTGAGGGTGCCCGCAACCCCCCCAAAAAACCACCTCTTAGGTGAAAAAAGCCTTGTTTTACTGATAACTCGTTAACCGAGATAAAAAAAAAAGATCATAAAAAAGGAAGCTTGACTAATGGCCTAAAAAAAAAGTCCTCTTGTAATTTTCTTGTATATGCCATGGTTTTCGAGAAGATCGATATTGACAAAAAACACAAAATTTGTATTTTTATGTGCGCGAATTTTCGTTTATTTGAAATTTTTTGCGCGCGGCCTATAGATAAAATTGAATTGCTCGAGAACCAAATAAGCTAGGAAGAAAAATCAAAATGGGTTTTAAAGGGGATATAAAATACACTCTTGTGTTGCCATTTTTGATGGCTATTGGTGTTTATTAGTATATAAAAATAACAATATAATATAGTTATCTCTTGATTTTTTGTGCATCTAACTATTCACAGGCCCATAAAAAATAACTGACTTTAATATAAGTTATAAATGAATTGTCTTTTAGTTCAAGGTAGTACTTCATTGCAGAAAAAGTTAATAATTTACCCTTTGATATCCTAAATTTTACAGTTTTGGCGAATTTGATTGAACTTTGATTTTAACCTTTTGAGGAGTTTAATAAACTGTTGACCTACAATGAGGAGGGGAAACAATTTTTGCTGCAGGTTATTGAAGCAAACGAAAAAGCGGTCCCTACTGAAACAACCAAAAACACAGTAGTGAATGTGGTTTCGGATTAGATATAATATTCTCTATTGTAAATTTACATTATAATCTACTTGTTAATAAAAAAAAATCAACAAAATTTGTTTCAATACAAAAGACGTATATTACATGAATTCCTGAAAAACTGTATCTTAAAGCTCTTTGAGCACTGTCTTTCACTTGGAGTAGGAAGCTAAAATTTTGCCAAAAAAATATTGTGGTTAAGTCTAAAGAACTGGACGGTGCCTAGGAATCCAAGAAAAAAACTGTTTTTGTCCCATAACATTGTGAACCACACTAATGGCTATTGTAATCTGAATAAAAATGTTTTGCATAGAGCAAATCTTTATTTCTCGTATTAAACCCAGAAACTCTAAAATTAATTGCGAAATTTCTGAGGAATCTGTTTTATTATTTATTTATTGCATACACTGTTCAACAGGTAAGATACCCAATTACAGAACAGGAATAAAGGCATACAAAGCATTAATTACATAATATACAACATAGAAAGAAAGTAAAATTAACAAAAAAATTACTTAAATGTACGAACTATGAATAACTAATGATACGAAGAAAGAGAAAATTATTGATAGTATTAAAACCAAATTGTATCATTTTAAGACATCTTTCCTTAATAGACGTCATACCCAGCAACTAAAGTCTCTCTTTATATGAAAAATTGGTTTTATCAATATGTAACTTAAAATGAAATTTACCATTTTCTTTTGCACACTTTCGAGTCTGTCAATCAGATTGATAGTGTGACTTCCAGACAATAGAGCAATATTCTAATACTGATCTAACAAGTGAATTAAATATATTTAAGATGCAATATATATAATACAGACGGTTTACTCGCTTTAAAACGTTCTCAATATGCAAGTGATATCTTAACCCAGCATCCAAAGTAATGTCCAGATCACAAATAGAATCTACTCTAACAAGTTTATTTGTACAGAATAATCAAACAGGATGTTACTTTTCTTCTTAGAGAATGTTATTTTCTTACATTAACTTATATTGACTTAAAAACAATTTTAACATTGGAAATGTTTATGTTTTCGTATATGGGGTAGAGTTACCAATTTTTGTTCAAGGTCAAAGGACAGCGGTGTCGCGGCAGAGTAGAGAGAAGATCAGTAGGCTCACTTACTCTTGAGATTTGTTGTAATCGATTTTATTTTGTATGAATCCACTGCGCATCCGAAATTTGTACGCTCATCTGCATATACACTGCTCGAGCTAGAAAATGCTAATAAACTGGCCAACACTTACAATGACACTAAATTATTTTTGTTGGAAGATATCCTTGGCAGATGATTTATTTTGAGTTTGAATTTAATGTTTACTGATTAATCAATAAGTAGCGATTTAAAATTTGACCTGCCTGTACTTAAATTTATTACATAACATCCGCCTCTGACGTCACAGACTGAAAATGTATGACTTTATATTATTCAAGCAAAAATTTGTACACGTCTGCCGAAAAGGTCGCGCTACTATCGATTAGGCTGCTGCGCTTGCCAATTACATTACCTACCATGCCGGGAGATTACCTAAAAGTTATACAGCGATGCTGAGGGTAGAACACAAAAGTGTGCAGTTTGCTACAAATAGGTGCCTGCTTGCAAATAAACGATGTGTTAGAATTGCAACTGACAGATATAGGTTGTCTGTTATACAAATTGAGTGACAATAATAATATCTCTTTATTTCAAAGTAATGTGTCGCGGACGACTGAGACCATCATATGCAACGCCTGATATTCGCAAATGTAATATGGGTTGCATATATGACAGGGGGTCAAGTTAACAGTTTTCATTTAAGGTGGAAATACAGCGGTGTAGTGGATCCTGCTATTTCCGGACGAAGCGAAGCCGAGTCCGGAAAAAGTTGCAAAAAAAAAACTTTATGTTTTATGTACGGTGTTATAATTTCCAATATCCCCCGATGATTGCAAGGATTGCGAGATCTGTGAATTTTTTAAATGCCAATCACAAAAGCTGTCAATATCACACTGCAACCTTTCAGCATCACTTATGATATTAACAACTTCAAATCATCGCGCCTGAGAGAAAAGTAGAATTTTCGCACCCACATTGTATTACACGTTGTTAAGAAAAAGTGAAAAGATGACCACCTTGTGGAACTCCGGAAGTCACATTATTATCTCTTGATTTATTTTGCCCTATTTTTAAAATTTGAGTTCTGTCCGTTAGGTATAATTTTATACACTGCAGTAAGGTACAATAATTAATACCATATAATAAGAGTTTTTAAAGAAGAATACTTCAAAGACCTTTTTATATCAGTATAAATTGCATCAACTTGGGAAGCATTCTTAAATGCTTCATGTATGAGTGATGTGTATAGGAAAAGATTAGTGTTTCTTTCAACTTGATGAATTTAAAGCCTAAATATTGAATTGTTAATATCCACCTGTGTGTATATTTTTTTATTTTTAATGTGATGGGTGAGTTATATATTTCGGTCGTTCCCAATATTTTACAAACTTTCAATATATGCCACCACATTCCAAAATAATGATAATTAAGCACAAGAAATTGATATGCTTGGAATAGCACTGTCGAGGTCAATAAATCAATTATACGTAGACGTCGCGGGGAACCCATTTAGCAATGCTTCTAGGAATGGCAATTAAGAAAAACCTTGTTGACTGCCAGACGTCAAAACAGTAGGAAGTAATAGTAGTTAGTATTCTAATTAAGCTAATTATATCTGTTTGATTTAATCAAATAGGTATATTTATTTTCAACATTTTACTAATAAAGTCTTTTACACATAAAAATGTTTTGAAATACTACTTTGACATTCCTGTTATTGATTAGATTTTGATTCTTTTCTTTGAAATTATTCCAGTTTAATTGTTAATAATATTTAAATATAGGTGATTACACGTTCTCTGAATTAGTAGATGTAGTTTTGACTTTGGGAGAATGTTTTGGCAATGCTGGTACAGCTGTAAAATGTTTTGAAGATAAATTCCCGAACAGAGATATTCCTGATGCCAAAACTTTTTTAAGTACAGAACGACGACTTAGAGAAACAGGAATTCTTCAAGTGAAAGACAGAGGCACTGGCCGTCCAAGAAACGCAACAACTGTTGACGTTGAAGAAGAAATCAATATTGTAGTGGAAGATCCTACGATAAGTACCAGAAGATTAGGCTTAAGAATATATCTCACCAAAGGGCTTCAAGAGTACTACATGACTAACAATTGCAACCGTTCCATTACCGAAAACTGAAGAATTAGTACCTGAGGATATGCCAATAAGAGTTGATTTTTGTGAATTGTTGCTTGATCGAACGCAAAATACTTCAGTTTTTTTAAGTAAAATACTTTTTCCTAACGATGATACATTCACATGACAAGGCGTGTTTAATTCTCGCAATATGCATTTTTGGACTAAGGAAAATCCTAATACAAAAATATAAACCCATTTTCAACATAATTTCAAAATAAATGTATGGGCGGTAACTCTAGGGAATCAGTTTGTTGAATACCATATATTTCCCGGAAATTTAAATGGCGATATGTATTATGATTTTTTTGGAAAACACCTTACATGAAATATTAGGTAATTTTTGCATTGATATCAGAACGTGTATAAAATGATTACACAACCACTATTCTAATAAATGGATTGGCAGGGGTGTAGATAAACCGATTAAGTGGCCTGCTCGGTCTCCTAACCTAACGCCCCTTGATTTCACTATGTGCAGTTATCTAAATTCATGAGTTTATATTTCTCCAATTTACACGATTGAACAGTTGATAGAAAAAATCGATCAAGAGTTTACAATGTTACAGAATGATGAAGGAATTTGACAAGGTGTTCAATATTCCTTTAAAATGACATAGATTGTGCATAACGGAAAATAAAAGACATTTCGAACAGTTTTTGTAATTGATAATTTTCTACGTTTAATAATATGTCAAAGTATTCTTTATATGTAAAAGAATTTATTAATAAAATGTTGTAAATGTTCGTTGTTTTTTTAAACACAAATTACTCAAGAACTATAAGTACGATGACATAATCGTTTAGTTTTTTAAATTTATTGTATTTTCCCAATTTGAACAATGATGAAATTTACTATTAATATTTTTATTATCAGCGATTTACCTAGAGAGGATTAACTGATAAATTTAGAGAATCCACTGAAAATAGTCTGTACATAAGTAAATTAGTTTAAAATGTAAATCTCCTGATAAACAAACATTACAAGCATGACGTATTGGGTTATTTGTTAATATCTATTAAGCGGTCAAGAGCCAGTACAATACAGGGTGTGAAAATGTCTCTTTATGAATATTTTCGAAGCGTCTAAAGATAAACAAATGATAACTTACACAGGAATGTAACTTTATATGCTTTTTAAGAAAAAATGACAACTATGTACGAAAATCATTCAGCTGCGTGCGCAAGCTGTGCATGTTTCCAAAAACAAACTTTTTCGGATTCTGACAAAAGACCACAGAAAAGCTTTTCGAATGCAGCCAGTCCAAAGCCTTTAACCAGGTGATCTCGAAAGGCGTATCAATTTTTGTAATTGATTTATAAATGCCTTGGAACAAGATCCCGATTTCGGAAGTAAAATTCTTTGGACTGATGAAGCTACCTTTAACCATAATAAATGGGTTAATTTTAATAATCTAAGAATCTGGGCTCATCAGAATCCTCATATAATTAGCCCTAGGGCATTTCAACAGGAGTTTAGCGTTAATGTATGGTGTGGTGTTATAAACGGGACTTTTTGTGGGCCCCACATCCTTCCTCCGCGTTTAATTAGACCATTATTTAATAATTTTTTAAATAACCATTTTTTCAATATCTCGAGGATATTTCTCTTAATTTAAGAAACGAATGCTGGTCTCAAATGGACGGAGCTCCTGCACATTTTGCTTTTGAGAACCGTTTGTGGGTAAACAATAATTATCCTTAACTGTGGATCGGTCGATTGGGTGCAAGAGCCTGGCCACCCCGTTCACCGGATTTAACTCCAGTTGATTCTGTGTCTGGGGCTATTTAAAGGACAAAGTCTACGCAATCCCTGTAAACACGAGAGATGAGTTAATAGAAAGAATTATCGAAGAATGTGAAAATTTGCGGCCTAATCCTGATTTCATTCGTAAAGCTACACACTCTGTACAGCGCAGATGTCAGAAATGTGTTGAAGCTGGCGGAATGCACTTTGAATAACTCTTGAAATTTGTAATTTACCTTACTTTAATTTAATTAATTGTTATTGTCTAAATGTTATTTGTGGCATTATCTTAATTTTTTTCCTTCTTCAATTCTTTGGGACTTCCTGCCACATGTATGTTTTCTTTCTAAGCGGTGCTAGGGGAATCTACAAAATATATCACAATTAACCAGTATGTTACTGGTAAAAAACCTCTACGCCTGTGACGTTTACGTCAAAGGATCAGTTAAAGGTTGGTTTTTATAAATATACAACACAAATATTTGTGTTGTTTATTTATAAAAACCAACCTTTAACTGATCCTGTGACGTTTACGTCAAAGGATCAGTTAAAGGTTGGTTTTTATAAATATACAACACAAATATTTGTGTAGTTTATTTATAAAAACCAACCTTTAACTGATCCTTTGACGTAAACGTCACAGGCGTAGAGGTTTTTTACCAGTAACATACTGGTTAATTGTGATATATTTTGTAGATTCCCCTAGCACCGCTTAGAAAGAAAACATACATGTGGCAGAAAGTCCCAAAGAATTGAAGAAAGAAAAAAAATAATTAATTGTTGTCTAATAAAAAATAATGTAATCAAATTTTGTTTTATTGTCATTGTTTTTTTCTGTTCTGCTAAAATTATTCATAAAAAACTATTCCCGAATAAAGTTCAGACCAGATTTACTCAAAAACTGATAATTTTAGAGAAAAAATACAAGAGACCTTTTTTGTGTAGAAAACTTCGAATTTTTAACTTCTGTTCATAAATTAATTTAAAAGTGTCACACAATAAAGTTGGGGCTAAATTATACCTAGCCCCCCCCCAGTTTCACCCGCACCTGAATGATTTTCATGCATAGTTGTCATTTTTCTTAAAATGCATTCTTGGCAAATTACGTTCATTTTGGCGGGTTTTTATGTTAATATCTATTAAAGGTGATAGTGTGAATTCTAGTTCTAAATAACAATTTGTTCTGCCATAATCTTTGTTTATATACTTTTGTGATAACCAAGTTTTATTATTGAAATATAAAAATCCAAAAATAGAAGTAAACAATTACTTTTTTAAAAGCAACAGTAATACATATCACGTAATTCCTATATTCTCTAGCATAGGTGTGCATAGGCTAGAGGGAGAATATAGGAGTGATATTGTTATATCATACGACTAGCAACTGACTGTCATCTCCTCACACACCAAGTGGACTTTATAAGAACGGTACTTTAAAAATGAATTATTATTTGTTTGCTTATAATTGTATTGAAACGGTACTTTGTTGCTAGAAGTATTTTTTATATGGATCCTGTCGAGAGTTCTCAAAATGTCGTGTGAGAATTTTCTTCAGCTTCTATACGATATTTAACTTAGTAATAATAATAGCTAGCGTATTTATCTTCTATATGAAAAAATATACTCAATTACAAAACTATTTAAAAAGTAAGTAAATGGAATAATAGGCAAAATTCAACAATGCTATAACAAATATCAAAAGCAGTAATAAAAAATATAAAAACAAAATTAAGCTGCTCTTCCACTTAACTTAATTCGCGCATTACATTCAATGAAAGTAAATTAAGAATAATTACACCTATGATTAATACAAAGAAAACATTCAACTTAAACTAATAGGACATTAAACATGGTCATTAAAAATTAATATGTTTAATTTTTATCCTGAAACAGTTTGTTCCTTTCAAGTTTTCAGGTAGAATTATATATTTTGCAAATCTGATACCTAAAAGAACGTTTAAATGGCTCTGTTCAATGGATAGGTGGGGTTAAGAGGCCTTTGAACTATAAATTAAGATTGTCTACAACGGTACAAATTTTATTTTATTATATACTTAAGTAAGTATTCAGAAGATTCCTTTATTAATTTTTTATTTTATTTATATTTATTTTTATACATGCTGAATGAAGTAGTCTGCGATTCTCCATGTTCAGCCAACGTGTCTTTTAACTTGTGCGATATTCTCTCAAGCCTGCGTATACCATAAATTGATCTGTGGCAAGAATTTTGAATTTTTGTATTTTATTTTTGTACACAGTGATTCAATTAGGGCCATACAGTCAGCAAAATCTGGCAAAGACAAAACCAGACTATCACATAACATCTCTTTGGCATTTTGAGATAAGTAGTGCCCATTCCAGTAAATTAGTTTTCTAGAATTATATGCTTTTTGTGTAAGTTTATTTACATGTTTTTCAAATAGTAGATCACTGTCAATAATAACACCTACGTTCTTAGCATAGTCAAATATTTCCTTTAATCTACATGTAATTGAGCCTGATTTTTGATAAGTTCTCGAGATTTTTTAGGACCAATAAAACATTGTATTAATAATAAAACAGAGCGTATAAATGTATTTGGCAACGTTTTAAACATGGAATAAACTGACTAGTGTATAGGGTAAAAGTAATTGTCCCAGGATAAAACCTTATGGTACACCTGATCTCAGTACTAAGTCCTCTGAGCAGTTTTTTCAATGCAGACTTTCTGCTGCCTATTTTGTAAATAATTTTTAAATAAATTAACTGCTTAATTTGTGAGACCCATATATAACAAAAGAGTGATTAAGAGTATCAAACGCCCGACTGAAATCTAGTAAAAATAAAATTAAACCCTGATCTGATGCTCCTATTGTGCCATCAACCACTTGCAAAAGCACATTAGTACAACTGTATCCAGTTCTAAAGCCCGATTGTATTTTAGGTATAGTATTTGTTTCCCCAGTAAATATTTTCTAAGTTGATGTTGCATGATTTTTTCAAGTATTTTAGATAAAGTACTTTTGATGGGCGATCTTTAGGTAAGTCTCTAATGTGACCAATTTGTTTAAATTTACATTATGTCTTCTTTGGCACATTGGGAAATAAATAATCTTTCAATCACAATGTAAATACACCAACCAATATATCTTACTTCCCTTCGAAAAGATCTTATTCTTCATTTGCGGCTCTCTTTCCAAATGAATTAAACGCACCCCTACCTAGGGAGATATTTCAAAAGTGAGTTTTACGTGACAATTTCCTTACAAAATATACTGTACATCAAAATTACAGTGTTCTTTCCAGTTGGAGTGTCCACACTATATCCCTTTTATCATAATATTGCATCTTGTGACTCTAAAAGTTCCAAAAGTCTCAGTTTTACCCAATAACCTTTCTGTCCATTCCTTTACTATGAAAAATGTTATCATTCTAGTCCTAGTCATACTTTTATATAACTGTGACAGAAAAATAGGTACTTCATGTTATAAATAACTCAAGAGATAAATAACATCACTTTCTATATAATAAAATAAATAAAATAATACCACCACGATTTAAAAAGTGCAAAAAGTTAGTTTTAAAAAATTATGCCAGTCGTCATCTCGAGCAATAAAGAATTAGGAATAAAATAACACATACCTTTTTTATTTCTCACAAATTCCAACACTTGTCACACATTACCGTTTTTGCAAACCGATAAACTAATATTATAGATTACGCTATGCATTATCAGAAATATATCGATATAATAGCTATAAAATACCTAGCTGTGCGCCAAAGTAAATCAGATAGGAATTTCTCAATATAATTCAGATAGCCAATTGTTATTAAGTACCTATATACGTGTAATTTTTAGTGATAAGATATAATTTACAATACTACCAAAAAAAAGCGCCGACAGTAATATCCAAATCTGATTTTTGTTTATTGGTTTAACATGACTATTGACTCGTACTGTAGTCGGAATTTGGGAGTCGGCCTCGCCCAGTTTAAAGGCCCATAATGCTACCACTAACAATTAATTTTATTTACACATTCACACATAGTGCAGTGGAAGTATAGTCATCGTAAAAATATGTTCAACATTTTTTTCTTGAGATAGGATTGGAATTAGTACAGTAGGTATTAGTGGAGTCAAATAGTGAGAAAAAAGGACGGATTGAAAAATGTTTGAAGATGAATCGCGACACGGTGGAAAGTGTTTGTTTTGGTAAGAATAATAAAATTCCGAAATTTCGAAAGGGGTGCAACCATGTTTTTTGGCCAAAAAGGGATATAGATGATTATGTCGTATAGAAAGGAACTAATACGTTCACGGGTTTTTATTGCAGGAATCGATCAATGGGTTATAAATGAAGACAAAACCGCGGAGTGCTATTAAATTAGAGGTTGGAAATTGACGATAGGGGTGAAAAACCACCCCTTTTGGTTTTTTCAATATATCTCGTAAACATAGCAAAATTTCGATATATCTCATATGAAACTTTTTGTAGAGAATCAAATTTTCCATCGGGGTATCATTCTTAATATTAAAAAAAAAATTCATGCCGAAGCAGTCGAAAGAAACTTGAAAAAAAAGGCGAAAACTTCAATTTTTTGATTTTTTTTGCTTTTTCGCCTGTTTCTTTTTTTGGGGCTTAGATAGGTATAGGCATTGCGTCAGATAAAAAAAATCGGTAAAGGTATTTACACAGAACTTCCCTCTTTATTTGTGGATGGCGGTTACTCTAAAAAATTAATAATTACGAAGTGACACTGAAAATAATAATCGGAATATAGTTATCACTATTCTTATAAAGAACACCTGATAAGTTTTGGTCAAAAAAAATACAGAGTGCTCATCCAACAGCAAAAGTTCAATACTAAATAGCAGGTGCCAAATATGGAAGGCTTGGGCGAATACCTTTATAAATGTCCACCTGAATTATTTCTTGGGATGACCATTGACCATCCTGTACAGTTTTCAATAATAGTATAATATGCCTAATATTATTGCCATCTGATATGAATGGTATAAAGCTATTTTTATCAGCAGAAGTGCAAACGTATAAAGAACAATTTTTCTGTAGAGAGAAGTAGAGCTTTATTTTGAAAACTGTCCAGGATTTTTATCAAGTTAACGAGCCTAAAGTTTACCATCATTAGAAATATATTTTCTATGAATATGATGAAGAGAATGAGGATTCTCTAAATATTCTGTAGAAAATACGTTTGCTAAAAACTAGTTTCCTTCCTTGCATTGCCTAAAGTAACAATTGCTTCAACTTCCTCATTATTAACTTCTAACTTTGGCAAATTCTTACACTCTTACTCACTATCTTTGCTTTGGAAAGTAAGGTAATCAAAGTAATAGGTCGGTAATTATTTAAATCAACATTCCTTTCCTTTCTTACAAACTTATAGACGAACAACCTTCAAATTGAATGGCAAGTTTTTTTACTATTCAAAGTCAAGGATATTTTTGCTATTAAAATTACATGCAGAAAAAAATGAATTATCCTTCTATTATCACTTTGTTATTTCGTATTGTTTTCTTGTAAGGTTACTCGCATAAACAACCTTTCTATGGGCACTGTTACAGACAATACATCCTTACTATAATTACGTATATGTTTATTTGTTTAATGAATAACAAATAACAAAAGCCAATTTACATTGGGGCGTACAGTGGGACAAACGCAATATTTACTATTCACAATTGTCTACAGTCCACAATGCTTAACCAATTTCTAATTATTTTCACCAAATTTGCCTAAATTAAGTTAACTACATTATAGCAGGGTAGCCAGCGTAAGATTAGCTGACACGTTTATTTGTATCAACATCTTGATAGGGCGTTGTTTGCATTTTTAAGTGTGTTCCACATTCTAAGAGATCGCGAAACCTATTTTATAGTAATGTCTACCCCAAAAAACACAAGTTCAAGTATTCTGGACATAGCAGGAGATCCTTTGACCCCTTTTTTACTTTTTTTTACTAGACTATCAAACAATGAGGCTGATGGTGTATAACAACTTTGAGGTCTCTTAATTCAACAACTAAAAGTATGCTCAATACAATTTGAAACTCGCCAAAGATTAACGTCTTCTAAACTATCGTTTAAGACCAAATTCAAGTCCGATGTCGAAGGCGATTTTTGTGGTCACCATTCGCTGGCGTGTGTATTTTGCGGTATTCAATTTGTCCCAAAGGTTGTGGTTTCAATAAGAACCTAACTGCCATCCAATATATCATATGCAATAAGCCCTATCGTTTAGCGTAGAAGGTATCGTTGGGATACCAGCTAACACTACCGATTCATTCAAGTTGCATGATCTGAAATTTCCCTCAATAACAAAATTTTCAATTACGTATAACATATAACTCAGAGTACATACAGGGTATTGAAACATATTCTTTATAGGATTTTGCAAACAGCAGAAACAATAACTATCTATAACTAAAAGAAAAACTTTGTTTAAAAATATTAATGAAATCTTTGCATTCTTTCGATAACCTGAATTCTGGTTATGCTAGCAAATTAAAATCCTAAAATGAATTTGTCTAATTTCTTATTTGACAATTCTCATTCTAACACTATCATCCACACGGGGACTGTGTGTATGGGCATGCAGATTAAACTAGTATCTACATAACCCCCTACGATTATGAAGATTCAGTTAAAAATGAGAACAAAGGTCTAAAATGAATTTATTTTTCTACCTTGTCTTAAAAAAAATTTCATTCTAATGGACTACATTTTCATAAAATCTATCATTCTGTTTCTTGGAAATGCTTAGCCTTTGAAACGTTTTTCGCCCTTATTCTGGAGCTCATCAGAAAGACATAAAGCCACTCATAACGATGTTTCATGCAAAACCAAGACAATTTCTATGAATAAGTGTGAAATAATTATATTTGACATTGACTGATAAAAACAACCTCACCATCTACTAGCTAACTAGTATTGGAGCCTATATACTCCATGCATGTTTAAAAATGAATTATTATTTGTTTGCTTATAACTGTATTGAAACATATTCTTTATAGGATTTTGCAAACAGCAGAAAAAATAACTATCTATAACTAAAAGAAAAACTTTGTGTAAGAATATTAATGAAATCTTTGCATTCTTTCGATAACCTGAATTCTGGTTATGCTAGCAAATTAAAATCCTAAAATGAATTTGTCTAATCTCTTATTTGACAATTCTCATTCTAACACTAGCATCCACACAGTCCCCTATGGTCATGCAGATTAAACTAGTATCTACACAACCCCCTACGACTATGAAGATTCAGTTAAAAATGAGAACAAAGGCCTAAAATGAATTTATTTTTCTACCTTGTCTTAAGAGTAGATATGCCTCGACAAGCTGCTAAAATTTGCAACAGGGGAGGTGAAAGGGAAACTCCAGTGGGCGGTCCTTTAAAAACGATAAAATATTATTTTATGTGTTTATAGTAGGTACTATGTAGTAGTAAATAGAAATGAATGACCGCGATTCTACTTACGTATAAGCTCGAAATTAGTTCATGATTGTATATAAATTCTACCTGCCAAAGCTCAAAGGTTATGCCGACACCCGACACATCTATCCTATCATTCTAACCTAAATGCGTTTTTAACATATTATTCCTTCAATAAATACAGTATTTATAATTTAGACGGCTAGGTATTATGCTTCCCTAGAATTTTAATTTGTAATATGGAGTATACGAGTATATCTATATTTTTGCATAATGGAAAAGATATTCAATAATTAGTAATCTGCATTAATTAATAATAATCGTCAATAAGGAAATAATGATATTAAATAAAAAGAATAAGAGTTGATGAGGTCCGATAAAAATTATAAACAAAAATTAGTGGTATGCAATATTGCAGCTACGGACACACGTTTCAGAGTTATTGCTCCTCATCAGCGTAGCATGGCATAAATAATATTGTTATATTGTTAAAAGCAAGACCAACAAAGATAGGAAAGCACAGTATATTGTAGGTACTCTATTTTGTACCTTCGTACCTCATGTGCCATATATGAAGAGCAATAACTCCGAAATACGTGTCTGTAGCTGCAGTCTTGTTTGTTATTATAGTACTAATTCTTGTTTATAACTAAATGGAAAACTTAACATTTTAATGTTGTTTAGTTTTCGTATGTGTAAAGCTTTAGCTGTCACATCATTCAACAAATCAAAATTTAAACTCTTGGATCCTCAGGGAATTCCTCAGGACTTCTTGAATTTTTATTTTGTAGTCTCCCTCAAATAATGGTAGTTTACCAATAAACAAAAATTAGCAACCATTGTTAAAATAAAAAATATACACCACGCAAGTTGTTTTATCCAATAAGTGTTATGCGTATAGTATTAGTTATTTATTGGTCTAATTTGTCTATACGCGATATTCTTAGAAACTGTTAAACAGAAAACAAGTTTCAAATAAAAAAGGTGTCTCCATCTTTATTTCTTCTCAGCATAGACTTAAAGGGTTTTCCGTTCGTTAACTGATCCTTGCAAATACTCACATTTTATCGACATGGTTTTTGAAAAAAAACGTATTTTTTACAATTATTAAAATTTGGCCTTCATATTACCACAGTTCATTAATAAATATGTAGTGATGACATAGTAAAATTGAGATCCATTAATGTTTTCGTTTTTTGAATTATGGCAAGTTAAACAAAAAAATTATTTTAATTATTATTGTTATACATCCAATAGACGCCGAGACTAAGAGAAATGATTCGCAGAAAATCAGTGATAAGTAATTATTTATAAGCATTAAACTATTCAACGGATCATTATGAAATTCACTAGTTGTCTATCGAGAGGTAAACCACCGTCGGCACTCGTTCTCCGAATTTTAGGCAGGCTGTCGGCAGCCATGGCAGTGGCGGTCATATAATTGAAAGCCCCGCAAGTGCGGCTGGTTGGAGTTACGCAGGCGCCGCAGGCAAGGCAGTCTCGGCAGTTCGTGTAATTTCTACAAGTGGTTGACCTCTCAGGTACTGTTTTGATAGTATATAGTATAAAATAAGAATTTCTTTACAACCCTAACCTGAAATTTGCAGACGTAAATGTAGCAACCAAATGCCAATTTTTTTGAAGTCAGTAACAAGTAAATATATCGAGAATATATAAAGATTAAGGATAGAGGCAACCTTTTATTTGAAATTTTACTTTCTAGGAGTAGTAGTCTCGATTTGACCAAGGAACTAGTGTTATATACTTAGCACATATCACATATTAGCACATATTATATAAAATAACTTGCCTGGTGTACACTTTTACGAATTATTATTCATATTTTCTTAAAAAAATATATGGATGGGGAGAACTTACAAATTTGCTTTTATAGTAGACAAAAGTTTAATGATAGATGTTTTAAACTAAACCCCGCATCAAAATATCATTAATAACTTTAGACATAGTAGGTTATTTCTCAAAAATATGGATATCTCTGGTTTTACTGGTTAGATTTTAAAAATCCAAAGCATCAATTATTTGTATCAATGAAATTTAATAGTGCATTTTTTTTAAATACGAATGTCAGAGCGATTCTAAAAATTTGCAAAATTTTGAAAGTAAAAAAGATGGCTAAAATTTGTATTTAAAAATGTTTTCTCTACAAATTTTTAAAGCAGAGATAAAAACCTGCAACTTGAGTCTTAGAACGTCTACATTGGTGCGCGATCTCAACAAGAAAATATTTTCAACATCGGTCCACATCACCTTCTGAACAATACTTTTAGCTCTGATTTGTTAAATTTTCACGAAGTTGCTTTTTTCTGGAAAATATTTTCGGGTTTAAAGAAGTAAGTTGGTTTCTCTGTTTCTTTTTACATTTTGAGGTTAGATTTAATTATTTTGACAGATCGATAGATAACTTTTCTGCCGACAGTTTTTATCCCAAACATTTCTTTCTATTTTTCCCAGAAATAACGTTATTATGAAAAAAATCCTGTTACTTGGTCTAATGCAACAAACTGATGCGTGTGACTTGATGAGAAAATGGGAAAATGTGCGCTTTACTTTTGTGTTTCTAACTCCTTTCATTGCAAATCGCATCGCCCCTTATAATTCTATATTCATGTGTTTACGACAAGAACACATCTTTAAAATTTAGTATCAATTGTATTGTCCAATAAATGTTTTCAAATATACCAGCATACCACCATTTTATAAAGAAGAATTGAAACACAATTACACACTATTGTTAGTGCATGGGTGGCTACATATAACTAGTTACTATATTGTTATAATTCCGTACTTGTAGTATAATCAAAGAGTAGAGTACCTGTTAAGTATAATAGTAAATTAATGGAATTTGGTATTTTATTGGTGTTATTAGAAATGATTTGGTTTAATTTCTTATTTCGTCCCTCGTTATATTTTTTCATTCATAAAATAATTCTGGGTGAAGGGCGGAGCTTAAACAATAATAAATCCAGAGGGAGCTCGTATCAGTGTAACATTTGTTGCAAAATGTGCCTTTGCACGGTTCCGTGCTATACATGTTTTTGCAAAAAGTATTATGTTTTTTGGAAAAATAAAAATAGTACGATACACAGAAAACATGAATGAAGGTTTGTATCGAGTCCTTTTTCTCATATTTTAATTCTAAATATTTAAAAAAACATCAGCAATTTGCTGCTAATTAAAACAAATCTTATTAATTAATACCATTTTTTCTCAAAATATTAAAAAGATACAAACCTAGATTGATATGTTTTCTTCTATTTTTCGCCTGTACAAATTTCGTAACTGCAATGGTCTAATTATAATTTGTCGCGGACGGGGCGGCGTTTGAGAGTAATTTATTTCTGATTTTTAGACGGCATACCCACTCTTAAAAAAATTTCCTTCTAATGAATTACATTTTCATGAAATCTATCATTCTGCTTCTTGGAAATGCTTAGCCTTTGAAACGTTTTTCGCCCTTATTCTGGAGCTCATCAGTCAATGTCAAATATAATTATTTCACACTTATTCATAGAAATTGTCTTGGTTTTGCATGAAACATCGTTATGATCGCTTCAACACATTTCTGACATCTGCGCCGTACAGAGTGTGTAGCTTTACGAATGAAATCAGGATAAACTCGCAAATTTTCACATTATTCGAGAATTCTTTCCATTAACTCTTCCCTCGTGTTTACAGGGATTATGTAGACTTTGTCCTTTAAATAGCCCCAGACAAAAAAACCAACTGGAGTTAAATCCGGCGAACGAGGTGGCCAGGCTCTTGCACCTAATCGACCGATCCACCGTTCAGGATACTTATTGTTTCAACCCCGAAAACCGAATTTTATACTCGCACTGACCCTCCCTAAATATCAAAAGAAAAAATCTTGTCCAATCCAAAATGCAAGGTCAATATAACATTTCAATGGACTATTATTGGACATCGGATTCGTTATCAGCGACCATAAAAACCCCCGAGTTTCCATTTTCAGTCAATGGAAGAAAAAAAAGTATCAGTTCTTTCTGCAAAATTGGCTTCACTTCCGGTCCGCATTTTAAGTATACCAAATTAGCCCTCGAATTCGTAATCAGCGACCTCGAATACCACCGAGTACAGATTGTCAAGGCTAAAATATCTACGTGTGTTCTAAGAAATGGCGGAGGATCCGGGGTTATTTCACACATTAAACTAATGCTTATCTGAAATCTTTTTAAACAGTTTTTTTTTAATGTTGAACTTGATAGGTTTAAGTTCTTGTAATAAGAAGAAATTGAAAATAAAAGTTAAATTAAATTTTTTTTCAAAACCCCAACAAAAAAAATAAACCTTTAAAAAGGAAAAAATAATTTTTATTCACTGTCTCGAAACACTGATGGCTGTTCCTTTTTCTGTTAATGTATTGTTGGATCATGCATTAATAGTTTTCAGTTAAGCATAGGTAGGTGCATTATTTACATTATTACAGATATCATCATTATTCGAAAAATAAACATAAGTGCGTCGAGAACCGCTGAAATGAACAACTCTCATACTTACTAGAAGTAACATAATGCATAACATCAAATATATACCTATTTTATGTAAAGTAATAGCCTAAGAGCCTGGCTACACAAATTAAAAATGATAAGGTGCAGTGAACCTTTTTATGTAAAAACCCTCCTTACTACCTGAAAAGTTGTAAGAAAATTGTTCAAATTATTAAAATTTGACATTGGTCAAGGTGCAGAATTTGTTTTTATATTTAAAATCTCCCTATTCTACCTGGTTTTCCGATTATTAACGTACCAGTAGAAAAAACTGCACAAAACATACCAACAGATGACGGAAATGAATATCGCGTGCGGGCAAAAATTGCTTTAGAGAGGCAATGTAAAATTAAAGAAAATTTAAGCACAGAAGAAAAACGGTCAATATCCTCTTTGAAGAGAGATGAATCCATTAAAATTTTGCCAGCGGACATAGGTAATGCCACAGTAATTATAAATAAAAATACATATGATGAGAAAATCATGACACTTATCAGTGAAGGACCATACTCAAAATTAAGTAAAAACTCAACAAAATCAACTGAGGGCAAAATTTATAGAACTTTATTTAAATACAAAAATGAATTTAATGACTTTGAATGACGGAAGCTTACACCGCATTATAGCAATCCTCCTCATTTTTATGGCTTACCAAAAATACATAAACAGAATATCCCATTAAGACCAATTGCTAGTTCCATTAATTCGCCATGCCACAATTTGGCAAAATTCTTGCTTAAAATTGTTAATCCATTATCTGAAAATACTGACTCGTATATAAAAATTAGTAAACATTTTATCGAAAAAGTTTATGAAAACAATATTCATAATACACATCTGATGGTTAGTTTTGACGTAGTTAGTCTGTTCACTAACGTCCCAGTAGACAAAACTTTAAAAATAATCAAAGACAAATTGTTAAATGAAAATAATTTGGAAGCTAGAACTAAATTGAGTGTAAATACCATAATGGAACTTTTAACTATGTGTATAAAAACAACTTATTTTCAATTGGAAAATGATTTCTATCAGCAGAATTTCGGTATGGCAATGGGTTTTCCATTGTCACCGATTTTAAGCAATATATTTATGGAGGATTTTGAGACTAGACATGTTCAAAATTGTGCATACAAACCGGTTATCTGGTGGAGATACGTAGATGATATCTTTGCAATCTGGCCTCATGGTATTGAGTTACTAGATAGTTTTTTGGAACATTTAAATAATAAAGAACCTTCTATTAAATTCACTTTAGAAAATGAAACTAGAAATGAATTACCATGTTTAGATGTTTTAATTAAAAGAGTAAATGGTACAATTGAAACAAGTGTTTATAGAAAACCAACACATACTAACAGATATTTAAATTTCAACTCAAATCAGTCGATGCACGGTAAGAGGGGTGTTGTAAAATGTTTGTATGATAGGGCCAAAATCATTTCTTCTAATGATGAAATACTAAACAATGAGAAGCTGTTTATAAAGGAAGTTCTTATAAATAACCAATACCCTGGGGTTTTGTCGATAAAACCTTCATAAATATTGAAAATAACAATCAGGTACGACAAAAACCTGCAAAACGTTACACAGCGTTAATTCCTTATGTATGCGGATTATCCGAAAAGTTGTGCCGAATCGGTGATAGATTTGATATTAGGACGGTATTTCAAACAAACAACACTTTAAGATCTATTCTGATAAAGACGAAATCGAAGAACCACGAGCAAAATTCAAAAAACTGCATTTATAACATTCCGTGTGAGTGCAACAAACAATACGTGGGTGAGTCATCTAGACCTTTTAGTGTAAGATTGGGCGAACATCAAAATTACATAAGAAAAAATGAAATCCAGAGGTCCAAGACCTGCGAACACGCTTGGGAGAATGGACACAGAATAAACTGGGACTCGGCAAAAATTTTAACAAAAGAGGCAGATAGTAAAAAAAGAAAAATTAAAGAATCCGCGATAATATTATTGAATGAGGATACATGCGTGTCGAATTATTCCGTAGATGTCTGTACAACTTGGTTGCCAATGTTAAAAGAAGAACTTCACAAACTTAACATTGTATAAAAACTAAAAAAACTGTTAACTGTATCAACAGTTCTGTGTAAATAGTAAGTATCTATGGATATTGAATATAACAAAAATTCCTAGAGCTGTGTATTTATCATACACAGCAGAAAAGATTTTTCAAAAAAAGCCTTGAAAAAGAAAACAGAATAGATTTCCGAAACATCGGCGTCGGCGAAATATTTAATTTCAAGTTTTTATACTTATTTGTGTTGTTTGTTTAAAAAAAAAACAACCTTTAACTGATCCTTTGACATAAAAGTCACAGGCGTAAAGGTTATTTACCAGTAACATACTGGTTAATTGTGATATTTTGTAGATTCCCGAGCACGGCTTAAAAAGAAAACATGCATGTGGCAGGAAGTCCCAAAGAATTGAAGAAAAAAAAATTAAGATAATGCCACAAATAACATTTAGACTATTTAAAAAATCAAATTCGTGAAATGTCAAAAAATCCTATTTTTTCATTCGCTTTTGTCGGCTCAAATTTTCGATTCCGCCCATGCAATTAACGATGCCGTGAAAATGCCAATTTCGATCTTTCGATATCGACATTAAGAAGCCTTCCTGCTGGTGTATTTATTTAGTTATGAACATTTAAAATGTCCATGTTTTGCTTTTTCCGACGAGACTAATTGAAATTTCAAGCCCACCCCGACCGTAGCACATCACGTTAAGCGAATTCCTCGGTTCGAATCCTGTACGGGTGTACTTTTTTAATATGTTTTGAACATTTTGGCTGGTATTCCTAAGTTTACACCGCGTTTATTTATTTATTTCTACAGTTAAAAAGTATAACTACACAAAATTTCAGAACTGCAGTCAAAGATTTTATTTTAATTAAAAATTAACGTGTTTGACCGCACGCCCACGCTTTCCTCCCCGAGATGGACCTTGGCTGCAGAGCTATGTACTTTTCAGCTGGTAAGGAGGATGTTTACATAAAAATTTTCACTGCACCTTCTCATTTTTAATTTCCGAGGCCAGCTCTCCATCTATAACTTTCTATCAGTGGGTGTGGACAGTAGCGGTCCCCGACGATGATTTTTTTTTTTTTTCGATTATTGACATACAGAGTGGACCATTAATAATAGACCATAGTGTAGGTGTAGATTCTTTGGGCCAAAATAGGAGGATATAACCAAATACGCTTTAGTAAAATATTGCTGTGGAAAAAGATACAAGGTGTCAACATTCAAATTATTTTTTCGTTTTTTTTTTCCAATAACTCAACAGCGTCTTGACTGATGTTCGCCAAATTCGCCAGAGGAACTTTTTTTATTCTAAGTAACAATAATTTATATATTACATCACTTTAGATCATAGAAGGCGATGCAGGACCTGTATCTGATGATGAGTTTTTTTCATATATTTTTGGACGAAACGTTGCGGTACTTCTGACCAGAAAATCGGACGAGGGCGTCATTTCCACGTATAGAAGATACACTTAGTAGAACTTGACAACTCCAACCGTTTTCGAGGAAATTGCCGTTAAACATTTGAATAATTTCTTCAAATTTAATGAAACGAACTGTATTTATTGAAAAAAATGCAAAACGTAAGGGAAAACAAAATCGTAATAACAGCGTAAACTCTTTCTCACTTTCTTATGAACTAATTGAGTATTTTCATGGTACTGAGATAAATACATAAATCAAAAGATTGTGTAAAATAAGGATCTAATCTTATTAGAAGACCAAAAAATAATATAAAAGTTGACTTTATGACATTAATATTTTTGTATATATAAACTTTCCCCCCATGCAAAAACCTCATTGCTGCAACTCAGAGTAAATTTTCGATATGGTCTCCACCTACTTCTATGCCTTTTCTAATTCTTTTCAGAGAAGATTTGCTTACATTGAATAATACATTTTTCTGTCCTCAAATAGAATTGGCTGCGTTTTGTATTTTGTCTCACAGTTCTTCTCTTGAATTGATAGTATTTGCATAGACTAAGGACTTCATATGTCCCCACACATAATAATTCAAAGGATTATAATCAGGACTCCTTGGTGGTCAAGCAAACTCACTTCCTCGACCGATCCATCTGCCTGGGAAAGTCTCATCAAGATAATTCTTGACTTCAATGGAGAAATGAGGGGGAGCTCCATCTTGCATAAGCCACATTCTGTTCCGTATGTCTAGCATGAAAGCATGTAATAAATCAGCAAGAGTATTTTGAAGAAAAAGACAGATAAAACTGATCATTTAAATTTGGAGGAAGGACAAATGGTCCCAATAACTGATCGCCGATAACACCAAACCAAACGTTAATCTTAAATTCCTGCTGAAAATGCCTTTTTTTAACGACATGAGGATTTTCTACTTCCCAGTAATGGTTATTTCTCCAGTTAAAAACGCCTCGGCGAGTAAAAGTTGCTTCGTCGGTAAATAAAATGTTCTTAACACAATTTCGATCCCTTTGTGTTTATTTAGAAAAAATTGACAAAATTGTAGCCTTTCTGGAAGATCCCTTCGAAGTAAGTTTTATACAGGAGAGAAGTGATATGGGTAGAAGCGTTCCTTGCGTAAGACTTTTAGAAGAGATTGTTTACTCACCCCTGTTGCCGCTGAAAAACGACTTGAGCTGACTTGAGGATCTTCATCCACATGAACTAAAATTTCAACTTCTTGATCTGGAGTAATTCGTTTCGGTCGTCCTACATCATTTTTATGGCGAGATGAACCCGTTTCTCCCAAACGACACGACGAAACAGATCTTTGAAAATTTTATGGTTTGGCTGTAAGGTCAGTTGGGGTATCTGGGCCCAGGGGGTAACTGGGCCATGGTTTTTTCCCGTAGAATTTGTGGGGGTAATTTCACTTCAAGCAGTTGGCAGCACTGAAGGACAATGTCATCTCACTACAACAATTAGTCTCATATTTCTGAGTGTTGTTGCTTTCATGTAGCAATTTTTTAAATTTTGTAGTGCAAAATTTTCATAGCAACGTGATGTAATCTTGATTTTTCTGAAATACTACAGGTTTACTGTATATATTACCAAAGTCACAGTTAATTTAGCATAAATTAGAAGCATAATATATCCTTAAAAAGTTATTGCAAGCATGTATTCTGCGTTAGGTCATAAGCTTGAGTGGGTGGCCCAGTTACCCCCACAATTTTTCAAACATGGGGTAAGCGGGCCAGTTTATTGGGGCATCTGGGCACGGCTGGGACCAAGTTACCCCAAGTACATTAAGTATGTTTTTTTTGTTTTTATCTATTAGGTAGATGTAGATCACTGCGCACAGTCACACAAAAAATAGCGATCTGAACCCGGGACCCGACATATTAATCCCTATGTATTTTGTTGAACACGAATCTGATGTCAGTTTAGCTCCATCACCCACCATTTTTTTGTAAATCGCGAAAATAGCCTAAGCAACCTTATTTCTTTAGATTATTTTCGCGATTTACAAAAAGTTGGTGGGTAACGGAGCTAAACGGACATTGGATTCGTGTTCAGCACGTCGAAATACATAGGATTACTATGTCAGGTCCCTGGTGTAGGTTACTTTTTTTGCGGGCCTGTGTTATTAATGTTTACTTGAAATTGGATGTTTTTTACATTTAATTTTGCCCTTTTTACTTTAATAGAAGTTGTGTTATTCCTAAATTTGAATAAATTTCCACCTAATTGTTATGTAGTAGTCGACAACTCGACTATGGTGTGGTTTATGACTTGTGGTAATTTTTGTACGAAGTTTACATGTTTACCAACACGCCCACTTACCCCAGTTCAAATAACAATCGTTTGTATATGAAACCAAGACCCGTATGGGCCAGTTGCCCCGATTTCTAGGGGTAACTGGGCCCATCAGACTTTATATTATTTAATTATAATTATAAAGAAAATTAAATTTGACTCGGGATTTAAATATTATATATTTAAAGGCTGTATATTGTATTATATATAAAAAAATATTTTAGATATTATTATAACTTATTAGTGGTTCTCAGGCAAGTTCAAAGTATAATCTTCTCGCCCAGGTTGTAAAATCATGGCCCAAATACCCCAAGTCACCTTATTCTATTTGGATATTGAAATGAGTATCTCCTCGCTGCAGCACGTCCGCTAAAATTTTTTTGTACGTAAACACATATCATATCCCTCATTTCCCTATGAGAAAAATTACTATGTCGAGGCATTTTAAATAAAAGTTAAAAGTTAAAGAAATTAGCTCGAGGAACACAAGAACAAAATGAAATGATTAAATAACGTACATAACAGAACTAAAACGTAACCAAAGCACACTTTTCAATAAATACACTTTGTTTCATTAAATTTGAATTCGTCTTTCAAAAAATTATTCAAATGTTTAACGGCAATTTCCTCGAAAACGGTTGGTGTTATCAAGTTCTACCAAGAGTACCTTTTATACCCGAAAATGACGCACTCATCAGATTTTTTTTGGTCAGAAGTACCACAACGTTTCATCCAAAAAAATATGAAAAAAATGCATCATCAGATACAGGTTCTGCGGCGCCCTCTATGATCTAACGTGATGTAATACTTAAATTATTGTTTATTAGAGTAAAAAAATCCTCTAGCAAATTTAGCGAAAATAAGTCAAAAGGATGTTGAGTTATTGCAGAAAAACGAAAAGATAATTTAAATTTTAACACCCTGTATCTTTTTCCACGGGAATATTTGCATATTTGGTTATAACCTCATATTTTGGCCCAAAAAATCTACCCCTGCACTATAGCCTATTATTAATGCTCCACCTTGTAATAAAAAAAAATGTACCTATCTACCTAACTCAAAACTATTAATCCACGGTCCAACAATAAATTTGCAGAAAAAGTAACAGGCAGTGTTTCTAGCCAGTGAATATAAATGATTTATTTCTTTTTAAGGATTTATTTCTTGAGTCGGAATTTTTAAAATATTAATTTAACTTTTATAATGTCTGCACTATGTACCTACCTTGCGTATACACCTTTCAATATCTAAATTGTGCGAATCTGGGCCAATGCTATTTACTTCAATGGTCTGCAGGGAGGTAAGTAAATGCTTTGCGGGAAGGTAGTCTTGTTTGGCATTTATCTGTATCAAGATGTAGAGCAATGTCGCAAAGTTCTTTATTCAATCTCAGTTAGGTACATGTATATGATTCACAAATGCTGTTATACAGGGTGCCTTTAAAATAACGACCAACAGACTTAAGTTTCTATTTTTAATGTGTCAAACAAAATCTGTGATAACAGTCTACCCCCAATTTATTAAGTAAATAACTAGATAATGAATGTAAACATAGCAGTTACATTCTTACAAGACTACAGTATACAGATTCAGCAAATTTAGTTTTAGATACGTAAACTTGTTTCTGCGCAGATAAACCACGACTTGTCGTAGAACCATGCAGGGCATTGATCCATCGCTTGACCGCGACGAGTTGAGAACAGAGCGAGCGCACCCATTCTGCTTTTAATAGCGTGGCTGTTTAGACGTGTGAGAATAAAATAAATTAATCTCAATTTCGTTGTTAAAATGCCGTGTGTTCATACAACTGCAGAAACAGTGCAAATTGTGAAGTGGTACTTCGGGGGCCATTCAACTGATGACACAATGAATTTATTTACTGTGGCATATCAAGACAGACCAATCCCCTCAGCTAGCATAATTTCATACATTGTTTATTAAAAAATTTGAGAATTTCGGGTGTGTCGTGAATTATTGTAAAAAATGCTGTCAACCCGAACCCCGTCATCAACAGATGAGCGAAGAATGTGAAATTCGCGAAACTAATGTCTGTGCACTTGTTGAAACTAGTGCACCTTGTTCTAGCAGACAAAGTGCTGATAAAGTTGACATGAAGGAAAGAACTGTAAGAAATATTTTGAAAAGAAATGGGTACAGTTGTTTTAAAGTTCAAACAACGCAAGAAATATTTCCAGAGGACAATTTCAAACAGACGGAATTTTGTGAAACCATGATAAATAAAGTGAATAAGAATGAAAACTTCTTAAAGAATATATTGTTTACAGATGAATCATCCTTTTCATTACATAGGAAACACAATCCATCCATAGTACGATATTGGTCTCGAAAAAATAAACATTTGAGTGTTGCTGTGCGAACTCAGTATCCTCAAAAATTGAACGTTTGGACGGGAATATTAGACAATCATATTATAGGCCCACTGCTAATCGATGGCAATTTAAATGGCAATAAATGTCTAGAGCTTTTACAAAACCAAATAATTCCTGCAGTTCAAAATTTTCCTGTCAACTTTAACGACATTTGGTTTCAACAAGACGACTGCCCAAGTCACAATACCTTAAGTGTTATTAATTTTCTGGAAAGAACGTTTCCCAATCGTTTAATAGCTACGAGGGGAATGATAAAATGGCCCCCCAGGTCACCTGATCTAGCACCCCATGATTTCTTTCTGTGTGGCTTTTTAAAGGAAACCGCGTACAAACATGCGTTTGAACGAGCCAATAATTTAGTTGAATTACGGGAAAAAAGTATCCAACTTTATGCAAGCATTACTCCAAATCAACTCAATGATATGAGAGGTTCATTGTATAATCGGTTTGGCTATTGTTTGGCACAAGAAGGTGGTTTGTTTGAATCCTTACTTCATTAATTTATTGTTTGATAATCATTAGTTGATTTTAGTGTCTGAGGGTTATTTTATTTTATTTTAATGTTCAATTTTTGCAATTTAATAAGAATAATTTATTTTTTGATAATGGGCTTGGAAATTTTTTTAAAAAGTCTCGTTTTTTTTTAAACAATCAATACGAATCATTATTATAATTACAGTAGCGTTTAAATCAAGTCAATACGATTATTAATTACAGAGATATAAGCTTTTAAAATCTGCAAATAACGGTACGGCTTGCTGCAATGCCCGAAACTCGAGCTGGCCGGCTGTGACGTAATCGGCGCCGATGTCGCACGCCGCTCGCCTTATTTGAATGAATTTATATAAGTGAAACAGTCTTATTATGAGTTCCTAAGTAGTTGTGACAATAATTGAGCAGGGATTTGTTCGTGGACAGTCGGATAACTTGCCAAAAATTGACTGAAATAAAGAACATTAATACGTTTAATTATTATTCCCATTAGTTACCCAGCTTGATATACAAAATATAATCAATTTTCGTCCTGGGGCTACATAACAGCAAAATATGTTTTCTTAATTCTCACACAGCGAATTCACTTTTTAAACCTATCTGGAAAAAATATTTACAATATTTAATAAAGCTCGGTAATGCGGCATCAAAAACTTAAAAACTTGGTAAAAAAATTTTAACCTCATTAAAAAAATGTAAAGATATATGCACCGATGTACTAAATCACCCTGTATATTTAAAAATAATTTTTAAGTGTGCACTCTTCGACACTACACCAGTTACATACAAAAAAATTTGAATTATTTTAATAAGAGCAATATTTTATTTATTTTTTTTTAAATCTTATTTTAATGCCTTATTTTTATTAACGTCCTGGCGGAGTTCAGCTATTGCTGCTCTACCACTCAACCAGGACACGTACACATAGACATCAACACAACAACCATTCCCTGCGATATTGCCATCTACCGCAGCTGAGACTCGAATTCAGGAGAGATAACAGCGACTAGACATGTTGTGCTACCCAACAGCGGTCTAAATCACTGCTACCGTCTCGGTAACACATGAAAAAACGCCAACATCCATACCCTGGCCAGGATTCGAACCCGGAACTCCGTGGTCGCAAGCCAAACATTTTTTTCCATTTAAATATAATTTTATTAATTAAAATATTACATTGTATGAAGCTTATTTCTAAAGGTGTATATATATGAATATCACATATAAAAGTAGGTACGTACAGTACATTATTTGTCACGTCCTAAAACTACACAAAAAGTATATTTATGTTTTATCTTGATATTTCTTTATCAATTTATATCAATTATAATGTGTTGTGTGTTGCCTTGGCTTTAATCGAGCTTAAAGCTCATTAGTTTGAGAGTTTCTTGGCGGAACGAAAATAGCTCAATTAACAAATGCAGGAAAAAATGTAGAATTAAAAACCTGCTTCAGATAATATTGTCAAGATAAAAATGATGATTATGTGTGAGCATTTACTTATAAAAAAATAAAATTATAAGGTATCGACGGGTAGGGGGCAGGGGTAAGTGGTGGGGTGTGGGATTTGGGGAGGGGAGGTTTGTTGTTTTGTCGGGTAGTGTGTCTTGTCGGGTTAGCAAGCCAAACACCTTCAGCATTGCGCCACCGAGCTGGCTGGGATATATGACTGATACACTGTTGGGACACCCTGTATGTGAGTGCTGGATAATGTAAGTATTGCATTATGTAGGTAGAGATAACTATTACAATTTTAAGTTAACTTCGAAATGGTCTTCACAACAAAACCGATTACTTGTACTCGAAAAGGTGATATTATTCTTTTTATCTCTCTTTATTGCATCACACCATTGTTTTCGTGTTTTTTCACCTTTTGGTATACTTATAAATAATTTGTTTGGCGTAGTGATTGTTGTATTGGTATATCGAGGCACAACACAGTATTTGTAACGAATATTTTGTGTAGCCATCTCTATAACATCGCAGCAAAGCATCGGTACTATGATCACTACGGGGTAAATGGGCGTCGATGACGTAGTGCACTCAGTCGAGCTGCTACTAGGAAAGATGGGGGCGTGGACTAATTGCTCGAACTTCAACAATTAATTGTAAAGCCATTTTAAGTGCTAGAGAAATAAATTAAATTGCAATGTTTAAGTTACAACGTGCACATTTTTATAAAAATATATAAAAAATATCGTTTTTAAGCCCATTGTTAGATGATTTTAGTTTCCGAGTTATTTAATTTTATTTTAATGTTCTGTTTTCATTTCGGTTTTAATAAGAATTATTATTTTATTCTCATAGCATTTACGGCTAAAAAAGAAACTGCAGAAATGCTTTCAATTGAAGAAATTATTTGTCAAAAATGTGACAAATAACTTCTTCGCTTTTGACGAAGAGATATTTTCTCGTTTCGTATAGAAATTATTACCTACGTCCGCATCCATCCTTAATTCATGCCGTGCTAAATTCAATTCATTGTGTGCCTCTGCTTTCACGATTTATGGAACTATCGGAGCGTGGTCAATTACATCGTTATTCCCAGTGGCGATTTTACCACTGGGCGCACTGGGCGAGTGCCCAGGGCGGCAAAATTATAACGGCGGCAACATTTTTTTCTTTTGAATGTTGCTCGAGTCATTTGTATGATTCTGCTAGTGCGACAGTTCCATTGAAACCATAAGCCATGCAATAATCGATAGATTAACCGAGGAGCTGCACAGACGAGATGAAGTTTACAAGAAATCAGATTAACAATTTGGCTTTTGTTGAGAACTTAATATCTATTAGTGACCAAGACATAGACAAATCAGATGCAACATTAGCAACAAATTTTAGCCAAGATTTAGAAGAGGCCCTACTGCCAGAATGCGCTCAGTTCAAAATTCAACTGAACGATTTGACGAAGAAGAAATATTTAACAATTATAGAATTGGGCAAGCTGTTGAGATCAAACAATTTAGCAGACGTATACAGCAATATCGACATATGGCTACAGAATATTTTTAAGCAAACTCTCTACAAACTGTTCTGGAGAAAAGAGTTTCTCGACCTTGCGACGGATAAAGAATTACTTACGGTCCACAATGACACAGGAAAGGCTAAATTCACTAGCAGGATTAAATATTGAAAATGAAATTTCAGAGACTATGAAAACAGGTGATATAATCAATGATTTTGCTGTGAAAAACGCAAGAAAAGTTCGTCTTGATCTTGTATAATTTTTTACAAATTATTTTATTTTTAAATTTTTTTAATCTTTTCTTTATTTTTAATAAATAGGTGTTATACAGAAAAGTCATTTTATATACCACCCACCTCTAATGTGTAGTGTCCTTTGTTCTTTTGAAATATACAAGAAGAAAAAGTTTAATAAGTATTATTTTTTTTGGGAAACATTTTTTGGGTAGTATATATATGTTATATTTTTTAAGAGTCGGGGCGGCATCTTAAAATAGTTCCGGGGCGGCAAGCATGTTAAAACCGCCCCTGGTTATTCGTATACCCTAAACTGCATTTTCCGAATCTGTATGTATAAAATTCAATAATAATGTTGCATTGAAAACAAAATCATGTGAATTACTTTCCTAACCTTCTACAAGTACAGTGCTATTTTTTGCTTCTTATATGTAGCAAGACCTTTGCAACAATCATTCAGGGTTAGGAAATAGGAAGTATAGGATCATTATTTCAAACAGTTTCAGTCAATAGTTGACATTTACATGTATCTAATTCATTATTGATTTCAAGATTATGGTTGTGAGTACAAAATAGCCAATGTTGCTGTCGATATGAATCTAGATCAATGCAACTTGCAATTGTCCGTGACTGTAGACGGGGCAGGTCGTTTGATATATTAATCGAAATATGACTTATTTCAACAATTTACGGTTGCAGTAAACTCAGTGCTAGTGGAGTAGATCTGGCATTTGAAAAACAACTGCCTTTTTTCAAAAAAAAAAAATTCCCATCTTATAGAGGACGACTTCCCCCACTTCCCTGACACTTTCACATCTAAGATCTAGGTGGTGAAGAGGGTGGGCGGGAGGCTGTTAAACATATGGAAAATCGGTTTTTCTCAGTTTGCGCGCGGGCGGGGAGACGGACAAAAAAATGTTTCGGATAAAAAAGGTCTCCCCGAGGTGCATAAACAACTGATTTTTGTTTTTTTTAAATCGACCAATTAGGGCCGGAGATATGGCTGTTTGAAAGGACTTAGTTTCAGGGTAGGAAAAGGGATCGGACAGAAGGTATGAAGGGTGTTTAAGAGATAAGGGATGGCGTTAGGATGGTCATTTTTTTTTTCTGTTGTGGGTGGTTATAGGAAGAGGTCGAGGCTGCGGGGGGAGCTCTCTAGGGCAATTAGGGAAGAAAAGGGAGGGGGGAACGTGCAAAGAAGGAAGACTCCGGTTCCAATATGGCGATTTTAAAAAATCGAAATAGGATTTTTTCCTTTTTTGATCAGCTATAATGTTGGATAGTTAGGAAATAATTTTCGCCGAAAATGTAAAAATGTGGAGCAAAAGAAGAAAATGTTTTTTTTTTCAAACGATTTTTTTTATTAAGGGAAAATGTCAGACTCACATTTCTGACCTTCGATTTCCCTTTGTGTGTGTGTAAGTGAGAGCGGCGAGAGAGTAGAGAAGGTAGAGGCCACGTCTACTCTCCCGCCGCTGTAGCTGCTGATTGAAAAGAAGTAAATTTTATAAGTGTAACTCGCGCGCGTAGCGCAAGTTACTGTCCGATAGAATTTATTTCTTTTAATAAAAAGAGAAATTTGTTCTCTTTAAAATGAGCCCTGGGAGAAGGGCGTAGGACTTTCCCTTGCCCTTCTGCAGGGCTTAAACTTCAAGTTGTCGCCCTGCCTGTCGTAATGAAGTAATTTGAAAAATTATTTTTTTATTTTAAAGGAGATGAGAATCCCCGTGTTTCAGAAGCCGTTTATCCCCACACCACTCACCCCCTTCATAAAGAAATCGTTTTGAAAAAAAATAGATTTTTTTCTTTTGCCCCCCATTTTTACAGTTTCGGCGAAAATTATTTCCTACCTATCCAACATTATAGCTGCTCAAAAGAGGAAGAAATCCCATTTCTATTTTTTTAAATCGCCCTATTAAAACCGGAGATATAGCCGTTTTCCCTTTGGAAAAATAACTACCATTCTAACCCCATCCCTTATCTCTTAAACACCCCTCATACCTTTTGTCCGATCCCTTTTCCTACGAAGAAACTCCTTCCCTTCAAACGGCCATATCTCCGGCCCTAAACTGAGAAAAACCGATTTTCCATATATGTTTAACAGCTCCCCCTCCCCCCGCACCACCTATGTCTCGGATGTGAAAATGTCAGGGAAGTGGCGGGGGAAGTCGTCCTCTATAAGACGGGAAACAATTTTTTTGAAAAAAGGCACTTGTTTTTCACCCCCTTTTTTTCTGTCAGATCTACTCCACTATGCACAAAAAATAGTATTAGAGGTTAAAGATAAAGCTGGTCCTCAGGTACCTATCCATGGTTTGTTGTATCATTGTAATTTGTGGCGTCTGTAAACAGGCCCGTCGAGTGGGGGGGAATGTTTCCCCCGGGCCCGGCGGTTTTTGAGGGAGCGCGGTGGTTATGAGGGGGCTCGGGTTTCACCCGAAGTTGAAGATTAGCATTTGCATAAGGTAAAACTAGAGAGGTATATTTTGAAATGATTCGTAATAATAAACCAGTTTCGAATAACTCCTATTGCATATATATAAGGGGCCATCCATAAATGATGTCACGCTTTAAGGGGGGGGGGGGGGTGAAAGTTGTGACACTTTGTGACATGGGAGGGGGGGGCTAAAGCAATTGTGATGTCACAATACAAGAAAATAATTATGCCTAGTATCTTGATTATTTATTATCAGCACCTTTGATATTAGCAATTTACATAAAAGTTACTGTGACGTGACAGACAGGAGGGTGTAGGGGGGGGATCGGGCGAGCGTGACAATGTGTGACACAAGGGGGGGAGGGGGTCAAAAATTGGCAAAAGAAGCGTGACATCATTTATGGACGGCTCCTAATGAGATAAATAAGAAGTAGGTAGTTAGGTAAACGAATAAACCGGCTCTCGCATTTTAAAATTTCTATCTCGTGATAAATATTTAACCATGAGGAATGTCACCACCCCCCCCCCCCCCCCCACCGGTTTTTAGAATTTTGACCGAGGTAAATATTGTTGAAACAAGGAATATCTCCAATTCCGGTCGAGATAGATATTCAATTTCGAGGAATATTACCCCCTGCCTTTCAAAATGTTGATTGAGATAAATATTTCATTTTAAGAAATGCCACCTACCGCTCTTCAAAGTTTCGACCGAGAAAAATATTCAATTCCAGATAATATCCCCCCCGCTCTTCGAAACTTATATTATATTGAAGATTGGTGGGAGTCGTATATGTTACTACCCCCGGTTTTCTCTCGACGGCCCTGTCTGTAAATAAAGTGACCGATAGGGGGGAAGTTCACAAAAAGCGAACGTTCCCAAAAAACCATCAACAAAGTGCAATTTTTATCCTTAAATTTACAGGAAGGAGATATTGGCAAATGAACGTATTTTCCCTTTTGTACTTTTTTTTTTAAATATTCGATAGATTACATACATGTGTTTATTCAAGTCTATCTTTCTCAAAATATTCACTAAAGCAAATCAATTATTTACTGTTCATAACATGCAAATCTTGAATTCGTAATCTCAGATAACAGCGCCATCTGTTAACACGTAGTTAATAACAAGCATAGAATTCAGGATTCATTACAGTTTCCTTGGACCCATACGCAAAACGTTACGACGGAACTCTATTCGGTGTTTACTCAACGCAAATTGAAAATAAATTAATATTAGGTACATTATTTAGTTAATTATTAAAACAAATTATTGATACTGAAATCGAGAATACGTCATTGTGCTGAATAGTGCTCTAGGCTTTAGGCACACATGATATAAGCGGATAAAAAATTAAATACAGTTTTGACTCAATCAAGCGAACAAAAACAGAAAATAGAGACGTGTAAAAAACAGTCGATATTTTGCATTAAAATTAAAAGTACTGAAAACGTGAAGACAGATACGTAAGATGGCACAGGCATCAGATGATTAGGATGTGTTCGCTGCCACCAATCTTCGTCAACATCTACAAATCGATCCAGAAATATATATATAGGAACATATAAAAGCAATATGTTTACTGGACTTTTGTCCATTGGCAGGTCGATTTGAAATACGACGATTTCCGACACACAGGGGCGACCTCATCCTCGAAATTATACGTATAGGTACTAATTTCAATTTCGCAAGGGCGCCATGTTCGCAAAAGAGAACAACCTCGACAACGTTATAGAAAAGGGTAGTCGTTAACCATCCGTTAAGTGGTGGTACCTAGCGGGTAGCGGACGAATCATTTACTATAGATGTTTATTCGTGAAAATTCAATAAAGAATCCTATAAACTAATCCAGTTGTAAACATGACTTCGCTTGAGCAATCCAAATAACAAGTGTTCCAAATCGAAATAATGTAAACAACAAAAACATCTATCTACCTGCTTTTAACCGCATGCCGATCCCCTTTCCCCCCTTCCATATCGAAACCCTTGGGTCGAAATATATTTCTCATTATTTTACTGGATTTTAATTTATAGGTCAAAGGTGTACATTTGAATGTTATTCTGGATCCAGAAGAGCTTTCATGTGAAATATTGGCATTTATAATTATTATATTATTACATATATCTATTATATTACAATGTATTTATAATATCTACTGTAATTAGACTCGAACAAAAATATACAGGGTGGACCGTCTAAAGGGAATAGATAATGATAAAAAAAATTTTCGCTCAAATTTAAAATTTCCACGTTTAATGTCATTGTAGAAAAAGAGAAACTGACAATTTTCCACTACTATACTTCCACTCCACTACGTGCATGTACACCTAAAAATGTGACAGATGGCAATAATATTTGGCATATAGTTAACAGAATTGTCACATTTTATTTAATATTGAATTTTTGCTGTCGGATGAGCACTCTGTATATTTTCTTGGCCAAAAGTTATCAGGTTTCCTTTGTAATAATAGTGATACCTACATTCCGATTATTATTCTCATATGTCGTTTCGTAGTTAATAATTTTTTAGAACGACCGCCCTGTATAAATAAAGTTTTTTTTCCTTAAAAAATCCCCTTGGAAATCATTAAAAAATTTTAAAATGTAAAAAAATATATACTGAAAGAAACCCCAAAGTATTTCAAACATATTCATTGGACTACGGTTTAGAGCAATTATTTGTATGAAATCTAATAAGATGGCGATGGTCAAGAGAGGGACATTCCATACATAAATATTTATTATTTTTGGCAATAACTTTTTTACTTGGTAACGTATATTTAAAAAAGAACTATAATATTACCTAAGTATAAAAATAACCAGTTGAGTGAAGTGAATGAAAAGTCATAGTAATATTCTTATGTTTTTTTTTTAAATATACGTAGTACGAAAGAATGTTATGGCCAAAAATGATTTCCCCATCCCATGTCCCTTTATTTGGCCACCTATTGAGAAGCCAGTATATATTTTATTCAAATTTGGTGAAAATGGGTTTTTGATGGTAGTGAATACAAATCTAAAATAAGAATTTCTATAAAAAAGTCGATAATATTTTTTCTTCAAATTTTCCTTAAAGTAACGCCACACTGTAATGAGAGATATCAAAGTTCACTACTTCAATGCAATCACATTTTCAGTCTGCACGTACCGCCTAAATTTGAAATAAATCCCGCTCCTAATTCGTGAAATATATACTCATGAAAAGCGGATGACAGTGTAATTTTTTCAAACATCTCTATTGAAAATTCCCTAAAAAATATCGGTCGCCTCTATGGGATAGTACTAAGATAGAAACTCTTTCAAGCCACTTTAATTTTTACAAACTAATATGTTCATAGCCTGTACAATAGATAAAGATAAACGCAAAAAATCAGTAATATTGACATTTGACCATAAATTCAAGGTAAAAACTTAAGATAATAAAATGAAGACATAACACATCTTAGTACTTCATTTAAGGTGGCCAATCCCTAGAAAGCGACATCCGATAGGGATATATCTATTATTTTTGCTCATAACTTTTATATCTTAGTACATATATTTTAAAAAACTATAAGAGTACCTAAGTAAAACTATAACAAGACTATTACTATGAATATTCACTCAATAATTTCAGTGGTTTGCAAAATAGCTAGATTCAAAACTACGAAATAGGGAGATTGACATAATTCTTAAATTTAAATCCAGCTATTTTGCAAACCGCGGAAATTATTGAGTGAAAATTCATAGTAACAGTCTTGTTATGGTTCTACTTAGGTGCTCTTATAATTTTAATAAATATACGTAGTAAGAAAAAAAAGTTATGGCCAAAAATAATAAATATTTCCCTATTGGAGGTCTCTTTCTAGGGAATGGCCACCTTAAGCTTAATTTAAGTATGTTTCAAACAACCTGCACAAAATGGCTACGGGAAGACACAATACAAGTTACTACACTATATAGTATTTGTAAATTTGTTTGAATAATAAATATTATGAAAATTTCATAAATTATATAATGTAAACTAGGTGCACATACTTTAATGGGGAAGATGCATAAATTTTAAAAATGGTTTAATTATTTTGCCATAATAGTATTATACCACCTTATAAACTTTTTAAATTTTATCCAATTTGAACAAAATTTCTAAATAAACTGAAAAAACTAAAAAAAATAAATAAATGAACTACACAAAATGATTAAATCCAAAGTTTCATGAAATTTAAGATATTGATTGTAGAATTTTCAAAACACGCAAAAAGCAAAAATAAATTTACAAACTACTTCTCAATTACTTGACAGTTCAGGTTACATTAGTAAAATTTACGAATATAAAATGCTTAATATGCTTTTTTCAATTTTTCAATACATATAGTCATAAGTAGATCCTAACATGTTGTATCTTTGAGTAAAATTTGATTCAAATCGGGAAAAATTAAAATTAAGTTTTACACTATAATAAAAAAAAGTCACAAAAGAGGATTCTTAAATATACGAAATTTGAATTTTTATGTAACGAAAACCATGTGACTGAGAACAGTACAATGTTGACCTATATTATGGATGACTGACGTCAGTTAGATGCACAGAGCTTCAATTACTTGTTCTACGGCTACCTCAAAAACATGCTTTTGTACAGAGTTTATTGTAATAACGCTCGTACCACAACTCGTAAGAAATTTGCATTATTCTGCACTTTCGCACAATATGCTATATATTCTAAATAATTATTATAACCCATCACTTTTGACAAAACATTAAAAAAAAGAAGATACGATTGAGCATATTGTTGTTTTCGTCGATCAATCTGTCATCTGTGAAATCGTGCTTGTCACTGAATAATAAAACCTTCTGTTCTGTACTGAAGATGTGTGAGGGCCGATTTATCAATTCGTGGATAAGTAGTGTCATCCTATAGTGAAATAATAGTTTAATAATATAGTAGGACACTTCCCCTACCGAGTTAGTTCACGCGTCGATAGCAGGAGTGAGGCTATCACTGTCAGAGGAAGTGACCCTACCGTATTATTACAAACTGTGCTTTAACTATAGGATAACTTGTTATCCTCGCATTGATAAAGCGGCCCTTGCTTATTTTCTTGTGTGATATTAGTGATACTGTTATTACAATTTCATTAATATTATCAGTACCTACTTAGTACGTCATATATTCTTTGTATCCTAGTAAGATATTCTATAAATATGTACAGATAATATTGTATAATATATTTGGCACTTTTTACTTATTAATTATTCTGGAGATTATTATTTTCTTCTTTTACCACATTGTATACTTTATCTAGTTTTAAAGTTATAACAGGTTCTCTTTCTTAAAAAGCGTCAACTATATTCCACTTACGTATACTCATTATGCTTCCCTGTCACATTTCTTTTATGTTTTGATGTCCACCCTGTGTATAAAGTATTATTTGGTTTGATTCTTGTCAGTTCCCTAATAGCACATGGACGTCCCGAAAACGTCCCAAGAACGTACTCACAGGACATGAAAACGTCCCGAGGACGTACTCTACCGACGTAAGACGTACCGAGGACGTTTGAGGGACGTCCCGTGTCAGCAAAACGGGGTGTCCCGAGGACGTCCCACCCAGGACTTATGTGGGACGAATGTAGGTCTAGAGAGGACGTCCTGAAAACGTTGTTGGGACATACTATGCAAAACATATAGGTACCTCCTCCTCCACCACTTTTAAGGTGTATTCACAGCAGAGGGTATTTATGTTCCTTTTTGGCTTTTCTAACCACATTTATTCCCTTCGAAATAGAATCCTGTGATTGGATTCTATTTCGAAGGGAATAAATGTGGTTAGAAAAGCCAAAAAGATAAAAAAATGACAATATATAATGGGCTTGTTCCATGATATTCTTTTTATATGGTTTTTATACTTTTTCATATAGTACTCGATATTCTCATTATACACTTAAAATTTCGTATTATTAACTTTTTCCGCTCTCGAGATATAAGGAGTTGAAATTAGTAATAGTTGCAAAAACCGAGCGCTCATTTGTGACGTCACTATACGCAGTGACGTAAGAAAAATGGCTTTCTGGAACCTTTCAAATTTAACCTGAAAAGTCGAAAAACATGGAATTTTTATACGCTGGTAACTAAATAAATACGTCGAGTGGAAGTTCGTTCTATGTGTCTACGGAAAGGAGAAGGTCGGCGATGAATTATAATCATAAATTGCAGGGTCGAAATCGAAAATTCGTTCTGGCAGGAGCGAGAGAAAATTGTAATTTTTTGACATTTCACCAAATTGTACTCCCCTACTGTCAAGTAGTAAGCAAAACAAACAATACTTCGAAAACACTTATAATTATAACCAATAAGGAGCATCAAGTCTATTGAGATCGCCGAGTCTATGCGTATAGTGACGTAGCGCCTGGCCACGCCCCATTTTCGCGAGATGGAAATTTGTAATGGTTTTTAAGATACTAAACGTGCGAATAAGATTCTGATTTTTTGTAGATCCATTAATTTGTACTTGCACTTTCGATTTATGAAATAAAAAAAAAATGCTGAACAAGCCCATTACCATGTACAAAAATTATTCAATTAGATTGATTTTAAAACTTAATACTTTTATTTATCAACACCAAATGACAAATTTATGCGAACATTTTATTTCTATTGTGCTATTGAAAAATAAGTTATGGCATTTGTATTTTTTTAAATTAACTTCTTACTCTACAAATTCAAGTGTCAAGTGTCAAAAATACAATTTTTATGGGATTTAAAAGTTATATATTATAATACCTAGTACAGTAAATATAGTTATATATACATTAAGTCATATTGAATATTATAAGAAATAAGCCAAGTATGCAATAAAACGTAAGATAAATGTATATCTCACCTTTTCTTAAAGTTTTGCACACTTCGTCTTTTTATATAATTATCTTAGTTTATATTATTTTCTAAAATTCTCTCTTTTTTGACACTCTCTCTGTTCTTTCTTTTGCCCTCTTCAATCACGATGTAATAGCCATTTCGGTGTCCTTCCAAGACTTTGAAGCGTTAGCGACTGCAGCAGCCCCTGTGCAAATAAAAGAAAAATTAACATTTCAGATGAAATCTTGGCAAAAAACATTAAGACTAATATATGCCACTTGATGGCAAGCTTATATTTAACATAAATTGTTATAATTTTCTTGGTGTCCTATTTAAAAAAAAATCACAGTTTAAATGTGAACATTTTTTTGTTTAACTGACTTTTGCATTTGAAAGGTTCCCTTGTTCATTAAAAAATTTTAAGAACACCTCTTTATATGAATGATTGATTCTACAAATAATACCAAAGACCGAGAGAAGCAGAAATATATGTTGACTAATGCTACCGCAGATTAATAACATTATTATAAGTTTAACGTTATATTTTTTGGCAATATTATTACAGAATTCAAGTAAAGAAAATGGCTATGGGTTAAGATGCATTAGGATTTACGGTTAGAAGCAGGTTTATTAGGTTGAACATTGATGATGTACAAAAGTTTTTGTACGTACGTACAGCATAATTTCAGAAAAATATAACAAATAGGGCATATAAGTTACAAATTTGTAAATTTTCCTCAAAAAGTACCTTTATTAGTTTTATCCTTATATTAATTTACTGAAATCCCTAAATATACTTTACAAGTTTGTTGATGTTTTCTGGCGAATGTTTCTATTACTCGATGTATCAAACCTTACCTATTAAAAGTTTCATCACCTCCACTTATTCATCAGAGATGTCGAACCATATAACACTTCCTTTAACACACTGCATGAGTAGGTACTTCTTTTCAATTTTTACTTCCCTCGCATACCGAAGGGAAGTATTGTATCTTTGATTTTATACCGCTAGTATAAAATCAAAGATTGTATTTATAATGTTTAACCAACAATCTTCTTTTAAGTGAATAAGTTCGCTCCATGATAAACAACTAAAAACTACATACTCAGGTTCACAGGTGATCTCCCATAGAATTTTAACAGAGCCAAATAAGGTGGATGTGGTAGTATATTTATTATTATAACCTACAAATAAGCCGCACCAAATTTATCTAGAATAAAATATCGATCTAAATACTTATATATTAATAAATCAATTAAATAGACTTACCTGTTTTTAGTACTTTCTTTTGTAGCCGTTAAAAGTGACTAGTGCCAGTGTGCGGAAGAAATAAAAATGCAAAGAATTTATATAAATAATTCTTTGTAAACATGATGCAATGCCTGCCAAATTGAATTTCCCAGTTTGACAGCAACTGAGTAACATTACATAAGCTCTGCTTAAATATTGCGGTAAAAATGGCTGATGTAATATAACCGAAACTCATGAAAAAAATAGTTGAAACGAATATAAGATTTCTGAAATCAGAAAAATCAAATTGACAAAATTTAAATGGACCATGAAATATGAAAATATTTTGTTATCAAAAGAAATTTTGTTAGAAAAACTTTTTAAGGATTGTAATTTCATTTTTACAGTTTTTAATTTCCTTTTTTAATCATATCCTCATCTGCTCAAAAAAACATCACTCCTAGAGGTTATTTCACAAATGTGTTTAGGTTTGTCTTGACTAGACTCTAGCAGGATGTCCTCAAAACGTTTTATTCAGAACGTTTTAGGGACGATAGGAAACGGACGTCCTAGGGACGTACCATGTAAACCCGGGACGTTCAGACCAAACGAGGACCTAAATGAACGTCCTGGGGACGATTGGTGTTATCAGGGTTATTATAACGAAATGTCATGTTTTTTATAAAATAGTTTTATAAATATAGCGCTAACAGATCGACATAATTGAAATATATTAATTCTTGTAATCGATATAATCTGAAATATGAAAAATCGAATAAATGCCGGAGCGAATGCTTGTTTCACGAATACAAAAAGTATAGTTAGTTACCTTCGGTAACATTAAGTCAGTAAAGAAATGGGATCTCACGACTCTACCACACAAGGTTTTTAGCTCATCAGATTTCTTTACTTCTCGAACATTTACCAAAACAATTTATCCTAATAGCGGTTGCATTCCAATATAAGTATAAACAAACAATCGTTTTTTGTCCATGTTAAAATAATATATTTTTACCGTAATTCATCCAAAACAAAGAAATTTACGTTAGTGCACGAAAACATAAACAGGATGTCATTATTGTAGGTATTATTAAACATCGGAAGTTTCCTAGAGCCTATACATTTTCAAATTTCACATTTGTAAATGCAGAACAGCTACAAACCTTTAAAACTTAATAAATGTTTAAAACCAAGAATAAATGTGAAATTTTACTTTTTTGGAGCAGATGTTTTAAAAAAATAACTGTGGGGAATAATGATTATTAACGATTATATCGATTTATATTGGATCCATTTTATTGATTTTTTTGTCCACCCTATATAAAAATATAAAATTCAGATAATTCCCTGTTTCTGTTGCGCCATCTATGAGACAGTAACCGAACTAAGACAACAACTTTTAGCTGAAGAATCTTATAAAATTCCATTCTATGAAAAATAAATATGTCAGAATATCAGTAAACATGTGAAAAGTGCACCGCAAAATTTAATTCGAGCTTTCTAGTACATGAAGGGTCTAATAAGACTTTTTCTTGTTTCATAATATGGGTGAATGTTTAAGTTAGGACTTGTCTGTATTGGTTTTCCCTATTTTTGATTTTAACTAGTGCAAAATAATTATTGAAGTGGCGAGTTGACATCGTTTCTAAGGTACATGTTAAGCATTTTTTTTATCTATGAAAATATTACTTTTTAACAATATAAAAGCACACGTTTCCTAAGTTAAAGTTTCTAGTTTCCGTTTATGTGCAACTTTTATAAATATGACCTATACTTTTTAAAATAGCTCGCTTTAAAATCATGTGATTATACCCACAATTTAGCACATAAATATGGCCACCTTAAATCAACTTTTTTCGATAGAAATTGATGTCAACAGTCACGATCCAAATTCGGTAGATCTGCCGAAAAGTAGGTGCCTATGAAAAATTGAAAACATTAGACGCTGTTTCGATTAAGTTTTAGTAGTTTTAGTTCCACTTATTTTTTAATGACTAATTAATTAGTCAACTATTTACCATTTTTTTTCAACTATCAGAATTTGCATGAGTTGTTAAAAAAAGTAATAATAATTTTTTTAATTTGTTGCATTTTAATTCTCCAACCAAAATTTCTGGCTGCATCATACTGAAAAGACGTGTGCTGGAGTCTGGCATAGGGAGAGAACTATAGGTGGAACTAAGATTTCTAACTTGAAATGATACCACCATATAGCTGCGTAGCAAGTGAAGATGTGCTCATGTACCTACTTCACAGTCTTCGAACAAATGCAGATGCCTATATATATGCATCCAACATAATAATTGATCGGGTGTTCAGCAAATACCAGCTCCTCTACTCTGTACTCCAAAGTTTAGCGTCGTGCAACACACAGGCGCGGATCCAGCATTTTGTTGAGGGAGGGGCGACAATTATTTATTGGGTAAAAACAAAAATAAATGCCTTGAACTAAATTTAATTTTAAATCAGATTTCCTTATCAGAACTTTGCTCCAGGGGGTGGGCGACACTTCCTTCGCCCCTTCCCTCCCCCCTGAATTCGCGCCTGGTGCAACACTTTTTATCAACAGTTTTTTTCATTTTCAGCAATTTTAATAAAATCTGTTTACTCAAAATTTGAATTTTTATTTTATCTTTCTCATTCTGCTCTTAATTTTTTTTTGTGACAGACAATATATATTTAAAAATTCGGCGCCTCATATCAGCATGCCTGTAACCCGGAAATGCCCGGCATCCTTTGGGAACAATTGAGTATTTGATGTGAAAGAAATTTTGCAAAACGCACAAAACTTCCTCAATCTTTCTTTGAACCTCTAAGACACCCTCCTCACCAACTGTGGGATTTTCTAACAAATACTCTTCTGCGTTGAATCGTTTCTTGGCAATATCAACTGCAGAAAGAACAATATAGAACAGCTCACGATGGTTCAGGGATAACCGGTTGTCAAAGGATAAGGACACCCTCTAAACCGTTGAACTGGCCAACGGATGCTGACAGTTTTGGTAAGGCTGTACGCATAACATACAACCGCGACACACACAGCTTGATGCTGCCAAACGTACCAGACACCAAAGGCCGGCTTACTAAAATAATGTATGGATCACAAGAACAAAAAATCTACCAGTAACGACATCAGTCATTTGTTTGATCACATTGTGGAAGGTTTTGAAAGTGGGGATTATGTGGGCTCAATCTTTTGTGATCTTCAAAAGGCCTTCGACTGGGTGTCCCAGGATATTCTATTAGAAAAAATGAAGTTTATTTACGGTTTTAATCCGGTTAGCTTAAAGTTAATGAAATCTTATTTCAGTAATAACTACAATTTACATTACAAACAACTCGTCTTCAGATAGAATAGAATAGAATATAATAATGTTTATTGCTGAGATTTGTGTATATAAATATAATATATAATAACAGGTGTATAGAAAAATTATATATGTATAAATAAATAAATGAAAAACATGGCGGTGATAGGAGATAGGTGTGAAGAGGTTCGTGGAGATCCCCAAGGATCAGTACATGGGCCTACACTGTTTCTATTAGATATCAATGATATCGGGAGTGCGTTCACAGGTATGGATCTTCTACGTTTCGCAGATAACACCACTTTTATAAATAATGATATAACTTTGCCAAACTTGGTGATTAACTTAAGAGGACACAGTCAAAGGCCAGTAATTGGTTTGCTAAAATGGAGCTCAGTTTAAGTGCAAATAAAACTTAACAAGCTATTTTTTCTCCTAGGGAAATATCTGACTTTAATAATCCCGATTGTAATTTTTAGGTATGTAATATTATCCCATAGTGAAGTTGTTCTGTTAGCCTACCATTCTCTCATAATATCACAGATGTCATATACATTATGTTGGGGTCATTCTCCATCGGTCAAGCGAATCTTTGGTTTAAATGTAATAACTTCCAGGTCTTATAGAGATGATATACGTAAGCAATTTGTAGATATAAAATCATTAACTTTTCCCAGCTTACACATTCATACTTGCCTAATGTATGTAAAAGCAAATATTCATAAATATACAACACAAACCAATATTTATTTCCAGGACCCAAGAAAAAATACCAAAATTAGAATTAACCTCATAAGACCTAATGCCAGTCATCATGGTCCCTACATTTTTTAAATTGTTGCCTGAACAAGTAATACAATTGCCCATGTATAGATTCAAGACTACAATAAGACTTCTTTATTGGTAAAGCTTTTTATAGTATTGAAGAATATCACAATGGTGACTGCAATTTTTAACCTGAAAGATTACATCAGTGTCCAGAGTATGTACATTTTCCTTAATGTTATTTTAATACTGTTTATTTTATTCTATTTAGGATCCTTTGTTGACGCATGTAAATACCAAGTGTATAATTAACATGAATGAACCGTACTTTACTATACAAAACTTAGGACAGAACGTCGTAAATAAGAAAACGAATGTTACTATTCATACTAATCGAATTCTTTGCATGGTAAATTAAATTTATTGATGCATCAGTCTAATCTTGGTACACATCAGCTGTACTTTGTTATGATAGCCGTCGCAATTTTTACAATGCCACATTTCACTCTAAGCAGGCTTAAAATAGTACATCCCTACGGGCCCATCCATAAATGATGTCACGCTTTAAGGGTGAGAGGGGGGGGGGTTCTGAAAGTTGAGACTTTGTGACAGGGGAGGGGGAGGGGGCTGAAACAATTGTGATGTCACAACATAACAAAATAACTTTATGTTTAACATCTTGATTAATCGTTATCAGCACCCCTGATATTAGTAACTCACATAGAAGTTACTGTGACGTGACAGTGAGGGGATGGGATGGGGGGTCGGACTAACGCGACGATTTGTGACACAAGGGGGGGAGGGGGTTAAAAATTAGCAAAAGCGTGACATCATTTATGGAGGGCCCCTACGAATGATTCTTCTTCATCACATAACTGATAAAGCAGGAATAATCAGTGAATCATCCATATTTAATATACAAGACGTATTTTCTATACAATAAAATTGTTAATATTCAGGAAAGGCTCTAGAACCTTTTTAAAGACGCACTCCACAGAAAGAATTTATCTTTTTATGCATTTCTAATGGTTCTTGTAGTTTTTACTATGCTGTCTCTTCGTCAATATGTATGAATATTGGTTGTGTGGTGACAAAAATTCTCGGCATAAATATAAACTGATGGTAAAGGCCGATGAGCATACAGATATAGAGAAATTTTTTTTAAATAATCGACGTTTTGTCAGAATTTCTGGGCTTCCTCTGGATCATTGATGTGGTTTCCCTAGACCAGATGTTTCCAACAAGAAGTACACAACACATTGCTACAGCCAGATAAAACACATCTCGATTTATGGGCGACCCAGTACCAATCCTGATTTAAAACTGTGCTTTCAATTCGTATGACAAATCTGAGTCATATTATACCAAGGTTTTTTGCTTGATACTGTGCATTACACCATTCATAACGTAGTAGACTGGAGTGTTATTCCATGTAAATGAAATTGTTGAATGTTTTTTATGTTAAACTTCAATTTATTTGATAAACTCGAACATTATACTGCATTAATATCATTTTGTAAAATTTATTTTAATACTAATTGTAATATACAATATTGACAATTATTACTATTAAAATAAGAGAATGTTTAATATTGCAATATCAATACTTTGTATAAATGAATATTTGCTAAAGAATATAGTAGAAATGACATCACAAATATAGTATGAATATAGATTACAATATTGTAAAATTAATCATTATAGACATGTCAATATTGTCTGCATATATCTGGGTTGGGATAGATAAAAACATATTACAAACATGGGCAATATTTCATTATCAAGACTGATTAATATCGGCTCAATGTTTCTTTGTAAGGTTTCAACACATCTATATTAGTTACTGAAGGTTTTAACCTCGAATAAAAGACAGTTGAAATCTGGCACGCGATATTTTCAAAGTATAATAAAAGAAATGTACATCACTATAAGAGGGCACTTAATTGAAAAATTAGTATGAATTTTGATAACTCCGTTTATTAAATCTCTAAATATTTCTCGGGCAAAAGGTCTTGTTTTTCTTGATAGGATAAATAGTTTTACAAAAATGGAAGTATTGATTTTACGAATTTACTTTTGTGGGAGAAGTTAAAAATTAAAACTTCGTTAGCGCAGTTACCCAATTCTAAAAGAGTGCACTTTGAAATTCGACAGTTTTGAAATCAACCACAAAATTTTATGTCCTCATTTTGTTCATCTCTCTCTACTCTTTTTGTGTTAGGTTTGGTTTTAGTATTTCATGTTATAAATTGCTCTTTTGTGACTGGCTGTATGGTCTATGACCTAAAGCCATAAAAAAACACAAAATTTCAATTAAAATAAGCTGTGAAATCGCGAAATTTAATCGTAAGCAAAAAAAATCAAAATGAAACCAAAAACATGTGCTATTTAGCATATAACATAATCAAATTCACATTCAACATTTTTTTAAATTCAATTTTATAAAATCATGTCGGAATGTTTACTATTAAATGGTATAATTTTAGGAATTATTATAACTCAGCTTTTGCTGACAAATGACACATTAGTTATACTGACAGTTCCAACTCAAAACCCCATATATTTTCTTATGGGAGTTCATTCTGTTCAACAGGGATAGAATAAGGAAAAACAAACTGACCATTGCACTCTTCGCCGACTTACTGCATTATATAACTGTTGCACATTCTATCGTATACTCAGCATTTTATCGTAAATAAAAAAAATTTGTTTATATTAGCGACGGCTTTGTCTAACTGCGCGATGAATTAAAGCCGGCAAAGCTTGGCCCATATTCTTATCGCATTTGTGGCAGATTTACTGCTGTTAAGTTGATAAACATTAGGGACTTTTGCCTAATTATCCGGTTCTGCAATGTAGCAATATTATGTAATATAAATATATGAATTTATTAAATTTAAAAAATGAATAACAATTTTGTTCAAGAACAATAGGGTTCTTCCTCTAGCTAACACTTACTGTCCAAGTTTCAATACAATGGGACATTTCTTTCTTTAATTATCATGCTTACAAGAAACATAGCGACCGGACGGACAGACAGACAGACGAACGGACGGGCGGGCACTTTGAAAGTTTTTCAGAATTCCATATTCCATCACCAACACAGCAATATAAAAAAAAATTCTCTACGAGTAATGTGTCAATTGAATGCAATATATTCTTCATTTTGTATTTGCGAAGAGTATAACGAGGGGTATGTGGTTTCGCCCACCAAGTTGAATTTTTTAATTCTCTCCCATTCAGGCCAGCAACGGTTTCGGCATGCGGTGTATCTCGATGGTCCGCTCGACCATCGAAACAGTAACTGCTCCGGACGTTGCTTAACTTCAGCGAGTCTGTCTAAGTCAGACCTACCTCGCCTAATAACGAAAATTTATATGAACATTTTTTTAAACTCAATATCATATAAAATATAATAAAATTACAAGCTTCCATATATTAAACTGTCTTAAACAGGAAAATATTAAAAAAAACACTATACTTTTTGTATCTTTTCAAATTCCTTTTATCTAAGAACCATCCTTTCTACAAAAATGTACCGTCAAACGTTACCCTCTTCCTCAAAAAAAAAATTAACTTGTTTTTCTCCGATTAATATATCTCGATATTTAATAAATACGGTAATTTCAAATTTAAACTCAATTTCTTCAATAGCGCCCCCCCTACACTGATAGATTAACATTTCTTAAACAACACCACATGTCAAATCTCAACCTTTTTTGGTCTCGGTAACCAGTGAATCATCTTTAACCAATGGACGTAGTCCCTTTATTTAATACCACACATTAAAGGCCTCAGTATCCAAGCAGAGCTCTAGAAACTTATGCAAGGCACGATCAGCATGGACATTCCTTCTCTTCTATATATTTCTTCTCTTAAAGTCCTCAATTCCAGAGTTCTCATTTCGGAAAGGTTTGCTCGCTAAATCAGTGCATTTCTATTTTAAATCAACTAGTGGAAGTGCATGAGGCAAAAGAACATGGGTCGCAGACTAAGAAAAAAAACAACACAGAACCGGCGTTAACGAAACAAGGAACAACAACCATCCGACACATTCCTTGTTACACCAACACAATCAGCAAATAGTACACCGAAAACTTTTTCTAAATCAATTTTTATTTATAAAAACAAAAATGATACAATACAATAATATAGATAATAGAAACTACTCTGAACATATAAATACATTTACTGCGGTGTGTTACAGGGGTCCAGATCGAAAAACAACCCTTAATCTTAACCTACAAATAACAATTGAAAGGTTCGCATTGTTCGACCTGGTCCAACAGGCCTAAACCTGTGATTACAGCCGGCTGCTCCGACCGACAGCAATCGCCTGTGTAAAGCCACATTATTCCGACAGGGGACCGGTGGGCCCAACAGCGTGGCCACGCTGAATACGCGACCCAAAGTGCTGTGACCAAAAATCACCTGTATAATTAATATATCAAGATGACACCTGAAAAATAACAGTAGAGGAGCTATTCACATGACAGTACATTGCCTAAACTAGAAAACTTAACACTATTGCGATATGATGGGAATTTGTAGATAGGGTGTGTTCGAAATACACCGGTGCGGTTTTAAAAACGATCCTCCACACCAAAATAATAACAAGACAAATACATGCTGACGAAAGGGTTCTCTTGGTGTTTTCATCTTTGTTAATAATACAACTAGTGCCTAAAATTTATACTATTTCCTGAATATGCAAAGGTATTTTTTGTGATACTATTATAAGGGCGTCCCAAGACAAGGTATTTTCGCAACTATTAAGAGTAAGGGGGGAATTTTTGTATACAATGTCTTTGTCTTATGTTGTCTAAATATCCCGGCCTCACTTATGACAGATTTTCAGAAAATTGCAAAAATAAGATGATAGGGGTCACAAAGGACGGACATTTGAAAATAATTCGAAATGTACAGGGAGGTGATAAACTTATACTTTTCGAGGTAGATTGTAAATATAAAATTTGAAAATAACCAGAAAATATTTGTTAAGTATGGCCTATGATGTAGGGAAATAGTTATAGTCTTGCATTCGTTTTTAACGAAGGATAACGAATAGAAATATAGTTTGGAGGTTCACTTAAAGAGAAACGAGTTTTGACAGGTTTTTGAAACAAAGTTCAATGGTATTTTTGACCACCCTGTACAGTTATATTTGCTTATGTTCATGTTTATAATTGCAGAAAAATGCAGTTCTGCAATTTGACCGAATTAACATTAAATTTTTATCAAAGGTAGAGGCAAAATACCTCAAATTAGCAGAATTTTCTAAAACTTTAAAAAATATCCCTTGATATTTTTTATTAAAATGGTCATGTTTTGACACATTTCATGGTTCATATTTTAAAATGAAAGTAAAATTTCCTGACTTTTCCAGGTTTTCTAAGACTTATTATTTAAGGTTTCTACAAAATTTTCATTTCATCTTTCAGTAAGTAACAACTGGAAACAACTACCCACAATTAACATTTATGTTTAAAAGTCAAGGATTTCAATTTGCTAGCATAACCAGAATTCAGGTTATATTACAAAATGATTTGGTGTGTTTATTTATGTAGGTTCCACATAATTCTACCTATGCGGTTTGACCTTTCATCTTAACACCCCCATACCTCTATATCAGATATCCAAACTTCAACCGATTTGAATTGGTATCCTTTAATGCAATGAGCAATGACCTTTTTGCTGATTTCCAATCACAAAATCAATACAGTGGGTGAACAAAAAAGGTTCCACAAGGGTCCGTCCTAGGACTCTTCTTTTTCCCATTCATACGTTCCGTCACAACAACTCATACACATTGCTCTTACTTTTCCAATGGTATAATAAAAAAACATTGTTCACAGGCAGAATGGTGGACATACATCCTTTTTTTAAATTTTGGTGTGGAAAGATCGTCCTTAAAATCACCCGGATATTTTTCAAACACTATTTGTGAAACAGATAGAAATATGTGACAAAACTCAGTGTGCTAACCGAGCATGTCGTGCCAACAGAGCATTACATCATAATATAATCTTATACAGGGGGCTTCACCGATCCAACAGCTGCAAAGCTGTGACCAACAATCGCCTGTCGTTCTACAAGTCCCTTTATATGTTATAGTAAATTTTCATACGTGTACCTCTCTCAAATATCACCAGTTATATGAAAATTTATTTAGATATAAACCATACACCATTAATTCAAATAGAAAATCAAAAATCGCCGTACCTTTGTCAATTTTTTTAAATGCGGTCTCGACAAAACTACTCAGTTATAATTCATCTAGTATAGCTAGAACCTACCTTTTTTTCGTAATACATTGGCGATTCCACAAAAAGATTTTTAAATCTATACATTAAATTTAATTTAGAATAAGGATAATAATGTACAAAAATCATTAAAAAAAATAATAAATAGCTTGACAACAATGCTTACCTTTTTAATTAAAATTATTAAATAAAAAAATAATAATGTGTACAAACCTGAAAAATCGGCCCTATATTTTAGAAAAGAGACTGTCAAAACCCAATAGGATGTTACTATTAAAAAAGACAAATTAAATCTAACGAAAACTTCATTTTTTAAATTATATCACATTTCACATCACATCACAAGCAATTATAAGCTAGTCTACACTGAAATGCTTTAGCTTAGGATACAAGGAAGCCCAGATATTTATTTTATTTTTTATTAACCATTTCGCCAATATTATACCGAATCATCAATTGTTTAAAATTTGTATGACAATTCAACAAAAGCAGGAAGATGCTATTATCTAAAGGTATACATAAATTAGGATAAAGCATAAAAACTTCCATTTTATAATCCTGTACCAAACACAAGTAATAGAACGCCTACAAAACAAATGAACAAATTAATTTGTTTATGCCGATTTTCCCATTCTACAGAGTCTATAATGTCTTACAGTAATATTTTGTTACCAACTTTCGATATTGTAAAATGTAATCACCTCTTAAAAACATGAGGACACGTTTAAAAGATATCTTTAAAAAATCTGCAGCCCCACCTTGGGCGCCAGATTGGTTTTGGACGGAACCGCAAATAAGGCGCAAGATGCACAATGTTTCTAGTATCATACGAACTAAATTAAACAATTATCTGGGCCTGAATCCTGTTCCTAAGTCTTTCGTTATGCGTTACTCTTTCGCAATTAGATTTTGACAGTTCTTTCTTGAGGGCAAAAAAATCCGATCAATCTCGATGTACGGAAAATAATAGTTAATTTTCGTGCTCTAAAAGAAAAATCAGTTATATGTAAATGAAAAAGGGACCAACCTTTTGAGGAGGATAATCACTAATTTGATAACGGAAAATAAAAATTGTTACATACCATCTCGGCAGGTATATGTATTGGTTTGTACTTTTTCAAACCTGTCGAAAATAAAATCATATAAATACACACAGTTGCGGAGATAAATAAACTATATCCATAACCATGCAAGATGTATGAGTCGCTAAGGTTAATTTTTAGTTAGATTCTCTTTTGTAATGGCACTTAAAAATTCAAAAAATAGAAATTAAATTAAATAAACTGGAATTAATAATCAAGGAGAAAATATAGTAAGTTTTTTTGAATCTTAAGTGATTAGAGATGTAAAATTGATTAAACTTATTTAGACTTGCGGATGATAAACGAGATAAACCGGAGATCATCTGAAACGTGGTTGCATCAGCACAGGACCAGTTGGGAACATAGGGGCTCCGTACATCATCCCTGGAGGCATTCCGATCATACCTAATGACAAAAAAAATAACACTTAACATACACATATCGGCTGGCCATAGGCAAACATGAAAGTCTTTGAATATTGTCATTTTTTAGCTCCTGTCTCGTTTACTTTCTCCAGTTCAAGGTTCCAAATTGTAAAACTAACAGAAATACTTACCTGCCAATGGAAATACAAAAGAAAAACATTGATTCTTTATTTAATAAAAGCCTAGCAATAGGACACACAGCTAATTAAAAAAACTACAAAAACCACACATTACAAAATAGTGTTCATAATTTTAGATTGTTTGACAGCTAAGAGAAGGACTTTATTGCTCTCTAAGTAAAACTATTTGACTGACCCATACTGTAAGTTTCAATTAGAAAAAAATTTAAAAATTAGACCCTGGAGGGAGCATTTTTAATTATCTCCCGATGATGCCAATGTAGTTGGCGAGCTTTGGTGTTTGTAAAACCTAATTTAGAAGTAAATTAAGTAAAAACCCATTAGCCACTTCCAAGTAGCCACAAAGTGACAGTATTTCTGTTTTTCTCGATATCTCACAGATGGAGCCATTTTTATAAACGTGGTTCGATTCATTGTGGAAAAATCAGGAATAACGTAATATTGTTTATAGAAGAGAATTAAACTATTTTTTCTAAGTAATGGCGAAATATTTTATTTCAGAATTTGATACATAAATACTCATATTAAATGTACATATTTTAGGTTATTTCTGACAATGTAATTTTATATACAACTTGTCTTTGTTTTTAGCATATTTGTTAATATAAGGCGTTTAATTATATCACAATCAGATGGCACTAAAGTGTTGGCGTCTAATCTGTGACTAATCTTACACTATTGTATTTGATCTTTGTGATAATAAACTATTATTATTATTATTATTACCAAGTAAAGACCTTCTACAAATTATTACTGGCCGATTGACAACCTGGACAAAATCAGGCACCAGAAACCATTAGGCAATGATATAGACATATTGAGGATATTTTTCAAACATTGTTGCCATCGTTTCATGGCGTTGCAAAAACTTACAATATGGGAGGATTAGCTCAAAAGAGAGGAGTTTCTCGAGTAACAACCTACTGCTACGTTCAAAATGACAATATTCAAATCTACAGTAATTAATAGAGTTTGTATGAGTGATTAGTGAATTAAAAAATAGAATACACGATAAACGTATAATAAATTACGCAGTCAGGATGATAAATGCAATAAGTTCAATCAACCAAATGACAGTAAAAAAACCAACCACTGCCAAAAAAACTAAGCGAGTGACAAATATCTGATGCAGGCATGCCAACACAGAAGTGCGTGAGTAGTACCTGGGCAAAGGTCGGACCACCCCACCTCGCATTGTCTTCAATAAAACACACAAGATGCCAGCAGTCCGAAAGTTTGTACATCGTTTTCACCTTTTTTACCGAGTGTCAAGGGTTTCAGAAGACAAAGAGAGTCGGCGGTACATCACATGTTACAAATAACCTCAAATTTACTGTTTTTCTAAAGATTTGCCTAATATTTTGTCGGTATTATAGTTAGCAACTCTTGTTGTGGGTTAGTGCTAGTTATAGGTTAGGTTTCTAACCAACAAATGTGTTATTTTTGCAAAAATAGAAATGTTATCTGCATGAAAGGAATTTCATAACAATATTATCTAGATAGTAATCATGCTCAAAGTTAATCCTGCATTAAAATACTCTTGGAAAAACTACCCTTAAAATGCTAGTGATATAACACGATGTAAATTTAGGGAAGATATATTTTTGAGTTTAGTTGTGATGTGTGCACAAACTCCAATACATTAAACGATAGACACAACACAGAGATGCCGCTGCTGGATTGGTGGTTGGATTACAAGCCGAAAATTATACAGGAGTTTGAGATAACATCAGAATTTTTGAAGCAGCATTATTCATTCAAAAACTACAAGACAAGGTAACAATATACTATAGCTATAGCAGTTTCAAGATGGCTCAATCGTTATTTTTGAGTAAGGATTCCACCCCCAAGAATTCTGATATTTCCAAAAACACCCTGAATAAATATTTATAAATGGAAATGAAGTATGCAGCAAATTCTGTGTAGCGTTATTGTGTAATGTAGTCTTCTGAAACATAGTGTATTTACTGGTAAATTACTCTTAATTTGGCACAATTAGTAATAGAAATGGACATCGTGAATGTTACAAAACCCAAAGTCGATTTTACAGATTTGACATATTCTAATGTAAAATCTAACCTAGAAACGTATGTATTTAAGTATATACAATATAGTACAGTAACTACAGATTTTAATTTAGAAAGTGTCATATTAATAATACTTTCCAATGATGTATAAAAAACAAATTTATGGACGGAATAATAAGCCTTCACTTCTTTTTATAAAAACGTCGCCATTTAGTAATTTAGGAAAATCTCAAATACTGTTTTTCATTAATATGTAGCATTACCATTTTTTTTAAGTCCTTGAAAAAAGCAAGTGACAGCATCATACAGAAACTGAAGTTATCTTTTATTACAAAATTCAGCCATAAAAAAAGATTACAATTACACTGCTCTACAAAAAAAACAAAATTTTCTGCTCCAAATACTAAACTTATTATTCCTTAAGTATTTTGGTGGGCTGAATCTGATTATTCAATTTAAAAAATATCTACCGCGCACATTTCGAGTAAATCCCGGTTTTCATTATAAAAAAATACGATTTTTTCCAAATTTCGAAGTAAAATGTGTTTATATGAGGAATCCTTACTCCAATGCATAATAAAAAGTACCATTTCCTATATATTTTTGGGCGATAATTACGAATCTATCCTCAAAAAAGGCCGCTCTCCCTCTAAAAGGCAATAAAGGGAAAAAAGAGAAAAACTCTATTTTATTGAAAAAAGAAATGCAACGTGTGTTTTCCTATGTATTTTTTAACGTTAAACACGAATCCGATGTTTAAAAAAGGGCACTCCAAATGGCAATAAACGGCTAAAAAGGGCCAAATATTGATCTTTTGTTGCTCGAAGGTGTAGCGGGAATTTCCATTTCAGACGCAGTTGGTAATGTGAAATTCTAATTTAGCATGTCAAAAAACATTTAAAATGACATGTCAGAAGTTAATTCTTGGAAATTTCTTCCTAGCACCACCTTGCGAATGCTTTGGTAAATATGTACCGTGAGGGGTCCCCACCCAGAAACAATAGAAACTACTATTTCCCATGTAATTTTGGGCGCCGATTACGAACCCGATATTAAAAAGGGGTACCCTACCCTTGCAAGGGCATAAAAGGGCTAAAAAGGGCCAAACGTTAGCGTTTATTACTCGAGAATGTAGTGTTAGACTAGCCTAAGTTGACCTAACTAGTGTAAACCCAAGCATGCGGCAAACCTTTGGAAGGATTTTAACCATTCGTAAGCGTCCTATCAAGTTGTTACTCCTTCAGTGGTCAGCCGCAAACCTTGGTTGACACTAGTTAGGTTAGGTTAGGCTAGCCATAAAAAACACTACACCTTCAAGAAACAAGATTAATATTTGGCCCTCTTTAGCCCTTAATTGCCCTTTGGAGAAGCGTACCCTTCTCCACTTCTTTTTTCAATAAAATTGAGTGTTTGCCCTTTTTTCCCTTTATTGCCCTTTAGAGGGCAGAGCGGCATTTTTTGAGGATGGATTCGTAATCATCGCCCAAAAATACATAGGAAATGGTACTTTTTATTATGTTTTGGGGTACGGATCCATCATTTAAACAGATTTTACTACCAAATTTGACAAAGGAACATATTTTGACGATATAAACTGGAATTTACTCGAAATCTGATTTGGCACACAAAAATACTTAAGGAATGATAGGTTTAGTCCATGGAGCAATAAATTTTGTTTTTTTGAGATTAAGTTTGCTAGTTTGTAAGTTTTGCATTTTCTACCTCTAAACACTACTAATAGATTTAAGACATGCATGCATGACAAAGTACGTGATGCCTGAATGCAAGTAGGTAAAAGTTACCCATCACCGTTACTAATTTTTGAAAATAATTTACCAGCAAACACCTGTCCATTCATTGAGTGTTCTCGATTTTTTATTTTTTGCTTTTTAGATTAAGATTCTATAAAATCGTCATCAATTCTCAGGAAGATATCCACCATTTTAAATAATATGCCACACATGTATTAACTTAATTTATTAACAGCTGTATTTGAAAGCACAATTTATAAAAAAAATATTGTTCTTATCATATAAATCGGTAAATGTCTCTACTTGAATCGTGCTCGATAAGAAACATAAGTTTTGGAAACCAAAAGGATAAATTAGATACCACAACTATCATAGTGCAAAACTTACATCTCTTATGGTTATAAACTCAACTAAAACATCAAAAATATGTCTATTACACATCTACTTAAAAAAAAAAAATACATCACTAATCATATAACTACGGGTTTATAAATACTAAGTTGATTCTTGCTCCTTACCCCGTTTAAGAGCTGAGTTTTGTATTCAAGCTCTTTTTGTACCACCCAAAAGTATACACACGAGAATGTGGAAAAGAAATTAGTAATTTGTACCTATATACGTACCAACAAATTTGACCCCACTTTTTATTTAGATATACACATTATAAAATCTTATTCCCGCATACAGCACAACTAAAATTTGTTAGAGATGCTCTACAGACTATATAATAATATGACACGCTGTACCCCAATCAAGATTAAGTTTAATTTGAGTCCCACTCAACCAAGTACTTTTACTGACGAATATTTCCAGTTCTTTTATTTAGGGGTTAAACGGGTTAGAATAAATATTTTTTTAATGGAAATTAATTATGTCTCATTCATGAAAATAGGTCAAGAATTTCAAGTATTAACATATTCTTAACCGAATACCGTATGGTAAATTAAAAACCACCCTCTAAAAGGGGGTTAGAAAAAGTATGGGAGCCTGCCATCCTTGCAAACAATGAGGAGAGAGAGTTGGTTTTTCTTCGTCAAGGACGGACGTGTTGTGTGTGACGCTGCCAAAAAAAAACGCAAAAAGCACCGGTTAAAACGCCATTAAACTGGATTAAATTTAAGTCATAGGTAGATTAAAAAATTCTGCGTAAAATAAAGTGTAATAATAGAAGAACAAAGCATGCAAGTAATTAAGAATTGAAAATTACTGTAAAATATTTGTTAATAGTATAAAGTAAACATGGGTTTAGCATATGGGCCGTTGCATCGCAAACGGAAACTACCTGGGACCGACCCTTCTAGACGCCTCTCAAGTGGACGAAAAGAGATAAGTTTTAAGTAGTAGTTTAAATTTATTAATGTACGAGTTTATTTCTTTATTGAAATTGAAATAAAATTGAAAGGTAAAATTGAAAAGGTATGAAACAGAAAAGTACCCGGAATTAGAAAGCGGCAGCTGAAAGTAATTACTGCAAAAACAAACTAATGTACACGGTGTGCAAAATATTCTCTCGGGCTCTTCCTTGCATTTCCACCATAAATGGATGTTTACCTGTGGAACGATTAATAAATAAAAGCTCCCTGCAGTGAATGAATGTATATATGTCTTTGCAGACAAACGAAGTGAACACAAGCGGGCAGAAGGTGTACACTGCTAGATTCAGAAACAGAAGAAACAGCAAACTTAGAAGAAGAATAAATAAGGAGATAATCATAGATAGAAATTTAAGCATGGAAACTAAAAAGAAGCATCTTAGTGCCATTATAACCTGAAGGAGAAATCCGGATAAACAAGAAAAATACTAAGATCTAATGCAGGACATTTAAGTGCCTAAACTTATCGTTAAGCGATAACCATCCTTTAAAAGTGTTAGAGCCATTACAACCGAAAAAATAATTTTTAACTGTGGGGAAGAATCGCAAATGAAAGTATTAAAAACATGCCAAGGACTCTATTTATGTTCTATTAAAAACTTATTCATTAAAACCCACTTAACCTCCAAAATAGAGGGCATTTACCCCTAAATAAGAAATGAAAAATGCATAAATTTTTAATTACTGTTAATTTAAGACCTTTAATGTTAAATTTGCTTTTTCCCCCTCAAAGTTATGGAGGTTGCGGTACAGGCTAAAATTCGCACTTTGTGCAGTGACTTTTTGGTAGTGGGAAACAGTTTTGTAGTTGTTTCGATTTTTATATGAGATACAAAATATACGACATTTTTCCGAAAATTTAACTTTTACATATAACTCAATATTATTCAGCAGTTCAGTAACTGTTTCTAGTGCGTGAGGTGAACGCTAAAAATACTACATGATAAGATGTCAGGACAAAACATGATCAATTCAACAATATAAGATGACTTTTTTTCTTCGTCCACGTGAAAAGATGTCAAAATCATATTGATACAGGAAGATAGTCAGTCAGTCAGTAGTTGAAAAGAAGCTTGATGTGTTATTAACATAACAATGTCAGTTATCTCTCTCACCTGGAATGCTTACAATACCCAATCAATGTCAAAAAATGCTATTTCCCGTTCACTCCTATCGGCTCGAACTTTCAATATCGCCCATGCAATTCACAATGCCATGAAAATGCCAATTTTGATCTTTCGATACTGACATCATGCCGCCTTCCTGTCGATGTATTTACTTAGTTATAAACGTTTAAAAATTCTAAGTTTTGCCTTCGGCGAGATTGACTGGATTTTCGAGCCCATCCCGCCCATAACACATCATGTTAAGCGATGACTTCCAAAGTGGATTTCTCACTTTGATTGTTAGGTAAAGTCAACACCAAAATATAAAAAGCATTGGCGGTTTCTTATCTACAAAGAAATAAAAAGTATGCCGACAAAGGCAAAGGGTGCCGAAATGCTCCTTATATTTTGAACACAAGTATAACTACATTAGTTATGTCACTGCTCAGATGGTCGCAATTATATGGCAGACTATTGTAAACAGTTGGGTATCTCATTTTCTACGGAATTGGGACAAAATTCTACTTTGCTTATGCTATATACCTCTGAGATGTTCTTCCGGGTTTTCCGTTAATTAACTATCAATGTCGGTTATTTCTCTCACCCAGGACTCTTGCTAAATTTCGCTAAATGTTACTCCTCCTGTAGTTCGAATTTTCAATTTCACCCGTGCAGTTCACGATGCTGTGAAAATGCCAATTTTGATCTTTCGATACTGACATCACGCCGCCTTCCTGTCGATGTATTTACTTAGTTATAAAAGTTTTAAAATTTCACGTTTTGCCTTTGGCGAGACTGAGTGTATTTTCCGGCCCCGGCCATAACACATCGCATTAAGAGACGACTTCCATAGTCGATTCCTCGCTTTGAGTTCTGTACAGGTGTACTTTTTTGTACTAATGTAGTTGGACAGAAAATTGTTTGAACTTTTAAATAGTATAAGCAATTGTCTGACACCGAATGGAATAACTCAATCATCGAAGAACTATGGCTTTAAATCCAACTGCGAGGGGTTCACGGAAGGGTAGAGGGTGGCACGCCAAGTTTCTCTTTAACTACCAACTCCTTACTATAAGTATGATTCTGACATCTTTTCACATGACATCTTATCAAGTAGTATTTTGAGAGGCACTGCTTTGCCTATTATAAGCATTTGCACTTGCAAGTCTTAAAGGAGTTTTGTTACAAAAATAAAATAATACTCGCCAGATACCCAATCAATTGACCACAGGCCACAAAGATCACCTAATTCCATGACGAGGGACCGAGTACAAACTTGCCTCGTGTTTTGATTACTGCGAAACTAATAAATAGTTGCCTAAAAGCAACGCTTTCACTGCACATTTTTCTAAACATTCAGAAAACTAGGCAGGAATGAATCTCACTATTCGGCACGAACTCAGCTCTTAAAAGGGTGAAGACATCTGGAACGCGGCATCTATCAAATTGATTACATATTCATACTCGTCTAAAATAATTTAAAAAATTATAAAATACTCAGTACTGTAATATTCCTTGGGATTTAAAAAATTATATCAGTCTTGAATGTACTAGAAATGATTGATAATAAAAGTACGGCTGGTTGTTCACACATGTTTCAGAAACTAAAAAGGATATTCAGTGAATATTCTAAATAGAACATTGAGTTATAGACCCGTTTTTAAGTTAGCACCTGGAAAAAGTTGTTAACGACAACTGCCAGTTTCACATCTTCGTGCTCCATATGCAAAAACGGAGAAATCTTAAAAGGAAAATACTCATTCGTTACATTCCCTGATATGTTACGGCAACGCAACTGCAACGTTGACCATCTTAAACCTATAAATACTGATTCGGAGTCTTGGTCTCCATTATAAAGCCGTTAGTAGCACATTGCCTCAATTCCAATTAAAGTAACTCGGTCTCGGACAGAGTATAGTGACTTAAATTAATTATAACATTTGATAAACATGCCAAAAATGTAAACGTGACACAGAACATCTTGTATTAAATTCGCAAGGTTCTTTAAAACTAAACTCTCTAGCGTTACACAAACATAGCTACGGAGTGTATGTCCAACATTTTTAAAACTTCCACGGTATGTCAAAGAAACCCCCAGCCTTAAAACTAGTCCTTACATACCTGGGGGCATTGAGAGAGGTGGCGGCCTCATTAGGTGTCCTCCTATGAGCGTAGGTGGTCCTGGGATCATCTGATGCCTCATAGGCGCCATAATGGGTCCGCCCATTGTCATACTGATAGGGGGTCCAGTTACCCTGACGGGAAACCTTTGCATCATTGCGGCGTGCTGGTTCATCGCGTCCACCTGTTTTTGTTGGTGTGCCGCGGCCTGTTGCGCTGCTGATACCGCTATCGCCAACTAAACAGAACATATTTGGTTGAATCAATCAAGATTCTTACTTTGGAACCCACAACAGCAGAGATTTTTATAAAATTTCCTTTAAAATGCTTGATATACTATTATTTGGTTTCGGTTCCATTGTTGTGAATTTCAGAGTTTTAAAGATTTTTTAGCTTTATTGACTCAACTGTACAAAGTCCAAATCACGACCGATGCCGTTTACGTCATCTGTGGTCATTTGCGACCATGGTGACGTTCAGACAAGAATCTTTAGTTGAATCGGACCATAGATGATAAAATTTGTCGGCCATGTTGACGTCGCTATTTTGAATCTTTGGATTTCGTTTTCAGTTTTGTAATCTCAGAGCGTGGTGACCTTCAGATACTAATTTTCAAACGAATCGGAACATAAATGATCAAATCTGTCCGCCATATTGAATACTTGAGCTTCAATTGCAAATTTATTATTAGCTACCTCGATTACATTCAGATCCACATTCTCAGTCGAGTTAGTTGACAAATGATCAAACTTGTCCGCCATGTTGATGGCGCCATTTTGAATTTTTAAGTTTCGATCTTAGCTTTGTAATTAGCAACCTATATTACCTTCAGCTAATAGATGGCAAAAGTTGTCCGCCATGTTGATGCCGCCATTTTGAATTCTTTTCGCTTGGCGACATTATATTATAATATTAAAACTGTATGAAGTAATAATTGATATTTTACAGAACACTACTTTCAAATGGTACGCCCGCCGTGTCTTTCTGTGTAACCGGAGTCGATTTGATTCGGATGATGACGTGAATGACAACATTCATGATTTGAACTATACACTTACAAACGAGACTTGAAGTCACCATCATTGAAGTGAGTTCCAAACAAGCTTGCAACGAGTTTTAATGTATAAAAAATGTACTTCAGTCTTAGTTACTAGGCATATTTTCGACTTACTTCTGAAGCAGCAGTGCTGGAGCTTGAGGCGCCGTCATCAGATTTAGAAGGAATGGATCTAGCATACTTGGGGTGCCGTGCTCGGATTTCTTCGAGAGAGATATCCTCAGCGGGGTGGATTATTTTACTTGATGCGCCTGTAGTGGCTATCGTAGACACTTTGGAACTGTCACTGCTGCCACCAGGAGTGTTGGTGGTTGGAGGGGCACTTATTGTGGCACCTATAAGAACGTCTTTGTATTAGTTTAATGCGTCGTAAAAAAAAAAAGTAAAGCGATGAAATGAAAGTAGAGCAGACCCCATTTTAATCAATAACTGTCGCTATCAGGCAGAAATGCTCTAAAAAGGCGTTACGTATGGTAAAAATTCCAACGGAACACAACTTTCCATGAAAATGATGCAGGGTCCTTTAGACTTGGTTTGCAAAATGAGATCGATAGCTCTTGTAATAATGGTGCATTATGAGGTACACAAACTGTCGTTTCTTACGCAACATAAATTGACCGATGGTATACCCCTAGCTGATTTAAGGCAAATGCCTACACTTTTAACGGTATTCAAGAAATCACACAAATGAGCAAATAGTCGAAAGAGAATATACGGTAATGGCTCCGGCACGTTAGTCAGATTTGACACCCATTGATTTTTCTGTATAGGTTCATATTAAGATTATAAGAAATATGAATTTCGGCAAAAAACTTTCAGAAGATTATTGAAACAAAAAGACGTTAAAATGTTTGTCTTTTCGTTACTGTGACAAAAATTGAGCGACAGAATTTTTTGAGGACTTGAAATAAACTTTCCTCTTTAATCTGTTATCCACGAACATGTTTATACAAATTAAACATCAAAAACTATACCTGAAATTGCCCATTAGAAATAAGTACTGAAAATTTACCAAAACAATTTCTATTTACACTATTTTTTACTTCCCTCGCATACCGAAGGGAAGTATTGTATTTGAGAAAAAATCACCCTCCGAGATTTTTTCGGATTTTGACGTTTCAGAACACGTAGATTACGAAAATATAGGTTTTTCAATTCCGTCAGTCTGTCTGTTTGTCTGTCTGTCTATCTGGTGGTGCATTAACTAAAAAACTGCTTGACGGAGAGCAGTCAAATTTGGTAGGTAGTTGACCCTACTGTCAGCGAAGAAATGGTAAAACTTTCGCTGGAAAATATACAGAGTGGACCGTCTAAACGGAATAAATAGTGAAAAAAAATTGTTCTGCTCAGATTTAAAATTTCCACGTTTCAAGACACGCTAAACCTATTTCTAAAAAAAAAAATTTGAAATTTTTTTTCACCAACATTTTTGAAAAATTCTTTACCACAAAAAAAAATGTTTTTCTTTGTTCGAATTTAAAATTTCCACTTTTCACGGCATTCTAAACCTATTTAAAAGAAAAAAATGTTTTAAAAATTTTTTACCAACATTTTTTAAACATTTTTACCACTAAAATACATGATTTTTTTTCTTCTTTCTCCAAATTTAAAATTTCCACGTTTCTTAGCGTTCTAAATCTATTTAAAAAAAAATTGAGAATTTAAAAAATTTTACCACTAAAATAGATGGAATTTTTTTTTTCTTTGTTCAGATTTCAAATTTTCACGTTTCCATGGCATTCTAAAATTATTCAAACAAATTTCAAAATGATTTTGAAATTTAAAAAAAAAATCTAAAAACATGTTTAGGTAATCTATTTATCACTATTATAGAATAGACGAAATTTTTTTTTGCTCAAATTTAAAATTTCCACGTTTCATGACATTCCAAACCTATTTCGGTAAAAAAAATTTGCTACATTTCACCATTTTGGAAAAAAAATTAACAGTAGAATAGATGGAAAAAAATTTTTTGCTCAAATTTAAAATTTTCACGTTTCATGACATTCTAAACCTATTTCAGAAAAAAAAGTTTTGAAAATTTTTTCACCAACATTTTTGAAAAGTTTGAAAAAAAATTTTTTAACCACCACTATACTTCCACTCCATTACGTGAATGTGGGATTGAAAATGTGACAGATGGCAATAATATTTGGCATATGCACTTATTATACTTTTATTGAATAATGGCATCCCAAGAAATAATTCAGTCATGGTGGACATTTGTTAAGGTATTTGCGCAAGCCTTCCATATTTGGCACCTGTTATTTAGTATTGAACTTTTGCTGTTGGATGAGCACTCTGTATATTTTTTTTACCAAAAGTTATCAGGTTTTTTTTTTACAATAATAGCAATAACTATATTCCGATTATTATTCTTAATGTCATTTCGTGATTAATAATTTTTTAGAGTGACCGCCATGCACAAACAACGAGGGAAGTTCTGTGTAAATAACTTTACCGATTTTTTATATTACGGGCACTGTTACATTCATACTCAGGAATTAAGAACCACAAACTCGATCTCGCTCTCAAAGACATAGTTTTGAAAAAATAATGTCTGGCCATTCTAGTAGATTCAGAGACCATTTACTTTCAGTCCTATGTATCTCTTGGATATACTTTTAAAATTTGGTCTATATTATGTAAAATTTTGTGACAAATCCATTTCCGGGGATTTATCTCCTATATTAATTTTACACCCCTCTTCAACGATATATTTAATACAACTCGTGCTATCTTGAAAGTTACAAGGATCAAATTTTAGGCTGAGGTTAAATAATGTATGGCGATTACGATACCTAACAGCATTGATATACTATTTTGGTTATTTATTCTCCAAGAAAAAAACAAAGAACGCGCGGGTACTGAAAAATTGTAGACAAAAATGAAGCATCGAGGTAATTTTTCTATTTCTAGAGATATTACATCAATTGTATGAGTGGTATTGTAGTAAAAAGTCCAAATTTAATTTCAGTGAAAGAATCTTTACAGTAAGCGAACAAAAGTTATTGTAACTAAAAACATTGATAAGAATTTTGACAAATTTTAAAATCATTTAAAAATGTTTTAAAAATTGCTTGTCAATATGGTGTAGACATAAAATTTACAAATTTTCAGTACCTAATAATAAAATTTCCGGATTTTCTATGTTTTTACAATATAGGACAGAATGACGCAGTCTATATTTAGACAGGCAAAGTCATTCTAGACCATGTACATATTTTTTCCAAACCTATCTCTTCAAATTGTGGGTGTAACATTTTACTATGTTTCTCAAAGCAACATAATATACGATGATAAAACAAATGGAAGAAAATCATTTCTACCCTCAGTTTACAGAACCCCACTGGAAAGGCAGTATTTAATTGTCACTTTAATCGCCCCTTAAAGATGCCAACTTGCAAATTATTTGCCCCTGAGCCTGAAACAGCTAAACCTCGACATAGATTTCCTATTTTCTATAAACACCTCCTTTACATAACAAGGTGACTTAAAAAAAGTTATTTGGCTGTGACGAAACATATTAGTCGTAAATACGTCCCCATTGATGACAAGTGACGCCTGTATTTAAAGAAAAAAATTGTGTCAGGAGTTCCTCAAACGCTTGCGGCAACATTAACATCAATTTAAAATATATTAACGCCCACCCACGAGCTATTTTTGTACTCATTCCAAACCACATAATGTTTCAATCATAACTGTAGATTATGACAGTCTAGCTTAGTTAATCTAGTTTTATTACATATACAATAATGCCTCTGTTTACTGCAATAAAATAGAAATAGTTTTCTGGGTATTATCTCGTAACATAAAATAAACAATAAGCAATTTTTTCTGTGGAATATGAAATGAATTTACAAAATAAGATACAAGTTTCATGTCAATATTGCAATATAATTTTTAATAAGAGATTGGGGCCTTATCTTGTGGTAAACGAGTTTGGTTTGGTAGCCAATTACTGTTATCTATACTAAAAATAAATGTTTACAGAATGTGATTAATAGGACTGTTGAAATAAAGCCTTAATTAAGAGTATAAATAGGAAAGAAATGTTTTAAGTGTTTACTAAATTTATTTTTATCAAGAATTAGCTTCAGGCTTCATCTGCACTCCCTCAACCGTCGATATAAAAAAAATAAAATAAAAAATAAATACCTTTTCAACCAAGATGAACTGATGACTATATAACTAACTGGCACAATCTGTTACACAAATGCATTTAGTAGGTCATCAAGTACGACTTCTTTTCGGCTCAAATTCTGATGGTTCTGCTGAGATTAAGGTTGTGTATCGGACAAACGGAGCAATTGTAATAACATTTTAAAATGTACGATGGCTCAAGTCTTGCGATTTGCAAGTAAAATTAAGAACGTTATGAAAACGATAAAGTAAAGAACAAATTTGCCATAGTTTTGATAATGGACCCCGCATTAGAGTATGTTGTAAATATTGATGTCCAGATCAAATGAGTCAATAGGTACATGCTTAAAAAAATGACCAGTTTTTGAGTTAAATCTTCATTCAGTCCAGTAATACCATACCATAATATTGGATAGGATTATAAAGACTCACTACAATAAAGATCTGTTCCATCAAATTGCAGTTCTGGGAAATCGCGAATCCACAAGTATACTGCGGCCTGAGAAGCACTAGACGTTTTTATATACAGCCGACTCTATATAATTTCACTCTAGGTTGTGTAGATACATATGTACGCACATACAGCTAGATTGACACTATGGTTTGCGAAACTGTGATCTCGGATGGTCTACCCATTCCCTTTATTAAATAATGACCTAAATGCCAAGAATTGTCACAGAATATTTAGGTAAAAAGTGATTTTGTCAAAGCAATGTTTCACAATTCCGGAGGAAGAGTCGTCTAACTCAAGGAGATAATAAAACTGCATTAGTAAAAAACATATCAAAGTACCTCCATACACTGGAATCTAATGTTGACACTCGGTCAGGGTCGAATGCAATAACATTTTAAAACGAAATAAAATTCACTTTATCACATTGTGTGTATTTATGATGCATACTTAGACAATACATGGCAGTTGTATGCCAATAATCCTTAACTTTGTTTGTTATATAAATATGGTTTATTTTATTAGGAAAAATGTTTTGTTGCCAGCAGTTAATTGGGTATTTATATTTAATTACCATGAAAATAAACAAAATAAACATGCCACACATATTAAACAGAACAGCAATTAAGTGTGTTGATTTAAAATTGTCTGTTTATTTGCTAGATATGTATTACATGTTTTTGTAAGAACCATTACTGTGTTTGTATTTACATGATTTTTAAACTTTAGTACAGAGTGAAGATTTTTGGACATTTTATTTGTTTAAACATGATTATTTACAACAAATTATGAGACTAATTTTGCACAAAAAAAAAATTTCGTCAAAACTATTTTCCTTCAAACTGCATCATGAACTGCCCCATCAAAATGGCAATTAACAATATCCTATTCATTTTTTTTTATTGGACATGCGATGAACGAGTTCCTTAACAACAATTAATTTTCATGAACATGCACTCTTTAGGGATTTTTAGTCATATCATGTCTAATTTCTATTGTAGAAGGACATGACAGATCACAAATTGAAGGTAATAGAATAAACTTTCAACTTTATATAGAGTATTTTTCATGTAGGATGTATTGTGTTTTACCAATAAAGAGTTATTATTATTATCATTAATGACCGAATACACAACCTGCTAATCTCCGCAAAACTATTGGAATTTTCAACCGAAAATGTCAAAAAGTTGACCGTGTTAGATAGTAATTTTGATAAAACCACTTACCTGATGAGATTGGTTTAAAATCTGCCCCCACGACAGGAGCAGACGGACCACCAGGAGAAGAGGTAGGAATAGCACTAGGAAATAATGGTTTGGCGGGACCACCTTGGCCCTGCATCATCGCCTGCATGTGGGGAGGCATCATCTGCATCCTTAAAAAATACAAACTGTTTTTTTTCCAAGTTAGGATTTTATGAAAAGTGACTAACTACTCTAAACACTGCCTTATGCACGTTCCGAAAGAAAAGAGAAAGCAAATTAAAGTAATATCATTCGATAAAGCTACTGTAATATTTTTAGTACATATGAGAATAGTTGCTGTGTGCCGATTTTCGTGTGGATTCCACAACAGGTGGATCTAATATGAGTAATATGTATTAATACCTCATTTTAACCGCAAATATCTTAAAAATAAAAGAGTGGGGAAAAAATCAAAAATTATGTGTGCATATCGTGTCCATTGTATATCACTCACTAAAATTTAAACATATGCGTCAAAATGTATTAATCTACTTCATCAAAAATTCCAGGGAATGGTTTACAATAGGCAAATAAAGAATACATAATTTTTTCCACTCCTCGATCTTCGAGATATTCGCAGTTAAAACGAGGGCTTAATGCATATGAACTGTATTAGTAAGCACACCCATTGAAAAAAAGATCATCGAATATTGTTAGTTTTGTTCTTAATCCATATCAGGAACGACAAAAATTAAAAAACTATTAAAAATAAAAATTAGCAAATTAAGGAGGTACACTAAGATTCGAAAAATGAGAGGACACAAGGAAATTTTGAGAAGCGATTTAAGCCAAAATAAGATTATTTGAATTTTTACAAAATTCTTTTATTACTTATTTATAGAAAACTTGAGTAAAATCGCCAAGTAACCCATTCCAGCAAGGTAAATAATTTTTGAGCTCACATATCGAAAGAGGGTCCTAATGGATATCAGAAATGGCTTGTTGGACTTTTGTTGGCGCTTGCACAACTTCTCCACAAGAAAAAAAGATGGTTGAAACGTTATTTCAAGAATTTGTGTTTAAACTTATACCTTTCGCTATAAAATTAACTACGTGCGATATTGATCTGATTTCTTATATTTATATATTACTGACATGAGCGCATCTATCTGTACTGATAGAATTTCACTCACTTACGGTTTTTTTCTAAATAAATCCTAAATCACAGCAACGAAATTTATTAATTAAATGTTCAATTTTTTAATATATTATATACGATTGAAATATGGCGTAAAGATCATAAAAATGTTTGCAAAAAAAATTAACTCCATATCGTTTACAGTTTTTGAGTTAGACTTTTAAATTAAACCATAATTTAGATCCATGATACTCCTATTAGCATGCGGTTATTTTCTGGCGTACTGCTATGTGGTTAATTGTAATGCATCAAGATAGTAAGCAAATACATTTTTGATATTATGTTATTATTTATAATTTTACAAAAATATTAATATGTAAAATGAAACTCATTTGGCAGAGAATTTATTAGAGGTTATGAAGGTGTTGTATATGGAGATATTATTTATTAAGTACACCATCATTATACAATATAGAAATAAAATATAAGCACGTACACAAAACGTATAATTTATAAGCAATAATAATAATAATGCATATTTATGCTCAGTAATCATCGACAAAGCAGTAAGAATCACTGTCTGTTAAACACTGATCTGTATTATTTCTGCCCTTAAAACAATTGTTAGGAAAGGCTGCACACATAGTGCACATTCACATGCAACAGAACCTCAAGTGGACGCACATTTTTAGTTATACTTTACTTTACAATTCCACTTTTTGTTTTTTTTTAGAACCACTTGTGGTTTTTTGTTATCATTTGTGGTTTTATTTGGTTATTCTCTATCAGATATCCAAATTTTCAAATCACCGAGGTAATTCGTTTAAAATTCAGGATTTTGTGTTAGGCAAAGAAAGTATAGGAGAGTCTAAACTACTTCTTGTGAATAATTTTTACAATTAAAATTATTTTGCAGGAAGCAGGGTTTAACCCTGCTTCGCTAGGTACTTCAGTGGCAAGCTAAGCTAAGCATACCAAACCACTGGACTTACTGACCGTTTTAAATGTAGTAAGTAAGCTCTCTTGTAGGACGTAACGAACGTAAGTCTAATAACTTTATGGAAAATAAATGCTTGGTGAATCTAAGAATTTAAACTTACTATGGCCAGGCCATACAGATTCACATAGGATTTACGACCATCTTCAATCACATGATCACCAATTGCATCTCAGTTATCTCCAAGATTAATCAAACTGTTTAGGTGGCCCATTTGCTACAAAACAATTGTAACCGCTCACTTTTTCCCCTTCGGAAAGGATAACTGACATGTCATACAATACATAGACTGCCAATAAGGTTTTTATATTTTCTTCTTCATATTTTTCCCCTAATTATTTATTGATTTCGTGAATACTCTAAAATACCCTTTGTTGTTGTATACCCACACAAATTTTGTAGTTTTTCTATTTTGCAAAAATTAAACATACCTTACGTAAATATTATTGTGTTCGCTTGTTCATGATGGCACCTTAAATATTTTATGCTAGGCAAGAGGAATCCAAGTTCACATTGTTGGGCAACATTTGTCCTTATTTACACCAATAATCAGAAATGTATTTTAGATGATTGACTTTACTTTTGATATTATATATAATGTTATTCCAGTTTGGAATGGGAATTGTCTCTGTTATGGCAATTGCATAGGATTCTGATGTTTTCTTAAGTGTCCCATATCGTTTTTAAATCTGAAGTTTCAGTCAATTTTTATTTTTTAAACTCAATTTATTAAATAAAACTTATTAACGATTTCGTACTGTCCCTAAGCAAATTGGATGTACTTGAAAGTTTCCTTGTTAAATGACTGACTTTTTTCAATAATCAATAAACCATTATTTTTGCATTTGCCTCACATAGGATTAAATCCAAAACAAGAATTAAAATATTTTAAAAAAACAAGAAGTGCTGAGATTAGTGGCATAAATGTCAAATATCTCAAGGAGCGTATACTGAAGTATGTCGTTTTGGCTTAGGAGGACGGTATAATACATGTAAAAAATTACTGCCGTAGCTATCACATTGCATGCTATCATAACACAAGACATTATTACGGTTAGATTTAAAAATCTCGAAAACTGTATGACATCGAGCTAATTTTTTTTTTTGCAAAAACTGATCTTTAGACCATATTTTATTCGCATGTAATATATACAAAATTCGAACATTTAATACAGTTGCCCGCATGTCGAAATTTCAAACACAAAATTCGTTCATGTGATTATGGATTTATTTAGAAAAAAAAACTTAAGTTATTTTGAAGGTATACTAGTACGGATAGATGCGCTTATGTCTATAGTATATAGATATAAAAAATCAGATCGATATCGCAAGTAGTTAATCTTTTAGCAAGAGGTAAAGTTTAAAAACACAAAATCTTGAAATAACATTTCGCGATGTTTTGTTCTTGGTTATTTCAAATTTAAAGCTTTGGACCCCTTGCTAAATTTAAAGTGAAGACGTTTTTATTATTGAACCCGAATCCGTCACAGAATAATAATATTTTAACATATCTAATACTGTTCATACATTTGTTTCATACACACTCCAGTTCAGTTCAGTCCAGTCGAGATGTCGTTTTTACTTCCCTCGCATACCGAAGGGAAGTATTGTATTCGAGAAAAAATCACCCTCCGAGATTTTTTCGGATTCTGACGTTTCAGAACACGTAGATTCCGAAAATATAGGTTTTTCAATTCCGTCAGTCTGTCTGTCTGTCTGTCTGTTGGTGCATTAACTAAAAAACTACTTGACGGAGAGCAGTCAAATTTGGTAGGTAGTTAACCCTACTGTCAGCGAAGAACTGGTAGAATTTTCACTGAAAAATATACAGGGTGGACCGTCTAAACGGAATAAATAGTGAAAAAATTTTTTTTTGCTCAAATTTAAAATTTCCACGTTTCATGACGCGCTAAACCTATTTCAGAAAAAAAAAATCATTTTTGAAAAAAATTTTACCACTAAAAAAAAATTTTTTCTTTGTTCAAATTTAAAATTTCCACGTTTCATGGCATTCTAAACCTATTTAAAAGAAAAAAAAATTGAAAATTTTTTACCAACATTTTTGAAAAAATTTTTACCACCAAAATAGATGAATTTTTTTTTCTCAAAATTTAAAATTTCCACGTTTCAAAGCGTTCTAAATCTATTTAAAGAAAAATAAAAAAAAATTTAAAAATTTTTGAAAAAAATTTACCACAAATAGATGGAATTTTTTTTCCGATTTAAAATTTCCACGTTTCCATGGCATTCCAAATCTATTAAAACAAATTTTAAAATGTTTTAGAATAATTAAAAAAAAATGAAAACATGTTTTAGTAATCTATTTATCACCATTATAGAATAGACGAAATATTTTTTTGCTCAAATTTAAAATTTCCACGTTTCATAACATTCTAAACCTATTTCGGCAAAAAAAATTTGCAACATATTTTCACCAATTTGGAAAAAAATTTAACACTGGAATAGACAGAAAACATTTTTGAAAATTTGTTCTATATTTTAATCACCACTATACTTCCACTCCATTACGTGAATGTGGGATTGAAAATGTGAGAGATGGCAATAATATTTGGCATATCCTATTATATACTTTTATTGAATAATGGCATCCCAAGAAATAATTGAGTCATGGTGGACATTTATAAAGGTATTTGCGCAAGCCTTCCATATTTGGCACCTGTTATTTAGTATATTGAACTTTTGCTGTTGAATGAACACTCTGTATATTTTTTTGACCAAAAGTTATCAGGTTTTCTTTGTAATAATACCAATAATTATATTCCGATTATTATTCCCAATGTCATTTCGTAATTAATAATTTTTTTGAGTGACTGTCATGCACAAATAACGAGGGAAGTTCTGTGTAAATAACTTTACCGATTTTTTATAAGGCATTTGCTGCATCTGATTGCAAATACTGACAACAAACCAAACGTTGTCTCTTGTTCGACATTTTCAAAAGACAATATTCACAGCAAATTTGCGCTTCATTTCTTTGATAAACTGCAACAATGACATTATACGATTACTCGCAACTGACCGTTTCATATAAAATGGTCTTTATATCGTAATAGCAACCTACTTTTAGATTCTTCACTTTCTGTCCCCATTTTTTTTGCCAAAATTAAGCATAAACACAAAAATATAAACGTCAAGCACTACAAAATCAACTGGTCAGAATGGCCACCTTCTCACACTGAAAATGAGCTTCGAACATGCAACGTTGCCACGTTTCAAATCTAACAAATCAAATCATTATCTATTATCCATACACAAATTTTAGAAATATTACAACATATTTTTTAATATTTGCCACTTTCTTCGATGTTGCTCTCAACAAAAGCAAGAAAATGTATTTTTTTAGAAATATAGTCTCATTTTTTAGTTTTTATAAGTTGGCTTACTGACTGAAAATGCATGGAGAGCATCTGATCACAACCGAGTGAGCCTCCTTAAGATATGTAAATGTGCATCAAAAATATCCCGTATAATTTTTAATTCTACAATCCGTTGTGTCTTAAATAAAGCATGAACCACAAAAGTCTGATGAGATGTAAATAAGAAGAGTCCACATTACTTTGCCAAGCCAATGTAATAATTGACACAAGCAAAAAAAATCAAAGTCAAAAGAAAACCTGAGAGTTATTAAATTAGATTGAAAAAAATGTAGTAGGTATATGTATAAAAAATGACCTTTTAAATCATATATCTATTAATTCAAACAAAAATACTTGTAACTGGCTATAACCAGTTTGTGTACATGTATTCTTTAAAAATAGTCTGACACCGAATGCTGCCAATGATATCGGCAACATAATTTACAGCTTTAGGTTGCAAAATGCTCTTGACCTTATTGAATGTAACAATGGGTATTTTTTGTGTTGTTAAATCATTGCATACTTGTCTTTTTGGTGCAGAATGGGAATAATGTGAATATTACTGTAGAGTTACATGCTGTCAGGCATGTCGATTGCTATCCCACATTTAAAGTGGTTTTTAATTTTTATCTCCAATTATCTTGAAATTATGACATTCTAGACATATTTTCAATTGATCGATTTGTTGATTAAAAATTTCAGTGTTATAAAGATCTGTCTAAAACAGGCAAAACACGCAGACCTTCAGTAGGTGACAATGTGAAGTGAAACGCTTCACCAGTCATCTAAGAAAATCTATCAGACACTACAATATGTTTTTTGCATAGAAATATTGGAAAGGTCACTATTTCCTAAATATTTATTAACTTTAAAATTTAAAAACTTTCATTCAAGAATGGATGAAAATCGGCATACAGTTGTTGACATCTATATAGGGGGCGTTTAAGTGAAAAAATTGGGGTTAAATGTTGAAAATTCATTTCCTCTCAAGTATCTTGGAAAATATTGACTCTGCCAAAAAAGAGTTAAAGATTAAAAAAAAAAGGTCTCATGATATTCTTTTGCAAGACAAACAGTTTTCAAATTAAATGAAATGTAAAAAGTACAAATTTTTCATTTTTTGTATTTTCTTGTTTAAATTCGAGTAATATATGTAAGCTAATATCATATTTTATATAATTCTGAGTAAAAATCTTTGAAAAAAAATTTTTTTCTTTTTTTAATTACATTTCCTTCAAAAAGTTTCGATTCTTATCCATATCACAAAAATTGTCCCAAATAATACCTAAGACTCAAAAATCTCGAATTATGGCAATGCAAAAAAATCATTTATTTTTATTTATATAGCAACAATTTAAGCAAAAAAAACGGATGATGATAAATTCAAGCATTATAAAATATAATAGTGTAGTAGATGTATTTAAGAGTTTACAATTAAGGAGCCGATAAGCAACTTTGAGGTTGCATATCCATGGACTTATACTTCCAACTTTTTATGCTTTCTTAGCGCTAAAATTGAAATTTGGTTACTTTTTTACTTTACTTGCTTTTAATAATTAATTAAAATTATAGCTATTTTTAATTACATTATATTGGGTCTGATACGTTCATCTAGAGAATAAATATTTAAACTAGAATCATTCACGAATATTTTAGGCTTCGGAATCCTTTGTAACAGGGCGGACTTTTTTCCATTCTCTTCTAAATTGTATCCATAATATATAATAAAAAGTCTTCTTCCTAAAAAGTGCCGCTGTAATAGTTATTAAACAAAATAGGTGCAATATTACGGTTTCTCGCAAATAACTTTTAAAATTTAATTTTATCGAAAAAATCCGCTTATGCCAATCGAAAGTAGGGGAAATTTCACATCAAAAACGTATATGCAGTTTTTTTGTACGATCAAAAATATAGGCACCAGATCTTTTTGTACGTAAATATGGTGGGCGAAGCGTGCACGATCTCGGAAGCCCTACACTAAATTTGTTATAACTTTTGAATTAATTATTGAAATTAAGCTCAACAAAGCTTAAATGAAAGAAGAAACTGTGGCTATTGGATTATCATATTTTCAAATATAAAAATGAATGAAAGATCTACCATTTCTACAATTTTTAAAATAACCTGGAACTTGCACATATTACTCTTGAAGTAATATATAAAAGGACCTAATGCGTGAAAAAATCTCAAAAATTTATTTTTGAAGTACAGAAAATGTAGAGAAAATTTGATATGTATAACTAACTTTAACCACCTATTACTCTGGTTTAAATCGCGTTATTAGATTTCTGTAGGTGCGATTTTTAAAGCTTGAAATCTGTACTTTAGGATGCTTTAAGGGAATTTACCTTAAAAATTAAATTAACCCTCTTTATTTTACGAAAATAAAAGAAACATTTTTCTTTGCTTCAAAATTCGTGAAACTAGAGGTAACATTAACGTTAATAACTTTTATTTAAAAAATTATTTAGCACACCTATCCATCGGATCTTTTTATACATGACTTCAAGAGTAATATGTGAAAGTTCCAGGTTTTTATCTTAAAAGTTACAGTAATGGTCGAGCTTTTACCAATTTTCTTCGGAAATCTTTTTGTTTCGACTTCATATATGTTCTATTCCTACATATTTATTTTTATATTTGAAAATATGATAATCCAATAGCCACATGTTCCTTCTTTCATATAGACTTTGTTAAGCTCAATTTCATTAACCTTTCAGTGGTCACGCATAGTGTAGTAGACTGGCGCAACGGTTAATCTGTGATATTTCAAATAATCAGATAAACTCATCCGTTTCTCTTGGTGTACCTTTCATGAAGGTCCTCGTCTATACATTGCTATAGTTATTATTATGCCGTGTGCCCATACAACTGCTACAAATGCACACACGGTGTCTTAGACCGTGTGCGATCACTAGTGAAATAAAATATATTTTGGGAAGTATTTACCTTCTATTATCCTAACTTTATATAAATATTAATTAATATTAAGATATGGACTATAACAAAGAGCAAGAAAGGCTATTGAGGGCTGTTTGAAGAAGTACCCAGCGGAGAAGAATATGATAACGAAGAAGAATCGGGGAGGAAGACAACATTGATGAGAGATCAGAAGATAGCGATACAAAATAGGAATTTGATGAAAATTAAGGTGAGGAAATGGAGCAAATATTGTCCACCCAAAAATGTAAGAACAAGGAAAGAAAATTAAAAATATTTTTATGAATTTTATAGCCTGCATGCTTTTTTTTTAGAACGAAACCAAAGACTTTTATGTACAGAAGTAGATTACCTTATGTTTCTAGAAGACAAGTTAAATTTAACAAAGGTTTTATGATAATTTTTATTTCTGTTATTCAAGTATATATAGGGCGAGCCAGTATTTTTTTAATTTTTTTGTAACATTGAAAAATTAAGGTTTTGTTAAATAGATATTTCGAAAATACTTAACATCTATTAATTACATATATATGGCTTTGAGGTTCCTTCAAAATAATTTATGAATTTTTACATTTAAACATATTTTTTAAGCTAGTGTCTGACACCATGTGCGACCACTAAAGTAAAAAAAGTTCATGCAACCACTGAAAGGTTAGTTAGTTCAAAAGTTACAACAAATTTAGTATATCACGTCCGAAATCGCGCACGTTTCGTGCATCGTACTTACGTGTCACTGTGTTCCATTTTCATGCCTTAAACAAAAAGATCTGGAGCTTACATTTCTGATTGTACAAAAAAACTTCACACACATTTTTAATATGAAATTCCCCCTACTTTCGATTGGCATAAGCAGTTTTTTCGATAAAATAAAATTTTAAAAGTTATTCGCGAAAAACCGTAATATTACACGTATTTTGTTTAATAACTATTACAGTGGCACTTTTTAGGATGAAGACTTTTTATCATATATAATGGCTACAATTTAAAAGAGAATGGAAAAAAGTCCGCCCCATTACAAAGGATTCCAAAGTTAAGCCCGTTTTTTGTCTTATTTTATTGCACTATTTAAAAAAAAATATATTCTAGTCGGTCAAGAACTGTGAGCATCAAATGGACTTTTGCCCAAAAAGTGGTAAATTTCCCACTGTGTGACGGTTTACGTTTAACGGAGGCCCAAAGTAATGATCCTAAGTATACTTATTTTCAAGATCAAATGCATTTTAAGATATAATTTCGAGAAAACTCCTACACATGTATGGATCAGAAGACCAAACATGGTATCTTTTATGGCCTTGAATATTAGCCTCGAATTCGCAGATAGAGTCCGGTACAGTTTAAGCTGACTTGTGTCATGGCCGCTAAAACATCTGAACTAAAATTTTATTTGATGCATAAGAAATGCCAGTAGTTCTCAAACAGTTCACTCATGTAACAGCAATGATGTCGCTAAATAATTATACAAAAAAGGGGGGTGTTGTCATCAAAATGTTAAGATTATTAATTTAGTAACTTAGTCATTTTAGTGGAATTCTGATTATACAGTGTCTGCCATAATGTTGGCTACATATGGGAAAGAATTGCATTATTGACATTTATAAAAAAAAATATCTATTGGGGGTTCGTTTATGCTTGTCCGACAACAAAAAATTACATTTTGACACATCATGTGATCACCGGTTTGGCAGGACTGTAAAAAATAGTTGACGGTGGTACCGAAAAATGGGTAAAATTGTTAAGATATCAAAAAATTGTATTAAGAAAAAGTGCAAAGAATACAATAAGGACCCCATATATCAATTTTGAAGCCGATATGAGGAAAACAAAAAAGTGCAAGTTATACCCCTACCATTAATTACTATATGAAAAATCATAAATTCTTGTGTCTATTTCACAAATATTTGATTAGTTTCGACGAAAACTTTATGTATTTTGGTTAAATAAAGGTACCTATTTGCATGTAAAAAAGAAACGAACCCCCAATATAGCATTTTTTGCATGTCTAAAGCTTCAGAAGCTTTTTCATGAATATGCTCAAGTGATATCAAGGGCGTTTTGCCTCTCTTTTATAAAATAATCCATTAAATTCAATATCAACTTTTTTAACTGTTCATTTAAGGAGCCATATTTATCAAATATTTATATTTTATTTTTATAATTTGATGTGTTTCCAAAACTAGTTACATTCGTGACCTGGTAAATCACTAAATACTCTATCTATCTAAATAGGAGATGATCCACTTAGCACTCAATCCTAATTATTGGTGGTGGGAGAGTGTATTTATTGGTGAAAACCAGGGTTGGCAAAAATTGTGTTTTTTTTATTTTAATCAAAAAACACGTTTTTTTTAATTTAAAACAATTCAGTGTGTTTTAAACATGGATTTTTAACTGTTGAAAAAAACATGTTTTAAACAATAAAAAATATGTTTTTAAACTTAAATTTATACTGGCGCGTCGACCCAATACATTGTTTATTCTATAAGCCATGCCCATATTACATCATAACAAGACGAGGACGATACTTGACAACGGCTGTAATAAATACGTCAAGTTGTGCAACAGTGCAATAATTGTTTGGTGATTGGTTATTGACTACACAGGCACATAAAAAAGTCGAGTGGGAGAAGGCAGACCTAAGTATTCCCATGAATTCTGACCTGCTGAACACGAATCCGATGTCCGGTTTGCCCGATTGGCTCTTGCATTCTTCCTAATTTCAAAAAACACCGTAAGAATGCCCGAAAAAATGAAAATGTAGCTAAAAATCTGAAAAAATTCAGGGGTACATAGGATGGCGATAGAAATCGAATGGCGCAAACCAGGCATCCCTGCGGTGCTTCGTTTTCGAGATAGAGCAGCTCAAAGTCACCGGAAGGAAAAAATTTGTTTTTTTCGCACTCCTCGAGGCTCTATATCGGAAACCAAAAAAGCTATAGAATTCTAGTTTGCGCCATTCGATTTCTCTCGCCATTCTACGTACCTCTGAATTTTTTCAGATTTTTAGCTACACTTTCATTTTCTCGGGCATTCTTACGGTGTTTTTTTTTGAGGTAGGAAAGATACAAGAGTCAATCGGGCAAACCGGACATCGCATTCGTGTTCAGTAGGTCAAAATGCATGGGAATACATAGGTCTACCTTCCCGTACTTGACTTTTTTTTGTGTGTACCTGTGCTATTAATCTCTTTAAAATTAACACTTAAGAAAATAAATTATAACAGGTATATCTTCTATATAATAGTAATTTGTTCCGTTCCTTGTACTTATACTACTATATTATTATAACTAGTTTTACTGCATTACATAAAAGTTCATATTTTTTTTATTTTATTGTATTTTTTTACCTTATCAAATACAACGATGTTCCAAAAATTATCCATCAAATACACTGAATAAACGCATTGAAAAAAATCATGTTTAAAACAATTGTTTTAAACGTGTTTAAAACAAATGTGTTTAAAACAGGTTGGTGTGTTTTAAACACTTAAAAAACATTTGTTTAAAACATTTTGTTTTAAAACTGCCAACCCTGAGTGAAAACATAGATAAACCACACCTATATCATCAGGTGATAGGAACGGGACGTTAAAAATGTTCCAGAAGCCCGGCTTTCTTTGGCATGCAGCGCCACCACAGAACTGTGGGTTTAACTAGGTATTTATTTAACAAGAAATACATACGAAAAGTTGAAGGTGTACTCTATGCAATTAATGCATAATAAATAAAAAATAAAGGCCGTAGATATTCGTATGACAATCGAATAAACCGCACCAAACGTAAGAAAGTCGATTTTAGAGATAAACACGCGCTAGTAGTAATAAGACACATTTTTGGGGACAATAAAGTTTTAACAAAACTTGCGGCGCGGTTTAACAAAATAAAAATATTAGAAGGAAAGTTATTAACTTTTAATAGAGCTTATTCAAATAAAATAAAAAGTAGAAGTGAAGATCGAACTCGCAACCACCCCATTTACATTTATTGTTGATCAAGTATTTTACCGATTGGGCGATCCTACGTTCATTCTATTCTAAAATGTGTAATATATACGCACTAGAATATTGTAAGACTTAGTGGTTTGACATTGTTCGTTTGACGGATGAATATCCACAATTTACCACTAAAAATAACTTAAATATTTCATATAAAGACGTTTATCATATTTAGAGTGGTACTTCACGGAAATAAATATTCATCGTCAAATCACAGTTTGAGAATCACTGAGCCTATGACTATGTTTCTCACTCGTCAGTGTACATTTCATATTTTCATCTCAAAGGAAGTGGAAAAGAATCTTGGTAGACATACATTGACAATGTCTTTAGGCTATTGCCTTAAGTTTGTGTGTAAGAAATAGTGAAAACGTATGCGCAATATTAATTCATACATTGGTCATTTTAAACTAGGCCCAACTCTATTTAAAATAGCACCATGCACTAGTCCTTAGCATAGCCATAATAATGTTTACTAACGCTTTTAATAATTTTTGCTTTAACTGTCACTAAATAGCTTGATCACCTTGAATAAATCTACAAAATTTACAATTTGTTTATATTACACATACACCAATTCAATTTTTTATGGTGTTTACATTACGACGGATGCTAAATAGTATTCAGATTATTATTTACTAATAAATTAATAACTTATTCTCCACTACTAAAAATACTACGAAAAGCTGTCCTCAAAACTAATTTTTCAAAATACATATCAACCAAGATTATAATTTCCAAAAGGCAAACAGTTACTACTAGGTACTATAAAAACAAATTTAAAGTCTTACCCAGGATGGTGCATAAAATGTGGTCCCATGGGTCCCATTTGCATCATAGGCCCCATATGGTGCATACCGGGTCCCATTCCAGGAGGCGGCATCATTCCGGGCATCATACCAGGCACCCCCTGCATGACACCAGGCGCGTTCCCCAATAACCCCTCCGGCTTCGGCCTTTTTGCTGAAGGCTCGTCATCATCAGATCCCGAGTCGTTTCCTCTACTTCCTTGTTTCTGTCGCTCGTGTTCTTTCAAATCAGCCGCAGGTATTCCTGGTAAGTAAACAAAAAACATACTGTTCAACTAATACAAATAAACGACCAGCTTTCACGAAAAGTCGTGTTTATTGTAGGCATTCTACGATGAATAACTTTGCAGTGAATTTATTTTTAGGCGGAGTTAAAAATAGCACTTACCTTCCATCCCATATATTTCAATATCAATGTTTGAACGGTTTGGCATCGAATTAGGGACTTTATCAATGGTTTCCTTATGAACTTGCATGCAATGTATCGATAACCCAGGTCCTGTATACAATTTTTTATGACAAATATGACACTTGAAATGTTTTGCCTTCTGATGTTGTATTAGTATCTTCTCATCCTCAAATTCCCGGTTGCAGTACCTAAATCTGGTTAAGGAAAATGTAGGCTAAAAATAAATCGATCACATGTTAAATATAGCATTTTGAAAGCTACAAGACGCAGTTACAGGATGGAAAGGTGTCTACGGTAAAAAAGGATACCAGCACCAAGGCTTGGACTGCTTCTTCTTTTTACGACCCATTACTAAAGTTAAACTAGTTAAGTATGTACAAAATCACAGACGATTTACTAGCATTTACTATTAAAATAACTAATGTTTAACGATTTATCACAAGAAGCACTTTACATAGACCACTATCTAAGATGGCTGACAAAGTGCGACACAAAAGAGGAGTAAGAAAGTAGGACGGGAACGCCAAACGAAAATCTATTTTACTCGGTCGGTAAACATCGCGACATGTCGTCACTAGATGGCCAGTCAAAGTATCCACCAGAATGTATGCAGCCGAAAATACAGCGCTGGGTATAAAATGTTATATACTACACCGTATGTCTATTTAGGTACACAGGAATATGTAAATAAATAACACAGATCAAGAAATAAACGTGGTAAATAATATTGACTGAAATACAGGGTGTCCCACTTAAAATTCCTGGAGCAATTTTCTTGATAACTGAAAGAGGTATTTGAATTCTGTAGAAAGGTGTAGGCGATTTTAGTTAGTTAGTTTTGAATAAAAACGAGCTTTCTATAAATTGAGGAATAGATGGCGCTGCATATAAAATCTCCTTCCACTTCGTTGGGTAGAATAGGACTGAGAGAATAAAATATGTATATTTTGTGATTTATTCCGTGCTATAACGCTGATTGTCAGGTGCATTATGTTCTCGTTTAGGGTGCGAGACACAGATCAAGAAATAAACATAGGTACTGAATACAACAAGTAATGTTTGAAGCCAAAATCTTATTTGTTGTGTTTACTACGTTGTTTATATTTCCCCGGCTTGTGATTGGGCAATTTGAACCACCCTGTCAGCGTACTTGATGACAGTTGACATGTCAACAGAAGTAATCTGTTCTGTAGTTTATTTTTAAATTTGTGTTTTTGTATGATGCCTGCGTTATAAGTAGAAAGTGTTTAACCATTATTGTGTATTGATATATATTATTTTAACAATGTCTAAAAAGTGCTATGTGTGCAATCCATATATCAAATCAAAGAAAATATGCGATCTTTTCATCAGTAAGTTAATATAGGCGTAGAAGGCCGGGTCAAGTAGCCATGTTTATTTTAATACTGTTTATTTTAAATTCATAAAATGATTATTTAAATCAATTAAAACATGTCATTTCCACCTTTTAACAGATTTGTGTATTTTAGATATACGAACAAATCAAAAAATATTTTTAATAAAAAAATAAGTAATATTATTGTGACTATTCAAAATTTACCCACTACAATTTGATCTTTTCAGTGATCATATTTTTCGACGAAGAGCCATTAGAAGATCATTCACTCGGTTTAGTTAAGTTGATTCTTAAAAAGTATTTTAATATAAGATTACATTATGATTGTAATAAAAAACAAGATAATGTACATAGAATAAGACACATAAGTTAATAAAAAAACAAGGTTAAGTGTAAGAGTAGCCTATTTCTAAACTTCGCCTTAATAAAAACGTTTTATTATTATCATTATTATTATTATTATAATCAGCATTTAATAATATGTTATTAGTGTTGTTTACAGTTTTAGCATGAAAAAATATCCTTATGAAATGTCATATTTGTTTACTTTAAAATATATATATATATTCTCTTTGCCTGGGAGTGGAATATTTTGTCTCTGTTCTAGTCTATAACAATAAAGATTTGTTAATATAACCGATGATTCCTAAAAACTGTGAACTATTTCATAAAGTACCAAAGAATCAAAAATGAATAAGAATCCTTACCTCATAATTATCCCTCTTCAAACGATACGCCTCTGTAGGCAGCCGAATGTAAACATAACCCCCCTTGCCCCCCCCCCCCCCTTATTGTTTATGTTGTCCCCAAACACAGGATATATCATTTCTACAGTGTTCTATATCTATGTCTTTTATTGATCTGTGGTGCGAGACGTCCCGGCAGTGTTGCTATTGCTAGTACAATTCATATACTTATTAACTATATACTGGTAATACTCCATAAGCCACTATGTACGGATTTGAGGCTAGAGAACGAGATAGTTTTCTATCTCTATGGAGGACTCTGACGATACGATCTGATGAAGAAGGAAGCGCGCGCTGTAACAGGTCAGTGGTCCCAAAACAATGAAATCTACCGGCAACCGTAGAAAACGGAGATTTCGTATACTATGGTAAAATATATACCACCCTTTTGGAATGATTCACATGCTATTAGGAAGCTTTCGTTTCTTGGTATTTAAATTATTTAATCAATAAATGAATACCTAAGCAGTAATTAGAAAAACTTATAGTCCAGTGGAATTAGCAAAAAAGTGGGTCTTAGGGTACTAATGGAAGTTTCGATGTTCAGCTAAAAATTCTACTTTACGAATATGAGTGGCACAATTTATATTTTTATGTTTTATGGGTGATTCAGCCGTAAAAAGGCAAGATTGTTAAAAAACAATTTGACATTGAAAGAAATGGTAAATATTTTTTTTCTTTAGTTCTTGGGACGGCATCTTATTTTTTGAGTAAAAAAAAATTGTTCTTGATATTATTTTTTCTAAAAAGTCAACCTTTTTCAGTAAAACTTGATGAAAAAATCTTCAATGTTAAAATTTTGAGAATTTTTAACCCCAAAACAACGCACTTTATGCAAAGATAAAACAAAAATTGTTTGTAAGAGGTCAAAGAATAACTGAATTTTTTCAGAATATTTTAATCAGTTTTTGGAAATTTCTTGCAATATCCTTTTTTATTTATTTGGCTAATGAAAGCTATACAATTTCACATACATATCTTACGTATATATATTTAAACAAGCTAACCATACTACACTCTTCGCCGATTTACTGCACTTTTTATATAATTGTTGCACATTCTGTAGGATACTCTTCGCAGTTTTTTTGTAAATAATATTAGTTTTAGACATTTTTAGTTTAATTCTAAAACATAAAAAAAATGTGTAAATTTTTCTTTATTTAAAAAAATGTATACCTTTTTTATTTATTGATCGATCGAAAACAATAGGGTTCTTCCTCCAGCATATATAAAACACAGAAATATTATGCCTTTTTTCATTCAAATTGCATTTCTTAATCCACAACAAGCGGGTTTCAATATTATTAAATAAAATTTATTACCGATAATATGACAGGTTAGGGTCCTGCTTCGGCTGGCTTTTACACAAAAAACACCGTTTCGTTTTTGTGGATATAGGTTTACACCATGTAAATACAAATCCCTATTTTGATAAACAATAAAATACATAAAACAACTTCACAATATTAGAACACACAAGCGCTTATAATTTAATGTCTGGAATTGGAACTTGGGACCACTGATGTAATGCCTATAGTGCACAATTTCTCCGATTAGATTGTGACCACTCCTCTTCTATATTTAGGTGAACTGTCACATTCTCGCGTCGATGTTCCGCCCACTAAGACATGCGCACAATACCAAGTCCTCTTAAAGGATAGAGAGACAGGCTTTCCTTGGCGTCAAATTGGGAACGAAACTCATAGTATATAGTTAATAAGTATATGGTACAATTGTACTAGAACTAGTACATTTATGTTTGGAAAGGTACGCTAGTACTCCACTTGCAAATCTAGTACACTTTTAAGTTTCCTGGTGCAATCGAACTTCGATCTTCGATTATGACTAGCAATAGTAGCAATAGCACAGATCCCCCTACTTCCAGAATGGCGTTTGCAGCGTTGCTATTGCCGCAATAGCAACGCTGCGAACACCATTCTAGAAGTAGGGTGATCTGTGACTGTGACATAATACATAATAGAATATAATTATTTATCTATGGTCTATGGTTATGTGCCGGTGCGCCATTGTAGTTCCTGCCAATTCCCTCTGGTTGGCAGCAATTGTAATTTGTAACTTGTCACTCTTGACGTCTTGACTTTGACACAGTGTTGCCGATTGGCAGATAATTCAGGAAGATGGAGGATATTTTTCTCACCCTGTTAAAAATTGGACAAAAAACGGATAATTTCAATTTAGTATCGTAGTGTGGCCGATTGGATTTGTTTTGTGCAATATTGGATAATCGCCGAAAATCCCCCCCCCCCGCTCTTCTGAGAAAGGGGAAAAATGCGCATATTTGGTTACCGAACTAAATGTAAACCAATAAAACTTTAAGTAGTATATTGGGTTGCAGAGTCGAGAATAATAAGTTTATTTTGGTTTTCAGAAAAAAACGGTCCTCGGATCTCAAGAGCATGCGCAGTTAATAAAACGCATTCTGTTTCGCTAACTACGCATGTTCATGACATACTAGTGACTTTCATTCCTCAAAACCAAAACAAAGCTTAAATGTCATAATTCTAGTACAGTTTTCTGGAATTTAGTACACTTTATAGTGTTATTCTAGTACCAAACTGAGAGACGCTTGTAGCAACACTGCGTCCCGGTATAACTAATAACTATCATCTTTTATCTATAGTCCCGGTTCAATTTTTGCACACACCGAACTTGTTTTTAAATATTTTATAACGATTAATGTATTTTTTCACAAATTCAGGTTTGATTTCACGACAGAAATAATATTTTCCTTCTTTTTCCTGTATGATTTCATTCTTTCATGTGATTTCTATAGGTAAGGTTAGGTAGTTAGGTTGACTTTTATTTTGCTATCTACCTAATTAAAATAATTATCAGCGCCGTAGGCAGTATTAGCGTCGCAGACAAACAAAACAACGGCGCGATGTTAGACCATAAAGTAACAGAACATACTTTTTTATAGGATTTGGCAGCAGAAAAAGTGATCTATGAAATAAAAATAAAAACTATAAATTCCTTTATTAAAAACTGGAGCAAGACCATGGTTTTAAAATTTCATTTCCTTGAAGAATAAATACCATTGGAAGTATTTTATATTATATCATGTTTAGGGTCTGCGAAGACCCCAGTGGCTCAAGAAAATACATCCTACATTCTCCTGCATTTTCAAAAAAGTGTCAGATTTTTCAGATTAAGTGATAGTAAAAACATGTCTAAATAGATATCTGGAATACTATAAAATAAGTTAATAGTAAATAAAAAACGTGTTTGGCGTGATATCTGAACCCGACCCTTCTGAGAGAGCATAAGAAGAAGAAGATTGTTTCATGGCCAACCTGTGTTTGAATTAGTCCTGGGAATCATTACTATATTTTTCTATTTTGTTCAAGTTGGGTAGGTATGTACCAAAAATTAACAACCATGTTCATTAAATAATGTTGTACGTTTCTCCAGTGAGTGATAAAGTTTAACCGGGATGTGACGATGAACAAAATGCAGTCGACTTCTATTATTTTCAATACAAATGTAAGTTTTCTTTAGATTATTCATTAAACATAGTAACTTATTTGAATATGGTGATTCGATTTTATAAAAATAAGCTCCTATCCGATGATATACGTACATGATTTATGTTCGAGACTTTTGCGAGTGCTACTTGGTTTTAAAAGAATTTATGTGATAAAATTTTAATAACCATTTAACGTGCTGTTTCTTCATTAAGTAGTCTTGACGCCTGGATTTAAGTTTAAAACCTATAGGATTTGAAATAAAAATTTTGTTTCAAGAAACAAATAAAACAATATACCAAAGTAAATTATTTACTATATTTACTTATAAATACAAAAGTTCCCATATTACAAATCACAAGTTTAAAAATCACAAGACACCATATTGTCGCATGTTTTTTACCCTTTCATAGAACTTACGCAAAAATGCTTTTTTGAATTTTAAAATTACACGATCTTTAATCCTAGGACTAGACAGGTATTTAACACATTCGGGAAGTATCACAGCGCTACAAGTTTCTTTATAATGATTTAATTGTACAACATCGGACGGTAAAAAATAAGTCCTACTCACTCCCGGTTTTAAAACATCTAATGCATAATGATTAAAAACAGTTAGGCTATTTTTTGTACTTATGAAGCTCTTGCCCGACTCGCTAGCCGGACTGAGATGAGTTCGGAGCGTGTTTTTCAGGAAGAACGCTTCTTGTCCTTTGCTTGATAATCCCCCGAAGAAATACGCGTTTGGAACTGTGAAGGATGCGTAGTTTTCCTGTAATTCTGGAGAGGAGGTAAACGCATCATCCAGGAGACTTTTCCACGTTGGTAACAGTTTTGGAACTATAATTTCGTCGATGTCCAGTGGAATTACGAACTGTGATGACTCGATGTTGCGATAAAAGCAGTCGTTGTAAGCTATTACTTCATATCGTCTTTTCTGCCATATGCTTCTCAAAAGGCTGTTTCGAATTTTGTTGGTGTTTCTTCTCTCTTTTATTCTCCTAAAGTTTTTTACTATTATCTCGCCTGGATAAGTCGAATTATACCTAAAATGTGAAGAGAACCAATCAGTACGGAGATACTAAATATTTTCTAACTAAATACTTTACTGACTGAAGAAATGGAGGTAGTGTGAAAAAGAAGTCATGTGAAGAATTGTATGTATATCATCGAGGTGGGATTTGAGTGGCAAGAGGGGGGATATGAGGACCGGGTGATCAGCTCGGGAGAGGTCAATAATTATTTGATTTGTTTTTACTTCCCTCGCGTACCGAAGGGAAGTATTGTATTCGAGAAAAAATCACCCTCCGAAATTTTTTCGGATTCTGACGTTTCAGATCACGTAGATTACGAAAATATAGGTTTTTCAATTCCGTCAGTCTGTCTGTCTGTCTGTTAGTGCATTAACTAAAAAAACTACTTGACGGAGAGCAGTCAAATTTGGTAGGTAGTTGACCCTACTGACAGCGAAGAAATGGTAAAATTTTCACTGGAAAATATACAGGGTGGACCGTCTCAACGGAATAAATAGTGAAAAACATTTTTTTTTCGCTCAAATTTAAAATTTCCACGTTTCATGACACGCTAATCCTATTTCAGAAAAAAAAATTTTGAAAATTTTTTCCATTTTTGAAAAATTTTTTACTACTAAAATAGATTTTTTTTTCTTTCTTCAAATTTAAAATTTCCACGTTTCATGGCATTCTAAGCCTAATTAAAAAAAAAAAAATTGACAATTTTTTTTACCATTTTTGAAAATTTTTTTACCAAGTACTAAAATAGATGAAAACAATTTTTTTCTTTCTTCAAATTTAAAATTTCAACGTTTCACGGCATTCTAAGCCTGATTCAAAAACAAAATTTTTTGAAATTTTTTTTTACCAACATTTTTGAAATTTTTTTTACCACTAAAATAGATGGCAATTTTTTTTTATTTCTTCAAATTTAAAATTTCCACGTTTCATAGCGTTCTAAATCTATTTACAAGAAAAATTAGAATTTTTTTTTACTATTTTTAAAAAATTTTACCACTAAGATAGAATTTTTTTTTCTTTGTTCGGATTTAAACTATCCACGTTTCCATGGCATTCTGTACTATTCAAACAAATTTAAAAATGTTTTTGAAAAATTAAAAAAAAAATTGAAAACATTTTTAATCTATTTATCACTACTATAGAATAGACGAAAAATTTTTTTTTGCTCAAATTCAAAAATTTCCACGTTTCATGACATTCCAAACCAATTTCGGAAAAAAAAAATTGCAACATTTTGTTACCAGTTTGGAAAAAAATTTAACACTAGAATAGATGGAAACTTTTTTTTGCTCAAATTTAAAAGTTTCACGTTTCATGACATTCTAAACCTATTTCAGAAAACAAATTTTTGGAATTTTTTTCACCAACATTTTTCAAAAAGTTTTTACCACTAAAACAGATCGAAATGTTTTTTATTTGCTCAAATTTAAAATTTTAACGTTTCGTAGCATTCTAAACCTATTTAAAAAATATACATAATTTTTAAATTTTAAACTTTTTTTACCACTTCTATATAATAGAAGGAAACTTTCCTTTTTGCTCAAATTTAATATTTCTACGTTTGACATTTTAAACCTATTTCAGAAGAAAAAATTTTGAAAATTTTTTTACCAACCTTTTTAAAAAATTTAAAAAAAAAATGAAATTTTTTAACCACCACTATATACTTCCACTCCATTACGTGAATGTTGGATTGAAAATGTGACAGATGGCAATAATATCTGGCATATGCACCTATTATACTTTTATTGAAAAATGTACAGGGTGGTCATCCCAAGAAATAATTCAGTCATGGTGGTCATTTGTAGAGGTATTTGCGCAAGCCTGCCATATGTGGCACCTGCTATTTAGTATTGACCTTTTGCTGTTGGATGAGCAATCTATATTTATATTATATTTGTATATTTTTTTGACCAAAACTTATCAAGTTTTCTTTGTAATAATAGCAATAACTATATTCCGATTATTATTCTCAATGTCATTTCGTAATTATTAATTTTTTAGAGTGACCGCCATGCACAAATAACGAGGGAAGTTCTGTGTAAATACCTTTACCGATTTTTTATTTAGGTACTAAACAGAGAACCGCGTTTTGGTGGTGTGGTGGTTTATAACTGAATCACTATTTCAATGTCGAACAGATTTATGCAAAAACCCACCTTCTTTAGAAAAGGACGACCCACTGGGTATTTAAGTAAGCTTTTGCTGGGTTTTTCTGGGCAATTGTAGTTTATTCTGGGTTTTGGTAAAAAAGTTCTCGCCTAATTTCCCACCTTTCATTCGGCGTTGCTTTGACAATATCTGGACTGTTTTGGAAATATTCTGTTATTTAGTTGCAGTTGCACTCCTAGGGCTGATTGATGTGATGTGATGTAAAACTTGAAGAGTGATTTCGATTTATTATAAGCTAATCTAATTGTATGTAAAAACTAAATTAATTCAAAAAAATATTCTATAGCTTCTAAATCAGAAATACAACGCTATGAAAATTTAGTAAATATGTGCAATTTTTTTTTTTCAAAATTGCATAGTTGTCCTGCTTCTAGTGCCGCAGTAGAAATATTTTTTTCTACTTTTGGCCATATTTGGAGCAAACTAAGGAATAATACTTGGAGCTGAAAAGGTGTCAAAACTATAGAAGATCTCAGATTAAAATGAAGTTGTTTACGATATGAGCAGAGCAAAGTTTACACAGGCACATGGGAATCCCCCTCGAGGCCGGCTCAAAGCCATTTGTACACAAAATAAAAATAAACGGTTCAAATTCACTTTTATTTGGCATTTGGCTATCTTGTAAATACATTGAATTTATTTCCTTTAAATTAAAGGATTAATGATCTTACTTTATTGCAGGGCAAAATAGTAAATCAGAACAGATTTCTTCTGTTCTGATTTACTATTTTGCTCTGCGTAGACTTGGCTTGCGAATGTACCAATCATCAGAGACCAGAGGACACACGTTTATTATCTTTACAAGCACTGCGCAGTGCTTGTAAAGATAATAATAAGATAATTAGAATGCGCATTCTAATCTGAGATCTACTTTAGTTAAGATTTATAGACATTTAAATAAAACATAAACATGTTTTCAAAAGAAGACTCGGATGGGTTTTTCTAAAATCAAAAACCCACAAAGAATCGCCCATTTTACCAACCGGATTTTTCTAATGGTGGGTTTTGTGGCAACCCTGATTTCGAACGAAAACGAATATGATAGAATGACCCAAGACCCAAGTTTCACCCGTGCTCATTCCATATGGTTCAAGGATTAAAAGAAACGGATTTCCTAGGAAGATAGAATTTTTGTGATTTTATTCTAATAAGGTCTGAGGGTGACGATTCTTATTTGGGAAATATTATATGGACAGATGAAGCAAAATTTACTAAAAATGAATTTTTTAATAGACACAATTCGCATTATTGGAGTGACTCAAATCCTCATATGTTCAGAGAGCGAAACTTTCAGGAAAGTAGACAGTTCAATGTTTACTGTGACATAAAAAACGATAGAGTGTTGGCATTACAATTTTATCAGGAAAATTTAAATGGCAAATAAAATTTTCTCTTATGCTAATATGTATAGGTAAATTTTTGTTTTTTTTTTTTTTTAGGTGAAAGATATCTGAATATCTTACAAAATTTGAATAATAACTATTTAGAAAATTTACCTCTCGCCGAACATAGAAACATTTTTTATCAGCACGACGGTGCTCCCCCACATAACGCATATTTAATTAATAATTATTTACAAGAAACTTTTTATGATCAATGGATTGCCAATAATGGACCTTTCTTATGGCGTCCTCGCTCGTCCGACTTATCAGTTCTGGATTATTTTATTTGGGAAACTATTGAAAATAAAGATTATGAGAGCCCGTTAACAACTATTGAAGATTGTATGCAGAGAGTAAGAAATGCATTTCAAAACATCACAGGATTCAATTGGAAGAGCTACCCATGAGGAACTAATCCCAAGGTGCGAAAAATGTGTCGAGGTTCGAGGGAGGAATTTTGAGCAATTATTAAAGTAAAATGGAATCATGTTTTAAATTGATCTTATCTCTGCTATTTTAGTTCATGCCATATCTTCAATTCGATTAATGCGCATGTTACAGTGTTAGTGTTATTTTCCGTTTTTGTGGATATCGAGTAGCAATTGTGCTGCAAGTTCTTGATATTATCTTATCACATTCTCCATAAATAATAAACAAATTTAAAAAGTCTTCGTGGGTGTAATTTAAACGTGCTGGCATTTTTTGACATAAGATAATGACTGATTTTTTCTAACCATGGCTATTTTGATGAAATGATTACAACAATTCATGAATTTCTAATAAAATCGCAAATATTTCAAAAAGTTGAAAACTTTAACCCCTCAATATCAGAAAAAAGAGAATTCAATTTTACGCAACTTGACGTAAAAAAATATAGGGTGTTCCATTTGACCTAAACAAGTTTTCGCGGTTTGAAGTTGACAAAATGTAACGCGAAAAACGAAACACTTGGTATGGTATTATTGAATTTGTTTCAGTTGTAGAACGTAGTTCTCCTTGTGTTCTTTCTCCGTGCCAAAGAGCAAATGAGGATGTCCTGCACAGAAAAAGTTATAACGGTTCTTGCAAACCGTTGCACCTGTCAAATTTTTTATAAAATGTCAAATATTTTCGAAACTACTGGGTTTAGATATAGGGTGTGCTACATGCCTGAACGCTGGTATCTGTAATCCTTTTTTGCCACCTTTTTTCAACCCATTATATATACCTAGATGAGAAGAACTATAAATTGCTATTTTCTATAGGGAAAATAAAGGGTTTTTAGAACACCTCTTGTTTACGTTATTACCATTTCAGAATTCTCCACACGTTGTCCCTTACATTTTTCACGTAAATCTCCATTTTATCCGCTCCTAACAACCTGATGATCTCAATCCATTGTATCAAACGTTCGGAAATATCTTCTAAAAAATCCAACGGTTTTACACATACTGTGAATATATTGTGGCGTATACGTATATTTTCAACTATCCTAAAATTGTTTCGTCGATTTGTTTTACTACACGGAGTCCTAGTTAGGGCTACACTAGATGGTGTTTGACCTTCAGGCACTCTGCAAGAGAGTAGTACTGGGTTGAAGTACGTGTTGGTGTCGTTTTGATCCCAGTTCTCTGACCATATGGGGTTGGTGGTAACTTTTGTTATGTGGTATGTACCGGCTGTGGTCAAAATTTGGCAGTAAAACGTTTCTTGCCGGCTATCTGAAAATAAAAAGAGGATAATATAATAGCAATAGGGCATTTATAGCATAAAGGAATTTCGTCCCTTACATTTTTCAAAATTTTCTTCAAATAATTAATATTTTCGTCATAAGATAGTAGGAAAGGATGTAGTTAGCGGAAAAGCGTGACGTAGAAAAATCCACAAATTTCGCACCACCTGCGCCATTTTAAAAATAAAGTAGTGTCCTTGTTCATAAAGTAATCAATGTATTTAATCTGTGTTAGCACTAGAGTCGTTGACAGATGTCGCACTAAGTAATGTGATACATTTAATAAGTCGCTGACTAAAGAGTAACTACTTCCACATCCAGATTTCCAATCCAAGTATCTTTAAAGGAGAACATCAGTGGAGTGAGGATGGTGCTGGGTTGGCAGATATCATAGAAAAAATTGAGACCTTGGCTTCCCGTATATACATCAATTCCCAAGTTTCTGACCTCTTACTAGCATGTCTTACTTATTTACTTACTCCTGTTTACCCCCAAACTCCTCAACGGAATAAACTCAAAATATAATCTAGTTCCAAATTTCGTTATGATATATACGTGTACAATATTTCCAGTCAATATCATGATTTCATTTTGTTATCCCCTTTAATAATGCAATAGGTGTGGTGGTGGGAGTGTAGGCGGCGCGTAGGCTTTTGCTGTCAAAATATACATAATTGATCATACTTTGGATAGCCAAACTATAAACGTCAAAATATAAACAAAAAAATCATTACAAATTTTTCAAAATTTTCGTTTGTTTAAACATGGCGCCCAACGTGGGGCGCCATGTTCACACAAACAGCGATAGAGGTTATAAACAAATTTAAGACCTTTGCTTCTAGTATATCCACAAAATCTCAAGTCCTACTGTTTCGGATCGGTAAAAACTTCGAAGAAAGAGTTCGGAGTTGCTGCAAAACCGCAAAGAATAAGAGGTACGGAGACCCTTCAGTTTACAGTGGCTCGAACACGAAATATTTCAGGTCCTAGATGTTGTCTAGCAACCGACGCGAAATGAAATGCTAAACACGAAATATTTCATAACGCATTTGTTGCCTGCAACCTGTTTAGCAACCGATGCGCAATGAAATTATGTACAAAATGTAGTTGTTTATGATTGACTTTATGCTCATTAAATAAACGTTTTTCAGGTTGTCGTAAAAAAGTTGTTAAAAATAGCCCTAAATACTAATCTTCTCCAGAATTGTTTTTATACAACAACTGTGTAACTGGTCATTGGATTGATAAATTCTCCAATACTGAACCTAATTTGTTTGATTGTTTGGCATTAAAAGATATAATTAGAAAATTATCTGTTATTTATATTTTATTATGGGTGTTTTTTGTAATTTGTTGTGAAGCGGAATGCGAAGCTAATTTGTATTTTGATCGGTATAAAAGGTAATTTATAGCGCCTAATGATTATCGAGATGATCATTATTGATATTAAATAGTTGATACTGATACACTTTGCAAGAGCGCGCTTATTTGTTTTTATTATACGTGTGTAGCCTGCCTCATTAACAGCGTTAATGAAAGATAATGATTAATGAATATTCCTTATATGTTTAAATATGAAAGTTGTCAATTGCTAAAAAGCATATATTTCTAGTTTGTATCTCAGAGTGAATTGGTAATTTCACGAAAATCTCTGACTGTGAACATAATACTTTTTGTTTAAAAATACTCTAATTCTTACAACGTCGAAAATAAGCATTTATTGTTTTTATTGGTGAGGATACATGAGAGAAAGATTTAGAGCACTCCAGTAAATTGCGAGGCTCGACTCCAACAAAAAATACCGCTGATTAAAGAATCACTACTTGCACATCCCGATTTCCCATCCAAGTCTCTTTAAAGGAAAACATTTTCACTATATTTGCACTTTAGTGAGTAGAAATAATTGTCGAATACCAAAACATTTTCCCTCCTTTTCCGAATCCATGTCCGAGCACTGCCGAATCCATATTCGGGCGCTACCGAATCCAAGGTACCTTCTGGGCGCTGCCGAGTCCAAATTAAAGCACTGCCAAATCTATATTTGGACACTGCATAATCCATATTCGGGTGCTGACGAATTCCAAGGTAACTTCCGGGCGCTGCCGAATCTGTATTCGTGCTCTGCCGAATCTCTCCGGGCGCCTCCGAATCCACTATTGAATACCGTCCAGGATCTATTGTGATCGCAAGATTTTACCCAAATATATTAACTAACATACAAAACAAGTTCAATAAAAGCTTTTAAAAATGGTTCCTGGGCTTTTATTAGCTTGATTTACTTATGTCTCCCTATTTGTCCTCTGACCCCACCCCTTCCACGGAATCATCTCAATCAGATGCCATTACAACACATACGTATACCAAATTTCAAGTGAATATCTCCATTTTATTTTACCAACGCCTTTAACAATAGGTTGGATGGGGCCTAGGCTTTTAGTATATACACCAAATGCCAAGTTTCTGTACTCTTGCCAACTTGCTTTACTTATTTTCCCCAATCCTTCACCAGAATTAGCCCAAAATATTGTCTAGTTCCAGATCTCGTCGAGGTACATATGTGAGTAGTATAGCTATGGGGGTTCGGGCTCAAAATCCCATGTTATTTCTTATGGAGGTTCATTCTAGTCATTTTTGACCAATGCTTCCCCCACCACTTTTTTGGCTCCGCCTCGGGAAGGCGTGGGACGTAGAATCCTATTGGCTGAGGTGTACTATTGGTCGTGAGATCCTATTGGTTGAGAGTTTTATTGGTGGATCTCTATTGGCTGAGAGGCCTGGGGATGGCGGTGTGTTTTTTAACAGTTGATTAGATAGCAGTATGATAGAGATGGGGATAGAGATCTGGGAGACATGGTGTGAGCTCTTTCTATTGGCTGAGAGGTCTGGGGATGGCGTTTCAGAGATGGAGGTATGGTTTTTAGCAGTTAGCGAATCAGATAGCGGTATTGCAAATCAAATGTCGGATGGCATGATAAGAAAAAATATGTTCGTATCATAGGTTATTATTTTTCGGTCAGGATAAATGTTTAAGAGAAATTCTATTTTTAGATGTAGGATTTAACATATTAAATAACGGGAGACAAAATATTGGTCGAGAGGTATAGGATTAATGGCTAAACAGAAGGTCTGAGCTCGTCCTATTGATCGAGGTGACTTAACAAATCAGAATAATGGCTTAGTGAATCAGATGGAGATATGGTCGTGGGCAGCAATGGAGACAAAATCAGATAGCAGCATTATGGTATAACAAATCAGAAGGCGTGGTCGAGGCAGCAAAGGATACCTAACAAATCAGAAATGTTGAGTTAGCGAATCGGATAGCAGCATAGTGGAATAGCAAATAAGATATGGTGGTCTTACGGGTTGAGGATGATGGAGTCGCAGGCTTTTAGAGAAAAGGTGGGAAAAACGTATGCTAATATATTAACGAATGAGGTTCGGGGAGACGGTGTCTATATTAATTATAGCTCTATATACTTAATAGGAAAAATAATTTAAAAGCGAAAATAGTATTCTGTCTAATCGGATGGTCGACAATTGGGATGCTGATGCTGATATATCTGACCCCTTATAGTGACAGCTTCTTTTGTAGGGAAGTCTAACAGACACTAGGGTCGATACTGGTCCCATTTAGAGACGCGTCGCACAAGCCATATCGTCAACCTTTTACACCATCTCAGCGAGATGACAACCAACTAATGACAAACATACTTATAGTATTGGTGTACATCATAACTTGAAGTCTACGGATACAAATTTCCCAGTCACCCTGTATATGAGCATATTTATAATAAACTTTCTCATTCATTATTATTGTTTATTATTTAGGCGCATTTAAGGTAAGTTATTTTTATGATCAACAGAAATATTCATAGGTAGTCAGTACATCAAGATATTATTTTTATTAGAGAGCTTTCCTCATATGTATGCACAAGATCTGAGAGTTTAGGGAACCTACTTTACACAAGGAGGTGGATATATGGAACCTACATTCTTACAGAGGGCAGCTAAGACTTCCACCATACCCATTTTTACCCTTAATGATAGTTTTTTCTGTTCCGTCAGCAGGTCAATAGATATTTCTCAATATAACAATTTGCCTGTATACGCAGGGATCTCAAAATACATTTATTATTTTAAGCATCCGTAATCTATAATATACTGAGTCAATACTATAAATTCATATATCTAAACCAAACAAAAGCTAAAAATTATTAAAAAAATGATTCATTAAACAGCTAGAGGTAACATTAATGATTCAATATCATGACGTCATAAACTGACTTCATCGCAATACACTGAGGTATTATGCATATGGCTCGGTGTTTTACATTACATTGGTTAATATTAAAAATAACATGGCGGCGACGCAAAGTTCTATAATACTTACCGCTAATATATCGTACACTCAGATTAACTAAAATGCGTGAGCTAGTACCTCAATTCTAAGAAAGAACACCCACAGGTTTACATATAGCATAGTTATAATAGAAGGATCAAATTGATGGATACAAATTGCAATCCGAGCATATCCACCCACTTGCCCTCGTTTTACCCCCACTTACCCTCGATTTACCCTTAGTTACCCTCGTTTTACCCCTAGTTACCCTCGTCACCCCTAACTATTCCTATCTCACTCCAATTACCCTTAGTTTACACTGTTTGAAAATCATACAGACTTGTTTAAATACAGACCTGTTTAAATACAGACCTGTTTAAATACAGACCTGTTTAAATACAGACCTGTTTAAATACAGCCCTGTTTAAATACAGCCCTGTTTAAATACAGACCTGTTACGAGGTGGTCATCAAACCATATAAAGATATGAAAATATTACAGCGAAATTATTAGCCCATAAACTCTAGTGAAGATAACATGTCTCTGTGCAAAGGTGATAGTTGAGTAAAATATTAAGAGGTGCAGGATTGGGGGTTAGGTTCATAAATAATACTAATAATAGCAATAATAATACTTTATTTTTCTAATTACATATAGAGTTTGTAAATATGATATACATAGTAAATATATATATAAAAGATTAAATAATTATTCATTATACAAAAGGGTAAAAATATAATACATATACATAAATATAAAATATAATATAAATACATCTAAATATAAATACAATTATATAAACGCATACAAACAAGACCATTCACACACAGATTCACTCGGTGGTGGACTCATTGTTCATTATGGAGTAATGACCCCAAGGCAGAGTATCGTACGATCCTTTTATTAAGTGTCTTTTATCGTCGTGTGGACTCAAAGCTATTTTTTCTTGTGTCATAGAATAAACAACATGTTTCTCTGATTTAATTAAATTTTGGCTAATGTGCTTATCTTTAAAATTGTCAACACACTGTATGAAATCCCAAAGAGTAATATCATTTTTGATAACGGATCTCTTAATTCCCTTAATCTTTTTTGTTATATCAACCATGGTCTCATCGCCAGCTAGTTTAATTGTATACATTTTAGCTCTGAGTCCCACAAAAATTTCTATAGGTGCACCGTTAAATTCATCTTTCATCATACCCAATACTTTTTTATTTACTAGAGGAATATTCCAACGATTGTCTTGGGGATAATCGCTTGTATCAAAACGAGAATGGCAATCACGACGCATGATCCCGTATATATCTTTATCAGTAATTTCGTATATGAGGCTGTCGGTATCTGTATAGAGAACGGAACAGTCGTCACCAAACTCTGGTTTCATGTAGCCGTAGTGAAAATCATAAATAGTGGTTTTAGCAAGGTCTAAAATAGCCATCCCAATATAGAGCGGTTTACTAAAGTAAATTTCCATCTTATTCAGTTCGATAGCAACCAGATTCTCATTAAAAATAACAGCAGATTTAAATTCAGGTTTTGCAATTAGAGCCTCTGCTCCGTACCTCCCCTCCCACTTATTAACTAATTTCACGATTGAATGTTTCCTAATGTTCTCCATGGTTTTCCCAAATACCGCATTATTCATGAGTTTAAACATATTTTTCTCAAACTCATTTTTAGCGAGCTGACGGAACTTGGTATTCAGATCAATGTAAGATTTTAGCCAGGGGGATTGCTTAAATTGCAGAACGCGGTGTATTTTCGTTAGTTTGAGACCATACATTAGTGCCTGTTTCAAATATCTGTAATGGATGATATATTTCGTTTTATTATGTAGAGTAGCCAAAAGTTTAGTATCTTTACATCCAGGGGGAGCACTGTGTTCAGGACAGAATGGTAGATCTCTATGTAAATCATGTAATGATTCAGGATATTCGAGATCAACTTCTAAAATATAACCTATGTCAGAATTATCGGAGATTTCGGTAACATCAATGTTAGTATCGGCCCATTCAAAGCCTCCAAATGGAAGTGATTGACTCATGGCCCAGCCATATTGGTTATTAATGTCGAAATATGATAAATACTTGGTTGGTTTAGCAGGATCGAAATTTTGAAGGTACTTGTTGTTCGCCACGCTTTTACGTTTAGAACACTGGCTTAGCCCACCACGAATTCCACGTTCTACAAACATAACCATATCAATATCCGTTAAAAGCTCTAATTCTACGTTCGTATACTTGAGCATACAGTCCCAAGTATATCCGGGTAGAGTGTAATAATTCGCGGGATCTAGACCGTATGATTGATGACAACTACTCCGGAATTGCTCAAACACGTCCGCTAAGAGCAATATGTCCGTTCTCATGTATAAATCCGTGTATTGGCCTAAATCTTCAATGTTAAGCGCGGACCATACACGTTGCGCGTGCTCATATTGCGCATCTGATATATCTTTATTTTCTAATCTATTGTAAAAATGATGTTGTTCTGGTAGAGATTCTAAATTAAATTTATCAAAACTACTCATAAAATCGTATGGATACACACCCTTTTTCGTCAGTAAATCAAACTGTTCATTATCCAATTCAGTAAACTGTGATTTTAGATTAGGGAACTGCGTCAAGTATGAGGACAATGTGTCTAATGAGGAACTCGTGAAAAGGAAAGAGTCAATAAACCGGAATTTAATTAAATTTTCATTAATATTTTTGGTGAACGAAATATATTTTTCTTTGGTTATGGGAAGCAAATCCACGCGGCCTGGCATTTCATTAGCAATGTTTTCTAAAATGAAATGTGCATCATACCCGCTCAAGTTATGAAATACAACCGGTACAATCACCTCATCCTTATAATTAATATTACATGAATTGTGAGCAGCACCTCTGTAGTTATTCTCTGGACTAAGATGAAAGTGGTCTCGTACCTTCACGTCGTCTGGGCTGAAGGGTTTCTCACAGATGTGGCAGTGTGTGGCTTCATCAAATTCAGTTTGTTGTTCAGCTGTCAATTTCATATCATGTGGACATAGAAAGACGGTTTCGACATCTTCGGCGAATTCATTCATCTGCTGAGCAAACCAGGACATGCAGTCCTCACCTCGATATGAATGATAGGAGGATAGAGAATCATCATACGAACACTTTATATAATAGCCAATGGCTGCAGGTACATGTTGTTGATACTTATTGTTAGAGTTTATCGGTACAAGAATGCTCTCGAGGTCGGCATAGACAATAAAGGGAGCCTTTTGTTTATTTTTAAAATTCTTAAATCTTAACTGTTTCTGGTCCTCACGTGGTAGTCTAACTTTGCAATTGTTCATTTTTATACAGTCTTTTGCGTGTTTATCTAGAGCTGGCTGGGTATAGAAGTAGTGTAGGCATCGGTCGCAGAAATATTTTTTGGTGCTGTGTTTACTTAATTGAGTAGAGATAAGGCGTGAAAGGTTCTTGATCCACACGTAGTGATAGCTTACAGGTGTGGAAATAGTATCGTCATCGTCATCAAAGTATTGGTCCTGAATCATTAGCAGATTAACGTGTTTATCCTTCTTCTCCTTTGTCAAATACGTGGGTAGAGTTATGAAATGCTTTTTAGACTTTTTTAGAACATATACATTGATGGATAGGTTATTATTCTTCTCAAATCTGGGTATCTGTCTGTGGGTCATTGGGAACTGAATCCCAGCCAAATTTAGAACGTCTGAGTAGTGAGGGTATGAAGAAATTCTGTCTGTATTTTTATTTTCTGGATATAAGGCACTAACTATAGCCCAAGCAAAGCATGCCTCATCTTCATTTTTCACATTTATACACGCTTCTTTCTTTTTGATAAACATAGGTAGCTCTATGTATGAAGAACCAATCTGAGGTGTAAATTTATTGATATTAACCCCCAAATTAGTGATTGCTTGCAACCCCCAACCACTATCCTTCTCGAGGAATTCCTCAAGTTGTGTTAAAATTGGCAGTTGAATATTTTCCTGGAACCATTCTTCTAAATTGGTGTCACGGTAAATTGGAGTGTTCTTGGTGTTGCAATACTTGAATTCTTCGATTATCTGATCAGCCTTGATTATAATGAACTTTCCACAGAAAATCGCATTGACCTTAACTGCCTCTTCCTTTTTCAAAGCATTCTGTATACGTCTCTTGAACAAGGCGAAGCAATCCTTAAGGAATTCGCGTGGATCTTTATGTTTTAAATTTGAGATCACTCCAGTACGAATTCGGCTATCGAAGGCTGTTTCTGTATCGTCCCAGTGAACCCGATGTTTTGCAGTTTCCTTTGTTGTAGACGTGCCGGAACCACGTTTTTGAGTTTGTTTAATTTGATTCCGGAAGCTCTTGATTTGGGCCAGAGTTGACAGTAAGCTTTGTTTTTCACCAACAGATTTTGTGGTTTTTAGTTGGAACTTTATGTTTCGCACAGCCTTGGTACAGTGTCTAAGGCCATCTGCCGCGGTCTCTTCATTATAAGATGTCAGCAACATGCTAAGTATACTAGAAATAGTATAGCACAAGTATTTCAAAATATCTTTCGCAGACATGTTGTCACTTTGAATGTTCAGGATATACTAAATAAATTGTCTTTGTAACTTCTATTTAACTCGTTCAGGACGATCTGCGTCGGTGAGATGTATCTGGAACAAGTGAGAAGCGTGATAATAATATATTTTTCTAATTAAATCAACAACTATGAATCCCCGAGCGCGGTATGACTGTATAAGCGAGATGATGTATTTGTATCTGATTTATTACTGTTAAGTTAATAAACATTAGGGACTAGCTGATATATTTTGTTTAAAGTCAATAGGACTCTTCCGCTAGCTAATTTACTCGATTATTTAAACCAGTTATCGAGCCACTAAAAGAACTAAAATCCATTGTGAAACCTGTGAACAATGTAAATGTTATACCATTAATAAAAAACCAGTAGAACATAAAGAAGAGGCTGTAGAAGAAGATAAAGAATATGAAGAAGAAGAAGACTATACCCTCGAAGAAGCAACTAGTCAGATGGATCCATATAAATTCTTTCCACAGTATTCTTTAGCTAAACATTACATAATAGGACTCCATAATAAAAATAAAGGTTTCGATAAAACATATGGTGTCAGACCCGATTCGGAAATGAATAAATTTTATATTGGCTCCCAGGAATTACACATTAACCCAAAACGCTGAAATAATTATTGGTAATAATAGGTATGCTGGAAGACGAGGCTTATACGAGTTGATATTTATGAAGAACAGGTTATGATGAGCAAGATTTACGTGAATATAAGAATATTCTAGAAGCGAGTAATGTTCATAGGAGAAATTATGATCCCTCAAGTCAATTCAGTGGAACACGATCTTTTAAGTATACTAAAGTGATAAAGCCATTACTTAAGGATAATGAAGAGTTGCGTAGTGGAAATGGTATGAACATGGCATACAATGACTTGTGGTTGGGTGAACTGAAAAGGTATAGACATCACAAAACTCCAAAAGAAAATCAGTAAAATGACATAAGTATTGTGAGTTAGGTTCATAACCTCAAACATTTAAGAAATATTCTAGCGTAAAGACCTATATTAGTATTATTTTATATACAAGACCCTTAGATAGATAAGAACTTGCTATATTAGGAGCTGTTGACGTCTTATTCCGCTTTTATTAATCGTTGTTAAAATACTGAGGTTGTTACCTATTCTCTTCATACTAAATTCAAATATACAGAGTGAATATATGGGGATAAGTTATTAATAATACGTTGACTTGAAAATAATTTTTTTACATCCTTATAGGCCCCTCGACTCTATATGAAGCCTAATAAGAAGGGGTATGGTCTATATCTGAAAAAACAACAAAAAACTACCATTGAAGCTACCCAAACGAGCACTCTCCGATGGGAAGATTTAAGGCTTTTATTTACTTTATAATATATATTTTTTCTTAATTCTTAAAGTATTCTCGGAGCTATAGAAAAATAATGGGATACAGATTTTAGAGCGATGGCTATCATAAAATACCGAATCATTTCCAAATCCTTCTGGTGTTTCAACATCCCTCGACCCGCAAATAATTAAATTTGGTAATATCTATCTCTGACATATAATGTTTAGTTATTCGTATCGTGGGATCATATACAATATCATCATACTCATTCCAAAAATGTTGGTTGATTGGTAATATTTCATCTTTATGCGTATATGTCTGTGTTCCACATACAAGTCTAGTTGGGATATTATACTTTTGAGCGACCTCAAAAAATATTAGGGAAGCTGGTAAACATACGGCATGATAATATTTTTTTTAAATGATCTTATAAGTTAACAACTACGAATCCCCTACGCACAGTATGTTCTATTTCTTATATAAGTGTTCCCTACTCTTTTTACTTAATCTTGAAAGATCTGTAAATAAAGTCCAAACCACAAAGTAGCTTTATGCAAACAGAAACCATTCAAGGGTGATCAACCCCATGCGATCAGAGGTAGGAGAGGAAATCAACTTAACAATATTATTAGTAAAACGACTCTAAGCACATCAGAAACCATTTAAGGTTCAAATCTCAGCTAGACTATAAAGTAGCTTTACGCAACAGAAACCATTCACAACATTAAACCCCGCTAAATTCAAAAGGTTGGAGAGGAAATCAACTAACAATATTCTTAGTAAAAACGCACCGAGCAGACACCCAGACTACGAACTGCATAAGCTAGCACATAGAAACTTTAAGGATAGACGTATAATTAAAAGTAAAATATGTCTTGAGGTGATTTGAAAACAAGCAAACATCCAATCCCGCTATGAACTACTAAGCTAGCACATAGAAACTTCAGATAGATATATAGCAATAGACGACTGAAAACAATCCAATCCCGCTATGAACTACATAAGCTTGTACGTAAAAAATATTTAATATAATAATAATATAAAGAATAAACCATTGAAAACAAGCAGACACCCAATCCAGTTACCATCTTCAAGGGTAGGCACACAATAATAAAAGTAATAGGCAACTTGTTGTAAGCTGAACTGAGAAAGTATAAGCACCAAAAAAATCATTAGAATCATGAAGATGAAACTACTGAAACATAGCCATAGAATACAACTCAACATTTTATTGTGGAAAATTTCAAGACATCCAATCCAGCTAGGAAGTACATAAGCTAGTACGTAAAAAATATTCAATATAATAAAAAGAATAAAGGACTGAAAACAAGCAGACATCCAATCCTGCTATGAACTACTAAGCTAACACATAGAAACTTCAATGATAGATATACAGAATAAAAACGGCTGAAAACAATCCAATCCCGCTATGAACTACATAAGCTAGTATGTAAAAAAATATTCAATATAATAAAAAGAATAGAACGACTGAAAACAAAGCAGACATCCAATCCTGCTATGAACTACAAAGCTAGTATGCAAAAAAGTCAATATAATAAAAAGTATAAAACGAGTGAAACAAGCGGACAACCAATCCCGCTATGAACTACATAAGCTAGTATGTAAAAAATATTCAATATAATAAAAAGAATAAAACGACTGAAAACAAAGCAGACATCCAATCCTACTATGAACTACAAAGCTAGTATGCAAAAAATTCAATATAATAAAAAGAATAGGACGACTGAAAACAAGCAGACATCCAATCCTGCTATGAACTACATAAGCTAGTATGTAAAAAAATATTCAATATAATAAAAAGAATAAAACGACTGAAAACAAAGCAGACATCCAATCCTGCTATGAACTACAAAGCTAGTATGCAAAAATTCAATATAATAAAAAGTATAAAACGACTGAAACAAGCAGACATCCAATCCCGTTATGAACTACTAAGCTAGTATGCAAAAAAATTCAATACAATAAAAATAATTGACGACTTGTTGTAAGCTGAAGTGAAAAGGTAAAAGCATCAAAGAAAATCATTAGAATCATGAAGATGGAACTGCTGAAACGTCGCCATAGAATTTAACTCAACATTTTAATATTAAAATTGTCAAGACAGCCATGTATTCGTTTCGGTAGCCCGAAGGCCTTTCGCGAACACGTACGGATTTAAAAAATTCGCGTGGCTGAAACCAAAATTCCTCATGCCTGTCACCGATTCAGTATAGTTCACTGGGTCTCGGTAGGCATTAACGCTACCTACAAAAATAAAATAAAGGTACATAATAATTATTTTATAAACCATAATGTGGTACTACAATACTCGAGCATTAAGAAAAGCTAGAACAAAGCACCGGCATATCGTAACGCAAAGCCCTAGGTTTTACTACTTATTTTCTAGCATTAGCGAAAATTATTAATTTGTTCTATATTGTCCGGGTTATAAATTTTAATAAGTTTTACTATTTATTTTCCTACATTATTGAAAGTACTATTTTTTTTCTTCCGTTTCTCCCTGGGCTAATAGATATAAGAAATATATGTTAAAAAATAGTTTTGAATTATGCATACATAAGCATTTCAAATATCTCTGATTATTTATTTTCTCCTAAACACCTAAGTATACCTTAGTGAAAAGTACTACAGCTTCCAGTACTATAAATTTTATGTTAAGTGAGTTTTCCTATATTACTGAAATAGCTCAAGGGACTATAAATTTTATGTTAAGCAGTTTTTCCCTATATTAGTGAAAAGTTCTGAAGCTCCCCGGACTATATATTTTACTTAAGTAAGTTGTTTTCGCCTTTTTTGGGCATTAGCAAAAAGTACAATATTGCCCAGACTAATAGCTTTAGATATCAATTTTATCTTAAGAACTGAAATTACTGAGTATAAATGAATTTAAAAACTTTAGCCACAATTAACTATATGTTTTTCTTAAGTAAACCTCAGCCTGACTTTATCATTTATTATAAACAACAGTTTATCAAAATATCAGCTGGAGACAGTAAAAATACAAATAATTCATTCAGATTATATTAAGTCATTAGCTTAACTTCAAATTATGTATCATATTATGTAGATGATACTATCCTACTATTTACCAACAATATTTAGAATTTAGCAAAAAAATCGGTTTAAAACTTATAGAGCGGTTTCGATTATTCATAAAAAATATGTATCGTGCTCTATAACCAACAGTTTATCAATAATTATTATCTGCAATGGTTAACAAAAAATATGTCCCTAAACAATATCTACTGATTGTGATAGGTAACTTAAATGAAACGTACGTAAAGTACCTAGGAATAATAATTGACATTGTCACCTATTCATATAGCGCAATTAGCAAAGAGAATCCGATAACTTCTACATAAATTCTATAAAGAAATAGTAACTAAAAACTATTGCTTGCTATACCTACAATAACTCCATAATGCTGCTAAATATCATACAAACTGAATTTTAAAAAAATAGCATACAAAACGGAACTCATATGTGGCGTCAGGACTTTATATCTGCATACACCTTTATATCTGCATACACCTTTATTCAGACTACAAATATGCCGTATGTACCAGAAAAAATATATTGTAATACCCTACAGTAATGGGAACCTGAGGTCTCAAATTAACTTGTTCTTTGAAAATAAACCTAAGAAATAAATTTTATACTACAACACTACATGAAAAACTATAAGCATAATTGAAAAAACATCACTACTGTACACCTCTGATTATGTAATTGATTCGAAAACATCTAAGTATACCTTAGTGAACAGTTCTGCAACTTCCAGTACTATTTTTACGTTAAGTAAGTTTTTCCTATACTAGTGAAAAGTTCCACAACTCTAAGGATACATTTCAGCTTGGAAAATACGTAGCATAAATAATTAATAGCGTGCAATTATCAATTAAAATAAAATATATAAATATGTAGCCATTGAATAAAATTCATGTCTTTTTCTCGGTGTTAATAGAGGTACCGAACGTGATTTTATCATAAACAATCAAAATATCGGTTGGGAAGCTTATATTATTATTATAAACAAAGGAATAGCCAGCTATGCATGTGTTTATGCAGTAGGTATGTTAGAATTGAAATACGGAGTGTCCCCATTTGATTAAGAGTTCTAATCGTTTCGATTCTGTTAAAATACTATTTTTAAAGTTGAAAATGAAATACTATTTCATATAAATATATTCCTATTAATTTTTATTTGCATGCCCGTTACACTATACCAAATCACTAACATCATATGTAATGAAAAATATGTACTTACATGTTATTGGTAATAAACACACTAAAAATTGTCTGTTTGAACAGTAGAAAAAATAACTTCACACACGCACTAGAAACATATGGAATGACTTCCCAAAGCTTGGTTCCGGGATTTATAGTAAACCTATTGCACAATGATTACATCATCTAACGTATTGGCGACTCTAATCTTGAACGCAGTAAGTTTAAACCCTAAAACAACACGTACTTCTTAGGAAAAATATAAACATACAAGATACAGCTGTGTGATTCATACGTTTTTCTCGGGAATTGTCCCATCAATGATTCCGCCTGAAAACATGTCTCAACATGTCTCCGTAAACTCTCCCATTTCATCAAGTACCTTCTTTTAAAAAAATTAGATTTCCTATGAGTACATCCTGTATATAATGAAGGAATTTCCTTTTTTAATCATATATAGTGTTTGTGCCACTAGATACCTGGGTATGCTTATTTCATCATGTTCCGTTATGGATTTTTTGCTGCCTTCCTGCAACCCTAAAATATGAAATACTTTACCTGTGTGCTCTTTTCTTCAGAATAAAATTGCTCAAAGGGTGTATGGTTTCTTATTTCAATCAATCAACATATAGTTTATTAAAACGTGTTACTACAATTATAATAAACGAGTGCAAGAAGTATTAACTAATAAAAATATCCATAAAGTCTCGAAAATAGTGTAATAGTATGGGGTGAGTAAATAATTCTTTTTGGCTATTCAAATATCACATGTTAAATTGATTAATGAATTATTTAAGTGCAGACAACAGTTCTAAATTTTTTACTTTCATACTCAAAATTAAATTTCACTCAGCCATGTGATTTATAAAATTCTAATTTTAAATTTCATACAATCCCATGTATACATTCAAGAGTCTTTTTAGTTTCATATACAATGAATAGTGAATTTTAGTGTTTTTTCGTATAAAACATATTTTCTCTTATCCATTTTCTAATAGTATAATTAAAATAAATAGTTAAATATAGTACGTAAACCTATATAGTACTAAAGAAATATATAATTTAACAAAAACTTCATTACTACAATTATGTGAGTAATGTTCCAATAGACTAGCTTAAGAAGTACCTGTTAATATAAGTTAAAAATAAAAAAGCAAAAGTTGTAGAAAAAATATTGTAATAAGGTAAGTAAATAATTTTTTCTTAATACCATATTATACAAGGTGCAAGTAACTTTTTTATTAAATTCAAAGTATTTTTCATGCAAGCAATGTGAACATTCAATAAATTTTAGGTTCCTATATGGGGCTCTAGTATTTAATTTTTAGCGTTCCTAAAAGTATATTTGTTCCATTATTCATTTTTCTGCTACAATTATAGTTTTTCGCACATTGCTTGGGATAAATAATATAAACTTCGGTGGTAATTAAACTTATATAGAGATATGCAAGCATCTGTTCCTTATTATTATTCTGATTAAAAGCATAAATTAGTCTAAATTTAAATATTCTAGGGAACAAATCGAAGTATAGAGTATGTATCTATTGTGTGTGATCGCATATTAATCAATAATCTGTATTTCTAATATGAGTACTTTATAATTAACAAATCACTGATAATTAAAATCATAGGTCATGACTGTGAATAAAGTTGATAGAAAAGCGTGATGTGATCGCGACTTTCCATATATCAATATATTTTTACTATATAAATAATATCACATACTTCGAGATCATTTTAGTTTGCAACTGTACGTAATAACAAGTGATTCCATACCTTTGTGTTTCATACCATATAAATATACCTTCATATTTTTATTCACTGATATAAGAAAATCACTGTAACGATTCACGTTGTGATTGAAAATCACGATATCGACCGACATTAATATGAGTGATTCTTTCAGGTTTAGTCAATATTTATAGAATATTATGTATAAACAAAATAGAACTGGGTTACAAAATGCTATTTAACATGCTCATAAATTATTTAAAATATTATTTGGTACTTTGAAAAGCATATGAGGAAAATGAGTGCAAAATTTTAGTATCTGTATCTCGATATTAATTATAACAATAATAATAATAATAATCATGGTTAATTATGAAGCCATTGAATAATCATCGAACGGGTTGGTACCTCAGAATTGATGGGTTGATGGTGAATGGGTTGTGGTGTAACAAAGAAGAAAATATATTTGTAAACGTACAACAGGAAATTTATTATTATAAAAACGCAAATATTTCTGTAGGTCCTCACACTATTGATTCCAGCTGGGGTAGTAAGTAGGGGTTGGGAGTGGTGGGGATCTGTGAAAGGGTTGATTCCAGCTGGAGTAGTAGGTAGAGATTGGGGGTGGAGGGGATGCGTTGAAGCAAAGAAAACTTATTTTTGTAATATCAATTCTATTGCAAAGGAGAGAACGTTACCTCTGTAATCCATCATGCATTCGTTTGCTGTATTATATTTTTAAACTGTCACACCTTTATAACATATTCAATGATGTTATAATTTTAATATGATTAGTCATGTTATTTTTCTATAATTATTAACAAAATTGTTTATTGTAGCAATATATTCAATTTCTTATATACAGGGTGGATTGGAATTTGTGTCTGGAGGAGGATGTATGCTCTCTCACATCATATTTAATACTAAACTGCTATAATCTCGGCGTACAAAGAACTAGTATAATAATCTCTCCGACTATCAAAAAATATTTCCAGTAACAAATTAATTAGCTTTACCTCTGAAATGTGGCGCTTTGAGTCATAGGTTTTTCTGAGAACTCTATAGTGCTATCAGAAACCAATAATCAGTGATATCTTCACTTTGCTCAGCTCATATATAATAAATTTAGTAGGCCACTACTAAAAATGCAATGGTCCCTGCGTATACAGGCAAATTGTTATATTGAGAAATATCTATTGACTTGCTGACGGAACAGAAAAAACTATCATTAAGGGTAAAAATGGGTATGGTGGAAGTCTTAGCTGCCCTCTGTAAGAATGTAGGTTCCATATATCCACCTCCTTGTGTAAAGTAGGTTCCCTAAACTCTCAGATCTTGAGCATACATATGAGGAAAGCTCTCTAATAAAAATAATATCTTGATGTACTGACTACCTATGAATATTTCTGTTGATCATAAAAATAACTTACCTTAAATGCGCCTAAATAATAAACAATAATAATGAATGAGAAAGTTTATTATAAATATGCTCATATACAGGGTGACTGGGAAATTTGTATCCGTAGACTTCAAGTTATGATGTACACCAATACTATAAGTATGTTTGTCATTAGTTGGTTGTCATCTCGCTGAGATGGTGTAAAAGGTTGACGATACGGCTTGTGCGACGCGTCTCTAAATGGGACCAGTATCGACCCTAGTGTCTGTTAGACTTCCCTACAAAAGAAGCTGTCACTATAAGGGGTCAGATATATCAGCATCAGCATCCCAATTGTCGACCATCCGATTAGACAGAATACTATTTTCGCTTTTAAATTATTTTTCCTATTAAGTATATAGAGCTATAATTAATATAGACACCGCCTCCCCGAACCTCATTCGTTAATATATTAGCATACGTTTTTCCCACCTTTTCTCTAAAAGCCTGCGACTCCATCATCCTCAACCCGTAAGACCACCATATCTTATTTGCTATTCCACTATGCTGGTATCCGATTCGCTAACTCAACATTTCTGATTTGTTAGGTATCCTTTGCTGCCTCGACCACGCCTTCTGATTTGTTATACCATAATGCTGCTATCTGATTTTGTCTCCATTGCTGCCCACGACCATATCTCCATCTGATTCACTAAGCCATTATTCTGATTTGTTAAGTCACCTCGATCAATAGGACGAGCTCAGACCTTCTGTTTAGCCATTAATCCTATACCTCTCGACCAATATTTTGTCTCCCGTTATTTAATATGTTAAATCCTACATCTAAAAATAGAATTTCTCTTAAACATTTATCCTGACCGAAAAATAATAACCTATGATACGAACATATTTTTTCTTATCATGCCATCCGACATTTGATTTGCAATACCGCTATCTGATACGCTAACTGCTAAAAACCATACCTCCATCTCTGAAACGCCATCCCCAGACCTCTCAGCCAATAGAAAGAGCTCACACCATGTCTCCCAGATCTCTATCCCCATCTCTATCATACTGCTATCTAATCAACTGTTAAAAAACACACCGCCATCCCCAGGCCTCTCAGCCAATAGAGATCCACCAATAAAACTCTCAACCAATAGGATCTCACGACCAATAGTACACCTCAGCCAATAGGATTCTACGTCCCACGCCTTCCCGAGGCGGAGCCAAAAAAGTGGTGGGGGAAGCATTGGTCAAAAATGACTAGAATGAACCTCCATAAGAAATAACATGGGATTTTGAGCCCGAACCCCCATAGCTATACTACTTATGTGTACCAAATTTCAAGTCAATATCTTAAGCCAATGTTAAGAAAACGCTCGCACATAAAAGTTAGTCAGACCGGCAGACAAAGAGAGAGATTTCTTTTCTCAAATTTAAAATTTCGACATACTAAACCTATTTCAAGAAAAAAATGTTGTGAACATTTTTTTAAGATTACTATACTTCTACTATATGTGGATGTGGAAGTAATTAAACACACACCAAATGAGTTCAGTAATATTGTAGTAATTTTTCAAAGATTTTTTTTATTAGATAGGTTTAGACCAGCTAATAAGTTCTTTTTTTATAATACATCGACTTTTTATTGTTGATTTGACATAATATTAATATATTCAATATTTTGTGCTTGAAATTTTACTTCTATAATTGTTTAAAAAGTCGGTATAGGTATTTACACAGAACTTCCCTCCTTATTTGTGCATGGTGGTCACTCTAAAAAATTAATAATTACGAAATGACATTGAAAATAATAATGGGAATATAGTTATCACTATTATTACAAAGAGAACCTAATAAGTTTTGGTCAAAAAAATATACAGAGTGCTCATCCAACAGCAAAAGTTCAATACTACATTTAGTATTGAACTTGGTGCCAAATATGGAAGGCTTGCGCAAATACCTTTACAAATGTCCACCACGAGTGAATTATTTCTTGGGATGACCACCCTGTACATTTTTCGATAAAAGTATAATAGGTGCATATGTCAAATATTATTACCATCTGTCACATTTTCAATTCCACATTCACGAAGTGGAGTGGAAGTATAATGGTGGTTAATTTTTTTTTTTTTTAATTTTTCAAACATTTTTTTTTTTCTGAAATAGGTTTAGAATGTCATGAAACGTGGAGATTTTAAATTTGAGCGAAAAGGAAACTTTCCTGCTATTCTATAGTAGTGGTAAAAAATATTACAAATTAATTTTTTTTTTAATGGATTTAGAATGCCATGAAATGTGAAAATTTTAAATTTAAGCAAAGAAAAAAAATTTCCATGTTTTAGTGGTAAAAATATTTTCAAATTTTTTTTTTCTGAAATAGGTTTAGAATGTCATGAAACGTGAAAATTTTAAATTTGAGCAAAATAATTTTTTTTCCGCCTATTCTAGTGGTAAATATTTGTCCAAAATGGTAGAAAAATGTTGTAAATTTTCTTTCCGAAATAGGTTTGGAATGTCATGAAACGTGGAAATTTTAAATTTGAGCAAAAAAAAAATTTTTCATCTATTCAATAGTACCCTACTTAGTGATAAATAGTATAAAATTCAAAATTTTTTTAAAGTTGTTTGAATAGGTTTAGAATGCCATGGAAACGTTGAAATTTTAAATCTGAACAAAGGAAAAAAATTTCCATCTATTTTAGTAGTACAATTTTTTCAAAAATGGTCAAAAGAAATTTTCTAAAATTTTTTTTAAATAGGTTTAGAATGCTATGAAACGTGTAAATTTTACATTTGAACAAAGAAAAAAATGTTTCCATCTGTTTAAGTGGTAAAAGTAAAAAACATTTTTTATATTTAATACGTTTAGAATGCCATGAAACGTGGAAATTTTAAATTTGAAAAAAAAATTTTTTTTCATCTATTTTAGTAGTTTTTCAAAAATGTTGGTGAAAAAAATGTTCAATTTTTTTTTTCTGAAATAGGTTTAGCGTGTCCTGAAACGTGGAAATTTTAAATTTGAGTAAGAAAAATTTGTTTTCATTATTTATTCCCTTTAGACGGTCCCCCCTGTATATTTTCCAGTGAAAGTTTAACCATTTCTTCGCTGACAGTAGCGTCAACTACCTACCAAATTTGACGGCTCTCCGTCAAGTAGTTTTTTTAGTTAATGCACCAACAGACAGACTGACTGACGGAATTGAAAAACCTATATTTTCGTAATCTACGTCTTCTGAAACGTAAAAATCCGAAAAAATCTCGGAGGGTGATTTTTTCTCGAATACTAGTGATATAAAAGCATTTGTAATTATTTTAGAGTTTTTGATGAACTCGGTGACAGACGCGTGTTTCATGGCTCCTACAAGATCTCGTGATAAATCCGGATAAAACGGCAACAAAACGTCGAAATTGTATTGAATTAAAGCGTAAACAATTCTGCTTTGATTGATATAAATTAGCAGGAGTATGGCTACTTCATATAGTTGAAATTATGACGGTTGAATAAAGCAACACAAAAGAGTGTATATAAACAACCCGAGAAAGTGTACTGCTTGACCGTAAAATCTATACCTGGATGGATCCGGTCCCTTCTTCAAGTGAGTGATATAAAATAACAATAATAGCACAAAATGTCGGACCAATATTGAACCAATATTCATATATTGGTCCTATATAGGACCAATATTCATATATTGATCCTATATGGATTATATATTGGTGCAATATTTGTGCTACTAGGGAAGCAACAGCCAGCCAGATATGAATGAAACAGATAAGTTTTTCTGTTTACTTTATTTTAATTCAGTTTAGCTCATTAATGAAGTCTATTGCCTTATTTGAATTGAAAAATTATAAATTAAAATTGAAAAGATTTTTATTTATTGGTTTATTAATCCTTGGCACAGGACAGTTTATTAAACAACAGATAAAAAATGTTAGGTAATGAAATAGAAAATACCCGAAATTGGAAGGCGGCAGTTGAAAATAATTACTATAAATTGAAACGGATTGTTTCAAAGAAACGACATTCCTACAGGGTAGCAAACTATCCCTTCGGACCTTTTTTCTCGTAACGCGCAAAAAATATTGTTACCGCGAGATAGGGCCTTTCCCAGCAACTCCACCGTAAATGGATATTTACCTGTGGAACAGTTAATAAATAAAAGCAAAAAAAGTGAAAAACAAAAGCTGTCAGATTCAGAAACAGAAGACTAAGGAGATGACGACAGATGGAAACTTAAGAGAAGCATGGAAACTGAAAAGAAGCATCTCGCAGACACCTACACACTCCAGCCGATGACGATAGATGGAAACTTAATAGAAGCATGGAAACTTGAAAGAAGCGTCTCACAAACACCTACACTTTCCATCCTGTATTCCCACCCCATGCGTCTTGCGGCTCTCGCTGCTGACAACAAGCATGTCCAATGTCCAACCCGGCGTATGCAGCCGGTCCGACGGTATATAAAACATCCGAGATTTGGTTCCGGCACATGGTTTGGCCGTCCGTTGCTGAGTGTTGGAACGAACTTCCATGGATGCCCGGGATTGGCAGCAATGCCCACCTTACACTGGCAAATCAATCAATCAATCAACTAAGTGGGCTAATTACAAGCTTTATCCTGTGCCATAACAATATAAAAAGATAACATTGTATCTCAAGAACGGAACACTTTAAAAAGAAGAATTTTAGGTACCAGAAGTTATGAAAAAAATTGTCCCACGCGGTGCCTGAATCCTTTTTTGGCGGATCATAATTTGACTTTTTAAATTTCCGTCAAATTAACATAACTCTCTACAATACATCAAATTAGAAACGTTCACAATGTTCACATGCGTTATAAATTATTATAATCACGAACAAAAAATGACATTCCCGGCAGTTAACATATCGTATATCCAGCGATTGTGTAATTATGGCCATTTTGTCGGCATTGTTTCATTGAAAGTACAACGATTTTGATATTAATGTGGTTATTAACATTTCCAACTGACTACGAGCATCGAATATAGTAACTAAATTTTGCAAAAAATAATAATCACGATCAATTTAAACAGCTGAAAGTATGCTTCGATTAAAGTAACTAATAAGAAACAAAAAACCTGTTGATTCTCCAAGTTGAGACAATAAATCTTTGCATGTTTTTGGCTCACAAATTGGTGGTAGCATTGGCTTTTATGTTGTTGAGTAATGTTTGTATTTTAAGTAGCTTTATATTTGCATCAAGTGATTTTTAGGTTTAGTTAACGATATAATAATTACCTACCAGTTAATATATCCGAAATTCAGACTACAATTAATTAAAAAAAAAACTGGTACACTTTCTTTTAGCTATGTAAATCATTCGTTCTATGATTGATATTAATAATCTTACAAATGTCACTTCGACGTTGATCAGTGGCGTCATTATTAAAAATGGTTCGACATCTAACAGATATTCAAAAATTTCGAATTGTTTCTAAAATTGAAGATGGTTGGTCCATAAGAAGACTTGCTGCTGAATATAATGTGAATAAAACCACGATAATGAGTGTTAAGAAACAATGGGAAACCAACCAAACGGTATCCCGTAAAGTTGGTTCCGGTACTTAGGTCCAGAAAGAGCAATAATCAAGAAGATGAAAATCTTATAAATTACCCTTTTCAGACTGCAGTAACTGCAATTTCAGAGACAAATTTCCCTGCTTCGGTACCTACTGCTTGCAGAAGAATAAAACTACAAAGCGATGAAGAGTTGTTCAGCGGCTAAAACATATAAATTTTCAGAGGAAAAGAAGCAGGATAGGATTATTTTTGAACTCAACTATATAATCGATGATGAAAACTTCTGGGGACAAGTTGTCTTTTCTGACGAAAAGGTTTTTAAATCCTGCAACGATGGACATGTTCGCGTATATAGGCCTCCTTCCACTAGATACGACAAAAAATCTACCGATCCACAAATATCAGGAAGATTTTCAGTCAATGTCTGGGCTTGGATGAGCCTAAATGGGTTAGGTGTGTGTTGGAACAGTGGTGGTCATCTCAATTCCATTAAATATATTGAAATATTAGACAATATTATGTTGCCGTCAGTAATAGTGGTGTTTCCGGAAAATAATTTTATTTTCCAACAAGGCAACTGCTCCATACATACGGCCCATCGTGTCAGGCAATGGTTTCTTAATAAAAATATAGAGTTGTTACTGTGGCCATCTAAAAGTCCGGATTTGAATCCAATTGAAAATCTTTGGGGACTAATGGTGAAATATATAAGAAAATTAAATAACCGTCCAAACAATGCCCAAGAGTTGGAAGGGATAATTGAAGACGCTTGGGAGAACTTGTCGCAAGAAGTTGACCTTGCAAGAAATCTGATTTTGTCCATGCCTGCAAGACTTCAGGCAGTTTTAGACGCTAATGGAGCAAAATAATGACAAAATATTAGTTAATTCTGTATTACATAGTTGAGGTTCATTTATTTTATTTTTTTATTGTATTTTTATGGTCAGTTTGCATTGGTTGCATTTTTTTAAATCTCAAGTGGTATTTTTGTGTTCTTATTTTAAAAATAGAATTATCATTATTCAGTTAGTATTTTAATTACAACCATTAGTAGAATTATCCGTAACAAAATTTTTTTTTCAACAATAATGTGGCAGGCTTGAAAATGTTTTGAAAAAGTTATGTTCTCATTATTTTTTAAAATTCCATTTGAATAAAATAAAAAAGAAAGGTTTAATACGTTTAAAAACACTAAGAAAACCGGTCTCCTCCAAAACACCCAGGTCCGGGGTATATCACTTCTTCTCCACCCCCCTCTCGACATGCCTGGCCAGCCCTATTTACAGGCACACAACTAAACTAGTAAGATTTTCGATTACAAGAGTTGTACCAGTGTTTTTTTTTTTAAATCAAGTGTACCTGATAAAACTAGAAGCTTTTTCTTGCAAATCAAATTTTATTTTACAGGGTGTCTCGTAATAACGTGGAAAAAATGTAACTACCAATTCCTTATCGAAAATGAATGTGGGTTCTGCATATAAAATTGTTCAAAATTTTCCTGGCCAGCTACAACCTTTTAAAGGGGTGTTGAAAAACACGGTTTTAAATTTCTATCTGAAAACAACATAATCGGAAAAAGACGAAATTTGTCACAGGACGAGAAAAGCGAATTTTGAAAAATTCTGTCCTCTTCATTTTCGATAAGGACTTGGTAGTTAATTTTTTTGCACGTTATTACGGAACACTCTGTATGTTAGAAATAATTCACTAATAAATATAACCTTAATTGCATTTAAAACTGGTTAAGTCGTTGCCGTGTTTTATGCTCACCGATAAATGATTAAAATACTTTAAAACGGTACATCATGACATTATTGTCATTGTGTATATTGTCAGTTTTGTCGTATTCCTTAGAACGACACTAAAAAATAATAAAGTAAATCTAAGAAACAATATAAGCAATCAATTACCACCTACACGCTGAAATCCATAGTGACATGAGTATGTGAAAAACCGTCGAGGAAAAGTGGAAAGTGGTCGCTATGAGGTAAAATAAAAAACTCGCCGATTCCAATTATTGAAATTTCATATGCAAGTTTCTTTATGAGATTTGGTAAACAGCAGAAAAATCGGTAAAGTTATTTACACAGAACTTTCCTCTTTATTTATGCGCGGGTCACTCTAAATAATTAATAATTACGAAATGACATTGAAAATAATAATCGGAATATAGTTATCACTATTATTACAAAGAAGACCTGGTAAGTTTTCGTCAAAAAAATATACAGAGTACTCATCCAACAGCAAAAGTTCAATACTAAATAAGAGGTGCCAAATATGGAAGGCTTGCGCAAAGACCTTAACAAATGTCCACCATGAATTATTTCTTGGGATGACCACCCTGTATATTTTTCAATAAAAGTATAATAGCATATGTCAAATGTTATTTCCATCTGACACATTTCCAATTCCACATTCACTTAGTGGAGTGGAAGTATAATGGTGGTTAAAAAATTTCATGTTTTTTTTTTAATTTTTTTCAAAAATGATTAAAAATTTTCAAAATCTTTTTTCTACTGAAACAGGTTTAGAATATCACGAATCGTGAAAATTTCAAATTTTAGCAAAAAAAAATTCCATCAATTCTAATCGTAAAATTATTTTCCAAAATGGTAAAAAAATTATTCAAATTTTTTTTTTCGATATAGTTTTGGAATGTCATGAAGCGTGGAAATTTTAAATTTAAGCAAAAAAATAATTTCATCTATTCTATAGTAAGTACTTAGTGATTTTTTAAAAAAAAATTTTAAACTTTTCAGAAAAATTTTTAGAATTTTTTAATACGATTAGAGTACCATGGAAACGTGGAAATTTTAAATTTGAACAAGGGAAAAAAAACTTCATTTATTTTAGTGGTAGGTATAACGATTTTCAAAAATGTTGGTGAAAAAAATTTTCAATTTTTTTTTTCTGAAATAGGTTTAGCGTGTCATGAAACGTGGGAATTTTAAATTTGAGCAAAAAAAAATTTCTTTCACTATTTCCGTTTAGACGGTCCACCCTGTATATTTTCCAGTGAAAGTTTTACCATTTCTTCGCTGACAGTAGGGTCAACTACCTACCAAATTTGACTGCTCTCCGTCAAGTAGTTTTTTAGTAAATGCACCAACAGACAGACAGTCAGACAGACACAGACTGACGGAATTGAAAAACCTATATTTCCAAAAAATTCTCGGAGGGTGATTTTTTCTCGAATACAATACTTCCCTGCGGAATGCGAGGGAAGTAAAAACCATTGATGAGAACCGAAAAGAAAAACTAGCTGTAAAAATTTTAATTTTCGATCTTTGGATTCGATGGCGAGGAATTTTGATTGGATTTTTGGCCCATAGGCTAGATTATTGTTGGAATCGCTTTGTGTATTGTGTGTATTTGAACACCCTAAATTTACTTACAAATTACAATAATTACAAATAATTTCACCGATGGACCAAAAATGTATTTTTTACCATTTTCCCCCCTGCCGTCTAGCCTATTAAAAATGACAACAAAAGCCTATTTATTCAATACAGAATTAAAATCTACTGAAAACAAAACTTTGTATTTCTCTGAATTTATTTACATATAGTCGGGGAGTTAGCGTCAAATTTAATTAAATCATTTCAACAAAGCTCATTTTTTCAGTACAAGTTGTTTTTTCATTGCTTGTCGAAAAATCGGGTGTCAGCTACTTCGATCTCAGAGATGAAGGGCGTGGGAGACTGCGCATCCGGTACAATAATTTTGCGTCAATCCAAAAAGGCTACTAAACTAAAAGTAACTTATTTTTGTAATGTAAATGAAAAAATGTGACAGCTGCATAGGATAAGGAGCGAAGGTTGTCAGTTGCCTAGTCAATATGTATGAAGAACAGTGAAAATTCGTTATTTCAACAAAGCGGAAATTTATTTATATGATAGTTTACGATATAAAACAGCGATTAAAAAGTGTCAGCTGACAATACCATGGGGCAAAACCTGTCAGCTAGGCCCTTTAAGTGTACCGCAGCGTCCCACGTTCTTAATGTCCTGTCTCTCTGTCTCTTGGAAATGCTTAGCCTTTGAAACGTGCTTCGCCCTTATTTTGGAGCTCATCAAAAAGATATAAAACCACGTATAAGATATTTTTTTTTAAAACCAAGACAATTCCCACAAATTTTTAAAATTGGATATAAGTGATTTATTTTTTATAACGAAATTAAGTAAAACACCAATCTGCCTTTTACCACTATATTTGCACAAAACGTAACTACAGTTTCAACACTTTATGTCATTTTCAAACGACGATTCAACTAAGAATAAAATACAAATATTTGGTCCCTATTTAAATATGTTTCTAGAATTAAATATATTAGACAATTATGAAAGTGCACGCACTGCACAGGTAGTTTATGATATCCTAACCATCCAAGGGTGGGGTTTCTCAGAAATATTAATTACATTTTGGTAGCAGTAAAAAGAGGCGAATACATGATATCTAATTGATCATTTAACAAAATTAAATTATCCTTATTATTGTATTTGTATATGTCTAATGCTTCTAACAAATTAAGTTTCAAACCTTTGCTAGCATAGTGTAGGATTTCCATATTATTAATATCTGGGAAGTTATGCCCAGTCTCTAATAAGTGATCATTTTTCAAAATAATCCTCGAACAGGTGCCATCATATATTTTTTTTTTAATGGAAACAGACATTTTTGTTTACTGTTTTTGGTGGTATATTCCTTTAGCTTTCTGATGATATAAAAAAAATTATATTACCCGAGCCATTCTTTTGGAAAAATGAAATTTTATGTTTCTTTCGCAAATTCACGAGTAATGTTCCACTTTCTTTTGGACTGATAAATCTTGTTGCCTACATTTTTGTTTTAACTAGCATGAAAACATTTGACATAAAAACAAAAAGAAAATAATAAAAAAACAATCACCTTACCAACAGAGAGATACAGGCCTTTTTGTGTAAAGTATCGATAACTTTTTTATTCCTGCACGTGTTCAACCTCAGTTTTGTGACACTTCTGAGACAGTGTAAAACTAGTGAATGCAATGCCACGTTTAAGTGAAAGAGAACGCGTAGAACTTTTGATGATGGTTGGATATGGTGATAGGCTGAGAACTCATCAGGAAGCATGTGATGTTTTCAAGGCCAAGTATCCCGAAAAGCAAATTTTTAGATCCACTGTAAGCAGATTGGTGGCTAGATATGATGAATCTGGCAGTGTAGCTGACCTCCCTCGATCTGGTCGCCCTAGCACAAGCAACGAAACCAAATTAAATATTCTTCTAGAAAGTGAGGAAAACCACCATCTTTCGACGAGGCAGCTGGTTTTAAATCATAGCGTGAGTTAAATTTCTGTTCTACGTCTATTGAAAAAATAATAATACCATCCATACAAAGTGCAATTAATCCACGAATTGACTGAGGACGATCAGATAGGCGCTTACAGTTTTGTGAACAGTTGATGACCTTGTGCGATGAAAACTCAAATTTTTTAAAGAACATTGTTTTTACTGATGAAGCTACATTTTCATCAAAGGGGACTGGGAAAACGCCTGGTTTCAGCAAGACGGGGCCTCACCTCATTTTGGGATAGCAGTGCGTCAGTTTTTAGATGACACTTTTACTGGAAGGTGGATAGGTCGTCGAGGTCCGAGTGAGTGGCCCCCGCGTTCACCGGATTTAACCCCCTTGGACTTTTTTCTTTGGGGTTACTTAAAGTCAAGGGTGTATTATAACAGACCGGATACCATAGAAGAATTGAAAGGCAGAATTGTCTTGGAGATGAGACGAATTGCCCATGAGATGATTCAGAACAGCGTGCTAAGTGTATACACCCATCTTGGTCAATGCCAAAGGGTTGGAGGGTCACAATTTGAGCAATAGAGATGATTTTTTTCTCACAATTACGTAAGGTATTAATCAATAAAAATATTTTTTTCCAAAAGAATGGCTAGGTAAAATCAATTTTTTTCATATCACCAGAAAGCTAAAGGAATATACCACCAAAAACAGTAAACAAAAATGTCTGTTTCCATTAAAAAAAAATATGATGGCATCATAACTCAAAAACCAATGACGTCATAAATTTTGGTATAGTGACTAAATGTAGCATTTACAAAACTAAAATCGACCTATTCGAGGATTTTTTTGACAAATGACACATACCAATTTTGTGCGTTTCTTTAGATTCACACTGTATATGCTGTTGCACTCTGAGCAATTCAACTTATAGACTCCAGATTGTTCGTATTTATTTGGTTTATCCTTGGCGTTGTGAATTAAATTTGATAATTTTTGTTGGGGTTTAAATGCTATCTTGATGTTATGTGATTTGAGAATATTTGATATTTTCTCTGTTAGTGTAGCACAGTATGTAATAGTATGGAAATCCTACAAAAAAAGGTTGTTTGATTGAGAAAAATAAGAGACCAGCATCGACATTTTAAAGAATGTTTCTACGTCTCTTAGTATCTGTATTCAGAAGTTTATTTTTAGTATACTCTTGTCTTTCCATTCAGAAACATTTTTCTACCTTAAATAAGCGAGATGGTAACAGACAACTGCATTAATTCCATTTAGACAATATTTAGATACAATATAATATTAAAACGCATACATTTCTTAGGTACGAACAATCTGGATAATGAACATTGACCAATTTCTAAAGGGTAAAGTATACCACGCATGCATACATCACTTATTATAGTGATGAAATTAAAGCTGATGAGTTGCATCTCTTCATGAAATATTGTGAAAGAAACCCATTAGGAAAGGAACTATTAAAAAGACTTAACAAAACAAAAACCATAATTACCTCTAATCATCCCAATTATCCTAACGTAGTGGTAAGGATCAAGCCTTTTGTCCATGTTTACAGAAGAAACGTACAAGTTGCTACCAACGATGCTCGTCCAAGAGTTATCTTGATCTTGACCGTTCCACTCAACAACTTTCTCAACGTTATTATTCACTTTAACACTTCGAATAACTTCATTATAATCGTTTTCACTTAGGTTTAATTGTCCATCGCAAACGTACTGTTCACTCTCGATTTCGATTTGCTTCAGCAATGAGTACGACACTATTTTCTTCACTCCGGCTCCAGCGTCGAGGTTTTTAGTTTTTTCAAAAGTTTGGTTTAGCGAAATGTTAATGGAGCTTAAATAGACAAAAACTGCTGTTGTTAGCGATATTAGAACTGTCCAGTAGTAGGGGCGCTTTTTGGGGATTACCATACCAGGGGTAGTCACTTAACAGCTACTAGGCATATTTCACTTAAATTTAGGTAGGTATGTTCCTGTAATGTGTTTTCGTTTACTCTCCCGCGCTAGCGTAAGTCGAAGCGTTCACGTGGTATCTAGGATGCAGCGACCGCCTAGTTAGACTTGTACAGTGGAAGTGGCGCTTGTAGCAGGAGACTCTTTTGCTTTATATTCTTGTTAGTCATAGCTCTTCTAGCGGTGTCCCATTTCTTAATTGTCTGCACAGCTGCGGAGGCGCATCAGTGACATTTCTAGCGGACTTTTCATTTGCTGTTATAATAGACCGAGTTTTTGTTTTTGGAAAATAAACGTTTGTGTTCGTTCACGTTCAGTTAATTGATATTACAGTGAGTATATACGGGGTAGGTAAGAAACTGAACAATGACTTTATGGTAAAGGTACCATATTTTAAAAAATGCCACTTATTGTACACCAATGAGCAAAATGCATAATTTTTTAAACATTACAGATTAATAGATCACTAAAAAACATTATTTTTCCAGTATTTTATTTTTGTTTTATGTTCTAATTAAAGGTTAAAAAAATTATTTACTGCAGCTATCAATTTAACTGCGTTTAAATGGAGAAGTTTCCGCGCTACTTGTGTGTGACGTCATCGGGCACATCGCACCGACGGAAAACGTATTGTGATTGCGAATGTGTACACATTATTTATGTTGTGTTATGGAAAATACAAAGAAAAGTAGCTATAAATGTTGTATTGTGCCCAAATGTATAAATACTACAATAAAAACTCCAAAAAAGTTATTTTTTAATGTGCCTAGACGCGATAGAGTTAGGAAGAAATGGTGCAGAGCTATGAGACGAGACGACCGAAATGCAGAATTATCGTCATCCTCAAGATTATATTGCTGCCAGGATCATTTTGATGTAAATTTACCCATTAAAACTAATTATTTTATAATAATATTATGAAAATATGTACCTAACCCTAATGTTATTGTGATAATTTGTTTACATATCATGGTGAATTTGGTCACTTTCCTATTTATAGGAATACAAAAGTTTACTAACTTCTGTTAATAGGAACCTTGAATTAAAATGTATAAATGTATAAGAACGGTGTAACTTCTCGACATTCTACATATTATCCAGTAATATATTTATATATACCTATGTATGTCAACAGTTATTTTTACTATTAATGTACCTACCTACCTAAAAGTACGTACTTAGTAAGTGACGGGAGGTATTTAGGTATTATATAAAAAAGTAAAGCACTCTAAGATGAAAAATATTAATTAATATAACATTAAAACATTGCCTTGTTTACCTATTTTGAGGTTAGGTACATAAATAATTTGTTATATTTAACTACAGTAAAAGGATAAAAATGGGCACAATTGAATTAATGTTTAGAATAATGAATGACACATACCTTGTTGCTTTAGTACCTCCAATTTCTGCACTAATAAAATCAGTATTAGTAGCAAAAAAGTTTGTCATCATAAACACATCAACAACAGGCAAATTGTCACTCTGGCCACGTAAAAACCCACTGTCCGTCATTTTTACCACTTAATAATTAAAATAAATAAATAAATGAATGATTTCTTTTATGAAAATATCAATACACATTTACAAAACACAAAACAATTTACGATTTAACCCCTCGGCAGATAGACGACCATTAGACATTATGCCGAATGACGTCAGACCAATAGCGTGGTGTTTTCAGTCACGTGGATATGTTCCCATAAAATTTTGAATTTCAAAGTCGTTTATTTAGGCTACACATTTTTTTAAAACCTTTTCTTCATTACTTTCTCAACTTATATAACATATATAACGAAAAAATAATAAATTATTGCATTTCTAAAATTCATGCATGTTGCTCATTATCATTTCCGTGTGGAGCTCATAGTTCTAGGAATCATGTTCTACAGAATATGCAATCGTCATGATCACATACTTCTAATAGTAGAGTGCTCGCGTTGACAAAAGTCGCTTAGTTTTCGATCCCGTTGGCACTTTTAGAGTAAAATGTATGACCTTGTCAGATATGTTACTTATGCCCTGTGGATTACGAATCCACTTGTCGTCAAAGAATCGTCATGAATATAAGGGCGCAAATCAAAATTTTCTAATTAACTACACCACGCGATAGAGTCAATCATGAAGCGTATTTTATCCAAAAATCATTAAATTCTCTGTAGAATTTCTATTTTTAAAATAAATAAAGAAACGAACTTTTACATAGGTTTATATGGCAGTAAAAATCAAAAATCCTCATTTTCTCTGTTCGACTACGGCTGAAAATTAATTAATTTTCGTCTACTTTTCCATTCCCACGACGATATCTCCCAAACTATTATATTTATCAAAAAAATATATTCTTTATAAAATATTTGCCATATATTCCAGATTACAATGGTTTTTAAATCAGATTTTTTGAGAATTTAATAACCATGATATTTAATAATGTGTAGCGTGATATCAATTTTCGAAGCTTATCAGCAGCATGCGTTCGTTGCAAATTCTCACTCTCCCACTCCTTAAAACTGTTTCAACACACCCCACTTCGCACCCGCTCTGGCCTACCGTAGGATAGATTGGCACATAGTAGCTCTCGTGGTTCATAATATTTTGAAATTTATATCTTGAAAATGATTATTACTACGAAATAAATGTAAGTAGTATATTTGTAGAATATTAATTCAGTGTTACATGGACTTCCATAAAAATTATGTCCTGCCTAAAATTATTGTGTAACAGATTAACACATTATAAAAAACTCCCTATAGTTCACTGTTTGCAAGATACTTTCAGCTGGTATGTATTTTAAATTTTCTACCATATAGGTAACTGATGTATATGCTTTTTAGAAGAAATTAAAATGAAAAGTACTACTGATAGCACAAGTTCTGAAAGTGAGATTGAGAAAAATATAATTGAATGTAAACCAGATTCGTAACATATTAGCTTAATTTGTATGAAACCGGGCCCTGTAATCAAAGGTTTTGAGAAATCGTTTGCAACATTTACTGATTGTTTAAAAATCTATGAAAAAATAAGTAACCAAGGAGAAGATGATCTATATCCTAGCATTACGTCATTAAAAAAAAACAAACAATTTTGACTGGTTTGGCACCGAAATTGCTATTCTAGTTTTAGTAGCCAAAGAAATATAGAACATTTAAGAACATAAATAGAGAAAGAAATTGAAAAGAGTTCAGATGGATCCAATGCCTGTCCATCAACTTTTTCCTATGTGTATTTTCGTAAAATAATTTTTTTAGATAGAGAAATGTGCTTTTGTCAGAAGTACAACAATAAAGTTTTCTCAAGTAATGACCACGGAACCAGAAAGAAAAGTAAGACTACTAGCCCACCAGAATCCCATAATTTTCGAAAAAAATTGTGCTAACGTTTTAATACCTATGGAAATTGAATATCATATTTCATGTTTCTAAAGTCGCTATATAAAATGCAGAGGTCTATCTAAGAATAAAAACAAAAGTGGAAAACGGACAGACAACGAACGGAGGGAGTTCTACTAAAATATGTAAAATTCTTGAGAAACGGGTTTTAAAGCAAAAAGGGTATGGTATGGTATGTCGTCAATTTATGATGAGAAGTATCTAGAATGGATAGATATAGGTCTAAAAGAGAGATCAGTAGACTACTTATAAATACATTTACCGGCAAAGGAGTCAAAATTGTTAAATCTACAAAGAGAAACGAAAAATATGTTAATTCAGAAAACGAGGCATAAAACTTTGCATTTTCTATTGTGACTTTGGAAATATTAAACATGATATTTAGTTTCTATAGCATTTAAATCGTTAGCACAAATTCTTTAGAAAATTATGGGATTTTGGTGGGCTAATAGTCTTATTTTTCTTTCTGTGTTCCTGGTCATTACTAAGGAGAAAGCTATTTTATTGAAAAAAAAAAATCATTTTACGCAAGGACACGCCTGAAGAAGTTATTGGACATGCACTCCATCCACCTGAACAGTTTTTATTTTTTTTCTCTTTCTCCATTTTCTCCTTCAATGTTCCATATTTCTTTTGCCAGTAGAACTAGAACAGCAATTTCGGTGCCAAACCAAATGTTTTTCGAAATCGCATAGTTCTAGAATATACATCATCTTCTCTTTGGTTACTTATTTTTTCACGGAGTTTTAAACAATCAATAAATATTGCAAACGATTTATCAAAACCTTTGTTTACAGGGCCCGATTTCATACAATTTAAGCATAATATTTTACGAATCTATTTTTCTTTAAATTTTATTTTTGTCTCAATCTCACTTTCCGAACTTGCGCTATCAGTAGTACTTTCCATTTTCATTTCTTCTTCAGTTACCTATATGGTAGAAAATTTAAAATACATACCAGCTGAAAGTATCTTGCAAACAGTGAACTATAGGGAGTTTTTTATAATGTGTTAATCTATTACACAATAATTTTAGGCAGGCCATAATTTTATAATTTTTATGTAAGTCCATGTAACACTGAATTAATATTCGACAAATATACTTACATTTATTTCGTAGTAATAATCATTTTCAAGATATAAATTTCAAAATATTATGAACCACGAGAGCTACTATACGCCAATCTACCTAACGGTAGGCCAGAGCGGGTGCGAAGTGGGGTGTGTTGGGTATGTTTTAAAGAGTGGGAGAGCGAGAATCTTTAACGAACGCATGCCGCTGATAAGCTTCGAAAATTGATATCACGCTACACATTATTAAATATCATGGTTATTAAATTCTCAAAAAATCTGATTTAAAAACCATTGTAATCTGGAATATATGGCAAATATTTTATAAAGAATATATTTTTTTGATAAATATAATAGTTTGGGAGATATCGTCGTGGGAATGGAAAAGTAGACGAAAATTAATTAATTTTCAGCCGTAGTCGAACAGAGAAAATGAGGATTTTTGATTTTTACTGCCATATAAACCTATGTAAAAGTTCGTTTCTTTATTTATTTTAAAAATAGAAATTGTACAGAGAATATAATGATTTTTTGATAAAATACGCTTCATGATTGACTCTATCGTGTGGTGTGGTTAGTTAGAAAATTTTGATTTGTGCCCTTATATTCGTGACGATTTTTTGACGACAAGTGGATTCATAATCTACAGGACATAAGTAACATATCTGGTAAGGTCATATATTTTACTCTAAAAGTGCCAACGGGGGGAAAGATAGAAATTAATTTGCACTCTACTATAACCAAGTCCAAAAAAAATGTAGAATTCGTGATATACCTACAAACATCCATAGTATGTATACCATTAGTCGAGTTATTTTGGCAATTTACTTCTAAAATTGAAGGTACAGGGTCAATTGACTTCATTTTTGTTGCAAAGAGTTCAGAAAGACATTTAGAAAAACAGCATCTTTTATTTTTTGGCGGAAATGTTTGGTTTCACTTTTTGTCCAATAATTGGCCAATTTAATTAAATTAATTGAAAAATTTATTATCATACACAGTATGCCATAAAGTTAGCATAGCATGGCCCCAGGGGTTTAAATAGGATTTGTTTACATGTGTTTTTTAATTTGGAACAAAGCTATTGCAGGTTTTATTGTCGTTTATAAGAATTTATAAAATTTAAAAGTGGTTTATTAACATTTGTAACATTGTGTTAAAAGCTTAAAAAATTAGTAATTGTTTTATGAAATTGGAAAACGAACAGTTAGACGTCCGAGATACGATAATAGAAAATAGTTGTGTATTTTAAGGAAAAAATCTGATTTTTTTAACGAATTGAGCGCATAATTTTTCCCAATCAGGTATCGAAAACTAAAAAATCAAGTCTTTGGTCTCTATGAAAATCAATGTAAACAATAATAAACAGATAAAAACAAGGCAACGAATACTAATAATAATAATAATCATACCTTTAATGCCCAATAGGTAACACCCAATAACTGAACAATTCTTTTGAATTTTTTGCAAAAATTGTTCGAAATTACCTCCATCTCCACGTATACACATTTCGGTACGTCGAACTAATAACATACTTACTCCGTTCAACACATTTGGTAAATTAGGATCATTTTTTATGGTTTCTATGCGCATTAAAATACGTCGTTGCAATTGTTCTAAAGTCCAAAAAAAATTAGAATTCGTGATATACTTACCTTCATCCATAGTATGTATACCATTAGTCGCGTTATTTTGGCATTTTACTTCTAAAATTGAAGGTACAGCGTCAATTGACTTCATTTTTGTTGCAAAGAGTTCAGAAAGACATTTAGAAAAAACAGTATCTTTTATTTTTTGGAGGAAATGTTTGGTTTCACTTTTTATCAATAATTGGTCAATTTAATTAAATTAATTGAAAAATTTGTTATCATACACAGTATGCCATAAAGTTGGTTATTCGGGTGCTCTTGGGATCGCTAATCACGAATCTGACGCCCAATTTGGGAAATTCAAAACGGCGGACCGGAAATACGGCCATTTTCCAGAAAAAAATTGAATCAATATCTTGGCCTTGAACATCTGGGGTTTTCGGGGGTTTTCGAGGACGCCGATTACGAATTCGAGGCCTAATTTGGTAAATTCGAAATGGAGGACCGGAAATAGGACCATTTTCCAGAAAAAAATAGAATCAGTATCTTGGCCTTAAAAATCTGTACTCGGGGGTTTTCTAGGACGCCGATTGCGAATTCGATGCCTAATTTGATAAATCCAAAATGGAGGACCGCAAGTAGAGTCAATTTCTCAGGCAAAATTTGTATTTTTTTCGTTTTTGGGCTGAAAATGAGTACTTGGGAGTTTCCAAAATTCAAAATGGCGGACCAGAAGAACAGTTAATTTCTTCAGAAAACTCGTATTATTTTCTTTTTGGGCTGAAAGTGGGAACTCGGGGGTTTTTGTTACCGCTAGTAACGAATCTGATGTAGAATTAGTGAAAATTCAAAATGGTGGACCGGAAGTAGTATATTTTCCAGGAAAAAGTCGTATTTTTCATACGTTCAACCCAAAAACGAAAAAAATACGAGGTTTTCCTGAGGATCTGTCTCTACTTCTGGTTCACCATTTTGAGTTTTCTCTAACTGGACATCGGATTCGTTATCAGCGCCCGCGAAAACACCCGAATTTTCATTTTCAGCCCAAAAACTAAAATACGAGTTTTCCTGAGAAACTGACTACGTCCAGTCCACCATGTTGAATTTAGCAAATTAAACCTCGGATTCGTAATAACCGACCTCATAAACCCCAGAGTACATATTTTCAAGGCCAAGACATCCATTCTCATTTTTTCTGGAAAATGACCCGATTTTTGGTTTGATTTCTAGTGTTCAATTTTTTTCCAAAATGGTGAAAAAATGTTGCAAGTGTTTTTCCGAAATAGGTTTGGAATGTCATGAAACGAGGAAATTTTAAATTTGAGCAAAAAAAATATTTCTTCTATTTTATAGCAGTGATAAATAGGTTAAAAATGCTTTCAAAATTTTTTTTTAATTTTTCAAAAACATTTTCAAATTTCTTTGAATAGTTTTAGAATGCCATGGAAACGTGGAAATTTTAAATCTGACAAAGAAAAAAAAATCCATCTATTTTAGTGGTAAAATTTTTTCAAAAATTATAAAATAATTTTCTAATATTTGCAAAATAGATTTAGAACGTGGAAATTTTAACTTTGAATAAAAAAAAAATTTCCATCTATTTTAGTGGTTAAATTTTTTTCAAAAATGGAAAAAAAATTTTTTTTAAATAGGTTTAGAATTCCATGAAACATGAAATTTTAAATTTAAACAAAGTAAAAAAAAAATTCATCTATTTTAGTGGTAAAAAGTTTTTCAAAATTGTTGGTGAAAAAAATTTTCAATTTTTTTTTCTGAAATAGGTTTAGCGTGTCATGAAACGTGGAAATTTTAAATTTGAGCAAAACAATTTTTTTCCACTATTTATTCCGTTTAGACTGTCCCCCCTGTATATTTTCCAGTGAAAGTTTAACCATTTCTTCGGTTACAGTAAGGTCAACTACCTACCAAATTTGACTGCTCTCCCTCAAGTAGTTTCTTAGTTAATGCACCAACAGACAGACAGACAGACTGACGGAATTGAAAAACCTATATTTTCGTAATCTACCTGATCTGAAATACTTCCCTTCGGTATGCGAGGGAAGTAAAATGGAAAAAAAAATCAGTTATCCCTGAACGCTTTTAAAATTCATGCCAATATTTTTTGTGATAAATTTGCACTACCAAACGACGATTTACTAATTGGCATGCAGTTTTGTAGTGCAGTACGTTATCAAAAGTTATTGTAAACCGTTCCAAATAAACTGCTGGCCACTCGAACTTACACATAGAGACTTTTAGGCAAAATTTAAAGTTCAATATTTTCAACAGGAATGCAAATTTTTGAACGCGGCTTGCAAATTTTAAGAGCTAGTTTTTCTCGGATTAAGCTGCATGACGTATATTTATCGTAGGACCATAAGTTTATTATATACGGGGTGATCAATGAAGTCATGCAAAAAATCAAAAAGTTTGTATGAGTGAAATTTCCGCAAAAAATTTTTTTGGTCGTTGCAATATGGTTCCTTACTAAGGTAACATCAATATCTCTAGACGGTTTTGTCAGTTTTTGGATTAAGGCCCTTAGGCCTTGTACACACTACTCAACATAAAATTTGTATACCGAAATCTTTAAAATGCTATAACTTGACATTGGATTGACGGTTCTTGATGATTTTTGCGGATTTGGAATCCTTATTTCACGTAGATTTTCTATGGTCTAATCATTTTATTTGAGGGTTGAAATTTACACATTATACCGGGTCGATAATAAACAAAAACGTAGGGTACGACGCGCTCTAAAGTTTGGCATTATTTAAGTTTTTGTAAAAATAAATTCTCACCTCAAGTTGTTTTTATTTAATGTTCTTCTCACTGTTCTGTCCGAAACTCACACCCCAGTTTGTTGTCTCAAAGAATCATTCAGTTTTACAGAGTTCTTTGTACACCCCCATGCCCATAATTATGATCGGGTGTAATTTCTACGCGACGCGTCAATTTCAAAGTAGGCATTGGAAAAATAAATTTGTTGCTATGGAATTAAAAACTGTTTACATTATTTTAGAAATAATTTGACATATTTTAATGTTATAATTTTGTAAAGTTTAATTAATATGAGGCGTTTAACCACGGCAGAAAGGGAAAATTTGCATTCGACTTCTCAACGAAGGAATGTCAAAACAGCAAGTTGCACACATTTACAATGTCAGCCGAAAGACAATTTATAATTTGAACCGCCGCGTCGAAACTACTGGTGATCATAATTATGGGCATGGGGGTGGACATACAAAAAAAATAAACCAAAGAAACGAAAGAATTTTAATGAGACAAACTATGCGGAATAGAACAAAGAACTCTAGAAAACTAAATGACTCTTTAAGACAACAAACTAGGGTGAGAGTTTCGGACAGAACAGTGAGAAGAACATTAAATAAAAACAACTTGAGGTGAGATTTTTTTTTTTAACATAACATAATGCCAAACATTTTAAATTATGGAGCCCGTCGCAGAGCAAAATGTGTGCGGTTATTACAACGCCATAGAGCGAATAGGCGGGCATGGGCAAATCGGCATGCGAATTGGGGTAATGCAGAGTGGAGCCATTGTTTATTTACTGACGAAACAAGATTTAATTTGTTTCACTTCGATGGCCGAATGTTAGTTTGGAGAAGGCCAAATCAGCGATATTTGGAGGAAAATATGGCCCCTCAAGAAGCATTTGGTGGCGGAGGTGTTACAGTGTGGGGAGGTATCATAAGAAATGGTAAAACCGAGCTATTCATTACCAACCAAACCATTAATGCTACTGTTTATCAGGAGGAAATTTTGGAACCTATTGTTGTTCTTTTGCTCGACATTACGGCCCAGAAATTCTATTGGTGGATGACAACGCTCGACCTCACAGAGCGCGAAGGATCACACAGTTTTTGCAGGCACAAAACATCAATAGGATGGACTGGCCTGCAAAGTCTCCGGATCTTAATGTCATCGAACACGTTTGGTCTTATTTAAAACTTAAAGTAAGATCTCTTGATGTACCCCCTGAAACCTTAGAAATGCTCAGTGAGGCCATTCGTGAAGAATGGGAGAATATTCTACAAGATTTTATAAATAATCTTGTGGATACTCTACCAAATCGATGTCGGGAAGTAATATTCCGAGCAGGAGGACCAACAAAATATTAGCTTCTCTTTTTTTTAATTAATGTACCTAATTTTAATTAGGTAATTTTAATTTAAGTTTAAATCAAATTAATTTTTAATTTTTTAGTTAAATTTTTTTTCAGTTATTAAAAATTACCAGAATTAGAATTATAAATTTTTTAAGAATTGACTTTTGGTCGTTGTTAAGCAATGTTGTATATTGTAGAATTTAATGTAATAAACTTGTTCTTGTCGCTACGTTTTTGTTTATTATCGACTCGGTATAATGTGTAAATTTCAACCCTCAAATAAAATGCTTAGACCATAGAAAATCTACGTGAAATAAGGATTCCAAATCCGCAAAAATCATCAAGAACCGTCAATCCAATGTCAAGTTATAGCATTTTAAAGATTTCGGTATACAAATTTTATGTTGAGTAGTGTGTACAAGGCCTAAGGGCCTTAATCCAAAAACTGACAAAACCGTCTAGAGATATTGATGTTACCTTAGTAAGGAACCATATTGCAACGACCAAAAAAAATTTTTGCAGAAATTTCACTCATACAAACTTTTTGATTTTTTGCATGACTTCATTGATTACCCCGTATATAATAAAGTTATGGCCCTACGATAAATATACGTCATGCAGCTTAATCCGAAAAAAACTAGCTCTTAAAATTTGCAAGCCGCGTTCAAAAATTTGCATTCCTGTTGAAAATATTGAACTTTAAATTTTGCCTAAAAGTCTCTATGTGTAAGTTCGAGTGGCCAGCAGTGTAGTTCAGGTATCTCTGAACGTTTTTAAAATGCATGCCATTGCAGTATGTTGTAGGCAATGAAAACAAAAGATAACATTAAAAATTGGCATTCAGTTTCAACGTGTACTAAAGTGTTTTGGATCCTAAAAAATTATTGCGATTTTTGAAATACACCTTTTCAAGCGCGCCTTACATTTTCCATACCTATATTATACGGAAGAAACAGGTGTGATATAAAATAAAAAATTAAGTAACTTCTATAGAAACGTGTTGATGGAAGCTACAGAAACAACAGCAACAACAATAACAATAACAGTAATAATAATAATAATAGAATAAGGGAATTAATTGAGTCAAACAATAATAGGTTTTAATAAGTCGTTTAAAAAAATATTTCAAACCAAAATATAACAATGTATTTTTATTCAGCGTCCAATTCCATGAGCATGTCTTCATTAGCATCATCTTCAATGTTAAAACCGCAATCTTCCGAAATATTTTCATCATCATACCTATCATCATCGTCGTTTGCTCGCTATCGTGAAATTAATAATTTGTACTTTTGATCAGAAAGATTTATTTACTAAATAGGTTGTTTCGAAGAGCCGATATCAGGTGAACCGAAGGTGCGGGCGAGACGGAAGCAGTGACGTGTTTGGGCGACCATTAGCCGAGTGCATATAGACAAATTTTATATAGGGAGTCAAAGATTTTGGGGTAAATTTTTCCTTGCCTATTCGAAAGGGTCTTCAATGAGAACCTTAACTTTCAGTTTTCGCATTCTCAAGGTCATCCACTTCGCCTCCATCTTGGATTTACTTATTCTTTTAAATCGCTCATACCTCGCGTTCTAATTATCCCACAGCAATAAAACCGACGCCGTTGGTAATTCACTTTATAGTTAAACTTTCCGAAGCGTTGAAAAAAATGCGTTGAAAGTTGAAATAAGCCCTTTCGTCCGTTTCCCCACGCGTAGCTCTTTTATTTTAATAACGCTGTGCGCTAGAAAACTGCATGTCAATCAGTAAATCGTCGTTTGGTAGTGCAAATTATTCATGAAACTGATTAACGTACAATTCAAAATGGTTTCATAAAATTAATGGTGGATAAGTTTGGTAATGTCTGATTCGAATGAAAATCAGTATCTGATGATTTTCAAGGTCGCAGATAGTAATTTAGTCGACATTCAAGAATTCAAAATTTCGACTTCAGGGAGAGATAGGTTTTGTCATTTATAGGGAAGGAATTTTATTGAAAATATACACTATTCTAATTATATAAAACTCTAAAGAAGAAAATCAATAAATAATTTAAGGATTAAAAAAGATGCTTTTAAACACAAACTGAAACTGTTAAAAGATGCACTAAAAAGTAGAAAGTAATATTATAATAACAATAATTCTGTTAATAAACGTAAAGGCATGTTTATAATATAATCGGTAAAATTCTAAATATTGGTTAAGGACTATTTTTTATTGTTTTAATAGTTACGATACAACACGACCCTTCTAAATCAACGATAGAAGTAAATATCCTCCCTATGCGTACGTACCATCGCGTCATTTTCAACCTGAACTAGTAAAAATAAAACTCATTGTTCGTTTATATATAGAACAACAGGTTAGTTAATTGAAACCAGTTTCTTTCTGATTTATGCAAACTAAGGTAAGGGCCTTGATTGGAGGTACAGTACGGGGTGAATCGAAAATATATTGCCGTAGCAACGTAGCTGAACTTCATCGCTATTTGAATTTGAAAATACAAAAAAACCGCTGCCTAAAGAATCACTACTTCCACTTTCAGATTTCCCATCTAAGTCGTTTTAAATGAACCCATGAAATGATATGCCACTTCAATACCTTTTCGACCGGCCGACCGACCGTCAAACTGATGGTTGGACCGACCGACTAACCGATCGTGCGCCCATCCGACTGACCGTCCAACCGATCGTCCGACTGACGCTGTGGTCAATTTTATTAATCTAGGTGGACATAATCCCATTCCGACACAAAAATTATCTTAACATATCTTTGTAATAAATACCCTAAACTAAATTGTTTAGAAAATTTTACTTTACTTATCCTCACTCATATTTTTATAATGACCGTTTTATAATTGCGGACTGGTGCAGATCAAGTAAAACGGAGTTTTTGATTAGTCATTGTTCAGTAAAGGTGCTTTAAATGTGGTATTTTGTTGAAATTATGTCATTGAGAATATACAACAAATCTGTCGTCATCGGCTAGGGTGTGCAGGTGTTTTCCAGATGCTTCTTTTTAGTTTCCATGCTTCTTTTAAATTTCCATCTATCCTCATCTTATTTGCTCTTCTTCTAAGTTTTCTGTTTCTTCTGTTTCTGAATCTAGAAGTGTGCACCAAATATTTTGCACACCCTGTTTGTTTTTGTAGTAATTACTTTTTACTGCCGCTTTCCAATTCCGGGTATTTTTCTATTTCATTACCTACATTTAATACCTTTTCAATTTTACTTTTAATATTTGTTCAATATTAATAAAGAAATAAACAAATAAATGCACAAATGAACTAATGCTACAAATTAAATAAAACTTATCTCTTTTCATCCACATCTGGTTGTCTATATTGCCTTAAAAACACATATGATGCTATTGAAACATATTTTTTATAGGATTTTGTAAACAGCAGAAAAGATATAGTTATGAGCAAAGAAATAATAATTCACTTTTAAACATGTGTTGCTGTTATCCACTTGAAAAGGGACCCAGGTATAAATTTTGCGATGTACTCCAAATAAGCACTGCATTAATATAGACACTTGTTTACTTTATTTTTGGTACCATTAACAAGCACTTTACAGCAATTTTTCAATTATTAATTCGGTGTGTGCTTTGTTCTTCTATTATTACACATTATTTTACGCAGAATTTTTTAATCTACTTAAATTTTATCGAGTTTCATGGAGTTTTAACCGGTCCTTTTCGCGTTTTGTTTAGGAGCGTCACAGTGCACGTCTGTCCCCAAACTTACATCAACCTAATTATCTATACTCACTTTAAGAAAAAAAATGAAATTAAATTTGTTTTGCGATTACTGTACTTCCACTCCACTATTACGCCAGTCAATTTATATCCAAAAAAGGGCTAGACCCTGCAAAAGGTCATGTAGTTCTAAATTTTTAATAAAGTTGTTAGGATCTATGCCAATAGCGAGCTGAGCAATGCCCAAAAAACAGCGAAATATCTTCACTTGTTTCGGTTTGTGCTCAGTACCTCCTAAATAATGCGTTCTACAGAAAACGTTATTATTGCTTCTGTAAAGGGGATTAAATTTTCTGCAAATTACCCCCAAACCGAGTTCCTTACGTCCAGAACTTTCCGGGATACAGCTCTTCATAACCCACCTGAAGTACAAGCTGTGGAAAACGTCGCACTTAGGTGCGCCGTGGATGCACCAGGGTTTGTCAGAAACGCCGACATCTTCAGAGACCTGGAATACACCCCGGTAACTGAAGTCATCCGGGACAGAGCGAAGAATCTATACGCCCGTGCGGCAGAGCATGGGAATCCGCTGGTCAGACAGGCGACTGACTACGACCCCAACAACGCTCCGAGGCACAAGAGGTCGAAGCTCCAGATCCTGGATAACGGGTAAGTATAACTTAACCGTTTTTCTGTTTCAGCCCGACCTTCAAACCACGCCGCAAGGAAACAATGACCAAAAACATCCAAATCATCCGATCCCAGGGGTACCAAGCAAACAACCAGCTCGGTACCCTTACCCTAGCCGGTGCCGGCCTCTGGCGCTAAAATAAGCGTCTTTGGCCGAACACAATCCTTCAGTTACACTTTCTTCCGACGAAATCGGAGCACATGATGCCAATTGGCACTCTGGGCTTCCGACTAGTCAACACCCCTCAAACCCCTCCAAACTCCGAGAGAGCTCGGCAATAGCCGTTTTCTCTCACGACAGACTAAAGACGCTCCCGGGAGCCGACATGCCAGCGAAGAAAAAAGATCAAGGCAGAGGAGCGCCAGAAGATCGACCCAGCTGGCAGGGACGAACAGCCAGGACCAGGGGAGCTCTACTAACATCACCTGCACCGTCCGCATTTGCGGGGGGGAGAGGCGAAATAGCAGGCATATCCCTTACAAGGCCGGTCCAAGTCTACAGCGATGATTGGGGCCAAGAGCTCAAATCGACTCCTAATCATCCGAGATCGTCATCTTTAGTGAAGAATATTGGCGAGCTCTTCACAAGTTGGCAATTCTCTCCAAAAAGTGAAAACAGTTCGTTTTGGTCATGTATCTTGCCAAATGCGGCAGAAATATTCATCCCACGAGGAAACTCATAGATAATGAATTTGTCGTGATTTAACTGGGAGTTTAGTTTATTAGTGTAGGTTATTTCTTTAAATTGAAAAAATTTAAAAATTAAAATTGAAAAGGTATTAAACAAAGGTAACGAAATAGAAAAATACCCTGAATTGGAAAACGGAAATTAATACTAAAACTGATTACTTCAAAAACAAATCAATACAGGGTGTACAAAATATTCTCTTGGGTCTCTTTCTCATAACCCGCTGAAAAAAGCTCCTTTTTCTACGAGACAGGACGCTTCCCTCCCCTCCACCGTAAATGGATATTTACCTGTGGAATAGTTAATACATACAAATAAAAGCTCATTGCGGCGAGCTAAAACGCAGATTTCTGGGAAACATGAAACCGTATACCTATGGACGCAAGCGGGCAGGGGGCGGTGTACTCTGCTGGATTCAGGAACAGAAAACTTAGAAGAAGAATAAATAAGGAGATGATGATAGATGGAAATTTAAAAGAAGCATGGAAACTTAAAAGAAGCATGGAAACTAAAAAGAACCATCTCGCAAACACCTACACTTCAGTGGCGGCTCGTGATATTGTCTGCAGAGGAGGCTTGATATTCTGAAAGACGACTGATGTGCAATATGATTACAATTTGTACATTTCCCCACCACCCCTGAGGTATTACAACGGCGCGTTACATTTTTTTGCCGTGGGTTGTTCGCCAGGATACCGATTTACGACTTGAGAGAATAGAACTAATAAAAGAATAGAATGAAAAGGAAATAGAAAATATGATGAGATGAAAAAATCATTCTCATGAAATTCCCCTTTGCTACGACTCGAGTATCGGTATCCAAAGGAGTCCTACTATCCCACTTGTAATTAAATTATATAACTTTTAATAAAAATAAAAAGTTTTGGTAAAAAAATTAAAGTGTTTTTTTACAAACAAAAAATTGTATTCATTATCACTGCCAGGCGTGTAAAATTATAAGTTTTAATAGAAATTAAAATAGTTTTGAGAAAGAAGTTATATAAAAAAAATATAACCGCGGAACTCTATATTATGGAGAATTATAAAAAATATTTCCTAAAAAATAAATAACACAAATAAATATTTTTTCTAAAATAACAACTACCTATATTAATCTCTGCTTTAAAGCCTGAATATTTTTATAAATGAGTGGTAACCTGCGATTTTTGGAACTAGCAAAATGATTGATTATTTCATCATAAAATGAATCGCGTTTACTCAATTCTGACAAAAAACGTTTTTCTATTGAAATAAGCGATACATTTGAAAGGCGGTCTTGACTCATTTTGTTTCTAGTAAAAATGTTTTTATGCGTTTAAGTGTTGAAAATGATCATTCTACAGAAGCTTACCGGAATTGTCTCAAAAAATAGTGGCGTTATTCAAAAAGTTCTCTAATTTTGGGTCATAAATTTTTTAAAAATCTACCAGCTCTTTGAAATTTCCTTTATTGTACGATTCTCGTTTTTCGTCATGTCCTCGGAAAGAATTTTCTTGTGAAGATAACTATATAACGGCATCTATTAACCTCTTTAATATTTCCCTATTCTCACGGACCTTTTCGTTAACATTTTCTATTTCTCTCTTATGTGCAGAATCCAAGAAATTTACAATATCTTGTTTACCAAACTTTTCGAATTTAATGCAAGATGAAATGTGCTCCTGGGATTTTTCGTGCCTTTCTAAACCTCGCGACAAATTTTGCAAATTATTAAACCCGGCCCTGCCCCAAATTGAGGATTGATCATTAGTAAATAATAAACACCTCCAACAATATAATTTGTTTCTAACTGTTGATGCCGTTAACCACTCGACTTTTTTATAATTGTTATCACAAAACCCTCTGTTTTGTTTACCACTTTTAAAAACTAACGAAAGCATTGCTGGTGTAGGCCTGGCATTTCTTTTAATTCTTACCTTTTCGTCATAAATAAGAGTAGTAAATCCATTTAATAACAAATAATCCACCACGTCTGGACAACAAGATATGTTGTTGGGAATATTTTCACCCAGAGCACTTATTTCTAGCCCGCCTATCAAATGTTTTATGTATTTATACGTCAAGTTGTTCTTAACCGGTTAAACGCAACTGTCAGACTGTCAGACGTCAGTTCGTTTTCTTTGTAAATCACCTGACTCTTGAATGACCTGTGCACATGCGCTATAAAAACTAAGATCTGAGGCTAGCCTCATACTTCGCTATTCCAAGTGTTGCTATTTTACACAGCGCAAAGAAATTCAAGGTCATTCATGTTATAAGTAAATGCGGTAAAGTTGGAAGCTATTTCGTATTAGCCTCCAGCGAACCGCAGTGTTCATTCAGTAAAAGACCGGCCGACCGGGAAATATGCATACAAAGACTATCCGGACTGTAACGTTATAGGTATGTTTGTGGAAAGGAAATGCAAAAATGTTATATATAAACTGAAAATTAATTAATGAATAATAAACAATAAAAAATATTGAAAATTGAGATATACCTAATAGAAATTTCTTAAGATATTACTTTTGAAGATATGGTGGTTCTTCCAAGGGGAGGCTCAGCCTCCCCTGCCTCCCCTGACGAGCCGCCACTGCTACACTTCCCATCCTATATTCCTACCCCATGCGTCATGTGGCTCTCGCTGCTGATAACAGGCATGTTCTATGTCCAATTCAGCGTATGCAGCCGGTCCGGCGGTATATAAAGCATCCAAGGTTTGTTCCGGTACGCGGTGGACGTCCGTTGGGCGGTGGGTTGGAACCGCCCACCTTACGCTGGCAAATCAATCTATCAATTTATTTAGCTTCAATTAAATTATTTCACTTTTTGGAAGCAACTGCCAGTTTTTGAAGAGCTGTATCTCGGAAGGTACTGGATGTATGGAACTGAGTTTAGGCTTAACTTGTAGCAAATTTTATCTACTTTAAAAATGGAATAATAAACTTTTCTGTAGGATACATACTTTAGGAGCTGTTGAGCATAAACTGAAACAAGTTAAAAAATGTTGCTGTTTTTTGGGTATTGTGAGGCTCGTACATGTCTATCGAAACTACGAACTTGGTTTCTTACTATTGGTACAGATCCTAACAACATATTAAAAATTAGAACATGACTTTTTGCATAAATTGACCGGGCTATATGTGAATGTGGAAGTAAATATGTCGTTAATTCTGCAAAATACTGGTTTGCGAAACAGAGAATGAGTAGTGAGTGTAAGAATTATCACGTAGGCTTAGACCCCGTAATCGCAAAACGATGAGGTAACAGAGGTGGGTGGAATGGTCTTATTAGTCTCATTACTATGCAATGACCTTTAGGAAAATTAAGTTCAGCTTGTGTTGGAGGTATTGTTTTTTTGTTGGCAAGTATTGGAACAAACAAGGAGTGTCCACAAAACAAATCAACTTGACATAGTTTATGTTATACATTTTATATGTATAAGCAGGGTATTATAAATCAATTCTATTAACTGGATACTGCTTACAGATCAGGCGACTTTAAATCCAGATATCTTTAGGAAGCATAGGATCTTAACTTTCCGGTAGTTAATAATATAAATATTATTAGGATACATTTTTTGTGACATCTTCCAACCCCAACCACCACCTCCAGTATCCATACTCCATTATTAAGTTAGTTAACAAAATAAAACTATAATTTTGGTATATGTATGAGAATAATAGTTCTCAAACAAATTTTGGGCAGGGATGGGCACCGAGAGAACCTTCGAGACACATATACCCTCTATACTGATCAGTCAAGGTAAAGCAAAATAGAAAGTAAAATCTGCAAAATATAGAAAAGAGATCAAGAACATTTGAAACGTTCTGTATATTAAGCAGACTCCAACACTTTGACCTGAGAAATGTTTCTGTATTCGTAAATACACCTAATATATGGACCATGTGACAGCTGCCAGTCGAAATCTTCTTATTGCGGGACCTGCCCTATGTTTATACTTTATACGAGCAGAATTGAAACCGTATAAAAACTAGAAGCCTGCAAAAACAGTCGGCAACTTTTTGTTGTACATGGGCGGAGGTAAATAGAAATGCTTGTCATAAGAAAATGTTATAATTTTTTGAAAATTGTATTAATTTTTTTTATTTTTTGTGTATTAGATAGGCTGTTTTTGTTCATTTCGTCAATAACATATTTTTGAAGTATTGTATCAGTTTTAGATATAGTCTAAATATTTAAATTTATTGAGTTTAGTTTTAAAGTTATCCCATACTATGTTGAAATATGTTATTGCTCAGCAAGGACCAACGAGAAGGTATGAACATATCCTTGCCAGAATGAGGGAATGACACAGGTTAGATTAGCGAGGGGCAAGGGTGTTATATAGTAAAAAATAAAATTTAAGTTTCTTCTAAAATAAAAATGAAAATGTAAGTTTCTTAACCAAAGCAAAGATTTAGTGCAACAAAAATAAATATTTGTATAGATAAAACATAAATAAAAACAAAATTACAGGAATTTACATTTTTTTTTTCGTGAATTTTAAAATGTCTTCCTTTCTTGTACTGGTATTTGGTATTTTATTTAATTTTCGCGAGTGATTAGAAGCATTATCTATTACAATTATCGAATAGAGCGGCTGTCATATCTTCGTGATAATCTGCAGAAGACTGCGATATTTTTTTAGCCGACAAGAGCAACGCATTGGGTACAAACCCATTTTCACTTCCCTCATGAAGTATGATAACGCGTTTTCCTCTAGAACACGGAGTATATAAAACACAATTATCTGAACCGTCTACCCAACCATACTGAACGTTATGAGTGTCAGACCACGTCTCGTCTAGATACACTATATGCCTGTTTAGTTTACGATATTCTCTGATTTTTTCCAAATAATCTACCCGAAGTGCTACTATACGTCGTGATTCCATAATTACCATACGACTGCCAAGTTTTTTATGTTTAAAACCGCATTCTAATAAAACATTTCGTAGTGTATTTAAAGAACTATAATTATAATCAGGATAATCGCTTAATTTTTCTCGAATCATTTTTAACGTAGGAACTATATTTTCTTCATACATATTATAAATTATACGCCGTAAGTATTACATTTTGGTAGCATCACCAGTATTTTTTAATTTCATATTTTTCCGTTTCCTATTTGCACCGTGATCTATAACATCTCCTTTTTTAATTACGCGATAAATTGTTGATTTTGATATTTTAGTTAATTCGTTAATACGTTCTGTTATTTCTTTCTCACACTGTTCACGATTTTCGCTTTTTAAACGTTCATATATATTTAAAATAATGCGTTGACTTTGTACGTGTAAATCTTGATTTTTAAAGTCTTAAACTAAATTTATTTCTGCTTCTTCAACAATAACGGTTCAACTATTTTGGGATTTTCGGGCGTTATTATATTATCCTCTGTTTCAAATGGCCTCCAGAAAGCCATGGTAAATTAGTAAATAATAAAATATCTTACCTTTTATATAGTAATAAATATTTATAAATATGAACAATACACTGAACCACACTTGATATTATAATAGGTATTTCTGCACTGCACTGGAAAAATGTTATAAAGAACTCGGCGCATCACACAAGTCCATGTTGACCGCTGAAAAACGATTTACGGGTTTTTTATGCTAATGGACCTGTCCGTTTTATTATCTTTAAACCAGTGCAGTCGTAGATGGTTCATTCAGGCTGATTACATTGCCAGTCTCGTACTCGCCTGCACAGTTTCAACTACTATTCGATTCTCGATACCAATACAGCTTAGCTTCTGTAATCGACTGGTAAAGTTGGAATCTTCTTTAGTTTATAACGCCCACCTGGGTGTTTGTTAGTTTACAGGTGATAACGTTAATGCTTTTTTTTTAAGGTTTAAGTTCGGCAAGTAATGTTCTTGCTCGTGATAAGGGTCGTGGATCGAAGATCTTAATGAACCAATAAAAATAGTGAATACTAGTGGGCGCCAAGTGATTTACATAATAATATTACCCTAACTAAAATTTATGATAGCTCAGCCAAAAATCACTAAATAAATCTGAGTTGCAAATTTATAATGATGTCAAAATTAAAGAACACGGACCTTAATTGTGTATAAATAAATATATTAACAACAAATACCTAAATTACAAAAACAGTGGTGTACAAATATTTTTCTATAACGTGCACGTTACCCTTGCAAGAGTCGGAGTACTTGGACACCGCGAAATCAAAACAGCTATAGTCGTCCAAACACCCTTACTATAAACTTTTTTAAAAAATGTAAGACTCTGATGAAGATATCAATATCATAAATAATAAACAATTGGATCTTTACGTTACCTTAAATAATCCCTGAACTATAACTATATATATACTTCCTTTAAAGGTGAAACGAGGTGTCGGTTTCAGGCTTCTCCCGGAAAATTCCGTACTAAAGATTTTCAATACTTCCTAATTTCCTGACTGTTCTGATTCCCTAGGATTCGAGACTATTTCAAAAGTTATTCTTAGTAATACTTAAGTTTTCCCAAAATATTGCTTTTACTGCTTAAAAGTAAGTGGAGCCAAACAAAAACGTCTAAAAAGACAACAATGACCGGTCTTAATATTTTATCAACTATAACTAACAAATATACACATTGTTATTACTTTTTATGATTATTTAATGCAAAACGCTTACCTCCTCGTGCCGATTTTCCCTAACATCAACAGGAGACGTTTATACAATTATGCAAGGTTATCTAATATCCAAAAACACATATAAATAAAATGCTAAAGAGGGTATCTTTGACCAAACAACCAATCCTTAATTAGACTCCCTCTTAGTGGCACTATGGGTATATTTTATCCGCAAATTACGAAATACTTAATCAAAACTACCACACGGCCGTTACCTTGCCTTCCGTACTTCTTTCTAGAATGCTCGTTCTTATTTTAAACTAGACCGTTTTTTTCTTATTTTCTTATCGCCCATGAGGAGCAACAAAACACAATGATTTGCACACTCGCTTACAGATGTCTCCTAGAGTATCAAAAAGTAATATAATAATTGGTTATATAGTCCAAGAACTCTTGTTATTTTACGATTTCTTAAAATATCGTAACAAGTTGGCAAATCAAAACTCTAGGCATCTAATCCCGCCCATGCTTCTAAGTGGCAGGCAGATCAAGTCCACGTGAACTGCAGACGAGAAGTGGTGAATATCCAAGTTTTTGTTTGTATGCTGTCCCAATTGAGATCGTATATACTCTACCTGTTATTGCTGCGTCCCTATGGTTTGTTATTGCACGATAATTTATGACCCACTTCATACCTAGCACTAGGTCGGTCCGGTTGCACGCGTTTGCTTTACCTGTAATTTTCAAATATTAATTTCAAATGAACTTTGTTCTTCTACTATGACACTTCAGTTTACGCAGAATTTTTTGACCTACAGACCACTTAAATTTCATCAAGTTTAACGGAGTTTAAACTGGTTCTTTTGGCGTTTTCTTTGGGAGCGTTCCTCGGTACGTCGACACCTGACTCTAGTCAACTACCGACGATTTCAAAATTATATGATAAAAGTTCTTTCCACATGCTGAAGTGCAAATATAGTATAGTTCACTCCATATTTATAAAGTACATAAAAAACCGAAAGCTGCCGACCGAACTAGAATAAGGGGAAACCGGAGCATGGCTTATTTCTCTACAATTTATTTAATAATAAATATAATGTATGACTTAATTGATAAGACATCATTACTCTTATGCAAAGTACGTTCCGGCGTGGTTAAGATAAAATATAAATAAAATAATTCTAACTCTATTGATACAGGGTGTAATTAATTTCATGTCATTAAAAAAACTGGTGGTAGGGAACGACAAGACAAACAAAAAAACCTTATATAACATGGGGTCTAAAGCTCATAGTTTTGGAGAAAAAAAATAAACAAAAATGTCGCAAATTTTCAATAAAATTTTTTGAGAACTGCTGGAATATTGAGGTAGGTTTAGATCTAGATCTGATCTGAATTCTTGATTACGTACAGACACAACTTACTTGTTCGTTCTTTTGTATTCTTTTTTGGTTTTTGTACCAAGTTTTTATTTTATTTTTCTTTATTGACAACGTTAGTTGATAGTTTAGTGTTTAGTGTTGAACGAAGTGCGTATGTCCTTAATTCGACGTACCAAACTGTGTATTGACGCAGATGCAGAGATTTTGAATCATTTAGGTAGGTAGTAAGCTTTTAACCCAGGACACTCATTTACGTTACAAATGTTAATCAACCACATTTAAATTTTCTAAATTATAAACAATCCAATATTTTGTTCCAAATTAAAAAACACACATGTAAAGAAATGCTCTGTTTAAACCTATATGGCCATTATTTGCTTGCAACTGTGCACGAAGAGAGAACGAATTATTTACCTCTTTATAATTGCCTCAGTTCAGTTGAGGCGGTCCATCAAAGGCGGTCGATGATCCAAGGCCTTTGCGTGTGCCAGCGAGCACTTTTTTTATGACAATTTAAAAGTTGTATAATTCGGAACTACAAGCCCATTGACCAAGAAAAGCAGTGGTTCTCAATTATTGTCCACCATAATATTAAAAATGATGACCTAGATCAGTTTTTTTCAAAGTGCCCCTAGAGGGAAAAATCATAAAGGTTTTTTGTTTGTCTAGTCGGTCCCCATTACCAGTTTCTTTAATGACATGAAACTGATTACACCCTGTATAGTTACGCAAATTACCCCTAACTAGAACGTCATGCAGGGAACAAATAAGCAGAGCCGTACTTTGAATGTATCTGTCAATGTCGCGAAGGGCATCCACCACTAAATCCTAAGATATTCCTATCTTGACGCAAAACAGAGTAATATTTTCAATTTACCAGAAACGTCATTAAATTTCTGCCAAGAACACGATTTTTAAATCTCTAATATTATTTTGTTTATTCTAATACACAAAAATTTGAGGTGCGGCTCTGTAGTACTCTTGTCAGCAGTAATTGTGCCGACTTTGACATTTTGAAGTCCGGTTTTTATGGCCTTTTTCATGTGCACTAGACAAATGGAGACAAGTAGGATTTAGTACCCTGAGTTGTCACAATTCTGGCTTTAAAGAATATTGTAATGATGACTTTTCTTCGCATTCGTAGGTTTGTAGACAAATTCCATCATATAATTCTGAACCGCATAAATAAAGTGTTTACCTCTGTTGCGGTCATAAACTTAAATTGTTTCATGAAGTTTTGCGTTAAATGGCCCGTATCATCCGAAGCATTTAAAAATAAATAACAATTGTTGAAAATTATTTAACAATTAGTGGAGCACCGTTACAGGAATCAACAATGTTGATTCTCAAATGAATGAAAAAGTATTCTGTGCCACGATGATGTTAGAATTCTCACAGTTACATAATATGCATTTTAATTAGCCGTTAATATTACGAAAAGCTTAATTACTTTGTTTAATAGTGCAAGATATCCATTTAAATACTTCATCCGGGGTTTAATGTAGATGTTAGTGACAATTACTGAATAAAAAGCATACAAAGAATTTTTTTATTGCTCTCGTTTAAAGTATAAAGGGCAGGTATCAAAATAGTTACAAATCAACATCACGTGCATACAGGGTGCCCCAATAAAAACTCAGTATATAGATGGCGCTGTGCTCGAAAGAAATATTTCGATGGGAGAAACTTTGAAATGGGGTTTATGTGAAAGAAAATGCATTTCTAAGCAGATTATGTGTTAAAAAAAATACCATAAAACTAAGCGTTTTCGAGATATTTAAGTCCAAATGTTGGCATTTGCCAATATTGAATAATTGTAATCTCTTCTACATTTCAGTCCTTTAAGTGGGACAATCTGTATTTAATTTACAAATTTTAGAAGAAAATATTTAAAGAATTTTTCATATAATTGCTTCGTTATTAGGTTAGATTATAATTTAAAATATTTCATATCTAGTGAGTATAATGACCCTTATACTTTATAAATTAAATACAATTAAAGTTACCTTTGGAACAATAGTTTTGACATTTCTCAATTTCAATGGCATTTTGTTTATCGGCATGTCAATAGAACTGTATTATTGTATCTAATTATTGTTTTCTTCGTGAATATTTATTATTATATATGGTTTCTCATACAAATGAAGATAAATTAAACATGATTTTAATTTATGGGGAATGTCGTAAAAATGCTTCGTGAGCTGTAAGTTTATATGAAATACGTTTTCCTGACAAACCTTTACCAGATCGGAAAACTTTTGTAAGTTTGTGTTCTAATTTGAAAAATTATGGAGGTTTTAAGAAACCAAAAACAGCAAAACCAAGAACTGCAACTGATGAAAATGTTGCATTGGTATTACATCAAGTAGAAAATAACCCAAACATGTCAGTACGCAAGTTGACGGAAGAAACAAATACTGCACGTTCTACCTGCCACAGAATTCTTAAAACAAACAAATTTTTTCCATATAAAGTTCATTTAGTTCATTTGATTCCAGGGGACAATGAGCGGAGATTAGATTTTTTGGCGCAAAGTTCAATTCTCTTAGAAGAACATCCAAATCTTTTAGATACCATTATGTAGAGTGATGAAAGTCGATTCCACAACAATGGAGTAATCACAACACATAATTGTCGTTACTGGTCTCAAGAGAATCCTAGGTGGATGAGACATACCAGATCCCAGAATCGTTTTGGAGTAAATTTTTGGTGTGGTATCGTTAACGGTTAAATTGTTGGCCCATACCTCTACCATGAGAATTTAACAGGTGAAAGATATTTACAATTTTTGCAAAATGATTTACAAGTACTATTAAGGAATTTGCCCGCTTAGTTGGATAATATATGGTTTCAAACATACCCAGGAAGATAGATTGATACCAATGGAATACTTAGATGGCCCGCTCGATCTCCTGACTTTACTCCATTAGACTTTTATTTATGGGGATTTTTAAAAAGTGAAATGTACAAAGAACCAATAGAAGACATGGCAGATTTTTATAATAAAATTTATGCTAGTGTTGCCGCCATTAATCGGCATACATTATTCATAGTTAGTAGATCTGAACTAATTAATAGGTTTACGATGTGTGTTAATGAAAATGACAATAATTTTGAATACCTTATATTTTAATTTCATTAGTTCGTAAAAATTGTTTTATGTTCGTTATTGTTTTTTTATTGCTTAAATGTTCGAATTATATGATAAATAATATTTTTAGTTTTTTTTCCAAGGGTTACTTCAAATATATTTAATTCATAAGGTATGAAAAATTCTTTAAATATTTTCTTCTAAAATTTGTAAATTAAATACAGATTGTCCCACTTAAAGGACTGAAATGTAAAGGAGATTACAATTATTCGATATTGGCAAATGCCAACGTTTGGACTCAAATATCTCGAAAACGGTTAGTTTTATGGTATTTTTTTTCAGAACAAAATCTGCTTAGAAATGCATTTTCTTTCCCATAAACCCCATTTCAACGTTTCCACCATTGAAATATTTCTTTAGAGCACAGCGTTATCTATATACTGATGTATTAAAAAAACAATTATATTCAAAAATTAAGCTCTCTTTATGCTCTACAAATTGGCTTTTACAGAATTAAAATATCTGTATTCGTTTAGAATATATCCGGCCTGGGAGTTTTTATTGGGACACCCTGTATATTCACGACAAAAATTCCAATATTTTTTGCTAAACTTAGAAATAAAATAATGTGTGCCTCAATCTACAGTTGTTTTTCTTATTGAAAATTTTGGACAGCTGAATAAGATGTTCTAGTCCGTTTTACTCATCTCGTATCGTTGTTCAGTTATTAGAGCACAAATATAGGCAGAAATGGTCTTTTTAGCACTTTTAGGTTAGGTTTCCTAAAAATTGTGACGTGATGACGCATTTTCTGTTAAAAACGAACAAAAAAAGTGCTTTTTTTGCAGGTCTACGAATTATTTAACACCGTTTTTGCGAACTTTCTTCCTCATTCTCAGTGTCTATTGGATAAATAATAATAATAATAATAATTAAAAGCGTAATTTTCTCGTTTAACTGACTCTAATTATTCAAAAACGGAACAATAAATTGGTTTCAAGTTTTTACCGTATTATCGATTATATATCTATAATGGTTTCTTATTTTTATATGGTCTACTAGACGTTAGTCGAGTAAATTGGAAGTAAATCGAAAAATACCGTCTCAATTATTGTTTTTATATCTCTGGATCAACCAACATATTTATACAGCCAATACAGTCATTAACTTCAGTTTCAATTTATTCATAATATCATAATTAGATCTTAAAAGTCGATTAACACAAAACGTAAGAGAGCGGATATGATGAAAATAGTTTTCAGTCTTGATACAGCGTCTTAGGTTATATAGGGTGTCCCAAAAATAACGACTTGAATAAGTTTGTAGGAAATAATTTTCTGAAAAATTAGTAGACCACGTAGAACGTGTTTAAATTAAAAGCGGGACATATTTTAGGGTCAGATTAGCATACCTATCTTCAACTCTCTACCATACACAACCACCCTCTCAACAAATTTGAATAGCAAGGCAGTCGAGTGACTCATCTTTGAAGAAATTTTTAAACGGTTTTTATTTAGCTTGTGTGTGTTTAGATTTGTGTTTCGTGTGGGTCAAATCTAGTAATTGAAATTTTACCCCCTTCCTGTTGACCGATTGATCTGAAATTTGGTACACACCTTTAGTTCTGATGACAATACAGCTATGTATATTCATTGTCATTGTAAATCCAAGATGGCCGCCGCCACAAAATGGCGGATTACTTTTTTTCAATCCCCTCAATATGGATATCAAACGAAAGGGCTTAACATGTAGAACACAGTACACTTTGTAACGAAAAAATATTTTTTCCGTTTAAGCACCCGTGCTAAATAAATTTATATTACCCGCGGAAATGCCGACGGGAAGTCAACAAGTGCGCATACGCGGTAGAAGCATCATTTGAAATATCCCTGCTACTTGACTTTCGCTTTCGACCTGGGTGAGTTAAGATCGTTTACTTATTCTTTAACGGATTTTCACGATTATTTCTTTAATCCTTTGATATTTTGAATTTATCTGATTATTAAATGATGTCATATTATTGAGTTAACGTTGCTGTATAGTTATTTTTGGGAATTAAATGATATTCCGTGTAATAATTAATTTTTATTAACACACATGTTTGTGTGATATCGGCGTCCATTGGACACATGTTAACTCATTAATTATCGTGGCAATTTTGTATTTTGTGGTCGCTTGAGACACAATACCGTGGTGTTTGGTCATTATTTAGATTATTGTGTACGAGGATTAAACTCGGAAATTAATCAAAGGATAAATTAGAATCTTTGTTTCTTAATCGTGTGTAGACAATCTTATCTCATTAAAAGTCGAAACTTAAAGTCGTTTTGTCGCATTTAGATAATCTCCTGTTAGTACAAGAGGTTAAGAGATCATAAACCCACAATTTTGTTTGCTATATTTGTTACAGTATTAGTTTTTTTCAGATAGTAATTCAGATATTTTCTCTCTAATTCTAACTAAATTTTGTTACCTTTATTCAAATTTTAGTAGAGTTTTCTCATTTATTCATTTCATTTATTATATTAATCAGTAACTTATTCATATATTTTCAGAAGTAAAGTTTTATCAATACTCAGGTTTTTGTTAAATTGCTAATAGTTTGGTTTTGCAGTAACCTTCGTCACTAATAGTTTTTTGTAGTTTTCTGGTATCTCTTTTTTCCCACAATTTAAATTTTTTATATTATCAACTGGTTCTTTACATTACCCCTTTTTCATGTAAAATCCTGGACCAAACCACTATTGAAGCAAGGCACAAGGCATAAATTGAATATTTGGAGTTATCCTAAACGTATTGGATATCATTCCGACGCAGCGTCTCCTGGAAATCAGGGTTGTCAGGACCTGAATATTACGTCCTCCTTCCCGTGTACCCGCGGCCATCTTCAGGATCAGACCTCGTCGGGATTCCACGTCTCCGCTAAGCTAAATAGCCAAATTTATGTGCAAAATTCAACTTTTGGTCAGAAGAAAAATTGTAAACCAGTTGATCGTTTCCATTTGTAATTTTTTTGTTAATCTCCAAATTTAATATATTTAATATATTTTTATTCAACTAATTAAATCAAATTTCACCATTAATATTTTTAATAATTGTAAAGTGTTGTAAAATTTTCATTCTTTTATACTGCTAATATATTATTTGTTTTATATTTGATTTTGATTGTTTTCTCCCCCTGTTAAAGTTTGCAAGAGTGTTATTTACTGAATACGCTGGCGTCCAAATTTTTGTAGTTTATTAAAGTTTTGTTTGGTAAATTTGACAAGCAAATAATTGTTGAAAAAAATATATAACTCTTCTCGCCACCTAGTGACCCTCGACCAGCCCTGAGCTAACCGGTTGCTACTCTTTCATAGCTTCCTCAGCAGCCAGCTGAGAAGTTGTGGTTGCAACTTTAGAAAAAAATCTTAATACAAAATGGCGTCAGAAACAAAATGGCGGATCATAGAGTTTAAACAACTAACAGGAAAGAAACCTTGTAATAATGAGGCACTAAATGAACTAAATAGAATGAGAAATTTTATGTAACTAAATAAAGAACTAAAAACTTGAAAATAAAATAAGTAAAACAAATTTTTTTAAGTTAAACGGTTTTATTGTAAAGAAACATAATAATGATGCAGATAATGTACTGGAAGCTAAAAAATAATTATGTAGGTACCAGTCATCACACCACTCTCCTCATCAATCTAGAGCATTGATCAGACTAAAATAAAATCGAAGCCAAGCGGTAGTGCTGCGTTCATCTACGGCAAGGTGCAGTTTACCTGCGCAAATACATGTTTACATATTACCAACTACAATTTCAGAATCTGTATAAGATATTATTCCTATCTTGGCACATGCAAAACAGAGTATTTTTTTTATTTATCACTGTACCAAATAACCATTTATTTACCAAAGACAATTCTTGTAAATTTCTATTGTTATTGTGCACTAAAATTTTAAGTAAAGCTGTGCGCGATATCAGTCATGCTTAAAAAATAAAAATTTATGGTCGGTTTTCATGACTTTTTTCATGTGCATTAAATATGTGCAGTGAGGTATACGCAGACATTACGTTAAAATACAACACTAACTTTTCAGACAATTAAGTATTATCTCGAAAGTTATTCAGTGTGGCTACTGTTGGTCGGGACACCTTGTATGCGTTACACCGAAGTCTCCGCTTGAAATCGCGTTGCGATTTTTTTTATTTTGATATCTGCGTTTACAGGCCATAAATTTAAAAACGAGTTCTCCTATGATAAGTGCACTTTAATAATAGGTCGGGCGCTCCACGATACAAAGAATGTCACCTTTTTGGCAGTCGCTATTAAACTTACATTATACCTTACTTCAACGGGATAGGGGTATGTTTTCTTTGTTTGATACGTATAGCATATAATTTTGTTGGTATCTCTTCAATTCGACCGATAAAGTTCGCCCATGTAAGTTTACTTATCAAGTTTAAAAGTGAATTATTATTTGCTTGCTTATAATTGTATTGATATTCTTGATAGGATTTTGCAAACAGCAGAAAAAACTAACTATCTACACTGAAAGAAATTTGTATTACTCATAAAGAGAAATTGACTAACCCCTAACAAATATCTGCATTAAATAGGCTCAGCAAGACTGCTCTGTAACCGCAACAAAAACGATCTTGCTAAGATGCACTTATTTACCGTTAATAAAAGTTTTTCTTATTATTTATTTGTTACTGTAGGTTGATAGCTTTGCTATCAGGAGTCACCACCTATTTTAATCTTAATAAGTTTTTTGTTATAGTTAGTAAGTTCCTATTCCTTACACCATTACTACCTTGTAACCGGAAAAGAACTTTCCTGCTGCTAATAGGTGACTTTTTAACCACTATGCAGCTTACATTATAATGGCAACAAATAATCTCTCTTGACCTAGTAATGTCATTTTGCAAGTACGTAACTTGTAAATTCAATATTTTAATTTTATATTTTTTAGACTTCACACTTCATATTAAAACACGTTTTGAATATATTTCTATGTTGACTCAGACAAAGAATTATTGTTGGTAAAATTAAAATAAATGATTCATTTAAGGAAACAAACGAATAATAAACAATTCAGGGTGCCTATTAAAAAAGGGAAACTTTGACTTGTAAGAAGACACAATCACAGTTTACTATATAATAGCTGCTTTCGTTCAGCAGAGTGATTCTTAATGATAAGGCGCCTACGTGTTTCATGTGTTGTCTCTGTCCCTATACCATGCAATTTTGCATCATATGATTACTGTTCATTGAAATCCTGCTTATTATGATTATGAATCACTCTGCTGAACGAAAGCAACTAATGTACAATAACATAAAACACAAGTTTTTTTATTAAAATTCTTTGCATAAAACCTTTCCCACAACTGTCTCGTCGAACGCCGAATTGCTTACTAGTTACTAGAGGTGGTCGATAGTGCGATAGTTTATCGATAGTAAAAAAATTCTAGCGGTTATCGGAAGTAACGATAGTCACGGCGATAGTATCGATATTAGATTTTGTCGTGATATGTGAGTGCGTCCATCTATTGCATGCATTCTACACTACTACTACTTATTTGAAGACATAGGTATGTGTTTTTGAACTCGTCTCTATTTATCGCGTATGTAGTAGGTATCTACTATTTACCTCTATAAATTAAATTATAAAACAGAAACCAGTAATGTAAAGTATATGCGTAAACCGAATAACCGAAATCGGCAAAGCAAGTCCGGCAACAAAACAAAATTATTTCTTTCCCTTGATTTGATATCCTATTTACCTTTGTGTTATGTATTTGTTTAAATAAAATTTATAATTTTTTTAACCTGACAGCGTTTTTCATACTATCGATAGTTTATCGATAGTTCCGATAGTACGAACTACCATTATCGAAATTATCGATAGTCAAATTTGACCACTATCGACCACCTCTACTAGTTACTGCATGCGTCGCTGCATGGATGAAATGGCGCGCGATGATAAAAACTTAATTGCGCTTGCGCCACGTGCAAAAATAAATAAGTAAGACGTTACGATTAGTAAGCCCGTCTTTACAGTTAACAGGTGACTTACCAACCATAGGTCTATTTGAGTTTTAACCATTAATTAAATAGTTAACTTTAACTTAAGGCACTTATTTATCGTAAGAAATTATTTAGTTACCCCTAATAAAAAAAACTTATAACAAAATTTTACCTAGTTTAAGTAAGTGCTGCTATTGGGACAAATAGTCAAAGACCGTTGCAAAATCTCATTAGCAAAACAGTTTTTCTTATGGTTAGATAATGTAGTCTTAACAAAAAAAATACTTATGATAATGCAGATCATCTTAGCAAAACATTCTATTTGGTCGGTTTCTTTCAGTGTATGAGCACTAAAAGAAAAACTATGTGTAAAAATATTAATGAAATCTTTGCATTCTTTGGATAACCTGAATTCTAGTTATGCTAGCAAATTAAAATCCTAAGATGAATTTGTCTTCATATTTGACAATTCTCATTCTAACACTAACATCCACACAGTCCCCTACGGCAATGCAGAATAAATTAGTATCTACATAACCCACTATGGCCAAGAAGATTCAGTTAAAAAAAGAGAACAAAGGCCTAAAATGAATTTATTTATCTACCTTATGTTAAAAAAATTTCATTCTAATAGATTACATTTTCATGAAATCGTATCATTCTGTTTCTTGGAAATGCTTAGCCTTTGAAATGTTTTTCGCCCTTATTCTGGAGCTCATCAGAAAGACATAAAGCCACTCATATAGATGTTTCATGCAAAACCAAGAAAATTTCTATGAATAAGTATGAAATAATTATATTTGACATTGACTGATAAAAACAACAGATCTTCACCTGTCTATTAGCTAGTATTTTAGGCCTTTGTTCTAATTATTAACTGAATCTTTTTGACCGTAGAGGGTTATATAGACACTAGTTTAATCTGCATGGCCGTAGGGGACTATGTGGATGCTAGTGTTAGAATGAGAATTGTCAAGACACATTCATTTTAGGATTGTAATTTGCTTGCATAGATTACGAAAATATAGGTTTTTCAATCCCGTCAGTCTGTATGTCTGTCTGTCCGTCTGTTGGTGCGTTAACTAAAAACTGCTTGACGGAGACCAGTCATATTTGATAGTTCGCTACTGTCAGCGAAGAAATGGTTAAACTTCCACTGGAAAATATACAGGGTGGACCGTCCAAAGGGAATAAATAGTAAAAAAAAAATTTTTTTTTGCTCAAATTTAAAATTTCCACATTTCATGACGTTCTACACCTATTTCAGAAAAAAAAAAAATTCAAAATTTTTTTTACAAAAACTTTGGAAATTTTTTTTATCGCTACAATAGATAAAAAAAATTGTTTTCTTTGTTCAAATTTAAAATTTCCGTGTTTCATTGCAATCTAAACTTATTTCAAAAAAAAATTTTGAAAATTTTGTTTACCAACATTTTTGAAACATTTTTTACCACTAAAATAGATCGAAAAAAATGTTTTCCTTTGCTCAAATTTATAATTTCCACATTTCATGGCACTCTAACCTATTTAAAAAAAAATTGAAAATTAAAAAAAAAAATATTTGCTCAAATTTAAAATTTTGGTGTTTCATGGGATTCTAAACCTATTCAAAAAAAAATTTTTTTAAATTTTTTACCAACATTTTTGAAAAATTTTCTAAATAGATGGAATTTTTTTTCTTTGTTCAAATTTAGAATGTCCACGTTTCATGACATTCTAAACCTATTTCAATAAAGAAAATTTGAAATTTTTATTTACCATTTTTGAAAATATTTATAACACAAATAGATGGAAAAAATGTTTTCTTAGTTCCAATTTAAAGTTTCCAAGTTTCATGGCATTTTAAAGATATTTCAAAAAAAAAAATTGACATTTTTTTTAAATCATTTTAATCTTTTTCTATCACTACTATAGAATAGATGAAAACATTTTTTTTGCTCATATTTAAAATTTCCACGTTTCATGACATTCTTAACCTATTTCGAAAAAAAAAATTGGAACTTTTTTTACCATTTTGGAAACATTTTTTACCACTAGAATAAACGGAAAAATGTTTCTTTACTCAAATTCATATTTTTCATTTTTCATTCTAAACCTATTTTTAAAAAAATTGAAAATTTGTTTTACCAACATTTTTGGAAAAATTTTTACCACTGGAATAGACGGAAAAATGTTTTTTGCTCACATTTAAAATTTCCACGTTTCATGGCATTCTAAATTTATTTAAAAAAAATTTGATTATTTTTTTTTAAATTTGTAATGTTCTTTTGCTACTACTATAGAATAAAACGAAATATTCTTCTTGCATTCTAAGCCAATTTCAGAAGAAAAAAGTGTTCAAAATTTTTTTACCAACATTTTAAAAAAGTTTCAAAAATAATGAAATATTTTAACCACTAATACTTCCACTCCACTACGTGAATGTGGAATTGAAAATGTGACAGATGGCAATAATATTTGGCAAATATGCAACTTTTTATACTTTTATTGAAAAATGTACAGGCCGGCCATCCCAAGAAATTAATAGGAATAAATAGAATTATATGCTCAAATTTAAAATTCTCACGTTTCATGACATTCCAAACCCATTTCAGAAAAAAAATTGCAACATTTTTTTACCATTTTGGAAAAAAAATTACCACTAGAATATATGGAAAAATTTTTTTTGCTCAGATTTAAAATTTTCACGTTTCATAACATTCTAAACCTATTTCAGAAAAAAAATTTGGAAAATTTTTTTCACCATTTTTAAAAAAAAAATTGCCACTAAAATAGATGGAAACATTTTTTTTCTTTGCACGTTTCGTGGCATTCTAAACCTATTTTTTAAAAAAGTTACCACTACTATAGAATAGAAGGAAACTTTCTTTTTTGCTCAAATTTAAAATTTCCACGTTTCATGACGTTCTAAACCTATTTCAGAAGAACCAACATTTTTGAAAAATTTTAAACAAAAATGAAATTTTTTTAACCACTACTATACTTCCACGTCTTCCACTCCACTACGTGAATGTGGAATTGAAAATGTGACAAATGGCAATAATATTTGGCATATGCACCTATTATACTTTTATTGAAAAATATACTGAGTGGTCATCCCGAGAAATAATTCAGTCATGGTGGACATTTGTAAAGGTATATGCGCAAGGCTTTCAATGTGGCACCTGTTATTTAGTATTGAACTTTTGCTGTTCGATGTGCACTCTGTATATTTTTTGACCAAAACTTATTAGGTTTTCCTTGTAATAATAGTGATAACTATATTCTTATTATTTTCAATGTCATTTCGTAATTATTAATTTTTTAGAGTGACCGCCATGCACAAATAAAGAGGGAAGTTCTGTGTAAATACCTTTACCGATTTTTTACTATAGCTTTTCGCTCTGACAACTTTGTTGTTATTCGGCCCACTCTAGTCTACATTGGCCGGTGGCACGGCCCAAGCTACAAAAATTTCAACAGATTTCAAACCATTTTGGACTCTGGAGGGCAGCAACAAACAAATGCATATAAGACAGTATGATTTTAAAACAATGTATCTACGTATACTTGTCTGTCCGTAGGTGATACGTATGTGTAAAATATACCAGAGTTTCTGTTTAAATTGACGTAAAATAAAGCATGCTGTACCTTTACAGGATACTTATATCCATTGAAATTAAGATAAATATCAAATTTTGTAAATGACTAGATACGTTTTACTTATAAGGTAGTAGGTTATTTGTTTCGACTGAACAAATAGTAAAAAAAGCTTCGCTTTAATTTATGCCTTGGCTATAAGAACAAGCTCGAAAACCATTTGATGCACGCGTGTTGAGATGTTATCAGACTTAACAATAAATCTATTGTTCAAGCTCACATTCTTAAATTCTTTCCTCAGGCGCCAGTGCAGCCAGTGCAATTCTGGCAACTGTTTAGCACAGCAATTTATTTGCAACGGTTCGGTAGGGACATTTTACAAACGATACGGTTATTTCGACTGTTAACGTTGAAGGTTTAATATTGAAGGTGCCATTACAAGTTCTAAACTTTTTTTCTTACTTTTGTTTTTTGTATTTGTATTTTGTTACTGAAAAATATTTAAAAATGTTTAATGAAAGAACCTCTGCGCCAAACGGATCAGACAGAGGTTGGTTCTTGAATACTTGACTGTTTCAAAAAGTCTCAAACCAAAAAATATGTAAACTAGAACAATGTTATAAACTAAAAAATGAATATGAAAGCTATAGGCAGTTAACGTTTCGGAAGAAAATCTACTTCCGTTCTCAAAACTTTTTTGGCCGTCAACCATGACAGTTCTTTGTTTATGTATTTCTATAGTCACGTGAGATATTAAATTATATTTATCTTATTTTTACTTACTTCATCCCTAAGTATGGGCAACCAACTAGTACAAAAATCTATTGAATAATTTGAAACGCATCTATCCTCGTTTAATAAAATAATCGCGAATTCTTTAAGTTTTCTTTTAGTTCCGTTACTCTCTTTTTCTAAAATCTTCGCCGAGTCCCATTTAATCCTGTGATTATTATCCCACGCGTGTTCACAAATTTTGAATTTTTCAAATTCTCCCCTTCTAGGATAATTTCTATGTTCACCATGCCTTACGTTGAAAGGTCTAGATGATTCACCTACGTAATGTTTTCCGCACTCACGCGGAACACTATAAATACAATTTTTTGAATTTTGAACAATATTTAGAGGTTTCGTTTTTGATAAAAGCGATCTTAGCGTGGAGCCCGTCTTAAAAACCGTTCGTACGGAAAACCTATTCCCAATTTTTCGTAATTTATCCGATAAACCATGTATATATGGAATTACTGCCATTGACCTAAATACTTCAGGTTGTGATAGTGTATTCTCTCTACTACCAATGTTCAATAACTGACTATCAACAAAACTCTCAGATATTGATTATTTAATAAAACAGTTTTTAATAAATTGATTTTCGTTCCATAATATTACATCATTTGAAGAAATAATTTTGGCTCTGTCATACAAGCACTTAACAACACCTTTCTCAACACTAATATGTTTTTCTTACTTTTTATTGGGTATTTTGCCACTGAAAAATATTTAAAAATTTTAATGAAAAAACCTCTGCGCCAAACGGATCAGACAGAGGTTGGTTCTTGATACTTGACTGTTTCAAAAAGTCTCACACCTAAAAATATATAAACTAGAACAATGTTATAAACTAAAAACTCAAAATCAAAGTAAGAAAATCTGAATATGCCACAAATAAACAATTACAGACAATACTAATATGTTGATTTGAATTGAAATTTAAGTATCTGTTTGTGTGCGTTTGTTTTCTATACACATTGGTTTGGTATGTGTTGTCTAATTTTTTAATAAAAATATCTAATTCCTTATTATTTTCTATTTCTATTTTAAATTTAATTGAAACATTCTTTACTATAAGGCCATATAGCAAAAATGCCATCTGCATATCTCCACACAATGGGTTTATAAGCTAGATTATTAATATTACTTTTCTCAAAATTTTCCATCAAAATGTTACTTAATATTGGAGATAATGAAGAACCCATGGCCATCCCAAAGTCTTGTTGATAGAAGTCATTATTTAATTGAAAGTATGTTGTTTTAATGGAAAGTGTAAGTAATTCCATTATAGTTTTAATGCTTAGCTTAGTTCTATTCGCCAAATTCCCATCTTGTTGCGATTTGTTTCTAAACTTGTACTGGACTGTCATGGACTGTAACAAGCGATACTTTTAAATCAATATTTTTTATAGCACACACCGTTGGCTGTGTGCTCTCTTCTCGCTTACCCGTCAGCGCTCAGACTTGCTAATTAAAGCAATTTTTAATTAATCTATGAGATTCTACTTCAAAAACTGATATTGTTCACAGATTGATTTACATCTGCCACGTTTTCGGCGTCTATTTTGGAGAAATAATTCAAAATAAAATTTATAAAAACAATTATTTTTTCATTTTGCTCTCTCTAACTCTAAAACAGGACAATTAATTGGTCTCAAATTTTCACAAGGTGTAATCGTTATATACAGGGTGTTTAGATAGATATTTGACATTTTATAAGAAATTTCACAGGTGCAACGGTTTGCAAGAACCGTCATAACTTTTTCTGTGTAGGACATCCTCATTTGCTCTTTGGCACGGAGAAAGAACACAAGGAGGACTACGTTCTACAACTAAAATAAATTAAATAATATCATACCAAGTGTTCCGTTTTTCGCGTTACATTTTGTCAACTTCAAACCGCGAAAACTTGTTTAAGTCAAATGGAACACCCTGTATTTTTTTACGTCAAGTTGTGTAAAGTTAAATTCCCTTTTTTCTGATATTAGCATTGAGGGATTAAAGTTTTCAACTTTTTGAAATATTTGCGATTTTATTAGAAATTCATGAATTGTAATCATTTCATCAAAATAGCCATGATTAGAAACAATCAGTCATTATCTTATGTCAAAAAATGCTAGCATGTTTAAATTACACCCACGAAGACTTTTTAAATTTGTTTATTATTTATGGAGAATATGATAAGGTAATATCAAGAACTTGCAGCACATTTGGGACTCGATATCCAGAAAAACGGAAACCGTCACCAAACACTGTAAAACGCATACTGGAAAATTTTAAAAATTATAGCTCTGTCAAGGCAAAAATGCAAAGAAGAAAGCCTATTGTTGATGACGAAAACATTGAAATAGTCATTCTGAGATATTTTCATGCCTTTCCAAGGATGTCATTAAGACAAGCTGCTCTGGAATCGGGACTATGCAAGGATTCAATTCACAGAATCTTATTAAAACATAAGTTTCACCCATTTTCATTCCATATGGTTCAAGGATTAAAAGAAACAGATTTCCTAAGAAGACAGAATTTTTGTGAGTTTATTCTAATAAGGTCTGAGGGTGACGAAATATTATATGGACAGATAAAGCAAAATTTACTAAAAATGGACTTTTTAATAGACACAATTCGCATTATTGGAGTGATTCAAATCCTCATATGTTCAGAGAGCAAAACTTTCAGGAAAGTTGGCAGTTCAATGTTTACTGTGCCATAAGAAACGATAGAGTGGTGGCATTACAATTTTATCAGGAAAATTTAAACGGTAAATTAAATTTTCTCTTTTGCTAATAGGTATAGGTAAATTTGAATAATAAGTGAAAGATATCTGAATATCTTACAAAATTTGAATAATAACTATTTAGAAAGTTTACCTCTCACCGAACATAGAAACATTTTTTATCAGCACGACGGTGCTCCCCCACATAACGCATATTTAATTAATAATTATTTACAAGAAACTTTTTATGATCAATTGATTGCCAATAATAGACCTTTCTTATGGTCTCCTCGCTCGCCCGACTTATCAGTTCTGGATTATTTTATTTGGGGAGCTATTAAAAATAAAGTTTATGAGAGACCATTAACAACCATTGAAGATTGTATGCAGAGAGCAAGAAATGCATTTCAAAACATATCACAGAATTCAATTAATTGTTTCTAATCATGGCTATTTTGATGAAATGATTACAACCATTCATGAATTTCTAATAAAATCGCAAATATTTCAAAAAGTTGAAAACATTAACCCCTCAATGCCAATATCAGAAAAAAGGGAATTCAATTTTACACAACTTGACGTAAAAAAATACAGGGTGTTCCATTTGACCTAAACAAGTTTTCGTGATTTGAAATTGACAAAATGTAACGCGAAAAACGGATGGATGGATGGATTCGCCCTTTGGCGTCAGATTCAGTATCGGCTTCTCTGAAACTAACTAGTTACTAATAGTGAGACATTTGTTTCTCGGCGACTCCGCCAGAAACTCGAAAATGTTCGAATAGAGAAAATTATTTTCCTCTTTTTGTTTACTTTATACCATACAATGAAAGAATAATTTCCATAGAAATCGCTCACGCAAAGGGCTTGTTCGGCATTTTTTCCAATCCATTCGAAAGTGCAAGTATAAAATAATGGATCTGCATAAAATCAGAAACTTATTCGCACGTTTAGTATCTTAAAAACCATTACAAATCTCCACCTGGCGAAAATGGGGCGTGGCCAGGCGCTACGTCACTATATGCATAGACTCGGCGATCTCAATAGACTTGATGCTCCTTAGTTGTTATAATTATAAGTGTTTTCGAAGTATTGTTTGTTTTGCTTACTTCTTGAGAGTAGGGGAGTACGATTTGGTGAAATGTCAAAAAATTACAATTTTCTCTCGCTCCTGTCGGGACGAATTTTCGATTATGACCCTACAATTTACGATTAAGATTCATCGCCGACCTTCTCCTTTTCGTAGAGACATAGAACGAACTTCCACTCGACATATTTATTTAGTTACCAGCGTTTGAAAATTTCATGTTTTTCGACCTTTCAAGTTAAATTTGAAAGGTCCCAGAAAGCACTTTTCTTACGTCACTTGCGTATAGTGACGTCACAAACGGGTGCTCGGTTTTTGCAACTATTACTAATTTCAACTCCTTATATCTCGAGAACGGAAAAGGTTAATAATACGAAATTTTAAGTGCATAATAAGAATATCGAGTACTATATGAAAAAGTTATAAAAACCATATTAAAAAAATATCATGGAACAAGCCCATTTCAGTATGGCGGTTAAAAATATTGCTCTACGCTAAAGACGAATCACCTAAGGCGAAATATAGATTACATCGTAATTATTGAATTTCCGCTTTGAACAATACAGAGTGTTTAAATTTTTTACTGCTTCTTATTTCGGAATCAATTCATTATGGAAACAACTATTTTGCTTACGTCATTACAAACATACAAGATTTTTAATTTATCGTTGTGAATGGGTAAGTATCGTTATTAATGAACATAATTATGATTGATCGATTCATTAATAGATATAGCTTCATTGAGGTTTCCAGCTTGATAATTTTTATACAAATATTATATCGCTTGTACACAGATTTCGATAAACTCATGTAACCTTTTAAAAATTGCCAATAAAATATGTTTATTATAGGAAGAAAATAATGTTGTAATGGTAATAATAGAATAGAATAGAATAGACTTTTATTTGACCAAGTTACAAAAAACGTTTTTGGCAAGTTAACACAAGTTAATATAAAACATAAAACAGACATGAAATAAAAATTAACCAACAATAAAAAAGAAAAGAAATATACAGGGTGTAATCAGTTTCATGTCATTAAAAAAAAACTGGTAATGGGACCGACTAGACAAACAAAAAACCTTTATGACTTTTCCCTCTAGAGGCACTTTGAAGAAAACTGATCTAGGTCAATATTTTTAATATTGTGGTAGACAATAATTGAGAACCACTGCTTTTCTTGGTCAATGGACTTGTAGTTCCCAATTATACAACTTTTAAATTGTCATAAAAAAGTGCTCGCCGGCACACGCAAAGGCCCTGGATCATCGACCGCCTTTGATGGACCGCCTCAACTGAACTGAGGCAATTATAAAGAGGTAAATAATTCGTTCTCTCTTCGTGCACAATTGCAAGCAAATAATCGTCATAGAGGTTTAAACAGAGCATTTCTTTACATGTGTGTTTTTTAATTTGGAACAAAATATTGGATTGTTTATAATTTAGAAAATTTAAATGTTAATAATAACATTTGTAACATAAATGAGTGTCCTGGGTTATAAGCTTACTTAAATGATTCAAAATCTCTGCATCTGCATCAATACACAGTTCGGTACGTCGAATTAAGGACATACGCACTTCGTTCAACACTAAACACTAAACTATCAACTAACGTTGTCAATAAAGAAAAATAAAATAAAAACTTGGTACAAAAGCCAAAAAGGAGTACAAAAAGAACGAACAAGTAAGTTGTCTCTGTACGTAATCAAGAATTTGACAACTTGAACGGTAAGTCAATAAAATAAATCTTAACTATAAATACACAATGACGCGAAATTCAAAAATAACAAAAACAACGAACGGCGAATTGGACGTGTGTACGTACATAACGAAACACCCACAGTAACTAAAGGGAGAGTTGGAGTATAGTTTTCTTCAGATCAGATCTAGATCTAAACCTACCTCAATATTCCAGTAGTTCTCAAAAAATGTTATTGAAAATTTGTGAAATTTTTTTCTCCAAAACTATGAGCTTTAGACCCCATGTTATATAAGTTTTTTTTGTTTGTCTTGTCGAGAGCAAAGGTGCTTCAGGAAGTGCACAATGGAACATCCGATGGACACTTCGGTGTTAACAAGACCCTGAAGAAATTACGAGAACGATTTTATTGGATAAAAAGTCGTCAGGATGTGGAGGCTTGGTGTCGCAAATGCAAGATTTATGCAGCCAGTAAAAGACCACAGACTGGAGGTAAAGGTGAAGGGTTCAACGCCGGAGCTCCTTTCAAGAGGTTGGCTAACGATATAGCGGAACCATCACCAGCCAGTAACTGAATGAAGGCTATACGACCGGAAGGGTAGTTTAAAAGGGTTCATCACGGTGGGAGAGCTGGTTTGGCTGTACAACCCACAGCAAAGGAAAGGAAAGTCACCGAAATCACCTTGTGATGGACCGTACACTGTTAATACCCGAATTAATGATGTCGTGTATCGGATTCAGCAAAGCAGAAAGTCCAGGATGAAGATCGTGCATTTGGATAGACTGGCGAAATACACCGATGATTCTGAATTGCTGGACCGGGACTATCAGGCTTAAGGAGGGGGCAGTGTTATGCATTACACCCCCTTGAAACTGGAGACTGATACGCCCATGACTAATAGTGACTGGAAACTTGTAGAAAGAGATAGAGTTTTCGAGAGTGTGGTGGGAGAAGATTCTCGATTGTGTTCTGGATGACTCTGGAAGCAATTTCAGACTATATAAGGCGCGATTCCCGGCGGAAGAAGGAGAAGTTTTACTAAAGTGAAGTTTGGTAGCGATAAGTGAGGTTAAATATCAAGTAAACAAAGTGTAAAGGTTATTTAAGAAATATTGTGTAATCAATAAATTATTAAATAAAGTGTTAGTGGTTTTTACCCCTTGTTAAAATTATTTAGAACCCAGTGAGTGATACAGGGTGTTTCCTAAGAGGCGGAAATACGTAACAATATGTATACCAAATTTCAAGTCAATATCTTAAACCGTGGCTGAGAAACATTCGGGTGATTGAGAATCAACCTCTTAAATTTTTTTCTAGGTTCAAATATAATACATTTACAATAAATTCGCATTTCACGGCTGACAAGTGATAGTATATGTTGTAAATCTAACCAATCAACAAAACCGCAAAATTTAGTTGTTACTTCCAATTAAATAATTATTAGTAATTAACAGTAAAAAACATCCTAGTTTCTACGGCCTTAACGACGTTATAATTTGAAGTCATTTATTATAACCGAGTGATATTTTTACACCTAAAAAAAGATAACTGGACTGCATAGCATGACAACGGTAAATACAATTATTACAGCCACCACAGCGTCCCATATGCACACGTAAACTTAAATATGTAATTGCGATTGACTTACTGTACCGACGTTTAAGCTGTTAGAAAAACAGATCTGGGGCGAGCGGGACAGTTCGTTGAACATAAAACTTACTCCTCATTCCTCCTCGTTCTGAACTGCTGTAATTGTATGCACGCCTTAGAGTGAACTATGGAAAATCATAAAAAATCAGAGAAATAAATTCGCTTGACAAGCGGCCAAGAAGATATATATATCCAAGCAGATATTATAATGAAATAACTTGACATTTACTTTAAATTTTACAAATCAATTGGATTTAGATTTGGGCTATTAGGTGGCCATAATAATATAACTTCAAACATTCCAATTGTACAAATCAATTGGATTTGGATATGTGTTATCGGGCGGTTAATTCGAAGGATAATGGTTCATCATTTTCTATGTAATTGACATGAAAATCTTTACTCTCTGTGTGCCAATATTCCCACGCTCGACAAGGGTTGAATAAACATTGCTTATAATTTCTTTGGTATTTGTAGAAAAATGTATTCTATTTATTCTGAATTATTTTCCCATTTATCCAAATATCCATAAGCATTAAAATCCCTAAAGCACAGTCCTTAGTCTCATTTGTTGGATAGTCTATTAACAAGGAAATTTGTAAACTTGGTATTATTGTTAAAAAGTTGAATTTGATTATAGTTTTATGTTTTGTAAATAATCATAGAGACTTAATCTTTCTTAAAAACCTTTATCTAAGTTATATCTTCGTATGCATTGTTGCGTGTTTTCCACCTTTTAGGAAACACCCTGTATAAATTCGTGGGTTCTAAATAGTTTTAACAAGGGGTAAACCACTAACACTTTATTTAATAATTTACTGATTATACAAAACTTCTTATTTAACCAAAATAACCTTTACCCTTTGTTTACTTTATATTTAACCTCACTTTTTCGCTTTTCAACTTCTTCACTTTTATAAAACTTCCCTTTCTGCGCCGGTAATCGCGCCTTATATACTCTGAAATTGCCTCTAGATCCATCCAGAACACAATCAAGAACCTTCTTCCACCACACTCTGCAAAACTCTTTCTTTCTACAAGTTTCCAGTCACTGTTAGGCATAGGCCTATCAACCTCCAGTTTCAAGGGGGTGTAATACTGGGTGTAATTAGTTTCATGTTATTAAAAAAAACTGGTGGTAGGGAATGACAAGACAAACAAAAAAACCTTATGTAACATGGGGTCTAAAGCTCATGAGGTAGGTTTAGATCGTCGGGCGTGTCTTTGCCTTATACTCTGACTCTCCCTTGTGCAATATTTTAGTTACTGTGGGTGTTTCGTTATGTGCACACGTCCAATTCGCCCCGCCGTTCGTTGTTTTTGTTATTTTTGAATTTCGGATCACTGTGTATTTATAGTTAAGATTTATTTTATTGACTTTACCGTTCAAGTCGTTAAATTCTTGATTACGTACAGACACAACTTACTTGCTCGTTCTTTTTGTATCCGTTTTGGATTTTGGACCAAGTTTTTCTTTTATTTTTCTTTATTGACAACGTTAGTTGATAGTTTATCGCTTAGTGTTGAACGGAGTACGTATGTCCTTAATTCGACCTACCGAACTGTGTATTGATGCAGATGCAGAGACTGAATAATTTACTTAGGTGGTAAGCTTTTAACCCAGGACACTCATTTATGTTACAAACGTTAATAAATCACATTTAAATATTCTAAATTATAAACATTAATCCAATATTTTGTTCCAAATGAAAAGACACACATGTAAAGAAATGCTCTGTTTAAACTTCTATGGTCATTATTTGCTTGCAATTGTGCAGGAAAAGATAACGAATTATTTACCTCTTTATAATTGCCTCAGTTCGGTTGAGGCGGTCCATCAAAGGCGGTCGATGATCCAAGGCCTTTGCTTTGACACCGCGTGTGACGCCGAGGACTGCACTTTTTTATGACAATTTAAAAGTTGTATAATTGAAAACTACAAGTCCATTGACCAAGAAAAGCAGTGGTTCTCAATTATTTTCTACATTAATATTAAAAAAATATATATATATATTTAAAATGTTGACCTAGGTCAGTTTTTTCAAAGTGCCCCTAGAGGGAAAAGTCATAAAGGTTTTTTGTTTGTCTAGTCGATCTCCATTATTAGTTTGTTTAATGGCATGAAACTGATTACCCCCTAGTTATATAATGTTCTTGTCGAGTCGATCAGACGCACCATACTAAGTTCATCTACAAGGGCAAGGGATCAGAACAAATTTCAACCCCAAAGATAATCGCGAAAGTTTCAGTAATAGTAATAATAATAATAATAATTTATTAAGGTTTTCATTTTTTGCAAACAAACAAATCGATCAAGTATTTTTATAGCTACCAGTTTCTTATGATAGGTAAAATTAATGCAAAAATAATGCTGATTCAACTGGGTCTGTCGACACATAAAATTATAGTTATTTGCTATTTAATTACTTATTATTTATTAGTCAAAGCGTTCAAATAGACATCGCTATAAGTGTTAATATTCTGTCATAAACGTATATCACGTTTTAAATCGACTTTCGCAAATCGTCGAATACTAGATGAGGTCAAATACCCTGGCCTTAGCGAATTCGCTTCAGTTTTAGAGATGATTTAAGCATAATTAATTTTTCCCAGGATTTTTAATAATTAAAACTTTTTTTACTTGACGTTTCTTTAAGGTAAAGTTATTCTAAACATACATTAATTTGCATTCTAGACATTTGCCGGTATTTTAAAACAATTTTAGGTATCTGTGGGAGAGTGTAATCGACTGTTGTAAAAAATACTCTTTGATTATGTATAACAGAAAACTCAATTTACTTCTGACGCGTAAAAATGTTGAATAAGTTTTTTAGGCTCAGGTTTTAAAAAAATGCTCGTTTTTTGAACGAATAGATTAAATAATTAACATTGGAGGTTGGTTTAAATAAACCGGACGCAGTAATTATATAAATAAATTGAAAATTATGCAAAGAATATAAGGCATTTGCATAATTTAATAATTACAGTTCTGGTACCTCACCAGTAATATAACGTATAATTCATTGAAGCAGATAATTGTGTACTGACAATAAACCGAGCGCAAAATTATTTGAACTAAACTGTTCTTCACTTTACAGTCCATTACATTATAATTTGGAACAGAAAACAATTTTACATAAACGCAAAGTCCCAGAAGACTATTACAATGAATTTTCACTCAATAATTTCAGTGGTTTGCAAAATAGCTAGATTTAAATTTAAAAATTATGTTAATCTTTCTATTTCGCAGTTTTAAATCTAGCTATTTTGCAAACCACTGAAATTATTGAGTAAAAATTCATAGTAGTAGTCTTGTTATATATGGTTCTACTTAGGTACTCTTATAGTTTTTTAAAATATATGTGCTAAGAAAAAAAAGTTATGGGCAAAAATAATAAATATTTTCTTATCGGATGTCTCTTTCTAGGGAATGGCCACCTTAATCTTTTCAAATTTTGATATTTGGAAATACAATTCGTACCAGTAGTTATGAAATACTCATTACAAACGATAATTTCTTTCAACTGCAATATGTAAAGGAAAGGTTTGTCAATTATTCGTTTTGTTTTTACACGACTCATAACAAGTTGCAGGTGCGTGTATGCAAGATTAATGAGGCGAACTAAGACTACCTTCTCTCCGTCACTTATACGCAACGTCTTTAAATTCCATAAAACTGAATCGGGTTATGGCTATTTGAGCAGTTTTTAGTAAAATTTACAAATTTTTCGCAAATGTTCAAGGTTGCGTATGGCAATAATTAATTAATTAAAAACAAGTTTAGATATATCCAGATTTACTTGTTTTTAGCATAGTGAGCGTACCACCAGGATGGACAATAAGAAGGGAGAGACGGACTTGATTTTGGAAGACTAAAGGCTCTAAAGTGGCGTAGAACGTTTACAGAGGAAAATGGAGAATCAGTTAAATGGGGCAGCCAGCCAGCCCCCAGTTTTTTCATTTCATTGCCTATATATTATGAATGGATTAACGAGATTCCCACTGTCCCTACCCACTATCTAGCGAAGCCACTGCCAAGGGAACGGGCTTGGAAAAAGTAGCGGGGAAAGAAATTTTAATAAAGAGATAAATAAATAAAGCAATGCTAATGCTACAATAAACAAACAAAAAAATGTATCTCCCTTCATACACATCTAGCTGACTGGCTGTTTATATTGCCCATGTTGCTCTCCATACACCATACACTTGAGGAAGGGACGGGTCGTAGGTAGTATAAATTCTACGACCTTCCAGCTATAGTGCACTAATACAGACACTGTTTCTGTTTACATTTATTTTTAGGGACCATTAGCAAACGCGCTTCATTAATTTTTAATCATTATTATTATTAATTCGATGCGTGCTTTGCTCCTCCACCACTACACCTCATTTTACGCAGAATTTATCGAGTTTAATAGAGTTTTAACCGGTACTTTTCGTGTTTTCCCCGGGAGCATTAACACACACACACACGTGCGCTCTCGACCGCACCCCAACTAGAACTCCAACCTTGCTGGTCAGTGTTATTTACAATAATTAAACTACTCCCCGGATCATCAGGAAATTCAATGGAGTTCTACTCTGACAAAAGTTGTAACGATTATAAGAAAACTCTAGTTGATCCGATAAGTATTAGAGTGTTCCGTACGTACAGGCCCAGACCAAAGCCCTTGTATGCCCCCACCCCCGGCCAGTCCCGTTCCACATTCCATAATTAGTAAGTAAATTGCAGGCGCGGATCCAGCCCCCAAAAAAGGTTGTGGGCACGGTCACCCGAAAATCGGCCAAGTGCGAGTCGGACAGGGACTCGCTTACGATCGATACATTGCATTTCTACAAATGAGACATTTACAAAATATGACGCCCTGGCCAAGACCTTGTACAGTGTATAGGTCCACGCGGGCAAAGTCGCGGGGCGAACACTAGTAAATTAATACACTTGTAAAATGTTAATCTGTTTGCTCACAAAAATTACAAAAATAAATGTGTGTCTGTTTGCACATCACAATATCACATCTAGACTCTAAACTACTGAACCGATTTTAATGAAACTTTTACAGCTTAAAAGCATATCAGATTTTATTAAAAGATAGTATACATTTTACACTCAATAATTTTATTTAGGTGCTTACTTAAATTCAAGCTTACGTTTCTTTTTCGCGAAAACATTAATAATTTCATCGATATCCAGACTCATATCTTTGTGTATATTTAGGAGAGCTAACCCGAATAATTTTTCCTGTGCCGTTCAGGAACGCAACCAAGATTTTATTCTGCGCAGAGTAGAAAACGATCTCTCCGCGGTAGCTACGCTGGCTGTGGCTATGTTAGGGTACAAATCTTGGTCGCATGTTTCAATGAGATGAGCTACCGACTCTGGTATGGCGGATTTGTTTTCACATTCTCTTTTCCAATTGGCCATCCAAAGTCGAGAAAACCCTTGGCAATCTCCTGGAAAATGCAACCAATGGGGATTGAACACGTCGCGATCACGAGGCAATCACGCATATTTGTTTGTCTCAGCCTTCCGTGAATACTACAGACTAATACCCAAAAGTAAAAAAGTCATTCGCACACGGTTCATTGTTTAAAAAAAAATTTATTACGGCATTGGATATAACATTAGCCTATTGACCTCAATTAGGGTTGTGGGCATGCCCACCGTGCCTACAACGGTGGATCCGCGCTTGGTAAATTGTTGATTTGCTTGACATTATCTATTGATGTTTCATAAGGCATCAAAATTTTAAAAACCTAACTAACGGACCGCAATGAGATGTAAGCATTTCTGGACCAACAATTTCCCGACCAGAGGATTGACAATCAAGGTTTAAAGAGATCGCCTGCCGGGTCACCTGTCAGCACCATGTGATTAATTTTTGTGGGATACTCTAAAGCTACAGTGTACAAGAAACCCATCACTAGTATAATATAAATAATTCCAAATTATATTACTTCGTTGCCTGTAATTTGTTGCTATCGTTCTGAAATCCAGACTGTGCAATACTCTTAGGTTTATCCATGCTTGAAATAGGACATATGCTCCTTAAATCAAGTTAAAATTGCAGAATTCGTTTGTCCAACATAGTTAAAATTACAATTCGCAGAATGTCTTAGCTATTTTGTTATATATAAGATATATAATAAGAGGCATTTATTTTATGCAAGAAGATCTGAATATGATGTTTTTGACCTTGCTTTAGTCTTCAGCTTCCTAGTGAAACGATCAATTTTAATTGCAACGAAATATTCGTTTTAATTTCTACCGGGTGTTTTCACTTCCGGTTTCGCCGGAAGTGACACTAACTTTCGATTTTTAAATGGAACACCCTATATATTATTACATTTTTGAATTCTGCATAATTTTCTTAATTCAACGCTGCCAAATAAGTGACATTTCAAACATCATTTTTTTTTATAATATAATTTTTAGTTTTCCATTTCAGTGGCCATGACGGTTCCGATTTATTCTAAATGATCCGTGTAATGCTACAAACATCGAAATCCCGTTAAAAACACTAAATTACGTTATTCATGAGCAAATAAAATTCACCTAAATGGTTTTTGGGGCAAAACCCAATTTTTTTAAATGGAACCATATCGATACTCGTGGTACCATTTATTAGTACATTAATAAGGAATTTATTCATATGCCGTATTAAAATGTGCGATAAATACACACAAAATTACAGCTAAAAGAAAATAAGAAGAATTAAATGTTAAGAAGTAACTAAGGTGGCTTTGAAAACAATGAAATATTTAGCTTGTCAAACATTTGTTAAACATTTGTTGGTTTAACGGTGTTTTATTGTCTTTAAAAGTTTTTTAAAATTCTTGTTAATTGTGTTCAAAATGCCGCAAATTTATACAAGAGATGAACAAGTGGACATGTAATTATTTATGGGGAAAGTAAAAAAATGCAATTGCAGGTATTATGGACCTTTATGGCCGACGATGATATCCTGATAGATTATATATAATATTTGCGTGTGAGAACATGAAAACTAGCATCTTCACTTCGATGACTTCTAATTCTGTTTAAAAGTAACATACAATTAAATATAGCCATTGTGTATAAACCTTATTTTTATTCAGTACAACATAGCAATATCTCAACAAGTCAGAATATATACAAAAACATGATGGTAACAAACGTGTATATGTGAAATAAATTAATAAACAGTAGACCAAAATATGCTTACAATAACTTCATAAACATTTAAAATTAAGTACTTAAATAAATATTCGGAATATTTCTATGGCATTTACCATCCGTAGTTGCTGGCATAACCGATAGGAGTTGCTACCTTCAAAGCTGGAGTTGCAGCATAGGAAAGGGCTGGAGCAGAGTAGGAGACCGCTGGAGCGTGGTAGGACAAAGCTGGAGCAGCAACTTTCAAAGCTGGGGCAGCGTAGGACAAAGCTGGAGCAGCTGCGTATGAGAGCGATGGGGCACCATATTGGACAGCTGGTCCAGCGGAGTAAGAGATAGCTGAAATCAAGTAATAAGTATAATATATAGTGTAAGTATCTTTCTATATGAGTAAGACGTGTTTAATATTGTATGCCCTATAAGAAAACTTGAAACCTATGGTATAAGAGGTGAACCACTAAATTGGTTTATTTACAATTATGCAGAAAGAATCAAATTGTCTTACATGTCAAAAGTTATAAAGTATGACATTTTAACTTCATTCGACAATGGGCTTGTTCCATGATATTCTTTTTACATGGTTTTTATACTTTTTCATATAGTACTCGATATTCTCATTATGCACTTAAAATTTCGTATTATTAACTTTTTCCGTTCTCGATATATAAGGAGTTGAAATTAGTAATAGTTGCAAAAACCGAGGGCTCATTTGTGACGTCACTATACGCAAATGACGTAAGAGCTTTCTGGGACCTTTCAAATTTAACCTGAAAGGTCGAAAAACATGGAATTTTCAAACGCTGGTAACTAAATAAATACGTCGAGTGGGAATTCGTTCTATGTCTCTACGGAAAGGAGAAGGTCGGCGATGAATCCTAATCGTAAATTGCAGGGTCAAAATCGAAAATTCATCCCGACAGGAGCGAGAGAAAATTGTAATTTTTTGACATTTCACCAAATTGTACTCCCCTACTGTCAAGAAGTGAGCAAAACAAACAATATTTCGAAAACACTTATAATTACAACAACTAAGGAGCATCAAGTCTATTGAGATCGCCGAGTCTATGCGTATATTGACGTAGTACCTGGCCACGCCCCATTTTCGCGAGATGGAGATTTGTAATATTTTTTAAGTTACTAAACGTGCAAATAAGATTCTGATTTTTTGCAGATCCATTGTTTTATACTTGCACTTTCGATTTATGAAAGAAAAAAAAATGCCGAACAAGCCCATTGAACTGAAATATGACATTTTAGGTTTGAAAATGGCCACTTCCTTACCACTTTTTGAGTTGGAAAGTGGCCATATGTCCGCCTACATATTTACTGTTTTTTTTTAGTTGTAGGAATATAAATTATAAGACTTAGAGAGTATGTTTATTTATTCACACAAACCTCGCCACAAACGGAGCAATTAATGCTGGAAATACTAGCCGAACAAATAAACTGAATGGATATTTATATATTAAAAACGACTCGATATTACTTTGACATTTGTCTTCCGACATAAAAATTGATTGTTTATTGCCTACTTAATAAAAACAAAAAAATTGGTAAAGGGTTTATTGACTTTTACTTCCCTCGCATACCGAAGGGAAGTATTGTATTCGAGCAAAAATCGCCCTCCGACATTTTTTCGGACTTTTACGTTTCAGAACATGTAGATTACAAAAATATAGGTTTTTCAATTCCGTCAGTCTGTCTGTCTGTTGGTTCATTAGCTAAAAAAACTACTTGATAGAGAGCAGTCAAATTTGGTAGGTAGTTGACGCTACTGCCAGCGAAGAAATGGTTAAAATTTCACTGGAAAATATACAGGGTGGTCTAAAGGGAATAACTAATGAAATTTTTTTTTTTGCTCAAATTTAAAATTTCCACGTTTCATGACACGCTAAACCTATTTCAGAAAAAAAAATATTGAAATTTTTTTTCACCTAGATGAAAAAAATTTTTTTGTTCAAATTTAAAATTTCCACGTTTCATGGCATTCTAAACCTATTAAAAAAAAAGATTGAATTTTTTTTACCAACACTTGAAAAAATTTTTACCACTAAATTTTTTCATTTTTCAAATTTAAAATTTTCACGTTTCATAGCGTTCTAAACCTATTTAAGAAAAAAAAATTTAGAAAATTCTTTTACAATTTTTGAAAAAATTTAACCACTAAAATAGACGGAATTTATTTTTCTTTCTTCAAATTTAAAATTTCCACGTTTCCATGGCAGTCTAAACCTATTTCAACAAAAGCAAATTTAAAAATATTTTTGAAAAATTTAAAAATTTTTTTGAAAAAAATTTTGATCTATTTCTCACTACCTACTATAAAATAGATGAAAAATTTGTTTTTGCTCAAAATTAAAATTTCCACGTTCCATGACATTCCAAACCCATTTCGGAAAAAAAATTGCAACATTTTTTTACCATTTTGGAAAAATATTTTACCACTAGAATAGATGGAAAAAATTTCTTTTTGCACAAATTTCAAATTTCGACGTTTCATGACATTCTACACATATTTCAGAAGAAAAAAAAATGATGAACATTTTTTTACCAGCATTTTTGAAAAATTTAGAAAAAATTGAAATTTTTTAACCACCACTATGCTTCCACTCCACGTGAATGAAGAATTGAAAATGTGACAGATGGCAATAATATTTGGCATTTGCAACTATTATACTTTTATTGAAAAATGTACAGGGTGGTCATCCCAAGTAATAATTCAGTCATGGTGGACATTTGTAAAGGTATTTGCGCAACCCTTCCTATTTGGCACCTGTCATTTAGTATTGAACTTTTGTTGTTGGATGAGCACTCTGTGTATTTTGACAAAAACTTATCAGGTTTTCTTTGTAATAATAGTGATAACTATATTCCGATTATTATCAGTGTCATTTCGTAATTATTAATTTTTTAGAGTGACCGTCATGCACAAATAACGAGGGAAGTTCTGTGTAAACACCTTTACCGATTTTTTGTTCTTTTAGGAGGATGATTGCATTGCATAAAATAGTACACAAACCTTGGTGAAAACTGTCATTGCTGTCTCGAGAATTCTCATCTCTCGACAACAATGAAACTCTTTCCACCTTCGTATAAAACATACCATTAAAAGTTGTCTGTGTGGTGGAGTATACTTTGTGGGAATTCAAAACTTCAGTGTTCTTGAGCTTTCCATAGGAGTACCACATGGGTCAGTTTTAGGACCCTTACTATATATTGTTTATGTAAACGACATTATCGGTGTTTTATATATTTTTAGGTATTAGCACCTTAAGAAGAAAATATGAGGAAAATTTTTTGATAAGTACAAATAATGGTAGTATTAGACAAGAACAAACTGTTTTTCTTGGTTTATGTATCAGATAACTGTTCGAGGTTTACGCATATTGACAGTATTTGCCAATCATTCTTTAATCTCTTATACCGCAAGATTTATTATCAGATTGCATAGGCTGCAAAACTCTGTTTAAACAATTGGATTGACATTACCCTACATCTTATTACCGAACCTGTTAATATATGCTAAAACTGAAATAATACGAAGACTCTTGATAAGTACCATTCTCACAACGAAGAAATAGCAGAACACTTGAAATTGACTAATAAAATATGAGCAAATCTGAAAGTATCTCTGGCTATAAAAGTATACAATCATTTACCATACAGATAAAATATTTCAAGTTAGAACTAAAAAAATTATTGACATATAAGAGTTGTTATTGGTCAGTGATTGTTTTTTCTCTCTTAATTTTTTTATTGCTGGATCTGTTTATGTTTTTACAGTTTGTCGATGTCGTTATGGTATCATTCTGAGCATATACATAATTTGATCCTTTACTTTATAGATGCTTATTTTTTTAATGGTCTAGTTTATTTACGTATATATTTCTTAAATCCTACTTACTGATAAACTGTTATAAAATTTTGTTTATCTTATATCGTGTATTTTTGATCTACAGAATTGTTGAATTATTATTATACTCTTTGCAAATACAAACCAAAGAATATTTTGCATTCGATCGGCACATATCCAAAACCTGTAATATTGCTCGTAGAGAAAAAAAAATATATCACTGTGTTGGTGATCGAATTCTGAGCAACTTTCAAAATGTTCGTCCGTGTGTTTGTCCATCCGTCCGTCTGTCTATCTATTAACTATATCAACAGTTCTATGTAAATAATAAGTATCTATGGACATTGAATATAACAAACATTCTTAGAACTGTGTATTTATCATCCACAGCAAAAAAGATTTAAAAAAAAAACTTTGAAAAGGGAAACAGATTAGATTTCCGAAACGTCGGCGAAATATTTAATTTCAAGTTTTTATACTTATTTGTGTTGTTTATTTAAAAAAAAGCAACCTTTAACTGATCCTTTGACGTAAAAGTCACAGGCGTAGAGGTTATTTACCAGTAACATACTGGTTAATTGTGATATTTTGTAGATTCCCCGAGCACTGCTTAAAAAGAAAACATGCATGTGGCAGGAAGTCCCAAAGAATTGAAGAAGGAAGGAAGGCTTAGAATGTCATGAAACGTGGAAATTTTAAGTTTGAGCAAAAAAGATGTTTCCTTCTGGTCTATAGTAGTGGTAAAAGAATTCAAAATTCAATTTTTTTTTCAAATAGATTTAGAATGCCATGAAACGTGGAAGTTTTAAATTTGAACAAAAAAAAATTTTGTTCAATCTATTCTCGTGGTAAAAATTTTTCCAAAATGGTAAGAAAATGTTCAAATTTTTTTTCTGAAATAGGTTTAGAATGTCATGAAACGTGGAAATTTTAAATTTTAGAGAAAAAATTTTTCATCTATTTTATAGAAGTAGTAAAAAAAGATTATAAATTTTCTCCAAAATAATGTTTTTTGAAATAGGTTAGAATGCCATTAAACGTGGAACGTTTAAATTTGAACAAAGGAAAAAAAAATCCCATTTGTTTTAGTGGTAAAGAATTTTTCAATGTCAATTTTTTTAAAAATAGGTTTAGAATGCCATGAAAGGTGGAACGTTTAAATTTGAACAAAGAAAAAAAAAATTTTCGTCTATTTTAGTGGTAAAATTTTTTTTCAAAATGGTAAAAAAAAAATCATTTTTTTTAATAGGTTTAGAATGTCGTGAAACGTGCAAATTTTAAATTTGAGCAAAAAAAAAATTTCTCTATTCTAGTGGTACAAAATTTTTCCAAAATGGTAAGAAAATGTTCCAAATTTTTTTTTTCGAAAGAAGTTAAGAATGTCATGAAACGTGGAAATTTTAAATAGGAGCAGAAACATTTTTCATCTATTCTATAGCAGTGATAGAAAAAGATTAAAAAATTTTTCAAAAAAATTTTCAAATTTATTTTTTGAAATAGGTTTAGAATGCCATGAAACGTGAAAATTTTAAATTTGAACAAGGAAAAAATTTTTTTTCTATTTTAGTGGTAAACATTTTTTCTAAATGTTGGTAAATAAAAAAAAAATTCATTTTTTTTTCTGAAATAGGTGTAGAATGTCATGAAACGTGGAAATTTCAAATTAGAGCAAAAAAAAAATTTTTCATTATTTATTCCCTTTAGACGGACCACCCTGTATATTTTCAAGTGAATGTTTAACCATTTCTTCACTGACAGTAGCGTGAGCTACCTACCAAATTTGACTGTTCTCCGTCAAGTAGTTTTTTAGTTAATGCACCAACAGACCGACAGACAGACTGACGGAATTGAAGAACCTATATTTTCGTAATCTACATGATCTGAAACGTGAAAATCCGATAAAATCTCGGAGGGTGTTTTTTTCTCGAATACAATACTTCCCTTCGGTATGCGAGGGAAGTAAAAGTTATTTAAATTTAAAAAAATATGTTTTGTAATTAAACAAAAAAATGTCTAAAACTAATATTATTTACAACAAAAACGCGAAGTGTATCCTATAGAATGTGCAACAATTATATAAAAAGTGCAGTAAATCGGTGAAGAGTATAATGATTAGCTTTTTACTATTTTAAAATGCAATATTTCAAACCTCCTCAAGCAGTAATACACATTTAGTTAAATTAATTGCTGTTGAAAGTGGTCATTCAACAAATACGTCCACATTTAAGGCGGTAACAAAGTGAACAGTGGGGGGAAGGGGATTCACAAAGAGCAAACGTACTCTCACGGCAAACTAATCAATAGAATATATATTTTTAGAGGAGTGGGAGTATGCAAAACGGATTAACCCATTTTTTCAAACATATTTTTGGATTACCCTTAACAGTTACTAACCTGGGGCGGCAGCTGCGTATGACAAAGCAGGCGCAGCGTACGAGAGTGCAGGCGCAGAATACGACACAGCGGGAGCAGAATAGGATACAGCAGGGGCTGCAGAGTAGGCGATAGTGGGAGCTGCTGCTCTGTACGAAGCACGATTTTGATAGGAGTAGGACACAGCTGCAGGCGCCTTAGCTACAGCTAAGGCTGGTGCAGCGGAGTAGGCCAAGGCTGGGGCTGATGAGTAAGCTAAGGATGGAGCTGCGTATGATACAGCTGGGGCTGAGTAGGAGAGGGCTGGAGCTCCGTAGGAAAAGGCTGGGCCTGTGGAATAGGCGGATATGGCTGGGGCAGCGTAACTCAGAGGTGCAGGAGCGCTAAGTAATCCAGCGTTAGCGGCGGCTACTGCGGCACAGAAGACTACGAACTGAAATAAAGAAAAAGGGCAAATTATTTTTGCGGCTGTTCATGTTGTCGATAAATTGTTAATGAGTTATTGCGTGACAGCTCAAGATTTTTACTGACATTTGATCAAGCGGTGACAAAAATAATAATTGGAAAGTAGTTTCCGCAAATACCAAAACCCCTAAACACAACACTGTAATACCAACACTCGACACCCGTTTCGCCAATCATATTTGCATTATCTGGCGATGATGGAATAATGAAAGTTTCTCTTTTCGTCATCTCCTGATGGAGATGTGGTCGGCGAAACTCTCATCGAGTGTTAGTAACGGCTTAAATTTTTTGCTACAGGGTGTTGAAATTTTCTTTCTCTCGTTATTTTTTAATATATCAGAAAGTATTTTAGATGTTATTTTCAATTTTGGTATGTGTTAATAGGATATAGAACCACATATTTTAATTAGAAAAATTATTTTAACGCTCCACCAGTGACGTCCCTGCGAGCATGTCCTCTGATATTTTTTACCAAAAAAGTGGTACGCCACTGACATTTTTCCATGTCGATATCTTTCCTGATTAGCCTGATCAATTCTAAATGAAAACGGTCTCTTGCGTTTTTCTTGTCAGACGCACAACAGTTCTTGATAAAAAGAATTAAATATATTGAAACTAATTACACAAGAAAATTGTCGATTACACGGACCGGATAATCATCACTAGTGTATTTTGGCATGCTGAATCCAAATCCGGTGTCATTTTTGCCCTACCACGTCACAATTTTTTTCTATACTCAAAAAACAGTTAGAAAAATGCAAAAAGGGGAAATTGCAGTTTTCTAACGATTTCTTGAGGATAAAGAAAAATTGTGACGTAGTGGGGCAAAACTGACACAGGATTTGGATTCAGCAAGCTAAAATACACTGGAGATGATTATAATAATAATAATAATAATAATTTATTGGTGTTAATATACAAAACAGTATTTACACAGGTCAGGAAAACATCGGGATACACAAATGCATAATTACAAACACAGACACTTTATAAAATGCCATTGTAAACAAATACAATAAAATAAATTTATAATATTATAATCACTAATGGGGGTTATTATTATTAAAAATTATTAAAATTTGACAAAAAGTACTCCTCAAATGTATAAAAAGCATTGGCTGTCAGAAATGATTTCACAGTTTTCTTAAACAAGTTATATTCTAGCTCTCTAATATGTATGGGTAAAGCATTAAAAAACATAATGGCATAGTAAATGGTTCCAGAACGAGATTTTGATAGACGTAAAAAATTTGTACATATATTACTACTATTTCTCGTGGGATATTTATGAACATCACTATGAGGAGAATACTTTACCGGATTTTGCTTGATGTACAGTAGACATTGAAGTATATATGTACAGGGAAAAGTTAAAATAGCTAGCTTTTTAAAAGCATCCCTACAGTCGTCTCTATATTTCAAACCGTATACAATTCGTATGGCTCTCCTCTGTAATGCAAATACTCTAACACAATGATTGGAATGGCCCCAGACCAAAATAGCGTAGGATAAAGATGAATGAATTTGACCATGATAAGCTGTGATAAGTACTTTTTGGGATACATTATTCGCAATATTTCTAAGAAGAAAAATTTAGTCGAAATTTTCTTGCAGACATAATTAACGTGTTGCTCCCACGTTAGTTTACTGTCTAGATAAACCCCAAGGAATTTAATACTATCTTTATTGTCTTTTACTGCAACATTTCTTAGACTAAAAACCATTGTTTCGGTTTTAGACTGGTTTAAACTCAGTCGGTTTGCTACGAACCAATTCTGAGCTTTCGACTGTGAGTCATTCACCTTAGAGTACAAAGTTTCTATATTTTTATGTGAATTGATGATAGTGGTGTCATCAGCAAACAAAACGAATGTTGAGGAAGATATGATACTTAAATCATTAATGTAAATAAGAAATAATATAGGACCAAGTATGGATCCTTGCGGCACTCCATGGTTCATTTCCAGCAAGCCAGAATTTATATTTTGATAAGTCACATATTGGTAGCGTTTGGTAAGGTAAGATCGTATTAAGTTTATGCTACTTATGTCGAAATTATAAAAGCCTAATTTGCTTATTAAAACGTCATGTGACACACAGTCAAAAGCCTTAGAGAGGTCTAGAAACTGAGCATGTATATATTCACATTCTTCATATCCTTTACTTATTGTTTCAGATAATTTGTTTATGGCTAGGGTTGTTGACAATTTAGCTCTGATTGGTCTGGTCCGTGTAATCGACATTTTTTTTGTGTGTGTGCGCCTGTGTAATTAGTTTCAATATGAATTTAATTGTCCACTGTAAGTGGATTGTTGGCCAGATATGTTGAATCTGTCAGTGTAGATGACCTCCCTCGATCTGGTCGCCCTAGCACAAGCAACGAAACCAAATTAAATATTCTTCTAGAAAGTGAGGAAAACCACCATCTTTCGACAAGGCAGCTGGCTTTAAATCATAACGTGAGTCAAACTTCTGTTGTACGTCTATTGAAAAAAGAAAAATACCATCCATACAAAGTGCAATTAATCCACGAATTGAATGAGGACGATCCCGATCGGCGCTTACAGTTTTGTGAACAGTTGATGACCTTGTGCGATGAAAACCCAATTTTTTTAAAGATCATTGTTTTTTTTCTGATGAAGCTACATTTTCTTTAAAGGGGACTGTACATCTACATAACTGTAGGTATTGGTCACGTGAAAGTCCTCATTGCACTCAAGAAGCCCATACACAGCGACGAGGCAAAGTAAACGTGTGGGTAGGTATGATTGGTGATCGTTTATTGGGACCTTTTTTTAAAGAAAATCTGAAAATCGGCCGCAAGATATTTATAGTTTTTGCGAGTTGAGTTAGTGCCAGCCTTAGCAGTTATGTTTCCGAACAATGAAGATGAAGATATTCCTGCTGAAAACGTCTGGTTTCAGCAAGACGGGGCCCCACCTCATTTTGGGATAGCAGTGCGTCAGTTTTTAAGTGACATTTTTACTGGAAGGTGGATAGGTCGTCGAGGTCCGATTGAGTGGCCCCCGCGTTCACCGGATTTAACCCCCTTAGACCTTTTTCTTTGGGGTTACTTAAAGTCAAGGGTGTATTTTAACAGACCGGATACCATAGAAGAATTGAAAGACAGAATTGGCTTGGAGATGAGACGAATTGCCCATGAGATGGTTCAGAACAGCGTGCAAAGTGTCTACATCCATCTTGGTCAATGCCAAATGGTTGAAGGGTCGCAATTTGAGCAATGGAGACGATTTTTTTTCTCACAATTAATTATGCCTGGCCAGCCCTATTTACAGACATATGCACACAACTAAACTATTAAGATTTTCGATTACAAGAGTTGTACCAGTTTTTTTTTAAATCAAATGTACTTAACTACAGAACATCCTGTATATTATAAAAGTCTTATAATTTTTATATTATCAAAAACAGTAAAAAAATAATAAAGAATCATTATGAAAATATATTTACCTTGTACATGTTGGCTGCTGTGTTGTGTATTCTACGAATGATACATTTTCAAAGGGGTAATGTCTTTTTATAGTCTATTCGAGATTTATGGAGGTGTGAAGGTACCTTGCAACTGCTCTTATTTTTGCAATAACCAGTTTAATAAAAAAATTTAGTGTGAGCAGAGTGCCTCGAATATTGTGCTCGATATTAGGTGGACTTTTAAATATCAACAACCCGTCGAAAATCCAAGCAGTGAAATATTTTATTACGTAATTGCTAATTAAGACACTGGTAGATTATCACGTTTGTATGGAAATCTGACAAGTAGATCTGGCTGATTAACGTCCAGAGATACTAAATCTAATAGCTAATCCACTTGCAAAAGCGCTCTACCTATCATATTGCACATAAATTTAAAAAGTCTTATGTGTAAGATGTCATTCGTTTATTTTGTGACTCGCATGACTGCAGTTACGAAAATATTATATATAGGTTAATGGCGATTTTAATTATTCAACTAATTAAAGAATGAAGAGGCTCGATAGATAATGTGGTCCTAAAAGACAGAAAGAATGCGGTGCTTATACCGTGTTAACGAAAATGATCACGAAATTAAAAACTTGGTTTACCTAATGTCATTCTTTTGTAGAATAGAATAGAATAGAATTTATTGCTGTGTTTAAAATATAATACACTGGATTGAGTATGTGGTAGGTTCCTTGTGAAACATCTTTAGAATAATTATTTTTAGAAAAAGGAAAAACAATGCTTTTAGATGTTTCAAATAAAAACTGTATTTTTATACACTCTACATATGTTTCGGCTTGTTAGGCCTTTCTCAAGAGCATTACAGATGAATACTAAAGCTATGAGGGTGGTTGTTCTAAAAATAAATGCAGTAATACCCAAACATGTGGAATTACGGGGATTTCAAGTAATAAAACTAAGGATCTACCTACTCGGAATAATTCAATGGGCTATTCTTAGGACCTTGTCTATTATAGGAGTGTTTATGAAATTTAATTGGTCATTGGTGGTACAAGTATTGCTTTTAAGGGATTTTTTTATTTCTAATTGTTCAAGGAGGTTTAAGCGTTTTCCTTTTCTTTCTGAATGGATTAAATTAATATTCTCTGTATCAATAAAATGATTATTTTCAATGCAATGTGTTGACATTCCTGTGTTTTTGGTGTTATTTAAAATGGATTGTTTATGTTCTTTTACCCGATTAGCTATACTTCTACCACTTTGGCCAATATATACCGCGTTACAGTCCTTACATTTAATTTCATAAACCCCCGATTTGTTGACTTTACTTATTTTTTCTTTATTGTTAACTAAAATACTTTTTTTCCTTTGCCTTTGCCCACTTCTCAAATAATTCGGCTGTCATATCCTCGTGGTAGTCGGCAGAAGATTGCTTGATATTTTTAGCAGACAACAACAACGCATTTGGAATAAAACCGTTTTTTCTTCCAGCATGTAGAATTATAATTCTTTCTCCCCTAGAACATGGAGCACTTAAATTACACTTTTTGGTGTTATCTACCCAACCGTATTGAACTACATCATGGGTGTCAAACCATGTTTCGTCAAGATAAATTATGTCTCGATTTGCATCTCGGTATTCTTCTATTTTACGCAGGTACTCGTGTCGATGATCAACGATGCATGCTGATTCCATAACTACCATTCTTTTGTCCAATTTTTTGTACCTAAAACTGCAATCGAGCAAAACGTTTCGCAAAGTATCTAATGATTTATAGTTATAATCTGGATAGTCGCGTAACTTATCCCTAATAATTTCTAATGTGGGCACCTTCTGTTCATCGTAAAAGTCATACACAAATCGAGGAATGACATCTTTGGACGCGTTATCAAGTTTTTTCCCAACTTTTTTCCGTTTAATAGAATGATCAAATTACATCCGCAGCTCTAATAGCCCTATAAATTGTAGTGCGGTTAAATTTGGTTAATTCACAAATCCTCTTCACAATTTGATTATATGAAGAATCAATATTTTCGCCTTTTAAACACTAGTAAATATTCAAAATAACCATTTGAGTTTGAACTTTAAGTCTTTGTTTTCAAATTCCGCTTGTATGTTCTCTGTATCAAAATCGTCCGATTCGTTGTCATTACTATGGAAAGGCCCGAAAATGCCATTTTAAACAATTGAAATGAAAATTTATGTCGTAATTTAGGTAGGATTTTTAAAAAGAAAAATGTTTCATGTAGGAGCTCTATGAAGACTGTTTTGACAGAAGACTTGAGTTTTGCGAAAAAATGGCTCATTGTAATCGTGATGATAACTTTGCGCAAAAAATTTGCTTTTCTGACGAAGCAATATTCCGTCTTAACAGTTAATTGACATAACTGTCGAATTTGGTCTATGGAAAATCCTCACTGGATTCAAGAAGCTCACACCCAGTATCCTCAAAAAATAATGCGTTTGCAGGAATTTTTAGAGGAAGCATTATTGGCCCTTTTTTATAGACGGAACATTAAACAGTGTAAAGTATTTGGAGCTCCTGCAGGACGATGTTATTCCTACTTTAAGAAACAGGGAAGAAAAAGTTTCAGAGAACGTTTGGTTTCAACAGGATGGGGGCCTGTCCTTATTATGCAATAATAGTCCGATAATATGTAAATGTTACCGTTCCTGACCGCTGCTGGATTGGAAGAAAAGGTGCTATTGAATGGCCTGCGCGTTCTCCGGATCTATCCCCTCTAGATTTTTCTCTGAGAATACGTAAAAAATAAAGTTTACTAAAATACACCCAATACTTTTTTTGGCATTAGGACAGTGCCCATACAGCCAGGAACAACGTTACTATTACGTTACATTTCTAAAGCAAGGGGAAAAGAGAACAAAAAAATTTACAAAAACACCTACGCCAGCTAAACAACCTTTTTTTCCCTTTTTTTTAGCATCTACAGGAAAGTACAGGGTCACTCGCTTCTCGCCCAGGGGTCATTTATGGCTTTTAAACATCAACGACAGACAGGTGGACCACAGATTTCTACACAAGTAAGGTTAAAAAAAAAGGCAGCAAAATTAACCTACTCTAAAGTTTTATATTTGTTTTCCTTAAAAATTGTACTATGCAATTGATAATATCTTTCCTTTGCAAAACTAATAGATGCATCAAATTAAAAGGAGTTTTAATTTTCAAATTTATTAAATTGTTGTACAGTTCATTGCTTTCATCGGTGTATTTGCTACATCCAAAAAATATATGCTCTAGATCCCCTAAGACGTTGCAATGCTCACAGGTATCGCTCGGTAGTATTCCTATTCTATGTAGATGGGTTGGATAACATCCATGTCCAAACTTAATTCTAGATATTATGGTGATATATTTCCTAGGTATGTTTATAGCTATTGAACCAGGGGTTCACTGGTATTACTGGTTGTATATGTGTGTATCTAGTAGGGTTGGTAAGCCAAAATTCATTCCATAGGGACGACTATTTTTTCCTTATCATCGATTGTCTCATCTTTATGCAATCAGAGAGACATATCCCTTCTAACACCCAATAATTTGTAAGATTTAAGACAAAGAATTCGTGGTGAAATAATGCACAGACCACCAACATGTTCTGGTAAATTCGACAAGAGGCTTCGTGGATATGCTTGGTTATTGTTAATTAGTGAATGGGGAACACTTTGAACAGTTGCTGTAAGCGAAGCATTTTTTTTCTATTCATTCTCTGTTGAATAACTTTACTTTTCAATTCTTATTATTATTTGTTATTGTGGCATTAATGAAATAAAATGATTTTTTTTCTCAAAATGTTTCTTATGCAACCTATACAAAATTTTATATGGCCGAGAAGAGAATAAAACTGCACCAGAAAGTGGGAGAAAAATATGGGTCGCCATTTAAGAAAATTCGATGACCTGACATCTCAAAAACCGCCGATGCAAAAATAAATTATAAGGCACCCAAATATGTGTAAAAATTAAAAATCGCTACTCCATTTCAAACATTCTTTCAGGAAACTTCTACAGGCAGATTTATAGCGATAATTCCATACTTTTGCCTAACCCTGTAGACAGCTTAGTGCATGTGTGCGGATAAGATTAATCGAACACATGTAGTAAAGCTCTAATAAACATCCCTTATCTTTTGTAAGTCATCTCGGTCACAAGAATCGTGTTCACGACCAACACGACAGCCGTCATCCAAACAGACTTATCTCAGGTGGAATTTTTACAGACGTCTCTTCTTCGGTGGCTTTTTACAATACCACCACTACTACAGCCTGATCACAATGTGGCATCTTATAAAATTACGATGAAAGAACAAAAGCGTGTGCTTGTTTTTATTGGCCCAAGAGGAAAAAATACGAATCAAGTCATTATCTGGTAGCAGCTTTGTACAAACAGTGAAGAAGCAATTTTCGATGCCAGCAAATTGTTTTAATCTATTGCGGTGATTACTTGGTTCTTATTTCCTTAAACATATCGTAAACTGATCTAGCAGGAATGTATGCAAAGCCAACCGTGAGAAGCGGCTACATCAAGTACATAGACGTACTATTTATAAGGGTTGTATAATAAAAATACCATATTTCAAGGCAATGACTTAATACACTGAACTGAACTTGTGGTAGGTACCTTGTGAAACATCTTGAAATTAATTGTTAATTATAAATTAAACGCTGCTTTTAGATGAATCAATCAATATATTATAAAACTCCACATATGTTTCGACTTATTAGGCCTTTATCAAGAATATTACATTACAAGAGTATTACACTATGTAATACTCTTGATAAAGGCCTAATAAGCCGAAACATATGGAAAGAATTTATAATACAGGGTGTAATCAGTTTCATGTCATTAAAAAAAACTGGTAATGGGGACCGACTAGACAAACAAAAAAACCTTTATGACTTTTCCCTCTAGGGGCACTTTGAAAAAACTGACCTAGGTCAAGATTTTAAATATTTTTTTAATTTTTTTAAATATTAATGTAGAAAATAATTGAGAACCACTGCTTTTCTTAGTCAATGGACTTGTAGTTCTCAATTATATAACTTGTCATAAAAAAGTGCAAAAGCCTTGGATCATCGACCGCCTTTGATGGACCGCCTCAACCGAACTGAGGCAATCATAAAGAGGTAAATAATTCGTTATCTTTTCCTGCACAACTGCAAGCAAATAATGGTCGTAGAAGTTTAAACAGAGCATTTCTTTACATGTGTGTCTTTTAATTTGGAGCAAAATATTGGATTAATGTTTATAATTTAGAATATTTGAATGTGATTTATCAACGTTTGTAACATAAATGAGTGTCCTGGGTTAAAAGCTTACCACCTAAGTAAATTATTCGAAAACTGCATCTGCATCAATACACAGTTCGGTACGTCGAATTAAGGACATACGTACTCCGTTCGACACTAAACAATAAACTATCAATTAACGTTGTCAATAAAGAAAAATAAAAGAAAAACTTGCTCCAAAATCCAAAACGGAATACAAAAAGAACGCACAAGTAAGTTGTGTCTGTACGTAATCAAGAATTTAACGACTTGAACGGCAAAGTCGATAAAATAAATCTTCACTATAAATACACAGCGACCCGAAATTCAAAAATAACAAAAACAACGAACGGCGGGTTGGACGTGTGTACATAACGAAACACCCACAGTAACTAATATATTGCACAAGGGAGAGTCAGAGTATAATTTTCTTCAGATCAGATCTACTGAACACTCAGAAAACGTCGACGTCTTTCGTCTTATTTACCGCACCGCTAAAGACCGCCGACATTTTATAGCTATCTACACAAATATTGAGTATCATAGGCAAAGACACGCGCGACGATCTAAACCTACCTCAATATTCCAGCAGTTCTCAAAAGATTTTATTGAACATTTGCGAAATTTTTGTTTATTTTTTTTTTCTCCAAAACTATGAGCTTTAGATCCCATGTTATATAAGGTTTTTTTGTTTGTCTTGTCGTTCCCTACCACCAGTTTTTTTAATGACAGGAAACTAATTACACCCTGTATATTGATTGATTCATCTAAAAGTAGCGTTTAATATATAATTAGCAATGACTTATTTCAACAAAGAGAAAAAAATCATTTTTTTTATGGTTACTAAACTTGCACTCCATCACGTGGACGTGGAAGTAACATCTCTGAACTAAGTCCAAGACAAATAGGTAGTAGTAGTAATAATAATATCGTCTTACGTGCTTCCACCCTTTAGGAAACCACCCTTTAAAATCCGTGGGTTCAAAAATTATAACAAGATAAATAAGACACAAACACATTTTATTGAATAACTTCACAGTACTTTTATTAACTAAAATACACGTTAATTGTCTAAAATGACCTTTCACAATGTTTATTACTTAATATATTCACTCTACTGTTTACTTTGTACCACTTCTGATTTTCTAACATTAATTGATAAAAGGACTTCCTTCCTGCATGTTTGCATTGGCTTATATACTCTACAAACTGCCTCTAGAACCATCCAGCAAAGTCCAGAACCTTCGCGTGCGGAAATCCAGAAAAATTTAGAAATATCGCTCCTCTTCTATAAGTTTCTTGAAAAGGTACGGAATTTTTGCATAATTTTTAATATTCGGTGTTTTTGCATTTAACTAGCAAAATATCACAAAGTAAAAGAATGCATAGAACATGAGTTATTCCGTGACTGATTGCCTATAAAAATAATCTAATGCAATTTTGTTTTATGATACCGATTCGCGAGGAATTGCATAGGCCCAAACCCAAACCTAAAAGTTACATTTGGGTAACTACGCGTGTTGTTAAAAATATATTGTCAATTGTTTTATTAAACTTTAGCTGTATTTATATACAGCTAAAGTTTAAGGCTTGAAATGTTCTACAAAAACCAAATATACGGCCAATTTTGTAATAATAAGTAAATTTTATAAAATGTGGAAAGCGCAAACAAACTTTAAGAAACAATAAAATGTACTATATACTAATATTTACATTATTTGCTCTGAATCCAGGCCCAGCGAGAGGGAGGGGGGGGATTTCCTACGCACGCCTCTTTTAGGGGCTCGCGCCCAATTATCAATATTTTAATGCCGTTATGAAGCCTTACATGGATTTAAAGGGCTAGAAAAATACAATGACCTTGAAACCGAACCCCCCTGCGGCTCGCCACCTATATTAACAAGTATTGGGGCCCGGAAAAACCTCATGTTCCGGGGTCTGCTCTGGCTCTCGACGGCCCTGTCTGAACCTACAAGGTGTGTTGTTAAGTACCCTGCATTTATAAATAAAATTTACAACAGGGACATAAAATTTTACAAATGCAAGCAATTCAAAGCTGCACAAAACCGATACCTGTTAATTTTAACCTCTCGGGCCAGGAAAGTCGCAACTTCTTTTCGAATTAATGTTTACAATCATAAAGGAGATTAATTACGAAGAAACCAAGCGCTTTACAATAAATGTTTGAGCTGGTTATGTGTGGAGAATAACCACCGCATTACTAGTAGTGGATTAGAAAATTAATTTGCACAACCGGCAGCCAATATTCATTAAAAGTTCCGTACTTACAGCTTGTCCAGATAGATCAAAACCCTTCACAAATTTATTAAAACAGAATAACAAATAATCTTATAAGCAGTTATATTCAGATACAAGGATAACTTATGCAAACTGGTAAAATTCACCAAGCCATTTACAACTTGTTTTAAAGAAGGTCTTAACAAATAAAATATTTCTTCGAATCTCCTCACTGTCTAAAAATTACATAAGTTTCTAAATTCTCAACTGAAATTTTCTGAACCTTCTTCTCGAAGAAAGTTGTTCACAGGCCCGACGAGAGGGGGGGGATCGAGGGTGTTTTCGACCGAGACAGATATTCAATTTTGAGGAATATCGCCTCCCCGCTTATCAAAAATATTGACTGAGATAAATATTCAATTCTAAGGAGTGTTACCCCTCCATTCTTCAAAATTTCGATCGAGAAAAATATTCAATTCTAAGGAATACTTCCCCCCGCTCTTCGAATTTTTATAGAGATAAATAAACTGCTGGCCACTCGAACTTACACATAGAGACTTTTAGGCAAAATTTAAAGTTCAATATTTTCAACAGGAATGCAAATTTTTGAACGCGGCTTGCAAATTTTAAGAGCTAGTTTTTTTCGGATTAAGCTGCATGACGTATATTTATCGTAGGACCATAAGTTTATTATATACGGGATGATCAATGAAGTCATGCAAAAAATCAAAAAGTTTGTATGAGTGAAATTTCCGCAAAAAATTTTTTTGGTCGTTGCAATATGGTTCCTTACTAAGGTAACATCAATATCTCTAGACGGTTTTGTCAGTTTTTGGATTAAGGCCCTTAGGCCTTGTACACACTACTCAACATAAAATTTGGATACCGAAATCTTTAAAATGCTATAACTTGACATTGGATTGACGGTTCTTGATGATTTTTGCGGATTTGGAATCCTTATTTCACGTAGATTTTCTATGGTCTAAGCATTTTATTTGAGGGTTGAAATTTACACATTATACCGGGTCGATAATAAACAAAAACGTAGGGTACGACGCGCTCTAAAGTTTGGCATTATTTAAGTTTTTGTAAAAATAAATTCTCACCTCAAGTTGTTTTTATTTAATGTTCTTCTCACTGTTCTGTCCGAAACTCACACCCCAGTTTGTTGTCTCAAAGAATCATTCAGTTTTACAGAGTTCTTTGTCCACCCCCATGCCCATAATTATGATCGGGTGTAATTTCTACGCGACTCGTCAATTTCAAAGTAGGCATTGGAAAAACCAATTTGTTGCTATGGAATTAAAAACTGCTTACATTATTTTAGAAATAATCTGACATATTTCAAAGTTATAATTTTGTAAAGTTTAATTAATATGAGGCGTTTAACCACGGCAGAAAGGGAAAATTGCATTCGACTTCTCAACGAAGGAATGTCAAAACAGCAAGTTGCGCACATTTACAATGTCAGCCGAAAGACAATTTATAATTTGAACCGCCGCGTCGAAACTACTGGTGATCATAATTATGGGCATGGGGGTGGACATACAAAAAAAAATAAACCAAAGAACCGAAAGAATTTTAATGAGAGAAACTATGCGGAATAGAACAAAGAACTCTAGAAAACTAAATGACTCTTTAAGACAACAAACTGGGGTGAGAGTTTCGGACAGAACAGTGAGAAGAACATTAAATAAAAACAACTTGAGGTGAGATTTTTTTTTTTTTAAACATAACATAATGCCAAACATTTTAAATTATAGAGCCCGTCGCAGAGCAAAATGTGTGCGGTTATTACAACGCCATAGAGCGAATAGGCGGGCATGGGCAAATCGGCATGCGAATTGGGGTAATGCCGAGTGGAGCCATTGTTTATTTGCTGACGAAACAAGATTTAATTTGTTTCACTCCGATGGCCGAATGTTAGTTTGGAGAAGGCCAAATCAGCGATATTTGGAGGAAAATATGGCCCCTCAAGGAGCATTTGGTGGCGGAGGTGTTACAGTATGGGGAGGTATCATAAGAAATGGTAAAACCGAGCTATTCATTACCAAGCAAACCAATAATGCTACTGTTTATCAGGAGGAAATTTGGGAACCTATTGCTGTTCCTTTTGCTCGACATTACGGCTCAAAAATTCTGTTGGTGGATGACAACGCTCGATCTCACAGAGCGCGAAGGATCACAGAGTTTTTGCAGGCACAAAACATCAATAGGATGGACTGGCCTGCAAAATCTACGGATCTTAATGTCATCGAACACGTTTGGTCTTATTTAAAACTTAAAGTAAGATCTCTTGATGTACCCCCTGAAACCTTAGAAACGCTCAGTGAGGCCATTCGTGAAGAATGGGAGAATATTTCACAAGATTTTATAAATAATCTTGTGGATACTCTACCAAATCGATGTCGGGAAGTAATATTCCGAGCAGGAGGACCAACAAAATATTAGCTTCTCTTTTTTTAATTAATGTACCTAATTTTAATTAGGTAATTTTAATTCAATTTTAATTTAAGTTTAAATTAAATTAATTTTTAATTTTTTAGTTAAATTTTTTTTCAGTTAAGTATTAAAAATTACCAGAATTAGAATTATAAATTTTTTAAGAATTGACTTTTGGTCGTTGATAAGCAATGTTGTATATTGTAGAATTTAATGTAATAAACTTGTTCTTGTCGCTACGTTTTTGTTTATTATCTACCCGGTATAATGTGTAAATTTCAACCCTCAAATAAAATGCTTAGACCATAGAAAATCTACGTGAAATAAGGATTCCAAATCCGCAAAAATCATCAAGAACCGTCAATCCAATGTCAAGTTATAGCATTTTAAAGATTTCGGTATCCAAATTTTATGTTGAGTAGTGTGTACAAGGCCTAAGGGCCTTAATCCAAAAACTGACAAAACCGTCTAGAGATATTGATGTTACCTTAGTAAGGAACCATATTGCAACGACCAAAAAAAATTTTTGCGGAAATTTCACTCATACAAACTTTTTGATTTTTTGCATGACTTCATTGATCACCCCGTATATAATAAACTTATGGTCCTACGATAAATATACGTCATGCAGCTTAATCCGAAAAAAACTAGCTCTTAAAATTTGCAAGCCGCGTTCAAAAATTTGCATTCCTGTTGAAAATATTGAACTTTAAATTTTGCCTAAAAGTCTCTATGTGTAAGTTTGAGTGGCCAGCAGTGTAGTTTATTATTATGAATGCCACCCCCCGCTCTTTGAAATCTGTATTGAAGATTGGCGGGGGAGTCGTATGTTACAACCCGCCTGGCCCCGATTTTTTCTCGACGGCCCTGGCTGTTCTACACAATGTATAAAAGTAGATATGGAATAATTCGGTCTCCTGTGAATTGTCTTATTTGTCGATTGAGACCCCTGAACAATTTTAGAGAACACCACTGGACGTTTTGTAATGAAATGGAAGGTTATGTGCCTGTAACTTCCTTAAAAGGATTGAGCAGATAAAAACCATGCATATTTGCTTGTCATGTCATGTTCTTGTGATATTGTTTTTAATAGAAATCGTCTATTAACCAAATAATATCCTTTATCGAGAATTACAATCCATAGTTTCTAATTAACTTTTTACGAGTGTTCCTCAGAGGTACTCGTATCAGTATCTGATCAAATATTTAATTGGTTTATGTTTTGTTTCCTTATTGGGACTTAATTACATCCACGCATCAATTAGTTGATTATAGTCGTAAACATCTCGTCTGATTTTTTGCACATGTTTTTTATTTTGAACATAGGGACAAGAAGTTAATGTGGTGTTAAATGTGTAAACAATGTTTCCGCCAGAAAGCACTTGATCATTAAGCCCATGGAATGTCATGTAGAATAAAGCAGTCATGTGTCTTAATACAAGAATGTGGATATATTATTATATTATTTAAAAATGTTTAATCTCTAAAGAACTCTTCCATCTATGCCACTAAACATGATATGCAATGATAGTGATATACAGGGTTGGGCGAATATGTGGAAACACCTGGTTCCTGGCTGAACCTTAACCTAGGAAAGACAGATGGTGGGGACTCGTATAGTTGTCTCCATAAACGCTTACGTATAGATGGGAGAGATAGCAGCTTTTATTTTATTTTTTATTTTTTTATTTTATTAACCCTTCCACAGGTAAATATCTATTTATGGAGGCAGTGCTGGGAAGTGCCCCATCTCACGTTAAAAATTAAGAGCCTTTTATATCGGGTTAAGAGAAGGAGGTCCGAGGGAGTATTTTGTGCACCCTGTATATGATTTTTTTTAAGCAGTCAGTTTTAGTTTCCTTTTTCCAATTAGCCGATTTTACATTCCGGGTATTTTTCTATTTCATTACCTATATACCTTTTCAATTTTACTTTTAAATTTTCTCTATTGGTAATAACTAAAAATTAATACATGAACAATTAACAAACAAATTAATAAACAAACAAACAAATAAAATTAATAATCTAGACTAGACTAATAAACTGGGTTGTTAATAAACTAAGTTATTATATTAAATTAATAAATTAAATTAATACAGCTTAGCTTTTTAGTTGCTTGTCTATCCTCTAATTTCTTTATTTACACTTCACTTCGCATGTATATATCTGCATCTTCTCAAAATTCAAATTCTGTTACATGAACCAACATTTTCTTATGCAAAGAATCGCATTACTGAATACCAGCACGGTTTCTTCAAGGGACGATCTACATCAACTAATTTCTGTTGTATAACTCAATATATATCTAATGCTATCGACACTAACTCACAGGTTGACGTAATTTACACAGACTTTACTAAAGCATTTGACAGACTAGATCACAGTATTTCATGTTCTAAATTTCAAAAATTTGGCTTCTCAAGAAATTTGTTGTTATTTTTCAAATCATATCTTGAAAATAGACATCACCATGTTGAATACCGTGGACAACGATCGGCGAAATTCGTATCTACCTCCGGTGTACCTCAAGGCTCTGTTTTGGGCCCACTATTCTTCAACATTTTCATGAATGACATTGCAGAGGAATTGAGTGTCAATTGTCTTTTATACGCAGATGATATGAAGTTATACAATAAAGCAAATGATGTGAGTGACTGTGTGGTATTGCAAAGTGCCCTTGATAAAATTAACGAATGGTGTAATGTAAACAAATTACAGTTGAGTATAAGAAAGTGTAATGTCCTAACTTTTAAATGTTTGTTTTGATGTTTTCTTTACTCTTTACTAATAAACACCAATATGTAGAATTTAATTACCATATAGAAGATTCAATACTTACACGTCCATCAACATTCCGCAACCTAGGTGTAACATTTGACACCAAATTATCATTTAATTGCCATATTAATACCATCACTAATGAAAGTTTCAGAACGCTAGGATTCATAATACGATGTTCTCGCGATTTTAACGACGTTGACACACTGAAACTACTATATCAATCGTTTGTTCCATCCAAATTGGAATACTCGTCAATTATTTGGTCGCCCCATTATAACACACATATACAGAGCATAGAGATAATTCAGAGGCGTTTTTTAAAGACTGAGTCATAAGAAAGATGGTGTCTATCCTGCTATTGGTTTTCCTCAGACTGAACTGTTAAAGATTCTCACTCTCGAGTCTGAAGACTCGTAGAACTATTTCACAGCAAATTTTTCTTTTTAAAATAATATATAATATAACTGATTGCGGCGCTATCTTAAACTTACTAAATTTTCGAACTCCTAGACCTGGTTCTAGGCATTGTTCTATTTGCCGACTCCCCGAACTAACGTCCAGAAATTTTCGCCGCTATACAAAATGTGTGAGAATTATAATAATCTACAAGATCAGTTTGATATATTTCACTGCAATGTAGCTGCGATAAAAAGATTAAGTGCATATCTAATTTGATATTGATTTGATTTGATAAACATAATTAATTTATTGAATTTACTTATGTCGATGTTTTCCTTCAAGATTAAGGTTGATTTAAGCATTGTATATTTTGGCCATAAACTTGCAATTAGGCCTCTTTCTGCAATATTCGAGAAATATGTCAATAGCATCGAATCTGAGTAGCACGTTACTTGTTTTCCATAGCACCATGAAATAAATTCGGCATAAGTTTTCTCATACAATTTTCGGCTTTTTTCTGGCAGTATACTTAATGATGCTACATTTGCAGTTTCTGCCACTTCAGACAGGCTTAATGTAAATCTTCTTCGTCAATATCCATTTATTCAACGTTTTACAACACCGACTTCAAGTGACAAGCTTCACAGTGACAGATATTGGTGACACGGCGCGGCGTCTGGATTTAAGAATTTAATTTCATGTATGTTAGGTGTCTATACTAAAGTCGTTTATTAATAACGAAATCATGCATTAATAGGGTCATTAATAAACAATTTTGTATAGATTAATCTAACTCTTTAATACACTGTCGACGGAAAAAGCCCTTAAATGTTGCTTCAAACAAACCTTGAGTTTCGAACCAATACCGACTGTCAAAGAAGCACTATTGTGTTGTGGATGTATGCCAATATCTGAACAAATAAGACTATTATAATCTTTTAGATATAGATCATTGCTTTCATAAGATTCAATTATGCAGACATACCAAGCGCGGGTAAGGCAAATAGGTGCATTTATAATTAAATTTAATAACACGTATAATGCTACCTGCCTACCCGTAGGGCAACTAAAATCCAAAAAAGTGGCTTTGTTTTGTTGGCATACGTTAACTGTAACACATAATCGTCTGAAAAATTTGCATGCCATTTGAATATTAATCTTTACAACATAATCTCTTCTCTCGGTGATTTTTTATTTGGAATGCTTGCGAAAGGTTTATATCTTTTAACGAAAGGTATAATAATAGGTCTATATTATTCGTTGAAGGTAAATATCCACACTTTTTCATTTTTTCTTTTTGTGATTCTTCACCGCATATGAAAAAAGAAACATTAAAAATGCCCTATTAACATTAGTCAATATTTCATTATCCACATTGCAAGATTAATTCTCTGTTATAAAGCCTATTTGAAAATGAAAAGAGTAATAAGAGGGCTTTATACATGCAAATCATACAAAAACATAGTCAGTGTCCTTGTTAGTAATTTATCTCTGTTATTTATTACACCGGGTGAGTCACGAATTGCGCTCGCCCCGATATTTCCTAAAATATTTGGAATAGAAAATTGAAATTTGGAGGCCTTATTACACGACTAAAATGCCATCTTTTCAATAAAAAATCAAGTTTGGTGCACATCCGGTTTGACCGGAAATGCCCACAACTTTCGATTTTTAAATGGAACACCCTATATATTTTTACATTTTTGGAATCTAGAGGAAATTTTTAATACAATACATCCATTTTGGTCACTTTTTGATAAACATTAAAAATTTTATTAAAAAATCTATTTCTGAATCCAGAGTGCTGTGGTGCCCAAAATATATTTTAGTTTGTGTGCTACGTTACTATAAAAATAAAAAGAGCAACAATATGATTGCATTACTTAATTCTCTAGAGGCGTTTAAAATTTTTAAATGTGATTTTTACCCACTAACTCGGTTTTTTTAAATGGGAATTTAATCGTTCACCAACATTTTTAAATACCTCATTTTCATACGAATCTAATGATACCAAAATTTTGAAAATCCGCTCAGAAATATTTGAGATTTCAGCCAAAATACAATGCACCCAAGCTTTTAGAAACATGCGGCTAATAGATAATAGATTAGTGGGCTTTGGAAACATTTTTGTGTAAATCTGGTAACCTAATAACATTGGAAAAATCATAGTAGCCATTGAATGTAATGAAACAATATCAGCTGTCAGACAGATACAAAATAAACCGTTGCGGAAATCTCTTTGAGTAAAAATTAAAGAAAATGAATAATTTTAGTAGAAATGAACAGGTCGATATGTTACTGATATATGGAGAGCGTCTCAAAATTCAACTGCAGCTACAGAACTGTATCAGCAGCGATATCCCAACAGACGTCATCCAAGCAGACACTTGTTTGCCAGAGAGGAACAAGAATTAAGAAACGAATCCAATCAACAGGATGACCATCAAACATTTATTGTAAGTGAAGACAAAGAAATTGAAGTATTAGGATTTGTGATGGTACACCCAACAACATCAACAAGGGAATTGTCAATGGAATGCGACATTAGTCAGTCTTCGGTTTGCAGAATTTTAAAGAAACATAAGTTTCGGTCTTATAAAGACCAAATACACCAACATCTTTATGGAGATGATAAAGACAGGAGGCTAGTATATTGCAACTGGTTCTTAAATGCAGTACAACAAAACCCAGGTTTTCCTTTTCATATTTTATATTCAGATGAAAGTAGATTTACGAACCAAGGTATGTTTAACAGAAATAATACTAGGTACTGGGCTCAAGAAAATCCGAGGTTGGTAGGGCGGGGGAATATTCAGGAAAGATTTGGGTTTAACTGTTGGCTTGGAGTACTCGGAGATCGAATAACTGGACCCATATTTTTTGATGGAACACTTACTGGCGAACGATATTTATTCTTTTTACAAAACCAGACAGCAGAATTTCTTGACTTACCTCCTCTTGCCTATTTACAAAATCTGTTTTTCCAACAAGATGGTGCTCCCCCACATAATTCCAGAAGAGTGATGGAATATTTAAACAACTTGCATGGTGAACGCCTTATCGCAAATCAAGGTCATATCAGGTGGCCTCCTAGGTCACCTGACTTAACACCCCTCGACTATTATGTATGGGTCACTCTCAATAATAAAATTTATAAAACTTCTTCAAATACCCGTGAAGAGCTGCAAAATAAAGTTGTACGGGCTCTTAATGAAATAACGCCGGCTGAATTGCGTAGAGACATTCAAGCAACTGTACGCAGAGCCGAATTATGTATAGAAAAAAATGGTGGACATTTTGAACAATATCTATAAATGTCAATTTATGGTTTAATTGTATTAATTATTTTAAAGATACCTACTGTTACCTAGTTTAAGTTTAATTGTTCAGACGGAATTGATTTTTATTTATTTATAGGCCCGATATTTATGTTCATTTAAATAAAACTCTGAAAACCGAACTGATGTCGCATTCTATTGCAAATGTCCTTGTGGATGTAATTGTGTTTACCTCCACATACCTATGCTAAACTTAATTGTAACGTTCTTTGCCCTCACAATTATTAAATGTTTGATAGCTCAAGATTGCCTATAACTACACGAGTCTGTCTGACAGCTGATATTGTTTTATTACATTCAATGGCTACTATGATTTTTCCAATGTTATTAGGTTACCAGATTGACACAGAAATGTGCCATTTTAGTTTCCAAAGCCCACTAATCTATTATCTATTAGCCGCATGTTTCTAAAAGCTTGGGTGCATTGTATTTTGGCTGAAATCTCAAATATTTCTGAGCGGATTTTCAAAATTTTGGTATCATTAGATTCGTATGAAAATGAGGTATTTAAAAATGTTGGTGAACGATTAAATTCCCATTTAAAAAAACCGAGTTAGTGGGTAAAAATCACATTTAAAAATTTTAAACGCCTCTAGAGAATTAAGTAATGCAATCATATTGCTCTTTTTATTTTTATAGTAACGTAGCACACAACTAAAATATATTTTGGGCACCACAGCACTCTGGATTCAGAAATAGATTTTTTAATAAAATTTTTAATGTTTATCAAAAAGTTACCAAAATGGATGTATTGTATTCAAGATTTCCTCTAGATTCCAAAAATGTAAAAATATATAGGGTGTTCCATTTAAAAATCGAAAGTTGTGGGCATTTGCGGCCAAACCGGATGTGCACCAAACTTGATTTTTTATTGAAAAGATGGCATTTTAGTCGTGTAATAAGGCCTCCAAATTTCAATTTTCTATTCCAAATATTTTAGGAAATATCGGGGCGAGCGCAATTCGTGACTCACCCGGTATTATATTGGTGAGCTCTAGTGTAAAGAAAGTTTATTATACACTGGGTGAGTTTTTTAACCTATAACGTTCAAATATCTCGAGTAATAAGCACGCTACGAAAACATTTTTCAAACAAAAGTTGTAGAATTAGATGGGAGCAATTCGGCGATACCTAGTAGTCGATTCGATTACATTCACATAGATGTAGTAGGACCTTTATTCTTACTATGGTCGAACTCTTCACTAGACGGCCAGAAGCATTTCCTTTTTCAGATATCACTGCGGAAAATGTTACGAGTACTTTATATCAAAATTTTGTTTGTCGTTTTGGTGTACCATTAACTGTCACAACTGATCAGGGGTACAGTTTAAATCCAAATTATTCAAAGAGTTTGCAAAAGTTTTAGGGTGTTCATAGGAGGATCCGTACCACCACATAACAGCATTTCCACTCTCAGAGTAATGGTATGGTGGAACGATTCCACAGGACCCTTAAATCTGCATTAACAGCTAGGACTAACACTACACATTGGGTAGATGAATTTGATATAGTATTATTAGCTTATTTGCCGAACTTATTTATGGTCAGACTTTGCGACTAGCAGGTGAACTTTTTAGGAAATCTCCTGATATGCCTTATTTTCTTGATAAATTGCGCACATATTTTGCGTATTTAAACTTCGTTTCTCCTGTTTCTCACGTTAAATACAAATCGTTTGCTAGTTCTGACGTTTTAACATGCGATTTTGCTTTGGTTCGCAAAGAACGTATTAGATCTACTTTTTGCATTTTCCTGCGAAGGCCCTTTTAAGGTGTTGTCTCGTACGGATAAATTAGTTACCTTTGTGAAAGGAACTAAAATATTATCTGTCAATATTGACAGAGTGTAACCCGCGTTCATGTTGGATGACAAGTGTGATATCATCCCGCCGCCCAAAAGAGTTCTATTCGCCATCGACAATTTTACAAATTCATTGACTCCTTTATCTTTTAACGGGGGAGGGTGTGCGGCAGATGACTGGCCATAAAATTTAAGTTTCCTTATTATGTAACTAAGGCAAAAAGAAAAAAAGGTTATTATTATTTTGATATATAAAAATTTATATTAAACATTTAATCTATTAGAGAACAGATCTTATGGAATTCCTTTGGAATATTTATTTATTAAAGGGGATACTAGAGATATAATAACCCTATAATACTCTTATTTTATTTCGATAAATCAAGCCGTTCTCTAGCAAGTTGTGTCTAAAATACAAGGTGCATTTACATTTTATTAATAAATTCTTTTACACATAATAGTAAGGGGTCCAAAGCATTAAAAATTGAAATGACCCATTCCAACAAGGTAAATAAGTTTTGAGCTCGCATATCGAAAGAGGGTCCTAATGGGCATCAGAAACGGCTTGTTGGACTTTTATTGAGGATTGCACAACTTCTCCACAAGAAAAAAAGATGGCGGAATGTTATTTCAAGAATTCGTGTTTTTAAACGTATACCTCTCGCTAGAAACTTAACTACATGCGATATTGATCTGGTTTTTTTTCTATACATACTACTGACATGAGCGCATATGTCTGTACTAGTAGAGTTTCAAAATCACTTACGGTTTTTTTCTAATTAAATCCTAAATCACAGGAACGAAATTTGTGTGTTTGAAATTTCGACGTGCGGATAACTACATTAAATGTTTAATTTTCTTATATATTATATGCGAATGAAATATGGTCTAAAGATCAACAAAGTTTTTGCAAAAAAAATTAACTCGATATCTCATACAGTTTTCGAGTTACAGATTTTTTAATTCGATCGTAATAATATCTTGTTATGATAACGCGCAATGTGACAGCTGCGGCAGGATTCGGTCTGTGTAATGGTCCTTATTACTACTGAGAAGTTCGCAAAATCACCGACAGAGGGTAGGGACACTGGAACGGCGGGAACGCGTTGTCCATATACATCTCGTGTAAACATCTACAGGTTAAATTTAAAATTAAAGAAAACCGCAATCAAGAAGAGCAACATTTTGTAATGAAGTTGATTTGTTAAATTTTAATAATGCTGTATCAATGAAAGTAGAGCATTTTTAGCATTGTTGTAATATATTTAAGAAATATCTGCAAAATACAATGGGCTCGGATTAATGGCGCATGACATATAGCCATCTCTATCTTAACACAAGTGCCTCTGTCTCGCTTCAACAAACAGATTTGTTTATGTTGATTGGAACGTAACCTAACAAAGTGGTTTGTGGTGATCACTGGCAATTTTACGAAGTTTTCTGTTTTTATAAATATAAAATGCCTAAACATTGTTGTTATGGTGTATGTAAAACGGACAATAGATATCCTAAAAGAAGGTGTACTTTTTATAAGATTCCCGAAACCGTGGATTATCTACAAAAATGTAAACGGTGGATTTCAGCATGCAAGAGGGAATGTTTTGGCATACAAAATGTAAATAATAATACTTTCATTAATTAAGTGTTTCTTTAAACCTCCCACAGGTAAATTTCGGCAAGCTAGCCATCGCTTTAGGTCACTAACAGTATGATCGTCGAGGTTAGAATATTTTAAAGTAGCTCCTGGTACGTCGTTTTCGTCCAAAATGTCCATTTTGATATCATGATTTTTTATTATCAAAATTATATAAACATTGACTTTTGTAGTAGGTCGATGATATAAAATAAATACAAGAGGTTAAAATTTCTGACAGATGTCTTGACGTCTGCAGTCATAGTTCTACTGATTACGCGCCGGCGTACTCTTTAGTTTGTTTGATAAAACAACACTTATTTACTTGTTTATTTGTAACAACTGTATATACACATCATAAAGGTTGTGTAGATATAGACAATCCTTAGTTTATCTCCTGTCAACTCATTTTTTAAAAGAAACCTAAAATAAAGTAAGTAACTTTAATATTTTAAATTTTAACACGTCGTGCTCCAATGTAAATCTTATTAGAATCAAGTTCGCGCCTCTTTTGTTGTCCCTATTACTAGTAGTGTCACCTGGTGAATATTATTTTAGTTGAGTAGTAATAAGTACCATTGTGGATAGACATTAGTCTAATAACTACCTATTACTCTTAATCAGTAGGTCACCAATTGTCTGAAAATTAGACAATCATTTGTGTGTTATGTTACAACTACGTGATTTTAAAATAGAGTCTGTTAAAATATAGATGCAGAAATAATGGTTTAATGATTACTGAAAAAAGGAAACTTTGAAGTACGTCCAATTTGCTTAGAAAATTTTCAGTTACGTCATTTTGGCTTAGAAGGACTGTATATATCGAAAGGTGCAAATACAGTATGAAATCGTCAATAAATTATATATATTTGATATTAAAAATTAAAAATTGTCCAAAATTTCATATTTAAGAAAATGTATGGTATGACTTAAAAACCCATCAGAATTATATGAATTCGCCATAACAGACACGATTCTTATTCTAAACTGGAATTACTTTATAAATAGTAACAAATATAAAGCGAATAATCTAAAATACATTTAGAATGTTGGTGTAAATAATGACATACCTACGTTGCCCAATAATGTGAACTTGCAATCATGAAGAAGGGAACCAATAATATTTGCGCAAGGTATGTTTAATTTTTGCAAACTAGAAAACCTACAAAAATTGTGTGGGTACATGACAACAAAGGGTATCTTAAGATACTCACGAAATCAGTAAATAATTAAGTGAAAAATATGAAGAAAAAAATATTGTAAAAACGTTATTGGCAGTCGGTGTATTGTGTGACCTGTCAGTTATCCTTTCCGAAGAGGATAAATGAGCAGTTATTGTTGCCTTAAAATGAACACGCCAACTATATATTTTGATTAATTTTGGAGATAACTGCGATGCAATTGATGATCGTGTAATTTAAGATGCTCGTAAGTCCTATGTGAATCTATCCATACAGATTCACATAGGACTTACGGATTAAGGATTTAAATTCACTACGGCCATCTGTAGTGAATTTAAATCTTTAGATTTGCTAAGGCAGTATTTATTTTTCCTTAAGGTTATTGGACTTACGTTAACTACGTCCGCGTCCTACACAAGACACTTCCTTACTGCATTTAAAACGAGCATTACAGGGGACGGTAGTCCAGTGGTTCAGTGTACTTAGCTTAGCTAGCAACTGAAGAACCTAGCGAAGTAGGTTAAAACCCTGCTCACTGCGAAATACTTTTAATTGTAAAAATTATCCACAAAAAGTGGTTTAGACCCTTACCCAACACAAAATCCTGATTTATAACAAATTTTCTCGACTTGAGAAGCAGTTAACAAAGCACATAAAATTTTAGTGTCCAAGCGATTTTCCGATCTCCTTCCCAATTTAGCCTTTCCTAACAATTGTTTTAAGGGCAGAAATAATACAGAGCAGTTTTTAGCAGACAGTGCTCCTTAATAGTAATGCCTATGTAGTGGTTTGTCAATGCTTACTGAGCTGTATATACTTATTATGCACTATTATTATTATTTTTATTACTTATGTATATATTACAAGTTTTGTGTACGTTTTTATGTTTTCATATTTGTAAAATGCTATATCATTTGTACCACAATAATGATATACATACAACACCTTCATAATTAATAGATCGAGTAAATCATCGGCCAAATGAGTTTCTTTTTACCTGTTAATATTTTTGCAAAATTGTAAAAATGTAAATAATAGCACAATTTCAAAAATGTATTGGCTTACTATCTTAATGCATTATACTTAGCCAGAAAACAGCCGCATGCTACAGGAATACCACGAATCTAATTATGGTTTATTTTAAAAAGTCGTTCACTCAAAAACTGTATAAGATATCGAGCTAATTTTTTTTGCAAAAATTCTGTTGATCTTTAGACCATATTTCAATCGTATTATAGTATATAAAAAAATTGAATATTTAATATAGTTGCCCGCACGTCGAAATTTCAAACACACAAATTTCGTTACTGTGATTTAGGATTTATTTAGAAAAACACCGTAAGCGAGTTTGAAATTTAAATAGTACAGATAGATGCGCTCATGTCAGTAGTATATAAATTAAAAAAAATCAAATCAATATCGCATGTGGTTCACTCTCTAGCGAGAGGTATACGTTAAAAAACACGAATTCTTGAAATAACATTTCGCCGTCTTTTTTTTGTGGAGAAGTTGTGCAATCGTCAACAAAAGTCCAACAAGCCATTTCTGATGCCCATTAGGACCCTCTTTCGGTATCCGAGCTCAAAAATTATTTACCTTGCTGGAATGGGTTACTTGGCGATTTAGACGGCTTTCGAAGGCGTGGACCCTCTACTATAAAGAATGCATATTTCCATTTAAATTTTTTGTATTGTCTAACTTAAAATAAGCCGTTTTTCTTTCAATGATCAGGTTTAATTCGGTTTGTTTTTACAAAAACTTGATTTAAAATCATAATTTAAAAAAATCTATTGATTTCATTCAGGATATCACGACTTAAATCAACGGGTTCAAATCGTTGCAACCTTATATCGACGTAAGAATGTCTTGATTTCACTGCAAGCAAGAGATTGCTCAGGACGTTCTTTCCTATTAATACTCTTAAATAAGGACGGAATAGCATTACCAAATACGAACGCAAAAAAGTTGAAAATCAACCGAGATTATATGGGTACCAAGGATGCGGTCAATCAGGAAATAATCCGGGTATCTTGTCTCCTGTAAGTACCTAACGCCGTTACTGATCATTTTCTCGCTATGGGAGCTTAATGGGAAGCAGATGGGTACATGGCGTACTTAATTAATCCTATATGGTATATACATACGTCATAACGAGGCTCGAACCAAGTTAAGAATCATTTTCTAACAAATTACACTTTACATTTATTAGGTCTGTTAGGTTAATCAGGCATCAGGATGGCTCTTTAAGAGTGGTATGCGTCTAAAAATCAGAAATAAATTACTCTCAACGCCGCCCCGTCCGCGACAAATTATAATTAGACCATTGCAGTTACGAAATTTGTACAGGCGAAAATAGAAGAAAACATATCAATCTAGGTTTGTATCTTTTTAATATTTTGAGAAAAAATGGTATTAATTAATAAGATTTATTTAATTAGCCGCAAATTGCTGATTTTTTAAAAAATATTTAAAATCAAAATATGAGAAAAAGGACTCGATACAAACCTTCATTCATGTTTTCTGTGTATCGTACTATTTTTATTTTCCAAAAAACATAATACTTTTTGCAAAAACATGTATAGCACGGAACCGTGCAAAGGCACATTTGCAACAAATGTTACACTGATACGAGCTCCCTCTGGATTTATTATTGTTTAACCTCCGCCCTTCACCCAGAATTATTTTATGAATGAGAAAATATAACGAGGGAACGAAATAAGAAATTAAACCAAATCATTTCTAATAACACGGACGCCCAATAAATACCAAATTCCATTAATTTACTATTATACTTAACAGGTACTCTACTCTTTGATTATACTACAAGTACGGAATTATAACAATATAGTAACTAGTTATATGTAGCCACCTATGCACTAACAATATATAATGTGTAATTGTGTTTCAATTCTTCTTTATAAAATGGTGGTATGTCGGTAAATTGAAAACATTTATTGGACAATACAATTGATACTAAATTTAAGATGTGTTCTTGTCGTAAACACATGAATATAGAATATAAGGGCGATGCGATTTGCAATGAAAGGAGTTAGAAACACAAAAGTAAAGCGCACATTTTCCCATTTTCTCATCAAGTCACACGCATCAGTTTGTTGCATTAGACCAAGTAACAGGATTTTTTTCATAATAACTTTTATTTCTGGGAAAAATAGAAAGAAATGTTTGGGATAAAAACTGTCGGCAGTAAAGTTATCTATCGATCTGTCAAAATAATGAAATCTAGGCTCAAAATGTAAAAAGAAACAGACAACTTACTCCTTTAAACCCGAAAATATTTTCCAGAAAAAAGCAACTTCGTGAAAATTTAACAAATCAGAGCTAAACGTATTGTGGACCGATGTTGAAAATATTTTCTTGTTGAGATCGCGCACCAATGTAGACGTTCTAAGACTCAAGTTACAGGTTTTTATCTCTGCTTTAAAAATTTGGAGAGAAAACATTTTTGAATACAAATTTTAGCCATCTTTTTTACTTTCAAAATTTTGCAAATTTTTAGAATCGCTCTGACATTCGTATTTTAAAAAAATGCACTATTAAATTTCATTGATACAAATAATTGAGGCTTTGGATTTTTAAAATCTAACCAGTAAAACCAGAGATATCCATATTTTTGAGAAATAACCTACTATGTCTAAAGTTATTAATGATATTTTGATGCGGGGTTTAGTTTAAAACATCCATCATTAAACTTTTGTCTACTATAAAAGCAAATTTGTAAGTTCTCCCCATCCATATATTTTTTAAGAAAATATGAATAATAATTCGTAAAACTAAGTGTACACCAGGCAAGTTATTTTATATAATATGTGCTAATATGTGATATGTGCTAAGTATATAACACTAGTTCCTTGGTCAAATCGAGACTGCTACTCCTAGAAAGTAAAATTTCAAATAAAGGGTTGCCTCTATCCTTAATCTTTATTTATTCTCGATATATTTACTTGTTACTGACTTCGAAAAATTGGCATTTGCTTACTACATTTACGTCTGCAAATTTCAGGTTATGGTTGTAAAGAAATTCTTATTTTATACTATATACTATCAAAACAGTACCTGAGAGGTCAACCACTTGCAGAAATTACACGAACTGCCGAGACTGCCTTGCCTGCGGCGCCTGCGTAACTCCAACCAGCCGCACTTGCGGGGCTTTCAATTATATGACCGCCACTGCCATGGCTGCCGACAGCCTGCCTAAAATTCGGAGAACGAGTGCCGACGGTGGTTTACCTCTCGATAGACAACTAGTGAATTTCATAATGATCCGTCGAATAGTTTAATGCTTATGAATAATTACTTATCACTGATTTTCTGCGAATCATTTCTCTTATTCTCAGCGTCAATTGGATGTATAACAATAATAATTAAAATTATTTTTTTGTTTAACTTGCCATAATTCAAAAAACGAAAACATTAATGGATCTCAATTTTACTATGTCATCACTACATATTTATTAATGAACTGTGGTAATATGAAGGTCAAATTTTAATAATTGTAAAAAATACGTTTTTTTTTTCAAAAACCATGTCGATAAAATGTGAGTATTTGCAAGGATCAGTTAACGAATGGAAAACCCTTTAAGTCTATGCTGAGAAGAAATAAAGATGGAGACACCTTTTTTATTTGAAACTTTTTTTCTGTTTAACAGTTTCTAAGAATATCGCGTATAGACAAATTAGACCAATAAATAACTAATACTATACGCATAACACTTATTGGATAAAACAACTTGCGTGGTGTATATTTTTGATTTTAACAATGTTTGCTAATTTTTGTTTATTGGTAAACTACCATTATTTGAGGGAGACTACAAAATAAAAATTCAAGAAGTCCTGAGGAATCCCCTGAGGATCCAAGAGTTTAAATTTTGATTTGTTGAATGATGTGACAGCTAAAGCTTTACACATACGAACACTAAACAACATTAAAATGTTAAGTTTTCCATTTAGTTATAAACAAGAATTAGTACTATAATAACAAACAAGACTGCAGCTACGGACACGTATTTCGGAGTTATTGCTCTTCATATATGGCACATGAGGTACGAAGGTACAAAATAGAGTACCTACAATATACTGTGCTTTCCTGTCTTTGTTGGTCTTGCGTTTAACAATATAACAATATTATTTATGCCATGCTACGCTGATGAGGAGCAATAACTCTGAAACGTGTGTCCGTAGCTGCAATATTGCATACCACTAATTTTTGTTTATAATTTTTATCGGACCTCATCAACTCTTATTCTTTTTATTTAATATTATTATTTCCTTATTGACGATTATTATTAATTAATGCAGATTACTAATTATTGAATATCTTTTCCATTATGCAAAAATATAGATATACTCGTATACTCCATATTACAAATTAAAATTCTAGGGAAGCATAATACCTAGCCGTCTAAATTATAAATACTTTATTTATTGAAGGAATAATATGTTAAAAACGCATTTAGGTTAGAATGATAGGATAGATGTGTCGGGTGTCGGCATAACCTTTGAGCTTTGGCAGGTAGAATTTATATACAATCATGAACTAATTTCGAGCTTATACGTAAGTGGAATCGCGGTCATTCATTTCTATTTACTACTACATAGTACTATAAACACAAAATAATATTTTATCGTTTTTAAAGGACCGCCCACTGGAGTTTCCCTTTCACCTCCCCTGTTGCAAATTTTAGCAGCTTGTCGAGGCATATCTACTCTTAAGTAGTGTTTTTTCTTAATAAATTGGCTGGTTTATGTAATTTATCAATGGGCAAGCATCAGAAAGAAAAAAAGAGGTGGAAGAGGTGACGAGGAGGAGAACGATGGCTCGAGAATCTTCATAGTCCATAAGAAGTGAATGACAAATACTTAATAACTATAGATTTTAGTATTGGTAATACACGCCAGTAAAATGAAATAATGCTGTATATTCTTTAATTCATGCAGTATAAAAATTATATACAGGGTGGCCCAGCACCTTGGAGTTATGAGGGTATTGTAATCAGTATAATCATTTTTTCTCAAAAAACGGGTCGCTTTATTGATGTCAAACAAGAATATTTTTTTTAGAAAATTGTTTAAAGAATTTAAAAATGTGACGTTAATTTTCAAAAATTAATTTGTCAATATTTAGGGGTAAAAAGCTAGGGGTGTTCCACCCCTGCCTTCATAGACAAAATACGAAGGGCGCCATATTTCTGGAATAAAGATACTCATTTTATATGTACACAATCCAAATTTTATTAAAATCGGTAGAACGGTTTGGAAGTAATAGGCAAAAAACCTTCTTGAATATGTAACCTTTAAAGGGATAATAACCGTAGGGAGGCACCCTAAGAAAACAAATTATAGGTATTTTTAGTGTTATTTTGACCCAAACTATACGTTCCCAAAGTATTGCCCCATAGTACCTGTATACAGTCTCTAAATTTGAAAAAGAGTGAGTGGATTGTTAAGTCCAAAAAAGTAAGTGTTCTTTATATCTAATTTTCAATGTAAAACCAGTTTGACCTACAAGATTGGCATCACAATTCTGATTTGTTAACATATAACACCTGACTTTTTCAGATTGTTAGCCTGATAGTATAGAAGCCAGCGTGCAAGTACCTGACACATTTGTAGCAACTAGAGAGACGGTTAATCCTTTGTTTTAGAGCATGGAAGACAACAACAGTGATATAAGAATTTTTCTTAATGGTGGACATTTAATTTATAAATTAAATTAATTACTAAAAAAAAATCACCTTGCTGGCATAAAATGTCGAAGCCCCCACTGACCGACATGTTTGCCTGCCTCTGAACTTCTACCAACTGGGATATATGCCGATCGTATTTTGGTAATTATTAAGTGGTAGGTAATCAATCGATAATTTAGAAATCATATAATAATAATAATAATACTTGTTTGTCATGTCCAGTGACAGCTTGCAAATTTAGAATATATAAAAAAATCGAAGCTCCCGGAATAGCACGTATTAAAAGCCATTTTTTTGTGTGCAGATACTAGCTTCCATGACTGATCAATTGATCTTAAAAACAGAGGGGGGTATAGCGGGTTTCGATTTGTAGCTCAACAGAAACTTTTACGTCTCGTGAATTTTAAAATCGTAGGCATTAAGTACTTTTAATGCACGTTTGACAAATTGAAAGTGATAGATTATTTAAAAAATATGTAAAACTGTGTTGTAATTACCCAGAGGAAGATGTTCCATCTTAAATTCCATTGATAACGTCTTTCAAATTCACTCACGACAGTAGCGAACTGTACACACCGATAGCACGATAAGAAATGCCGAACTCCTCTACCTGTACAGGGCAAATTTGCCTACCTACCACCATAAAACCCTTTGTATTGGGCGCTCTGTAGGCTTCTCTTTCGTGATAAAACTTGTTTGGGAACCTTTTGAGAAGTTGGTAATTTGCAATTTTGGCCAGCTTTTAAGAATTCTAACCCACTGTGCGTTGTCCAGTTATTCTGGTACGAATGTAGGCAAAAATGATCTTTTTAAAACTTTTAGGTCCAGTTTTCTCAAAATTGTGACGTGGTGGCGCGAAACGGCCAACGGCATCGTGTTCAGCACACCAAAGACCTTCGGAACCTATTTGGGTTCAAAAAAAAGAAAAGTGTCTTTTTGCAGGTCTGTGTAATTGCACACTGGCTTATCTACTATTATCTTTGAAATCTGGATAGTTATGTATATTTATAAGTGAATATCCGAGTTGTGATGCCTCCTATGTAAGTCAAACTGGTTATACATTTAAAATTAGACATAAAGAACACTTACGTCATTTTAGACTTAACAATTCGGACATTCTTTTCCAAATGTAGAAATTAAATACAATTTTCTGAATATTTTTACTGTTATTACAATCATATACTAAAAATTTTCTATAGGCTAAACATAAAATGTGTATAGACAATAAAAAAATTAAAAAATCCAACCCCTGTTTGGCTGAGGTACCATCACAGATAGTAACACTTTTTATAGCGTTTATTCTGTAGTTTTGTTTAGATACTATTTATAGCCATAATAATTATAGAGCGAGAGTACCAACCTCGTGATAAATCAGTCAAAACGTTTTTGCTTTCAATGAGAGTATCATCTTCTGCTGGAGAAGATAACTAAATCATCTGCTTCGACGCGTAAATTATAAAGGAAATTTTTTTTCTTTATGACAGAAATATTTACACTTGTTTTCTAAATTAATTTGTACGTGGTATGTAAACTGATATTTTACTTACACTCGACTCCTGTTTCAAGATGAAACTGAATCCTTTTATTAACCTGTGGTGAACAGTGTCGACTGTATAAAACGCTCAACCACCATTTTAACCGATTTGAAAAAATTTTTAAAATGAAAAGGTTCACAATTCTAGCAGGTATGTTTTTTATTTAATGATTACTTTGGCGTAGCATAAGCTATTTCTATCAAATCTGTTGCAAATTATGCATATGTTAAAATTTTCAAATGGGGTATATTGGCCTTAGAAAATTCAAATTATGTATTTTATAGGGTTTTGCTATGTCAATGACTTTTAGTTATTGCTCTTATAGTTCTTCTCATGTATATAGTGGGTTGAAAAAACGTGACAAAAAAGAAACATTAAAGACACCTGCGTTCCGGCTAGTTAGACAAGTGTCGAGGAGAGACAGGGCTCTTTAATTTTTCCTAAACGACCTAAACTATTGACAAATCTAGCGGTGTGCACCTTCTTCTGCCAGTTTGCGTTCACTTCGTTTGTCTGCCAAGACACATATGAATTCGCTCGCCACAGGGAGCCTCTTTTTTATTAACCTTTCCACAGGTAAATATACATTTACGGTGGATGTGCCCTGTCTCGCGGTAAAAAAATCTGTTTATGACGTTTTATGAGAAAGAGGCCCGAGAGAATATATTGCACACCCTGTATATTAGTTTTTTTCTGTAGTAATTACTTTCAAGACCGCTTTCCAATTCCGTGTATTTTCTATTTCATTACCTACATTTAATACCTTTTCAATAAACTAAAAACTAATCAAATAAATACAATTAATAGACTAGACTAGACTTATCTGTTTGTCCCCTTTGTGTTTATGTTGGCAGCTTCCCCCTTTTTTTTTGTAGTATTCGCATACTACTGGCACTCGTTTTCATCCTTCCTAAAACTCAGCTTGTTGTCATTCACTGGAGATTTTATGATATACACATCAGTGGCGGCTCGTGATATTGTCTGCAGAGGAGGCTTGATATTCTGAAAGACAACTGATGTGCAATATGACTACAATTTGTACATTTCCCCACCACCCCTGAGGTATTACAACGGCGCGTTACATTTTTTTGCCGTGGGTTGTTCGCCAGGATACCGATTTACGACTTGAGAGAATAGAACTAATAAAAGAATAGAATGAAAAGTAAATAGAAAATATGATGAGATGAAAATTTCATTCTCATGAAATTCTCGTTTCTACGACTCGAGTATCGGTATCCAAAGGAGTCCTACTATCCCACTTGTAATTAAATTATATAACTTTTAATAAAAATAAAAATAGTTTTGGTAAAAAAATTAAAGTGTTTTTCTACAAACAAAAAATTGTATTCATTATCACTGCCAGGCGTGTAAAATTATAAGTTTTAATAGAAATTAAAATAGTTTTGAGAAAGAAGTTATATAAAAAAAATATAACCGTGGAGAATTATAAAAAATATTTCTTAAAAAAATAAATAACACAAATAAATATTTTTTCTAAAATAACAACTACCTATATTAATCTCTGCTTTAAAGCCTGAATATTTTTATAAATGAGTGGTAACCTGCGATTTTTGGAACTAGCAAAATGGTTGATTATTTCATCATAAAATGAATCGCGTTTCCTCAATTCTGACAAAAAACGTTTTTCTATTGAAATAAGCGATACATTTGAAAGGCGGTCTTGACTCATTTTGTTTCTAGTAAAAATGTTTTTATGCGTTTAAGTGCTGAAAATGATCATTCTACAGAAGCTTACCGGAATTGTCTCAAAAAACAGTGGCGTTATTCAAAAAGTTCTCTAATTTTGGGTCATAAGTTTTTAAAAAATCTACCAGGTCTTTGAAATTTCCTTTATTGCACGATTCTCGTTTTTCGTCACGTCCTCGGAAAGAATTTTCTTGTGAAGATAACTATATAACGGCATCTATTAACCTCTTTAATATTTCCCTATTCTCACGGACCTTTTCGTTAACATTTTCTATTTCTCTCTTATGTGCAGAATCCAAGAAATTTACAATATTTTGTTTACCAAACATTTCGAATTTAATGCAAGATGAAATGTGCTCCTGGGATTTTTCGTGCCTTTCTAAACCTCGCGACAAATTTTGCAAATTATTAAACCCGGCCCTGCCCCAAATTGAGGATTGATCATTAGTAAATAATAAACATCTCCAACAATATAATTTGTTTCTAACTGTTGATGCCGTTAACCACTCGACTTTTTTATAATTGTTATCACAAAACCCTCTGTTTTGTTTACCACTTTTAAAAACTAACGAAAGCATTGCTGGTGTAGGCCTGGCATTTCTTTTAATTCTTACCTTTTCGTCATAAATAAGAGTAGTAAATCCATTTAATAACAAATAATCCACCACGTCTGGACAACAAGACATGTTGTTGGGAATATTTTCACCTAGAGCACTTATTTCTAGCCCGCCTATCAAATGTTTTATGTATTTATACGTCAAGTTGTTCTTACCGGCTAAACGCAACTGTCAGACGTCAGTTCGTTTTCTTTGTGAATCACCCGACTCTTGAATGACCTGTGCACATGCGCTATAAAGAACTGAGATCTGGAGGCTAGCCTCATACTTGGCTATTCCAAGTGTTGCTATTTTACACAGCGCAAAGAAATTCAAGGTCATTCATGTTATAAGTAAATGCTGTAAAGTTGGAAGCTATTTCGTATTAGCCTCCAGCGAACCGCAGTGTTCATTCAGTAAAAGACCGGCCGACCGGGAAATATGCATACAAAGACTATCCGGACTGTAACGTTATAGGTATGTTTGTGGAAAGGAAATGCAAAAATGTTATATATAAACTGAAAATTAATTAATGAATAATAAACAATAAAAAATATTGAAAATTGAGATATACCTAATAGAAATTTCTTAAGATATTGCTTTTGAAGATATGGTGGTTCTTCCAAGGGGAGGCTCAGCCTCCCCTGCCTCCCCTGACGAGCCGCCACTGATACACATTTTATGATGCCAGATGTCCCATTCTCAAGTAGTTTGTATGCGCTTTTGTGACGCTATGTTCAACTAATATAACTTTATCAAATACCAACTATATGAAATATCCACACTCATGCTAATTTATGTCAATCGATGTAGAATTATCCACGGTTTAATTTAACACTATTTCGCGCGATTTCTCACTGTCTTACCCGGTTATATTCAAGATTTTGTGGAGCTACCAAATAACGCGTCTACCTGCTAACGCGACCCACTTTGAACTCCACCGAATTTTAACAAAATAAATTAACGAAAAGTTCTTACCAAATAACAATATGAATTATTTTTCAATGAAAGAGAAACTTTTCACTAAACATCATTTTTTACTAAACTACTTTTATTTTCGTTAACACTAAACAGCACCTTCCACTATACTATTGCTTTTAAACACATTAGGTTAAGTGGTAGAGCCCATTTAATTGTGAACTTCGCCTTTTTTCATTGAATTAATGGTTCCGGAAGAAGTGCGACACTTTGATGGGATTATTTGTACCGAACTTTTTATACCACTAATTATGAAAATGTAAATAATTCCTTCTCTTTCGGCACAACGCAGGCATGCCATGGCCGCAGGGGTTCCCTACCACCAGTTTTTCTTAATGACATGAAACTAATTACACCCTGTATATCCACTTCAGGGATACAATATTATGACATGGCTGCATATGATATCGAGTGAATATTCTATATATTAACTCTAGTGGTAATTGGGAGTTTTCGAACGATCCTCGTATGTAATACCTAAGTCTCATCTGTCTCGTATCTCCTTCAGCCCTTGACGTTACAACTTTATAACAATGCAGGCTTGTAGCGATATCCATTCAAATTTTTACAGGAAAATAGCAATCATGGCATTATATGTAAGTACAAAACGGCAACTGCTATAAATTCTGCTGAAGGGCAATTGCATTGTCCGCATTGGAAACGTCCCTCGTTCGTCACTTGATCCGGACGACATTTAAATTGGGACCACACAGATTTAATTAATTCAATTGTTTAACGAAATATGCTACTACGCAGGCTGAATAGTAAGCAGGTAGGAACTATTTTATCTACTGCAATAACTGCTTGGTATGGTAGCATTGGTAGCATTCCGGTGGTAATAATTGATTTTGTTTTCTGGAGCATATGTTCAAATACAGGGTGTAATTAGTTTCATGTCATTAAAAAAAACTGGTGGTAGGGAACGACAAGAGAAACAAAAAACCTTATATAACATGGGGTCTAAAGCTCAGAGTTTTGGAGAAAAAAAATAAACAAAAATTTCGCAAATTTTCAATACATTTTTTTGAGAACTGCTGGAATATTGAGGTAGGTTTAGATCGTCGCGCGTGTCCGCCTTATACTCTGACTCTCCCTTGTGCAATATTTTAGTTACTGTGGGTATTTCGTTATGAACACACGTCCAACCGTTCGTTGTTTTTGTTATTTTTGAATTTCGCGTCATTGTGTATTTATAGTTGAGATTTATTTTATTGACTTACCGTTCAAGTTGTCAAATTCTTGATTGCGTACAGACACAACTTACTTGTTCGTTCTTTTTGTATTCCTTTTTGGCTTTTGTACCAAGTTTTTATTTTATTTTTCTTTATTGACAACGTTAGTTTATAGTTTAGTGTTTAGTGTTGAACGAAGTGCGTATGTCCTTAATTCGACGTACCGAACTGTGTATTGATGCAGATGCAGAGATTTTGAATCATTTAGGTAGATAGTAAGCTTTTAACCCAGAACACTCATTTATGTTACAAATGTTAATAAACCACATTTGAATTTTCTAAATTATAAACAATCCAATATTTTGTTCCAAATTAAAAAACACACATGTAAAGAAATGCTCTGTTTAAACCTCTATGACCATTATTTGCTTGCAATTGTGCACGAAGAGAGAACGAATTATTTACCTCTTTATACTTGCCTCAGTTCAGTTGAGGCGGTCCATCAAAGGCGGTCGATGATCCTTTGACACCGCGTGTGTCGGCGAGCACTTTATTATGACAATTTAAAAGTTGTATAATTGAGAAGTACAAGTCCATCGACCAAGAAAAGCAGTGGTTCTCAACAGTTGTCTACCATAATATTAAATATGTTAACCTAGATCAGTTTTTTCAAAGTGCCCCTAGAGGGAAAAGTCATAAAGGTTTTTTGTTTGTCTAGTCGGTCCCCATTACCAGTTTTTTTTAATGACATGAAACTGATTACACCCTGTATAAATTGGTCTATAATTCAAGTTCAGATTATGTGTATCTCGAATATACCTAGCACAACATAGAAACTCTAATTTAAGAGAACACCCGTCATCGAGTCCTCATAATTAACACATAACCTCTATCTTTATTTGCCACCTTGTATTTGTGAATTATTTTTTCCGTTGAAAGAAAACTGATAAATGCGAATACTAATTGACTCCTATTCCTTTTCTTAAATTATAGAGAAAAACAATTAAATACATAATATTTTGTTACAAAAGTTAAAGAACTTTTTTATTTAGCAAAAAGTAGAGAAAATTATTGATGACTAATATCACATATAGTCCCGATAGATACAACCAAATTAAAGAGTCAACAGAATTAAATATTATTACTTATGGTTGTGCTCCACACATTTTAAATTTGTTATGTAAGGATTTGGAAATTAGTGAAATTTAGGAACACGTTACGTCCGTTGTGAAATACTTCCGAAACAATCATTTTGCCTCTGCGACATACGCAAATGAAGATGGAAAAAACTTACTTTACCTTCTGACGTAAGATGGAACTCACTTGCCGACTGCTTAGAGGGTTTCGTTAAATCATCACTTTTTAAAATTAGCGAGGAACATAAAAATGAAATTGACAGCATAGTAAGACAGAAAGTTTCAATCATTTATTTAAAAACAACTGCTGAAGATTACTTATCACTACTAAAACCTAGGTATATCTGATGCACTTGATAGGCTTCAAAGAAACAATGCAATTTTATCAGACGTCGTAGAACAATTTAAAATAATTGAGGCGCATTTTGACGAAACTGAAATTGCCTTAATGCAAGTGCAAATATTTAGATACCGATACGACCAGTATATCACCTCATACCATTTGCTAGCCTTCATTCTAGACCCTACGAAAACAAAGCATAAATTAACAGAAAGCGTGCTTTAGAAGCCGCTATGAATTATATCCCGAAGGTGGTTTACTACCACTGATTATTAAATTTCTGGCGAAATCTAAGCCTTTTGACGATATTATGTTTAACGAAGAAATTCTCAAAAACAGAACCTTTGGACTGGTGGAAATCCCAAAGAAAAATATTGATATTATTGACAAATTATTCCCGATTATCAAGCAATTATTTTCTGTTGCAGCTAGTTCAGCATCGGTTGAGAGAATATTTTCAACATTTGGTTTGATTCATTCTAAGATTCGAAATCGTTTAGGGGCCGAAAAAGCAGCTAAATTAGTTTTTTTGTACAAACTTTACAATAGTTAACCAAATTTAAAATTTTTGTTTGGAAGCAAATCGTGTTTTATTATTCTTTTAGAGTTGGTTCTGTTTAATTTGTTTACTTTATGTTCTGCTTTTAAGTAGGCACCTAATTTATAACGTACATTTAAGAAGGCAACTTTTGTTTTATGTGTGTAACCTAACTGTTATTTTCTTTTTTTTTTGTTTGAATTTTATGTACTTTGTATCTAGCTTTTAAATAAACTGTACTTTTTATTTGAATTTTCTGAACTTTGATTTACTTAGATTGTTGGCTTTACACAACTTGATTTAAATCATGATATAATCATGATTTAAATCAAATTGATTTAAATCGTCGCAACCCTGATAAGAAATGTACTAAAAAGTAAAAAATAATTTTTAAATTCATATATTTGGAAACTAAACGCTTTGGGGGTGGTCATTTGAGCAAAGTAACTGTACAATACTGTTATATGATCGCCCCTAAAGCTTCTAGTTTCCAAATGTGTAAAAATCATTTTTACTTTTTAGTACGTTTTTTAAATAGAAGCTTTTTGCTTTAACATTTTTTTATTTATAATTTTTTAACACCTGACATCTTCGGAACGAACCGTGGGTATATCTGGGAGGTCAAGTTTTACAACGCTGTAAAGAGTAAGTCCGAAACACAACCACCGCACCAGTCGCGTGTTTGTTGCCCATTAAACGCCTTCATTTAAAGATTCCAATAAAATAACAAGTCCTCAACTACCATCACAAATCCAGTCTTTATTATGTCTTTGTACGAACGGATTAAGTAACCGCAGGAGGTTATCACAATTGCGTGATTCTTGTCAATATCGTTAGATATACGAAGAAGAATCGTGCAAATCTCTGCCCACATAACAAGCGTATTAACATTATCGACTAACCCACGATCAGTAAGGGCAGTTTCTTCCGCATTCTATTGTAAACATCGCTTGTTACCTGAAGGTGTTTGATTTGGCATTCATAAACACTGTAATCTATATTTCTATATAAAAAAAAGCTTCCCAAGGAATCACTATTTCCACATCCAGATTTCTCATCCAAGTGTCTTAAAGGAAAACTTTCTTCTCTTGGCGAAGGGAAATTAGTCCAGTATATGGCGGTTTTTGGCTCCGATTTCCATCAAGAAGCATCAATTTGCTTGAAATTTGAACTGTAAGTAGGGAATACCTTCAAAACCCTATGCGGATGTGTGCATTTACCCTAAGGGTGGATACCACCCCAAGTCGGGGGTGGGAATTTTAATTTCATTTACGTATGCCAAAAACTATAACAAATGTGTTAAACAATTAAAATCTAAATATGTTAGTTTTTGTCAGTGGCATAATATCAGAAATTAGGCCGAAGTCACCCTACCGAGAGGCATGAGCATGTATCATGACCGAGAGGTACGTATTTCCGATGAAAACCCCCGCCCCGGTTGGCATTTCTTTTTGCAACAGACCTTTTCTGGCTCCTATGCTTAGGTTAATTATAATAGGATAAAACAGGCCTGTAGCTAGGGGTGGGCCAGGACGGGCTACGCCCGTCCTGGAATAATTTTTGCCCGTCCTGCGGCGACTACAGAAAATAATTAAAATCACAGTACACCCAAACCACAGTCGGTAAATGAAAACAATTGTTGAGAGGATGTAGATCAAGCTCTCACTGCAAAAATGGTAGGTACCCCATCAAACACCTAAAAATGAAGATGTGAAAATTATTGCAAAACATGTAAAAATCACGTTACGCCCGGCTGACAAGTAAAAATTTGTTAATTGTTATTTTTTTATGAATTTTTCAATTCAGATAAAAACATGATTTTACTTTTTAAAACACCTGCTTGAAATTTACACAATTTGTGGTAAATAATGAACCATTTTTGAAAAAAATTGTCTGACACAATTTTTGTTAATAAATTTGTCGGACTTGATTTGCTATATATAACTTTTTTCATGAAAGTGCACTTCATGGCACCTTGATTTTTGTTTTAAAATAAAGTTTAAGGTCTCTTCTATCTGTTACAATGTGTCTGCCTGACAATTTTTGTTAATTATAATATTTTGTTTTATTAATTAATGATTTTAATAAAAGTACATTTCATAATCATAACACATCTCTTTTTTTACTTATAGTTTGAGATCTCTTTTATACATAAAAATTGGTATGTCAGATCGTCAAAAAACCTAAAGGAGACCGACCGCTTCTGATTAGTATACCGCCGGCGTTAAGTCGTGCAGCACACAGGACTGGACAAATGTGTTTTCAAATTCAAACAATAAATTAAGGGATTTGAATATTTGTGCAATTGTTTCTTATTTTCATCGTATCATCAACAATAGTTTGAAAAAATTAATAAATTTACTCATTAAACTTTTATGACAAAGCAACAGTTACTCCACCCCTGGAAGTTGACTAGATAGCTCATTTCAATGAATCATCAATTCGGTAGGACAAATTTTAACCAATTACATTCAGTGGGATCGTTCTTAACTAGTTAGGAAATATGTATGACAATTTTTTGTTATGATAGTAAAAGCCGAACACCTTCTTTATGACCTTTTTTGTACATAAACTGAAAACTGATTGTGGCCGGTACCTACTGTTGTTATTATTATTATCCTTATTCTAAAACCACAGCTTTTTGCTGGCATCTTGTACATTCCAGGGAAGAATTTTATCTTATCCTGAACCGTTTAAAAATTTTCTTTCTCATTATTATTATTATAAATTTTTTATATTAAAAACTGTTTCTGTTGAGAAATTTAGATACCTATGCTTTTTTACGGGGTTATTTATAATTGAATATAACAATAAAATATTTAGGGTCACGGGCCCCCTCTGAAAATTTGTTTGCCCGCCCTTAAAACAGTTCCTAACTACAGGCCTGGGATAAAACAACTTTCGAGTGTGCACTTTTGCATGGGTTTACCAATAATTTCTTGCATGTATTGCTTTGTATTAAACCCATAAATACTTTATTGTGAGTCTGAGTATTTTTTACCTGGATTTTTAACTTTTTTTAATCGAGCATAAAATTACGAGGGATATTTAACAATGCAGGTAATAACCGTGTGACGCAATATACATGTTTAATTATTTTTGCAGTATAGTGTGTCAAGATAATCGCCGCTTTTAATACACAATATAATACTTTTACTGACAACTTTTTAAGAGATGTGAAATATAAAAGCCAAATTATGTAATGGGAAACACCGATTACTATAAAGATTAATATAAATAACGAGAATATAACCATTTACTCTGTTGTACTCAAATTATAATTTCGTAATAACAAGAACCGTTAATTCGAAGATAGAGTTAATATGAGTCAGCAGATTTGGAATCAATTTTCAAAATTAAAAAGCCGCTTCCTAAGGAATCACTACTTCCACATCCAGACTTCCCCATCCAAGTCTTTTTAAAGGAAAACATCTTTTACTATGTTTGCACTCTAGTATGTGGAAATAATAAGTCATAGAATTTTAATAATATGTTTGAGGCAGATGTCATAATAGTGATTTATGTATCAAGAGAATTAAGTAGGGGAGAGTGGTACACAGTGGAACGCAGTACACAGTGAAACATTCTAAATAATTTTTGAATTTGGCGCCTAAATATCAAGTGTCTAGTACTTTCAATGTTGGTAACACCAGTTCTTTCTGTGTCTGTAAATTTAGCAGCGAGTTGATTACGTGTTGGAAAGTGCTTTAATAAATCTGTTTTTGAAGGTAAGAAATAACTTTTAAGTAATAATTGGTCTTATTAATTTTAAACTTGTATGAGATTTTATTCAAAAGGTATTAGCACCATTAAAATTAGTATAGTTTAATGTATCATACTGTCATATCACATAACCTAATTTAAGCTTGACATTGACTACAGATTCAAATACAACATAAGACGTCATAAGTCCACAGTGGAACGGTTACCCATGGTACACAGTGGAACTGTTCCACTGTGTACTTATATTAAATTTTACCTCTGCCTACATAAAAGCGAGGATGTGTCCGAAGTTAAAATAGCATATTAATAATATCTATAAATTTGTAGATGCCAAGGAAACCCAAAATTCGAAAAATAGGCAACACCAGCAGGGGCCATGTTGACTGCCGTTAATGCAGTACTCGAGGGAGGTTGCAGTATGCGAATTGCAGCAGAAAAGTATGACATAAAATTGACAACTTTACATAGACATGTGGCAAAGAAGTGGAGTAATGCTGATGCTGATATAAATATGTCTCCAAATTATGCTGTAAATAAAGTATTTTTTGATAACGAAGAATTATTATTAGCAGAATATATAAAAATTTGCGAGAAAATGGCTTACGGCTTGACAACTTTAAATGTGAGAAAATTAGCCTATGAGTGTGCTATAAGAAATAATAAAAAAGTACCACACTCTTGGAATGAGTCTCAAGCTGCTGGTATAGACTGGTTACGAGCGTTCATGAAAAGAAGTAAAAACCTGAGCTTGCGAAAACCGGAAGCATGCAGCTTAAGTAGATTGACATCATTTAACCCTCATAATGTTTTAAATTTTTTTAAGAATCTTAAGAGCGTTTTAGAACGCAACCCAAGTCTTGCAGATGGATCTCGTATATATAACCTGGATGAAACTAGCACGACTACAGTTCATTCGCCAAAAAAGGTTGTTTGTCAAAAAGGGGTAAAACAAGTAGCTGTACCAGTGGAGAAAGAGGACAGTTAGTAACTACGTGTACCATTATTTGTGCTCTTGGTTCGCACTTACCACCTGTTATGATATTTCCTAGTAAAAATTTTAAGGCTCACATGCTACATGGAGCTCCACCAGGAACTCTGGGACTGGCAAACCCTTCGGGATGGATGTCATCTGCTTTATTTTCTGAAGTCATGGATAATTTTATTAAACACACGAGCAGCTCTAAAGAAAACCCAACATTACTGATATTTGATAACCATGAAACACATATTTCCATTGAAGTAGTGGAAGAGGCTCGTGATGCGGGAGTACATATTGTTACACTTCCTCCTCATTGCAGCCATAAACTGCAACCCTTAGACGTATCAATCTTTGCTCCATTTAAAGCACAATACAATGCATCTTGTGAGTCGTGGTTGCTACGACATCCTGGGATTCCACTTACAATTTACAACATCGCTGACTGTGTAGGAGAGGCCCACGCAAAATCCTTAACACCAACAAATATTATTGCGGGATTTAAGAAAACCGGAATTCACCCATTTAATATGACCAAATTTTTACGGAGCAAGATTACTTATGTTCTTCCGTTACTGACCGCAATTTTAACGATGAAAATAATTGCCAGAACAGAGCCCTACAAGACATATCTAGAAGCAGTAATCAAATTGAACAGTCTACTTCACCTTTACCTGAAGAGCCTGTTGCATCCGGTAGCCGCGAAACTGTGGGACTTTCTTATGTTAATAAAGACATCAACAATCTTAACAAGTTGGCAAATTTTATTACGCCGGAACAAGTCCGTGCTTTTCCTAAAGCCAAACCACGAAAATCAACACGTAAACCCAGACAACGTGGTAAAAGTACCGTTATAACCGATACACCAGAAAAAGATGCCCTGTTGGAAAAGGAGGCGTTGAAAAACATCAAATTAAAGAAAAAAGTAAAAATTAGTCAGGAGCTAGCTAGAAAACCAGTGTTGCTTAAGAAATCAAAAGAGTTTATTAGTGATTCCAGTGATCCAGACGAGAACGAAGTGCAATATAATGAAAGTTCCACCAGGGATTTATCAGATCTAGATGATTTTGATTTTAATAATGACGCTAAGATGAATGATTTTGTTCTTGTACAATTTCTAAAAGGAATTCATTACGTCGGAAAGGTGATTTCTGATCTGGATGAAAATCAAGACTACGAGGTGTCATTTCTTCATAAAACAAAAAAATTGAGTGGTTGCCATTTTTTGTTTCCACACGTTCCCGATGTCTCGTGTGTAAGCAAAAATGATATAAAATATATTTTACCACAACCAGTCTCTCTTTCTCAAAATAAACGACTTTCGAATTATCTTAAATTCGGTGTTCATTTTGGTTCATTGGATGTTCGCTAAAATACAATTATATTGTTTGTCCTTATATATATTTTCTTAGTTCTTAGTTATTAGATTTATTCATCATTAGAGTTGTTTTTTATTTATTTGAACATATTTCATGGCTCCCCTTACATTGTTCCACTATGTACCACATGGTGGTACACAGTGGAACAAATACATCAACTTCAATAAAGAGCTATATTATATGCAATTTTCGAGAACAAATGTATTCTATTTAATTTTTATATAGATTAATGATGAGTTAAATCACTGCTATACCCGTGATTCAATATTAAGGGTCTATGTATTTTTAATAAATAAATATATTTTTTCATTCCACTGTGTACCACTCTCCCCTAGATGTTTATGCCCTAAGGGCGATGATCTTACCAACCCGAGGGCCTCTGGCCCGAGGGTTTGTAAGTCGGCCGAGGGCATGAACATCCCTTAATTCCCGTGGTGCATACAAACTTTTGTGTCATACTAGTTCGTTATTGCATCCACAATATTATTTTTTGAAAATCCGAAAATTCAATTTGATTATAAGAATATTTTCATTTTATCATATTGTTGCTAGGGAAATGCTTTATTTATTTGTTGGATAAACAAATTTTGTTAGCTATCAAACTTACAAAGTCAAAATGCAGGAACGTTTTGTAATTCCTGACGAAATTGCAAATAAAGCAAAAAGCAAAAAAAGCAGAAAAAGCAACACAAAGTCGAGCGAAGCTAACGCTACCGCGCACCGGCGCGCGGTAGCGTCAGCTTTGCTCGACTCCGGTTTTACTGCTGCTATTGTGTTGTACCGTCCTGAATATAGTGCTTTATATTATACAGGGTGTTTGGTGCATCGTGTGCCAAATGGAAATGGCCGACAGAAAGGGTTATCTGCTATCCTTTCAGGCCCCTTAATACTTCCCATGCCCTGCGGGATTTTTCATATCGACCTTTTATCTTTTTAATGAAAAAATTCCCAAATTCTACATTTAAATTCAAATTATAAAAAAAGTATTAGGCGTAGACTGCGAATTTCATTTTTATTTTGATGTGTATTGTTGAAGGGTTCTTTTAAATCCAAAATTTCTGGAATTAGTCATCTAGTTGTTTTTTTATTCACTCGCAAACTTTCGGAATAGGTAAAATTTAAATTTAGACTTTAGACGGCTATAAAAAAAACTCAGAGCAACCGGGATCTTCCAACTCCCTCAAAAATTCTTTAGTCTATCCTCTTGCTAATGATGTGCCACATGTCATAAAAGTCTTTTAATAACTTCGTGAATTCGCTAAATTAATGAATCGGGTCACATAAGGCTAATATTCAAAATTTCGAATAAAATATTATTTTTGCTTAAATTATGCATGGGAAACAGGTGAAATCTATTATCTCACTCTTGCGAAGTAAAATCTATCTTATATCTCTTTCTGCTCATTGGTTTTCTTGAAATAAAAAAACGATTACATTTTTATCATTTATTAAAAAAATTTAAAAATCTTGCTCAAAGTGTTGGTCTCTGTTGCGAATGCAGGCCCGACATCTGCTTCGAATTTCGGCAGTTGTTGTATGAAGTCGTATTTCCTCCCTAATTGTACCGAAAGCCGTTTCTATGCGCTGGACAAGAGGACAAGTTCCTCCCTAGTCGCAACCTCCGTCGCGTACACGAGCTCTTTGGCACGACCTCGGACATAAAATCCAACGGAGTCAGGTCTGGGGAACGTGGAGGCCATTGAATAGGGCCATCTCGCCCAATCTACGCATACGCCTATAGTTTTTCAAAATGACGGCTATCCCGCGCACTGGCGATTGATTGTAAGACAATATCTAGACAATGTGTTCCCAAATGCGTGGATTAGTCGGGATGGCCCTATTCAATGGCCTCCACGTTCCCCAGACCTAACTCCGTTGGATTTTTATGTCTGGGTACGTGCCAAAGAGCTCGTGTACACAACGGAGGTTGCGACTAGGGAGGAACTTGTCCTCTTGTCCAACGCATAGAAACGGCTTTTGGTACAATTAGGGAGGACATACGACTTCATACAACAACTGTCGAAATACGAAGAAGATGTCGGGCGTGCATTCGCAACAGAGACCAATACTTTGAGCAAGATTTTTAAATTTTTTTAATAAATGATAAAAATGTAACTGTTTCTTTATTTCAAGAAAACCAATGAACAGAAAGAGATAGAAGATAGATTTTACTTCGTAAGAGTGAGATAACAGATTTTACCTGTTTGCCATGTATAATTTAAGCAAATATAATTTTTTATTCGAAATTTTGAATATTAGCCTTATGTGACCCGATTCATTAATTTAGCGAATTCACGAAGTTATTAAAAGATTTTTATGACATGTGGCACATCATTAGCAAGAGGATAGACTAGAGAAGATCCCGGTTGCTCTGAGTTTTTTTTTTATAGCCGTCCAAAGTCTAAGTTTAAATTTAAATTTTACCTATTCCGAAAGTTTGCGAGTGAATAAAAAAACAACTAGATGACTAATGCCAGTAATTTTGGATTTAAAAGAACCCTTCAACAATACACATCAAAATAAAAATGAAATTCGCAGTCTACGCCTAATATTTTTTTTATAATTCGAATTTAAATGTAGAATTTGGGATTTTTTTCATTAAAAAGATAAAAGGTCGATATGAAAAATCCCGCAGGGCATGGGAAGTATTAAGGGGCCTGAAAGGATAGCAGATAACCCTTTCTGTCGGCCATTTCCATTTGGCACACGATGCACCAAACACCCTGTATACAGGTAAGTATATACATGTGCCATTTCACTATATTCTATGTATATGTGATACTCTTGTCCATTTATTGTGTAAGTATCAGAATGTATATTATATTTCTTAAAGAACTACATACTCGAGACTGAAAATATCGGTATTTTTACTTATCACATGATGCACTGAAGATTTAGAGAAACAGGTAGAATTAAGTTTTTTTTTCTTGACTATCTGAAAAGTTGGTATCTTTTACTTGATAACAGAATTTGTTTTATGTATCTAAGTAATTTTGTCTCTGAGTTCTGATAACATGTATATACAGTGTCTCATTTAAAATGAGGACACCCGGATATTTTCGTAATTTTTTGAAATCCAGATTTGAGCTACAACTGTAGTCCTGTATAAGACGTACATTTCAAGGCTACCAATTTAAATTAAAGTAACAAACTGAGACAACGGCAGCCCCCCAAATGGGGCCCATTCCCGATATTTTGCTTGGCGTCGAAGATATCGAAAAAACTTATTAGAAAAAGTTGTTCAGAATCTAATTTTGAGCCCCAATGCCAAATTTCGTTATGAAATTCGCATTTTTAGCTTTTTCAATATTTTCCGCAAAGTCCACACACGGTTACAATTTTGATTTTCAATTTAATAGGATGCCATGGAATTAAAAAAAAATGTATTGAACAAGTGTCGATTTAACAAAAAATACATTTTAGAAGAAAATAAAACAAGCAATTAACTTTTGGTATAGAGATAAGTAAAAAAACAATTTAAAGTAACAATCAGTTTTTTTAAATAATTACTCATTATGTACATTTGTTTAACTGAAAATTTTCTCAACTAATTCTCCTTCAATTTGAATACATTTCTCAGTTCTTTTACGATTGTGTTTGGCTACTCTTCTCAGTTCTGGAATGCTGATTTCGCGACAGGCTCGTCTTATTTTAGCACAAAATTCTTCTCTATTTCTGGGCCTTGTTTTGTAAACTCTATTCTTCATTGTTCTCCAGAAATAAAAATCTAATTGTGTAATATCGGGTGACCGAGGAGGCCAGAGATTCGCTTGATTTGCTGCTAAGATTACGTTATCTTCAGGATGCGGATGTATTCGACGGGGTTGATCATTCTGAGGCCTTTTAATAACACTGCCAGTTTCACTGAACGGAGCATTTATGGTGGCTGCAGCACAGAACAACCTGAAGTGGAACTCGCATTGGCGGGAAGTGTTGGCGCACGTGAAATCGCCATGTTTTTGGGAGCATTTGTAACCTTGCCGAGTTTTGTTTTCAGTCACAGTTGCCAAGTCGAATGTGGAATATCTGTATAATATATTTTATATTTATGTATTTCCAGTTGGAGTTAAGTAGTGACGTTACAGTTTTGCCAGCTGTCAGTTGACTGGGTGGCAAATTCAGAAATTTGACGTTTGAGTTGGTGTCAATTTTCGTTCAAGATAAATTAAAGTGGAGGATTTCTTAATATCAGATATATGTAGTGATGTTTATAAATATTTTTTTTAGAATCTGGTGTGAGGGAGAATTTTATATATACTTTATTAGTGTTGTTTTTGTGTAAAATTTGGCGTCAAGAACGTTGACATCTTTGTGAACCCATAAATTAATGAAAATAAAGGCTATATTGGGTTTTTGACTTTTTTTGTACATATATAATATCAAGACAAATTTTAGTAAATGTTTAATTAATATAGGCTGAGTTACAGCTAAGCAGTGACGCCAGTGACATAGGTTAGGTAGTATTATTACACTATGGGTAAAAGTTGTCACAATACTCATTGATTTATGCCAATATATCAATCATATATTACCTAATGGTTTTATAAACCTATTATAAAATTTACGTTTTTTGACAATTTAAAATATATCCCTTCAACGACTTTCTAATGATTTATATCTTACTTTTGTTAGGCTCAAAAGTTTGTAACGAGTTTAAGTGTTTGTATTATGAAATGCAAGAGTAATAGTAAATCTAATATGAAGCTAGGACTGTGAGACCATTTCAGTTTCCATTTGATTTCAATTGTAAGCAAATATGCACCGTAATATGCTCCAAATACTTTATATAACTATATATACCTAGTTTGGGATCTGTTTTGATTCTTACAATTATAATTACAGACGTTCAAAATATTGATAATGTACACAAATAAAATATCAGTGAAGGTAAATAAGTGAGCTAAAACAACAGAACTTAAAAAATAACACTTTTAACAGCATCGTCAACCATAATTGAATGTTTTAAATTATACAGATTATACATAATTGTAAAGGTAAGTATGAATAATAATAGTCTTATAGTTTAGATATAAATTTTATTTTCAAGAAGAGTCACAATGGTTCATTAATTCAGTGCTGTTATATTTTTAAAAAATCATCCAACGATACAGTTTCAATCTCCCATTTTTAAATCATAGGTTAGCTCCATTAATATATTTCAGTTTAGAAATGTAATGAGGGGACTCCTAAAATGTAGAATATAAATAAAATTATAAAAAATTCACTAAAGTCACTTACCATATGGAAAAGAAATAACTTTTGACATGTGAACAAGATGACATGCCTATTCGAATATATAAATAAAGCATTAGATAAAAGTCAGTTTAGCAATTCACGAAATGTATAATAGATAAAGAACACCTACAATTAATTTTACACAAGAAAAACGTTTAAAAAGCAGTAAAAATTCTTTAAAAACTCAAATTATTTTACCATGCAAAACTAGGTTATTGACACCCAGTCATCTGGTCTATTGCTTGTATTTTAATAATGCAAAAACAACGTCAAAATGTGGTAGAGATTCGTGTTAAGCCAACTCTGTTAACTCCGTTTGTGCGAAGCCGGTCCTTAGAGTGCTCCCAATAAAATGGCTGAAGGTCACCTATTTTTGCCACATCTTTTTAATGTTATTTTATGAGAGTTACACTTCTGATTGTTCTGTGGCTGCAGTTCCATGAGTAATATCGACTCGTAAAGGATGTCTTCGGTTAAATTCGGTGGCTACTTCTCTGTTAGTACGAACCCCATCACCAAATAACCTTATTATTTCCATTTGTTCCCTTAAATGAAGACGCATTTTACGATTGTACACTAGAACTTTACACTATAACTTAAAGTATTGTCAGATTGACATTTATTTTAATCATAGTTTCTGTTTAATAAGTTTTTTCGATATCTTCAACGCGAAGCAAAATATCAGGAATTGGCCCCATTTGGGGGGCTGCCGTTGTCTCAGTTTGTTACTTAAATTTAAGTTGGTAGTCTCGAAATGTACGTCTTATATAGGACTACAATTATGCCAAAGCTCAAATCTGGATTTTAAAAAATTACAAAAATATCCGGGTGTCTTCATATTAAATGAGACACACGGGAGTATATTTTTCCGACAAATTCTGAAATTCGAAATTTTGGGAAAATGCCGGAAAACCAAAGTTTTTCATTTTTCTTTAATGGTTTAATCACAAAAAAAAATAATTGCCTCCGATTTGTTTCGAGGTAAATATCTCTATAGCCCAGGGTCGACCTGAAGTTTTATATAGGAAACCTTGAACAAATTAGAGACAAGCTGAAATTTGGTATATAAGTTTGTATTGGGGTCCTTAAAATAACACCAAACCCCACCGCTAATCCGCCGTGCCTGTCACCTCTAAACAACCCCCAAAAGAGGTGAAAATTGGACTTTTTTTTAGTTTTTTCGCAATATGTTAAAAACAAAGCCATATACGAAAAAATACGAAGATAGAAAAATTAAGGAGCATAAAATTTCCTATAGAATCACGTTTAGCAGTTTTAATTTGCTCTACCAGTGGCGGAGTAATGATATTTTTAATAACTGGGTATTTTGTAAAAATACTCTCTAGCCATTACTTATTTGATTTTAACATTAAATATACATAACAATGTATATGAATATTTTGGTAAATACATTTAATACATTCTTACGTCAATAAATTAGAAATAAAAAGCGTACCAGTGGAGTACTATATTTCTAATTTCATACATTATTTTGTATTAGTTAATAGAACTTTAACATTTTACGTGTCTATTACATGTTACGAATTGTGAGGAATTATTTTAATATTAATAATATTTAGGACATATCTACACCGCATGTTAAGGTAGATGAGTAGTCATCCGCGTCGCGTCACCATTCTTTAGTAGAATACTTTGTTCAGCGCGCGTCTTCCTCCGATCAGATAAAGGAATGTTTTAAATACGAGCTAGCTCATGCCCTCCTCCTTTGTTTCATAACGGATCATTGAGAAGACAACCAAATCTTCTTTACTCAAAATATTTGATAAACTGTGCCCAACCCTAGAGCATTTTTCAGAACCCGTACTACACTACGTGATTGATGGAGGTCATCTACTGCATAAAGTTATATGGCAAAAACCAGCAACTTATTTGGATATTTTTTCTCAATACTACAGCTATATTACTTATCATTATGGCCATAGTGTAACTGTAGTACTTGATGGATACCAGCAATTAAGTGCAAAAATAATAGAACAAAAGCGTAGATCCATGGGTAGGAAAACGGCACCAATTGTAGAAATCTTTAATTCATCAGTTCTCAAATTTCCACAAGAAGATTTTTTGTCCAACACCACAAATAAGCAATGTCTTATTAAACAACTTGGAAAGTCGTTGTCGGAAAAGGGAATTAAAGTTGTGAGTATACAACTGGTGATGCGAATACGCTTATAGCAACAACTGCTACAGCACTTAGTGAGACGTGTGAAGGGGCCGTGTTTGTAGTAAGTGAAGATACCGATGTAATGGTTTTATTGATGCACTTCTCTAAACAAAATTTATATATGCTACGCCCAGGAAGAAGTTCAAAACCAAATAAAATTACTGATATTTCAAAGTTGCAGCATAAGTTGGGGCCTTTAAAAAATGTTCTTCTTGCCATGCACGCCATTTCCGGATGTGATACTACATCTGGCCTGTTTAACAAGGGAAAAATTAATTTGGTCACTACTGTGAAAAAGAAGAAGTTTGATCTTCTTGAAGAATTTTACAATAAAAATATATCCAAAGACAGATTCAGGACCTTAATTTCGTCATTTTTTATTTCCGTATACGTCAAAAATAGAACAATAACGTCAGATACATTCTCTACCAGCAGTATGTAACAAAGCAAAGTTTAAATAAAGATTTTAATCTAGCTTCACTTCCGCCGACCATAAATGCAGCGGCATTTAGGACATTTCATCAGGTAATTCTAGCAACCCTATACACACATATCTTGTTTACATGTATGAATAACTTTTAGGTTCAAGCATGGTTAAATAATAACTTACCACTCCAGGACTGGGGATGGATTTCTACTGATTCCGGAATCTGTCCAGTCCAGATAGATCAAGACATAGCCCCCCAATGGAACCTTAAAAGAATATTTTGCAACTGTTCATCAGGTGGTTGCAAAAATGCATATGCTCAAGTCGTAAAATGGGCCTACAGTGTACCGTGGCATGTGGACAGTGTAATGGTATTACATGTTTTAATAGGGGCAGTTGCGGATTTACAGGCGGATGACGACATCTAAACATACAGATGAATTATATTGGATAATTAAAAACATACATTACATTCACAAATGTACATTTTTACAAAATACCCAGTTATTAAAAATATCATTACTCCGCCACTGGTAGAGCAAAACAAAACTGCTAAACGTGATTTTATAGCAAATTTTATGCTTTTTAATTTTTCTGTCTTCATATTTTTTCGTCCATAGCTTTGTTTTTAAGATATGGCCAAAAAACTAAAAAAAGTCCGATTTTCACCACTTTCAGGGGCTGTTTAGGGGTGACAGGCACGGCGGATTACCGGTGGGGTTTGGTGGTATATTAAGGACCCCAATACAAACTTATATACCAAATTTCAGCTTGTCTCTAATTTGTTCATGGTTTGACTGGATTAACCCTGGGCTACTAATGACTGGACTATTATTATTCTCTTGTCTTTTCCCGAATTATATGTATTCTTATGCAATTCGATATACACCAATGCGTATAATAAATAGCCTAGTGTAGACGACTCTGATATATTCATGTTAATAAATACATCCTTAAATACAATATTCAATACAGTAAAGCTGTTAAGTGGGTTACATAAATATTAAAAATCACCAGATATCTTTTTAGGTACTTATGTGTAACATGCAAAATTATTGGAAACCGCCATCCATTTCCAATAGAGGTAAATAAAATATTACTCTACTAAAATAAATATATATTTGAACAGTTAAAACAAACGCACCGTTTATTTTAAACTTGGCCACCGAATTATTTCGCCGAAGCGACTATGCAACTCAAGGTTCATAATTTTTAGTACATTAACATGTTTAAAAAGTGCTTAATGCTCCTTAATTTAAAACACTTTTTTAGAGTGCTTAGTGATCACAAGCACTTTATTTATTAACAGTGCTTAGTGCTCGAAAAATAAAGCACTTTTTAAAGTGCTTAGTGCTCGCGCAGCTCTGCTACAATGCATCAAACTTTAAATAGATTGGTTTCGCATTGACCTTGTAATATGTGCTTGTACTATGTTAATAATTATGTCCTGTTAGAGTTCTATACTTTTTATTGGGACCATTCAACAAATACGTTCGCAAACATGGCCTATTTTTGACCCCCCTCCCTTCCCTTTTAACATTTATGAGATTTCCCCGGACATGAACATTCGTTTGCAGTCTCCACCTCTACATATAAGGATAACTTTTTGTAAACCTCGCCCCTTCCCATCATTCGCTTTTTACATTTTTGGTGGGTAGAAATTTATAATAGACGGGCGCCAGCCATGCCTTCGCAACGATTTCTAATAGTCTCCACTCTCAAGGGGGATTCTAGTAACTCTTAAGACTCCCCAATGACGAAAAGAAACAAGATTATACTTACGGTGATTGCCAGTCTGCTCTCTTCATCGAAATCTGATGTCTAGCGGTTCACTTCTGATCAGATCTTATAAACTGGCACTTGAGAAACACTTCTTACGGTAGTAAGACCATCGATAGATTCTGTGAGTATTCGGATCGCTAGACAAACTTGACGCGATCAAATTTGACCCGTGGTAAGTAGTTATTCGATTAACGCCACAGAATCACACACAAGTAGTCAATCTTAGATCTAATGGATCAACAAGGAATCAAATGCAATGTCACGTCAATGAAGGCCAGAGCCTAAATTATTTTGTAAAACAGAAAACATAGAAACATTCACATTACATTATTATATTTACACTACACCATAATTAAAACATTTACATAAAAATAAAAATCCAGAGGGATATAAAAGATATGGTAATGTACATACAATTAGGTGTTATACAATGGGGCACATTCAGGAAAATTTCAAAATAGTTGTACAGCGAGAAACAAAAATAGATCATACCTAAAATTTAGTCAGTCAAGGTTTTTAAATTCTTAAATATTACTTTTACTAAGATACGAATTCAAATTCATCTAAATTGTAGAAACAGTTTTTTAAGAATAAGGCTTTTAGCAGGTTTTTAAATCTAAATAAAGGGCATGAATTTCTAACTTTTCCAGGTAACATGTTGAAGTATTTGGGTCCCGCCTAATCTGGATATTTTTTATAAAATGTGTGCATAAAGCTATCAATATAAATGTTGTTCTTTTTGCACTTTGGCTAGGAATGTATATTACTATTTTTTAAGAAGTTATCTATATTTTTATAAGTATGCTGTAATAATTTAAAAATGTATATTCCCGTAGTTGGAATTCTTTTACTTTTAAATGTATTCTGACATGTCTGTTTGCAGGATAAACCAAATATGAGACGAATTATTTTTTTTTGTAGGATAAAGACCCACTGCACATCCGTAGCTGGTCCCACCCATGATACAATATTATAGGAGATTGAAGAATACACCGTGGTATAATAGAAATTCATAAGATTTTTCGTCAAGAGACTTTTTTAAAGTAGCTAAATCAAAACAAGCGCTGTTAAGTTTAGCACAGACAGAGTCAATTTGGTTACCCCAGCTTAGTGAACTATCTAATGGGATACCTAGAAATTTTGTAGTTGACCAGAAGTTATTTATATTAAAATTCAAATCTTGCTTTTTGTAGGGATTGGTAATTTCAATGCATACTGTTTTACTCAGGTAAATAATTAGGTGATTTCTACCACACCACTCTGAAAGATTTCAGTATCCTGGATGTTGGTATAACCTCGTCTCTGGTTTTTGCAGATATGATTGCTGTGTCATCTGTGTACATGAATGGCCTCCCCTCCTTTATATAGGATGGCAGATCATTCATGTATAGCAGAAACAACAACGGTTCTAGTACGCTTCCCTGGGGCGTACCAAGCTCAACATCAAATTGTTCAGAGTAAAGGACTTAAATTTTTACTACTAATTTTCTATGCGTTACATAGGAGATAATCCAATCATTAATTGGTCCACGGATTACCATACACTTTAGTTTTTGGACAGAAAAAGAGGATTGATAGTGTCAAATGCACCGGATAAATCGAAAAAGACTCCACTACCATATTTCCAGTATCTAGCTTGTTGTGTAAGTTCAGTTGTGGCTGTCTCAGTTGAAAATTCCTCTCGGAACCCACGTGACAGATAGTTAATAAGTGATCTTTTTTAAGGTAATCGATTAGCCGACTATAGACAGCTTTTTCAAGAATTTTAGTGAAAGAACTGAGCGTTACTATGCCTCTATAATTTTCTAGTATAACAGAATCGCCCTTTTTGAACACTGGAGTTATCTTAGATAACTTTAACTGCTTAGGGAACTGCCCATTGCTAACAGATTTATTTACAATGTCAGTTAAGCAGTTTACTCTTTTATAAGTTGCTTTTCCATCTGAAAAAAAGAACTAACAGCATTGAACCCAAAGATACTGTTTTGGCTTCAAGTCACCTTCGAGCGACCCCTATGACGATGCCCGACCGCCTGCTAAGCCTTCTTTACGAGGTACTTTGGATCCATCGTAATCCATTCCTCGACTTTGAATTTTGAGACGTTTTTTAATGGACGTTCTTATGGTTCGGGCGTAGAGTATTCTCCGCCACTTTCAGAATAAATTATTATGAATTTTAATTTTTGTTTGAAAAACCGACCCATTGATTTTTGCTTAAATTTTGCCTTTAAAATAGCTACTCACTACATCCAGACAGTGATTTCTGCCCTGTGCAAATTTCTTCGTCGTACTTTCGAAAAGCTCGACGGATGGAGCAGATTTCTGCCCATCGCAACTTGAAATTTTTCTAAGCCCAAATTTTTAAACGACGGTGTTCAGGCATTTTTCCATTTGCGGTTTGAAAAATTTATTTTCAGATATTTTTAGTGAAATAATTTTTTATTGGGATTTCAAAAAAAGACAATGCCAAAGGCGTTTCTCCGTTTCTCCGTTTTCAGTTAAGTGACAATATTTCAAAGTTGATTTTTTCATGGGAATTTGCTCTGAATTTAATTTTTCTTAAATATTTTTATATTTTAAAATGGATCATTTTACAAGGTTCATGAACAATTCCCAGCTAGCACACTGACGTCAATTTGCCATCGTCAGACGTCAGTATCGGTCTACAACGTCATTTGTCGAATAAATGACGCCAAACTTACGTCATATTTTAGTACATTGCAGAGACGTCGTTGACAGAACGTTGTTATGACTTCATATTTGAGTCATTTTCTGACATCATACACTGAATTTAAAATTGACGTCAAAGTTACGTCACATTTTAGAACGTCATATAGACAGAACGTTGTTATGACGTCAAATACCTTTTTTTAATAATAATAATAATAAAAGCTTTTTATTGATATATACAATATACATATACATATCAAAAGGCCATCGACCGAGGTCCTTCAGCCTGTCTTTTTTTTTTTTTAACAAATAATTTATTTACAAAGCTGTTGTACTAATCATAAACACACAGTGTATAGTGAAGAAAAAAAAAAAAAAAAAAAAAAGAATGATTACATTGGATATTTAAATTTAAACAATATTAAGGATTTTCAGATAATGTAATTAATATTTCTTGAATAGTTTTTTCTGGAAACTTGAATTTGGAGGGTTGATGTCTTGGTCTGGTAATAAACATCTGTTGCATTATTTCCATATTATGCTCACGATTAGCAAACTTTGAGGATAGCACTTTTAATCTTTCGAGAATAGGCTGGATATTTGTTTTGCTGTAAAGCAATTCGTTTGAGGGATTATGAAGTGGATTTGTGGGGTGACGAATTTTCGTTATAATTCTCAGGGCTGTAGTTTCTGCCGTTTTTATATTATTAAGAGTTGGAAGTCGACAATTGAGGTATAAAACATGTCCATATTCAAGTATCGGACGACATATGGAAGTATAAATTTTTGTAGCAGTTCGAGTACTTATACCCTTGTTTTTGTAGGTTAAAGCTCTGAAGTGTTTGGCTCTTGTTATCGTACGTCTTTTTATTAATTTGGTGTGGTGCTTTAAATTCAATTTGTGATCTAGCAGAATTCCAAGGTAATTAGCAGTTAGGGAAGGCATTATTTGATGATTCCTGATCGATATCGAAGGGGAAGTGTGTGATGGGATGTGGTTAAATATTAGGAACTGTGTTTTCAAGGGGTTGGGATGTATTCTCCAGTTGTTAAACCATGTCTCTGTTTCGGTCATTAAAGTCTGAAGGTTTTCTATAGTTTTATTTAAAGATTTTCCATGTGCAATCAATGCTGTATCATCTGCGTATTGTAGAATATAGGAATTAGTGTCATTTCGATTTTGTTGGTGAAGGATATCAGAGCAGTATATATTATAAAGAAGTGGTGAGAGTGGTGAGCCTTGTGGGATTCCTTGTTCAGGGGTGAATTTTTCGGACACATTGTTGTTTACTTTTATGTGAAGCTCTCTGTTTTCCAGAAAATTCTTTACTATATGAATTAAGTAATCAGGTATATCTAAGTGTTTTAATTTATATAAGAGACCCATGTGCCACACACTGTCAAACGCCTTTTTTATGTCAAGAAAAATTGCTGCTGATTTCAGGTTTTTGTGTTTTGCAGTTTGCACATTTGATGTTAGTATCGACAAGGGATGGATTGTTCCACACTTTTCCTTAAATCCAAATTGAAATTTTGGTATATTGTCCTGCATTAGTTCCTGAATTTTAGCCCTTATTATTTTTTCAAAAAGTTTTCCAAGCACTGGCAAAAGTGTTATAGGTCGATAATTGTTAGCATTTGTGTTGTCCGAGTTTGGTTTAGGAATTGTTATTATTTGTCCCTTTTTCCAGTCGCCCGGGAAATAACAGTGGTTTACGCAATATTCAAAAATAGTTATAATATATCTATGTATTTCATAATCGAGTTTTTTCACGATTGCCCAAGGAACGTTGTCGTATCCTGGCGAAGTATTCTTTTGCGCAGTTAATATCTGAAAGTATTTTTCTTCATTTAATTCATGGTTGCTAGGTGCCAAATTTTGATTGAAATATTGTTCATACCATTCGTTTACTTCTTCAAACAGTTGTTGGTTAAAATTAGGGGAGTCTTCCTGTTTATATGTTTTTTCAAAATGTGTAGCGAATAGGTTGGCTTTATCTGCATCAGAATTATGTTGCTTACCATTTTCTACCAGAGGTGGAATAGAATGTTTGATTTTATATTTTGACAGTTTATTGATTTGCTGATAATAATTTCTTCCCTGAAGTTCATTAATTTTTTGACATGATTCCAACCATTTGTGTGTTCTGTAATGTTCTATCATTTTGTGAATATTTTTATTAAATTCATTTATTTTTCTTTTAAATTCTATGTTGTTGTTGTTTTTATACTCTCGATACATCTTGCGTTTTATTTTAATCAGTTTTACAATAAACGGTGGTAATTCATAAGTATGATACTGGGTGTTCATTTTAGGAGTGTTTGCTAAAATGGATTCTTGGAGTTTAATATTGAAATTTGAGATACCTTCGGGAGATATGAGTTTGTTTTTATTATGATTTATATACGTTTTAATTTCTTTGTTCACTTTTTCGATATTGCACTGTGAGAATTTGTATTTAATTGTAGTTTCTTCCTGATTAATGGCTCTGTTCAAATCAATTGTAATTTTTATTGAGAGATGGTCTGATCCTATGTCTGGTATTAATTCTATGTCATCAATGTTGTTAGAGATGTTCCTGGTGTGTAACACTAAATCTGGCGTTGAGTCTGGATTGTTAGGCATGATGAAGGTGGGTGATGTCTGTACTTTTACAAAGTTGGTATTTTTTAAAAAGTTATTTAATTGCCTCCTTTTTGCTGCGTTAACATTAAAGTCTCCAATAATATACCTTTTTTTATATTTTCATCTTTTATAATAGTTACTTTTATATATTAGCTGTGTTGATTAGTATTAAATCACAATAACTGCTATGTTCTTATTCTAGTGCGTATGTAGGTACCACAGCTACATGTGAAATCTTTACCGCATATATGCCATGTAATTTTTATTCTACTTTTATTAGGTATTTATGACATTGAAATTCAAACTATACTGTGTCTCTATCACAACTGCAGTATACATCTTTATCGCCACTTTATTACAAATAGGTCTAACTGGTAGTTGACCGCTGTCCTATATTTCCCTCAACCTTAACATACCTATTATATATGTATATATGTATTTGAAAGCGCAGAGCGAATGAAACAAAAAACGATCATTAAAATGGTACTTACCACCACTATAGCAAACATTAAAAAATTAACTGTTATCTTTGACCATAATGCAAAATAGGAGTGCTGCCATCTACATTAAATGAAAACTCACTTTTTTCTTTTAATTTTAAAACATTCAGTTCTCTTTCATGAATAAAGAATATTTTCAAATAATTTTTAACACCCATATGAACAAAATATCCATTGCTTAATTGAATAACATTCACTATTTGCGCATCGGAAGTATTTTATAGAAATTTGCCATTGCACTTGTTTTTATTAATGCACAAATGTACACGGTTAAGGTTGAAAGGGAATATTCTTTTTAAACCGGGTACCCAACTGCAAGTAATAAATACACTCTAAAGTAAAATTTACATGAAGGACAATAGCTCAGAAGAAGCGTACTGGTATACCAAGCGAGAGGCTGACGGTTCAAAACCCACAACCGGATGATTTTAAGGTAAGTGTTTAAAATTGTTGCAGTGTTATTTATAATAATATATGTATATTCAAACTATTCCTAATTAATAAAAACGTAAAATGAATAGAAACTGAAAGATTAAATATTTTCAAGTGAAAAAAGATTTTTATTTGGGCCTGTATTCATCAAATCAAGGTCATATTAAACGTTATATTGATGTCAGCATTGAGCCTTGTACGTACGTCAAAATGACGTATAAGGGTTCTCGTTTGGGGCCATATTCGCCAAATTAAGGTCATATTGAATGTGATTGTGATATCAGGATATGATGTCATTAGGATGTGACATTAGACCGGCATTTAGACGTACATTGAACGTCATTATATTGGGACTTATGACATATATTATGACAAATAAATGACGGCAAATTAACATCAGTGTGCTTGCTGGGAAACAACTCCCCTCCCCCAAGCGAACGTATTTATTGAATGATCCCTTTATCTATATTTTTTCAATGTGTCAAAACACTATGATGTATATTTCTCATTTGACTAAACTTACTTTTTAGGTCTTATAAGAAACTGGAATTATGTTGAATTTAGACCTTGTTGGCAGTACTAGGGAACCTGCTCTCCTTATCTATATTCCAGAGAACCATTGATGCATTATTGCCTTACATGTAACGATATATCTTTTAAAAACTGACATTTTAATCTTCGATAATTTCTATCATCTTCACGACGTTCTGGCACCGGAGTAAGTGCAATCTCAAAAAAAACAAATTTTCCCAATATTGCCTATTCGCTTTGGTCATAAAAACCTGACAAACGATTCAATGAAAAAAGCGGAAGAAAGCAATGAATTCCAGAACTTTGCCGTTTGTGGCAGAAGACAGCAATGTAATTCACTTCAATCAATCTCCTTACGAATACTGACAAAGAAGTGAAACCTCAACTGCATTAATTACTGAAATATAAAGCTAGCAGCAATATAAAATTTTCAACTTTATTAAAATAAAAATGTGCTACATTTGTTACAATAAAAAATTCAATTACAAACATGTATAGGTTACTTGATACTCTCACTAGAGCAAACACTTTATACATTATATCTAAAACATAACACTATAATTATTCATACAATAGAGATCACATTTTTTACATTTTAAATAAATTTTCTTATTTACAAGGATAATAATCCAGAAAGATGATTCAAATAGAAAAGAACATCATGTGTTGAACTGAAATAAACATTATATTAACAGAATAGAGATGAGATAAATGAGCAGCTAATGACCAGTTCAAATCTACTTGAATCAAGGCTATTAGGTATATTACTTGGCTATGTAAAAGTCTTTTGACTGCGATATTACATCGCAAAATCACGTTTATATCATACAGTTTATTTTTATTCATCAAACATAACGTTAATGTATAAATCTCTCCTAAATGCAGTCCAAAATCTTTTTCTAACGATAACCTGACTCTGTGAAAAATTGGTACAATTGATCAATCGGTGTAATTTCATACAGGCCGATAACCAGAATCAAAGCCGATGAACAAAGAGTATAAAATCGCAGGGAATTCGACAAAATGTACATGAATCCGAGAGAAAGTAATTGGTTCAAGTTAATCAATTTAAATTCATAAGTAAGAAGTATACTGCATCAACAGTAGACTGTGAAAAATTTTAGCCTAGGCATATGAGCCAGAAAAGGTCTGTTTCAAAAAAAAAAATGCCAACCGATGTTCTTCAGCGGAAATATGTTGACTATACTTCTTACTGCTGACTTTTGGATCACAAATAATTTTTGTAAATGGCTTTGTGCCGGGTACTTGAGTTACTGTAAAAAAAAATGTTGGAAAGTGTTTCTTTGCTGAAACTAAATCTTACAAGACAACACAAAGAAGATTTAATTAAAACTATGTTTAACAAGGAATCTCCAACAAAAAAATCAATTAGAAAGTGGTATAGAAACTTTTGGAATTCGGGTTGTATTGATCGTAAAAAGAGAACTCCAAATAATGAAAATGGTAAGCTCATTTTAATAAGGCAATGGAAATTGAATGACAAAATAATGGGTATTCAGTGCACAATATTTTATTTTATTACAATAATAAAAACCCGTTGATGATACGCCTATTCTCGGGGCAATAAACACAGTGCAGATAATCATAAACAAGGTCAACTTATACGGTAGCGAATGTGGACAAGCAGGATCATTGACGTGAAGATCTCGGTAATGCACTGATGTGCGGTATAATTTGAATTAATATTGTAGAAATCGGATGGCTCATGCCACTCCGGAACGTTCTTAATATCTATTTTTAAATTGGTTTACGGAAGCAGTTTAGATCCAAAGACACTTGTCAAATCTATATACGAGTATACTGTGTGAGCTAGCTACACTGTAATTTTTCTTATTTCGCATTTTAAGAGAAACATCCAAAGGTTTTTCTTATCCTGAGAAGTCAGATAGTCAGAAGTTGAAAATAATTTACAGGATGGTTAACAAATAAGGAAACATAAGATTTTTAGGAAAATATTACATGAAAAACAATGCTAAAAATTTAAATTCAATAGGACTTTATTTAAATTAGAAAAAAATTTACTTCCCTAGTACCCAATCCGTGGCCAGTCAGACATCCACGGTGCGTAGCTACGCACCCAGCCCTTCAATAGACGCAGAGCTCTGCGTCTATTGAAGGGCTGGGTCAATCAAAGTGCGCAATTTATTGAATAACGTGATAAAACATAGATAGAAGAATTACTCAATGTGTCGTCCTCCGACTACAACACTGAGCTAATTTTCTTTTTTAAAAAGTTTACGTTATTGTGGAGACTATGCTAAACTTTTTGTCTAGTGATGGTCTTAGTGTCGCCTAATGGCAGACATTAGTGCCGATGCCGAAAAATAAGGAAAAAGGGGAAACATCAACGAGGCCTGGTCAATAGACCGAATAAAACCAGAGCCTTTGTGTGCCGCTGCCGCTAAAAATAAGGAAATGAAATCGGTATTCTTAAGGGAAAACAAATCCGAGAGATCAGGCGCTGAAGGCCTTTCGGAAGCTATCAAGATTTTGTTTGAGGATTTAAATATTGATCAGGCCTTACAACTGATGGAGAAAATGCCAATACTGGCAAAAACAATGGACTCTGGGTCCATCTGAATGATTATTTACAAATAGATATTCTTTGTATGGTGTGGCCCATTTAAAATGGAAACACCTTTATAACTTTTTATTTTTTGTCCGACTTGAATCAAATTTTACCAAATCGTAGAACAAATTAGGATCTACAAAAAAACATTTGCGTCTTACAAATGCAAAGCCACCTGCGGTACCAAAATAAATGGAAAAAATAAGGAAATCATATTAGGCATTTTTTAACTATTAATGAAAGTTGTTGAGAATTGTCCAAAAACCGAGAGTCCAAAATTTCAACGATATTAAAGACTTGAAATTTTAGATATTGTCTGTAATTGTTTATTTGTGGCATATTCAGATTTTCTTACTTTTTATTGGGTATTTTGCCTCTGAAAAATATTTAAAAATTTTAATGAAAAAACCTCTGCGCCAAACGGATCAGACAGAGGTTGGTTCTTGAGTACTTGACTGTTTCAAAAAGTCTCACACCTAAAAATATATAAACTAGAACAATGTTATAAACTAAAAACTCAAAATCAAAGCTATAGGTAGTTAACGTTTGGCGCAGAGGTTTTTTCATTAAAATTTTTAAATATTTTTCAGTGGCAAAATACCCAATAAAAAGTAAGAAAACTTGAAATTTTGTTTAAAACAATGTCCGAGTCCGAAAATATCATTTTACCTAATTGTTTCTTTTCTTTAGAAAATTGTGCTATGACAATTTTGTTTAAAATTAAACGTAAGCTGTCAGGTAATGATCAGTGATTTGTATTTTTTTTTAAATTTTGTCGAAATTTTGGACTCCAAACAAAATTCACTATTTTTTAATATTGCTGAAATTTTGGACTCTAAGTTTTTGGACAATTCTGAACAACTTTCATTAATGAAGTTTTCCGATAAAAAAATGCCTAATACGATTTCTTTATTTTTTCCATTTATTTTGGTACCGTAGGTGACTTTGCATTTGTAGGAGGCGAATGTTTTTTGGCAATAAGTAATAATTTGTTTTATATTTTGGTCAAATTTGGTTCAATTCAGACAAAAAATAAAAAAAGTTATAAAAGTATTTCCATTTTAAATGGGTCTCACTGTATATGGTGTATTGCTCACAGACCCGACCTGGTCTGTTCTGATGTTGAAATAAACGTCACCCTGAAGTGAAGACTTCCTGATGAATCATATTAGGCATTTTTTTATCGAAAAACTTTATTAATGAAAGTTGTTGAGAATTGTCCAAAAACCTGGAGTCCAAAATTTCAGCAATATTAAAGACTATTGAAATTTTGTTTAAAACAATGTCCGAGTCCGAAGATATCAATTTAATTGTTTTTTTTTCTTTAGAAAATTGTGCTATGACAATGTTGTTTGAAATTAAACGTAAGCTGCCAGGAAGTTGTCGTGATTTTTTAAAAATTTTGTCGAAATTTTGGACTTCAAAAACAAAATTCACTATTTTTTAATATTGCTGAAATTTTTGGACAATTCTGAAACAACTTTCATTAATAAAGTGTTTCGATAAAAAAATGCCTAATATGATTTCTTTATTTTCCATTTATTTTGGTACCGTAGACGGCTTTGCATCCGTAGGAGGCGAATGGTTTTTTGACCATCAGTAGATCCTACTTTGTTCTATATTTTGGTAAAATTTGGTTCAAGTCAGACAAAAAATAAAGAAGTTATAAAGGTGTTTCCATTTTAAATGGGTCACTGTATATGGTGTATTGCTTACAGATCCGACCTGGTCTTGTCTGATGTTGAAATAAACGTCACGAAGAGGTGAAGACTTCCTGATGAAGACCTATATAAAAATGATGAGTTCATCAAGAATTTTTTTTCAAAATACTCTACTTTTTAAATTTATTCCTTTGAATGGTTAGTGCCGCCTAGTGCAAATTCCTTAAAATATGCTCTGTGTCGTAGTGTAACTAATGCATCGATTTTAATGCGCTTAGGCTCATTTTGTAGATATTTTTAATACCTACAACTTCTTCCACAGATGTATCTGCGTAAAACCTACAGAGGTTCATACTTCTCGCGGCTGGCATTTTTTTTTTCTAAAACTTTCTTTTGCCTAAGCTTTTCAACTAACTCAACAAAATTATTACTTCAGTCAACTTGTCGTGTCCCCACACTACCGTTCTCAAGTGAAAAACTACCAGCCACTGCAAAGCTTTGTTCATAACATAGAATTCTTCCTATAACGTACCAGCCTGTAAATTTGCCTGTAATTTAGTCAACTGATCAATTGTCTGATCAATTCATCACGAAATATCCTTGTATCAGGTACCATACACAAAAAATTATTAACACCCTGTGTACAATTAAATATATATATATATCTAAAACAAGTCACAGTATAGACTGCTACGTTATTATTTGATAGCAAAAAGTGACCCCTGATATTCTGAAACTTTTACGTTAACATGTTTGTTGTCTTTAAATTTTAGATATATTCAGTAACACATACAGTGTCACCCATTTTGAATGAAAACCCCTGTAAAATATGTGTCTATTATCTGATTTTAACGTTTTTGTTTTTTTTTTAAAGATAGGCCATCGAAAGCTCTACTTTAGGACAAAAATTTAGAGATAAATTTCAATTTTCAAGACCTACTATGATTTTCTTTTCAATGTCAAAAATGGACAAATTTGATTAGCAATTTTTTTATTTATAAAATATAATTATACCACTGGATTCAGAAGCATCCCAAATGGGTAAATCCAAAATTTCATGAAAAAATATTAAATAATGACGGATTTATGACAAAATTAATGTAGGTAATATTTTATAAAAACTTTTACATGATTTTTTTCTAAAAATCGAAGTAGTCCATGAAAAATAAACAATAGAAAGATAAATTAGGTGGACAGTTTTAATAAATATTGTCTTTTTATTGAGTAATGAGATAATAATAGGCTGCCATGGAAAACAAATTTTAAAGTCAAATCTTTAAAATACGCATATATATACTCAGAGTATATTGTTATTGAAATTACAAAATTGATCAATAATATCATCAAGTATTAGTTTATCAGTTTGAAGTTAAAATTATAGATACTCTAAATGTAACAGAAAAAATTGAACTTGTGCGCCTTAGAGGAGATAATGACAGAACTTTGGGAGAGGTATGTGAGATATTTAATAATAGACACCCGAATAGGCCCAACATCACTAAAATACCGTTTCTAAAATAAACAAAATTTTTAATGAGTGTGGCGCTGTGACAAGGCGTATTATAAAAACGGATAATGTACAAAGAAGACCCAGGTACGAGCAGACCGTTTTAAATTATTTTAACAACAAACCAAACGCCAGTGTAAGAGTAGCTAGCTTAAATTTGAATTTACGTAGAGAAAATATTCGCCGATGCCTTAAAAAAAATAAGGTAAAACCATTCAAACCCAAGTTTTTTGGGCTCAAGGAGAGTATCTTAATAACAGAAACTACCTTATTCAGCGATGAGGCAATTTTTACAACAAATGGGATGGTATCGTCACAAAATTGTAGGTTTTGGGCTACAAAAAACCCACAGTGGGTCATTAATTGTAAAAGACAATATTCCCAAAAAGTTCATGTTTGGTCTGGGCTACTCAATGAAACAATCATTGGTCCTTTCTTTTTTGAAGGTAATATAAATAGCATGCAATTTTTGCAGTTCCTAAGAAACGAATTTTGAAATATGCTACATTAATTTTCAATACAAGAAAGAGTAAATCTACACTTTTAATTAAATGGCAGCCCTGTCCATAATACTAGAGTGGTTACCAGATGCCTTAATGCTAACTTTCCTAATCGATGGATAGGTCGAGGTAGCCCGTTAATTGGATGACCACCCCGATCCACGGACTTAACACCGATGGACTTCTTTATATGGGGTTTAATAAAATCTAAAGTTTACAGGTCACGCCCGAGTAATAGAGAAGATTTGTGTGCAAGAATAAGACAAGCTCGTGCAGAAGTTACCCGGCAACAATTACAGAATGTCATAAAGAATATTAAAAAACGATTCGACAAGTGCATCGAATCAAACGGCGGCCTTGTAGAGGCTACTAAAATTTAAGATGAATCGTATTATTGTGTTTTAGTTTTAGTGTAATGTTGTAATGTATTGTTATTTTGTTTATTAAATACCTAATTATTATTACACTTTCAATTGTTCATACATGTTTTTAAAAGCGGCTTTACATTTATGCAATGCAATGAAATGGATGGCATGTAAAACTTTGCATGATAATTTTTGCATGTCAAATACACTTTACACTACTGCAATATTATTTTGTGAAATCTTTTGGGACTACCAACCAGACGAGAAGAAAAACTTTTATGATTATGTTTATTGTTTATTTATTTACTTTACAATCAGTGAATCACTATGAACAGAAAGAGAGAATCAAGTGATAATACTGATTTCTCAAAAGAATTACAGAATAAGTTATGTTTGTTGCTTCAGTTCCTTTAATGCTTGGTTGGCAACCCAAATATTCCCAAATAAAGTAACTATATTGCATCTGCAATGCAATCAAATTAGAACACGCGCTAATTCAATGCAATGAAAAATATTGCCATCAGCTGATCGAAATAGCTCAACGTACGCATGCGCGCAATAAACATTTGCATGCAACGTGCAATATTGCATTAATGTAAAGTGGCTTTAAGTCAAATATGGTTAAGTTTGTTTAGAAGACAATATTTATTAAAACTATTCACTTAATTTATCTTTCTATTGTTTATTTTTCATGGGCTACTTCGATTTTTAGAAAAAATCATGTAAAAGTTATTATAAAATATTACCTACATTAATTTTGTCATAAATCTGCCGTTATTTAATATTTTTTCACGAAAATTTGGATTTACCCATTTGAGATGTTTCTGGATCCAGTGGTATAGTTAGATTTCATAAAAAAATCGCTAATCAAATTTGTCCATTTTTGACATTGAAAAAAAATCATAGGTTTTGTAAATTGAAATTTATCTCTAAATATTCGTCATACAGTAGAGCTTTCGATGGCCTATCTTTTAAAAAAAGCCCTGTTAAAACCAGATAAACAGACACATTTTTACAGGGGTGTTTCCATTCAAAATGGGTCACACTATATGTCTTTAAAACATACTCTCACATCTTGGTTGATAATTCAAGTTACATTAGAACCGGTTCATTTATAGTTGGGAAATAATCTATCGTAGCGTTAAAGAATCATAACTTAAAAAAATATATATATTAGCAGTCCCTTTGGCAACATTATATTAACATTATTTAAAGCGTTTAAATAAAACTGTCCTAAATTTAACTTAAAAATCCATCGAGGTTAAACAAAAACGTTTTAGTAATGTTTTGGAGTTATATATACTAATAGTACATCATATAAAACATGTCCTAAATGTTTCGCCTTTAAACATTTCCAGGTAACACTACAACGTAATAGTAATTTACGTTACTATTAACGTTAAGAAGCAGATAACATTACCAGCATCGTAACACCTTTTATTTTATCCTATACTATTTTGTTTAAAATATACATAGAAATTTTCAATGACATCACTTCATAAAAACAAGACAATTCAAAAGTCTTATATATAAAACTATGGTTACGCTAGTATCCAAGGTAATTGGTATCTCAGAAATTTTTTATTTACTGTGTCTTTCTGAATTTGTCTCGCACTATTGTATTGAGCAAAAAATGATCGAATTTATCAAAGAAAAGTTCGTTGTCGCTAGAAAACAATTAATTCCGACCAAATCAAGTGACAGATATCGCAAAGAAGTCAAAACTGGCACAGGTTGATAAAGTTCAAACGATTGACACAGGCGTAATTTTAGCATACGTTTCAAAATTAGTGGCTCTAATAGTGTTTGTTGTACAGACCGCATTGATAATAAGTGTCTTTTTTTCAGCCTAAGAAATATGAACTGTCATCTGTGAGGACGAAATTATCGATGTTAAAAACAATGTTGCTGACACGCAAAAATGTTGATATTTCTTCTTACCCAGTAGTCAAGTCTTTTATGAAGCATAATAGTGCAGTACACGTACCGAGGCAGGCAAAAACTTTTACAAGAAACTGAGTAAAATAATTTTATAAGATGCTCTTGATAATGGCAAATTTCAAAACAAATTTTTTTATATTAATTTTTCGTTTATTATTTGCATACAGAATGTCTCAGATTCGACCCTTACGGTCGAATTTTTCGGTACTTAATTATTGTCGATAGAAACATGGTTAAATGGGAAAAAGTTATGTGATTATTTTTCCACTCTTTTGGTAATAAAAATAAGACCATCTAGTTGTCTTATTTAGGAATTTCTTATTTTGTCTGTTAATGTTTACTCCAACTAAAAGTAAAATATTACTAAGTACTCCTTGATTCAACAGTCCTTGACATGCAAAAAAATATCTTGTTTTGTTTTCTAGTTATAGACTCTACATTTTGTTTTTCTTCTGACTCATATTTGATATGATGTCATCAGAAAACCGCTTAAATATTTAAAACAATGTTTTAATATGTTTAAAATATTGTTTTAATATGTTTAATATGATTTAACATCTGCCTTGATCATTTTGTGTTAACGTCTATTATCAAATCTAAGAAAACAGTCAAATAACAAAGTGAGGTTAGGAACCAATTGTATAACAACACTGTCCCAGACACAATGAAATCACCACGATACTTTGGAATCATGTAATAATTTCACAATCTCAATTGGAACAGCATAAAAATAAAAACTTGGAGTAACTTCGGCATCTCCTTTAGTTGACAAATCAAACTCTAGGCATCTAATCCCGCCTGCATTTCTAAGTAGCAGACGGATCAAGTCCACGTGGACTGTAGACGAGAAGTGGTGAATATTCGAGTTTTCGTTTTTATGCTGGTCCAACTGAGATCGTATGTACTATACCTAATGGATAAAAATTGATGATTTAAAACTACTGCTTTCAATAAACCCAATTCAGGACTTGAAGAAAAACAACAAGTGTCAAATTTTGCTACCAAATAATGTATACCTAGTTATTTAAATAGTACCCCGTTTCTCAAAATTAATATAGAAAAGGAAGTTTCAAATTACACTGGGATTTAACACAGAGTGTATTTTTTAAAAGTTGTACTTCGCTCGAGAATTTTTCCCTTGAATTTTACAAAAATTTAAGGCACACTGGTTGTAAAATTATTGTAATTTTAAGGAAGCTTTGCCCCGCTAAAATATTTGTCAATTTTTACTATCTATAATCTCCCTTCGATCAATTTAATGGAAACAATTTAAATCAATATAACGAAGAAAAAAAACAACAATATCCCTCACAGCTATTAAACTTTGTACCGATTAATTTTCCTACCACCAGACGAATTGCTATTTAAAATTAATAATAGCCTCTCTTGTTTTGAAAAATAAAAACAAGACGTGAACCATGACATGAAGAATGTTTATAAATAACTAAATCATAATATACATATGATGCGATGAATACTACTAAATATATTTGCTATAAATAAAATTTAAATCACAAGTATAAATCTACAGGATTTTGTTAGATTAGTCTAAAAATCGGTAATCAACCTGAGAATCGGATGTTTCAAATGTTTACTTTAAAACTGTATAAATAAAAGAATTAATACATAAAATAAAAGGCAAGTAGATCTACCGTAATTTCATCATATTAACAGTTATATCTACCTCCAAGTAAGGAAAGCATCTCCACACAGGGTTTTCTAAAATCCACAGACCAACATCAACAGGCAGCTTAAAGTGAAAATAGATTCAGCAAAGGACCGACTAGATCAAGGATTATCGCTTACGAAAACAACTGTCATCATTATGTTAGCAAATTATTGTTAAATAGACAATATTTTTTGGAAAAAGTTTTGGGACCGCTGACAATAGACTAGGTTATGTTCGGATAAAACAAGCCAATGAGGCATAAGTATTGCAATCCCAATATTCAATTAATTCACATGAAACAATGCAACCATTTATATATGCATAACCAAAACCTTGATTCTATTTTAAAATCAGCGGTTCCACAAATGTTGAGCGAACATAACAAATAATAGTAATAATAAATTTTGAACCAGGACAAGTTTGTTGATCCATCTATTTTTCTCTAAGCAAGCTGCCTATAGTTCAGTTTTTGAACTCTACAGTTACTAAACCAGGACAAATGGCCAATTCTGCACTGCGATGGTCTTCAGCACTGTCAATGGTCATTTAAAACCCCTAAAACCAATCTCAGGTTGATCATAAAATTCTATGTACAATATAAAATTAAATTATATAAGAACCTATTCAAGTTTACTTTCCATTTGTTCTAATTCTCTTAACTCCTCACTCGTTCGTAACTGCACTGGTATATTCTTCTTATTACATTTCACTATGCCTAGTAAAATTTCGTCAAAACTTAAAATTGCCTTTTCTTCGGGAATTATTAAGTCCGCATCCGAGGTAAAGGGGGGAATTATATCGATCTCTTCACCACTCAAGGCAATTGCGTCACACGTCACCTTTTCCACATCGTACATGCAAACCATACTGTAATCTTCTTCGTTCTCTCTGTCTTCGTCTTTGCTGTCGGTTTTGTCCTCGATTTCTTTGCTCATGTTCTTCTTATCATCTTTTTTCTTCTTTATGTACGTTCTCTCTACTTTAAGACCCATTTGTTCTAGCCTAAAAACCATAGAACTAATAATGATACCCGAGTTGATATGAAAACAGAAAAAAATTTCATCAATCCCTATGTACTAATTATCGATAAAAAAAGAGAGAAAGACTATTGAAATACTTCTGTAAGTAAAAATAAAAGCAAATATTAAAAAAATTATAGAAGTTCTACTGATTCTTAAAAAGGAGTTCCACAGGGACCAGAACAGGGACCCCTATTCAGAATATTTATATATGTATTGACTTAAAAAGGATATGTAGGGATTATTTATCACAAGTGTTTGACCCTCATTGTGGCAGTTGCCTTAGAAGAGTCCAATCACACGGAAAAATTCCAGAGACACTTTTTATGTAGACATATCCTAAATACCTATAACCTTTTGATTGTCTATTTGGTCTACAAGAAGATTTATAGATATTCAAATCGATTTTGCCGCCACATTGGTTTTGTCATATTGAAAAGTTAAATAATGATCTAATAACGATAGAATCGAAAACATACTTGACAGTAGCAGTTCAAACGCGAATATGGAATAAAAAAAAAACATAATAATAATATGTTCAAGTTTACATGTACCAATGATTGAAAAAATTTTAAAAATTTACACTAACCTGATGATGGCCGACTTCTCAAAATACTCCATATTCACCACATGCGTTTGCAGCGAATGATTCTCGTCCTTTACTAAATCCTTGACCTTACACCTGATGCTCGCTAATGAAACATTCGACTGTTCGTCGCCAGTGGCATCGCCCTTACAAGACTGCAACCTAGGATCCGGGCTGTCGCGGATAACATGGTAAAAAACTGCCATGTACTCGGCACAAGGTTGCAACTGCTCCCAAGACAGACCTGAGGCAGACAAGGCCGCCTTCTTTCCATACATGAAGTACATCGATGCTGCCGCTATCGTGCTGTAGCTGAACTTAAGGAAACCCGGGTCCAAACTGAACATATCTATAAGTTGCGACGCTCGCGTGAACTGATATCCTGAGTATTGAGGGAAGAAAAAATCTCGGTTGATGTCTATGTGCAGCTTTTGCTTTGTTACATTGCCAGCTTGGAAATGTATCTGCATGTACAAATTAAGCCAGTCGCTAGGAGTCATAATATTTAAATCCCAACCCAGGCTATTTAAAATCAATAACTCGCAGGCGAGGATCTCTTCAGGACTACAAGCACCGTCACAAACGTAAGAAAATTCTGTTAAACGAGGAGGATATACTTCCTCTAACTTTGATGCAAGGAACAGGCAAGTAACTCCCACGAGTTGTAATTGGTTTTTGGGCACATCGGGCCGTATCGACAAAAACCTATCGAAATAGTCGACGCTTAGGTAATATGTGACTCTTCTCAAGTGGTAAACTTCACACACCTCCATTACCCAATCCAATAAAATAGCTCTCATCCTCGGCATGAAGCTGGTAAAATCCTCGAACAGTCTTGGGTTTCTTAAGTTTAGGGATGCTTCCTCTTTGTAAACCATGAACAACCAAACTTCCTTAGAGTCTGCCCAGTCCATCAAAGGCAAAGGAGCAGTGCGAGTTTTCTGGGGAGAAACAAAATCGTTCTGTTTGTGGCTGCTTTTCCTTTTGCTACTCCTGCTCGCTCCTGCACGTTTTCTAGAGTGCGGCGTTTTGTGATCTTTCTCTGTAATAGCCTTAGAAGTTCCCGCTGCATCGCTTTCTATGATTTTTTGAATTTCTGTAGTGAACTCATTGCTCTCGTCATTCTTCTTCCCTTGCAGGTTCTTGTCCCTGGCCAGGGTGCTCTCTCGGAGTTCCCTGCCAAATTTGAACCCCCAAACCGTCTGTTTGTGGTGGATTTTCAGGAGATCTTGGAAGGAAAGCTTGTTGGTTTCGGCATATTCGCCTTCGGTGTACTGGCCGACACAGGACAATTTTTCCGGGTCATAGTCTTGGAAATTCTCTGTAGATTGTAATGACCTGTCTTCGTCAGATCTGTGTCCGCTCATTTTATGTGAATATTGCTCGTTGTATAGGACTAGTAAATTTGCTAAGGATTTCTATTCGTCAGTCTTTTTCTGTTTATTCCCGAGGCATGGAAATTATTTGCTGAAAAGAAAATGTTTATTAGTTTGAGCTTGTTAACAAAAGCTAAAGATATCAACGAACAATGAATGGAAATGTAGGTAAAACTTACAGTTTACTAATAGTGAGACTAACCGAACATAGTACGAGAAGTTGTTAAAAAATCACTACAGCGGTACAGCATGCATGAAATGATGTTTATTAATTAAAGTTTTGAGATTATAAATTAATTAAAACTAATGGGTTATCATACTCCTTTCTGCAAATTTTTAACTTTGTTGTTGTAGTAAATTTCATAATCACCCTGTAAATTCTTAGAGGATTCCTACCATTCAAAGTAAACGTTAGTAAGAATACAATATACAGATTCGGAAAATGCAGTTTAGGGTATAGGAATAAAGATGTAATTGACCACGCCCCGCTAGTTCCATAAATCGTGAAAGCAGAGGCACACAATGAATTGACTTTAGTACGGCAGAAACTAAGGAAGGGTGCGAACGTAGGTAATAATTTCTAATACGAAACGAGACAATATCTCTTCGTCAAAAGCGAAGAAGTTATTTGTCACATTTTTGACAAATAATTTTTCCTATTGAAAGCATTTCTGCAGTTTCTTTTTTAGCCGTAAATGCTATGGGAATAAAATAATAATTCATATTAAAACCGAAATCAAAATAGAACAATAAAATTAAATAACTCGGAAACTAAAATCAACTAATAATTATCAAAAAATAAATTATTCTTATTAAATTACAAAAATGGAACATTCAAATAAAATTAAATAACCCTCAGAAACTAATATCAACTAATAATTATCAAACAATAAATTAATGAAGTAAGGATTCAAACAAATCACCTTCTTGTGACAAACAATAGCCAAACCGATTGTACAATGAACCTCTCATATCATTGGGTTGATTTGGAGTAATGCTTGCACAAAGTTGGATAAGTTTTTCCCGTAATTCAACTGAATTGTTGGCTCGTTCAAACGCGTGTTTGTACGCGGTCTCCTTTAAAAAGCCATACAGAAAGAAATCATGGGGTGCTAGATCAGGTGACCTGGGGGGCCATTTTATCATTCCCCTCGTAGCTATTAAACGATTGGGAAATGTTCTTTCCAGAAAATTAATAACAGATAAGGTATTGTGACTTGGTCAGCTGTCTTGTTGAAACCAAATGTCGTCAAAGTTGACAGGAAGATTTTGAACTGCAGGAATTATTTAGTTTTGTAAAAGCTCTAAATATTTATTGCCATTTAAATTGCCATCGATTAGCAGTGGACCTATAGTATGATTGTCTAAAATTCCCGTCCAAACGTTCAACTTTTGAGGATACTGAGTTCGCACAGCAACACTCAAATGTTTATTTTTCCGAGACCAATATCGTACTACGGATGGAATGTGTTTCCTATGTTATGAAAAGGATGATTCATCTGTAAACAATATATTCTTTAAGAAGTTTTCATTCTCATTCACTTTATTTATCATGATTTCACAAAATTCCATCCGTTTGAAATTGTCCTCGGGAAATATTTCTTGCGTTGTTTGAACTTTAAAACAACTGTACCCATTTCTTTTTAAAATATTTCTTACAGTTCTTTCCTTCATGTCAACTTCATCAGCAATTTGCCTGCTAGAACAAGGTTCACTAGTTTCAACAAGTGCACAGACATTAGTTTCGCGAATTTCACATTCTTCGCCTATTTGTTGATGACGGTGTTCGGGTTGATAGCATTTTTTATAATAATTCACGACAAAATTCTCAAATTTTTTAATAATGTATAAAATTATGCTAGCTGAGGGATTGGTCTGTCTTGATATGTCACAGTAAATAACTTTATTGTGTCTTCAGTGGAATGGCCCCCGAAGTACCACTTCACAATTTGCACTTTTTCTGCAGTTGTATAAACACACGGCATTTTAATAACGAAATTGAGATTAATTTATTTTATTCCCACACGTCTAAACAGCTACGCTATTAAAAGCAGAATGGATGCGCTGGTGTGCTGTTCTCAACTTGACGCGGTCAAGCGATGGCGCTATTGTTTTATACCAATGCCCTGCATTGTTCTACGACAAGGCGTGGTTTATCTGCGCAGAAACAACTTTACGTACCTTAAACTAAATTTGCTGAATCTGTAGATCCATCCCATCAAATCCCAGTTCTGGGAAATCGCGAAACCACAAGTCTATAGCAGCCTGAGAAGCACTAGACATTTTTCTATACCGCAAACTCTATAACTTCACACTAGGTTTGTAGATACATATGTACATACATATGGCTAGATTTATACTACAGTTTGCAAAACTGCAATCTGAGATGGTCTACCCTTTCCCTTTATTAAATGTTGACGTAAATGTCAATAATTGCCACAGTGTAGGTAAAAAGCGATTTTGAAATGTTTCACAATTTCGGCGGCGTCATATAATTTAAGGAGATAAAAACGCATAAGTAAAAAACATATAAGTACCTCCGTACACCGGAATTTAATGTTGACTCTCGGTTGGGCTCGAATGCCTTTAACAGTGCAAATGTATAGAATCAACTATGTTTTTAGCTAATTGTCAGTACGCTTCAGAAATGTAGTACATTTCCGATAAAAGTAGGTTAGTTGTATGCCATTAATCCTTAACTTTGTTATGTATGATTTAATATTATATAAAAATGTTTTTTTTTATTGGGAAAAATGTTTTATGTTGCCAGCAGTTAATTGGGTTTTCATATTTAATTATTATGAAGAGAAACAAAATAAACACGCCACACATTAAACAGAACAAGAATATGTGTGTTTGATTCAAAATTGTCTTTTTATTTGCTAGGTATGAATAAAATAAATAAGTTCTTTATTGGATAACTCCAAATGGCCATCGACCGAGGTCCTTCAGCCAGTTGCTAGGTATGTTTTACAGGTTTTTGTAAGAACTATTACCGCTTTTAAGGTAAATTTATTACAAAATACAATGTAGCTAGCAATAATAAATATTTCACCACTTTGTCGTTTTTCTGATTGTATCAGTAAATGTTGGCAATATAATATTATGTCTATATGAGAGCCGTCTCTGGCACCGAGATAAAATTCCCGATGTCTGGTCATAGCAATTACTGAGGGAACTATGATTTAGTAATCTATCTAAGTTTGATTATTTATTTATTGAATTGTTCATGTTTAAAATTGAACTTTTTTTATTTCCAAGTCAATTATTATTTGATTTAGATAGTTAAGTAAACTGACTGATGATTAATTATAAGTGAAAAGTCTGTTTTCCTCCAGCTTAATTAACTCCATTATGTCCGAACATAAAGCTATGGCTATAATAATTGGTACTTTAAAAAGGTAAATTTTATTTTCTTATTATGTGCATACCAAGTACACTATCTTATTGAAATCCGGTACTAGTGAGTTTTTGATAACAGTTAATAAGATTATGAGATTGATTCACAGTTAAAACATTGCCTAATATCTCTTTTTGGAAAATGAGGCTCATTTTTCTTCATAAGGACGAACTCCACTGGTGGATTTTTAAATATTCTACTGTGAAACAATCTCCATTCAAATTCTTTTTAAAATCGCATTGTTAATAAAAGGGAGCTGTGATTTGGAAGTCATGAAAAGTGCGACATACTGTATACTAAAAATTAAGGACTAAAATTTGATTATAGCATTTTTTTTTCGTTATGTTGTTAAGAGTATAAGTAGCAGAAAGTACAGACGACTTTTTTTATAATTATTTAGCAGGTAAAGTGGGTCTGAAGTTACCTGTTCATGCAACAAATTTTAAATTCTTAAGTAGCACACTTCAGTTGGCAATGTGCTGCTGCATATTGCAGCAATTTATATTATTTAAATTAGTAATTTCGCAATAAATTGTTAATCATGTAAGAAATGGTAAACAAAAGCAAGTAAAATATGTCACATTTGTAATTGTAACAAAAATTACTTAACATAAAAACAATTTATTTATATTTACTTAAATTAAACCAGACTTGTGAATAAAGTTATTTAGATTATAATAAATGATGGTTACTAAACGCAAAAACTGCGAGCTAAAACGTGTATTGTGATTTGAACACCTATAACATACTAATTATTAAATATACTGCTGTGTATAGTATGGAAAGAAAATGAAAATTTATATTGTATAAATCTAGAATTTTAAAGACTTTATTATTAATGGTTCAATATGATCATCATACATTTTTTTTCCAAAGTCTACATCTTTTGAATTCAACAATATACAGGGTGTTTCAGTTAAAAGTCCCCGGGCCATTATCTCCAAAACTAATAAGGATGTTTTATTTTTGTAAATGGCGGATGATTGATACCAAAGAAAGTTTTAAATATCTGTAATTAGAATTTTTCCTGAACAGCACACAGAGATGGTGCTGCGATGCAAAATTTATTTTCTGATAGCTGGAACCTTGATGCATGATTCCTGTGATTAAGCAATAATTTGTGAATAATTTTAATGGAATAGTCAGCAAGACAACAAAGAATGGTCTAAATTTATATTAACCACTCAATAAAGAGCAAAAACCAAAGTTACATACACAAAAAATTTAAAAACTATTAAAGCATTATTAACAATGAAATTAATTCCTATTGCATTCACCGTATATTAAAATTATATTTAATTTATCTTCATTGTTGTATCTAACCATTTCTAATGGATTGTTTCTAAGTAGACTGTTTGAAACTGTGATTGAAATGCACAAACTTTATTTAATGTCAAACTTAAAATTAAATCAAAGCCTAGTAATATCTCTTAAGGTGGCCATTCCCTAGAAAGAGACATCCGATAGGGAAATATTTACTATTTTTAGCTATAACTTTTTTTCTTAGTATGCATATTTAAAAAAAACTATAAGAGTACCTAAGTAGAATCATAACAAGACTATTATTATGAATTTTCACTCAATAATTTTAGTGGTTTGCAAAATAGCTCGATTTAAATTTAAAAATTGTGCTAATCTTCCTATTTCGTAGTTTTAAATCGAGCTATTTTGCAAACCACTGAAATTATTGAGTGAAAATTCATAGTAAAAGTCTTGTTATAGTTCTACTTAGGTACCCTTATATATTTTTTAAATATACGTACTAAGAAAAAAAAGTTATGGTAAAAAATAATAAATATTTCCCTATCGGATGTCTCTTTCTAGGGAATGGCCACCTTAAGTTTAATTTAGTCCATTCTAAATAAGTGTGTATTTTCTTTGTCGTCTTACGTAAAATTGAAAATTGAAATATGTAGTAATATATGGATATAGTAGCATCATGTTAGTTCCGGTTTGGCCGGAACTGGTATACATAATTTTGTGATTGTGTGTCAGATCACTTTCCTTATCTCGAAAAGTTTTTGAAAACCTACATTTTATAATAATTAATAAAAAAGTTACGGGGGTTTATGAAAACTTATTTTGTGTACTGGAATGAATGAAAGAAATTGATATAATTCCAAAACGGCTTGTTTTTTAGAAATTCTCTATACCATCAAAATCACATAAATTATGTTTCAAGGTTCCAGCCATCAAAAAATAATTTTGCATCGCAGCTCCATCTCTGTGTGCTGTTCAGGTAAAGTTCTAATCACCATTACTTAAAGCTTTCTTTGGTATCAGGACCCAAAAGCCATGTGGAAAGTACTCAAAGAACTTGTATCGCCAAACAAGAACGTGAGTATTACATATGAAATTAAATTTGCTTTAAGTAATGATGAGGTCATCGTTGCTAAAACAAACAGGGATATTGCCGAAAATTTCAACAAATATTTTGTTGAGAGTGTGGTTGAGTTAGCTCTGTTACAAGGTTGGAGCAGTTGATATATGGTCCTCCATTGGTTTACCTGTAGTTGAAACCAGTATCAATGAATTTAAACAACTCGACTTAAGGGATCTAAAAATCTTAGTGAACGATCTGGATAGTAAAAGTAATTCGTAGGATATTCTTAACAATAAAGTATTAAAGTCTGTTATCGATGTTGTAGGTTTTTGTTTGTTAAATTTCATTAACATGTCTCTTAGAAATGGTGTTGTACCAAATCGATTAAAATGTAGTTGTATTACGCCAATACCTAAGATTATGAACACGAACGAGGCATGGAATTTTAGGCCGATTAATACTTTACTTTCTATAGAAAAATTGTTAGAAAAAGCAGTATACAATGAACTGATGGATTACTTTCATTCAAACAATATATTAATAAGTCATCAGTCTGGTTTTCGAGCAAAGCACTCATGTGAATCTGCACTTCAACTGACATTTACTAGCTGGAGTCAGATGATCGATGAAGGAAAATATATAGTTGCGGTATTTATAGACTAAAAAGAGCGTTTGAAACCATCGATCGAAAAGTATTATTGGATAAATTATCTTATTATGGTATAAAAGGCAATGTTCTGAAATGGCTAGAAAATTATTTGACGAACAGAAAACAAATCACCAAAGTTAATAACATATTCCTCAAGCCTTGAAGTTGAGCTTGGCGTACCACAGGGAAGCATCTTAGGACCCCTGCTATTTATTATATATATCAATGATATAAGTTACCAGCTTAATTGCGATTTCTTGAATTTGTATGCTGATGATACATTATTAGCTGTGTGTGATGATGATCTAGATAGTGCTGTCAATAAAATGAATTTGGAACTTTCCAAAGTTGAAAAGTATTTTAAGGTCAATAAACTCAAATTAAATCCAAGTAAAACAAAAGCAATGGTGATTACAAATAGGTCTAGGAGTAGTAATATCAATTGTAATAATATTAATCTGTCCATAGATAATTCACCAATTGAAGTAGTCAAACAAATTAAATATTTGGGTATAATTTTAGATAACATCTTATCATTTAAACATCATTTTGATTATACAAAAAAGAAAATTAGAAAAAAATTGTTTTACTTCTCAAGAATAGCAATTAACTTAGATATGAAAACTAGAATCATTGTATACAAAGCTATAATTCTACCACACTTTGATTTATATGCTACTGTTTTGTATTTACTTGATTAAAGTAGTATTAATGAACTACAAACATTGCAAAATAGGGCGATGAGAATAATTCTCAGATGCAATAAATATACACCAATTTTAACCATGTTAAGAGTTCTGGAGTGGATGCCTGTATCTGTTAGAATTACCTACTTTACGATGGTTTTTATATTTAAAATTCTAAAGGGCTTACTACCTGAGTATTTGAATAGGTTTATTACATTTAATATTGAAATTCACTCATATAATACCAGATCTCATACTGATATTCATATTAGTCGAACTCGCCACTGCAGAGCAATGAATAACATATTTTTTAAAGGAGTTCGATTTTACAATAATTTACCTAAGAAAATTAAAGACAGCAAGTCCCTAAACACTTTTAAACATGAAATTACTTAAATATTTGGCATATCGTGGGAAATTTATTTGTAATTTTATGATATGTCTTTTATTTTGTGTACCTATTACATTTGTATATTTGACTGATCTTATGTTTTTGATCTTATTTTTATATTTTATATTCTTAACAATTGTAATTTTATAATATGTTTGTTTTTCCTTCTGTGAATGTGTTATATTTATATATTTATGTATTAGGATTTACCTATTTACAATAAAATTATTAATATCAATTATCCGCCATTTACAAAAATAAAGCATCCTTATTAGTTTTAGAGATAATGGCCTGGGGATTTTTACCTGAAACACCCTGTATACAGGATGTAAGTTGTTTTTTTAGCATTAAAAATAACAGGTTATTAATAATGACCAGACAAATAAAATACATATATGCCTTTTTCCTCTAGGGGTACTGAAAAAACTGACCTAGGTCAATAATGTAAACGCTTAAGAAAAGTTTGGAACCTCTGCCTTCTGTATCTCAATGGATGTACAGGAAATCTAAAATTGGCCAATAAAAGATTGTTTATTAACATAAATGTTCGAAATGATCTCTATCTGCATGAATACATTTTTCATCACGATGCACCAAGGACACAGAGTGCAGAAAGCGGCAAGATTATTTCTTGGCTAATAGAGAATGCTATAATTCAGTGATGTATATTGAATTAATATTTACCTATATAGTTGGAGGATTTAATTCCTGGGCGATGGTTCATTAATATAAGAAAAAAAATTATAATTTTTGGATTTATTCTATCTATAGGTGTTGCATAGATATTAACCCTTAATTGTCTGAACTTTACAATAGTACTTTATTAGAAGCACCCTGTACTTTGCAAATAAAATAAATGTTATTTTATTTGCTTCAAATAAAGTAGAAACCACTGTAAATTTCAGTCTTAGACACAAAACACCCTAGACATCGTTTTTATCATGCTCTTATTGGAAGATTTTTTAAAATAAGCCTTTCACCCAAATTGCTATGCGATCACGTTTCTTTGTTTTACCCAAAAAACTATCCGCCTCATTGTCATTACTTTATATTTGTCTATTATATATCTAATTATTCGACAAAAAGAATTGAAAAGACCAGCTCAACATATGGTAGGCCATGCCATTGACATAAACAAAAACAGTAGTGGTCCCAGGACGCTACCCTGTGGGACACCCTCCAATACAATCAACAAAGTACTGAAGACATCATTCTAAACATACCATTTTCTAACTGTTAGATAGGATAACAATAAATTTGGAGCCACATATCCGAAACCATAATATGCTAACTTATCCAACAGGATAGCAGTTAATAAATCATAGAAAACAACACAGCAGTTTTTGACTACACAAGGATCATAAAGGAGGCCATGCTTGCACTACATAAAATATAAAAATGAACAAAAACCAATATCTGGATATGGGCATAAATTTTATAATAAAAAAATAATCATGAAACTGTATTAAACTGAGACCTATAACTCACATTCGCAAGTTTCTAATATACATACTTTTCTAGATGCAGAAACTAAGTTTAAAATTGAAAATAATATTACCAAATATATCAAATGAATAAAGGATAATACATTTATCATTGCATATTGTTGGGCACTTTTAATTTTTCTTCACTTGTGGTATAAAACCCTTCATCTTCTACCTTTAAATGGCCCTGAAATTTTAACCCCTATTCACAGCAAATAGCAATAAGAGTGTAAATTTGTTTATAAAACCAAACAAGAGGACCGACATATTTTTGCTCAGTTACAACCCACATCAAAAAATCAAGCGTCACAGTTAGGGCTGTATTCACATTGAATAAATATACATGAAACATTGACAGTTATAGTGACCATCATGTTACTATACCACATTAATAATAGCAAATACTTGTGCAAGAAAGCCGCCATTCACTATCTTTGGTACACACCCAAATCTACAATTCACACCCTATTTCCTAAGGTACTTACTCCCTTAGTATATTAATGTAAGTATCCCTCGTTAAATGAAAATCTCTTGATTTGTCAAATAATCATAAAAAATCTGATGTAAGATATCAATAAACACTTATCTTGTCCCTTTAAATGGCATTTAAATTTGATGTTACCCATAATCATGGATATTATGGCAGTAACCACATAGGTTTACTTACAAGATTAACACAAGGGTCTGAAACAGTCCAGACATAGTTGTTTTTGGCTTACCTAAGGCCCACACCCGAAAGGTCATTGGAAGTCACTTTGGACTGTGCCTCCATTAAATAGCATTAGACCAAATAACAAAAAATACATTCTACTATGCATATTACTCTATGTAGTAAGTAAGTAACCACAGAAGTAGTAGTGCTTTAACATATTAGACTAAAAAGGGACCCCCAGCACACACCCAGCTCAGATAGCACACCACATTTTCAGGAATTAATATCTAGGTAAGCAAAGCCCTAGACATTAAACAATTTCAAACCACCGACGAGTAAAACATTGCATATTCATAACGTAACATTATTTTTGCACTCACCATTTATATTTTAAGAAAAAATAAATTTTCCAGTTCACCCTCCACAATTTTTGGTTAACCACGTTTTCAATCGAGTTAATTTAATGCTTAATCAGTATTTGTACGTGTTTAATTTACGAATACTGTATTTCCGAGGTTTCGACTATCAAAAAAGCTGTAATGCACAAAAATTTTCTACGTGTAACTTGCACATAACCAAACAGAAGAACCCTAGTACCCTGCACATCCCGCCATACAGAAAAAAGTCATTTCATTTGTCCCGCCACAGAAAACATTTGCCGCCCAGAATGTGGCTGTCGCTCGAGGTCGTTTGCGTATCTACATTCACTGCAACCACAACAACACATGAACTTTTAGAAACTAACTTTGAAATTTCGATTCTTCACAAGAATGTAAGTATAAAACATGTCTATCACACTTTCTCACTTATTCTGTGTTCGGTTTTGTATCGTGGAATCAATCAATGGTTTGTTAGTGGCGACGTAGGTTCCAACCCCAAGCCGGCTATTCACGTATTCGCGGTTAAAATACGATCACAAATTTTAAAACACTTGATCGCTAGATGACAAACGCTATAGTGGCAATACTTACTTGATTTCAATTTATAATTTCCAAGAAAGTTTCTGTTGCTTTGACTATTTACCATTGCATAACATCATATGTTTTCACAGCTGACAGTTCTAAACAAACTTGAACATAGACGCTAAAGCCGACAGCTGTGCCAAAGCGTGTTGTTCAGGAGAATGGAGAGGGGATTTTTCTGCTAGCGGGAGATTTAAAAATGGTTCTGACTGGGCACGATTCTCTTTTTGTTTCAGAGATCGGAACCTTAGAACGCCATTTTATTTTTTTATTCAACGTGGCGGGTCACAGGTCGAATTAAAAAATCTTATTGGTTATTTCAATATTCATTTCTAGAACATGAAACTTCTTTTCTTATAAAAGTCGATATTAGCTATTAAGAAATAAATGTATTTAGAATTTATTTTTATGTAAAATCCCTGAAATTCTAAATCCTTAAGGTAGCCATTTCCAAGAAAGAGACAGACGATAGGGACATATTAATTATTTTTGACAATAACTTTTTTCTTACTACTTGTACTTTTAAGACTACCTAAGCAGAACCAAAACAAGACTATATTGCTATGAATTTTCACTCGATAATTTCAGTTATTTGCAAAATAGATTTAAATTTAAAGATTATGCTAGCTAGTCTTCTTATTTCCTAGTTTTAAATCCAATTATTTTGAAAACGACTGAAATTATTGAGTGAAAATTCGTAGTAATAGTTTTGTTATATGGTTCGCTACTTTTAGGTATAGGTTTATAGTTTTTTTTAAATATAAGTAGTAAAAAAAAAATTATGGCCAAAAGTAATAAACATTTCTCTATCAGATCTCTCTCTTTTGGAAACGACCACCTTATATCTGGACTTACAATTTCAGGTAGATAAGTATAGGTATATCAAAATAATTTTTTTAGCCATATATGGAAGTTTCTACTTGTATGACTGTATGTACTCTTTGTATTTGTGTTTTATTTTATTCTAGTGGTTTTTACATAATAAAATAATACGTTCCACCATTTAGGTATAATGGTGTATATGGCTTTATATGGAAAAAGTAAAGGTTTATCTATAATAAACGCAAATCGTAGAAACTTGATATGCTAAAATTATTTGATCTCAATACATTAAACAAATAAAGAATTGGTGACTGACGGCAGAACTGTAAATAATACCCGGTATGTATATTTAATGTTCAGTACTTTTGTTTATTGGTACCTATATATGAAGTAGGTAATAAATACTTGGTCTTGTTTGGACTGAAATACAGTAAGTTTGTAGAAAACAACCACTGTGCAGTTTTTTTCTTTATGTTATTAGGCGATAGAGTCTTTATAATTTTAAAGTGTGCCCGCTAAATATACCTGTTTTTGCATAGATAGCGGGCCAGGGGAAAGGGCAAAATAAATCCTATAGGGTTCAAATTAAACTTTGAAAAATTTTAATGTGGGCATATTTTTTACTTTTTTGAAAAAATGCAAGGGTGGAAAATATTTTAAAAAAGGCAGTAGCATATTACTGAATATTTAAAAAAAATATATAAAACAGCCCTTATTACTCAGATTTTATATTGTATGAATTTTTTACGGATTATTCTGTAACGTAAGAGTTTAGGAAAATTGTCCTACAACCCTCCAACACCTTGTAATAATTAAAATGCAAACCCTAGAAAACGAAAAAATTAACGAGTCCTACCCCACATGATACAATCATCATGGAATTACTACTCGAACGCATATCTACAGGGAAATCGTTTTATTTTTTTAAACATTTGTTAATAATACATGCCTTTTTTTAATATTTTCTACTCTTAAATAGGGGTGATTTTTGCATTTTATCAAAAAGGTAAAAAATATGCTTGCTCGCTTTAAAATTTCTCAAAGTTTAATTTGAGCCCTATACGATTTATTTGGCTCTTTCCCTTGGCCCACCACTATCTACTATGCAAAAGCAGGCAAACATTCTAGGCCCTATTTATTTGCGGCCACGGCCACTCTTTAACTGAACTTGCCAAGGGAATAATTTTATTATAAATATTAAATATATTGTTAATTCTGCTGAATGAAATGTCCTGTACAAACATTTTATCTGCGAAAAAAAAAAAGTGTTTTTTCACTTTGTCACTGTTGCTCAACTTGCTTCTGACCTTTTTAGGTCAATATATATTGACAACTAATAAGACAAGAGACTTCTTTTTTTCTTCAACTTATTGTATAATAACTATTTAAAGCTACAATAAGAAAATTATTTTTTTTATAAAATATATTTATTGGTTCAATGCTAAAATATAATAAATAATACTGTACAATTTAATTCAAATAAATACAATAAAAATCAGTCTTTATATATATAAAATATTTACACAATATATACACAACAAATTAATGAAACAATATTTAACAAATTATTCGTTTTAATCCACTTCTTCTATCGTTGGTCCTCCTTGTCTGCCACCAAATCCACCTGCTTGCTGTCCACAATTTCCTGGCATCCCACTGGCACCAGCACCGCCATACTGATTATTTTGTGCACCTCCGCCATAAAGTTTAGCCATTATCGGACTGCACACCGACGTCAGTTGTTTCTGTTTGTCCTCATACTCTTCTTTCTCAGCCAGAGAATTGCTGTCCAGCCATCTCAAGCAATCATCGCACTCCCTTTCAACAGTAGCTCTGTCTTCAGGGCCAAGCTTCGCCCCACAATCTGAGACAGCTTGTTTGAGTTGGAAGACGTACCCCTCGAGTTGGTTCCTAGCAGAAATTTTTTGCTTCTGTTGTTCGTCTTCATCCTTGTACCTTTCAGCTTCGGATACCATCCTGTCGATATCCGCCTGGGACAACCTGCCTTTGTCATTCTTTATAGTAATGTTTCTAGTGTTGCCGGAGCTGGTATCTTTAGCAGAAACGTTAAGAATGCCATTGGCATCTAGGTTGAAGGTAACCTCGATTTTTGGGACGCCACGGGGTGCAGGAGGGATTCCAGTTAGATCAAATGTGCCTAGGAGGTTGTTGTTCTTCGTCATCGCCCTCTCGCCCTCAAACACTTGGATAGTGACTGCTGTTTGGTTGTCAGCATACGTGGTGAACGTCTGCGTTTGCTTGCATGGAATCCTTGCATTACGCTCGACGATTTTCGTCATAACCCCACCAGCTGTTTCAATGCCTAGAGACAGGGGAGCTACATCTACAAGTAGCACGTCTTGTATCTTAGAATCGGACTCGCCGGTAAGAACGGCAGCTTGTACAGCTGCACCATAGGCTACGGCTTCATCTGGGTTGATTGACAGATTTAAAGATTTGCCGTTAAAGTAGTTCTGGAGCAGGTTTTGTATCTTCGGGATGCGAGTTGAACCCCCGACAAGAACTACATCATGTATTTGCCCCTTGTCCATCTTTGCATCCATCAGGGCTTTCTCTACTGGTTGTAGGGTTCCTCTGAACAGATCTGAACATAGTTCCTCAAAGCGAGCCCTGCTAACTCTAGTATAGAAATCGATACCCTCGAAGAGGGCATCGATTTCGATCGAGGCTTCTGTACTGGAGCTAAGGGTTCGTTTGGCTCGTTCTGCAGCAGTTCGCAGTCTTCTCAAGGCTCTAGGGTTGCTTCTCAAGTCCTTTCTGTACTTTCGTTTGAACTCGTCAGCCAGGTGGTTAACTAGTCTGTTGTCAAAGTCCTCGCCACCGAGATGGGTATCTCCTGCTGTAGCTCTAACTTCGAATAACGAACCTTCGTCGATGGTAAGAATGGACACGTCGAAGGTTCCACCACCCAGGTCGAAGATGAGGACGTTTCGTTCACCTTTCAAATTCTTGTCGAGGCCATAAGCAAGAGCTGCCGCTGTTGGTTCGTTTATAATTCTCAGAACGTTCAAACCAGCTATTACTCCTGCGTCTTTTGTGGCTTGCCTCTGGGAGTCGTTGAAGTAAGCTGGTACCGTAACAACGGCATCCTTTACCGGTGTTCCTAGATATGCCTCTGCAGTCTCCTTCATTTTAGTTAGGACCATCGAACTGATTTCTTCTGGGGCAAAGGTTTTTACCTCTCCTTTATACTCTACTTGAATCTTTGGCTTGCCACAGTGATTAACAACTTTAAACGGCCAATGTTTGATGTCTTGCTGGATCTTTGGATCGTCGTACTTACGGCCTATCAAACGTTTAGCGTCGAAGACTGTGTTGCTGGGGTTCATGGCCACCTGGTTCTTAGCGGCGTCCCCGAGCAAACGCTCGGTGTCCGTGAAGGCAACATAACTAGGTGTTGTTCTGTTACCTTGGTCGTTGGCGATGATTTCGACTTTTCCGTGTTGCCACACACCTACACAGGAATATGTGGTTCCCAAATCGATACCAATTGCTGGAGCTTTCACCATTTTTACTTTGTTTTTCAAATTCAAACACTTATTCACTTCACAAATTCTCACTACTTTTTTAGGTTATAGCGCGATTTGAACTACTTCGCTTTGGTTTGCTTGTTGATACTTCGATATATTCAAAGTGACTGACTTCGCGCTTTTCTGCTCGGCTTATATATGAAACGGCAAAATCGTCCCGAATGGGCTCGAACGTTCTCGAACATGAGAGATTGCACTAGAATAGTCTAGAATAATAACGTCGGTGGCGCTAGAACAATCGAGTAAAGTGGAGATGGGACAGGTCTGGACTCAGATATTTATGGGGATCGCGTTCAGCAAAGAGCACTCACTGACTGTGAAAATGTATATTGCCGATGCAAAGAAATTTTTCAATCTCAGGAACCTTGAAAAGATGTACATGAAATGGAACGTTACATTATAAGCAACGTTTATAATATGAGCAGTTTTCGATATATTTAAATTTTAAAATTTTAATATGTTTTAAGTACAAAAATCGCCATACATTTTTATAAAATTAAGTGACCATAAATTACCTACATCATTATTTTATTAACTTTATTATTATCAGTTGTTAAGATATGGTTACGTTTGAAAGAATGCTTAACATATTTTTTTCTTTAATTATTCATAAAGGCTTTCAAGGTGCCCCTCTTAAAAATAAATAATGTAATTTGTGATCAAATCAAAAGTTAAAATAAATTGATTTCACTACTATTGAAATCAGTCTTTTTTACTATGAAAGCACTTATCGTCTAAAATTTATTTTAAAGAAATTATGGCATTTTTGTTGCTTAAACGGAATTTCAAAGTTGCTTAGAATATAATGTCCCATTACATGCATCATTTTTCAAGGGATCGCGGCACCACCTATACCACAATGTGTAGAAATATTGTTTTTGCTCAGAACTAAAGTCATTTTATACATATTCTAGTAAATACCTTTTACGGAATTCAATTATCTTTCTCAATTTCCCAAAAATTTGGGTACAGTGTATATTTGCTGTAAATATACCTTTCCGGTTCCGGTTTAACCGAAAGTACTACTAACTTTTTTATTTTAAATAACACCCTGTATATTTTTTACTCTGATCTCTGATAGAGTTTTGAACTCCCTTCATAATGATATTTCTAAAACCAAAATCAAATCAGAAATGAATTTGAAAAATTGAATTGTATTGTTACGAATTTACGCCCCCTAGGTGTTGATGTTGATAGCTCATCATGAGTAGTAGCGCCGGAATTAAGTAGCAGTGGTGATAGGAAACTGCAGTACCATTAAAACCTGTAGTGCACGCCATCTCTGAGACTATGATACTACGTTTTCTGGAAGCTTGTAGATGGATCGAGATTTCTACATTATTCTAGATCTTTTTTATTAGTCGAATCCCATCGATCCTTCAAAGAAATGAAAGCAGGGGTTGATCTAAAAATTAAGATATTCCAAGTACTCGTCACTAGTTGCATTTGGACTTGTAAATAGCATTTTACTGGCAGGTAAAAATAAGGATAGTTTTCTATCCACATGAGTTTATTCCTATGCATTCAGATTAACCTAATTAACAGCTTTAAACCTAAGGTAAGTGAAAAATTGTATGTATTAAATAGGCAGATGCTATGGAACCGCCGCGGCGGATCTTTTTCACGACTTATTGAACCGGCGCGCACTATTTTCTGATATTTTGCGGGAAAATGCGAGGGAACACCCCCCGCACCTCCATTCTTTGTCTGCGAGGCTAATACTGCCTGCGGCGCTGATAATTTATTAACAATTAGATATCAACATAAAAATCAACCTAACCTAAAAAAATCACATGAAAGAATGAAATAATTATAAGAAAAAAAGGAAAACATTATTTCTGATTTCAAATCAAACCAGAATTTGAGACAAAATATATTAATCGTTACAAAATAATTTAAAAAAAAGTTCGATGGGTCCAGGAGTTGAAACCTGGACTTCTCGCACCCACAAACTACTCACACTACCCTTTGTGCTCGCACCCGAAGCAGAGACAGACACCCGAAGCGAGAACACTACGACTACGCATAGGCACAGTAGAGAAATATACAGTAGACTCACTCCCTATCTACTGTATGTAGAAAAAATGGGACTTTGTTTCGTTTTTTATGCTCTAGACTAGACCGAGTGCGCAAAGACCACGCGCACAGTGGGGAATGGCGCCAGTTTTAAAATCTAGTAACGAACACCGCGCGCGGCGTATCGAACTAAATGTCAAATTTGTTGGGTATGTCGTATGTTGTAATATAATCATAGCACAAAATTCACATTAAATATTAATAATATTAAATAACTAATAAACCTAAGGGTTTTTACCCTAATCTCACATCTACGAATTTTAGTTTTTTTTTAAATGAATGCAACAATAGTAAAGATTAGAGAATTAACAAGATAGAACAGCCGGCGAAAAATCTTTTATCTTTTAGCAATGGCGCCATTGACCTCGACAATGACGACAATAAATTGAAGTTACCGCGCAGTTGCCATACAATCAGACGGAAACGGTAACATTAAAGAGAGGGGCTAATAATGAAGAATCAACAACACTGTGCTAATAAAACGACCGAACTCAGCTGACAGTTAGAACCCTAGGTCACTAAAGAAACATGTTGCTTCGTAATATGTCACATGAAGTATTCCTATGTTCATATGTTAGGTATCTATTTAGTTAGGATAGAATTGTTCATTGACAGAACAATTTTTAAACCCTTTTTTCTATAAAATGAAGAAAGAACAGCCACACGCGACTGTCATTGAGGTCTACACGTGACGTAGAGCACTTACCGATTCTAATGAGCCAACCTGTTTTTTAATAAGCTTGGTCAAATTCATTTCATGGGTACCCGACAAATCCCGAAACCGTTTCCGCTGGATGTCGTGTCCCTTTAAACTGGAGTTCACAACTGTCTTCGTCTATTTCGTCTTCTCCGCCTGACTGTCCTATCTTGTTAATTCTCTAATCTTTGACAAAAGTATACAACAAGAATGGAAGAAAAAGATGGAAAGATAAAATTTTGTTATGCAAAAATGTACAAAAATTGGAGATGGCTAGAGTGGCTTTTAGGTGCATTATGTTGTCTTATTCGCGATGTGCTGTTTGTTAGCGGACTATCGTTTACCAGTAACGCGCTTTGGCCGGCTGAGCTACCGTCTCCGGTATACAATAACATTCAGTACATTCTTTACGAACTGTCAGTAAAGCTATAAATTAAGTTTTTAATGCAATTTTAAAATTAAAAATCAGTTCATAAATAGACGGAAAACTATAATATGAAGTGTGAGATGACACAATGAAGATTTAGCATTTTTGTCTATAATTAACTCTAAGCATGGTACTTTGGAAGGCCAATTCTGACTCGATTTTGATTTAGGAAAAGCCATTGTAAAGTTAAATCAATTTTGCTCATTCAGTTTACTGTGGATTTTGTGTATTCTATTATTTTATTCTTCTTAATAACAACTTCTTAACCAACGTTTTGTGATCCATGCATTATTATAGTTGGCCTCCCTTTGCTGTAGGGCAAGTCTGACAGCATCACGTCATCTGTAGCGGTTGTCTATTAGGCTCACGGCCTCGCGAAATTTTTCATCCATCTGTTATTTCGGTTCTGTTTTTATTACCAGTTCATAATTATTATGTAATATTTTTTAATGCTGTCACGTGTGTGTGTTGTGTGTATACGTAAATTCTTTGCACTTACTGTTCACTCATTGATAGAATTTCTTTTGTAATAGTCGGTTGTGGTGCTTAATATTGAATTTTCTATGAGGTCGCATTCTGCTAATTGCTTGTATATCGCTCTGTATTACCTCTGACGGCGGTGTAATAATTTATTACACAAAATAGAACAGAAAAACTGAAATTATAGTTTAATATCTATACGCATTTGGAGCGGATACGGACCTGTACAATGTTTACAAGTTTGGATGGTATCGCATGTTTACTCGTGGTTTCTAGACCGCTTCGGGATTGTTCGGGACTATTTTGTCCACGAGTATATAAACCAGCCTCGAGCGCGGCAAGCTTAGTTAAATTTGAAATACACTACTAGTAAGAACCGGGACAAGCTGCAAACCGCGCCAACTCAGTTCATTTTACAAGAAAAGTTTAAACCACAGTACATTCAAAATATTAGAAAAAATGGTAGTGCCAAAAGTTCCAGCCATCGGTATCGACTTGGGAACTACCTACTCCTGTGTAGGGGTCTGGCTACATGGAAAAGTGGAGATCATCGCCAACGACCAAGGTAACAGAACAACACCTAGTTATGTCGCCTTCACGGACACCGAGCGGCTTCTCGGGGATGCCGCCAAGAACCAGGTAGCTATGAATCCCAGCAATACAGTCTTCGATGCCAAACGTTTGATAGGCCGTAAGTACGACGATCCAAAGATCCAGCAAGACATCAAACAATGGCCTTTTAGAGTTGTTAACGACTGTGGCTTACCAAAGATTCAAGTAGAGTACAGAGGAGAATTAAAAACCTTTGCCCCAGAAGAAATCAGTTCGATGGTCCTAACGAAGATGAAGGAGACTGCGGAGGCTTATTTGGGAACGTCTATAAGGGATGCCGTTATTACTGTACCAGCCTATTTCAATGACTCCCAAAGGCAGGCTACGAAGGACGCAGGAGTAATAGCCGGTTTGAACGTTCTGAGGATTATAAACGAACCAACAGCTGCTGCGCTTGCTTATGGCCTCGACAAGAATTTGAAAGGTGAAAGAAACGTGCTCATCTTCGACCTGGGTGGTGGCACTTTTGACGTGTCCATTCTTACTATTGACGAAGGTTCTTTATTCGAAGTTAGAGCTACAGCAGGCGATACCCATCTTGGTGGAGAAGACTTTGACAACAGACTAGTTAATTACCTTGTTGATGAGTTCAAACGTAAGTACAAGAAAGACCTACGGAGCAACTCAAGAGCCATACGGCGACTGAGGACAGCTGCGGAGAGGGCCAAAAGAATCCTTTCTTCCAGTACAGATGCCTCGATCGAGATAGATACCCTCTTCGAGGGTATCGACTTCTACACCAAAGTAAGCAGAGCAAAATTCGAAGAGCTATGCGCAGACTTGTTCAGAGCAACTCTGGTACCAGTTGAGAATGCCCTCAACGATGCCAAGATGGACAAAGGACAAATAGACGACGTTGTGCTTGTCGGAGGTTCAACTCGTATTCCAAAAATCCAGCAACTTCTCCAGAACTTTTTTAACGGTAAATCTTTGAATCTCTCCATCAACCCTGATGAAGCCGTAGCTTATGGAGCAGCCGTCCAAGCAGCTGTACTAACCGGAGAATCAGACTCTAAAATCCGAGATGTGTTGTTGGTAGATATCGCCCCATTGTCTTTGGGTATTGAAACGGCAGGTGGCATAATGACGAAGATAATCGAACGTAACACGAGAATTCCTTGCAAGCAGACGCAAACATTCACTACGTTTGCCGATAACCAACCAGCAGTAAATGTGCAGGTGTTTGAAGGTGAAAGAGCTATGACAAAGGACAACAATCTCCTGGGTACGTTTGATCTCACCGGCATTCCTTTAGCACCTCGTGGCATTCCAAAAATTGAGGTGACTTTCGACCTGGACGCCAATGGAATTCTCAATGTGTCCGCAAGAGATACTGGCTCGGGAAAGAGTAAGAACATTACCATTAAGAACGATAAAGGCCGATTGTCACAGAGGGACATCGACAGGATGTTATTCGAAGCTGAAAGGTACAAGGAGGAAGACGACAGGCAGAGGCAAACGGTATCAGCTAGAAATCTATTGGAAGCATATGTCTTCCAACTCAAACAGGCTGTGGCTGACTGTGCGGGAAAACTTAGTGCCGAGGAGCAATCTGTGGTCGAAAGGGAATGTGATACTTGCTTGAAGTGGTTGGATAGCAATCTATTAGCTGAGAAGGAGGAATATGAAGACAGGCAAAAGCAACTGGCATCTACTTGCAGTCCGATAATGTCCAAATTGTATGCCGGAGGCTCGCAAGGCTGTGATGATAATAGAATGCCTAGATACTGTGGTCAGGAAGCTGGAGGATTTGGAGGAGGTAGACCCGAGGGACCAACGATTGAAGAAGTGGATTAAGATGTACAAATGTTATGATGTGATATATTAGCATTGTGATATTTATTTATACTTCCAATGAAGTACGCTTATAGAAATGAAAATATTATGGAGTATGCTTCAGAATGAGAATATTCCAGTTAGACGCTTTGCATAGAAAATGTGCATGTGTTGTTTCAGTTTGTAGCCATTATAAATTGTACATATAACGATAAACTTGAACATATTTGTTTGTTTTCTAAGTCAATAAAAAAATATTTATTTTGGAAAAGTATATATTGTTTTTTAATTTTTTGAAAAATTCTCTGGTATTTCTCCGACTTTTAAGTTAATGAAAGATGTATTTGAAATTCATCCCAACATTGAAAACCTAATACAATAAGGAATTGTCTAAAGATTACTAAAGAGAATGTAAGAATTGAAAATGTTCCACGTTAGTACACAATGTTAGGAATTTCGAATATAGTTTTGGCCTCAGATTAAGAAAAATTGATGAAATACTTCTTGAGCAGTTGTGTGTCACATACGCAACTTGTTTGTTGTTTACATTAATAGATATGTCACGTGTGCATAAAACATAGATTAAGGTAGAGAAAGTTATTAAGAATAATTTGGATTTTTGAATCGGCACACTTTTAACTTTCCCATTGTTATTCAGTATAATGCGTTTTTGTAATTATTCTAATCAAATTTTGGTACGATCGTTGTGACATAAGACTACAGCCTACTTTAAACGAGATTATTTATCTGTCTCAATTTTAATCTGAGGTTTTGGCATAATGAACCACACACCAATTGTATGGAAAAGTAGTCCACCTAGAGTTTATTTATTTATTTATTATTATTATACGGCAGAGCCATTTTCATTTTACAATTCAATAAATAGGAACATATATAAAATAGTATGGAATAATGAATAAAACAAGACAAATAAAATTTTTGTAAATACTTACAATAAAATCAATATTATGCTACACCTTGTCTTAGACAAGCTTTAATTACTTATACAAGATTTAACTTGGTTTTTAAATGTATATAGTGACGAGCCAAAGAGTTCTATATATTTATGGAAAGAGTTTGCTGTACGGAGTAATCTGCATATGGGCTCATTTTGACCATAATTTGTAACATGAAAAGGTACTTTAAAGAGTTCTGAATTTCTAATTCTGCGATCGTTTAAGTTGAAGCTGATCAACTGAAGTAACTCTGGACAGTTTATATTACAATTAATCAATTTATGCAAAAAGCATAAATCGAGTTGCACTCTTCTACACTCAAGTGATAGAAGGTTGAGTTCGTGTAAGATATCAATGTAGGAATATTCGCCTATTGGATGACCCATCTTGAATGCACATTGTCTAAGGAATCTAGATTGGACGTTCTCAATGGATTGTTTATCGACAACATATGCTGGATTCCATATCACACAGCCATATTCTAGCAGGCTCCTTATCAGAGAAGAGTAGAGCAATTTATATATGTCAATAGAAAAAAAGGTAGAGTCCCTATTGATGCAACCTGACACTTTCAGTGCTTGTGCTGTGATATTTGATATATGAGGTTTGAATGTCATCCTTGAATCGAATATTACACCAAGATCTTTTATGGAATTTACCCTGTTTGAAGTAGCATTATTTAGATGGTAGTCGAATATTACAGGATTATTGCCTCTTGTGAAAGAAATTTGATTGCACTTGGCAGGGTTAAGTTTTAATAGATTGATGTCACACCAACGAACTAAATTATCGAGTTCACTTTGCAAAAGAGAGGCATCGTAAGAGTTGTCAATGGTTCTAAACAGCTTCAAATCGTCAGCAAACATTAAATAATTACTGTTAATAAGTTCCTCGCTAATATCATTAACAAATAAGTTAAATAATAATGGACCAATATGCGATCCTTGAGGAACGCTGGAAGTAACTTTAATAGAAGATGATACGGCTCCTGAGCATCTGACAAACTGTGTTCGGTTATATATAGTTGGCTGAAATTTTGGTATGTTGTAGTAAATGTGGATCTGATTATGTCTCATTGGGTACAGACCTCTGCTTTTCGTCACTATAATCACCCAAGGATCGTTTTTTTTTAAATGGTTCCGGTGTTTTGGGTTTGACCCCTTAGGGCATTTGTTCAGCATCACGTCACATATAAATCCCATATGTGACACACCTTTGATCTAGCAGAAATGCCGCCGATGACCTCGGACTTTTACTGTGGATTTGACACGTCAAGATTAAATACGCTTGGGATGATTCGGATAATCCGAATCGGAATTTTAGTACCTGACTGAAGTAGGTAATAGAGGATTTAAATCGTATAATTATAATATCTGTATGATATAATACATTTACTTACATCGCATAATTCCTTACATTATCTATTTGTATCAATTGCAACGCTTATTTTAAAATAATAGTGAAATTTGTACGTCTTACGAAAATTCAATCTTTTATTGCAGCTAAACTGTTTATGCGTATGAGTCTCGGCTCTTTATCCTGGATATATCTCTGCTAGTGTTGCACATAATATCTCTCTGTCCTTTTCAGTGTCGCATATATGATTTATATGTGATCACGTCAAATAACTACAATACACCAAAATTTCAGCCATTTCGACGGGATATGATTACAAAAGCTAGCAGACCTATAAGGATCCGCAGCACTCAGGTCTGTCGGCCCATTCTCAATTCGCGACATGTGGAACTTCCTAGATGAGACCAGCGCTCTCCACAGAGGACAGCAGTCGTTTCTGTAGTTTCTCCAATTGTAGAAATTGTCTTTGAAGATGCCTTGACGCACCTAGAGGTGCGTAATTGCATAGAATAAGAGTGGTGGTTTCATCCTCTACTCCACACATATCCAACAAATATGGTTGTTTTTCAACCCCATTGTATGAAGATGTTTATTCAGAGGGACAGTGTCTCTGTTATATCAAGCACTATCCATCTCCTTTTTCTCTATCGAGCCCAAGCAGCCACTCAACCATTAAGTAATGGTTGAGTCAGCTGAGAGCCTCTTTATGCCAGCACGTTTAAATTACACCCATGAAGACTATTTAAATTTGTTTATTATTTATGGAGAATGTGACAAGGTAATATCAAGAATTTGCAGCACATTTGCTACTCGATATCCAGAAAAATGGAAACCGTCACCAACCACTGTAAAACGCATACTGGAAAATTTATAAAATTATGGCTCTGTCAAGGCAAAAATGCAAAGAAGAAAGACTATTATTGATGACGAAAACATTGAAATTGTCATTCTGGGATATTTTCATGCCTTTTCAAGGATGTCATTAAGAAGAGCTGCTCTGGAATCGGGACTATGCAAGGATTCAATTCACAGAATCTTATTAAAACATAAGTTTCACCCGTTCTCATTCCATATGGTTCAAGAATTGAAAGAAACAGATTTCCTAAGAATTTTTGTGAGTTTATTCTAATAAGGTCTGAGGGCGACGATTCTTATTTGGGAAATATTATATGTATGGACAGATGAAGCAAAATTTACTAAAAATGGACTTTTTATTGGACACAATTCGCATTATTGGAGCGACTCAAATCCTCATATGTTCAGAGATCGAAACTTTCAGGAAAGTTGGCAGTTCAATGTTTACTGTGCCATAAGAAATAATAATAATAATAATAATAATAATAACCATTGAAATTAAGCATATATGGAACCTCGGCACTGTGGAAACTATCCCACTAATCATCTCAGTCGAAGGAGTAATGACCAACCAACTCGTCAATAACATCAAACGACTGGGCTTATCAACTAACCTAAGCCACATAATTCAGAAAAGTGTGATTCTCCAAACATGCCACATAACAAGAAAATTTTTAAACACAGTAGGATAAGATGAATTTCTTCCCTACTGATGTAGAATACCAACCAGCAAGACTGTGAAATAAAAATAATAATAATAATAATAATAATATTTATTGGTGCTAAAACAAGAAATGTTATACACAAGTCAAATACATTGATAAAACACAGTAAGAAACAAATTGTCAAAATAAAATGTATACATTCAATAAATAATCTATTGATATTAAAAACACATTAAAACACCTTAAGCTCAAGATAAAATTTTAATTTTCAGTAATTACTGACACGTCACAGTCTAAAAATTCATTGATGGTGTAAAAAGCTTGGTTTATTAAAAAATTTTGAATAAGTCGTTTAAAATTATTGACCGGTAGTACTCTGATCCAGAAAGGCAATTTATTAAAAAATTTAGGTCCATAGTAATTGAGGCCATTTCTGCTAGATCTTAATCTTAAGTAGTTGGGTCTTATGTTATCTCCATTTCGGTTATCGTGATTATGTACAGATTTCTGGAATGTGTACTCTTGCAGATTATTTTTAATATATAACAGACATACATAGAAGTATAAACTAGGGAAAGTTAGTATCTGCAGATTAATAAATTCTTGTTTAACATCTGCCCGGTACTCCAGATTCCTTATAATATGGATCACTTTTCTCTGCAGTCCAAAAATTCTACAAGTAGAAGGAGCATGGGCCCAGCTTATCAGACCATAGGACATCTGGGACACTATAAGACTATAATAAGCAGTCTTTAAAACCTGAAGAGGAACCAATTTTTTGAGAGATCTAATTAAAAATATGTTTTTTGACAATTTATTTGACAATTGTTCAATATGTTCAATATGTTGACACCAACTGAGCTTTGGGTCTAAGATAACACCTAAAAATTTAACATTACCCGGATTCTCAGAGTCTTCAATTGCTCTAGCTATGAGAGAATAGTACATTAGTAGTCTTATTTTGATTTAGACTTAACTTATTTGCTATGAACCATTCATTGGCGGCGACCTGTGAGTCGGTCATGTGCTCCCTAACAGTACTTAGGCACTTGTGACGGGTTATTAATGTTGTGTCGTCCGCAAACATTACAAGCTCAGCGTTTGGAACACCCATTTTTAAATCGTTTACATATATCAAGAAGAGAGTAGGACCCAGCACCGACCCTTGAGGGACACCATGTTTGACATATCGTGGTTTAGAACAGTTACTGTTCACAGAAGTATACTGTTTTCTACTGGTAAGGTAAGAGGATACTAGATTACAGCTAAGATCGTTAAATTTATAGTACCTAAGTTTGTCAACAAGCACATGGTGAGACACACAGTCAAAAGCTTTTTGTAAGTCACAAAAGGTTACTTCGGCATATTCCCCTTGTTCCTGTATTTCAATTATCTTGTAAACGATATAGAGTGGTGACATTACAATTTTGTCACGAAAATTTAATCGGTAAATTAAATTTTCTCTTCTGCTAGTATACATAGGTAAATTTTTGTTTTTTTTTTTAGGTGAAAGATATCTGAATATCTTACAAAATTTGAATAATAACTATTTAGAAAATGTACCTCTCGCTGAACATAGAAACATTCTTTATCAGCACGACGGTGCTCCCCCACATAACGCATATAATTAATAATTATTTACAAGAAACTTTTTATGATCAATGGATTGCCAATAATGGACCTTTCTTATGGCCTCCTCGCTCGCCCGACATCAGTTCTGGATTATTTTATTTGGGGAACTATTAAAAATAAAGTTTATGAGAGACCATTAACAACCATTGAAGATTGTATGCAGAGAGTAAGAAATGCATTTCAAAACATATCACAGGATTTAATTAGAAGAGCTACCCATGAGAAACTAATCCGAAGGTGCGAAAAATGTGTCGAGGTTCGAGGGCGGAATTTTGAGCAATTATTAAATTAAAATGGAATCATGTTTTAAATTGATCTTATCTCTGCTATTTTTAGTTCATGCCATATCTTCAATTCGATTAATACGCATGTTACAGTATTAGTGTTATTTTCCGTTTTTGTGGATATCGAGTAGCAAATGTACTGCAAGTTCTTGATATTACCTTATCACATTCTCCATAAATAAACAAATTTAAAAAGTTTTCGTGGGTGTAATTTAAACGTGCTGGCATTTTTTGACATAAGATAATGACATTGTTTCTAATCATGGCTATTTTGATGAAATGATTACAACAATTCATGAATTTCTAATAAAATCACAAATATTTCAAAAAGTTGAAAACTTTAACCCCTCAATGCTAATATCAGAAAGAAGGGAATTCAATTTTACACAATTTGACGTAAAAAAATACAGGGTGTTCCATTTGACCTAAACAAGTTTTCGCGGTTTGAAGTTGACAAAATATAACGCGAAAAACGGAACACTTGGTTTAATATTATTGAATTCATTTCAGTTGTAGAACGTAGTTCTCCTTGTGTTCTTTCTCCGTACCAAAGAGCAAATGAGGATGTTCTGCACAGAAAAAGTTATAACGGTTCTTGCAAATCGTTGCACCTATCAAATATCTTCGGAACTACTGGGTTTAGATATAGGGTGTGCTACATGCTTGAACTGAGAATTTAATTGTCATCTCGAAAAGTTGAAAATATATAGGGTGTTCCATTTAAAATAAGCAAGTTGGTATCGACTTCCAGTATAACCAGAAGTCGATAGTAAGTTTCTAATTATTATAGTTAGATTGGCCACACCGACATTAGTAACAGTCTAAATTTTCAAAAATGATGATGATGCGTACTCTTCTCTATATCGATCAATTCAGTTCCCGGTGAGACACCCTGCCCAGCAAACATTTTTGTCAAAATTAACTCCAATTCGACTTGGGACAAGACAAATTTACTTACTAAAGTAATTATAGCGTAAAATTGACTGGAAAAATAGACCTCCGACAAAAATTGACCAATTAGTCTTAATTTAGATTTAAGATTACGTAAATAATACCAATTAATCTTCCTCATACACAATTTTCTTTGAAGATAAATTTAACGAAAACAGCATATGGAAAACTACTAAAAAACAAAAATTGACCTCAAGGGTAAATTTCCAATAAGGTCGAAATAGGTAATATAATTAGGTAGTATTTACCTTTTTAGCGACTAAAAATATTTCTAATAGTCGAATATCTTTCTAAGTAGATTTTGTTGGAAATCCTACGTAATATATACCTAAATAGCAACTTATTTGATCACTTTTGTTACTCTTCTTTGAAGTAATATTAGCTAGACAACATCGATAAATTCTACCTAGATTATTTACCTAATTTCACCAATTAAGTCAATTACCCTTAAACTGACCTTAAAGTTACTCTAAAAAAATACATTTTAACCTCTTTGTCGCAGTAACCTGGCAAATCGACCTCAAAGTAAACTTCACTATAAAATAGTAATTCAGAAGCTAACCCCCGCCTAACCTGTTTGTAGAATTCATATTATTTAGGTTATTTGAACCATTAGATACCTACTTAGGTGGTACTTAGGTGGTATAGTTATTATCTAAAAATTATCTCAGTCATTAAAAGAGGCCATTAACGTAGCATGGTTGGATAATTCGTGGTGCCAATATACAAATGAAGTATGACAAAGGTGAAAAACCACCGCTCAAGGAATCACTACTTCCGCATCCAGATTTTCCATCCAAGTCTTTTTAAAGGAGAACATCTTGACTGTATTTGCACTCTTGTATGTGGAAATAATTGTCTATAGAATTTCAATAAAAGGGCATTGCCGAATGCCAGCCGAGCTTCCAGAACTTTCGGGCACTGTCGAATACCAAGGCAATATCATATGGCTCCATTATGACGACTCACTCGTCAACACAATACACTAGTCGAGTTAAAATTTACACATAATAAGTAGAATTTACCAATAGGTAGTATATTCGAAATAAGGTAATATAAATAGGTTGTATTTACCTACAAGTAATTATTTGATATAACAAAAGAGTTAATAATACTTTCAATAGGTAAAGTTAACCAAAATGTCGTTTAGTTTGGTTTAGTGTAACTTGACCTGTGATAATTTCCACCTATAAAATACGTAGATTGTCATTGTAATTTTAACTTAGAGGTCTAATTAGCACAAGACGCCATATTTTCTCAGCGCAGTTGAAGTATGATTCCAAATTGTAGTTTGTAAAATGAGTGTATATGGAAACAATTTGACGAAAAGTTTAAGAAAATACATAATTATACCTGTAAACTCATATTTAACAAGTATAGTATACTTTCGGTTCAAAATATTACAATAATTTTTTTATTTGGTAACAGAAATTTTCTTATAGATGAATATTTTTGAGGCGCATTAGTACTTTATGGAATACAGCTGCTATTATTCACAGAAAAATTTTCGGCGCATTGATTTCAATAAGCGAGAACTGCAAATACTTTCCTCATAAATTGTATTGATTTTAGTTACCGGCATTCATCTTGTATTGTTACTGTGAGTTAGGTATCTCTTCAGTTTTGTAAGTGACTGACAACCATATGTCGACTACTTATAGAGAAAAATACCAAATAAGTGTAAAAATCTTATTTTTTTCCACTTGGTGTCATTTTTCAATTTCACATATGTCCGTAAATTCTACCTAAAACTAGTCAACTTGATGTCAAATTGACGTTGAATTCAAGTAAAATTTACCTAAACAGGTATTAGTAACCAAATCTACTGTGCGACTACAAGTAAGATTTATATGTAATTTTACCTGTTTTAGTTGATATAACTTAATTTCGACGTCGTCTTATTCTCCACTTATGTCGATTCCACGTAGCATCAACATAAATTTTACCAAAATATGGTTAATTCTAATTTTGCGACTAAATTTATTATACATAATTTAGGTAGTCTTGACGTCAAATAATACTTAAATGTTTGCTGGGTGTATTGCAGGTATTTGGTATTGCAGGTATTTGTGCAATAACTTTTTTACCGCTGGAGTAATTTTAATTTGGAAAGTCTGGTTAACTGTTATCTAGAAATTTTAGCGAACCTCTTCTGTATCAAAAAGTAAAGATTTTTTCGTTTTCGTAACAATAGACAAGATATCAACTGCCTTAGATCTCTTCAATGTATCCGTATCGTGTACGCAATCCTCGCCTAAAATTGCACAGCTTCTGCTTATATATAGATGTGCAAGCCGCTAGAAGGTTGGGCTAAGTAAAATAAAAACAAGTAACAAATGTAATAGCAAAAATATTTTAATATGACACATTACAACTGGTAACAAGAAAAATGATCGATTGGCATCCTTTGAAGCTTGTTGTTTGAAACGTTAGTACGGAAACCATGTTAAGACTTACAAAGTAAAATAATTTAACAAATATTTCTAACACCTACATCACTCAGTAAAAATAAATTACAGAGTTACAGTTGCCTATTTCTAAAAGGTATTCGGAAGAACAATTTATTTTGCTGTGCATGAGAAAGGAATGGCCACAGCCAAAACTGCATACCATTGTAACGTGAAGGCGTGGCAAAAGATACGTTAACACAAATCGAGTAACGAAAACTAGCGTGACTTTGGCAAAACCAATAAGAAAAGATTAGGACCAAGCCTTCATAACAGCTTAAGTGGTGTGATCTATTTGTTTCGTTTAATTGCCTTATTGAAAATGAGCTTTAGTGACAGATGTTAATAATGCATCTTTAGATACACGATGTAACAACTGCAAATTACATATTAAAGTCTGTCTCTGCATTTATGACGTGTGTAGGGCTTCAGATACACCTTGCTTTAAGATTTGTTCTCACTCATGCACATACCAAGCAGTAAGCTATAGGACGCGTGCACTGTATGACTAACATAACTTCAAATATTACATTTTTGTAAGTTTGTAAGTACTCATTTTTAATGTTTTTATTCGTATTTATGGATTGGTACCTGTGTAACATTAATGAACTTTCTCGAACAGGATGCATATAACTTTCTAAATCATTGATTTTTTTAAATGTATTGATGTTTATAGGTTAGAAATCCAACCTATAATTAGCGGTCTATTTTTAATTCTCAATGATTTAAAAAATGCATTCTATCCGAGAGTTCATTAATGTTACACAGGTACCAACCCATAAATGTGAATAAAAACGTTAAAAATGAGTATAAACTTACAAAAATGTAATATTTGAGGTTATGGTAGTCATTCAATGCACACGCCCATTTTAAATTAGTAATGCGACATCGAACCAAAAGTATTGATTTTTCATATCGATGATCGATGATAACATCTACAAAATTATCCATATATGATGTTAATCGTATCGATTTTGCGAATTTATCGATATTTTTTATAGTCAAGTTTTATTTTACTGCTTTCAGTAGGTAGCAATCAATAGATGGCCAAAATACTGATTCAGTTTCGCTTTGTCTTTTTTTCTAATGTACTCTCTAATATTTTTCTATATTGCTGTTATATCGATACTGTATTGATGTTTTTGATACATTGATATATATCGCGCATCACTATTCCAAACCTACCACTTTCCACTCTATGAAACTTGCTCACCTCTTTTATTCTTTCATGCAGATATAATCGACAATAAGCCAACGTTTGTGCCCACCCAATTAGCATAGCCGTGCGACACTTTTTGACCGGTTGATCCGATACTGTTCGTCCCTCGTTTTAAATTATCTTAGATTGTACGCTTGTCGTGATGTACATGCCATAAATGCCGAGACACACTCTACAAGGACTTATTAGGCCATTTTAGTCATCCTCTAGTGGCTAAGAATCAAACTAATAAAAATATTACTCATAGTGTAACTGCTGGGAACAAAAAATCACCACGACAGACAATTAGTATGGCTAGTTATTAAATTGTAGTCGATTTGGGTGTTTTTATGAGTGATAAGACGGATGTATAAAAATGCATTACTCGTTTGACTATAACTGGCATGAGAGCACACACACGTTTTATATCATGTAATATAGCACACGTTTTTACTAGGTAGATGAAATTACACACATAGTTATACGTGATATTATAAAATACATTTATACCGGGTGAGTCACGAATTGCGCTCGCCCCGATATTTCCTAAAATATTTGGAATAGAAAATTGAAATTTGAAGGCCTTATTACACGCCTAAAATGTCATCTTTTCAATCAAAAATCAAGTTTGGTGCACATCCGGTTTGACCGGAAATGCCCACAACTTTCGATTTTTAAATGGAACACCTTATATATTTTTACATTTTTGGAATCTAGAGGAAATTTTGAATACAATACATCCATTTTGGTCACTTTTTGATAAACATTAAGAATTTTATTAAAAAATCTATTTCTGAATCCAGAGTACTGTGGTGCCCAAAATATATTTTAGTTTGTGTGCTACGTTACTATAAAAATAAAAAGAGCAATATGATTGCATTACTTAATTCTCTAGAGACGTTTAAAATTTTTAAATGTGATTTTTACCCACTAACTCGGTTTTTTAAATGGGAATTTAATCGTTCACCAACATTTTTAAACAGGTACCTCATTTTCATGCGAATCTCATGATACCAAAATTTTGAAAATCCGCTTAGAAATATTTGAGATTTCAGACAAAATACAATGCAACCAAGCTTTTAGAAACATGCAGCTAATACATAATAGATTAGTGGGCTTTGGAAACTAAAATGGCACATTTCTGTGTAAATCTGGTAACCTAATAACATTGGAAAAATCATAGTAGCCATTGAATGTAATAAAACAATATCAGCTGTCAGACAGACTCGTGTAGTTATAGGCAATCTTGAGCTATCAAACATTTAATAATTGTGAGCGCAAAGAACATTACAATTAAGTTTAGCATAGGTATGTGGAGGTAAACACAATTACATCCACAAGGACATTTGCAATAAAATGCGACATCAGTTCGGTTTTCAGAGTTTTATTTAAATGAACATAAATACGTAACGCTTTATTTTGTATCTGTCTGACAGCTGATATTGTTTTATTACATTCAATGGCTACTATGATTTTTCCAATGTTATTAGGTTACCAGATTTACACAGAAATGTGCCATTTTAGTTTCCAAAGCCCACTAATCTATTATCTATTAGCCGCATGTTTCTAAAAGCTTGGTTGCATTGTATTTTGGCTAAAATCTCAAATATTTCTGAGCGGATTTTCAAAATTTTGGTATCATTAGATTCGTACGAAAATGAGGTATTTAAAAATGTTGGTGAACGATTAAATTCCCATTTAAAAAAACCGAGTTAGTGGGTAAAAATCACATTTAAAAATTTTAAACGCCTCTAGAGAATTAAGTAATGCAATCATGTTGCTCTTTTTATTTTTATAGTAACGTAGCACACAAACTAAAATATATTTTGGGCACCACAGCACTCTGGATTCAGAAATAGATTTTTTAATAAAATGTTTAATGTTTATCAAAAAGTGACCAAAATGGATGTATTGTATTCAAAATTTCCTCTAGATTCCAAAAATGTAAAAATATATAAGGTGTTCCATTTAAAAATCGAAAGTTGTGGGCATTTCCGGTCAAACCGGATGTGCACCAAACTTGATTTTTTATTGAAAAGATGACATTTTAGTCGTGTAATAAGGCCTCCAAATTTCAATTTTCTATTCCAAATATTTTAGAAAATATCGCGGCGAGCGCAATTCGTGACTCACCCGGTATATATAACGTAAAAGAATACACGTTTATATCATGTGACATTATACACACGTATATCACATTATCACATGAATTTATGTGTACGTTTATGTCAGGCAAAGTTATGCACAGTTTTAGATACTCCGTTTGTTGCCAGTACGCAGGGGGGGGGGGGGGGGGCAAGGCTTTACTATGTGGAAGCAATCATGAGACCTGGTAAATTCAAATTGGAATTTCTCATCGATGTTTTGTTGACATTTTTTGTTTGCAATGTGACATATGTTTCTAGACGTCGAGAACCATCTAAAAGTACCCCTGCCAGCGTTTTCTGTCGTCAGGTTCGGCCCTAGGCCCAACTTTCGGATCCCGGAAAAATGGTTCTTGGCCTAAAGATGCAATGATGAGACTTTTCACTGAAATTTGGGATGTATCTTAAACGTGGTTTTTATAAAGCTAAAGTGTTATTGTCATCATTTTTTTATGTCACCGAAAGGGTTAATTAATATGAAAAAAAAGGTTTTGCAACTTGGTCAAAAGTGAGGTGTTTCTTGCATATTAACCCTTTTGGTGACACAAAAAAATGCTGGCAATAGCACCTTAGCGTTATAAAAACTACGTTTCAGATATATCCCAAATTTCGTTGAAAAGTTTCACCATTTGGCCGAGCTGTTTTTACGGGTTTTCCAGAATTTGGGCCTAGGACCGAACCTGACGACAGAAAATGCTGGCAGGGGTATTTTTGGATTGTTCTCCACGTCTGGACACATATATCACTTTGCAAGCAAATGGTCTCTAGAAAACATCGATGTAAAATTTCAGTTTGAATTTACCATCGGTCACATGGCCGCTTCGCTTCCACTGCCCAGACATCGTAAGCCTTGTTCACCCCTCTTCTTTGCACCTACCGACAAAGAGCAAGCAAAAAGTCCGGACCGGTGATTCTCGTAATATTTAATTTAAAAAGAGAATCAGAAATATGAAAATGCACGTAAAAACTCTGTTTCTTTAGTAACCAGACATCACATATATTTCCAGTTTCATCAGCATATCCAATATAGAAATTTACTTTGCCTGGAAATTACTAACCAATACTGAAAAACAATTCTTTACACGATCCAAAGTCACCCTAGCTACGTTTAGTTATTAACTATAAATAACATAATGTAAGCATCGAGAAATCTTTTCCCAGTGTTATCTTTAATACTTTAGATAGAAATATTTTTATTTTTAATACTGGACATACTCAACGGGAAAATATATAGAAAAATGTCACTAGATAAATAATTGTCCCGACAGTTTATCGAAACCTTTTCACATGATTCCGTACACCTCCCCGCCTTTCCTGTAATCAGCGTTTCCCATTATTTTATTGGCTTCTACCAGGAGGGCGCACACCACTGAACCTGCGTATCTTCCGAATTTGTGGCCAAGTGCTTCCAATCCATCTACAACTTGCTACAAAAAAATAAATAATAAATAATTTAAAACATCTACATAACTTGAACTCAACATAGTTTGTATGGACAGTTGACGAAAGGCAAACCTATATAGCACGTGAGATGCGCCTCTCCCACAATAGAGAATAATAAAGGCGGCTCTCAATTAAAGATGTATAGGAGGTACCATTTTTTAATAATTTTCAACACGGATTCGTGAAGGATAAATCGACAACAACAGCTCTTTCTAATTTGGCAGTGAAATATTGAATGCCTTGGATGATCATGAGATTGCCTGCGGGCTGTTTCTGGACATCCAAGGCATTTAACACATTAAATCATAATCATCTGCTTTATAAACTGGAGACAGAAGGCAGAAAACGTCAATAACCGTTAACGGGGCCAGGCATGAATCTGATATCTTAAGTATTAATTATGGAGTTCCTCCCCTGAGGAAGGCATTCGAACCTGACCGAGTGTCAACATTAAATTCCAGTGTACGGAGGTACTATTATGTTTTCAACTTATGAGGTTTTATCTTTAATTATACGATGCCGCCGAAATTGTGCAACATTTCAAAATAGCTTTTTCTCTACACTGTTGCAATTATTGGCATTTACATTAACATTTAATAAAGGGAAAGGGTAGACCATCCCAAATCGCGGTTTTGCAAACTGTAGTATAAATCTAGCCATATGTATGTACATCAGTGGCGGCTCGTGATATTGTCTGCAGAGGAGGCTTGATATTCTGAAAGACAACTAATGTGCAATATGACTACAATTTGTACATTTCCCCACCACCCCTGAGGTATTACAACGGCGTGTTACATTTTTTTGCCGTGGGTTGTTCGCCAGGATACCGATTCACGACTTGAGAGAATAGAACTAATAAAAGAATAGAATGAAAAGGAAATAGAAAATATGATGAGATGAAAAAATCATTCTCATGAAATTCTCGTTCCTACGACTCGAGTATCGGTATCCAAAGGAGTCCTACTATCCCACTTGTAATTAAATTATATAACTTTTAATAAAAATAAAAATAGTTTTGGTAAAAAAATTAAAGTGATTTTCTACAAACAAAAAATTGTATTCATTATCACTGCCAGGCGTGTAAAATTATAAGTTTTAATAGAAATTAAAATAGTTTTGAGAAAGAAGTTATATAAAAAAAATATAACCGCGGAACTCTATATTATGGAGAATTATAAAAAATATTTCCTAAAAAATAAATAACACAAATAAATATTTTTTCTAAAATAACAACTACCTATATTAATCTCTGCTTTAAAGCCTGAATATTTTTATAAATGAGTGGTAACCTGCGATTTTTGGAACTAGCAAAATGGTTGATTATTTCATCATAAAATGAATCGCGTTTACTCAATTCTGACAAAAAACGTTTTTCTATTGAAATAAGCGATACATTTGAAAGGCGGTCTTGACTCATTTTGTTTCTAGTAAAAATGTTTTTATGCGTTTAAGTGTTGAAAATGATCATTCTACAGAAGCTTACCTGAATTGTCTCAAAAAATAGTGGCGTTATTCAAAAAGTTCTCTAATTTTGGGTCATAAGTTTTAAAAATCTACCAGCTCTTTGAAATTTCCTTTATTGCACGATTCTCGTTTTTCGTCATGTCCTCGGAAAGAATTTTCTTGTGAAGATAACTATATAACGGCATCTATTAACCTCTTTAATATTTCCCTATTCTCACGGACCTTTTCGTTAACATTTTCTATTTCTCTCTTATGTGCAGAATCCAAGAAATTTACAATATTTTGTTTACCAAACATTTCGAATTTAATGCAAGATGAAATGTGCTCCTGGGATTTTTCGTGCCTTTCTAAACCTCGCGACAAATTTTGCAAATTGAGGATTGATCACTAGTAAATAATAAACATCTCCAACAATATAATTTGTTTCTAACTGTTGATGCCGTTAACCACTCGACTTTTTATAATTGTTATCACAAAACCCTCTGTTTTGTTTACCACTTTTAAAAACTAACGAGCGTTGCTGGTGTAGGCCTGGCATTTCTTTTAATTCTTACCTTTTCGTCATAAATAAGAGTAGTAAATCCATTTAATAACAAATAATCCACCATGTCTGGACAACAAGACATGTTGTTGGGAATATTTTCACCTAGAGCACTTATTTCTAGCCTGCCTATCAAATGTTTTATGTATTTATACGTCAAGTTGTTCTTAACCGGTTAAACGCAACTGTCAGACGTCAGTTCGTTTTCTTTGTGAATCACCTGACTCTTGAATGACCTGTGCACATGCGCTATAAAAACTAAGATCTGAGGCTAGCCTCATACTTGGCTATTCCAAGTGTTGCTATTTTACACAGCGCAAAGAAATTCAAGGTCATTCATGTTATAAGTAAATGCGGTAAAGTTGGAAGCTATTTCGTATTAGCCTCCAGCGAACCGCAGTGTTCATTCAGTAAAAGACCGGCCGACTGGGAAATATGCATACAAAGACTATCCGAACTGTAATGTTATAGGTATGTTTGTGGAAAGGAAATGCAAAAATGTTATATATAAACTGAAAATTAATTAATGAATAATAAACAATAAAAAATATTGAAAATTGAGATATACCTAATAGAAATTTCTTAAGATATTACTTTTGAAGATATGTTGGTTCTTCCAAGGGGAGGCTCAGCCTCCCCTGACGAGCCGCCACTGATGTACATATATCTATCTACAACCGTAGTGTGAAATTATACAGTCGGCACTATACAAAAATATCTAGTGTTTTGCTGGCTGCAATAGACTTGTGTGATTTCTCAGAACTGCAATTTGATGGAACCAGCCCTGTCGAGGGGGGGGGGGATCGGGGTGTTTCTCCCAGGACCCGGCGGTTTTGAGGGGGCCCGGATTTCACTCGAAGTTGGTGATTTGCAGGTTAGTATTTTGATCGAGATAAAAATTTTATTTTGAGGAATATCACCTCCCCGCTCTTAAAAATGCCTACTGAGAATAAATATTCAATTACCCCACCTGCTCTTCAAAATTTTGATTGAGAAAAATATTGAATCGTAAGGAATACTCTCCCCCGTTCTTCGAAATTTTTATAATAAAAATAAATAGTTTATAATGATGCATGCTACCCCCACTCTTTGAAATTTATATTGAAGATTGATGGGAGTCGTATACTGCAACCACCTGGGCCCCGATTTTCTCTTGACGGCCCTGGATGGAACAGATCTTTATTGTAGTAGTTGGAACAAGACAATTTCTTGGACATCTAAAACAAATGTTAATAGACATATTTCCTCACAAAAGCATGTTAGTGCTAGTGGCTCTACTGATACTGACAGTCAACGTAGTTTTAATTTAGATTTAATGGAAGTGATGGTGGGATGTAACGTACCGTGGTCAAAACTAGACAATTAGACAATCCACTTTTTATACAATTTTTGGAAAAGTGTATTAGTGGCAAATATAACAATGGTCAGGTGCCGTCGGAAACGACATTCAGAGGAAAATATTTATCAGTGGAGATAATATTAGATAAACATTTTCTTCTGAGTTTACGGAGATATACATCTGGGCAAGTGTGGAAGAAACCACCAATGCTTTTGGTGAGAAGGTAGCGATTGTTTTAGTGAGTGCCTTGGAGGAAAATTGTTCAGTGCGTGGACACTTATAGTATAGTGAATTAATTTTAAATTTATTGGGGTGATTTATGAAGACATGAAGAACAATTTCCCAAAATTTCATGAATTTATTAACATTTTTGAATCGCTCCCATACATCCTTAAAGAATACGTATCTATTGTAAGAAACAATACGATGTTTAAAGTGAAACAAATGTTAAAGTAAAAAACCTATCATTCAAACTTATTGTCAAAACAAAAAAATGTTTTGCTTTCCTACCTGCGAAGTAAATGTAAGATTAATAAATAACATGCTTACCTGTAAAGTTCCATATTCGTACTCAGCCTCCATCGGATATAACTGATGGTGTATTCTTGGAGCATCTACTGCTTCTTTAATATTTTCGCCAAACCACAAGGACCTCATGATCACCTGGAAAGTGGTTTACATTTTGTCATAAATTGAAATAAAAATTGTACTGTTAAGGATTTATATATACACACGCCGGAAAATTAAAAGAAACATATAGATAAACTGACATAAATAATAATAATAAAAGTTCTTTAATGATTGCATTAATATACAATACAATCAAAAGGCCATCGACCTAGTAGCCCGGGAGGCAGCGACAGATTTTTCGCCTTAATATCTATGAAGCTAGATTTTTTCCAAACAGAGATTAGAAAATATCTATAATGAAAGTGCAATTATACCACTCTTAGTGGTGCATAAATGAGTAAAAAATTAAACAACATGTTGGACGAAAATTTCGTTTGTCGAATTGTCAAACGTTATCAAAAAATGACGATTCGCCTTCGCTCCTGCCCAATTCTTGATTTTCACCTCGCGATTCACATTGTATGGTCATTGCCAACCTTCTCTTCGCCATCGAGACATAGAACGGGTCTCTGATCACTGTATTTATTCAGTTCTTATGTTTGAAAAATTGACTTGCGGTTGTGCTAATCGGCAACTATTTTTATACAATACAATACTTTATTAGCACTATAAAATTATTGAGCATTATTGAGTAAATATTTTTTTATTCTGTTTTTGAACAGAGTTTCATTCAACAATTTTATCTCTGGTGGTAGAGCATTATAAAATTGAAAACCCAAGTATCCCATGCCATCCCTGGTTTTATTTAATCTATGGAAATGTATGTTGAGTTTATTGTTGTGTCTGGTTTCATAAGAATGTATGTGGCTTCTAGTTTCGAATGATTCTACATTTTTCTTTATATAACTAAGACATTGGTAAATGTAGGTACAAGGCACAATCATAATATTCAAGGTAATAAAGTGTTGTTTGCAGTTGTCTCTAAATTTAGTCTGAAAATGAGTCGTATTGCCTTTCGCTGAGCAGAAAATACAGTAGCACAAGATGGGACATGTCCCCAGACTAGTATGGCATATGATAAAGTAGAGTGGATGAGACTATGGTAAGTCGCCCAACTAGCACCAAAGTGACAGTAACTGAGATAGGAACTTCGTATGAGTAACCATTACGTAATTGCGACTAAATTTACGACTTTGGTGTAAAAATAACTTCATTTGACAAGTCTACAGTCCCTGCCTCGTAGTTTCTACCACTAATAATTACTTTATAGTTATGCAACTTCTGCGTAGCTTTCGTGGTACATGGGAACGTGGTAGTTACCAGTGGGACGACTTTCGGGTTTTCAGAACTTGAAGGTGATAAACTGTAGTAGCAGCGACTAACTCGCATCACTGAAATGTGACTTCAAAGTTGCAGTCACCTTCAAGTAGCTTTAATAGTTGCCGCGACGTTCTGGAAACCTTCACTATTTCTTTAAAGTAGTGGAACTTGTAAGTAATATTCATAGGTGTTAATGACGTTACTGCTACCTACAGAACTGTGTACGGCTACTACAAAGTGCACATCACCTCTGAAATTTACCATGAAGTAAATTTCACCATCTAGTTCCCAACGTTGACCATAGATAAAGTTAATGCAACAAACCTAACCTATATAATATGTTTGCCTAACCTAGACTAGAATTATATGCTGCTATATTCATGCTATACAACATTTTACGTTCAAAATAAGGCAACAAAATTTAATATTTCAACACAGTTTTATTACACCTACCTTTCCTTCTATGTTATCTATCACTGTAATAGTATATTATACCAACAAGGTTTATGTTTATTAAGTCCATATATGGATGCATACAAGTAAATTGCGACAGCTGATAGGTTTTTCAATGTGAAGTTAGGTAAATGATAAACAGCAAAAGCTAGGAACGCGTTCAGTCTAGACCTCAACGTACGGCTAACACGTACGTTCCGAATCAATAGCGGGAGAAATGTAACCATGAAGTAGCAGCGGCAACTCTGAAGAGGTAATTTGTGGTAGTCACAACTTTGCTACGACTTTAAAGTAGTGCTACAGTTCCATTCGCAGATTTGTGGTAAATATAACTTTAAAGTTACGTATTTGCAGTTTTCGTCACTATCGCCAAGTAGCAATTACTTTCAAGTAGCATTTTTTGGTCAAAACGACTTTAAAGTCATATTTTCTGAAATACGCCATGTTGATGGCCAAAATTATCGACGCCATTATTATAACACATGAACCATAATTTCACAATTGACTAATAAATTTAATTTATCGCAATTTCTTCACCAAATACAACAAACGACGACATAAAAAGTAGCGTTAAGTTCCGAAGAACCATAAAAAATATGTTTCGGCATCTAGTGTGTCATATTCTCGCAAGACATTATATATTTTAAAAACAATATTTTCATTAAAAAATGCATATTTTAAAGGCGCGTGGTTAGATTCGGACGTTTTATCATTATGTTTGTCAGTAAAATTGCATTCGTTTTAATTGTAACCCTTAGACCACTGAAAAATAGCACAAGTTCTGTTGTCTAATATTACCTTCTGATATTCTATTAAATTTCTGAGTTAGGGAAATGAACAAGCACAAGAATCATATGTAAGAATGAAATGTAAATATAATAAGATCGGTTGCAAGACAAAGAAGGGGCAACATCGATTTGAAAGAGTAGGGAGTGGTAAAGTTTTCTGAAAGTTGCGGCGTCTACGCCGCCACGTCGCCGCTCCGGAGCAACAACGTCATTGGAACGTAGCCAGACAAGTTCCAGGAACGTGGCTGGAACGTTATCGTCACCAAAAAATATTCCCCATTTTGGTCATAAACACGTATTAGGAACGTTCATATTACGTGCCTGTGACTAGTACCAAAACACTTTAAAGTGCTTACAATAGTCATTGCTACGTTCCCACGACTAATTGTGCTAGTTGGGCGTGGTTAGAGTATTCAGTGAGACTTTGTCAATAAGGTTTCGCAACAGATAAGTATATTTGGAATTTTTTTTACAGACGTAGTTAGTATGACTTTCCCAAGATAACTTGGGGTCTAAGTAAACTCCTAGGAATTTAACTCAGGATTATTAACTTCTTCCAAATTGAGCAAACCAAATATCATTGTTTCTGTCTTAGTCACATTTAAACTTAGCTTATTCAAGATAAACCAGTTCTGTGCGCTTAACTCAGTATGCGGTACTTCATTTAGCAAAACTTCGACGGTATCATTTGACATTGTCAAATTTGTATCATCTGCAAATAATAGGACACTAACATTATCTCTAATTGACTGAGGAAAGTCATTGATATAAATTAAGAAAAGTATGGGACCTAGTACGGACCCCTGTGGTACTCCATGCTGCAATTTGAAAGTATTAGATTTAATGCCGTTATTAAGAACAAATTGTTGTCTATCACTCAGGTATGACCGTAAGAGCGATTTGCTTTCATCCATAAAGCCGTAGAAACTTTATTTATTTATGAGAAATTCATGAGACACGCAGTCAAAAGCCTTTGTGAGATTTAGGAAAAGAGAGCATATATAAGTGCCGTCTTCAACACCGGCATTTATTAAATCTGTCAGTTTATCAATGGCAAGAGTTTTTGATAATTTGTTTCGAAAACCGTAATGGTAGGGACTGAGGAGCTTACTTTCTTCTAGATATAATATCATCTGATTTTTTAGTATCATTTCATAGATTTTGGCGAGACATGGTATTACAGATATTGGCCTGTGATTTGAAGGTCATCGACATTATATTTTTTAAAGACTGGTGTTACTTTAGAGATTTTAAGCATTCCGGGAATATATTGTTTTGTATACTTTCATTTTTTTTTTTACTGCTTCTCAAGTCACCGAGGTAACTCCTTGAAAATCCAGAATGATTTTGTGTTAGGTAAAGAGAAACGAGGCCCTACAGTTTATAGTGGGGTCCGAACCACATCTTGGGGATAATTTTACAATTAAAATTATTTCGGGATTGAACCTGCTTCGCTAGGTATGTCAGTATGAAAGCTAGGCGCGCTAAACCACACATTTACTTGTCATAAAAAATTCTCCATCAATGGAGTCCCTGCGACGCCGGCGGTTCCATTAAATCTGCTTTGTACATGCGGCGTTTTTTATTTTTATATCTAGTAAATACAAGGTGAACTTATAGACGTCGGAGCGTGAAAGCGTCGACGTATATTTGTCAGTTGCTTGTACCTTTGCCTATTTTCATTCTAACAAATATAAATAATAATAATAACTTTATTGTAAATAGGTATATCCTAATACATAAATATATAAATATAACACATACACAGAATGACAAACAAACATATTATAAAATTACAATTGTTAAAAATATAAAAATAAGATCAAAAACATAAGATCAGTCAAATAAATACATAAATAAATAAATAATAATAATTTATTGCCAGGAAACAAAATAGTTTACAGACAAACGGTGAAAGTTACCTGTCTAGGAGATTGTTTGTTTTATATACGTATTCAAACGTTCGTTTGTTTAAACTTTACCGAATCGGCTTTCTGGTACCCCCGGTTGCATTGTACCACTAGAACTTTAAGAAATACCATCGATAAATGTCACAAAATTTAAATATTATAGTGATTCGCTGCTTGCCCTATGCGGGATACATGCGTGTAGGGTGGAGCCGGAGCTTTTATTAGGCCACTGACGTCAATCCCGTTGTGGGCTCCACCATTATCACGGAATTTTAATTTGGCAATTGCAGGCGCTGCAATTTTTTTTTTCTAATTTTTTTTTGCACATACGTGTTTTGTTGACTATTTAACTTCACATCTGGCAAGAAAAATGTTTTTTCTTTTATGACCGAACCCGCCTATTATCTCGGATATTTCAAAATAGGTAACCTGATTAAAATAAAATTGGCTGGACTGGCTGTGGTCGAATAAATAATTTGTGTAGAGAGAATTGCTAGGAGGTAGTTGGTTTATAATGGTATCGGGTACATTTGTGAAATAGTTGTTAAATTGATCACTAGAGATGTTGTTTGACCGAGGCGTAGACATTTTTCTGTAATTGTTAACGATTTTCCATATTGCCTGTTGGGGGTTATTGTGATTTTTTATAAAGTTATCGTGGGATGCCTTTTTAGCATAATTTATTTTTAAGTGGATTCTCGAGTTCGAATCCTGCCCGGGGATACTTTCTTTTTCGTTTTCAATATTTCGGCAGATATTTTTGACTCTATAATTGCTTTTCGCTCCGTTCTATTGCATTTCTCAGAGAAATTTTGCATTTTCCACTGCGGAACATTAATCTGCACTATTTCGATCAAAATTCATTTTAGCTTCGCGTGACGTGACTTTGCATATGCTGATCGGGTGACAGTCGAATTTTTGACTTTGAAGGTTAACGCATTTTTACATATTTTTCTTCAAATGTCAGATTAACTCATTTCATAACCTTAAAGTGTGACGGATTATAATGGACTACTGACTACTGTAGTAAACTCAAACACTTTCGCCATATGGTTTATGCAGAATAACATCGCGAATCAGCGAAGCGTTTTATACTGAAACTCAATCTTTAATAAAGCTATTATTATTATTATTATTATTATTATTATTATTTAACATTGAATATCTAAGGACTGGAAAAACTTATGAAGCTGAAATTTCAACAGCTTACCTAGATGATCGAATACTATTGAATGCCATAAAAAAATATCGAAAACATTTATCGGTAACAAGCCCATTATAAAACTAAAATTGATGAAAAGTAGGGCCTACCTGTGCTACTGACGTGGTAATTCTCGTTCCTCCAGAAGCCCCAACGACCATTTTAACATCACCTTTCTTATCCACAATAATACTAGGAGTCATCGATGACAATGGTCGTTTGCCTGGTTTCATCTCATTATTTGGTGATCCTGGCAGCCCAAAGTAATTTGTGAAATAAGGAAAGGAAAAATCATCCATAACGCTATTGAAAATTATACCAGTTTGCTTCGATGTTAAGCCAGCACCATAACTAGAAAGGGAGAAACATATATTAATTTTTATTAAGAATCTGCCAATTACTTTGCTTCCTGTTGTAACGTACCCCCCCTCCGCCTATTGTTTTCTAATTAAATTCTGGTTTGATTAATTACCAGTTACCCTCCCCTCTCCAATGAATGTTTAATTATTAAATCAATTAAACTAATTTGGCTGTGTGATCGTCTAGTTTAGTGGTAGGACTCAAATTTACGTTTGTCGTTTGTAGTTTATTGTTACCATAGTTCTTTTTCTAGGTTTCATATTACTGTTTCTATTTATTTATTGATTTGATAATTAACTATTTATTATGACATTTAATGATTCGTTCTTTACACTAGACATTGCTATTAATTTATTTGGCAAAGTTCTAACTACAGTTCTTTATTTAATTGTTCAAATTAAACACTGAATATTGTTTTGGCACTTGCTTATTTGATTAAATTGAGAAAACAATTTAGTATTTTCATAATACCCTGTATAGTAGTTCAGACTCAAAATTATCCCTTTTATTTAAGTTACACTGAATTATTTATATTATTTTTAGGTTAACTTTTGTTTAAGTTTATATCATATTTTAGATTTCACTATTATAATATCCAAGTAAACCTTATGTTTACTTATTTTATTTAAGCCCAAGTAAATCTTATATTTACTTGACTAGTTTCTCTGGTAATAATGCACTTTATTTTCTATTTCTGATAAAAGGTAAAGTAATTAAAAACAAGGAACGTTTTTATACGTATAATCAGACAATTGTCAGAAAATATCAGTTACAAAAATATTGTTGTGGCAATAGCCAGAAAATAGTTGCTTACATATAAATCAAAATGTGAATAATTTAACCACAAATTTATATTACAGCAACAGATTTCGTTGGGACAAACAGTCACGTGTAAGTTTATTGAATGGTAAATCAAACAACTCCAATAATCACTAAAATAATAATGATTATAACGAGAATACTCGTTCAAAAACTGAAGTGAAAAAATGTTGAATTCGGAGCATGTAAAGTTCATACTTGGGTAGCGAAAACTCGCAATAGTTTATTTAATTGAATGCACGGCAAGTTGAAATCTCAAGTAATTGCCTATTCAAACATAGTTTGACATTGCGAAGCGTAGAATGATGGGATCTGATCAATAAACTTGATACAGAACCAGCCTATTGGCTACCAATTGGTTGTTGTGTTGCGAAGATTGTAATTGTTCAAACAATTGAATGAACAAGCAATTTATATCAATTTCAACTCGCCCATGACATAAAAGTGTCATCGTGAATGAATACAAGTCAAAACACCCAGTACAAAGTTTAATATGTAATAATATTTAAAATGATATTTATGTCAAACTAGCAGGGGGCAAATCACAGGCCTTATCAGTGGATGACCCACAAAAGTCCAGTGACCACATCCCTACAAGTAGGACATAAATAAACCGGCAGGTCCGAACAGCTGTAAAACCCTTCGGACAATCAAATATTGCAGAAGTTCATTGTCCACACGACAAAGCAAAACGTAACAGAAATTGTTTACCAACAAAATCTGCCGATGTTTGAAAAGTAAAACATTTTAAAATAAAATAAAATGTGACAAAATCTAGAACATAGTATCAAGCTAAAAATATTAAGAATCTTATTTAAATGAAGTGACAAAATAATTGTAGCAAAGTACTGAATAATAAAAGTTAATCATTTATAGTGCCATCCTGCGGTGTAGTGAGTTTAAATATCCGAAATACAAAACCTACGTTTGATTTATATTATTATAGTTTTCCCAGCATGGTTTTATTAAATTTCAATATTTCCCTACAAGCTAAATTCATTGCAATTACTCCCCCGCGACTTTTAGTTATTTGATACCTTGAGTGTAAATCGCGAGATGACCCGGGTCATCCCCAGTCGTTTCATCATCTGGGATTCTTAACATGTTGTAATTTAAATTGTACAACCGATACAAGCTGACCACAGTCTTTGTGATTATGTGGTTAATTTTACTGGACTTAGTTAGATCGAGAAGGATTCTCCTTTTTAATAAAGTTGTGATATTTTTCTACCAGAGCTCTAAGAACGCCGCCGAGCAACTTTGATAGGAAATTAGTATTCATTTAATTCACTGTGAGCGGATACTAGTCATCGACTTAGTATGAATTTGATGAAACAGCAGACTGGTCAATTAATGAACTGAGCTCAAAGAACAAAGCCGAGCAATGTAGTTCTTATTCAATCAAAAATGATAATAAGATTGATTCCGTTTGAAAATTACCTCGAGTTTTTATACTTGAGAAATGCCCGAAAAATTGTGACGTTGTATCCCCACAGCTCTTTCTTTGGCTGCGATCCCACGAGAAAAACGTACACCTGTGTTTATGTTATCGTCGAATGTTTATGTTGACCATATAATCTGAAGTGTCTTATCGCCGCAAACTACCCTAACTTCGCCCGAGCTGTACGTTTTTAGAGATTTTTAAAACGGTATGCATTCGAATGATTTGAAGCTTTACATTTTCACTGCAAGAATACACATAAAATATTTTTATGTGAATACTGGGTGATAATTGGTTTCGTACCGAATTATGTACAATTTTCGGAAATATGTAAATTTGAACTAATTGAAGCGGGAATAAATTTTCGATTAATATAGGTGGGTCTGTTCCATTTCACTGTATTAGGCAAATTTCTTGAGAAATTTCTTAAAAATTAAATACAGGCTTTAATTAAAATTCGTAGGCATCAATTTGGTTTTAAACAAAAATGCTTCACGTTACACCCACTCGCGATTTTTACATCAAATATACAGTGAGGTAAACTAAATAATTATAAAACAGCTGCTTTATTCCTAGATTTCAAAAAGGCATTTGATAGGGTATGGCATAAAGGTTTGTTATGGAAACTGAAAAGACTCAACTTATCAAACACAATTATTTACATGGTGAAAAGTTAGCTCGAGAACAGAATCTTAACATATACTCCTAATTAAGCTAATAACCAATATTGGCATAAGGGGAAATCTATTACGATGGATAAACTCCTATGAATAGTGTTACATATCTTGCCATATTCATACGGAGTAGATGCTAGAGAGAATAACAGCGTTACAAAAAGGCGTGTGTTACGATTCGCGCGTTTTTCTCATAAGGTAACTCCAGAATTATTATAAACAACAAAAACTATGTCAGATTAAAGTAAACTAAGTACTTACTAAATATTAATGGAACTTGTCACAGAGACGGCATCGCCATTTGGTGCTAAAATGGAGGCATGCGCTGTCCCATGGTCCTCCCTAGAATAATACACAGCCCCGTAATGTTTAGGATCCGAACTTGTAGAGTGTTCATCTATTTTTAACCTAGTATTCTCAGCATATTCGGGAGACGTTAAATTCGATAAAAGCTGCAACAGAGAAAACTGTATTTAATAGGCTTGTGTCACATTAGTTCTTTGAAGGGAGCGCTCTTTTTAGTTCACTTGTCACAATTGAACTAGTTCCTTGATTTAGTTCACTAGTTCAGGCTTAAAACGTAAACAAGCAGGAAGTTAAATTACAAATTAAAATAGTAAGCTCAAATACAAGCCTGATAAATGAATAAAATATTTTAAGAAATAAATAGTCATTTACATAAGCTATATTTACGTATTACTGTGTATAAATATTAATTTGGAAACTGTTAGATTTTAATAAAGTACACGTCTTGCGCTTAAAACGTCTCCTGTGCTTGAAAATATTCTTTCGCATGGTACAGACATGGCTACAATACAAAATCTTTTTAAGACAAATGCATATAAATGTGGATATACGTGTTTTCTTTCTTTCCACCATTCCAATGGATCCTTTTTTCTGTCTAAATATAATCTTCGTTTAGGAGAGGAACCGGGAACTGTTCTTCTCGGAGAATGGAAACTAGTTCCTTCACTTCATTTGCTGAGCCGGTTCTTTGAATTAGTTCGCTCATGAACTACACAAGCCTAGTATTTAAACACCCAGATATTTAAATGCTGATTACAGAAAATGGCTTATAGAGCCGCCAGACCTACGTCATTTTAGCAAAGCTAATATTTTGACAATAAATAGTGTGATATGTGGTTAAGAACGTATGCATATTTGCTAGCTTGAAAGTGGGGCCCTTTTACAGATAACAGGCACAAAAGGTACAAAAAAACCTTACTAACCTACGTTAAAGTATAATAGCTGGTTTTCATATATGTTTGACAGAATACTGTTAAAAACCAACATTCATTATTGCCAGACACTTTCTGTGGACCCTAACTTCCGCCAGACGCTTTAAAGCTTGAAAAAACCCAACCTAACCTAACTGTGGATTCATATCTACTACTAATTAAAAGATGATATAAAATAAAAAAATTATTATTTTAGGTTAAGTTGGGTTTTTTTCGAGCTTTAAAGCATCTGGCGGAAATTAGAGCCCGCGGAAAGTGTATGGCAATAATGATCGAATGTTGGTTTTTAACAGTATTTCAAACATATATGAAAACCAGCTATCATACTTAGTAAGGTTTTTCTGTACTTTTTGTACCTGCTATCTGTAAAAAGGCCCACCATTCAAGATAGCAAATATGCATACTTTCTTACAGCGGTGGACTGGGGCCCAGAGGGCCTACCAGGCAAATTCTTTTGAGGGCCACATATCAAATTTTTTTATAAATTTTTTTACATACCCATCCTCCAAGTACTTTTGCAAGTTAGGTATCCCTTAGGAGAAGAAATGGATAGTTATTTTTTATTTATTTAAAAATAAATACATATATTCCTGTTAGGTACATAACATGATCAAAATAAAATATATCCAATAATAATGCCGTTCGTTGTAAAGTCAAAATCATCGATTTTGGTCAGAAATTTAAAAGCGCAATTTTCTTAGGAAAAATTATGCTGAACACGATGGTGATATTAAAAAATTCATAAAAACATAGGCTTCATTTTTAAGAACAATGGTTTTTAGAGAAAATTCTCATTTTTTTAATGTTTTTTGACTTTTTAGTTTAACATATTAATTTTATGTTGTCACAAGATTTTTTTTCAAAAAATTAATGAACAATTGACAGTCGTAAACGCAAAATGGTATTTATCTCCGGTTCTAGTTAATGAATCGGGATCTATCTAGGCTCCAAATTTTCCTTTTTTTATTATCTTTCATTTGCTGATAATTGAATTTCGTTATGACGCTGCTGGACTGAGATATTTCATTTGTTTACTAAGCAATTATTTAAAAGATGTTGGCGGGAGGTAAAAAAAAAAAGAAAAAAGCACCCAGACTTCATAGAAACGCTAACATTTATCAATATTTATCGATTGCCGGGGGCGAAGAGTGCAAAAAATGCCATGGAAAGACACAGATCCTTAATAAACAAATTAGTTTATTTGTTTAAACAATTGCAAAATACACGAGTTATTGACACAAAAAAAACTGGTGTTGAACAGAAAAAAAAAGTTAATTTAGAATCCTGAATTTGTTTATAACAATAGAACGGTGAATGTTAAAATGTCTCAAACGACGCGTGTAGATAAAATCTTCAATTTTTATATCTTAATTTCTTTTTGTCCGACGCAATGCTTTCGTCAAAAAGTCAAAAAACTTTAAAAAATGAGAATTTTCTCTAAAAAGCGTTGTTTTTAACAATGAAGCCTGTGTTTTATAAAATTTTTAATGCCGCCATCGTGATCAGCGTAATTTTTCCTATAAGAATAGTCAAGAGAATAGCTGTTTTAAATTTCTGACCAAAAAAAAGTTACGACGAACGGCCTATAAATAACAAAATAAAAAATATGAATTATTAATTTAAAGTGGATAACAAAAACGTAAATCTGGATTCTAATTTGCCAGAACGCAGCTTAAAAAATAAAAACGTTATGCCTTTCGTTCATTAGCGAAAATCAAGATTTTTTTAAGGTAATAATTCACAGTCATGCTTTGCAAAAATTGGTTGCTCTTAGTTAGATATTGAATATTACAAGAATGATTAATGAATCAATTTTAGTTGAAAATTGCGAACTCCTGGGAGGTCAAAATTGTCCATTTTTTTCCCTTGGTGGGATAAAAAAATAGGATTGTGCAAAAACTATTGCACTGACAGCCCCATCTTTTGCACAGATATAAAACACACGTATTTTTATATATATTATTTACTATAGCAGGTTTTTTTGCAATAACTTTTTACCACTGACGCGCCACTTCGCTTATCCAAGCGGGATGAAATTGCTACTAATCGTAAACAATCTATTTTTTAGTGGTGCTACGTTTCTCAAGTTTCGAATTTCAAAATTAAAGTGATTTACTGGACGCTTTGAGATTCGGATTTCCGAATGTCCAAATGTCACATGGGGCAAGGGGATCACATTTTGGACCTATTGGGGGTCCACAATTTGAATCTTTAGAGGGGCCTACCGGGAATTTGTCCGGCTGCCCGGCGCCCCAGTCCGACACTGCTTTCTTAACCACATATCACATTATTTATTGTCATAATATTAGCTTTGCTAAAGTGACGTAGGTCTGGCGGCTCTGGGATCTTGGTCTATTGGAATTTAACAAAATTTACAATTTAAACTGGGAAGTAAGTTAAATTTACAGAACTAGAAATTATAAAAATAAAACTATGCACGTCCGTTGTACGCTTTTGTATATTTTTCTTTCCAGAGAAGTTATGCATCCTTTCGTATTAGACTGTAATAAATAGCTATTAATACCTACACTAGAAATATTGACGAAATTGGTATCCCCCAACTCTGTTCGTTTAGCATAAGCATATTTAAAAGCTTCGATGATCCTATGATATGTAACTACAGTATTGTTTATGCCATCTAAACTGTTTCTGTCAAAGCCATAGCCGTCCAAGATGTTCAATATGAAGCCCAAGAGTATGCCGGACCCGGGTGGTGGAGCTGAATACAGCCGATCCTCATTCTTAAACTTCACGGTCACAGGCTCCATCCATTCGGCCCTGAAATATTTGGTTTAAATTATTTTTTAACGACTTTCCAGGAGTTTTCTCAGTGACAAATGACACTCAAACTCATGTCTATGTAGGCCTAGACAGCCATAATGTCTTACTACAATTTCTGTTTATTAATTAACTTACATTAGTATTTAAGTTTGGCTTTGTTAACAACATTTTTTTGTAGTCTTTCTGATAATAAGGCATATTTTGATTTGATATAATAAATTGATTTTATCAGCTTTGGATAATACGGAATTTGCTAAAAAAAATTGAAGGTAAGATATTGTTTCACACATGCATGTAAATCTTTATGCGCTGACACAGGACCCCATAAAGCCAACCCTGGTTTTACCACATATCCGATAGGTAATTCTGACCTATTAATTATCAAATTCAAGTCTATATTTGGGGATCTCGAAACAGGATACTTTTTAGCCAATTTTTGGGCTTTCTTTGCCAGTGTGTACTTTGCGCAAGCACCAAAAAACTTAAACATGGACGATGATTAAAGCAACAGTTTTAATCACCTTCCGATGAGGCCAATACAGTCAACGAAACTTGCGTTGAATTCAGTATTCACATGCAGTGTTCAAGTGTTTTGCTGAAAATCCCAGCCCTCTGCAGGATTCAAACTTACAAATGGTGATTATGTTGTGAACTTACTCATAGCTCTGCAAATCTTCTTTCGTAATTATGCTTCCTATATCTTTCAAGTCCTCCAAAAGCATTTTCGACAGCGTTCCATTGTACAGATCATCACCTGTACTGTCTGCTATCAGCCTTAGGGTTTGGCATAGTTTGGTTGGAATTATTGTTGAGCCTGCCTTTTTATATTCACCATTAGAGTCATAAAACCATTCTCTGTAATGTAGCAATGCATACATGAGTAATATTGGAAAGGCAAGTTGACATTTCGGTACAGAATTGCAAAAAATACTTTTTAAAGTATTATTATCGTACATAATATCCCTAATGATTACAATTTTATCGGCAAAATTATTGATACTACATACTCCGTTCACTGCAAAATATGACCGGTTTGGACTTTTTGCTTGCTCTTTGTCAGTAGGTGTTGGGGAGGGGGTGAATAAGGCTTACTATGTCCGGCCGGAGGAATCGGTCATGTATTGGTAAATGCAAATTGAAATTTCACATCAACCATTAATGCACATAATAAATTACTCCTTTGAAATTGGCATGGTATAGTTCATACAATATCAATTGGGACCGCATAAAAACGAACACTTGGAGTCCACGTGGACTTGATCCGCCTGTCACATAGAAATGTGGGCTGGATTAGAAGCCTAGCTGGTTTGATTTGTCAACACAGTGTGACAGGCGAATCAAGTCCACGTGGACTCAGAATTTTCGTTTCTATGTTGTCACAATTGATATCGTATGAACTATACCTAAAGTGTGGAAAACATCAATCGGCAGACCTATGCCTAAGAAACCTAATGCGAATGAATTATCTGATTTCAGAAATATAAGCCTCCTAAACACCTGTCTAAAATTAGCTGAAGCAGAATTATCATGTCAACTTATGGAATATCTTATGTGAATAGCATTTTACCTTGCAATCAGTCCGGTTTTCATAAAAATTCTATTACTGATGATATCTTAAAAAATCTAGACAAAGGCGAAGCAACACTACTATAATATTAATAGACATGGCCAAGGCTTTCGACAACGTTAACTTTAACATCGTAATAAATAAATTAGAAAGATAGAACTTTGATCCAAACCTAGTTACCTGGTTTAAGAGTTACTTATATGAAAGACTTCAGATAACCAAACGAAATGACAGCAATCTCACAAGAATCATTAATACAGGTCGGGATTCCTCAAGGATCCATACTAGGGCCTATGCTCTTCAATATTTTTACTGTCGACTTACAGCATATTCCACTTAACTCAAACACGTATCTATATGCCGATTATATACAGTTATATTTAGGGCCGGTACTTTCATCTATAGATAGCGACATTTATTCTTTAGAATAAGTCTTATCTAGAAGATAAGCAAAAAATCGGTACTTTCACCTACAAATAGTGATATCCGTCAGATAAATATGCTTATTCCTAGGATAAACTATTCGGTACCCAGACCGACGATTAACGCTTTTATCTATCGGATAAAAGAAGCTCCGCCAATGAGACTGCGCTCTGATTGACAACTGTCGCTGTTGTCAGTGCTATTCTGTTGTCGTAACTTTAAGATTGTCTGCTTTCAAACCAAACTTTTGAAATTTGTTTTGCTCTCTTCAAGAAGATTTTAGGTAGGGTTTTTTAAATAGTAATAGATAAATATCATCAGAAAAATTATAATTATGATAATTATAGCATTAGGTTTTCTTTTTATATAGAATGGATATTTTTGATGATTTTGATCTACTCAATGACCCAGACGGTTACTTAATTGATCTTATTGAAGATATATATCCCGAACAAGAATACAACTTGAGACCAAGAATTGACCATTTTAATGGGCTTGTTCCATAATATTCTTTTTATATGATTTTTATACTTTTTCATATAGTACTCGATATTCTCATTATACACTTAAAATTTCGTATTATTAACTTTTTCCGTTCTCGAGATATAAGGAGTTGAATTTAGTAATAGTTGCAAAAACCGAGCGCTCATTTGTGACGTCACTATACGCAAGTGACGTAAGAAAAATGGCTTTCTGGGACCTTTCAAATTTAACCTGAAAAGTCGAAAAACATGGAATTTTTAAACGCTGGTAACTAAATAAATACGTCGAGTGGAAGTTCGTTCTATGTGTCTACGGAAAGGAGAAGGTCGGCGATGAATTATAATCGTAAATTGCAGGGTCGAAATCGAAAATTCGTTCCGGCAGGAGCGAGAGAAAATTGTAATTTTTTGACATTTCACCAAATTGTACTCCCCTACTGTCAAGTAGTAAGCAAAACAAACAATACTTCGAAAACACTTATAATTATAACCAATAAGGAGCATCAAGTCTATTGAGATCGCCGAGTCTATGCGTATAATGACGTAGCGCCTGGCCACGCCCCATTTTCGCAAGATGGAAATTTGTAATAGTTTTTAAGATACTAAACGTGCGAATAAGATTCTGATATTTTGCAGATCCATTATTTTATACTTGCACTTTCGATTTGTGAAATAAAAAAAAAAATGCTGAATAAGCCCATTATTGGAATGATGCTGAGTTTTTTAACAGATTTCGTTTCTCAAAAGCTACTGTTATTTATGTTTATATTACAACTATTAGACACAAAAAATCAGACTAAGGTAATCACTAATGTATAATAAATAATAACGATAAACTATCAAAATGACTCAAATGTCATAAGAGGCAATCAGTAATAGGGAGTTTATTTTATTTTTGTTCAACACATATGGCTTTTGCATATTTCTCTTCCTTTAACGCATCTTAAGTTGGCGACATTGACTCTGATAAATATCTAGAATCAGATCCAACGAATTGTTAACCGAGGGTATTACTTGAATGAAAGTACGGATGCAAGATATCCTACAGATAGCAAGCTCTGGTTATCTTATCCTTCAGATAGTTATCCGCCGGATAAAGTATATTTATACTTAAGTGAAAGTACCGGCCCTTAACAGTACACCCATCAGATATTGGTGAAAAAATAAATAAATTAGGAGATCTAGAAAAAATTCTGAAGTGGTCCCAAAACAATAGACTCTCAATTGATCCTAATAAAACTCAGCTAATGCTCACTGATTCACCATATAAAGTAAACTTAATAAGAAATCTGAACCCGACAGTACACTTAGGATCTTCTACTTTAGAGCTAGTAGAATCTGCCCGAAACTTAGGATTTCTTTTTGACCCACACTTAACCTTTACAGATCATATAGCTAAACTATGTCAAATCTCGTTTCTTAGACTTAAGCATTTGTACCAGTTCAGAGACCCATTAGTGTTATCTTTATTCACTTACAGAGACCCAATCTATGGGCCCAACCTCACAGGTGAAGATAAATATCGCCTCTAGAAAATACAAAATTGTTGCGTAAGATATATTGTAATACATACACCTAGACACACATATCTCTGAATACATGAGAGAGTTAAATATGCTAAAACTTGATGTGAGGGGATTTGTACATTATGCTTGCCTCATACGAAAAATTATCAATATTCAGACACCACAACATCTTTACAATAAAAATGAATTCAGAAACAATAATCATAAGAGAGATCTTAAGCAACAACAATGAAGTTACTATACCAGTACATAGTTCCACTGCGATGGAAGCATCTTTTACTTACATAGTATCGTCTATCTACAACCGTCTCAACCTGATATGTTTCAGTTAAACGAGTCTTGTTTTAAACAAAAATTAAAACACTGTCTACTTACGGGTTTGTTGGAAAATATAAATGTTTAAAAGTTTTAGTGTACTGCTAAAATGTTGTATAAATATGAGTCTATCCACTACACGATGGCTAACACACTTAGTTCCTATGTTTTATAGTCAGTAAGTAGTTTTCTCTTACCTTTAGAGTCGGGTCATGTTTAAAAAGACCGATGTATGAATTAATATTGCATATACGTTGTCAAAAGCTTATCTACTTTGATTTACTGTCTTTGATTAAGGCAATGATATCAAAAAATGGCATTTCATTGACTTCCATATTAACACAGTAAAATAATCAATAAGAATAGTTACAACTAGAGAACTGTGTTCAATATGGCACACGTCAGGAAATTTGGCACATCATCAACCTACATTTAGATAAGCTGCCAACACCAATTGTTTATAGGATTTGGCAATATGTTTCATTACAATTATAAGCAAACAGAAAATAATTCACTTTTAAACCAATTGTTTGTTCAATGCCATTTCAATAATATACTCTTTTACACTTACTTGAAGTTGGGATCATCGTACAGCTTATTTCTAGACAACGACTGGTACTGATGAGTGGTCATATTATATCCCGTTTCGCACATCTCAATAGATGGCTCTATTAAGTCTTTCCAAGGCAACTTTCCAAATTTTTGATACGCCGTCCAGTACCCCTTGAGCTCACCTGGCACCGCTATCGCCAATGGGCCTGGCACAACAAAACACTCGATGAAAATATGTGTGGAAATAATATTGGGGACAAACATTGTTTAAAAACATATATGTATTTAACAATTTGTTAAATAATTTGGAAGCTAGAACTAAATTGAGTGTAAATATCATAATCGAACTTTTAACCGTGTATAAAGACAAGTTATTTTCCATTGGAAAATGATTTCTATCAGCAGGATTTCGGTATGGCAATGGGTTTTCCATTGTCACCGATTTTAAGCAATATATTTATGGAGGATTTTGAGACTAGACATATTCAAAATTGTGCATCGCATACAAACCGGTTATCTGGTGGAGATACGTAGATGATATCTTTGCAATCTGGCAACACAGTATTGAGTTACTAGATAGCTTTTTTAATAAAGAACCTTCTATTAAATTCACTTTAGAAAAGGAAACTAGAAATGAATTACCACTTTTAGATGTTTTAATTAAAAGAGTAAATGGTACAATTGAAACAAGTATTTACAGAAAACCAACACAACAGATATTTAAATTTCAACTCAAATCAGTCGATGCACGTTATGAGGTGTGTTGTAAAATGTTTGTATGATAGGGCCAAAATAATTTCTTCTAATGATGAAATATTAACAATGAGAAGCGGTTTATAAAAGAAGTTCTTATAAATAACCAATACCCTGGGGGTTTTGACAATAAAACCTTCATAAATATTGAAAATAACAATCAGGTACGATAAAAACCTGAAAAACGTTACACAGCGTTAATTTCTTATGTATGCGGATTATCCGAAAAGTTGGGACTCGGCAAAAATTTTAACAAAAGAGGCAGATAGGAAAAAAAGGAAAAATTAAAGAATCCGCGATAATATTATTGAATGAGGATAGATGCGTGTCGAATTGTTCCGTAGATGTTTGTACAACTTGGTTGCCAATGTTAAAAGAAGAACTTCACAAACTTAACATTGTACAAAAACTAAAAAAACTGTTAACTATATCAATAGTTCTATGGAAATAGTAAGTATCTATGGATATTGAATATAATAAACATTCTTAGAGCTGTATATTTATCATACACAGCAAAAAAGATTTTTCAAAAAAGCCTTGAAAAAGGAAACAGATTAGATTTCCGAAACGTGGGCGAAATATTTAATTTCAAGTTTTTATACTTATCTGTGTTATTTATTTAAAAACAAAAACAAAAACAAACTCTAACTGATCTTTTGACGTAAAAGTCACAGGCGTAGAGGCTATTTACCAGTAACATACTGGTTAATTGTGATATTTTGTAGATTCCCTGAGCACCGCTTCAAGAGAAAAAATACATGTGGCAGTAAGTCCCAAAGAATCGAAGAAGAAAAAAATTAAGATAATGCCACAAATAACATTTAGACAAAATGAGATTGTCTCATTTCATGCAATTTTGTTTAAGACTTGTTCGTTCTTGATATGGTAGAAAGAAACACTAGTAAGTTGGAAAAACACATACCATGTTGTGACAATTTTGAGTCTTCCTTGAACATCTCATTTTTGGCTCTCGACGGTGCTGCTTCCCTGGCGTTAAGAAAGTACGCTTTCTGTTCATCTCTCTTGTAGATAGTCATTAGGAATCCACCTCCCAAGCCCATGCTTTGCATCGTAACGATTCCATTGCAAAACATCGTGGCGATGGTCGCATCGACCGCTGATCCATTTTTGTCCAGTATATTCCTATAAAAAAAAAAGACATAAGGTTAATTCGCCTCTATAATTACTACATGTTGATACTGTGTGTTCTACTTTTCACGGAGCCACACTCAGATACCATCCATCTAATGTCCGAATATTTTGAAATTTTGGTGGTGAATATACAGTATGTCTCACTTTTCATGACTTACATATCACAGTGCCCTTATTATAGTCTTCACAAATGCAAAACGAAGAGTATATTGCATTCGATCGATACATTTCTAAAACCAGTAATATTACTTGTAGAGAAAAAATGTTTTTATCACTGTGTTGGTGACCGAATTCTGAACAACTTTCAAAATGTCCGTCCGTCGTCTGTCTGTCCATCCGTCCGTCACTTTTCTTGTAAGCACGATAACTTTAGAACGAAAAGTCCGATTGTATTGAAATTTGGAAAGTAAGTTAGTGTTAGCTAGAGGAAGAACCCTGAACAAGATCGATCCATAAATAAAAAAGTGATAAATTTTTTTAAATAAAAAAAAACTTACATATTTTTTTTAATGTTTTGTAATTAAACTAAAAATGTCTAAAAGTAATATTATTTATAAAAAAACTGCGAAGAGTAGGTATCCTATAGAATGTGCAACAATTATATAAAAAGTGCAGTAAATTGGCGAAGAGTATAACAGTTAGCTTGTTGAAATTATTTTTGTTGGAAAAATCGAATTAGGCAGATTTATCCACAAATTGGAATTCTGATGGCAATTTCTAATTCTAAACAACTTTTCTTAGCGACAGTTTTTCATTTTCCTTAAAACTGAACGAAGTTTACTCTTACTGTCGTGAGAAAATAAAAATAGAACAACTGTTTTTTTTTTAATGTAAATCTGTCTATATTTGAATACTTATGTAATGAGTAGCCAAAATAAAACAGTTAGCACTTTTATTATATTTTTTATTGCAATGCTGTAGTTATTGCTAAAGCAGAAGATGGTTTGTCAATAAGACATATTACACTGCGTTATAACATTAATAAAAATTCTCTATTTAAAGCGACAGCCAAACTCTTGTAGGACAACTTTTTATCAAAAAAACTTTTTTTATAATGGACGTAAATATTTTAATTTTTTATCTGATCACATTAAATCATCAAGAAACATCTATGTTTTCAAGGCAAAATTGAAAAAATTGTTGCTAGAAAAAAAACTGTTATGTAATTGATGATTTCTTCACATAATTTGTATTATTTTTTTCTTTTGTTCTGTTTTTGTTTCCTTTTGTTATGACTGTATTGTTTGCTTTTTATAATGTGTATTGTTCGCTTTTACAATGTATTGTTGTAATGTATTGTTTGCTTTTTACAATGTGTACATTTATATGTAATATTTTTGTATTTTGCTTTTAACTGCATATATATTTTTGGAATCTTTCTTTGTGCTATTTTTGACTTGTGTAAAACAATTTTTGTTATATACACCAACAAATATTATTATTATTATTAACATTTTAAAAAAGTGGAGAATAAACGGTACGATTAGTAGAAATCCTGGATCAGGGCAACAAAGGATATCCAACTTAACAAGAAACTAACTATATTAATATTTTGTTATTGTATGTATAATTTCTATTGTCTCTATAAGTCTGTTTGGCATAGAATTAAATAAACTTATACAATAATCATTAGTAATAATATTTTCCCATTCCGTGGTGTCACATTTCATATTTGGATACTTCTTATGAGTAGTCCCCATACGTCTTCCACGGGGTTAAGATCTGGACTATGACTGGGCCAGTTCAAAACATTAATGTTGTTATCTTGAAACCAGTTAGTCACGGTATGAGCAGTATGAACTGAACAATTATCTTGTTGAAATATGAATTCATTATTAATTAGGAAATAATTGTGACACAGAAGGGAGCATAATATTGTCTAAAATCCTAATATAGGTATCACTATTAAATCATTCCCCAATATGCCACAAAACATCAGGACCACGTGCCGATATCCAAGCCCACATGTTAACGAAAAATCTACCACTTTTGTCATTGTTAGATAATGTACTTCTCATCGAATCGAGTATTCGGAGGTTGGTAAACACGAATACGACCGCTGTGTGTAGACTGGAAAGTTTTTTGATCCGTAAAGATTACATTGTTCCAAAAAATTACATCATGCACTAAAAATTCAAGTGCAAATCCCAGTCAAACTTCTTTATGTTCAGCTTTAAGTAGGTATTTCTGTGCTGCTGGATGACAGCGTAGCTACGATTCTCTTACTCGCCGACGACCAGTACTACTCGATCCAGGAAAATCCATTTCTTCAGCAGTCTGAATTACTGAGTGAAATGGATTTTCTACTAATTTACTAATAATAGGTTTCTCGAGAAATCAGATAAAATTCCATCAATACCGAAACCACGTGTTGTTTATAAAACTTTAATAACTTAAATTCAAGGTAAAAAACATTCCATTGATAAGAAAGTACTTTAGTTTAGTTTCTGGATTATTCACGAATTTTCTATATAAACTTACGAAATATGTATCTTTTCATCTATACATCTCACTTTGAATGCAAATAACATACCTCTGTAAAAAATGCGTTCGTTACCCAATTTTAACGGGATTTAAAAAAAAATATAGACTATTAAAACCCTTATTTTGTGACAAACATTTAGAGATTAATTTCAATTTTCAAGACCGATTATGATTTTTTTTTTCAATGTCAAGAATGGACAAGTTTGATTAGTGATTTGTTTACTGAAAATCTAACTAGACCATTCGGTTCATACCCTAGTAGCACCAATATTGCACCAATATATAATCCATATAGGACCAATATATGAATATTGGTCCTATATAGGACCAATATTCATATATTGGTCCTATATGGATTATATATTGGTCCAATATGTTGTGCTACTAGGGTAGTCTATTCAAAGCGCAGGGGTGCAGGAGAGACAGGCCCATCGAGAGGGGGGGGAGGTCCCCCAGGCCTGGTGGTTTTGAGGTGGCCTGGACTCCAACCGAACTTGGAGATCTGCGTTTGCATTAGGTAAAATGGGAGAGGTATACTTTTAAATGATTAGTGTGATGTAAATAACGAGTTTCGAATGACTCGTTTTTTTTATAATAAGGTAGGTATGAAATTGTTAGGTTCGCCCCCTCGCTCTTTAACATTTTTATTGCGATAAATATTTAAGTACAAGATATATCATCATAAATAATCAATTTGTGAGGAATATCATCATCGCCCCGTTCCGTTCTTCAAAATTTCGATTGAGATAAATATCCAATTCCAAGGAATACTCCCCCCCGTGCTCTTCGATATTTTTGTAGACATAAATAGTTTATTATTATGAATACCACCCTCTGCTCTTCGAAATGTATATCGAAGATTGGCGGGAGTCGTATGTTACTACCCCGGGGCCCTGATTTTCTCGCGACGGCCGGCGGCCGCGGCCCTGAGGAAAGAACACCAGTCTGAAACTATACTTTGACTATACGTTTTTTGTGTCGCTGAAATCCTAAAAGTTGGGGACACCCCTAAATATGTCAAAGACAACTCATTTAGAGAGTTTTTCGCGATAATTTCAATAAGAATCAAAACGGATCCTATAAAATCCCTTTTTTAAATATTAATTCGCATAGGTGGTTGATTTATACCAAATCTAGCCTAATTATATGATTAGGGGTAATCAGAGAGAGTTAAAATCACCCCTAACTATTTGGTACATTGGTAAGAAATATTTTTTATCTACTTCTTGCTTCAAATATAGTTGAGTGGGCATTGCCGGGTAAAACCAAAATTATTCTCAACCCTTAAGAGCTAAAATCACCCCCTCCCACCCCTCCTTTAAGGAGTGACAATGTTTTATTTCTGCCTAAGAGCCCATGTATCAAAATTTGAAGCTTAAAGTAAATATTTTTTTTTACCAATTTACCAAATAGGGGTGGTTTTACCTCCCTAAGGGTTAAACATAATTTGCTTTTGCCTGGCAATGCCCATTCAACCTAGTTTGTAGCAAAAGTCGAATAGAAATATTTTTCACCATTTTTTTTGAATTTTAAGTCGATATAGGGGTGGGTTTAACTTTCTGTCATATAATTTGATTATATTTGATATAAATCAACAATATTTGCAAATTATTAGATCATAGGATCCTTTTTGATTTTTATTGTACCTAATTATCGTGAAAAACCCTCTAAAAAGGGTGTTTTTTGCATTTTTAGGGGTGTTCCCCACTTTTAGGATTGCGGGACTCCGATTTTCGTAATCAACGGCTTTTGCTTCCGAAATCTTTCAACCGTCATCGATTTGCGCGAAAATTTGGGAAAAGTTAGTGTATGCCTCAGATATATCAAAAGTGACATGGTACCAACTTGCGCTTTTACCCTGGGGGTGGATGCCACCCCTTCTCGAGGGCTGAAATTTGTATGGCCAAAATAACCCCGGGAGTCGATAGAGAACCTAATTCTAAGCAAAAATGTTCTATGAAGTTTTTTCGAAAACTCCATACTTTTTAAGTTATTCGTGATTGAAAACTCGCCATTTTCATTAAAAAATGACACTTTTTTCAACGGTCTTTTACGAATAACTCGAAAATTATGCGTCTAATGAAGAAAAAGTGTAAGGGACATAATTGTAGCTTATAAAAAAACAAAGAGATTCGTTTTTGTAATAAATATCCTAGTTGCAATATATAGAGATATGGTTGACGAAAGGAAACTTTTTTTTGTGAGTGCTCGAATCGGTGCATTCAACTTGAAATAACGGAAAAATAATCGACTTTAGGGGTATAATGCTAATAACAATTTTTGTAGTGCTTGAAAAGACCTTTAAAATGAGCACTGTAAAAAATCGATTGCATTTAAATTAAGCGAGATACAATGCCAAAAAGATTGACTACTCAACTATTTTAAGAAAAAGTGAACAGTAAAATTAACCTCACGACCATCAGAATTGAAATGCATCATTTTCCTCCTACAATATGTTTTATTATAGTGTTATTCATATGCTCAAAAAGTTTAACTGATTTAAAATGCATGCTTTTTGAAAAACGTTAATTTTAATTTTAACGTGTTTTTCAAAAAAATTTTGTTTTTTTTTTTTAAATAACTTCGAAAGGGTGATAGATACGTAACATTTAGTACAAAATAAAAATATAGATTTTTTTCAATACAAATTTTGTTTTTTTTTGAATTTTTATACGATGAAAAATAATGAAGATATAGGCGATTGAAGTTGATACCCACGTGTTAGTAACAGCTGTTCTGAGCCCTTTAACCCTTTAGTTTTTAAAATCTAAGGGCGCCGAACCTCCGAAAAGTCCTTAGTCTTGTAGTCCATCAAATTATCTTTAAAGTGGTTTTTAGATGGGCTCAATAGCATGAAAATTGACGGAGATATCGTCAAAAAACCAATTTCAAAGGGGTGTTTTCCAGAGTTAAAAATTTACAATTAATAAATAAATTATATATAATGAGCACTAAACAATTCTTTGTTTCGTTAATGTGCGATTTCACATGACAAAGAGACAAAAGAAACGATTTTTTCCTGATTTACGACTTTACGGGGTAGTTTTTAAGGGTTGAAAACTTTATGGAAATCATAAATCATGCTCCAAAATGTTAAAGAATATTTATTCTACATAACTAAGTAAGATTCCATTGATAATGCTTAAATTAGCATTTTTTAAAATTTTTCACAAAAGGGGTTGATTTCACCCCTAAAACGCAAAAAGCGCAATTCCGCACAATGTCACTTTTGAAGATAAGGGTAAAACAAGCCTGCTCCCAAATTTTCAGAAAAATCGACGGTTGAAAGATTTCGGAAGTAATAGTTTATTTTTACCTTCGTTGATTGTACTAGACCCAAAAAACGTACTTTCAGGCCGGTGTTCTTTCCTGCACCTTTTCGCGCGTTTTGACTGGACCACGAGAAGCCTCAAACACAAAATTTCGCGAAAACAAATTTATGGCAAAATTAATACGTGCAGTATTTTACGGAAACATCCCTGTACTGTAAAAAAATGTGTTTATTATCTGATTTAAATGGGAACCTTTACCTGCTTTACTTCATGATAAACATTTTTAAATTAATTTCATTTCGTATTTTCTGGGATTTTTCGATCAGTTTAAATGAAAAATTCTCATAGGAATTTCTCATTTCGAAGTGTGTGCAATTACTCAATTACTTAGCTCGGCGTATTCGAAAAAAAAAGTTAACTACGTTTAAGCACATTTTCCCGAGAGTTGAAACTACACACAAATTGTTACCAAGCATCGTCCTATTCTTGGGTCAAAGCTTGCTTTGATGGTTAGGTATTGAGATGATTTTTTACAAAGGTTTATTAAAAGTACAGCATGTATTTAGTATGTTAATTTTGTTAAGATAGAGAAAACTTAAAAATCAGTGAAAAGTAGCATGTGGCAGTGTAAAAATTAATCTAGATCACTTTGCTCTCTGATAATTCGAAAAGTTGAATCGAGAGCGTACCTAATCTTTCCATGAAGCTTTTGTCTACATGCCACAGGTAAAAATAGGTGGGTGGGCATGTTAGAAAGTTGATTTAAAATAACTGTCTCTCGGCATACTTGTGCATTTTGTCATTTACTTCTTTTATGAACCAAGAATTATGCTTTATTTTGCTCTCTGGATAGAAATAACAATAAAATAAGTATTTAGGTAGGTACTTGGTACCTAGGTATCATATTATTTTATATTTTTGGAGGTACTTGAATGATTATAATTTTCTTACGTACCTACTTACAAAATTGCATCATCTTTTTTTGTTTGCAAACATAAATGACCCTGGATAAACCGGTCTAATCTAGTTTATCAATAATAAATAATACATTGTCAACAATGTAACGGGGCACAAAGCCAGGAGTATCAACCTTGTCGAAGTTTACACTACGTAGGTACCTGTAATGAACGAAAAAAAAAACACCTGGAGTATTTTAATAAATAATTTTATTAAATTATTACTTCTCCACAGTCACATGCAGAGATACTCCGCAGACTTCAAGTGTATAAACTTAAAACTAATTTATATAACACAGCAAGAAAATAACCTCAGATCACCATACATACAAAATAATACAAAAGAATCAAAACTGTTCTTTATTTCTGTGTGGCCTTCTGTTTAGTAAACATTGCAATATAGAAATCGGCCTTGAGTGAAGGTGAACGTAAGTTATAAGTAAATTCGTAAAAAATAAATCACAGTCCGTGGACTTCGCCGAAGGAACGTCTTTTGTTTTATAAACGCATTAAACGTTTTCACTCACTTTATTCAGTCCTGTTACGAGGACGGCTTGCCCTTCTTGTTAGATTCTGTGTTCATGAGCTTCGTGAGGATTTTTCTCGAATGTCCTGAAGGATCAAAATGGTTGGTATGCTCATTCACCTCCCTCTTGCTGCGCTGCTTGCCACTATGTCCACTGTAGATGTGCTTGTCGTACTCGAAGTTGTAATGTTCATATTCATCGAAATGACTCTCTGACATAATGGACTGCTTGTTTGAATTCACTGTTTGGAAATTTGACACTTCGACTTTGAAATTTACGCTTTTGTTCACGCTCACGGATCGCTTGATCTGCTCGATTGGAAAAGTTGGAAGCAACTGGTTATTCGCGCAAGTCTCGTGAGTATTTATACTTTTCTCAGCGCTGACGTTTGTGATACGTGTTACAATGTTACATACAGTTTGTTCATTTGTGTTGATTTATAGCAACTTTGAAGCACGTTATCTCTCTCACACTCACGTTACTTGTGATAGCACTAACTTTATTTAACTGCTTGAAGCTGCTTTAAAGCAACACAAATGAACAAACCTATAGTTACCAGGTGCATAGTTACTTTTTGTTTGTTTTGTGGGTAGACAACATAATTTCAAATGTGGGTAAACGTTCTAGAGTTGTGTTGCACGAGATTTTGCCAAAATGAATTATGTTAATTATTGGAATATACCCGTTCATAATGTGTCTAGAGAAATCTAGTCGAGAACAATCTAGAAACATTTGCATTAAGAGGAAGCCGGCTGATTAAGATTACACTCTGGAAAGTTACATCAGCACTCAGCATGGCTAGGCATAATAATTACCTATTTTAAAATTATCGGATACCTATATATTTTTAATAATAATATATAAAATAATTGTTCTAATTAAACATACAACCACATAGTCGCGTCATTTTAGCATGAGAAATCTGAAAAACTCGAATAGAAAAGGTACAGGGTAAATTGACTTCATTTTTGTTGCAAAGACTTCAGAAAGGCATTTAAAGAAAACAGTACCTTTTATTTTTGGTTTAATTTTTTTTCCCAATATTATTTAGTACAGGCAAATTAACAATTTGTGGTAACAAAAATTAATAAAAGGATCATCTCTGGGATTTAAGTAGGTAATAACCTGGAGAATGAGATTCTTTCCACCTCCAAGTTCCGGGAAAATTTGAAAAAATTTGGAAAAACTTTTAGATTTTCGGGTTTCTTGCTCTAGTGGCCAAAATAATGAAGATACAGAAAGAAGTTCCCAACAAAAGTTGTTTTTCTCTACAAAAAAGGTCTTTACAATTTTTTGTCGTACTTAAGCCGTTTAAAGATAAATCGAGTTTTCCACTTATAGTTTTAAGCCGCTTCGAAATGCGCGAAAAATGAGGATTCTCCAGTAGTTTCGTACGACCGGGCTTATCGATCGATAATTCTTACTATTCAGAGCCCCTAAAAAAGTGAAAAGAACATGAAATTGTAGAGAAAAGTATCAGCTTTATTGTGGAACTAATCACAAAATTCATAAAAAAATTTATCAAAGAGAGAAAGTGTCAGAAGATGGCTTAGTGAACTTTGTCCAGTTGATCCACAGATTTATTCATATCTTTGCCGGGAGTCGTTAGAATGATAATAATTCATTTTGCTTATATATTCTTATATAATGATATATTAATCCAATTAACATTTTATTGCAATTACTTTTGTTCGAAAAATATGCTTTGCGATCAAAGTAGAGGGTATATTTCTCATCGATCAATAACCTCCAAATTTTGAAGTTCAATTCGCTATATCTTAAGTAATAATAATAGCACAGTCTTAATTTTTGGATTATAAGTACAATAAAACATATTCTTTCGAATGACTTTAGAGTTTTTTAAATGCGCGCAGTCTTTTTGAATTTGTCTACATAATTCATATATGTTCAGAAAATGCACAATTATACAGTAAAACATATACAACTTATTTGTTTCTTAACATTCATCAATGAAATTTTCACGAAATATGGATTAAAGTGCGTGGAATCGAATCCATGCAGTGAAGAAACACCCATTGTTACGGGAGAATTAGGCAGGATGCATAAAACTCAAAGATGTGAATAAATCATCTGTATAAAGTTTACTAAGCCATCTTCTAACACTTTTTTCTCTATGATAAATATTTGTATGAATTTTGTGATTAGTTCCACATTAAAGCTGAGACTTTTCTCTACATTTTACGTTGTTTTCATTTTTTTAGCTGCTCTGAATAGTAATAATTATCGATCAATATGTCCGGTCGTACGAAACTCCCAGAGAATTCTCATTTTCCGCGCATTTCGGAGCGGCTCAAAACTATAAGCGGAAAACTGGATTTATCTCCTAAACGGCTTAAGTAAGACAAAAATTTGTAAACACCTATTTTGTGGAGAAAGAGACGAGCTACAAATTTTGTTGAAAACTGTTTTCCGTATTTTCAATATTTTAGCCGTTAGAGCAAAAAAACTGAAAATCAAAAAGTTTTTCCAAATTTTTTTGAATTTTCCCGGAACTTGGAAGTGCAAAGAATGCATCATTCCATTCTACAGGTGATTAACTACTTAAATCCCTGAGATGGTTCTTTTATTAATTTTTGCGAGGTTTTTACAACATTTTTGCCTTCATTGTCTGTACTAAATGGCCAATTTAATTAAATTAATTGAAAAATTTGTTATCATAGGTACACAATATGCTATAGAATTAGGAAAATGGTTACTCGGAGGTTTTTGGGCTCGCTGATCACGAATCTGAAATTCAATTTGGAAAATTTAAAATGGCGGACCGTAAATCGGGCCACTTTCCAGAAGAAATGAAAATGGATACCTTGACCTTGAAAATCTGTGCTCGGGGGTTTTTGAGGTCACTGATTACGAATCAGAGGTCTAATTTGGTAAATTCAAAATGGCGGACCGGAAGTAAGGCCAATTTATCACGAAAAACTCGTATTATTTTTGGCTGTAAATGAGTATTCGGGGGTTTTTGATGTCGCTGATCACGCGTCAGAGGTCCAATTTACGAAATTGAAAATAGCGGACCGGAAGAACAGTCAATTTCCCCGGAAAACTTCATATTTTTTACTTTCTTGGGCTGAAAGTATGAAAAATACGAGTATTTCCTGAAAAATCGACTACTTCCGGTCCGCCATCTTGTATTCTCACTAATTGAACATCAGATTCATTATCAACAATAACGAAACCCCCCGAGTTCCCACTTTGAGCCCAGAAAAAGAGTTTTCCGGAGAAATTGGCTATTATTCCGGTCCGCCATTTTGAAATTCGTAAATTGGACTTCAGCGACCGCAAAAACCCCGGAGTACTCATTTCCAGCTCAAAAATGGGAAAAACACAAGTTTTTTCTGAGAAATTGACTCTACTTCCGGTCCGCCATTTTGAATTTACCAAATTAGACCTCGGATTCATAATCAGCGACCTCGAAAACCCCAAGTACCGATTTTCAAAAAATTATCTACAAAAAACATCTGATGTGTTTTTCAATAAAATCAATAGAAAAAAAGTTATAACCCTTAAATGATATTTTTGTTGAAAATTTTAGTCTATTTTTAATTCTAACTTTTTCATTTTCAATTCTACGGCAAGAAGTATCTAGACCAAGATTTTAGAGAATTCAGTTCTCTACAAAAAACTTTTAGAAAGACTTATGGTTCTCAAGATATCGCGGAAAAACTGTTTACACCCCCTTGTTCAAGATGGCGGCCAAATGGGGGGCTTTCAACCCCGAAAACCGAGTTTTATACTCACACTGAAACCCCCTACACATAAAAAAAATCTTGTGCAAGGTTCGGCCTAAATTTTAACATTTCAGGGAACTATTACTGCTATTTCTAGAAAAAACTTTCAAGGATATAAGTAACGGATCTTTAAGAAAATATATGATGCATCTCCAAGAAATAAACACTCCAATGAATTTTTTTTTTTCAGTTGTCAGTTGACTGTTGTCTTATGTGGTACAATATGGTTATTAATGGGGTATTTTCCCATATTTTTTTAATTTGAAAATTGAAAACTAGAAATAAAAATAAGGAATACGTGTTTTTTTCTTTCCTTTTTACTTTTTTATTTAAGCCGGAAAAAAATTAGTTAAACTTTCATGACGTCATTAAGCGATAATTCAAATAGAGCGCCAAATGTACTTATTTCTAGGGAGTTTCAAGTTGGTGATTTGTGATTTGACATTTCATGTAACTATAACCTTATTTTTTGTTTGTTTCATAAACAGATGTTCAGTTTTGTGTAACACCTAATATCGACCTGTGAATGAGTGTAAAATTTCATTAAAAACGACGCTTGATCTACCTTCTACATAATTAGTTTCCATATTTGTATGCTTGTATAAAATGTTTTCAAACAAATAGCTAAACAAACAAAATATTGAAAATTAATGAGTCACACCACTGTCACCAGATTAACAGTGTGGTGTCAGTGTTGCCAATAGTTTATAATTATAATTAGAATTATAATTTTATAGTTTTATATAACATATTTTTTTCTGTGCCAAAAATATTTAAAAAATATGCATTTTTCAAATATAAGCATTTCCACTTTCATCTCGGATTAATGAAAATACCCTATTGTGAGTTTATAGTGGCGATTTATAAGATTATTTAGTAACTGGGTCTTTAAAAAAAAAATTGGAATCATTAGTAATCAGGTTTGATGTCAAAAAGTAAAAAGTTTGAGTACCAGGGGCAGAGAGCAGGAAAAATTTGGTCCAAGGATTTTCCAAAGCGGCCGCAGACTCTGGTACGGCTCTTGGGCTCTTGGTGAAAATTTCCCAAATTTTGGAGCGATGAGGAAGGGAACTATTCAAATCAAGATTTTTCTGTTGAATTTTTAAGTGAAAATAAGTAATTAAGGCGTTCAAAGGCAAACCCCGAGGGTCTGAAAACTGTACAAATTTTGAATTGAAATCAGCGCAAATTAAAAAATTCACAAGAACAAGTACTGTCGTAAGCAAGAAAAATAGGACAACTATATTTTTCTAATGTAAATCTGTCTCTATTTGAATATGTAATGAATGAATTCATTATTAGGAAATAATTGTGACACAGAAGGGAACATAATATTGTCTAAAATCCTAAGATACATTTCACTGTTAAATCGTTCTTCAATATGCCACAAAACACCAGGACCACGTGCCGATATCCAAGCCCACATGTAAACGGAAAATCTACCACTTTTGTCATTGTTAGATATATACTTCTCATCGAATCGAGTATTCGGAGGTCGGTAAACACGAATACGACCGCTGTGTGTAGACTGGGAAGTTTTTTCATCTGTAAAGATTACATTGTTGCAAAAATTTACATCACGCACTAAAAATTCAAGCGCAAATCCCAGTCGAGCTTCTTTATGTTCAGCTTTAAGTAGGTAGGTACTTCTGTGCAAGGGTTCCACAGGGGTCGGTCCTGGGACCCACCCTCTGGAACGTTCTGTACGACGGGGTGTTGCGCGTGGAACTAACAGCAGGAGCCGACACGCTTGCCTTCGCCGACGACCTGGCGCTCATGGTCCGAGCGAACGATTGGGAGGAGATAAGGCAAATGAATCAATGAGGAGAATTAAGATGTGGACGGAAGACCACTTTCTGGATCTGGCACCCGAGAGGACCGAGGCAATACTTTTGAAAGGGCCCAGAAAAAGAGAAGGCGTAGTCCTCCACCTAAATGGGGTCGATGTAACGCCGAAGCGGGCAATTAAGTATTTAGGTATATGGTTGGATGACAGAGGAAGCTTTCGCGCACACGTCAAGGCAGTGGCGGAGAAGGCCGAGAGGAGTGCTGCAGCACTGTCACGGCTAATGCCAAACATAGGGGGTCCCACCAGTAAGAAGAGGGAGATCCTGGGCGGAGAAGTAAATTCCATTATAACATATGGAGCCCCAGTGTGGGCGACAGCGATGAGGGTAGAGTGCTTCAGAAAGATGGCGAAGAAAGTACAACGCACGACTGCGCTCAGGATTGCCTGTGCATACAGAACAGTGTCGGCGGTGGCGGTGCAAACCGTAGCCGGGGCGGTCCCTATTGACCTCCTAATAGATGAAAGAAAGACACTGTACGAAAGAGGCAACAGACACCTGCCACAAATTAGAGTAGAGGACCACCATGGATAAATGGCAGATAAGGTGGGGAGAAAACGAGGCGGTAGGGCAGTGGACGAAAAGGCTGATACCCGATGTGAGAATCTGGGTGAAATGTCAGCACAGGGAGGTGAACTACTTTGTGACGCAGATCCTCACCGGGCACGGTTCGTTTAAAGCGTACACAAAGAGAATTGGCAAGACAGAGGATGATTTATGCGTATACTGTGGAGACATCGACACTGTCGAGCACACTATCTTCGAATGCCCAAAGTGGACTAATCAAAGGATAGAGACCAGTGTAAGGTTGGGAGGAATAACTTTGGACGCAAACAACACCGTGAGAGAAATGATAAAGAGCCGAGAAGCATGGGGTGCAGTAACAAATATGATGAGTAGGATAATGAGTGCAAAAGAGGGAGAGGGGAGAAGGTTGCAAGGACTGTAGACATGACAGCGTACCCTTGAAGAATGTCAGGAAAGACGATGCCAAGGGTGGTGGCGAAGACCGGAGGATTTTAGCTAGTAAAAGTCCGGCACTACCCAGCGCGATAGAACCGAGCGCTGGGTGTCCATGAGGATTTCCCCCCTAATAAAAAAAGGTATTTCTGTGCTGCTGGATGATAGCGAAGCTCCGATTCTCTTACTCGCCGGCGACCAGTACTACTCGATCCAGGAAAATTCGTTTCTTCAGCAACATGAATTACTGAGTGAAACGGATTTTCTACTAATTTATTTACCAATTGCAAATCTTGCTGTTGAGTTGATATCCTTCGTCGTCCCGATCCAGGATTTCTACTAATCGTACCGTTTATTCTCCACTTTTTTAAAATGTTAAACACAGAATTTTTGTTAATGTTATTTATAAAGCAGTGCAATTTGTCTCTTTGACCATCCATCTTCTGTTTTAGCAATAACGCCAGCTTTAACTAAATCGCTTATATGGGGCATATTAGTTTTGGCACACTTGCAATGAATTTTTACAACTAACTGACAATGTCACAAAAATTAAAGTTAGATGTACACAACTAGATTTTAGAAAAAATACGTTATAAAACTTGTACTATTTTTTTTGCTCACGATGGTACACTTAACCAAAAGACGTAAAATCTCTGACAAATCGTTATTTGGGCCTCAGGTAAGTTAGGAATTTTTTTCGTAATTAACCCTTTCTACGGACCCCTAATTTTTAACTGAATCAACGATAATTATACGCCAGATTTGTAACGTTTCCAACTGCTCTATCGTAGTAACGGCTTGGAGCATCGGAAAATCAGGGCCTACTGAGAACGATTAAGAAATATGAAAATTTTCGCGGAACTCTGCAGTTTGAGAACGGCTGGTATAGATTAATGCAGACAGGGTTATGAAAATTTAGTCGTAGTTTAACCAACAGAAACATTTATTTATATATTCCGTGAATAAAATTAAATGATGTATTAATTTTCTCAAGGTTGCGAAGAAGACATTTTATAAATTCAGACATTATGGTTTTTGCGAATGAATATGCAAAGTTTTATGAATACCAAACTAATTCAAGGCTGACTCTAAGAATTGGTTGAAAACTTGTTCGATAAAGGCCAGCTACCGAGCGTACTATAAAAACGATGCCAAGTGCCCAAAAAGGTATATAAGTAGGTATGGGAAATCGATCCAAACATCGCCAAAAATCGTGCGTGCGATTTAGAATTTTTCCAAATACCTCGGTCGCTTCCTTATCATTTTTTTTTATCAAAGCTCATATTAAATGTATGTGTTTTCCTATTTTCACTTCCCTCGCATACCGAAGGGAAGTACTGTATTCGAGAAAAAATCACCTTCCAAGATTTCTTCGCATTTTCACGTTTCAAATCATGTAGAAAATACAGGTTTTTCAATTCCGTCAATTTGCCTGTCTATCTGTCTGTCGGTTGCATGTATGTTTACGCATTAACGAAAAAACTATTTGACAGAGAACAGTCAAATTTGGTAGGCAGTTGACGCTACTGCCAACGAAGAAATGATTAGACTTTCACTGGAAAATATACAGAGTGGACCCTCTAAATGGAATAGATAACGAAAATTTCATTTCATTTAAATTTAAAGTTTCCACGTCTCATGACATTCTAAACCTATTAAAATGTTTCTTTTTTTGAGTAATCTTGTTTTTTCCATACAGACCTAGAACGGACGTCCGTTCCACGTATTTACTTAGTTATGAATTTTTGAAAATTCGACGTTTTCAATTTTTAAAAGAAAAGCAATCTTTCGTTCGCCCGTGCCAAGCCGGATTTCCGGTTTTGCCAATTCACTTTGGTATCAGAACAAAACGACACTCGTCTCTTTATTATACACCTAAAATGGCCCTCAACTCCACGTATTTACTTACTACTGAACGGCTGTTAGTGATCGCGGTATCTCGGTAGATCTCCGAGTTCAAAGTTGCGAATAGTGACGTCACAAATAGGCGTACTGTTTTTGCAACTATTACTAATTTCAACCCCTTATATCTCGAGAATGGAAAAATTTAATATGAAATTTTAAGTGCATAATAAGAATATCGAGTACTATATAAAAATACAAATCATATAGAAAGAATATCATTGAAGAAGCCTATTGGCAAGAAAGAGACCTACTATACCTTTATTGAAAAATATGCAGGGTGGTCATCCTAAAAATAATTCAACCATGGTGTAAATTTGCAAAGGTATTTACCCAAGCCTTTCATATATTCAAGCTCTTTTATATATTTCTCTGTACATTTTTTTGACCAAAAGTTAAGGTTTTCTTTGTAATACTAGTGAAAACTAACTACATTTCGATTATTATTCTCATACGTCGTTTCGTAATTAATAATATTTTAAAGTGACTGCCCTAGTAGTAAATAAAGAGGGAAGTTATGTGTAAATAACTTTACCGATTTTTTATTTCTGGAATTTGGGTGATAAACCCACCTCCGACATGCCAAGAACCGCAAGGACCTCTTTGGCGCTCTACGCAGACGACACGGCCATAATAGCAAGATCATTAAGTGCAAGACTTGCCACCCGCAACCTCCAGGAAGCAGCATCCCTTCTAGAAGAGTGGTGCAACAAGAGGAAAGTCCAAATCAACGCGGAGAAGAGCAAAGCCACCCTCTTCAAGAGAGTCAGGAAAGAAACTCCTACAGGACACGTCTCCTTGAACGGCGAGAACATCCAATGGCACGATACCGTCAAGTACCTTGGCGTTATCATGGATCGAAGCCTGACGTAGAGACATAACACGGAAGTGATAATACAGAAAGCGAGGACAAGGAGGACTCTACTTTACCCTATGATAGGTAGACAGAGCCAATTCAGCCTGAGGAACAAGCTCACGCTTATCAGGACCCTCACTGCACCTATTCTGACCTACGCCTCCGGTTGCCTGGGGATACCAAGCAGCCACCCACCTGAAGAGGATACAAACTGTGGAAAACGTCGCATTTAGGTGCGCCGTGGATGCACCATGGTTTGTCAGAAACGACGACATTTTCAGAGACCTGGAATACAGCCTGGTAACTGAAGTCATCCGGGAGCGAAGAATCTATACGCCAGTGCGGCAGAGCATGGGGATCCGCTGGTCAGATAGGCGACTGACTACAACCCCAACGACGCTCCGAGGCACAAGAGGCCGAAGCTCCAGATCCTGGATAACGGGTAAGTATAACTTAACCGTTTATATGTTTCAGCCCGAACTTCAAGCCACGCCGCAAGGAGACAATGACCAGAAACATGCAAATCACACGATACCAGGAGTACCAAGCAAACAACCAGCTCGGTACAATTGCCCTCAGAGCTCAAGCTCGACCCCTAATCATCCGAGAGCGTCATCTCTCAAGAATATTGGTGGGCCGTAGCCACGCAGTCAGTACTAAAAATTGAAACAATAAATATATTATCTTCGACACATAAACCCATAAAATACTGATTAGCAGGTAATGCCAAAGATTAAAAAAGGATGTTTCTGGTAACAAACACGTCCTCACTTATTCAGAAACAATAAACTTGTCGAATTAACAATGATAACGTAAGTGATGATTAAGAGTTTATTAGTAAGGTTACTTGATTATTTATAAATAGGTGCATTCTTTATAAACTGCCTGTATAAGCTTACACACAATAACAAACAATATTTTTATACGTAACAGCTTTGTTGTCATGTTCTTATCTATAATAACAAACATATCATGGAAAAATCCAGAACCTTGAGTGAATTAATTGGCTGATAAGATTTAACATAATAAGCGGTTTATCAAAAAGTGGTTCAGTTTTAAAATTTTTCCAAATTGTTTGGATGCAGATCTACAGCGCAGTTTCCTTCGAATTTCGAATTCATCTCGAATAGTCGCAATTAGGTTTTTACCTCGGAGCCCAATTATAATGAATCGATTTTCATGATTTTGAGTACAAAAAAGTGTACCCTTTAAAAATTGCCGCATTTTACTTAGATGTAATTCACACCCTCTCTAGGGGGGTGAACAAAAATGTAAAATAATAACCACCGAATCTGATATTAGATAGAATGATATTGTAGGAGAAAAAGGCGGTTTACAATTTCTCATGAAAATTTATATTTTCCAAGTTATACCGATTTGAAAATTACGATTTTAGCTTAAAAAAATTGGCACCTTGAGAATGTTTTTCGTAAATAACTCAAAAGTCTTACATTTATGGAAAAAGTGCATAGTACAAAAAATAAAATTATGAAATTACAAGTATATTGTTTTTTCTTTATTTCGGTAAGATGAATAGTTCTAAAAATATGATGGTTAAAAATGGCGCTCGAACATTTATCAGTCGAGATATAACATTTGAATCCCAAATTTGCCAAAAATAATCAGTATGATGTAAAATACATATAATAGAAATTAAAGGGCTTGAAGTTCTCTTTGATATAATTTTTTCTCTATCCGTACGGCTTGAAAAATAACGATGTTATGTTATATTGTGCAAAACAATGAGTGCCTTGTAATTTTTTTAAATAAGAAATTTAAGATTCTCCTGCCGCTATTGGCCACGGAATAGAAATTCAAAAAATCTGTACCAGTCTTTATTGATATATAATATTACAAACATGCTCTAATTTTCAGAGCTTCAATTTGTTAAAAGAAAAATCAAAATGGGTTTTAAAGGGGATATAAAATACTGTTTGTACTATTTTTCAGGGCTATTGATATTTATTAGCAAATAAAAATAACAATATAGCTATCTCTTGATTTTTGTGCATCTAACTATTCACAGGCCCATACAAAAAAATTGACTATAATATAAGTTATAAATGCATTATCTTTAAGCTTAAAGTAGTACTTCAATGCAGAAAAAGTTAGGAATAAAAATATTCACATTTACAAATTTAGCAGCATGTTAAAGTCAGCCAAACAAAATCCAAAAAAGACTGCATATTTAATTTTTTGATGATATTTTTTTAATACAATTTCTTAACTATTAAATGATTAGAAACAATAGTTATATGATATACAAAATGAAAACAAAATTTTTGAGCTAAATTTTGAAGATGTTTGGTTTTTTTTTACTTCCCTCGCATACCGAAGATTTTTTCGGATTTTGACGTTTCACATCACGTAGATTACGAAAATATAGGTTTTTCAATTCCGTTAGTCTGTCTGTCTGTCTGTTGGTGCATTAACTAAAAAACTATTTGACGGAGAGCAGTCAAATTTGGTATGCAGTTGACGCTACTGTCAACGAAGAAATGGTTAAACTTTCACTGGAAAATATACAGGGTGGACCGTCTAAGGGGAATAAATAATGAAAAAAAAAATTTATTGCTCAAATTTAAAATTTCCACGTTTCATGACACGTTAAACCTATTTCAGAAAAAAAAAAATTGAAAATTTTTTACCACTAAAATTGATGAAAAAAATGGTTTTTCTTTGTTTAAATTTAAAATTTCCATGTTTCATGGCATTCTAAACCTATTTCAAATTTTCAACATTTCTGAAAAGTTTTTTACCACTAAATTAGATGGAAAAATTTTGTTTTTTTGTTCAAATTTAAAATTTCCACGTTTCATAGCGTTCTAAACCTATTTAAAATAAAAAAATTTAGAAACATTTTACCACTAAAACAGATGGAATTTTTTTTCTTTGTTCAGATTGAAAATGTCCACGTTTTCATGGCATTCTAAACCTATTCAAACAAATTTTAAAAAATTTTGAAATATTTAAAAGAAAAATTGAAAAATGTTTTAATCAATTTATCACTACTTAGTATAGAATAGATGAAAAAAATGTTTTCTCTTTGTTCAAATTTAAAATTTCCACGTTTCATGGCATTCTAAACCTATTTCAAATTTTCAACATTTTTGAGAAAAAAAAAATTACTAAATTAGATGGAAAAATTTTGTTTCTTTGTTCAAATTTAAAATTTCCACGTCTCATAGCGTTCTAAACCTATTTAAAATAAAAAAATTTAGAAAAATTTTTTTACCATTTTTGAAAAAATGTTACCACTAAAATAAATGGAAAATCTTTTTCTTTGCTCAAATTTAAAATTTTCATGTTTCATGGCATTCTAAACCTATTTCAAAAAAAAAAAAAAATTACCACTAGAATAGAAGGAAACTTTCCTTTTTGCTCAAATTTAAAATTTCCACGTTTCATAACATTCTAAACCTATTTCAGAGGAAAAATTTTTTATCAACATTTTTGAAAAATTTCAAAAAATACTGAAATTTTTTAACCACCACTATACTTCCACTCCACTACGTGAATGTGGAATTGAAAATGTGACAGATGGCAATAATATTTGCATATGCGCCTATTATACTTTTATTGAAAAATGTACAGGGTGGTCATCCCAAGAAATAATTCAGTCATGGTGGACATTTGTAAAGGTATTTGCGCAAGCCTTCCATATTTGGCACCTGTCATTTAAAATTCAACTTTTGTTGTTGGATGAGCACTCTGTATATTTTTTTGACCAAAACTTATCAGGTTTTCTTTGTAATAATAGTAATAATTATATTCCGATTATTATTTTCAATGTCATTTCGTAATTATTAATTTTTTAGAGCGTCCGCCATGCACAAATAAAGAGGGAAGTTCTGTGTAAATACCTTTATAGATTTTTTATTTTTAGGAAACAATTAAAAATTGGCCAAAGCTTGGTTAACTTCAACATGCTGGTAAATTTGTAAATGTGAATATATTTATTCCAATTTTTGTTTGCATTGAAGTACTACCTTGAACTAAAATATAATCTCATATTAAGGTAAATTGTTTTTCATGGGCCTGTGAATAGTTAAAAGTGCAAAAAATCAAGAGGTAACTAACTATATTATATTGTTATTTTTATATACTAATGGATATCAATAGCCACCAAACATGGAAACACAAAAGAGTACTTCATATCCCCTTTAAAACGCATTTTGATTTTTCTTCATAGCATGTTTGGTTTTGAGCAATTAAATTTTTTCTACAGGCCGCACGTAAAAAATTTAAAATAAATGAAAATTAGTGCGCATTAAAAATACAAATTTTGCATTTTTTTTCAATATCGATTTTCTCGAAAACCATGGCATATAAAAGAAAATTACCATATGACTTTTTTTAGGCAATTAGTCAAGCTTTTTTTTCTATAATGAGCTGTTTTTTTATACCTTCAACGGTTAACGAGTTATTAGTAAAATAAGGCTTTTTTTCACCGAAGGGGTGGTTTTTTGGGGGGTTGCGTGTTACCCCCAACTGATTTTTGTGGTTTTGTGATGTATAATCCCTCCACTAACAGTTACTGAGGGAAAATCTCAGATGACATTTTTGTTATGGAAACCTTTATAATTATTGGACTATATATGGACAATGGTAGCAGGAACATCCTAAATATTTTTCTGCAAAAAAATTTACAAATCAGTCATTGTTTTGCACATAACATTGTTATCTTTCAAGCTGAACGAATAGAAAAAAATCCTATAAAAGATTTTTCTACAGGCCGCACGTAAAAAATTTAAAATAAATGAAAATTAGTGCGCATTAAAAATACAAATTTTGCAATTTTTTTCAATATCGATTTTCTCGAAAACCATGGCATATACAAGAAAATTACCATATGACTTTTTTTAGGCAATTAGTCAAGCTTTTTTTTCTATAATGAGCTGTTTTTTAATACCTTCAACGGTTAACGAGTTATTAGTAAAATAAGGCTTTTTTTCACCGAAGGGGTGGTTTTTTGGGGGGTTGCGTGTTACCCCCAACTGATTTTTGTGGTTTTGTGATGTATAATCCCTCCACTAACAGTTACTGAGGGAAAATCTCAGATGACATTTTTGTTATGGAAACCTTTATAATTATTGGACTATATATGGCCAATGGTAGCAGGAACATCCTAAATATTTTTCTGCAAAAAAATTTACAAATCAGTCATTGTTTTGCACATAACATTGTTATCTTTCAAGCTGAACGAATAGAAAAAAATCCTATAAAAGAGTACTACAGGCCCCTTAATTTTTGATATATGTATTGGAACCACCCACAAGTAAAGAACGGCAATTTTTAAAGGGTAAAGTTTCTTGTATTAGAAATGCAATGAAAAAAAAAAAATTCAAATCCAAATCCGTCATTTTTAATTTTTAATGACAAATTGCTCGGCGCGTCCTTGCCCACCGGTGGACCGGTAGGCCCCTGGCCAGCGGGCCCCTTCGCGGTCTCCAGAAAATTTCTTCGTTCATTTAAGATCGTTTGACCTTGAAAAATTCAAAATTTTCGACTGCGGCGCATTTTCATTCGAGAACCCCCCAAACCTTATATGCCCGGACTTCTATAGGGTCCTAGCACGCGCCTGCTAATTGAACTGCACTAAAAGTAAGTTGCGATACGTTTATTAATATAATAAATTATTATTATCATTATTTTCCTTTTTTAGTACATTTCTTTATTAAAAGTTTCAATTGGTGTTTAAAAGCGTGCTTTAAATTTTTTTAAAATTATTTATTTATTATTATTACGTACACTTTCGTTTATAACTAAGAGTCTAGACCATCAAAAATATTCGACTTCTTATACAAACCATCCAATGTTAGCAAGTTATTCTTAAAAACTAAAAACTAATCTGAATATGCACATACATTTAATTTAACCGACCATTTGTAGTCACGCGTCGATGACCTTTTTTAATTGTTTATAAAATCCGAGTAAAATAAATAAATTAGAAAAAGTTGTCTTCAGCAAGGTTGAGGAACGTTCTAGCAAAGGTCGCAGACAATATTCATGCTGACTTCTCAAATGTTTCCATAATACCACATTATAATATTTATTACAAATAATTTATTGCCATGAATTTCAACAACAATCCAGTTTATTACTATTATCACATTATCAGCATATTAGAAAAAACATACGACATGAAATTTTCCATTACAGTTACGTTAAAAGAATTGACAATTTGAAAAATGATTTACATTTACCTAACCTGTCGTTGTTTTGAGTCAGATATACAAATTATATGATCGGGTATTATTATAGTGAAAGGGCTGGCCACGAAGGTTGGCATATGACTCAGTGTAGTCAAAATTTTACCCAGTACAGGTTCGATTCTTACCGACATAGTGAGAGGCCGCCAGAAGGCAGTCTGGAAAAGGATAATGGGTGGGTGGGTGGTCAAAGATGGAATTTTTCTCAAGTAAAAAAAGGTGGTCAAAAGGTGTGATAATAAAAATTTTAAGATTTCGAAAAGCGAGGAGTAGTGCTTCTTACGATTCTCAATACTGCCAATTACGATTTTCCACATAAAAAAAAATTCTACTACCCCTTACAACTTAAAAGAAGTATGTCTTTTCTTGCTTCAACTAATACAAAGACAGTCGAAGTTTGTATATGCATCTCCATCTCCTCGAATCCGGGCTCCCTCAAAAGGTCCGGGCTCCTCGAAAAACTCTAGGCCCAGGGGGAGAAACACCCCCGACCCCCCCCCCTCTAGTCGAGCCTGGCTGAAGCATTACTTAAATATCACAAACACAACTTCCGATCCGAATCGCGTCGTGGAGAAAAACCTTTTCATGTCTTCTACAAAAACGAATTAAAAATCGTAATCGTTGGCGAGTGAATGCCTATGATGTTGAAAACATTTTGACACCTATCGTGTTTTAGAACAATGTGTAATCTGTTCATGGCTCTCTTAAACAAAACAAAATATAAATTTTGTTAATACGCCGCGTTTATACGCGTGTATTTTCTTAACAAAGCAAGATAGACTAGATAGAGGTGATTCAAAAACAAAAATTTAATTTGAATTGCGCTTAAAACGCCAACGGTATTTTGAGCTTATTCCAAATGCCGAATAAATCTACAGGGTGTTTTAAAGTTCCTGAATAAAACAGTCACTTTTATTTTTCCCTCTATCGCTTATAAAAGTTTAATCAACAATAATGTTTGGGCCTGCATGATGATCTTAAAGAATCATTCATCAAAATAAAAAAAGGTTTGTGTAAAAATAGCTGACCTTTCGCAAATTGACGAGTAATGTTCCACTTTCTTATAGACTGATAAAATAAATATTGTTGCCCACATTTTTGTTTTACCTAGCACGAAAACATTTGACATGAAAACAAAACAAAGAAAATAAAAAACAATCACCTCAACAACAGAGAGATACAGGCCTTTTTGTGTAAAATATCGATAACTTTTTTATGCCTGGCACGTGTGGATCCTCAGTTTTGTGACACTTCTGAGACAGTGTAAAACTAGTGAATGCACTGCCACGTTTAAGTGAATGAGAACGCGTAGAACTTTTGATGATGGTTGGATATGGTGGCTGGGAACTCATCAGGAAGCATGTGATGTTTTCAATGCCAAGTATCCCGAAAAGCAAATTTCTAGATCCACTGTAAGTAGATTGGTGGCTAGATATGATGAATCTGGCAGTGTAGCTGACCTCCCTCGATCTGGTCGCCCTAGCACAAGCAACGAAACCAAATTAAATATTCTTCTAGAAAGTGAGGAAAACCACCATCTTTCGACAAGGCAGCTGGCTTTAAATCATAACGTGAGTCAAACTTCTGTTCTACGTCTATTGAAAAGAGAATAATACCATCCATAAAAAGTGCAATTAATCCACGAATCGAATGAGGACGATCCAGATCGGCGCTTACAGTTTTGTGAACAGTTGATGACCTTGTGCGATGAAAACCCAATTTTTTTTAAAGAACATTGTTTTTTTTATGAAACTGCATTTTCTTTAAAGGGGACTGTACATCGGCATAACTGTAGGTATTGGTCACGCGAAAATCCCCATTGGACTTAAGAAGCCAATATACAGCGACGAGGCAAAGTAAATCTGTGGGCAGGTATGATCGGTGATCATTTATTGGGACTTTCTTTTTTTGAAGAAAATCTTACGGCCGCAAGATATTTACAGTTTTTGCAAGTTGAGTTGGTGCCAGCCTTAGCAGTTATGTTTCCGAAAAATGAAGATGAAGATATTCCTGCTGAAAACGTCTGGTTTCAGCAAGACGGGGCCCCACCTCATTTTGGGATAGCAATGCATCAGTTTTTAGATGACACTTTTACTGGAAGGTTGATAGGTCGTCGAGGTTCGATTGAGTGGCCCCCGCGTTCACCGGATTTAACCCCCTTTAGACTTTTTTCCTTGGGGTTACTTAAAGGCAAGGGTGTATTTTAACAGACCGGATACCATAGAAGAATTGAAAGACAGAATTGGAGATGAGACGAATTGCCCATGAAAGGATTCAGAACAGCGTGCAGTGTCTACACCCGTCTTGGTCAATGCCAAATGGTTGGAGGGTCGCAATTTGAGCAATGCAGATGATTTTTTCAATAAAAATATGTTTTACCAAAAGATATCAATTTTTCTCATATCACCAGAAAGCTGAAGGAATGTATCACCAAAAACAGTAAACAAAAATGTCTGTTTCCATAAAAAAAAAAAAGATGACGTCATAACTCAAAAACCGATGACGTCATAAATTTTGGTATAGTGACAAAATGTAGCATTTACAAAACTAAAATCGACTTGTAAGAGGATTTTTTGACAAATGACACATAGAAAAGATATGAATTTTGTGCGTTTCTTTAGGTTCACACTGTATATTGTTATGAATTACACCCCCTTGGAACTGGAGATGATACGCCTATGCCTACTAATTGTGACTGGAAGCTGTCAGAATGAAATGGACTTTTTCTGGAATGTTGTTGGAGAAGATTTTTGATTGTTTCTAGATGGATTTAGATAGTCAAATTCGGAGTATATAAGGCGCGATTACCAGCGCGGAAGAGGAAGTTTTATTAAGAAAGCAGTTTATAAAAGTGAACAAGTTGAAAAGTGAAAAGTGAGGTTAGATATCAAGTAAATAAAGTGAATTTGAAGTATTGTATAGTCAGTAAATTGTTAAATAAAGTGTTAGTGTTTAATCTCTTGTTAAAATTATTTAGAACCCACGGATTCATACAGGGTGTTTCGTAAAAGGCGAAAAAACGCTACAATATCATCAACTGTTATTATAAATCCCTACTTTAGAATTTTTCCGCTATGCGCTTAATTTAAAAAAGACTTACCTGCCAATTTCTGCACAGGGTGTGCCATCCGAACACACAGCTGCCTTGTTGAAGATGTGGAGCGTCGATGCCGACGGTGGTAACGGTACAGTGGGACTTGGTGGTACACGAGCGTCTTCATCTTTCCTCCCTTTCTTAGAAAATGCGTCTGTAGTGTAGGCCAAGATGATCAGAATGATAATTATTAGAATGAATATTGTGCCTATTATATATCGCCTTTTTATCCTCGGCCTGGAACAAGAAATATGATGTTATCCTTTAATTTTTTTACTTTGGTGATCTTTTTGATCATGAAATTGTGTTAATTTTTTATAAATCGAAAGTTCAGATTTAGTCACGTCCAGATGATGCTAACTTTCTTAGCGAAATGCTCGTGCGATCTTGTGTAGGGCATTGTTGTTCTTGAAATAGCAAATTAAAGAGACTTTCAGCGCCCTAAACAGCGTACAAATTACATATATTTTAAAAATCTAAAAAATAGTACCATTTTTAAGATTGATTTGAACTTTTAGTAAGAGAATAGAACCCTGTCATTAATTTCAAAATGATCTGTTGCATAGTTTACCCAAGTAACAATTGTAGCTGTAAAATAATCTATGAGTTACCCTAAAAACTTATTTCCAAGAGTACTTATAAACGTAAATAGTTTGGAAGAACTCTATGAAGCCGATTTAAAACCTTTATAAGAGTAGAGGAACCTATCTAGAGAAGGGCCTACATGCCTCGTTTTAAAACTATTATTAAAACTTTCAAGTTTTAATGAATTATCTAAAGCTTTACTCAGAGAGATCTGAAGAGTATTATAAAACCATACTTGGTTTAAGATAGACATGCTTTGAGCGGACTTTTTGTACTTAATGAAGCAAAAATGATTGCAAATAAATCTATTCTACATGCACTGTGGGCCGCTATAGTTACATATAAGTTATAAAATGGACAATTAGCGACTACTAAGAACAGTTCAGAAAAGGAGTTAAAGATGGACTACTTGTAATGAATTAATGGGACTACTTATAGTGGGCTAAAATTTTCAACGAGGCTAAGTTTACTGTAAAACATCTATTAGATAGTTCTTAAAAATTCGTACGCTCCCTAAAAAGACAATTCTTAAAAAAAAAATTGTGACTTAAAAAGTAAAGAGAGCTTTAGCATCTGCCTATAATATGGTTTATAGTATATTCACCGAGCTCTGAGAGCTGTCACGCGCTGTTCACGTGGGCTTAGTTCACCAGAGCCATTCATGCGTAAAACTATAAAAAATACAAGAAGTTTCCTGATCGATTTTAGAACGATTGAATATTAATGAAAATGTAGGATACTGTTCTTTTAAATTTGATAATACACTATACCATAAACTTCAAATGGATTCACTAAACTGTTTATGAGTTGTAATAATTCAAATTTTGGAACAAATGTAAATACACTCTAACGCAAATTACATACAACTGAAGTCGAGAAAACCGTTGGCAATTTCCTGAAAAATGCAACCAATGAGGATGGAACATGTCGCGATCACGACAATCACGCATATTTATTACTCTCAGCCTTCCGTGAATACACTTTAGTAGGTATAATATGTAAATTGTTATTATAAAACATTTCTATTAGATACAAATTACATTTCTTTGTTCAATCTGGGACATTCCCAATATGTTTGATCGTTATAATTCTCGACGGCTGGAAATAAAATTGCGGCTGTATGTATAAACCCTATAAGCTGTGAATAATTCTACTTCAAACATGTTTTGTCTTAAAATGCCTATTACATTACCAATTGCTTTTTAAGTATGTCGATTTATTCTGGTAAAAGTATATTTTAAGCCTCATTTGTCTTAATATATTTTTTAGGCTTATCTTAAAACCTATTTTAAACCATTTCAGCACAAAACACAACCGCTTTATAACCTATAGAATTTATGGTGCTCGGATAACACAACCTAAAATGTCAATTTGCCGAGAAAGTTATTTTCACTATACCTTGCCATTATTATAAATTCACCTACAGACGTCATACACAAACAAAATATGTATACAGATTCAGCAAATTTAGTTTAAGGTACGTAAACTTGTTTTTGCGCAGATAAACCACGCCTTGTAGTAGAACAATGCAGGGCATTGGTATAAAACAATAGCGCCATCGCTTGACCGCGTCGAGTTGAGAACAGCGCACCCATTCTGCTTTTAATAGCGTAGCTATTTAGACATGTGGGAATAAAATAAATTAATATCAATTTCGTTATTAAAATGCCGTGTGTTTATACAACTGAAGAAAAGTGCAAATTGTGAAATGGTACTTCGGGGGCCATTCCACTGAAGACACAATAAATTTATTTATTGTGGCATATCAAGACAGACCAATCCCCTCAGCTAGCATACTTTCATACATTATTAAAAAATTGAGAATTTCGGGTGTTACGTGAATTATTGTAAAAAATACTGTCAACCTGAACCCTGTCATCAACAAATGAGCGAAGAACGTGAAATTCGCGAAATTAATGTCTGTGCACTTGTTGAAACTAGTGAACCTTGTTCTAGCAGGCAAATTGCTGAAGAAGTTGACATGAAGGAAAGAACTGTAAGAAATATTTTGAAAAGAAAAGGTTACAGTTGTTTTAAAGTTCAAACAACGCAAGAAATATTTCCCGAGGACAATTTCAAACGGATGGAATTTTGTGAAATAATGATAAATAAAGTGAATGAGAATGAAAACTTCTTAAAGAATATATTGTTTACAGATGAATCATCCTTTTCATAACATAGGAAACACAATCCATCCGTAGTACGATATTGGTATCGGAAAAATAAACATTTGAGTGTTGCTGTGTGAACTCAGTATCCTCAAAAGTTGAACGTTTGGGCGGGAATTTTAGACAATAGGCCCACTGCTAATCGATGGCAATTTAAATGGCAATAAATATTTAGAGCTTTTACAAAACCAAATAATTCCTGCAGTTCAAAATCCTCCTGTCAACTTTGACGACGGCTGCCCAAGTCACAATACCTTAACTGTTATTAAGTTTCTGGAATGAACATTTTCCAATCGTTTAATAGCTACGAGGGGAATGATAAAATGGCCCCCCAGGTCACCTGATCTAGCACCCCATGATTTCTTTCAGTGGGGCTTTTTAAAGGAAACCGCGTACAAACATGCGTTTGAACGAGCCAATAATTTAGTTGAATTATGGAAAAAACTTATCCAACTTTGTGCAAGCATTACTCCAAATCAACTCAATGATATAAAAGGTTCATTGTATAATCGGTTTGGCTATTGTTTGGCACAAGAAGGTGGTTTTTTTGAATCCTTACTTCATTAATTTATTGTTTGATAATTATCAGTTGATTTTAGTTTCCGAGTTATTTAATTTTACTTTAATGTTCTATTTTCATTTCGGTTTTAATAAGAATTATTATTTTATTCCCATAGCATTTACGGCTAAAAAAGAAACTGCAGAAATGCTTTCAATAGAAGAAATTATTTGTCAAAAATGTGACAAATAACTTCTTCGCTTTTGACGAAGAGATATTGTCTCGTTTCGTATTAGAAATTATTACCTACGTCCGCACCCATCCTTAGTTCATGCCGTAATAAATTCAATTCATTGTGTGCCTCTGCTTTCACGATTTATGGAACTATCGGAGCGTGGTCAATTACATCGTTATTCCTACACCCTAAACTGCATTTTCCGAATCTGTATATCTTATCACAGTTTTAAAACTACCTATTGAAAACATTATCGCCTGGACAAACGTAAACCAAATCCTCTTATTTTTAAGATTGATTTATTATAGATGTTTGTTTACTTCATTAAAACTCTAGCAAGCAGTTAGTTATATGAAGGCTCGACCTGAAACTTAGTGATTTCAAAGCATGTTAGATTTATAGCCCAGCGTAAACAACCACCTTAAATTAATTCCATAAAGCAATGATAAAACCACAACATTTACTTAATCTCTATAAAACTTGATCCTCCTAACTTGAACTTAACAGCTATAAAGTTTTATTGAAGGCTTGACAAATACCTTGATAAGTCAATCATAAACCAATAAAGAATAAAAGATAATTTAGTTTTAATGTAAGTTCTTGAAGGCCCTTTTAAAACTTTCTTTAAGACAAAACCGTCTTTAAGTGCATTTGGCATTTAATAAATCTAGCATAAATCAAAGGTTTATAAGGTGGCCATTATAAAACACTGACAAAACCTAAATAAATCTAAAAGGCATTTAAACTGTTACCTGTGTAATTACTTAACACCGTCACGAGTTTTCGCGGACCATTTCTCTCATTCTCAGCGTCTATTGGAAAAACGATTAACAAGATTCGTATGCCGAAGTCCCATTTCCTAAGTTACGAGGGGCGCACTCAGGCGCATTTGCAAGAATGTTTTCGTTTTCACTTCGATTAACATAACCGAGGCTTCGTCTGTTTGTCGGTCGGTCTGTCTGTGACAATTTTTTTGTGCGCACGTTTTCTCAGGAACGGTTTAAGATAATGACTTGAAATTTGGTACAGATTTGTAATATGGCGAGATCTGGTACTGGATAATAAGGACATAAGTAGCAACAAGCTAATCATTACACTCTTCGCCGATTTACTGCTCTTTTTATATAATTGTTGCACATTCTATAGGGTACTCTTCGCAGTTTTTTTTGTGAATAATATTATAGTTTTAGACATTTTTAGTTTAACAACTAAACATTAATTTTTTTTAATTTAAAAAATTTATAACCTTTTTATTTATTAATCGATTTTGTTGAAAATAGAGTTCTTCCTCTGGCTAACACTAACTTACGGTCCAAATTTCAATACAATCGGACTGTTCGTTCTTAAGTTAACGTGCTTACAAGAAACGTGACGGACATTTTGAAAATTGTTATGAATTCGTTCACCAACACCAACAGTGATACGTAATGTTTACTTCCCTCGCATAATTTGAAAATTTTTTTCACCAACATTTTTGAAAAAGTTTTTACCACTAAAATAGATCAAGAAAAAAATTTGTTTGTACAAATTTAAAATTTCCACGTTTCATGGCATTCTAAACCTATTTAAATTTTTTTTTTTTTTTAATTTTTTTTACAAACATTGAAAAATTTTTTACCACTAAAATAGATGGAGTTTTTTTCCCTTGTTCAAATTTAAAATTTCCACGTTTCCATGGTACTCTAATCGTATTAAAAAAATTTAAAAAAAAAAAGATTTTTTTTTCGTTGTTCAAATTTAAAATTTCTATTCTATTCTAAACCTACTCCAACAAATTTAAAAAAAAATTGAAAAAATCTTTATCTATTTCACTACATACTTTCTGTCGAATAGATGAAAACATTTTTTTTGCTCAAATTTAAAATTTCCACGTTTCATGACATTTCAAATCTATTTCGGAAAAAAAAATTTGAATAATGTTTTTACCATTTTGGAAAATAGTTTTACCACTAGAATTAGGGTTTCTGTCCCGGGAATCCCGGGACGGGATTTCCCGGGAATTATGTCACTTTTTATCGTTCCCGTTCCCGGGAAATAATAGTCGGGATTTCCCGGACCCGTGGAAATAAAAATAAGTTTTAAAAATATTAAATTTGGTGCACCGAAATTTTAGAGAGCATGCGCGTCGGACGGCATTTATGTTTTATTTGGTTATTGTATTATTTCCTGTAGGTAGTGTTGTTGTGTCTTTTTAATTATAAATAAAACAAAACAAAAATGACAGATTTATTTTTTGACCAAAGAAAAAACAGAAAAAAAACATTTAAAAAAATCGGTAAAGGTATTTACACAGAACTTCCCTCGTTATTTGTGCATGACGGTCACTCTAAAAAATTATTAATTATGAAATGACATTGGGAATAATAATCGGAATATAGTTATTGCAATTATTACAAAGAAAACTTTTGGTCAAAAAAATATACAGAGTGCTCATACAACAGCAAAAGTTCAATACTAAATAACAAGTGCCAAATGTGGAAGGCTTGCGCAAATACCTTTACAAATGTCCAACACGACTGAATTATTTCTTGAGATGACCACCCTGTACATTTTTCAATAAAATTATAAGGGTGCATATGCCAGATATTATTGCCATCTGTCACATTTTCAATCCCTCATTTACGCAATGGAGTGGAAATATAGTCGTGGTAACAAAATTTTCATTTTTTTTTAATTTTTCAAAAATGTTGGTTAAAAAATTTTCAATATGTATTTCTTCTGAAATAGGTTTAGAATGTCATGAAACGTAGACATTTTCAAATATGAGCAAATAAAAAAAAATCCATCTATTTTAGTGGTAAAAAAATATGTTTCAAAAATGTTGGTGAAAAAATATTCAACATTTTTTTTTTCTGAAATGCCATGAAACGTGAAACTTTTAAATTTGAGCAAAAAAAAAATTTACATCGATTCTAGTGTAATTTTTTTTTCAAACTGGTAAAAAAATGTTGCAAATTTTTTTTCCGAAAGAGGTTTGGAATGTCATGAAACGTGGAAATTAAAGTTAAAAATTTGAACAAATAAAATGTTTCGTCTATTCTATAGTAATGAAATGGATTAAAAATGTTTAAAAAAATGTTTAAAAAATTTTTAAAAAATGGTAAAATAATTTTCTAATATTTTTAAAAATAGATTTAGAACGCTATGAAAAATAAAAAATTTTCATTTGAAAAAAGAAAAAAAAAATCCATCTATTTAGTGGTAATATATTTTTCAAAAATGATAAAAAAAAATTCAATTTTTTTTTCTATAGGTTTAGAATTTCATGAAACGTGGAAATTTTAAATTTAAACAAAGAAAAAAATTTTTTTCATCTATTTTAGTGGTAAAAATTTTTTCAAAAATGTTGGTGAAAAACATTTTCAATTTTTTTTTTCAGAAATAGGTTTAGCGTGTCATGAAACGTGGAAATTTTAAATTTGAAAAAAAAAATTGTCATTATTTTTTCCCTTGGGTCCACCCTGTATATTTTCCAGTGAAAGTTTAACCATTTCTTCACTGACAGTAGCGTCAACTACCTACCAAATTTGACTGCTCTCCGTCAAGTAGTTTTTTAGTTAATGCACCAACAGACAGACAGACAGACTGACGAAATTGAAAAACCTATAGGTATTTTCGTAATCTACGTGTTCTGAAACGTCAAAATCCGAAAAAATCTCGGAGGGTGATTTTTTCTCGAATACAATACTTCCCTTCGGTATGCGAGGGAAGTAAAATGAATATTTGGATGATGTGACATTTTGAAACAAAAAATTTGTGTTTTTCAAGAAAAATATGAAAATATTAGTATTTCCCGGGAATCCCGGGATTCCCGGGAACGACAAATTTTAGTTCCCGATTCCCGGGAATGAAAAAAAGTCGGGAAATCAGAAACCCTAACTAGAATAGATGAAAAAAAAATTTTTTTGCTGAAATTTAAAATTTTCACGTTTTATGACATTCTAAACCTGCTTCAGAAGAAAAAAGATTTTGAAAATTTTTAACTAACATTTTTGAAAAATTTCAAAATAAATGAAATTTTTTAACCACCATTATACTTCCACTCCACTACGTGAAAGTGGAATTGAAAATGTGTCAGATGGCAATAACATTTGACATATGCTATTATACCTTTATTGAAAAATATACAGGGTGGTCATCCCAAGAAATAATTCATGGTGGACATTTGTTAAGGTATTTGCGCAAGCCTTCCATATTTGGCACCTGTTATTTAGTATTGAACTTTTGCTGTTGGATGAGTACTCTGTATATTTTTTTGACAAAAACTTACCAGGTCTTCTTTGTAATAATAGTGATAACTATTGAAGAAAACCACACCCTGTGTATTAATTTAAAAATTAATTTCCGCTTCTATTAATCCAAATTTACGTAATTCTGAAATTCTGTATAATTCGACACGCGATTAAATATCACCCGGTACGTACCTAATAATATTTTACCCCGATTCGCATGCTAGAACATAAATGTTTTAGAATTTGTCCGATTCGTATAGTTTTAAATATTTTTAAGTCTTCCTAAAACGTACAAAACTTGGTGTAAAGGCCAGTTCGAAGAGTCGCATATCACTTGAAATTTTACGATGTTAATATAAACAAAGATAAGGCATAGGCACAGATGGCTCGGTTCCCGTGAGAATAGTACCAAAAACTACGCAGTTTTGTGTGTAACGTCATCGCTCTTTCGGGTATAAATACCCGCGAGAAGTTTGTACAGGGGTCACTTCTTTGAGACCGCTACTACGAATGATAATTAATCCTCGAATACGAGTCTGATAATTATCAATGCTTTACTTGCTGACCACCATTCTGAATGATAATTAATCCTCGAATACGAGTCTGATAATTATCAATATATTAGCTGACCACCGACGTCCACGGGTCACTTCTTTGAGACCGCTAATACGAATGATAATTAATCCTCGAATACGAGTCTGATAATTATCAATGCTTTACTTGCTGACCACCATTCTGAATGATAATTAATCCTCGAATACGAGTCTGATAATTATCAATATATTAGCTGACCACCGACGTCCACGGGTCACTTCCTTGAGACCACTATTCTGAATGATAATTAATCCTCGAGTACGAGTCTGATAATTATCATTATACTAGCTGACCGCCATCCACTGGTCAAGCCGATTCCGAAGCATTGTCCCTACTTATCAGCAAACTTCAATAAGCAGAGTGATAATTAATCCTCAGTCTCTTTGAGCCTGAGTGGGATAATTAATCCTCGTTCTACGAATTGACCGCTGCTGACCACTGGTCAAGCAACTTGCTACAAAGCCGTACTATTATTGTATTACTGGAGTCATATCAGATTAGTACGACACAAGGGGACGATGTCCAGAGCTAATAAGTCACCGTCGTCCAGCTACGACTCGCCGGACATGGGCGAGCCGCGTGATAACACCCCTAATGACACCGGTCATTTAGCGGTCTATCAAGTACCAGGTAAATCAATATGATCATTTCGGTTTTTCGGTATTTACATTTAGTTTTACGTGAACTTAATAATTTCAAGTCGGGACTATGTTAATTCATTATAGCTTTAAACAATTAACGAACTGATTCTATATTTCGGATACTCGGAATCGCGAGGGGGTCTTTTTACTGTGGCACTTTGACTAGTTAGAATTTATTTATTTAAAAAATGTCTATAATGTTAATTTTTATTTGTAGCATAATTAGCTGTTTGCTGAATTTCAGACTATGTTAAATCAGGTCCTATTTAAAACAATAACTTTTAAAATATTTACTTTTCAACAGCGGCAGATTTTTGTAGGTAAACAATTTCTGTTACGTTTTTTTTTGTCGTGTGGTCAATGAATTTCTACAATATTTGTTGGTACGAAGGGTTTTACAGCTGTTCGGACCTGCCGGTTTATTTATGTCCTACTTGTAGGGATGCTGTCACTGGACTTTTGTGGGTCATCCACTAATAAAGCCTGTGATTTGCCCCCTGCTAGTTTAACATAATTATACTTTTAAATATTATCACATGTTAAACTTTGTACTGGGTGTTGTACCTTTTATTCATTCACGATGACATATTTATGTCATGGGCGAGTTGAAATTGATACAAATTGCTTGTTCATTCAATTGTTTGAACAATTACAATCTTCGCAACACAAAAACCTATTGGTAGCCAATTGGCTGATTCTGTATCAAGTTTATTGATCAGATCACATCATTCTACACTTCGCAGCCAAACTATGTTTGAATAGGCAATTACTTGAGATTTCAACTTGCCGTGCATTCAATTAAATAAACTATTGCGAGTTTTCGCCACCCAAGTATGAACTTTACATGTTCCGAAGTCAACATTTTTACTTCAGTTTTGAACGAGCATTCTCGTTATAATCCTTATTATTTTTAGTGATTATTGGAGTTGTTTGATTGACCATTCGATAAACTTACACGTGACTGTTTTGTCCCAACGAAATCTGTTGCTGTAATATAAATTTGTGATTGTTCACATTTTGATTTATATGTAAGCAACTATTTTCTGGCCATTGCCACACCGATATTTGTAATTTATATTATCTGACAATTGTCTGATTATACGCATAAAAACGTTCCTTGTTTTTAATTACTTGACCTTTTTACCTGAAATAGAAAATAAAGTGCATTGTTATCAGAAAAACTAGCCAAGTCAATATAAGATTTACTTGGGCTTAAATTAAACGAATATTTAAAATAAAATAAGTAAACATAAGGTTTACTTGAGCATTACAATAGTGAATAAAAATGAGAACTAAAATATGAAAAACTTAAACAAAGTTAACATAAAAGATTAAAAAAAGGGGTAATTCAGTAAATTAAATAAAGATAATAATTTAGAGTTTGAACTTTATACAGGGTATTATAAAAAATACTTAATTGTTTTATCAATTAAATAAACAAGTGCCAAAACAATATTCAGTGTTTAATTTGAACAATTAAATAAAGAACTATAATTAGAACTTTGTCAAATAAATTAATAGCAATATTTAGAGTAAAGAACGAATCATTAAATGTCGAAATAAATAGTTAATTATCAATTCAATAAATAAATAGAAACAGTAATATCAAACCTAGAAAAAGAACTATGGTAACAAGTACTACATAATCACAAACGTAAATTTGAGTCCTACCACTAAACTAGACGATCACACAGCCAAATTAGTTTAATTGATTTAATAATTAGACATTCAGGGGAGAGGGGAGGGTAATTGGTAATTAATCAAACCAGAATTTAACAAAGAAAATAATAGGGGTGGGGGGGAGGTGCGTTACACTATATTCCGATTATTATTTTCAATGTCATTTCGTAATTATTAATTATTTAGAGTGACCCGCGAGGGAAGTTATGTGCAAATTCCTTTACCGATTTTTTTTCTCTACGAGCGATATTACCGGTTTGTTTCGTTTTTTGTATTTGCGAAGAGTGTAATAATAATAATAATAATATTAATTTTATATAAGAAAATTTGTAATTTACAGGATATAAATAACAATAACTCTATCTAAGGCATGTATTTTAGTCCCAAACTAAACATAAGCCGAATATGAAGTTCGCATTGATGCTCTGCTGTAAAGACTGGCCTGTATTTTGTCAATCAACAAATATTTTTTTTAGATTATAATGTTTATTTTGTAAATAGTTTATCTTCGGTTTAACCTGTTCAGTCTAAAATATGTTTGTTTATAATGAACGAATGGCTGTACAAACTAGTAGGTTAAGCCATTTTTCTCTTGTGTTTAGTGCTTTTGTTAATCGTGCCTTCTGTCAAAATTCCCGTGTGTTAACGAGAACAACTTCTTTAGATAAGTATGTTCTTAATGAGTTCTAACTAATTTTAAATCGTGTCTGCAGCAGTCGTTGAACCTAATGTGGGAGACGATGATGAAATTGTAGTATTAATATTAGATACCTACCATTGTATGTGCCTCGTGTAATTTTAAATTTGAATTAGTTTAAATATATTAACAACGCGAAGTTAAATAGTATATGAGATAAATCTCCAACGTTATAAACAAATAATCGATTATATAAAATTTTATAAAAAATGTTTTATGATTATCCGTCTATAAAATTTGATATAGGTTAAAAGAGAGCTCAGTTATCTTCATGACAGTAAACAATGTTATTAATAATGTTTACAAATAGTAATAAAAATTATTTACACGATAACTTCAAGATCATCTTATGAAGTGTTTTGGTCTAAAATTGATCATTTTATATCTAAATCAATTTCGAATAGAAGAAATATTCTTTGACATTTTTTCTCGTTTTCTTACAATACAAAATGCGTTGAGCCTCCCTAGGATCTGTTTGAGTTTTTTTACAATAAGTTGACTTTAATGTCAGATTCAATTTTCCATAAGATTACGCCTGATTTTTTAAGGGGGATATGGGGGGTAAGAAAAAAATTGATTTTTTTTCTGGAAAACGATTGAATCGATCTTAATGAAAATATTTATCAACCATAATATGCCCAATTTTTACTAAAGAACCGCTGACTAAGGAATCACTACTTCCACATCCAGACTTGTGCATTTTTTAGATGGAAAAATCAATATTCTCAATCGCGAATAACTCGAAAAATTATTTACCGAAAAAACGTCATAGAACATTTTTTGCTTACAGTCCAGTTGATAAAGTAAAAATTACACCAAAAGCTCGCAAAAAATGTTACCTGAGATTTTTCTACGGTAACTGTTAGTAGAAGGATTAAACATCATAAAACCACAAAAATCAGTTCTGGGGGTGCCGCGCAAACCCTCCAAAGAACCACCCCTTCGGTGAAAAAAGCTTTATTTTACTGATAACTCGTTAACCGTTGAAGATATAAAAAATTGCTCATCATAAAAAGAAAGCTTGGCTAATTGCCTGAAAAAAGTCCTCTTGTAATTTTCTTGTATATGCCATGGTTTTCGAGAAAATCGATATTGACACAAATTGCAAAATTTTCATTTTTAATGCGCGTGAATTTTCGGTTATTTAAAATTTTTTGTCGACCCATAGAAAAAATTCACAGACTTCGCAATTCTTGCAACCCTCGGGACATTGTAAATGATAACACCATACATAAAACATAACATTTTTTCCCAACAGCTATGATCCACTCTCGATTGCGACACCGCTGTATTTCGATCTTAAATGAAAACTGGTAACTTGACCTCCTGTGATAATATATGCAACCCATATTACATTTGCATATATCAGCCATTGCACATACGATAGTCTCACTCGACCGCGACACCGGTGTCTTTTGACCTTGAACGAAAACTGGTAACTCGACTTCTATATACGAACATAAACATTTCCAATGTTAAAACTGAATTGCTCGAAACCCAAACAAGCTAGGAAGAAAAGTCAAAATCAGTTTTAAAGGGAATACATGATACTCTTATATGTTTCCATTTTCGATGGCTATTGATATTTATTAGTATATAAAAATAACAATATAATATAGTTATCTCTTGATTTTTTGTGCATAACTATTCATAGGCCCATAAAAAATAACTGACTTTAATATAAGTTATTATATTATCTTTTAGTTCAAGGTAGTACTTCAATGCAGAAAAAACTAGGAATAAAAATATTCACATTTACAAATTTACCAGCATGTTGAAGTTAGCAAAAAAAAAAATCCAAAAAAGGCTGCATATTCATAATGGGCTTGTTCCATGATATTCTTTTTATATGGTTTTTATACTTTTTCATATAGTACTCGATATTCTCATTATACACTTAAAATTTCGTATTATTAACTTTTTCCGTTCTCGAGATATAAGGAGTTGAAATTAGTAATAGTTGCAAAAACCGAGCGCTTATTTGTGACGTCACTATACGCAAGTGACGTAAGAAAAATGGCTTTCTAGGACCTTTCAAATTTAACCTAAAAAGTCGAAAAATATGAAATTTTTAAACGCTGGTAACTAAATAAATACGTCGAGTGGAGGTTCGTTCTATGTGTCTACGGAAAGGAGAAGGTCGGCGATGAATTATAATCGTAAATTGCAGGGTCGAAATCGAAAATTCGTTCTGGCAGAAGCGAGAGAAAATTGTAATTTTTTGACATTTCACCAAATTGTACTCCCCTACTGTCAAGTAGTAAGCGAAACAAACAATACTTCGAAAACACTTATAATTATAACCAATAAGGAGCATCAAGTCTATTGAGATCGCCGATTCAATGCGTATAGTGACGTAGCGCCTAGCCACGCCCCATTTTCGCGAGATGGAAATTTGTAATAGTTTTTAAGATACTAAACGTGCGAATAAGATTCTGAATTTTTTCAGATCCATTAATTTATACTTGCACTTTCGATTTATGAAATAAAAAAAAAATGCCGAACAAGCCCATTTTGATGATATTTGTTTATGCAATTTTTTAGCTATTAAATGATTAGAAACAATAGTTATATCATATATAAACTCAAAAAAAATTTTTTGAGGTAAATTTTCAAGATGTTGGGGTCTTTTTTACTTCCCTCGCATACCGAAGGGAAGTATTGTATTCGAGAAAAAATCACACTCCCAGATTTTTTCGGATTTTAACGTTTCAGAACACGTAGATTACGAAAATATAGGTTTTTCAATTCCGTCAGTCTGTCTGTCTGTCTGTTGGTGCATTAACTAAAAAAACTACTTGACGGAGACCAGTCAAATTTGGTAGGTAGTTGACGCTACTGTCAGCGAAGAAATGGTAAACATTTCACTGGAAAATATACAGGGTGGACCGTCTAAAGGGAATAAATAATGAAAACAATTTTTTTTGCTTAAATTTAAAATTTCCACGTTTCATGGCACGCTAAACCTATTTCTGAAAAAAAAAAAATTGAAAATTTTTTTCACCATTTTTGAAAAAATCTTTACCAAGATGAAATTTTTCTTTGTTCAAATTTAAAATTTCCACGTTTCATGGCATTCTAAACCTCTTTAAAAAAAAAGAAGTTGAATTTTTTTTAGCAACATTTTTGAAAAAATTTTTACCACTAAAATAATGGAAAAAAAAAATTTCTTTTTTCAAATGTAAAATTTTCACGTTTCACAGTGTTCTGTTTAAGAAAAAAAATGTTAGAAAGTTCTTTTACAATTTTTGAATAAATTTTACCACTAAAATAGATGGAAATTTTTATTTCCTTGTTCAAATTTAAAATTTCCACGTTTCCATGGCATTCTAAACCCATTTCAACAAAATCAAATTTAAAAATTTTTTTGAAAAGTTTTAATCTATCACTACTATAGAATAGATGAAAAATTTGTTTTTGCTCAAAATTAAAATTTCCACGTTTCATGACATTCTAAACCTTTTTAAAAAAAAAGAATTTGAATTTTTTTTAGCAACATTTTTGAAAAAATTTTTACCACTAAAATAATGGGAAAAAAAATTCTTTTTTCAAATGTAAAATTTTCACGTTTCACAGTGTTCTATTTAAGAAAAAAAAATGTTAGAAAGTTCTTTTACAATTTTTGAATAAATTTTACCACTAAAATAGATGGAAATTTTTATTTCCTTGTTCAAATTTAAAATTTCCACGTTTCCATGGCATTCTAAACCCATTTCAACAAAATCAAATTTAATTTTTTTTTGAAAAGTTTTAATCCATCACTACTATAGAATAGATGAAAAATTTGTTTTTGCTCAAAATTAAAATTTCCACGTTTCATGACATTCTAAACCTATTTAAAAAAAAAAATTGCAACTTTTTTTTACCATCTTGGAAAAATATTTTACCAGTAGAATAGATGGAAATAATTTCTTTTTGCCGAAATTTAAATTTTCCACGTTTCATGACACTGTAAACATATTTCAGAAGAAAAAAATTATTTTTTTTACCAACAATTTTGAAAAATTAAAAAAAAATGAAATTTTTTAAACCACCACTATGCTTCCACTCCACGTGAATGAGGAATTGAAAATGTGACAGATGGCAATAATATTTGGCATATGCTTATTATACTTTTATTGAAAAATGTACAGGGTAGTCATCTCAAGAAATAATTCAGTCATGGTGGACATTTGTAAAGGTATTTGCGCAACTCTTCCCTATTGGGCTCCTGTAGTATTGAACTTTTGTTGTTGGATGAGCACTCTGTATATTTTTTTGACCAAAACTTATCAGGTTGTCTTTGTAATAATAGTGATAACTATATTCCTATTATTATTTTCAGTGTCATTTCGTAATTATTAATTTTTTAGACTGACCGCCATGCACAAATAAAGGGGGAAGTTCTGTGTAAACACCTTTACCGATTTTTTATTTTTAGGAAACAATAAAAAATTGGTCAAAATTTGGCTAACTTCAACATGTGAATATTTTTATTCCTAACTTTTTCTGTATCGAACTAAAAGATAATTTATATTAAAGTCAGTCATTTTTTATGGGCCTGTGAATAGTTAAAAGCGCAAAGAATCAAGAGGTAACTTTATTATATTGTTATTTTTATATACTAATATATATCAATAGCTATCAAAAATGGAAACACAAGAGAGTATTTTATATCCCCTTTAAAACCCATTTTGATTTTTCTTCCTAGCTTGTTTGGTTTTCGAGCAATTCAATTTTTCTATAGGCCGCGTGCAAAAAATCTCAAATAAACGAAAATTCGTAAGCATTAAAAATACAAATTTTGCAATTTTTTTCCAATATCGAGTGTCTCGAAAATCATGGCACATACAAGAAAATTACAAGAGGACACTTTTTAAGGAAATTACTCCAGCTTTCTTTTTTACGATGAGCAATTATTTTATATCTTCAACGGTTAACGAGTTATCAGGAAAATATGGCATTTTTTACCGAAGGGGTGTTTTTTTGGGGGGGTTGCGCGTCACTCTCAGAACTGATTTTAGTGGTTTTGTGATGTATAATCCCTCCACTAACAGTTATTGAAGGGAAATCTCAGGTAACACTTTTTGTTATGGAAATTTTTATACTTATTGGACTATTAGAAGTCATCCTCCTATCTGATCTGATTATTTTAAATGTACTAATTTCCACCCCCGAGATGGAGTGGCATCCACCCCCATGGTAAAAACGCACATCGTCACTATATAACTTTTGTCCCTTGAGCCATTCCTTACTTACTGTCCTAATTTCACGTCAATCGGTGTTATCCGAAAGAATTCTGAGGTATAGTTGCCTTAAATTTTTTAAGGCACATAAAAAACCTCAAAGCTAACGTGAAAATGTTTAGGCCTCGCACTAGCAGAAAATGTCAAGAAAGTATGGAGATTAGTAACAGCTCACAAATTACAAAGTTTCTAGACACCATTTATGTGAACATAGCCAAAAAGTAGTTTTAAATATTTATAAAAATATAAAAGTGAAGGAGAAACCGGAGCCGTGGAAAAAACCGCCTACTTTACAGAAACTGAGCAACAAGAGAATATCTGGTAATTCTAATTTAGACTCAAAATGCATCAAGGCTCAACAAATAGTGTACACAAAAATTTTAAGTACGGCTCTGTGAGGCATCGATTATATTAACAAGCCAAGTTTATGGTCCGTTTTTTTAAAGTCATACGAGCACAATTGAAATCGTATAAAAACTAAAAGCCGACAAAAACAGTCGGCAACTCTTTATTGTACATGGGCGGAGGTAAATAGAAATGCTTGTCATAAGAAAATGTTATAATTTTTTGAAAATTGAGCAATTCATTTTTATTATCTTTTGTTTATTAGATAGGCTATTTTTGTTCATTTATCCAATAACATATTTTTGAAGTATTATATCAGTTTAGATATAAAGTGTAAATATTTAAATTTATTGGGAATAGTTTTAAACTTATCCCATTTTACATTGAAATATGTTATTATCAGCAAGGAACAACGAGAAGGTATGAACATATCCTTGTCGGGATGAGGGAATGGGACAGGTTAGATTGGCGAGGGGCAAGGATGTTAAATAGTAAAAATAGAATTTAAGTTTCTTCTAAAATAACCAAAGCAAAGAATTAGTACAACAAAAATAAATACTATAGATAAAACATAAATAAAAACAAAATTAAAATATGTCTCTAGAATAAAGAAGCTTAAATTAAAATTTCTTGTTAGCTAAATAAAATGTAGTCCAAGAAATGTAACAATAAAAAAGTAAACTTCATACCTAATATAATAGCTAAATATTTTGTTCTGAAAATATATATTAAAAAGTTAAATGCTAAAAGTTGACGCGTCCGAATCTTCACTTTCTGAAGAGGGATCATTATTCGGTTGAATTATAATCGGCCAATGGGGGGTAGTGTTGGATATTGATTTTTTTTTTCAATTACATGCTTAACGCAATTTTTCCATCAATCAGTATTGTCGAGGTCATTTATTACTTCTCTTATATGAACAACTACTACCGCGTTTAACATTGGAGAGTCCTTACATTTTCACAAACGATCTTTTAAAGTTGCTCAAACCATCTCGATAGGATTAAATATGCACAGTACGGAGGTAACCGCAAAAGTGGATGACCGTGTATATTGGATAAGTTATCAATAACATATTCCCTTTTGAAATTCTGTTCTTTTATTCATTTCAGTAATTCGCGCTTTATTGGAACTTTTACAGGAATTTCCATATTTTTTTCTCTCATGAATTTTAAAATGTCTTCCTTGTACTTGTGTTTGGTATTTTATTTAATATTCGCGAGTGATAAGAAGCATTATCTAATACAATTACCGAATTAGGCGGAATATTTGGTATAAAGCTGTTCTGAAAACCACTTTTCGCACTGCACTGGAGAAATATCGAGTCAACGTTGACTAATGACTGATATAACTCAAACATCGACCGACCAATCGGACTGAGGAATACCCGGGTGCCAGCCAATCGTCGCCACCCGTTCTCGCAGGCCAATGACAACACATCTCACAAGTCCACGTTGACTCTTGAGAAACGATTTACAAGGTTTTTTTATGCTAGTGGACCTGTCCGTTTTATTACCTTTAAACCAGTGCAGTCGTAGATGGTTCATTCAGGCTGATTGCATTGCCAGTCTCGGACTCGCCTGCACAGTTTCAACTACTGTTCGATTCTCGATACCATTGTTAAATACATAGGACAAAATATCAAGTTAAGTGCGCACGGTCCTGTGCTTTAACACTGACCAGTTTCAGTTGACTTCGTAAACATTATACAGCTTTTTTTACCTGCACTAAATGAATGAAGGCAACTATAATACCCTATTTTCACCGTCAAACACTGGGCTATAAGTATATCATTTCGCAGCATATTAAGAGAAGAACTGATGTGGGCTACAAAATTATTAAATTTTACGACAAAATCGTTTTGGTTTGCTTCGCCCAAATGAGGCTGTTTTATTTACATTGACAATAAGTGTCCCAAACTCACTCGGGCCCTTTTGAAACTCCGCGGCAAGTTGCTTCACACGAAAAATCACATCTTTTAATGTTAGGGTTTTCGACATTTTCATAAAAAGATTTTTTTTACTATCTGTTTAACAAAATAAATTTGCACACAGTACCTAGAAGAAATTAAAGATTTAACGGAGTTCTCAGTGCACATACCTACTCACTTCACGCCATCCTTTCAATTTTATTTCATCTCTTTCTACCATAATACTGCAAAGTCCGCCTGGCCATATGTATTAATAATAATTATGGTATTAGACCCAATTTTTTACGTACTTCCTGTTTTAAAATTAATTTTAAAAAAATCAATAAACAGACATAGTCCGAAATGTGACAGTTGTGTCATTTTAGACAAAATTTACGCAACCCAAAATGTGGCGTATTTGTCATTTTTGTGTTTTGTGTCATAAGCTCATGGCAGAATTTGAGCGAAAAATTTCAAGTGTAGCAAGAATGAATCCATCAAAACTTGCATTACTTCCCCCAACAAAACTTCCTGACTTGTAGCGGTAGAAAATTTCATGTAAGAATTTGTACTCAGATAATTTTTTGCTAATTTTTGACTTATTTGCCATTCATATGTAACTTTTAAAACATTATAACTATTTGAAATATTGCAATTAATATTTCAAAGCAGTGCAAGTATTTTATCAGCAACTACGCAGTTTTTGTGTACTTAGATAAGAAAATACAAATATGTTTGTTTATTTTTTCCCCGTGCTTAAAACCTAAATAAATTATTTTGAAAATGGAAGAGTCCTGCCATCTATGAACGAATCGCCCAACTAATAACAAATTCGATAAATCAGCGAGCTACAGTCGCAAGTATTTGAATTTCATTCACTTGACTCTGGACAATATGTAGCTTTTTTAAAAAAAATATTACTTACTCATTATCGTTTTGATATTCATGGATACACGGTTGTCGGTCATCGCTGCGGTTACGTACGTAATTAAAAGTGGTATAATTTCTTTGTTCCTGTCTGCATCTTCTGCGTAAAAAGTCAACTTTTCTAGCCACCGGTGGATTCAGTAACAATTTAAAATCAACCATTATTAAACTGGACTATATTCATTTCCAGTGTATGTAAAACAGAAAATTTGGAACTCTTGACATTGCTGTCAAACCGAATGGGGTTAAAAGGGTGGCAATCGATAGATGGACTTGGATTCTGCCGGTTAACGCATGCGTGTTTATGCCGGAGGTAGTACGGGAGCTGGGTGGCTTTTTGGGCACTCATCGATTTATGCTCTATCAGATCGTTTTATGCGATTAACACAATGGCGGGTACCTCCCGCCAGGTACACTTCTGTGCAGTGAAATCCCGTACACCTATTTTTCGCTGTATTAAATCATTCTTTATTTATTTGTCAGTGTCAGTGCCATATTTTTGCAATGCCAAAATTAACTGAACATGAAAACATAATTCTCTCTAAAATTGAAGAGGGATGATCGTACAAGTAACAACAAGAAGACCATATTAACAGAAGAACAGAAGCAAGCCCGCATTTTGTTTTGTTTAAATTATGTCTATCGCCCTTTGGAGTTTTGGAACAATTAGCCCAATCAATAGGTAGAAATGTATACCAAAATTAATACCCGGAAACAAGAAATATGGTTGTATAGAAGAGAAAATTCTAAGAAAGATTTGTGTTTCCATGGACTCGATCTGAAGCTGCGAACTTAACTTTAAAAAATTGAAGTTGAAAGAAAACAGTTTTTCGTAAATAAAAAAAAAAACTGACCCAAATCGAACAAAGTTGAATGAGAAAGTTGTAGGTGCTAAAAAGATCTTTCGATCAGTGGCGGCTCGTGATATTGTCTGCAGAGGAGGCTTGATATTCTGAAAGACAACTGATGTGCAATATGACTACAATTTGTACATTTCCCCACCACCCCTGAGGTATTACATTTTTTTGCCGTGGGTTGTTCGCCAGGATACCGATTCACGACTTGAGAGAATAGAACTAATAAAAGAATAGAATGAAAAGGAAATAGAAAATATGATGAGATGAAAAAATCATTCTCATGAAATTCTCGTTCCTACGACTCGAGTATCGGTATCCAAAGGAGTCCTACTATCCCACTTGTAATTAAATTATATAACTTTTAATAAAAATAAAAATAGTTTTGGTAAAAAAATTTAAGTGTTTTTCTACAAACAAAAAATTGTATTCATTATCACTGCCAGGCGTGTAAAATTATAAGTTTTAATAGAAATTAGAATAGTTTTGAGAAAGAAGTTATATAAAAAAATATAACCGCGGAACTCTATATTATGGAGAATTATAAAAAATATTTCCTAAAAAATAAATAACACAAATAAATATTTTTTCTAAAATAACAACTACCTATATTAATCTCTGCTTTAAAGCCTGAATATTTTTATAAATGAGTGGTAACCTGCGATTTTTGGAACTAGCAAAATGGTTGATTATTTCATCATAAAATGAATCGCGTTTCCTCAATTCTGACAAAAACATTTTTCTATTGAAATAAGCGATACCTACATTTGAAAGGCGGTCTTGACTCATTTTGTTTCTAGTAAAAATGTTTTTATGCGTTTAAGTGCTGAAAATGATCATTCTATACAGAAGCTTACCGGAATTATCTCAAAAAATAGTGGCGTTATTCAAAAAGTTCTCTAATTTTGGGTCATAAGTTTTTAAAAAATCTACCAGCTCTTTGAAATTTGCTTTATTGCACGATTCTCGTTTTTCGTCATGTCCTCAGAAAGAATTTTCTTGTGAAGATAACTATATAACGGCATCTATTAACCTCTTTCTCACGGACCTTTTCGTTAACATTTTCTATTTCTCTCTTATGTGCAAAATCCAAGAAATTTACAATATTTTGTTTACCAAACATTTCGAATTTAATGCAAGATGAAATGTGCTCCTGGGATTTTTCGTGCCTTTCTAAACCTCGCGACAAATTTTGCAAATTATTAAACCCGGCCTTGCCCCAAATTGAGGATTGATCATTAGTAAATAATAAACATCTCCAACAATATAATTTGTTTCTAACTGTTGATGCCGTTAACCACTCGACTTTTTTATAATTGTTATCACAAAACCCTCTGTTTTGTTTACCACTTTTAAAAACTAACGAAAGCATTGATGGTGTAGGCCTGGCATTTCTTTTAATTCTTACCTTTTCGTCATAAATAAGAGTAGTAAATCCATTTAATAACAAATAATCCACCACGTCTGGACAACAAGACATGTTGGGAATATTTTCACCTAGAGCACTTATTTCTAGCCCGCCTATCAAATGTTTTATGTATTTATACGTCAAGTTCTTCTTAACCGGCTAAACGCAACTGTCAGACGTCACGACGTCAGTTCGTTTTCTTTGTGAATCACCTGACTCTTGAATGATCTGTGCACATGCGCTATAAATAACTGAGCTCTGAGGCTAGCCTCATACTTGGATATTCCAAGTGTTGCTATTTTACACTGAGCAAAGAAATTCAAGGTCATTCATGTTATAAGTAAATGCGGTAAAGTTGGAAGCTATTTCGTATTAGCCTCCAGCGAACCGCAGTGTTCATTCTGTAAAAGACCGGCCGACCGGGAAATATGCATACAAAGACTATCCGGACTGTAACGTTATAGGTATGTTTGTGGAAAGGAAATGCAAAAATGTTATATATAAACTGAAAATTAATTAATGAATAATAAACAATAAAAAATATTGAAAATTGAGATATACCTAATAGAAATTTCTTAAGATATTACTTTTGAAGATATGGTGGTTCTTCCAACGGGAGGCTCAGCCTCCCCTGCCTCCCCTGACCAGCCGCCACTGCTTTCGATTGCTATTTTTTAAAATACGAATTGTAATAACACTTTTCGAGATATATCGAAAAAACCGTAAAAAATCAGCTTTTCTTATTTTCTCTGTATCTTTTTCAAATTTACGTTTAAATACCTACTGTCAATCGCAAGTTTAGCTCACGACAAGCCGAAAAAGAAAGTCTTTGAAATATTTAAAAATATCTTTTATTATTCGAGATATAACGTTTTTTCGAAAAAATTACGTTCTCGAAAATCAACTAGTCTTGCTCAACGAAGGGCCCTACAATAACGATTTTGGGCTAATTCTCTTATAAAGAGTTGTCCTATCATGCTGTAAAAGAATTGTAACGGTTTTATTAATTTTGAGAGTAAATATATGGCTTTAAAATAATAGCATTTTCTTAGGTTACGTTTTTTTTAAAATAATTTTGCCAATTTTAATTCCTTATGGGTTCCAGAAAGTCGTAGAACAAACATTTTTTAGTAAATTTGTAAATTCGTTAAAAATTGTCAGTTATCGATTCCCGTATGTCATTTCTGTAAACTTATTTTAAAAAAAACATAACCTAAAAAAATGCAATTATCTTAAAGCCATTTATGTACCCTCAATATTAACAAAACCGTTACAATTCTTTTACAGCATGATAGGACAACTCTTTATAAAGAAAATGAGCCCAAGGTCGTTACTGTAGATCCCTCCGTTGAGCAAGACTAGCCGATTTTCGAGAATATATTTTTCTCGAAAAATCGGTATATCTCGAATAATAAAAGATATTGTCTAAATGTTATTTGTGGCATTATCTTAATTTTCTTTTCCCTTCTTCAATTCTTTGGGAATTCCTGCCATATGTATGTTTTCTTTTTACGCGGTGCTCGGGGAATCTACAAAATATCACAATTAACCAATATGTTACTGGTAAATAACCTCTACGTCTGTGACTTTTACGTCAAAGGATCAGTTAAAGGTTGCTTTTTTTAAATAAACAACACAAATAAGTATAAAATCTTGGAATTAAATATTTCGCCGACGTTTCGGAAATCTACTCTGTTTCCTTTTTCAAAGCTTTTTTGCTGTGTATGATAAATACACAGCTCTAAGAATGTTTGTTATATTCAATATCCATAGATTGGCAACCAAGTTGTACAGACATCTACGGAACAATTCGACACGCATCTATCCTCATTCAATAATATTATCGCGGATTCTTTAATTTTTCTTTTTTTTTTGCTATCTGCCTCTTTTGTTAAAATTTTTGCCGAGTCCCAGTTTATTCTGTGTCGATTCTCCCAAGCGGGTTCGCAGATCTTGGACCTCTGAATTTCATTTTTCCTTTAATAATTTTGATATTCGCCCAATCTTACACTAAAAGGTCTGAATGACTCACCCACATATTGTTTTTTGCACTCACACGGAATACTATAAATGCAGTTTTTTGAATTTTGCTCGTGGTTCTTCGGTTTCGTCTTTGTCAGAATAAATCTTAAAGTGTTGTTTGTTTGAAATACCGCCCTAATATCAAATCTATCACCGATGCGATGCGGCGCAACTTTTCGGATAATCCGCATACATAAGGAATTAACGCTGTATAACTTTTTTCAGGTTTTTGTCGTACCTGAGTGTTATTTTCAATATTTATGAAGGTTTTATCGAGAAAACCCTCAGGGTATTGGTTATTTATAAGAACTTCCTTTATAAACCGCTTCTCATTGTTTAGTATTTCATCATTAGAAGAAATGATTTTGGCCCTACCATACAAACATTTTACAACAACCCTCTTGACGTGCATCGACTGATTTGAGTTGAAATTTAAATATCTGTGGGTATGTGTTGGTTTTCCATACACACTTGTTTCAATTGTACCATTTACTCTTTTAATTAAAACATCTAAAAATTCATTTCTAGTTTCCTTTTCTAAAGTGAATTTAATAGAAGGTTCATTATTACTTAAATGTTCCAAAAAACTATCTAGTAACTCAACACCATGAGGCCAGATTGCAAAGATATCATCTACGTATCTCCACCAGATAATCGGTTTGTATACACAATTTTGAACATGTCTAGTCTCAAAATCCTCCATAAATACATTGCTTAAAATCGGTGACAATGGAGAACCCATTGCCATACCGAAATCCTGCTGATAGAAATCATTTTCAATATTGAAAATGATTTCTATCAGCAGGATTTTAATTGTTTTTTTTTTCTTTAGAAAAATGTGCTATGACAATTTTGTTTCAAATTAAAGGTAAGCTGTCAGGTAGTTGTCAAGTGATTTGTATTTTTTTAAATTTTGTCGAAATTTTGGACTTCAAAAACAAAATTCAATATTTTTTATTATTGCTGAAATTTTGGATTCTAGGTTCTAAAAAAGTGCCTAATATGATTTCTTAATTATTTCCATTTATTTTGGTACCGTAGGTGGCTTTGCATTTGTAGGAGGCGAATGTTTTTTTGACCATAAGTAGATCCTAATTTATTCTATATTTTGGTAGAGTTTGGTTCAAGTCGGACAAATAAAAAAGTTATAAAGGTGTTTCCATTTTAAATGAGTCTCCCTGTATACAATTTTTTTGCTGGAACTTATTGAAAGCATTTCAAGAAGTGTAGGAAAAAATTGTGGGTTACATTCGTGTGGTGGAAAGCTTCTGTTTAAACAGAAGAATGTTTAAAATCATATTTTCTCGCAGTTCTTATATATCTCTGGTTGTATAACCCGTATCGTAATGAAGAAATAGAAACAAATTGTTCATAATAAAATTGTGAAGAAAATTAGATTTGTACGAACCTTTTTGGTCAATATGCCAAATCACAAAACATAAAAACGTTTTAGAGAGGCCAATCTTGGTCAATTACGAAAATCTTACCTGAAATCTGACGATATTTTAAAAACTTTCGTTGGAACAATAATTTTCAAGCATGACTTTTTAATTTTATTCATATTTTATAGCATTTTTGCTATGTTTTAGCATCAATATCTTTAAATCCGGTCCTGCTTACAATTAAACCGTCGACCCCTAGTGGCATTAAGCGAACCTTCAAACACGTTACTTTTTTAAATTAAATTAACATTAATAAATTCGGCCATCACTTCAATAAAAAAAAAAAAAAAACAGTTTGCATTGAAAGCGTTATACACGTGTCAAATACTCGTCTTGACGAAATATAAAAAAACAGTCCTCATCCTCAGAACCGTGAAAGTGAAGTTCAAATCCATATGTATGGTCGTTGCACAGAAAAATGATACATTTTCATCATCTAGTGATTTTTAATTAACAGCGGCGCATCAGAAGTAATTAAGTGACGCCTTACCTGGACCTGGAGGGTCTTGCATAATCAGTTTCGCTGTCGTCTTCATCGGAAAAACTACCAAATTCTATCATTTCCGACTCACGTTTGTCAGGGGCCATTGTAAGTTAAAAGCCGAAGCGAAATCCGCGATACAAAATCAATTTTTAACAGAACTAATACTGTTGTAGCGATTAAGTTTAACGACACTACATGGTGAAATTGCTTCGATAGTAAAAAATGGTAGTAAACACGGTGCAGTTACGTAGTGATTTATGGAGGTGTCCTTATATAGTTTATTGAAGATAATCAAGTGAGAATTTGTAAGTTCATGCTTTTACTTGGAAAATTTCAAAAGTACGTATTCATGCCTTACGCACCGATTATTATCAGTTTTATCTTGTAATAACATACTTCGGCTTTGAGTGGTTGGAAATAGTGAATTGGGAGATAAGGTACCTACTGCAAAAAGTACATCGTTTTATTTTTATACTGTTTTTCTGTAGTTTAAAATAAACATGGAGTGGATTCCCTATTTATTCCAATGTTTGACGGTTTTTCGCTCAGAATTCTTTCGGATAAAACCGATTGACGTGAAATTTGATCAGTAAGAAGGGAATGGCTCAAGGAACAACAGTTATACAGGGTGTTTTTAAAAAGTATGTCAATCACTTAACCACGGACTCAGCATGTCAAAAGAAGTTGATTCAGCCTAATTTACCTCTATCCAAAATCGCACCCCTATGAATATACAGCCCTCTAAAGTTGGGATTAAAAATATTTATTTTTTTAATATTGTGCAAATGGCTGTAGATATCTTTTTCAATTTCGGAACACTGAAATGTATGTCAAAGGGTAAAAGTTTAAAGTAAAAACTGTTTAAAATCAAATTTTCTAAAAGGCCGATTTGGGGGCAAACTACCCTTCCCTCCTACCCCCTCTTTTAGTGGTACGCCTATGACTTTTTTGATATAGGGCATTTTATATAAAATTTAATTATAAAACTTTTCTTTATCTTGTTTTTTTTTTTCATTTAGATAACCATTTTCAAATGAATCTGGAAATACTAAAACCATTATGAAAAGTGGAACATATGAAATAAAAAAGTTCTTCTGTGTAATTTTGGCATTTGAAGTTACTGGTATTATAATAAAAGATGTGCATTGCTATCATAAATTGTAAAATTAAAAAAATGTTTAAATAGGTTTTTTTATTAAATAAAAATCACAGAAACTAAAACATCAATCATTAAAGCAACAAAGTAAATTAAAATAATATTAGAAGTAAAACAACAAATAATGAAATAAATTAAAAATAAAATAAAAAAATATCGAACATTAAAATTTTATTTCAGAATGTGCTCAAAATGATTTCCATTTTGTCGTACACAATACCTTGCCCTTTTTAGAAGCGAAAATCTCACATTCTGAAACACGGCAGGAATGTTTCTAAATTCCTCGGCTGATTGTTGAATTCTTTGTCGGAGATGTTCAACGCTCTCTATTGGAACAGAATAAACTTTTTCCTTCATAGCTCCCCAAAGACAGAAGTCAATTGGGTTTAAATCAGGGGACCGAGCAGGCCAACTGACTGGAGCATCGGCTCCTCGACCTATCCAACGTCCTGGAAAACGCCTTGATAAACATTGCCTGACTTGCAGGCTATAATGGGGTGGAGCACCATTTTGTAAATACCACATGTTTTCTCTAATATTAAGATTAACAATATCTAATTGCTCAGGCAATTCATTTTCCAGAAAATCTAGGTAGTCAGCTCCATTTAAACGACGTGGAAAGAAAACAGGTCCAATTAGATGGTTATCAACAATACCTGCCCAAACATTAACAGAAAAATTACGCTGAAAATGCGTTTCTATCTTTGCAGTGGGATTTTCTTCAGACCAAATGTGATAATTATGATGATTTGTAATACCATTTCTATGAAATGAGGCCTCATCAGTTGACAAAATGGTGTTTACAAAACTTACATTTCTTCCATTTTTTCTGAGAAGCCAGTTGCAAAATTCCATTCGAGAACCGTAATCTTGAGGTTCCAATGCCTGAACAGTCTGTATATGAAATGGAACTAGTAATTGTTCTTTTAATGTTCTCCATACTAAATAATACGATACTCCTACCTGAGAAGCTATTTTACGCACACTGCTTTCAGGCCGTTCTGATACAATATCTAAAATTTTCTCTTCGACCTCTGGAACTAGCACAGTCCTAGGTCTGCCACCACTTCCCAGCACGATCATTTGATAGACTTCCAGTTTCCCTTGCACGACGATCGACTGCAAAAAATGTACGTCTATCAGGATGCCGACGGTTTGGAAACTTTTCCACATAACGCCTAGCTGCACTAGAACCATTTCCATTACATTCGCCTAATATTCTAATCATATCCACCATTTCGGTATTAGAATAACTCATATTAAATGCCATTGTTAACAATTAATAACTGATATCTATTAAAGCAGTTTGACAAAAATGACAGGTGTCAACTACCTATTAAATTTTCACAGGTGCCTTTGATCATCATCTACATTAATTTTAAACATTATTTGTGTTATTCTACAAAGGCGTGGTAATGGTTTTAATATTTCCAGATTCATTTGAAAATGGTTATCTAAACGAAAAAAAAACAAGATAAAAAAAAGTTTTATAATTAAATTTTATATAAAATGCGATATATCAAAAAAGTCGTAGGCGTACCACTAAAAGAGGGGGTAGGAGGGAAGGGTAGTTTACCCCCAAATCGGCCTTTTGGAAAATTTGATTTTAAACAGTTTTTACTTTAAACTATTACCCTTTGACATACATTTCAGTGTTCCGAAATTGAAAAAGATGTCTACAGCCATTTGCACAATATTAAAAAAATAAATATTTTTAATCCCAACTTTAGAGGGCTGTATATTCATAGGGGTGCGATTTTGGATAGAGGTAAATTAGGCTGAAACAACTTCTTTTGACATGCTGAGTCCGTGGTTAAGTGATTGACATACTTTTTAAAAACACCCTGTATAGTGCCGATGTGCGCTTTTATCATGGGGGTGGATGCCACCCCATCTCGGGGTTGGAAATTAGTACACTCAAAATAACCAGAAATCAGATAGGGGGACGAATTCTAAGCAAAAAATGTTCTATGAAGTTCTTTCGATAAATCAATATTTTTTGAGTTATTCGCGATTGACAATCATCAGGAGCATAAATGAAGCTTACAAAATAGCAAATATATTGTTTTTTTTTCTGTAGATACAATACGAACCGAGTTATTATTAATGGCGTGTGTGAGTCGGAAAACACCCAAAAAATGGTAAACAATTTGAACCGTAACAAGAGTACCTACCACCCCCTCTTTGGGGTTGCGCAACCCCCCAAACGGCCAAAAATCACCACCAAACGGGGTTAAACGCTCGGGATATAATTTTCCAATCTCCCGTTTTCGAGGATGCTGGGCACGATGGTGATATTGCATTTTTATTCCGACCCCCCCCACAACCCCCCCCATTGGACAATAATCAAATCTTTACTTAATGTCAGCTGTAAAATGTATATACCGTCATCTCATCTCAGTTTTTTTCTTTCACGGGACCTGCACGGAATGATAATTTTTTTTATTCAATCTGCATTAAAAAAAGATTTTCACCCCTTTAGAGGTTGATTATTGGCCGTTGGTGGGGTTGCGGGGGGGTCGGAATAAATATTCAGCATCACCATCGTGCTCATCATCCTCGAAAACGGGGGTAGGATATATTTGAGCCGTGAAGATTATATCCTGAGCGTTTAACCCAGTTTGGGAGTGGTTTTTGCCGATTGGGGTTGTGGAACCCGAAAGAGACATTCTACCATCGTTATCGTGTTCAGAATCCTCCAAGAAGGGGGGGGGGTAGTTTTGTTACGGGTCAAATTATTTACGTGTTTGTCCGACTCACACACGGCACTACATGGCTCGTTGAAGGTGACTGTTTCGCCGAAAACTTAACTCGAACTTTCGACGTTAAATAGCAGAAAAATTATGGAGGAAACCTTGTTGGAACTTTTTTAAAGTACTTGAAAAGACCTTTAAATTGAGCTTCCTTTAGTATAAATACTTACGGAGTTATGATGAACATAAAATGGTTGTCTCGCTTTTTCGGAGGAAAAATCAGCAATGTAACCCATGGCTTAACTTTCTTAATTATTAAGATATCTAATCGTTCGAGAAATCATTTTGCAGGGAATTTCGAGAGCTAAGTCTTATAAAGTAAAACTTTATTCAAATCTTCGTTTTTGAAATTTTTGAGGTGGAAGGTAGTCCTCGCACTCAAATGCGAACTTAGGGCAGTGATATCTTAATTAATTTTCTTCCTAGAGAGAAAAAAAAAGAGCCCGTTTTCTACAAAAAAAAACTGAATTTGTTTCCTTTTGCAATTTTTAAGTATCTTCTTTAGTTTTTGAATTATTGTGAAGAAAAGAACATTTTTTTCAAAAAAAATTTTAAAAATCATTTCAAAATTGAATCGAAATTTTTTTCAAATATAGGCATTCTAAAGCGCTCAAACTTGTAGAACACATTGTTAGTACCTAAATTCCTAAATAAAGTAAATTGTAAACGCATTACTAGCCCAGTGAAATTAGATTTTTCTGATCTAACAAAATACATCCTTTATTGTTTTACTTTAAATCGATTTATTCTGGTGTTTTAAAGAAAATATTAAAAATCGAGAACAAGATTATTAGGGCATAAAAAATATTTAAGATCAAAGTTCAAAAACAACGGCTTTTTGCGAATATCGCGCTTTTTATGACTCGGGGGCCAATTGAGGTTATTATGAAAATGATCTCTTCCATTTTTTATAGAGTCGGGTACAATTCAAACTGACGTGTGTCATGGCCGCTAAAACGTCTGAACTAAGATTTTATTTAAAGCATAAGAAATACCAGTAGTTCTCAAACAGTTCTCAGCAATGATATCGCTAAATAATTTTAAAAATATATAAAAGATACTATCATAAAATGTTAAGATTATTAATTTAGTAACTTCATAATTTTAGTGGAATTCTGATTATACAGTGTCCATAAAGTTGGCTACATATGGGAAAAAGTTGTATTTTTTACATTTCTAAAAAACTCTATTGGGGGTTTGTTTATGCATGACACATGACACATGTCATGCGATCGCCGGTTTGGCAGGACTGTAAAAAATAGTTGACGGTGGTACCGAAAAATGGGTCAAATTGTTAAGATATCGAAAAATTTGATGAAGAAAAAGTGCATATAGAATACAAGGACTCCGTATAGTCGCGTCATTTTAGCATGAAAAATCTGAAAACCTCAAAAAAAAGGTACAGGGTCAATTGACTTAATTCTTGTTGCAAAGAGTTCAGAAAGGCATTTAAAAAAACAGTACCTTTTATTTTTTGGCGGAAATGTTTTGGTTTCATTTCTTTTCCGATAATTGGCCAATTTAATTAAATTAATTGAAAAATTTGTTATCATACACAATATGCCATATAATTAAATGAAAATGGTTACTAGGGGGTTTCTGGGGTCGCTGATCACCAATCTGAAGTCCAATTTGGGAAATTCAAAATGGCGGACCGGAAATCGGGCCATCTTCCAGAAAAAGAATGAGAATGGATATCTTGGCCTTGAAAATCTGTACTCGGGAGTTTTCGGGGTCTCTGATTACGAATGCGAAGCCTGATTTGGTAAATTCAAAATGGCGGACCGGAAGTAGAGTCAATTTATCAGGAAAAATTCATATTTTTTCGTTCTTGGGCTGAAAATGACTACTCAGAGGTTTTTAAGGTCACAGGTCCAATTTACGAAATTCAAAATGGCGGACACGGGAGGAACAGTCAATCTCTTCGGAAAACCTCGTATTATTTATTTTTTTCGGGCTGAAAGTATGAAAAATAAAAAAGTATTTCCTGAAAAATATACTACTTCCGGTCCGCCATTTTGAATTCTCCCTAACTGGACATCAGATTCGTTATCAGCGACGATAACGAGAATCTCCGAGTCCCCCCCCCCACGTTCAGCCCAAAAAAGAAAATAATACGAGTTTTCAGGAGAAATAGTGTTATTCCGGTCCGACATTTTGTATTTCGTGAATTAGGCCTTTGATTCGTTATCAGAGACCTCAGAAACCCCCGAGTACTCATTTTCAGTCCAAAAGCGAAAAAGATACGAGTTTTTCTTGATAAATGAACTCTACTTCCGGTCCGCCATTTTGAATTTACCAAGTCAGACCTCAGATTCGTAATCGATCAGCAACCTCGAAAACCTCCTAGCACAGATTTTCAAGGCCAAGATATCCATTGTCATTTCTTATGGAAAATGGCCCGATTTCCGGTCCGCCATTTTGAATTCCCCAAATCGGATTTCAGATTGGTGATCAGCGACTTCAAAAACCCCAGAGTAACCATTTTCGTCTAATTCTATGGCATATTGTGTATGATAACAAATTTTTCAATTAATTAAATTAAATGGGCCATTAATATTGTCCAATTATTGGTCCAAAATTTAAACCAAATATTTCCGCTAAAAAATAAAATCTATTTTGAAGCAGATATGAGGAAAATAAAAAAGTGCAAATTTTACCCCTACCATTAATTACTATATGAAAAATCATAAACTCTTGTGTCTATTTCACAAATATTTGACTAGTTTCGACAAAAACTGTATGTATTTTAGTTGAATAAAGGTATTTGCATGCAAAAAAAGAAACGAACCCCCAATATAGTATTTTTTAGAAATCTCAATAATACAAATTTTTCCGATATGTAGCCAACTTTACGACGGACACTGTAGGTATATAGGTTCGGGCACAAATGAAACTGATAACAAAAAATGAATTGCCCAATTCAGTCAATAACAATGAGTAATCAGAAAAAGAAATCAAAGACTAATATTGCTACAGTCCAGCAAGAGACACGGGAAGGTTTGGGCATTTCTTGCCAGGAAAGGATAGGATCGTAGTATTAGTAGGGGAAACGATGTCAGTAAAAATAAAATATTTCATATAACAAAACAAAATCTGAAATCTCTATGAGAATAACGAAAATAAATTATTTTTCTTTTAGCGGTAATAAATAAAAATTCTAGTTGACAAAATAAAAAAAGACACGTTTTTGGGGAAAATATAGTTTCAACAAAACTCGAGGCGCAGTTTAATAAAATAAAAATTATAGAACGAAAATTATTAACTTTTAATAGAGCTTAAATAAATTAAAAAAAAGTAGACTAGCGTTGGGGATCGATCCCGCGCCAACCCCATTTATATTTTTATTGCATCGAGCATCTTACCGATTGGGCTAGGCTAGCTACTTTGTTGTGCTTTAAGATGTGTAATATGTACGTAATAGAAAATTGTAAGACTTAATTATTTGATATTGTTCGTTTAACGGATGAATATCCACTATTTACCACTAAAAATAACTTAAATATTTCATATAAAGACGTTTTTCATATTTAGAGTGGTGTTAGTTCACGGAAATAAATAATATTCGTTGTCAAATCACACAGTTTGAGAATCGCTGAGCTTATGACTATGTTTCTCACTCCTCAGTGTGCATTTCATATTTCCGTCTCAAAAGAAGTGGGAAAGAATCTTGGTAGACATACATTGACAATGTCTTTAGGCTATGGCTTTAAGTTTGTGTGCAAGAGACAGTGAAAACTTATGTGCAATATTAATTCATACAACGGTCTTTTTAAATTTTACCCGACTATATACAATAAAATATACATAAAAAATGGAAGAGATCATTTTCCTGAGGAATTTCATTATCTTTCATTTTCATAATAACCTCAATTGGTCTCCGAGCCATAGAAAGCGCGATATTCACAAAAAACAGTTTTTTGTGAATTTTGACCTTGAATAATTTTTTGTGCCATAGTGATCTCGTTCACGATTTTTAATATTTTCATGAAAACACGATCAAAATCGATTAAAAGAAAAAAATGAAGGATATATTTTTATAGATCAGAAGTCAAATTTTTGTCCAAAGTGACTGGAGTATACGTTTAATTTCAATTCTTTTGCGGTTAGGCCTTGCTATCATTGCTGATTTTTTCTCCAAAGAAACGAAACAACCATTTTATATTCATCATAAGTTTTGATGCTAACGACTTTTAAAGATCTTTTCAAGTAGGTATACTTTAAAAAAGGTCTGACAAGTTTTCCTCCAAAAATTCGTCGTTTTTCCGTTATGTGAAGTTGAAGGTTCGAATTTTGTTTTCGGCGAACAAACAGTCACCTTCAACGAGCCATAACTCAGTTTGTATTGTATCTACAGTTATTCGTGAAAAGCCGATCTGAAACATGCATTTTTTAGATGAAAAATCAAGATTTTCAATCGCGAATAACTCGAAAAACATTGATTTATTCAAAAAACCTCATAGAACATTTTTTGCGTACAATTCATCCTCCTATCGATTTTTGTGGTTATTTTAAGTGTACTAAATTTCCACCCCCTAGAAGGGGTTGCATCCACCCCCAGGGTAAAAGCGCACATCAGCACTATATAACTTTTGTTCCTTGAGCCATTTCCTACTTACTGTCCAAATTTCACGTCAATCGGTGTTATCCGAAAGAATTCTGATGTAACAACTATCTCTACCGTCAAACACTGGACCAATTCTACTTTTAGAGTACGACCTGATGAAGTGTATTGCATATCGAAAAGAGCAGTTTACTGCGAATTAAGGACATTTCATCGGTTAATTTTGAGTTATTTTCAGTTTGGATGTGCCAATAGGAAATGACAAATTCTGGTAAAAATATTAAAAAACAAAATGCTTTTACGGTCAAAATAACCTTATCACCTAATATACGATTCGAATACATGATAAATCGCCCATTTAAAGGCCCGCCGAGAGTGGGGGGGGGGGTGTTTTCCCCCGGGCCCGGAGTTTTTGAGGGGCCCGGGGCGTCTGAGGGTGCCCGGATTCTATGAGATGTATATACAAATTTCGGTTAGGAAAATCGTAGCTGGAAGTATCGAACTTTAAGAAGCACTACCCCTTGCTTCCCGAAATTTTATAATCGAGACAAAAATTGTATCGTAAGGAATACAAATTGAAATCGAGGTAAAACGTTTTGTCGCAAGGAATCACCTCCCCCGCTTGCTGAAATTGCAATAGGGGTAAAGAATTGTGCTGTAAGGAATCACCCCTTCCCGCTCTTCGAAATTGTAACTGAGGTAAAAAATTGTGTCGCAAGGAATCACCCTCCGCTCTTCAAAATTATATCGAAGAGTTGGGGGCCCGCATGTCACCACCCCCGGGCTCCGATTTTATTCCTACGGCCCTGCCCATTTATTTCATTATGGAAATATATAACTCAATTGATGACCATTGTGGCGTGTTTAAGTACATAACCGTAATATTAAGCTACTCTAAACTAAATAAATATTTTGTACTTTTATATTTTATACTTTCTACAGTGAGTCTCACTTAAAAGTGTAACAGCGTAATAATTCTTCTGTTTTTTGCCCGATTTGAATCAAACTGATCTTAAAAGATAGAAGTCACCGAGGTTTATTTAAGACCCTCAAAATCACTTTCCATTTTTAAATGTAAGTCCACCTATGATGCTAAATTTTATGAAAAAAATCGAAAAATCATAGTAGGCATTTTTTAATCAAAAAATTTTGTTACAAAAAAATCATTTAAAAACCCTGAATTTGAAGTTTAGTTAAATTCTAAAAAAAATGAGGTCTTGATGAAAAAAATCCTTTTGAGGCATTTAAATAAAAATTATTTCTAAATTTAATTTTTTGAAACCATTTATACAAAAGAATAACAAATACAACCAAAAGAATTAAATATTATGTTATATCAAATTAATTTAGAAACAATTTTTATTTAAATGCCTCAGAAGGATTTTTTTCATCATCACCTCACATTTTTTAGAATTTAACTAAACTTCGGATTCTGGGTTTTCGAATGATTTCAAACAAGTTTTGTTGACCAAATTTTCTGATGCCTACTATGATTTTTTTATTTTTTCATACAATTTGGTATCGTAGATGGCCTTGAATTCAAAGATGAAAAGTGATTTTGTGGTCTTAAGAAGGTTGAGGCGCTACAGTCCCAACCAAAAGTAAGTCGAATTCTAAATCGGAACTTTTCCATAATAAATTATTACAAAAGGTTATAAGTCGATGGATACCAATAATTATTGTTATAAAGGCATAAATAAATCATTTTTTGTTATTAATAACGAAAAGAGAAATTTGACAGTTTACAAATGTTTAATCATTTTTTTAAATTTATTAAGTCTCCTAATTAAATTGGAAATGGTATTAAAATGTACGTAGGACATTAATGCTTTACATAGTTAGTTTTCGGAACTACTGACATTATTTGGTTATTTGCTATAAATTAAAATATACCAAAAAGTTGATTGAAGGAGCCGTTACTCTGTGGTAGTTAATCATTTTGCATAAATAACTAAATAAAACACACTACTAGTTTTATACCACTATGTGGTAGAAAACATAGTAGTGTGTTTTATTTAGTTATTTGTGTTAAAATGTACTGTTTGCATGCTGGGTTGACATATTTTCCATAAGACTACATGTGAAAATTTTTAAATTTTTTTAACTTTATGAGTTTCCTAATGACTTTGGATTTTTTACAAAAAATTGAGTCATATAAAAATCTATTAAAAAAACTTTACTTCAGATCATTATTTTCGTCTAACGCCTCAACCTCCTTAAATAGACCTTGGTGATCTCTATCTTTTAAGATCAGTTTGATGCAAATCGGACAAAAAACATAAGAATTATTACGCTGTTTTACTCTTAAGTGATACACACTTTATGTTATATTTTATACTGTATACTTATACAGCGCTCGGAAATTGCCTGGGCATTCGGCAGCGACCGGAAGTCACCTTGGTGTTCGGCAGAATATACATTTAATAGAACGCCCTAGATTGGATTCGGCAGGGCCCGGAAGTGACCTTAAAATTCGACAGCGTCCGAATATGGATTCGGCAGCGTCCTGTAACGCCCGGAAATTGTCTTAGTATGCGGCAGCGCCCGCAAGTTCCGAAGACTTATCTAACATTCGGCAACGCCCTTTTATTAAAATTCTATGACCAATTATTTCCACATACTAAAGTACACAAAATATAGTCAAAATGTTTTCCTTTAAAGCGACTTGGATGGGAAATCAGGATGTGGAAGTAGTTACTCCTTAGACAACGGTTTACATGTATGTAAAAACAATTTGTATTATTTTTATTATTGCGAACATTAAGACTAAGTATGTATGTGAGAAGCTCGCCTCACAAAAGGTAAACGCTACTTGTTTATATAGTTCAGCCTATCACTCAGAACAAAATATGTTTTTACCAGCGGTCTGTGACCGTAGTTGCTTACTCTCGTTTCACTGGTTGCAGATCTTTCAGGAACAATTCATTGTCGTTCCTGTATGAAAGCTTATAGTACGGGCGATAGCTACGAGATTACCCACCCCGTTTCTGAGGGTGCTGAACACGATGGCACCCTTCATGTTGCCCCTAGTGGAGGGGAACCTCCCCTAACTGGGCAAGCAACCTTGTTTTTGGGGATTTTTCGGGAACGGACGTTTCAGGGGCGTGTGTAACGGGGTTTTTGGATAAATATACAAAAAATCCCGTTATGCCTAACACTATACAGAGTGTTTCAGGTATGCGGTCATTAATTTCTAGAGGTGATTCTACATAAAAAAATATGAAAGAAAGTTCATATAAACATGGGTCCGGAAATCCCTCCTAAAGGCGCTGAGCGCGGATCCATGTTCATATGAATTTATTTTCATATTTCTTTATGTAGAATCACCCCTAGAAATTAATGACCGCATACCTGAAACACCCTGTATACCACTATAAATATAGTAGACAGTATGAGTAGGATAGGAGGTAGCCAGTTTAGACAGGACCTCCTACTCTCAGGGAATGTCTTGTTTTGTGTTTTTCTATTTCGACCTGGAATTTCGAGAGAAGTGGCTTTTATATTGTTATGAATTAGACCCCCTAGAAAGTGGAGACTGATACGCCCATAACTAATAGTAACTGTCCTAGAAATTTGTAGAATGAGATCGATTTTTCTAGAGCGTGGTGGAAGATGATTCTCGATTATGTTCTAGATAACTCTAGGGGCAATTTTAGAGTATATACGGTGAGATTCCCGGCGGAAGAAGTTGTAAAATAACAAAGCGAGGTTAGAAATCGGGAGTAAATGCAGAGTGTAAATTTCAAGCATTGTTAAAGATTATTTTTAGTCAACTAAAAGTGTATTTTAGTTAGAGAAAGTATTTTTAAGTTTCATAACTTGTTAAAGAAAGTGTTCATCCCTTGTTAAATTATTTTGGAACCCACGGATCCTGAAGGGGTGGTTCAGGGGTGAAAATATGCGACATGTTCATTTAAGTATCCTCTCTCTCCCACTCTTCTGCTAAAGGGTTGCTGTCGGGTCTATCGAGCCCAGTGAGCGGTTATATTACTTCCACATCCAAGTGGTGGAGTGAAAAAAATTATTTTGTTGAAATAGGCTTAGAATATCATAAAACGCCGAGATTATAAATTTGAGCGAAAAGAAATTTCTATCTGTTGGTCTGTAGCTTCTTTTGTGCGCCCATTTTCTCAGGAACGGTTTTAAGATATTGACTTGAAATTTGGTACACATATGTATCATGATTAGATCTGGAACTAGATTATTCTTTGCTCTAATTCCGGTGAAGGGTTGGGGGTTAAATAAGGGAAAATAAGTAAAGCAAGCTGGTAAGAGTACATACATTTGGGATTTGGTGTATATACTAGAGGGCAAGGCTTCAGATTTTTTATTATATTTTACACCCCCTCCCCACCACCCCCACCCCATTATTAAAGGGTTGACAAAATAAAATTGAGATACTCACTTGAAATTTGGTATACGTATGTATTGTAATGACATCTGATTGAGATGATTCTGTTGAATTGGTGGGGGGTAAATAGGGAAAATAAGCATAAGCTAAAAAGAGTCCAGAAACTTCATTTTTGGCGTATATTCTAGAAGCCAACGTATCAAATTTTTTTATTACATCAGCCTCAAATATATTAAAATTTTATTACTAATTATTTCCACGTACTAGAGTGCAAATATAGTCAAGATGTTACCTCCTATAGAGACTTAGATGGGAAATCTGGATGTGGAAGTAGTGATTCCTTAGGTTCTATTAATTATTTTGACTTGGGGATTGGAATATACAATATATTAAGTATTCGTTTCCATATTCAAATTCAATATCCAAAGAAAAAACAACAATTTTTTTTGCTCGCTACGATGGCCAACCATTTCATGGGGGAGGGGGAGGGGGTAATTTTTACAAGTTAAACCCGATTGGTTTCCTTGAATCTCTAAGCAAGGGCGTAAATATATATTTTTTGTGGGGGTAATATGAAAAACTAAAAAATATATTTTTTTGTTTTAATATTACAGAAACACTATATAATCGAATAAAATAAGAATTAATTAGGAATTAATAAACCTATAAAACTAAAAAATATATACCTATGTAATTGAAAATGAATCTCAAAATGTTATCAATATATTGGAGAAGGAAGTAACTAAATATTATATCTAACCCATGCTATGGGTCAGGACAGAATTATAATTTATGAGGGGTTGACTTTCCCTTTTCTATGAATGGTCAGGTGAAGTGGCATAACAACTTGAGAAAGCAGGCTACAAACCAAAATATAGCGTTATAGTGGGGCAGATTTGGAGAAAAAACAGGGTCGAAAAGTGACTGCTCCGAATGAAACATTTTTTTTGCCAACTTATAAAGTTAATTCCCCTCCATCATTCAGACAAATATTTACAGGGCGGAGTCGGCGGGGGGTGGGGGAAACGGCCCATTAAATGTATGGTAAAACAGTTTTTCCGATATATCTCTTCAGGTGTTGGACCCACAAAAAAATTATACTTCCAAAAAATAAAGAGCTTGACAAACCTAAGCTCGTCCAACCCGAACTCGATGGCATAATTAGGTCGCGAGATATCGCGAATTGAAGTTGCAGTTAAAATAAATGTTTTCTTTTGCTCCCCCATTTTTACATTTTGGGCGAAAATTATTACCTACCTATCCAACATTATAGCTGCTCAAAAAAGGAAGAAATCCCATTTTCATTTATTAAAATCGCCCTATTAGAACCACGGATATGGCCATTTTCCCTTTTTGCACGTTCTCCCCTCCGTCTCTTTCCCTAATTCCCTTGAGAGCTCCCCCCGCGGCCTCGACCTCTTCCTATAACCACCCACAACAAATTACCATCCTAACTCCATCTCTTATCTCTTAAACACCCCTCATACCCCCTGTCCGATCCCTTATCCTACCCTGAATCGGTTCATCGAATGAAAATAAACAGATTCATAAATTCTCAATGAACTTTCATTCATTGATTTTTCGAACTATTTTTTCAGTGTATTAAAAAAAGATGTAATGAATTAGCAGACCAATATGGCAATTCCTCAGACGTTACTATTTAAATTTCGGCAGTCGGCACGTGCCAGATGACGAATCAGCTTTTCGGTATATTTCACATTAATGAAAATAAATTTACTGATAATGATGATGTGAAAATTCAAGAACCTGAGACAGAACAATCTAGAAATCCCGAGAAAATAACTGAGAAAATTTTGATGTTGAAACCAGTGATGAGGACTGCGAAAAGGACGAACCATTAGGAAACGATTCTAATGAATCAGGCGATGATGAACAAATAGAAAAAGAATCTGAAAATAAAAAAAATTTGGAAGAGTGTGACAATGCAAAACAAGCTAAAAATCAATGCATTAGTATCAACCTATAGAGGCGACATAGATTTCGAGCTATCTCCAGATAAATTGCATCAATTTTTGATATATGCCGGCTTTAGTCGCCTGCTGAAATATATAAAGGACTCCGCAGTTTTTTATAGTAAAAATGGGATTCAGTCGATAGTTCTGAAACTTGGGGAAAATGTTGTCCTGGGCCCCCTGATTAAAATTCATTTTGACCACCAGTTCGACCGAATTCGATTTTTTGATCCAGAGACGATTGAAACTGTGAACATCTGCGAAAGTCTGCTTAAATGTTCCATAAAAATTCTGAAAATATTCACACTCATAAAGATAAACATCTTTTGTTTCTTGGTGTTTTTTTTCAAAGTGCTTCCTTCTCCCGGAAAAAAATAACAAACAGAAAAAAATTATTGTTTGGCAATTTTTTTACGGGAAAAGGAAGCACTTTGAAGAAAAAGTTGAAGGAGCATAAGTTGATTATTTTTACCTAAAGAATATGCCAGAATATTTTGGGATCTTTCTAAAGTAGAAAAAAATAAAATTTTAGGGAAATTCTTGGTCGAAATTATTTTTGTCTAAGAAATTCTGAAAACCTGTATGCGTGTTCTTTGAACAAAAATAAGCATCTTTTGTCTCTTGGTGTTTATATTCAAAGTGCGTCCTTTTCCCGTAAAAAAATTACAAAGAATATTTTTGTTTGTTTGTTATTTTCTTCCGGGAGAAGGAAGCACTTTGAAAAAAAAAACGCCAAGAGACAAAATATGCTTATTTTTCTTCAAAAAATGAGCCTGAATCTTTTCATAATTTTTATGGAACATTTACGCAGACCTTCGAAGATGTTCACAGTTTTAGTCGCCTCTAGATCAAAAAATCGAATTCGGTCGGACTGGTGGTCAAAGAGAATTTCTCGGAGAATTTTACTCAAGGAGCCCAGGAGAACATTTTCCCAAGTTTCAGAACAATCGACTGAAACCTATTCTTACTATAAAAAACTGCGGAGTCTTTTATTCTCAATGTGTTGCAGGCGACATTTTTTAATGTTGAAACCCTTTTGTGTATTTACTGGACCATTCCGGTCAGTAATCTCTCATGTAAACGCACTTTTTCGGCGCTCAAAAGAATTAAGAACTACCTACGAAGTACTTCGGGGCAACAATGACTTCAAAATTTGTCTCTTCTGTATACTGTATCAGAGGAAACACAAAAATGTGATATCAAACGTTCAAATTGACAAGTTTGCTAACATATTAAGCCGGAAAAAATAATATCATAATATGTATTTGTAAAAATATAGTTGCCTTCAAATCTTTAGATCTAATATTTTTTTAATCGAGGGGCCCTCAAATCTCACAGCGCCTAGGGGCCCAATTTATCTAAACGCGCCCCTGGTAACATACTGGTTAATAGTGGTATTTTGTAAATTCCCCGAGCACCGCTTAAAAAGAAAACATACATGTGGCAGGAAGTCACAAGAATTGAAGAAGGAATTGAAAAAGGAAAAAAATTCATTTGTTTGGTCTATAGGGATTTTTTTGGGACAAAACGGTTACCCTATCCCGATAAACTTTTTACCATCATACTCTGTATCTAAAGTACTATATGCATGCACAAATTTGGTTAACGAATTATTTTTGAGTTAAAACCTAAAGCAATTATTAATAATAAAAATTAAAATGGTTCAACTTACCATAATTTTCGTCCTACTGTCCCGTCGGCGATGTTGAGCGATGTAATGGACATGCCGGGCTTTGGGAGTTATTGACAGTTTGGTGACTAAAGTGCCAGTGCAGTGGTCCAAATCGTCTTAGCCTACAATCAAGAGCGAAACAAGATTATCTGATGAAAAAATATTAGCGTTAATTGACCAATATAAACAATCCGACTTTAAAACTTGCTTGACGGTGGCGATTAATCCCAAGGAATTCCGATTAGTAATAGTTTTTTTTAATAAAGCGTACCTATTTAATAAATATAATCGTTTGGTATTGAATAATGCATTGCAATTTTCTTAATTCTTGGAATCAGCAAGAGTAAAACTAGAATGGATGTATGTACATTTATTGAGTCGAGGAGGTATAATTATAAAAATTAAGTTTGATATACTGCGCAAAACTTGGGACGGAAACAGTATTTCACCGTCTTCATTAACTTATTGTTATTTATTTATAAATTATTATGTAGTACTCAATATTTCGATACAGTTTTATGCTGAGCTGTGTGAAAATACGTTCAGTAAACAAGAGACGTACAGTTGATCATTAATTGACAATAAGTTACATTATAGTTGACTACATATATTTAATGCACATAAAAAAACCATAAAAGCCGACCATAAATCACTGTCTCGTTAGCATAAGGGATGTCCCACAGAACCGAACTTAAAATTTTTGTGTGCAATGACAGTAAAAATTTAGAAGTACTGTCTTTGGTAAATAAATAGTTATTTCGTACAGTGATAAATTTTAAAAAAATTACTCTGTTTTGCTTGTGTCAAGATATGAATAATAATATTCAGGGTGTTTTGAAAAGATTGGGACAACGCTTAGCCGTAGATCCTTGACATCAAAACAAGTCGATTGAACCCAAAAAGTAGGGTCTAACTCTTCTCCTTTTCAAGATAAATTAAAAAAATATATTCGTATTTTGTTTTTATCTTGATCACTATTATACGTATTTACTTCAAAGTTGGTAATGAAATGTTTTACAGATCACCAATTACAATGGTGATATTGTCGTTGTCACATTTTATAGAGGGCGCTAGTTACATCACTTTTATGTATTTTATTTTATTCATGCACCATCTAACAGTACAAGACCATTTACAAGATGGGAAACAACACATACATCGTACAAAAATTCCTTAAATTTACTAGCGTACATTTCAGTAAAGATATACAACAAAAGAAAATACAAATATTAAAGAGAATAAAGAGTTGAATTTATTTATAATAAAAAGAGAGAATAAAAAATACATATGTGATTTAAACAGAATCTCCTATTTATTAAAGATGTCGATGTCACGCTGGCTGTGGTTATAGCTAGAGCACATGCTGTAGATTGGTGAAAACTTTAAAGTATTAGTCCAGGCTATAATAGCAAGGTAGAAAGTTTGGTTTTGTCTTGAATTTATTCGCGGAATATGGAAATTAAGTCTCTGGAGTATCTCACTATAGTCAATATCATAATGAATCACCTTTTTTACGAAATTTATGGCAAATTCGTTGCGTCTTTCAGATAGGCTACGCATTGAAAACATTTGAAGTAAATCACTTTGTGGAAAACCAATTGGTGGATATATACCATGAGATTTTAGATGTAGAAATTTAAGAAAGTTGCGTTACACGTTTTCTAATTTAAGACTGTGAGTGTTATAGCATGGCTGCCAAATAAGAGACGCATACTCTAGTTTAGATCGAAAAGAAGAAAAATATAATAGTTTTAACGTTGAAATATTAGAGAAATCACGCCCATTGCGTATAATAAAACCAAGTGTTCTATTTGCGTCGCAAATTAACGTGTCTATATGATTGACAAAGCTGAGTTTTTTGTCAAAAATTACTCCAAGGTCTTTAAACGAGGTCGGTCGAGTTAATGGTTCGTTTTCTAGACAGTAGTTAAATGTAAAATTAACATCTTTTGTGGAAACTGTCATTACGTTACATTTTTGCCCATTTAATGTGAGACTGTTCTCGACACACCAAGCGCTGAGTTTAGATATATTATTTTTTAATTTACTGCAGTCATTTATGTTAGAAATTCTATGTAGTAGCTTGAGGTCATCTGCGTACATTAAAAAATGAACATCTAGTTCATATGTTATATCATTTATGAATATATTAAACAAGAGTGGCCCAAGGACAGACCCCTGAGGTACACCAGAACAAGATAAGTAATCAGTAGACCTGAATTCATTAAACGCGACGTACTGTTTTCTATCTGACAAGTATGATTTTAAAAAGTGTGTAAGATTCGGTGATATTCCAATGTTGGACAGTTTTTTAATAAGAATGTTATGATTAAGACTGTCGAATGTTTCTGTGAAATCGAAATATATTACATCTGTTTGAACTTGCATCTCAATGGACTCAGATATATATTGAGTAGCATATATTAAATTGGTGGTTGTAGATCGACCTTTCATAAATCTATGCTGCTGAGAGGATAGTCTGTTTTTGACATGCGGATATATGCAATTATGCAGCAAAATTTCAAAAGCTTTGCCAAAGTTACAAATGATAGTGATTGGTCGGAAATTTGGTCGGTCATTTTTGTTGCCCTTTTTATAAACTGGACAGACTTTAGAATGCTTCCAGATATCAGGAAAAGAACAGCATTTTATAGCCAAATTAAATAAAATTTTTAGAGGATGGGCGAATATATTAGCACAATCTTTCAGTAAAAATGCAGGTATACCATCCGGCCTCATGGTGAGCTTTGGTTTCATTTTTTTTTAATGCTTTTAGGACGTCTTCTTCAGAAAAGGAAACTAAATTAATGCTATTGTTATTTAAGCCATTATCATCTGAATTTATGTTGTCCGGTGCACTTGGTAAAAACGATTTTTCAAAAAATTTAGCGTAAGCGTTAACAATATCCTCTGGGTTGTCAAGATGTTCGTCTTTGTAATACATATCTTTAGAGATATTTGTCATTCCTTTCTTATTGTTGATGTATGACCAGAATTTATTAGGATCCTGATTAATATTTTTATAGTGACACTTTAAACCATAACTTTTTTGAGGTTAGGTTTTGGACATTGTTTTATATTATAATCCAAACGCAATTAAATTTCCTAAAGAAAAGGTATACTTGTCGACAAGCGATAATAACAGAGAAATAACGATTTACAACTTTGTCACACGCCGGTTGAAGAAAATCCCACTTTTGGTCTTTCCGCTTACATCTCGAAAACGGTGCGTCGTAGGGAAAATTTTTCTGGTACCAAATGAAAGCTCATGAATTTCTCTGCAACTATTATTTTATTTACCTTTTTCGAATTCGCAACCGTTTTCGAGCTACACGCTCCGGAAAGTGAAAATTTTCGATAAACAGATTTTTATCTCACATCTTCAACTTTAAGGAAAAGCAAGGTAGGCTTCTCAAAATTGGCTTGTTCCATGATATCCTTTTTATATGGTTTTTATACTTTTTCATATAGCACTCGATATTCTAGCGCCCACTTGTGACGCCACTATCCGCAAGTGACGTAAAAAAAGCTGCTTTCTGGGACCTTTTAAATTTAACCTGAAAGGTCGAAAAACATGGAATTTTGAAACGCCGATAACTAAATAAATACGATGTTTAAAAATGAATTATTATTTGTTTGCCTATAATTGTATTGAAACATATACATATTGTCGCATTTATTCACCTTTTTGGAAACACCCTGTGTGAATCCGTGGGTTCTAAATAATTTCAACAAGAGATAAACCACTACTAACACTTTATTTAACAATTCACTGACTGTACAATTCTTGTTTACTTAATATTATTTAACCTCACTTTTCACTTTTCAACTTGTTCACTTTTATAAACTGTGTTCTTTCATTAAACTTCCCTCTCTGCGCTGGTAATCGCGCCTTATATACTCCGAATTTGACTCTCTAGATCCATCTAGAAACAATCAAGAATTTCTCCAACAACATTCCAGAAAAAGTCCATTTCATTCTGACAGCTCCCAGTCACAATTAGTAGGCATAGGCGTATCATATCCAGTTCCAAGGGGGTGTAATTCATAACAATATAAATAAATAAATACGAGTCTGAGTGAGAAAATTTGCACGTTCGACATTCCTCTAAAGTACCCTCCCCATAAAAAAAAATTATCATAAGCCTACAATAAATTCACAGATTTTTGTTTGTTTTCAGGTCAGGTCTACAGCTTATCGAGTGTACATTTCTGCTCGTTTTTATTTCGATTTATTTTTTAGGTAAGACAAATTTGTATGAATTTTTTTACGCAAAAGTATTTTTCTTCATTTGCTATCTTGTAATTCCATTGTAAAACATTTTTTGCTATAATATGCTTATTTGATCTAGATAATTTTTTTTATAAAAATTGTCTGTGTTATTTTTGATTTGCTATGTTTGATATGTTTTATTTCTTTAAAAATTGTAGCAGTCGGGCGTTAAAGCTACATTTCTCACGAGCATTAAAAAAAATTGAGTTGGCAGGCGATTCTTGTCCACGAATGTAGTTTCTTGCCCCACTGTGCGCTGTTGGAGCCACCGATTTCGAGAAATTTGAACCTAAAGGAATTTTTCCAGTCTTCTTGCGTAAACAAAAATGAATGGCATCCATGTTGAACATTTAATTTAATTTGTTAATCTTTAAAACCTGTTGAGTCCTTTGAATTAGTAATAATTTGTTATTTTTCCTTAGCTTATTTAAGAGAATAATAAATGCAATTACATTAATTTTAGGTGCCCCCTAATGAGGGAACTTTTTTCATATTTTTTCATGTAGAATTACCCCTAGAAATTAATGACTGCATACCTGAAACACCCTATATAGTTCACTCCTTAGTTATAAGGCACATAAAAAATTCAAGGCTGCCGATAGAACTAAAATAAGGGGAGACCGGGGTATGCTTTATTTTTGTACACCATGTTAAATAATAAATATAATGTATTACTTAATAGATAAAACATCATTACTCTTATGTAGAGTATGTTCTGGTATGATTAAGATAAGAAATAAACGGAAACCGCTAACTAGAAGGTCATACTCTGGTAAATAAACAGAGCCGTACTTTGATTTTATCTGTCAATGTCGCGAAGGACGAACAGTGCGTCCACCAATGCATAGGATATTCCTGTTTGACGCAAAACCGAGTAAGATTTTTCGATTTACCGGAAACGTCATTAAGTTTCTGCCGAAAACAGGATTTATAAATCTCTAGTATTATTTTGGTCATTCTAATTCGCAAAAATTTAAAGAACGGCTCTGTGTTACTCTTGCCAGCAGTAATTGTGCACACGCTAATATTTTGATGGCTGATTGTTATGGCCTTTTTTATGTGCATTAAACAGATAGAGACAAGTATATTAAGTTTCTACAGCAAACCCCGTTATATCGACTTTAAACCATGGTTGAAGTCTTGCACAAAAAATGACTCACTCTGAATGCATGAATAAATGAATATAAATACAATACATAATCAGGTTTCGCTTGTACAAAGTATCCAATTTAATTTTATGATTGAAAATTTAGGAGTTGGCCTTGAATCTTTAAACTATTTGAAACCATCTTAAAAAAGACATGAAATTAATAGCAAAATTATTTTACAGCCTTGTGGCTCATGCATTTTACGTTAAAGCAATTTTTAAAAAAACTTCATAGAACGGATGGGAGCGTCGTTTTGAACGACTCTTCGCGTCCAAGTAAATTTTGCAGACTTTCACGGATTGTAAAGCAACCCGACAAAGAGGACGAGCATCCGGGCAACAGTTATCAGTTTAACAGTCACGATACCAAAGCAAACGGCCTGATGGGAACACGTTTTAACTGTGAATTAATTATATCATATACAGTGGCTTCAATTTAAAACGGTACGTACAGTTTTTCAGTGAGTGTGCGTGCCTGACCTCATGATGGTGTGGAGTGAAACACTGTGCACTGTTAGAGGTTATAATGGTAAATAAATCTGCAAATTGCACCTGAGTTGTACCACACGTGAAATTCGGCCAAGGTGGCGGACACAGGTGGGGTCATTCGATTTTGGAGCTGGTGCTGGGATGCTTGATACTCTCAGGTGTGTTCTAATACTATATCGATGTCGAGTACAGGGTGTTTAACGATGGAGAAATCGTCCACTTACCTCAGTAGCCTTTCAAATATTTGTAAATATTAAATCGCCATCTTTAACGATTTTAAATATGCTAACGAAAATTCTCAGATGTCAATAATATCACTTCAGGCCAAACTATTATTTAAAAAATATATCACTTATTGTATATAAGTATACAGGGTGTCCCAATAAAAACTTCCAGGCCGGATATATTTTAAACGAATAGAGAAACTTTGAAATGAGTTTTATATGAAAGAAAATGCATCTCTAAGCAGATTATGTTCTAAAAAAATCCCATAAAATTAACCGTTTTCGAGATATTTGAGTCCAAACGTTGACATTTGTCAATATTGAATAATTGTAATCTCGTCAACACTTCAGTCCTTTACGTGGGACAGTCTGTATTTAATTTACAAATTTTAAAAGAAAATATTTAAAGAATTTTTGATATCTTATGAATTAAATATATTTGAAGTAACCCTTGGAAGAAAAAAACTAAAAATATTGTTTATCATATAATTCAAACATTTATGCAATAAAAATTAATTACGAACATAAAACAATTTTTACGAACTAATGAAATTAAAATAACTATTTTAATAGGTGTTCAAAATTATTGCCATTTTCATTAACACACATCGTAAACCTATTAATTAGTTCAGATCTACAAACTTTTAATAATAATGTATGCCGATTAATGGTTGCCACACTAGCATAAATTTTATTATAAAGATCTGCCTTCTCTGCTATTGGTTCTTTGTACACTTCACTTTTTAAAAATCCCCATGAATAAAAGTCTAATGGAGTAATGTCAGGAGATCGAGCGGGCCATCTAAGTACTCCATTGGTAACAATCCATCTCCCTGGGTATGTTTGATTTAAATAATTAACAACGTTGTGATGATTATGTGGGCCTGCTCCATCCTGATGAAACCACATATTATCCAACTGAGCGGGGCAAATTCCTTAATAGTACTTGTAAATCATTTTGCAAAAATTGTAAATATGTTTCACCTGTTAAATTCTCATGGTAGAGGTATGGGCCAACAATGTAACAATTAACGATACCACACCAAACATTTACTCCAAAACTATTCTGGGATCTGGTATGTCTCATCCACCTAGGATTCTCTTGAGATCAGTAACGACAATTATCTGTTGTGATTACCCCATTGTTGTGGAATCGACTTTCATCACTCCACATAATTGTATCTAAAAGATTTGGATTTTCTTCTAAGAGAATTGAAAATTGCGCAAAAAAATCTAATCTCCGCTCATTGTCCCCTGGAATCAAATGATGAACTAAATGAACTTTACATGGAAAAAATTTGTTTGTTGTAAGAATTCTGTGGCAGGTGAACGTGCACTATTTGTTTCTTCCGTCAACTTGTGTACTGACATGTTTGGGTTATTTTCTACTTGATGTAATACCAATGCAATATTTTCATCAATTGCAGTTCTCTTTCTTCTTGTCGTTTTTTTTTCTTGAAACCTCCATAATTTTTCAAATTAGAACACAAACTTACAAAAGTTTTCCGATCTGGTAAAGGTCTGTCAGGAAAACGTATTTCATATAAACTTACAGCTCTTGAAGCATTTTTACGACATTCCCCATAAATTAAAATCATGTTTAATTTATCTTCATTTGTATGAGAAACCATATTTACAATAAATATTCACAAAGAAAATAATAATTAGGTACAATAATACAGTTCTATTGGCACACCAATAAACAAAATGTGATTGAAATTGAGAACTTTAATTGTATTTAATTTATAAGGTTATTATACTCACTAGATATCAAATATCTCGAAAACGGTTCGTTTTATAGTATTTTATTTAGAACATAATGTGCTTAGAAATGCATTTTCTTTTACATAAACCCCATTTCAAAGTTTCTCCCATTGAAATATTTCTTTAAAGCACAGCGCCATCTATATACTTATATATTAAAAATAACAATTATACTCAAAAATGAAGCTCTCTTTATGCTCTACAAATTGGCTTTTACAGAATTAAAATATCTCTATTCGTTTAGAATATATCCGGCCTGGGAGTTTTTATTAGGACACCCTGTATACAGGCGTTTCGTGTACATCAGATCAGAATATTTAACCTAACTTAATTCTATACCCAATTGCATCTCTGAGGAGATATACCGAGTGGTGCATTTAAGTTGACAAACGTGAATAACTTGGAAATAAAAAAAGTTTGGGGAAAATGTTTCAGATAAAAGTTTCACCATTTGAAAAGTGGGATCTAACGGCTATAGCCCGGGAGGCAGCGACAGATTTTTCGCGTTAATATCTATAAAGCTAGATTTTTTCCAAAGAGAGTTTAGATAGTATCTATAATGAGGGTGCAATTCTACCAAACTCTTAGTGGTGCATAAATGAGTAAATAATTAAACAACATGTTGCAAAAAAATAGATGGACGAACATTTCGTTTTAAAATTGTCACGAATTGTCAAAAAATTACGATTCGCCTTCGATTTGCATTTTCCGCCGCGGAATATTAATCTGCACTATTTCGATTAAAAATCACATTCTACCTCCGCTATAGGGTGGCTAAATCTTTGGTAGTCGTTGCAAATACGGCAATACATAGTCAAATCACGACAATTATATTCCTCATTAGTATTAATGAACAGACAGTATTTTTATAGATTACCTACGGTCAAAAGTAAATGAAATTTATTCAGAATAATTTGTGGTTTTACTCGGCATAAGTTCGACAAAATCATCGGCTAAACTCATAAAACAGTTATCCAGGCCACCAGAAAATATCTCTCATAAGCTTATACTGCTCTCGAAAAGCAGCGTTATACCACGCACACCGATATTTCACTAAATGATGAGAATCAGTGGTGCTTCTCACGGCCTAGCTATGTTAAAGGTATGTGCTTCTCATGGCAGTCAACGTGATAATAATGGGTGCAAGTAAAAAAAACGTCTCTATACCATCTGAAATTTTTATACATCCGTTTTACTATCGAAAATTGAATAAAAAGAAGGAATTGAAATGATGGGAACTAATTATTTCCCTCGCATACCGAAGGGAAATATTGTATTCGAGAAAAAACCACCCTCCGAGATTTTTTCGGATTCTGACGTTTCAGATCACGGAGATTACGAAAATATAGGTTTTTCAATTCCGTCTGTCTGTCTGTCTGTCTGTCGGTCTGTCTGTCTGTCTGTCTGCCTGTCTGTTGGTGCATTGACTAAAAAACTACTTGACGGAGAGCAGTCAAATTTGGTAGGTAGTTGACCCTACTGACAGCGAAGAAATGGTAAAATTTTCACTGGAAAATATACAGGGTGGACCGTCTAAACGGAATAAATAGTGAAAAAAAATTTTTTTTCGCTCAAATTGAAAATTTCCACGTTTCATGACACGCTATAATCCTATTTCGGGAAAAAACATTTTTGAAAATTTTTTTCACCAACATTTTTGAAAAATTTTTTACTACTAAAATAGATGAAAATTTTTTTCTTTCTTTAAATTAAAAACTTCCACGTTTCATGGTATTCTAAGCCTAATTCAAAAAAAAAATTTTTGAAATTTTTTTTACCATTTTTTAAAAAATTTTTACTACTAAAATAGATGAAAAAAATTTTTTTCTTTCTTCAAATTTAAAATTTCCACGTTTCATGGCATTCTAAGAATGATTCAAAAAAAAAATTTTGAAATTTTTTTTTCACTAAAATGGATGGAATTTTTTTTTATTTCTTCAAATTTCAAATTTCCACGTTTCATAGCATTCTAAATCTATTTAAAAGAAAAATTAGACATTTTGTTTACTATTTTAAAAAAATTTTACCACTAAAATTTCTTTGTTCAGATTTAAACTATCCACGTTTCCATGACATTCTAAAACGATTCAAACAAATTTAAAAATGTTTTTGAAAAATTAAAAAAAAAAATTGAAAACATTTTTAATCTATTTATCACTACTATAGAATAGATCGAATTTTTTTTATTTGCTCAAATTTAAAATTTTCACGTTTCATAGCATTCTAAACCAATTTTAAAAATATATAATTTTTGAATTTTAAACTTTTTTTACCACTACTATAGAATAGAAGGAAACTTTCCTTTTTGCTCAAATTTAAAATTTCTACGTTTGACATTTCAAACCTATTTCACAAGAAAAAATTTTGAAAATTTTTTTACCAACATTTTTGAAAAATTTCAAAAAAATTAAATTTTTTAACCACCATTATACTTCCACTCCACTACGTGAATGTGGAATTGAAAATGTGTCAGATGGCAATAACATTTGACATATGCTATTATACTTTTATTGAAAAATGTTCAGGGTGGTCATCCCAAGAAATAATTCAGTCATGGTGGACATTTGTAAAGGTATTTGCGCAAGCCTGCCATATGTGGCACCTGCTATTTAGTATTGAATTTTTGCTGTTGGATGAGTGATCTGTATATATTTTTGACCAAAACTTATCAAGTTTTCTTTGTAATAATAGCAATAACTATATTCCGATTATTCTCAATGTCATTTCGTAATTATAAATTTTTTAGAGTGACCGCCATGCGCAAATAACGAGGGAAGTTCTGTGTAAATACCTTTACCGATTTTTTTTTATGCAATCGAAACATAAATTCAGAACGTTACAAATCATTTTATTAAACTTTTTATGCCCTGTGATTTCAGCAACGTTCAAAGATTTAGCCACCCTACAGCGGAGGTAGAATTTTATTTTTAATCGAAATAGTGCAGATTAATATTCCGCGGCGGAAAATGCAAAACTTCTCCGAGAAATGCAATAGAACGGAGCCAATAGCAATTGTAGAATCAAAAATATCTGCCAAAAAAATTGAAAACGAAAAAAAAAAAGTATCCCCGGGCGGGATTCGAACTCGGGAAACCATTTAAAACTAGTCGCCGAGTAGCACGGTCGCACGTCAATTTTTCAAACGTAAGAACTGAATAAATACGACGATCGGAGACCCGTTCTATGTCTCGATGGCGAGGAGAAGGTCGGCAATGACCGTACAACATAAATTGCGAGGTGAGAATCGAAAATTGGGGCAGGCAGGAGCGAAGGGAATCGTCATTTTTTGACAATTTCTGACGATTCGAAAACGACATTTTTGTCCATCTATTTTTTTGCAACATGTTGTTTCATTTTTTACTCATTTATGCACCACTAATAAGAGTTTGGTATAATTGTACCTTTATTATAGATACTATCTAAACTCTCTTTGGAAAAAAATCTAGCCTTCTAGAAACGATTTCACGAAAACTGTCGCTGCCTCCCGGTCTACTATATGTTTCTAAAGTTTGTCGAATGACTTCAAGGTCATCCGAAGGTCAACTTTGTTTTTTACCCAATTACCCCTATTTCTTTACAGATTCATATTCTGCTCTCAAAAGTAAACAGCTTTTGTTTCTACATTTTTTTTATTTGGTCTCACTGTTTGCGAGTAATTCAGCATTGAATGTGGAAGTAGCACATCTCCGTAACTGGAAAACAAAACATTTTATGGAAAAGTAGTTTAGGAATTATTGTAAATATCCAAGGTGCATTAGCAATAAGAATAGAGAATTCTAATAATGCAAGAAATAGGACTTATGTTTATCAAGGTACATGAGTTTTCGTAAACTTCTTGTTTTAGATATCCCAATAAAAAGAAAATATGCTATAGTGATCTCGTTCTCGACTTTTAATATTTTCTTTAAAACATCAGAATAAATCGATTTAAAATAAAAAAAATGAAGGATATATTTTGTTAGATCAGAAAAGTCTAATTTCACTGGGCTATTGACTTAATTTAAATACTTGGAGTCACAAACGGGAAAAAATTGGCCTGTTTTCCACATCAAATTGTATGTCGGATTTTTACTTTTGTGAAGTATATAGTTTATCATTTTATTGTATTGCCTACTTACCCAAAACTATTGAACATACACTTATGAAATATCACAGATCACTGACTTAATAAAATTTCACTTTTTCTAATGGTAAGTCAACCATAATATTTAAAATGTGTGCTGTTTGTACACGTATTATTATCTGACTAGATAAATATATAGGCAAACAGCATCAGTTTTAAAGAACTCGGTCTTTTAATACATTTCTTAGAATTTAATTACGACCGAGTCGAGTTTTTGTCGGAACAACTGTTTAACCACCCCTGTTTAAGATGAGAAGCCCGACAAATAGTAAATACAGTGTCGAGAATGATGCAATAGCGATGTATATTCAGCTTGCTTTTGAGACACCTGAGCCACTATTTCAACTGTACGAAATTGGAACTGAGCAATTTTCGAAAATGGTCGGCTTGCTCAGAAAATTATTTTTTTTAAAATATTTTGAACAAAATCGAAGCGCCTTAAAAAATGGTCACCAAAAGTTAAAAATCGGTGCGATTTTAATATTTTTTTTATTATAGTTCACTACATATTTATAATGCACATAAAAAACCTCAAAGCCTTGCTGCTTACGTATATACAGTGTGGCTACAATTTCGTGGACACAAGCCTGTATCTATGTTATTACTTGACGGATCGTTTTCTAATTTGGGCAGGCCACATATACCAAGGTAGTGCAAATTTAGAACCTAATAGACTACATTTTGATCATAGGCGTGCGTTGCGGGAAATAAATAAAGGGGCAAATTTTTACGATTTTTTATTAGCGAATCGGATAGAAAAAAAGCTATGTCATATTCTTCAGGGTGTCTACTAAATCTTAATCTTAAAATTCCCTGACTTTTCCAGGTTTTCCAGGTAATATTTTATCTAAATTCCAGGTTTTTAACTTCCTACACTCGAACAAACATAAAAGTATGTATTCACCTCAAAAAAATATATAAATAAATTCTATTAAACTAAACAACACAACAATAGATAAAGGCCAAAGTGTGAAATTCTTGGGGCTGTATTTAGATGAACAACTCACCTGGTTACCCCATATTGAAACCGTTATAAAAAAAAACTAAACTCTGCTTATTTTGTCATCAGAGACTTAAGGAGTGTTATGGATAAAAAATATCTAGTAAACATCTATTTTGCTCTGGCCTACTCGCACATGAAATATTTAATAATATATTGGAAAACTATCTGTGAGTTCCAACGCATCTTTATTCTTGAAAAAAAGATCATTAGGTTAATATTCTCACTAAATTCTGTACAGTCTTGTCGTCAAATTTTTATATAAAACAAAATTTTTCTCCTTGCCATGTCTGTTAATCTATGAGGCAGCTCTTTTTGTTAAGCTTAACGAAGCACATTTTCTACACAATAGTGTGCATAGCCACGACAAAAGAGGCTGTATTCTAATTTACATTGCTTTTATTCTTTACAGGAATTCTCTAATTTCGACTTACTTGTATTTTCAAAATGTTCTTTACAGGAATTCTATAATTTCGACGTAGTCAGTTAACTTCACTTCACTATTTAAAGTGAAGTATTTATAATATTTAATGTAGTTTCATGTATTTTTTTAGTTTGTCAAATTGTATGCCTGTATGTATTCTGTATTGGCTTACAACAAAAACATTATTATTATTATTATTATTATTACACAATAAGTAAAAATTCTTGCATTTTTTACTAAAACGTTTATTTTCGAGAACTCAATTAGGCAAGGCGAAAACCTCGCCTTCGTGTGAAAAAAAATCGATTTTTTTGCATATTCACGTTCGGGACATGCCCCTGAATAAGGATTAACAGTTTGTCAGACGAAAATCTGGTCCCAATTTGTTTAAACTTCTTTTTTAACAAAATACAAAAATCGCCGAATGAATTTGTTTTAGGTTTTCTTGGTCATTTTAAACATAAAGGGTCTCCTGTCATTTTTTTGTAAAGTTGACCATTTCCGATTTATAAACAATTGAAAGAGTGCGCGACCTGCTAGAAACGTCTATTCATTTAACAATAAAAAATTTAAGCTTTAGAATGAAAAAATCTGCACCTACTCTCTTCAGGATTTTGTTAATGGATGTTCAGAAGTTGTACAAGAATTTTGGTGAACTTAAAAAATTCATTTTACAATATTTTATTCAACCTTGAAAATGGCCGTTTTTGCATTTTTTCAAACATTAAATTGTTTGTAAGTCGGAAACGGTCAACTTTACGAAAACATGACAAGAGACCTTTTTTGATTAAGGAAAAGCGAATTTTGCAACTTGTTTTAAAAAATTAGTTTATACAAATTGGGAGAAGATTTTCGTCCGGCAAACTCACGATCCTTATTCAGGAGCATGTCCCGAACGTGAATATGCAAAAAAATTTATGGGACATTCTTTTCATATGAAGGCGAGGTTTTCGCTTTGTCTAAATTACGAACTGAATTATTTCTATAAAGATTATCATTGTTTTTTAGCCTTTAAAGAACTCTCTCTTTTTTAAATTAATCAGAATCAACAACAGAAAAAATTATAGAAGTGAAATAGTTAACACAAATAAAAAATCTATCCATATAGTTCATAATCTTCATCAGCGAAACATTTCTAACAGATTTAATAATTTGTACTAATAATTATGTGAAAGTAAAAATTCCAGGTTATACTGCTTATTTTAATAAATTCCCTGATATTTCCAGGTTTTCCCCTGACTAAAATAAATTCCCTGACAATTCCAGGTTTTCCAGGTTTTCCAGATTAGTAGACACCCTGATTCTTATTTATCACCCTCGAAGACATACCTAAAACAAGTTTCATCCAAATCCTATACAGGGTTGCTCAGAAAATAAAGAAATATGTTTTCTCCCGTATGTAATTTCATGTTAACATTGTGTCCCATTTACTTCTTCTTTATGGCATGCGTACTACAGAAAAAGATAACACAGAAAAATCACATAAATATATTAACAGAAAAACAATTGACATTAAGGATACATTTGTGGTAATGATAAATCGTTGAAGGAATTATATGAAATAATGGAATCTTTATTCTTTTCATTTGTTATTATCACTTAATTAATTAATTATTATACTAATGAATTCTTCTAACTTCAACATAACCGCCATCCAATGTGATGCATGCTTCTACCCTTTTTCTAACATGACGAATCACTTTTATCAGTTCGTGCCTTGTGATACTTTGACATGCCTCTGTAATTCGTTGCCGCAATTCTTCCACAGTACGAGGCCGATTAACGTATACTTTATTTTTTATGTTACCCCAAAAATAGCAATCCATCGGGGTGAGATCCGGGGATCTTGGAGGAAACTCATGTAATGGGCTACGGGGACCAATCCACTTCATAGGAAAATTGGTGTCAAGCCAATTTCTAACCATACGAGAACTATGTGCTGGGGCACCGTCTAACAAAAAGTAAAGGTTTTCTGTCACGTTTAACGGTAAATTATCAAGAAAATCCATAATTTCTGTTTCTAGAAAATGCAGAAAATTTTGAGCAGTCAAATTCTGAATAAAGAAAAGTCCAATAATTTGTTGATTTAGAATAGCAACCAAACATTCACTTTGAATAAGTATTGATTTTTACTGTTAATTATCCAATGTGGGTTTTTTGACGTCCAGTATCTCATATTTTGGGTGAATCTTACATCATTTGATGTAAAAGGAGATTCGTCACAATAGATTATATTTTTCAAAAAATCTCTGTTGTTCAAAAATTCACCCTGCATCCAAAGTGCATAATCCAATCTTCTTTCAATATCCCCTTCTAAGAGTGTGTGTAATATTTTAGGCTTAAATGGTTTTATGTTATTTTTTTTAGACATCTTCTTATTATTTCTTTGTTTAGATTTAAGTTCAAAGAAGCTTGTCTTATACTTAATTTTGGATTATTACGGAATGCTTGCAAAATTCTGTTTTCATTTAAATTATTCCGATTATAATTTGTTGGTCTTAATATTGTAACGTTTCCAGTTTGATTAAAAATTCGATTAATCTTAGCTATTGTGCTAAAACTTACTGGAGGCCGGTTAGGATGTCGGCCATTAAAAGTTCTTGCTGCTTCTCTTGCTGTTATATTTTCTCCTACAATTCTAATAATCTCAACTTTTTAGCAACTGATAAACGATTTTCTGGCATTGTATTAGAAATCACAATTTTTTGAGGTCTAAATTCAACACTAAAATGTAAACTACTTAGCTTATGTTACAATATGACATTTCGGCAAATAAAGCCATTTGGTAGATTATTAGTAGTTAGGTTAGATTCTAAACCCCTCCTCCATGTGTTGTCCTATATCGACAATTTTGCTCATTTAGCACCGTTTTAAGAAAAAGTGACCTCATCGAAGACACATTTATTTGGGAGAATTTTAATTTGCAAGACACATCTTAGCTTTAACAGTAAGAGTTGTGGATCTCATATTAAATACATCTGCAAGAAGTGTAGCAAAGTTTTGGAATTTGACTCAAGAATGCAAATATTCAATAATGACGCGTCAATACAATCAATGTATTGTCTACATCAGATTACACCTCGCAGGACAGATATCGAGTCCATATTACGTCTATGAAATGGGATAGATTTGTCATATTTTTGATTGGCAACCTTGAAAGTAAATAGCAATCTAATGGTCTCACCTTACATGCGTCACCTTGGTATGAACTGTTAAATAAATTTGTCCGATTGGTAGAGTAACATTTTCTCTCGAGAACAGAACACAGTTTCTTCGATTAATCAATCGTAGGTTGTATTATATTGTACAAGCATTTCAATAACAAACAACTATTAACAATGAATGCGGAGCGATAAACAGTAGGTAGGTAGCGAGATAATTTTTATACGTATTGCCCACAGTAATAAAAATAAACAAAAAACTTTTTAAAAATAAGGTTTTATTAAAATCCACTAAAACGAAGAAAATGAAATATCACCCGAGTTAATCAGACCAGGCCGACCAGAGGAAGAGTCGGGGGTGTTATCCCTCGGGCCCGGAGGTTTTCAGGGGGTCCGGATTCCACTCGAATGTCTGAAATCCGGGAAAAGTTGAGATGCATATGCAGATGATTGCGAACCTTAAAAATAATTTCGAACACATGGGGGGGGGGGGGATGTATGTTACTACCCCCGGGGGCCCCGATTTTCTCTCGACGGCCCTGGCCCTTGCCGATCTAATACGGATGGGAGTATGTTTTAACTAAAATCAAAATTATCTAAACAAACATCACACATTGTTTTACAGATGTTGATCAAAATATGGTGAGATAAAACTGTTTTAATGAAGCTATCGCGACAAGCTTAAATATATTGATCAATATCTCTAAATTATTTGCGATTTGTTTGTTTAGACAATTTTGAGAAGGGTAGAGGCATAAAGTGGCTAGCCCTATCGCCAGATTTAACCCCTCTTAAGTTTTTTTAACGGTATACCTAAGCTGTATAGCAATTAACCTAGCGATTTAAGGATCTCAAGGGAGTGATATATTATATATATGGCCAGTTCAAACAAATAATATTAATATTGGGTGTACCAGCACTATTTAGACAGGTATTATCTGGAAAACGGTGAGACAGAAGGAAATGGTAAATGGAAACATTACTCTGTTTAAAAATATGCATTTAACATTTTATTTTCAAATATAAAGACGTCTTAAAAAGACGGAAGGTTATGCAACTATACTTTTTCAAATGGAACACACCGTATATTTTTATAATTTTGAATTTTCCTTTTATTTCTGTACAAATTTTATAAACAATATCCTATACCTATCATTAACGGTTTACGATATATCAACGGTTTAATCTTGAATTCGCCATGTTCCAATTCCAATAAATGAGCGCCTCTCTACGTGGTGGCAGCAAGGTGGAGCACCACCGCATAATTCGAATACTATAACACGCTTCCTGACTGAGAGATTTGGGGGGAACTTGATTGGTAATCAGGGACCTGTTAAGTGACCTGCACGGTCACCTGATATGTCGCCCCTCGAGTTCTTTATGGGGTAATTTAAAGCAAGTTGTATACGCTGAGAAACCAATTAATCTTAGTGATTAAAAGAATAGGATAACTCATGCCTGCCGCCACATAACTCCAGAAGCTATGAGGAATTCTTATACACGAGAATTTTTAAGGAGGTATGAGTTGTGTCAAATAGAATATGGGCGATAATTTGAGCATCTTTTATAATAATCATAATGGTTATACTTTATACGAGCAGAATTGAAACCGTATAAAAACTAAAAGCCGGCAAAACAGTCGGCAACTCTTTGTTGTACATGGGCGGAGGTAAACAGAAATGCTTGTCATAAGAAAATGTTATAATTTTTTGAAAATTGTATTAATTTTTACTATTTTTTGTTTATTAGATAGGCTATTTTTGTTCATTTCGCCAATAACATATTTTTGAAGTATTTTATCAGTTTTGGATATAAAGTCTAAATATTTAAATTTATTAGGTTTAGTTATCCCATACTATATTGAAATATGTTATTGCTCAGCAAGGACCAACGAGAAGATATGAACATATCCTTGCCAGGATGAGGAAATGACACAGGTTAGATTAGCGAGGGGCAAGGGTGTTATATAGTAAAAAATAAAATTTAAGTTTCTTCTAAAATAAAAATAAAAATGTAAGTTTCTTAACCAAAGCAAAGAATTAGTGCAACAAAAATAAATATTTGTATAGATAAAACATAAATACATAAAAATAAAATTACAGGAATTTCCATATTTCTTTCTCTCATGAATTTTAAAATGTCTTCCTTTCTTGTACTGGTATTTGGTAATTTATTTAATATTCGCGAGTGATAAGAAGCATTATCTAATACAATTATCGAATAGAGCGGCTCATATCTTCGTGATAGTCTGCAGAAGACTGCAATATTTTTTTGGCCGACAAGAGCAACGCATTAGGTACAAACCCGTTTTCACTTCCCGCGTGAAGTATGATAACGCGTTTTCCTCTAGAACACGGAGTATATAAACACAATTATTTGAACCGTCTACCCAACCATACTGAACAACATTAGTGTCAAACCACGTCTCGTCTAGATACACTATATGCCTGTTTAGCTTACGATATACTCTGATTTTTTTCCAAATAATCTACCCTAAGTGCTACTATACGTCGTGATTCCATAATTACCATACGACTGTCAAGTTTTTTATGTTTAAAACCGCATTCTAATAAAGCATTTCGTAGTGTATCTAAAGAACTACAATTATAATCAGGATAATCGCTTAATTTTTCTCGAAACATTTTTAACGTAGGAACTATATTTTCTTCATACATATTATAAATTATACGCCATATTACATTTTTGGTAGCATCATCAATATTTTTTAATTTCGTATTTTTCCGTTTCCTATTTGTACCGTGATCTATAACATCTCCTTTTTTATTTACTCGATAAATTGTTGATTTTGATATTTTACCTAGTTAATTCGTTAATACGTTCCATTATTTCTTTCTCACGTTGTTCACGATTTTCGCTTTTTAAACGTTCATATATATTTAAAATAATGCATTAACTTTGTACGTGTAAATCTTGATTTTTAAACTCCTTCGACAATAACCGGTTCAACTATTTCTGGATTTTCGGGCGTTATTAAACTATCCTCCGTTTCAAATGGCCTCCAGAAAGCCATGCTAAATTAGTAAATAATAAAATATCTTACCTTTTATATAGTAATAAATATTTATAAACATGAACAATAAGTATAAACTGAACCACACTTGATATTATAATAGGTATTTCTGCACTGCACTGGAAAAATGTTATAAAGAACTCGGTACATCTCACAAGTCCATGTTGACTGCTGAGAAACGATTTACGATTTTTTTATGCTAGTGGACCTGTCCGTTTTATTATCTTTAAACCAGTGCAGTCGTAGATGGTTCATTCAGGCTGATTACATTGCCAGTCTCGGACTCGCCTGCACAGTTTCAACTACTATTCGATTCTCGATACCATTGTTAAATACATAGGACAAAATATCAAGTTAATTGCGCACGGCCCTGTGCTTTAACACTGACCTGTTTCAATTGACTTCGTAAACACTATACTGTTTTTTGTAGTGTATTATTCCTTATGATTACGTTAATAACTAATGTTATCACAAAAATTTAAGTGCTAATGTATCAACAAAGGTTAACAATAGGTATAGGTAATGGTTAATATAATTTGTTCGGAAATAAAAAGAGAATTCAAAAATATAAAAATATACAGCGTGTTGCATCTTTTTAAACAGACTAACTCATTTCTTTCTGTCTCGCCGATTTCCAAATATTGCTTGTCTAAATAGAGCTTGGACACCCTGTGCATCAAATGATTTTGAGGTTTACTGACCTCATGCCAAGACATGAAATTTTCCTGTTTCTTACGCATTAATATTGAAATGTTACATTGACCTTGCATTTTGGGTAGGACAAGATTTTTTCTTTTGATGTTTAGGGGGGTCAGTGTGACTATAAAACTCGATTTTCGGGGTTGAACCCCCCTTACCCATTTGACCGGAATCTTTAAAAAGAGGGTGTAAACAGGTTAAAATGAAAAAGTTATAATTAAAAATAGACTAACATTTAAAATATCATTTAAGGTTTATAACTTCTTTTCGATTGATTTTATTGGAAATACACATCATTATCTCGTACACCATTTTATTGCGAACAATTTTCTCTACTCTCTCTTCTCTACAATCTTTAAATTTCTCTTCTTTGGAGAGGTGTTAGGATGCTGCAACTGGATCGAGTGTGTCAAAAAGAGAATTGGACAATTCTGAAAAAAATTGAATACATCTCTAGGATGATTCCAAACTCTTTTTGCCTCTTGCAATTTTTATCAAACCCTCTTCCTTTTCGAGTAAAAAAATCGCAAATTTTTTAAATTTGGATTTTTTCTCGCCAGATAACTAAAAAAGTGATAGTTTTAGAAAAACATGTTTCGAAAATAAGTAGTCTATTAATTTATACTCAGGCAATCCGAATCTGCAATAAAATATAGGAGTTCCCATTTAAAAAACCGATTTGACCTTGAACGACCTTAACCTTTCCACCCAATGTCAAAGTATCATATAAGGCCGAAGTACCCCAATCCAATAAAGCACTAGCAGTGACGTCACAGTATTGCCAACTGTCAGTTGCCTGGGTGGTAAATTCAGAAATTTGACATTTGAGTTGGGGTCAATTTTCGTTCAATATAAATTAAAGTGGAGGATTTCTTAACATCAGATAGATGTAGTGATGTTAATAAATATATATTTTTTAAATCTACTGTGAGAGAAAATTTTATATATACTTTATTAGTGTTGTTTTTACCAATGTAAAGTTTGGTGTCAAGAACGTTGACATCTTTGTGAACCCATAAATTAGTGAAAATAAAGGCTATATTGGATTTTTTACATTTTTTTGTACATATATAATATCAAGACATATTTTAGTAAATGTTTAATTAATATATGCTCGGTTACAGCTAGGCAGTGACATAGGTTAGGTAGTATTATTACACTAGGTTAAACGTTATCAAAATACTCATTGATTTATGCCAATATATCAATAATATATTAATGGTTTTATTAAACTATTGTAAAATCTACGTTTTTGACGATTTAAAATATTTCCCTTCAACTTTTTATTGATTTATATCTTACTTTTGTTAGGCTCAAAAGTTTGTAACGAGTTTAAGTGTTTATCACATTAATAACAACAATCAGAGGTTTGTATTATGAAATGCAGGAGGAATAGTAAATCTAATAAAAAGATAGGACTGTGAGATCATTTCAGTTTCCATTTAATTTAAATTGCGAGCCAATATGCAACATAATACGCTCCGAATACTTTATATAGCTATATACCTAGTTTGGTATCTGTTCTGATTCTTACAATTATAATTACAGAGGTTCAAAATATTGATAATGTACACAAATAAAATACCAGTGAAGGTAAGTGAGCTAAAACACAACAGAATTTAAAAAATAACACACTTTTAACAACATTGTCTACCATCATTGAATGTTTTAAAATTATACATATTATACATAATTATAAGGGTAAGTATGAATAATAATAGTCTTATAGTTTAGATATTCATTTTATTTACAAGAAGGGTCACAATGGTTCATTAATTCAATGCTATATTATATTTTTGAAAAATCATCCAACAATATAGTTTCAATCTCTCACTTTTAAATCATATAGGTTGGCTCCAATAATACATTTCAGCTTAGAAATGTAATGAGGGGACTCCTAAAATGTAGAATATAAATAAAATTATAATAAATTCACTGAAATTCACTTACCATATCGAAAATTAATAACTTTTGACAGGTACGCAAGATAACACGCCGGTTGAAAAACACAAATAAAACACTAAATTAAAGTCAGATCAATAAATCGCGAAATGTATAATAGACGAAAAACACCCAAAATTGATGTGACACGAAAAAAACGTTTAAAAAAGCACTACAAATTCTTTAAAAACTCGAATTAATCAGAAAGCACACAAATGCAAAACTAGGTTATTACCACCCAGGCAACTTTGGCGGCCATGTTGTGACGTCAGCTGCTACTGCTCTATTCTACAATTTTTGTTTGAAACATTTTTTCGTAGATTGCTCGTTACTGGAGGTATTTGAAAGTTTCAGGTTAAAAAAATCACCCGGGTGATTTTTTGGCAAAACTAACAACTCGCCTAGGGCGAGAAATTTCATTGGGCCGGGCCTGAATCTACAAGCTAGGTAGATACAAAATGAATAATTATAAAAAATAAGTTGCGCGACATTCCCTCTTAAGACCGGTCTTCACTGCTAATGACTACTAAGCTAAGTATTGACCTATTTCCATATAAAACGATTGATTAAATCCTACTCAAACAATGAAAACTAAGACCTAGATGCAGGGCTAATAATTACTAAGATCTATGATTTATAAAACTCGTTTAGGAACGTTCTTTTTAAAAGTAAGAGTCGGGATAGCCAACTATTCGATTTCTTTCTTAAATGCATAATATGGACATGTCTGATTTATCGGTGTCAGAGTCAATTTCTGATACAGTGTTAACTTTCTCTCTTTTAAATCAAGTCAGTCATTAAAAAAAAAAAAATATTCAAGTGCAAAGTAATTTTATTGTTTTAAACATATGGTGAATTTGTATTGGTTGGCATGTGGATGAAGAATTTTTATATTTTGAAAGAAACTGTGCCACCTATGAGACTAAGAATTGGGGTGATTTATAAAATTCTTAGTACATATTTCCGTCACTTGAAGTTACTCGTATTTGAATCAAACAAATTAAATTGTTATAGTCCACTCCTTGTTCATAGGGCACACAAAAAACTCAAAGCTGCCATCCAAACTAAAATAAGGGCATGTTTTATTTCTCTGTGCTTGATTAAATAATAAATATAATGTATTATTTAATAGATAAACCATCATTACACCCATGTAAAGTATGTTCTAGCATGATTAAGATAAAAAATACCGGGTGTAGCAGGATCATGGTATAGTTCTCTTCATATAATTAAGGCAAATAAAAAATGTGGGGGTGTTTGATCTTTACCGCAAAGTCGACGACACTTTTTATGTGACTTAAAAAGTTAGTGTCACTTTCGGTTTCGCCGGGAGTGACACTAACTTTCGATTTTTAAATGGAATACCCTATATATTATGGCATTTTTGAATTCTGCATATTTTTTTGAATCCAACGATGCCAAATAAGTGACATTTCATACATCAATTTTTTTTATAATATAATTTTTAGTTTTCCATTTAAGTGTGCCATGACGATTCCAATTTATTCTAAATGACCCGTGTAATGCTACAAAAATCGAAATCCTGTTAAAAACACTATTTTTACGTGATTTATGAGCAAATAAAATTCACCAAAATTGTTTTTGGGGCAAAACTCAATTTTTTCAAATGGAACCATATCGGTACCGTGATACCATTTATTAGTACTATTAATAACAATTTTATTCATATGTCGTATTAAAATGTGCGATGAATACAAACAAAATTACAGCTAAAAGAAAATAAGAAAATACAGTTTTATTCTAATTACCTTGTTACACATAGGGTGGTTTTGGAATACAAAAAATTAACACAAAACATTACAGCAGTTGTTCAAAATGCTGTCCATTAACGTCAATGCACTTCTGAACTCGCATAGCTGTTTCTCGAAGAACGTTCGCCAATTGCTGGGCCGTCATGCTATTAATTGGTCGTCTTACTCGTAGCTCCAGGTCTTCACGGGTTGTAACGGCGGTTGCATAGACAATGTTTTTTAAATGACCCCAGGCAAAGAAATCAAGGGGCGTTAAATCAGGTGACCTTGGGGGCCACCTCACAGAACCATTCGTCAAAATTACGTTTTCTTCGAATCTCCGTTGAAGGTAATCAATTACTATCCTTGAATTATGGGTAGGACCGCCATCTTGTTGGAAAAACATTCCCTGCCCTAAATCTAAGGGTAACTCATCTAAAATGTCCTCAATCTCATTTTCCAGGAATCTCAAGTATCTGGCACCAGTCAGAGGTTCTTCAAATATTATAGGACCAATGATTGATTTCACTACCGATTATTCCAAGCCAAACATTGAAACCGAACCGCACTTGATCCCAAATTTGTAAACCTTGACTCGTCCAGTCCCAAAAAATCATTGTTTGGCTGCACGTTATTATACAAAATCCAATTGCAATATTCCATCCATGCAATTGGTATTTAAAAAATTTATAGTGGTATTGGTGCAAAATTCGGATTTGGTGACTGATATTCAATTCAAACCCAACTTGCCTTATAGAAACAGTCTTATCAACTTCTATTCGAGCCAAAACATTCATTTCCGTTCCTTCGGAATCATTGTTGGGCTCTCTTCGGAATTGGTTTTCAACACGTTTAAAATAATTTTTCGTTGGACATTGTCTATCAGGATATCGTCGGCCATAAAGGTCCATAGCTGCAATTGAATTTTTGTTACTTTCCCTATAAATAATTAACATGTCCACTTTTTCATCTCTTGTATAAATTTGCGGCATTTTGAACACAACAAGAATTTTAATCAATTTTTAAAGACACAATAAAAACATCGTTAAACCAACAAATGTTTGACAAGCTTAATATTTCATTGTCCTCAAAGCCACCTTAGTTACTTCTTAACATTTAATTAGAACAAGATTGTATTTTCTTATTTTCTTTCAGTGGCGGCTCGTGATATTGTCTGTAGAGGAGGCTTGATATTCTGAAAGACAACTGATGTGCAATATGACTACAATTTGTACATTTCCCCACCACCCCTGAGGTATTACAACGGCGCGTTACATTTTTTTGCCGTGGGTTGTTCGCCAGGATACCGATTCACGACTTGAGAGAATAGAACTAATAAAAAAATAGAAAAAGAAAAGGAAATAGAAAATATGATGAGATGAAAAAATCATTCTCATGAAATTCTCGTTCCTACGACTCGAGTATCGGTATCCAAAGGAGTCCTACTATCCCACTTGTAATTAAATTATATAACTTTTAATAAAAATAAAAATAGTTTTGGTAAAAAAATTAAAGTGTTTTTCTACAAACAAAAAATTGTATTCATTATCACTGCCAGGCGTGTAAAATTATACGTTTTAATAGAAATTAAAATAGTTTTGAGAAAGAAGTTATATAAAAAAATATATAACCGCGGAACTCTATATTATGGAGAATTATAAAAAATATTTCCTAAAAAATAAATAACAAATAAATATTTTTTCTAAAATAACAACTACCTATATTAATCTCTGCTTTAAAGCCTGAATATTTTTATAAATGAGTGGTAACCTGTGATTTTTGGAACTAGCAAAATGGTTGATTATTTCATCATAAAATGAATCGTGTTTCCTCAATTCTGACAAAAAACGTTTTTCTATTGAAATAAGCGATACATTTGAAAGGCGGTCTTGACTCATTTTGTTTCTAGTAAAAATGTTTTTATGCGTTTAAGTGCTGAAAATGATCATTCTACAGAAGCTTACCGGAATTGTCTCAAAAAATAGTGGCGTTATTCAAAGTTCTCTCATTTTGGGTCATAAGTTTTTAAAAAATCTACCAGCTCTTTGAAATTTCCTTTATTGCACGATTCTCGTATTTCGTCACGTCCTCGGAAAGAATTTTCTTGTGACGATAACTATATAGCGGCATCTATTAACCTCTTTAATATTTCCCTATTCTCACGGACCTTTTCGTTAACATGTTCTATTTCTCTCTTATGTGCAGAATCCAAGAAATTTACAATATTTTGTTTACCAAACATTTCGAATTTAATGCAAGATGAAATGTGCTCCTGGGATTTTTCGTGCCTGTCTAAACCTCGCGACAAATTTTGCAAATTATTAAACCCGGCCCTGCCCCAAATTGAGGATTGATCATTAGTAAATAATAAATATCTCCAACAATATAATTTGTTTCTAACTGTTGATGCCGTTAGCCACTCGACTTTTTTATAATTGTTATCACAAAACCCTCTGTTTTGTTTACGACTTCTACAAACTAACGAAAGCATTGCTGGTGTAGGCCTGGCATTTCTTTTAATTCTTACCTTTTCGTCATAAATAAGAGTAGTAAATCCATTTAATAACAAATAATCCACCACGTCTGGACAACAAGACATGTTGTTGGGAATATTTTCACCTAGAGCACTTATTTCTAGCCCGCCTATCAAATGTTTTATGTATTTATACGTCAAGTTGTTCTTATAACCGGCTAAACGCAACTGTCAGTCGTCAGTTCGTTTTCTTTGTGAATCACCTGACTCTTGAATGAGCTGTGCACATGCGCTATAAAGAACTGAGATCTAGAAGCTAGCCTCATACTTGGCTATTCCAAGTGTTGCTATTTTACACAGCACAAAGAAATTCAAGGTCATTCATGTTAAAGTAAATGCGGTAAAGTTGGAAGCTATTTCGTATTAGCCTCCAGCGAACCGCAGTGTTCATTCAGTAAAAGACCGGCGGACCGGGAAATATGCATACAAAGACTATCCGGATTGTAACGTTATAGGTATGTTTGTGGAAAGGAAATGCAAAAATGTTATATATAAACTGAAAATTAATTAATGAATAATAAACAATAAAAAATATTGAAAATTGAGATACACCTAACAGAAATTTCTTAAGATATTACTTTTGAAGATATGGTGATTCTTCCAAGGGGAGGCTCAGCCTCCCCTGCCTCTCCTGACGAGCCGCCACTGTTTTCTTTTAGCTGTAATTTTGTTTGTATTTATCGCACATTTTAATACGACATGAATGAATTCCTTATTAATAGTACTAACAAATGGTTCCACGGTATCGATGGTTCCATTTGAAAAAATTGTCCCAAAAACAATTTTGGTGAATTTCATTTGTTCATAAATCACGAAATTTAGTTTCTAACGGGACTTCGATTTTTGTAGCATTACACGCAACACGGGTCATTTAGAATAAATCGGAACCATCATGGCACACTTAAATGGAAAATTAAAAAAACCGCTGCCTAAGGAATCACTACTTCCACATCCAGATTATTCGTCCAAGTCACTTTAAAGGAAACATCTTGACTATATTTGCACTCTAGTATGTGGAAATTATTGGTCATAGAATTTTAAAATGAAAAATATTATAAAAAAATCTGAGGCCTTAACTTCTTGTACATACATCGAATTTCAAGTTTCTGTACTCATACCAGCTTGCTTTACTTATTTCCCCCTATTGACCCCTAAATAACCCCCAACCCTTCAACGGAATCATCTCAAAGTATAATCTAGTTCCAGATGTTATAATTCATACGTGTACCAAATTTCAAATGAATATCTCGATTTTATTTTATCAACCCTTTTAATAATGAAGTAGGGGTGGTGGGGGTTGAAAAATATTATAAATAATCTGAGACCTTGGCTTCTAGTACATACACCGAATTTCAAGTTTCTGTAGTCTTACCAGCTTGCTTTATTTATTTTCCCCTATCTACCCCTATTTAACCCCCAACCTTTCAACGGAATTATCTCAAAATATAATCTAGTTCCAGATGTCGTTATAATACATACGTGTAGAAAATTTCAAATGAATATCTCAACTTTATTTTATTAATCCCTTTAATGGGGTAGGGGTGTGGTGGGGGGTTGAAAAATATTATAAAAAAATCTGAGGCCTTAACTTCTAGTACATACACCGAATTTCAAGTTTCTGTACTCTTACAAGCTTGCTTTACTTATTTCCCCCTATTTACCCCTATTTAACCCCCAACCCTTCACCGGATTTTCTCAAAAAACAATCCAGTTCCAGATCTCGTTATAATATATACGTGTACAAAATTTCAGGTCAATATCTTAAACCGTTCCGGAGAAAGCGTGCGGACAAAAAAAAGTTACAGACAGACAGACAGACCGACAGACAGACAGAAATTTTTTTTTTCGCTCAAATTTAAAATCTCGACGTTTCATGACATTCTAAACCTATTTCACGAATAAAAATTTTTGAAAATTTTTTTGCGATTACTATACTTCCAATCCACTACGTGGATGTGGAAGTAATTATATTATAAAAAAAATTGTTCATAAATCACGAAATTTAGTTTCTAACGGGACTTCGATTTTTGTAGCATTACACGCAACACGGGTCATTTAGAATAAATCGGAACCGTCAGGGCACACTTAAATGGAAAATTAAAAATTATATTATAAAAAAATTGAAGTTTGAAATGTCACTTATTGCAATGCAATAATATATAGGGTGTTCCATTTGAAAATCGAAAGTTAGTGTCACTTCCGGCGAAACCGGAAGTGAAAAAAAATCAATTGTATGTCAAAAAGTGCTGCTTATTATGTATGTAGTATGTCCTTAATTTCAATCAATTATCTTCAAAACTAAAACAGAAAAGGGTGGTACACCACGATCCTGTTACACCCGGTATACAGAAACACGTCTCTTTTAATTAAGATTTCTAACTCTTGTGACATAGTTACGCAAATCACCCCTAACTAGAACGTCATACCCAGGGAACAGATAAACAGAACCGCACTTGGATTTATCTGTCAGCTTCGCGAAGGACGGGCAGTGCGTCCACCAGTGCATTCCTCTCTTGACGCAAAACAGAGTAAGATTTTTCAATTTACCATTAGGTTTCTACTGAAAGCACGATTTTTAAATCTCTAGTAGTATTTTGGTCATTCTAATACGCAAAAATTTGAAGTACGGCTCTGTAGTACTCTTCTCAGCAGTTATTGTGATATTTTGATGGCCGGTTTTATGGCCTTTTTTATGTGAACTAAACTATAGGAGGCGATTTTCTTAGGTAACAAAAATGCCATGTTTGTATGATTTAATAAATAACCAAGAAAACTTTTACATTACGTATATTAAATCTGAATTTCCCTGTACGACAATAATTACGATTTTTCCTGTCACAACAGTGCGAATTGAAATACCAAAAAATGTTTAATAATTATGTAATCATCGTCAATTATTTCGAGTACACAAATATCCACATTGCTTAATAGCTACGGCGCATTTAAACACCAATTGCCGACAAACTAATTTTTCTATTATAATAATTTGTAGCGACTAATGATAGAATAATGGAACGGAGTCACGCAGTTCAGCTCATGTTATACACTGTATTCCAACCTTTCAGTCCCCCATGTAAAACTGTCGATCTACGGCTTCCAAAACGAATTTTAGGATGTATTGCTGGCGTTAGAACTTCAAAATACTTTATACAGGATGTCCCATAAGTAAACGATCAAACGAAGAGAGGTGATAGGAGAGACCATTTCCAATCAAAATAACCATATACAGGGTGTTCCTTAATGACGTGCTAATATTTCAGTGTGTGATTTCTTAGGCCATTTTATGAGGAAAGGTTCATTTGAACATAGATAGATAGATAGATAGATATTTTATTTAACCAAATTACATAATACAACATTTTTGGCAAGTCAAAGAAAAACAATAAAATAAGTATAACAATATAGAGTTATCGAATGCATACTGCGAAGGCATGCAGTTGTAAACACATTAAAATATGAAAAGACACACTAAAAATAAGTAACTACAAGAACAATTTACAAACAATTTGTAAAAACTCAAACAATTATCAATTTATAAAAGTGTGATGACGGTAAGCATTTCTCAGTATATAATTATGTATAAATATATAATTAATTAACAGGGGATATAATTTCAAAGGGGGTTTGCATATATTCCTCAACTGAATAAAAACAATGTATAAGCAAATGCTTTTTGATTATCCCCTTAAATGTATTCGAATTAGGCAAGAATTTGAAATAATTCGGTAGATAATTGAACAATTTAAAATTCAAAGAATTTTTTGTTGTTTTCGAAAGTCGGAAGCGTGGTGTTCTAAAATCATTTCTATTTCTAGTATCACACTTATGAACTTCAGCGTTTGTTGCAAATTGAATCTTATTTTTATAAATTTCTAATAACGTGACATAAATATATAAAGACGGAAGAGGCATTATTTTAAGATTTTTGAAAATAGGCTTGCAGTGGTCTCTGAAGCCAGCACCGGCCACTATTTTGACTGCTCGTTTTTGTAGCCGGAAAACTTTATCTGCGTAAGAAGAATTACCCCACAGCAATGTACCATAACTAATGTGTGAATGGAATAGCGCAAAATAGCTCATTTTTAGAGTCTCCATTGATAACGTTCTTGTTAGATTACGTAGAACAAATACCGATCTCGATAGTTTCTGACTTAGTTGTGCGACGTGGGACGACCAATTTAGTCTGTCGTCAATAGTGACACCGAGCAGTTTCGCGCTATTTCCCTTAGTTATATTATGACTAGTAGAAAATACTAGGTTTTGAGTCTTTTCTTCATTGAGTTTCAAATTGTTAGATGTAAACCATTGTTTGGCTTGTGAAACAGAGTCGGCACTTTTTAGCATGAGATCATTCATGTCTGGACTTGAATTTATTATGGTTGTATCATCAGCAAATGCAACACAGGTATTAGGTATCATGTTATGGAATAAGTCATTGATATATATAATAAACAACAGGGGTCCCAAAACTGAACCTTGGGGTACTCCGTGTATGACTGACCTATAATCGGAAAAAATATTTTTTATACATACGGTTTGTTTTCTATTCGATAAATATGATCTGAAGAATGTTTGAGATAAACCCCTGACTCCATAACAGTATAACTTGTTTAACACAATATCGTGCGAAACACAGTCAAAAGCCCTTGAAAGGTCACATAATGTAATTGATACTAGTTCGCCACTCTCAAGACCACTGACTATGTCGCCGACTACCTTGAAAACTGCTTGGGATGTGCTACATTTACTTCTGAATCCAAACTGACAACAGTTTAATACGTTATTAGATTCGAAAAATTTTACAAGCCGCATTTTTAATATTATTTCAAAAATCTTGGAAATAATGGGGATGATGGATATGGGGCGATAGTTCTCTATTATCGAAATATCCCCTTTTTTAAAAACCGGTATCACTTTCGCAATTTTAAAAGCATCAGGATAATTTGCTTCACTTACACAAGCATTAAATAATATTGTTAAAGGATGAATAATTATATCTGCAGTTGCTTTGATAATTTTACTATCCATGCCATAGATGTCTGTACAGCGCGAGTTTTTCAATTTTTCCAGAGCCTCAATGACTTCACTCTCTGTAATTGGATGAATAAAAAAGGTTAAACTTGGAGTAGTCACACCGTCCATATAGTCAACTTCTCTACTTTGAGAAGTATTACTGGGTAAAGTAGTAATAATTTTTTCGGCTATAGTATTAAAAAAATCAATAAAATCGATGGCTTCAATTTCGTGTTCAACTGTATTAGATTGTGGTTTATTTCTTTCAAAATTAACCAAACGCCAACTGTCACGAATCTTATTATCAGATTGTGCAATAAATTCATCATATTGACTTTTCTTAGTAGACAAAATTTTTTGTTTATAATCTTTCTTAAGCATGTTATATGATGCAATAAGACCAGGATTTTTTGAGCAGTCACAGACAGTTTTAAGAGAGGACAACGTGTCCCTCATTTTTCTTAGGTCGTCATTAAACCATCCGACCGGTAGTTTATTATTATTAGTCTTACAGGATCTCAACGGAAAATGTTTTACTATTAGGTCCGCATAAGTTTGTGTTAAGAATTCAGCAAGAAATGTAGAATTAGTTGATGGACTTTCAAAAATAGACCAATCAATGTCAGTAAGTGATTTTCTTAGTTGTATGATGCCATTATCTATTATTTTACGTTTCCAAATCTTACAGTTAGATTTTATATCATTTTTAAGAAACATTATTTGTGCCCGATGATCGGCTATGAGAGCCTCTACTACAGCTATTTCATAACCATCATCCCCTATATTAGTTAAAATATTATCGAGACAAGTCGAAGACTGGGGCGTAACTCTCGTATAATCAGAGATTGTTATTTCTAAACCAAAAGACGTAATTAAACATACTAATTCGTTTAAAATTGACGAGGTTTTGCGAAAATTAATATTATAGTCACCAATTATAATTATATTCTTGAATTTGTTGTCCGTAAAAGCTTACATTTTTTGCTACAAGGTGTTGAAATTTTTTTGGTATTGAAAATTCTACTGGGCGCATGATATAGGACCCAAAACGTCTGATCAATGCTCTAGATTGATGAGGAGAGTGGTGTGATGACTGGTGCCTGATACCTACCTAATTATTTTTTAGCTTTTAGTACATTATCTGCATCATTATTATGTTTCTTTACAATCAAACCGTTTAACTTATTTTTTTTTACTTATTTTATTAGGGAAGAACTTTTATCGAACAAATACACTATTCTAATTGGAAGAAAACTAAAAAAAAAGAAAATAAATTAATAATTTAAAACAATTGCGTCTTAGCACATTTTTTGAAATAAAAGCTTTATTTAAAAATATTTTTTTATATACAGGGTGATTCACGTAGGCCATTCATTAGAACTTTTTCTACTTGCAGTTGGATTAGAAACTTGAAATTTGGTATGCAGCCATAATCGATTATGCCCGTTCTATCTAAAATATTTTCAGCCCTCCAACTATACAGGGTGTGCCATAAATTGGTACCAACTTTCTTATTTTAAATGGAAACCTACATTTTTCTTTACATGATTCGATTGGTCTTCTAATTCTGAGTTTATAAAACCTAAGTTATGTTAACTTATCCACTACAATTTTTGATATATGTCCAATTTTTTGCAAAAAATTGCCGCTGTAGTAGTTTACGAACAAATTTGTATCTCGCAAATCTTTCAAAATTATGAAACCCAATTTGTGAAGCAGTTAGCTGGAAGTCCAGGCTAACTTTTGATGTCCCATCGGTGGTCCCATTTTATACCATATGGGCGTAGTCGATTTTCAAATGTCGCAATCAAAAATTGTCACGTCAATTTTTTCAAATGGCACCTACTATTTTTTTTCACACCATTCGAAAGAAAATTGAATTTTAGGGTGAGTTACTTAAGCATTCCCTATACCTAACTTCACCCCATATCGAGTTATTCAATAAAAATCAAGAAATACCTTATCTTGCCGAGAGATTCCTTACTTCATCAAGTATGCCATGGAAACAAGACAGTTGTACTAATTTTTAAAGAAAAATATGGATTCTTATTTAATTACACACGACACCAACAAATTATTATTAACGAACAAGGACAATGTTGACGAAATTCTGACGTAAATGTTCAATGTGACCACAGTAGTATAGCTATAGGCATTCGGGGCCAAAATCCCATGTTATTTCTTATGGAGGTTCATTCTGGTCATTTTTGTCTGATTTTACACCCCACCACTTTTAGGCTCCGCCTTCGGGGAAGGTCCTACTGGTCGGGTTAAACAGGTTTTTACAGCTTTTAAACATGTTTGTACAGGTTTTAAACAGGGTCTCTATACAGATTCTGTTTAAAACCTGTACAAACATGTTTAAAAGCTGTAAAAACCTGTTTAACCCGACCAGTAGGACCTTCCCCGAAGGCGGAGCCTAAAAGTGGTGGGGGAGTAAAATCAGACAAAAATGACCAGAATGAACCTCCATAAGAAATAATATGGGATTTTGGCCCCGAATGCCTATAGCTATACTACTACTGACCACCATATTTTTATTCAAAAATTCTATTATTCTACTTTCAACAGATTGCGTAGCACATCTTTGCGCCTACCATTTCTGACGCCAGAAATCAATGCAAAATTGAATTTTAGGGCCACTTTTATTAACATTGTGTATGTCTATCTACAGTCGTTTTTGAGTTATTCGCATTTTTTGAAAAAAATATTATTTTTTTTTTCTCAAGGGTAGTAGGCTTTGGAAACAATCATTTCATTTTAATTTTTATTCAAAAATCGTATTGCAATAATAAATAATAACAACAAATAAACAGATTAACAAAATAATTATTTCAATACAAATGCTCAATGTGTGCACCGTTTTCACTGACAGAATTTCGTCAACATTGTTTTTGTTCGTTAATAATAATTTGTTGGTGTTGTGTGTAATTAAATAAGAATCCATATTTTTCTTTAAAAATTATTACAACTATCTTTTGTTTCCATGGCATACTTGATGTAGTAAGGAATCTCTCGGCAAGATAAGGTATTTCTTGATTTTTATTGAATAACTCGATATGGGGTGAAGTTAGGTATAGGGAATGCTTAAGTAACTCACCCTAAAATTCAATTTTCTTTCGAATGATGTGAAAAAAAATAGTAGGTGCCATTTGAAAAAATTGACTTTTTGACAATTTTTGATTGCGACATTTGAAAATCGACTACGCCCATATGGTATAAAATGGGACCACCGATGGGACATCAAAAGTTAGCCTGGACTTCCAGCTAACTGCTTCACAAATTGGGTTTCATAATTTTGAAAGATTTGCGAGATACAAATTTGTTCATAAACTACTACAGCGGCAATTTTTTTCAAAAAATTGGACATATGTCAAAAATTGTAATAGATAAGTTAACATAACTTAGGTTCTATAAACTCAGAATTAGAAGACCAATCGAACCATGTAAAGAAAAATATAGGTTTTCATTTAAAATAAGAAAGTTGGTACCAATTTTTGGCACACCCTGTATAGTTGGAACACTGAAAATATTTTACATAGAACGGGCATGATCGATTATGGCTGCACACCAAATTTCAAGCTTCTAATCCAACTGCAAGTTGAAAAACTTCTAATGAATGGCCTACGTGAATCACCCTGTATATATAATTACATAATTTCTTTAAGACCAATTTGCAGTGAGCTTTCACGATTGAAATAAAATGATCCACACTTTTTACTCTGAGTGTTTAAAATAATACAATCAACCATTTACCTAGTACATATATGTGTATAAAAGTTTCATAAGAATGTTACAGCTAGGTACCTCGCAAATTACGAGTTTAATTTTAACTTTTCGTTTCAGGTCTTCCGAAAAATAAAAAACCCATCGAAACGTTAATTATAGGAATTTCTTCAACGTCCCGTGCACAGACTGTGGGAACATCGTTGTAATCATGGGTGAGTCAACGTTTTTCTTTATATTATTATTATTATCCGATATTTATATCTACATAACTTTCAAGGATTTTACATTAAATTATGCAAACATTATTTACCCATTAGTAATGCTTCACAGATAAGTAGGTCCGCGATTTCTGAATTTTATTAACATAAAAGGACCCACAGGTCGAATTATGATTTTTTCAAATCAACTGAATTTAATTTTACTTCCCTCGCATACCGAAGGGAAGTATTGTATTTGAGAAAAAATCACCCTCCGAGATTTTTTCGAATTCTGACGTTTCAGATCGCGTAGATTACGACAATATAGGTTTTTCAATTCCGTCAGTCTGTCTGTCTGTCTGTCTGCCTGTTTTTTTTTCAATATTTTTGAAAAATTTTGTAGGTACACCACTAAAATAGTTGGATTTTTTTTCTTTCTTTAAATTTAAAATTTCCGCGTTTCATAGCGTTCTAAATCTATTAAAAAAAAAAATAGAAATTGTTTTTACCATTTTTGAACAAAATTTGCCCCTAAAATAGATGGAATTTTTTTTCTTTCTTCAGATTTAAAATTTCCACGTTTCCATGGCATTCTAAAACTATTCAAACAAATTTAAAAATGTTTTTGAAAAATTTAAAAAAATTTTGAAAACATTTTTAATCTATTTATCACTACTATAGAAGAGACGAAAAATTTTTTTGTTCAAATTTAAAATTTCCACGTTTCATGACATTCCAAACCTATTTCGGAAAAAAAATTGCAACATTTTCTTATCATTTTGGAAAAAAAATTAACACTAGAATAATAGATGGAAAATTTTTTTTGCTCAAATTTTAAATTTTCACGTTAGAATAAGTTTAGAATGTCATGAACATTCTAAACCTATTTTAGAAAGAAAAAAATTTGAACATTTTTGAAAAAATTATTATTCTCAATGTCATTTCGTAATTAATAATTTTTTAGAGTAACCGCCATGCACTAATAACGAGGGAAGTTCTGTGTAATAGTATATTATTCAACGAGCATATAATGATGACTACTATTCACGAGGGTGAAGTTTAAGACACGAGCCGCAGGCGAGTGTCGTAAATCACCAGAGTGAATAATAGCCATTATATGCGAGTAGAATACTATACTTCATTCAATGTCTCCTATTTAGGAAATGATGTCATCAGACATCATATATAATTTTCTCGATATTTCGGGCCACAAGTTTAATGAGGCGATTTCTGCAGCTTCATTTATCTCTGGCGGTATCTTTGAAATCTAGTTTTCACTGTCAGTACCGATTTATTTAATTATATTACCCTTTTTGAGTACCTAAAATGTAAAATTATTGTAAATAACGTTGGCGTTGAAATCGCACAAATTTTGACGTTTCAAATCAATTTACGTTTTGACACATCATGGCTTACTAATAAAATAATACAGTTTGTAGACATGTAGGTAAATGGTTTCAAAAACAATGTTGGGGATTTCCGCGTGTTGCTAATAGAAATAGATGATGCTTTGAAAAGAACTTACTAATGTAGTTTTTGAGTGTTTATTAAAATACCTTTTCGGCATTTGAGTGCTTCCTAGAAAACTTAGAGAGACAATACTTGTCTTTTGGTTACTACAATTTTGACATTTTAAATTGTTAGTAAAAAGCCACTAATGTCATTTCTTGCAAACAATTGACTGTCCTCATTATTCACTGCAATCAGTGAATAATGAAATCATTATTCACTGCAGAGAATAATGGATAGCATTATCCTTAAGGAAACACATACATATTGAGTACATTATTTAATAGTCGTGGACAAATACCTTTACCGATTTTTTTGTGTGTGAATATTAGTCAAAGTTACGCGTCTTCGATGAGTGCTGTAAACATTCTTTACGCGAAGATATTCAGTCAGCGTATTGCTATACACAGATGTCATAAGTTGTATAGTGCATTTCATATTTATAAGGCACATAAAAGAAGTCAAAGCTGCCAACCGCACTAAAATAAGGGGAGACCGGGCCATGCTCTATTTACCTACACTTTATTAATTAAATAATAAATATAATTACTTAATAAATAAAACATAATTAATCTTTTAATTAAGATTTCTAACCCTTGTGATATAGTTACTTAAATCACCCCTAACTGGAACGTCATACCCAGGGAACAGATAAACAGAACCGTACTTCGAATTTAGCGTTAGCGTCACGAAGGACGGGCGGTGCGTGCACTAATGCGTAAGATATTCCTATTTTGGCAGTAATTGTATCGACTTTGATATTTTGATGGCCAGTTTCTATGGTCTTCTGTGTGCACTAAACAAATGGAGACAAATATGCAGATTTGGCAAAATTACGCTACAAATTGGTAGTTGGTCGTTAAGAATAGATTCTGGCACCGGAGGCCTGCATGGCATGATTCAGCGGTAACAAGGACGGTTATTAACCAACTCAAGGAATGTCCGCAAATATTTGGTGTGAAGATTTCAGTCGCTTCCAGTAGCTGTTCATTATTAATGTTCCTACCTCAATTTTTTATCATTTGTTTATAATTTTCGACATAAATAAACAAATGGTTGAGGAAAGACCGATGTTTTTTTTTAAGAAAAAGGTATTTTTCGCCATGAAGGAAAGGGGTGAGGCAAAAAGTTTTTTCGCCATCGGATGCGGAATTTTTTTCTCTTTGATTTGAGTCCAGCCATATTGCGATTGGATGATTAGAAGGGGAAGGAGGGGAGTGCAAAATTTTTAGCACATAGAAGGGAAAGGGTTGGAGTTTGCAGCCCCTTCAATGCGGTGCAAACATGTTGAAGTATTCTATAATTTTACAGGGTGATTAAAAAAATATAGCCAATCAAATATTAATTATTATAAAAAAAAATTGAGAAACAAAAGATATTTGCTTGTTATCAAGTTTATATAAAGTACTTATAGAGATACAGCTCCCGTCAAGATTTGAAAATTGTATCTTCAATACAACGGAAATTATTGCAACAAAATGTTTTTTTCGAAGATGATATACTTCCTCTGGGATGCATTTTTGGATTAAGATAAGTTCGGTTATATGGGCCCAATATGAAGTCAGGAATCACAGGTTTCCGTCCGGGAACTCAATTCTGGGACACCCTGTATATAAATAACTTTCTGGCTAATACAGTATGTCTCTCTTTTCATGGCATCCATATCACAGATCCTAGCTCCCTTATTAACAACGCGATGTTTTACAAATTTGGGCAGAAGAAACTTATTCATCAGGAGATTGTTTCACGGTAAAATATTTAAAAATCCACCAGTGGCGTTCGTCCTTATGAAGAAAAATGGACCTAATTTTCCAGTCCAAACCAATTTTATTTATTTGATTTAGGGCCGTTCATAAAATACGTTCGAAAATAAGGGGGAGGGAGGAGTATTGTTTAGCGTGACATAACAAGGGGGAGGCGGGGAGGTCTAAGGAAATATGACGTTCATCAATTTTATTTTAACTTTTTTCTTAAGGTGGCCATCCGATAGGGAAATATTTAGTATTTTTGGCCATAACTTTTTTTTCTTAGTAGGTGTATTTAAAAAACTATAAGACTACCTAAGTTGAACCTTAGCAAGACCATTACTATGAATTTTCACTCAATAATTTCAGTGGTTTGCAAAATAGTTTAATTTAAAACTGCGAGATAGGAAGATTAATATAATTTTTAAATTTAAATATAACTGTTTTGCAAACCACTGAAATTATTGAGTGAAAATTCTCAGTAATAGTCTTGTTAAGGTTCTACTTAGGTAGTCATATAGTTTTTTTAAATATACGTACTAAGAAAAAAAAGTAATGACCAAAAATAGTAAATATTTCCCTATCGGATGTCTCTTTCTAGGGAACGGCCACCTTAATATGGCGTCGAAAACAGCGTTTATCGCGATCGATGACTCTGTAGATCCAACAGACCGGGAGCCAGCGACAGATTTTCATGACCAAGTCCCTCTCAAGTGGTAATTAGTGGAATGCATGAGAGAGTTGTATTATGAAGCCTCGCGAACGTCAGCTGCGGTTCCGTGGGAGGGATGAGCGGCGGTAGCCTCCCACGCACGGAGAAAAAATTATGTTTTTAGTCATTTCCTCCTAACTAAAAATTTGTGAAACTATAGCTAATCCAATATCTTGAAGAAAAAAAATTGAGCTGACTATAACATGGTGTTATACGTCAGCTGGTCGCTTGAACATGAAAAAAAAATACATTCAATGATTTTCTCTCAACTAAAAATTTACCTGATGATAGCTTATATGCTACTGTGAATGAATATAAATGTCAGCTGGCTGTACCTCGGTGGAAAGATCGTCAGCTGATATCTTGAAAGTTGTAACGCAGAAGCTACGCGGGAGCATAATTAAGTAGGGAGTTGGTTTCTAAGGAAATATGAATTTTTCTCCTGATTGCATTTCCATCGAAGTCCAACAATTTTTTACGGTTCTGGTTGGTTTTTTGCACCGAAAATTTATGGTTAGTGGTATACTCTCTCACAATTTTGTAAACACTGCTGCCACACACTCCTGTCATATTTGCTACTTTTTTTACAATTTAATTTTTGAGTAATATAGGATTTTCTTGAATCTCATACTTATTCGGGCTTAAAATCATTTCCTTGGTCTTTACGTCGAAATGCGACATTTTCGGCCTTTTTTAAGAGGAGAGAAACAAATTTCAGTGGGCTCATCAGCTGTATCCGTGCTACTAGACATTTTTAGCTGTCCTTGATATATTTGATACGCCGATGCCGAGAGGCAAACACTTATTTAATATACTCTGAAAGCATATAAATAAAAAACAATAATCATATCACAAAGAGCGATTTTTACAGATGCAATTTAAACAATGAAATGAAAAGTAAACAGATACAACAACGATGTACTTCCAACTGAGTCTGAGTACGCACCTGTACCGAAACCGCGATGAATGTTATATGTTATCACCAGTTTGTGGCCATTTGACCAATAGCATTACAGAATCTAGCACGCGAAGAGGCGATCACAATAGAATACGTAGTCAGTCGTATAGAGTGTTCAAGAAGAATTAGCATAGTGACCGTTAAACACAAAATAAAAATGTCTAATGTAACGCGTCTTTTGCAAAAACAAGTTCTCAATTAAAATCATTGAATGTATAAAAAAAAATTTTATGTTCAAGCGACCAGCTGACGTATAATACACCATGTTATAGTCAGCTGACTTTTTTTTTCTTCAAGATATTGGATAAGCTATAGCTTCACAAATTTTTAGTCAGAAGGTAATGAGTAAAAATTTTTTTTTTCTTCGTGCGTGGGAGGCTACCGCCGCTTATCCCACCCACGGAACCGCAGCTGACGTTCACGAGGCTTTATGATACAACTCCCTGATGCTTCTCACTAATTATCGTTCGAGAAGAAATAATTGACCAAATTTTCACCTGGCTCCCGGACTACAATATCAAAGAAAATAGCGCTTTATTCCACGTACTCTTCGTTGCCGAAACAATAACAACTGAATGTAAACTGACTCGAGACACTTCGGACCGATAATAAAAAACAAGTGGCATTTGTACTAATGTTTTTATATTATGCATGATGCCCTTTATAAATTAATTTTATTCGTTACTTAGCTCTCAGTAAATGCAGAGGCTGTTTTCGTTTTACGAAATAAAGAATATTTTAAATTATTCATCTGTATGCTATTTTTAATCACAAGAAATCGTTTATGGGGGGGGGGGGGGGGGGGGGTTTGCTTTTGTGACGTAAGAGTGACTTGGCGTGGCGGAAGGGGAGGGAGGGGTCCAAAAAGGTGAAATTCTGAGTGACGTATTTTATGGACGGCCCCTTAGACTGTTGAGTAAACTGACTGACGTCACGTGATTAATTATAAATGGAAATTTTTATTTTCTTATTATGTGAATACCAAGTACACTATCTTATTGAAATTCGCTATTACTCAGTTTTTGATAACAACGAATAAGATTATGAGATTGTTTTACAGTTAATACTTTGCCTAATATATTTTTTTGAAAAATTAGGTTCATTCTTCTTCATAAGGACGAACGCCATTGGTGAATTTTTAAATATTTTATCGTGACACAATCTTCTGATGGGTAAGTACCTTTTACCCATTTTTTTTAAAATCGCATTGTTATTAAGGGCGCTGTGGTCATGAAAAGTCATGAAAAGCGAGACATACTGTAATTAAATTAATGGGGTCACGGTATTTTTAAAAATTTGTAAATAGGTAAGCAAAAAATGGCATCATTAAACCTTACGGATGGTAGTACAGGCAATGAAGGCAAAATTTTGTAAAAACCTCGCAAAAATTACTAAAAGAATCATCTCCAGAATTTAAGTAGAATGGAATGATGCATTTTTTGCACTTCCAACGTCCGGGAAAATTCAAAATAATTTGATTTTCACTATTTTTGCTCTAGCGGCTAAAATAATGAAAATACAGAAAACAGGTTTTAACAAAATTTGTAGCTCGTCTCTTTCTCTACAAAAAACGTATTTACAAATTTTTGCCTTACTTAAGTCGTTTAAGAGATAAATGTAGTTTTCCAGTTATAGTTTTGAGCCGCTCCGAAATGCGCGGAAAATGAGAATTCTCTGGGAGTTTCGTACGACCGGACACATCGATAATTCTTACTCTTCAGAGCCGCTAAAAAAATGAAAACAACATAAAATGTAGAGAAAAGTCGCAGCTCTAATCTAGAACTAATCACAAAATTCATACAAATTCTTATCAGAGAAAGAAGTGTTAGAAGATGGCTTAGTAAATTTTATACAGTTGATTTATTCATATCTTTAAATTTTATGCATCCTCCCTATTTCTCCCGTAACAATCGGTGCTTTTTCACTACATGGATTCGATTCTACGCACTTTAATCTATATTATGTGAAGATTTCATTGAAGAATGTTAGAAAACAAATAGGTTGTACTGTATAATTGTGCATTTCCTGAACGTGTATGAATAATGTAGACAAATTCAAAAAGTACTGCACGCATTTAAAAAAACTCTAAAGTCATTCGAAAGAATATGTTTTATTGTACTTATAATCCAAAAATTAAGACTGTGCTATTATTATTAATTAAGATTTAGCGAATTGAACTCCAAAATTTGGAGGTGATTGATCGATGAGAAATATACCCCCTACTTTGATTGCAAGACATATTTTTCCAACAAAAGTAATTGCAATAAAATATTAATTGGATTAATATATCATTATATAACGATATATAAGCAAAATGAATGATCATTCTGACCACTCCCGGCAAAGATATGAATAAATCTGTGGATCAACTGTACAAAGTTTATTAAGCCATCTTCTGACACTTTTCCTCTAAGATAAAATTCTTTATAAATTTTGTGATTAGTTCCACATTAAATCTGAGACTTTTCTCTACATTTTATGTTATTTTAATTTTTTAGGGGCTCTGAATAGTAAGAATTATCGATCGATAAGCCCGGTCGTACGAAACTCCCGAAGAATTCTCAATTTTCGCGCATTTCGAAGTGGTTTAAAACAATAAGTGGAAAACTCGATTTATCTTAAGTAAGACAAAAATGCGTAAAGACCTTTTTTGTACAGAAAGAGCTACAACTTTTGTTGGGAATTCCTTTCTCTATTTTCATTATTTTGGCCGCTAGAGCAAAAAGAACGAAAATCAAAGAGTTTTTCCAAATTTTTTAAAATTTTCCCGGAACTTGGAAGTGCAAAGAATGCATGATCTCATTCTCCAGGTTATTACCTACTTAAATTCCAGAGATAGTCCTTTTATTAATTTTTGTTACCCCAAATGGCTAATTTACCTGTACTATAGGTAGAATAATTGTTTACAATGCGAAACGTGTGATAACCTTGCATTTATTTCTAGCACTAGCAATTAAAATGTTTAGATAATTATAGAAATTATTTAAATCCCATTTACAGAATTTGCAAAAAATAACGCAAATTAGTTGCGCAATACTGACGACTGGTCACTTGTTGACCCTAATAAATTTTTGGGCTTAGCCATAGAAGAGGTTAATTAATCCCGTTAATTTACGCATTAATAGATACAAGAAAATATTCGATGCATAAATTTTTTAAATTGACCGACTTAATAGGTCAACCAAAATGAATTAAATAAACTGCATGTAACCTTAACTCTTCTTTATTTAATTCAAAGTTTCAATGTTTAGACTTCTAGCCTAAACGTAAAAGTATTTCACTATTTATAGATGTATTAATGGTACTAGAACCAGGTGTTTTTTTGAAAACTTCTTACATGAATTTTGTGAGTTGGTTATTCTATGGAATATAATTTACGACAAAATGTCCCATCAGTTTGGCCATATAGACCAGGCGAATAAGTAAGTAAAACATACATTAAAATTTCCTCTTGAATAAACTAGTAGTCCAATAGGTAATTATAAAGATTTTCATTACAAAAAATGTTATCTGAGATTTTCCTTCAGTAACTGTTAGTGGAGAGATTATACATCACAAAACCACAAAATCAGTTCTGGGGGTACCGCGCAACCACCCCCCCCCCCCCCCAAAAAAAAACAACCCTTCGTTGAAAAAAGCCTTATTTTACTCATAACTGGTTAACCGTTGCAGATATGAAAAAACTGCTCATCATAAAAAAGAAAGCTTGACCAATCGCTTAAAAAAAGTCCTCTTCTAATTTTCTTGTATATTTTAGAGAAAATCGATATTGAAAAAAATTGCAAAATTTGTATTTTTAATGCGCACGAATTTTCGTTTATTTGAAATTTTTGCAGAATAGAAATACATAAACAACGAACTGTCATGGTTGACGGCCAAAAGTTTTTGAGAACGGAAGTAAATTTTCTTCCGAAACGTTAACTGCCTATAGCTTTCATTTTCATTTTTTAGTTTATAACTTTGTTCTAGTTTATATATTTTTAGGTGTGACACTTTTTAAAACAATCAAGTATTCAAGAACCAACCTCTGTCTGATCCGTTTGGCGCAGAGGTTTTTTCACTAAAATTTTTAAATCTTTTTCAGTGGCAAAATACCCAACAAAAAGTAAAAAAGTCTGAATAAGCTACAAATAAATAATTATAGACAACTAAATTCAAATTTTCATGTGATTATAATAAAATTCACAGATCTCGCAATTCTTGCAACCATCGGGACATTGGAAATGATAACACCATACATAAAACATAAACTTTTTCCGGAAACAGCTACAATCCACTCTCCCACCCTTAAATGAAAACTGGTAACTTGACCCCCCGCTGTGATATATGCAACCCATATTACATTTGCATATATCAGCCGTTGCATATACGATAGTCTCACTCGACCGCGACACCGCTCTGTCTTTTGACCTTGAACGAAAATTGGTTACTCGACTCCCATATACAAACATAAACATTTCCAACGGTAAAATTGTGGCTTTCGTGCCCCTTGAAGTGAGGCACCCCCCAAAATTTCTCGGTTGCCAAATCAACTCAAATAATATCAATTTTCTTGTTACTTCTTGTGAATATAGGTACAGCTTATCAGCCAGTGTGCAAAATCAAGTTTTTTGAATACCTGCTAACAATGGTGGTATACTGAGGAATATTTGGAATTTTGAACCGAACGAATACATGCTAACAACTGCGGTATACAATAGTCTGTATAATTCTGAGTTGATAAAGAAAAAGTTACACTTTTTTGCTGGTACAGGAAAAGGCGCGACAAATTAAACGCAGTTGCTTTAATGTATAATAAGTATATCTCCAAAGTTTGAAATTGATTTGTCTAATAGTTTTCCCAATAAAGATTTCAAAAAAACGCGATTTATCAGCTCGTTTAATTTGAATTTACCTGATTGAATTTACCTTTGGTGGATAACATGACCTTTATTAATATCGAATCACGTGCAAAAATTAGTCACTGTAGTTCAAGTGGTTCCTGAGATATTAAGTAAATAAAATATCAATTTTGGGTGCCCCCTTCAGAGCACCGCAGCGCCCTTAGGAGGGATTTCAGGACCAATGTTTAGTTGAACTTTTTTTCGTATTTTTTTATGAAGAATCACTCCTAGAAATTAATTACCGCGTATCTGTGAAAACACTCTGTATATACAGAATAAAATCCAGACAATATTTGTAATAGTCTTCTAATTCACAAGTTCAAAAAGGTGTTAATTCTTGAAATAGCTCCTAAAAATATGAGCGATAGCTCATTGGTCTAGAAAAATGTGTTAAAATGTTTTATTAGCACATAAAAAATTGCAAAAGTTATAAACAAATTAAGACGGAAAAAAAGGCATTTAGTTTTTCGCTTATAACTCAAAAATTATAAGCGATAACGGAAATTGGAAAAAAGATTCTTAAAGAGGAGGAAATTTCCAATAAAATAGTCCCAACTCCCGGAACTTAATCTCCATTATTTATCATATTTTTTTCACGCTGAAAATAGGGTTCCGCGCGACTGCTGCAGGATGCGAGTGCCGCCTTAAAAGAGAGTACATCACATAAAATCATTTCTTTATACCTACTATTAAATATCAATTACAAAATTTGAAAAAATGATGGTGTATTCGTAACACTTCAAAAAATAAGGTCCCGTTGGAAAAAAATGTTAAAGTTTATTTTTCAACAAGTGAGACCATTGTTAGCTAACGAAATTTTATGGGACCTCCGTTATCATTGGAGACAATTTTTTTTTTAAATAATTGGCCTATAAAATTTTCGCTTCTTGGAGCCCTTCTTATAGATATACTTAACAAGATCACATTATAAAAGTTTTTAAAAATTGTTTATTTTGTTTATTATAATGTTTCAAGTAAACAGAAAATTAAAAACCAAAGTAAAGTTGTAAAAAAATTTTTCTTTCAAATTCGTTATCATATTATTATTTTTACATTGAAGAAAGGCATTCATTAACGTTAAAAAAACATTTTTACGCCAATTGTTTATAAGTTATTTATAAACAAATTGACAATTTTTTTATTTAAAACTTTTTTTTACAATTTTGCTGTCTTGAGAATATTGTGATTTTTAAATAAAAATGTATTTCTTAAAAACATTATCTTATTGTTTATAATCGTTTTCTTTAATTATCCATCATTTGAATAATTAGTTAAGACATTATTTTTTCCTTAAAAATCGTAATTGGCAAGCCTCAATAAAGTAACAAAAATATTTTTTTTATCAACTATTTCATTGTTTATTAATTTAACAATTTGCGAGACAATTTGTTATAAACAAATTCTGACAATTCTAATATTTTTTTTCTAAATCTTAAAAAAATTACAAAAACAGCCATATGCAACAACATATTGAAAAAAAATTGTTTGTATTTTTTATAGCGTTTTTCAATGTTACACGATACAGCTGAAACGGGCACTTGATTTGACAACTAAAACACTGATATAACTTTTAAACTATTAGAGATATCACAATAGACATTCAAGTCGTTTTTATAGAGGATTAATTAATCTCAAAATGAGTTGACTTCCAAGTTTGTAACTATTATCAGTTATTATGCGCATTTGTTTATAAAAATTAAATATATTTTCTATTTATTTTTAAATAAACAATTGCAACTTTCAGATATTTTATCAAATTGCCTTGAAGGTCCATTACCGTATCTGCATTATTTGATAAGCTAGAAGTCATAAAAGATTCAAAAACGTCGAAAACACATTTAATTTTTATAAACAAAGGCGTATAATACCATTAATACCTGATTAATAATAGTTACAAACTTGGAAGTCAACTCATTCCAAGATTAATTAATCCTCTATAAAAACGATCTGAATGTCTATTGTGATATCTCTAATAGTTTACAAGTTATATCAGTGTTTTAGTTGACAAATCAAGTGCCCGTTTCAGCTGTATCGTGTAATATTGAAAAACGCTATAAAAAATACAAACAATTTTTTTTTCAATATGTTGTTGCATATGGCTGTTTTTATGATTTTCTTAAGATTTAGAAAAAAATATTAGAATTGTCAGAATTTGTTTATAACAAATTGTTAAGTTAATAAACAATGAAATTGTTGATAAAAACATTTTTTCTTTTTGTTACTTTATTGAGGCTTGCCAATTATGATTTTTAGAGAAAAAATAATTTCTTAACTAATTATTCAAATGATGGATAATTAAAAGAAAACGATTACAAACAATAAGATAATGTTTTTAAGAAAAACATTTTTATTTAAAAATCATAATATTCTCAAGATAACAAAATTGTAAAAAAAAGTTTTAAATATAAAACTAGTCAATTTGATTATAAACAACTTATAAACAATTGGCGTAAATTTTTTTTTTTATGTTAATGAATGTCTTTCTTCAATGTAAAAATAGTAATATAACGAATTTGAAAAAAAAAAAAATACAACTTTACTTTGGTTTTTAATTTTCTATTTATTTTAAAAAATTATAATAAACAAAATTAACAATTTTGAAAAACTTTTATAATGTGATTTTGTTAAGTACATCTATAAGAAGGGCTCCAAGAAGCGAAAATTTTAAAGGAAAATTATTTAAAAAAAAAAATGTCTCCAATGATAACGGAGGTCCTATAAAATTTCGTTAGTTAACGATGGCCTCACTTGTTGAAAAATGAACTTTAACATTTTTTTCCAAAGGGACCTTAGTTTTTGAAGTATTACGAATACACCATAATTTTTTCAAATTTTTTAATTAATATTTAATAGTATAAAGAAATGATTTTGTGTGCTAATAAAACATTTTAGTGCATTTTTCTAGAGGTCATTCCGAATCCAATGAGCTATCTCTCATATTTTTAGAAGCTATTTCAAGAATTAACACCTTTTCGAACTTGTGAATTAGACTATAACAAATATACATCGCTGTAGTTTTACATAATCATATCTACTTTTTTAATTTCCATGTTTTTTACACCCTTTCGACTGAAACTGTTTTAAAAATGTTGCTCTGTTTTAAACCGATTTGAGGGTCAAAAATTATGTACCTATATCTTGTGTTCTAGAGCCGGTACTACTGAAATTGAACGTATGTAAAATCTCACCTACCTTTTACAGCATTTTAATGTTTACAAAAATCCATGAGATCCTAGTTTATCAATCATATTAAGCACAGTGTACCTAACAGTCTGAGCACCAACACATTCTGAGCAAATTTAAACAATCAACAACTATTTTCACTGTCAAACTTAACATTTTATTCGCGATAACCGATAACGCCTACACAAATACATCTCCCTAATCAAGTGTGTCTCAATTTATCTATTCACGTCTCAATAAGTCACTATAGATAAATCAGGTACGCGCACAATAAAATAACTGCGAATTCTGTAGAAAGTCAACGCGATGAAAAATCAAGGCAGGCCATGGATGCGATGTACACAAAACGCACACAGCTCGTTTGTTGAAATTCGTACAAAGATGAAGTAGGTAAGTGGAAAGCTATCAATGCGATAAATCAAGTTGGCGGCCGTGTATTTTGAGGCAGACACTTTAGTATTTACGAATGCTGAAAATAAAAGATTGTCTTTGGTGCAAGTTTTGATTTGGCAACTACGCGGCGTAACACTGCTGTAGAGATGTGTCATTCGTTCATTTTACAAGGATTAGATCGATCAATGATTGATAACCAAAAAGATCGAATCTTTAGTATCTATCATTCGATCGTTCTAGCCCAGTCGTTAACTAAACAATATTGAAATTGAAAATGATTGAATGCGCAGTATTGTGCGCCTTTACCCTTAATTCACTCTCTGACTGATTAGATTTCATCATTCTATCATTCATTATACAATTCAATCAGGTACTCAACTCGAATTCATTAGTAGAGTAGAATTTTGAGTTGTAGAGTTTGGCTCGCCGTGCAAGTCTGCATGACAATTATTGTTTATTTTGTTGTCGCTGAATGCTGAATCCACCATTCCTTTTACTTTATTATGTCTATCAATTATGTAGGTATATACTATAACTCACGAAGAATATAATATACCTATTATAGACTTGTTAATGTTATTTTCTTAAGTATCACAAATATTTTGGAACTGACGTTCGGCGATTTGTTCATTGAAAGTGGCATGTTTTTTTTGCTAGTAGAGAAATCACTGTGACCGTATTCCGTTCAAATTATAATGTCATAGTAAATTATTAATTACATATGCACTTATGATGGTACTCAATACATTATATACCTCATTTAGAAATATTAGCCGCATTTTGGATTAACGAACTTTTTTTGAGTGAAGTGAATTACAATTGACCCAATAATTTATTTCGTGAATTAACAAATTTTAGTTTTTTTGTTCACTGCGTAGGAATCGTGTATCTTACAAATATGATTAGGATTTGTAGGTATTATACATGTTTGATTTACATTCATTAAAATCTGTATTTATTGCTCACTTATTTTACTTTTACTTCTATTATGTGCTAAAATTAAAATGAAACGGTAACGTCGGCAACCAGTTCAACAAACGCAGACGTTGTCCCATTCGGTTGTTAGTCTAGTTGGTTCGATCTTCGGTGGTCGTTCACAATCACTATTCTCATTCAGTCAATACTCTAAATGAACCAGTCATTCTATCATTCACCTAGGCGAGACGAAAGCAGACGATGTTAAAATCCGCGATTGACCGAATCGTTCGCCGCAAAAAGATTCTATCATTCAATACTTTCAAGTGATCGAATCCCAAAGATCGAATCATTCACGAATGACACATCTCTACACTGCTGCATTTGTGATTTGTGTTTGTGTACCTATTATGAATATTATGATTTATCAAATAATTAATAAATCGGAACGGTATAAACATGGGAAATTACTTGAGTGGAGGGCCTATGTGCTTCATTTGGATTTGAAGTGTGTATTAATTTGCTTATTAGTGCTAGTGTTGCGTATTATTTTAATGGACAAGATCATATGTATTGAGTGTGAAATCAAAGTGATTAGGTGGTTGTGAACTTTTGTTCTGGGCAGCCTACCTGAATTTGTGGGAATGGTCTGCATTATGTGTTAAAGTGGCAGGGTGAGTACTCATTATTAACTGTTAGGTAATTCATAAAATCTATCTATGTAGCTTTTAACCACGAATGTTTAACAGAACGCCAAAATAATGTGGTTATGATCGCCAAATATTTACAAATAAGTTTCAGCAACGTTTTTTTTCAGTTCAATTCATTAATATTTAAGGTGTTACAATTTTACAATAATATGACGTCATATTTATATAAAAGACTAATTTTCTCCCTAGGATTTGCCTAAACTATAAAAGCTTGTTTGCAGTATCACAGAGGAAAAAGTACCTAACATTTTAATGAATATTTGAGGGTATTGAGGATCATTAGAAATATTCAAAAATATTAGGCATATTCAACTTTATGTAGGTATTTTTTTTATGAAAACGGTGGTTTCTAAGAACAGAAAAAAAATGTAAATTTTCAATATAGTAGCATACTAAGAGTTCTTCTTATACTAGAACTTAGAGGATTTTAGGTACCTAGGTATATCTATTTAGGCCATTAATAAACACTGAACAGATTGGGCCGTTACTTGATGAAAATCCATGATAATAATAGAGCAGTAGCAGTGACGTCACAGTATTGCCAACTGTCAGTTGCCTGGGTGGTAAATTCAGAAATTTGACATTTGAGTTGGGGTCAATTTTTGTTCAATATAAATTAAAGTGGAGGATTTCTTAACATCAGATAGATGTAGTGATGTTTATAAATATATATTTTTTAAATCTACTGTGAGAGAAAATTCTATATATACTTTATTAGTGTTGTTTTTACCAGTGTAAAGTTTGGTGTCAACAACGTTGACATCTTTGTGAACCCATAAATTAGTGAAAATAAAGGCTATATTGGATTTTTTACATTTTTTGTACATATATAATATCAAGACATATTTTAGTAAATGTTTAATTAATATACGCTCAGTTACAGCTAGGCAGTGACATAGGTTAGGTAGTATTATTACACTAGGTTAAAAGTTGTCAAAATACTCATTGATTTACGCCATCAATCATATATTAATGGTTTTATAAACCTATTGTAAAATCTACGTTTTTTGACGATTTAAAATATTTCCCTTCAACTTTTTATTGATTTATATCTTACTTTTGTTATGCTCAAAAGTTTGTAACGAGTTTAAGTGTTTGTCACATTAATAACAACAATCAGAGGTTTGTATTATGAAATGCAGGAGTAATAGTAAATCTAATAAAAAGATAGGACTGTGAGATCATTTCAGTTTCCATTTAATTTAAATTGCGAGCAAATATGCTACATAATACTCTCCGAATACTTTATATAGCTATATACCTAGTTTGGTATCTGTTCTGATTTTTACAATTATAATTACAGAGGTTTAAAATATTGATAATGTACACAAATAAAATACCAGTGAAGGTAAGTGAGCTAAAACACAACAGAATTTAAAAATAACACACTTTTAACAGCATCGTCTACCATCATTGAATGTTTCAAATTATACATATTATACATAATTATAAGGGTAAGTATAAATAATAATAGTCTTATAGTTTAGATATAAATTTTATTTACAAGAAGGGTCACAATGGTTCATTAATTCAATGCTATATTATATTTTTGAAAAATCATCCAACGATATAGTTTCAATCTATCACTTTTAAATCATATAAGTTGGCTCCATTAATACATTTCAACTTAGAAATGTAATGAGGGGACTCCTAAAATGTAGAATATAAATAAAATTATAATAAATTCACTTACCATATCGAAAATTAATAACTTTTGACAGGTACCCAAGATAACACGCCGGTTGAAAAACACAAATAAAACACTAAATTAAAGTCAGATCAATAAATCGCGAAATGTATAATAGACGAAAAACACCCAAAATTGATGTGACACGAAAAAAACGTTTAAAAAGGCACTACAAACTCTTTAAAAACTCGAATTAGTCAGAGCACAAATGCAAAACTAGGTTATTACCACCCAGGCAACTTTGGCGGCCATGTTGTGACGTCAGCTGCTACTGCTCTATTTCGATCTAATCCTAATCTTAATTGCTAAGCGGAAAAGTACAATATAATTTTAATTACTAAATGGAAAGGTATATATATATATATTTCTAGGTAATTTATTGAATCTAGTTTTAATAGTCCTAAGTAAATAAATTTAGTAAGGGAGATGAGTTTGTTTCAATTTGGTCATTTAATAAAATATCAGACGACTTTAGTTTATTTATTTCTAGAGATTCTAGTAAATCGAGTTTTAACCCTTTTTTCTCGGTATGTAAAATTTTCTTCGTTGAACACGTGACCTACTTCTATTAGGTAGTTAGCATAAGTTGAGTTTTTTTTACTGATGTAACTTCTTTTATGGTCTTATAACCGTTTACCAAACTTTCTTCCGGTTTGTCCAATATATACCTTAGGACAAGCACCACAAGTCAACTTATAGACGCCTGATTTATTTTCTGATGAAATTTTGTCTTTCGCATTTTTTAAATGTTTTCCTATTGTGTTATTAGTTTTGAGAGGCTACATTAATATTACGTTTTTTTTAAAAAAGCGGACATTTTTTCTAATGGGTAGCCGATGTAAGTGTGAACTTTGAAACTGTTATTTTGATCTTTTATTGTCGGATATACTTCTTTAATGGCTTTATTGAAAGATATTTTCACAATGATATTGTCTATTACTTCGGCGTTGTAACCATTGTTGAATGCGATATATTTTATTATTTGTAGTTTTATGATATAATTTTCTTCTGATAAGGGGACAGTCAAAAGCCTCTGTATCATGCTGTTGTATCCTGCTATTTTGTGTTGGCGAGGATGTGCTGAGGTGTTGTGTATTATTATGTCGGTCAACCATCCCACACTGACGTAACAATACACAACACCTTCCAGTAAAAGTGTCATTTAAAAACTGACGTACTGCTATCCCAAAATTAGGTGGGGCCCCCGTCTTGTTGAAACCAGACGTTTTCAGCAAGAATATTTTCACTACCTCTGTCTGACGCGGATCTGAATGAAGAGCTACACATAATCGAGGACATCGGAGTTAAAAATAATTTTGGTAAAGATGTCATTAGAAAGTTAATTAACAAAATCCGGAAAAAATTCACTTTTCAATTAATATATCCAAAAATAAAAGAAACCACAAAATTTACTGACACAGCAATTACCTACTGTGGCCATTTATCCGAAAAAATAGCTAATGTTCTCTCTAAACACAATATAAAAATAGCTTTTAAATCACAGAGTAAATTATCAAACATATTATTCAATGCAAAAGACCCAACACGTAAATTTAACAAATCTGGAGTTTATAAGTTAAAATGTACAGAGTGTAATAATATCTATATAGGGCAAATCGATAGAAATTTCAAAATACGGTATCAAGAACATCTTAGATCATACAGGTTACAGAAAACTGATTCATCTTTCGCGAACCACTGCCTCGAAAACAACCATAGTTTTCCAGAATGAGACGACATTGAAATTTTACATTTCTCAACAAAAGGCTTTAAATTAAACATTTTAGAATCTCTGGAAATTCATAAACACAATAATATTGTTATGAATTACACCCCCTTGGAACTGGAGATGATACGCCTATGCCTACTAATTGTGACTGGGAGCTGTCAGAATGAAATGGACTTTTTCTGGAATGTTGTTGGAGAAGAGAGAAGTTTTATTAAGAAGGCAGTTAATAAAAGTGAACAAGTTGAAAAGTGAAAAGTGAGGTTAAATATTAGTAAACAAGTATTGTAGTCAGTAAATTGTTAAATAAAGTGTTAGTGGTGATTATCTCTTGTTGAAATTATTTAGAACCCACAGATTCACACAGGGTGTTTCCTAAAAGGTGGAAAATACGTAACAATATCAAGGATTATAATTTGTTAAATGATCAATTAGATCTGATATATTTACCTTTATTTACAGCCGGCAGACCCATAATTGAAAATTCATAATTAAGTTTATTATTGTCATCTACCTGCCTAAGCCCTTATTTTTACCTATCTATCCAACCAAAATTGTCTATATATATAACATTTCTGTATAATTGTAAATCAGTCATTTTTGATTCACTGCTTGACAATGGCTTTGTAAGTCGAAACTGCAGGCGCAATTTTTATAAATACATAGTGGTAGAAAACATTGTAGTGTGTTTTATTTAGTTATTTGTGCAAAATTATTAACTACCACAGAGTAACGGCTCCTTCAATCAATTTTTTTTTACCTATGAGACATTGAATACACGACTGATCCAACAGCAGCAGGATGTGTCACAGTTTGTAAAATATTATTTTTTATTTTTACATATATGGTTCCCTTTTAAATAATAAAGTGTTTTTCTACTATTCATTATTCATTTTCATTCAGGTAAGGAGACTTGGAATAAAGTAAACAAGCTTAATGTTAGGTTAGGATGAAGCCAACAAAACTGTTCTTTTATTGCTGAACTGGTGTGTTTATCAGTTGATGACGTTATTCCACCACATTCTAACACAGATGGTTTCAACCACTAAAAAATGTTGAAATAAACAGAACGCCCTATATGACAAATTTACTGATTGGGCTTTTTTACCGAATTCTTTGGTAAAATTAATTAATGTATTGGACATTTTTAAGTGTCATAGGTTGCTCGCTCAAATCAAATTAAAACACAGGTTTATAGTAACATTTATTTAATAAAATTACATCTTCTTTGACACAATCACATATTTGATAACCTACAATTTTGACAAAAAAACAAATTTCCTAAAATAATACATTTAGTGTTTAGACCTATAAATGTAATAAGAGACCACACAGGGCCGACTCTCACATTAATTTGACTAGATTTTATTTAAAAAATATATACACCTAATGAACAATTATAGTAATAATAATATTGTAATAAAATAATGACTATTTCGGAGCAAACAATCTACGTTAATACTGATTGGTTTTATTTGGTTAAGGATATGTAGATCTTTTATAAAACGATTGTATTTTTTTACCCTGTGATAGTATAGAGTAAAATATAGGTAACGATTTTAAAATTGAACGACGCATATGCGTTGTATGTAAAAATAGGAGGATCATAAATGATGTCCACAAGAGCAAGTTTCTTTTGGATATATTTATGTAATTATGTGGTGATTCTTATTTTGTTAAACAATAATTCCACCAAAATATTGGTATCATTAGTTTTCATAAAATATATTTATACAATTTTGAACAGTTATAAATTCCACGGTCACTGGGGAAATCCACCAATAATATATTAGACTAGTCCTAGCATAACATTTGAATAATTCTTGAAAGCTAAAACTAAATCAATAGGTAGCATCATGGATGTAAAATTGGTGTAAATAGGCAAAAGTTGTCAGAAAATCCACCAAACAAACGTTTCTTCACAGCAAAATAAATGAGATATTATGTAGTAGGCCAATCAGTGTGCGAAATAGACTACATTAAGTCTTAAAATAGTTAAAGAACAGATGTAACCAATGAGAATCGGCGAGAATCATCCTCAGAAGATTTCAACCATACACATCTGCTGTGGAAATGAATAACTAACGTAATAGTGGCAAAAAATCCACAGATTGTCGAAGTTTTCCGATTAAATATCCGGGAAACTATGCACCATACGACTAAAAGTTATAAGTTCCATTTTGTAGATCACAGACAAAAATATCTTTCAGAATCATTACGATAAAAATTGTTTTAATACTATCATAGGCAGCAGATTGATGCCATTTTGTCATCGTATTTTGGTCCGATTATACGTTATATTTCACTCCATATTTATACGGCACATAAAAAACTCAGAGCTACTGGCTGGGCTAGTATAAGGGGAGATCCTTTATTTTTCGACATTATATTAAATAATAATAATAGTGTCTTTTATTCAGATTGAAGCAAAATGTACCATATACATTTAATGTACAATAATACGTATAATAATAATACATATAATGTATTACTGTAGGTTCTGGCATGCTTAAGATATAAAATAAGCGGGAATTCGCGTCTTTTATTTAAGATTTCTAATTGTTGTGATGTAGTTACGCAAATTACCCATAACTAAAACGTCATACCCAGGGAACAGATAAGCAGAGCCGTACTTTGAATTTATCTCTCAATGTCGCGAAGGACGGACAATGCGTCCATCAATGCATAAGATATTCCCAGTGATGAATTAAAGTATTTGCCGCTTTTCGCAAGCCTAAAATTTCCGCCTTTAATAATAATAATAAGGAAGTAGCTAATTCCCGGAAACAAGCAGGCATCTAACAATTACGTCAAAAGAACTTAACGCAGCGCCGACTTGATGGACGGGGTCCGACAACTGACAGCGGCATAATAAATTATGTCCATTCATATGTTACAAGTTACAAAGTTATAAGTGCAAGATGTGCAGTCGAGCGAATTTTTATTATTTTGGTTTTGCCTGCCTCCCCTAAAAATCTGCCGCTTTACGCACGTGCGTAATTAGCGTATAGGGTAATCCAGCACTGGATATTCCTATTTTGATGCAAAACAGAGTAAGATGTTTTAATTTACCAGATGCGTCATTCTCTAGTATTATTTTGTTCATTCTAATACGCAAAAAGTATAGAAGGGTCGATTTTGACAGTTCTTGCCCCAAATGATCTTTAGGATGAAAAAATCAGAAAACTCTTTTTTTAACGTGTACTAACAATAATAAGTCGATTTAACCCCCAAACGGACGACTCCCCCCTCCTCAGCCCCCCCCCCCTTCATGAATATGCCATCACTTGCTAACAGAGTTCCTGGGGAGACATATCGCTTTCAAACTTAAATTTACTTGATAGAATATCACACTACCACACTAACTCCTTTCTAACTGTATCCACCACAAGATACCCTGGTCAAGCCTGATGAGCAAGCTTGGATATTTTGCATTTATATTTCCTGCAAACGAGTAAATGGTAAAACCAAAATATCACAATTAACCAGTATGTTACTGGTAAATAACCTCTACGCCTGTGACTTTTACGTGAAAGGATCAGTTAAAGGTTGCTTTTTTTTAAAATGAACAACACAAATAAGTATAAAAACTTGAAATTAAATATTTCGCCGACGTTTCGTAAACATACTGGTTAATTGTGATATTTTGTAGATTCCCCGAGCACCGCTTAAAAAGAAAACATACACGTGGCAGGAAGTCCCAAAGAATTGAAGAAGGAAAAAAAATTAAGATAATGCCACAAATAACATTTAAAAAATATGTTTTCTAATTCCTTCATCCGAAAATAATTTAGGGCAAAAGCCGCCCAAATCGACCCTCCTCCTTTGAAGTACGGATCTGTAGTAGTACTGTTGTCAACAGTAATAGTGCCGACCTTGATGGCCGATTCTTGTGGCCTTTTTTATGTGCGTTAAAGACAACTATACTGTGACTTCTGCAAAGACGTAACAATGTCGTGAAAGTAACGAGGTTTTGTCACAGCCCAGAGACGTCGCTTTGTGACGTTAAAATGACGTTATTTAGCGATGTTTATCTGACGATGTACGTAAGGTATTTTTGATTAATTGGTATAAATGTACATTTAAAAAATAAAATAACTCAATTCGGTTCAAAATGATATGCTTCTTCAGTGCTCTAATTTTGCTCCATTTTTTAGGTTACTGAATGAACCGTTATGTAGATGGATAAAGAATTAATAACTAACCAGTCTTATTTAGAATCGCATTATAATATAACGCACATAAAGAAAGCTATAAAAACTGACCATAAATCTCTGTCTCCTTAGCATGAGTGATCTCGCACAGTGCCGTACTTAAAAAATGTGTGCACAATAACAGTGGAAATTTAGAAGTAGGTATTGTCTTTGGTAAATAAATAGTTATTTGGTACAGTGATAAATTAAAAAAAAATGTTTTGCTTGTGTCATGATAGGAATAATATCTGATATATTTGTGCAGCACTGACGAATTCGATATTCCATGATACACTGACAATATTAAGTTCGACTTTGTCGTGGGCTGGGTTTACATACCTGCTGTAAACCATTACATCCTAAAATATTTTCGATAGGAGGGAGTCGGGTCAAAATAGTTTGAAATTATAATTCAAACAGGTGTGTTTCCATTAATTTCGTATTTTACTCATGCCAGAACATACTTTACATGAGAACAATGTTGTTCTATGTATTAAATAATACATTATATTTATGATTTAACATTTTCTACAAAAATAGGTCATGCCCCGCTCTCCCATCTATACAAAGCTTTGGGGTTTCTTATGTGCATTAAATATATGTAGCCAACTATTCTTTTATTTAGTTGAAGCACATTAGCACATACCGATTGGCCTATAAGTAAACAGACATTATGATTCAAGCTCTCTTAGGTAGTAATAATATAAGTTTTGGAATGTTGATTTTTATTTTAAAAATATATTTGATATTTTCGATAGTACTCTCCAACTAACTAACTAGAATAAATTTTGCATTTACTAATTAACATTATTAAACTGTCTACAGTTGCAAATATCAACAGGTGTGTAACAAGCTGGAAAACCAAGTTCTTCTATTTCGGCTTTTAAGCAACACCCAATCTTCGGGCATGTTTAACTGGTTGTCTGCGTAGAAGCCAGTGTATTTGAATTTTCATGAATCGTAAACATTCCCAAAAATTGAGTGCTTCTAAAAGTACAAACTCGATTTTATTGGGGATGGTTTCATGAAAATAAATAGTTTGAAGGAAAATAATAATACTTATAAGTATTACTTTATTACAATTTGTTTATTGTTGACTTTTATCTGACTAAAATTAAACAAGATACAGTAATGATACAGGAGCCAGCGTGGCTTAATACATTTGTAACCACTAGATACTTTATTAATCCTGTTACTTAGGGCATGGCAGATAAAGAAAGTGATATGAGAAATTTTATTAGTGGTGAAAACGTCACCTATTAACTCAAAATGTCTCTTATAAGTATTTGTAGCGAATATTTTTTTATCGATGACTTGCTATTTAGTGAATACAAAAATTAATCGAGCACAAAAAGTAAAAAATCTCGGAACCCAGTTATACTGAATTGATTTTCATGATTTTTTTTGCATTGAGATTCTAATACATACACACTGAGTACAAAAAAGTTTACCTTTTAAAAATCGCCGCTTTTTGCTTGGGCCCCTTAAAAGGTTGAGCAAAAAAGTAAAATAGTAACCACCGAATCTGATATAGAAGCATATTGTAAGAGGAAAAGGTAGTGTACAATTCTTCATGAAAATTTATATTTTCCAAGTTCTAACGATTTGAAGATTAAGATTTTAGCTTTAAAAAATTGGTACCTTGAGACTATTTTTCGTAAATAACTCAAAAGTCTTACATTTATAGAAAAAGCGGTATGGTACAAAAAACAAGATTACGAAATTTCAAGTATTTTGTTTTTTGTTTATTTCTGAACGATATAATGTATAAATCTGAAATATGTCAGAAACAATCAGTATGATGTTAAAGATAATATAGTAGAAATTAAAGGGCTTGAAGTACTCTCTGATATAATTTTTTTCTATCCGTACGGCTTGAAAAATAACGATGTTACGTGCAAATCAAGGACTGCTTTGTAATTTTTTTAAATACAGAATTTAGGATTTTTCTGCTCACATTGGCCATAGAACTTCAAAAAATCTGTACCAGTTTTTATTAACATACAGGGTGTCCCGAAAATGGTGGGCAAACTCTCGGATTTGGGTAGAACTAGTGAAGAAAATAAGGTCACAAGTTCGTATATTTTTCCCCCCGAGGTACCCCTACGAAGATATTCGCTCTTGAAGTTGAGGGTTAAAAATCGATTTTTCGCGATAACTTTTTTATTTTTCAATCGATTTTAATAATTTTTGGGTCAATATTATAATATTTCAATCCAGTTAGGTCAGTGTATTAGAATCTTGTATAACATTCTTGGGGCCTGGGGGGCAGAGCACCCATTGCCTTAATAAGTTGTAAAAAAAAATTCAGACCATTTTGTTTTATTTCTAAGGTCATTTTCAACTTTTTGAGCCCTCTTTACGGAAAAAACGTATACTTGTTTGATGTCGGTAATATGAACCGTTTTCGAGATAAATGCACTTAACGATGAAATTGCGATTTTCAATCGCACAAATAATAGTCATTTTTTCAAATCGACAAACACGAGGATATGTACAAAACAACATTTATTTCTCTATGGGGTAGTAAGTACTTCCCTACACGTATAAAAACAAAAAATCTTGAACACACTAAACACAAAATTTGAAACCTGACTGTAGAAAACTAATTAGGGTCATGGAAAAATGAAGATTTATGAAATTTCATAACAAATGCTCAATATGAGCACCTCCTTCTCTAATGCATGCTTGTCCACGACGAACTGACGATCGCTGGACTCGCCACAACATTCCTTCGTTTTTTCTAATTGCATTTGAATGGTACATAATTCTCTCGTATAATTCTTCTCTTGTCTCTACTGATGTGGCATATGCGAGACTCTTTAAATGCCCCCACAGGAAGAAATCAAGGGGATTTAAATCGGGTGATCGGGGAGGCCAAGAAACAGGCCCACCCCGACCTATCCACAGGTTTGGATATACTCTATTCAAATGGCCTCTCACTATAATACTAAAATGCGGGGGCGCCCCATCATGCATACACCACATGTTCTCTCGAGATACAATGTCAACGGCTTCTAAAAGTTGTGATAACTGCTGTAGAAGAAATTCAAGATAAAGTTGCCCATTCAATCGATTTGGTAACACGAATGGGCCCAACAAGTACCGGCCAATAATTCAGGCCCAAACATTAACATGAAATTGCCTTTGATGGCGCGTTTGAATTGTGGTATGTGGGTTTTCCTCGGCCCAAACGTGTAAGTTATGGGAGTTAATGACTCCATTTCTTTCAAAGCTCGCTTCATCCGTATACAAAACCGATCGAATGAAGGCATCGTTTTGTTCATGGTTCTGTATAAACCACTGCGAAAATTGCACCCTAGCAGGAAAGTCAGCTGGGCTAAAGGCATGTACTTTTTGTATATGCTACGGATGAAGCAGTTGCTCTCTCAAAATTCTTTCAACGATCGATTTTGACACATTCATTTGTAATGATAAGGATCTGATACTGACAGATGAATTCGCAGCGACTGCATCCAATATGTTTTGTTCTACTTCAACAGTACGTGTTGTCAGCGGGGCACCCCTGTTTACGTCATTTGGCGCAAATCGACCTAAGTAGAGATAGAATTCTTAGATTTTAGTTTTCATAAAAAATATCTTATTTTTTACCAGTTTCTCTCAGCGTTGATCACCACGTTCAAAAGTTTTGCAATCAGGAACCCTTTGATGGCGATACCGTCGAGCGTATAGTCTTTTTGCTTTCAAGGTATTACAAGAAGCCATTCCATACATTAAATGCATATCTGCGTATTCACTGTTAGTGTAAGTCATATTTCAACCGATTAATTACTAAATTAAAGTCGGATTAAGCTAATACTGAAAAATTATGTCACTCCAATTATCTGATATTTTGATCCATGGTAACCATAAACTGTCATTATTACTCGTTTGGTTTTGTACATAAACAGTTAGCTCATCGTTAAGTGCATTTATCTTGAAAACGGTTCATATTACCGACATCAAACAAGTATACATTTTTTACGTAAAAAGGGCTCAAAAAGTTGAAAATGACCTTAGAAATAAAACAAAATAGACTGAAGGTTTCTTTACAACTTATTAGGGCAATAGGTGCTCTGCCCCCGAGCCCCCAAGAATGTTATCCAAGATTCTAATACACTGACCTAACTGTATTGAAATAATATGATACTGAGGCAAAAATGATTAAAATCGATTGAACAATAAAAAAGTTATCGCGAAAAATCGATTTTTAACCCTCAACTTCAAGACCGAATGTCTTCGTAGGGGTACCTCGGGGGAAAGAAAAATATACGAACTTGTGACCTTATTTTCACTAGTTCTACCCAAATCCGAGAGATTGCCCACCATTTTCGGGACACTCTGTATAGTACTACCAACATGCTCAAATTTTTAGAGCTTCAATTTATCAAAAGTTTTAAAGAAATATGAGATTTAAATGTATTTCTTTTTAAAAGTTCAAGCCCCACATTTGTACTGTCATGTTTCCGAAACTGTTAATTCTACAAATATTTTAAAAAACAAATTAATATATCGCTTCCTAAGCTTTATCTTCCTCTATTGTCATATTTTGCTTTAATGTAATTGTTTTGAAGTTATTAAAAAAAAGGAATTTTTTCAGCAAAATCGTAAAATTTTTCTTAATATGATTGGTCAAAGAATGCCAAAAAAATATAGCATGTATATTATTAGGCCGGGGCGATTTGTATGACATAACATTTTTCGATACCGCGCTGTCGAAATTATATCTCTTGTCATTACGACATAGGTCTAAAATGAATTTCGAAGCTCCGGAATTTCATTTTTATGGAAAATGTTCGTTTTATATAAAATTTTCAAGGCACGGAATTTTTGTAAATATTTTTTTCTGTGAAAATTGGTACTCGGGGGTTTTCTCGTACGAGGAATTCATTTTTGACATTTATTTTTACCTCAAGCGTCCGATAGGGGGCGCTATCGAACATATTTTCATTTTTTACAGTTTTCGGTGCTAATTTTATTCAAAAACACAGATTTTTCTTTATTTTCTTACTTTATTTATTTATTTATTTAAATTCTCTTTGACAATGACAATTATTATTTTTTGCCGATACTCATAATAATAACAACGATGTAATATATTTAAATATATTATTTCCGGAACTATTGGCAAAAAATAATAAATTATCATTGTGAAAGAGAATTTAAATAAATAAATAAATAAAGTAAGAAAATAAAGAAAAAATTGTGTTTTTGAATAAAATTACCACCGAAAACTGTAAAAAATGAAAAATATGTTCGATAGCGCCCCCTATCGGACGCCCGAGGTAAAAATAAATATCAAAAATTAATTCCTCGTACGAGAAAACCCCCGAGTACCAACTATACTATGCTATAAGTAAATCACTTTTCTTGTCGGCCATGCTGTAAGGCAAAGGATTAATGAAATCTCTAGGAGTTACAACTGTGTCTAGTAATTGCACGCTGACTTTCCTACTAAAAGTTTTTTGTGGATATTCAAAAAACCAGATACTGATTATGGTAAACCAAAATTCCCATGAAACCACCCTTTTTCGTAATAATGCTTTATAAAATTATAAATAAATCTGTACTTTGTCAGATAACATTGATGGTACACTTCGCTTAATAATAATTTTAATGAAATATAAGGAATTGCGGCAGCCTCTACACAACATTCCAAAGTTGTTGGATACAATCAAGACGAGTTACCAACTGTTGTAAACAATAAACATAATAGGCTATAAGAACACATGTAAAAATGACAGGCACCAGAACAAGTATTTGAAGAGAGACAGAATGTACTTTTAAAGCAAAATGTATTTTTAAGTATAAGTTAGGAAATATCAGTGCTCCACATTTCGTAAAGGCACGAATATTATACAGGGTGTTCCTTAATGACGTGTTAATATTTTAGGGTGTGATTCCTTAAGTCATTTTATGAAGACAATTTGATATGAACATATGTCTGTATATTTTATTTTTTTATGTTTCTACTCTTCCTTGTTATGCATTTGTAAGTAATTATATCCTGTATATGGCTTGCAGCCGATTCTGGTCTTGACGTCGTGACTACCTCGGATCCGGGGTCTATTAACTTAGGGAAATTCTATTTAAGTATGTTGGTTTAGTATATGTCTATATCTTTATGACTGATCTTGTAGATAATTCTGTTGAAACATGTTATGCAGTTAATGAATGAAATAGAAAGAAAGGGTAACTAAAAAGTTTGAAAGAAATTTTGGCACGGATTTAATCCGGCTTTGTAACATTGGTCCATTATATTCAAGCGAAGTGTACCACGCAAAAAAATAAAAAATATATCATATACTTGCTTATCACATGTAAACATCACATTGAAAACTTAAACAGCTAAAAACGAAAACTATAATATCACTAAAGTACTATCTCCTGCGATTGTACACTGACTAGAGTCTGCCTCAGCAGATTTGTTCTTGGCTTTCGGAGATCGTCGCTTTTACTATACTTCTTGTGGGTGTTCCACTCAAGAAGCAGTTGGTCTTCGGTAGCTTCACTGTCACCGTCAACTAACAAGTTTTTTTGGTCTAATGTCATAATCAGCCGCCCGCTAGACGTCTCAGAGGTTTCAGACGATTCGCTAGACCTATTGCTCAGGGAACTGTTGTCTAGCAAGGGTTTCGTTGTGTTGTAGCAGGATTTCTGTCCGTCGCTGTCGCTGTCTTCATCCTTGAACATACACAAAAATATTAGAAGGCGTATTAGTTACGCAGAATTGAATAGTGTTCTATTAACTCTCAATACTGTTAAAAATTATAGAAATGGTTTTGTGAAAATTACAAATGAGAAGCACAAGAAGACTTATATTAAGATTAAAAGATCTGCCCCTTACGACGGCATTAAATGGCGCTAGCTAGAGAACGCCTCATTGCGACCGAGCCACAGCTTTGATTTCAGGGAACTTTTAATGTATTCAAAAAGATGGCAAATGCAACATCTCCAGAAAATTGCTTATTTGCACAAATTTTATCAAGGATCATAATTCCTAGCTTATTTTTTCTCTACTATGAATGTTGCTAAATATAACATTAGGCTTAAGCTTAGGTGATGGCAGAATGCTAGTTGTATTGAGAATATCTCACAGTGCTATTGTCGTGTATACAGGGTGTTGCATTATGAGAGGGACATAGCCTAATAAGAGGTAGATCAGTGGTAATCAGAACCTCCCATAGAAATGTCTCATTGAGCCTTCAGTACGAAGTTATAATTTTTGGCGAAATCTACTTTCTGTCATTACTTTGACAGGTAATGAAATACTGGATTCGTATTTGGTATAGCTAGTACAGTAACGATCCTTCAGAAGTGCCTCTAAGACATGAAATAAAAATCCCTGTATATACAGACTGTCTATTTTACGAGGGCCACACCAAATATCTCGCTTAATATCTATTGTAGAAGAATAAAGTTTTAGAAACAGTTATCCCATTTTTTGTGAGCTATATTTCAGTAAAAAGAAATTTGAAATCCATAGCCTACCTTATGAGGTATATTACAAAAACCTGAAAAATAGGAAAACCACAAACGGTTATAGCTTCCTTATTTGAGGAGATACGAAAAAAGTTAAAGGAATGAAAGTTGACGGCAAACACAATAAGAATAATAACGTGTAACAAAAAAATCGAAAAATGCAGTTGGCTTTGACATACGCTATTGTGCAAAAATGAAAAATACATATCTCAAAGTAGGCCATGACGTCATTAATTCCGTTATTTTTTTCTCATTCCAACGATATAAAACATGTCAGAAATTTTAACCGATAGTGTCAATATTTAATATTTTACGAATACCACAATTCATATAATTGAATCGTAACAATCAGCTGTGCCATAATTAGTGAAAAACAATGTATACAGTTATTAATAAATTTGACAGATTGTCACTGTTGTATGTTGCGTTGTCGAGTTCTAAGACAAATTTTATATCAGTAATTATGGTGTACACCAATAATAACAAATTCGATATGATTAGCATTTATTGTCAGTGCAATTTTGACGCTGAGATGGCAGTCACGGTTTACGGAGATAGATTTCCAGATACTCCGCAGCCAAATCGAACTATGTTTAGGAAGTTAGTTCAAAATCTAAAAACGCACGGTTCATTTTCAAAAAAAGTAGTAAGGTGAGCGCATGTTGCGGATAATGTAAGAAAAGTGAATAGAGTAATGAATTATGTTAACCAAAATGAGGAAACCTCTTTGAGACAAATTCAGAGAAACTGTCGCATAAAAAAAGACAGCGCAAGAAAAATATTGAAAAAAAAAACGGATTTCGATGCTACAAAATGAGGAAAGTTCAACATTTAAATGAGGGAGATAAGCCAAGGAGAGTAAGATTTTGTAGATGGTTATTAAATAAGAAAAGGAATGACGCGCTGATATGTAGCAAAATTCTTTGGTCGGACGAATCAAATTTTTCTAATAATGGATTTTTCAATAGAAATATGCATTATAAGTGGACACGAGAAAATACACATTGGTGCAGAGAGACTGCTTTCCAAGAAAGATTTTCTACGAATGTTTGGTTGGGTCTTTCAGGGACTAAAGTAATTGGACCTTATTTTTATGATGGCAAATTAACCGCTCGTAGATACCTTAATTTCCTGCAAAACAAATTTCAAGATTTTCTTTATGAATTAACAGTGGCAGAAAGGTTAAATTATTTATATTTTCAACAAGATGGGGCTCCACCTCACACTGCTGTAATATGTACAAATTATTTAAATCAAGTTATGCCAGATAGCTGGATAGGCACATATGGACCCATTCTATGGCCAGCTCGATCACCAGATATTACTCCCTTGTTTTTTTTCGCCTGGGGTTACATTAAAGACAAGGTATTTCAAACTGCCCCTGAAAATATTGAGGACATCAAAACTAGAATTCGAAACGCATGTGAGGCAATTACTCCAAAATGTAATGCGTGGCGTGTCTCGTAGAGCACGTTTATGTGTCAGAATGCATGGTGCACAATTTGAGCATTTGTAGTTAGAAAAATAAATACACACAATTTCTTTTCAATATAGTAGTAGGTAGTACCTGTTATACATAGTTTTTCGCTTTTTTCTTTGGATGTTCGTGTTGTACTTGTATTTTTATTTATGAGATATTTACTGGTTTGTATTAAATTATAATAAATAATTACGGAATTATAATTATTATAAAGTGAATTTTTACTATTATGGCACAGCTGATTGTTACGATTCAATTATATGAATTGTGGTATTCGTAAAATATTAAATATTGACACTATCGGTTAAAATTTCTGTGGCATGTTTTATATCGTTGAAATGAGAAAAAAATAACGGAATTAATGGCGTCATGGCCTACTTTGAGATATGTATTTTTCATTTTTGCACAATAGCGTATGTCAAAGCCAACTGCATTTTTCGATTTTTTTGTTACACGTTATTATTCTTATTGTCTTTGCCGTCAACTTTCATTCCTTTAACTTTTTTCGTATCTCCTCAAATAAGGAAGCTATAACCGTTTGTGGTTTTCCTATTTTTCAGGTCTTTGTAATATATCTCATAAAGTAGGCTATGGATTTCAAATTTCTTTTTACTGAAATATAGCTCACAAAAAATGGGATAACTGTTTCTAAAACTTTATTCTTCTACAATAGATATTAAGCGAGATATTTGGTGTGGCCCTCATAAAATAGACAGTCTGTATATATTTTTGAAATTTCTATGCAATATTCGAAAAGAACACAAAAAAATAATAGGCGAGCCTGCCTGGGATTTTTCCCGAAAAATGTCTATACCATTTGAGTTAGCCACGGATTCTTATAGGAAAAATTCCTCTGAACAAGATTTTCTTATGAAAAATTTTCCTAAACCACGAGCTTCATGATCAAATAATTGATTAAACAATTTTGTTTTCGTTTTTATTTAATAAAACGAAAACGGTTTGACGGATCCGAAAAAATCTTGATTCAATCGAAAGATATTTTCAATACGCGTCGTTTGGCATAATTATTTGTTGATTAGTAAATAACTTTTTTTTCGAAAGTTTGATCGACTTCAAATCAACTTTAAACGATAAATATTGATGTCGGGCATAACCCCCATAGAAGTATGCACAAATTCAACTTTTTGCTTTTGTTTATTTAAAGTTTAAATTAATTTTGCAAATTAACAAATGGAATATCTCGGCTCCGGGTAAGCGTATCGAGATGGGTTTTTGTGCATATGAAAGTGCTTGGAAAAAGGAAAATCTTGAGAGCAGAAAGAACTTGATCAGATAACCGGAACCGGAAATAAAAGTGATATTGCGTGAGTGGCTCTAATTTGTTTATTAACAACTTTTTAAACACGAGGTTTGGTGCAAATGAAAGCTTTTGAAAGTTTTTCCATCAACCACAAAAAGATCTACAAAAAATATTTAATCCCTGAAGAGTTATACGCATTTTTGACCCTTAAAAAAATCTCTCCCGCAATGGGGTGGCAATGACGCGCAATGGGGTGGCGGGTTCGATCCTCGGTGTGGGCATTTTTTTTTTGTCGCCTATAAGCAAAATGGAAGATGAAGCTAATAAAATAACAAATCGATTGTTATCTTTTTGTTTCTGTAGATCCAGTACGAACCGAGTTATCGCTCGTTGAATGTGACTGTTTGTTCACCGAAACTTGAATTCGAACCTTTCAACGTTAAATAACGGAAAACCAACGAATTTTTTAAGGAAAACTTGTCTGACCTTTCTTAAAGTACCTGAAGAGACCTTTGTGAGATATTTGAGTTTAAATGGCTCGGGGAAGGTGGTCCTCGCACTCAAATGCGAATTTAAAACGGTGATATCTCAACTAAATCTCACGCTAGTGAAATAAAAGAAAAAACTTTTTTTTTTTTTCAAAGAAGAACCATAATTTTTGTTCTTTTGTATTTTTTCGTATCTTTAGTTTTTGAGTTATTGTGAAAAAAAGAAAAATTTTAAAAAATTTCAAAATTCATTTCAAAATTGAATGAAACTTTTTTTCAAATCTAGGTATTCCAAACCGTTCAAACTTCTAAAACAAATTGTTAGTATTTAAAGAAAGTAAATTGTAAATGTAAATTGAACGTTTGTTTCAATTAATTTAAAAGGTCTAACAAGTTTTCTTAGAAAATTCGTCGTTTTTCCGTTATTTAACGTTGAAAGGTTCGAATTCAGTTTTCGGCGAACAGTCACCTTAAACGAGCCATAACTCGGTTCATATTGCAGCTACAGAAATAAAAAGAAAAACAATAGATTTGCTATTTTATAAGCTTCATTTTCGCTCTTTATGATTTTCTTGATAAAATGTAAGGCATTCGAGTTATTCATGAAAATTCGCTTTAAAACTCGATTTTTAGATGAATTTTCAACATTTTCACTTGAGAATAACTCGAAAAATATTGATTTGTCGAAAAAACTTCATAGAACATTTTACACCGTTGTTCGTTATAAAATTTCGAAATTCAGAAGTGGGATTTTTTTACTAAATAATCATTTATAGTAGCATTAATATAGCAGAAGTCGTGAATTCAAGAGGCAACGGCTGAGATATTTATGATCTAAATGTAGAAATAGGTAATAAACGATATTTTGTATTTACAGTTTGAAAAATCCACTTTCACAAAATTTTATAATAAATAAAGTTGAATTTTTAAGAAAGTCTTGTCGATGATACTCGGAGCAAATTTAATATGCAAAATATCTTGTGTACAGGGTGCCCCAAATTGCTTGATTTTGGCTGGTTTTCCTATTTTCAGACCAGGTAGAGAAAAACTGACGTATGAGTCTAGAGCCCGATTTTTGTGAAACGCCGATTGGTGAAAACCGCATTTCGATATCTCTAACCGTTTCCGAGATATCGGCAAAAATTGACATTTGGCAGATTCCGAAAAACTGTCAACTTTTTTATTTGTGAATATTTTTTCAAACGGTAAAAACTTTCTACATGCACTTTTTGACGTAGAATAAGATGCATTTGTCAAAAAGAAAATATCGCTTTTCAATTGTTCGATATCAAAGCTAACTTTGTTATTTCAAATGGAAACCACTACTTGGCTTTGACTTTAGAAAATAGGAAAAAAAATAAGCTTTCCAAAAATATATATGTCAAGATGTGTATAGTCATCCTTGCTGCCAATATAACACATTTCTCTTTAAAAATGACATTTTTTTAACATTTAACATTTTAACCCAGTTGGCCACACAAAAACAGTTGCTTTGCATATCTAAAAGTTAGTTTGACAGTAAATAAAATAAGTGTTCAAGTTGACATCTATTATAATCTCTCTGCATTATTCCAAAATGTATGAAAACTTTGACAAATGCCAGATGTTTATATGCTATATTGAATCAGGCCGAAATTCTGAAGATGCATTAAATCTATATTTAGAACGTTACCCTGAACGCCAGCAGCCAAGCGAACAAATATTTCCTAGATTGGAAAATGCTTTGATGAATTATGGATCATTTGTCAAGCCCAGACCTAAACAGTATGCTATTGAAGGTAGAGACGAGGTGGAGGCAGAAGTAATTGGAACGGTTTTAGAAAATTCTGAAATTTCTACCAGAGAAATAACTGTAACTAAGGGTGTGAGCAAAAGCCGTAGCCAAAGAATTCTCAAGAAATATAAATATAAACTTTATAAAATCAGGCTCACTCATCAAATATTCCCTGGTGATCAAGATTAATTTCTGCAACTGGTTCATCAGAAAATGCAATGAAAATGAAAATTTTCACCGAAATGTAATTTGGACCAACGAAGCAAGAGTAACCAGCAACGGAATATTTAATCGACATAATCGGCATCGTTGGTCGGACCATAATGAGCATGTTTTCCAACCTAGAAATATGCAAGGACGATTTGGTTTCAATATTTGGATTGGAATAGTGGGGCGACGAATGATTGGACCTTTTATTTATGACGAAAACCTTAACGCCCAACGGTACGTTAATATTTTGGAAAACATTGTTGAACCATTAGAAGACTTGCCCCTTGCCGATTTGGTACGAAAGTTTTATCAACAAGATGGCGCACCAGCCCATAACGCGGCGGTTACAAGGAACAAACTAAATTATGTTCGAGGATCGGTGGATGGGAACAAGGGGGCCCATACTATGGCCTGCAAGATCTCCGGATCTAAGTCCTTTGACTTTTTTATTTTGGGTTTCGTCAAAGACCAGATATTTAAAACCATACCAGAAACGCGTCAAGATTTAGAGCAACGAGTGAGAAATACAATCGCTGGGATAACACCTTTACAACTCTTAAATGCCGAGAAATCAGTAAAGAAGAGATGTCAATTGTGCATCGACCAAAATGGTAGACAATTTGAACACTATTTGTGATATTTCAATCGTTAAAGATTTGTTACCTACTTAATGAAATATGTTAATTAATAAAATTAATTTAATAGAAAAACCATTGTTTTCATTTGAATAACTGAAACTCTTGTTTTCCATGGCCAACTCTGCTAAAATGTCATTTTTAAAGAGAAATGTGTTATATTGGCAGCAAGGATGACTAGACATATCTTGACATATATATTTTTGGAAAGCTTATTTTTTTTCCTATTTTCTAAAGTCAAAGCCAACTATGGTTTCCATTTGAAATAACAAAGTTAGCTTTGATATCGAACAATTGAAAAGCGATATATTTTTTGTGACAAATGCATCTTATTCTACATTAAAAAGTGCCTAGAAAGTTTTTACCGTTTGAAAAAATATTCACAAATAAAAAAGTTATGACAATTTTTCGGAATCTGCCAAATGTCAATTTTTGCCGATATCTCGGAAACGGTTAGAGATATCGAAATACGGTTTTCACCAATCGGCGTTTCACAAAAATCGAGCTCTAGACTCATACGTCAGTTTTTCTCTACCTGGTCTGAAAATAGGAAAACCAGCCAAAATCAAGCAATTTGGGGCACCCTTACAATGTACAGGAAGCTGCCTGAGTACTAACTACTATAATGGTGCGTTATAAAAAAATATTTTTACATTTTCAAGCTCTTCCACTTACCCATTAATTTGTCAATCGGCGAGACGGTTTTAAATAACCAAATCATATAAGAGATACCAAACATGCTCCACGGCAACAGAAACAGTATTCACAAGAGGCAATACAACTACACAAGAACAGTTACTGACATAGAAACAGTTAGTGTCTGTTGCACTGTATAGTGTGTGTGTGTCTTTCTGGAGTTTAGTAGAAATAAATGTCCTGTACCTTGTATCGCAACTGTCGCCACTTTCTCTCGATCAGAGTCGTTGCGGAGGTGCTATGTTTCTTAGTGATTTCCCGGCTCGGAGTGTTCGGGTTCGACGTTTTGTCGCTCTCCTCTGAAAAGGCCCGCGTTATTAAAATCCTCGGCGACCTTTTCGGGCTGCTGTCTAGGACGCTTTGCATGGCGGTCGTCTTTTTCGAAATTTTTTCCTGTTCGAAACCGAAGAATTTGTGTAGTAAATTTGCTGAGCTTGGTTTCGTCGGTGAACTTTTAGTTTGTTTTAATTTGTTGTAAATTTCGTCTTCAGTTATCGTTGATACTTCCTGATCATTACTAGGTACCTGAAAGAATTGTAATTAGGTTATTATGGGCGTGGACGTGTTTAGAATAATTGTTTGTTATGTAATTATTTTATTATTCCTTTACCTAACAGGCTTCACAGTTTACAGTGGTGGTGTTGACGCAATTGCGCGTCATGAGCGTCTGTTGTATACGTACACCGGGGATCATTTAAACATTTTTCAAGAAACGTGTTTTTATAATTGTACTTTGTAATTTGTTGTACCAAAAAGCGTTTTTTGGCACAAACCGGGAAACGAATTTTTGGTATATGTAGCTTTTGTCATCTTGAACAAAAGTCTCCATGGCGATGCTCCATATTCAGTATTTTGGCTCCTATGGAGCACCGAAGCTCCATCATTAGTTACTACGTTGGGTAGTTTTATAACATTTTTATAATATATTGAAATACCTAACCCTATGTTTTTGAGGTTACTGAATTCTAATCATGGCAGCTGTCAAATAGCAAGGAACTATTGAAAAAGTTAAAATCAATGTATAACTTTATGTCTTTGAAGTTGCTAAATTAAAATCGGATGTCAAATAGACGTTATTGAAAGTTGGCAGCTGTCAAATAGCTGTCAAATAACAAGGAACTATAAAAAGTTAAAATCAATGTATAATCTTATGTTTATGAGGTTGCTGAATTCAAATAGACGATATTGACAGTTAACGGCTGTCATCTAGCTGTCAAAAGGAATAAATATGACCAGTTATTGCTATTGGTATTTGACAGCCAGTTGACAGCTGCTAACTATCAAAATCGTCTATTTGACGTGAGATCTGAAGTCAGCAACCTCAAAACATAAAGTTATACCTACATTGTTTTTAACTTTCTTTATAAGTTCTTGCTAATCGACAGTTGAATGACATCTCTTAACTGTCAATATCGTCCATTTGACATTAGATTTGCAACCTCAAACGCTCTCGCACTCAAAAGTAACTGAATAATAACAATGAATCACAATTAGTTCCTATTAATAAGGGGGTACCACAGGGTCGCATTCTGGGACCAATATTATTTTCTATGTATATTTTTGATCTACCCACCTGCATTAACCATTGCAATATACACTTATATGCGGACGACGTCGAATTATATAAATCTTGCCCCACATCACAGTTAGACGAGACTATCAACATCATCAATATAGACTTATATTCAATAACTGTTTGGTGCTCTAATAATGGTCTAAATATTAACCCCAGCACAACAGATGCACTCTGCATCGGGAACGAACGCCAAAAAAATGTCATCGGTCAAAAGAAGTTAATGATAAATACGAGCAAATTGAGTGGGTCGAATCAGCAAAAAATCTTGGCTTGTTTATTGATCAAAGTCTGTTTTAACAAACATGTCACTTCATCAGTACGTCTTATTTTAAGCTTAAATCATTATACCACCTAAAAAATTAATTAAACGAACAAACAAAAGTGAAATTAGTAGAATACCTTATATCTCATTTCGAAATCACATAACCCCTTACTTAAATGGACTTAAAGAATTTTACGTTGTCATTAAGGCACTTTAACTTTATAGTCGCGTCATTTTAGTATGAAAAATCCGAAAACCTCAAAAAAAAAGGTACAGGGTCAATTGACTTAATTTTTGTTGCAAAGAGTTCAGGAAGGCATTTAGAAAAAACACTACCTTTTATTTTTTGGCGGAAATGTTTGGTTTTCATTTTACTTCCCTCGCATACCGAAGGGAAGTATTGTATTCGAGAACAAATCACCCTCCGAGATTTTTTCGGATTTTGACGTTTCAGATCACGTAGATTACGAAAATATAGGTTTTTCAATTCCGTCAGTCAGTCAGTCTGTCTGTCTGTCTGTTGGTGCAGTAACTAAAAAAACTACTTGACGGAGAGCAGTCAAATTTGGTAGGTAGTTGACCTTACTGTCAGCGAAGAAATGGTAGAACTTTCACTGGAAAATCTACAGGGTGGATCGTCTAAAGGGAATAAATAGGTAATGAAAAAAAATTTTTTTTCTCAAATTTAAAATTTCCATGTTTCATGACAGGCTAAACCTATTTCAGAAAAAAAAAAAAAATGAAAACTTTTTTACCACTAAAAAATGTTTTTGTCGTTGTTCAAATTTAAAATTTCATGGCATTCTAAACCTATTTCAAAAAAAAAATTTACCACTAAAATAGATGGAAAAATTTTTTTCTTTGTTCAAATTTCAAATTTCCACGTTTCATAGCGTTCTAAACCTATTAAAAAAAATTTTTTTTTAAGATTTTTTTTTACTATTGAAAAAATTTTACTAATACGGACTGAATTTTTTTTTCTTTGTTCAAATTTAAAATTTTCACGTTTTCATGGCATTCTAAACCTATTCAAACAAATTTAAAAATTATTTTGATTAAAATTTTTTTTGATCACTAGGTATCGAATAGATGAAAAACATTTTTTTTGCTCAAATTTAAAATTTCCCCGTTTCATGACATTCCAAACCTATTTCGGAAAAGAAAATTTGCAACATTTTTTTTACCATTTTGGAAAAAAAATTATCACTAGAATAGACGCGGAATTTTTTTTTCCCCTCAAATTTAAAATTTTCGCGTTTGATATGACTGACATTCTAAACCTATTTGAGAAAAGAAAATTTTGAAAATTTGTTTCACCAACATTTTTGAAAAAATTTTTACCACTAAAATAGATGGAATTTTTTTTTTCTTTGCTCAAATTTAAAATTTCCACGTGTCATGGAATTCTAAACCTATTTCAGAAGAAAAAAATTTTGAAATTTTTTAAACCATTTTTGAAAAATTGAAAAAAAATGACATTTTTTAACCACCACTATACTTCCACTCCACTACGTGTATGTGGAATTGAAAATGTGACAGATGGCAATAATATTAGGCATATAGGTGCATATATACCCATATATATTTATACTATTATTGAAAAATGTACAGAGTGGTCATCCCAAGAAATAATTTAGTCATGGTGGACATTTATAAAGGTATTTGCCCAAGCCTTCCATATTTGGCGCCTGTTATTTAGTATTGAACTTTTGCTGTTGGATGAGCTCTCTGTATATTTTTTTGACCAAAACTTATCAGGTGTTCTTTGTAATAATAATGATAACTATATTCCGATTATTATTTTCAATGTCACTTCGTAATTATTAATTTTTTAGAGTGACCATGCACAAATAAAGAGGGAAGTTCTGTGTAAATAACTTTACCGACTTTTTTTCCCGATAATTGGCCAATTTTAATGGCCAATTTAATAAAATTAATTGAAAAATTTCTTATCATACACAATATGCCATAAAATTAGACGAAAATGGTTACTCGGGGCGCTTTTGGGGTCGCTGGTCACCAATTTGAAGTTCAATTTGGGAAATTCAAAATGGCGGACCGGAAATCGGGACATTTTTCATAAGAAATGAGAATGGATATCTTGGCCTTGAAAATCTGTACTCGGGGGTTTTTGGGATCGCTGATAACGAATGCGAGGCCTAACTTGGTAAATTCAAAATGGCGGACCGGAAGTAGAGTCAATTTATCAGGAGAAATTCGTATTTTTTTCGTTCTTGGGCTGAAAATGAGTACTCGGGGGTTTTTGAGGTCGCTGATTACGGATCAGAGGTCCAATTTACGAAATTCAAAATAGTGGACCGGAAGAACAGTCAATCTCTCTGCAAAACCCCGTATTTTTACTATTTTGGGCTGAAAGTATGAAAAATACGCGTATTTCCTGAAAAATATACTACTTCCGGTCCGCCATTTTGAATTCTCCCTAACTGGACGTCAGATTCGTTATCAGCGATAACGAGAACCCTCGAGTTCCGACTTTCAGCCCAAGAAAGAAAATAATACGAGTTTTCCGGAAAAATTGACTGTAATTCCGGTCCGTCATTTTGTATTTCGTAAATTAGACCTTTGATTCGTGATCAGCAACCTCAGAAACCTCCGAGTACTCATTTTCAGTCCAAAAACGAAAAAGATACAAGTTTTTATTGATAAATTGACTCTACTTCCGATCCACCATTTTGAATTTACCAAATCTGACCTCGGATTCGTAATCAGCAACCTCTAAAACCCCTTAGCACAGATTTTTAAGGCCAAGATGTTCATTCTCATTTCTTATGGAAAATGGCCCGATTTCCGGTCTGCCATTTAAAATTTTCCAAATTGGACTTCAGATTGGTGATCAGCGACCTCAAAGTAACCATTTTCGTCTAATTCTATGGCATATTGTGTATGATAACAAATTTTTCAATTAATTAAATTAAATTGGCCATTAACATTGGTCAATTATTGGCCCAAAATTTAAACCAAACATTTCCGTGAAAAAGTAAAAGATATTGTTTTTTCTAAATGTCTTTCTGAACTCTGCAACAAAAATGAAGTCAATTGACCCTGTACCTTTTTTTTTGAGGTAAAATGCCAAAATGACACGACTATTATTACATATTCCGTTTCAAAGTTATAACATATCAAAAACCTATTTATCTGATTTACTAGTAAAAACGTGAACATAAGAATAGATTTGTTTTGTGCCCCACCTTATTTCATTAGTAAACTCGAAAGTTCGTTTACATACATTGCTTCTCATTTGCTAAATAAAGTCTTAAATTTGTTGGATCTGTCCAAGTATTCATTAACCATGCTATTAAAAATAGGTTATTAAATAACACGGTATAATAGGTGCACAAATCTTATTTATGTGGTAGTACTTATTTTACATGTACCAACTTTATATGTATTGTTTTTATGACTCTCTTTTACGTATCTATGCTCTTATAATTACTGTGTTTATATTCATAGTGCAGGGAGGGGAAGAACGGCATTGACAAACTCCCCACCTTTTATGTAACATTTTTGTATATTATTTAATAAACGATTTTATTATTATTATTATTATTATTATAACCGGCAAAATCACCTAGTTCTAATATAATTGGCCACAGCCTCCTTTACTTACGCAAGTACATAATTAGAGGAGGCTGTGAACTCGTTCATAACCGACTTGCCTTACCTGTAACGTATTACAACTTGTGGTCTGCTTAAGTTGCCGTGCATATTCCTCCTTTGGAGAAAGATTTAAACTGCTCGCGGAAGCCGGCCGCCAAGTTATCTCTGAAGCTATCCTCTTGATCTTGTTGGATCTGCTTGGGCTCCTAATGGCTTTATTTACATCGAACAACGTCTCGGATAGTCTCCTCTGTATGACGGGTCGATTCAAGAACCCTAAAGGTGTCAAAGACGGTCGTCTGGATCCGCAAGTCGACGGCGTTCTGGCTTGAATCTCTTGGTTCACCTCGCTCTTCGTCTGCTTTTTCCTCCAATAGTTTTGGAATGTTTTTCTCAGGGTTTTGCTTTTGATCCCGTACAGGAACCCGTTTATAGGCAATGTGGAAATTAACAGGGTAGAAGCTAACGTGTAGAAATGCGGATGGAGCTTCCCGTCGTATATCTCCTTACTATTACTAGTGCTTAATGATCCTAAGGTTGCCTCCCATAGAATTATAATGTAGTAGGGGAGGTACAGTAGCAGAAATGAACCGACCAATTGGAACACGGTGTAGATGGCGCTGCGGCCGCGAAACTTTGGACCACCTGATGCTGGTGCAGTTACGGTCGGAACGAAGAACGGATTTCTTTGGTGGGTTATTGTAACTTGCGCGGACAGGGTAACCTCGTAGATTGCCGATGCTATCCGATGACGGTGGTATCGAGCTATCATTAAAATCTGGAAAATAAAAGGACAGTTAATGAGGGTAAATTTAATATTTCTGATTCTGCAGCTCAGAAAATAACGTTTGACACTGAACAAGCTGAAAGTCAATGCCGTGCGTTTTACTTCCACGTCAAAGTAGGGGTTTTACAGGATGTCCTATACGATGATGGTAATATTTATTTTATAAAAATATTCCTAATACGAATTAAGGAAAAATTGATCCCATTTTCACCCCTCTAATCCGCGCATCTATGGAATAAATTAAATAGGTATATGCGCTCTAAGTTACCTTGAAGAAGTGTACAACGGAAGTATCCAAATTTAAAATGAATCTTTTTTTAATTCCAGAGATACAAGGGTCTAGGTGTGGGGGGATCCTTGATCAGGAGGGATACTTCATCATATCAACATCGTTCAGTTAAAACGACAAATGTTTCAGAATCGATAATTTTAGGGTAAAATATACACAATCCAGCAACATATAACCACACTAGATTGAGTTCAGTAGCCACCATATATACCGTAAATGGCTAAAAAAACTGTCGAATGTTGAAAAAACAACAATTTTGACTAATTTCATGTAAAAGTACATGAAATATGCTATCTTTTGCCGCCAAGCACGTTTCGATTCGACCAGCAGAACATGAGATATTTTGAAAATTTCAGAAAATTTCACTGAAACTAGAATTTCAGTAAAACTCATACTATTATTAGACTACTTTCTCTCTAAATTTCAGCCAAATCGGTCAAGATTTGACCAAACTAGTCGAAATTTAATTTTTTCTATTTTTTTAATGTATATACATCTATATCAGGAGGGGGAATGGGCGGATCGTCGCCAAATTTGAACTGGAATTTCCCTCAACATTGACAATAAAAGGATACCATTTTGGTTCCTTTACTCATTATGGAACTGGTGAAAAAAATTTGTTTTAATTCACCCCTAAAAATGTCAAAAATACTCCTCTTTGGCCAAAAAAACATGATTGCACCCCTTCGCGGAGGGAGAAATTTCGGAATTCTATTATTCTTACCAAAACAAACACTTTCCACCGTGTCGCGTTCCATCTTCAAAAATTTGCCAATCCGACCTTTTTTTTCACTATTTGACTCCACTATATGTATTTTATTTCTTTTAAATGTATTAAAATAAATGTTTCATTTTTTAATTTTTATATAAATTCATTGATCGTCATTGATCAAGTATCCCTCTAGTGATCAAGTATCCCACCTAGTGGGGATACTTGAGCAAATTACACTAAAAATAAAAATCTGCAGTACAATTTCTTTAAAGCCTTTAAAGTCGTTCTATCTATAATAATTAAATATATAACTACCAAGTTTCCAATGTATCCGATTTAGTTCCAATCATACAAACAGTTTTTCCAAGTTTTTGAATTAAACAAAACTGTGATCAAGTATCTTCCTTTCCCATACTCATGAAAAGCGAAACGTTATATACAGGGTGTCCCAGATTTAAAGTGACATAGACCGATGAGAGATAGAGCACACTTTTCTGAGTTCAAAACACCCCCACACTTACCTTTGAATGTGAATGGTTTTCGAGATACAGGGTATTTTATGATTCTTGACTGAAACTAAAATTCACCATATATTTGAAATGGGTGGACGTATTTGGATTAATGTTGGTACACATATACATAGTAATGTAAGTCACCTTTAGAAATTAAGTCTAAGTATTCAAAGAAGTCGTTTGAGTCTTTAAAATAAGGGTTTAATTTTAACAAATCTACTATAATAATTTTAAGATTCCATTCCAATTTACAAATGAAGAATATGCAGATATGATTTATGTATATGGGTTTTGCGACTAAAATGGAAGTGCTGCAGAGAGAGAATATGAAAGACGTTTTAGAAATCGTCGTACACCAAATCGTACAATATTTTTAGAGGTGTATCAATTTAGTAAGGAACATGGGCAATTTCCCTCACAGGCAAAACATGAACATGTTCTCAGAGATTTTCAACAGCGAGAGGAAGTATTACAGATTGTTCATATGAATCCAACTGTAAGCGTCAGGAAAATCAGTCATCAATTAGAAATTCCCAGAACAAGAGTATGGCGAACTTTAAAAAAAGAAAATTTTTATCCTTTTCATGTTCAAGTAGTTCAAAGACTTGAAGACGGTGACAGCGTTCCGCGTTTAACATTTTGTAGGTGGGTAGTTGCGCACAGACGAACAGTTTCTAGAATTCTGTTCACGGACGAAGCTCAATTCACGCGCGATGGAATAAACAACACCAGAAATCAACATCTTTGGGCAACTGAAAATCCACATGCTACGCTTCAGAAAAATTCCCAACACAGATTCAATATAAATGTCTGGTGTGGAATATACAGTAGTCATCTAATAGGGCCACACATTTTTGAAAGGAGATTAACGGGTGAAGTTTATTTATTTCTTAATAGATGTGTTATCAAATTTATTAGAAAACACCAATGTCAGAGGTATGTGCTTTCAACACGATGGTTTTGGACCCCATTTTTCCGTACCGGTGAGGGAGCATCTTAATCAACATTACACCAACAGATGGATTGGTAGAGGGGGTGCAGTTAACTGGCCACCGAGTTCTCCTGATCTCACCCCCATGGATTATTTTTTCTGGGGCCACCTAAAGTCACAGGTGTACAGTGAAAATGTTAATACCCGTGAACAATTACAAAAATTTTTTTTTATAACAGACACAATCCGGCTATGATCGACAGATCGGTGAAAATAGTTTTTTAAATGTTCACAAAAATGTATTGACGCTGGGGGTGTTCATTTCGAAAATGTATTATAGTTTTAATTAATTGTACCAGTGTATAAAATAATTAGTGCCTTTTTAAAATTTGTGCTGTAAATTATGATTAAGCAATTTTTTTTTATTTCTTCCTTTTTTCTGTTTCTCGTGTTTCTTTTTAAGTAACAATAATACATTAAATAATTATTAAACAAGTGTTTAAGTAAAATTAATAAAATAGCGACGTTAACTGGTTGTTTGCGTATTTTGTAGAATTTAAATATCATTCACCATTATTTTCGAAAATTTGCTAGGAAGTAACCATAAACGTGCCATCGAATATTATGACAGTGTTTTGCACAATAATCCATAGACATTTCTATAGTTATCCGCCATTTACAAAAAAACTGATATACAGGGTGATGTAATTGACCCTAAATACAAAATAATAAAAATTGAGTCCTGCCCTGGAATTTTTACAAACCAAATTATGCTATTAATTGGACTAGGAGTGCACTATATGTGTACCAACTTTAATCAAAATACGTCCACCCATTCCAAATATATGGTGAATTTTAGTTTCAGTCAAGAATCATAAAATACACTGTATCTCGAAAAAAATTCACTTTCAAGGGTAAGTGTGGGGGTGTTTTGAATTCAGAAAAGTGTGCTATATCTCTCATCGGTCTATGTCACTTTAAATCTGGGACACCCTGTATAAGGTGCTCTTGTGTGTACTAAATTTCCTTATTTTTGGATAAAACCCATAGGAAAATGGACTAGTACAGCTTTCCAACGGGACGAGTGAATCCAAACTTTACCACACATTCAATGGAGCCGCCTTTTTTACCTCTATTTAGGATTAAAGTGCTTTTCAACTTATTTAATTTTGTTTTAGAAGCAGAATATTCTCATGCCAAACGTTGAGAGCTCGATTCAAAGGTATTTTATTATTGGAATAATACGACCCTTATTCATTAAATGCTTCAGTGATTTCTACATAGTTTCCTTTTAAATCTAATTGTGTTGTGATCTGAAATACCTAATAAATGCATTAATCGAGAACTCGGGCTCTCAATTAGTAGTTGACAAACTTCGATAATGGATACAATTCTTGATGCTCACTATTAATGCCCGATTTTAATTCCTAATGAAAAGGAATGTTCCAGAAATTCTTATCTTATAAAATTAAAATATATCCCTCACTTCTTTGGAACCCCTGAGAGTGTAACGCTTTGTTATTTGTATTTATTTCAAATTGAATTTGACTGGTAAAAGTGTAATCGGCGCTTAACCCATATGATTTCCGCGTAGGTGGCCTAACATAATCCTTTTTGATATTACAAAACAAAACATTAGCTGAAACAATTATTTAAGTTATTAAATCCACTAATAGTGTTATATACTAATTCCTACGTTCCTACTTCCTACATACAGTGTGGACCTAAAGAACGGCACAAAATTCATATCTTTGGTACATGTCATTTTTCAAAAAAATCCTCGAACAAGTCGATTTTAGTTTTGTAAATGCTACATTTTGTCACTATACCAAAATTTCTGACGTCATTGGTTTTTGAGTTATGACATCATACTTTTTTAATGGAAACAGACAGTTTTGTTTACTGTTTTTGGTGGTATATTCCTTTAGCTTTCTGGTGATGATATTATCTGAGCCATTCTTTTGGAAAAATGACATTTTATGTATAAATAGTTTACCTTTCGCAAATTCACGAGTAATGTTCCACTTTCTTATGGACTGATAAATCTTGTTGCTTACTTTTTTGTTTTAACTAGCATGAAAACATTTGACAAAAACAAAACAAAGAAAATAATAAAGAACAATCACCTTAACAACAGAGAGACACAGGCATTTTTGTGTAAAGTATCGATAACTTTTTTATTCCTGGCGCATGTGGAACCTCAGTTTTGTGACACTTCTGAGACAGTGTAAAACTAGTGAATGCAACTGTTATCGAGTTAGGGGTTTATCTCAAACTTTCTTCAGATCATATTTATCGATATTAACCGTATGTATAAAAAATAATGTTTCCGATTATAGGTCAGTCATACACGGAGTACCCCAAGGTTCAGTTTTGGGACCCCTGTTGTTTATTATATATGTCAATGACTTATTCCATAACATGATCCCTAATACCTGTGTTGCATTTGCTGATGATACAACCATAATAAATTCAAGTCCAGACACGAATGATCTTATGCTAAAAAGTGCCGACACTGCTTCACAAGCCAAACAATGGTTTACATCTACCAATTTGAAACTCAATTAAGAAAAGACTCAAAACCTAGTCTTTTCTACCAGTCATAATATAACTAAGGGAAATAGCGCAAAACTGCTCGGTGTCACTATTGACGACAGACTAAATTGGTCGTCCCACGTCGCACAACTAAGTCAGAAACTATCGAGATCGGTATTTGTTTTACGTAATCTGACAAGAACGTTATCAATGGAGACTCTAAAAATGAGTTATTTTGCGCTATTCCATTCACACATTAGTTATGGTACACTGCTGTGGGGTAATTCTTCTTACGCAGATAAAATTTTCCGCCTACAAAAACGAGCAGTCAGAATAGTGGCCGGTGCTGGCTTCAGAGACCACTGCAAGCCTATTTTCAAAAATCTTAAAATAATGCCTCTCCCGTCTTTATATATTTATGTCACGTTATTAGAAATTTATAAAAATAATATTCAATTTGCAACAAATGCTGAAGTTCATACGTATGATACTAGAAATAGAAATGATTTTAAAACACCACGCTTTCGACTTTCGAAAACAACAAAAAATTCTTTGGATTTTAAATTGTTCAATTATCTTCCAAACTATTTAAAATTATAGATAAGCATTTGCTTATACATTGTTTTTATTCAGTTGAGGAATATATGCAAACCCCCTTTGAAATTATACCCCCTATTAATTAAATATTTATATACAATTATATACTGAGAAATGCTTACCGTCATCGCACTTTTATAAATTGATAATTGTTTGAGTTTTTACAAATTGTTTGTAAATTGTTCTTGTACTTACTTACTTTTGTACGTGTCTTTTCATATTTTAATGTGTTTACAACTGCATGCCTTCGCAATATGCATTCGATAACTCTATATTGCTATAGTTATTATATTGTTTTTTTTGACTTGCCAAAAATGTTATATTATGTAATTTAGTTAAATAAAATATCTATCTAATAAAAATATCTATCTATCTAATGCCACGTTTAAATGAAAGAGAACGCGTAGAACTATTGATGATGGTTGGATATGGTGATAGGCTGAGAACTCATCAGGAAGCATGTGATGTTTTCAATGCCAAGTATCCCGAAAAGCAAATTTCTAGATTCACTGTAAGTAGATTAGTGGCTAGATATGATGAATCTGGCAGTGTAGCTGACCTCCCTCGATCTGGTCGCCCTAGCACAAGCAACGAAACCAAATTAAATATTCTTCTAGAAAGTGAGGAAAGCCACCATCTTTCGACAAGGCAGCTGGCTTTAAATCATAACGCGAGTCAAACTTCTGTTGTACGTCTATTGAGAAAAGAAAAATACCACCATCCATACAAAGTGCAATTAATCCGCGAATTGAATGAGGACGATCCAGATCGGCGCTTACAGTTTTGTGAACAATTGATGACCTTGTGCGATGAAAACCCAAATTTTTTAAAGAACATTGTTTTTTCTGATGAAGCTACATTTTCTTTAAAGGGGACTGTACATCGGCATAACTGTAGGTATTGGTCACGCGAAAATCCTCATTGGACTCAAGAAGCCCATACACAGCGACGAGGCAAAGTATGATTGGTGATCGTTTATTGGGACTTTTTTTTTGAAGAAGAAGAAATCTTACGGCTGCAAGATATTTACAGTTTTTGCGAGTTGAGTTAGTGCCAGCCTTAGCAGTTATGCTTTCAGCAATACGGGGCCCCACCTCATTTTGGGATAGCAGTGCGTTAGTTTTTAGATGATACTTTTACTGGAAGGTAGATAGGTCGTCGAGGTCCGATTGAGTGACCCCCGCGTCCACCGGATTTAACCCCCTTAGACTTTTTCTTTGGGGTTACTTAAAGTCAAAGGTGTATTTTAACAGACCGGATACCATAGAAGAATTGAAAGACATAATTGGCTTGGAGATGAGACGAATTGCCCATGAGATGATTCAGAACAGCGTGCAAAGTGTCTACACCCGTCTTGGTCAATGCCAAATGGTTGTTTCCATTAAAAAAATTATGATCACTAACTCAAAAACTAATGACGTCATAAATTTTGGTATAGTGGCACAATGTGGATTCTCTACGCTGTGTGGTGTATTTATGTTGTGCTATGTTTATTTGTTTTTTAGCTGTTTTTTTTATTTCTCTGGATAAGAATCAGTGGCGCCTAGGCTTTTGTAAATTTTTGTTAATGATATTAAAATCTAATTCATGCACCCAAGACCCTAGACGATATCATGCTAAAAATTTGCGTATTTTAGATCAAGAAACAAACTTTCAGCAAAAATCTAATCTCTCCACATGCACGTAAAAAATTCGTGACGTACTTACCTTCAGATTGCAACATATGATAACAGTGGCGGGAACTAACAGAGTAAATGCTGTGTACAGCGTGGAGTACCACAGGGTTCCTCCTCCGGCCGAGAAGTCCGGACCGCACGCACCCAGTCCTGGTATGTAGCTATACGGAGCTATTGCGAATAGTGGCGGAATGCAGAGAAGAATTGCGATGGCCCAACCGCATCCTAGACCTGCTAGAACCTACAAAAGGAAGAAATTGTGTTGCTAAAAGTAATATTTTGCTTCAGAACTATAACATAGTATAAATTATACAGATTCAGAAAGTATTCGTTTTGGTATGGCAATAATTGGCAATAAGTGGAAGCGAGAGCGAAGCAACTAGGCTATTCTTTTCTATCGTATGTATAACACATCGTACAAAGCGCCACCTGCTATCTCCACCACATGTGTGTGTGGACATCCCTAGAGTTTAAATTTGTTTCCGTCTTACACACGTCAGTTCTCGTTTTGCCCTATACGATAGAAAAGAATAACCTAGTTGCTTCGCTCTCGCTTGCTCTTATTGCCAAATATTACCATGCCAAAACGAACACTTTCTGAATCTGTATAAAACGTGACTGTGTATATGCCTCTGGCGAACATCCTGTATAATGGATATTGAATTTCAATAGAGAGCATTCAACTATGCTATTTTGCATGTGTCACTTTGCTAAGGTGTTTGGCTTTTCGCCAGTTTATGGCCACAAAGAGTGACTAGGTGGGGTAGGATATATTTTCGCGAATTGTGTCTATTATGTACTCTAGTATACAGGGTGTTTCGTGAGTGACTGACCATACGCTAGTGAGGGGTAGGGAATCTTAAGACGATTTAAGAATGACCTTTATTAGATCTCTAATGTCTCTCGTTTCTGATATACAGCGTGTTTTTTATTTTTTGTCAAAATTTAGATCGGTCGTATTTTCTTAATGGCTGTAGCAAATTGTACCAAATTTAATAGATAAATTTTACTAATAGAGGTCTACATAATTCAGTATCGAAAACAAAAAAAAAAGTCAGGGCCTGAGCCATTTTTTTAAATTTTGGATCTTACCTAAAAACATCATCCTGTATATGGATTTTGGCAATGTCCGATACAGATTTTCAAAATAGCCTAATAGTGTGTCTGAACCATGTAGTTAGTTTTTTTGGCATACTTTTAACGCCTCGAGAATTAACAGCCGAGTTTCACAATAAATCCATTTAAAAAATATTTGGGTGACTTTCACAAAAACATCAGTAACTACATGGATGACATTAATTTTGTGGGGAAAGATTTAGTTTTACCGTCTGTTTGTTAGAATTTACTACAACGATAAAAAAATGTAAAAATGTGTAAATGTCAACAAAAGTAAAAAAAAATTAAATATGTAAAAATGTGAACAAACAAAATTTTTATTTATTAGAACAAACACAAAAGAGTAAAAATTACATTGAAGTGAAATAACTGAGACAATGGAGCTCCTAAATAGTTAGTACAATTAGTTAAAAAGAAAATGATCCAGTACAATTACATGAAATTAAAATGACTGTATAAAAACTGAAAGGATGCAAATGGTTGTTTTTTAAAGTTTTCTAAACTCTTACATAAGGGACTCCTAAAGCTGCACCTACTCTTCGTATATTAATTGAAGGATTTTGGTGCACTATCCCCAGAATTTCATTTTCTTCATTTACATCTTGTCGAATAGGACGTTCACCTCGCAAAGGAGCTGAAGGAAATTTCCCGTGTTGTTTTGCATAATTGTGAACAAAAAAAAATGTTGATTTATTGGGAATTCGTCGATTGGGAAACCGTCGACGATATTCTCTAACGGCGGCCCTGGAGTTCCCATTACAAAAACCATAAATGTAACTAATGTCAACGTACTCTTCAGAATAAGACATTTTAACTTTAGTATTTTTAACTAAGTAGTTTAACAGTTTAAGTGCTGCCTCAAACAAGCAAGAACAAAGTTTTTGGCAGGTACTTTGAGTATTGTCTATGGCAAATGCTTATCAAGAGATTTTTGAAATAGATTTATATGGTTGTTAATTCTCTAATCATTAAAACTGTGTAAAAACTGACTAAATATTTCAATTACATTATTATAATATTATATTGAAGTTAGAGGCAGACATTTTGAAAAATTTTTGTAGTCATTTTTTAAAAATTATTTCTTGTTCGTTACATTTTAGGTGTGTTATTTTAATTTCATGTAATTGTACTGGATCAAATTCTTTTTAACTAATTGTACTAACTATTTAGGAGCTTCATTGTCTCAGTTCACTTCAATATAATTTTTACTCTTTTGTATGTGTTCTAATAAATAAAAATTTTGTTTGTTCACATTTTTACATATTTAATTTTTTTTTGCTTTTGTTGACATTTACATATTATTACATTTTTTTATCGTTGTAGCAAATTCTAACAAACAGACAGTAAAATTAAATCTTTCCACACAAAATTAATGTCATCCATGTAGTTACTGATGTTTTTGTGACCGAAAGTCACCCAAACATTTTTTAAATGTATTTATTGTGAAACTCAGCTGTTAATTCTCGAGGCGTTAAAAGTGTGCCAAAAAAACTAACCACATAGTTCAGACACTATCAGACTGTTTTGAAAATCTGTATTGGACATTGCCAAAATCCATATACAGGATGATGTTTTTAGGAAAAATTAAAAAAATTGGCTCAGGCCCTGACTTTTTGTTTTTGTTTTCGATATTGAATTATGTAGACCTCTATTAGTAAAACATATCTATTTTTGGTACAATTTGCTACAGCCATTAAGAAAATGCGACCGATCTAAATTTTGGCAAAAAATAGAAAACACACTGTATATCAGCAAAGAGAGGCATTAGAGATCTAACAAAGGTCATTCTTAAATCGTCTTAAGATTCCGTACCCCTCACTAGCGTATGGCCAGTCACTCATGAAACACCCTGTATACATACACCAATTCTTGGCTTCTAAGCCAAGGCCTAAGAGTTCGTTATAATATTTTTCAATACCCCACCACCACTCCACTCCATTATCGATAGGGTTGATAAAATAAAATTGAGATATTCACTTGAAATAGTGTACATGTATGTATTGTAATGACATGTTATTGAGATGGTGCCGTTGAAGGGGAAATAAGTAGAGCAAGCTGATAAAAGTCCAGAAACTTAATTTTTGGCGAATATGCTAAAAACCAACGCCTCAAATTATCTTCTGACATCTACCTCATAGTCTAGTATCAAATAGGCTCCGCTCGCGTCGATGTCCTGCTAAGTTTAAAATCTCTTTATTTTATGATTACTTAGATCTACGGGATTACCGAATGGCATGTTGGCATTTCCGAAATTCGATTTTTCCCCAGTAATATACAAATCAAGATGGCGGATAGGGCGGTTTAAGAAAAATCGTATCTCCCGTCGTAGTTGTCCGGTCTTTTATTAAAAAAAAAGAAATGCTTCAAAAAGTATATGTTTTACTATAAAAATATAATATCTAAGGTAATTTAATATCTAACTGAAAATTCTGCAAAAAAAGTAAAATTTTGGTTTTCTAACTTTTTAAAATATTTTTTATTTGAAAAACAAGTTATATGGAAAAACAGTTAGTATTAGTTAAGCAGTAATGCTCTAAAATTTAAAAATCGCGGTACAGGTATTGTGGAAGAATATTGCGGCGCGTAGGGTGAGTTTGGTCGGGCACACAGTTAATTAATGGGATACTTATACGATAAAATAGCTTCACTAAGTTAAAAATTTCATTCAGGCTATGTCAGAAATGTTTTAAATTTTTTAGTGGCAAATAAAAATCTAACGACCTAAATTGCATTTTTAACTGTCTTCTTCGACTTAAAATAATTTTTAAGTTATCTGCATGTCATCATCTTCTGGTTATTCGCAATATGTTAAAGTAGACATATCACAATTTGCCTGATTTATCTTCATATTCTTCCATGATCGATGTAGTTACTAAATCTGGGGTATTTACCCAAAAAAAGATTCCTGCAGAACACTGACAGGCTTCTGCGCCAATTATTCATTTTTTTTCAGGAACATATCATTGTTCGCCTTCTTGCAGTTAGATTTGACAAGGTTAGTTTTACAGCTCTTGAAGCATGTGGGTTAAGCATAGAGACTGACTCTAAATATTCGTGACTTTTTCTCTACCCACAGAGACTAGCACCTGGTAAATTTTGGATATTTTCATTCGCAGTTCTCCAATATAATGGACCCTAAAATCAAACAACCCCAAACCCATCAACTTGGGTGGTATATCTCCTTCTTGATTTTTGGTGGAAAACACCAGTCAGTTAACTTCTTTATTAATTCATTTCTATAGAGCAAACATACTAATTCGTGAAAATTGTCTTCAAGTTATGTGGTAGTTGTGTTCAGAGTTTCCAACAATGCAAGCGATTTCAGTATTGCTGATGATTCCTACAGATTCAAAAATACTTTAGTGCAAAATTCTGTCCAGCAAAGGCATGGAAAAAATTAATAATGCATGTGTCCATTGCTCAATGATTTGACATTTTCTATATCTATTTCTTTTTAAGTTTTTCCTCGACAGTTTATTATTTCGACTTTGGCAATTGTTCATAAAAACTAACCAGAAGCACAAACACGTCTGTATACGGTCTATAAACAGAAATTTGTATGTTTTTCCATATTATTGAGTTAAACAAAGTATTAGAATAGTATCAACTTCTTCATAATTATTGTCTTCTATGTTTATCAGCGGGATATATGAAGTTACAACATGCTTAAATCTTTCTCAATTCCGAATTTTCTGGACGAGGTATTCAGTGAGCTTCCTTTTGGTTTTTATGTTGGATAAAAATATTTAAGGGATATATGTTTTATTAATGATCCATTTGAGACACGATGGCATGCGTCAAAGTATTGTTGACATCTTTTCGTTTTTTAGCGAGTCTTCCTTTCCTGTCCCACATGTTAGCAACAAACTCGTTGTCTAAGATTAAATCTTAAATCTTAGACAACCAGTCTTTAGTTGCTAGCATGTCCTTGCATGACTTTTTACAACGGGTTTTTGATACACAAAACAGGTACTAAAATTAAGTTCCATTATTATACTTTTCGCAAATGCAAAACGAAGAGTATCTAGCATTCGATCGGCACATTTCTAAAACCGATGATATTACTCAAGATAAAGAGTAATAAATGTAATTAAAAAATAAAAAAAAATAGTTTTTTTGGGAATATTCCATTAGGTATAAAATATTTTTAACTTTAGTAATTTTTTTTTCGTAAATTGTATTTCTCTGTAAGCATTTAATTTTTTGGACATTAAAAATTGGTCAATTATTACTGAAGATATGATTTTTTGAAAAACCGGCCTAGTCGCCATCTTGAATTGTGAATTACTGGAGAAAAATCAATTTTCAGAAATGCCAACAGGGCATTTGGTGATCACGGTGGCTTATATATTTATAAAATAAAGCGTTTTAAAACTTGGCAAGACATCGAGTCGAGCGGTCGTTTTTGAGCCCTACGATAATAGACTATCAAGTATTATTAAAATTCTGTGACCAATTATTCCCATATACTAGAACACAAATATAGCCAAGATGTTTTACTTTAAAGAAACTTGGATGAGGATATGTTGAAGGCAACGGTTCTTTTTACTTCCCTCGCATACCGAAGGGAAGTATTGTATTCGAGAAAAAATCACCCTCCGAGATTTTTTCGGTTTCTGACGTTTCAGATCACGGAGATTACGAAAATATAGGTTTTTCAATTCCGTCAGTCTGTCTGTCTGTCTGTCTGTCTGTTGGTGTATTTACTAAAAAAACTACTTGACGGAGAGCAGTCTTTGGTAGGTAGTTGACCCTACTGTCAGCGAAGAAATGGTAGAACTTTCACTGGAAAATATACAGGGTGGATCGTCTAAAGGGAATTAATAATGAAAAAATTTTTTTTTGCTCAAATTTAAAATTTACACATTTCATGACACGCTAAACCTATTTCAGAAAAAAAAAATTGAACATTTTTGAAAAATTTTTTACCACTAAAAAATTTTTTTGTCTTTGTTCAAATTTTAAATTTCCACGTTTCATGGCATTCTAAACATATTTCAAAAAAAGAATTAAAAAAAAAAAATTTTTACCAACATTTTTGAAAATTTTTTTACCACTAAAAATGATGGAAAAATTTTTTTTGTTCAAATTTAAAATTTCCACGTTTCATGGCATTCTAAATCTAATAAAAAACATTTTAAAAATTTTGTTTACTATTTTTGAAAAAATTTCACCACTAATACAGACTGAATTTTTTTTCCTTTGTTCAAATTTAAAATTTTCACGTTTTCATGGCATTCTAAACCTATTCAAACAAATTTTAAAATTATTTTGATTAAAAAATTTTTTGAAAAAAATTTAAAACAATTTTAATCTATTTATCACTGGGTATAGAATAGATGAAAAAAAATGTTTTTGCTCAAATTTAAAATTTCCACGTTTCATGACATTCCAAACTTATTTCGGAAAAGAAAATTTGCAACATTTTTTTACCATTTTGGAAAAAAATTTACCACTAGAATAGATGGAATTTTTTTTCTTCAAATTTAAAATTTTCACGTTTGACATGACTGACATTCTAAACCTATTTGAGAAAAAAAAAATTTAAAATTTTTTTCACCAACATTTTTGAAAAAAAATTTACCACTAAAATAGATGGAAATTTTTTTGTTTTGCTCATTTAAAATTATTTAAAATTTTCACGTTTCATGGCATTCTAAACCAATTTAAAAAAAATACCACTGTAGAAAAGAAGGAAACTTTCCTTTTTGCCCAAATTTAAAATTTCCATGTGTCATAGCATTCTAAGAAAAATTTTTTTAAAATTTTCCTTCCATATTTGGCACCTGTTATTTAGTATTGAACTTTTGCTGTTGGATGAGCACTCTGTATAGTTTTTTGACCAAAACTTATCGGGTGTTCTTTGTAATAATAGTGATAACTATATTCCGATTATTATTTTCAATGTCACTTCGTAATTATTAATTTTTTAGAGTGACCGCAATGCACAAATAAAGAGGGAAGTTCTGTGTAAATACCTTTACCGATTTTTTTGTGTGATATCGAACAAATCTGGAGGGTGAGAGAAAAAAATTGAAATTTACTTTTCACAAGTATAAATTTGAGCCACCCTAATACCCGTTATATTTTCCACTATTTGTAAGATTGTTGCAACATTATTACTAAAAAAAAAAGCAGCGGAAATATCCATTAATATAGAAAGGAAGTTAAAACCAATTGCGAGGTAAACTGTCTTATAAACTCAAGTAATACGAAAGTCTCTTGCTGTACTCGCTTTAAAATACCTTTTTGTTTTGACTTCAGCTAACAAAGTAGACAAAAGCCGATTGGATTTTGTACGGCAAAGCTAAGAAACCTTTTGTCTAAAGTAGGGATCTCCCGAGTATCGCGAACACGATGCACTTCTTAGGTTTACACCAGACCGATGCAATGTAGTTCTCTTGAACATCCACCTTCATTAAATTTAATTTAATTGTAAGTCGATAAGACGAGGAATCCACTTTGTGCTTACTTAACATTTTGACTAAGAACAGTTGCAGTGATGTCGAAACAAGAAGGCTACTTGCAGTAATTAGTAATTACTCTATTGTGTCGAGTAAACTGGAGCTTCTTTCGGGCTCTCAGTGCTTTTGTTTTAGTAAAATGGTCTTGCTGCTTAAGTAGCTAATAAAACGTTACGTAATTAATTTTATCAAATGCAATTAACTGTTTATTTTATTCTGTTACTTTGGTGAGATGGCGTTTTCTTCCAGCGTGGCAATTTATTTGCTAATTGTTACGCTGTAAAGAATCTGAATATTCTGAGATTACATTCAGGTGGTGCTCTAGGAGATAATAAGTCTTAGATAGTGGACTTGAAAGTGGAAAAAATATTACAAAGTTGTGCTTTTAGATCCTTTTGCGAGGCGTTATGACATTTTGTACAGGGTGATTCAGTACAATTCAGTTTTAAAAGAAAACCGTTGTTTAAGAAAATGTTTTTAATTTATTTATTTGCAAAACCTTTTCTGCCTGTTTTATATAAGCTAACTTTGGCACACATTTTTAGTTATTTAGAAGAGATCGGTAGACCTTTTTTGTTGAAAACTTTTGCGATTCTGACAACCTTTTTTCTTGATAAATTGATAGTTTCCGAAGTAATAGCGAGAAACGAAATTTTACCCTTTTTCACTACATAAAAAAATCGGTAAAGTTATTTACACAGAACTTCCCTCGTTATTTGTGCATGACAGTCACTCAATAAAATTATTAATTACGAAATGACATTGGGAATAATAATCGGAATATAGTTATCACTATTATTACAAAGAAAACCTGATAACTTTTGGTCAAAAAAATATACAGAGTGTTCATCCAACAGCAAAAGTTCAATATACTAAATAACAGGTGCCAAATATGGAAGGCTTGTGCAAATACCTTTATAAATGTCCACCATGACTGAATTATTAATTGGGATGACCACCCTGTACATTTTTCAATAATAGTGTAATAGGTGCCATATGCCTAATATTATTGCCATCTCTCACATTTTCAATCCCACATTCATGTAATGGAGTGGAAGTATAGTGATGATTAAAATATAGAACAAATTTTCAAAAATGTTTTCTGTCTATTCTAGTGTTAAATTTTTTTCCAAATTGGTGAAAATATGTTGCAAATTTTTTTTTCCGAAATAGGTTTAAAATGTTATGAAACGTGGAAATTTTAAATTTGAGCAAAAAAATATTTCGTCTGTTCTATGGTGATAAATAGATTACTAAAACATGTTTTCATTTTTTTTTAATTTTCTAAAACACTTAAATTTGTTTTAATAAATTTGGAATGCCATGGAAACGTGGAAATTTTAAATCGAAAAAAAAATTCCATCTATTTGTGGTAAAATTTTTTCAAAAATGTTTAATTTTTTTTTATTTTTCTTTAAATAGATTTAGAACGCTATGAAACGTGGAAAATTTAAATTTTGAGAAAAAAAAATTCATCTATTTTGGTGGTAAAAATTTTTTCAAAAATGTTGGTAAAAAATTTTCAAATTTTTTTTTTCTTTTAAATAGGTTTAGAATGCCATGAAACGTGGAAATTTTAAATTCGAACAAAGAAAAAATTGTTTTTTTAGTGGTAAAAATTTTTTCAAACATTTTTTTTTCCTGAAATAGGTTTAGCGCGTCATGAAACGTGGAAATTTTAAATTTGAGCAAAAAAAAATTTTTTTCACTATTTATTCCGTTTAGACGGTCCACCCTGTATATTTTTCAGTGAAAATTCTACCATGTCTGCGCTGACAGTAGCGTCAACTACCTACCAAATTTGTTTTTTAGTAAATGCACCAACAGACAGACAGACAGACAGTCAGACCGACAGACAGACAGACAGACTGACGGAATTGAAAAACCTATATTTTCAGAATCTACGTGTTCTGAAACGTCAGAATCCGTAAAAATCTCGGAGGGTGATTTTTTCTCGAATACAATACTTCCCTTCGGTATACGAGGGAAGTAAAAATGTTGGTGAAAAAAAAATTTCAATTTTTTTTTTCTCATATAGGTTTAGAATGTCATGTCAAACGTGAAAATTTTAAATTTGAACAAAGAAAAAAAATCAGTCTGTAAAATTTTTTCAAAAATAGTTAAAAAATTTCTAAAATTTTTTTAAAAATAAGTTTAGAACGCTATGAAACGTGGAAATTTTAAATTTGAACAAAGAAAACAGGTTTTCCTTCTATTTTAGTGGTAAATTTTTTTTCAAAAATGGTAAAAAAAATTTCAAAAAAAAAATTATTTTTTTAAATAGGTTTAGAATGCCATGAAACGTGGAAATTTTAAATTTGAACAAAGACAAAAAAAAAAAATTGTGGTAAATTTTTTTCAAAAATGGTGAAAAAAATTTTTATTTTTTTTTTTCTAAAATAGGTTGAGCGTATCATGAAACGTGGAAATTTTAAATTTGAGCAAAAATTTTGTTTTCCATTATTTATTCCCTTTAGTCGATCCACCCTGTATATTTTCCAGTGAAAGTTCTACCAGTTCTTCTCTGACACTAGGGTCAACTACCTACCAAATTTGACTGCTCTCCGTCAAGTAGTTTGTTAGTAAATGCACCAACAGACAGACAGACAGACTGATTGACGGAATTGAAAAACCTATATTTTCGTAATCTCCGTGATCTGAAACGTCAGAATCCGAAAAAATCTCGGAGGGTGATTTTTTCTCGAATACAATACTTCCCTTCGGTGTGCGAGGGAAGTAAAAAATTCGGGGTATTATCGAAATTTTGAGATTTTCTTTAAAACATAAAAATAAAAGTCCGCACAAAAAAACTTGTTTGCTTTAATGGTTTAATTTTACTGGGCTAATAATTCATACCTTTTTTGGGCTGACGATGTGGCTGTAATGGAGTGGGGCTGCAATGACGTAGAACCTGTCACAGTTCAGCCCGCATATAGTCCACAAAGCCAAGGGATGCAGCAACGTGAACAGAAAGCCGTGTAATACGCACGGGGCGCCAGCTTTAGACCATTCTGTGCCTTTGATTCCCGGTATGGAAAAAATCAAAAATAGCGTTCCCAGCAAAACATCGACGGTACCAAGATGGAACAGAAGAATATTGTTGGCAGATGCGATCTGTAAATGAAGAAAACATTTAATAAAATACGCGGTATATGCATAGTAAAAAATGTGACCAAGACGAGTGTAGTAGACCAAACAATATTTGGAGCTAACAGGGTAACAACAAGCTTTTTTTTTAACCATGAAACGAAAATAGTGTGCTTCTCGGCCTCCTAAACTGGGTTTTCCCCTTAAACATGACTCTGTTGGTCTGGTTTATACGAACTTCTATGCGGTTTTATTCCAATACAGTTGGCCAGATGTCAGTGGCGGGCAAGTAAATATTTGTAAATGGTTTTAAAACTTTTTGGTTTTAACTTTTTGCGCTAATCGTATTTGCGTAGATCCTTGGTACAGGGTTACTCACTATGTATTGACCCCCCCTTTATTTCTGCTATTATTGAAAATAGAAGTAAAAGTCTCCTATAAAAGTCGTAGAATCTTACCTATACTTTATTGAAACGTGATAAAAATAACAATTTCATGTATATGTATTCGAAAGAGTGCAAAGATTTCATTAATATTTTTACACAGTTTTTCTTTTAGTTATAGATAGTTATTTTCTCTGCTGTTTGCAAAATCCTGTAAAGAATATGTTTCAATACAATTATAAGCAAACAAGCAATAATTCATTTTTAGAATACCTACTATACTTTGTCTACGACTATTAAATATTTATTTAATTCATCTTCATTTCATTTCTCCTATTTAAGAAAGGTTCATATGTCATCATTTTAATTTTTTCGATTTTTCGGGCAACAAGTTTAATGAGGCGATTTCTGCAGCTTCCTTTATCTCTGGCGGTGTCAAAGAAATCCCATTTTCACTGTCAGTATCAATTTATTTTATTATATTACTCTTTATGAGTAGCTAATATGTAAAATTATTGTAAATAACGTTGGCGTTGAAATCGCTCAAGTTTTGACGTTTCAGATCAATTACAGAATTACGCTTTGGCACATTATCATGATTTACTAATAAAATAATACAGTTTGTAAGCTTGTAGGTAAGTGGTTTCAAAAACTAATGTAGTTTTTGAGTGTTCGTTAAAGTACCTCGTCGGCATGTACGATTTGAGTGCTTCCTAGAAAACTAGAGAGACAACAGTTGTCTTTTGGTTGCTGCAATTTTGACATTTTACATTTTTAGTAAATGTAATGTCGTTTCATATAAAGAACTGACTGTCCTCATTATTCACTGCAATCAGTGAATAATTAAATCATTATTCACTGCAGGAAATACTGGATAGCATTATCCTTGAGGAAACACATACATAATGAGTACATTATTTAATAGCCGTGGACAACTCTTTAAGATAGACCCATACAATGTTATATATTTGAAATCAGGGGGAAAAGGGCACATCAAAAATGCAATAATATATAGGGTGTTCCATTTAAAAAATCATATATTTATTTCGTATCACGAGACCTATACATGAAATTGTTTTTTTTATCACGTTTCAATAAAATACACAGCTACACAAAAAAAATGTTCGCTTCCACCAACGAAACCTAGTACAACCTAGGTTTTTGGGGTCTCTGAATCCGAATCTGAGGTCGGTTTGTCTGTATCAGGTCGTGTCAAGGTCATTTCAAGGTCAAAGTATTAGGTTCCGACAATAAATTTGAAAAAAATTGTATATAGGTTTTTGAGGTCGCTGAATCCAAATCCGAGGACGGTTTGTCGGTATCAGGTCGCGTCAAGGTCATTTCAAGGTCAAAGTATTAGGTTCCGACAATAAATTTGAAAAAATTGTATATAGGTTTTTGAGGTCGCTGAATCCAAATCCGAGGACGGTTTGTCGGTATCAGGTCGCGTTAAGGTCATTTCAAGGTCAAATCATTAGATGTCGGCAGCAAAATTTGAATAAAATTTGTATGTAGGTTTTTGAGGTCGCTGAATCCAAATCCGACGTCGGTTTGTCGGTATCAGGTCGCGTTAAGGTCATTTCAAGGTCGAATGGTGGAAAAACTGACAAAAATATCCACCTGTTATTTCACGCATAAGCAGAGGATGTATAAGATGTATAACATGTATACGATAGCGTGAAAAGCTAGATTTGTGATATATAAATATTGATTTGTACCTCGACAATCTGATGAGCGGATCATTCTACACATTCCTTTTCGGGACAGTTACCGACATCGTACTTGATGAGGCAGCAGATAAAGACTAATTTGCCGAAAAAATACTTTACAATAGATTTATTCTTATTTATTACATCATTCGTTTATAAAATTTAAAGATGCATAAGGAATGACTTAAACATTTTTAAAAATGCTTAATGAAATCAAAATGCACTTTAAAAAGTTTACAAAGGAACGATGTCATAATAGGAGTAGATCTGCCGTAAATATATTTTTATCTTGAAATTGGTCTCATAAAAGGTATTGCTGAAGCTACGAGAATAGCTGTATATTGATATCGGACACTTTGTCCAAATAAGTTATTTTTGACCAAATGTCTAGAAAAGCAAAATGGTTCAGGCAGGCAAAATAATCCATTTTTTTGTAGCATATGAGAATAAAGTGGACATTAGGACTACAACGCCCTCGATTACAATTACAATGTGCATAGCTCGTAAAATTAGAAAAATAGACCAAGTTCAAAACTTAACGATCCAGTAAGAGTTGGAAAAATCGCGAAATAACAGGTGAATATTTTTGTCAGGTTCTCCACAATTCGACCTTGAAATGACCTTAACGCGACCTGATACCGTCAAGCCGACCTCGGATTTGGATTCAGCAACCTCAAAGACCTGTATCCTAAATTTATCATATTTTTCTGTCCAAATCTAATGATTTGACCTTGAAATGACCTTAACGCGACCTGATACTGACAAACCGACCTTGGATTTGGATTCGGCGACCTCAAGAACCTATACATTTTTTTTTTTTAATTCTTCTGTCGAAATCTAATGTTTTGACCTTGAAATGACCTTAACGCGACCTGATACCGACAAATCGACGTGGTGGAAGCGAACATTTTTTTGTGTGTGGCTGTGATATAGATAAGATCCTACAACTTACATGAAACTTTCTTTCCTGTTTTCAATAATAACAGAAATCTAGGAGGGGTCAATATATATTATATATAAAGTGAATAACCCTGTACATATGTACATTTTTGGAAGTATTTCGGATCAGATATCAATCACCCAATAATACCGGGTGTAATCAGTTTCATGTCATTAAAAAAACTGGTAATGGGGACCGACTAGACAAACAAAAAACCTTTATGACTTTTCCCTCTAGGGGCACTTTGAAAAAACTGATATGGGTTAACATATTTAATATTATGGTAGACAACTATTGAGAACCACTGATTTTCTTGGTCGATGGACTTGTACTTCCCAATTATACAACTTTTTAATTGTCATAAAAAAGTGTTCGCCGGCATACGCGGTATCAAAGGATCATCGACCGCCTTTGATGGACCGCCTCAACTGAACTGAGGGTATAAAGAGGTAAATAATTCGTTCTCTCTTCGTGCACAATTGCAAGCAAATGATGGCCATAGAGGTTTAAACAGAGCATTTCTTTACATGTGTGTTTTTTAATTTGGAACAAAATATTGGATTCTTATAATTTAGAAAATTTAAATGTGGTTTATTAACATTTGTAACATAAATGAGTGTCCTGGGTTACTACCTACCTAAATGATTCAAAATCTCTGCATCTGCAATCTCTGCACAGTTCGGTACGTCCAATTAAGTACATACGCATTTTGTTAAACACTAAACACTAAACTATCAACTAACGTTGTCAATAAAGAGAAATAAAATAAAAACTTGGTACAAAAGCCAAAAAGGAATACAAAAAGAATGAACAAGTAAATTGTGTCTGTACGTAAACAAGAATTTGACAACTTGAACGGTAAGTCAATAAAATAAATCTTAACTATAAATACACAATGACGTGAAATTCAAAAATAACAAAGCAACGAACGGCGGGTTGGACGTCTGTACATAACAAAGCACCGACAGTAACTAAAATATTGCACAAGGGAGAGTTAGAGTATAGTTTTCTTCAGATCAGATCTAGATCTAAACCTACCTCAATATTCCAGCAGTTCTCAAAAAAATTTATTGAAAAGTGAAATTTTTGTTTATTTTTTTTCTCCAATACTATGAGCTTTAGACCCCATGTTATATAACGTTTTTTTGTTTGTCTTGTCGTTCCCTACCACCAGTTTTGTTTAATGACATGAAACTAATTACATCGCACGAATATTGATTCCGCATATTATTTCTAAGATCCTACTGCCTCCTACTAATACTTAAACAATATAAAATTCTTGATTTTTTCTGTAACTGCCTAGAGTCTTATCCGATGAGATAATTTGTTTTGACGGACCCTGTATGACTAGTAGTAAACCTTAACTAAAAGCAAGGTTGTATTAAATAAACTTACATTATCGGTATAATGCAGCCTGATGCAAGTCAATTTCCTTTTGTCATTTTGTGATGTAGCATTTGTGTACTGAGGCGCTTTGAAATGAACTTTCAAAGGAACGCGAACGCTTCTCGAAATAAAGAAAATAAAATCAAAGGCCTTGTTGTAAATTTATAATAAACCGTAAGTATAGATATAAAGTTTCGTAATTAAGTTCGAAATATAATTTAACTTCTTCGATATTGCTTTTGTTTTTGATCATGTCATGAATATAAAACACGTCTAAGACCACTGAATATACTGTTTGAAAGTTCGATGGAATTTCTCTTGTTGGAATAATTACCGAGTGTTAATAGTGAAGTCAAAATTGAAAAAAGAAAACGTAGTGGAATAGCTTCCTTATTATATAAATTTGTTTCTGGCATTTTACTTCAATTATGAACTACAAACACCTATTTGACAGCATAAAGTAACACTCTGTATGTAACGGATGTTGTATTCTAAGAAATGGCGAAGGTTCAGGGGTTACTTCACATATTACATAAATGTTTATCTAAATGTATTTGAACAGTTTTAAAAGCTATCTTGAACTTGATAGGTTTAAGTTAATATTGTAATAAGAACGTTTAAAATAAAAGTTAAATTAAAAATTTCAAACATCCCGATGCAAAAAATAAATCTCTAAAAAGAAACAAATAATTTTTTTCGCACTTTGACTGATGATGTGCTATTTTACTAAACTCAAAATCGTTTAATAAAGTGGCACTTTACCACATGAACATATCACTTTAATTTATAGTAAGGCATATTAATAAAAACAGTTTGACGGAAAATTGTTTATTTAAATATTGGAAACATTGTTATATATTCAAGGGTGGGGCAATAGTACGTCGGATCTCGATATCACGAGTTCTGCGATAGCTAGAAAACTAGATAAAAGAGTGTATAACTGGAAATTATTTTCGAACATACAGTGCGAGCCAAGACGAAATGACTGGACCAAATGCCTTTTTTGAATGGAATGCTATGTATATCAGTACATTTCTTGAAGCCTCTCTCTAGGCTCTATTCATTCCTATTTTAGCATTGAATATCTCTCAATCACTTGGATGTAATGAATTTTTTTGTTGAAATAATGCAATCTGCAGATGGATATTAAAAAAATCGGTAAAGGTATTTACACAGAACTTCCCTCGTTCATGGCAGTCTCTCTAAAAAAATAATAATTACGAAATGACATTGAGAATAATAATCGGAGTAGAGTTATTGCTATTATTACAAAGAAAACTTGATAAGTTTTGGTCAAAAAAATATACAGATTGCTCATCCAACAGCAAAAGTTCAATACTAAATAGCAGGTGCCACATATGGCAGGCTTGCGCAAATACCTTTACAAATGTCCACCATGACTGAATTATTTCTTGGGATGACCACCCTGTACATTTTTCAATAAAAGTATAATAGGTGCATATGCCAGATGTTATTGCCATCTGTCACATTTTCAATCCAACATTTACGTAATGGAGTGGAAGTATAGTGGTGGTTAAAAAATTTCATTTTTTTAAAATGTTTCAAAAGATGGTAAAATAATTTTCAATTTTTTTCTTCTGAAATAGGTTTAAAATGTCAAAGGTAGAAATTTTAAATTAGAGCAAAAAGGAAAGTTTCCTTCTGTTCTATAGTAGTGCTAAAAAAAGTTTAAAAATTAAAAATGATGTATTTTTAAAATAGGTTTAGAATGCTATGAAACGTGAAAATTTTAAATTTGAGCAAATAAAAAAAAATTCGATCTATTTTAGTGGTAAAAACTTTTTGAAAAATGTTGGTGAAAAAAATTTTCAAAATTTTTTTTCTGAAATACCTAGGTTTAGAATGTCATTTAAATTTGAGCATTCTGGTGTTAAATTTTTTTCCAAACTGGTAACAAAATGTTGCAAATTTTTTTTTCCGAAATTGGTTTGGAATATCATGAAACGTGGAAATTTTAAATTTGATCAAAAAAAATTTTTTCGTCTGTTCTATAGTAGTGATACATAAATGGATTAAAAATGTTTTCAAATTTTTTAAAAAATTCTTCAAAAACATTTTTAAATTTGTTTGAATAGTTTTAGAATGTCATGGAAACGTGGATAGTTAAAATCTGAACGAAGAAAGAAAAATTCTATCTTAGTGATAAAATTTCAAAAAACTTTTTTTTTTAATCAGGCTTAGAATGGCATGAAACGTGAAAATTTTAAATTTGAAGAAAGAAAAAAAAATCATTTTAGTACCTAGTAAAAATTTTTTCAAAAATATTGGTGAAAAAAATTTTCAAATTTTTTTTTCCTGAAATAGTTTAAGCGTGTCATGAAACGTAGAAATTTTAAATTTGAGCAAAAACAATTTTTTTTCATCTTGGTAAAAATTTTTTCAAAAATGTTTGAAAAAAATTTTCAAATTTTTTTTTTTCTGAAATAGGTTTAGCGCGTCATGAAACGTGGAAATTTTAAATTTGAGCAAAAAAAAAATTTTTTCAACTTGGTAAAAATTTTTTCAAAAATGTTTGAAAAAAATTTTCAAAAAATTTTTTTTCCTGAAATAGGTTTAGCGCGTCATGAAACGTGGAAATTTTAAATTTGAGCAAAAAAAAATTTTTTTCACTATTTATTCCGTTTAGACGGTCCACCCTGTATATTTTTCAGTGAAAATTCTACCAGTTCTTCGCTGACAGTAGGGTTAACTACCTACCAAATTTGACTGCTCTCCGTCAAGTAGTTTTTTAGTAAATGCACCACAGACAGACAGACAGACAGACAGACAGACAGACAGACAGACAGACCGACAGACAGACAGACAGACAGACTGACGGAATTGAAAAACCTATATTTTCGGAATCTACGTGTTCTGAAACGTCAGAATCCGAAAAAATCTCGGAGGGTGATTTTTTCTCGAATACAATACTTCCCTTCGGTATGCGAGGGAAGTAAAAATCACCAGTCTCAATTATGGGTTTTAAGAAAAACTTATGTAAGTAAATATCAGTTACGAGAAATTAATTTTTTAAGTTGAATTTTCTCATTTTTTTCAAATAGAACACCCTGTAAATTTTTCAACAATGTGATGTAGAAATGAAAAACGAACATTTTTTGTAGGTACTTCCCTATGGCTAATTGCAACCAATTTCGTTTTATTGAGCAATAATTACAAAATTCAAAAATAAAAATTTTAACAAATGTTCCACATGTTGCCTATTTTGATTGACACACATTCTATGTGCTTTTGACATGAGGTTCCCACTGTTCCCAAAACTGCCGGTGTGATAGATCTAAAGGCAGTTATTATTCTGTCCTTCATATTTTGTACTGTTGTTGGTGTGTCTCTATAAACAATTTCCTTCACGTATCCCCATAAGAAATCCATTTTTGTAAGATCTGGGGATCTAGCAGGTCATTTAGTGGGTCCATTTCTTCCAATCCACTTATGATGGTAGGTATTATTTAAGTGGTCTCTAACTGCATTTAAATAATGTGGTGGAGCCCCATCTTGCTGAAGCCACATCCTAATTCGAATTCTTTTAGGGAGATTTACCAATAATTGTGACAGATAGTTTTCCAAAAAATGAAGATAAATATCTCCCGAAGCATAATAATGGAAACTGTGCCTATTAACGTCTCCAGTTTTATGAAAAGTTGCCTCATCAGTGAATAAAACATTATTGAAGAAGTTGACATCATCTTGAAAATTACCTCTGGCCCAATTACAAATTGTAGGCGCTTTTGCAAATCGTCATCGGATAATTCCTGGTGCATTTGAATTTGGTATGCATGCAACTTATTTGTTTTTAAGATTCGACCCACAGACCGTCTACTTATTCCTACTAATGAGCTCACTGCTCTTTGACTAACATGGGATTCTCAACCGTTGCCAGCACCACAGAAAACTCATTTTCTTCCTTCACAACACGTTTTATTCTTTCACTTTTTTATATTCGACATTTCCAGTTTCCAGAAATCTATCGAGAAAGTTTTGGAAGCTGCTAACATCAGGAATCCTTCTTTCAGGATAACGTTTATTGATTGATTGATTGATTAGCCAGCGTATGGTGGGCATTGCTGCCAATTCCGGGCATCAATGGAGGTTCGTTCCAACACGCAGCTTGGTCCTCCGTCGAACACGCCCAACGGATGGCCAAACCGCGTGCCGGAACCAAATCTCGAATGTTTTATATACCGCCGGACCAGCTGCATGCGCCGGGTTGGACATTAGAAATGCTTGTTGTCAGCAGCGAGAGCCGCATGACGCATGGGGTGGGAATATAGGATGGGAAGTGTAGGTGTTTAAGTATCCATGCTTCTATTAAGTTTCCATGCTTCTATTAAGTTTCCATTTGTCATCATCGTTTGAGGTGTAGTGCAGTTGTTTGCGACATGCTTCTTTTCAGATTCCATGCTTCTTTTAAGTTTCCATCTATCGTCATCTCCTTAATTTTCTTCTGTTTTCTGCTTCTTGTGTCTCTGAATCTGGCAGCTTTTATTTTTGTATTTTTTCCTTTTTTCCCTTTCTTTTTTTTGTTTATTAACCGCTCCACAAGTAAATATCCATCTACGGTGGAGTTGCTGGGAACGGCCCTATCTCGCGGTAACAATTTTTTTTTGCGCGTTATGAGAAAAGAGGTCCGAAGGGATAGTTTGATATCCTTGAAACAATCGGTTTCAATTTTGGGCAGTTTTTCCATTTCGTCACCTGTATATTATGTTTATTACCTATATATTGTGTTTAATATATTTTTAATTTTGATCTCCAATTCTTTAAAATTTAATAGAGATAAATAAGCCAATGCTAATGCTATAAAAACAAAAACTTATCTGTTTCATTCACACCATCTGGCGTTGCTTATTTTATATCACCCACTTCAAGAAGGGACGAATCCAGGTATATATTTTACGAATCAAAAATCTCTTGCCTTAACCGGTAATCAAATAAACAAATTCCCCATATAAAACTAATAACTCTGCAGCGAGAAACAACAAGTGTATAGTAAATAAATTATTTCTTAAACAAAAGTACCAGTTCCACATGAAGAATTCATTCATTCGCGTATATGTGAAACAATGGATTTCCGAGTCACAACATTCTTCCCATCTGTAAAGGATTAATAAATATATCTTAGAAATAAATAGAAATATAACTTATCTTTCATCCTTTGCTTATGTTACTACTTCCACTCGTTAGAAGCCAGTCCGTTGCATTTCACTTCGCTCGGTCGTCTTAGGTACCTGCACTGATAATTTACGAGTTTATGACCTGGTCCCATTCAACGTGTTTATTTTCTTTTTATCCGAGTTATGTTGCCAGATGTCTGTACCCTTTATCGAGCTGCCCATATACGCCTTTAGTGATCTCATAGTTAAGTACCAAATATCAGCTATATGAAATATCCAAATTTATGCTAATATATATCAACTAATGTAGGATTTTCCACTCTTTAATCCAACACATTTTTTTGCGTTTTCACACCGTGTTTACTCTAGTTTTTCGGGATTTCATGGGATCCACTTAAAAACGCGTCTGCCTTCGTCGACGACCGAACTGAACTCCAGGAATCCTTGTTTCAGGATAACGTTGGTGATAAATTCTATTGGCAAGTAAACAATTTCTGTTTGACTCGCCCAAAACAAAAGTCATTTCTACAAGTTTCGCTTTATTAAAATTAATATTGTACAATTCCAAATATTTTAAATTCAATACAAATTGTAACTAACGACCGATAAGTGTGATACATGCTCCATTGTACACGACAATTTATACCAAACTGAGGTTTTATTGCTTGTCGAATAACGAAAACGGCAAAAAAATTTACAAAAAAACATTACAGTAAATGAATCTGTTAAATACTATTTACTCATTTCAATGGGTTGGAAGAAATGGTCCCACTAAATGGCCTCATTTCAAAATTTCATAAAGACGTGTGTCAATCAAAATGGGCAACACGTCGAACAGCTAATTTTTCTAATGAATTAGAAAAGAGGTTCCTTTTTTTAAGTTTATTCTTGAATCTGACATTTATTTATAAAACGAAAATGGTTGCAATTAACCATAGGGAAGTACTTACAAAACATGTTCGTTTTTCATTTCTACATCGTTGAAAAATATACAGGGTGTTCCATTTGAAAAAATGGAGAAAATTCAATTTAAAAAGTTCTTAATTGAATAATAATTATTGGACAATTTTATGAAATGAAAATGATTCAAAAACATTAATTAGATGTCTCGTAACTGGTATTCACACAAGTTTCTCTTAAAACCCATAATTGTGACTGTGGTGATTTTTTAAATATCCATCTGCAGATTGCATTATTTCAACAAAAAAATTCATTATATCCAAGTGGTTGGGAGATATTCAATGCTAATATAGGACTGAATAGAGCCTAGAAAGAGGCTTCAAGAAAATGTACTGATACATAGCATTCCATTGAAGAAAAGGCACTTGGTCCTATAATTTAGTCTTGGCTCGCCCTGTATGTTCGAAAATAATTTCCAGTTATAGACTTTTTTTATCTAGTTTACTTGCAATTTTTAAAAAAATTTCTATCTATCGTAGAACTCGAGATATCGAGGTCCGACGCACTATTGCCGCACCCTGTATAAATATACAAAGCCGTGTCAGTTACTAGATTACGGAAATGCTACATAAGTACCTACTATGAAATTTTTTGAATTGCAAACTTTGTAATGCTTTTATATCCATCACTATTTGCTTATAATTACTAACTACTAACATAAAATGCGAAAGAATAGTATAAACAAATCTCGTAAGAAAAGCAGTTTTACTGAAGGCATATAGATTTTGAGTACGAGCTAGCGCAGAGAAAGAATAAACTGTATAACACCAGAAGTCAAAATTATAATGCTGTATATCTTCTGTGGAATATTAATTGTTATGCAAATGAGTGTATACATTTTTAATAAGACGGATTTGGAGAGACTAATTACGGACTTAAGTTAATTATAAATAATTTGGTTAATTCTCGAGAAAATGAAAAACTCTTGATTTCACGCTCATCAAAGCAGAGGATGCCTCAAATTTTAATAGAAATACTGGTATAATATTTTAATCCCGGTTGTTTTAAATGCAGATTCATAAGAACGAGTTAGTAATTGATTATTATTTATTCACTTTGTATTTTTTATTATTCACAAAGATAATGTTGTAAATCTGCTAATATTAAACTTTAACATGTGGGTAGCTGTTTTTCGTTTTAAAACAAGGTTGCGACGATTTATATCAATTTGATTTAAATCGTGATTTTAATCATGATTTAAATCAACTGATTTTTAAAATCAAGTCATGATTTATCAAGTTGTGTAAAGCCAATACTCTAAGTAAATCAAAGTTCAGAAAATTCAAATAAAAGTACAGTTTATTTAAAAGCTAGATACGAATTACAAAAAATTCAAATAAAAAGAAGAAAAGAACAGTTAGGTTACACATATAAATCAAAAGTTACCTTCTTAAATGTACATTATAAATTAGGTGCCTACTTAAAAGCAGAAACATGAAGTAAACAAATTAAACAGAACCAACTCTAAAAGAAAATAAAACATGATTTACTCCAAAACAAAAATTTTAAATTAGGTTAATTATTGTAAAGTTTGTACAAAAAAACTAATTTAGCTGCTTTTTCGGTCCTCAAACGATTTCGAATCTTAGAATGAATCAAACCAAATGTTGCAAATATTCTCTCAAGCGAGGCTGAACTAGCTGCAGCAGAAAATAATTGCTTGATAATCGGGGATAATTTGTCAATAATATCCATATTTCTTTGGGATTTCAGCCAGTCCAAGGGTTTTGTGTTTTTAAGAATTTCTTCGTGAAACATAATGTCGGCAAAAGGCTCAAATTTTGCCAGAAATTTAATAATTAGTGGTAGTAAACCACTTTCGGGATATAATTCATTAGCGGCTTCTAAAGCACGATTCTTTTCGCTTTTTGTTAATTTATGTTTTGTTTTCGTAGAGTCTAGAATGAAGGCTAGCAAATGGCATGAGGTAATAAACTGGTCGTATGGGTATCTAATTATTTGCATTTGCATCGTTTCTTTGAAGCCTATCAAGTGCAACAGATATAGGTTCTAGTAGTGATAAGTAATCTTCAACAGTTCTTTTTAAATAAATGTTTGAAATTTTCTGTCTTACTGTGCTGACAATTTTATTTTTATGTTCCTCGATCATTTTAAAAAGTGTGGGCCATGATTTAACGAAACCCTCTAAGCAGTCGGCAAGTGAGTTCCATCTTACGTCAGATGGTAAAGTAAGTAAGTTTTTTCCTTCTTCTTTTGCGTATGTCGCAGAGGCAAAATGATTGTTTCGGAAGTATTTCACAACGAACGTAACGTGTTCCTTAATTTCACTAATTTCCAAATCCTTACATTACAAGTTTAAAATGTGTGGAGCTCAACCGTAAATAATAACATTTAGTTCTGTTGACTCTTTAATTTGGTTTCTCATGGCATTCATATTGGCAGCATTATCCGTCAGAAAACTGCTTACTATATAGGTATAGTCACTCTTTAGAGTTTTAATTAAGTTTGTCGCAAGTTCTGTTAAATATGCAGATGTATGTGGATTTTCAGATGTGTCTATTGTGTCTACTAAAAAGGAAGACTCATTTTCCGTAGTTACAATTGCATATATTATTGGTTCATTGTGAATATTGGACGATCCATCCAATGGCAGACAAAGTGAACTTCCTGATAAATCTTTAAAACATTTACTTTTCACACACTTCATCGGGCAGCCTGTTGGACATGGTGGTACATATCCAGGTCGTAAAAGCGTTATTGCTCTTTTTACTTCAGGTTGTTCAATACACATGAAACTGCTGTTTGTCGCATAAAGAGCTCTAGCAATTTGTTTATCTATTTCTTTTTTATTAGACTTGGTCGTACGTACAACAAAACATGATAAAGATCCAAAAATGGAGTTAGGCACTACTTTTCCTATTTTTACTTAATGGCGTAGAAGATAAGAGCGGCTGTGGGGCACAATCTCCCTCTGCATCTTGTTGTAACGCATTCAATTGTACCTGTAATAAAAAACAAGATTGTTAAGTTGTTCATTTTTAAATCCAGCAACACACATACAGGCATAGATACTATACTTTATTCTTAAAACTAGGAGTGAATGAAAAAGTCACATTTGTCCATGGAAAGTTACTAGAAATCTAGAAAATGCACTAGATCATTTTAAAAATTTGAATCTAGCTCGTCTCCTGGCATAATTGGCCTTAGCCGCAGAAATAGACCGACTGTAAATATGTAAATTAAAAAAAGTTCTCTTAATATTTTGTCTTACTAAGAAGTTATAAATATAAATAAAATAACACTACACTTACATTGGACACTGTTCCTGAAGTAGAGTGACCTTCATTATTTGTTTCTACACTTTCTACATTACGCGAAGCACATTTTTTCCAGTGGACTTTCAGTCAGTCCACAAGTCCTTGCATTTCTACTTTACACTTTTTACATGTAGCTCTACTACCACTTTTTCCATCAAGCTACTTGATTTTTCAATAAAGTATTGCCAAATAGGACCTTTTTTCCTTCCACTTCTATTAGATGACATGTTAAAAAATTATTTAATATTTAAATGTTATAAATATAATCACTCAGACTCGCTTTCTCACTTGTTACAGGGCAGATTAGCAAATAATGGCAATTCTCATCTTCTCCTCATTATAAAGACAGGCAAGTTTTCAAGTTCTGACAGGAATTTTCATGTACATACACTCTAGCTTATTTTACAATTATAGATACAAGTTACACAATTTATTCCCTTTGTAAGTTTAAACAAAAACTATCTTTGTTAATATAAGTACTAAATACATTGTAAATGTCAATTATTAGGATGTTAATGTAAAAAAATAAACCAAAATAAAGAAAATCATATTTTTTTTATTTAAAGAAAATTGTGATTTTTTTATTTTTTTTAAATCATGATTTTTATCAACCCCATTTAAAATTTCGTAATCAAAAGTGAAAAACGGAACTCTCACGTGACCCATCCGTCTGCCCGTCTGTGTATCACTGCGGTTTAACGACGAAACTCTTACGTTGTCTTCTGTGGCAGCGATCGAAGTGGACGTGGGCGAGTGCGGGCTGACGCTGCGCTGGCGAAAATGAGCATGAATTTTGACATTTCTAAACTCTTTTCTTGATTTATGATTGAAATGTTTAAAGAGCGGTTTTATGTATATGTATTTCGAAGAGCCCATAACAAGGGCAAAACACGTTTTAGGGACTAATCGGTTTCTAAGAAATAGGAGTGGCAGATAAACTACAAGGAGAATTCTTTCGAATATAAAAGTTTGAGCTGGACTTTTGTAAATAAATAATTTTAGTTTTCTAATTTCTACTAAAACCAGCTGAGGCTGTACACATAATTGGAAATTAAAATTTTCATAGATAGACTTTCTTTTTTGATTTTTCAAAGGTTAAGAAATTTACGTGACAATTAATGGACGGCCCCTTATTTTCAGAAAATATTTTTAATTTCTTAGACCTTGTATCAGTGGCATGTGCACAGCTAAGTACAACCACCTTGATGCGGCGTCGACAGTTTCCATGCCTCGTTCATTTGACTAATTACAAACTATTCCTAAATTAGTAGTTCACTGACAGATAACGCTCCACTTAGTCTTGACAAAGGCTCGCAAGCTTGATTGTTCCCCATTCCTCTGTGGTGTTCAACAGCATCCCTGCATCTTAACTTATTTATCAATAAGGTAATAGAAACCACACTTAGCTTCGGAAACTTTGGCGAGGCAGTGACAATTTCGTTCTGGTTGATTTCGAGCTCGCGCTAATTGATTTCGCTCGCGAAGACGTCAGAGTCTCTCGAGTGGATGCCATGATAAGTTATATCTAACTATAATTTCCTCGCAACGGAAGAGAATGAGGAAATTATGAGTGCACATCAAGATGGAATTTTAGTTGAATTTGGGAACACACAATAGCAGGATTTGTTTTACGAATGTGCACAACATTGTCGTTTATTTTTGCCCGTGATTCTGATTCCTTCATTTCAGATGCGGGAATCTAAGTCGAGGCGCGAACGATCTACAGCCTGTTTTCTTCTATTTTAAATTGGAAAGAACAATATATTGGCTCAAAATGAATATTAATTCGTATATTTTGACATTACGAAATACACAGACCTAATTTCAGGACGAAATATCCATTTGTTTGCTACAAACGCAAATATAATATGTTCCTCAATACAGGCATATTAAAGACAGTACAGTATCAGAACTAGGTTTGACAATAATCAAACCGTGTAAATTAGCAGGTTATGCAATATACAGGGTAAAAGGACGAAGAAAGGTCGAAATAAAATAAAAAATCATTTCACTTGCATTTATTAAACATTATTAAAAAGATATAGTTAAACAACTTATAATACATGTTCAAATTGCTCTCCTCCAGTCCTAATCCAGGCTCTGCACCATTTAATAAAGAAACGTTTTAAATGGCGTGAATATCCGGTTCGACTCATTTCTTCAGCGGTTACTCCGATGCGTTCATGCAATTCAATTAAATATTGAACAGATTGGGAGTACACCTTTTCCTTCATGCATCCCCAGCAAAGAAAAAATCTAGGATTTAAGTCTGGTGACCCGGGTGGCCACAGAATTGGAACTAAGCGACCGATCCATCTTTCCGGGTATTTCAAATTTTGATATGCTCTCACCCATCTCCCATAATGTGTAGGGAATCCGTCGTTTTGTAGCCACATTGTCAGCCTTAGAGACAAAGGAAAGTAAGACCAGTAGATCATTTTGAAGGAATTCCAAATAATTGTCTGACGTTAGTTTGGTGGCAGTTGACCATTTAGGATACTTGTCCACAAATTTACTATAAATTAGTATTGTGACCGATCTTCTCTCATCAAATGGGGATTTTCCCTCTGCCAGTTATGCAGATTGCGTACATTTACAATGCCATCTCTTTTGTACTATGATTCATCAGGCCACAAAATTGTATTTGAAAAATCTGGATCCTCTCGTATCATCCGCAGCATTTGCCGGCAAAATACCACTCTCAAGGGATAATCTCAGGGTAGTTGGGTTTTAGATACGCCAGTGCGTCGTGATATGATACGCACAGAAGTAGATGGATCGTCGTTAATTTCATCCAACACTTCCTCGTGGAAATTTTGACGAGGTCTTCCTTCACTGGCACTACCAATACCACCAAGACTAGAAATTTTTCCCTCAGTACGCGTTATGCACTCTAATAAACACAATAGTCAGGATGACGTGCGTTCGGGTACCTTTCTCGATAACGCACAGCGGATGCACTGGCGTTGCCTCGACATTCGCTGTAAATATTAGCACGCTCACGTTATGTATACGGTATACGAAGCATTGCGGTTGTCAACAAGTTCCAATAAGTTCAGAGAAATGCCAAGTCGTTATTATCGACATACAACAGAGTAGAAATTTTCGAAGTTTAAAAAAAATGTATATATCTCGAAAACCGTAGTGTTTTCAATAAGGTCAAGCTGTGATATTTTGATAGGTTATGGCCTGGCCTGTTACTATTTTCGGGACTATCCATTATTTACGCGACACACTGTAAAATATTCTGGATATTTTTTCAATCAATATTACAAACGATTTACTATGCCATTGTTCAGAGTCGTGTAGGCAATGGCTTAATTTTCTGGGTCACTCTATTATTCAGTCAGTAGATTATTTGTAATTAATAAAAATGATACATACAACCAGTAAAGATGATTATGATGATAATAGCAAACGATTATTAAACCAAATTTTGTATTTTATGGACTATTATCTAGTTAACATTTATTTTTGTACCTAACTTCTTTTTGTGTCACTTGACGATTTCAAGTCTAGAGCAATAAACATATAATTATTATAATTATTATTATTACGTACCTGCCTCGAAAGAATGACCACAATCAAAATATACCCATTAAGTACCAGACCAACTACAGAAATTAATGTGAGAGGTATAGACAGGAATAGAGATATCATTCCGGTAGATTATGGCCATCTACCTCATGTCTTCATACAGTGAGTAATATGAATCCATGGTTTCCGCCGCCATTGGAGTCCTAGCTCAGCTTGTCACAGATCTGTAACAAAAAAATATTACGTTATTTTTGTTATAGGAAACTATGTGCGGTGTTGGGCATATAAAAGAAATGATTCCTGCAGCTGGGCCAGTTGAAGAAATCATAAATATATTTGGCTATTTTAGTTTTCTAAGCAAGAAAATAATGCTAGAAAGAAGCCCTTTATTTAGTTGTTTAGTCTGAGTCAATGGTTGTCGTCTAGATAGATACCTAAGAGTTTAACTTTCGGTCCTTTAGATTTGCTTTAATTAGAAGAAATTGCAAGCCTCTGGATTTTCTCATGATTGAGTTAAAGTTTGTGTAGAGTCGATCAGTTTTTTGCTTGCCATTCTATGTTAGCAGGTAAGTTTAGCATATTGACAATTTTGCGTTCAAAATATAAGACAGGTGTCATCGGCGAACAGAAAGTATTTATTTGGCAACATGGATTAAGAGAAGTCATTCATGTAAACAAAATATAACAGTGGCCCCAGGATTGATCCCTGGGGTACACCATGATTAATATTCTTTAAATTTAACTTGCCATTTCCTATGGCTACGCACTGCTGGCAGTTAAGCAATAGAGTTAAAATTAAGGAAAAACCCTCCACATTCCACACCGTTGCAACTTATCGATTAACGTGTCGTGAGTGACGCACTCGAATGCCTTGGAAAGATCACATAGGGTAATTAATTAATATGTTAATAAAGACACTTTTAACTCAATAAAAATGTTATTGTTCCCCTGCGGCTCTCTTGCTGACTGTTCCTATTATGGAAATCTGAGCCAAAAATAAAACCTTGCATAATTAACCCAAAAACTCATTGGCCGTATACTGTAGTTTTTTTATTTTTTCTCATTTTATTTACCTTAAATACAAATTACCTCTAGATGTGAATAGAAGGGGACCCTTGATGAAAATTCAAAGTTAAAAGCAGCATGAATTCTGATTAAGACCATGGCCATATGTAAATGTGAATATTTCAGAGAGCCCACACTCCTCGCTTCCCTCCGGAGTGTAGGTAACTAGCAGCATTCTCGCGGTTAGTAATTCAGTGTTTATTTCATTGTTGCCAACGCAAACAAAAATGTAGGTTTATTACGAGCTCTCAGAGATCCCTCTCGGATGTATTATGCAGGGCGTCCGCGGTAAATACCGAATTACACTGTCAATTACGTTTGTATTTACTTTAATTAAACATTAATTAGTTTTGATAAAGGTAGCGTGAATGTTGTTTTGATGTAGGCAGCTGAGACTGCAGAGAATGAAACGTGGTAAAACCGTTCTTGTGTTGTATGCGATATACGGCCATGATTTGTTTTCTCGTTGAAATGAGTATTATGAATTACTTACTGCCCTGGTGTCTCGAAAGAACTCCCAAGGCTCACGTGTTTTGCTTGCGTAGGTTTTTATTTCATTAGAACAATAAAATATATTTTAAATTTTGTTAAATATCTTATCAAAAAAAATTGTCGAATGTAATACCTCCTAGTAGAGGTTCGATTTGGCCGGATATGTTTTCGATTTTCACGAGAATTTTCAATTTTATAGAAAACAGGTCACTTACAGTCCTAGCTCCAATAGCACAAATGTGTACCTTGTATAACACCAACAATTGAAAATATGAAAATGATAGAAAAACTGTTTGCATTTTTTTATGCCCATCAGACTATATTTCATTTGTTATTTTCTATTTTTTATGAATTTTTCGCTACATTAAAATTTTGGTATGTCTCTAAATTAATATGAAAAATATCGGGCAATTTAAGTATAGATTTTTTTTATAGATGTCGAACGTAGAGACAAAATTAATGTTTTATGTTTTTAAACCATGCAGAGTTGTTGAGGAGCACTGCAATGCTTCTCAGGCCTGAAGATGATAGCAAATTGATCAAGACGTCGTCGACAAACTAAAAAAAATGTTGTAAATTTATGATCCATACCACTCATTCGAAATTAAACAATTGAATATAAAAAAAAACCGTTGCTTAAGAAATCACTACTTCCACATCCAGATTTCCCATTCAAATATAATTAACGACAAATATCTTGACTCTATTATGTGGAAATAAATTCGCTTGTTTTACTTATTTACCCTCCTCAGAATCGGAATCTGATGTCACCAAATTCAGAAAAGTATTTTTTTTCGACTCCAAAATGCTTAAAATTATTATTATTTCATAATTCGGTTATTTGTGGTCGAACACGGCTGGAAACCCCTATTACATCCAACTCGACGCGTAGAATCCAAATCTGAGGTCAAAATCCAAATTCAGAAAAAAAACCCAAAAAGCTTAAAATAAATTTTATTCCATAACTCGGTTATTTGTGGTCGTAGGCGGCTAGAAACCCCTATTACTCCCAACTGGATGGGTAGAATCCTAATCTGAGGTCAAAAACCAAATTCAGAAAAAAATGTTTTTTTCGACTTCAAAATGCTCAAAATTATTTTTATTCCATAACTCGGTTATTTGTGATTGTAGGCGGCTGGAAACCCTTATTACGCCCAACTCGATGCGTAGAATCCGAATCTGAGGTCAAAAACCAAATTCAGAACAATATTTTGTTTCGGACTCCTAAATACCGCCGACGGAACCATTTCAATCAGATGTCAATACCGAATGTATTGTATAAAATTTCAAGTAAATATCTCACAATTTTATTTTATCAACCCCTTTAATAATGGAGTGGAGGTGGTGGGGGGTTGAAAAATGTTATAAAGAAACTGACTCCTAGCATATACAACAAATCCCAAGTTTATGTGCTCTTACCAGCTTACTTTACTTATTTTTTATACCTACTTACCCCCACCCCTTCAACAGAATCATCTCAAAATATTATCTAGTTCCAAATGTCATTATATAATATATAGGCGTACCAAGTTTTAAGTCAATATCTTAAACCGTTCCTGAGAAAACGCGCGCACAAAAAGTAATAGACTGACCGATAGATAGACAGACAGAATTCCCCCCCCAAATTTAAAATCTCGACGTTTTGTGACATTCTAAGACTATTTCAGCAACAAGAATTGATTACTACCACTCCACTACATGGATATGGAAGTAATATAACAACTATATACTTAAAACCTTAGTGGTATCACACAAAAGTGGATAGTGAAGTATCCGTGCAAAAGTTAGTCAAAAACGTATCCCCAAGCGGCCAATCTCGACTGCAACCTCTGCACGTTTGTCAATAAGTTCTGTGCTGATTCAGTATCTTGAAATTTTGGCGTAAATGTAACCTCTACGCTGGCACTGGGTGGTTTGCTGAATATTCAACTACCTATGTCGTGATTTAAAATTTCGGTGCACACATCAGGTGTCTTTCTATGACAAGCTTGGCAAAAGTTCAACAAAACGTCTGCGAGAGTGGGAAAATTTTACAATTATGTAAAAAGTTCAGATAGAATGTAAATAGATGAAAGTTAGTTTGTGTTTGTTGAAGTTAAACAAAGTTACCCCAATGAAAACGTCATTTACTGAATATTAAATTTGGGTCTAGAAATACGTTTGAAAATGTAGCCAATACCGAGGTTAATTTTGAAGTTAGCGTTCAAAGTAAGAGCTGATGGCAATCTATAAAAACTCGTGTAAAGAATACTGTATTTCCCTAAGTATTTTCGTCTAAATTTTATTGCCAACACCGCTTCTTTTATAAATATTTTGAAGGCGGGCGTGTTGTCTCGTATCAAAAAAGTCTTGGCGCAAAAAAATGTGGGTTTATTAAAGAAACTTGTTTATCAATTTGCCTCTGACGGTGACTCAGAAATCGCAAATATTCACCCCCGTGAATGTATCGATTTTACCAGAACAGTTGAGATTGAGATGCCATCTACTTACATACAGGGTGTTAGAAATACAGTGGTTATAATGCGGACTAAAAGGAACTAAGAAGTTTTATTAGGTGTCGTACATTGAACGGTTTGGCCAGAAAAAGTATTTTTTAAAGTTGATTGCTTGAAAAGTTATAGAAAAATGTTTCAAAATTTTACGGCCAAATGCGGTTCGAAAGTGCAAATAAAAAAGTGCTGTACGAATGTTTTGTCTGACGAAGAATTCTGGTGAAAAGATTGTCTTTCTTCATTAATTGTTAAAAATGTTCATTTTACATTTCTGACTACTGGGTAGTGGCGTGTGTGAGTCGGAAAAAACGCGAAAATGGTAAATATTTTGAGCCGGAATGAAATTACCTCCCCCCCCCCGTTTTCGAAAACCGGAGTTACCCAGGTCTAGTTCTGGTCACAGCACTTTTGAGGTTTTCGCCTTTTGTTGCAACTTTTTCATGTGTGAAATAATTATATTTGACATTTTTAAACATGCATAGAGTATATAGGCTCCAATACTAGTTAGCTAATAGATAGGTGAGGTTGTTTTTATCAGTCAATGTCAAATATAATAATTTCACACTTATTCATAGAAATTGTCTTGGTTTTGCATGAAACATCTTTATGAGTGGCTTTATGTCTTTCTGATGAGCTTCGGAATAAGGGCGAAAAACGTTTCAAAGGCATGGCGTTTCCAAGAAACAGAATGATAGATTTCATGAAAATGTGATCCATTAGAATGAACATTTTTTAAGACAAGGTAGATACATAAATTCATTTTAGGCTTTTGTTCTCATTTTTAACTGAATCTTCGTGATCGTAGGAGGTTATATAGATACTAGTTTAATCTGCATGGCCGTAGGGGACTGTGTGGATGCTAGTGTTAGATTGAGAATTGTCAAATAAGAAATTAGACAAATTCATTTTAGGATTTTAATTTGCTAGCATAACCAGAATTCAGGTTATCGAAAGAATGCAAAGATTTCATTAATATTTTTACACAAAGTTTTTCTTTTAGTTATAGATAGTTATTTTTTCCTATAAAGAATATGTTTCAATACAGCTGTGTTATTAATTTACTTTAATTAGTAACTTTTATCTTTGAATATTGTGCAAATTCTATTCCAGTCGATTTTTTTTAGATGAAAATAATTTACAGGCAAATAAAAAGACAATAAAACGTAGTTCATTTTGCGCTTATTTGACTGTAAATTAATTTTCTTGATGTTTAAAGTTTTCAATTTTTTTTTAAGTATAAAAATGTAATTTCAGTTCAACTTTCAGCAGAAAAAATTTTCTACTTTACACTCTCAAAACCATCTAATAATGGTCTACTTTTCAATGTTAAAAAAATTGATTATGTTCTTATATTAAAAACTGGAAATTGCTTTGACTTCTAAGTGAAGAACCTCTACCCTATTTAACTTTACCTTTCGAGCCACAACAAAAACGTTAAGGATACACGTGATAAGCTAAATTCTAGGTTAACTGTTTTAAACTACACAGACACCCCTCTCTCGGAATTGCACCCCAGAGTATCGTAAACTACAATTTCCATAGCACTTTTAGTATATATTCCAGAACCACTTTACGACTAAAATTGGATGGTAAACATTAAACGAATTTAAATACAGAAAGGTATAGAATTTATTTAATTGATTTTGGGTGGAATTAAAACGGGGATTTGAAACTGGGATTTGTTCTAGTAGCCTAGGGAAGAGAACCAGAAAAGGTCTGTTTCAATAAAAAATGCCAACCGGGGATTTTCAGCGGAAATAATGTATCTCTCAGGATGTGTAACAATATGTAGTTATACATCCTGGGAGGTACAAGTTATTAGATACAATGGTTAAGTATTTCACGAAGTCAGTTGGAACAGCACGAAACTAAAGGAGCAGTGGCGGCTCGTCAGGGGAGGCAGGGGAGGCTGAGCCTCCCCTTGGAAGAACCACTATATCTTCAAAAGTATTATCTTAAGAAATTTCTATTAGGTATATCTCAATTTTCAATATTTTTTATTGTTTATTATTCATTAATTAATTTTCAGTTATTATATAACATTTTTGCATTTCCTTTCCACAAACATACCTATAACGTTACAGTCCGGATAGTCTTTGTATGCATATTTCCCGGTCGGCCGGTCTTTTACTGAATGAACACTGCGGTTCGCTGGAGGCTAATACGAAATAGCTTCCAACTTTACCGCATTTACTTATAACATGAATGACCTTGAATTTCCTTGCGCTGTGTAAAATAGCAACACTTGGAATAGCCAAGTATGAGGCTAGCCTCCAGATCTCAGTTCTTTATAGCGCATGTGCACAGGTCATTCAAGAGTCAGGTGATTCACAAGGAAAACGAACTGACGTCTGACAGTTGCGTTTAGCCGGTTATAAGAACAACTTGACGTATAAATACATAAAACATTTGATAGGCGGGCTAGAAATAAGTGCTCTAGGTGAAAATATTCCCAACAACATGTCTTGTTGTCCAGACGTGGTGGATTATTTGTTATTAAATGGATTTACTACTCTTATTTATGACGAAAAGGTAAGAATTAAAAGAAATGCCAGGCCTACACCAGCAATGCTTTCGTTAGTTTTTAAAAGTGGTAAACAAAACAGAGGGTTTTGTGATAACAATTATAAAAAAGTCGAGTGGTTAACGGCATCAACAGTTAGAAACAAATTATATTGTTGGAGATGTTTATTATTTACTAATGATCAATCCTCAATTTGGGGCAGGGCCGGGTTTAATAATTTGCAAAATTTGTCGCGAGGTTTAGAAAGGCACGAAAAATCCCAGGAGCACATTTCATCTTGCATTAAATTCGAAATGTTTGGTAAACAAAATATTGTAAATTTCTTGGATTCTGCACATAAGAGAGAAATAGAAAATGTTAACGAAAAGGTCCGTGAGAATAGGGAAATATTAAAGAGGTTAATAGATGCCGTTATATAGTTATCTTCACAAGAAAATTCTTTCCGAGGACGTGACGAAAAACGAGAATCGTGCAATAAAGGAAATTTCAAAGAGCTGGTAGATTTTTTTAAAACTTATGACCCAAAATTAGAGAACTTTTTGAATAACGCCACTATTTTTTGAGACAATTCCGGTAAGCTTCTGTAGAATGATCATTTTCAGCACATAAACGCATAAAAACATTTTTACTAGAAACAAAATGAGTCAAGACCGCCTTTCAAATGTATCGCTTATTTCAATAGAAAAACGTTTTTTGTCAGAATTGAGGAAACACGATTCATTTTATGATAAAATAATCAACCATTTTGCTAGTTCCAAAAATCGCAGGTTACCACTCATTTATAAAAATATTCAGGCTTTAAAGCAGAGATTAATATAGGTAGTTGTTATTTTAGAAAAAAATATTTATTTGTGTTATTTATTTTTTAGGAAATATTTTTTATAATTCTCCATAATATAGAGTTCCGCGGTTATATTTTTTTTATATAACTTCTTTCTCAAAACTATTTTAATTTCTATTAAAACTTATAATTCTACACGCCTGGCAGTGATAATGAATACAATTTTTTGTTTGTAGAAAAACACTTTAATTTTTTTACCAAAACTATTTTTATTTTTATTAAAAGTTATATAATTTAATTACAAGTGGGATAGTAGGACTCCTTTGGATACCGATACTCGAGTCGTAGGAACGAGAATTTCATGAGAATGATTTTTTCATCTCATCATATTTTCTATTTCCTTTTCATTCTATTCTTTTATTAGTTCTATTCTCTCAAGTCGTGAATCGGTATCCTGGCGAACAACCCACGGCAAAAAAATGTAACGCGCCGTTGTAATACCTCAGGGGTGGTGGGGAAATGTACAAATTGTAGTCATATTGCACATCAGTTGTCTTTCAGAATATCAAGCCTCCTCTGCAGACAATATCACGAGCCGCCACTGCTTACGAGGTATTGTCAATATATCGCTTCACATTGAATGAGAGAGCACAAAATTTTACAGATTTATATTCACCACTCCTCGTCTACAGTCCACGTGGACTTGATCCGCCTGTCACATAGAAATATAGGTGGGATTAGATGCTTAGCGAATTTGATTTGTCAACACCAACCTTGTTCAGAGTTTTTGCATGTTATGATATATAAAACAAAAAATACGTATGAACTATTTGTATCATATGATTTGTACGAGGCAGTGCAGTACAGCCAGGCATTTTGGAGGCCTTTCGATACTAGTGACAACGAAACGGACGATTTTGATACAGAGCCTATACAAGTGGAATTTGAAATAGAGACTTACACGTTCAAACTCAAAGGGTTATTTTGAATATTTACTCGTGTTTAAAGGCGAAAAATATTGATTCTTCATATAATCAAATTGTGAAGAGGATTTGTGAATTAAACAAATTTAGCCGTACTACAATTTATAGGGTTATTAGAGCCGGGGATGTAGTTGATCATTCTATTAAACGGACAAGAGTTGGAAAAAAATTTGATAACACGTCCAAAGATGTCATTCGTCGATTTGTGTACGACTTTTACAATGAACAGAAGGTACCCACATTAGAAATGATTAGAGATAAGTTACGCGACTATCCAGATTATAAGTACAAATCATTAGATACTTTGCGAAACGTTTTGCTCGATTGGTGTTTTACGTATAAGAAATTGGACAAACGAATGGTAGTTATGGAATCAGCACGCATCGTTGATCATCGACACGAGTACCTGGGTAAAATAAAAGAATACCGAGATGCAAATAGAGACATAATTTATCTTGACGACACATGTTTTGACACCTTTGATGTAGTTCAAAAAGGTTGGGTAGATAACATCAAAAAGTGTAATTTAAGTGCTCCATGTTCTAGGGGAAAAAGAATTATAATTCTACATGCTGGAAATAAAAACGGTTTTATTCCGAATGCGTTATTGTTGTCTGCTAAAAATATCAAGCAATCCTCTGCCGACTACCACGAGGATATGACAGCCGAATTATTTAAGAAGTGGGCAAAGGAACAGCTGTTACCAAATATCCCACCAAATTCTGTAATTGTTATGGATAATGCGTCATACCATTCACGGCAACACACAATAATTCCGAACACCAACACAAGAAAAGACGGATATCATTGAATTTATGAAAGGTAAAGTCTTGGAAATACCAGAAAAAAACACCAAGTGACTTTATTAGAACTGATTGGAAAGCAAAATTTTAAACAGGAGTATGCCGCTGAAAAAATGTTTGAAGCACGCGATCATTAGAGTGGAGTGAAAAAAATTTTTTTTTATTTTCAAAAAGCTTGGGTGTGCAAAAGTTGCCACTTAGCATACGTAAACACGTCATAATTTATTTTTTTAATTTTGTTAATTTTTTAAGCTGCCGCAATCTCCATTTTTATTTCCATTTTCGTGAATGACGCCATTTATGAACGTTTTGAAAAACTGGTGGTTTTTTCAAATTTAATTATACTTGTAATTTATTAGAGTAGATATATTCAAGATTAACTTGAAAAAAGTAATACTACTTCCTACGGATTTAACCTTTAGGTGCCACAAGAGTCCGTAAATATTAGTAAAAAGCTGAAAATCGTTTTAATTTATAATTTTAATAAAATATGTCATACGCGTAAAAAGTAGCTGATATATATTTATAAGCTTATTCAAGAACATAAGAACATAAAAATAAATAACATAACAATGCGTAACTTTAACTGCAAAAAATATATTATAGATATAGGTAAATCAAATTTATTAGAGAATCACAAAAACAGAATAAACCAACCACCAAAAGTTATTGTTCTATTTTGAACTCGGACTTTTTATTAAAACTGGGCATTATGGTTCTTTTAATATGCTTCTAATGTTCCCATTCCTTTCAGTTTCGCAAACTGTTGCAGAAGCTTCAGTCCCTAAGCGAATGCACCGCTCTACAGCTTGTGTGTGACATAAGAATCTTGGAAAAGTTAGCTGACAATGTTCCGTGATGGATCTTTGGATTTCTTCGCGATTAATCGTTTTAGTTATGGGCGGTTCAACATTAGAAAAGTCATCGTAGCTTATTATCTCATAGTAGTTTAAAGCCTTAAAATTCAGCTCCGGAACAAACTTTCTAACACTGTTCGACACCCTTTTATTGTTTCTAGTCTTTAAAAATGCTATTCTTCTGCTGGTTTCGTTGTTATCTTTCAGCATAGCCAACATTACATTTTCAGTATGCGCAAAATATGAGTTCCCTTGTATCACCGGATCAACAACTTCTTTAAGTTTATTTGGTAAATATCTGCTATATGAAATCAACTTCCAAATATGACGTGCATCATTCCAGCATTATTCTAGCTCTGTCTTAATTGAAAACCAGATAGGGGCATACACTTTGACAATATAAGTGGCCAAAGAAATGAGAGTTTCTGATGGGTCACTGGTACTTGTATAGAGGCGAAGTATGCGACTTGAAATCGTCATCCATCTTGAATGTGCTACTGGGCCCGGTTGAAGATCGGCAAAATTTTGAGGGCACGTGCCAGATGTAACAGTTTCAGTAATGTTATAGAGATATTTTTGGTCATTACTCACATGACGTAAATCAATTTTGGGTAGCGCAATTCCCTCAATCTGTTCATAAATAACAATAGACCGAACCTTTAAAGAGATACAAATCAGCCCTGGGAAAGACTTAGGTCCATGTGTTGCTCCATTCAAGTGTATTAGCAAGTGGAAGCTCATTCATATGAAGGAGGAAAACGAACCAGTGAAGAGATTTTATTAGGTCTTAACGCAGGCGCGGGTTGTATTCCAAAACAAGGCCCAGAGGCTAAAAATTCGAATATTTAGCAGCCTTGCGGCAACTCATAACTTTTTAATACATAACTGAGTTTTTTTTTAGAGATTGGCAAAACTATTTGAATGACTTTTTATACCCAAGCTAAACTTTTATACAAAAAAATAAATAGATATGAACATTATTTGCAAGCGGGTTTTTCCAAAACTTTAAGGTCTTTGCGGCACCTCAAAATAACATTAGATTTTAATAATATTTTATCCTGGTATTGCTTATCTGGTGTAGCAACTTTTGCAACCCCAAGCATTTCTTATTTCGAAAAAAAGTGAAAAAGTGCCTTTTTTCACTCCACCCTAGCGATCATACTATTTTGCGTCTGCCTCCATATTATTGCGTTTTCAATCCCATTGAAATGGTGTGGGCTGATATAAAAACAACACTACGTCAATATGATCAATCCTCACAATTATGTGAGTCTGTCTTAAAGAATATAAAGATAATAGTATACGAAATAGGCAAAAGCGATATATGGAGGAAATGTGTATCTCATGTGATAAAAAAGGAAAGTGAATATTCTATATTACCACCTATCAATACAAGTATTATTAATGTAATTACCGATTCAAGTTCTGAAAACTCGGATAGTGACGAATGAAATATTATTTATTTAAAGTTCATAGACTTGTCTCAATAACCCACAAATCTGATAAATCTCCCTTAATGACGTCTATATTCCACACGTGATACAGTATTTCGTAATTCCATTAACAAAACAATAAGTTTAATTGATAATAACGGTCTTGAAAAGGTTATAATCGAGACGTTCGAAACTCGCTTCCTAAGAAATTAGGTACAGTTACTGTGCGTTGCTAGCAACGCGTTGCCAGGACCAGCAACACTATGCGTGGCTCTCATGGAGCACGAACGGTAGGCAACCAGTTATACTATATATAGACTCGACTAAAACGATAACATATTACGATATTCAAATTTAATTGTACAGATACGAAAATAGACTGTAACAACCGAAAAATGGGTCAAATTGTTAAGATATCGAAACATTTTATGAAGAAAAAGAGCATATAGAATACACCAAGGATCCCATATATCAATTTTGAAGCAGATATGAGGAAAATAAAAAAGTGCAAATTTTGCCCCTACCATTAATAACTATATGAAAAATGTGAAATTTGTTTATTTAACGTCGACCTATTTCCGCTACTGAGATCAATTACCGATGCCAGGAAACGAGTTCCCCCTTTAAAATTTTGCCGAGTCTTTCCTTTATAGAATAGTAGAAATTTTCTACCTGCCTAACATCATGATACTGCAAGTCCTAGTATCATGGGCTTACATTTAAAAAACAAGACACTCGCTGCTTTATATCCCCTCGGAAGGATTATATACCATCTATGCAACTACCGCCTAAGATTAAATTACTTTACCGCTAGAACATAGAACGAGAGGTAGGATCGTTACTGTATTAGCTGTACCAAATATGATTCCATTATTCCATTCCCTGTCAAAGTAATGACAAAAAGTAGTTTCTGCCAAAAATGACAAAACACCCTGTAATGAAGGCCCAATGAAAAATTTCTGTGGGAGGTTCTGATTATCACTGATGTTCTCTACCTCCTATTAAGCTATGTCCTCATGATGCAACACCCTGTATATTCTAGCCTTATATTAATATACAATTATATGCATAAGAGAGTGATACTTCCTACTTTAATTTGTGTAAGTTTTGTTTGTCTAAGCGAAGGGTTTTTCGCGCGCCAAGAACTGCTAAATACGCGTTCGGGCGCGGGCAACCTTGCACCGCGTTTCATCCAGTATCTCCACTTTACTATTTTTTTATGGAAAATCCTTGATATTAGATGAAATTTCTGTAGATACTGTTATGCTTTACACCCCCTATGATACGCCCATGACTAATAGTGACGTCCTGGAAACTTGTAGAAAGAGATAGAGTTTTCTGGAGTGTGGTTGAAGACGATACTCGATTATGCTCTAGATAACTCTAGAAGCAATTTCAGAGTATATAAATAAGGCGTGATTTCCGGCGGAAGAAGAGGAAAAAGTTTTATTAAAGTGAAGTTTGGTAGTGAAAAGTGAAGTTATAAACATTGTAAAAGTTAGTTTAGAAGTATTGTGTAATCAGTAAATTATTAAATAAAGTGTTAGTGGCTACCCCTTGTTAATACATTTTAAAAAGAAATGCAGTATAGCTTTTGCATTTTTCCGGTGGACCATCGAAACCCGAAAAAAACGTCGGATCGATGTGAAAGTCACATCTATCGATTCAAGAGCGAATTTAGAAAATTCCGTCCGTCGGTCAGTCGGTCTGTCTGTCTGTTTGTCGGTCTGTCTGTTTGTCGATCTGTCTGTCACGCCCAGCTCCCCTAATTCGTTTTCCGATTGCGATGAAACTCGGGTGGTTAATAGGAGGTCTTTAGAAAACCTTAACGCCGGACGCTCGGCTCCGTTCGGAAACCGGAAGTATCCCATATAGACGTTTCGAGTTTTTCGGGAAAAATTGAATAACTCGCTAACGGGTAGTCGGTTCGAGATATTCCAAACAAGAAATGGTGCCGCTGGCAAAGCTCTACAAATAAGTATATCAGAGACTATGTCGAAAATCAAACGAAAATTGATATTTTTTGCAAAAAACTGGTTTTCTCGAAATCGGGCTAGGAAGCACGATAACTGTCAAGAATATTGATCAATTTCGATGAGACTTGGTGGGATCAAAGTTACACGGCCACAAATGAAGACTATTGCTGGCGGCCCGAATCCTTTGACCGCAAGTATGTTTTTCAGGGCCGAGTATGATTTTTCAAAGAAAAATGATAACTCCCGAACCGAAGGTCCGATATTGATTTTCAAAAATGGTAATTGTAGGGCTCCATTAGGTCTATTAGTTGACGTTTGTGAGAAATTTGAGAAAAGAAAAGCGAATCTACAAATCCTGGAAAACTTGATTTTCTTGATAAATTCTACAAATTCCGAACATTTTCCTAATAAAAATCGAAAATTAACTATTCCGTCGATCAATCTCTATAACCAGTATAAGGCACAAACCTTTTTGGACAAAAAAATCTAATAAAGAGTTTTTTCGAAAAATTTAAAATAAACGAGTTATTTACGAAAATGCATTCAATAGAATTATTTAAATAAATATTACAAATTGATAAATTCTCCGTGGGATAGAGGTGCAAAAAAATAATGTAAAGTTATGTTTAAAATATCATTATTCATTTCCTTATTTTCATTTACTAAATAAAAATGGAACCGATACCCTTTCCGTGTTTCAAAATGTAGTTAGCTTTTACTTTAGTCAATGCAAAAAGAAAAAGGAGAAAAATAACACATGTCAAAGCACTGAGTCATCTTGCGATCCTCTGCTGAAACTGTAATGCGCGCCAATATCCTTTGACTTTAATGACGGTCTCGGATGATTAGGGGTCGAGCTTGTAGCTCTTTGCCCCAATCATCGCTGTAGACCTGGACCGGCCTCGTAAGGGGTGGGCCTGCTGTTTTCCCCATACCCCCCCGCAAATGCGGACGGTGCTGAGGATGTTAGCAGACCTCCCCTGGTCCTGGCTGTTGGACCCTGCCAGCTAGGTCGTTTCTTCTGGCGCTCTTCTTTCTTGGTTTTCTTTCTTCGCTGGCATTTGTCGGCTCCCGGGAGCGTCTCGTCTGTCGTGAGAAGGAACGTCTGTTGCCGAACCCTCTCGGAAAACTGTAATGAATCATCCCAACAAATTAGATAAAAAACATATCAAAATGTAGTTTTTTTTCGCTTGTTACTACATTTTGAAAAAAAATGTAGTATACGTTTGGCATTTTTCCGGTGGACCGTCGAAACACGAAAAAAACGTCGGATCGATTTGAAAGTCATATCTATCGATTCGAGAGCGAATTTAGAAAATTCCGTCCGTCGGTCAGTCGGTCTGTCTGTCGGTCGGTCTGTCTGTCTGTCGGTCTGTCCGTCACGCCCAGCCCCCTTAATCCGTTTTCGGATTGCGATGAAACTTGGGTGGTTAATAGTCGGCCTTTAGAAAACCTTAACGCCGGACGCTCGGCTCCGTTCGGAAACCGAAAGTACCCGATATAGACGTTTCGAGTTTTTCGGGAAAATTTGAATAGCTCGATAATGGGTAGTCGGATCGAGGTATTGCAAGAAAGAGATGGTGCCGCTGGCAAAGCTCTACGGATAAGAATACCAGAGACTATGTCGAAAAACTAACGAAAATTGATTTTTTTGCAAAAAAACTGGTTTTCTCGAAATCGGGCTAAGAAGCACGATAACTGTCCAGAATATTGATCGATTTCGATGAGACTTGGTGGGATCAAAGGTACCCGACCACAAAGGAAACCTATTGCTGGCGACCCGAATCCGTTGACCGCAAGTATGTTTTCCAGGGCCGAGTATGATTTTTCAAAGAAATTAATAACTCCCGAACCGAAGGTGCGATTTTGATTTTCAAAAATGGCAATTGTAGGGCTCGATTAGTTCTATTAGTTGACGTTTGTGAGAAATTTGAAAAAACAAAAGCGAATCTACAAATCCTGGAAAACTTGATTTTTTTGATAAATTCTACATATTCCGAACAGTTTTCTAATATCAATTAACTATTCCGTCGATCGATCTCTATAACCAGTATAAGGCACGGACCTTTTTGGGCAAAAAATCTGAAATAGAGTTTTTTCGAAAAACTTAAAATAAACGAGTTATTTACGAAAATGCATTCCATAGAATTATTTAAAAAAATATTACAAATTGATAAATTCTCCGTGCGATAGAGGTGCAAAAAAATAATGTAATGTTATATTTAAAATATCATCATTCATTTCATTATTTTCATTTACTAAATAAAAATAGAACCGATGCCCTTTCCGTGTTTCAAAATGTAGTTAGCTTTTACTTTAGTCGATGCAAAAAGAAAAAAAAAGAAAAATAAAACATGTCAAAGCACTGAGTCATCTTGCGACCCTCTGGTGAAATTGTAATGAATCATTCCAACAAATTGGATAAAAAGCATATCAAAATGTAGTTTTTTTCACTTGTTAAAATTATTTGAAACCCACGGATTCATACAGGGTGTTTCCTAAGGGCAGAAACACGTAACAATACATTTTTTGTGTGGAAATGTATACTCTTTCTAAAAATATTTTTTATTTTGGGAAAATGCCGGAAAAACAAAGCTTAATGTTGCCGGTTTGAATATCATGCAAACTTTACGCAATGCTATTGCTTACCATTCAAAGAAATCATTAAGAAAAGTCATCCATATCTTTAATAACTGGGCTACATCTTTAATAAGTCGTTTCTGTGAACATTACCGCATAACTCATTTTAATATAAATGGAGGTGGTCGATGACACGCTAGAAAGGTCGTGACCCGCTGCCTGTTCATCTAACACAAATTAAAATGTCACTAATATAATTTAAGAGCGCCTTGTGTACCTTAAGTGGCCTCAAAGGTTCGTTAGTTATTAAAGTTGATGAGATTGTTTGGTGCGGTTTTATTGAAAACTAATGGCTTTCCTTAAAATGCCCACATCGATCCCACCCTAACTTCATTCGCAGGGCGTGCATCGCGTTCCTTGTCGTGTACACCAGTTTAACAATGAAATTATCGAGTCCGTCCTCCTCACAGGCCTAAGTGTTTTTATCAAATTGAAGTCGAAATTGCTTTATTAAAGGCCCTTTGCAGTGTTACCCGTTCGCAATTGGCCTTTCTAACCGTGTTTGCAAAAAAAAAATCAAATTGGTCTGCGGTAATTTAATTTAAAACAGAATAAATTGCGGACGGAAAGCGTAGAGGGCGCGAGGATACCCTCGAATGCCTGCGGTTACAAAAAAAATGATCCCTTTCCATTCATTTTATTTTAATCCATTGAAAACATGTGGTAGCTACCTTTAATGCAAAAAGATTTGTCTTGATAATCGATTTAATCCTTAACCTTTTTGTAGTTTATCATTCGAGCGTATACAGTGCGTCCTCGGATGTACCAACTATATATACAATCTCGCATTTCAGGAGAAAAAGTAATTCCTTATCTACTGGTAACCCTAAACTTCAAACTGTTATGGAAGCACAGCGTGGAAGTTCAAACGGATAAGGCTGCGCATTTCTATGAGTTTGCAAACGCATCTTTGGGTTGGGTGGGGAATAAATCCAAGGACTACTACTGGACTTGTACTGTAATGGTAAAACCATTCATACTGTACGAGGCTCTGGTATCGAGATGCTCCCAGGAACGCTTCATAATTAGAGCTCGTCTATGTCAAGTCCAAAGTGCTTGCCTTTGCTTAAGAACAACAGAAGTTATGAGGACGACGGCTGCAATGGAGGCCATTGTTGGACTCGCTCCCTTGCATACCGAAGTGGAACTAGAAGCCAGAAAAGCAGCGAACAGAGTGTTCAAAATGGAATATTGAATATGACAGGTCAAAGGCTGGGGCATGCTGAGGCACTAGCAGGATCAGGTCATCATACAGTCAGGGGATGACCGGTATCTCCCTGTCTATAATTTCACTATTCGATATACACTCGTGCCTGGGAACGCGGTAAAAGGCATCTTCTTGGTTCCGGTGGTCTGGAATGATACACAGACGGTCGAAGGGAGGGGAGGGAACCTGTGTTGGCGTACACGGATGCAAGCCAAGGGTTAGTACATCAGCGCCATTTGGCAAGTATCCTAGTGTATTCCAAGCAGAGGTTTATGTCATGTTATGTTTTGTCGCAATTGTTGTCAATCATTTGAATTCGTTCAACCAACTCCCTGGAATTTATTTGTATAACATAACCCGTTTCCTTCTTGCATTGGCAGACATAGAAATCTAGGGGTGTGAGATCTGAACACCTACTAGCAGGCGAAGGTAACGGTCCTCCTCTTCCAATCTAGCTATTGGGAAAATGCTGATCAAGCCGTTCCCTGATATCATGATAATAGTGCCCTGGACAACCATCGTGTAGATAAGTCATTCTCTACCGGTCCGCTAAACGGATTTTGTTTTAGCTAAGATATGAGAATATTTCCAAAGGGAGTTCAGCGTGAATGTGTGGGTGGGAGTGATTAAAAATCATTTGATCGGCCAGCATATTACCTGATGTTTTAAATGATGCTATGTAAGAAGATTTTCTAAATCGGCATTTCTTAAATTTGCTCGATGAAGTCCCTTTAGCGAGTTGGCACAGAACCAGCTCAATATAACTGAATTGTATTATATAATGAATTGCCAAATAATATCCAAAATATGAGCAAAGTTAAAATTACAATTAAAAAAATTTAGGTACAAAAAGGATACTACACAAATGATGTATTCTTAACTGCGCCAATATTCTTGACTTTTGTTGACGGTCTCGGATGATTAGGGGTCGAACTTGAGCTCTTTGCCCCAATCATCGCTGTAGACCTGGACCGGCCCCGTAAGGGATGGGCTCGCTTTTTCAACCCTCCGCAAATGCGGACGGTGTTGGCGATGTTAGCGGACCTCCCCTGGTCCTGGCTGTTGCCGAACCCTCTCGGAGTTTGGAAGGGTTTGGGGGTGTTTGACTAGTCGGAAGCCCAGGGTGCTAATTGGCCTCATGTGCTCCGATTTTGTCGGAAGGAAGTATTGGGCTGTGTAGCATTCTTAATTGACGTTATTACCTAAACTACTTATAATTGCATTTATTTATTTGATAGGCATTTTACATAATGTATGTTTTTACTATTTTTCTACTGGTTCATTGTTTGTTATAAGTTATCCTTTGCCAGTTGATTATCTCCTTTGAGCATATATATGTATGTATTATGTATATGTATGGGTATATATGTATGTCAGTTCAAAAGCATGTTTCAAGAAGGCAGAATATTAAAACGAATGTCAATCACCTCTATGAATCCTTATTTTTATAAGGATAATACAACACTGTAACGAATTCAAGCCGGGCAGCGTTAAGTATAAAAATCACATTTTGCCATAAAATGTTTGGTTTCGATTGTAGCAAATACCAGCCGAATGATTTATTCCTAGTTAAAGTTAACTAGGAATAAATAAATTTTTAACTTTAACTAGGAATGAATCTTTCGCCTGGTGTTTGGTTGCAATCTAAACCAAGCGTTTTGTGGTAAAATGGGATTTTTATACTTAGCGCTGCCAGCGTTGCAGTTTGGTATGATCCTTATCAAAATAAGGATTCATAGAGGTGATTGGCAGAAACATTTCGATTTAATTAGTGGGTTAGGTGGAAGAACAGGATGCCTTTAGGTCTTACTAAACCTCGTCTAGTAAAATCGTTACTCCAAATTGTAATATTAATTTGGTTAATAAAGTCGTTTATTATTTTTCTTTCGCGTTAGCGATGCTGGACAGTTCTCCCGTGTCTCCGATATTCTCACGGGGGAAGCGCCAGCGAATTACCTACAACCACTCCCCACATCCCGCAGGGTTAGTGGTTGTAGATTCCAGAATCGTGTGCCCTAAGTAGACGCAGGGACCCCAAGACGACTGCCTTCTGCATTTGGCCTGCCAACCATTCGGCTGATTTTTGGCAGGCCGGTATTATTATTATTATTATTTTTTCCCTTTATTTTTTTTTTTTTTTTTTTTTTTTTTTTTTTGTCACGGATATTTTCCGGTTTGTCAGCAACAATCGGTTGGGTGAACAAGATTGATGCTGTTGGTGCCTATGCTTCCAAGAATGACCTCACGATGTGCGTCGCATCAAGTATAACAGATTTCTGCATGTTCCGATATATATACTCCGGTATTCCAATTTCACAGAGGGATTCTTTCAATTTTTTGGGTATCAGTCCCATGGATGATAAAATTACTGGAATGATCTTAACAGTGTTTCCCTTTATTATTATTATTATTATTATTATTATTATTATTATTATTATTATTAATAATACATGTATACTGGTATCATTTAATGTGTTCTCTGATTTGCACGTTGGTTTTATTCCATTGTTATTTATTTATTCATTGTTACTATTGTATTATTTATTTACTCTCTGTTCTTGACTTGCCACATACCGTGTATGTAGCGGCGGGCTATGTGCACGCGGCTACTGAAGTATCTCAAGTGTTTATTCATTGCCAACTGGCACACGCGATGTTGCAGTTCTTACTCCTTATACCTAGCCCGTTACTACACGCACGGTATACAAAATCTGTATCATTACAAATGGTGAATAAAATTATTATTATTATTAATCATATTTCAACACGATGGTTATCCAGCACACTAGCTCCGCGATACCGGGGAATGACTTGATCAATGAAATTTACCTCTGGACCTATAATTTTTTTTAATATTTCAGTATTTTCTCCCATGGACATACCTTGCGTAATTATGCAAAAATTTACTTCGATTTTTATTTCCAAAAATAATCACTAAATATAGGCTAGGAAATGAAGCATTTTGGCTCGCAATTTTTTCGTCCAGCATGGATTTACTTGAAATTTTCACAGAAGGTAGGGAGTAGCCCAAGGATCATTTTCTATATCATGCCGCTGTACGCTAAAACCTTGGGGGTGGTTGCCACCCCATCTCGGGGGTGGAAATTTTTCATTACATTTTAATCATGGAAATCGATGAAAAAATTAATTCTAAGAAAAAAATGTTCTTTACGTTTTCTTCGTAAAACTAATATTTTTCGAGTTATTCGCGGTTGAAAGTAACAGTTTTTCGACGAAAAAATCGACTATTTTAGAGGGTTTTTTGAGAATAACTCGAAAAATATGCATTTAATCAAAAAAACCGTAGATATCAAATTGTAGCTTTTAGAAAAACAAACAAAATCCTTTTTTTAATAATTTTTCTACGACCAATACAAATCGAGATACGGCATGTTAAAGGTTAGCTTTTTTCGTCAAATGCATAATTTGAAATATTCAAAGCCAAATAACGGGAAAACTTTGCATTTTTCGAGGAAAACTTACAGAATCTTTTTTCAAGTATACAATTAGACCTTTCAAACAAAAACAAAAAAAATTTCTAGCATAAAAATTGAGCGACTTATGATCAAAATAAGGTCGGTACCTACTTTTTTCTACGAAAAAATCAGTGAAAACAACCCCCTAACTACCCTCCTAATTAAAATTGATCTTCACCCTTCTGTAATTCTTTTTATATATGTATTATCAATACACCCAAGAAGTTTGACCTATTTAAAATGCCTAATTTTAGAAAAATTGGAGTTTAAAGATAAATTGATTTTTTGCAATTTCGTATTTTTCACCCTTTTCTTCAAAATATCTCCGAAAATACTGGAGATACGAAAAAAATGATAGAGTACTAAATTGTAGCTTTTTTAATAACTAAAATTTCCCTTTGCATAGATTTTCTTTACAGTGAATATTTAGCGAGGTATAGCTGTTTAAAACCTCTATTTACGAGCAAACACCCCCTTATTCGAGCCCTTTAAACTCACCCCACTTAAAAACTAAGGGATCTTACGGAATTTAATTCACATAGTCTTATAGCTCTTGAAAAACCCTACAAAATCATTTTTGAAAAAACTTTTTATCACCAAAAATGAAGGAGCTATGTTTATGAAACGAATCATTTTTTTTTTTTTCGAAAAATTCGAATAGCCCGCTTGGGAGTGTAATAGAGCATTTTCAATATATATAATACCACAGAACCGGTTTTTTCGGCAGTAATACGTTATAATATGTTCCACTTTCTCCATTCAAATCGAAAGACAGAAAAGAAGAAACATCTGCTCATGTGTCTGCGCGTGTGAGTGTATATTTCGTTGATTCCTCGCCAGTGTATTCTAAAGTTCGAAAGAAATAACACGTGCTCTGACAATTTTTTTTAGAATTATTCCATTGTGTTTATTATAGTAAATAAGTCGGTTAGTTTCTTTGAAAATTAATAATTTTTTTTTAATTAAGTGTTGAATTGTATAATTTTTTTGTGATTTTTATAATTTTAGGTACTATTTTTACATATTATTGTGGAGTTTCCAACATATAAAGACTGCACCTATTGTATTAATGGGAATACAGGGTGAGATGATCCTAATCCCAAATTTTTATGCAAATCGATGCAAGCCGAAATCATTCTTTTAGGATAAATAAATTTTTTATATATAGCTCCAACAAGGGTGGTTTTAAGGGTTGAAATATTATGATATTATATCCTAAAGCATAAAACAATCATTATTTAACTAATCCAAACCAAATGTTGACCATATTAAAGTTTAAAATGTTATTTTATAATTTTTTACAATTAGGGGTAGTTTTCACCCTTAAAAAACCAAAAGCGTACAACGGCTCAATATAGAAAATGAACTAGAGGGTGAAATGACCCTGATCCCAAATTTTTGTACAAATCGATGTTGGACGAAAAAATTGCGAGGTTCTGCCATTTTTTCAGCTTCATTTCCTGTACTAATATCTGTGTATACGAATATGTGTTACTTAATCAAAACGAAAGCATTTTGTTTTTGACCTAAGATAACCCTTTCACATGATAAATAATAATAAAATAATACAATATTCTTGAGACAGTAAGCGTTTGCAAATGAGTACCACGATTTTTCGTTCGGGTTAGTAAAAATGCATTTTAAAACATATACTTGTGCACTTGTTGTTATTTTCGTTGATTATATAGTGGGAGGAAAATTAGCGAGAAAAGGTAAAATATTCATTTCGGATGCCCCATTATATTTTGACCCCGTTTTCTTCAGAGTATTCGTCTTTTTTTTTTTCACAATTTTATTATTTGAAATGCAATGCTCTGTATATTTATTCCCAATTGGAAATCCCATTGTCTCCCCTTTCCGAAAATTCCATATTTGTCATGTGAATTATACAGTCTGATTGTATAATTTTAAAGTGAATGCTGCCTTTTATCGAAATTCTAGGAAAAAAATAATGATTCACAAAGTAGTCTATGAAAATAAAAGACAGTATCACTTGTAAATGTCAAATTAGTTTATTGACAATTGCATGTTATTTCAATTGCTAATACTGAAAATGTACATATGATAAAATTCGATATAACAAAGTGTAACAGGATATTTATTAAACAAATAGGAAATAAGCAAAATAATACACATCAGTTACGGAAATTGTTCAAAATGCTACCCATCAACAATGGATACTTTTACTTATTCGCTTTACAAAGTTGCCACTGCTTCTACGTAACCGCCCGGGAGTAATATTATTAAAGACATTTCGAATGTTTTCTTTGAGTTCTTCTAAATTTTGTAGCATAGGGCTATTACACCTGTCTTTCACATACCTCCATATGAAAAAATCTGAAACTGTGAGTTCTGGGGATCGAGGGGGCTATGTTGTAGAATCTCCTCTCCCTATACAACGATTTCCAAAGGTGGCATTCAGGGAATCTCTAGTTATCATAGCATTATGAGGCGTAGCACCGTCTTGTTGGAAATAGACAGACCTCAACAAATTATCCGGTTCAAGTTGCAGATAAAAGAAATGTTCTAATATTTCCAAATATGATGGGGCATTGACAATTGGATTGGTAAATTTTTTGTCTTGGTGCCACACACTGAACTGTAACTTCTGGAGAGGATCTGACATACTGATGGTTTCTGAGATTTTCTGATGCCCAAACTCTACAGTTATGAAACATATTCTTTATAGGATTTTGCAAACAGCGGAAAGAAAAACCATCTATGAGAACTGAAAGAAAAACTATATGTAAAAATTTTAATGAAATCTTTGCATTCTTTCGATAACCTGACTTCTGGTTATGCTAGCAAGTTAAAATCGTAAAATAAATTTGTCCAATTTCTTATTTGACATTCTCATTATAACACTAGCATCCAACATAGTCCCCTACGGCTAATCAGATTAAACTAGTATCTACATGACCCCCTACGGTATGATGATTCAGTTAAAAATGAGAACAAAGGCCTGAAATGAATTTATTTACTTACCTTGTCTTAGCAATTTTTTTCAGTCTAATGGATTACATTTTCACACAATGAGTGACTTTGTGCCTTTCTGATGAGCTCAGAATAAGGACGAAAAACGTTTCAAAGGCTAAGCATTTCCAAGTCAAGGTTTCATTAGTATTTTTACATATAGTTTTTCTTTTAGTTCTCATAGATAGTTTTTCTTTCCGCTGTTTGCAAAATCCTTTATAGAATATGTTTCATTACTATAAGCAAACAAATAATAATTAACTTTTAAAAATCTACAGTTATGCTTATTCACCTTGCCATTTAAGTGAAGTGATGCTTCGTCTGATATGATTAACTTATCTACTCCTCGTAAGTCAAGAATGTTTCTACAAAATTGTACTCGTTTTGGAAAATCAGTTTCCTTTAATTGTTGATGAATCTGAATTTTATAAACATTCAAGTTAAGAATGTTTTTCATAACAGTATGAACAGTACTTTTCGGAATATCTTTTGCGGAAGAAAATTTTGTTGTAGAAAAGGAAGGATCATATTGTGCCATTTTCAAAATTTCAGTTGCATTATTAAGCCCATTTGCATTATTTGGATTTGGAGATTTTTTACGGTCAATACAACCCTAATTCCGAAAGTTTCTATACCATCTTCTAATTGAATTTTTTGTTGGAGGTTCCTTGTTAAACATAGTTCTGAGTCTTCTTTGTGTTGTTTTGTAAAATTAAGTGTCTGCAAAAAAGATTACACACTTAGCTTTTCACTTAAAGTAAACATTTTTCTTACAGTAACTCTAGTACCTGAGTTGTTAATAAACTAATATGACGTTTACAAGTAATGTCTCTTATTTCCATAGTCTACTTTGTGAATCATGATTTTTTTTTGTAGTATGTCGATAAAACGCACTATTCACTTTAAAACCATATAAAACCAACACTCTGTATAATTTCCATGACAAATATGGAATTTCCGGAAAGGGGAAATAATGGGCTTTCCAACTGTGGAAAAATATACAGGGTGTTGCATTTGAAATAACAAAGTTGCCTCATCCCTGAAAATACGCTGTCATTTCCGGCTAAACCGGAAGTGAACAAAAAAAGCGGTTATTCAGAAAAAAACTTAGAAGAAGACTGGCGAAAACCGCATTTCATTATCTAACTAGTTCAAAAGTTATATAGGTTTAAGAAGGGTCGAGATATAGTGGCTCACCCGGTATCTTATTCACAACGTTTCGTAGTTCATTTAATGTTCTAGTTGTAGTTGGCCTCCCTATGCTGTATAGCAATATTTTTTTGTTAAATTTTGGTCACATTTATTTGAAGGTATTCTAAACCCAGTGGCGTGGTCAGATTTGAAAAAAATTAGAATTTTTGGATTTTTGGTCTTGATAAAAATCGAAATAAATTAATTAAATTTCGCTCTGATATATTGCACCACAGTAGAATTATTGAAGCTCTATCATTAAAAAAAAATCGTTTAAATCCTCTAACAAATAAAACTTTTAGAGAAGTGCACTGCTATTAAAAGGGTTATTCTGTATTGGTCAAAACTTAATATAATATCAAAAGGTTCACTTGGTAGGCAGTGCACAATCACCGTCGATAGACTATCAATTCAAAATTATACCTGTTCGGTATACATACATATCAACACGTACAAATGTATGAATGTATGCCTATTTTTCTTTTAAACAGCAATTAAAATTTATCTTATCTCTAGTAGAACCAAGTCGTTACGTTTATTTATTTTTAATTTCATGTGGCATTATCACAAAACAATAAACACAAGTACAATATGGTTAACTATAACATAATACGCCTCCTAATTTAATTCTGATCTTTTAATTTTGGCAATGTTTTCGACAGAAATATCGAGTGAGTTCAGGCAGCTGCTGGATCGGATCAAGCCCAGTTTTGAAGAGAATTTAATCAGGGTGAGTACCTAATTAATATGCCTAACCTAACCTAACCTCGAATAGTATTAGATAAGGGCAAATAATCACCAGGAACACGTATAGTAAAAGGTTACTACCGATTATCTCTATCAGAGAGGTGTGTGGGTGAGGGTAGCTCAATTTATACCAGTGAAAAAAGCTTCGAATTTTCTTGTCTCATCTTCCACATTTATTCGAAGTTCCAAGAAAATGTTCTCCAACAGCAAAGTGGATTAAACATTAACATGCGCCTCCCAGACCATGAAGTTTCTCGTGTATTTCCTATCGGAAAAGGACATTTTTTCATAAAGTACCATTTGGCACCGAATCGCATTCTGTAACCGCATCTTGCACTACGTGCTACTGATTGGCTCGAAAAGTTAAATTACCCATACAGAAGAGACCTTGGTGCTAGATACATACAGTGTGTCCGTAATAACGTGCCAAAAAATTTTCTACCAATTCCTTATCGAAAATGAAGGTGAGTTCTTCATACAGTGTGTCCCGTGACACATCTTGATATTTCGGTTATTATTCGACAGATTGATTTCAAATTTTTCTCGGCTGGGAACATCTTCAGGGCGTATCATTTTACAATTTTCAATATATTTTTAATTGTCACACCAATACACTGTGTCTATTCAAAAATGAGATTTGTCTATATTTTATTTAGCGTTAGAGATACAGCAAAAATTTATTAAGAAAACTTGTTCAGAATTAAAAAATAGGTACCGAATTTCATCAAAATATGAGAATTTGTATTATTATCAAAACTTTTGCAGTAGTCCAGAGAGTTACATTTTAAATGGGCTTTTTTTTTATTTCATAAATCGAAAGTGCAAGTATAAAATAATGGATCTGCAAAAAATCAGAATCTTATTCGCACGTTTAGTATCTTAAAAACTATTACAAATCTCCACCTCGCGAAAACGGGACGTGTCCAGGCGCTACGTCACTATACGCATAGATTCGGCGATCTCAATAGACTTGATACTCCTTAGTTGTTATAATTATAATAGTCGGGGCAAACTAACATAATTTTAATCAGAATACGGAAAAATAGAAACCAGAACTAGCCCAACGGGAAATGGTTGGGGGGGTTACTAACATGAAAAAAAAAATAAATGCAGTTACTGACCTTGGGGACTAACTTAAGGGGGAGGGGTAAAGTAAAAAAAATTCAAAGTCAATAGTTTGGATGCGTATTACGAGAAAATTTGACGTCGGAGATAAAAATGTTCAACAGCAAAGTTGTAGGTAATAAAAAGATCTTTCATTTTTGTTAAGGGTACTTTTCATCATAACCTCAAAATTATCGAGAAATTTAAAAATTTTCCAAAAAATAATAAAATTTTCGTTTTTATATTATAACTTTTATAAAAATTAATGAATTGTTATGAAACTTGGTGAAAAGATACCTTTATATATTATAAATAACCAAAAAATTTTTCAAAAGAAAATAATGGAAAATTTTTGATTTTGAATTTTTTCAAAAAAAAAAAGTCCTTTTTTCAGACGAAAATTGTATGGTGGAAAATCATCGTAAATAGATTTTTCAAAGCTCATTTTGTTTGTTTTTTCGTCTACTTTTTGATAAATCAGAGACACAATATAGCTTCTATTTAAGAATATGCTAAAAATGCAAAAAACGAAAAAAGTCAATTTTGAAAAAAAAAAATTTCAGTAATTGTTGATAATTTTGTTTAAATTTCAAAAAAATGTTAAAATTAATTTCACCAATCGATTCTACGTGAAAAAATATTTAAGAAACTGTATTTTGTTGTTAAAAATTACTCCAATATTTAGGGGTGGTAAAGGGTTGCTTCTGGAAGGTGAATAAAGTAATGATCGTTCTCATGCAATTTTCGGCTAAAATTGACGTTAAACAAAAAATTAGTAATCAATAAAAGTTGTAGATTTTGAAAAATTCTTCAAGTTTTGTAGAGGTCATTTTTACCATAACCTCAAAATTAAAAAAAAAATGCAACAAATGTATTTTTTTACATTTTTTACTTTTTTAAACTTTCTTATTATTTCTTTTCTTCTTATTTTTGTGTACTTAGTAGACAAAATGTGTGGTTGAATAAAAGTATTATAGTAATGATATTAGAAAACTTTAAAATTAGAAAAAATATACGGAAAGATTAACGCGCATGATCAGAACTACAGACAGTACACCCATCTCTCAATCATATAGGCTCTATGGGTCGTGCAATAATTTCATCCATCTACAAATGTAAAAATAGTAATATATCGCTCGATGATTTGAGATTCCAGCGATATAAAATTTTGACTGCAAAAAAAACGTTTAAATTAGAAAACTTGCCTCCAACTGTTGGCGGGGGAACGCAGCATTGTTATAGAGTCTATTTTCAAATCCAAACGTGGCTTGGAAATAAACTTGATCCAACCAAGTGGGGTTGGAGAGAAGTTATTCACTCTAATTGTAAATTATTAATGCCTCGCTTTACGGAAATGCCAATTATACCAGAAACCTTGTTAAAAACAGTCTCTTGCAGTTACAAAACGACTTGTTCTACGAACAGATGCGGATGTAGAAAAGTTGGTTTACAATGTACAGATCTCGGCACGAGTTGTCAAGATTCTGGTAATTGTTGCAATATACAACAAGTTTCAGAAGATGTAAGCGATGGTGAAGACGAAGAGCCAAGTCCTCAAAATAATATAAACAATGAGGAAGTCGAAGATGATTTTGAAGAAGAGATGGAGTGTAAAGATTCGCAGTTTAGCGAAGAATCGGAGGGTGAAGAAGAAGAACTGATTCATGTAAATAAAAGAAAAAGATTAGTGTAGTTTGCAATGTGTATTTTTAAGATTTAATCATTTTTTTTATAATAAAAAGTTCTTTTTTTTAAGTTTTGATCATATTTTAACAAAATAAATACATATTTCCCTCATGAACTTCCTATGAGTTTCCTCAAAATCTTGAACATTTTTTCCAAATTAAAGTTACAACTATAATACTTTTATTCAACCACACATTTTGTCTACTAAGTACACAAAAATAAGAAGAAAAGAAATAATAAGAAAGTTTAAAAAAGTAAAAAATGTAAAAAAATACATTTGTTGCATTTTTTTTTTAATTTTGAGGTTATGGCAAAAATGACCTCTACAAAACTTGAAGAATTTTTCAAAATCTACAACTTTTATTGATTACTAATTTTTTGTTTAACGTCAATTTTAGCCGAAAATTGCATGAGAACGATCATTACTTTATTCACCCTCCAGAAGCAACCCTTTACCACCCCTAAATATTGGAGTAATTTTTAACAACAAAATACAGTTTCTTAAATATTTTTTCACGTAGAATCGATTGGTGAAATTAATTTTAACATTTTTTTGAAATTTAAACAAAATTATCAACAATTACTGAAAATTTTTTTTTTCAAAATTGACTTTTTTCGTTTTTTGCATTTTTAGCATATTCTTAAATAGAAGCTATATTGTGTCTCTGATTTATCAAAAAGTAGACGAAAAAACAAACAAAATGAGCTTTGAAAAATCTATTTACGATGATTTTCCACCATACAATTTTCGTCTGAAAAAAGGACTTTTTTTTTTTTGAAAAAATTCAAAATCAAAAATTTTCCATTATTTTCTTTTGAAAATTTTTTTGGTTATTTATAATATATAAAGGTATCTTTTCACCAAGTTTCATAACAATTCATTAATTTTTATAAAAGTTATAATATAAAAACGAAAATTTTATTATTTTTTGGAAAATTTTTAAATTTCTCGATAATTTTGAGGTTATGATGAAAAGTACCCTTAACAAAAATGAAAGATCTTTTTATTACCTACAACTTTGCTGTTGAACATTTTTATCTCCGACGTCAAATTTTCTCGTAATACGCATCCAAACTATTGACTTTGAATTTTTTTTACTTTACCCCTCCCCCTTAAGTTAGTCCCCAAGGTCAGTAACTGCATTTATTTTTTTTTTCATGTTAGTAACCCCCCCAACCATTTCCCGTTGGGCTAGTTCTGGTTTCTATTTTTCCGTGCTCAAATTTAGTTTGCCCCGACTATAAGTGTTTTCGAAGTATTGTTTGTTTTGCTTACTTCTTGATAGTAGGGGAGTACGATTTGGTGAAATGTCAAAAAATTACAATTATCTCTCGCTCCTGTCGGTACGAATTTTCGATTTTGACCCTGCAATTTACGATTAGCATTCATCGCTGACCTTCTCCTTTCCGTAGAGACATAGAATGAACTTCCACTCGACGTATTTATTTAGTTACCAGCGTTTGAAGATTTCATGTTTTTCGTCCCTTCAGGTTAAATTTGACAGGTCCCAGAAAGCCACTTTTCTTACGTCACTTGCGTATAGTGACGGCACAAATGGGCGCTCGGTTTTTGCAACTATTACTAATTTCAGCTCCTTATATCTCGAGAACGGAAAAGGTTAATAATACGAAATTTTAAGTGCATAATGAGAATATCGAGTACTATATGAAAAAGTATAAAAACCATATAAAAATAATATCATGGAACAAGCCCATTGTGCAGAGACTAACAAAGATTGCCGTGGAAACAAAAAGTACTCAAGATCAGTCTATTATGAATTTTAATTCAGTACTTAAGTAATTAAATGTAGCCTTTTTTAACTAAACCACCATCAATAGCAATATATTTCTCAATGCGTTTTTCATTATTTCTTTCTACTCGTTGTAGTTCTTGAACGGTAATTTCTTCGCAGGCTAGACCAATGGTATCACAAAGCCTACGTCAGGGCTCCGTTTTGTAGACTTTGTTTTTAATGGCGCCCCAAAAATAAAAATCAAGCGGGGTAATATCCGGAGATCTGGGAGGCCACTCGACCGAAGGGCTGTTTCGCCCCATTAACTTTCGAGGAAAATGTTCATTCAACCATCGTCGGACAATTATCGAGTTGTGAATCGATGCTCCATCCAGCTGAAAAAACATATCTCTTAGCAAGGCCAGGGGAAAATCATCAATTACTTCCATCAATGTATTATTTAAAAAGTGTAACAACATATAAAGTGTGGAAGAAAAAGTAAGGGCCTATTATCTTTCCACCTAAAATTCCACACCAAACGTTCACTTTGTCCGAGTACTGACGCTTACAATTCATTACCCAGTGCGGGTTTTCTATTGCCCAATACCTACAGTTTTGCGAGGATACTACACCATTGGTGGTGAATGTCGTTTCACCAGTGAAATTGATTTTTTTTAAATGTCTATCATTAAGAAAATTACCTTGCGCCCAGAAACAGTATTCCAGCTTTCTGATATCATCACCTTCCTCCAAGGTGTGTAATAATTTTGGTTTGAATGGCTTTAATTTATATCGACACCTTCAAATAATGTTGCGAGTCCAATCCCAGTTTAATGCCATATCTCGTATGTTACTATGAGGATTGTCATTAAAGGCATTTAATATTTCTTTATTTTTCAGCTGCATATTATTTGTTTGTTATACCTTGGATACGGTTATCATAAAGACGCTCATGATGACCACGGGCATAATGAGCGGGCGTTATGGCCATAACGCCCTGTTATATGAGAAGCAAAAAAATAGTAAATGTTTCATATTCCTTATCGTATAATCATTTGGATTTAACTGGCAATACAGTTTCTGTGGCTTCTCCCGCATTTCTTCGGATATTTTATGGTATTTAGATATTAATTTTCCTTTTATAACATCAACAAACGTCAAAATATCAACAACTGTCAGATACAGTTTTTTTTTCCAGGGCTCGTCTGTTAGTAGAAAACTCCGAGGGCACTGCAGCCTCCTGGGCTTAATGTGCTCAGTCAGATACAGTTACATACTACTAAAAAAAATTATTTAAAAAATGAAATGTCAATTTTTCATTAAAAAAATATATTTTTCGTGAAAAATAAAATATTGTATGCACCACGAGCGTTATTAGATTATAACGCCCATCAGGCAACATGCATCCCTCGGTCTGCATCACGTTACCCTTCGGGCGTTATTATCTATATAACGCACTTGGTGCATAAAAACTATGATATACGTCTTTCTAATTATTCCTTTGACTTCCCTCGCATACCGAAGGGAAGTATTGTATTCGAGAAAAAAAACACCCCCGAGATTACGAAAATATAGGTTTTTCAATTCCGTCAGCATGTCTGTCTGTCTGTCTGTTGGTGCATTAACTAAAAAACTACTTGTCGGAGAGCAGTCAAATTTGGTAGGTAGTTGACCCTACTGTCAGGGAAGAAATGGTAGAATTTTCACTGGAAAATATACAGGGTGGACCGTCTAAACGGAATAAATAGTGAAACATTTTTTTTTGCTCAAATTTAAAATTTCCACGTTTCATGACACGCTAAACCTATTTCTGAAAAAAAAATGTTTTGAAAATTTTTTCACGATTTTTGAAAAATTTTTTACCACTAAAAAATTTTTTTTTTTTTGGTCAAATTTAAATTTCCTCGTTTCATGGCATTTGAAACCTATTTAAAAGAAAAAAAATTTTTAACATTTTTTACCATTTTTGAAAAAATTTTTACCACTAAAATAGGAATTTTTTTTTCTCAAAATTTAAAATTTCCACGTGTCATAGCGTTCTAAATGTATTAAAAAAAAATTGAAATTGAAAATTTTTTTAAAGTTTTGGAAAAAATTTTACCACTAAGATAGATGGAATTTTTTTTTTTGTTCAGATTTAAAATTTCCATGGCATTCTAAAATTATTCAAACAAATTTAAACATGTTTTTGAAAAATTTAAAAAAAATTTTGAAAATATGTTTAGGTAATCTATTTATCACTAATATAGAATAGACGAAATATTTTTTTTGCTCAAATTTAAAACTTCCACGTTTCATGTCATTCCAAACCTATTTCGGAAAAAAAATGGAACATCTTTTCACCATTTTGGAAAAAAATTTAACACTAGAATAGACGGAAACATTTTTTTTTGCTCAAATTTAAAATTTTCACGTTTCATGACATTCTAAACCTATTTCAAAAAAAAAATCGGTAAAGGTATTTACACAGAACTTCCCTCGTTATTTGTGCATGACAGTCACTCAAAAAATTATTAATTACGAAATAACATTGGGAATAATAATCGGAATATAATTATTGGTATTATTACAAAGAAAACCTGATAACTTTTGGTCAAAAAAATATACAGAGTGTTTATCCTACAGCAAAAGTTCAATATACTAAATAACAGGTGCCAAATATGGAAGGCTTGCGCAAATACCTTTATAAATGTCCACCATGACTCAATTATTTCTTGGGATGCCATTATTCAATAAAAGTATATAATAGGATATGCCAAATATTATTGCCATCTCTCACATTCTCAATCCCACATTCACGTAATGGAGTGGAAGTATAGTGGTGATTAAAATATAGAACAAATTTTCAAAAATGTTTTCTGTCTATTCTAGTGTTAAATTTTTTTCCAAATTGGTGAAAATATGTTGCAAATTTTTTTTTCCGAAATAGGTTTAGAATGTTATGAAACGTGGAAATTTTAAATTTGAGCAAAAAAAATATTTCGTCTATTCTATAATGGTGATAAATAGATTACATAAACCTGTTTTCATTTTTTTTAAATTTTTCTAAAACATTTTTAAATTTGTTTCAATAAATTTGGAATGCCATGGAAACGTGGAAATGTGAAAAAAAATTCCATCTATTTGTGGTAAAATTTTTTCAAAAATTTTTAATTTTTTTTTAATTTTTCTTTAAATAGATTTAGAACGCTATGAAACGTGGAAATTTTAAATTTTGAGAAAAAAAAAATTCATCTAATTTGGTGGTAAAAATTTTTTCAAAAATGAAAAAATTTTCAAAAATTTTTTTTTCCTGAAATAGGTTTAGCGCGTCATGAAACATGGAAATTTTAAATTTGAGCAAAAAAAATTTTTTTTCACCATTTATTCCGTTTAGACGGTCCACCCCGTATATTTTTCAGTGAAAATTCTACCAGTTCTTCGCTGACAGTAGGGTTAACTACTTACCAAATTTGACTGCTCTCCGTCAAGTAGTTTTTTAGTTAATGCACGAACAGACAGACAGACAGACAGACTGACTGACTGACGGAATTGAAAAACCTATATTTTCGGAATCTACGTGTTCTGAAACGTCAGAATCCGAAAAAATCTCGGAGGGTGATTTTTTCTCGAATACAATACTTCCCTTCGGTATGCGAGGGAAGTAAAAAGTTTTGAAAATTTTTTATATTCTATAACCACCACTATACTTCCACTCCATTACGTGAATGTGGGATTGAAAATATGACAGATGGCAATAATATTTGGCATATGCACTTATTATATACTTTTATTGAATAATGGCATCCCAAGAAATAATTCAGTCATGGTGGATATTTGTAAAGGTATTTGCGCATATTTGGCACCTGTTATTTAGTATTGAACTTTTGCTGTTGGATGAAGCACTCTGTATATTTTTTTTACAAAAAGTTATCAGTTTTTTTTTGTAATAATAGCAATAACTATATTCCGATTATTATTCTCAATGTCATTTCGTAATTAATAATTTTTTAGAGTGACCGCCATGCACAAATAACGAGGGAAGTTCTGTGTAAATTCCTTTACCGATTTTTTAAAAAGTTTTAATTACAGTACCACGTTGGTTGAAAAGTCTGTTAATTTTGGCAACAACTGAGTAACTGATTTGACGTTGTAGATGTCTATCTTTAAATTCTTGAGCTACTGCTCTAGTAGAACGACTATTTTCGCCAGTATAATAATTTCCACCTTTTAACTGAGACTCAACCATTGTTCAGCCATTGTGCAAGAGAAAAATTAAATACAGGTTTGACGTTCTTAATGACAATTGTCATAGTTTCTTGTTTTCACGGCAATCTTTGATAAAGTCTCTGTACAATTTAAAAAGTAAATTTCTGATCTAGATGCATTTTTTAATCCTGAACAAGTTTTCTTAATACGTTTTTGCTGTATTTCTAACGTTAAGTAAAATATAGAAAAATTTCATTTTTGAATGGAAGTGTGTTGTATTTTAAATCAATTTGTCGAATAATAACCGAAATATTAAGAGGTGTGTCCACTTGAGACGGGATACGCAGTATAAAATAGCAGTATTATGTACCGGTATGATCATTTGGTGCTTATAAATTATTTTAAGATAAAAATTAAAAACCATTTTTAGTATTGAAAATTCTACTGGCCGCATGATATAGGACCCATCTTACGAAAAACGTATCGAGAGCGACAGATCTGTCTAGGCTGCTGCGCCGGCCTTGTAATAGAGTAAACTCAAATCCAAAATATAAGGGACATTTGCGGCTTCCTTTATTCTTTTTTTACTATTGTCTGGAGGTGTGACAAAAAATGACCACAAATTAAATTAAGTAGTTTTTTTATAAACTACCGCCGAGGTAAGTAAATAAGTTACGCCCACTAAATCTGATTGATGGCAAATTCTGCTACAGATCTACTGATTGGTCGAATTTTATTATGCGTATTAGTCTACTAGTATGTAGAGTCCACGTTGACTTGCAGAGCCGGAGTTAGAATTTCAGAGTTTGGCAAGTAATGAAACAATGAAAGTAAAATATTCCCTGCTTTCATAAATGTTGGATTTCACAGTTCTACCTATTATTAAATAAAAATACAACAACCCTACATTCGTTTTATTTAGGATTTAATTCTAGCATTATATTGAACCTACCTAACAATGGTTGTATAATTCTAATATATACATGTGTATTGCCAAAGCACGTGTAGCTAAAATACATTGTTGTTTCTTTTTTTGGTATATGTGACAAAAAAATCTTTCTTTTTGTATATTGTATAAGACAACATTATTATTGGTATCTACATTAAACCTACTTACTGCAATGCATGCGCCAATAAATAAATTACTCTTCTTCCCCGGAAGATGACAATGATGAGGAATCATTGGAATTTATTATAATTGGTTGTTGTTGAGGAACTGTGGCAAAATATTGATTTTCAGTTTTATTTAATATGGTTCACTCATCCCGTCCAATGCTTTTCTATGGGCTTCCCACTGTCTAATAAGTTGTATCACATTATGACTAAGTCGGGGGCTTGTGTTTCTAACGTAATTTTTTAATGCACTCTGTATGACCATATTGTTCTGCAAGTTCGTCTATTACAAATGTTTTTTTAATGTTTGCATTTTTCACCTTTTTTTTTTAAATTCAATTAATTCAAACTTTCGCGTCGAAGTAGTTGGTATTTTCTCAGCTTGTCGCGAATGGTAAGAGGCATTATCTAACACTATGACCGAATTTGGGTTTATGTTACGCAATAGTTTTTCTGCAAACCGTTTTTCAAAGTGACGTTCATATCTTGGTGGTAATCGGCCGATGACTTTGCTATGTTTTTTTGCGGAAAGCATTAAACACCCTTTTACAAATCCATCTTCATTACCCGCCTGTACTATTATTATACGTTTACCTCTCGAGGAAGGTACATTTAGAGAACATTTTAAAGTGTCATCTGACCAAAAAAAGTTTTGAATTTTTTTTTTCTGAAATAGGTTTAGAATGCCATGAAACGTGGAAATTTTAAATTTGAGTAAAAAAAAAGTTCCCATTATTTATTCCATTTAGACGGGGTCCACCCTGTATATTTTCCAGTGAAAGTTTAACTATTTCATCGCTGACAGCAGCGTCAGCTACCTACCAAATTTGACTGCTCTACGTCAAGTAGTTTTTTTAGACAATACACCAACAGACAGACAGACAGACTGACGGAATTGAAAAACCTGTATTTTCGTAATCTACGTGATCTGAAACGTGAAAATCCGGAAAAACCTCGGATGGTGATTTTTTCTCGAATACAATACTTCCCTTTGGTATGCGAGGGAAGTAAAACATTTAAAAACAAACATATTTGACAGTAATAAAAGAAATGCTAAAAAGCTGAGTTCATATTTATAAAGCACATACGATGACTCCTTTGACGGCAATTTTTTATTCGCTGAATAAATATGAACCTAATGTTCTGTTATTTTTGTGGTGCGTGCCCTTTCTGTTGAAACTGCAGATAAGAAGAAAAAACTGTAGTGTAGTGCTAGTATTTTAATGAGATTAAGTTGGAAAATTTGCCAGTAGTGTTTTTTGTGGTAATAAATATTTAAATGGAGAGTTGTCATACGACAAGTAAAATACGAATGTAGTCATAAAAATCTTGAATCCGATTCTGAACGCATTAAGCAGGTGTTCGTTTGCAAGCGTGCGGCTCTCTGCGATGTAATTCTTAAGGGATGCCGCTTTGAATGTTATATTTTGGACACAACTTTAACAAGCTGCCTCTATTGTGTCATTCCGTTTGCAATGTGTTGCTAAAAGCTACGACTTATTTTAAACGATGTCCCATCAAAAGAGAAGAAGATTTGACTTGATCGTGGAAAAATCGCCCTGTACAGGGGGTTGCAGGGGGCGATGAAAAATTTTTGTTGTATATTTGAAATTTACAGCACGTCACCTTTGTTTTCGCGTAATATTACGTACATATCTTAATACTTAATATTTTTTTTCTAATTATTCAATATTGTTTGCGCTATGCTTTCTTATGGAGCACCGTAATGAATTAATGCCCTGAAACGTATCAATTCACAAATCCTTTAACTCATCATAACTCGAAGCGTGTTCATTTTTCGAAAAATACCCCTGAAGTAAACGTTGTACGCTTGTTGTCAAGGATTTAGTTGGTTTTTCCAAATTTATAATAGGATTTACCGTTTGACTTGTGGGAATTTTTTTGTGGACCATTGTCGAATCTCGCCGACCCGACCACGGACATGCGAGGAAGGTTCATAATTACCGAACGCCCCCGCTATACTCGTCATTATGCTATTGAGCACGCATATAGTCGATAACTGTTTAATCGTTGCCTTCTGAGACTGTTTTCTTTCTAATTCTTCCTTTCAACGGTTGTACCTATATTATAGAGATATATTATCGAAGGTATTTAATATATTATTATTCAGTTTTTCATTGTATGATTAATAAAAATAATGTTTATAAAAAATGAAATACAGAAAATAATTTGGTGTAATTTAGCAGGCATATCAATAGGACGATCCTATAGGACTTCGATCTAGAGCAGTATAGTTGCATCTGGTATTTTCAATACGCTTAAGATACTTGTGAAAGATGCAAGATCTGTGAATTTTTTCACACCCTCTTTAAGGGGAAAATTTTATATGAAGAACCCACCCTCATTTTCGATAAGGAGTTGGTAGTTAAATTTCTTGAACGTTATTACGGGACAGCCTGTATATGAAATGGTTAAATTCATACCATCTGGCGTGTGTGCAAAATATAAACAAGCAGTAGTAAAATAGGAATAATGAGACGAATTGAACATTTGACATTTTGTTTAAAATGTTGAAAACATACTTGATACAATAATTTTTACTGAAACAAAATTGAATTTCACTGGGCTGTATTAATTTGATAAAAACACATTTGAGTGTGAAACTGACACTCGCGTATACCACATTCTTATGTTTATTATTGTGTCATCATGCACGTGTATTAATCAAGACTTTTTTCCAGTTTCTCAACGTTTATATTTATTCTCTAACCATTAGGTATCCATCACGTCTACGCCCTGCAAAGCCAACTAATCATTAAATTAACAAAAAAATCGTTTCTAGGAGAAACGAACGGATCATCCCATGCACCACCTATTCTAGTGTCCTCTGATTATTTTTGGAAATATTGATCTAGCTAATTACTTATTTAGTTTGTGTGCGTGTGCGGCCGTCCTGTTATTATTGGTTCAGGAATAGATTTCTAATTTCAATTGATTAACTAAAATAAAAAATTCAACATCAATTTCTCTTATCGCCGGCTTAATTCTGGTATGAATCAGCCCACAATTACAGAAATAATTTCGGTTTTATTATATGGATTTTATATCACCAATAAATGGACGATAAACATAATTTCCGGCCGATGAGAATACTGGGGGACGATTAAGTGTTTACGTTCATCACTGGGTTGATTACAATAATTTAATCAAGTGGGTTCTCAGCTATTTTCACATGTAGGCGCTTCTTACACTAGAGGTGCTTTAAAACCTCATGAGCCGTGACCTTCATATGCGCAGACATAATCCGTCCTGTTGACTCAGTTACACTTCTTAAAAATATTATATTTATTGTTTACAATTTATCCCGAGCTCTTGTTTATGTATACAGCAAGGCAGCCTCCAGTGTCTTCAAAAACATACTTATAACTCAGATTAAACTTTGCCTTTTGCGCATTTCGCGGCTCATGAGATTCTGAAACACCTCTACCTGTTTTGACAAGCCGAAATTAAATTATAAATCATTCGTGAATTACCCACGAAGAACGAACGTTTCATCCGCTGCATAATTATAATGCACTGATTTTAGTTTCTTAATTCTCCAATAATATCGTGGCTTTCAGTCTAACGAAATAACAGCAATATCTGGTATTCCTCAGGGATCTGTCCCTGGATCCTTGTTATTCATAATATTTATAACCTTAGATGAGATTTAGAGAGAATCATCTAGCCGATTGGTCTCGACCACCGTAACCTCTGTGGACCTATTGTGGTGATTTTGTCATAGTTTTCCTGATAGCTCCTTATCCAGCTGTGTCCTGGGTGTCCAGACTCCACAGCCTTGGTAAGGGCCCCTAAGTATAGCTATCATTCCTTGTATTGGTTCTTCCTCATCAAGTAGTTTAAATCTGAGTTTGACTTGTCTTTGTAATGTCACACCACATTTACTAGGCATTCCTCTTCCTCTTAGCAGAATTTACATGTTGTATAATAATAATAATAATAATATATAATAATAATTGTTTATTAGCTACTAAGTATTTGTACAGAGAACAGAATAGTACACAACAAATTCAATTAACAAGCAAATAAACTAAGGTAACCCGCAAAGCCAGGGCTGTCCGCGGTTGAATTACCAATAATTTCTTACATTATTGAAATATTTTAAAATACATTTATATTTAAATACATGTACTTATAATATAATAACTATACTTCTATACAAGCAGTACATTACATATACGTACGATATACTCTTACACATATAATTAAATAGGTAATATAATAGGTATATAATGAAATAGGTAACTATGTAATTTTTCCTACAGCTAAACATATTAACATTCCATAACGTTAAAAAATAATTAGACATGTATGTATTATAAAATAGATGACCTACGACTATAAAATGCGATTTCTAACTGAAAAAATAGTAGCGTCTCGGTAGCGTATATTCAGGGTCTGATTTCTATTAATTTCTGTAATTCGGTTCTATTGAAGTTCAATACAAATTTTTTTAGTTTCTTTTTTAAAGCCGAATAGGGAGCGACATGCTTTTAATTCATTCGGTAATATATTATATAGTCTCGGACCAAGATAAGCGGCATGACGTTGGCCTATTGACTTAGAGGAGAACGGCGTTCTATAAGATGTGAGTTTATGTCGAGTGTGATAGTTATGATCTATTTCTACTAAATTGTCCTTATTATTGTGTTGTAAATTGATTATTGCTGTAAAATACAATTGACGCAAATCAAAAATTTTGGATTCTTTATAAATATCATCTGAGGGGTAAGTACTTGGTTTACCAAAGATAATTTTTAGGAATCTTTTTTGAATAACATTTAGTTTCTTTAAATATTCGTTGACGACTCCTCCCCATCCTATAATACCATAGCGGAGTCGAGATTCAATCAAGGCATAATAAAGGGTTTTTAAATTTTCCACGTCTAATATGTTTTTCAGATATTTAAATCTATATAGTAGACCTCTCAGTGTTTGGGTAACATTTTGTATATGATGATTCCATCTAAGATGCTGGTCCATAGTAACACCTAAATATTTTATTGTGTCCGTTTGCGATATTTGTGTGTTTTCATCGATATTTAAGGACGTGTATAATGGTATATTCCTATTGTAGCATGTAAATGGTAGGTATTTTGTTTTTTGAAAGTTAATTGTAAGTAATTTATGGTCCATCCAATTTTTTATATTTTTTACATCACTTTCAGAGGTGTCTTTTAAGTCCTGCCAATTTTCGCCTTGGTATATTATTGCCGTATCATCCGCGAAACTAATGATTGTGCCTTTGGATTCTAGTGTGAATAGACTGTTTATGTATATAATGAATAATAAGGGGCCCAAGACCGTTCCTTGGGGCACTCCATAAGTTATTGTACATTCGCTACTCATTGTTTTATCTATTTCAACGAGTTGTTTACGCTCTAATAAATAACTCTCCATGAGATTTAGGGTAATTCCCCGAAAACCAATATCCTCCAATGCATCTAACAGCTGTGTATGACTCACAGTGTCGAATGCCTTTGCTAGATCTAGAAATACACCCAGAGTTGGTCTGCCTGAATCTAATGCTTTATACATTTTTGAGGTAATAAATGAAATGGCATCTTGAGTGGATTTTTGTTCTTGAAAACCGAATTGTCTGTCCGAAATTATTTTGTGTTTTTTTAGATATTCATTAATTCTGAGTTTCTTTAATTTTTCAAATATTTTCGTAAAATTTGTTATTATTGAGATCGGTCTGTAGTTCGACAATTCGGTTTTATCGCCGTTCTTTAATAATGGTTTTACAATTGTAGTCTTGAATGCAGAAGGACATATTCCGGTTTCTAATATTTTATTTATAAGAAATGTTAGTTGAGGCGAAATATACTCTGCAATTTCTTTTATAACTTCCGCTTTTAGCCCATCAATACCTGGTGTTTTATTGTTCTTCAGTTCTTTTATTATACTTTCAATTTCATTTTTATATCATCTGCTATATCCATCAGACTTATTTGTCTATCAAGTCGATAAGGTCCGGTTGGTAAATCCACGATTTTCCTAATGGCTCTTCTATCTTGGCATAGAATTCTTTAACAATACCGTAGTTTTAAGTCTTACGAAATAACAGAAACATCTGATGTTCCTCAGGAGCCTGTTCTTGGACGCTTGTTCTTAATAATGCTTATAAATGACTTTAACGATGAACATAAAAATAGCACTCTGCTTTGCCCTGGTGATTGCAAGCTGCATTTAGCTATTAATAATATAGATGATTTCTTTGACTTGCAAAAAGATTTCCAGCAAGTTAATACGAATATGTTTCTAAACATTAACAAATAATATAAATAAACTGTAAATGTAAACTTATGCTGGTTTCTTTTGTTTCAGGCGTTTAAAAACGAGGCAGTCCGAAATGAAGCGAACAATAACAAATTTATTCACAAAATGGACAACATATTTCTATCATTAGACGATACGAAAATGTAAGTCATGTATTAATTGTCTTTAAAATATTTTAAATACTAATACTAATCACTTTGAGAAGTGGATGCTTCTGATAAATGCCAGGCAAGATTAATTTGAAAATGCTCTTGAGCGCTGGTGTCAAATTAATCATTTATACATAGTGGACAAGTCAGCATAAAATAAACATCAAAATTATAAAAAGTTGGCCATTAAATTTTTTTTATCAGTATCATATATCCATATTGCCACCATCTCTACTATAAAGTTTAAACACTCTTTACAAACATTGTATGGAAAACATTATTTTGTTATTAGGCAATTATAGTTGAAATCAAATATCTTGTCGTTCACGTCATTATCTTTTCATTTCCGGATCAAATCAACTCAAAGTCACACAGAATAGCACGCATGGACGTACCATTTGAAAGGAGTTTTCTGTACAATAACAATTATTACTTCATACAGTTATTTCCACATCCACATGTGGAGTGGAAGTATAGTAATCGTAATTTTTTTTTTTTTTGTTGAAATAGGTTTAGAATGTCACGAAACGTCGAGATTTTAAATTTGAGCGAATAAAAAAATTCTGTCTGTCGGTCTGTAATTTTTTTCTATGCACGATAACTCTACCTTGAAATTTTATATACGTATGTACTACTATGCGATCTGGAACTGAATTGTTTTTTGAACTTATCCGGTTGGGGGGTAACTAGGGGTAAATAGGAGAAAATAAATAAAGCAAGCTGGTAAGACTACAAAAATTTAGGATTTGGTGTATATACCAGAAGTGGAGGCCTCAGATTTTTTTAATAATAATTCTCCCACCCCCGTACCACCCCCACTCCATTATTAAAGGGGTTGATAATATAAAATTGAGACATTTACTTGAAATTTGGTACACGTATATATATTATAACGACAACTGGAGCTGATTATAATTTGAGATGATTTCGTTGAAGGGTTGGGGGTTAAATAGGGGTAGATATTTGAAAATAAGTAAAGCAAGCTGGTAAGAGTACAGACACTTGGGATTTGATGTATACCAGAAGCCAAGGCCTCAGATTTTTTATAACATATTTCAACCCCTCCACTACCCCCTCTTCATTATTAAAGGGGTTAACAAAATATATTTGAGATATTCCTCCAATGCACCCACTAAAGCATTCGCTTCTTTCTCAGTACAAGCATTGGTGGTTTCGTCCACACTAACCCAGATGAATTTCCCAGTAAGCTCAGAAGAATTTTTTTGTCCAACATTATCATATTCCGTTGACAAATATTTTCTTCTGTGTCATTTCCGACGGCACCTGAACATTGTTACATTTGCCACTAATACACGTTTCCAAAAATTGTCTAAACAGTGGATTATCTAGTTTTGACCACGGTATCTTACATCCCATCATCACTTCTGCTAAATCTAAATTAAAACTACGTTGACTGTCACAATCAGTAGAACCTGCTTTTATGAGGAAATATGTCTATTAACATGTGTTTTAGATGTCCAGGAGATTGTTTTGTTGCAACTACTACAATAAAGATCTGTTCCCTCAAATAATTGTAGTTCTGGGAAATCGCGAATCCACAAGTCTATTGCAGCTTGAGAAGCCCTAGATATTTTTGTATACCGCCGACTTTGTATAATTTCACACTAGGTACATATGTACATACATATGGCTAGATTTGTACTACGGTTTGCAAAACTGCGATCTGTGATAGTCTACCCTTTCCCTTTATTATATGTTCACGTAAGTGCCAATAAGTGCCGCAGTGTAGGTAAAAAGCAATTTTGAAATGTTTTACAATTTCGGCGGCGTCGTATAATTAAAGGAGATAAAACCGCATAAGTAAAAAACAAAAGTACGTCCGTACACTGGAATTTAATGTTGACACTCGGGCGGGGTCGAATGCCTTTAACACTGCAAATATAAAAAATCAACTATGTTTTTAGGTAATTGTCAGTTTCGCAAATGTAGTATATTTCCGATAAAAGTAGGTTATACGTATTAACATTTTAAAATGAAATAAAATTCACTTTATCACGTGACATGGCACACGGCACATGGCAGTTTTATGCCATTAATCCTTAATTTTGTTAGTTATGTATGATTTAATATTATATAAAATGATTTATTTTATTGGGAAATAGTTTTATGTTGCCAGCAGTTAATTGGGTTTTCATATTTAATTATTATGAAAATAAACAAAATAAACACGCCACACATCAAACAAAACAGGAAAATGTGTGTTTGATTCAAAATTGTCTTTTTATTTACTAGATATGTTTTACATGTTTTTGTAAAACTGTTACCGTTTTTTAAGTTAAATTTATTACCAAAAATACAATGTAGCTGGCAATAGTAAATATATCACCACTTCGTTGTTTTTCTGATTGTTTCCGCAAATGTTTGCAATATAATATTATGTCTATACGGGGTTGGGCAATGGTCCCGGAACGGCTCGATTACAGCCGAACGGGACCTCGTATCAACTTCGGGTTTTCGACACTGTATACAGCGAAATTTTTAGAACTTCTTGACATGTATTTCAGGACCGTGACGTCATTACGTTCGGAGATGTGACATAAGTGTCAATTTTTTTAAATGAAACACCCAGTATATTTTTCCATATTTGTATACTTTAAGGAGTCCCAAATTCAAAGATGTAACGTTTGTATGGATTCTGTTATGTAATGTGGTCTCAATAAGGGACAATTAGAAATTATAATCGTAATTAACAGAGAATAGTTTTATTTTATTAAATGTTCAAATTGGAATCCTTCCACTGCCTGTCAATGTGCTAGCCTGTCCACAAATTCCCGCTGAACATTTTGGAGGGACTGAGGTGTAATATTATTAGCAACCACTAGAATTCTTTCTTGAAGCTCTTGTACCGTGGCAGGTCTTGTGCGATACACCACAGACTTCAAATGACCCCAGAAAAAAATCAAGAGGGGTTAGGTCAGGTGACCTAGCTGACCATTCGATATGACCCCTTCTACCTATCCATCTCCGGGGAAAGACAGTGTCCAAAAAATCTCTTACAATTCTGGCATAGTGTGGCGGAGCTCCGTCTTGCTGGAAGTACACGTCATTTGCGATCACCTGAGGATTTTCACGGTTGAGAAATATCTGAATTACAGCGGGTATAACTCTTTCGCGTAATAAAGTTAAATAGGTATCAGCAGTTAAATTACTATTTAGAAAAAACGGCCCTATTACAAGTGTTCCAATTTTATCCGCGCAGATATTTGTGGATGTTGTGTGTGCATTTCTTCCATCCAATGTGGATTCTAAGCAGACCAGTAGCGACAATTGTGACGATTGACAAATCCATTTAAACAAAATGTAGCCTCATCGGAAAACAAAATGCGATCTACAAACTGTGGTGTCTCGTCTAAGAAATTCATAATTTGTTGGCAAAACTGCATTCGACGATCAGGGTCATCTTCCGCATATTCCTGAAGTAAGCTGACTTTGTAGGGATGTATTTTATTTCTCCTGAGTATTCTTCGAATGGATCTTTCACTGTTACCAGTTTCTAATGAAAGTTTCGGAATTGACGTTTTAGACTCCTCCTGAATCCCTAACAGTACATCTAAAGCTCTGTCGTCGTTTGTCGCTGTTTTTGGGCGGCCAGTTTTTGGTAAATTCTTGACATTTCCCGTATGTTCAAAATTTTGCAAAATTCGACATGCTGTCGACTTGGAAATCGGGTGTCGCTCAGGAAAGGTATCGTTGAAGAGGTCACTTGCTTCCTGAAGGGATCGACGCCTCTCTCCGAATCCAATCATCATGAGTAAAGTTATCCGTTCAGTGTCGTTCAGTTGACCCATTTTAAAGACACGTTTTTAGAATCATAAATTAGTAGTACAAAAGTAATGTCACAGTGACGTTTATACCACGACTTACTTAGATAAACTAGTAAAATAATGAGAACAATTTAACTATGACCTGTGTTTTTATTAAACGACTACAAAAAAACTTGTTTACGTGGGTCTTAGTTTTGTAAAAAAATGGTAAAAAAATAGTGTATTTTTTGGATACAGCTGTTTGGATATCCACTGTTCTCTGTTAATTACGATTGTAATTTCTAAGTTTCCCTTATTGAGACCACATTACATAACAGAATCCATACAAACGTTACATCGTTGAATTTGGGACTCCTTAAAGTATACAAATATGGAAAAATATACCGGGTGTTTCATTTTAAAAAATTGACACTTAGGTCACACCTCCGAACGTAATGACGTCACGGTCCTGAAATACATGTCAAGATGTTCTAAAAATTTCGCTGAATACAGTGTCGAAAACCCGAAGTTGATACGAGGTCCCGTTCGGCTGTAATCGAGCCGTTCCGGGACTATTGCCCAACCCTGTATAAGATCCGTCCCTGGCAGTGAGATAAAATTCCCGATCTTTGTTGATAAGTATATAAATCGATGATGTGAACAAGATTCGTGATTTCAACTATACATAGGATTGAGATATTTGAGCCATCTTGTACTAAGTTATTGTTTTTAATATATTTTCTTGTATTTTCAATTATGCTTTGACTACAATGAATGTAATTTAAGAGATCTATAATCTACTACTCCATTACTGTATCATGTCATATCGTGTCCACTCATACGGTTTAAACGATTTTTATATCCATGGACCTACTTTTCTAAAATTAGCACTTTTTAATTTTAATCTCTTTCCGCTAATTAGTTTGTAGTATTTGCTTCAGGATTAAATAAAACATTTTACTCTCATTTTATTCTTTCTAAGCAGTTTTGTCATTTAAAAAAATATATTAAATATTGTTTAATGTTTGTATAAAACAAGAAGATATAAATAGCAAGGCCCTGAAATTTTTAATTAAAGCCTTTCTCTAATACCGTTGTAACAAAAATCTTATTTTTGTATTAATAAAGTAGAATCTACTCAGTTATTTAGTTGCACCCACGACTCGAGGATATTAATTCAATTCAAACGTTTTTATTTTTAATAACCTATATAACATTTCATTTGACGTAGATACGTACCCGCCAGCCAGATAGAGTTCAAAACGAGATCTATCTCGTCTTCCGTGGAACATTGAAAGGTAAACATGTATGGATTACGTTGTTGCATAGCATTTGACTTGTGTATACACCCCCTAAATTCGTCTGGCGATATCGGTGTCCAAACAACCCCTAGGGGTTTTTTACATGGAGACTAGCTTTGCCAAGTACCAGTAATGTAATAGGTCACGATCAACGAAGCACGACGAATGTGCAACCAAGCGTAGCAGCGCCCAGGTATATAACGAGGAGCCGAACTCAACAACTTCAGTCTTTGGAACCCTTCTGAAGAAGCTGACAGCATGATCAGCGAAACGTCAAGTTAAGTTCGACGACCGCGGCAAACCCCGGAAGAAACTACTTCAATGTAATCTGTACACATGAAAAAACTTTCCAGTCTACATACAGTGGTCGTATTCGTGTCGAATACTCGATTCGATGAGAAATATATATCTAACAATGACAAATGTTGTTGATTTTCCGTTAACATGTGGGCTTGGATATCGGCATGTGGTCCTGGTGTTTTGTGGCATATTGAGGAACGATTTAATAGTGAAACGTATATTAGGATTTTAGACAATATTATGCTCCCTTCTGTGTCCCAATTATTTCCTAATAATGAATTCATATTTCAACAAGATAATTGTTCAGTGTTACCTTGTGTTACCTTAAGTGGGTCACACTGTAGATATATAAATTTATAGACATAAGTTTTCTTATTAATTTTGCATGTAGAATCACCACCTAAAATGGAATGCGGGAATTTCGGCACACCCTCTATACATATTTTCTTGAAAGTTTGTGTTGGAGTGCACACGCTATGATCGAATTCATTCCCGACTGAAAATACCAAATATTTACAGTATCTGGGAAAATTATTTACCGCAACTTGCCTTCGCTGAGTAAACAAGAGAATTATCAGCAGCACGAGACACCAACTGAATAGACGCAACTCTGTTGCTCGTTTGAAAATTGCCCTAGTAATGCCGTGCAACCCGGGATATGTCTGTGATAATTGTCTTCCGGTGGTTTTCTCTAATTTTACTGTTTCTCCTTGGTTTCCAGAGAACTTGGCCACCTCAAATTTCCATGGATACCGGATTTCCGAATAATTAACTTGTCGGTGGATCTCAACATGCTCTGTTTAGACGTTAGCTTTAAGCTGGGAAATCTTAAGGTGGAAGGGAACTACGAAGCCAGCAATACGACGCTTCAGAAGCTGCTGCCCGTCTCTAACAGTGGAGCGATAGAGTAAGTATGAATCAAATCAGTGATTAGAATTGCAATGGCGCATTGTCAAATGCAAACAGTGTTGTATTTTTTAAAGTTGCAATTCCAAGATCAAGATTTTTTAAATTATTTTTGAAGCGAAATTTCTATAAAATAATAATAATATATTTGTCAATATCCAGTGGGTTTTCATGTCAAAAAAATACAATTATTGTATATTACATCACATTGTGTAACGATAAACTAACATAATTAAAAGAACAGGATCTTAGGAGGTATTGTCAATATATCGCTTCACATTGAATCAGAAAGCACAGAATTTTACAGATTTATATTCACCACTCCTCGTCTACAGTCCACGTGGACTTGATCCGCCTGTCACATAGAAATATAGGTGGAATTAGATGCTTAGCGAACTTGATTTGTCAACACCTTGTTCAAAGTTTTTGTATGCCATAATATACAGGGTGATTCACGTAGGCCATTCATTAGCAGTTTTTCAACTTGCAGTTGGATTAGAAACTTGATATTTGGTATGCAGCCATAATCGATCATGCCCGCTCTATCTAAAATATTTTCAGTCCTCCAACTATACAGGGTGTGCCAAAAATTGGTACCAACTTTCTTATTTTAAATGGAAACCTATATTTTTCTTTACATGGTTCGATTGGTCTTCCAATTCTGAGTTTAGAGAACCTAAGTTATGTTAACTTATCTATTACAATTTTTGACATATGTCCAATTTTTTGAAAAAAATTGCCGCTGTAGTAGTTTACGCACAGATTTGTATCTCGCAAACCTTTCAAAATTATGAAACCAAATTTGTGAAGCAGTTAGCTGGAAGTCCAGGCTAACTTTTGATGTCCCATCGGTGGTCCCATTTTGTACCATATGGGCGCAGTCGATTTTCAAATGTCGCAATCAAAAATTGTCAAAAAGTCAATTTTTTCAAATGGCACCTACTATTTTTTTTTCACACCATTCGAAAGAAAATTGAATTTTAGGGTGAGTTACTTAAGCATTCCCTATACCTAACTTCACCCCATATCGAGTTATTCAATAAAAATCAAGAAATACCTTATCTTGCCGAGAGATTCCTTACTTCATCAAGTATGCCATGGAAACAAAAGACAGTTGTAATAATTTTTAAAGAAAAATATGAATTCTTATTTAATTACACACAACACCAACAAATTATTATTAACGAACAAGAACAATGTTGACGAAATTCTGACGTAAATGTTCAATGTGACCACCATATTTTTGTTCAAATATTCTATTATTCTACTCTCAACAGATTGCGTAGCACATCTTTGCGCCTACCATTTCTGACACCAGAAATCAATGCAAAATTGAATTTTAGGGCTACTTTTATTAACATTGTGTATGTCTATCTACAGTCGTATTTGAGTTATTGGCATTTTTTTTAAAAATATTGTTTTTTTTCTCAAGGGTAGTAGGCTTTGGAAACAATCATTTCATTTTAATTTTTATTCAAAAATCGTATTGCAATGATAAATAATAACAACAAAATAACAACAAATAAACAGATTAACAAAATAATTATTTCAATACAAATGCTCAATGTGTGCACCGTTTTCACTGACAGAATTTCGTCAACGTTGTTCTTGTTCGTTAATAATAATTTGTTGGTGTTGTGTGTAATTAAATGAGAATCCATATTTTTCTTTAAAAATTATTACAACTGTCTTTTGTTTCCATGGCATACTTGATGAAGTAAGGAATCTCTCGGCAAGATAAGGTATTTCTTGATTTTTATTGAATAACTCGATATGGAGTGAAGTTAGGTATAGGGAATGCTTAAGTAACTCACCCTAAAATTCAATTTTCTTTCGAATGGTGTGAAAAAAAATAGTAGGTGCCATTTGAAAAAATTGACTTTTTGACAATTTTTGATTGCTACATTTAAAAATCGACTGCGCCCATATGGTACAAAATGGGACCACCGATGGGACATCAAAAGTTAACTAACTGCTTCACAAATTTGGTTTCATAATTTTGAAAGGTTTGCGAGATACAAATTTGTTCGTAAACTACTACAGCGGCAATTTTTTTCAAAAAATTTGACATATGTCAAAAATTGTAATAGATAAGTTAGCATAACTTAGGTTCTCTAAACTCAGAATTAGAAGACCAATCGAACTATGTAAAGAAAAATATAGGTTTCCATTTAAAATAAGAAAGTTGGTACCAATTTTTGGCACACCCTGAATAGTTGGAGGACTGAAAATATTTTAGATAGAACGGGCATGATAGATTATAGCTGCATACTAAATTTCAAGTTTCTAATCCAACTGCAAGTTGAAAAACTTCTAATGAATGGCCTACGTGAATCACCCTGTATAAAACAAAAAATACGTATGAACTATTTGTGTCGTACGATCTGTACGATGCAGTGCAGTACAGCCAGGCAGCGTTATAAATTACTTAATTCACATTGGATGGAAGAAATGCACACACAACATCCACAAAAAGTAAATGTCTGGGCGGGTATAATTGGAACACATGTAATAGGGCCGTTTTTTCTAAATGGTAATTTAACTGCCGATACCTATTTAACTTTATTACGCGAAAGAGTTATACCCGCTGTAATTCAGATATTTCCCAACCGCGAAAATCCTCAGGTGATCGCAAATGACGTGTACTTCCAGCAAGACGGAGCTCCGCCACACTATGCCAGAATTGTAAGAGATTTTTTGGACACTGTCTTTCCCCGGAGATGGATAGGTAGAAGGGGTCATATCGAATGGCCAGCTAGGTCACCTGACCTAACCCCTCTTGATTTTTTTCTGGGGTCATTTGAGGTCTGTGGTGTATCGCACAAGACCTGCCACGGTACAAGAGCTTCAAGAAAGAATTCTAGCGGTTGCTGATAATATTACACCTCAGTCCCTCCAAAATGACCAGCGGGAATTTGTGGACAGGCTAGCACATTGTCAGGCAGTGGAAGGATTCCAATTTGAACATTTAATAAAATAAAACTATTCTCTGTTAATTACGATTGTAATTTCTAAATTTCCCTTATTGAGACCACATTACATAACAGAATCCATACAAACGTTACATCGTTGAATTTGGGACTCCTTAAAGTATACAAATATGAAAAAATATACCGGGTGTTTCATTTAAAAAAATTGACACTTATGTCACACCTCCGAACGTAATGACGTCACGGTCCTGAAATACATGTCAAGAAGTTCTAAAAATTTCGCTGAATACAGTGTCGAAAACCCGAAGTTGATACGAGGTCCCGTTCGGCTGTAATCGAGCCGTTCCGGGACTATTGCCCAACCCTGTATACTTATAGAATGTATAGCCAAAGAAAAAATTGATTTAATGCCTTCCCTATAGAATTACAGTGACTGGAAGTTAGAAATCTTTGAATTTTCAAATATTCCTCTTTATAATCTACTCTACTCAACGTCCTTATTTCTAGTAGGCTTTGGAAACAATCATTTCATTTTAATTTTTATTCAAAAATCGTATTGCAATGATAAATAATAACAACAAAATAACAACAAATAAACAGATTAACAAAATAATTATTTCAATACAAATGCTCAATGTGTGCACCGTTTTCACTGACAGAATTTCGTCAACGTTGTTCTTGTTCGTTAATAATAATTTGTTGGTGTTGTGTGTAATTAAATGAGAATCCATATTTTTCTTTAAAAATTATTACAACTGTCTTTTGTTTCCATGGCATACTTGATGAAGTAAGGAATCTCTCGGCAAGATAAGGTATTTCTTGATTTTTATTGAATAACTCGATATGGAGTGAAGTTAGGTATAGGGAATGCTTAAGTAACTCACCCTAAAATTCAATTTTCTTTCGAATGGTGTGAAAAAAAATAGTAGGTGCCATTTGAAAAAATTGACTTTTTGACAATTTTTGATTGCTACATTTAAAAATCGACTGCGCCCATATGGTACAAAATGGGACCACCGATGGGACATCAAAAGTTAACTAACTGCTTCACAAATTTGGTTTCATAATTTTGAAAGGTTTGCGAGATACAAATTTGTTCGTAAACTACTACAGCGGCAATTTTTTTCAAAAAATTTGACATATGTCAAAAATTGTAATAGATAAGTTAGCATAACTTAGGTTCTCTAAACTCAGAATTAGAAGACCAATCGAACTATGTAAAGAAAAATATAGGTTTCCATTTAAAATAAGAAAGTTGGTACCAATTTTTGGCACACCCTGAATAGTTGGAGGACTGAAAATATTTTAGATAGAACGGGCATGATAGATTATAGCTGCATACTAAATTTCAAGTTTCTAATCCAACTGCAAGTTGAAAAACTTCTAATGAATGGCCTACGTGAATCACCCTGTATAAAACAAAAAATACGTATGAACTATTTGTGTCGTACGATCTGTACGATGCAGTGCAGTACAGCCAGGCAGCGTTATAAATTACTTAATTCTAGTGAATATTTGAACACATCCTTTGTTTTATTACTGTGTTTGAGTGATGTTTTGCAATTAATTGTTTAAAATGACATTTTGGAAGTCTTTCCATAGTAGTGACAACGAAACGGACGATTTTGATACAGAGTCTATACAAGCGGAATTTGAAAATAAAGACTTACAAGTTCAAACAAAAAGGGTTATTTTGAACATTTACTCGTGTCTAAAAGGCGAAAATATTGATTATTCATATAATCAATTGTGAAGGGGATTTGTGATTTAACCAAATTTAGCCGTACTACAATTTATAGGGTTATTAGATCCGGGGATGTAGTTGATCATTCTATTAAAAGGAAAAGAGTTGGACAAAAACTTGATAACGCGTCCAAAGATGTCATCCGTCGATTTGTGTATGATTTTTACAATGAAGAGAAGGTGCCCACATTAAAAATAATTAGGAATAAGTTACGCGACTATCTAGATTATAACCATAAATCATTAGATACTTTGCGAAACGTTTTGCTCGATTGCGGTTTTAGGTACAAAAAATTGGACAAACGAATGGTAGTTATGGAATCAGCACGCATCGTTAATCATCGACACAAGTACCTGAGTAAAATAAAAGAATACCGAGATGCAAATAGAGACTTAATTCATCTTGACGAAACATGGTTTGACACCTATGATGTAGTTTAAGTGCTTCATGTTCTAGGGGAAAAAGAATTATAATTCTACATGCTGGAAGTAAAACCGGATTTATTCCAAATGCGTTGTTGTTTTCTGCTAAAAATATGAAGCAATCCTCTGCCGACTACCACGAGGATATGAATTATTTGAGTAGTGGGCAAAGGAAAAGCTGTTACCAAATATCCCACCAAATTCGGTAATTGTTATGGACAATGCGTCATACCATTCGCGACAACATGCAAAAATTCCGAACACCAACACTAGGAAAGGTTTAGAGTGTGGCTAATACGATTAAACTTCCTTATACAAAAAATTAACCGCAAACAGGAGTTCTGAAGTTTTTGAATTCGATTACTATCAGTAATTTAATATTAACTTAATTGAGAATTATTTAAATCAATTTGATTGTGTATGATTGTCCTATCCAGCGATATCTATGTTTTACTTTTACTTCCACATCCACGTAGTGGATTGAAAGTATAATAATCGTAAAAAAAAATTTCAAACAGTTTTTTCTTGAAATAGGTTTAGAATGTCACGGAACGTCTAGATTTTAAATTAGAGTGAAAAAAAATATTTCTGTCTGTCTGTCGGTCTGTCTGTAACTTTTTTGTCCGCACGTTTTCTCCGGAACGGTTTAAGATATTGTTTTGAAATTTTGTACACATATATACTATAACGAGATTTGGAACTGGATTGGTTTTTTAACATATCCGGCGAAGGGTTGGGGGGTAAATAGGGGTAAATAGGGGGATATAAGTAAAGCAAGCTGGTAAGAATACAGAAACTTGAAGTTTGGTGTATGTACTAGAAGCCAAGACTTCAAAATTTTTTATAATATTTTCCATCCCCCACCACCGCCCCACTCCATTATTAAAGGGGTTGATAAATAAAACGAGATACTCACTTGAAATTTGGTATACGTATATATAGACTGTTCGTTTTGTACTTGTATTTTTATTTATGAGATATTTATTGGTTTGTATTAAATTGTAATAAATAATTACGGAATTATAATTATTATAAAGTGAATTTTTACTATTATGGCACAGCTGATTGTTACGATTCAATTATATGAATTGTGGTATTCGTAAAATATTAAATATTGACACTATCGGTTAAAATTTCTGTGACATGTTTTATATCGTTGGAATGAGAAAAAAATAACGGAATTAATGGCGTCATGGCCTACTTTGAGATATGTATTTTTCATTTTTGCACAATAGCGTATGTCAAAGCCAACTGCATTTTTCGATTTTTTTTGTTACACGTTATTATTCTTATTGTCCTTGCCGTCAACTTTCATTCATTTAACTTTTTTCGTATCTCCTCACATAAGGAAGCTATAACCGTTTGTGGTTTTCCTATTTTTCAGGTTTTTGTAATATATCTCATAAAGTAGGCTATGGATTTCAAATTTCTTTTTACTGAAATATAGCTCACAAAAAATGGGATAACTGTTTCTAAAACTTTATTCTTCTACAATAGATATTAAGCGAGATATTTGGTGTGGCCCTCGTAAAATAGACAGTCTGTATAATATTGACATCAGGAACTAGATTATATTTTGAGATTATTCCATTGAAGGGTTGGGGGTAAATTATGGGTAAATAGGGGAAAATAAATAAAGCAAGCTAGTAAGAGTACAGAAATTTGAAATTCTGTGTATGTACTAGAAGCTAAAGCATCAGATTTTTTTTTCAACCCTGCACCATCCCTACTCCATTATTAAAGTGGTTGATAAAATAAAATTGAGATATTCACTTGAAACTTGATACACATAAGTATTATAACGACATCTGGCACTAGATTATATTTTGAGATGATTCCGTTGAAGGCTTGGGGGTTAAATAGGGGTAAATAGGGGAAAATAAGTAAAGCAAGCTGGTAAGAGTACAGACACTTGGGATTTGGTGTATATACTAGAAACCAAGGCCTCATATTTCTCTATAATATTTTTCAAGATGTTGTCTCTAAATTGACTTGAACGAAAAATCTGGATGTGGAAGTAGTGATTCCTTAGATGTACGTGTTTAATAGCGGGCGGAAGCGAATTAAATGCTTTTGGCGGTAGAAAATAGCTACTACGCTGTCCTATGGTTTTGAGCATATTCGTCGAAGTTTCATAATTAATAATTTCAATTATTATTAGTGAGCGTATTTTTTATAATGCCTCCTGTAAGAGATGATGATAGCTTTTGTGTTCAAGGGCCAGTGTTTCATATCAAATGTCCGAATTAAATAACAAGAGAAAAGTATCTGAAGATGGAAATGAATCGTCTAGTGTACACCAAATGTCATCTCAATAGGTATAACAATGAGAGAACGGGAGGGCTGTGACAAGGATAAGGTTTCCTATGGAACGCTAAAAAAGTTTTTTCAGTTTTTTAAAATAATTTGCCACCCTGTAGGTATTCGCAGCGAAGTTATTAGATTGTGAAAAATTCATTAAACTTTTTTTATTCGCCCGGACACGTTTGACATTGACAGAGAAACGTGGCGTGTGGTTTACATGTATATTGGTTAATCCTGCACATCACAAGAATTTTTTCAAATCACCGGCTCGGTGGGATTCTGGACACGAGTCCGTGGATTGCGAATACCGTGGCCCTTCACTCGCGGTCGATGGAAATTATGCGAATAAAACAGGCCTCATAAATTTTTATTAGATATCAAATCCTCGGGGGTTCGTGCCGTGCATTATCTGTTTACTTAGCGAATGTGGATAGATATCAAACGTGTCTATAGAAATGATGGTACCCTACTAACAAGTACAGAAAGAGTATACAGGGTTGGGCAATAGTCCCGGAACGGCTCGATTACAGCCGAACGGGCCTCGTATCAACTTCGGGTTTTCGACACTGTATTCAGCGAAATTTTTAGAACTTCTTGACATGTATTTCAGGACCGTGACGTCATTACGTTCGGAGGTGTGGCATAAGTGTCAATTTTTTTTAAATGAAACACCCGATATATTTTTCCATATTTGTATACTTTAAGGAGTCCCGAATTCAACGATGTAACGTTTTTATGTGGTCTCAATAAGGGAAAATTAGAAATTACAATCGTAATTAACAGAGAACAGTGGATATCCAAACAGCTGTATCCAAAAAAGACACTCTTTTTTTACCATTTTTTTTTACAAAACTAAGACCCACGTAAACAAGTTTTTTTGTAGTCGTTTATTAAAAACACAGGTCATAGTTAAATTGTTCTTATTATTTTACTAGTTTATCTAAGTAAGTCGTGGTATAAACGTCACTGTGACATTACTTTTGTACTACTAATTTATGATTCTAAAAACGTGTCTTTAAAATGGCTCAACTGAACGACACTGAACGGATAACTTTACTCATGATGATTGGATTCGGAGAGAGGCGTCGATCCCTTCAGGAAGCAAGTGACCTCTTCAACGATACCTTTCCTGAGCGAAACCCGATTTCCAAGTCGACAGCATGTCGAATTTCGCACAATTTTGAACATACGGGAAATGTCAAGAATTTACCAAAAACTGGCCGCCCAAAAACAGCGACAAACGACGACAGAGCTTTAGATGTACTGTTAGCGATTCAGGAGGAGCCTAAAACGTCAATTCCGAAACTTTCATTAGAAACTGGTAACAGTGAAAGATCCATTCGAAGAATACTCAGGAGAAATAAAATACATCCCTACAAAGTCAGCTTACTTCACGAACTTGCGGAAGATGACCCTGATCGTCGAATGCAGTTTTGCCAACAAATTATGAATTTCTTAGATGAGACACCACAGTTTGTAGATCGCATTTTGTTTTCCAATGAGGCTACATTTTGTTTAAATGGATTTGTCAATCGTCACAATTGTCGCTATTGGTCTGCTGAGAATCCACATTGGATGGAAGAAATGCACACACAACATCCACAAAAAGTAAATGTCTGGGCGGGTATAATTGGAACACATGTAATAGGGCCGTTTTTTCTAAATGGTAATTTAACTGCCGATACCTATTTAACTTTATTACGCGAAAGAGTTATACCCGCTGTAATTCAGATATTTCCCAACCGCGAAAATCCTCAGGTGATCGCAAATGACGTGTACTTCCAGCAAGACGGAGCTCCGCCACACTATGCCAGAATTGTAAGAGATTTTTTGGACACTGTCTTTCCCCGGAGATGGATAGGTAGAAGGGGTCATATCGAATGGCCAGCTAGGTCACCTGACCTAACCCCTCTTGATTTTTTTCTGGGGTCATTTGAGGTCTGTGGTGTATCGCACAAGACCTGCCACGGTACAAGAGCTTCAAGAAAGAATTCTAGCGGTTGCTGATAATATTACACCTCAGTCCCTCCAAAATGACCAGCGGGAATTTGTGGACAGGCTAGCACATTGTCAGGCAGTGGAAGGATTCCAATTTGAACATTTAATAAAATAAAACTATTCTCTGTTAATTACGATTGTAATTTCTAAATTTCCCTTATTGAGACCACATTACATAACAGAATCCATACAAACGTTACATCGTTGAATTTGGGACTCCTTAAAGTATACAAATATGAAAAAATATACCGGGTGTTTCATTTAAAAAAATTGACACTTATGTCACACCTCCGAACGTAATGACGTCACGGTCCTGAAATACATGTCAAGAAGTTCTAAAAATTTCGCTGAATACAGTGTCGAAAACCCGAAGTTGATACGAGGTCCCGTTCGGCTGTAATCGAGCCGTTCCGGGACTATTGCCCAACCCTGTATACTTATAGAATGTATAGCCAAAGAAAAAATTGATTTAATGCCTTCCCTATAGAATTACAGTGACTGGAAGTTAGAAATCTTTGAATTTTCAAATATTCCTCTTTATAATCTACTCTACTCAACGTCCTTATTTCTTGAACTCCTCTGTGGTCTGTAATATCTAACTATATACAATTTAAAAACATGTCTTTTTTGCAGGATTGTATTCCAAGAGGTTACAGCCAATGGCAGAGTAGGATTATTAGTAAAAGGAGACTCATTTGTAGCTGAAAATTATGACGTTAAATTCGAACCTACGGAAGCAGCTACTAGTGTAAGTATTTCTTGCATGCCTTCAAATATTATTGTAGAAGTTTGATCACCATTGTTACGAATACATTATCTTAAACAGCTTCGCATTTGTCAAATTGTAGACAAGTAGTTAAGAATTCAATCTATTCCAACAAATATGTCATGTGGTGACTCACGGTTCTGTTCTTGGCCCAATTTTGTTTTTGTTATATATTAACGACCTGACTAAAATTGGTACTAGTAATAATTAAGGTTTGTTTGATTTACAAGGAGAGTCGATTTGTTTTTAGAAACAACAACAACAACAAATCTCGTAGGTATACCGGGTGGCCATGAGTCAATGTACGACCCCAATATTTTGGTTGTTTTTGTATTTAAAAATTTGGTTTTTGGTACAAATAAATAAGACAATAATAGGCTACTTTTAGACTAACAGGAATGAAAATATCGCTTTCGGTTGAACCGGAAGTGACTTTTTTTTTCTTAAATGGAATGACTATATTTTTTTGATGATTTCTCATTGAGCATAAATTTCTAAGTGCAACAGTTTTTTCAGATGTAAAAAATTCCAAAAAATAAGTGAGATAAGGACAATTTTTTAATTTTTTCAAAATGGCCGCGTCAGATGAATGCGATGTAAGAAAATTACTAAGTAGGCTTTGGAAATTATTAGTAAGGTTGTAGACTTGTCTGTAAAGAAGCTAAAAGTTGTTTGAATTACTGATAGGTACCAGTATTTTTAGTTAAAAAAAAAACCGGAATTTCATTTTCATTTCCGTAGGGGTCCTATGGAATTTTTTTTAATGGAACTTCTTCTTTTATTAATCAGAAATAATGATTCATAAACTATAATTTTTCCGCCATTAATAATTTATTAACGATATCCTTCATAATAATAGAAGTATTTTTAAAAAGTAAACACAAATTAAACAAGAAATTATTTTAATAGGTATAACGTTACAACCATGAATAAATTACCAAGAATAACAAAACTATTTAAAACCTAAATTATAATAAACCATTATAAAAATTGTTCAAACTGTTCACCGTTATGATTAATACACAGAGTAGCGCGACTTATCGTTGCACGTCTAACATTCTGTAATTGTTGAGGTGTTATTTGTGCAATTTCGTGTCGGACTCTTCCTTCCAGATCCTGCCTTGTGGTTGGAGCAGTCATGTAGACTCTGTTTTTCGCATTCGCCCAAATAAAAAATCGAGTGGGGTTAAGGGGGTTAAGTCAGGCGACCTTGCAGGCCATCTGACTGGACCATGGGTCCCAATCCAACGATCTGGAAATAATGGATTTAAGTGATCCCTAAAGATAATAGCAATGTGTGGTCCAGCCCTGTCTTGTTGTAAGTAAACCTGGTCAATATTGGTATTGGGAATTTGATTAATCTGTGGAACTATTATATTTTGGGGAAATTCTAGATATCTTGGTCCAGTTAGAGTTTCGTTAAAAATTGTTGGACCTATGATATGGTCGCCCAGTACGCCTAACCAAACATTGAAGCCAAACCGCCCCTGTCTCATAATGTGAAGATTATCAATTGCCTAATATCGAGTGTTGTTTCGATTAAATAACCCAAGGTTTGTAAATCTCGATTCATCAGTGGACAAAATATTTTTGATAAAATTCTCATTTCTTAATTGGCGTAACTATAACCAATTACAAAAGGTTATTCTTCGTTGATAATCATTCTCATACAAAAATTGATGCAATTGATATTTATAAGAACGATATCCGTGTTTCTTTAAAATATTTCTGGCTGATTCTTTGGAAACTGGTAATTCATGTTCAATTTGTCTTATCGAAATGGTTGGGTCAACATGCACTAAAGCTAATACATTAATTTCCGTTTCTTCATCCACAATAAATCTTTCTTCAATTTCTACATTAGGTTCAGTTCTAAATTGTTGCTTCAACCGGGCGTAATAGTTTCTCGGAGGTTGTCTTCTTTCTGGATATCTCCGTCCATACAGACTTTGTACTCTAGTTGCACTACGTCGAGTCTCTCCATAAATAATGATCATGTCAACTTATTCTGATTTTAGTTTTGCATGAAACATCTTTATAAGTAGCTTTATATCTTTCTGATGAGCTCCACAATAAGGGCGAAAAACGTTTGAAAGGCTAAGCATTTTCAAGAAACAGAACGATAGATTTCATGAAAATGTAATCCACTAGAATGAAACATTTTTAAGACAAGGTAGATAAATAAATTCATTTTAGGCCATTTTTAACTGAATCTTCATGATCGTAGGGGGTTATGTAGATACTAGTTTAATCTGCATGGCCGTAGGGGACTGTGTGGATGCTAGTGTTAGAATAAGAATTGTCAAATAGGAAATTAGACAAATTCATTTTAGGATTTTAATTTGCCAGCATAACCAGAATTCAGGTTATCGTAAAAATGCAAAGATATCATTAATATTTTTACACGCAGTTTTTCTTTTAGTTATAGATAGTTATTTTTTCTGCTGTTTGCAAAATCCTATAAAGAATATAAAGAATGTGTTTCAATACAATTATAAACAAACAAATACTTAATAATTCATTTTTAAACTCTGTGGCCAAAATGACTTTGAAAGAAATATTTTTTAATGTCATCGGAAAGCTGGCGTCCAAAACTTCATTTTCAAAGAAAAAATGATTCATTTTGGACTTAATGGCACAAAATGGCGGGCATTTCAAATTTCAGATAACAAATTCATTTATGTTCAGTATTTGAGCGCCAAAATTTCGGGATGTTTTGGTTTCAACAAAAGGTATATTTTCTGAAGGTTTGAAGCCGATCTGAACTCTTGACGTCCCTGGGCGTTACAATGAAAAAAAACACCTCATTTTAGCCAGTTTATTCCATTTTGTACGTTATGTACCTACTCAAATAACTCAAAACCAACGCACGAATTTTTATTGCCAAGGTTTTTGGTTCTCAGTTTGTCCCGATTGGACATCTAGAACAGGAGATATTCGCCTTTTTACCTAAAAAAAAGGCTGTTTAAAAAACAAAATTGCTCATAAAAAACCGCAATAGGCTTTGGAACTTCAAAACTCAGATATATACTCCTGGTCCCAGGAGGTATGGGATTATAATATTGCTGTTACAAAACTATTATTGATACATAACAGAGCTGGCTATGGAAACACTGACACTGATAGTGGCACTTTTATTATTACGAAAATAATTTCACACTGTCAGGCCATAATAAAGTACTGTTAATGGAATGCATATTACTAAAATGTCTCATTGAAACGTTGTTTTGTGCGGTTCATATTCATTTAAATCACTTTAATCTGCATTGGACTTCATTAATACCATTTATTGCAGGTGAAGTACTTCATCAGCAACGGCAACGAAATCGTAAATAGAATCATCAAACCAAGTGGGGGTAAGTGATTTTTTTTATGTTTACTGTTTATGTAGGGTACGTGCCATTTAGAAAGTTTAAGATTATCTCAATTTTTAGTGTACTGTAAAACGTTCTTTATGTATTAATGTTTTCTACAAATTATACGAGCGTTTAAAATTACTACCGAAATATATTTAATAATCTTATTACTGAGAAGAGGATTTTATGGCAGCTGTTATCGTTATTATACTATAAAATTGCGGTAACTTGGCACTTGGTGTATTCTCACAGATAATAGTAAGTTTATGTATTCTGTAACAGACCGGGAGTTAGCGAAAACTTGATAGTATAGGAGCAGGCAAGGGCGGTCCTACGCTTGGTTACCTTATTGAAATATGTACCGAAATCTCTGTGAGTTGTCTCTGAGAGGGTAGAAAGATAAATTTTATTTTAAAATTCTGAAACATTGTGGACATGATAATATTTTGTCCGTAAATTTGCTAAAAATGTCTTTAAAAATCTAAGCAATAAGGACTTGAATTTGAGAGGATTGAAAAGTAAATATACTTTAAAACTATGTAAGAAAGTTTCAACAAATTTTGTTGTCGTCGAAGCTTTTTTATTGTAGTTACTCTTTTAGGAAAAGCTGAAGACAATTCCTTGACAATATTAGCAGCATCTCGTTTACCTTCTGAACTTAGAGAAACTTCAGGTGTATAAATTAACTCGGCATAAGTACTTGATTTCAACAGATGCTGAACTTTTCTCCTCTTGGATCTTTCGCTACACTCCTCAAACTTTTATACAGGTCGCCCAGCTGATATCCCAGCAACGGTTACTGAAAAGAATTGTCCCATCGTTCAGAAATTTTCTTTGAAAAATCTTTTATAATAGACTACAAGCCCAGGCAAATTTTTAGGGGGTGATTTTATACACAACGAATCATATATAATCTTGAAGTACTGGTCGAGAAACAAAGTTTAGGCACTATGCCGTCAATTTTCCGCGGTACAGGTGAGTGCACAGGTGAGTTGAAATGTAGAAAAAAAGGGGGTACTTTTCGATTAATTTATACATGACGGCACTATTCTCGTTAAAGAGGCAATGAAAAAAGAATGCTCTTAAACCCAGTGCCGTCAAAAAATAGCGGTACCGGAAGTCAGAAAAAATTTTTGAAATCGGCGAATTTACCCCCCCTCCCCAGTTAATCGAATACTTGACGGCGTTGATTTAGTTACCTTTGCATTTCCTTTAAAAGCTGTAATACATCTATGCCGTCAGTAAAGGGTGGTACATGGCATAGTAAAATATGTTATCTTTGAAGGATATAGCATTGAAACAGCTAAATTTTAGGTTGTATAAAATGACCACCCCCCCAAGGGGTAAAAATCCGGTTTTGATTCGCGATTTCTGACCCCATGTACCACCCTTTACTGACGGCATAGATATATTATAGCTTTTAAAGGAAATGCAAAGGTAACTAAATCAACGCCGTCAAGTATTCAATTAACTGGGGAGGGGGGGTAAATTCGCCGATTTCAAAAATTTTTTCTGACTTCCGGCACCGCTATTTTTTGACGGCACTGGGTTTAAGAGCATTCTTTTTTCATTGCCTCTTTAACGAGAATAGTGCCGTCATGTATAAATTAATCGAAAAGTACCCCCTTTTTTTCTACATTTCAACTCACCTGTGCACTCACCTGTACCGCGGAAAATTGACGGCATAGTGCCTAAACTTTGTTTCTCGACCAGTACTTCAAGATTATATATGATTCGTTGTGTATAAAATCACCCCCTAAAAATTTGCCTGGGCTTGTAGTCTATAACGGTTTTTATATTTTTTATGCCTGCATCGGTTAAATCATTAATCTCGTATGTATTACTTACAAATTTCAAAAGTTCCTTCGTACGTGATTTTTTAGTGAAACTAACTACGCCACTTGTCAAAGAATTCTCTTCTTGACAATGTATGTCGCGATTCTGAAAATAATAGAAAAACAACCTTAAAGCAAAAAATCAATGGCCTGCAATTAATGAAACTTATATATTTTTTAATTATTCGTTATAAAATTATCCTTAATTCTTAGTCCAATAATTATATGAGATTTTCCTTCCTGTTTGTGGAGGGATTATACATCACAAAACCACAAAAATCAGTTCTGGAGGTACCGCGCAATCCCCCCAAAAAACCATCCCCTTTCGAGAAAATCGATATTGAAAAAAAATTGCAAAATTTGTATTTTTAATGTGCACGAATTTTCGTTTATTTGAAATTTTTTGCGCGCGGCGCGGCCTATAGAAAAAATTGAATTTCTCGAAAACCAAACATGCTAGGAAGAAATATTAAAATGGGTTTTAAAGGAGATATAAATTACTTTTTTGTGTTTCCATTTTTTTTTATGGCTGTTGACGTCTATTAGTATATAAAAATAACAATATAATATAGTTACCTCTTAATTTTTTGCACTTAACTGTTCACAGGCCCATACAAAATAACTTACTTTAATATAAGTTATCTTTTAGTTCAAGGTACTACTTCAATGCAGAAAAAGTTAAAAATAAAAATATTCACATTTACAAATTTACCAGCAAGTTAGCCAAATTTTGGCTATTTTTTTCTTAAATATAAGAAAAAGACCCAAACATTTTGAAAAATTAGCTCAAATTTTTTTTTCTGAGATTAATATATCATATAACTATTGTTTCTAATAATTTAATAGTTAAAAAAATGTATTAAGAAAATATCATCAAAAAATTAATATGTAGCCTTTTTTGGATTTTTTTTGGCTAACTTTAACATGCTGCTAAATTTGCAAATGTGAATATTTATATTCTTAACTTTTTCTGCATTGAAATCCTACCTTGAACTAGAAGATAATGCATTTATAACTTACATTATAGTCAGTTATTTTTTATGGGCCTGTGGAAGTTAAAAAAAAATCTTTGAATTTTCAAAAATTTTTAACTTCTATAAAAAATTGTTGCTGTAACTCTGCAGGGAAGGCATTAAATCAATTTTTTCATTTGACATTTTTTGTTTGGAAGCCCTTAAACTACCTATTTCCAAAATTTAAAGAAAATTCCACCGAAATAATTTTTCCAATGCCAATGGTACTTATGTTATGTTCGGATTAGCACCTTGAATTTTGAAATCTCAAAATTTGATCTCGATAGAATTAAAGGCAATTTTATAAGGAATATTTAAAAAAATATTTTTTAATGTTCTTTTTTATTCTGTTTCGATTTAGGGGTGGTTTAACCTCCCAAGAGGGTTAGAATAAATTTAAAAACTTTTTTAGTATATTTCATCAAAAATACAATGAAAATGCAAAAAAAATTACTCGTTCTTCAAAACCTATTTCAATTTAAGTGTAGGAGGGGGTAGTTTTATCTCATTAAGGGTTGAGAATAATTTACTTTTGACCGGCAATGCCCATTCAACTAAATTTGAAGCAAAAAGTAGAAGATACATTTTTTTACCAATTTAGAAAAAATTTAAATCGAAATAGATTTAAATCGAAATCGATTTTAAATCCTCTCTTATTATCCCTAACTATACAGTGAGCACGTAAAGGTTGGAATAAATTCATTAAAATAGTTACAAAACAAGTGACAAAAATTGGCTCAGAACCGTTGATTTTCAAATACATTTCTCAATCTGTTTATTTAAAAAAAAGTGCTGCAAATATTCTTTTGAAAGTTATGACGTCATCGCCATTTTTTAAATGGCAACCCCCATTTTTTAAAATGTCATTTGAAAGAGCACATTTTTCTGCATACAGTACGTTAAATTCTAGGGAGTATTGCATGACCAAATTATCGAGGAAAAAATCTTAACTACTTATAACAATGTAATAAAAAAAAATACAAGAATTTAAGAATACAGTAAAAAATAATTGGATTAAATGTTCAAATTGCGCGCCATTTGCTTCTTGACAATGTCCAAGTCGAAACTGAAATTCTCGCAAAACGTTAATAATTGTTTCGGGCCCAATTCTTCCAATTCGTAAGTAATTCTGTCTTTTAAGCCCTCAATATTGTTCGGTATATTAAAATAAACTTTGGATATAAGGTAACTCCATAAAAAATAATCCAATGGGGTTAGGTCCGGAGATCTAGCTGGCCATTCTATTGATCCGCGTCTACCAATCCATCTGCGTGGGACAATTTCGTTTAAACAATTACGCACTATTACCGAATAATGTGGCGGTGCGCCATCCTGTTGAAGCCATATGGAGTTTTCCGGTACATTAGGGTTTTCACCATTTGGATATAGTGCACAAGTTCTGGAATTATGTTTTGTTGGGGTAGCTCCAAATATTCTTCGCCGTCTAATGTACCTTGAACAAAAAATGGACCCGATATTGTAGTCCCAATAATTCCAGCCCACACGTTAACTTTCTGTGGAAACTGAGTATGGGCCTGCACCATCCAGTGTGGATTTTTACGTGACCAGTATCGACAATTTTGCCTATTCACGATGCCACTTAAACAGAAGGTGGCCTCGGCAGAGAAAAGTACTCGACTTAAGAAATGTGGATTGATATTACATCGTTCCATCATGGTTTTGCAAAAATCTACTCTGAGGTCGAAATCATCTTCGTTAAGCTCTTGAACTAAATTCACTTTATATGGGTGCCATTTACTCTTCTTCAAATATTTTAAAACAGTCGACTGACTAATTGACTGTTCTGCTGCGACTTGGTTTGTGAGGATTCTCCTCCATTGTCAGTAAAACATCTAACTGTTTATTTTCTGAAATTGTAGGACGACCTTTCGTGAACTTATCTCTTACATGACCACAATCTTGGAATTTCTTTTCTATTTTGCTAACAGTTGATTGTGTAATAGGTCAATTAGGGTATTTACCATTAAATAATTCACAAACCATAGTTTGTGTTCGGGACTTGTCTTCATAGCCAATCATTATCAAAATTTCAATTCGTTCTGTCTCACTTAAACGTTGCATTATCGGCACTTTCAACACGATATCACAAGTAAATACTCATGAATGGGCCTACCCCTTTCAGCGTGGCGGGGCTAATATAATTTAGTGAACTCTATTTAGGTATAATAAACAAAAAGAATGTGTCGGAAACTTACACAGTAGGTTTGATGGATTCTCCGTCGTCGATGTCGGCCCAGGCAATAGGAGGGACAAAGGGGGGGCCAAAAGGAAAAGGAACAAATCTCCGACACACACAATTAACGTAACAATTATAAAATTAATTTAAGAAAGGACAATTAAAATTCACTTATCACTGACAAATAACTATAGCGTTCTGCGGCGTAAGTGACTATTGTCTTACTTACTATCATACTACTGGCTCTATGCGGGTCGCGCTCGACCCACACGGCGTTAAAAAAACTAGCTAAAAAAAACTTCTTAGTATTACCATAAAGAATTTAAAACATATATTTTTCTAGGTATAAAACTACAAGGCGCGTAACCAACTAATGTGTTAGAGCCAGGTAAAAAAAAAACGTAAACACAGAAAAAGTGTAAGTTGTAAAAAGGTTCGACGATAAGTAATGGATGTGTTCTATTAATGTTAAATGTTTTTTTCTCGATAATTTCGTCATGCAATACTCCCTAGAATTTAACGTACTGTATACAGAAAAATGTGCTTTTTCAAATGACATTTTTAAAGATGAGGATTGCCATTTAAAGAAAATGGCCATGACGTCATAACTTTTAAAAAAGTGTTTGCAGCATTTTTTTTTAAAATAAACAGATTGAGAAATGTATTTAAAAATCGACGGGTCTGAGCGAATTTTTGTCACTTGTTTTGTAACTATTTTAATGAATTTATTCCAAACTTTACGTGTTCACTGTATAATTCGACTATATTTGATATAAATCAACCACCGTTGCATATTAATATTAAAGAAGGAGGATTTCATAGGATCCTTTTTGATTTCTATTAAAATTATCGCGAGAACCCTCTAAAAGGGGTGTTTTTGGCGTTTTTAGAAGTGTTCCCCAACTTTTAGGATTGCGGGACCCCGATTATCGTAATTAGCGACCCAAAAGAACGTACAGTTAAAGTAGTTTCAGGCCGGTGTTCTTCCCTGCACCTTTCGCGCGTTTTGAATGGAAACTCCCCGACTATTAGAGGTGGTCGTTATGCTGCTAGTAACGCTACTTATTGCTTGTATTAATTCGCTATTCCACTTAGCGCCAATTGATTCCTGCCACCAATCTTTCTCAATCTAAGCAGAACCATTTTCTTAAGAGCCTCACTTAAAAGAATCAAGACCATCGCATCGTCGGAGATCAATCACCGCAAGGCGAAGAACGGCATAAAAAGCGCCAATTTTCTACTAGTTGAAATTGCGGAGATTGAAGTGAAGTTCCAATAAGGTCCTAGTAACGTTCGCATCGGTTTCTGTATACAAAGGGCGTTTTGAAATCCGACGCTAAGTTAATCTTTCATATGCACTCAAAAACCAAACTTTAAGCGTAATTAGTTTTTGGTAAGGCGCTTTGTCAACTTTGGGTAATTAATATGTAAAATATGTGTTTTAAGGCGCCTTAGGGAAGTAAATTTTAATCATCTGTGGGTGTAAAGTACATGTAATACTTCAGGCGACAATATTACTGTTAGATTTTTTAAATTGAATAAAGTAACTGTGCAATAAATAATAGAGAGTTATTGCAAAACGAAAAGGGGCTGACTTTATGAAAAGAAACTTTAAATAAAGTATCCTGTATTCCAATTTATCATCCATTTTTAAAGTGAGTTATTGCAACGGTGTCCTCCTCATACCTTATGTTGATACTTTATTTTGACAATTTTTCCTAACCTAAAAAATCCAAATTGGGCATTGCCGGTATTATTATCATTTGTTCGAGTTTAAAATGAATATGAGAAGTAGCTATCCTAGCTGGTGTTAATGATGAAGAAATTGAAATGTTACTTCTACATAACATAATTGATATTTATATTGGTAATGAACAAATTAACGCTGTAGACACCGTGAACTTCGATTTAAATAGTGACTGACGATGAAATAGAAGTTAATTTTCGTTTTCAAAGATGGAATATAATACGATTGCGAAATGACATCTTCCTCATATTTGAATCTCACACGTTTTTTATCTTTTTCTTGTGCCATTATCGCCAACAAAAATAACAATTTCCTTAGGGAATTTTCGTCTGATGCAAGTTTCGACAAAAAGTTCCTAAATGTGTCAAAATTAAGGTGCTTTTAATAAAGGAAAGCCTTGCCCGTATTTAAGTTAAATACGGGATGCCTGTATTTTATTAAAAGAAAATGCTTAACGATATTTTCAATGCGCATGCGTACATGTCAAATTGCAACTTCGGTTTACAGATCCTTTAATAAAAGTTTCCTTTAATTTGACATGTACAAGGAAACTTTTATTAAAGGATCTGTAAACCGAAGTTGCAATATCTCTCTAATGTTGTATGACCGCCCCTAAAACTTTTAGTTTTCAGATGTATGAGCTTAAAAATATTAAGATATATGAGAGAAAAATTCTCAGTTTTTTCTCCGCGATTTTATTTCAATGTAACGAATTATGATATTCTCTGACAGGAAAAAATTATTTTTTACCTTTTAGTTAGTACATTTTAATTTTCTTTTTTACTACATTTTTTTGAATAAAATCTTTTTTTAACAGATTTTTTATATACAGGCTGATTCAAATTGCGTACCATTGGGATCTCGTAATTCGTAAGAGACATCGAAATACTCCTGTTGGTTTTTGAGATATTGGAAAACAATCCAATCCGTGCATTTTTAATATTTTGAAATATTTCGTTTATTACTTACTACAAGCAAATTAACAATTTAGGGTAACAAAATTAATAAAAGGATCATCTCTAGGATTTAAGTAGGTAATAATCTGGAGAATGAGATGATGCATTCGTTGCACTTCCAAGTTCCGGGAAATTTCAAAAAAATTTGGAAAAACTCTTTGATTTTCGGTTTTTTTGCTTTAGCGGCAAAAATAATGAAAATAGAGAAAGAAGTTCCCAACAAAAGTTGTAGCTCGTTCTCTACAAAAAAGGTCCTTATAAATTTTTGTCTTACTTAAGCTGTTTAGAAGATAAATCGAGTTTTCCACTTACAGTTTTAAGCCGCTTCGAAATGCACGAAAAATGAGAATTCTCCAGAAGTTTCGTACGACCGGGCTCATCGATCGATAATTCTTACTATTCAGAGCCCCTAAAAAAAATGAAAATAACATGAAATGTAGAGAAAAGTCTCAGCTTTAATGTAGAACTAATCACAAAATTCGTAAACAAAATTATCAAAGAGGAAAAGTGTCAAGATGGCTTAGTGAACTTTGTACCGTTAATCCACAGATTAATTAATATCTTTTCCGGGAGTCGTTAGAATGATATTTCATTTTGCTTATATATTCTTATATAATGATATATTAATCCAATTAACATTTTATTGCAATTACTTTTGTTGGAAAAATATGCCTTGCGATCAAAGTAGAGGGTATATTTCTCATCGTTCAATCACCTCCAAATTTTGGAGTTCAATTCGCTATATCTTAAGCAATAATAATAGCACAATCTTAATTTTTGGATTATAAGTACAATAAAACATATTCTTTCGAATGACTTTAAAGTTTTTTAAATGCACGCAGTACTTTTTGAATTTGTCTACATTATTCATACACGTTCAGAACATGTACAATTATACAGTAAAACATATACAACTTATTTGTTTCTTAACATTCTTCAATCAAATATTCACGAAATATAGATTAAGGTGCGTGAAATCGAATCCATGCAGTGAAAAAGCACCCATTGTTACGGGAGAAATAGGCAGGATGCGTAAAACCCAAAGATATGAATAAATCAAGTGTACAAAGTTTACTAAGCCATCTTCTAACACTTTTTTCTCTATGATAAAAATTTGTATGAATTTTGTGATTAGTTTCACATTATGGCTGAGACTTTTCTGTACATTTTACGTTGTTTTCATTTTTCTTAGCTGCTCTGAATAGTACTAATTATTGATCGGTATGTCCGGTCGTACGAAACTCTCAGAGAATTCTCATTTTCGGGGCATTTCGGAGCGGCTCAAAACTATAAGTGGAAAACTGGATTTATCTCCTAAACGGCTTAAGTAAGACAAAAATTTGTAAAGACCTATTTTGTAGAGAAAGAGACGAGCTACAAATTTTGTTGAAAACTCTTTTCTGAATTTTCATTATTTTAGCCGTTAGAGCAAAAAAACCGAAAATCAAAAAGTTTTTCCAAATTTTTTTGAATTTTCCCGGAACTTGGAAATGCAAAGAATGCATCATTTCATTCTATAGGTTATTAACTACTTATATCCCAGAGATGATTCTTTTATTAATTTTTGCGAGGTTTTTACAACATTTTGCCTTCATTGCCTGTACTAATTGAACTTATTAAAAATCCAAGAATACTTTCTTAGATCACTTTACAATGTTTTACACGCCTATAGTATCCCTTTAATTTCGCGACGTTACGTTGCCTCAGGACCATCATCAACTTTTTGGAAAGCAATCTAATATAAATGATGTGTAATTATTTCAACGTTTCGTTGCACCATTATCACTTAATTATAACAGGTTGCCTAAATGCGGTCCTGTAAGTTTTGTTTTTTAATAAGAATAATAATAATAATAATGAACATATGTATTATTTTCTTTCAAGTTAATTTATATTTAAAATAAATGGCGAAATTCAACCTTTGTAGTAGAAATTCTACTAAAGGGTTGTTCTTCCACTTAACCTGGATAATGCTCTCTTATTAATACAAAATATTAGTGTATACACGTATACATATATGTACTAAATGCCTCTTATTATTAAGTAGACAAGTATAGGTTTGTAAATGATGCAAGAGAAAAAAAAAAGAAACATAAACATAGTTAAAAAAGTTGTAGTATATAGCTGCTTTAATCGAACAACAAAAGCAAAGAAAAGAGGAACAAATAGCGGATAATCTGTTTTAATTTATTTTATTTTACTGTATTAATAATCCTGACTATTAATTGTTTTTTTGTGTGGATTTAAATTGGGCAGGCTTTAGTGCTTTCAATTCATTAGGTATTGAATTATATATTGAATTTGAGCGTTTAAAAAGTTCAGTGCGAAACAGTGGAGGAGTTAATAGTATAGTAGTTAGTCCCTTAAACCTAATATTCAGTGTGTGGACATCTGTTCTAAAGGTAACTTTTCGGTGTAGATATGATGGAGTTTTCTTTATTAAGACTTTCTGATACAGATGCGCAGAATGCAGCAGTCTCCTATTTTTCCATGTTTAACCAGCCAGTTTAATTTAATTTGTAAGAAATTCTCTCACGTCGATGTATTCCACGAATGAGCCTTGGGCATGAATTTTGAATTTTTGCACTTTATTCTTATACTGACAAGTTAAATTAGGACCATATAGATAGTCTGCAAAGTTTAGTAAGGACAGTACTAGATTTTCACGTAAGGTAACTTTCATCTTTTGCGGTAAGCAATGTCCGTTTCCGTAAATTAGATTTCGCAAATTTTCAATAAAATTTTTTGAGAACTGCTGGAATATTGAGGTAGGTTTAGATCGTCGCCCGTGTCTGCCTTATACTCTGACTAGAAACTTCATTTTTAACGTATATGGTAGAAACCAACGCCTCACATTTTTCTATGATATCTACCCCAAATATTATTAAAATTCTATGACCAATAATTTGCACATACTAGAGTGCAAATATAGTCAAGATGTCCTTTAAAGTGACTTGGACGAGAAATATGGATGTGGAAGTAGTGATTCCTTAGGCAGCGGTTTTTTATTTTTATTACATAAATCTAAGACGTTTCTAAACGAAGCTCCCATAATTCTCTACACCATTTCGTTGCTTCAAATGTAAGCTTTGATTTTTCTTAAGTATGCCCTATACCTAAAAGTTATAAATTTTGAGATAAAATTTGCAGTTTGTATTTTTATTTTAGAGGATGTCATCGGAGATGCGGTATGGATAGAACTTAACGAAATGTTGTCACATTTACTACACCGGCAGTTAGGAGAAGTGGTGGTAGAATTTTCGGTTAATGAGCTATTAGAAGATGAAGACGCACAGTTAAGGTCAGTTTCTACTATTACAATAGTCCAGTAGAATTAAGGATTGAACATATTGTTTCACCTATAGGCGATTGAAAATAAGCGATACGCCACCTACGGTGCCGATTACGAACTACTTTGTGTGAGATGACACGTGAAACCTTTCATTGTTTGCTTGTGTCATAATTGTTTTGCGTTGTTTTTATTGTGAATTGGATTCAATTAAAATTGAAAACAATATGAATCAATATTGTTTAGTTCCTCAGTGTTCGTCTTGGGCAAAAGGAAACCCAACTTAAGCTTCCATTTGTTTCCGGAAGCCGGCAAACACCGCGTGACGCGATGAATAAGAGTTTTGGGGGGAAGGATTTTGTGGACTCTCAGCACTTAGGGACATATTTTAGCTAAAATAAACATTGATTATTAATAAAATATGAATATAATAGTTATTTTAGGGATTAAATCACATTATGAAAAAGGAAATAACAATATCCTAACCTAACATAATACGTACCGTGTTTTCGTGAATTTACGCTGAAAAATTACGGTAAATACACCCAAGTCTTAAAATATCGCTTAAATACATAATAAAATCAATTGCTACTTACATATATTTTCATTAAAATTTATTTATAAAACACCTTTTTATATCAAGTAAAATCACCAAATATACAAAGATTTGAATGTAAACAAAACACCTATCACACAGGAATTAGTTCCGATGTCAACCGCAGAGGCGCTGCAATCTTAATTTCAGACGCGTATAAGGATCAGACCAGCTCTACTCGACAGGGGAGGGTACCCTGATGAAGGATCTCCAATATCCATCCCCGGTGTATCTTTCCGGGGTTTTCAGTTATTAAACAAATGCGGCCCGAAAAATTTTCGGGCACTCTTTTATTCGTTATACCTCGGAAATGGTGCACCTTAGGGTATAGGTACCAATATACCTTTTTTGTTCCCAAGATATTAGTCTACAACTTTCATGAATAAAAAATGTTTTCTAATGCACCCGATCACTTGGATGTTGAAAAAAAAATGAAATTAGAAGATTCAAAGATTAATCCGTTTTTTTTTTCTGTATCAACAAATTGAAGGTCATAATCGCCTTTCCAAGAATAAACAGAAAATGGGCTATATCTCGCTCCCAAATTGAGTAGGTGAGTCTGCCTGGGATAAAAAATAGGTGATTTTACAAATTTTGTATACCATTTGAGTTAGCAACGGATTCTTATAGGAAAAAATCCGCTGGACAAGATCTTATGAAAAATTTTCTTAAACCGTGAATTTCATGGTCACATAATTCACATAAATCACATTATTGTTTTGTTGTTTAAACAAAATTTTGTTCGTTCTTATTTAATAAAATGAAAACAGTTTGACCGATCCGAAGAAATCTTGATTCAATCGAAAGATATTTTCAATACGCGTCGTTTGGCCCCAGGCACAACTCATTTTGTCAACCCTTTTATTTGTTATAACCAAAATAAATTGTTTACTCCGAAACTAATGAGTTCGTGATATTGTTTTTTTCAAAATACATGCCTTTTATAACAAAGAATATACCGTATTTTTTTTTGGCCCGATATCTTCAATACTTCTTAATTGTTTAAACAATTGGCATAATTTGTTAATTAGTAAGTAGCTTTTTTTTCGAAAGTCTGATCGACTTCAAACCAACTTTAAACGATAAATATTGATGTCGGGCATAACCCCCATAGAAGTCTGCACGAATGCAACTTTTTGCTTTTGTTTATTTAAAGCTTAAATTAATTTTGCAAATTAACAAATGGAATATCTCGGCCCTGGGTAAGCGTATCGAAATGGGGTTTTGTGCATATGAAAGTGCTTGGAAAAAGGAAAATTTTGAGGCCAGAAAGAACTTGATCGGATAACCGGAACCGGAAATAAAAGTAAGAGGCTCTAATTCGTTTATTAGCCACTGTTTGAACATGAGGTTTGCTGCTAATGAAAGCAAAGAAGTTTTCCATCAATCCCTGAAGAGTTATACGCATTTTTGACCCTTAGAAAATCTCTCCCGCAACGTGGAAATAGTAAGATTTGACGCACAATGGGGTGGCGGGTTCGTTTCTCGGTGTGGGCAAGTTTTGTTTTCGTCAAATTTGCTTTTTTCTTATGTAACCAAGTAGTTTTTGTGATGATAAATGTTTTTATCTTCTGAGAAATTTTTAAAAACCTCAAATAATTTTTTTGCAATTTTCATTAAATAAATGGCTATTTTGCAACATATGATTGTTTTTGCCTAACGAGGGTTTGTGAGGTTTGTCGGTAGTTTTTGTTTTTTTCTACTACTTTCTGTGAAAGAGAAGGCTTGTTTTACATTATTTCAAGGGGGTGCCTGTCGCAAAAGACCAAAAATAAATAGGAAACAAATTTATTTTTCACTTTTTTCTTGTAATGAAAAAAAAGTTCACGTCTCATGAAAAAAAAAGCACACAATTTGTTATTTGTAAATGAGAAATAATCAAAAGATTTAACTATTTTAATGGCATTATTGTTTTATTTTTGGTCTTTTTTCGACAGGCACCCCCTCATATAAAGTAAAACAAGCCTTTTCTTTCACAAAAAGTAGTAAAAAAAAACAAAAACTACCTACAAACCCTCATCGGACAAAAACAATCATATGTTTGTTGCAAGCTACCCATTTATTTACTGAAAATTGAAAAAAAAATATTTACGACGTTTTCAAAAAAGTAAAAACATTTATTATCATAAGAAATACTTGGTTACATGAAAAAAAAACAAATTTGACGAACAAAAAAATTATCTACACCGAGAATCGAACCCGTCACCACATTGCGCGTCAAATCTTACTAAGTATTTTCACGTTGCGGGAGAGATTTTTTTAAGGGTCAAAAACGCGTATAACTATTCAGCGATTGAATATTTTTTGTAGAACTTTTTATGGTTGATGGAAAAACTTGTTAGCTTTTATTTGCATCAAACCTCGTGTCCAAAAAGTTGTTAATAAACAAATTAGAGCCTCTTATGCAATATCACTTTTATTTCCGGTTCTGGTTATCCGATCAAGTTCTTTCTTGTCTCAAAATTTTGTTTTTTCCAAGCACTTTCATATGCACAAAACCCCATTTCGATACGCTTACCCAGAGCCGAGATATTCCATTTGTTAATTTGCAAAATTAATTTAAACTTTGAATAAACAAAAGCAAAAAGTTGCATTCGTGCAGATTTCTATAAGGGTTATGTCCGACATCAATATTTATCGTTTAAAGATGGTTTGAAGTCGATCAAACTTTCGAAAAAGAAGTTATTTGCTAATTAACAAATTATGCCAATTGTTTAAACAATCAAAAAGTATTGAAGATATCGGCCCAAAAAAATACGGTATATTCTTTGGTATAAAAGGCATGTATTTTGAAAAAAAAAAACAATATCCTGACCTCATTAGTTTCGGAGTAACCAATTTGTTAATTAAGAAATTTATTTTTGCTATAATAAACCAACGGGTTGACAAAATGAGTTATGCCTGGCGCCAAACGACGCATATTGAAAATATCTTTCCATTGAATCAAGATTTTTTCGGATCCATCAAACCGTTTTTATTTTATTAAATAAAAACGAAAAAAAATATTTGACCATGAAGCTCGCCGTTTAGGTAAATTCATAAGAATATCTTGTGTAGCGGAATTTTTCTTATAAAAATCCGTGGCTAACTCAAACGGTATAGAAAATTTTAGGGGAAAAATTCCAAGCAGACTCGCCTAGAGCTAGAGAGGATTTTTTTGAAAGTTGTGTTTTCTCAAGCACTTTGCAGATATGAGAACCGCATATTTCTAGCGCCAAAATGGCGGATAATAACTTTGGCCGTGCCCTGGGTGGCAAAGTTGATAACAAATTCCGAGAGATTTTAAATGGAATTTTGCAAAAACTATGGGCCGAATTGAACGTTATGGGCCTCATTTTTTCGTAATCGCTGAAGCTTCAAAATGATAGGATCTAATTTACTTTTTATAAATATTTATTAACAAATAAATGTAATCGAGGAAAGCTCTTTTTTGAAAGTTTTTCACAAATTTTGCAATAAAACATTAAAAAAAAATTTTTGCCCATGAAAGCTATAGATTGATATTTTGGGAACAAAAAAGATATATTGGTACAATCGTGGCCAGAAAAAAGTTTCCGACCTGAACAGCGTATTTCATAATTTTTCCCTGCGTGAGTATGACTTTGCCTTTGAGTATTATAAGCTCCGCCCAGGCGGCTGCCGCTAAGGAAATGCCTTTAAAATTAATACCACAATAATAAATGTTTCGAGTTCCGTGTCGGCAACGCAAAGACTCTGTATTTCATAGTCACCGACTTTTTCATTGCCACAAGGAGCTTGAAAAAATCGATCTGGACGTCCTACCCTTTCTAATTAATCCAATGGAATAATTGTGGTTTGTGAAAAATGGCTAAGATGCAATGAGTAAATTAATATTAAATGTCAGTTCAGTCATTTCAAAACTGATTAAACAAAGTAAAACTGTTTTATTATTTTTCAATGACGTTCAGCACTGTAAAACCAATGCCAATCATACGATATCATGTGCACAGATAAAAATATTTTAAATTAAGAATTGTTTAATGTAGTTGGGAAGGCACATATTATAGGAGATGTTTACATTTCCTTAATTGATACAAGAAGTTGAAGTGATGTATGCCGGTTAAGGCTGTGTTATCAATGTCAAAATACCGCGTTCACAGTCGTAAATCTTTCAACATATTGTTCTCAAAAACAAACCAACAAAAATCGGATTTGATTTAAATATTAGAACTAGTTAACTTAAATCTAGTACGTATCATATTTTATATTTGAAAACTAAATGAAATTAAATATTTCTTTTGAATTATTACACGCGAACGTGCCACTCAATCGTCCGCAATTCACCATTAATTTTTTTATATTCTTCAATGGGACTCAAATATTCAAATAAAATATGATACGTACTAGAATAAATACATTAAATGTAAAAAAAAAGTTAAAAATCGGCATAATATTTGCTCCTAAGGGAGATTAATATGTTAGAAAAAAATGTATTCAATTTTGCCAATTTAATTGGACGGTTTACTAATAGAGGGGAGGGCGAAGCAGTAGCAACTCGAAGTACCAACCATACTTCAAATCACTAAAAACTGCAGGGTCGAACTTTTTGTTTTCTCTACTATTTGAAATGTAATTTAAAATAATTTAAATTTACTTACCAATTGAATTGTTACATTTCTAGTAGCCCGGGAGGCAGCGACAGATTTTTCGCGTTAATATCTATAAAGTTAGATTTTTTTCCAAAGAGAGTTTAGGTAGCATCTATAATGAAGGTGCAATTCTACCAAACTCTTAGTGGTGCATAAATGAGTAAAAAATTAAACATTTAAAATTTCGTTTTTCGAATTGTCACGAATTGTCAAGAAATGATGATTCGCCTTCGCTCCTGCCGGCCCCAATTTTCGATTTTCACCTCGCGATTCATGTTGTACGGTCATTGCCGACCTTCTCCTCGCCATCGAGATATAGAACGGGTGTCCAATCGCCGTATTTGTTCAGTTCTTACGTTTGAAAAAGTGACTTGCGGTCGTGCTAATCGGCGACTATTTTTAAGTGGTTTCCCGAGTTCGAATCCCGTTCGGGGATTTTTTTTTTTCGTTTTCAATTTTTTGGCACATATTTTTGATTCTATAATTGCGATTTGCTCCGTTCTATTGCATTTCTCGGAGAAGTTTTGCATTTTCCGCCTCGGAATATTAAGATGCTCTATTTGGATTAAAAGTCACATTCTACCTCCGGGCTCTGGGTGGCTAAATCTTTGGTAGACGTTGCAAAAACGACAATACGTGGTCAATTCACGACAATTTTATTCCTCATTAGTATTAATGAACAGACAGTATTTTTATAAGCTTTTATTTACTCGATCATATTATATTATTCTGGTAAGGAAATTTCTAATTTTTAATCGAAATAGTGCAGATTAATATTTCGCGGCGGAAAATGCAAAACTTTTCAGAGAAATGCAATAGAACGGAGCAAATAGCAATTATAGAATAAAAAATTCTGCCAGAAAATTGAAAACGAAAAAAAAAAAGTATCCCTGGGTGGGATTCGAACTCGGGAAACCGCTTAAAAATAGTCGCCAATTAGCACGACCGCAAGGCAATTTTTTAAACATAAGAACTGAATAAATGCGGCGATCGGAGACCTGTTCTATGTGTCAATGGCGAGGAGAAGACCGGCAATGACCATACAACGTGAATCGAGAGGCGAAAATCGAAAAGTGAGGCCGGCAGGAGCGAAGGCGAATCACCATTTTTTGACAATTCGTGACAATTCCAAAAACGAAAATTTCGTCCATCTATTTTTTTTCTTTAATTTTTTACTCATTTATGCACCACTAAGAGTACGGTAGTTATTAAAAATTTTTGTCGTATTAAAATATATTTATTTAATTAAATCAAATAGATGTAATAAGATAGTTTATTGTGTAAAGGCAGAACTGTTATTAACACTTATACAATACTAATATTTTAAAAGATACACCAGCAAAAAATTACCGTATTATAAGCACCCTGTTGAAGCGGATTACTGCTAATATATTTTTTTGCAATCATAGAGCTCCTGTAAAAACTTCGCGGCTATGTTATTCGTCTCTGTCAGTAGGCGGAGCGAAAATAAATAATCTCAAGGAGCCTGATTCAAACAGGAGTAATGTTGTTTTAGGTTGGAAACTTTTTTCCGGCCACGACTGTACTTATACCCTAAGGTGCATCATTTCCAAGTTATAACGAATAAAAGAGTGCTCGAAATTTTTGTTGGCCGTATTTGTTTAAGGAGTTTGAGGCTTTACAGTCCCAACCAAAAGTAAGTCGAATTCTAAATCGGAACTTTTTTTATAATAAATTATTACAAATGTTGATGATACCAATAATTATTGTCATAAAGGCATAAATAAATAATTTTCTATTATTAATTAATTATTTAAGTAGATATAATTATTTACTTAATGAACTAACTTTTGAATGTTTTGTCCAAACTTATTTAAAAAAAATAAATTTGTTTCAGTAAATAATTTAAAAAAACTGAGAAGCAGAAAAAAATAAAATTAAATCAATAAATAATTAAAAAATCAATTAAAAACCATTAACGAAAAGAGAAATTTGACAATTTACAAATGTTTAATCATTTCTTTTATTTATTAAAAGTCTCCTAATTAAATAGTAAACGGTATTAAAATATGCGTAAGATATCAATGCTTTACAAAGTTAGTTCTCGGAACTGCTGACATTAATTGGTTATTTGCTATAAATTAAAATGTACTAAAAAAATTATTGAAAGAGCTGTTACTCTGTGGTAGTTAATCATTTTGTACAAATAACTAAATAAAACACACTACTATATTTTTTACCACTATGTGCTAGAAAACATAATAGTGTGTTTTATTTAGTTATTTGTGTTAAAATGTACCGTTTGCATGCTGGCTTGACATATTTTCCATAGAACTACATGTAAAAGTTTTTAAAAATTGTTAACTTTGGATTTTTTGCAGAAAATTGAGTCATATAAAAATCTATTAAAAAAAAAATATTTCCTCCTTAATAACTGAATACCCCGGAAAAATACGACGGGGATATTTGAGATCCTTCATCTGGGTACTTCCCCTGTAGATTAGAGCTGGTCTGGTACTTATAGGTGAAATAACACTTAACTCTAACTTTTTTACTTAATTCTTTTGGACTTCAGCGATATAATAATTTTGCTGATGATTATTTAAATTACAAAATAGTTGCAAAATCGTTGATATGACAAAAAGTGCACGTTCAGATGCACACTCTGTTAGTTGTTGTATCCAATAAATAAGGCGTTCATTGGTGAAATTATTATTCTATAATTTGTGGTCAGTTTATTTATTATTGTAAACAATTTACCATTGAGTAGAAATAGAGTATACATACAGTGGGATGTGCAATAGAATCATCCAGCATTCGAACGAATGGTCGGCATCTCGGCCGTGACATCATTTAAAAAAATTGGTTGCAAAAATTTAGTTTTTTCACAACTTTTTTTTTTACTTTTCACCATCTCTGTCTTTGTCACCTTGCCTTGTTAATCACATCATAAGCAGATTCAGAACAAAACAAAATTTCTTATTTTCCTAAAATTTAAATATATAATTTTTTTTTCGGTGGAGACAGTTTCATCGGCCTCCTAGTATTTATGACAAGATCAGCGAATGAAAGATGAGAATTGTCTCTTGTCTCCCTTAACAGAATTGCCAAAAGCGTTTTACAAGAAAAAGATAAACTAATTTTCGAAGTTATATTACACTAAAATCCAATTTTAAAACCAATATATTTCAGGCCCTATCCGAATTACTCCTTATATTAATAGCAGTCTAACTAGCCGTCATCCTAAAAACGCTTTTCTTTTAGTTTCCTTTCCCAATTGTGCGTTTTATACATCGGTAAGTTGTCGAGTAATTTGATCCATTCACTTTTATCCGGTTATTTTTACGTTAAGGGCTTAAAGTACTTTTTGAATCACTTGAAAAAGTTTTCAGTTAAAATATGCACCGATGAAATTGAACAGAGAGACAGCTGAAATAAAAATAAATTAAAGGGAAACTTTTAAATGTTCTAAACTTTTTTATTCGTTTCACATGTTTCTCCCTTTTAGAACCTTGTCAAGCGTACTGAGAATAGAAAATAACAAGCTAATTATTAAACTCTTCACCGATTTATTGCCCTTTTAATATAATTGTTACACATTCTATAGAATACTCTTCGCAGTTTTTAGTAAATAATTTTAGTTTTTGATATTTTTTTGTTTAATTATGAAACAAAACAAAAAAGGATTAAAAAAAATTTAAATAATTAATAACTTTATTTATTGATCAATTTTGTTCAAAAACTCTAGCTAACACTAACTTACTGTCCAAATATAAATACAATGGGACTTTTCATTCTTAAGTTAAAAGACCAACGCAAATTGTTATAAAAGATGCACTCAAAAGAAGAAGATAATATTAATATGATGTTAAACGATTCTACGTTTAGTAACATAATTATTATTATTAACATTATTTTCTTCTTACTGCATTTTCATAACAGTTTTAGCTGGTTTTGGCTGGAGTGATGGGCAATTGAAGAATTCTCGGAAAAGTTTTTTTTGTCGGTGGCTTCAAGTGTTAAGCCGATGATTTCTCCAGGAAAGAAGGATGATAGGGAAATTTTTGGTGGATGTAGGGAAAGTATCAAGCTTAATTCTGATCAAGGTGGAAAGTTAGTGGGGGAATTGGGGAGGGCGGGGGAGATGCAGATAGTAAACATTTACGAAGCTAGGTAACTTCGGTCTTTGCTTATTGTGCGTAGAAGTCCACAACTCCTTAGGTGAAAACGGTTTTAGATATTTGAAAAAAATTGCGAAGCTACGTCCGAAAATGATTTTGCATCTTTTTCAAATCGCACTTTGCACGAAAAAAAGATTATTTTTAAATATTTTTTTTTTGCACATCGAGAAACTTTTTTCTCATTAATTTGAAAAAAAAAATTCATGGCAATAGGGTGATTAGAACGGAAGTTAGGGCTGATAACGCTCTTGCCTCTGTGGAGGGGGAACAAAAAGGGTTGTCGACTTCGGACTAGGCTCATTTTTAAGTTCAACCCTCTGTTCAACTTGTGTTAAAAGAGAAATCGAATCAAGTAATATTTTCGGGCTGAAACGGTGAGTTATACAGGGTGTTCCTTAATAACGTGCTAATGTTTCTGGGAGTGATTCCTTAGGTCATGATATGAACATCAGTTCTGGGGCGCCGCGCATCCACCCCCCCCCCCCCCCCGAAAAACCACCCCTTCGGTGAAAGAAGCCTTATTTTACTGATAGCTCCGTTGAAGATATAAAAAAATTACTAATCATAAAAGCGAAAGCTGGACTAATATCCTAAAAACAGTCCTCTTGTAATTTTCTTGTATATGCCATGATTTTCGAAAAAATCGATATCGAAAAAAAAATTGTGTTTTTAATGCGTACGAATTTTCCTTTATTTGAAATTTTTTGCGCGCGGCCTATAGAAAGTGTGGTATTGCTCGAGAACCAAACAATCTAGGAAGAAAAATCAAAATGGGTTTTAAAGGGGATATAAAATACTCTCTCGTGTTTCCATTTTTGATGGCTATTGATATCTATTAGTGTATAAAAATAACAATATAATTTAGTTACTGCTTGATTTTTGCCTTTAACTATTCACAGGCCCATAAAAAATAACTGACTAATATCAGTTATAAATGCATTATCTTTTAGTTCAAGCTAGTACTTCAATGCAAAAAAGTTAGGAATAAAAATATTCACATTTATAAATTTACCAGTATGTTGAAATTAGCCAAATTTAGGCCAATTTTTTATTGTTTCCAAAAATAAAAAAAAAGACCCAAACATCTTGAAAATTTAGCTCAATTTTTTTTAAAAGTTTATGTATCACATAACTATTGTTTCTAATAATTTAATAGTTAAAAATTGCATAAAAAAATGTCATCATAAAATTGCATATGTAGCCTTTTTTTGGACTTTTTTTGGCTAACTTCAATATGCTGGTAAATTTGTAAATGTGAATATTTTCATTCCTAACCTTTTCTGCATTAAAGTACTACTTTAAAGTAAAAGATAATGCATTTATAATGTATATTAAAGTCAGCTATTTTTATGGGCCTGTGAATAGTTAGATGTACAAAAAATCAAGAGATAACTATATTATATTGTTATTTTTATATATAGTCCCTTCAAATTAGAAGAAAAATCACTGATTTTGGGAAATTTTTCCTACAGCTAAGCCACCCGTATAGAAAGTTGTCTTGGGGTTGTGTTAACATATTTTTCACCAAGCGCATGAAAAAAAGGATTGTTTTTTAGATATAGATACATATATATGTTTTTTTTGGCCATGTTGGTTGTTTTTTGCGTTTTGCTGCAAAACTATGCATTTCTGAGAAAATATGACCTGTTTTGGTATTATAGATCTAGCGATTCTCGACAATTTTTGTTCTTTTCATTTTTTTTGAAATTCCACTTAGATACGACTCTCGAGCGCGCTCAAGTTTATGTAAATGTATAAATTTCTTTGGTGTTTGATTTGAAGCCAAAACTGCACGTATTGGTGAATTTGTCTGTATCGACGGTAAATCCCTCTTGGGTTCATTTGTTTGATTTTCACGAATTGAAAAAATGTTTTTCGCCCTCTAGCGGCAAAACCACGAGGCTTGGAAAAAAAACAGAGCAAAATTTGCCTAAAATTTTTTTATCTACAACTTTGATATCTTGATATTTTTTTACAAAATGAATAGTTTTGGTTTAAAATCAAACACCAAAAATATTTATACATTTACATAAACTTCCGTGCGCTCTAGCGGCGCAACTAAGCGAAATATCAAAAAAATGAAAAGAACAAAAATTGTAGAGAATCGCTAGATCTGCAATATCAAATCAGGTCATATCTTCTCAAAAATGCATAGTTTTGTAGCAAAATGCAAAAAACCGCCAAAATGGCCAAAAAGACATATATATGTATCTATATCTAAAAAACATCCCTTTTTTTCATGCGCTTGGTGAAAAATATGTTAACACAACCCCAAGACAGCTTTCTATAGGGCTGGCTTAGCTGTAGGAAAAATTTCCCTCAATTTTCCTAATTTGAAGGGACTAATACTAATAAATATTAATAGCCATCAAACATGGCAACACAAGAGAGTATTTTATATCCCCTTTAAAACCCATTTTGATTTTTCTTACTAGCTTGTTTGGTTTTCGAGCAATTCCATTTTTTCTATTGCCCGCGCGCAAGAAATTTCAAATAAACGAAAATTCATGCACATTAAAAATACAAATTTTGCAATTTTTGTCAATATTGATTTTCTCGAAAACCATGGCATAGACAAGAAAATTGTAAGAGTACTTTTTTTTTAGGGAATTAGTTAAGCTTTCTTTTTTATGATGAGCTTTTTTGCACCGAAGGTGTGGGTTTCTAGGGGGTTGCGCGGCACCCCCAGAACTAATTTTTGTGGTTCTGTGATGTTTAATCCTCCCACTAATAGTTACTGAAGGAAAATCTCAGACAACATTTTTTGCGGGCCTCTGGTGTACTTTTTACTTTACCGACTAGACTAATTTAATTTAAATAATTGGAATTTACTTTCGTTAAGTCTTTATGAACCTTTTGCCATGATTTTTTTTCAAAGAAAGAGAAAAAAGTTCCTCCATGTGCAAAAAAAGGTTAAATGTAATCTTTTTTTCGTGCAAAAAACGCGATTTGAAAAAAATGCAAAATCGTTTTTCGGGTGTAGTCATTTTTATCAAAAATCAAATACCGTTTTCACCATCAATTTTGGATGAAGTGAAGTACGTAGCTCCGAACATTTTTACCATCTCCCTTTCTCCCTCCCTCCCTAATTTCCCCACCAACTTCCCACCTTGATTAGAATTAAACTTTACCCTTTCCTGACATCCATCAAAAATTTCAGGTTGATATCATCCTTCTTTCCTGGAGAAATCATCGGCTTAACACTTGAAATCACCGGCAAAAATACTGTTTCCTACAATTTTTCAATTGCCCATAACTCGAGATCTAATTCATATTTTTGGAGAACCCATGGCTGAGACCACGCATTTTCAAATTCTCTTTAACTTTCAATTGGACTTTTTTTTCATAGAGGCATTATTTTCCGAGTTATCGCCGAAAAAGTCGTTTTAGCAAACTGTGAGCAAATATTTTTAGAGAATAATTTCATGACACATACTTAAAGAATGGCAAACATTTTTTTTCAAATTTCATTGTTGACTTCCAAATCCAGATCCGCTCTACTAAAATTATTGTTCGCAGGACAATGAACTTTACTTCGATTCTGTAGAGAACTTAATGGTCGGTCTGACCGGATTATACAAAATTAGCTATCCCATTTTAAGATCCATTTTACTAATTCAATCAGGGCTTCAGTTACTTCGTTTGTGGGTAAATTGCTAGTGATACTCGGTAAGTAATGTGCCCTCGGGAGACACACTTCGGTTAGGAGGGCGTTTTATTTTAAAATAAATGGCATTTAGGTTTGCATTACTTGATTGGATTTTTTTGTACTTAGTTAAACGGGGGCGTTGAAGGTAGACAGTCTGACCCATGGAATAATGGGCTATTTCGGTAGGATTTTTTTTGCATTATTGGCAAAGTACTAATTGAAATAACGTCACCATTTAAAGAAAATACAGCTTTTATGTAAAATTTAGGGCACCCTTTAAACGCCACGTGCGCCGTGCCGATTGCGATGACGACACAGTAACTATTATATTTTTTCATTATACCTCTAGCCCAGTTGTCAGAGACCAATTTTGGTGACAAGTTAGAATTAATTGTTACCTCGCTAATTGTTTCATGAAAGGCTAGTTTTTTGCTAGTAGAAAATGATTAAAAAAAGTTTACTAATATTTACCCCCGCGAACCCTTCTAAAAAAACCCTCTGAAACGGAAAAATTCAGTTTTTTCTAATATCTTGAAAAATAATGAAAAAAAACGGATAGCACCACGTGAAAGAGCGGGAAATTTGACAAAAAATTAGTATACATTTTTTACTTCCCTCTCATACCGAAGGGAAGTATTCGAGAAAAAATCGCCCCCCGAGATTTTTCCGGATTTTCACGTTTCGGATCATGTAGATTACGAAAATATAGGTTTTTCAATTCCGTCAGTCAGTCAGTCAGTCAGTCTGTCTGTATGTCTGTCTGTCTGTCTATTGGTGCATTAACTAAAAAACTACCTTACGGAGAACAGTCAAATTTGGTAGGTAGCTGACGCTACTGTCAGCGAAGAAATGGTTAAAATTTCACTGGAAAATATACAGGGTGAACCGGCTAAAGGGAATAAACAATGAAACATTTTTTATTGCTCAAATTTAAAATTTCCGCGTTTCATGACATTCTAAACCTATTTCAGAAAAAAAAAATTTTTTGAAAAATTTTTTTACCAACATTTTTGAAAAATTTTTTACCACTAAAATAGATGGGAACAAAATATTCTTTTTCAAATTTAAAATTTCCATATTTAAAAAAAAAAAATCATTTTTTCAACATTTTAAAATTTTTACCACTAAAATAGATGGAAAAAAAAATCTGTTTTGCTCAAATTTAAAATTTCCACATTTCATGGCATTCTAAAGCTATTTGGAAAAAAAAAATGTTTGAATTTTTTTTAAACATTTTTGAAAAAATTTTTGCCACTAAAATAGATGGAAACAAAAATTTCTTTGTTCAAATTTAAAATTTCCACGTTTCATGGCTATCTAAACCTATTTCAAAAAAAAATGTTTTGAACATTTTTTTTACCATTTTTAAAAAAAAAATTACCATTAAATAGATGGAAAAACATTTTTCTTTTTCAAATTTAAAATTTCCACGTTTCATGACATTCTAAACCTATTTCAAAAAAAAATTTCATTTTTCAACATTATTTCTTCAAATGATGTAATATTAAAGAACGAAAAACAATTTATAAAAACTGTCTTATTTAATAATCAATATCCTGAGAGTTCTTTTTCAAATTTAAAATTTCCACGTTTCATGACATTCTAAACCTATTTCAAAAAAATTTTCATTTTTTCAACATTTTTGAAAAAATTTTTACCACTAAAATAGATGGAAAAAATCTTTTTTTCAAATTTAACAACATTCTAAACCTATTTCAAAAAAAAAATTGATTTTTTCAACATTTTTGTAAAACATTCCTTACCACTAAAATAGATGGAAATTTTGTTTCATGACATTCTAAACCTATTTCAGAAAAAAAAAATTTTTGAACATTTTTTTAAACATTTTTGAAAATTGTTTTACCACTAAAATAGATGGAAACAAAAATGTCTTTGTTCAAATTTAAAATTTCCACGTTTCATGGCTCTCTAAACCTATTTCAAAAAAATGGTTTGAATTTTTTTTTTACCATTTTTGAACTTTTTTCAAATTTAAAATGTCCACGTTTCATGACATTCTAAATCTATTTCATAAGAAAAAATTTTCAAAAAGAAAAATCGTATGGAAATTTTGTCATTTTTTGCTACTATAGAATATATGGAAAAAAAAATTGCTCAAACTTAAAAGTTCCACGTATCATGGATATTCTAAACATATTTCAGAAATAAATAATTTCAAAAGAAAAAGTTTCTTGAAAATTATTTTACTACTATACCTAGAATAGACGGTGGAAACATTTTTTTTTGCTCAGTTTTAAAATTTCCACGTTTCATGATATTCTAAACCTATTTCAGAAAAACATGCTTTTGAAAATTTTTAAAATTTCTTTAAAAAATTTAGTTGACCACTACCACTCGGCATAAATAAAGAGAGAAGTTCTGTGTAAATACCTTTACCGATTTTTTATTATTACTTTTCGAGTTATTAGCAATAAACTGAATTATTCCGTTTCAGATGGTTTTTTATAAGGATTCGCGGGGGTGAATTTTGGTAAACTTTTTTGAGCCACTTTCTACTAGCAAATGACTAGCCTTTCATGAAACAATTAGCTAGGTAACAATTAATTCCAACTTAAAACCCCAGGCAACTGGGCTACTCTCTGAAAACACTATATTTACACACCGATTTAGCGCACGAAAAATGGGATTTTCCTGTGCGCCCACACTTAATTAAACGAAAAATTACTTTAGAATAAATGAAAATGATTTTAATACCACATAATTGTCTTATCTTGGTTTCAGTTCTGATAAAAAGAATAAGTTGAAGTAAAACATTACAAGTTGCCAGAATGAAACGTTTACAACTTGCGCCCAGTTTAAAGTCATTTTCAATTTTAATGTGTTAGGTTTTAAAATTATATGAAGGTATTCAGTTCTTTGAAGTTTCTGTTATCAAGTAATACATATTAGAATTAAGGTAAAATAAGAAAAACTTGTAAAAGGTTTTTACGGAAATAGACTAATGTGTCGTTTGCGGCAGACCCGCACAATCAAAAGTAACTGTAAGAATTCATGATGAGAATAAAGGTAGCTATTCAACGAACAATTACTAGACAAGATGCAGCAGATAGACCACCACTGCCCATGATACTACGATCGTAGTATCATGACCACTGCCTGTGCCTTTTAAAGCCACCATGAAATACAGTACAGCCAAATTAGCCATTTAGAGTAACAAAAATTAATAAAAGGATCATCTCCGGGATTTAAGTAGGTAATAACCTGGAGAACGAGACGATGCATTCTTTGCACTTTCAAGTTCCGAAAAATTCTAAAAATTTTGGAAAAACTTTTTTATTTTTGTTTTTTTTTGCTCTAGCGGCCAAAATAATAAAAATGGATAAAAAACTTTTCAACAAAAGTTATAGCTCGTCTTTTTCTCTACAGAAAACGTCTTTACAAATTTTTGTGTTACTTAAACCGTTTAGAAGAAAAATCGAGTTTTCTACTTACAGTTTTGAGCCGCCTCGAAATGCGCGAAAAATGAGAATTCTCCGGGACTTTCGTACGACCGGAACTCATAGATCGATCATTCTTACTATTCAGAGCCCCTAAAAAAATTAAAATAACATAAAATGTAGAGAAAAGTCTCACCTTTAATGTGGAACTAATCACAAAATTCATTAAAAAAATTATCATAGAGAAAAAGTGTTAGAAGATGGCTTAGTAAACTTTGTACAGTTTATCCACAGATTTATTCATATCTTTGCCATATTCTTATATAATGATATATTAATCCAATTAACATTTTATTTCAATTACTTTTGTTGGCAAAATATGCCTTGCAATCAAAGTAGAGGGTATATTTCTCATCGATCAGTCACCTCCAAATTTTGGATTTCAATTCGCACAGTCTTAATTTTTGGATTATAAGTACAATAAAACACATTCTTTCGAATGACATTAGAGTTTTTTTAAATGCGTGCAGTATTTTTTGAATTTGTCTACATTATTCATACACCTTCAGAAAATGCACAATTATACAGTAAAATATATACAACTTATTTGTTTCTTAACATTCTTCAATGAGATTTTCACGATATATAAATGAAATCTAATCATACAGTGAGAAAGCACCCATTGTTACGGGATAAATAGGTAGGATGCATAAAACTCAAAGATATGAATAAATCAACTGTATAAAGTTTACTAAATCACCTTCTAACATTTTTTCTCTATGGTAAAAATTTGTATGAATTTTGTGATTAGTTCCACATTAAAGCTGAGAATTTTTTCTATATTTCATGTTATTTTCATTTTTATAGTGGCTCTGAGTAGTAAGAATTATTATTGATCGATGTGTCCGGTCGTACGAAACTCCCGGAGAAATCTCACTTTCCGCGCATTTCGGAGCAGCTCAAAATTATAAGTGTAAAACTGGATTTATCTGATAAACGGCTTCGTCGACAGAAAAAAAGACGAGCTACAACTTTTGTTAAAAACTTTTTTCTCCATTTTCATTGTTTTCGCCGCTAGAGCAAAAAAACTGAAAATCAAAAAGTTTTTCCAAATTTTTTTGAATTTTCCCGGAACTTGAAAGTGCAAAGAAAGCATCATCCCGTTCTCCAGGTTATTACCTACTTAATTCCTGGAGATGATCTTTTTAATAATTTTTGCGAGGTTTTACAAAATTTTATCTTCATTGCCTGTACTAATAGCAAATTGCAAAGTTTCAGACAATTCGACAAAAAAACACCTTCCACAAAGAATGTGCAGAATTTTGTGGCATTTTACTATTGTTGCATAAATAATTATTGTTATTTAATGAATATTACATGATAACGTTTTGACAGAGAGGCATACCATTAAACGTTTATCATTTAATGACCACTTCTCCGTACGATTAATACTCTATAATTTTGCTGATTTACATTATAATCTTCTGAATCCTAAATCAGTTCATATCGATTTAACTTTAACGTATTACTTATTCAGCCTACGGTTGCCTGGTTCTATTAAGGGAGAGCCTAAATCTCGCGAGAAACGCGTTTCTATGGCCAAAAAAACTCAGAGTTCCGAGAATGAAATCGGCATATATTAAAAGGTTACAGTAGAGGTTAGACGAATTCTCTGCGGTCCATCCCCATGCATTTTCTTGTTAATCCTGGCACGTAGGGCCATAATATTGCAAATGGTGTATTTGTTCCCGAAATAGTATGCTTATAGTTATTGTCGATTAGAAGGTCAATAACTTTCTCGGTCAGTCTGGGCAAATTAGCATTTTGGACCTTCCGGCTCATATAAATGAGGAGGTTACTGTAATTGGTATTTGGTGGATGCTACCCCTTCTCGAGGGTCAAAATTAGTACACTCAAGATAGCCACAGAAATCAATGAATTCTAAACAAAAACCGCTGCCTAAGGAATCACTACTTCCACATCCAGATTCTTCATCCAAGTCACTTTAAAGGAAACATGTTGACTATATTTGCGCTCTAGTATGTGGAAATTATTGGTCATAGAATTTTAATAATATTTGGGACAGATGTCATAGAAAAGTTTGAGGAGTTGGTTTCTACCATATACGTTAAAAATGGAGTTTCTAGTTTACCCTACTTATTTTCCACTATTCACAACCTGCCACCTCCCACCCCTTCAATGGAGTCATCTCAATCAGATTGTGGCTATGTAAATGAGGTTTACCTCGTTGTTAAAATATTGCCCAAGTGTTCAAGTGTGGGCCACCCTACGAGCGACGTGGTTAGCGTCACTGGTGTAACCTGGCTAGCACAGTAAAGATACGGAGAGCAAAAGGGCGTCGAGTTCAAGGCTTGGGCGCCATTGATTACTGAGTGTAATCAAGGAAAATTGAAGATAAAGATAAACCAAAGACAAAAGTTACATATGTACAATAGAACTATATTACAAAATATTATATTACAAAAACAATGAGCTATCACAGCATCAGCGATACTGTATAGCGAAATATCACCAAGATATGTACAAGGTAAACTATATTACAAGATAAATTATATTACATATTGCTCAACAGCAAGATAAACTTGAGGTGTTTACGAGATAAAAAAAACTATATTACAAAAGATACATCTCGTAACTTTACCTCAATACTAAAACTCATATATTACAAAAGACATGAACGTTTACGAGATTTAAACCGAACTATAATACAAGGTATCTCGCAAACGATCCGACAAACAAGCTATTTACAGCACGAGATATTTACGAGATTTAAACCGAACTATAATACAAAGGTATCTCGCAAATAATCCAACAAACAAAATATATTACAGCATTAGACATATTAAAATATTTTACAAAGATAAGATAATAAAACTTAGCTAATAAAAGATATGCTATTTCACTCGAACCTGATATTTATTTGAGCCTACCAGTATATAGCCTCCCCGCTACGTAATGCCAAATACTCAAAAACGGGACACCCCAAGTTATATAACCATAACAAAATAATACTAGAACTCATCTCTAGCAAATAAAATACGGGACACCCCAAGTTATATAACCACAAAAGATAATACACATTTCACCGCGCCCCGAACATCCGAATTCCTTTAAATAAATAATCCACATAAGTGATGCGACTTGACGAGTCAAATCTAGGAAATATCAGATCACACGACGCGTATTATGTGCAAATAACTGACGTGTCTAACCATTGAGACACATCTAAAACAAAAGTACTTTGACACAGCGAATTTGCGATACTGGCAAAATTCAAACAATATCACGTTATCAAGCAACTACGATTACGTTAAACGTTGAATACAAGAAATCGATACTACGAAGAAATATTTGTTACAGCGAATTTAAGATATAAATAACTACGATGAAATATTTGTAACAACGGATTTAAGATATGAGTGACTACGAATTAATGTGTAGCACTAGATATGCGAAAATAATCCCTTTTACAGGTAATAATCAAAGGTACTTATCTTTTATTAAAATATCCTGATGAGAGAAATTCCTAAGCATGCCCCTGTCCTCCGATGATAATAGATTATAACCGTTGGGTAGTTAAATGGTTCATGATCTCCATTTTGCTCTAGCGGGATGTCACATGTCGTACCATTCCACTTTGAAGGTTATGAAATCGTAGAGGCGTGCTATGCTCGAATAACATAAATAATTTCTTCGCCCAGGTTTTCGTATGCTTGATAGAAAATCTTAAATAGATGTTGTGTCGAAAATTTCATAATAAAGGTAAACATAGTATTCTTATCCCAAAAAGTTCTCAAGAAAACGTATATAAAAACGTAGTATCAACATAGAACGTAGATAATTTTTCTTAAAGCAAAGGTGTAACATTAAGATCACTTCGGCGTGGAAATGAAATTTGTAATTATATAGAAAATAAGAAAGAAGAAAGAACCTAAAACAATATGTTTAAATGTTAGATGGTATTTAACAATATATAATTATTTAACTATTACCTTATACGTCTATAAGGTTCCTCTCTACCAATATCCCCGTTAGGGTCTTACAAAATCTCTATTACGTCCACCTCGAAGGACGGCTCGAGTGAAAAAGAGCGAATTTAGTCTAACGCGTTGTATTGTGACATATGTTTCGGACTGACAGTAACGTGTCTCCGCCCCAAAAAGTAGTTCTCTTTATTTTGGTGAAATATTAATTAGCCAAATGATCTATAATGTTACTGATAGTTCTATGTTTCATGTGACTTTCCGACCTTATTATAAATACTTGACTCAACTTCATTTTTCAGTCAGTTTGATCCATTTATTTAATTTAATTTGGATATTATCGAGCGTGCGCTGTTTATAAGCTACTATCAACCTCCTATCTGTCCGGAAATGTTCGTTATAGTACCAGAGCATAGGAGAATAAAATGTTTGATTATTAAAATTTTTCTAATAATTCTTAGAAAATGTAACGAAGGATGCTATTGCGCATTCCGCACGTTACAAGATGTCACTACAATACATACGTGTACTAACTTTCAAGTGAATATCTCAATTTGATGTTATCAATCCCATTAATAATGAAGCAGAGGTGGTGGAGTTCGAAAAATATTAGAAAGAAATCTGAGGCCTTGGTTTCTAGTATATACACCGAATCCTAAATTTTTGTACTCTTACCAGCTTGATTTACTTATTTTCCCCTAGTTATTCCTATTAACCCCAACCCTTCTACGGAATCATCCCAAAATATAATCTAGTTCCAGATGTCGTTATAATACATACGTCTACCAAATTACAAGTGAATATCTCAATTTTATTTTATCAACCCCTTTAATAATGTAGTAAGGGTAGTGGAAGGGTTGAAAAAATATTATTAAAAAATCTGAGACCTTGGCTTCTAGAAGATACACCGAATTTCAAGTTGCAGTACTCTTACCAGCTTGCTTAACTTATTTTTCCCTATTTACCTCTACTTACCCCCACTCCGCAATCATGTCAAAATATGATCTGGTTTCAGATATAGTTATAGTACATAAATGTACCAAATTTCAAGTGAAAATTTAAATTTAATTTTATCAACTCTTTTAATAAGGGAGTGGGGGTGGCGGAGGGATGGAAAATACTAATAAAAAAACCTGAGACCTTCGCTTCTAGTATATACACCAAATTTCTGTACTTTTACCAGCTTGCTTTACTTATTTTCCCTTATATACCCCTATTTAACCCCCAACCTTTCAACGGAATCATCCCAAAATATAATCTAGTTCCAGATGTTATAATACATATGCGTACTAAATTTCATGTGAGTATCTCAATTTTATTTTGTCAACCCCTTGAATAATGGAGTAGGGGTGGTGGGGGGCTGAAATATATTATTAAAAACTCTGAGGCCTTGGCTTCTAGTACATACACCGAATTTTAAGTTTCTGTACTCATACCAGCTTGCTTTACTTATTTCTCCATATTTACCCCTAAATAACCCCCAACCCTTCAACGGAATCATCTCAAAGTATAATCTAGTTCCAGATGTCGTTATAATTCATACGTGTACCAAATTTCAAATGAATATCTCAATTTTATTTTATCAACCCTTTTAATAATGAAGTAGGGGTGGTGGGGGTTGAAAAATATTATGAATAATCTGAGACCTTGGCTTCTAGTACATACACCGAATTTCAAGTTTCTGTAGTCTTACCAGCTTGCTTTACTTATTTTCCCCTATTTACCCTTATTTAACCCCCAACCCTTCAACGGAATCATTTCAAAATATAATCCAGTTCCAGATGTCGTTATAATACATACGTGTACCAAATTTCAAATGAATATCTCAATTTTATTTTATCAGCCATTTTCATATTGGAGTAGGGGTGGTGGGGGTTGAAAAATATTATTAAAAAATCTGACGCTTTGGCTTCTAGCACATACACCGAATTTCAAGTTTCTCTACTCTTACCAACTTGTTTTACTTATATTCCCCTATTTACCCCAAATGAACCTCCAACCCTTTAACGGAATCATCTCAAAATATAATCTATTTCCAGACGTCGTTATAATACATACGTGTACGAAATTTCAAATGAATATCGCAACTTTATTTTATCAACCCCATTAATGGGGTAGGGGTGGTGGTGGGAGGTTGAAAAATATTACAAAAAAGTCTGAGGCTTTAACTTCTAGTACACACACTGAATTTCATGTTTCTGTACTCTTAAAAGCTTGCTTTACTTATTTTCCTCTATTTACCCCTATTTAACCCCCAACCCTTCACCGGATATCCTCAAAAAACAATCTAGTTCCAGATCTCGTTATAATATATACGTGTACAAAATTTTAAGTCAATATCTTAAACCGTTCCGGAGAAAACGTGCGGACAAAAAAAGTTACAGACAGACAGATTTTTTTTTCGCTCAAATTTAAAATCTCGATGTTTCATGACATTCTAAACCTATTTCACGAATAAAAATTTTTGAAAATTTTTTTGCGATTACTATACTTCCAATCCACTACGTGGATGTGGAAGTAAAATGTTCTATGAAGCTTTTTCGATAAATCAATATTTTTCGAGTTCTTCGCAATTGAAAATGTTGATTTGTCATCTAAGAAATGCATATTTTAGAGCGGTGTTTCACGAATAACTCTAAAACCTTACGCTTTATCAAAAATATCATCAGCAGCAAAAATGAAGCTAATAACAAATAACAAATCAATTGTTTTTTTTTTTTAATTTCTGTAGAGTCAATACGAACCGAGTTGTAGCTCGTTGAAGGTGACTGACTGTTTGTTTGCCGAAAACTGAATTCGAATTTTGCAACATTAAATAACGGAAAAAAGGCGAATTTTGAGAAAAACTTGTTAGATCTTTTTTATAGTACTTGAAAAGGCCTTTAAAATGAGCTTTATTTAGGTATTAATAATACAAGGTGTAATTAGTTTCATGTCATTAAAAAAACTGGTGGTAGGAAACGACAACGCAAACGAAAAAACCTTATATAACATGGGGTCTAGAGCTAATAGTTTTGGAGAAAAAAAATAAACAAAAATTTTCAAAATCCTTAATAACATAGTTTGACAACTGCTGGCATATTGGGGTAGGTTTAATTGCCTCGCCTCTTGGCGCACGTGATACTAGGACATTCGTGCAAATAAGTCCGCTGACAAAGCAGTTAAAAGCGACCGACAGAGGACACCGCCATGTTTTTTGCTTCTTCGCGGCCAAATTATCTTATTAGGCGTGCTATACTCTCCCTTGTAATATTCTCAAGTAACAATTTCAGTTTGTGTCCGTACTTGGTGAACAACGTATACATACGACGCGATTTACCCGTTCCTTGGTTTTGTCTGTTGCTTTTGTTCTTTTTGAATTTTGTGCCACTTATGTTAAGATTAATTTATTGACTTATCGTTCAAGTCATTAGTACTTGACCTTCAAAATCTTGGGTAGCCATGGGGGGATTTTGGGATTTTTGTGATTTTTATGGATTTGTGTTTGGAACACCTCAAAGAACGCCTGTGCAAAAATTCAGATTTTTGCTAATTTCGTCCAGGTTTCCTCAGTTTTTTATCCAATTTCCGTGGGCTATTAGGCATTTAGACTATTTAGCAATTTTGCTCTTCCCGGACCATATTTTAAGCAACATTTTTAATAAATGACATGAACATTTCACAGCGATGATTCTTTAAATATAAAGCGTGCTTCTAATAAAATTACATTTTACCATATCTATTTGCAGGAGAGGGAAAAAATGGGTTCTTAAATCCCTACCCACTATTAATGCGAAGTTTGACGTTCTTTCTTTCAGACTGAATTTTGTGTGGGTTTCGTAGTCAGTTCTTGACAAAGTGATTTGGAATGCGATTTCTGTAGTGGCCAGCGTTCAGATATATTGGTCTGGTAGATTTGCCGTGTCTGTTCAAACACTGATTGGCGCGGGTTGAAGTACGGTTGTCAATCCCTCATCTATTTAAATTAAAATGTTTCCGAACATTCAATCGAATTAAAATTACAGAAACAGTTGCAAACATGACATTACGCAAAATCAATTTAACACACCGTGATAATTAATTCAAATTCAAACTGGAAATGTTTATTTTAAAAGTAAATTTGTCGCCTACGTGAAATAGTATAATTTACCCAAAAAACGATACGATACGAGTGTTTAATTATGGGTTGTAAAATTTCAACAATCTATCGAAGATCCATCCGAGATAGCGAAGAAATAGAAAACATAATTTAATCAAATGTCTGGTAGATTAATTGAAATGACAAATCGTATTTCCCTTAATTTATCATATCTTCTTATTCACAATTTTTTGACAGATATTTTGTGACCATTGGTGCATAGCGCGTCCGACAACCTCAAGGCATCTGTCTGTTTTCAAAAAAATAAACATTATAATTTTTTTAACAGGTTTAGAATATATTAGTACAGGAAATTAAGACAAAATGTTGTAAAAACCTCGCAAAAATTAATAAAAGAATCATCTCTTGGATTTAAGTAGTTAATAACCTGTGGAATGAAATGATGCATTCTTTGCACTTCCAAGTTCCGGAAAAATTCAAAAAAATTTGGAGTAACTTTTTGATTTTCAGTTTTTTTGCTCTAACGGCTAAAATAATGAAAATACAGAAAAAAGTTTGTAGCTCGTCTCTTTCTCTACAAAATAGGTCTTTACCAATTTTTGTCTTACTTAAGCCGTTTAGGAGATAAATTCAGTTTTCCATGTATAGTTTTGAGCCGCTCCGAAATGCGCGGAAAATGGGAATTCTCTGGGAATTTCGTACGACCGGACATATCGATCGATAATTATCACTATTCAGAGCCGCTAAAAAAAATGAAAGCAACGTAAAATGTAGAGAAAAGTCTCAGCTTTAATGTGGAACTAATCACAAAATTCATAGAAATTTTTGTCATAGAGAAAAAGTGTTAGAAGATGGCTTAGTAAACTTTATACAATTGATTTATTCACATCTTTGAATTTTATGCATCCTGCCTATTTCTCCCGTAACAATGGGTGCTTTTTCACTGCATGAATTCGATTCCACATACTTTAATCTATATTTCGTGAAACTTTCATTGAAGAATGTTAAGAAACAAATAAGTTGTATATGTTTTACTGTATAATTGTGCATTTTCTGAACGTGTATGATGTAGACCAATTCAAAAAGTACTGCGAGCATTTAAAAAACTCTAAAGTCATTCCAAAGAATATGTTTTATTGTACTTATAATCCAAAAATTAAAACTGTGCTTATTATTACTTAAGATATAGCGAATTGAACTCCAAAATTTGGAGGTGATTGATCGATGTTTTTCCAACAAAAGTAATTGCAATAAAATGTTAATTGGATTAAAATATCATTATATAAGAATATATAAGCAAAATGAATTATCATTCTAACGACTCCCGGCAAATATATGAATAAATTTGTGGATCGACTGTACAAAGTTCACTAAGGCATCTTCTGACACTTTCTCGATAAATTTTTGTACAAATTTTGTGATTAGTTCCACATTAAAGCTGAGACTTTTCTCTACATTTTATGTTATTTTCATTTTTTTAGCGGCTCTGAATAGTAATAATTATCGATCGATATGCCCGGTGGTACGAAACTCCCAGAGAATTCTCATTTTTCGCGCATTTCGAAGCGGTTTAAAACTATAAGTGGAAAACTCGATTTATCTTCTAAACGGCTTAAGTACGACAAAAATTTGTAAATACCTTTTTTGTAGAGAAAAAGACGAGCTATAACTTTTGTTGGGAACTTCTTTCTTTATTTTCATTATTTTGGCCGCTAAAGCAAAAAATACCGAAAATCAAAAAGTATTTCAAAATTTTTTTGAATTTTCCCGGAACTTGGAGGTGCAAAGAATGTATCATCTCATTCTCCAGGTTATTACCTACTTAAATCCCAGAGATGATCCTTTTATTAATTTTTGTTACCCTAAATTGTTAATTTGCCTGTACTATATTTATATTATAAAACGTGGACATTTTAAATTTGAGCAAAATTTTTTTTTTTCATCTCTTCTCAAAAAAATTTAAAAAAAATTCTTTTAGACGTTTAGAATGTCATGAAACGCGGACATTTTAAATTTGAAAAAAAGAATTTTTTTTCATTGTCTATTCCCTTTAGACGGTCCCCCACCCTGTATATTTTCCAGTGGAATTCTCTTCCACTACGTGGGTGTGGAAGTAAAAGGAGAAAGATATATTAAACTAAGTCTAGAATTCTGAGATAAGATATACATTAAAATTCTAAATTTTGGTAAAGGAAACATTTATCTTTCTGGTTAATTATCTGACGGGAATTTATTTCTGGGAATATTTTTCTGCGTTCAAAATGTTAAAGTTGAGTTTAACAATTATGTTGTCATCATAGGGCGATAATTAAAACTCGTCAATCTAATTATCTCCTGTTGATGCCAACGTAGTTGACGAAATGCGCGAGTGTTTTGGCGTTTGTGGACACTACTTCAGAGGTATCGTTATCCCGAAGGTTTCAACCCCTTCCAGCATTGTATTTCATACAATTTCCCATCTACAACCTATCGCCTGAGGATGTAAAGCAAATATTTGTTCACGAAACCGACAGCAAGCGACAGAATTTTTGTGAGAAAAAAATTTTTTGTTTCTTTTATCATCAAGTTCTACTCATATGGGATAAACCCTGGCTGGGATTGACCTACTTTCGTTGTGCCTTTGTTTCAAATCGGGACACACCTAATCTTTTACATGACGTGAACCAAGTATTTTTTAAAGCTTGCAAAGTCTTTGATAAAATGATGAGTTTTGTAATGTTGATTTATCGTGCATATATTTATTTTCATTAGCACAAAAAACACATTATCCTGCTATTGTATCCCGCGGCTATTTTTCTTATTACATGTAAATTTGCTTTGTGTTTATAAATGTCTTGAAACTGTATTAAAAATTCCCCCTGAAAATTGCCTGGGGTTCAAATCTCGAACTCAATGGTAAATGTTCCGATGAGAAATACTTTTCCACTAGAAATTTCCCATGAAAAGAACAGTTTGATATTTTCGAGCACTTTAGGAATGCAACTCCCATTGGAACTTAATTAAACGCATTTGTTTACTAATATATTTCAATTTTCTATCAGTGTTATCAAATATCTGGTCCTACATGTTCCTAAGCAACGGAAAACCTTTCAATTTTGAAATTAATATATTAGGCCAGTCATTTGGGATCAAAAGAAGAGCTTACCTGGAAATAACTCGGGAAGTTTTGAAATTTGGCAGGTTTGTAGGTTTGGGTGTGTAGAACTAAAATTCACAAAATGCACAATTCTAGACTTGCCGCCGGCGCCGCCATCTTGCCAAGATTGCCGCCAAAAACAGCTTTTCGCAATTCTCTCCAAAACTATGCGTTTTTAGAAAAAATATGTAAAGAGCAAAACTAAAGAGGAGGAAATTTCATACAAAAAATGTGCTCATCATATTTTCGCTAAAGTTAACGGTTTAGGCTCAAGAGCTTCTCCAAGTGATTTATGCACTGAATTCCGTAGACAAGATGATGTCAGGGCACGCCTACCCTCGGTCAGTTAGAGGTCATCTTTTAGTCCATCGAGCTCTGGGACAGATTATTATGCAGACTGCGGAATTTACAGAAGAAGAACGCCTGGTCATGGAAAACGTTCTTTCTAATTTGGACAGTTCCACGATTTACTTCAAACAATCACTGGAAAATTTGGAGAGGCACTTGCAAAAAGTTTCTGGACACATGTCAACAGCAAAAAAAATTCCAGGTCAATTCCGAATGCTTTCACTAACAATGACAATATCTTAGATAATCCTGAATATATCGCTAACTCTTTTGCTGACTTTTTTAGTTCAGCGTACATCCCCTCAAGTCGCAATATAGATTTCTCTGCGGACACTAGCAATAATATTAATATAACAATCCCCGAGATAACTGAAATGGATGTCATCAATGACTTCAAAAAAATCAAACCAAAATTTACGGCCGGACCCGATGGCTTACCAGCTTTCTTCTTAAAAGACTGCTCAGGTATATTAGCTGCGCCGCTAGCACATATCTTTAACCTGTGCTTACAAACTTGTGCATATCCTGATAAATGGAAAACCTCCAAAATTTGTCCAATCCACAAAAAAGATAGCAAATCAGATATACAAAATTATCGTCCTATTACAATCATAAATAATTTTAGCAAGGTTCTTGAAATCGTCCTGCATGCCACACTTTATCCCCAGGTTCACCACAGTATATGTAACAACCAGCATGGCTTTGTCTCCCAACGATCAACAACAACAAATCTGCTTTGCATAACACAATATTTAGCTGAAGTTATGGACAAAGGCGGACAAGTGGATGTCATCTATATGGACTTTTCCAAGGCTTTTGACAGACTGGACCACGGTGTTTTGCTAACAAAATTAGTTTCCTTTGGACTTAACCCTAAGTTAATACTTTTTTTGAATCATATCTTCTTAATAGAAGCCAGTTCGTGCAATACCAGGGTCACAGGTCTATAGAGTTTATGTCTCAATCAGGAGTCCCACAAGGGTCGGTATTAGGCCCATTATTGTTTATTATTTTCATTAATGATATCGTCATCGATCTTAGCTGTACATCCCTCTTATATGCTGACGACCTGAAGATATACTGTAAGATCAGCAACGAATCAGACTGCACTATGCTGCAGACGGATTTAAACAAAATTCACGAGTGGTGTAACAAATTCAGATTGTCTCTGAACATAAGTAAATGCAATGTAGTCTCATTTACAAGGAAACTAAATAAAATACAATATGAATACCCTATTAATGGGGCTAATCTGACCCGTCGTGATAGTTTTAAAGATTTAGGAGTAACATTTGACTCACATCTTTCCTTTAGGGAACACATAAGTAACATAGTTACATCATCTTACAGAATGTTAGGTTTTCTCATACGGAATGCTCGCGACTTTCAAAATACAATTACCATAAAAACCTTATATAACACCTTGGTTCGACCTAGATTAGAATACGCGAGCGTCATATGGAATCCCCATTACGATATACATATTAACAATATTGAAGGCATTCAAAGACGTTTCCTAAAATTTCTGGCATTTACAATTGATCATCAATATCCCCCCATAGGATATGACCACTCATTACTGCTGAATCGTTTTACATACAGTTCTATGAAGCAGCGAAGAGAAATGCAAAGCGTAATATTTTTATACAAACTTCTAAACAACATGATCGACTGTCCACAATTACTTGAACAAATCAGCTTTAGAGCACCTACCAGGCCAACCAGATATACATCATTATTTTACTTCCCTAATGCTCACACAAATGTTTTAACTTTTTCCCCTCTATATTCTATCTGCCGTAACTACGAAGTTATTGAAAATAATATCGACATTTTTAACACCAGATTAAGTCAAATTAAGTCAAGTTTCTCTTAGTTCTCTGTTTTTCTTTTGTTTTTTTTTCTCTTCCTATTTACTTGTTTTTAATATTTTTAATATATATACTAGAAACGCTGCGCGTTTCTAGGTCCTCCGGACGGGTGACAGCTAAAGCTGTCAATGCGAGTGCTCCGCACTCGTTTAGGTGAAGCTTGAATCAATGTAGAAAGCTTGATTTTTAGTTTCGATTTCAGATTCGTCATCAGCGACCTGAGAAACATGTAGGTACCGATTTTCAGTCGAATCGGTCCATAAATGATACATCTTGTCCGCCATATTGGCGCCGCCATACTGTATTTTGTAAATCTGATGTCATATTCGTTATCGGCTACACTAATAACCTCTACATACCAAGTTTCATTTGAATCGGATGGTAAATAAGAAAGTTATAGTAAACAATGGATATTAGGTTATGGGGACGCCACCATTTTGAATTTTTGAGTTACGATAACATATTCGTGATCTGTGATCTCGATAACACATACACACTTATTTTCAGACGAATGGCACCGTAGATGGCAAAATGTGTCCTGCAACTCTGCAGCCATTTTGAATTTTTCAATTTCGATTTCAGATTCGTAATCAGCGACCTCGAAAACTCCCACATACCGATTTTAAGCGGTGTGACGCCATAATCGACAAACATCGTCCGCCATTTTGAATTTTGTGATTCTGACATCATAGTTCTGATCAACGTCGTCGATTTTCCCCGAGTACCGAGTTTTAGCCCAATCGGACGACAAATAAGGAAATTTAATTTAAATTGTTCACACACCGTGTATACATGATGAAATAATTGACTTTTCTCAAACGTTGGTAATATAACCTATAAAATTAAACTGACTGATTTGTAATGTCAAATATTTAAAAACCGATAAAAATAAACTCCCTAAAAAGTTGCAAATGTCACATTTTTCTTAAACGTTGGCAATTTAACCTATAAAATTAAATTGACTGACTTGCAATGTAAAATATTTAAAAATCAATAAAAGTAAACTCCCTAAAAAAGTGCAAATGTCACATTTTTCTTAAACGTTGATAACATAACCTATAAAATTATATTGACTGACTTGTAATGTCAAATATTTAAAAACCAATAAAAATAAACTCCCTAAGAAAGTATAAATGTCACATCAAAATAAAATAACCTAAACATCAAATATAAAACAACTAACTTAAATTGATTATGTATTATCTTCCATTACAAATACCTGAAAGACGTCTACTAAAATAACTAAGGGAGTGGCTACGTGGACGCCGCGGCGGACATCTATCATTTCTTAGCTGTCCGCCGTGGCAATTGGTTTGGATAGATACTATTTATTCTGTGCTATAGCGGTGTTCTCGACGTGGATGTTAGTGCGGTTGAGCGGATCGCGACCGGTTCGGCCCAATAAAATTACGTAAAGTAGACAAAACTCCTGCCGCCTGTGGCAGCTTAAAATCGTCATTAAAATTTTACATATTTAAAACTTAAATTTAAGAGCACTGAAAGTAAGAAAACACTGAAAAATTTGGATAAAAACGCTGAATTAATTTTGGTTGCTGAGACTGGAGTAAACTGAATGGGAAGGCCCGTTCGAGGCAATGGACTAATACACCAATTTCCATTGACTACGTTTTCAGATAGTGTTTGATAAAAGAGACTTACGAATTTTTTTTCGATTTTTTTTTCTTTACCGTTTAGCCGGAAAAAAATAATAAAGCTGAAAAACTTTCCCCTCTGACGTCAATTTGCCCGTGACGTCACGATATGAAGCCGGCAACAGTGCATTGTCCTGATGCCGAAATTTGTATTTTAGTTTAATTTTTCAGTAGTTCAATCAGAGATTTATAATAAGTCTCTCAGAGTTCTGTCAGTATTAAGGAGGTTATGAGTCAGTAATATTTTTCGATTTTTTTCGTGTTAAAATACACTAACTTTGGGTCTGTATTAATTGAATTCAAATTTCAAAATATGGAAACAAAATCATGTTTTGTGCCATGTGCCATTGTTTTACGCAAAAATTGGAAAGACAAATAAATATTAAAATGTAAGGTTATATTAAAGTAGTTCAAATAGTTCAATGTCACAGAATCTATTGCGATGTTGTCAATTCTTGTAATTGATAAAAATTTAATAATTTAAAACCCAATTATTTGCCTTATTTGTAAATTATTTTGATATCAATAGAAAGTAAATGCATAAAAACTTCATAGAGATTATGTTTATTATGGGATAATTGTAATTAAACGGCAATTTAATGCAGGTAGAATTACCGGGGATAATGACGTCACGACCACCAATTTATTTAATTTTTATCTAATCCAGGTATTAAAAAATTGGGGTAATAATTATTTTGGTATTATTTTGACCTTACCAATGGGTTCATATAATTAAAATATTTAAAAAATCTTAAGTGTATTAGTCCATTGTGCCCCAACAGTCTATTCGCCGTTGGGAAGTTGTGATTAGTAGAAAGGAAAATTGAGTTTTAAAAGTAGTTTGAATTTTTCATAAAGTTTCTTGGCCAAAAGGGAATTTTACAATAAAAGGACAAAATAAAAATTTACAAAAATACAAACAGGTGACAAACAATAAGAAAGAGAAAGAGGATAGGTACAGAATAAAATATGGTGGTGAATAGTATGTGATAGAAAGAAGTTTTGGTTAGATGACGTGCATCGCTGGCCTATGCGTAACGTTATCGCGTTGTGGAGCGACAGGGCCCGGGTTCAACTTTTTTTTTAAATATTTTGTAACGATTAATATCCTTTTTCACAAATTCTGGTTGGATTTGACGACAGAAAAGTTCTTTCATTTCCATATAATAATTTATCTCTTTAATGTGATGGTAGTTGGGTTAGTTAGGTTGATTTTTATTTTGCTAAATAATTGTCAATAAATTATCAGCGCCGCAGGCAGCATTAGCGTCGCAGACAAAAACGGGGGGTGTAGGGGGTGTCCCCCCGACTTCTTTTTCAGAGAATTGCATAAAATATTAAAATTACTCTGTGCGGCGGTTCAATAAGTCGTGCAAAAGCGAATGCGCATGCGCGGCGGACAGCTAAGGAATTATATATGTCCGCCGCGGCGTCCACGTAGCAACTCCCAATAACTAAATAACACATCTAAAATTATGTTTAGAAATATACCGTCGCATCTTCATATGACGATTTTTCCGAATTATTATCACGATTATCAAAACAATACATACAAAGTCAATTATTGTTTTCGAATTTTGTATATAATTTTCATTTTAAACTGGTCATATTAAGTATGTCTCAACTGAAATCAGTTTGATCAAAGTTTAGATATTAATATTTTTTGAAGTTGCTTTTAATGAATCTTTATCGTTACAACTCACCTTTGATACATATTATTTCGTGTTTCATAAAGTATATTATGTTATGAGAAAACTTCCTGGGAGGACTTTCTCCTTATTTTAATTGATATTTACTTTTCTTCACCTTTTCTCAAATTTCACGTCTGTCCTCTCCAAAACCAAAAATATCCTATTGCCCCGATTCTCTCTTAACTTTTTTCTAAAATTTGTATTTGAAATGTCTAAACCTGACACTTTGGCTGCGTTCATCCGAGCAGATCGCTACCTGAGCGCTCCTTCACTGATCGGTGATCGCTCTGCAACCGGATGAACGGCTCAGTGCTGTCCGCTGTTGTTTGTCGAATTTGTCATGGTGTGATTGTTTTGAATTTGAATTGTAAATTGTAATAATTTGTAATCATAATTTTATATTAAGAGACTAATAAGAGTTTTATAATTATATTAAATTACGGTTTTTCGTTGTATCCTTCCTTAGCTTTGCTCGTCTGTTGAAATGGAAATCAGAAATAGAAATTTAGTGCTATTTCTTGCGGGTGATATAGGTTTAGATATGAATATTGTGCAAAACATAGCAGAAGGATTCATAAATCCGTTGCCATTAAATGAATTAGAACTGCAAGAACGACATAGAACTCTCCGAAATAGACACTTTTATGAGGTTACAATACCGAAAATAGTCGAAAATGTAAATCTCGATCTCCTGCAACATTATAATGTACATTTTCGTGTTCATATGTCACGTCAAACTCTGCGTTCTACATTTTTCTTCTAATATATCAAATTTTCCGTTTCCAATCACTGATCAGTGGATCACTGAGCACAATTTTTGTTTGCTACAAAAAATGGCGTCCGATCCAAGAGCGCTCAGTGCAAGAAGTGCCGTTCAGCCGAATGATCCGCGATCGCCAGGTAGCGATCTGCTCGGGTGAACGCAGCCTTTGAAATTAACGACATAATTAAATAATGTCAATACTACATATAACCTATAAGACCAATCTGACTGACATGTAATCATTTTTCTTAAACGTTGGTAATATAACCTACAAAATTAAACTGAATGACTTGCAATATCAAATAATTAGAAACCTATAAAAATAAATTCCCTAAAAAAGTGTAAATAAATGTCACATTAAAATAAAATGACAAACTTCAAATATAAAATAACTGACCGAAATTGATTATGTATTATATTTAATTGCGAACACCGTCTACTAAAATAACTAAACAACACATCTAAAATTATGTTTAGAAATATACCGTCGGATCTTCAGAGTATGATTTAGGTACATTTTTCCGAATTGTCCGAAAGAAATAAACAAACCCATAATTGCATTGCTCGCGATTATTAAAACAATACCCGCATACTCAATGATTGTTTTCGATGCAGATTTGCGAACAACGACATCACGTAACGTGTAATTCTATACAGACATGGGGAAACCGTAAGAAATATCTAATGAATTTTGTATATAATTTTCATTTGGAACTGGTTATATTGAGTATAATTGATCCATTTTGTTTCGTGTTTCATAAAGTATATTATGTCCTACCTGAGAAAACTTCCCGGGGCTTTCTCCTTCTTATCTTAATTGATATTTACTTTTCTTCACCTTTTCTCAAATTTCTGTCTTGTCCAAAACCAAAAATATTCTATTGCCCCGATTCTCTTTCACTTTTTTCTTTAATTTATATTTAAAACGTCTAAACCTGACACCTTCAAAGTAATGACGCAAAGTGTAAATGAGTTAAACTTTTCAAATATAAAATAACTAATTAATATGGTTTATGTATTATCTTTACGAATTTTGCGATTCTGACGTCATATTTGCGATCGTCGATTTTCCCCGAGTACCGAATTTCAACCCAATCAGACGACAAAGAAGGAATTTCAATTGTTCACACACCGTGTAAGGATGAAATTATTTATTTTTCTTAAACGTTGGTAATGAATTAAATGTCAACACTACATATAACCTATAAGACTAAACTGACTGATTTGTAACGTCAAATATTTAAAAACCTATAGAAATAAACTCCCCAACAGAACTGACAGTCTGAATGTCACATTAAAATAAAATGACAGAATTAAATAATGTCAACACTACACGTAACCTATAAGACTAAACTGAGTGACTTGTAATGTCAAATATTTAATAACCTATGAAATTACTCTCTTTGACTTGTCTGTCGCAAAGTGTAAACAACACGTTAAAATGAGTTAAACTTTTCAAATATAAAGTAACTAACTAAAATGGATTATATATTATCTTTAATTACATACGCCTCGTGATTAAAGCAATACACGCGAACTCGATAATTGTTTTCGATGCAGATTTACGAATACGTATCAATATATATCCGTTTTCGGCGTGAATAAGGAATTTACGTAAATCAATTTCCGAAAAATTGTTCGCACACCCCGTAAACCACGAAATTAATTTTTCAAATCATTCAAATTCATCTGTGACGTCATCACTGCCGCGACTGGAAATAGACCTCAACTTTGACCGCTCGAGGCTCGCTTATTTTTGGAGTTGGACGAAAACAAAGAGAACGACTTTTAGATCGTTCAATTCTGTACGATTTCGATAGGGTCGTAGTATTTCGTCCTAGGAGCCCCCGTTTAGGAGTTATGAAGGTTTAAAGGAAAAAATGTCCAATTTTTCGCCTTTTTTCTCCTCGCACCGCCGCACATTTCGGCCGATATCTCCGAAACGAAGAACCGCACGAAAATGCCGATGGAACCGGAGGATTCCTCAAGAAACGAACTTGTCCTTTGGGAATTTTTATTTTTGAGCTAACTCCAACCGTTTCAGAGATATTGGCGAAAAACCGCAAAAATAAAAAGCGCGTTTCAAGGCCGAGAAAAGTGCGAAAACTTGCAATCTAGAAACGCTCATATCTTCCGAAATACGCCTTCGCAGGCACCGTACGGCGTCGCGACGCAAAGAACGAAAGTTCTAGTTGATTGGCATCGTAAATCGCGCGGCGCAAATCGAAAATCCGGCCCGATAGGAGCGAACAAAAAATGACTTTTTTTTGACTTTTCGCCAAATTTCACGGTACTCTCCTACATTCTATCCCCTCAATCGGTTTTTCGGAAAAAAGAGATAGACGAATTTAATGGGTTAATTAAGAATAAACCCGACTAATTATCTTAACGAAATATGGCCTACGACAGAGAGAATTTAATTACGATCCGACCCGTACCGTCCCGGACTGGCGAAACGCGGCGTTTCTTCACATCTCAGTTCCCCCAGATCGCGTTGTGCGAGGCGTTTTCGGGCTACCCCTGACGCCGTAAGATTTTAATATATATGGACTAGAAACGCTTCGCGTTTCTAGGTCCTCCGGACGGGTGACAGCTGCAGCTGTCAATGCGAGTGCTCCGCACTCGATTAGGTAACGCTTGAATCATTGTAGAAAGCTTGAATCAATGTAGAAAGCTTGGTTTTCAGTTTCGATTTCAGATTCGTCATCAGCGACCTGAAAAACATATAGGTACCGATTTTCAGTCGAATCGGTTCATAAATCATACACCTTGTCCTCCATTTAGGGCCGCCATATTGAATTTTGTAAATTTGATGTCATATTCGTTATCGGCTACACTAATTACCTCTACATACCAAGTTTCATTTGAATCGGACGGTAAATAAGAAAGTTATAGTAAACAATGGATATTAGGCTATGGGGACGCCACCATTTTGAATTTTTGAGTTACGATAACATATTCGTGATCTGTGATCTCGATAACACATACACACTTATTTTCAGACGAAAGGCACCGTAAATGGCAAAATGTGTCCTGCAACTCTGCCGCCATTTTGAATTTTTCAATTTCGATTTCAGATTCGTAATCAGCGACCTCGAAAACTCCCACAAACTGATTTTAAGCGGTGTGACGCCATAATCGACAAACATCGTCCGCCATTTTGAATTTTGCGATTCTGACGTCATACTTCTGATCAACGTCGTCGATTTTCCCCGAGTACCGAGTTTTAGCCCAATTGGACGACAAATAAGGAAATTTAATTTAAATTGTTCATACACCGTGTATACATGATGAAATAATTGACTTTTCTCAAACGTTGGTAATATAACCTATAAAATTAAACTGACTGATTTGTAATGTCAAATATTTAAAAACCGATAAAAATAAACTCCCTAAAAAGTTGCAAATGTCACATTTTTCTTAAACGTTGGTAATTTAACCTATAAAATTAAATTGACTGACTTGCAATGTCAAATATTTAAAAACCTATAAAAGTAAACTACCTAAAGAAGTGTAAATGTCACATTTTTCTTAAACGTTGGTAATACAACCTACAAAATTAAACCGACTGACTTTTAATGTTAAATATTTAAAAACCTGTAAAAATAAACTACCTATCAGAACTTCTCGTGTTCTGTATTAGTTCTTCTATTTTTAGTTCTTCAAATTTCAGATTTTCAATTGCTCATTCTTCAGTTGTCAGCTTTTCGGTTTTTCAGTTTTTCAGTTTTTCAATTTTTTTTCCAATTTTCAGGTTTTCAGTGATTCAATTCTTCACTTTATTAGGTTTTGGTTTTTAGTTTTTCAAGTTTTAGTTTGGATGAAAATTTAAAGCAACAACTGTTATGTTAATGTTACGGCTTATTGAAATAAAAATAAAAATGTATTAAATAAAGTTTAATTAAAAGTAATGTGATACTGAACATTTGCAAATAATTATGATTATCAATATAATTAGACAATGAAATAAGTTTGATGGGGTATCGAATTAGATGGAATAAAATGTTGATGGACTTCGATTGTTGCAATTCCTCGTAGAATATGATGTTCTTGTTCTAAAAAGGACTGGTCTCTTCTACCTATGAAAAGAAATGAATTAATTAAAAACATTAATTAATATAAATTAATAAATGTTGATAGTTTTAAAGATCATTTGCGTTATTTATCGTTTAAAGGATTGACCGTTATTAGAAGAATATATTGAGAGATTATGAAATGATTTGTTTTACTCATAATATAAGGAAATTTAAAGTAGGTAGTGTAAAGGAAATTTGGATTAAACTATATCAAGTTATTAAGGCATCAAAATATATTCTGTAGAAGCATTACATTGATGTAATACATTATCAATTTTGTAGTCGGATTTTAGTTTTTAGACTACTTTTAAATTTAAATTGAACTTATTATATTATTAGAGTATTAAAAAAGTGGGCGTGTATGAATGATCTTTGTCACTATCAAATAGGTGGACCTGTTTCCATACCACCTCATGAGGTAGGGTCCTCGGCCCGTTTTTTTTAATGTGGTGTCCCAACGGAGGCCTATTTTTCCACAATTAACATATCCCACCCACTTATTTGAAAAATGTTCTAAACAGATTGAAATAAATAAATAGGATATGTCAATACATACTATTTCTCTCTTTTTCTCTCTCATTCATTCGTTTTATTCATCCTTCGCCACACATCAAGGTATTCACATCACAGAAAATAATTCTGTGAGAGCATCGCTAAAAGCGAGAGTCTGTTTCGGGGAAACAGTAGGTAATTTTTAAATTACCAATGATATATCAATGTATTCATCGTTCATTCATTTTATTTGTCCTTCCCCACACATCAAAGTATTCACATCACAGAAAGTAATTCTGTGAGAACATCGCTAAAGCGAGAGGGTGTTTCAGAGAAACATTAGGTAGATATTAATTTTTAAATGAAATTAAAAATTATGGAAAACGAATTGCCTATAAAAATTATTGGATGGAGAAAATGTAAATAAAATTGTACAGTAAGTCTTGCAATTATTTTGGATTTGGATGTATATAATAATTACTTGACAGATGAAATAAAAATTTCTTTGGTAAATCTCATACGTGAAAAAATCAAATACATATGTATATACACGTGCAGTACAACGATGTGTTATATAAACGTTTCATTATTTCTCTTTCGTTGTCATTATATTCTGTTGAGATTTCTTAGATTTTTTGAGAATCTAACGGCGACTTACTATCCTATGTAATGAAGAGTCGATATTTTCTGTAAATTCTGCATCGTGTTGTAGCGGGGTGGTTTCATTTTCATAAATTGGAAATGTTCCGTTGTGGACATTATCATTTCTATTATCTTCATTGTGGTTCTTTCCGAATATTTACAAATTTTTGGATATTTGTTGTTATCGGAGATTATTTTTGAGGTCTGGTTAAATTCTCGGGTAAGTTGTTGCTGCCATCATTCGATGCGGTTTGTTAAAATTTTCCAAAGTCCTGCTGACTTCGATTTCATCAAACTTGAGAGAGTAGAATTCTGTGTTGACAGTTCGTCGACGGTTATCTGCTTTGCTTCAGTTGGAGATGACGAAGAATATCGACTGTAATGGAAATTTAGTGGAACATTGTGTTCATTTTCATAATGTTGTAGAAAGACAATTCCAAGAGATTTTATTGAAATCTGTTCTTCTAAGTTGATTATTAAAATTTATTATGATTTTCTTCAAAGTTTTGTTGATTATCCTTAGCAAAGTTGCTATCGATTTTGGAGAATGTGATTTTGGTATCATAATTACATAGTTCGGTGATGCAATGATATATTTTTTCATCAATTATACGTTTGTCGGTATTATTTGAAGGTATTTTTGTTAAATTTGTTGAAGCTCCAGGAACGTGGCTTTACTTGAAGTTAACATATTGCAATATTTTTATTTTGTTATATTGATTGTCCTTAGTTCATTAGAAAGTTTTGACTTTTTCACTTATTCACTTATTTAGTTAAAAATTGCATTCATTGAAATTGTTATCTTATCCTGTAATTTTGAAGATTTTTCTAAAGGCGATGGCTTCTTATTCTGTAATGTAGTGGCAATTATTGTATGAAAAATTACAGAATTTTGGATGTATCGTATATATATTTTGACGCCTGTTTCTTAATTTCTCTTCAAAATGTTTATATTTTCTTGTTTGTACTGCTGTATTAATACATAGTTTTATTTAGTTAATTTATTATAGTTGGATATTTTATTGAGAAATTTTAATTACTGATCAAGTGGTACAATAATTTTTAAATATTTAAAGAATTAAAAGAAAATAACATAATTTGTCCTTAGAGAAGCATGTTAATATTTTTTCATGCGATAGAAAAAATTTAAAATTTAATTTTAAAGTTCATTTAAAAACTATTAAAACCAACCATTCATATAATGCCAAATAATGAAATTTGACAGCATCATTTGAGAAATGAGAGAAACTATAATATGTTTTTAAAGTGAAATGTAAACATTTACATTCAAGTTCAATTTAAAATTGAAGAAAAACATATGTATAAATTATGTCGTATATATATATATATATATATATGAGAAAGTAGTAAATAAATAAATTATTCACAGAGCTTCACGATACACGATGTTTCTCGTATACACTTCCTCGGTGGAAGGGTCAAGTTGACCTTGTATCGAAGAATTCTCTACGAAAACACGTACGCTTTGAAAGTTTCGTGCTCTCGAGAAAGCGACGTACAGTTGACCGTGAGCGAACACAGGTTGTGGTAAGTAGATACCGACCTTGTCGAAGGTTAGACCTTGTGCTTTGTTGATGGTCAAAACGTAAGATAATTTGACGGGGAATTGTCGCCTCTTTAGTTTGAATCCAAGGACATTGGTGCCAGGACTCAAGTCCATGCGTGGTATGAAGACACGTTCTCCGCTGAGAATACCGTTTATATTGATTATTTCTGCATCGATGTACCTTGTACCTAGAAGTCTAATCAATAAACGTGTTCCGTTGCATAGTCCCCTTTTCAGGTTTAAATTTCTAAGAAGCATTATAACAGCCCCTATTTTTAAAACTAACCTGTGAGGCGGCAAACCGCTGGGGTTAAGCGAATTCATATGTTCTATAGTGTAATTTGCGACTTCTGCCGCAGGATCGTCTGTGATGTCGACGGAATCTGCGCTGTAATAAGTCTTGGTGGGACCGTTCAGCTTGTCGAGAATAATTTCGTTGACATCTTGGCACGTGGCATTTAGCGGTGTCAATAAAGCCGCACTTGGGACTACATCTATATGTAAATCGCTAAAGCAAAAATCGATTAATGCTTGTTTACTGTTGACGATACATTCAGACGGTAATTTTATGATGTTACCGTAGAATGAACGACGAAAAGAAGGCAGCGTCCCATCGCCGAGTTGTAACAGCCAATGTGAGAAAATTTCTTCGTTTTCTCCCGCCCTAATGTTGACGTGTAGATCGTGTCGTGCGAAGAGGGAGAAATGTCGACTGCCTTTAATGGAAGAATCGACGATCATTGACCTTTCAGCTTTTGGTAAAACAGGTAGAATCTGCCTGAAATCTCCGGCTATGAGTACCGTTTTGTTAGCAAATGGTTGATTATTATCACATATGTCTCGTAGAGCTCTTTCAACTAAATTAAAAATTGTTTTATTGAGCATGGAGATCTCATCGATGATAATCAATTTAGACTGCGCTATTAGTCGGCCATCAGCCGAAGTGGGAGTAACCCCAGATGTTGTTGTCTCGTTGATTTCTAATGGAATTTTGAAGCGAGAGTGTAAGGTTCTCCCGCCTTTTAGTAGCGACGCCGCTAAACCGGTTGGAGCTAGAACCACAACCGATATCTGTTCTCCTCGCAGAACAGTGATGATTGTTTGAAATAAATACGATTTGCCGGTTCCTGCTGCAGAATTTATTAAGAAGAGACGGTCGGCGTTGACGTCGTCACTGTGAACGGAATCCATAACGGATTGAAATACAGCGGTTTGCCTAGGATTTAATTGATTCCTGAGCTCTTCGCCTTGCAATCGTTCTGCGTCGAAGTCTATGATTTCGTAACTTGGAGCTACGTATACGGGTTCCGGCAAGCCAAATTGTGATAATCTGGTGCCATGTAGAATTAAGGTATCTTGAATGGCGGTCAACGCCAGCCGTATTGCTTCCTGTTGGGGAATATCTCGCCTGGTGAAGTCCTCCGTGAAGGAGTCGAGAAACCTAATGAGTAGAGCTTGCTTATCGGACATTTCGCAGAAGAGCAACATGTAAGCAAACATTTGTCTCAGTTGAGAGGGCATATCTCGCTGAGCGGCTTCTTCTAAAGCTCGTACCCATTCGGCATCGTCTGCCAGTAAATTGCGCCGTTGACATGCCTCCATGAAAGTATCGCATACTATGCCTGCTACTGTACGCACGTCTTCATAGCTGCGAGCTCCTCGAACATGCAGAAGCAATAAACGCAAGTAGTACAGCTCTTGTCTGCGTACGCTTATGGAAAATATACGGACTACTAACTTGTCGCCGCGTTGCACACGTCGTGTCCAACGTCTGTTGGCTTTGCTCCAGGTGTAGTGATACGGAATCTCGGTATAGAGGTACTGATTGGCTTCTTCGTCGTTTACATTGAGTAAAAACCAACCCGTCAATTTTGTAACTTCGTTTCTTTGAAGAGCTTGCACTTCGAATCCCGGTTGAAATCGTACTACCTGCATGTCACGTAAATGGACGCTTAAACGTTCCACATAGTGAGTATTTTTATGTAAGGGCAATTGAAGTATGTGCCAGCTAGCTTCGGTCGCCGTCATATACCGTCCATTCTGGAAAGTTTCTGTTTCGTCATATTGTCCTGGGAAGTCAACGGCTACTCTTACCAGAGCTCTATCTACTCCTTTAAAGAAGTATGAATATAGATATTTAACGCATTTCACTGTAGCGCAGGCCTCGACGTTAATGTGACAGTTGTATTTTAATAGAGCGTACGGATTATACGGAACTATCCATCGGTTATCCAATGCATGTTCCATGCCATTGATGATTACGCGTAAAGTTCTACCATTGTCTCTACGCCGATAAATCATTGTTCCACTTTCATCCACGATAGTTTCGCGGGAGAAAGTTTTGGGATACCTCTTCGAGCATTTTCCATCTACCATACAGGGAGAATTGGGATTTATGTTGCCGCAAGGGCCGTGAACCATGTTTTTAATGACGATCGCATGTAATGCAGGTTCCAAAATCGGATCTGGTATTTCAGCGTTTATAAGTAGGTCCACTCTTTCGGGGTCAACCAACCTATCGTTATTTTCAAGGATTAAAACCAAATGCAGGTGCGGCAATCCGCGCTTCTGAAATTCATACACATAAAGAGCGGCGACTGCTACTCCGAAAATATGTTTAGTCAAAATCTCGTTCATGAACGCCTCTGCCTTGGCGTAGAATACGCGTGCTATCAACATGGGATGATCACTTGCCTGCGTACCTATAGGAATATTTTCGGTGATTTCACGCCATTTGGGATTTGTAGTCATGGTAATGAAAAGACTGGGGGTGCCGTACCGTGTCACGACGCACATTGCATCTTGGAAAAGTTGCTGTTGATGCCTTGGACTTCCTATAAATGTCGATGGTAGGATTACCATTCTACCCAAGGTGGCCGCTTCGTCGTCGTCTCTTATCCTACGGTTCAAATAGTCGGCAAGGCCGACGTAATGATCCGCCCTCAATTTGTCCTGATTTCTACGAATGAAGTTCAAGTTATTGGCTTCAATCCTAGTATAGGCGGACACGATGTATTGCTGAGTTAAAAGACCCCCATACTGGAAACGTTGCTCACCATCTCTAATAGCAAGTCGATAAGCGTAATACTCGCATAGTGAGACATGTCGAACTCCTCGAGCATGCGGCATTCGCATGTACCAGCCTGGATCACCTAAGGGGAAAAGAAGGGGAAACACCATAGGATCCAACACTTCGTTCTCCTGAGTGACGTTGCGGAAAGTGGTAGGATTATCCCGTACGTATACCTTGAGATTTGGAGTGGGAGGGTTATCGGGATCCGCATTATAGACCGCTGCTACTTCTGGAATAGCGGGCATATCGTATTGTCTATTATGTGCTCCTCGAACTGTTAACAGTTCTAAAGTTACCATGGGCATTTGCAGTGGAACGGCTACGTCCATTATTGCAGCATCTTCTCGAAGTCTTTCAATTCTCTGCACTTCGAAATCATAGCGATGACGTAAATGAATATACGCCTGGGCGTAAGGATTCACGTTTCTCAGTAGATTCTCGACGCTTTCGATCGTATTCAAATTCAGATCATTGTTATTTTGATTCCTTCGATTGATAGCTTCCTCAGGTGATAAAAAGTAAATGGGGCCGAAACGTTGTCTACGGTCGTTTACATTTACATCCGAGAGATGGTGGTAAATTTTTCCTTGAATTGCGTAAACTGGAGGCGCTCGCCCTACGGGTAATTGGCGCAGATTTGCTTCTAAAGAAATAAATTGGAAAGCATAATTGTATTTAAGTAGGTTACGTTTGAAATTCGTAGAGTCCGGGTGAAGACCTCTGAAAAGATTTATCAATAAAGGTGGCATCTGTCGAAGAGGTGGCAATGCCACTTTACCTTCCCTGCAACATTTAGTGTATTTACGTTTAAATTCTGGTCTGAAATATAAAGCTGAACAATAAGTACACATATTTGTTAAAGGACCTAAATAAGATAGACCGTCGTCTCTCAAGATACGATCTGCTGCTCGAAGGTAAGTTTGATTTACATCTCTAAGATGATTTACCTGATGCTGCACGTCAGCAATCGTTCGCCACTGATCTTGAATGGCTGCTCGTGCACGATTTTGCTCATTCAATCGTTCTTCGTTTTCGAGATGATCTATGAAGAGTTGATCTAGGTCGGCAATACCTTGGCCTGGCTCGTTAATCACAATTGAATTATCGATTACTTCAATTGGATCTAGAAAAGAGATGCAGAAATAAGGAATGGAAATGAATCGCTTCATTTAGATATAGGAAATTGTAAAGTATCATTTTCCTTGTATTTTATATATAATTAACTTCGTTACTGTGTGAAATAAGTTTGAAAATTCTAATTTTTCTTTTTGTTTTCATCAAAAGTTTATGTGGTTTTGCTGGCATGAGGAAATTTTTACAAAAATACCATTTATTATAATCATAATAATAATAATTATGAAAGTGCTTAAACAGGTAATGAAATTTGTCCATGGATATATATTTTTTTTTGCTTGAAGCGTTAAGCATTGTTTCTCACGAAGGGCATTAATGATTTTCACGTTTTTTTAAGTAGTTTATAAGTAGTAATGATGTATAATTGTCCTTCCCATTTATTTTTAAATTTAAAGTAGAAACTTGCCAAGCTATAAGCGGTATAACTAATTCTATTGAATTAATTAATATATTTTTAACGAATTCACTTCTATGAAACAACCTACCTTAAATTGAAACCAATTATATCTAGTGTAATTCCCTTACCTATATGACTTGAAGTTTTACGTTTTAAATTACAGTAAATAAATTTACTCCATTTTATAAAGTAGCCATTTTTATACATTTATTTAGTGTCATTAATTAGTATGTGAAAGTACAATGATAGAATTTTTACCCGTTTGTTAAATATTGTACAGAAAATTGTAGAATTTGACATTTAAGAATGCATATTTTGAACGTTATGTAAATATTGATAGTTAATTTTACAAACTGACTTTTTCTAAGAGAAGTTCAAAAATATATCCGAAGGACATCTAATTTAAAGATTAGTTGACAGTTACATTCCTAGACATTATAATTTTAAATGAGAGGGCGACTGTGAAGATTTTAAAATGTAGACGGGTATATTTTAAATTTTTATCCTGAATGACCACTACTTTTGTTTCTGTTAAAATGGGGAAAAATTATTTTTCTTTTTATTTCTATCTAAAGTTTAGATCTTTCTGCTTATGTGCAGGAATGCTTGACCAAATGTCATTTGTATGGAGTGATTCATTATTGTGTGAATTTTATAATTAAGTCATGCAATTCTATTTTATTTAAAATTGTGACAGTTCGTAATGTATATGAAGAGAGGGATGCTGCCAGAAGTTGATTTTACAAACTCCATCATCTGTTAAATAATCACTAAATATCACGTAGTGAGTGAAGATGATTTCAATAAAAATTTGAAGATGAAAAAGTGGTATATTAACACAATAAATTTTACATGAAACTTACCAATCATAATAGCATCTAATTGCTGCGGCGATAGACGTACTGCACGATTGCTTCGTGGAGGAATCTGCTGTTGAACAGCAACTTGAGAGTCTGCATTATGATGGACCATTACTTGTACATTAATGTGTGTACCAGAAAGCACCGTTAACTCACTGGGAATCTGTTTTGAAACAACGGTGCTCATTGTTTCTTGTGAACGAATTGCATCTATAAATAAAAATAAATAATGTACCTATTTTAATAAAGTAATGATTAATTCATTTAAACTGTGATTCTGTACACATCATAATGATTTTTTTTCATGTTTAGTATATAATATTTGATACTGAATTTATTAATAATTATGTATTGAATTATTTTAACCAACTGAAGAACTTCATCTATGATAAATTATGTAATTGAGGAAAAAAACGTATCTGAAACTGTATATTTTAGTTGCATACTTCTACGAATTAAAATAGTATTTTTTAAATGTAAAATGAAATTAGTGTGATGTTGAAATAGGTGAAAATATAACTTACCAATAAGAGATGGTCCAGCTTCCAATAGGTCAGCACGTGTAGATGGATACATTTTGACCATCTTTAAAATGAGAGGAGTCTCTTTTAATAATGATAATTCGTTCAAAATTTGGAACGTTCTATCTGTATGGTCAACTATCAATCGGACAGCATGTTGAATGAAGCTTCTAGGATTGGAAACTTTATAAGGACGATCAGTTTGAATAGTATCACTGATTGGAGTCTTATAGAAGGAAATAATGTTTTTTCCGTTCTTTGAAATCTTAGGAGCGTCACGAACATGCCTAGCAGGAACAATCACTATATTCTGTAATATGTTGATTCTTTGAACATGCGATTGGGGAGTGGAAGCCATGGCGACGTCCAATGAAACAGGTTGTGGTGCATTGGAAACATCAGTGGATGTTTGACTGTTAGTCTTCATTTTTTTAGGAGGCGGAATGCCTTCTCCAGGTTGGCTAACTGAAGAGGTACTTCTTTTGGGTCGTGTGGATATTCCAGAAATTGATGTACCTTTCCTTTGGACTAATCTCTTACCCTTTCTTTTTGCCATTTTTGCAACTGTAATGACAGATATAATATTAGAACTAAAATTTGAAATATCATATCATGATGAGTATTGAAGTGCCTTTTGAAGAAAGAGTGCCAGACGTTCCGCTGAATATACCTATAGATATACAAAACCATAGGGTTTTGTTATTGACTTGTAAAGAACACATGCATGAATCAATAAGTCATTGATATTTCTACGAAAATAATAAAAGTTCTTAAACAGAAACAACATTGTACAGACAGCTCTATTTAAATATCAAAAGTGTAATGTTTGTGATAAAAATTGTTATTAAATACGTAAACTGCAATTATTTTCGTAGGCAAGTAAAAATAGCACGTAATTCATTTTATAGATGCAATAAATGTGAGTCAAGACAGCCGTAGAAAACGGAATTAACTATGAAAGATAATAATTTTACTTACTGATATTGTAGTGTTGCCTTTCCAAATACGTAGGGGCGAAGAGCAAAAAAATTCCAAAGCAAAGAGGAGATTAATATTTAACAAATACCTACCTGAAACACACGTTACAAATTAATGAGAGAGAGAGATTTAAAAATAATGGAAGTCGCTGGGAAAGCAACGTTTATTAAATAAATCTGCACTATATAAATTACACACTGACACTGACTTGTCGGCACGAAATCATACAAACAATATTTGATAACAATTGTTTTTAGTTATCATACAAATTTACGTACTATAGCCTACTTGGATAAGAATCATAAATGAAACTATCCTCATATTTACGTGAAATGTATATATTTAGAATGTACTTATTATCACACATAAAGCGTTTAACGTTTCATGTATTCTTCAATAATATGCACGTGTTCATGTGTAATTATTTCATGAAACATTTATTTACAATAGCATGAAAAAATAAGGAAGGAGTGATAATGTTGAACCAAGTTTGGATATTAATGTTATAGAAGTTGCTTTTGATGAATCTTGACCGATACAACTCGCCCTTGATCTACTTTGTTTCGTATATTATTAAGTAGGTATATGTCCTACTTGAAAAAACTGTTTTTGTGTAGTTACACCAGGCGAAGTGATTTCCGTCACCACTGCTATAGGTGATTTTCTAACCACGGTGATTTAATCGCCGTCAGTGAAATATCATTTATTCTTAGCTCAGTGTCACTGTGCCTTATGTTATTTATTTAATTCTGCGAAAAGCAACCGTGATATATTGGTAAAATTCTAATCTTATAATGAATTATTACCATATTTCGATTTTGAACGTTCATTTAGACATGTTGTTAACGTGTATTTACAATAGCATGAAAAAATAAGGAAGGCGTGATATTGCTGGACCATATCTTCAGCGAAGCGAATCGTAAATGTGGAAGTGTAAATAGAACCGTAAAATAAATAGGTGGATCCTTAATTCTGTTAATATTAGAGTCAATTTGCGGCACACACTGATATTTCTTCGTATCTCTATAAATAAAGTTCATTGTCGTTGTTGATTTAACATTACTGTGGTCGCGTGTAATTCTATACACACATGAAGAAACCGTTAGAAATATGAGTTTAATCAAAGTTTGGACATTAATGTTACAGAAATTGCTTTTAATGAATCTTAGTATATGTCCAACTTGAAAAAACTTTCCGGAAGTTTCTCCATATCTTAATTATTGTGTACTTTTCTTCACCTCTTCTCAAATTTTGTCTCTGCAGTCCAAAACCAAAAATATTCCACCACCCCGATTCACTCTTCACTTTTTTCTAAAATTTACATTTAAAATGTCTAAACCTGATACCTCAAATTAAATTAAATAATGTCAACGCTACATATAACCTATAAGACTAAACTGACAGATTTGTAATGTCAAACATTTAAGAACCTCTAAAAGTAAACTCCCTAAAAAAGTGTAAATGTCACATTTTTCTTAAGGCGGCTTCAGAGACCTTCTGCGTGTGACCAGCGACACTTCCCCCTCTACTCCCAGTTGTTTATGGAAATGTCGCTGGCTACACCGGAGCCGGATTCCGTTAACATTTGACAACCTAACCTACAATATTTTTTTAATAATTTTTCAGGGAAAAATATCAAAAACAAACGTACTTTTGATGTTTGTTTTGTTCTACTGGTGGCGGAGAAAGAGACAGGTCGCTAGTTTGAAAAGACAAAAAAGACGGTTAGTTAAAATAAATACATTTCTATACTAATGAAATGAATATTTAGATACACAATGGGGTTTAAATTAGACATTGCACTTAATTTTTATAATAATAAAAAAGTCAACAAAACGTCACTATTGACAACATAACCTCAACAACTCAGCGACACTTCGGTGTAGTTGGCAACTTCCAACTTCACGGCGACAGTAGTGCTGCCGCTCAACGAAAGTTGGGGAGTACGTGACGTAGATTTTTGTGGCCACGCTATTGGTTCTTCTAGTGTCGCTGGCTACGCGTCGAAGGTCTCTGAAGCCGGCTTTAGACGTTGGTAATATAACCTACAAAATTAAACTGACTTCCCTTTAAGGTAGTGGCTATTGAACCGCCGCGGCGGTTGCTTTAACTATATTTACGTGACCGCCGCGGCAATTGGTTTGGTTACATACTACTTACTCTGTGCTATAGCTATGTTTTCCATGTGGGTCGCTGGTCTATGCGTAACGTTGTCGCGTTGTGGAGCAACAGGTCCCGGGTTCAACTGCTGGCAACTGAAGTTTTTTTTTAATATTTTGTAACGATTAATATCCTTCCTTTTTTACAAATTCTGGTTGGATTTGACGACAGAAATAATGTTCTTTTTTTTCATATAATAATTTATCTCGTTCATGTGATGGTAGTTGGGTTAGTTAGGTTGATTTTTATTTTGCTAAATAATTGGTAATAAATTATCAGCGCCGCAGGCAGCATTAGCGTCGCAGACAAAAACGGGAGGTGCGGGGGGTGTCCCCCCGCCTTGTTTTTCAGAAAATTGCATAAAATATTTCAATTTCTCTGCGCGGCGGTTCAATAAGTCGTGCAAAAGATCCGCCGCGGCGGTTGCGTAGTCACTCCCTTAAAGGTCAAATATTTAAAAACCTGTAAAAATAAACTACCTATCAAAACTAACAAAGTGTAAATGTCACATTAAAATAAAATAACAAAAACTTCAAATATAAAATAACTAACTTAAATTGATTACGTATTATCTTTAATTACAAACACCTGAAAGATGGCTACTAAAATAACTAAACAACAAATTTAAAATGCTTAGAAATCTACCGTCGGATCTTCAGATAACGATTTAGTTAGATTTTTCCAAATTGTCCGAAAGAAACAAACAAACAATAATTGCATTTTTCGTGATTAATAAAACAATACACGCAAACTCAATAATCATTTTCGATGCAGATTTGCGAATACATTGCCATATATATACATCCATTTTCAGCATAATTGAACGACAATCGGACGATAAATAAATTTTTTACTCGTTAACTCTGCTGGTTGAACTATTTAACTTTATCTTAGGGAGTCGGCTCATGGTAAATTTTCTATACTAAAAATTTGTTCTTTATTAACGTTATCTTTTGTCTACTTAATATAATTTTGATAATGTTAGAAATATGGACTTTAATTTAATTTCGATACAACCTTTCACTTTCAAATATTACATAAATTCCTTTCTTCGTAACTACAATCTTCTTTCCCCAATTTACATCTCCTTTCAATCTCCAAATTTATCCTTCCTATCTATTCTCCTTTGCAGTTTATCAACACTCGTACTTTCTCCTTCTTATTTTAATCATTACTTTTCTTCACCTTTTCCTATCACCCCGATTCTCTTTCACTTTTTTCTATAATTTATATTTAAAACGTCTAAACCTGACACCTTCAAAGTAATGACGCAACGTGTAAATGAAACTTTTGAAATATAAAAGAACTAACTAAAATGGATTATGTATTATCTTTAATTAAACGTTGGCAATGAATTAAATGTCAACACTATACATAACCTATAAGACTAAACTGACTGATTTGTAATGTCAAATATTTAAAAACCTATAGAGATAAACTCCCTAACAGAACTGACAGTCTGAATGTCACATTGAAATAAAATGACAGAATTAAATAATGTCAACACTACATGTAACCTATAAGACTAAACTGAGTGACTTGTAATGTCAAATATTTAATAACCTATAAATTACTCTCTTTGACTTGTCTGTGTAAAAAGTGTAAAAAAGTGTAAAAAACATGAGTTAAACTGTTCAAATATAAAGTAACTAACTAAAATGGATTATGTATTATCTTTAATTACATACGCCTCGTGATTAAAACAGTACACGCGAACTCGATAATTATTTTCGATGCAGATTTACGAATACGTAGCAATATATATCCGTTTTCGGCGCGAATAAGGAATTTACGTAAATGAATTTCCGAAAAATTGTTGGCACACCCCGTATACCTGCAAATTAATTTTTCAAATAATTAAAATTCATCTGTGACGTCATCACTGCCGGGACGGGAAATAGACCTCAACTTTGACCGCTCGAGGCTCGCTTATTTTTGGAGCGGGACGAAAACAAAGACGACGACTTTTAGATAATTGAATTTTCTACAATTTCGATAGGGTCGAAGTATTTCGCCCTAGGAGCCCGCGTTTAGAAGTTATGAGGGTTTAAAGGAAAAAATGTCCAATTTTTCGCCTTTTTTCTCCTCGCACGGCCGCACCGTTCTGCGGATATCTCCGAAACGAAGAACCTTGCCAAAATTCCGATGGGACCGGAGGATTCCTCGAGAAACGGACTTGTCCTTTGGGAATTTTTATTTTCGAGCTAGCTCCAACCGTTTCCGAGATATGGGCGAAAAACCGCAGAAATAAAAAGCGCGTTTCGAGGCCGAAAAAAGTGCGAAAACGTGCCATCTTGGAACGCTCGTATCTTCCGAAATACGCCTTCGCGGACATCGTACGGCGTCGCGACGCGAAGAGCGAACGTTCTAGTTGACGGGCATCGTAAACGGCGCGGCGGAAATCGAATATTAGGCGTCGCAGGAGCGAACAAAAAGTGACATTTTTCGACGTCTATCGATTTTGAAAGCGACTTACGCGAATATTCTTTCGCGGACCCCCGCGTAAACGCGCGATCGTGTAAACGCCAAATAAAAGCAGATAGTCGAATTCGATGTGTTAATAAAAACTGTACCTCAACGAAAGCGATAACGAAATATAGCCTATGACGGGCGGATTTCGCTTACGATCCCGCGACGCGCCGCCCGACCGGCGAATCCGCGCCTTTCTCCATATCTCAGTTCTGCAAAACGTGTAGGTGCGCACGGCGCATCGCTTAGGTTTAGTCGCCTTCAACAAACACGATTTTATTATATAATGGACTAGAAACGCTTCGCGTTTCTAGGTCCTCCGGACGGGTGACAGCTAAAGCTGTCAATGCGAGTGCTCCGCACTCGATTAGGTAACGCTTGAATCATTGTAGAAAGCTTGAATCAATGTAGAAAGCTTGGTTTTCAGTTTCGATTTCAGATTCGTCATCAGCGACCTGAAAAACATATAGGTACCGATTTTCAGTCCAATCGGTTCATAAATGATACATCTTGTCCGCCATTTTGGGGCCGCCATACTGAATTTTGTAAATCTGATGTCATATTCGTTATCGGCTACACTAATTACCTCTACGTGTCAAGTTTCATTTGAATCGGACGGTAAATAAGCAAGTTACAGTAAATGGTGGATATAAGGCTATCGGGACGCCACCATTTTGAATTCTTTAGCGGCGGTCACATATTCATGATCTGTGGCCTCGATAACACCCACATACCTGTTTTTGCCGCCATTTTGAATTTTTCAGTTCCGTAATCATATCGAATAATCGAATTTCTAGGTTTAGAAACTAAATAAGAGCCATCAGTTTTAGTAACATCATCAACTGGAATCTTATAAAATGAAATAATTTTTCTGCCATTGTTTGAAATCATAGGAACATCACGGAACAATCACTATATTGTGTAATATGTTGATTCTTTGAACATGCGATTGGGGAGTGGAAGCTATGGCGACGTCCAATGAAACAGGTTGTGTTGCATTGAAAACATCAATGGATGTTTGACTGTTGGTCTTAATTTTTTTAGGCGGTGGAATGCCTTCTCCAGGTTGGCTGAGTGAAGAGTTACGTCGTGTGGATTTTCCAGAAATTGAAGTACCTTTGCTTTGGATTAATCTCTTACCCTTCCTTTTTGCCATTTTTGCAACTGTAATGAGAGATATAATATTAGATCTAAAATTTGGAATATAATATACAGAAACAACATTGTACAGACAGCTCTATTTAAATATCAAAAATGTAATGTTTGTGATAAAAACTGTTATTAAATACGTAAACTGCAATTATTTTCGTGGGCGAATAAAAATACCACGTAATTCATTTTATAGATGCAATAAATGTGAGTCAAGACAGCCGTAGAAAATGGAATTAACTAAGAAAGAACATAATTTTACTTACTGATATTGTAGTGACACCTTTCCAAATATGTAGGGGTAAGAGCAAAAAAAATCGAAAGCAAAGAGGAGATTAATATTTAACAAATACCTACCTGAAACACACGTTACAAATTAATAAGAGAGAGCAATTTAAAAATAATGAAAGTCGCTGGGAAAGCAACGTTTATTCTATAAATCTGCACTATATAAATTACACACTGACACTGACTTGTCGACACGAAATCATACAAACAATATTTGATAACAATTGTTTTTAGTGTTCTTAGAAATTTAGGTACTGTAGCTTACTTGGATAAGAATCATAAATGAAACTATCCGCATATTTACCTGAAATGTATATATTTAGAATGTACTAATTATTCCACAATAGTATGGAAAAATAAGGAAGGAGTGATAATGCTGAACCAAGTTTGGATATTAACGTTAATGAATCTTGATCGATATAACTCGCCCTTGATCTATTTTGTTTCATATTTCATTAAGTATATGTCCTACTTGATAAAACGGTTCTTGTGTAGTTACACCAGGCGAAGTGATTTCCGTCACTACTGCTATAGGTGATTTTCTAATCACAGTGATTTAATCGCCGGCAGTGAAATATCATTTATTCTTAGCTTAGTCTCACTGTGCTTTATGTTATTTATTTAATTCTGCGAAAAGCAACCGTAATATATTGGTAAAATTGTAATCTTATAATGAATTTCGATATTTCGATGTTGAATGTTCAGTTAGACATGTTGTTAATTTTTTAGCGAGTAATAGGTTTGTGAACAGGTCGTTAAGAAGCAGGTACATGGAATGCACGGATCACCAGACATCTTTAAATGTGAACATTACATATAACCTATTGATCATTTTCGGTCACCTGATTTTGACACCGCCATCTGGAAGGCACATAAACTTTATCCAATCAGAAGGTAATGCAAATGTAAACAATTAGCGATGAGTTTCGAGCAAAAGCAGTTTAAGCTTGTTATTAAAAAATAACAGCTTCTCCTCATCTTTAAAAAACAAAAGTAAAAATTGATTGTGTAATTTCCGGTAAATTTATTTTCAATAATATGCATACGTGTTCATGTGTAAATATTTCATGAAACATGTATTTACAATAGCATGGAAAAATAAGGAAGGAGTGATATTGCTGAACCATATCTTCAGCGGAGGGAATCGTAAATGTGGAAGTAATGTAAATAGAACCGTGAAGTAAAAAGGTGGATCCTTAATTCTGTTAATATCATAGTCAATTTGCGGCACACACTGATATTTCTTCGTATCTCTATAAACGAAGTTCCTTGTCGTTGTTGCTTTAAAATTACTGTGGTCATCTGTAATTGTATACACACATGGAGAAACCGTTAGATATATGAGTTTGATCAAAGTTTGGATATAAATGTTACAGAAGTTGCTTTTAATGAATATTAGTATATGTCCAACTTGAAAAAACATTCCGGAAGTTTCTCCTTATCTTAATTATTGTGTACTTTTCTTCACCTCTTCTCAAATTTTGTCTCTGCAGTTCAAAACCAAAAATATTCCACCACCCCGATTCTCTCTTCACTTTTTTCTAAAATTTACATTTAAAATGTCTAAACCTGATACCTCAAATTAAATTAAGTAATGTCAACGCTACATATAACCTATAAGACTAAACTGACAGATTTGTAATGTCAAACATTTAAGAACCTCTAAAAGTAAACTCCCTATAAAAGTGTAAATGTCACATTTTTCTTAGACGTTGGTAATATAACCTACAAAATTAAACTGACTTACTTTTAAGGTAGTGGCTATTGAACCGCCGCGACGGTTGCTTTAACTATATTTACTTGACCGCCGCGGCAATTGGTTTGCTTACATACTACTTACTCTGTGCTATAGCTATGTGGCTCGCTGGTCTATGCGTAACGTTGTCGCGTTGTGGAGCAACTGGTCCCGGGTTCAACTGAACTTTTTTTTTTATATTTTGTAACGATTAATATCCTTTTTTACAAATTCTGGTTGGATTTGACGACAGAAATAATCTCTTTTTTTCATATAATAATTTATCTCTTTCATGTGATGGTAGTTGGGTTAGTTAGGTTGATTTTTATATTGCTAAATCATTGTTAATAAATTATCAGTGCCGCAGGCAGCATTAGCGTCGCAGACAAAAACGGGAGGTGCGGGGGGTGTCCCCCCGCCTTGTTTTTCAGAAAATTGCATAAAATATTTCAATTTCTCTGCGCGGCGGTTCAATAAGTCGTGCAAAAGATCCGCCGCGACGGTTGCGTAGTCACTCCCTTAAATGTCAAATATTTAAAAACCTGTAAAAATAAACTACCTATCAGAACTAACAAAGTGTAAATGTCACATTAAAATAAAATAACAAAAACTTCAAATATAAAATAACTAACTTAAATTGATTACGTATTATCTTTAATTACAATCACCTGAAAGATGTCTACTAAAATAACTAAACAACAAATTTAAATGCTTAGAAATCTACCGTCGGATCTTCAGATAACGATTTAGTTAGATTTTTCCAAACTGTCCGAAAGAAATAAACAAACAATAATTGCATTTTTCGTGATTAATAAAACAATACACGAAAATTCAATAATCGTTTTCGATGCGGATTTGCGAATACATTGCCATATATATACATCCATTTTCAGCATAATTGAACGACAATCGGACGATAAATAAATTTTTTACTCGTTAACTCTGCTGGTTGAACTATTTAACTTTATCTCAGGAAGTCGGCTCAGGGTTAAATTTTCTATACTAAAAATTTGTTCTTTATTAACGTTATTTTTTGTCTACTTAATATAATTTTGATAATGTTAGAAATATGGACTTTAATTTAATTTCGATTAATACCTTTCACTTTCAAATGTTACATAACTACAATCTTCTTTCCCATATAACCTATAAGACTAAACTGACAGATTTGTAATGTCAAACATTTAAGAACCTCTAAAAGTAAACTCCCTAAAAAAGTGTAAATGTCACATTTTTCTTAAGGCGGCTTCAGAGACCTTCTGCGTGTGACCAGCGACACTTCCCCCTCTACTCCCAGTTGTTTATGGAAATGTCGCTGGCTACACCGGAGCCGGATTCCGTTAACATTTGACAACCTAACCTACAATATTTTTTAAATAATTTTTCAGGGAAAAATATCAAAAACAAACGTACTTTTGATGTTTGTTTTGTTCTACTGGTGGCGGAGAAAGAGACAGGTCGCTAGTTTGAAAAGACAAAAAAGACGGTTAGTTAAAATAAATACATTTCTATACTAATGAAATGAATATTTAGATACACAATGGGGTTTAAATTAGACATTGCACTTAATTTTTATAATAATAAAAAAGGGACTGTCTACAAGGACGCCGCGGCGGACATCTATTATTTCTTAGCTGTCCGCCGCGGCAATTGGTTTGGTTAGATACTATTTATTCCGAGCTATAGCGATGTTTTCCACGTGGATCGCTGTCCTATGCGTAACGTTGTCGCGTTGTGGAGCGACAGGTCCCGGGTTCAAATACTGCGCGCTGGACTTTTTTTTTTTTAATATTTTGTAACGATTAATATCCTTTTTCACAAATTCTGGTTGGATTTGACGACAGAAATGTTCTTTTTTTTCATATAATACGTTATCTCTTTCATGTGATGGTAGTTGGGTTAGTTAGGTTGATTTTTATTTTGCTAAATAATTGTTAATAAATTATCAGCGCCGCAGGCAGCATTAGCGTCGCAGACAAAAACGGGGGGTGCGGGGGGTGTCCCCCCGCCTTCTTTTTCAGAAAATTGCATAAAATATTCCAATTTCTCTATGCGGCGGTTCAATAATAAGTCGTGCGAATGCGCATGCGCGGCGTCCTTGTAGCAACTCCCAATAAAAAAGTCAACAAAACGTCACTATTGACAACATAACCTCAACAACTCAGCGACACTTCGGTGTAGTTGGCAACTTCCAACTTCACGGCGACAGTAGTGCTGCCGCTCAACGAAAGTTGGGGAGTACGTGACGTAGATTTTTGTGGCCACGCTATTGGTTCTTCTAGTGTCGCTGGCTACGCGTCGAAGGTCTCTGAAGCCGGCTTTGGACGTTGGTAATATAACCTACAAAATTAAACTGACTTCCCTTTAAGGTAGTGGCTATTGAACCGCCGCGGCGGTTGCTTTAACTATATTTACGTGACCGCCGCGGCAATTGGTTTGGTTACATACTACTTACTCTGTGCTATAGCTATGTTTTCCATGTGGGTCGCTGGTCTATGCGTAACGTTGTCGCGTTGTGGAGCAACAGGTCCCGGGTTCAACTGCTGGCAACTGAAGTTTTTTTTTTATATTTTGTAACGATTAATATCCTTTTTTACAAATTCTGGTTGGATTTGACGACAGAAATAATGTTCTTTTTTTTCATATAATAATTTATCTCGTTCATGTGATGGTAGTTGGGTTAGTTAGGTTGATTTTTATATTGCTAAATAATTGGTAATAAATTATCAGCGCCGCAGGCAGCATTAGCGTCGCAGAGACAAAAACGGGAGGTGCGGGGGGTGTCCCCCCGCCTTGTTTTTCAGAAAATTGCATAAAATATTTCAATTTCTCTGCGCGGCGGTTCAATAAGTCGTGCAAAAGATCCGCCGCGGCGGTTGCGTAGTCACTCCCTTAAAGGTCAAATATTTAAAAACCTGTAAAAATAAACTACCTATCAGAACTAACAAAGTGTAAATGTCACATTAAAATAAAATAACAAAAACTTCAAATATAAAATAACTAACTTAAATTGATTACGTATTATCTTTAATTACAAACACCTGAAAGATGGCTACTAAAATAACTAAACAACAAATTTAAAATGCTTAGAAATCTACCGTCGGATCTTCAGATAACGATTTAGTTAGATTTTTCCAAATTGTCCGAAAGAAACAAACAAACAATAATTGCATTTTTCGTGATTAATAAAACAATACACGCAAACTCAATAATCATTTTCGATGCAGATTTGCGAATACATTGCCATATATATACATCCATTTTCAGCATAATTGAACGACAATCGGACGATAAATAAATTTTTTACTCGTTAACTCTGCTGGTTGAACTATTTAACTTTATCTCAGGGAGTCGGCTCATGGTAAATTTTCTATACTAAAAATTTGTTCTTTATTAACGTTATCTTTTGTCTACTTAATATAATTTTGATAATGTTAGAAATATGGACTTTAATTTAATTTCGATACAACCTTTCACTTTCAAATATTACATAAATTCCTTTCTTCGTAACTACAATCTTCTTTCCCCAATTTACATCTCCTTTCAATCTCCAAATTTATCCTTCCTATCTATTCTCCTTTGCAGTTTATCAACACTCGTACTTTCTCCTTCTTATTTTAATCATTACTTTTCTTCACCTTTTCCTATCACCCCGATTCTCTTTCACTTTTTTCTATAATTTATATTTAAAACGTCTAAACCTGACACCTTCAAAGTAATGACGCAACGTGTAAATGAAACTTTTGAAATATAAAAGAACTAACTAAAATGGATTATGTATTATCTTTAATTAAACGTTGGCAATGAATTAAATGTCAACACTATACATAACCTATAAGACTAAACTGACTGATTTGTAATGTCAAATATTTAAAAACCTATAGAGATAAACTCCCTAACAGAACTGACAGTCTGAATGTCACATTGAAATAAAATGACAGAATTAAATAATGTCAACACTACATGTAACCTATAAGACTAAACTGAGTGACTTGTAATGTCAAATATTTAATAACCTATAAATTACTCTCTTTGACTTGTCTGTGTAAAAAGTGTAAAAAAGTGTAAAAAACATGAGTTAAACTGTTCAAATATAAAGTAACTAACTAAAATGGATTATGTATTATCTTTAATTACATACGCCTCGTGATTAAAACAGTACACGCGAACTCGATAATTATTTTCGATGCAGATTTACGAATACGTAGCAATATATATCCGTTTTCGGCGCGAATAAGGAATTTACGTAAATGAATTTCCGAAAAATTGTTGGCACACCCCGTATACCTGCAAATTAATTTTTCAAATAATTAAAATTCATCTGTGACGTCATCACTGCCGGGACGGGAAATAGACCTCAACTTTGACCGCTCGAGGCTCGCTTATTTTTGGAGCGGGACGAAAACAAAGACGACGACTTTTAGATAATTGAATTTTCTACAATTTCGATAGGGTCGAAGTATTTCGCCCTAGGAGCCCGCGTTTAGAAGTTATGAGGGTTTAAAGGAAAAAATGTCCAATTTTTCGCCTTTTTTCTCCTCGCACGGCCGCACCGTTCTGCGGATATCTCCGAAACGAAGAACCTTGCCAAAATTCCGATGGGACCGGAGGATTCCTCGAGAAACGGACTTGTCCTTTGGGAATTTTTATTTTCGAGCTAGCTCCAACCGTTTCCGAGATATGGGCGAAAAACCGCAGAAATAAAAAGCGCGTTTCGAGGCCGAAAAAAGTGCGAAAACGTGCCATCTTGAAACGCTCGTATCTTCCGAAATACGTCGTCGCAGACACCGTACGGCGTCGCGACGCGAAGAACGAACGTTCTAGTTGACGGGCATCGTAAATGGCGCGGCGGAAATCGAAAATTAGGAGCCGCAGGAGCGAACAAAAAGTGACATTTTTTGACGTCTATCGATTTTGAAAGCGACTTACGCGAATATTGTTTCGCGGACCCCCTTGTAAACGGTCAATCGTGTAAACGCCAAATAAAAGCAGATAGTCGAATTTAACGCGTTAATAAAAACTGTACCCCGACGAACGCGATAACGCAATATAGCCTATGACGGGCGGATTTCGCTTACGATCCCGCGACGCGCCGCCCGACCGGCGAATCCGCGCCTTTCTCCATATCTCAGGTCTGCAAAATGTGTAGGTGCGCACGGCGCATCGCTTAGGTTTAGTCGCCTTCAACAAACACGATTTTATTATATAATGGATATGTGTATGTGTGTGTATATATGTCTATGTATTGGTTATGTACCCACTCAGATTAGTTGTAGAAATTCTTAATAATTACAATTATAGAATTCCGCTTAGTACTAGTTTATAGCAACCTGTGGTGCACCTGTATATTCATATACCATATTTTTACTAATTTTTACACTATATCACGTTTATCATTTATATGTCTGTAACTCTCCGGCCCTGTAAATGGAATGTAAATTCTGTTGGGTTCGTGTATGTAAATAAATAAATAAATAAATAAAAACTAGAAAGTAATGTACCTACCGCGAAATTCTGGGTGAAATATTTTAAAATGGTGACTCTAGTGAAACAGTTTATAGAAGTAGAAAGAATGGGTAACTGGCAACTCCACCTAGAAACTGTTGAAAAAATGCTCCCATGCTTCCACGCGAGCGGCCACCACAATTATGCGAAATCCTGTCATTTATATTTGCAAGATATGTTATCCCTGCAGGACAAAATGCCACCTGATGAATACCAACAATTTACAAGCGAAGGCTTTTTCACAATCAGACGCAGCAACAAATTTTGGTTAGGTATTTGGGCAGACTTGACTATAGAACAAACCCTGATGAGGATGATGAAATCTGTTAGTGGTCTCACTCATCGACGAGGGGTAACGGATAGCGTGTTAACAAGTGGACACTGGGAATGGTGTATTTGCACAATATATATGATGAAATTGAAAAGTTTTGTGGCATTTTGAATGTACAGGACAACACGTAGATATGAGAAATTCACGCATTATTCGAGACGATAATGATATGGAAAAGATGTTGTCTTGGCTTACGCAACACCCGCCTTTCCCAGACGTACATGAAATAATGTCTATTTCTTCATGCGTTGTTGGAGATCAAACAATAAATTGTTTTGAGGCGCAGCAAATTGGGAAGTTGGAACAAATAATATAATTGGAAAAAACTTTGGCGATGTGGTACTGAGACGCAAAGACAAAGTACTGCCCCTGAGAGCAGTGAACTCGAGCATTCGAATTGATGATGAAGTAGTGCCCGTTGACTTAATTACTTAATTTTCAGAGACTTTGGGTTGCAAAGCAGAGCAACGAAGAACTCGAACAGCATTTGCAGTATGAGTTGGCTCCGTACCCATTGTCCCTGTCGGAATGCGAAAAACTGCGAAGTCCCTACTCTACAAAGCTTCTTTGCCAGTTACAGACAACGACTTTGGAACCAACAAAGTGTACATAATTGACGGTTGCATCGAGTCGTTTGGAGCCGAAATGCAACATTTGCCTAACTTTTCTGCCTAAACGGTTAACTTTAGCGAAAATATGCTAAGGGACATTTTTTATATGAAATTTCCTCCTCTTTAATTTTGTTTTCTACATATTTTTTCGATAAACGCATAGTTTTGGAGAGAATTGCAAAAAACCGATTTTGGCGGCCATCTTGGCTAAATGGCGGCTTCGGTGGTAAGTCTAGAATTGTGCATTTTATGAATTTTAGATATGGACCCCGAAACCTACAAACCTGCAATGTTTCAAAACTTCCCGAGTTATTTCCAGGCAAAAATCCAACAATGACTGGCCTATATGATTCAAATGTATATTGACACCTCACTTTAACCGCGAATATTTCAGAAACGCAGGGGTGGAAAGAATTCAAGAAATTATGTGTTCATTATCTGTCTATTTTAAATCATTCACTGAAATTTGAATAATGTACATTGGACAGTTTTAAAGTTCTGTTAAGTTATATTGAAAAATGACCTACTTTTTAAGGAAATTTTGACCACACCAGTTTTAAATCCATTATATCTTGGAAAATATGCATAATAATAATAATAATAATATTTATTGTCCAAGTAATCATAAAACACATGACATGGGACAAGTCAAGAGAAAATATTGACATAAGAACATTCAAGGTATACATAGTCAACACTATAAAATATAAATACGAAATTAAAATACAAAATACAACATACAAATACAAAATAAAAAGTTCAAAAACCAAAATGGAAAATATAAAATACTAAAATACTAAGTACAAAATACAACATGCAAATTATGTATACGTGGTGCAAAATAATTAGAAATAATTGTACTAGTGAATATTTAAAATTCATGATGTAAGTAGTCAGACACGGAATAAAAACAATTTTCTACTAAAACATTTTTTACAGCATTTTTAAAACTTTTATTTGAAGTAATGTCTTTAATGCAGTGTGGCAACTTGTTGAACAGTTTTATTCCCATGAATCTGGGACTCTTTTTACATATTGATAAAATATGAATGGGAATCTGTAACTCATTTTGATTACGAGTTTGGTAATCATGGTAAAAATTATTCATTAAGAAGTCTTCTAGGTGAAGCTTTACAAACAATACTATTTCTAATATATACACATACGCAACAGGTAAAATTTTCAGTTCTTTAAATACATTTTTACATGAAGAATATCTATTTATACCAGATATGTATCGAATTGCCCGTTTTTGCATTTTAAAAACTCTATCCATATGATGTGAAGAGCCCCAAAATATTATACCGTAAGTTAATCTAGAATAAAATTGAGCATAATAAAATGACAATATAACGCATCTATTAACAATATCCCTTAAACGATATAATGCAAAACAAACCGATGCCAGCTTTTTACAAATGTCTATATGGTACTCCCAGCTTAAAGCGTTATCCTATATACACTCCTAAAAATTTTGTAGTTTGTACTTGTTCCAGGGACATATCATCTATCTTTAACAAACTGCTTTCATTATATTGCATTAATCTAGGTGTAAAATGTATAAATACTGTTTTGTCCTTGTTTACTAATAATTTATTGTTATAAACCAAGTTGTAAGCTTATTTAACATAGTTTGTGCTGTTTCCCTTAGGTTTAGAATATCAGTATTCACACTTAAATAAGATGTATCATCGGCGAATAGAGTTAGATTATTACCACCTACAATTTCTGACAAATCATTTACAAACAATACAAACAAGAGTGGCCCTAGGACTGACCCTTGAGGCACTCCTCGAGACATGTTCATTACATTAGAGAGGTGACCATTTATTGCAACTTGTTGCTTTCGACCGGATAGATAAGACTTCAACCAATCACCACATTTGCCTCGGAAACCATATTTATTTAACTTATTAACCAATATATCATGATCAACAAGATCGAACGCTTTGCTGAGGTTCATAAATATTCCAAAACACTTTTTATTATTATTTAAATTTTCATATAATTTATCAACAAAATTAAGAATGGCTGATTGAGTCGATCTGCCTTCACGAAAGCCATGTTGTATATCACATAGAATGTTATATTTCATTATGAAGGTGGTCATTCTATTAAACATGACCTTCTCTAATATTTTCGAGATAACAGATAAAAGTGAGATAGGGCGATAATTTTCGATGAAAGGCTTATCCCCTTTTTTGTACTATGTAAATAATATTGTAGATACCGATAAATCATGGCATTTTTTGTACGAAGAAATCTTTTTGTAATTTTAGTATTGAAAATACTACTGGGTGCATGATATAGGACCCATCTGACGAAAAACGTATCGAGACCGACAGATCTGTCTAGGCCGCTGCGCCGGCCTTGTAACCGTACCGTTCACTCAACGCCATGCTATTAGGGATATTACGTTTCAATAACAATCCAAGCAGTAATCTCGAAACTAAAATATAAACATAAACACTCCTAAACTTAATGGTCTCTTGTGATACATGCCGACACTGCCATATCGTATGTCACCTAGTTTGCATAACTTGCGTCATTTCTCACAGAACACCGTCACTTTCAAATTAACATTAAAAAAACAAAATAACCCAATAAAACATGGACTAGCTTAATTCGATCGTATGGACAAATATATTTAAAATTATGTAAATAAAATTATCAAACACATCTAAGTATGATATAAAAAAAGTACAGCAGAAAAGCACTATACAGGGTGTTCTACAAGCTTTATGACAAAATTTGACAGATGATCGCTGGGTTAATTTAAAAAAATGTTATCAATGAACAAGCGGCACACCTTTGAGGTTTTATATGTGCATTAAACGAATGAAGAGAACTATAATTCTCTACGTCGAAAAGTTGATTCGCGCGTTTAAAATCGTCCGCACTTGCAAAATCATCTATATCTTGGCTTCTGGTGTACCTACAAAAATTCTTTTGTACTTGGTTTAGGGTAGCTCCACGAGAGAAATTCGAATATCGTATTAATTTTTCAATAATATGTTAAATAGGTCCTCAAAACGCGAAAATTTCCTTAATTTGCTACTTTCGTTGGTTTACGTTCTTTCCCACGACTCTCCTCGTCTGTTTTATTTTATTTCTATTTTTATAGTTTATTTAATGAACTTTTGTGAATTTGTATAGCACATCGTATGGCAAGAAAGACACCTGTTATATTTTTAATGAAAAATATACAGGGTGGACATCCTAAGATATAATTCAATTATGGTGGAAGGTAAAGATAATATTTACTCTGTATATTTTTTGAATAAAAAGTTATCAGGTTTTTTTTGTAGCAATGGTAATAATTACATTCCGATTATTATTCGCATGTGTCGTTTCGTATTGACTAATTATTTAGAGTGACCGCCCTATATAAATAAAGAGGGAAGTTATGTGTAAATACCTTTTTACTTACCATTTTTACTTCCCTCGCATACCGAAGGGAAGTATTGTATTCGAGAAAAAATCACCCTCCGAGATTTTTTCGGATTCTGACGTTTCAGATCACGTAGATTTCGAAAATATAGGTTTTTCAATTCCGTCAGTCTGTCTGTCTGTCTGTTGGTGCATTGACTAAAAAAACTACTTGACGGAGAGCAGTCAAATTTGGTAGGTAGTTGACCCTACTGACAGCGAAGAAATGGTAGAACTTTTACTGGAAAATGTACAGGGTGGATCGTCTAAAGGGAATAAAAAATGAAACAATTTTTTTTTGCTCAAATTTAAAATTTCCACGTTTCATGACACGCCAAACCTATTTCAGAAAAAAAACATTTTTTTACCAACATTTTTGAAAAAATTTTTACCACTAAAATAGATGGAAATTTTTTTTTCTTTGTTCAAATTTAAAATTTTCACGTTTCATAACGTTCTAAACCTATTTAAAAAAAAATTTAGAATTTTTTTTATTGTTTTTGAAAAAATATTACCACTAATACCGACTGAATTTTTTTTTCTTTGTTCAAATTAAAATTTTCACGTTTTCATGGCATTCTAAACCTATTTAAACAAATTTAAAAAATTTTGATTAAAAATTTATTTGAAAGAAAAATTTTTTGAAAAAATTTTTAATCTATTTATCACTAGGTACGTATAGAATAGATGAAATAATTTTTTTTTGCACAAAGTTAAAATTTCCACGTTTCATGGCATTCCAAACCTATTTCGGAAAAGAAAATTTGCAACATTTTGGAAAAAAATTTACCACTAGAATAGATGGAATTTTTTTTCCTCAAATTTAAAATTTTCAAGTTTGACGTGACTGGCATTCCAAACCTATTTGAGAAAAAAAAAATTTGAAAATTTTTTTCACCAACATTTTTGAAAACATTTTTACCACTAAAATAGATGGAAAACTTTTTTTTCTTTGCTCAAATTTAACATTTTCACGTTTCATGGCATTCTAAACCAATTTCAAAATAAAAAATACTACTGTAGAATAGAAGGAAACTTTCCTTTTTGCTCAAATTTAAAATTTCCACGCATTCTAAACCTATTTCAGAAGAAAAAAAATTAACAAATTTTCTTAAAAACATTTTTGAGAAATTGAAAAAAAATGAAATTTTTTAACCACCACTATACTTCCACTCCACTGCGTGCATGTGGAATCGAAAATGTGACAGATGGCAATAATATAGGCATATGCACCTATTATACTATTATTGAAAAATGTACAGGGTGGTCATCCCAAGAAATAATTCAGTCATGGTGGACCTTTATAAAGGTATTTGCCCAAGCCTTCCATATTTGGCACCTGTTATTTAGTATTGAACTTTTGCTGTTGGATGAGCACTCTGTATATTTTTTTGACCAAAACTTATCAGGTGTTCTTTGTAATAATAGTGATAGCTATATTCCGATTATTATTTTCAATGTCACTTCGTAATTATTAATTTTTTAGAGTGACCGCCATGCACAAATAAAGAGGGAAGTTCTGTGTAAATAACTTTACCGATTTTTTTTAGAATTATTTACTATTTAATTTTCATCTTTATGATATGATAATTTTTGTATTATTCGAATGTTAAGATACCTATTTCAAAAAAATGTTTGTTTGTTTGACGTCATTGTGTTTTATGTTTCACACACGGTGCCCTTGATAACTTTTTAAAATACATTTCTACTACTAAAAACTTACCAAACAATCAAAAGTTCTCGAAGGATTATTTATTCCTAGCTCAAATCCCTCGAGGACTATAAACTGTAATATTTGATATAAATGACTATACTCATCACTCGTTACTTTTGCGGACGATTGAGCCTATTACTCGTCATTCTTGACGGGTGTTCGATAGCAAGCCGAATTAAATGAATTTTACCTCGGAGTGTTCCAACTGATTTAAGGGATGTGTAGGTCATCCTTTGTTTCCCGATTTGCACATAAATTACAGGCAGCGAGTGATTTATGTGGAAGGTTTTCTACTTGTGTCAGTACGATTCCATTAAGTCCAAGGAAAAGTGCATTATTATCGATTAACTAATGTTACTGAAGCAAGGTTGAGTTGCAGCGGAATGGAAATAATTTCAAAGTTTTCTTTAGGGGTATCGAAATGTCGGACATAATAATTGGCTATTTGCTTTGAAGAAAAGTATGTTTTCAATAAACCCATTGTGTAAATTAAATATCATTGCAATTTTGGGAATTTTCGCATTCATTTTCGTCTCTACTCTCTAAATTTAATCAAAATCGGACAAATAGTTTTTGATATATTGGAGCTAGTTACAAACTGAAAGATAAAAAACGAAACAGGAAATGCTTAAAATGTACTGGAATGCAAGTATATGTACACTGTGACCTATTTTGAATGGAAACACCCCTGTAAAAAATGTGTCTATTATCTGATTTTAACGTGGCTTAGGTCATCGAAAGCTCTGCTTTATGACAAAAATTTAGAGATAAATTTCAATTTTCAAGTCCTACTATGATTTTTTTTCAATGTCAAAAATGGACAAATTTGATTAGAGATTTTTTTTATAAAATCTAACTATACCATTCAGAAATATATCAAATGGGTAAATCCAAAATTTCTTGAAAATATGTTAAATAAGAAATCGAAGTAGCCCAAGAAAAATAAATATTAGAAAGATAAATTAAGTGGATAGTTTTAATAAATACTATCTTTTAAACAAACAATCATATTTGACTTAAAAACATGTGTGAACGATTGAAAGTAATAATAATTAGTTATTTAAGAAACAAAATAACAACACATTACAACATTACACTAGAACTAAAACACGATAATACAATTCATCTTAAATTTTTGTAGCCTCTACAAGGCCGCCGTTTATTTTGATGCACTTGTCGAATCGTTAATATTCTTTGCGACATTCTGTAATTATTGGCGGGTAACTTCTGCACAAGCTTGTCTTATTCTTTCACACAAATCTTCTCTATTACTCGGGCGTGACCTGTAAACTTTAGATTTTATTAAACCCCATAAAAAGGAGTCCATCGGTGTTAAGTCCGGGGATCGGGGTGGCCATCCAATTAACGGGCTACCTCGACCTATCCATCGATTAGGAAAGTTGGCATTAAGCCATCTGGTATCACTCTGGCATTATGGACAAGGCTGCCATCTAATGGAACGTGTAGATTTACTCTTTCTTGTATTGAAAGGTCATGTAGTATATTCAAAAATTCGCTTCTTAGGAACTCTAAAAACTGCATGCTATTCATATTATCTTCAAAAAAGAAAGGACTAATGATTGTTTCATTGGGTAGCCTACACCAAACGTTAACTTTTTGGGAATATTGTCTTTTACAATTAATAACCCACTCTGGGTTTTCTGTAGCCCAAAACCCACAATTTTGTGACAATACCACCCCATTTGTGGTAAGAGTTGCCTCATCGCTGAATAAAGTAGTTTTCAAAAAAATTTTGTTATTAAGATACTCTCCTTGAGCCCACAAGCAAAATTCCATCCGTGTTTCATCATCACCAGGTTCCAACATTTGTAAAAACTTGGGTTTGAATGGTTTTACCTTATTCTTTTTAAGGCATCGGCGAATATTTTCTGTAGGTAAATTCAAATTTAAGCTAGCTACTCTTGGATTGTTAAAATAATTTAAAACGGTCTGCTCGTAACTGGATCTTCTTTGTACATTATCCGTTCTTATAATACGCCTTGTCACAGCGTCACACTCATTAAAGATTTTGTTTATTTTAGAAACGGTACTTTTAATGATGTTGGGCCTATTCGGGTGCCTATTATTAAATATCTCACATAGCACTGCCAAAGTTCTGTCATTATCTCCTCTAAGGCGCACAAGTTCAATTTTTTCTATTACATTTAGAGTATCCATAATTTTAACTTCAAACTAATACACTAATACTTGATAATATTATTGATCAATTTTATAATTTCAGTAACAATATACTTAAGTATATGCGTATTTTAAAGATTTGACGTCTGAATTTGAATGGAGGTCGGTCCCGGAATTTCTCCAAAATCGCTTTAGCTATTCATTAACCTAAAAGAGTATAATATGTGTACCAAATTTTATCTAAATATGTGCAGCCATTTCAAAAATATGGCGGACTGAAGTTCTGATCAAAAACCATAAAACTACCCGTATCTCAAAAACGATTCACATTCAGCGGTAAGTATAGAGGTGTTTTGAACTCAGCTGAGTGTGCTCTACCTTCCACTAGAGGATACCCGTTTTAATCTGGGACACCCTGTATAACCGCCCACAAAGCTTAAAAGCTTTCCAGATGTATGAATTTATAAATTATTTCTTAATTTTTAATATATTTAACCTCCCCACAATAAAATTGTGGGAGATTATTAAAATTGGTTCAAAATCGAAAATTGAGATAACATCAAATCTTTACGTTTTGAGGTCCCAGGAATCCAAAAAAGTGGTTTTTGAAAAATGTCTGGGTGTGTGTAAGTATGTGTGTTAGCACTATAGCGGCGAAACTACTGAACGGATTTGAATGAAACTTTGCACGAGGGTTTCTTTAGTGCCCTAAAAGATCTGAAAATGTTTTGGTTGAGATCAGATTACGTTTAGTGCCATTTTGGCACAACAACTTGTTTATTTTATTATTACTTACAATTTGTAATGTAACCATTGGAAACAGAACTCAATGTCTCTATACTATCAACATATGTAAAACTATGTCGTAAGTTTTCAGTGGTCGAGTGGGCTAAAGCGTCGACTTACCGGAGGCCATATCTTCACGCGCCGGTTTACTGAAAACCGCATTTTAACGCCAATTTCGATCCGGGGTCGAGAAATTCCAATTAAAAGGTACGTGAAGTATCTGGGGGTACATTTAGACAGACGGCTGACATTCAACATACATATAAACGAGACGATACGAAAGGTCTACTTCATGTCCAGGAGTCTGTATCCGCTCCTGGCAAGGGGTAGCGGACTACATCGAAACAACAAAAAATTACTGTACACGATGGTGATAAGACCGGCCATCACATACGCGGCGCCGGTGTGGTGCAGCATCCCGGCCACGACAATGAAAAAGCTCCAAGTTCTTGAGCATAAATTTATGCGCCTCATCTCTGATTCGGGCAGATACACCTCCCTAAGAGATTTATATGATCGTTGTAACGGCATAACGCCACTAGCGAACTTCGTCCGGGACACATCGCAAAAATTCTATGCTTTTCGACTGGGCGACAGTCCGCTTACGCGCAACATTACCCAAATCAGAATGCATAATGCCCCATTCCAAATCAAACACCCCTTACCATACCAGGCGTTGCCTATCTTTCGGCAACCTCTCTAGCCAAACTTCTTCTAACCAAAACTTCTTTCTATCACATACTTTTCACCACCATATTTTTATTCTGTACCTATCCTCTTTCTCTTTCTTATTGTTTGTCACCTGTTTGTATTTTTGTAAATTTTTATTTTGTCCTTTTATTTTAAATTCCCTTTTGGCCAAGAAACTTTATAAAAATTCAAACTACTTTTAAAACTCAATTTTCCTTTCTACTAATCACAACTTCCCAACGGCGAATAGACTGTTGGGGCACAATTGCCTCGAGCGGGTCTTTTCCATTGAGTTTATTCCCGTCTCAGCAACCAAAATTAAATCAGTGTTTTTATCCAAATTTTTCAGTGTTTTCTTAGTTTCAGTGTTCTTAAATTTAAGTTTTAAATATGTAAAATTTTAATGACGATTTTAAGCTGCCACAGGCGGCAGGAGTTTTGTCTATTTTAATTAATTTTATTGAGCCGAACCGGTCGCGATCCGCCCAACCGCACTAACACCACGGCGCTGTGCGACGTGGTTGTACGGTTTTATACGATTTTAATATTGAATAAATTTGTTATGTATGTATGTATGCGTCGACTCAAGAATCAAGAGATCGACGGTTCCATCCCAACACAGTGCGGTTTTTTTCTTTCTTTTTCCATTATAAAGTTTATTAATAATTGCAGAAAATGTTACATGATTAAATATCATCATATGTTGGGTGTTTATAATTATTCAGAGTTTGAAGACTGGTCACTAGTTTTAAATGAAATATAAATAATTCTATTGCTGTTTTGGCGATGAACACATACGACGTCGTAAATTAGATAAATATAGGTGGGTCATATTACAATAATATATTTGATTTAAAGGCATGTCATGACGGCTGATTTGAATTGACTATCAGAGCTCGTAGCATTTGCTACTGCTACGAATCAAATTACAGTTAAAAAGTAACAGACTGCTGTTTAGCCAGCCCATCACTAATTTCAACCGGGTGGAGAGGTTACAGCCGCTTTCAGTAGCTGCCGATTTTTTAAATATAAAAGTTCTGTTTTAAAAATATTTTTTTTATATATAAATGTGTTTTTATTTTCTAAGTGGAAGAACAGCTTTTACAGCCCTTGTGCTGTACTAAACTGAACTTCGCCCTTTCATGTGATTACTGAATAGAGTGCATTATTATTATTATTAAGATAAATAATTTATTGCAATGTCATGCATTAAAATTTATAAAGATACAAACTTTGGCGTTGAATACATTCGCCCAAAACGCAAATAAAAAATTACCTATTACATAAAACCTGAATAACGCTTAAACGCTAACATAGCAAAAGTGTTTCGTTCACGTCAGCCTGGCGATACACTTAAAACTTTTTCGTCGGGCCGACTCAATTTTCCTAGGCGTTCAACAAGTGTCTACTCCTTCAAAAGCATAATGAGCGTTGCAAGGACATTTAATGTAACCGCGCGGGCCTGATAAGCCTTTTACGATCCAAAGAAAGCGTAAACGAAAAATGAATTCCCTTTACTGTCATTTCCGCCTTGTTTAACGTACTTTTAGCTTAAATATGCATGAGATTCTTCTTTGGCACTATTAAAGTAATAGCTTTTAGTGTAGTAATAGTTTTAATGAGCACATCATAAAATCATCTTTATGAATTTTATATGTTAATGAATGGTATGTAATAATTGTGATCGTAATTATTTATCGCAACGACGCCAGTGTGTAGAATACACGAGGTGAAGTCAAGAAAGAGTCGTTTTATTTCAATATTTATAATAATAATAATAATAATTTTATTCATCATTTGTAATGATACAGATTTTGCATATATGGCAAGTCAAGAACAGAGAGAAAGTAAATACAATAGTAATAATGAATAAAATGAATAACAAAAGAAAAACACAACGTGTAACACAGCGAACACATTAAACGATCATTTTATATACATACATACACCAGTATACAGGGTGCCCCAATAAAAATTCCCAGGCCGGATATATTCTAAACGAATATAGATATTTTAATTCTGTAAAAGCCAGTTTGTAGAGCATAAAGAGAGCTTCATTTTTGCATATAACTGTTTTTTAATATACCAGTATATAGATGACGCTGTGCTCTAAAGAAATATTTCGATGGGAGAAACTTTGAAATGGGGTTTATGTGAACGAAATTGCGTTTCTAAGCAGATTATGTTCTAAAAAAATACCATAAAACTAACCGTTTTCGAGATATTTGAGTCCAAACGTTGGCATTTGCCAATATTGAATAATTGTAATCTCTTCAACATTTCAGTCCTTTAAGTGGGACAATCTGTATTTAATTTGCAAATTTTAGAAGAAAATTCAAAGAATTTTTCATATCTTATGAATTAAATATATTTGAAGTAACCCTTGGAAAAAAAACCTAAATATATTATTTATCATATAATTCAAAAATTTAAGCAATAAAAAAACAATTACGAACATAAAACAATTTTTACGAACTAATGAAATTAAAATAACCATTTTAATAGGTGTTCAAAATTATTGCCATTTTCATTAACACACATCGTAAACCTATTAATTAGTTCAGATCTACAAACTTTTAATAATGTATGCCGATTAATGGCGGCAACACTAGCATAAATTTCATTATAAACATCTGCCATGTCTTCTATTGGTTCTTTGTACACTTCACTTTTTAAAAATTCCCATAAATAAAAATCTAATGGAGTAATGTCAGGAGATCGAGCGGGCTATCTAAGTACTCCAATGGCACCAATCCATCTTCCTGGGTATGTTTGATTTAAATAATTAACAACGTTGTGATGTTTATGTGGGCCTGCTCCATCCTGATGAAACCAAATATTATCCAACTGAGCGGGCAAATTCCTTAATAGTACTTGTAAATCATTTTGCAAAAATTGTAAATATCTTTCACCTGTTAAATTCTCATGGTGGAGGTATGGGCCAACAATGTAACCATTAACGATACCACACCAAACATTTACTCCAAAACTATTGTGGGATCTGGTATATCTCATCCACCTGGGATTCTCTTGAGACTAGTAACGACAATTATGTGTTGTGATTACTCCATTATCGTGGAATCGACTTTCATTACTCCACAGAATTGTATCTAAAAGATTTAGACTTTCTTCTAAGATAATTGAAAATTGCACCAAAAAATCTCCGCTCATTGTCCCTTGGAATCAAATGATGAACTAAATGAACTTTATATGGAAACATTTTGTTTGTTTTAATAATTCTGTGGCAGGTGGAACGTGCAATATTTGTTTCTTCCGTCAACTTGCGTACTGACATGTTTGGGTTATTTTCTACTTGATGTAATACCAATACAATATTTTCATCAGTTGCAGTTCTGTTTCTTCTTGTTGTTTTTGGTTTCTTAAAACCTCCATAATTTTTCAAATTAGAACACAAACTTACAAAAGTTTTCCGATCTGGTAAAGGTCTGTCAGGAAAACGTATTTCATATAAACTTACAGCTCTTGAAGCATTTTTACGACATTCCCCATAAATTAGACTCATATTTAATTTATTTTCATTTGTATGAGAAACCATATTTAATAATAAATATTCACAAAGAAAACAATAATTAGGTACAATAATACAGTTCTATTGACACACCAATAAACAAAATGTGATTGAAATTGAGAAATGTCAAAACTATTATTCCAAAGGTAATTTTAATTGTATTTAATTTATAAGATATAAGGGTTATTATACTCACTAGATGTCAAATATTTTTAATTATAATCTAACCTAATAACAAAGCAATTATATGAAAAATTCTTTAAATATTTTCTTCTAAAATTTGTAAATTAAATACAGATTGTCCCACTGAAAGGACTGAAATGTTGAAGAGATTACAATTATTCAATATTGGCAAATGCCAACATTTGGACTCAAATATCTCGAAAATGCTGCTGTGTACTTATATGTGTATTTATGTATGTGTCTGTGTGGGTATATGTATGTATATATGTGTGTATATATATATATGTATGTATAGGTATGTTTATATTTCTGATGTATGTAAAATTATCGTCAATGTGTTCTCTGATGATATGTTGGTTTCATTCATTTGTTATTTATTTATTTCATTGTTACTGTTGTATTAGTTATTTTATCTATATTTCTGACTTGCCATATATACAAAATTTGTATAATAACAAATGGTTAATAAAGATTATTATTATTATTATTATTATTATATTATTATAAATGGTTAGTTTCATGGCATTTTTTTTAACATAATCTGCTTAGAAATGCATTTTCTTTCCCATAAACCCCATTTCAAAGTTTCTCCCATCGAAATATTTCCTTAGAGCCACAGGGCCATCTATATACTGATATATTAAAAAAACAATTATATTCAAAAATGAAGCTATCTTTATGCTCTACAAATTGGCTTTTACAGAATTAAAAAATCTCTATTTGTTTAGAATATCTCCGGACTGGGAGTTTTTATTGGGACACCCTGTATACACATACATATATGTACATTAGGGTAGTCTAAAAAAAGTTGTCCGATCATCTTTTACCAGGATCTCTAAAATATCGAAAGTGTACCTCACCTAAATTTTCAGCCATTTTTGTACAGGTTTAAAGGTCCTCGTGAGGACAATAAAATAAAAATCATCCTCATTTCCGATGTTTCTTTCCCTGTAGAACACGATCCCGTTACTAGTTTTTGTAAATATTGCTATCCCGTTGAGAAAAATCGAAAACACCGAAAGAACTGACCAAATTTTGATTTTCAATCCCTTTCAAGTATGCGATACGTGGAGAATTAAGGATTGAAATACATCTTTTCTCTGTATTTGTTCTCGAGGAACATGCAGCTGTAATTAGTTTTGTGCTGCATTGCTGCATTTCCTGAAAATCGTAGAAAAATAGTCTTAAAGTGGAAAAAATAAGAAAATATATGAATTGAATTATGTGACAAGAAATACGTCTTGTCGAAATTTATTTAAAGAATTAAAGGTTTTGTCCTTAACATGCATCTACGTACTAGAAATAGTGTACCATGTTAAATCTAATCAAGATTCCTTTGAAACCAATGATTTTTATCATAATTACAATACCAGAAATGGTCAAAACTTATGTTTCCTACTACATTACCGAACAAAACATGAGGAATGCCCAGATATACCGGAATAATAGTTATTTATTGTATAAGTGTTTTAGATAGCGTTATATCCACGCAAGAAATTTTAAACTCGAGAACGAAGTTCGAGAGTTTAATTTTCTTGAGTGAATAAAACGCGACTAAAACACGAATGCTATACCACGTTTTATCCAAAATCACGGTCATTTAGAATCAGATTTCATCAACAAATGATTTGACATTTCGCTCTGTCAGCGGCTGTAACGTAAAAAATTATTGAAATTAATTGAAAAAATTTGGAAGGTGTTGAATGGTTGCTATGTAGTTTTGATTGTTTATCGATTCCATTTGTAAAAATTTGTGAAGTTGGTGAAAAACGAGGTGAAAAATTCAAGAAAGCGATTTTACCGATGACAAATACAAGTTTGTCATTAATGTAAACGATGTGAAATATGATAAAACAAATAATGAAATGCCTATTAATATAAATGTTAATATTAATATTAATAAAAATTAAATAAAATGTAAGTGGTTTAAAATTGTATTTTTCATTATTCCACTAGCGCAATAAAGTAATTTCATTATTCCATTAGTGGATAAAGTGGTACTTTATATGCTTCATATGTGTGGATAAAACTCCAATTATAATGTGATTGTGGATAACATTATTTAATCGCCTCCCAGCTGAACTTAAATGTGTTTCTAATTTAAAGTTGTTTAAAAAGTTAGTCAATTTCTTTTGCAGAAGTGTTACTATAGTGTGACTGAGTTTTTAACTGACCCACTTGTTTAAGAAATTGTATTAATACGTCTTTGTGGTGAGGTGGTTTCACTGGTTTCTCGCAAAACCACAACATTTGCTTAATTTTTATAAAACTTGATCCTCCTAACTTGAACTTAACAGCTATAAAGTTTTGTTGAAGGCTTGACAAATACCTTGATTAGTCAATCATAAGCCAATAAAGATTAAGGTAGTTATATCGCCATTTACCTTATTTAAGAAAGTCACGAAACTTTCAGCAAAAGTTCGTAGTTTTTGACATTTATCATGCGTTAATGGACGCTATGCAAAATAAATAGATGTCGTGACACTATTTTCCCTTTTACGACTGATTCTTATTTAAGAATGATCTCAAAAACGAGGCAAACTTAAATTGGTTCCTGAGGAAGCACATGTATAAATATGGAGATGATTCACCTTCTAGTAACGTAATGGCAGCTACCCGAAAATTATTGAAATTATTGAATGGGGCATGAGTAGTAAACGTGGCAACGCCGCACTATTTCTAATACTTGGCGCGGATATTAGAAAATACTTTGCGTTTATTTTAAATGCAGTATCATAGAAGAATGTAGAAGATTTACAAATTTTCATCCCGAATTTATTTATTGTATGTATAATAATATATGTTTCCATTAATTTATTAAAAGAGGTAAAAATATTTTTTTAAATTTGTCAAAAATAAGCTAGAGCCCGGGAGGCAAGCGACAGTTTTCGTTAAATCATTTCCATAAAGGTAGATTTTTTTCCAAAGAGAGTTTAAATAGTATCTATAATGAAGGTGTAATTCTACCAAACTCTTAGTGGTGCATAAATGAGTAAAAAATTGTTGTTAATTATAAATTAAACGCTGCTTTTGGATGAATTATAAATACTCTACATATGTTTCGGCAATAAGCCGAATTTCGGCTTATTAGGCCTCTATCAAGAGTATTACATAGTGAATATTGTATAAACTATGTATTAATACTATGTATTAATCTGATTTTTTATTGAAATATTGCAGATTAATATTCCGAGGCGGAAAATGCAAAACTTCTCCGAGATATGCAATAGAACGGAGAGAATAGCAATTATAGGATCAAAAATATCTGCCAAAAATTGGAAACGAAAAAAAAAAGTATCCCGGGCAGGATTCCCACGCGGGAAACCACTTGAAAATAGTTTCCGATTAGCATTTTTCAAACGTAAGAACTGAATAAAAACGGCGACCGCAGACCCGTTCTATCTCGATGGCGAGGAGAAGGTCGGCAGTGACCGTACAAAGTGAATCGCGAGGTGAAAATCGAAAATTGGGGCCGGCAAGAGCGAAGGCGGATCGTCATTTTTTGACAATTCGTGTTAATTCGAAAAGCGAAATTTTCGTCTATCTATTTTTTGCAGCATATTGTTTAATTTATTACTCATTTATGCACCACTAAAAGTTTGGTAGAATCGCACCTTCATTATAGAATACTTTATTATGTATTTATTATATGACATAGTAATCAGTAATTACTTCTACATTCATCTAATGGAGTGGAACCGATCTTCCGATAGTAAAGTTTACATAAAACACATAAAAAACAATGATAAAAGTACAATAACAATGATATTTTGCAGGTATTGTCTGCTTTTATCCCGGCTAACATTACTGACGAGTCGACCAGCTGGCGTCAGAAACTATATGCGGCGTTGCCAAATCTTTTCCTACTATCTCTCTCTCTCTGTCTCTCGCATCTCAATTTTATCGATTCGCTAACAGATGTCGCACCTCTCGCGATATAACTACCTTAAAAGATAATTTAATTTTAATATAAGTTCCTGAAGGCCTTTTTAAAACTTTCTTTGAGGCAAAACTATTTTCAAGTGCATTTGGCATTTAATAAATTTGACATAAATCAGTGATTTATGAGGTGGCCATTATAAAACACTAATAAAACCTAAATAAATCTAAAAAGCATTTAAATTGTTACTTGGGTTGGTTGTCACTGTAGTCGACTTGATTGTCAGCTGCAGTAAGACTTGATCGCAGTCAATTTAAAATGTAATTGGATTAGTGATTTTTGAATTTGTATTTGTGATGCAGTGAATTATAGGCACGATTCTTCACCAAAAAAATGCTAATAATTGTCATATAATTAAATAGGCGTAGAAAATATTTTTTTAAATTTATCACTACCAAATAACTATTTATTTACAAAAGACAATATTTCTAAATTTCTGCTGTTATTGTCCACAAAAACTTTAAGTACAGCTCTGTGGGATATCACTCATACTAACGAGACAGAGATTTATAGTCGGTTTTTATAAAGTTTTTTTATATGCATTAAATATGTGTAGTCAACTGTACCAAGCATTATCCCCATAAACCTTATTTATATGTATGTAACATTTTATAGATTAAATAAGTTGAAATATTTCTCCCTTAAATCACATTTGGCGTTCAGACAGTTTTTCATTCGAGCGAATCGCCTCAGATAACCCAGTGTGTTTCTTTAATAGGGAGCTAGCGAGGGAACATTCGCAACGTGCAAACAAGCTGTTGGATTCCCTTTTATGCGTGGCCAAGGACTATCTGGTGGCTAAAGACTACAGATCCATCGAGGCCCCATCATTTAATGTCATTTATAGAGGGAAACTTTCCGGAATGTTTCAGGGGAAGCTCAAGACAGGAGTCGGCTATATCCAGGTGAATATAAAACCCATTAATCATTTCTCGACAGGGATAGGTCACAGAAAGTAGAAAAAGTTATATTTGTGCAATTAACCTTTAAATCAGAAACGTGGTGAAAAATGTTATTTGGGATATTTACCAGATAACTCCATCTAATATTTAATATCAAACAACAAATGGCCTACTCATTATGAATACTGTTGATCTAATTTAGACCATGCTAGTGTACTAATAAAGCCAATCAGCGATATTATCAGTAATATTTTTCATTGATTTTGAAGGCAACATATTTCAGTTAAAATCATACACAGTTTACTTCTTTCCACACTCAAATAATAGCCTAAGCAGAAAAGCCAGAAAATGTCCACATTAAAAAAAATGTCAACCAGGGGTTTTCAGCAGAAATGTGTACTTGCATAATTTTTGCAAAAAAGCATTTGTTTAAAAATTGATTTTTATAGTTTCGGGATGTCGTAGCGTAACACGGTTGGGCTTATTCGTCAAGAGTTGTACTTTTGACAAAAGCAACCTCAACACTGACAACAACAATAGCAATATAAATAAAAATAATTGATCAAAGACACGTGCAGAAGAAAGGAAAGTTAAAAGATGTCCGTTTATGGACTTAGATGCTTTTTTTCTTGCAAAACTAATGCGATGTTCTGCTCCATCTCGTCGAGCCACCCCAAAACGATTGGCTATAACTTTTTGTACGTACATTGGAAGCCGAGATAATGATGATTTTGCGAGTGCACACGATTTTGAACCCGAGTTCAGTTTTCCTTGCGCCAGCTGGCACTCAATTTTGTAAGTAAGCACTTTTTGTACTCAATCTTGCGACGCCTACGTTACAAAAATCGATTTGCTATAGATGAGAGATCGAAAGTACAACTCTCTAGGAAGAAACTAGGCCAACCAGGTTACGCTACGATATGCCTAAGCTGTAGAAATTAATTTTCAAAAAAGTGCCTTATTAATAAACAAATGGCTTTTTTGCAAAAATTACAAATGTTTGTTACGTTCAGTATTTTTAAAGTTAACATTCTAGGAGCTAGAATTTATCAATTCACTAACTGAAGTGGTTTGATGATAGTATTCGTCCAAACAAACAAACTTGTCTTATGTGAATATGGGCCTTAAGGGCCGGTAATTTATAGTGCGGGCCTGTGAAAAACTGAACGTATTTCATCGTAATCAAACGACTAGGTTCTTCGGTTTGACTGTAGTTGTAGGTGAAAGGATTGTATTGATACAGTCTGCGAAAATGTTCGCATTGAGCGTTGCGGTGCGCGCTCGCAGAAAAAAAAACCCGAATCGCATTGTAATCAAACCGGCCAAAGTTTGTGGCAAACGTTTTCAATTGTCCAAAGAATGAAAGAAATAGAATCGGTGGGAATTTTAAAAGTGGGGAGGAAGACTTATTGGGGCAATTAGGAGCATAAAATCCAGGTTTACACTGTAGGTGTCGTCAAACAACGAATTCAAGCTAAAAACTACTGCCTAAATTTTTACATACTCCAAACACCCTATAAAACATAATATTATCATCGGCGAGAATTTTTATTAAAGTAAACCCCTCCCAAAACTACCCCATTAATTTTTAAGTTTTTTAAATTAATTTATTATCATAAATTCTTATACTTGGAAAAATTGGTTAATACGTTTTCCTGAGCGTACCGTTGGAAAATACGAGTATAGGACTAGAAAATTTCGATAGTAATTTTCTTGATTTTCCTTTTTACCTATTTGATGTTTTACTTCAAAACGCGTATTTTATGAGATATTGGCGATTTTATGAAAAAATAATCGGAATATATAAAAATTTTTGATAGTTCTAGTACTGTTTGTATATATTCGTTTAACCTCAAGTTTCAATAAGAAGTTCCTTCGGAGGCCTGTTCCATTCTCAATATACCCTTTCAATATTTCCGTGTTATGACTTTGAAGACGTCATCGGGGGGCCGTCACTTGCAGCAATTACGTCATAAGCGTGTTTTAATATTATTTTCTTAAACTTAAGTAATACAATTAAAACATTTTTACTGCAAACGTTTGCTCAGTATTCTCTGTTAAGTGGAAAATACATAAATACCTCGTAAACACGGGTAAACGTCTCATCATTCTGACAGATATTTAATGATCAGTGAAACAAGCTGGACAGCAACTGAACAATACTCTGCAAACAAAGTCTTCCCAAGCACATTGAACTACTAACAACAGTTTGCTCTATAAGTACACAGAAAGGGATGAGTTCAACTGCAAAGGCTGCAGACTGAAACTAATTATTTTAGTTAGATTTAACAGTATTTCGCAGTACTCAAATGTACACAAACTTTTGCACTAATCGTTGTATTTATTTTTGTCAAACTAGCCCCTAATCTACTAGGAAACTCCTACGGCAACGCTTTTCAGTAACTGTTCTAATTTCAGGACCTCTCGACGTTGAGTAGACTCCAGGATTTAAGTTTCTACGAAGACAAACAGAAGCTCGTGGTGTACGGCAGCTTGAGTTTGAGGGAGTTTAAGGTAAATATTGACACTTTATAATAATAATAACTTTATTGTCGTACTATCTTATAATAATAATAATAATAATAATAATAAAGAATTTATTGCCCAACAGAATCTTCCAGTTACAGGACAATCTAAAAAAATAGAACTTAATTATATAAATGCAAAATATACAATATGAAATATAAAATATAAATAATAAAACTGTTTAAAAAAAGTGTAAAAAAGACAGTATAAAATATGAGATTATAAGATATAAAAGTATAAAATAATTATTTAGTTTAGAGTAGCTTGAAATTACGGTTATGTATTTGAATGTAGGTTACAATTTATTTCTAACACAGAGTTTTTTGGTCTTGGAGTAATTATTTAAGGAAAGACTAAACATGTCACATTGGTCACCAATAGAGTTATATGTTTCCATCATGGAGTAAATGGGTGATTTAGCAAGGATATTTTTGTTCTTTTAGGTGGTAGTGCAAAAGTAAAGGTTTGACGAGAGCCTACGCGTGGAATTCTAAAATTAATTCGAGATAGGAGTTCTGGAGAGTCTATTTTATTATTGAGAAGTTTGTAAATAAACATTAAATTTGACATAATTCTTCTGTTTTCTAATGAATCCAAGTTAAATCGTGTTAACATTAAATAGTTTAGATATCCCTGTTCGGGGTATTGGTGATCTATTTTAAAACATAAGTATTTAAGAAATTTGCGTTGAACAGTTCTAATGATTGTGAATATTTCTCATAAATAGGATTCCATATTGCTGAACCATACTCCAATTTCGAACGCACAAAACATAAATATAACGTTTTTAGTGATTCTGTATTAGTAAAAATTTTTGAATTTCTTATAATAAAACCGAGTGTTTTTAACGCCGATTTAGTAATCGAGTTAATGTGTCCTGTGAATTCCAATCTCGAGTCGAACACTATTCCCAAATCTTTAATACTCTCACAACGAGTTAAAGAGATGTCGTTGAAACTATATGAATATTCAACTAGATTTGCCTTTCGTGAATAAGTCGTAACTTTACATTTAGATATATTAATTGGTAATTTATTCACTAGGCACCAATTCTCGATGATATTTAATTGCTCTTGTAATCTTGCACAATCCTCTATGATAGTGATTTCACTAAATAATTTCAGATCATCCGCAAAGAGAAGTTTGTCGCAATTCAGTCCATATAAGTCATTAATAAATACCGAAAATAAGAGTGGACCCAAGTTTGAATCTTGAGGCACGCCAGACGTTGCGACATTTGTATTTGATTTAAAACCATTGTACTGAACATACTGTAACCGGCTATGTAAGTAAGACTTAAAACATTTAACAAGTGTATCACTAAAGCCAAAGTTGCCAAGTTTATTAATTAGAAGTCTATGGTCGATGCGGTCAAAAGCCTTCGAGAAGTCAGTGTACACTACGTCCACCTGCCCTCGTTTATCGAGTGTATTGGAAATAAATTGAGTTAGACTCGCTATAGTACAGTGACATTAAGATTTTAATTCGGACAAATTTACATAAAGCTGTTCTCGACGGCAATGTATTCCAGGGAACCGTATTGTTACCATACTAAAAGTCCCCGAATATAGAGGTGCCGGAACACTCATAAAATTCAGTCGCCATCTTGGATTATATGGTTTTTAGAGATTTTCTCGTAAACGGTCAGTTTTTTCAAAATTGTACAAGATAGAAAATTTACTTATAATTGAAATATATATAAAATGACCCATAATTTACTATACTTTTTTTAATAGTAAACGAAACAACACAATTAAATTGAATACAGATTAAAAAAATAATTTCCTTTCGGACGAGGTCTTTTTTCTTCTACATTAGCGGAACCTTCTGGTGCTAAACATATTATACCTCCCATAGCGTGAAACGTTCCGTGACCATCAAGTGTTCTTATGTTACAGTCCACATTATCATAAACAAATTGTACAAATGTGTCGTCAGCAATATTAATATTGGAATTTTGGACAGCTGAATTTTCAAATTTTATTAATTCTTTGTAAGATGCATAAAACCCCAATGTAGAAAGAAGGTCCAAAATATGTTTTGAAGCATATTTTCGATGGATATGCACTGCGAGTCCCGTAAGAATCGCTGATTCGTATGAACGTGGTCGTACAGTAGCTATAATAGCGTTTTCCAAAGACCTAATTTTCTTAGTGTTCTTTTCTGACGGTTTATTTATTAAAGTGGACACAAATGTGTGTAAGCTTTGAGGAACATCTTTTGATCCACCCAATTTTATGCTTTCAGCGGAAGGATAGTAGTCAGTATCGAAATAAACAGAACGAATATCTTCTTTAATAAAAGAAGCCGCAGCTTTTATTACACGAAGCTTTTCGTCCATTTTGCCACTTCTCTTATCTTTGCACCATTGGTCATGCAACAATTTTTCAGTTGTTCCTTTAAAACATATAACTCCGTGATGTTCTATAATTTCATTTTTATAACGTTCAAATAGCTTCTGTTTAAAATATTTGTAGGACCAATTTTCTGAATTATTTGGTACAAATTCTTTCATCTTATCCTGTAACTCCTTTATCGAAAATTGGGAGACATCATCTTGATATTCACCTATGTATGAACACAATTGATTAAATGCCTCCACTAGATATTTGTTAACGGATCTCCCAGCTTTTTCCTTTACTTTAATTTTTTGGAAGCTACCATAACACGACGTATGGTACCTACCTTCCGCTGCAACCAAATCGATACAAGAATTTATTCGTTTTAAAACAGCTTCACCCCAGTCATCATTTCGTTTTTCACAAAATTTTTCAATTGTACTTTTTATGTCTATGGTAGAGATTAAAGAAGCAGGTCGCTTTTTTCTCATGCTGCCAATTTTTTTATCAATTTCACAAAGATCTCTACAAAAAATACAATTTTGTTTAAAACAAAAATCATATTTCATAGTCGATCGTAGTCGGGATGAGCTAGGTTGATTTAAATCTGCATCTACATTTTTCATATCCGATTTTAGGCTAGTGGCACGAGTATAATTTTTCCTACATCTTTTATGTACAGAAATTTGTTCAACACACTCAAAATGTTTCCACTTATCATCATTTCTTGTTTTGCTTGCATTAATTAGTGTCACAAGTTCTTTCAATTTAACACATACACTCTCGTCTTTTAAATCATAACATTGCATAAAATACACGTATCAGTCCATATTGTCTTAAAAATATTCACCGGGACCAACAAATAACAAATTTTATAAACGATCACTGTCAAATAAAATCCAATGCACTTATTATAACTCAAGTATAATACTAATAAATACTCATTATTTAGCAAACAACTACGGGCCACAAAAACAAGCAGCAGTAAGTAGTAATCTGCTATAAAGATCGGCCGCAGTACGCAGTGCGCGAATCTACATAAATCTTGCGCCTCTCATTAAACGATAGTGTTTTTTTTAAGGTTCCGGCACTTCTTCATAAGGGGACTTTTAGTATAATATTAAGTACATATACCTATACCTATTTCCGGTGAAAACAGCTTTATGTAAATTTGTTCGAATTTTCAGTGGTTTTCAAGCTAATTTCTCTGCACTACTAAGTTAGATATCGTAGAGCGTTTTTCCATAAAGCCATGTTGAAATACACAAATTAATTTTTTTACAGCTGGATATATTACATTATACACCGACACCTCGAAAACATTTGCAAAATTTGATAGAAATACCTCTGTAGTTAAGCACATCACTTATGTTACTATTTTTATGTATCGGACACACTCTTGCCAGTTTCCAGCATTCAGGAAATATTGATGTCTTTAGCGATAGATTGAATACGATTAACAGCGGAGTAATAAGCACATTAGAACAGTCCTTTATCAGGATGCTAGGGATTTGGTCAGTACCCGACGTCATTTTATTTTTTAACTTTTTAACTTTTTAATTGCTTCCGATATATCAGATTCTGACATACGAATAAGGTTCATGCACGGATAATTAGATACATTCTAGGTAATAATTAAAAGATGTTGACAACATCAATTAAGGAATTGTACAAAACTTCGAATATTTATTGGGACTACCTAGATAGCAACAAAAGCTTGATGGAAATAACGCAGGCCGACAAAAATGGGGCTGTTTTGCTGATCAAAACCATCCTATCCTATGTTTTTTGACATTCTGAGGCCGATTCTGATATTTAAAAAAAATCTACCACATCAGTTTTCGTCTACCACCCCTTTCATCCTAAAAAGGGGAGAAAGGGTCTTGTCCTAAGGTTCTGATGCAACTTTTCTCAAGTATTTTGACGTTCGGAAGCCAATTTTGTACAAAAAAATATTCTAATACCACCCCTTTTATCTCCTAAAAAGGGCAAAATAAACATCTCGTTCTAAGGTTCTGATCTAATTTTTCTGAAGTATTTTGACTGAAGCTGAAGCCATTTTTTGACAAAACCAATTTCTATCGTCTTAGTTTCCCTCTACCATCCCTAGAAGATATATTATACAGTGTGTCCCAGGATAGATGTAACAAGAGGTGTAATGGACCAAAAATTTTGGAATGGTATTCGGGGATTGAGTCCTGCTTGTTGTAAAACTAAAGTATACCAAAAATTACTTGATTTGGTGTTCTACAGGGTGTTCTATAAGCAAAGTTGTAAAAATCACCACTAAAAAAGTACCTTTATTTTTCAAAATCTGAAAAAATTCCACTAAGAAAAGTTGTTTAGAATGCAATTTTATACCACTGTACCAAATTTCGGAAATATAAAATTATCTTTTTGAAACTTCCCATGTTTTCAATAAATTAGTATTTTATTTTGAACCATTCAATTAAAACTGCATAGAAATTATTTTTTGTGAATTAATATTTAAAATTATGTAGAAGCTAAAAGTAGGCTTTGAGAAAAGCAGTGGATACACATTTATCATTTATTATTGACATATCTGTCAAACGTAGTCAATAGTATCCTTAATTTCTGTTTCAAATTAACGAACCAAGCATAAAAAATTAATTGAAAATGGTACTCACAGTGCGAGAAAAAATTTATATGTTGCAATGCTACGGAATTGGCGGTGAAAACTCGCTAACGGAAGTGGTAAGCCAATTTAATTTGAAATTTCCAAACACTGCTTTGTCACGTACTCAGGCTATGAGAATAATTAAAAAGTTTCTGGCTACTGGTAGTGTTCTTAACATGAAAAAAAAAATAATAAAAGCATATGATGAAGAGAATGTTGGGGCTATTTTAGCTCATGCCTCTGTTATAGAAAATCCTAGGATGCCACTAAGAGAGAGTCTGAACTACAAATAATTTACAAGTCAAGGAAAATTAGGGCATGTTTAAAATTGAATTATTATTTGTTTGCTCATAATTGTATTGAAACATATTCTCTATAGGATTTTGCAAACAGCATGGCCGTAAGGGACTGTGTGGATGCTAGTGTTAGAATGAGAATTGTCAAATAAGAAATTAGACAAATTCATTTTAGGATTTTAATTTGCTAGCATAACCAGAATTCAGGTTATCGAAGGAATGCAAAGATTTCATTAATATTTTTACACAAAGTTTTTCTTTTAGTTATAGATAATTTTTTTCTGCTGTTTGCAAAATCCTATAAAGAATATGTTTCAATACAATTAGGGCATATAAGCAAATTATAAACATACGCTTGAAGAGGGTGATGACGGCCGTAGGTTGGATTTTTGTTTGACCATTGGAGAAAAAATCATGGAAGAGGTTTTTTCATCATTTCCTAATTTTCTCAGATGAATCCACATTCTCAATCGATGGTGTTATTTCATCTCAGAATTGTCGGTTTTGAGCTTCTGAAAATCCAAATTTTAGAATTCATTGTAGAAGACAATATTATAAAAAAGTGAATGTGTGGTGTGCCGTTTCTTATCACGTTGGAGTTATTGGACCTTATTTCATTGAGGGAAGGTTAAACCAGCACCCTTATTTACAGCTTCTTGAAAGATTTTCTGAAGAACCCTTAAATATTTTAAGAGACATATATGCCTTTAGTTCATTTTCAACTTAATGGTACCCTGGTCACTCCACAGAAATGGTTAATCCATGGTTGAATTTAAATTTTGGAGAAAATTGGATTGCCAGGAATGGACCGATCAAGTGGCCGGCGAGATCCCCAGACCTATCAATATTGGACTTCTTTTTATAGGGTTGCCTCAAGCAGTTGGTTTACGCTGAACCACTTCCTAATGATGTAGCAGTATTGAAGCAGAGAATTGCAAATGCCGTAAACTCCATACCGTTAGATCATATTCGAAACAGTTTTAAGGACATCAGGCGAAGGATCGAAATCTGTGTGGATGTGGGTGGTAGCTACGTCGAATAATGAAAAAATGGTAAACATTGTTTTGCATTGGTCAATAATTAATTTGTTTGTGAATCTGTTATGTTTTTGACATTTATTACTTGTAATTTTTAAACCTCATTAATCTTCTATTAGTAATTGTTTCTTGTTTTACAATTAGTTCGATTAACATTATACCTTCTTACATCTCGTATATTCAAGTTTTTATTTACCAATAGCCTACTTTTTGAGATGATTAACAACTGCTCCTACACAACTTTAAATATGAATTCAACTCTTAATTCGCAAAAAATGGGAAGTTTAAAAAAAAATTATATTCCTGAAATTTGGTACAGAGGTAGAAAATTGCATTCTAAATAACTTTTCTTAGTGGAATTTTTTCATATTTTGAAAAATAAAGGTACTTTATTAGTGGTGATTTTTTCAACTTTGCTTATAAAACACCCTGTAGAACACCAAATCAAGTCATTTTTGGTACATTTTAGTTTTACAACAAGCAGGACTCAATCCCCAAATACCATTCCAAAATTCCAAAATTTTTGATACATTACACCTCTTGTTACATCTATCCTGGGACACACTGTATATATGATCTCAATTAGGACAGCATAAAAACGAGAACTCGGAGTAAAGTCGGCATCTCCTTTGTTGGACATAGGCGGCGATGGTAGAAATGTAAAAATCGTTTTTACTTCCAGCATGTAGAATTATAATTATTTTTCCCCTAGAACATGGAGCACTTAAATTACACTTTTTGGTGTTATCTACCAACCGTATTGAACTACATCCTGGCTGTCAAACCATGTTTCGTCAAGATAAATTATGTCTCTATTTGCATCTCGGTATTCTTTTATTTTACGCAGGCACTCGTGTTGATGATCAACGATGCGTGCCGATTCCATAACTACCATTCGTTTGTTCAATTTTTTGTACCTAAAAACCCAATCTGGATAGTCGCGTAACTTATCCCTAATCATTTCTAATGTGGGCACCTTATGTTCATTGTAAAAATCATACACAAATCGACCAACTCTTTTCCGTTTAATAGAGTGATCAGCTACAACCCCGGCTTTAATAACCCTATAAATTGTAGTACGGTTAAATTTGCTTAATGCACAAATCCTCTTCACAATTTGATTATATGAAGAATCAATATTTTCGTCTTTTAAACACGAGTAAATATTCAAAATAACCCTTTGAGTTTAAACGTGTAAGTCTTTATTTTCAAATTCCGCTTGTGTAGGCTCTGTGTTAAAATCGTCCGTTTCGTTGTCACTACTATCGAAAAGCCTCCAAAATGACATTTTAAACAATTAATTGCAGGAAATCACTCAAACACAGTAATAAAACTAATAATTTGTTCAAATATTCACTAGAATTAAGTAATATATAACGCCGCCTGGCTGTATTGCACTGCCTCGTACACATCATACTATAAAAATAGTTCATATGTATTTTTTGTTTTATATATTAAGCATTTTTTCGCGACTGAAAATAGACCATTTGTCTTAACATGTAGTAACTATTTCGTTCTATTTCTATATTCATATGGTCTCTCTCATTCCATAGTTTCTCGCGAAAATGGGAATAGTCTCTTAACTGGATGACAGTTGACAACTGACAGTAGTGACACTTGAGTTTGGAGTCTCTGGTTCAGAACTTTTCTTTTTGTTAGCAAAATAATTGTATTTTTACTTCCTTCGCATACCGAAGGGAAGTATTGTATTCGAGAAAAAATCACCCTCCGAGATTTTTTCGGATTCTGACGTTTCAGAACACGTAGATTACGAAAATATAGGTTTTTCAATTCCGTCAGTCTGTCTGTCTGTCTGTTGGTGCATTTACTAAAAAACTACTTGACGGAGAGCAGTCAAATTTGGCAGGTAGTTGACGCTACTGTCAGCGCAGAAATGGTAGAAATTTCACTGGAAAATATACAGAGTGGACCGTCTAAACGGAATAAATAGTGAAAAAAATGTTTTTTCGCTCAAATTTAAAATTTCCACGTTTTATGACGCGCTAATCCTATTTCGGGAAAAAAAAATTTTGAACATTTTTTTCACCAACATTTTTGAAAAAATTTTTACCAACATAAAAAAAAAATTGTTTTGTTCAAATTTAAAATTTCCACGTTTCATGACACGCTAAACCTATTTCTGAAAAAAAAAATTTTTTTTGAAAATTTTTTTCACCATTTTTGAAAAATTTTTTGCCAAGATGAAAAAAATTTTTTGTGCTCAAATTTAAAATTTCTACGTTTCATGGCATTCTAAAACTATTAAAAAAATAAAAATTTTTTTTACCTTTTGAATTTTTGAAAAAATTTTTTCTACTAAAATAATTTATTTTTCTTCAAATTTAAAATTTTAACGTTTCATGGCATTCTAAGCCTGATTCAGAAAAAAAAAATTTTGAAAATTTTTTGAAATTTTTTGTTACCATTTTTGAAATTTTTTTTACTACTAAAATAGATGAATTTTTTTTTTATTTCTTCAAATTTAAAATTTCCACGTTTCATAGCGTTCTAAATCTATTTAAAAGAAAAATTAGAAATTTTGTTTACTATTTTTAAAAAATTTTACCACTAAGATAGAATGTTTTTTCTTTGTTCAGATTTAAACTATCCACGTTTCCATGGCATTCTAAAACTATTCAAACAAATTTAAAAATGTTTTTGAAAAATTTTTAAAAACATTTGAAAACATTTTTAATCTATTTATCACTACTATAGAATAGACGAAAAATTTGGTTTGCTCAAATTTAAAATTTCCACGTTTCATGACATTCCAAACCAATTTCGGAAAAAAAATTTTTGCAACATTTTGTTACCAGTTTGGAAAAAAATTAACACTAGGATAGATGGAAACTTTTTTTACTCAAATTTAAAAGTTTCACGTTTCATGACATTCTAAACCTATTTAAAAAAAATATGTAATTTACTTCTTTTACCACTATTATAGAATAGACGGAAACTTTCCTTTTGGCTCAAATTTAAAATTTCTACGTTTGACATTTTAAACCTATTTCAGAAGAAAAAATTTTAAATTTTTTTTTTTAACATTTTTGAAAAATTAAAATAAAAATGAAATTTTTTAACCACCACTATACTTCCACTCCATTACGCGAATGTTGGATTGATGTGACGGATGGCAATAATATCTGACATATACACCTATTATACTTTTATTGAAAAATGTACAGGGTGGTCATCTCAAGAAATAATTCAGTCATGGTGGACATTTGTAAGGGTATTTGCGCAGGCCTGCCATATGTGGCACCTGTTATTTAGTATTGAGCTTTTGCTGTTGGATGAGCAATCTGTATATTTTTTTGACCAAAACATATCAAGTTTTCTTTGTAATAATAGCAATAACTAATATTCCGATTATTATTCTCAATGTCATTTCGTAATTATTAATTTTTTAGAGTGACCGCCATGCACAAATAACGAGGGAAGTTCTGTGTAAAGACCTTTACCGATTTTTTTGTTTGGTCGTAATGGATTTCAATTTTTATATTTTTGTCAATTGTGGAAAGATAATGATGATATAATAGTCGAGGCTATCACATGTCTATTAAATGCAAACGATTACTTGTAGGTACCAGAAATATTTAAAAAATATGTGTAACATACCATTAATTAAAATATTCGCCGTTTCTAGATCCACAGTGACGACTACATCTCTACCTCTATAATTTAACTGTAAAGATAATAACTCGGCTTTCTTAACAAATTAAGATTATTAAAAGGTGTTATACAGTTTTGAAAAGCCCCGGCGATATACCATTTTCGGTTGACGTCACGCTGGTGACGTGGAGGGCACACGACTCATTGTTTTCTCTTCTAGAGATGGATAAAAGCTATTATTTTTTAATAACAGAAAAACTGCTTCTGTTAGCATCTCATCTTTAATTGTTTTCATTTGTATTCCTTTGTGATTGGATGAGGTTGGTGCGCCCTCCAGACTGTGTCAAAATCAGGTGTTAAAATCAGGTGACCGAAAATGGTCTATGACAAAATACAGGTTATGTAGCACTACTGTCAAAACGTTTTCAGACGCTGAATACGGAAAGAGCGTAGTCAGTTGAAGGCTGAAGTTACTTGACCTAAAATACTGACGTCAGTTGTAGATCAAATAACATACTACTAGTCGCGAAAACGAAATATTCACTCTCACTACATACTTTTCAGTCGCGAAAAAATGTTCATTATGGCTTTCAAAAACTTTGAACTAGGTAGGTGTTGACAAATGGAATCAGTGGCGGCTCGTCAGCGGAGGCAGGGGAGGCTGAGCCTCCCCTTGAAAGAATCACCATATCTTCAAAAGTAATATGTTAAGAAATTTCTATTAGGTATATCTCAATTTTCAATATTTTTTATTGTTTATATTCATTAATTAATTTTCAGTTTATATATAACTTTTTTGCATTTCCTTTCCACAAACATACCTATAACGTTACAGTCCGGATAGTCTTTGTATGCATATTTCCCGGTCGGCTGGTCTTTTACTGAATGAACACTGTGGTTCGCTGGAGGCTAATACGAAATAGCTTCCAACTTTACCGCATTTACTTATAACATGAATGACCTTGAATTTCTTTGCGCTGTGTAAAATAGCAACACTTGGAATAGCCAACTATGAGGCTAGCCTCAGATCTCCGTTCTTTATAGCGCATGTGCACAGGTCATTCAAGAGTCAGGTGATTCACAAAGAAAACGAACTGACGTCTGAGAGTTGCGTTTAGCCGGTTAAGAACAACTTGACGTATAAATACATAAAACATTTGATAGGCGGACTAGAAATAAGTGCTCTAGGTGAAAATATTCCTAACAACATGTCTTGTTGTCCAGACGTGGTGGATTATTTGTTACTAAATGGATTTACTACTCTTATTTATGACGAAAAGGTAAGAATTAAAAGAAATGCCAGGCCTACACCAGCAATGCTTTCGTTAGTTTTTAAAAGTGATAAACAAAACAGAGGGTTTTGTGATAACAATTATAAAAAAGTCGAGTGGTTAACGGCATCAACAGTTAGAAACAAATTATATTGTTGGAGATGTTTATTATTTACTAATGATCAATCCTCAATTTGGGGCAGGCCCGGGTTTAATAATTTGCAAAATTTATCGCGAGGTTTAGAAAGGCACGAAAAATCCCAGGAGCACATTTCATCTTGCATTAAATTCGGAATGTTTGGTAAACAAAATATTGTAAATTTCTTGGATTCTGCACATAAGAGAAAAATAGAAAATGTTAACGAAAAGGTCCGTGAGAATAGGGAAATATTAAAGAGGTTAATAGATGCCGTTATATAGTTATCTTCACAAGAAAATTCTTTCCGAGGACATGACGAAAAACGAGAATCGTGCAATAAAGGAAATTTCAAAGAGCTGGTAGATTTTTTAAAAACTTATGACCCAAAATTAGAGAACTTTTTGAATAACGCCACTATTTTTTGAGACAATTCCGGTAAGCTTCTGTAGAATGATCATTTTCAGAACTTAAACGCATAAAAACATTTTTACTAGAAACAAAATGAGTCAAGACCGCCTTTCAAATGTATCGCTTATTTCAATAGAAAAACGTTTTTTGTCAGAATTGAGGAAACGCGATTCATTTTATGATGAAATAATCAACCATTTTGCTAGTTCCAAAAATCGCAGGTTACCACTCATTTATAAAAATATTCAGGCTTTAACGCAGAGATTAATATAGGTAGTTGTTATTTTAGAAAAAATATTTATTTGTGTTATTTATTTTTTAGGAAATATTTTTTATAATTCTCCATAATATAGAGTTCCGCGGTTATATTTTTTTTATATAACTTCTTTCTCAAAACTATTTTAATTTCTATTAAAACTTCTAATTTTACACGCCGGGCAGTGATAATGAATACAATTTTTTGTTTGTAGAAAAACACTTTAATTTTTTTACCAAAACTATTTTTATTTTTATTAAAAGTTATATAATTTAATTACAAGTGGGATAGTAGGACTCCTTTGGATACCGATACTCGAGTCGTAGGAACGAGAATTTCATGAGAATGATTTTTTCATCTCATCATATTTTCTATTTCATTTTCATTCTATTCTTTTATTAGTTCTATTCTCTCAAGTCGTGAATCGGTATCCTGGCGAACAACCCACGGCAAAAAAAAGTAACGCGCCGTTACCTCAGGGGTGGTGGGGAAATGTACAAATTGTAGTCATATTGCACATCAGTTGTCTTTCAGAATATCAAGCCTCCTCTGCAGACAATATCACGAGCCGCCACTGAATGGAATTCGCTAAGCATCTAATCCCACCTATATTTCTATGTGACAGGCAGATCAAGTCCACGTGGACTGTAGACGAGGAGTGGTGAATATAAATCTGTAAAATTCTGTGCTCTCTAATTCAATGTGAAGCGATATGTTGACAATACCTCGTAAGATCCTCTAGTTTCGTGCTGTTCCAATTGATTTCGTAAATACTATACCTAGGATTCGAATATTCACATCACAGTTCTTCACCTGAATTTTGCAAACCATGAGATTTTGCAAGGCTTCGAGGCGCAGGAAAGCTTAAGAAATATTTTAAAGTATATTATTAAAATAAAAATATATCCGTGGCTATTATTAACCCGTGCTTCATTAATTAAAAATTGAATGTTAAATAATTGAGTCTGTAAACAGCAGGATCGCTGTAATAAGAACGTTATTTCCCGGAACACACGCCGTACTATTTACATGGCTAATTATGTTTGTTTTCGCCACTACCTACCCTTTTCCCTTAGTAGGTTATGTGTATAACTCGAGCAGTAATATTTACTAACTTGTTTTATGATCCGATGCATACATAAAATATGCCTCTCCGCTTGATATTGTTTTTAATATACGAAATTCGACAAAATGGGGTATCCAGTTTTACCATGAAATATCTCCGGAATTTCTTAAGCTGCTTCAGCGAAAGTAACGGTTATCTGTTACATTTACAGTGCAGGAGTGGCTGGATCTTCTGGGTAACGATTCCTAACCGGTAGTTTCGATAAACACTACACTTGAATAATAATAATACTTGACGTGCATTTCGCTATCCACGTCGACGTCATCGGGAGTTAAAATAGTTCTAATTATCTCCCGATGCTGTCAGCGTGATGGGCGAATAACGGCAAGTTGAGATAAAATAATCGCTTTATTAAATTTTCCATGGAAGTAGGTTTCTAGTAGTAGAACGGTATAAGAAAGTATTGTCAATAGGAACATTGTGTCCTTGAACATAATGGAAGGAAAAAACTAGCGAAAGTCAACAACTAAAGACATTTTCTACTACAAAGCAGCCCTGAGGAAGTTTACGCCGAGTAAACAAAACATTGGCGAAAGAATTGAGTTGTTTTATTATCCTGAACTGACGATTTTTTCCTACCATTTCAGTATAAAAGTGTTATGTACAAATAAACATATACCGGGCGTAATAGGATCATGGTACATCCCCCCTTTCTCCTTTAATTTTGAATATAATTGCTTCTAAAATTATTATAATTTCGTAATTTCAGAATTTATCGAATAAATATATATATACATATTATTGAAACTCAGAAAAAAGAAATTACTTAGATACATAAAATAAATTCAGTTATAAAGTAAAACATACCAGCTTTTCAAATATCCAAAAAGAGAATAATATAATTCTACACGTTTTTCTAAATCTTCAGTGCATCACGTGATAAGCAAAAAGACCGATATTTACAGTCTCGTGAATGTAGTTCGCTAAGAAATATTATGTAAATTTTGATAATTACAGAATAAGTAGACAAGAATATAGTGAAAAGGAGGCACATTTGTCTATCTGTATAATAATACAAAGCACTACTATTATATGTTGTGTATGACTTTTATACATTAAATATCATTTATAATTATTATTTTATATTATTTCCTCTAACAAATAATGTTTAATAATGCCATTTTCACGATATGTTTCGTGGGTAATATTTTGCAAATACAGTGTGAACCTAAAGAAACGCACAAAATTCATATCTTTGGTATGTGTCATTTTTCAAAAAATTCCTCGAACGGGTCGATTTTAGTTTTGTACATACTATATTTTGTCACTACCAAAATTTATGACGTCATTGGTTTTTGAGTTATGACGCCATCATAAATTTTTTTAATGGAAACAGACATTTTTGTTTACTGTTTTGGGTGGTATATTCCTGTAGCTTTCTGGTGGATAAAAAAAAATGATATTACCTATAGTCTGTTTTTAAACCAGGAGGAGCGTTTTAAATTTAACGCGCTAAATTATACATCTGTGATTGGACAGGCCCTCGCCAGTTTTACACAAGGCAATAGTCGTAAATTTTGACATATTATCAAAATTTTAATATCATGTCATAAATTATTTGGTTATAATTTCTATTTTATCGTTTGCACCTTTTATATCACTTTTTAATCCCTTTTGTATAAACCTGAATGTAAAAGTGGCTAATTACTTGGCGCCTTTATATTGCGTAAATGGTATGAATGCTACATAAAATATCTAGAGGTCAAATAGAGGTCGATGCATTATATAATCTAATAAAATACGCACAAATACACTGTAGTCGTGTATTGTTGGTTGCCAAAAACGCCAAAAAGGTTTTAGTGTATTTTCTAGTTACTTTTATGGTGTAAATGGAACTTTCATGTTTACTCCTCCTGGTTTAAAAACAGACTATAATAGTACAGGCAATGAGGCAAAATGTTGTAAAAACCTCGCAAAAATTAATAAAAGAATTATCTCTGGGATTTAAGTAGTTAATAACCTGTACAATGAAATGATGCATTCTTTGCACTTCCAAGTTCCGGGAAAATTAAAAAAAATTGGAAAAACTTTTTTGGTTTTCGGTTTTTTGCTCTAACGGCTAAAATTATGAAAATATAGGAAAAAGTTTTCAACAAAATTTGTAGCTTGTCTCTTTCTCTACAAAATAGGTCTTTACCAATTTTTGTCTTACTTAAGCCGTTTAGAAGATAAATCCAGTTTTCCACTTATAGTTTTGAGCCGCTCCGAAATGCGCGGAAAATGAGAATTCTCTAGGAGTTTCGTACGACCGGACATATCGTTCGATAATTATTACTATTCAGAGCCGCTAAAAAAATGAAAGTAACGTAAAATATAGAGAAAAGTCTCAGCTTTAATGTGGAACTAATCACAAAATTCATATAAATTTTTATCATAGAGAAAAAAGTGTTAGAGGATGGCTTAGTAAACTTTATACAGTTGATTTATTCACATCTTTGAGTTTTATGCATCTTGCCTATTTCTCTCGTAACAATGGGTGCTTTTTCATTACATGGATTCGATTTCACACACTTTAATCTATATTTCGTAAAAATTTCATTGAAGAATGTTAAGAAACAAACAAGTTGTATATGTTTTACTGTATAATTGTGCATTTTTTGAACGTGTATGAATAATGTAGACAAATTAAAAAAGTACTGCGCGCATTTAAAAAAATTCTAAAGTCATTTAAAAGAATATGTTTTATTGTACTTATAATCCGAAAATTAAGATTGTGCTATTATTATTACTTAAGATATAGCGAATTGAACACCAAAATTTGGAGGTGATTGATCGATGAGAAATATACCCTCTACTTTGATCGCAAGGCATATTTTTCCAACAAAAGTAATTGCAATAAAATGTTAATTGGATTAATATATCATTATATAAGAATATATAAGCAAAATGAATTATCATTCTAACGACTCCCGGCAAAGATATGAATAAATCTGTGGATCAACTGTACAAAGTTCACTGAGCCATCTTCTGACACTTTCTCTCCTTGATACATTTTTTTATGAATTTTGTGATTAGTTCCACATTAAAGCTGAGACTTTTCTCTACATTTTATGTTATTTTCATTTTTTAGGGGCTCTGAATAGTAGAAACTATCGATCGATGAGCCCGGTCGTATGAAACTCCTGGAGAATTCTCATTTTTCGCGCATTTCGAAGCGGCTTAAAACTATAAGTGGAAAACTCGATTTATCTTCTAAACGGCTTAAGTAAGACAAAAATTTGTAAAGACATTTTTTGTAGAGAAAAAGACAACGCTGGGAACTTCTTTCTCTATTTTCATTATTTTGGCCGCTAGAGCAAAAAAAACGAAAATCAAAAAGTTTTTCCAAATTTTTTTGAATTTTTCCGGAACTTGGAAGTGCAAAGAATGCATCATCTCATTCTCCAGGTTACTACCTACTTAAATCCCAGAGATAATACTTTTTGTTACCCTAAATTGTTAAATTGCCTGTACTATAAGCTATTTTTTTGGAAAAATGACATTTTATGTAAAAATATCTTACCTTTCGCAAATTCACGAGTAATGTTCCACTTTCTTATGGATTGATAAATCTTGTTGCCTACATTTTTGTTTTAACTAGAATGAAAACATTTGACATAAAAACAAAACAAAGAAAATATTAAAAAAACAATCACCTTAACAACAGAGAGATACAGGCCTTTTTGTGTAAAGTATCGATAACTTCTTTATTCCTGGCACGTGTGGAACCTCAATTTGGTGACACTTCTGAGACAGTTTAAAACTAGTGAATGCAATGCCATGAGTGAAAGAGAACGCGTAGGACTTTTGATGATGGTTGGATATGGTGATAGGCTGAGAACTCATTATGAAGCATGTGATGTTTTCAATGCCAAGTATCCCGAAAAGCAAATTTCTAGATCCACTGTAAGTAGATTGGTGACTGATTAATCTGGCAGTGTAGCTGACCTCCCTCGATCTGGTCGCCCTAGCACAAGCAACCCTAGTAGCACAGCTATTGGACCAATATATAATCCATATAGGACCAATATATGGATTATATATTGGTGCAATATTGGTGCTACTAGGGAACGAAACCAAATTAAATATTCTTCTAGAAAGTGAGGAAAATCACCATCTTTCGACAAGGCAGCTGGCTTTAAATCATAACGTGAGTCAAACTTCTGTTGTAAGTTTATTGAAAAAAGAAAAATACTATCCATACAAAGTGCAATTAATCCACGAATTGAATGAGGACGATCCAGATCGACGCTTACAGTTTTGTGAACAGTCGATGACCTTGTGCGATGAAAACCCAAATTTTTTAAAGAACATTGTTTTTTCTGATGAAGCTACATTTTATTTAAAGGGGACTGTACATCGGCATAACTGTAGGTATTGGTGACGCGAAAATCTTCATTGGACTCAAGAAGCCCACACAGTGACGAGGCAAAGTAAACGTGTGGCAGGTATGATTGGTGATAGTTTATTGGGACCTTTTTTTGAAGAAAATCTTACGGCCGCAAGATATTTACAGTTTTTGCGAGTTGAGTTAGTGCCAGCCTTAGCAGTTATGTTTCCGAACAATGAAGATGAAGATATTCCTGCTAAAAACGTCTGGTTTCAGCAAGACGGGGCACCACCTCATTTTAGTATAGCAGTGCGTCAGTTTTTAGATGACATACTGGAGGGTGGATAGATCGTCGAGGTCCGATTGAGTGGCCCCCGCGTTCACCGGATTTAACCCCCTTAGATTTTTTCTTTGGGGTTACTTAAAGTCAAGGGTGTATTTTAACAGACCGGTTACCATAGAATAATTGAAAGACAGAATTGGCTTGGAGATGAGACGAAGTGCCCATGAGATGATTCAGAACAAAGTGCAAAGTGTCTTGGTCAATGCCAAATGGTTAGAGGGTCGCAATTTGAGCAATGGAGATGATTTTTTTCTCACAATTAGTTATGTAAGGTATCAATGAATAAAAATATTTTTTTCCAAAACAATGGTTTAGGTAATATCAATTTTTTTCATATCACCACAAAGCTAAAGAAATATACCACTAAAAAGAGTAAACAAAAATGTCATTCCATTCCATTAAAAAAAAACTTATGATGACGTCATAACTCAAAAACCAATGACGTCATAAATTTATTTATTTATTTATTAGTATGTGTTATATATACTAAATTCATAGTACGTCACAGAAGAAACAAAATACAAATATCATACTAAGAAAAAGCTGACTTAAAATATGTATACACATCACATAACTCTAAAAAACATGTAAACGACAATAAGGGAAATGGGGTTATACGCATAATCATCTTTTAATGGGCTTGTTCCATGATATTCTTTTTATATGGTTTTTATACTTTTTCATATAGTACTCGATATTCTCATTATACAGTTAAAATTTCGTATTATTAAATTTTTCCGTTCTCGAGATATAAGGAGTTGAAATTAGTAATAGTTGCAAAAACCGAGCGCTCATTTGTGACGTCACTATACGCAAGTGACGTAAAAAAATGGCTTTCAGGGACCTTTCAAATTTAACCTGAAAAGTCGAAAAACATGGGATTTTTAAACGCTGGTAACTAAATAAATACGTCGACTGGAAGTACGTTCTATGTGTCTACGGAAAGGAGAAGGTCGGCGATGAATTCTAATCGAAAATTGCAGGGTCGAAATCGAAACTTCGTTCCGGCAGGAGCGAGAGAAAATTATAATTTTTTGACATTTCACCAAATTGTACTCCCCTACTGTCAAGTAGTAAGCAAAACAAACAATACTTCATCAAGTCTATTGAGATCGCCGAGTCTATGCGTATAGTGACGTAGCGCCTGGCCACGCCCCATTTTCGCGAGATGGAAATTTGTAATAGTTTTTAAGATACTAAACGTGCGAATAAGATTCTGATTTTTTGCAGATCCATTAATTTATACTTGTACTTTCGATTTATGAAATAAAAAAAAAATGCTGAACAAGCCCATTGACCGAGTACTATAATTAAATATATCAAGCTCATTTTGCACCGAATTATAATTTTTACACATAAAATGTATAGGTGAAAATTTTAGTAAATTTGTTCGGGGAGTAGCAAGATAGAATGTTTCACGATTTCTGCTTCCTATACGAGGTACACGAAAATACAGTTGCTCCAAAATAGACAAGCAATCAGACATATTGTAAATAATTTTATGCAGAAATATTACAGAGGGTGCTAGTCTCCTATTTTCTAGACTCGACATATCTAACATGAGGTTTTGTGAATAACCAGTTGTGCGATAATTGCCATCTTCAATAAAACACAAATACTTAACAAAACGACGCTGAATGTTTTCAATATTTTTTATACACGTAGCATAGCCCGGGGACCATACCAGTGAGCAATATTCTAATTTTGATCACACAAAGGAGTAGTACAATAATGTCCGTATTATTAAAACCCTTACAATTCATTATTACAAATCCTAGGCTTTTTAAAGCTGATGATACAGTTAAAATTATATGTTCATTGAAACTTAGACTCCTGTCAAAAGTCACCCCCAGATCTTTAATTGTATCAGGTCTTTGTAACTCCTGGCTACTTAAATGATAATTAAAATTAATATAATTGCGGGCTCTACAAAACGTAAATGCGCTACATTTGGATACATTGAGAGGTAGTTGATTTAGTAGACACCAATCATTTATCTTATTCAAGTTATTTTGAAGCTTGTCACAATCTTCATCAGTTTCAATTACACAATAGATTTTTAAATCGTCCGCATATAACAGGCTTTCAACGTCAATATTTGTGACAATGTCATTAATAAAGATATTAATGAAAAGTGGTCCCAGTAGAGATCCTTGAGGGACACCTGAGCTAGCCGAGACGTCGAATGACCTGAAATCATGGTATTCTACATACTGCCGCCTGTTTCCCAAATACGAGGTAATTAAATCTAATAGCGACACTGATAGTCCGAATTTGCTAAGCTTTTGTATCAGAATACCATGAACCAGGCGATCAAACGCCTTGGAAAAATCCGTATAGATAATATCAACCTGTTTGTTATTATCCAACTTTTCAGAAACGTATCCACCTGTTCGAGGATTTTTTTGACAAATGGCACATACCAAAGATATGAATTTTGTGCGTTTCTTTAGGTTCGCACTGTATGTATTATACACAGATTCGCACCTCGCTTGCTCGACTACTTCTACTTCAATAATTTTTTACGTACTGTGACTTTAATAAAAAAAATTGTAGACATTTTTTGCTTAAAAATTAAAAGCGAGTATGTTGATTTTTTTCAATTAGTTATTTATTTCATCCTGTTTCCGTCGTTAAATATTTCAAATAATTAAAAAAAAATTATCTTTCTTTTCCAGCACGGCTATGACTATTACAGCAGCGAATTCGAAGACACCAATATCAGCGGCGATATCAAAACGGCGGCGTATAAAAATAAGATTTTTATTAAGTTAACTGTCCTGAAGGAAGGAGAGCGTTGCAAAACCCAACTGGATGATGTCCAAGTCAGGGATGTCTCGTAAGTAAATCCGCTTTCTTCCATCCTCCTTTTACTCTTAGACTAAACATAAATCTGTTTTAATTTTTTTTTTTCCTTTACGACAGTCTCGAATCCAAAGAATAAGCAGATATATTATGGGGAAACTGTGTTTGCCAAAAACGCGGAGGATTATGTATACACAATTTTAAATAATCGCTGATGATAAATTGATGTATTTTTGTAGATTCACTTGAAAAACAGACGGTGCTAACGAAAATTGCACATCTGAAGTCGATTTTTCTAACACTAAATTATAGAAGAGATGTACACTAATTAATTGTAATGAAAGTCGAAGGTCCAATAACATTCAAATATATGCCAATATTTAAATTTTTTTGAAATGGTAACGACGCGAATTTGACCAGAGTTAAAGCTAGCGTTTCTATACGGAAAAGTATTAACTCTGTACAGAATATAAGATATGGTGTTTCACAAGGTGCAGTCTTAATAATAATTATTATAATAGCAAATCGTCTTTATTAAATAAATAAATAAACTGCGTTATTTGCTGAGTAACTTTACATTAGTTTTAGCATTGTCAAGGTATATAAAGAACAGACATACATACAACTCACAACAAATACGTGTGAAATATTTTAGAAGATATGATACACTTAGGGCTAACATGAGAATCACATACGCTACTTTTACATATTTATAAGAAAACAATATTAAGTTTTATATGTTAAAATAATTGAATAGTAAATTACCCTAAATTAATGAATGCAGCTAAGACGCAGTAAATAATATACATGGTGTAATTAGTTTCATGTCACTAAAAAAAACTGGTGGTAGGAAACGACAAGACAAACAAAAAAACCTTATATAACATGGGGTCTAAAGCTCATAGTTTTGGAGAAAAAAATAAACAAAAATTTCGCAAATTTTCAATAAAATCTTTTGAGAACTGCTGGAATATTGAGGTAGGTTTATATCGTCGCGCGTGTCTTTGCCTATGATACTTAATATTTGTGTAGATAGCTATAAAATGTCGGCGGTCTTTAGCGGTGCGGTAAATAAAATGAAAGACGTCGACGTTTTCTGAGTGTTTAGTAGATCTGATCTGAAGAAAACTATACTCTGACTCTCCCTTGCGCAATATTTTAGTTTCTGTGGGTGTTTCGTTATGTACACACGTCCAACCCGCCGTTCGTTGTTTTTGTTATTTTTGAATTTCGGGTCGCTGTGTATTTATAGTGAAGATGTATTTTATTGACTTTACCGTTCAAGTCGTTAAATTCTTGATTACCTACAGACACAACTTACTTGTTCGTTCTTTTTGTATTCCGTTTTGGATTTTGGACCAAGTTTTTTCTTTTATTGACAATGTTAGTTGATAGTTTATTGTTTAGTGTTGAACAGAGTACGTATGTCCTTAATTCGACGTACCGAACTGTGTATTGATGCAGATGCAGATTTCGAATAATTTACTTAGGTAAGCTTTTAACCCAGGACATTCATTTATGTTACAAACGTTAATAAATCACATTTAAATATTCTAAATTATAAACATTAATCCAATATTTTGTTCCAAATTAAAAGACACACATGTAAAGAAATGCTCTGTTTAAACTTGTACGGCCATTATTTGCTTGCAGTTGTGCAGGAAAAGATAACGAATTATTTACCTCTTTATAATGGGCTTGTTCAGCATTTTTTTTTTATTTCACAAATCGAAAGTGCAAGTATAAATTAATGGATCTGCAAAATATCAGAATCTTATTCGCACGTTTAGTATCTTAAAAACTATTACAAATTTCCATCTCGCGAAAATGGGGCGTGGCCAGGCGCTACGTCATTATACGCATAGACTCGGCGATCTCAATAGAGTTGATGCTCCTTATTGGTTATAATTATAAGTGTTTTCGAAGTATTGTTTGTTTTGCCTACTACTTGACAGTAGGGGAGTACAATTTGGTGAAATGTCAAAAAATTACAATTTTCCCTCGCTCCTGCCAGAACGAATTTTCGATTTCGACCCTGCAATTTACGATTATAATTCATCGCCGACCTTCTCTTTTCCGTAGACACATAGAACGAACTTCCACTCGACGTATTTATTTAGTTACCAGCGTTTAAAAATTCCATGTTTTTCGACTTTTCAGGTTTAATTTTAAAGGTCCCAGAAAGCCATTTTTCTTACGTCACTTGCGTATAGCGCTCGGTTTTTGCAACTATTACTAAATTCAACTCCTTATATCTCGAGAATGGAAAAAGTTAATAATACGAAATGTTAAGTGTATAATGAGAATATCGAGTACTATATGAAAAAGTATAAAAATCATATAAAAAGAATATCATGGAACAAGCCCATTACCTCAGTTCGGTTGAGGCGGCCCATCAAAGGCGGTCGATGATCCAAGGCCTTTGCACTTTTTTATGACAATTTAAAAGTTGTATAATTGGGAACTACAAGTCCATTGACCAAAAAAGCAGTGGTTCTCAATTATTTTCTACATTAATATTAAAAAAAAAAAGATATTTAAAATATTGAATGTCAGTTTTTTTTCAAAGTGCCCCTAGAGGAAAAAGTCATATAGGTTTTTTGTTTGTCTAGTCGGTCCCCATTACCAGTTTTTTTTAATGACATGAAACTGATTACACCCTGTATGTGTATAATATTATGTATTAAGGTATATCAAATACTTCATCAAAACATTCTTCGATATTATACAGTACTAGAGCGGTAAGTATTTCTGATCTCTATTTTGAATCTGGAGAATGATAATTCCTTTATTTTGTTAGGCAGTTGTTTGTACATTTTTATAGCCATATACAGTGAGCATGTAAAGGTTGGAATAAATTCATTAAAATAGTTACAAAACAAGTGACAAAAATTCGCTCAGACCCGTCGATTTTTAAATACATTTCTCAATCTGTTTATTAAAAAAAAAGTGCTTGCAAATATTTTTTTAAAAGTTGTGACGTCATCGCCATTTTTTTTTAAATGGCAACCCCCATTTTTTAAAATGTCATTTGAAAGAGCACATTTTTCTGCATACAGTACGTTAAATTCTAGGGAGTATTTCATGACGAAATTATCGAGAAAAAAATCTTAAACAATGTAATATAACAAAAATACAAGAATTTAAGAATACATCAAAAAATAATTAGATTAAATGTTCAAATTGCGCGCCATTTGCTTCTTGACAATGTCCGAGTCGAAACTGAAATTCTCGCAAAACGTTAATAATTGTTTTGGGTCCAATTCTTCCAATTTCGTAAGTAATTCTGTCTTTTAAGTCCTCAATATTGTTCGGTCTATTAAAATAAATTTTGAATTTAAGGTAACCCCATAAAAAATAATCCAGTGGGGTGAGATTCGGAGATCTAGCTGGCCATTCTATTGATCCGCGTCTACCAATCCATCTGCGTGGGAAAATTTCGTTTAAATAATTACGCACTGTTACCGAATAATGTTGTGGTGCGCCATCCTGTTGAAACCATATGGAGTTTTCCGCTACATTAGGGTTTTCACCGTTTGGATACAGTGCGACAAGTTCTGGAATTATGTTTTATTGGAGCAGCTCCAAATTTTTTTCGCCATCTAATGAACCTTGAATAAATGGACCCAATATTGTAGTCCCAACAATTCCAGCCCACACGTTAACTTTCTGTGGAAACTGAGTATGGGCCTCCACCATCCAATGTGGATTTTCACGTGACCAATATCGCCAATTTTGCCTATTCACAGTGCCATTTAAACAGAAGGTGGCCTCGTCAGAGAAAAGTACTCGACTTAAGAAATGTGGATTGATATTACATCGTTCCATCATGGTTTCGCAAAAATCTATTCTGCGGTCGAAATCATCTTCGTTAAGCTCTTGAACTAAATTCGCTTTATATGGGTGCCATTTATTCTTCTTCAAATATTTCAAAACAGTCGACTGACTAATTGACTGTTCTGCTGCAACTTCGCGACTTGGTTTGTGAGGATTCTCCTCCATTGTCAGCAAAACATCTAACTGTTTATTTTCTGAATTTGTAGGACGACCTTTCGTGAAATTATCTCCCACATGATCACAATCTCGGAACTTCTTTTCTATTTTGTTAACAGTTGATTGTGTAATAGGTGGATTAGGGTATTTACCATTAAATAATTCACAAACCATATTTTGTGTTCGGGACTTGTCTCCATAGCCAATCATTATCAAAATTTTAATTCGTTCTGTCTCACTTAAACGTTGCATTATCAGCACTTTCAATACGATACCACAAGTAAATACTAATGAATGGGGCTACTCCTTTCAGCGTGGTGAGGCTAATATAATTTAGTGAACTGCATTTAGGTATAATAAAAAAAAATGTGTCGGAAACTTACACAGTAGGTTTGATGGATTCTCCGTCGTCGAAGTCGGCCCAGGCAATAGGAGGGACAAAGGGGAGCCAAAAGGAAAAGGAACAAATCTCCGACACACACAATTAACGTAACAATTATTAAGTTAATTTAAGAGGGGACAATTATAATTCACTTATCACTGATAAATAACTATAGCGTTCTGCGGCGTAAGTGACTATTGTCTTACTTACTATCATACTATTGTCTCTATGCGGGTTGCGCTTGACCCACACGGCATTAAAAAACTAGCCAAAAAAAAACGTCTTGGTATTACCATAAAAAATTCAAAACATATATTTTTCTAGGTATAATATTACAAGGCGCGTAACCAACTAATGCGTTAGAGCCAGGTCCGCGTTGCTAAGTAAATGAAAAAAAGCGTAAACTCAAAAAAAGTGTAAGTTGTGAAAAGGTTCGACGATAAGTAATGAATGTGTTCTATTAATGTTAAATATTTTTTTCTCGATAATTTCGTTATGCAATACTTCCTAGAGTTTAACGTACTGTACGCAGAAAAATGTGCTCTTTCAAATGACATTTTAAAAAATGGGGGTTACCATTTAAAAAAAAATGGCGATGACGTCATAACTTTTAAAAAAATATTTGCAATTCTTTTTTTTTTTATATATATATATAAACAGATTGAGAAATGTATTAAAAAATCGACGGGTCTGAGCGAATTTTTGTCACTTGTATTGTAACTATTAATGAATTTATTCCAACCTTTACGTGCTCACTGTATAAAAAACTTTTATGGGTTGTTTCTAGTCTATATTGGGGGAGAACCAATTCCTTGGATTTTCTAGTCTGAAATTTATGTATGGTACTATTTTTCTTTATGTAATTTAGAAAGTGATATATGTATAATGCCGGGAACGTTAAAATTTTTAATTCGGCAAATAGGGGCCTATACAGGTAACACGTGATGTATTGTCGGTCATGGTTCTAATTGCCATTCTTTGTAATAGAAATATCCTACTCCATCCAGTCGAATTTCCCCACATAAGTACACCACAAGACAATTGTGGTTGAAATAGTGCAATATATGCTATTCTTATTATTTCTATTGGAACATATAAAGCAATTTTACGTAGTAGGAATACTAGGCTTGAAGAAAACTAAAAAAAGGTATTATGAGCTGTATTTTCATTGTAAAAATTAATGATTAAACATAAGCCTGCAAGGTGTAAATTAACAAAAATTGTCTTGTAGTCTTAATAGATAGACGAGGTCTTAAGCTTTATTTTACTTTATAAAAGGTGATATGACATGTATTTTTCGCGGTAAAATTAATGTATAAAAAGGCATCTGTCAGGTATTAATTAACAAAATTAGTCAGACAGACACATTTTTTCAAAAACTGTATGTTCTTGATAAATAGTATTTTCAATTTCAATTTGGTGTTTTCAATTGGAAAAGTAAGGTCAGTTGGGGTATCTGGGCCCAGGGGGTAACTGGGCCATGGTTTTTTCCGTAGAACTTGTGGGGGTAATTTCACTTCAAGCAGTTGGCAGCACTGAAGGACAATGTTATCTCTTTACAACAATTAGTCTCATGTTTCTGAGTGTTGTTGCTTTCATGTAGCAATTTTTTAAATTTTGTAGGTCAAAATTTTCATAGCAACGTGATGTAACCTTGATTTTTATGAAATACTACAGGTTTACTGTATATGTTATCAACGTCACAGTTAATTTAGCATAAATTGGAAGCATGATATATCCCTAAAATGTTATTGCAAGTATGTATTCTGCGTTAGGTCATAAGCTTGAGTGGGTGGTCCAGTTACCCCCACAATTTTTCAAAAATGGGGTAAGTGGGCCAGTTAATTGGGGCATCTGGGCACGGCTGGGACCAAGTTACCTCAAGCACGTTAAGTATGTTGTTTTTGTTTTTATTTATTAGGTAGATGTAGATCACTGCGCACAGTCACACAAAAAATAGCGATCTGAACCCGGGACCCGACATATTAATCCCTATGTATTTTGTTGAACACGAATCTGATGTCCGTTTAGCTCCATCACCCACCATTTTTTTGTAAATCGCGAAAATAGCCTAAGCAACCTTATTTCTTTAGATTATTTTCGCGATTTACAAAAAGTTGGTGGGTAACGGAGCTAAACGGACATTGGATTCGTGTTCAGCACGTCGAAATACATAGGATTACTATGTCAGGTCCCTGGTGTAGATCACTTTCTTTTGTGGGCCTGTGTTAATTATGCTTACTTGAAATTGGATGTTTGATGGATGATGATTTGCATAAATTTCCACCTAATTATTATGTAGTAGTTCTCTTACATCGTCGACAACTCGACTATGGTGTGGTTTATATGACTTGTGGTAATTTTTGTACGAAGTTTACATGTTTACCAACACGCTCACTTACCCCAGTTCAAATAACAATCGTTTGTATGAAACCAAGACCCGTATGGTCCAGTTGCCCCAATTTCTAGGGGTAACTGGGCCTATCAGACTTTATGTTATTTAATTATAATTATAAAGAAAATTAAATTTGACTCGGCATTTGAATATTATATATTTAAAGACTGTGTATTGTATTACATATAAAAAAATATTTTAGATATTAATATAACTTATTTCCCAAATGGCCAAAATACCCCAAGTGACCTTATTTTATTTTCGTCGATATCAAAAATATGTACAGCATAGCTCTCATAATTCAGAATCAGTTGACGGCACCTTACAGTGGTTGTAGTGGTGCTTTTTCTGAAAACAAGCTACACAAGTCGGTAACCTAGCCAATTTTCGATAAAGATTTATGGATCTTGGTAGAGTTAAGTATTTGGATATGATAAATTCAGTGCTTATTTTCTATTTTTTGAATGAAATAAGTCTTTATTAACCCAAAATAATTACAAAATTACACATAGGGTTATCCTCTACTATCGATTGAAAATACAAAAGATAACAAAATAGCCTGTTTTTCAAAAGAAGCACCACTGTGCGACATCGATGAGACTGTAATCGTGATTATCGATGTTTGAAAGAGTGGATCTAGGTGCATTGGTAAAGAGGAATCTGTTTCAATTTGCAGCTAGAGAAGTTGTGTTTAAGAGATTTTAGAAATAGAAGATTTTGTTTTGATTGGGCCAAGCTCCTGTACTATTAACACTGTGTTGAATAAATCACTTTTTTGATCGAATATTCTTAGTCATCCTGAGGCACCTTAGCCCACTTAGGGCACACCGCAGTGGCATCTACAACCACTAACCCCAATCCATGTGGACAGTAAATGAATATCATATTTACTTATTAAAACATAAAAAATTAGTCAAACTTCACTAGTCAGTCTTCCTCTCTTCATTATTTTAAACGTTGTAATGAGTTACATTCACCCGAGACATTTAATCCAATAACATCCCCCGGAATGATTCGATTCGTATGATATACTTGGAGATACAGCTTCGGTAGTTATGATAAAGTGACAGTAGAGTTCTAAAAACAGACCCATCTCCATCTGACAGTCGTCTTGCTTATGTGTAACATGTCGGGTCGATCCTTATCAATTTATCAACTGCGCGGAACAAAAATATAAGCACACTGTTCATAAATCAAGGAACGTACGTCTGGTTTTCGAATTGCTACTCCTTAAGATATCGCTATTGAAAATTACCGAAAATAAAAATAGTCGACGTATCGAATGTATCGATTTCTTTCGTAACTTAGTTATTTGTTTTTGTTGCTTCGCTGCTGTATTCTTAGACCTTACACATATCTGAGATGGATGGGATTTATACTTCTTATTGAACATCTAAAAGATTTAATGATCTGCTGGAGCCAGGATTTAGTGCTATACTTTTATCTAAATAGATATAAAATAGGAATAAATAAAGTTTGGATGTCGATGTGTTGATTAGGTTTCACCAGAGATGATGGTAAAATTAATGCTATTAGGCAAGTTTAATAACGGTGGACGAAATCGGATATGAATTTAAGAAAACAACACTTTGAGGAAAAGTTTGGGGGCATAAGTTGCTTATTTTTGTTCGAACAACACGCCTGCCGGTTTTCAGAAGTTCATAGACATAATTTCGACCAAAAACATGCCTAGATTTTTATTTTTTTCTACTTCATAAAGATCCCAAAATATTCAGGCATATTATTTAGGTAGAAATAATCAACTTATGCCCCCCAACTTTTTCTTCAAAGTGCTTCCTTTTCCCGTAAAAAATTACAAAAAAAATATTTTCTTTGTTATTTCTTTCCGGGAGAAGGAAGCACTTTGAAAAAAAACACCAAGAAACAAAATATGCTTATTTTTCTCCAAAAATGAGCCTGAATATATTCAGAATTTTTATGGAACATTTAAGCAGACCTTCGCAGATGTTCAGTTTCAATTGCCTCTAGATCAAAAAATCGGACTGATGGTCAAAGAGAATTTTAATCAGGGGCCCAGGAGAACATTTTCCACAAGTTTCAGAACAATCGACTGAAACCCATTTTTACTATAAAAACTGCGGGGTCTTTTTTTACGATTACTATACTTTTATTTATTTTATTTATTTATTAAGTACTGCAACAAGATTAACAAAACAAAGAGTCTTAACCTAGTTTACAATGAAAAAGAAATCACACCTGAGGAGACCTCGTATTGTGTCAAGCAGTATTTACATTCTCGTAAGAATGTGTTTCATTAATATAACAATAGTAACAAAAGAAATTTCTGTAGTAAGTATCTTATTTTATTATACCAAGTATCTAACCTAAAATCTATGTGGTTTGTAGCATAATAAAATACAAAGCCTATAATTAATAGCTAGTAGAGTGAGTATAGAAATGCGAGTGAATATGTTAAGAAAAAAAGAAAAAGAGAAAAAATACAAACAATTTAAGGCGGTCTAGGTTCAATGTAGTGATTTATATACAGAGGCGAGTCATGAAAATATTAGAAAAATGTTTTAATATAATAAAAATGCATTGGTGAGCGGTAGATTAACTAGACAATATTAATATGGCAATTATTGTATATTTAAATATAAATTTCTATTTATAGTGAGCAAATAATATACGGTATTTTGTGTTAAATTACGCTAAGATGGGTAGAAATGTAGTGTAGTTGTCAATCAGATATTTTTGTGTTTCTCGTCTGAATCGCTTTCTCCTCATTATTTTTATGTGTGGTGGAAGTTCATGAAATAATTTGATACCGTTGTATTTGATACATTTTTGCGAGACATTTTTACTAAACAATGGTACTTTGTACGCGCTGTTTATCCAAGCCCTCGTTTCATATTGGTGTTCTACGATGGAACCAATAGTCTCTTTTTTGCTATAAGCATATACTACAGCCGCATACATGTACAGACCCACCACATCGAGTAATTGGTTCTCAGTAAAGATGCTTCTGCAGCTTTCTCTGCTTTTCTTATTATTATTATTCTCAAGATATGGTTCTGGGTTATCTGCAACAGTCGTAAAGTTACTTTATAGGCGGAACCCCATGCTGTGATACCATATCTAATAAGGGATACAAGTAAGCTGTTAAAGTGATTAAGAGAGTTTTGTTGTTCAGTATACCTTTTAGTTTATAAAATTTGTAGATCAGTTTACGTATTCTACCATTTAAGTCGATGTGATTTCCCCATTTCAAGTGCGGGTCTAGTGCCAGCCCTAAATATTTTATGGTATGGGTGTTATGTACACAGCTGTTAACCGATTCATTTATGAGTATAGTTTCTAATCCACGGGACATTCCAGATTTTGTTGGAGGAAAATTACATAAATTTAGTTTTTGTAATATTTAGTTTAAGAAGATTGTTATCTAGCCAAGTTTTTACTTTGCTAATTGCAGCAGTAGCTTTTTGCCTTGTGGATTCCCAGGTCTCTTCCGCACAAATTAGAATCGTATCAGCTGCATCTGAAATAATACTGCATCCGTAGTTTTTCTGTAAGAGATCATTTATATATAAGGAATAAGCTGGGACCTAAGTTAGTTCCTTGAGGAACTCCAGTTTTTATTATTTTTGTTGTGCTATGAGCGTTAGCTATTTTAACTTGTTGTGGTCTATTGGCTAGGTATTCTTTGAATAAGTCATACACTTTCCCTCTGATGCCTATTTTGTATAGCTTGTTTAGTAGATGAGTATGGGATACTGTGTCGAAAGCTTTTTGTAAATCTAAAAATATGGCTAGTACTTTTTTGTTTGATTCGAAATTAGTTACAATAGTATGTGTTAGTAATTGAAGAGGTTCTTCAGTACCGACGTGCTTTTGAAATCCATATTGATTTTTTTATATTATTTTATTTTTTTCTAGGAAAGACCGAAGTCTATTATTTAAACACTTTTCGAAAATTTTTGAAATATTATTTATTAGAGATATTGGACGATAGTTCGTCGTATCATTTTTATTGCCATTTTTATATATTGGTACGACAACACTTTATTTAAAAATTTCAGGAATAATAGCGTCTTTAAATATAAGATTAATAACATAAGCAATAGGCTTACTAATGTGCTTAGATATAAGTTTTAGGGTTTTTGTTGTTATATCGTCTTTACCTGGCTAGGCGTTGTTTTCAGGTTGGATATTATTTCCTCTATTTCATGATCGTATACGTCCTCTAAGAAATGTGGAAGTGGGATACGCACGACCCATAGGACACGTGAGACATATAACATAAGTGAAGTTAGTTAAACCAGAATATTTGGTTTAAGCTACCTCATATCCTTGGATATTTGTTAGTCAGGTTGGTTTCAGGTAAACCAAAGTTTTTTTGTTTAAACTAGGATTGAAAAACCGGCCGTAAGTAAAGCATTATTCTTATACAGAGCCTGTTCTTAAGTTTCGCCTCGATGATGGGACAATGACTCCTAAACAAGAGCAACCGTAGCTGCAGCTCTGTTTCCTTTGCAGATGAATCATTTTCCCTTAATTCCTTGTATTTAACCCCAATTACTCTCATGCTACTATTTTATATTTCGTGTACGTGGAGATATTTTACCGCAAACTTGCCATTTTGCTTCGACCGCCCGATACCTTACGAAGTTACTAATTAACTTCCACCAAAATTAAACACTCACACCTTCTCAACGACGACCTTCTCTAATTTGTCAAACTCTGAAAGTTTCAATACTTTAACGAATTTTAAGTTTTATTGCCAGATTTATATACGCCGGCGATGATTCCGAAGTTTGGAAACAAATGAGAATTCCATGGGGCGAATTTTGTGTTAGTAGCGACTTAAACTTGTAAAACTTCCACGATGTCGTGCCGGCATTCTCCGGTTAAATGGAATATACAGTGTGTCCCCGAATAGGAAACCGTATTATTGTAAACTTTCTTATTGTTGGTTTTTCGACAAAATATTATTTTTTATAAAAAGTCTTGCTAATATACGATTTAAATGACCTCACTTTAACCGCGAATGTCTCAGAAACGAAGGAGCAGAAAAAATTGAAAAAATTATGCGATCATTTTGAGTTTATAATAATAATAATAATAATAATACTGTTTATTGTGAAAAAGAAAATACATATTTTACACAAAAGGATGAGGTTAGCGAAGCTTTTTTCCACCTCTCCTAAAATATTTAAAAACTAAATAATATATTCTAATGAACACATGAACACTTTGGGAAGTTCTGCTAAGTTATATTGAAAAATGTCCTACTTTTTAAGGAAATTTTGACCATACCAGTTTTAAATCCATTATATCTTGGAAAATTTGCCTACTATATAATATTTTAGACACCGATAAAGCACGGCATTTTTTGTACGAGGAAATTTGTTCATAATTTTTTATTTTAAAATTTTGCAGTTATTCTCAAAAACGTGACGTCATGTCTATTCGATTATTTATCAATGTATTTAAATTTTTTTTATTAAAATATCTAGTTAATTATATAAAATGTAAGCATTTTCAGAAAAAATAATTGGTATATATCAAATATTAATTTAGTTATCAAACGTAATAGATAATATCCTTGCAAACTTGCAGTAATATTGTCCTTTACGCTTGATAACTAAATTAATATTTGATATGTACCAATTATTTTTTCTGAAAATGCTTGCATTTTAAATAATTAACTATTCTAACAAAACATTTTTAAACACATTGGTAAATAAACGAATTAACATGACGTCACGTATTTGAGAATAACTGCAAAATTTTAAAATAAAAAATTATGAAAGAATTTCCTTTAAAGAAAACCATGTAAATTCTCGCAGTTTCCGCAGCTTGCCGCCACCTTTCCAAAAAGCCTATGTGACATATCTTAATTTGACATATGGTGGAGGTGCCTAGCTTCATTCCTCCGAATCATTCCTCCTCTTAAAGCCTACCATAAGTAAGTATACAACATATGGTGGAGGTGCCTGGTTTAAAGTTCTCGCCAAAAACCCAATGTGACATACGGTCACTATGCGACATGTGGTGGAGGCGCTGGGCTGGAATAATTAATAATATTTCCTACGTGACAATAAAATAGAAAATAAAGGCACTAATTTAATCATAAATATGACCCCTGCTCGAGGCTTCACAGGATAAGTAACACTTTTTTTTATAAAGAACAACATTTTCTCGAAATAAAGTTTAGAAGAGTCTGGTACCCCAACTGGGAACACACTGTATAAGTGACACATTACTGACGTGGTCCCTTTAACACGCTCGTCTCGAAGGGAATCGGATAAATTAGGTTTTTGGTTTCGAACTGAACACAATGCAATTATCCTGATTGACGTATTGGATTCGACTCTATTACATTGAATTTAATTTCAATACATAAGTCGAAGGCAGTCTGGGGCTCCCGCTTTAAAATGCGCCGTCCTGTGTCGTTATCCCTCGTTGACATGGATACGTTTTGTCCTCATTACCGAGACACACTGAGAAGATCAGACTCAATAAAGTATCATGACTAACATCTTAGAAGCTTTATTAAAAACTTTTTTTTTAGTACAATTCATTTAATCTGAAACGAATTTTTGTCTAGTGGGTGAAGGGCAGACGGTCCAAGGGCAGACCCGTCGAGAGGGGCGCTTAATAAAAAAGAAAATTAAAAACCTATCTCAATGGGTTAAAATTTGCTGATCAAAAATAGCTGTTTTTAAAGGCTAAGTGAAAAACTAATAACCGTAAAATTTTCAGTTAAACCAAACTCTTTTTGATTAAACTGGAACCGAAAAACCGGCCATTAGAGCACCAACAGAAGAATTATATTGTTATAATACACGGCGACAAGTTTTTAAGTACACGTTACCAAGTCTCAAATAATTGAATGTAATGGAGCCGGTTTTATAGTGAAATGATGCGGATATAGTGGACAACACAGCCCCCGATTAAATCGACCCAAAAATAATGGAGATAGAAAGATAAACGAGATAATTTTTTTAGATATATTTTTGTGTCTATTTTGTTAAATGAACTAAACAAATTTATACGTCCCGTAGTTATAAAATTGACATTCATCCTATAGTTAAAGTTGCTTTAGTTAGAGTTATCTGCTTTCATCGAGGCAGTATAAAAGCACATTTTTGTCGAGTCGAAATGTCGGCTACGGGATTATTGAGGATTTTGAAGCGACAAACCTACCGAAGCAGAATTTAATGACTTGGCTTTGGGCTTGACTGAAAGAGATTATAAAATTATACCAAGTCTATTCACAGACTTTCATTCCTCTTCCTATAAATGTTCAGCGGTACATCACCAAATGCAATACTACATTTTTTTGTCTAGAAATACTCAGATAAAAAATTGCACATTTATAATAGTCGAGAAAGGAGCGAGGAATACTGAGTCTGTTCAGATACATCCAGGATTTGAGCTAACACCGCTATTAGTCCCCATCTAGCAAAGAAAAAAATTATGATAGAGAAATGTATTTAAATATCGAGCTTATATAAACAATATATGATGATTAAAACTGTTTTAATCATATTCCGATGATGGAAAAGTGATTGGTGAAATGCGATCCGATGAAAGCAATGCGTACACAGAAATACGTCTGAAATCATGTTCTCCAAAAAGAGTTTATCTTTTGAAATAGTTGCTTACACAGGGTAATTATATATTTCCCACTTGTAAATGAGATAGACATTTGAGATTTGGTACCCTACCATAGTGGACCGTTGCGAGTCGAAAATAATAATTTTGAAATGGCGGCACCTCTGGAAATACCAAAGTTGATGCCATCTTTGTTTTTTTTAATGGACACATCCAATTTTTATATTTTTTTTCGAATTCGGCAATAAATTCTGAGTATAAAGCATTCAGGTTGTCAATACTTATCTGTAATAGTTTTTGAAATATATCATTTTTTCTGTTAGGTTCTAGAGACGAGGGCCGTTCAGACTAGGTAAATAAGTTTTTTCTCAATCGATTCCTTAAAATTCAAGGAATCATTTAATTGGCCACGAATAGCCCAACGAAGTTTCCAGTGATAGCTGCGATTTTTTGAAATTGACAATAAAAAATGTCAAAAACAATTGAAACAATAAAACACAACAACAAAAATAACAACTAAACTTAGGTAGGTAAGTTTAATACAACATACTATGTGGATATCTACCTACCTAATTCAATTTGCTAATATTTTGGAAATACTTGATCTAGCATAAAATGGCAATTAAATGACTACTAACTACAAATAATATTGAAGATGCTCGATATGTGCACTGTTTTTGTTTCCGACGTTGGACTGCTGTTGTACCTTTCTGAATTCATTTCCATCAATTTCATTCATGGTTTATGGTATTTATAATCCTAAGTCTTCCTTAGACGCGAGTGTAGTTTGATAAATTAGATCCATAACTCGACCCATAAATAAAAATTTAATTGTGTCAGATCCGGTGATCTAGGGGTCAAATAATTGGACCTCTATTGCCCCACTAGCTGTCTTGAAACAATTCTCTCAGTCTTGAATTTAACAGCATTTGTTGAATGTGCTGGTGCTTCATCCATTTGATACCATGAATGGACGACATGCACCATTGGAAGATTATCAACAAAATGTTGAACTAATAATCTCTAAATATTTGTTCCCATACATACATGTATCAATGTAACCAATTATCCCTTACTAAACAGAAAACGTTTATGGAAAATTGAATTTGATTTTCAACTTCAAAGATTAGATGGGGATTTAGGGAGGAACAAAAATGTCGATTTCTGGAATTAGGTAAGTAGATCTATATCGGGTGTTAGAAAAGTATGGGAACGGTGAAAAATCTCGAACAGTTTGCATCAAATCGAAAAATAAAAAAATACGTGTCACAAAGTTTTCAAAAAACTATCTACTCATACCAAAAATGACCTCCCCACCCACCAACCAGGGGGTGGGGCGAGGGGCAACTTTAAAATTTCAAATGGAAACCCCTATTTTTTATTACGGAATCGGATTCTACGGCAAAAAATACGTAAGTTTTATTCAGGACATTTTTTTCGATTCTTGCACGGTGTCGCTGTAATCGCAAAATATGAAAAGAATGCTTGACTGTTTCAAGAGTAGCGTCTTGTGCCCATAAAAAAAGTCCAATTCAAAAACTGAAAAACACGTATTTGTTATTTTTACGAAATCTATCCAAAGACATTGGATTCGACTCTCCCACCCCCAACCCAGTGGGTGGGGCGGGGGACAACTTTGAAATTTGTAATGAAAATCCCTATTTTTTATAGCGGATTCGGATTCTACGACCAAAAATACGTGAATTTTATAACGGGATTTTTTTTCGATTCTCGCAAGGTGTCGCTGCAATCGCAAAAAATGTTACAACTCGTAGAAATTTCACAAAACAAATACTGTTATTAACAACACTTAAAAAAAACATTAATAAAAATCAAGATATCACAGATATTGTTTTTCAAACTGAATGTTTTTTTGTCAACACGAGTAGCTGTATTTACAAACTTATGGAGACTTCAGGTTTATTTCAAACTTACGTATTTTTTGCCGTAGAATCCGATTCCGCAATAAAAAATAGGGGTTTCCATTTGAAATTTTAAAGTTGCACCTCGCCCCACCCCCTGGTTGGTGGGTGGGGAGGTCATTTTTGGTATGAGTTGATAGTTTTTTGAAAACTTTTTGACACGTATTTTTTTATTTTTCGATTTGATGCAAACTGTTCGAGATTTTTCACCGTTCCCATACTTTTCTAACACCCGGTATAGTATGTTGTATTAAACATTTACCTAAGTTTAGTTGTTATTTATTGTTCAATTGTTTCAATTGTTTCGTAGGCTTCTATGTTTTTTAAAAAGTACATGTATTAGGTATAGGACATGCTGATATAAGTCCACTTCAAATTTGATTCTACATCGATTGCCATAATAAAATTTGACACGTGCCATTCGAAAAAATGGAGGTCTTGATATTTTTTATTGCCATTTCCAAAAAATCGCAGCAATCGCAGGAAATTTCGTTGTGCCTATCGTGGCCACTTAAATGATTCCTTGAACTAAACTGAATCGGTTGAGAAACAACTTATTTACCTCGAATAGTTTAAAAGATATGAAATTTTTAATTAGCCTTTGCGTCTCTAAACATAAGAGAAAAATAGATATATATTGTCTAAATGTTATTCGGGGCATTATCTTAATTTTTTGTTTCCTTCTTCAATTCTTTGGGACTTCCTGCCACATGTATGTTTCCTTTTTAAGCCGTGCTCGGGGAATCTACAAAATATCACAATTAACTAGTATGTTACTGGTAAATAACTTCTACGCCTGTGACTTTTACGTCAAAGGATCAGTTAAAGGTTGCTTTTTTAAATAAACAACACAAATAAGTATAAAAACTTGAAATTAAATATTTCGCCGACGTTTCGGAAATCTATTCTGTTTCCCTTTTCAAGGCTTTTTTTTTAAATCTTTTTTGCTGTGTATGATAAATACACAGCTCTAAGAATGTATGTTATATTCAATATCCATAGATACTTACTATTTACATAGAACTGTTGATACAGTTAACAGTTTTTTTAGTTTTTATACAATGTTAAGTTTGTGAAGTTCTTCTTTTAACATTGGCAACCAAGTTGCACAGACATCTACGGAACAATTCAACAAGAGGCAGATAGCAAAAAAAGAAAAATTAAAGAAGCCGCGATAATATTATTGAATGAGGGTAGATGCGTGTCGAATTGTTCCGTAGATGTCTGTACAACTTGGTTGCCAATGTTAAAAGAAGAACTTCACAAACTTAACATTGTGTAAAAACTAAAAAAAACTGTTAACTATATCGACACTTCTATGTAAATAGTAAGTATATATGGATATTGAATATAACAAACATTCTTAGAGCTGTGCATTTATCATACAGAGCAGAAAAAAATTTCAATAAAACCCTTGGAAGAGGAAACAGAATAGATTTCCGAAACGTAGGCGAAATATTTAATTTTAAGTTTTTATACTTATTTGTGTATTTAAAAAAAGCAACCTTTAACTGGTCCTTTGACGTAAAAGTCACAGGCGTAGAGGTTATTTACCAGTAACATACTAGATAATTGTGATATTTTGTAGATTCCCCTAGCACTGCTTAAAAAGAAAACATATACGTGGCAGAAAGTCCCAAAGAATTGAAGGAGGAAAAAGAAAATAGACATATGTCAAAAACTATTACAGATAAGTACCGACAACCTGACCACTCTAGACTGAGAATTTAATGTCGAATTTAAAAAATATATAAAAGTTAGGTGTCCATTTAAAAAAATATAGATGGCATCAGCTTCCGGTATTTCCGGAAGCGCCGCAATTTTAAAATCATTTTTCTCAAACTCGCAATGGTCAACTGTGGTAGGGTACCAAATCTCAAATGTTTATCTCATTTGTAACTGGAAAATATTCTAACGGCCGCTTTAAAAGAATCATCCTGTATATCAAAAACGTATGCGGATGCTTTCTACCCAAAACAAGTGCGTTGCTCACTGTGTAATGTAATTCATTTAGCATTAACGGAGTTTTTTGGCTATCCTGAAAGAAAGCCATTAGAATCCGGGAGGATATCGGAGATTTTATTATTAATATCGGATTTCAATCATTATTCATGATAACCTAAACTGGAGTACGCATTCCCCATCAACATTACATTTTTACATTAATCTAAATTTGATTGAGTTTATTTCTGCAGACGTAAATAAAATAGATTCATGCCTGCAGCAATACAATGGCAGGGGGGAAACAAAAAGCAGTTATGGGTTCTTTTATAATGTATCTACTCTAATTTTCCAGTTCCAGTCGAAGGTCAAGAAATGATATATATCAGGGTGGTGACTAAAAGGTCATTTGTTCATCAATCAAACACGATTTTGTCTGCAGACTTCCTCTGTCCAACATCATGCCAATTATGCGAGACAACATACAGGGTGATTCAAAAGAAAGTACATTAAATTCAGCTGTAGATTGAGGTGCCCCATAGATTTTTTCCTACCGGGCCCCATATCAGTGTTACAGCCCTTTAAAGTGGGGGCTTGGCAACCAGTTTTCTCCTCATAACCTTCGAGCGGATTGACGTACGATGATGAAATAGTGGATCCGGCTCTACAGTTGGAAAAGGGGCCTGGTACACATATGAATCGAAGATGGCCCAACGGTTCCCCTAAACGATCTACAATAGAGTTCTATTCTGATAGCCAACGCGATTTAAATTCAAGGGGATCCGATAAAAATTTCAATCTGTCTATAGATTGAAATCTAGTTTCCATACGTACGTACCAACTGACGGAAACGTATGTCAATCTTCAAAAACAATTTTAGAACTCAATTATAACTATTTTAGGATACCCTGACACAAATTAAAATGTGTACGTGTAAAAACTACTTTGGAGCAACTAAATTTTACAGTTCGACAGCTCAAAACGCTTTTTTATACCCAATGCAAGCATCTTAATCTGATAACACATCAAAATAATCCACATCTTATTATTTGCTTTGCTCTCGAACAAATAAATCATTATTATCCCAAGAACTTCTCAGTTCGAATTTTAATCACAGTCCATTTCATCAAATGTCAGCAGGGGACGGGCTTTGAGGAAAATCCGGAAAATCTGCTAATTATCAAGAACTCATTATTGTGAGAAGTTGAATCGACAAGTATCAATGCTGAATATCCATGCGAAGAATTAATTGCACTGCTAAAATACAGATGAATGCCTTCGTCCTCTAAAAGAAATAACGAGCTTAAATAATAATGAGCTAACAATATATTTGCGTATATTTTTAAAACGTGTATGTTAGACAGGCTTCCATCATGTTCAAGTAATATTTGTTTTTCTACGATTCTGTGAAAGGCAACTAATTTTCCCCCGTCTTCTCCATGCGTTGTTGTACATTCAGTATTTGTTCCTTATGGTGCAGCTGTTTAATGAATATTCCTTAAAAAACTCTTACATGTAGAGAATTTCGTATATACAGATGTCAGCCAAATACGAACACGGATACAATGTGTCCTGTTGACTTTCGTCCGCACTGGCAAGAACCGATTTAAGACACGACGGTTTCCGATGCGCGACGATTATGCATAGGGGCGCTATTCATTTTACTCTTTTCAATATGTTAACCAATCCAAGGACAATCATCAAATCACAGACCTATAATATAACCCCTTATAATTATACAGTGTGTCTCATAAGTAATGGTACACAGAGCAACAGCAGATTCCTTACGTAGAAATAATGTGATTCAGCCAAACTTACCCTTAGTTAAAAAATTAATAAACCCTGAATATCAAAGTGTTTTCTTTAGATTTTTTAAAATAACTTCTAAAATAATTTAAATATTTCAACAAAATTTGGTGAACCGGGGTTTTCTGTGCTAAGGAATTCAAATCTATTCAAAGTTTTGCTATTATTCGTAGAAGGCGCCTACGTATTTTTAAAATATTCCAAGAGTCAGAGACACCCAAAAGTTTCTTGCGTGTAAACTGATAGTCATTTTTATAGGCCGATTCAGAAAGGTATCCAGATACTCTCTTCAAAAATATAAAGTGTTCCCTATCAGCGTTTCCTTGTAGTGTTGATTATTTAAAAGTCTACTTTGTATACAAACCCCAATTTAAAAATTGATTTTAGTTTATACCGCAAAGAACATAAAAACAACTATAATCTAAAATAAACATTTTTGATATACGACTTGATGTCCCTAAACAATCGACGATTCGATGTTCGAATTTTCAATTGCTTCTTAGAAGTTATTGTAAACATCTTAACTTGAACCTTGGCTTGATGGTTTAGCTCCACAAAGGGTATAGTCTTCCAAAGTTTCGTTAGAATATGTGCATTATTGTTATCATTGATTGTTTCAGAATAGCTTTCCTAAAATGTCTTCATGTTTTGCGACTTGGCATATTGACCAAAAACCTTCGAACAAATCTAGTTTTCCTCGCAATTTCATTGTGAATAATTTGTCCCTTTTTTTATTGCAATACCGGTTGTACAACCAGAGATATTTAAGAGAAACTGTCAGAAAATAGGATTCTGAACATTCCTTTGTTTAAACAAAAGCTTTCCACCACACGGATTGAAACTTTTTACTATACTTCTTGGAATGTTTTCAACAAGTTCCAGTAAAAAAATTGTTATAGTAAGACACTTCCTTTTTAGCCAATTTAGACCCTTGGATTTACTCCACTATTAATTTTTAATAAAAACATTTCTTTTTCTATATTAAAAAAATCACTTTGCTGTTGCTCTGTGTAATATCACTTATGGGACACCCTGCATAAAAGACAATGGAAGTTCCCATCCTGAGACACAAAATAATTTGAAACAAGTAAACTCTAAATGTTGCGTAAACTGTTGGAACTTTGCACCAACTGCGGTAGTTACATGCAGGTAGAGGAAAGAGAAATTGCTTAGGTGCTGAATTTATGGGAAAACATCTGTGTCGTATTCGAAATTAGAAAAATAGGAGCAAGGCACACATACTGGGAGCTCCTTCGCGGAAAGATTATTTATGGTCCAAGTTATCCCGTTCACAAGCAAACTAAGCCTACATGCATACATTTCCGTCAGCGGAACATGCCATCCGCGTCGTTTAAGACATATAAAACTTGGAATGGTGGTACCTTTAAAATGAAAATGAGTTTTTTCTAGTTTATGTACTAACTAGGTATTTTTAAAATAAAGCAGTAACAATGTAGTGTAAATAATTAACCGACTTTAAATATTTAAATGTTTATTAAATTATTATTTTTCCGGAATGGCTGCATCGATTCCTATGGACACCTTTCGCAAACTTTAGAATATGGCGAAGGCGCCGGTTAAAACCAAGAAGATAAACGCGGAATTTTCTCAAGTATTTATAGTTATCTCCAAATATTTGATGCAAATATAAAAAGCCATAATAACGACCGTATATTACTGCCTCGTTAGTTCCCACAGAGTCGTACTTAAAATTTTTGTGCGCAATAACTTAAAAATTGAAATGACTCATTCCAATAAGGTAAATAATTTTTGGGAACGAATTCAGAGAGAGGGTCCTTGGGGACATCTGAAATGGTTTGTTGGACTTTTGTTGGCGGTTGCACAACTTCTTCACAAGAAAAAAGATAAATACTACGTGTCTTTAAACGTATACCTCTCGTTAGAGAACTAACTACGTGCGATATCGATCTGATTTTTTATATTTATATACTACTGACATGAGCGTATCTATCTGTACTAATAGAATTTCAAAATCGCTTACGGTCCTTTTGTAAATAAATCCAGAATCACAGGAATGAAATTTGTATGTTTAAAATTTCGACGTTCGGGCAACTATACAGGGTGTTTCACCGGGAACTGAATCGATCGATATAAAGAAAAGTACGCATTAGAAATTTTTAAAAATTTAGATAGTTACTAATGTCGGTGTGGCCAATCCAACTAAAATAATTAGAAGCATGGGGCACTTCCGGTTAAACCGGAAGTCGATACCAACTTGCTTATTTTAAATGGAATACCCTATATATTTTTCGAGATGACAATAAAATTCTGAGGTCAGGCATGTAGCACACCCTATATCTAAACCCAGTAGTTACGAAGATATTTGACATTTTATAAAAAATTTGACAGGTGCAACGGTTTGCAAGAACCGTCATAACTTTTTCTGTGTAGGACATGCTCATTTGCTCTTTGGCACGGAGAAAGAACACAAGGAGAACTACGTTCTACAACTGAAATAAATTCAATAATACCATACCAAGTGTTCCGTTTTTCGCGTTACATTTTGTCAACTTCAAACCGCGAAAACTTGTTTAGGTCAAATGGAACACCCTGTATTTTTTACGTCAAGTTGTGTAAAAATGAATTTTCTTTTTTCTGATATTAACATTGAGCGGTTAAAGTTTTCAACTTTTTGAAATATTTGCGATTTTATTAGAAATTCATGAATTGTAATCATTTCATCAAAATAGCCATGACTAGAAACAATCAGTCTTTATCTTATGTCAAAAAATGCCAGCACGTTTAAATTACACCCACGAAGACTTTTTAAATTTGATTATTATTTATGGGGGATGTGATAAGGTAATATTAAGATCTTGCAGCACATTTGCTACTCGATATCCACAAAAACGGAAAATAACACTAACACTGTAACATGCGTATTAATCGAATTGAAGATATGAAATGAACTAAAATAGCAGAGATAAGATCAATTTAAAACATGATTTCATTTTAATTTAATAATTGCTCAAAATTCCTCCCTCGAACCTCGACACATTTTTCGCACCTTCGGATTAGTTCCTCATGGGTAACTCTTCTGATTGAATCCTGTGATATGTTTTGAAATACATTTCTTACTCTCTGCATACAGTTTTCAATGATTGTTAAGGGCTCTCATAAACTTTATTTTTAATAGTTCTCCAAATAAAATAATCCAGAACTGATAAGTCGGGCGAGCGAGGCGAACATAAGAAAGGTCCATTATTGGCAATCCATTGATCATAAAAAGTTTCTTGTAAATAATTATTAATTAAATATGCGTTATGTGGGGGAGCACCGTCGTGCTGATAAAAATGTTTCTATGTTCGGCGAGAGGTAAATTTTCTAAATAGTTATTATTCAAATTTTGTAAGATATTCAGATATCTTTCACAAAAAAAAAAAAAAAAATTACCTATACCAATGCTCTGCTAATAAGCAGAAGAGAAAATTTAATTTACCGTTTAAATTTTCCTGATAAAATTGTAATGCCACCGCTTGTGGCACTCGTTTCTTATGGCACAGTAAACATTGAACTACCAAATTTCTTGAAAGAGTCGCTCTCTGAACATATGAGGATTCGAGCCACTCCAATCCAATAATGCAAATTGTGTCTATTAAAAAGTCCATTTTTAGTAAATTTTTCTTCATCTGTCCATATAATATTTCCCAAATAAGAATCGTCACCCTCAGACCTTACTAGAATAAACTCACAAAAATTCTTCTGTCTTAGGAAATCTGGTTTCAACAGTAAAATCTGTTTCCCGAATTAAAACGAGTTTAATCTACCTGACGCCTGGCCTATAAGATCGATCGACTCGTGTGAACGTTTTTTAAATATTTATTCAATTATTATTTTTTCGGAATGGCTGAAGCGATTTCTATGGAAACATTCCTTAAACTTAAGAATTTGGCGAATGCGCCAGTTAAAGCCAAGAAGCTAAATGCGGAATACGTTTCTCAAGTAACCTAAAATTCTGATCATGCAAGGAGCATCTATAATTAATTAAGGAATAGATTTGTCGATTAAAGAACAATCGTCAAAAACGGCCTTTTTTGGCCAACCCGTGGTAAAGTGTAGAAGGCATCTTTTTTTACTAATTTTTTGGTGCTGAGAACGAATTCGTCACCAGTTTTGGCGAGAAATCTCGGGAATACATTAAAGACAATCCTCAATAGTCCCTAATGCTTTTTAACTTAACAGCAATAAATCTGTCACAAATGCGATAAGATTACGGACCAACCTTTGGCGGCTTTCATTCATTTCGTACTTAGACAAGGCCGTCACTCGTTATTATACTCTCGGAATATTTTTTTTATACAGGGTGATTCACGTAGGCCATTCATTAGAAGTTTTTCAACTTGCAGTTGGATTAGTAACTTGAAATTTGGTATGCAGCCATAATCGATCATGCCCGTTCTATTTAAAATATTTTCAGCCCTCCAACTATACAGACTGTGCCAAAAATTGGTACTAACTTTCTTATTTTAAATAGAAACCTATATTTTTCTTTACATGGTTCGATTGGCCTTCTAATTCTGAGTTTAGGGAACCTAAGTTATGTTAACTTATCTATTACAATTTTTGACATATGTCCAATTTTTTGAAAAAAATTGCCGCTGTAGTAGTTTACGAACAAATTTGTACCTCGCAAACCTTTCAAAATTATGAAATCAAATTTGTGAAGCAGTTAGCTGGAAGTCCAGGCTAATTCTGTCAGTGAAAACGGTGCACACATTGAGCATTTGTATTGAAATAATTATTTTGTTAATCTATTTATTTGTTGTTATTTTGTTGTTATTATTTATTATTGCAATACGATTTTTCAATAAAAATTAAAATGAAATGATTGTTTCCAAAGCCTACTACCCTTGAGAAAAAAAAATATATATTTTTTTCAAAAAATGCCAATAACTCAAAAACGACTATAGATAGACATACACAATGTTAATAAAAGTGGCCCTAAAATTTAATTTTGCATTGATTTCTGGCGTCAGAAATGGTAGGCGCAAAGCTGTGCAATCTGTTGAAAGTAGAATAATAGAACATTTGAACAAAAATATTGTGGTCACATTGAACATTTACGTCAGAATTTCGTCAACATTGTTCTTGTTCGTTAATAATAATTTGTTGGTGTTGTGTGTAATTAAATAAGAATCCATATTTTTCTTTAAAAATTATTACAACTGTCTTTTGTTTCCATGGCATACTTGATGAAGTAAGGAATCTCTCGGCAAGATAAGGTATTTCTTGATTTTTATTGAATAACTCGATATGGGGTGAAGTTAGGTATAGGGAATGCTTAAGTAACTCACCCTAAAATTCAATTTTCTTTCGAACGGTGTGAAAAAAAATAGTAGGTGCCATTTGAAAAAATTGACTTTTTGATAATTTTTTATTGCGACATTTGAAAATCGACTGCGCCCATATGGTACAAAATGGGACCACCGATGGGACATCAAAAGTTAGCCTGGACTTCCAGCTAACTGCTTCATAAATTTGGTTTCATAATTTTGAAAAGTTTGCGAGATACAAATTTGTTCGTAAACTATTACAGTGGCAATTTTTTTCAAAAAATTGGACATATGTCAAAAATTGTAATAGATAAGTTAACATAACTTAGGTTCTCTATACTCAGAATTAGAAGACCAATCGAACCATGTAAATAAAAATATAGGTTTCCATTTAAAATAAGAAAGTTGGTACCAATTTTTGGCACACCCTGTATAGTTGGAGGACTGAAAATATTTTAGATAGAACGGACATGATCGATTATGGCTGCATACCAAATTTCAAGTTTCTAATCCAACTGCAAGTTGAAAAACTTCTAATGAATGGCCTACGTGAATCACCCTGTATACGATAGAAGTTCGGAGGGTATTCTATGGACTGTGCAACAATTATATAAAAAATGCAGTAATTCGGCGAAGAGTAAAATGGTTAGCTTGTTATTACATTAAATGTCAAACTTTAACATTTCATCATTACAAAATAAACTCGAAAATTCGGAGTGCACTTGGCGTAAGATGTAAATTGACGCCTAATAAAGAAAATTAATTTGAATTCTAAACTTGGCTTTGACGGATCAATCAGCGTTCCCGTCACGCCCTCGCCATTTCGCGATATTAGCTGGCTTATTGCGTGTTAATGAGAGAAACAACCAAAAATTAACTTTTTCATCAATTCTGCGAAGGAAATTACACGGCAACATCAAAGTGGTAGTTAGCGATCTAACATGTGGAACAAGATTAAAGATTAACACGTCGGGGTTGGCGTTGGCTGGCCTAGCCGGTATGAATTCATCAGGATCGGGTACCAATTAGGGTGTCATTTCGCCTGCCAGAGAATAATTAGAACGTTAGTAGAATGCACGTTTATATAGAAGGCTTGCGTTACAAATTATATCAGACACTTGCCGAGGTCATATTGGGGTATTCGTTTTACATGTTTTTTTTTAATTAAATGAAATGATGTTTGCATATAGTTATAACAAAACATATTCTTTAAAGAATTTTGCAAACATCATAAAAAATCGGTAAAGGTATTTACACAGAACTTTCCTCTTTATTTGTGCATGGCAGTCACTCTAAAAAATTAATAATTACGAAGTGACATTGAAAATAATAATCGGAATATAGTTATCACTATTATTACAAAGTTTTGGTCAAAAAATATACAGAGTGCTCATCAGTAGTATAACAAGGAGAGTATGACGCCATTTGCGTCAGTAGAATAGCTGTGCGGACCGTCCGATGGCATGTGTCCATCAGGAGAGTCCAAGAGATGGGGTGTGTTGCTGAAGAAGTGTCCAGAGGCTGCTGAAGAAGTGTCCAGAGGCTGCTGAAGAAGTGAAGAGGTTGGTATTAAAAGTTACTAAAAAAGTTACTAGATCTGGATGTTGGTACCCCTGTGTGTTTTTTTCTTATAACTAAAATGTGAAAGCTGTTTTCATTGGATGTGTGGCGGCCACATGCGCGTCTTCTCATTGGCTACCTGGTTTTTTGCTTATAACTTAAGAACGGTATGAGATATGTAAAATCTGAAAGCTGTTTTGATTGGAAGTCGTATGTGGACTATCACGTGCAAGCCCGTACCTAATGCCCTTCTGACCAAGAAATATTTGGTGTCACGTGACCTCTCTTGTTTTTTGCTTATAACTTGAGAACGGTATGAGATAGGTAAAATCTGAAAGCTGTTTTGATTGGAAGTCGTATGTGGACTATCACCTGGCACAGGTGGCGAGCCCGTACCTAATGCCCTTCTGGTCAAGAAATATTTGACGTCACATGACCCTCTTGTTCTTTTGCTTATAACTTGAGAACGGTATGAGATATTTAAAATCTGAAAGCTGTTGTCATCACCTAGCACACAGGTGGCGACAATATCCTTCTGCCTAAGAAATATTTGTCGTCAACGTTAAAATAATTATTTATATCGGTTATAGAACATTCACAAAAGTTGATTAAGAGTAGATATCTGACATCCGGCCACAATCTCACATCCGCAGGAAGCTGTGATTAATTAATACAACCTCTTATCACACTTCCTGTATTTCAGAGCTCTGCTCTTATCACTGTATGTGAACCAATGCCACTGTTTAAAATAAAAACAATAAAAGTTATAAGTTCTTTATTCAAATTAAATATCATAAGTATAAATAAGTCTCTGAGGGAATTAATTGTGGTGGTGGGGTGGCGGCGGCGGCAGGTGGTCTAGGTCTGTGATGTGGATTAGCGGGGGTGGTGGTGGCGTGGCGGCTGTTGATGAGCTGTAACAAAAGATATAAATAAACTTTTAGAGCGTTAAAATAACTATAAGTATATGGAAATTTCTTAATCAGCATTTTTATAAAGATCAAAATGTAAAAAACTAAATACCGTGGTGGAGTCGTTCTTAAATCCAACGGATGGGTCTGGATTGGGGCTGTCTGCATGGGATGGCGGCGGTTGGCGGATCGGTGGGGTGATGATATACTGCAACAAAAGATATAAATAAACTTTTAGAGCATTAAAATAACTATAAGTACATGGAAATATTCTAAGCTGCGTTTTTTTTTTTTCTAAAATAAAATGTAGAAACACTAATTACCGTGGTGGCGTGATCGACAAGTCGAGCGGGTGGGTCTGGGTTGGGACTGTCTGCAGCAGCTGGGGTGGTGATGTGGGGGCGTAAGGTACACTATAATAGAATAATTCAATGTTAATACTAAAGAATATAAAAAATAAACTACTCACTTTTCCATAAAATTCAGCGGCTGCCAGGCTGGTGGTGTGGGGGAGTAAGATGGTTCCACACTATAACAGAATAATTTTATGAGATAAACGCAAATGGAAAAACAATAATTATACTAACTACCGTGTTGGGTGATGTGATTGGATGTTGTACTCTCCCAAAGAGCTGAAAAACAATTAAATTTAATACTGAAGAACATAAAAAATTAAACTACTCACTTCTCCATGAAATAGACCTCTGGATCTACAGGTGGCGTATACCTGTTGGTTATAACATGGAGTGGGGTCGGCTCTAAATCACTGAAAAAAGTAATTAATAGCAGTTGAGAATAATTTTGTGTGAAAAAATCTATACCATATCGTTGAGTGGAGCGATGACGGTGACGGCGGTGGTGGTGCTGAACTTGCATCAAACATATGAAAGTTTGATGCCTGAGACCAGCTTCTAGTAAAAAATCGTACTTAAAATCAAAAATATAAGAAACATTAAGTACTTACTCCTCAAAAGGACATATGCACAAGTCCCCGTCACATTCTGTGCATAACATCATTTCTATATAACTGAAAAATAATAACAATTTTCTACATTATAAAAACAAAAAAAGAAATAAATTATACTTACTCTTCAAAGGGGCATATACACATGTCCCCAACACACTTGTAGCACACGTTGCTCATGTTCACATCCATTTCTAAATAGCTAGGAATAATATAAATTTTATATGTTATAAACAAAAAACTAATTGACTTACTTCACACTTATAAGCCTACACTTTAAAATGTGATGCAAAACTGAGCTGTAATATGATGATCTTTCCAATTTATTTACAATTGGAGCTCTATAAAAGTTGATTAAATAATATCACAAGGAAACAATAGTGCGTGCAAGCGTTGATAAATTTTCATGTAGGACCGCAATCTGACATCCGTAAAAAGCAGTCGTTAATTAATTATATCGCAAGGAAATAAGAATCGTAACGGAAACACAAAACTGATACGCGGACCGCGTAACGGAAGCATGAAAATGATAAGTCTGCATACACCGGATAGTGTGGGTTGAAGTTGATAATTATAACCGTTAGTTGGCCATGTGAAAGTACTGATATCGATGAGTTTATAAAAGCATAAATTCTGATAGCGAGATCATTACTTTACAATTTTTGCTACTGATATCAAGTTGAAGTGTGTGTGCCTACGTGATAGTGATAATGTAAGTTCTATTCATATCTTTCTTGTAATTTATCCCACTCACCAATATTTTTAAACATTTTTAGATGGACTTAAAAAAATTGAATGATTGTTCACTTTTAGAAGTCAAACCTAATATTAAGCTATCGGCATTCCCGGTAAACGTCCCGCTACCCATATATTCAGCTAAACTAGTAAAGACCAAGTTTTGTGAAACCGTTCTATTGGAATTTGAAGATAGAACTACATTTTTACCAAAACGGGTTGTGCCTCTAATTAGGGATAATTTGGAAAATTTTACCTCAGGAAAGTACTGTCTGGTGTTCCGAGGGCTGAAAGATGTTAACAAAGCATCGTTAGGGACATCTTTCGAATTTGTTGAGAACGAAGATTGGCCCCCGATAAGCTCATGTAAGTAAATATTTATGCATTTTTGAGGTTTTTTTACTAAGTGCTATATTGTTAATTTTAGCTGATTCACAACGGGCTGCGCTGTAGACGGATCCCCACACACACACAAAAAGCTGTAATAACTTAGGAGCTGCAATAATAGTATGTATAAGTGTACAATTTGTAGAAATAAATTCAAAATTCGCTTTTTTGTTGAGAATCACACATTTTTTTATAATAATAATAGAATACACTCGAAAGTTAACATTTCCATTTATTTACTATATAATCAAAATTTTGTTAAACGATTTGTGGGGTTAGATTACACACGAAACGTTGAAAAAGTAAAACAATTATTTATAAATATTCAACCCAAGTTTAATGCGGCATTAGAGTTCGAACTCTCGAGCCTCGAAGTGTGCAAGAAGTGTATTGTATTATTAGATAAAATTTGAATTTGATTATGGAAATTTGTAATTTAAGTGATGAAATTGTAAAAAAGTTTCAAAATGTGACAAAAATTTTGAGCGAGTGTAAGAATGTTATAGGTCGGGAAAAGTGGTTAAAATTAGTGAAAAGACATTTAAGTTTGCTTAACCGAGCATTAAAAAATCCTAATTCTATTGGGATTCGTAGAAAAATTCATACAAATATTGGCCATTTAAAAAAAGTGAAAATTTTAATAAAAACTTTGAGACAAATTGGATGGGGTTTGAATGCTAGAGTAAATAGAAGTTCTAGAGTTAAGTGGGAGGATATCAAATCGGCATTTTCAGGTCGCATACGTTCAGGTATAATAATAAATTTAAAACATAAAGATATGAGACAGTTCCTCGATGATTCCTTCTTTCTATTCAAGTCACGAATAAATAATATTCTCAAATCACAGGCGATAATCAAAGTAAATGCATGTTTTTGTGGGGAATTCATTAAAAATAATATTAATTTGGAAGAAGTAGTGGAATTTAAATATTTTAATACAAAAAATGCCTTAATTGATATTAGCACTGATTTAAAGTTGTGGTTTGAGGAATATATTATAGATAAAATTTTGAATAAACTTGATGATTTTCAAGAGAAGGATTCGGGTTTTGCGCTACAAAACATAATAAGTTTAGAAATAAATATTAATAAGGTTGAAATGGGTAACGGCGGCGGCTCGTCTTTCATTAGACTTCCCGATCGAATAGCTAAAAAACGAGCATGTGTTAACATTGAAAATTATGATGAAGCGTGCTTTGCATGGGCCATAGTTAGTAGTCTTTTCCCTGTTGATGGTAAAAATCACCCAAATAGAATATCATCGTATCCCCACTACTCGGAAATTTTGAATTTAAAAAATATTGAACTTCCAATGTCACTATCGCAAATTCCAAAATTTGAAAAGCAAAACAACATTTCTGTTAATGTTTATATACTAAAATTGTTCGGAAATAATTTTCATTCAGTACCGGCCCGTTTAACGAAAACCAAATTAGAAAAACATGTGAACTTGCTAATGATTCAAAATTACTATACAGATGAACGTGTTGAAAAAAGTACTGATGATGATGATGATGAATCTGATCCTAATATAAAATATCATTTCTGTTGGATAAAAGATCTTTCCAGGCTCGTGTCTAAACAAGTGAGTAAAAAGAATGGAAAGGTGTACATTTGTGATATATGTTTAAATTATTTTTCTAGTGAAGCAAAATTAAGTTCACATACAGTAGACTGTAGAAATGTTAATAAGTGTAAAATATCATTTCCAAAGGAAAAAATTTTAAAGTTCAAAAATTATAATTATAAAGAGCCGGTACCGTTCATATTGTACTGTGATTTCGAATCAATGCTAGAACCATTTTCTGAAATTAGTCAAACTAAAACTTTAAAATACCAAAAACATACTGCTTTCAGCGCGGGATTATATTTTAAATGTTCGTATGATGACAGCTTATCATATTATTACAGTAATCGCGGTATTAACTGTATAGAGTGGTTTTCAAAACAATTAGAGAATATCAGTGAATTTATCGAATTAAAATTAAAAACCATTGTGCCAATGGACATTTCTGAACATCAGCAAAAAGAGTTCGCTATATCAACTCACTGTCATATTTGCGAATCAATATTTAAACCTGAAGATAAGAAAGTACGTGACCACAATCATTTCACGGGTAAATACCGCGGGCCAGCGCATGACAGCTGCAACTTAAATTTTAAGAAATCATTTACAGTACCGATCGTTTTTCATAATTTATCTGGGTATGACGCTCATTTTCTAATCAAAGATCTTGCAAAAACCGGCCGAATCACTTTATTACCCATCAATAAAGAAAAATACATATCGTTCACAAGAAGTGTTGAAAATTCGATAATAAAATTTCGGTTTATCGATTCTTTTCGATTTATGGCCGCATCGCTCGATAAACTATCATCATATTTAACAAAGGGGGAATTAGCAAATTTACAAAAAGAATTTAGTGATTTAGATAGCGAAAATTTTAATATGCTTACGAGAAAGGGCGTCTTCCCATATGACTATATAGATTCTTTGAATAAATTATCTGAAACTGAGCTGCCTGCAAAAGAACATTTTTACAATAAATTAAATGATTCTAATGTAAGCGATGAAGATTATCAACATGCTCAGAATGTGTGGAATACGTTCCAATGTGAAAATCTTGGGATTTATAGCGACCTGTATCTGAAAACTGACGTCATTTTATTAGCGGACATATTTGAGAATTTCAGGAAAAAATGTCTTAAAATATATCAACTAGATCCTGCTCACTATTACACGCTCCCTGGGTACACTTGGGACTGTATGTTGAAATATACCAAAATTGAATTGGAACTTTTACAAGACGTTGACATGCTTTTGTTTATTGAGCGTGGTATTCGGGGTGGTGTAAGTCAGTGCTGTAATAGATATGCTGAGGCTAATAATAAATTTTTACCAGAATATGATTTATCAAAACCTAGTTCCTATTTACTATATCTTGACATAAACAACATGTACGGGTGGGCAATGGAAGCCTGTCTGCCCTACAAAGGGTTTAAGTGGGTGGAGAATTTTGAAAATTTTAATGTGACAGACATACCAGACGACTCAGAAAACGGATATATTCTCGAAGTGGATTTAGAGTACCCGGAACATCTACACGACAAACATAAAGATCTGCCCCTGTGTCCGGAACATCTAAAGCCGCCGGGATCAAAATTACCAAAACTAATGACGACACTTTATCATAAAACCCGATATGTAATACACTATAGAAATTTAAAGCAAGCTTTATCCTTGGGAATAAAACTTGTAAAAATTCATCATATATTACAGTTCAAACAATCCCCATGGTTAAAAGCGTACATAGGCTTAAATACAAAATTGCGCGCCTCTTCGAAAAACGAATTTGAAAAGAATCTATATAAGTTATTAATTAATGCGGTTTTTGGAAAGACCATGGAAAATATTCGTAAGCATCGGCTTGTAAAATTGGTGTCGAAATGGGAGGGTCGATACGGTGCTAAAAATTACATCGCTAGCCCCAATTTCCACAGCCGTGCCATATTTGATGAGAATCTAGTGGCCATTGAATTAAATAAGTCTGAAATCTTTTTCAACAAGCCCCTGTATATAGGGCTATGTATTTTAGATATATCGAAAACTTGTATATATGATTTTCACTATAATTTTATGTTACAAAAATTTGAAAATAATAATGTCTGTAAATTGCTGTACACCGATACGGATAGCCTTATTTATGACATAAAATGTGATGATGTTTATGAGGAAATTATAAAAGAAAATATTGCTAAATTCGATACTAGTGACTATGCGCCCAACAACCGATACGGTATCCCTCTAGTTAATAAAAAAATTCCCGGACTCATGAAAGATGAGTTAAATGGCGCCATAATGACCCATTTTATAGGTTTACGATCAAAGATGTATGCGCTTAAAGTTGAGGGGGAAAATGGTATTAAAAAATCTAAAGGGGTAAAGACTAATATTGTAAAAAATAAAATTTCCTTCGATGATTATAAAAAGTGTTTGGAAAGTAAAACCGAACTGTACCGAACTCAAAGAACCATCAAATCACATTTACATAAAGTCTACTCGGTTGAGCAAACTAAAATTGCTTTGAGTCCCTACGATGATAAAAGATATTTAATTCGGGATTCAACAGATACATTACCTTGGGGCCACTACTCAATTATGATGGAATAAATTGTTTTTTAGTTGGGTATAAACATGGAACTAATACCACACCACGTCGATTATATCAGCGAGCCATTTCTTCCGCATCTCCTTAGCGAATCGAAAAAGATGCAGTTTAAAGTGGCCCTCGAAGTATTGACTGCAAGAACGGGGGTGGATAAAAAATGTTGTATTGCCGGCGGTTTTCCCACATACCTACTCAATAGAACCGATGCGTATGGTGATATTGACATTTATGTGGAAAACTCAGACTATCCACCATATGCAATGAAAACGCCCACATCATATTTTTTCCACAGAACTGAGAATATTAATGAAATTTCTATTGGAAAATTTGATTGCAACTATGAAAATTTCGTATTTAATGTCTTAAAAAACTTTGATATGGATGTATGTAAAGTGGGTATTTATATTAATGAGCGTGGTGAATTAAGAATAATAAAATTCCCCCGAAATGTCACTAGTCTATTCCATGGAGCAATAAGAGTTGATCGATATATTAAATACATATCTCGCTCATGTGATATAAATAAACCCTACAATCCAAAAAGACTTAGTTTAATATCGTATATTACCGTATGTAAAAATCAAACTAAGATAGACTGTACTTATTATAAATAGTTATTGCAGCTCCTTTATATTTAATTTGTACATTAACAGTTGCTTAAATAAAATTTAATAAAAACTTGACTCTGATTTTTATTTCTAGATATTAGGAAGTAAAAAAAAACACTTGATTATCATATATACTTTATTTATGATATAAATATTTTCAAAAAAGATGTGATTTTTTGTCTACATATAATACATTTATCAAAATTAATTGAACAATCACTACAGCAAACCATATGCTTGCAGGGCATAAATACTACACAAGATTCATTTTCTAAACATATTTTACATAATATTTTATCTCTGCTGCTGCTACAAGTTTCAACCTGCTCAACTTGTACTTCCTTTACTGATAACGATATTTCTTTTTCGGTCAATGATGATGATGACACATCTTTTTCACTTTTAAGTTGATAAAATTCACATTTGGAATAAAAGAGGGCGTGCTGCTTCCAAATTGTGTCTCCAGGTCCCCATTCCTTTAGGCCCAATCCACAGTGAAAACATAAAACTTGATCTCCTTTGCCGGTATAGTAGAAACCGGCCTTAGCCAATTCTTCAGGTTTTTGACTTATCTGAGGTGGCCAACAACCCTCCTCAAATGTTTTTAAACGACTCCCCACAGTTATTTTATCTGTATAAAGGGGCTTTCTTTTTCTTATAATAAATGATGAGGTGACGTCATCGTTAAAAAACGGACAATCAGGACTCCATCGCAGGTGATCTGCTCTGGGATCATCACTCGCCCGCCAATTGCACAATTCAAGTTCACATATTGGACATTTAACTATATCACTTTGACCGGTATAAACAAAACCGGCGAGAGCAATTTTAGACTTTGGAAATACTGATGTCCAATTGTCAAATGTTTTTAATCTCATCTCGTACTGAGCATCCATTTTCTATGAGAAGCAAAGGACTACTGTCTAAATAATAAAACTGCATATATTTTTAAAAATATTTATTCAAGCATTTAACATAAACATTTTTTTATCTAAATCATTCATAATATTATTTATACTAAAAATTAAACATTCACGAATACAATACATTTGAATAGAGTTTGGCAGCAAGTCACATAAATTTAACATAATATTCTTTGAACATAATTCATAATTAGATTCACATAGTATATTATTAGTAACGTTTAAGAAGTTATTGTAAAAAGTAGAAAAGTCTAAGCTTTGTAGTACATTCAAATTAGATATGATTAATTCATTCATTTTTATAAGTTCATGTACAGTGTTTCCAGATATATGAAATATGGAATATCCATTTGTCACTTTTAACATCTTAAAACCCATAAATGTTGACTTTTTGATAACATAATTTGAAAACTGAATCTCCTCCTCAAATCCACTATCATCATCATTATCAGCAACATCAGCAGCAGCAGTAAAGTCATTGGAAAATTGTTTAAGGTAAGTAATAAAGTCACACCATTCTTCTACACTAAAGGAAATGTGATAGGTTTTATCGATTAATTCATTAGCAGCCATTAACATTCGTACAGCTGGAATATTGTTTCTAGCAGCACTAAATCCGGTTATTATCTTATACGTGGATTTATCGATGGAAAACGTACTTTCGTAAATGTATTTTTCCTCATTTTGCACTGCCTCTTGATATTTGTTAGTAATTCGATCAATTTCTTGCCAATGATCAAAATCGTCGGAAAACGTGGGACTAGGAGTGATCGATGCCATGTTTTAATAACTACTAAAAGTCTTCACCATACCACGGATGCACCGCAGCTCGCCCCTCTCCCCCCCACCCTCCACCTGCATATCAGAGTTTATTTGTGCTGTCTATCCAACTATTGTGAGATTTATCTAAACCTAACCATTTAACAAAAACTTTATTTCCCCGCTTACGTAATACTTTTTCAACCAAATAAACGTCGGGATATTTAGCTTTCTGAAGTTCTTCCGTGTAAAATCCCCCACTGATGGGGTTTCCACGCAAATCTTGCAGTAAGTAAGTGATTGGATTGGTAATGTGTACTTTAACGATTTTGAATAATTCTGTAGTCCAATTGGGGGTGTATCCTTTCTCAAATACATGTTTATACTTACTGATACGAACAAGATCACCAAGTTTAAATTTTCGCCCATCTGTTGCTAACTTAATATAGTTATAAGTTGAATGTAAAATTTTTTTCTCGTTCTTTTTGTTTATTTCATTCGGTTTCATACCGGTGGTTCGATGGCGTGTCTTATTATAGTTGTCAACTATTTCAGTAAGTATATCCACCCATCTGTATGTGTTGTTTAAGCTAAAATATTTGTATAATTTCCCCTTTAACGTTCTTATGACGCGTTCCGCAATCGCAGCTTTCTTCACGCTGAACGTATTGTAATGATTGATGTTATGGTTCTTCATTAGACTATTAAAACTTACGTTATAAAATTCAGTACCCTGATCTGACTGTAAATTTTTAGGTATTCTTTTACTATCTCTAAGTATATCAGATACTGCTTGTGTTATCTCTTTACCGGTTTTATCTTTTAAAGGCTTAGTCCAAACAAATTTTGAAAAACAATCAATCATCACTAATATGTATTTAAACTTTTTATTTTCCCGCACATGTTTTTGCATATCTATCAAATCCATCTGCCACAGATCATCTAATCCTTTTATAATGGTACGCCTACGTTTGAAATTTCTTCTAACTCGCTTATGAAGTTCGTTTACAAGTTGAACTTTTTCTTTTGTATGTTTCATAGCGCACGCGCACGCTCAACAGTCATCGGCAGTGAACTAACTTTTTAGGATTTGCTTGTGGTATATACATCTACGTGACTGTGGGATCTGCAACGTAGGCCTTTAGGATATTCTCTTGGTGGGTTATTTTATTTTGGAGACTTTTCACATCCGCATCAATTTGTCTTAACAACACAGGCGTTTGCTGCCCCATGTCATTCAAATTTTGTTCGATATTTTTAATTGCCAGATTAAAACCATCGAAAATTAAATTAGATTTTTCACTATAGGCATCCATAGCTGTGGAAATATCATCTTTTAATTTAGTGATCTTAGCATCAACATAGGCTTTTAGATCATTCTCTTGTTCAACCGTTATATCTTGAAGATTCTTAACATCCACTTCAATATGTTTTAATGAGGATATTTGTTCTTCTATATTTTTAATTTTCAGCTCATACCCGTCAAAAATTGATTTAGATTTTTTTGTGTGATCATTGAGAGCTGTGGAAAAATCATCTTTTAATTTCAAAGTACTGCCATCAACGTATTGCTTATTAGCACAATCTAATATTTCTGTGGGTCCTTTAACATTACAAAGTTTCAGATTTTCCACGTCTACATTCCCATCCTCAGTGAAAATGAAACCACGTCGGTGTGGTGAAAGTAAATGGGAACTACTACTACCACCACTTGACTCCCCATGAGACCTACCGAACTTGTCTACAGTCATATTGTAAATGATATTACCTATCAAAATCATAAATATTTAAGCAATAACACCTATTTCTCGCAGTTCTGATAAAATACTCAAAATTTCATTATCATGAGAATCAGTGTTTCCTGCAGACTTTGAGGTTATTAAGAGTCTTAGCCTGTCAACAAGTTCATTTACATCATCCCAGTAAACATATTCTATTGGTTTTTCATTGTACACAGCCATGCCAGATCCACTTTTCGACGACGGTGACTTACTTTTAGGTATTGATTTAAATAGAGGTTTTATTATATGCGTATATTTGTAATGCTTATGGCCCTTGATTTGCTCCTCTGGATTGTAATCACGCTTGTGGGCACTGGTTAATTGTAGAATTTCCTTATAATTTTCTAAATCAGCATTACTATATCCATCGGGGTGTTTCAGAAATATTAATTCGTATAGACCTTTAGTACCCCGGTATGGTATATCGTCAATCACAACATCATTATTAGCTTTTATTTGCAGTTCTCTATTACCTAGAAATAGTTTATTTGTCGTAAAGTCCAAACGAGCACCCGAACTTTGATCAAGACTGCTATTGTTTGTGAGAAATCCCTCAATAAAAGGTCTCGATACTGCTGGAAATTTTTTCAGATAGTCATCTAATAGAGGTTGTGCTTTAATTTCATCACCATCTATCGGATTTGCTGCCGCCTCTTCAGAACCTTTTTCAGAAAAAACCTCATCACGTGCTGAGGGCGTCGTGGGTGGGGATTGGAGTTTTTTAGACCCCACTTTGCTTTTAGATATATTTATTTTAATATCATGTAATGGCTCTACAATTGGTTTCAGTAGACGATCAAGAGATTCATCCTCCTCAGCCTTTCCCAGTTTTAAAGCCAAATATTTTCTTTTGATGGCTCTTGACACTTCATTAATTTTCTTCTTAAGTAACTTCTCTTTTTCTAAATCACGCACAGATGGTATCACTGCTTTATACTTCTCTAGAGATGCTTTCATTTTCTTTTTCTACAGGGTCTATACAGCTTTTCTACGGGGTCTGTACAGCTTTTCTACGGGGTCTGTACAGCTTTTCTACAGGTCTGTACAGCGTTTCTACGGGTCTGTACAGCTTTTTACGGGTCTGTACAGCTTTTCTACGGGGTCTGTACAGCTTTTCTACAGGTCTGTACAGCTTTTCTACAGGTCTGTACAGCTTTTCTACGGGGTCTGTACAGCTTTTCTACGGGTCTGTGGAACTTTTTGTACAGGTCTGTAACGGATTTCTTTACTGATCTGTATCTATTAACGTGTAGAAGAGTAATAACGCTGTATCACCCATCATATACATATATACTCATCAAATCCTTTACGATAGCGACCTTTGTTTAAATCAAAATCTTTTACTATTACTAATACACCATATTTATCATTCCAACATTTTGCGCAGAGCTTTTCAAATTTATCAAAAGTCATGTCTGGAGTTACATGATCGTCATACACATGCTTAAGGTTCATGCGATCCTGCTTGAATAAAATAATACAATTACAATTATCTCTAACCAAGTGTTTACCAATGTGTGTATAAGTCTGGCATAGATAGAAACAGTCGACAAGCTTATGTCTACCCATGCTAAAGTAGGCTCTTATTTTATCCTGTCTATCGCAAGCAACATCATCAAAAATGAATACGGAATTAGTTTTAGCCTCAGATGGGTCGATTATATCTTCGCTATCTGTATACGGATAATAACTGATGCCTTTCACTTTTTTCAACACGTCCTCCAACAATTTATATTTGTGTTGATATAGAGACTTGGAATAGACGTATACATTTTCAAACCACAAACCATTAGGATCGAACAATAAACTTAGTAGCAGATTTGTTTTGCCTGCGCCACTGGGTCCACATATAATCGTTCTTAAAGCGCTAGGGAATAGCGGACCATGTTTTTCACTCGCAACAGGGCATTGTGAGAAAACATCTAAGTTTTCAACGGGAAGTAACGCCCGTTGTTTAAGAAGTCTCATCGTAGACTTATGCTATTGATGTCAGGTAACCGCTTATATAGGCAACCACCCAAGCATTGCTAATCATTATCAGTTTAGATGTTGGTGGTGAAGCACTGTGGTGCTGGGGTGGTAAATTCTCTAATTAATAAGTTACCATTTGAACTGCATATACCGGGGTATCAGTACTGCGGCCCAGGCACTAAGCTAGAAAAACGATTACAAAGAGGCGATCCTGGAATAAACGAACTCGATCGAGGTTGTCGTGAACACGACATAGCGTACAGCAGAAGCTCTAAGCTAGAAGATCGTCACAAGGCGGACTACAAACTCGAGCAGCGAGCTTGGGAGCGTGTAAAGTCTAGAGACGCTGGTTTGAAAGAGAAAGCTGCCGCTTGGGCTATTGTTAACATGATGAAAGTTAAAAGAAAAACAGGTATGGGTGCTGCTGCTCCCCATCGCCGTCACCGCCGCCACCATCGCCAAAAAGTTGGTTTTAAAAAAGCTATGAGCACACTTAGAACACTATTTAAAAAACCTAATAATAATAATTTAAGAAAAAATGCTGGCGCGGCTGTGAAAGCAGCGAGGTTAGCTGTGAAAGGTGTGGGTGGTCGAAAAAATATTAAAACACCTCGTGTGTTACCACTACCTAAGGTCGGTGGCTTTTTACCTCTAATACCGCTCTTTGCTGGTTTAAGTGCCTTAGGAGCTTTGACTGGCGGCGCCGCCGGAGTTGCGAAGGCCGTCTTAGATTCCAAGGCTGCGAGGAATAAATTAGAAGAGGCTGAGAGACATAACAAAACTATGGAGGCTATAGCTTTAGGAAAGGGAATGTATTTAAAACCTTATAAAACGGGATTGGGACTCTACCTGAAAAAGCAGCAAAAAAACTCCCAGTGAAGCTACCCAATAGAGCCCTCTTTGACGTAGATTTAATAAATTATGCGAAAAAATTGAAAATTTCACATTTCAGAGGTGTCTTTATGCGCGACTCTCTACCTCATACTCCGAGAAGATATGAAAGTGCTATTATTAATCTTGATACGCAAGAGGGTCCTGGCACACATTGGGTAGCCTATAAAAAACACAACGATAAAGTTATCTATTTTGATAGTTTCGGTGCATTAAAACCACCTGTAGAACTATTACGTTACTTTGGTGGCAAATGTAATATACGATTTAATTATGATACTTACCAAAAATTTAATACGATCAACTGTGGGCATTTATGTTTAGAGTTTCTCTATAAAAACGATGATACTCTATGAGATGCATTCATTATGTCTCAGATATTCACGATACGAGGTAGAGGTGCCACTCTCTCCATCGACTTTTATAATCCCATTGAACTAGATTCTGAGTACGATTACGCATTAGCTCTGATTGGTTTTCACACCTATAATAGTATTCCTAATATTGAAGAAGGTGTAAATAGCAAGCTCTACTATTGGGAACTAGGTGATAGAAGTAAAGGAAAAGTAATCTCGATTCCGACCGGATCATACGAAATAAGTGATATTGAAGCATACATACAGAGTCAAATAACATCGGTGGCGGCGGCAGCAAAAGGTGCTGACGAATACTTCTCTTTGAAACCTAACAATAATACGCTCAAGTGTGAAATTAAGAGTAAGCACGAGATAAACTTTAAACCTACCGACAGTTTAGCAAGCTTACTGGGCTATTCAGCGCGCGAGTTAAAACCCAATATCTTACATCAATCCGATTTGCCTGTACAGATAGTGAAGGTTATAACGATTCACATAGATTGTAATATTACCACAGGAGCATTCTACAATAATAAACCATCACACACGATTTTTGAATTCGCTCCATCCGTAAATCCAGGATACGCTATAGACATAGAACCGAACAATCTAATTTTTCTTCCAGTAAATAACAAACGGGAGATAAATAATATCACCTTGGAGATACTAGATCAAAATTCTCAGCCGGTTAATTTTAGAGGGGAAGAAATTATTGTAAGGTTGGAGTTGAAAAAATTATGGGGTTAGTAATTACACCATTAAAGTATTTAAACAATAACTTTTCAAATCAGACTCATTCCACGTCAACCAAGTGTTCGAATAGGAAGGTAGTAGCGTCATCTTTAACGCAAGTAAATATCCAGTACCTAAAATCTTTGGGTTATAATGTTAGAAGAACTGCAGTTATTCCAAGGACCGCACTTTGATGATTCCATCATCAGAGAAGAAACTCGAACATACCACCCGTTCGTTAAGTCCTTCAGAAATAATGATGAGATTGAAATTGTAATTCATCAACAAGATGCTTTACTGTTAATGCACGAGGCGGCTTTATTGATTGAGGGGACATTGGAGAAAACTGCTGGTGGTGGAACTGTTGAATTCAGTAATAATGCCGGAGCATACCTGTTCGATTCTATTAGTTATGAATTAAATGGTAAAGAAGTGGATAAAGTAAGAGATCCGGGTACTGTGAGCCTTATAAGAAGTTATCTATGTTATGATAGAAATGATGATACACTTAGCATTGCCGGATGGAATTATCCTACTGGTCGGTTGGTGACTTATAACGCCGCCGCTACAACTCCAAAATTTTTCTTGAGAATTCCCCTAAGTCATTTGTTTGGGATATTTCATGATTATAAGCGGATCATGTTTGGAAGACAGATTATAAGATTGATTAGAGCTCGAACTGACGTTAACTGTTATAAAGTATCGACAGATGATACGGTAGCAAAATTATCTATAACCAATATTGAACTTAAAGTTAAACACGTGTTTTTAAATGATGTAAAAAGAATTGAGTTGCTGGAAAATATAAATAGAGATAAACCGATTTTGTTTCCCTACAGACACTGGGAGATTCACGAATTGCCTGCTTTAACAGCTGGAGCTACCAAGGAAATTTGGTCTGTTAAAACTTGTACTAACGTAGAGAGTCCTAGATATGTTATCGTAGCATTTCAAAAGGATCGAAAAGATGAGAAGACGAAAGATATTACCTACTTTGATAATATTGATGTGTCTAATATAAAGCTGACTATAAACTCTGAGTATTATCCATACGAAGATTTGAGATTAGATTTTACTGTTCTAAAGTATGCTGAGGCTTATCACATGTACACTCAATTCTCCAAACTATTTGCATCAAATAATAGCCCCATATTAGACTTTGTAACTTTTAATTCACGCGCCATATTTGTCATTGACTGTTCGCGAAGAGATGATTCATTAAAGTCAGCTACGGTCGACATCAAATTAGAAATCGAAAGTAATTTACCACTCCCGCATAACACTAAAGCATACTGTATAATTATTCACGATCGAGTGGTGGAATATTTGCCACTTAGTGGAATAGTAAGGAATGCTATATAAGATATATACTTGTTTTTTCTGTCAGTCTGTATCAAACCGCCACAGCATGATGATAATGATCGTTGATATTCAGGGATTCAATTTACCCGATTTTCATCCGAAAGAAATAACGTTTATTAGTGGACAACAGACAGCTCATTACCTGCTGAAGCCCCCATTTCCAGCCGACACCTTAAGCAGGCAGCTGCGTAAACAGATCAAATATTTAGAGCGGTATCATCACGGTCTGAAATATAATAGTGGTTACATAGACTATGACATGTTAGATGATATATTACAGAAGCACTTACTGAATAGTAATATTGATATGGTGTATGTGAAAGGCCATCAAAAACAGAATTTTCTGGAAAATAAGCTACGTGAACTGGACTCTTCATTCATACCCAACATTGTCAACGTGGAGAATATGGCTGGTACACCAAATTTTATTATAGATATACCTTATTGCCTTAATCATTTGAATAATAAATCGATGTGTAGTTTAAGAAATTGTACTAAACTTTATAATTGGTTGTATTCTTCTCTCTCAAATTAAAAAAATATGTTTTAAAGCATTTTTTTTCCTTTCCCCACCACCACCACCACCCCGCCTCCTTAAAAGTGAATATGCAAATAAATATGAATTAGTAAATGACAGGATGTTGTCACATTCATACATATTTATTTTCGTACCGCTGTTGTGTGGTGGCGATTATTTTGAGTCCTCTGTACACACTAATAATGGTAGCGTAAATATTAGCCACCACACTGATAACACGTCGATACATGTACAGTACAGCAATCTGCATAGAAAATATCCTAGTGTAAATGTTTTACGAAGATTATCCACCTACAATCAGCAGATTAATTTGGGTGCTACTACCCCGGCAGCACGCCCACAATCATATGATATAACTATATATGATGAATTACAGCTATGTCGAAAATTATACAGAGATCTGGAAATAAGACTATTGGATGTCAATACCAGAGTTATGAATGATTTAATAACGTGTGAAAATAAATTAAAATTGAATTTGGGTAGTTGTGATTGTAGTAATGAAACCTCTGATAATTTAAGAATTTTACTCACTAATACTACAAATGAAATGTTGGAGTTAAGATCTGATCTCACAGCATGTGTAGCTAACACCGAGGGCTTGGAATTTGAAAGAGATAAATATATTGCCAAATATATGGAGACCAAGCGATTACCTAAGGCGGAAAGTTTAATTTCCCCCAGTACATTACCCCCACCTATAATCTCTAACACTACTGATAGGGGATTACTAAATTTGCAGTGGCAGTATTCTTCCTGTATGCAGGAACTGAGACGGGCCGAAAGTAAATTAAATATTTGTAAAATTAATTCAGTGTCACAGTAGAGCATCATGTCGTCAGAGGAGTTATTAGTGAGGTTAGAAAAACATTGTAAGCAGTTGGAAAAGTTAAAAGAGCATATAAAATTTTATGAGCACACACAGCACATGTTTACCAGTTTCCATAAATTGAATATACATTCTCCACCGAAAGATGTGTGGGATCGAAAAGTATTTAATAATTTAACACGTTTTAATACATCATCGTTGGAGGAGAGTGGTCGTCGTCGTCGTCGTCGTCGCCGCATTTCCCCAACACCTATTTAATATGGGTTAGTTGGGAAATATTTTTAATTTACTGAAAACAATGGTGATGTTAGGTTCACATTTCATAATTTTACATGCTGTACTGCAAAATATCCTGTACATACAGCAACCTTACGGTAGCCGAGAGGTCTTTATATGTTTTGATGAAAATGGGAGGCAAAATGATAGCTGGCCATCACGCTGGATATTAATGAATACATATGCAGCTAATAATACACCTACTTTTACATCCATCATTCCAAACAATACGATTCAGTACAAATTAAGGATACGATTTCAAGATAATACAATGGGCGAGACCTTTTGGAGAAAATTATGTACTAACACCTCTATTACTCCACCCACACCCGGAATGGAGGCGGTACCTGGTTTGCTATATTACATTACAGTTTGTTCTTCTCTCCTAATTGTAAAGTGTATAATTAAGATTATTAGGAAAAAAATGTTAGTGTGAATCTTTAATAAATGATATAGAAATACAATTTTTGTTTAATTTAAGTCGAAATAGCTCAGTAGGGAGAGCATTAGACTGAAGATCTAGAGGTCCCAGGTTCAAATCCCGGTTTCGACATATGTATTTTTTACAGGTTGGCCGAGTGGTCTTCGATTCCCGCGAAAGGGAGCAGCGTGGGTTCGAATCCCAATTTCAGCAAGCTTAAATCAGATTGGCCGAGTGTAACGTCGTTCTGATATTTTAAAAATAAACATAATTAAATACTACAGTCTTTCTGATAGACAGTGACATTGGTTCACATACAGTGATAAGAGCAGAGCGCTGAAACACAGGAAGTGTGATAAGAGGCCACAGCTTCCTGCGGATGTGAGATTGCGGCCGGATGTCAGATATCTACTCTTAATCAACTTTTGTGAATGTTCTATAACCGATATAAATAATTATTTTAACGTTGACGACAAATATTTCTTAGGCAGAAGGACATTGTCGTCACCTGTGTGCTAGGTGATGACAACAGCTTTCAGATTTTAAATATCTCATACCGTTCTCAAGTTATAAGCAAAAGAACAAGAGGGTCATGTGACGTCAAATATTTCTTGACCAGAAGGGCATTAGGTACGGGCTCGCCACCTGTGCCAGGTGATAGTCCACATACGACTTCCAATCAAAACAGCTTTCAGATTTTACCTATCTCATACCGTTCTCAAGTTATAAGCAAAAAACAAGAGAAGAGGTCATGTGACACCAAATATTTCTTGGTCAGAAGGGCATTAGGTACGGGCTTGCCATCCATGTCACGTGATAGTCCACATACGACTTCCAATCAAAACAGCTTTCAGATTTTACATATCTTATATCATTCTTAAGTTATAAGCAAAAAACCAGGTAGCCAATGAGAAGACGCGCATGTGGCCGCCACACATCCAATGAAAACAGCTTTCACATTTTAGTTATAAGAAAAAAACACACAGGGGTACCAACATCCAGATCTAGTAACTTTTTTAGTAACTTTTTTAGTAACTTTTAATACCAACCTCTTCACTTCTTCAGCAGCCTCTGGACACTTCTTCAGCAGCCTCTGGACACTTCTTCAGCAACACACCCCATCTCTTGGACTCTCCTGATGGACACATGCCATCGGACCGTCCGCACAGCTATTCTACTGACGCAAATGGCGTCATACTCTCCTTGTTATACTACTCTCATCCAACAGCAAAAGTTCAATACTAAATAACAGGTGCCAAATATGGCAGGCTTGGGCAAATACCTTTATAAATGTCCACCATGACTGAATTATTTCTTGGGATGACCACCCTGTACGTTTTTCAATAATAGTGTAATAGGTGCATATGCCTAATATTATTGCCATCTGTCACATTTTCAATTCCACATACACGTAGTGGAGTGGAAGTATAGTGGTGGTTAAAAAATTTCTTTTTTTTTTTCAATTTTTCAAAAATGTTAAAAAAATTTCAAAATTTGTTTCTTCTGAAATAGGTTTAGAATGCCATGACACGTGGAAATTTTAAATTTGAGCAAAAAGGAAAGTTTCCTTCTATTCTGTAGTGGTATTTTTTTTTAATTGGTTTAGAATGCCATGAAATGTGAAAATTTTAAATTTGAGCAAAGAAAAAAAAATTTTCCATCTGTTTTAGTGGTAAAATTTTTTTCAAAAATGTTGGTGAAAAAGGTTTTCAAAATGTTGTTTTCTCAAATTGATTTAGAATGTCAGTCATGTCAGACGTGAAAATTTTAAATTTGAGGAAAAAAAATCCATCTATTCTAGTGGTAATTTTTTTTCCAAAATGGTAAAAAAAATGTTGCAAATTTTCTTTTCCGAAATAGGTTTGGAATGTCATGAAACGTGGAAATTTTAAATTTGCGCAAAAAAAAATTTTTCGTCTATTCTATACCCAGATAAATGATAAATAGATTAAAAATTTTTTCAAAAAAATGTTTACTCAAAATAATTTTTAAATTTGTTTGAATAGGTTTAGAATGCCATAAAAGAAAAAAAAATAGTCTGTACTAGTGGTAAAATTTTTTCAAAAATTGTAAAAAAAATTTCTAAAAATGTTTTTTTTTTTTAATAGGTTTAGAACGCCATGAAACGTGCAAATTTTAAATTTAAACAAAGAACAAAATTTCCATCTATTTTAGTGGTAAAAAATTTTTCAAACGTGTCAGTAAAAAAAATTTCAAACAAATTTTTGGTATAAATTGTCGTGTACAACAGCGCATTTATCACACTTATCGGTCGTCAGTTACAATTTGTATTGAATTTAAAATATTTAGAATTTTAAAACATGAATTTTAATAAAGCGGAACTTGCAGACATGACCTTTGTTTAGGGAGAGCCAGACAGAAATTGTTGCCAATAGAATTTATCACCAATGTTGTTCTGAAAGAAGGATTCTTGATGTTAGCAGCTTCCAAAACCTTCTCGATAGATTTCTGAAAACTGGAAAATCGAATATAAAAAAAGGAAAAGAATAAAACGTGTTGTGAACGAAGATAATTAGTTTTTTGTGGTGCTGGCAACGGTTGCGAATCCCCATGTTAAGGTGCGTTTACAGCTACTGAACGAAGACGAATGAACATTGGCGAATGGCCGAATTCGCATGCTGTAAACAAAGCACCGAAGGCGAGCAAATGCGAATGCTCGCGTTCCCTAGGGTTCGGGAGCGGAGCGGTACATCAAAGAGAGTTCGTGTTCGCTGTAAGTAAGTAAGTAATTGTTCGCATCTTACTTATTTTTTGGAATTTTTTACATCTGAAGATGCGAACAATCGAGTTTTTGGATACTTTGGGGACAATTTCATTTACTAACCATTCAAAATCCACTGCAGTCATTCGACAAAAGTTCTTGAACAGACCATAATCCATTTCCATTCGTAAATCGGTCATTAAATTGGTACCGCTGTATTTCTCTCTACTTTTCAATAAAGTGGTCATCCACCAACGTCTTTTCCTCCTGGTTTTTTGTTTTAAAAGTTCATTAAGAACGATGAATGACGCACTTGCAATAATAATATTTTCGTCGTCGGACATTTCATAAAAATTAAACCGCTGTGTTCACGAGCAATAGCGAACTTAAACAAATGAGAATATTCTGCAGATGTAAACGTCCAAGCGAATTCTCGCCAAACAGTGGCGAATGTTTGTTCACTGTCGCTCGTTCGCCTTCGTTTGGTAGCTGTAAACGCACCTTTAGTCAAACAGAAGTGAGCCCATTAGTAGGAATAAGTAGACGGTCTGTGGGTCGAATCTTAAAAACAAATAAATTGCATGCATATCATATTCAAATGCACCAGGAATTATCTCATGACGATTTTCAAAAGCGCCTACAATTTTGTTATTAGTAGGTAAAATGCAAGATGATGTCAACTTCTTTAATAATGTTTTATTCACTGATGAGACAACTTTTCATAAAAATGGATTTGTTAATAGGCACAATTTCCATTATTATGCTTCGGAAAATCCCCACTTTTTTATGCAAGTTGATAACCAACACAGATGGTCTATAAATGTCACATTTCTTTAATGGTGCATTGACTGGAGCTATTTATCTTCATTTTTTGGAAAACTGTCTGCCACAATTATTGGTAAATCTCCCTGAAAGAATTCGAAACAGGATGTGGTTTCAGCAAGATGGTGTTCCACCACATTATTTAAATGCAGTTAGAGACCACTTCAATAATGCCTACCCTCATCAATGGATTTTAAGAACTGGACCCACTAAATGGCCTGCTAGATTCCCAGATCTTAGAAAAATGGATTTCTTTTTATGGGGATACGTGAAGGAAATTGTTTATAGAGACACACCAACAACATAGAGATGTTCAATTAAAATGGGCAACATGTGGAACATTTATAATTTTTTCTACTGAGTTATTTCAAGAAACTTTTTTTAAGTTTATTTTTGAATTTTGTAATTATTACTCAATAAAACGAAATTGGTTGCAATTAGCCATAGGAAAGTACTTACAAAAACGTTCTTTTTTTATTTCTACATTACATCGTTGAAATAATATATAGGGTGTTCCATTTAAAAAAATGCTTTTTTTAGTATCTGCATATTGCATTATTTCAACCAAAAATTCATTACATCTATATGGTTGGGAGATACTCAATGCTAATATAGGAATGAACAGAGCCTAGAAAAAGGCTTCGAAACTACTTGGTCCTGTAATTTCGTCTTGGCTCGCCCTGTATGTTCGAAAATAATTTCCAGTTATAGAATTTTTTACCTAGTTTACTTGCAATTTTTTTTTAAATTTCTAGCTATCGTAGAACTCGAGATATCGAGGTCCGACGCAATATTGCCCCCACCCTGTATATTTTTTAAATTGTTTAACTGGTTATGTGACAGTTATACTTTAACTTTTTACCAAAATTTACTGCTTTTGTTAAACATAGATGTATTGTTTTGTTAGTTGCCTAATAAGTAGGGAGGTATACTAAGATTTTAGGTATAATATTTAAACAGCCCGCCTTGATGGCAATTTATTACTAATTTTACAGTTCCTTTTTCAGTTGGTAACATTTTTGTAACACGTGTTTCCTGCATTCTGTATGATGTTGTTGTAGTTATGGTTGATACAGTAAAATATATATCGTTCGACACGGCCTATTTTTATTTGTGAAATCCGACTTCATTAAACAGTTTTTATACTTTGTATGTTCTATTTCTCTGTTCTATTTTATTTTTTAACTATTGAAGTGTTTGACGAATATAAACATTTTCCTCTTGTACTAACTCGATTATATTAAATAGATAAACAAATAAATAAATGTATTACCGGCCTAATATCAAACGTATTGTAGCATTAATCAAATTACAAAATGATTTCAAACAATTAATTTAATAACATAATAATATATTGTATATTATTGTAATTTATTTTTCTCTCTATTATTCAATTTCATTTAATTAGTGCACGTGTGTATTTTTTATAAATATTTTTTGTTATAATTGAATATAATTCCATTGTGCTCTTGAATTGAAATTTCTACTGGGCAGCTGCATTACAAATAAATAAGTGAATATATAGCAATTCTGATCAAGAAATAATTTAATTTTATATCAATTATTATTGTAATGCATGATTTTAATATTTAACTCGGTCATATAGAATTCGCTATATCGAACTTCGGTTCGATGACATCAAAATTATAATTCGTTACCTGAAAAACCCTCAGGGATATGGTTTCGTCAATGAATTATTTATGTTCTTTACCTTATATCCATTTGCATATAATTTTGCTTGAGTTTCTTCGAAGTATTTTGGAGACCTTACTTATTAATGGCCAAACTGTAAAATTAATCAACCCTTTTTTATTCAGTTGCACATTTCCAAATTAATAGAGTATGCAATTACTACTTATTTGTGTATTAATAACGCTCCTTTTGCGTTTTTGGCAGATGCATGTTCTTTTAGTTCCCATCCCCTCAGTCACGTAGCAGGAAATGAATCCATGTGGAGGCGAACCCGCCGCAGGATTTGTTTATGACCTGACCTAATTGTATTTTTTTTTGCACAACTTTAAAAATTATGCTTTTAGTGATTTTAGTTTTTGTTTTATTGTAAGTAAAAGTGACACTTTTGTGACGAGCCCGTAGGTTTACAATTACAGACCAGCCACAAGTGGCTTTAACTATAAAGAAGTAAAGATAAAAAAATCTAGAATTTTACCACCAAAAACGCATTCTATGTTAACATAACATGGCCAGCGTATTAAACAAAATACGCGTTGCTGTGGATACTGCTATGGACAGTACAGTACTGTCGTACTTTTTCTGCCGCTCACAGCGTCAGAAAAAGTACTTTTATCTCCGCTGTTAATGGCAACGCACAGCCGTCTAAAACATCAAACTATAATATCATGAAGTGAGTTAAGAAATGTCATCAATGTTTTTCTGACGTTTGAAGAACAAACTATTTTTAACACCTACCCCACTTTTAACTATTATAATTGTCTCTTTCTGGCATACCTAAAATAAGAAATAATCGGAAACAAGCCTCTTTTATTTAAAATTTCTTACCTTCTAATCCGGAAAAATTGCATTTTTTGTTTCTTAAAATTTTTTTGTAACTTGCTAATTTGCCAAGTAACGATGTGCTACTTTTTTAGCAAATTTTCAATTAAAAAATACATGAAAATTAAAAAAATGAGCGTGATTTATATATTGTTATATAAAAACATGAAACCTGTTATGGTTATACCAGTTTTAAAGGTTCAATATAATTTTTTAATTGAAAATGTGCAAGAAATGTAGTACATTATTTATTGTGAAAAACTGCCTGTAACTCGACAAATTGGCAAGTTACAAAACATAATTTTTAAATCACATGTTTTTAAACAGGGTTCAGATTTTGCGAAGCTGAAAAAATTCCCTGAATATTCCAGGTTTTCCATAATCAAAAATATTAATATTCATATATTTTTTACTAATGTAATTTTTTATTCGACGTAAAATAATTCCTTAAATTGAATTGAATCAGTGAAAATTCGTAAGAACTCTATGGTTTTCCATATCGAGATGCAGAATTCCCTGACTTTTTTATACAATTTATAGAATTCCCTGATATTTCCAGGTTTTTTTAAGATTTTCAAATTCCCTGAATTTTCCAGGTTCTCCAGGTTTTCCATACGGGTCCGAACCCTGTTAAAGCATCACAATTTCATGGAAAGGGGTAGCTTTTCATGTTTTTCCAGAAAAACTCGGTAAAAACGCACTTTACAAAAAAGTTGCAAATAAAAAAGTGTTGCATTTCGATGATACGTTCACATGATTTTTTTCAGATTTCTTTTTCAACTTTAACATTCCCCTTCCCTCACTTTTAAGAATTTTCTAATGGCATTTCAATAAGCATTTCTCGAAAAGTAAGCATTTCTCTAAAAAATTCACCAGAGTAAAAACATCTTATTTTGGCCCATAAAAGGTAATCAAATCAAATGCGGCAAGATGGTTTTCCTGCACAAATTGTCCCTAAATCAAAACACAATAAATATGATTTTTACTCATAGACCTGTAGTGAACTATGAAAATCCAGAAAAGATCAAGTTTCTTGGACTTTATCTTGACCCAAAGTTAAATTGGTGTCACCATGTGGATTTCCTTGCAATTAAACTGAGTAAAAATATTTTCATCCAAAGAAATTTGAGAAATGTTGTGCCAATGAATATTTTAACTAGTGCCTATCACTCATTAATTGCATCTCATATAGCATATGGACTATTAAACTGGGGGCATGCACCCCAAGCTAATAGAATATTTTCTGTACAAAAGAAAGGCTATTATAATCATTTCAAATCTGGGACATAGACATGACGTTAAACAAAAGTTCATCGATTTAAATATATTAACATTCCCTTCACTATATATTTACACATGTTGATTATTCATTTACAAGAATGTTCACTTGTTTGAAAGAAAAGGCTCTAATCATAATTATAATACTAGACGTGAGTTTGACATAAAACTCGACCATTACAGACTGAAATCAAGTGATTATGCATATAATTACTTCGGCCTTATTTTTTATAGTAAGCTTCCATTACATGTTAGAAATCTCTCAGAGGCGAGGTATAAACATGTGATAAAGGTTTTCCTTAACAAAAGCACATTTTATGATCCATGAATTTTTAAATTGTGATGTATCTACGCTGTGATAAGCAGAAATAGGTATTTCAGGTCTTTTGTTAGATTTGCTATTTTAGTAATATGTATTATTTTAGTATAACAAGGACTATAATAATGTATATTCATTACAAATTTTAAATTTTATGTATGCATGATGCTGTGTGTATACCGGGTGAGTCACGAATTGCGCTCGCCCCGATATTTCCTAAAATATTTGGAATAGAAAATTGAAATTTGGAGGCCTTATTACACGACTAAAATGCCATCTTTTCAATAAAAAATCAAGTTTGGTGCACATCCGGTTTGACCGGAAATGCCCACAACTTTCGATTTTTAAATGGAACACCCTATATATTTTTACATTTTTGGAATCTAGAGGAAATTTTGAATACAATACATCCATTTTGGTCACTTTTTGATAAACATTAAAAATTTTATTAAAAAATCTATTTCTGAATCCAAAGTGCTGTGGTGCCCAAAATATATTTTAGTTTGTGTGCTACGTTACTATAAAAATAAAAAGAGCAATATGATTGCATTACTTAATTCTCTAGAGGCGTTTAAAATTTTTAAATGTGATTTTTACCCACTAACTCGGTTGTTCTAAATGGGAATTTAATCGTTCACCAACATTTTTAAATACCTCATTTTCATACGAATCTAATGATACCAAAATTTTGAAAATCCGCTCAGAAATATTTGAGATTTCAGCCAAAATACAATGCAACCAAGCTTTTAGAAACATGCGGCTAATGATAATAGATTAGTGGGCTTTGGAAACTAAAATGACACATTTCTGTGTAAATCTGGTAACCTAATAACATTTGAAAAATCATAGTAGCCATTGAATGTAATAAAACAATATCAGCTGTCAGACAGATACAAAATAAAGCGTTGCGGAAATCTCTTTGAGTAAAAATTAAAGAAAATGAATAATTTTAGTAGAAATGAAAAGGTCGATATGTTACTGATATATGGAGAGCGTCTCAAAAATTCAACTGCAGCTGCAGAACTGTATCAGCAACGATATCCCAACAGACGTCATCCAAGCAGACACTTGTTTGCCAGAGTGGAACAAGAATTAAGAAACGAACCCAATCAACAAGATGACCATCAAACATTTATTGTAAGTGAGGATAAAGAAATTGATGTAATAGGATTTGTGATGGTACACCCAACAACATCAACAAGGGAATTGTCAATGGAATGCGACATTAGTCAGTCTTCGGTTTGCAGAATTTTAAAGAAACATAAGTTTCGGTCTTATAAATACCAAATACACCAACATCTTTATGGAGATGATAACGACAGGAGGCTGGCAACTGGTTCTTAAATGCAGTACAACAAAACCCAGGTTTTCCTTTTCATATTTTATATTCAGATGAAAGTAGATTCACGAACCAAGGTATGTTTAACAGAAATAATACTATGTACTGGGCTCAAGAAAATCCGAGGTTGGTAGGGCGGGGGAATATTCAGGAAAGATTTGGGTTTAGCTGTTGGCTTGGAGTACTTGGAGATCGAATAATTGGACCCATATTTTTTTATGGAACACTTACTGGCGAACAATATTTATTCTTTTTACAAAACCAGACAGCAGAATTTCTTGACTTACTTCCTCTTGCCTATTTACAAAATCTGTTTTTCCAACAAGATGGTGCTCCCCCACATAATTCCAGAAAAGTGATGGAATATTTAAACAACTTGCATGGTGAACGCCTTATCGCAAATCAAGGTCATATCAGGTGGCCTCCTAGGTCACCTGACTTAACACCCCTCGACTATTATGTATGGGGCACTCTCAAAAATAAAGTTTATAAAACTTCTTCAAATACCCGTGAAGAGCCGCAAAATAAAGTTGTACGGGCTCTTAATGAAATAACGCCGGCTGAATTGCGTAGAGCCATTCAAGCAACTGTACGCAGAGCCGAATTGTGTATAGAAAAAAATGGTGGACATTTTGAACAATATCTATAAATGTCTATTTATGGTTTAATTATATTAATTATTTTAAAGATACCTACTGTTACCTAGTTTAGGTTTAATTGTTCAAACGGAATTGATTTTTATTTATTTATAGGCCCGATAATTATGTTCATTTAAATAAAACTCTGAAAACCGAACTGATGTCGCATTCTATTGCAAATGTCCTTGTGGATGTAATTGTGTTTACCTACCCATACCTATGCTAAACTTAATTGTAACGTTCTTTGCGCTCACAATTATTAAATGTTTGATAGCTCAAGATTGCCTATAACTACACGAGTCTGTCTGACAGCTGATATTGTTTTATTACGTTCAGTGGCTACTATGATTTTTCCAATGTTATTAGGTTACCAGATTTACACAGAAATGTGCCATTTTAGTTTCCAAAGCCCACTAATCTATTATCTATTAGCCGCATGTTTTGAAAAGCTTGGTTGCATTGTATTTTGGCTGAAATCTCAAATATTTCTGAGCGGATTTTCAAAATTTTGGTATCATTAGATTCGTATGAAAATGAGGTATTTAAAAATGTTGGAGAACGATTAAATTCCCATTTAAAAAAACCGAGTTAGTGGGTAAAAATCACATTTAAAAATTTTAAACGCCTCTAGAGAATTAAGTAATGCAATCATATTGCTCTTTTTATTTTTCTAGTAACGTAGCACACAAACTAAAATACATTTTGGGCACCACAGCACTCTGGATTCAGAAATAGATTTTTTAATAAAATGTTTAATGTTTATCAAAAAGTCACCAAAATGGATGTATTGTATTCATAATTTCCTCTAGATTCCAAAAATGTAAAAATATATAGGGTGTTCCATTTAAAAATCGAAAGTTGTGGGCATTTCCGGTCAAACCGGATGTGCACCAAACTTGATTTTTTATTGAAAAGATGGCATTTTAGTCGTGTAATAAGGCCTCCAAATTTCAATTTTCTATTCCAAATATTTTAGGAAATATCGTATTGACGTGTGTAAAACACATACAGTATTGTGAACATCAATAAATGATTTGATTTGATAAAAGGAAATTTACTTTATATACATCTGCCACATTTAATTTTGCGATTCACCTCATGGACTGCTTCCTTAGGTGGACTTCCAAGAATTTTCCTAATTGGAGTACCCAACTAATTTCACCACCATGTCTCTGACTACCGCATTCAGTCTTTTGCCGAGTATTGCATCTATATTATAGACAGTAAAATTAAAGCACTCTCAAACTATTTACACAACAATTTACATAATTACAGGAATCACCATAGTAAAAAACACTAGAAACTTATATAAATAACAATAATGTTTTTGATAAGCAGATACACTGAACGACAACATTCGTGATTTGGACTTTACCTAGAGATTACCAAGATATTATTAGTATCATCAATAGCTTACCGGCCCTCAGTTGGTGGCCAAAAACTACCTTTAACCGTAAACTTTTTTAGTAGCAGTATTCTTAAAAAGAAAATTTTTGTATAATTTTATGCTCTTTTATTCTCGCCTCATTTTTTTATTTTACGTGTTTTAAAAATTATTCCCAAAAAAACTATTTTATTTTGTTGCAACTGCGATAGCTATGTGAACTTTTTTAGACCCTTCTACTACCAAAAACATTTCTTTGCAAAATTCCACATAGGGTTTATTTTATCCCAAATTGTGCCACTGTTCTTTTTCTGGGGACTCGGCTAATAGCAACAATATTCAGAAAGTACTTGTGGCAATTTCCCCCTTGCACCCGCTTAGTATACGCCATCATCCACACGAGTAACTAATTGTTATTCATGAAAAAAAATCCCTTTAAAGCATTTTATAGGTTTCTTTCTACCTTTCTTTCAGGGACATTGATGTGGACGTCTCAGGATTGGCCTCTCTCACTTGGTTGGCCCCTAAATTGGAGTCATGGATCATCGGAAACCTTCGATATAGCGCGCTGCCGGTATTAGAGAAACACATCAAGGAAGCGTTCAACTACGCCATCCAGAGAACTGACTGCATCGCGCTTCTTGCTGATTAAATTTTATACGCTAGAAGACAGGAAGTATTGTTAATACCATATTTTGTTAAAAAAAAATAAACAATGCAACTGATTAAAGGAGTTTTTGTTAAGAAAATTAGTTTTTTTAATTTACCACATATTCTCATAAATCCATTTATATCCATTTATAGTTCCAAAACTATGAAATTATTCTTTTGGATACTTTAGGCTATTGACTATGTGGAAAAAATAAAAGAAACTAATTCGTTACAGGTATTTTAGTGTTTCATATGTTCAATTTCACCTAAAAGATGATAAATCCACAGAGTGCTATTACATTTTGTGCAAACAAACTTTTATAGTTTAGGTACGTCATAGAAGGAAAATTTGTATTGTACATAATTAATATAAGATTAATACATAATTAATGTAATATTGTACATAAATAAAATAAATTGTACAAAATATAAATTTAGCCTTGGAATTTTGAGAATGGAATAAATTTGTCCACTTTTTAATTTTTTAACTATAACTTAAAAACTATACATTTTTAGTAAATGCATATTATACGATTTTTTGTAGAGAATCAACTTCCCAGTAAAAAAAATTTTTTTAAACAAAACGAATCAAAAAATATTTAAAAGGAATTGAAAAATTATATTTTGTTTTTTTTTAATTTTTGTGTACAACTTTTTCTGAGTGGATCTAGGCAATGGTTCACAAAAACAAAAGTTGACGTAATTTCGCCAAAATGGTGACAGATAAAAGTATTTTTGATAAAAATTGGCTGAGATAGAGTCGTTCTTTACCTACTTTTTTACGATTTTACCACTTTTTACACGCAAAAATTATAATTATTCAATACAAAAATTATTTTCGATTTATCAATGGTAATGAAAAAGGTATTTGTTTAAAATTTTGATATTCGTATGATCTTAGACATAAAAAAAATTAATGCCGTACTAATTTATAGCTTTTTTAAAGACACTTTTTTTGAAAATTACATATCTATTACTTGTTTATTATTTTAGTCCAATATTAAAAATGTTGTCTGAGATTTTCCTTCAATAACTTAGTGCAGGGATTATGCATAACAAAACCACAAAAATCAGTTCTGGGGGTACCACGGAACCCCCCAAAAAACTACCCCTTCGGTGAAAAAGGCCTTATTTTACTGATAACTCGTTAACCTTGAAGATATAAAAAAATGCTCATCATAAAAAAGAAAGTTTGACCAATTGCCTAAAAAATAGTCCTCTTGTAATTTTTTGTATATGCCATGATTTTAGAGAAAATAGATGTCGAAAAAAATGGCAACATTTGTGTTTTTAATGCGTTAGAATTTTCCTTTATTTGAAATTTTTGCGCGCGGCGTATAAATGTTGAATTGTTCGAAAACCAAACAAGCTAGGAAGGAAAATCAAAATAGGTTTTAAAGGAGATATAAAATACTCTTTTGTGTTTCCATTTTTGATGGCTATTGATATCTATTAGTACATAAAAATAACAATATAATATAGTTACCTCTTGATTTTTTGCATCTTTAACTATTCGCAGCCCCATAAAAAATAACTGACTTTAATATAAGTTATAAATGCATTATCTTTTAGTTCAAGGTAGTACTTCAATGCAAAAAAAATAGGAATAAAAATATTTTCATATACAGATTTACCAGCATGTTGAAGTTTGCCGAATTTTAGCCTAGTTTTTATTGTTTCATAAAAATAAAAAACATTTGTTTGAGTTTATAGGTACCGGGTGGCCACGAGTCAATGTACGCTCCTAATATTTTGGTTGTTTTTGTATTAAAAAATTTGATTTTTGGTACAAATACATTAGACAATAATAATCTACTTTTAGTCTAACAGGAATGAAAATATCTCTTCCGATTGAACCGGAAGTGACATCAACTTTTTTTTCTTAAATGGAATGACTATATTTTTTATGGTTTCTCATTAAGAATAAATTTCTAAGTGCAACAGTTTTTTCAGATGTAAAAAATTCCAAAAAATAAGTGAGATACGAACAATTTTTTAATTTTTTCAAAATGGCCGCGTCAGCTGAATGCGATGTAAGAATGTTACTAAGTAGGCTATGGAAATTATTAGTAAGGTTTTAGACTTGTCTGTAAATCAGAAAATAGTTGTTTGAATTACTGATAGGTACCAGTATTTTTAGTTTTTTTTTCAAAAAAAATGGAATTTCATTTTCATTTCCGTAGGGGTTATACGGAATTTTTTTTAATGGACTGTGCTATTTCTTTTATTAATCAGAAATAATGATTCATAAACTATAATTTTTTCGCCATTAATCATTTCTTAACGATATCCTTCGTAATAAAAGAAGTATTTTTAAAAAGTAAACACAAATTAAACAAGAAATAATTTTAATAGGTATAACGTTACAACCATGAATAAATTACCAAGAATAACAAAACTATTTAAAACCTAAATTATAATAAAACATAAAAATTGTTCAAACTGTTCACTGTTATGAATAATACACACAGTAGCGCGACTTATCGTTGCAAGTCTAACATTCTGTAATTGTTGAGGTATTATTTGTGCAATTTCGTGTCGAACTCTTTCTTCCAGATCTTGCCTTGTGGTTGGAGCAGTCATGTAGACTCTATTTTTCAAATGCGCCCAAATAAAAAAATCGAATGGGCTTAAGTCAGGCAACCTTGCAGGCCATCTGACTGGACCATGGGTCCCAATCCAACGATCTGGAAATAATTGATTTAAGTAATCCCTAACGATAATAGCATTGTGTGGTTCAGCCCCGTCTTGTTGGAAGTAAACCTCGTCAATATTGGTATTGGGAATTTGATTAATCTGTGGAACTATTATATTTTGGAGAAATTCTAGATATCTTGGTCCAGTTAGAGTTTCGTTAAAAATTATTGGACCTATGATATGGTCGCCCAGTACGCCTAACCAAACATTGAAGCCAAACCGCTCCTGAAACCGCCCCTGTCTCATAATATGAGGATTATCAATTGCCCAATATCGAGTGTTGTTTCGATTGAATAACCCAAGGTTTGTAAATCTCAATTCATCAGTGAACAAAATGTTATTGATAAAATTCTCATTTCTTAATTGGCGTAACTGTAACCAATTACAAAAGGTTATTTATTCTTCGTTGATAATCATTCTCATACAAAAATTGCTGCAATTGATATTTATAAGAAGGATAGCTGTGTGTCTCTAAAATTTTTCTGGCTGATTCTTTGGAAACTGGTAATTCATGTTCAATTTGTCTTGCATTTGGCTATGCACTAAAGCTAATGCATTAATTTCCGTTTCTTCATACACAATAAATATTTCTTCAATTTCTACATTAGGTTCAGTTCTAAATTGTTGCTCCAACCGGGAGAAACAGTTTCTCGGAGGTTGTCTTCTTTCTGGATATCTCCGTCCATGCAGACTTTGTGCTCTAGTTGCATTACGTCGAGTCTCTCCATAAATAATGATCATGTCAACTTTTTCATCTCTTGAATAATTTTCAGCCATTTTATATTAATTTTCTTGTTTATAACAACTTTAATACACTTGCTTCAGAAAATTAGTGAGTAAGTCAAGACTAATTCAATTGTTGCGAATGTCTGTCATTTTCATGGCTATCTGCAATTTTGGATTTAAATGTAGATAGGTACCTTATTAAAATGATTTGTTGGTTACTTTTAAAAAATACTTCTATTGTTACGAAGGATATCGTTAAGAAATGATTAATGGCGAAAAAATTATAGTTTATGAATCATTATTTCTGATTAATAAAAGAAATAGCACAGTTCCATTAAAAAAAATTTCATAGGACCCCTACGGAAATGAAAATGAAATTCCGTTTTACAGTCTACAACCTTACTAATAATTTCGATAGCCTACTTAGTAATTCTCTTACATCGCATTCATCTGACGCGGCCATTTTGAAAAAATTTAAAAATTGTTCGTATCTCACTTATTTTTTGGAATTTTTTCTGGTTCAACCGGAAGTGATATATTCATTCCTGTTAGTCTAAAAGTAGCTTATTATTGTCTAATTGATGTGTACCAAAAACCAAATTTTTAAATACAAAAGCAACCAAAATATTGGGGGTGTACATTGACTCGTGGCCACCCGGTATATCATATAAGTATTAACCCAGTCAAAATAGCTCAAAAATAGGGGTAAGCTTACAATAATTCGCATAGAGCTGAAAATTGGTACGAATGTTGAGAACACCATTATAAATTGAATTTTTTCTGGGGCGGCTAGCGCCAAAACGAACAGGGGGAGAGGTCTGACTCACATATGATAAAACAGTCAGAAAGATATTTGCTGAAACATAACAATGCCAACATGTATATCCCATGCTCCATATACCGGGTGTTAGAAAAGTATGGGAACGGTGAAAAATCTCGAACAGTTTGCATCAAATCGAAAAATAAAAATATACGTGTCAAAAAGTTTTCAAAAAACTATCTACTCATACCAAAAATGACCTCCCCACCCACCAACCATGGGGTGGGGCGAGGGGCAACTTTAAAATTTCAAATGGAAACCCCTATTTTTTATTGCGGAATCGGATTCTACGGCAAAAAATACGTAAGTTTTATTCAGGACATTTTTTTCGATTCTTGCACGGTGTCGCTGTAATCGCAAAAAATGAAAAGAATGCATGACTGTTTCAAGAGTAGCGTCTTGTGTCCATAAAAAAAGTCCAATTCAAAAACTGAAAAACACGTATTTGTTATTTTTACGAAATCTATCCAAAGACATTGGATTCGACTCTCCCACCCCCAACCCAGTGGGTAGGGCGGGGGACAACTTTGAAATTTGTAATGAAAATCCCTATTTTTTATAGCGGATTCGGATTCTACGACCAAAAATACGTGAATTTTACAACGGGAATTTTTTTCGATTCTCGCAAGGTGTCGCTGCAATCGCAAAAATGTTACAACTCGTAGAAATTTCACAAAACAAATACTGTTATTAACAACACTTAAAAAAAACATTCATAAAAATCAAGATCACAGATATTGTTTTTCAAACTGAATGTTTTTTTGTCAACACGAGTAGCTGTAATTACAAACTTATGGAGACTTCAGGTTTATTTCAATTTTTTGCGATTGCAGCGACACCTTGCAAGAATCGAAAAAAATGTCCGATATAAAATTCACGTATTTTTGGCTGTAGAATCTGAATCCGCTATAAAAAATAGGGATTTTCATTACAAATTTCAAAGTTGTCCCCCGCCCCACCCTCTGGGTTGGGGGTGGGAGAGTCGAATCCAATGTCATTGGATAGATTTAGTAAAAATAACAAATACGTGTTTTTCAGTTTTTGAATTGGACTTTTTTTATGGGCACAAGACGCTACTCTTGAAACAGTCATGCATTCTTTTCATTTTTTGCGATTACAGTGACACCGTGCAAGAATCGAAAAAACTGTCCTGAATAAAACTTACGTATTTTTTGCCGTAGAATCCGATTCCGCAATAAAAAAATAGGGGTTTCCATTTGAAATTTTAAAGTTGCCCCTCGCCCCACCCACTGGGAGTGGGTGGGGAGGTCATTTTTGGTATCAGTAGATAGTTTCTTGAAAACTTTTTGACGCGTATTTTTTTATTTTTCGATTTGATGCAAACTGTTCGAGATTCTTCACCGTTCCCATACTTTTCTAACACCCGGTATGTAGCTATCTCCTAGACTATTATGATAATCGACACTTTGTTAAATGACAACTTTCAACTCATTGCGTGCCCTTTGAATGAGCATCATACTCCTTTCACCACAAATTCATTTGTATTTTTCGAAATAATTAAAACGGAAATTGTTGTATTTCTCCTAATATTTAAGTGCATAAACAAAGCTGTCTAAAATCCATTCATAGATTAACTAATCTATCCTAATAATAGCACAAGACATGCTGCCTTTGATAAAGCCATCCTTTTTGTGGAAGTGTTGATATTCAGGTCAAGATCATTAATATAGACTCTTGCGATATGATTTATGGGGGAGGCAATCGCGTTATTATTGAAGTCGAGCTTCATTAGGGAGATCGGCACACTTGTTGACTGGATAACAGTATAAGCAACAACTTACGCAGCAAATTGCAGCTTACAACAACTATTCAAGAAAAAAATTAGAATTCATTTGTTTTTTGTCATTTTTTTAAACATATTTCGCACACCGGCAAAAATGGAAAGGAACAATTGGCGTTTTTTCTATATATTTTTCTTTCTCCTATTAAAAAACTCCGCACAAAAAAAAAGGTAAAAATCAATGAATAAATTTATGTTTTTGAGGTTGCTGAATTCAAATTTGTTGTAATAGACGATATTGACAGTTAACTGCTGTCAACTAGCTGTCAAATAGCAAGGAACTATTAAAAAGGTAAAAATCAATGTATAAATCTATGTTTTTGAGGTTGCTGAATTCAGGTCTTACGTCAAATAGACGATTTTGATAGTTGGCACCTGTCAACTGGCTGTCAAATAGCAATAGCTGCACATATACAGGGTGTTTCACCGGGAACTAAATTAATCGATATTGGGAAAAATGTGCAGCGAAATATTTTGAAAACTTAGGCAGCTAGTAAAGTCAGTATAGCCAATCCAACCAAAATAATTACAAGCATGTGGCACTTCCGGTTATACGGGAAGTCGATACCAACTTGCTTATTTTTAATGGAACACCCTATATGTTTTCGACTTTTCGAAATGACCATAAAATTCTGAGTCCAAGCACACCCTATATCTAGACCCAGCAGTTCCGGAGATATATGACATTTTATAAATAATTTGACAGATGTAGCGGTTTGCAAGGACCGTAATAACTTCGTGTAGGAGATCCTCATTTGGTTTTGGCATGTAGAAAGAACATAAGGTGAGCTATATTTTACAGTAAGAATAAATTCCATAATAGTATATTAAGTGTTCCATTTTTCACGTTACATTTGGTCAAATACAATCCTCAAGAACTTTTTTATTTCAAACAGAACACCCTGTATTTTTTACACCGTGTTGTGTAAAATTAAATTTTCTTTTCTCTAGTATAAGTTTTGTAGGGGCTAAAGTTACAACTTTTTGAGATATTCGCGATTCTCTTATTTTTACTAAAAATGATCAACTTAGCCACGATTAGAGACAATCATCAATGTCAGTTATTCTATTATGTCCAAAATGCCAGCAAGTTTAAATTACACCTACGGAGACTTTTTAAAATTGTTTATTATTTATGGAGAATGTGATAAAGTAATATGTAAAATGTAACACATTTGCTACTCGATACCTCCAAAAACAGAAGCCATCTCCAAACACTGTAAAAACGCATATTGGACCATTTTAGAATATTTGTCTCTGTCAATGATCGGACTACTGCATGTCTACTTTACAGCGTTGCCAATTTTAGGTGCATGGCTTGTAAGTAGAGAAGGCTGTGGTAGAACCTTTGAACAACATAGTCCCAATTATTTTTTTTGTATGACGAGTACATCATTAACTCTACTGAAGTTGCTCCAACAGAGAATGCCATAATTTAATAATGACTGCACCTGTGCATAGTATTAAGTTTCAAGTAATTTTAAACTCACATAACAACGGAGTTGCCAGATGTCATAGCATCTAACTGAAATTTTTTTTGTTAAGTCTTCAACATTGTGACAAGAGACAAGTAATTTTGTTTTACTGTTACCATGTTATTGATACGTTAATAAATGAAATATTAAAATAACTTCCAAATTTTTTATTTAGATATTTGCTGTCGTAGAAAAAGTATAGTATGCAACACGTTTTATAAACTTGTTAGTCACTCATTTTATTAAACACTCGCTCCGCTACGCGTCGCTCGCGATTAATAAAACTCGTGACTAAAATGACGTTTATAAAACTTGTTACATAATATACTATTTACTAATAAGCTATAATCTGATATTTGCATTACTTGACAACTCATGTACATCGTTTGCCGTTGATGCAACTGCCACATCTTCAGCAAATTGAGTAACATGGAAGGCATTCGTTGCTTTTAAGTGGCTATGTAGATCATTTATAAAAGTAAGAAAGAGTAGAGGTCCTAAGGTGCTACCTTGAGGAACTCCCGTTGGCACCAGCTTAGCATCTGATTGCCACGATTTGCTACCGACTTTTATTATGACTTTCTGAGTATATTGACTTAGGTAGGACCTAATCCAGGAGTTAGATACTTCTCTTATACCAAAAGCGCACATTTTATTAAGTAGTAATTCATGATTTAGCGTATCAAATGCTCTAGACATGTCAAAGAAGAGACATTCACACTTTCTTTTTTGGTCAATATTTTGAAGTAGAAATGTCTATAAGGAAGTAACTGCATCCTGAGTGGAGTGTCCCTCCCTAAGGTCATATTGACTAGAAGATAAAATATTATTTTTATTAAGGATTAAGAAGCTCAAAAAAGACAAATAGTAAAGAAATTGCTCTGTAATTTGATATTAGTTCCTTTTGCTTTTCTGTTATTTTTTGCAACAAATTACATATCAGAGTGGTTGCCAGGAACATATTACTCAAACAATGTATATCTAGATGTGTCTTTTTATCAGTATTCATATTGTCCTTAAGTTGTTGAATAAACCCTAGAAAGTAGCGGTTAAATTTATGTACTGCTTCATTATAAGAATTGATAGTAGAGCCATTTTTATTAACAAATCTGTTGACGTTGAAACGTTTGCTTTCAGCAGTATTCTTATTATTATTTATGATTTGTATTGCTGTACTATTTTTATTAGATGAAACTTCCATCATTGTGCCATATATTTTTTAATCACATATTTTTCTTTCATGGCTCTTTCTTAGAAGGTTATAATAATATTATTCCTGGGTATTTTAAAGTTAACTTATACATTTCCCTATAGTCCAGTTGATAAAGTAAAAAATACACCAGAAGTTCGCAAAAAATGTTGTCGGAGATTTTCCTTCCGTAACTGTTAGTGCGAGGATTAAACATTACAAAACCACAAAAATCAGTTCTGGGGGTGCCGCGCAACTCCCCCAAAAAAACCACCGTATTTTACTGATAGCTCGTTAACCGCTGAAGATATTAAAGAAATTGCTCATCATAAAAATGAAAGCTTGACTAATTGCCCTAAAAAACATCCTCTTGTAATTTTCTTGTATACGCCATGGTTTTCGAGAAAATCGATATTGACAAAAATTGCAAAATATGTATTTTTAATGCGCGCGAATTTCCGATTATTTGAAATTTTTGGCGCGTGGCCTATAGAAAAAATTGAATTGCTCGAAAAACAAATAAGTTGGGAAGAAAAATCAAAATGGGTTTTAAAGGTGATATAAAACATTCCCTTGTGTTGCCATTTTTGACGGCTATTGATATTTACTAGGGTTTCTGATTTCCCGACTTTTTTTCATTCCCGGGAATCGGGAAATAAAATTTGTCGTTCCCGGGAATCCCGGGATTCCCGGGAAATACTAAATTTTTCATATATTTCTTGAAAAACACAAATTTTTTGTTTCAAAATGTCACATCATCCAAATATTCATTTTACTTCCCTCGCATACCGAAGGGAAGTATTGTATTCGAGAAAAAATCACCCTCCGAGATTTTTTCGGATTTTGACGTTTCAGAACACGTAGATTACGAAAATATAGGATTTTCAATTTCGTCAGTCTGTCTATCTGTCTGTTGGTGCATTAACTAAAAAACTACTTGAGCAGTCAAGTTTGGTAGGTAGTTGACGCTACTGTCAGTGAAGAAATGGTTAAACTTTCACTGGACCGTCTAAAGGGAATAAATAATGAAAAAATATTTTTTTGCTCAAATTTAAAATTTCCACGTTTCATGACACGCTAAACCTATTTCTGAAAAAAAAATTTGAAAATTTTTTTCACCAACATTTTTGAAACATTTTTTACCACTAAAATAGATGAAAAAACATTATTTTCTTTGTTTAAATTTAAAATTTCCACGTTTCATGAAATTCTAAACCTATATATAAAAACATTTTGAACATTTTTTTTACCATTTTTGAAAAATATTTTACCACTAAAATAGATGGATTTTTTTTTCTTTTTTCAAATAAATTTTTTTTATTTTTCATAGCGTTTTAATCTATTTTTAAAAATATTAGAAATTTATTTTACCATTTTTAAAAAAATTCTAACACTAAAATAGATGGAAATTTTTTTCCTTTGTTCAGATTTAAAATTTCCACGTTTCCATGGCATTCTAAAACTATTCAAAGAAATTTAAAAATGTTTTTGAAAAATAAAAAAAAAAAATTTTTAAACATTTTTAATCCATTTCATTACTATAGAACAGACGAAAAATTTTATTTGCTCAAATTTGAAAGTTCCACGTTTCGTGACATTCCAAACCTATTTTGGAAAAAAAATTTGCATTTTGGAAAAAAATAATCGATGGAAAAATTTTTTTTGCTCAAATTTAAAAGTTTCACGTTTCATGACATTTCAGAAAAAAAAATGTTCAAAATTTCTTCACCAACATTTTTGAAAAATTTTTTACCACTAAAATAGATGGAAATTTTTTTTTATTTGCTCAAATTTGAAAATGTCTACGTTTCATGACATTCTAAACCTATTTCAGAAGAAATACATATTGAAAATGTTTTAACCAACATTTTTGAAAAATTTTTAAAAAAATGAAACCGCCACTAACTAACTGAATTTACATATCGTAGGGGATCATGTAGATACTAGTTTAGCCTGCCTAGTCGTAGGGGACTATGTTGGATGCTAGTGTTAAAATGAGAATGGCAAATAAGAATTTTTACTTGTTAGCATAACCAGAAGTAAGGTTATCGAAAGAATGCAAAGATTTCATTAATATTTTTACATATATAGTTTTTCCTTTACTTCTCATAGATAGTTTTTCTTTCCGCTGTTTGCAAAATCCTATAAAGAATATGTTTCATTTGTAAAGGTATTTGCGCAAGCCTTCCATATTTGGCACTTGTTATCTAGTATTGAACTTTTGCTGTTGGGTGAGCACGCTGTATATTTTTTTGACCAAAAGTTATCAGGTTTTCTTTGTAATAATAGCAATAACTATATTCCGATTATTATTCCCAATGTCATTTCATAACGAGGGAAGTTCTGTGTAAATACCTTTACCGATTTTTTAAAATGTTTTTTCTTTTCTTTCTTTGGTCAAAAAATAAATCCGTCAGTTTTGTTTTGTTTTATTTATAATTAAAAAGACACAACAACACTAACTACAGGAAATAATACAATAACCAAATAAAACATAAATGCCGTCCGACGCGCACGCTCGGTAAAATTTCGGAGCATCAAATTTAATATTTTTAAAACTTATTTTTGTTTCCACGGGTCCGGGAAATCCCGACTGTTATTTCCCGGGAACGGGAACGATAAAAAGTGACATAATTCCCGGGAAATCCCGTCCCGGGATTCCCGGGACAGAAACACTAATATTTACTAGCATAAAAATAACAATATAATATAGTTATCTCTTCATTCTTTGTGCATCTAACTATTCACAGACCCATAAAAAATAACTGACTATAACATAAATTATAAATGCATTTACCTTTTAGTTGAAGGTAGTACTTCAATGCAGAAAAAGTTAGGAATAAAAATATTCACATTAACAAATTTAGCAGCATGTTAAAGCTGGCAATTTTTTGATGATATTTTTTTAATACAATTTTTTAACTATTAAATGATTAGAAACAATAGTTATATGATATATAAACTGAAACAAAAATGTTCAGAGCTAAATTTTCAATATTTTTGGGTCTTTTTTTATTTTTAGGAGACAATAATAAATTGGCCAAAATTTGGCTAACTTCAACATGCTGCTAAATTTATAAATGTGAATATTTTTATTCCTATTTTTTTCTGCATTGAATTACTACCTTGAACTAAAAGATAATGCATTTATAACTTATATTAAAGTCAGTTATTTTTTATGGGCCTGTGAATAGATAAAAGTGCAAAAAATCAAGAGGTAACTATATTATACTGTTATTTTTATATACTAATAGATATCAATAGCCATCAAAAATGGAAAAACAAAAGAGTATTTTATATCCCCCTTAAAACCCATTTTGATTTTTCTTTCTAGCAAAAAATTTCAAATAAACGAAAATTCGTGCGCATTAAAAATACAAATTTGGCAATTTTTTTTCAATATCAATTTTCTCGAAAACCATGGCATATACAAGATAATTATAGAAGGTCTTTTTTTAGGCAATTAGTCAAGCTTTCTTTTTATGATGAGCAATTTTTTTATATCTTCAAAGATTAGCGAGTTATCAGTAGAATAAGGCTCTTTTCGCCGAAGAGGGTTTTTGGGGGGGGGGGTTGTGCGGTACCCACCGAACTGATTTTTGTGGTTTTGTGATGTATAATCCCTCCACTAACAGTTACTGAAGGAAAATCTCAGATAAAATTTTTTGTTATGGAAATCTTTATAATTATTGGACTACTAATAAACGTACCTTCAATAATTATGTCTCTGCTTATCCACTTTTTATCTTTTTGCTTTTTCGATTGAGTAATTTTACATTTATGTAAAGGAAAAGCAATGTGTATTAATTTGTTTCATTGACCATTCATATTCTAGTGATATCAGTTTTATTTCGGCTATTCATTATTCATTATACAGCAATCAGTTTCATGTCATTAAAAAATACTGGTAATGGGGACCGACTAGACAAACAAACCTTTATGACTTTTCCCTCTAGGGGCACTTTGAAAAACACTGACCTAGGTTAACATATTTAATATTATGGTATGGCTTTTCTTGGTCGATGAACTTGTACTTCCCAATTATACAACTTTTAAATTGTCATAAAAAAGTGCTGGCCGACACACGCGGTGTCAAAGGATCATCGACCGCCTTTGATGTACCGCCTCAACTGAACTGAGGCAAGTATAAAGAGGTAAATAATTCGTTCTCTCTTTGTGCACAATTGCAAGCAAATAATGGACATAGAGGTTTAAACAGAGCATTTCTTTACATGTGTGTTTTTTAATTTGGAACAAAATATTGGATTGTTTATAATTTAGAAAATTTAAATGTGGTTTATTAACATTTGTAACATAAATGAGTGTCCTGAATTAAAAGCTTACTACCTACAACGAACGGCGGGTTGGACGTGTGTACATAACGAAACACCGACAGTAACTAAAATATTGCACAAGGAAGAGTCAGAGTATAGTTTTCTTCAGATCAGATCTAGATCTAAACCTACCTCAATATTCCAGCAGTTCTCAAAATTTTTTATTAAAAATTTGCGAAATTTTTGTTTATTTTTTTTCTTCAAAACTGTGAGCTTTAGACCCACATATAAGGTTTTTTGTTTGTCTTGTCGTTCCCTACCACCAGTTTTTTTAATGACATGAAACTAATTACACCCTGTATATTCATACAAAGATATATTTACACTAGAAAAAGAGTTGTCCCATTATTTATTGTCCACGACAGCATAAGATAATATTTTAAACCTATTATCAGACAAAATAATTAAAACGGTATTTTTCTTGACACATTCCGGATCTGTATTATTACAATTCACACCTTCATTCCTATCACTTCACCCAAAAACCAAAATGTTCTAACAGGGTAACGTTTGCGGCAACATACCTGCCTACCGAATGACATTATTGTAGAATTAATTAAGGGTCAGCCCTTAATGCCTTTGGTGCTCTTATACCGTTCGGGATGGAGCAGCCGTGTCAAGAACCCAATTACGTACGGTGTTCGAGTGTTCGTCGATAACCGCAAAACTGAAGGAAAATATACATGGGGACCGTAATGACGAGATATTCGACAACGATGATTGAAGTGTCTGCCCTACGGCGAAAGCTATCGGGAATACGGCTATAAATAAACTACGACAGAAAAGTAAGAACATAAGAATATCCAAGATTCGGCACAAATAAATAAATATGCTATCAGTATGTTTGATGTCTCGTTTGAAATATATTCGATTTCCTAAGATACTCGCTGACATGTTAATAATTTCTTGATGGAGATTTTTTCCCTCTCATTGTATCACCCATATAACACAAGGTGTATGGATTCACGGAGCACATAGGTGCAAAAAATAATGTAATATTATATTTAAAATATCATCCTTCATTTCATTTGATCGATTTTCATTTACTAAATAAAAATAGAACCGATGCCCTTTCTGTGTTTCAAAATGTAGTTAGCCTTTACTTTAGTCAATGCAAAAAGAAAGAAAAAAATAAAACATGTTATCTTGCGACCTTCTCCTGAAAATGTACTGAATCATCCCAACATGGATAAAAAGCATATCAAAATGTAGTTTTTTAGCTTGTTTTAATATTATATAATGTTTTTAAGATTTTGTCTGTGTCTTAAGGATACTTTTAACATAGGTGAAAAACATTATTAATATTCAGAAAATTTAGTTCATTTCATAGGAAAAAATTACTCTAAAATACAGTAAACACACTAGAAATAAGTTTAAAATATTTGCTTAATTTAATATTGGCCGCGTATAGAAATTAATTTTTAAATTACTGTAGGCATATTAGCAGCTTTGTGACTTTTCAAGTAAAAATAAAAGCGGCGTATTCATCATTAAGGTTTCGCCATGATTTTAAAGTTGATTTTAGAATTTAAGCTGTAAAGAAGGGAAAACAGTCTGAAATACTGCCCGTGCTAGCATGAATACTGTGGGTGGAGGGAAACAAGAGTGTGCCCGAGTTTCGTTTATGAAACACTTGTTGGGCTTCTCTAGGTCCGATTCATCATTAAAATAATGAGGTAGATGTTATGTAGTGATGGGAAAAAGGACAATATAAATCGTTGCTGTAAGCATTATAATGAATTGACACAAATAAATGAGTTTTGTCTGGTACGGGAAAACATAAAAAAGTAGGTATTCTGGAAGTTCTAGATTTCGCTAAATATTACAAGATCTGTAGTGGAAGCTGCTGTACATCGTGCTGATGGAGTATGGCATAAACTGAACCTCTAAACAAATCTGAAACACATTTTAAGAAAATTAACAACATTCTTTTAATGTTGGTATTTTTAATACTGATGAATTCTTGATTGTTCTATCCGATAAAGATAATAATTTTTGCGAAAAGTAAGTCAACAACCACGGATGTTCTGTCTATTGCGCAATATAGTTTAGAGATTCTCGATCATCAAGATTAGGTAGATGTAATATACACCGATTTTTCAAAGGCATCTGTTCGATTAGATCATGGGGTATTGTGAACTGAGCTGTTGCAGATAGATCGACCGAAAGACACATTTAAAATCTAGACGTTTCATGACACTAAATCTATTTCAAGAAAAAAAAATTTTTGTTACGATTACTATACTTCCGCTCCACTACGCGCATGTGACGGTAATGAAACTGTTACACAACATTAGCCATGGAAATAAGGTTCATTTTGCAGATAAAAACACTTTGGCATAAAAAATAATGACACTCCTTAGCCAAGGAGAGTTTCTTTTTCTGACCAACTCGAAATAATATTACCTAATAAAGATATCTTAACAATATAGGATCTAGCCGGTTTAGTATATGAAATATGGCACTTTTTTAACCTTTTAATCATTGTATTCTGCCTGATTCTGCATCAATCTACTACTCCGGTGTATCCATGTACAATGCGCTCCCCGCCGAATACAAAAATCTTAATGTAAAACAATTTAAAATGCAATTAAAAAAATATATTCAGTTCAAGATATAAAACTTCACTGGATGAAGACTTAGTACCTTAACTTAGCATGTATACCTTAACTAGGCGAGGCAATAATGTAATAATTTTAATCAATGTACACTCATTATTTGTTTAGCTTACTAGTTAGTTCCATTTAAAATGTGTGTTATGTATTTATTTATATCGTGACTATGTGCAATATGTATGTACAAAAACACTTGCTATTTTGTTATCTTTTGTATTTTTAATCCATAGTAGAGGATAACCCTATGTGTAATTTTGTGATTATTTTGGGTTAACAAAGACTATTTCATTCATTCATTCATTCATTCATTCCTACAATTAATTGCAGGCCTCTACTTTCACCTATAAGGAAGATCATATTATTATAGTTGACTTTCAGATGATTATACGTGATTTATTTGGTTGGTGTATATTCAGTGGTTATTAGAAAAACCACCCATGGAAAAAATATGTATGTTTTGCAACTCTAAAAATATGAAAAAAATAGATACCTAGCATAGAACGAATTCCTATCTATTTTTGACGTTGGATTCATTCGAATATGTCATAGTTCCAGAGAAAAACAAAGTTGTCGTTAAGGGTTGTTATCCCCATACCATCCTTATAGATGAAAGCAGAGGCATGAAATTAATTGTAGAAATACTTCAGGAAAAATGCAGAAATTGGAAGGTTAAGGCATAACAATAGTCAGTGCATTTTTCATATGCTAAACCGGCTAGATCCATCCATAAATAATATAATACAAGTTTCATGACAACTTAATTTTACCTTTGTCACTGTAACGCGCATCATATTGTTGAAAAGCAAAATGCAAATTAGGAACATTATATGTTAACATGAAATGGTATAAATCTCCAAATCGGTGTCCGCTAATAAACAGGGAAGCCATGTAGCGCCGTGTAATTATATATGGGCATTGGATAGTCCCCTGAGGGAGCATTGTAATTTGCTTCCCTTGCGTCATACCTATAGGGAAAGAGTGTCCTGTTGGCTTTAAAGCAGCATTAATTTTTATAGTCCCATTCGGGCGTACTAACCGAAAAGTTGTTTTAAAATAAAGTGGATAACTTCCTAAAAAACCGCTATTTTTTTATATCTATTTGACGTAATTAAATATATGGATTAAAAGTGGATTTTTTTTTAATAATCAACGTAGGATATTTGTACAGAAATTCGTTTCATAACATTTTAAATTCAAATATAGAATAAAACATGTCTGCATGTGTGAATTTACAGGACGAACGCCAGAGACGGGTAAACTATCAGGTTTTACATAATGTAAAATGCGGTCCATATGTATGGAATAAAATCATTTTAGTTTTAGGAAAAATTCTGAAACAGGCCGAATTTTAATTTATTATTTCCCAAACTTCCTTTTGTGTTCTTGTTTTGCTTCCCATCATAATAGTCTAAGAGCTACTCGACTCGACAACATACCTATGTTCACAAGGCTGGAAATATGCTAAAATGTTAGTTTAGATCTCCCTAAAGAAGGAATGGCCAGTATCCCTAAAAGACGTGGGTGGAGTAAGTGCTCAGGATTTATTAAAAGTGGTTACCGTTTAAGTTGATAACTTATTTGCCTCTACAAAGCTTGGACGGTGAGTAAAGTAGCGGTTAAAGAAATACTTCGCATGTAGGAAGTCCAGAGTTCAAATCTTACATATCGGCAGAAATATTTTTTTTTTTTTTTATTTTTTGGCCCTAATTTCTTGCTTGAATATTATATTACTTATTTTTTTTTCTTCAATTCTTTGGGACTTCCTGCCACATGTATTTTTCTTTTTAAGCGGTGCTCGGGGAATCTACAAAATATCACAATTAACCAGTATGTTACTGGTATATAACCTCTACGCCTGTGACTTTTACGTCAAAGGATCAGTTAGAGGTTGGTTTTTTTAAATAAATAACACAAATAAGTATAAAAACTTGAAATTAAATATTTCGCCGACGTTTCGGAAATCTAATCTGTTTCCTTTTTCAAGGCTTTTTTGAAAAATAGTTTTTGTTGTGTATGATAAATACACAGCAGTTTGTTATATTCAATATCCATAAATACTTACTATCTACATAGAACTGTTGATATAGTTAACAGTTTTTTTTAGTTTTTATGCAATGTTAAGTTGGTGAAGTTCTTCTTTTAACATTGACAACCAAGTTGTACAGACATCTACGGAGCAATTCGACACGCATCTACCCTCATTCCATAATATTATCGCGGATTCTTTAATTTTTCTTTTTTTTGCTATCTGCCTCTTTTGTTAAAATTTTTGTCCCAGTTTATTCTATGTCCGTTCTCCCAAGCGCGTTCGCATATCTTGGACCTCTGAATTTCATGCTTTCTGATATAATTTTGATGTTCGCCCAATCTTACACTAAATGGTCTGGATGACTCACCCACGCAATGTTTGTTGCACTCACACGGAATACCATAAATGCAGTTTTTTGAATTTTGCTCGTGGTTCTTCGGTTTCGTCTTTGTCAGAATAGATCTTAAAGTGTTTGTTTGAAGTACCGTCCTAATATCAAATCTATCACCGATGCGGCGCAACTTTTCGGATAATCTGCATACATGAGGAATTAACGCTGTGTAACATTTTTCAAGTCTTTGCCCTACCTGATTGTTATTTTCAATATTTATGAAGGTTTTGTCTACAAAAACAATAGGGTATTGGTTATTTATAAGAACTTCTTTTATAAACTGCTTCTCATTGTTTAGTATTTCATCATTAGAAGAAATTTTACAAACATTTTACAACACCCCTCTTAACGTGCATCGACTGATTTGAGTTGAAATTTAAATATCTGTTGGTATGTGTAACATACTGGTTAATTATGGTATTTTGTAGATTCCCCGAGCACCGCTTAAAAAGAAAAAATACATGTGGCAGGAAGTCCCAAAGAATTGAAGAAGAAAAAAATTAAGATAATGCCAAAAATAACATTTAGACAATATTTATATTACTTATGTTTCACGTCTATAAATGTTTCTTTGTCTTTAATGTTTGTTTAATTAAACTGGACCGTTAGATCTTTCACTTTTAAAATAATTTTGCTGGGATGTAACAAATGGAAGTGGGGGAAAACCTATATTTGATACCCCGTTTTTATGAATCGAGGAAAAAATCCGTACTAATAGGAAACGGTCAAATTAATGCTTTATCATACATTTTGGCGACACGAGATTTATTATAATAAATAATTAATATAATTTATTTTTATTTATTATTCTTTCTTAAAATGTTTTCACACTGAGAATTTTTTTGACCATATTGTACAATTATGTAAATATGTCGTAATAATGTTGTCCTCTTCTTTTAAGAATTCTTCTAATCTAACACTGGATTTCATAGTTCTACAGACATCAATTTACCCGTTAAAAATCCTTTTTTTTTCTATTTTGTATTTTATTATTTTTATTGTGTTTTTTACACAATATTTATTGACTTCCTTTTTGGAAGTCAATTAAAAATCTTAACAATTTCTTGTTTTTATAGGCTTACACAGATTGAACTAATACATAAAATTTCGCGTAATACGATATAAATTGGCTAGAATAATACTTCTGCGTTCAGTGATTGACTCAATAATTAATAATTCAATAATGAATTTTACAAAGGGCTGAAACATGGACGTGCAGTGGCATATTTAAATCAACTAAATAATATAATCATGGGAATTATTACATTTCGTTTGCTACTGGCAGTAATAATTCAAACAAATGCAGGAACACATAAAAAATGCATTACTAACAACATGAATCCATTCTCATGAACAGTATACATTTATTCAGTCAAATATAAAAACATTATGCATGTTGAACTAGATCGATATTTTAAAATAGGTTACTTTAATTTGTGAGCTTTTGTCCATATATATTACATACTATTTGTTCTTTTGATGCATTATACATATGCGATTTTCAAGAAAAATGTAAGAATTTTTCTTGTAGATATGCAAATTGACTACAGAAAAGATCTCTTGCCATTTTCTAAAGAATCTACTATTTTCCAGTATATAAATAAAAATCGATGAAAAATGAACAAGCGCTGATTTTCTTTTGATTTTTTGCTAATAGTACAGACAAATTAGCCACTTAGTGCAACGAAAATTAATAAACGGATCATCTCCGGGATTTAAGTAGATAATAACCTGGAGAATGAGATGATGCATTCTTTGCACTTCCAAATTCCGGGAAAATTCAAAAAAATTTGGAAAAACTTTTTGATTTTTGGTTTTCTTGCTCTAGCGGCCAAGATAATGAAAATAGAGAAGAAAGTTTTCAACAAAAGTTGTAGAACGTCTCTTTCTCTACAAAAAAGGTCCTTACAAATGTTTGTCTTACTTAAGCCGTTTAGAATATAAATCGAGTTTTCCACTTATAGTTTTGAGCCGCTTCGAAATGCGCGAAGAATGTGAATTCTCTGGGAGTTTCATACGACCGGACTCATAAATCGATAATTTTTACTACTCAGAGCCCCTAAAAATGAAAATAACAAAATGTAGAGAAAACAGGGTGGCCACTTAAAATTGCTCCTTAAATTCCCTGACTTTTCCCTGATTTTCCTGACTAATACACTTCACTTTTCCCTGACTAATTTTTATAGCCAGGGCCGTGGAACATTTTTTGATGAGTAAGGGGGAAAAAACTGAATATTAGGGATTTTATGAAATCTTACCCCTTTACAGACACGGGAAAGAGTTTAGCTAGTCACCCTAAACTTGGTGTAAATATTTTATTTTATGATAAATTGAGCGGATGGGATAATCAGATTTTAATTTAAAATTATAAAAACCACCCTAATAAACATATAGGTTGCCTAGTTGTGTAATTTTTCAGAGAAAACAACTTCTATTGACTTGCATAAAATTCTCAATGAATACAAAATATTTAGCTGCAGGCAAGAATGAAATTCCCTGACTTTTCCAGGTTTTCCCTGTTTTCCAGAAAAGTGGCCACCCTGGAAAAGTCTCCGCTTTAATGTGGAACTAATCACAAAATTCATGAAAAAATTTATCATAGGGTAAAAGTGTTAGAAGATGGCTTAGTAAACTTTGTACAGCTGATCCACAGATTTATTCATATCTTTGCCGGGAGTCGTTAGAATGATAATTCATTTTGCCAATACATTCTTATATAATGATATATTAATCCAATTAACATTTTATTGCATGGAAAAATATGCCTTGCGATTAAAGTAGAGGGTATATTTCTCATAGATCGGTCACTTCCAAATATTGGAGTTCAATTCGCTAAATCTTAATTAATAATAACAGCAGTCCTAATTTGGATTATAAGTACAATAAAACATATTCTTTCGAATGACTAGAGTTTTTTAAATGCGTTCAGTACTTTTTGAATTTGTCTACATTATTCATACACGTTCATAAAATGCACAATTATACAGTAAAACATATACAACTTGTTTCTTAACATATTTTAATAAGATTTTTACGAAATATAGCTTAAAATACGTGGAATCGAATCATGGAGTGGAAGAGCACCTATTGTTACGGGAGAAATAGGGAGGATGCATAAAATTCAAAGATATGAATAAATCAACTGTATAAAGTTAGAAAGTGTTAGAAGATGGCTTAGTACCATCTTCTCACACTTTTTTCTCTATGATAAAAATGTGTATGAATTTTGTTAGCTCCACATTAGAGCTGAGGCTTTTCTCTACATTGCACATCATTTAAATTTTTTTAGCAGCGCTGAATAGTAAGAATTATCGATCGATGGGCCCGCTCGTACGAAACTTCCGGAGAATCTCATTTTCCGCGCATTTCGGAGCGACTCAAAACTATAAGTGGAAAACTGGATTTATCTCCTAAACGGCTTAAGTAAGACAAAAATTTGTAAAGACCTTTTTTGCAGAGAAAGAGACCAGTTACAACTTCTGTTGAAAGCTTTTGTCTCTATTTTCAATATTTCAGCCGCTACAGCAAAAAAACCGAAAATCAAAAAGTTTTTCCAATTTTTTTTTAATTTCTCCGGGACTTGGAAGTGCAAAGAATGCATCATTTCATTCTACAGGTTATTACCTACTCAAATTCCGAAGATGATCCTTTTATTGGTTTTTGCGGGGTTATTACAAAATTTTGCCTTCATTGTCTGTACTATAATGTATTAATAAATACGTGATTTTCAAAAAAAAATTAAGAATAGTTTTTGTACAAAGGTATAGGTATAAATACTTATTAGAGTGGTCAAAAAAATGCTCCGAACGTCTTCTTATTTTACCAGCATCTTTAAAATGTCAAAAAAATTCTTCACCGAAATTTTCATCCATTTCTATGCAGGACATAAAAACAAAAACAAAAATAATCCGCTCAAAATCATTTCAGATGTGTTTTCCCGGAGAACGTGACCTCGTTACTAGTTTTTATATATTTCTCTTTTCCGCTGAAATGAACAACTCTCAAACTTACTAGCAGTAACATAATACATAAAATCATATATGTAAGAAAATAGACGGTTCAGGCCATCGAGAAGTTCAAATTTTCTTCAAGATGAAGCACTCCTTAGCTATTTGAAGGAAAATCCGTTTCGAATAGCTAGAGACCTTGTGTCCATGACAAATTTTCCAGTGTCGAGGTCAACAGCTAGCCGAAGGACGGGAAAATCGGAATTAAAAAACTCTACAAGTGTCGCGAAGGGTTGGGCCTGAGCCTGGAATCGTGGCCCTACGCCTACGTGACCTTGAGCTTTCTGGGGAGATTTGAGGATTCACCTGGTTTTATTAAAACACTCGTTTAAGGAATAACGAACGAACAACGGATACAAATAATCAATAACAATAATATACACAATAAAAATGGAACATATAACAAACTTAAACAATCTTAACAACATACACAGTGGGTAGGAGGAGGTGTCACTTTACACTATTCAACTTGTGATCTCCAGGGTGGAGATCACTAAAACTGCCTGAAGGGCCTGGGCCCCACATCCTTAAATGAGGGCCCCAAAACTAAGACTGACTGTTGACACCAAAACATCGGAACTGAAAAGAACCAAGAGCGCCCCGGTTTGTTTTGATTATCTCTTTATATGTATTTAGCAATTTCTTTGTTTTGCAAAGTTTATACTGGTCAATGTCATGTTTATATATATATATATATTTATGTCTTATTATATATATGATATTGACTTTGTTTTCTATTGTTTTTTAATTCATAACTAGACTATGGTCAAATATGTTTTATTTATACAAGCACTTGCTACTTTCCCGTATTTGACTATTTCCTGCGTGACACAAGTACCAGAAAGACCATATTAACAAAAGAACAGAAGCGGCCCACCTTCTGTTTTGTTTAAATTATGTCTATCGCCCGTTGGAGTTCTAGAACAATGTTGCGTTTACCGATGAAAAAGTTTTTCAGTCTCAATGACAGACATATTCGGGTGTACCGTCCTACAAATACCAAGTTTCACGAACGTTACGTGCCTCCTCGGAACAGATCCGGGCGATTTTCTGTTAATGTTTGGGCATGGATAAGCGTGCATGGCCCTGATGTAGCGTGGCGTATTATGGGTAATGGTAGATTTAATGGACAAGTTTATAAGAATATTTTGGAAAACGTTATGCTTCGTTCGGTGGAGCAATCATATCCAAGCAACACCTTCATTTATCAACAAGACAACTGCCCTATTCATACTTCTAGGATAATTACTCAGTGGTTTGGGAACATAATATTGAATTGTTACCGCGGCCTTCGCACAGTCCCGATGTAAACCCAATTGAGAACATTTGGGGTTTGCTAGTAAAAAAAAATATGAACGAAACTTCAGACCAAGAAATGAAGAATAATTGTGGTCGGCCTTTGAAAATTGCTAGGAGGAGCTAAGAGAAAAAGAAAACTATTGTCGTAGACTAATTGCTGCTATGCCAATAATATTTAATCACGTCTTGGAAGGAAACGGAGCCATGACAAAATGTTAGGTTACATTACTTACACAATAAATACAGTCGGAGTTATGTGCGTATCTATGAATTTTTCACCGTCATTTTTTTTACATTTATTTTGTTATAAATCGAAATCATTCCCATCAAATGGCGTAAAAATGTAAAAAATACATAAATACGTATGTTTTTCTTCTTGATTAACATTATTGAAATATCTTACTTATGACTTTTCACAATCAAAGTCAGTTTTCTAAAGGTGTATTTCTTGTGTTGGGGGTTTTTTAATTTTTTAATTTAACTTTTATCTAAAACTCTTGTTTCAGTTAATCATTTTTTTTACATTTTTTATTTCAATACACAATATTTTATTGGGAACTTTTTGTTTAAATATAATAAATATCTAGTAGTATCACAAACACTCATTGCAGTCCTTGAATCCGAAATGACATCAATTTTTTTTACAATTTAAAAAAAGTTAATGTATTAATTTTACTTCACCAAAGCTTTTGTCCGAATTAAAATTAAATGCAGTAATAAAAAATTTGCTGGATCGCAATATTTCCGTACATAAACGGATCCTGAAGGAAAATTTACTCCGCGACATCAATGCCTTACTGCAAATTAAGGAAAATAATTGCCTTTCTGCAATCTGCTAAGTCAGCAAATGCTTTAAAAGTTAAGGAAAGTCCAAACAAGCTTCCAATTAAAAATACAAAGATAAGGATATTTAAAATTCTACAAGAAATTCATTTTAGGCGTAAAAATAACGAGAAGTCTAATTAAACGGAATATAATATTTCTATTCTTGTCCCATCTTTATGCTTGATTTGACATGACGATCAATGAGTATCTAGAGGAAATAAACCTTTAATTCCATTAGCCGTCATATTAACAATGCAGCTAAATTTATTTTTTAATTAGTTATTAAGCCAAAAAAATACGTAACAGTGGGTACAACTATATATCCACAAGGAAAGTAAAACATATTCATTTTCTCATATTCAATATCACCTACTACATTATTCGGTAATAGTGTAATTATTTAAACGAACTTTCCCACGCAGATGGATTGGTAGACGCGGGTCAATAGAGTGGCCAGCTAGATTTCCGGACCTAACCCCATTGGATTATTTTTTATGGGGTTCCCTTAAATTCAAAGTTTATTTTAATAGACCGAAGAACTTATGAAATTGGAAGAATTGGACCCGAAACAATTATTAACGTTTTGCGAGAATTTCAGTTTCCACTTGGACATTGTCAAGAAGCAAATGGCGCGCAATTTAAACATTTAAGCTAATAATTTTTTGCCGTACTCTTAAATTCTTGTATTTTTGTTTTATTACATTATTATAAGTAGTTAAGATTTTTTCCTCGATAATTTCGTCATGCAGTACTCCCTAGAATTTAACGTACTGTATGCATAAAAATGTGCTCTTTCAAATGACATTTTAAAAAATGGGGGTTGCCATTTTGAAAAAATGGCGATGACGTCATAACTTTAAAAAAAATATTTGTTGCACTTTTTTCTTTAAATAAACAAATTGAGAAATGTATTTAAAAATCGACGGGTCTGAGCGAATTTTTGTCACTTGTTTTGTAACTATTATAATGAATGTATTCCAACCTTTACGTGCTCACTGTATATAAAATCGATATTCTTCATAATTACTGAGATTTAATTAAAAAACTTCGTCATTATTCTCCATTATTTGGTGATTTTGAGGATAAAGCGGCAACCCTGTCATTGCAAACTTTTTAAAATTCACCCTGTATATAATGTACTACTTGTGTGCACAAAGTTTGCCTCGTTAGCAAATTATTTTTGGGATAAAATTAATAGAAATTGGACTTTATTATATTTAATTGAAATCACCGGCGCATTCGCCATATTTGCAAGTTGGCCAACTCGGTGCTTACGTGTGAGAGTAGTTGGTGTTGCTTGTTTGTATCTTGGTTGAGTGGTGGAAATGACTAAACTGCGCTAGGATGTTAATTTTAAAATAGACAGATAAATTAGTGCTCATTATATACGTTACAACCCTTTTACAACCACGCGCCGATTGCAAAAATAACTTACCTATTCATCTTTCACAAACCCTGCACAAACCTTACGGAAATTAGGTTTCGGTAGAATCGTCTCAATTTTTGGTGTATTGTAGCTTTTGTCATACCGAACAAAAGTCTCCATGTCCACGATGTTCCATATCCAGTATTTTGGCTCCAATGGAGCACCAAAGCTCCATAACTCCGTCATAAGTTACTACTTTGGGTAGTTTTATAACATTTTTATAACGCATGTTTCGATTATTGAAATATCTAACTTTATGTTTTAGGCCGGTAGTCGTAAAGCCAAAATCATCTATTTTGGTCAGAAATTTAGAACATTTAGAGCTATTCTTATAGGAAAACTTGCACTGAACACGATGGTGATATTAAAAAATATATAAAACACAGGGTTCATTGTTGAAAACAATGGTTTTTAGCGAAAATTCTCATTTTTTGATGTTCCTTTCAACGAAAACGGTAAAGAAGAAGAAAAAAGGGACAAAATCACATAGTAATGGAAGTTTTTATCAATATTTATCGATTTATCCTTAATAAACAAATTAGCTTATTTGTTTAAACAATTGCAAAATACGCGAGATATCGACACAGAAGAGAAACTGTAAATTATATTAAAAAAATGCATTTTGACCACAGTAAAATATCCGTAAGACCTTTTGTTGAACAGAAAAAACAATGTTAATTTAGGACCCTTAATTTGACTGTAACAATTGAACGGTCAAAGATAGAAGGTCAATGATAACATAGATTTACAAAAAGAAAAAATTTTTCTGGATGTAGATTTTTTTTTTCTAAAAATCTGAGGTGATGTAGCTTTGAGAATTTTTTTTCTCAGGAAAGCATGTGTGGGATCTTAAAGTACAAGTCTTCACCTTTAAAATACCGTTGAGTCTGCTCAAATATCTTTTTTTTTCGCCGAGATATTGCAATTTAAATAATGACCATAAGTTTTCCGTACTAATTAAATGTAGGGAGTTGCTACGTAGATGCCGCGGCGGACATATATCATTTCTTAGCTGTCCGCCGCGCATGCGCATTCACTTTGCACGACTTATTGAACCGCAGCACAGAGAAATTGGAATATTTTATGCAATTTTCTGAAAAAGAAGGCGGGGGGACACCCCCGTTCTTGTCTGCGACGCTAATGCTGCCTGCGGCGCTGATAGTTTATTAACAATTATTTAGCAAAATAAAAATCAACCTAACTAACCCAACTACCATCACATGAAAGAGATAAATTATTATATGAGAAAAAAAAGTCGTCAAATCCAACCAGGATTTGTGAAAAAGGATATTAATCGTTACAAAATATAAAAAAAAAAAAAGTTCAGTGGGCAGCATTTGAATCCGGGACCTGTCGCTCCACAACGCGACAAGATAGATAAGATAACAAAATTTATTTTTAGTTTAAACTACGCGACAACGTTACGCATAGGCCAGCAATCCACGTCGAGAACACCGCTATAGCACAGAATAAATAGTATCTTACCAAACCAATTGCCGCGGCGGACAGCTAAGAAATGATAGATGTCCGCCGCGGCGTCCACGTAGCAACTAGGTTAAAGGTATTGTGAAAGATATGATATGAACAGACAATTTTAAAAATTCGATGTTTCAGCGAAAAAAAAGACATTTGAGCAAACTCAACGGCATTTTAAAGGTGAAGACTTGTACTTTAAGATCCCATACACGGTTTCTTGAGAAAAAAAATTCTCGAAGCTGCATAACCTCAAATATGTCTAACTTTTAGGTTAGAGTATCTCAAAATCCTGACGAGATAGAGCAAAACTAAAAATAGATATGAATTCAGCGCCGAAAAAATTGGCAGGTCCAAAGTGAGGTCGACTGCCATGCGGCGCTACATAGACTACATAATAATAATAATAATAACTTTATTGCCGTATCATCTTACAAAGATATTGACAACGTCATTAATTAGGAATAAAAGATAGATAGCAATAATTAATAGTTAAACCGATCAATAATAAACACTAGATATAAAATCTTATGAATTAAACGATTAAAATAAATAAATAAAACAGAGAGGTAAGAAATTCACAGTACGTATCTAAAAGTGTAAGAACATAATGCAATAATGCAGTTTAAATTACTTATTATAGTATTCTTGAATAGAGTAAAAACAGTTGTCGAAAAGGTAGCCCCTTACATATTTTTTAAATTTGCTTACCGAATCAATGTGTTTAAAAGAGTTAGGTAGGTGATTGTATATATCACTACAAAAGTAATAGGGACTTTTTTTAAACATAGACAAATTTATGTTTGAAACATAAATGTTAGTGTTTGACCTAGTGTCATGATGATGTACTGAGTTATTTTGTTTAAACTTTCCTTCGTTCATTTTTACAAAAATTAGCGCTTGGTAAATGACTATGCAAGGGAGTGGCAAAATATGGTGCATTTTGAAAATGGGCTTACAGTAGTATTATAAGAACTTGTTTACTTATTTTATTATTAGTCAACTCATGAAATATTTGCTTCTATTTTGGACACACCCTGTATAATGGACAATGTCCGATTGTGCCTTCACCAATATATTTAGCCTACTACGGCGTTGTGGATACACAGTCTCCAGTCCTTTACCTTTGTAAACGTAGGGACTAGGGCAGCTTAGTTTTAAATAGCAACAGAACCTTAATTCTGCGTTTAATTTGCATATATTATACCCCGGGGTTTAATCTGGGTACTTATTCTGACTCTGTGTTTAGTAGAAAAACAGTTTCCAATTAAATTTCGTGTGAAGGCCTGATCTTTGATCATTCAACTGAGCTAATATTTGATTTTACTAAAGATTTGGCTTGTAATTTGCGACATGTTTATCATATTGGTTTTGCAAAGCGAAGTTTCAAATTGTGATAAAATCTGACCAATCATCAAATACGCTGACGACCATATAAAGTTGATGAGGTGGAAATAAGGCCAGAAGTAAAAATGATATACTAGAGATACTCGTTACATAACATTTTGCAACTTTTACACTTGTTTCTAGCCAAAGTTTAACACGAGGCAAGAGTTTATTTTGACAAAATCTTAATTTTTAGATTTTAAAAACTATACACCGAGACATATATTTAGTGTACATAAAAAAGGCAATTAAAACCGGCCACAAATATGTCTTATTAGCATAAGTACATGGGAAAGTGATATCCCGCAGAGCTGTACTTAAAATTTTTGTGCACAATGACAGTATAAATTTAAAAGTATTGTTTTTGATAAATAAATTGTTGATAAATAAACAGTTATTTGGTACGGTGATAAATTAAAACATTTTACTTTGTTTTGCTTGTGTCAGGATAGGAATAAATATTTCTGGAGCATTAACGAATTCGATATTTCATGATACACTGACAATATTAAGTTCGACTCTGTCGTGGGTATGGGTAGGATTTACATATCTACTGATAACCGTGCCGTCCTAAAATATTTTCAGTAAGATGGAGTCGGGTAGCAATATCAAAATAATATGAAATTATAATTGAAACAGGTGTGTTTCCGTTAGTTTCTTATTTTAATCATGCCTGAACGTACTTTATTTGAGAATAATGATGTTCTATGTAGTAAGTAATGCATTAAATTTATGATTTAACATGCTCTAGAAAAATAAAACATGCCACGCTCTCCCCTCTATACGCAAGTGGCAAAGCTTTGAAGTTCTTTATGTGCACTGAATATATGTAGTTAACTATACAGGGTGTCCCAATAAAAACTCCTAGGCCGGATATATTCTAAACGAATAGAGATATTTTAATTGTAAAAGCCAATTTGTAGTGCATAACCAGAGCATTTTTGGATATAAATATTTTTTTAATATATCAGTATATAGATGGCGCTGTACTCTAAAGAAATGTTTCGAAGGGAGGAACTTTGAAATGGGATTTATGTGAAAGAAAATGCATTTCTAAGCAGCTTATGTTCTAAAAAAAAAAAAACCATAAAACTAACCGTTTTCGAGATATTTCAGTCCAAATGTTGGCATCTGCCAATATTAAATAATTGTAATGTCTTCAACATTTCAGTCCTTTAAGTGGGACAATCTGTATTTAATTTACAAATTTTAGAAGAAAATATTAAAAGAATTTTTCATGTCTTATGAATTAAATATATTTGAAGTAACCCTTGGAAATAAAACTAAAAATATTATTTATCATATAATTCAAACATTTAAGCAATAAAAAAACAATTACGAACATAAAACAATTTTTACGAACTAATGAAATTAAAATAACTATTTTAACAGGTGTTTAAAATTATTGCCATTTTCGTTAACACACATCGTAAATCTATTAATTAGTTCAGATCTACAAACTTGTAATAATGTATGCCGATTAATGGCGGCAACACTAACATAAATATTATTATAAAGATCTGCCATGTCTTCTATTGGTTCGTTGTACACTTCACTTTTTAAAAATCCCCATAAATAAATGTCTAATGGAGTAATGTCAGGAGATCGAGCGGGCCATCTAAGTACTCCATTGGTACCAATCCATCTTCCTGGGCATGTTTGATTTAAATAATTAGCAACGTTGTGATGATTATGTGGGCCTGCTCCATCCTGATAATACATATCCAATAGAGCGGGAAAATTCCTTAACAGTACTTGTAAATCGTTTTGCAAACATTGTAAATATCTTTCACCTGTTAAATTCTCATAGTAGAGGTATGGGCCAACAATGTAACCATTAACAATACTACACCAAACATTTACTCCAAAACGATTCTGGGATCTGGTATGTCTCATCCACCTAGGATTCTCTTGAGACCAGTAACGACAATTATGTGTTGTGATTACTCCATTGTTGTGGAATCGACTTTCATCACTCCACATAATTGTATCTAAAAGATTTGGATTTTCTTCTAAGAGAATTGAAAATTGCGCCAAAAATTCTAATCTCCGCTCATTGTCCCCTGGAATCAAATGATGAACTAAATGAACTTTATATGGAAAAAAATTGTTTGTTTTAAGAATTCCTGTGGCTGGTGGAACGTGCAATATTTGTTTCTTCAGCCAACTTGCGTAATGACATGTTTGGGTTATTTTCTAATTGATGTAATACCAATGCAATATTTTCATAAGTTGCTGTTCTTTTTCTTCTTGTTGTTTTTGGTTTCTTAAAACCTCCATAATTTTTCAAATTAGAACACAAACTTACAAAAGTTTTCCGATCTGGTAAAGGTCTGTCAGGAAAACGTATTTCATATAAACTTACAGCTCTTGAAGCATTTTTACGACATTCCTCATAAATTAAAATCATGTTTAATTTATCTTCATTTGTATGAGAAACCCTATTTAATAATAAATATTCACAAAGAAAACAATAATTAGGTACAATGATACAGTTCTATTGACACACCAATAAACAAAATGTGATTGAAATTGAGAAATGTCAACTATTATTCCAACGGTAACTTTAATTGTATTTAATTTATAAGGTATAAGGGTTATTATACTCACTAGATATCAAGTATTTTCAATTATAATCTAACCTAATAAAGCAAGTATATGAAAAATTCTTTAAATATTTTCTTCTAAAATTTTGTAAATTAAATACAGATTGTCCCACTTAAAGGACTGAAATGTTGAAGAGATTACAATTATTCAATATTAGCAAATGCCAACATTTGGACTCAAATATCTCGAAAACGGTTAGTTTTATGGTATTTTTTTTCATAATCTGCTTAGAAATGCATTTTCTTTCACATAAACCGCATTCAAAGTTTCTCCCATCGAAATATTTCTTTAGAGCCCAGCGCCATCTATATACTGATATATTAAAAAAAACAATTATATTCAAAAATGAAGCTCTCTTTATGTTCTACAAATTGACTTTTGTAGAATTAAAATATCTCTATTCGTTTAGAATATATCCGGCCTGGTAGTTTTTATTGGGACACCCTGTATACACCATGACCCGAATTGCATAAATCGAACTTCACCAAGTGACAGAACTTTTCAAAATAAGAAAAGTGGTGCTTTAAACATGATCCGGGAAGAGAAATGTAAGTTTATAAAGCGTAATTTATAAAAAGAATAATTGACGGGTAACTTACACTTCGAAACTTCCATAATAGTGAAAAGACTAAAATTGCGCACTTACCTTGTGGAGTTCATAATATTCCTCTGGCAAAGGACAACTGTCTGAAACAGAGAAAAAATGTTATTGCCTCGTAAGCAAATACTCAGTTTTTTTCAGTAAGTTTAACATATCTTTTATTTTCAATGAATAAAACCAGTTGGCTAGACGGTCAAACGTTAGTTGTGGGTCTCACTAAATGTTTACAAAGACAAAAGTCAACAAGGAGAGAAAACAAATAAGGACTTATTGCTTTGGATGTTTTGTTAGGGTTTTACTCAAAACTTCGGTGACTTTTTGCAGTGTATATAAACATCAATATTTATATAGTTGTACAACTATGCCGTTTATTTCAGTTTACGCAATATGGCAGTAAAAGACGATTTTCTTAAATTCGATGAACTTACTGGTTATATTCTCGCTGGGTGTGTGTTCTAGCTTCGCTAAACGCACCAGCTAGTTCTCAGTTTCGCTGATAAAGCCAGTTTTAATTAGTTCAATTCCACAAAGAATTAATTTTAATCATAGCAGGGCTTCCAAGGATTTTTTTTTATAAAAAAGTGATTGAGTGACTATCATAGCGTCCAGATACTATAAATGAACTATTTACTTAAAAAATGACACATAGGGTGACTCAGGATAATAAACAACTGCCTAGCGCCTTGACAATATCAAAGACATATTGACCTACATAAAAAACAAAATATCAAAAATTCTCAGACAAAAAAAGTATCATAATTATTATGTTATTAATTGAACAAAACTAATTCAAGCAACCAAATGTTAATAATAATATTGCACTTGGTTCATTCCATCAGACTTCAATTTATTTTTATTTCTATAGTAACTGTTTTGATAATAGTAATTCTTCTTTTCTTAACTTTTGATTGAATCTCGTCAGTTTCCTTTCTTTGGTTGATTTTCCTGATCTCTTGTAAATTTTGTCAATTTTTTAAATTTCCGTTGTTTCTCAGATTCTTTGTGTTTTTTATCGAAGTGTCTAGTTTCTCTTTCTGCAAGTAAGTTTCATAACGTTTCCATGATTTTTTTGCACTCTTAATAAGGCTTTCTGTGATTGGAACAAAATAAGGTTTATTGTTGTATTTTTTTAAACCATTGACGACTTTTGGCATTTAACGTGCGTAATTCCATTGATGTTTTATCATCAGTTAATATAAAGTTTAGATCTAGAAAACCCTCTTTCGACGTCTGTCCGCGTGACAAGCTTTGACTACTCTTATCACTGTTGGATATTTTGAAGCACCACATTTTTTATTGAAACGACTTATAAATCCTGCCTTGACTTGGAACTAGAGACAGGACACCAGACGGGATCTATTTATAAACTATCAGTGTCAAGTAAGAAAAGAAATTGAGTCAGAGGTCGTTAAAATAAAAGTACACCACGATTTTTAATCGTTAATTGAAAGGAATCATGTTTTTATCCCATAATTAATTACTGTAACAAACCAACTCTACAAAATAAGCAAGTTTTAACTGCCCTTGCAGTCAGCGCAATGCTTGATCACGATATAAACAAAACCTGCTAAACTTTTAATGAACCTTAGATCAAACAATTAGTGATTATATAAAATTGGTGAATATTGTTTTTTCTAGCCATAAACAACTCAGTTCTAACCATCGCATGACCACGAGAAATGTGTAATATTATAAACCTGCTTGATGATTAGGCATATTTAATCGTGAGATTTTCAAGTAAAATTGATTATAGAAAGGAGCTAATGGCATAAAAATATGAATTTTATGTTTAAAATCATCTCCTGATGATACCAAGGTTGTTGACGAAACGCACGTGGATTGTTAGTATTTGAGTGTACCAACCCTATGCACCTTTTGAATGTATTATTATAAAATTATTACATATCATAGAAACAGATCTCAAAGGCATGTTTCTTCTATACAATATCCGTAGTGCCAACTATAAGGAAATTGACAGCGTTTTCAGAATAATATCATTTTAATACTTTACAACTTTTACGACCCTAAAGGTGCAATATAGAGCGTGAAATATGAGTATATAAGACAAATTCCTCTCTGTCGTCGTCGAGGTAAAGACCATCAGTCTCCTAAGAGTTCTTATCACATCGTGTACATTCCACACTCGATAGCTCCAGTAAAATGTGCTTTGGCTCAGAATTATCTACCAACACTCCTTCCTGCAGCCAGTCTGTCTTCATCTTATATCTGCTTGTTTTATTTTATTTGAGTACTGCAGTAGGTGGGGAGATATTTTGTGGACAGCGCAGCAAGATAGAAGAAATCTATATCATGAAAACTGTGCTGTGCACACTTATAAATCACTGTAAAATACAGACATGAGATGCCTCTCCCATTACCTCTCTCAAAGCCATATTCTGAAAAAACATTGCGGCTACTAATTTATATACGTCAAACCTATATTTGCTTGGTCTAAAGCTGGCCATTATTAAAAAACTCTTCCAAATCTTGAGCGACTATCCTAATAGACACAGTTTGATGGCGACTTAGTCACACCTACTCAATTTGCAGAAGAAGGAATAGAAATAACTTCAGCCCGTCCTTTATTCAACAAACATAAGATATCCTAAATATGGGTGGAATTGAAAACCTATATTTGTTTAAGCCTCTTAGAAAAACACAACTCTAGTTCAGTTTTCTGACCAGTGGCGGCTCGTGATATTGTCTGCAGAGGAGGCTTGATATTCTAAAAGACAACTGATGTGCAATATGACTACAATTTGTACATTTCCCCACCACCCCCGAGGTGGCACAACGGCGCGTTAAATTTTTTTGCCGTGGGTTGTTCGCCAGGATACCGATTCACGACTTGAGAGAATAGAACTAATAAAAGAATAGAAAGAAAAGGAAATAGAAAATATGATAAGATAAAAAACCATTCTCATGAAATTCTCGTTCCTACGACTCGAGTATCGGTATCCAAAGGAGCCCTACTATCCCACCTGTAATTAAATTATATAACTTTTAATAAAAATAAAAACAGTTTTGGTAAAAAAATTAAAGCGTTTTTCTACAAACAAAAAATTGTATTCATTATCACTGCCAGGAGTGTAAAATTACAACTTTTAATAAAAATTAAAATAGTTTTGAGAAAGAAGTTATATAAAAAAATATAACCGCGGAACTCTATATTATGGAGAATTAAAAAATATTTCCTAAGAAATAAATAACACAAATAAATATTTTTTCTAAAATAACAACTACCTATATTAATCTCTGCTTTAAAGCCTAAATAGTTTTATAAATGAGTGGTAACCTGCGATTTTCGGAACTGGCAAAATGGTTGATTACTTCATCATAAAATGAATCGTGTTTCCTCAATTCTGACAAAAAACGTTTTTCTATTGAAATAAGCGATACATTTGAGAGGTCTTGACTCATTTTGTTTCTAGTAAATGTTTTTATGCGTTTAAGTGCTGAAAATGATCGTTCTACAGAAGTTGAGGTTACAGGAATTGTTGACACTAATGACAAAAGTTTGTACAGTTCGGGGAGACAGCTTTTTAAATTGTTATTATATATAAAAGTAAGCATTTCTTGAGATGATTTTGAATTTGCTAAAAGTTGCTGGACAGAATACAACACTTATAATTCATTTCTTAACGAAATACGGTCAAAAAAAGGATAATGGTCCATTAATTTCTCCATTAGACTAGTAGGAAATGATTTAGAAAACGTTGTAAAATTATTAGGATTTACTAAATCGAAACATTGCAAAGAATTTAAATCAGAAAATCTCATTTCAATTTGGACTATAGTGGTGTCCAAAATTTCTATAAAAATGTGTTTGTAATGTGTATCTGCCCTGTCAAAGTTATATGTTGTCTTTCTCTTTTTACATTGTGGCTCTGGTTCATTGACATCGTCTACTTTTTCAACATTTTCTAAAAAAATGTTGTATAAAGTATTGAAATGTATTTCGGTATTGCGAAATTCATTTAATCTAGATATAAGTGAATTAAGTCTATTTTTAGAATATGTTATATCTGTTAGTTTATTCTGTAAAATTTGGAAAACAACATCAGTTTGCTCAAAAATCATTTTAAAAGCCTTTAGAAAAAATGTGAAATTTTTATCCAACAATAACGATTTTAATCCGTAAGCTGCTCGTAAAGTATGATCGTCATTTATAAAATCTTCACATTCCGAAATAAAATTAAAAATGTCAATAAGTTCTTTCCTGTATTTGTCAACAGTGAAAACAACTCTAGATGAAAAATTCCAACGAGTGGGAGCGTTTGTCGGAATTCTATGTTTCATATTAATTCTATTTAAAACATCAGTTCTTTTGGTAGATTTTGAAAAAAATTACGAAAAACCAGTAATATTTGAAAAAAATTCTTTAATTCCGTTACATGCTTTACTCAGAACTAAATTTAATTGGTGTGCGTAACAGTGAATGAAGTAAGCTTGAGGAGCAATATCTTTTATTTTTGTTTGGAGTTCATTAAGATGCCCTGACAACTGCAGCGCCGTCATAAGTTTGTGCTATTAATTTATTTTTCAAATCAAATTTACCAAATTCGTCGATTAATAATTTAAATAAACTCTCCGCGTTTCTTCCACTACTCACATCAAGAAAACCAACAAACCTTTCAATAACTTCTCCGTGCATTACATATCTAAAAATTACGGAAAGTTGAGATTTACAAGTAACGTCCGTCGTTTCGTCAATTTGCCACGAGAAAAATTCGCAATTATATAGTTCTTCATAAATTTTGCCTTTGATAATCGAGCTAACACTCTCAATTAGATCATTTTGAATTGATTTAGACGTTCCGGAAAAAATAGTGGCGTTATTCAAAAAGTTGTCAAATTTTGGGTCATACGTTTTTAAAAACTCTATCAGCTCTTTGAAATTTCCTTTATTGCACGATTCTCGTTTTTCGTCATGTTCTCGAAAAGAATTTTCTTGTGAAGATAAATATATAACGGCATCTATTAACCTCTTTAATATTTCCCTATTTTCGCGGACCTTTTCGTTAAAATTTTATATTTCTCTCTTATGTGCAGAATCCAAGAAATTTACAATATTTTGTTTACCAAACATTTCGAATTTAATGCAAGAAGAAATGTGTTCCTGGGATGTTTCGTGCCTTTCTAAACCTCGCGACAAATTTTGCAAATTATTAAACCCGGCCCTGCCCCAAATTGAGGATTGATCATTAGTAAATAATAAATATCTCCAACAATATAATTTGTTTCTAACTCTTGATGCCGTTAACCACTTGACTTTTTTATAATTGTTATCACAAAACCCTCTGTTTTGTTTACCACTTTTAAAAACTAACGAAGGCATTGTTGGTGTAGGTCTGGCATTTCTTTTAATTCTTACGTTTTCGTCGTAAGTAAGACTAGTAAATCCATTTAATAATAAATAATCCACCACGTCTGGACAACAAGACATGTTGTTGGGAATATTTTCACCTAGAGCACTCATTTCTAGCCCGCCTATCAAATGTTTTATGTATTTTTACGTCAAGTTGATCTTAACCGGCTAAGCGCAACTGACAGTTTGTTTTCTTTGTGAATCACCTGAACTCCTGAACTGCACATGCTCTATAAAGAGCTGAGATCTGAGGCTAGCCTCCTACTTGGCTATTCGAAGTGTTGCAATTTTACACACCGCAAAGTAATTCAAGGTTATTCAAGTTATAAGTAAATGCATTAAAGTTGGAAGCTATTCCGTATTAGCCTCCAGAGAACTGCAGTGTTCATTCAGTAAAAGACCGGCCGACCGGGAAATATGCATACAAAGACTATCCGGACTGTAACGTTGTAGGTATGTTTGTAGAAAGGAAATGCAAAACTTTTATATATACAATGAAAATTAATTAATGAATTATAAACAATAAAAAATATTGAAAATTGAGATATACCTAAGTAGAAATTTCTTAAGATATTACTTTTGAAGATATGGTGGTTCTTCCAAGGGGAGACTCGGCCTCCCCTGCTTCCCCTGACGAGCCGCCACTGTTTCTGACAACAACATTACAACATTCTAATAAGTAGCCACTTCCCAACACATTTTTAGAGTATGTCGAGGTGAGTCGCAGTTTTGTAACTTTATTTACAGGCGCAAATGGGCACACAAAATAAGTGCTCTGCTGCACTTTGACGACCCACTGATGGCTAATATGCTTCTTGGAACGCTGCCAATTTCAACACGTACACTCCGATAAATCCTCGAGATACTGTGGAAACATCGTGATGTTACTTTCATGTTTACAAGCTTGATGAGATTATTTAACATGTGCTCTGTGTTGATTACTTGTTCAGAAACTAGCAAAACAGGGTGGTTCTAGATGGTGGAAAATTATGAAACTGTGATAGTTACACAATTTTTCACGATGCTCGAACAGAAACTTCTTTATAACATAGGAATTAAAGGTATCGTTATTGCATACATAAGTATAGTTCTTATCATCTTAGGCGAGTCTGCCTGGGATTTTTTCAAAAAATGTTCTATACCATTTGAGTTAGCCACGGATGCTTATAGGATAAATTCCGCTGAACAAGATTTTCTTATGACAAATTTTCCTAAACCGCGAGCTTCATGATCAAATAATTGCTTAAACATTTTTTTTTCGTTTTTATTTAATAAAATGAAAACGGTTTGACGATTCCGAAAAAATCTTGATTCAATCGAAAGATATTTTCAATGCGCGTCGTTTGGCGCCAGGCACAACTCATTTTGTCAACCCGTTCATTTGTTATAGGCAAAATAAATTTCTTAATTAACAAATTGGTTACTCCGAAACTAATGAGGTCAGGATATTGTTATTTTCAAAAAACATGCCTTTTATACCAAAGAATATACCATTTTTTGGCCCGATATCTTCAATACTTTTTTATTGTTTAAACAATTGGCATAATTTGTTAATTAGCAAATAACATTTTTTTATTTTTTTATTATTTAGAGTTTAAATAAATTTTGCAAATTAACATACGGATGAAGTAGTTTTCTTCCGGGTTTTGCCGCGGTCGTCGAACTTGACTTGACGTTTCGCTGATCATGCTGTCAGCTTCTTCAGAAGGGTTCCAAAGACTGAAGTTGTTGAGTTCGGCTCCTCGTTATATACCTGGGCGTTGCTACGCTTGGTTGCACATTCGTCATGCTCCGTTGATCGTGACCGATTACATTACTGGTACTTGGCATAGCTAGTCTCCATGTATTGCTTAGTCGATACCCATCTTCTCTGTTGAAATTGTTCTTATTTTTCATAATTTCCAGTGATTCCCTAATAATTCTTGGGTAATAACGTGCACTTCTGTCCAATATTCTAACGTTCTCGTATTTAATCTTATGGTTCTCATTATGATGAACATGTTCTGCTACAGCCGACTTATCTGTATATCCGAGTCTAGTATATCTCTGATGTTCCTTGATTCTGCACTGGATACTTCGTCCTGTTTGTTCGATGTAACTTTTTCCGCATATACAGTCCAACTGGTAAACACTTTTCGTCAACAGTTTAGGGATGGGGTCCTTGTTTGAGTGAAGCAACTGTTGTATTTTCTTCACTGTTCGAAAACGTACACCTATTTTCTTTTTTGATAGAATTCTTCTTAGCCTATCCGTGACTCCGGCGACGAATGGTAAGCACGCATATGTTGTAGGTTGTTCCTTTTCTTCAGTTATTGTTCTTATCTGTCTATTAATAATTCGTTGCATATCTCTTTGCTTGTAACCATTCTTTTCTAGTGCTTGTTGGACGTTTTTAAGTTCCTCGGGTTTGCTCTTTTCGTCACATATTGTTGCAGCTCTGTGGAACAAAGTTCTTATCAGCGACCTCTTTTGTTGTGGATGGTGGTGTGATGTAGCATGCAGGTAACGATCAGTATGCGTTTTCTTCCTATGGGCCAGTTTACCATTGTTTGAACGGTTCACCAATACATCTAAGAAAGGCAAACCTCCCTCTTGTTCGGTCTCCATCGTAAACTTGATGTTTGGATGACGATTGTTTAAATGGTCGAAGAAGATAGCTAACGACACTTCTCCATGGGGCCATATAATTAAAGTGTCGTCTACGTAGCGTAACCAACATTTCGATTTCTTCTCACTGCAGCGTATAGCTTCTTCTTCAAATTCTTCCATGAATATGTTGGCGATGACTGGTGAAAGTGGTGATCCCATAGCTGCTCCATACTTCTGCTCGTAGAAATCGCCATCCCATAGAAAATAGGTCGCCGATAGGCACACGCGGACCAGATCCGGGATGTCTTCTCTTAGTCCTTTGGGTATAAGTTTACGCCGTATCAGCACGACGAATGTGCAACCAAGCGTAGCAGCGCCCAGGTATATAACGAGGAGCCGAACTCAACAACTTTAGTCTTTGGAACCCTTCTGAAGAAGCTGACAGCATGATCAGCGAAACGTCAAGTCAAGTTCGACGACCGCGGCAAAACACGGAAGAAACTACTTCATTGGACAACGGCCGTGAAAAACTGCATTGCACTAACATACGGATATCTCAGCTCTGGTTAAGCGTATCGAAATGAAGTTTTGTGCGTATGAAAGTGCTTGGAAAAAGGAAAATTTTGAGACCAGAAATAACTTGATCGGATAACCGGAATCGAAAAGAAAAGTGATATTGCGTGAGAGGCTCTAATTTGTTTATTAACAACTTTTTGAACAGGAGGTTCGGTGCAAATGAAAGCTAGCAAGTTTTTCCAGCAACCACAAAAAGTTCTACAAAAAATATTCAATCCCTGAAGAGTTATACGCGTTTTTGACCCTGAAAAAAATCTCCCGCAACGTGAAAATAGTAAGATTTGACGCGTAATGGGGTGGCGGGTTCGATCCTCGGCGTGGGCAATTTGTTAATTAAGAAATTTATTTTGGCTATAATAAATGAACGGGTTGACAAAATGAGTTGTGCCTGGCGCCGAACGACGCGTATTGAAAATATCTTTCGACTAAATTAAGAGTTTTTTGGATCCGTCAAACCGTTTTCATTTCATTAAATAAAAACCAAAAAAATTTAGTTTAAACAATTATTCTACCATGAAGTCCGCGGTTTAGGAAAATTTTGCATAAGAAAATCTTGTTCAACGGAATTTTTCCTATAAGAATCCGTTGCTAACTCAAATGGTATACAAAATTTGTACAATCACCTTCTTTTCCCTCCAGGCAGACTCGCCTCTATGTAATGTGTTGAATAAACGCTGCATTAAAACATTAAAGATACCGGCGTTCCGGCTAGTTAGGGAAGTATCGAGGTGGGACAGGGCTGGCTTTAGTCTTGTCTCATTGATAATTAACTTTGAACCATATTTGATACTTCAATAGTTAATTATATATCTTATTTATCAAACAGAGAAATGTTAAACAAAATATCTATTCATTACTATTAAAAATGACTTACAATAGTAATATAGCATAGAATTCGTCGAGTATTTTAAGCTATAAAGGTAACGTACAGTTGATTTCATATATCTACCTATCCAGTGATTGGTTTTCCGCACAGTAACTTGCTTGAAAGAGATTCTATGACTACTCTTGAGGATAGGCGTACGTACTTTTCTCAAGTATTTTTGTTTAAATTACTACACAATGATTTTGACGCACCCGAAATAATTAGTAAGCTTAATTTTCACGTTCCCAGATTAACCTCTCGTAATCACCAAGTGTTCTATTTACCTACGCCGCGTACCAACGTACTAAATAATTCACCTTTATATACGATTTGTAGTACTTCTAACAAATTATGTAACGACTTCGATATTTTTAATTGCAGCCTTAGTGACATAAAACAAAATGTTCTAAATTAAATAACCAGTGAGTGTCTTTGTTTTTCTTAATTTGCTTTGAATCACATATGTGTATATATGTATATATAGTTTTTATATTTAAACATTTCCCATGTTATTTTTTTCTCTTTCTTCGTATCATTAGTTATTCATAGTTCGTACATTTAAGTAATTTTTTTCTTCATTTTACTTTCTTTCTATGTTGTTGTATATTATGTAATTAATGCTTTGTATGCCTTTATTCCTGTTCTGTAATTGGGTATCTTACCTGTTGAACAGTGTATGCAATAAATAAATAAATAAATAAATAAATATCTATAGGACAACATTTTTAATGTTGTGTAAATTGGCTTTTAAAATAGACGACAATTAAATGTCAAAATACTTTTGATTTATGTCACTACCATTCAAATATTAAAATGCCTGTTGCGTTTAGTTTATTATTAAGAGCTCTCTTTATTGAGTTACTAGAGGATTGATGGACAGTGCGAGCTACAACTATTCATCTAAATGTAGATAAAAATACAGTTTATGAATAAAAAAAAGGTGGGAACAAGATGAAACTATTGAAAAAAAGTTAGGATACTCTCTTGTGTTGCCATTTTTGATGGCTATTAATATTTATTACTACATAAAAATTACAATTTAATAGTTTTTTCTTGGCCTTTTAGCCTCTTAGAAATCTTGAATTTAAAAAGTTTTTACTTTAAACTATTACCCTTAGGCATCCGTTTCAACATACCGAAATTGAAAAAATATCAATAGTCATTTGTACAATATTAAAAAAAAACAATGTTTCTATTTTCAACTCATAGGGGTGCGATTTTGGATGGAGGTAAATTAGGTTGAATAAACTTTTTTTGGCGCATTGATTCCGTGGTTAAGTGATTGACATACTTTTTAATAACACCCTGTATATTGAAGTATGCGATATGCCACGCCAAGTGAGCAGTGGACTTCTGCGGGCCATTACCATTTCATCTCATTATTATTTTTTTAAATTTAAACTTCCCACAAATGTTAGATCTTTTCCAAAATTCCAGCCTGAAATATCGTAATGAGAAGCCTTGGTATCAATTGTAATTATTGAACACTATACAGCGCTTCAAAAAAATCATTTTTTGCTGTTCTCCCCGTTGATGTTATCGTGAAAAAAAAGAATAAACCCATATCAGATTCCTCCATAGAACATGATTTCGCTATTAATTATTATCCATGATTTTTCCCGGGAAAACCAGAAATACCGAAAACACTTTTTTTTCATTTTTAGTTATTTCGAAAACATAAATTTAAAATTTGCTCATATTCACGGAATAAACTCTTGAAAGTATATACTTTGAAACCCAATATGGGTGTTTTACATATTATATTATTTCGTCGAGTTATACAGCGTCGAGCCACACTCCACAATTTGAGAAATGATTGAACAAACATAAAAAGACATTTACTCGGGTCGAATTTCAAAAATTTTTGGGGTTAAAAATGACCCAGCTTTAAAATTACACCTAGATGAAATTATGCAAATTATCAAAATAACAGTAACTCTAGGACCTAGTCGCATTCTTCGGTATAATTTCCTCTACACGATACCCAAATCCCTGTGAGGTGCTAAACGCGGTTACATGGAAAACCCATAAGCTGTGCAGTTTGTTAGAATTTCAAATATGTACCGGGCATTCCATGCGAATACTATAATGTGGAGAATATCGGAAAACGCGGATTATCCTAGGTTAGTAAACATGGTGACATCGACTTGAATGTCCTATAAATAAATTCTAGCTAGCAAACATATTAAATAGGCAGAATAGAACCACCTGATATGATATCGATTCAAGCGGGGTTTTACTACTTTTCAGTATGTTCAAGCTTGCTTTGTTTTCTGTCCTTGATATTGTTTAAAGAGATGTTCACTGTACTTAAAAATAACTATTAAGGTATGTATAAGTAGGCAAGTTGGACACTGTTATCAATTTAAACAAAATGTTAATCTCAGTCGTTCAAAAACAATCAAGTTTCAAAAATTATTTGTGTTGAACTATTTTTCAATGGTTTTCTTTAGCTCGAAATGTTGTATGTGTGTAGGAATGTAGGTTCAAATTTGGTGATCGAATTTTTTATCACTTCCCAATATCCAACCGTGCTGAAATTTTGCACACATCTTTGGTTCTGTCACGCGGGAAATAGTCAAATCCGGGAAAGTAGCAAATGCTTGTATAAATAAAACATATTCGACCCTAGTCTAGTTATGAATTAGAAAACAATAGAAAACAAAGTCAATGTCGATATTAGAATTGTTTAATAATAACACATAAATATATACAGGGTGTCCCAATAAAAATTCCCAGGCCGGATAAATTCTAAACGAATAGAGATATTTTAATTCTGTAACAGCCAATTTGTAGAGCATAAAGAGAGCTTCATTTTTGAATATAATTGTTTTTTTAATAAATCAGTATACAGATGGCGCTGTACTCTAAAAAATATTTCGATGGGAGAAATTTTGAAATGGGGTTTATGTGAAAGAAAATGCATTTCTAAGCAGATTATGCTCTAAAAAAAAATATCATAAAACTAACCGTTTTCGAGATATTGGAGTCCAAATGTTGGCATTTCAGTCCTTTAAGTGGGGCAATCTATTTAATTTACAAATTTTAGAAGAAAATATTTAATGAATTTTTCATATCTTATAAATGTATTTGAAGAAACCCTTGGAAAAAAAAACTAAAAATATTATTTATCATATAATTCAAACATTTAAGTAATAAAAAAACAATTACGAACATAAAACAATTTTTACGAACTAATGAAATTAAAATAACTATTTTAATAGGTGTTCAAAATTATTGCCATTTTCATTAACACACATCGTAAACCTATTAATTAGTTCAGATCTATAAACTTTTAATAATGTATGCTGATTAATGGCGGCAACACTAGCATAAATTTTATTATAAAGATCTGCCATGTCTTCTATTGGTTCTTTGTACACTTCACTTTTTAAAAATCCCTATAAATAAAAGTGTAATGGAGTAATGTCAGGAGATCGAGCGGGCTGTCTAAGTACTCCATTGGTACCAATCCATCTTCCTGGGTATGTTTGATTTAAATCATTAACAACGTTGTGATGATTATGTGGGCCTGCTCTATCCTGATGAAACCACATTTGATCCAACTGAGCGGGCAAATTCCTTAATAGTACTTATAAATCGTTTTGCAAAAATTGTAAATATCTTTCACCTGTTAAATTCTCATGGTAGAGGTATGGGCCAACAATGTAACCATTAACGATACCACACCAAACAATTACTCCAAAACGATTCTGGGATCTGGTATGTCTCATCCACCTAGGATTCTCTTGAGACCAATAACGAAAATTACGTGTTGTGATTACTCCATTGTTGTGGAATCGACTTTCATCACTCCACATAATTGTATCTAAAAGATTTGGATTTTCTTCTAAGAGAATTGAAAATAGCGCTAAAAAATCTAATCTCCACTCATTGTCCCCTGGAATCAAATGATTAACTAAGTGAACTTTCTATGGAAAAAAATTGTTTGTTTCAAGAATTCTGTGGCAGGTGGAACGTGTAATATTTGTTTCTTCCGTCAAGTTGCGTACTGACATGTTTGGGTTATTTTCTACTTGATGTAATACCAATGCAATATTTTCATCAGTTGCAGTTCTTTTTCTTCTTGTTGTTTTTGGTTTCTTAAAACCTCCATAATTTTTCAAATTAGAACACGAACTTATAAAAGTTTTCCGATCTGGTAAAGGTCTGTCAGGAAAACGTATTTCATACAAAATTACAGCTCTTGAAGCATTCTTACGACATTCCCCATAAATTAAAATCATGTTCAATTTATCTTCATTTGTATCAAGTGAGCGACATGTGTTTATAAAGCAATATATACATATTGGCTATGTTGTGACTTGGGAGAAATAAAACTTCAACTATAACTGTTTTTGGAAAGTGAAGTGTGGGAATACTACAGAACAGAAACGGAAACTATCCACATACACACGAACGAAAAAGATAAGTTTCTATTGGTAGTATTAGTTTATTAATCCTTGAGCCTTATTAATTATTAAACCAAATTGAATTTCTCTAAATTAAAAATGTATTAAACATAAGGCAGGTCCCACAACAGGAAGGTTTCGATTGGCAGTTGTCACGTGGTCCATATACTGGGCTTATTTACGAATACAAAAATATTTTTCAGGTCAAAGTAGTTGGGGTCTGCTTTATATACAGAGCGTACCAAATATTCTCCTAGATTTATTTTTTACTTTTTCAGATTTTACTTTTTATTTTCCTTTACCTTGGCAGACTCGATATCCGGAAGTGGTAACAGTGCCAACATACGCTGGCTGATCAATCAATAAATCAACAATTACTTAACATTGTTAAATGTTAATATCTAAATTTTTCTCATAATGGTTTTCATAGTCTATATTTTAAACAAATCCCATTAAGTTCTGGTAATAAACACATTTTTTTCTATTCAAAGTGGGTCATACTGTCTCTTTTAATCTCCAATTTATTAGCCCCACACAAAGTTGATGAATGTCCATATTTCATAAGTGACTCGGCACGCATGATAAAAGCCGTAAAAGTTCAAAAACAGACTACCTCGTTAAGTGTTTTTGAAATTGGTCATCAAACACATGCGTTTCTTTCTCTGTGTCACTGCTTGAAGATGTTTGTGGTTGTAACTTGCACATTTAATGAAACCACATAAAAGAGACACAGAAGAGATATAAATCCTGATATTGCCAAAGTTATAGATAGATTCACTTTTATTTTCTTACGTAAAGAAATCGGGTTTGTATACGCTGACGTTGTTTCAGAACACATTGGGATTCGTGTAATAAATAAATACGCCAGATTGAATCGTCGATCGATTTGTTGTGGACATGTGGACATTAAAAGAAAACAAAAGTTCTTGCGCAAATATTTGTTAGACCTTTTTTCGTGGAATGATTAATAAATCATATCTAGAATACTGACATACCGAAATATAGGATGCCTTCTTATTAGGTGACTTTCCTAGAGAGAGAATTAAAAATAACATTTTTGCCGTGATTATTTTTTCTTATAAGAGTGAAATATATTTCCGACTGGTATTTTTTGTCATTATATGTGTTACTTGTGTACAGAGTGAATCGGAAGCAAAGTGCGAGACGGCTCATACGAATCAAACTGAGACTCCTTGGCGGATGCAACAAATTTCCAAAATGCGCCCTCAAAAATTGTAAAATTTATAAACAATTTAGGTTAACAAAGATGAGAGTTTTAGACTTTTGCCATTTTCTCGAGAAATTTCATAGATAGCGTAAATTTTCAAAAAGATCCTTAAAGAGCACGAAATTCTAGACATTGTAAACTAAAATATCCCGTATTAAAAAAATTCTAACTCCGATTTTTTAATAATTCTTAACTATTTTTCATTAATGCATTATCTTACTATTACATTTTTATTCAACAGCTTGTAATTGTTTAACAATAATAGCTAAATGTTTTCCTCTCGTGGAAATATATCCGTATACAACAAAATTATAATGTAAAATTAAATTGCCATATACAAATTGCTGTTAATTTTTGATTTTTGATTTTGATTTGATTTGCCAGCGTAAGGTGGGCATTGCTGGCGATTCCGGTGCATGGAGATTTGTTCCACCACGCAGCCCGATCGCAGGCCCAACGTCCATCTGCAGACGCCCAATCGTCTGTTACATATTCATGCGGCTCCACCCGACCGACCAACGGATCAAAGCACCGTGTGCCGGAACAAACCCCCGGTGCTTTTATATCCCGCCGGACCTACTTCTGAGTTTTCTGTTTCTTCTGTTTCTGAGTCTGGCAGTGTGTATGTATATCCTTGATATTTCTTTATTGTATTCCGTTTTTTGTTGTGCCGATTTTTCCCAGTGTGTATAATCCTTTACTAGCTTATTCATAGTCCTCTCGATTGTTGTTATCCATGTGTAGCATGGCCTACCTATTTTCAGTTTGTTGCTGTTCAGTCACAGCACTTTCTTTAGTAGATGTGTCGTGTCTCGTCTTTGGACGTGTCTACAGTATTTCATTGCATATGATTCTATTCTTTTGATTATTTTGTTCTTCCCTCTAGTAATATTGACGTTTTCTGTCGTTTTTGTGGTTTTCCTATTTTTGCTAGCAGTTGGATCATGCCCCTTTCAACTCTTGTCAGGCTTCTTCTGTTGGCCTTTGTCGTTGCTGCGGTTTTGACTCCACATATCATCGTAGGCATTATAATGGTCGTGTATATCTCTTTGGTTAGGCACCATGGTGGTTTATTGTCATCAATGAAGGGTAGTAGAGCTCTTGTGACTCTGTAGGCTGTTTTGATTCTTTCCCTTAATGTTTCCCTCCTTTTTAGTTGATTCGTTAGGTATGTTCCTAGGTATTTAATTCTATTCGTGGTTCTCAGGGTGTCGTCTCCTATTTTCTATTCTTTCCCACTTGTTGGACTTGTTTTTGTCAATGGGTCTCGGACCATTATTAGGCTCTTTTGAAGTTTATTTTCATTCCAGAGGAATCCAGATGTGGTGTCATGTCTCTTAGAAATTTAACGATGTCTTGTTCTTCCTCGGTGATAATGATTATATCGTCGGCGTATGCAAGTACGATGGGGGGCTCTATCGTTCCATCGTTTTCATTGAAATTCTGATTCTCCTTTATTGTGCTTTCTATTACTTGGTCCAGGACTGTGGTGAATAGTCGGGGGGATAGGGGACATCCTTATTTGACTCATATATTCTTCATTGTTGATTCCGTCGTCTGTCCAAACCATTGTATTGCAGTGTTTTCGCGTAGGCATGCTTTTATTATTCTGTTTATTAAGTAGTGCGGTACTCCCCTGTTGAGCAAAGTGTTGATTATAGGCTCATGCCTTATGGTATCAAATGTCTTTTGGAGATCAATTGAAGCTACATATAGTTTTGTTCCTTCTTTCCACTTTTCTTCCAGGATCCGTCTGGTGGCGTACATATGGTCGTCTGTTGATCTACCCTTGATAAATGCCGTTTGATAATCTGGTAGTTCGCCGATGTATTTTTCCATTTCTCTGAGGAGGAATTGTGAGTAGTATTTGTACCCTACACTGCAGAGTGTTATCCTTCTGTAATCGTCCACGTTTTGAGGTGATTTGGTTTTAGGGAGTAGTATTTGTATGGTTGTGTTCCACTCCTCAGGCAGGGGTGTGGTTTTCGTCCATGCGTTGGTGATGATTTCTAGGGTTAGCTGCATTATGTTGTCCGGTCCATAGTATAGTAGTTCGTTATTTATTTTATCTGTTCCCGGGGCCGTGCTTCTCTTAGCTCTGGCCATCATTTCTAGTGGTTCGTCTTTTGACGGTGGCTTTCCCAGAGGCCAGTGGTCCATTTCATGTATTGGTTCTATTTGATTTTTCTCTGCATTTCCTTCTTCTAGTTTCCTGACCCAGTGCTGCAGTGGTATGTAGTTTCTTGGCTGCGTATTGTTGTTTCTCCTGTACATTTTGAGGTGTCTGAAAGTTTGGTTTAATCTGTGTCCTGCTGGAGTGGATTCTATGTTTTCGAAGAATTCCCTACATTTTTTCCGTTCGTGCCTCCTCTCTGCGTCTCTTTTTTCTTTTCACGCTTCTATTATCTTTTTGTCTATGTTTGGTGTATATTGTTTTCCTGTGGCCTTTATTTTCTTTAGTTTTTCATAATTTCTTTTCGTGTCTTTTCTTGTTGGGCTCATAGGGGATTTGTTCCTTTTCAACGTTTTTCTCGCAGCTGTTTTGATTTTTAAACTCATTGTTGACCAATTTAGTTCCTTCCCTTTTCATTGTTTTTCTATCTCCTCCTGGTATTTCTTTTTGATTTCTTCGTTCTGTAGCAGAAAAGCATAACATTGAAAAATAAATTTCCGTTGTAAAAAAATGTTTTTTCTTCAACAAAATTATGTCAATATTCTTTATCAACCATCGAACATAAATCATTAGCATCGTTTTGTAGTTAATGTGTGATGTGTTATCGTTAATAATTATTTCAGTGGTCGTTCCATTTTTGAGAAATCGTACATTAGGAGAGTTCTGATCATCTGGTCTAGGAAACTCTATCACCTTTCAATTTGGATATGATAATCTTTTCGTTGCGATGCACTGTTTTCGAGATATAAGTGTGAGAAACCAAAAAAATTCACAGATTTCTCAATCCTTGCAATCATCGGGACATTGGAAGTGATAACACCATACATAAAACATAAAGTTTTTCAACTTTTTCAATTTTTTCCCCCGATCCACTACACCGCTGTATTTCCACCTTAAATGAAAACTGGTAACTTAACCCCCTGTGATATATGCAACCCATATTACATTTGCGTATATCAGCCGTTGCATGTACGCAGTCTCACTCGACCGCGACACCGCTGTATTTCCACCTTAAATGAAAACTGGTAACTTGACTCCCAGTGATATATGCAACCCATATTACATTTGCGTATATCATCCGTTGCTTATGATAGTCCCAGTCGACCGCGACACATTACTTTGAAATAAAGAGATATTATTATTGTCACTCAATTTGTTCAACAGACAACCTATATCAGTTAGTTGCAATTCTAAAGCATCATTTATTTGCAAACAGGCACCTATTTGTAGCAAGCTGTACACTTTTGTGTTCTACCGTCAGCATCGCTGTACAACTTTTAGGTAATCTCCCGACACGGTAGGTAATTTAATTGGCAAGCGCAGCAGCCTAATCGATAGTAGCGCGGCCTTTTCGGCAGCCGTGTACAAATTTTTGCTTGAATAATATAAAGTCATACATTTTCAATATGTGACGTCGGACGCGGATGTTATGTAATAAATTTAGGTAAAGGCAGGTCAAATTTTAATTCGCTACTTATTGATTAATCTGTAAGCATTGAACTCAATCGCAAAATAAATCATCTGCCAAGGATATCTTCGAACAAAAATAATTTAGTGTCATTGTAAGTGTTGTCCAGTTTATTAGCATTTTCTAGCTCGAGCAGTGTATATGTAAATGAGCGTACAAATATCGGATGCGCAGTGGATTCATAAAAAATAAAATCGATTACAACAATCTCAAGAGTAAGTGAGCCTCCTGGTCTTCTCTCTACTGTGCCGCGACGTCTTTTGACCTTGAACAAAAACTGGTAACTCTACCCCATATACGATAACATAAACATTTCGAATGTTAAAAGGGACTTTCTGCATACCGTTCACTTCGGACTTTTAGTATATTTACCGCCAGACTACTCCAAACACAACCCTGAAGTAATAAATTCTGTTCCCGACCATGTCCTCTACTCCCTCTTCATTGACTGGACAATGTGGCAAATAAAGATTATTATTATTATCACAAAAATTATGTTCGCTACAATAGAGTAGACTTCTTAGAAAATCCTCCCTTTAATTCTTGGCGCTCGCCCTCGGCAAAGTTCTTATTACCCCTTTTGTTTTAATGTCATTCCCGAAACGTACCGACTAAGCTTTTCTATGGCTTTCAATTAAGATTAAGTGTTCTATCTGTCATGCCTATAAGCCGTTTGAATCTTAGTTCCACGATTCAGAAAATTACAGGGTAATCTATCTCGTTTATTTGTGAATTGTTTTTTTACACGCTTGTTCGTTTCTTAAATTGCAAGTTGATGAAAAGTAACAAGCCAAAATACTTTATTAATCCTGCTAATGAAGCGAATTGGGAACAGACTGTAAGGAAAATTATAAAAATATACTGCTCGCTACGCTACACTCTACATGCATTTTGGGGAACGACAGCTTATAATAAATAATGACTAATTATGAAAAAAATGTTTAGTAATTTATTTTATTTACGGAAATAATCCAATAAATAAAAAAAGAGCAAAATTCACATCAGCTGTTAAAAGTTATTTCCGCCAATTTCAATGCACTTTCCAGGTCTCCGAATTCGTTGCCCTCTACACGCATGGCCTGAACCTGGCTGCTCCAACCAACCCTTCCTTACTGTTAACTTCCGTAACGTACACCATAATTTTTGTGTCCCCGAAAATAAAAATCAAGAGGATTGAGGTCGGGCGAACGAGCGACCAGGCAATTGGACCACCTCGGCCTATTTACTTTACCAGTTTCTCTGTTCGCTGAACCACGCATAAAAAGCTTCACGTCCCGGATGATACCTTTAAGGAAACCTTGGCACATAAAATCTAGCACTCTAGCAATCTTGACTTATTTCACCGTATGTCAATATCATATCGCCATGATTTTTGATTTATTTGTGAAAGTAAATCTCGAATACAAACCACAACAACTGCTAACAAATAACTAATAATAGCAAATATGTGTATTGTTTCAACTTATTTCTAGCTCAGTCTTTATGGCAATTAAAAAAAAATTGAAATTTGCAAGTGTCAAACTTCTTTTAAATATCCTAAATAAATACTTGTATTTTCTTGACCGTTGATATCAAATTAGCTTGAAGTATACCTACAATTTTCCAGTAAGCTTTAAATGAAAATTCTTATATTTTCTTACGTTTCGGTTTTATTAACCATCATCAGAGGAAAAACTACAATATTTATATTAAAGTACGATTATTTTATGTAATTTTATAAATTGTAAAATTGCAATTTGTAAAATTACATAAAATAATCGTACTTTAATCTAAATATTGTAGTTTTTCCTCTGACGATAGCTAAGAAAACCGAAACGTAAGAAAATATAAGAATTTTCGTTTAAAGCTGACCGAAAAATCCCAGGTATACATCAAGCTAATTTAAATATCATGGAATTAACTCGGTAACAAAAAAACTTTGTCTACAATTATTTCCATTATTATCCATTATTCATCATAAGGTAACGTTTCCTAAGTTTATGCGTATGGGTTGAGGATCACCCTCTATATTATGTACTAAAAATATAAAATTATTTGTTTAATAATGCAATAATTATAATTCGTGCGTTCCTACATCCTTCTAACAAATAATCTTCAATAAAGACCTAAGTAAGCCATGAAAACAAAAGTGATTGCATGTGTCAATTTATTTATTTTCTAATTTTTATTTTTTTAATTAATTAATTTATTCTATTTATTTTATTGTAGAATCAACTAGAATAATGTATTATAACTGGTATAATACATTATTCTGAACAAAAATGAAGAATACATTCTTTTTATTTGAGAATTTGAGAATTCGTTTTATAGATAAAAATTATTTTTAGTTGAAAAATTATGTTTATTATACTTCTTTGAAAACACTTTTTTTTTCATCTGTATTAGTAATAATGTAATAATTTTCGGACTAGCGCACGGAAACAGAGCACGGGAAAAGTTTTCCCAATCTCCGATTTTTTCCGTGCGCTGATTAAAAATACCGAATATATAGCTTTAAAATAGAAATATACAGTAAAGTAAAGTAAATTTAAGAAAGTCTATATGCTATCTGATATTTAACATGCACCTATTTTGTATTTTAATTTGTAATGTTTGAATATTTGGATGAACTTCTGTAATATTCTTTGACGTTATGTTAACCTCATCTGACAAACTAATTTAAAACAAATCACCTAAGTAACCATGGAAACGCATCATATATACCAAACACTGCATTGACAGCATTGTTTATTTTCTCTCAATTAAATTTATGCCGATAGAATACACTCAGAAGAAAATCCCGAAATTCTAGATAATATCCTAGAGCAAGCGGCACAAGCGAGAGCGAATTTATTACCAGTAAAATCCAGGTCAAGGTATGAACACGAATATCAACTTTTTACTGTATAGCAACATCTGAACAAAATCAAAACTGTAAGTGACGATATTCTTCTAGTTTACTTTGTCGAAAAAGCAAAGTCTATGAAATCTTCCACGGTATGGAGTCGATTCTCAATGCCAAAAAGTTGTTTGGCCATAAATGAAAATGGTGACATCAGCAAATATCCAAAAATTATTGCTTTCTTTAAGCGTCAAGCTCTAGAATATATACCAAAAAAGACCAGAATTTTAACAGCAGTACAAGTAACCAAATCTTTATGTGAAGCTCCAAATGAACAATCCTACTGCTAGCAAAAACAAACTTAGTGTTTGGGATCTTTGGTGCGTGTCGAAGCGATGATTTAATACGTTTAAATTTAGACGATGTGGTAGATAATGAGAGCTTTCTTGTCGTGTTTTTACGAGATGGAAAAACTCACACATCAAGTTCCACTATTATCAATGAAGGATGTACGTTTGAGCCCTCCACACTTTATCGTAAATATGCAGCTCTACGAAAATATGAACAGCAGAAGATTATTTGTTGCATATCGAAAAGGCAGTGGTGTTGCAGCAGAGTAGAGTAGTATTATTATGAGAAGATGCTTGCAAAAAATTATGCGCAGAAACGAGTTTGTGTGCATTCATTGATCTAAGCCAATGAGAGCGATTTGCGTCATATTTGACCTCGAATCCAGTGGCACCGTCAACCTGCAGTCACAGGGTCTGTGCTGCAGTATACTTGTTGTGTTCGCCGTTTCTGATTGAATTAAACGAAATAACCTTATTTTCAGTAAAAATTTCTTCATCGTAAACACCAGAGTGTGACGAGGTTTTAATCTACTGCATTACACAGCTCCTCGACCACGAAAATTTGATTATAATTATTATATATCCTTCTACCCCAGATGATGCTGTCACTGGTAAAAATATTCGCGCACGTTGGCTCCGCCCCAAGCATCTTCTCATAATAATACTACTTCTACCTAAAACTAGAAAATCCCAGGGAATATATCGTGCATGGACCAAGGCGTTCCTCGGCAAGCATGTTGGTGGAAAACAGCGGTGATTTACTCACTCTCAAAAGGCACGGATCATGTAGCAGAAGGATATATAGAAGAATTCATACAAAGAAAAATTGAGATATCACGGAAACTATTTAACTAAAAATATTATTAGTTGGAGCTGTTGTTATTAATTGTTAATTGGTTAATTACTTAATTTTCAGTATTCTTACTATACTAGTTACATGTTTTTTTATTTCCATAACTTATGAAAATAAAAATGTTCCAACTTTATTTCTTATGTCTTTTTTGTTACATTTTGTTTTTATGTTATCGTTTTCTAAGAAATATAGTAAAAAATATCGTTCATTACACGTCCAGAAATAATTTTTTCCACGACCGAGAGTAGAAATCGATTTCTATGGCATCAAAATTGTGACAGAAGCATTTACTCCCTAGGGACGAAATAAGACAACATTTTCCCTAGGGGAATTTCATGCCCAATAGTTAAACAAAATGTAATTCTTATTTATTAATTAATAAGACATTGCATATTTACCTATATAAGTTAACGGTTAAACAAAATGTAATTCTTATTTATTAATTACTAAGACATTGCATATTTACTTATATAAGTTAATAGTTTTAAACAAAATGTAATTCTTATTTAGTAACATTTACAGTAAATGTTTTATTCTCACAACTATTGAAATTCATATTCGAAGGAACTTCACTAAATGAAACATTTTCTTTACTCGGATTTATAGTCTTTTGAACCGTAGTTGCAGCTTGTAGTACTTGATTTGCTATATTTATTTTGTTTTGCACCGAATTGTCAATGTACCCCTCAGCAACTGTCGTCGACTTCCAACCTCCGTGACGTTTTATAGTCATGATGTCTGCTCCTGCATCCGCTAATAGAGTTGCTGAAGATCTACGTAGACAATGGCCAGTATATACGGTTGGATCTGATAATCCTAGGTAGGTGGCTATTATACTTGGGATTTTTCCAAAAGTGTTTTTGCCTACTGGCTGTGTAGTACATTTTCCTGATTTATAAAACACAAAAAATCGACCATGACTGGTGTGAGAGGGACGCAGTGCGTTATATTTACGATACAGATCGAGTAAATTTGTGTTTCCTTCATTTTTGGTTACTACAAAGGTTCGAGATATTTTAGTTTTGGCATTAGGTATTGTTATTATTAAAGATGATACTACATCTTCAATATCATCAACTTTTAGGTTAGTTAATTCGTCTCCACGGCATGCGCCTGAAATTCCGAAGATCAACGCAATCTAAAAAAGTAACAAAACATTAGTGAATAATCATACCTTAATAAACACTAATATAATCTTACCTTTATCATTAAATATTCATCGTCATTTGCTTGCGATAATAAAGAGTCAATTTGGTCCCTTGTCAAAATTTTTGATTTTTTTGCTTTATAACCATCGGAAATTCTTTTCAAAAATGCTATCAGCTTTGCATATTTACTTATATCTATGTTATCGTACACAATCATACACGATTTTAACATAGAATATTGGGCCCATATCGTGGAAGATTTATATTCCTTTGATTTTTTATGAAAATAGGCCAGCATAACATTTTCCGTGTACGTTTGTACCTTCTTTTTCTTGCACCATTCTCTGAACTGATTGTACGCTTTATCATACAAATTTCTTGATTTTATGGGTTATGGAGTTTAAAACTGCCGCACCGGCAGCTTCAACGACATCTTGCGGTTCTTCTTGGTTTTCCATACCAAAAATGCCAAAACTCAACTTTTGCACTCGACAAATGTATTTGTAAACAAATATCTGTTGCCATGATACGTTAAATGGAAACATCCCAAAGGCTTCTAAACATTGTAATTTCGCTCCGATTTATTATAATTCTTTATTTATGAAATAAATGTTTCTACTCCCGACCGTGGAAAAAATAGTATATACACCTCGGGAGAGCCCGCCATTTTTCCCTCGATGTGTTTGTTGCTCTCGGGCCTCAAATTACACCTCAGGAAAAATAAGACGTTTCTCTCTCTTAGTGTATAATGTACTATTTCTATGCTTGCATGATTTCCCGTGTGTGGCTTTGCCTCACACGAGAATTTGTCAGAAGCGCGCGAAAAAAATCCTTATTTGCAGACTTCTAATGAAATATACTATTTTTTTGACGGCCGCTGTTTAAAAGTTTGAACCCACTACGGTATAATTTTGTACAAAGGGGTTTCTAAAGGTGCAGATTGTTGTTCTTGATATTCACAAAAGAATTCCGTACGTGTTTTTATTCACATTTCCTCTACTATATCAAAGAACTCAGTTACATGTAAATATGAGAGTACGTAATTTATAATCAATAAAAATACTGAAACTGATATTGCCGCAATAATGGAGGGACCAAAATAGACAAATGCAGAGCTGAGTAGTAATTTCATTTTTATAGCTCTTCTACATTAAAGGCACAACATCATACATTTCGTTTAATGATGATGAATGTGTCAAATAGTATCAAAGGTGATATATAGGTGTTGGTATAAACATAAAGCAACGTTTTTCGTAAAATATAATAGCGTATAGTACATGTGTCTTTGATATTTATTTTACAATGACGATTTTATTTCCCAACAGGTAGGGCCAAAGGAAAAGTAACAAGCAAAGTATGATTTTTTTTGCCATAATTACTTAGGGCGAATATCAAATGTAGTTTGCTCGTACACCAAATAAATTTTTACAAAACAAAGTGCTGCCGTTCACAGAACCAAATACTTGGCCTTTGAACAGTCCCGATTCAAGAAAAGGATGATATAGAAGTTGAAGACATTTTAAATATAATGACATAGATGAAATACAGGATAGGATATTAAATAGACTCCGTGCAGAATGGCGAAGCTTATAATATTAATATTTTTGCGATTATTGAATTAATAGCATGCAAGCATGTGTAAATTTCAAGACAACGTGTTTCAAAAAGTGTCTCAGTTTTTTTTAATTCACACAATCTTGGGAATTCACAGTGTAACTAATATAATTAGTTTTAGTTAGATTTGTGTGCTGTGCCATAACCTTTGTTGCGAAAAGGCTAAAACATCGCTCAGTTTGAATATTTGATTTAAACTGTTTCATGTTCTTTTGTTTACTTACAAACATTAAAAATGTAATATTTTTCAAATTAAAAAAATCGTATATTGCAGGATAGAGAATTAAAAACCCTTTCCAATGAGCTATTGCACGCACCCTTGCTTCATTTTAAAATGTTAGGCTCTTTAGCTGTCACTGCAAGGGTGTTGAACGGGGAGGCATAAAATTTTAACATGTTTTATGATTTTACTCATAAATTGTAAATTGCGTAGATAATGAATTTGTACGTTACTAATGGACCTCAAGGTATAATAAATTAATTCAAAAAGTTTAACTAACACATTAGATGAATTTGAACTAACTCTGCATAATGAAAATTCACATATACTAGCGATAAGTGAACATTGGTGTAACACGAATAATATAAATTTGGTGACAATGAAGGCCCACACAATTGCCACTTGTTTCATATGACAAGAACACATTCATGGTGGTGTACTATTGTATGTAGCTGATGGCTTTAAATTTGATAAACCAAACAATCGTCGGTAAAACCAAGAGTTCACACCCTCGCAAGTTGCATTATCCAACATTTTAGATCTTTTATTGTGGGTTCTTTTGACACGACTAAAAATGTATTGCTAGCTTTCATGTTTGTGCTGAAATTATTGTTTGTTTATGTTTCTTTTGGTAAAGTTTAAGTTCATGATGAAGAAGTTTTGAGGCTTGAAGTTTTAGTATTGAAAATGCTTATAGGAGTGTGTACAAGGGGCTCGTTTATGCATAGATGAAGGACATGCTGGCCCATTGGTTATGAAACGATTGATCAAAGGTTCTAAACTGCTGTCGCCGGTTGTTTATACTTTGGGTTTTACACTCCATGGTAATTAAAATACATTTATTTCAATAAAAACTTTAGGCATATTGAACAAATTGGACCGTTAATTGATGAAAATCCACGATAATAATTGGGAAAGAAACTAGATTAGTTTTGGATTTTCGCTTTATTTTGTCAACATGACAATTGTTTCGCCACACAGTGACTACTTCGGATGTTGAGTACTGATATACTAATTTTACAATGAATAAATTATATGGCTTTATACAATTTTGACCTCTCGATTTTGACTTAATCTTAATTTTAATTGCTTAACGGAAAAGCACATATCTTTGCAGGTAATTTATTAAATCTGATTTTACTAGTTCAAGTAAATAAATTTAGTACCTAGGTGAGATGAGTTTGTTTTAATTACATCATTTAATAAAATATTACATGACTTGAGTCTATTTATTTCTAGAGATTCTAATAAATCGAGTTTTAACCCTTTTTTTTCAGTGTGCAAAATGTTGATCGCTTCGTTGAACACGTGACCTTCTTGTATTAGGTTGGCATATGTTGAGTTTGTTTTGTTACTGGTGTAAGTTCTTTTGTGTTCTAATAATCGTTTATCGAAATTTCTTGCTGTTTGTCCAATATACCTTAGGGCAAGCACGGCAAGTCAACTTATAGACGCCCGATTTATTTTTTGTTGAAATTTTATCCTTTGCATTTTTCAAATGTTTTCCTATAGTGTTATTAGTTTTAAAAGCTAAATTTTTTTTAAAGAGGAAATTGTTTCTGTCGGGTAGCCAATGTAAGTAATAACTTTGAAACTGTTATTTTGGTCTTTTATTGTTGGATATACTCTTTAATGGCTTTATTGAAGGATTAATTCACAATAATATCGTATAATGAGTGGAAAAGAATTTTAGAGAAACAAGTACGATTGAAGATAGAATGGGGTTTATGAATGAAAAAGACATGAAAACACAGGTGATACTGTGAGGGATATGCATTGAGGGTTTGGGGGTTGGTTTTCGCTCCTTGCGGGGTGCGGTAAAGACAATTGAAGGAGATTCTCGTTAATACACTGCGATCATTCTACAGTAAAAACAAGGAATACTTGCTCTCCCAGATCTTCCTCCACCCCTGTGTTCCTCATCCAGCAGGGGGTAGGCTCTACCCTTCTGGAGTGGCATTCACCCTCTACCATATTTCCTTTGAACTATCAAGAGCTTGTATGCTAGAAGTTTTTATGACGCAGTTCTATGTCCATAAATATATCCCACATAACACCTTATGGATATCTACATCTACAGCATATGCATTAGATGTTGGAATTTGAATATGTATTGTTAAATATACATATGATATGTAATGTATATTCAGTGTCATATACAGTGTATATTGCTGGAGCTATATACATAATGATTTATACATAAGACGTCTATTACGGTATAATTAAATTATACACGTACACGAATTTTATCCCATTATCTGATGCGCATGCGCTACTAATTTATGGCACAGTACGTCGGCACACCACGCATCATTTGTTTACGGATTATAGTTCGCAACAGCCGGCAGCCATTAAGTCCTATAGTGTTGCGTGCATAGTGTTTATGTGTGATGGAAGTTAACTCTGTCTCATTCTCTGGATTTTATATTTGCTTATTGCTATATTATGCTGTTACATTTGCATGAAGCTCCCATGATGTAAGAGTATATTTATTATAATGCAATTCTTTAGATTTGTAAATACATTCCCTTTTAGGGCTAGAAAATTTGCAAGTATAATATTTAACTGATTGTGGCAGGTGTGTCTAGTTATGATGGCACAAAGTAACAGATGCCTAAAAATTTGCTGTTATGTCAGGTCGTATTGGGTATGTATTTGATAAATATAATGAATAAAAATTACATACGTTCATATTATATAATTTACTGATGGTTGGGAATGTTTTAAACACATATGTAGGACACGAGTAAATATAGTATTATACACATGTTTACAATTTGTTAAACTACCGGAAGGTAAAAAAGTATACGTAAATATTGAAAATTTTAAATATTGTCTATTAATTCAGGTTATCTTGTAGTTTGTGTGTGTGTGTTTAAAATAGTATATAAAATATATTTCTTAAACTATCTTTGTATTATTACCTCTTATATGGATACCTTTGAAATAGTTCCCACGAACATCAAAACACTGGAACACTTTCATTCGATGCGTGCTGCACCAATCGTGTTGGTATCATCGAGGTGATTAAAACTGTTCGTTTTAATCATCTTCCGATGATGCCAACATGACTAGGGCAACACGTGGCCAGTGCAGTGTTCAATAAGTGTTTTGATGTCCGTGGAAACTACTTCAGAGATATGTAGTGTATATTCATAAAATATGTGATTGTGTATATGTGTGTTTCATATATAATGAATGTACGCTGCATATGTTTATGTACATTCAATGGATATTAAATAGATATGGAAGTCGGCGACAAATGTATATGCTAGGAATGTTCATTCCACATCCATTAGATGTATATTAGATATACTTTCTCCATCTTGTGGATATACATATCCATAGATTGAATATACAATGTATGTACACTGCATATCATTTTGTTATGTGGGATAGAAGGGGTGCAGAGGGCGCATCAACCCCTTCGGGAGAATTGTTACCCCCTTGCTGAGCCCTTTGCATTAAAAAAGAAGAGTACGAGAAATAAAAAGCCCCATTCATACTTCTTTTCTTAATTATACTTATATTCACAAGTTTACCTTATTGAAGGGATATCTAGAGATGTACAGAAATTTCTTTAACCTAGGATTCGGATTCAGCATCGAAAAATACGTAGGAATACCTTGGTCAGTCATCCAGATCAAAAACTTTTTTTTAGGGCTGTGTTAGCTGTATAGTTGTATTATGAACTTTTTTATTATTATGAGTTATTGATATACAGTGAGCACGTAAAGGTTGGAACAAATTCAATAAAATAGTTACAAAACAAGTGACAAAAATTTGCTCAGACCCGTCGATTTTTAAATACATTTCTCAGTGTGTTTATTTAAAAAAAAGTGCTGCAAATCATTTTTTTTAAGCTGTGACGTCATCGCCATTTTTTTAAATGGCAACCTTCATTTGAAAGAGCACATTTTTCTGCATACAGTACGTTAAATTCTAGGGAGTATTGCATGACGAAATTATCGAGAAAAAAATCTCAACTACTTATAAAGATGTAATAAAACAAAAATACAAGAATTTAAGAATACAGCAAAAATAATGAGATTAAATGTTCAAATTGCGCGCCATTTGCTTCTTGATAATGTCCAAGTCGAAATTAAAATTCTCGCAAAACGTTAATAATTGTTTCGGGTCCAATTCTCCCAATTTCGTAAGTAATTCTGTCTTTTAAGTCCCCAATATTGTTCGATCTATTAAAATAAACTTTGGATTTAAGGTAGCCCATAAAAAATAATCCAATGGGGTTAGGTCCGGAGATCTAGCTGGCCATTCTATTGATCCGCGTCTACCAATCCATCTGCGTGGGAAAATTTCGTTTAAATAATTACGCACTATTACCGAATAATGTGGCGGTGCGCCATCCTGTTGAAACCACATGGAGTTTTCCGGTACATTAGGGTTTTCACCATTTGAATACAGTGCGACAAGTTCTGGAATTATGTTTTGTTGGAGCAGCTCCAAATATTTTTCGCCATCTAATGAGCCTTGAATAAAAAATGGACCCAATATTGTAGTCCCAACAATTTCAGCCCACACCTTAACTTTCTGTGGAAACTGAGTATGGGCTTCCACCATCCAGTGTGGATTTTCACGTGACCAATATCGACAATTTTACCTATTCATAGTGCCATTTAAATAGAAGGTGGCGTCGTTAGAGAAAAGTACTCGACTTAAGAAATGTGGATTGATATGACATTGTTCCATCATGGTTTCACAAAAATCTACTCTGCGGTCGAAATCATCTTCGTTAAGCTCTTGAACTTAATTCACTTTATATGGGTGCCATTCTTCTTGAAATATTTTGAAACAGTCGACTGACTAATTGACTGTTCTGCTGCGACTTCGCGACTTGGTTTGTGAGGATTCTCCTCCATTGTCAGTAAAACATCTAACTGTTTATTTTCTGAAATTGTAGGACGACCTTTTGTGAAATTATCTCTTACATGACCACAATCTCCGAACTTCTTTTCTATTTTGCTAACAGTTGATTGTATAATAGGTCGATTAGGATATTTACCATTAAATAATTCACAAACCACAATTTGTGTTCGGGACTTGTCTCAATAGCCAATCATTATCAAAATTTCAATTCGTTCTGTCTCACTTAAACGTTGCATTATCAGCACTTTCAATACGACATCACAAGTAAATACTAATGAATGGGCCTACCCCTTTCAGCGTGGTGAGGCTAATATAATTTAGTGAACTGTATTTAGGTATAATAAAAAAAAAAGAATGTGTCGGAAACTTACACAGTAGGTTTGATGGATTCTCCGTCGTCGATGTCGGCCCAGGCAATAGGAGGGACAAAGGGGGTCCAAAAGGAAAAGGAACAAATCTCCGACACACACAATTAACGTAACAATTATTAAATTAATTTAAGAAAGGACAATTTTAATTCACTTATCACTGATAAATAACTATAGCGTAAGTGACTATTGTCTTACTATCATACTACTGTCTCTATGCGGGTCGCGCTCGACCCACACGGCGTTAAAAATCTAGCTAAAAAAAACTTCTTAGTATTACTTACTATAAGGAATTCAAAACATATATTTTTCTAGGTATAGTACTACAAGGTGCGTAACCAACTAATGTGTTAGAGCCAGGTCCGCGTTGCTAAGTAAATGAAAAATAGCGTAAACACAAAAAAGTGTAAGTTGTAAAAAGTTTCGACGATAAGTAATGAATGTGTTCTATTAATGTTAAATGTTTTTTTCTCGATAATTTCGTCATGCAATACTCCCTAGAATTTAACGTACTGTATGCAAAAAAATGTGCTTTTTCAAATGACATTTAAAAAAATGGGGGTTGTCATTTAAAATAACTTTAAAAAAATATTTGCAGCACTTTTTTTTAAATAAACAGATTGAGAAATGTATTTAAAAATTGACGGGTCTGAGCGAATTTTTGTCACTTGTTTTGTAACTATTTTAATGAATTCATTCCAACCTTCGCGTGCTCACTGTATAATAAAATTCCCAAAACAATATTTTTCATGAAAATATATAAATAATAACATAATTTTCAATCAAACCAGAAGTTGAAATAAAATTTCATTACTATCTAAATCAGTCTGGTTTGCTATAAGAAATATCCCAAATGACTTATTTTTTTAAATTTATTTTAAACAGTCATGGCACTCGTCATGACATTTCCTTTACTTAAGGTGGCCATTAATAATTTCAGTGGTTTGCCAAATAGCTAGATTTAAATATAAAAATTATGTTAATCTTCATATTTCGCAGTTTTAAATCTAGCTATTTTGCAAACCACTGAAATTATTGAGTGCAAAATTATAGCAATAATCTTGTTACGGTTTACTCTTATAGTTTTTTTTAAATATACGTACTAATAAAAAAAGTTATGGGCAAAAATATTAAATATTTTCCTATCGGATGTCTCTTTCTAGGGAATGGCCACCTTAAGAAAATTATATTGAAGTTCATATATCTCGAAAACCAGTGATTTTCAAAAATTGTACGTGTCACAAGAGTTGCTTAAAATTCAGGGTTTTCACATGCACCACTTATTAAAGTTCCTGGGACCAATAAATGTCTTTGCATCGCAACGCTATATAAGTCTTAAATTGTAGAAATATTTACTTTATTCAAAGCTAAAGTCATTTATATAGTCTAGCGAATGCGTTTTAGAGAATTTAAACATCTCCTTCAGTTATCGAGAAAAAGACCACGGGAGTCTTAAGTGGGACACCCAGTATATTGTAGGCTTCATAGTCGAATTGCTACCCTGACAATAGTTGTTGTTTCGCCAGTGCCAACAAAACAACAGTGCTACAAAACAAAAGTTAATTATTAATTAGAACAGCTAGTTTCTCATGAATCCAGAACATTCGTTTGAATATAATTGTTAATCTACTCCGTTACAGTTAATATGCCATGTGAGTGACTGTATGTCTGTATGTGACGTAAATACTAGTAATTTTATCAAGATAATATGATCAAAACTCGAGTCTTCCATGATCTAGGGCAATCTAAATAATAAACTTAGTTAATTAATGTTAGTGAAGTGTAACCAAGAGAATGTAAACATTTACATTATTGAGCTGTAAATATTTAGAAGGGGCTCTTAACTCTATTTTTAGCCAAAAAGAAAGCTTATACACTGAGGACGAATTTTCATTTATAATTTCTGCCTTATTAATATTTGTAGTGGTGTGAAACTTAAAAAAAGGCATTTGGATGTTTATATAAGACGAAGTATGGGGCTTATCCCCTGAAACTCACCCCATTCAAACATTTGATTTTTTTATATATTTTTCCAATGAATATCTGCTGAATATGAACACAAACATGAAGTTTTAGATTTTTTAGAAATTTATTCATGTTTCACCCCCTGAAACTCACTCTATTTAAAGATTTTTAAAACAAATATTTTTCCACAGATTATCTACCCCGTGCAGTTACATTTCCAAAGATTCAGAATCTTGTCCGCTTTTTGCGAATTCTGGTCCACTGTGGAACGGTTTAAAATATTGACTTAAAAGCTACACATGTACACTGTGATTCTTTAAGGACGCCCCCTCTTTGGGGGCCTTATATAAGAAAATATTTCAATAACTATTTAATCGTTTCGAAATGATTTTACTTCCCTCGCATACCGAAGGGAAGTATTGTATTCGAGAAAAAATCACCCTCCGAGATTTTTTCGGATTTTGACGTTTCAGAACACGTAGATTACGAAAATATAAGTTTTTCAATTCCGTCAGTCAGTCTGTTTGTCTGTCTGCCTGTCTGTCTGTTGGTGCATTAACTAAAAAACTACTTGACGGAGAGCAGTCAAATTTGGTAGGTAGTTGACGCTACTGTCAGCGAAGAAATCGTTAAAATTTCACTGGAAAATATACAGGGTGGACCGTTTAAAGGGAATAAATAATGAAAAAAATTTTTTTTCCTCAAATTTAAAATTTCGACGTTTCATGACACGCTAAATCTATTTCAGGAAAAAAAAAATTTTGAACATTATTTTCACCAACATTTTTGAAAATTTTTTTACCAGCAAGATGAAAAAAAAATTTCTTTGTTCAAATTTAAATTTCCACATTTCATGGCATTCCAAACCTATTAAAAAAAAAAAAATTGAATTTTTTTTTACCAACTTTTTTGAAAAATTTTTTACCACCAAAATAGATGAAAATTTTTTTTCTTTTTTCAAATTTAAAATTTTCACGTTTCATAGCGTTATAAACCTATTTAAGAAAAAAAAAATACAAAATTCTTTTACAATTTTTGAAAAAATTTTACCACTAAAATTGATGGAAAATTTTTTTCTTTGTTCAAATTTAAAATTTCCACGTTTCCATGGAATTGTACACCTATTTCAACAAAAGCAAATTTAAAAATATTTTTGAAAAATTTAAAAAAAAATTGAAAAAAGTATTTATCACTACTATAGAATAAATGAAAAATTTGTTTTTGCTCAAAATTAAAATTTCCACGTTTCATGACATTCCAAACCTATTTCGGAAAAAAAAATTGCAACATTTTTTTACCATCTTGGAAAAATATTTTACCACTAGAATAGATGGAAAAAATTTCTTTTTGCACAAATTTCAAATTTCCGTCTCATAACATTCTAAACGTATTTCGGAAGAAAAAAATTATGAATATTTTTTTACCAACATTTTTGAAAAACTAAAAAAAAAGGAATTTTTTAACCACCACTATACTTCCACTCTACGTGAATGAGGAATTGAAAATGTAACAAATGGCAATAATATTTGGCATATGTACTTATTATACTTTTATTGAAAAATGTACAGGGTGGTCATCCCAAGAAATAATTCAGTCATGGTGGACATTTGTAAAGGTATTTGCGCAACCCTTCCAATTTAGCACCTATCATTTAGTATTGAATTTTTGTTGTTGGATGAGCACTCTGTATATTTTTTTGACCAAAATTTTTCAGGTTTTCTTTGTAATAATAGTGATAACTATATTCCGATTATTATTTTCAGTGTCATTTCGTAATTATTAATTTCTTAGAGTGACCGCCATGCACAAATAAAGAGGGAAGTTCTGTGTAAACACCTTTACCGATTTTTTTCTTAGGAATCTAAAAATTTTATAGAAAAAAAATTGAAAGTAAAATAAAAAAGTTATAGATTAAATTTATATTTTCTTAAATGGAACACCCTATATATTTTTCAATATTCTGATAGAGTATTTTTTTCTGATTTCAAAAATATATCACTTATATGTGTTATTTTTAACCGTTTTTGAGTTATTAATATTTAAAAATCACATTGTAAAATTAGAATTATTCCATTGAGTCATGACCTACCCACAAAAATTAATGAGTTATTTTTTAATAATGTGATTTTTAAATATTAATAACTTAAAAACGGTTAAAAATAACATATATAAGTGATATATTTTTGAAATCAGAAAAAAATACTCTATCAGAATATTTAAAAATATATAGGGTGTCCCATTTAAGAAAATATAAATTTAATCTATAACTTTTTTATTTTAAGTTCAATTTTTTTTTCTATAAAATTTTTGGATTTCTGAGAAAAAATCATCTCGAAATGATTAAATAGTTATTGAAATATTTTTTTATATAAGGCCGAAATTAAGGCCCAAAGAGGGGGGCGTCCTCAAAAAATCACCGTATACATATTTAGGTTCTTGGGTCAGACGATTTCAAATAAAATAATAATGAAATTTTATGAGGAATTATTTACGCGTACTAGTGTAAACATAATATCAAGATGCTTTCGTTTAAAGAATCCTTGATAGGAAATCTGGATGTGGAAGTAGCGATTCCTTAGGCAGCGGTTTTTAATTATAGAAATCAATAGAAATTAATCCTGAACACTTAAACGATGGAAAAAATCAATGTCCTACAGCGGATATGTCGGGAAGGATTATATTAATTTCCCAAGGGTTAAATAATCCCAAGGGATTACTGTAATCGACAGAATTTCTTAGCGTGGAAAAATAATATCAAATAAATTACTAAATTAATATCCCTGTCAGAAGGTAAAACAAACACACTGCATCCAAAGTCGACGTTCCTCGTTATCTAGAATACAACGCTTCAAACAACTTTGCAAATACAGGGTGTAATCAGTTTCATGTCATTTAAAAAAACTGGTAATGGGGACCGACTAGACAAACAAAAACCTTTATGACTCTTCCCTCTAGGGGCACTTTGAAAAAAACTGATCTAGGTCAACCTTTTTATTATATTTTTTTTTAAATTAATGTAGAAAATAATTGAGAACCACTGCTTTTCCTGGTCAATGAACTCGTAGTTCCCAATTATACAACTTTTAAATTGTCATAAAAAAGTGCAAAGCCCTTGGATCATCGACAGCCTTTGATGGGCCGCCTCAACTGAACTGAGGCAATTATAAAGAGGTAAATAATTCGTTATCTTTTCTTGCACAACTGCAAGCAAATAATGGCCGTAGAAGTTTAAACAAAGCATTTCTTTACATGTGTGTCTTTTAATTTGGAACAAAATATTGGATTAATGTTTATAATTTAGAATATTTAAATGTGATTTATTAACGTTTCTAACATAAATGAGTGTCCTGGGTTAAAAGCTTACCACCTAAGTAAATTATTCGAAATCTGCATCTGCATCAATACACAGTTCGGTACGTCGAATTAAGGACATACGTACTCCGTTCAACACTAAACAATAAATTATCAACTAACGTTGTCAATAAAGAAAAATAAAAGAAAAACTTGGTCAAAAATCCAAAACGGAATACAGAAAGAACGAACAAGTAAGTTGTGTCTACACGTAATCAAGAATTTAACGACTTGAACGGTAAAGTCAATAAAATAAATCTTCACTATAAATACACAGCGACCCGAAATTCAAAAATAACAAAAACAACGAACGGCGGGTTGGACGTGTGTACATAACGAAACACCCACAGAAACTAAAATATTGCACAAGGGAGAGTCAGAGTATAGTTTTCTTCAGATCAGATCTACTAAACACTCAGAAAACGTCGACGTCTTTCATCTTATTTACCGCACCGCTAAAGACCGCCGACATTTTATAGCTATCTACACAAATATTGAGTATCATAGGCAAAGACACGCGCGACGATCTAAACCTACCTCAATATTCCAGCGGTTCTCAAAAGATTTTATTGAAAATTTGCGAAATTTTTGTTTATTTTTTTTCTCCAAAACTATGAGCTTTAGACCCCATGTTATATAAGGTTTTTTTGTTTGTCTTCTCGTTCCCTACCACCCGTTTTTTTTTAATGACATGAAACTAATTACACCCTGTAGTTATATGGAATAATTTATAAATTCTATGGTAAACCTCGATGGCAGATGCGAATCTAAAAAAAATTGTTATATCAACAAGAGTTTAATTCGTCTTTAAATATTTAGTTGCAATAATAAAAAACAGAATTCGAGTATGCGCAATGTTGCGGTTTTCAGTGGAAGAAGTTCCAAAATTAACCTCTAATAGTTAATCAACTAATAAATATTCCTCAGAAAGTCATCGCATCCTGCAAAATCATTCCTCGCAGTTGCTTGATCGAGGGAAGATTGTAGATTTTTTAAGGGGTCGCTCCTCTGCAGCCATCTTTGATCCATCTGTCTACCAAATAAGTGACCCTTTCTTCAACTGCAGGGTTTCGACTCTGTTCATCTGACGGCTCTCAATAAGCACACCAAATGGACAGTCAATGTCCCGCTTGATTGGCATTGAGTCAGTGGATTAACTCTAGGATCCTTAAGTGACCAACCAGATCGCGAAGGTTTGAAAAAGAGTAGCTGCAGCAGCCTTAGAGTACTAAGTGCTTCCTCCTTCCTTACATAAAAATGTAGAGGAAGTAGGTGTAGCATTGCTTCCGTAGCTGCTATGGAACAGGAACACATTGCTCCTGTAATCCCTAACCAGGCATTGCGTTGCAATTTCTGCAGCTTTCCTTGTGGATAACTTGGTCTCCTGATCAGTGGACTACTATCGATTTGGTTCTTCTAAGGGCATTCAGAAGACAAATATCTTTAGATATTATTAACTAAAGTGACCATTATTACACTCTTTGCTGATTTATTGGACATTTTATATAATTGTGGCACATTGTATGGGATACTTTTTGCAGTTCTTTATAAATCGACAAACCGATTCAGCGACCTCAAAAACCTACATACAAATTTTTTCAAATTTATCTAACGAAATATAATGATTTGACCTTGAAATGACCTCAACTCGACCTGATACCGACAAACCGACCTCGGATTTGGATTCAGCGACCTCAAAGTCCTATATATACATTTTTTTCAAATTGGTCTGTCGAAATCTAACGATTTGACCTTGAAATTACCTTAACGCGACCTGATACTGACAAACCGACCGATTTGGATTCACAGACCTCAAAAACCTGCATACAAATTTTTTTCTGTCGAAATCTAATGATTTGACCTTGAAATGACCTTAACGCGACCTGATAACAAAAAATCGACCTCGGATTCGGATTCAGCGACCCCAAAAACCTAGGATGTACTAGGTTTCGTTGGTGGAAGCGAACATTTTTTTTGTGTGGATGTGTAATATTAGTTTTAGACATTTTTTGTTTAATTACAAAATATTTAAATAGTTAATAACTATTTTATTTGGTGATCGATATAAGCTAACACAAATTCACTGTCCAAATTTTAATACAATCGCACTGTTCTTTATCGTTAATCATCATCGGGCTTTCAAAAAACGTGACAAACAGACGGACGACCAGACAGGGGGACACACAGATGGACGGACATTTTGAAAGTTGTTCAAAATTCGATCACTAACACAATTATATGAAATATTGTTTCTCTACGAGCGATATTTGAACGGATTAAATGTAATATTCTCTTCGTTTCTGTATTTGCGAAAAGTATAATTATACGAAAAATTCAAAATCCAATTTAAGCAATTTAAAATAGTGATCATAAATGTTCTCATAATTAATAAAATTTTCATAGCAAATCAGACATACATAGGAATCGGACCATTATTTGCGTCATCATTTTAGGATTCTATAGGGCTGATGGGGAACAATAATTCCGAAACAGCAAAGTATGAAACACTTCTATTAATTACGTGATTCAGTATCCTACGCGCGAAGATAATAACAAGAATTGAAAAGTTGCCAATAAAGATTTAATGTCTAGGTTTATGCATGCATTTTCAGTGTCTGTAAGTGAAAGCTGCTTTGGTGTCGACAGATCGTATTTCATATAATCTAATAAAGCATTTTCCAGGGACTTGCTTTATTCGCTTTTCAATAGGAATATTTTATAAATGTTGACGTGTTCTTTCACGATATCCGTTGAATAAAACCAAAGCAACATGTTTGAAAAGTTTTGATTTATATATAATACAAACATATACAGTTCAACTTATCCGAGGGCTCGAGGATATCTCACTTAATATCAGTCGTGCAGAAAAAAATGTTTTCACACAATTTGCGTTGATTTTTATGAGCTACGAAATAGTCAATAAAAATGAATTTTAGATTTAGAACAGAAAGATTCGAAATATTTGCATGTAATGCTAATGATGTTCTTTTTGGGATTACATGTTCTTCTAAAAACAATATCCGTGGAAAATACAAAATAATACTATTACCGGGTGCACAGAAATATGGGAACAGCAGGATAACTTAAAAAATACGAATTCTAGCCCAAGTAGCTTTTTTAGACACAGTTCGGAAACAAATTTGGTAGTGGGAAATAGTTTTGTAAGTATTTCGATATTTATGTGAGATACAATGGTTTACATACATTTCCGAAATTTTTCTAAAATTGTTACCAATTATTTAACTTTTACATATAGCACAACAATATAACTCAACACTTTAGTAATTGTTTCTACCATTAAGTACAACTTTTCTTCAGAACAACTGTTCGGAACAATTTCGAAACATGCTGCAGCATCTGTTACTTTTGAATAAAATATCTAGGAACATTTAGTTACATAATGTTTTTAGGATTTAAGTTGGCAATAGTGACAGAAGTGACAGATGATTGTCAAGTTCATAAGTGGAGGTGACAAGTTTACTTTGTTCTTATTTTTAATAAAATAAAAATATGGAAAGCTATCTAGAAGTTGAAGTGTGTCCATCCTTACCCCTCATTTAACAGCATTCCTAACAATTAACTTATTTATAACTACAATCTTGTGATTCTCATGTCACCACTGAAAGTGTTTGAAACTCATTCTTGTGTCCAGCACAGAATAGATTATTAACAGAAACTGAGAACTTTTTTACAAATAAAATTTTTTTAAATACAACAGTTGTAGGACATTTCCCTGGCTATCTCACGGTTACAAAATTATGGTGTAAAGATGGCCTTTAGAGGTCAATTTTGTAAGTGCTGAAGATCATATTCCCGAACGTAAAACGGGTTAAAAGTAGAAGGTTCCATTTGAAGAAACCGACTTGATCTTCGAATGACCTTGAAGATTACTGCCAAGGTAAAATTCAAGGTCACCATCAGATAATCAGGGATATTTTCTACAACTTTCATATTTTTTTTTAGGATTCGTATTTTTTTAACTTGTCCTGCTGCTCCCATACTTTTATACCACCCGGTATATTCACAGTGCAGGTGATTCAGTTGCCGATATCTCAAAAACTATTAGGTTTAGACAAAGAATACTTGAAACAAGAAAGAATGAAGAAAAGTTACTAGAATGTAAATTTAAATTAAAAGTATTGAAATGATTTGAGTCCGAAAGCCATTTTTCGTAGTACTTCCGGCTCAACTGGAATTTTTTTTTTTTTTAATTTTACTCGTCAAAAAACTTAAATAACCATTACATATTTGTTCCTGCATACATCTGTTTTATGTGAAAATGGAATTGTTTATGAACAATATAACATTTTCAACCGCCATTCTCTCGAAAACTGTCGAAGGTAGATATAGGGTGTGCTACATATTTTACACCTATAATTTCTTAAGGTGGCCTTTCCCTAGAAAGAGACATCTGATAGGGAAATATTTATTATTTTTGGCCATAACTTTTTTTTCTCAGTACGTGTATTTAAAAAAACTATTAGAGTACCTAAGTAGAACCATAACAAGACTATTACTGTTAATTTTCACTCAATAATTTATTGCGTGAAGATTCGTAGCAATAGTCTTGTTATGGTTCTACTTAGGAACTTTTATAGTTTTTTTTTAATATATGTACTAAGAGAAAAAAGTTATGGGCAAAAATAATAAATATTTCCCTGTCGGACGTCTCTTTCTAGGAAATGGCCACCTCAAGCAATCCAAATGTTGAATAAGATACAGGGTGTTCGATTAAAACAAGGTTTATATTTTTTTCCGGTTAAACCAGAAATGATAATCAGAAGTCAGAGCATCATAATGTGGAACTAATTCAATCATACAACTTCCCAGAATTTAAAATCGATATCTCCTTTTACAAGAAAGTTATAGGCTGACTAGTAATATCGTAGGCATCCGGTATGTTGCAGGAATTCCCAAAGAGAAAACTAAAAGAATTAAGTGAATGTCACAACCAGTGATGAACCGTCAGGGATAGCAGGATAGGCAGTGACCACCCAATTATCTAAGAGTGCCAAGGCCAAGCACCAGTTAGTCACAAAATTTTACTGTTAATTAATTTTAATATAAAAATTGTAAAATTAGAAGTTATTTTTATTTATGATAATATTTATAATATTTTATTACATATTAATCCGCCTCCGGCAAGTTCACATACGAGTCCGCTTAATCTTAATACTGGGTCGCTTGCCGCTAATATTTTATGCGTATAAGCCTAAACTCTAACCACTAGTTATCAGGGTGGGCAGCAGACATTGAAATTGTGTTATACTACGTCTACTCGTATGTTGGCAATTCTCTTTGATCTTAAGCCTTCAATACGTATCAAAACGGGACGTATGTCTGTGTCCTGCACCTTTAGGGAGGGCATGCCACGCTTAAAGAAAACTTAATAGACTTATGAACAATGAATAGTGAATTTTGAATTATTAAATATAATATGTTTACAGATGACAATATATCAAAATCAAACTGGAAAATGAAAAAAGACTAATTAATAGATCTGTTAAAATTGTATAATAATTTATTAATTTATTAATTTCTTCATCTTATGAGAATATCAAATAGAATATTAATTGTGTACCTAATTTCTAATTTGATATTTGATAAATAATAGGAAAAAAATCGGTAAAGGTATTTACACAGAACTTCCCTCGTTATTTGTGCATGGCGGTCACTCTAAAAAATTATTAATTGCGAAATGACATTGAGAATAATATTCGGAATATAGTTATCAGTATTATTACAAAGAAAATTTGATAACTTTTGGTCAAAAAAATATACAGAGTGCTCATCCAACAGCAAAAGTTCAATACTAAATAACAGGTGCCAAATATGGAAGGCTTGCGCAAATATCTTTACAAATCTCCACCATGACTAAATTATTTCTTGGGATGACCACCCTGTACATTTTTCAATAAAAGTATAATAGGTGCATATGCCAAATATTAGTGCCAGTTGTCACATTTTCAATCCCCCACTCACGTAATGGAATGGAAGTATAGTGGTGGTTAAAAAGTTTTCATTTTTTTTGAAATTTTTCAAAAATGTTCGAAAAAAAAATTCAATTTTTTTTTTCTTCTGAAATAGATTTAGAATGTCAAGAAACGTAGAAATGTTAAATTTGAGCATAAAGGAAAGTTTCCTTCTATTCTATAGTAGTGGTAAAAAAAGTTTACAAATTTAAAAATTACATATTACTTCCCTCACATACCGAAGGGAAGTATTGTATTCGAGAAAAAATCACCCTCCGAGATTTTTTCGGATTCTGACGTTTCAGAACACGTAGATTCCGAAAATATAGGTTTTTCAATTCCGTCAGTCTGTCTGTCTGTCTGTCTGTCTGTCCGTTGGTGCATTAACTAAAAAACTACTTGACGGAGAGCAGTCAAATTTGGTAGGTAGTTAACCCTACTGTCAGCGAAGAACTGGTAGAATTTTCACTGAAAAATATACAGGGTGGACCGTCTAAACGGAATAAATAGTGAAAAAAAATTTTTTTTGCTCAAATTTAAAATTTCGACGTTTCATGACGCGCTAAACCTATTTCAGGAAAAAAAATTTTTTTGAAAATTTTTTTCAATCATTTTTACTTCCCTCGCATACCGAAGGGAAGTATTGTATTCGAGAAAAAATCACCCTCCGAGATTTTTTCGGATTCTGACGTTTCAGAACACGTAGATTCCGAAAATATAGGTTTTTCAATTCCGTCAGTCTGTCTGTCTGTCTGTCTGTCTGTCTGTCTGTTGGTGCATTAACTAAAAAACTACTTGACGGAGAGCAGTCAAATTTGGTAGGTAGTTAACCCTACTATCAGCGAAGAACTGGTAGAATTTTCACTGAAAAATATATAGGGTGGACCGTCTAAACGGAATAAATAGTGAAAAAAAATTTTTTTTGCTCAAATTTAAAATTTCCACGTTTCATGACGCGCTAAACCTATTTCACGAAAAAAAATTTTTTTGAAAATTTTTTTCAATCATTTTTGAAAAAATTTTTAACACTAAAAAAAAATTTTTTCTTTGTTCAAATTTAAAATTTCCACGTTTCATGGCATTCTAAACCTATTTAGAAGAAAAAAAAAATTTGAAAATTTTTACCAACATTTTTGAAAAAATTTTTACCACCAAAATAGATGAATTTTTTTTTCTCAAAATTTAAAATTTCCACGTTTCATAGCGTTCTAAATCTATTTAAAGAAAAATAAAAAAAAATAAAAATTTTTGAAAAAATTTTACCACAAATAATTGAGTCATTTATAAAGGTATTTGCGCAAGCCTTCCATATTTGGTACCTGTTATTTAGTATATTGAACTTTTGCTGTTGGATGAACACTCTGTATATTTTTTTGACCAAAAGTTATCAGGTTTTCTTTGTAATAATACCATTAATTATATTCCGATTATTATTCCCAATGTCATTTCGTAATTAATAATTTTTTGAGTGACTGTCATGCACAAATAACGAGGGAAGTTCTGTGTAAATAACTTTACCGATTTTTTAAAAAATTTTACCACTAAAAAAAAATTTTTTCTTTGTTCAAATTTAAAATTTCCACGTTTCATGGCATTCTAAACCTATTTAGAAGAAAAAAAAATTTTGAAAATTTTTTACCAACATTTTTGAAAAAATTTTTACCACCAAAATAGATGAATTTTTTTTTCTCAAAATTTAAAATTTCCACGTTTCATAGCGTTCTAAATCTATTTAAAGAAAAATAAAAAAAAAATAAAAATTTTTGAAAAAATTTTACCACAAATAGATGGAATTTTTTTTCAGATTTAAAATTTCCACGTTTCCATGGCATTCCAAATTTATTAAAACAAATTTAAAAATGTTTTAGAAAAACAAAAAAAAAATGAAAACATGTTTATGTAATCTATTTATCACCATTATAGAATAGACGAAATATTTTTTTTGCTCAAATTTAAAATTTCCACGTTTCGTAACATTCTAAACCTATTTCGGAAAAAAAAATTTGCAACATATTTTCACCAATTTGGAAAAAAATTTAACACAGACAGAAAACATTTTTGAAAATTTGTTCTATATTTTAATCACCACTATACTTCCACTCCATTACGTGAATGTGGGATTGAGAATGTGAGAGATGGCAATAATATTTGGCATATCCTGTTATATACTTTTATTGAATAATGGCATCCCACGAAATAATTGAGTCATGGTGGACATTTATAAAGGTATTTGCGCAAGCCTTCCATATTTGGTACCTGTTATTTAGTATATTGAACTTTTGCTGTTGGATGAACACTCTGTATATTTTTTTGACCAAAAGTTATCAGGTTTTCTTTGTAATAATACCATTAATTATATTCCGATTATTATTCCCAATGTCATTTCGTAATTAATAATTTTTTGAGTGACTGTCATGCACAAATAACGAGGGAAGTTCTGTGTAAATAACTTTACCGATTTTTTAAAAAAATTTTACCACTAAAAAAAAATGTTTTCTTTGTTCAAATTTAAAATTTCCACGTTTCATGGCATTCTAAACCTATTTAAAAGAAAAAAAAAATTGAAAATTTTTTACCAACATTTTTGAAAAAATTTTTACCACCAAAATAGATGAATTTTTTTTTCCCAAAATTTAAAATTTCCACGTTCCATAGCGTTCTAAATCTATTTAAAGAAAAATAAAAAAAAAATAAACATTTTTGAAAAAATTTTACCACAAATAGATGGAATTTTTTTTCAGATTTAAAATTTCCACGTTTCCATGGCATTCCAAATTTATTAAAACAAATTTAAAAATGTTTTAGAAAAATTAAGAAAAAATGAAAACATGTTTATGTAATATATTTATCACCATTATAGAATAGACGAAATATTTTTTTTGCTCAAATTTAAAATTTCCACGTTTCATAACATTCTAAACCTATTTCGGAAAAAAATTGCAACATATTTTCACCAATTTGGAAAAAAATTTAACACTAGAATAGACCGAAAACATTTTTGAAAATTTGTTCTAAATTTTAATCACCACTATACTTCCACTCCATTACGTGAATATGGGATTGAGAATGTGAGAGATGGCAATAATATTTGGCATATCCTATTATATACTTTTATTGAATAATGGCATCCCAAGAAATAATTGAGTCATGGTGGACATTTATAAAGGTATTTGCGCAAGCCTTCCATATTTGGCACCTGTTATTTAGTATATTGAACTTTTGCTGTTGGATGAACACTCTGTATATTTTTTTGACCAAAAGTTATCAGATTTTCTTTGTAATAATACCAATAATTATTATTCCCAATGTCATTTCGTAATTAATAATTTTTTGAGTGACTGTCATGCACAAATAACGAGGGAAGTTCTGTGTAAATAACTTTACCGATTTTTTTTTAAATTAGGTTCAGAATGCCATGAAACGTGAAAATTTTAAATTTGAGCAAAGTAAAAGATTTTTCCATCTATTTTAGTCGGTGAAAAAAATTTTCAATTTTGTTTTTCTAAAATACGTGAAACGTGAAAATTTTGAATTTGAGAAAAGAAAAAAAATGTCCGGCTATTTTAGTGGTAAATTTTTTTCAAAAATGTTGGTAAAAAAAATTTCAAAAACATTTTTTTTTTAATAGGTTTAGAATGCGATGAAACGTGGAAATTTTAAATTTGAACAACAAAAAAAAATTTTAAATCTATTTTAGTGGTAAAAAAATTTTCAAAAAAATAAAAATTTTCTTTTTCTGAAATAGGTTTAGCGTGTCTTGAAACGCGGAATTTTGAATTTAAGCCAAAAAAAATTGTTTTCACTATTTATTCCGTTTAGACGGTCCACCCTGTATATTTTCCAGTGAAAGTTTAACCGTTTCCTCGCTGACAGTAGGGTCAACTACTTACCAAATTTGACTGCTCTCCGTCAAGTAGTTTTTTTAGTTAATGCACCAACAGACAGACAGACAGGCAGACTGATGGAATTGAAAAACCTATATTTTCGTAATCTACGTGATCTGAAACCTCAGAATCCGAAAAAATCTTCGAGGGTGATTTTTTCTCGAATACAATAGTTCCCTTCGGTATGCGAGGGAAGTAAAAAAGGAAGTAAGTGTGACATTAATTATGATTATTATTATTACGAAAATAATATTATTTGTAAATCATGAAATGAAAATTCAAATAGATACCGGGATTTGTAGTTTGTGGGTGGAATATGGACACTGCCTGCTTCATCCCTTCCCTTTCTTTTACAGTCGTAATTTATCGCTAAACATTGTTTCATTTGGCTAAAAGCCACAGGCTGACACTGGTCATACCTAACATTTTGACAATATTTTGTCAAGTAGTGTACAGGTATACCTATTGGCATAATATAAATTCTTAACTTAATTGAAATCGGCTTCCCTATAGTATGTTCAAACGAAATTCGTGACTACTCTCCACTTTCATCAAAATTGTATTGTTCAATAACCACAGTAATGTCAGCAATTTCGTTTCCATTTTACTCATTTGCTTACTATAAATACACCGCAATTGATTGACACAGCACTTCTTAGACAAAACAAATAAAACTTATTTGGAACTTAGTAAATAAAAACAATAAATATATGGAAATTATTCCTACTTACGTCAAAGTCAATTTCAGAGCCTCTCGTGATGAGTTTGTATTCGACACAATCTGAAAAGAAGAAAATATATACAATTTTCAGCAGGATATTGTTTAATGATGCAGATATAGTGTTTACGAACTCCATTGGAACAGCACGGAACTAGAGGATCTTACGGGGTTTTGTCAATATATCGCTTCACATTGAATGAGAGAGCGCAGAAGTTTACAGATTTATATCCACCACTCCTCGTCTACAGTACACGTCCACTTGATCCGCCTGTCACTTAGAAATATAGGTACGATTAGATGCTTAGCGAATTTGATTTCTCAACAACAACCTTGTTCGGAGTTTGGCAACGGTGCCAAATAAGTGACATTTCAAACATCATTTTTTTTATATTATAGTTTTTAGTTTTCCATTTACGTGTGCCATGACGGTTCCGATTTATTCTAAATGATCCGTGTAATGCTACAGAAATCTAAATCCCGTTAAAGACACTAAATTACGTGATTTATGAGCAAATATAATTCACCAAAATTGTTTTTGGGGCAAACTCAATATTTTCAAATGGAACCATATCGGTACCGTGGTACTTACCATTTATTAGTACCACTAATAAGGAATTTACCCTATATCGTATAAAAATGTGCGATAAATACAAACAAAATTACAGCCAAAAGAAAATAAATACAATTTTATTCTAATTACCTTGTTACACACAAGGTGGTTTTGGAATACAAAGAATTAACACAAAACATTACAACGGTTGTTCAAAATGCTGTCCATTAACGTCAATGCACTTCTGAACTCGCATAGCTGTTTCTAGAAGAACGTTCGCCAATTGTTGGGCCGTTATGCTATTAATTGCTCGTCTTACTCGTAGTTCCAGGTCTTCACGGGTTGTAACGGCGGTTGCATAGACAATATTTTTGAAATGACCCCAAACAAAGAAATCAAGGGGCGTTAAATCAGGTGACCTTGGAGGCCACAGGACCATTCGTGGAAATTACTTTTTCTCCGAATCTCCGAAGGTAATCAATTACTATTCTTGAATAATGGGGAGGAGCGCCATCTTGTTGGAAATACATTCCTTGTCTTAAATCTAAAGATAACTCATTTAAATGTCCTCAATCTCATTTTCCAGGAATCTAAAGTATCTGGCACCAGTCAGAGGTCCTTCAAATATTATTGAACCAATGATTCTACTACCGATTATTCCAATCCAAACATTGAAACCGAATCGCCCTTGAAATATATCCGTAATAAATTTTGATGTTCTTGTGACCAGTATTTTGTATTTTGTCGGTTAAATAATCCCAAATTTGTACACCTTGACTTGTCCGAAAATAAAATCAGTCCCAAAAAATCATTGTTTGGCTACACGTTATTATAGAAAATCCAATAATATTTCATCCTACGTTCGTAATCATTTTCGTACAAATGCTGGTGCAATTGGTATTTAAAAGATTTATAGTGGTATTTGTACAAAATGCGGCTTACTGTTTGGTGACTGATGTTCAATTCAAACCCAACTTGCCTTAAAGAAACAGTCTTATCAACTTCTATTCGAGCCATAACACCAATTTCCGTTCCTTCGTCAATAATGAAGTTTTCTTCGGGATCATTGTCGGGCTCTCTTCGGAATTGGTTTTCAACACGTTTAAAATAATTTTTCACTGGATCAGGATATCGTCGACCATAAAGGTCCATAGCTGCAATTGCATTTTTTTTACTTTCCCCATAAATAATTAACATGTGTGGACATGTTAATTATTTATGGGGAAAGTAAAAAAAAATGCAATTGCAGCTATGGACCTTTATGGTCGACGATATCCTGATCAATGAAATATTTAGCTTGTCAAACATTTGTTGGTTTAACGGTGTTTTTACTGTCCTAAAAAATTGTTTAAAATTCTTGTTAATTGTGTTCAAAATGCCGCAAATATACAAGAGATGAACAAGTGGTTGTTCATCTCTTGTATATTTGCGGCATTTTGAACACAATTAACAAGAATTTTAAACAATTTTTTTAGGACAGTAAAAACACCGTTAAACCAACAAATGTTTGACAAGCTAAATATTTCATTGTTTTCAAAGCCACCTTAGTTACATCTTTACATTTAATTAGAACAAAATTGCATTTCTTTTTTAGATGTAATTTTGTTTGTATTTATCGCACATTTTAATACGACAAATGAACAAATTCCTTATTAATAGTACTAATAAATGGTACCACGGTACCGATATGGTTCCATTTGAAAACATTGAGTTTTGCCCCAAAAACAAAATTGTTGAATTTTATTTGCTCGTAAATCACGTAATTTGGTGTGTTTAACGGGATTTCGATTTTTGTAGCATTACGGGTCATTTAGAATAAATCGGAACTGTCATGGCACACTTAAATGGAAAACAAAAAATTATATAAAAAAAAAATGTTTGAAATGTCACTTCTTATTTGGCATCGTTGGATTCGGGAAATTATACAGATACCAAAAATTCAATAATACATAGGGTGTTCTATTTGAAAATCGAAAGTTAGTGTCACTTCCGGTGAAACCGGAAGTGAAAAAAATCAATTGTATGTCAAAAAGTTAATAATTTTTCGCTGGGCTTATTATGTATGAAGTATATCCTAAATTTCAATCAATTATCTTCAAAATTAAAGGAGAAAAGGGGGGTATACCATGATCTTGTTACACCCAGTATTTGTGACCTGTATACCGATTTTAATTGTAAAAAACGATATTTTTAGTAAAAATTCAATTACTTCCACATCCACGCGGTGGAAGTGGAAGTATAGTATTTTATATAAAAAATAATAGCTAAAAATAAAAAATCCGGCTTGACAGATTGAGAGAGAATTTCAAAACGAACATTTAAAAAAGAGTTTCTGATAAACTTTTGTATTGAAGACCTGTAGACTGATTTGGATGGCACAGTGTATCGCGTCACCATCCGCTGTTTTCTCAGCTATGTCCGCATATGTACACACAAGGGAAAGGAGTATTAATTATTGAAATTAATTAAACTATTTTTTTTAATCGGATGTGTTAGGTAACAACCCTGACAACACCAAACGTCCCCAGGACGTTCATTTAGGTCCTCGTTTGGTCTGAACGTCCCGGGTTTACATGGTACGTCCCAAGGACGTCCGTTTGCTATCGTCCCTAAAACGTTCTGAATAAAACGTTTTGAGGACATCCTGCTAGAGTCTAGTCAAGACAAACCTAAACACATTTGTGAAATAACCTCTAGGAGTGATGTTTTTTTTTAGCAGATGAGGATATGATTAAAAAAGGAAATTAAAAACCGTAAAAATGAAATTACAATCCTTAAAAAGTTTCACTAACAAAATTTCTTTTGATAACAAAATATTTTCATATTTCATGGTCCATTTAAATTTTGTCAATTTGATTTTTCTGATTTCAGAAATCTTTTATTCGTTTCAACTATTTTGTTCATGAGTGTCGGTTATATTACAGCCACAGCCATTTTCACCGCAATATTTAAGCAGAGCTTGTGTAATGTTACTCAGTTGCTGTCAAACTGGGAAATTCAATTTGGCAGGCATTGCATCATTTTTACAAAGCATTTATATAAATTCTTTGCATTTTTATTTCTTCCGCACACTGGCACTAGTAACTTTTAACGGCTACAAAAGAAAGTACCAAAAACAGGTAAGTCTATTTAATTGATTTATTAATATATAAGTATTTAGATCGATATTTTATTCTAGATAAATTTGGTGCGGCTTATTTGTAGGTTATAATAAATATACTACCACCCACCTTATTTGGCTCTGTTAAAATTCTATGGGAGGTCACCTGTGAACCTGAGTATGTAGTTTTTAGTTGTTTATCATGGAGCGAACTTATTCACTTAAAAGAAGATTGTTGGTTAAACATTATAAATACAATACTTCCCTTCGGTATGCGAGGGAAGTAAAAATTGAAAAGAAGTATCTACTCATGCAGTGTGTTAAACGAAGTGTTATATATGGTTCGACATCTCTGATGAACAAGTGGAGGTGATGAAACTTTTAATAGGTAAGGTTTGATACATCGAGTAATAAAAATATTCGCCAGAAAACATAAATAAACTTGTAAAGTATATTTAGAGATTTCAGTAAATTTATAAAGAAAAAACTAATAAAGGTACTTTTTGAGGAAAATTTACAAATTTGTAACTTATATGCCCTATTTGTTATATATTTCTGAAATTATGCTGTACGTACGTACAAAAACTTTTATACATCATCAATGTTCAACCTAATAAACCTGCTTCTAACCGTAAATCCTAATGCATCTTAACCCATAGCAATTTTCTTTACTTGAATTTTGTAATAATATTGCCAAAAAATATAACGTTAAACTTATAATAATGTTATTGATCTGCGGTAGCATTAGTCAACATATATGTCTGCTTCTCTCGGTCTTTGGTATTATTTGTAGAATCAATCACTCATATAAAGAGGTGTTCTTAAAATTTTTAAATGAACAAGGGAACCTTTCAAATGCAAAAGTCAGTTAAACAAAAAAATGTTCACATTTAAACTGTGATTTTTTTTTAAATAGGACACCAAGAAAATTATAACAATTTATTTTAAATATAAGCTTGCCATCAAGTGGCATATATTAGTCTTAATGTTTTTTGCCAAGATTTCATCTGAAATGTTAATTTTTCTTTTATTTGCACAGGGGCTGCTGCAGTCGCTAACGCTTCAAAGCCTTGGAAGGACACCGAAATGGCTATTACATCATGATTGAAGAGGGCAAAAGAAAGAACAGAGAGGGTGTCAAAAAAGAGAGAATATTAGAAAATAATATAAACTAAGATAATTATAAAAAGACGAAGTGTGCAAAACGTTAAGAAAAGGTGAGATATACATTTATCTTACGTTTTATTGCATACTTGGCTTATTTCTTATAATATTCAATATGACTTAATGTATATATAACCATATTATACTGTACTATAGTCTGTTTTTAAACCAGGAGGAGTAAACAAGGAAGTTCCATTCACACCACAAAAGTAACCAGAAAATACACTAAAAACTTTTAGGCGTTTCGGGCAACCAAAAATACACGACTACAGTGTTTTTGTGTGTATTTTATTACATTATATAAATGCATCGACCCCTATTTGACCTCTAGGTATTTTATACAGCATCCATACCATTTACGCAATAAAGGCATCAAGTAATTAGCCACTTTTACCTTCAGATTGATACAAAAGGGATTAAAAACTGATATATAATGTGCAAACGATAAAATAGAAATTATAACCAAATAATTCATGACACTAAATTTAAATTTTTACAATACGTCAAAATTTACAAATATTGCCTTGTGTAAAACTGGCGACGACGTATCCAATCACAGATGTATGATTTAGAGCGTTAAATTTAAAACGCTCCTCCTGGTTTAAAAACAGACTATAGGTATTATAATATATAACTTTTAAATCCCATAAAAATTGTATTTTTGACACTTGACACTTGAATTTGTAGAGTAAGAAGTTAATTTAAAAAAAATACAAATGCCATAACTTATGTTTCAATAGCACAATATAAATAAAATGTTCGCATAAGTTTGTCATTTGGTGTTGATAAATAAAAGTACTAAGTTTTAAAATCAATCTAATTGAATAATTTTTCTACATGGTAATTATATATATTGCCATTTTTTTATCTTTTTGACTTTTCTAACCACATTTATTCCCTTCAAAATAGAATCCAATCACTGGATTCTATTTCGAAAGAAATGCATGTGGTTAGAAAACCCAAAAAGGAACATAAATACCCTCTGCTGTGAATACACCTTAAAAGTGGTGGAGGGGGAGGTACCTATATGTTTTACATAGTATGTCCCAACAACGTTTTCAGGACGTCCTCTCTAGACCTACATTCGTCCCACATAAGTCCTGGGTGGGACGTCCTCGGGACACCCCGTTTTGCTGACACGGAACGTCCCTCAAACGTCCTCGGTACGTCTTACGTCGGTAGAGTACGTCCTCGGGACGTTTTCATGTCCTGTGAGTACGTTCTTGGGACGTTTTCGGGACGTCCATGTGCTATTAGGGAATGATCATAGAAAAAGTTTATTTCAATCTAGTTTTGCCCAAGTGCATTCTAACTGATTTCGAGCATATTACCCATGCAATTAACCTCAATTCGCAGCAATCAATTACTTTTTCGTGAGGAATCGTTGTTCCCACATTTTCTGAAACGCCCTGTATATCAAATCAAGTTTCAGAATCTCCCGTTACTCCACCAGCAAGTTAATTCAATATCCAACGCATATGTACCCGCATGTTGTAAATCCCAGATTCCCCTTTCACCTACACTATCGTAATAACACCCTTATATCCGAGCTTCCAGGTCCTCAAACAACCCATATTGGAGTCGACTGTTTTAGCAGATAGCAAGGTAGAGAACGAATTGTTTATTTAAGAATCTCATAATATGCAGATCTGCGCCGATTTTATCGAATCCCCTTTGAAATTCTCCCCCGAGACACTTAGTTGGATTGATTCAAGCTGAAAACGCTGATTAGTCGAGCAGTTATGGACATGAATGAGGACGGTGCAACGATGCATGGTTCGATAAGAGTTTCAGAGAAGTATTCAGGACCTTTACGGCTGTTTTCAGCTCTGAATTAGGTTTCAAGTTATATGCGCTAGGAAAATATTCAGGCTAACTTGTATTAATCATAATAATAATAACACAGGCCTGCATGAAATTTGTGATGACGTGATTTTTGTTTGTTAAGCTCAGTTTTTATATAGAAATAACTAATTAAAAACCATTGGGCTCCATCACCCACAGATTTTTTTTTTCCGAAAAAAAAGAAAAAAATATTAAAAACATCTTATAATAGGCGTAATACATTTTAAAATAAATTTAGTGCTTGAAATTCTATTCTTCTATTAACCCAAAAATCATTTTATGTGGTACTTTTCAAGAAATTTATTAAGTAGGCTTTCATTACCTGTGGTAAATCCTTTTATTAAATCTATTAATTGCTATATTTATATTAATTTGAACAAAATTTCCGGGAATTTTGACCTGTACTGGGAAAAAGAAGGGTTTTAAGTTTATGACTGCAAACAAAATTTATATTATAATGTCATTGGGTTCATTCTTGCTCTAAGTTTTGATCACTAAACAAGTAAAATTTATTTTTTGTTTAGTTTTGTGCGTGGTATTTAATATACATTGCTTAAAAATATGTCTAGCAGGTGTTGCAAACCAACCTCAACTATTTTCACAAGCCGAACTGAATGATTTGGTAAGAGATTTGGGACTTTCAAAAAACATGTCTGAAGTACTGGGGTCTAGGTTGAAACAAAAAAATTTGCTTGCCCCAGAAACTACCTTCTCTTGGTATAGAAATCGTGAGGCTGAATTTGTAAAACATTTTGCACAAAACGGACCACTTGTGTACTGCCAAGCAATTTCTGATCTAATTACTTGCCTCGGAGCTCCTGAATACACACCTTCTGACTGGAGACTTTTCATCGACTCTTTAAAAAGGAGCCTTAAAGCTGTTCTTTTACATAATGGCAATGTTTTTGCTTCTGTTCCTGTCGGCAATTCAGTTCATTTAAAGGAAAACTATGAAAATTTAGAGGAATTACTTTTAAGAATACAATATAAAGATCACAACTGGGAATTGTGTGGAGATCTAAAAATTTTAGGCCTTCTCTTGGGTCAGTAGTCTATATTTACTAAATTTCCATGTTTCCTGTGCGAATGGGATAGCAGGAACCGAGAACACCATTGGATAAAAAGAGACTGGCCACAAACAAAGATTTTAACACCTGGAACCAAAAATGTAATTCGCGAAAGTCTTATTGACCCTAAAAAAGTTTTACTTCCACCACTTCACATAAAACTTGGACTTATGAAACAATTTGTTAAGGCATTAAACAAAGAAGGAAATTGTTTTAAATATTTGTGTAACACATTTACGGCTCTGTCAGAGGCAAAATTAAAGGAGGGAATCTTTGTAGGGCCGCAGATTAGGAGCTTGATGATAGATAGAGAATTTGAAAATGTAGTGGAAGATAAGGAAAAACATGCATGGAATGCTTTTAAAGAAGTTGTACATAGATTTCTAGGGAATTATAAAGACACAAACTATGTTGAGATCGTTGAAAATATGCTGGAAAAATTCAGGATTCTTGATTGCAATATGAGCATAAAAATACACTTTTTACATTCCCATTTGGACTATTTCCCGAAAAATCTTGGGGACGTGAGTGAAGAGCAAGGTGAAAGATTTCATCAAGATATTAAATAGATGAAAAAAAGATACCAGGGGCGCTGGGACACAAAACTGATGGCCGATTACTGTTGGACATTGAGGAGAGATCTTCCTTTAGCTGAATATGACAGAAAAACAACAAAAAGAAGCTTTTCTGAAAAAAGAAAACTGTTTTTTAAGAAGCTTAAAGAATAAACAACTATTCCAAATAGTTTCAATGTCTATATCTTGTATGTTTTTGTATTTTTCTCTTTAATATGTTATAAAACTAGCTTATAAATGAAATAAATCGTGTTTTTCTAAATTTCTTGATTTTGCTGGTGTGAAAAATAACCTTACGTGATACAAAAAAACTGAAAGCAAATTTGAAATCAGTGCTACCCAATTACCAAAAAACGGTTAAAATTTTTAAATCAACTTTGAAAATTTTATCAAATGCAGGCCTGTGATAATTTATTTGTCACGTATGCTGCTACATAAGAACAGATATGAAAGTCAAAAGAAAAAGGAAAATTACATATAGATACACAATGAATAGTAAAACACAAACAATAGATACACAGCATCAGAAACGACAGACATTTATAAAAACTCGTTAAGGCTATAAACAGTTTTGAATTAGATATTATTTCAGTAATGATTTAAAAGAATTAAAATTCCTAGCATTTATTACATGGGTAGGTAATTTGTTATAAATTTTAATGCCTGAGAAATAAGGTGATTTTTCATAAATGAGATGAGATAAACATATACATAAACACCACACATAGTAGACAACTCCCAAAATCCAAATCCTCTCATAGGCTGTCCAGAAGGGTGTTACACATTTGAAAAAATCGGTAAAGGTATTTACACAGAACTTCCCTCGTTATTTGTGCATGGCGGTCACTCTAAAAAATTATTAATTAAGAGATGACATTGAGAATAATAATCGGAATATAGTTATCCCTATTATTGCAAAGAAAACCTGATAACTTTTGGTAAAAAAAATATACAGAGTGCTCATTCAACAGCAAAAATGGTGCCAAATATGGAATGCTTGTGCAAATACCTTTACAAATGTCCACCATGGTTGAATTATTTCTTGGAATGACCACCCTGTATATTTTTCGATAAAAGTATAATAGGTGCATATGCCAAATATTATTACCATCTGTCACATTTTCAATTCCACATTCACGTAGTGGAGTGGAAGTATAGTAGTGGTTAAAGAATGTTTTTTTTTAATTTTTCAAAAATGTTGGTAAAAAATTCTCAATTTTTTTTTCTTCTGAAATGGGTTTACAATGTCATGAAATGTGGAAATTTTAAATTTGAACAAAAAAAAAATTTCCATCTATTCTAGTGGTAGAGGTGTTTCAGAATCTCATGAGCCACGAAATGCGCAAAAGGCAAAGTTTAATCTGAGTAATAAGTATGTTTTTGAAGACTCTGGAGGCTGCCTTGCTGTATACATAAACAAGAGCTCGGGATAAATTGTAAATAATAAATATAATATTTTTAAGAAGTGTAACTGAGTCAACAGGACGGATTATGTCTCTGCGCATATGAAGGTCACAGCTCATGAGGTTTTAAAACACCTCTAAAACATTTTTCCAAAATGGTTAAAAAACGTTCAAAAATGTTTTTTCTGAAATAAGTTTAGAATGTCATGAAACGTGGAAATTTTAAATTTGAGCAAAAAAATATTTTTCATCTATTCTGTAGTGATAAAAAAAGAAAAACATTTTTCAAAAATATTTTCAAAAATTTTTTTTTTAATAGGATAGAATGCCACGAAACGTGGAAATTTTAAATTTGAACAATGAAAAAAAATGTCCTTCTATTTTAGTGGTAAATTTTTTTTCAAAAATGTTGGTAAAAAAAATTTCAAAATTTGTGGAGATTTTGAATTTGAACAAAGAAAACATTTTTTTCCATCCATTGTAGTGGTAAAAATTTGTTCAAAAATTTCGGCATTTTTTTTACTTCCCTCGCGTACCGAAGGGTAGGTAGTCTTTGAAATTGATTTAAAATGGCAAGAGACGTGAAAATTTTAAATTTGAGCAAAAACATTTTTTCCATCTAATCTAGTGGTAAAAAACTTTTCCAAAATGATAAAACGTTCAATTTTTGTTGCGAAATAAGTTTAGAATGTCATTTATTAGTGATAAAAAAGATTAAAAATTAAAAAAAAAAAATCTAATTTTTTTTTTAAATAGGTTTAAAATGCTATGAAACGTAGAAATTTTAAATTTGAACCAAGAAAAAAAAATTCTGTCTATTTTAGCGGTAAAAAATTTTTCAAAAATGTTGGTATTTTTTTTTTTTCTGAAGTAGGTTTAGAATGTCATGAAACCTGGAAATTGTAAATTTGAGCAAACAAAAATTTTTTTTCTGTATATTTTAGTAGTAAAATTTTTTTCCAAAATGATGAAAATGTTCCAATTTTTTTTTATCCGAAATAGGTTTAGAATGTCATTTATTAGTGACAAAAAAGTTTAAAAAAATTTTTAATTTTTTTTTGAAGTAGGTTTAAAATGCCATGAAACGTAGAAATTTTAAATTTGAACCAAGAGGAAAAAAAATTCTGTCTATTTTAGTGGTAAAAATTTTTTCAAAAATGTTGGTAACATTTTTTTTTTCTGAAATAGGTTTAGAATGTCATGAAACGTGGAAAATTTAAATTTGAGCAAACAAAAAATGTTTTCCATCTATTTTAGTGGTAAAAAATTTTTCAAAAATGTTGGTAAAAAAAAATATGTTTTTTTCTGAAATAGGTTGAGCGTGTCCTGAAACGTGGAAAATTTAAATTTGGGCAAAAAAAATTTTCATTATTTAGACCCTTTAGACGGTCCACCCCGTATATTTGCCAGTGAAAGTTTAACCATTTCTTCGCTGACTGTAGGGTCAACTACCTACCAAATTTGACTGCTCTCCGTCAAGTAGTTTTTTAGTTAATGCACCAACAGACAGACATACAGACAGACAGAGTGGTATGCGAGGGAAGTAAAAAAATCGGTAAAGTTATTTACACAGAACTTCCCTCGTTATTTGTGCATGACAGTCACTCAAAAAATTATTAATTACGAAATGACATTGGGAATAATAATCGGAATATAATTATTGGTATTATTACGAAGAAAACCTGATAACTTTTGGTCAAAAAAATATACAGAGTGTTCATCCAACAGCAAAAGTTCAATATACTAAATAACAGGTGCCAAATATGGAAGGCTTGCGCAAATACCTTTATAAATGTCCACCATGACTCAATTATTTCTTGGGATGCCATTATTCAATAAAAGTATATAATAGGATATGCCAAATATTATTGCCATCTCTCACATTCTCAATCCCACATTCACGTAATGGAGTGGAAGTATAGTGGTAATTAAAATATAGAACAAATTTTCAAAAATGTTTTCTGTCTATTCTAGTGTTAAATTTTTTTCCAAATTGGTGAAAATATGTTGCAAATTTTTTTTTTCCGAAATAGGTTTAGAATGTTATGAAACGTGGAAATTTTAAATTTGAGCAAAAAAAATATTTCGTCTATTCTATAATGGTGATAAATAGATTACATAAACATGTTTTCATTTTTTTAAAATTTTTCTAAAACATTTTTATATTTGTTTTAATAAATTTGGAATGCCATGGAAACGTGGAAATTTTAAATCTGAATAAAAAATTCCATCTATTTGTGGTATAATTTTTTCAAAAATTTTTAAATTTTTTAAAATGTTTCTTTAAATAGATTTAGAACGCTATGAAACGTGGAAATTTTAAATTTTGGGAAAAAAAAAATTCATCTATTTTGGTGGTAAAAATTTTTTCAAAAATGTTGGTAAAAAATTTTCAAAATTTTTTTTTCTTTTAAATAGGTTTAGAATGCCATGAAACGCGGAAATTTTAAATTTGAGCAAAGAAAAAAATTTTTTTTAGTGGTAACAATTTTTTCAAAAATGATTGAAAAAAATTTTCAAAAATTTTTTTTTTCCTGAAATAGGTTTAGCGCGTCATGAAACGTGGAAATTTTAAATTTGAGCAAAAAAAAATTTTTTTTCACTATTTATTCCGTTTAGACGGGCCACCCTGTATATTTTTCAGTGAAAATTCTACCAGTTCTTCGCTGACAGTAGGGTTAACTACCTACCAAATTTGACTGCTCTCCGTCAAGTAGTTTTTTAGTTAATGCACCAACAGACAGACAGACAGACAGACAGACAGACAGACAGACTGACGGAATTGAAAAACCTATATTTTCGGAATCTACGTGTTCTGAAACGTCAGAATCCGAAAAAATCTCGGAGGGTGATTTTTTCTCGAATACAATACTTCCCTTCGGTATGCGAGGGAAGTAAAAAGTCGGACAACATCCATTACCCACCAACATTTTAAGTGCCGGTGCTGGGGATCGAACCCAATACACGTTAGGCAGTCTGACCAAGCGCGCTCGCCACTAAGATTTCTTTCTTCTTTACAAATTTATTTAACATTTTAAAAATACATAATTGCCTCCTCGACTCGAGATCCGGAGCCAACCGCACAACCACGTCGCGCAGCGCCATGGTGATAGTACGGTTGGGCGGATCGCGGTCGCTTCGGTTTAATAAAATTAGTTAAAATTAGACATAGCTCCTGCCACCTGTGGCGGCTTAAAAACATCATTAAAATTGTATATATTTAAGATTAAATTTAAAAACACTAAAACTTAAACACTTATAGATGTGGAAAAATACTGATTTAATTTTGGTTGCTGAGACGGGAAAAAACTCAATATGGTAGTTGTGCCCCAACAGTCTGCTCGCCGTTGAGAAGTTGTGGTTAATAGAAAGAAAAATTGAGTTTTAAAGTAGCTTGATTTTTATATAGTTTCTCGGTCAAAAGGGAATTTTACAACAAAAGTGACAGGAAACATATTCTTTATAGGATTTTGCACACAGCGGTCAGGTTATCGAAAGAATGCAAAGATTTCATTAATATTTTTTACATATAGTTTTTCTTTTAGTTCTCATAGATAGTTCTTTTCCCGTTGTTTGCAAAATCCTATAAAGAATATGTTTCATTACTATGAGCAAACAAATAATAAATAATTCTTCGAACATAAATGTATTTTACCGCGGCATAAAGGCATACCTAGAGTATATTTTAGAATGAAAATTTCCGTGGCTTTTAGTGGCAAACTCTCTTTAGGTCTAATAGAATTTACAAAATACCAAAGAAATTACGTTTATAAAAAACAATAAAATCAGCCGCCTCAAACTAAAAGTTGTGGAAATATTTTACACGTGAATAAAGTACTTGTCTTAAAGTTTATGTTGTAAACATTACAAACCAACCAAAAGCACAAATATTTCAAGCACAGTCACACGTTGAAATCTGCCATCATAGTAAAATCATAGTTTAATAATTATTCATGTTTGAAGGGTCACGGCTGGTAGATTTCTTGAACAAATGGATCGATATTCCGGAAAATATTACCTGAGGTGTACCCTAATGTACCCCTGGAACGTGAAAGCTGTATAATACACTTATAAAATTTGAATTTTGTCAACTTTTTATTTATTTCGGACCACAGTGCAATGACCAGCATAGGACATTGTTAATAAAATTTGCTCAGAAATAAAAGGAGAAATAAAAAATATAAAAATACGCCCTGTGCGTTTCATTTGAAAAAGTATAGTTGCATAACCTCCCACCTTTTTGAGGTGCCTTGTACATTTGATAATATAATGATTAAAAGCACATTTTTAAACAGAATAACTTTTCTGTTTAACATGTCTTTCTATATCTTACCATTTTCCAGGTAATGCTTGTCTAAATAGAACTGGGATATCCTGAATACAATTTTTTAGTCGAAATGAAAAGCGTTTGGAAAACAATAATTGAAATATCTCGTGTTAAGCCCGTACGTGACAAAGGAATAATTTTGAATGTACATTGATGGATTATTTACTATCTACGCCGCCATACCGCCAATACAATTGAGGGTATATTTCTGAAAGGATTAATCTTTACGTTTTTATGACTAACCATTCAGTTTTTGTCTAAATGAAGATATATCGCATAATTTAGACAATGAAAAGCAAGTAATGGAAAACATTTTATTTAGACTGTTCAGGAATGGATTATTATCTTTGTTTGACTCCGTTAAATGATTTTACATAATAAATTTAATAGTTATCTGAATAAAACATGTATGTACCTATATAAAGTTATTTATTGCAAATAATAATGACATTAAATATAGTTTTACAAATGGAATTTGTGTAGGTATAGATCTTTCTAAGGACGATAGAATAGAATAGAATCTTTATTTAATCACGGTATAGAGTAAATACCATACATAAACAACGATTATACAGATTCAATCACAAAGTAGGAAATAGCATAGACAAAGTACATAATAACAACGCTAAAAAATGTGAAATAGAAAATTGCAATAATTAAAAACAATGGAAAAGGTGAAGTAATGTTCATAATATGAAGCATGAGTCAGACCATCACAAACTAGAGTAAAATTATACTTTTCGCCGATTTCTCGTTTTTTTCATATAATTGTGGCACCTTCCATTATTTTTAATGCCCTCGCATACCAGTCTGTCTGTCTGTCTGTCTGCCTGTTGGTGCATCAACTAAAAAAACTACTTGACGGAGAGCAGTCAAATTTGGTAGGTAGTTGACCCTACAGTCAGCGAAGAAGTGGTTAAACTTTCACTGACAAATATACAGGGTGGACCGTCTAAAGGGACTAAATAAAAAATTTTTACCACTAAAATAGATGGAAAAAAAATTTTGTTTGCTCAAATTTAAAATTTCCACGTTTCATGGCATTCTAAACCTATTTCAGAAAAAAAAAATTTAATTTTTTCACCAACATTTTTGAAACATTTTTTACCACTAAAATAGACAGAATTTTTTTTCTTGGTTCAAATTTAAAATTTCTACGTTTCATGGCATTTTAAACCTACTTCAAAAAAAAAAAAAAAATTAAAAATTTTGTTGAAAAATGTTTGAATATTTTTTATCACTAATAGGTAAATGACATTCTAAACCTATTTCGCAAAAAAAAATCATTTTGAACAAAATTTTTACCACTAGAATAGATGGAAAAAATGTTTTTGCTCAAATTTAAAATTTTCACGTTTCATGCCATTTTAAATCTATTTCAGAAAAAAAAAAAATTTAAACATTTTTTAACCATTTTGGAAAAAAAATTTACTACTAAAATAGATGGAAACTTTTTTTTTGCTCAAATTTAAAATTTCCACGTTTCATGACATTCCAAATCTATTTAATTAAAACATTTGAAATAAAAAAAAAAAAATTGTAATGTTCTTTTACCACTACTATAGAATAGCAGAAAACATTCCTTTTCGCTCAAATTTAAAATTTCCATGTTTCATGACATTCTAAACCCATTTCAGAAGAAAAAAAAATGAAAACTTTTTTACCAACATTTTTGAAATATTTAAAAAAAAAGACATTCTTTAACCACTACTATATTTCCACTCCACTACGTGAATGTGGAATTGAAAATGTGACAGATGGTAATAATATTTGGCATATGCACCTATTATACTTTTATTGAAAAACATACAGGGTGGTCATCCCAAGAAATAATTCAACCATGGTGGACATTTGTAAAGGTATTTGCGCAAGCTTTCCATATTTGGCACCTGTTATTTAGTATTGCATTTTTGCTGTTGGATGAGCACTGTATATTTTTTTTACCAAAAGTTATCAGGTTTTCTTTGTAATAATATATTCCGATTATAATTCTCAATGTCATTTTGTAATTAATAATTTTTTAAAGTGACCACCATGCACAAATAACGAGGGAAGTTCTGTGTAAACACCTTTACCGATTTTTTTTAATAACTTTTAGTTTTAGACATTTTTAATTATATAATTTTAGTTTAATTGGTGAAACTTTCTATTAATAAGTTACTTGTAGAAAAAGCGGGCATCTAAATATTGTCCTCATTAAGGTTACAATTATATAAGGAAGTCAATTACTAGCTTTCTGTATAGAACTAATGCTGCTGCTCTTTAATTTACTAACGTAACAATTGAAATCCAGAATAGAGATGCCATCGGTATAAGCATGTCATGGGAGATATAAAATGAAAGAAATAGTTTAGACATAAAATAAATAATAGGGGCCCCAGTACAGAGTCTTGAGGAACTCCGTACCATATCGTAATCAATAGCAGTGTATTGTTGTCTATTATTAAGATAGGAATTGAAGAGAATCAAAGATAAACTTCTTATGCCAAAAAGCTTAATTTTTCCACAAGCAACTCATGTGAGACATAATCGAAGACATTAGAGAGACCATGCAAACTAACAGCGGCAAGCGTACCATCCTCAATAGACACTCACTATTTTGAAAACCGTGTTCGAGGCAGTATTTATTTCTAAGGTCTAATTAACCCCAGTTTTAGATATTGTTTTCTCAAGATAATTAGCAAACCTTTTCTGAGAACAATTTCAACCATTTTAGAAAAAAATTATTGAAATTAACCAAAAGTTATCGCTGTCTAAAAACCGACCTTCATTAATGCATAGAGTGATAAGCATTTTAATTGAAGGTAAAAATAAAAACTTATTTAAGAATTCGACCATTTATACTAAACATCAGTGCAAGATCCTCTGACATGCCCCTGTTGATAGCTGTGTGGATATAATAAAATGCAGGCATTTTACAAGCGAAAAGTAGTAGTAATAAGGGACTCAAGTAATAAACAAGTTTACTGCCATGTGTAAGGTCCACACCGACGATGGCCAGTCACAATGAACGAATGGAGACGTAAAAATAGTAAGAGAATTCGTGATGGGAACCATGGGACTGATTCTCACATAACAAAACGTAGTAGAAACCTATTTTCAGCAAGACGAATTAACATACGCTCGTAAGTTCATTGGACTGTTTATAGTAGATTTTATATTCATACATAGGCAAAAAAATATTAGATCAATAGCTCAAGAGGGAGAATAAATAAGTATAGTTTATTCTTATGCCTATTGGAACCATCGAGAGACGATAAAACTTACAAGTCTAACAATTATAAGTAAAACATTAAATTGTTATCAAAGAACTGCTAAGAGTATATTGTTCACACCTAGTTATTGCATAAGTTTTGGGAAAATTTATACCATGCCAGATATTATTAACTGCCGAAAACTAGAGCGTTTCCTTCTTCGACCGAACATTAAAATACACAGTAAAAAGTGAGTTACGAGTGATATAAGATAATACATTTCGTTACCGTGACACAAAATTACCATCCTATCTGACTCAATAAGTTTTCATTGCTTGCTTTAGATTAAAAAACTTCCCAATGTGTTTAGCTTGGAAAATTGTATTAAAAAACTTCACGTGATACGTCATAAAAATGAAACCATTTACGAGCTAAAGAAAAATGTGCTTTTACTCATTCAAAACGACAAAGTTGGACAGAACTAAAGTTGGTAATGGGAGGAATTGAGTGAAACTTTCCTTTCTAGCTATCTATATCAGTTCGATGGTTTTCCTGCTTTTATAAACGTACTAACGGCATCGAACCCAAATATACTTTTTTTCCGTCGACTCGCCTTCGAGCGACTACTATGGCGTTGTCCGCCTGAGCCGAGACAAAAAGCAATTTGGATTCGTCGGAATCGACTTTGAATTTTTTGACTAATTTTTTGTACGTTCCAGTGGTTTGAATAAGGATTATGCTCTCCCACTTTGAGGATAATTAAATGGGGGTGTTGGTGTTTATTGGAAAAACCGTCTCATTGATTTTTTCTTAAATTTTGACGTTTAAAGTAGCTACTCGCTACATTCTGACTGAGGAATTCGACCTGTAAACCACCAACTTCGTGGTACTTTCGAAAAACCAAATTCGTGGTACTTCATTCGGGTACTTCATTCGAGGAGCGGTTTTCTGCTTTGTGCAAGTCTCGTTATAGTACAAGCAAATTAACAATTTAGGGTAACAAAAATTAATAAAAGCATCATCTCTGGGATTTAAGTAGGTAATAACCTGGATAATGAAATGATGCATTCTTTGCACTTGCAAGTTCCGGGAAAATTCAAAAAAATTTGGAAAAACTTTGATTTTCGGTTTTTTTGCTCTAGCGGCCAAATAATGAAAATAGAAGTTCCCAACAAAAGTTGTAGATCGTCTTTTTCTCTACAAAAAAGGTCTTTACAAATTTTTGTCTTACTTTAGTCGTTTAGAAGAGAAATCGAGTTTTCCACTTACAGTTCTAAGCCGCTTCGAAATGCGCGAAAAATGAGAATTCTCCAGGAGTTTCGTACGACCGGGCTCATCGATCGATAATTCTTACTATTCAGAGCCCCTAAAAAAATGAAAATAACATGAAATGTAGAGAAAAGTCTCAGCTTTAATGTGGAACTAATCACAAAATTCATAAAAAAATTTATCAAAGAGAGAAAGTGTCAGAAGATGGCTTAGTGGACTTTGTATAGTTGATCCACAGATTAATTCATATCTTTTCCGGGAGTCGTTAGAATATTTCATTTTGCTTGTATATTCTTATATAATGATATATTAATCCAATTAACATTTTATTGCAATTACTTTTGTTGGAAAAATATGCCTTGGGATCAAAGTGGAGGGTACATTTCTCATCGATAAATCACCTCCAAATTTTGGAGTTCAATTCGCTATATCTTAAGTAATAATAAAACATATTCTTTCGAATGAGTTTAGAGTTTTTTAAATGCGCGCAGTACCTTTTGAATTTGTCTACATTATTCATACACGTTCAGAATATGCACAATTATACAGTAAAATATATACAACTCATTTGTTTCTTAATATTCTTCAATGGAATTTTCACGAAATATAGATTAAAGTGCGTGGAATCGAATCGACGCAGTGAAAAAGCACCCATTGTTACGGGAGAAATAGGCAGGATGCGTAAAACTCAAAGATCTGAATAAATCAACTGTATAAAGTTTACTAAGCCATTTTCTAACACTTTTTTCTCTATGATAAAAATTTGTATGAATTTTGTGATTAGTTCCACATTAAAGCTGAGACTTTTCTCTACATTTCATGTTATTTTCATTTTTTTAGGGGCTCTGAATAGTAAGAATTATCGATCGATGAGCCCGGTCGTACGAAATTCCTGGAGAATTCTCATTTTTCGAGCATTTCGAAGCGGCTTAGAACTATAAGTGGAAAACTCGATTTATCTCCTAAACGACTTAAGTAAGACAAAAATTTATAAAGATCTATTTTGTAGAAAAAGAGACGAGCTACAAATTTTGTTGAAAACTTTTTTCTGCATTTTCATTATTTTAGCCGTTAGAGCAAAAAAACCGAAAATCAAAAAGTTTTTCCAAATTTTTTTGAATTTTCCCGGAACTTGGAAATGCAAAGAATGCATCATTCCATTCTACAGATTATTAACTACTTATATCCCAGAGATGACTCTTTTATTAATTTTTGCGAGGTTTTTACAACATTTTGCCTTCATTTCCTATATTATTATTGTATTTTCATAAAAATAAATTTTTGATATTTTCAAAAAATTAAATTCGTTGTATTTTCGAAACATTTGTTGGATGGAGCAGTTTTCCGTGATTTTATTCGTGGTACTTTAGAAAAACCAAAGTAGTGGTACTTTCGAAAAGTTCGTCGGGCGGAGCGATTTTCCGCTCCGTGCAACTTGAAATTTTTTGAGTACTTTTGAATTATCGAACGACGGAGCCCACAGGCGATTGCCCGTCGTCCTCGAGATGAAAAATTTTTCCAAATTAAATATTTTGGTAATTTTCAGTGAAATAATTTCTTACGCAGATTCCGATTCAGTATGATGCCAAAGGTGGTTATAAACCTTTTTAATACTTTAAATATGATTTTCTCGTGGGATTTTTGTCTAAATTTACTTTTATAGTAAATTGGATATTTACTCAAATGGATCGTTTTACTTGGTTCAATAACAGTAACATATCACACCTCAACGTAAGGTTAAGCAAAAAAGAGTGCAGGGTAACTATTCTGTATCGGTGTGATGTGATGCGAGCACGTTTTCGTGAGAAAGTGGGCGTAGTTCTCTTGAAAACCAAAATAGCGTATTCTGTAACTGTGGGAGCGGTCACATCACGCCAAAAATCGGGAACTTGCTTCTCTTGGTAAATTGTGGGGGACGGGACCGTTCACGCGTGAGAGGATGAAAGTATAACCTCACTTTTTGGCAAAATGTCATTTTATTTAGATGTCGGTAGCATGATATTTGTTTATTTGTAGTTATTTTTGTGTTAGATCATACAATGAGTTCTGTATTACTTACAATGTAGGGATTAAAGGGCGATGAATATTGCCGATATACTAAATTATCAATGTGGCACTATGAGACCATCAGATTGCTGGAAAAATCCTCAAAAAGAACAACTTTATTGCATGAACAATCCCTTCGGTTTAGTAGATAGGACTTTTATAATTAAGTAAATAAGGAACATGATTGGGAATATCATACAATATATTACACGAGTCAGATTATGTACAATCCAATAGAGCACTAGCAGTGACGTCACAGTTATGCCAGCTGTCACGTGATTGGTGGACAAACTTCGAAATTTGACATAAGAGTAGGTGTCAGTTTTCGCTTGATAACAATTAAAGTGGAGGATTTCTGAATATCGGCTATGTGTAGTGATGTTTGTTGATGTTTTTTAAAAGCCTAGTGTGAGAAAGAATTTTATATATACTTTATTAGTGTTGTTTTTCCAAGTGTAAAATTTGATGTCAAATACATTGACATCTTTGTGAACCCATAATATAGTGAAAATAAAGACTATATTGGATTTTTGAACTTTTTTGTATATATATAATATCACGACATATTTCAATAAATGTTTAATTAACACAGGCTCAGTTACAGCTAAGCATAGGTTAAAAGTTGTCACAACATTCGTTGATTCATGCCAATATATCAATCATATATTAATGATTTTATAAACCTTTTGTGAAATTAACGTTTTTAGACAATTCAAACCATTTCCCATCAACTTTTTATTGATTGTATCTTACTTTCATTTGGCTCAACAGTTTCTAATAAGTTTAATAGTTTAACACATTAATAACAATAATCAGAGGTTCATATTGTGAAATGCAGGAGTAATAGTAAATCTAATATAAAGATAGGACTGTGAGACCGTTTCAGTTTCCATTTAATTAAAATCAAACAAATATGCAACGTAATATGCTCGAAATACTTTATAGGTATAAGTATACTTACCTAGTTTGGTATTTGTTTTGATTCCTACAATTATAATCACAGATGTTTAAAATATTGATAATGCTTACAAATAAAAGATCAGTGAAGGTAGGTGAGCTATAAAACGCGACAGAACTTAGAAAATAACACACTTTTAACACGAGACTGATTCTAGCAGCGAAACTAGCAGCGAAAAAAATTATTTTTTTGTTTTCATTTTTGAATACATATATTCGTAGGTAATGATAATATCAACATTTTTACCTACAAATTATGACGCAAGTGCTGATAAGAAGGCCATTAGCCTCAAATTTTCAAAATAATTTTGACTGCCAACGCGCATTTTTCAGGTAAAACTCGTGTTACAAGAAACAAACTAACCTGGCCTTTTTCGGACCGATTTTATTCGAAAGATGGCCTCTTTACCTTTAATAGAAAAAAAAATTAAATCCGTAGTACATCTAACATAGAAGTTAGTCCAGGAACGAGTGGACAGCGTTTTCGCTGCTAGAGCGTAATTTCCCAAGTAATATGATAATAAAAAAAATTTGAACAGCCTGGCCCATTTCAGACCACCTTTAATCGTAGGATTAGTTCTTTAGCTTTAATTTAAAAAAAAATTAAGTCCCCAGTGCGTCTAACATAGAAGTTAGCCGCGAAACTGAATACAGCGTTTTCGCTGCTGAAGCCGAATTTTTCAAATAATATTTTAATTAAAAAAAAGTGAATAGCCTGGCCCATTTCAGACCACTTTTAATCGAAGGGTTGATTCTTTAGCTTTAATTTAAAAAAAAAAAATTAAGTCCCAAGCACATCTAACATAGAAGTTAATCGCAAAATAGACGTTCACGCCGTTCTCGCTGCTAGCATATTTTTTAAGATATACTATAATAAAATGAGAACTATTAACCTGGCCCTTTTCGGACTTATTTTTATCGAAACTTGGGCCCTTTACCTTTAATTAAAAAGAAAGATTAAGTCCCTAGTTCATCTAACATAGAAGTTAGCCGCGAAACAGATTACAGTGATTTCGCTGCTAAAGCCGAATTTCTCAAGTAATATTTTAATTAAAAAAAGTGAGTAGCCTGGCCCATTTCAGACTACGTTTAATCGAAGGGTGGGTTCTTTAGCTTTAATTTAAAAAAAAATTAAGTCTCCAGTGCATCTAACATAGAAGTTAGCCTCGAAACAGAATACAGCGTCTTCGCTGCTGAAGCGGAATTTCTCAAGTAATATTTTAATTAAAAAAAAAGTGAATAGCCTGGCCCATTTCAGACCACGTTTAATCGAAGGGTGGGTTCTTTAGCTTCAATTTAAAAAAAAATTAAGTCTCCAGTGCATCTAACATAGAAGTTAGCCTCGAAACAGAATACAGCGTCTTCGCTGCTGAAGCGGAATTTCTCAAGTAATATTTTAATTAAAAAAAAGTGAATAGCCTGGCCCATTTCAGACCACGTTTAATCGAAGGGTGGGTTCTTTAGCTTTAATTAAAAAAAAATTAAGTCTCCAGTGCATCTAACATAGAAGTTAGCCGCGAAACAGAATACAGCGTTTTCGCTGCTGAAGCGGAATTTCTCAAGTAATATTTTAATTAAAAAAAAGTGAATAGCCTGGCCCATTTCAGACCACATTTAATCGAAGGGTGGGTTCTTTAGCTTTAATTTAAAAAAAAATAATAAGTCTCCAGTGCATCTAACATAGAAGTTAGCCGCGAAACAATATACAGCGTTTTCGCTGCTGAAGCGGAATTTCTCAAGTAATATTTTAATAAAAAAAAAGTGAATAACCCGGCCCATTTCAGACCACTTTTAATCGAAGGATGGGTTCTTTAGCTTTAATTTTAAAAAAAATTAAGTCCCAAGCACATCTAACATAGAAGTTAATCGCAAAATAGACGTTCACGCCGTTCTCGCTGCTAGCATATTTTTTAAGATATAGGTACTAAAATAAATTGAGAACTATTAACCTGGCCCTTTTCGGACTTAATTTTATCGAAACTTGGGCCCTTTACCTTTATTTAAAAAGAAAGATTAAGTCCCTAGTACATCTAACATAGAAGTTAGCCGCGAAAGAGCCGCGAAGTTAGCCGCGAAACAATACAGCCAGGCTATTCACTTTTTTTTTTATTAAAATATTACTTGAGAAATTCCGCTTTAGCAGCGAAATCACTGTAATCTGTTTCGCGGCTAACTTCTATGTTAGATGCACTGGAGACTTAATTTTTTTTTTTAAATTAAAGCTAAAGAACCCACCCTTCGATTAAACGTGGTCTGAAATGGGCCAGGCTACTCACTTTTTTTTAAATTAAAATATTACTTGAGAAATTCCGCTTTAGCAGCGAAATCACTGTAATCTCTTTCGCGGCTAAATTCTATGTTAGATGCACTGGAGACTTAATTGTTTTTTTGAATTAAAGCTAAAGAACCCATCCTTCGATTAAAAGTGGTCTGAAATGGGCCAGGCTATTCACTTTTTTTTTAATTAAAATATTACTTGAGAAATTCCGCTTCAGCAGCGAAAACGCTGTATTTTGTTTCGCGGCTAACTACTATGTTAGATGCACTGGAGACTTAATTTTTTTTTTAAATTAAAGCTAAAGAACCCACCCTTCGATTAAACGTGGTCTGAAATGGGCCAGGCTATTCACTTTTTTTAAATTAAAATATTACTTGAGAAATTCCGCTTTAGCAGCGAAAACGCTGTATTCTGTTTCGCGGCTAACTTCTATGTTAGATGTACTAGGGACTTAATCTTTCTTTTTAATTAAAGGTAAAGGGCCCAAGTTTCGATAAAAATAAGTCCGAAAAGGGCCAGGTTAATAGTTCTCATTTTATTTTAGTATATCTTAAAAAATATGCTAGCAGCGAGAACGGCGTGAACGTCTATTTTGCGATTAACTTCTATGTTAGATGTGCTTGGGACTTAATTTTTTTTTTAAATTAAAGCGAAAGAATCAACCCTTCGATTAAAAGTGGTCTGAAATGGGCCAGGCTATTCACTTTTTTTAAATTAAAATATTATTTGAAAAATTCGGCTTCAGCAGCGAAAACGCTGTATTCAGTTTCGCGGCTAACTTCTATGTTAGACGCACTGGGGACTTAATTTTTTTTTAAATTAAAGCTAAAGAACTAATCCTACGATTAAAGGTGGTCTGAAATGGGCCAGGCTGTTCAAATTTTTTTTATTATCATATTACTTGGGAAATTACGCTCTAGCAGCGAAAACGCTGTCCACTCGTTCCTGGACTAACTTCTATGTTAGATGTACTACGGATTTAATTTTTTTTTCTATTAAAGGTAAAGAGGCCATCTTTCGAATAAAATCGGTCCGAAAAAGGCCAGGTTAGTTTGTTTCTTGTAACACGAGTTTTACCTGAAAAATGCGCGTTGGCAGTCAAAATTATTTTGAAAATTTGAGGCTAATGGCCTTCTTATCAGCACTTGCGTCATAATTTGTAGGTAAAAATGTTGATATTATCATTACCTACGAATATATGTATTCAAAAATGAAAACAAAAAAATAATTTTTTTCGCTGCTAGTTTCGCTGCTAGAATCAGTCTCGTACTTTTAACGGGAGTAAAATAAAGTTTTTCAAAATGATGCTTATAAACATAACCATAATAGGATGTTTAAGATAGTACACATTGTAGATAATAATAAAGGTAAGTATGAATAATAACAGTCTTATAGTTTAGATAGCATTTTTATTCCCAAGAACGGTCACAATGGTTCATCAATTCAACACTATGTTGGAAGCAGCATGAATCTTCGCCTTTTAAATCCTGTAGGTTAACTCCATTAATATATTTCAACTTCGAAATGTTACGAGGGGACTCCTAAAATGTAGAATATAAATAAAATTATTATAAATTCACTAAAATTCACTTACCATATGGAAAAGAAATAACTTTTGACATGTGAAGAAGATGACATGCCTATTCGAATATATAAATAAAGCATTAGATAAAAGTCAGTTCAGCAAATCACGAAATGTATAATAGATAAAGAACACTAACAATAAATTTTACACAAGAAAAACGTTTAAAAAAGCACAAAAAACTCTAAAAACTCAAATTATCTTATATGGTCACAAATGCAAAACTGGGTTATTTTCCACCAAACAGCTGTGGCGGCCATGTTGTGACGTCAGCTGCTACTGCTCTATTATTATATTACAAATTAAATTTACATTTCTCCATTGCTCCGAATTATTTTTATTAGTTTCCAGGAACAGCATTTAAAGTGGTTGTTACTCTTTCCCACATTTTTTGGCATCTGTTTGTGAAGGATTTGTAAATGTTCCACAGAAGCTGTAGTTGTTTTTCCACCCATTTAATCAAAATATATTTTAACTCACTATGCATCGGATTGAAATGGAGTTTTGATGTTGTTATTCCTAGCCTAACAGAAAATTTATGTCACTTTTACAAAATATTAAATATTGCACTCATTTTGAATGTCAGAAACTCGCATTTTGACAAGATGCATTTCCCATCATACAACGCACGACCTTCGATCATGGCATTGCGGCAATTCTATTGGTTGAAATGTAGGAGCAACTGTTGGCAACGCTGAAAAGATCACTTCACGTCCCAGTGTAGTCACTGTAGTTACAGAATAGCATTGTTGTTTCCCTGGGAGGGGTCGTGATGTGAGCTCTCTCCTCTCACGACAAATGCTCACATTCACTGAAATTACAGAATAGCTACCCAGGGATAATTATGAACATACTATTAATTTGTCAAATGAAGTAAAATGTCTTAATCTTACAATTAATCCACCCACGAGCAATTCCTGACCTGACACTGGGGTATTTTAGAATTTCCTATTCCAATCTAAATGATGTAATTAAAGGTCTATGTCGAAGGTAGTTTACACGAAGGAAAAAAAGACATGCAACAGCAGAATCGACACGTGGTAGATAAAAATAACTTTGACTTATTACATTCTATCGACCATTTATTTTACTGCACGAGAGAGAGTTTATGAGATTTATGTGTCACAGGTGATATTGTTGGAAAGCACACCTGTTTGTTTCGATGAAATTCTATGAAATTAGATAAATTATCGATAAATCCTCAAAATATACAAGTTGACATCTTGTCAAGGGCTATTTCTAACTCGAGGAAAATTCCTGCAATAGTGCAATCAAATCTTGAAGTTTTATGTTGCAATTTTAATTGAATATGATAATAATAATAATACTTTATTAACCATTCAAGATACAAAGTACACATGGCAAGTCAAAGTGTACATGTGTGTATGTATAGAGTACAATTCATGAAATTTATCAATAAAATTACTAAACTAAAAACCAGAGATAAGTAGGACTTATGTGACAAATCAACAAAAAACAAATTTTCTGAACTAAGAATACTAAGATGTAATCGAAGCTTAGTCAGTTAATACATAAAACAAAATTAATATAACAAATATATGACAAAGTACGTGTGCATACATAATAATGTGACCTAATAAGTAGAACAGATAACACCATTTCCCTTCAATAAAGTCTGATATGTTGTAATAGCCCTTATTCGATAGATATTCTTTTAGTTTTATTTTTAATTTTAATTTGCTTGGAATATCACGAATATTTTTTGGGAGAGCATTGTATAGGGTGATACAGTTATATATTGATGATAATTTAAATGAGCTTGTATGGTGATTCGGTACACATAAGAGATCGCCATCTCTCGTTGGATAGTTGTGATAGTCAGACCTTTTTTTAAAGAGAGGTAAGTTATTTTTTGTAAAGGTTAGGCATTTTAGGATGTAGATGGAGGGTGCTGTAAGAATACGTTTTTCTATAAATATTTTTCTACAGCTTTCGTTTATTTTTAGGTCAAAGATAAGCCTAATAATTCTTTTTTGACAGATAAACACTCTTTCACACTCAGAAGCTTTACCCCATGCAATGATATTAAATGAAATGTGGCTATACGCCATAGCATAATATATGCTGATTAAGCCTTCCTTGCCTAAAGTGGATTTTAACTGTAACATTGCAAAAAATGCCTTATTCAATTTATTTCATTCACGATCTATATGTCTACACCAGGATAACTTGGAATCAAGTAAGGTGCCGAGTGATTTGACAGAATCCGACAGCACAATACCATTGACCATGAGGTTTGCTGTTACTGTGTTTTTAAGGTGAAAGTGTCATTTTTTCATTTAAAATCAACTTGTTTCTTTAACGCCACGCACTTAATGATTCTATAATCTTGTTGACCTTAATGTGAAGCTCTTCGGGTGTAGCTGCTGACACGGCGATTGTTGTGTCATCGGCAAACATTGTTACATGACCATGCTCCATGTAGCTGGGTAAATCATTTTCGTAGAACATGAACAGTAATGGGCCTAACACTGAGCCCTGAGGGACCCCAAGTGCAACACTAAATGTATCCGACTCCTGATCATTTAGCCTCACCCTGAAAGACCTATTTTCCATATAGGAAGTCAACCACAGCAGAATGTTACCCTTAATGCCGAGATTATATAATTTACTATTCAGTATATCTTTATTAACAATGTCAAATGCTTTGGAGAGGTCAAAATGACACCACATACCTACCCTCATCCAAACATTTGTAAACATACCTCTAAAAGATGATAGGAAGCTGTCTCAATCGATTTGTTTGATCTAAATCCATGCTACGAGAGAGTTAATATCTCATTCTTTTCAACATACTCAGAAATTCTGTTGTACATTACTCTTTCAGGTATTTTTGAGAGAACACTTAAGAGGGAAATTTGTCGATAGTTATCCAAAATGGTGGGGTCACCTTTTTTTAGTAGTGGAATGACAGTCGCTAATTTCAGACAGTCAGAAAAGATTCTACACAGAGAGAAATCGCTTTGGAACATTTTGCACAATGTTGTGGAACAACGTCTTGTTGCATTTTTTTAAACAATTGTAAAATTTTAAGGCACAACGTTATATAGTTTTATACATTTTAATTGTGCATAATTCTTATGCGTTTTATTTATCCAATATAAAGATTTAATTACGATGAATTTATTGGAAACTTCGACCAACAAATTGGCGAAATTTAGAGTTAAATTTATTTATCTTTTCTCAACAAATAATAGCAAATTTAACTTAATTAATTGTTAATAATATCCTCAAACTACATATTTTGTTGCCATTCTATTTACAATTAGTTTTAAGTAATTGTTTAAAGGATTTGCACAACTTGTGTAACATAAAAGTGTGATTTTATTTTATAAACGGTTGTTGACAAACTTGTGAAAGTAGGAGTCCCAATATATTTATTTCCACTGAACAATAATAGTAATCTATGCCGCCCGCACAAACTGCACAATTTAATGACATACTATTCACAATCAGTTTGGTGATATTGTTTTAAAATTTTGTATAATTGTTTCATTTGTTTCACGTAATGTTTATTGGTTAAAAATTGTACTGACCGCGCCGGCCATGCTACTCATATACGCGCAGGCAATTACGCGTCAGATCCAGGTGATATTTCGCTAAGTGAAGACGTACACTTCCGAATTATACAAGTACTTACATTTGTGATGGAATTTGTTGAAAACTTATTAACCGAGTGTGGTTTCCTAGATCTAATTCCAGCATTCACAGAGGTAAGTACTTCACACAGAGTTACAGATTTGCATATATGTTCTCTTAAATTAACTTCGTTAGCATATAAATATAAAAATGGTTTCTTGTTTATATGCGAAGAATGCATGATACCTATCTTCTAATACTTGATTTCGTTTACAGCTTGAGAATAATTTCGTTCTCTTATGCGAAGCGACAGATAGCTGTTCGTAATATACTAAACCCTAAAGGCAAACTTTTAAAAGAACTGCTTCAAAACGAAAATAACACTTCTGATGGTAAGCAATACATTATATTTTGGTGATGAACTGATAAATGTTTTTTTTTTAAGAATATGACGTGACTACGACATAAGCTTTATTACTACAAACTGCGTTAATAGAAGCTAAAAAGAAGAAGCACTGGAAGTCTTCCAAATTAGAATTATTAAATGGATTTATTTTAAGCATAAATGTAAGTCACCTACTTCTCTTCAACTAATACGTTATGCATATAAAATTTATTTGTATTTAAAAAAAATAGAAATGTTTTCCTTTACCATATGATAATATATAAATGCATGCTCTATTATGTACTGTTGTTCTGTTAAAATAAAATATTTATTCTTTAACTTTTTTTATTGAAATTCTTTAGGAATACCTCTAATTTTGGAAACAATATTTCACAATCTGTGTTACAGAATAATACAATTAAAATGAAGTGGATACATATAGTGCGTGAAATGAGTGTACGATGAACCAAAAAATATATACATAATAATTTGGAGATTATAGATTAATAAATTGTGCAAAACTAACCCCAGTTCATACATTACTGAATTAAGTGTATATATTGTGCAAAATAAATTACAAAGTTGACAAAATAAACATACAATTTGTAGATTTCTCATTTAGAAATTGTAGAAAACTAAAAACATATTCTCTTAAAAAACTATAAACATTGTGTCACTTAAGAGAACAATTTTTTGTAAATATGTTTTACAAATAAAGAGGTTTAGATGTGAATGTTTGTTTAGGAAACCTTCAGAATATATTTAAAAATTTCACACGAATTGTAGAAACTAACTTAATCTGTTCAGAGATTTGTTCCACAAGTGGAATAAAATTATGTATTTTTATGCAACCATAATTCAAATTTGTAAATAATTCAATTTATGTGATTTTTAAGTTTGTACAAAAATTTCAAACAATGTTAATGCATAAACTACACAAAATCATTGCCCCAAAAATGTATTATTTATTTGCACAAATTGTTCCTGTCACCATTTTAAGACCAATTTGGAGTACAATTTTCTACATTTGTGGTAAAATATCACACACATTTTTCTCTGTGCACCATTAGCTCATAAACACCCTATATATACGATAGATGTATCCATGTAATTTGATGTCAAGTTGGCTTGAGGTAAAAATGGAAATAAATACGACACCGTCCCCTTTGTGATTAAATTCAGTAAAGAATATGAAATGGAAGAGAAAATGTACTGAAATATTAAATTTCACTTACAAGTTATAAATATAGATGATTCTTGTGAATTCAATTCAAACTCCTACAGACATAAATAAAAAGACCCACAGGTTAGATTAGATTCCTTTGTAGATGTTTATTGTGTTTTATTCGGTCCTCGCTTTCAGATAAATTATTAGGATACAATATGGTGAGGAATCTTGAAAATTGACTTTAGTCTGTTGAATTACATACATATAATTGTTAATAATTAATAGAGCAAGCAATTCAGGGATCTCAGAAGAAAAATAAAATATTTTTATTATTTTGATAACATTATTACCACCTTTATTTAATACTTAGCCTTCGAGTACCGGCGACTTCGCCATTTTATACAGTTACAAGACGAGGTAATATTGGTATTTGCTTCACACGGCCTAATTTTTTCTTTACTTCCTTTCCACACTTGCAACGAAAACAACTATTTATAAAATGAACTGCAGAGTTAAAAATCTATATAACAAGCGGGGACACATTGAAAAAAAATGTTTTAACAATATTTACTACCTACACAAAACTTACTACAATAGTAAAGGGTATAGACTAGACGGATAACATAGGCGAAAGGGCCTCAAAAGGTATCTTTGAAATAACTTAATGTTATATTGGCAAGTCATAAGAACACGATTGGCCAACTTTTAATCCTTGGCCTAAATCAGCCATCAAACCAGTCAATTCGAATAATAAGATAAATATAAGCAATAGTAGTTTTACCTCTCATACAAGTAGTTATGATTTTAAATTATTTCATATAAATATTCAATCCTTGAGAAATAAGTATAATGAACTTGAGGCTTTTCTTATTGATTCTGGTAAGGATTACAATGCAATTTGTATAAGCGAACATTGGCTCTCTCCACAAGAAACAACAAATTTTACTTTCAATAAATACAAAGTTGCCTCATATTTTTCAAGATCAATACATTTACATGGGGGTGTCCTGATTCTGTTACATTGAATGCTGCAATTTGTGCCAATATCTAGTATCAACGAACTCTCTATAGAAATGCAATGCGAAATATGTGCTGTTGAAATAAGTCAATATAACTTGGTTCTAATTACTATCTACAGACAGCCTAAGGGTGTGATCGAAAATTTTTTGATTGTACTTCACCAAGCATTTTCTCGAATTTCACCTAAAAAGACATAATATTATGCGGAGACTTCAATGTGCAATTTGGGACTGGTCAGAAAGAGTGTATTACCATTTGTGATTTTTTAGAGTCATTTGGATTTGAACGCATGATCCATGAAAATACACGACTTGCTAACTGCTTAGATAATATTTTTATTAACTTTAAAAACGATAACTGTACAGCTAATGTTGTTAATGCTAAATTGTCTGATCATAAAGGACAGGAGTTCACAACAATTTTAACTAATAATAGCAAAAAGGCAATCAAAACACACTTTAGGCCTATAACTCTAAATGGCAAATTTATGTTTCATAATCAAATTTCGGAAACAAGATAGGATTTTGTTAATGATAACAGTTGTGACATTGATACCAAATTTAACATTTTCCATAATAAAATATTAACTACTTTTGAAACTTGCTTTCCTATTAAAAATAGAAATCAACCTACATCTCAGTCAGGTGACATCACATGGTTTAATAACTCTTTAAGAAATATGAGAGAGCACTTATCATTTCTCAATGAATTATACAATCAATATAAAACACCAGAAATGTTACTACAAAGAAATCAGTATAGAAACCAATATCGAGCTGCTTTACGTAATACTAGGATAAAAGCCCATGATACTCTAACAAGGAAGTCAAATAACTCTTCTAAAAGTATGTGGAAGGTAGTAAATAACTTTAGAAATAAGAAAAATACACAAGAAACCCCCGACATTGAAGCAAATGAATTTAATACATATTTCAATAACATTCCTCATCAAATATTAGCCGACATACCGAATAGTTTGAATAGTCCACTAGACTACTTACATAATTTCTTGCCGTCCTCAAGTTTCACATTGAAAGAAGTTACTCCAAATGAGGTTCGTGATATAATCGACTCATTATCGAACACAAACAGTAGAGACATATATGGTTTGCCAACTGAAATAATTAAATATGTGAAAAACTTCCTTCTTTCACCGTTAACTAATTTAATAAACACCTGTTTTACAGAAGGTGTATTTCCAAGTGCTTTAAAGAAGGCACTTATATTACCTCTATATGAGAAGGGCAACAGGAATGATGCAGCGAGTTACAGACCTATTTCCATCTTACCATTAATATCAAAAATCTTCGAAAAGGCCATAAAGACCAGAATAATTGATTACTTTGAAAATAATAATTTAATTAATGAGGCCCAGTTTGGCTTCAGAAGTGGTAAGTCTACTTTTGACGCCATATTGGAATTATTAGAATCAATTCTAACTAGCTTTAATCACAATGAATATTTGGCAGCAGCATTTTGCGATCTGTCAAAAGCTTTTGACTGTGTAAAACATGACATCTTGTTAGAAAAACTTGAATATTACGGTTTTGATGGCATAAGTGTTCAGCTAATTAAGTCATATTTATCTGACAGGACACAAGTCGTTAGTGGTAGTGATGGTGTCTCAGAAGAATTAGCAATGACTGTAGGCGTACCCCAAGGTTCTATCTTGGGGCCAGTATTGTTCTTAATCTTTATTAATGACTTGCCTTTATGCACTGGCAACACAGGATTTGTTCTATTCGCTGATGACACCACCTTTACTAATTCTGGCGAAAACTTAACTGAAGTACTGGCAAGATGCCATGAATTACAGAGGATATCCAAAGACTGGTTTGATGCAAATAAATTGTGCTTAAATTCTGCAAAAACTGAACACATGGTTTTCTCTTTAAAGCACTTGGAAGACTCGTCCTCTACCAAGTCTGTGAAATTTCTAGGGGTACACCTAGACTCCACTCTAAGATGGGAGGAGGTACATTCAACCAATTTGGCCTCAAAGCTATGTAGTAATATTTATCTACTAAATACGTTATCCAATGTAGTGTCCACAAATGTGCTAAAATCCGCATATTTTGCATTGATTCACTCGCTTATATCTTATGCAGTAGTGGCATGGGGCCATGCAGCATCGAGTGATCGTATTTTTGGTCTTCAGCGTAGATCAATTAGAATTATTTCCAGATTAGGTTTCCGAGATGACTGTAAGAGTTCTTTTGTGCTCCATAGAATCATGACATTTCCGTGTATATATATATTTAACTGTGTAATTTTTGTGAAAACGCACCAGGCTAGTTTTAAGTCTCATCAAGACATTCATAATTATCAAACTAGGAATAATTCCAAACTTTGCCCAGAGTTTGTACGATTGAAAAATGCCAAAATAGTCCAAATTTTATGGGAATAAAATTTTTTAACGTTCTGCCAGAATCTATAAGATGTCTTGACTTAAAATTGCTTAAATCTAAGTTAAAGCAGTACTTAATATGTAAATGTTTTTATACTTTTGAAGAGTATTTAGAAAATAATTTTTCTGATATGTAAGTTGGTTTATTTAATTTTTCTTGTTTTTCTAAAAAGTTTGTTTGTAATTTGCTCGTGTATTATATTTTTGTGACCCGTGTAAATACTGTATGTATAGTAACACTGAATAAACAATACAATAAATTGATCCTTGAAATAATTGACAAAGACAGGCAGACAGACAAACAGACAGACAGACAGGCAGGCAGGCAGGCAGGCAGACAGAAACACGGACAGATAGACCAACCAACAGAAAATTTTCTTGCTCAAATTTAAAATCTCGACGTTTTAAGATGTTCTAAACCTAATTCAGCAAAGAGGAAAAAAAAATTTTTTCGATTACTATACTTCCAATCCACATGGATGTGGAAGTACATTTTAAAGGAATTGATATCGATCGGAGGAAGACCAAATTAAAACTAATTAATTTGTAACAAATTAAGCTCCTCTTGTAAAAGAGCGTCTACCTTTTACATGTACAAAACCCATTTTATCACGTTATGTATATACGGCTTGTCACTTTCAAGGCAGACTGAAATATTACAGAAATTAAAATCCGGCTTTTTGGGAGAAACACCGCCTTTAATGAACATCATTAAATATCCCGAAAAATGTATGTTCGAACATTAATCTCTCGACAAAATTAAAATGATTCTCTTCGACTTAAAACATTTTGCAAAGCTATATACTCACACAGATTATAAATCTGTTAGGAGATCATTTACACTCGAGGTTTCATCCGTTATATGGTTAAAATTCGGATCCGAAGAAGGTTCGGATCTTTGATACCGTGCCTTTTGACCGTGTTTTTTTGAAAAAAAAACGGTCTCTAAAAATTATGAAATAAAACTTACCCGCCGCTTGGTTAAATGAAGTGTATTACCTAATATCGAATTTAAGGTCGGGTAAAAATTTGTGGTAGAATTTTTTAAATTTTTTTCACCTCCTTAGTGGCTCAGATTCATATAATTCTGTAAGCGATATGCTATTATTGCAGTTCTATTGAATTCGCTATTTCGAATATTAAACGTTTGCCATCAGATTCAGTATCAGCTACTGCAAAAATGCTGCTATTCAACTGAAACTACTCCGCCATATTTAAATATTATCGAATAGAAGGTACTTCTTTCCGATTTGTACTCATCTTATACAGCTTGATGAAACTACCACTGGGGCCACTACCAAGTCATATTCTACAGTTTGCAAAATACGTAGAAATCATTTTAGTCATTCCAGAGAAATCTGTGGAAACACGGAAAAAAAAGAGAAAAAACACGTGTCAAACAGAGAACCTCCTCCTTTTCAAATTTTTAAAGTCTGTTAAAAAGAGATTCTAACAAAGTTAATGTTTTAAGTGTCTACGAATTATATTCAAAGAGAAATATTATCCCACTCAGGTTTATTGCAAAGAATTAATTTCCTAGAAGCCTATCTTCAGTATTTTATACTTCTTCGGCTAATTTGACCGTCGATTGATTGCAATAAGCGGTTGACAGATGGCTCTCCTTGCAAATTGCGTGAATGCTCTTACTCAACTTGCACGAGAGAAAAGCTAAGATATTTTTATTCAATAACCGCTGGTATTATTTCGCTATACAGTGTGTCTCAGGATAGATGGAACAAGAGGTGTAATGGACCAAAAATTTTGGAATGGTATTTGGGTACTGAGTCCTGCTTGTTGTAAAACTAAAGTATACCAATAATTACTAAGCAAAGTTGTAAAAATCACCACTAATAAAGTACCTTCATTTTTCAAAATATGAAAAAATTCCACTAAGAAAAGTTATTTAGAATGCAATTTTATACCTCTATACCAAATTTTAGGAATATAAAATTATTTGTTTGAAACTTCCCATTTTTTGCGAATTAAGAGTTGAATTCACATTTAAAGATGTGTAGGAGCAAATGTTAATCATCTCAAAAAGTAGGCTATTGGTAAATAAAAAATTGAAAATACGAGATGTGAGAAGGTAAAATGTTAATCGAACTAATTGTAAAACAAGAAACAATTACTAATAGAAGATTAATGAGGTTTAAAAATTACAACAAGTAAGAAATGTCAAAAACATAACAGATTCACAAACAAATTAATTATTGACCAATACAAAACAATGTTTACATTTTTTTTTATTATTCGACGTAGCTACCACCCACATCCACACACATTTCGATCCTTCACCTGAAGTCTTTGAAACTGTTTAGAATATGATCTAACGGTATGGAGTTTACGGCATTTGTAATTCTCTGCTTCAATACTGCTACATCGTTAGGAAGTGGTTCAGCGTAAACCAACTGCTTGAGGCGACCCCATAAAAAGAAATCCAATATTGATAGGTCTGGGGATCTCGCCGGCCACTTGATCGGTCCATTCCTGGCAATCCAATTTTCTCCAAAATTTAAATTCAACCACCGATTAACCATTTCTGTGGAGTGGCCAGGGCAACCATCATGTTGAAAATGAACTAAAGGCATATCTCTTAAAATATTTAAATGTTTTTCAGAAAATCTTTCAGGAAGCTGTAAATAAGTGTGCTGGCTTAACCTTCCCTCAATGAAATAAGGTCCACTAACTCCAACGTGAAAAGAAGCGGCATACCACACATTCATCTTTTTGTAATATTGTCTTCTACAATGAATTCTAACATTTGGATTTTCAGAAGCCCAAAACCGACAATTCTGAGATGAAACAACACCATTGATTGTGAATGTGGATTGATCTGAGAAAATTATGAAATGATGAAAAAATCTCTCTTCCATGATTTTTTCTCCAATGGTCAAACAAAAATCCAACCTACGTCCGTCATCTCCCTCTTCAAACGTATGTTTATAATTTGCTTTATATGCCCTAATTTTCTTTGCCTTGTAAATTCTTTGTAGTTCAGACTTGCTAGTATTAATAAGAGCTGACCTCTCTCTTAGTGGCATCCTAGGATTTTCTATAACAGAGGCATGAGCTATAATAGCTCCAACACTGTCTTCATCACATGCTTTTATTTTTCTTTTCATGTTAAGAACACTACCAGTAGCCAGAAACTTTTTAATTATTCTCATAGCCTGAGTGCCTGACAAAGCAGTGTTTGGAAATTTCAAATTAAATTGGCTTACCACTTCTCTTAGCGAGTTTTCACCGCCAATTCCATAGCATTGCACAATATAAATTTTTTCACGCACTGTGAGTACCATTTTCACTTAATTTTTTATGCTTGGTTCGTTAATTTGAAACAGAAATTAAGGATAATATTGACTACGTTTGACAGATATGTCAATAATAAATAATAAACGTGTATCCACTGCTTTTCTCATATCCTACTTTTAGCTTCTACATAACTTTAAATATTAATTCACAAAAAATAATTTCTATGCAGTTTTAATTGAATGGTTCAAAATAAAATATCAATTTATTGAGAAAATGGGAAGTTTAAAAAAAATAATTTTATATTCCTGAAATTTGGTATGGAGGTAAAAAATTGCATTCTAAATAACTTTTCTTAGTGGAATTTTTTCATATTTTGAAAAATAAAGGTACTTTATTAGTGGTGATTTTTACAACTTTGCTTATAAAACACCCTGTAGAACACAAAATCAAGTCATTTTTGGTATACTTTAGTTTTACAACAAGCAGGACTCAGTCCCCAAATACCATTCCAAAATTCCAAAATTTTTGGTCCACTACACCTCTTGTTACATCTATCCTGGGACACACTGTATATTTAACAATAGAGATCCCTTGATTGGATTTTTTTATTTATAAACGCTGTTCGCATTAAAATGACCGGTGATTTAGATGCGTTTAACTTTAGGTTATCGATACATGCATGTTTACAAATACCTTGCTAGAAATTAACATTGCTGAAGTGGACATAAATGATATTTATAAAGTTGGAAAACAAGGCCAACTCAATCGACCTATTATTATAGAATTTGCAACATTTCAAAAGAAGAAATTAGTCCTAAATAACGCAAGAAAATTAAAGGGGAAAAATATATTTATTGCCAATGATCAGTGCTGGGAAGATCGTCAAAAAGCACAGAAACTGAACAAACATTTAAAAGAAGCAAGAAATAGAGGTACTCAGGCATACATCAAAGGTGATAAGTTAATTATTTCAAATGAGGTGTACACCTTAGAAGATTTGGAAAAGAGAACATTTGAAGAAGGAGAAATAGAAGAACAATCAGCAAGTAGATACATACAAAGTACTACATATCAAACCCCAAATTTAGAGCAACAGAGACTTCTTCAAAATATAGAGCAGCAAGAATACGAAATTAAAAAAACCAGACAAGACGTAACTAAATTTACTAATTCCACCAAAGCTACAAAAAACCAAAGTACCACTTCCGTAATTACAAGACAGGCAAGAAAAACAAATTAAAATATTGATTGTTGTAACATTGTAAGATTTTATTTTTAAGATTTTATTTTTATGATTTTATATATGTATATATGTGTGTATATAATTTCAAGTTTAAGCTTAAAAAAAACGATAAAACGGATATTATATGACAATAATTGTATATAATAATTGACAAAGAAGGGAACAGCGTTCAAAAACGAGTATTATTTTAAGATGTAATCGTTGGAAAACAATTATAATCGTTGTACATTTTAAACCAACACCATATCAGATATTTTAATTTTTAGATAATTATATACTCTCAGATATTTCATAATCACATTTACCTATACAACCTCTAGAAACTCGATCAGGGAATAGAAACAGAATAGTGAAAAATTAAGCTTATATAAGTAGAAAAGACTATTAGGTTCTATATTTACTATTATTTAAAGGTACATTCTTTTTTATTATTATAGTTATAAGTTAATATTAATATTCGAAAAATATATTTCTTGTGTATTTACCTTATACTCTCTAATCAATCATACGTTTATTATTCTTCCATTTAGTCTACTACATCTAGTAAATGCGTATTTATAAGTAGGAAAAATAAAAAACAAATTAATAAATAAAAGATAAATGAATAATAACTTGTGGGTTGCAGATTACTTTTAATAAATAGCAATGGATGTATTAGAATATAATTCTCAATTAGAAAACCATGCAAATATAAAAACAAGTATTGTTTCAGATCATAGTGATATTTTTAAACACACTCTGAATACCCCTTTACTAAATATAATTCATTTAAATATTAGAAGCTTAAATAAGAACTTTGATTGCATGCTCATTTTATTAGAAAGTCTGAAAATAAAATTTGATATAATTATTTTATCAGAAACCTGGAAAATAAATGATATAGAATTGTTTAACATACAGGGCTATGAACTATTTTATTCACAAGGATGTCATAATCAGAATGATGGTTTGGTAATGTATGTATCAAATAATGTTAATTCAAAATTTACTACTCAAAAATTATCTGAAAATACATTTACAAACTTAACATTTAAAAAAAACGATATTATATTCAATATCACTGCTGTGTATAGATTGCCATCTACAAACAGTAACATTTTTTTACAAAAATTACAGGATATACTTGCACAAAACAAAGAGAATAATGCGATAAATATCTTTCTAGGTGACATTAACATAGATTTAAGTAAAAAACAAGATAATATGAGTAATGAATATATAAACACAATGTCTGAACACGGATTTCTTCGTTATATAAACACTTCAACAAGAATAAGTGTTGAAAACGAATCTTGTATAGATCATTGTTTTATTAACATGTCTCCGAGCCTAATGCGCAAAATGGATATTACACCCATTGTACTCAAACATTATATTACCGACCACTATCCCATAATTATAAGATTTGTAGAAAAAAACCAAAATATAATCTCCCATGAAAATAGAAATAAAAATCAAACAAAAACAAATAATAAAATAACACAAGTAAATTACAAATTACTAAAAGAAAAGATACAAGCTGAGAATTGGCAACAAGTATACCAAATAAATGACGTAAATCTTGCTTACGAAAACTTTACAAATACACTAAATAATAATATCAAAAATTGTACAAAAACTTTCATTATTAATTCTAAAGAAAGGAAAATCAAACCTTGGATAACAAGAGGTTTAGTTTTAGCAATCAGGAAAAGGGATCAGATGAAGGAAGACTTAAGAAAAAATCAAAATAATATCATTTTATTGAACAAGTATAAAGAATATAGAAATTTAACAAACAACTTAATAAAAAAGGTAAAAAGAGATTATTATCATGATAAAATTCTAGAAAATAAAAACGACATAAAAAAAATTTGGGAAACGGTGAATGAAAGTCTGAATGAGAAAAATCCATATAAAAAAATTATAATAAAAAATAATAATACAGACGTAGTAAATGATAGTGAAATTAGTGAAATTTTTAACGATTTTTTCATAAATGTAGGTGAAAATATGGCAAATAAAATAAACGTTAACAAAACATTAAAACGCAGAAACCTAAATTATAAAAACATATTTCTCAAACCTACCTCCGAAGACAAAATAATAAAGAATCTAAACGCTTTGAAAAATAAATCCTCGTCTGGAGAAGATAAGATATCCTCATATATATTAAAGTTGCTGGGTCCATTTATAGCTAAACCACTATGTTATATATTTAATTTATGTTTTGAAAAGGGTTGCTTTCCAAATTTGTTAAAAGTTTCTGTTGTAACACCCATATACAAAACAGGTGATAGGACGGTAATAAGTAATTACAGACCTATTTCGGTAATAAATAACATCGCGAAAATATTAGAAAATGTATCAAATCTAGGTTATTAGAACACTTAAACTATAATAAAATACTTTCCCCTAATCAATATGGCTTTAAAGAAGGTATGTGTACGGAGGACGGAATGTATGAGGTAGTAAAAACTATATATAACTCGGTGGATGGTAAGAAAAAACAAATTGCAATATTTTTAGATTTGGCTAAGGCCTTTGATACGGTGTCCCACGATTTACTAATTACTCAACTTAATGAATATGGTGTAAAAGGTATTGTTAATAAATTGTTCAGTAGTTATCTTCAAAATAGAGAACAGTGTGTAAAAATTGGTGAAAGTAAAAGTAATTTAAAAAAGATGAAATATGGAATACCACAAGGAACTGTTCTAGGACCAGTTCTGTTTAATATTTACATAAACGAAATACTTCATATCCCAATGGACGGGAAAAGTTATAGCTTACGCTGATGACACTGTTCTCCTGGTTGAAGATGACTCCTGGGAAGATGTAAAGAACAAAGCGGTTCTAGAATTTTCGAAACTACAACAGTGGCTAGCCGAACACCTTCTAACAGTTAATCTAGAAAAAACTAAATTTATGTGCTTCGGTATTTATGATAAGAACATACCAAATATACATACACTGCAATTACATTCGTATACGTGCTTAAATAAACAAAAATACAACTGTGAATGTGATATGAAGTTATTCCAAACAAAAACCACTAAATATCTTGGAGTTGTAATTGATCAAAACTTAAAATGGACTGAGCATATCCAACAATTAAATAATAAAATGCATAAGTTAGTTTGGAAATTCTACCATTTAAAAAATACAATGCCTTTCAATATCTTAAAAACACTGTATCACGCCTTAGTCGAATCAATTCTTAGATATGGAATATTGATATGGGGAAGTGCCTATCCAACAAATGTAGAACCTTTAAATATATCACAAAAATATATAATCAAAATTATCTTAGGAAAAAATAAACTATTATTCAAACAATTCAATGTATTTAATTTGCAACTTTTATATATCAAATCGGTTCTCATATTTACTTTTAAACACAAAAACATATTAAACACAATACAACATGAACATAATACAAGGCAAAAACATAATCTAAATGTGATAATACCTAAAAACAGGTATACAACAACCCAAAGATTTATAACTTATTATGGCCCTAAATTTTATAATATTTTACCAACACATTATAAACAATTCAACAAAATAGGTTTATTTTCTCATAAAGTGTCGCAATTCTTAAGGACTAACAAAGTTAGATTTATGAAACTATTGGCAGGTGGTTAAACAAATTTACAAAGCATACGGCCCCTTAATTCTTCATGTATATATGTACACGATGTTATTAAACAAGTATTGTCATGGGTACACACACGGGCTACATATGTAGTCTAGGTGTACACTAAATGGAGAAATAATAGCATATGCATATACATATAAGATTAGGTAAAACTTATTTTTATATTGAAATCATTTTTATAATTTAGCGATTAATGATAAGAAGCATATTATATTACTAATTTTGTATTTTACATTGTATGTGTATTCTATATTGTATTATTAATTATAAATAAATTACTTACTTACTTACTTACTTTACTTACTTACCTTATTTAATTCTTGATTAATCTTATTTTGTATAGAATTATTATCTACTGAGCCAAATGAACAATACAGTTACGAATCATCGGCATATTGATAAAGTGTCATTTTTAATAACTTCAGATATATCTCAAACATATAGTAAAAACCAATAGCGGTCCCAGGGTTGACCCTTGTGACACACCTGACATTGAGGTTTAAAATTGAGATTGACCTATTTTGACATTGACTACGTCTTTTAAAGTCCTAAAATCTCTATATGTACAAGAAAGAGCTGTTTTACAATTACTGCTATCTGAAAACTCCTACGTGCTAATCTAATTCTCGGCATGTTTCCTTTTTAATTTACCGCCATTTTGTCCACACCTGAATATTCTCTGTTACTTAATTTCATTAATTAACTTAGTTTTATCGGTGGAAACGAACGTGTAACCTTTGTAATGCTTCTCACCTACACTGAAATAAATACACTTAAAAACCCACGTTTGAGCAGTTCTATTGACTTGTCTGCAGAGTTTTCTAGGTGCCTACGTATATTTGTGACAGGTTAATTATGTTTTCTCGCCGCATGGGTACACAACAATGCCCTTAATTAGTAGAAAAGAATATTTACAGATATATTATTTACAGTTATCGACGTACTAACCGGGTTCGCTCGAATTTACTCAGGGTAACGAATGTGCTAATTAATAATATAGTAAAATGAGCACCTCAGCTCCAGAATAAACAAACCTAAAGACTACGAAATTTACATACGGCTACTTTCAACTATAATAAAATGCATGGTCATTAGCTGACCAACACCTGAGACGCCATTTTGAAAAAATGCCCGCAGAATTGATTTTTAAAACTAACTCAGAAACTGGCCACAATGAGGCCACTGTTGTGCAACTCAAAGTTAACTGAGGCTAGAACTTAAATTAAACATTAATAGGGGAGTTAAACACAAAATTATTTTTAATTGCATTTATTTAGCAAGACTTCGGCTTTTAGCAGCAATGTCTCTCCAAAGTTTGATAAGTAAAATATTAGCAAATCGATAAGCTAACGGTCCAATCAACATTCTGGGTGAAGGTTGAAATACCCAAAAGCAAAGTCGTAGGCAATATGCTTAAGCAAGCAATTGTAATACCGGTCTATAAGAAAAGTCATCCTGTTGAAATTGAAATTTATAGGCTAACTATGCTAAGCGTTGTGTCCAAAATATTTGAAATAAACATTTATAGACTGGTGTCTTTTATTGGAAGAAACAGCACACTCACAGTGTCTCAGCACGGGTTTAGATCCAAAAAATTCACAGAAACGGCCACGTGCCATCTATTAGAATATGTCTATACAAATTTAGACAAAAGTCGACATATCGTGGCACTGCTATTCAATTTATCGAAAGCCTTTGATACCGACAGACATATTAAGGCAAAAATTGTGTCGAATTGGTCTGAGTGGAAACATCCTCTCGTGGATATTGAGTTATATGGAAGGCAGACCATTCAAAGTGAGATCAAGTGGAGCGGAATCAGAGGTTCACGATATAACAATGGGTGTACCTCAGGGCTCTGTTCTGGAGCCTCCACTACTTTTGTGATACGTTAATGATCTTCCCCACCATCTCACCAAAGGTCATCTAACGATGTTTGCCGACGATCTAACGGTAACCTTATCAGCGGAATCTCCTGAGAAACTACAATTAATTAATTAATTAATCTTACACTAGAAGAAGTTAGTCCGTGGTCCCAAAGGGATAAACTAATACTGAATAATAAGAAAACTGTGTTTATTAACTTTTATTTACAGAGACCGTTGCCGCATAATACACAATTTACTGACGACATTGTGCTACCGAGCAGCACTAAGTTACTCGATAATCATATGGATAGTAAACTGACATGGAACTTACACACTGAACGTGTAGTCAGTTAAAAAAGCTTACTCCGCTATTTTACAATTGAAAAGTGCACTAGATGAGCCTGGCCTTATGAACACTTACTATACACTAGAATATACACATATATCCTAAAATACAATGTGCTGGGGAAGTGCTAAAAGTAGAGACAGAGTCTTTATGTGCCAAAAGAGAATCATAAAATTGATATATAATATGGGCTATAATGAGAGCTGCAGAAAATTTTAAAAAATCTAACGGCACCATATATTTTTATCCTTAAATGCCAGTGCTATATTAAAAACAATATGGACCTTTTTGCCAAAAGGAATCAGTATTACCTATATGATACAAGGGGTGGCGATTTGTTGAGCATACCAAATTACTCGACAACAACATTTAAATGAACTCCAGATTGTGTATGTATGATATTGTATAATAATTTACTACATGAAATTAGAGTGGTCACAAGATATAATTGTTACAAAAACACAGTAAAAGACTTATTAATAAATGCTGATTATTACAGTATTAATGAATTCAAATATTATTGGACCAATGATTCTACTACCGATTATTCCAAGCCAAACATTGAAATCGAACCGTACTTGAAAGTTACCCTCCCGTAAAAAAATTTGATTATCTTGCGACCAATATTTCGTATTTTATCGGTTAAGTAATCCCAAATTTGTAAACCTTGACTCGTCCGAAAATAAAATCAGCCCCAAAAATCATTGTTTGGCTGCACGTTATACAAAATCCAATTGCAATATTCCATCCTACGTTCGTAATCACTTTCGTACAAATGCTGGTGCAATTGCTATTTAAAAGATTTATAGTGGTAATTGTGCAAAATTCAGCTTACTGTTTGGTAACTGATGTTCAATTCAAACCCAACTTGTCTTAAAGAAACAGTCTTATCAACTTCTATTCGAGCCAAAACATTAATTTCCGTTCCTTCGTCAATAATGAAGTTTTCTTCGGGATCATTGTTGGGCTCTCTTCGGAATTGGTTTTTAACATGTTTAAAATAATTTTTCGCTGGACTCTGTCTATCAGGATATCATCGGACATAAAGAACTATAACTGCAATTGCAATTTTTACTTTCCCCATAAATAATTAACATGTCCACTTTTATTATGTCTGTAGCATATCCTAAATTTCATTCAATTACCTTCAAAACTAAAGGAAAAAAGAGGGGTATAATATGATCCTGTTACACCCGGTATATAAAAACTATTTTTTTAAACAAAAACTGTGATTATTTCTCATAAAATATTAATTTGTTTTGATTACTCTTTTATCAAAAAAAGGATAATTTATGTAAGATTTTCAAATTTTTTGCTGCAGTATTTATTAAATGTACAGGGTGCCCCAAATTGCTTGATTTTGGCTGGTTTTCCTATTTTCAGACCAGGTAGAGAAAAACTGACGTATGGGTCTAGACCTCGATTTTTGTGAAACGCCGATTGGTGATAACCGCATTTCGATATCTCTAACCGTTTCCGAGATATCGGCAAAAATTGACATTTGGCAGATTCCGAAAAACTGTCATAACTTTTTTATTTGTGAATATTTTTTCAAACGGTGAAAACTTTCTACATGCACTTTTTGACGTAGAATAAGATGCATTTACCAAAAAAAATATATCGCTTTTCAATTGTTCGATATCAAAGCTAACTTTGTTATTTCAAATGGAAACCATAGTTGGCTTTGACTTTAGAAAATAGGTAAAAAAAATAAGCTTTCCAAAAATATATATGTCTAGTCATCCTTGCTGCCGATATAACACATTTTCTTTAAAAATGACATTTTAGTAGAGTTGCTCATGGAAAACAAGAGTTTCAGTTATTCAAATGAAAACAATAGTTTTTCTATTAAATTAATTTTATTAATTAAACATATTTCATTAAGTAGGTAACAAATCTTTAACGATTGAAGCACCACAAATTGTCTACCATTTTGGTCGATGCACAATTGACATCTCTTCTTTACTGATTTCTCGGCATTTAAGAGTTGTAAAGGTGTTATCCCAGCGATTGTATTTCTCACTCGTTGCTCTAAATCTTGACGCGTTTCTGGTATGGTCTTTTATATCTGGTCTTTGACGAAACCCCAAATAAAAAAGTCCAAAGGACTTAGGTCCGGAGATCTTGCAGGCCATGGTATGGGCCCCCTTGTTCCCATCCACCGATCCTCGAACATTTGATTTAGTTTGTTCTTTGTAACCGCCGCGTTATGGGCCGGTGCGCCATCTTGTTTATAAAACTTTCGTACCAAATCGGCAAGGGGCAAGTCTTCTAAATATGGTTCAACAATGTTTTCCAAAATATTAACGTACCGTTGGGCGTTAAGGTTTTCGTCATAAATAAAAGGTCCAATCATTCGTTGCCCCACTATTCCAATCCAAATATTGAAACCAAATCGTCCTTGCATATTTCTAAGTTGGAAAACATGCTCATTATTGTCCGACCAACGATGCCGATTAAGTCGATTAAATATTCCGTTGCTGGTTACTCTTGCTTCGTCGGTCCAAATGACATTTCGGTGAAAATTTTCATTTTCATTGCATTTTCTGATGAACCAGTTGCAGAAATTAATCCTGCGTTCTTGATCACCAGGGATTTGATGAGTGAGTCTGATTTTATAAGGTTTATATTTATATTTCTTGAGAATTCTTTGGCTATGGCTTATGCTCACACCCTTAGTTACAGTTATTTCTCTGGTAGAAATTTCAGGATTTTCTAAAACCGCTCCAATTACTTCTGCCTCCACCTCGTCTCTACCTTCAATAGCATACTGTTTAGGTCTGGGCTTGACAAATGATCCACAATTCATCAAAGCATTTTCCAATCTAGGAAATATTTGTTCGCTTGGCTGCTGGCGTTCAGGGTAACGTTCGAAATATAGATTTAATGCATCTTCAGAATTTCGGCCTGATTCAATATAGCATATTAACATCTGGCATTTTTCAAAGTTTTCATACATTTTGCAGAGAGATTATAACAGATGTCAACTTTAACACTTATTGTATTTACTGTCAAACTAACTTTTAGATATGCAAAGCAACTGTTTTTGTGTGGCCAACTGCGTTAAAATGTTGAATATTAAAAAAATTACATTTTTAAAGAGAAATGTGTTATATCGGCAGCAAGGATGACTAGACATATCCTGACATATATATACATATTTGGAAAGCTTATATTTTTCCTATTTTCTAAAGTCAAAGCCAACTATGGTTTCCATTTGAAATAACAAAGTTAGCTTTGATATCGAACAATTGAAAAGCGATATATTTTTTTTGACAAATGCATCTTATTCAAATGTCAATTTTTGCCGATATCTCGGAAACGGTTAGAGATATCGAAATGCGGTTTTCACCAATCGGCGTTTCACAAAAATCGAGCTCTAGACTCATACGTCAGTTTTTCTCTACCTGGTCTGAAAAGAGGAAAACCAAACAAAATCAAGCAATTTGGGGCACCCTGTAGAGACATATTTTTTTGATATCGTCAAATCAACTAATCATCGAATATCAATAATATAATACAAGCAAAATGTACCTTTTTAAAATAACAGTATTTACAGTTTATTGTCCTTCAGTTTAAACGTAATTTAGAAATTGGTATTTAAACCGCATCGCAGTATGTTATACTGACACAGAAAGTCCGCAATCAGCGACTTGGAAATCCAACTACCCATTTTCAGCCTAGAAACGAAAATAATACTTTATTTTCCTTAAAAAGGGGCTCTAAGAGTTGTAAAGGTGTTATCCCAGCGATTGTATTTCTCACTCGTTGCTCTAAATCTTGACGCGTTTCTGGTATGGTTTTTTATATCTGGTCTTTGACGAAACCGCAAATAAAAAAGTCCAAAGGACTTAGGTCCGGAGATCTTGCAGGCCATGGTATGGGCCCCCTTGTTCCCATCCACCGATCCTCGAACATTTGATTTAGTTTTTTCCTTGTAACCACCGCGTTATGGGCCGGTGCGCCATTTTGTTGATAAAACTTTCGTACCAAATCGGCAAGGGGCAAGTCTTCTAAATATGGTTCAACAATGTTTTACAAAATATTAACGTACCGTTGGGCGTTAAGGTTTTCGTCATAAATAAAAGGTCCAATCATTCGTTGCCCCACTATTCCAATCCAAATATTGAAACCAAATCGTCCTAGCATATTTATAAGTTGGAAAACATGCTCATTATGGTCCGCTCAACGATGCCGATTATGTCAATTAAATATTCCGTTGCTGGTTACTCTTGCTTCGTCGGTCCAAATGACATTTCGGTGAAAATTTTCATTTTCATTGAATTTTCTGATGAACCAGTTGCAGAAATTAATCCTGCGTTCTTGATCACCAGGGATTTGATAAGTGAGTCTGATTTTATAAGGTTTATATTTATATTTCTTGAGAATTCTTTGGCTACGGCTTATGCTCACACCCTTAGTTACAGTTGTTTCTCTGGTAGAAATTTCAGGATTTTCTAAAACCGCTCCAATTACTTCTGCCTCCACCTCGTCTCTACCTTCAATAGCATACTGTTTAGGTCTGGGCTTGACAAATGATCCATAATTCATCAAAGCATTTTCCAATCTAGGAAACATTTGTTCGCTTGGCTGCTGGCGTTCAGGGTAACGTTCGAAATATAGATTTAATGCATCTTCAGAATTTCGGCCTGATTCAATATAGCTTATCAACATTTGGCATTTTTCAAAGTTTTCATACATTTTGGAATAACGCAGAGAGATTATAACAGATGCCAACTTTAACACTTATTTTATTTACTGTCAAACTAACTTTTAGATATGCAAATGGAGAAATGTGTTATATCGGCAGCAACGATGACTAGACATATCTTGACATACATATTTTTGGAAAGCTTATTTTTGTTCCTATTTTCTAAAGTCAAAGCCAACTATGGTTTCCATTTGAAATAACAAAGTTAGCTTTGATATCTAACAATTGAAAAGCGATATATTTTTTTGACGTCAAAAAGTGCATGTAGAAAGTTTTTACCGTTTGAAAATATATTCATAAATAAAAAAGTTATGACAGTTTTTCGGAATCTGCCAAATGTCAATTTTTGCCGATATCTCAGCGACCACGAGAACCCCCGAGTTTCCACTTTCAGACCTGAGAAACTGAGTAGTTCTCGGCTTACTGGAATAGTACAAAAGACACGTTTTTTTTTCAACTGGTGTTTGGATATTACAAACGTCTTTCCAACGTAAGTATGTGTGTTTACTGGAAATGTTCTTGAAATTCCAGAAAGAAAGTTCAGGAGTGTATTTGGCAATGCTTTACTGCAACTTTTCCTCGCTTTTTCTGCCATATCGTTGTGACGGGAACACATTAAATACCCTCTTGCGGATTATGCCTGACAGACTCGATAGACAAAAATGTCATTCTGATGGCGTATCATGCGTTTTTTCACAGTGTTATGTGTTATGGTATCTTGCTCTGGGGTGGCTCAGCGCATGCAATAAGGATACTACGTCTACAAAAGCGGACAATCATACTGATTACTAATTCAAATAACAGAGACTCGTGCAGACCTTTATTTAAAAGCTTAGGAGTTTTGACATGTACGAATCAGTATATTTACGAATGTGTGTGTTATGCTAAAAAAAATATTACTCACTACCAAATTGTAAATAAATATGACACGAGACACAAACCTTTAATTGCTCCATATTTTAGAGTATCAAAGAACATTTCCTCCTTTAGATATCTCTCTATAAAATTTTACAACTTACTACCCCATGAATGGAAAGATCTAGCTGAATATCAATTTAAAAAACAAGTCAAATGTTTTCTGAGGGAACATGTGTTCTACGAATTTCATGAATTTTATAATCATTTTAAATTAAAAAAAAAAAGTTTTTAACTTAGGATGTAATAAGTGTGTATTGTAATGTTTCAGTGTTTTTTTTTTGTTTTTAAGATCTTAAATTTTAGCTTAAATTTTATTAATGAAATAACTTTGCCATTTGTTTTATCGTAGTTCTATCTTAGTTATTTTTATATAAATCAGAGTAAATCTATGTACTATGTACTAAATATTGACGAGTGTACATAATTCTTTGTCTCACATGAATAAACATCTCTCTCTCTCTCTCTCTCTCTCTCTCTCTCTCTCTCTATGCGACAAATAAGTCTATACACATCATTAATCAGTCGGTTTCGAGTACTGAAAGAAGTGAATTCAAAAACCCCACACGAACGTGACGAGCACCACCAATTGATATTTTTAAGGATAGTCTTTCGTCTTGTGATTAATTTCTCTCAGGAAAATGTTTGATCGATTAAAGCCTCAGTGGTTTACTTATTGTCAATTCGTGCTTCGAATAGTCTCCTTCGAGATCACGCAACGAGATTAAGGATTATCTCGTATTATGTCATTTTGTAGCGAGGAGTGAGACAAAGCGCGTATTAAGCTAAGCCCCGGTTATAAAGTATTCATTGTGAGTCTGCAGCAAGCACTCGCCTCAGGATGAAAGTTTCAAACTAATAACATTATTAATTGGAGCACAAAGTAAGAACATATAGGCTCAAGAAAGGGAGTTTTAATTTCTTATGAAGGAGAAATGAAAATGAGTCCGTCTTATTTTTAATTTTCGGGCACACTTGATCGCATCCAGACTTATTAAACAACTTACTAAAGTTGCTGTAAATAAGCGAAAGAGATCTGATGGAATATTAAACTGCCTCCAAATTTAAAATTTCCATCACTTTCAACACGAACACGCTTGGTTTGCCCAGTTCCCAAGGGGTTCTGAGCTAGGTTTAAGTAATCCTTATGTGAAATTTTCCACAAAAGTAAGTTCTTACTGGATGAAAAGTGTTTAAAAAAGTTTTCAAGGTCACCATAGCCGGATCATAAAACAAAATAACGTCGAACTTTAAAACTGTTTTTTTGGAAATAACTTCAGTCCACTGAAATGTTACACTGAATTTGCAGTTTGGGCAAGACAGGATTTTTTTATGTGCAGAGGGAGGCAGTGTAAGTATAAAATTTTGTTTTCGGGGTTGAAAGCCTCCCGTTTGGCCGCCACCTTGAAAAAAGGGATGTAAACAGTTTTTCTGCGATATTTTGAGAACTGCAAGTCTCACAAAAAAAATGTTACACTTATTTTGTACAAAATTGAATTCTCTACAATCTTGGTCTAAATACCTCTTACCGTAAAATTGAAAATGAAAAAGTTATAATTAAAAACATAACATAAAATTTTCAAAGAAAAATATCATTTAAGGGTTATAACTTTATTTCTATTGATGTGATTGAAAAACAATAATAACAATAATAATAAAAGTAGTTTATTTATCTAAAGATAATACAAATACAAATAACATAATACAAAAAAGAAGCATAGCTAAGATCTATATAAAACAAAAACAACTCTTAGCTTAGTTGGAATGTAGGGTCTTTTATAAGATTTATTAGTTTATACTTAAATTGTTTAATGGTTCTACTGGTTTTAATATCGTGAGGTAGAAGGTTGAATTGCACAACTCCTTTATGAAATAAGCTATTCACTAAAATACTCTTGAATGTTTTACCAACGTAAAAGTTGCTATTTGCAGCCAGTCGTGTATTACGTAGGTGTACATCAGTAACAGGTAACAACTGTCGCATTAGGTAATCTGGAGAAGCGTCACTATACTCCGTTCGCCCAAGAGATTCAGCTAAGAAGCCACTCCCCACAAATGTGCGTTAGGTTGGAATATAATATTTCTATTGGTTGAATTTTTAAAACCCATATTACAACCAGCCTCAAATCTGATGTATGGTTTTTAGAAATAACTGTTGTTATTTGCTATTATTCCTATTCATCTAATAAAATAGTGTTTTTCAATACTGTGGTGCATATTTGTGTATATCAAGGAACACCTTCAGTTTATTGATATCAAAACTTCACTTTTTTTGGTAGAGAACATTTTATCCCAGATATTTTACTTCTTTTGATGATTCAGTACAAATATCTGCTGAGTTTCCTATTTTTAGAGGACTAATATCGGGAAAAGTTGAGCTGCTGTTAGAGCAAAATGGTACATGAAATGTTTTGTTAAAGTTTATCGTCAACAAATTGTGATCGAACCAGTCTTTGATATGACCAATGTCTTTTTCTACATTTTTTTTAAGTTAGCCCAGTTATTTGCAATGTAGTATATGGAAGTATCGTCCGCATAAGTAATAATTGTGCCCCAAGTCCATTTAAGTATATTATAAATAATACGGGGCCAGGTACCGAGCCTTGTGGTACACCACATTCAATTTTCTGATAATCACTCTCTAATTCTTACGCATTGATATCTACTAGAAATATAACTTATAAATAAATCACAATTTATTTATTTATTTATTTCTTCTCAGGTTTCCACAAGCATGATGTTCTCACTGTATCAAATGTCTTCGCGAGGTTAATGCGAGTATAGCATCTTGGGTAAATTTTCCCTCGCGAAAACCATACTGCTTATCTGAAGGAATTTCGTATTTCTCGAGGAATTGATTTAATCTGACTTCAATAATTTTTTAGGACTTTTGCAAAGTTTGTGATCAAAGATATAGATCTTTAGTTAGCGGCTTCCATTCTATGACCATTTTTAAACATAGGAATAACTAAAGATGTCTTAAAGCCAGATGGAAAGTTTCCTTTTTCCATGCATCTATTTAATATATATGTGAAAGGTTGACAAATAATATATCAAATTTGCCTCAATGTTTCTGCCTTTGAGCCATCTATACCTACACTTTTATTATTTTTAAGTGAAAATATGGTTGTGAGCAATGCATTTTTGTCGGCAGCTTTTAAAAATATCGAGTTCATGGCAGTATTTTTTCTATTATTATATTGTTATGAATTACACGCCCTTGAAACTGGAGATTGATACGCCTATGCCTAATAGTGAGTGACTGGAAACTTGTAGAGTTTTCTAGAGTGTGGTGAGAGAAGATTCTTAATTGTTTCTGGATGGATCTGGAGGCGGTTTCAGAGCATATAAGGCGCGATTACCGGCGCAGAGGAGGAAGTTTTATAAAAGTGAAGAAGTTAAAAAGTGACGTTCGGTGAGGTTAAATATCAAGTAAACAAAGTGTAAAGGTTATTTTGAAGTATTGCATAGTCAGTAAATTATTAAACAAAGTGTTAGTGGTTTACCCCTTGCTAAAATTGTTTAGAACCAACGGATTTATACAGGGTGTTTCCTAAAAGGTGGAAATACGTAACAATATGTATTCTTTTTTTATATTATTTGCTAATTTTTTTCCTTTGTTTATATAATTATGATTAAAAACATTAGCTATTAATTCAGGGTCTTCAACTTATTCACCATTATTACTTTTTATGATATTAAAGTTATTTTGTTGGCTACATCCCTTTTTCCTTGAACGTCCTCTTACTTAATAACCCATCCTCAAATCCGTCTCTATGGCTCTTAGAAACGACGCATCATAACGCAAATATAACCCACCTGGGATTGTGCCGGTTGTCCACTTTCAGTAGTTTTCTTAATTCAATCCTACCCTTGCTCATATAAATGCCCCTGGCTGGAATTTGATTTTACATCGCTAATAAATAAGGCAGGAAGACATTAAGCTTTATACGCGTGGAATAAAATTTCGTAGCGCGTATTCTCAGGTTTAATAAATGTGCGTGGCTCCCTACAGGGTGGTTGTAAAACAGAAATGACTTTATTTAGTAGTATGTGTCCGTAACATCTTTAGCTCCCATTACGGCTTTATTGTGGGTTTGGATGATTGGGGATGTGGAGAAAATTAGGAACGAGTAATTAGAAAAGTTCTTTATCTGCAGAAAAATAATATCATCGTCGATTTTATTTTCACTTTTTATTGACGACGCACAGTGGGGCCAATTACAGCAAAATTTAGTAGAAATTTAACAAAAAACACTAACTAGCCCCAACGAATTATCGTTTTCAGCCACTAGTAGCCCACATGTCGAATGTGCAAAAGACCCGGTTTACTTAACGTTGGTGTTTCACTTAGCTTCCATTCACTTCACTTCGTTTCACTTCAGTTCACTTCAGTTTACTTTAACTTGACCTGACGAATTGACTTGAATTCACCAACTAAAGTGGCCTCATAGATTCAATAATGTCTAGAACTCCGATCAAAGAACATATTCCTAGATACATAATATATACAAAGTCAATTGGAACAGCACGGAACTAGAGGATCTTGGGGGAATTGTCAATATATCGCTTCACATTGAATGAGGGAGCACAGAATTTAACAGATTTATATTCACCACTCCTCGTCTACAGTCCACGTGGACTTGATCCGCCTGTCACATAGAAATATAGGTGGGGCTAGATGCTTAGCGAATTTGATTTGTCAACACCAACCTTGTTCAGAGTTTTTGCATGCCATAATACCGGGTGAGTCACGAATTGCGCTCGCCCCGATATTTCCTAATATATTAGGAATAGAAAATTGAAATTAGGAGGCCTTATTACACGACTAAAATGCCATCTTTTCAGTAAAAAATCAAGTTTGGTGCACATCCGGTTTGACCGGAAATGCCCACAACTTTCGATTTTTAAATGAAACACCCTATATATTTTTACATTTTTGGAATCTAGAGGAAATTTTGAATACAATACATCCATTTTGGTCACTTTTTGATAAACATTAAAAAATTTATTAAAAAATCTATTTCTGAATCCAGAGTGCTGTGGTGCCCAAAATATATTTCAGTTTGTGTGCTACGTTACTATAAAAATAAAAAGAGCAATATGATTGCATTACTTCATTTTCTAGAGGCGTTTAAAATTTTTAAATGTGATTTTTACCCACTAACTCGGTTTTTTTAAATGGGAATTTAATCGGTCACCAACATTTTTAAATACCTCATTTTCATACGAATCTAATGATACCAAAATTTTGAAAATCCGCTCAGAAATATTTGAGATTTCAGCCAAAATACAATGCAACCAAGCTTTTAGAAACATGCGGCTAATAGATAATAGATTAGTGGGCTTTGGAAACTAAAATGGCACATTTCTGTGTAAATCTGGTAACCTAATAACATTGGAAAAATCATAGTAGCCATTGAATGTAATAAAACAATATCAGCTGTCAGACAGACTCGTGTAGTTATGGGCAATCTTAAGCTATCAAACATTTAATAATTGTGAGCGCAAAGAACATTACAATTAAGTTTAGCATAGGTATGTGGAGGTAAACACAATTACATCCACAAGGACATTTGCAATAGAATGCGACATCAGTTCGGTTTTCAGAGTTTTATTTAAATGAACATAAATATCGGGCCTATAAATAAATAGAAATCAATTCCGTTTGAACAATGAAACTTAAACTAGGTAAGAGTAGGTATCTTTAAAATAATTAATATAATTAAACAATTGACATTTATAGATATTGTTCAAAATGTCCACCATTTTTTTCTATACACAATTCGGCTCTGCGTACAGTTGCTTGAATGGCTCTACGCATTTCAGCAGGCGTTATTTCATTAAGAGCCCATACAACTTTATTTTGCAGCTCTTCACGGGTATTTGAAGAAGTTTTATAAACTTTATTTTTGAGAGTGCCCCATACATGATAGTCGAGGGGTGTTAAGTCAGGTGACCTAGGAGGCCACCTGATATGACCTTGATTTGCGATAAGGCGTTCACCATGAAAGTTGTTTAAATATACCATCACTCTTCTGGAATTATGTAGGGGAGCACCATCTTGTTGGAAAAACAGATTTTGTAAATAGGCAAGAGGAAGTAAGTCAAGAAATTCTGATGTCTGGTTTTGTAAAAAGAATAAATATCGTTCACCAGTAAGTGTTCCATCGAAAATTTGGGTCCAATTATTCGATCTCCAATTACTCCAAGCCAACAGTTAAACCCAAATCTTTCCTGAATATTCCCCCGCCCTACCAACCTCGGATTTTCTTGAGCCCAGTACCTAGTATTATTTCTGTTAAACATACCTTGGTTCGTAAATCTACTTTCAACTGAATATAAAATATGAAAAGGAAAACCTGGGGTTTGTTGTACTGCATTTAAGAACCAGTTGCAATATACTAGCCTCCTGTCGTTATTATTTCCATAAAGATGTTGGTGTATTTGGTATTTATAAGACCGAAACTTATGTTTCTTTAAAATTCTGCAAACCGAAGACTGACTAATGTCGCATCCCATTGACAATTCCCTTGTTGATGTTGTTGGGTGTACCATCACAAATCCTGATACATCAATTTCTTTGTCCTCACTTACAATAAATGTTTGATGGTCATCTTGTTGATTGTGTTCGTTTCTTAATTCTTGTTCCACTCTGGCAAACAAGTGTCTGCTTGGGTGACGTCTGTTGGGATATCGTTGCTGATACAGTTCTGCAGCTGCAGTTGAATTTTTGAGACGCTCTCCATATATCAGTAACATATCGACCTTTTCATTTCTACTAAAATTATTCATTTTCTTTAATTTTTACTCAAAGAGATTTCCGCAACGCTTTATTTTGTATCTGTCTGACAGCTGATATTGTTTTATTACATTCAATGGCTACTATGATTTTTCCAACGTTATTAGGTTACCAGATTTACACAGAAATGTGCCATTTTAGTTTCCAAAGCCCACTAATCTATTATCTATTAGCCGCATGTTTCTAAAAGCTTGGTTGCATTGTATTTTGGCTGAAATCTCAAATATTTCTGAGCGGATTTTCAAAATTTTGGTATCATTAGATTCGTATGAAAATGAGGTATTTAAAAATGTTGGTGAACGATTAAATTCCCATTTAAAAAAACCGAGTTAGTGGGTAAAAATCACATTTAAAAATTTTAAACGCCTCTAGAAAATTAAGCAATGCAATCATATTGCTCTTTTTATTTTTATAGTAACGTAGCACACAAACTAAAATATATTTTGGGCACCACAGCACTCTGGATTCAGAAATAGATTTTTTAATAAAATTTTTAATGTTTATCAAAAAGTGACCAAAATGGATGTATTGTATTCAAAATTTCCCCTAGATTCCAAAAATGTAAAAATATATAGGGTGTTCCATTTAAAAATCGAAAGTTGTGGGCATTTCCGGTCAAACCGGATGTGCACCAAACTTGATTTTTTATTGAAAAGATGGCATTTTAGTCGTGTAATAAAGCCTCCAAATTTCAATTTTCTATTCCAAATACTTTAGAAAATATCGGGGCGAGCGCAATTCGTGACTCACCCGGTATATAAAACCAAAAATACGTATGAACTATTCGTATCGTATGATCTGTACGAGGCAGTGCAGTTATGCCTTATGAATTACTTAATTATAGTGAATATTTGAACAAATTATTAATTTTATAACTGTGTTTGAGTGATTTCTTGCAATTAATTGTTTAAAATGGCATTTTACAGGCCTTTTGACAGTAGTGACAACGAAGCTGGAGTAAACATATTAATTGTATGTCATTCACATGCATATTTTTCTTCTCAACAAGTGTTTCAATTTTCTTGGAGAGCAGTATATTCCTGAAATCATTACAGTGATTCATTCTACAACAAAATAAATATCACGCTTACGAGACGACTTATTTCGCTGGTCTTATTTTAAAAGTCGCCGTTAGAATGTTCCTTGCGCCAGAGCCAAATTTTTATGACTCCCGACTGATCATGACATCGTAACTCGGTAGAGCGAAGAAGGTTGAATATTTAATATTGTATCTACATTCTCGTGGATTTACAAATTCAAATTTGTTAACATACCGTCCGTCCTACATTTACAAATGTGGTGAACGAGGCATTGAATTAAATTAATTTTTGTTTATATTTCCCTCTAAAATTATGGAAATAAATTTGAGAATTTCACATACAAGACGATGTTTAAAGACTGTTGACTAACATAACAAAATTCCTGTTAGGTAATATTTATAGACGTGTATACCTTCTTAGCTGTTGATATGAAATTAAATTGATGTGTATACTGGGATTTTTCTTTCAATTCAAATGAAAATTATTATGTTTAATGGTGATTCAAATTGTTAAATTAATTTTATGTGGTTCGGACTCCACTATAAACTGTAGGGCCTCGTTTCTCTTTACCTAACACAAAATCATTTTGGATTTTCAAGGAGTTACCTCGGTGACTTGAGAAGCGCTTAAGAAAACATTTAGGAAACATAAGAAATTGTATTGATCATAGATACTACTTTCTGTGTAATCACAGCTTCATTTCAGCCTCTTTTAAGAAATCTAAAATATTTTAAAATTTTTATGTACGGGGTTATACAGGGTTGGGCAAATGTGGAAATTAGGATGGCTGTTCAAGAAATATCACAGCATGCTATTCAAAACTCTTTAAGAGCTTTCGTTGATCGAATAGGATATTGTCAGGCTGAACGTTTCCAATTTGAACATTTATTATGAATATTTTCTTCGTTTCTCAATATTAAAGTGCTCAATATTTTATAATAAGAAATTTAATTATCATTAACTAATAAATGTTTATTACACTTTATTTTATTATTTTATTTAATATTTAAAAAACCACAAGCCGCACACCCACCAAACCCTATACCACTATAATTGATGAAAAATTGTCTATCTGAAAATGTAAAAATATACAGGGTTATCCATTTAAAAAAACTCGATGACGTCACATCTCGAAAAATAGGATAGCTGTTGAAAATCAAAGTATGTCACTGAATAGAATAAAAATACTACAAAAACTTTTGTTAAGGGTATTTTTTAATCGCACTTATAGTTTAGCCAGAAATCAGGTGTTTCCACGCATTTGCCCAACCCTGTATATTATATTTTAAACCCCCTTTATTTCTGTTATTACTGGAGATAAAAAAAAGTTTCGTACAGAAATTCTAGGGTTGTAAATATATGTTACATACAGGGCGGAAGTATAATAATTGTAAAAAAAAAATCGCTAAAGGTGTTTACACAGAACTTCCCTCTTTATTTGTGCATGGCGGTCACTCTAAAAAATTAATAATTACGAAATGACACTGAAAATAATAATCGGGATATAGTTATCACTATTATTATAAAGAAAATCTGATAAGTTTTGGTCAAAAAAATATACAGAGTGCTCATCCAACAACAAAAGTTCAATACTAAATGACAGGTGCCAAATATGGAAGGGTTGCGCAAATACCTTTACAAATGTCCACCATGGCTGAATTATTTCTTAGGATGACCACCCTGTACATTTTTCAATAAAAGTATTTTGCATATGCCAAATATTATTGCCATCTGTCACATTTTCAATTCATCATTCACGTGGAGTGGTTAAAAAATTTCATTTTTTTTTTTAATTTTCAAAAATGTTAAAAAAAAAATTTCATAATTTTTTTCTTCTGAAATATGTTTAGAATGTCATGAAACGTGGAAATTTTAAATTTGTGCAAAAAGACATTTTTTCCATCTATTCTAATGGTAAAATATTTTTCCAAGATGGTAAAAAAATGTTGCATTTTTTTTTTCCAAAATAGGTTTGAAATGTCATGAAACGTGGAAATTTTAATTTTGAGCAAAAACAAATTTTACTTCCCTCGCATACCGAAGGGAAGTATTTTGTATTCGAGAAAAAAATCACCCTCCAAGATTCTTTCGGATTCTGACGTTTCAGAACACGTAGATTACGAAAATATAGGTTTTTCAATCCCGTCAGTCTGTCTGTCTGTCTGTTGGTGCATTTACTAAAAAAACTACTTGACGGAGAGCAGTCAAATTTGGTAGGTAGTTGACGCTACTGTCAGCGAAGAAATGGTAGAAATTTCACTGGAAAATATACAGGGTGGACCGTCTAAACGGAATAAAGAGTGAAAAAAAATTTGTTTTGCTCAAATTTAAAATTTCCACGTTTCATGACGCGCTAAATCTATTTCAGAAAAAAAAATTTTTTGAAAATTTTTTTCACATTTTTGGACACATTTTTTTTTACTCAAATTTAAAATTTCTACGTTTCATGACACGCTTAACCTATTTCAGAAAAAAAAAATTTTGAAAATTTTTTTACCAAGATGAAAAAAATTTTTTTTTGCTCAAATTTAAAATTTCTACGTTTCATGACACGCTTAAACTATTTCAGGAAAAAAAAAATGAAAATTTTTTTCACCAATATTTTTGAAAAAATTTTTACTAGTTACTAAAATGATTTTTTTTCCTTTCTTCAAATTTAAAATTTCCACGTTTCATGGCATTCTAAGCCTGATTCAAAAAAAAAATTTTTGAAATTTTTTTTTACCATTTTTGAAAATTTGTTTACCACTAAAATAGATGGAATTTTTTTGTATTTCTTCGAATTTCAAATTTCCACGTTTCATAGCGTTCTAAATCTATTTAAAAGAAAAATTAGAAATTTTTCTTACTATTTTTAAAAAATTTTACCACTAAGATAGAATTTTTTTTTCTTTCTTCAGATTTTAACTATCCACGTTTCCATGACATTCTAAAACTATTCAAACAAATTTAAAAATGTTTTTGAAGAATTTTTAAAAAAATTTGAAAACATTTTTAATCCATTTATGTATCACTACTATAGAACAGACGAAAAAATGTTTTTGCTCAAATTTAAAATTTCCACGTTTCATGATATTCCAAACCAATTTCGGAAAAAAAAATTGGCAACATTTTGTTACCAGTTTGGAAAAAAATTTAACACTAGAATGCTCAAATTTAAATGACATTCTAAACCTAGGTATTTAAAAAAAAAATTTGAAACTTTTTCAAAAAAAATTTACCACTAAAGAGATCGAATTTTTTTTTATTTGCTCAAATTTAAAATTTTCACGTTTCATAGCATTCTAAACCTATTTTAAAAAATACATAATTTTTAATTTTTAAACTTTTTTTAGCACTTCTATAGAATAGAAGGAAACTTTCCTTTTTGCTCAAATTGGAAATTTCTACGTTTGACATTTTAAACCTATTTCAGAAGAAAAAAATTTGAAAATTATTTTACCAACATCTTTTGAAATTAAAAAAAAAATGAAATTTTTTAACCACCACTATACTTCCACTCCATTACGTGAATGTTGGATTGAAAATGTGACAGATGGCAATAATATCTGGCATATGCACCTATTACACTTTTATTGAAAAATGTACAGGGTGGTCATCCCAAGAAATAATTCAGTCATGGTGGACATTTGTAAAGGTATTTGCGCAAGCCTGCCATATGTGGCACCTGCTATTTAGTATTGAACTTTTGCTGTTGGATGAGCAATCTGTATATTTTTTTGACCAAAACTTATCAAGTTTTCTTTTTAATAATAGCAATAACTCTATTCCGATTATTATTCTCAATGTCATTTCCTAATTATTAATTTTTTAGAGTGACTACCATGCACAAATAACGAGGGAAGTTCTGTGTAAATACCTTTACCGATTTTTTATCTATTCTATAGTAGTGATAAATAGATTAAAACTTTTCTCAAAAAAATTTTTAAATTTCTCAAAAATATTTTTAAATTTGTTTTTGTTGAAATAGGTTTAGAATGCCATGGAAACCTGGAAATTTTAAATTTGAACAAAGAAAAAATTTTCCATCTATTTTAGTGGTAAATTTTTTTCAAAAATTGTAAAAGAATTTTCAAATTTTTTTTTTTCTTAAATAGGTTTAGAACGCTATGAAACGTGAACATTTTAAATTTGAAAAAAGAAAAAAAAATTTCATCTATTTTAGTGGTGAAAATTTTTTCAAAAATGTTGGTAAAAAAAATCAAAAAAACTTTCTTTTGGAATAGGTTTAGAATGCCACGAAACGTGGAAATTTTAAATTGGAACAAAGAAAATCATCTTAGGGGTAAAACATTTTTCAAAAATTTTTTTTCTGAAATAGGTTTAGCGTGTCATGAAACGTGGAAATTTTAAATTTGAGCAAAACATTTTTTTTTTATTATTTATTCCCTTTAGACGATCCATCCTGTATATTTTCCAGTGAAATTTTAACCAATTCTTCGCTGACAGTAGCGTCAACTATCTACCAAATTTGACTGCTCTCCGTCAAGTAGTTTTTTAGTTAATGCACCAACAGACAGAGAGACAGACGGAATCGAAAAACCTATATTTTCGTAATCTACGTGTTCTGAAATGTCAAAATCCGAAAAAATCTCGGAGGGTGATTTTCTCTCGAATACAATACTTTCCTTCGGTATGCGAGGGAAGTAAAAATCCATTTTTTGTGTCGAAATAGGCTTAGAATGTTTAAAAGTGAATTATTTATTATTTGTTTGCTTATAGTACTGAAACATATTCTTTATAGGATTTTGCAAACAGCGGAAAGAAAAGCTATCTATGAGAACTAGTTCTTACTTACTTAGTTCTCATAGATAGCTTTTCTTTCTGCTGTTTGCAAAATCCTATAAAGAATATGTTTCAAGGCTTAGAATTTTTTTTTTTTTCCTTCTTCAATTCTTTGGGAATTTCACTGCCACATGTATGTTTTCTTTCTAAGCGGTGCTAGGGAAATCTACAAAATATATCATAATTAACCAGTATGTTACTGGTAAAAAACCTCTACGCCCGTGACGTTTACGTCAAAGGATCAGTTAAAGGTTGGTTTTGATAAATAAACAACACAAATAAGTATAAAAACTTGAAATTAAATATTTCGCCGACGTTTCGGAAATCTATTCTGTTTCCTTTCTCAAGGCTTTTTTTGAAAAATCTTTTTTTTTTTTTTTGCTGTGTATGACAAATACACAGCTCTAAGAATGTTTGTTATATTCAATATCCATAGATTTTTCAAAAAAAGCCTTGAGAAAGGAAACAGAATAGATTTCCGAAACGTCGGCGAAATATTTAATTTCAAGTTTTTATACTTATTTGTGTTGTTTATTTATCAAAACCAACCTTTAACTGATCCTTTGACGTAAACGTCACGGGCGTAGAGGTTTTTTACCAGTAACATACTGGTTAATTGTGATATATTTTGTAGATTTCCCTAGCACCGCTTAGAAAGAAAACATACATGTGGCAGTGAAATTCCCAAAGAATTGAAGAAGGAAAAAAAAAAAAAAAAAAATTAAGATAATGCCACAAATAACATTTAGACAATATTTAGGCTTAGAATGTCACAAGATAACGTCGAGATTCTGTCTATCTGTCGGCCGGTCGGTCTGTGGTTCGGTCGGTCTGTCTGTAACTTTTTTGTGCGCACGTTTTCTTAGGACCTGTTTAAAGTATTGACTTGAAATTTGATACACGTAGGTATCATGACGATATCTGGAACTAGATTATATTTTGCGTTAATTTCATTGAAGGGATTGGGGGTAAATGGGGGAAATAAGTAAAGCAAGGTAATAAGAGCCCAGAAACTTAATTTTTGACGTATATTCATTCTAGAAGCCAACGACGTCTCAAATTTTGTTATGGCATCTGCCTCAAATATATTATTAAAATTTTATCACTAATTATTTTCACATACTAGAGTGCAAATACAGTCAAGATGTTCCCTTCAAAGAGACTTAGATGGAAAATCTGGATATGGACGTAGTGATTCCCTAGGCAGCGGTTTTTTTAAATGCAATTATATAAAAAAGCATTGCTTGCATTGGTCACGTGATATAACAATGAAGATTGTGTTTAAATGGAATACCCTGTATATTTTTACATATTCTTTTAGATCATTTCTCCCTCATTTCAAATACATCAGAGTTGATAGGCCTAGCTGTAATATATTTGGAAACATCGGACATTAAACATGCTTCAAACGTGCATCTAGGTATTTAATGACTATTTGATCAAAATGGGTTACACAGAATGTAACATGAGGAATGCTCAATATCATCCTTCGTTACACTGTTAATATTTATTAGAAAAATTATAAGTTATCGGAAATATTATTCCCACAAACTTTAGTACTAATAGAGTGCCCTTACTCCTTAGACTATGATGAACATACGTCATCTGTCAGCAGTTAAAGTTCGCGAATACTAGATAGCGCACCAGGAATGATATTTCAACTAAATAACGCTGGGTGAAACTCTTTCTCGTTGAACCATTGCACTAATTAGACGTATTTATAATTTTGTTTGACCTGTAATGGGGATGTTAGAATTTGAAAAACCTCGTGATGATCACATGAGGTAAGGTTTTAATTATTATACCGGTAAATGCCATCTAACATTTGAAATATAGTTTTAGGTTTTTCTTATATTCTTATAAATTAAGAATTAATTTCTTAATAACAAAACTTATTCACGTCTAATGATTTTAACGTAGAAGTATTTCAACGTTACATTATTTGCTTTAAGCAAGATTTGAGATTATCTACATTCGATTTGCGATACCTACTATGTTTTCCACTAAGCAAGCAATATTCGTATGAAGTCGACCTTTCTATACTACATTTTGAATTGGGGTATACGAAAACATTCTGAGCGATGAGATTTTCTTCATTTTGTCTGGACGACAAATCTTGTACGAACGTTTCTATGATTTCATAACCTCAAAATGAGATTAAGGCAGCCACATGTGAATTTAAATCCATAATCATCGGAGAACAGGATCGTATGTAGGACTTTCCTTAATCAGGATAACAAAATAAAAGATAAGTACTTTTGATTGCTACATATAAAAGAGATTATTTTCACATGATTGTAGTTTTGGGTCATAAAAGCCAAGTGTCTAAATTTAAAATATGAAATTCAAATTCAATCTATTATAATTTTTGTTAGATTATATTTTAAATACGCTGTTATAGTTAATCCGTTGTCGTACATTCATTCATAGTTACTTATATCTTAAATTCATTGTCGCACATATTTCATCGCAGTATTAATTTCGTGGTAAATTTGATCGTGATTCCTTACTGTAAATATTTTATCGTAGTATTGTAATGCATTTCTGTTGGTAACATAGTAAGTCGTGGTTCATGTTGATGGTAACAAGAGTGTTTAAGGTTTATGAACTTTGAGATAATGTTACGAGACATATTTGTTGTAATATAGTATTTTGTCTCTCGTAAAGGATCTCAAGTTCCTGATTTTGTTGTAATATATGATTTCTAATATTGAGATAAATTTACGAGACTTATCTTCTGTAATATAGTTATTTTGTCTCTCGTAAAAGATCTCAAGTTTATCTAATTTGTGTAATATATGATTTTAGTATTGAGGTGAAAGTTACGAGACGTATCTTTTGTAATATATTTTTGGTTCTCGTAAACACCTCAAATTTATTTTGCTGTTGAGCAAATTTGTAATATATTGTAACTTGTAATATAGTATTTTATTATCTTGTAATATACAGGGTGTTGCATCATGAGAGGGACATAGCTTAATAGGAGGTAGAGAACATCAGTGGTAACCGGAACCTCCCATAGAAATGTCTCATTGGGCCTTCACTACGAAATTACAGGGTGTTAAATAATTTTTGGCCAAACCTGTTTTTTGTCATAACTTTGACAGGAAATGAAATAACTAATTCATATTTGGTACGGCTAATGTACAAACGAGCCCCAAGAGGTACATGTATAAAAAAAAATATATCCAGGTCCGGACTCACTATAATTTATGTTTCTTCTTTGCATCAATAAAACATCACCCTGTATATATTTTTTTTAAATTTCGATACGATATTCGAAAAGAGCAAGAAAAAACAAACAAAATGGCCTATTTCATTTTTTTGTTACACCTTCGTGGTTATTTAAATACGTTGTTAAATGTGCAAGAAAATGGATTACAGAACCCTATTAAATGAGAGGCACGTGAAATAAATAGTTTTATAACTAAAATTGCAAAAATTCTATTGAGCCTAGGTGGTCTGGGTGAATCCTAATTCCGGCACGTTTTAAAGGTCCATTTTGGTAAAAAACTGTGGTCCTAATAAGTAATCGGGTATGAAATAACAAAATTTTTAATCAATCACAGTAGGCTTGTTCAAAGAATAAAAGTGACAGATAATTTAAACCATTTAGGCCTAAGCAACCAGTTACTTTGATCAAGAAAATCATCAACATTTTATACTTAATAAAAATTGGAAGAGAACAAACTAAAATCTAAATAAATAAAATATTTTCCATTCAATTAACAATAAATAACAAAACAATAACTAAATGTGTTTAAAAATAAAACGTAATTGACACTAAAGTAAATTTTCAAAATGTCCTCCGCCAAATTCTGTGCATTTTCTTGCGCGTTTAGAAAGGTCACCAATTGCTCGACGTATCATTTCTGGATTATTCCGTATTTCGTCGCAGGTTGTAACGATGCGCTGGATTAAATGTTGTCTACTTTCAATTTCAATGCTATAAACCTCGTTTTTTAAGTGGCCCCATAAAAAGTAATCACAAGGGTTACAATCAGGAGATCTTGGTGGCCATACATGTGGACCCCCGCGTCCAATCCATCTATTAGGATACACATTGTTTAAGTGTTCTCTTACTTGAAGGTTAAAATGTGGTGAGGCCCCATCATGCTGAAACAACATGCCTCTTATACCGATATTTTCTAACATATTCGGTAAAATGTTTTGAAGAAAATCAAAGTAAATTTCACCATTCAATCTTTCTTCAAAAAAATGTGGCCCTATCAAATGTCTATTCACAAGTCCGACCCAAACATTTACAGAATACCTATGTTGCGAACGGCGTTGGCGTACCGCATGTGGGTTTTCCTGTGCCCATTTATGATTATTTCGTGAATTGTTTACTCCATCCCTTGTAAATTGTGCCTCATCCGTAAATAAGGTTCTGTAAATGACTGGGCGATGATTAGACAACCAACGACAAAATGCCAGGCGGGGGATATCGTCGCCTTGTTGAAGACGCTGTACCTGCTGGATATGATATGGATGGTAACGTTCTCTTTTTAGGGTTCTCCATACTCGCCAATGAGGAATACCAGTTGCCAAACTGATTCGTCTAGTGCTCATATTTGGGTTTTCTTGAACTACGTTTATAATATTGTTTTGTTCCTGCACACCTTGTTTGTTGTAAAACACGCTCCACAACTGCAGAAGTAGGAAACTTTCCGTGTTGTCTTGCATACTGGAACACCGTACTAAAGGTTTTATGATTAGGGCATCGACGACCAGGAAAACGCAGCCGATATTCTCTTTCCGCCGACCTACCATTTCCATTACAGAAACCATAGATGAATATTATGTCAGCATATTCCCCGTTTGGAAATTTTACTGGCATAGTTAAAATATTTTCACAAGTTTTCACTAACTAAATGCGGATTATTGACACATTAAATTACTAACAAACAATTATTCAACTGTTTAGGAGATTTCTTTTTATTATCTGTCACTTTGAACAAGCCTACTGTGATTGATTAAAAATTTTGTTATTTCATACCCGATTACTTATTAGGACCACAGTTTTTTACCAAAATGGACCTTTAAAACGTGCCGGAATTAGGATTCACCCAGACCACCTAGGCTCAATAGAATTTTTGCAAATTTTAGTTATAAAACTATTTATTTCACGTGCCTCTCATTTAATAGGGTTCTGTAATCCATTTTCTTGCACATTTAACAACGTATTTAAATAACCACGAAGGTGTAACAAAAAAATGAAATAGGCCATTTTGTTTGTTTTTTCTTGCTCTTTTCGAATATCGTATCGAAATTTCAAAAAAATATATACAGGGTGATGTTTTATTGATGCAAAGAGGAAACATAAATTATAGTAAGTCCGGATCTGGATATATTTTTTTTTATACATGTACCTCTTGGGGCTCGTTTGTACATTAGCCGTACCAAATATGAATCCGTTATTTCATTTCCTGTCAAAGTTATGACAAAAAACAGGTTTGGACAAAAATTATTTAACACCCTGTAATTTCGTAGTGAAGGCCCAATGAGACATTTCTATGGGAGGTTCCGGTTACCACTGATGTTCTCTACCTCCTATTAAGCTATGTCCCTCTCATGATGCAACACCCTGTATACTTTTGTTTCATAATTGAGACAATTTACGAGTCATCTCTTTTGTAATATATTTAATTTGGCTCTCGTAAAAGTCTCCAGCTTATCTTGAGCTTCGGTTATTGTAATATAGTATTTTGTATATATTTCTGTGTGATATTTTGCCATACAGTATCGTTGATGCTGTGATAGTTCATTTTTGTTGTAATATAATATTTTTGTAATATAGTACTATTGTATATATGTAACTTTTGTCTTTTGTTTATCTTTATCTTTAATTTTCCCTGATTATACTAAGTAATCAATGGCGCCCAAGCCTTGAACTCGACGCCCCTTTTGCTCTCCGTATCTTTACTGTGCTATCCAGGTGAAACCAGTGACGCTAACCACGTCGCTCGTAGGGTGGCCCACACTAGAACGACTTGGGCAAACTAAAACCTTTCAAAACAACGCCACAAGAAGTAGAAAAGTTTGATACATTATAAGAACAATAATAAAATTCTGAGATGAACAATATTTTATAACATAAAATAACAACGAAAATGTTACAACAGCGTCAGCATTAGGTTCATCAACTATAAAAATTGTTCAAAGTGGCCACCATTATTTAAAATACAAAACTCATGCCTCCTTCAACAAATTATTTAAACAATTAGAAACAGCTATTATCGTCCCTGTTTGTTTCGTAAATTGTTTCCTTAATTTTAGCTTTAATTACTTCAACATTCTGATTAATTCAAATGGATTACATTTTCATGAAATCTATCATGTTTTTTTTTGGAAATGCTTAGGCTTTGAAACGTTTTTCGCCCTTATTCTGAGCTCATAAATTTTTTTCCCAAAAGACGAGGTATGTCAATTAATTCATTTTAGGCCTTTGTTCTCACTTTAACTGAATCTTCATAACCGTAGGGGGTTATGTGGATACTGGTTTATAACGCATACCCGTAAGGGACTGTGTAGAAACCAGTGTTAGAATGAGAATTGTCCAATAAGAAAGACAAATTAATTTTAAGATTTTAATTGCTAGCATAACCAGAATACAGGTTATCGAAAGAATGCAAAGATTGCAAATCAATAATTTTACAAAGCTTTTGTTTTAGTTCTCATAGATAATTTTTTTCTGCTGTTTGCAAAATCCTATAAAGAATATGTTTCATTACAAGTATAAGCAAACAAAAAATAATTCACTTCAAAACTGTCCAATGTACCTACAGGGTGCCCCAAATTGCTTGATTTTGGCTGGTTTTCCTATTTTCAGACCAAAAATATATATGTCAAGATATGTCTAGTCATCCTTGCTGCCAATATACCACATTTCTCTTTAAAAATGACATTTTAGCAGAGTTGGCCATGGAAAACAAGAGTTTCAGTTATTCAAATGAAAACAATAGTTTTTTTATTAAATTAATTTTATTAATTAAACATATTTCATTAAGTAGGTAACAAATCTTTAACGATTAAAGTATCACAAATAATGTTCAAATTGTCTACCATTTTGGTCGATGCACAATTGACATCTCTTCTTTACTGATTTCTCGGCATTTAAGAGTTGTAAAGGTGTTATCCCAGCGATTGTATTTCTCACTCGTTGCTCAAAATCTTGACGCGTTTCTGGTATGGTTTTAAATATTTGGTCTTTGACGAAACCGCAAATAAAAAAGTCCAAAAGACTTAGGTCCGGAGATCTTGCAGGCCATGGTATGGGCCCCCTTGTTCCCATCCACCGATCCTCGAACATTTTATTTAGTTTGTTCCTTGTAACCGCCGCGTTATGGGCTGGTGAGCCATCTTGTTGATAAAACTTTCGTACCAAATCGGCAAGGGGCAAGTCTTCTAAATATGGTTCAACAATGTTTTCCAAAGTATTAACGTACCGTTGGGCGTTAAGGTTTTCGTCATAAATAAAAGGTGCAATCATTCGTTGCCCCACTATTCCAATCCAAATATTGAAACCAAATCGTCCTTGTATATTTCTAGGTTGGAAAACATGCTCATTATGGTCCGACCAACGATGCCGATTATGTCGATTAAATATTCCGTTGCTGGTTACTCTTGCTTCGTCGGTCCAAATGACATTTCGGTGAAAATTTTCATTTTCATTGCATTTTCTGATGAACCAGTTGCAGAAATTAATCCTGCGTTCTTGATCACCAGGGAATATTTGATGAGTGAGTCTGATTTTATAAGGTTTATATTTATATTTCTTGAGAATTCTTTGGCTACGGCTTTTGCTCACACCCTTAGTTACAGTTATTTCTCTGGTAGAAATTTCTCAGGATTTTCTAAAACCGCTCCAATTACTTCTGCCTCCACCTCGTCTCTATCTTCAATAGCATACTGTTTAGGTCTGGGTTTGACAAATGATCCATAATTCATCAAAGCATTTTCCAATCTGGGAAATATTTGTTAGCTTGGCTGCTGGCGTTCAGGGTAACGTTCGAAATATAGATTTAATGCATCTTCAGCATTTCGGCCTGATTCAATATAGCATATAAACATCTGGCATTTTCCAAAGTTTTCATACATTTTGGAATAATGCAGAGAGATTATAACAGATGTCAACTTTAACACTTATTTTATTTACTGTCAAACTAACTTTTAGATATGCAAAGCAACTGTTTTTGTGTGGCCAACTGAATTAAAATGTTAAATGTTAAAAAAAATGTCATTTTTAAAGAGAAATGTGTTATATTGGCAGCAAGGATGACTAGACATATCTTGACATATATATTTTTGAAAAGCTTCTTTTTTTTCCCATTTTCTAAAGTCAAAGCCAACTATGGTTTCCATTTGAAATAACTAAATTAGCTTTGATATCGAACAATTGAAAAGCGATATATATATTTTTTTGACAAATGCGTCTTATTCTACGTCAAAAAGTGCATGTAGAAAGTTTTTACTGTTTGAAAAAAATATTCACAAATAAAAAAGGTATGACAGTTTTTCGGAATCTGCCAAATGTCAATTTTTGCCGATATCTCGGAAACGGTTAGAGATATCGAAATGTGGTTTTCACCAATCGGCGTTTCACAAAAATCGAGCTCTAGACTCATACGTCAGTTTTTCTCTACCTGGTCTGAAAATAGGAAAACCAGCCAAAATCAAGCAATTTGGGGGCCCTATACATTATTCAAATTTAAGTGAATGATTTAGAATAGACACATAATGAACACATAATTTTTTAAATTTTTTCCGCTCCTCCGTTTCCGAGATATTCGGGGCTAAAGTAAGGGGTCAAAACATTAGAATCATATATTAGTTTTACTTTCTCTAATCAGTGTGCACACAACTAAAATCAATGTACATATTATCTAATTAATTTTCTGAACGCCTTGCCAACGTTTGCGTGACCACTTAATTTATTACTGAATGTATTGAGGAAGGAACTACACATATATTAAGTACTATTTACAGAACGACAGTTTAAACGAATTTCAAAACAGGGCAATCGATATTTAGGTAACAGTGGCGGCTCGTGATATTGTCTGCAGAGGAGGCTTGATATTCTGAAAGACAACTGATGTGCAATATGACTACAATTTGTACATTTCCCCACCACCCCTGAGGTATTACAACGGCGCGTTACATTTTTTTGCCGTGGGTTGTTCGCCAGGATACCGATTCACGACTTGAGAGAATAGAACTAATAAAAGAATAGAATGAAAAGGAAATAGAAAATATGATGAGATGAAAAAATCATTCTCATGAAATTCTCGTTCCTACGACTCGAATATCGGTATCCAAAGGAGTCCTACTATCATACTTGTAATTAAATTATATAACTTTTAATAAAAATAAAAATAGTTTTGGTAAAAAAATTAAAGTGTTTTTCTACAAACAAAAAATTGTATTCATTATCACTGCCAGGCGTGTAAAATTATAAGTTTTAATAGAAATTAAAATAGTTTTGAGAAAGAAGTTATATAAAAAAAATATAACCGCGGAACTCTATATCATGGAGAATTATAAAAAATATTTCCTAAAAAATAAATAACACAAATAAATATTTTTTCTAAAATAACAACTACCTATATTAATCTCTGCTTTAAAGCCTGAATATTATTATAAATGAGTGGTAACCTGCTATTTTTGGAACTAGCAAAATGGTTGATTATTTCATCATAAAATGAATCGCGTTTACTCAATGGGCTTGTTCAGCATTTTTTTTTTATTTCATAAATCGAAAGTACAAGTATAAATTAATGGATCTGCAAAAAATCAGAATCTTATTCGCACGTTTAGTATCTTAAAAACTATTACAAATTTCCATCTCGCGAAAATGGGGCGTGGCCAGGCGCTACGTCACTATACGCATAGACTCGGCGATCTCAATAGACTTGATGCTCCTTATTGGTTATAATTATAAGTGTTTTCGAAGTATTGTTTGTTTTGCTTACTACTTGACATTAGGGGAGTACAATTTGGTGAAATGTCAAAAAATTACAATTTTCTCTCGCTCCTGCCGGAACGAATTTTCGATTTCGACCCTGCAATTGACGATTAGAATTCATCGCCGACCTTCTCCTTTCCGTAGACACGTAGAACGTACTTCCACTCGACGTATTTATTTAGTTACCAGCGTTTAAAAATTCCATGTTTTTCGACTTTTCAGGTTAAATTTGAAAGGTCCCAGAAAGCCATTTTTTTACGTCACTTGCGTATAGTGACGTCACAAATGAGCGCTTGGTTTTTGCAACTATTACTAATTTCAACTCCTTATATCTCGAGAACGGAAAAAGTTAATAACACGAAATTTTAAGTGTTTAATGAGAATATCGAGTACTATATGAAAAAGTATAAAAACCATATAAAAAGAATATCATGGAACAAGCCCATTCTGACAAAAAACGTTTTTCTATTGAAATAAGCGATACATTTGAAAGGCGGTCTTGACTCATTTTGTTTCTAGTAAAAATGTTTAAGTGTTGAAAATGATCATTCTACAGAAGCTTACCGGAATTGTCTCAAAAAATAGTGGCGTTATTCAAAATGTTCTCTAATTTTGGGTCATAAATTTTTTAAAAATCTATCAGCTCTTTGAAATTTCCTTTATTGCACGATTCTCGTTTTTCGTCATGTCCTCGGAAAGAATTTTCTTGGGAAGATAACTATATAACGGCATCTATTAACCTCTTTAATATTTCCCTATTCTCACGGACCTTTTCGTTAACATTTTCTATTTCTCTCTTATGTGTAGAATCCAAGAAATTTACAATATTTTGTTTACCAAACATTTCGAATTTAATGCAAGATGAAATGTGCTCCTGGGATTTTTCGTGCCTTTCTAAACCTCGCGACAAATTTTGCAAATTATTAAACCCGGCCCTGCCCCAAATTGAGAATTGATCATTGGTAAATAATAAACATCTCCAACAATATAATTTGTTTCTAACTGTTGATGCCGTTAACCACTCGACTTTTTTATAATTGTTATCACACTCTCTGTTTTGTTTACCACTTTTAAAAACTAACGAAAGCATTGCTGGTGTAGGCCTGGCATTTCTTTTAATTCTTACCTTTTCGTCATAAATAAGAGTAGTAAATCCATTTAATAACAAATAATCCACCACGTCTGGACAACAAGACATGTTGTTGCGAATATCTTCACCTAGAGCACTTATTTCTAGCCCGCCTATCAAATGTTTTATGTATTTATACGTCAAGTTGTTCTTAACCGGTTAAACGCAACTGTTAGACTGTCAGACGTCAGTTCGTTTTCTTTGTGAATCACCTGACTCTTGAATGACCTGTGCACATGCGCTATAAAGAACTGACATCTGAGGCTAGCCTCATACTTGGCTATTCCAAGTGTTGCTATTTTACACAGCGCAAAGAAATTCAAGGTCATTCATGTTATAAGTAAATGCGGTAAAGTTGGAAGCTATTTCGTATTAGCCTCCAGCGAACCGCAGTGTTCATTCAGTAAAAGACCGACCGACCGGGAAATATGCATACAAAGACTATCCGGACTGTAACGTTATAGGTATGTTTGTGGAAAGGAAATGCAAAAATGTTGTATATAAACTGAAAATTAATTAATGAATAATAAACTATAAAAAATATTGAAAACTGAGATATACCTAATAGAAATTTCTTAACATATTACTTTTGAAGATATGGTGGTTCTTCCAACGGGAGGCTCAGCCTCCCCTGCCTCCCCTGACGAGCTGCCACTGTTAGGCAAGTATGTTTACCTGTATTCACACAAAGTATAGGCTAAATGTCTGCAATTTTATCTCCATACAGATATGCACGATAGAGTTTAAGTAAATATAGACGAACAAGAATAAAATAACTCTAAAACGAATTTACGAACAATATTATGTGACTTCAATAAAGTCGGAAAGAGGACTTTCGCTTGTTTGTTTGTGTGTTTCCTCAAACTTAATATCGGTATACCTTATTAATTTTACTATTTTTTAAAATAGAAATCAAACATTTTCACTTCATAATGCTGGTGTCACGGATCTTCACCTACTGAGAAATCCCCAAAATTGTGGGTTCGTTAATTATAATACTTTATACTTCACATTTTCACCGCGACCCCCAAAGATCTATTGTAATGTTCCTGTTTGTTTTCCTTGGAGCTCCTTATCCAGAGTTGTTCTTTGTATCAGACTCCACAGCCTCGATACGGGCCCCTTAGTCCTCGCCAAGTAGTTGAAATCAGGCCTTCACAATAGCACAGTACATGGATTGAGGTTTCCTCTGCCTCCTGACAGAATCTGTATGTTGCATCATCTGCCAGACCCATTAGACTCAAATATCTATCAGGCTGGCAGTGACCAGTTAGAAGACCCATTATTATTCTAATGGCTTTTCTATTTTGACATAACATTTCCGTAAATTTGATCGATCGTTCTCTAGTGAGCTCTTTGGCATGTCCCTGTGTTGGGAAACTTTTCCACCATTCGAGAAATTTAGTTTGCACCCATTTATTAATGAGTCTCTGGCCAGCTCATCGGCATTTTCATTTCATTCTTCAATTATTTACAGATCCTTACGATGGTGCATTATTAGCAATGACATTTTTCAAATGACATTCCTTTTATTTATTTATAAATTGGGGTAAGTTTAATTCGACTTATTTCGTGCAAACGCATACAGTGGATGGCTAGAAATAATTTCCAATTTCTTTTAAAGTTTTACAAATTCTCCACTATACTAGTAGGTATATATTTTTTAAACAAAATGAGATACGATCGTGTGGAATTAATCCATAAGTTCTCATTCGCAGGAAAGTTCAAATAATACATTTGAAATTTTTTTACGATTACTATACTTCCACCCCATTAAGAATGTAGAATTAGTAAAAAAATCGGTAAAGGTATTTACACAGATCTTCCCTCGTTATTTGTGCATGGCGGTCACTCTAAAAAATTAATAATTATGAAATGACATTGAGAATAATAATCGGAATATAGATACTGCTATTATTACAAAGAAAACTTGATAAGTTTTGGTCAAAAAAATATACAGATTGCTCATCCAACAGCAAAAGTTTAATACTAAATAGCAGGTGCCACATATGGCAGGCTTGCGCAAATGCCTTTACAAATGTCCACCATAACTGAATTATTTCTGGGGATGACCACCCTGTACATTTTTCAGTAAAAGTGTAATAGTGCATATGCTAGATATTATTGCCATCTATCACATTTTCAATCCAACATTCACGTAATGGAGTGGAAGAATAGTGGTAGTTAAAAATTTTTTTTTTTTTAACTTTTCAAAAATGTTTTCTTCTAAAATAGGTTTAAAATGTCAAACGTAGAAATTTTAAATTTGAGCAAAAGGGAAGTTTCCTTCTATTCTACAGTAGTGATAAAAAAAGTTTAAAATTTAAAAATAATACATATTTTTAAATAGGTTTAGAATGCTATGAAACGTGAACATTTTAAATTTGAGCAAATAAAAAAAAAGTCGATCTATTTTAGTGGTAAAAACTTTTTGAAAAATGTTGGTGAAAAAAATTTACAAATTTTTTTTTTCTGAAATGGTATTAGAAAGTCATGAAACGTGACACTTTTAAATTTGAGCAAAAAAAAGTTTCCATCTATTCTAGTGTTAAATTTTTTTCCAAACTGGTAACAAAATGTTGCAAATTTTTTTTCCCGCAATTGGTTTGGAATGTCATGAAACGTGGAAATTTTAAAATTGAGCAAAAAAAATTTTTTCGTCTGTTCTATAGTAGTGATAAATAGATTAAAAATGTTTTCAATTTTTTTAAAAATTCTTCAAAAACATTTTTAAATGAATAGTTTTAGAATGCCATGGAAACGTGGATAGTTTAAATCTGAACAAAGAAAAAAAAATCCTAGTGGTAAATTTTTTTTAAAATAGTAAAAAAAATTTCTAATTTTTCTTCTAAATAGATTTAGAACGCTATGAAATGTGGAAATTTTAAATTTGAAGAAACTAAAAAATTTCCATCTATTTTGGTGGTAAAAAAATTTTCAAAAATGTTGGAAAAAAAATTTCAATTTTTTTTTTAATCAGGCTTAGAATGCCATGAAACGTGGAAATTTTAAATTTGAAGAAAGAAAAAAAAAATTCATCTATTTTAGTAGTAAAAAATTTTTCAAAAATGTTGGTAAAAAAATCGGTAAAGTTATTTACACAGAACTTCCCTCGTTATTTGTGCATGACAGTCACTCAAAAAAATCATTAATTACGAAATGACATTGGGAATAATAATCGGAATATAATTATTGGTATTATTACAAAGAAAACCTGATAACTTTTGGTCAAAAAAATATACAGAGTGTTCATCCAACAGCAAAAGTTCAGTATACTAAATAACAGGTGCCAAATATGGAAGGCTTGCGCAAATACCTTTATAAATGTCCACCATGATTCAATTATTTCTTGGGATGCGATTATTCAATAAAAGTATATAATAGGATATGCCAAATATTAATGCCATCTCTCACATTTTCAATCCCACATTCACGTAATGGAGTGGAAGTATAGTGGTGATTAAAATATAGAACAAATTTTCAAAAATGTTTTCTGTCTATTCTAGTGTTAAATTTTTTTCCAAATTGGTGAAAATATGTTGCAATTTTTTTTTTCCGAAATAGGTTTAGAATGTTATGAAACGTGGAAATTTTAAATATTAGCAAAAAAATATTTCGTCTATTCTATAATGGTGATAAATAGATTACTAAAACATGTTTTCATTTTCTTTATTTTTCTAAAACATTTTTATATTTGTTTTAATAAATTTGGAATGCCATGGAAACGTGGAAATTTTAAATCGGAAAAAAAAATCCATCTATTTGCGGTGAAATTTTTTCAAAAATTTAAAAAATTTTTTTTATTTTTCTTTTAAATAGGTTTAGAATGCCATGAAACGTGGAAATTTTAAATTTGAACAAAGAAAATTTTTCTTTCTTGGTAAAAAAAATTTTTTCAAAAATATCGGTGAAAAAAATTTTCTATTTTTTTTCCTGAAATAGGTTAAGCATGTCATGAAACGTAGAAATTTTAAATTTGAGCAAAAAAAAAATTTTTTCATCTTGGTAAAAAAAATTTCAAAAATTTTTTTTTCTGAAATAGGTTAAGCGTGTCATGAAACGTAGAAATTTTAAATTTGAGCAAAAAAAAATTTTCTTCGTCATTTATTCCCTTTATTCGGTCCACCCTGTATATTTTTCAGTGAAATTTCTACCATTTCTTCGCTGACAGTAGCGTCAACTATCTACCAAATTTGACTGCTCTCCGTCAAGTAGTTTTTTAGTAAATGCACCAACAGACAGACAGACAGACTGACGGAATTGAAAAACCTATATTTTCGTAATCTACGTGTTCTGAAATGTCAAAATCCGAAAAAATTTCGGAGGGTGATTTTTTCTCGAATACAATACTTCCCTTCGGTATGCGAGGAAAGTAAAAATATTAAGATATACGGATAAAGGGAGATGAATTTTAAAAATTACTCTGGATTCAACAAATAACGCAACGCAATGATATTAGTAAACCAGTCAGTAAAGACAGAAAAAGCGCAAAACCTCCGATTCCGGTTAGGAAAGATCGATTATCATGAAATAAATAGCATTCCATTCATAATTGATAGTATTGCAAAGTCTACATGGTCCAAAGGTGTGTTTTTGATTTTAAGCAACAAATTAGAAACCAATCAGCAACAAAAATGAATAAAATTTTGAATTCCACTTAGAAATGGCTTTTAGAAGGTTCTCGAAGTCAGGGATTTCATATATGAAGTTGAAATTTAATAAAAAAAATCGGTAAAGGTATTTACACAGAACTTCCCTCGTTCATGGCAGTCTCTAAAAAAATAATAATTACGAAATGACATTGAGAATAATAATCGGAGTAGAGTTATTGCTATTATTACAAAGAAAACTTGATAAGTTTTGGTCAAAAAAATATACAGATTGCTCATCCAACAGCAAAAGTTCAATACTAAATAGCAGGTGCCACATATGGCAGGCTTGCGCAAATACCTTTACAAATGTCCACCATGACTGAATTATTTCTTGGGATGACCACCCTGTACATTTTTCAATAAAAGTATAATAGGTGCATATGCCAGATGTTATTGCCATCTGTCACATTTTCAATCCAACATTCACGTAATGGAGCGGAAGTATAGTGGTGGTTAAAAAATTTCATTTTTTAAAAATTTTTCGAAAGATGGTAAAATAATTTTCAAATTTTTTTCTTCTGAAATAGGTTTAAAATGTCAAAGGTAGAAATTTTAAATTAGAGCAAAAAGGAAAGTTTCCTTCTGTTCTATAGTAGTGCTAAAAAAAGTTTAAAAATTAAAAATGATGTATTTTTAAAATAGGTTTAGAATGCTATGAAACTTGAAAATTTTAAATTTGAGCAAATAAAAAAAAATTCGATCTATTTTAGTGGTAAAAACTTTTTGAAAAATGTTGAAAAAAATTTTCAAATTTTTTTTTCTGAAATACCTAGGTTTAGAATGTCATTTAAATTTGAGCATTCTGGTGTTAAATTTTTTTCCAAACTGGTAACAAAATGTTGCAAATTTTTTTTTCCGAAATTGGTTTGGAATATCATGAAACGTGGAAATTTTAAATTTGAGCAAAACAAATTTTTTCGTCTGTTCTATAGTAGTGATACATAAATGGATTAAAAATGGTTTCAAATTTTCTAAAAATTTTTTCAAAAACATTTTTAAATTTGTTTGAATAGTTTTAGAATGTCATGGAAACGTGGATAGTTAAAATCTGAACAAAGAAAGAAAAATTCTATCTTAGTGATAAAATTTCAAAAAACTTGTTTTTTTAATCAGGCTTAGAATGCCATGAAACGTGAAAATTTTAAATTTGAAGAAAGAAAAAAAAATTCATTTTAGTAGTAAAAATTTTTTCAAAAATATTGGTGAAAAAAATTTTCAATTTTTTTTTCCTGAAATAGGTTAAGCGTGTCATGAAACGTAGAAATTTTAAATTTGAGCAAAAACAATTTTTTTTCATCTTGGTAAAAATTTTTTCAAAAATGTTTGAAAAAAATTTTCAAAAATTTTTTTTTTCTGAAATAGGTAGCGCGTCATGAAACGTGGAAATTTTAAATTTGAGCAAAAAAAATTTTTTTTCAGCTTGGTAAAAATTTTTTTAAAAATGTTTGAAAAAAATTTTCAAAATTTTTTTTTTCCTGAAATAGGTTTAGCGCGTCATGAAACGTGGAAATTTTAAATTTGAGCAAAAAAAAATTTTTTTCATCTTGGTAAAAATTTTTTCAAAAATGTTTGAAAAAAATTTTCAAAAATTTTTTTTTCCTGAAACAGGTTTAGCGCGTCATGAAACGTGGAAATTTTAAATTTGAGCAAAAAAATAATTTTTTCACTATTTATTCCGTTTAGACGGTCCACCCTGTATATTTTTCAGTGAAAATTCTACCAGTTCTTCGCTGGCAGTAGGGTTAACTACCTACCAAATTTGACTGCTCTCCGTCAAGTAGTTTTTTAGTAAATGCACCAACAGACAGACAGACAGACAGACAGACAGACAGACCGACAGACAGACAGACAGACAGACTGACGGAATTGAAAAACCTATATTTTCGGAATCTACGTGTTCTGAAACGTCAGAATCCGAAAAAATCTCGGAGGGTGATTTTTTCTCGAATACAATACTTCCCTTCGGTATGCGAGGGAAGTAAAATATTATAAGTAATTTAGCAACAAATCAATCCATGTTCAAAAAATCAGTAAAGGTATTTACACAGAACTTCCCTCGTTATTTGTGCATGGCGGCCACTCTAAAAAATTAATAATTACGAAATGACATGGAGAATAATAATCGGAATATAGTTATTGCTATTATTACAAAGAAAACTTGATAAGTTTTGGTCAAAAAAATATACAGATTGCTCATCCAACAGCAAAAGTTCAATACTAAATAGCAGGTGCCACATATGGCAGGCTTGCGCAAATACCTTTACAAATGTCCACCATGACTGAATTATTTCTTGGGATGACCACCCTGTACATTTTTCAATAAAAGTATAATAGGTGCATATTCCAGATATTATTGCCATCTGTCACATTTTCAATCCAACATTCACGTAATGGAGTGGAAGTATAGTGGTGGTTTAAAAATAGTATATTATTCAACGAGCATATAATGATGGCTATTATTCACGATGGTGAAGTTTAAGACACGAGCCGCAGGCGAGTGTCGTAAATCACCAGAGTGAATGATAGTCATTATATGCGAGTAGAATACTATACTTTGTCCACGACTAATAAATAAGTATTTAATATTTATTTAATTCATCTTCATTTAATTTCTCCTATTTAAGAAAGATTCATAAGTCACAATATAAAATTTTTCGATTTTTCGGGTAACAAGTTTAATGAGGCGATTTTTGCAGCTTCCATTATCTCTGACGGTGTCAAAGAAATCTCGTTTTCACTGTCAGTATCAATTTATTTAATTATATTACTCTTCTTGAGTCTCTAATATGTAAAATTATTGTAAATAACGTTGGCGTTGAAATCGCACACATTTTGACGTTTCAAATTAATTACAGAATACGCTTTGACACATTGGCATGGCTTACTAATAAAATAATACAGTTTGTAGACACGTAACTAAATGGTTTCAAAAACAATTAGGATTGCCGCGTGTTGCTAATAGATTATGCTTTGAAAAAAACTTACTAATGTAGCTTTTGACTGTTCATTAAAGTACCTCTTCTGCATATACCATTTTACCATTTGAGTGCTTCCTAGAAAACTTAAAAAGACAACACTTGTTTTTTGGTTGCTGCAATTTTGACATTTTAAATTTTTAGTAAAAAGTCACTAATGCCATTTCTGATAAACAACTGACTGTCTCCATTATTCACTGCAATCAGTGAATAATGAAATCATTATTCACTGCAGAGAATAATGGATAGCATTATCCTTGAGAAAACACATACATAATGAGCACATTATTTAATAGTCGTGGACAAAATCTTTTTTTTTTAATGTTTCAAATTTTATAATAAAGTTTTCAATTTTTTTTTTAATTTTCAAAAACATTTTTAAATTTGTTTGAATAGTTTTAAAATGCCATGGAAACGTGGATTGTTTAAATCTGATCAAAGAAAAAAAATCTTGGTGGTAAATTTTTTTAAAAATGGTAAAAAAAATATCCAATTTTTCTTTTAAATAGACTTAGAATGCTATGAAACGTGGAAATTTTAAATTTGAAGAAATGAAAAAAAAATCTATCTATTTTAGTGGCAAGAAAATTTTCAAAAATGGTAAAAAAAAATTCAAAAAGTTTTTTTTAATCAGGCTTAGAATGCCATGAAACGTGGAAATTTTAAATTTGAAGCAAGGAAAAAATTTTTTTCATCTATTTTAGTAGTAAAAAAATTTTCAAAAATGTTGGTAAAAAAAATTTCACTGTTTTTCAAATCTAGGCGTTCTAAACTTCAAAGTTCTAGAATTATTCGTGAAAAATCGCTCTAAAACGTGAATTTTTTAGATGAGAAATCAACATTTTCAATCGAGAAATAACTCGAAAAATATTGATTTATCAAGAAAACTTAATAGAATATTTTTTGTTTACAATTTACACCCCCAAGAAGCGGTGGCATCCACTCCCAGGGTAAAGGCACACATTCGCACCATATAACTTTTGTTCCTTGAGTCATTTCCTACTTACTATCCAAATTTTACGTCAGTCGGTTTTTCCGAAAGAGTTCTGAGCGAAAACCATAGCGTCTAGTCCCCAAGCGGAAACAAATAATCCCGCGTGCGCATTTGCTGCTTTTTATTTTGTAATAACGATTAATGTATTTTTCCCAAATTCAGGTTTGATTTTATGGTAGAAATAATGTTCCCCTTTTTCATATAATGATTTCATTCTTTCATGTGATTTCTTTAGGTTAGGTTAGTTAGGTTGATTTTTATATTGCTATCTAATTGTTAATAATTATCAACGCCGCACAGTATTAGCGTCGCAGACAAAGAAAGAGGTGCGGGGGTGTCTCCCCGCTTTTTTTTTCACAAATCGTTTAATTTCCCAACTCTAAGCACGAACGCGCATGCGGAATTATTTGTTTCCGCTTGGGGTCTAGACGCTAATAAAAACCGTCAAACACTGGCAACAGTGTTTTTCTTTTTAGCGATGTTTATATGTTTGGAAATGTGCCGACCAAATGCAATATACTTTTCGTTTTCGAATTTGCAAAGGGTCTAATAAATAAAGATCCCTAGTATAGAATATAGATGCAAACACAATTGAATTTACCAAATACCGCATAAAAAGGCAAGATAAAATACTTACAGTAAAATGATGCGAAAGGAAGTTGTTTCACTGGGAGAATTTTAGTGGCTCTGTTTTGATGGGATTTATGACCAATTTCTATCCTCTTGTGGCAATAAATCGGAAATTGTAACAACGTTATTCTCGCAGTAATGAAAAGAAAATATTGAAACACGCTGAAAATTGTTCAATATTTTCCTCTTGGCGAGCTCCCGACCACAGACAAATAATACCAGTACGCGAGCTCGGTGTGTTAGAGCAAATCTTTATGGAACTTGTAGCCAAGACACATTTATCGATTTACGATTTGTTCTTATAGTGATATTACCTATAAAAACTGGATATGTGGGGCACATTTCGTATGTTTACCGATACTGTTATTGCGGACGAGATGGATATTCACCTTGTTACTTAACATGACAAACGAGAGAGATAAGATGCACCACGACTTATTCAAATTGTCTTTTATTGGTACACTGATCCAACAAATTAATGCTTGCCAAAAATTGATAAACCTGTACTTCCCTTAAGACCAATTGTGAGTTCAATTAATTCTCCATGTAGTAAAGTCTCGATTAATTAGAAATCCTAAATCCATTATCAGGTTCCTCCAAGCAGTGGCGGCTCGTGATATTGTCTGCGGAGGAGGCTTGATATTCTGAAAGACAACTGATGTGCAATATGACTACAATTTGTACATTTCCCCACCACCCCTGAGGTATTACAACGGCGCGTTACATTTTTTTGCCGTGGGTTGTTCGCCAGGATACCGATTCACGACTTGAGAGAATAGAACTAATAAAAGAATAGAATGAAAAGGAAATAGAAAATATGATGAGATGAAAAAATCATTCTCATGAAATTCTCGTTCCTACGACTCGAGTATCGGTATCCAAAGGAGTCCTACTATCCCACTTGTAATTAAATTATAACTTTTAATAAAAATAAAAATAGTTTTGGTAAAAAAATTAAAGTGTTTTTCTACAAACAAAAAATTGTATTCATTATCACTGCCAGGCGTGTAAAATTATAAGTTTTAATAGAAATTAAAATAGTTTTGAGAAAGAAGTTATATAAAAAAAATATAACCGCGGAACTCTATATTATGGAGAATTATAAAAAATATTTCCTAAAAAATAAATAACACAAATAAATATTTTTTCTAAAATAACAACTACCTATATTAATCTCTGCTTTAAAGCCTGAATATTTTTATAAATGAGTGGTCACCTGCAATTTTTGGAACTAGCAAAATGGTTGATTATTTCATCATAAAATGAATCGCGTTTACTCAATTCTGACAAAAAACGTTTTTCTATTGAAATAAGCGATACATTTGAAAGGCGGTCTTGACTCATTTTGTTTCTAGTAAAAATGTTTTTATGCGTTTAAGTGTTGAAAATGATCATTCTACAGAAGCTTACCGGAATTGTCTCAAAAAATAGTGGCGTTATTCAAAAAGTTCTCTAATTTTGAGTCATAAGTTTTTAAAAAATCTACCAGCTCTTTGAAATTTCCTTTATTGCACGATTCTCGTTCTTCGTCATGTCCTCGGAAAGAATTTTCTTGTGAAGATAACTATATAACGGCATCTATTAACCTCTTTTTTTTTTTCTCAGGGCTCGTCTGTTGATAAAAACTCCGAGGGCACTGCAGCCTCCTGGGCTTATTGTGCTCTGGTATTAACCTCTTTAATATTTCCCTATTCTCACGGACCTTTTCGTTAACATTTTCTATTTCTCTCTTATGTGCAGAATCCAAGAAATTTACAATATTTTGTTTACCAAACATTTCGAATTTAATGCAAGATGAAATGTGCTCCTGGGATTTTTCGTGCCTTTCTAAACCTCGCGACAAATTTTGCAAATTATTAAACCCGGCCCTGCCCCAAATTGAGGATTGATCATTAGTAAATAATAAACATCTCCAACAATATAATTTGTTTCTAACTGTTGATGCCGTTAACCACTCGACTTTTTTATAATTGTTATCACAAAACCCTCTGTTTTGTTTACCACTTTTAAAAACTAACGAAAGCATTGCTGGTGTAGGCCTGGCATTTCTTTTAATTCTTACCTTTTCGTCATAAATAAGAGTAGTAAATCCATTTAATAACAAATAATCCACCACGTCTGGACAACAAGACATGTTGTTGGGAATATTTTCACCTAGAGCACTTATTTCTAGCCCGCCTATCAAATGTTTTATGTATTTATACGTGAAGTTGTTCTTAACCGGTTAAACGCAACTGTCAGACTGTCAGACTGTCAGACGTCAGCTCGTTTTCTTTGTGAATCACCTGACTCTTGAATGACCTGTGCACATGCGCTATAAAAACTAAGATCTGAGGCTAGCCTCCTACTTGGCTATTCCAAGTGTTGCTATTTTACACAGCGCAGAGAAATTCAAGGTCATTCATGTTATAAGTAAATGCGGTAAAGTTGGAAGCTATTTCGTATTAGCCTCCAGCGAACCGCAGTGTTCATTCAGTAAAAGACCGGCCGACCGGGAAATATGCATACAAAGACTATCCGGACTGTAACGTTATAGGTATGTTTGTGGAAAGGAAATGCAAAAATGTTATATATAAACTGAAAATTAATTAATGAATAATAAACAATAAAAAATATTGAAAATTGAGATATAACTAATAGAAATTTCTTAAGATATTATTTTTGAAGATATGGTGGTTCTTCCAAGGGGAGGCTCAGCCTCCCCTGCCTCTCCTGACGAGCCGCCACTGCGGCTCCAAGTCTTATATTAAAAATAGCAAACATGTTTTGGAAAAAACTATCAGAAAATCATTTTAAGAATTTTTTTTCCTTCTTCAATTTTTTGTGACTTCCTGCCACATGCATGTTTTCTTTTTAAGCGGTGCTCGGGGAATCTACAAAATATCCCAATTAACCAGTATGTTACTGGTAAATAACCTCTACGCCTGTGATTTTTACGTCAAAGGATCAGTTAAAGGTTGGTTTTTTTAAATAAACAACGCAAATAAGTATAAAAACTTGAAATTAAATATTTCGCCAACGTTTCGGAAATTTATTCTGTTTCCTTTTTCAAGGCTTTTTTGAAAAATCTTTTTTGCTGTGTAAAGATTTTTCAAAAAAGCCTTGAAAAAGGAAACAGAATAGATTTCCGAAACGTCGGCGAAATATTTAATTTCAAGTTTTTATACTTATTTGTGTTGTTTATTTAAAAAAACCAACCTTTAACTAACCCTTTGACGTAAAAGTCACAGGCGTAGAGGTTATTTACCAGTAACATTCTGGTTAATTGTGATATTTTATAGATTCCCCGAGCATCGCTTAAAAAGAAAACATACATGGGCAGGAAGTCCCAAAGAATTGAAGAAGGAAAAAAATTAAGATAATGCCACAAATAACATTTAGACAATATTTTAACAATAATTACCTAAAAGTGAATTATTTATTATTTGTTTGCTTATAGTAATGAAACATATTCTTTATATGATTTTGCAAACAACGGAAAGAAATACTATCTATGAGAACTAAAACAAAAACTATATGTGAAAATGTTAATGAAATCTCTGCATTCTTTCGATAACCTGGCTTCTGGTTATGCTAGCAAGTTAAAATTCTGAAATAAATTTGTCCAATTTCTTATTTGACATTCTCATTATAACACTATCATCCAAGCATCTTTAATTTTTTTTTCATTCTAATGGATTACATGTTCATAAAATCTCTCATTCAGCTTTTTGGAAATGCTTAGCCTTTGAAACGTTTTTCGCCCTTATTCTGAGCTCATCAGAAAGGCATAAAGCCACTCATTCACTTTTAAACATGCATGGAGTATATAGGCTTCAATACTAGTTAACTAATAGATAGGGAAGATCTGTTGTTTTTTATCAGTCAATGTCAAATATAAATATTCCATACTTATTCATGGATATTGCCTTGGTTTTGCAAGGAACGTCGTTATGAGTGGCGTTATGCCTAACTAAGAGCTAAAAACATGACATTTTCAAACATTAATATCTAAATAAATACGTCGAGTAGAGGATCGTGTGATGTCTCTACGGAAAAGGAAAGATTGGCATTCTGTTGGTGTCGTAAATTGCGACGGCAAAATCGGAAATTCGGCTCGACACGAGAGAATCAAAAACGGCTTTTTTGACATTTGTGGCAGTACCGCTGTCAGGTTATTGACTAAACCGCCGCTCACTGCCCAACGCACCGCAGCGCTTCCAGCCCGGCTGACTGATGGGCGGGTATTCAATGGATCATCGACAAGGCATTCTGTGACGCTAGCTCTCGGGGTATTACGTTTTAAGGTCTCAGAAATACGAAAAAATGACTTTTAAAAAATGTCTATGTTTGTATGGAGACACGATAGCGCAGAAACAAGAGAACCGATATTAGTTAAATTTTGTACAAGGGTGATATTATTAATACCGTACAAGACCTGGAAAGGTTTTGGTACCGATTGGATGATATTTTGTGCCTTTTGATATCAAGATACGTTGTAAGATGTGCGGTTGTTGGCAAAAAAACAATATTATTAATAAATTAAAAAGTACAGGCCCCAATATATAGCCCTGTGGAACACGTACCTAAGAATTTTTATTTTTCCGATAAACCTGAATTCTTCGCATCAATCTGTTATACTCCCGATTCCAAGATAGTGTTGACAAATTGAGTCTCCTCCTGTCGTCTAGTTTAGTTATCCTGTTATACAATATTATTTCACATTTCTTTCTATGTACTTCGTTTTGCCTCCATTGATTTTCCTTTGGTAATCTGAATTCATTTAAATATATTCCCTGAATTTAATTTCTAACTTTGATCCATCAGTTACGATGGGCAGGTGATAGCTTATAAATATTATTATTTCAGATTTGAATGGTATTTAATAAAAAAAAACAGGTGGTAACCCATGCGACCGGGTAGTAAATTTTGGCTAGATACCAACAAGCTACCAAGACGACATTTTTTTTCACCTTTAAGTTTTTGAATGTGTGTCAGAAATAGGTACTTTATCCTACTAACATCAATCTATAAATCGATTTTGAACAATTTACGTAAATAATCTCCCAACTATTGGGGACACTGAAATATTTAATGTCCGTGAGAATACCATGGTCGTTTTTTACACAGTCAGGTGTATATTCCATTTTTTATCTTGTAAAAGTTGGTGTAAGACCTCGTACTCTGTTTTAATTCTATGTAGTATACAATGGGGATAGTTGCTATAGTGTGTTCTAAAAATAACAATTAACATTTTCAATTGACATGAATAATTAATAAATCCCACATTCTCACTTTTTCACCGGCTTAAATTATAGTAATATATAGACAGTAATAAAAAAAATAGGTCAGGGTTCGATGCTTCTCTTATGTTTTTTCGGTATTTATGCCGGGTTATTGCATTTTCTATGCAATTTTTCATTGCATAGAAAATGCAGTCGTCTTCCTTTTTCCTCTTTGCTCTAGCTCGGAGGAGGTGCATTTTTGAAAAAAAACTTTATAGATGAAAAAATCTTATTTTAACCTGGAAAATCGATCCTGGCCGTTTGGCGGCTTAACCATATACAAGGTGTCCCGTAATAACATGCAAAAAATTTAACTACTCATTCCTTATCGAAAATAGAGGTGGGTTCTTCATATAAAACTTTTCTAAATAAACCTTTCTTGTCCTACTACACACCCTTAACGGGGTGTGTAAAAAACTGTTGCAATTTCTATCTGAAAAGCCATCTAACGAAATTATTTCTTCCATCTAGCGTGTATACAAAGGGGTGATATTAACTACCCTTTTTACAATCTTGTAAATATCTCTCCGCCTGCTATTTTTTTTTAATTAGAAAAAAGAACTAAACATTATGATTCATTTGGGAACTTTTTTATCTCTAGAAAAAATATCGTGAAATCGACCGTTTTTGAGCTGAATTACATCTGCCTAAGTGATCAGTCAAAAGCGACGAGCCTTATTGTACAGGGTGTAATTAGTTTCATGTCATTAAAAAACTGATAATAGGGACCGACTAGACAAACAAAAAAACCTATATGACTTTTTCCTCTAGGGGTACTTTGAAAAAAAACTGACCTAGGTTTAACATTTTAATGTTAAGGTAGGAAACATTTGAGAACTACTGTTTTTCAGGGTCAATGGATGTTATAGTTCCGAATATTAGAAATAATGAAAAACTGTAATACCCGACTTGTGTTCCCGCCGGAAGGAGTGCGGCACTTTGATGTGATTACTTGTACCGAACTTTTTATACCACTAATTATGAAAATGTACATAATTCCTTGTCTTTCGGCACAACGCAAGCATAGCATGGTCGCAGGGGTTTAAATAGGATTTGTTTACATGTGTTTTTTAATTTACAACTATTACAACTATTGTAGCTTTTATTGTCGTTTATAAGAATTTATAAAATTTAAAAGTGGTTTATTAACATTTGTAACATTGTGTTAAAAGCTTAAAAAATTAGTAATTATTTTATGAAATTGGAAAACAATTAGACGTTCGAGATACGATAACAGAAAATAGTTGTATATCAGTGGCGGCTCGTGATATTGTCTGCAGAGGAGGCTTGATATTCTGAAAGACAACTGATGTGCAATATGACTACAATTTGTACATTTCCCCACCACCCCTGAGGTATTACAACGGCGCGTAACATTTTTTTGCCGTGGGTTGTTCGCCAGGATACCGATTCACGACTTGAGAGAATAGAACTAATAAAAGAATAGAATGAAAAGGAAATAGAAAATATGACGAGATTGTAATTAAGTTATATAACTTTTAATAAAAATAAAAATAGTTTTGGTAAAAAAATTAAAGTGTTTTTCTACAAACAAAAAATTGTATTCATTATCACTGCCAGGCGTGTAAAATTATAAGTTTTAATAGAAATTAAAATAGTTTTGAGAAAGAAGTTATATAAAAAAAATATAACCGCGGAACTCTATATTATGGAGAATTATAAAAAATATTTCCTAAAAAATAAATAACACAAATAAATATTTTTTCTAAAATAACAACTACCTATATTAATCTCTGCTTTAAAGCCTGAATATTTTTATAAATGAGTGGTAACCTGCGATTTTTGGAACTAGCAAAATGGTTGATTATTTCATCATAAAATGAATCGCGTTTCCTCAATTCTGACAAAAAACGTTTTTCTATTGAAATAAGCGATATATTTGAAAGGCGGTCTTGACTCATTTTGTTTCTAGTAAAAATGTTTTTATGCGTTTAAGTGCTGAAAATGATCATTCTACAGAAGCTTACCGGAATTGTCTCAAAAAATAGTGGCGTTATTCAAAAAGTTCTCTAATTTTGGGTCATAAGTTTTTAAAAAATCTACCAGCTCTTTGAAATTTCCTTTATTGCACGATTCTCGTTTTTCGTCACGTCCTCGGAAAGAATTTTCTTGTGAAGATAACTATATAACGGTATCTATTAACCTCTTTAATATTTCCCTATTCTCACGGACCTTTTCGTTAACATTTTCTATTTCTCTCTTATGTGCAGAATCCAAGAAATTTACAATATATTGTTTACCAAACATTTCGAATTTAATGCAAGATGAAATGTGCTCCTGGGATTTTTCGTGCCTTTCTAAACCTCGCGACAAATTTTGCAAATTATTAAACCCGGCCCTGCCCCAAATTGAGGATTGATCATTAGTAAATAATAAACATCTCCAACAATATAATTTGTTTCTAACTGTTGATGCCGTTAACCACTCGACTTTTTTATAATTGTTATCACAAAACCCTCTGTTTTGTTTACCACTTTTAAAAACTAACGAAAGCATTGCTGGTGTAGGCCTGGCATTTCTTTTAATTCTTACCTTTTCGTCATAAATAAGAGTAGTAAATCCATTTAATAACAAATAATCCACCACGTCTGGACAACAAGACATGTTGTTGGGAATATTTTCACCTAGAGCACTTATTTCTAGCCCGCCTATCAAATGTTTTATGTATTTATACGTCAAGTTGTTCTTATAACCGGCTAAACGCAACTGTCAGACGTCAGTTCGTTTTCTTTGTGAATCACCTGACTCTTGAATGATCTGTGCACATGCGCTATAAAGAACTGAGATCTGGAGGCTAGCCTCATACTTGGCTATTCCAAGTGTTGCTATTTTACACAGCGCAAAGAAATTCAAGGTCATTCATGTTATAAGTAAATGCGGTAAAGTTGGAAGCTATTTCGTATTAGCCTCCAGCGAACCGCAGTGTTCATTCAGTAAAAGACCGGCCGACCGGGAAATATGCATACAAAGACTATCCGGACTGTAGCGTTATAGGTATGTTTGTGGAAAGGAAATGCAAAAATGTTATATATAAACTGAAAATTAATTAATGAATAGTAAACAATAAAAAATATTGAAAATTGAGATATACCTAATAGAAATTTCATAAGATATTACTTTTGAAGATATGGTGGTTCTTCCAAGGGGAGGGTCAGCCTCCCCTGCCTCCCCTGACGAGCCGCCACTGTTGTATATTTTAAGTTAGGAAATTTTTTTATTTTTTTAACGAATTGAGCGCATAATTTTTCCCAATCAGGTATCGAAAACTAAAAATCGAGTCTTTGGTCTCTATGAAAATCAATGTAAACAGTAATAAACAGATCAGAACAAGACAGCGTATAATAATAATAATAATCATACCTTTAATGCCCAATAGGTAACACCCAATAACTGAACAATTCTTTTGAATGTTTCACAAAAATTGTTCGAAATGACCTCCGTCTCCACGTATACACATTTCGGCACATCGAACTAAGGCATACGCACTCCGTTCGACACACTTGGTAAATTAGGATCATTTTTTATGGTTTCTATGCACATTAAAATACGTTGTTGCAATGGTTCTAAAGCTCTTCCGTACCAGCTGCATTTCCACCACTTTCTCCATACACCAACTGCATATCCTCGAGCTCTGGATAAGTGTAATCTCCCATAATGTCCAAAATCTGCGTTTTAAAACACCACACTAAACTGTGAATTAACGTTATCAATAAAGAAAACAAGACGAAAAACTTGGTCCAAAATCCAAAAAGTAACACAAAAAGCACGAACGAGAAGTAGTGTCTTACGTAACCAAGTACTAACGATTTGAACGATAAGTCAATAAAATAAATCTTAATATACGTGGCACAAAATTCAAAAAGAACAAAAGCAACAGACAAAACCAAGGAACGGGTAGGTTGCGTCGTATGTACGTTGTTTGCCTACCAAGTAAGGACACAAACTGAAATCATTACTTGAGAATATTACGAGGGAAAGTATAGCACGCGTAATAAGATAGTTTGGCCGCGAAGAAGCAAAAAACAAGGCGGTGTCCTCTGTCGTTCGCTTTTAACTGCTTTGTCGGCATACTTATTTGCAGGAATGTCAGAGTATCATGTGCGACAAGACGCGAGACAATAAAACCTATCCCAATATGCCAGCAGTTCTCAAACTATGTTACTAAGTACTTTGGAAATTTTTGTTTATTTTTTTTCTCCAAAACTGTCAGCTTTAGACCCCATGTTATATAAGGTTTTTTTGTTTGTCTTGTCGTTCCCTACCACCAGTGTTTTAATGACATGAAACTAATTACACCCTGTATTAATTAAAACACCAAGTAGGCTAGTGTCAAATCATAATTTGGCAGTATTAAGTATGATCATTTGGTGCTTATAAATTATTTTTAGATAAAAATTAAAAACCGTTTTTTGCACACCCCTTTAAGGGATATAGTTGCTTTATTTAAAAAAATTTCATATGGAGAACCCACCTTAATTTTCGATAAGGAATTGGTAGTTAAATTTTTTGCACGTTGTTACGGGACACCCTGTATAGGTGTGAGACTAAAAAGGATCGTCAACGATACTGACTTATTTTCTTAAAAATGATAAGAGGGAAACAACTTTGAACGGACTGATTCACAGCTAACGGATGAGCAAACGAAAAATGTAAATTATTTAATAAGCCCTGGGAAATAAAGAGGAAAGATCTTCCTTATAATATATTAAGGGAGAATGAAGGAGGGTTTCTGGAATACTTTAAAATGAACTTACTTTATAGAACTATTTTCCACGCCCACGTAGATCTGATTGAAACCAAGATTAAACTTTTGTTAATTACCGAGCGTCCTTTAAGCTTCGATGACTCGTATGGTTGTCAAAAAATCTAATCATGATTTCAATAACCTGGCGATAAGTAATTAGGGACATCTTATGAAGTTAGGATAAGTTGCTCACTGAGTAGGAATAAAGGATCAAAAGGGTAGGTGGATGTTTGAGCTTACAAGGTAAATCAGAAAATGCTTGATCTGCATTTTGTGAGATTATTCTGGGTAATTACTCCTCTGTTTAGCTTTTCCGCAAATCTTACTAATTATATACCTGACTGGAGATTTGCTACACAATCTAATTTGACTAGAATAAAAATTATTACGAAAATATATTTGCGGTGTTTTTTTCTAATATTCAACAAGAATGGGCTTGTTCGGCATTTGTTTTATTTCATAAATCGAGAATGCAAGTATAAAATAATGGATCTGCAAAAGATCAGAATTTTATTCGCACGTATGGTGTCTGATAAAGGGGGAGGGGAAGTGATATGATGATGATATGTTAAGTCAGATTGGTTAAAGTCATAGGCGGCGCATTTCTACAAAAAATAAGGTAATTATTTTGTCATATTTTTTTAATTTTTCATTTTACTTCCCTCGCATACCGAAGGGAAGTATTGTATTCGAGAAAAAATCACCCTCCGAGATTTTTTCGGATTCTGATGTTTCAGATCACGTAGATTACGAAAATATAGGTTTTTTCAATTCCGTCAGTCTGTATGTCTGTCTGTATATGTATGTCTGTCTGTCTGTCTGTCTGTTGGTGCATTAACTAAAAAACTACTTGACGCTTGACTTGAGAGAAGTTAAATTTCGTAGGTAGTCAGCGAAGAAATGGTTAAATTTTCACTGTAAAATATACAAGGTGGACCGTCTAAACGGAATAAATAATGAAAAAAATTTCTTTTGCCCCAATTTAAAATTTCCACGTTTCATGACACGCTAAACCTATTTCAGAAGAAAAAAATTGAAAATCAAACATTTTTGAAAAATTTTTTGGCACTAAAATAGATGAAAAAAAATTTTTTTCTTCAAATTTAAAATTTCCACGTTTCATGGCATTCTAAACCTATTTAAAAAAAAAAAAATTGTGACAATTTCTTTTACCAACATTTTTTAAAAAATTTTTACCACTAATGGATTTTTTTTTTTTCTTCAAATTTTAAATTTCCACGTTTCATAGTTTTCCAAATCTATTTTTTTTTTAATTAGAAAATTTTATTACCATTTTTGAAAAAATTTTACCACTAAAATAGACGGAATTTTTTTTTTGTTCAGATTTAAAATTTCCACGTTTCCATAGCATTCTAAAACTATTCAAACAAATTTAAAAATGTTTTTGAAAAATTTTTAAAAAATTTTGAAAACATTTTTAATCCATCACTACTATAGAATAGACGAAATTTTTTTTTGCCCAAATTTAAAATTTCCGCGTTTCATGATATTCCAAACCTATTTCGGAAAAAGAAATTGCAACATTTTCTTACCATTTTGGAAAAAAAATTAACACTAGAATAGAAGGAAATTTTTTTTGCTCAAATTTAAAATTTTCACGTTTCATGGCATTCTAAACCTATTTAAAAAAATTATAATTTTTAAATTTGTAAACTTTTTTAGCACTAATATAGAATAGAAGGAAACTTTCCTTTTTGCTCAAATTTAAAATTTCTACGTTTCATGACACTCTAAACCTACTTCAGATGAAAAAAAAAAATGAAAATTTATTTACCAACATTATTGAAGAATTTCAAAAAAAATTAAATTTTTTAACCACCACTATACTTCTACTCCATTACGTGAATGTGGGATTGAAAATGTGACAGATGGCAATAATATTTAACATATGCACCTGTTATACTTTTATTGAAAAATATACAGGGTGGCCATCCCAAGAAATAATTCAGTCATGGTGGACATTTATAAAGGTATTTGCGCAAGTCTTCCATATTTGGCACCTGTTATTTAGTATTGAACTTTTGCTGTTGGATGAGAACTCTGTATATTTTTTTTACCAAAAGTTATCAGGTTTTCTTTGTAATAATAGCAATAACTATATTCCGATTATTATTCTTAACGTCATTTCGTAATTAATAATTTTTTAGAGTGAGCGCCATACATAAATAACGAGGGAAGTTCTGTGTAAAATACCTTTACCGATTTTTTTTAACTCCTTTCGGTGGGTTTGGTAAATCACCCTGTATACTTATAGTGTTGATCTGCGTCCCTCTAAAATTGCGAATCGGATCTATCAAAGGCTTTTCGCGGGAGCGGCTTTTCGGGAAGCGGCCGGTATCATTCCATTCGGGAATTAATTCTACATTGTTTAGGATAATTTCAGAGTTCTTTTTAATGGTTTTTGAGTAATTAACTCGCAAAAGTTGCCTTTTAAATTTAGGAACGGACAGTCGAGGGATTGTAGTGGAATATATGATTTGACGAAATGTTACCAAATGCCAAAAAATGACGATGTGTCTTCGCTCCTCTTGGGCCGAATTTTCGATTTTTAAGAAAATAGCCGTTTTTCTTTCGCACAGACCTAGCCGAAACTCCGATTTCCACTGTGACACTTACGATGTCAATAAAATGCCAATCTTCTTTTTTAAATAAAGCCTAAAATCGATCCCCCGCAAGTATTGACTTATATATGAGCGTTTAAAAATTTGATGTTTTTGATTTTTTAGGTTATGTTTTAATACTTCTGAAGAAGGCATTATTTTCTCGATCTTGCAGAGCCGAATTTCCGAATTTTCCTATACAATTTGGTATCAGGAGAAAGGGCAGATCTTATTTTTTCCATAGAGACAGAACGGACTTGCAATCCACGTATTTACTTAGTTAAGAATTTTTAACAGAAAACCCATCTTTCTTTCGTCCGTGCCAAGCTGGATTTCATTCACCCTGTCAAAGTCTCTTTACAAATTTAAAAGTTATCTACTCTGGATCCCATGGATAATTTTCCCCAGGTGATATTTCAATTTTCATGATTCATCATGCCTAATTAAAATCGAAAGCGCTTGCGTTTTCATTTAAAACGGGATACTGTTTTGCGCAACAACTTGAATTAGATATACTTCAAGTTGTTGCGCATAGCCTTCTGCTATTCTGGGTTCATACTTATTTAAATCACTATATTTTTCGTGAATTTTATTTAAAATTTTAACACACTTGGAGGAACAACTTACCAGTAATTTTTCGGGATTCTTAAAATTAATATTTTGAACGTATGTGTTTCCCACTATATGATCACCGCAAAATTCATTATCATTGCCTCTATGCCATTAATTCATTAATTATTTCGGACCTTTGCCATTTAAACCATTAACATTACAGATAGGCATTCTTTCACCTTCGATTTTTCGGATTCTTTCTCCTAAATCAGTATTTGCCCTTAATTCTGATAAAATATCTTATTCTGATATACCTAACATCGAAATTCATTTGTGCCACAATAACAAAATCACCCTTAAAGTTTTGATTTTCAATCTTGAAAGTAGTATGTAAAATCTTATTGCGTTCAACACATTTTTTCCCACTTGCATTTATTAATTTATTTCTTGTCACTCTTCAATTATTCTTCTTCTATTAAACTTATCTCTGATCCAGTATCGATCAATGCTTTAAACTTTTTATTACCTATTTCCATATTTACTATTGGTAATTGACTATTTTCTACCTCTTTTAATCCTCTATCATTTCAATTCCCATGTGTTCGCATATGTTACCATCGCTCGATTAATTACACGTACAACCGCGTAGTGGATTGGGAGTATTTATAGTAATCGTAAAAAAAAATCCATTTTTTTCCTTGAAATAGATTTAGAATGTCATGGAAACTCGAGATTTTAAATTTGAGCGGAAAAAGTTTTCTGTCTGTCGGTCTGTCTGTCTGTTGGTCTGTCTGTAACTTTCTTTGTCCGCATGTTTTCTCCGGAACGGTTTAAGATATTAACTTGAAATTTTGTACACGTATATATTATAACGAGATCTGGAACTGGATTGTTTTTTGAAAATATCCAGTGAAGGGTTGGGGGTAAATAGGGGAAATAAGGAAGCAAGCTGGTAAGAGTACAGAGACTTGAAATTTGGTGTATATACTAGAAGCCAAAGTCCCAAAATTTTCTATAATATTTTCCATCCCAACACCACCAAGGCCTGAGATTTTTTTATAATATTTCTCAACCCCCACCACCCTTACTCCATTATTAAAGGGGTTGATAAAATAAAATTGAGATGTTCACTTGAAATTGGGTACACGTATGTATTATAACCACATCTGGAACTAGATTATATTTTTAGATGATTTCGTTGAAGGGTTCGGGGTTAAATAGGGGTAAATAGGGGAAAAGAAGTAAAGCAAGCAGGTAAGAGTACAGAAATTTGTGATTTGGTGTATGTAATAGAAGCAAAGACCTCACTTCCTTTCTAAAAGAGTTGATAAAACTAAATTAAGATAAGTAGAGGGAAATAGGGGAAAATAAGTAAAGTAAGAGTGCAGAAAGAGTACAGAAACTTGTGATTTGGTGTATATACTAGAAACCAAGGCTTCAGATTTCTTTCTTATATTTTTAGGTCCGATAGAAATTCGTTCGATTTTGATATTTATTCAGGTTTACACGAAGGGGTGCGAATGTGGTCCATATATAATATATTCTCTGCATTATTTTAAAGGGCACTGCGGTGAATTCTTGCAATCACTAGAAGCAATTTTATTTAATGACATTACCGCACAAAACAAACAAATCCTAATTTTCATTTAAACTTCATTATGAGAGGAATTTAGAGAATAGAAAATATAATGACTAGAAAACAATTAAAATTTTCAATTAACGGGAATTAAATGGTGCATAGAAACGCTGTCGCAGTAAATTTCCATGACATTTTTCTAACTTTCGCCAAAGAGGAATGTGCTTTACTTGAGGGAAAATAATGTACCATAGAGTCCAAAAGAACATTTTACATAATAAATTATTTTATATTTCAAATGCTTATGAAATTTTTTTAATCAATTCAGTAATAAATAAACAAAAATTATAATACAATTAATTATAACACATCTTGAAAAATGGCGTAAAATGTATGATATTCACGAATATCTCGAAGATTACCAATGGCAAATTTTTAATTTCAGAAAATATGTAAGTAGCTCATTAGATGTTTTCGTGTGTTAAAGATTCAATTTTAATAAAACTTAATGTTTTACGATTTTCACAATATCTTATTTACATATTTTAACAAAAATATATACTACATGACAATTGTTTCGCCAACACAGTGTCTTCTTCGGATGTGAGTATTAAACTAACTTGTACAATGCTAAACTGGATGTTAAAATAGAGGTAGCTGAGGCAATAAACAAACCCAATAAATTTATCTTTTACGTATCACAAATGGGAAAACCAGGTTCTTGCAATTCAGAAATAATATGGATCTATAATTAAGGTGAATTGTTATTAAAATACATAGAACAATAGAAGTTAAAAAAGGTTAAGTAATGGTGAAGGGTTTGTTTTCAGTGGATCATTTAAAATTATATCAGAATTTTTTAATGTATTGATTTCTAACGATTCTAAAAGTGTTAATTTTAATCCTTTATTTTCTACATGTAATATATCATAATTGGCGTTAAAATTATGGTTTTCTTCCATTAAGTGGCTGGCATAAGTAGAGTCTAGTTTTTTATTCTGGAAGCTTCTTTTGTGTTCGGAGATTCCTTTTCTAAATTTTCTATCAGTTTGTCCTATATATACTTTAGGGCACGAACCACAGGTTAAATTATAGATACGGTGTCTATAACCTGTGGTTCGTGCTCTAAAGTATATATAGGACAAACTGGTAGGACCTAGGTCAAAAATTTTAATATTAAGGTAGGAGAAATTTGAGAGCCACTGTTTTTCTGGATCAATGGACGTATAGTTCGGAATCATAGGAGTTCGTTACCTACTTTTAAAATACGCGAAGATAATCAAGTTTATACAAAAATTCCAGCAGTTCTCAAACAATATTAATAAATATTTTCGAAATTTTTGTTTAATTTTTTCTCCTAAACTCTGGGCTTTAGATCCCATGTTATAAGACATTTTTTTCTTTGTCCAGTCGTTCACTACCACAAGCTTTTTTTAATGACATGAAACTAATTGCACCCTTAAAAGTGAATTATTTATTATTTGTTTGCTTATAGTAATGAAACATTTTCTTTATAGGATTTTGCAAACAGTGGAAAGAAAAGCTATCTATGAGAACTAAAGGAAAAACTATATATATAAAAATATTAATGGAATCTTTGCATTATTTCGATAACCTGACTTCTGGTTATGCTAGCAAGTAAAATTCTGATTTGCCATTCTCATTTTAACACTAGCATCCAACCTAGTCCCCTACGGCTAAGCAGGCTAAACTAGTATCTACATGATCCCCTACAATATGTAAATTCAGTTAAAAATGAGAACAAAGGCCTGAAATTAATTTATTTACGTACCTTGTCTTTAAAAATTTTTTCATTTTCATAAAATCTCATTCAGTTTCTTGGAAATGCTTAGCCTTTGAAACGTTTTTCGTCCTTATTGGGTACTCTTCAGAAAAGCCTAAAGCCACTCATAACGATGTTCCATATATGCAAAACTAAGACATTTTCCATGAATGGTATAAAATAATTATAATTGACATTGACTGATAAAAAACAACAGATCTTCACATATCTATTAACTAACTAGTATTGGAGCCTATATACTCTATGCATGTTTAAAAGTGAATTATTTATTATTTATTTTTATTTCATTAATATTTTTATATATATAGTTTTTCCTTTAGTTCTCATAGATAGCTTTTCTTTCCACTGTTTGCAAAATCCTATAAAGAAAATGTTTAATTGCACCCTGTATAAAAAACAAAAAAATTGCAGTAAAATGCCGACAGTCGCCCACTACAACTACCCCTTAAGCAGAAGAGAGGGTTTGACTGATAAAAACTAATGACCAGATGGGTGATATCTAAATTTAAAATATGATTTTTATGCTTTAAGGCACTCGGAAAATATTGCAGAAAAACTGATATCTATTATTCCTCTTTGAAGGGATATAATTTCCTTCCTATTTATTTAGAGTACCTTTATTTTTTAATGTACCATCAGCCACATAAATACCGAAAGACAAATTAGGACCACTAATTCGTAAATTGTGATATAATTGCAAATTCCGAGATACAGTTCTGAATTCCGACTTACAATTGTGACTTTCGAGACACAATTGTGAATTCCGAATTGGAAAAAATATTGAACAGCGTGGCCCTGTTACGCTTTCGTATCTTACACATATCATAATGTACATAAAATTTTTATTTTTCCCCTTTACTCATTTAATAATTTCAGTTTTTATATTTAAGTAAACATGGTAGTTAATTTTAATCACAGGGGCGATTTGTAAGGAATGAAATAATATTATAAACAGTGACGGGATTTTAATTCATTATAAATGCACCATTATAAAATTTCAAGGTGTTGAAAATTTATTTCTTTGTAAATTTCGTAATAAGGGGTGGTTCTTAAGGGTTCAAACGTTACAATATATCAGAAATAATATTGTAAACAGTGAGGGGATTTTAATTCATTATAAATACACCATTAACAAATTTCAAACTGTTAAAAACTATTTTTTTTTTGTAGATTTCGTCTTAAGGGATGATTTTTAAGGGTTGAAACATTCTTATACCTTTGAAAAAGAGGGGGGGGGGAGATAAGCTTAATTACAAATTTTTATCAAAATATGTGTTATCCGAAAGAATTCTGAGGTATAACCTATTTTTACCGTCAAACACTGGACTAATTGGGCCTACTGAAATTTTCATTGTTAATAATTATAGCTGTAGACATTTGTAACATAACAGTTTAATATCAGTATTTTCTTTTGGATAATCACGCTGCATATTTTCCGTTTCACTAAAAGTATATCAGATGTTCCTCCTTGGCAACGTTAACTACATTGTAAATATTATTTTCCTTCGTGGTTCTTTCAACTGATAGCTCTCTAAGGGTGACCACTCTGTATATGTGCACTGAAAGTATAGCAGCTTTCTTTCTTCCTTGGTAATTTTGTTATATGCTGAATATCACTTCCCTATATCATATTTTTTCATAATCTTTGTTAGTGTCCAGGTGGACGGACAATGAGATGATGGCTTGAGAAGTACCCCTACCAATTTAAAGCTTAACTGACAATTATTGTTTTTATCGATGGGCTCTCGTACTATTAGTTAAGCATACTTAGAAGTTTGGCAAAGTAGGCATGCAATTATAAGTCAAAGGCTTATTCCCGGCCTGTGCACAAGGATAACATCTTTAGCGTCTATTCGAGCGTTTAATTAAAATTACAGATATTTTATACCAGACCGCTTTTCAGATTTCTTTCGTCTGATAAGGGATATAAAAGCCCTCCCAGTGGATCACTTAGAACTCTTTGAGGTAATATTTTTGTTCTAGATTTCAGCGAAATCTCTATCGACAAACATAAACATAATAAAAATATATGTACACTTTGCCTTTTTAGCAGGGAGTAATCTACCACGTTATATTGCATGTACTAGATTTGAAAATGGAAACTACTTTTATATGACATGAATATCATAAATAATTCAATCCCTTTACCTACCACAAAATCATCCTGGAATTTCAAGAAGTTACCTCTGTGACTTGAGAAGCGATTAAGAAAACATTTTCGATGAACCAAAAAATACACCCCAGGCACGACTCATTTTGTCAACCCGTTCATTTGTTATAGCCAAAATAAATTTCTTAATTTACAAATTGATTACTCCGAAACTAATGAGGTCAGGATATTGTTTTTTTTTCAAAAAACATGTATTTTATACAAAGAATATACCATATTTTTTTGGCCCGATATTTTCAATAATTTTTTATTGTTTAAACAATTGGCATAATTTGTTAATTAGCAAACGACTTTCTTTTTGAAAGTTTGATCGACTTTAAACGAACTTTAAATGATAAATATTAATGTCGGGCATAACCCCCATAGAAGTATTTTGCTTTTGTTTATTTAAAGTTTAAATTAATTTTGCAAATTAACATGGAATATCTCGGCTCTGGGTAAGCGTATCGAAATGGGGTATTGTGCATGTGAAAGTGCTTGGAAAAAAGAAAATTTTGAGATCAGAAAGAACTTGATCAGATAACCGGAATCGGAAATAGAAGTAATATTGCGTAAGAGGCTCTAATTTGTTTATTAACAACTTTTTGGACACGACGTTCGGTGCAAATGAAAGCTAACAAGTTTTTGCATCAACCACAAAAAGTTCTACAAAAAATATTCAATCCCTGAAGAGTTATATGCGTTTTTAACCTTTAAAAAAATCTCTCCCGCAACGTGAAAATAATAAGATATGACGCGAAAAGGGGTGGCGGGTTCGATCCTTGGTGTGGGCAAATTTATTTTTTTCATCAAATTTTCTTTTTTTTTTCATGTAACCAAGTATTTTTATGATAATAAATGTTTTAACTTTGAGAAATTTTTTAAAACGTCGTAAATAATTTTTTTTGCAATTTTCATTAAATAAATGGCTATCTTGCAACAAACATATGATTGTTCTTATCCAACGAGGGTTTGTCGGTAGTTTTTTTTACAACTTTTTGTGAAAGAGAAGTCTTGTTTTACTTTATTTGAGGGAGGTGCCTGTCGAAAAAAGATCAAAAATTAAATGATAATGCCATTAAAATAGTTAAATCTCATATTTCTCATTTACAAATAACAAAGTGTGTGTGTTTTTCATGAGACGTGAAATTGTTTTCATTATAAGAAAAAAATTAAAAATAAATTTGCTTCCTTTTTATTTTGGCCCGAAAAAACCCATCTTATATTATTAATAATAAAGATGAAAATAAGGTTTTTTTTCAAAGAAGTATAATAAAAATACCTTTACCGATCCCTTTTTTTCTCTTTCCCAATCCACGAAGGTAAAATATGCTGCCAATTTTTGGTATAGGTGGCTTTGCTTTCTTGTTGCTATGGAAACGAACTTGAGTTAATTGTTGGGATAAGTGTCAAATAGATAAACACGCTTAATTTTTACGAGTTTTCAAAAGTCAATTCACAAGTTATGGAAAATATGGATTGAGATTTTGAAACGTTATAAGCAGAAACAATTTATAAAATTATAAAATAAGTTATTCCTGTAACGTTTCAAAATCTCAATCCATATTTTAATAATATTTCTACCCTTGTTAAGGAAAGTACAACGTATCCAAACATTGGTAGAAAAAGGCCGTCTCGTTTTATCAACTAGTGAAAATAAGTGTAATTTTGACACTAATAATAACTGAGAAGTTGAAATTTGAATACACAATTTCACAAGAAACTTCACTTCATTCATTGAAAAAATGCTACTTTTGCAATGCTAGAAATTTAAAAATTTAAAAATCTTTATTTTGAGGTTTGGCACATTTCACAACGGTAAGTGTGAAAATATATTGTTTGAATCAAATACTTCTGCGACATATTATTGTGGTGCGCATATGAGAAATGGGAAACATCTGGACACTTTCTTGATATAATAAAGAATAGAATTAGTTGGCAACTATATTAAAGGTCGGCAGCATTGGAAGTGTCCAAAAATAAAATCAAATGCCACTAGTTTTCAACGAATTCACTTCTTGCAACTGTTGATAAAAGCATCGAAACTGCGATTTCTCGTTGCAGAAAAATGTTATTTGAACGCTTCGTGGACTTATGTGACTTAATCAAATAGATACATTATAACCGGCTAGCATTTTTTAATAATCGTAAAAAAATTTACAAATCACGCATAACACGCTAAAACAAAATATCAAATATCGTTTCTTGTAAACACGATATAGCCGTTGGTTGACTTAATATTTTTATTTCAAATTTGGTACATATTTATGTAAGGAAATATGATTCTCCGAAATTTTAACATTGGAAATGTTTATGTTCGTATATGGGGTAGAGTTACCAGTTTTTGCTCAAGGTCAAAAGACAGCGGTGTCGCGGTCGAGTGAGACTGTCGTATATGCAACGGCTGATATACGCAAATGTAGCATGGGTTGCATATATCACAGGGGATCAAGTTACCAGTTTTCATTTAAGGTGGAAATACAGTGGTGTAGTGGATCGTGCTGTTTCCGGACGAGGCTAAGCTTCGTCCGGAAAAAGTTGAAAAGTTTTATGTATGGTGTTATCATTTCCAATGTCCCGATGGTTGCAAGGATTGCGAAATCTGTGAATTTTTTGATATGGTGAGAGAATGTGGAGGGGGGGGGGACTTTTCTTTTAAATGAATGTTTATCGATATCTGTCGGCATAGATAGTTAGTATATGTACTTGACATATCTCAATTACACTTATAGACGAAAATAATTCCGATCGGTGCGCGGTAGACAGGATTTTAGAGATATAAATTTTCAGACTGTCAGAGCGTATAACTTTTCGTCATCGAATTTGCACACCATTTCCCTAACTATCAGGAATATAACAAACATACATATTTTAATAACCAATTACTATAAAAATTCGTCATGAATAAAAAGATTTTTCGAGCCCTTATTTTTTTCTTGAATACCCGATCTGGTAGGCTTATTATATTCCTTGGCGATTTGTTTTGAATTTGGATGCTATGATGGCCCTTATTTTTTTTGAATACCCGATCTGGTAGGCTTATTATATTCCTTGGCGATTTGTTTTGAATTTTGATGCTAAAAATTAGATACCCTTTTGACTTTTAGTTAATCTTACATGAGGTGTTGTTGACATATTTTTGTGTCTTGTACTGTAATGATAGTCACATTCTTGGTTTACACTTTGACGAGACAAGGTCTCTCTAGCATACAAAAGTAACTCATAAATATATACTGATGGTAATGCGAGATGTTTAGCCTACGAAACTGTTCTCTACAGTCATTTTTATAGTTTAACAGATATTATACGTAATGTTCTTCTCTGTAGAACAAAAAATCTAGGCCAATTTGATGCTTGTTCCCAAACTAAGACATCATAGGAAAGCCACTGGCATAGTGCAAAGTAGGTATTTTTTAAAGCTTCTTCATCTACTTCATTTGCTAAATTTCTGAAGACAAATGTATTCTTTGTACTTGCCAGGTCAATTTGTCATCTAGATAAACTCCCAAGATCTTTGTTGATTCCTGGCGTTCGGGAACATTGTGCTCTATTATATTACGCAGTGAGCTCATATACACTGATTTTTATCTATTTAAAGAAAGTTTAGTTGACTTGAACCACTGTTCTGCCTTTGACTCCACGTCACGCGCCAATGCGCCATTGTAGAAAATTGTTGAGTATTCTTGTTTTGAACCGAAATAGTTGTATCATCTGCAAACATTGTCACTAGAGTGTCTGTTTGAACACGGAAAATCATTTACATATAATAAAAATAGTAGTGGGTCAAGTAGTGAGCCTTGGGGCACCTCATGTAGTATTTTTTTCTTTTATTTTATTAGAATATGCATTATTTACTTTAATTGTTTGATATCTATTTCTTAAACATGGTTTTAATAATGATATACTGTTGTGACAGAACTTATATCTCTTTAGCTTTTCTAGCAGTATTTCGTGTGAGACGCAGTCAAACGCTTTACTTAAGTCGCAAAAATAATATAGTGCACATATGTTGCAGAGGTGGTATATTTCTCGATTTTTCTTAAACCAAATTGCCTCGCAAATTGCTTATTATAAAAAATATTATTGGTCTCAATATAGTTTGTTATTTGCTCTGAGAAGCATTTTTCCTTAATAGGAAGCAGAGAACATGAGTGGTAATCAGAACCTCCCATAGAAAGTACCCCGCAGTTTTTTATAGTAAAAATGGGTTTCAGTCGATTGTTCTGAAACTTGGGGAAAATGTTCTCCTGGGCCCCCTGATTAAGATTCTCTTTGACCACCAGTCCAACCGAATTCTATGTTTTGATCTAGAGGCGACTAAAACTGTGAACATCTGCGAAGGTCTGCTTAAATGTTCCATAAAAATTCTGAAAATATTCAGGCTCATTTTTTGGAGAAAAATAAGCATCTTTTGTCCCTTGGTGTTTTTTTTTAAAGTGTTACCTAAAGAATATGCCTGAATATTTTGGGATCTTTCTGAAGTAGATAAAAATTTATTAGGTCGAAATTATTTTTGCCTAAGAAATTCTGAAAACCGGCGCATAGTGGGAAATTTAGCACTTTCTTTGGACAAAAGTCCATTTGACGCACAGTTGTTGACCGATTTGAATAATTTTTTCTTTTAAATACTCGTAAATGATTCTAGTTTACCCTCCAATTGCTACAATAGAGCAGTAGCAGCTGACATCACAACATGGCCGCCAAAGCTGCCTGGGTGGTAATAACCTAGTTTTGCATTTGTGTGCTTTCTGATTAATTCGAGTTTTTAAAGAATTTGTAGTGCTTTTTTAAACGTTTTTTTCGTGTCACATCAATTTTGGGTGTTTTTCGTCTATTGTGCATTTCGCGATTTATTGATCTGACTTTAATTTAGTGTTTTATTTGTATTTTTCAACCGACGTGTTATCTTGCGTACCTGTCAAAAGTTATTAATTTTCGATATGGTAAGTGAATTTCAGTGAATTTATTATAATTTTATTTATATTCTACATTTTAGGAGTCCCCTCATTATATTTCTAAGCTGAAATGTATTAATGGAGCCAACCTATATGATTTAAAAGTGAGAGATTGAAACTATATTGTTGGATGATTTTTCAAAAATATAATATAGCATTGAATTAATGAACCATTGTGACCCTTCTTGTAAATAAAATTTATATCTAAACTATAAGACTATTATTATTCATACTTACCATTGTAATTATGTATAATATGTAAAATTTGAAATATTCAATGATGGTAGACGATGCTGTTAAAAGTGTGTTATTTTTTAAATTCTGTTGTGTTTTAGCTCACTTACCTTCACTGGTATTTTATTTGTGTACATTATCAATATTTTGAACCTCTGTAATTATAATTGTAAGAATCAACAGATGCCAAACTAGGTATATAGCTATATAAAGTATTAGGAGCGTATTATGTTGCATATTTGCTCGCAATTTAAATTAAATGGAAACTGAAATGAACTCACAGTCCTATCTTTTTATTAGCTTTACTATTACTCCTGCATTTCTTAATACAAACCTCCGATTGTTGTTATTAATATGATAAACACTTAAACTCGTTACAAACTTTTGAGCCTAACAAAAGTAAGATATAAATCAATAAAAAGTTGAAGGGAAATATTTTAAATCGTCAAAAAACATAGATTTTACAATAGGTTTATAAAACCATTAATATATGATTGATATATTAGCATAAATCAATGAGTATATATTTTGATAACTTTTAACCTAGTGTAATAATACACCTAACCTATGTCACTGCCTAGCTGTAACTGAGCGTATATTAAATAAACATTTACTAAAATATGTCTTGATATTATATATGTACAAAAAATGTAAAAAATCCAATATAGCCTTTATTTTCACTAATTTATGGGTTCACAAAGATGTCAACGTTCTTGACAACAAACTTTACACTGGTAAAAACAACACTAATAAAGTATATATAAAATTTTCTCTCACAGTAGATTTAAAAAATATATATTTATAAACATCACTACATCTATCTGATCACTTTAATTTATATTGAACGAAAATTGACCCCAACTCAAATGTCAAATTTCTGAATTTACCACCCAGGCAACTGACAGCTGGCAATACTGTGACGTCACTGCTAGTGCTCTATTTTGTAACTAAAATTTGCAAAAATTCTATTGAGTGTGGGTGAATTCTAATTCCGGCATGTTTTAAAGATCAATTTTGGTAAGAAATGTAGCCCTAATAAGTAATCGGGTATAAATTACCGAATTTTCAATTTCAAAAATTTTCTACTGCGTTCGAGTAAATCCCAAAGTAACTGTGTATTAACTGACTTTTCTTCCAAAATAACAAAGTTAAAAACATCATATTTCTATTCATATACAACTGTATCTACGTAGATAAAGAAAAAACAAACTGAAGATGATTTTATTACCTATACATTTTTTGTAAAAGTGTCAAGAAATGTTTACCAAAAAGCACGCAAAAACGCAATGCCACCTCTTCTTTCTTTTTATAAAGTAGGTAGGTATATTATTATGTTAATACCCATACCTACTACTGCAAAGTTTTAGGCGGCCGTGTATTTTTATGTAAACGAAAATAATTTTTCCTGTACTACTCGTAGGTATATTACCAGTTGCTAATATTATGCATAATAATCATTACAAAGCCTACCTTTTACATCCTAAGTCATGGTAGCGCTGCCTTGTAATTTATGCAGATGCCAAGCCGCAACATATGATTTCAATTATCGGTGCACTGGGTTTAAGAATAATTACACCAACAGCCGGCTACATAACACACACACATCACATAACAGAGCACATTACACAATACCAATCAATTAAATCTCACATCAAAGCAACCACAAACTATTAGGAACATCTCGTTCGTATACACTTGCACGGGTCACTAAACTTTTTATCCCTATTTTGTTGGTCGTCTGTGACAAACCTACTTGATTCTCCGACAAGAATTAGAGCAGCGATGGGATGCAATACCCGAATGCCGAGCCGGCAACAATCAAAACAATAGAAGGCTGATTAATTCTCCTTGTCATTTTCAACACATACCTACTACGGGTTGATTTGGACGATTGCAAATTGTCATTTCTCGGTTTAGTTATACTCTGTCTCAGATGATTTTAATTTATTGTGTATTAACTTCTCAGTTTGGCATCAATTATTGTACTCTTGAGTTAATTTTGTGATTGCTTAGTGTTTTTTTTTGAGTGAATATAGTGTTGAATATTAGTAGGCCAGTGGAATTAGACAGAAGTAGACGAAAATTGGACGTAATTCACCACAGTAAGTTACATTGTTTAATGAGTAGATTTACTAGTAAGCTTTAAATTTGATCCCCTTTTAAATACTGGGAACATTGTTAAATCGTCTTTTCATGAAAAATGCGGTTCTTTTAAATTAAATTCAAGACTGTTATCACTAGAAGTAGCCGTTTTTTTTCTGGTATGTAGGTAATAAGAAAACGGTTAATTTAAGACCCAAATTGGTTAATTATTTGTTTAAATAATGGCAAAATACTGTCAAAATTTTAAAGTATTTTTCATTTCGTGAAAAAAGTTCTTATATCATTGCAACTTTCAGAAAATATGTCTCTTATATAACTCTCAAGTTACCATAAAAATTTCATAGAAAAACATTTATTCATATTCATTCCGTGATGCAAAAATGAAATATTTCATACCTACAACTGGTTTCAAATACCACAAGTACCAAGAAAGGTGAACTACATAAAAAAATATGGTCTTGAAACATGTCTTGACGATCATTTTCCGTAAAAAATGTTTAAAGAGCTTTGGTAGATGCTGAGAAATAAATTACTTCCACATTCACGTAGTGGAATGCAGTGCTGGATTATGACTTTTTTCATCCATAGGCAACTATATTATAGCGCGCCCCCCCTCCTACTACAAAACTTTTAAAAAGTTATTAAAGTTTTTATTTATGATATAAAATACTATAATCTAAAAAACAATATACAATCAACACAAACAAACAAAAAAAAACATTAAATGGAAAAGTTAAACAAGTAGGTATAATAGTTATTTATGATTAAATGTTAAAAATGATATTTTATTTTGAGAATAAAAACAAATATTTTGTAAATGAAACATAATTTTTACCACCTGTATCATAAATAACTATTATGTACGTTTTCTGGATTTCTTACTGGCGAAACTATTTGTATTAGTAAAGAAAAAAGTTATAGACGACAGACATAATTTTTTCTTCGCACATATTTAAAATCTCGGCGTTCATGGCATTCTAAACCTATTTTAATAATAAAAATAATTTAATAAATTTTTGAAATTTTTTTTACGATTACTATACTTCCACCCCACTATGTGGATGTGGAAGTAATTAAACGCACTAGTTAAGTCATGAGTCATGATGATTGAAGTGCCGTGTGCAATAACTCGCTGAGCGCTCGGAGCCTAGGAAAATCTTGAAAAATCACCGAAAAATATTTCGGAAAAAACGTTCATAAAAATAAGAAATAAAAAATACGAGCGTATAGCCAATTATTTGGTTTCGAGATAAAAAATAAAAACCAAAAAAATCTCACTTTCGAAATCAATGAAAATCATTGTTTTTGTTTAGCTGAATTGCCATTACACGGCCGGATGTGAAAACGATCGAGTTTAGGCTCAAACGATTCCCTAGACTCTAGCGCTGCCATATGATTGCAGGAAAGGCGAAAAAAAATCCAGTGTTTACTTATTTTAATGTAAACTAATAGCCGAAAAGTTTCTCAGGAAAAAAGGATCGAGGGAGTTTCAAGTTTCGACAAATGTCGATCTACAGTATTGTTATATTGTGTATACGGATCATTTCTACAAAGTTTCGCACAGACCAATGAAAAATTGTGATAGAGCGAGTTGAAAACAAAGTCGAACGACGCGGATTGAAACAAACGCCGGGTACGCTTCTATTTAAGGTGGTCCGGTATTCGACCCACATCTGTGACGAAATCTACCAGGCAGAAAAGAAATGATAATAGCTTTTAAGAAAAATTTTATTTTTTGTTGATAATTTTCAAGTATGAAAATTTCCTGTTTTTTTTTTTGTTCATCGCCGGCGCCCCGCAAGCCGTCGGCGCCCCTAGGCAGCTGCCTATATTGCCTTATGGATAATCCGGCACTGGTGGAATGGAAATATAGTAATCGCAGTAATCGTAAAAAAAAAATCAATTTATTTTCTTGAAATAGGTTTAGAATGTCACGAAACGTCGAGATTTTAAATTTGAGCGAAGAAAAAATGTCTGTCTGTCTGTAACTTTTTTTTGTCCGCACGTTTTCTCCGGAACGGTTTAAGATATTGACTTGAAATTTTGTACGCATATAAAATATATTATAACGAGATCTGGAAATGGATTGTTTTTTTAACATATCCGGTGAAGGGTTAGGGGGTGAATAAGTAAAGCAAGCTGGTAAGAGTACAGAAATTTGAAAATATGTGTATGTACTATAAGGCAAGGCCTCAAAATGTTTTATAATATTTTCCATCCCCCCCACCACCCTCTCACTCCATTATTAAAGGGGTTGAAAATAAAATTGAGATATTCACTTGTAATTTGGTATACGTATAATAATATATGTCGGAGACGTCCCCTTCACGTTCCTCGTGCGGGCGCCTTCCGATACTTTCGTAGACGGCTTTCGACAGTCTTGTGTATACGCTTGGTAACTCATAATTCATTGAAGTCAAGAGAACGTTGTCGACAAGTACCGATTGCATTAAGGAATGTGAAGAGTAAACATCTCGATATGTGGTCGTGTGAACCATCAGATGGAGTCCCTGAAAGCCCTCTTCCCGGCAAGCGGAACAACATGCCTGAAAGTCCCGTAGATAAGTACCTAGTCTTAAGATAAACTCGGTGGAGAATAGTTGAAATCGCGGGACTGGCAGTAGTGGACTGCTAGCTCCAGTATTTTGGTGATATTGTTTGTATTTTCAATTCTAAGACATTTACCTGTTTAGATAAATCATAAATCATGTTACTTTGTTATTTATGCGACTATTACTTAAGTGTTTTTATTGTGTTTATCAATGTGTGACCTAAATCTAATAGATCCGCCCTAAAACGCCTCTCGCCCCTGGCCTATCCGACATATATTATAATGACATCTGGAATTAGATTATATTTTGGGATTATTCCGTTGAAGGTTTGGGGGTTAAATAGGGGTAAATAGGGGAAAATAAGTAAAGCAAATTTGGTATTTGGTGTATATACTAGAAGCGAAGGCCTAGGTTTTTACTTGCCTCGCATACCGAAGGGAAGTATTGTATTCGAGAAAAAATCACCCTCCGAGATTTGTTCGGATTTTGACGTTTCAGCTCACGTAGATTACAAAAATATAGGTTTTTCAATTCCGTCAGTCAGTCAGTCTGTCTGTCTGTCTGTTGGTGCATTAACTAAAAAAACTACTTGGCGGAGAGTAGTCAAATATGGTAGGTAGTTGACGCTACTGTCAGCGAAAAAATGGTTAAACTTACTCTGGAAAATATACAGGGTGGATCGTCTAAAGGCATAATGAAAAAAAAATGGTTTTGCTCAATTCCACGTTTCATGACACTCTAACCTATTTCAGAAAAAAACATTTTTAAATTTGTTTGAAAATTTTTTTACCACTAAAATAGATGTTTGTTCAAATTTAAAATTTCCGCGTTTCATGGCATTCTAAACCTATCTAAAAAAAACATTTAGTGAATTTTTTTTTACCGACATTTTTGAAAAAATTATTACCACTAAGACAGATGGAAATTTTTTTTTCTTTGTTCAAATTTAAAATGTCCACGTTTCATAGAGTTCCAAACCTATTAAAAAAAAAAATTTGCTTTTTTTTTGAAAAAATTTTACCACTAAAATAGATGTTTTTAATTTAATAGTTTTTTCTTTGTTCAAATTTAAAATTTCCACGTTTCCATGGCATTCTAAACCTATTTCGACAAAGACAAATTTAATTTTTTTTTTTTTTAAATGTTTATCTATTTATCACTACTATAGAATAGATGAAAAATTTGTTTTAAAATTTCCACGTTTCATGACATTCCAAACCTATTTCGGAAATAAAAATTTGCAACAATTTTTTACCATTTTTGGAAAATATTTTACCACTAGAATAGATGGAAAAAATTTGTTTTTGCTCAAATTTAAAATTTTCATGTTTCATAACATTCTAAACCTATTTCAGAAAAAAAAATTTGAAAATCTTTTTCACCAACATTTTTGGAAAATTTGTTACCACTAAAATAGATGGAAAAAATTTCTTTCTTCGCTCAATTTTTACCACTACTATAGAATAGAAGGAAACTTTCCTTTTTGCTCAAATTTAAAATGTCCACGTTTAATGACATTCTAAGCCTATTTCAGAAGAAAGAAATTTTGATTTTTTTTTTACATTTTTGAAAAATTTCAAAAAAGAAATAAAACTTTTCAACCACCACTATACTTCCACTCCACTACGCGAATGTGGAATTAAAAATGTGACAGATGGCAATAATATTTGGCATATGCACCTATTATACTTTTATTGAAAAATGTACAGGGTGGTCACCCCAAGAAATAATTCAACCATGGTGGACATTTGTAAAGGTATTTGCGCAAGCCTTCCATATTTGGCACCTCTCATTTAGTATTGAACTTTTGCTGTTGGATGAGCACTCTGTATATTTTCTTGACCAAAACTTATCAGGTTTTCTTTGTAATAATAGTGATAGCTATATTCCGATTATCATTTTCAATGTCATTTCGAAATTATTAATTTTTTAGAGTAACCGCCATGCACAAAAGAGGGAAGTTCTGTGTAAATACCTTTACCGATTTTTTCGACATAGTCTAAAATGCGTATATCAAATAAAATTGAGATATTTACTTGAAATTTGGTACACGTATCGTAATAACATCTGATTGAGATGATTCCATAGAACGAGTGGGCGTAAGGATAAATAAGTAAAGCAAGCTAGCGTATATGCTAGAAGCCAATGCTTCAAATTTTTTTATGACATCTGGCTTAAATATTATATTAAAATTTTAGAGTACAAATATAGTCAAGATGTTTTCCTTTAAGGAGACTTGGATAGGAAATCTGGATGTGGAAGTAGTGATTCCTTAGGCCAGTTACGACAAAACGTTATTTTTCCAACTATAAATGAACGGTTGGTTTTCTAACGTTTTTTGTCAATACATGTTTTCGAGAGAAGAAACCTGATTTAGTACGCCATTTTTATCAAATGGCGCATATTGCAGAACTTCAGTATGATATTTACAAAGATCCCAGCAAAATTATCAAGTCATTTCTAGCTTATTATGAGGTAGTTGTTTCAAACCTGAAACTTTATGCTAAAATGTTTGACCTTTAACGAGATTTCAACATACACTAATTAAAAATCACTTTTTACTTCCCTCGCATACCGAAGGGAAGTATTGTATTCGAGAAAAAATCACCCTCCGAGATTTTTTCGGATTCTGACGTTTCAGAACACGTAGATTCCGAAAATATAGGTTTTTCAATTCCGTCAGTCTGTCTGTCTGTCTGTCTGTCGGTCTGTCTGTCTGTCTGTCTGTCTGTCTGTCTGTCTGTCTGTCTGTCTGTCTGTCTGTCTGTCTGTCTGTTGGTGTATTTACTAAAAAACTACTTGACGGAGAGCAGTCAAATTTGGTAGGTAGTTAACCCTACTGTCAGCGAAGAACTGGTAGAATTTTCCCTGAAAAATATACAGGGTGGACCGTCTAAACGGAATAAATAGTGAAAAAAATTTTTTTTTGCTCAAATTTAAAATTTCCACGTTTCATGACGCGCTAAACCTGTTTCAGGAAAAAAAATTTTTTGAAAATTTTTTTCAAACATTTTTGAAAAAATTTTTACCAAGATGAAAAAAATTTTTTTTGCTCAAATTTAAAATTTCCACGTTTCATGACGCGCTAAACCTATTTCAGGAAAAAAAAAATTTGAAAATTTTTTTCAAACATTTTTGAAAAAATTTTTACCAAGATGAAAAAAATTTGTTTTTGCTCAAATTTAAAATTTCTACGTTTCATGACACGCTTAACCTATTTCAGGAAAAAAAAATTTGAAAATTTTTTTCACCAATATTTTTGAAAAAATTTTTACTACTAAAATGATTTTTTTTTCTTTCTTCAAATTTAAAATTTTCACATTTCATGGCATTCTAAGCCTGATTAAAAAATCGGTAAAGGTATTTACACAGAACTTCCCTCGTTCATGGCAGTCTCTCTAAAAAAATAATAATTACGAAATGACATTGAGAATAATAATCGGAGTAGAGTTATTGCTATTATTACAAAGAAAACTTGATAAGTTTTGGTCAAAAAAATATACAGATTGCTCATCCAACAGCAAAAGTTTAATACTAAATAGCAGGTGCCACATATGGCAGGCTTGCGCAAATACCTTTACAAATGTCCACCATGACTGAATTATTTCTTGGGATGACCACCCTGTACATTTTTCAATAAAAGTATAATAGGTGCATATGCCAGATGTTATTGCCATCTGTCACATTTTCACTCCAACATTTACGTAATGGAGTGGAAGTATAGTCGTGGTTAAAAAATTTCAGTTTTTTTAAATTTTTCAAAAGATGGTAAAATAATTTTCAAATTTTTTTCTTCTGAAATAGGTTTAAAATGTCAAAGGTAGAAATTTTAAATTAGAGCAAAAAGGAAAGTTTCCTTCTGTTCTATAGTAGTGCTAAAAAAAGTTGTATTTTTAAAATAGGTTTAGAATGCTATGAAACGTGAAAATTTTAAATTTAAGCAAATAAAAAAAAATTCGATCTATTTTAGTGGTAAAAACTTTTTGAAAAATGTTGGTGAAAAAAATTTTCAAAATTTTTTTTCTGAAATACCTAGGTTTAGAATGTCATTTAAATTTGAGCATTCTGGTGTTAAATTTTTTTCCAAACTGGTAACAAAATGTTGCAAATTTTTTTTCCCAAATTGGTTTGGAATATCATGAAACGTGGAAATTTTAAATTTGAGCAAAAAAAATTTTTTCGTCTGTTCTATAGTAGTGATACATAAATGGATTAAAAATGTTTTCAAATTTTTTAAAAAATTCTTCAAAAACATTTTTAAATTTGTTTGAATAGTTTTAGAATGCCATGGAAACGTGGATAGTTAAAATCTGAACAAAGAAAGAAAAATTCTATCTTGGTGATAAAATTTCAAAAAACTTTTTTTTTTAATCAGGCTTAGAATGCCATGAAACGTGAACATTTTAAATTTGAAGAAAGAAAAAAAAATCATTTTAGTAGTAAAAATTTTTTCAAAAATATTGGTGAAAAAAAATTTCAAATTTTTTTTTCCTGAACTAGGTTAAGCGTGTCATGAAACGTAGAAATTTTAAATTTGAGCAAAAACAAATTTTTTTCATCTTGGTAAAAATTTTTTCAAAAATGTTTGAAAAAAATTTTCAAATTTTTTTTTTTCCTGAAATAGGTTTAGCGCGTCATGAAACGTGGAAATTTTAAATTTGAGCAAAAAAAAATTTTTTTCATCTTGGTAAAAATGTTTTCAAAAATGTTTGAAAAAAATTTTCAAAAATTTTTTTTTCCTGAAACAGCTTTAGCGCGTCATGAAACGTGGAAATTTTAAATTTGAGCAAAAAAAAATTTTTTTCAACTTGGTAAAAATTTTTTCAAAAATGTTTGAAAAAAATTTTCAAAAAATGTTTTTTCCTGAAATAGGTTTAGCGCGTCATGAAACGTGGAAATTTTAAATTTGAGCAAAAAAAAATGTTTTTCATCTTGGTAAAAATTTTTTCAAAAATATTTGAAAAAAATTTTCAAAATTTTTTTTTTCCTGAAACAGGTTTAGTGCGTCATGAAACGTGGAAATTTTAAATTTGAGCAAAAAAAAATTTTTTTCACTATTTATTCCGTTTAGACGGCCCACCCTGTATATTTTTCAGTGAAAATTCTACCAGTTCTTCGCTGACAGTAGGGTTAACTACCTACCAAATTTGACTGCTCTCCGTCAAGTAGTTTTTTAGTAAATACACCAACAGACAGACAGACAGACAGACAGACAGACAGACCGACAGACAGACAGACAGACAGACAGACTGACGGAATTGAAAAACCTATATTTTCGGAATCTACATGTTCTGAAACGTCAGAATCCGAAAAAATCTCGGAGGGTGATTTTTTCTCGAATACAATACTTCCCTTCGGTATGCGAGGGAAGTAAAAAAAGTTTTTTGAAATTTTATCACTAAGATAGAATTTTTCTTTCTTTGTTCAGATTTTAACTATCCACGTTTCCATGACATTCTAAAATTATTCAAACAAATTTAAAAATGTTTTTGAAGAATTTTTTAAAAAATTTGAAAACATTTTTAATCCATTTATGTATCACTACTATAGAACAGACGAAAAAATTTTTTTTGCTCAAATTTAAAATTTCCATGTTTCATGATATTCCAAACCAATTTCGGAAAAAAAAAATTGCAACATTTTGTTACCAGTTTGGAAAAAAAATTAACACCAGAATGCTCAAATTTAAATGACATTCTAAACCTAGGTATTTCAGAAAAAAAAATTGAAATTTTTTTTCACCAACATTTTTCAAAAAGTTTTTACCACTAAAATAGATCGAATTTTTTTTTATTTGCTCAAATTTAAAATTTTCACGTTTCATAGCATTCTAAACCTATTTTAAAAATACATCATTTTTAATTTTTAAACTTTTTTTAGCACTACTATAGAACAGAAGGAAACTTTCCTTTGTGCTCTAATTTAAAATTTCTACCTTTGACATTTTAAACCTATTTCAGAAGCAAAAAATTTGAAAATTATTTTACCATCTTTTGAAAAATTTAAAAAAAATGAAATTTTTTAACCACCACTATACTTCCACTCCATTACGTGAATGTTGGATTGAAAATGTGACAGATGGCAATAACATCTGGCATATGCACCTATTATACTTTTATTGAAAAATGTACAGGGTGGTCATCCCAAGAAATAATTCAGTCATGGTGGACATTTGTAAAGGTATTTGCGCAAGCCTGCCATATGTGGCACCTGCTATTTAGTATTGAACTTTTGCTGTTGGATGAGCAATCTGTATATTTTTTTGACCAAAACTTATCAAGTTTTCTTTGTAATAATAGCAATAACTCTACTCCGATTATTATTCTCAATGTCATTTCGTAATTATTATTTTTTTAGAGAGACTGCCATGAACGAGGGAAGTTCTGTGTAAATACCTTTACCGATTTTTTAGATTATGTAAGTATCTATAAAACTCGTATGTACTTCCGTTAAGATGTTTCTGATCGACTACAGCACTATAACTGCCTACTTTATTTTATGAAAGCCATAAAAATATAACACCAAATCATTTCAGTTATTATTAGTTTACGCATAAGTCAAGCTAAATGAAAGCATATATTTCATTCATAAATTTGATCTCACACAATAGAATTTTCTATTTTGGGGCGCATTAAATTTTAGTTACAAACTGGGTTAGTTCAATACAGCGTGCATGCCAACTAGCCGAGCCGTCTCCAGTAATCGACATTTTGTTGCAAAATCGGGTAATTTGGTTACACTCTAATATTCTAGGAGCTAGTGTCTAAAAGCGAAAAATTTATCAAACCACTAACCGAAGTTGTTTGATAGTATTCGTCCAAATAAGCAAACTTGTCTCTTGTAAATATGAGCCTTAAGTGCGGGCAATTTATAGTGCGAGCCTGTGAAAAATTTAACGTATTTCATCGTAATCAAACCACTAGGTTCTTCGGTTTGACTGTAGTTTTAGGTGAAAGGATTGCATTGATACGAGCATCATCATCATCATCATCACAACAAATTATTTTATTTTTATTTACATTAATAAAATACAAACATTGCCTCCCCGGATCGCGATCCGGAGCCAACCAGACAACCACGTCGCGCAGCGTTGGACGGATCACGACCGGTTCGGCTCAATAAAATTATTACAAAAAGTTGAAACTTAAAATTAACATTAGAATTAGTAATATCTGTATTACAGATTTAAAACATTTAAAATTAACACTATAAGAACTGTTGGGGCACAAGACACTAAACACTATATAAATTTAAGTTGCTGGCGGACGAAAAAACTCAACGAAAAACCCGTTCGAAGCAATTGAAACCAACGGTCTACCCGCCGTCGGGAAGGCAGGAAAGGCGAAGATTTAAGATTTTTAATAGTTACAATCTTTAAAAGGTTTTTCGGTCTAAAATAAATTTAGAACAAAAAGGACAAAATGACAAAAAAGACAAAAAGACAAACAATTGACAAACAGACAAAATGGGGAGAGGATAAATATATAATGGTGTGTAGGGAAAAGTGTGCGATAGAGGAAAGTTATGGTCTCATTGAGCGTTGCGGTGCGCGCACTCAGAAAAAGAAACCCGAATCGCATTGTAATCAAACCGGCCAAAGTTTGTGGCAAATATTTTCAATTGTCCAAAAAATGGAAGAAATACAGTTGGCGGGAATTTTGAAAGAGGGGAAAAAGAGTTATTGGGACAATTACGAGCATAAAATCCAGGTTTATACTGTAAATGTCGTCAAACAAAGAATTCAAACTAAAAACTATCGCCTAAATTTTCACATACTCCAAACACCCTATAAAACATATTATCATCGGCGAGAATTTTTATTAAAATAAACTCCTCCAAATCTTCCCCATTGGGGGTGAATCGTAGTAATGTTAACTATATTGCCGTCTATTGCAATTTCATTTTTTTTTTTGAGCAGAAATCTCTAGTGTTATTTTTACTTCCCTCGCATACCGTAGGGAAGTATTGTATTCGAGAAAAAATCACCCTCCGAGATTTTTCGGATTTTGACATTTCAGATCACGTAGATTACGAAAATATAGGTTTCTCAATTCCGTCAGTCTGTCTGTCTGTCTGATGGTGCATTAAAAAACTACTTGACGGAGAGCAGTCAAATTTGGTAGGTAGTTGACGCTACTGTCAGCGAAGAAATGGTTAAACTTTCACTGGAAAATGTACAGGGTGGACCGTATAAAGGGAATAAATAATGGAACATTTTTTTTTGCTCAAATTTAAAATTTCCACGTTTCATGACACGCGAAACCTATTTCAGAAAAAAAAAAATTGAAATATTTTTTTACCACTAAAATAGTTGGAAATTTTTTTTCTTTGTTCAAATTTAAAATTTCCACGTTACATGGCGTTCTAAACCCATTAAAAAAAATGTAGAAAATTTTGTAACATTTTTGAAAAAAATTTACCACTAAAATAGATGGATTTTTTTTCTTTGTTAAAATTTAAAATTTCCACGTTTCCATGGAATTCTAAACCTATTCAAATAAATTTTTTTTAAATGTTTGAAAAATTTTTAAATTTATCACTAAGTACTTACTACAGAATAGATGAAAATTTTTTTTGTTCAAATTTAAAATTTCCACGTATTATGACATTCCAAACCTATTTCGGAAAAAAAATTGCAAAAGTATGTACCACTAGAATAAATGGAAAAAAATTTTTTTGCTCAAATGTAAAATGTTCACGTTTCGTGACATTCTAAACCTATTTCAGAAAAAATAAATTGAACATTTTTTTCACCAACATTTTAGAAATTTTTTTACCACTAAAATAGATGGAAAAATTTTTTTCTTTGCTCAAATTTTAAATTTTCATGTTTCATGGCATTCTAAACCTATTTTAAAAAAATGTATTTTATACCACTATTATTTATAGAATAGAAGGAAACTTTCCCTTTTACTCAAATTTAAAATTTCCACGTTTCATGACATTCTAAACCTATTTCAGAAGAAAAAAATTTTGAAAATTAAAAAATAAAATTTTTTAACCACCACTATACTTCCAATCCGTGCATGTGGAATTGAAAATGTGACAAATGGCAATAATATTTGGCATATGCACATATTATACCTTTATTGAAAAATGTACAGGGTGGTCATCCCAAGAAATAATTCGATCATGGCGGACATTTGCAAAGGTATTTGTGCAAGCCTTCCATATTTTGCACCTGTTATTTAGTATTGAACTTTTGCTGTTAGATGAGCACTCTGTATATTTTTTGACCCAAACTTATCAGGTTTTCTTTGTAATAATAGTGATAACTATATTCCGATTATTATTTTCAGTGTCATTTCATAATTATTAATTTTTTAGAGTGAGCGCCATGCACAAATAAAGAGGGAAGTTCTGTGTAAATACTTTTACCGATTTTTTTCTTGATAATTCAACAGTACTTACTCTCAAAAAACCCCGAAACCACCCCTACAAGAGGTGAAAACGAGAATCTTCACTGAAAACTGATTGATTTTAATCAAAATAACATTCGTCCTGTAGATTAGTTTATGATTACATATTTTTAATGCAAAGGTTATTCATCCCTTTCTTCTACACAGGGGTAAAATATTTTATGAAATATTGGCGATTTTATTAAAAAAAAAATCGGAATGTATGAACATTTTTGGATAGTACTCCCCCTTCCACCGCCCCGCCCCCCCAATAAAATGGTGATGAAAAGAGTAGTTTCGAGGGAGTCAAAATCCTTCTTTGTACATATTCGTTCCCATCGCTGTAGAAGAAATTTTTCGGTTTTATCCAAAATTCGCTTTTATTAGAATTTAATGTACATACTGTACTGTACAAATTGATGCCGCTTATGACATATTAATACCAAGCCTTTCAATAGTTACAAGAATCTATATCAATCAAAGCTATTCATTCATTGGAGTGTAGTTTTCTCTACCGGATTCATGTATGACAGTCATTAGAACACGGTATCATTTGAATGGAGTTAGTAGACTATAATTTTGAAACCATTCTTTAATCATTAACAGTCCTATTCTGAATAATAAGAAACATATACCCAATTGGCTTACAAAAAGAGAAAGCCGTATGTATAATACATAAACCTCTTTTTTGATTACCTAGATTTATAACCGCAATTTGTAGAAGACGTTTCCCTTGCACCTATTTCAATGTCATAAGGTTATTTTTAACACAAATTGGCAAATCATCGCGAGGTAAAATATTGGCTCGCTTACCTTATACTACGAATTTCTTGTTAAAGGTATAGTGGTCGATTAAAGCTGTCACTCACCGTTGTACTCGTTAGGCACTACATATATTATTTTTGATAAAATTTCCAATTTAGAAGTGGTGTGACTGCTCCGTTCCAACGTCTACCGCGTCCGCGAATACTAGCCTAGGCCTAGGTGTGAGACATTAATTAGTATGCTTTTAGGGTCCTTAAACACGAGTATGATACGAAAATCCTCTACGCCCTGTATATGTAATTTGTTATTATCCCGTAAAAGAACATTTCGGGATTAGCTTTTATGAATTAAAAACGAGAACCGCAGATTAGGCCATACTTTGACCTATCTCATAACAGATAAATGGCTTTGATATAACAAGTAACAAAAAAAATACAGCATTTACGACTGCGGCCGTGTCTTTTTGATGGCCCACGTTTTGCGAAACCAATTATATTAAAAGGATCAAAGTTATAAACATGTATCATTAATATGAACTTGGCTGGAATACCGAAATATGGAACATAAATAATCCATCTTTTTGATTTGAAACGAAAAAAGTTGGCATTTTCTCTTGGCTGCGGATGAGCTTTTTCCTACATCCCCAGAGAAGAATAATGCATTATAGTATAGGTACAATAGATAAAAATTTACTTTAACGGGGAATTGCAAGGGTACTTCATTTTTTTAAATAGTTATAAAAATACTTGCTTGAGAAATAGACAACATGTTTTGAATTAAAATGTTTCAGCAATCAAACACCTACAAGCTGAAATTCATATTAGCCCAGTTGTCATAGACAGATAAAAACTGGTCACTAAATGTTATATGGCTGAACATTTCAGAATAAGTATTTTTCTTGGTGTAGAATACGATAAAAGAAAAGTTTACAGCTGTAAGGTGCCGGTGGCACCTAAAAAAATCGAAAATATTGGCCAAAATTCGGTTTTTTACCAATAACACGAACAAAAATCGGTAAACGTGTTTACACAGAACTTCCCTCTTTATTTGTGCATGGCGGTCACTCTAAAAAATTAATAAGTACGAAATGACACTGAAAATAATAATCGGAATATAGTTATCACAATTATTACAAAGAAAACCTGTAAGTTTTAGTCAAAAAAATATACAGAGTGCCTCATCCAGCAACAAAAGTTCAATACTAAATGACAGGTGCCAAATATGGAAGGGTTGCGCAAATACCTTTACAAATGTCCACCATGACTGAATTATTTCTTGGGATGACCACCCTGTACATTTTTCAATAAAAGTATAATAGGTGCATATGCCAAATATTACTGCCATCTGTCACATTTTCAATTCCTCATTCACGTGGAGTGGAAGTATAGTGGTGGTTAAAAAAATTTTTTTTATTTTTCAAAAATGTTGGTAAAAAAAATTTCATAATTTTTTTCTTCGGAAATATGTTTATAATGTCATGAATCGTGGAAATTTTAAATTTGTGCAAAAAGAATTTTTTTCCATCTATTCTAGTGGTAAAATATTTTTCCAAGATAGTAAAAAATTGTTGCAATTTTTTTCCGAAATAAGTTTGGAATGTCATGAAACGTGGAAATTTTAATTCTGAGCAAAAGCAAATTTTTCATCTATTCTATAGTAGTGATAAATAGATTAAAACTTTTGTCAAAAAGATTTTTTAATTTTTCAAAAATATTTTTAAATTTGTTTGTGTTGAATTAGGTTTAGAATGCCATGGCAACGTGGAAATTTTAAATTTGAACAAAAAAAAATTTTCCATCTATTTTAGTGGTAAATTTTTTTCAAAAATTGTAAAAGATTTTTCTAAATTTTTTTTTCTTAAGTATGTTTAGAACGCTATGAAACGTGAAAATTTTAAATTTGAAAAATTTTTTAAAAAAATTCCATCTATTTTGTAAAAAATTTTTCAAAAATTCAAAAACATTTTTTTTTTAAATGGGTTTAGAATGCCATGAAACGTGAACATTTTAAATTTGAACAAAGAAAAATTTTTTCGTCTTAGTGGTAAAAAATTTTTCAAACATTTTTTTCTTCATTATTTGTTCCCATTATATTTTCCAGTGAAATTTTAACCATTTCTTCGCTGACAGTAGCGTCAACTGCCTACTAAATTTGACTGCTCTCCGTCAAGTAGTTTTTTAGTTAATGCACCGACAGACAGTATGACAGACAGAGAGATGGAATTGAAAACCTATATTTTCGTAATCTACGTGTTCTGAAACGTCAAAATCCGAAAAAATCTCGGAGGGTGATTTTTTTCTCGAATACGATACTTCCCATCGGTATGCGAGAGAAGTAAAACTAATAGCACCAGGCGATAGAGGGGGAAATTTCACATTAGTAACGTATATGAAGTTTTTTGGTACGATCAAAAATGCGGGCTCCAGATTTTTTTGTTTAAGGCACGAGAATGGAACGTGGCGACACAGAAGTACGGCTAACGAAGCGTGCGCGGTCTCGGACGCGCTACACTAAATTTGTTCTAACTTTTGAACTAATTAGTGAAATTGAGCTAAACAAAGCTTAAATGAAACTAGAAATATGTGGTTATTGGATTATCAAATTTTCAAATATAAAATGATTGTATGTAGGAATAGTACATATAATAGTATAATATAATATAATAGTATATAAAGTACTTGGGGACTTACTTTGATGAACAATTAAGCTGGTCAGAACACATCAATAATTTAGCTAAAAAATTAAAAGTTGTTATTTCGCCCTTCTCAATTTGAAGTGGTGAAATTAAATTTCTCATAAATATTTACTATGCTTTAGGATACAGTCACATTAGTAATAATATTACACTGTGGGGCTACTCCTCTAACGCATACCGAATATTTGTCGGTCAAAAGAGAATCATTAGATTGATATTAAATCTAAAATTTCAAGACTCATGTAAACCTTATTTTATAAAGTATTCAATTTTAACTGTACCCTGTATTTTTATTTTAAAATCACTAATATATGTCAAACAAAACCATGAGAATTTTGTGAAAAATAATGACTCCCACAAATACCCTATTCGTAGTGGCTCTTTAATAAAGCTCCCCCAGCACAGAACAACTTTATTCGAAAAGTCACCTCATTACATCGGTCCCAAATTATATATAGGCTAGGAAATGAAGCATTTTGGCTCGCAATTTTTTCGTCCAGCATGGATTTACTTGAAATTTTCACAGAAGATAGGGAGTAGCCCAAGGATCATTTTCTATATCATGCCGCTGTACGCTAAAACCTTGGGGGTGGTTGCCACCCCATCTCGGGGGTGGAAATTTTTCATTACATTGTAACCATGGAAATCGATGGAAAAAGTAATTCTAAGAAAAAAATGTTCTTTACGTTTTCTTCGTAAAACTAATATTTTTCGAGTTATTCGCGGTTGAAAGTAACAGTTTTTCGACGAAAAAATCGACTTTTTTAGAGGGTTTTTTGAGAATAACTCGAAAAATATGCATTTAATCAAAAAAACTGTAGATATCAAAATTGTAGCTTTTAGAAAAACAAACAAAATCCTTTTTTTATAATTTTTCTACGACCAATACAAACCGAGATACGGCATGTTAAAGGTTAGCTTTTTTCGTCAAATGCATAATTTGAAGTATTCAAAGCCAAATAACGGGAAAACTTTGCATTTCTCGAGGAAAACTTACAGAATCTTTTTTCAAGTATACAATTAGACCTTTCAAACAAACAAAAAAAGTTTCTAGCATAAAAATTGAGCGACTTATGATCAAAATAAGGTCGGTACCTACTTTTTTCTACGAAAAAATCAGTGAAAACAACCCCCTAACTACCCTCCTAATTAAAATTGATCTTCACCCTTCTGTAATTCTTTTTATATATGTATTATCAATACACCCAAGAAGTTTGACCTATTTAAAATGCCTAATTTTAGAAAAATTGGAGTTTAAAGATAAATTGATTTTTTGCAATTTCGTATTTTTCACCCTTTTCTTCAAAATATCTCCGAAAATACTGGAGATCCGAAAAAAATGCTAGGGTACTAAATTGTAGCTTTTTTAATAACTAAAATTTCCCTGTGCATAGATTTTCTTTACAGTGAATATTTAGCGAGGTATAGCTGTTTAAAACCTCTATTTACGAGCAAACACCCCCTTATTCGAGCCCTTTAAACTCACCCCACTTAAAAACTAAGGGATCTTACGGAATTGAATTCACATAGTCTTATAGCTCTTGAAAAACGCTACAAAATCCTTTTTGAAAAAACTTTTTATCACCAAAAATGAAGGAGCTATGTTTATGAAACGAATTAATTTTTTTTTTTCGAAAAATTCGAATAGCCCGCTTGGGAGTGTAATAGAGCATTTTCAATATATATAATACCACAGAACCGGTTTTTTCGGCAGTAATACGTTATATGTTCCACTTTTTCCATTCAAATCGAAAGACAGAAAAGAAGAAACATCTGCTCATGTGTCTGCGTGTGTGAGTGTATATTTCGTTGATTCCTCGCCAGTGTGTTCTAAAGTTCGAAAGAAATAACACGTGCTCTGACAATTTTTTTAGAATTATTCAATTGTGTTTATTATAGTAAATAAAGCATAAAACAATCATTATGTAACCAATCAAAACCAAATTTTACCCATATTAAGGTTTACAATGTTTTTATATAATTTTTGACAATAAGGGGTAGTTTACACTCCTAAAAATAATCAACGCCCATGAGCATGATATAGAATATGAAGTACAGGGTGAGATGATCCTAATCCCAAATTTTTATGCAAATCGATGCAAGCCGAAATCATTCTTTTAGGATAAATAAATTTTGTATATATAGCTCCAACAAGGGTGGTTTTAAGGGTTGAAATATTATGATATTATATCCTAAAGCAAAAAACAATCATTATTTAACTAATCCAAACCAAATGTTGACCATATTAAAGTTTAAAATGTTATTTTATAATTTTTTACAATTAGGGGTAGTTTTCACCCTTAAAAAACCAAAAGCGAACAACGGCTCAATATAGAAAATGAACTAGAGGGTGAAATGAACCTGATCCCAAATTTTTATACAAATCGATGCTGGACGAAAAAATTGCGAGGTTCTGCCATTTTTTCAGCTTCATTTCCTGTACTAATAATAAGCTTCCTCAATCAATTCGCGATAAAAAAACAATACAAACTTTTAAATCCAGTGTGAAAAAATGCTGCTTAAAAAGTGCTACTATAGCGTGGGCGAATATTTGTGCGATTCCTTAATTTCCTAACGATATCTATTTATAAATTTAATTTATTGACTATGTTAAGTGTTAAGAATTTGATTGTGTATTATTACATATTTATGTTTTATACGTGCCTCTTCTTTTGAAGAAAACAATTGACAGTACTTTTATTAACTTTGTGTAATCATCTTACATTAATTAACTAAGGTTTTATTGCTTTGACGTTTATGTCTTGTTCTATCCATTATTTAAATGGCAAATGAATTAATGAATTATTATTATTATTATTTTCGGTTTATCCGTTGCCGGATAGGGCTTCCGTGTTTTCCGACCGATACCACATGGTAGCCGCGCCGGCCATAATTACAGTCGCTCCCCACAATTACAGTCGCTCCCCACGACCTGTGGGGTTAGTGACTATAAATACCAGAATCGTGTGCCCTAAGTAGGCGGAGGGACCCCAAGATAACCGCCTTCTGCATTTGGCCTAATAGCCATTCCGCTGATTTCTGGCAGACAGGTATGGTCTTAAGTTCCGAAAGTAGCGTAGGCTTCATACCACCGAGTACACCGATTATTAGGACTGCCATCAATACAGCAAAAAACTGTATATAACATATTAATTATTTCTAGTATCTAAGTTGCAGTCTTTGACTTGTTCTCGAATTGATTCTAAACTAGTAAGGGCTTTAAGGGACGGATGTAGCCGACTAAATTTTTTTTACAGCGTTGTAGCTAACGGATCTTTCAAAACAAGAGGTATTGTATCAAGGGACAGAGTATATTCTAGTTAGACGGTCATGAATGTCATTTGTTCTTATTAATTTATCATGTAGATATTTGGGAGTTTTCGACATGTCTACCTTGTAAATAAGACAAGCCATGTAAACTATGAACCTCTCATCCAGGTTCAGTAGGCCAGTCATTGGAGATTTTTGCCTGGAAATAACTCTGGAAGTTTTGAAACTTTGCAGGTTTGTAGGTTTCGGGGTCGATATCTAAAATTCATAAAATGCACAATTCGAAACTTACCGCCGGAGCCGCCATCTAGCCAAGATAGTCGCCAAAAACGGGTTTTCGCAATTTTCTCCAAAACTATGCGTTTTTCGAAAAATATGCAGAGAACAAAATTAAAGAGGAGGAAAGTCGGCAAAGTGAATGGAGAAAAGTAGTGGACCTAGCACACTACCCTGAGGAACGCCACTTTTGGGATCAGTTTTTATGGAGCTATAAAAATTAACACGTTGTTTTTAATAAAAGAATGAAGGAACTGTCGGGGTCAGATAAAAAAAGTAAGAATAGCTTTACAACCGCCAATAAGAAACGAGAGTGCAGATACGGACACGTGTTTCAGACTCATAGCTCCACATCAGCGTTGCCTAGCTAAATAATTGTGTTATGTGAGAAATAAAACCAATAAGATAGGAAAGTACACAATACTCTTATTATTATTGGTCTCGTCTCTCATATAACAACAATATTGATGAGGAGCAATAACTCCGAAACACGTGTCCTTAGCTGCACTATTGTTTCTTATTGGGGGATATAGCGCTATTCTTGCTTTTGTTGTTTGTTTTACATTTTCTAATAGTGGTGGACAGTCTTTCCCCATAGCTGTGAAGCGAGAGAACTAAATTACATAACTATCAAATATCCATGTATAAATTACATAGCTCAACATCACTTCCCTGCTTATTAGTGGACACCGATTGGAAGATTTATGTCACTTCATGTTAACATATAATATTTCAGTGTTGCATTTTGCTTTTCAACAATATGAAATTTAGCACCACATTACACTGACAAAGGTAAATTAAATTGTCAAGTAAGTTACATTGTGTTATTTATGAACGTAGATATTCCCATTAGGTAATTATTCGGGGTCGCCCGGGAACAAAAGCGAGCTTGCCAAAAAATAATAACTACATATGTAGATTAGAGTAGCTCAAATTTATACTTGTAGAAAATAAATTTCGATTTTTTTTGCCTCATATCCTAGATTTTTACAAATTTTCCAAAAGACCATATCCAAATTTGACCAAAATCGGCTGATATTAACACGCTTCTCTGAAGATTCCTATATATTTCTATGGGATAAAGAGTGTAGTACGGTAAGCATGGGCCAGATGCCCCTCAGGAAATTGGGCTGATATTTTTACCTTGACATCCTATTACTATTACTATTTTACAAGAAAGTACACCCCTGTCGCTTCTGGTTTTGAAAATCAATTAATTCATCCGATTTTGCAACATAATTTGTTTCGTTTTAATAAAGTAACCAATTTTCTTACTTTTTATTGGGTATTTTGCCACTGAAAAATATTTAAAAATTTTTAATGAAAAAACTTCTGCGCCAAACGGATCAGACAGAGGTTGGTTCTTGAGTACTTGACTGTTTCAAAAAGTCTCACACCTAAAAATATATAAACTAGAACAATGTTATGAACTAAAAACTGAAAATCAAAGCTATAGGTAGTTAACGTTTCGGAAGAGAATCTACTTCCGTTCTCAAAACTTTTTTGGCCGTCAACCATGACAGTTCTTTGTTTATGTATTTCCATAGTCACGTGAGACATTAAATTATATTTATCTTATTTTTACTTACTTCGTCTCTAAGGATGGGCAACCAACTAGTACAAAAATCTATTGAATAATTAGAAACGCATCTATCCTCGTTTAATAAAATAATCGCGGATTCTTTAAGTTTTCTTTTAGTTCCGTTGCTCTCTTTTTCCAAAATCTTCGCCGAGTCCCATTTAATTCTATGATTATTATCCCACGCGTGTTCACAAATTTTGTATTTTTCAAATTCTCCCCTTCTAGCGTAATTTCTATGTTCACCAAGCCTTACGTTGAAAGGTCTAGATGATTCACCTACGTAATGTTTTCCGCACACACACGGAACACTATAAATACAATTTTTTGAATTTTGAACAATATTTGGAGGTTTGGTTCTTGATAAAACCGATCTTAGCGTGGAGCCCGTTTGAAAAACCGTTCGTACGGAAAACCTGTTCCCAATTTTTCGTAATTTATCCGATAAACCATGTATATATGGAATTACTGCCATTGACCTAAATACCTCAGGTTGTGATAGTAACCAATTCCTATGATTTTACTTCCACATCCACGTAGTGGATTGGAAGTACGGTAAAATTTAAATTTCATTTTTTTTTCTTGAAATAGGTTTAGAATGTCATGAAACTACGACATTTTAAATTTGAGTGAAAAAAATTTTATCTGTCTGTCTGTCTATCGGTCTGTCTGTAACTTTTTTTTGTCCGCACGCTTTCTCCGGAACAGTTTAAGATATTGACTTGAAATTGTGTATACCTATATATTACAACGAGATCTGGAACTGGATTGTTTTTTGAAGATATCCGGTGAAGGGTTGAGGGGTAAATAGGGGTAGATATGGGGAAATATGTAAAACAAGCTGGTAAGAGTACAGAAACTTGAAATTCGATGTATGTACTACAAGCCAAGGCCTCAGATTTTTTTTATAATATTTTTCAACCCCCCATCACCCCTAGTCCATTATTAAAGGGGTTGTTAAAATAAAATTGAGGTACTCATTTGAAATTTGGTACACGTATGTATTATAACAGCATCTGGAACTGGATTATATTTTGAGATGATTCCGTTGAAGGGTTGGGGGTTAAATAGAGGTGAATAGGGGAAAATAAGTAAAGCAAGCTGGCACGAATACAGAAATTTAAAATTCGGTGTACATGCTAGAAGCCAAAACCTCAGATTTTTTTATATTTTTCAAATCATGTTCGGCTAAAAAATACAGGATGTTCCATTTAAATAAATCATAATTTCTTATGTAACTCGTTTTTGTGACGCCTTGTATAATTGAAAATAATTTTACGTTGTAGTAGAGATGAAACATTGAAAGTTTTGTTAAGAAAGTTTTTTTGTAAAGTTAGCCGACTCTGCACAATCTTCAGAGGGAACACTAACTGAACACCTGTATAGGTACTCAAATTTTGTTATTTATTTATTAATTAATTTATTTAACAATACACTACCCAACAGAGCATTCCAATTAGGGGGTAGGATATAGTAAGTATTTACAAATATATAATATATGAGAGTAGAATACAAAGTAAACAAATAAAAACAAAGATAAAACAAAACATTTTAAATTATGCAGTTAATCTTTTTATCGCAGCTACATTGCAGCGGAATATATCAAACTGATATTGTAGATTATTATAATTCTCACACATTTTGTATAGCGCCGAAAATTTCTGGACGTTAGTTCGGGGAGTCGGCAAATAGAACAATGGATTATGCCTAGAACCAGGTCTAGGAGTTCGAAAATTTAGTAAGTTTAAGATAGCGCCGCAATCAGTTATATTATGTATTATTTTAAAAAGAAACATTTGCTGCGAAATAGTTCTACGAGTCTCCAGACTCGAGAGTAAGAATATATTTAACAGTTCAGTCTGAGGAAAACCAATAGCAGGATAGACACCATCTTCCTTATGACTCAAAGTGTTTAAAAAACGCCTCTGAATTCTATCTATGCTCTGTATATGTGTGTTATAATGGGGCGATCAAATAATTGACGAATATTCCAATTTGGATCGAACAAACGATTGATATAGTAGTTTCAGTGTGTTAATGTCGTTAAAATCGCGAGAACATTGTATTATGAATCCCAGTGTTCTGAAACTTTCATTAGCGATGGTATTTATATGGCAATTAAATGATAGTTTGGTGTCAAATGTTACACCTAGGTCGCGGAATGTTGATGGACGTGTAAACACTGAATCTTCTATACGGCAATTAAATTCTACATATTGGTGTTTATTATTAAAAGTTAGGACATTACACTTTCTTATACTCAATTATAATTTGTTTAAATTACATCATTCATTAATTTTTTCGAGGGCACTTTGTAATGCCACAGTCACTCACATCAATTACTTTATTGTACAACTTCATATCATCTTCGTATCAAAGACAATTGACAACCAAAATTCCTCTGCAATGTCATTAATGAAAATTTAGAAGAATAATGGTCCCAATACAGATCCCTGGGATACACCGGAGGTAGATACGAATTCCGCAGATCGTTGTTCACGGTATTCAACATGGTGATGTCTATTTTCAAGATATGATTTGAAAAATAACAACAAATTTCTTGAGAATACAAGTTTTTGAAATTTAGAACATAAAATACTGTGATCTAGTCTGTCAAATGCTTTAGTAAAGTCTGTGTAAATTACGTCAACCTATGAGTTAGTATCGATAGCATTAGATATATATTGAGTTATACAAAAGAGATCAGTTGCTGTAGATCGGCCCTTGAAGAAACCGTGCTGGTATTCAGTAATGCGGTTTTTTGCACAAGAAAATGTTGGTTCATGTAACAGAATTTCGAACGCATTTGAGAAATTGTTGATAATGGTTATAGGTCTGTAATTCTCAATATCATTTTTTCGCTTTTTCTATATACAGGAATTATTTTAGAACATTTTAGTGCATCAGGAAATATATTAGATTTAAGCTAAATTGAATAAAAATGTAAGAGGAATTGTGAGCACGCTAGCACAATCATGTAGTATGAAGGCTGGAATTTTGTCAGGGCCCATTGTGTATTTAGGCTTGATTTTTTTCAAGGAATTTAAAACTTCTTGTTCTGTAAACCATTCGATTGTTAAAAAATCTGTTTCTGAGTCAACAGGAAGGTCCTCGATTGATGGATTAGAGGTAATATATGAACTACAATAGTATTCAGCGAAACCATTAACTACTTCCTCCTACATAATGTTGATCTTCATAGTTCATTGCTGTTGGTAAAATATTACTAGACTTCTTATTGTCGACAAACTGCTAGAACTTACTGGGATTGAGTTTAATATTACTTTCAATGTCGCGACAATAATTTTTTATATTCAATATCAACCTGCTCTTTGATATACAGACTGTCTATTTTACGAGGGCCACACCAAATATCTCGCTTAATATCTATTGTAGAAGAATAAAGTTTTAGAAACAGTTATCCCATTTTTTGTGAGCTAATTTCAGTAAAAAGAAATTTGAAATCCATAGCCTACTTTATGAGATATATTACAAAAACCTGAAAAAGAGGAAAACCACAAACGGTTATAGCTTCCTTATTTGAGGAGATACGAAAAAAGTTAAAGGAATGAAAGTTGACGGCAAAGACAATAAGAATAATAACGTGTAACAAAAAAAATCGAAAAATGCAGTTGGCTTTGACATACGCTATTGTGCAAAAATGAAAAATATATATCTCAAAGTAGGCCATGACGCCATTAATTCCGTTATTTTTTTCTCATTCCAACGATATAAAACATGTCACAGAAATTTTAACCGATAGTGTCAATATTTAATATTTTACGAATACCACAATTCATATAATTGAATCGTAACAATCAGCTGTGCTATAATAGTAAAAATTCACTTTATAATAATTATAATTCCGTAATTATTTATTACAATTTAATACAAACCAATAAATATCTCATAAATAAAAATACAAGTACAAAACGAACATCCAAAAAAAAAAAACGAAAAACTATGTATAACAGTACTACCTACTACTATATTGAAAAGAAATTGTGTGTATTTATTTTTCTAACTACAAATGCTCAAATTGTGCACCATGCATTCTGACACATAAACGTGCTCTACGAGACACGTCACGCATTACATTTTGGAGCATTTCAGGAGTAATTGCCTCACATGCGTTTCGAATTCTGGTTTTGATGTCCTCAATATTTTCATGGGCAGTTTGAAATACCTTGTCTTTAATGTAACCCCAGACGAAAAAATCCAAGGAGTAATATCTGGTGATCGAGCTGGCCATAGAATGGGTCCATAGGTGCCTATCCAACTATCTGGCATAACTTGATTTAAATAATTTGTACATATTACAGCAGTGTGAGGTGGAGCCCCATCTTGTTAAAAATATGAATAATTTAATCTTTCTGCCACTGTTAATTCATAAAGAAAATATTGAAATTCGTTTTGCAGGAAATTAAGGTGTCTACGAGCGGTTAATTTGCCATCATAAAAATAAGGTCCAATTACTTTAGTCCCTAAAAGACCCAACCAAACATTCGTAGAAAATCTTTCTTGGAAAGCAGTCTCTCTGCACCAATGTGTATTTTCTCGTGTCCACTTATAATGCATATTTCTATTGAAAAATCCATTATTAGAAAAATTTGATTCGTCCGACCAAAGAATTTTGCTAATATCAGCGCGTCATTCCTTTTCTTATTTAATAACCATCTACACAATCTTACTCTCCTTGGCTTATCTCCCTCATTTAAATGTTGAACTTTCCTCATTTTGTAGCATCGAAATCCGGTTTTTTTTCAATATTTTTCTTGCACTGTCTTTTTTTATGCGACAGTTTCTCTGAATTTGTCTCAAAGAGGTTTCCTCATTTTGGTTAACATAATTCATTACTCTATTCACTTTTCTTACATTATCCGCAACATGCGCTCGCCTTACTACTTTTTTTGAAAATGAACCGTGCGTTTTTAGATTTTGAACTAACTTCCTAAACATAGTTCGATTTAGCTGCGGAGCACCTGGAAATCTATCTCCGCAAACCGTGACTGCCATCTCAGGGTCAAAATTGCACTGACAATAAATGCTAATCATATCGAATTTGTTATTATTGGTGTACACCATAATTACTGATATCAAATTTGTCTTAGAACTCGACAACGCAACATACAACATACAACAGTGACAATCTGTCAAATTTATTAATAACTGTATACATTGTTTTTCACTAATTATGGCACAGCTGATTGTTACGATTCAATTATATGAATTGTGGTATTCGTAAAATATTAAATATTGACACTATCGGTTAAAATTTCTGTGACATGTTTTATATATCGTTGGAATGAGAAAAAAATAACGGAATTAATGGCGTCATGGCCTACTTTGAGATATGTATTTTTCATTTTTGCACAATAGCGTATGTCAAAGCCAACTGCATTTTTCGATTTTTTTGTTATACGTTATTATTCTTATTGTCTTTGCCGTCAACTTTCATTCCTTTAACTTTTTTCGTATCTCCTCAAATAAGGAAGCTATAACCGTTTGTGGTTTTCCTCCGTTTCAGGTTTTTGTAATATATCTCATAAAGTAGGCTATGGATTTCAAATTTCTTTTTACTGAAATATGGCTCACAAAAAATGGGATAACTGTTTCTAAAACTTTATTCTTCTACAATAGATATTAAGCGAGATATTTGGTGTGGCCCTCGTAAAATAGACAGTCTGTATATTCTTAATAATTTAAACTTATCGAGTGCAAGAGGATCCTCACGGTTCTTGTAATCACATCACGCTCTATGTTTTAATTTAAGGCTTTTAATTTTATTGGACTTTCACCACGGTGACCAACACTTGCCTGTAATTGCGGTTTTAGGGACAACTCTATCAAGAACGATACACATTTTTTCATGAAATTTTACGAAAGCATAATTAACATCCTGAATATTGAATAAAAAATTCCAATCAGTATTTGCTAAATTTTGATAAGGCTCAGTTATCAATCATACCCAAATGTTTAAGTATTTAAATTACAGAAACTATATACACACTAACATTGCTGTTAAAAAAACTTACCTCTACGAAGAGTTCCTCCGAAACTTCACAAACTTTAACACATTTCAAAACGGCAACTTTCGCGCCGCGCGATCTGCATAGCAAGTGTTCCCCGTAACTTGGTGACCGGATCGCAGTGTGCAACAGCGACAACTGAAGAAGCACCGGTGACTCGCACGCGTCGGGACGCCTAACGTCGCGCATTCTCGCTCAACACTTTTAAAAATGACATGTTTCGAGATGAGTGTCGAGTTGAATATGTTTCGCGTGGTCTTGGTGAGCATTTCAAATGTGAAGAGGAACAGGTTTTTTAAAAGGATGTCTCCTGAAATGTGTCGGCATGAGTTAGTCCTCCAGGGAAGTGAATCAGGAATACATATTACTGTGTGTAATATAATATATTGACAGTTTATTAACTGGATAAATTTTGATACTAATTGTCAATTTACACGACTTGTATTACCCTTTCGCAACTTAACCAAGGACTTAAAATTAGTGAAATTAAATATTAAAGTTTCTGGACTATCATTAGCTTGCCTTACTTATTTCTCCTATTTACCCAACACCTCCATCGTTTCAATGGAATCATGTCAATCAGAAATCATTACGCTGCATACTAGTGGTGTAAAACTAAAACTTCTAGGGAATTGTCTTAGGGCGGATTTTTCAATGTCTAGTTAAATAGCTTAACTGTCAGATAAAATTTATCTGGCAGATAAACTGTTTTTCAATGTGCAAGTAAAATTTACTGGAGGGTTAAACTCACTATCTGAAAGTAAATTTAGCAGAGAGTTGAAAGTGCCAGTTAAGGATTTATTCTACTGTTAGTGGATTTGCACATGCGCATTTGGTTTAATTTCTGACAATTCTAAAACATTCTAACCTAAAAACCAATGTGATTGATTGATATATTCATTTTTAATTTGTGATTTACCTATATTAAATATATTATTGCCAATAATGAATATTAATAATAATATTCTGGATATGAGTGATTATGATGATGATAGTGTACAATTTATAAAGTATGAAAGGAGACCCTATACCATAACGGAACGAGAAAATAATTTTGAGAATTATGATGACAAAGATTTTTTAATAAGATTTCGACTGCGTAAAGAAACTGTTTTACATATCGTTGAATCGATAGAGGAAGTTGCAGGAATAATTCTGTTTCTCCCATCACTTAAAGTGTAGTTAGCACCTTTTTTCCTTTTTACGCTCTCTATTGCAATTATTGCTGTTACACAAGCGCACAAAATTAAGAACAGAACATCAATCAACACGCTAGACAACGCAATGAATTTTGAGGTTAAATTAGATAAACTGTCACTAAAACACGCGCGCAATTTGAATTAAACCAATTGAAAGAAACTTCAGGTAGAATCAGTAGTGCCAACATAGCTAAGAAATAATTCAACTTATGAATACGTAGCTGGCAGTTAAATTACTATTAGTAAACACTACCATAGTTATAACTGCCAGCTAAGCGTAACTAGCAGCTACCTATCTGGCACTTTTAACTGGACATTGAAAAACCGGCCCTTACTATAGCAATTTTAACCCCCACACAATAAAATTGTGGGAGGTTACTAAAATTGGTCCAAAATCGAAAATTGAAAACATCAAATCTTTACGTTTTGAGGTCCCAGGAATCCAAAAAAGTGGTTTTTGGAAAATGTCTGTGTGTGTGTATGTGTGTTAGCACGATAGCGGCGAAACTTCTGAACGGATTTGGATGAAACTTTGCATGGGAGTTCCTTTAGTGCTCTAAAAGATCTGAACAAATTTGGGTTGAGATCGGATTACGTTTAGTGCCATTTTGGTACAACAACTTGTTTATTTTATTGTAATCTAACCATTGGAAAGCAGTTAAAATTCCGATTTCAACGGTATATCACACTTGCACCTTTTTTATATCGGTACCTACATTTTTTTTATACAAATTATTGTATAAAAAACGAACATAATTCAGTGTCTCTATACTATCGACATATTTTTTTCCTTCTTCAATTCTTTGGGATTTCCTGCCACATGTATGTTTTCTTTTTAAGCGGTGCTAGGGGAATCTACAAAATATATCACAATTAACCAGTATGTTACTGGTAAAAAACCTCTACGCCTGTGACGTTTACGTCAAAGGATCAGTTAAAGGTTGTTTTTTTTTTAAATAAACAACACAAATAAGTATAAAAATTTGAAATTAAATATTTCGCCGACGTTTCGGAAATCTAATCTGTTTCCCTTTTCAAGGCTTTTTTTGAAAAATCTTTTTTGCTGTGTATGACAAATACACAGCTCTAAGAATGTTTGTTATATTCAATATCCATAGATACTTACTATTTACATAGAACTGTTGATATAGTTAACAGTTTTTTAGTTTTTATACAATGTTAAGTTTGTGAAGTTCTTCTTTTAACATTGGCAGCCAAGTTGTACAGACATCTACGGAACAATTCGACACGCAATTATCATCAATAATATTATCGCGGATTTTTTAATTTTTCTTTTTGTGCCTCTTTTGTTAAAAGGTCTGGATGACTCACCCACGTATTGTTTGTTGCACTCACACGGAATACTATAAACGCAGTTTTTTGAATTTTGCTCCTGGTTTGTCGGTTTCGTCTTTGTCAGAATAGATCTTAAAGTGACAAACCACGAGCAAAATTCAAAAAGCTGCATTTATAGTATTCCGTGTGAGTGCAACAAACAATACGTGGGTGAGTCATCCAGACCTTTTAGTGTAAGATTGGGCGAACATCAAAATTATATCAGAAAAAATGAAATTCAGAGGTCCAAGATCTGCGAACACGCGTGGGAGAACGGACATAGAATAAACTGGGACTCGGCAAAAATGTTAACAAAAGAGGCAGATAGCAAAAAAAGAAAAATTAAAGAATCCGCGATAGTATTATTGAATGAGGATAATTGCGTGTCGAATTGTTCCGTAGATGTTTGTACAACTTGGCTGCCAATGTTAAAAGAAGAACTTCACAAACTAAACATTGCATAAAAACTAAAAAACTGTTAACTATATCAACAGTTCTATGTAAATAGTAAGTATCTATGGATATTGAATATAACAAACATTCTTAGAGCTGTGCATTTGTCATATACAGCAAAAAATATTTTTCAAAAAAAGCCTTGAAAAAAGAAACAGATTAGATTTCCGAAACGTCGGCGAAATATTTAATTTCAAGTTTTTATACTTATTTGTGTTGTTTATTAAAAAAAAACCTTTAACTGATCCTTTGACGTAAACGTCACAGGCGTAGAGGTTTTTTACCAGTAACATACTGGTTAATTGTGATATATTTTGTAGATTCCACTAGCACCGCCTAAAAAGAAAACATACATGTGGCAGGAAATCCCAGAGAATTGAAGAAGGAAAAAAAATAAGATAATGCCACAAATAACATTTAGACAATATCGACATACCTATGTAAAACTATTTGGTAAGTTTTCAGTGGTCGAGTGGGCTAAAGCGTAGACTTACAAATCAAGAGATCGACGGTTCGATCCCAACACAGTGCGGTTTTTTTTTTTGTTTCTTTTTTCATTATAAACTTTATTAATAATTGCGGAAAATGTTACATGATTAAATATCATCATATATTAGATGTTTATAATTATTCAGAGTTTGATGATTGGTCACTAGTTAACATATTTCAATATGTAAAGAACAGCCAAAATAAAACAGATATTATCACTATTGTATTTTTTTTATTTTAAAGCGGATATGGTAAGGCTGGAGTTACTGCAATAGCAAAAGCTGGATGGTCAATGAGACAAGTTGCACTGCGTTATAACAAAAATTCGGTATTTAACGTTTTAAAAAAGTGGAAAATAAACAATTTAATTAATTCATAAGGAATATTATTAACAAAATTGAAAATACGAACTATTATGCTGCTCCCGAGGCGGACCCATGTCGCCAGAGAAGCGAAATCCTCGGACATTTGACACTGGCGGTGTGTGTCTCCCTTAAAAATACAAGAGTCTAGAGAGACCGAAATGCGGAAGCTTCGAGCATGCGCATTACCATGTAAATGTGTAATAAATTCATGCAAGTGGAGAAATTGAAATATTTCCTGTTATTTTGTGGAAAAAGGCGGGGGGACACCGCACCCGCACCCCCCATTTTTTTGTCTGCGACGCTAATACTGCCTGCGGCGCTAATAATTATTAACAATTAGATATCAAAATACAAACCTACTAACCTAACCCAAAGAAATCACACGAAAGAATGAAATTATTATATAAAAAGAAGGAAAACCTAAAGAAATCAGAAAAGAATTTGTAAAAAAATATATTAATCGTTACAGAATTTAAAAAAAAATTGTGCGGACATACGTATTTGAACCTGGGACCCCTCGCGCCATAAGCTAAATCATCACCATCATCATCAACATATTTATTCATCTTTTTACAGTAAAATTGCTTCTCCGGATCATGATCCGGAGCCAACCGTACAACCACGTCGCGCAGCGCCGTGATGTTAGTGCGGTTGGATGGATCATGACCGGTTTGGCTCGATATAATTAAATTTAAAGATAAAACTCCTGCCGCCTGTGGCGGCTTAAGATTGTCGGTAATATTTAACATATTAAAACTTAATTCTAAATAATGCATAAAACACTTCATCTATATTTGGGAGAGGCACTGATTTTTAATTTTGTTGCTGAGATGGGGATGAACTCAATTGGAAAAACCCCATTCAAGGCAATTTGTCTCAACAGTCTGCTCGCCGTTGGGAATTTGTGGTTTTTAGGAAAGGAAAATTGAGTTTAAAATAGTTAGAATTTTCACAAAGTTTATGGGTCTAAATTGAATTTTTAACAAAAAGGGGACAGAATAACAAATTACAAGTACAAACATATGACAAACAGGAGAGAGGAAAGAGATAGATATAGAATAAAAGGTATGGTGGTGAAAAGTGTATGATAGTTAGAAGTTTTGGTAGAACCCATAAGCTAAAGCGTAACCTATGCTCTAATCATCTCGCTGGAAGTAAACGCTAGAGCAAAGAAAAAATAGTCAAACTAATGATATCACGTGTTGGGCGTGTCGAAGCTTTCGCATTTCGGTCTCTCTAGACGCTTGTCTTAAAAATGACCATACGTCATCGTGCCGCCCACAATCGGTCTCAGCGCCCCGAGATACGTATGGAAATGGTGATCAGCCCATTTAAGCTTTTTATTTATTTGTTTGGGATTTTTCGGGCATTCTGACGGTGTTTCTTAGGTTAGGAAAAATGCAAGAGCCAATCGGGCAAAACCGACATACATACGTCTGGTCTGCCTCCTCACAGTCGACTTTTTTTCTCTTGCGTGCCTGTGTAATCATCGGTAATATTTTCCCACGCATTATTTATTAATTCCAGCAATTCATGATTCCGTGGTCTCACATTTCGATATTGGATATTTCCTACGAGTAGTCTCCATACCTCTTCCACGGGGTTTAGGTCTGGACTATGACTGGGTCAGTTAAAACCATGTTGTCTAGAAACCAGTTAGGTTCGGTATGATCAGTATGAAAGGACCAATTATTTTGTTGAAATATTAACTCATATTTTGAAATAATTATGTGATCCGTTAGTGAATTAACTAAAAGACTACTTGACGGAGAACAGCCCAATTTGGTAGGTAGTTGACGCTTCTGCCAGTGAAGAAATGGCTAGACATTCATTGGAAAATATATAGGGTGGATCGTCTAATAGGAATAGATAATAAAACCTTTTATGGCTCAAGTTTAGAATTTCTACGTTAATTTCTAGCAAATAAATAACACCATTGACAAGGAAGACACCTATTATAGTTTTATAAAGAAATATACAAGGTGGTCGTCATAAGAAATAATTGAACTATGATGGAAATTTGTAATAGTATATTTCACTAGGAGTCTGGAAATAAGGGTCTGGTTTCCGCGCATGTATAACAAATTCTCGTGTGAAACAAAGCCGAACACGGGAAGTCATGCAAGAACAGAAAAATCTATTCCTGGACTTGTAATGAACGATATTTTTTATTATACTTCTTTGAAAACGATAACAATAACAAAATATAACAAAAAAGAAAATCGGTAAAGGTATGTATTTACACAGAACTTCCCTCTTTATTTGTGCATGGCGATCACTCAAGAAAATTAATAATTACGAAAAAAAAATCAGAATATAGTTATCTCCAGAAAATAATAATCGGAATATAGTTATTGCTTTATTACAAAGAAAACCTGACAACTTTTGGTCAAAAAAATATACAGAGTGGTCATCCAACAGCAAAAGTTCAATACTAAATAACAGGTACCAAATATGGAAGGCTTGCGCAAATACCTTGACAAATGTCCACCATGACTGAATTATTTCTTGCGATGACCACCCTGTACGTTTTTCAATAAAAGTATAATAGGTGCATATGCCAAATATTATTGCCATCTGTCACATTTTCAATCCCACATTCACGCAATGGAGTGGAAATATAGTGGTGGTTAAAGAATTTCATTTTTTTTTGAAATTTTTCAAAAATGTTGGTAAAAAAATCTTCAAAATTTCTTTCTTCTGAAATGGGCTTAAAATGTCATGAAACTTAGGAATTTTAAAGCAAAAGGGAAAGTTTTCCTCTATTCTATAGTAGTGGTAAAAAAAAGTTTACAAATTTAAAAGTTATATATATTTTTTAAATAGGTTTAGAATGCCATAAAACACGAAAATTTTAAATTTGAGTAAATAAAAAAAATCCTTCTATTTTAGTGTTAAAAAATGTTTCAAAAATATTGGTGAAAAAAATGTTGACATTTTTTTTTCTGAAATAGGTTTAGAATGTCATGAAACATCAAAATTTTAAATTTGAGCATAACAGATATTTTCCATATATTCTAGTGTTAAATTTTTTTCCAAAATGGTAAAAAAATGTTGCAATTTTTTTCCCGAAATAGGTTTGGAATGTCAAGAAACATGGAAATTTTAAATTTGAGCAAAAAAAAAATTCTATAGTAGTGACAAATAGATTAAAAACGTTTTCAGGCTAAACTAGTATCTACATGATCCCCTACGATATGTAAATTCAGTTAAAAATGAGAACAAAGGCCTGCTTAGCCGTAGGGGACTAGGTTGGATGCTAGTGTTAAAATGAGAATGGTAAATAAGAATTTTTACTTGTTAGCATAACCAGAAGTCAGGTTATCGAAAGAATGCAAAGATTTCATTAATATTTTTATATATAGTTTTTCCTTTGGTTCTCATAGATAGCTTTTCTTTCCACTGTTTGCAAAATCCTATAAAGAATATGTTTCATAGGTTTAGAATGCCATGGAAACGTGGAAATTTTAAATTTGAATAAAGAAAAATAAATTTCCATCTATTTTAGTTGTAAAATTTTTTCAAAAATTGTAAAAGAATTTTCAAAAATTGTAAAAGAATACTCTTGAAATTTTTTTCTTAAATAGGTTTAGAACGCTATGAAACGTGAAAATGTTAAGTACTAAAATTGCTTTTGCTAGTAGATTGTTCATCTGGAGTTTCACATAGAAATTTGGTTACTTGTTAAAACTCTGGACTTCTTCGGTATATATCCTACAAATTGACGCTTCGAGAAAGCAATTGTTTTTGGATATTTGTTGATATCAGCATTTTCTTTTATGGCTTTTATTTTATTACTATGCAACTACGCTTTCGAAAAAAATTACCGATTCTAGACACCAGTGATACTACAAATAATTATAAAGGCAATATTTACAATGTTACAGAAATTATTTACATCATTTCTTCATTCAAAGATCATATGGATTATGGATATAAAAGAGTAAAAAACTAAACTAAATACTACATATTTAACAAAGTTTATTTATTTCTTGACATGGTATTTCTTTTTCAACCTGAAACATTTCCACAGTCCATATCTCACCTCCCAGTCTTCAAAAAATAATTCTGGTTTATTCCAAAGAATATGGTGTTGGGCGTATTGATAACTGGCTTTCAGTGGAGGGTTCAAAAACGGGGCCCATTGTGCTCTTCGTTCCATGATGGTCATAACGTACTTATACAGTACCTATAAAAATAATAATAATAATAATAACTAATCTAATAACTTACAAACTACATATGCAACAAAAATAAATAAATACATAGAACTGGCAGCAGAAATAAAAGAAATGTGGAGAGTAAATAGAGTTGACATACGGCCGATCATAATATCCGCAACAGGAATAATACCACAAAATACCATCAAACAAACAGAAGAATTGAACATAAAATATTTAACACCGAATCTACAAAAATCTGTTGTACTAGACACATGTCACATTGTAAGAAGTTTCCTATCAATTTAAAACTAATATGCAGAAAGGCTTGACAAATGTCCGTCTGAAGCAACCTACCATCGAAGTAAACCCGTTGAAAGACGAGATCACGAATAAAATAATAATAATAATAATAATAACAATAATAATAATAATAATGAACTCCGCCAAACTCGCGGGTACCATTGTGGACCACCCAGCAACCGGAGGCATAAGGTCACTCATCTATTCTATATGGATGACATCAAACTGTATGCCTCCGGAGAGCACGAACTTCAGAATGCTCTAAGGGTGGTCGAGGAGTACACGCGGAGTTCGGGCTGGACAAGTGTGCGGTCGTCCATCTCAAGAGAGGACGATGCGGGGACTTTGCTGAAGACGCGCAACTCGCAGACGGAAGCATCCTAAGACATCTGGATGCCGGAGAGACCTACACATACCTGGGTGTGCAACAACATCACATCCAGGATGTGCAGCAAGTTAAAGAATCTCTCCGCGGCAAGTACAGACACCTACTCCGAAAGATTTGGTCATCAGAACTTTCGACTAATATGCTTGCCGTTCCTGTCCTGCTCTACTCCTTTGGGGTAGTCAAATGGACTGTAGATGAGCTGCGCCAATTAGATAGAAGTACCCGCAAGATGATGAATATCAATAGGAGTATTCATCATAGATCGTCCGTTCCTCGTGTGTACCTCTCACGTCAACGGGGGGGCCGAGGACTTTTGGGTCTGGAGTGTCTGCATGGCAGAGTAGCACTAAGTATGGCCATGCAACATCCTAAGGAGCTCAGACCCGCTTCTGCAATTAGTGAGAGATCACGAAAATGCAGGAGTAGGTGCAGGACTGTTTAAGGCGGCAAAACGAGCCGCAGATGAACTTGGTCTCGTATCCGACAACAGACGAGGAGGCCGGCGCGGTGCTGACCCAGAGTCAGTCACTGAACTGCAGCCACCTCGCCTGAAGGCCCAAATAAAAGCTGCCGAACAGGAATATATCTGTTTAGGCAGCATGTCGATAAACCCATGCACAGGGTGTTCTATAAGAATCTAGAAACACTGGGTTTATCGACTAAGCTGACATTCGCCTTTATAAGGTCAGCTGGGCTAAAGTCGGAGACCGAGGGATTCATTGTGGCCTGCCAAGATGGTGTAATCAACACTTTGGTTTACCATCGCCATAGAGTAGACCAGACACCAGTGCTGCCTTACATCCCCGGAGACATCGAGTCCGTTGTCGAGAACGAGAGGTGCCGAATTTACTGGAACTTCTCGTTTCCGACAATCAGGCTAATTCAAGCCAACAAGCCTGATATAGTCTTCCTCGACCATCAAAACAAGGTGATGTTTGTGATCGAGTTCTCAGCACCTGCTGAGCCAAACATCGCTTTGAAAGAGGAGGAAAACCGGACCAAATATCGTGATCTCCGGTACGAGCTCCAAGTGCTGTACCCAGGCTACTCGGTCAAGATGGTCGTTCTAATAATCGGTGTACTTGGAGGTATGAAGCCTACGCTGCTCTCGGAACTGAAGACCATACCAGCCTGTCGGAAATCAGCCGAATGGCTAGCAGGCCAAATGCAGAAAGCGGTCATCTTGGGGTCCCTTCGCCTACTTAGGGCACATGAATCTGGAATATACAATCACTAACCCCACAGGTCGTGGGGAGTGGCTGTTATTATCGCCGGCGCGGCTACCGTGTGGTATCGGTCGGAGAGCACGGAAGCCCTGTCCGGCAACGGTGAAACCGAAAAAAAAAAAAAAAATAATAATAATAATAATAATAATAATAATATTCACCAGACAGTTGAATAAAATGTAACATGAAAATATATGATAGAGGTAAATAAACATAGAAAGTTCGCAGAGAAAAACTTTGAAGTGCACAGTTGAGCTCAGTTTGTAGATATTATTAATACCTACAAGTTCTTCCACGGGCGTATTTTCGTAAAACCTAAAGATTAATTTATAGCCAAAACTCGTTTTCCGGAACTTTACCTGTTAATTAAACACAGACGCACTAATTTTAGTTGTCGAATTTCAGGTACAATAGTTATACAGGGTGGGACAACAGTGCGTCGGACTTCGATATCTCGGGTTCTACGATAGCTATGAATTAAAAAAAATAGATAAAAAAGTCTGTAACTGGAAATTATTTTCGAACATTCAGGGCGACTCAAGACGAAATTACAGGGCCAAGTGACTTTTTTTTAATGGAATGCTATGTATATCAGTACATTTTTTGAAGCCTCTTTCTAGTAGACCAAGCAAATGGGTAGGTTAAGTCGCAAAATGTGTCCGGAGGGAGATCTCTACGGGAAAAGTTGTATTGAGCCGAGATGTAAAAAAAAAGCCTAATACACTACTAGCCCCACCCTTTCCTTAAGGGCAGAAAAGGGATGAAATAGTTTATTTTTGCGTATAAATCGAAAACGATGGTAGATATGGAAAAAGGTTTCAGATAAAAATTGTAGAGCTTAAAATTCTGCTTAAAAAAGGCCATATGCATTTATACCGTATTTCTGATGGTTTGGCTGAAAAACCTGTATGACGCTTAGGGGCTGAATGGAATGTTAAAAAAAATCGTAAAAAATCGAAAAGTTGATATTTTTAATTATTTTCTTTTTGAATCTCCTTAGAAAAATCCTCAACTTTCTTTCCAGAGATAAGGTATCCTTGTCTACTTGTTTATATAAAAGTTATCAACATCTGAATTTTTAAATTCACGATTAATCAGGGTTGAACGTAGCGAAAAATATTTTTTTAAGCAACACTGTCTTCTTCGTGAAATGTCCTTACAAAAAGTCCTTTACAGTTTTTTTTTATCTCACATACCAACGTCGATATCTAAATAAAATTACTATAATTCCTACAATTTTTATTTCACTCGACGCCACTGGAATATAGTCTAAGAGCTACTGGCCTCGACAACATACCCATTTTCACAAGGCTGGAAATATGCCAAGATGTTAGTTTAAGGCTTCCCAAAGAAGGAATGGCCGGTGTGGCGAAAGGATGTCGACGGGGTGAGCAGAGTGAGCACTCTTGCATTTTTTGAAATTGGTTGCCGTTTAAGTTGATGTTTATTTTTTACTTCTACAAAGTTTGCATTTTCAGATATCACATAGGAAGCCAGCGTGCAATCACCCAACATATTTATAAAAGCTAGAAACATTATTAATCCTGTTCCTTAGAGCTTGGCAGACAAAATAGTGATAAGAGAAATTTCTTTGGTGGTGGGAACTTCACTAGATGACTGTTGAAAGTCTACATGCTTTTCGTGGTTGGTGGAAGTTTTTGTATGGAGCTGATATTTTTTTATCGATTACCTGTGTCACAATGAGTACAAAAATATGATTGACATGCATATCGGTTGGTGGGTTTCCAGAAGCAGAAACTGTTAACCTGCGAGATATTTCACTGTGGATGGCAAATTTATAACAAGCTGATTTTTTCTGTATCGATTAATTACCATTGGGTAATTACGAAAATACGATTAGCATACATATCGGTTAGTGCCTATCTAGAGGCAAAAACTGTTCATCTGCATGACAGATTTGTAACAAGCTGTTTTTTTTTATTAATTCATTTATATTCTACAAGTAGAAAAATAATGTTGTCGAATATAGTGATATACGACTCTGAAGTGGTGAACAAATTCATTAACTTGGACATGGATTATTTCTATTTTTTTATAGTTTTTAAACGTCAATCGCATAAATGCGATGAATATAGGATAATAAATGTCCGCCAAAAAGTTCAACATAAATTTTAAAAAGTTCAAAACAAATTTAAAAAGTACACCTGTACAGGATTCGAACCGAGAAATCCGCTATGAAAGTCGTCGCTTAACGCGATTTGCTACGGCCGGGATGGATTTGAAATTTCAAACAGTCTCGTTGGAGAATGCAAAACATGAAATTTTTAAATGGATATAACTAAGTAAATGGACCAGCAGGAAGGCTCCCGAATGTCGATATCGATACAGGTTAGGTGATGTCTTGAAAATGAGATAATGCAAGATAAGAACTGTGTTAAGTGACCTGGATAGCTATTCAGAAATAGGCTTGTGAAAAAACACTATTAGTTTTTTCATCCAAAATTTATTGAAAAATATATTTTTTAACTATAAAAATTCACATTGAAAGCACGAACAGGATGTAATTCATACTTTAATTATATAAACGGAAATGTTTTGAATGAGAAAAGTTGAACTTTACAAAAAAATCTTACAATGTCGAATATGTTTTAAATTACAATAATTGATTATATATTTAGAGATCATTTTAGAAGCAAATGTATAACAGTATTTTGGAATGAGGAAGAATTCTATAAAATAGAATTCCACAAAGTTTATTACTTGGAGACCTCAAATAGCAGATCTCATAATCTTTAAAAAAATGTTTTTTTTCTGCCTTCGTTTAGGCACCACTATTTTTGTCTGCCAATACAGTTACATTACTAAAACAACTGTGCATACATTTTTAAACAAATTTTGAGCTGAGTTAAAGGGTTGAAGGGTATTCATTCGGTCCAAAAATATTTATTTCATGGCCCCGGGCCCAAAATCAAACCACTACATTATTCATTTATAATAAATAATGTTAGTTTATTGAACTCCATAACTGGAACATTTCCATCTATTTTAAAGATAGCCAAAGTTTTTTCTCTACACAAAAAATTAGATAACACATTACCTGAGAATCACAGGCCCGTGGCTTTTGTCAACTATTTCTAAAATAGTAGAACGTGTTATTTTTAACAGAATTGTACATTTTTCAGCAAAAAATTAAATATTGTCAAAATGCTCAATATGGTCTTCATAAAAAAAATTCAACAGAGGACTGTTTAAGCGCCTCCGTCGGAATGCTTCCATTTTGGAGTAGCGTGATGCCCATAATATTTTGTATTAGTGAAAGAAAGTGTTTCTGATTAAAATGAAGTATTCTTAAAATCTGTAATTATACATTGCAAAAGGTTTAAGAAAAGTTCAAATATTGTTTTCATTTTACGTTCCTTCGCATTCAAAAAAAATTGAATATTTAACCAAGGATCTTCAAAAACTTGACATATTTACACATATCACTTTAAAATTTTGGCAGTAGATGGTATACAAAACTATAGAGTTTTTTTTTTTTAAGTTAACTCGCTCTATGGTTCTTCATATTGAGAAAAAATTAAATATTCAAAAAAATTCATTCAATATCTGAAACAATAAAAATATAAACGAAGATTTGATTTCGGTATGAAGTACCGTACTACGAGTTGATTCTTTAACGCAAAATCTTTATAATTGTGTGTACTATCGAGTTCAAAAATTTGAAAGTGATAACATGTCCAGTTTTTGAAAAATCCTAGTTGTCTTTTCGTGTTTCAGTTTATGAATTTATTTTATTGAGTATTTGATATTCTTTATACGAAGAAACGTAACGCAAGTTGACTTTTTAGGGACAACTCTAGATAGTTTTGTATAAACTATCGACAGAAAGGCGGAGCTTACTGCTAGCGGTCGCGGCGGTCTAGTCAATAATTCATGCTTATCGCAAATGTCAAAAAGAGCCGTTTTTGATTCACTCGTGCCGAACTGAATTTCTGATTTCGCTGACGCAATTTATGATGCCCACAAAACGTCAATCACCAATCATATTTTTTCCATAGAGGCATTATACGAACTCCACTCGACGTATCTTTTTAGATATTAAGGTTTGAAAATGTGATGTTTGTGAGTTTGTACCTTTTCCGCCGAGATTATATTTAATATATTTTGTGCCATTAATTCGAAAATGGATCATTTTGTTTCAAATGTAGATCTCGATGCCAGCTTTCCGATGACATTAAACATTTATTTTTAAAGTCATATTGGCCACTTTCTTGAAATTTATATATAAACCAAATAACAACAAATTGATTTTTTGGGCCATTTTGAACTTGAGTTATTTTACTTTTAGTATTTTGGCCAATTATTGTTAATTAACAAATGGCTAATATTCGAACTGTATCATTTTGAAACATATTTATACTTCATATGAAACGTCCAAAAACATTTTAAACTTATAAAAACTGTTTTTCGAACATTTACATTTCATTGCTGTTAGCCTGAATAGCTTTTTTCAAATTTATATATCGAGATTACCTCTTGTTTTGTTGCACTGTGCTCAATTGTTTCCGGCTTACTTAAGTTAGTAGTTAGTAGTTAACGAATGTATTTAGGGGAATTTAATATTCTGCTAACTTATCTTTACAAAATTATAACCTTATTTTTCTTGGCTAATGTCAAATATTTGTTCTGTTCAGAGACAACTCTGTTTTAGCTCGGGAGGCAGCGACAGATTTTTCGCGTTAATATCAATAAAGCTAGATTTTTTTTCCAAAGAGAGTTTATATAGTATCTATAATGAAAGTGCAATTCTACCAAACTCTTAATGGTGCATAAAAGAGTAACGAATTAAACAACATGTTGCAAAAAAATAAATGGACGAAAATATCGTTTTTCGAATTGTCAAAAAATGACAATTCGCCTTCGCTTCTGCCGGCCCCAATTTTCGATTTTCACCTCGCGATTCATGTTGTACGGTCATTGCCGACCTTCTCCTCGTCATCGAGACATAGAACGGGTATCCAATATCACCGTATTTGTTCAGTTCTTACGTTTGAAAAATTGACTTGCGGTCGTGCTAATCGGTGACTATTTTTAAGTGGTTTCCCGAGTTCGAATCCCGCCCGGGGATACTTTTTTTTTTTTCGTTTTCAATTTTTTGGCGGATATTTTTGATTCTATAATTGCCATTCGCTCCGTTCTATTGCATTTCTCGGAGAAGTTTTGCATTTTTCGCCGCGAAATATTAATCTGCATTATTTCGATTAAGAATCACATTCTACCCCCGCTATTGGGTGGATAAATCTTTGGTAGACGTTGCAAAAACGGCAATACGTAGTCAAATCGTGCCAATTATATTCCTCATTAGTATTAATGAACAGGCAGTTTTTATAGATCTGTTAATAAGCTTTCATTACATGTTTCGGTAAGGAAATTTCTGATCTTTAATTGAAATAGTGCAAATTAATATTCCGCGGCGGAAAATGCAAATCTTTTCCGAGAAATGCAATAGAACGGAGCGAATAGCAATTATAGAATCAAAAATATCCGCCAAAAAATTGAAAACGAAAAAAAAACAGTATCCCCGGACGGGATTCGAACTCGGGAAACCACTTAAAAATAGTCGCCGATTAGCAAGAACGCAAGTCAATTTTTCAAACGTCAGAACTCAATAAATACGGCGATCGGAGACCCGTTCTATGTCTCTATGGCGAGTAGAAGGTCGACAATGACCGTACAACGTGAGTCGCGAGGTGAAAATCGAAAATTGAGGCCGGCAGGAGCGAAGGCGAATCGTCATTTTTTGACAATTCGAAAATTGAAATTTACGTCCATCTATTTTTTTACATGTTTAATTTTTTACTCATTTATGCACCACTAAGAGTTTGGTAGAATTGAACCTTCATTATAGATACTATCTAAACTCTCTTTGGAAAAAAATTAGCTTTATAGAAATGATTTCACGAAAACGGTCGCTGCCTCCCAGGATATTTCTATGTGTATGTGTGTGTATATTTATTGCTATTTATCTTTTTACAAGATGCTAAAAGTTAACTATCTCGAGTTCATATAGATGAAAATTAACTTTATTTTAAATCAAAGTTCTCGCAATTCTCTTTCTTTTCTGATAAAAAAAATTTCAAAGTGTCCTAAAAAATTTGTTGTTTTCAACAAAAGGTATATTTTCTGAAAGTTTGAAGCCGATCGCAATTCTTGACGTCCCTGGGCGTTAAAATGAAAAATGGCTTTTTAGCCAGTTTATTTAATTTTGCATGATATATACACACTTAAATGACCCAAAACTAACGCAGATTTCTTGAAATTTTAATTGCCAAGATTTTGATTTTTTGTTTGTCCCGATCGGACCTCTAGAACCGGAGTTATTCACCTCTTTACCTAAATAAACGCTGTTCGAAAAACAAAATTGTTTATAAAAAAAACGCAATAGGCTTTGGAAGTCCAAAACTCAGATATATACTCCTGGTGATACCCCAGAAGGTATGATATAATTTTGGTGTTACAAAACTATACACATCAATGTCCTTTTTCGCTCCACTATGTGACTATTGGATTATTATATTTTCAAATAAAAAATGAATGTATGTAGGAATGGTACATGTATATTGAGGTCGGAGCATAAAGAGATTTCCGATTAAATCGGTATAAGCTCTACGATTTCTACAATTTTTAAGATAAGAACTTTCACATATTACTCTTGAAGTAATGTATAAGAAATCGCTGTAATTAGGTATGCTAAATAATTTTTTTTTAAAGTTATTAACGTTTATCTTATCCCTAATTTCACGAATTTTAGAACAAAAAATACTTTTTTTATTCTGTAAAAATTAAGAGGGTTAATATAATGTGTAAGGTAAATTACTTTGAAGCTTCGTAAAGGACATATTTCAAGCTTTGAAAATCGCCTACAGAAATCGAATAACGTAATTGAAACCAGAGTAATCGATGGTTGAAGTTAGTTATACATATCAAATTTTATCATTTTCTCAAAATTTTGAAATTTTGGAAGTGTACATCTTCAAAAATAAATTTTTTGAATTTTTTTCACTCTCCGGATCTTTTTATATATTACTTCAAGAGAAATTTGAGACAGTTCTAGGTTCTTATCTTAAACAATGTAAAAATGGTTGACCTTCTAAGTACAGAGTTCATCGGAAATCTCTTTATGTTCCGATTTCATATATGTACTATTCCTACATACATTCATTTTTTTAATTATAAGTATAATATGTTTCTTCTTTCAATTAGATCTTGTTGAGCTCAATTAGTTCAAAAGGTACAACAAATTTGGTATAGCGCGCCCAAGACACCGCTCGCTTCGCGCGCCTTACGCATCGCCACGTTCCATTTTCGTGCGATCTGAAGCCTACATTTTTCATTGTAAAAAATAACTTCATACACATTTTTATATAAAATTTCCCGTACTTTCGAACGGCGCTATTAGTTTTTATAAGAAAAACATATTTCAAGATATATTTGACAATAACTGGTATTTGGCAACTATTTTGTTCAATAACAAATGACGCTCAAGGACTATTATTGGTAACTTTTGGTATGTTGTTCCCGACATGTCAGAGATGTATTTTCAAAAGTTACCGCTTCCCGGAATTATTAAGTAATGCATATTTTCAGCCTCATTGACTCCACTAGGCATGATATGTCAATATGTTGAGTTTTTGAAAAATCCTGGTTTCATTTTTGATTGTGTGAGATATTGAATTTATTTTATTACACATTTAATTTTTTTTCAGTGTGAGAAAACGTAAAATAAAAATAATGTATGAACTTTTCTTACCTTTTTCAATGTATAATTGTAGATTTCAAAAATACTTCATTAATGAAAACACTTTCTGTCACTCTAATACAAAATATTATGACAAAGAAACATTTATAGAAGTGAACTATAGGTAACATAATATTCGAGCAAGAGATTTGGGTCGAAAAATAAAAAAAAAAGCAAAAAAAATTTTTGGCGCTACATAGGATTTGAACTCTTGACCTCTAGCGTGCTAAGTATTTCTGTTGCCGCTACTCTATTTGAGGTCTGTAACTCAAAAGTTTGTAGAAGTGAATAAATAAATATCGGGGGAGAACTAACCTAACATTTTAACATATTTCCAGCATTGGGACAATGGGTTGCCGAGGCCAGTAGCTCTTAGACTATATTCCAGTGGCGTCGAGTGAAATAAAAATTGTAGGAATTATGGTAATTTTATTTAGATATCAACGTTGGTATGTGAGATAAAAAAAACTGTAAAGGACTTTTTGTAAGGAAATTTCACGAAGAAGACAGTGTTGCTTAAAAAAATATTTTTCGCTACGTTCAACCCTGATTAATCGTGAATTTAAAAATTCAGATATTCATAACTTTTATATAAACAAGTAGACAAGGATACTTTATCTCTGGAAAGAAAGTTGGGGATTTTTCTAAGGAGATTCAAAAAGAAAATAATTAAAAATATCAACTTTTCGATTTTTTACGATTTTTTTTAACATTCCATTCAGCCCCTAAGCGTCATACAGGTTTTACAGCCAAACCATCAGAAATACGGTATAAATGCATATGGCCTTTTTTAAGCAGAATTTTAAGCTCTACAATTTTTATCTGAAACCTTTTTCCATATCTACCATCGTTTTCGTTTTCTTACTTATTTATACGCAAAAATAAACTATTTCATCCTTTTTCTGCCCTTAAGGAAAGGGTGGGGCTAGTAGTGTATTAGGCTTTTTTTTTACATCTCAGCTCAATACAACTTTTCCCGTAGAGATCTCCCTCCGGACACATTTTGCGACTTAACCTACCCATTTGCTTGGTCTATAGGGTCTATCCATTCCTATATTAGCATTGAATATCTCCCAACCACTTGGATGTAATGAATTTTTTCACCAATCACCACCACCACCAATTCACCACAGTCACAATTATGGGTTTTAAGAAAAACTTACTTACTTACCAGTACGAGACATCTATTTAATGTTTTTGAATCATTTTCATTTCCTAAAACTGCATAGGGTGGCCAAAAATTATTTTTCAATTAAGAACTTTTTAATTTGAATTTTCTCAATTTTTACTTCCCTCGCATACCGAAGGGAAGTATTGTATTCGAGAAAAAATCACCCTCCGAGATTTTTTCGGATTCTGACGTTTCAGATCACGTAGATTACGAAAATATAGGTTTTTTAATTCCGTCAGTCTGTCTGTCTGTCTGTCTGTTGGTGCATTTACTAAAAAACTACTTGACGGAGAGCAGTCAAACTTGGTAGGTAGTTGACGCTACTGTCGGCCAAGACATGGTAGAAATTTCACTGGAAAATATACAGAGTGGACCATCTAAACGAAATAAATAGTGAAAAAAATTTTTTTTTGCTCAAATTTAAAATTTCCACGTTTCATGACGCGCTAAACCTATTTCAGAAAAAAAAAATTTTGAAAATTTTTTTCAAACATTTTTGAAAAAATTTTTACCAAGATGAAAAAAATTTTTTTTTGCTCAAATATAAAATTTCTACGTTTCATGACACGCTTAACCTATTTCAGGAAAAAATAAATTGAACATTTTTTTCACCAATATTTTTGAAAAATTTTTTTTTCTTTCTTCTAATTTAAAATTTCCACGTTTCATGGCATTCTAAGCCTGATTAAAAAAAAAAAATTTGAAATTTTTTTTTACCATATTTGAAAATTTGTTTACCACTAAAATGGATGGAATTTTTTTTCATTTCTTCAAATTTAAAATTTCCACATTTCATGATATTCCAAACCAATTTCGATAAAAAAATTTGCAACATTTTGTTACCAGTTTGGAAAAAAATTTAACACTAGAATGCCCAAAAAAAGTTTCACGTTTCATGACATTCTAAACCTAGGTGTTTCAGAAAAAAAAATTTTGAAAATTTTTTTCACCAACATTTTTCAAAAAGTTTTTACCTCTAAAATAGATCGAATTTTTTTTATTTGCTCAAATTTAAAATTTTCACGTTTCATAGCATTCTACACCTATTTTAAAAAATACGTAATTTTTAATTTTTAAACTTTTTTAGCACTACAATAGAATAGAAGGAAACTTTCCTTTTTGCTCAAATTTAAAAGTTTGACATTTTAAACCTATTTCAGAAGAAAAAATTTTGAAAATTATTTTACCAAAATCTTTTGAAAATTTTTTTAAAAAAGAAATTTTTTAACCACCACTATACTTCCACTCCATTACGTGAATGTTGGATTGAAAATGTGACAGATGGCAGTAATATCTGGCATATGCACCTATTATACTTTTATTGAAAAATGTACAGGGTGGTCATCCCAAGAAATAATTCAGTCATGGTGGACATTTGTAAAGGCCTGCAAGCCTGCCATATGTGGCACCTGCTATTTAGTATTGAACTTTTGCTGTTGGATGACCAATCTGTATATTTTTTTGACCAAAACTTATCAAGTTTTCTTTGTAATAATAGCAATAACTATATTCCGATGATTATTATTCTCAATGTCATTTCGTAATTATCATTTTTTTAGAGTGACTGCTATGCACAAATAACTAGGGAAGTTCTGTGTAAATACCTTTACCGATTTTTTCAAATGGAACACCCTATATGTTTTTCAAGGATGTGATGTAGAAACGAAAAACGTTTATTTGTAAGTACTTCCCTGTGGCTAATTGCAACTAATTTCGTTGTGTTGAGCAATAATTACAAAATTCAAAAATAAACTTAAAAATAGAGGTTTATTCAAATAACTCAGTAGAAAAAATTATAATAAATGTTCCACATGTTGTCCATTTTGATTGACACACATCTCTATGCGCTTTTGAAATGAGGTTCCCACTGTTCCTAAAACTGTGGGTGTGATAGATCTAATGGCAGTTATTATTCTTTCCTTCATATTTTGTACTGTTGTTGGTGTGTCTCCATAAACAATTTCCTTCACGTATCCCCATAAAAATAAATAAATTTTTTTAAGATCTGGGGATCTAGCAGGCCAATTAGTGAGTCCATTTCTTCCAATCCATTGATGAGGGTAAGTATTATTTAAGTGGTCTCTAATTGCATTTAAATAATGTGGTGGAGCACCATTTTGCTGAAACCACATCCCATTTTGAATTCTTCCAGGAAGATTTACCAATAATTGTGGCAGATAGTTTTCCAAAAAATGAAGATAAATAGCTCCAGTCAATGTACCATCAAAGAAATGTGGTCCTGTTACATGATCTCCAATAATTCCTCCCCAAACGTTTATAGACCATCTGTGTTGATTATAAACTTGTATAAAAAAGTGAGGATTTTCCGAAGCATAATAATGGAAATTGTACCTATTAACAAATCTATTTTTACAAAGTGTTGCCTAATCAGTGAATAAAATGTTATTGAAGAAGTTGACATCATCTTGCATTTTACCTCTGGCCCAATTACAAAATTGTAGGCGCTTTTGAAAATCGTAATCAGATAATTCCTGGTGCATTTAAATGCATGCGTGCAACGTATTTGTTTTTAAGATTCGGCCCATAGACTGTCTACTTATTCCTACTAATGAGCTCACTTCTCTTTGACTAACATGGGGATTCTCAACCGTGCCAGCATTCCAGAAAACTGATTTTCTTCGTTCACAACACGTTTTATTCTTTCACTTTTTTTATATTCGACATTTCTAGTTTCCAGAAATCTATCGAGAAGGTTTTTGAAGCTGCTAACATCAGGATACCGTTGGTGATAAATTCTATTGGCAAGTAAACAATTTCTGTCTGACTAGCCCAAAACAAAAGTCATGTCTACAAGTTCCGCTTTATTAAAATGCATATTGCAAAATTCCAAATATTTTAAATTCAATAAAAATTGTAAAGAACGACTGATAAGTGTGATAAATGTTCCGTTGTACACGACAATTAATACCAAACTGAGGTTTTATTGCTTGTCGAATAACGAAAACGGCAAAAAATGTACAAGAAAAACGTTGTAGTAAGGGACCTCTTAAATACTATTACCTACCTCATTTTAATGGATTGGAAGAAATGGTCCCACTAAATGGCCTCATTTCAAAAAAAATGAAAATGGACAACACGTCGAAACCTATTATAAATTTTTCTAATGAATTATTTGAGGGGGAACCTCTTTTTTAAGTTTATTCTTGAATTTGATACTTATTCATTTATAAAACGAAAATGGTTGTAATTAGCCTTAGAGAAGTACTTACAGAAAATGTTCGTTCTTCATTTTTACATCATATCGTTGAAAAATATACAGGGTGTTCCATTTGAACAAATTTAGATTGCAGATTGCACTATTTCAACAAAAAAATTCATTACATCCAAGTGGTTGCTAATAAAGGAATGAATAGAGCCTAGAAAGAGGGTTCAAAAAATGTACTGATATACAGGTTGTAATTAGTTTCATGTCATTAAAAAAAACTGGTGGTAGGGAACGACAAGACAAACAAAAAAACCTTATTTAACATATAAAATTTCGCAAATTTTCAATAAAATTTTTTGAGAACTGCTGGAATATTGAGGTAGGTTTAGATCTAGATCTGATCTGAAGAAAACTATACTCTAACTCTCCCTTGTGCAATATTTTAGTTACTGTCGGTGCTTCGTTATGTACACACGTTCAACCCGTCGTTCGTTGTTTTTGTTATTTTTGAATTTCGCGTCATTGTGTATTTATAGTTAAGATTTATTGAAATTCTTGATTACGTACAGACACAACTTACTTGTTCGTTCTTTTTGTATTCCTTTTTGGCTTTTGTACCAAGTTTTTATTTTATTTTTCTTTATTGACTACGTTAGTTGATAGTTTAGTGTTTAGTGTTGAACGAAGTGCGTATGTACTTAATTCGACGTACTGAACCGTCTATTGATACAGATGAAGAGATTTTGAATCATTTAGGTAGGTAGTAAGTTTTTAACCCAGGACACTCATTATGTTACAAATGTTAATAAACCACATTTAAATTTTCTAAATTATAAACAATCCAATATTTTGTTCCAAATTAAAAAACACATATGAATAAATGCTCTGTTTAAACCTCTATGGCCATTATTTGCTCGCAATTGTGCACGAAGAGAGAACGAATTATTTACCTCTTTATACTTGCCTCAGTTCAGTTGAGGCGGTACATCAAAGGCGGTCGATGATCCTTTGACACCGCGTGTGCCGGCCAGCACTTTTTTATGACAATTTAAAAGTTGTATAATTGGGAAGCACAAGTCCATCGACCAAGAAAAGCAGTGGTTCTCAATAGTTGTCTACCATAGTAAATGTTCGTTCTTCATTTTTACATCATATCGTTGAAAAATATACAGGGTGTTCCATTTGAACAAATTTAGATTGCAGATTGCACTATTTCAACAAAAAAATTCATTACATCCAAGTGGTTGCTAATAAAGGAATGAATAGAGCCTAGAAAGAGGGTTCAAAAAATGTAGTTGTCTACCATAGTATTAAATATGTTAACCTAGATCCGTGTTTTTCTAAGTGCCCCTAGAGGGAAAAGTCATAAAGGTTTTTTGTTTGTCTAGTCGGTCCCCATTACCAATTTTTTTGAATGACATGAAAATGATTACACCCTGTACATAGCATTCCATTTAAAAAAAGGTACTTGGTCCTGTAATTTCGTCTTGGCTCGCCCTGTATGTTCGAAAATAATTTCCAGTTATAGACTTTTTTATCTAGTTTACTTGCAATTTTTTTTTAAATTTCTAGCTATCGTAGAACTCGAGATATCGAGGTCCGGCGCGCTATTGCCCCATCCTGTACATACTGAGAGGTACATATATTTTTTTTGAAATAGACCTTTTCTGGCTCTTTTGCCTAGGCTATTAGCACATACAGTAAATGCATTTAAAAGGTTTTCTACTCTTTGAGGGATGGTGCAGGGAGTAATTATAATTGATCTGTATACATACCTCGGCCTTATGGACGTAACAAACAAGCGAAATCAGAGACAACACTGTGGCGTGTAAGTGGTGGGCATAAACTAAGTCCTCAGAACGACTAAGTTTAAAGGCATATTCCTGGAGACTCATAGCTATGGCGATGTTAGTGAAGGCTGAATGCCCACATGGTATTCCTACTGTGCTCAATGCACAGGCTTGGAAGACAGTTTCCACTTCACATCTAAAAATAATAATTTTGTATATTTTTCATTACTGCCCATAAGAATAAAAACCTTTCTCGACGTATCAAAACTAGCAGGTTCCAAGTAACAATTGTAGTTTTAATTTAATCTGTAAGTTATCCTAAAAACGTATTTCCAAGACTACTTATAAACGTAAATAGTTTGGAAGGACGCTATGAAACCAATTTAAAACTTTCATAAAAGTACAGGAGCCTCTTTTTAAAACTACTGTTAAAACTTTCAAGTTTTAAATAACTATCTAAAGTTTAACTCAGAAAGTATCTGAAGGGTAGTCTAAAACTATATTTGGTTTAGGATAGGCACTATATCAAAACTTAAAAGACACACACAAATGCTTTGAGCGGACTTTTGTATTTAATGAAGTAAAAATAAATGCAAAAAAATCTCTTCTAAATGTACTATGGGCCGCTATAGTTATGCATAAGTTATAAAATGGACAATTGGTGACTACTAAGAACAGTTCAGAAAAAGAGTTCAAGATGGACTACTTGTAATGAATTGATGGGACTACTTATGGGCTAAAATTTTCAGCAAATCCTTTTATTACACTGAACTGAACTTGTGGTAGGTACCTTGTGAAACATCTTGAAAATAATTGTTAATTATAAATTAAATACTGCTTTTAGATGAATCAATCTATCCTTCCTTTTATGTTTAAGACTGATTTATTACAGATGTTTGTTTGCTTCAATAAAACTCTAGCAAGCAGCTGGTTTTATGAAGGATCGACCTGAAACTTAGGGATTTCAAAGCACATTCGGGCTATAAAACGAATTAAACCCAAAATGACGACCGGTGCTGATTCCATTCAAGCTTTTTTATTAAGGGATTGCGCTATCATCTTTGCATATCCTCTAACTCTAATTTTTAACTTAATCTTAAGAAACTGCCTATTTCCTGACCTATGGAAATATTCCAAAGTATGTCTCATCTTCAAAAAGGGAAACAAACTAGATATTGAGAACTTTAGACCAATCTCGGTAATTTGTAACTTCTGTAAAGTCTTAGAAATATTACTTCATGATAGAATATATCATTCAATTAACACCAAAATCTCTATTACTCAATATAGATTTATGAAAGGGCGTTCAACAACAACAAATTTATTCTGTGTAACTCAATATATTTCTGAATCCTTAGATGAACGTGGGCAGGTAGATGTCATATATAACGATTTCTCCAAAGCGTTTGATAGACTTGACCACCAGTTGTTACTTAATAAATTGGAAAAAATCGGCTTCTCATATTCTTTGCTCCTTTTGTTTAAATCTTATTTAATAAATAGAAGTCAGTACGTTGCATTAAATGGGTTCAAATCGATCGAATTTGCTGTCACATCTGGAGTTCCCCAGGGATCTATTCTGGGGCCCTTGTTTTTTAACATATTTATTAACGACATAGTGAACGAAATTAATTTTTTATATGCTGACGATCTAAAAATTTTCACAGTAAATGATAAAATCGATGACTGTTTTCAACTTCAGACTCCTCTTGACAAAATAAACACCCGGTGTATAGTAAATAAATTATTCATGAATCCTAGTAATGTAACGTAATGTCCTTTTCTTTAAAAACATCACATTTTATTTTTGATTACAGGTTAGATAATGCCATACTTCGAAGACCTATAACATTTCGCGACCTCGGCTTAACTTTTGATAGTAAATTATCCCTCACTGATCATATCGATACCATTGTATCTAAAGCATCCAAAGCCCTTGGATTCATCGTTCGTACTAGTCGAGAGTTCACTAATACTGATAGTCTGAAAATTCTTTATCAATCCTTCGTCAGATCGAAACTTGAGTACGCATCGCTAATTTGGAGTTCCAGTTATGATGTTCACAAGTATAACTTGGAGGCAGTTCAACGTAGATTTCTTAAATTACTGTGGTTCAAATCCGACGGTACCTATCCAGTGATTGGTTTTCCTCAAAGTAACTTGCTTGAAAGATATTCTATGACTACTCTTGAGGATAGGCGCACGTACTTTTCTCAAGTATTTTTGTTTAAATTACTACACAATGATTTTGACGCACCCGAAATAATTAGTAAGCTTAATTTTCACGTTCCCAGATTAACCTCTCGTAATCACCAAGTTTTCTATTCACCTACGCCGCGTACCAACGTACTAAATAATTCACCTTTATATACGATTTGCAGTACTTCTAACAAATTATGTAGCGACTTCGATATTTTTAATTGCAGCCTTAGTGACATAAAACAAAATGTTCTAAATTAAATAACCAGTGATTGTCTTTGTTTTTCTTAATTTACTTTGAATCACATATGTGTATATATTGTTCTATTTTCTAATATCTATTTTATTTTTTTGTACGTTCGAAATTACTTTTTAAAAGTAAATTGAAATAATTTTATTGAGCGCCAAACAGTTTCTTAAAAGCTGTTAATATTATAGACTATAGAACACCATTAGCATGATTATCTACAATCTATAGAATGACTCTTACTCAAGGTCCAACGAAGTCGGTTCAATAAATGCTCATCGATCAAGATAACAATCTAAATAAATCAAACTCAGTATTGAACGAACAAAGTATTAATTTATTAACAAATTTGAACTTGGAATGTAATTAACAAATTTAAATAACAAAATCTAACTTAACTAAAATGATAAATATGGCCTTTATTTAAAATAAATATGTACCATGGATTTCTGATATTGTAAAGCTTTACCTTGTCTTTCTTTCGACTCGAGTAATGTTATATTGTAACCTCTAACTGGTTATTATGATCCTTGAAATATAATGTCACTTGACTGACTTTTTAAACCTCTCAAGGCTTCTTCTTCTTCTTCTTTTCTGGATTGACGTTTGTTTATAACCTCCAATTTATTTTCAACTGATTTCCTTGAAATATTTCTATCACTTGATTGACGTTTGAAATTTCTTCACCATATAAATTTGTTAACTGGATTAACAAATACTTCTAAATCTGCTTTCCGGATAATCTACTTCTTAATACTTTTAAAGTTTACTCACTTTTATATTTAATATACTTTACAAATTTTTCTTGATATCAATAAATCTGGATTGTAACCTTCAACTTATTCACCACTTTTCTTCTCTTTTCAATTTAATATTTATTCTTGGATGAATATATTTCGCAGCTCGCTGTTCAGCGGTGTGTGATCAACTGATTTGTTATTTTTAGTCGTTTCAATGGGTTAATTTCCAATATTTCAATTGTTTTTTTCTATTTTGATCTAATATTTCAAAATTTAATTTTAATTTAAAATTTAAACTATTCAGTTTTGTTTGTTCTTTACCTTAATTGAATACTGTTTTTAATTCTTTGATTTTCCTGATAAGTTTCTTATTCTACTTTTCAGGATTAAGTGAATAATTGTAATTACTCGAAATATATTGACATATTACATATACTTTCTTAAAATCTACTTATAACTACAATTAACAATTCCAATCTCAAATAAATACTAATTCATACATTTAGATGAATAGCAATGATAAACACAAAATGCTAGTAGTTAAAAACGTACTGCAGTTTCCATACTGACAGAATACTTATATTATAAACTAAAACAAGAAATTGATACGCCAACAAACATTTAACATCATACTATTAGTCCTTTCTTTCTGCATGATGTGAAATATCATTTACAAAACACCTTTCTGCAATGATATTTGAAAATATCTGAAAACTTAAAATGTCATTCAGTGTTTTGTAATATATGGACTTACTATTTCTAAAATAATTACGCTGCACTGCAACTACTGTTGATAGTCTTTCATTCAATATTCATTTTGTGTAGATTTACAGTGTTCCTACACAAAATATGATTTTCATCCCTAAGTTTTGACATGCATGTCAGATTTTATAAAATTTACTTTTTTGTTTTCCAATTTCATTCTAAATCATTTTAAATGAGATTGTGATTCTCTATCAGTTCATGTTTTATTATATACTATTTAGAATAACCTTGTTAAACTAAAATAACTTCATGTTATGTTTATTTAAATATTTTGCTCGTATTCAATATCAAGTTCCATTCTCTGCATCCTACTCGATGAGAACAAGTGAACTTGAATCAATAGAGCACTAGCAGTGACGTCACAGTTATGCCAGCTGCCACGTGATTGGTGGACAAACTTCGAAATTTGACATAAGAGTAGGTGTCAGTTTTCGCTTGATAAAAATTAAAGTGGAGGATTTCTGAATATCAGCTATGTGTAGTGATGTTTGCTAATGTCTTTTTAAAAGCCTAGTGTGAGAAAGAATTTTATATATACTTTATTAGTGTTGTTTTTCCAAGTGTAAAATTTGATGTCAAATACGTTGACATCTTTGTGAACCCATAATATAGTGAAAATAAAGACTATATTGGATTTTTGAACTTTTTTGTACATATATAATATCACGACATATTTCAATAAAAGTTTAATTAACACAGGCTCAGTTACAGCTAAGCATAGGTTAAAAGTTGTCACAACATTCGTTGATTCATGTCAATATATCAGTCATATATTAATGATTGTATAAATCTTTTGTGAAATCAACGTTTTTAGACAATTTAAACCATTTCCCATCAACTTTTTACTGATTATATCCTACTTTCATTTGGCTCAACAGTTTATAATAAGTTTAATAGTTTAACACATTAATAACAATAATCAGAGGTTTGTATTGTGAAATGCAGGAGTAATAGTAAATCTAATATAAAGATAGGACTGTGAGACCGTTTCAGTTTCCATTTAATTAAAATTATAAACAAATAGGTATGCAACGTAATATGCTCGAAATACTTTATATGTATAAGCATACTTACCTAGTTTGGTATTTGTTTTCATTCTTACAATTATAATCACAGATGTTTAAAATATTGATAATGCTTACAAATAAAATATCAATGAAGGTAAGTGACCTAGAACGCGACAGAACTTAAAAAATAACACACTTTTAGCAGGAGTAAAATAAAGTTCTTCAAAATGATGCTTATAAACATAACAACCATAATAGGATGTTTAAGATCGTACACATTATAGATAATAATAAAGGTAAGTATGAATAATAACAGTATTATAGTTTAGATAGCATTTTTATATCCAAGAACGGTCACAATGGTTCATTAATTCAACACTAAGTTGGAAGCAGTACGAATCTTCCACTTTTAAATCCCATAGGTTAACTCCATTAATATATTTCAACTTAGAAGTGTTACGAGGGGACTCCTAAAATGTAGAATATAAATAAAATTATAATAAATTCACTAAAATTCACTAAAACTCACTAAAACTCACTTACAATATGGAAAAGATATAACTTTTGACATGTGAACAAGATGACATGCCTATTCGAATATATAAATAAACCATTAGATAAAAGTCAGTTCAGCAAATCATGAAATGTATAATAGATAAAGAACACTAACCATACATTTTACACAAGAAAAACGTTTAAAAAAGCACAAAAAACTCTTTAAAAACTCAAATTATCTTGTATGGTCACAAATGCAAAACTGGGTTATTGTCCACCAAACAGCTGTGGCGGCCATGTTGTGACGTCAGCTGCTACTGCTCTATTAAATAAACCACAGATACTCCTGCTTCTGTATGATCCGTTAAGGTAAAACTGTTATGATTAATTCCTAAAATACATACAAATTTGTGAATTTTATTTATGATTTCAAACACGACACTTAGGTAGTGTTCCACAGTGTGGATATACAGCATAAAACCCCCTAAACTAATAGAATTTTGACATGTGAAAATTTTGTTAGTTTTAACAATATGATGTGACATTCACACTGTCAAAGTTTATTTACAATTTAAAAGTGATCTACTCAGGATCATTTGGATAACTTAAGAGTAATCTATCCTGGATCATATGGATAATTTATCCCCATGTGACAACTTCCCGGTAATGATTCTTCCTTATTATAATTTAAAACGTTTTCGTTTTCATTTAAAATATTACCTACTTCAAGTTGTTGCGCATAGCCCTTTGCCATTGTAGGTTCATAATCAATTGAATTTTTGTATTTTTGAGACAAATTTTTAAAAATTTTATCATATTTGGAGTAACGACTTATCAGAAAGGTTTCAGGCTTCTTATCATTATTTATTTGAACACATGTGGTTCCCACTATATGCTCACCGCAAAATTCATTATCATTATTGGACTCTATGCCATTTGATACATTAATTATTTCGGCATCATTGCCATTCAATTCATTAACTATTTCGGCACCTTTGCCATTCAATTCATTAACTATTTCGGCACCTTTGCCATTCAATTCATTAACACTACAGAAAGGTATTTTTTCACCTTCTACTTTTAGGATTCTTTCTCCTAATACAATATTTGCCTTTTTTTCTGATAAGATGTCGTCTCCCAATATAACATCACTTCCTATACAGTCGCCTATTTTTTTACAATTATTACCTACATTTAAAACAAGTTTATCTAAAAATCCTGATTTCTATTTCTATCATTTACTTGTGCTGTTTCTATTTTATTCATATTAGAGTGCGTATTTTCATCTACTCTATTTCCCCTTTGAATATTGATATTAGCCACTTGTGCATATGACTCATTATTTTTCACATAACCCCCTCTCTCTCTGCAATCATTATCATAATGACGTTTCTCAAAACCCTGCTTTTCATTACTATAATTGTCATATTTATATTGACCATAACCTCCTCGCTCCTTTCTATCATTGTCATATTGACGTTTCTCATAACCCTGCTTTTCATTCCTATCATTGTCATATTGACGTTTCTCATAACCCCCTCGTTCCTTTCTATCATTGTCATATTGACGACCATAACCCTGCTTTTCCTTCCTATCATATTGACCATAACCTTGTCTTTCTCTTCTATCATTCTCATTCCTATTCTGATCATAACCCCACTTATTATAATATCTACTATTATTTTCCCTATTCTGACTAGACTTCCTATCAAAACTCTGGTGATAATCATCTAATTCTCTTAAATAATCAATTAAATCATCTAACTTTGCAATTCTTTGCGTAATAATAACATTCTGGATATCCCCTGAAAAATGCCTAGCTAAATATCTGACCATTTCACTTTCTGTGAATTGTGGTTCTAGATGTCTAATATTATATACTTTTCTAAGTACATAGTTTTCCCTAGAAATACCTTTATTTTCTACATAATTACCATTAAATAGGTCTTGTCTTATTTTCAACTGAGTGTAATCACTCCAATATTGTTTTAAGACTAGAGCTTCAAATTCCTCTATAGTCTCAAACCTGTCCATTATAACTGAATACCAGATTTCCGCTTCTCCCTTTAACATGTCTTGTATGTTTGCTTTTAGGTTTGCATTTACGTGTTGTGTTTCCACGTGTTGTTTCAAACGTGAAATGAAAATTTTAGGGTGTATGCGGTTATCTCCGTAAAAATAAAATGGTGTTTTGTTGCATGTGTAAGTATGTGTGGGTAATTGTGTTAATTGTGTACGTGTGGTATCCTTCAACAACTTCGTGTTCTGTTCTATCTTGCTATCCTGTTCTTTTATTTTGCTATCATATTTATCCTCCTGTTTCTTCATTCTACTATCTACTGCAGTCATTCCATCTTCAAACATAGTTACAACTTCCTCTCTTATTTCTTTTGCTGCCTCGTTTACCTTAATACCAATTTCTTCGTTGACTGTCTCTCCCATTCTCTCCCATTTACTCTCTAGATTTTCAATTTTATTTCTTACTTCTATATTGCTTTCTTCCAACTTTTGCATATTTTTGTTAATATTTTCTTCTAGTCGCTGGTTATTTTGACTAATGTCTTCTTTTAAAGTTTGGTTATTTTGTACCATTTGTGTATTTATGTTGCCAATGTTTTCTTCTAGTCGCTGGTTATTTTTGTCCATATTTTCTTCTAGTCGCTGGTTATTTTGATCCATTTTTGTATTTATGTTGCCAATTTGTGTATTTATGTTTGCTTCCAAAGTTTGGTTATTTTGTACCATTTGTACCTTCATTCCACCCATCATTTCCATGAGTTTCTGGAACATGTTTGTGTCTGGTTGTGTGTTTGTGTCACCAACTTGTGTTTGTGGAACTGTGGATGTACCTGGTGTAGTTTCTTCTTGATTCATTGTTGTCTTACCTGACTTTAACCTCATATAAATTATATTTGTTTTTAATTTGACAATGCCTTGTTGTCAAAACTATCAAAATAAGTTATTTGATCTATTATCTTTCAAATGTATGCTTGAAACGATAAACTATTCTCAAGTTGTATTTATTTAATCGCTTTCCTGATCGCTCCACGTTAACAAGCCATAAATGTTCTATTTTCTAATATCTATTTTATTTTTTTGTACGTTCGAAATTACTTTTTAAAAGTAAATTGAAATAATTTTATTGAGCGCCAAACAGTTTCTTAAAAGCTGTTAATATTATAGACTATAGAACACCATTAGCATGATTATCTACAATCTATAGAATGACTCTTACTCAAGGTCCAACGAAGTCGGTTCAATAAATGCTCATCGATCAAGATAACAATCTAAATAAATCAAACTCAGTATTGAACGAACAAAGTATTAATTTATTAACAAATTTGAACTTGGAATGTAATTAACAAATTTAAATAACAAAATCTAACTTAACTAAAATGATAAATATGGCCTTTATTTAAAATAAATATGTACCATGGATTTCTGATATTGTAAAGCTTTACCTTGTCTTTCTTTCGACTCGAGTAATGTTATATTGTAACCTCTAACTGGTTATTATGATCCTTGAAATATAATGTCACTTGACTGACTTTTTAAACCTCTCAAGGCTTCTTCTTCTTCTTCTTTTCTGGATTGACGTTTGTTTATAACCTCCAATTTATTTTCAACTGATTTCCTTGAAATATTTCTATCACTTGATTGACGTTTGAAATTTCTTCGCCATATAAATTTGTTAACTGGATTAACAAATACTTCTAAATCTGCTTTCCGGATAATCTACTTCTTAATACTTTTAAAGTTTACTCACTTTTATATTTAATATACTTTACAAATTTTTCTTGATATCAATAAATCTGGATTGTAACCTTCAACTTATTCACCACTTTTCTTCTCTTTTCAATTTAATATTTATTCTTGGATGAATATATTTCGCAGCTCGCTGTTCAGCGGTGTGTGATCAACTGATTTGTTATTTTTAGTCGTTTCAATGGGTTAATTTCCAATATTTCAATTGTTTTTTTCTATTTTGATCTAATATTTCAAAATTTAATTTTAATTTAAAATTTAAACTATTCAGTTTTGTTTGTTCTTTACCTTAATTGAATACTGTTTTTAATTCTTTGATTTTCCTGATAAGTTTCTTATTCTACTTTTCAGGATTAAGTGAATAATTGTAATTACTCGAAATATATTGACATATTACATATACTTTCTTAAAATCTACTTATAACTACAATTAACAATTCCAATCTCAAATAAATACTAATTCATACATTTAGATGAATAGCAATGATAAACACAAAATGCTAGTAGTTAAAAACGTACTGCAGTTTCCATACTGACAGAATACTTATATTATAAACTAAAACAAGAAATTGATACGCCAACAAACATTTAACATCATACTATTAGTCCTTTCTTTCTGCATGATGTGAAATATCATTTACAAAACACCTTTCTGCAATGATATTTGAAAATATCTGAAAACTTAAAATGTCATTCAGTGTTTTGTAATATATGGACTTACTATTTCTAAAATAATTACGCTGCACTGCAACTACTGTTGATAGTCTTTCATTCAATATTCATTTTGTGTAGATTTACAGTGTTCCTACACAAAATATGATTTTCAGCCCTAAGTTTTGACATGCATGTCAGATTTTATAAAATTTACTTTTTTGTTTTCCAATTTCATTCTAAATCATTTTAAATGAGATTGTGATTCTCTATCAGTTCATGTTTTATTATATACTATTTAGAATAACCTTGTTAAACTAAAATAACTTCATTTTATGTTTATTTAAATATTTTGCTCGTATTCAATATCAAGATCCATTCTCTGCATCCTACTCGATGAGAACAAGTGAACTTGAATCAATTAAATAAACCACAGATACTCCTGCTTCTGTATGATCCGTTAAAGTAAAACTGTTATGATTAATTCCTAAAATACATACAAATTTGTGAATTTTATTTATGATTTCAAACACGACACTTAGGTAGTGTTCCACAGTGTGGATATACAGCAATATGTATATATAGTGTTTATATTTAAACATTTTCCATGTTATTTTTTCCTCTCTCTTCGTATCATTAGTTATTCATAGTTCGTACATTTAAGTAATTTTTTTCTTCATTTTACTTTCTTTCTATGTTGTTGTATATTATGTAATTAATGCTTTGTATGCCTTTATTCCTGTTCTGTAATTGGGTATCTTACCTGTTGAACAGTGTATGCAATAAATAAATAAATAAACAATTACTTACTACTCGACTAAGAAAAAATGTATGTAGTGAACTATACACTTATTTTCAATAATTTATTACAAGTTTCCTGAACAAAAGGTAATGCATATCAACACCGAATTTCCATCAGAATAATGACTACACATACTTAAAAACGGGACTTTACACGAGAAGGACGTACATCCCGATCTATGGCCAAAGTGACATATGCTGGAAGTCTATTTTGTCGGAATTTATCTTCCATTGATTTAATTTATAAGAAAATCTAACCCCCGGACTATATTATGTTACGAATAATTTTTTGCACAAATATACTCACACTTTATAGGAATACATAAAGCTCTGCAGGCCCACTTTGTACATATTCTGCCGGATGCCTTTGACGAATAATTTATCTTGATGACTGCATTTCTTTGTAACAAGTTTGTAGTCGCAATCTTGGAAGTAAATTCTAAAAAAAAACTTTGTATTATGACAAAATAGTCCGACGACAAGTCGAAAAACCCACAAAAAATTACAAATTGGTAACCCTAATATTTTATTATAGTAGTCCTGTTTCAGGGACGGCAGAACAGATATCAAAAGTGTGATTACCCCCTAGGTCGACAACTATCCTTAATTTTAATATTTATGTACCAAAAATCTCATTTTTGATCGACAATAGAATAAAGTAAACTTCATATTTCTAAGTCAGATAAAAAATTTTAAAGCTTTGCCGCCTATTACCACTAGGATAGAGCGGGGCATGGATTAAAATAAGAAATTAAGGGAAACTCGCCAGTATCAGTTATAATTTCTAATAATACGCCACTCACTCCTAAAATGTTTTACGATTTAACGGTCACTACTGTTTACTTAATTTTTTACACACATACATAATGCTGTAAAAGGGCAAGCAGAACGGCACAGGTATTAAGCAGAGACGGACCACAGTCTTCCGCGATATTTCGAACTAGTTGTGTTATATTTAGAATATATAGGTTATGTGCTTCAAATACAGTGCGTGGTTCAGTGTTTACATTTTATTTTGATTGTGAGTGCCTAGAATGTATAATACTTTAACAGATAAGTGAAATTGCTCTTTGTTTAAGCGTATTTTATGTAGTTGTGTAAAAATATTCCGGCGGATGGTGAAATATTCGAGTGTTTTCCGTTTTTTAGTGGCTGTGGTAAAATAATATTGTGATAATGATCAGGCCTTGGGAAGATCCTCAACCTAGCACCAGCACAGAATTTAACGAAGATATGGGAAATTGTAATGGCTCGCAAATTACAGAGAGAAGTTCTAGACAACATTTATGCGAACATACTAAAAAAGTAGTTTTAAACGTTTATAAAAATATAAAAGAAAGTGAAGGTGAAAAAGGAGCCGTGGAAAAAACGGCCTACTTAACATAAATTTCAGACCGGTCTATCTATAGAATAATTAAGGATGTGGTACCTAATCGAAAAGTTAGATCGGATAAAGGAGCAGCACGAGCATTAGATTCGTCTATGGTGAAATTGTTAAAGAGATTTAATTCATAGCAAGCATATGGAAAATGAGGTACCAACGGTGGAATCAATACATATGGAACTGAAAACAAATGGTGCAGTGTCAGTTAGTCAAGCAACACTTCGGCGCTGGATAATAAGATATGATTTAGGTTCAAGATTATTAATAAAAGGGCAGGTATTATGGAAAGTTTCAGAATTGTGCAGTGGCGTAATGAATCTTTGGAAAATATAAAAAAAATTCGAAATGAACAATGACCTATTTATGAAACTTGGTATGATACCCATGATACAGTGAAAAAGGCTGGATAGATGGTTCAAAGAACTGTAAAGTTGATATGCCTGCAAATAAAGGAACCAGATTAGTAATTGTACATTGTGGATCAGAAAATGGATGGGTGCATAATGGTCTCAAATTAAGTGGGAAAAATGGAAGAATCAAACGTTGACTATCACCAAAACATGACTGCGGATATTTTTGAAGCATGGTTTCAGACTTCATTGCTATCAAATATAGAAGAAAACAGCGTAATTGTTTTAGACAATGCTTCGTATCATTTGCGACAAATTGAGAAAATACCAAATACGGGAACAAAGAAAAAAGATATTCAAGAATTTCTCCGAAAACATAATTTGGAATTTGAAGGAAATTTTAGGAAGAAAGATCTTTTGGAAATTATTAAGAAGCAAAACTCCCCAAAACAATATGTGATTGATAGCATAGCTAAAGCTCAAGGACATACAGTTTTACGGTTACCCCCATATTTTTGCATTTTTAACCCGATAGAACTAATATGGAGTCAGCTGAAAAGAAGTATTCGCAAAAATAACACCTTCCCCAAATTTGATGACAAAGTAGTCGACCTTATTAAAGCTAAAGTGGGAGAAATAACACCAAGTAACTGGAAAAATTGTATTCAGCATGTCATTAAAATTGAAGATGAATTTATTAAGTTAGAAAAAAGCATCAGCCCTAATCAAGACCGTTTAATAATATTTGTAGATTCAGATACCGACGATGATACCGATGTAGAAAGTGGTTGTGAAGTGTTGAGTGAGTGTAGTGATTAGAGTATTAAATAAAATGTTATATGTGATTTGGTTTGGTGTACATTGTGAATTTATCGTTTCATTAGTGTTTTACATACGCGCAAATGCAATATAACGTGATTTTTATTTATTATGTTATATGTATACATATTTTATTTGATAGTTATTTATTTGTTTCTTTTTCAGAACTGAATTTATTTATTTTACAGTTATTTATTTGCTGTCCAGAATTGAATTAATTTATTTCAATTATTTGTTTGTTTTCTAGAATTTTATTTATTTAATCTAGGTTAATTAGATTACGGGTTATTGACATAAATTCAATATTTTCTTTATTTAATGAATTTAAAAATTTACTTTATTTCTTTGACCTATTTTAATAATATCGATAACCTTAACTCTGAATCCACATTTTTTGGCAAGGAATTACTCGTACCTCCTCGTGGTCCTTGCTGGGCAACAATAATAATTCGATAGGTATATTAAATTATTATTGGCGAAACTGAGCAACAAAAGAATATTTGGTGTAATTTTAATTTAGACTAATAAAATTCATCAATGCTCCACCAATATATAAAATATTATTCCTATCTTAACACAAGCAAAACAGAATAATTTTTTTAAATTTATCATTATCACTGTAACAAATAACTATTTATTTATCAACCATACATTAAATTAATTAGATTGTAACTCACGGCACAATAATTTTAAGTACGGTCCTGAGCCACAATAAATTACGTCGGCTTTGACACTTTTATGGCCGAGTTTTATGGCTTTTTTTTGTGTCTCGCGCCGTGTTCACTCCTTTGTCGGGAATTTTTTATTTGACTTAGAAATATGAAGTTCACTTTACTATACTAATGAAAACTCTGTACTACATACCTCGGAGTTCGTAATTTGGCTGCATTCTTATTTCTGTCTATTAAATTCAACCAGATTCGAGAACTGACAAAAATCGCTACAGATTTCTTGGAATCGGTCAAGTGAAAAATGCTCTCTAAAAGTCCGGGTTTCAATTTCTGATAAAATGTATTCACACTGTACTTGCTAGCTGCGTAGGCTGCAATATTTCCAAATTCCAAGAGGCCTGCTTCGTCCATTTTATCGGTGTTGCCAGCTATCGTTTGAACGACTACGTTAATCTGCGGACAGAAAAATGTAAAATGGTCAAGGCTGGAACCGCAAGTCCTGATCACGTTATGGTTTGGGCGAGGGATTTTGAAAACCAAACCATACGCCTTACGTGACTTTGGGCTTCTGGAGAGGTGAGTTAAAAAGGGGCAGTTGGAGAATTTACATGGTTTTATTTAAAGACACTTGGTTACGAAATAACAAACAATCAACAGAAACAATAAATGGAGCACATAACAACTTAAACGATCTTACCAATATACGCAGTGGGGAGGAAGAGGTGCCACTTTGCCCTTAACTGGTGACCTCCAGGGTGGAGATCACTAAAACTGCCTGAAGGACCTTGGCCCCACATCTCCAAGATGAAGGCTCCAAAACTAAGACTAAATGAAGGACCTCGATTTGTTTTTATTATTATGTTTAGCAACTGTTTGTTTGGCAAAAAAGTTTACACAATGTCAACGTCGTATTTATATATCGTTATGTTGTATTATTAAATAATTCTAATATCGACATTGGCTTTGTATTATCGTTTTCAGATTTAAAATAGACTAGGGTCGAGTATGTTTATTTATACAAGCATTTGCTACTTTCCCGGATTTGACTACTTAATAATATTTTCTGCGGACACATTTCCCTCCTCCAGCAGAGCTGGCCACCAGCTCTAGACTTCACATATTTCTTAAATAGAAAGAAAATAACAGAAAGAATTTTATTTATCCTAATATCACAGTTCAGCTGGGGTAGCGTCAATAAAGTCTCGTTAACGGTGATTTGCTAAAATGAGAAAGAAATGAGAAGAGAGAAAAAAGAGATCTTTGCCGATGCCTACCCTGCTAAAATATTTAAAAATTTACACCAACTTACAATATTTTTTTTGGCATGTTCGTTATGCGGTCATTGATAAAGTTTTCTGGCACACCCAGTTCGAATTTGTAGTTCGGCACTATCACCATACATAGTTTATTTTACACCGTTCTTCCAGGATTCGGTGCTGCAGGGGCGTTGCACTTGCCCGGCACCTCCACCATGTGTCATGTTATGGTTTGAGCTAGGGCCTGAAAACCAAACCCTACGCCTTACGTGACTTTGGGTTTCTGGAGAGGTGTGTTAAGGGGCACTTCGAGAATTTACATGGTTTTGTTTAAAGACACTTGGTTATGAAATAACAAACAATCAACAGAACAACAGTAATACACATAATAAAAATGAAGCACATAACAACTTAAACGATCTTGCCAATATACACAGTGGGGTGGAACAGGTGTCACTTTACACTTAACAACTGGTGATCTGCAGGGTGGAGATTACTAAAACTGCCTGGGCCCCACATCTCCCAGATGAGTGCACAAAAACTAATACTGACTGTCGACGCTAAAACTTCGTAACCCCGGTTTGTTTTTATTATTCAATTTATATGTTTAGCAACTGTTTGTTTGGCAAAAAAGTTTAAACAACGCAAATGTCGTATTCATATATACTTATGCCTTATTATTAAATAATTGTAATATCGACATTGACTTTGTATTATTGTTTTCAAATTTAAAATAGTCTAGGGTCGAGTATGTTTATTTATACTAGCATTTACCACTTTCCCGGATTTGTCTACTTAATAATGATTCCTGCGTGATAATTATTTCAACTGTTATTAATACAGGAAATTAAGTTAAACACTAAACTTGTCATAATAACGTATTATGCTCGTATTATCCGCTAATCTTTTCTATGTGAGGAATTCATAATCTCATTAAGGAACAAACTAATATACATAGTGTTTCATGAGGAAACGGACATGCTTTAATGGCAGATAGAAGACACCGAGGATAATCGTAATCACCCATTGAAAAAGCTAGTCGGGCCCTCGTTGTTGAAATAGGATGTGGAGTGACCAGATGCCGGCTGTGGAATGAGGCAATCAAACAGATGCCACTTCTGCAAGTACGTGCAGATGGTATTTCTCCACAGTTCATCTTTGATAGACCCTATGCAATACACACCAACAGTAGCAATGAGGCTGTTAGTGAAGGAACAGCTAACATCTTCACAGACGGATCGAAAAAGAAAGAAGAAACAGGTTGAGGGGTATACTCCAGGAACCTGTAAATTCACATTAAATGGGCTATGGGCAAACAAGCCAGTATAACACAAACAGAACTGGCGGGAATAACCATAGCCGCAAAAGAAATTTCCCGTAGACAAATAACGGGAAAAACAATCAGAATCTACACTGATAGTAGACAATCACTACTGGCCCTACAGAGACACAAAATAACAACAGGGTCAGTATGGGAATGCCATCAGGCACTCGTGGGCGCCTCCAGCATAAACAGTGTCATTTTATGCTGGGTCAAAGGGCATGCACATTGCACAGTGCAGAAGCAACAGGAAAGCTGACAGTCTGGCTAAGAAGGCAGCCAGTCTAAGTATACTTGGACCTGGCCCTTCTAACATACTGCCGACCTCAGCAATAATGCTAATGATTAAAGAAAACACCCACAGAAAATTTAAAAAACTGTGGGATGAAACTCATAGTTGTCAGTTGGCCAGGGATCTGCTTAGATACCCCGACAAGGATACAACGATGATCTACCTGGGAATGTCCAGGAAGAACCTGCGCTTCGCGACAGGAATTCTTACTGGTCATTGCCAGCTGAGAAATCACCTTTATGACATGAAGTTAAACGACACACCCCTATGCAGAGGTTGTGAACAAGAAGACGAGACTGTCCAACACGTACTCTGTGAGTGTCTCCTCTAGCAGAGAATCCATTTTGGGAGAACGTTGGCCTACTTTGGCCGACTTGAGGAATATTCCCCTAGGCAGCATCACCACCTTCTTCACAAGATTAAAATTATGGCACGCTCAAAAAAAAGTGATGTATGGTTGAATTTTATTAAAACCCGATATGGTGGCGATTGTAAATAATTATGTAATAAAGAAGTCAAGACAGAGGAACAATTATAAAACTGACACCACCAATGCAACTTCCGATTTTAAAATCGATTCTATAGAAATCGAGACGATTTTCTTCTTAATCGATTTTTTGATTACCGATCTGGATCGATTCACGAAATCGATGTTTTTATGAAAAATCGGCATCCCTACTCTGTTGGTTTCCCGCCTGAAACCGAGTAGCGTCTCTATGCTTGCCCCCGATTGGGTAAACATATTTGTCATAAATCACCAATAGAATTCCGATTCCACCAAAATATTCGGTAGTAGGAGTACTTCAGTTCGGGCCGGAGCATTATTTAATTTTAGAGGTCTTTTAAAAAGTGAACGTTACAAGTGAATAATGAAATCATTATTCAGCATCATTATTTTACCATTTTTACTTTATTGTAAGATTACTCACCATATTCAACAGGTCCTTATTTTGCAAATTACTAATCGCGTTTCTAATGCATAGTTCAAGGCCCATGTGTAAGGGAACATAGTTATACATTTCACTTCCATCTGGTATTGCACTACTCTTCAGCATAGTCAGCAATCTAACCATAAGTTTCTCTGACATAGAACGCCAACGTATTTCCTTCAAAAGTTCATACAGCACTTGAACCAAGTACTTGGCTTCGGTCTCATTTGATATGCTGACCTGTTCGATCATATCTACAAGAGAATATGATAGGTGAGAATAAGGAATTTTGAAGATATTTTGAATCGATTTTTCCCAAAAGAAGAGTAAACTACACGACGAGAGATTGAAAAAGCCGCAGTAGATTAGAAAGATTAGAAAATTATCAAGATAAGTCAGACAGAGAAAACGAAATGAAATTCTGTTTAAATGCCTCATATGATGTCATACCTCCTGGGCCATCATCAGGAGTATATATCTGAGTTTTGAACTTCCAGAGCCTACTGCGTTATTTTTTTTAAACAATTTTCTTCTTTGAACAGCGTCTTTTTAGGTAAGAAGGTGATTATCTCCGGTTCTAGAGGTCTGATCGGGACAAACAAAAAACCAAAATCACCGTTTTGGGCCATTTGAGTACGTACATATCATACAAAATTGATAGAACAGGCCGAAAAGAGTTTTTTTTATTTTAACTGAGGGTCCAGCGACTCCAGGTGACGTTGCCATCAGTTCTGCCTGTGTTCTTTAACTCTTCGAGTTAGCTGATTGTATTCCCTTCGATGTTCTGGTAGTCTTGTTCTCTGCACCAGTCTCGTAATCCTCCTTCTGTCCCGAATAAGCTGCATGGTGTCTTCAGGGAGTTCTCCCGTCGGCATTGCAACTCTTCTCGTTACAGCTTCCGTCGTGTTTTTCGGGGAGATGATGGCCTCTTATAATGGGCTTTTCCCTCAATTTTTTTTAGTGTGTTATTGGAAAGAGCCTATCAAAATATTACTAAAAATGAATTTTTATTTTTTTTCTGAGCGCATAAAATACCACAAAAAAAATACAAATGTTCCGTAAATGAACAGCAGTTTGAAACGATAGCTTTCGGGCGCCAATGTGACGTCATCATAAACTGCACCAATCAGTATGAGATTAAACGGCCGTCAGAATTAGCTATGAAGGTGCATTCAAAAAAAACCTCACTTCTCTGCCTTGCTTTCCACAACCTGCAATTCTATTGGTGCCTGAAGTACATTTATGAGGAACTACCAATAGAATCTCATATTGCAAAGTGGTACCGCTTAATTGAGAACGTGCGTTTATGACGCCCATTGACAGTGCCAAGAAGTATCTGTCATAAATCACGAGAGTGCAGCCCAGCGTGTTTACTTCTTGTTTGGTGTTATAGTATTAATTTCTTTTAAAAATATGAGTAAATGTGAAGACAGATTTGTAAAAGGTCCACTAAAAGAAAGAACAATATATACATACGTTAAAATGATCTTCGCAACAGAAAAATCCAGGAGCAGTATAAACAATACCTGGAACTTTTGCAACTTTCCACCATAATTTTCGAATTTCCAAATTTGTTGGAACTCGCAAAAATAACTTCGTACTATTTTCACTATTATTTGGACACACTGGTACAAAACAAACCTTTTTAAGCGGCATTTTATAATTAGAAGAGAGCAATATTAATTTTCGTATCGAACGTAAACAATAGAAAGTGAGGTTATCGAATAAAGTTTGAACATTTCAGTACAGCGTTGCCAAATGAAACTGGCATTATACCATATGTGAACCAAATGAACAAAAATAGAGAATATAAATCTGATATATAGATTTTAGAAACTCATACAGTCAAAAGTTGATACAATTTTTGCTTTTATTTAGTGTCAGAGAAACGAAGAATACGTTGTAACGAAAAAATGCGCTATTCAAAGTAGACAATTGATAACGGAAATACGATGTTCATGTAAAAAGACATACATCTGGCAATAGAGGATCCTCATTGAGAATACGACTTTTATTGGTCTAATCAGTGTGACGTCACGCATGGCGCCTTAAAACTTACGTTTCAAATTACCTGAAATAAAACTGATTTTGTAATGTAAATATTTGGTAGAACGTAAAAAATTGGAAGAAACTAAATTAAAATAAAATTATATTGCAGTTTATTATATGGCTTGATTATAGTGAAGTAGTAAAATTCAGTCATGCGGGAAAGGCCCATTCTTCCTCACTGTCGATTCTGGGGACGTGTGCAATGTTCCTTTGCAAAATTGCTCGGAACTGTTCCCTGGGACGTCAAGAGTTCTAATCTGCTTCAAACTTTCAGAAAATATACCTTCTGTTGAAAACAAAGCACCCTGAAATTTTGGTGCTAAAATATTGAACTTTGTGGACACAAATGAATTTTTTAACCTGAAATTTGAATTACCCGCCATTTTGTGCCATTTGTTCCAACATGGATTTTTTTTCAAAATGTTGATGTCGATGCCAGCTTTCCGATGGCATTAAGAAAAATTTTTTAAAGTCATTTTGGCCACTTTCTTGGCATTTATTGATAATCCAAATGACAACAAATGATTTTTTTCGACCATTTTGAAAACATTTTTGAAAGATATTTATAAGAAAAGAAATATTATTGCGAGAGCTTTAATTTAAAAAAAAAGTTAATTTTCGTTTATCTGAACTAGGGGTATTTAACTTTTAGCATGTTGGTCAATTGTTAATTAACAAATGCGTATTTTTGGCTCATATTTGAACTGTATCATTTTGAAACATAATTACTTCATACGAAACATTCAAAAAACATTTTTAACTTATAAAAACTAATTTGCAAGCATTTACATTTCATTGTTGTTAATTAGCCTGAATAGCTTTTTAAAATTTATATATCGAGATTACCTCTCATTTTGTTGCACCGTACTCGATTGTTTCCAGCTTATTTAAGTTGGTAGTTAACATATCTGTTTAGGGGAATTTCTCTTTATAAAATTTTTAACATTATTTATCTTGACTAATGTCAAATATTTGTTCTGTTCAGAGACATCTCTGTTTCTCTGCGTATATTTACTGGTATATATCTTTTTACAAGATGTTAAAAGTTAAATATCTCGAGTTCAGCTACACGAAAATTTACTTATTTTTAAATTAATGTTCTCGCAAAATAAAAGTTTTTCAATTTTTCTTCAAAATGGCCGAAAGAATCAGAAAGCTGACATCGAGATCTATATTTTGAAAAAAGAGTGATCCATTTTGGATTTAATCCGGATATTCACATTGGATATCCGGAAGTGGGCAGCAATGCCTACCATACGCTAGCTAATGATTTAATCAATCAATCAATCTATTGAAAAGCGTTATGGTTATAAATAATATCATACTAAAGGATGCTACTTACTAAGAATATCGTTAATAGGCTCTTCTACGTCTTCATAAATTAGTAAAAGTTGCAGAACCATATCCGTACAGGCAAATTCGATCTCCCACAACTTGCCTTCTTTGTAAAATGCCATTATCGAATTCAATATTATTCTGTGCATTGAAGGTTTGAACAGCTGAATCAGTTTTATGTAGGACTCCATGCATAGGAAGGCCTTTCTCCTAAAAAGTTAGAAGAAATATCAAGCATAATACGAAAAATTTATGTGATCAAAGATAGCAGTGAAATTACAAACTGTCCACTTTCCGACCTTGTGCCCATGAGAGCTTTTAATGAGGAGCTCGAGAGGAATAACACACAGATTCGGAAAATGCAGTTTAGGGTACAGTAATAACGATGTAATTGACCACGCCCCGCTAGTTCCATAAATCGTGAAAGCAGAGGCACACAATGAATTGAATTTAGTACTGCATGAACCAAGGATGGGTGCGGACGTAGGTAATAATTTCTAATACGAAACGAGACAATATCTCTTCGTCAAAAGCGAAGAAGTTATTTGTCACATTTTTGACAAACAATTTCTTCTATTGAAAGCATTTCTGCAGTTTCCTTTTTAGCCGTAAATGCTATGGGAATAAAATAATAATTCTTATTAAAACCGAAATGAAAATAAAACATTAAAATAAAATTAGAAACTCGAAAACTAAAATCAACTAATAATTATCAAACAATAAATTAATGAAGTAAGGATTCAAACAAGCCACCTTCTTGTGCCAAACAATAGCCAAACCGATTGTACAATGAACCTCTCATATCATTGAGTTGATTGGAGTAATGGTTGCACAAAGTTGGATAAGTTTTTCCCGTAATTCAACTAAATTATTGGCTCGTTCAAACGCATGTTTGTATGCGGTTTCTTTAAAAAGCACCACAGAAAGAAATCATGGGGAGCTAGATCAGGTGACCTGGGGGGCCATTTTATCATTCCCCTTGTAGCTATTAAACGATTGGGAAATGTTCTTTCCAGAAAATTGATAACAGTTAAGGTATTGTATCTTGGGCAGCCGTCTTGTTGAAACCTAATGTCGTCAAAGTTGACAAGAAGATTTTGAACTACAGGAGCTATTTGGTTTTGTAAAAGCTCTAAATATTTATTACCATTTAAATTGCCATCGATTAGTAGTGAGTCTATAATATGATTGTCTAAAATTCCCGTCCAAACGTTCAACTTTTGAGAATACCGAGTTCGCACAGCAACACTCAAATGTTTATTTTTCCAAGACCCATATCGTACTACGGATGGATTGTGTTTCCTATGTAATGAAAAGGGCGATTCATCTGTAAACAATATATTCTTTAAGAAGTTTTCATTCTCATTCACTTTATTTATCACAATTTCACAAAATTCCATCCGTTTGAAATTGTCCTCGGGAAATATTTCTTGCGTTGTTTGAACTTTAAAACAAACTGTACCCATTTCTTTTCAAAATATTTCTTACAGTTCTTTTCTTCGTGTCAACTTCATCAGCAATTTGCCTTCTAGAACAAGGTTCACTAGTTTCAACAATTTGCCAGACATTAGTTTCGTGAATTTCACGTGCTTCTACCATATTAGTTTGTTAAGCAAATAGAAGAATTGATCAACGAAATCAACTTACCGTCTGGCACAATACACAATTCCCAGTCCCCTTCCAGTCCGCAATCTTAACTGAAAATGATGCATGCAGCTCATAACAGACCAAATCATGTGAATTACGTGCTGTACAGATATATATTCTGGGTCAACTCTCAACACAATATCGTCTATTATCTGCATTCCTGAAAGTTGCAATATTCAATTGAGTTTATAACTAAACAGTTTTTCTTAAAAAAATGTTGTGCAACAGCAATGTCTTAAAAAGTGTGTTTTTATTGGTAGAGTATCATGATTTAATTGAAAGATTTAGTTAACTATTAGTAGCAATTTAGTAAGGGTCTAAACAAAGAATGTGATATCCACTTTAGTTCATTAGTGGACAAACCCAACTTTACTAAAGAACTGAACTAATAGTCCAATAAATCTGTCGAAGATATCGCGTATTTAACATTGGAAATGTTTATGTTCGTATATGGGGGTCGAGTTACCAGTTTTCGTTCAAGGTCAAAAGACAGCGATGTCGCGGTCGAGTGAGACTGTCGTATATGCAACGGCTGATATATGCAAATGTAATATGGGTTGCATATATCATAGGGGGTCAAGTTACCAATCTTCATTTAAGGTCGAAATACAGCGGTGTCGCAATCGAGAGTGGATTTTAGCTGTTTATGTTTTATGTATGGTGTTATCATTTCTAATGTCCCGATGGTTGCAAGAATTGTGAAATCTGTGAATTTTTTGCAAAAATTATTAACAGCAAGCCAAGGTATGTAATGAATTGGAAAATTTCCGTAGAATTCAATGAAAAATTTTTAAAACAAATGACGAACTTGCGTCCTCTTCAAAAGGGCGGAAAAAATTAACGAAAAACAATTTTTTGCGTTGAAAAAAACTTGGCGTTGCACAAAAAAAGTTTAATAGCAGAGTTGTGTAACTTTTTAATACGGATCGAGCCGGCCCGGTCTGGTCTCAGAAAATTGCAAAATTAATTAGTTATTCAAGAAAACCGTTAAAAATCGCATTTTTTTAAATACCTGTATCTCTGTGAAAAAAAGATATTATTTAACGAAACTCAGTGAAAGCGTATTCCAAGACATATCGAATAAGAGCGTTTTTACAGATTTACAAAATATTGCAAATTTCTTGCAAAAATCGATTTTTAAAAAAAAACAGGTTTCTTTCAATGTCCAATAATAGCTTATACAGATCTTCATATTTTCTTACCGGACCAGTCCAAAAAGGTTACTTCAACAGTTGCAATAACCTGTGCAGTTATTGCGCATGTCACGAAACAATCTCTAATATGCGAAAAATCGGTCAAAATATCGATATTTTGTTTTAACCCCAAAAAACCTTGAATATATTTGACATTTTAAATTATATTGGAATACCATTATTGCCAATAGATAGCGGGCATTTTTCTACAAACTTACAAAAAAGAAATTGCTCTCCGATCTCCTGGAGCTGAGATTTTTTTTTTTTTTAAGAAAATCTTGTGGCGCCACTCTTTAAGATAAAGAGCTGAAATTTGCAGTGGTTATTGTAGAATACTTATATTTTCAATAAAAAATGTTCGGAACTTGATCGGCCGTTGCTGAGCATTGCAAAGTCAATGAAACTCGGAGCTATCGCCACAGAAATTTGTACTATTTATAAATGGACAGAATGTGTCTTAATACTGTACTGTCACAAATATCAAAAAAGCCGTTTTTGACTCTCTCATGCCGAGCCCAATTTCCGATTTTGCCGTCGCAAGTTACGACACCGACAAAATGCCAATCTTTCTTTTTCTGTAGAGATATTACACAATCCTCCACTCGTCGTATTTATTTAGTTCATGACGTTTGAAAACTTGTGTTGTTGAAGTTTAGCCTTCTTCGATGAGATAATAGTCAATTTTATGCTTGGGATCCACCGTAGGCGACTACTTTTAAGTGGATTCATTCATGACTTCGAATCCCACACAGGGCTACTTCTTTAGTTATTTTTTTCTTTGCTTTTTGGCCGATATTTTTTATTCTATAATTGCTCTTAGCTTATTTCTATACAACAAACGTGTTAAAATTATAATCTTTTGTCATTTTGCTGTTTTTTTGGCGATACATAAGGAAATAATATTTCTAGTTTATTTCTATTCATAAGTAGCTAGTACACATTTTGTGACTCTAGCTCTTGGTCTATTATATTGTCATCGTCAATTACTTTTTGTGTGATATATTAATGGTAACTTTATTTTGGAAATCATCACGCGTGGGCCGCGTGTATAACCTACAAACTTATCATTTTTGCAGGTAATGTTACTCTTACTTTTTTTTGTTTCTCGTATTATAAAAAGATATTTTAGACATTTGCAATGTTCAATGTATCATTTAATGCATTATAGATTAAATTGGCAACAGTCGCTCCTGTCCATATTCGCAAATACATTTTTTTATTACTTTACAGATTTTATATGGATAAAATGGACGATGAATCGAAAAATATCTGCATTATATGCAATTAATCAATTGAATAAAGGGCAGGATTGACAATCAAAGCTAAAGTGATCAGCACGTTGATTGAATCCAGTAAACAAAGACAAGACAAGAAGTGTTATAAATTTCAGACACACACATCATTGGGGGTACACAGAAACTATCTGGTATTGTACAATAGTGAGCGCGGTATAAAAGCAGCCGTAGCTGTTATTACAACTGCAAAAGAAAAACAAACAAAAAGAGATCGAGGCAGCTGCATTTTTTAATTTTCGTGTTTTTGATTTTTTTGTCAAAAAGCTGCAGATGCTCCGAGTTCAATTGATTTTGCAATGCTCAGCAACGGCCGCTCAAGTGCCGAAAATTTATTATTGAAAATATAGGTATTCTACAATAACCACTGAAATTTTCAGAACTTTATATTAAAAAATGGCGCCACAAGAATTGCTTTAAAAAAAGAAAATTATTTCGGCTCCAGAAGGTCGGAGAGCAAATTTATTTTTTGCGAATTTGTAGAAAAATGCCAGCTATCTATTGGCAGTAATGGCATTCCGATATAGTTTAAAATCTCAAAAATATTCAAGGTCTTTTGGGGTAAAAAAAATTATCGATTTTTTTTACCGATTTTTCGGATATTAGGGATCGTTTCGTGATATGCGCAATAATTGCACAGGTTAGCGCAACTGTTAGAGAAACTTTACGGACCGGTATCTTAAGAAAATTGCTGATTACTTATACCTGAAAATGTATTAAAAAATCTGTAAAGGTATTTACACAGAACTTCCCTCGTTATTTGTGCATGGCAGTCACTCTAAAAAATTAATAATTACGAAATGACATTGAAAATAATAATCGGAATATAGTTATTGCTATTATTACAAAGAAAACTTGATAAGTTTTGGTCAAAAAAATATACAGATTGCTCATCCAACAGCAAAAGTTCAATACTAAATAGCAGGTGCCACATATGGCAGGCTTGCGCAAATACCTTTACAAATGTCCACCATGACTGAATTATTTCTTGGGATGACCACCCTGTACATTTTTCAATAAAAGTATAATAGGTGCATATGCCAGATATTATTGCCATCTGTCACATTTTCAATCCAACATTCACGTAATGGAGTGGAAGTATAGTGGTGGTTAAATAATTTCATTTTTTTTTTTTATTTTTCAAAAGATATTGGTAAAACAATTTTCAAATTTTTTTCTTCTGAAATGGGTTTAAAATGTCAAACGTAGAAATTTTAGATTTGAGCAAAAAGGAAAGTTTCCTTTTATTCTAGAGTAGTGCTAAAAAAGTTTAAAAATTAAAAATTATGTATTTTTTAAAATAGGTTTAGAATGCTATGAAACGTGAAAATTTGAGCAAATAAAAAAAAATCGATCTATTTTAGTGGTAAAAACTTTTTGAAAAATGTTGGTGAAAAAAATTTTCAAAATTTTTTTTTCTGAAATAGGGTTTAGAATGTCATGAAACGTGAAACGTGAAACTTTTAAATTTGAGCATTCTAGTGTTAAATTTTTTTCCAAACTGGTAACAAAATGTTGCAATTTTTTTTTCCGAAATTGGTTTGGAATACATGGAACATGAAGCATGGAAATTTTAAAATTGAAGAAATAAAAAAATTCCATCTATTTTAGTAGTAAACAAATTTTCAAAAATGGTAAAAAAAATTTCAAGAAATTTTTTTTTTAATCAGGCTTAGAATGCCATGAAACGTGGAAATTTTAAATTTGAAGAAAGAAAAAAAATGATTTCATTTTAGTAGTAAAAAATTTTTCAAAAATATTGGTGAAAAAAATTTTCAAATTTTTTTTTCCTGAAATAGGTTAAGCGTGTCATGAAACGTAGAAATTTTAAATTTGAGCAAAAAAAAATTTTTTTCATCTTGGTAAAAATTTTTTCAAAAATTTTTCAAAAATATTGGTGAAAAAAATTTTCAAAATTTTTTTTCCTGAAATAGGTTAAGCGTGTCATGAAACGTAGAAATTTTAAATTTGAGCAAAAAAAAATTTTTTTCATCTTGGTAAAAATTTTTTCAAAAATTTTTCAAAAATATTGGTGAAAAAAATTTTCAAAATTTTTTTTTTTCTGAAATAGGTTTAGTGCGTCATGAAACGTGGAAATTTTAAATTTGAGCAAAAAAAATTTTTTTTCACTATTAATAAAAAATTAGAGTAGATGGAAATGCAAAATATAAACTCAAGCATTCGAGTCTAGCCAGCTCCGCGTAAAATAAATGTTTTACTATTATAGAAACAAGAGTTAAATGATAATAATTTTTACAACAATATAAAAATCTGTAAACTAGTTACACAAAGGAAATCGACAAGTTAATATTCGATGTGTTAGTTGTCGAACTAACATATATTTTCGCACACTATTACACGATTTCAGTATTTCAGGGAAACCCTCGATGAAACTAAATGTTTATAACAGTATGCAATATCCGAAAATTGTTATTCTGATTACCAAACATCCAGGGACCACAAGATCATGACTAACTAAATACGTAAGCAAACGTTGTTTATGGCATCGACCACTTGCAATGCAAAAAAACGAAGTAGAAAGTTTACTATAATATTTACTTCTGTAACGGTGGGGTACTACAATACCTCACTTTACAATTTATGATACATTGATAACATTAATTCTGGGTATCAATTTACTAAAGCAGGTAGACTGGATGACCAATATTATAAACCTTTTAAAGTGTGGTACAATTCTTCACAACTGACCGGGTAATAATGTATTTCGACGCGACGCTACTCTCAATGCCTTTTTGGCCGGATGGGTCGTTTTTTGATTGGTTGTTTCTAAAGTGACAGTTGCAATTCGCGCAATGGATCTATTTCTAGCGTACTAGCAGGGTAGGCTTAAGGTAATTTTAGAACAAAATATTAAATAAGAGCAGTATTTTAATTAAACTACTAGTGGATAAAAGTGACCCGTTACATTGTTTAATTCGATCTATACATCATTTGAAATAATAAACGTCTTTATTTTAAAGGACGAAGTCTGTCAATACGACACTCTTTCCCTTAACCCTCTATAATGTCATAATGCAAGAACTCGCTTATTTAACATGAAAACGTAGTTATTTTTGTCACAATACGAAATGTCTTACCCCTAACCCTTCTCTTATGTAGTTCGTGCATATCTCTAACGCCTTTCAGGCAACATTTGTAAAGATTACTTGCTTGACGTTCAAATTCAGCTCTTGTCATGTAACTCTTTAGTCCCACTAATTGTCTCACTGCACGTTTTAAGAATTGTTTATTAAGTTTATTACTCATTACTTCACGGATATCTGTATCTGATATGAGTACTGAAACAAAAAGCAGATGATTAGCTATAATAGGATAACATTTATACATTAATAATATAATAATATAGGTCAGTCAGTACAGATTTCTATAGGGAAACGTTAGACAAAAATTGTGGAGGATTTTAACCTCCGCTGATAACAACAAACGTCCCCAGGACGTATACTTAGGTCCTCATTAGGTCTGAACGTTTCAGGTTTACATGGTACGTACCAAAGACGTCCGTTTGCTATCGTCCCTAAAACGTTCTTAGACGCTTTAAGGACATTCTGCTAGAGTCTAGTCCAGACAAACTTATTAAACACATTTGTGAAATAACCTCTAGGAGTGACGTTTTTTTGAGCAGATGAAGACATGTTTGAAAAAGAAAATTAAAAACTGTAAAAATGAAAGTAAAATCCTTAAAAAGTTTTACTGACAAAATTTCTATTAATAACAAAATATTTTCATTTTTCATGGTCCAGTTAAATTTTGTCAATTTTATTTTTCTGATTTCAGAAATCTTATATTCGTTTCAACTATTTTTTTTTTCATCTTGCGAAATCACATTACTTTGTAATTTTTGACAGTACAGTGTAGTTATTATACTACTACCCTGTATATTAGTGTGCTACTATAATTTAGTACGAAAATATCCCAATGAGAATAAATGGAAATACTGGAATAAATAACAAAAATATGTTAAGTTCCAATAAAGCTCTTTTATTTTAAAATTCCCGCCAAACGTCGTGTTTTTTGAGATGGGGGAATTTCGGTTAGTTGCTGTCAAACTATGGGAAATTCAATTTGGTAGCCCTATGATTATTGCATCATTTTTATTTCGTCCGCTCACTAGTCACTAATGGTTCAGATTGTTATTGTGTTTTAACGGCTACAAAAGAAAGTACCAAAAATAGGTAAGTCTATTTAATTGATTTATTAATATAGAAGTATTTAGATCGATATTTTATTCTAGATAAATTTGGTGCTGCTTATTTGTAGGTTATAGTCTATATAATAAATATACTACCACCCACCTTATTTGACTCTGTTAAGAGATCACCTGTGAACCTGGGTATGTAGTTTTTAGTTGTTTATCATGGAGCGAACTTATTCACTTAAAAGAAGATTGTTGGTTAAACATTATGAAAAATTGAAAAGAAGTACCTACTCAGTGTGTTAAACGAAGTGTTAAATATTGTTCAACATCTGATGAACAAGTGGAGGTGATGAAACTTGTAATTGGTAAGTTTTGATACAAACTTGTAAAGCATATTTGGGGATTTCAGTAAATTAATATAAGGAAAAAACTAATAAAGGTAATTTTTTGAGGAAAATTAAAAAATTTGTAACTTATATGCCCTATTTGTTAGATTTTTTTTTACTTGAATTCTGTAATATTGGCAAAAAATATAACGTTAAACTTATATTATTATTAATATTATACTATTAATCTGGTAGCATTAGTTACAACATATATTTCTGCTTCTTTCGGTCTTTGGTATTATTTGTAGAATAGATCATTCATATAAAGAGGTGTTCTTAAAATTTTTAAACGAACAAGGGAACCTTTCAAATGCAAATACCGGTTAAACAAAGAAATGTTCACTTCAAACAGTGATTTTTTTAAATAGGACACCAAGAAAATTATAACAAGTTATTTGAAATATAAGCTTGCCATCAGGGGGCATATATTAGTCTTAATGTTTTTTGCCAAGGTTTCATCTAAAATGCTAATTTTTCTTTTATTTGTACAGAGGCTGCTGAAGTCGCTAACGCTTGGAAGGACACCGAAATGGCTATTGCATCGTGACTGAAGGGGGCAAAAGAAATAACAGAAAGGGTGTCAAAAAAGAGGGAATAATAGAGAATAATATAAACTAAGATAATTATAAAAAGAAGAAGTGTGCAAAGCGTTAAGAGAAGGTGAGGTATACATTTATCTTACGTTTTATTGCACACTTGGCTTTTTATAATGTAATATTCAGTATGACATAATTAATATATAACTATATCATACTGTACTAGGTATTATAATATATAACTTTTAAATCCCATAAGTATTGTATTTTTGCCACTTGACACTTGAATTTGTAGAGTAAGAAGTTAATTTTTAAAAAGTACAAATGCCATGACTTATTTTTCAATAGCACAATAGAAATAAAATGTTCGCATAAATTTGTCATTTGGTGTTGATAAATAAAAATACCAAGTATCTATCAATCTATTTGAATAATTTCTCTAGATGGTAATTGTGTACTATGTCATTTTTGTATCTTTTTGGCTTTTCTAACCACATTTATTCCCTTCGAAATAGAATCCAATCACTGGATTCCATTTCGAAAGTAATGCATGTGGTTAAAAAACCCAAAAAGAAACATAAATACCCTCTGCTGTGAATAAACCTTAAAAGTGGTGGAGGGGGAGGTACCTATATTTTTGCATAGTATGTCCCAACAACGTTTTCAGGACGTCCTCTCTAGACCTACATTCGTCCCACATACGTCCTGGGTTGGACGTCCTCGGGATACCCCGTTTTGCTGACACGGAACGTCCTCTGTATGTTTTAGGTCGGTAAAGTACGTTCTCGGTAGGTTTTCATGTCCTGTGAGTACGTTCTTGGGACGGCCATGTGCTATTAGGGTCTGAGGCAATATTGGAGGAGGTAAAAAAAAATAATAAATCCGCTTTTTGCCCCCTTCTCCCCCTCCAGAACGTTATTAAATTAACAAATAACGTAAAGGACCCCACACAACATTTTAATAATCATATTAGACATCTTCTACTATTAAGATTGCACCATTCCTGTAATGACTGTAACATTGCAAATAGTTGTTTAACTTTATTATGTTATATTTGATCGAAAAAAATTATGAAAGTTATGCAAATAACTGTTTATGCAACAGAATATAGTTACAATCCCGCTTGTAATTTTGCATAACTTTTTTACCCCGGAAGGTTTTTTTACAATTTTTTTTATCTGGCACGGATACGATTTTGACGTATTAAACGGCATGTGGGGGTCTAAATATAAGTATAAAAAGTCGCGGGAAATTTGCGTCATAATTAAGTATATAATATTACTTACAGTTTATAGCTGATAAGTCATGATAGTCTTCTTCTACTTCTGTTGTTGCTTCGCTTTTTGCATCCTGCTGCGACGACGACATATTTCTAAATTACTTTTTACAATAAAATATATTGTGATAAGAATAATCACTTTATTGTATAGAACAAGAATATAAAATGAGTCACTCTTGACATTCACGACTTTATGTCATTTATTGCTGACAACACTGGCACACAAGCACAGTTTAGAAAGCAACTGGATTTGAATTAATAATGTATCTTTTGACTAATCGTGGCTGAATGAGCTTAGCCCCAAGCAAAAAAAAATCTTTTGAACTTTATTTCAACTGGAGCAGCTTTCATGAGATCTTTATGTCCGCATTTCGCTCCGTGTGTCCACAGTAGCTGAAGTAGAGCTCACAGGACATTCATCAAATTTTATGAATGTAGTACAATGTGGACCATTTAATAATAATAATAATAATAATCAAACATGAGGGTGCTTGGCTTAGCCCGTACCTCATGAAAAATTGCCAGCATAGAAAGAGCTGAGAACAACAGAGATAATAATAATAATAATAATAATAATAATAAACTTGCCACATCGTTAGAAAATTTCTTAACAACTGAGCTGCATGGGACTGATTGAATTATCTCCCCATGCCGCTCTATATAGCCTTGTCCTCAACACTACAAAAAGGATAGGCGAATACTACCCAGTCTCAAAGCTGAGAACAAAGTGTTAAAAAAAAAAATAATAATAATAATAATAATAATACTTACGCAGCAAAAGTTACAAAGTACACGGATCTTGCCATTGAAATCCAGCAACAGTGGCAGCAAGATAACGTCCGAGTGGTGCCCATAATCATCTCGTCCACTGGAGTTATTCCAAATAATTTAAAGGACAGCTTGACCGCATTAAATATAAATCCTAGTGTCGTGAGGGATACTCAAAAATCAGTGATCTTGAACACCTGTAGCATCGTCCGCAAGTTTCTCGCTTAGATATGACTCACTTATTGCACATCTTGCCGTCAGGCAGATGTGCATGAGATAAAGTACCGCTCAGTGCGAGAGAAAGGAAAGAATAATAATAATAATAATAATAATAACAGTCGTTAATTTACCACTTTGCTAACATGTTCACAACGATAGGAGATAACAATAAAGAAGATTAATGGAATAGGTATAACATGTTCAGTATTTATCTAATATTAACAATAAGTGATTCCACTATTAACTAACTAGACTGATAAAAATTATTATTGCCGAAACTGAGCAATAAGAGAATATTCGATAATTCTAATTTAGACTCAAGTTCATCATTGCTCAACAGATTTAAATTTCTATCAGTGTGCACAAAAATTTTAAGTACGGCTCTGTGAGACATCAATTCAAATTTATGGTACGTTTTTTACAGCTTTTTTTACCTGCACTAAACGAATGAAGGCAACTATAAACCTCTGAAGAAAATTAACATTTGCGCAACAGTTGTGTTTACTCGTTGCAAACAAATGATGTTATAGTTGTGAAAACCTTCAAAAGTTTGTACATTTTCTTGCAGATAAGGAGGTATATATACAATTTAATTTTGTATAAAAACCAGTACATTGAACTCCACGTATTTAAAAACATTCATCCATCCTAACGCTTTTAACATGTCATTTACTCTAGTAAAAATACTATTGTCAGTACAGCTCAGGGTAACGTTGTACCCAATGTTGACACTATTAATTATTTCTCCCAAAACATTAAGATGGGGACACGTAATTTTAATTTTCATACAGTAAGCGCAGTTGAAGCATATGAAGCCATTTTATCAATTAAATCCAATGGTATAGGAGCTGGCAAGGAACAAAATAGGTATAAACATCTGGCTGCATTGCTGTCCTCATATGCTACCTTATATTACACATATTTTTAAATTTTGCATTGAGAATAATATATATCCTTCTTCTGGAAACGTGCCCATGTCATTCCTTTACCCAAGATAAATACCCCCGAGAATTTCAAAGATCTAAGACCTATAAGCATATTATGCTGCATTTCTAAGGCGTTTGAAAAATTAATCAATAAACAGATTCGTACCTATACCGACAATTTTAATATCTTGCCAGTACAACAATCAGGATTTCGTAGTGCACATAGCTGCATAACTGCTCTCCTAAAAGTTACGGACGATATTCACGAGTCCATAGATAATAATAAACTTTGCATACTTGTTCTTCTTGACTACAGTAAAGCGTTCGATAAAATCAACCATAAGCTACTTCTAGCGCTCTTACATTACTTAGGATTTTCAAACAATGCTGTCAATTTGATGGAATCTTATTTATATAGGCGATATCAGTCTGTAGTTGTCAATGATAGTGCATCTGATTTTGTCCTTGTTGAGAATAGGGTACCTCAGGGTTCAATATTAGGACTCTTATTTTTATTATATACATGTGAATTCCATAATTGCTTAAAGTTTTGCAACTCTCATTATTATGCCGATGATGCTCAACTGTACTACACTTTCGAGGAAAATTGTATTGACCAAGCCTGCGAAAATATAAATAATGATTTGAGTGCACTTGTAACGTTATCTAAGAATTTCTGTCTGTCTATCAACGCAACTAAATCTAATGTTATTCTGTTTGGAAGGACTTTTGCGCGTAATCGGTGTAAGGATCGAGTTAGAATTTTAGTCGATGATGAATTATTATCCTTAAAAGATAGTTGTAAAAATCTTGGTCTCTATTTAGATTGCTCACTTAGATTCTCCTCACATGTTACTGCTGTCATTCGTAGAGCATTTTGTAATTTAAAGTTAATATACGCAAACCGCCATTTACTAGACAGAAAATGTAAAACTATGCTTTGTAATAGTTTAGTTCTATCGCATTTAAATTATGCGGACGTTGTATATGGCCCTAGTTTGTTGAAAAAAGATTCCGAGAGACTCCAACGTATTCAAAATTCCTGTGTTCGACTGATTTGCGGACTTTAGCGACGTGATCATATTAGTGTGAAATTAAAAAATATCGGATGGTTGAACATGGAAAAGAGGCGTATAGTTCACGCTGCTACTCTCTTTCATAAAATTATAACTTCTCACAAACCAGCCTAAACAAAATTCAATATCGCACGGCCGTGCATAATGCAAACATTCGTTTTAAGACACAGTTGACTGCACCGCAACACAGAACATCCTTGTATAAGGGCTCATTTTCATATTACATTACTTGGCTGTACAACAGGATACCCGAATCTCATAAAAAGTTACCAGCATCTTCTTTCAAAGTAAAACTAAAAAAAGATTTGTTTTTAGGCACTGTTATATTGAATAATTAATACTTTCTTACATTTTAGTGTTAGTGAATATTGTATGATTTATCATGTTACGTTATGTAGTGTCAATACGCAGGATTTTTTGTAAGTTATTATTATGTTACTGCTTATGTGTGCTGACACTTCTTGGTTGAGTGGAAGAGCAAAATTCTGTTTACGAACAGAAATTTTGAACTCTGCCGTTTGATGAATATTCATATTATGCCGTTGTTAACTATCTAGTTGTCACTGTAATCGTTCATCAATAAAAGCATTATTATTATATTTATTATTATTATCTTAGTATAACTCTCTGTTCTGCAACTTCTGTAAACGATCCATGTTGCCTTGGTTTTCACGATACAGAACAGTACAACAATAGTTAAAGTGTGGTAATATCATAAGTTGTATACCAATTTTCTAATTTCTATATATAAATACCAACTAACTCTTTTTAGGTTACCGATCTTCTTAGCTATCTTTTTACACACATAATGGACATGATTACTGAATTTAAGTTTATCATCTATGATGACTCCTACATATTTACATTTCCCTGATAACTTCAATTACTTCTCCACAAACTAGAAATTCTAGTCTAGACAAACTAGATAACTATCGTCCCATTGTGCCTATTATCAATATTTGCAAAAATATTTGAAAACGCTTTTTAATTTTTTAAACAAATGTGAATTATTAACAATCAACATGGCTTCACCAAAAATAAATCAACAATAATTGCCCTAATAGCCTTCGTATAAGAAATATATAAGAATCTGGATGTTCTTGCTACTTGACCTATCCAAAGCATTCGACTGTATCAGTCCCGAGATACTTCTAAATGAACTATTACTACTAGGTATCTGGGGTCATGTCTTCAGTGGTTCTTATCTTATATGTCAAATAGAAGTCAATATGTGAATGCGGCAACAAAGAATCGGAAGTAAATATTAACAAATACGGTGTTCCACAGGGATCGATACTGGGACCAGCACTATTCATTATTTCTATAAATGATATCGATAAAATCATCTTATCTGGCACCATAACCAAATATGCTGACGATATATCTCTTACTTCTAGTTCAAACAGCTACACCAATTTAGTGCACGAGGCAAACAATAAATTAAAAAATATTTATTCCTACCTCTCCAAAATTGAAGAATATACCAACTACTCCATGTGAACTTCTGAATAACCATCATATCAACAACTCAAGGTCAATATATCTAAATGAAGTTGATGAAAACGAAATAAGGGATATAATTATGAACATAAAAAACAAGAATACTGGACATTTTTGGAGCGTCAAATTCTTTGCTAAAGAAAATTGTGGAAGAAATTGCTAGGTCAGTGACAATAATAGATAAATGCATAGAAGCGGGCACATTCCCAGACAAAATTAAATAAGCCAAAATAATTCCTGTACACAAAAAAGGAGATATAAACGATGTAAACAACTACAGGCCAATCTCTATCTTACCAGCTATATCAAAGGTCTTTGAAATTGTAATAAAAAATAGATTAGTGAGCTTCCTTGAAAAATCAAAATTTATTAATGACTCCCAACATGGCTATTGAAGAAGCAAATCAACAATTACTGCTGTAATAAACGTAGCAGATAAAATAATTGAGGCATTTGATAATCGTGAAGAAGTTGAAATAATATGTTGCGACTTAAGTAAAGCCTTCGACAACGTCGATTACAAAATACTTCTAAGCAAACTTCTCTACTATGGAGTCCGAGGAACTCCTCACAATGTCATACCTAATGAAACGAAATCAGATGACCAGCTGGAACGGAGAAATCTCAGAACCAGTAGCTATAACACAAGGCATCCCTCAAGGATCCATGCTTGGTTCTATCCTATTTATAATATACATTAATGATCTACTGGCAAATATTAACTAACGTCTTTGGAGGCAGTGTTTATGCAGATGATACTACTTTTTTAAGCAAAGGTGAGAATGGAAATGACCTCCCAGTAGAAGACAGACATTGGCACAGGCAAATGTCTGGTTTGCAGCCAATCTGTTACTATTAAATCAGGCTAAAACTCAAAGTCTAAAAGTGACTACAACAGACCGAGACCAAAAGACTTTCTGGGGATAAAACTAGACAGTACATTAAATTGGAAAATGCACCTAGAAGATCTTAGCAAAAAATTAAGTACCGCTCTATATATAAGAAAATTAAAAAAAATTACTACTCATCAAACGGCTAAGATAGTGTTATGTATTACACCCCCTTGAAACTGGAGATTGATACGCCTATGCCTAATAGTGACTGGAAACTTGTAGAAAGACATACAGTTTTCTAGACTGTGGTGGGTGAAGATTCTTGATTCTGTTCTGGATGGATCTAGAGGTACTTTCAGAGTATATAAGGCGCGATTACCGGCGCAGGAGGAGAAGTCTTATAAAAGTGAAGAAGTTTTAGAAAAGTGAAGTTGGTAGCGAAAAAAGTGAGGTTAAATAGAAAGAAAACAAAGTCTAAAGATTATTTTGAAGTATTGTATAGTCAGTAAATTATTAAATAAAGTGTTAGTGGTTTACCTCTTGTTAAAATTATTTAGAACCCATGGATTTATACAGGTTGTTTCCTAAAAGGGCGAAAGCACTTAACAATAGTATCCTTTGCCAATTTCCACAGCATTGCAGCCTATGGAATTTTGTTATGGGTAACAGCATCAGAAGTCCACAAAATATTTATTCTTCAAAAAAGCTATAAGAATAATATGCGAGGTAAGTTATAATGAAAGCTGTAGGGAATCCTTCAAACAACAAGGCATACTTAACATCCCAAGCCTGCATATACTGAATTGCAAGCGCGGATCCACCGTTGTGGGCACGGTGGGCATGCCCACAACCCTAATTGAGGTCGATGTTATTTATATCCAATGCCTTTTGTTAGAATTAGAAAAGAAAAACAATGAACCGTGCGTAATTTGGAACGCAGCGCATTACACACACACATTGTGAGCGATTATATTAGTACATTTTCTTGCTAGTCGCTCAGTCGCTGCGACCAGCGACAAATGAACCACGTGGTCAAATTTTTGTCGTAGTAGTAGTAAAAATACATTGAAATGTAAGCGGAGTAGCGACAAATCGAATTAAACACTTCTTTTTTTCTGATAATCACTGATCGGTGATCATTTTGTTTATCGTAAATTATTTTATTCCTTCATTTAATAACAAAAAGTTAAAAATGAATCGCATTCTTAATTGTGAAAAAATGGATTTTAGTGAACTTGTAAATATTGATTATAATAAAAATTGCATTTATGTATGCATTAAAAATTTATGGCAATGTATCATTTATTGTAATAAATTAGAGGTTATACCCCACATAACAAAATGATATGCAATGTACATACATTGTATCTTCAATCTATGGATATGTATATCCACAAGATGGAGAAAGTATATTGAATGTACATCTAATGGATGTGGAATTAACATTCCCAGCAGATACGTTTGTCGCCGACTTCCATATCTATTTTATATCGAGTGAATGTACATAAACATATGCAATGTACATTCACTGGATATGAAACACACATCATATACACAATCGTATATTTTATGAATATACATTACATATCTCTGAAGTAGTTTCCACGGACATCAAAACACTTATTGAATACTGCACCCGACGCGTGTTGCCCCAGTCATGTTGACATCATCAGGAGATGATTAAAACGAACAGTTTTAATCATCTCGATGATACCAACACGATTGGAGCGGCACGCATCGAATGAAAGTGTTCGAGTGTTTTGATGTTCGTGGGAACTACTTCAGAGGTATCCAATAGTATCCATATAAGAGGTAATAAAATACAGATAGCTTAATAAGAAATATATTTTATATAACTATTTTAAACATACACAAATTTTACAAAATAACCCAATATATTACAAAATATTTAAAATTTTCAATATTAGTTAGTAAGTTATATAATATGAACGTATGTAATTTTTATTCACTATATTTATAAAATACATACCCAATATGACATAACAGCAAATTTTTAGGCCTCTGTCACTTTCCGCCATCTTAACTAAACACACACCTGCCACAACCAGTTAAATATGAAACTTGCAAATTTTCTAACCCTAAAAGAGTATGTATTTACAAATCTAAAGAATTGCATTATAATAAATATACTCTTACATCATGGGAGCTTCATGCAAATGTAACAGCATATTATAGCAATAAGCAAATATAAAATCCAGAGAATGAGAAAGAGTTAACTTCCATCACACATAAACACTATGCACACAATACTACAGGACTTAATTGCTTAATGGCTGCTGGCGCCGGCTGTTACGAACTACAATCCGTAAATAAATGATGCCTGTGCGCTGACGTAGTATGCCATAAATTAGTAGCGCATGCGCATCAGATAATGAGATAAAATTGTACGCCTATAATTTAATTATACCTTAATGGACATGTTATGTATAAATCATTATGTATATACCTCCAGCAATATACAATGTATATGACGCTGATGGATATCAGTAGCTGAATATACATTTCATATCATATGTATATTTAACAATACATATTCAAATTCCAACACCTAATGCACATGCTATGGATGTACATATCCATGAGATGTTATGTGGGACTTATAATTTTTTTTTAAAAGGAAGCACATATTGATTATTTTTACCCAAAGAATATGCCTGAATATTTTGGGATCTTTCTGAAGTAGAAAAAAATAAAAATCTAGGGAAATTCTTGGTCGAAATTATTTTTATCTAAGAAATTCTGAAAACAGGCAGGCGTGTTCTTTGAACAAAAATAATGGCCGTGCCCACAACCCATTTTGAGGGCTGGATCAGCGCCTGCTGAATTGCCTCCAGTATGTACATATGAATAAAGGAAAACATTTGCAGAATTCTGTAAATCACTTTTATCCAACTAGAAATAAAGATCAGCTATGGGTACCCTTTCACAGATTTGCAAAAACGCAAAATGGATTAGACTACTCGGAATCAAAATTGTACAAGCTACCTGAAGCTGTGAAAAAGCAAAATGCTATGCAGTTCTCCTCGTGGATAAAGAAGAAACTTATAGAAAAATGTTTTTATTTAATTGATGAATAATTACTGTGTGATTAAAATTTATAATAATGTCTTTACCAAATATTATTATAGTATGCGCTACTCTTTTTTTTTTCTTCACTTTTCTTTATTATCTATTGTTATTTTTTACTAACTTCCTGCCACTCATTATTTATTAAGCTTTAGACTGTCTACACAAATTTTTGACGTTTCATGTAATGTTAATTTACTAGAATAAAATAAACATCAATATCAATGAGAAGAAAACCGTTGGTATGGCATTTTACTCCTCGTCCAACAAATGCAAACGAAGTGCTTTTATAAAAATAAATAGCAAAGTTATAATCCAAGCTGAATCCATCAACCTACTAGGGGTTACGCTGGATGAACTTCTAAAATGGAGCTCACACATTGATTTACTTAGCTCCAAACTAGCCGGTATATGTTTTGCGCCGAAACAACTGAAGTAGATTTGTGACTTCCAAGTAGTGAAGACTTATTATCATGGGAACTTTGAGTCTGCCATGGCACATGGAATTATATTATGGGGAAAATCACCATCAGCCGAAAGAATTTTTATACTCAGTAACTTTTTGATGTCAAATTGCACGCCATTTCCTAGACTATTAATGTTCGGTAACTGGACCCACTATTTTTCAGTGTTAAGTACTTTTTATCAATGTTCTACTAGAAAACTACACTGCTGGCCACTCGAACATAGAGACTTTTAGGCAAAATTTAAAGTTCAATATTTTCAACAGGAATGCAAATTTTTGAACGCGGCTTGCAAATTTTAAGAGCTAGTTTTTTTCGGACTAAGTTGCATGACGTATATTTATCGTAGGACCATAAGTTTATTATATGATCAATGAAGTCATGCAAAAAATCAAAAAGTTTGTACGAGTGAAATTTCCGCAAAAAATTTTTTTGGTCGTTGCAATATGGTTCCTTACTAAGGTAACATCAATATCTCTAGACGGTTTTGTCAGTTTTTGGATTAAGGCCCTTAGGCCTTGTACACACTACTCAACATAAAATTTGGATACCGAAATCTTTAAAATGCTATAACTTGACATTTTATTGACGGTTCTTGATGATTTTTGCGGATTTGGAATCCTTATTTCATGTAGATTTTCTATAGTCTAAGCATTTTATTTGAGGTTTGAAATTTACACATTATACCGGGTCGATAATAAACAAAAACGTAGCGACAAGAACAAGTTTATTACATTAAATTCTACAATATACAACATTGCTTAACAACGACCAAAAGTCAATTCTTAAAAAATTTATAATTCTAATTCTGGTAATTTTTAATAACTGAAAAAAAATTTAACTAAAAAATTAAAAATTAATTTAAACTTAAATTAAAATTACCTAATTAAAATTAGGTACATTAATTAAAAAAAAGAGAAGCTAATATTTTATTGGTCCTCCTGCTCGTAATATTACTTCCCGACATCGATTTGGTAGAGTATCCACAAGATTATTTATAAAATCTTGTGGAATATTCTCCCATTCTTCACGAATGGCCTCACTGAGAGTTTGTAAGGTTGCAGGGGTACATCAAGAGATCTTACTTTAAGTTTTAAATAAGACCAAACGTGTTCGATGACATTAAGATCCGGAGACTTTGCAGGCCAGTCCATCCTATTGATGTTTTGTGCCTGCAAAAACTCTGTGATCCTTCGCGCTCTGTGAGGTCGAGCGTTGTCATCCACCAATAGAATTTCTGGGCCGTAATGTCAAGCAAAAGGAACAACAATAGGTTCCAAAATTTCCTCCTGATAAACAGTAGCATTAATGGTTTGGTTGGTAATGAATAGCTCGGTTTTACCATTTCTTATGACACCTCCCCACACTGTAATACCTCCGCCACCAAATGCTTCTTGAGGGGCCATATTTTCCTCCAAATATCGCCGATTTGGCCTTCTCCAAACTAACATTCGGCCATCGGAGTGAAACAAATTAAATCTTCTTTCGTCAGTAAATAAACAATGGCCCCACTCTGCATTACCCCAATTCGCATGCCGATTTGCCCATGCCCGCCTATTCGCTCTATGGCGTTGTAATAACCGCACACATTTTGCTCTGCGACGGGCTCTATAATTTAAAATGTTTGGCATTATGTTATGTTTAAAAAAAAAAAAATCTCACCTCAAGTTGTTTTTATTTAATGTTCTTCTCACTGTTCTGTCCGAAACTCTCACCCCAGTTTGTTGTCTTAAAGAGTCATTTAGTTTTCTAGAGTTCTTTGTTCTATTCCGCATAGTTTCTCTCATTAAAATTCTTTCGGTTCTTTGGTTTATTTTTTTTGTATGTCCACCCCCATGCCCATAATTATGATCACCAGTAGTTTCGACGCGGCGGTTCAAATTATAAATTGTCTTTCGGCTGACATTGTAAATGTGCGCAACTTGCTGTTTTGACATTCCTTCGTTGAGAAGTCGAATGCAATTTTCCCTTTCTGCCGTGGGTAAACGCCTCATATTAATTAAACTTTACAAAATTATAACATTGAAATATGTCAGATTATTTCTAAAATAATGTAAACAGTTTTTAATTCCATAGCAACAAATTTGTTTTTCCAATGCCTACTTTGAAATTGACGCGTGCGTAGAAATTACACCCGATCATAATTATGGGCATGGGGGTGGACAAAGAACTCTGTAAAACTGAATGATTCTTTGAGACAACAAACTGGGGTGTGAGTTTCGGACAGAACAGTGAGAAGAACATTAAATAAAAACAACTTGAGGTGAGAATTTATTTTTACAAAAACTTAAATAATGCCAAACTTTAGAGCGCGTCGTACCCTACGTTTCTGTTTATTATCGACCCGGTATAATGTGTAAATTTCAACCCTCAAATAAAATGCTTAGACCATAGAAAATCTACGTGAAATAAGGATTCCAAATCCGCAAAAATCATCAAGAACCGTCAATCCAATGTCAAGTTATAGCATTTTAAAGATTTCGGTATCCAAATTTTATGTTGAGTAGTGTGTACAAGGCCTAAGGGCCTTAATCCAAAAACTGACAAAACCGTCTAGAGATATTGATGTTACCTTAGTAAGGAACCATATTGCAACGACCAAAAAAAATTTTTGCGGAAATTTCACTCATACAAACTTTTTGATTTTTTGCATGACTTCATTGATCACCCCGTATATAATAAACTTATGGTCCTACGATAAACATACGTCATGCAGCTTAATGCGAAAAAAACTAGCTCTTAAAATTTGCAAGCCGCGTTCAAAAATTTGCATTCCTGTTGAAAATATTGAACTTTAAATTTTGCCTAAAAGTCTCTATGTGTAAGTTCGAGTGGCCAGCAGTTTATTTCGCAAATCGCCCAAAAAACCGAACAATTCATAGGACATAAAATGTTCCAAAAATCGCCCCTGCTCCTGGACTATAACCTGGACAGGAAAAATCTGAAATAAAACACGGCACATATACAAAAACAATATTTAATTTTTTAATTAATTCTTTGGTAACTGAAGAACTTAAGGCACATTTCTAAGTACAAAAATAAAAACATCACTCTCCCCATTATTGGAAAATACAGTCCCCGTTTGGAACAGCCAGCCACAGGAAAATGGGCAGTTTATATTCTTAAGTACTACTGAACAAGGATTGCACAGATTAATTTTATACAGGTACTTAATACAATACAAATCTATAAACAAATATCACACTGGAATAACTGATAATAATACTATTTCATAGAGACTTAAACGTTGCAACAATGCAAACTCAAAAGCGTTTCAGCTATGGCTTCTTAAAACTAGGTACTTCATACACTTATCGTTATATACTTCCAACATTTTGTCAATATCTATATTATTGCCAAATTTTTAGTATTGTCTTCTTATTGGTTCTGGGTGGTGTCTTTATTGCTTTTTGCGTTGTGCTTTAAACAAACTTCTTTGTGAGTCTTCCAATCCTTCAACTGCAACAAAAATGGCAATCAAATTTACTGATATCAAATATTTTTTTTTTTTAATCACTTATTTAACGTCGGCCTATTTCCGCTACTAAGGCCAATCACCGACGCCAGGAGACGAGCTACCCCCAACCTGGAAATTTTGCCGAACCTCTTCTCTATCGAAGAGTAGGGATATTTTACTTGCCTAACATTTAATAGACAAGGGACCGACTGCTTTACATCCCCTCCGAAGGATGGTATATCTGCTATGTAACCCCCGCCTAAAGTTACATACCTTCTACGCATGCGCTGATATACAAGCCGTTAGAAGATGGAGCGGGAACGCTGTGTTTCCCTGGAGAGGCTTACCCATCCAAGTACTAACCGCGCCCGACGTTGCTGCATTTGCGTATCGAAATACGAGTATCTGCAGACGTCTCTACGCTCGCTCCCTGATATCAAATAATAGTATATTACGTAATAAATGTTGTAAGAAGCATATAGTACGCATGAAGGGAAAAGTTGCGCACAAAGCGCGTGCATATTTACATGAGTGCGTAATTACTTTATAACTTGAATTTATGTACTATGCTTTACCTATGATCATATTTGTCTAATTTAAAAGACATCATTATATATATTTTTACCATTCAACAATTGTTAATTTTAACAGTGTTTGAAAACTAAGGAGGCTTATTTGTATTTTTTAACCCGCATTAAAATCAATAAAAAAATATATAGAAGTGATACATAAGTAATATTCAAGCAAAGGATTAAGGCTGAAAATATAAAAAAGATTAAAAATACTTTTCTGGCAGAATTTGAACTCTGGATCTGTATGAGATCTTTCTTTTTCCCTCCGATCAAAGTACTTATCCCTAGATACATAATATGTATTGGTTTATTTGTTGCAAACATCCCATAATAATACAGTAGATATAGGTTTCCGGGTGGAACTAATTTCCACAAGGACGGGGTTTGAATTTTTTAGTTCGTTATTGGTATCTTTTCGACATATCAAAAGTCTAAAAAATTATGAGCATGCAATATATTTAGACTGTCCATATTAGAAAAATTGTGACTTATTTCTAAACTGTGATTTGCAAAAGTTGAATCCGATTTTTGAAAATTAAAAGAACGAATGTGTTCTTTATACCTACTTTCAAAAGAACGGCCAAAATTTATAATAAATTGGCAATAGAAAACAAAATAAAATGTCCTTTCCCATACCATCATGATTAGGGGGTCACAAAGTAACCGTTTCCACAAACAATATTTTTTTTAAGTTATCTTACCTGACAAGTTTCGCTGCAGTACATCGCCATTCTACACCCGCACACGTAGTCAGCGCCTTTTCCACAGATGCACGTCCTGTCGGAGAACACCTGTTCGTTATACTCAACCTAAAAACGAGAAAGATAAATATCGGTGCCGTTTGAAAAAAAGCTACCATTATTAACATGGTCGATCTACCATGGTCATGGTTAAGTATATAATAGACCTTCTATTTATTAAAATGTAGTCGTTATTTGAATAAAAATTACGGTTTCGCAACACGAATTGCAGTGTTGAGCAAGATTAAAAACTGTGTTTATTTTTAAGAGGATATTTGCGTATTACAGAGTGTCAGAAAACAGTTAATTTCTACTAAAATAAATGAGGTAAAAATTTGAAACGGAATGTACTCGAAAGAGGAAAGATCCCTCCATGTACCTCGTGCGACACATTTTTAATATTTTGCATTTGTTGGTTATTATATATGCTGAAAGCTAGGGAAAGGAGGGATTATGGCTGATTTTGTACGTTTCCAAAACACATATTTAATTACACAATAAATAAATTCTGCCACACGACGGGCCTAAATAGATGTCTTGTATAATTAAAAAAAAAATTATTTTGGCAAAAAAAAAAAAATTTTGTAAATCTATATACAAACGTATAGCCTTGTTGCTAGAAAATATGAGATATTCTATTGTTTTCTAGTGGCGCCGCCAATGACGTAGTGTAGGACAAATATCCTCATAAAGATAAAAAATTTTCTTAAATAAATTAATTCACTAATGACCTTAAAGAGAAGAACTATTATAGATATGCAATAAATTTAATTTACCTGCACATTAGGACTTGAGATTCCACTATCGGTAGGAGAGAGTGCCTGGAAATTAAAATAGTATTAATAGTAATAACAATTTTAGACTCAAAACTTGTAAGTATATTACACTTTAAGAGTGAACACCACGTAAGGCTAGTGGGGAGAGGGATAAAGCTCCAAATGAGGAGACATCTCCCTAATAATCAAATTTTAGTCAAAAATAGCCTTCAACAATCCTATAGTATTTATTTATGTACAACTTACACTGATTTTCAGTTAAATAACATCACCCAAATTGCAAAAAACAGCTTATTGTTAATCATTATAATTATGATTAACAATAAGCTGTTTTTTGCAAATTGGGTGATGTTATTTAACTGAAAATCAGTGTAAGTTGTAAATAAATAAATACTACAGGATTGTTCAAGGCTATTTTTGGCTAAAATTTGATTATTAGGGAGATATCTCCTCATTTGGCGCTTTATCCCCCTTCCCAATAGCCTTACGTGGTTTTCACTCTTAAGGATGTATGGGAGGTACGATCAGAAACAAAAGTACTGTAGCATTTGAAAAGGCTACATTAATATATGTATGGTTGAATACAGTAAATAACCCATTAGTTCATTTGTTGAGTGGAGAGGTAGGCAACCACTCGTACTTCAAAGGGACATAGCAGGTCGCATATCTGCAAGTCCTATTATCCAGTAGGTAAACGTGTTTTCTTTCAACTATAATTTTGAGTTAGGGGTGTTACTCACATATTCTTGTAGTTGAGATATTACATAATTGTGTAATACAGTCTTTTAAATGCAAAGCCCTTTGTTGGCGCATTTTTATTGGCTAGAGAAAGAGTTCTCTAGATGCTCAAGTTGGCAACACTGAGAACTGGAGAAGGAGATCCCCAGCTGGGGGTTCGTTCTTCGACAGCGACGAGATAGCGGAATGGCGGCGGTCCCGGTTTTGTAGTGAAGATTTGGGTTTTACATCGCTGACACTGAAAAGGGATTTGATTTGATGTACCCAGTGTTTCTTTACCGTCCTGCCAGAAGCATTTTGTAAATTCCAGGAAGGAATTCTGTTGCTTGTCGTAATCTGATCGCCACGTGTCTCGTGAGGTTATGTAATACTCTCTATATGAGGTGAGCTCTTATTTTACTTAGTTTGGTGTCTTATTTAGTTCTTATTTATTGTAATTATTACAGAGTGTTTGCTACAAGCATATGTTTGGAGTGGCATATATACTTTGGAGAGGTTTAAGTTCTGAATGAATGGTGCTGCCATTTATGGTTATGTAAGGGGGCCCAGCATTTAGAGGAGTAATAGGAGGAAGTCTATTACTCAGATGTTTGGTTGTATGTGGGTCCTGCTGACGTTTAGAGAAGTTTGGTTGGAGAGTTGTCCGCAGCAGTCTCCAAGAGATTTGGGCAGACTTTTAGGAGTGACGCAGAGTCGTAGTCGTAAGCAACGTCGAGAACATCTTAGGAAGTAGTAGCAGGTCACGCTGCAGTCGTCAGAGAAAACGCCAAGGCTCTAACCAGGTTTTATTGTTCCATTTTAGTTATATAATTTTAAAGAAATTATTATAGTTTCATTCAGTGATTTTTTTGTGAAATATTAGAGTAAATTACACAACGATTTTGCAACTACATGCCTAGAGTGATGAAACATCTTAAGATTTTTACTGTAAGTAACGCATCGTACCACGTGATACTAATTTACCTCCTACTATGTCACACATGAAGTATTTTTAATAGAATGCACTTGAAGCCGTAGTTGTATTTCTTTAAAAAAAGGGTCAAATCACTGAAACAATTTTAGATGGGGTAACATACATATTCTGAATTTCTTTTGCATATATAGATTATGTTTAGGGGATAATTGTGGAACTATTTGTTTTTTTATTGTTGTACATCTCATGTGTGTTGTAATAAATGTCTAATGTCTACATGTTCTTATTATTTGCACTGGTACACCTGATATTTGTTTAAATTTGAGATTTAAGAGAGTAAAGTAAGAGTTTTGATATCATAGAGATATTTTGAGAATTCCATCACATGGTTGCTAGTAACTTAATTTTGTTCCTGGCTGGCAAAATTATTTAAATCATATTACGTAACATACAGCCGGTGGCGCCCTTTTGAGTGTCCACACACAATCCTAACCCACGGCCCTATGCTCTCCACCAAAAATCGGCTGCCGTTCGCACCGACTACAACAATTTTTAATTTGTTAATATCTGTGCCTGTTTTGTGACAGATGAATATTATTGAACTAAGCGATTTTTAGAATCAAATATTTACGGTTTTTTCGTTTTATTTGCGAATTTTTAGTATTTATGACAGACACATATGATGCTGAAAATGTCCTGATTCTAATTTGCCACCATCCTATATTAATAAAATTAATCATTGTTATTTCTTAATTTCGTAAATTAAATACATACTGTAAATTAGTCAAGAAGAGTAACTACGAAATTTGTATAATTAATATGAGTCAGCTTTTATTATTAATAGGCGAGTCTGCCTGGGGTAAAAAAGAGGTGATTTTACAAATTTTGTATACCATTTGAGTTAGCAACGGATTCTTATAGGAAAATTTCTGCTGAAGAAGATTTTCTCATGAAAGATTTTCCTAAACCGCGAGCTTCATGGTCAAATAATTGTTTAAACAAGATTTTTTTCGCTTTTATTTAATAAGATGAAAACATTCTGTTATTTTTATCATTCCTTTAATTATTTATTATTTTCCACATCGCTTTGCTGGTTGAGTGCGACTCTTTTATAAATTTGTCATTTGATATAATTTTTTCAGCTTTGATTGTTTGCCTATAGAGCTTCTTGTATTTATTACGATTTATTCTAAGTTCTTCTGTTTTAAAGTTAGCATAGAGCACATTCAGTAATTGTAGATTCTCATGCATATCTTTTAGCTCACTTGTAATATTTGGAATAGTCTGATATAGAGAACTGCCTCGCCACGATGACTTGATCAGCCCTCAAAATTAAACAACATGTGAATGTAATCATTCGTAACTGAACTAGCAAAAAGTTCCAGTCGAACTTTCTTGTGGTCAAGAGACATCGAAACTACTCGATAATGAGCAGAACTGCCTCGCCGCGGTCACCAGTATTTTGACCGGTGGCTATTTTTTATTATTTCGGTCTTTGTAACTCGGCGTGTCGATAAAAAGAGCAGTTCTCAATTTTTCCTCATCATATTTACTTCTCTTGGCAAGAAGACAAAAGAAACTGCTTCGCTGCAAAGACCGAGATGGCCGTTTTTTTTTTACATGGTTAGCTTGATTTGAACCTTCTAGGACAGGTAAAATGTTCCGTCAACCTTAGTTCTCTCAGTACTGATGAAGAACGCTGGAATTATCTTCACTAAAGTAACTCGAAAATCTTGGTAATGGGCTGCCGTACTATAAGTAAATTATTACTCTTGTTATGTATTACACCCGCTTGGAACTGGAGATTGATACGCCTATGCCTAATAGTGACTGGAAACTTGTAGAAAGAGATAGAGTTTTCTAGACTGTGGTGGGAGAAGATTCTGGATGGATATAGAGGCAATCTCAGAGTATATAAGGCGCCATTACCGGCGCAGAAGTTTATTAAAGTGAAGTTTTGCAGCGAAAAAAGTGAGGTTAAAAGTAAACAAAGTGTAAAGGTTATTTTGAAGTATTGTATAGTCAGTAAATTATTAAATAAAGTGTTAGTGGTTTACCCTTGTTAAAATTATTTAGAACCCAGATTCATACAGGATGTTTCCTAAAGGGTGGAAAACACGCAACACTCTATTACTTCATTAAGATAATGCATAAAGAAATTTTTTATAATTCTGGCCGAAGGACCTCATTCGATGGCCATTTGGTTTGTCTTTGGTATTATTATTATTATTATTATATTATTTTAGTTTGTCAGATTTTGATTACCTCTGTATTTTATCCCGTAAATGGTTTTTACTGTTGGGTAATAAAGAACAAATAAATACATTCAGAATAGAACTTACTATGGCAATGGGCTCCTGTGCACAATTCTCTTCCCCCGTTACTTCTTCCTCTGCAGCTTCCTCCTTTTTGACCCAAACAATTTCTATTTCGTTTTGTAGCTGCTCCGGATCGATGTCATCTAACCAAGTTAAGTCGATTGTTTCTATGTCTTCATCGGTCACCGCATTTTGCTCTTTTTTACTCTTTTCCTCCTCTAAACTATCCTCGTCGGTATTTTTATTGGACGTGGAAGGTGCTTCTTTATCTTCACATACCACATCCTTTGCATTTTCGATTCTCTCGACTGCTACACTGACCTCACTGGAGTTATTATCCGCAATTGCTGCGGGGGGAGGAGAAGGACTGAAAACCAGTGGATGGGTAATGGGCATCGGAGCGTATACCGGTGTCCGAGCGACAGATTCAATGTGGGACAAATTAGGGACGTTAACCGAATGAACATCATCATCCAGTAGAGGCATAGACAGATATGGACTGGAGTTTTGTGCCGGGGAAGGCATAAAGGGGCTTGCACCTGCATGTTGGACCATACCAGGTCTAGGAGTTGCGCCTGCCGTCGGAGCCATGGTGGATCTAGAAGGGGTTGCGCCTGCATTCTGAACCATCATGGATCTAGGAGTTGCACCTGCATTCCAAGTCATAGTGGATCTAGAGGGAGTTGTACCTGAGCTTTGAGCCTTAGCACTTCTAGGAGTTGCACCTGCATTCTGAACCATAGTGGGCCTAGGAGTCGCACCTGAGTTTTGAACCATAGTAGGCCTAGAAGGGGTTGCACCGGAGTCCTGAACCATATTAGGACTAGATGAAGTTGCACCGAAGTTCTGCACTATAGCAGGTCTAGAAGGAGTTGCGCCTGCATTCTGAACCATACTGGGCCTAGGAGTCGCACCTGAGTTCTGAGCCATAGTAGGCCTAGAAGGAGTTGCACCGGAGTTCTGAACCACATTAGGACTAGATGAGGTTGCACCGAAGTTCTGAACTATAGCAGGTCTAGAAGGAGTTGCACCAGAGTTCTGAACCATAGTGGTTCTAGATGGAGTTGCACCTGGGTTTGGCACTACAGAAATTCGATATGAAGTTGCACCTGAGTTTTGCACGATAGAAGATATAGAAGCATTAGCACTTGAGTTTTGGTGTATGGAAGGCATGGGATTTGCACCTGAGTTTAGCACAATAAAAGGCATAGACGGATTGGCACCTGAATTTTGGGTTACAGGTCGTGGCGAATGTTGCCCAATAGAGACGGTTCGTGAAGTAGACGAATTTACATCGTATGGCAAAGTAAATGGAAGTCGTATCCTGAAATTTTCATTGGCCCCTTCAGTGGCCGCCGTGGGAACAATTTGCTTGAACTGGAACCTGCTCGGAGACGAATTACGCCTAGGTGTCATAGCGATAGATCTCGGTTTAACACCAAAGACATTACTAGGAACGTCCGGTTGATTTGTCCTGGAAGTGGTAGCAGTTACGGTAGGATTAAAATTAACGTCCGAAGGAACTGTCAAGTTTGAACCTGATGATGCTCCTGCACCTGGTTGATTGCTGGGCAACAACATGTTTCGCAACGTTTCAGATTGGGGAGGTGGTATTAAATTGGGGTTCTCTTGCTGAGGTGCTGCTGGACTTCTAACTGTCGGAATGCTACTGCCGGACACAGTAATGTTTGGCGGTCCTGGTACGTCATAAAGTGACACGCGAGCAGATCCTCCACTTAGTCTGCGAGACTGCACATTTGCTGCGCTTGAGGTGTTATTCTGTTGATTCATTTTGGCATTCTGAATACTTTGTTGGTTCGCCTTGTTAATCTGGTTGTTCTGATGGGCCCTCAAGAGATTGGATTGTAGAGTGTTTCCCATAGAAAACAGATAGACCTGGTTGGTACATATCGTTTTATATTGAATTAACTGCCTTTCGAGCTGTATCCGTTGCTCAGGGGTGAATAAATCTCGTGCTGGAAAAAAAATCATCGTTTTAATGTAGGCCTTCCTCAAAATTTTAATTTAGAAGTGAAAGTATGAAACATTTATAGCATTCACTCAGTGAACATCAAAGTGTGCAAATGGTAACATGAACTCAATAATTTTGAAAGTTGATAATAGTGCGACTAGGTTATGTATTACGTCACCAATAAAATTGTGAATTTTTGGTACACTAGCCTTCTCTTTCATTGTGCCAGATTAGTCGATTAGCTGATTTTTATGTGAGATGGTGCAAAATGTTCCTAAAGATGTATAGAACAAAATCAGGGTCATGGAAACTGGTGATTTTTCGATTTCCGGTCGTAAACTGGGACAGAAATTCGCTGTTTCCAGTCACCAACAAATTTCTTTTAAGTTGAAAAAGACCCATTGGATTTGACAATTCTAAGCATTTTTTAACTCTCGACATTTTTTACCTAACCTCACTCTTCTCGAGATATAAGCGTTTAAAAAAAACCGTTTGATCGTTTGTATTTAGGCTTTCTTTTTCAAAAAACTAGTATTTTGGGCGCTTATTATGGATTAAAACATGGGAATTTTATATTTTGGACTCTTGGCAGTTTTTACCCAACCTCACCTTTCTCGAGATATAAGCGTTAAAAAAAACGTGTATTTAGGCTTTTTTTTTTAACTAGTATTTTAGGCACTTACTATGAACTAGAACATGTGGACTTCATATTTTGGACAATTCAAAGTATTTTTTGACTCTACAATTATTTCCTAACCTCACTCTTCTCGAGATATAAGCGTTTTAAAAAAGGGAGTGGCTACGTGGACGCCGCGGCGGACATCTATCATTTCTTAGCTGTCCGCCGTGGCAATTGGTTTGGATAGATACTATTTATTCTGTGCTATAGCGGTGTTCTCGACGTGGATCGCTGGCCTATGCGTAACGTTATCGCGTTGTGGAGCGACAGGTCCCGGGTTCAAATACTGCCCACTTGACTTTTTTTTTTAAATATTTTGTAACGATTAATATCCTTTTTCACAAATTCTGGTTGGATTTGACAACAGAAATGTTTTTTTTTTATATAATAATTTATGTATTTCATGTGATGGTAGTTGGGTTAGTTAGGTTGATTTTTATTTTGCTAAATAATTGTTAATAAATTATCAGCGCCGCAGGCAGCATTAGCGTCGTAGACAGAAAGGGGGGGCGCGGGGGGTGCCCCCCCGCCTTCTTTTTCAGAAAATTGCATAAAATATTCCAATTTCTCTGTGCGGTGATTCAATAAGTCGTGCAAAAGCGAATGCGCATGCGCGGCGAACAGCTAAGAAATTATATATGTCCGCCGCGGCGTCCACGTAGCAACTCCCTTTAAAAAAAACGTGTATTTAGGCTTTTTTCAAAAAACTAGTATTTTGGGCACTTATAATGAACCAAAACATGTGGACTTTTTATTTTGAATTCTTGACAGTTTTTACCCAACCTCATCTTATCCTTCTCAAGATATAAGCGTTTAAAAAAGGAAACGTATATTTAAGGTTTTTTTTTTTTTCAAAAATCAAATACCAAGTTCAATTGTAACTACCATTTGGCCGGCTTATACCCCAGACCTTAATTCTGTTGAGCATTTCTGGGAAACACTGAAGTCCAAATCACGAATGTTGTCATTCACGTCATCAATTTATGTACTTATCAAAAACTTGAGATTTTTATATCAGCTTAAATACTAGCCCGTTATAACGTAATGTTAAGACACCACCCGCCTCAAGGAAGTAATTAATATTATTTCATGTTTATTCAATATTCTTGTTTAATGTTACTCAAGTATCGCTGAGTCTCAGGACTTGTGTATAAGAAATATTTTAGGGCATTATAAATAAATCGGTTGAAGCGAGCGTACGCGTTTCATTTGCATCCTGATTGTTTATAGTATTTTTATACCTCTAACATTTCAGTGCGTGGGATTTGAAATCCATTATACGTCCACATTTTATTTAAAGAAAAATGAGTGACAGTGAACAAAGTGATTCTGGTGACAGTGCCGTGAGCCGTTTTAATAAACATATACCTGGTCGTGGTGTGCGTAGGCCATTGTCATCGTCTGACGAGGACAGCCCTGCAAGTAGTGAGTTAGCCAAAATAGTTGCGCAGAAAGTGAAAGAAGCTTTATCTCATAAACATGGCGATAAACGCAAAATAGCTCCCAATCTGGATCTCATTCCTATTTTTGATCCCGAAAAAAATGTGCTTTCTGCTAAAAACTGGCTAAACAAGATCGAGCAAATGGGTAAAGTGCACGATTGGAATGAGCAGATGATGTCCTATGGCATGCAGTCTCGTCTAGGAGGAATAGCTCGTATATGGTTCGAGAATTTATCAGATTATGAAATGTCCTGGAATGATTGGAAGGGGGCCTTGATAAAAGCATTTCCAACCTCGGAAAATTACGCAGAATCATTAAAGAAAATGCTTAATTATAAAAAAATCACAAGCAGAGGCAATGAGGCATTACTATTATTATAAACAAATGCTGGTAACAAAATGTAGAATTTTTGGCTCCGATGCAGTGTCGTGCATTATAGATGGCATCCCATATGACCTTCAGGCAAATGCCAACGCTGGAAACTTCGAAACACCAGAGCAACTTTTCATTGGATTCCTCAGCAAGTTGGAAAGAAGTGACCTAGAGGCCAGTACTTCATCGCCCAAAGTTGATCAACATCTTCGGCCCAAGCTGTGCCACGCCTGTCATAAACCTGGTCATCTCAAATCCCAGTGTAATAAGAGGTTTCTCAGGCGAGAGAGGACAACTGACCCAATTTCCCGATGTTCCATTTGTCAGAGAAAGGGCCATGGCGAACAAATCTGCTGGTTCAAGAATTCTAAGCAGATCCACACTTTGACAAGGCAAGTTAATCCTATGTATCAAATTAATGTTTATATTTATAATAAATTATTTAGGGGCTATATTGATACTGGTAGTCAAGTTAATGTTGCGCAGGTAATCATAGCACATGATCTTGGGATAAAACTTCAAAGCACAGATATTGTTTTAAAATCATTCGATGGGGGACTAATATTTCCAGTAGGTATTGGTAAAATATTCCCTTGATAATAAATAATATTTCTTTTTGCGTTAACGTGATTTTTGTCGAAGCAAATATGGAAGGGGTGGACATAATAATAGGACAGCCAATTATTAACGACGAACGGCTGAAAGTTATCATCAATGGTCCGGAAGTTACTTTATCGACTGTTGGACAATCGACTGTTGAACAACCTATCTCTTTGTCATCATGCCTAACCCCTGCAGTTAGAAGGCTTGTGGTGAGAACCTATGAAGATACCTATATTCCACCTTTACAGGAAGCACGCGTTGTGGTTACTGTTGATGGAATTGGCGACTCAGCTCTTTTTATTAATCGACGTCATGCTCGCGAAAACGAGAAGTACAATATACCTACTCAAATTCTGGAGGGACCAATTCCTACGCTGAACATCATTAATTTAGCCCACACGCCTATGATTTGGGGCAAAAATCGTATAGTAGGTAGAGGGGATCAAATATTGGTAAAAGAAGTAGTTTATTGTCCAGTATTTTTACTTCATTAAAAATAGACATTTCAAAAATTAATTGTGGAATTCTGCAAGACAATGATAAGGAAAATTTAATTCGCCTACTTAAAAGTTATGAAAATTGTTTTGCTTGCAATTCAAACGAATTAGGTTTCACAGCCTTGGTTGAATTTAATATCGCTCTGACAACGGATAACCCAGTATTTTACAAACCCTATAGATTGTCACAACAAGAAAGACTTATTGTTAGAGATAAAATAAAAGAATTATTAGATGCCGGTATTATAAGAAACTCTAATTCTAATTATTCAAGTCCCATAGTATTTGTTAAAAAGCGAACTGGTGGATACAGCCTCTGTGTAGATTATAGGGCTCTTAATAAAATTACAGTCAAGGATAGGTATCCTTTGCCACATATTGAGGACCAAATTAGCCGATTAACTGGTAGTAAATTCTTTTGTAGTTTAGACATGGCTCAAGGATATCATCAAATCGCAGTCGGTGAAAATTCAATATCAAAAACAGCTTTTGTAACACCAGATGGCCAATACGAATACCTTAGAATGCCATTTGGGTGCTCAAATGCCCCTGCCACCTTCTCCAGGCTGATTAATCGTATTTTAGGTGATTTGAGACATACTAAAGTTCTCGTGTATCTTGACGATATACTCATCCCTTCAAAAACCATAACAGAAGGTCTTGAGATATTAGAAAAAGTGCTTAAAATATTTCAAGAGGCCAATTTAAAGTTTAATTTGGATAAATGTTTTTTCTTTAAGGAAAATATTGACTACCTAGGTTATGAAATATCACAGGACGGAATTAGGCCTTGCCAGCGTAAAATTACTGCAGTAACTCATTTTCAAACTCCACGGAATGTTCATGAACTTCGACAATTTTTAGGTTTGTTATCTTATTTTAGAAAGTTTGTTAAGAATTTTTCAAAATTAGCCGCGCCACTGAGCAATTATTAAAAAAGAATGTAGAATGGAAATGGAGTGCTGAACAAAATGAAGCATTTGACAAAATCAAGTCAATCTTAACTACAAGACCGGTACTTGCTATATATAATCCAGACGCAAAGACTGAAGTGCATACTGATGCAAGTAGTCGAGGTATCGCGGGAATTTTACTACAGTGGCAGGATAACAAACTTCACCCTGTGTATTATTTTAGTAGATTAACAACTCGTGAGGAAAGCCTGTATCATTCTTATGAATTAGAGACCTTAGCCTTGGTAGAATCTTTAAAACGTTTTCGAGTATATCTGGTAGGAATTCCTGTAAAAGTTGTGACAGACTGCAGTGCAGTTAGGTCTACGATTTTTAAAAAAGGACAGTATGGAAGAAAAGAAGGATATTTGCATCCAATTCAGAAACCGGACCGTCCATTACATACATTACATATTGACCATTTGGGGCCATTTGCTAAAATCAGAAATAAGGGCTTTTGTTATATTTTAATGATAACGGATTCCTTTTCAAAATATATTTTTTTGTAGGCCAACAAAAAGTGTAAAAGCAAAAGAGGTATGTGTTCACCTTAAAGATTTATTCTCGTTGTTTGGCAGGCCGCAAAGAATTATTTCCGATCGAGGTAGGGCCTTTACTAGCAAGAGATTCAGAAATTTCGTTGTTCAGTATCAGATAAAACATATTTTAAATGCAGTAGCATCTCCTAGATCAAATGGACAAGTAGAAAGGTATAATCGAACCATGCTTGATCGATTAAATGCATCGGTAGATCATGAGGGACAATGGGTAGAAAAGCTTCCTGATGTTGTATGGGGAATAAATAACACAATAAATGCTAGTACTGGGCGTGTACCTCATCAGTTGATGTTTAATTGTGACCAAAATGGGGAACAAATACAAGACGAAAAAGATGTAGTAGCTATGAGACAGAAAGTGAAAAGAAAACTGAGTCATGTGTCTGAACAAATGAAGAAAAGATTTGACAAGAAAAGAAAAAAAAGTGTTATTTATAATAAAGATGATCTTGTTCTGTGGGTTGGTGCAGCTACAGACGATAAAGAGGTAAGCAAGAAATTAAAAATAAAATACGGTGGACCATACAGGGTTACTAAATCCTTGGGAAATGATCGCTATGAGATCAGGCCGATTAAAGGTATTAAAGGTTACAAAAAGTTTAAGGCTGTGGCAGCAGCAGATAGTCTGAGAAGATATACAAATAATTTAGACATTAGTACTGACAGTGAGGTAAATAGTACGGACGAGTTAATTGATTTATTAGAAGGCTAAGAAAATTCAATTGGTAGACTATATTTTATGTAAAAAACTAACAAAATAATACGTATAAATTTCTTCTTCTTTTATTTTTCAGGTGGTTTCAGGTGGTTTCTATTATAGGTAACTGTATAACCATTTAAAACTAAACACAAAAAAAATAAAAATATTTCACAACTTGTAAATACAAGTGTGTGTAACAATAAAATGATGAATGTCTAAACAATGAAATTAAATAAAAGGTAAATAATTTAGGTTGGGAAATGCGTGTATAGCGCCCATACCACATAAAGGAATATTATCTTGAGAGATGATAGAAAGCTTTTAAAATGTATGTATATATAATGATTCAAACGACTTGAAAAAGGTTGAATATATTATGTAAACTACTGAGGCAGTAGAGTATTAATTACACTGTTTATAAATCAGAATGTTTGGGTAAAAGACAAGTGTTGCAGCCGAGAAATGCGGGAATAGCGCTCGACTGGCAAACACAGCATAAAGTGTCGCAGCCGAGAAATGCGTGCATAGCACTCGACTGACGCACATACTGGCTGTACCTGAAAAGAGAATTGCGTGTATAGCGCTCTATGGTACAGCCATATTTTGAAATATAGTTGCAATTATACCCATGGAGTTTAATGGTTTCAGGTATCATCCCTTTGTCAACAAGAGGGGTCAAGAACATTTCCGTCGAGACGACAGAAGCACAGGAAGGCCGGATGTTAAGACACCACCCGCCTCAAGGAAGTAATTAATATTATTTCATGTTTATTCAATATTCTTGTTTAATGTTACTCAAGTATCGCTGAGTCTCAGGACTTGTGTATAAGAAATATTTTAGGGCATTATAAATAAATCGGTTGAAGCGAGCGTACGCGTTTCATTTGCATCCTGATTGTTTATAGTATTTTTATACCTCTAACAGTAAATAACAGAGAGGCACGTCTGATGGTGCTACAACAGACGTTCCAAGTGTAACGATGCGTTTTAGTGATAAATAATACAACCGCTTGTTGCAGCCGCAACCAACGTTCAGCATTTTGTCAGTTCAGTAGCGTGCAGTTGACGCATTTTGTGGCAGATGTTTATAAAGTAAATTTTCTATTAGCGTTCTTCCAATGGATTGAGTATTTGAATGAGGACGGTGCATAGGATTTGTAAGGAAACCCTTGAGGAGCAGTACGCCCCAAATACTAGAGTGGCAAAATATGGACCCAGAAACAAAACAAAACTAAAGACTTGATGGAGGCAAGGAAGATGGATGTGGGCAAGATTATTACAATATTAAAATTGTATGAAGTTATTATTGTTATTTTACTGAAAGCTCATGCACGCCATTCTGTGTGGCCTTGAATTGATTTGATTCGGAAATTAATAGATGATGACGTGAATGACAACATTCGTGATTTGAACTATAGTTGACCTCTTATTTACTTGCTAAAATGTGTATATGTATATTTTTTGCATACTTACAAGGTAAATTATTTTGAGTTGCTACTTCCTCCGGAACCGGCCTGGTCAGTGAACGAATGTGTCTCACCATGGCCATAATGTGACGGTACAACACAGCTAGGAACGGCACGTTCATGTATTGGTTTATTTCGGGTTCCGTAAGAGCTTCCAACATTAAATACAACCGGGTTTTAGTCAGGCTTGGCACATCGAGCTTCATCGCATCATAGACGGACTGTACAACACCCTGGACTTTAGATGGATCGAAACTTGTTATATTCATAGTGAACACTCTCAGATCTCTGACCAAGTCCTTGCATAGTGCGTAAAATTTGACTGCATTACCGTCCTCAAATTGTGACACCTCTGCTTTGACCAACTCAGGTAGACTGCGGCTCATAACCTTGAGCTGTTCAATGTACGCCATCTGAGCCTTTCTACGACATTCGAAGAAATATATATATCTTAATAAAATTAAATCGATAGCACCCAATCTTTTGGGTACATTTCCAACTGGTGGTTCCGGACAGTGCACCAGCTGGTGTAATGCTCTCAAGGGACCATCAACCATACTTTGTACATTAGAGTTACCCTCTACACTCGGGTCTTGAGCAACACTAGCGGGCATCTGACCTCTGGCAATTTCTATTCCCCTCGGGGTTTGTCCGGTTGCAAGGAAATGTTGCATGCCGACACGATTCTCGGTTACCTGAGCATTATTCTCGGTTCTGATAGAACTTGGTGCTGCGGAATCGACATTTTGATTGCTGCCGCCACGGTTGCCAACCATGTTGAAATGCGCTGCAGTGGTAATACTCTCTGTTTGTCGGGAAACTTGGGTACCCACAGCCATCGCAAAGTGCTGTTGCTCACTAGCAATGTTTTCTGTCCTTCTTGGACTCTGCGAGGTTGCGGTGTAGAGACTTTGCCTGGAAGAGCCATGTGGACTACCTACGGTAAAGACGTTTTGTGCCTCAACGTTATATTCGGCCGATCTCGGGGATTGATGCGGCAAACCAGGAGTAACTTCAGGCGTAGACGGAATTGTAGCATCATCTCTCCTTCTTGGACTGTAAACTGTTGGGTTTCTTTGGATAGAATTAGGAGGAGGTGCCATCTGATTGGTGGTGGCATTAACATCAGATATGAGTAGAGCGTTTTTCAGCATAGGAGTTAGTGGCACATTTGTCTCCGAGACACTACCTTGAGGAGTATTAGCGTTAATATTCGAGTTAGGATTCTGTTGCTCTCGTTCACGTAGGGCCTCATTTATGACCCTTTCGATAAGTGACTGACACAAATCCTTGGATTTATTCACCGATATATCCTGTGGTACGGTAAGAGTTGAGATTCCTGGTACGGGAAGAGATGAGACTGTTGGTAAGGTACCAACAGCGGATTTATCTTCTGCTGCTCCAGCTGGTCCGTCATCGGATTTAATATCGTCAGGCTTTTTGTTGCCATCACCATTCCTTAACACGTTGGGTGATATAGATGCTATGGTGGCTTGCAACTCTAGAGAATTGTTCAGAGTCTCATCGCTCCTATACAACGTAATTCTCTCTTCATTGCTCGTCGTATTCGGCTCGTCTGGGGTTGAATCCACAACATTCTCTTTTTTGTCGGGCTTTACAACTTCGTCAGTTTTCGGTGGGATTTCGAATTTCTCATCATTACCGTCCTCGGTCAAATCTATAACAGGTATGTTAGGTTTAATTTCGATTACATCGTCTGAGGACTCTTTGCATTCCCTTGATGAAGTTACTACTTGCTTCACGGTGTCCATTTTATTGGTCACATCCGGGCCCTCTAATATGGTAGCCCTGTCGCAGCACTCGTTTTCTGTCTCACAGACGCGAATCTTTTGCATCATCGGAAAACGGTCTCTTGCCAACGTACTGCATTTTGTGTAGTTTGGTTCTATTGTAGAGGACTCGATTGCATTTTTGATTGGCAACTCCTTTTCATTTGCAGCATTTGATATTTCATCATCTATTCTATTGAGCACCAACTGCGGCTGTAAGGCAGTTGAATTAATTGGAGTGGTACCAGTATCAGATTTAAACTGGCTCGATTGTTTCTGGACCACTAAGCTCTCCTCTTGATCTTTCTGCGCGTCGGCTGTTGTCTTGGGCGTTACGTCTGCATGAAGGTCCTTTTTTGCATCGCCTCGAGATACTGCACTGGGTCTGCTATTTTTATCAATTAACTTAAGTGCGTCTGCAACGTTAACATCGGGGCTTTTATGAGGGATGTTTTCCACAACCTTTGGGTTTGTGCGACTGGAATTCCCAGTAATATCACGGGACTGACTTTTCGCCACATCAACATTTAACTGGCATTTCTCATCCTTGGACGTATCAGTAGTTTGTGTGGAATTCGTTCCTGACTGAGGTTTTGATGTACTTTCTCCTTTGGCATTTTTAGAAGTTTTGTCCTTCTTGTCGCCTTCTGGTTTGTGTGTCTTATGCAAACTACTAGTGCCTTGAGGCACTGAACAAAGCGGCATTGGAATTCGCATTTTATCACTTAGATACTTATTGCCCCCATTTGGCGTAGCCGAGCTCGAGGTTCTTTTACTTTTGTCTATACTTTTCGATTTATGAGAAATTTTAACGTTTGAATCTTTGGGTTCTTTCGATTTGTCAATTGCACTAGAACTATGCGTCTTTTGCAAAATATTATTGGAATATTGTCTACAGCTTGTGCTCTTAGAAACCTTAGCTGTATTTGGCGGTTCGCGATCACCTTCGTTTCTAGAAGGTCCTGGTGTTGAATATCTCCTGGTGTCATTCAAACTTTTGGTTTTGGTTACACACTGCTTGTTGAACTCAGAGAATAGTTTTTTCGGCTGCGGTTCTCCCTTTTGACCACCGACATCTTTTCCACCCTTTCTCTTCTTACTGTCATTTTTGTCATCGCCACGTTTGTTGCTTACTTCTTCGTCTTCATAATCCTCGCCAAACAGATGTTTGAACTTCATCTTCTGCAGGTAAAGTTCGTCTTCGTTGGAAAAAGCCATTCGCCTTGAGGTTAGTTTTTTCGGACTGCCTAATATTGCGCACAAGCTCATTTCGGGCGGGGCCGTTTTTTTTGTGAGATCCACAGTCTTTTTATAATCACTGTATCGCACAAGGCAACTGGACTTCTTGGTAATATCGCTTGGCCCTAGGTTATCATCTATTTGATGAAACTTTTCACTTCCAGGATCTTTCTTTGCTTCATCGTTTGCTCTCCTTTCCTTTCTCATATCCTCATTAAGTTTCTTGCTTTTATCTGTGCTTCCCCCAGCAACATTTCTAGTGCAATCAATGGGGCCATAGGATTTAATTACTTTTAAATCAACATCCCTTCCATGATCATTACTTATATTTCTAGGTTCCTTCTGGCCTAATTTCTCTACGCTTCTGATGTTAGTTTGCACTTTATGGCTGTCTGCATCTTTACAACAGGTTCCATTAAGTTTAACAGGAGCTGCTCGATCTTGTATACATTTAACTTCATTTTTGGTCTCTTCTACACCCTTTTTCTTTTTGATTTCTTCAGAAGCTTGGTGTATCTCGATATCTTCGCTATTGGCGATCTCTTTTGTTTCATTGTTAACTGACTCAATTTTATTCTCCTTTGCCTCTTTGACATCCTCCTTCTCATTCTCTTTACTAACGTCTTCCCTGCTGCTTTTAAGACCTTTCTCGTATCTATCAAGCTCCTCAAGAATTTTACAAGTAGTTTCCTTTTCTGTATTGGTATCTTTCACAATGCTGTTAGTTCCATTAATTTTAGTTGTCGACGGTCTCTCACTTTCTAACAGCAGCATTAAGATGTTTGTACTTACGTCGAAATTACACTTATTCTGATTATTCCCTTGATCTATCGAATTCAAAGATCTGCACCTAGGCAGAACATTCTTTTTTTCTGCTTTCACAATAGTTAAACTCTTACTGCGGTACCTTCTGATACATGGGGTGCTGGTTCTTTCGAGTTTCTGCTTATCTTCGTTCAGAACCTCATTGATTTCGTTGAGCAGTTGGTCAGAATTAATTTCGGCATATAGTCGGTCAAATTTTGACTTTTTCGCCGCGACCTCCTCATAGTCTTCATCGCACTTTCGTTTAACAGGACTTGGAGTGGACATTGTCATATCCGTAACCCTGTAGTCATCGACGTCGGGACCGAAACTCTCCTTATCTAGATATGATTTCGTTGTATCTATGTTCTCTAACGTTATAAAATGGTCGTAGCAAACAGTTTCTTCGTCAGATTCTATTTCTCGTATTGATGTATATGAGTTTTGATATCTAGATGCGGTTGGAGATTCTTTCCACGTTGGAAACTCTGACGGCAATGTATGGCACAATACTGCTTCACTCTCTTCCTCCATCCGTTCGTCAGACACAGGTGTATGCGGGGTTATTTTTAACGAACGTTTTTCAGCCAGCTTGCGAGAATCGTCATCGATATCTAAAGATGGTTCGCCAAGCGTGCTTTTCAAGCTCGTATCTAAATCAACACTTTTCTCACTAGTTGTGTGAGTGGAGCTTTGGTCGTCAGTCTTATTCTCCTTGTTAATACAACTTTTGTCAGCACTATGTTTTGTTAAGTTATTGCTGGTGTTCGAATTTGTCATGGAATCTGCCCGGGCACCGGGTCTAATGGGAACAATTTCATTATGTTTACTACTACTTGTGTCTGTTTTCATTGTGTTTTGTCCTCTAATCCCACCGCTGTCTTCACTTATCTTGGAAACTGCCTCTTTTGCAGGATTGGTAGGCTTATTTATATTTTTTTTACTGCTTACAATTTTGCTTTCTTTGTCCTTTTCACACGAATTATTTAAGCACCGTACCGTATTCAAGTCTTTCATGTTATCACATTCGATATTTGTGTCTCTATTATATACATTTTTCTTTGCATTGTCACTGGCCGCATTTTGTTTAACTACTTCAGTAACATCATTGTTGATTTTGTTTTTATCACCTCTGGCGCAGTCTTTGGAAACAGATGTGTGGACCTTCGTAGGTATTAAGCACCTCCTCCAGGTATCTCTTTTGTGACCAATATGTGGAATTCTGTGCCTTTCATCCCATCTGTTGATTCTCCGGCTATCGAATCTTTCTCGGTGATAATTATTATTTGTGTTACTGAAACAAAAGAAATAAAAGTATTATTATTAATCAAGTCAACTGTATGGTATAGTTACTAATATGTACTGTAGAAGACATGCCCAATTAAAAACAATAAACGTTTCTGTCCCGTTTAAAAAATAAACTCACTCAGATTCGTTATGGTCGTCGTTATCATCCTCGTAATTAGGGAAATAAATGTCATCCAAATGTGATCTCCTTCTACGATAAGGTCTATCGTCCCTTTCGTGAGAGAAAGAATTTTGGTGGTAGTGTCGCCTGGTAACAAAAATTACTTTCAATAGATGCTCCTCCGGCCACCTCAAGCATCCCGCCCAAACAGCAATTTTTATTTACACTTGAGTAGCCGACGGGCTGCGCCATTTTCGTGGTGTTTTCTTAAATGTGGAAATCAAGTATTTTCATGTCAAGCAATTAGTTTTGGCCACCTACCAGTGAAATTATTGGACTACGACAACCTTCTTTCACAAATAACAAAGACAGTTTAGATAGATTTCCACTGATAAACTGGGTGTATTTTTGGCTATCCCGTATATTCAATTATGTACATTTTCACAATCTAGTATCCGAAATATTCTCCATATCAATGTCCTAGTCAAAGCATTAAAGAAACAAATAGTGTGGCTGGTTAAAATTTGGTCAACAACCCTTTTAAGGCACTTTAAGTGACGTAGTGTTCAGAAGGCTTTTCAATATTATCGGGCCTCATCAGATTTGCTTTCGCTTAAAGATTTTGCAGGATTTTATAGACTCGTTTATAATGGTTTTAGTTTTTTAATATAATAGAAAGTATTGAGAATGGCATAACTTTTCCATCATTAACTCTGTCTTTGTATCTATGAAAAACCACAATGGTAGAAAATAAAAATTTGACACAATATAGTATCTTGATATCCACAAATAAATGCCACACACCTACAATAATGGCACAGGCGAGGGTATAAGATATAATTCCACTATCCTAGCTTTACCACTATATTAATAATCCCTTCACCAAAATTAAAAAACAATATTAATGAATAAATTACTGGATTTTTAGGTTGACTAAATCTTAATATATACAAAGTTCAGAAAAGCATGGGGCGTATTTCTGGCATAAAAAGTCTTTACAGATTTAACCGCAAAATTGTTAAATAGTTTTCTAAGAGAACTACGATCTTTCTAAGAGACAGGATACACAGGACACATATAGGCTATGGTAAATGTGCATCAACTGTCTCCAAGTGAGTCTGTTTGAAGGCTATCTCTAAACCTAGAACTGAGTCCTTATATCTTAACAAAATATTCTGTTTTTTTTACTTTTGCAGACGTAGCTCCATTAGGAATCTATTTATTAAGCATATTCGACCTATTCAAAATGTTTTGATGTCAAAACATCTCTAAACGACGACCCTTGCTATACGTTTATTAGCTTAGTCCCCAGGTGGTGTTGAGCTAGAATTAAATAAATTCCTCGTGAAATTTTGCACAAGATTAAGTCCTTGTAGTTTAAAAACAAATTCATAAGGCGACGTTGGTTGCAATATAAAAGAAAATGATGTCAAACACTAACTTTTTTGGGAAAAGGCAAAAAAGAGAAATTATGTAAGAATGATAATTAAAGAACACAAAATTTTACATAAAAAATTTCACATATTTTTCTGAAAGTTATGTGGTACAGAACAACTTTTAATATTTAAGAAACTTTTGATAGTCCATTGAAAAGTTACATTGATCTTGCACTTTTATTTCGATTTAGAGATGGTTTAATCCTCTAAAACGGTTAAATAATAAACATTTTTAGTAATGTTTCGTCAAAAATAAAATGAAAATGCAAGGAAAAATTTAACTCGTTTTTCAAAGCTTGCTTCAATTTCGGGGTAGGAGAGGGTAGTTTTACCCTCTTCAGGATTGAAAATAAATTACTTTTGCCCGGCAACGCCCCTTCAACCAAATTTGAAGCAAAAAGTAGAAAAAATATTTTTACCACTTTTTTTTAATTTTAAATCGATATAAGGGTGGTTTTTAACACTCTCTGAATATCCCTAATCGTATAATTTGACTATATTTGGTATAAATCCACCACTCTTGCAAATTAAAATTAAGAAAAGGGGATATCATAGGATAAGGATCCTATCATAGGAAAATTTCGTTTTCCGAATCGTCAAAAAATTACGATTCGCCTTCGCTCCTGCTGGCCCCAATTTTCGATTTTCACCTCGCGATTCACGTTGTAAGGTCATTGCCGACCTTCTCCTCGCCGCTTATATATTACAACTATAAATATTACAAAAACACGTAATGCAGTAAAATTTGTTGAACTGAATACATCTGTAGCGATAAAATTGGTTTGTTTTAACGTACACCTTTCTTCTCCGAGAAATACAATAGAACGGAGCGAATAGCAATAATAGAATCACAAATATCTGCCGGAAAATTGAAAACGAAAAAAAAAAAAAAGTATCCCCGGGCGGGATTCGAACTCGGGAAACCACTTAAAAATAGTCGCCGATTAGCACGAGCGCAAGTCAATTTTTCAAACGTAAGAACTGAATAAATATGGCGATCGGAGACCCGTTCTATGTCTCTATGGCGAGGAGAAAGTCGGCAATGACCGTACAACGTGAATCGCGAGGTGAAAATCGAAAATTGGGGCCGGCAGGAGCGAAGGCGAATCGTCATTTTTTGACAATTCTTGACAATTCGAAAAACGAAATTTTCGTCCATCTATTTTTTTGTACATGTTTAATTTTTTACTCATTTATGCACCACTAAGAGTTTGGTAGAATTGCACTTTATTATAGATACTATCTAAATTCTCTTTGGAAAAAAAATCTAGCTTTATAGATATTAACACGAAAAATCTGTCGCTGCCTCCCGGGCTATAAGTAAACATATTAAAAAAAAAAAAATTAAAATAATTTGTTACCACTGCTATAGAATAAATTTGGCAAAAGCATTGATTCTAGAAATCGGCCTTGTTAAAGGGCCTCGAAAATTTTTTTTGTAGAATTTGTGCTGTTAAATTTTCATAGTTATGATAGTTTTCGCATTTTACATATTTTAAAAGAAATTTCCAAAAAAATGTTTGACGCCATTTTGTTTCATGGCTCGACGGTGGGGTGGCCTAGAAAACTTTGTAAAATACTTTTGTACTACTAAAAAACAAAAAATCTAATGAGAATTATGTATTTGTTCCCAGCATTTACAGCTTTTTTTACATAGGAACTAGGCTAAGTATATCTAAATATAAACATAATTTCTTCACAAATATCGTGACTCAGCTATCTGCAGAGGAACAATAATCAAAACATTCCTCGAAGCCCATTTTAATTAATTATCATGAATTAGGATTTCGTCGATAAAACTGGCATCATCGGGACATAATTGAAATTACAAACAAAGCAAGCTAGAGGAAGAACCGAATAAATATAAAGCTTATTCAACTTTTAATAAGAAAAAACAGAAAACTGTTGCGATCTTAGACAAGACACACAAACAAAAATAGCGCAAGGCATAACAACGAGCATTTCGCCAACCGATCAGCCGTCATCGGGAGACAATACAATTAAAAATTCGGCAGTTATATAAAAAAAAAACTAACTTACTTAATAAAAGAAATTATGAGGGGGAAAATGTTTGCATCTAATAATAGTTTTATAGATTGTAGCACAATCTATAAAACTAGATTGTCAGAGCATTAAATTATTTAAATCTATTGTATACCCTCCCACGTGCTATCTCAACTATCGTCATTTCTGTGCGTTTATCACAGTCAAAGGTCACTGTTATCTATCAATAAATTCAAGTTGTACACTGTATGAATGAAACATTAACAATAGTCTTCATTGTATTCGCGCGTAGCGTCATTGCAGTTCAATAAAATTTTTGCTAGTCGCCCGATATTAAAATAGAGTAAACGTTATACTCATCGTTAATTTATTGGATATTTCATATAATTGTTGCATTCTATAGGGTTTTTTTCGCAGTTATTTTTGTAACTAATGTTAATTCTAAACATTTTTTATTTTACAATTCCAATTTACTCAGTGAAACACTTAAAAATAAAGTGAAAAAAAAGAACATACAGTCCAAACCACGAATGTTGTCATTCACGTCATCGATTTATGTACTTATCAAAGCCATGATATTTTTCTATCAGCTTAAATATTAGCGCATTACAAATTACAATATAAATAACAGAAAATCACGTCTGATGGGGCTACAGAAGTTTCAAGCATAACGATACGTTTAAAACATGAATAATACAACCGATTGTTGTAGCCGCAACCAACGTTCAGCATTCTGTCAGTTCGGTAGCGTGCAGTTGACGAATTTGTCAAATTTAACGATGTTCTATTTCCTTTCGATATTTACATAAATTTGTAGTGTTTTACTGTGGTGTTTTCAGTTTCATGTAATTATGTAAATTGTTCTGCAAATAGTTTGTGAGTGGTTTATTTAGTTTAACTGTTAAAGGTTAAGCATTTCCAAGAAACAGAATGATAGATTTCATGAAAATGTAATCCATTAGAATGAAACATTTTTAAGACATGGTAGACAAATAATAATTTTAGGCCTTTGTTCTCATTTTTAACTGAATCTTCATGATCGTAGGGGGTTATGTAGATACTAATCTGCATGGTCGCAAGGGACTGTGGGGATGCTAGTGTTAGAATGAGAAATTGTCATTTTTCTTAGTTATCCGACGAGAAAAAAACAAAATTTTAGAACTTTCCGAGAATTCTCCAATTTTTTCTGTAAAGGGCATCGAAGAATTCCGAAAAATTTAAAAATATTCCCGGAATGATTCCAATTTTTATCCGAAACGTTTTTCCAAATTTGGAATAGTCGAAATATTGACGGTCCTCGTACGAATGACTCACTCCGTATATCGTATGGAGTTGTGCGTTCATATTCGAATTTCGGGTTCTCAAAAACCCTCCTTTACAAAATTTCACGCAATTCTATCAAACTTTTAGATTCTGGCCAGCTACGAATTAAATACGGCCCGGCCCGCTGTGCGCCGTGGTATAATCTACAATTTGCACTAATTTTCACAGAAAGTTAATCTAGAGCATTTGTGGATAAAACGCGAAGCTCGTAAGGCCAAAAATGAGGTTTAAAAAATCCAGAGTGATGATTGAACACAGAAAACATACATACCGTTCAAACTAAGAACTTCTTCCTCTCTAAGAACGTTTGTGGTGGGCTTAAAACAGCGGGGTGTAGATATCCGAGTGATATATCGTTCTGTCCATGTACAACACATTCAATTCAATTTCACCACGATATAATATTTATTAATTTGAATAATTATTAGTGCACGATTATTAACTACCAAAATTAGGATTACTGAAACAGGGTTAATGTTAATTCAGAAAAATAACAACAATCTAAGGACTGTGTTAGCCCAACCAGCGCGCGATCAACTTAATCATGGCGCCCAAGCAAGTTGCTGATTCCGTGTTTCACCGACACATCATCTTTCATCCGACTGACGTGGTTTTCCCGTGGAGAATTGCTAACAATAAATAGATCTAACACGTGGTAAAATCTAAATGAAGCTCTCGTCGTATATTTGCAGTACAAGAAAGCAAAATGCGACAAATTTGTTTAAAAATGAGACAAATTTCACTTTATTCTTTAGTACTCATTGAAAGATGCCTGTTTTCAAATCATTTCCTATATTTAAACTGCGCTAATATATCATAATTAAAAAAGGCACAACAAAAGGCTATAAATCGATTTAAATAACAACAATTTCACTTTATTTTTTAGTATGCATCGAAATCGTGTTTTCAAATCATTTATTTTATTGAAACTGCTCTGACAATATCTTAATTAAAAACCGTTACACAGACTTACTACTTAAACATTCATTTATAACTAAATATTCCAATTACATATGCTATGAACTAACTAATCCCAGATATTATCGACTAACAGTGAAAATTAGCTACAGGAAGATTCTTCTGAAGGATAAATTCATCGACGTTATAAAGTTCAATTCTGGCCGCCCCGATGTCCGGATTTGAATCCTCTAGATGTTCGCGTGGGGCGGAGGGAAACAAAAAGTATACTGCAGCGTCATTCAACTATTAATAGAAGTAATAGTGATACCCAACACCACGAAACTAGTGAGTAAATGCTTGTATTAAGGCCCACAGAGGCCGTTCTGAATAGGTTAATAGGTATTTAAAAAATGTTCGATTTGTGTTTGGTGGAATTACTTAGAAATAAAACATAAGTAACAACTTTTTTAAAACTAACTTTTATCAAAATGTACCAAAGCGAAGAAAATAAATATTGCGTGATTTGGCTAAGGCAGGGCTGTAGTACAATAAGTGGACCCATTGCGGATGAGTGGGTGGTAACAAAGGTAAATTGAAAATGGGCTTGTTCCATGATATTCTTTTTATATGGATTTTATACTTTTTCATATAGTACTCGATATTCTCATTATACACCTAAAATTTCGTATTATTAACTTTTTCCGTTCTCGAGATATAAGGAGTTGAATTTAGTAATAGTTGCAAAAACCGAGCGCTCATTTGTGACGTCACTATACGCAAGTGACGTAAGAAAAATGGCTTTCTGGGACCTTTCAAATTAAACCTGAAAAGTCGAAAAACATGGAATTTTTAAACGCTGGTAACTAAATAAATACGTCGAGTGGAAGTTCGTTCTATGTGTCTACGGAAAGGAGAAGGTCGGCGATTAATTATAATTGTAAATTGCAGGGTCGAAATCGAAAATTCGTTCTGGCAGGAGCGAGAGAAAATTGTAATTTTTTGACATTTCACCAAATTGTACTCCCCTACTGTCAAGTAGTAAGCAAAACAAACAATACTTCGAAAACACTTATAATTATAACCAATAAGGAGCATCAAGTCTATTGAGATCGCCGAGTCTATGCGTATAGTGACGTAACGCCTGGCCACGCCCCATTTTCGCAAGATGGAAATTTGTAATAGTTTTTAAGATACTAAACGTGCGAATGAGATTCTGATTTTTTGCAGATCTATTAATTTATACACTTTCGATTTGTGAAATAAAAAAAAAATGCCGAACAAGCCCATTATTTAATCAAGCAAATAACATCATTTTATGTATAGCGAGCTGGGCCCTGTTTTTCGTCTCTTGACTTATATCATCCATTTTCCATGGATATTTTTCTAAAAAATTGTATTGCCATTTCAAGGCAATAGATCAAGTGGAACTGATTAAAAATCGACTTGCAAGATTTGATCTAAACTAACTGCTTGACAAACGTTAATTTATTTTGTGTTGTTGCCATTTTTATGACCATGAATATAGGGAATTCCTTTTTAAAGATGGCTTTTTACTGACGCCATTGGCGTTACAGCAAAAATGCAACCCGTCCCAGATTTTTGGGCCCTTTTAGCGACGTTGGAAATAACCTTCCCAACAGACCAGAGTTCAGATCACAGCAAGGGATCACAGGGACTCCTACTCTATCACTCTTTTTCAGAGTATGCGCCGTTCCTTGAATTTTCTTGTTAGTTATAGGCACGGCACGTCCCACCTAAATGAGACATCACAGCTTTTTCAGGGGTATTTTCATATTATTTTTGCAGAATCAGTATATCATATTGCTTGCACGTGGCCCAGTGAGATAAGTAGCCACTCTGCCGTGTCGGTGATGCCAAAGTAGTATACCCCGCCATCACACGACTGTCATGATCCTCTGTTCTGTGTTTGCTATGAATATGCTGTATTTGGTATGATTATCATTATTATTATTTTATTGAGGAGTTCGGTTTCGGATGGCGCCGGAGGCAGGCACGTCTGTGTAGCTCCTACGAACTATCGAATAAATTCGGTTAAAACTGTGAGAAATCGTGTTGAATTGAAGCGTGGACAATTCTACATTGATTGAAATATATTAGCATGAGTCCAGCTATTTCGTGTAGTTGACACTTGATAAACATATATTGGTTGAATGTGGCATAACCAAAGCGTATATAAACAACTTGAAAAGGGGACACAAACATCTGGCAATATAATATCACCTGTGCGCTATAAAGTGTCCTTTTCAGTGAAGGGCAACGGGCTGGATTTTAAGGAGGGTTAACCAACGAGTGCAAGTAGTGTAACAGAGAAGGGAAGCCGCCAACATATGCACTCGGACAAAAAGATAAGTTTTATTTATTGGTTTATTAATCCTCGTCACATGGTCTATATATTGAACTTATTTGTGTGCAAGGGTGTCTCTCAGGTCAAAGGAGTTGGGGTCTGCTTGATATACAGAGAGTCCGAAATGTTCTCTTAGATCAGGTTCTATTTTTTGCAGATTTTACTTTTTATTTTGTTTTACCTTGGCGGATCGGCATGCAGGGTGCCTCAAATGTTCTCTCGGGGAACTTCCTTGCACTTCCACTGTAAATGGCTGTTTACCTGCGGAACGGTTAATAAATAAAAGCGGACAGGAGGCGCACACTGCTAGATTCAGAAACAGAAGAAACAGAGGACTCAGAAGAAGAATAAATAAAGAGATGAAAATAGATGGAAACTTAAAAGAACCATGGAAATTTAAGAGACGCACATAAACTTAAAAGAAGCATCTCATAAACACCTACACTGCCCATCCTATATTCCTACCTCATGCGTCATGTGGCTTTCGCTGTTGGCACCAAGCATGTGCATATGGTTTTTCATCGTCAAGTAGTTCGAATCTCAGTCCAGCTAGGATTTCACAATGGCATTAGCATGTGAACTGAGGTTCCTTTCTTGGCAGAATCTGCATGTTATATCATCTGCTAGATTCATTGAACTCATACATCTATTACGCAGTGAGGAAGCAGAAGGCCCACATTGACAATTGCTTTTCTCTTTTGATGTATAGGCCTTCCGTAAAGGTAGATCGTTCTCTAATAAACATGGTCAGTCTCTGCCATGGAAAACTATTCTAGAGATTTATTTGGTACCCACCACAAAAAGGTTCAGGGTCCTACTAGATCCTTGGACGAGCCTTCCCTGGCAAGTTCTCATTTACTTTTGACCTGATACTTCCTGTCATTGTATTCTGACTTCCTAGGTCTACAAGGGCATTCAAGCAGTCCCATACTACTCTCGAACCGATCGCCTTTAGCGCTGCTTGAATACCTTTATTAGAAAACGAATACATTCTCAGACTATAATGTTAGGTATCTAATCAACTAAACCAAAGGGGAATGAATAAGTTATTTAATTACCACATTGCAACTCAGTTAGCTGTATGTAGTAGAACTCTTAAGTATGCATTCATGTATTTACAACACTACCGTCCACAATAATTGCCTGGGTAGAAGGTTTATGTAGGTTGCGTAAATGAAATTACAGCAATTAATAATTTATTGCAAATTGTAATTTCTATTTATAGTCCGGTCAAAGTGTGGATCAAATAACTGTTTTAAATAACCGATGATTTAAAAAAAAACTTTAAATAATTCCGATTGTCCCTTCCTTACAGTACGGCAGCCCGTTACCAGAAACCCCTATCAAAACAGCGAGCTTTATCGCAGGGAAACGATAGATTATGAAATTCTAAGAAATTTCTTCATATGACAAAAGTTCGAAAAACGATACGGGGGGCTGGCAAACGACTTTCCGTCATTTTCCGTTAACCGTAGCCGCGCGAAATCGAATAGAGTTGCATGTAATATGCTGGATAACAATCAACACCATAACAACGATTTCATGACCTTCCTAATAACAATTTTTGCAAATAAAAAAATTAATATGTCAAATGAACGTCAAATTTACAAAATATTTTTCAAACAAAATTTTCGTCATTATTTCGTTACTCGGCGTAGAGTCGGGTACAATTTAAGCTGACTTGTGTCATGGCCGCTAAAACGTCTGAACTAAGATTTTATTTGATGTATAAGAAATGCCAGTAGTTCTCAAACAGTTCTTTCCTGAAACAGCAATGATGTCGCTAAATAATTATAAAAAAATTAGGAAAGAGGTTACCATAAAATGTTAAGATTATTAATTTAGTAACTTCGTCATTTTAGTTGAATTCTGATTATACAGTGTCCGCCAAAAAGTTGGCACATATGGGAAAGAATTGTATTATTGACATTGATAAAAAAAAACTCTATTGGGGGTTCGTTTATGCATGTCCGACAACAAAAAATTACATTTTGACACATGTCATGTGATCACCGGTTTGGCAGGACTGTAAAAAATAGTTGACGGTAGTACCGAAAAATGGGTCAAATTGTTAAAATTTTATTGCGAAAAAGGGCATAGAATACAACAAGGACACCATATATCAATTTTGAAGCAGATATGAGGAAAATAAAAAAGTGCAAATTTTACCCCTACCATTAATTACTATATGAAAAATCATACATTTTTGTGTCTATTTGATTAGTTTCGACAAAAACTTTATGTATTTTAGTTGAATAAAGGTATTTGCATGTAAAAAAAGAAACGAACCCCCAATGAAGTATTTTTTTAGAAATCTCAATAATACAAATTTTTTCCCATATGTAGCCAACTTTATGGCGAACACTGTAGGTATATAGGCTCGGGCGCAAATGAAACTGATAACAAAAAATAAATTGCCCAATTCAGTCAATAACAATGAGTTATCAGAAACAGAAATCAAAGATTGTTACAGCCCAGCAAGAACCACGGGGAGGTATGGGCATTCCTTGCAAGGAAAGGATAGGATCGTAGTATTAGTAACACTAAAACACTTCAACACTACACTTGAACAATGTACGACACGTTTTCATAAACAATACAACACTACACTTGAACAATTTATCTACTCGATGGACGTTTCACCATTCGCGTATTAATATACAACGTAAGAAAGTCGATTTTATTAGAGATAAACACGCGCTAGTAGTAATAAGACACATTTTTGGAGAAAATAAAGTTTTAACAAAACTCGCGGCGCGGTTTAATAAAATACTAATTTTAGAAAGAAAATTATTAACTTAACAGAACTTAATCAAATTAAAAAAAAAGTAAGAATAAGAGGATTTAATTCACAACCACCCCATCTACATTTATTGCTACTCGAGTATCTTACCGATTGAACTACGCGATTCTAAAACGTGTAATATGTACATAGTAGAAAATTGTAAGACTTAGTGGTTTGACATTGTTCGTTTGATGGATAAATATCTACTATTTCCCACTAAAAATAACGTATTTCATATTTAGAGTGGTGTTAGTTCACGGGAATAAATAATATTCGTCGTTAAATCACACAGTTTGAGAATCGTTGAGCGTATGACTATGTTTCTCACTCCTCAGTGCACATTTCATACTTCCGTCTCAAAAGAAGTGAGAAAGAATCTTGGTAGACATACATTGACAATGTCTTTAGACTATTGCTTTTAGTTTGTGTGCAAGAAATAGTGAAAACGTATGAGCAACATTAATTCACACATCGGTCATTTTAAACCCAACCAGACCCTATCAATCAATTATTCCCCACCATATTTACTTACATATATATACATACTTATCAAAGACATGATCTATCAAATTAGGTAAATACTATATATATATATTATTACTATTAGAATGTCAATAAAATAAAGTCACATCTGATGGGCTATGGCAGAAGTTTCAAGCGTAACGATACGTTTTAATAATGAATAATACAACCGCTTATATCGTTTATAAACTTTCTAGGTATGTCGGTCATGTAAACCAGTATTATCTGCTTTGTGTTTGTAACCATATCTTGGACCAATGAAGTGTTAGAAAGTTTCAATTTCAAGCATCACGTATTTACAAAAAAAAAAGTCATTTGGGACCAAATCGGCAGATCTAGCTGGCCATAAGATAACCTTCCGCCCACTCAATGAACGGTTTGAAAAAGTAACATGATCCACCATTTCTGAGATGATTCTTCCAAATCGTTAATTGAATGGACGAGGATTTTCATCTTGGTGGCGATCTAGTCCCCAAATTATTTAATTTTAATACATATGGTTAAATGTTATGCCCTTCGAGAAGGTAGCAATTTTGAAGAATTGCGACTGAACCATTCCAATGAGTTACCTTAATATACTTGTTACATGTTAGTAGTATTCGTGACCAAATAAGTTAATGTTTAGCCTGATAAAGTGAGCTATTGGGAGGGGGTTTAACCTAACAGAGGTCTATCTCTTACTACCATCACTATCATAAAGGTCAACTATGTACAGGTTATGTCTCTACTTAATCGCCTCAATCCGCGTACCCAAGAAAATAGTGTTATATCTTATGCACCTCTAGAGAACAACATTACCCCAATAAGCAAGATTTTCCATACCAAACCAAAGCAACCCCAGTTTTCCAAAAAAGGTCTCGACAGTAGATGCTCCTGATTAAAATTGAGTTTCGTATAACGTAGTAGCCATGTCTTAGTGCTCTGAGGTTTTTACCCCGCACAGTAAAGCAATCGTCGTCTCATGGCTGCATGATATGGGTTATCTTAAAAATCACTTCAGTTTTCAGTAGTCGATGCATCGCTTGTTTCTTTCTGTGAGATGTATTCACTGACAAATTTCATCGTGGCGGCTCCGGAAGCAAACATCCATAGAACAGCATGGTGATAATGTAGTTACGTTCTTCCCGCTCTGCGGTCACATAACCCAAGTTAGCTATATACTGGACTACGAGGACTCAAATTGTCATTTTGAACTCGAGCACATGCGCAACAAAGAAACACCCTGTTACGTCAACGCCAGACCTTTTTTGGAAAACCAAATCCAAGGTGGCAAAAGCGTAAAAAAAATTACCAATTTCCTCTTCCTCTGTACATATTATTTGGTGGAGGCGGCGGGCCGTAATCTTCAGCTGGATTTGGCGGCGGCGGAAGGTACACTTGCGGTTCCTGGTTCAGCTGCTGTATGGTACCATTAAACGACTCGTTCTGATACTGCAACAAAAATTAACAATGTTAGTAATGAGGGCGACTTTAAAATCTTGGAAAAACTAATAGCATATTACGCAATAAGTGTTGTAAGAAGTCTTTCTCTCGCCGCTACCGCCGTTTAAAATAAAGAAATTCTGAAAGTCCTTAAAACAGCTATTAGAAAAAACTCTACGCTGCTATTATAACATGGGAGCGAAAAGAAAAAGTATCGACATCTTCAAAATTATATTGATGATTTTAAATATAACGTTTTCACGTGATACTCTATACAGTGTATACATACGTATGTATAATTCAAGAGTTATTTAACATTTGCATGCATTTCTAAAATGCCATGTTTTGAGAATCCATAATTATATCCCAAGATTTTTTCGATTATTCTTGGAGGTATAGGACATATAAAGTCAGTTTGAAATTCATAAAAATAGACCGACAAAAGAATAGTTCATAATCATAACATAGCACCAGCGATGCCATAAGCACCGACCGGCAAATTTTACTACCACTTTTTAATTGTTGCAAATATTATTTTAATACTTTATATTAATTGATAGGAACAATGTAAATTATTTATTTATAATAAATAATGTTAGTTTAATGAACAACTCCTTAAATGATTCAATAAAAGTAAATAAATATCTTTTAACCTACGGTTATGCTACCGGCAATTATATGAATAAACCAAATCAGGCAGCGGGCTTGTAACGGTGAGCCAGGTAAACAATCGACCACTTTCGTTTGAGGTAACATATCTGGTGAACTATATTCGTATAAGGATATCGTTTTCAATATTCAAGTAAGTACGCGGTCTCGGGTCTTATTCTATTACAAATAGGCTTTATAATGACTTATCCTGGTAGCAACGCTTTAGACTGACTTTCCAAATTAATAATAGAAATACTATACACAAGACGTAAACTATATATAATTAGCTTGAGGCGATTGTACTCATTGATACTTTCAACACGAGTTTAAAAGATTTTATAAATTATTTTGATACATGCATCGATTAAATTTCTCGATTCGTTTTAGAACATCTGCACTATTGGACGATTCCGTGACCTTCTAACTTTGTTTACCACCAGATGTGTTTATATTTCATAACATTGCTAGTTTGGGCCATAATCATAAATGTCATAAATCTTCTATATTTAAATAAATGTTACAGTATTAGACTAAGTGAACCCATTACTGTGAAGATAAACTTTGGGTTAAAATGTTTACATTTTTTGATAACCTCTGTGCTCTCATTTACGACTTATCGGTCTGCAAACGTTGGCAAGAATGGGCCTACGTGATGTTAACTGTAGTATTTTGTTTTATTACAAGCAGCATGTATAAACTGGTATAGCTCTAGAAGTAACTTAACGTAGATTATGGATTGTAACATTGCCAGTTTAATTGTTTGAAAAATGTTCGGTTAACATTTCAGAACTTTATATATAACCTTTGTACTTTTTACTTTTATTATTATTTTTTTCACTTATTTAATGTCCGCCTTTTTTCGCTTCTAAGGCCAATCTCCGACGGATTTCGGTGTACATTTAATAGAAAATATGTCAAAAGTAAGTATTTCATCGTCACACCTCTCTCGCTTGAATGCCAACCTTAATCAAGTAATTTTGATCCTCCCGATGATGTCAAATGTGTTAGCGAAATGTATGCTGAGTGTAGTCCTTACGTATTTGTAGGAACTACTTTAGTAAGTGCAGATTATCTCATGGATCTGCTCGAAAAGGCAACAAACTGTGAGTACGATTTAAGAAGGCTAAGATGGTTGTAGACCAAGCAAATGGAAACCACCCACAGAGGTATGTTACAAATTTCTTGAATAGCCCATTGTACCAGAACTCGATTCTCTAAAAAATACACACCCCAAAACGACTGCAATATCATATTCTTCATTCTTCATCTAGCTAGCCAAAAATTACAACGCCAACGATCTAAACAAATGCGTATTAACTTACCAAGTCTCGCACAAGCGTGCGATCGCACAGGTGTTTCTGATAGATCCGCTGCTATTATTGCGTCTGCTGTATTAAAAGATATTGGACTGGTAACCAAAGAAGAATATGAAAAGAGAGAAAAAGAAGACGAAACATTTTAAGAACCAAGCAAGACAGGGATTTTTTACAAGCCATTTATTTCGATGGACGAAAAGATAATACCCTCGTTCAGCATTCAATTGGTAATAAAAATCACAGAAGTACAATTAGCGAAGAACATATTGTTATTGTTTCAGAACCCGGATCTAAATATTTTGGACATATTACTGTTCCATGTGGCACAGCAGAGGCAATTTCCGAAAATTTGATACAGTTTCTGCAGCATAAGGATTTGACGAACTTAGTGGCTATTGGATGTAATTGGACTGCTGTCAATACGGGAATTCATAATGGTGTAAATAGAAAGCTAGAAGTGCATATTGGAAGGCCACTACAGTGGTTCATTTGCATGTTACACGCAAATGAATTACCTTTGCGTCATTTAATAAAACATTTAGATGGAAAAACTACTGGCCCTTCTGGGTTTTCTGGCGAAATCGGAAAAGCATTATAATCTTGCGAATCTATACCAGTCACAGAGTTTCAAAAGATTACCACAGAACTTCCCGAAATTGACTTACAAATGTCAAGCACAGACCAAAAATATTTGTATAACATGAGTTTGTCTATATCGAAGGGTAACATATCGGAGGATTTGGCCATGCAGCCACCTCGACGTGATGAGTTCTGGGTTCTGAGTTCTGGGTTTATATTAAAACAAGCGAAGAGCTACAAACATAACTCGTAAGTTTTAACAGTTTTACTTATTTAGAAAAGTCATATATTTGAAGAGTGGGGCACCGGAAAACGTAATCGTATGAGGCTCAGTTTTCTCACAGTAAATTGACCCTACATGTAGCCACTTTTCCACATATATGAGAAATTAAATTAAAAAAAAATCGCCATTTTCGCTCCTCCCTACTTAGCATATATCTAAGTGCTATTTTAGAGTTCCTAGCTAAAGTCCTTTATAAATATTAAAAATAACAAAGGCCCAAGAATAGACCCTTGAGGAACACCACATGTTGCTGTTGTGTCTTAGAATTAAAATTACGGCATTGTACAATAAGTTTCCTATCCTTGTCAGACACAGATAAGAAAAAAAAGTTGTTAAATGTTTCGGTAAGACCGACATTAAATTATTTTTCAAACAAGATGCCTGGATTAGGCATGTCGGAAGCTTTAGAAAAATCGGTATATCAACTTGACTTTCTCTATCAATCTTGGCCGCTGTAAATGAAGTTATCCAAGGTAAAATTATAATTGTTGACCTACTTGCGAGAAAACCATGCTGGTAGAAAGGGATTTAATGTGTAAAAAATAAAATGCGATAAGGACTCTCAAATAATTTGCTAAAATGATATAAAATGACGATAGGTCTATAGTTGTGATGAGCGGATTTGTCATCGTTTTCATAAATGGGGCAAATTTTAGCTTGCTGCCATAAATCAGAAACGGTCGCAGTGAAAATAACTGACAAGTTATGTGCTAAATAAAAATAAATTATGTATTATTTATATTGGCCACAGTACATGCATTTTTTTAAATTTCTAACTGCTCTCCAACTTGGGCACTGCAAGTAATGTCCAAGAAGTTTTACTCAGTGCAGGTATAGGTCCGGGAAAGAACAAGAACCTGATCAAGAAGCATTTAATGAAGACTTCTATTCCGCAAATTTTGAATGCATCATACACCGGCCAAAAAAAATATGAATTAAAAAATGCATAAAAAACTGTCCGGGATAGATCTAAAGGCACTCACCCTATCTGCATAACGGTATCAACAAAACTTTCACATCTGCAGGCAGCTTGCACTTGCAATGCAAAGGCAAATACGCGCCTTTTTGTTTTGATATAAACAGGTTACCTTGGTTTTGTCGAAGTTCGTATTCGTATATTTTCGTAATCACATGGAAAGTGGTTGGGTTCGCGCCAACATAGCGTGGGTACTCCACGACGACAACGCGATATCAATGACCGGATTGAAGTGAATCTTGTTTATAGAGGATAGGAGGGAGTCTGCTTCCTGCTTCCATTACACATATTATCAAGTTCCATGACACTATCTAATCTAACGTCGATATAATGTGGTTGTCTCTGCATCCGCAGGTTTTGCGTGGTACTTAGACCCCTTTCATGCAGGCGTTTTGTGCCGTCGGTAACCCGACAGCCGCGTTCTGTAAATCACAGGGAACAAATGGATTTTATGCACTGCCGCCCGTTTTATTTGCCGTTCGCGTGCATAAAAACAAAACGGAGAACACAGGATACAAAGTATGATGTAAATGATTTATTTATAATAAATAATGTTAGTTTAATGAACAACTCTATAATGGATTCAATAAAAGTAACTAAATATCGTTTAACCTACGGCTATGCTACCAGAAATATTAAGAATGAACCAAGAGCTTATAAGGTCAAAAAATGGTATTTTTCCTTCACTTCTGTCGGTTCGAATTGTCGATTTCGCCTATGCAATTAACGACGCCGTGAAAATGTCAATTTCATCTTTCGATATCGACATTAGGGAGCCTTCCTGCTGATGTATTTATTTAGTTGTGAACATTTAAAAATTTCATGTCTTTCCGATGAGACTAATTGAAAGGTCCACCGCGACCGTAGCACATGGCGTTATAGGCCAGTTGCGATAGCCCGAAAATCATCGATTTGCATTTTCTTCGAGTAGAAAGCTGATTTTTTGTGTACAACTGATAAAAATCACAAACAATAACATATATTTTCCCAACAGTTTAAATCATGATAGGTCAATGTTTAAAATCCGATAAATATATGATTTTAAAGCATTTTTTTTGCGCGTTACGAGAAAAGAGGTCCGAAGGGATAGTTTGCTCACCCTGTACGTCGTTTCCTTGAAACAATCTGTTTCAATTTTGGGCAGTTTTTCCATTTCATCACCTATATATTAGGTTTATTACCTATACAGGGTGTAATCAGTTTCATGTCATTAAAAAAAAACTGGTAATGGGGACCGACTAGACAAACAAAAAACCTTTATGACTTTTCCCTTTAGGGGCACTTTGAAAAACACTGATCTAGGTTAACATATTTAATATTATGGTAGACAACTATTGAGAACCGCTGCTTTCCTTGGTCGATGGACTTGTACTTCCCAATTATACAACTTTTAAATTGTAATAAAAAAATGCTGGCCGGCACACGCGGTGTCAAAGGATCATCGACCGCTTTTGATGTACCGCCTCAACTGAACTGAGGCAAGTATAAAGAGGTAAATAATTCGTTCTCCCTTCGTGCACAACTGCAAGCAAATAATGGCCATAGAGGTTTAAACAGAGCATTTCTTTACATGTGTTTTTTAATTTGGAACAAAATATTGGATTGTTTATAATTTAGAAAATTTAAATGTGGTTTATTAACATTTGTAACATAAATGAGTATCCTGGGTCAAAAGCTTACTACCTACCTAAATGATTCAAAATCTCTGCATCTGTATCAATACACAGTTCGGTACGTCGAATTAAGTACATACGCACTTCGTTCAACACTAAACACTAAACTATCAACTAACGTTGTCAATAAAGAAAAATAAAATAAAAACTTGCTACAAAAGCCAAAAAGGAATACAAAAAGAACGAACAAGTAAGTTGTGTCTGTACGTAATCAAGAATTTGACAACTTGAACGGTAAGTCAATAAAGTAAATCTTAACTATAAATACACAATGACGCGAAATTCAAAAATAACAAAAACAACGAACGGCGGGTTGGACGTGTGTACATAACGAAACACCGACATGACAGTAACTAAAATATTGCACGAGGGAGAGTTAGAGTATAGTTTTCTTCAGATCAGATCTAGATCTAAACCTACCTCAATATTCCAGCAGTTCTGAAAAAAAATTATTGAAAATTTGCGAAATTTTTGTTCATTTCTTTTTCTCCAAAACTATGAGCTTTAGACCCCATGTTATATAAGGTTTTTTTGTTTGTCTTGTTGTTCCCTACCACCAGATTTTTTTTTAATGACATGAAACTAATTACACCCTGTATATTATGTTTAATATCTTTTCAATTTTGATCTCCAATTCTTGTTTAAAATTTAATCAATCAGTGCAAAATTGTTCACGCTTCAATTCAGTACGATTTCGGGGTTCTGTTACCGCTTTATCCGGATTTATCTCGATATCCCGTAGGAGCCCACGACCTATAGCCTTATAAACAAATTAGCCCAGTGTTTTTTTTTTCAATCGGTGTGTACGAGCCAGACCCTTACCCAAACTGGAACAATTTTTTTTTGTAGATATATTTCATACCAATGAACCACAGTCCACCAATTTTTAAGTAAAAAACTAATTTTGCAAGTAAGGGAATTTTTCGAAAATTTTTATTTATAAACAATTTGAAATCTACCATACTGTCAACATTTTTTAATAACTTATCTTTACATATATATTGAAAGTTCGTAAGAGCTCGAACTTGATGAAAAAAAGTGTGGGCACCCTACTAATGACTTTTTAATTACCTTGTTAACCTTGAAAAGAAAAAGTTGTTTTTTCCGCGGTTTTTGGAAATTTTAATCACCGCGAGATAATTATCTTATATGGTGGGTGGCCCCGGTCATTAACGTTAATTAGATCATCTACGTGCCTTTCAACATGTGTACCTAATGACGTAGGTACCAACCTCAGTGGATTTTTGAACGATTAAAAAACTCGATTAAGACTCGTTTTGGTTTACGTGATTTTCAACAGGCATGCATGTGGAATTTTTTAACTGGAATTTTTTAGGTAATTAAAACATCGATTTTTAAGTGGAATCATCTGTGGCTGATTTTTTACGAATATAATTTAAGGATATTTTCTGTTATTGTTAAAAATAGTTGTAATAAATATGTATAGCAACACTGATTTTCTGTAAAATATCTATTTAAGAAAAAAGAATGGAACATTTTTCTCTCTTACTGTCACATCGCAAAAAAAATCGGTGTGCCGTAGCCGCGAGCATCTTGAACCTGTTAAGCCTAATGATTTAATATGAGAAAAAACAAAAAACACGATTAAAATGGTGCGTCTGATTTTAATAAACTGATGTATTTCGAAGCATTGGATTCCATTTCGTAACATTCAAACATTTATGCGTGTAACGTATTTTTATAATTTTTACGTTTCCATGACGATAAAAAATAACATTTTTAAATAATAGCATAATTTTCAACATGTTTTTCTGTTCTTCAAACCTTTCATGTTGACAGACTAAAAGGCCCCTATTTCTACTAGCCAAGACATTTTAATTATTGTACATTACCATAATATGGTACTTATTTCAAAAGCTTTCATATTGATAATTAAGTGTATTTATATCAAATTACCTTCCTGAGTTTCGTTGGAAAACAACGGAGAAACAAGCTGCCAAATTTGACCGCTTGTTGTTCAATATTCATATTGAAAATTAAGTGTATTTATATCAAATTACCTTCCTGAGTTTTTTTAGCGATAAATTGTTTATTAATAAAAATTTTCGTAAAATTAACTTGCAAAATTTAGTTCTTTACTTAAAAATTGGTGGACTATGGTTAATTGGTATGAAATATATCCACAAAAATATTAGCTCCACTTTGGGTAAGGGTCAGGCTCGTACAGTCCGATTAAAAAAAAAACACTAAATTGTTTTTATAAGACTATAATAAGTCGTACTATAACTGTCGGGAAAATATATGTTGTTGTTTGTGATTTATATCAGTTGTACACAAAAAATCAGCTTTCTACTCGAAAAAAACCCTTATATATCTTATCTCAACTGGCCAATTAAGCGACGACTGTCTCAGCGGATTTCTCCGCTCGAATCCTGTACGGGTGTAATTTTTTAATTTGTTTTGAACTTTTTGGCTGATAATTCTTATTCTAAAATTTCTACAGTTAAAACCTATAATTACACAAAATTTCAGAGCTGCACTCAAAGATGTTATTTTGATTAAAAATTAACGCGTGTGACCGTCCGCCCAATCTTCCCTTCCCGGGAGCGACTTCTGGCTGCAGAGCTATGTACTTTTCAGCTTGTAAGGAGGGTTTCCACATAAAAATTTTCTCTGCACCTTATTATTTTCAATTTTCGTAGCCAGCCCGTCAATTTGGAGAATCAATACAAAAAATATCATTTTATTTAATGAAACGGTTGACTCCAACACCACTAGGATCGTCATTAACAGAGTCCGTAAGTCGAAGAGCAATTTCACGATTATGAGGAGCGCATTCAGGTGGGTTTGTCAGAAGTCAGGTGTCACATTTACATCGAATAGAAAAACAGAAAAGCTGACGATATGTGATTACTAATATGCCACACGTTTTTCTATATATTCAATAATCGATTACCTATAATCTGTAAGCAACGATAAAAATGTATATAAACTGTTGAATTATATTTCGCTTACTCGTCCAAATGGATAGGTATTACACATGTAGTTCACTTTCGTTAACTTTGTCGAGCACACTAAAAAGATGATGATTCAGAGTTTTTCATTCCCTCAAATAAACCATTGTAGATAATACTTCATTACACTTTTGTGCTTTGTGCGATGCGGTCATTTAAAATAAAAATTAGACGTAAACTGAGTGCTTAGAAGGAAAATATTATTGGTAGTGAAAGTGACATGTTAGATAGAAAAAGAAGACGACTAATTATAAAATTGACAGTCTCAACAAGTAAAAGAGGCGACAGAATTATTGTTTTTAAAGTAAGGATTCATTTGTTCCTACTCATAGGTAAAACTGTTAAACCTATGATAAGGATAACTAGCTAAAATTGTTCAAGCTAGACTGAAATAAATATGGATGGTATCGTAAGACGTGTAAGATGGGATAGTTGTTTATCAAGTAAGGAAGTAATGAATCATTTCTTCCTATTCGTAGGTAAAACTGTTAAACCTATGATAAATATACCTAGCTAAAACTGTTAAAGCTAGATTAAAAACAAAACAGCTTCTGTGTGTGTTGGCGCAAAACGAGGATAGCTGGCTAAAACTGTTAAAGCTGGACTGAAATAAATAGTGGATGGCATAGTAAGACAGTCACCTTAGTACAGATTCATCATAGATATAACTGTTAAATCTATGAAATAAAGGACTAATCATAGGTGAGTTTTTAAATACGTATGTTGTTATTTCGTGGTGATACACTAGACAACTGAATGAGATTTTTAATCCTGCTGAGAAATGTCAGGATCAAGGTCACAAGCACTGGGAATCAATGCCTGGTCCCCACAGGGCCTCACACCCATAAATAATATTTATTATAAACATTTCACAGAAATTAATGTACATATCTCAAAATGTTTACTTTTCAAAAAACGCAAACACGACTCAAAATGCTGTTGCTACCGGAAGTGGCATAAAAAACGACATCCTAAAGTTATTAGGGGATGAACCAGTGAATAAAGGGGAAAAATATGTTATTCCCAAGAATATTAAGAGACAGGATTAAAACGTCTGAATTAAATCCGGAACTTATTGTGTTTCTATCTGAGGCTAGTAAAAAAGTGGACATACATTGCCACAATGCAATCTCTGATAGGTATCAGGCTGACATGAGATGCTTACGTATTTGATTCTTTACTACTTGATGCAAGTGTCTCTTCAGCGGAAGTTATATTCTGCCCAATATAATACATGGAAAAATCTTTTGCGATGTTTTCCACATTTTATCTACAAACTACAAATATCGAATAGAAGCTCAGTCATGCCCAACTACTACTAAAAACAGAAGTAGGTTCAGACTGCTATGATGGCAGATCAAAATATTTAATTAATAATTGGGAAATTGTCACACTGATTAAGCTGTCTACATTTCTTGGGTTAAAGGGTATAAAATACCTACCGTTAAAAAAAAAAAAAAAAAAAAGAATCGAGATCCCTCCTCCCCCCCAGACCGAGGGGTTATCTGAAGTGAAACAAATCAAATAGTACAGTACTAAAAAGTGGGTCAGTCTTTATTAATATTTTTAATTACCCGTAAAAGGGAAGGCTTAGATTTATATTTAGTATTAAGCAATTAAATACCATTATTTCGGCACAGCATTATAAATCAGAAAATTATAAATTATTTTTGTGATTTATTAGTTGAGAACTGTCTCATGTCGACAATCAACTTAAAGGATGCATGTTATAAGACAATCGTAAACAGCCATCTAAACAATTAATGAGTATTAGTATTAAGGATGGTCTTTACGAATACAATTGTTTGCCTATGAGTTTATTTGTCAACAGCCTCGTTTGTTTTTACAACAGCCCGTTCTTAATAAATTTAGGTCATAATGTATTTTATGCATCTGTTATTTAGGTGACATTCTTGCATTAGAACGGAACCGTGAAGGTTTAAGAGTAATGTTGAAATTATTACCAATTAAAGCCAAAAAATCATTGTAAATATTTAGGAACTTTTACAAAGTTATTGGTCTATTAGTATTAGCTTGTTCAGCTGTTCGGCATAGTTTGTTGTATGCTGTATACTGAACAGTGAAACATGAAAGAAAAAAAAAAAAAAAAAAAAAAAAATTAGCATATTTAGCGTATAAATATCAATATTATGGCATATATAGCACTGAAATCGAAGACGGAGCAAAATATTGTAGATCTTTCCTGTTTCGTTAATCACAAAGAATTCTATTGTGAAACATTCACAGCATAAAGAACCTGGTGGGGGCGGTGTGCGGACTAGAAGTTCCGCACGGACTCTGGACCGATCAAGAGTTAAGTTTTCATATTTAGTATATTTTTATGTTTTAAGGGACAAGATGTTTTCCTCATAAAGAGTCAAATGGCAATATACTGCCTTCTGTTGACAATAAACCAGCTTGTCTGCATTAACAGAATGGGAGACACGCGAATCGAAAACTTAAATAACATAAGTAGAAATATTTGTTAATGGTATGAGGAGCAAAAAATCATTCTGTACGCATCTTATATACCTTCAAAAGAAAAGGCTAATGCTGATAAAGAATCTGTCATTATTTAAAGAATCGGAGTATGAGTGAAACGAATACACGTGTGTTAGATGAGTCTCTCTCTCAATTTGGAAAATCGCATATTGATCTTTTTGACTTTAATATTAATGCTAAATAATGTAAAACATTTACATCATGGCTTAGAGCTCAGCTAAATTTGTTCTGTTGCTCAGTGCGTACGTGTACGTGGCTTACGACCACGGAGCCCCATATTCGATTCCTGGCCAGGGTATGGATGTTTGGTGGGGCTCTTGATGTGTGATTAGCTTAGTGTATTTCCGAGACGGTGGCAGTGGGTTGGTCTGCTGTTGAATGGCATAATAAGTCTAGTCACTGTTATCTCTCTGAAATTCGAGTCTTAGCTGCGGCAGATGACGTTGTCGCAGGGAATTACTGTTGTATGTGTGTACGTGTCCCTGGTTGAGTGATAATAAATAATTCACTTTTAAACAAGCTATGGCTTAAGTCCGCCAGGACGTTAATATAAATAAGATAATAATAATAATAATAATACAGAAGTCCGTTCTACTGGACACATGTACTATTGTGCGAAGGTTTATTGCGGCGATAACCATAAATATTTTTAATACAACTACCAAGAAGACCATCTTGTCCCAGGACCGATGAGTCATAGCTTTCAATAACCACTCCCCGGCGAGGACCTGTGATACAGGGAGGAATAATAATAATAATAATAATAAATAATAACCTTGAAGTTTTACGGGTTTCCCCCTTTTCCTTAACTGTATGAATGTCAAATAAAATGGTAAAAGATACGCTAACTGGAATTCTAGTACTGCCGTTTTTGGCCAAACCAGTCCTGATATCCATTTTCTCGGAGGATCTGCGTACCTAGGAACCCATATTCTTAATTCTGACGTACATTTGTTACTGTCTCCTTCCAGGACCCGTCGCCCACTGAGTCCATGAATTTTCCTTGCAGGCATTAATATAATTAGAGAATCCTTTCTGAAGAAAGGTGTCCCACCTGCGGCAGTGCACTTACCTTAACTGAAGAAACCTTAAAACAAAATTTATGTACATGAAATAAATGTTAGCTAGATTGCCAAAAAGTAATAACTGCACGTATCACACCTGTGTCGGTGTAATCATTTTCTGTTTGAATTAAATATTTTTGGAAACAAATAGTACATATGCTAAAGTTACATAAGTTAAATTCTAGTTTCTAGTATGATAAAATATTAATTAATAGATTCTTAAGGATGGTTTCTCAAAATGAGACCTAATTTTCGTAAGTACAATGCCACATAGGATTCTTCACAGATTTTGCAAAAACCAAAACGTCCATGTACAACAGTGGACAACCTAGCTTAAAGTTTAAGTTTTAAAATGATCGACCAGATTTGTAGGTAATACATATGCCGCTAAGATATTTAGACATCTCAATCCACTTAGGGGAACGGAGAATATATCATTCTAACAATTAGGAAGAAGGCATAAACCACGTCTGTAAGCCGTTGGATAACGAGCATCCTAGCAGAATGTATCATAGATACAAGAATATACAGCAGACATAGCACAAGACATGCCTCGACCTCAGCTGTGTATAATAAAGCGGGCGCTAGTATTGACTTTATCAGAAGCACAGCGGGATGGACTAAAAAGTCCGATACATTTGCAAATTTTTACAATAGGCCTCTCATTCAAGATGTTAATATGAATCTCGCAGAATTAACTGAAGGTGGCACGTAGATCAATTTGATTATTACAGCAATATAATTCAGTCGATAAAAATTGTTATTATAATATCGAATTCGATAGATTTCTTTTCCTCAAATAATTATTCTGATTCTTAGTTATTACATTCTGTTTCTATTATGTACATAAGTGTACATTGTTAATTTATTATAAAGGAGTTGATAAAGTTTTTTGTTTATAATAGTTCTAGATTATTATGCTTAATCAAGAAACCGTTTAATCTAAAACAGAAATAACCCAAAAAATAGATTGAGCTTTAAAAATCTACATGTGTAATACCTATCCATTTGGACGAGTAAGCGAAATATAATTAAAGGAACAAACGACTTACCTGAAGGAAGTTCGTTCCTAATTATATGAGCTATACTCGTCCAAATGGATAGGTCCCACCCGGACTACCATCACCCGTCCCTGATCTATTTTTTGGTAAAACACTCGCAAAAAGTGTAATGAAGTATTATCTACAATGGTTTATTTGAGGGAATGAAAAACTCTGAATCATCATCTTTTTAGTGTGCTCGACAAAGTTAACGAAAGTGAACTACATGTGTAATACCTATCCATTTGGACGAGTATAGCTCATATAATTAGGAACGAACTTCCTTCAGGTAAGTCGTTTGTTCCTTTAATTTTACATGCTGTTATTAGGCGAAAAAAAGCGGGACGGGCTCTCGGACCATAATATCCACCGCGTTAACCACAACCAGGTGGTCCATTTTCATGGCATACTGTATATTTCGTGATAAAATTGCAAACAATTAAGAGCACAATCGGTATGAATCAGCGTATTATCAATACACAATGGACAATAAAGCATGATTAACAAAAGGCATTTTTTTGTATACGTAGATTATGTATTTCTTATCTGAACTACATCCATTTCAATTTGAACTTCAAACTGTAAAGGAAGGAAATTTGTACAGGGTGATTCCTCACAATTGTCTCCCCTCTAAACTTGGTTATTTCTGGACCGATTCGGCAATTTCAAGAACTTAAAATAGTTTTTATACGTCATATTGAGAAAATAATGACGACCAGTTCTAACCGCATTGTTACTTCATTTTTTCAAATGGAACACTATACATCTAACTCGAGAATGACAATCCTCATTTTTCTCCGATTTCAAAAATATAATATTTCATATGGCTATCTTCTATAGTTGTCAGTTGATAAGCTTAAATTAAGATATTCACTTGAAATTTGGTGCACGTATGTACTATAACGACATATGGAACTAGATTATATTTTGAAATGATTCCGTTGAAGGAGGGGTGGGGGTAAGTAGAGGTAAATAGAGGAAAACGAATAAAACAAGCTGGTAACATTATAGAACCTAAGATTTGGCGTATATACTATAAGTAAAGCAAGTTGGTAAGAGTACAGAAACCTTGAAATTCGGTTTATGTACTAGAAGCCAAAGCCTCAGATTGTTTATAATATTTTCCATTCCCCCACTACCCCCACTCCATTATTAAAGGGGTTGATAAAATAAAATTGCGATATGCTCTTGGAATTTAATACAGGTATAAATTATAACGACATCTGGAACTAGATTATATTTTGAGATAATCTTTGGGTTGGGTGTTAAATAGAGGTAATTAGGGGAAAACAAGTGAAGCGAGCTGGTAAGAGTACATAAATTTGGGATTTGGTGTATAGGCAAGGCCAAGATTTATTTGTTAAGTCCCCCACCAATCCCACTCCATTATCAAAATATGATTGACAAAACAAAATTTTTACTTCAAATTTGGTACATGTATGTATTATAACGACATCTGTAATTAGATTATAATATATTGAGATGATTACGTTGAAGCATTGGTGGTTAATTAGGGGTAAATAAGGGAACATAAGTAAAGCAAGCTGGCAAGAGTACAGAAACTTGGAATTTGTTGTATACATTGGATTTCTTTATAATATTTTTCAAAAATCTCTCCTCATTTCTCTTTTTGCGTCATTATTTCACGTCTATATACCAAATTTCATCCCAATAGGCATAAAAGTTAGAGGATGATGGGCGAGCTGTGACATACAGACCTACGGACATAAAATGCATATAGAGTAACTACCGAGTTCGAGCCGCCATTTTGAAAAAATGTCCGCCCAATGCATTATTCTCAAGCAACTTTAAAATTACGAGATGCCTAAAGGCACTTAAATTCACGCTTAAAAGATCAGCTATAAGTTTGTATAGCAAATGACTTTAACGTGGACACGCTTTTAAGTTTTTTCTCCTCGGGGGACCATAGCTCCCTTTGGAACCATTTTCATATACGTTATTTGAATTATTTCTTATTTAATCATGTAAAATTATCTCGGCAATCGGCCATTCCTAAAATTGAAAAATAATGCTTTTTCGAAATCTACATGAATTTTCATCGCACAGAAATGAAGCAAAAAAAAAATGGAAAATAATTCTAACCATTTAAAACAGCACCCGCCATTTTTAAAAATGGAGTCCAATATTTTTCAAATAGGTGCTTGGCGTCGGCGAGATCATGAAAACAACTCCATAATAAATTTCATTCGAATTCTTAAATTGAAATAATTTCACAATGAGAGTTCCTTTTGCAGTAAAATTGCAACATCTTTTTTTTCTAAAGTAAAACCTAGAAAATGTTACACCATTTTAAAAACTACACTAAACAAGCATTTTTTTTAAAGAACTTGTCAGGTTAGAGTTGTAATTTTTTACAGTATGAAGTGTGTAAGTTAGCTAATAAAAAAAATTATTAACTCATGAATCGGGATTTTTTTTTTAAGTTATGGCACCATTAATTTTATTTAGGATTGTGATCAATAGCAGGACTATTCAGGGCTGCGTAACAAAAATTAGAATCTTAAAATATAGAATTTTGTAGTTATGGCACGCGAGAAAGTGATCTAAGGTGTCGATTTTCACGAAATTCATAAAAGAGTAGGTAAATATCTCAAAAACTAGCAATTTTTTACCAAGGTCATATTTTGATATTCTGGTCGTTGACGTTGAGTTTTGGGCCACCCTGTATATTAAAAATCGAAGATTAAATTTTTTCCCAGGAATTAATTTTTTTTCCTATTGTTCCAATGATTTTCACGACGCAATTTACGGTTTTTCAATTTCCGTAGTATTATCGGCAATTACGTGAAAAGTAATATCTGCTTGTAACTCCGTGTACAGCATTACTTTAGTAAGAAAATGCCATCGCGTTGGCGCAGATGTGCGTACTTTCAAATCAGGGGTCATATGTAAATAATTTAAAGGCCTGTGGCGCTCATTTTAATTCACTCTCAAGTGGCAGTATGCCCGTGCTAGGCTACGGCGTTCATTAAATCACTAACTAGCCAATAACGCGCCATTTTAAATTTTTCAAAATCAAAATTCTTCTTTGTACTTCACATCTGTATTTGGACTGTGCCGAATTTCAAGGTTCTATGTCCCAGTCTTCGAGAGAAATTCCCTTGACAGACGGACAGACACCAAAGTCATCTCGTAAGTGTTCGGTTTTGCCAATTTTGGTACGAAACACTAAAAAGTAAAATTTGTTCGACGAAACAAACATTTTTAACGACAACGTTTTTGCACCTCTAAAGTATTTAACTATTCCTTTTAGAACGCTTTTAATTTTGAAAAACACCAAATGTTTGGTCTGTGCGCATTTCTTGAGATTACTACCCTTGTAAACGGTCGTGGTGCAGGTGTCCTGTAATTTACAATAAGAAACCAGCAATAGTGAAAAATTAGATGAATGAAAATTAGTTCGAAAAGGTTTCTACTAGTTCTGCAAAAGCGTTAATATGCTGAATTAAAATAAATGAATAGCTATGTCCGAAATAAATTATTATAGACAGGTGTACACACTGTACACATTTAAATCGTTACCTTGAAAAAAAATGGCTTAAAAACTCACGACAAAAACCTCTCATAACCGAAATTATTAGTGAAATCAAAACATTACCTACCATATTACCTACACTGTATTTATAAGTACGTATTAACAAAAAGCCGACATACTATACCAAATTACAAAATTAACGCCACATTCAATCCGTGGTTTACCTCCCATTCCCGCCAGTCTCTTCTTTTCCGATTATTGTACTCGTAGCTCCGTACATGCGAATTATCTGACGGTCGACGCCGAGGTTGGAAGACATGATCAGCCAAAAACTCCTCGGAAATATCCACATTACCACCATCACACATCGCATCGCCTTCGAAACGCTCCCAACAAGTCCTCGAACCATCCTCGAAATCACGTTCACGGTAATCATTACAAAATTGTCTTGAGCCTCGCACAGAAGATAAATATCTCGCATCGTTTGTTATATCCGGCCCCACGTTACCTCTACGTGGTCTTGATGCACGCCCGACGTAGTCACTAGCACGTTTCTCGCCTCCCCATCGAGGCCTTGTAACATTTCGCATGTCGAACTGACATTCATCCCCATCCCTGTCATTGAACCAGGCATTTTGATTGTCAAAATCTGGATCTTGATCGCGGTACCCGGAGTTGTGAGACCGAAAACGCGGGTGCTCGAAATATCTGTCGATTTCGCTGTCCAGGAATCTGAACATTTTACCGGTGATCTCTTATGTTGTGGGAACGACCATATTCATAAACAATTACACCCCTACACCCAGTGCCACAGGTCACAACTGACGGAAAACTAACAGCTATAAAGTGTTTTCTTAAGAGTCGATCGGTGCGACGTTGGGTTTAAAATGGCGCGATATTGACCGAAGAAGAGGGGATCTGAGGTTTCCTTATCTCTAAAGATTAGGCTATTTTTAATATGCTTCTTAAACAGACCGGACATTAATCGCTGTATTAATATTTTGTTGTGGTACGCACGTGGTTTAAGGCCTACCAGCACGTTGGCTATATAACGCAAGATCGTTATTATCTTGTGTATATAGTAACGGATGAAATAATAAAATTACATTGTTGATGTAAAATTATGAGAATATTGTAATAATATGTAATCAAGATATTGCTGTTTAGATCTCTTTAATCGCCTTATATTATTTACGGACCCCCGGCTCCCAGGTAGTTATTCCAGGGGTGGGCTTTATACAATGATAAATTTGATAAAATCAGCACTAGAATTTTTCAAATCGGTTAAGAAATTCACAAAGTGAGGATTCAATACATTTGGAGTTCAGTGTAAGGCGGCTTAATATATACGAACCAGGTATGTATGTTATTGCATATTCATATAAAAAGGTCAATTATACCTAACATACAGAGAAATATTGCTGCGCATTTTTTGTTGCAAAATTCGGAAAATTAAAAAACGACAAAAGATATTTTCACAACTCATTTTGTCAACCCGTTCATTTGTTATAGTCAAAATAAATTTCTTAATTAACAAATTGGTTACTCCGAAAGCAATGAGGTCAGGATATTGTTTTTTTTTTCAAAATACATGCCATTTATACCAAAGAATATACCATATTTTTTTTGGCCCGATATCTTCAATACTTTTTGATTATTTAAACAATTGGCATAATTTGTTTATTAGCAAATAACTATTTTTTCGAAAGTTTAATCGACTTCAAACCAACTTTAAATGATAAATAAACGATATGTCGGGCATAACCCCTATATAAGTCTGCACGAATGCAACTTTTTGCTGTTGTTTATTTAAAGTTTAAATTAATTTTGCAAATTAACAAATGGAATATCTCGGCTCTGGATAAGCGGATCGAAATGGGGTTTTGTGCATATGAAAGTGCTTGGAAAAAGGAAAATTTTGAGACTAGAAAGAACTTGATTGGATAACCGGAACCGGAAATAAAAGTGATATTGCGTGAGAGGCTCTAATTTGTGTATTAACAACTTTTTGAACACGAGGTTTGGTGCAAATGAAAGCTAACAAGTTTTGCCATCAACCACAAAAAGTTCTACAGAAAATATTCAATCCCTGAAGAGTTATACGCGTCTTTGAGCCTTAAAAAAATCTCTCCCGCAACGTGAAAATAGTAAGATTTGACGTGCAATGGGGTGGCGGTTCGATCCTCGGTGTGGGCAATTTTTTTTGGTCAAATTTGCTTTTATTTTCATGTAACCAAGTAATTTTTACGATAATAAATGTTTTTATTTTCTGAGAAATTTTTAAAAACGTAAATAATTTTTGTTTTCGAATTTTCATTAAGTAAATGGCTATCTTGCAACAAACATATGATTGTTCTTGTCCAACGAGGGTTTGTTGGTAGTTTTTGTTTTTTTTACTACTTTTTATGAAAGAGAAGGCTTGTTTTACTTTATTTGAGGGGGATGCCTGCCGAAAAAAGACCAAAAATGAAAAGGAAACAATTTTTTTTCACTTTTTTCTTATAATGAAAAAAGTTCACGTCTCATGAAAAAAACACACACTTTGTTATTTGTAAATGAGGAATAATCAAAAGATTTAAATATTTTAATGACATTATTATTTTATTGTTTTAATTAATTACAAATATTTACAATTAATAACTATTAACGCTAATAACTATTAGAGTATTCCACCGTTCCATGATATCGACTATAAGAAATATAGAGCATACAAAGCAGGTGCACAGCACCAGCTCGAGAGTTACGAATTTAATGAAGTTCTCAAGAATAAATAATTATTTATAGCGCTTTTTACAATTTAAAAATTATTTTATTATAGGAAATATTTTATTGTACGAAAAAAAAAGTGAATTTGACAACAACAAAAATTTGCTCACACCGAGGATCGAACCAGCCACCCCATTGCGCGTAAAATCTTACTATTTTCACGTGGGAGAGATTTTTTTAAGGGCCAAAAACGCGTATAACTCTTCAGGGATTGAAAAAACCTGTTGGCTTTGATTTGCACTGAACGTCCTTACCTTAAATTCACGGGCACCAAAATATTTGTGGCACGCGGGCGCCGATAACACTTTAGGGGGGGGGGGGGGATCTGGGTGTATTAGACTCCTTTACAAACGAAAAATATCCAAACTATTTCTCTAAATATAATCAGCTGGGGATAAGGAAGCGATTTCAAAAAAATGTTTGTAGCTCAAAAAAAGTTTAAGATTAATTTTGTATGAGGTACAGTGTAAGATGTAGGCAGGTTTTTATAAATAAAAAGGTTCTACGGCCATTTATATACCTACTAGGTATATTGACGTCTCACATCTGTATGATGCAACAGCTCTATATCAGTAAATATTACTATTATCAATATGTGCATTACCACAACTATAAAGATAATAATGTACTTTTGCTTACTTGTTTCACAGGGGCCACGGCCATCTTCATTCACAAAGTAGGTACTTTCTCGATATCACAATATTCCAAAAAAATTAGACAACTGAACGACAGATACAAATTCACCAACTTATATACCCTTTGGAACGACCATCATCAGACAGCTCTTTAATGAATTTTTAACATTCCATTTAAATAAGCTCCTTCCTGTATAAGCATTTCGTCTAATTACTTCTCATTAATAATATCAATTTAATTGGAATTCTCAGACCTAGACCAATGGGTTCCTTTTAACGGCTAGATCAAAACGAAAATTTTACCTGCTAGATCATAAATTTATTGTCATTGTCATTAAAACCTACTTAAATTTAAAGATATTTTTATTGCCCATCCGGTACCTAGATTTTGAATTATTAAGAGAATTTAATGCTCTCTCTCTCTCTTAATATGAAACGGACTATACGAAGAACTTATAGTGCAGGGTACAGTTCTAAAGGTTCCACCAAAATGTTTAAAAGTGAGGTTCCTGTTGGGTAAGGCGGACTATAACAGAGCTGCCCAAAATCACAGTGCTCAGTGCTCGTACCATTGCTAGATGTACTTTTATAACCGGTGTTTAGTGCTACGAACACTTCGTCAAAGTGCTTAGTGTTTGGTAATCCCGAAAAGGGCTGCAATCCCTTTAAGTATTCGTGAGCACTGACAGAAGTCTCATTTGTCTGCTTTAATTAGGGTTCGGAAATTTTAGATGATTGAGAAGAGTTATTGTCTGATTTTAATCGATTTCGACACAGCGGCGTCAGCGTTCAAATACTACTAAATACTACCAACCAAGTAGAAATGTTAAACGTTGGATGTGTTCGACAACTGGAAACAAAAACTGCTTATTTAAAAACAGAGAGTGTCCCGGATTTTAATAGAGCTTATTGACAAACATAATCATGAAATTGTAGAAGAAAAAATTCTGAATAGGAGTGAATTTAGCAATTCTTTAAAAAGGAAAGCTAGAGGTGTTTCAGAATCTCATGAGCCGCGAAATGCGCAAAAGGCAAAGTTTAATCTGAGTTATAAGTATGTTTTTGAAGACACTGGAGGTTGCCTTGCTGTATAAATAAACAAGAGCTCGGGATAAATTGTAATCAATAAATATAATATTTTTAAGAAGTGTAACTGAGTCAACAGGACGGATTATGTCTCTGCGCATATGAAGGTCACGGCTCATGAGGTTTTAAAACACAGATGACATATCTGAAAGATCAATGAAATTAATTCATAAAGAACTAACACGAGGTGATATAAACACTTTAACAGATTTTAACCAACTACCTCTAACAAATTAAAAAATGAAAGAAAAGTGTATTCTTCGAAATCTGTACAAAACAAACATTTCTAGATGGTCAGATAAGTATAAACACTGCAACAAATTCAAATGAACTAACTCTTAACAAAGTCAAAACCGAAAATCCAAACAGGAAAGAAGTGTATTCTTCAGAATCTCTACAAAACTATTTTTTTTTAGATACTCAGATAAGTATAAACACTACAAATCCAAATTAACTAACTAACTCTAACGAACTCAAAAACGAAAATAAAAAAATGAAAGAAAAGTGTATTCTTCAGAATCTCTACGAAACAAACATTTTTTAGACACTCAGATAAGTATAAATAAACATTGTAACGAATTCAAACTACAAACTAACTCTGACAAATTCATAAACGAAAATTCAAACACGAAAGAAAAGTGTATTCGTCAGAATCTCTACAAAATAAACATTTTTTAGATACTCAGATAAAAATGGTGATTTGTCATAATTTGATTTTTTGAAAACGGTAGGTAACCTATGTTGGGATTCTTCTCGACCATCGGCACTTTTCTGGTCTATCCGTAAGAACCTACCTGAATATTCGAGACTCTTGTTACCCGTTACGGCACAGAACTAGGTGTTTGCTACTGCTATTATCTTCAGAGGTCTACGGGGTTCTGGGGCGACTTGTTTCGATGTTTTAATAATTAGTGGACAGAGAAAAGATGACGATAAAAATAGCCAGGTAAGCATAATAAATTAAGATACAAGTATCTATATTAGTTCAAGCAAGCAGGATTTTTGTATTTTTGAAAACGTTAACACCAATTTTGGCTTATATTATGTCATTTTAAAATGTTTAATGTTAATAGACAGTTATATTTACTTGAATTTATACAGGGTGTAATCAGTTTCATGTCATTAAAAAAAACTGGTAATGGGGACCGACTAGACAAACAAAAAACCTTTATGACTTTTCCCTCTAGGGGCACTTTGAAAAAACTGACCTGGGTTAACATATTAAATATTTTTTTAATATTAATATAGAAAATAATTGAGAACCACTGCTTTTCTTGGTCAAAGGACCTGTAGTTCCCAATTATACAACTTTTAAATTATCAAAAAAGTGCAGTCCTCGGCGTCACACGCGGTGTCAAAGCAAAGGCTTAGTTTGAATCATCGACCGCCTTTGATGGACCGCCTCAAACGAAGGCAATTATAAAGAGGTAAATAATTCGTTATTTTTCCTGCACAACTGCAAGCAAATAACGGCCATAGAAGTTTAAACAGAGCATTTCTTTACATGTGTGTCTTTTAATTTGGAACAAAATATTGGATTAATGTTTATAATTTAGAATATTTAAATGTGATTTATTAACGTGTGTAACATAAATGAGTGTCCTGGGTTAAAAGCTTACCTAAGTAAATCATTCGAAATCTCTACATCTGCAGCAATACACAGTTTGGTACGTCGAATTAAGAACATACGTACTCCGTTCAACACTAAACAATAAACTATCAACTAACGTTGTCAATAAAGAAAAATAAAAGAGAAACTTGGTCCAAAATCCAAAATGAAATACAAAAAGAACGAAAAAGTAAGTTGTGTCTGTACGTAATCAAGAATTTAACGACTTGAACGGTAAAGTCAATAAAATAAATCTTAACTATAAATACACAGTGACCCGAAATTCAAAAATAACAAAAACAACGAACGTCGGGGCAGGTTGGACGTGTGTACATAACGAAACACCCATATTAACTAAAATCAGTGTTGCCGATGATATTAGCTGTAATTATCCGCCGACTGACATGAAAACATCCAATAATGTCCGATTCGGTGGTGCTGCAGCCTTTCCGGCTATATCGATATATGTATTAAGACAGATAGATTTCGTTGAAAATGTTTCCTTGCAAATTTTGAAGAGCGGGGGGGGATTTTCGACGATTATTCACTATTACACGAAACAAATCCTATCGACCACACTGCAATCCTAATTTGAAATTATCCGTTTTTTATCCGATTTTTAACAGGGTGAAAAAAATATCCTCCACCTTCCTAAATTATCTGCAAATCGGATAATTATCCGCCAATCGGCAGCACTGACTAAAATATTGCACAAGGGAGAGAGAGAGTCAGAGTATAAGGCAAAGACACGCGCGACGATCTAAACCTACCTCAATATTCCAGCAGTTCTCAAAAGATTTTATTGAAAATTTGCGAAATTTTTGTTAATTTTTTTTCTCCAAAACTATAAGCTTTAGACCCCATGTTATATCAGGTTTTTTTGTTTGTCTTGTCGTTCCCTACCGCCAGTTTTTTTTAATGACATGACATGAAATTACACCCTGTATATGCACCTGTATTTTTTTTATATCTAGTTTGTGTAAAATGTCTGTACGTATATTACAAAAATTAACATTTTATGTATATATTTATCCGTGATATTCATCTCATGTGTTTACGTTATCTATTTTTAAGTACTTTTTACTATTATACTTTTCGCAAATACAAAACGAAGAGTATATTGCATCAGATCGGCACATTCCTAAAACCGATAGCATTGCTCGTAGACAAAAAAATTTCATATCACTGTGTTGGTGATCGAATTCTGAACAACTTTCAAAATGTCCGTCCGTCCGTCTGTTACGTTTCTTGTAAGCACGATAACTTAAGAACGACAAGTCCGATTGTACTGAAATTTGGACAGTAAGTTAGTGTTAGTTAGAGGAAGAACCCTATTTCGATTCATAAATAAAAAGTTATAAATAACAAGAAAATTTTACATAATTTTTATGGATAAAATAAATTATTATTATTATTATTATTATCATTATTATATTCCTTTGATATCATTTCCTAATTAGTATGTCGTACTTGGACATAGACAAACACATCAAATCTCTAATAAGCAGGGAAATATTTGGTTTAATAGATAATTGATAATAACTAATATTATAGACTGTGTCAATATTGTGGGAAATTGTTTTAATGGGATGGACACAATGTATTAATAGTAGACACGTTATCAGGGTTGATAAATATCAAAACTGACTATTAAATAAGAAATGCTAAAGATACCCATTGCACAAAATTTTGCAACTATAAATATAGTACAGAGTAAAAATAATTTTCAATTAGATGTTTTCACAAATTTTAAATTCTCTTTGAGTATGAAGATAATTATAAAATACTTGATTATGGTTAAAAACACTTGGATTTTGACAACCAGTCGAATAATACCTTAAAATAAGCCATTCTAATTTTCAATTGAAATTTTACCTTCAAAAACATCAGTTCACTGCGCACTCATGACGTCATCTGTTGGATTGTCAGTAAACAAATGCCATTGTGTATTTATTATACGCACATGTTATTTTGCAAAGCTCTACCATTTTATAATGAAAACTAAGTGGTGTTTTGTGCCAAGATGCAAAAATACATCCAAAAACTTACCTGGAAGAGTTTTTTTTAGTGATAGTACAAAACACGTTTACAACAGGTATATGTCCAGAAGTAGCTTTTACAAATTCAGTATTAGGCATTATTTAATCACATGTAAAACGTAAATAAAGCAAATCAAATTTGTTTACTACTTTCTAAACGCGATTTAACCCACTACTAAACCCGATGACGTCACCACCAATCATATCGTGTTTTGCAGACTCGTTCAATTATTATAACTTCATGTTATTTACTTGTTGAAAATTTAATTAGACACATGATAGAATTCTGTTTAAATATCAAAAAGTGGTTTAGTAGGTAAAATAAGCACTTTATCTGAATAATATTAAAATGGCAAAGCACAATGTGAACACCTAATAATACACATGGCTGGCTAAACCTTTGTAATTGCATAGGTAATATGATATATTTTACTTTAAAAAATGTTCAAATGAATCATCTACTTGCCAGACATAGGAGATGGAAAACAGATGGCTGTGTCATAATAAATATTTGTAGGTAGGTACCCTTATATTCAAACTTTTACAGAAAATGTAGGTATATAAAGCTTTTTGTAGATAATAAAAATATGTTTAGGAGTGGGAATGTCGTCTAAAAATCAGAAATAAATTAGTCTAAAACGCCGCACCGTCCCCGACAGATTATAATTAGACCATTGCAATTACGAAATTTGTACAAAAGAAAAATAGAAGAAAACATATCAATCTAGGTTTGTATCGTTTTAATACTTTGAAAAAATTTGGTATTAATTAATAAGATTTGTTTTAACAATAAATTGCGAGATTTTATGATTTTTTTTTTAAATATTTAGAATCAAAATATGAGAAAAAGGACTCGATACAAACCTTCATTCATGTGTTCTGTGTATCGTATTATTTTTATTTTTCCAAAAAACATAATACTTTTTGCAAAAAACATGTATAGCACGGAACCGTGCAAACGAACATTTTGCAACAAATGTTACACTGATACGAGCTCCCTCTGGATTTATTATAGTTTAAGCTCCGCCCGTCACCCAGAATTATTTTGGGAATGAGAAAATATAACAAGGGAACGAAATATGAAATTAAACCAAAGCATTTCTAATAACAGGGGACGCCCAATAAAATACCAAATTCCATTAATTTACTATTATACTTAACAGGTAACTACATATAACTAGTTAAATATTGTTGTAATTCGGTACTTCTAGTATAATCAAAGAGTTAGAGTCTTTGATTATACTAGAAGTACCGAATTACAACAATATTGTAACTAGTTATATGTAGTCACCCATGCACTAACAATAATGTTTAATGGTATTTCAATTATTCTTTTTAAAATGGTGGTATGCTGGTATATTTGAAAACATTTATTGGGCAATACAATTGATATTAATTTTTAAAAATGTCTTCTTGTCGTAACACATGAATATAGAATTATAAGGGGCAATGCGACTTGCAATGAAAGGGGTTAGAAACACAAAAGTAAAGCGCACCCCTCCCATTTTCTCATCAAGTCACACGCATCAGTTTGTTGCATTAATAGACCAAGCGCCAGAGACGAAAACAGGCCGAATTGCGTCAAATTGAGGTAGAAGGCCGCTATGCCATGATTCTGAATAAGTACCTACAGCCAAGAAAATTTTGAAAAAACAGGATTTTTCGTAATAACTTTTATTTCTTGGAAAAATAGAAATAAATGTTTGGGATAAAAACTGTGGGCAGTAAAGTTATCTATCGATCCGTCAAAATAATGAAATCTAGGCTGAAAATTAAAAAAAAAACGGAGAAACCAACTTACCCCTTTAAACCCGAAAATATTTTCGAGAAAAAAGCAACTTTCGTGAAAATTTAACAAACCAGAGCTAAAAGTATTGTCCAGAATGTCATGTAGACCGATTTTAAAATTATTTTCTTTTTGAGATCGCGCACCAATGTAGACGTTCTAAGACTCAAGTTGCAGGTTTTTATCTCTGCTTTCAAAATTTGTAGAGAAAACATTTTTGAATACAAATTTTGGCCATCTTTTTTTACTTTGAAAATTTTACAAATTTTTAGAATCGCTCTGACATTCGTATTTTAAAAAATGCATTAAATTTCATTGAATCAAATAATTGGGGCTTTGGATTTTTAAAATTTGACCAGTAAAACCAGAGATATCCATATTTTTGAGAAATAACCTATAATGTCTAAAGTTATTAATGATATTTTGATGCGGGGATTTGTTTAAAACATCCATTAAACTTTTGCCTGCTATAAAAGCAAATTTATAAGTTCTCCCCCATCCACATATTTTTTAAGAAAATTGGAATAATAATTGGTAAAACTAAAAGTGTACACCAGGCAAGTTATTTTATATAATATGTGCTAATATGTGATATGTGCTAAGTATATAACACTAGTTCATTGGTCAATTCGGAGAACGAGTGCCGACGGTGGTTTACCCCTCGATAGACAACTACTGAATTTCATAATGATCCGTTGAATAGTTTAATGGTTATAAATAATTACTTACCACTGACTTTCTGCGAACCATTTCTCTTATTCTCGGCGTCTATTGGATGCATAACAATATTAAAAATTAGAAAACAATTATTTTTTTGTTTAACTTGTCATAATTCAAAAAACGAAAACATTAATGGATCTCAATTTTATTATGTCATCACTACATATTTATTAATAAACTGTGGTAATATGAATGTCAAATTTTAATAATTGTGAAAAATATGATTTTTTTTCAAAAACCATGTCGATAAAATGTGAGCATTTGCAGCGGTCAGTTAACGAACGGAAAACCGTTTAAATCTATGCTGAGGAGAAATAAAGATGGAGACACCTTATTTATTTGAAACTTTTTTATAAGTTTGATGGTTTTTAAGAAAATCGCGTATAGACAAATTAGACCAATAAATAACTAATACTATACGCATAACACTTATTGGATAAAACAACTTGTGTGGTGTGTATTTTCGATTTTAACAATGGTTGCTAATTTTGTTTATTGGTAAACTATCATTATATGATGGAGACTACAAAATAAAAATTCAAGAAGTCCTGAGGAATCCCCTGAGGATCTCCAAGAGTTTAAATTTTAATTTGTTGAATGATATGACAGCTAAAGCTTTACACATACGAAAACTAAACAACATTAAAATGTTAAGTTTTCTATTTAGTTATAAATAAGAATTAGTGCTATACCCTCCATAGCAAACAAGACTGTAGCTACGGACACGTATTTTGGAGTTATTGCTCTTCATATATGGCACATGAGGTACAAAGGTACAAAATAGAGTGCCTACAATGTACTTACTGTGCTTTCCTACCTTTGTTGGTCTTGTTTTTCATATAACAATATTATTTATGCTATGCTACGCTGATGAGGAGCAATAACTCTGAAACCTGTGTCCGTAGCTGCAATCTTGCATATCACTAATTTTTGTTTATAATTTTTATCCGACCTCATCAACTCTTTAATTCTTTTTGTCCACGACTAGTAAATAATCTACTCATTATGTATATGTTTTCTCAAGGATAATGCTATCCATTATTCCTTGCAGTGAATAATGATTTCATTATTCACTGATTGCAGTGAATAATAAGGACAGTCAGTTGTTTATAACAAATGACATTAGTGACTTTTTACTAAAAATTTGAAATGTCAAAATTGCAGCAACCAAAAAATAAGTGTTGTTTTTCTAAGTTTTCTAGGAAGCACCCAAATGGTACATGCAGAAGAGGTACTTTAATGAACAGTCAAAAGCTACATTAGTAAGTTTTTTTCAAATCATCATCTATTAGTAACACGCGGCAATCCTCATTGTTTTTGAAACCTACGTGTCTACAAACTGTATTATTTTATTAGTAAGCCATGCCAATGTGTTAAAGCGTATTCTGTAATTAATTTGAAACGTCAAAATTTGTGCGATATCAACGCCAACGTTATTTTCAATAATTTTACATATTAGGGACTCAAGACGAATAATATAATTAAATAAATTGATACTGACAGTGAAAACAAGATTTCTTTGACACCGTCAGAGATAAAGGAAGCTGTAAAAATCGCCTCATTAAACTTGTTACCCGAAAAATCGGAAAATTATATATAGTGACTTATGAATCTTTCTTAAATAGGAGAAATTAAATGAAGATGAATTAATTAAATATTAAATACTTATTTATTAGTCGTGGACAAAGTATAGTATTCTACTCGCATATAATGGCTATTATTATATGCTCGTTGAATAATATACTATTATTTAATACTATTATTTCCTTATTGACGATTATTATTAATTAATGCAGATTACTAATTATTGAATATCTTTTCCATCATGCATATACTGGTATACTCCATATTACAAATTAAAATTCTAGGGAAGTACCTAGCCGCTTAAATTATAAATACTGTAGTTATTGAAGGAATAATATGTTAAAAACGCATTTAGGTTAGAATGATAGGATAAATGTGTCGGCGTAACCTTTGAGCTTTGGCAGGTAGAATTTATATACAACTCATGAACTAATTACGAGCTTATACGTAAGTTGAAACACGGTCATTCATTTCTATTTTCTACATAGTACTATAAAGACAAAATAATATTTTATCGTTTTTAAATGACCGCCCAATGGAGTTTTCGTTTCAACTCCCCTGTTGCAAATTTTAGCAGCTTGTCGAGGCATACCTGCTCTTAACCCAATATTCGTAATTAGCAACGCCAAACATAAGAAACATAATACTAGGTTTCAAAAATAAATTAGCAGTACCTTTTCAAATATTATTTATCGATTAGGGGCGGTTTCAAGCCCTTAGGGGTGAGAGCAAGAGTCGCGACCCTATAAAAACTAAAGAAACTTTTATTGCGAAAATCACTAATAAAAAACTGTCATAAATTTTTTCAGTTTCGCATATTTTTTATCTCTTGATATCCTACCGACCTTATGTTAGAAACACACGACGCCTATGGTGACCGTCGCCGGGATATGAGCCGGGCACCAGTAGATATTGCTTAGTTAATTAAAACTTATATTTGTGAACGTCGGGGTTTTAATTAGTTTTACCCTCTTTTTACCCTTACACTTAGTACTTTCGAACCTTGGTTTATTCGCAGACAAATTTAAAAAATAAATTTATATCCCAAAATTAAATTCGTAGATTTTGCTTGTGATAAATTGATGTGTTTTTCGAATAAATTAAAAACTATTGTCAAATAAAAAGTTATAGTAAGGGCCCCCACCTAACCCTATAGTGTGCGCTGATAGAACTTAAAATTTCGTAGAATTTATTTTTGCATTATCTCTAATGAGCAGGAATTTATTGATTTCAATTGTTGTCAATATTAAACAATTAAGCAAGCATGATAAGGTTCATCAAAACAAAAACGTTGATAATTTTTTTATGTAATTACAAACAAGGTTTTGCATCATTCATTTTTATTTCTTCTAACGTTTTTCTACCCAGACACCGACTGACTATGCCAGTTCGGTCACATACTTGAGCATTGAATTAAGTTGTTATTCTGACATTAGTATGGGTGTACAAGGAACTTACAGGCCACTCAAGAAAAAGCAATTAACTTGATGACTGATGAGTCAGCAGTTGGTTATATTATAAACATCCTTAATATTTATTTATTCTGCCAAAATATAAATTCTGTGCATATGACATCACACATAAAATTATTTAAATCCTCGTATACCTACTGATGGTTGATGAGCATCGAAAACGAAAGCAAAATGTGTTATATACTGGAGCCAATAAGTGTAGGCAGTAGAGCAAAAAAATCAGCGGCTTCGTGGTCAAAGGATAGTAGCTGTTTTGTAATACTTTAGCGGCACCCCGTTCTACTATACAGTGTGGGGCAATAGTACGTCGGACGTCGATGTCTCGAGTTCTACGATAGCTAGAAATGTTTTAGAAAATTGCAAGTAAACTAGATAAAAAAGTCTATAACTGGAAATTATTTTCGAACATACAGGGCAGGCCAAGACGAACTTACAGGACAAAGTGCCGTCTTTTTAAATGTATATCAGTACATTTTTTGAGGCCTCTATCTAGGCTTTATTCATTCCTATATTAGCATTGAATATCTCCCAACCACTTGGATGTAATTAATTTTTTTCTTGGAATAATGCCATCTGCAGATGGATATTAAAAAAAATCACCACAGTCACAATTATGGGTTTTAAGAAAAACTTATGTGAACACCAGTTACGAGACATTTATTTAATAATTTTGGATCATTTTCATTTCCTAAAACTGTACATGGTGGCCAAAAATTATTTTTCAAAGAGCAACATGCATGAATTTTAGAAATGCAATAATTTATTATTTTTTCGTTATATATGTTATATAAGTTGAGAAAGTAATGAAGAAAAGGTATAAAAAAAAATGTGTAGCCTAAAGAAACGACTTTGAAATTCAAAATTTTATGGGAACATATCCACGTGACTAAAAACACCACGCTATTGGTCTGACGTCATTCGGCATAATGTCTAATGGTCGTCTATCTGCCAAGGGGTTAAATCGTAAATTGTTTTGTGTTTTGTAAATGTGTATTGATATTTTCATAAAAGAAATCATTCATTTATTTATTTATTTTAATTATTAAGTGGTAAAAATGACGGACAGTGGGTTTTTACGGGGCCAGAGTGACAATTTGCCCGTTGTTGATGTGTTTATGATGACAAACTTTTTTGCTACTAATACTGATTTTATTAGTGCAGAAATTGGAGGTACTAAAGCAACAAGGTATGTGTCATTCATTATTCTAAACATTAATTCAATTGTGCCCATTTTTATCCTTTTACTGTAGTTAAATATAACAAATAATTTATGTACCTAACCTCAAAATAGGTAAACAAGGCAATGTTTTAATGTTATATTAATTAATATTTTTCATCTTAGAATGCTTTACTTTTTTATATAATAAATACCTCCCGTCACTTACTAAGTACGTACTTTTAGGTAGGTAGGTACATTCATAGTAAAAATAACTGTTGACATACATAGGTATATATAAATATATAACTGGATAATATGTAGAACGTCGAGAAGTTACATTATTCCCACCGTTCTTATACATTTATACATTTTAATTCAACGTTCCTATTAACCGAAGTTAGTAAACTTTTGTATTCCTATAAATAGGAAAGTGACCAAATTCACCATGATATGTAAACAAATTATCACAATAATATTAGGGTTAGGTACATATTTTCATAATATTATTATAAAATAATTAGTTTTAATGGGTAAATTTACATCAAAATGATCCTGGCAGCAATATAATCTTGAGCATAACGATAATTCTGCATTTCGGTCGTCTCGTCTCATAGTTCTGCACCATTTCTTCCTAACTTTATCGCGTCTAGGCACATTAAAAAATAACTTTTCTGGAGTTTTTATTGTACTTAGTATTTGTACATTTGGGCACAATACAATATTTATAGCTACTTTTCTTTGTATTTTCCATAACACAACATAAATAATGTGTACACATTCGCAATCACAATACGTTTTCCGTCGATGCGATGTGCCCGATGACGTCACACACAAGTAGCGCGGAAACTTCTCCGTTTAAACGCAGTTAAATTGACAGCTGCAGCAAGTAATTTTTTTAACCTTTAATTAGAATATAAAACAAAAATAAAATACTAGAAAAATAATGTTTTTTAGTGATCTATTCATCTGTGATGTTTAAAAAATTTATGCATTTTGCTCATTACTTAAAAACTTTTTAAATTGATTTTTTTAAATTTTTTCAAACGGAACACCCTGTATATTTTTCAACGATGTGATTTTGAAATGAAACACGAACATTTTTTGTAAGTAAAATTCAAAAATAAACTAAAAAAAAAGAGGTTTCTTCAAATAACTAAGTAGAAAAAATTATAACAAATGTTCCACATGTTGTCCATTTTGATTGACACACATCTCTATGCGCTTTTGAAATGAGGTTCCCACTGTTCCTAAAACTGCCGGTGTGATAGGTGAAAGGCAGTTATTTTTCTTTCCTTCATATTTTGTACTGTTGTTGGTGTGTCTCTATAAACAATTTCCTTCACGTATCCCCATAAAAAGAAATCCATTTTTATAAGATCTGGGGATCTAGCAGGCCATTTAGTGGGTCCATCTCTTCAGAATCCATTGATGAGGGCAGGAATTATTTAAGTGGTCCCTAACTGCATTTAAATAATGTGGTGGAGCACCATCTTGCTGAAACCACATCCTATTTCGAATTCTTTCAGGGAGATTTACCAATAATTGTGGCAGACAGTTTTTCAAAAAATGAAGATAAATAGCTTCAGTCAATGTACAATCAAAGAAATGTGGCCCTATTACATGTTCACCAACAATTCCTCCCCAAACGTTTATCGACCATCTGTGTTGGTTATCAACTTGCATAAAAAAGTGAGGATTTTCCGAAGCATAATAATGGAAATTGTGCCTATTAACTAATCAATTTTTATGAAAAGTTGTCTCATCAGTGAATAAAACATTATTGAAGAAGTTGACATCATCTTGCATTTTACCTCTGGCCCAATTACAAAATTGTAGACGCTTTTGAAAATTGTCATCATACAATTCCTGGTGCATTTGAATATGATATGCATGCAACTTATTTGTTTTTAAGATTCGACCCACAGACCGTCTACTTATTCCTACTAATGAGCTCACTTCTCTTTGACTAACATGGGGATTCTCAACCGTTGCCAGCACCACAGAAAACTCATTTTCTTCGTTCACAATATGGTTTTCTTTCATTTCTTTATATTCGACATTTTCAGTTTCCAGAAATCTATCGAGAAGGTTTTGGAAGCTGCTAACATCAGGAATCCTTCTTTCAGGATAACGTTGGTGATAAATTTCATTGGCAAGTGAACAATTTCTGTCTGACTCACCCAAAACAAAAGTCATGTCTACAAGTTCCGCTTTATTAAAATTCATATTGTACAATTCCAAATATTTTAAATTCAATACAAATTGTAACTAACGACCGATAAGTGTGATAAATGCTCCGTTGTACACGACAATTTATACCAAACTGAGGTTTTATTGCTTGCCGAATAACGAAAACGGCAAAAAAAATGATTGCAGTAAAGGACCTGTTAAATACTATTTACTCATTTCAATGGATTGGAAGAAATGGTCCTACTAAATGGCCTCATTTCAAAATTGCCATAAAGACGTGTGTCAATCAAAATGGGCAATGGGTTGAACACCTATTATAAATTTTTCTAATGAATTATTTGAGGGAATCTCTTTTTTTACCTAAGGTACCTAAGTACAAACATGGACTGTTATCGACTCACAAGAGGACCTACGGGCATTCGCTGGTAGACTGGTCATATACACACGCAAGTATTATAGATATTCTCAATATACTTTAATCATACGTAGTGTAATTAGCCTTATCAGTTTGGGACATTTCACCCCTAATCTCACAAATGCTCAATTTATGGGTAAAAGTGCAGGCAAAAATGATGTCTACATTGTTTAATAACAGGAATAATAAGTTTTATTGCACAGCAATAATAAATATAACCTCTAAAATCACATTTCTATTAATAGCCTTACCCACTATAGCCCGTTTCTTATTGACAGAGTTATTTATTATTAATGGTATACAGTACCGTCCAGCTTAATGTGAACGGGGTGAACGGAAGTGTATACAGGCAACGTTAGTACAAGTACTTTTGTGACAGTACAACAAAATGCTACGCAGGAGGTCGACAGTTAACAAACGTCGTGTATAGACGTATTGTACGACGTTCCCGAAATAAGTGCTTAAAAAAGCGGTAAAAACCCCGTTAAATTCGAAAAATTTGAGCCACCGGTGGATCGAGAAGTTCTGCATGAAGTGAATAGAGTTAATAGAAAAACAAAGTTCATATGGAATTAATAATTACTTGTACAGTGTTTTTAACAGTATCCAATAAAGCAGACAAGTGCAAGTGCAGTGTCTACCTACACTCACGACGGTCGTTTTTATGGCGATAAAGAAAGCTAGGCAACAGTGTCAAAATGTGTTTACATTTCAATATAGACATACTAGCTGTGTTAATTCTTCTAAATTCTACTAATTGGTTATAGAGCAGTTTACTTCGTTCCTTAATATTTTTATTAAATAAAAATATTGACAATATTGTTGAATAAAAATATTTATAAATCATAATTGTAAAGTTTATTAATAAATACTGTTGGTAAAAGTAGATAAACTTTTAGTTGTGTACCGAGCCATATCGAGTACTATTGTTTGCATGGTTAAAATGAGTGATTATCACAGATTTAGGGAACATTTGAATTTGTTGCGATTTTCTGCGATTTTTCGTTACAAATGAATATTTTTACTTTGCCGTGTGGTCCTAGACTGAGTTACCTATACCGTAAATAATGATCAAAATAATAAATTATTCAACAGAGGTATTTAGTTATAAAGAGGTCGTCAAATAAATGCGAGTGTCAATGTCCAACCTTAAGTTTTTTATACAGAATACTCAAGAATTAGGGAAATATGATTTATTATTTGAATTAAAATCATTTGCAACAATTTATAACTGTTTTTATATGCTGTACAGGAAGCTACCCAAAAAGAAACTCCAACACTTGCCAAAGGACGCTTTAAATTTGTTAGTGCCACCTTCCGCCTCCGAATGCCAAGGCGATGATGATGATGATGACGATGATGATGAAGATGATGACGATGATGATAATTATATTGACGAGCATTCTGATTCTGATGACAGTCCTTAATTAATGTAATTATTTGTTAGTTTCTTTGTCTGTTTCAGAATTTTACTGTTATTTCGATTCCAACCATCTCAACTTGTCAGTAATATTTTTTAATATTTTTCGTGTGATCAAGAGATTATTTGGGCTTAGTTTCTTAGATTTCAGAATTTTCGCAGAAAATTGCTTATTCTCACCCCACTGTGCGCCATCCGATCAGCACCAAAACCTTTTTAGCTCATGTACGGTAGCCATATTATCCTCTCGTGGGAGACATCTAAATCGGTTCTCTAGTTTCGCCACTATCCCACAGTGGGCCAGATAGCAATTCTAGGAAACAATAAATCGCAAAACCAGTAGACATTCTACTTAATTTAGGTAGGTATCAGATAGTTCTTCATCTTGCAAGTATCAATATCTAATGCCCTAATGTAAGAGTTTTCTAGGAATGTCCTCTCAAACTTATAGTAAAAGCGAACATAATCTGCCTTCAGTGCTCTCTTATCTGTTTCACTGCAAGTATCGCTGTGCTTTTGTTTATTACTTATTCATTAAAATATTTCAGTGGAGAATTCTACAAAGGTAAGTCAACATTTTAAGGCATTTCATTTTAATAATTTTGTTGTAATCTCTAAGTAACACTATTTACACCAACTACTACTATTTTATGAATTTGAAAGACCCGCAGTTCTCAGATTTCTCTCTATTAGCTTAGCTGCAAAGGTCTGCAAATAACTAATACAGTGCATTTTTTTCAGTGCCATGTCCATGTCACGAAGAGAACTTTTTGATATTTGGCGTCAAAAATATGACATAACAAACATAATTGCTGCAGTTTTAGCTTAAGTTCTGCACTTTAAGTTAATGGAGGACACAACCAAAATAATAATAAAAAATATAAACAATAATTTTGCCGACAAGCGGAAATGTAATCGATCTCTCCTGGTATTTCTCGCGCGACATCATGAATGACTGAATGACGTTGTGGTTGTGATACCTACTGAAAACCCAAAAGGACGAACAAAAGTTCGATCATCAAAGGAATTTGTTGAGGCGGGTAATCAGTCCAAAAGCAAAAAGTTTTACCTTTACTCGAAACGTACATTACGCATTAGTTATCATTTGCGACTAGCACCAGTTTTAAGAATGTCTGGTAAAAGAGATGCTGCGCTAATAGTACAAACTGTCACAGCGAATCCTCCAAAACGAGTGACTAGGATTAAGAAAGTTCCATAGTTCTCCAAAATCGATGGCTACGAAATATACACCAGAAGAAGCCTTGGCTCTGTATGTTGACGAAGCTGTTCTTTCCACAGGAATGTTGTCAGAGGAAGCTTTAGAATCCAGAAACAAAGATGTTAGGACATTCAAGGAATTACATACACACAGAAAACATCAAGAGAAAAAATGGAAGATCTATTTCACGCTTTAATGTATTCTTAAGATTCTATAATCTCCAAGTTATCAAAAAGCACGTCAACAATCTGGAGGGAAGAAAACGTACTACCAAAGGATGTCCTTAAGTTATTAGTAGATCTAGTACTTCAGATACATACGCCTGAAATTATCGATTCTGACTCCGATCGTGATGCTAACGATGACTTTGACATTTCTTAGGACTCCGATATAGATTGGAAGCCAAATAAATGTAATATATGAATATTTTCGCTTAAAAGCATGTATTTTAATTTTGATTGAATAAAACAATGTGTATGAAGTAAACTAATTGACTTTCTTCCCAAAATATTAGATCATTTATTTTATATATTATATTATTATTATTCTGTGAAAGTGTATCGTATTTACGATGTTGGATACATGTTTGTAATTTTTCATTGCAAATAAAAATGCTGCCTCTGAGTATTTTCATTTTTTATTTGCTAGAATTGTTATCTGGCCCACTGTGCCCACATACACACGGATAGACTTACACATACAGATATTTTTTTTAAACCATTTGTCCCTGTTCCTGCAACATCAACACGTGAAGGATCCGGCCTTATCTCAGTATTCGATTTTCGACCAATTGCAGAATCCTCATTTCTATGGGTGAAGATAAAAACAAAATATTTTAAATGTTTACATACAATTAAACTAAATTCACCCGTATAAAAAGCTTTTCTCTACAGTCTTATCTATTTCCTGCGACATCGCGATGTAGTCTATGCCCCGTTTCCGTTGTAGGAGCCCCACTAATTAACACATAATGCCAATAAATTTGATAAACAATGATGTAATCTATAATCAACAGGTTTAACGTTTCTAGTTTCATTTTGGTTACTAGTAAACAATGAGAATTTACTTTTCTTAACCTTAATAATTATGTTAAAAGTTCTGCCTCCAGGTACTCAAGAAAGTAAAGTGCGCTTGATAGATTTCAGAGCTGCAAATTACGACCCATCGCAGCGATCCAGAAACAGAATTAATATTACACGAAATACATTGTATTCCAGATAATCGTATCCAGAGCCTGTTGGCATTCACGGCGCCGTGGCAGCTGAAGGACAGGATGGAGGGGGATCTGGTCAACTTGAATAAATATGCTCAACATAACTTGATTTGGCAACGGGCAAATTAAAAAAACCGGCCTACGCCGCATGATATTATGATATGGTTCTGAAGTCATGGTTAGGTTAGGTTAATGTGTGAGTTGGCTTAATAGACCCTCCACTGCGACCATCTAGGTCTATTGTGGCTCACTCCTAGTTACAGTTCACCCAACAGATTCAGATTCAATTAGAGTTCTTAGGTGTAACCTATTTAATAGTTTAGTTCTTGACTTCAAGGGATATGAAATAAACTCCTCTGAGTGAACTAATCTTAGTAGTTCCTGCCAGTGCTGCATTGTTTTCAATTCAGCCCAGGCTAGGATAGCAGCCTTGGCAGAATTTGCAGACATGCCAAGTGCGGGTTCTGGTCTAACAAATTTCGTTGTCGTGTCTCCTCTGGCCAAAGAATCGACAACCTCGTTGCCTTCCATGCTACAGTGGCCAAGTATCCAGATCAGAGTCAGTTTGTTGTTTATGTCCAGTCGGGTAAGAGCTTCCTGGCAATTCCATACCGTTTCAGAGTTACAAGGGTGGGATCCAAGGGCTTTAAAAGCCGCTTGGCTTTCTATGTCTAGGCTGCATCTGTTAAAGCCTCCGTGCACACAGCTCAATGGCATGGATTTCCACCTGAAATATAGTCGCATTACCACCCAGATTCGAAGTATTCTTACTTGTGGTTTGCGATTCTGTAGTCATACTCACTAACATTCTGTTCAACTTTATGCTATACACCTACGTATTAAGAGCTATTTCACCTTGAGAAGTTTGCTAGTTCTCTAAAAACAGTAATATCAACATTTTTCCTCTTGATAACAACTTTGAAGGCGAAGAAGGGCCCAAAACATTTTTGTTGCATTTTGAAAGACCTAGCCATTGACACCCGACTCGATGGGGTAAGTGTCTTTTTTTGAGTTCATTTTTCACTGTGTGGGAGGGGATATAAAATTCTGTTTTTCGGTCATCAATTTTATGCTTGCGTACCAAATGCCATCTCAATTGGTTATAAACATGAGAGAATGGGAGGCCTGTGATATACAGACAGAAGGACCGACGAGCATACCAAAGCTAGAAGGGTTCCTACAGAACCCCAAAAAGATGTTACAAACAAGATTTCCAAGGAATGGATGATAGCACGAGAAAGAGAACCAACGCATGCCCTATTTTAATTTTTATATATTAGATTTTGAATCAGGTCCACATGAAATCCTTTAGTACAAAGACTAAGATTGCGCAAATCCGTGAATACTTGAGTTCATATTCGAATTTAAGGACCTCAAAATCCCCCCCAAGAAAATTTTATATATTTTGTGAAACTTCTAGGTTTTGGCATAAATTAATTCTGGCCACTCTTAATCCGTCTTAAAAACAACCAACGCATTTTCTGTAAATATATTACAATTTCACTCACGGGTTTTGTAGGACATACCTCTCTCTCTCTCTCCTTCAGATCTATTGCGCAAACGAAACTGATATATAAACGATAAACAGGCTTCGTTTATGTTGATAACCATTAACGTGTGCATGATTACTCATTAAATTGCAAACAATCTTGATTAAAATTATGCCACTATAATATCAACACTATTGTTTTAATGAATGTCGCAATTGAAAAAGAATTTAAACTTCTATAATAAACAAATAGCATTAGCATATAGGTATGAAATTGAAAATAAATAAATAAGGTGATTACAGAACTGAAACACTGCGGATAAGATTGAGTTAAAATTCAATTAGAAAAAACCTCTGCCTAATAAAGAATTTCAAGTCACCAATATTTTAAAGCGTTCCAGAGGAATCCTGTGCAGACATAATGTTACTGACAGACCGACAGATAGTTCTTTTTCGTTCCTAAAAAGCTCCACGTTGCATGACATTCTAAACCTTAAGGAACAATAGGACAAAGGTTTGTGCCCAACAGCGTAATATCATATGGTGATAACCAGAAAGTCCTTATAACTTGAGAACATCTGGAGATATCTAAAAAATAATCTCACCTAATACTCTCCATTCCATTGGATTCGTATGCTAAAAAGCAAAAAGGCAACTAGTGAGGTCATATCCCAACAACCAAAAAGTTCTTATAACTCAAAAGCATCTGGAGATATTGAATATATAAATAATTTTAAAAATCTAAAAACTCTTGTAGAAATCAACTGAAGCTGCACTAAAAAGAAAAAAATTATGTTAATAATAATAATAACAGAAACCTAAGAGTGAAAATAAACAATGCCATGTCTTAAGAATTTACAGCTTGACAGGGAGTCCCCCAGGGTTCCTCACTATCTCCACTATTATATAACAACCTCAACAACTGTTGTACATTTTACAATATGCTCAATGATACAGCCTTAATCTCACACGAACGTTCGATTACAAAAGCAAGGGACAAACTTCGAATATTGCTGAACAATATTCTAGCATGGACAAACAAATGAAGACTGCAAATCAATCCGCTGAACTCGTTCATTCATTTCATTCAATCACGCATTATCCAATAATTCTGCCTCTATCGGAATAAGTAATCGCCATCACCAAATTCATCCAGTAACCAATGTGAAATATTTGGGGGTTTATTTAGATAATAAATTAAACTTCAACATGCATTATAAAGTGGCAAAGAGAACATGTATATCCAGAGCGAAACATTTTAGAGTATTAACGTTCAAACAAGGGATTATAAACCGCAGCAGCTGCCAAAATATACAATTATTTGTAGACCTAATCTGGAATATGGATATACGTAATCCTACATTGTATTCTGTACTACTCATGGTGAATAAATGTTCTATTCTATTCTTATATTAAGAAGCTATAAAGGAGCTTCAGGAAGTTTAGAAATACGATTATTGTATGATTATTCTTAGTATTTTGAGCTCATTTAATTTTTCGATATTTCGTTCTCCATTTTATTCCAGTTTTATCATTCTTTATTTTGTTTCTGAACTATAACTCTCACTCTTGTTTTGGTCTCTATTTTGTTCACAGGAATAGAAAGGTAAGAACGATCTCTTTGCTCTAGCTCAATTTTGCTCTCGCATTACGATCACACTACTTCTATGGTATCCATTATCAGACCATTCCCACTCAGACATGGCTAAAAAAAATTATTATACGGAATGCTACTTTTATTTCTTTTTCGGGATTTTCATGAATTTCAATGCAAGAAAAGCTTGTGTTATTTTACTACCGTATTGTTTTCATTCAAGTCCTGAGGGCGTGAAGGTAGGAATCAGAGTAAAATCAGTATGCTGGGAAAGGTGGTCACAAATAGACAGTCCGTTTACAGTCTTGGAAGGGACTACTTGCCCTCACATAGCTAGAAAATTTTTTAGGCACAATTCCGCTACAGTATGTTTAAGAAATCTTCGTTCTATGTTCTATTGAATCTATTGGTTGTATGGAACCAAGTTTAAACCAGAACCAGCTTGATCAAATATCAAAAGTCATGTTTACGATACAAACTTGGACGTTGATTAAACTCATCTTGATTTAAACTTGATCGGTACAACCCGCCCTAATGGCCTCATTTGTTTTTGTATTATCCTTCACATAGTCAGCGAAACGAGGTGCAAATGCCTATACCTATGCCAAGACAACCGAGCATCCTTTCTCAAGTGCTTGTACGATAAAGTAAACATCTGGCAATATAATACACGATCAGTGAAGGGCAACGGGCTGGTTTCTAACGAATGGAAGTAGTAACAAAAAGGGATGAAAAGATAAGTTTTTATTTTTAAGTTCTATTTATTGATTTATTAGTCCTTGTCACATGGTCCATATATTGGCTTATTTACGAATACATGGATGCCTCACGCCAGAGGAGAAGGCATCTGCTTGATATACAGAGCGTCCCAAATAAAATGGAAAAAATACCCGGAATTGGAAAACGGAAATTACTGGATAATTTGTACTGAATTACGAAAAAAAAATGAAAACAAAAAACAATAAAACTGATTACTTCAAAAACAAAGCAATATACAGGCTATACAAAATATTCTCTCCGGCTTCTATCTCATAACCCGCTGAGAAAAGCTCTGTTTACTGCGAGGCAGGCCCCTCCCACTGCACTTCCACCGCAAATGGATATTTACCTGTGGAACGTTAATACAAATAAAAGCTCATTGCAGCGAGCTAAATCGCAGATTTCTGGGAAACATGAAACCACATACCTATGGACGCAAGCGGACAGGAGGCGGTGCACACTGCTAGATTCAGAAACAGAAAACTTAGAAGAATAAATAAGAAGATGACAAAATCCCTCTTTGCTTAGGTAATTCTTGGCATTTACGTCAACATTTAATAAAATGAAAAGGTAGACCATCCTAGATACGCAGTTTCGCAAACTGTAGTGTAAATCTAGCCATATGTATGTACATGTGTATGAAATTATACAAAAATGTGCAGTACTTCTCAGGCTGCAGTATACTCGTGGATTCGCGATTTGCCAGAACTGCAATTTGATGGAACAGATATTTATTGTAGTAGTTGCAACAAGACAATTTATTGGACATCTTAAACAAACGTTAATAGATATATTTCCTTACAGAAGCATAGGAGCGCTGGTGGTTCTACTGATAGTGACAGTCAACGTAATTTTAATTTAGATTTAGTGGAAGTGATAGTGGGATAGTCGAAACTAGATGTTGGTTCAATGTTGCATCCCCCCACTACCGCTCCTCTTCGAGTGAGTCTTTGTAATAAACTGATCATATTAACTTTGGATATTAGGGAATGCCCTAAAAGAAGTGTCTGATAATAAATAATGCTATTTTAATGAACAACTCCATAAATGATGCAATAAAAGTATATACATATCATTTAACCTACGGCTATGCTACTGGCAATTATAGGAATAAATCACGAGCAGGTAGCGGGCTTGTAATGGAGAGCCAGGTAAACAATCGATTACTTTCGTTTGAGGTAAGCGCATCATATCTGGTGGACTATATTCGTATATGGGTATCGTTTGTAATATTCAAGCACTGTTTCGGTGTTATTCTGTCACAGGCAGGGATTGTAGTGATTCATCCTGGTAGTAACGCTTTAGACAGAATTTCTTCCATCGAATAGTTTTGTAGCTATGACTCCAACTGTGAGAATAGCCTACTCTATATTACTGGGGAGAAGGAAGGGGGAAGACAATGGGATGGTAAGGGAATATAGTGGGAATGTGGGAAGTGTACAAAACCGCGGAAGTAAACTACTATACATCTCTATGCACAACTTTACAGTCCACATCAGTTGCACCAACGCAAGCGCAATTTAGAGCAGACCTCAAGTACATGCGTATTCCATCAAAAGCCGTCCCCAATTCAACAACAGTATAACATTTATTTTAAAACAAACTCGTACTTTGACCCTCGACAGGATCGTAACAGATTTAGTAAAACCACTAAAAGGAAAAGTTGATAAAAAAAAAATATATAAACAGACAAAATCACAATACTAGATGTACCTGTATAACAGCATAAATCAGCATGACCTCGACTAAACATAGTGCAGAGAGAAAATCTTGGGACCTTCAGTCTCGAATGATACGATTCAGTTTCTTTGTATTCACTGTATGTATATTGGCTCTTCTATTCGTTCACTTTATGGGTTCATGAGTATCATGAATAGCTCCAGCACGTCTTTTCAGCAACACTGTGTTCAACAGACTGAGTTAGTGAGAGTGGTCAAAACGCTGCTATTTTTACTACAAACTGGTTCTGTAAACCGCGCATTAAGAGGGGGGCTTAAAATGCTTGGGCTTGCGAGCGATCAAATCAAAATTAAAAGCTCTGGAGTTGCGAGAAGGGAATATCTAGACAGAACACAGGCTTCCGAGCGCGACGACTGAAGTATATCCTACAGCCTGTGTTTCTCGACTGCATGCGGAAAACGTGGGACAAGAACTTTCAAGCGTCTCCCCATAACCGACTGCAATGTTGATTAGTTAATTCCGTTAATTGCTTAATGTCCGGCGGCATGGTTAATAACTTGAGGAATTAGTCGTAAAGTATCTTGCATGCACATTTAATATGTGACCCGAATGTAATACCTACTAATAATAATAATTATAGAACGAAAATAATTTAGACAAAGCGCCAGAGACTGAAACCGACAAATTGAGCTAAGAGATTGATATTTTTTTAATCGCTAGCGCTTAGACTTTTACACTCTTGAGTTCTTTAAAAAAATTTCAAAACTTTTAATTTACTTAATATCAAGTCAAAGTAATTATCAAAATCAGCCTACTATTTTTAGCTGGATATAAACAATGTATTTTACAATAAAATATTTTTAGGGCGACTTAACCACAAAAGAGTGAGAATCTGGAATATAGTCCAGTCAACGAAAGAAAAATAGGAGAAATAATTCGTGCGGTGGCAAATTTTTGTACAATTATCAGGGGGAGTGCCTTGAACAACATACTAAAAGTCCTGGCTGGTGGATAGTGGGCGGGGGTACTTTAAGGGTCCCTTTTCAGTTTTTTTCTTGAATAACTCGAAAACTACGCCCTCTAGCGAAAAAGTGTCTATATTCAATATTAGACTACATGAAATTTCATATAATAAATTCTTATTCATTTCTTTTCTAGGATTAATACTTTACGAGATACAGAGGGTGGAAAAACTGCGAATTTAAAAAAAACTTTAGAGCTTTAATGGCATAAATGAAACTTTAATACTGACTCAACTTAAAAATGTTCGTATACTTGAGAGGGGTGAGATCACATCAAGTGTGTTTTGCGATCTCTCCAAGGCATTTGATTGTGCTTCTCACAAAACATTGTTAGAAAATTTAACGTACTACGGAATCAGAGGAAAGGTTTTAGATTTTGTAAAATCTTATTTAGGCCATAGACAGCAAATCGTCGAATACAATGGAATAAAATCAATCATTCAACGGGTCACTGTAGGGGTTCCACAAGGATCCATCTTGGGACCCATGTTATTCACTCTATATGTTAATGACTTTTCATCATATCTCACCAATACATATTCCGTACAATATACACAATATACAGATGATACTAGTATTTTCTGTAGTGAGACTGATCTGAACATACTCGACCACACAGTAGAATCAGCGCAAAACAAGGCACTAGACTATTTCACAGCTAATAAACGACGCTTCAACCAAGACAAAACCATCACAATGAGTTTAACCTTAAAGAACCTAAACAATGACGTTGAACACACAAAATTCTTAGGAATACACCTAGACAACAAATTAAATTGGAAGCACCACATCAATTATTTGGAGAATAAATTAGCTAGAGTAATATTCTTGCTCCGAAAATTAGCCGAATACGTCCCCTAAATTACAAAAATCAGTACTGCAATAACAAAAAAAATCAAGTAGAGAATATTCACAGATTTAAATATACTTACACTTCCAGCACTCTACATACAGCATTGTTTAGACTACGTCAAAAAAATCAAGCAAACTTAAAAACACATGCATCAAATCATGACAACAATACTCGAAATAAAGAAGATATCGTTAATTAACACGAATAAGTTTCATAGACATGTCTGTGAAGTTATTTAACCACCTTCCACTCAAAATACGAAGCCTAAAGTCCAACAAACTTAAGTTTGAGAGTAAAGAACTGCTTTTTAAACGGCATTATTCTCGTCAAGAATACTTTAAAACTTGTTTTGTTGAATATTTTTTTTTTTATTTGTACCTGTTTCAGTAACTGTCGTAGTTTGATACCAATAAGTGTTTGCTAAAACAATAATGTAATTGTTATTTGAGCAAATAAAGTAGTAGTATTATTATTATTAGTAATACAGCTTTTCTGTTTTTTCAGTACTAAAGTTTCATTTATGACATTAAAGCTCTAAAGATTTTTTTAACTCTAGTTTTGCACCCTCTGCATCTTAGAACATATATTAATAGGAACTTATTTGTAGGAAATTTCATGTGATTTAATATTGTATTTAGATACTTTTTCGCTAAAGGGCGTAGCTTTGGAGTTATTCAAGAAAAACGTGAACAGTTCAAAGTTCCCCCACCTTCCATCAACCGATCAGGACTTTTAGTATGTTGTTCCCCCGACAACTGTAGAAAGATTTGCCATTCGGGGTTTTTTGGGCTTCCTAGGGCACCAATAAAAAATGATAAAATAATGATACCAATGGTACAAAGAATCATCTCAAATTTTTACCGTCTCTGCAATACATATAGCCCTGGCGGCAGGGAGATTTTCCCTATGTTATTCTGACAAAATCACCTACCTCACTGATTTTTTGCATACGTTTTAAGGTGGCCATTCCCTAGAAAGAGACATCCGATAGGAAAATATTTTTGCCCATAACTTTTTTTTCTTAGTACGCATATTTAAAAAAACTATAAGAGTACCTAAGTAGAACCATAACAAGACTTACTATGAATTTTCACTCAATAATTTCAGTGGCTTGCAAAATAGCTAGATATAAATTTGAAAATTATGTTAATCTTCCTATTTCGTAGTTTTAAATTGATATACAGGGTATTTCACTTAAAAGTCCCCAGGCCATTATTTCTAAAACTAATAGATATTTTATTTTTGTAAATGGCAGATGATTGATACCAAAGAAAGGTTTAAATAACGGTGATTAGAAATTTTCCTCAACAGCACACAGAGATGGCGCTGCGATGCAAAACTATTTTTTGATGGCTGGAACCTTGAAACATAAGTCATGTGATTAAACAATAATTTGTGAATAATTTTGATGGTATAGAGAATTTACAAAAAACAAGCCGTTTTGGAGTTACATGAGTTTCTTTCATTAATGCCAGTACACGTGAATTTTGATAAATCCCTATAATTTATTTATTATTTATTATAGAATATTGGTTACCAAACACTTTTTTTCAAGATAAGGAAAGTGATATAATACACTATCATAAAATTATGTTTACCACTTCCGGCCAAACCGGAACTAACATGATGAACCAATATCCATATGTTCCTACATATTAAATTTTTTTTTCTAATAACGCTTCTAATAAAACGGCTCCCAAAACTTAAAGTAAGTAAGACAACAAAGAAAATACACAATAATTTAGAATGGGCTAAATTTATATTAACAATTCAGTAAAGAACGTAAACAAAAGTTTTATAAACAAACATTTATAAACTATCGAAATATTATTAAAAATGAAATTAAACTAATTTCTTTCTTATTAGTAGGTACTTATTATATTAAATGTTCAAAATTTCTCCCTTCTTCATGAATACACATATTGTACCGTTTCAGTAACTCTTTCTTCATTGCAAACTTTTTGTAACGTATGTCTATTTATAGCAGCAACACTTGCATATATTTTATTATACAAATCGGCCATATCCTCAATGGGTTCAATGTACACTACACTTTTTAAATACCCCCAAAAGTAAAAATCTAATGGAGTCAAGTCAGGTGATCGTGCTGGCCATCTGACTACTCCATTAGTACCAATCCATCTCTGAGGGTACATTTCATTAAGACAACCTTTGACTAGTACTGAGTTATGGGGTGGTGCACCATCTTGGTGAAACCAAATATTCTCCTGGTTATGAGGGATAGTCTCTAATAATCCTGGCAATACATTTCTCAAAAATATCGCATATTTTCTCCCATTTAAAGTCCCATGGAATAGATATGGTCCAATAATATATGAATTTAATATTCCACACCACACGTTAACTCCAAAAGTTACCTGATTTCGGGTCATTCTCATCCATCTAGGATTATTTTGTGACCAGTATCGGCAGTTATGCTTACTCACAACTCCGTTGTTGTGAAAACGGCTTTTATCGCTCCAGAGCACATTTTTTAAAAAATTTGGGCATTCTTCAGAAAGAACTGAAAATTCAGCTAGAAAATGTAATCTTCGTTCATAATCACCAGGCCTTAAATGATGGATCAATTTTAATTTGTATGGATGGTATTTATTTGATTTTAATATTCTATGGCACGAAGATAACGACAGATTAGTTTCAGATGCCAATTTCCGGAGAGAACATTGAGGATTGTTGACAACACTATTTAACACCAAGGCTGTATTTTCATCGTTTCTAACTGGCCTATTTCTGTTACGAATAGTTTTCTTAAAACTACCCCAGTTTCTTAAATTTTTAAACAGCATGATAAATGTTTTTTTATCGGGTGTAGGTCTATTTGGAAATCGTAAACAAAACAATCGTTTTGCTTGTCGGGAATTTCTTTTGCATTCACCGTATATTAAAATCATATTTAACTTATCTTCATTGGTGTATCTAACCATTTTTTAATTTTTTTTTTTTTTATTGCCTTATTTGGATTAATTTGCTTTGAATTGTTTAATAACTGTCAAACTTAAAATTAAATCAAAGCCTACTAATATCTCTTAAGTAGATTTTTCATTACCATTCTAAATTAGTGTGTATTTTCTTTGTTGTCTTACTTGCTTTAAGTTTTGGGAGCCGTTTTATTAGAAGCGTTATTAGAAAAAAAAATTTAATATGTAGGAACATATGGATATTGGTTCATCATGTTAGTTCCGGTTTGGCCGGAAGTGGTAAACATAATTTTATGATAGTGTATTATATCACTTTCCTTATCTTGAAAAAAAGTGTTTGGTAACCAATATTCTATAATAAATAATAAATAAATTATAGGGATTTATCAAAATTCACGTGTACTGGCATTAATGAAAGAAACTCATGTAACTCCAAAACGGCTTGTTTTTTGTAAATTCTCTATACCATCAAAATTATTCACAAATTATTGTTTAATCACATGACTTATGTTTCAAGGTTCCAGCCATCAAAAAATAGTTTTGCATCGCAGCGCCATCTCTGTGTGCTGTTGAGGAAAAATTCTAATCACCGTTATTTAAACCTTTCTTTGGTATCAATCATCTGCCATTTACAAAAATAAAATATCTTTATTAATTTTAGAGATAATGGCCTGGGGACTTTTAACAGAAACACCCTGTATATATTAGTCGCGTCATTTTGGCATTTTACCTCAAAAAAAAGGTACAGGGTCAATTGACTTCATTTTTGTTGCAAAGAGTTCAGAAAGGCATTAATATTGGCCAATTATTGGCCCAAAATTTAAACCAAACATTTCCGCCAAAAAATAAAAGGTACGGTTTTTTCTTAAATGCCTTTCTGAACTCTTTGCAACAAGAATTAAGTCAATTGACCCTGTACCTTTTTTTTTTTGAGGTTTTCACATTTTTCATGCTAAAATGACGCGACTATATGGAGTCCTTGTTGTATTCTATATGCACTTTTTCTTCATAAAATTTTTCGATATCTTAACAATTTGACCCATTTTTCGGTGCCACCGTCAACAATTTTTTTACAGCCCTGCCAAACCGGTGATCACATGACATGTGTCAAAATGTAATTGTTTGTTGTTGGACGTGCATAAACCAACCCCCAATAGTTTTTTAGAAATGTCAAAAATACAATTTGTTCCCATATGTAGCCAACTTTATGGACACTGTATAATCAGAATTCCACTAAAATTATGAAGTTACTAAATTAATAATCTTAACATTTTATGATATCTTTCCTATTTTTTAAAAATTATTTAGCGACATCATTGCTGAGAACTGTTTGAGAACTACTGGCATTTCTTATGCATTAAATAAAATTTAAAATCTTAGTTCAGATGTTTTAGCGGCCATGACACAAGTCAGTCTAAATTGTACCCGACCCTAGCTGTGAAATATTATAGAATGGCCACATTATAGCTTAGAATATAATAATTACATTGAATTTTATCTTTATAGCTTAAAATACGCGACGAATTCTATTGTATTTCTACTGCAAGTCAGTTTCAATAATATTGCGCAGATCCCCCTATCTCCCGTGTCGCACAGTATGATATATGGCTTTGTGTACACACAGGCACATGCTATCGCAATACAGAATCGGCTTCGTAAACTTTTGAAATCAGTTTCATATGATTGAAATTAAAACTAAACGTCTACAGTATTAAGTCAACAATTATTTCTTTTAACACTTCTCTATTTCATTTAAATAATTATCAAGTATCAAGTTCAAAGTTAATTGTCAATGTTTGGGAAAAACTAAAACCAACCCTGTCCCTCCTAGACATTGCCATAACTAGCCGGAACGCGGGTATCTTTAATGTTTTTTCAATTCGTTAGGTAGATGGGACGAACCATATCATATTGCTTTGTCGCCGGACACGTGTGCAAAATTTCAAAGCTCTAGCTTGATTAGAACTAGTCTAAATTTTGATTGCAAGATGTGACCTAAATATCTCACAAACCAACGTACAAAGCAAGCTAAGTAAAAGCTTTTAAAAAACACGTGTTGCCTGGCCTCTCTGTTATACAACACTGCCGGCAAAGCCAAAAAGAACCAGACTTAAGCACTAGGCTCAGCAGGGGAGGGGTAAATTCGAAGAAGTAATAGCGAGCGTACTGGGGATGGAGGTCATAACAAGGAGAACTAGTTTGGAAGGAAGCTTTGAAAACAAGAAACTGGTCGCCTTGTATAACAAAGTGGTATATGTATACTACGTCAAGGCATTTGCAGTGCCGAGGAGGTTGGTCAGTAAATATATGCATCAAGTTATGTTGCACTTAGAAAGGGAAATTTTATTGTAGTATAAAAACGAAAGGAGGTATCTAGATACTGTATGCGAGACATTCTAGTAATAGACCAGGCTGTATGGGCCCGTGCATTTCGAATACATTTCGAACCCAGTTCATTTTGCGGAAATCATTTCAGGACACAGTACCGATTATGACAATTCATATCACCAGACGGCAATCTGGTATGACATTGCTTAAATTTTTTTTGTTTATAACAAAAGGAAATTATACTATACAGGGTGATTCACGTAGGCCATTCATTAGAAGTTTTTCAACTTGCAGTTGGATTAGAAACTTGAAATTTGGTATGCAGCCATAATCAATCATGCCCGTTCTATCTAAAATATATTCAGTCCTTCAACTATACAGGGTGTGCCAAAAATTGGTACCAACTTTCTTATTTTAAATGGAAACCTATATTTTTCTTTACATGGTTCGATTGGTCTTCTAATTCTGAGTTTAGAGAATCTAAGTTATATTAACTTATCTATTACAATTTTTGATATATGTCCAATTTTTTGAAAAAAATTGCTGCTGCAGTAGTTTACGAACAAATTTGTATCTCGCAAACCTTTCAAAATTATGAAACCAAATTTGTGAAGCAGTTAGCTGGAAGTCCAGGCTAACTTTTGATGTCCCATCGGTGGTCCCATTTTGTACCATATGGGCGCAGCTGATTTTCAAATGTCGCAATCAAAAATTGTCAAAAAGTCAATTTTTTCAAATCGCACCTACTATTTTTTTTCACACCATTCGAAAGAAAATTGAATTTTAGGGTGAGTTACTTAAGCATTCCCTATACCTAACTTCACCCCATATCGAGTTATTCAATAAAAATCAAGAAATACCTTATCTTGCCGAGAGATTCCTTACTTCATCAAGTATGCCATGGAAACAAAAGACAGTTGTAATAATTTTTAAAGAAAAATATGGATTCTTATTTAATTACACACAACACCAACAAATTATTATTAACGAACAAGAACAATGTTGACGAAATTCTGACGTAAATGTTCAATGTGACCACCATATTTTTGTTCAAATATTCTATTATTCTACTTTCAACAGATTGCGTAGCACATCTTTGCGCCTACCATTTTTGACGCCAGAAATCAATGCAAAATTGAATTTTAGCGCCACTTTTATTAACACTGTGTATGTCTATCTACAGTCGTTCTTGAGTTATTGGCATTTTTTGAAAAAATATTGTTTTTTTCTCTCAAGGGTAGTAGGCTTTGGAAACAATCATTTCATTTTAATCTTTATTCAAAAATCGTATTGCAATAATAAATAATAACAACAAAATAACAACAAATAAACAGATTAACAAAATAATTATTTCAATACAAATGCTCAATGTGTGCACCGTTTTCACTGACAGAATTTCGTCAACATTGTTCCTGTTCGTTAATAATAATTTGTTGGTGTTGTGTGTAATTAAATAAGAATCCATATTTTTCTTTAAAAATTATTACAACTGTCTTTTGTTTCCATGGCATACTTGATGAAGTAAGGAATCTCTCGGCAAGATAAGGTATTTCTTGATTTTTATTGAATAACTCGATATGTGGTGAAGTTAGGTATAGGGAATGCTTAAGTAACTCACCCTAAAATTCAATTTTCTTTCGAATGGTGTGAAAAAAAATAGTAGGTGCCATTTGAAAAAATTGACTTTTTGACAATTTTTAATTGCGACATTTGAAAATCGACTGCGCCCATATGGTACAAAATGGGACCACCGATGGGACATCAAAAGTTAGCCTGGACTTCCAGCTAACTGCTTCATATATTTGGTTTCATAATTTTGAAAAGTTTGCGAGATACAAATTTGTTCGTAAACTACTACAGCGGCAATTTTTTTCAAAAAATTGGACATATGTCAAAAATTGTAATAGATAAGTTAACATAACTTAGGTTCTCTAAACTCAGAATTAGAAGACCAATCGAACCATGTACAGAAAAATATAGGTTTCCATTTAAAATAAGAAAGTTGGTACCAATTTTTGGCACACCCTGTATAGTTGAAGGACTGAAAATATTTTACATAGAACGGGCATGATCGATTATGGCTGCATACCAAATTTCAAGTTTCGAATCCAACTGCAAGTTGAAAAACTTCTAATGAATGACCTACGTGAATCACCCTGTATATTCTTTCAATCAAACAAATTTTACTTCCCTCGAATACCGAAGGGAAGTATTGTATTCGAGAAAAAATCACCCTCCGAGATTTTTTCGGATTTTCGCGTTTCAGATCATGTAGATTAGGTTTTCAATTCCGTCAGTCTGTCTGCCTGTCTGTGTGTTGGTGCATTAACTAAAAAACTACTTGACGGAGAACAGTCAAATTTGGTAGGTAGCTAACGCTACTGTCAGCGAAGAAATGGTTAAACTTTCACTGGAAAATATACAGGGTGGGCCGTCTAAAGGGAATAAATAATAAAAAAAAAATTTCTTGTTCAAATTTTAAATTTCCACGTTTCATGACATTCTAAACCTATTTCAGAAAAAAAAATTGATTATTTTTACAAATATTTTTGAAAAATTTCTATCACTAATAGATGGAAAATTTTTTTTCTTTGTTCAAATTTAAAATTTCACACGTTTCATGGCATTCTAAACCTATTTCAAAAAACACATCTTCAATTTTTTTTATCAACATTTTTGAAACATTTTTTTACGACTTAGATGGAAAAAAATGTTTCTTTGTTCAAATTTAAAATTTCTACGTTTCACGGCATTCTAAACCTACATCAGAAAAAAAAAATTCAATTTTTTTTACCAACATTTTTTAAACAATTTTTATCACTAAAATAGATGGAATTTTCTATTATCTTTGTTCAAATTTAAAATTTCCACGTTTCATGGCATTCTGAACCTATTTAAAAAAAAAAATTTTGAAATATTTTTACCATTTTTGATAAAAATTTTATCACTAAAATAGATGGAACAAATTTTTTTTTGTTCAAATTTAAAATTTCCACGTTTCATGGCATTCTAAATTTATTTCAAAACAAACTAATTTAAAAAAAAAATGAAAAAATTTGTATCTTTTTTATCATCACTATAGAATAGATTAAAAAAATGTTTTTGCTCAAATTTAAAATTTCCACGTTGACATTTCAAACCTATTTCGGAAAAAGAAACTGTAAGGATTTCTTACCATTTTGGAAAAAATGTTTACCACTAGAATAGATGGAAAAATGTTTTTTTGCTCAAATGGGCTTGTTCGGCATTTTTTTTTTATTTCATAAATCGAAAGTGCAAGTATAAATTAATGGATCTGCAAAAAATCAGAATCTTATTTGCACGTTTAGTATCTTAAAAACTATTACAAATTTCCATCTCGCGAAAATGGGGCGTGGCCAGGCGCTACGTCACTATACGCATAGACTCGGCGATCTCAATAGGCTTGATGCTCCTTATTGGTTATAATTATAAGTGTTTTCGAAGTATTGTTTGTTTTGCTTACTACTTGACAGTAGGGGAGTACAATTTGGTGAAATGTCAAAAAATTACAATTTTCTCTCGCTTCTACCGGAACGAATTTTCGATTTCGACCCTGCAATTTACGATTAGAATTCATCGCCGACCTTCTCCTTTCCGTAGACACATAGAACGAACTTCCACTCGACGTATTTATTTAGTTACCAGCGTTTAAAAATTCCATGTTTTTCGACTTTTCAGGTTAAATTTGAAAGGTCCCAGAAAGACATTTTTTTTACGTCACTTGCGTATAGTGACGTCACAAATGAGCGCTCGGGTTTTGCAACTATTACTAATTTCAACTCCTTATATCTCGAGAACGGAAAAAGTTAATAATACGAAATTTTAAGTGTATAATGAGAATATCGAGTACTATATGAAAAAGTATAAAAATCATATAAAAAGAATATCATAGAACAAGGCCATTTAAAATTTCCACATTTAAAATTTCCATTTTAAACCTATTTAAAAAAAAATAACATTTTTTTACCATTTTGAAAAAAAAATTACCACTAGAATAGATGGAATTTTTTTTTGCTCCACGTTTCATGGCATTCTAAATATATTTTATAAAAACATTGTCATGTTCTTTTACCACTACTATAGAGTAGAAGGAAACATTCCTTTCTGCTCAAATTTAAAATTTCCACATTTCATGACATTCTAAGCCTATTTCAGAAGAAAAAAATTTTGAAAAGTTTTTTACCAACATTTTTGAAAAATTAAAAAAAAAACGAAATTTTTTAACCACCACTATACTTACACTCCACTACGTGAATGTGGAATTGAAAATGTGACAGATGGCAATAATATTCGACATATGCACCTATTATACTTTTATTGAAAAATGTACAGGGTGGTCATCCCAAGAAATAATTCAACCATGGTGGACATTTGTAAAGGTATTTGCGCAAGCCTTCCATATTTGGCACCTGTTATTTAGTATTGAATTTTTGCTGTTGGATGAGCACTCTGTATATTGTTTTGACCAAAAGCTATCAGGTTTTCTTTGTAATAATAGTGATAATTATTTTCCGATTATTATTCTCAATGTCATTTCGTAATTAATAATTTTTTAAAGTGACCGCCATGCACAAATAAAGAGGGAAGTTCTGTGTAAATACCTTTACCGATTTTTTAAAATATGTTTTAACTTTCGAACAATAATAGTTCAATAATTATAAAGATTTACCCCCATAAAACCACCCCTTCGGTGAGAAAAGCCTTATTTTACTGATAACTTGTTGAAGATACAAAAAAATTGCTTATCATAAAAAGAAAGCTGGATTAATTTCCTAAAAAAAGCCCTCTTGCATATGCCATGATTTTCGAGAAAATCGATATTGAAAAAAATTTACAAAATTTGTATTTTTAACGCCTACGAATGTTCGCTTATTTGAAATTTTTAGCGCGCGGCCGATACAAAAAGTTGAATTGATCGAAAGTCAAACAAGCTAGGAAGAAAAATCAAAATGGGTTTTAAGGGGGATATAAAATACTCTCTTGTGTTTCCATTTTTGATGGCTATTGATATCTATTAATATATAAAAATAGCAATAGAATGTGGTTACCTCTTGATTCTTTGCGCTTTTAACTATTCACAGGCCCATAAAAAATTACTGACTTTAATATAAGTTATAAACGCATTATCTTCTAGTTCAAGGTAGTACTTCAATGCAGAAAAAGTTTGGAATAAAAATATTCACATTTACAAATTTACCACAAATTTACACAAAAGTTCCCTCTTTATTTGTGGATGGCGATCACTTAATTACGAAATGACATTGAGAATAATAATCGGAATATAGTTATCACTATTATTACAAAGAAAACCTGATAAGTTTTGGTCAAAAAAATATACAGAGTGTGCTTATCCAACAGCAAAAGTTCAATACTAAATGATATGTGCCAAATATGGAAGGCTTGCGCAAATACCTTTACAAATGTCCACCATGGTTGAATTATTTCTTGGGATGACCACCCTGTATATTTTTCAATAAAAGTATAATAGGTGCATATGCCAAATATTATTGCCATCTGTCACATGTTTAATTCCACATTCACGTAGTGGAGTGGAAGTATAGTGGTGGTTAAAAAATTTTATTATTTTTTTATTTTTCAAAAATGTTGGTAAAAAACTTTTCAAAATTTTTTTCTTCTGAAATAGGCTTAGAATGTCATGAAACGTGGAAAGAAAAAACAAATCCGTCTATTCTAGTGGTACATTTTTTTTTCCAAAATGGTAAAAAAATGTTATTTTTTTTTTGAAATAGGTTTAGAATGCCATGAAACGTGGAAAGTTTAAATTTGAGCAAAAAAAATTTTTTACATCTATTTTGTGGTATAATTTTTTTCCAAAATGGTAAGAAATCGTTACATTTTTTTTCCGAAATAGGATTAGAATGTCAACTTGAAAATTTTAAATTTGAGCAAAAAAAATGCTTTTAATCTATTCTATAGCGGTGATAAAAAAGATAAAAATTTTCAAATTATTTTGTTTTGAAATTGGTTTAGAATGCCATGAAACGTGGAAAAAGTTGAACAAAGAAAAAAATTTGTTCCATCTATTTCAGCGATAATTTTTTTTTTTAAGAATGTGTTTGCACGCCACAGTAAATTCGTATATAGAAAAAGCGAACTAATGGTTATGCCGATATAATAGGAATCATAAATTGGCTAGCTATAAGTAGTGATTTCATCATCAGTTGTTGGCAACAGAATTGTGCAGGGCCGTACGGACACTATTGGAAGCCTTGACTAGATTTACAGCAGTGAATAAAAAATGATTCAGTTCCTATTAAACTTTTGAAATATGATTTGATGATTGTAAATAATTAAACAATTCGTGGTTACGTTAGGCGGTAGCCACCGCAACTATCTACAAAATCTATTAACGCAGTAATAGTTTCAATTATTGTTAGATATTGTTTTTTGTGATTTTCTTTTTCAAATTTTAATGGTTATTCATCGATTTTCGTGTGTAGGTGTTTTTTGTGGCATTTCACTTTCAATGTAAAAATGGTCATCATCTGGTGACAAAAATTTAATGTTTTAGGAAAAATCTGAAAAAATTAGGGGTGGTACTCAGTAAGGGGAGAGAAATAGAATGTCGCGCACCGGAGTCCTCCATCTGCGTTCTTTCTTCGGGTAGGGTCCTCGGAAAATAGAACAGTTTCACTTCTTTCGTGTGTAGGTGTTTATTATGGAATTTCACTTTCGTTATGAAAGTGGTCATCATCGGGAGACAAATTTTCGATGTTTTAGGAAAATTCAGAAAAAAATCAGCGGTACGCAGTAAGGGGAAAGAAATCGAATAGCGCACAGTGGCGTTCTCCGTCTGCATTCTTTATGTGGATAGGGCCCTCGGAAAGTGAAAAAATGTCATATTTTTCGTGTGTAGGTGTTTTTCGTGGCATTTCACTTTCGGTATGAAAGTGGTCATCATCGGGCGACAAAATTTCGATGTTTTAGAAAAAATCTGAAAAATATCAGGGGTATACAATAATGGGAGACAAATCGAATAGCACTCAGTGGCGTTCCCGACTTCCCGTCGGCGTTCTTTATGTGGCTGGGGCCCTCGGAAAGTGAAAAAATGTCACATTTTTCGTGTGTAGGTGTTTTTCGTGGCATTTTACTTTCGGTATGAAAGTGGTCATCATCGGGCGACAAAAATGATATGTTTTAGGAAAAATCTGAAAAAAAAACAGGGTACAGAGCAAGGGGGAATAAATCGAATAGCGTGCAGTGGCGTTCTCAGCCTGCGTTCTTTATGTGGATAGGGCCCTCGGAAAGTAAAAAAAATGCCACATTTCTCGTGTGTAGATGTTTTTCGTGGCGTTTTACTTTCGGTATAAAAGTGATCATCATCGGGTGACAAAATTTTGATATTTTAGAAGAAACATGATAAAAGTCGGGGGTATGCAATAACTGGAGACAAATCGAATAGCGCACAGTGGTGTTCCCGTCTGCGTTCTTTATGTGGATAGAGCCCTCGGAAAGTGAAACAATGTCACATTTTCATGTGTAGGTGTTTTTCGTGGCATTTTACTTTCGGTGTGAAAGTGATCATCGGGTGACAAAATTTTGATATTTTAGAAAAAATATGAAAAATATCAGGGGTATACAATAATGGGAGACAAATCGAATAGCACTCAGTGGCGTTCCCGTCTGCGTTCTTTATGTGGATGGGGCCCTCGGAAAGTGAAAAAATGTCACATTTTTCGTGTAGGTGTTTTTCGTGATATTTCACTTTCGGTATGAAAGTGGTCATCATCGGGCGAAATTTCGATGTTTTAGGAAAAATCTGAAAAAAATCAGAGGTACGCAGTAAGGGGAGAGAAATTGAATAGCGCACAGTGGCGTTCTCCGTCTGCGTTCTTTATGTGGATAGGACCCTCGGAAAGTGAAATAATGTCATATTTCACTTTCGGTATGGAAGTGGTCATCATCGGGCGACAAAATTTCGATGTTTTAGTAAATATCTGAAAAAATTAAGGGGTATGCAGTAATGGGAGACAAATCGAATAGAGCACAGTGGCGTTCTCTTTCTGTGTTCTTTATGTAGGTAGGACCCTCGGAACGTGAAAGAATGTTACATTTTTCATGAGAAGGTGTTTTTTATTACATTTCATTTTTGGAATGACAGTGGTTATCGTCGGGTGACAAAATTTCGACGTTTCAGAAAAAATCTAAACAAACTCAGGAGGACGTAGGAAGGTGAGAGAAATGGAATGGCGCAAAGCGCAGCTCTGTGTCTCGTTTCGTTCTCGGTGGAAGCGGTGAAAAACTTCGATTTTCATTCTCCGCTAACTTTGAGCGGCCGTATCTCGGAAACGTAGGACCGCAGCGACTTTCGGCTTGCGCCACTCGATTTCTCGTTTGATTTTAAATAGCTAAATATGCCATCGAGCTCATAAGATTTTTTGTTTGGGAGAATTGGTCCTCGAAGCTGGACTCACTTTAGCGGTCCATATCTCACGCAAAAATTACCGGAAAATCATCGGATTGGAAATTTAATCAGCAATCAATTAAGCGTACAAGAGGGATCAATTTTCTAGAAAAAGTTACAACGACTATATTGCAGTGGCGTTGAGTGAAATAAAAATCGTAGGAATTGTAGTAATTATATCTGGATATCAACGTTGGCATGCGTGAGAAAAAAAACTGTAATGGAATTTTTTTAAAGAAATTTCATTAAGAGGTCAGTGTTGCTTGAAAAAAAATTAGTAAAGCGTTTAGCCCTGAAAAGTCGTGAATTTAAAAATTCAGATGTTTATAACTTCTATCTAAACAAACAAAGGAACTTTATCTCTGCAAAGAAAGTTTAAATTATTTTAAGGGGATTCAGAAAAGAAATAACAAAAAGCATCAACTTTTCGATTTTAAACGATTTTTTTATTATTCCATTCATCCCCTAAAAGTCAGACAGATCTTACAGCCAAACAATCAGAAATAGGATGTAAACACATGTGACCTTTCGTAAGCCAAATTATTAGCTCTACATTTTTTTATCTGAAACCTTTTCCATATCTCTCATCGTTCTCGATTTATACGCAAAAATAAACAATTTCATCCTTTTTGTACCCTTAAGGAAAGTGTAGGACTAATAATATATTAGGCTTTTTATTTTACATCTCAGCTCAATACAGCTTTTCCTGTAGAGATCCCCTCCGGTCACATTTTTGCGATTTAACCTACCTATTTGGACTAGTAACTAGGTAGGCGAGAGAAATGGAATGGCGTAAACCGCAACTCTTTATCTCGTTTAGTTCTCGAGATATGACCTCGGGAAGAGGTGAGAAACTTCGATTTTTACCTTCCGGAGTCTTTGAGCGGCCGTATTTCGGAAACTAAGGATCGCTTCCCGCGATCGTATCTCGAAAACGAAACGAGATAAAGAGCGGTTTGCGCCATTCGATTTCTCTCACCTTCATACCTATATACCCCTACCCACACCGAAAGTAAAATATCACGAAAAACTCGTATACACGGAAAATTTGACATTTTCCATTGGGAAACTGTTTCGAAGGCCCCTATTCAGAAAAATAGCACAGATGGAAAACTTCGGTGTCCACTATTCGATTTTGCTCCGCTTACTGCGTATCCCTGTTTTTTTAGATTTCTCCTAAAACATCGAATTGTTTGTCACCCGATGATGGTAACTTTCACACCGAAAGAAAAATTCAACGAAAAACACCTAAACATGGAAAATGTGACAAATTTTCAAATTTCTGAAGGCCCTATTCAGAAGAAGAACGCAGATGGAACACTCAGGTGTCCGCCAATCGATTTCTCTCGTCTTCCTACGCACTGCGGGTGCGAACTTTTGCAGGCTTTTCCTTAAACATCAAATTTTCGTCACTTGATGATGATCACTTTCACGCCGAAAGTGAAATATCACGAAAACACATACACACGACAAGCAATGAATAACCATAAAATTATAATGTTTGAAAAAGGAAATTACAAAAACCAGAGGAAAACAATGGAAAGACATTTTGCGTGCTTGAGGAAATGAGAAAATCGGAATTCTTCAAAACAATATTTCTGTACTGCTAGTTTAGTTATCATTTTCAAAGACTAACGTGTCATTTTTGCTCCCAGAAAAAATGTAAGCTCTCCTTCGGGGAGTAAGAGACATTTTACTCTTTCAAAATAATAATTGATTATCTACAATCTACACTATTAGAGTGTATGCAAAGATAGTTTGTCTATATGCCACAAGATCAAAGTTCTTTTTAATCCCGCGTGGCATTGATTTTTCACAATCTGGATTACAAATAGGTACATTTACTCCATATAAAAATTACTTTTTACAGTAATGATATGTTATTATTAGATATGCTCCTGATTTATTAGCAATATTACTAACAAAAAGTTATTGAAGATGTAGAATAAACTATAGCCCGGGAGGCAGCGACTGAAATCATTTCTATAAAGCTAGATTTTTTTCCAAAGAGAGTTTAGATAGCATCTATAATGAAGGTGCAATTCTACCAAACTCTTGGTGGTGCATAAATGGCTAAAAAATTAAAGAAAAAAACAGATGGACGAAAATTTCATTTTTGGAATTGTCACGAATTGTCAAAAAATGACGATTCGCCTTCGCTCCTGCCGCCCTCAATTTTCGATTTTCACATCTCGATTCTCGTTGTACGGTCACCGCCGGTCTTCTCCTTGCCATCGAGACATAGAACAGGCCTCCGATCGCCGTATTTATTCAGTTCTTACGTTTGAAAAATTGACTTACGGTCGTGCTAATTGGCGACTATTTTTAAGTGGTTTCCCGAGTTCGAATCCCGCCCAGGGATATTTTTTTTTTTCGTTTTCAATTTTTTGGCAGATATTTTTTATTCTATAATTGCTATTCGCTCCGTTCTATTGCATTTCTCTGAAAAGCTTTGCATTTTCCGCCGCGAAATATTAATCTGCACTATTTCGATTAAAAATTAGAAATTTCCTTACCAAAATAATATAACATAATGGAGTAAATAAAAGCTTATTAACAGATCTATAAAAATACTGTCTGTTCATTAATACTAATGAGGAATATAATTGTCGTGATTTGACTACGTATTGCCGTTTTTGCAATGTCTACCAAAGATTTAGCCACTCGGAAGTAGAATGTGATTTTTGATCCAAATAGAGCATCTTAATATTCCGCGGCGGAAAATGCAAAACTTCTCCGAAAAATGCAATAGAATGGAGCAAATCGCAATTATAGAATCAAAAATATGTGCCAAAAAATTGAAAATGAAAAAAAAAAATATCCCCGGGCGGGATTCGAACTCGGGAAACCACTTAAAAATAGTCGCCTATTGGCACGACCGCAAGTCACTTTTTCAAACGTAAGAACTGAACAAATACGGCAATCGGAGACCCGTTCTATATCTCGATGGCGAGGAGAAGGTCGGCAATGACCGTACAACATGAATCGCGAGGTGAAAATCGAAAATTGGGGCCGGCAGGAGCGAAGGCGAATCATCATTTCTTGACAATTCGTGACAATTCGAAAAACGAAATTTTAAATATTTAATTTTTTACTCATTTATGCATAACTAAGAGTTTGGTAGAATTGCGCCTTCATTATAGATACTATCTAAACTCTCTTTGAAAAAAAATCTAGCTTTATAGATATTAACGCGAAAAATCTGTCGCTGCCTCCCGGGCTACTAGAAATGTAACAATTCAATTGGTAAGTAAATTTAAATTATTTTAAGCTATATTTCAAATGGTAGAGAAAACAAAAAGTTCGACCCTGCAGTTTTTAGTGATTTGAAGCATAGTTGGTACTTCGAATAGCTACTGCTTCGCCCTCTATTAGTAAACCGTCCAATTAAATTGGCAAAATTGAATACATTTTTTCTAACATATTAATCTCCCTTAGGAGCAAATATTATGCCGAGTTTTAACTTTTTTTTACATTTAATATATTTATTCTAGTACGTATCATATTTTATTTGAATATTTGAGTCCCATTAAAGAATATAAAATAATTAATGGTGAATTACGGACGATTCAGTGGCACGTTCGCGTGTAATAATCCAAAGGAAATATTTAATTTGATTTAGTTTTCAAATATAAAATATGATACGTACTAGATTTAAGTTAACTAGTTCTAATATTTAAATCAAATCCGATGTTTGTTGGTTTGTTTTTGAGAACAATATGTTGAAAGATTTACGACTGCGAACGCGGTATTTTGACATTGATAACACAGCCTTAAATGGTAAAATAATTTTTTTTTTTGTAAATAGGTTCAGAATGCCATGAAACGTGGAAATTTTACAAAGATAAAAAAAATTCCATCTATGTTAGTGATAAAAATTGTTTAAAAAATGTTGGTAAAAACAATTTGAATTTTTTTTTTCTGATATAGGTTGAGAATGCCATGAAACGTAGAAATTTTAAATTTGAACAAAGTAAAAAATGTCTCCATCTATCTTAGTGGTAAGAAAATTTGTTTAAAATGTTAGTAAAAAAAATTTAAAGACGTATTTTTTTAAATAGGTTTAGAATGCTATGAAACGTGTAAAATTTTAAATTTGAACAAAGAAATTTTTTTTTCCATCTATTAGTGATAAGAAATTTTTTTCAAAAATGGTAAAAAAAAAATTTCAAAAATTTCTTTTTCTGAAATAGATTTAGAATGTCCCGAAATAAGGAAATTGAAGCAAAAAAAATTGTTTCCATTATTTATTCCCTTTAGACGGTCTACCCTGTATATTTTCCTGTGAAAGTTTAACCATTTCTTCGCTGACAGTAGCGTCAGCTACCTACCTAATTTGACTGTTCTCCGTCAAGTAGTTTTTAGTTAATGCACCAACAGACAGACAGATAGACAGACTGACGGAATTGAAAAACCTATATTTTCGTAGACTACATGATCTGAAACGTGATAATCCGAAAAAATCTTGGAGGGTGATTTCTTCTCGAATACAATACTTCCCTTCGGTATGCGAGGGAAGTAAAAGTAAAAAATAAATTTAGAAAAAAAATAATTTTTTTAAACAATGATTTTCTTTTAAACATGAATTGCACTAAAAAGTAGAAAATAATTTTAATTCAGTGATTAAATTAGAAAATGATGATGAAAAAGAAAACCATTGGGCGCTCATAAAGAATTGCTGTTGCTGTTATATTAAAACATACTATTTTTTTATCATAATGCCGATTGTTGATAAAGGTAATATACTTTATTTTATGAGCATCAAATGGTTTTCTTTTTCATCATGAATAAAAATTACTTTCTACTTTTTAGTGCGATTCAGTTGAAAAAAAAAAACAACTGTTTTTAAAAAATATGTTTTTAATTAATTTATTTATTTATTCGTTATTTATTACAGTTGTACTTTATATATCTTCATGGTTAGAAGGAACTGAATGTAAATGCTCTAAATTTGTAACGAAAACTTTGTCTAAAACTGTAACAGGTCATATAAATTCCAGTCTTATTCAGATACGATATATTTGTAATCTGATTTCAAAGGGGTTGGTGTCGTATCTGAAACAACAGATGAAACTGGATCCATCAGATTATCATATAACCAAAACCACTGTCAAAGGAATGCCATGTACCCTCAAAATCTTGATGTGTTGTATCCTACACTCGTACTTTAGATGAATTAATTAGTCAAGAGGTTATACACATAATGTATTTGGTGTCTCTAATACAAGAGTGCTTCGAACATTAAGCGCTAAGTAGTGAAAAGAAGTGAACTTGTAATTTAAGGATGTATGGGAGAGATTAAAAATACTAAGAAATTTAATAAAATTTTGGGAAATTGTTCTTCATGTGTCCATAACTCACCCCAATGAATTTAAAATCAACATGAAATAACAGAAATTAGTTCAGTCGGTAAAGTGATAAATACACCTGAAGCTCGCAAAAAATGTTATCTGAGATTTTCCTTCCGTAAGTGCTAGTGCGAGAATTAAGCATCACAAAACCACAAAAATCAGTCCTGGGGGTGCCACGCAAACCCCCAAAAAAACACCTCTTCGGTGAAAAAAGCCTTAAATTACTGATAACTCGTTAACCGTTGAAGATATAAAACAATTGCTCATCATAAAAAAGAAAGCTTGACTAATTGCCTAAGAAAAAGTCCTCTTGTAATTTTCTTGTATATGCCATGGTTTTCGAGAAAATTGATATTGACAAAAATTGCAGAATTTGTATTTTTAATGCGCGCGAATTTTCGTTTGAAATTTTTTGCGCGCGGCCTATAGAAAAAATTGAATTGCTCGAAAACCAAACAAGCTAGGAAGAAAAATCAAAATGGGTTTTAAAGGGGATATAAAATACTCTCATGTGTTGCCATCTTTGAGGACTATTGATATTTATTAGTATATAAAAATAACAATATAATATAGTTATCTCCTGATTTTTTTGTGCATCTAACTAGTCACAGGCCCATAAAAAATAACTGACTATAATATAAGTTATATATAAATGCACTATCTTTTAGTTCAAGATAGTACTTCAATGCAGAAAAAGTTAGAAATAAAAATATTCACATTTACAAATTTAGCAGCATGTTAAAATTAGCCAAAAGAAAATACAAAGAAGGCTGCATATTCTATTTTTGATGATATTTTTTTATACAATTCTTTAACTATTAAATGATTAGAAACAATAGTTATATGATATATAACCTAAAAAAAATTTTGTTTGAGCAAAATTTTTAAGATGTTTGGGTCTTTTTTATTTTTAGGAAACAATAAAGAATTGGCCAAAATTTGGCTAACTTCAACATGCTGGTAAATTTGTAAATGTGAATATTTGTATTCCTAACTTTTTCTGCATTGAAGGACTACCTTGAACCAAAAGACAATGCATTTATAGCATATATTAAAGTCAGTTATTTTGTATGGGCCTGTGAATAGTTAAAAGTGCAAAAAATTAAGAGGTAACTATATTATATTGTTATTTTTATACACTAATCGATATCAATAGCCATCAAAAATGGAAACACAAAAGAGTATTTTATTTCCCCTTTAAAACCAATTTTTTCTATAGGCCGCGCGCAAAAAAATTCAAATAAACGAAAATTCGTGTGCATTAAAAATACAAATTTTGCATTTTTTTCAATACCGATTTTCTCGAAAACAATGGCATATACAAGAGGACTTTTTTTAGGCAATTAGTCAAGCTTTCTTTTTATGACGAGCATTTTTTTATATCTTCAACGGTTAACGAGTTATCAGTAAAATAAGGCCTTGTTCACCGAAGGGGTGGTTTATTGGGGGGTTGCGCGGTACCCCCAAAACTAATTTTTGTGGTTTTGTAATGTATAATCCCTCCATTAACAGTTACTGAAGGAAAATCTCACATAACATTTTTTGGTATGGAAATCTTTATAATTATTAATATAATTAAGATCATAATAATTTAATTGCAGAGTTTAGTTACCGATCACTAATCGGATCTCGCGAAACAAATTGTTACTGAAAAAAAATATCACTTTTCGTGAAACGTAGATTTAGACTATTGAAATGTTACAAAATTTAGGCCGAACCTGCATTTTGGGTAGGACAAGATATATTTTTATGTGTAGGGGGTTTCAGTGCGAGTATAAAACTAGGTTTTCGGGGTTGAAAGCCCCCCCTCCCACTTGGCAGCCATCTTGAAAAAGGGGAGTGTAAACAGTATTTCCCCGATACCTTGAGAATTGAATTCTCTACAATGGGCATTGCTGGGCAAATGGAAATTATTCTCAACTCATAAGACGGTAAAACTACCCCATCCTACCCCTCCATTTAAGGGTTGACAATATTTTATTTTTGCCAAAGAGAGCCCATGTATCCAAATTTGAAGCTTAAAGTAAATAAATACTTTTTACCAATCTACCAAATAGGTCTTAATAACCCTCTCTGATTATCCCTAATCATATAATTTGGCTATATTTTAGTATAAATCAACCACCAAAAAAAAAAAATGATTCCGTAGGATCCCTTTTGATTTGTATTGAACCCGTATGTACTTAAAAATTGAAAAATTGCCAATAACTCGTTCTTTGATGCTATAAATAGGTATAATAAAATGTTTCTTAAACAATACGTAATTGTTTTTATCTAATCCCGTTATGAAATGTCAAATTTTTAATGCATTTCTGACGTTACGAAACGTCACACAACTGTCAGTTTCATTACATAACTAGTGATGTATTATTAAACCCACAATTTAGAGAAAAAACTTTAAGACTACGTCATAAAAACAGTTTATTAATAAAATGCAAATAAAAACTTCCCCTCATCGGCATTTCTAACGAAACTTTTAAAGTTTTCTCTTGTTAAAATGGAAGATTTTTAAGCATGATAATCTGCAGATTTTCTCTTCAAAAATGCTATTAATATAGTATATTCTTTATGTCAATGTTTCTTTTGACATTTAATTCTCCTTTAATATTGATACCTACTATATTCATATTGTAGATGATTTATAGTTTTTCATGGTTTCGAAGTACGCTAAGAGAATCTCTTCACAAACATCTTTTTATTCCTTTTTGTTGACACCAGTTTTCAAATTTCGTATATATATATATTTCTTCATCTATGCTTTTTGATTTACCAGGTATTCTTGAATTTACTGCTAAATTAGCCGATTCTTTTATATCAGATGGAATATCCACATCTGAATCAACCATTTTCGACTTAATTTGCTTAAAAAAATTTAGTAGTTTGACAACTGAAGTTTGTTTACACAAATGTCAACCCATAGTAATGCACAGGTAAAGCGATAAACACAAAATTTAGTTGTACGACTGCAAGCGTAGCTATGCTTGGAACCGTAAAATAGAATTCTAAATAAATTGCAATATCTTTTCTATTTTAGAGTTGGATTAGATAAAATTCATTCGTCAAGTAAAATTAATCTTTTCATAACTGGTTACGTAAATAACTAATATCTTTACCTACAAATACACTTTATACAGGGTGTAATTAGTTTCATGTCATTAAAAAAAAATTGGTGGTAGGGAACGACAAGACAAACAAAAAAACCTTATGGGGATTAAAGCCCACAGTTTTGGAGAAAAAAAAATAAACAAAAATTTCCAAAATAATTAATAACATAGTTTGAGAACTGCTGGCATATTGGGGTAGAGTTTATTGCCTCACGTCTTGTCGCACATGATACTCTGACATTCGTGCAAATAAGTATGGTGAGCCTAAGAGACAATTAGGCCGCGCCGGGGGTCATCGAAAAGCATGCCGACAAAACAGTTAAAAGCGACTGACACAGGACACCGCCATGTTTTTTGCTTCTTCGCGGCCAAATTATCTTATTACACGTACTATACTTTCCCTTGTAATATTCTCAAGTAATAATTTCAGTTTGTGTCCTTACTTGGTAAACAACGTACACACCACGCGACCTACCCGTTCCTTGGTTTTGTCTGTTGCTTTTGTTCTTTTTGAATTTTGTGCCACTTACGTTAAGATTTATTTTATTGACTTATCGTTCAAGTCGTTAGTACTTGGTTACGTAAGACACTACTTCTAATTCGTGCTGTTTGTGTTACTTTTTGGATTTTGGACCAAGTTTTTCTTTTTGTTTTCTGTAGTGATAACGTCAATTCACAGTTTAGTGTGGTGTTTTAAAACGCAGATTTTGTACATTATGGGAGATTACACTTATCCAGAGCTCGCGGATATGCACTTGGTGTATAGAGAGAGTGGTGGAAATGCAGCTGGTAATACACAATTATTTTCTATTATCGTATCTCGGGCGTCTAACTGCTCGTTTTCCAATTTCATAAAATAATTACTAATTTTTTAAACTTTCAACACGATGTTACAAATGTTAATAAACTTTTAAATTTTATAAATTCTTATAAACGACAATAAAAGCTACAATAACTTTGTTCCAAATTAAAAAACACATGTAAACAAATCTCATTTAAACCCCTGCGGCCATGCTATGCTTGCGTTGTGCCGAAAGAGAAGGAATTATTTACATTTTCATAATTAGTGGTATAAAAAGTTCGGTACAAGTAATCTCATCAAAGTGCCTCACTACTTCCGGTGGGAACACAAGTCAGGTATTACAGCTTTTTATTATTTCTAATATTCGGAACTATAACATCCAATGACCCTGAAAAACAGTGGTTTTCAAATGTTTCCTACCTTAACATTAAATTTTTAAACCAAGGTCAATTTTTTCAAAGTGCCCCTAGAGAAAAAAGTCATATAGGTTTTCTGTTTGTCTAGTCGGTTCCTACCACCAGTTTTTTTTAATGACATGAAACTAATTACACCCTGTATGTTACAATATACACCTTACAAATTTTAAAATAATTTTAGAACATGTCCCTTGCGATCTCCCACACCTCTTATCCCAAATTGTTACGCCCTGAAATACAGATAGTGTAAAAATAGGTAATTTTCCCCTCATGAGATTACAAACCTCATTTCCTATTTTAAGTAGCCATTACCATAAATATGTCATAGGTGTTTTAATTCAACAATCAGCTCTTAAATGTAAGGGTTGGAAACCCATTCACTAGTTTAGATAAACTTTAGGCTCGTGGGGCAAGCCCCCTTAATAATAGTTAACTTCTTTTCTATACTTGAACTTTTCTAGAATTTACTATAATTACCCCCGAATGTCATTTCAAGGGACGAGTGTAGTTTTAAACCCGATACCGTTCAGTTGTCGCTCTGAAAGTTGATGTAAAAGTTAATATTGTAAATATTTTGTTACGTGAAATATTATTTTTAAAAAAGTTTATTTTTATTTCGGCCCCGTAATAATTTTTATAGTACAGGAGCCCATCGATAAAAGTGGCTTCGGCGCCGCAGTTACCGCCGCTTGATGCAGATGTAGGCATCTGCAGCTACCATTTAGAATTTGTTAGAAAAAAATAATTTCTGCCAAAAATTTCCCTGGATTTTTTTTCTTCAGAAAAATCCCAAAAAATTCAGGCATATTTTTTGACAAAATAAACAACTTTTGCCTCTTATATTTCTTCTCGATGCCTCAGTCTCCCGCAAGAAAATACTAAAAATATTATGAACATAAAGTTGGCACCGAGAGTTAGCACCCCAGGTTCACACTAGGTCTGAAACGGCAACGTAACGAGCGACCGCGCCTCCGCTGGTGGGGATTATTTTGTTTCAAGGGGTAGAAAAGGCCTGTCGGTGGTGGAAAGCGGCAGCTCGTTGCCGGATCGAATTTTGCGATGTAAAAAAATTTTCCGGCTCTGAAATGCACATGCAAAGAGCTGCCGCGATTCGGGTTGTGGCAATCATCATGATTCAGTGTAAACTAACTGCCTTCCAATTTTCAGCGCGGCAGCTCAATGCCAAGTCGCGTTTTCCGACCTATTTTCAGCGCGATAGGTCAATGCCAAGTCGAGCTGCCACGATTTCCTCTCTGTGGATGCTTTTCTTTTAACAATAGGTACCGTTTGACTTATTTTCAGCGCGGCAGGTCAACGCCAAGTCGAGTTTTCCGCGGGAAAAAGAGTTTCCGATCGTGGAAGGGAAGGGCCACGAGCTGCCGCAATTTTCTCTCTGTGGTTGCTTTTCTTTTAATAATAGGTACCTTTTGACTTCCTTTCCCCGGAAAGACTCGACTTGGCGTTGAGCTGCCGCGCTGAAAATAGGTCAAAAGGTACCAATTGTCAAAAGAAAAGCAATCACAGAGAGAAAATCGCGGCAGCTCGTGGCGCTTCCCTTCCACGGCCGGAAAACTCTTTTTCCCGCGGAAAACTCGACTTGGCGTTATGTCGCGCTGAAAATAGGTCAAAAGGTACCCATTGTTAAAAGAAAAGCATCCACAGAGAGAAAATCGCGGCAACTCGTGGCCCTTCCCTTCCACGGCCGGAAAACTCTTTCCCCCGGAAAACTCGACTAGGCATTGAGCTGCCGCGCTGTAAATTGGAAAGCGGTTAGTTTACACTGAATCATGATGATTGCCACAACCCGAATCGCGGCAGCTCTTTGCATGTGCATTTCAGAGCCGGAAAAATTTTTTACATCGGAAAATTCGATCCGGCAACGAGCTGCCGCTTTCCACCACCGACAGGCCTCTTCTACCCCTTGAAACAAAATAATCCCCACCAGCGGAGGCGCGGTAGCTCGTTACGTTGCCATTTCAGACCTAGTGTGAATCTGGGGTGCTGACTCTGGGTGCCAACTTTATGTTCATAAAATATTTGAGAAGGAAGCACCTTGGAGAATAACACCAAGAGACAAAAGATGCTGACTAAATGTTTCATAATTTTTTGGCAACATTTAAGCGACCCTTAGTTTTTGCCTCCCTCGCGAAGAGAGCGCGCTCGCGAGACCGGCCGTTAGGTGGAAATGGTAGCTACAGATGGATACAACATCTCCACCAAGCGGCGGTAACTGCGTTGCACAAAGCCTTTTTTGTCGGTGAGTTCCCGTACTATAAACCGTTCCAGAGGAAATGTGCGCACAAAAAAGTCACAGACCGACAGACAGATTTTTTTTGCTCTAATTTAAAGCATCGGTGTTTCATGCCATTCTATACCCGTTTAAAACAAAATAAAAAAATATTTTACGATTAATATACTTCCAATCCACCACATGGATGCGGAAGGAATAATAAAGCGACCATACTAATATTATTAATACGTCTGTGGTAATGGTAAAGCATTTAAGGTGGCAATTCCCTAGAAAGAGACATCCGATAGGGAAATATTTACTATTTTCGGCAATAACATTTTTTTCTTAATACGTATATTAAAAAAACTATAAGACAACTTAAGTAGTACCTTAACAAGACTATTACTATGAATTTTTCAATAATTTCAGTGGTTTGCAAGATAGTTAGATTTAAATTTAAAAATTATGCTAATCTTCCTATTTCGTAGTTTTAAATTAAACTATTGTGCACACCACCAAAATTATTGAGTGAAAATTCATAGTAATAGTCTTATTATGGTTCTACTTAGGTAGTCTTATAGTTTTTCTAAATATACGTACTAATAAAAAGAAGTAATGGCCAAAAATAATAAATATTCAATGTCGGATGTCTCTTTCTAGGGAATGGCCACCTTAAAAGCGATTATTTAGCAAAAGGAATCGCAGGAATGCGCAGAATGCAGTTATACCGGGTAAAGCTAAAGGATATGCGGAATTAAATAAAAAGACGATGCGTTCTTGTTATGTAACATGAAACGTATGAGAAGACCAATTATGCACGTTCTCAGAGGCGAGTTTTAATCTGTACAATGTCAATGCAACATGCCTTATTTTGTACATTGTAGTTCACACATATGCATCTATAAAAGTAACAGTAATATGTTTGTTATTATTTAATTCTCTGAATGCATGAAAAATAGCTACAGAGTATTAACATTATACTAATTATAAAAAAGGAATAATTTGAAAAACTTATAAAACAAGCTTTTAACCAAGTGAAACTGTTAAAACATTCAATGAAGGAAAATATTGTGTAATTGGTTCTAATTAATATTAATATTTAACTGGCTGTAATTTCTTAGTCACCCTTTAAAATTATAGGGCGACGAAAGGACTGCAAAAAAGTTACTCTTAAAAATGTTTGTAGTATCAATCAAAATTATCGCTTTTTCCTCCATTTGTATTTAACATTCATTTACAATTCCAGAATAAAATGTAATAACAGAAAAGTGCAGTTTATTCTAAAAAATACACTAATAACAAATGTTCCACATAACGTCCACGTGTTTCAGTATACAAATTTACTGTACCAAATATCAAGAATTATCATTTATTTTATTTTTCTGTAGATCATAGGTGCTTGTGAAACAGAAAACCTGCCACGTAGAGTACTTATAGAGATACAGGTCCCATGAAAATTTGGAAATTATATCTTCAATAGGGCGGGAATTATTGCAAAAAAAAATTCTGTCTCACTTTAAGAGAATGTATATACTCAGAAATGCATTTTTTTACTAAGGTAAGTTGGCTATGCCGGCCCAATATGAACTCAGGAAGCACAGGTTCCCATCCGGGTATTCAATTCTGAGACACCCTGTATAATTGTATTTATTTGTTAGGCATTTTACACAATGTATGTTTTTATTATTTCTCTACTGGTTCAATGTTTGTTATGTTATAACTATCTTTTGACAGTTGATTATCTCCTTTGTACATATATTTGTATTATGTATGTATGTGTATTTGTATACTGGTGTATGTAAAATTATCGTCTAATGTGTTATTTATTTATTCATTTCTATTGTTGTATTAAGTATTAATTTTCTCTCTGTTATTGACTTGCCATATTAATGTAGTAAAAAAACTAATGTTTCTAAGGAACTGCCTTACTATAGCAAGTTAAAATGTTTACAATAACTCCTAAAAAACAATTCCAAAGTCGAAAATCGAATTTTACTCATCAATATTTTGTCCAAAAATAAGAATTATTGGTATATATTAAAAGTACATAATAGTCCCTTAAAATTAGAAGAAAAATCACTGATTTTGGGAAATTTTTCCTACAGCTAAGCCACCCATAAAAAAAGTTGTCTTGGGGTTGTGTTAACATGTATTTCACCAAGCGCATGAAAAAAAAAAGGTCGTTTTTTAGATATAGATACATATATATGTTTTTTTGGTCATTTTGGCGGTTTTTTGCGTTTTGCTGCAAAACTATGCTTTTTGAGAAAATATGACCTAATTTGATATTGTAGATCTAGCGATTCTCTACAATTTTTATTCTCTTAATTTTTTTGAAATTCCGCTTAGTTACGCCGCTAGAGCGCGCTGAAGTTTATGTAAATGTATAAATTTTTTTGGTGCTTAATTTCAAGGCAAAACTATGCATTTTATAAAAAAAAAATCGGTAAAGTTATTTACACAGAACTTCCCTCGTTATTTGTGCATGGCGGTCACTCTAAAAAATTATTAATTACGAAATGACATTGAGAATACAGATCGGAATATAGTTATTGCTATTATTGCAAAAAAACCTGATAACTTTTGGTCAAAAAAATATACAGAGTGCTCATCCAACAGCAAAAGTTCAATACTAAATAACAGGTGCCAGATATGGAAGGCTTGCGCAAATACCTTTACAAATGTCCACCATGACTGAATTATTTCTTGGGATGCCATTATTCAATAAAAGTATATAATAGGTGCATATGCCAAATATTATTGCCATCTGTCACATTTTCAATTACACATTCACGTAATGGAGTGGAAGTATAGTGGTGGCTAAAAAATATTAAAAAATTTCAAAACTTTTTTTTTGAATAGGTTTAGAATGTCACGAAACGCGAAAATTTTAAATTTGAGCAAAAAAAAATTTTTCGCTCTATTCCAGTGTAAATTTTTTTTCCAAAATGGTGAAAAGATGTGGCAATTTTTTTTTTCCGAAATAGGTTTAAATGTCATGAAACGTGGAAATTTTAAATTTGAAAAAAAAAAATATTTCGTCTATTCTATAATAGTGATAAATAGATTACCTAAACATGTTTTCAAATTTTTTTAAAAATTTTTCAAAAACATTTTTAAATTTGTTTGAATAATTTTAGAATGCCATGGAAACGTGGAAATTTTAAATCTGAACAAAGAAAAAAAATTCCATCGAGTTTAGTGGTAAATTTTTTTTCGAAATTTTTTAAAAATTTTCATTTTTTTTTAAATAGATTTAGAGCGCATGAAACGTGTTAATTTAAAATTTTAAGAAAAAAAATTCCATCTATTTTAGTGGTAAATTTAAAAAAAAAAATGTTGGTAAAAAGTTTTCAAACATTTTTTTCTTTTAAATAGGTTTAGAATGCCATGAAACGTGGAAATTTTAAATTTGAACAAAGAAAAAAAATTTTTTTAGTGCTAAAATTTTTTTCAAAAATGGTGAAAAAAAATTTCAAATTTTTTTTTTTTTTTTTCAGAAATAGGTTTAGCGTGTCATGAAACGTGGAAATTTTAAATTTGAGCAAAAAAATTTTTTTTTCATCTTGGTAAAATTTTTTTAAAAAATGTTGGTGAAAAAAATTTTCAAATTTTTTTTTTTCCGATATAGGACTAGCGCGTCATGAAACGTGGAAATTTTAAATTTGAGCGAAAAAAAATTTTTTTCACTATTTATTCCGTTTAGACGGTCAACCCTGTATATTTTCCAGTGAAATTTCTACCATTTCTGCGCTGAGAGTAGCGTCAACTACCTACCAAATTTGACTGCTCTCCGTCAAGTAGTTTTTTAGTAAATGCACCAACAGACAAACAGACAGACAGACAGACAGACAGACAGACAGACAGACTGACGGAATTGAAAAACCTATATTTTCGTAATCTCCGTATTCTGAAACGTCACAATCCGTAAAAATCTCGGAGGGTGATTTTTTCTCGAATACAATACTTCCCTTCGGTATGCGAGGGAAGTAATATCAAGATATCAAAGTTGTAGATAAAAAAATTTTCGACAAATTTTGTTCTTTGTTTTTTTTTTTTTCAAAGTCACGCGGTTTTGCTGCTAGAGCGCGAAAAACATTTTTTGAATACTATGCATTTTTTTAGAGTACTCGTCAATTACATAAAAATTTGGAGAGCAAAAAAAATTATTTTTTTTTGAATCCCATCGTTCATTTCTTACACAGCTGCGCATAGAACGGTGCATCTAATAGTATTGTTATGTATTACACCCCCTTGAAACTGGAGATTGATATGCCTATGCCCAATAGTGACTGGAAACTTTTAGAAAGAGATAGAGTTTTCTAGACTGTGGAGAAGATTCTTGATTGTTTCTGGATGGATCTAGAGGCAATTTCAGAGTATATAAGGCGCGATTACCGGCGCAGAAAGGGAAGTTTATTAAAGTGGATCTACAATATCAAATTTGGTCATATTTTCTCAAAAATGCATAGTTTTGCAGCAAAACGCAAGAAACCGCCAAAATGGCCAAAGAAACATATATATGTATTTATATCTAAAAAACAACCCTTTTTTTTCATGCGCTTGGTGAAAAATATGTTAACACAACCCCAAGACAACTTTCTATATGGGTGGCTTAGCCGTAGGAAAAATTTCCCTCAATTTTCCTAATTTGAAGGGACTATAAAAAAATGAACTATTTAAAAAACGGTAGTTTTATTTACACCAATTGGTCTCTAGATATGACAATTTTTACATTATGGCCTTTTATAAGCAAGCTAAGAGACATAATGACTTGAATATTTTTTCGATTTTAAAAATTTATTATACTACCACCAAGAACATAAAGGCAACTATCTTCTGAAATAAGAAAAATTGATGTACGACTTGATGCCCCTAATAATCGACGGTTCGATTTTTGACTTTGCAATTGTTTTTTAGGAATTATTGTAAACATTTTAATCTGAAACTTGGCTTGGTGGTTTAAATTCATACAAGGGGTATATTCTTCCAAAGTTTTACTCATCAATTGTTTCAAACTGGCCTCCCTAAAACGTTTTTATGTTTTACGACTTGGCATATTGACCAAAAAGCTTTTGGATAAGTCTAGTTTTCTTGGCAATTTCATTGTGAGTAATTTGTCTCCTTCTTTACTGCGATACGGGTTATAAAACTAGAGACAGAAACAGAGAAAACAGGTTCCTGAACATTATTTTGTTTAAACAAAAGTTTTCCACCACTTAATCCAAAACTTTTTACTAAACTTCTTCAAATGTTTTCAACAAGTTCCAGCAAAAAAAATTCTATAGTAAGACAATTCCTTTCTAGGCAATTTAGACAATTAGATTATCTCCACTATACAAAATCTGCATCGTTATAAATGGTAAATAAAATTATTATTTTTATTATCCTCATAATCTCGTCTTTCAACGGTTTATTTTCGACGGTAGGTTGCTTCAGACAGACATTTGTCAAGCCTCTCAGCATATTTGTTTTAATTTTAATATACACCAATTTAGTATTAATATAAAATAAAAAAAATTAAATCAGTGCACTTGTAAGTAACACAACACAAGTTGAACACATAATTTGCCACTAAAGCTACAAAATGAAACTACTAAAACAGTCAGGCACCTACCAACTCAGCAAATAAACTCACCCTTCACAATTTGTTTGTTGTCCCGCTGACCGACCTGCCTATTGCAACACCCCTTGTCTTCAACTATTACACTGGTGATTTAGGTATAAGTACTTATTTAAATAATTATAAACAATTACTGTATTGTCTGTATTATAATCAATATTAGAGTCGTACAGAATCACCCAACTTAACTGTTTCCAGACGCTTTCTCTGTCTTGACTGTCTATACATTTTTTAGAAATGCTTATCCACAGTACTTACTGAAGTCAACCCTACGCCCTTAGCCAGGTAGTGACCCTCGCCCAAGTGTTATGATCTGGGTAATAAATATTACATTTTTATGACAGGGTTGAATGATTTTAGAATTTTACTCTGGATTTCCCTGTATGCATGCCATTCATCGAAAGTTGAAAGAAGAAACAAAAAACGGTGTGAAAGCGAGCCATAAAATCACAAAAATGTGCCACGTTGGTGTTTGGTGTGTCTATGACCTGTCCCTTGTGAGGAACATTTACTTTAAGATAAGATTAGTGGACTGTATTTTACTGATTTATTATTTAAGGATCAACAAAAGCTTAGAAATGCAGGGTGTCCCGAATTGCAGAGGCCAAACTTTACTAAGTAATACAACTTTTCAAAATAAGAAAAAAAGTTCCTATAAACATGGGTCGGGAAGTGATTAGTTTCCGAGATACAGGGTGTTCAAGTAATTCTCCTGAAAATGTTTTTTTTATGAATATTTTCGAAACGTTTAAAGATAAACAAATGATAATTTACACAGGAATTTAACTTATTATGCTTTTTAAGAAAAAAATGACAACTACGTACGAAAATCATTCAGGAGCGTGTGAAACTGGGTGGGAGGGGGGGATTCTAGGTATAATTTAGCCCCAACTTTATTGTGTGACTTTTAAATTAATTTATTAGCAGAACTTAAAAATTTGAAGTTTTCTACATAAAAAAATCGGTAAAGGTCTTTACACAGAACTTCCCTCGTTATTTGTGCATGGCGGTCACTCTAAAAAATTAATAATTACGAAATAACATTGAGAATAATAATCGGAATATAGTTATTGCTATTATTACAAAGAAAACTTGATAAGTTTTGGTCAAAAAAATATACAGATTGCTCATCCAACAGCAAAAGCTCAATACTAAATAACAGGTGCCACATATGGCAGGCTTGCGCAAATATCTTTACAAATGTCCACCATGACTGAATTATTTCTTGGGATGACCACCCTGTACATTTTTCAATAAAAGTATAATAGGTGTATATGTCAGATATTATTGTCATCCACATCAATCCAACATTCGCGTAATGGAGTGGAAGTATAGTGGTGGTTAAATAATTTCATTTTTATTTTAATTTTTCAAAATGTTAAAAAAAAAATTTTTAATTTTTTCTTCTGAAATAGGTTTAAAATGTCAAACGTAGAAATTTTAAATTTGAGCAAAAAGGAAAGTTTCCGTCTATTCTATAATAGTGGTAAAAGTTTAAGATTTAAAAATTACATATTTTAAATAGGTTTAGAATGTCATGAAACGTGAAACTTTTAAATTTGAGTAAAAAAAGTTTCCATCTATTCTAGTGTTAATTTTTTTTCCAAACTGGTAACAAAATGTTGCAAAATTTTTTTTTCCGAAATTGGTTTGGAATGTCATGAAACGTGGAAATTTTAAATTTGAGCAAACCAAATTTTTCGTCTATTCTATAGTAGTGATAAATAGATTAAAAATGTTTTCAAATTTTTTTAAAAATTTTTCAAAAACATTTTTAAACTTGTTTGAATAGTTTTAGAATGCCATGGAAACGTGGATAGTTTAAATCTGAACAAAGAAAAAAAATTCTATCTTAGTGGTAAATTTTTAAAAAAATAGTAAACAAAATTTCTAATTTTTCTTTTAAATAGATTTAGAACGCTATGAAACGTGGAAATTTTAAATTTGAAGAAATAAAAAAAAAATCCATCTATTTTAGTGGTAAAAAAAATTTCAAAAATGTTGATAAAAAAATATTTTTAAAAATTTTAAATTTTTTTTTTCTGAATCAGGCTTAGAATGCCATGAAACGTGGAAGTTTTAAATTTGAAGAAAAAAAAATTATCATTTTGGTAGAAAAATTTTTTTCAAAAATGGTAAAAAAAATTTAATTTGTTTTTTAATAGTTTTAGAATGCCATGAAACGTAGAAATTTTAAATTTGAGCAAAAAAAAATTTTCCATCTTGGTAAAAAAATTTTCAAAAATGTTGGTGAAAAAAATTTCCAAATTTTTTTTTTTTTTCAGAAATAGGTTTAGCGTGTCATGAAACGTGGAAATTTTAAATTTGAACAAAAAATTTTTTTTTATCTTGGTAAAAATTTTTTCAAAAATGGTGAAAAAAATTTTCAAAAATTTTTTTTCCAGAAATAGGATTAGCGCGTCATGAAACGTGGAAATTTTAAATTTGAGCGAAAAAAAATTTTTTTCACCATTTATTCCGTTTAGACGGTCCACCCTGTATATTTTCCAGTGAAATTTCTACCATTTCTGCGCTGACAGTAGCGTCAACTACCTGCCAAATTTGAATGCTCTCCGTGAAGTAGTTTTTTAGTAAATGCACCAACAGACAGACAGACAGACAGACAGACTGACGGAATTGAAAAACCTATATTTTCGTAATCTCCGTGATCTGAAACGTCAGAATCCGTAAAAATCTCGGAGGGTGATTTTTTCTCGAATACAATACTTCCCTTCGGCATGCGAGGGAAGTAAAAAGTCTCTTGTGTTTTTTCTCTAAAATTATCATTTTTTGAGTAAATCTTATCTGAACTTTATTCGGGAATAGTTTCTTATGAATAATTTTACCAGAACAGAAAAAAACAATGACAGTAAAACAAAATTAGATTAAATTAAGGTAAATTACAAATTACAAGAGTTGTTCAAAGTGCATTCCGTCAGCTTCAACACATTTCTGACATCTGCGCCGTACAGAGTGTGTAGCTTTGCGAATGAAATCAGGATTAGCCCGCAAATGTTCACATTCTTCGAGAATTCTTTCTATTAACTCTTCTCTCGTGTTTACAGGGATTGCGTAAACTTCGCCCCAGACAAAAAAATCAACTGGAGTTAAATCCGGCGAACGTGGTGGCTAGGCTCTTGCACCTAATCGACCGATCCACCGTTCAGGATAATGACTGTTTACCCACAAACGGCTCTCAACAGCAAAATGTGCAGGAGCTACGTCCATTTGAAACCAGCATTCATTTCTTAAATTAAGAGGAATAACTTGGAAATTCTGATTTAGTAAGGACTTACCCAGATAAAAGTTGTAGGAAGTCAAATAAACGAACGTACAGTTTTAGGATTATACATTGTGGCATGAATTATATCATTTTGCTGAATATGACCCATTCTTAGCGTTACCCAGACATTTCGAAAGTTGTTCAGAATTGGATTATCAACACAGTGATATGATTTTTTTTCTCTACAAGCAAATTTACCAGTTCTAGAAATGTGCCGATCGAATGCAATAAACTTTTCGTCTTGTATTTGTGAAGAGTACAATAATACCTATAATTATTAATTATCTCCGTAAAGCAATAACAAAAAATGTCACGGTTGCTGTCGTCTGTCCTCAGCGCAAACCCATGTGCGATATTGAAACGTTCAAATCATTAGTTTCAACTGCAGGCAACCAACAATACAGGTAATTGGCTAACTATCTGTTACGGGTTGCATCGAAGACTGTTTACTAAATACCAATTTCTTTGTTTTCGTTACTCTACCTATTTGTTTGAAGCTCGGCATATATTACGTAATTTGTTATTTGTGAAATTATTGAAATTAATAATATTATTGTTTCTTTTTTGTGTCTGCACCCACTAACCTAAATGGATATCTGAGCAGTTGAAACCAAAATAAATAAATAAATCAAACTAAATGTAAACATAATTATATTACTCTTTACCGCCATCGCCAGTTTATTGTCGGTTTGGCCTTCACACATCAGAAAATGAAATACATACACATAAAGCTCAACAACGACTTACGTTATTTTAGGACTAAAAAAAATGTTGCCGTTTTTCAATCTATATTTCATTTATGCATTTTCTTTTAATATGAGGTTCATTTTAAGGTAGTAATAATAAGATATAATTTTATTAGGAGTAAAAGTGATAGTTTTCTGACGAGTTTGTAGGTTTGACGAACGCGGACAAATGAAGTGAGTTCGGCAATAAAAAAAAATCGGTAAAGGTATTTACACAGAACTTCCCTCTTTATTCGTACAATTTTTGTTTTTTTTTACATTTGCAAAACATTTTTTTGTTGAAATAGGCTTAAAATATAATGAAACGTTCAAATTTTAAAGAAAAAGAAAAAACATTTTTTTCCATCATCTATTATTCTATTGTGGTAGTAAAAAATAAAAAACAATGTTTTTTAGTTTTCAAAACAAATTTCTTTTTTTGAAATATATTTAGAATGTAATGAAACATGGAAATTTTAATTTTGAGCAAAAATTCTTTTCCATCACCCATTTTATAAATAATTTTCAATTTTTTTTTAATGAAAAAATTGTTTTTGAAATATGTTTAGAATGTCATGAAACGTGGAAATCTTAAATTTGAGCAAAAAAAAATTTTTTTCATCCATTTTATGGCAAAAAAATTTCAAAATTTCAATTTTTTTCTTATTTAAAATTTTCTGTTTTTACTTCCCTCGCATACCGAAGGGAAGTATTGTATTCGAGAAAAAATCACCCTCCGAGATTTTTTCGGATTCTGACGTTTCAGAACACGTAGATTCCGAAAATATAGGTTTTTCAATTCCGTCAGTCTGTCTGTCTGTCGGTCTGTCTGTCTGTCTGTCTGTCTGTCTGTCTGTTGGTGTATTTATTAAAAAACTACTTGACGGAGAGCAATCAAATTTGGTAGGTAGTTAACCCTACTGTCAGCGAAGAACTGGTAGAATTTTCACTGAAAAATATACAGGGTGGACCGTCTAAACGGAATAAATAGTGAAAAAATTTTTTTTTGCTCAAATTTAAAATTTCCACGTTTCATGACACGCTAAACCTGTTTCAGGGAAAAAAAAATTTTGAAAATTTTTTTCAAACATTTTTGAAAAAATTTTTACCAAGTTGAAAAAAATTTTTTTTTGCTCAAATTTAAAATTTCCACGTTTCATGACGCGCTAAACCTATTTCAGGAAAAAAAAATTTTTGAAAATTTTTTTCATTTTTGAAAAAATTTTTACCAAGTTGAAAAAATTTTTTTTTTGCTCAAATTTAAAATTTCCACGTTTCATGACGCGCTAAACCTATTTCAGAAAAAAAAATTTTTGAAAATTTTTTTCATTTTTGAAAAAAATTTTACCAAGATGAAAAACATTTGTTTTTGCTCAAATTTAAAATTTCTACGTTTCATGACACGCTTAACATATTTCAGGAAAAAAAATTTTGAAAATTTTTTTCACCAATATTTTTGAAAAAATTTTTACTACTAAAATGAATTTTTTTTCTTTCTTCAAATTTAAAATTTTCACGTTTCATGGCATTCTAAGCCTGATTAAAAAAAAAGTTTTTTGAAATTTTATCACTAAGATAGAATTTTTCTTTCTTTGTTCAGATTTTAACTATCCACGTTTCCATGACATTCTAAAACTATTCAAACAAATTTAAAAATGTTTTTGAAGAATTTTTTAAAAAATTTGAAAACATTTTTAATCCATTTATGTATCACTACTATAGAACAGACGAAAAAATTGTTTTTGCTCAAATTTAAAATTTCCACGTTTCATGATATTCCAAACCAATTTCGGAAAAAAAATTTGCAACATTTTGTTACCAGTTTGGAAAAAAATTTAACACCAGAATGCGCAAATTTAAATGACATTCTAAACCTAGGTATTTCAGAAAAAAAATTTTGAAAATTTTTTTCACCAACATTTTTCAAAAAGTTTTTACCACTAAAATAGATCGAATTTTTTTTTATTTGCTCAAATTTAAAATTTTCACGTTTCATAGCATTCTAAACCTATTTTAAAAATACATCATTTTTAATTTTTAAACTTTTTTAGCACTACTATAGAACAGAAGGAAACTTTCCTTTTTGCTCTAATTTAAAATTTCTACCTTTGACATTTTAAACCTATTTCAGAAGAAAAAAATTTGAAAATTATTTTACCATCTTTTGAAAAATTTTAAAAAAATGAAATTTTTTAACCACCACTATACTTCCACTCCATTACGTGAATGTTGGATTGAAAATGTGACAGATGGCAATAACATCTGGCATATGCACCTATTATACTTTTATTGAAAAATGTACAGGGTGGTCATCCCAAGAAATAATTCAGTCATGGTGGACATTTGTAAAGGTATTTGCGCAAGCCTGCCATATGTGGCACCTGCTATTTAGTATTGAACTTTTGCTGTTGGATGAGCAATCTGTATATTTTTTTGACCAAAACTTATCAAGTTTTCTTTGTAATAATAGCAATAACTGTACTCCGATTATTATTCTCAATGTCATTTCGTAATTATTATTTTTTTAGAGAGACTACCATGAACGAGGGAAGTTCTGTGTAAATACCTTTACCGATTTTTTTAATAGGTTTAGAATGTAACGAAACCTGTAAATTTTTACTTTGAGCAAAAAAAATTATCATTCATTTTACACAAAATTTTTTTCTATTTTAAATTTTCAATTTTTTTTTTCAAATAGATTTAGAAAATCACGAAACGTGGAAATTTTAAATTTGAGCAAACAAAATTTTTTTTTCATCATCCAGTTTTTACAAAATTTTCAAAATTTCATTTTTTTTTCCTTTTCAAATTTTCAAAAATGTTTTCTTAAATAGATTTAGAATGTCACGAAAAGTGGAAATTTTAAATTTGAGCAAAATATTTTTTTCCATCGCCCATTTTATGATAAATGTTCAAAATTTTTTTATATTTTCTAAAAAAATTGTTTTTGAAATGTGTTTAGAACGTCAAGAAACGTGGAAATTTTAAATGTGAGCAAACCATTTTTTTTTTCACCATTCAGTTTATACAAAATTTTCAAAATTTCTATTTTTTTTTTCTATTTTAAATTTTCAAAAAAATGTTTTGTAGGAATGACTACAAATTTGTTCTCAATTTTTTTTTGAAATAGGTTTAGAATGTCATGAAACGTGGAAATTTTAAATTTGAGCAAACAAAATTTTTTTTCATTATTTATTCCTTTAGACGGTCCACCCTGTATATTTTCCAGTGAAAGTTTAACCATTTCTCCGCTGACAGTAGCGTTAGGTACCTACCAAATTTGACTGTTCTCCACAGAATGTGTAGTCTACAACACGTTTGAAATGGGATATTCCACACTCGCGAACAGGGCCGGCTCAATGAAATTTTTCTCCCCAGGCGAGTTCTGAGTTTTGTGCGCCCCCCTTCCTAATTTTCAATACTTTCTTAGGTAAGTTATGCAAATTTTAGTAATGCGTCTAAAATTAATATTATCATAGAAATGAAAATGAATAACTAAGAAAAACGCACCTGTTCATAAAAACTGCTCTCGTCTATCTTTCTGTAAAGCAAACTGCTTATGAGTTCACTTAAATCCATCGAATGTAAAAGTTTATTTTCTATGGAAATCATAGCTAGTGAGGTTAATCGATCTTGAGTCATTGAAGATCTCAGATAAGTTTTAATTAACTTTAAGTTTACTGAAACTGCGTTCGCCACTTGCCACAGTCACCGCAATTGTTAGGAGGATGCGCAAACTAATCCACACATTTGGCATAGTTTCGTGTAAGTTATTTTTATGTAAATGGTTTAAAACTTCAATAGGCGATTTACAATTAGTGTCTTTTAATAAAGATGTTAAATGAAATAATTCATCGCACAGCTGTTCTCCGTCAATATCATGGTCATCTCCAGATTTTAAAATTTCACTAAGGGTATTACACTGTTTTTGTAAAATAGCACGACTATCCGAAATTGTTTGAATATTATACAGAAAAGACCATTTATCGCTGTGAGTCTGAAGCTGTGTAAATCGTTCAGTAATACAACTTATAGATGTATCTAACAAAGGATAAAACACTGTTGTTTTATAGCTATGTTTGAGATCTAGAAGAGTTTCATCTTAGTGTTCGTACTGGAAAAGTCTTTTCTTTCGTCTAGGCCGTAACTCTTTAAACTGGGTTTCTAGTTCCAATTCCTCACAAACTTCGCGAGCTTTTAAAACAGCTTCTGTGTATCCTGATTCTCGGTAGCGAATAAAGAACTCCTTACATTTTTCAAAATACATAACGGCTGTTGGTAAGTCCATATCTACTTTTTGCATACTTTTACTAACCAAATTAATTATTAATATACAAAATCCGAAGAAAGCTAGTAAAATTACAAGCTACAACAAAATATGACACGATATGTGATGCTAACAGATGCAGTGGATGTTTAAAATTGTACTCTGTGTAATAAATAATAATGTTGCAAAAAATTGTACCGCCACTCAAAGAGGCTGACGTTTTTTATGTGTATAATATCTATCACCCAGGGCTGAGGAAAACGATATGCTTGTTAAAACTAATTCTTTATTATTGTCAACAAGAGAAACAACCACGCATCAAACAATTAGGTCAAATGAACTTACCGCGGCGCCCCTTGATGGACGACACCTGACAACCGATAGCGGCATATAAATTATATTACAAGTTATAAAACAAACTACAAAGTTATAAGTGCAAAATGTGCAGTCGAGCGAATTTTTATTATTCTGATTTTTCCTACTGCCCCTAAAAATCTGTCGGTTTACGCACATGCGAAATTAGCGTATAGAGTAATTCAGCACTGGTTAGACCCGGTCTTACCAACACTATTTCTATAATAGACTTGGACAATTTGCCTTTTTAGTTATGTTATATTATGTCATACTTTTTATTTCTTACTGCAAAAGCATGTGTTTCCAGTAAATAATGCATTTATTTGCTTGTTTGCAGAAAACTCAGAACTCTGTCAAAGAAGACCGACGACATTCGGCGGCGTCGGTGCTGTAAGTAAAAACAATAAAATGCAAATATCTTGGACACGTCGCGAACTTTGTACTCCGCCAACCGCCGGCCGGGCGGTAATACTTTGATTTTTTGCAATCACAATCGGACAGCATGCTTACCGGTAGGTGGGCAGGGGCGGACTTATTTGAAGCACGCGCTTCCGTTCAAAATTTTAAATTTAAGTACTCGGAAACTACAACCGACTGGCGACAAGTCACTTGCGTTTTGGCGCCCCCCAGGATCCAGCGCCCCAGGCGATCGCCTGGCTCGCCTGCCCTTTGGGCCGGCTCTGCTCGCGAACCGTATAGGCGAGCGGTTCACCCCCATAAAAACAGCATGGACCGACTAAATTTTTTTAATAAAAGACTTCTACTTGAAACTTTTTCAGCATTGTAGAGCATATTTTTCTGACAATTTATGTATTTTTTGCATAATTTTTTAGGCGGTCCTTCAATAAACAAAAATGTTGTAAAAAAAAGCTCTGAAAACGTTTTCTATAATAAAAACCGACCTAAATAAACACTTTTTGTCTCTTGGCTTTTTCTCGAAAAATGCACGGTTTCCGAGATATGGCCAATTTTTCAACAAAAAAACGCGAAAATAGGCGACCTTTCGGATTTTTTTTCTCAATAATTTCTGAATGCACAGTAATTCTGCACACGCCAAAATAAACGGCAGTTCATCTACTACAGGTGTGATTTTTTGTGTGTGGAATTATGCTCATTAAGATTAATTAAAATTGAATTTAGAAAAGTACTATTGAAAATCAAAACAATAACAAAGCAAATAACATGGCGGCCAGGGGTTAGGGAAGCAGAAGCCGCGCGTCTGCGCAGATGACGCGCACGCGACCTCAAATTAAACACGAATCGAACAAGTTTACACACGACGACTTTAGTACTTCCTGTAAGAGTAAACATTAAAACGTATTTAAAAATTTATGTAGCATGCAAAAATACATAAACTACCTCTGAGTCTTTTAAATGTTTATTAGTTTATAAACATTATAAAATTATTTTAATACAACCAGTAAAAAATAAACGTGTTCGTTCAATTGTTTGTTACTGTGCAGTTGCAAATGTAAGTTGGGTAAGTTGTTTTGAAATTTGATTTGAATAGTTTATAAATATAAATAAAGTAATTTATGTCTCACATAGCTGGCTAATTATGGACATCGACAAAATTGTTTCTGTAAAAAGAAAAACAAGCTTTGACCACGAAGAAAGCTCAGACGCTAAAAAATCATTGCGATCCACCAAATGTGAAATCTATCAAAAATATAAAATATTTGGATTTGAGTAGGTCGCGTGCGCGTCATCTGCGCAGACGCGCGGCTTCTGCTTCCCTAACCCCCGGCCGCCATGTTATTTGCTTCGTTATTGTTTTGATTTTCAATGGTACTTTTTTAAATTCAATTTTAATTAATCTTAATGAGCATAATTCCACACACCTGTAGTAGATGAAGTGTCGTGTATTTTGGCGTGTGCAGAATTACTGTGCATTCAGAAATTATTGAGAAAAAAATCCGAAAGGTCGCCTATTTTCGCGTTTTTTTGTTGAAAAATTGGCCATATCTCGGAAACCGTGCATTTTTCGAGAAAAAACCAAAAGACAAAAAGTGTTTATTTAGGTCGGTTTTTTTTATAGAAAACGTTTTCAGAGCTTTTTTTTACAACATTTTTGTTTATTGAAGGACCGCCTAAAAAATTATGCAAAAAATACATGAATTGTCAGAAAAATATGCTCTACAATGCTGAAAAAGTTTCAAGTAGAAGTCATCTTGGATTTGCAATGATAATGAATATACATAATTATATTGTCATCAGAACTAAAGGTGTGTACCAAATTTCAGATCAATCGATCAACAGGAAGGGGATAAAATTTCAATTACTAGATTTGACCGACACAAGACACAAAGTAAGCTAAATGAAACCGTTTAAAAACGGCAAATGTTTGTGCAATGGCGAGACCGGTTCCCAAAAGTTGACCTGCCAACTTTATATACATAGATTTGGTGTATATACTAGAAGCCAAGGCCTCAGATTTCTTTATAATATTTCTCAACACTCCCCCACCATCTCCATTCTATTATTAGTATTATTACAGGGGTTGATAATAATGAAATTGAGATATTCACTTGAACGAAATTCGGTACACAATGCATGGTAATAATAATTGATTTTTTTATGACATCTGCCACAAATATTATTAAAATTATACGACCAATTATTTCCACAAACTTACTAGAATGCAAATAGTCAAAATGTTTTCCATTAAAGAGACTTGAATGGAAAATCTGGATGTGGAAGAAGTGATTCTTTAGGCAGCGGTTTTTTTAGCTAAATAATTTAAAAAGAGTTATAATCAAAGTCCTTTATGCTAGTATTGGTGCTCTGCATGCACAGCTCTTGGATATAAAAATACAAAGTAAATGCCAAAGATCTAATTCACAACGTATCGTCTACTCACCTCAGTGATGTTCATGTAAACCCCTTTTATAAAAACGAAAACGTCCTTTATATGAATGTTACCGCTCATGTCAATGTCAATATACTTGTTCAAGATCGAAGAAACATTGCGAATTTACATCAACGATTAAACAAAAGCTGCCAATTGCATTTCTTTCACACTTCGCACTTTAGTTTTAAACGTTTTCACAATTTTTACGCATCAGCACTTCGTGAACTGCAGTTAATGCATTTTACATACACACACTTTGTAACTACGCCAATAAGGAAACCGTTAGTTATACCACCACGAGGATACGAATACGAATTATGAATTTGCAAACCGGCAAATTTGTTGGAGACGACTTACTCGCCTCGTCGCTTTTCGCTTAGGATCAACATTTCGAAGAAGAGATCGCGGCGCCGGATATTTGCAGCGTTGTCAGATGTTAGGTATGTTGTTTGTAAAAATCTTCTCGCATAGGCAAGGCCAAAGACCCTTCTTCAGCGAAAAAAACATGGGAATCTGTAATACACTAAGTGCCAGGAGGAAACGCGAAAATGATTCAAATTGAAGTATAGTACAAGCAAGGGATCTATTAGTAGGGGAGCCCAATAGGGGATTTTGGGATTTACTCAAGCGCGGCAGATTAACATATAGGGAATACCTTGCACCCTGTTGAGTACCTCCACCATATCTAAGCCCTCTATATAGGGCCGTGCGTGTAGGGCAGCCGATCAGAATAGTAAAAAAAAATCCATAGTTGGAAATACTCGAGCGCGTCAGATTAAGGTGTGATGGGTTAATTACATGCTGAAAAGTGTGCGTTTCAATAATCTGACGATTTCAGCGTGACGCAAGGGAGTGGGAGGGTCACAAACTTGCAAAAAAAAACGTCACCTCGACATTCTCGAGCGCGGTCGAATTTTTTTTGTTTTGAAGGAAATAATTCAAGGATAATGGGAAAAATATAATCTGCCGATTTCCACAAGCCGAAGTAACAAAAATCGTCAATAAAGTTTAGCGCGTGCACCGCAGTGAAGCGCGTATTCCCCACTCCGCGCATCTCTCTCCCTTTCACTCTTTCTCTATCTCTCACTCTCTCGCACCGTTCCCACACGCCAGACATCACGCCATTATGAAGATGTAGTCATAACACCAGATATTCTAGGGGGATACTCCAGATTCAGGTACATTTACTTTTCAATACTTTAATAATACGCTTTTCATTAAATAAAAAATATATTGTCAAGTATTATAAACGATTTGTTGTTATAGATATGCAGGCTGTGGATGAAATTGATGATCAAATCGAACCAGACTTGCTGTATGATGATAATTCCACGGATGAAGATGAAAATCAAAAAAAAAATATTTTTAGCATGTTTATTTTGTTTCATTAATTTTTTGTGAATTCTGTAAATTTATTACCCACCAATAAAACTATCAAAAAGTTTAAAAATATCGTATTTTATTAACCACTGCCATAATTTTTTTTTACCTGTTATTTATTTATCATTTGTAATTTTATCAGAGAAAGAGATTACCGAAAGTATATATACATAAAATATATGTGTTTATATGTATTATAATATTTATAATTAAAAGAAATAGATTTACGTGTGAAGAAAATAAAATAAAAAACTTTCTTTACAAATTTCAACAAAATTTGTAATTTTCTTTTATTTGCATGCTATTTTCCGTGCATTTTATTTGTCACATTCAGTGGTTTAAAAAAATCATAAAAATATTTTTTTTTCAAATCGTCAGATTAAGAAAATCCCTCCAAACAATCGTCAGATTATTGATCAGCACGACCAGGACATCAAGCTGAACCATCTGTATGAAAATTTGACGTGCTCGAGTATTTCAAAATGGCGATTTTTCTTTGCATTTTCAAAAAGCCGCCACGAGCTTGCGTCACATCTGAATGGTCAGTCTTTTGAATGGGAGCTTCGTTCGGGTTCACTTAACATCCCCTCTAAATATCTGACGCGCTCGAGTAAATTTTTAGTTTTTCCCATTTTTAACACTTCCGTACGGCCACCCCCACCATGCAAACCGGCAGATTAACATACCTCCGTCATCGGAGACACGTGGGGCATATACACTATCAATATCTGACGCGCTCGAGTATTTCCATGTGACTGTTTTTTTTACATTTTTGAAAGCCTGTAGACGCTTCCCCCACCGGTGAAAGGGTATACATCATATAACCTTTTTTTCTTTCTACCATCTAGTCTTCAAAATCCAATAGGTCCCCACGACGCTAGAGTAAATCCCCATTTAGCATCGTGGGCTCCCCTACTATATGGTCTCGAAATCGACAAGAGGGGTCGACTAAAGGGTACCTATACAAAAACGAAAACTAGATTCGTATGTAAAATTTCCTGGCGGATTCGAATTTCGATTTGGTCAATTCATTTGGAATTGCGAAATTGTAGAAAATGGCATTTATTTGCAAAAACTACAAAGAACATGAAAATATGTATTTTATTATTTCCAAATTAATATCACGCTTGCTATTGTAGTACAGACAAACTAACAATTTAGGGTAACAAAAATTAATAAAAGGATCATCTCTGGGATTTAAGTAGGTAGTAACCTGGAGAATGAGATGATGCATTCTTTGCACTTCCAAGTTCCGGGAAAATGCAAAAAAATTTGGAAAAACTTTTTAATTTTCGTTTTTTTTGCTCTAGCGACCAAAATAATGAAAATAGAGAAAGAAGTTCCCAACAAAAGTTGTAGCTCAAAAAGGTCTTTACAAATTTTTGTCTTACTTAAGCCGTTTAGAAGATAAATGGAGTTTTCCACTTATAGTTTTAAGCCGCTTCGAAATGCGCGAAAAATGAGAATTCTCCAGGAGTTTCGTACAACCGGGTTCATCGATCGATAATTCTTACTAATCAGAGCCCCTAAAAAAAATGAAAATAACACAAAATGTAGAAAAAAGTCTCAGCTTTAATGTGGAACTAATTACAAAATTAATAAAAATGTTTATTAAGGAGAGAAAGTGTCAGAAGATGGCTTAGTGAACTTTGTACAGTTGATCCACAGATTTATTCATATCTTTGCCGGGAGTCGTTAGAATGATAATTCATTTTGCTTATGTATTCTTATATAATGATATATTAATCCAATTAACATTTTATTGCAATTACTTTTGTTGGAAACATATGCCTTGCGATCAAAGTAGAGGGTATATTTCTCATCGACCAATCACCTCCAAATTTTGGAGTTCAATTCGCTATATCTTAAGTAATAATAATAGCACAGTCTTAATTTTTGAATTATAAGGACAATAAAACATATTCTTTCGAATGACTTTAGAGTTTTTTAAATGCGCGCAGTACTTTTTGAATTTGTCTACATTACTCATACACGTTCAGAAAATGCACAATTATACAGTAAAACATATACAACTTATTTGTTTCTTAACATTCTTCAATGAAATTTTCACGAAATATAGATTATAGTGCGTGAAATCGAATCCATGCAGTGAAAAAGCACCCATTGTTACGGGAGAAATAGGCAGGATGCATAAAACTTAAAGATGTGAATAAATCAACTGTATAAAGTTTATTAGGCCATCTTCTAACACTTCTTTCTCCACGATAAAAATTTGTATGAATTTTGTGATTAGTTCCACATTAAAGCTGAGACTTTTCTCTACATTTTACGTTGCTTTAATTTTTTTTTAGCGGCTCTGAATAGTAATAATTATCGATCGATATGTCCGGTCATACGAAACTCCCAGAGAATTCTCATTTTCCGCGCATTTCGGAGCGGCTCAAAACTATAAGTGGAAAACTGGATTTATCTCCTAAACGGCTTAAGTAAGACAAACATTGGTAAAGACCTATTTTCTAGAGAAAGAGACGAGCTACAAATTTTGAAACTTTTTTCTGTATTTTCATTATTTTAGCCGTTAGCGCAAAAAACCGAAAATCAAAAAGTTTTTCCAAATTTTGTTGAATTTTCCCGGAACTAGGAAGTGCAAAGAATGCATCATTCTATTCTACAGGTTATAAACTGCTTAAATCCCAGAGATGATTTTTTTATTAATTTTTGCGAGGTTTTTACAACATTTTGCTTTTATTGCCTGTACTATTGGGGATATCGAACCTAAAATTTGACCAAACATTCCTTCAACACTTATTTTAGGTATAGCGAAACTAAAAGTTCTTTTCCTATGTAGTCGAGTCGCTGTATTGAAATTTTTAAAAAACCGAAAAAATGTTTCATACTTTACCGATTTTTTTTAAACTTTGGAAATATCTTCTTGGGTCTATAAATCGAAAAGTTAAGAGTTTTTTTTTTTCGGTCGAACCTCGGACATTGTCAAATAAACAAACTTCCTGAATAATTATTCAAAATGGCTGAATTTTTTTTAGGGGGGTTTTGGGGGTCGCTGATTACGAATTTGATATTAGAATTTAAATTCAAAATGACGGAATCAAAATGGCGCATATGTTATTAATTATTTCGTATGTTTTTAACTAACAATTGAATAACTGCCAGAAAAATAATTGAAAATGGCTAAAACTTTTTTTGGGGAGGTTTCAGAAGTCGCTGATTACGAATTTGATATCAAAGAGTCCAAAATCAAAACGGCAAATTCAAAATGGGGGTTGTGTCACTAATTGTTTGGAATATTCTGTGAATATTCATAATTGTATCGGAAAATTTTCAGAAGAGCTTTTGCAACTGATACTCCATTAAAAGAACTTTTGAACACTCATTACAAACCTTTTATTAAAAGACAAAATGTAAAATGGCGGAATTTTCAAAATGGCGGATATCAAAAAATTCAAAATGTTGTCCTTGTTTGCATCTCAAGAATAATTTTTTGATGTTCAAATTTATAAAAAAAAATTTCATACGGGTTTCGGGAGCTAAAAAAATTAAATAAAGTTAACACTCAATTTTTTTGTTTGATTTTAACTTTACAGTACAAAGAATTTATGTACAAACTTCGACAAGAAGCGTGAACGAATAAAGAACCGCTAATTGCAAGAAATGGATGGAATCCATCTTTTCTCTTCAATGAAGCTTCTTTTAAAGATTTTTTTACCGTTTTCCCCAACGACGGATAGTTCCTCGCCAAAATGATCATCAGTATTGGCCTCGGTTAACGTACAGATAATGCACGCGTCGATGTATGATTTATGGCAAGAAGTATGCATAAATAAAGGGTTATCTCCTTTGAATATTTTGAAAAAATTATCGTTTCTTGTAATAGAAGCGTCGTACAACGATTTCTTAAGTTCCTGTGAAACTTCAAATAATTCTTCGTTGATGTCCTCTTCATCCGTTGTCCGAACCTGCGTTCATGTAATGCACGATCGGGAAAGAGGGGGTGAATCTGGCACCGAATCTGCCATTCTAAACAAATGATAACTGTCAGAGAAACCGATTTTTTAAATATAACAAAATGTTAAATATGACTACGCTTAACGTACGTTTCAAATGGTATTGGTTTGGAGTCAAAATCAGTTATTGTATTCAAAGGCCGTTACTAATAAGCATCTACTCCGCGAGCGTACGGTTGGAAAATCGCTCCGTTTTTTTTTAATTTCTGGAAAACGGTTTAGAATTTTTGAATAAAATAAAATGCAAAATGAAGCCAATTAAACGTACTTTTTACCGTTTTTTTTTATATTTCTGGAAAACGGATTATATTTTTTGAGTGAAACAAAAAACAAAATGTTTCTAATGAACGCACCTTCGAGTATTCTTAGTTTCTAACCAATTTTTATAATTTGTTGTTGTTATAGTCCAAAATTACGTTGATTGCTTTAATTATTTAAGTTCATTTTTCCAACGAATTTTTTTTTTATATTTGAATTTTTAAATTTATATATGTAATCAGTGACCCCCAAACCCCCCTAAAAAAATTCAGCCATTTTGAATAATTATTCAGGAATTGTCTGTAATTGTTTATTTGTGGCATATTCAGATTTTCTTACTTTTTATTGGGTATTTTGCCACTGAAAAATGTTTAAAAATTTTAATGAAAAAACCTCTGCGCCAAACGGATCAGACAGAGGTTGGTTCTTGAGTACTTGACTGTTTCAAAAAGTCTCACACCTAAAAATATATAAACTAGAACAATGTCATAAACTAAAAACTCAAAATCAAAGCTATAGGTAGTTAACGTTTCGGAAGAGAATCTACTTCCGTTCTCAAAACTTTTTTGGCCGTCAACCATGACAGTTCTTTGTTTATGTATTTCCATAGTCACGTGAGACATTAAATTATATTTATCTTATTTTTACTTACTTCGTCTCTAAGGATGGGCAACCAACTAGTACAAAAATCTATTGAATAATTAGAAACGCATCTATCCTCGTTTAATAAAATAATCGCGGATTCTTTAAGTTTTCTTTTAGTTCCGTTGCTCTCTTTTTCCAAAATCTTCGCCGAGTCCCATTTAATTATATGATTATTATCCCACGCGTGTTCACAAATTTTGGATTTTTCAAATTCTCCCCTTCTAGCGTAATTTCTAGGTTCACCAAGCCTTACGTTGAAAGGTCTAGATGATTCACCTACGTAATGTTTTCCGTACTCACACGGAACACTATAAATACAATTTTTTGAATTTTGAACAATATTTGGAGGTTTGGTTCTTGATAAAACCGATCTTAGCGTGGAGCCCGTTTGAAAAACCGTTCGTACGGAAAACCTATTCCCAATTTTTCGTAATTTATCCGATAAATATATGTTAGCAATACATCCCTTCACCCTTCAAGGGCCTCTGTCTTAGTGACATCACTTAACTATTGGACGATCGTGCCTCTCACGAACGAAACCGAACCAGTGGCGTCAGCCAAGATGCGCGTCAAGCAGAATATAATATACCCTTGTCAATGAAGTACGCATGGCAATAAATTCGTACTAAAGTGTGGTTTTTAGTCTTATTTGGGGTAGAAACCCTACAAACGCTAACATCAGAAGTGGGATGCTATCCAATGTGCCAGTGAAAGAATAATAAGTTGTACGAACTGTTAATTTTATTTGTTGTTACGTTGTGATGTGGAAAATACCGAACATGACAGTGATAGTAATGTGAACACGTACAGGAAGAGCAGGAGATCTCATTACCAAACAGTGTAAAGTTGCAGTGGCAAAACATGTTAATAGTTGTAGTAGCAACCCAACAGCAACAATTTTCAGAATTATTGTGCAATACAAAGATGGCCGTGAAGGCAACGCCCGAGCTGAACGAGAATGATTCTATTTGCGCAAGTGTCAACGTCATTCTCTACGTCCTTCCGCTTATATGCGCAAGCGTCAACGTCTTTCTCTGTCTTTCCGCTAAGTAGAATTTGACCCTGGTACGAGCACTGAATGGCGGCATGACTGAAAGACGTCACAAGGTTGAAAGATGATTGTAACGTATTACCGGCGAAATCCGTAAGAAAAAGCCGAATCAACACCACTCGTTTGTACCATTGCAAGAAGATCGAACATACCGAAAATTTATTGTTGGTATAAAAATAAAACAAAATACCGACTCACAACAAGGACGTGACCTAGCCATAGCCACGTCACCAATAGGTAGCTACTTTGTTGGGCAAGAATCAAACAATTTTCATTCACATATTGTATCAATAGTGGAGCTGACTCAGCAACACCGCTGTTGAGAGATTCCGTGCAGTGATCCAACCCGATGCACGTGCTTTATTGGAATTTGAATTGACTCTTTGACTAATGACAGAAATTTATTAACTGTTATGACCTATCCAATATTTTAAAGTTGCTGTCATTAAAGAATAACGGTAGCCTAGAAATTAATCTGTCAGGACTGGACGAGCTTTAAAATCAGGCAACTACGACAGTTGTTGATTGTAAACCAAAAGAAAACACGGACCGATTATTTTGTTAACCCTGAAAAACTGTCATTGTAACATGGTTGCAAATGAAACGCAATGCTGATAAGTAAACTCAATAGCAAAATGTACAACTTCACTGACTTGTTACTGGTGTTACTGGTAATTTACTGCGAGCAATCCTCACAGGAGAGAACGAAAAGATATGGATAAAAGTATTACCTAAAATTGAAAAGATTAACACTACGGTGCATTTATCGACTAGTTTATTGGCGCACTGTATTATGGTTTGGGACAAATCTGAAATTACAGCTACTTAGCAGTTTTTAGCCGACATACCGATGATTAACTCTGTTGACCCTGACGAGGCCGTTCAAACCCAAATACAGCTGGCATAAGTACATCGAAAACAAGCGAGCTAAGCAATTTGTAGTTTCGTTAAGAAGCAAAATTGTTTTTCATCGGCGATATAGTTGCCGTAGAGGATTCACAAGAAGTGAATGGAGGAAAATAAAACGAAGGTAGATAGGACCATCCACTGTACTGTTTTAAAGGTCCTTCCAAATGAACGCTGTCTCCTTGGTAAGAAAGGTAGCAGCTCAAGAAGAGCTGTGTCTTTGTTACATGGGGTATAGAATAAACAAATCAAAGACTACTGTAAGTATTATAATAATATAATAAACTTGGCCTTCAATTTATAATGTGTAATGGTTGCATTTTTCTTACACTTTGTTGATTAATGGATGATTACAATATAAAGTCGCACATATGATATTATTTAATAATGAGATATAGTAAAACTAGTGCAGTGAATTTTGTTGTTGAATTTTTGTAATCATTTCGACTTGTTGCATGTTATTGAGTAGATTTCAAAGTAAAGACGTGGCATCCCCACGCAATGTGTAAAGACGTGGCAAACCCACGCAATGTGTAAAGACGTGGCAACCCCACGCAATGTGAGTAGACGTGGCAACCCCACGTAATGTAAGTAGAGATGTGGCATCCCCACGCAATGTAAGCAAGGATGTGGCGATCCCACACGACAATTGACAAGTTATATTACACACTGTGACGATTCCACAATATGTGAAAAGAGGGTATGTGGCAGACCCACATTACTTAATCTATGTCGTGACAATCTCATGACAAAAACATGTGTGACAATTTATGTTTTAGTGCCAATCTGGATGAGGTGTCCATCATTCTGCATGTCACCCAATTATAGTCAAAGTTGCGTAAGTCAGCACCATCAAATCAACAGTTGCTTTCTACAGCAACAAGTGACTGGTAGAGGTAAACTGAAACCAAGGTGTAAAGATCCCTTCAGGTAAACTGAATCAAGGTATAAAGATCCCTTCTTTATTTCGTCGTTTTATTCCACTGAAAGGTAAAATAAAAATAACAATAATAATAAAAGTCGGTGGGAGTACCACTCGTAAAACAGGGGAATACGAGAGTATCGTACTGAACCGAAAACGGGAGCACCGTTCAGACAATCAGATATGATATTGACATTAAATAAAATGCGAGAGGATCGCAGACGTTCTAGAACAGAAAACGGGAGTACCGTTCAGAAAATACACGAGAGTATCGTGGTAATAAGCTTGAATAAAATACGGGAGTACCGTTCAGAAAATACACGAGAGTATCGTGGTAATAAGCTTGAATAAAATACGGGAGTACCGTTCAGAAAATACACGAGAGTATCGTGGTAATAAGCTTGAATAAAATACGGGAGTACCGTTCAGAAAATACACGAGAGTATCGTGGTAATAAGCTTGAATAAAATACGGGAGTACCGGTGAGCTATAACGGCAATTCATGGAAAGATAAATGTTGTGGTAGTCCCACATAAACAAATGCTTTTTACAGCCGCTGAAATCATAAACAAACTATAGAGACCTCAATCAAGGTTAACAGATGACATTGTGGGAGCACCACATAAACACGTAATCGCCAAAGCAAAGAAAATGTGAAATCTGAACTGGGTTATATACAGTATAAACAAATAATTGTCATGTCAGATGAAATTTGAATCATGGTTTTCATATGCGGTCTTTCATAAAATCATAAGCAAATGTTTTGGAACGTACATGTGATGGAATATGAGTACTTATTATGTTTTTACATAAAGACCACTACAATTTCAGTCAGTATTATAACGTTGTACTAGAGCAGCCGACTCTTTGCTTTGTTTTGTTACATTCTAGGTGTGTGGTAGTTTAATTCCGGTGCGAGGACGCACCTTTTGCAGAATGGCCGTGTTAGCAATACATCCCTTCACCCTTCAAGGGCCTCTGTCTTAGTGACATCACTTAACTATTGGACGATCGTGCCTCTCACGAACGAAACCGAACCAGTGGCGTCAGCCAAGATGCGCGTCAAGCAGAATATAATATACCCTTGTCAATGAAGTACGCATGGCAATAAATTCGTACTAAAGTGTGGTTTTTAGTCTTATTTGGGGTAGAAACCCTACAAACGCTAACATATATATGGAATTATATATGGAATTACTGCCATTGACCTAAATACCTCAGGTTGTGATAGTATATTCTCTCTACTATCAATGTTCAATAACTGACTATCAACAAAACTCTCAGGATATTGATTATTTAATAAGACAGTTTTTATAAATTGTTTTTCGTTCCTTAATATTACATCATTTGAAGAAATAATTTTGGCCCTGTCATACAAACACTTAACAACACCTTTCTTAACACTAATATGTTGATTTGAATTGAAATTTAAGTATCTGTTTGTGTGTGTTTGTTTTCTATACACACTGGTTTGGTATGTGTTATCTAATTTTTTAATTAAAATATCTAAGAAAGGTAATTCATTATTATTCTCTATTTCTATTGTAAATTTAATTGAAGGTTCTTTTTTCGTTAATCTGATTCAAAAAATTACTTAAACATTCTTTACTATAAGGCCATATAGCAAAAATGTCATCTACATATTTCCACCATACAATGGGTTTATAAGCTAGATTATTAATATTACATTCCTCGAAATTTTCCATGAAAATGTTACTTAATATAATATTAATATAATAATCCGCGATTATTTTATTAAACGAGGATAGATGCGTTTCTAATTATTCAATAGATTTTTGTACTAGTTGGTTGCCCATCCTTAGAGACGAAGTAAGTAAAAATAAGATAAATATAATTTAATGTCTCACGTGACTATGGAAATACATAAACAAAGAACTGTCATGGTTGACGGCCAAAAAAGTTTTGAGAACGGAAGTAGATTTTCTTCCGAAACGTTAACTACCTATAGCTTTGATTTTGAGTTTTTAGTTTATAACATTGTTCTAGTTTATATATTTTTAGGTGTGAGACTTTTTGAAACAATCAAATACTCAAGAACCAACCTCTGTCTGATCCGTTTGGCGCAGAGGTTTTTTCATTAAAATTTTTAAATATTTTTCAGTGGCAAAATACCCAATAAAAAGTAAGAAAATTATTCAGGAAGTTATTCAATTGTTAATTTAATTTGTTTATTTAACAATGTCGGAGGTTCGACCGACAAAAGAAAAACTCTTAACTTTTCGATTTATGGACCCAAGAAGATATTTCCAGTTTCAAAAAAATCTGTAAAGTATTGAACATTTTATGGGTTTTTTAAAAATTTCGATACAGCGACTCGACTAATGATGTGTTTTTTACAAAAAATATAGAAACCCGTACATGTTGACCAAAAATTGTAAAATGCATCGTAAAATATAACATGCGACAAACTCTTAGAATACGTAACTTATGATTTAAATGAAGCTTATTTGCGTCTATATCAAGTAGACCATGCCTTCAACCAAGTTGCAGACCTGCAAATACTAAATTCATGTTAAATAACTATGTTCCTTTATAATATTTAAGCTATCCTATGATGTCAAAGAACTACAACGTTTTTATCAAAATGTTATTTTTAAATCGTGTTTCGAGTTCACCCAGAGTGCAACTGATAAGAAAATGTTTCCTTCCATATTACTTCTTTTCAACTGCTAATTATTTGGTATAGGCTAACATTACTTTCTAGTTGTGTCTGTAATATTTTGTATCTACCTTTTACGATCTGTGGGAAGTAAAAATAAGCTTAGCGTCCGTCTCCAAAAACACCAAAAATCAAATAAATAAATAAAGACAGAATAAAAAATTGTCAGAAATTGAAAGAAAAAGTCACCAAAATCACCAACCACCGTGTAAGCGTTGTCAATCGCACAACGTCAAGAATTATCATAATTATGGCTTATGACCAATATATATATAGCTTATCGCCATGGTGACTATGAACAAACTTGGCCCTGCCGCAAAGGCGAGCCTTCGCTTCTGTATGGTTTCTGTCTTCTGTGGTGAAACGTCCATACTGCGTCTTTAAACACTTTTTGCTCCTGGTTCATAACCTAGTCTTGGCGGCTAAATTTATTTGCATTGTGGAGTAGCACAGCCTTTAGACTAAGTTTCGAGGCAATCAATAAAAAGTCTCCAGTCGCTAAGATCATGGGGAACGTGTAAAGCACTCATTAAACCGCCAATGTCCTTGTAGGCAACCAAGTCATTTTCCATTTTGAAAAAAAGTTAAAATCTTTTTGACGACTTCGAGACATGGAAACTTTAACATTTTGTTGCAGTAAATTCCATTGTTGTAATGGAGATGCCAAAAGCTCCGCTTTCGCCTTGGACAGATCAAGGTTTCTTAGTTTCTTATAAGATCACTTAATTCGCGTTGTTTAATTTTGTTTGGTTCATCACCGGACACTTCGGCAGAGAAATCGGGATCTTGTGATGTTGATGGATGGGACTAAGTCGTCATCTATATTATCATCCGATGGTTCGTCAGAATCAAGGCTGTATTCTTGAGATGGAATAGGAATAGGTAGTTCATCACTATGGGGAACCGGGCGAATGGCAGATGGTAAATTGGGGTATTGCATTACCATCCTTTTTTTCTTATTAATACCCTGTCAATAGGAGGTATCACGCAAAAATAACAATCGGTAACATGATCTTTAGATTCTCGCCAGATCATGGGCACAGCAAAAGCCATTGAACGTTCTCTTCCACTTAGTCAACTGCAAAGATTGTTCGCACAATTGCTGCCCATTTTTTGTCTTCATCTCCAATGAGCAACATGCATGAATTTTAGAAATGCAATAATTTATTATTTTTTCGTTACATATGTTATATAAGTTGAGAAAGTAATGAAGAAAAGGTATAAAAAAAATGTGTAGCCTAAAGAAACGACTTTGAAATTCAAAATTTTATGGGAACATATCCACGTGACTGAAAACACCACGCTATTGGTCTGACGTCATTCGGCATAATGTCTAATGGTCGTCTATCTGCCAAGGGGTTAAATCGTAAATTGTTTTGTGTTTTGTAAATGTGTATTGATATTTTCATAAAAGAAATCATTCATTTATTTATTTATTTTAATTATTAAGTGGTAAAAATGACGGACAGTGGGTTTTTACGGGGCCAGAGTGACAATTTGCCCGTTGTTGATGTGTTTATGATGACAAACTTTTTTGCTACTAATACTGATTTTATTAGTGCAGAAATTGGAGGTACTAAAGCAACAAGGTATGTGTCATTCATTATTCTAAACATTAATTCAATTGTGCCCATTTTTATCCTTTTACTGTAGTTAAATATAACAAATAATTTATGTACCTAACCTCAAAATAGGTAAACAAGGCAATGTTTTAATGTTATATTAATTAATATTTTTCATCTTAGAATGCCTTACTTTTTTATATAATAAATACCTCCCGTCACTTACTAAGTACGCACTTTTAGGTAGGTAGGTACATTCATAGTAAAAATAACTGTTGACATACATAGGTATATATAAATATATAACTGGATAATATGTAGAACGTCGAGAAGTTACATTATTCCCACCGTTCTTATACATTTATACATTTTAATTCAACGTTCCTATTAACAGAAGTTAGTAAACTTTTGTATTCCTATAAATAGGGAAGTGACCAAATTCACCATGATATGTAAACAAATTATCACAATAATATTAGGGTTAGGTACATATTTTCATAATATTATAAAATAATTAGTTTTAATGGGTAAATTTACATCAAAATGATCCTGGCAGCAATATAATCTTGAGGATGACGATAATTCTGCATTTCGGTCGTCTCGTCTCATAGTTCTGCACCATTTCTTCCTAACTTTATCGCGTCTAGGCACATTAAAAAATAACTTTTCTGGAGTTTTTATTGTAGTATTTGTACATTTGGGCACAATACAATATTTATAGCTACTTTTCTTTGTATTTTCCATAACACAACATAAATAATGTGTACACATTCGCAATCACAATACGTTTTCCGTCGGTGCGATGTGCCCGATGACGTCACACACAAGTAGCGCGGAAACTTCTCCGTTTAAACGCAGTTAAATTGACAGCTGCAGTTAATAATTTTTTTAACCTTTAATTAGAACATAAAACAAAAATAAAATACTGGAAAAATAATGTTTTTTAGTGATCTATTCATCTGTGATGTTTAAAAAAATTATGCATTTTGCTCATTGTACAACCAAAATACAACTGATAGCCCGTCTTAATTTTGGGAGTAAAATTATGTTTTTGACGCGCAAATGTCACATCACCACAAATATAACAAAGTTGTTAGGTGTATTTACATAATCTCGTGTCATATTTTCAAAATAGTACTATTTACTTTCGAAAACGAACGCTTCATGCACAAGGTACAAATACGACTACCTCAGAATGAAGTTTTAGTGCCAAATAAAGAGGTAAGTAGTTAGCACGGTCAGTATAGTATGTCTATTGTTCGTAGAATTCTAATTCTACCTGTTATTTGTGATAGGACCTCCCATAAACTAGAGTTTATACCTGCGTTACATTTTATTATCTGTATTGGGAAAACCAGAGCCAACTTAAACTTTTGCCTTTTATATTGTTATTTAGCATGACGAAGTTAAGTTTGCTATTTTTACTCCCCATACATGTAGGCTGTCGGCTAGTGTTAACGGAACCATATTTATTTGATAGTACATTATTTAGGGCGTTGAGTCCAAAAATTTCATTTGCATCAACATTTTTATCAACAATTAGAGCGGAAATCAGTCAAAATTAGATAGTATCATTATAGTATCAACTTCATTACTTATTTTTAAAATGTGCGTGTTTTGATCAAGTTTTCATTCGTTTAATTTGCAAAAACGTAGCTTTTTTTAAATTTGTGGTAATTGTGGCTGGGGAATGCACAGAAGAACACAGCTTAAAAAAATTTAATAGTTATGCCTTTTAGTTAGAGAAATGGCTTGCAAATTCGACGACGAAAGGTTACCGTCTGTCAGTCGATAATCGAAGAAAGCATACACAGGGTAGGCTATTGAAAACGAAACACGCCTGTTTTGGGAAATTTAGACTAGTTTCTTGAAAAACCGCTCGGACATGTCGATTCTTGATTTTTGGGGGACAAATGTCGATGTCAAACTTGACAGTGACACATCAACGCCCTAGACCCAGCAACCCCTAACTTAAGAATTTAAATAGGGAAAGGGGGTCATTTTCCAATTAGTGGTGGAAGTGGTCATTATTTCTTTAGTATAGGTAGACAGTAAACAAAAAATTTATAAAGCACTAACCTTTTTTCTTGGATCTTTGCTGAAATACTGTGTATTACCAAAGTCGCTTGGTCGAGGAGTTCCAAAACAAGGAGTCTGTGGAGGAGGATGACATAGTAGTGGTGGTGGTGGAATAGCACAAGATAGTGGTGGTGATGATGGAGAAACACATGGTGGTGGCGGAGAAACACAAGATCGTGGTGAAGGATCACGTGGTGTTGGTGGTGGAGAATCACATGGTGGTAGTGGCGGTGGAGAATCACATGGTGGTGGTGGAGGATCACATGGTAGTGGTGGTGGTGGTGGCAGTGGTGGTGGTGGTGGTAGTGAAATATCGCATCCTCCACCGTATGGTGGTGGTGGAATTCCACATGGTGGTGTAGGATCAAATGGTGCTGGCAGAGGGTAATATGGTTGTGACGGATAGAAAAAATAATCCCGTGTACCGAATTGGTTTTGGTAATACCATGGAACCATCGCACAACCGTCAATTTTTTTTCTTCTGATTTCCGGAGATGTAGCACTTTAAGTATGATTACTAATGCCAGTTACATCTGAAAGGGCCCCGCACTAATTTCATTGGGTTTTGGCCAAATTTGCTCATATTACAGGATTTTGTAGATCTTGACATCCTGATCAAAAGTTCTCATGTGCACAAGGTCGGAAAATGGATAGTTTTCTACATGGGGTGCAAAGGGGCCCAAGTAACAATTTAAATGCTTTTTAGATCTATTTAGGTTTTATCAGTGTTTTATAATGGCCACCTCATAAACCACTGATTTATGCCAGATTTATTAAATGGCAAATGCACTTAAAGATAGTTCTGTCTTAAAAAAAGTTTTAAAAAGGCCTTCAAGAACTTACATTAGAATTAAATTATCTTTTAGTCTTTATTGACTTATCAAGACATTTGTCAACCCTTTAATAAAACTTTATAGCTGTTAAGTTCAAGTTAGGAGGACCAAGTTTTATAGAAATTAAGTAAATGTTGTGGTTTTATCATTGCTTTATGAAATTAATTTGAGATGGTTGCTAATGCTAGGCGATAAATCTAATATGCTTTGAAATCAGTAAGGTTTAGATCGAACATTCATAAAACCAACTGCTTGCTAGGGTTTTAATGAAGCAAACAAACATCTGTGATAAATAAGTCTTAAACGTTTGGTTTACCTTTGCCCAAACTATAACGTTTTAAAATATGTAGGTTTAAAATTGTGATGAGATATATACATATTCGTCGTCATTTTGTTTGTGTACGTGGAGCAGTGATCGTTGATAAATTAAAATATCACTAGTAAAACCAAGACACTTGATAAAAAACGGGAGAGGCGAGAATTTAGTGGACATATACCAAAGATAAGCATACAAGTTTTAAAAAATATATCAAGACCAATGAGCCTTAAAATATACTTTAACAAGAATAAACAGACGTACTTAAAGAGCAATTGGTAATGCAATAAGCATCTTAAGACAAAACATGTTTGAAATAGAATTATTCACAGCGTATAGGGTTTATACATACAGCCGCCATTTTATTTCCAGCCATCGAAGGATGCTAAAGCTCTCTACTTTTTAAGTCACAATTTTTTTTTAATTATTTACATATTTTTTAAAAATTGTGTTTTTAGGTAGCGCAAGAATTTTTAAGAACTATCTAATACGTGTTTTACAGTAAACTTAGCCTCGTTGAAACTTTTAGCCCACGAAAAGTAATCCATCTTTAACTGTTTCTGAACTGTTCTCAGTAGTCTCTAGCATTTTTTGAAACCCAGATTGAGCTTTGGTACAATTATAGTCTGATATAAGACGTACATTTCGAGACTACTAACTTAAAAAGTGACAAACTGAGACAACGGCAGCCCCCCCAAATAATAATAATAATAATAATAATAATAATAATAAACGGCTTTATTCAAAGAGTGTAGATGTACATTTACAAGTACATTACAAATAGCAATTTACAAGGCGAAGTTTAGCCATGTGGCTATTCTAACACTTAACCTTATAAATCACTTACCTAACTAATTAAGTTAAAAATAAAACATTAAAATACAAAAATACAATACAATATTACAATAGTCCAATGTAATAGGGGGACGGTATACACTTTATAAAATATATTTATAGAAATACTAAAAAATTAATTACTCAAAATAACTAAATAAAAGAATCAATCATAAACACAGTGCAAAATGGTGCCCAAGAATATATTCTAGGTTTTGTTGGAATTAATGAACCAGGCTTTGATTTTTTTACGGAAGATATTAACTGTCGATAGATTTTTATATATGGGATCAATAGAGTTATATAAGGCTGCGGATGTGTAAGAAAAGCTACGTTGAAAGAGGGCTGTACGATGTTGTGGCACTATTAGCACGTACCGATGTCTGATGTTTACAGTATGTACTGACGATCTGAAAATTAACTTGTCTCTCAAGTAACTTGGAATAGAATATTTTATTAAAGAAAATAAGAAAACTGCATAAGTAGTGGAATTTAACGAGTTGTTCCATTTTTAACCAACGCAACTCAACATATTTGCTTGAAACATGATCAAATTTTCTTAAGTTGTAAATAAAACGACAACAACAGTTTTGCAAAACGTGTAGTCGATTTTTTGTAGCTTGGTCCAGGCAGCAAAAATAGATAAAATTGCAATAATTGAATACAGGCATGACTATGGCCAAATGGGGCCCATTCCCGATACTTTGCTTCGCGTTGATGATATCGAAAGAACTTATTAGAAAAAGTTATTCAGAATCTAATTTGGAGCCCAAATACCAAATTTCATTATGAATTTCGTATTTTTAGTTTTACTTCCCTCGCATACCGAAAGGAAGTATTGTATTCGAGAAAAAATCACCTTCCAAGATTTTTTCGGATTCTGACGTTTTAGATCACGTAGATTACGAAAATATAGGTTTTTCAATTCCGTCAGTCTGTCTGTCGGTGCATTAACTAAAAAACTACTTGACGGAGAGCAGTCAAATTTCATAGGTAGTTGACCCTACTGTCAGCGAAGAAATGGTAAAACTTTCACTGGAAAATACACAGGGTGGACCGTCTAAACGGAATAAAGAGTGAAACAATTTTTTTTGCTCAAATTTTAAATTTCCACGTTTCATGGCACGCTAAACCTATTTCAGAAAACATTTTTAAAACATTTTTCACCACTAAAACAGATGAAAATTTTTTTTCCTTTTTTCAAATTTATAATTTCCACGTTTCATGGCTTTCTAAACCTATTTCAAAAAAAAAAATTTTTTTTTTTTAAATTTTTTACCACTAAAATAGTTGGAATTTTTTTCTTTCTTCAAATTTAAAATTTCCACGTTTCATAGCGTTCTAATCTATTAAAAAAAAAATGATTTTTTTTACCATTTTTGAAAAATTTTTACCAATAAAATAGATGGAAATTTTTCTTTCTTTGTTCAGATTCAAAATTTCCACGTTTCCATGGCATTTTAAAACTATTCAAACAAATTTAAAAACGTTTTTGAAAAATTTTAAAAACATTTTTAATCTATTTATCACTACTATCGAATAGACGAATTTTTTTTTCCTCAAATTTAAAATTTCAACGTTTCATGACATTCCAAACCTACTTCGGAAAAAAAAAATTGCAAAATTTTTTTACCATTTTGGAAAAAAATTTAACACTAGAATAGATGGGAAAAATGTTTTTGTTCAAATTTAAAATTTTCTCGTTTCATGACATTCTAAACCTATTTCAGAAAAACACATTTTGAACATTTTTTTCACCAACATTTTTCAACATTTTTTATCACTAAAATAGTTGGAAAATTTTTTTTATTCGCTCAAATTTAAAATTTTCATGATTCATGGCAATCTAACTTATTTAAAAAATATATAATTTTTAAATTTGTAAACTTTTTTTTAACACTACTATAGAACAGAAGGAAACTTTCCTTTTTGCTCAAATTTAAAATTTCTACGTTTCATGACATTCTAAACCTATTTCAGAAAAAAAAAAATTTGAAAATTTTTTTACCAAAATTTTTGAAAAATTTAAAAAAAAATACCACTATACTTCCACTCCATTACGTGAATGTGGAATTGAAAATGTGACAGATGGCAATAATATTTGGTATTTGGCATATGCACCTATTATACATTATTGAAAAATGTACAGGGTGGTCATCCCAAGAAATAATTCAGTCATGGTGGACATATGTAAAGGTATTTGCGCAAGCCTTCCATATTTGGCACCTGTTATTTAGCATTGAACTTTTGCTGTTGGATGAGCACTCTGTATATTTTTTTGGCCAAAAGTTATCAGGTTTTCTTTGCAATAATAGCAATTTTTAATTATTTATTCTCAATGTCATTTCGTAATTAATAATTTTTTAGAGCGACCGCTATGCACAAATAACGAGGGAAGTTCTCTGTAAATATCTTTACCTATTTTTTTCAATATTTTCTCGCAAAGTCCACACACGGTTACAATTATGATTTTCAATTTAATAGGATGCCATGGAAACAAAGACTATGATTAAATAAATGTCAATCTGACAAAACTTTGAGTTATAGTGTAAAGTTCTAGTGTACAATCGTAAAATGCGTCTTCATTTAAGGGAAAAAATCGAAATAATAAGGTTATTTAGTGATGGGGTTCGCACTAGCAGAGAAGTAGCCACACCAATTTAACCGAAGACATCCTCTACGACTCGATGTTACTCAATTACTCATGGAACTGCAGCCACCATAAATGCTCGTTTCAATGAAACCGGCAATGTTAATAAAAGGCCTCAGAATGATCAACCCCGTCGAATAAATCCGCATCCTGAAGATAACGTAATCTTAACCGCAAATCAAGCGAATGCCAGAGCGAGTCTACGAAATTTAGCGTCTCAACTGAATATCGACAAGGAAAAAATTAGAAGATGTTTCATACGTCATAAAATCAAAATTTTTACACGCTTTGAAAGAAGGCGATGAAAATAGAAGGTTAGATTATTGCTATTGGGCCCAGGGAAATTTTTTAGACAACCGGACATTTCTAAATAAAACTTTGTTTACTGATGAGGCTACGTTTACCACTAATGGGGTGGTAAGTTCTGAAAACTGTAGATACTGGGCCACAGAAAATCCTCGTTGGGTTATTAATTGTAAAAACCAATATTCAGAGAAAGTAAACGTATGGTGTGGAATTTTAGGAGACCGAATAATTGGTCCGTTTTTCATAATAACTCGTTAAATGGTGAGCGTTTAGTTAACTTCTTCGATACGGAATTATGGGATGCAATTGAAAATCTTCCTCTTATTGTGCGACAGGAGATGTTTTTTCAGCTAGATGGTGCGTCAATACATTATTCCATAAATGTTCGTGAGTGGTTGAACGAACATTTTCCAATGTTCTGGATAGGAAGAAGTAGTCCTTTTGAACTCTGGCCTCCCGATATTACACCATTAGATTTTTATTTTTGGGGAACAGTGAAGAATACAGTTTACAAAACAAGGTCCAGAAATAGAGAAGAACTTTGGGCTAAAATAAGACGAGCCTGTCGCGAAATCACATTCCAGAGCCAAGAAAAGTAGCCAAACATAATCGTAAAAAAATTGAGAAATGTATTCAAATTGAAGGAGGACTAGTTGAGAAAGGCTACACCCGATAATTAATTAAAATTTTCAGTAAAATAAATGTAATGAGTAATTATTTCAAAAACTGATCGTTACTTTAAACTGTTGTTTTTGTTATTTATTTCAGTTACCAAAAGTTAACTGTTTGTTTTATTTTTTCCTAAAATGTATTTTTTGTCAAATCGACACTTGTTCAATACATTTTTTTGCACTTCCATGGCATCCTATTAAATTGAAAACCAAAATTGTAACCGTGTGTGGACTTTGCAGGAAAATAATGAAAAAACTAAAAATTCGAATTTCATAATGAAATTTGGTATTGGGGCTCAAAATTAGATTCCGAACAACTTTTTCTAATAAGTTTTTTTGGATATCTTCAACGCGAAGCAAAATATCGGAAAAGGGCCCGATTTGGGGGCCTACCGTTGTCTCAGCTTGTTACTTAAATTTAAGTTGGTAGTCTCGAAATGTACGTCTTATATGGGACTAGAATTGTAACAAAGCTCAAATCTGGATTTAAAAAAATTACGAAAATATCCGGGTATCTTCATTTTAAATGAGACACACTGTATAACTATAGCGGCCCATAGTGCATGTAGAATAGATTTCTTTGCATTTATTTTTACTTCATTAAATACAGAAAGTCCGCTAAAAGCATTTGGTGTCTTTTAAGTTTTGATATAGTATATATCCTAAACCAAGTATGATTTTATAATACTCTTCAGATATTGTCCGAGTAAAGCTTTAGAAAATTCATTAAAACTTGAAAATTTTAATAGTAGTTTTAAAAAGAGGCATGTAGGCCCTTCTCTAGATGGGTCCCTGTACTCTTATACAGGTTTTAAATCAGCTTCATAGGGTGCTTCCAAACAATTTACGTTTATAAGTACTTAGTCTTGGAAATAAGTTTTTAGGATAACATAGATTATTCTAAAACTACAACTGTTACTTGGGGGGGTGCTCACTTCTCGTGGTAAGTGGCCCCGCCCCGGTGAAATTCCGCTGGAAATCGATATATTATGCTGTTCCTGAGCTCCCGAGCTCCTGATCAAAAGTTCTCATGGACACAAGGTAAAAAAATGCGCAACTTTACAGATATCGGGGATGCAAAGTCTAGACCTTGTGCCCCTGACAACTTTTGATCGGGACGCCAAGATCTACAAAATCCTGCAATATGAGCAGATTTGGCCGAAACCCAATTTCCATAAGATTAGTGCGATGTCCTTTCAGTATCACTATCACTCGAATAAAATGTACCGCAAAATGCACTAAAACTATAACACTTTTAGTTTCAAGCTTTGTAACAAAAAAATGGAAATGGATAATTGGAGGAGATTTTAGGTCAGGAAATGAACCAGAGCTGGGTTGAAACTCCTTATTTTGTCATCGTTGGGATGGCGCTATTCCTGGAATGACACAAAAAGGTATAAAATGAGGGATACAGGGACAAGAATTTTGCAACTGGATAGGTCTGTCGTCCTATTTTCACCTATAAATCACAATAGCATAGAAATTCTAAGCCACTCTATATGGTACGTTGTAAAATATATTTGTTTATAAGGAACTCACTAGGTGAATAAAACCTGTATAATAATAATCACTTGACAATTTCACTCATGAATTTATAAGCCCACGTCCAGAGTAAAAATATTGAGTGTAAAATTATCTCATGAAACGCAGCAATAGTACCAGCGTTCAAAATCGAATTCGAACTGTACCTACCTCTTTTTAAAACCAATCCAGTAAGTACGTACACAAATATGTTCTTAAAACGTAACTATCACTGGTTGACAATGATAATTCATGTTACGTTTGAAAAGCAACCGGCATATATTTATAGTTGGAAATATAATGGTGTATCGTAAGGTTTTTTCACGAAAAACGTTGGCAGTTTTTTTAACAACGGTAAATTAAAATAATACTGTTCTGTTAAACGGTCATAAAATGTCCGCACTTATTGAATAATTCATCAAGGGAAAACAAAAAAACCGATAGACGGGAATCTACTAAAAAATTAGGTAGGTACTCATCACAAAACAGTTTTTACAGTATGGACGTATTATGTACTGTCGTGGGCAAAAAAAATAGGGCATAATATAAGGTATTATTTCTAAAATCTAGTTGTGACATTGTCAGTTAGTTGCCTTCTTTCTGGATATCTCCGTCCATACAGACTTTGTGCTCTAGTTGCATTACGTCGAGTATCTACATAAATAATGATCATGTCAACTTTTTCATCTCTTGAATAATTTTCAGCCATTTTATATTAATTTTCTTGTTTATAACGACTTTAATACACTTGTTTCAGAAAATTAGTAAGTCAAGACTAATTCAATTGTTGCGAATGTCTGTCATTTTCATGGCTATCTGCAATATTGGATTTAAATGTAGATAGGTACCTTATTAAAATGATTTGTTGGCGCTTACTTTTTAAGATACTTCTATTATTATGAAGGATATCGTTAAAAAATGATTACCTAATGGCGAAAAAATTATAGTTTCTGAATCATTATTTCTGATTAATAAAAGAAATAGCACAGTTCCATTAAAAAAAATTCCGTAGGATCCCTACGGAAATGAAAATGAAATTCCGTTTTTTTGAAAAAAAACTAAAAATACTGGTACCTATCAGTAATTCAAACAACTATTTTCTTCTCTACAGACAAGTCTACAACCTTACTAATAATTTCCATAGCTTACTTAGTAATTTTCTTACATCGCATTCATCTGACGCGGCCATTTTGAAAAAATTAAAAAATTGTTCGTATCTCACTTATTTTTTGGAATTTTTTACATCTGAAAAAACTGTTGCACTTAGAAATTTATGCTTAATGAGAAACCATCAAAACATATAGTGATTCCATTTAAGAAGAAAAAGTTGATATCACTTCGGGTTCAACCGGAAGTGATATTTTCATTCCTGTTAGACTAAAAGTAACCTATTATTGTCTAATTTATTTGTACCAAAAACCAAATTTTTAAATACAAAAACAACCAAAATATAGGGGGCGTACTCTCGGGTGCGTACATTGACTCGTGGCCACCCGGTATATCTAACAATGACAAAACTTGTAGATTTTCCGTTAACATGCGGGCCTGGATATCGGCACGTGGTCACGGTGTTTTGTGGCATATTGAGGAACGATTTAATAGTGAAACGTATATTAGGATTTTAGACAATTTTATGCTCCATTTTGGGTCACAATTATTTCCTAATAATGAATTCATATTTCAACAAAATAATTATTCAGTGCATATTGCTCATAGCGTGACTAACTGGTTTCAAGATAGGGTGGAGTGGGGTAAGTGTAACGGTGAAAATTGTTAGTTCGATTTTGTAGGTACATATTAATTCAACGGGCTCTTGAATACTAAAACGTTTCGTTTCGCAGTAACCTTAGACCCTTAATAAGCGAGTAAATACAGAATTTTTTGAAAATTTTCACACATTTTTTACTTACATCCAAAAAAATCTACGGCTGTCGTGTGGTTACAGTTTCCCCGCCATTTGGGGCAAGTGTAACTACAGCTTGTTATAGACATATGAAGAGTGTTTATCTGTGTCTGGGGCAAGTGTGCTATACTTAAAAAAAAAACCTATCTAACAAAAAAAAATCATCAAGCTACTATTTTTTTATAAGTAAGTTACTAGGTTTTTTTGTAAAAGGAATACACATGTAATATCAAAAAAGTTTATATTTTATGAACTAAACTAATACCTACATACATTCCAAATAAACTGAAATAACTACTTAACTAGAAAATAAAACAAGTAAAATATCTGAAAAGATAATATTGTAAAAATAGATAGGTAGTGTGCATTTATTTCACATCATATGCTGAAAAAGATACGGGAAAAGTTCATTCTCCTCGGCGGCGGCGGCCTATCTGCGGTTCTGGAAGTATTAATTCAATATCCCTTAATAATACTTCTGACTCGTCAGCTTTTTCAGGCCATGCAAATACTGACCTTATATTGTAACTCTTCTTCAGAAAGGTAACTACTGGTTCTGAGGATTCTGCAAATTTTGTTATTTGTCCAACATAATACACCTTAAATTTTTTAGTGGGGAACTGGACTAACACCCAATTTGCAACTTTCGGAGTTTGTAGTGTTGATGGTTCCATTGTCAATTCTTGCTCCTCCAGCTCTTGTCTCTCAATGTTTTCTAAATAAAAATCAAATGTTTCTTCTTCTGACTCATCACTTGAAAAATCAACGAACATTTCTTCTTCTGAAGACTCTGATTCTACTGTCATTTTTTTTCTTCTGTTTTTTGTTTGTTGTTTTTGCTATTTTGTTTTGGGCTTTTTCTTCTATTAACTTCGCCTTCTCTTCTTCAGCTTTCTTTCTCATCTCAATGGTTTCCTTTGATGTTATAATTTCAGCTCCCGGGACTAACTTCTTTCTTTTCTGTTTTACATTTACTGAACGTGGTGACTGTTTAACAGTTTCTAAAAGCAAATCCTCAAAAGATATTTTACGCATTTCTCTCTGGTTCATCTCAGGTTCATTTACATCAGTTGGTATCACTTCAAGTTCATTTAAATCATTTGACATGGCCATTATATCAGGCGCAGAACTTGGTCCTGGTTCATTTTGTTGGTCTTCAAGGGGAATTTTATCATGGGGTTTAGGTTGATTCATGCTTTTTTATAGTCTTCGTGTTTCCGTAGCAATTCAGGGTCATATTTCGTTCTATCAACTACATTCCGGTTATACAGGGTGTTTTTAAAAAGTATGTCAATCACTTAACCACGGACTCAGCATGTCAAAAGAAGTTGATTCAGCCTAATTTACCTCTATCCAAAATCGCACCCCTATGAATATACAGCCCTCTAAAGTTGGGATTAAAAATATTTATTTTTTTAATATTGTGCAAATGGCTGTAGATATTTTTTTCAATATCGGAACACTGAAATGTATGTCAAAGGGTAATAGTTTAAAGTAAAAACTGTTTAAAATCAAATTTTCTAAAAGGCCGATTTGGGGGTAAACTACCCTTCCCTCCTACCCCCTCTTTTAGTGGTACGCCTATGACTTTTTTGATATAGGGCATTTTATATAAAATTTTATTATAAAACTTTTCTTTATCTTGTTTTTTTTTCATTTAGATAACCATTTTCAAATGAATCTGGAAATACTAAAACCATTATGAAAAGTGGAACATATGAAATAAAAAAGTTCTTCTGTGTAATTTTGGCATTTGAAGTTACTGGTATTATAATAAAAGATGTGCATTGCTATCATAAATTGTAAAATTAAAAAAATGTTTAAATAGGTTTTTTTATTAAATAAAAATCACAGAAACTAAAACATCAATCATTAAAGCAACAAAGTAAATTAAAATAATATTAGAAGTAAAACAACAAATAATGAAATAAATTAAAAATAAAATAAAAAAATATCGAACATTAAAATTTTATTTCAGAATGTGCTCAAAATGATTTCCATTTTGTCGTACACAATACCTTGCCCTTTTTAGAAGCGAAAATCTCACATTCTGAAACACGGCAGGAATGTTTCTAAATTCCTCGGCTGATTGTTGAATTCTTTGTCGGAGATGTTCAACGCTCTCTATTGGAACAGAATAAACTTTTTCCTTCATAGCTCCCCAAAGACAGAAGTCAATTGGGTTTAAATCAGGGGACCGAGCAGGCCAACTGACTGGAGCATCAGCTCCTCGACCTATCCAACGTCCTGGAAAACGCCTTGATAAACATTGCCTGACTTGCAGGCTATAATGGGGTGGAGTACTATCTTGTAAATACCACATGTTTTCTCTAATATTAAGATTAACAATATCTAATTGCTCAGGCAATTCATTTTCCAGAAAATCTAGGTAGTCAGCTCCATTTAAACGACGTGGAAAGAAAACAGGTCCAGGTTATCAACAATACCTGCCCAAACATTAACAGAAAAATTACGCTGAAAATGCGTTTCTATCTTTGCATTGGGATTTTCTTCAGACCAAATGTGATAATTATGATGATTTGTAATACCATTTCTATGAAATGAGGCCTCGTCAGTTGACAAAATGGTGTTTACAAAACTTACATTTCTTCCATTTTTTCTGAGAAGCCAGTTACAAAATTCCATTCGAGAACCGTAATCTTGAGGTTCCAATGCCTGAACAGTCTGTATATGAAATGGAACTAGTAATTGTTCTTTTAATGTTCTCCATACTGAATAATACGATACTCCTACCTGAGAAGCTATTTTACGCACACTGCTTTCAGGCCGTTCTGATACAATATCTAAAATTTCCTCTTCGACCTCTGGAACTAGCACAGTCCTAGGTCTGCCACACTTCCCAGCACGATCATTTGATAGACTTCCAGTTTCCCTTGCACGACGATCGACTGCAAAAAATGTACGTCTATCAGGATGCCGACGGTTTGGAAACTTTTCCACATAACGCCTAGCTGCACTAGAACCATTTCCATTACATTCGCCTAATATTCTAATCATATCCACCATTTCGGTATTAGAATAACTCATATTAAATGCCATTGTTAACAATTAATAACTGATATCTATTAAAGCAGTTTGACAAAAATGACAGGTGCCTTTGATCATCATCTACATTAATTTTAAACATTATTTGTGTTATTCTACAAAGGCGTGGTAATGGTTTTAATATTTCCAGATTCATTTGAAAATGGTTATCTAAACGAAAAAAAAAACAAGATAAAAAAAAGTTTTATAATTAAATTTTATATAAAATGCGATATATCAAAAAAGTCATAGGCGTACCACTAAAAGAGGGGGTAGGAGGGAAGGGTAGTTTACCCCCAAATCGGCCTTTTAGAAAATTTGATTTTAAACAGTTTTTACTTTAAACTATTACCCTTTGACATACATTTCAGTGTTCCGAAATTGAAAAAGATATCTACAGCCATTTGCACAATATTAAAAAAATAAATATTTTTAATCCCAACTTTAGAGGGCTGTATATTCATAGGGGTGCGATTTTGGATAGAGGTAAATTAGGCTGAATCAACTTCTTTTGACATGCTGAGTTCGTGGTTAAGTGATTGACATACTTTTTAAAAACACCCTGTATGGATGAATATCCACTTTTCGAAAGCCTGACTTCAACAGGTCCAGATCCAAAGATAATATGTAGTATTCTTCTTCACAGCTACTGGGGGAAGTGTAACGACCAATCACACTTGCCCCAGGGCCATTGGTTCCACTTGCCCCCTCCATGGTTCTAGAAGGGGCAAGTGGAACCAGGAATTTGCTTTTTTATTGGTTCCCCCTGGACGATTTTTGATGGCAAAACTGAAAACGTTGAGAAAAATTACCCCAGAATATACCTTTTATTTTAAATTTAACCATACCCAGTACTTTTTACATAATTTTAATTTATTAGTTGGACACTTGACTCTCTCATTAAAATGCATGGATATTTTAAACACTTTCTAAATATTTTGTTGTCTCCATATTTCTGAGAAAAATTATTGATTTATGAAGAAAAGTCTTTACCACTGATAAATATTAATAAAGAATGTATCTTCTTACCACACAAAGAAAATTGTTAGTTATGATTACACCAGCCCCGCAGTTACACTTACCCCACTTCACCCTAACAACATTAATGTTCTTAGCTGGCCCAGTCATACTCCAGATCTTAACCCTATGGAAAACGTATGGGGACTGCTCATAAGAAGTATCCAAAAACGAAATGTGAGACCACGGAATGCCCAAGAATTACTGGAAGTAGTAAATAATGCATGGGAAAATATTATTACTAATGTTTATTGTATAAATAAGTTTATTTAATTCTATGCCAAACGGACCTATAGAACTTATAATAGAAATGGCACAATAACAAAATATTAACAGTTAGTTTCTTGTTAAGTTGGATATCCTTTGTTGCCCCGATCCAGGATTTCCACTAATCGTACCATTTATTCTCCACTTTTTTAAAATTTTAAACACAGAATTTTTGTTAATGTTATAATGAAGCGCAATATTCTAATTTAAAAAATGGGGAGGGCCAACTTTCACAGAGCTTGGAAAGTAACCTTATAATTAAAAAAAAACATATTTATTAAACTTTTTCTCAACCTAGCGGCTCACGAGGAACCTCAAGGAGGGAAATATTTTTAATGATACTTAAGTGCCCACAATTATTCTTTATTTGCAATAACAATATTACCACCTTAAATGGTCTTCACATTTAGTCAATTTTTTCGACTTATCGCCCGGCCTATAACTACATGGGATAAATATGGTGTACGTGAACAATTTGTGATAAATAAACCCATTTCTGGCAATCAAAAATTGTGTATTTGGAGCACTTTGAAACTCAATTTCGGAGGGCCTACTTAGGTCGTCCTAACCACAGATTTTTAACTTCAAATTAATGTTTTATTCTATTTAAATATAGGTAAATGCAGCCAAAGTACAAAAAATTCAAAAATCTAACTTGACGGGTAAATAAATAAAAAAATAAAAATACTCACTTGACGCCTTAATCCAACTGTAAGCAGTCGTTGAACAAATGACATTTCACTGTCTGTAAAACTCAAAGGATTATCTGGACTTCCATACATGCTTCTGTAATTATTTACAGCATCTATTACAACCACTAAACCTCCCAATATTTCTTCGACAGTGTGTGAACCAGGCATTTTACCGGTGATATACGTAGGTAGTATCAATTAGGACCTGCGAGTTAGCGAAAAATGGTGTAAAATTTTGCTCTTACGAAGTTTATTCTCACAACACAGCACTTATCAGTCTTAAAGCACTTTCCTTGGTATTTATCGTCAGAACACTCAATTCACATTATTACGATTTGAAACTTCCGATGTGACAGATAGCTGCCAAGAGTACCAACCTAACGCCAGCGTGTCGACTGGCGGGAACGGCAGACAGGCATTTGTTTTGCAATCCAAGCTGGGTAGATGTAATTTTGTGTTACTCTGAACTACTCTCATTAAATCTACTAATTGTTGGTGATATTAAAAATGAATTACAATGATAATAGTTGTTCATTATTTATTTATTTTATGTATTTATTTTTATTTCATTTATTTGGGATAGCTTTCAAATCTTTAAAGCATGTAGGCATTTTAAATGTGAAAGTATATGTTTTTAACTGATGCTTACCTTTATGTGTCCTACCAAAAATATACGGGTTAAAACGAGTATTTGCGAATTCCACGAAGTTATAATGGGCATTGTTGTTTTTATAAAGATTTAAATGAAGGAACATAGTTGACTGGTACATGTAGCCTACCGGGATAATGTCAGTAGTTCTATTTGCTACTTTGGCGATGAGGGAATAGTGGACAGTGTATATTTTGTGCTGTTTGTGTCCAATGAAACTGTGAATAACTTTACAAATCAAAAGGGAATTAAAACTTTCGTGGCATAGTGTGGTGTGAATTCGTAAGCTTATTTTGTATTTCTTGTACTAAAAAGAACGGTGAAATTAATGCAGAAATTGAAACAGAGCCGACTGCAGTTTGCAGAAATTTGATCAAGTAAGTGATTGAAAATGATTTGAAAATGTTATTTATTAATATTAGTTATTATTTGTGGCTGTGGTCCCTTCAAATTAGGGAAAATTAAATAAATGTTTCCTACGGCTATGAGACCTGAAAAAAATGGAGCATTTAGGTTGTCTAAACATGATTTTCACCCTCCCCAGTTCTAAAAAAGGGCGGTTTTTGAGAAATAATATCATGCCCTGGCAACCCAAATGCTTCACTTTTTACAGGTCTTATAGTTGTAGGAAGTTTTTCCATAAAGCAGCGATTTTTTGACTAATTTGAATGGGCTACTGTGTTATTTAAATATTATATATCCAAAGAATAAGTGAAACTATGTGTTGGCAAAAAAATGCTTAAAATTAGGGATACTCTTATAGTAAAGTGCCTCCAGTATTTAAATTATTAGGTATGAATTATTATTATACTAACTAAACAGGAATAATATTATTATATTTCTCCAGTGTTCTTTCCAAATATTTATTTATTTAATCATACATTTACAGTTAGACTGTACGACAGTAGATACAATTTCTGGTTGATAGGCAAATATGTCCAATTGACTGCAATGAGTGTCATAACTAGTACAGATATTAAACAGAGGAGAAAACTTTAATACGTTCGATCTGGGACTGGATAAATAAAAGCTATGAGAATGACGAGAATTAATCCGTGGGACATAAAAGTTCAATTGGCTTAATATTTCACTACAATCTATTTTATTATGCAACGGACTCGCGCCTTTTGGAAAGACTGGTAACATCAAATTTTTCAAGTAATTAATTTTGAGAAGCTCCAATTAGTGGATATGAACCTTCAGTTTTCCAATTTAAAAATTTCAGGAAGCGACGTTGAATGTTTTCCAATGTATCGTTATGAGTGTTATTCCCAGATTGCCAGACAAGTGAAGCATACTCCAGCTTAGATCGAGAGAAAGCAAAATAAAGCATCTTTAAGGTTTTCGTATCGTTATATTCATGGCTGATAGCAAGATAAAGCCTAACATTCTGTATGCATGCGAACGTAGATGGTTTGTTTAGCATGTCGCCATTCACATTACAATTATATATAATTGGGGACTCCTTGGTTGTAACTCATAACGTTGCACTTGCTAACATTTGGGTGAAGATCATTTTCATCGCACCAAAGCGATAACTTGGTTAAATTGTTTTGAAGTTTTTCGCGGTCATTAAAATCATTAATCCTTTGCAACATCTTGACGTCATGGGCATATATTAAGAAATACACGTCTAAGTAATCACTAATGTCCTTAATAAAAACATTAAAGAGAAGAGGTCCAAGTATTGATCCCTGGGGTACTCCCGACGTGACTCGGTATTTACAGAAATATGAGGTATACTTATAGTTGAATCAAATAGTATTTTATTAAATTTTAGAGAAAACGTTGCATTAAAATCACTGTTTTTGTCCATAAATTATGTTAGGTCCAATTTTTCTTCATTAGTGTAGATCTATTTATAAGTATAAATAAAAACTACACGCAGTATTATCAATTTGGCGTTACTAAAAATGTCAAAATTCAATTGTTTCCAGGGCTAACTATGTCGATTTCGAAACAAAATCATTTAATGACGTTATATCGTATTTTATTAATTTTCTCGAAACTTTTCTTACGGAAGTGAATGCCCAATTTTTCTTCCCTAGTGTAAATCTATTTATAAGTATAGCATAAAATAAAAATTAATAACACAATCACAAAAAATAACAGTATTTCCAATTGGACATTATTAATAATGTCAAAATTCAATTTCCAAATCAAATTTCCATGGTTAACCATGTTGATTCCGAAACAAAACCTTCGAATGAAGTTTTATCATATTTTATTAGTTTTTTTATAATGTTTTCTTATGAAAGTGTATACTTTTTTACACAGCTGAATGTAGAAAAAGAATCTCTACAACAATCGGCAAAAAAAGTATAACATACCATTAAAAAAAAAGTTGACCATCGTTACTTTGGCATATATGATCACAGAGGCAATTTAAGGTCGTCATTTGATAGAGCTTGACAAGTGATTTACAAATATACAGTAGACGCAGAAGTTCTTCGATCATAGGAAAGTTGAGCGCAATTTACACTTACCTAATCTCACTATCGTAAATATCCAATGAGGTATCCAGTGTTGGCAGATCTACTATATTCATACATAATGACGCCAAGTTTTGTAGAATGATAGAATCTAATTGATTAAAATAAACTGAAATTCATATTTTTATAATTTATATTAAACAATGAAATCACTATGTTTAGCTCATTTGCTTTTTTATCTTACCAAAACGTAACTAAGAGTTGGGTTTTAAAAAATATAAATTGTTTGCATGATAAATGAAATAATCTGGCAACACTGATGCAGTAATACCTTGAAGGCTTGTCTCCATTGAGCACGACAAGGACATCGAAACATTGACCGAGAGGGTTGTCACCAAAGAGTTTAACAAATAGAGGAGACAAGCTCCATAAGCGTAATGTATAATAATAATAATAATATAATAATAATACTTTATTTCCATAAGACTTACAATCATAAGTATAGGAATTGTCAATGAGTAAATAAAATGTACCTAGGTTGGTACCTGTACTACGTAAATTAAGTAAAATTTTACAATAACAGTATTTGACAATCACAATGGTAATACTAATAAATATAATAATATAAGCAGCGAGAGGTTGTAGGCTTCTCATCCCTCTCGCGCGGTTCGTTCTCTCTTTGTCGCATAGTACATGAGGGGAGGTGACGATTGACGACAATTGACGTTATTTGTTGGAAATCAAAGAGCGCCAGGTAAGGCTGTGTTGCTTTGTAAAACAATGGAGAGAGAGTGTACGAGGTGTGCGACAAGGACGAAGAGCCTACCGTCTCCAAGGCAACCAAACCGGCAAATCTACGGCTTGCCTTCTCTATTTATTAAACTCTTTGGTTGTCACTGACGCTGCCCATCTAGGAGACAGGCGGCGTAGGACCGTAGGAGTTTAGTAATGCAGGAAAGGTAAAGTGGGATGCACGTCTCTTCGCGAAATCTAATAAATTGCGAAAACAATTGGTTTTAAAAACATTATATATGTTGGTTCTATTATGGAAAAATTGTATAATTTGGAAACTAAAAAAGTACTTAATTCTCAACACAAAAATAATTCTTAAAAATGGGTGAAAATAATTCTTAAAAATGGGTGAAACAAAATAACAATATTCTAATACTTTCTAAAAATGTGTGGAGTTAGGGAAAACATTTATTACTTACATCTAACAAGTTTAATGTAATAAATGCTCAAATAGACTTCGCTGCTGAGCTGAGCAATATCCTAAACGATTTTTATAATCGAACATTACCCAACATAACAGGGGTAACAGTTAAGCAGGCGTTTCCAGTATTTAATTGAAGTTCCTGCAAATTGTTGGACCTATTTTCCTGAAAACCATAAATTTTTGATTTTAAGTAGCCCCACAAGAAAAAGTCACAAGGCGCAAGGTCTGGTGACCTAGCTGGCCATAAGATATTACCATGCCCAGAAATAAGTCTATTCGAAAATGTTTCCTCCAAATACTGCCGAACGATAACTCTATTATATGGAGGGCAACCATCTTGTTGGAACCAAATTTCATTACACCTAGCACCTACTAGTTCCTGAATCCTAGGGACAATTTGCTGTTGAAGCAAATCCAAATATTTTTGGTCATTTAAGATGCCATCGATATAAAATGGTCCAATAATATCGTGTCCGAGTAGAATTATGTTTACCAATTAATGGAAAAGTTGATTCATCGGTAAAAACAATGTTTCTAAAAATGTTCATCCGCATTCGCCTTTTCCATTAATTGCTCACAAAATTCCATTCTTCTGATATTGTCCGTCTCAAAAATTTCACGAGTTTTCCGAACCTTGCATGATTTGTACCCATTTTTTTTTAAACCGACCTAACCGTTGATGGCGTAGAACCTACTTCAGCAGCAATTTGGGAAGTAGTAAGTACCGGGTTGTTGGTTGCCAATGCACAAATCATAATATCTCTTTCATCGCGGGCTTCATTGAGAGGAATCGATTTTTATGTTGTTTATAATCAACACAACCATGTATTTCAAAATTGTGAATATTATGAATTGTGGATAATGCAGGTGAAGGTCGGCCGGGAAATGCACCATTAAATGCGTTTTTAATTTGATGCCTTGACTTTCATTGATAGTACCACTTAACCATCTGAACTTTTTCGGCCGTTTCAAACATTTTTAAGAATTAATTTAACGACACAGTTACTTTTTGAGTTCCCAAATAGTACTAGCTTGAGTACGAGTTTGATAATGTGATGTGAGATTGCGGCGAGTCGATTACTAGTTACGCATGCGTATGCATTTATAATATACCATTCGTTGGAAGTTGTAAATTCGCCTGGTAGATCCTATGATCGAAGAACTTTTGCGTCTACTGTATATAGTTCGTTATACTATACTTTTTTTAAATCAAGCAGTTATAGGGGGGCGAATACCAAACTAAATCACCCGGTATACCAATTCTCTTTTCTAAAAATGCTTATATTTTATATAATTAACTATTTAATCAAAAAAAGTTTAAATACACCGATTATTAACCGAATAAACATGACGTGACGTTTTTGAGAATAACTGTAAGACTTTACATTAAAAAAGTATGAAAAAATTTCCTCGTACAGAAAATGCCGTGCTTTATCGGCATCTAAAATATTATTTATGTGTTTTCTACCCCTTCCCATCAGTCCCTACTCTAATCTTTTTTTCAACATTTTTATTAACGTCAATACAAACACATCGCGCAAGGTTTCATCAAAATCCATTCATAAGCATTCAAATTTAGAGGTAAAACACCCCATTGGTTGACTGGACTGTACTCTACGTTCCTACTCAGTAATGAAAAGGGACGATAGTGTCTTGTTTAACATCTGACCATTCGCACTGTCACTAATTTTGCCAGTAACCAGACCTCTTTGTTCGGGAAAGTCAAGTGTCTGTAATTGATACGTACCCTTTGTACTAATACTTATTTATGACCCTCTTTAGAATGTGAGTTCGTTAAGAGGTTAATATATTGACGAGAGAATGATGGGTTCTGTTGGTAATTTATCAAAAACTGTTTCTTTAAAAATAATAAATAAAAAAGGAGGCTGGTACCCAAACTGTCAACCTGCTTGAAGTAATGGCGTGGGATTCTTTTAACGCTTAAATTAAAATTAACTTGTTATTATACTCTTCACAACTACGGAAACGAAGAGTATACAGGGTGAGTCGAATTGGATGCTCACTATTGGGATCTTGGAAACCGTAAGAGATGGAGAGTCAGTTAAATGGGAGCAAAGTTGCAATACAGTATTGAATAATACGGCATAAAGAAATCAGAGATATTCTTATTTGCTTTTGAGATATTGGAAAAAAAATTAAATTTTGGAAGTTTTATTTTTCAACATATTGCAAATATTTTGAAATAGTGAAAGTTTAAAATGGCGGCCTAAAGATGCCAACCATCCAATTGTAACTTGATCCGAAATCGAGAGAATTTTTAATTTTTAATTAAATGTTAAATATTACTAAACACGAAACTTAAGAAGGAGGGTTCATAAGACCGATTTTCGTCCCCAGGTGAAACGAAAAGTTTTTATACCCCCCCCCCCTTTTTTTTCAGAAAGAACAGGATACTATTTTTTTTTCCCTAGGGAAATGGCTTTGGGAACGTAGCCCGTATAGCCACGACAATTGTGGGTGTTGCGAAAGTCGTTATGTCTATTCTAACCTAATCGAGAATGAGAAAGAAAAAAAAAAAAGAAACAATCAAGGGATAAACAAGGACACACTCTTCATGCCCAGGGGTCTTTCAAGGCGACTTTATATAAACAGGATACTAATATGCCTAAATCAGGTTAAAATATGTATTAAAATGTTAGAGGCAAGAGCTAGATAAGAAACAGTCCTTTGCTTGATAATGGAATACAGGTTAATAAAAAATTCCAAAACAGATACTACTACGTATATGCCGTTATTCCTGATTGAAACTGAGAGTGGGATTACCAACTTTCATGTTTACTTCTACTTCAAATGTTTATTTGTCTAGCATATATTAGTTTATGCATATACAGTGTGTCCCAGGATAGATGTAACAAGAGGTGTAATGGACCAAAAATTTTGGAATTTTGGAATGGTATTTGGGAATTGAGTCCTGCTTGTTGTAAAACTAAAGTATACCAAAAATGACTTGATTTGGTGTTCTACAGGGTGTTTTATAAGCAAGGTTGTAAAAATCACCACTAATGAAGTACCTTTATTTTTCAAAATATGAAAAAATTCCAATAAGAAAAGTTATTTAGAATGCAATTTTATACCTCTATACCAAATTTCATATAAAATTATTTTTTTGAAACTTGCCCATTTTTTTCAATAAATTAGTATTTTATTTTGAACCATTCAATTATAGTATATAATTCAACGAGCATATAATAGCCATTATATGCGAGTAGAATACTATACTTTGTCCACGACTATTAAATATTTAATATTTATTTAATTCATTTTCATTTCATTTCTCCAATTTAAGTAAGATTCATACGCCATCATATATAATTTTTTTCTATTTTTTCGGGCTACGAGTTTAATGAGGAGATTTTTGCAGCTTCCTTTATCTCGGGCTGTGTCAAATAAATCTCGTTTTCACTGTCAGTATCAATTTATTTAATTCTATTACTCTTTTCAGTACTTGTAATATATAAAATTATTGTAAATAACGTTGGCGTTGAAATCGCACAAATTTTGACGTTTCAAAGCAATTACAGAATTATGCCTTGACACATTGTCATGGCTTACTAAAAAATTACAGTTTGTAGGCACGTCGGTAAATGGTTCCAAAGACAATGTTGGGGATTGCCGCGTGTTGCTAATAGATGATGCTTTGAAAAAAAACTTACTAATGTAGTTTTTGAGTGTTAATTAAAGTACCTCTTCATCACCTACCATTTTAGTGCTTCCTAGAAAACTTACAGAGACAACACTTGTCTTTTGGTTGCTGCAATTTTGACATTTTAAATTTTTAGTAAAAAGTCACTAATGTCATTTCTTATGAACAACTGACTGTCCTCATTATTCACTGCAATCAGTGAATAATGAAGTCATTATTCACTGCAGGGAATAATGGATAGCATTATCATTGAGGAAATACATACATAATGAGTACATTATTTAGTAGTCGTGGACAAAATTTTTTTGTGTGAATTAATATTTAAAGTAGAAGCTAAAAGTAGGCTATGAGAAAAGCAGTGGATACACATTTATCATTTATTATTGACATATCTGTCCAACGTAGTCAATATTATCCTTAATTTCTGTTTCAAATTAACGAACCAAGCATAAAAAAATAAGTGAAAATGGTACTCACAGTGCGTGAAAAAATTTATATTGTGCAATGCTACGGAATTGGCGGTGAAAACTTGCTAAGAGAAGTAGTAAGCCAATTTAATTTGAAATTTCCAAACACTGCTTTGTCACGTATTTAGGCTATGAGAATAATTAAAAAGTTTCTGGCTACTGGTAGTGTTCTTAACATGAAAGGAAAAATAAGAGCATATGATGAAGACAATGTTGGAGCTATTATAGCTCATGCCTCTGTAATAGAAAATTCTAGGATGCCACTAAGAGAGAGGTTAGCTCTTATTAATACTAGCAAGTCTGAACTCCAAAGAATTTACAAGGCAAATAAAATTAGGGCATATAAAGCAAATTGTAAACATACGCTCGAAGAGGGAGATGACGGCCGTAGGTTGGATTTTTGTTTGACCATTGGAGAAAAAATCATGGAAGAGAGATTTTTTCATCATTTCATAATTTTCTCAGATGAATCCACATTCACAACCAATGGCGTTGTTTCATCGCAGAATTGTCCGTTTTGGGGCTTCTGAAAATCAAAATTTTAGAATTCATTCTAGAAGACAATATTATAAAAAAGTGAATGTGTGGTGTGCCGTTTCTTATCACGTTGGAGTTATTGGACCTTATTTCATTGAGGGAAGGTTAAACCAGCACACTTATTTACAGCTTCTTGAAAGATTTTCTGAAGAACATTTAAATATTTTAAGAGATATGCCTTTAGTTCATTTTCAACATGATGGTTGCCCTTTCCACTCCACAGAAATGGTTAATCAGTGGCTGAATTTAAATTTTGGAGAAAATTGGATTGCCAGGAATGGACCGATCAAGTGGCCGGCGAGATCTCCAGACCTATCAATATTGGATTTCTTTTTATGGGGTCGCCTCAAGTAGTTGGTTTACGCTGAACCACTTCCTAACGATGTAGCAGCATTGAAGCAGAGAATTACAAATGACGTAAACTCCATACCGTTAGATCATATTCGAAACAGTTTTAAGGACTTCAGGCGAAGGATCGAAATGTGTGTGGATGTGGGTGGTAGCTACGTCGAATAATAAAAAAATGGGCTTTTCAGCATTTTTTTTTAATTTCATAAACCGAAAGTGCAAGTATAAATTAATGGATCTGCAAAAAATTAGAATCTTATCCTCACGTTTAGTATCTTAAAAACTATTACAAATCTCCATTTCACGAAAATGGGGCGTGGCCAGGCGCTACGTCACTATACGCATAGACTCAGCGATCTCAGTAGACTTGATGCTCCTTACTTGTTACAATTATAAGTGTTTTCAAAGTATTGTTTGTTTTGTTTACTACTTGACAGTAGGGAAGTACAATTTGGTGAAATGTCAAATAATTACAATTTTCTATCGCTCTTGCCGGGACGAATTTTCGATTTTGACCATGCAATTTACGATTAGAATTGATCGCCGACCTTCTCCTTTCCTTAGAGACATAGAACGAACTTTCACTCGACGCATTTATTTAGTTACCAGCGTTTAAAAATTCCATGTTTTTCGACTTTTCAGGTTAAATTTGAAAGATCCCAGAAGCCATTTTTCTTACGTCACTTACGTACAGTGACGTCACATATGAGCCCTCGGTTTTTGCAACTATTACCAATTTCAACTCCTTATATCTCGAGAACGGAAAAAGTTAATAATACGAAATTTTAAGTGTATAATGAGAATATCGAGTACTATATGAAAAAGTATAAAAAGCATATAAAAAGAATATCATGGAACAAGCCCATTGTAAACATTGTTTTGTATTGGTCAATAATTAATTTGTTTGTGAATCTGTTATGTTTTTGACATTTATTACTTGTTATAATTTTTAAACCTCATTAATCTTCTGTTAGTAATTGTTTCTTGTTTTACAATTAGTTCGATTAACATTATACCTTCTTACATCTCGTATATTCATTTTTTTATTTACCAATAGCCTACTTTTTGAGATGATTAAGATTTGCTCCTACACAACTTTAAATATGAATTCAGCTCTTAATCGCAAAAAATGGGAAGTTTCAAAAAAATTTTTTTATATTCCTGCAATTTGGTACAGAGGTATAAAATTGCATTCTAAATAACTTTTCTTAGTGGAATTTTTACATATTTTGAAAAATAAATGTATTTTATTAGTGGTGATTTTTACAACTTTGCTTATAAAATACCTTGTAGAACACCAAATCAATTCATTTTTGGTATACTTTAGTTTTACAACAAGCAGGAGTCAATCCCCAAATACCATTCCAAAATTTTTGGAGTTCTGATATATGAAATATAGATTTAGTATATTTTTTGACGGTATAATAATATTTTATAAATTTTGTTGAAGGAAACGACCCTATTCGATCACCAACACAGTGATATGAAATTTTTTTCTCTACGGTTTTAGAAATGTGCCGATCGAATGCAATATACTCTTCGTTTTGTATTTACGAAGAGTATAATAAACACATTGAATAGATTTTTTAAATTAAAATACAGTGTGAAGATTTATAGAAAAGGTGTAGGGGTGAGGTGGGGTTAATTTCATCAATATGTAATGAAGCAGTGTCGTAGAATATTTAACCAACCTAAAAATAATACATTCTTAATTATATATGTAGTTCAGGTAACGCATATTTTTACGTATTATTAAAGCAGAGGGGGAGGGGGTATCAAAAAGAGGGAAGGGAGGAAAAAAGATTGGGGGGGAAGGGAGTAAATATATCAATATATATGGTACAGCATTCTATAATATTTTATTAACCAGATAAGTATAGACACGATGTTGACATATTGACATATTCCTTTAAATGACATATTTACGTCATTTTTGGAGACAAGAGGCAGTAAAATGAAAGAGGAGGGGGGTACTTTTTTTTATTTTTTACGTCAGTAAAATTTATAAATCTGTTTGTTCACATTTCCATACATTTATGCCTAATAATTGCTACCTAATCGCGATTATAACTTATAACATAGAACGAGAAATAAGGTGAAAAGAAGGGGTGGAGACGTAAAAACTTTTCGTTTCACCTGGAAATGACCTATTTTTGTTCAAAATGACAAAAAAAATCAAATTGAATTCAAAATATGTCGAATTCGGTGACAGACGCGTGTTTCGTGGCTCCTACAAGATTTCGAGATAAATCCGGATAAAGCGGCAACGAAACGTCGAAATTGTATTGAATTAAAGCGTAAACAATTCTGCATTGATAAATTATCACGAAGCTATTTCATATAGTTGATACTTGATTAAATTATGTTGTTTGAATAAAGCAACACAAAAGAGTGTATATAAACCCGAGAAAGTGTACTGCTTTATCGTAAAATCTATACCTGGATTCGATCCCTTCTTCAGGTGGGTGATATAAAATAAGCAACAGCCAGCCAGATGTGAATGAAACAGATAAGTTTTTGTTTACCTGCTTTATTTTAATTTAGTTTAGCTCATTAATGAAGTCTATTTCCTTATTTAAATTGAAAAATTAGAGATATTTATTTATTGGTTTATTACTCCTTATCACAGGATAGTTTATTACACAACAGAGAAAAAAATTAAGTAATGAAATAGAAAATACCCGGAAGTGGAAGAGGCAGTTAAACATAATTACTGTAAATTGAAACCGATTGTTTCAAAGAAACGACATACCTACATGGTGAGCAAACTATCCCTTCGGATCTTTTTTTCTCATAACGCGCAAAAATATTGTTACCGGGAGATAGGGCCCTTCGCAGGAACTCCACCGTAAATGGCTATTTACCCGTGGAACGATTAATAAATAAAAACAAAAAATAAAAAATAAAAGCTGCCAGATTCAGAAACAGAAAACTTAGAAGAAGAAAAATAAGGAGATGACGATAGATGGAAACTTAAAAGAAGCATGGAAACTGAGAATAAGCATCTCGCAAACACCTGCACACCCCAGCCGATGATTACAGATGGAATCTTAATAGAAGCATGGAAACTTAAAAGAAACATCTCACAGACACCTACACGTATGCAGCCGGTTCGGCGGTATATAAAACATCCGAGATTTGGTTCCGGCCCGCGGTTTCGGCAGCAATGCCCACCTTACGCTGGCAAATCAATCAATAAATGCCAAAAAAAAATCAAATTCACTTATTTTCGTCGAAAATTAAAGGCCTTAGGAACTCCCCTTCTTTATTTTCTTATCAAAACACAAGATGGTGGGCAAAACGGGTTAATTTGCTCTGAATTTGTTAAACTTTCTATGATACCACAAAATATTGGGAAAATGTATAAGCTCAGATGATATGGGTCCAACATATATATAAGGACCCTATATATAGCCCAATTTTGTGCTGCTGGGGTTATTAGGGATTTTTGGGGTTGCTATGTACTTAGGTATTAGTTTTCTACTTATATTCTTATATGGGTATTTAATAAAAAAATTTAAATTGGTGTTTTTCAAATGGTGTTAAAATACCCGATCTACATTGGAAAATGCTATTTCAATCAGTTAGTAGTTAAGTAACACAAAATTCTGTAAACTTAGAATAAAGGAGTCTAAGAAATACCTGCTACCCGAGGATTGCGAGTGTTAGGTTCCGCACAATTATTTAATTATCACACTTAAACCGTATGAATTAAATATTTAAAAAAAATTAACACTAATCAAGATATGAGGATTACTATATTATTAAGGAATTTTACTAGCACGCGACTAACAGTAAACTAAGAACTGACTAAAAGTGGATTTAAAATTTTAAAAGTCTCAACCAGTCTCAAGTAGAAATGGGAAGATGGAAGTATGTTCCACCAGCGGTTTGGAAAACGATGAAGTGTATTAATCTTATCATTCTTATCCATGAAAAATGGGGAGGATACTGCACTTTATCCAAAACCAAAAATTATAAGACAAGATTTTACCTTCTTAAAATAGTTTTAAAAAATGTCTGTACGTGTGTCTGTATGTATTTAAACAGCACCGAAACTAGAAACAACATTGATGACATATACCGACCAGATAGATGAGGAATAGTATACCCTGATAACACCAAACGTCCCCAGGACGTTCATTTAGGTCCTCGTTTGGTCCGAACGTCCCGGGTTTACATGGTACGTCCCAAGGACGTCCGTTTGCTATCGTCCCTAAAACGTTCTGAATAAAACGTTTTGAGGACATCCTGCTAGAGTCTATAGTCAAGACAAACCTAAACACATTTGTGAAATAACCTCTAGGAGTGATGTTTTTTTTGAGCAGATGAGGATATGATTAAAAAAGGAAATTAAAAACTAAAAATGAAATTACAATCCTTAAAAAGTTTTACTAACAAAATTTCTTTTGATAACAAAATATTTTCACATTTCATGGTCCATTTAAATTTTGTCAATTTGATTTTTCAGATTTCAGAAATCTTATATTCGTTTCAACTATTTTTTTCATGAGTTTCGATTATATTACAGCCATTTTCACCGCAATATTTAAGCAGAGCTTATGTAATGTTACTCAGTTGCTGTCAAACGTCAAACTGGGAAATTCAATTTGGCAGGCATTGCATCATTTTTACAAAGAATTTATATAAATTCTTTGCATTTTTATTTCTTCCGCACACTGGCACTAGTCACTTTTAACGGCTACAAAAGAAAGTACCAAAAACAGGTAAGTCTTATTTAATTGATTTACTAATATATAAGTATTTAGATCGATATTTTATTCTAGATAAATTTGGTGCGGCTTATTTGTAGGTTATAATAAATATACTACCACCACCTTATTTGGATCTGTTAAAATTCTATGGGAGATCACCTGTGAACCTGTGTGAGTATGTAGTTTTTAGTTGTTTATCATGGAGCGAACTTATTCACTTAAAAGAAGATTGTTGGTTAAACATTATAAATACAATAGGTACTTCCCTTCGGTATGCGAGGGAAGTAAAAATTGAAAAGAAGTACCTACTCATGCAGTGTGTTAAACGAAGTGTTATATTATGGTTCGACATCTCTGATGAACAAGTGGAGGTGATGAAACTTTTAATAGGTAAGGTTTGATACATCGAGTAATAAAAACATTCGCCAGAAAACATCAACAAACTTGTAAAGTATATTTAGGGATTTCAGTAAATTAATATAAGGAAAAAACTAATAAAGGTACTTTTTGAGGAATATTTACAAATTTGTAACTTATATGCCCTATTTGTTATATTTTTCTGAAATTATATGCTGTACGTACGTACAAAGACTTTTATACATCATCGATGTTCAACCTAATAAACCTGCTTCTAACCGTAAATCCTAATGCATCTTAACCCATAGCCATTTTCTTTACTTGAATTCTCTAATAATATTGCCAAAAAATATAAAGTTAAACTTCTAATAATGTTATTAATCTGTGGTAGCATTAGTCAACATATATTTCTGCTTCTCTCGGTCTTTGGTATTATTTGTAGAATCAATCATTCATATAAAGAGGTGTTCTTAAAATTTTTAAATGAACAAGGGAACCTTTCAAATGCAAAAGTCAGTTAAACAAAAAATGTTCACATTTAAACTGTGATTTCTTTTAAATAGGACACCAAGAAAATTATAACAATTTATTTTAAATATAAGCTTGCCATCAAGTGGCATATATTAGTCTTAATGTTTTTTGCCAAGATTTCATCTGAAATGTTAATTTTTCTTTTATTTGCACAGGGGCTGCTGCAGTCGCTAACGCTTCAAAGTCTTGGAAGGACACCGAAATGGCTATTACATCGTGATTGAAGAGGGCAAAAGAAAGAACAGAGAGGGTGTCAAAAAAGAGAGAATATTAGAAAATAATATAAACTAAGATAATTATAAAAAGACGAAGTGTGCAAAACGTTAAGAAAAGGTGAGATATACATTTATCTTACGTTTTATTGCATACTTGGCTTATTTCTTATAATATTCAATATGACTTAATGTATATATAACTATATTATACTGTACTAAGTATTATAATATATAACTTTTAAATCTCATAAAAATTGTATTTTTGACAGTTGACACTTGAATTTGTAGAGTAAGAAGTTAATTTAAAAAAAATACAATTGCCATAACTTATTTTTCAATAGCACAATAGAAATAAAATGTTCGCATAAATTTGTCATTTGGTGTTGATAAATAAAAGTACTAAGTTTTAAAATCAATCTAATTGAATAATTTTTCTACATGGTAATTATATATTGTCATTTTTTTATCTTTTTGGCTTTTCTAACCACATTTATTCCCTTCGAAATAGAATCCAATCACTGGATTCTATTTCGAAAGAAATGCATGTGGTTAGAAAACCCAAAAAGGAACATAAAATACCCTCTGCTATGAATACACCTTAAAAGTGGTGGAGGGGGAGGTACCTATATGTTTTGCATAGTATGTCCCAACAACGTTTTCAGGACGTTCTCTCTAGACCTACATTCGTCCCACATAAGTCCTGGGTGGGACGTCCTCGGGACACCCCGTTTTGCTGACACGGAACGTCCCTCAAACGTCCTCGGTACGTCTTACGTCGGTAGAGTACGTCCTCGGGACGTTTTCATGTCCTGTGAGTACGTTCTTGGGACGTTTTCGGGACGTCCATGTGCTATTAGGGTACCAATATCACGTTTGTGCAAACGTGATATTGGTACACTATTCCGCATCTATCTGGTCGGTATAAAAAGTTTCAGCGCCTTTGACGGTGCAGTAAAGAACAATGACCCCGGCAAATGATACGGTTCTAATTTGTGCGGAAGAGACCTGGGAATCCACAAGGCAAAAAGCTACTGCTGCAATTAGTAAAGTAAAAACTTGGCTAGATCACTTTTCTTAAATTAAATATTATAAAAACTAAATTTATGTCCTTTTCCCCCAAAAAATCTGGAATATCCCGTGTACTAGAACCTATACTCAAACGAATCGGTTAACAGCTGTGTGCATAACACCGATACCATAAAATATTTAGGGCTGGCACTTGACCCGCACTAGAAGTGTGGAAATCACATCGACTACTTAAATGGAAGAATACGTAAACTGATCTACAAATTTTATAGACTAAAAGGTATACTGAACAACAAAACTCTCCTAACCACTTATAATAGCTTAGTTGAATCCCTTATTAGATATAGTATCACAGTATAGGGTTCCGCCTATAAAGTAACTTTACGACCGTTGCAGATAACCCAGAACTATATCTTGAGAATAATATTTAATAAGAAAAGCAGAGAAAGCTGCAGAAGCATCTTTACTGAGAACCAATTACTCGATGTGGTGGATCTATATATGCATATAGCAAAAGAGAGACTATTGGTTCCATCGTTGAACACCAATATGAAACGACGGCTAGGATAAACAGCGCGTACAATGTACCATTTTTTAGTAAAAATGTCTCGCAAAAATGTATCAAATACAATGGGATCAAATTATTCAATGAACTTCCACCACACATAAAAATAATAAGGAAAAAGAGACAGTGGCGTAGCGGACGGACCCGCAGGGCTAGCGTTGCGGGGGGGCCCCAGCTTTTGGGGGCCCCCGAGTCTAGAAATGTATAACGCGAAAATATCATCGAAATAAAAAATTACATTCATCTTAAACATCAATATTCAATAGTCAATATTATATATAAATATTTTAATATAATAATGGTTGATAAAAAAGTTATTTCGTACATAATTAATTTTAGTGGAGGCCTCGGATTTGTCAAATAAATGGGGTATAGAACAAGAATTTCAAAAAAGAGAAAAAGTAGTGTTAAAAAGTTTTTTGATGAATTAGCAGAAGATGAACGACTTACAGATTCCGAAACATCTGTTAAAGTAGAAGTATTTTATGCCAATCTTGATATTGTCATTCAACAGATTGTTGGCCGATTTTCTGGGATGAGCGAAGTGGTAAAGAGATTTTCCTGTTTAAATCCCAAAACATTATCAAAGTTGAATGACGATCAGCTTTATTTGGAAGCTAGCAATCTTGCTGAAAATAATTTTGAAGATTTATCGGCAGATTTTCCCCGCGAACTTCTGTTACTAAAAAATGTTTTGATCACACAAATAATAGAAATTGCGGATTCTTCGGTCTTTTATTTTGCTATATTCCCTATAAAAAATCATAAAACTTTACTGTTAAGCGCGTTCTAAATGTTTTCATTGCCATAAAATTATTCTTAAGACTACCAGTTACTGTTGCTACAGCTGAAAGGTCATTTTCAAAATTAAAACTTATGAAGACGTTTGTACGAAATTCAATGACTCAAGAAAGACTATCAGCATTATGTGTATTAAGTATTGAGAAAGAGAGAGCAAGGAAGTTAGATACTGATCACATCATAGAAGACTTTGCTAAAGAGAATGTACGCCGCTGCCGAAAAACTTTATAATTTAAGTGAGTTTTCTGTGGGGGCCCCGACCATACATTTTGCGGGGGGGGGGGGGCGAGATTTTCAGCTACGCCACTGAAAAGAGATTCAGACGAGAAACAAAAAAATATCTGATTGACAACTACACTACACTTCTACCCATCTTAGCGTAATTTAACACAAATTACCGTATATTTTTGCTCGCTATAGATAGAAATTTATATTTATATATACCAATTATGGTATATTATTAATATTGTCTCATTAATCTACCGCTCACCGACACATTACATCGTTTTTCTAATATTTGCATGACTCTCATCTCTGTATATAAATCACTACATTGACCCTAGCCCGCCTTAAATTGTTTGTATTTTTTTCTCTTTTTCTTTTTTTCTTAACAGACTCACTCGCATTTCTATACTCACTTTACTAGCTATTATAGACTTTATATTTTATTATGTTACAAACTACATAGATATTAGGTTAGATACTTAGTATAATACAAATAAGGTACTTACTACAGCAATTCCTTTTGTTGCTATTGCTATATTGATGCAACATACTCTTATGAGAATATAAATTCTGATTGACACAATACGAGGTCTCCTCAGGTGTCATTTCTTTTTCATTGTAAACCGATCGTGTCCATGTTTCGGACACGATCGGTTCGGTTGTTTTCAAATAAAAGCCATGAATAAATAGATCGACTAGCCAATCAGGAACTTAGGGATGTTTACAACTTAGACTGTGATTATCTCACCAAGAAACAAACCCATACACATATGCATCTAGAGATAAGTTCTCTCATCGGAGGCCCCATAGCCCCCATATGAGTAACTTAGTTAAATTCTGTGTTATTGCTAAAGCAGAAGGTGGTTGGTCAGTGAGACAAATTTTACTGCGTTAACGTTAACAAAAATTCGGTATTTAACATTTAAAAAAAGTAGAGAATAAACGGCACGATTGGCAGAATCCTGGGTCAGGCCGACGAAGGTTATCAACTGAACAAGATTTGCTACTAAGAGAACATCCATTGTAGGTACTCAGTAATTCAAGCTGATGAAGAAACTATAATTTTTTTTGAATCGAGTCGTACTGGTCGCTGGCGAGTAAGAGAATCGGAGCTGCATCCAGCAGCACAGAAACACTTTCTTAAAGAAGAGCATAAAGAAGCTCGAGTAGGATTTGCTCCAAAGCATTTAAGTGTTTGGTGTAGATATTTGGAATAATGTAGTCTTTACGGACGAAAAATGTATCCTGTCAACACATGGCGGCCACCAATACTCGATTCGATGAGAAATATACATCCAACAATGACAAAAGTGGCAGACTACACATCGAACTTTATTCACAGACGAGAGAATGATTAACAACAACCTAATTGGCTCACATATTCTTCCAGCAGGACTAACTACAGAGGTTTATTTAGATTTCTTACAAAATTCTTTACCTGCTTTGATGCAAGGTATTAATGTAAGGAGACATTCCAGCATGACGGAGCCCCTCCTTAGTTTGGTATTGAGCTTAGACGACATTTGGATAATGAGTATCCAAACAGATGGATTGGACGTGGGGGACCTCATCCTTGGCAGGCTAGATCACCACCAACATGACGGAGCTCCTCCTCATTTTGGTTAGAAGGCATTTGGATGAGTATCCAAACAGATGGATTGGACGTGGGGAACCTCATCCTTGGCAGGCTAGATCATCAGATTTCAACCCCGTCGATTGTTTTCTATGGGGATATCTCAAAACTGAAGTCTACAGTGTCCCAATAAACATTTAGAAATGTGCCGATCGAATGCAATATACGCTTTGTTTTGTATTTGCGAAGAATATAATAAAGATAGATTGTCCTATGTCCTAATATTTATTTATTTTTCACGAAATCAACAAGTAATTTCATTAAAATTTCTTTTTATTTTTACCTCCAAAACTGTATAACGTTTTATTGTTTGTCTGGTCAGTCCCTATTATCAGTTTTTGTAATGATGTGAAAATGAAACTAATCTTCTATACATCCTGTATAGAAGATTATTATGTAAGTATATAAAAAATCATCAATTTCATTTATTTTGTTTCGACTTTTTTGGTACCAAAAGAAATCTTTTTTTTTAATGGTGGCCTTGGAAAAATACTCATTTAGTCAAGAACTATAACAATTCTTGTTTATTTCCGCTGCATCGCTGGTGGAATAGGTAGGCACTTGCCATTTAACTTGCAATAAAAAATCTTACTTTTTTGTAGGAAATAAAAACTGTATCCATTCGCGTTTGGTGAATATTGGCGGTTTACTTGATATATTATAGGCACGTGTTTATTCTATTGTAAATGTATAAATAAGGGGGTACGGTACACAAGAACACAAGTCGTGCATAAGGATACAAGCGTCTAGGTACACCGAAAGTCCGGAGCTTCTAGTATGCGTATTACCTTGTAAATGTGTAATACATTCCGAATTTAGAAAACGCTTTTGTGGATATAACTTTTAATGTGTTTATTGTTATATTAACATTGTTAATAATATTGTCAATGGCAAAGTTACTCGTCGTAAAGATTTAGACCTCGTATGTAAAATTGCATACAAGAAACTTGTACAAAAAAGTAAAGAAGAAAAATCTCCATGTAAATTAAACAAAAATTTTAAATTTCGTTGTTTTTTTTAAGTAGTTAATACAGGGTTCAGACTTTGCGAAGCTGAAAAAATTCCCTGAATTTTGCAATTTTTCCATAACCAAAATTAATAATTTTCATATATTTTTTTGGGAAGTAACTTTTTATTAGACACTAAATAATTCCTTGAATTGAACTCAATCAGTGAAAATTCTTAAGAATTCTATGATTTTCCATATCGAGAAGCAGAATTCCCTGATTTTTTATACAATTCATAAAATTCTCTGATATTTCCAGGTTTTTTAAAAGGATTTTAAATTCCCTAAGTTTTCCAGGTTTTCCATACGAGTCCAAACCCTGTAATACATTTCTGGCTGTTACTTTTTTTCAGTAAAATTAGGTACATTAAGACGTCTCTTCTACCTCTGATTAGTTATCTATTCGGTACATTATTCGACAAATTGACAATAAGAAAGTTGTTGATTTATCAGAGAATGTAACGACTAATTACCTAATTATTTGGCGATGAAAAGACCAGGTCTAATTGTACCTTCGGACGAGGTAAAGGCCACCCCTTGTGCAAATATATATTTTTTAAATTTGCCGCTTGTGCGGGCCAGAAACATTTTTACAGTGTTCTGTAAAAATCATACCTAGTAGTTGTAGGTAAATGGGAGAAATGCAAATTTAAATTTACACATGGTATTTATAATGTGTCCCTGCAAGGGATGTTCCTTCTTGATGTTTTGTGATTCAAAATTTTAACATTGAGTGGGCTGTCTATTGTGTAGTTTATCTATAACACTAGAGCAAGCAATAAATAGTCAGACAAATGATATCACGTTTTGCGCATGGTCTAAGCGTGGTAGAAACATATATAAGGTATGCTCATCCGGGCTACCAGAATTTGACTTTTCTGCGCATGGAACCAACGGGAACCATATTGGAGATATCATAGTATATTGACAGAGAATCGTAATGTTCTGTGATATTACTACACATTTTAAGTTTTTATAATATTATCCCTCAACATTGTACCCCTGCAACCAAGTAGCCGTGTTGGGGTGCGTAACTGCATAATATCATTCTTGTGTTTGGTTTCTCTATGGTGTGATATTTTTGAGGTTAAAAAAGAAACGATTATTTATAATAAACTTAAGACATGGTTGGGTGCAGTATAAACAGTTGCAAAAATAGGAGTAGAACTTCAACTGAAAGAAATGTCTCTTTCGGTTCCCAAAAAATGAAGAATATTGAGAAAATGGTTAGAAATTTGTCCAGTAAAACCTGATCATTTCAAAAACGGTAATTATAAAAACAATAATTATTTAATACATTGGCTTATTTACAATTACAACATAGGTATGTATTAGTAAAAGATGTACCTATTTACGATATAAAAATTTGCATTTGTTATTTAACACAAATGTGGTTAGAAATAAAAATTGTTTTTTTTTACAGCTTTTAAAGCGACTCCAGAGTAGGTATCTCAAAAATGTTGAAAACTGTTCTCCAACGAATATCCGTGTCCTTCTGCCTCATGCAGTACCTATAGAACATTTGGCAAGAATCATTCTCCAAGATATAACGTACAAAGCAAAAAGTAAGAACAAGTAAACATATATTCATGCATATCGTTTAATTTCAAAGAAAAGTTAGTATGCAGTATGATACGTAAATCTAGGATATCTAAAACTGTAGGAGTATTTAGATTTTTTTCTGTAAAATTTGATTAATGACACTTACATCTCTTGTCAAAGTCTCTATAATATACTCTATATGTTGTAAAAAGTCTCAGTATAATACTTATTTTATTTATTAAGTATAGTATATTTATTTTGTTATAGAATAAAAGTATAAAATAAGACGAGTGTATGATTTCTTGTGTGACTGTCCGGTATACCCTCACAATAAGGTGTCAATACAATTAGAAGTTATATTACCTGTGGTGTATGTATTTTTCGTAAATATTGGTTAAAATTTACTATGACGATAGCATTTGTAACTAAAAAGATTAATATTGTTGTACAAATAACTTATATATTACATATAATATATTCTTTATATTAAAAAATTGACATATCATAAAATCGTACTAAAAACTCATATAGTATTCATGAGCCCTTTGATAAATATTGATTATATAGAACTATATATGTACGTTAATTTTGTTAGTATTGATAACTTAACCTATAAACTCTTTAAATCGCCGAATTAAATCATATAAAATATATACCTATATACTGCATGAAAGAAGTACCTTTTTACCATATTTTCTACAAAGAATGTCTTGCATATCCATAACTACACGGTAGTACAAAAGCACTAAAATTACAATGAAAATTTGCTACATCAATGTTGAATTGTATGTATGTACAATCTTACATTATTATCCAAAACCATTCTAAAATTTTTCCAAATGAGTAATATTTCGTCAAATTTTAACCTTATTTCCAAAATGTTTTTAAATGGTGTGTGGAATCATCTTTTGTACAAAAGAATAAACTACATTATTTGAAATATGCGCACGAAACGCTATTGGTCCGATTATCAATATGGTTCCCGTTGGTTCCAAAGCATATGATTGGTTACTGCAAAAGCTGCGCAACAACATACCTGTATATATTTCTACCAAAAGGGCTTTAAAGTCCCAAGTACTTATGCAAAGTAATTCAAATGTCAAGTACCAAATACTCTCTCTTAAAAGTAATTGAAGCACAGTGCTTGAAGCCCTAAAAGTGCTTCAAGTACTACTCAAAGCACTTTACCAGAGTACTTTACCCAGCTCTGGCCACGATGCTCTATTTTGAATATTTTGGCTCCTATGGAGCATCAAAGCTCCATACCTGCACTAATCTTATGCAGATTGGGTTTCGGCGGAATCGTCTGAATTTTTGGTGTATTGTAGCTTTTGTTATCCTGAACAATAGTCTCTATGGCTATAATCCTCCATATTCAATATTTTGGCTCCTATGGAGCACCAAAGTTCTAAACCCCAATACTAATCTTACGAAAAATGTTTTTTTTATAGTTCCTTGCTAATTGACAGCTGACTGACAGCTGCCAACTGTCAATATAATAATAATAATAAACAATTTTATTAAACAAAATATAAATGCATAGTACAATGTTTTCCCAGGTAATGTACATATATGTGTATATTTATTTTATGCAATATACAGGGTGCGCCAAAGTTCTGATTTTGGTCGATTACGGCTGTATTTGAAATGGTGGAAATATATTGTCTATAGATTATTTTCTTGATTTTCAATTCTGAATAACCAGAAAATATGTACAATTATACAGGGTACTCCGTTTTCGTTGTCCGAGCAACAACTTCGTTATTTTAAATGGAACACCCTATATTTTTTTCCTTTATCGAGTTACCCATCTAATTATATTCATAATTCTATTAAGGTGGTAGGTACTTAAAATGAACCGTTTACGATATAAAAAAGATTTTTTGACAAAAAGTGAGGTTTGCGGATAAGTTTTTGAGTACCTCTGATTTCATAGACAAGAGAGTTTTCAAAATTCTGCTTATACTGTTATGTTGAGCATATTAAGGGCTAGTAGGGCAGAAACATTATTAATATTAATCTTATACAGAGTGCTGAAAAAATTGAGTTTAATGTTTCGCTAATAAAAAAGGCCGTAATTCAATTTTTTCAAATGGGACGTACTATTTTCAGTTCTGTCATCTATTGAAGTGTTAAATTATCTTTCCATTGATATATCATAGTAGGTATTTATCTTTAGGAGTTGCATAGATATTAAGGTTAATTGTCTGGATCAGTCATTTTTCTTGCTGGAACTTCATGAGGTTTGTACTGCACTTCACCAGTTTCGATAAATCTGTCTCTAAGATTACTAAATGCAGGTTCTAAAGGGTGTCTCCTTTCAGGATATCTGGTTTTATAGACTCGGGATGCTAAGAGGCTGTTCCTTGAGCACTCCCCCAGAATAAAAATCATGTCAACCATTTCTTCCCGCGAATAATTCATATTTAATATAATTATATGCAAATGCAACTTGGAAATGGAACTGTAAAAGCTACTAGTATTTTATTAAAGACAATCAAAACAAAAGCACTTACCGATATAGCAGTAACACAAAACTTTAGAACATCCACAGACACGTGTTTTGACATCTATGTCTCTTCGGTGCGGCTTTTTCTAAAGTTCACAATCAACTGAAATATGTAAGCAAATACTCGTGTTATAACTATCAAAGGATTACCAGAACAGGATATTAAAAATTAAAATTAGATTATAGGAAATTCCCCGTAAAGGGATAATTATCAATATAATTATATGCAAATGCAACTTCCTGGAACTGTAAAAGCTACTAGTATTTTATTAAAGACAATCAAAACAAAAGCACTTACCGATATAGCAGTAACACAAAACTTTAGAACATCCACAGACACGTGTTTTGACATCTATGTCTCTTCGGTGCGGCTTTTTCTAAAGTTCACAATCAACTGAAATATGTAAGCAAATACTCGTGTTATAACTATCAAAGGATTACCAGAACAGGATATTAAAAATTAAAATTAGATTATAGGAAATTCCCCGTAAAGGGATAATTATCAATATAATTATATGCAAATGCAACTTCCTGGAACTGTAAAAGCTACTAGTATTTTATTAATTATTTTTATATTTTATTATCAATATAATTATATGCAAATGCAACTTCCTGGAACTGTAAAAGCTACTAGTATTTTATTAGCTAATAAAATACTAGTAGCTTCTACAGTTCCAGGAAGTTGCATTTGCATATAATTATATTGATAATTATCCCTTTACGGGGAATTTCCTATAATCTAATTTTAATTTTTAATATCCTGTTCTGGTAATCCTTTGATAGTTATAACACGAGTATTTGCTTACATATTTCAGTTGATTGTGAACTTTAGAAAAAGCCGCACCGAAGAGACATAGATGTCAAAACACGTGTCTGTGGATGTTCTAAAGTTTTGTGTTACTGCTATATCGGTAAGTGCTTTTGTTTTGATTGTCTTTAATAAAATACTAGTAGCTTTTACAGTTCCAGGAAGTTGCATTTGCATATAATTATATTAAATATGAATTATTCGCGGGAAGAAATGGTTGACATGATTTTTATTCTGGGGGAGTGCTCAAGGAACAGCCTCTTAGCATCCCGAGTCTATAAAACCAGATATCCTGAAAGGAGACACCCTTTAGAACCTGCATTTAGTAATCTTAGAGACAGATTTATCGAAACTGGTGAAGTGCAGTACAAACCTCATGAAGTTCCAGCAAGAAAAATGACTGATCCAGACAATTAACCTTAATATCTATGCAACTCCTAAAGATAAATACCTACTATGATATATCAATGGAAAGATAATTTAACACTTCATTAGATGACAGAACTGAAAATAGTACGTCCCATTTGAAAAAATTGAATTACGGCCTTTTTTATTAGCGAAACATTAAACTCAATTTTTTCAGCACTCTGTATAAGATTAATATTAATAATGTTTCTGCCCTACTAGCCCTTAATATGCTCAACATAACAGTATAAGCAGAATTTTGAAAAGTCTCTTGTCTATGAAATCAGAGGTACTCAAAAACTTATCCGCAAACCTCACTTTTTGTCAAAAAATCTTTTTTATATCGTAAACGGTTCATTTTAAGTACCTACCACCTTAATAGAATTATGAATATAATTAGATGGGTAACTCGATAAAGGAAAAAAATATAGGGTGTTCCATTTAAAATAACGAAGTTGTTGCTCGGACAACGAAAACGGAGTACCCTGTATAATTGTACATATTTTCTGGTTATTCAGAATTGAAAATCAAGAAAATAATCTATAGACAATATATTTCCACCATTTCAAATACAGCCGTAATCGACCAAAATCAGAACTTTGGCGCACCCTGTATAAGTTTAAAAGGCGCAAGTTCAGTTGAAATTAACTGCTCTTCCACTTTGGCCTCAGGTACTTACATTACGAAAATAAATTTTAAGTAGAGAGAAAAAGTAGTGTATAACTAAACGATATATGCTTTTAACAGAATTTGGGCTATGACATAATTGGGGATACTTAACACTATATGTTACTAGAACAAAAATGAACAGATATGAACACACAAACACTATTAGTGCGGCTCTTGTTTTTTATGTAACAGATTGAGAACAAAGGTACGAAACCGTTTTACTGACAGAGACTTATACTCTTTTGGTAACTCATTTAACTGTGCGGCTATATTATATACAAAGGATCTTCGGAACAGCGAGGATTTATGCTGAGGAATAGTTAATGCATCCTTACGTCTTATATTTATATTATGAATATCTGTTCTGTATCTTATTTTATTATGAAGATATGCCGGAGTATGATTAGTTAAAATTTTATGATATAGTATATAAGCATGCAATTTTCTACGACTAGCCATGTCCAGCCAATGGGCTTTAGTTAGGGTATGTGATATTCTATCGTATTTACGTATACCATATATAAACCTTAAGCATGAGTTTTGTAAGATTTGTATTCTTTTAGAATCTCTTGATGTAAGGCATGGCCCATAAACAAAGTCACAGTAATTGCACTGAGAAAGGACAAGACAATCGCATAAAATTATTTTTGATTTTCTGTTTAAAGTGTGTCTGTTAGGATACATCATTCTTAGTTTGCCATAATAATCAATTATCAAAAATCAAAATCTGGCAAATCTGCGTTATAAAAATGTTATAAAACTACTCAAAGTAATAACTTATGATGGAGCTATGGTGCTCCATAGGCCACCAAAATACTGAATATGAAGCATCGTGGTCATAGAGGCTTTTGTTCAGAATGACAAAAGCTACAATATACCAAAAATTCAGACGATTCTACCGAAACCCATTTCTCATGAGGTTTGTGCGGGGTCCTTTAATAATTCAAAATGGCGGCGTCAAGATGGCGGATAAGTTTTGTAGTTTATGGTCTGATTCATATGAAAATCGGTATCTGGGGATTTTCGAGCTCGCAGACTATAAATATATAGTCGAAATTCGATATTTCAAAATGGCGGCTTCAGGATGACGAATGGATCTTGTCATTTATAGGTAAAGAATTTTATTGAACAACCACTATTCTAATTGAAACAAAACTAAAAATAAGAAAACAATGTTAATAACATTAATTATGTTAATAAACGTAAAGGCGCGCGGCGCTTAATACTAAGAAAAACAGAAAACTCTACTTTTGTTGTCTGCCATATTCTAAGGCAAAGAATTAATCATAAGTCGATACAAATGTGTTAGATAATTGCACGCATATAATATATGCGCTGTTGTTGGAAAAAAATATGCGAGATTTAGCCCCCCACCTTTTCTAAGATATAGAAACAATTTTAATTTAAACATAATAATAGAACGTTTTTGGCTCCTAGCGACACAATTTGATTCACACATCTTAAGCAGTTTATCGGTTATACAGACTGTCTATTTTACGAGGCCACACCAAATATCTCGCTTAATATCTATTGTAGAAGAATAAAGTTTTAGAAACAGTTATCCCATTTTTTGTGAGCTATATTTCAGTAAAAAGAAATTTGAAATCCATAGCCTACTTTATGAGATATATTACAAAAACCTGAAAAATAGGAAAACCACAAACGGTTATAGCTTCCTTATTTGAGGAGATACGAAAAAAGTTAAAGGAATGGTTGACGGCAAAGACAATAAGAATAATAACGTGTAACAAAAAAATCGAAAAATGCAGTTGGCTTTGACATACGCTATTGTGCAAAAATGAAAAATACATATCTCAAAGTAGGCCATGACGCCATTAATTCCGTTATTTTTTTCTCATTCCAACGATATAAAACATGTCACAGAAATTTTAACCGATAGTGTCAATATTTAATATTTTACGAATACCACAATTCATATACTTAATTGAATCGTAACAATCAGCTGTGCCATAATTAGTGAAAACAATGTATACAGTTATTAATAAATTTGACAGATTGTCACTGTTGTATGTTGTATGTTGCGTTGTCGAGTTCTAAGACAAATTTTATATCAGTAATTATGGTGTACACCAATAATAACAAATTCGATATGATTAGCATTTATTGTCAGTGCAATTTTGACGCTGAGATGGCAGTCACGGTTTACGGAGATAGATTTCCAGATGCTCCGCAGCCAAATCGAACTATGTTTAGGAAGTTAGTTCAAAATCTAAAAACGCACGGTTCATTTTCAAAAAAAGGCGAGCGCATGTTGCGGATAATGTAAGAAAAGTGAATAGAGTAATGAATTATGTTAACCAAAATGAGGAAACCTCTTTGAGACAAATTCAGAGAAACTGTCGCATAAAAAAAGACAGTGCAAGAAAAATATTGAAAAAAAAACGGATTTCGATGCTACAAAATGAGGAAAGTTCAACATTTAAATGAGGGAGATAAGCCAAGGAGAGTAAGATTTTGTAGATGGTTATTAAATAAGAAAAGGAATGACGCGCTGATATGTAGCAAAATTCTTTGGTCGGACGAATCAAATTTTTCTAATAATGGACTTTTCAATAGAAATATGCATTATAAGTGGACACGAGAAAATACACATTGGTGCAGAGAGAGACTGCTTTCCAAGAAAGATTTTCTACGAATGTTTGGTTGGGTCTTTTAGGGACTAAAGCAATTGGACCTTATTTTTATGATGGCAAATTAACCGCTCGTAGATACCTTAATTTCCTGCAAAACGAATTTCAAGATTTTCTTTATGAATTAACAGTGGCAGAAAGATTAAATTATTCATATTTTCAACAAGATGGAGCTCCACCTCACACTGCTGTAATATGTACAAATTATTTAAATCAAGTTATGCCAGATAGCTGGATAGGCACCTATGGACCCATTCTATGGCCAGCTCGATCACCAGATATTATTCCCTTGGATTTTTTCGTCTGGGGTTACATTAAAGACAAGGTATTTCAAACTGCCCCTGAAAATATTGAGGACATCAAAACCAGAATTCGAAACGCATGTGAGGCAATTACTCCTGAAATGCTCCAAAATGTAATGCGTGACGTCTCTCGTAGAGCACGTTTATGTGTCAGAATGCATGGTGCACAATTTGAGCATTTGTAGTTAGAAATAAATACACACAATTTCTTTTCAATATAGTAGTAGGTAGTACTGCTATACATAGTTTTTCGTTTTTTTCTTTGGATGTTCGTTTTGTACTTGTATTTTTATTTATGAGATATTTATTGGTTTGTATTAAATTGTAATAAATAATTACGGAATTATAATTATTATAAAGTGAATTTTTACTATTATGGCACAGCTGATTGTTACGATTCAATTATATGAATTGTGGTATTCGTAAAATATTAAATATTGACACTATCGGTTAAAATTTCTGTGACATGTTTTATATCGTTGGAATGAGAAAAAAATAACGGAATTAATGGTGTCATGGCCTACTTTGAGATATGTATTTTTCATTTTTGCACAATAGCGTATGTCAACGCCAACTGCATTTTTCGATTTTTTTGTTACACGTTATTATTCTTATTGTCTTTGCCGTCAACTTTCATTCCTTTAACTTTTTTCGTATCTCCTCAAATAAGGAAGCTATAACCGTTTGTGGTTTTCCTATTTTTCAGGTTTTTGTAATATATCTCGTAAAGTAGGCTATGGATTTCAAATTTCTTTTTACTGAAATATAGCTCACAAAAAATGGGATAACTGTTTCTAAAACTTTATTCTTCTACAATAGATATTAAGCGAGATATTTGGTGTGGCCCTCGTAAAATAGACAGTCTGTATATATTTTTTCCTTTCAGAATACATCTATCCTAAAATGTTTGTTAAGACGTTGTGGCTAAGAGGAATGTATTTATGCTCATTATTTTCTGTAAAAAAAAGAGTGGGAAAACAAAATCTGCGCGCATTTAATGGATGTTATTTAACTATATTTTATATTTCTCTCTCTGTCGGTTTCTCTCAATAGGAAACAGGCTATATTGCTCTTTTTGCTGTTCTATAGTCAAATTTTAATCCATTACTTAAGTTCTGTTCTCTAGTAACGCTTTCAATTAGGAGCAGTGCCGGATTTTAGAGCGGCATGCAGGCCTGCCGAGGGGGGGTCGGGGTGTTTCCTCCGGGCCCGGCGGTTTTTGAGGGGGCCCGGGTTTCACTCGAAGTTGAAGGTTAGCATTTGCATTAGGTAAAACGAGAGAGGTATACTTTTAAATGTTTAACAATAATAACGAATGTAAGCGAGATAAATATTGAAACTTAATGAATATCAACCCCCTGGCCCCCATTACCCGCTGCTTGTTAAAATGTTTACCGAGATAAATATTTAATTTTAAGGAATGTCACCCCCCGTTCTTCAAAATTTCCGAGAAAAATATTCAATTCTTGAGAATACTTCCCCGCCGCTTTTCGACATTTTTTTAGAGATAAATAATTTATTATTATGAATGGCACCCCTTGCTCTTCGAAATTTATATTGAGGATTGGGAGTCGTATGTTTACTACCTCCCGAGCCCCGATTTTCTCTCGACGGCCCTGGCGGAATGCCGCCAAAAGATTTGATGACTTTTAAAGAATAATGACAAAATAATTATTATCCATTTTATGATTTGTAATGAAAAATACACACATACACGTTTAAATACCCACTTAGGTTTTTTTCTGAAAAGGGGCGTCAGATTCAAATCTGCCTACGGGCGGAAAATTTCAAAATCCGGCCCTGATTAGGAGGAATATATAATAAAAACTTACCCCTGGTTGGCACATCTGCCAGGAATTGTGAGGATAGTTTAAACTATAATTATTATGTTTGTTAATATACATCGGATACATTTTTTCGGAGTTAAAAATCAATTTTTATTTGTCTTGAGTAGCTACTGTAATTTCACTGGGTTGCACATTTCACGCGTGGGTATGCGTTTACACTGAAGATATTTTTGTTTTGTCGACTCGCCGTCCGATATCACGTTAAATTTGATAGGGTATAAGTAGAATGCAAAATCGACAGTTTATAAACACAAGTCATCAAATAATACTGAATATGTCGCACTAGACGTTTTTCTTTTGTTGCAATTTACATGTGTCGTAATATATCGAAATATACAATAAAATAAACAAACTGTTTAGAAAAATCGCTGCCTAAAGAATCACTACTTCCACATCCAGATTTCCCATCCAAGTCTCTCTAAAGGAAAACATCTTGAGTATACAGTATGTCCCGAATTGCATAGGCCAAACTTCACTAAGTGATACAACTTTTCAAAATAAGAAAAAAAGTTCCTATATACGTGGGTCGGGAAGTGATTAGTTTCCGAGATACAGGGTGTTCAAGTAATTCTCCTGAAAATGTTTGTTTATGAATATTTTCGAAGCGTCTCAAGATAAACAAATGATATTTTACACAGGAATTTATCTTTTTACGCTTTTTAAAAAAAAGTGACAATTATATACGAAAATCATTCAGGAGCGGGTGAAACTGGGGGGGCTTAGGTATAATTAAGCCCCAACTTTGTTGTGTGACACTTTTAAATTAATTTATGAGCAGATCTTAACAATTTGAGGTTTTCTACACAAAAAAAGTCTCTTGTGTTTTTTCTCTAAAATTATCAGTTTTTGAGTAAATCTTGTCTGAACTTTATTAATTAGTAACCATTATTACCAGCATTCCTGGTATGCAGGAGTGTGCCGTGATTGTAATGTTTGTAACAAATGAAAAATAATCTAGCATGCAATGCCAGAATGACAATAATGACGTTGTTTTTTAGTTTTCTGTAGTTCATTGTTCTGTAGTTTTATTATTTCCTTTTGGAAAAAGTGTTCTGTTGAAAAGTAAGAAATGGTCATGTTTAGTAATGTGGAGGACGCGGATATTCATTTTATTTATGGATATTGTAATGGAAACGCGAATGCCGCGGTACGCGAATATCGCAGAAGATTTCCTAATAGAAGAAAAACCATCTTATCCGGCGAAACCGGAAGTGAAAAAAAATCAATTGTTGTGCTTATTATGTATGTCGGATACCTTGGGGGCACGTTTAGGGTTAGACCGCTTGGACATGGTAGCAAGTACGACACTGGTATTTCACTTAATACAAAATTTAATAACAAAGTCTACACCATCGGATAAATCTAATAAAACGAAGGAACTAACGATCCACTACCCGCTAGCCCGCGATAATCAAATCTTAACTCTTTCACAGGTAATCATAGAATGCCTTTTTGTTTCCCGGGCTAGCCGATCTGTTTCGTTCGCTTAACATAGCTTAAGCGTGTTCCCATGCCCATATAAGGAAATGCATCGAATCTTAAACTTGGTTAGGGTAGGTAAATCAACCACAATGTTTATATTAACAAAAATAATAAACAGTCACAAGTACTATTGCTGGGTTCCTAAGGATCATGGGCGTACAGAAATTATTTTCGGTGACGCCGAAATGTATGTAGTATATCCTAAATTTCAATCAATTATCTTCAAAACTAAAGGAGAAAAGGGGAGTATACCATGATTCTGTTACACCCGGTATACCTTGCCTTTAAAAAAAAGGATTGCATTTTCATCAAAGATTTGGTTATCTATCATTCTCTCTTGAAAATGCTTAGCCTTTGAAATGTTTTTTGTCCTTATTTTGGAGCTCAACAGAAAGACATAAAGTCACCCATAAGATGTTCCATGCAAAAACCAAGACAAATTCCACAAATGTGAAGTTTTTTAGAATTAGACATTAAATGTTTGACATTGACCTAAACAACTGATCATCACTTATCTATTACCTAGCTAGTAGTGGAGCCTATATACTCTATGCAAATTTAAAAAATAATTGTTCTTGTTTGCAATATGTGATTTAGAAAATTTCCTTATGTCGCAAGCTGTGCATGTTTCCAAAAACAAAGTTTTTCGGCTTCTGAAAAAAGGCCACAGAAAAGCTTTTCGAAAGCAGCCAGTCCAAAGCCTTCAACCAGGTGATCCCGAAAGGCGTATCAATTTTTGTAATTGGTTTATAAATGCCATGGAACAAGACTAGTAGTAAAATTATTTGGACTGATGAAGCTACCTTTAACCATAATGGATCGGTTAATTTTAATATTTTAAGAATCTAGGCTCATCAGAATTCCCATATAATTCGCCCTAGGACATTTCAACAGGAGTTTAGCGTTAATGTATGGTGTGGTGTTATAAACGGAACTTTTTGTGGGCCCCACATCCTTCCTCCCCGTTTAAATGGACCATTATTTAGTGATTTTTTAAATAACCATTTTTTTCAATATCTCGAGGATATTCCTCTTAATTTAAGAAATTAATGCTAGTTTCAAATGGACGGAGCTCCTGCACATTTTGCTGTTGAGAACCGTTTGTGGGTAAACAATAATTATCGTGAACGGTGAATCGGTCGATTAGGTGCAAGAGCTTGGCCACCTCGTTCACTGCATTTAACTCCAGTTGATTTTATGTCTGGGGCTATTTAAAGGACAAAGTCTACTCAATCCCTGTAAACACGAGAGAAGAGTTAATAGAAAGAATTCTCGAAGAATGTGAAAATTTGCGGGCCAATCCTGATTTCATTCGTAAAGCTACACACTCTGTACGGCGCAGATGTCAGAAATGTGTTGAAGCTGGCGGAATGCACTTTGAACAACTCTTGTAATTTGTGATTTACCCTACTTTAATCTAATTCATTGTTGTCTAATAAAAAACAATGTAATCAAATTTTGTTTTACTTTCATTGTTTTTTCTGTTCCGCTAAAATTATTCATAAAAAACTATTCCCGAATAAAGTTCAGATAAGATTTACTCAAATACTGATAATTTTAGAGAAAAAACACAAGAGACTTTTTTGTGTAGAAAACTTCAAATTTTTAAGTTCTGCTCATAAATTAATTTAAAAGTGTCACACAATAAAGTTGGGGCTAAATTATACCTAGGCTCCACCAGTTTCACCCGCTCCGGAATGATTTTCGTACACAGTTGTCATTTTTTCTTAAAAAGCATAAAAGGTTAAATTCCTCTGTAAATTATCATTTGTTTATCTTTAGACGTTTCGAAAATATTCATAAAAAAACATTTTCAGGAGAATTACTTGAACACCCTGTATCTGGGAAACTAATAACTTCCCGACTCATGTTTATAGGAACTTTTTTCTTATTTCGAAAAGTTGTATTACTTAGTGAAGTTTGGCCTATGCAATTCGGGACACCCTGTATATGCACTGTAGTATATGGAAATCATTGGTCATAGAATTTTAACAAAAGGGCATTGCCGAATGCCAGCCAAGCCTCCAGAACTTACGAGCGCTGCCGAACACCACGGCAATTTCCGGGCGTTACCGAATCCATATTAAGACGCTGCCGAAGTGCCGAATCGAAATTAGGGTGCTGCCGAATCTATATTCGGGCGCTGCATATTCCGTATTCGGGCGCTGCCGAACACCAAGGTAACTTCCGGACGCTGCCGAATCCCAAGGTAATATCCAGGCGCTGCCGAATATCAGGGTAACTTTCCCGGGCGCTGCCGAAAGCAAATTAGGGCGCTGCCGAATCTCTCCGAGCGCCGCCGAATCTGCTATTAAACACTCTACCCTCCAGGTCCGTTTTGATTGCAAGATGTGACCGAAATATACAAACTAACATGCAAAGCAATTTAAGAAGTGTTTTTAAAAATGTTGCTGAACTCTCATTAGCTCCTTACTTATTTTTCTCTATTTACCATATGTCATTAAAACACATACCTGTATCAAATTTCAAGTGAATATCTCAACTTCATTTTACCAACCCCTTTAATAATAGAGTGGAGGTGCTAGGGGAGTTGAAAAATATAAAGACATCTAAGGTCATGGCTTTTAGTATATACACCAAATCACAAGTGTACTCTTACCAGCTTGCTTTAATTATTATCCTCTATTTCCTCCTACCGATTCAACGGAATCATCTCAACATAAGATCTAATTCCAGATATCGTTATAATACATACGTGTACCAAATTTCAAGTGAATATCTCAATTTTATTTTATTAATCGTTTTAACACGTTCGCGGACAAGGCGCATATGCCGCCCCTCGTATTATAAAAAAATTTGAGGCCTGGCTAGTATATACACCAAATCCCAAGTTACTGTATTTTTACCAGCTTACTTTACTTATTTCCCCTTATTTACCCCTATTTAACCCCCAACCGTTCACCGGAATTAGTGCAAAATATAATCTAGTTCCAGATCTCGTCATGGTACGTATATGTACCAAATTTCAAGTTCCTGAGAAAACGTACGCACAAAAAAGTTAGACAGACCAGACCGACCGACAGACAGACAGAACTTTTTTTTTGGTCAATATTTACGACATCCACTTATTCATTAGCAAAAAACGAAAAATACTGACATATTATGTGTTATGTAAACAAACAATTTTCCACCTAATATATGTTGTGCAAACGCTTGTAACTGCCACAAAAAAATCGGTAAAGGTATTTACACAGAACTTTCCTCTTTATTTGTTCATAGCAGTCACTCTGAAAAATTATTAATTACGAAATGACATTGAGAATAATAATCGGAATACAGTGATCACTATTATTACAAAGAAAACCTGATAACTTTTGGTCAAAAAAACATACAGAGTCCAGGTCATCCGACAGCAAAAATTCAATACTAAACAAGCTAACCATTATACTCTTCGCCGATTTACTACACTTGTTATAATAATAATAATAATAATGATAATAATAATAATAATAATAATACATTTATTATTCACCATATATATACCAACAATACATAACAACATTACAAAGTAGTTTACATTATAATATGGCAAATAAAAGGCAGTCTGCCTGATATTGTTGCACATTTTATAGGATGCTCGTTGCAGTTTTTTTTTGTAAATGTTATTAATTTCAAAAATTTTTTCTTTAATTACAAAACAAAAATTCTTTTTTTTATTTCAAAAATGAATAACTTTTTTATTTATTGACCGATTTTGTTAAAAAACAATAGGGTTCTTTCTCTGGCTAACAGTAATTTACTGTCCATATTTCAATACTATCGGATTTTTCATTCTTAATAAGTAATCGTGTTTACAAGAAACGTGACGAACGGACAGACAGACGCACAGACAGACAGACAGACAGACGGACGGACGGACGGACATTTTGAAAGTTGTTCAGAATTCGATCATCAACGCAGTGATATGAAAATTTTTTCTCTACGAGCAATATTACCGGTTTTAGAAATGTGCCGATCGAATGCAATATACTCTTCGTTTTGTATTTGCGAAGAGTATAACAGGTGCCAAATATGGAAGTCTTGCGCAAATACAAGATGTAATTACTTTCATGTCATGAAAAAAACTGGTGGTAGGGAACGACCAGACAAACAAAAAAACCTTGGGTCTAAAGCTCATGCTTTTGGAGAAAAAAAATAAACAAAAATTTCCAAAATACTTAACCTAGTTTGAGAACTGCTGGCATATTGGGGTAGGTTTTATTGCCTCGCGTCTTGTCGCACGAGATACTCTGACATTCCTGCAAATAAGTATGCCGACAAAGCAGTTAAAAGCGACCGACAGAGGACATCGTCATGTTTTTTGCTTCTTCGCGGCCAATTATCCTATTAGGCGTGCTATCTCTCCCTTGTAATATTCTCAAGTAATAATTTCAGTTTTGTCCTTACTTGGTAAAGAACGTACGCATGACGCGACGTACCCGTTCCTTGGTTTTGTCTGTTGCTTTTCTTTTTGAATTTTGTGCCACTTATGTTAAGATTTATTTTATTGACTTATCGTTCAAGTCGTTAGTACTTGGTTACGTAAGTCACTACTTCTCGTTCGTGCTTTTTGTGTTACTTTTTGGATTTTGGACCAAGTTTTTCTTTTTGTTTTCTTTATTGATAACGTTAATTCACAGTTTAGTGTGGTGTTTTAAAATGCAGATTTTGGACATTATGGAAGATTACAATTATCCAGAGTTCGCGGATATGGACTTGGTACATGGAGAAAGTGGTGGAAATGCAGCTAATGCGGAAGAGCTTTAGAACAATTGCAACGACGTATTTTAATGTTCATAGAAACCATAAAAAATGATCCTAATTTACCAAATGTGTTGAACGGAGTAAGTATGTTATTAGTTCGACGTACCGAAATGTGTATACGCGGAGATGGAGGTCATTTCGAACAATTTTTGTAAAAAATTCAAAAGAATTGTTCAGTTATTGGGTGTTACCTATTGGGCATTAAATGTATGATTATTATTATTAGTATTCGTTGTCTTGTTTTTATCTGTTTATTATTGTTTACACTGATTTTCATAGAGACCAAAGACTTGATTTTTAGTTTTCGATACCTGATTGGGAAAAATTATGCGCTCAATTCGTTAAAAAATCAGATTTTTTCCTAACTTAAAATACACAACTATTTTCTGTTATCGTATCTCTTACGTCTAAACGTTCGTTTTCCAATTTCATAAAATAATTATTAATTTTTTTAAGCTTTTAACACAATGTTACAAATGTTAATAAACCACTTTTAAATTTTATGAATTCTTATAAACGACAATAAAAGCTGCAATAGCTTTGTTCCAAATGAAAAAACACATGTAAACAAATCCTATTTAAACCCCTGCGGCCATGCTATGCTTGCGTTGTGCCGAAAGAGAAGGAATTTTACATTTTCATAATTAGTGGTATAAAAAGTTCGATACAATCATCACACATCAAAGTGCTGCACTTCTACCGACGGGAACACAAGTCGGGTATTACATTTTTTTATTATTTCTAATATTCGGAACTACAACACTCATTGACCCTGAAAAACAGTGGTTCTCAAATCTTTCCTACCATAACATTAAAAATGTAAACACAGGTCGTCAGTTTTTTTCAAAGTGCCCCTAGAGAAAAAGGTCACATAGGTTTTCTGTTTGTCTAGTCGGTCCCTATTACCAGTTTTTGACATGAAACTAATTACACTGTGTCTTTAGAAATGTCCACCATGGTTGAATTTCAAAATTTGTTTCTTCTGAAAAATAGTTAGTATGTCATGAAACGTGGAAAGTTTAAATTTAAGCAAAAAAAATTTCTGTTCTATAGTAAGCAGTGGTTTCAAAATTTTCTTTTTAAATAGATTTGGAATGCCAAACATGGAAGTTTTAAATTTGAGCAAAAAATTCTCTTTTCCATCTATTCTAGTGGTAACATTTTTTTCAATATTTGCAAAAAATAAATTGAAAAAAAATTACAAAAACAAAGAGGAAAACAAAAATTAATCATATACCTACAAGGCATTTTCTGCAAAATTAAAACATGATCCTTGGCCTACTAGGAAAGCAAAAGCAATAATTTTCGCAAAACGACCTTAACCTACAAAATTTTTTTGTAAAAAACAACTATGAATTGCAACTAAAGTGCAAAAATTCATCTCCCTTACATCGTTTTACCCACCCAACACCCCTTTTCGCTCCACGTTCCCGTAAGATTCTCGGACTATTCGATATTTGTACAACATTTTATTAGGCATAAAATATTTCTGATAGTATCTACTACATGTTACACAAAAAAAATTCAAAAAACGAAAAGTGGAAGTCGTAAACATTTACCATTTTTTTTGCTCAAATTTAAAATCTCGACGTTTTATGACATTCTAAGCCTATTTCAAGAAAAATAATGTTTAAATTTTTTTTTACGATTACTATACTTCCACTCCACGACGGGGATGTGGAAGTAAAACTGCGTCCCAAATGTATTTGATACACATGCGCCCATATAGGCGATCTACCTACTGAGTTAGGAACAATCACCGATTTAATTTTATGCACACTTGTTTTTGTCGCAGTGTTTACTTGGGTTTTTTCATCGGATATTGTTTTTGTTGATTTGCTACTGGTGTGTAAGAATTTGTATAATAAAAATAAAGTCAATGAGGCAATAAATAACAATCCATATAGTTAATATTTGCAGACTTAGCTACTAAGTTTTGTTTTATCAGAAAGTTTACTTGTAGCCTCTTTGATTAATAATAGGTATAGGAATGTCTAACCTACCTGTCTTTCTGGCCCAAGCGGCTTCCCTCTTGCTTCAAACGAAACATTATCGACATTACATGAAACTACATTTTCACAACACAACACTATACGATCCACAATAAATATTACATTGCATAATTTAGCACAACTTGAATGATAACCTCGTCGACAATTCTTGCATTTTACACCTTTAGTACACGTTTTTTTACATCTTTTACAGATAAGAGATGCAGAATGAGGTGTCCTTTTTGCTGCCATTCTTACCTCTCGCACTGTAGGTGTGTGTTCTATTTCTATTTATCTTGCCTGTAAAGGTTTGGTTATCTCTTGAACCAAGTAATATTAAGCGATTCTCCGAAGTTTCTTTCTAGTGTTTAGGACGTTTTAGTTAATAGTTTACCACAATGTGTTTATATACAGCGAGGTCCACAAGTAATACAATTTATGAGTAAAATCCTAAACCACGTCAATTTTACTTCCACATCCACGTAGTGGATAATTGGAAGTATAGTAATCGTAAAATAATTTTCAATTTTTTTTCTTGAAATAGGTTTGGAATGTTTAAAAGTGAATTATTTATTATTTCTTTGCTTATAGTAATGAAACATATTCTTTATAGAATTTTGCAAACAGCGGAAAAAAACCTATCTGTGAGAACTAAAAGAAAAACTTGCTGGATGCTAGTTATAATGAGAATGTTAAATAAAAAATTGGACAAATTTATTTTAGGATTTTGATTTGCTATAACCAGAAGTCAGGTTATCGAAAGAATGCAAAGATTTCATCAATATTTTTACACAAAGTTTTTTTTTAGTTATAAATAGTTGTTTTTTCCGCTGTTTGCAAAATCCTATAAAGAATATGATTCAAGGTTTAGAATGTCTTGGAACGTCGAGATTTTAAATTTCAGCGAAAAAAAAAAAAAAGTTCTGTCTGTCTGTCGGTCTGTCTGTCTAACTTTTTCTGTCCTCACGTTTTCTCAGGAACGGTTTAAGATATTGACTTGAAATTTTGTACACGTATACCGGGTGGCCACGAGTCAATGTACGCCCCCAATATTTTGGTTGTTTTTGTATTTAAAAATTTGGTGGTACACATAAATTAGACAATAATAAGCTACTTTCAGACTAACAGGAATGAAAATATCATTTCCGGTTGAACCGGAAGTGACATCAACTTTTTTTTCTTAAATAGAATGACTATATTTTTTTGACGGTTTCTCATTAAGCATATATTTCTAAGTGCAACAGTTTTTTCAGATGTAAAAAATTCCAAAAAATAAGTGAGATACGAACAATTTTTTAATTTTTTCAAAATGGCCGCGTCAGATGAATGCGATGTAAGAAAATTACTAAGTAGGCTATGGAAATTATTAGTAAGGTTGTAGACTTGTCTGTAAAGAAGAAAATAGTTGTTTGAGTTACTGATAGGTACCAGTATTTTTAGTTTTTTTTTCAAAAAAACGGAATTTCATTTTCATTTTTATTTCCGTAGGGCTCCTATGGATTTTTTTTAAAGGAACTGTGCTATTTCTTTTATTAATCAGAAATAATGATTCATAAACTATAATTTTTTCGCCATTAATCATTTCTGAACGATATCCTTCGTAATAATAGAAGTATTTTTAAAAAGTAAGCGCCAACAAATCATTTTAATAAGGTACCTACCTATAATATCTACATTTAAATCCAAAATTGCAGATAGTCATGAAAATGATAGACATTCGCAACAATTGAATTAGTCTTAACTTACTCACTAATTTTCTGAGGCAAGTGTATTAAAGCTGGTATAAACAAGAAAATGAATATAAAATGGCTGAAAATTATTCAAGAGATGAAAAAGTTGACATGATCATTATTATTTATGGAGAGACTCGACGTAATGCAACTAGAGCACAATGTCTGTATGGACGGAGACATCCAGAAAGAAGACAGCCTCCGAGAAACTATTTCGCCTGGTTGGAGCAACAATTTAGAACTGAACCTAATGTAGAAATTGAAGAAAGATTTATTGTGGATGAAGAAACGGAAATTAATGTATTAGCTTTAGTGCATGTTGACCCAACCATTTCGATAAGACAAATTCAACATGAATTACCAGTTTTCAAAGATTCAGCCAGAAAAATAAAAAAAAAACACGACTATCGTTCTTATAAATATCAATTGCATCAATTTTTGTATGAGAATGATTATCAACGAAGAATAACCTTTTGTAATTGGTTACAGTTACGCCAATTAAGAAATGAGAATTTTATCAAAAACATTTTGTTCACTGATGAATCGAGATTTACAAACCTTGGGTTATTCAATCGAAACAACACTCGATATTAGGCAATTGATAATCCTCACATTATGAGACAGGGACGGTTTCAGGAGCGGTTTGGCTTCAATGTTTGATTAGGCGTACTGGGCGACCATATCATAGGTCCAATAATTTTTAACGAAACTCAAACTGGACCAAGAATTTGTCCAAAATATAATAGTTCCACAGATTAATCAAATTCCCAATACCAATATTGGCGAGGTTTACTTCCAACAAGACGGGGCTGGACCACACAATGCTATTATCGTTAGGGATTACTTAAATCAATTAATTATTTCCAGATCGTTGGATTGGGAACCATGGTCCAGTCAGATGGCCTGACTTAACCTCACTCGATTTTTTTATTTGGGCGCATTTGAAAAATAGAGTCTACATGACTGCTCCAACCACAGGGCAAGATCTGGAAAAAAGAGTTCGACACGAAATTGCACAAATAACACCTCAACAATTACAGAATGTTAGACGTGCAACGATAAGTCGCGCTACTCTGTGTAGTAATCATAACGGTGAACAGTTTGAACAATTTTTATAACGGTTTATTATAATTTAGGTTTTAAATAGTTTTGTTATTCTTGGTAATTTATTCATGGTTTTAACGTTATACCTATTAATATTATTTCTTGTTTAATTTGTGTTTATTTTTTAAAAATACTTCTATTATTACGAAGGATATCGTTAAGAAATGATTAATGGCGAAAAAATTATAGTTTATGAATCATTATTTCTGGTTAATAAAAGAAATAGCACAGTTTCATTAAAAAAAATTCCATAGGACCCCTACGGAAATGAAAATGAAATTCCGTTTTTTTTTTGAAAAAAAAAACTAAAAATACTGGTACCTATCAGTAATTTAAACAACTATTTTATGCTTTACAGACAAATCTACAACCTTACTAATAATTTCCATAGCCTACTTAGTAATTTTCTTACATCGCATTCATCTGACGCGGACATTTTGAAAGAATTAAAAGTTTGTTGGTATCTCACTTATTTTCTGGAATTTTTTACATTTGAAAAAACTGTTTCACTTTCGTTTGAAATTTATGCTTAATGAGAAACCATCAAAAATATATAGTCATTCCATTAAAGAAAAAAAGTTGATGTCACTTCCGGTTCAACCGGAAGTGATATTTTCATTCCTGTTAGTCAAAAAGTAGCCTATTATTGTCTAATTTATTTGTACCAAAAACCAAATTTCTAAATACAAAAACAACCAAAATATTGGGGGCGTACATTAACTCGTGGCCACCCGTTATATTATAACGGGATCTGGAACTGGATTGTTTTTTTTAACATATACGGTTAAGGGTTGGGGGTGAAATGTGTGTTTATGGTTATCGAAACAAGAATATGTTTACTGCGAATAAAAATATTTATAACATAAACACGCGTGGCAGGGGAAAGTTTCGAATATCATAAGGAAGACTTGATTTAACTTACAATTCCCCTAATTACGCTTAACCAAAATTGTTTAATAATTTACCCTCTGAATGTAAAACAGCTAGAAACTACTTAATTTTAAAACTAAATTAAAATTGTTTTTACTGTCAAAATGTTTTTGCACTTATGCGATTTATTACCTATCTAGTTTTATTTCCATATCTACTTAGTGGATTGGAAGCATAGTAATTGTAAAAAAAAACTCAATTTTTTTTTTTCTAGAAATAGGTTCAGAATGTCATAAAACGTCGAGATTTTAAATTTGAGCGAAAAAATAATTCTGTCTGTCTGTCTGTCTGTCGGCCTGTCGGTCTGTCTGTCTGTGTGTAGCTTTTTTGTCCGCGCGTTTTCTCCGAAACGGTTGAAGATATTGACTTGAAATTTTGTAAACGTACATATTATAACAAGATCTGGAACTGGATTGTTTTTTGAACATATCCGGTGAAGGGTTAGGGGGCAAATAGGGGGAAATAAGTAAAGCAAGCTGGTATGAGTACAGAAACTTGAAATTAGGTGTATGTACTAGAAGCCAAGGCCTCAAAATTTTGTATAAAAAAATTGAGTTATTTATTTAATTTGTTCATTAAGAAATTTATTTTGGCTATAACAAATGAACGGGTTGACAAAATGAGTTGTACCTGGCGTCAAACGAAGCGTATTGAAAATATCTTTCGATTGAATCCAGATTTTTTTATGATCCGTCAAACCGTTTTCATTTTATTAAATAAAAACGAAAAAAATTTTGTTTAAACAATTATTTGACCATGAAGCTCGCGGTTTAGGAAAATTTTTCATAAGAAAATCTCGTTCAGCGGGATTTTTCCTATAAGAATCCATTGCTAACTCAAATGGTATATCAAATTTGTAAAATCAATTCTTTTTTACCCCAGACAGACTCGCCTCGCCTATCATTGTTAAAATTACGATCAACTTGATAATCAGCGATAAATAACTAGAATCATGAGTGCATATGTAGCAAATAAAGAAATTATAATTTTTTCTGATATGTACTCTGTAATCCGGATTTTACTTGATTCTGTAATCCGAATTCATTCAGGTAACTCTTCTTTGATCTTGTAAAGTGCCTTACGAGCTTAAACTTAAAACATGATGTATGTTTGCTTCAAAATGCGTTGGAAAAGGCCAATTTCATAGAAAAATGCTGCAAGACGATTTTAAAAACAAAAGATGAGAATGCATTGATAGTGATCCAAATTGATTGAACAAGAAAATTTGATTCATGCAAATGATAGTGCTGACTTTGATGATGATGTGATGGAAATTGCCACTCCGACCAGAATTAAAAACGAAGATGCTGAATGAAGATACTCGCCTACGACTCGAGCTACAAACTTCATCTGCGTGAGTTAACACTTACATTATCGCTCGTTTAAAAATATTCTATTTTTTGGATGAATGCTTGCTTAGGCAAGCATCTCTCACTAGGTCGGAAAATTTGATTCCTGGATGTAAATTCTCTATGCATTTGCGTAATACTTAAAAAAGACTCTTGCAGTGTCATGTTACAAGCAAAGCACAAACAAATATACCGGTCAATTTGACTTTTTTAGTTGGTTAAGAATTAAAGTAATACAAATAATAATAATAATTTAATATAAGTATAACATAGTGTACAGTCTTTTGAGGTAAAATATGAATTACCTTTTAACATATTCTTTATTTTCATTTGTAATATCCTCGTTACTATAGTCTGGTAAATTTATCAAAGCCAAGTCTGCAATAAATCGTCAGTGAGATGCGATGTATCTCCTTATTCATTTCAACTCATTATATTTGAAAGCATCAAATTACTGCTGTCAGCAGTTAGCGCAGTTACGCCTGTATTAAACAGTGAACAACGTTGTTAAGAATTTATATGCGGTAGAAAGAGAGGATTGTCTCAAGTTTGTGTATATTTAATTCTATCCAGTGAAAATTGCCAGAGTCGGCTTTATGTAACCACATTAAGTTTTATCTTTAGGAGACATAAACAATGTCCGTAAAGGTTAAATAACTACTGTTTCACGTGGGAAAAAATGTAAAGAATATATGTATAAACTATGCATAGATAAATATTTGTATTTTCTTGGCCGTTGATATAAAATTAGCTTGATGTATATCTTGGGATTTTTCGTTCAGTTTAAAGATAGTTTTGTCTTCAGTAAAGTTTTAAAAAGACCTTCAAGAACTTACATTAAAATTAATTATCTTTATTGGCTTATGACTGACTTATCAAGGTATTTGGCAAGTCTTCAATAAAGCTTTATCATTTAAATATACAGGAAATTATGCTTTTCAATGTTTCAAAAAGCATAATTTCCTGTATATTTAATTTATTGAAGAATGTTTCACAAGGAACCAACCGCAGAATCAACCCAATGTATTAAATCTTTATAGCTGTTAAATTCAAGTTAGGAGGATCATGTTTATAGAGATTAGGCAAATGTTGTGGTTTCATCATTGCTTTATGAAATGAATTTGAGGTGGTTGTTAATGCTGGGCTATAAATCTGATATGCTTTGAAATTACTAAGTTTCAGTTCGAACCTTCATAAAACCAACTGCCTGCTAGAGTTTTAATGAAGCAAATGAACATCTGTAATAAATCAGTCTTAAACATAAAAGGATTTGGTTTACCTTTGCCCTTTGTCTTAAAATAGATAGTTTTAAAACTGGGATATAGACACATTCGTCGACATTTTGTTTGTATATGACGCGCCTGTGGGTGAATTTATAACAATGGCAAGTTGTAGTGAAAACTCTCTCGGCAAACTGACATTTTAGGTTATATTATCCGAGTAGAGTAGAGTTTTAAAGCGGTTGTGTATGTGCCCAAATAGTTTAAAATTACTTTTAAGATAAGCCTACCAGTTTAAAAAAATATGTTAAGACCAATGAGGCTTAAAATATACTACTTACAAGAATAAATCGACATACTTAAAGAGACATTGGTAATGCAATAGGCATTTTAGGACAAAACATGTTTAAAGTAGTGAACCTTGTTCTATCAGACAAATAGCTGATGAAGTTGACATGAAGGAAAGAACTGTAAGAAATATTTTGAAAAGAAATGGGTACAGTTGTTTTAAAGTTCAAACAACGCAAGAAATATTTCCCGAGGACAATTTCAAACGGATGGAATTTTGTGAAATCATGATAAATAAAGTGAATGAGAATGAAAACTTCTTAAAGAATATATTGTTTGCAGATGAATCATCCTTTTCATTACATAGGAAACACAACCCATCCGTAGTACGATACTCGAAAAAATAAACATTTGAGTGTTGCTGTGCGAACTCAGTATCCTCAAAAGTTGAACGTTTGGAATTTTAGACAATCATATTATAGGCCCACTGCTAATCGATGGCAATTTAAATGGCAATAAATATTTAGAGCTTTTACAAAACCAAATAATTCCTGCAGTTCAAAATCTTCCTGTCAACTTTGACGAATTTGGTTTTAACAAGACGGCTGCCCAAGTCACAATATCTTAACTGTTATTAATTTTCTGGAAAGAACATTTCCCAATCGTTTGATAGCTACGAGGGGAATGATAAAATGGCCCCCCAGGTCACCTGATCTAGCACCCCATGATTTCTTTCTATGGGGCTTTTTAAAGGAAACCGCGTACAAACATGCGTTTGAGCGAGCCAATAATTTAGTTGAATTACGGGAAAAACTTATCCAACTTTGTGCAAGCATTACTCCAAATCAACTCAATATGAGAGGTTCATTGTATAATCGATTTGGATATTGTTTGGCACAAGAAGGTGGTTTGAATGCTTACGTCATTAATTTATTGTTTGATAATTATTAGTTGATTTTAGTTTCCGAGTTATTTAATTTTATTTTAATGTTCTATTTTCATTTCGGTTTTAATAAGAATAATTATTTTATTCCCATAGCATTTACGGCTAAAAAAGAAACTGCAGAAATGCTTTCAATAGAAGAAATTGTTTGTCAAAAATGAGACAAATAACTTCTTCGCTTTTGACGAAGAGATATTTTCTCGTTTCGTATAGAAATTATTACCTACGTCCGCATCCACCCTTAGTTCATGCCGTACTAAATTCAATTAATTGTGTGTCTCTGCTTTCACGATTTATGGAGCTAGCGGGGCGTGGTCAATTACATCGTTATTCCTATACCCTAAACTGCATTTCCGAATCTGTATATAACCATAGCGGCCCATAGTGATGTAGAATAGATTTATTTGCGTTTATTTTTACTTCAATAAATACAAAAAGTCCGCTCCGCATTTGTGCGTGTCTTTTAAGTTTTGATATAGTGCCTATCCTAAACAAAGATTGGTTTTATAATACTCTTGAGATACTCTCTGAGTAATGCTTTAGATAATTCATTAGAACTTGAAAGTTTTAATAGTAGTTTTAAAATGAGGCATGTAGGCCCTTCTCTAGATGGTCCTCTTACTCTTATAAAGGTTTTAAATCGGCTTTATAGAGTCTATTTACGCCGTGTTCGGCAATATGCTGTATTTAATTTTGAGAAGTCTACAATTTGAGTATATTTGGTTTTATCTATTACAAGTAGATGTCTCTAGGGGCATCGAATGAACATATTGTGTTTTCTGTTGACCTTAATATAGTGTGATTAGATTATTAGAAGCAACACAGCTGGTTTTAGTATTTTTTGATTTAATATAAATTTAAAAAAGTTAAAAACTTTAGTGAAATTTTAAAATAGATCAGATATTCCTTTCTCCTTCCAACCTATCTTTTCTTCCCCATCTAATATAAAACTAGTGGTTGGAGCCAAGGATATTTATTGGTAAAATCTTTTATATCTTTGTTAAAAATTACAGTCCCAATTATTATTTTTGGAACCAGCGTTAGATTCGCAAACAGAATTCTTCCAAACTATTTACGTTTATACGGATTCGCAGTCTCGGAAATACGTTCTTAGGATAACTTATGGATTGTTTTAAAACTACACTTGTTATTTGGGCTGTATTGTACTTAAAGGTTTGTTTATGTTACTACTGATACAATGTAATTGATGGATGTTGTACTTGACATCTTCGTTAATGGCTGGTGCATGGTGGTGTGAAATAAACTATACACAAACTTGAGACAACGTTCTCTTTCTACATTATCTAAATTCTTAGTAACGTCGCGCACTGTTTAATAGCGGCGTATCCAACTTCTATCAGTAATTTGATATTTACAAATATAAATGAGCTGAAATTAAGATATATCGCGTCTCACTGACAATTTACTGCAGACTTGGCACTTATTTTACTCGATAATATCAATATTCGTTGGCAAAGTAGATGCTGTTTCCGAGAGTGCCTTTAGCGCAGGCATCTTTGGATTATACGCTATACCAAACGGTCGAAGATGGTAAATCAGGTACTCCATGACGTACATTAAATCTGGCTTTATGTAATGGAAAGATATGGCGTTGTCTGAACAACACTCCAAGCCCTACAACAGAATATTATAAGGAAATATATTTTATAATGTTTTTCAAGGAATTTAAAATTAGCTGAGAGATAATTTTTAATCGAAGAATAGAAAATGTCGCAATTTAAGCCATTAAAGGCTATTACTTTCGGTCTTCGTTAAACTTTAACCGTCTGCCAAATCATTGAAAGTACAATTGTTTCCAATTCCAACTGTAGTAACTGAATCGGTTTGACCGACGCTTTCGTTTAACGGATATCGAAAGTAATGGCCCTAATAAAACAGTGATTAACTGTATATTTTTGACTGTCAGGTTACTTAAAAACCACGAAAATAACAAGTTGTGCAAGTACCGGTTTTTCCTCGTAGTAAATATACCTCCAGTACCAGAAAGTTTTGCTAACGTGGCCAGGAATGAGATGATGCGCTGGACCAAAAGGAAAAAACCTCCCTCTTCCCTCAGGATCTCTGGAATCTCCAGCTGTAACATTAATTTTCTCCAGACATTTTCCCATTTCCACATCTTCAGCTCCTTTATTATCTTTTCTGCATTGTGTATCATTCGATAGTCCTTTCTGCAAGAATTTAGTAATTAATAATAATAAACTATATTTAACCTGGCGGGGTGTCAGAAAATGCTGGTATTAATCCCAACTAGAAACTCAGAAGGTAAAAATATCTCATACAAAAATCTACAGTAAAAGTTAAACTCTTGGATTTGAAATTAATAGCAACGGATTTTTGAGCATTGAGCTTTAATCCATGATCACTTAAGCATTTATGTATAGAGTCTAAATCAGTATTTATGTTAACGATCGCCCTACTTCAAGTGGATTGTATGAGGTATACATTTAGTTGTCGTCTACATACTGACAGAATGTACAGAATTGTATTTCCTCATGTAGCTAAAACATAAAATGCACAAATAGTATGAGGCCCAAGATTGACCCTTGGGGCACACCTGATGTGACAAAGCTATCTTGAGATATTACTGTGATATCAAAAATTAGCATGGTCAAAGATGGTCACAGAATTAAAAACTGCTGTCTAAGCTTATGTTACCTTTTGTATTTTAAAAATTTTCAAGTTGCATCAACTGTTGCACTCAAACCGAGCTGATTAGCAACGTAGATTCAAGAGATTGTTTTTTGAGGAACCCCTTGAAACATTTAATTGATAAGGCCGAAAAAAATTTTGTTGCAAAAACAAAAAATATCTATAGCAAACTTTTGGGAAGAGGGGCCCATGAGGCAGCCAGTTGGGGAGCCCAGTGGGTAAATTAAATGCCCAATGCCCATCTGTTAAATCCGCCACTGTCAGTGATGAGTCATAATTAAAATCATTCAGGTTTCAAGATTAGAAGGAAAAATGAAAACGTTTTTATTTAATTTAAGTCTAGTACTAAATTGTAAATTAAATTATATCGTGTAAGAAAATAACTTGTAATTTGTTGTTTGACATTTTAAGCTGGTATGACGATTTTACGTATTAGTTCAGATACTAGGATATTTCTGCCCAGCAAGCTAAATTTTCGCATGCACCTTTATTTTGTCATTTTAAAGAATACTGTTCCCGATTGCGCCCCTTAGGAGTTGAAGACTGATAGCTCATGAGTTGTGACATTGGGTAGCAATGGAGGTAGACAACTGTAACTGCAGTAGAGGTGTTTCAGAATCTCATGAGCCGCGAAATGCGCAAGTTTATTCTGAGTTATAAGTATATTTTTGAAGACACTGGAGGCTGCCTTGCTGTATACATAAACAAGAGCTCGGGATAAATTGTAAACAATAGATATAATATTTTTTAAAAGTGTAACTGAGTCATCAGGAGGGATTATGTCTCTGCGCATATGAAGGTCACAGCTCATGAGGTTTTAAAACACCTCTACCATCAGAGCCTGTAGTGTGCGCCATTTCTGAGACACTGGTGGTAATACGACTTCTAGAAACTTATAGAAGAGGGTGGAGATTTCTACGTTGTTTTGGATTGCCGTGGGAGAAGATTCTGGGACTTTGTTGGTTGGTTCTAGTGGTAATTTGTAGAGGATATAAGGCAAGATTCAGGGCGGGAAATGAAGTTTTTAAATGAAAAGTAAGGTTAGAAGTTAGAAGTGATACAAAATGAACAGTAGAGTGTAAATATCAAGTAATAAACATTATTAAAAGTTATTTTAGTCGGGAGAAGTGTACAGGGTGCCCCAAATTGCTTGATTTTGGCTGGTTTTCCTATTTTCAGACAAGGTAGAGAAAAACTGACGTATGAGTCTAGAGCTCGATTTTTGTGAAACGCCGATTGGTGAAAACCGCATTTCGATATCTCTAACCGTTTCCGAGATATCAGCAAAAATTGACATTTGGCAGATTCCGAAAAACTGTCTTAACTTTTTTATTTGTGAATATTTTTTCAAACGGTAAAAACTTTCTACATGCACTTTTTGACGTAGAATAAGATGCATTTGTAAAAAAAATATATCGCATTTAATTGTTCGATATCAAAGCTAACTTTGTTATTTCAAATGGAAACCATAGTTGGATTTGACTTTAGAAAATAGGAAAAAAAATAAGCTTTCCAAAAATATATATGTCAAGATATGTCTAGTCATCCTTGCTGCCAATATAACACATTTGTTTTTAAAAATTACATTTTTTTAACATTTAACATTTTAACCCAGTTGGCCACACAAAGACAGTTGCTTTGCATATCTAAAAGTTAGTTTGACAGTAAATAAAATAAGTGTTAAAGTTGACATCTGTTATAATCTCTGCATTATACCAAAATGTATGAAAACTTTGAAAAATGCCAGATGTTTATATGCTATATTGAATCAGGCCGAAATTCTGAAGATGCATTAAATCTATATTTCGAACGTTACCCTGAACGCCAGCAGCCAAGTGAACAAATATTTCCTAGATTGGAAACTGTTTTGATGAATTATGGATCATTTGTCAAGCCCAGACCTAAACAGTATGCTATTGAAGGTAGAGACGAGATGGAGGCAGAAGTAATTGGAGCGGTGTTAGAAAATCCTGAAATTTCTACCAGAGAAATAACTGTAACTAAGGGTGTGAGCAAAAGTCGTAGCCAAAGAATTCTCAAGAAATACGAATATAAACCTTATAAAATCAGGCTCACTCATCAAATATTCCCTGGTGATCAAGAACGCAGGATTAATTTCTGCAACTGGTTCATCAGAAAATGCAATGAAAATGAAAATTTTCACCGAAATGTCATTTAGACCGACGAAGCAAGAGTAACCAGCAACGGAATATTTAATCGACATAATCGGCATCGTTGGTCGGACCATAATGAGCATGTTTTCCAACCTAGAAATATGCAAGGACAATTTGGTTTCAATATTTGAATTGGAATAGTGGGGCAACGAATGATTGGACCTTTTATTTATGACGAAAACCTTAACGCCCAACGGTACGTTAATATTTTGGAAAACATTGTTGAACCATATTTAGAAGACTTGCCCCTTGCCGATTTCGTACGAAAGTTTTATCAACAAGATGGCGCACCAGCCCATAACGCGGCGATTACAAGGAACAAACTAAATCAAATGTTCGAGGATCGGTGGATGGGAACAAAAGGGCCATGGCCTGCAAGATCTCCGGATCTGTCTTTTTGACTTTTTTATTTGGGGTTTCGTCAAAGACCAGATGTTTAAAACCATATCAGAAACGCGTCAAGATTTAGAGCAACGAGTGAGAAATACAATCGCTGGGATAACACCTTTACAACTCTTAAATGCCGAGAAATCAGTAAAGAAAAGATGTCAATTGTGCATCGACCAAAATGGTAGACAATTTGAACACTATTTGTGATACTTCAATCGTTAAAGATTTGTTACCTACTTAATGAAATATTTTAATTAATAAAATTAATTTAATAGAAAAACTAGTGTTTTCATTTGAATAACTGAAACTCTTGTTTTCCATGGCCAACTCTGCTAAAATGTAATTTTTAAAGAGAAATGTGTTATATTGGCAGCAAAGATGACTAGACATATCTTGACATATAAGCTTATTTTTTTTCCTATTTTCTAAAGTCAAAGACCACTATGGTTTCCATTTTAAATAACAAAGTTAACTTTGATATCGAACAATTGAAAAGCGATATATTTTTTTGACATGCTTCTTATTCTACGTCAAAAAGTGCTTGTAGAAAGTTTTTACCGTTTGAAAAAATATTCACAAATAAAAAAGTTATGACAGTTTTTCGGAATCTGCCAAATGTCAATTTTTGCCGATATCTCGGAAACGGTTAGAGATATCGAAATGTGGTTTTCACCAATCGGCGTTTCACAAAAATCGAGCTCTAGACTCATACGTCAGTTTTTCTCTACCTGGTCTAAAAATAGGAAAACCAGCCAAAATCAAGCAATTTGGGGCACTCTGTATTTCAGTTAATAAAAGTATTGTAAAGTTTTCAGTAAATTATTCAATAAAGTGTTCATCTCTTGTTATAATTTGTGAGCGCACGGATTTTAAAGGGTGGATTTCTAGAGATGGAAACGCGTCACAATATGTCAAAGTTCTCATCGATGCATCTTTTGCTAAAAATACTAGAGAGTGTCAAAGGTCAGAGAATCAGTCTTACGCGAATATCTCGTCACCTATAAGTTCTACGACCAAAATAGTTATTATGAAATTTGTAACTTATAAAATTATCTATCTATTACCGTAATATTTTAATTTATTACACCGCATTTCTGACAACTGTTCCTGAGCCAGTCAGACATCCATGACGGTCAGCGCAATCTAACTTCCTTATAGTATACCGCCGATCCTGGTTTATATTGCTTTATTTTAGTTTATAATGAATTATTTAGAAGTGTGCAGGTTATTAATTTTTTCTTTCACCTTCTTGAAAAATTTACCAGTTTGTTAACAGTAAAGTTACATTTACATTTTCTTAGACATAGGTACCTCAACAAACCTCCTTAAAGCCTCACGACTGAGGACGTAACCAGCCCCTCCACTCATGTATCCCTGCTTAGTGAAAGGTTTAAATTTGCACCCAAAGTAGACCGGAGTTTCAGGACTAGTTGGCAGTAACATGTACCTCAAGTTTTCCATTATGACGTATCTAAAACAAAGAAAGAACACGTGTATTGAAGGCGTCATACAGATTAAAAACAGCTTAACTCTTAGAAGACTGGAAATCAAAATAACAATTATGCAACCTGAACAAGCAAAACAATGTATTTTTAACAATAACTCAACGTTTAAAAAAGGACGTTATTTTTCGGAAGATGCTTCGGATGGTCACAAGACTTTTTAAAACGTTCGCCATTTAACCATCTGTCTAACATCAGTAGTAGCCGTCACCATTGAATGACGTTGGGACACAAGAGAACACAAAAGGAACGTTGGAAGGCACATCTATTAAACCTTGTTTTAAACGTTGAAATTGTTACATGTAAAGGTTCAAGAGAAACGTTGAAAAGCACGTTTCTTAAACGTTCATTTCCCGATTTAATTTACGTTAAGGTGGCCATTCCCTAGAATGAGACGTCCGATAGGGAAATATTTGCTATTTTTGCCCATAACTTTTTTTTTTAGTATGTATATTTAAAAGAACTATAAGAGTACCTAAGTAGAACCATAACAAGACTATTAGTATGAATTTTCACTCAATAATTTCAATGGTTTGCAAAATAGCTTGATTTAAAACTACGAAATAGGAAGATTAACATAATTTTTAAATTTAAATCTAGCTGTTTTTCAAGTCACTGAAATTATTGAGTGAATATTCATAGTAATAGTCTTATTATGGTTCTACTTAGGTACTGTTATAGTTTTTTTTAAATATACGTACTAAGAAAAAAAAGTTATGGCCAAAAATAAAAAATATTTCCCTATCGGATATCTCTTTCTAGGGAATGGCCACCTTAACTAAAAACCTTAGACGTGCTATATAGCAAACGGAAGCGAAATAGGATAAGACGTTGAAAATCCTCAAATAAACGTAATATTGATATGTAACAATTTAAACATATTCATAATTAAAAATATTAATATTAAACTTTTATACTTTCGTTACTTAAAACATGGAAAACCGCGACATTTCCAAGTTGACTGACTGTACGTAAAATAGAGAGGTTTTTTCAAGTGGTTTTTGGATATTATAAAGATTTTTCTAGCGTTAGTGTGTTGAAACTTTGATGTTCATTAACTATATACTTACGTGTCATCGTCAGCTTTAAGGAACCAATCGGCTTGGTCGTAGTAATGTTGATAGACATACTTGAAAGCCTCCTTTGTTTTTCCCCATAGATTATTCCTCCCTTCCTCAACTGGCAAGGCTATAGCAGACAAATTCTTATCTGCAAAATTAATTAGAAAAATATCAGGCCATTCTCCAGTTTGAATAGATTTAGTGAACCTTAGCAATTTTTTTGGCTTTGACATTAGGATATGAAACTATTCTAGAATTATGCACCACCCTTCTAGTTACATTGATAATGTGCGAACTAGTATATAGAATGGTGGATAATAGCTGATCAATCCTGAAGGGTGTGGCTACATCGGCTTGCACCTTCTCAACCCCTGTTATAATTTTCGAGGTCACAACGGTTAAAATTATTGCACATTTTCAGTGTCTTTCCTCACGCTTTCGAAAACAGAATAGTGCTGACGGTATTTAAAAAGACTTATTAACGGTAGCGCAATGCTGAAGGTGTTTGGCTTGCGACCACGGAGTCCCGGGTTCGAATCCTGGCCAGGGTATGGATGTTGGTGGCGTTTTTTCATGTGTTACCGAGACGGTAGCAGTGACCTAGACCGCTGTTGGGTGGCACAACATGTCTAGTCGCTGTTATCTCTTCTGAGTTCAAGTCTCAGCTGCGGTAGATGGCAATATCGCAGGGAATGGTTGTTGTGTTGATGTCTATGTGCACGTGTCCTGGTTGAGTGGTAGAGCAGCAATTGGCTGAACTCCGCCAGGACGTTAATATAAATAAGGCATTAAAATAAAAGAAAATAAAATTTAAAAAAATAAATATAAAGAACTCCAAACCACAGAAGCGTGTTGGAATTTGCAACGAACAAATGCAGCCTAAAAAATATTTTTATAAGTTTCTACATTGCCAAATTCCTTAGCATTACACAATACACTTCTCAAATTATTACATGCCGACTTAGTAGTTAAACGAATATATTCATCAAATGATAACTAAGGACGCGTTGTATCAACTAACTTTAAACCAAAATCACCTTGATTAAGGATCAACATCTGTGGTTATGATTATTACAGCAATCGTTACCTTCGATTTGGAACTCTGGTCAAGCTGATTTGATTACCTACCTTCTTTCGAGCTCATGAAGAGCAAAATATTACAGCGCTTGCCCCACGTCGCCTTGACATGCTTCGCCTTCTTTTCATGGTTCTGCGGGCCCGTCATCACCCAGCACAGCACCCTAACACGTTCATATAGCACGTCAGCAAGTGTTTTGTTCGTCATTTGGTGAAACGTGTCGCCCTCATCATGGTACCCAACGTCCTCTTCTGGTCCAGCAAATTTCTCTATGTCTTCATGTTCGTGGACGTCGTGGTCATCATCCTTGTCGTGTCCGTGAGGATCTAAGTGCTCTGGCACAGTCACAGGCTTTTCAGTTTTTTTTAAATTTTGACTAGTATAATAGTATTTGGTGGGGATTTGATATGTGTTCGTCGGTCTGTACAACGTATTTGGGGCTAGGATCACAAAGGCTATGGTGAAACCCAACGCCAAGCCGGCAACAAAGGAAAAGTACCCTTGCTTTTGTTGAAGCTGAAATAAAATCGAGTGTATTAATTTTAAAAATTGTTGGAAACTAGGTAAGACAAATTGTCTTTTGCGCCGACTCTTGAACATGTATCATAAAATTGCCCATTGCAAGAAAGTCCTTGTTAGCCAGATGAGGTTTATCCTTGAGCTTTATTAATAGTTATTACGATACATATTTGAATTGGGCATTGAAATCTCTTAAATTCGAAGCTGTAGTCATTAATGACTACATTTTATCCCCTATGATACAGAACATATCTTGTTGTATGTTCCTCAAAAGCAAGTCGATTGGATATGAACAAATATGTTAGTGTTCTGCTGAGAAAAAATGTACAATGTCATTGATCAGAAAGTTGAAATACTGAACGCCACGATTGATCATCCCACTATTCCCACTTACTGATGATGGATCTGTATCTTATTTGGATGAAGTTGTCAAGGGACAATTTGCTAACACGATAACAGAGCGTTCAAAGAGAGCCTTAAATATTGTCGACAGGTGGTATAATGAGAGGAATCTCCATAAATCTTCACGAAACATAATGGGAGATCTCAAATACGTAATGCTCAATGGAGCCATTTTTAATTGTTAATTATAAATTAAACACTGCTTTTAGATGAATCAATCAATATATTATAAATACTCTACATATGTTTCGGCTTATTAGGCCTTTATCAAGAGTATTACATAGTGAATACTAAAGTTTCCGACGTGCTTATTCTAATTTATACCTAAATGTATTTGTGTCTTAATCTATTTATGACCTAATCTATTTAAGACTTAGTTTAACATCCTTAATTATTTGAATGTTTGGAGTGGACCTAAACTGATTATATAAATCAAAGGATAGTTCTTAACAATTGGTTTATTATAGGGGTATTCAAGAAATTTTGTTGGTCATTTGTGGTACAAGGGTTGTACTTGAAAGATTTTTTGATTTCTAGTTGTTCTAGCAGATCTAAACGTTTACCTTTTCTTTCCGAATGAAGTAAATTTATGTTATCAGTATCTATGAAATGGTTGTTTTCAATACAGTGTGTTGACATTCCTATATTTTTGTTGTTATTTAAGATTGATTGTTTGTGTTCTTTTATCCTGTTCACAACGCTTCTACCACTCTGACCGATATACACAGCATTGCAATCTTTACAATTAATTTTATATACACCAGATTTATCAATTTTATTTAGTTTTTCTTTGTTATTAACCAAAATGTTTCCTATATTTGTTTTTTTCACACTTATTGTAGAGATACCCAAATTATTCAATTTTTTAGAAATTTTGTCACTATGTTTCGGAACATAATTAACAAAACTATTTGGCAGGTTTGTTAAGCACAGAGAAAAATTCTTTTTGAATCATTTTGCGTTGTTTGTTTTTGACCATGTTATCTATTAGTGACTCGTTGTATCCGTTATTTCTTGCAATTTGTTTAATTTATTATATTATATTTAATTCTCTATCAAAATCACTCTGATCTAAAGGTAAATTCGTCAGTCTATGTATTAGACTATGAAAGGGTGAAATCTTAATTTGCCACGATTGCTGCGAATTATAATGTATTACTGTGTCTGTAGTAATAGGTTTGCGGTAGATGCTAAATTTCAACTGATTGTTATGTTTTTTGATATTAATATCTAGAAAGTTTAATTGACTATTTTGCTCCGATTCCATTGTGAACTGAATTTTACTATTAAAAGAATTTAAGAAATTAATGTAATTACTTAGGTTCCTTTCTGTACCGGTCCATATACAAAAAATATCGTCTACATATCGAGTCCAATAAAACACATGTTTTTATTTAAACTGTTATTGCTATTAAAAATTAAATTTTCTAAGTTTGACATAAATATTTCAGCTAACAAAGGAGAAATTGGTGAACCCATTGGTAGCCCGTCTTTTTGTCTAAAGAATTCACCATTAAACTGAAAATAGTTTTGTTCAATACAAACTCTTGAAAGATTTTTTAACTCTGTTTTTTCGGTTTCGCTGATTTGTGAATTATCTTTTAAATTATATAATATTAATTTTAGTTCTGTGAGCGGAACTGAGGTGAACAGACTTTTAACGTCAAAGGAGATTAATTTTGCGTTATTTGGTATAATTAATTTTTTTTTATTTTCAATAAATTCAAAAGAATTTTTTATGGAATATTTAGATTTAAAATTTATTAATTTTGGTAAAATATAGGTAATTTAGTTTTTTACACAATTTATAAGATGGAGCATTGATGTAAGACACTATGGGGCGTATAGAGTTATTTACTTTGTGAATTTTTGGAAGACCATAGAGAATGGGGGCTGAAGGGTTCATAATTTTCAATTTATACGCCTCATTACTTTGAATAACAGTATTACATTTCTTTAAGTTAGATACAATTTCGGACTGAAATTTATTGGTAGGGTTTTTATTGATTTTTTCAAAGTCTTCACTATTTAAGATTGTTTGTAATTTTTCATTATATTCTGATTTTGTTAAAATTGTTATGGTGTTACCCTTATCCGCTTTACAGAGAACTAAATCATAATTCACCAGTTTTTGTTTAATGCTGTTCAGCAGGTTTATTTCTCCTTTGTTAGTGTTACACTTTGTCGAGGTAAATATATTAGCTAGACTATGTCTTTCCAATTCTGAGATTTCCTCCACTGAGAATAGCTACTAGCTCTGTATTAACAGCAAGAGGTTCAAAATCGTTTTACTTACATTATGTGGAGAATATTTTAAACCTTTTTGAAGGAGGTTTAATTCTTGGTCCGAAAAACTAACATTGGTTAAGTTACTTACTCTGGCAAAAAATGTGAAATGATCCTCAGTTTGAGGAGAATTCCTAGCTACTGCGATATCATTACTTTTTTCCCGTTTTAAACTATTAATTTTGGCTAATTGCTGTAGAACATGCACTATTTCTTGTACGGATTCCCTTATTTGACGGTCTAAATATTCAAAACGAAGTAATTTTCTTTATGGAGTAATTCTGTGTGTATCAGTTTTAAATGTAGGCCTGTGTTGTCTCTTTTGGAAAACCAGTATTTCTCCTCCATTTGTAGCCAAGTCTTGTAAGTTGATTTAACAGCCTCTTGTGCTATGTGTGATTTATGATTGCACTGAATCTTCATGTGTTTAGGTGTTAAACCGTTCGCTAAACACTGTTTGATAAACCAGATGTGATTGGAACACTTCTTAAACTTTAGTAGACACCTTTTGTAAAACACCACTAATTTTGCGTTGCTCGCATTTTTAATACACTGAACTGAACTTGTGGTAGGTACCTTGTGAAACATCTTGAAAATAATTGTTAATTATAAATTAAACACTGCTTTTAGATGAATCAATCAATATATTATAAATACTCTACATATGTTTCGGCTTATTAGGCCTTTATCGCCGTATTACATAGTGAATACTAAAGTTTCCGACGTACTTATTCTAATTTATACCTAAAAATATTTGTGTTTGGAGCCATTTTTGACTAAAAACTGACAAAACGCTCAGCGAATCGCACAGAAAATAACAGTTGCGCTGGAAAATTTCAGGCCGATGAGGGTGAAAATTGGAGGTTAAATCACAAGATGACTCTACAGTTATGCACCAGAGTAATAAGACCCATGATAACCAACCTTAGTGACATGTCTAAATTGGGACCTATTAGGTGGAATACAAAGATACACTTGCCTGTGTGCCACGGTGGCCTTAAAACCCTATAACATATATTGTGCGGTCTGAATAAGAACTCTAGAGTCACAAACAATTGCGTAAAATACCGATATCGGACACTTTCATTCTCATATAAATCGTTGAGTGTCAGACGAAGCGGCTAGGCGTAAGTTAAAACAATAAAAAAAAACAATTTGACACATGTGTGGTTAATTATCCCCAGAATGTAAATGGAAAACGTGTGGAATATGCCAAATTGTTCGAGTTGGAAAAAGTTGAACCAGTTAGTAAAAATAGCTATCTTTGTTACCGTTCTGTAATTTTTCTGAAAAGATTGGACAGTACTTGTCTAAAACTACTATCAAACAAATATCTTACTATATTGTATTTCATTATGTATTTCAACTGTTACTCTAATTACACTTATTGTAGATATAAATGGTAAATGTGCAAATTATGTCTTAAATTAAAACTAAACAAATATTTACCTTGGATGTGTTGAAATTAGTCTATGTACGTTCTTAAAAAGTACATTCTTTAACTTACCATCATAAAAGGATTGTCGTTATCATCTTATCTTTCGGGTGTTAATCTAAAAAAAAACATAAGAAATTGATGTAAATATCATAATATGATATGTATGATAAAATTCATTAAGGCGAAAACAACTTTATATTCGTCTTCATTTAATAGTGAAAGATCTGATACGTTTTTTGCGTAGGCTTATGGTCACGAAGCTCTAAAATTACAATTTTGTATGTCGATCTTTTTTATATTTGTCAATTATTTCTAAGTGTACCAATCCTATACCTTGGTGGTAATCACGAATTAAATTATTTTACTTGAGAAGTTACAAAAGAATATAATGAGCTCTTAAATAAAATTGCTCCTTTAATCAAATTTTCTTCACCCTTAAGAAGCTGCCTTGCCATTTTTCATTAACAATTTCTTCACGAGAAGGTTCGAAACAGAAACAAACGAAGAATCTCAATAAAATATGTAAATGACATATTTGCAGTGTTTGATGCAAAAGTATATTCCTGACAAATGATCTAGGTTTGGGAATGTTAACTGAACGGCCAAGTCACCTGATCTTACTCCACTTGACTTGTTGTGGAGACTGCTAAATATTGTAAGCTAAGGATTTTATTGTTGTTTAACGATTTATTATTTATAGACAAGAAATCGATTGTTTTACATTTCCCGAAAGATGGTATGTCCACTACGCAGTCCTCGCCTCAAACTGCATAGCTTCTGCGTATATGCTAATAATATACAAGCCACCAAAAATCGAGACGAAGCCGCTATATTCCTCTACAGATCGTCCTTGTTACAAAGCGCGATTAACTATTAGTACAGGCAAATTAACAATTTAGGGTAACAAAAATTAATAAAGGGATCATCTCTGGGATTTAAGTAGGTAATAACCTGGAGAATGAGATTATGCATTCTTTGCACTTCCAAGTTCCGGGAAAATTCAAAAAAATTTGGAAAAACTTTTTGATTTTCGGTTTTTTTGCTCTAGCGGCCAAAATAATGAAAATAGAGAAATAAGTTCCCACCAAAAGTTGTACTCGTCTTTTTCTCTACAAAAAAGGTCTTTACAACTTTTTGTCTTACTTAAGCCGTTTAGAAGATAAATCGAGTTTTCCACTTATAGTTTTAAGCCGCTTCGAAATGCACTAAAAATGGGAATTCTCCAGGAGTTTCGTACGACCGGGCTCATCGATCGATAATTCTTACTATTCAAAGCCCCTAAAAAAATGAAAATAACATAAAATGTAGAGAAAAGTCTCAGCGTTAATGTGGAACTAATCACAAAATTCATAAAAAATTTTATCAAGGAGAGAAAGTGTCAGAAGATGGCTTAGTGAACTGTGTACAGTTGATCCACAGATATATTCATATCTTTGCCGGGGGTCGTTAGAATGATAATTCATTTTGCTTGTATATTGTTATATAATGATATATTAATCCAATTAACATTTTATTGCAATTACTTTTGTTGGAGAAATATGCCTTGCGATCAAAGTAGAGGGTATATTTCGCATCGATCAATCACCTCCAAATTTTGGAGTTCATTTCCCTATATCTTAAGGAATAATAGTAGCACAGTCTTAATTTTTTGGTCATAAGTACAATAAAACATATTCTTTCGAATGACTTTCGAGTTTTTTAAATGCGCGCAGTATTTTTTGAATTTGTCTACATTATTCATCCACGTTCAGAAAATGCACAATTATACAGTAAAACATATACAACTTATTTGTTTCATAACATTCTTCAATGAAATTTTCACGAAATATAGATTAAAATGCGTGGTGGAATCGAATCCATGCAGTGAAAAAACACCCATTGTTACGGGAAAAATAGGCAGGATGCATAAAACTCAAAGATGTGAATAAATCAACTGTATAAAGTTTACTAAACCATCTTCTAAAACACTTTTTTCTCTATGATAAAAATTTGTATAAATTTTGTGATTAGTTCCACATTAAAGCTGAGACTTTTCATATCGAGATACGATTATAGTCAAGACGAGTTGCGCTCTCCCCCACTAGATTTATAGAAAGTACTATGAATAATTTAATCTTATCTTATTATCTTTTGTGCGGCTCATTACGTTTTTGCACTATCATTCGTCATCATATCATATCAAAATTGAATAATTTACTATTTACTACGTACACACTTACGCATTATTGATCAGATTGTATCTCGGACAAACAAATAAGATTTTATAAATATTTTAATAATTCACACAATACAGGGTGATGCGCTGGATCGGGAAGATTCGAGAATTTAACTTTTGAACATGGAAATCTAATTTACTTAACAAGCTTTGTCAGCCTCTTTGATGAGGAATAACAACCAGTGGTTATTTTTTCGTTAGTACATTTGGTCAGTGACCTCCCAAACAATTTGTATAGTGTCTTGCTATATAAGTTCCACTGTGATTTTTACTTCTTAATCCATAATTCGGGGGTAATGTTGATTGCCCCCCGTAACTGACGCACAGTGAGATAAAACTGTAGTGTTCCACCCAAATCAACTTATAGCTCGTAACATTAAAGATTTTAAGATGCTTTTTTCTTTAAATGTTCGCTACGAAATTCTGAAAACTTATTTTTACAAAAAAATATGAGTCTCCAATGAAAATCCGTGTCAAGGTCAAAAATTTATAAATATTTTCGATTTTTTAATTTTACAAATAAGTAAATGATCTGTGAAATTATATTTTTCATTTTCATTTTTTATTGTTGATAACTGCCAAATAACTGTCAAATATAATAACTTAAGTGTATCTTCTGTTATATAGAAAATAATGTAAGATTTTAAATAAAATAAATATAAAATAGAATTTCTAGCTATGTAACTGATACTAATCCTTAAATTCGACAGCTGTCAAAATGTCCTACTTAAAATGCTATATATTAAGTTTATTTGGAAATTAAAAGGCTAAATAGGTATTTTCTATAGATTTTGGAGCTACTTTTTAGGAAATTAATGTCTAATATATTATAAAAATTTGTATTCCATACTGTATAGATGCTATAACACATATTATTAATTATGCGTTAGCAAAGGGCGCCATACCGTCGATCTGGAAACATGCACTTTTTACTCCGGTACCCAAAAAGGACAAAGTTATATCTTTTAGTGATCTAAGGCCGATAGGCATTCTTCCGTATCTATCGAAAATAATAGAAAGAGTGGTATAAGCTTAATTAAAAAAAGCACATAGAAATGTATAATATTCTGGCCACGCAACAATCTGGTTTTAAACCTGGTTACAGCACAACTACAGCACTGTTTGGTGTTACCGATGATATGTTACGGGCTATTGATAAATAAGGTAAGCAAGCAGCAAGTTAAAATTTCGATAGAATATATAGACAGAATATATTCAGATGCATTAGATATAACAAGAGGTGTGCCGCAAGGGTCAATTTTAGGACCCTTGTTATTTGTTATATATGCTTCTGACTTATGTACCCAAGTAAAGTTAAATATGCACATGTTTGCCGAGGGCTCCCAAATACATGAGTCTTTTTATCCCGAAGATCAGCAGGCCGCAATAGTTAAATTAAATAAAGAACTAGTTGCTGTGAACACGTGGTCAGTTAAAAGTACATTGTTAAAAATGCATCGTCCAATAAGCTGTCGTCGGGGATAACTTTCAACAACTGCACGAAATGCTTCCTAAATATATATATATATATAACAAATAAATTCTTAATGTTAATGTTCTTAATGTAAAATTCCAATAAATTTTGATTTGATTTTTTGTTATAAATTTCTCTTTGTACCAGTGCGAAAAGTTACAGTTCTTTTCGCACTGAGTGTGAAATGTGACAGTTGTTTTTGCACTGGTCGACTGGTGCGTTAAAGTGACGTTTTACACACTAAAATGAAAAGTACGACATTTCGACAGTGAGTTAGAAAAATTCATTTAGACTTAAATTTATGTTTTTGCTTTTATTTAGTTTCTTAATAATGTATATGTATAGAACTGCGTCTCTGATATTGATAAATGATCGTAAATACCTAACCAAAAGTCTGTTCCGACGTTTACGTTGCAAACGTCACATTTTCTTTAAGAAAATAAAATACAGACGCTTACCCATTTGCTGACGATTTTATCCCATAAATTCTTATTTTAACATTTATCTCACTACTGATTGTCCTTTCCATGTCAAGTTAAAAAAACGTGTATGTGCCCGTATATCAATTATTTCTAATCTAATCTCGGAATGGATTTTAGGTATTAAACAGCAGCCGATAATGTATAGATATTTAAATAAAAATAACAAATAAGAATTATTACAAGGTGAACGATATTTATAGGGGGAGAAGAACAGAGACAAAGTTAGTGTTAGTACAAGTTAGTTTTATTATACTCTTCACAAATACAGAGCGAAGAGTTCGTAATGTTCGTTCTCATAACATGTAAGCGCTTTTTAAGATAAAGGTTTTCCAAAAAAACGGATAATCTGTACTGCAAAATAAAAAAAATCGGTAAAGGTATTTACACAGAACTTCCCTCTTTATTTGTGCATGGCGGTTACTCTAAAAAATGATTAATTACGAATTGACATCGAAAATAATAATCGGAATATAGGTATCACAATTATTACAAAGAAAACCTGATAACTTTTGGTCTAAAAAATATATAGAGTGCTCATCCAACAGCAAATATTCAATACTAAATAACAGGTGCCAAATATGGAAGACTTGCGCAAATACCTTTACAAATGTTCATCATGACTGAATTATTTCTTGGGATGACCACCCTGTACATTTCTCAATAAAAGTATAATAGGTGCATATGCCAAATATTGTTGCCATCTGTCACATTTTCAATTCCACATTCACGTAGTGGAGTGGAAGTATAGTGGTGGTTAAAAAATTTCATTTTTTTTTTGAAATATTTCAAAAATGTTGGTAAAATAATTTTCAAATTTTTTTTCTTCTGAAATAGGTTTAGAATGTCATGATGAAACGTGGACATTTTAAATTTGAGCAAAAAGGAACGTTTCCTTCAATTCTATAGTAGTGGTAACATTTTCTTTTTTTTAATAGGTTTAGAATGCGATGAAATGTGAAAATTTTAAATTTGAGCAAAGAAAAAATATTTTTCCATCTGTTTTAGTGGTAAAGAATTTTTCAAAAATGTTGGCGAAAAAAATTTTCTAAATTTGTTTTTCTGAAATAGGTTTAAAATGTCATGAAACGTGAAAATTTAAAATTTGAGCAAAAAAAAATGTTTCCATCTATTCTATTTTATTTGTACAGGCAATGAAGGCAAAATGTTGTAAAAACCTCGCAAAAATTAATAAATGAATCATCTCTGGGATGTAAGTAGTTAATAACCTGTAGAATGGAATGATGCATTCTTTGCACTTCCAAGTTCCGGGAAATTTCAAAAAAATTTTGAAAAACTTTTTTTGATTTTCTGTTTTTTGCTCTAACGGTTAAAATAATGAAAATACAGAAAAAAGTTTTCAACAAAATATATACCTCGCCTCTTTCTCTACAAAATAGGTCTTTACCAATTGTTGTCTTACTCAAGCCGTTTAGGGGATAAATCCAGTTTTCCACTTATAGTTTTGAGCCGCTCCGAAATGCGTGGAAAATGAGAATTCTCTGGGAGTTTCGCACGACCGGACATATCAATCGATAATTATTACTATTCAGAGCCGCTAAAAAAAATGAAAGCAACGTAAAATGTAGAGAGAAGTCTCAGCTTTAATGTGGAACTAATCACATAATTCATACAAATTTTTATCATAGAGAAAAAAGTGTTAGAAGATGGCTTAGCAAACTTTATACAGTAGATTTATTCACATCTTTGAGTTTTATGCATCCTGCCTATTTCTACCGCAACAATTGGTGCTTTTTCACTGCATGGATTCGATTCCACGCACTTTAATCTATATTTCGTGAAAATTTCATTGAAGAATGTTAAGAAACAAATAAGTTGTATATGTTTTACTATATAATTGTGCATTTTCTGAACGTGTATGAATAATGTAGAAAAATTCAAAAAGTACTGCGCGCATTTAAAAAACTGTAAAGTCATTCGAAAGAATATGTTTTATTGTACTTATAATCCAAAAATTAAGACTGTGCTATTATTATTACTTAAAATATAGCGAATTGAACTCTAAAATTTGGAGGTGATTGATCGATGAGAAATATACCCTCTACTTTGATCGCAAGGCATATTTTTCCAACAAAAGTAATTGCAATAAAATGTTAATTGGATTAATAAATCATTATATAAGAATATACAAGCAAAAGGAATTATGAATTTTGTGATTAGTTCCACATTAAAGCTGAGACTTTTCTCTACATTTTATGTTATTTTCATTTTTTTAGGGGGCTCTGAATAGTAAGAATTATCGATCGATGAGCCCGCTCGTACGAAACTCCAGGAGAATTCTCATTTTTCGCGCATTTTGAAGCGACTTAAAACTGTAAGTGGAAAACTTCTTCTTCTTCTTCTAAACGGCTTAAGTAAGACAAACATTTGTAAAGACCTTTTTTGTAGAGAAAAAGAGGAGCTACAACTTTTGTTGGGAACTTCTTTCTCTATTTTTATTATTTTGGCCGCTAGAGCAAAAAAAAACAAAAACCAAAAAGTTTTTCCAAATTTTTTTGAATTTTCCCGGAACTTGGAAGTGCAAAGAATGCATCATTCTCATTCTCCAGGTTATTACCTACTGAAATCCCAGAGATGATCCTTTTACTAATTTTTGTTACCCTAAATTGTTAATTTGTCTGTACAAATAGTAAGTAGTTATATATAGATTCAAATTTTTTTTTAAATTTGTTTGAATAGGTTTAGAATGCCATGAAAACGTGGAAACTTTAAATTTGAACAAAGAAAAAACATTTTCCATCTATTTCAGCGGAAATTTTTTTTTAAATGGTAAAAAAATTAAGTATCTATTTTTTTTTAAATATGTTTAGAACGCTATGAAACATGGAAATTTTGAATTTGAACAAAGAAAAAAAAATTTCCGTCTATTTTCGTGGTGAAAAATTTTTCAAAAATGGAAAAAAAAAAAATTTAATTTTTTTCTCGAATACAATACTTTCCTTCGGTATGCGAGGGAAGTAAAATACACTTAACGACCTCAAGCAACATATTCAGATCTAAACTTAAAATATTTCTCTAATTATTTTTTACCCTATTTTTTTTTAAATTTTCTAACCCTTCCTGGAGGGGTGGGATTATTTTCGTTTTAGAGATTTTCGTGTTTCATTATAAAACAAAAAGTTTAGATATGAATATTGTTATATTGCAAATCCGGCTACTTGTAAATTTCAATAGGGACTATTGGAATGTTTATAAACTTAGAAGTAATAAATTTGTCACAAATGCGATATGATTATAGACGGCTTAATTCATCTCGCAGTGGAAAAGGCCAAGATCACTCGCTAACGTAAACTAACAATATTTATTTACGATAAAACTGCAAGAGGATCCTATAGAATGTGCAACAATTACCTATATAAAAGTACAGTAAATCGGTGAGGAGTATAATAATTAGTTAGCTTGTTTAAATTAAATCGAGCAGAGAAGTGTTTTTCAAGAGAAAAAATTACGATTTATTGGTTCACAGGAAGTCTTTATTTAGAATTATTAAACAACAATAAGTTTTTTTTAGTTTCCTGTATGCAAGTTTATACAAACATCACGTAGCTCCAAGATAAAGCTTTGTTCCAGGAATATTTTAACGATTGTTATGAGATCTTTGTGGGCGTAGTTTTCAAGGACGCTGTTAGAAGAAAAACAAGATGTTATAGTAGAGTCGCACACCGGAAACTTTTCGTAACTTAGAAAATATGGGAAAAAAACTGAATTTATTTTCGTTCCACGTTCCACCAATGTTCATAGTAGTGGAACCCTCGACCAGGATATTAGCCTCATCACGTCATGAAGATTTCGATTATTTCTCAATAGTTTATCACTTCCTGAAGAAAAAGGGGTGAATTCGTTTATTGATGTTAATGTTAGACAAAATTATAAATGAAAATCGTAACAACAATAAACTGACTGTTGAAAATACTCAAACCCTGAGTGCTTTAACTCTTAATGAATATTTCACTAGCATCCCAAAAAAGATAATTGATAACATACCCCAGTCTGACAGGAACCTGGAGGACTATATTACAGTAAATACTGATAGCATCTCCAGCTTAAAGTTAAGGGAAGTGAGTTTCAATGAAGTACGTGACGTAATAAGCAATTTAAAAAATAAGCCTAGTAGAGATATATATGATATTAGTGTTGACCTCATCAAGGCAATAAAGCACTTAATAGTAATCCCATTAACAAAGTTGATAAATTATAGTATAAAAGAACGTACCTACCCAAGTTGTTTAAAAATATCAAAGGTTATACCCATCTTTAAAAAGGGTGACAGAAACAAAGCCGAAAACTACCGGCCTATATCAATGATTCCAATTATCTCAAAAATCTATGAAAAAATATTAAAGAGTATGCTATGTGATCACTCCGAGGAAAATAACCTATTTTCTGCTGCACAGTTCGGGTTCCGATGCAACAAATCGACAACGCAAGCAATAAACAAATTAATATCTATAATTAACGAAGGATTTTAACAGAACTCCATACAGGGTTGCATCATGTATGACTTAACAAAAGCTTTTGACTGTGTGTCACACAGTATCCTATTGAACAAATTAAAAATGTATGGGATAAATAGTTGTTTTATAAAGTTATTATCATCGTACTTAACAAACCGAAAACAGATGACCTATTTCAACAATAATTACTCCAGTACATCTTATATGGAACATGGAGTACCACAAGGTTCGGTGCTTGGCCCCTTGCTATTTTTAACTTACATAAATGACTTACCCTCATGTATATCCGACGGATGATACCACTATGATAAATTCTGATGTAAATCCAAAGTCCCTACAAGAAAAAATGTGGGACACACAGTCTAAAGCCAAACAATGGTTTGAAACAAACAGGCTAAGTTTAAATGACGCAAAAACGGAAAACATAATCTTTAGTCTAAGGGTGCATGAACTGGACAGCAGCGAAGCAGTTAAATTTCTCGGAGTCGTCTTGGATAAAACCTTGGAAATCCCACATTGAATACATATCCTCTAAGCTATGTAAACATACATATCTATTACAAAACCTGGCCAATAATGTAACTATAAAGGCGGTGCTGATGGCATACTATGCCTTATTTCAGTCTACTTTTGCCTACGCGATTCTGTGTTGGGGACATTCCTGTCTCGTTGACAGAGTCTCCTTAATTCAGACAAGAGCGCTAAGATACATGTTAAAATTAAATTATAGAGCTGATGTTAAACAAAAGTTTATCGAACTACAAATATTAACGGTACCTTCATTTTATATTTATGAGTGCTTAAAATTGATAAAAAATAATATAGAAGAGTATAAGTCAAATGCAGTGGGGTACAACTACGAAACTCGTCATAAACAAAATATTTCTCTTAAATTCCTAAGGCTACAAAAATCTAGAAATGCTGAAAATTATTATGGGCCTGTATTCTACAATAAATTACCAAATCACATTCGTGATATGTCATCTAACATATATTTAAAACGGATAAAAAAAGAATTACTAAATAAAGCTTATTATAGTATAAACGAGTTCCTTGAGGATGAAACGTTTTTGAGGCTGTGATCCCATTTCGGAGAAGTATCCACATTTGTATACAATTGGGTAATATTTTTATATTTTGTGTAATTTTGTGTATTAGTGACGAATGTTTTAACATTGTGTGTAATATGTGAGTAATGTCAGATAGGAGCATTTATTACCCGGTGGCAATATCCCCATTTTAAATTCAAATTTTCTGTTGTGTAAATATATATAGATTTTTATGATAAATGTTACTGACTTGTTGAGCTATTTTCTGACTTGTGTAAGCATTGTATAATGTACTAACATGAATAAATAATTCTATTCTATTCAATGTAGGAGAAATAATAACTGATATTTCCCACCTCGCTCGCGTCTCTTTGGGGGAATATTTCAAATTTTCCGACACTGAGAAAATCTTGTCATCACGCCAAGTCAGTTTCCCACATAATTACATGCTTTTGGGCCAGAGAACCCAGGAAAAATGAAAATTTTCAGACGAATCGGACCATAAATGACAAAATGTGTCCGAATAACCGTGCCGCCATTTTGAATTTCCCAATTTCGATTTCATATTCGTGACCTACTACTTCAATAACCCTCACATACTGATTTTCAGGGGAATCGAACCATAAATGGTATAAGTCATCCGCCATTTTGGCGCCGCCGTTTTGAATTGCTCAATTCCAATATTCTTAATCCACGACCTCCGATTTTTAGCGCAATCGGACGACAAATAAGAAAATTATTTTAATGGAATTTTCGGTAATTTTTTCACATCCTGTATATGAGGGTTTTCAGAACCCTGCCTTACCTGGTCGGTAATTTGAATATTTAAAAACATGGATATTTCAAACGCACATAACTAAGTGAATACGTGGAATAGAAGGTCTTTTGAGGTGTCCATGGAAAGAGGAAGGTTGGCATTTTATTCTGATACCAAATCGCAATGGTGGAACCGGAAATACGGCTCGGCACGAACGAAAGAAACATGGCGTTTCTCGTAAAAATTGAAAAGTATGGATTCTTCAAAATTTCATAACTAAATAAATAGTGACGTTTCTATGGAAAGATGAAGATTGGCGCTCTATCCTGATACCGAATTGTACCAGCAAAATCGACTCGGCAAGAGTGAAAGAAAAATGACCTATTTGGACCTCTCAGAAGATGTTGAAATTTAACCTATAAAGTTAAAAGTCATGGAATTGTCAAACGTTCGTAACTAAAGAAATATTTCGAGTGAAAGCTCGTTCTATGTCTCTATTGAAAGAGGAAGATCTGATATGTATCGACATCGTAAATTGCAGGGCCAAAATCGAAAATTGAAATTAAACTCAGCTCGACATGAACAAAAAAATTGACATTTTTTTACGTCTAGTGAATTTTGCACGGAATAAAGGCGACTGAAAATGAATATTCACCCCTTTCGCGACACTTTCGGACTTTGCTGCAAAGAAAAATGTTGTTTATTTTCATTGGACCTAAACATTTTTCATGAATTTAGCTATGCCGTGATTACACGAAATTTTGGTCGAGATCTGCCCTACTATTATACAAAATATTATTTATGGATATGTGGCCCAGGCATTACGACTTCCAGCACTTGACACTTGGCTTTAACACTAACAATGTTTTAGTCATCATCAGAGAGAGTCTATAGCTATTTTAAATCTTTTCATGCGGTCTTGGTGGGGAGCCCTATTAGCTTCATTTTTCTAGGATTTGCAATTTTGTTGTGTAACCGGTTGAGTTTTTGAGTTATTCTATAAGTCGGGTCGGTAAAAAACAAATGAAACTGTTCGTAATAATTGCCTCTATTTAATGAATTTCCTAACCTCAAAAAAATGCTTTATATTTTAACAAAAAAAAAATCCGCGCCAAACTTATGGAAAATGGATCTCCGTCGATTTGGTTGAAAATGTGGTCAAAAGTACTTTTTGGTATCTTGGTCAAGTGTCCATAGGCGCAAAGCCCAAAAATGGACAGTTTTCGAGCTAGCGTTAGGGGGATTAGAGGACCACCATTAAACTGGAATAATTAATTTTTAACCAATCGTCAACAGTATGTGAGTATACCTACCACATGTTAGTGATAATATGTTATACAGAGCCAATTCTGAACGTTCGTCTTTAAGTATGGGAGTTCCACAGGGCTCAATATTGGGCCCTATGTTATTCATATTATATATTAATACACCTCTTAATGGGTTCGATTAGATTTTATGTAATAATTTCTTTTCGATGTGTGCCGATGATCTTTCTATGATTATTTCGGATTCTATGCATAATGTGTTCGAAAGTAAATATAATAATATTGTAGAAAAGGTATCTACATTTCTCAATCAACATCAGTTGTACTTCAGTGCAGATAAAGCTCAGTTAACTCAGTTTCATAATATACAGAAAAAATGCTAGTCTATTTCTTTTCAGGTCAATGAGTCGATTATAACGAGTATCCATGATAGTATACAATTTTTAGGTTTACATATTGATGACTGTTGGACTTGGAAATCACATTGTGAATATCTAATTTCCAAGCTAGCGTCAATTTCATTTTTATTTAATGATATTAAAACCGTGCTTACCAGGGAGGACTAACATTGTTACGCATTACACCCCCCTGAGGCCTGGCGAATGATACGCCCATGATACTAATAGTTGAAATTAAGTATCAATGGTTAGGCAACCAGTAATACACTTCTCTTCTGGAAGCTTGTAGATGGCTCTAGGGTTATATTGTTCTGAAATTGGAAATCTAGAGGCATTTTTAGGGTATATCGACGGCGGAGAGAAAAGTTTAAAAAGTGAAGTTTGGTAGGAAAAAACTTAGGTTAAATATCAAGTAAACAAAGTAAAGGTTACTTTGGTTAATTAAGAAGTATTGTGTAATGAGTAAATTATTAAATAAAGTGTTAGTGGTTACCCCTTTTTAAAATTATTTAGAACCCACGGATCCTGATACAAGGTGTTTCCTAGAGGTGGAAACACGTAACAATATGTGCTATGCCCAAGTGAAGTCTAGATTAAGGAATGGTGTCTGTTTCTGGGGGAACTCGACTCTATTACAGAATAATTTCACTGCTCAAAACACATAATGCGTTGTATAGCTCGTGTTTCTGGTACCCATTCTTGCAAAAAGATCTTTAGAAGTATAATATTTTAACTTTACCGTGCTTATACATTTTCGAAATGTGTGTTTATGTTTATCGAGGTAAGAATATGTTTACTGCGAATAAAAATGTTCATAACGTAAAACGCGTAGCATGGGAGAGTTTCGAATACCATATGCAAGATTTAATTTAACTTACAATTCCCCAAATTACATGGGACCAACAGTATTTAATAACTTACCCTCTGAATGTAGACTAGCTAGAAACTTACTGAATTTTAAAACTGAGTTAAAATTGTTTTTGCTGTCAAAATATTTTTGCATTGTGGTGTGCGATTTATTACCTAGTTTTTAAGATATGTGTTGTAATTTGACATTCCTAGACAATTGTAATGTGTCAATATGGAAAATGAATTATTATTATTATTATTATTATTAATTACTGAAAAAATTGACCAGTTTATTGTATTACACCACGATAGTGAGTGATTGCACTAAAAATTGATATCTATGGATCTTTGAGGTATTAATAATAATGATAATAATAATAAACGTCTTTATTGATCAATGCATAATAACAAGCTTATACAAAGTTCGAGGCGAAATTTAGCCTAGGCTATTCTAACGCTTAACTCTAGTAGTAGATTATAAATATGCGAAGGAAACTCAAGAATTCAAAATGGCTGCGTCAGTATGGGGGATAAGCTCTATTAAACAGTTGTTAACCATACGATACCAGCACACATAGTACTACCTATAATATTGACTTAGTCAGTAACGTTGGACAAATTAGGCCAAGTTTAAAGTCGCTTTGTGCCCTATACCTCTCGTTTTATTATGTTTATTACATCTAAAAGAAATAAACGGCGTAATATAACACCAAGTAAGTACCACCTGACCTGTATAAATGTTGCCTACTGTTTTTCATAAAAGACACCGCCTTTGTCTGCGCCGGCAACTCAAAGATACTTTTGATGTGTTTGTCGGTATTACGTTATTTAGTTGTAAGTTATACCACCGCTTAATAATCATTAATAAATAATAATAAAGCTTTTATTACTTTCTTTCACCTCCAAATAGAGTATAGACCTCCAAGAACTTACCTTCTCAAATTAAACGTCTGATTACCTGCTTGTGTAAATATCGAAAAAATGCTGGCTAAATATTTTATATAAAACACCTTAAATTTAGTCAAATGATTCACTAGCTTAGTAATAGGTTCTGTTTCTAAGCACTCCAAAGAATTTCTAAAAATATATACCTAACAAACTACAAAAATCCACTTGAAACTTATATGGAAACGTAACAAATGTAATAACTAAAGAAAGTATTCACTAAACTTGTGCACCACTGAAGCACATTAATCTTATCAAGACGCTCGTGATGCTTGTGACGCCTTGATTTGAATTTCCACGCTAAAATTTCGGATAATACTTATTTTTATGTACGTGCCTAAGGCACGACATGGTTTTCAAAATCCCTTTAACTCACATACAAAGTTTCACGATAATCATGTAACGAACAACAAATTTACATTTAATTTGAATTTTTGTCACTTATATTATTTATTATATTTCTAATTAGACTAATCCCATATTATTATGTTAACATTGTAAATAGTTCTAATCTACAATAAACAGTTTTTGGAAGGCGACTTGCGTCAAGACTCAAACCATTTAATGTTAAATTGTATTCAGCTTAATTACACAGGACCACAAAATAAAATCGAAATACACCTTTGATCAAACCAGGTGCGTTATTAGTTCAGTGTACGAAGTTCTTGGCTCCGATTCCCATCAAGAAGCATCAATTTCCTTGAAATTTGAATTCTAAGTAGGGAATACCTTGAAAATCAAACCCTACCCTATGCGAATGTGTGCATTTACCCTAGAGGTGGATGAAAGTAACTTCAGAAATCGATAGCAGGACACATTCTAAGCAAAAAATGTTCTATAGAGATTTTTCGAAAAATCAATAGGTACTTTTTGAGTTATTCGTGATTTTCAATTTTTCTTAAAAATAATCATGTTATCAAACGGTTTCTCATGAATAACTTTATATTTTGTCAAAAAAAGTATAAGGAGGAAAATGTAACTTATAAAAAAGCAAAGAGATTGTTTTTTTTTTTCTGTAGGCCCAATGCAAACCGAGTTAGGCTTATTGAAAGTGGGCCTTATATATCGAATGAAAAATTTTAAAAATTGAACATTGAATAACAGGAAAACGGTCAATTTTACGAGGAAAATGCATAAAACCTTTTTTAAAGTACCTAAAAAAACCTTTAAAATGAGACGTAGAACTCTAGCATAAAAACTAAGGGAGTTATGATGAGAATAAAGTCGATTCCTATTTTTTTCGTGGAAAAAAACAACAAAGCTACCCTTGGCATTACTACCCTAATTGAAATTAAACGTAATCCATTTACAATTCACTTTATTTAAGCACTAGTAATGTGATCCAGAAGTTTGACAGGTTTAGAATGCTTAGTTTTCAAAAAAATTATGGTTAAAGTGGAAAAAGCATTTTTGAAATTTTAAAAACGCCTTAAACTCGACAAAAATTAAGCCACCGGTAGGTTAAGAAATTCTACGTAAAGTGGAGCGCCTAAATATAAAAAAGTTCATATGGAATTAATAATTACTGGTGCAGTGTTTTTCTAATAGTATCAAATAAGGCAAACAAATGTAAGTGCAGTGTCTCTACCTACACCCAAGACGATCCAAGAAGATCCTTTTAAGTGGTTTATTGCGATAAAGAAAGCTGGGCAATGAATAACTAGTATCAAAATGAGACACATGTATTGAAACATATTCTTTATAGGATTTTGCAAACAGCAGAAAAAAGAACTTATCTATAACTAAAAGAAAAACTTGTGTAAAAATATTAATGAAATCTTTGCATTCTTTCGATAACCTGAATTCTGGTTATGCTAGCAAATCAAAACCCTAAAATAAATTTGTTTAATTTCTTATTTAACAATTCTCATTCTAACAATAGCATCCACACAGTCCCCTACGGCCATACAGATTAAACTAGTATCTACATAACCCCCTACGATTATGAAGCTTCAGTTAGAAATGGGAAGAACAAAGGCCTAGAATGAATTTATTTATATACTTTCTCTTAAAAAAAATTTCATTCTACATTACATTTTCGTGAAATCTATCACTTTGTTTCTTGGAAATGCTTTGCCTTTGAAACGTGTTTCGCCCTTATTCTGGATCTCATCAGAAAGACATAAAGCCACTCATAAAGATGTTTCATGCAAAACCAAGACACATGTGTTTCCAAAGCAATATAGACAAACTAGCTGTGTTGTGACTTAAGGCTTAAAGTCAGCGCACAATTGTGTGCTGTGGAAAGTTCTTTTAGAGAACGAAATCAGCCCAATAAAGGAAAGAAAATAAAACAGCAACCACAAGATCAGACGCTACAGAAAGATGAGCTATAGGCAAATTTATTTTATTTTATTCTTTCCTATCCTATCCTATCCTATCCTATCCTATCCTATCCTATTCTATTCTATCCTATCCCATTCCATCCCATCCTATGCTCTTCTATTCTATTCTGTTCTTACTTTAATAACTTTACCAACTTAATTTCTATAAACTCAATTTATTAATTCAAAACATAATATTTTAAACAGTGTCTTATTAATCTACAAAATAAACCTGTGCTAAACAGAGGGCAGGTGATAAAATAGAAAAATACGTGGAATTAGGAAACGAAGATTGAAACTAATTAATACAAAAACAAACCAATGTACTGGGCGTAAAAAATATTCTCAGGCCGCTTGCAACTCGCTAGTATGTTTTTTCTGATTTTTTATCAAAATTTTTGAACATTTCTCTACGATTGCTATATTTCCGCTAATAGTAAAATCGAATGTATTTTTAATCGCCACTTTAACCGAGAATTTCCAAAATGCAGAAGTGGAAAAATTTGAAAAAAATTAAATATTCATTTTTTACTTGCCTCGCATACCGAAGGGAAGTATTGTATTCGAGAAAAATCACCCTCCGAGATTTTTTCGGATTTTGACGTATCAGATTACGTAGATTACAAAAATATAGGTTTTTCAATTCCGTCAGTCTGTCTGTTTGTCTGTCTGTCTGTTGGTGTATTACCTAAAAAAAACTACTCGACGGAGAGCAGTCAAATTTGGTAGGTAGTTGCCGCTACTGTCAGCGAAGAAATGGTTAAACTTTCACTGGAAAATATACAGGATGGACCGTCTTAAGGAGATAAATAATGGAAAAAATTTTTTGCTCAAATTTAAAACTTCCACCTTCTATGACACGCTATAGGTGTAGCCTATTTCAGAAAAAAAAAAAAATTAAAAATTTTTTACCACCAAAATAGATGAAAAATTTTTCTTTCTTTGTTCAGATTTAATGTTTCCATATTTTGTGGCATTCTAAACCTATTTCAATTTTTGTTTTTAATTTTGTACCAACATTTTTGAAAAATTTTTTACCACTAAAGTAGTTGGAAAATTTTTTTTCTTTGTTCAAATTTAAAATTTCCACGTTTCTCAGCGTTCTAAACCCATTTAAAAAAAAATAGACATTTTTTTTTACTAAATTTTACCACTAAAATAGATGGAAATTTTTTTTTCTTTGTTCAGATTTAAAATTTCCACTTTTCCATGGCATTCTAAACCTATTCAAACAAATTTAAACATGTTTTTGAAGTATTTTAAAAACATTTTGACTTTTTTTTAAATTTATTTATCACTACTATAGAATAGATGAAAAAATTTGTTTGCACAAATTTAAAATTTCCGCGTTTCAAGACATTCCAAACCTATTTCGGAAAAAAAATGCAACATTTTTTTACCATTTTAGAAAAAAAAATTACCACTTGAATAGATGGAGATAATTTTTTTTTGTTTCATTACATTCTAAACCTATTTCAGAAAAAAAAACTTTTGAAAATTTTTTTCACCATTTTTGAAAAATTTTTACCAGTAACAGATGGAAGAATTTTTTTTCTTTGCTCAAATTTAAAATTTTTATGTTTCATAGGGTTCTAAACATATTTTAAAAAAAAAAATTTGAATTTTTTAAAATTTTACCACTAAAATAGATGGCATTTTTTTTCTTTGTTCAGAATTAAAATGTCCACGTTTCCATGGCAGTCTAAACCTATTCAAACAAATTTAAAAATGTTTTTGAAAAATCTTAAACATGTATTGAAAACATTTTTATTTATCACTACTATTGAATAGATGAAAAATTTTTTTGCTCCAATTTAAAATTTCCGTTTCATGACATTCCAAACCTACTTCGGAAAAAAATTGCAACATTTTTTTACCATTTTGGAAAAAAAATGCTACCACTAGAATAGATGGAAAGAAATTTTTTTTCTCTAATTTAAAATTTTCACGTTTCATGACATTCCAAACCTATTTCAGAAAAAATTAATAGAAAATTTTTTTACCACTAAAATAGATGGAAACATTTTTTTTCTTTGCTCAAATTTAAAATTTTCACATTTCATGGCATTCTAAACCTATTTCAAACAAAACAAAATTTAAATTTGTAATATTTTTTTACCACTACTATAAAATAATTTTTGCTCAAATTTAAAATTTCCACGGTTCATGACATTCTAAAACTATTTCAGAAGAATACCAACATTTTTGAAAAATTTTAAGAAAAATGAATTTTTTTAACCACCACTATACTTCCACTCCACTACGTGAATGTGGAATTAAAAATGTGACAGATGGCAATAATATTTGGCATATGCACCTATTATACTATTACTGAAAAATGTACAGGGTGGTCATCCCAAGAAATAATTCAGTCATGGTGGACATTTGTAAAAGTATTTGCGCAAGCCTTCCATATCTGGCACCTGTCATTTAGTATTGAACTTTTGCTGTTGGATGATCACTCTCTATATTTTTTTGACCAAAACTTATCAGGTTTTCTTTGTAATAATAGTGATAACTATATTCCGATTATTGTTTTCAATGTCATTTCATAATTATTAATTTTTTAGAGTGACCGCCATGCACAAATAAAGAGGGAAGTTCTGTGTAAATACCTTTACCGATTTTTGTCTATAGGCCAGGTTAGTAAATATCAGAATAAAAAAAGTCGTTACAACAAACTGATAGCAGAATATTTTAGAACATATCACTACTAAAGAAGGAAAAATAGTCCGAACCGCCTGCGATTTTCTGGAGTGAAATGGGATGAATTTGTAGGGGTGAAAAATGGTTTTTGCAATTTTTGGCTAAACTACGCCGCCTATGCAACTAAATGCTGAAAAAATGTATTACCTGCTTTCAGGTCTGTGTTGTACTTAAGGGTTCGTTCATTTTACTACTGATACAATTTAATTTATGGATGCAGGACTTGAAGTTTTCGCTAATGGCTGGTGGTGTGAAATATGATATTTTAAGAATTATCTTGTAGACTTGATGGAAAGATGTAAAAATATATGTCGTATAATAATATCACTTTTTTAGTTCATTTCATTCTTTTTGAAGGTTTGTGTTTTATGTTGGGATTTTTAGAATTATTAATTTAACTTCTTCATGTGAAATAGTAAAACATTTAGATAATGATTAAAGTAATATTTTTTCGACACCTCTCCTTTGTCAAGTTGAAATAGCTCAATATGTAACAAAGATGAAGATAATGTTAATGAATAAGGCTATGGCCGTTTTTTCCTTTAATATAGATGATATTTTCTTTCAACTATTCTCCAGAACATCTATTTTTTATTTATTTATTTTTAAGACTTGTTGTGGGATTGTTCTTCTGTAGATTCTCTACTTATTGTATCAACAAAATAACTTGTACGTACCTATTTCTTACATATCCAGCAACAAAAGCAATTATCAAAATTTGTGAATTGATTATTAGAATCTATGAATTCATCTAACTAAAATATTCCAGTGACTTCAATCGATAGTATTTCTCACTGCACTGGGCATTGTAACTGTGTGTTATAGAATGAGGGAGACATTTTGATAACAATGATTTCCTTTTGTTTAGAGATTAAGAATGTTATCAGGATCGTACGCACGCTTTTATTTTTGGTCTGAAAATACCGTGAATACTGGACAAATTATATTATTTTTCTGAGCACTTTGACAAAAACGTGTTCTTAAAAGATTTTTCATAAGTTTTTATTGTCTCTAACTCAGTCAGTTGTAACCACACGAATACAAAAAGGAAAACAGATTAATCAGAATTTTTTCTAATACCTATCTTCAGGCCGATAATGGGCACCATGACTTGGTAGCTAATTATGAGAATTATTCTAAATATTTGCATGACAATTCTTTTACATTCTCTGCGATTACCTACAGAAAACCGCTGCCTAAGGAATCACTACTTTCACATTCAGATTTTCCGTCCTAGTCTCCTTAAAGGAAAATATCTTGACCATATTTACACTCTAGTATGTGAAAATAATAGTCATAGAATTTTGATAATAATAATTTATTAGTACTATTAATAAGGAATTTATTTATATATCGTATTAAAATGTGCGATAAATACAAACAAAATTACAGCTAAAAGAAAATAAGAAAATACAATTTTATTCTAATTACCTTGTTACACCTAAAGTGGTTTTGGACTACAAAAAATTAACACAAAACATTACAACAGTTGTTCAAAATGCTGCTCATTAACGTTAATGCACTTCTGAACTCGCATAGCTGTTTCTCGAAGAACGTTTGCCAATTGTTGGGCCGTTATGCTATTAATTGCTCGTCTTACTCGTAGCTTCAAGTCTTCATGGGTTGTAACGGCGGTTACACAGACAATATTTTTTAAATGAGCCCAAACAAAGAAATCAAGGGGCGTTAAATTAGGTGACCTTGGAGGTCACCTCACAGAACCATTCGTCGAAATTACGTTTTCTTCGAATGTCCATTAAAGGTAATCAATTACTATCCTTGAATAATGGGGAGGAGTGCCATCATGTTGGAAATACATTCCCTGTCCTAATTCTAAAGGTAACTCATCTAAGATGTTCTCAATCTCATTTTCCAGGAATCTCAAGTATCTGGCACCAGAGGTCAGAGGTCTTTCAAATATTATTTGACCAATGATTCTACTACCGATTATTCCAAGCCAAACATTGAAACCGAACCGCACTTCAAAGTTACCCTCCCGTAATACATTTTAATTTTGTTGTGACCAATATTTTGTATTTTGTCGGTTAAATCATCCCAAATTTCTAAACCTTGACTCGTCCGAAAATAAAATCAGTCCCATTATTTGGCTGCACGTTATTATACAAAATCCAATTGCAATATTCCATCCTACGTTCGTAATCACTTTCGTACAAATGCTGGTGCAATTGGTATTTAAAAGATTTATAGTGGTATTTGTGAAAAATTCGACTTACTGTGGTGACTGGTGTTTAATTCAAACCCAACTTGCCTTAAAGAAACAGTCTTATCAACTATCAACTTCTATTCGACCCAAAACATTAATTTTCGTTCCTTCGTCAATAATGAAGTTTTCTTCGGGATCATTGTTGGGGTCTCTTCGGAGTTAGTTTTCAACACGTTTAAAATAATTTTTCGCTGGACATTGTCTTTCAGGATATCGTCGGCCATAAAGGTCCATTGCTGCAATTGCATTTTTTTACTTTCCCCATAAATAATTAGCATGTCCACGTTATCTCTTGTATAAATTTGCGGCAATTTAAATACAATTAACAAGAATTTTAAACAAATGTTTGACAAGCTAAATATTTCATTGTTTTCAAAGCCACCTTAGTTACTTCTTAACATTTAATTAGAAAAAAATTGTATTTTCTTTTGGCTGTAATTTTGTTTGTATTTATCGCACATTTTAATGCGACATATGAAAAATATTATATAAACAGCCTGCGGCCTTGACTTCTAGTATCTACACCAAATCTCAACTTTTTGTGCTCTTCTCTGCTTGCTTTACTCATTTTGCCCTATTTACCTCTGCTTACCCCTCACCCCTTCAACGGAATCATACCAAAATATAATCTAGTTCCAGATGTCGTTATAATACATTCGTGTGACAAATTTCAAGTGAATATCTGAATTAAATTTTATGAGAACCCTTATAATGGAGTGGGGGTGGTGGAAGGCGATGGAAAATATTTTGAATGTTTGGCTTCTAGTATATTCATCGAATCCTAAATTTGTGCACGCTCACGAGCTTGCTTCACCTATTTCCCCTAATTTACCCCTACTTACCCTTCACGGAATAAGTTAAAAAAACAATCCAGTTCCAGATCTCGTTATAGTACATACGTGTATCAATTAAGTTAATATCTTAAACCATTACAGAACAAAAAAAAGTTATACACAGACCGACAGACAAAAAATTTTGTTTTTTCTCAAATTTAAAATCTCGACATTTCATGATATTCTAAACCTATTTCAAAAAGAAAAATTTTTGAAATTTTTTTTAACAATTACTATTTATTTAAGTATAGTAGTAAAATTTGAGAAAATATATAAACTTAAATATAATACCATGGGATCTGCTGGTTTTAATATTAAAAATTTTTATGCATTATTCTACACCTTAGTGAACATTTAACTTACATTATTAAAAGTGTCTTTTAGAACGCAAAATATTCTGCCTGTCTGTCGATCTGTCTGCAACTATTTTTGTGCACACGTTCTCTCTGGAACTGTTTAAGTTATTTGTAAACTTTGTACACGTATGTATTGTATCGAAATCTGGATCAGGATTGTTTTTTGAACGTATCCACTGAAGGATTGGGGCAAATAGGGGGAAATAAGTAAAGCAAGCTGGTAAGAGTACAGAAACTTGAGAGTTGGTGTATATACCAGAAGCCAGGGTCTCAAATTTTTAAATATTTTCCATTCCACCAACACTTCATTATTAAAAGGGTGGATCAAATAAAATTGATATTTTTACTTGAAATTTGGTATGCACATATTATGACATGTGTAATTATATTATATTTTGAGATAATTACGTTGAAGGGTTGGGGGTTAATTAGTGGTAAACAACGGAACATAAGTAAAACAAGCTGGTAAGAGTACAGAAACTTGAGATCTGTTGCATACACTAGTCACCAAGGCCTCAGATTTCTTTATAATAATTTTGACATCCGATTGAGATGATTCCGTTGAAGAGATGGGGGGGGGGGGGGTTATAAATTGGGGAAAATAAGTAGAGCAAGATAATAACAATCAAGAGATTTCATTTGCCATAACAAACAATTTCCGCAGGATCTGCATCCATCTTGAAAAATTTTCCACCCCTTTCCTAAACCCACTCCACTATTAGGATTTAAAGATTATAACTAAAGGATATAAATGATTTTTATTTCGTATAAAGTACAGATTTTTTTCAATAAAGATAAGATACACTCCCTGGTCGCCTGCGGTCTGAGATTCCTCTCACGTGGCCGTTTGTGTTATATCGAGATATTGAGGTAACTGCTGCGAATCCTGTTGCCTGTTGGATTGTGTAGTTGTGTCCAATTTTATGCAAGCCCTCCACGATTTCTACATCCTGTAAACCAAGAGAAGAGATGACAAAATAATATTTTGCAATTTTACTCCTGATTGACCTAAAACTCATTTGTGATACATTAAATTTCGCATAGAGGGCGCTAGTAAGAACTAGAGTAAATTGTCGAGTTGGTTTTGCGGAATTAATTCTCATTATTTACTATTTGACAGATGCTTTGTGGTTATGGAATAATTTTCATGTCCCTCCATTTGTTGTATGGCATGCCTCACAGCATCACACACGACAGATTGTCGCGGTTATATGTTAGGCGTATGGCTCACGAATGTTCTTTTCCATTTTTGGTGACTAGCTCAACATTTTGGAAGGCGTTCTCTTTTGCCATCTGTTCTTTTCTGAACTATCAACTGTTTTATATTATCATTGGGCTGATGACGCCAAGTGGCTCAGGGGAAAGAGCTTTGTGCGCCTTAGAGGCAATTCCAACAACTGCCATGATACTGTCAGGCGTGCTATACAGCAAATTGAGGTCAACAAGAATAATGCACTTGTCAAGCAAATCATTGTGAAAAGAAGAACTTCCATTTTTCTTTGTATTGCTTCAATGTCCACCCCGCAGTTTTTTTATAGTAAAAATGGGTTTCAGTCGATTGTTCTGAAACGTAGGGAAATGTTCTCTCCTGGGCCCCCTGATTAAAATTCTCTTTGACCACCAGTCCGACAGAATTCGATTTTTTTATCCAGAGGTGATTGAAACTGTGAACATCTGCGAAGATCTGTTAAATGTTCCATAAAAATTCTGAAAATATTCAGGCTCATTTTTTGTCAAAGAATAGAATCTTTTGTCTCTTGGTGTTTTTTTTCAAAGTGATTCCTTCTCTCGGAAAAAAATAGCAAAACAAATTTTTTTTGTATTTTTTTTACGGGAAAAGGAAACATTTTGAAGAAAAAGTTGGGGGGGGGGGGCATAAGTTGATTATTCTTACCTAAAGAATATGCCTGAATATTTCTGAAGTAGAAAAAAAATTAAAATCTAGGAAATTCTTGGTCGAAATTATTTTTGTCTAAGAAATTCTGAAAGCCGGTAGCCGTGTTCTTTCAACAAAAATAATCAACTTATGCCCCCCCCAACTTGTTCTTCAAAGTGCTTCCATTTCCCGTAAAAATATTACAAACAAAATATTTTTTTTTGTTGCTTATTTTTTCCGAGAGAAGGAAGCACTTTGAAAAAAAATACCAAGAGACAGGAGATGCTTATTTTTCTCCAAAAATTGAGCCTGAACATTTTCCCCAAGTTTCAGAACAATCGATTGAAACCGGGGTCCTTTCCTTTCTTCGTCTTCGACGAAAAGGCGTCTAAGTGATTTGGACTCGTGTTCTGTTAGTTGCTTTTTCAATATTTTGACACCAGAATTAAGTAAACTCATAATTGGGTTTAGATCAAATGGGTTGGGAACGCAAAACATATTTTGGTGTACAAAATGGTTAGTAAATCAGAGAAGTTCATCCAAAAACTAACTGTCTAGGTTAAAAAAATATACAGTTCGTCTGCGTACCTAGTCATTTTGGTTAGAGGAAAATCTGAGGAGGTACTTTCTAATCCCCTTTCAAGAGGTACTAGATGCTATCCTCATCAGGTGTGAGAGGGAGCAGATGTCTGTAAACCCTCACAAAATGGTAATTATACTTTTCACCAGGAAACGGAAGTTGGACAATTTTTAACCACCTTCCGTATGAGGTGAAATTATTCCATTTGCAGAGGAAGTGAAATACTTAGATGTAACACTATAAATCACTCAGTTGAAATTCCCACTTGGAAAAGGTAATCCACAAAGCGAGACTGTCCCTGTGGACATATCGAAGGATTTGTGGAAAATCTTGGGGCATTGGTCCAAAACAAATATATTGGATATACGTAACGGTCATTAGACCGATGATAACTTATGCTTCAATAGTTTAATGGTCGAAAAGGCCACAACAAACGACCAAAGCCAAACTATCTGGATCACAGAGACAAGCATGCTTGGCAATAACTGGTGCAATAATCACCACACCGTCAGCTGCTCTGGAAGACCTCCTAGAACTACTTTTCTATAGTTACCTGGAGGGAGAGGCTAGGTGAGAAACATATAGAATCCATCAGTCGGTAGCTAATACCGCATATGCATTATGGAGCACAACAGGCTGTTGGACGACTTGAAGTGTCACAGCATCCAGGGAATGCCTTCAGATGTGATGCATACCTTGATCAACCATTAACTGCCCTTTAAAGTCTTGTTTCCTGGAAGAGACGAATGAGATCGGAACAAAACTGACCTACAAAGAGCAGACAGTTGTTGGTTCACTGACGGCTCCAAAACTCATGAGGGAACTGGAGCTGGTGTATATAATCGTAAACCAAAGGTAGGAATAACTCCGGGCCTGGGTGATAATGAGACTGTATTTCAGGCAAAAATTCATGTCACTATTGATATATTTCATGGAGAAATCGGCAACATTAAAATCACCGGCGAGTTTGTGATATGAGTACTTAATGATTAAGTCAAGTATTTTCATAGAGGAGAACACAGATATATCCAAATATCCTAAACTGGGGGCATTTTGAGGTGTAGTCAATGATTTTCTCCTGCAGGCATCCGAATCTCTTATTTACCCAAGGGAGGTAAGTAACTCACTTACCTCCCGTCGTCAATAGCAACCAGCACTTTACCGGCAAAATCAACTTACCTGCTTAAAAACAATGTGAAAATAGTCTATTTATCTTAGTGGGAGAGATAAAAATATTTTCAGATAGCCAGGCGGCTTTTAAAGCCCTTGGATCCTACCGTTGTAACTCTAAAACGGTATGGAATTGCCAGAAAGCTCTTACCCGACTGGGCAGAAACAATAGATTGGCTCTGATCTGGATACCTGTCCACTCTGGCATGGAGGACAATGAACTTGCCGTTTCCTTGATCAGAGAAGATGCGGTCACTAAATTTATAGGACCAGAATCGGCACTTGACATACTGCAAACTGCCAAGACTGAATTGAAAAGAATCCAACACTGGCAGGAACTACCAGGATTAGATCACTCAAAGGAATTTATTACATACCTCTTGAAGTTAAAAACTAAAAAACTATTAAAGTTAAATAGGCCATACCTAAAAACTCTAATTAGCCTATACACTGGGCACTGTCATCACCTACACAGAATTGAACTGGTGGAAAACGCCGAATAGCGTCTGTGTCTGCAGGATGATGAAACGGCAGAACACGTTTTGTGTACCTGTCCTGCTGGAGGTTCTCACTGTTTGCCAAAGGGCGACTGGAGCCAGAGGACCTGAATGGTTTCTCACCCAACAAAGTTATCGGCTTTATTAAGCTGAATCTTTTGGGTGAACTATAACTAGGAGTGAGCCACAATAGACCTAGATGTTCGCAGTAGAGGGTCTAATAAGCCCACTCACACATTAACCTAACCTAACCTACGTTTTTTCAACAATTTCGTGTAAGGGTAGTAATTGAGAGCACTATATATTCAATGAAGACTGGAATGGGCGAGACATAATTACGTGTTCCTCTCTCACTTATACTATAGATGCGTTTTTTGGTCGTTTTACCTAATACAAATGCTAATCTCCAAGAGTGAAACCAGGGACCCTCAAAACCACCGGGCCCCCTCAAAAACCGCAGGGCCGAGGGGGGAACACCCCCGACTACCCCTCCCCCGCCGGGCCTGCCTATTGGAAGTTTATGAAACCAGTCCCAGTCAATGCATTCTTAAGGAACTTGTACATTACCTCTGTTAAATAGTTACTTTCAAAATTAATCTCCATTGGAAATAGTTGGTGGTGAATCCTTTTGTCGTTCATTGCGGATTCTATATCCATTCCAAACCATAGATGCTTCAGTATCACCTAAAAATTGCGAGAATGTGAAAACGTGTTTCTTCGCTTTGCTTGATAAATTCCTTACTAGTGCTACAGCTGTAGTAATTTTAGTGCCTCCAGCTGCTCCCGTTATCATCAGCACGTCCTTGTTCTCGTCCAAAATTATTGTTGGGCACATTGAGGACAAGGGTCGCTTTCCAGGAACGATGTAGTTAGCTGGTGACGGAGGAATATCGTATCCACTGGTTATATTTGGAGAGGAGAAATCGTCCATTTCATTGTTCAAGATTATTCCAGTGCTGTTTGATGCAAACTTTGCTCCAAAACTAAAACAGTGCAAAATTGTTAAACGTTCCTTGATTGGAAGGAGTAAGGATTTAGTATTTAACTGTGCTATCCTTTATTTCTGCTTTCAGAGTCATAGTTTGTCACAGATCTGATCACTGCTCATGGCTTTCCAGAATAAACGAAACTTTTTATATTTACATTAAGAATAATATTTTCTCGAAAAATAGTAAGAAAGTAGTTTAGAATTTAGAATCTCTAACTTCAGTGATTCAAATAAAAATAAAAAGGGCGGGGAAATGTTAAAATATCAAAGAAGGGAACTTGAAGAATTATTTTGATGAAATGGCGAATTTGTTAACTGAAAAAAATTGGAACTATTCATGTACAAATGTGAATGTAGCAAGTCAGGTTTTTAAAAATAATGTAATAGATGCATTAGATGCTGTAGCACCTAAGAAAATTGTGAAATTGAACTCAGATGGAAATAAATGGGTAGATAGAAATTGCAAAGAGGCAATTGATAATAGAAATAGAGCGTATCAAAGATTTAAATTTACAGGGGGGAAAGAAGTTTGGAATATAGGTATAAGCATGAAAGAAACAATTCGGTAAGGGTTATCAATGTAACAAAAAAAAGTATTTTATGAAAAAATATAGATGAAAACAAATCAAGTCAATTGAATAATACATAATAAAGATATAGTGGAGTAGATCTGGCATTTGAAAAACAAGTACCCTTTTTAAAAAAAAAAATGTTCCCATCTTATAGAGGACGACTTCCTCCACTTCCCTGACACTTTCACCTCCTAGATCTAGGTGGGGAGAGGGGGGGCTGTTAAACATATGGAAAATCGGGTTTTCTCAGTTTGCGCGCGATCGGGGAGACGGTCAAAAAAATGTTTCGGATAAAAAAGAAAGGCCTCCCCGAGGCGCGTAAACTGATTTTTGGTTTTTTTAAATCGGCCAATTAGGGCCGGAAACATGGCCGTTTGAAAGGATTGAGTTTCAGGGTAGGAAAAGGGATCGGACAGGAGGTATGAGGGGTGTTTAAGAGATAAGGAATGGGGTTAGGATGGTACTTTTTTTTCTGTTGACCATGAATGAAGATTTGAGATATCGAAAAATATGGCTCCTTTTATATCAATGTTTATGAGGTTTACAGTTACAACTCGCTAATATTGCCTCATTTTCTCTGCGGGCCAGTGGTGTATGTAAGTTGTGCAAATTTTAATAGGTTACAGGTTGTCCAAAACAAGATGATGAGAGTAATATTAAGGTGCAATAGGTTCTCAAGTAGTCAGCCGAGGTTAAAAACATTAAACTGGCTTGATATAAGACAGTTCCTTTATTTTCAACCTACGACATTTATTTTTTTAAATGACCGATGACGCTTCGTCAGACTACCTCATGCGACAGTTGTTACCTGTTACTGATGTACACCTAAGTAATACATGAATGGCTACAAGTAGCAACTTTTATGTTAGTAGAACATTCAATGACTAGCTTATTCGATAATTTCTACCTCACGAAATTAAAACAAGTGGAACCATCAAACAGTTTAAGTCTAAACTATTAAATCTTATAAAAGACCCTACATTTCATCTAAGCTAGGAGCTGTTTTTGTTTCTGCTATGTAGAACTTATCTATGCTTCTTGTTTGTATCATATTATTTGCATTTGTATTTGTACTATCTTTGGATAAACTACTTTTATTATTATTATCATTATTACACTTACGTGAAATTGATTGTACTGGTTATTGCTACAGCATCACCATTTGGTGCCAAAACTGATATGTGAGCAGTACCATGGTCTTCAACTGGTGTCGTGGTACCTCCATAGTACGAGGCATTTTGGAATGTCTGGTTGTCAAAAATATATTGCCTAATGCCTTCGGCATAGCTTTTGGAGGTTAGGTTTGCCACTAACTACAAATAAAAAAGATATGGACATGGCAAATTAACATGCTATTAATAAGTTTAAACAATATGAATCTTTTTCTCAAACTGTGATGAATGTAAGAATGAAAAAAATATGAACTAAAATAGAGCAGTCAATTATGAAATCATGACCTCCAAGTGCAAAGTTGTTTTTCTGCCTTTTTCAAAGATAGGCGTATCTGCAAACAGTTTTCCCCTAATATTGTCCCTTATACTGTTTAAATTGTTGCTCAATACTGTTGCGTACACTTTTTGATATCCCATAAATAATAATCTATAATAGTCAAATCAGGGCTCCCAAGTGGCCAAAAAATTGGGCCACGAAATTTTCCTGCAAGTCTACTGTAGGAATCAGTTCCTGTGTCGTTTTGTTGCCCTTTTTAATATACTTCCAGACAAGATACAATTATTATTCGAGACAAAATAAACTATTTAATAGAAAACTTGACGAATTATGTTACAGTACGAAATAATTAATAAAGTATAAAATATTAATAAGTAGTCCTTGTTTGTTTTAAGTATATGTGTGTGAGTGCATACGTATTGTATCCAGGGTGTACAATTTTTCTAACTGGTTTTTGAGTATAGAACAAAATTGTGACGTGGTGGGGCAACTTCGACAACTTTTTTATTTTTGTGTGCTGTGTGGTTAATGTTCGTTAAATCGATGATCGTTAGTAATCGTTAAAATAAAATATCGGGTTCGTAACAAACTTTGTATATCCAATAACTTAAACAACCGATTAATGTAAAATGGTAAGAAGAAATAAGTAACTGTTTAACAAAACTAATAAGCGTTTCTGTACTTCGACCGGTACTTGCGTTCTTTCTTGCGGTACTTTTAAAAAACTGCCCACACAACCCCAGAGTCACTTGACCCTTATCTTTTCAAGCGCCTGGTTTGTTTACTACGCCGAACCTCGCCGTGTATCGGGATGTACAGGGGCGTCTCTTGCGTTATTATTTTTAACAGAGCTTAGTGTGAAATTACTTCAATAACTTGGAATTCTTGTATTTATTGATAACTAACCAAAATACAAATGAAAATTAAAAAATGTGTTCAATGCCTGCCACCAAGTTGAATGCAAGCGCGGCATCTTTTTAAAGAAGGGCCTTGGTATCTGTTCTGCACTTATTGGGGATCGAGGATCGAACCCGCCACCCCATTACGCGTCAAATCTTACTATTTTCACGTTGCGGAAGTGTTTTTTAAGGGTCAAAAACGCGTATAACTCTTCAGGGATTGAATATTTTTTGTAGAACTTTTTGTGGTTGATAGAAAAACTTGTTAGCTTTCATTTGCACCGAGCCTCTTGTCCAAAAAGTTGTTAATAAACAAATTAGAGCCTCTTATGCAATATCACTTTTATTTCCGGTTCCGGTTATCCGATCAAGTTGTTTTTGGTCTCAAAATTTTCCTTTTTCCAAGCACTTTCAAATGCACAAAACCCCATTTTGATACTCTTACCCTTTAAATAAACAAAAGCAAAAGGTTGCATTCGTGCAGACTTCTATGGGGGTTATGCCCGACATCAATATTTATCGTTTAAAGTTGGTTTGAAGTCGATCAAACTTTCGAAAAAAAAGTTATTTGCTAATTAACAAATTATGCCAATTGTTTAAACAATCAAAAAGTATTGAAGATATCGGGCAAAAAAAATATGATATATTCTTTAGTACAAAAGTATATGTTTTTTGACCTCATTAGTTTCGAAGTAATCAATTTGTTAATTAAAAAATTTATTATGGCTACAACAAATGAACAGGTTGATAAAATGAGTTGTGCCAGGCGCCAAACGACGCGTATTGAAAATATGTTTGTATTGAATCAAGATTTTTTCAGATCCGTCAAATCGTTTTCATTTTATTAAATAAAAACGAAAAACAAATTGTTTAAACTATTATTTGGCTATGAAGCTCGCGGTTTAGGCAAATTTGTCATAAGAAAATGTTGTTCAGCGGATTATTTCCTATAAGAATCCGTGGCTACTCAAATGGTACAGAAAATTTTCGGGAAAAATCCCAGACAGACTCGCCTATTATGTATTTATAATTTTTTTGTGTACAACTGATGAAACCATTTTCTGTTTTTAATACAAATATAGTTTTAAATTTCTATATATATCTTCACTTGCCTCATCCACTTGTACAAATTTCGCATCTCCCAACTCAGTTCTTCTTCCATATCCGAATTTAAAGCTCTCTATTATTCTCTGATAAGTAATTATGGAGTTTGGTTCAGAGAAATCAATAAAATCGTGCAAAATATTCAAAATGAATGACAGTATTACACCAGAACCAGGAAGAGGTGACGTATAGAGTGACTCGTTGCCTGAGAATGTGACGTGGATTGGTTGCTGCCATTCAGGCCTAAAACATATATCAACGATCAATGGACACACAAGAGCTTTTGTTAAATGGGCATTTCTTTTTGTAACTTGCAAATATCACGAGAAACTCGCCGATAGTCGGGGAAATTTAGTACAAAAATAGGCGAAACTATCGAAAGCCTGTGCAGCAAGTCGAAGAAAATGCGGTTTTTTTGCATTCGATTCATTGATACTGCGAGTTTTCCACCCTTTAGGAAACACCCTGTTTGAATCCATGGGTTCTAAATAATTTTAACAAGGGGTAAACCACTAACACTTTAGTAAAACTTCCTTCTGCGCCGGTAATCGCGCCTCATATACTCTGAAATTGCCTCTTGATCCATCCAGAACACAATCAAGAATTTTCCCTCACCACACTCTAGAAAACTCTATCTCTTTCTACAAGTTTCCAGTCACTCACTATTAGGCGTTGGCGTACCAATCTCCAGTTTCAGGGGGTGAAATTCATAACAATACATTTATTCAACTTGTTACCTATTTTAATCTTATGCAAATGGGATATGCATCGATAAAATGCATTTTTTCTCGTGCAATATTATTCGGTATTCCATGGTGGAAATTAACCCAATTTGGTTACTCGGGGGTTTTTGGGGTCGCTGATAATGAATATAATGTTCAAGAAGTTCATCGATGTAGACCACGAAGATGAGCTGTACTACGGGGACGTCCTGGGCTCCAGGTACATCGAGGAACTTCTTGAACATTATATTGATGATCAGCGGCCACAGGAACCCCCGAGTGATACGTTCTACTCCATTTTAAAACAAATTTCATGCAAATTCCCGCAGATATCCCGATAAATGGGTCATCTTGATATTCACTCAACTAGCCATTTGATGTTTTGTAGAAGCTGAAAAAAATGTTTACAGAACATTTTTTATAAAACAAGATTGTTGATATAAACATTTTCAAAACATTTATACAACGCTTTAGACGTAGAATGGGTACAGTTTATAAAATAATGTTCTTTAATTTATTTTATTATGGATCTCACAGGTCTTGTAAAATAAATGTATAAACGTTTACATAGGATTAAAAAAATTTGTAGACGATAATTACAAAATTATCTATAAGCATTGTGTTATTATTTCCACTGATACTTTTTCGTTATGTACAGCAACAACAACTTAAATTATTTATTATTTAAGTATTGTTGCAGACATTAATAATTCTCAAAATAGTTTTAAAATATTACAAAAGTATATAGATTCTATGTCAGTGGCGTAGCGGACGGACCCGCAGGGCCCGCGGTGCGGGGGGGGGGGCCCAGCTCTTGAGGACCCCGAGTCTAGAAAATTATGACGCAAAAATATCATTGAAATTAAAAATTACTTTCATCTTAAACATCAACATTCAATAGTCAATATTATTTATAAATATTTTAATATAATAATGGTTGATAAAAAAGTTATTTCGTATATAATTAATTTTAGTAGAGGCCTCGGATTTGTCAAATAAATGGGGTATAGAACAAGAATTTCAAAAAAAGAGAAAAACACGTGTTAAAAAGTTTTTTGATGAATTAGTAGAAGATGAGCGACTTACAGATTCCGAAACATCTTTTAAAGTAGAGGTATTTTATGCTAACCTTGATATTGTCATTCAACAGATTGTTGGCCGATTTTCTGGAATGAGCGAAGTGCTAAAGAGATTTTCCTGCTTGAATCCCAAAACATTATCAAAGTTGAATGACGGTCAGCTTTATTTGGAAGCTAGCAATCTTGCTGAAAATTATTCTGAAATTTATCGGCAGATTTTCCCCGCGAACTTCTGTTACTAAGAAATGTTTTGAGCACACAAATAGAAATTGCGGATTCTTCAGTCTTTTGTTTTGCTATATTCCCTATAAAAAATCGTAAAACTTTACTGTTAAGTGTTCCAAATGTTTTCATTGCCATAAAATTATTCTTAACACTACCAGTTACTGTTGCTATAGCTGAAAGCTGATTTTCAAAATTAAAGCTTATTAAGACGTTTGTACGAAATTCAATGACACAAGAAAGACTGTCAGCATTATATGTATTAAGTATTGAGAAAGAGAGAGCAAGGAAGTTAGATACTGATCAATCATCGAAGACTTTGCTAAAGAGAATGTACGCAGCTGCCGAAAAACTTTATAATTTAAGTGAGTTTTTTATTTTGTGGGGCCCCGACCATACATTTTGCGGGGGGGCCCCGAGATTTTCAGCAACGCCACTGTCTATGTGACATGACGGCATAACTAACAACATGTTTAGTGAAAATGATTAAGACTTCGTTTCGTCAACAGTAAAGCGATTTCCGGCTGGGAAGGAAATTTTTCTGTGAAATATACAATGAAATGTTTGAATATTTATCAAAATTAAAAATATAAATTTTTGTATTAGATATTTTTGTGGTATCGCATCAATTGTGTGTCGCATATAACATATATAATAATAATAGATTGTTGCTAAAATGGTTATATCACAATAATTTTTATTTTTGAAATATTTTTATCTTCCAAAGTCCAAAATGGCCACACACAGCTTGAATATAAATAATATTATGACATCCATCTTATAAATTATATTTATTACTATGAAAACACTTATAGAACAAATATATTTTCCAAAGAATTGTTATATATCAATTTTTTTATAATTAGACAGAAGCATTTTACAAAAAGCCCGCTATTGCCCTTTAATCAACTACGAGGATTTCCCATCAGAAAACATCGGTCAGTATGAAATAAATATAATACAAGTAGTAATTAAATAGTATTTTTCTGTATACTTGCAAATAGGTAACTATTTTAAAAGCTTTTATTTAGCTTCACAATGTAAATCAATCTTGCAATCAAAATTTCAACTAGTTCTAATTCAGCTTTAAAATTTTGCACACGTGCAGAATACAATAAATTATGTGACCTAAATCCAAGATGGCGAACGCCTCAAGATGGCAGAGTCCTGTAAAAGTCTACTGTTAATGAGAAAACAATATGGCGCATAAACACCTACTTATGTTTTATAAAAATGGTATGGTACATATTATAGTCTTTAAGGACAATTCTTAGCTTTTTAACTATTTTATAAGTGTTTTATGGGAGCAATGTATGTTTCGTTTATATAACAATTGTTTAGCAGCTACGGCCGAATACAATATGCTCTCAGAAATAATATTGTGTTCAGAAGAATCCTAATGAAATTGTTTTATTAATGCTTAGCTAAGCTCTTAAAAGATAGTTTTATAGATGTTCGCAAATTGACCAAAAGGTGCCAGATGTCATTACCATAAATCTGCTATAAATCTAGTTTGCTCCGTGAGCTAAAGCATCCTATAATAATTGCTGTATAGACGTTTATAAAACAGTGAAAAACAAATCCTACGAAATGTTTTATAATTTAGCTGTAAGAACATTCTTAGCACTTATTTATATGACGATTTAGTTGCGAAGACTCACTTTGGCGGCTTTAATAAAACAAAATAGCCTTTGAGCAGTAATATAACAGTAATAAAATAAAATTGTAGTATTGTGTTAAATTTATAGAACAACTTTGTTAGTTGGGCAGGTACGTCGACTAACTTTTTGACATCGTATCCATGATCTACGACTTCGAAAACCCACAAGTGAATACATTTAGTTCTGTTGAAACGAATTGGTACAGAAGTCCAGAGGATGATCTTGATACCTCAGTCGTCCTCATCACAAGGTGCATCGAGGGAGTTGTTTGATATCATATTTGAAATCAGCGACCCCAAAGACCCCCGAGTGACAAAATTCGATGCGTTTCAATGAAAATTCGCGCTGACCTCCAGGTATATTATATATTTAATAATAATAGTTAATACATAAGTAGTTTGGTAAGTGGTAGTCCTTATAATAAAATTTACTGTTATTTTAAAACTTATGTAATTTGTAATTAATTCAATATATTTAAGGAAAAATGGATACGTATATAAGAGATTTTAAAATACCTTACATTGAAACCAAAATAGCAGAAAACATATTAGATTGCAAAGAAATTATAAAAAATAGATCAAAGACAAATTTTACAATAATGCACAACAATATAAGAAGTATTGCAAAAAATTTCGAGGAACTAAATGTCCTAATCGACAGTTTTAATTATTGTTTTGATTGCTTGATACTAACAGAAACCTTTAAATTGTACAATTTAGATATCTTTAATATACCAGGTTACGATTTGTTATACAATCAGGGAGATATTAATAAGAATGATGGTGTCATTATATATATCAAAAATGATTTAAATTACACATATGAAATAATTAGTATTGGAGATATTAAAGCCATTAAATTAAAATTGATAATTGACAGCAAAATAATACAAATGGTTGCACTATATAGATCGCCTTCCTCATGTCCTCTGGTATTCAATCACCATCTTGAACAATTTCTAAAAAATACAAAAGAAAAATGTGATATTAGCTTGTTAGTCGGAGATATAAATATAAACATTTTTGATAATAATAATGACTATTGTCAACAATATATAAACCTGCTGAGTGAATATGGGTATGTATCGGCCATAAATAAATTTACTAGGGTTCAAGGAGATACAAAATCATGTATTGATCACATATTTATAAAAACGGATAATTCTCTAGATCTCTTTACTCCTGTCATTTTAGAAACGCAGATAACTGACCACTATCCAGTATTATTAAAATATTCTCCAGTGGCATCTAACACAAAACATAATAATAATGGTAATAATCATAAAACAGAGTTTAAAAATTACATCAACTACAACAAACTAAAAAATGTACTAAATTCTGAAAAATACTGTGATGTATACGATGCAGAGAATATAAATAATGCAGTTGACCTGTTTATTGATAAAATAAAATTACACATAAGTAACTGTACAAATAAAATAAGAATGAAAAGAAACGAAATTAAACGAAATAACTGGATTACTGTTGGCTTAATAAAGTCGATAAATAAGAAAAATGAAATGCATAAAAAATTAAAAAATAATCCTGAAAATAATATTCTTTTAAATCAATACAGAATTTACAGAAATAAATTAAATGACTTAATAAAAAGAACTAAAACAAACTATTATAAGAACTTAATCACCGAAAGTAATAACTGCCCCTCGAAAATGTGGCAATGCCTGAAAGATATACAGGGTCAAAAGAATAATGTAAATATCAAAAGCATAAAAAACTTAAATGGAGAAATTATTTTAAATAAAAATGAAATTACAAATCATTATAACACATTTTTCAGTGAAATAGGTAAAAAGTTGGCAAAGAAAATTAAACAAAAAAAATGCCAAGATCCACCTAAATTCCGTCTGGCTAATTCATTTGTAGTCACATATACCGATGTGCAAGAAGTAAAAAAAATTATTAGTGAACTTAAACTAAAGAAAGCTCCAGGAGTTGATACGCTCAAGGCTGAAACCTTGAAAGAAATTTCTGACTACATTGTGGAACCTCTGACATACTTAATAAATAAATCACTAGAATGCGGTATATTTCCAGATGCCTTCAAAGTAGCTATGATTAAACCCATCTATAAATCAGGGAATAAACAAGATATAACAAATTATAGACCAATCTCTCTTATATCTAACCTCGGTAAAATATACGAGAAAATACTTAAAATTAGAATATGCTCCTTTTTGAAAAAATATAAAATTATGTCGGACAAACAATACGGATTTATGGAGGGTAGATCAACGAATGATGCAATAGCAGATTTAACTAGTAAAATATATAACGCTCTGGACTCTGCCGAGCCGTCATTATGTGTTTTCGTTGATCTAGCCAAAGCCTTCGACACAGTTAGTCATCCGGATTTACTAGATACTCTGGAAAACATTGGATTTAGAGGAATGTTCCATAATTTGTTAAAGAGCTACCTAACAAATCGAAAACAGTTTGTCAACCTAGATAACTTTAATAGCGACATAAAAGATATATGTTATGGAGTTCCACAAGGTACAGTGCTGGGACCAATTTTATTTTGTATCTATGTCAACGACTTATTTCAAATTCCAATTGATGCTGAAATAATAAGCTATGCTGATGATACGGCTATTTTCTTTAAAGATAGTTCATGGGAATTGTTAAAACTTAAAGTTGAGAGGGATTTCAAAACGATAGTAAATTTCCTTAATAGTAAAATATTAACAATAAATTTTGATAAGACGCATTACTTACCGTTTTCGAGTTATACCAATGGGCTTCCAAAGTACAATTTAATTAGTATAGAGCAAGGAGACTCTAAAATAGCAATAGCATCGGTCAAATCAATAAAATATCTAGGCATCACCATTGACTGTCACCTAAAGTGGGATATACATGTAAATAACATAGTAAAAAAATTAAGAAGTCTACTACCAAAATTCAAATATTTTAAGCAAATTTTTGATGAAAAACATCTAAAAATAATGTATCACGCATTGGCGGAATCGCATATTACTTACGGAATTATAGGGTGGGGGGGTGTAACAAATTGTTATCTGAAAAACTTAGAGACCGTACAAAAGTGGCTATTAAAAGTTATGTACGACAAGGAATATGACTATCCATCCAACGATCTGTACTTAGACAGTCGCGTCCTTGATCCCAGGCAACTTTACTGTGAAAAGATTTTAATGGAAATTCACAAAACTAAAAATGATATGAGAAAAAAGGATCATAAATATGAAATAAGAAATAAAGAAAAATTAATATATGTGCCAAAAATGTACAAAACCATCGGTCAAAGATGTTACCGATACATTGGAGCAAAAACATATAATTTATTACCTGATTGTATAACAAATATCAATTCACTTACTTCATTCAAAAAAAAAGTCAAAGAGTGGATAAAACACCAACCGAGATTTATGATTAACCAGTTAGTTGACTTCAAAAACAACTAACAATAGTTAAAATCGCAATAGAACTTGAAATACTCATCAGAAGTCGTATTTATTCATCTCAGATTACATTTAGATTCTATCTATATCTTAGAAGATACCATTCTTAGAAAATTGCTCATTCATTAATTAAAATATATAATTAAATATTAACATAAATATTAATATACGGATTATTAAAATCTCTTAAATAATAACTTAGTTAATACTATTAATTATCTTTACTTACCTTTAGTCTTGGAAAAAATATGTATATGTATATATGTGTATATATATATATGTATGTATATGTATATATAAATTGCTATGTAATGTCGTAATATGCACATATTATATTGTTATTATCGATTAAGAAGTATTAGTTATACCCACGAAAAAGGTTTTACCTTCTGTGGGTCCTTCTAATGTTTATTTCAATCAATAAGTTTTAATTGTAAAATCACTTGTTCTGTATTATTTATTCAAATAAACATTATATTATTATTATTATTATTATTATTATTGGGGAAGATTTTGAACATCAAAATCGTGATCAGCGATCTCATAATCCTCCCGAGTAAAGATGTGGTTGGATTTTAGAACAAATTTTGAGAGAAACTACGAGGATGAGCCTCACATCAGGACTTTCTGGTTCCCAGGTATATCGAGGGACTTCTTGAACATTATATTTATGATTAGCGACCCCAAAAACCTCCTAGTGACCAAACTGGGCTAATTTCCATAATGATTTTTTTTAATTACCTCAAAAACTGCACGCGAAAAAATGCATTTTTTCGACTAAAATAGGTAACAAATTGAATAAATGCATCAATTAATCGAATGCAAAAAATCGCATTTTGATTTTTGATCCGACTTGCTGCGCATTTTTCGACAGTCGAATGCTAAATTTCCTCGACTAAGCAGCGTGTGTTCTATATTTCACTTCATGCATGTGGTTTGTATACAGTTAGTATACAGGGTGATTCACGTAGGCCATTCATTAGAAGTTTTTCAACTTGCCGTTGGATTAGAAACTTGAAATTTGGTATGCAACCATAATCGATCATGCCCGTTCTATCTAAAATATTTTCAGTCCTCGAACTATACAGGGTGTGCCAAAAATTGGTACCAACTTTCTTATTTTAAATGGAAACCTATATTTTTCTTTACATGGTTCGATTGGTGTTCTAATTCTGAGTTTAGAGAACCTAAGTTATGTTAACTTATCTATTACAATTTTTGACATATGTCCAATTTTTTGAACAAAATTGCCGCTGTAATAGTTTACGAACAAATTTGTATCTCGCAAAACTTTCAAAATTATGAAACCTAATTTGTAAAGCAGTTAGGTGGAAGTCCAGGCTAACTTTTGATGTCCCATCGGTGGTCCCATTTTGTACCATATGGGCGCAGTCGATTTTCAAATGTCGCAATCAAAAATTGTCAAAAAGTCAATTTTTTCAAATGGCACCTACTATTTTTTTTCACACCATTCGAAAGAAAATTGAATTTTAGGGTGAGTTACTTAAGCATTCCCTATACCTAACTTCACCCCATATCGAGTTATTCAATAGAAATCAAGAAATACCTTATCTTGCCAAGAGATTCCTTACTTCATCAAGTATGCCATGGAAACAAAAGACAGTTGTAATAATTTTTAAAGAAAAATATGGATTCTTATTTAATTACACACAACACCAACAAATTATTATTAACGAACACGAACAATGTTGACGAAATTCTGTCAGTGAAAACGGTGCACACATTGAGCATTTGTATTGAAATAATTATTTTGTTAACCTGTTTATTTGTTGTTATTTTGTTGTTATTATTTATTATTGCAATACGATTTTTGAATAAAAATTAAAATGAAATGATTGTTTCCAAAGCCTACTACCCTTAAGAAAAAAAAAACAATATTTTTTTCAAAAAATGCCAATAACTCAAAAACGACTGTAGATAGACATACACAATGTTAATAAAAGTGGCCCTAAAATTCAATTTTGCATTGATTTCTGGCGTCAGAAATGGTAGGCGCAAAGATGTGCTACGCAATCTGTTGAAAGTAGAATAATAGAATATTTGAACAAAAATATGGTGGTCACATTGAACATTTACTTCAGAATTTCGTCAATATTGTTCTTGTTCGTTAATAATAATTTGTTGGTGTTGTGGGTAATTAAATAAGACTCCATATTTTTCTTTAAAAATTATTACAACTGTCTTTTGTTTCCATGGTATACTTGATGAAGTAAGGAATCTTTCGGCAAGATAAGGTATTTCTTGATTTTTATTGAATAACTCGATATGGGGTGAAGTTAGGTATAGGGAATGCTTAAGTAACTCACCCTAAAATTCAATTTTCTTTCGAGTGGTGTGAAAAAAAATAGTAGGTGCCATTTGAAAAAATTGACTTTTTGACAATTTTTGATTGCGACGTTTGAAAATCGACTGCACCCATATGGTACAAAATGGGACCACCGATGGGACATCAAAAGTTAGCCTGAACTTCCAGCTAACTGCTTCACAAATTTGGTTTCATAATTTTGAAAGGTTTGCGAGATACAAAATTGTTCGTAAACTACTACAGCGGCAATTTTTTTCAAAAAATTGGACATATGTCAAAAATTGTAACAGATAAGTTAACATAACTTAGGTTCTCTAAACTCAGAATTAGAAGACCAATCGAACCATGTAAAGAAAAATATAGGTTTCCATTTAAAATAAGAAAGTTGGTACCAATTTTTGGCACACCCTGTATAGTTGGAGGACTGAAAATATTTTAGATAGAACGGGCATGATCGATTATGGCTGCATACCAAATTTCAAGTTTCTAATCCAACTGCAAGTTGAAAAACTTCTGATGAATGGCCTACGTGAATCACCCTGTATACAGTTAGTACCCTTCGTAAATTCGAATCGGTGTAAAATAATTTTCCTTACGTATAATTGTTCATGTCCTCCACAGTTATAATACCATTATTGTCTCTAATGTCTTTTACAAAATTTTCTGTAAGAGACCCGTTATGTAAGGCATATCCGCCTTCATCGGCTATAATTTCCAAGGTTCTTGCCAATCTTAGTCTTTTGACATAATCTCCCTCGAGGTAGGTCTGATTGGTGGCAGGGTCGATAAATATATCTCTACAAAAATATAGTTATATAATTATAAAAACTTGTATAGTTTACCTACCTCAGTACAGGGTCGTTATAAATCGCATTTCTATTGTTGCTTAATGCTCTTGCAATATAACTTGAAACTTGCACCCCATTTTTACAAAGGTCTATAGTGGGCTGTATCAAATCTTTCCATGGCAATTGGCCACCGAATCTTTGGTAAAGGGACCAATAACCAAGAATTTCTCCTGGTACGGCGACAGATAAGCCACCTAATAAGAATAAACTTGGTTAACCATTTACTGATTAAAGTTATATCTAAGTATAAATGGTATCCGAGAAGGGCAAGGAACATTTGCGCCGGCGCAAATGTTCCTTGCCCTTCTCGGATACCACTTATTGCTGATAACCAGGTTGAGAGTCTGAAGGGCAATGGGCATTTACGCCGGCGCAAATGCCCCTTGCCCTACAGACTCTCAACCTGGTTATCAGCACTAAGTGGTTATCAGCAATAAGTAGTATCCGAGCCCTTCTCGGATACCATTTCTTACTGATAACCAGGTTGAAAGTGAGTAGGTGGTATCAGAGAAGAGTAAGGAGGATTTCCTTTCCTGGCAAGGTATGTGTGATCTCACCTCCCCCTGGTCCTTACTGGGCAATAACAAAACATGACCATTTCTAAGTAAACCAATTTGCGACACACTATATTGAAAATATTCTTAATAAAACACCAGTTTTTGATACTGGCTACGATAATCATAAAATCATTCTTATTTAAATTATATTTGTTATTTTCTGAATTTTAATAGGTATTTATAAAATTAATTTCTATGTTGTGCCTTGAGACAGCAACTTTTCAGGGTATCTTGATACGCATGCGCGGCAATCTTATGGCAGTTATGGCTGATCTGTCAAATAATGGAGTTCTGGATTTTTATAAATAATATTACTATTTATACTATCTATTATTAGGAAACAGCAATTTTTTTGCAGTGCGTAAAAAGTGCACCTACATTGTGGATACGGGATCCGAATCGGCCGAAATCGAGGTGTTTTTAGTGTTTACACTGACAAAAAGTTCGTGTTATGGTGGAAAATTTTAAAATATTTTTTTGGAAAAACTATGCATTTGCATTAAAAACCAACTTCAGATTCGTGTTCTACGACCCCCAATTAGTCTACCCTGAAAAAATTACGCAATAATTCCCATATCCCGTTATTCTCCAGAATTACCCAAATGATAAATAGATATATTTGCAATCTACAACTCCGATCGTAACTGTTTCGTAGCTTGTCATATATCAGATTTTTATACAACCAAAACCCAATTGAGTCGTGAATACTAACCTCTTTGTGATAAGGCTGGATTACCGTGGTACATATCTTCGGAAGCTGCAGCTGGAGCGACTTCCCTTGAATTTAACGACCACACCTCTCCCGTAGTCTTATTGTAAATCGTGAGGAGAAATCCACCTCCCAGTCCCATGCTTTGCGGATTAGCAATACCCTCGCATAATGCGGCTGCGATTGCAGCATCCGCAGCGTTGCCTCCTTTATCCAAGATGGAACTGAAACATGCGTAATGAGAATATTAGAATAACTAGAATAAGTACACAGTACACACAGTTAAGCTATTAGCTCAGTCCCCAGAATATCAGTTTCTTTTATGCATCGTTGGAAAATGATTTCTGTCAGCAGGATATCAGTACATGGCAATGTTTCTTCATTGTCATCAATATATTTATAGAGGTATTGTCTATAATTTCACAATAAGCTCCTTTTGCAGTAAAATAGAATATCTTTTTTTCCAATGTAAAACATAGAGAATATTTACATCACTTTAAAAACTACATTAAATGGGCAATTTTTTTAAATAACTTGCCAGGTTAACGTGGTAATTTTCTTTACAGTATGAAGAGTCTAAGTTAGCTAATAAAAGAAATTAACTCATAAATTGAGTAAAAATGTTTTTTTTCCCGAATGTATGGCACTATTAATTTTATTTTGGACCGTGATCAATAGCAGGGCTATTCAGGGTTGCATAATAAAAATTAGAATCTTAGAATATGGCATTTTCTAGCTGTGGCACTCGAAAAACTGATCTAAGGTGTCGAACTTCACAAAATTCATAAAAGTGCCAATATTTCAAAAACTAACAACTTTTTACTTGGGGTCATATTTTGATATTCTGGTCAATCATGAGCTGGCCTATCAGCCCTCCAAGGGATGACGTTGACTTTTGAGACAAACGATGTGCAAACGATAAAATAGAAATTATAACCAAATAGTTTATGACATGAAATTAAAATTTTTACAATGTCAAAATTTACGACTATTGCCTTGTGTGAAACTGGCGAGGGCGTATCCAATCACAGATGTATGATTTAGCGCGTTAAATTTAAAACGCTCCTCCTGGTTTAACGACAGAGTATAGATAAGTTTTATAAAAGTTTCGATTGATTTGATCGCACTCAGCGCTGGGATCTTTGAAACAAATTTCAGTAATATATCAAAAATTGGTTGTACAAATGGACGGCAAGTAAAATTCTACATTATTTTAATTTTACTTTGACGCTGACAATTTGGATAAATATCGAAAGTCATTTTGATTCAAAATAAAGTTAGCGTAATTGAAGATATTATCTATACAGTGATACTTACGTTCCTATATCAGCACAATAATACCCATTTGTGACCACAGAAGCCTTTGAGATTGTCTCCATAGCGGTGAAAAGAAAATTTTTATTTAGCAGTAACATATCAAAAATTGGTTGTTCATCCGAGCACTAGGTAACATATATCGCAATATAAAAAAATATTTAGTCAAATAATTAAAAGCGACTCTCTAGATAAAATAATAATATACGAAATAAGACTATTAACGTTTCTATTAACGAAAAAACGAATTTATCATGCTACCAAAAGCATTCTGCAGCACGATTGGCATTATTCTTCAACAGCTTTTTGTTCCAGTTCTTACAAATTAGTCAATTGTCAAAAAATTCGCGAGGAAAGGCCATATTTTCTCTTGCCGTATGTGCTGTTGTTCCGTCCTGCTGAAAGTAACCATCAGAAGAATATGTCAGGTGTAGCAGGTCCTTAAATTATTGACAAACTACTGGCAATACGCAAGACGTCAGGATGGCTATTCTGTATCGATGTGATGTGAGCACATACACAAAAATCGGGGAACTTGTTTCTCTTTGTAAATTCGGAGGGAACGGGGCACGCATGAGAGGATAAAAATATAACCTCACTTTTGGGCAAACTGTCATTTAATTTAGATGTTGGTGATCATACCACTTTGTCACCTTGATTAAACGAGAAATTTTGTGTTATTCAAAGTATAGGAATTAAAGAGTTTAGGATATTGTCCATGATGTAGGTTCTAAAAGTTCTTCATATTGCTGAAGATGCTCAAAAAGAAGATCAACTTCACTACATGACCAATCCGGCGTAGCAGATAGGACTTTTATAATTGAGTTAATAGAGAAATTGTCTAAAATATTATACAAGTTAGGTTATGTGCAATCATATTACTATATCACAAATTAAATTTACTTTCGATATTGCTCAGAATTTTTATTACAATCTCAAGAGACAGCAGTTAAAATGTCCATGTTTTCTTGGCATTTTTTTAGTGATTTAATTTGTAAACGTTCGACATACGTTGTAGGTGTCTTTCCACCAATTCAATGAAAAGTTGTTTTAGGGCACCATTCATCGGGTTGGAACGGATTATTGTTGTCATTGTCTATTACACAACAGAAAATTATTTCGCATTTACCAGGGTAGCTATTCTGCATCGGTGTGATGTGATGTAAGCACATGTTTTCATGAGAAAGTGGGCGGAGTTCTCTTGAAAACTAAAATATCGCATACTGTAACTGTGGGAGCAGACACATTACGTCAAAAATCGGGGAACTTGCTTCTCTTGATAAATTATGAGGGAACGGGATCATTCACAGGTGGGAGAATGAAAGTATAACCTCACTTTTGGGCAAACTGTCATTTTATTTGGATGCTGATGGCCTAATATTTACTACCTTGATTAAAAGATCAATTTTGTGTTATTTAAAGTGTGGAATTTAAAATCGATAGATATTGACGTAGTAATAATTGCCAGAGGTACTATAAGAGTTCTTCAAATTGCTGAAAATGCTCAAAAAAACATCAACTTCATTATGTACATGGCCAATCCCTTCGGCATAGCAGGGAGAGAATTTCCACTCCTGAGGGTTATTTGTTACAACCTAGCGCATTCTGTAAGTGGGACAGGAATATGAATGTCTCTTAGCCTGACGAAACTATGCCCCCCCCCCCCCTTTAGAGGATGCTGAACACGATTGCGGTGGTTCTCTCTCCGAGGTCACCCCACCCCGCAAATGGCCAAAAATCCCCGAAAGGGGTGGAACGCGGATAGGCCGTCTTCTCTCGGCTAAACCCGTGCCACCCCCCGTTTTCGAAAATGCTGAGCATGGAAAACAACATCACCAGCGAGCTTAGCATCCTCGAAACAGGGAGTAACACAGGTTTGGCCGGTAGGAGACGACTTATCCGCGGTTTACCCTTTCGGGGTTTACCCCGTTTGGGGAGTTGGCGTGGGTCGAGGAGAGGTCTCGACATCACCACCGTGCTGAGCTTCTTCGAAAACGGGGGGTAACACAGGTTTGGCTGGTAGGAGACTGTCTATGTGCGGTTTACTCCTCTCAGGGGTGGTTCTTGGCCGTTTGGAGGGTTGGCAGGGGTCGAGGAGGGGTCTCGACATCACCATCGTACTCAGTATCCTCGAAAACGGGTGGTAACGCGGGTTTAGCTGAGAGGAGACGGCCTATCCGCATTTCACCCCTTTCGGGGGTGGTTCCTGGCCGTTTGGGAGGTTGGCGGGGGTCGAAGAGGGGTTCCGACATCACCATCATGCACAGCATCCTCGAAAACGGGGGTAGCAGGTTTGGCTGGTAGGAGACGGCGGATAACCCGGGTGACTTCGCAGACAAATTTAACAATTTAACCACCGTCATCGTGTTCACCATCCTCGAAAACGGGGGGGGGGGCTAATAGTCTCAGGCTAAGAAAATTTCATGTTTTTCGAGGTTCCATCCGACTCACAGAATGCACTAACCCTGGTCGCCTTAAATATTTTTTTCTTGGTTGCTTAGAACTTGCAATATTTGTGTCTTCTGCATTTTCGACATCTACTTCTCTGCTTGTGGACGCTTGAGGACAGTACCACGGTCTAAACATGCCGATTAAATTATAAACACAGTAAATAAATCACAAGCATGAAGCACTACGTATAGTACGGAATGAAACCGATTCTGTACTGCGCTAGCATGTGCCTGTTTGTACACACGGCCATATATCACACTATATGACACGCGGGATGGGGGCGACCTGCGCAGTACTATTGAAAATGACTTTCAGTAAAAATTCAACATAGGATTCGTCGCAAATTTTACGCTATAAATGTAACGTACCATGTAATTATTATTTTTCAAACAATAGTGTGGCCATTCTGTAATATTTCACAGCGAAATTAAGGTGCTAACTCACTTTTACTTCCACATCCACGTAGTGGATTGGAAGTATAGTAATCGCAAAAAAAATTTCAAAAATTTTTATTCGTGAAATAGGTTTAGAATGTCATGAAACGTCGAGATTTTAAATTTGAGCGAAAAAAAATAATTTCTGTCTGTCGGTCTGTCTGTCTGTAACTTTTTTTTTTGTCCGCACGTTTTCTCCGGAACGGTTTAAGATATTGACTTGAAATTTTGTATTTATAATTCAAATCACAAATGCGAATGAATCCACTTTCCCCTAAATCAGAGCGAGAGGCAGAGTTTCGACTTTCTTTGCATTTTTTTTAACTCATATAAGTAGATGAGAAGAACTATATTATCGGTTTTATTTTTACTTTGATGTTGATAATTCAGATAAATATCGAGTAAAAAGTCAAGATTCGAAAATAAATTATTAGATTGATACTTACGTTCCTATTTCGGCGCAATAATACCCATTCGTGACTACAGAAGCCTTTGAGATTTTCTCCACAGCAGCGGTAAGAACTATGGCTAATGCTATGACAACTGCAAGCACTATTAAAAGTAGAAGAAGCAAAGCCACTCTTTGAAACTTTTTGTTTCTGAAAATAAATTCAAAAATGTAAATGTAAAATAACCTTACACTTATGGTTTATATCTAGCCGATAGTAAACTGTAATGTAAGTAGAAGAGCAAGTAGATAAGCCATTGACATCCTAGGACAAAACCCCATGTTATTTCTTATATAGGTTCATTCTGGTCATTTCTTGACCAATTTTACCCCCACTCGCCCTCTGGAAAGTCCTATTCGTCGAGGGGCGTAGTAGTAAGAAGATATTATTGGTCGAGGGAGTCGTCTATTGGTTGTGGGGTCTAGGCTTAATGGCGGATAACGTATCAGATTGCGGCCTTGAGTATCGTGTGGTCATAGGCTCTTCCTATTGGTCGAGGGCTGACACGCCATCCGCCATTAAGCTAGACCCCTGAACCAATAGACGAAAATTATCCGAAGCAGAGAGCTATATTGGCCATTGCTCTTAGAGAGTATAAAGCTTTTTGAAAAACTAAAATCGGACAGCCGTATTTTGAGCACAATAATCTTTTCAATCAACATCAATTCTGTTTTAGGAACAACAAATCCACTACATTAGCTATCCTCTCCTTAATTGATTTTGTAAGCAATGATTTTGAAAAAGGTTTATACATTTACTCTCAATTCTTGGACCTTACCAAAGCGTTTGACTGTGTATCTCACCATATTTTGCTAGATAAGCTAAAGTTCTACGGATTTGACAAAAACAGTGAAAACTGAATCGCCTCCTACCTCAGCAACCGTCATCAATTCGTTATTAACAAAAGCACAAGCTCGGCCTTGTTACCTATAAAATATGGAGTACCACAAGGGTCTATAATCGGCCCCATATTATTTCTTATATATTAACGATTTGCCCTTTTCAATGACTGACAGCGATTTTACGCTATTTGCCTGACGACGCCACTATCTCAATCTCTTCGTCTAACCTCAATGATTTAATGGAAAATGCAAATAGATCGCAGTCAAGAGCTGAGAAATGGTTCCTGGCCAACCAGCTATGTTTAAATCGGTCTAAAACTGAAAAATTAATATTTAGCCTAAGAAATGTAAATGATGTAGATATTTCTACTTTTAGTAGTGAAATCAAATTTCTAAGGGTCTACCTTGATACAAAGCTATCATGGGAACCGCAAACAACGTATGTATGTAAAAAAGTCTCGAAAAGTGTATACCTACTAAGGAGTCTGTCTTATAAAGTTTCACAAAAATCCACGTAACTGCTTACCATGGATTAATACATACCACCATTTCTTACGCAATTCTGGTCTGGGGTCATGCTCCATCTGTCAGTACTGTTTTTTCATTGCAAAGAAAATCAGTTACGGTGATTACTAGTCTGAACTATAGGGATGATTGCAAAAACGCATTCATTCAACTTAAAATTCTTACACTGCCTTGTACGTACATCCTTCATTGCCTAATGCACATAAAAGTAAGTGAAAGCAAATATGCAACCCACAGCAAATTACATGGCTACCCCACAAGAAAGTGTAACTTAATTTTGCCAGACTACCTGAGGTTTACTTAAAGTAGAAACAGCATAAATTACTACGGAATAAAATTCTTTAATGTATTGTCTAACCATATCAAACAGTTAAACTCTAGAAAATTTAAACAAACGGTGAAACGTTTTCTGCTTGGAATTTCTATGTGCAGATTTTAATCGTTTTAATCTGTGATAGTTCTCGCCTTACGTACGCTTTTGTATTATATGATATAGTTATTATTATTACCTTTAATAGCATTTTAAAGTTTCTGTATTCCATGTCTTGACCTGTGTAAATACTGCATGTATAATAACACCAATAAACTATTATTATTATAAAGCATTCGAATTTGGAGCAGCTGCTCCGAGCCGCACGAGGCAGTGTCACATCTTTTTGCTTGTCTCATTGATGTTTAGTTTAGTTTATATTTTTCTTTACTTTACTCGAAAACGGTTGCATGTACAAAATATTTTATAAGGAGAATTTTAGTGCTTAATTTTGACTTCTACGATTTTTTTACATTTTGCGTGCTTTAAAAGTTATTTTTGAAAACTAATTATTGGAAGTTTGACGCCATAGTTTTTATGTTGTAACCCTAACAGCCTTAAGAACGTGCTCACACTTTTCTGCTAACAAATACCTACTCTTATTCAACATTTATTATGAAGATTATTCAATTTCTGCTTTTGCACTAATTTTTGCACTGTGACTGGGCTATATGGGATTTTTTCCACTCGATTACGACAACCGTAGCTGTAAAATATACAGACAAGATGCTCTTATTTTTATGTAAATTACGTGAACAATAAAACAATTGTAGCATTTCAACAAATAATAATAATAATAGGAAAATTTACCTAATAACTGATACAGTTGCCATAGCGTCACTAAATTCTACAGTATCCTCCCCTTCTAAAGTCACTATTTATAAGGAGTGTATAGGTAAAGTGTCGCAATCTAATTGACATGTATAAGCGGCGAAATAGACGAGGTATTTCATCTCATCTCGGCTGTATATAATAAAAATCTTACAAAATACAATGGTAAAATTATTACGCTATATTTACTATGTGACAAAACGAATCACTGTAATTAAAAGATTAAGTATCATAAAGATACCTTTTTATAAGGAATGTTTTACCATATTCAACTTATTCTAACTTACTTATAATAGAGTTCTTACCAGCCTAAAAACCCTCTAGAAATGAATTTCGAGGTCACTTTTAGGTAAAAAGCTACGACCTGTCCTATATTATTATTTACCTATGGAATATGAATTTCCACCGGTCGTACAAAAATTGTACTGGGAGGGTGTTTTTTATAAGGGTTGTTCTAAGAAAACTGGCAAATTAATAATTTATGTTTTTTGAGATATACAGTGTGTCTACTTAAGTTGGCGGCATATGGAAAAGTTATTCTTTATAAAAAGTTCTGCATGGTCTAAAACCTACTATGCAACAATCACACCTCAGAATTTATCAGTCATATACAGGGTTTCTCAATAAATATGAATTTGGTACAAGAGTAAAGTACCTTTATTTTTGACAATATCGAGAATTGTAATTATGAAAAGTTGTTCATAATTAAAAAACACATTCAAATATGCAGTCCTATCCATTTACATTAAAAACGAGTTTTTTTACTTTTTCTAAACTTTTCTTTACAATAAAATTGAAAATGTTAATGTACACATTAATTAAATTTAATCTAGGATACACTGACAAGAAACATTTGTTAAAAATTATGATAAACAGTAATCTCTTATTATTGAACCCTTCAATTGCTTAATTGCATATTAGTAATGCATTTAAATGAATAACACATACCATAACAATAATTAACTTTATTAATAAATAAAATAACTTATTTTATTGTAATAAGTAGTAACGAATATTATCCCTTCCTTTAATTCACTAGTGCCTCAACATATCCGCCTTGTCTGACCATACACATAACCGTTCTATCACAAAATAGTCTCAATACACTCCTGACCATAACAGGAGTTACACTATGAACCGTTTCAGTTATGATTCTCTCTAAATGGTCAACATCTGTAAATGGCCCTCGAAGATATACCTCTTGTTTCAAGTAACCCCATAAAAAAATCTAGTGGGGTCAAATCTGGAGACCGGGGTGGCCAACAAATTTCCGAAAGTCGATGTATAACTCTTCCATTAAATCAATTTTCAATGTATTGCCTTACATCTAACTTACTGTGGCATGGAACACCATCCTGCTGGAACCATATCTGTTGTCGTTCAACTATGGGAAGGTTATCCAAAAAATAATTCATTTCAGTTTCTAAAAAGCGTAAAAGCATTCAAAGATTCTCGAAAAAAAAAAGGTCCAATTATTTTATTTTTATAAATTCCACACCACACGTTTGTTTTGAATGAATACTGGTCCCGAGTTTTGATTGTAAAATTCGGATTCATATCACTCCACCAACGGCAGTTTTGGCTAGAGACTGTCCCATTTGATGAAAATGTTCATTCATCCGAAAAAAGAATATGCCTTGCCATAAATGGGTTATCTTCTAACATTCCTTAGATATCACAACAGAATTCAAAGCATCGGTCATGATCTCCTGGTCTTAACGTGTGAATATATTGCGGCTTGTATGGGTAAAATTTATTCTTTTTTAAAATTTTTGAAACCGTATCTTTGCTTATAGTGTTCGTCATCAGAGATGCCCTTTTTCGCAAAGAATACTTAGGATGTTCAATTGCTGAGAGCATTACTGCAAACTCATTGTCATCATTAGCAACCCGTTAATGGCGTTTGTTGTGAAATTTATTGCTTACATCTCCAAAAGTCTTAAATTTGTTTAATAATTTCCTTACTGTTTCATTGTGAATTTTTTCTCTGGATGCCGGCTATTAAAAATTTCTGCAGCTTCTCGAAGTGATTTATAATTTTCACCCACGATTAATATAATTTCAATTTTTTCTTCTTTACTTACAAATACGTCTTATAAATTGTTGTCTTGGCGTTTACTGTCAAACATTTCTTGTCAGTGCATCCTAGATTAAATGTAATTAATGTGTACACTTAAAGTTTCAATGCTATTGTAGAGAAAAGTTTAGAAAAAGTAAAGAATCTCGTTTTCAACGTAAATGGATAGGACTGCATATTTGAATGTGTTTTTTAATTATGAACAACTTTTCATAATTACAATTTTCGATATTGTCAAAAATGAAAGCACTTTACTCTTGTACCAAATTCATATTTATTGAGAAACCCTGTATATGACTGATACATTTTGAGGTTTGATTGTTGCATTGTAGGTTTTAAACCATGCAGAACTTTTTATAAATAATAATTTTTTTTCCTAAAACTGAAAATAAAAAAGTTGTCCATATGCCGCCAACTTAAGTAGACACACTGTATATCACCATATTTCGGAAACTATTTTCACTATTGATCTGAAATTTTGGGTCAACATACAAAAAACTACAGCGCTTCCGACAGTGTATATTAAGTTTTAAAAATATTTATCATTTTTTTTTAAATGAATTCCAAATTGAAAATTTATGAAATATGTATTGAAAATTTCGACATGCGGACAACTATATGAAATATTATTTTTTCCTATATAAATATATCGAATGGAATATAGCTAATAGATTGAAAAAGTTTATAAAAAAAGAACGAATACTCTAGCGTTAACTATTCTTGAGATAATGATTTTTCTATTTGCGCCTCATTTGGTAAAATGCTGCTTCTAAAGAGCGCGCTTGAGTTTCGCGCCTTCTGCTTGACCACACTAATAATATTGCATTCGTTGTACGGCGGGAAGTGTTTGTTTATATATTATATTAGACAAAGTGATCTGTTCTATTAATTGTTTCATTCTTGTTTATTTTGCGTTGTTTGTTGAAACTATAATATACTTAGGTTAAACGACTACAATTTTTTTTTTGCAGCATCGACATCTTAGGTCATTAGCTGCCTAAACGCAGGTAGTGTGCAGTGATAGAGTTTAAGCTACAAATACATATATAAACAAAAGTAGGGTAGTTATTCTGAGGTCCAGTATTCTCATATTTTGTAGAAGAGGCCAGTTTTTCTTAGAAACTCTAATACGCGGTCTATGTTATCGGTAAGATACTCCTAGTGGACTACATCAAAACTACATCACAGAAATTTTATCAATTCAAGCTTGGTGATAGTCCGCTTACAAACAACATCACACACATCAGAGAGCATAATGCACCATTTCGCATTAAACACAAGTTACCATACCAAGCGTTGCCCATCTTTCGGCAACAGTTGTAGCCAAAACTTTTTTCTTCTTCTTTAATTGCTATCTGAAACAGTTTTCAATCTTTATTGCTTCCTATCCCTCTCTTCGTTTCTTTTTGTAATTTTTGTCTTTTGTCGAAATTTTGTTCTTCCTAATTACATTTTTGATTAATTTTGAAGTGGTTTGATACAGCCATACCTCGCTCTTGTTGAATTTCCTGAAACGGTTTTTTTTTGGTTAATAATTTTCCCGTAAAACCAATTTTATTAATATTTTATACCTTTATACTACTTATTTATTTACAAATTATTTTAAATTTACATAGTTAGATAAGCCTTAATTCTACTTGCCCTTTTAATTTACTTTTTGTAAAAGGAGTTGGGGTTTGTTAATAATTTTTTGTAATCCTACCTGACCTCACTCCGTCCAGCTTTACAAGTACTGTGGTATTTCTCGCTGCAGATGTTCGGCTGGCTCCGGACATGGGTGTCGAGTGGAGATTGTTCTTAAATTTTTATTAAACATGTTTTTGATTTGATTTGGTAAGATACTCGAGCAGCAATAAATGTAAATGGGGTGGTTGCGAGTTCGATCTCGAACCTCACTTCTAATTTTTTTTTTATTTAAGCTCTATTAAAAGTTAATAATTTTCTTTCTAAAATTTTTATTTTATTAAGCCGCGCCGCGAGTTTTGTTAAAACTTTATTTTCCCCAAAAATGTGTCTTTTATTACTACTAGCGCGTGTTTATCTCTAATACAATTGGCTTTCTTACGTTTTATATTAATACACGTATGGTAAAACGTGCATCGAGTAGATAAATTGTTCAAGTGTAGTGTTGTATTGTTTATGAAAACGTGTCATAAATTGTTAAGTGTAGTGTTCAAGTGTTTTAGTGTTTATGAAAACGTGCCAATGCGTTGCTCTTTCAGAATTGTTTTAATTTATTTGTTTTAAAATTATTGTTATTTTTTTTAATATATATTTTGTTAACCAGAATATTTATTTATTACCGCTAAAAGAAAAATAATTTATTTTCGTTATTTTCATAGAGATTTCAGATTTTTTTTATATATGAACTATTTTATTTTTACTAACATCATTTCCCCTACTAATACTACGAGCCTATCCTTTCCTGGCAATAAATGCCCATACCTCCCCGTGGTTCTTGCTGGACTGTAACAATATTAGTTTTTGATTTCTTTTTCTGATAATTCATTGTTATTGACTGAATTGGGCAATTCATTTTTTGTTATCAGTTTCATTTGTGCCCGAGCCTATATACCTACAGTGTCCACCATAAAGTTGGCTACATATGGAAAAAATTTGTATTATTGAGATTTCTAAAAAATACTGTATTGGGGGTTCGTCTCTTTTTTCACATGCAAGTACCTTTATTCGGCTAAAATACATAAAGTTTTTGTCGAAACTAATCAAATATTTGTGAAATAGACACAAGAATTTATGATTTTTCATATAGTAATTAATGGTAGGGATAAAATTTGCACTTTCTTATTTTCCTCATATCTGCTTCAATTGATATATGGGGTCCTTGTTGTATTCTATGCACTTTTTCCTAATAAAATTTTTAGATATCTTAACAATTTGACCCATTTTTCGGTACCACGGTCAACAATTTTTTACAGTCCTACCAAAACGGTGATCACATGTGTTAAAATGTAATTTTTTGTTGGCGGACATGCATAAACGAACCCCCAGTAGAGTTTTTTAGAAATGTCAATATTACAATTTCTTCCCATATGTAGCCAAGTTTATGGCGGACACTGTATAGTAATCAGAATTCCACTAAAATGACGAAGTTACTAAATCGATAATCTTAGCACTTTATGACATCTTTCCTATTTTTTTATAATTATTTATCGACAGCATTACTGTCACAGGAAAGAACTGTTTGAGAACTACTGGCATTTCTTATGCATCAAGTAAAATCTTAGTTCAGACGTTTTAGCGGCCATGACACAAGTCAGCTTAAATTGTACCCGACTCTACTCTGGGCAAGGGTAAACCAAATCCTTTTATGTTTAAGACTGATATATTACAGATGTTTGTATGCTTCATTAAATCTCTAACAAGCAGTGGTTTTATGAAGGTTCGACCTGAAACTTAGTGATTTATTTTAAAGCATATTAGATTTATAGCCCAGCATTAACAACCAGTTCAAATTAATTTCATAAAGCAATGATACAACCACAACATTTGCTAAATCTGTATAAAACTTGATCCTCCTAACTTGAACTAAGCGGCTGTAAAGTTTAATTGAAGGCTTAACAAATACCGTGATATGTCCATCATAAGCCAATAAAGACTAAAAGATAATTTAGTTTTAATGTAAGTTCTTGAAGGCCTTATTAAAACTTTCTTTAAAGCAAAATTATCTTTAAGTGCATTTGGCATTTAATAAATCTGGCATAAATCAGTGGTTTAAGAGGTGGCCATTATAAAACACTGATAAAACCTAAATAAATCTAAAAAGCATTTAAATTGTAATTTGGGCCATTATAGTTTTTTTTCTGACACGTCCACGTGAACGATCAGTGCACTGGACAAAGTTCATATTTCATCAAAACTGCATTAAAATTATCGCTGAAACTTTACAGCAGCTTCTGTACTAATTTGTAGGACGAAAAAATACCCAGACCAAAAGAATTCTGTTTATTTTTGCCAGCTCTTAGCCCATGAAGGGGCATGCATTTCTCTCCACATACAGTGCTTTATAACGAACTTTCCTGCTTCGATTATCAATTGGGCTTGTTCAGCATTTTTTTTTAATTTCATAAATCGAAAGTGCAAGTATAAAATAATGGATCTGCAAAAAATCAGAATTTTATTCGCACGTTTAGTATCTTAAAAACTATTACAAATCTCCACCTCGCGAAAAAGGGGCGTGGCCAGGCGCTACGTCACTATACGCATAGACTCGGCGATCTCAATAGACATGATGCTCCTTTGTTGTTATAATTATAAGTGTTTTCGAAGTATTGTTTGTTTTGCTTACTTCTTGACAGTAGGGGAGTACAATTTGGTGAAATGTCAAAAAATTACAATTTTCTCTCGCTCCTGTCGGGACGAATTTTCGATTTTGACCCTGCAATTTACGATTAGGATTCATCGCCGACCTTCTCCTTTCCGTAGATACATATAACGAACTTTCACTCAACGTATTTATTTAGTTACCAGCGTTTGAAAATTCCATGTTTTTCGACTTTTCAGGTTAAATTTGAAAGATCCCAGAAAGCCACTTTTCTTACGTCACTTACGTATAGTGACGTCACAAATGAGCGCTCGGTTTTTGCTAATTTCAACTCCTTATATCTCGAGAACGGAAAAAGTTAATAATACGAAATTTTAAGTACATAATGAGAATATGGAGTACTATATGAAAAAGTATAAAAACCATATAAAAAGAATATCATGGAACAAGCCCATTCTGGACAAGAAAGAACGTATCGTAAAAGTATGAACTTAGCAGGAAAATGCGTGGAAGCTTATTTTAAGGAAAATATTACATACTGTAATGAAGCAAAAATTTGCTAGGGAAATTGCATCCCTAATTCATTAATTATTTTAGTAGTTAAGATATAGGATATTAATACTATATTTTATACTTTAAATGAACCGCAATAATTGTTATTTTATTTTATTACTATGGGAATAAGCATTAATTCTAGGTAGAAATATCCGTTAAGCGAAGCAAGTGACCCACCGCCGCATGGCTTGGTTCCTTGTAATCGGTCACTTGGCCAAGCCAGCGTAATACTCATTGCGAAACCGCTAGATGGAGCTAATGCCCCACTACCGACCAGATTTGACTCCCTTTATCCGATCTCTCAGCCAAGCCAGTGAATTGTTGAATTCCGTTGGGTCCATTCACTTGGATCCGTTCAAGGAATTCAGGAGGATCGCCGCACTGCCGCAGTACCCAGGAAACACCGCCGTCACGCCCAACAAGGAGTAAGTCAAAATTAGTAATTGATATTATTGATAAGCAACTTGGCCGGAGTTAAGTACCATTTGTGTACTAACACCACTAACCGTAATAATCATACCTTTCTTTCAGCTTTTTAGGCAACTCACCAGGTACTGTCCAACCGGAAAGGAGGGTACTACCGAATATCCGAGGTGAAAAATAGTTCTCGTGACAGTGGGCTAGGTAGTCCCCTGCGACTAGCTCCCCACGTGGACCTTTTGGACACCTCAGATATCTCTGTAGCAAACGGAGGATTGCGTAACCATAGTGCCCGGACAATACTCTGGCTAATCGGGTCACGTAACAGTGTTCTAGGTAGTCCCCTGCGACTAGTTCCCTACGTGAACTCGTGACACCTGAGGGATTGTCGGTGCTGGTATACACCAACCCTGGAGGGACAGTCATCTCAAGGGATGGCTTTACCAAAAGGGAACCGGACCCAGTAATAGGTGGATTTATTTATTATTTAATATATATGTGTATATTTGCATAGATTCTGGTGCTGCACCCTAGCCAAGTGGCGTTAATAGTTTGTTGCATGTAACTTATTCTCGTATTGCTTCCTCCCCCGCCTGGTAGTTGTACTGTACTGACCGTAGTTTTGCTTTCTGCACCGACTCATACCCCGCCGCATTACCGTTGTTGCCTATCGTATTTTTACCGTTCGTGAGCCGCCCCTCTTGCACCGCCTAACCCCCGCGTTCTTGCTTTTTTTTGTCTATGTTGTTTTCTGTAGTAGCGTAACTTTAAGTAGTTTAATTTAAATAGAATTGTACTTGTTAGGAATAGCAAAAATAAATATTTTATATATTCTCTAAAGGTGACTTTTACTGTGTGTGTGTGTGTGTGTGTGTGTGTGAAGTCTACTATCCCTAGACCCCTGGACGTACCGTGTCTCCACTGACGCTATCCCAGCCCTACTGTAACAGGCTGTGTTAGGAGGCTAGTGTGAGACCTTTACACCACGTAAAAAAATTGTAAAGGTGGCGCCCGAGCATACCGTCAACCGCTGACTAAAGCTCGAGTGCCAAAGTGACGTCCTTTCACTCACCTAACGAGTGAATAAAACGTCACAATACATTATTTATTGTCATAGCTTACTTTAAAGCAAACAAGAAACTTGTTCTGATCATCATTTTTACAATTTTTTGGATAAATACTCTTTACTGTCATGGTGTACGCCGGCGGTGAGTATTTGACCGACTTTAGCAGTGAAAATTATTTTCTGGGCCTCTTCTACTCCATACTATAGCATACCTGAAAAGTGTAATCGAGTTATGACAATGACGCGGAAAATGTGTGCCACTCCGTATGTATGCAATAGATTTGCGTTAGCACTTTAAATAATATACCTTTTTCCGTCCGTCATTTGTATAAGTAAGGTATGATTGATTGAGATTGTTTAGATTGATTTATTGACATGCTGATAAAGTGATGTTTTCTAAATTAAAATGTATTTAAGCAAAAATATGACCAAGTTGCAAAACCCTTTTTTGCATATTAACCTGTCGGTGGCACAAAAAAATGCTGGAAATAGCACCTTAGCTTTAGAAAAACCACGTTTCAGATATAACATGAATTTCGTTGAGGTCTCATCATTGCACCATTTGGCCGAGAGACGATTTTCTGGGATTTCCGAAAGATGGACCTACGTTACGGCCGAAACCTGATGCCAGAGAAAGTTGGCAGGGGTATTTTTGGATTGTTCTCGACGTCTGGAAATGTACAAGAACAGCCAGATGGAATAAATTCAGTATCTCAATTATGGAGCATATTTATAAAAAATCCGTAAAGGTATTTACACAGAATTTCCCTCTTTATTTGTCATGGCGGTCACTCTAAAAAATTAATAATTACAAAATGACATTGAAAATAATAATCGGAATATAGTTATCACTATTATTACAAAGAAAACCTGATAAGCTTTGGTCAAAAAAATATACAGTGATCATCCAACAGCAAAAGTTCAATACTAAATAACTTGACTGAATTATTTCTTGAGATGACCACCCTGTACATTTTTCATTAAAAGTATAATAGGTGCATATGCCAAATATTATTGCCATCTATCACATTTTCAATTCCACATTTTCGTAGTGGAGTGGAAGTATAGTGGTGGTTAAAAAATTTCATTTTTTTTTAATTTTTCAAAAATGTTGGTAAAAAAATGTTCAAAATTGTTTACTTCTGAAATAGGTTTAGAATGCCATGAAACGTGGAAATTTTAAATTTGAGCAAAAAGGAAAGTTTCCTTCTATCCTATAGTAGTGATATTTTTTAAAAAAATAGGTTTAGAATGCCATGAAACGTGAAAATTTTAAATCTGAGCAAAGAAAAAATTTTTTCTATCTACTAATTCCAGTGGTAATTTTTTTTTGTAAAATGGTAAAAATATTTTGCAATTTTTTTTTCCGAAATAGGTTTGGAATGTCATGAAACGTGGAAATTTTAAATTTGAACAAAGAAAAAAAATTCCATCTATTTTAGTGGTAAAATTTTTTCAAAAATGGTAAAAAAAATCTATTTTTTTTTAAATGGGTTTAGTTATAACGCTATGGAAATTTTAAATTTGAACAAAGGAAAAAAATTGTTCCATCTATTTTAGTGGTAATAAATTTTTCAAAAATGGTAAAAAAAATTCAATTTTTTTTTTTTTGAAATAGGTTTAAAATGGCGAACGTGGAAATTTTAAATTTGAACAGAGAAAAAAATTTTGTCATCAATTTTAGTGGTAAAAAATGTTTCAAAAATGTTGGTGAAAAAAATGTTCTAATTTTTTTTTCTGAAATAGGTTTAGAATGTCATGAAACGTGAAAATTTTAAATTTAAGCAAAAAAAAATTTTTCTATTTACTAACTCTAGTGGTAATTTTTTTTTTGCAAAATGGTAAACAAAATTTGCAATTTTTTTTTTTTCGAAATAGGTTTGGAAAGTCATGAAACGTGGAAATTTTAAATTTGAACAAAGAAAAAAAAATTCCATCTATTTTAGTGGTAACATTTTTTCAAAAATGGTAAAAAAAATTTCTAAATTAAAAAAAATGGGTTTAGTTAGAACGCTATGGAAATTTTAAATTTGAACAAAGAAAAAAAATTGTTCCATCTATTTTAGTGGTAAAAAATTTTTCAAAAATGTTGGTAAAAAAATATTTCAATTTTTTTTTTTTTAATAGGTTTAGAATGCCATGAACGTGGAAATTTTAAATTTGAACAGAGAAAAAAATGTTTTCATCAATTTTAGTGGTAAAAAATTTTCAAAAATGTTGGTGGAAAAAAATTTCAAATTGTTTTTTTTCTGAAATAGGTTTAGCGTGTCACGAAACGTGGGAATTTTAAATTTTAGTAAAAAAAAATTTTTTTCATCATTTATTCCCTTTAGACGGTCCGCCCTGTATATTTTCCAGTGAAAGTTTAATCATTTCTTCGCTGATACTAGCGTCAACTACCTACCAAATTTGACTGCTCTCCGTCAAGTAGTTTTGTAGTTAATGCACCAACAGACAGACTGACGAAGTTGCAACCATTGGGACATTGGAAATGATAATGTTATTGAACCCAGTAAAATGATCCATTTTAAAATATCCAAATTATTAAGAAATTAAATTTAGACCAAAATTCCCATGAAAAAATCGACTTAACATTATCACTTTACAAAACACCGATAACCACCTTTGGCATCGTCTCATCGAAATCTGCATAAATAGCTATTTGTATGACAAGGGAGAAAAGTGCATAATTTCCTCCCGCGGAGGAAATGGCACTTTGCTCCTGTGCAATACATATGATTTTATCTACGACCATTTACAGTGTTTTTTACATTGGTTTTACATATATTTTATTATGTTTTCTTATGCATGACAATCTAAAAACCAAATATGTCAAAATGTCATAATGGTATTTAGATAAGTAAATATTAAAAAAAATCAAAGTACATGGAACGTTGCTAAGGTTGCTTCTTGTTTTCAAAATAAACAAACTTCCAAAAGGTTTATAATAATGTATTCCGAATGTGAAGAGGAAGTTCCTCAAGATATTTTGGAAGAAGCAAACGTGGTTTCGTTAAATCTATTACCGTTAAAGTCTCATGAAAAATTGAAAAAGAGTACCAGCTATTTAAATGTTGGATGGAGACTAGGCAGTAGGCATATAAGAAAAATATGTGAAGAGATGGTCCTATTTTACTTTTCCAAAAAATGCACTTATTTGAAACCTTCAACATTATGGAGCAAATACAGCATGTTGCGATCTACACTCCAAATTAAAGACAATATAGACATTAAGTTTCCTAAATTAGTAGCTTTTTTAAAACGGAAATCTGCTGGATATAAAGCCAAGAAAGTCAATACTTTTTCAAGGAAGGATATCAACAAGTTTATTGCAGAAGCTCTAGATGAAACTTACTTACATATGAAGGTAAGATTGATTGTTATTATTGAATAATAAATAAAAACGTAACGCAGCATTTGTTATTAGAAAGTATATGTAAAATGACAATTAAGTGACACTTTAGGCAGTTGTCATAAGTGCATTTTCCTTTTTCAGGTCGTGCTTATATTTGGAATTGCTGGGGCATGCCGTAGCGATGAATTAGTTAATATGGTACTTGAGGATATCAGTGATAAAGGCGATATTTTGGTGGTGCAAATACCTGACTCAAAAACTAATATCAAAAGGACATTTACAATAACAAATGAGATTTTAAACGGAGTATCTGTCTTGGATATGTACAGAAAATATCTGGATTGTAGGTCCCCTAAAACATGTCATTCTAGATGTTTTGTAACTTATGCTAAAGGGAAATGTACAAACCAGGTAATTGGCAAAAACACAATTGCCAAAATTCCATACAGAATAGCAATATTTTTAAATTTGGATGATTCGAAAGGCTATACTGGACACAGTTTCCGCCGTTATTAGTCAATGCTGGAAGTGACATTCTCACTCTAAAAGGACATGGGGGATGGCGAACAAACGCAGTAGCAGAAGGGTACTTAGATGATTGTATTTCTAAAAAATGTGAGGTAGCCAGCCAAATAATTACGGGAGAAAGTACTACTTCAAGTACTAAAAAACGTTGTCTTGATTTTGAAAATTTTGTTTCTACAAGTACTTCATCAGCATCCAAGACTTTGGAAAACAACAAACAGGAACTGATTTCCACCAGCAGAGCCAATATTTCTTCAGGGAGAATCTCCATTAGTAATTTAACTAATTGTACCATAAATTTTAACAATAATTAGGTACTGATGTTAATTTAAACCTTGATTTAAACTGTTTTCAATTTTTATAAATAAAAATAAGTAATAAAAAATCTGTTTCAAAGAAAAGCATAAATATACACTTTCAGGAAGTTTGTGTATCAATAAAAGAAGTCTATACACTACGATTACAGCTATTTGAAGTTTTTACTTGTTTGCTTCCAGAGGGAGCCAAAGTATTTTCCTCCCGAAGGAGGAAAAGTACTACTTTGCTCCTTGAAATGAGGGAGCAAAATAGTATTTTCTATGTAGGGAGTAGAAAAAATAAATTTTTGTACGTGTTCTTTCTCAAGCACTTTTGATTTCTTTGGCGCATAATCTACTTTTGCCTCTTGATAAACCTAATTAATTTATTAAATTTACTTATGTTGATGTATTCCTTCAAGATTAAGGTTGATTTAAGCATTGAATATTATGGCCATAAACTTGCAATTAGGCCTCTTTCTGCAATGTTCGAGAAATATGTCAATAGCACCGATTCTGAGTAGCACGTTACTTGTTTTCCATAGCACCATGAAATAAAAAATTAGGCATAAGTTTTCTTAAATTTTCGGCTTTTTTCTGCCAGTAAACTTAATGATGCTACATTTGCAGTTTATGTCACTTCAGGCGGGGTTAATGTAAAATCTTCTTCATCAATATCCATTTATTCAACGTTTTACAACACTAACTTCAGAAGTGACAAGTTGACAGTGACACGGCATCTGGATTTAAGTATTTAATTTCATGTATGTTGGGTGTCTAATCCGGTCAAATTAGACCAAAAAATAGGAGTGAAGGTACAAAAATTCACACCCAGCTGAAAGTTGGTAGGATTGTTCAAAACACCATTATAAATGAACTCAAAAGTCCTCATCAATCCGATACCTGGAAAAAAATTTACGCGGGGTCAAAGTCACAGAAATGGGTTTTTCGTGATTTTCAGCAAAACGGTAAGTTTTATCATAAAATTAGCTCAGACAAAAATTGTAGATCAGATAATTATCTATAAAAAATGTCTCAATACTTTTTTTCCTAAGAGCCACCGTTTCTTAGATATGACGATTCAAAAAGTTGGAAGAGTTGTAATCGTCATAATATGCACACGTTTCCACGCCATCTTTGAGGTAGTGTACTTGGCGCTTTTTTTAACGTGGTTTCCCCGGTAGGCCTATTCCATGGGTCTATTGTGATTCTGTTTAATTTGAAACTATTGAATAATAAAAGATATTAGCAAGGGTTGAAAATGATAAAAGCGGTGTAAATTTAAAAAAAATAGGGAAATTTATTCGCCTGATTCATAATTCTCTAATACTTCTGCTTCCTCTTCTTCTTGTTCTTCTTCTTCATCCTGGGCGCAAGTAAATTGCCTCAATAGTGATGCATCGCATGTCTCCCCGTTGCTATCAAGCGAATCCTTTACTGTTGCTGATTCAACATTGGAGCACGACCAACCTTGAGAATTTGTACATGGTAGAGAACAAAACAGTCCAACTTTTTTGCAACCACATTTAACACTACATCCCTTTTTACAGTTGCAAAAAATTGTGTTTAGCAGTTTTTCTGGCGCAGGTGGGAGTAGTCTGAACTGGTTCTAATGTATTGTCGACCAACTTCCAACCCCAGTCTTTTGGGTCTAGCTGATAACCAAGCCACACCTGAACTTAGTAATATACCCGAAAAAATATTGATGAGCAGCCACTGAGGTTGGAGGAAGACAAGCTAATTGCACTGGTTTTTTATTTCGAGTGTTTTTAACGAAACATGCATATCGAAACTTATCTAAACAGGTAGTTTTTTTAGGGGCTCCGTACATAGAAAGAAGCAAGCGAATTCCACTGGTGATAACTTCTTGTGGAGTTGAATTACTCTTTTTAAAAACTTCAGCACATTGAACTAAATCTTGTTTTTCAAACATTGTAAAAACTGTTGTTTTACCCCTTCTGAAAAATGCAGATGTCGTATCACAGCCAGTGATTGCGTGTAAAAATAGTACATGATTTTGACACTTTGCAAAAGTAGATGTATATACGTGGCGTACTTATACATATTATGACGATTACAACTCTTCGAACTTTTTGAATCGTCATATCTCAGAAACGGTGGCGCTTAGGAAAAAAAGTATTGAGACATTTTTTATAGATAATTATCTGATCTACAATTTTCACCTGAACTAATTTTATGATAAAACTTACCGTTTTGCTAAAAATCGCGAAAAAACCATTTTTGTGACCTTTGACCCCGCGTAAATTTTTTTTTCCAGGTATCGGATCGATGAGGACTTTTTTGATTTCATTTATAATGGTGTTTTGAACAATCCTACCAACTTTCAGCTGGGTGTGAATTTTTGTACCTTCCGATGTCTAAATATACCGACTAGTCTATACTAAAATCGTTTATTAATAAAGAAATCATGCATTAATAGGGGTCATTACTAAACGATTTTGTATAGATTAATCTAACTCTTTAATACACAGTTGACGAAAAATTACCTTAACTGTTTATTTATCCTATGAAAAATATTTGGGTCGTTTATTACGTATTGAAACAAACCGCTTAAATAAATAATCTTTATTCTTATGTACATAGTACTATCGACGAAAATAAATTATGGAGATGACTTTCTTTAGTATAAATACGAAACAGAGCCTGGTCTTCTTCTGTCGAAAGCCCCGGTAATATCATTTGATCTTGCCATCGATCGAGACACTGCGGTCACTGCTGCGAATCCGTCATCATCTGAGGTCGTGTAATTGTGTCCAATGTTATGTAAGCCTTGTACAATATCCGTATCCTGTAAAACACAATTTAAGTAGGATTAATAACACAGCTACACAGCCCCTCAAAAAAAAGATCAGACCACGGAACCAGACACATGGGTCCGGTTCGCTGGTCTGAACTTTTTTTTTTGTGCGGCTGTGTAATCTAAGGTACATTTCGTATTAGTATCATAAAGTTGGTAAAACTGCTGTTGAAGCCTTAAAAAATGTTCTCACTTGCTTTTTGTAGATATATTACACACACCGTCAAACGAGGAGGGTCCCTATAGCCGGTTTTCGGTCCATTTCAGTTTTTGACGAAAACAATTAACTTCGTTAATTATAAATTAAACACTGCTTTTAGATGAATCAAACAATATATTATAGGTACTCCACATATGTTTCGGCTTATTAGGTCTTTATCAAGAGTATTACATAGTGAATACTAAAGTTTCCGACGTGCTTATTCTAAATATGAATTATTATTTGTTTGCTTATAATTGTATTGAAACATATTCTTTATAGGATTTTGCAAACAGCAGAAAAAATAACTGTCTATAACTAAAAGAAAAACTTTGTGTAAAAATATTAATGAAATCTTTGCATTCTTTCGATAACCTGAATTCTGGTTATGCTAGCAAATTAAAATCCTAAAATGTATTTGTCTAATTTCTTATTTGACACTTCTCATTCTAACACTAGCATCCACACAGTCCCCTACGGCCATGCAGATTAAACTAGTATCTGCATAGCCCCCTACGATCATGAAGATTCAGTTAAGAATGAGAACAAAGGCCTAAAATGAATTTATTTATCTACCTTGTTTTTTAAAAAAAATCATTCTAATGGATTACATTTTCATGAAATCTATTATTCTGTTTCTTCATCATATCAGTATTACAGAGATCATTTGCAATGAATATTCTCGAGCCTCTCAACTTATTTACGTTGTTGAAGACAGTACGTTTTTTCAAAAATGAAGTAAATTCAACTTTAATGGGGGTACCTTTTTCGCTCTTTAATACAGAAACATTGTGAAGATCTGATTCTCCAACGTCAATGTCCAATAACGTTTTCTGTCACAAAAGATACTAGATTTGTTTCTTTAGAAACTTTGAGACCAAAAATAATAATATTATTTTTCCGTAATTGCCGATCTAAAGTCAGCTGATGTGATTCAAGTTCATCGTATTTCTTATTTAATTCATTTAATTTTTCAATTTGAATAGATAATGATTCCGACAGTTTTTTTGTTTCGGGTTGAATTTCCAATTTTATATCTTCTTTTATGGATTTTCCTTCGTCCTTAATTGCTTTTAATAATTTAGAAAAAAGATCTTTATTATATAGATCACAGTTATTTTCATCAACCATAATTAATGAAAAAAAAATCAGTAATGATTATTTGGTTCACAATGTGGAAATAGTTGATTTTATTTATGAAGTTCCAGATTTCCTTGGGTGCAAGAAGTCTGTACACATTAATCACCAGCCTTATCATAGAATATTATTTTATCTTGTCCACAAAAAATGTATATACTAGTATATGGTTACCAGATGTTACTACCTAACTTTAATACGGTAATTTGCCTGGGTTCTTATTCTGGCCCTTTCACATGTTAACTGCCCACTTGTTTAGAAAACTATCACACAACGTTAATATCCACTATTTAAGTCTTTGTTAGGGACAGTAAAAATTAAATTAAATTCGACTTTTTTAGAATTTGTACATAAAAATAGGTCATTTTCAGGTGAAAAGAAAAGTTTTTACCTCCGCCCATAAATAATAAAGTTTAGGACCACCCAGAGATGCAACTTATTCCCAAAAAATTTGACATTTATTGGAATTACAGAAAGAAATCTTACATCTTTATTAATTAATTGCATATTAGAGTGATACTTATAAAGGAAGTAAAAAGCGATTACCTCTTGTTCAAACATCCCTTCAAACGCTATCTGCATCGGAAATAGCTGATGATGGAGTCTCTTATCATCTATGGCAGATTTTAGGTCCATTCCAAACCAAAGATGCTTCACAACCAGCTAGAAAAAAATACCTCACTTTTAATACTGCATACGAAACTATCCTAGAAAGTTTTGTTTGAAGGGAAACCTCTATAGCGAGGGTAAACCCCTTTGACAGTTTCAGAGAATGCATAATATAACGTAGGTGAGCAAGCCCAAGTAACAATTGTAGTTTAAAAAGTTATCCTAAAAACTTATTTTCAAGACTACTTATAAACGTAAATAGTTTGGAAGGACTCTATAAATCCGATTTAAAACCGTTATAAGAGCCTACATGCCTCTCTTTAAAACTGCTATTAAAACTTTCAAGTTTTAATAAATTATCTAAGGCTCTACTCACAGAGTATCTGAACAGTATTATAAAACTACACTTGGTTTAGGATAGGCACTATATCAAAACTTAAAAAACAACCACAAATGCTTTAAGCTGCCTTTTTTATATTTAATGAAGTAAAAATAAATGCAAGTAAATCTAATCTACATACACTATGGTCCGCTACAGTTATATATAAGCTATAAAATGGACAATTGGCGCCTACTAAGAACAGTTCAGAAAAGCAGTTAAAGATGGACTACTTGTAATGAATTGTTTGAACGTCACATTATCACGTTCGCCCGATCCCCCCCTGGCTGTCACGTCACAGTAACTTTTATGTAAATTACGAATATCAAGGGTGCTGCTAACAAATAATCAACATATTAAGCATAAAATTATTTTTTTTGTATTGTGACATCACAATTGTTTTAGCCCCCTCCCCCTCCCCCCTTAAAGCGTGACATCATTTATGGATGGGCCCTTAATATACTTTTCAAAACTTGTAGGCTTATGTTAGAACCAACTTTAAACCATTTGGGCACATAACACAACCGCTTTAAAACCTATAGACTTTATGGTGCTCGGATAATATAACCTAAAAGGTCAGTTTGCTGAGAGAGAGTTATTTTCACTACAACTTGCTATTATTATAAATTCACCCACAGGCACGTCATACACAAACAAAATGCCGAAGAATATGTAACTATCTTATCACCGTTATAAAACTACCTGTTTCAAAACATTATAGTTTGGGCAAAGGTAAACCAAATCCTTTTATGTTTAAGACTGATTTATTACAAATGTTTGTTTGCTTCATTAAAACAAGCAAATAGTTGGTTTTATGAAGGTTCGACCTAAAACTGATTTCAAAGCATATTAGATTTATAGCTCAGCATTAACAAACACATCAAATTAATTTCATAAAGCTATGATAAAACCACAACATTTGCTTAATCTCTATAAAACTGTATCCTCCTAACTTGAACTCACCAGCTATAAAATTTTATTGAAGGCTCAGTCATAAGCGAATAAAGACTAAAAGTTAATTTAGTTTTAATGTGTTCTTGAAGGCCTTTTTAAAACTTTTTTAAGACAAAACTATCTTTAAGTACATTGGGCATTTAATAAATCTGGCGTAAATGGGTGGTTTATGAGGTGGCCATTATAAAACATTGACAAAACCTAAGTAGTTTGCTGTGTGGAAGATGATACTAATTTGGAAAAAGAATCTTCACTTCAGTTGTGTGACTTTTAACGCATATCGTTCTTTTGTAGATACTTACCAGTGCTACACTAGTTGTGATTTTAGTGCCCCCAGCAGCCCCTGTTACCAACAGAACATCTTTGTTTCCATCCAGAACTATGGATGGGCACATTGAAGACAATGGCCGCTTCCCTGGAACGATATAGTTGGCGGGCGATGGAGGCAGATCAAAGCCGCTCACTAAATTGGGTGATGAAAAGTCGTCCATTTCGTCATTCAGGATGATTCCAGTGCTGTTTGAGGCAAATCCAGCTCCAAAACTAAAACAGATAATAGATGAGATGTTTTTGATTTGAAGCAGGCGTTAATTTTTTTATTAAGTTGGATGTCACAGCGAAGTTACCAAAGCGACTGGTTCATACCCTAACATCAATTGTTTTATAATAGCTATAAGAATATCTATAATTCTAATCATAAATGTTGGCGGTGACGTCATCATCTTTTAATTTCCGAGTTCCGTTTCATTCATCTCTAGAACGCATCGTTACGCTTGGAACTTCTGTTGTAGCCCCATCAGACGTTACCTTGTGTTATTTACATTCAATGTTATTATTGTTATTAATTATTGTTATTACTGTTATTACATACAATACAATTAAACATACAATGTTATTACATACAATGCGGAAGTATTTAAGCTGAGATAAAAATCTCATGACTCATAAAAATATAAACTGATAACGTTACCACCACCATCCATGATTAGAATAGTACATCACCATTGTATAAGAACAACATTTTTATTAAAAAGATCTGAGAACACTTCCTTAGTGTATATTAGTATACAACCACTATGTATCCAGAATAAGCCTAGGTTTATAAAGTTATTGTAACGTTTAAAGGTTGCAAACAACAGTACTCATACAACTATGTAGCATCCATTGGCAACATTTTCACAGCATCTATAAAGTATCTTCTAAAGCTCTTAGAAAGATGAAAATAAAAGTCGAATAATAATTCGTTTACACACCCTTATATAACCATAATGCGCTTTTGTAGCCCATTGATGCATTAGTTATGAAGTGATTTTGTTTTATTTTTTATTTTATATTTTTAATAACGTTCCTGTATAAGAATATTTACAAGAACTGCTGACTGTATAAGCCTATTTTATGATCAGTTGTAAGAATGTTCATATCACCTCGTAATATAAAATTAAAGAGCAACCCATGTCTTATAATAACTGTAACCAACATTTATATAACCGTTATGAAATAAAAAAGCTCTATAAAAGATATATCACGAACCTTTACAAGGGGATAATACAGCCTTTATAAAGTAATAAAAATAATTCTATGAACTCAGGTGAATATTAACATCATGATACTAGTTAGGATGTGTTTCAATGTGTGTTATAATTGTTTCGATTGCCGTTTTATACTTACAGAAAGTTGATGGTACTGGTGACGGCAACGGCATCGCCGTTTGGGGCCAAAATCGATATATGCGCTGTACCATGGTCCTCAACGAGTGTGGTGTTAGCACCGTAATATAACGGGTCTTGGAAGGTTCTGTCGTCGAAAATATGATTCCTAAGTTCTTCTGCGTACTCCTTTGATGTGAGATTTGCCAGTAACTGAAACATAAACATAGCGACTATGATATAATGTGAATGTCAATCATAAGGGTTATTTTGTAAAAGGGAGTGGTAAATTCTGGTCACCAAGGTGGAGTGATAAAATGTAACGAAATATTGTGTTAAGTATGCTCACATTGCCGACAAGCAGATTGGTTCATCCCCTGTATGCATACAATGGCCTTGGTATGACCCTGATTTGATCCAGGGTGATCTGGAGACACGTCACTGCCAGTTGCTGTATAGAGCCGATTCTTGACTCCTTTATTGAGATTAATTAACAGTAAAATGTTAGATAAATAGATATATGTATTATTACCTCCTCCATATCCACAAAATTTGAATCTCCCAATAACGTCCTTTTTCCATATCCGAATTTGAAACTTTCGACGATTCTTTGGTAGGTAGTGAGGGACTTTGGTTCTTTAAGGTCGATGAAATTGCTGAGTATATTCAAAATAAGAGTTAATATTACGCCAGATCCAGGTAAGGGGGCTGAATAAATAGTTTGGTTCTTCAGAAGGGCTGCTTGAAGGGGCGTTTGCCATTCGGGCCTGAAAAAATACAAAACTAACATAACAATACTGAATATCAAAGAGACTTCCTGGCCGCCATGTATTTGATGTCTCTGTCAAGTATCTGCGAACTTCCGGTTTCGCCGGGATACCCTGTATATTTTTACATTTTTCCAGAGTCTAGTAGAGGTCAAAAATGTAAAAATATATAGTGTGACTCATTTAAAAATAAAAAATAATGTCACTTCCGGTAAAACTTATAGATCAAAACGTGTTGTTTTGGTGGTATTTGGCACAAAAGTCTGACAAGACGTTGTGAATAGGGAAATAAGAAGAAGACACATACCAAGTATCATCTCGATTCTCTTAAAAATAAATAAATGGTGCCCGGAATGTGATCTCGTTCGCACCCAGTATATACATGATATATACAGTCCACCAGCGTTTTCATAGTAAGTTCGTCATATTTTGAAATTAAAATCTATCCATGTTGTTCAGTTGGATTAAAGTGGATATTTAGTGGAGTAGTCCTGGGGTCTTATCGCCTATCAATACTATGCGTATGAGTCCGAGGACAAGGTATATGACAGATTAACATTGTTTTTTCTACTAAAAACTTTTACGAGGATATTTGATGCTTGCATCTTTCCAACAAACCAAGTATGGAAGTATAGTAGTTCCGACAATGTCAAGGAGCACTAAAAATTAACCTTCAAAAGTTTAATCTATTTCAACACCTATAATATGTACTGAATTAGTTTTATTTGTACAGTAAATCTATTAAACTGTTAAATTAAATCAAAATTTGTCAATTTTAATATATTTAAGACAATATATATAAATATATATCCGTAATATAAATATAAAATTTATTGTTAATTACAATTATTTTTATATTGCTGTTAAATCCTTGTAAGTATGTTTTTACTATACAGGGTGATTCACGTAGGCCATTCATTAGAAGTTTTTCAACTTGCAGTTGGATTAGAAACTTGATATTTGGTATGCAGCCATAATCGATCATGCCCGTTCTATCTAAAATATTTTCAGTCTTCCAACTATACAGTGTGTGCCAAAAATTGGTACCAACTTTCTTATTTTAAATAGAAACCTATATTTTTCTTTACATGGTTCGATTGGTCTTCTAATTCTGAGTTTAGAGAACCTAAGTTATGTTAACTTATCTATTACAATTTCTGACATATGTCCAATTTTTTGAAAAAAATTGCCGCTGTAGTAGTTTACGAACAAATTTGTATCTCGCAAACCTTTCAAAATTATGAAACCAAATTTGTGAAGCAGTTAGCTGGAAGTCCAGGCTAACTTTTGATGTCCCATCGGTGGTTCCATTTTGTACCATATGGCCGCAGTCGATTTTCAAATGTCGCAATCAAAAATTGTCAAAAAGTCAATTTTTTCAAATGGCACCTACTATTTTTTTTCACACCATTCGAAAGAAAATTGAATTTTAGGGTGAGTTACTTAAGCATTCCCTATACCTAACTTCGCCCCATATCGAGTTATTCAATAAAAATCAAGAAATACCTTATCTTGCCAAGAGATTCCTTAGTTCATCAAGTATGCCATGGAAACAAAAGACAGTTGTAATAATTTTTAAAGAAAAATATGGATTTAATAATAATAATAATAATAATAATAATAATGTTTATTGTCCCAAAAGTTACCAATACAAAATGTACATATGGTGTAGGACTGGTCCAAAAGATACATACTTACAAAAAACGAAAAATACAATTTAAAAATTACCAAGACAGACATGACTCCAAAATATTTATAAATTCATGTATTCGTCAATATCATAAAATGAGTGATGAATTAAGAAACAATATAAACTGTTTTTGAACTGTTTCACACTTCCAATACTTTTTATATGATTAGGAAGTTTATTAAAGAATTTAATACCTACATATATTGGATTAGTTTCATATAATGCTAAATTATGTTGTGGTATAGTCAAAGCATTGGAATTCCTAGTGTCATAATTATGATTAAAATTGTTAGTCACAAATAAAGAATAATTAGATTTAACATAATTTAGTATTTCATAAATATATATACATGGTACCGTTAATACTTTATATTCTTTGAACAAATTTTTGCAAGAATGAAATTTGCTTACACCTGCTATATTACGTAGTGCCCTTTTTTGCATTCTAAAAACTTTTATCCACGAATATGAAGATCCCCAAAATAAAATGCTATACGTTACCCTAGAATAGAAATGTGCGTAATAGTAAGAAAATAATATTTGCTTGCTAGTTAAAAATTTAAGTCTATAGAGTACATAACAAACTGATGATAGTTTTGAACACAAATCTCGTATATGATCATCCCAATTTAAAGACTAATTAATATTTATACCTAAAAATTTTACAGTGTTTGCTTGTTTTATAGATGTTCCATTTATTTTTATCAGTTGGCTCTCAGTTTCTGGAAAATTCCTAGGCTTAAACAAAATAAACTCTGTCTTAGAGATATTTAAAAATAGTTTGTTTTTATTAAACCATTCAACAAAAACATTTAGAATACTTTGGCTACTTAATATAACATCATCTTTAGATTGACCTGAACAAAGAAAAGAAGTATCATCAGCGAATAATGTTAAACTATTTTTATCAACGATATTTGCTAAATCATGAATGTAAAGAATGAATAATAAGGGTCCAAGGACTGAGCCTTGAGGTACACCGCATTCAGTATTTAACTTATTTGATCTGTAGCCATGAATCTCAACAACTTGACTTCTTTGAGAAAGGTACGAACTGACCCACTCATTTACTTTACCTCGTAAACCATACATATTCAACTTATCAAGCAGGAGTTCATGATTAACAAGATCAAACGCTTTACTTAGGTCTAAAAATATACCGATACATTTATTCTTATTATTCAAACTTTCGTGAAGAGACATTAAAAAATGTACTACCGCTAATTTGGTACTTTTATTTTTTTGAAAACCAAACTGACAAGGTGAGAGTATGTTGAATTTTAAAAGAAAATTGGTAATTCTAGCGAAAATAACTTTTTCCAGGATTTTGGATAAAGTCGATAATAGGGATATAGGCCTATAATTATCCACTTCATTTCTAGCCCCCTTTTTGTAGAGAGGGATAACTTTCGCAGTTTTTAAAATATCGGGAAAAACACCTTCATTAATGGACAAGTTAACTAAATATGTTATTGGCTTTACAAAAAAGTTAATATACTTTTTTAACAAATTCGATGAAATATTATCTATACCTGTCGAGTTAGATCCCTTCATTGAGCAAATAATATTAAAAATTTCTGTTTCAGATTCTTATTTAATTACACACAACACCAACAAATTATTATTAACGAACAAGAACAATGTTGACGAAATTTGGTACCAATTTTTGGCACACCCTGTATAGTTGGGGACTAAAAATATTTTAGATAGAACGGGCATGATCGATTATGGCTGCATACCAAATTTCAAGTTTCTAATCCAACTGCAAGTTGAAAAACTTCTAATGAATGGCCTACGTGAATCACCCTGTATACTCGCCAGTGATAGAAGCAAGAACTATTGAAACATGGTGATGCGTTGACGATCTCGTTTGTAAACTGATTCGTATAGTTGGTATACTGATCATTTTGTGAATTGAATACTACAAGTAGATAAGTAATGGTATAATTTGCCGAAGAAGTCCGAGATTTTAAGCATTTACTGAACTGGGTTACAAAACGTTTTTCATTGAACGATTAGAGGTATTATACAGAGATTCTACACAAAATGTGTTTTTTCAAAAATGGAATTAGAATGCCATGAAACGTGGAAATGTTAAATTTGAACAAAAGAAATGTTTTTTTCATCTGTTTTAGTGGTAAAAATTTTTTCAAAAATATTGGTGAAAATATTTTCAATTTTTTTTTCTGAAATAGGTATAGCGTGTCATGAAACGTGGAAATTTTAAATTTGAGCGAAAAAAAATTTCTTTCATTACTTATTCCCTTTAGACCTTGTATATTTTCCACTGAAAATTTAACAATTTCTTCGCTGACAGTAGCGTCAACTACCTACCAAATTTGACTGCTCTCCGCCAAGTAGTTTTTTTAGTTAATGCACCAACAGACTGACGGAATTAAAAAAACTATATTTTCGTAATCTACGTGATCTGAAACGTCAAATCCGAAAAAATCTCGAAAGGTGATTTTTCTCGAATACAATACGTCCCTTCGGTATGCGAGGGGAGTAAAAAAACTCAAATTTTTATTGTTAAAATAAGTTTAGAATGTCATGAAATGTCGAGATTTTAAATCTGTCTGTAAATATTTGTTGTCCTCGCGTTTTCTCTGGAACGGTTTAAGATATTGACTTGAAATTTTATACACGTACATGTATTATAACGACATCTGAAACTGGATTGTTTTTTTAACATATTCGGTGAAGAGTTGGTAAATAGGGGTAAATAAGGGAAAATGAGTAAAGCAAGCTGGAAGGCATTTGATACCCTTGACCACGCTATATTACTTCAAAAAAATGTCCTCCTTCGGTTTCTCCCAATCCTTGCTTCTGTTTTTTCAATCCTATCTCTTAGGTAGAAAACAATATGTCGCTTATAGTGGGTTTCGGTCTGTCGAGTACGTGGCAACATCAGGTGTTCCGCAAGGATCAATTCTGGGACCGTTACTTTTTAATATATTTATAAATGATATTGTGGAAGTTATTCAAACCGACTGTTTGCTCTATGCGGATGATCTCAAACTTTTTAGGACTATTAGTTCCATAGCGGACTGCAATTTATTACAAAACAGCCTCTCCAACGTATCTAATTGGCGTGTTCGAAATAAGTTAAACTTAAATGTGCCCAAATGCAACGTTCTGTCCTACACAACAAAACTCATGCCCACCACGTTTAATTATAGCATAGACAATGTGGAACTACAAAGACCCGTGACTTTCAAGGACCTTGGACTAATATTTGATAAAGAACTTTCCTTTGCACCACACATAAATAACATAAGTCCAGAATCTTTTAAGATTTTGGGATTTCTATTCAGATCAAGCAGGGAGTTTAACAATACTGATACTCTAAAATTACTTTACTTTGCTTTTGTCCGGTCACTCATCTGGAACCCTCATTACGTAACTCATGTTAATAGCCTAGAAAGAGTACATAGGCGATTTGTAAAATTATTGTGGTTCAAGTGTGATGGAGTATACCCATCAATTGGTTTTCCACATCTAGAACACTTGAGTAGATTCCCTATGGACACTCTTGAGAACAGGCGGGTTTGCTACTCTCAAATATTTTTACATAATCTAATACATAACAAGATCGATTGCCCACAATTTTTAATTAAATTACAATTTTATGTCCCATTAAATACTCGGATAATGCAAACTTTTTATCTTCCCAGTCCGCGCTCTAATAGACTTAAATTTTCTTCTCTATTCTCAATGTGTCATAATTACAACAAACATTGTGACAAATTTGATATTTTCAGCTGCACTGTTAATTCCATAAAAGGTTTTTATAGCCATTGATTCTTTGTTTTTCTTTGGATTCTATTTTTATAGTTTTATTATTATGCTTATCTTATAATGTGTATTTTTATATTTCTTTTCTTTTAAATACCCGGCAAATACTCTTCATTTCTGCGAAGAACTGTAATAACATTAGGTGACTATGTCGAGCAATATTCATTACAAGCACTTACCTATAATTTTTCATATCCTCAACGGTTATAATACCATCTTTCTCTCTGATGTCGTTAACGAATGTCTCTGTAAGACTTCCGTTGTTCAAAGCATATCCTCCTTCTTCGGCTATGACTTCTAAGGTTCTCGCGAACCTCAGTCTTTTAACGTACTTTCCTTCCACGTAAGTTTGGTTCGTGGTGGGGTCAATAAAGATGTCCCTGAAATTCAATGCCTTATTATTTTCTAGAAACGCGAAATTCATTGATAGGGGGGGAAGAAGAGCGCCAGAAGAAACGACCCAGCTGACAGGGTCCAACAGCCAGGACTAGGGGAGGTTTGCTAACATCGCCTACACTGTCCGCATTTGCGGGGGGATAGACAAAAAAGCAGGCCCACCCCTTACGAGGCCTGTCTAGGTTTACAGTGATGATTAGGGCAAAGAGCTCAAGCTCGAACCCTAATTATCCAAGACCGTCATCTTCAGTCAAGAAAATTGGCACGGGTAGAATAGGAGCACGGTGGAGAAGTATAGAAGTATATCTCCAAAGAAGCATTACAGAATGTAAAGATCTGGCCGTTTTTTGTGTGAATGCAGAATCCGTTGTTTACCTTAAAACAGGGTCTTGGTACAGTAAATCTCTTCTACTTTTGTATATGCCGTCCAAAAAGTTGGTTACGTATACTCCTCTTTTACAAAGGTCTATTGTAGGTTGCACCAGATCTCTCCAAGGCAACTGGCCACCGAATCTCTGATACAGATACCAGTAGCCGACCAGCTCTCCTGGAACAGCAACTGCCTTACCACCTGAAATACAAAGAAAAAAAAAACTTATAATTTTGCATCGTTCAAAGAATCCTTCTAATTGGCGCCCCTTTGCTGTATGGCGTGTCTGGCAGCATCACTCCATATGCCGTGGTTATCTGTCAGACGTACGGCCTAACAATCTAAGAAATAAATAAACGTGGTACTCATTCGTTGGTGAGCAGTCTGTTGTTTTACTTTATAATATTCAAGAGACACACCGATGGCAAAAACCGTATCATAAGCAGTGATCGCAATTTGGGTTTATTTTCGGTGCGTCGTTACAAAGATTTATTGAAATATAATAAATAAAATAAATAAGCATCGATGTTTAGTTCACTGAAAAATAAATACATTTTTATTTATTTTTCGTGTAATTAGTCCAGTCTGTAAAGTAAAAAATACGCCAGAAGCGCAACCCCCCAAAAAAACCACCCCTTCGGTGAAAAAAGCCTTATTTTACTGATAACTCGTTAACTGTTGAATATATAAAAAAATTGCTCATAATAAAAAGGAAAGCTTGACTAATTGCCCAAAAAAATTCTTGTAATTTTCTTGTATATGCCATGGTTTTCGAGAAAATTGATATTGTGAAAAATTGCAAAATTTGTATTTTTAATGCGCGCGAATTTTTGTTTATTTGAATTTTTTTGCGCGCGGCCTATAAAAAAAATTGAATTGTTCGAAAACCAAACAGGCTAGGAAGAAAAATCAAAATGGGTTTTAAAGGGAATATAAAATACTCTTTTGTGTTGCCATTTTTGAGGGCTATTGATATTTATTGTTATATAAAAATAACAATATAATATAGTTATCTCTTGATTTTTTATGCGTCTAACTATTGACAGGCCCATAAAAAATAACTGACTATAATATAAGTTATACATGCATTATCTTTTAGTTCAAGGTAGTACTTCAATGCAGAAAAAGTTAGGAATAAAAATATTCACATTTACAAATTTAGCAGCATGTTAAAGTTAGCCAAAAAGAAATCCAAAACGGGCTGCATATTCAATTTTTTGATGATATTTTTTTAATACAATTGTTTAACTATTAAATGATTAGAAAGAATAGTTATATGATACAAACTCAAAAAAAAAATTGAGCTAAATGTTCAAGATGTTTGGGTCTTTTTTTATTTTTAGGAAACATTAAAAAATTGACCAAAATTTGGCTAACTTCAACATGCTGGTAAATTTGTAAATGTGAATATTTTTATTCCTAACTTTTTCTGCAGTGAAACACTACTTTGAACTAAAAGATAATGCATTTATAACTTATATTAAAGTCAGTTATTTTTTATGGGCCTGTGAATAGTTAAAAGTGCAAAAAATCAAGAGGTAACTATATTATATTGTTATTTTGATATACTCAATAGCCATCATAAATGGAAACACAAAGGAGTATTTTATATCCCCTTTAAAACTCATTTTGATTTTTCTTCCTAGCCTGTTTGGTTTTCGAACAATTCAATTTTTTTATAGGCCGCGCGCAAAAAATTTCAAATAAACAAAAATTCGCGCGCATTAAAAATACAAATTTTGCATTTTTTTCAATATAGAAAACCATGGCATATACAAGAAAATTACAAGAGGACTTTTTTTAGGCAATTAGTCAAGATTTCTTTTTTATGAAGAGCAATTTTTTTATATCTTCAACGGTTAACGAGTTATCAGTAAAATAAGGCTTTTCTCACCGAAGGGGTGGTTTTTTGGGAGGGTTGCGCGGTATCCCCAGAACTGATTTTTGTGGTTTTGTAATGTATAATCCCTCGACTAACAGTTACTGAAGGAAAATCTCAGATAACATTTCTTGTTATGTAAATCTTTATAATTGTTGGACTAAATATAATTTCATAAGAGACAAGGATACGCTATCAGAGTGTCCTTATCTGAAGAACACATGTGAGCCATTGCAAAAGAACTATTTGTGTTATTTGCCTCAATTTATGAATAGGTCGCCCGAATTTATCACTCAGCGATGAATAATCACCCAGTTATCTTACGATTTTGTTTAAATATTACATACCTGGATTTTTTTTAAATGAGGCATTGCTTGGTATCTATGGAAACAACCGAAATGCTTTTAAGTTCTAATACATCGCGTACTCAGAATTTTTTTGGTTTAGAAAAATATAAACAATGATTTGCTGTAATTCAAATTGCTAAATAATTATTGCAATTGCCGATTAACAAATGTAAACAAATTATAAACTACAAATTATGTTTAAAGATGCTGATATAACTCCGTGCTTGACTTAATTGAAAAGAGGATAGATGTATTTAAATAAAATAGTACCGGGTGTTAGAAAAGTATGGGAACGGTGAAAAATCTCGAACAGTTTGCATCAAATCGAAAAATAAAAAAATACGTGTCAAAAAGTTTTCAAAAAACTATCTACTCATACCAAAAATGACTTCCCCACCCACCAACCAGGGGGTGGGGCGAGGGGCAACTTTAAAATTTTAAATGGAAACCCCTATTTTTTATTGCGGAATCGGATTCTACGGCAAAAAATACGTAAGTTTTATTCAGGACATTTTTTTTCGATTCTTGCAAGGTGTCGCTGCAATCGCAAAAAATTGAAATAAACCTGAAGTCTCCATAAGTTTGTAAATACAGCTACTCGTGTTGACAAAAAAACATTCAGTTTGAAAAACAATATCTGTGATATCTTGATTTTTATGAATGTTTTTTTTAAGTGTTGTTAATAACAGTATTTGTTTTGTGAAATTTCTACGAGTTGTAACATTTTTTGCGATTGCAGCGACACCTTGCGAGAATCGAAAAAAATTCCCGTTATAAAATTCACGTATTTTTGGTCGTAGAATCCGAATCCGCTATAAAAAATAGGGATTTTCATTACAAATTTCAAAGTTGTCCCCCGCCCCACCCACTAGGTTGGGGGTGGGAGAGTCGAATCCAATGTCTTTGGATAGATTTCGTAAAAATAACAAATACGTATTTTTCAGTTTTTGAATTAGACTTTTTTTATGGGCACAAGACGCTACTCTTGAAACAGTCATGCATTCTTTTCATTTTTTGCGATTACAGCGACACCGTGCAAGAATCGAAAAAAATGTCCTGAATAAAACTTACGTATTTTTTGCCGTAGAATCCGATTCCGCAATAAAAAATAGCGGTTTCCATTTGAAATTTTAAAGTTGCCCCTCGCCCCACCCCCTGGTTGGTGGGTGGGGAGGTCATTTTTGGTATGAGTAGATAGTTTTTCGAAAACTTTTTGACACGTATTTTTTTATTTTTCGATTTGATGCAACCTGTTCGAGATTTTTCACCGTTCCCATACTTTTCTAACACCCGGTATATTTCATTAGGAGTCTAGGCGAGTCTGCATAGGATTTTCTCGAAAATTTTCTATACCATTTGAATTAGCCACGGATTCTTATAGGAAAAATTCCGCTGAATAAGATTTTCTCATGAAAAATTTTCCTAAACCGCGAGCTTCATAGTCAAATAAGTGTTTAAACAAATATTTTTTATTTAATATAATGAAAACGGTTTGACGGATCCGAAAAAATCTTGATTCGGAAGATATTTTCAATACGCGTCGTTTAGCGCCAGGCACAACTCATTTTATCAACCCGTTATTGTTATAGCCAAAATAAATTTCTTAATTAACAAATTGATTACTCCGAAACTAATGAAGTCAGGATATTGTGTTTTCAAAAACATGCCTTTATGACAAAGAATGTACCATCTTTTTTTTTGGCCCCATATCTTCAATACTTTTTGATTGTTTAAACAATTGGCATAATTTTTTAATTACCAAATAACTTTTTTTTCGAAAGTTTGAACGACTTCAAACCAACTTTAAACGATAAATATTGTTGTCGGGCATAACCCCCATAGAAGTGTGCACGAATGCAACTTTTTGTTTTTGTTTATTTAAAGTTTAAATTAATTTTGCAAATTAACAAATGGAATATCTCGGCTCTGCGTAAGCGTATCGAAATGGGGTTTTGTGCACATGAAAGTGCTTAGAAAAAGGAAAATTTTGAGATCAGAAACAACTTGATAGGGTAACCGTTACAGGAAATAAAAGTGATATTGCGTGAGAGGCTCCAATTTGTTTATTAACAACTTTTTGGATACGAGGTTCGGTGCAAATGAAAGCTAACAAGGTTTTCCATCAACCACAAAAGTTCTACAAAAAATATTAAATCCCTGAAGTGTTAAACGCGTTTTTGACCCTGTGCTTCGTGCATCGGAATTGAGTTTTTAAAATTTAGACCTACTACAATGTATTTTCTAATTAAGATAAGGTTATTAAGGTTTAAGATAAAACGCTCTTAGACGTCAATAAAGTTTTTATAGCCGGGTAATCCAGATTTATTTATTTATTTCTATTGAAAAATCGTGCACATTTCGATTGCATAATCGATATTCTCTACATTGGAAATCTTTATTGCAGGAATTGCGTTGAAATTAATACAAATTCATGTGGAAGATAAGTAATGCATTTCGTCACTTAAGTTTACCAATATTATAAATAAACTACGTCGTAAATATATCTCAATGATACCTTGATATGTGATAATATTAAAAATATTAACTATAATCAAAAATTGAATATTTTTTCAACGTTTCTAGCTAGTTTCTTGTTAGCAGTACATCATCTTAAGATTGAGCATTAATTAAAATAATCCCATAACTTCCACACCCACGTGGTCGTGTGGAAATATAGTAATCGGGAAAAAAAAATCCAATTTTTTTTGTTAAACGTCACGAAATGTCGAAATTTTAAATTTAAACGAAAAATATTTTTCTGTCTGTCGGTCTGTCTGTAACTATTTTTGTACGGATGTTTTCTCTTATTGCAAGAGCCAGTCACACCCAAAAGTTTCTTGCATGTAAACTGATGGTCATTCCTATAGGCCGATCCAGAAAGGTATCGTGATGATACTCTGTTAAAAATTATTAAGTGTTCCATATCAGTGTTTCCTTGTAGTAGGGATTATTTAAAAGTCTACATTCTATACAAATAGGCATTTGTAGTCAAGTCTACGGTGCAGGAGGTTTGGCTGTGTTAATTGGCATTAATCCATTTTTAGATTTCTTCCAACCCCACTCGAAAGGGTTTCAAATATTTCCTTTCCACTGTTGAATTTGGTGGTACGTCCTTAAGCTGTCCTTTTACTTTAAGAACATGTTAATTACATAATGTGAATTAATAAATAATATGTACGAACAAATAATAAACAAGTAATAGACATGTAATTTTCAAAAAAGTATCTTTAAAATAGCTATAAGTTGGTACACCATTAAATTTTTTTTATGTCTAAGATCATATGAATATCAAAATTTTAAACAAATCCCTTTATCATCATCATGAATAAACCGAAAATAATTTTTGTATTGAATAAAAATAATTTTTGCCAGTAGAAATTAAAAATAACACGGTTTAAAGATAAAAAGTGGTAAAATTGTAAAAAGTAGGTAACTAATCTATTATCTATTAGCCGCATGTTTCTAAAAGCTTGGTTGCATTGTATTTTGGCTGAAATCTCAAATATTTCTGAGCAGATTTTCAAAATTTTGGTATCATTAGATTCGTATAAAAATGAGGTATTTAAAAATGTTGGTGAACGATTAAATTCCCATTTATAAAAACCGAGTTAGTGGGTAAAAATCGCATTTAAAAATTTTAAACGCCTCTAGAGAATTAAGTAATGCAATCATATTGCTCTTTTTATTTTAATAGTAACGTAGCACACAAACTAAAATATATTTTGGGCACCACAGCACTCTGGATTCAGAAATAGATTTTTTAATAAAATTTTTAATGTTTATCAAAAAGTGACCAAAATGGATGTATTGTATTCAAAATTTCCTCTAGATTCCAAAAATGTAAAAATATATAGGGTGTTCTATTTAAAAATCGAAAGTTATGGGCATTTCCGGTCAAACCGGATGTGCACCAAACTTGATTTTTTATTGAAAAGATAGCATTTTAGTCGTGTAATAAGGCCTCCAAATTTCAATTATATTTTAGGAAATATCGGGGCGAGCGCAATTCGTGACTCACCCGGTATAGTACCACTTCGATAGAAAATGTGATTCCTTTAACAAATTCGTTCCTTTTACCCCTGTTTTTTCGACGTCAGTAGCCTATTAAATGGGACCGCATAAATGTCATTATAAACCTACGAAGTCAGACTATAGTGACCGCGGCGTGGGTACCAGGACACAATGGTCGCTAGTCTCTACGAGCAGGTTCATCCAAATACGAAAAGTGGACTTTTTTTATCCTATTTGACTGTACTATATACATCTGTCCTAACGTACCCCTCTTAAACGTACTACACTGAGTTTGATTAAGCTTTGGCATATTTTTGTGGCATTGTATTTGCAATCAAGTAGGTTAACAAGGCATAGAAAATATATACAAAAACGCAAATATGTCTAGAACGTAATATAATTTTGAAAGGCATTTTTCAGATTACCCGTATCGTCTGGCTACGAGCGGTCTATCTCTCTCACAATGCCGTTTCCTTATCGAACTGTCGGAGGTTTGACTTTAAAATTAATGTTAATTAGTAGCACTAAAAGAATAGTTAAACACTACAGAATGCACAATCCAACACAACAAAATTTCACATTCTTTATTATGCATACACAACATTATGGAAGATTATACTTATCCAGAGCTCGCGGATATGCACTTGGTGTATGGAGAAAGTGGTGGAAATGCAGCTGGTCGGAAGAGCTTTATCGTTTAAGGTTCCCTAATCGATGTCATCCTTGTGCTCGTACATTTGTTAGTATTGACCAGCGTCATCGAGAAACAGGTCAATGGACATGGAGGAGAACGAGGTGCATAACGCGAAGAAAGGGTAATTGACGCATTTTTTGCAAGAACGCTGCTATTTTTTATATTATGTTTTTTAAAAAGGTTTCATGTGGCATGGAGCTTTGCAAAACAAATTGCAATTAGCTAGCTTTTCATTAACTTTTTTTTAAAGAGTTTCTGTCCACTTGTGTTTGGAGAAAAAAACGTGGAGAGAAATGCCAACAATGTCTGTCTATAACAGATTGGTGTTTTAGGCGAATTTACAGCAGTTTTGATATTGACAACTTTTTTTTTTTATAACAAGACACTGCATTTATCGTAAATACTTACCTCTCTGAGACAAAGCTGAACTGGCATTGAACATATTCTCCGTGGCAGCCAATGGAGCGATTTCTCTAGAATTCAACGACCATACCTCGCCTGTAGTTTTATTGTAGATTGTCAGGAGGAAGCCTCCCCCAAGGCCCATACTCTGAGGCATAGACACCCCTTCGCAAAATAATGTAGCGATGGCGGCGTCTGCAGCATTCCCTCCCTTATCCAAAATTGACCTAGAACACAATTGCAATTGATTCCTTATAAGTCTGTTGCCCGACTAGTAGGGCTAACTGATGATAGATGTGTCAAAATATGTAATCTTAGGCAACAATAATAAATATTGTCTCTACCTATTATCCCATAGTCACAATATAAGACTGGGTCTAGCACGCTTTCTTGTGGCACCCCAGATAATATAATACAATACAACACAAGAAATTTATTATGTGCTTATTAAAGACAAATACAGAGTGAATTCAGTTTGTTCTAAATATTTTAGAAACAGAATTATAGAAGCAACATTTTTCACTATACATAAAAGGTGAATGTTCATCCATATCCAACTTCACCATTTGGTTTTAGTCTCAAACGGTAATAGGTATAAATAATACGTATAAAGACACAAATAACATACCTACATAAATTTAAAACAATAACTAAGTAAAAATTTATATAGTTCACCTTTCGCATAATTTCTAAATTGCTTAATTTTCATATTAAAAACAATTATTAAACTTAATAAAAAATGCATTTAATCCATTATTAAACTGGTTGATGAAATTAAATCGAGATATGCACTTGAAATTTGGTATATACTATACAGGGTGATTCACGCAGGCCATTCATTAGAAGTTTTTCAACTTGCGGTTGGATTAGAAACTTGAAATTTGGTATGCAGCCATAATCGATCATGCCCGTTCTATCTAAAATATTTTCAGTCCTCCAACTATACAGGGTGTGCCAAAAATTGGTACCAACTTTCTTATTTTAAATAGAAACCTATATTTTTCTTTACATGGTTCGATTGGTCTTCTAATTCTGAGTTTAGAGAACCTAAGTTATGTTAACTTATCTATTATAATTTTTGACATATGTCCAATTTTTTTTTTTTAAATTGCCGCTGTAGTAGTTTACGAACAAATTTGTGATGCAGTTAGCTGGAAGTCCAGGCTAACTTTTGATGTCCCATCGGTGGTCCCACTTTGTGCCATATGGGCGCAGTCGATTTTCAAATGTAATCAAAAATTGTCAAAAATTTTTTCAAATGGCACCTGCTATTTTTTTTCACACCATTCGAAAGAAAATTGAATTTTAGGGTGAGTTATTTAAGCATTCCCTATATCTAACTTCAATCCATATCGAGTTATTCAATAAAAATCAAGAAATACCTTATCTTGCCGAGAGATTCCTTACTTCATCAAGTATGCCATGGAAACAAAAGACAGTTGTAATAATTTTTAAAGAAAAATATGGATTCTTATTTAATTACACACAACACCAACAAATTATTATTAACGAACAAGAACAATATTGACGAAATGCTGACGTAAATGTTCAATGTGACCACCATATTTTTGTTCAAATATTCTATTATTCTACTTTCAACAGATTGCGTAGCACATCTTTGCGCCTACCATTTCTGACGCCAGAAATCAATGCAAAATTGAATTTTAGGGCCACTTTTATTAACATTGTGTATGTCTATCAACAGTCGTTTTTGAGTTATTGGCATTTTTTGAAAAAAATATTGTTTTTTTTTCTCAAGGGTAGTAGGCTTTGGAAACAATCATTTCATTTTAATTTTTATTCAAAAATCGTATTGAAATAATAAATAATAACAACAAAATAACAACAAATAAACAGATTAACAAAATTATTATTTCAATACAAATGCTCAATGTGTGCACCGTTTTCACTGACAGAATTTCGTCAACATTGTTCTTGTTCGTTAATAATAATTTGTTGGTGTTGTGTGTAATTAAATAAGAATTCATATTTTTCTTTAAAAATTATTACAACTGTCTTTTGTTTCCATGGCATACTTGAAGTAAGGAATCTCTCGGCAAGATAAGGTATTTCTTGATTTTTATTGAATAACCCGATATGGGGTGAAGTTAGGTATAGGGAATGCTTAAGTAACTCACCCTAAAATTCAATTTTTTTTCGAATGGTTTGAAAAAAAATAGTAGGTGCCATTTGAAAAAAATTGACTTTTTGACAATTTTTGATTGCGACATTTGAAAATCGACTGCGCCCATATGGTACAAAATGGGACCACCGATGTGACATCAAAAGTTAGCCTGGACTTCCAGCTAACTGCTTCACAAATTTGGTTTCATAATTTTGAAAGGTTTGCGAGATACAAATTTGTTCGTAAACTACTACAGCGGCAATTTTTTTCAAAAAATTGGACATATGTCAAAGATTGTAAGAGATAAGTTAACATAACTTAGGTTCTCTAAACTCAGAATTAGAAGACCAATCGAACCATGTAAAGAGAAATATAGGTTTCCATTTAAAATAAGAAAGTTGGTACTAATTTTTGGCACACCCTGTATAGTTGGAGGACTGAAAATATTTTAGATAGAACGGGCATGATCGATTATGGCTGCATTTCAAGTTTCTCATCCAACTGCAAGTTGAAAAACTTCTAATGAATGGACTACGTGAATCACCCTGTATACTATAACTATATCTGGAACTAGATTGTATTTTTCTATAGCATCTGGGGAGGTATGGGCATTTGTTGCCAGGAAAGGATAGGATCGTTGTATTAGTAGGGGAAACGATGTTAGTAAAAATAAAATATTTCATATAACAAAAAAAAATCTGAAATCTTTGTAAGAATAACAAAAATAAGTGATTTCTCTTGTAGCGGTAATAAAAAATCTGGTTGACAAAATAAAAATTAAAAAAATTTACAATAATTTTAAAACAAATAAATTAAAACATTTCTGAAAGAACAACGCATTGACATGTTTTCATAAACACTAAAACACTGGAACAATACGCTTGAACACTACACTTGAACAATTTACGACACGTTTTCATGAACAATGCAACACTAAACTTGAACAATTTATCTACTCGGCGCTCGTTTCACCATTCATATATTAATATATAACATAAGAAAGACGATTTTATTAGAGATAAACAATCGCTAGTAGTAATAAAAGACATTTTTGGGGAAAATAAAGTTTTAACAAAACTCGCGGTGCGGTTTAATAAAATAAATATTTTAGAAGGAAAATTATTAACTTTTAATAGAGCTTAATCAAATAAAAAGTAGAAGTGAGGGTATCGAACTCGCAACCACCACATTCACATTTATTGCTGCTCGAGTATCTTACCGATTGAGCCATGCAATCATATGTTCATTCTATTCTAGAATGTGTAATATGTACGTACTAGAAAATTGTAAGACTTGGTAGTTTGACATTGTTCGTTTGACGGATGAATATCCACTATTTACCACTAAAATAACTTAAATATTACATATAAAGACGTTTTTCATATTTACAGTGGTGTTAGTTCACGGAAATAAATAATATTCGTTGTCAAATCACACAGTTTGAGAATCGCTGAGCTTTTGACTATGTTTCTCACTCCTCAGTGTACATTTCATATTTCCGTCTCAAAAAGAGTGGGAAAGAATTTTGGTAGACATACATTGACAATGTCTTTAAGCCATTGCTTTAAGTTTGTGTGCAAGAGATAGTGAAAACGCATGCCCAATATTAATTCATACATCGGTCATTTTAAACTAGACCCGACTTTATAATCAAGATGTTTTCCTTGAGACTTGGATGGAAAATCTGGATGTGGAAGGAGTGATTCCTTAGGTAGCGGTTTTTTAGTTGCTATGTAAGTATAGTATGCTGTGGAATATCTAAACCATCCCGATGTCTAGTTGTGATATCATGAATATCAGACCTATATCTTAACTTATTGTACAAATATTTAGGCACTTTTTGGGTTACAATTTTAAATACAAAACATAACAAATGAATTTTTTGTCTTTCATCTATCCGTATCCACTTGATTTTCTTTATGTGATACAATGGGCTTGTTCCATGATATTCCTTTTATATGGTTTTTATACTTTTTCATATAGTTCTCGATATTCTCGTTATACACTTAAAATTTCGTATTATTAACTTTTTCCGTTCTCGAGATATAAGGAGTTGAAATTAGTAATAGTTGCAAAAACCGAGCGCTTATTTGTGACGTCAGTATACGCAAGTGACGTAAGAAAAATGGCTTTCTGGGACCTTTCAAATTTAACCTGAAAAGTCGAAAAACATGGAATTTTTAAACGCTGGTAACTAAATAAATACGTCGAGTGGAAGTTCGTTCTATGTGTCCACGGAAAGGAGAAGGTCGGCGATGAATTATAATCGTAAATTGCAGGGTCGAAATCGAAAATTCGTTCTGGCAGGAGTGAGAGAAAATTGTAATTTTTTGACATTTCACCAAATTGTACTCCCCTACTGTCAAGTAGTAAGCAAAACAAACAATACTTCTAAAACACTTATAATTATAACCAATAAGGAGCATCAAGTCTATTGAGATCGCCGAGTCTATGCGTATAGTGACGTAGCGCCTGGCCACGCCCCATTTTCGCGAGATGGAAATTTGTAATAGTTTTTAAGATACTAAACGTGCGAATATGATTCTGATTTTTTGCAGATCCATTAATTTATACTTGCACTTTCGATTTATTAAATAAAAAAAATAATGCTGAACAAGCCCATTTCTAGTGACATGTTTATTATTCGAGTTAGGGAAATCGAGCAAAAAGTAAGAATCCGCTGTAGCATATGTACTGATATCCCATCAATGCCAATCGATTTAGATTGAATTTTATACAATGCTCTTTTTATATCTTCTGCTCCAATTACTTCAAAACTAAAATTTGGTATGTCATCTTTTTCATTATAGTGCTATCTCTGCTTATTTGAGTTTTTGTCACACTTGTTTGAAAGAAGTTGCTAATAATTTCAGGATCATTTATAATGATATATTATCGATCCTTATTTCATTCTTTACTATTAGTTCAACAGTCAGTCAGTAAGTAACAGTCAATTAATGAAAATAATCGAGTGAAAGCGGGCATGACAAGAATAATTATTATGATTAAAATGTCTACTTACGTTCCTATTTCGGCGCAGCCATAACCATTTGTAACTACGGAGGCTCTTGCAAGGTTCTCAGGTCTTGTAAGGAGCACCACTAGGACTACAGTTACTACTATCACTATTAAGACTAAAAGAGCTCCTCCCAATTTATAATACTTTTTATTTGTGCTGAAAAAGAAATTTTGGTCAAAATGTTTATCAAATTAAGTATGAATATTATAAATGGCCGTTCAACAGACGACCCCTTGCATATAAGTTGATATTCGTCCTATGAAATATTTGCACAAATTACAGGGTAGGGGTGTCCACCACCAGGTAAATCATAGAATCCTTCCAAACTATTTACGTTTATAAGTATTCTTGGAAATTAGTTTTTAGGATATCTTATAGATTATTTTAAAACTACATTTGTTACTTGGGATATGATGGAGCTTTGGTGCTCCATAGGAGCCAAAATGCTGAATATGGAGCAATCTAGACGATTCTACCGAAACCCAATTTCCATAAGATTTGTGTGGGGTGCATTCAGGTTATTTTTTTTTAACCACCCAAGTAATTATGCCTGCTTAATACGCATGACCTTCGCTTTTCCTTGAAAACAATTTGTCCTACGGCCTACGGCCATTTTTAGCCTTCTTCCAATACATTTCCCTATACGAATTTTTCTTCCTGTGTTTACGTATAAAATCAATTCCTAAATTAATTTATTTACTTAACACCCTGTACCGATTCAAATCTCTATCAGTAAAAGTACGTAGGTATGTCACAAACTCCTTGATTTTTTTCCATAATTGTGTAAATATTTGATAAGCACACAATAAAATTTAACGTTTATGCATGACTTGCATTTAAGTATGTTTTCTTTAATAAGGAAAAGTACACAATACATTTACAAGTATTACAAGGCCAGTTATTGTGGCTTCTTGTTATGCATTCTATATACGCAGGAGGCATTTAAGGGTGTACGTGCCCGCCCTTTGACTTTTTAATTCGTTTTTGGGCAGGATATGGGCATAATTTGGCCTACATTGTCATTTCTTAATGAATATTATTTACTATTATACCTATTTAATCTATCCTATTGTTTTTAGCGACCCAATGTTACCCGTCGTCAATAGTTGCGTGTTTAATTGGAAAATTCACAGATTTGCATATACGACAGTCTCACTCGACCGCGACACCGCTGTCTTTTGACCTTGAACGAAAACTGGTAACTCGACCCCTCCCAACCAGCAAATTTGTTTTATAATTTAAATGTTTAAATTTGGTTTATTGTTATTTTATTAATGCTTCTAAATGCTGATTGATTATATTAGTGTTCCAGAAAATACTATTTTGTTGTCTGCAGCTGAACTATTTTATAAATTTATCATTAAAACGTTTCTACAGACGATTCTACCGAAACCCAACTTCCATAAGGTTTGTCCTTTAAAGATCTTTTTTTAGAACTTAGAACAAGTCTGGAGAGACAAAAAAACATTGAAGTTACTTTTTTTGAACCACCCAAGTAATTATGCTTGCTTAATACGCTTGACCTTTACTTTTCCTTGAAAACAATTTGTCCTACGACTATTTCTAGCCTTCTTCCAATACATTTTCCTATACGAATTTTTCTTCCTGTGTTTACGTATAAAATCAATTCCTAAGTGAATTTATTTACTTAACGGCCTGTAACCATTCAAATCTCTATCAGTAAAAGTACGTAGGCATGTCACAAACTCCTTGATTTTTTTCCGTAATTGTGTAAATATTTGATAAGCACACAATAAAATTTAACGTTTATGCATGACTTGCATTTAAGTATGTTTTCTTTAATAAGGAAAAGTACACAATACATTTATAAGTATTACAAGGCTAGTTATTGTGGGTTCTTGTTGTGCATTGTACATACGCGGGAGGCATTTAAGGGGGTACGTGCCCGCCCTTTGATTTTTTATTCGCTTTTGGGCAGGATATGGGCATAATTTGGCCTACATTATGTCATTTCTTAATGAATATTATTTATTATTATACCTATTTGATCTATCCTATTGGTTTTAGCGACCCATGTTACTCGTGGTCAGTAGTTGTGTGTGTAATTAAAAAATGGCCTGATCGACCCCTGGGCGAGAAGCGTGTGTTCCTGTCTAGTCGAGGAAATGAGGCAGGAAAAAGGCCTAAACCCCAACATGAGACCCCGCCCCACCTGGTTTTTACGTGAGGCGTTGCAAAATGTTCCTAAAGATGCATAGAGTAGTCGTAAACTGGGACAGAAGTGCGCTATTTCTGGCCACCAAATTTTTTTCTAAGTTGAAAAAAATCATTGGATATTATATTTTGGACAATTCTAAGCATTTTTTGACATTTTTTTACTGAACCTCACTTTTCTCGAGATAAAAACGCTTAAAAAAGAACGTGGGTTACGTAAAAAATGCCAAGAGAAAAAAAGCTCAGAATTTTCCAAAATATAAAGTCCAATATCCTAATTGATAATTAATAACCGAAAACAGTAGTTTTTTGACAAAAAAAAAAGCCTTAAATACACGTTTTTTAACGCTTATAGGTTAGGTAAAACATGTCAACAACCAAATATCTTTTGCTCCTATTTTTTTTTTTCATAATTAATATTTGAATGGCTGTAAAATTTTGGAATACTCGAATATTTTTGCAGAGCATTGAAAGGACTGCAAAATGGTACTCTTAATATTTTTTGTAATCAAAATACAAGGAATTTTAGTTTATTCCTCCATTTGTATTTAACATGTATCTACAATTCTAGAATAAAATGTTGTAATAACAGAAAATTACAGTTTATTCTAAGAAATACATTAATAGCAAATGCTCCACATGACGTCCACCTGTTTCAGTACACAAATTCATATTTTTTAAATTTTGTGTAATATCAACGAAAAATCAAGAATTATCATTTTTACTTCCCTCGCATACCGAAAGGAAGTATTGTATTCGAGAAAAATTTTTTACTACTAAAATAGATGAAAATTTTTTTTTCTTTCTTCAAATTTAAAATTTCCAGGTTTCATGGCATTTTAAGCCTAATTAAAAAAAAAAAAAATTGACATTTTTTTTACCAAAATTTTTTACTACTAAAATAGATGAAAAAAGTTTTTTCTTTCTTCAAATTTAAAATTTTCACGTTTCATGGCATTCTAAGCCTGATTCAAAAAAAAAAAAATGAAATTTTTTTTTACCAACATTTTTTAAATATTTTTTACCACAAAAATAGATGGAATTTTTTTTTTATTTCTTCAAATTTAAAATTTCCACGTTTCATAGCGTTCTAAATCTATTTAAAAGAAAAATTAGATTTTTTTTTACTATTTTTAAAAAAATTTACCACTAAGATATAATTTTTTTCTTTGTTCAGATTTAAACTATCCACGTTTCCATGGCATTCTAAATCTATTCAAACAAATTTAAAAATGTTTTTGAAAATTTAAAAAAAAAAATGAAAACTTTTAATTTATTTATCACTACTATAGAATAGACGAAAATTTTTTTTTGCTCAAATTTAAAATTTCATGACATTCTAAACCAATTTCGGAAAAAAAAATTTGCAACATTTTGTTACCAGTTTGGAAAGAAACTTAACACTAGAATAGATGGAAACTTTTTTTTGCTCAAATTTAAAAGTTTCACGTTTCATGACATTCTAAACCTATTTCAGAAAAAAAAAATTTGAAAATGTTTTTCACCAACATTTTTCAAAAAGTTTTTACGACTAAAATAGATCAAATTTTTTTTTTATTTGCTCAAATTTAATATTTTCACGTTTCATAGCATTCTAAACCTATTTAAAAAATATATATAATTTTTAAATTTTTAACTTTTTTTACCACTACCTACTGTAGAATAGTAGGAAATAGGAAACTTTCCTTTTTGCTCAAATTTAAAATTTCTGCGTTTAACATTTTAAACCTATTTCAGAAGAAAAAATTTTGAAAATTTCTTTATCAACATTTTTGAAAAATTAAAAAAAAAATGAAATTTTTTAACCCTCACTATACTTCCACTCCATTACATGAATGTTGGATTGAAAATGTGACAGATGGCAATAATATCTGGCGTATGCACCTATTATACTTTTGTTGAAAAATGTACAGGGTGGTCATCCCAAGAAATAATTCAGTCATGGTGGACATTTGTAAAGGTATTTGCGCCTGTCATAGCCTGTCATATGTGGCTATTTAGTATTGAACTTTTGCCGTTGGATGAGCAATCTGTATATTTTTTTGACCAAAACTTATCGTTTTCTTTGTAATAATAGCAATAACTCAAAAATAAGATTTTCTTTTAAAACTTCAGAGAAAAGGAAACTCCTTATCTTTAATCTCCAAAATTAAAATTTTATTAAACTATTCTCAACTATATTCCGATTATTATTCTCAATGTCATTTCGTAATTATTAATTTTTTAGAGTGACCGCCATGCACAAATAACGAAGGAAGTTCTGTGTAAATACCTTTATCGATTTTTTTCTCTGTAGGTTATAAGTACACAGAGTACTCTTACAGGTCCCATGAAAACTTGAAAATTTTATCTTCAGTGTAACGGAAATTATTGGAAACAAATTTTTCTGTCTCACTTTTAAGAGAATGTACTTCCTCGGGGATGCATTTTTGGCCCAAGTCAAGTTGGGTTATACGGGCCTAATATGAACTCAGGAAGCACACGTTCCCGTCCGGGAAGCCAATTCTGAGACACCCTGTATAAGAAAACCTACGATTTATTTAATGACAAGAGTTGCAAAATTATTTATATATTATAAAACTCGTTTTCTAGTAAGAAACTGCTTTTTTGGCCAATTTTCTTATGATCCTGCGTGGACACCATAGGTAATGGAACGGTAACAATTAGTTCTGACGTCTTTATTGTATTTAAAATGTGGTTATTATTAAAGATTATATAACGACGATTACAAACTATAAAATTACAGAATATACACTTGTTAATCGTAAACAACTATTAATTAAATAATAAGTCATAATTGGTGAGAAAAACCGCAGCAAACCGACTGGAAATGTCAATCTACTTTCAATGCCAAATTAGATTAGCTTGAATTTATCTACGCTGGGTAAGCTAGTTTTAACCCAAGCGTCATGCACCAGAGGGAAAAGCTCTTGCAAGTTCTTATATTCAGGGTTCAGATGCCAGAGTGCCATTGCACGATTTATGAGTGGCGTACTCAGACACTGTGTTATGACATTAACGGATCGAGTCGTAAAGTAAACTTCATATTTCTAAGTCAGATAAAAAATTTCAAAGCTTTGCCGCCTATTACCACTAGGATAGAGCGGGGCATGGATTAAAATAAGAAATTAAGGGAAACTCGCCAGTATCAGTTATAATTTCTAATAATACGCCACTCGCTCCTAAAATATTTTACGATCTAACGGTCACTACTGTTACTTAATTTTTTACACACATACTATAAAAGGGTAAGCAGAGACGGACCACAGTCTTCCGCGAACGAGTTGTGTTTGTTATATTTAGAATATAATGATGAAATTGTTAAGAGATTTAATTTATAGCAAGTATATGGAAAATGAGGTACCAACGGTGGAATCAATACATATGGAACTGAAAACAAATGGTGCAGTGTCAGTTAGTCAAGCAACACTTCGGCGCAGGATAATAAAGATAGGATTTAGGTTCAAGATTATTAATAAAAGGGCAGGTATTATGGAAAGCTTCAGAATTGTGCAGTGGTGTAATGAATATTTGGAAAATATAAAAAAAATTCGAAATGAACAACGACCTATTTATTATTTAGATGGAACTTGGTATGATACCCATGATACAGTGAAAATAGGCTGGATAGATGGTTCAAAGAAATGTAAAGTTAATATGCCTGCAAATAAAGGAACCAGATTAGTAACTGTACATTGTGGATCAGAAAATGGATGGGTGCATAATGGTCTCAAATTAAGTGGAAAAAAATGGAAGAATCAAACGTTGACTATCACCAAAACATGACTGCGGATATTTTTGAAGCATGGTTTCAGACTTCATTGCTACCAAATATAGAAGAAAACAGCGTAATTGTTTTAGACAATGCTTCGCGACAAATTGAGAAAACACCAAATACGGGAACAAACAAAAAAAAAATTTCTCCGAAAACATAAATTAAAGAAAATTTTAGGACGAAAAATCTTTTGGAAATTGTTAAGAAGCAAAACTTCCCAGAACAATATGTGATTGATAGCATGGCTAAAGCTCAAGGACATACAGTTTTACGGTTACCCCCATATTTTTGCATTTTTAACCCGATAGAACACCCGATATAACACCTTCCCCAAATTTGATGCCAAAGTAGTCGACCTTATTAAAGCTAAAGTGGAAGAAATAACACCAAGTAATTGGAAAAAGTGTATTCAGCATGTCATTAAAATTGAAGATGAATTTATTAAGTTAGAAAAAAGCATCGGCCCTAATCAAGACCGTTTAATAATATCTGTAGATTCAGATACCCACGATGATACCGATTTAGAAAGTGGTTGTGAAGTGTTGAGTGAGTGTAGTGATTAGAGTTTTAAATAAAATGTTATATGTGATTTGATTTAGTGTACATTGTGAATTTATCGTTTCATTAGTGTTTTACATACGCGCAAATGCAATATAACGTGATTTTCATTTATTATATTATATGTATACATATTTTATTTGATAATTATTTATTTGTTTCTTTTTCAGAACTGAATTTATTTATTTCAATTATTTGTTTGCTTTCTAGAATTTTATTTATTTATTTAATCTGGGTTAATTAGATTACGGGTTATTGACATAAATTCAATATTTTCTTTATTTAATGAATTTAAAAATTTACTTTATTTCTTTGACCTATTTTAATAATATCGATAACCTTAACTCTGAACCCACATTTTTTGGCAAGGAAATTGCTCGTACCTCCTCCTGGTCCTTGCTGGGCAACAATAATAATTCGATAGGTATATTAAAATGTTATTGGCGAAACTGAGCAACAAAAGAATATTTGGTATAATTTTAATTTAGACTAATAAAATTCATCAATGCTCCACCAATATATAAAATATTCCTATCTTAACACAAGCAAAACATGTTTTTAAATTTATCATTATCACTGTAACAAATAACTAGTTATTTATCCACCATACGTTAAATTAATTAGATTGTAACTCACGGCACAATAATTTGAAGTACGGTCCTGAGCCGCATTAAATTACGTCGGCTTTGACACTTTTATGGCCGAGTTTTATGGCTTTTTTTTGGGTGTCTCTCACCGTGTTCACTCCTTTGTCGGGAATTTTTTATTAGACTTACAAATATGAAGTTCACTTTACTAGTTGCCGACCTGTAAGAGAATCGGAGCTGCGCTGTTATCCAGCAGCACAGAAATATTTAAAACAGAGCATAGAGAAGCTCGAATATGATTTGCTCTAGAATATATGGAATTTGGTATAGATTCTGGAAAGTATGTACCTATGTAGTCTTTACAGACGAAAAATGTTTCCAGTCGACACACAGCGGCAGCAATCGTGTTTACCGACCTTCTAATACTGGATTCGATGAGAAAAATCTATCCAACAATGACAAAAGTGGCAGATTTTCCGTTAATGCGCGGGCCTGGATATCGGCACATGATCATGTTGCTTTGTGGCGTATTGAGGAACGATTTACTAATGAAACGTATATTAGGATTTTAGATATTATGCTACCTTCTGTGTCACAATTATTTTCTGATGAGTTCATATTTCGACAAGATAATTGTTCGGTTCATACTGCTCATACCTAACTATTTCGAAACAACATTAATGTTCTTAACTGTCCCAGTCATAGTCCAGACTTTAACCCTATGGAAGAAATATGGAGACTACTCGTAAGAAATACCCAAAACCGAAATGTGAGACCACGGAATGCCCAAGAATTATTTCAATTAATAACTAATGCATGGGAAAATATTACCGATGACTATTGCATGAGTTTGTTGAATTCTGTGCCAAACAGACTAACAGAAGTTATAAATAGAAATGGTGCAATAAGCAAATATTAATTGAGTCACTTTTTCATAATTAATATTTCTTATGAATTAATTAAACTGTTTATACATCACTTTTTTAAAATTATGAATTTTTGTTAATGTTATAACGCAGTGAAACTTGTCTCATTGACTCTCCATCTTCTCCTATAGCAATAACTCCATTCTTACTATATACGCTTTAAAATAAATAATAAAATTGTGATAACATGTGTGTTATTTCAGCTACTCATTACTTATTCAAATAAAGATAGACTTACAACAAAAAAAAGGAAGGAGTTGTCCTATTATTTATTGTTCACGACAGTACCTACAAGTAATCATTTTGTGTTGTGAAACAGACAGTGACCAGTGGGAAGGCAAGCGCTACCTTCACTCGCACGATGCAATTCAACAATAGAAATACGTTTATCAAAGCGCCTGTTGAGATACGGGGATATGTTGAGATATGGAGGAATTGGGGAAACAATCAAAAATATGTTATCGTCAAAAATTGAAGGGGGGCGAAACCCGGCCTTAGGGACCCTCCTCCTGTGTAATCTTTATCCATACCTAAATTTTGTAACCCATTTTGTTAAAAAAGTTACGTAACAGAACAAGTTATTTTAGGCCTACTTAAAGTAAACCAGAGGCAGCATTTAACTTAGATTTAGTGACAATCGTCATATTCCGGGGTATAAAGTAAATAATACGCTGTTTAGGGAATTCGTGTAAAATTGCGTGCGCGGGAAATATGAAAACATTCACGTTCCTGCGGAATCGATGAGAAAGGTATGTCGTGGTTGCATGCAGTGGTGTATTCGACATATACAACACCTCTAACTTTTTTACTTTTATGATTTTGCAACCGCGAACGAATAGTTTTGGTGTCCTAATTATTGTATTGTCTATACTCCACAATGTGTTAGCATCATCACATGACAATTATGCTTGCATCATTTTTGTACAAAAGCAAACCTAATTAAAATGCAAGACTCCCCAACCTTACTAACAATACAAATTCCAACTGAAAATATTCGTATAAACGCGTCTGAGTATGCTCCTCATAAATTGTGAAATCCGAACCGCCCAAGTAACATTTTGAGTTGTAGTTTTTAGTCTACATGCCCAATTAGTTGTACAATGGTCGTAAAATGATTTTTAAAATAATTTTAATGACTGTAGACCGTATGAAGGTCGTTATAAGGTTATAATCACGATTATCAAAATTCCATGTCGCATGAGGGTTATATGGTATGCATAAGACGACTAATTAGCTTACAGTGAATGGTCTTTAAGAGGTCGTAAAGAGGTTGTAAAGAGGTCATGATGACCTTGTGGGAAGAGAGTTGTACTAAAATCATTAAAAAACATGGTATGACTTTAACAGGACCTTGACATGAGATAGGATCTGAAATGGAAGGGAATAAAACTTACTTTATGAAAGTAAATTTTATTATACATTCTAAAAAGTGACAGTCGTCGCAGAGGTTCATAAGACCTCGATACGATTCATGAAAAAAAATATCAAGCAATTTTTGAGCTATCAAATGTCAATGTTAGTCTGTTAGTAAAAATATGAGAGTGAACGTCTCTTACTCTTATAAAATACAAAAATAAATTTTACAAGAGATTGGCGTAAATATAGTCAGCGATTCATATAGAGGGGCAGTTTAAAAATAAGACTGAAAGGTAGTTTAAAGCATGGAACATGACAATATAGTCATATGAAACGACAATTGAGTCACGTGAACGGTGTAAACATACGATTGGTCAGTCAATCATTACTGCTATATGGCGAATAAGACTATGTTGGTATCTAAAATATAAAACGACTTCAGAGTAATTTAAAAGCAGTCTTATGTCCCTATGTCCTTTTGATAGTGTCACATACAAATTACTAGGCCGTAAACTGTCTCGGCCATATTTTCTGTTTTAATTTCAACCAAATTTGGCGTCCATGTTTAACAATCAAAAATATTACTTAACAACAAAATTTAATTTGCAGGACTTTTAAATATAAATTTGACTAAAAAATATGTCTATCTATTATTCGTTACAAATGTGTATATATCTAACCATTTGAAACTAATTCTCAAAATTTCGTGTTGTGTTCTTCGGGGTATCTTCGACACTTTTACAGTAAAAATTAATCCCCAGCTGTTTCGACATCATAACATTGCTAGGAATCGATTTAAACATTTAACTTTTTTTTTTTAAACACGACTTGGTTCATACTTAGCAGCTTGTTGATCTTTTATTTTCCATATTGTAAACGAATGAATACAAGACATATGTATAGGTAAAATATGTACAGTACATACTGGTTCGTTACGTTCGTTTTTTCTCTTTAGGACTATTTGGTCGTATGAAGGTCCTAAAAAGGTCGCCATGCACGACTTCTTTATGACGCTAAGAAGTCTTTGAATTCACACGAGCTAATAGTCTTATAACGGTTTTATCCAATTACGCCATATAAAAGTTGTATGAAAAGTCGTGACAACCTTTTCAAACCGTCCAATCTGGTCATAAAATAGTTGTAACATGGTCGTTATGTCAAAAAGTAAGTTGAATATCACATCGTAACTTTTTTTATAAGACTAAAAATGTTACTTGGGCGTGTAAGAGATCAGAAGTTAGATGTTATTCTGCATGTGTTCGAGGATTACATAATTCATTGCAGAGAAACATTATTTATAGAATGATTTTTTTTTTAAGACAAGGTATGTAAATAAATACAGTTTAGGCCTTTGTTCTCATTTTTAACAGAATCTTCATCACCGTACGTGGTTATGCAGATGCTAGTTTACTCTGCATGACCGTAAGGGTCTATGTGGATACTTGTTTTACAATGAGAATAGGGTCGTTGACCATTTTTAAACAAATTTATATTCAAGTAATTTATAAAATTTTATTTGACCCGTATTTTTTTATTTTACATTCCAAATTCATTTTAATAGTGAAATTAATTATTGAAGTTACAAAATTTTGAATTGGCGCCTATGGTGACGTCAGACGTGTGAGCATGCGCAGTTAACAAATAAAGGAATAATCGACGGGCGTCGTACGTTTACTGTTAGAGGTATTTCAGAATCTTATGAACCGCGAGATGCGCAAAAGGCAAAGTTTGTTCTGGGTTTATAACTGCATTTTGAAAACACTGACAGCTACCTTGCTGTATACATAAACAAGAGCTCGGGATAAATTGTAAACAATAAATCTAATATTTTTGAGAAGTGTAACTGAATCCACGAGAGGGATTTTGTCTCTGCGCATTTGAAGGTCACAGCTCATGAGATTTTGAAACACCTCTACAGCACAGAGTAGTGTGGTTGTAGTATCGACGTGAGTCATTGTCATATTAATTGTCTTCAAACTATTATTTTTCTTGTTATTAGGATTTAACTTGATTAAAATATGAAGTACACTGTAAGCTAAAGTAAGTGTAAATGATTTTCTATTAATAATATACTGTTGCAGATATGTTTTAAAATAGAAAATAAAATTTAAAATTTTTAGGTTATAATTTACTGAAAAATCAACACAATGTAAACAATAAAAATATCCAGCACATCTACCGAGCATTACCGCCAACATGATAGAGAAAACATGAAAATCTCTAAAATTGAATTCTCATTAAATACGTCATCATTTACCGCCTTGTTATTTTGAAAACCATTTTTTTCTTGCATGTGACTATTAGGACTTTCTTTAATATGTTATATGAAATATATATTTAGTGTATTTTTTGATGGTATAATAATATTTGATAAATTTTGTTGAAGGAAACGACCCTATTGTCAAAGAAGAATTAGACAAATTCATTTTAGGATTTCAGTTGCTAATATAACCAGAATGCAGGTTATCGAAAGAATACAAAGATTGAAAATTAATAATTTTACAGATAGACACTTTCAAGTTTATTACAAGTAGTCAGCGAACCTCCAAACTCTATTAAACCGTAAATTATACCGTTACCTTAGTGTAATTTTTCTATAAGATGTCCTCGTCAACATAACTTTTTATTAATGAAACTTGTACGACCGCAAACGAAACATTAAGAATCATATCCTTCAAAATAAGTACTTTCTCATTGTCGAGTAGATTATCCGAGAGATAAAATTCTTGTTTCAATAAATCACTTAACTGGATAATGTAGATATATATCTGAATTCCTTTCAACCGACCGACACAGTAATTTTGTAAAAAAATGTATTAATGGTAACAGCAAATATTTACTTATTTATTTTTCTTCCTTCTAGAAAACTATGTTAGTTTAAGGAGTTTCTAATAAACAACTTCAGGGCTATTTGTTGGTTTAAAGGAAAATTTCATTTTATAAATACGAATTTTGTGCTTCTTGGATTAATTTGAACTTTTATTAATTTTAAAAATTTATATTGCAAATTGTAATACGTCTCATCAGTTGGTCTGTACGTACTGGAACACTCTACAAGGCGCAATTTTTAACATAACAACTTTATTCTATGCTTCGTCTACTACATCACAATAGAACCTTATTGAACTTCATAAGGATTCGTCGAGTAGTTTATTACACATTATTATTTAACCCCTTCACTGCCAACCCAATTTTATGAAAAATACCCACCGACAGGCCCTCTAATTTATTTTTGCGTCAGCGGTTCTTGGGATAGATGTCAACGATTTTTTTTTAATGCAACTTATATTTTTTCCCACCTTCTGGTGCAGTTTTTTATTTTCTTCTCAGCCATATAAAATTTTGTATAGGTTGCATAAAAAGTTTTGAGAAAGAAAATGAAAATAATTTTAGTTCATTAATACGACAAGACTTGATAAAAATTAAGACAAGTAACAATAAGAGATGAAAAGTTATTCAAGAGAGAATGAATAGAACAGAAAAACGCTTCGCTTACAGCAACTGTTCAAAGTGTTCCCCATTCACTAATTGACAATAACCAAGCCTATCAACAAAGGCTCTTGTCGAATTTACCAGAACATGTTGGGGTATTTGCATTAGTTCATCACGAATTCTTTGTCTTAAGTCTGCCAAATTATTGGGTCTATTTAGATAAAATTTATTTTTTACGTTCCCCCAGAGAAAAAATCTAGAGGTGATAAATCCGGAGAACGCGCAGGTCATTCAATAGCACCTCTTCTTCCAATCCAGCGGTCAAGAAAGGTAACATTTAAATAATCTCGAACTATTATTGCATAATGGGGGGCATCCTGTTGAAACCAAACTTCTCTGAAACTTGTTCTTTCCCGTTTCTCAAAGCAGGAATAACATCGTTCCGCAGGAGCTCTAAATACTTTAATGTCCCGTCGATAAAACATTGCCAATATCCTTCCCCTAAAAATTCCTGCCCACACATTTATTTTTTGAGGATGTTGTGTGTGATCTTCTTGAATCCAGTGAGGGTTCTCCCTAGGCCAAATTCGACAGTTATACCGATTAACTGTTCCGTTAAGACAGAATGTTGCTTCGTCAGAAAAGCAAATCTTTTGCGCAAAATTATCATCACGATTACAAATTTGAACCATTTCTTCGCAAAACTCAATTCTTCTGTCTAAATCGTCTTCAGAGAGCTCTTGCACCCAAATAGGCTTTGTAGGGAAATCATTTTTCTTTCTTCAAAATTCTACCTACACTGCGACGACTTAAATTTCCACGTAATGCTAGCTGCGTGGTCGATGTCTGTGGATTTTCTTCAAGCCTTAACAGAATATTCAACATAAAAACTGTGAAATCTGACAAAAATTTCGAAGATAACCATTAATAAAAAAAATAAGGTTTTATGCGTTATTGATTGTCCGACAAAACTTGTGATACACCTGATTACAGTTTCTTTATTCAATTGACTTATTGTGGGCTTCATTTCGAAAGTTAATTTAACTGTATTTAATTCTGGTAGAGCAGTTTGTCGCAAAGCTATAAATTAAAGAAATAATAGGATTTTTATTTTTTTTCTCAAAATTTCTCTTATGCGACCTATACAAAATTTATATGGATAAATAAGTGAATAAAAAACTGCACCAGAAAGTGGGAATTTATAGGGATTATTCCATACTTTTGCCCAACCCTGTATTTCTGAAACTACTTATCAAATTGATCTCATTACAAAGCATATTTATTATACCCAAAAATTACCTTATTTTCAAAATACTATACTGCCAGTATTTTTTACTTATTTTTATTAAATGTTTTTTGCAGAACAGTTTATTGATGTTCTATACATCAATAAATCAATAATAGCTAAAGAAAATGTTAATATAGCACGATTAAATAATTATATTAATTATAGATAATATCTGATATATTGTTTTCCATTCTCATGCTTAATATATTATTTTATAATTGAAATAATTATCTATAATAAAGTACAATTCCAAGAACTTAGAATTTTTATTGGTCATTGATGAGAATTTGTAAAACTAAGTGCATGGCCACGTCGGCACACCGCACATTGCACACCGCCCAGCACCTAGCCTGGTCTGCATACAAAAGAAATTGTACTAATTGTTCATTTATTGTTCGGCGATTTCCTTCCATAATTACTTCCACATCCATGTAGTGGAATGGAAGTATAGTAATCGTAAAAAAAAATTTTCATTGAGCGAAAATATACAGACTGTCTATTTTACGAGGGCCACACCAAATATCTCGTTTAATATCTATTGTAGAAGAATAAAGTTTTAGAAACAGTTATCCCATTTTTTGTAAGCTATATTTCAGTAAAAAGAAATTTGAAATCCATAGCCTACTTTATGAGATATATTACAAAAACCTGAAAAATAGGAAAACCACAAACGGTTATAGCTTCCTTATTTGAGGAGATACGAAAAAAGTTAAAGGAATGAAAGTTGACGACAAAGACAATAAGAATAATAACGTGTAACAAAAAAATCGAAAAATGCAGTTGGCTTTGACATACGCTATTGTGCAAAAATGAAAAATACATATCTCAGTAGGCCATGACGCCATTAATTCCGTTATTTTTTTCTCATTCCAACGATATAAAACATGTCACAGAAATTTTAACCGATAGTGTCAATATTTAATATTTTACGAATACCACAATTCATATAATTGAATCGTAACAATCAGCTGTGCCATAATTAGTGAAAAACAATGTATACAGTTATTAATAAATTTGACAGATTGTCACTGTTGTATGTTGCGTTGTCGAGTTCTAAGACAAATTTTATATCAGTAATTATGGTGTACACCAATAATAACAAATTCGATATGATTAGCATTTATTGTCAGTGCAATTTTGACGCTGAGATGGCAGTCACGGTTTACGGAGATAGATTTCCAGATGCTCCGCAAACTATGTTTAGGAAGTTAGTTCAAAATCTAAAAACGCACGGTTCATTTTCAAAAAAAGTAGTAAGGCGAGCGCATGTTGCGGATAATGTAAGAAAAGTGAATAGAGTAATGAATTATGTTAACCAAAATGAGGAAACCTCTTTGAGACAAATTCAGAGAAACTGTCGCATAAAAAAAGACAGTGCAAGAAAAATATTGAAAAAAAACGGATTTCGATGCTACAAAATGAGGAAAGTTCAACATTTAAATGAGGGAGATAAGCCAAGGAGAGTAAGATTTTGTAGATGGTTATTAAATAAGAAAAGGAATGACGCGCTGATATGTAGCAAAATTCTTTGGTCGGACGAATCAAATTTTTCTAATAATGGATTTTTCAATAGAAATATGCATTATAAGTGGACACGAGAAAATACACATTGGTGCAGAGAGACTGCTTTCCAAGAAAGATTTTCTACGAATGTTTGGTTGGGTCTTTTAGGGACTAAAGTAATTGGACCTTATTTTTATGATGGCAAATTAACGCTCGTAGATACCTTATTTCCTGCAAAACGAATTTCAAGATTTTCCTTATGAATTAACAGTGGCAGAAAGATTAAATTATTCATATTTTCAACAAGATGGGGCTCCACCTCACACTGCTGTAATATGTACAAATTATTTAAATCAAGTTATGCCAGATAGCTGGATAGGCACCTATGGACCCATTCTATGGCCAGCTCGATCACCAGATATTACTCCCTTGGATTTTTTCGTCTGGGGTTACATTAAAGACAAGGTATTTCAAACTGCCCCTGAAAATATTGAGGACATCAAAACCAGAATTCGAAACGCATGTGAGGCAATTACTCCTGAAATGCTCCAAAATGTAATGCGTGACGTGTCTCGTAGAGCACGTTTATGTGTCAGAATGCATGGTGCACAATTTGAGCATTTGTAGTTAGAAAAATAAATACACACAATTTCTTTTCAATATAGTAGTAGGTAGTACTGTTATACATAGTTTTTCGTTTTTTTCTTTGGATGTTCGTTTTGTACTTGTATTTTTATTTATGAGATATTTATTGGTTTGTATTAAATTGTAATAAATAATTACGGAATTATAATTATTATAAAGTGAATTTTTACTATTATGGCACAGCTGATTGTTACGATTCAATTATATGAATTGTGGTATTCGTAAAATATTAAATATTGACACTATCGGTTAAAATTTCTGTGACATGTTTTATATCGTTGGAATGAGAAAAAAATAACGGAATTAATGGCGTCATGGCCTACTTTGAGATATGTATTTTTCATTTTTGCACAATAGCGTATGTCAAAGCCAACTGCTTTTTTCGATTTTTTTGTTACACGTTATTATTCTTATTGTCTTTGCCGTCAACTTTCATTCCTTTAACTTTTTTCGTATCTCCTCAAATAAGGAAGCTATAACCGTTTGTGGTTTTCCTATTTTTCAGGTTTTTGTAATATATCTCATAAAGTAGGCTATGGATTTCAAATTTCTTTTTACTGAAATATAGCTCACAAAAAATGGGATAACTGTTTCTAAAACTTTATTCTTCTACAATAGATATTAAGCGAGATATTTGGTGTAAAATAGACAGTCTGTATATCTTACGAATCAAAAATCTCCTGCCTTAACCGGTAATCAAATAAACAAAGTCCCCATATAAAACTAATAACTCTGCAGCGAGAAACAAATAGTTTATAGTAAATAAATTATTTCTTAAACAAAAGTACCCGTTCCACGTGAAGAATTCATTCATTCGCGTATATGTGAAACAATGGATTTCCGAATCACCACATTCTTCCCATCTGTGAAGGATTAATAAATATATCTTAGAAATAAATAGAAATAACAGTTATCTTTCATCCTCTGCTTATGTTACTACTTCCACTCGTTAGAAGCCAGTCCGTTGCATTTCACTTCGTACTGGGCAGGGTGCTCGGTCGTCTTAGGTACCTGCACTTGTGGATAATTTACGAGTTTATGACCTGGTCCCATTCAACGTGTTTATTTTCTTTTTATCCGAGTTATGTTGCCAGATGTCTGTACCCTTTGTCGAGCTGCCCATATACGCCTTTAGTGATGTAATAGTTAAATATCAAATATCGGCTATATGAATTAGCCAAATTTATGTTAATATATATCAACTAATGTTTAACACATTTTTGCGCGTTTTCACACCGTGTTTACTCTAGTTTTTCGGGATTTCATGGGATTCACTTAAAAACGCGTCTGCCTTCGTCGACGACCGAACTGAACTCCCCTACAGCCATTCAAAATTATGTTAATAAAAAATTATGTATGTCCTGCAATTTGTTTTACTATCTATAACAAAACACTTCTTTCTTACTATAGTCATAATTTCTATTGGCTTTCTTTCTCGCGTTGCATCTACATTCGTCTATCTCACCTGTACTCCAATTGAATATGGCGAACAATGCACTGATCTGGCGAGTATTTGTAACCAACCAAATTGTCTGGCTGTCAATATACTTTCTGAAGGTATGTAGAAGAATATATCCTCCAAATTTCACCGTTGCACAAGGATATTATGAATACTACCCTTCTTTACAACATTAGGCTCATCTGGCAAGCATTTGTAACCGAGAGAATTGTCTGACAATTTTTTTTCTATACTTAACAATGTATAGAAACATATTCTTTATAGGATTTTTACAAACAGCAGAAAAAATAATTATCTATGGGAACTAGAAGAAAAACTATGTGTAAAAATATTAATGAAATCGTTGCATTCTTTTGGTAACCTGAATTCTGGTTATGCTAACAAATTAAAATCCTAAAATGGATTTGTATAATCTCTTGTAATTTGAAAATTCTCATTCAACAACTAGCATCCACATAGTCCCCTATGGCCATGCAGATTATGCTAGTATCTATAACCCCCTACGGTAATGAAGATTCAGTTAAAAATGAGAACAAAGACCTAATATGAATTTATTTACCTACCTTGTCTTAATTTTTTTTTTCATTCTAATTACATTTTCATGAAATCTATCATTCTGTTTTTGGAAATGCTTAGCCTTTGAAACGTCTTTCGCCCTTATTCTGGAGCCCATCAGAAAGGCACAAAGCCACTCATATTTCTATGTTTTTCTCAGTCAAAGTCAAATATAATTATTTCATACCTACTTATTTATAGAAATTGCCTTGGCTTTGCATGGACATCTTTTAAAGTGGCTTTTGATGAGCTCCAAAATAAGGGCGAAAAACGTTTCAAAGGCTAAGCATTTCCAAAACAGAGTGATAGTTTTCTTGAAAATGTAATCCATTAGAATGAAATTTTTTTAAGACGAGGTAAGTAAATAAATTCATCTTAGGTCTTTGTTCTCATTTTTAACTGAACTTGTAACTGAATTTCATGACCGTTGGGGTTATGTATATACTGCGCGCGCTCTTAGAAAGAAAATGTAATAATTTTTTTAATAATCATCAAATTAAAGCAAAGTAGGAAACATTTTAATGGTGACAGTCTTAGCTTTTAATTAGTTTGTTTGTCAACACTGTCCTTTGATTTCTATTACTGAAAATTTAATTTGAAAAACTCATTTCTGAAATCCTAGACGTCTTCAACTTACCCTTTATATATTTACGAAAAATGTTTTTTATCCATGAGAAATACATGGAAAACTTCATGGGATAATATTTCTAGGATTTCGAACAAATCTGGAGGGTGAGGCACCCTATACCAAATGGCCGTGACACATTAAACTTCACCTTTTGTACGACATGAATAAATTGTACATATTCATCCGTGCAATATTTCGTGGGATAAGTACAACAAATATGTTTATTATTATTTAAATAGGGAATCAATTTCACACACATTTGAGAAGAAATTCACTAGACTTTTTATGTTTTTAACAAGAGCTTGCAACAAAACGGATATCTTTAAGTAAATAAATCATACTTACGGTAGTTTCATCGTGTTATCTTCCTGAACAAATCACCGAAACTTGCGAATACGCGGCACGAATTAAATAATAAAAATAAAACTATTTTCACAGCGGAAATCACAGCCCGACTAGCAATAATTTGTACTATATTGTGTGCTTGTTTAACCGTGCAGCATTCAACTTAGTATTATTTAAATATTTCTAAGGTCGGTATCCTTCATTAAACAGTCAGCGCAACCGTGAAAACTATTACTAGAAATTTTTTTATATCACAATTCCATTTTTCGAGGCCCGCGCTGCGATGCGTAGGAACGATGAAATGACACTAAAGAAAAATAAAAGTACCCACAACTATGCAGGTATCTCAAGATAATCATCTAGGAATACTTTGTATGAGATTAATCGTCTAGAGGAGTGGATTGTCTCCTTTCGAATTACACATGCTTGTATCATAGCCCGAAATGATCGATATCGATCGACGAATCTATTTGAAAGTTGGAGCGTGTCCACCAAACATGCGAGGAATCGATGTTACAACATGAACTTTCCTTATGCTACATTGGAAAAAGGTTATCGCCTCACAGTCGTCAAGTTCTAGGGGAACAAATTTCTACAAATTTGTAAATGAATAGAAAATATTCGTTAGAAAAACGGAAAATTATTGACACAAAGAGGTGGTTTTAGATGGGGTTTTAAAACTCTTAAACTTTGTAGATACGATAATATTGTAATAGTAAAAGAATTCTAAGGAGTAAGGGGATGGTTTTTAAGGGGGTTGAAAATTAAATCTACGAAAATAATGTAGTGAAATAAATGTAAGTTCTTAAAGGATGATTTTTGAAGAGGTGCAGCGGACAATTTTATATTTCTAGGAGGACGAAATTATTTCTTATTATCTTTCTCCTGATTTTGATGCAAAATGGTTTACTTTATAGTTTTAGGTTCTTGAAATAATATTAAGATGTATTGTAAATTAACTTGTATTTAAAATTAATTGCTGAAAGTAGAGATATGTAAAAGTAGGGAATTGTAATTTTTTGAATATCTACAAATTCTTGCAGCTGTATAGTATTATTCATCTTAATTTAAGCCTTGTCGTTTTAAAAAATATAATTACCTGTTATTACTTTATCATTTTATGAAAAAAAAGCTGCTACCATGTGCTACTTTAATCATGATTTTACTTTTTAGCTACTTATGCTATACCGCGGAGAAGTCTCTTTGAGGTATGGTCAATGGAATCTGACAAAGAGGAAAAATAAAAGGATGTACTTGCATGTCCTTAATCTCTGCGCCTTTTAGCTCTTTCACTAGGTTTATCAAACAATTTCCTTGGCCGACCAGGTGTTTTGGAAGTTGATAGCTGATTAGGCGTGTCGTCTATCAACTTCTTCAGTACACTAAATTTAATTATCCCATCCAACCAGGAATCGTTGATTTTTAAAAACCCCCTCAAAAACGACCCGTTTGTGTCTAGTTCTTTTTCAATATTGTTCCGCTTTTCTCATAAATATTTTCTATTCATTTGCAAATGTGTAGAATTTTGTCCCTCTAGAACTTGAGAATTGACCACTGAGCGCCTGTCAAGCGCGGTGTTTATACAAATCAAATACAACACACATTTAGTTTAAATTACTGTAATATATTGTCCATCCTAAGCGCTAGCCCGGAGCCAGACATACATCCACGGTGCGAATTGCCGTGGCAATTGAAAAGTTGGACAGAGCAAAGCCAGCTCGGATTAAAGAGAAAATATACTTAAAATAATCGGTACATACAGTCTGTCCATTTTATCAGGCCCCTCGAGAATATCTCACTTAATATCGGTCGTGTAAAAAAATTGTTTCTACGAAAATTGTGCCGATTTTTATAAGTTACAAAATGTCTGATTATAGTAAAGATTTGTGGAACTTCTTGGTTTTTTCATCTTTTTATTTAATCATACTCCTCCACGGCAAGTATGATGCTAGCTAAAAAAATTATCGGTATTATCGGTTTAAACAATATTTTTGTAATTACTTGCTTAGTTTCAATGAATAAATATGGTATGTGATATATCGTTGAAAAGGGAGGAAAATACTGTATTTAGTGCCACTTAAGATAAAACCTCGTTGATATACGCTGTTTTGCAGAAAATTGTCGCCTTAGAATTTTCATCTCTTTAAATAATGGAGATATTTTGCTTAGACACATTCCGCATTTTCGATATTTTCCGTTATAACTCTTAAAGTAGGCCATGGATCCACTACGTGGATGTGGAAGTAATTGTTTTTATATTTTGATTTTTATCCATCCATATATTTAAATGAACACCCTCTAACTGTTCCTTTAACAAAGAGTAATATACTGGAGCATTGCATTCTTTTGTATATTTCACGTATATTACTTTTTGAAGAAGGCATACGTGGAGGAACATTCCGGGAAAAAAGTAAAAAAAACCGCTGTCTAAGGAATCACTACTTCCACATCCAGATTTTTCATCCAAGTTACTTTAAAGGAAACATCTTGACTGTATTTGGTCATAGAATTTTAATATTTGGGGCAGATGTCATAGAAAATTTTAAGGCGTTGGCATCTACCATATACGTTAGAAAATCGGTAAAGGTATTTACACAGAACTTCCCTCGTTATTTGTGCGTGGCGGTCACTCTAAAAAATTAATAATTACGAAATGACATTGAGAATAATAATCGGAATATAGTTATTGCTATTATTACAAAGAAAACTTGACAAGTTTTGGTCAAAAAAAATATACAGATTGCTCATCCGACAGCAAAAGTTCAATACTAAATAGCAGGTGCCACATATGGCAGGCTTGCGCAAATACCTTTACAAATGTGACTAAATTATTTTTTGGGATAACCACCCTGTACATTTTTCAATAAAAGTATAATAGGTGCATATGCCAGATATTATGGCCATCTGTCACATTTTCAATCCAACATTCACGTAATGGAGTGGAAGTATAGTGGTGGTTAAAAAATTTCATTATTTTGAAATTTTTCAAAAATGTTGGTAAAAAAATTTTCAAAATGTTTTCTTCTGAAATAGGTTTAAAATGTCAAACGTAGAAATTTTAGATTTGAGCAAAAAGGAAAGTTTCCTTCTATTTTATAGTAGTGGTAAAAAAAGTTTAAAATTTAAAAATTATATATATTTTTTAAATAGGTTTAGAATGCTATGATACGTGAACATTTTAAATTTGAGCAAATAAAAACAAAATCGACATATTTTAGTGGTGAAAACTTTTTAAAAAATGTTGGTGAAGAAAATTTTCAATTTTTTTTTCTGAAATAGGTTTAGAATGTCATGAAACGTGAAACTTTTAAATTTGAGCAAAAATAAAGTTTCCATCTATTCTAGTGTTAAATTTTTTCCAAACTGGTAACAAAATGTTGCAAAAATTTTGTTTCCGAAATACATTTTAAAATTTGTTTGAATAGTTTTAGAATGCCATGGAAACGTGGATAGTTTAAATTTGAACAAAGAAAAAAAAATCTAGGTAAAATTTTTTTAAAATAGTAAAAAAAAATCTAATTTTTCTTTTAAATAGATTTAGAACGCTATGAAACGTGGAAATCTTAAATGTGAAGAAATAAAAAAAAATCCATCTATTTTAGTGGTAAAAAAAAATTCAAAAATGTTGGTAAAAAAAATTTCAAAAAATTTTTTTTTTAATCAAGCTTAGAATGCCATGAAACGTGGAAATTTTAAATTTGAAGAAAGAAAAAAAAATGTTTTATCTATTTTAGTAGTAAAAAATTTTTCAAAAATGGTCAAAAAAATTTAAATTTTTTTTTTTAAATTAGGCTTAGAATGCCATGAAACGTGGAAATTTTAAATTTGAAGAAAAAAAATTTTTTTTCATCTATTTTAGTAGTAAAAATTTTTTCAAAAATATTAGAAAGAAGTTTGAGGCATTGGCTTCTAGTCTATACACCAAATCCCAAATTTCTGTACTCTTACCAGCTTGCTTTACTTATTTCCCCCTATTTACCCCCAACCCTTCACCGGATATATTCAAAGAACAATCCAGTTCCAGATCTCGTTATATAATTTCAAGTCAATATCTTAAACCGTTCCGGAGAAAACGTGCAGACAAAAAAAAAGTTACAGACAGACCGACCGATAGACAGACAGAAATTTTTTTTCTTTCTTCAATTTAAAATCTCGTTTCATGATATTCTAAACCTATTTCGAGAAAAAAAAGAATTGAAATTTTTTTACCATTGCTATACTTCCAAGCTATATTACGCGGATGTGGAAGTAAAAGTAGTCCGAATTATGTCGAGCCACTTATTTACTATTTACCCTCGTTTCACTTCTTCAGCTTAATAGAAAATCGCACAAATTTGACCGGGCATTTCAAGCGCGTGTGCATTTGTTATTAATAATATAATAATAAATAATAATATTTGGGCCTTCTTGAGCAATTAATCATGCGCTATCTGATTGTGTGTAATACATACTTACATGTCATTGTGTTTATATTATAATTTGTACCACAGAGTAGGTGAAAAGGTTATCAGACCCGATGGTCAATTCACCGCATTTTTCCAGTTTGCAGTTGAAACGTATTATTACGCCGCTTTGAGACATCACGGTGTCAAGGTAAAACGAAAGTTGATTGATTGATTGATTGATTTGCCAGCGTAAGGTGGGCATTGCTGCCAATTCCGGTGCAGGGAGATTTGTTCCACCACGCAGCCCGATCGCCCACCGATCATCCCACCGTATGCCAGAACAAACCCCCAGTGCTTTTATATACCGCCGGACCAGCTGCATACGCTGGATTGGACATTGGACATGCTTGTTGTCAGCAGCGAGAGCCGCATGACGCATGGGGTAGGAGTATAGGATGGAGCGTGTAGGTGTTTGTGAGATGTTTCTTCTTGTTTTCCTTCTGTCTTCATCGGATGGAAAGTGTAGGCGTTTGTGAGATGCTTCTTTTAGGTTTTCGTACTTCTTTTTACTTTCAGGTTTTTGTGATATGCTTCTTCTTAGTTTCTGTCTGTGATCATCTTCTCTCCTATTCTACTTCTGAGTTTTCTGTTTCTTCTGTTTCTGAGTCTGGCAGTGTGTATATCCTTGATATTTCTTTATTGTATTCCATTTTTTGTTGTGCCAACTTTTCCCAGTGTGTATAATCCTTTCCTAGCTTATTCATAATCCTCTCGATTGTTGTAATCCATGTGTAGCATGGCCTCCCTATTTTCAGTTTGTTGCAGTTCATTCGCAGCGCTTTCTTCAGTAGGTGTGTCGTGTCCCGTCTTTGGACATGTCCTCAGTATTTCATTGCGTATGATTCTATTCTTTTGATTATTGTTCTTCCCTCTAGTAATGTTGACGTTTTCTGTCGTTTTTGTGGTTTTCCTGTTTTTGCTAGCAGTTGGATAATGTCCCTTTCAGCTCTTCTCAGGCTTCTTCGGTTGGCCTTTATCGTTGCTGCGTTTTTGACTCCATATATCATCGTAGGCATTATGATGGTCGTGTATACCTTTTTGGTTAGGCACCATGGTGGTTTGTTGTCCTCAATGAAGGGTAGTAGAGATCTTGTGGCTCTGTAGGCTGTTTTGACTTGGTCCAGGACTGTGGTGAATAGTCGGGGGGATAGGGGACATCCTTGTTTGACTCCTATATTCTTCATTTTTGATTCCGTCGTCTGTCCAAACCATTGTATTGCAGTGTTTTCGTGTAGGCATGCTTTTATTATTCTGTTTATTGAGTAGTGCGGTACTCCCCTGTTGAGCAAAGTGTTGACTATAGCCTCATGCCTTATAGTATCAAATGCCTTTTGGAGGTCAATTGAGACTATATATAGTTTTGTTCCTTCTCTCCACTTTTCTTCCAGGATCCGTCTGGTGGTGTACATGTGGTCGTCTGTCGATCTACCCTTGATAAATGCCGTTTGATAATCTGGTAGTTCGCCGATGTATTTTTCCATTTCTCTGAGGAGGAATTGTGCGTAGTATTTGTACCCTACACTGCAGAGTATTATTCTTCTGTAATCGTCCACGTTTTGTGGTGATTTGATTTTAGGGAGCGGTATCTGTATGGTTGTATTCCATTCCTCAGACAGGGGTGTGGTTTCCGTCCATGCGTTGGTGATGATTTCTAGGATTAGCTGTTTTATGTTGTCCGGTCCATAGTATACTAGTTCGTTATTTATTTTATCTATTCCCGGGGCCGTGTTTCTTTTATCTCTGGCCATTATTTCTAGTAGTTCGTCTTTTGACGGTGGCTTTCCCAGAGGCCAGTGGTCCATTTCTTGTATTGGTTCTATTTGACTTCTCTCTGCGTTTCCTTCTTCTAGTTTCCTGACCCAATGCTGCAGTGGTATGTGTTTTCTTGACTGCGTATTGTTGTTTCTCCCGTATGTTTTGGGGTGTCTAAAAGTTTGGTTTAATCTCTGTCCTGCTGGAGTGGATACTATGTTTTCGAAGAATTCCCTGCATTTTTTTTGTTCGTGCCTCCTCTCTGTGTCTCTTCTTTCTTTCCTCGCTTCTATTATTTTTTTGTCTATGTTTGGTGTATATTGTTTTCCTGTGGCCTTTATTTTCTTTAGTTTTTCGTAATTTCTTTTGGTGTCTTTTCTTGTTGGGCTCATAGAGGATTTGTTCCTTTTCAACGTTTTCCTCGCCGCTATTTTGATTTTTAAACCCATTGTTGACCAATTTAGTTCCTTTCCTGTTAACTGTTTTTCTATCTCCTCCTGGTATTTCGTTTTTATTCCTTTGTTCTGTAGCAGTGAGATGTTCCATGTGTCATTTGCTGTTTTGCTGTATCTTTTTTTTCTTTTTTTCTTCTTGTTTCTTTATTACTAGTGTTCCATATAATATTTTGTGATCTGTTTTGACGTTTGTTGCTTGTTTTGCCTTAATATTTTTGACCCTGTCCCTTATTTTTCTATCCACTAGGATATGGTCTATTTGAGAGTTGATGCTTCCTTTACTCCAGGTATTAAGGCAGGTTAGGTTCTTGCTCCATGTGTTTCTAACTGTTAGATCTAACAGATGTGCCAAGTTTTTTAGCAAGCTTCCATTATCGTTTGTCCATGTGTGAAGTAAGGTTTTTCCTATGATATATCCATAAATACAGCAATAAATATGATAAAATATAGTATATATTTAGCTGTAATGCCTCCATATACATATATACAGGGTGTTCCTTAATGACGTGCTAATATTTCAGAGTGTGACTCATTAGGTCATTTTTAGTCCAGGGGAATTAGCAAAATGAGGATAGTTTTTTAGAAAACTAATGAAGGTATCGATGTTCCGCTAAAAATTTGGGATACACACCATGGTTTTATATACATACTGGGTGTAACCGGATCATGGTATACCCCCTTTTCTCCTTTAATTTTGAAGATAATTGATTGAAATTTAGGATATACTACATACATAATAAGCGCACTTTTTGACATACAATTGATTTTTTTTCACTTCCGGTTTCGCCGAAAGTGACACTAATTTTCGATTTTTAAATGGAACACCCTATATTTTATTGCATTTTTGAACTCCGCATAATTTTCTGAATCCAACGATGCCAAATAAGTGACATTTCAAGCATCAATTTTTTTTTATATAATTTTTAGTTTTTCATTTAAGTGTGCCATGACGGTTCCGATTTATTCTAAATGACCCATGTAATGCTACAAAAATCGAAATCCCGTTAAAAACACTAAATTACGTGATTTATGAGCAAATAAAATTCACCAAAGTTGTTTTTGGGGCAAAACTCAATTTTTTCAAATGGAACCATATCGGTACCGTGGTACCATTTATTACTACTGTTAATAAGGAATTTATTCATATGTCATATTAAAATGTGGGATAAATACAAACAAAATTACAGCTAAAAAAATAAGAAAATACAATTTTGTTCTAATTAAATGTTAAGAAGTAACTAAGGTGGCTTTGAAAACAATGAAATATTTAGCTTGTCAAATATTTGTTGGCTTAAGGTGGCCATTCCCTAGAAAGAGACATCTGATAGGGAAATATTTATTATTATTGGCCATAACTCTTTTTTTTAGTACGTATATTTAAAAAAACTATAAGAGTACCTACCTAAGTAGAACCATAACAAGACTATTACGATGAATCTTCGCTCAATAATTTCAGTGATTAGCTAGATTTAAATTTAAAAATTATGTCAATGTTCCTATTTTATAGTTTTAAATCTAGCTATTTTGCAAACCACTGAAATTATTGAGTGAAAATTCGTAGTAATGGTCTTGTTATGGTTCTACTTAGGTAGTCTTATAGTTTTTTTATACGTACTAAGAAAAGCCAAAATTTCCCTATCGGATGTCTCTTTCTAGGGAATGGCCATCTTAACGGTGTTTTTATTGTGTCTTTAAAAATTGTTTAAAATTCTTGTTAATTGTGTTCAAAATGATACAAATTTACACAAGAGATGAAAAAGTGGACATGTTATAATTACACAGACACACAAAAAAAAGTCCTGATACAGAAAGGTGAAGTACCTTCTGGTACGTTTTTCGGTGTGCTAAAAACGAATCTCAGGTCAGAACTGACCCATCACCCTTAGATTTCACCCCAGCACACCCTAGCACCCAGCCCAAATGGTCAAATTTTCACATCATATAAAAATTCAATAAATATCTCATTCTACGTTTTTCGGTGTGCTAATAACGAATCTGAGGTCATAATTTACCCATTACCCTTAGATATCACCCCAGCACCCCCCAGAACCCCCCCAAAGGAAAATGTTAGTTTATATAAAAATTGAAAATAAATGTCTCATTCTTCGTTTTTCGGTGTGCTAAGAACGAACCTGGGGTCACGATTTACCCATGACCCTTAGATTTCGCTCCAGCACCCCTAGCACCCTCCCAAATGGTCAAATTTTTACATCATCATATAAAAATTCAAAATAAGTATCTCATTCTACGTTTTTCAATGTAATTTAATAGTTTTAATTTTGCTATATCTCCCCACCCCCTTCACCATATGGTTATATTGTGACCCTTGTAACGTTGTACCAGTATTAGGTTATGACAATTTTCATTTCCATGCGATGAAATCAGGCAACAGAATCGTTCCTAGAAAAAAATGCTCTATATTAAAACACAAATAAATTTAAAATGCTTGGAAGATATACTGTAGAATCGGTGTCAACATGTAGGTAAAAATTTGACCATTTGGGAGGGTGCTAGGGAGTGCTGGGGCGAAATATAAGGGTGATGGGTAAATTATGACCTCAGGTTCGTTCTTAGCACACCGAAAAACGTAGAATGAGATATTTATTTTGAATTTTTATATGATGTGAAAATTTGACCATTTGGGGGAGTACTACGGTGTGCTGGGGTGAAATCTAAGGGTGATGGGTCTGTTCTGACCTGATATTCGTTTTTAGCACACCGAAAAACGTACCCGAAGGTACTTCACCTTTCTGTATCAGGACTTTTTTTTGTGGGCTTGTGTTATTTATGGAGAAAGTAAAAAAAAATGCAATTGCAGCTATGGTATGGAACTTTATGGCCGACGATATCCTGATCGACAATGTTCAGCGAAAAATGATTTTAAACTTGTTGAAAACCAATTCCGAAGAGAGCCCAACAATGATCCCGAAGAAAACTTCATTATTGACGAAGGAACGGAAATTAATGTTTTGGCTTGAACAGAAGTTGATAAGACTGTTTCTTTAAGGCAAGTTGGGTTTGAATTGAACGTAGGATGGAATATTGCAACTGGATTTTGTATAATAACGTGCAGCCAAACAATGATTCTTTGGGACTGGTTTTATTTTCGGACGAGTCAAGGTTTACAAATTTGGGATTATTTAACCGACAAAATACAAAATACAGGTCACAAGAAAATCAAAATTTATTACGGGAGGGTAACTTTCAAGTGCGGTTCGGTTTCAATGTTTCGTTTGGAATAATCGGTAGTAGAATCATTGGTCCAATAATATTTGAAGGACCTTTGACTGCTGCCAGATACTTGAGATTTCTGGAAAATGAGATTGAGGACATTTTAGATGAGTTACCTTTAGATTTAGGACAGCGAATGTATTTCTAACAAGATGGCGCTCATCCCCATAATTCAAGGATAGTAATTGATTACCTTCAACGGAGATTCAGAGAAAACCTAATTTCGACGAATGGTCCTGTGAGGTGGCCTCCAAAGTCACCTGATTTAACGCCTCTTGATTTCTTTGTTTGGGGTCATTTAAAAAATATTGTATGTGCAACCGCCGTTACAACCCGTGAAGACCTGGAGCTACGAGTAAGACGAGCCTGCCCACGCTCCCCTCCCCTGGATGGACTTCTGGATGTAGAGATATATACTTTTCAGCTAGTAAAGGGGGTTTTTACATAGAAATTTTTACTGCATCTTATCATTTTTAATTTCCGTAGCCAGCTGTCTGTCTATAAATCATAGTGATTAATTTGTTTGTGGCCACTTACAGGTGTCCCCCTATCACCAGTTCTAATGAATCGTACATACCTGCTAATACACTGTTGTTAAAATTATCAGCGACAAATGGATTATCATTGTTTGTTTCAAATAAATCATGCTTAATAAACTGCAACAAAGTAAAACCACAGCTAATTTAGAAACGCATATATTATATTACTTGTTGCTTAGATTAGGTTTAAGTTTTGTAACTACACTGATTATAATAGATTTTAAATACTTATACACTTTAGAAATGATTTAACATACTAATACGAATAAAAAAACTGTTACTTATCAGCTATCAAGCGTTAAGGAAGTGAGAAACGGCATGATCGCAGATTAAAGAAAGTCGCTTCAGAGTTTCTATTTCTTCTTGAGTGGCAGTACGGATGCTTACAGCATTTAAAATGTTTGGGGCAGTCATTTTTCCAACACACCTAAAAATGCCAAAGGAAAAATAAAATGATTCTATATAAAAAGGAATTTTCGACAAAATTTCGTACAGGCCCGGTTTGAGGGTTGGTGAACCCAGTGGCGTGCACAGATTTTTTCTAAAAAATCGCTAATAAGAATTCATAAAATTTTACTTGAAAAACCGATGTAGTAGACCTTGGATTTTGTAGGAGTCTGGCGCTTTTTGCTCCAAAAACGTAGTTCAACAAGCTCTACAATTTAAAAAAGAAGTGTGAAAATCAGACACTAAATAAAGATTTTAAAGGGTGACTCCAAAACAAATGGATCACGCTGTATATAATTTTATTTTTTACTTTTCAGTCTTTATTAATTTCACAGACAAAACTCTTCCATTTGGTAGCAATGTCAAGTGGGTCGTGAAGAAGAAGGCGATCCGCCATCTTGGGACGTCCGCCATATTGGATTTAGAATGATATTAGATATACTATATTGCATTTTTTTAAATGAATTATTATTTGTTTTCTTATAATTGTATTGAAACATATTCTTTATAGGATTTTGCAAACAGCAGACAAAAATAACTATCTATAACTAAAAGAAAAACTATGTGTAAAAATATTAATGAAATTTTTGAATTCTTTTGATAACCTGAATTCTGGTTATGCTAGCAAATTAAAATCCTAAAATGAATTTGTCTAATTTCTTATTTAACAATTCTCATTCTAACACTAGCATCCACACAGTCCCCTACGGCCATGCAGATTAAACTAGTGTCTACATAACCCCCTACTATCATGAAGATTCAGTTGAAAATGAGAACAAAGGCCTAAAATGAATTTATTTATCTATCTTGTCTTAAAAATTATTCATAGAAATTGTCTTGGTTTTGCATGAAACATCTTTATGAGTGGCTTTATGTCTTTCTGATGAGCTCCGGAATAAGGGCGAAAAACGTTTCAAAGGCTAAGCATTTCCAAGAAACAGAATGATAGATTTCATGAAAATGTAATCCATTTGAATGAACATTTTTTAAGACATGTTTACCTGAATCATCATGATCATAGGGGGTTATGTAGATACTAGTTTAATCTGCATGGCTGTAGGGGACTGTGTGGATGCTAGTGTTAGTATGAGAATTGTCAAATAAGAAATTAGACGAATTCATTTTAGGATTCCTATAAAGAATATGTTTCAATATTATACTGCATTGTCACAGGGCTTATACACGTGTGCAAAATTTCAAAGCTCTAGCTTAATTAGAACTAATCGAAATTTTGGTTGCAAGGTTTGATCTAAAGATACTATCTAATAAACAGACAAAGCAAGTTAAAAAACAAAATTTTTTAAAATCAGGAACATTTCGAAATTCTACCGCTTCGGTCAAAAAAGTATTATTTTACTGATAACTCGTTAACCGTTAAAGGTTTAAAAAAATTGCTCATCATAAAAAAGAAAGCTTGACTAATTGCCTAAAAAAAGTCCTCATGTAAAACACATTTTGATTTTTCTTCCTAGCTTGTTTGATTTTCAAGCAATTCAATTTTTTCTATAGGCCGCGCGCAAAAAGTTTCAAATAAACGAAAATTTGCGCGCATTAAAAATACAAATTTTGCAATTTTTGTCAATATCGATTTTCTCGAAAACCATATGGCATATACAAGACAATTACAAGAGGACTTTTTTGACAATTAGTCAAGCTTTCATTTTTATGATGAGCAATTTTTTTATATCTTTAACGGTTAACGAGTTATCAGTAAAATAAGGCCATTTTCACCGAAGGGGTGGTTTTTTGGAAGGTTGCGCGACACCTTCAAAACTGATTTTTGTGGTTTTGTGATGTTTAATCTTCGCACTAACAGTTACGAAAGGAAATCTCAGATAACATTTTTTGCGAGCTTCTGGTGTATTTTTTACTTTATCGACTGGACTATCAATATTTTACCCAAAATTAAAAATCATTATAGTGCAGGAAATAAAGACAATAAAATGATGAAACCTCGGAAAAAGTAGGGGAAAGCTGGATTTTTGCATGAACCTTCCTTTTGTGGTTTTAAACAACATCCCAAAAGTTCTCATCGATATGTGTGCCGCTAAAAGCGTTACACGGGGTCAAAATTCACGATAAACGGTTTTTCGCGAAAATCTCATTAACGGTAACTTTGATCGAAAAAATAGTGGGGATCAAATTTGTAGCTTAGAAAATTGACTACAAAAAACGTAATATTACTTTTTTTCGAAAGACTAACGGTTCTCGAGAAAATTCGATTCAAAAACTTATAACGCTTGTTGTAACACTCTTGTGGTGTGGAAGGAGTGCACATATCATGAGAAACATAAATGTTATAACTTTTTGAATGGGCTTGTTCCGCATTTTTTTTTTTATTTCATAAATCGAAGTGCAAGTATAAATTAATGGATCTGCAAAAAATCAGAATCTTATTCGCACGTTTAGTATCTTAAAAAGTATTAAAAATTTCCATCTCGCGAAAATGGGGCGTGGCCAGGCGCTACGTCACTATACGCATAGACTCGGCGATCTCAATAGACTTGATGCTCCTTATTGGTTATAATTATAAGTGTTTTCGAAGTATTGTTTGTTTTGCTTACTACTTGACAGTAGGGGAGTACAATTTGGTGAAATGTCAAAAAATTACAATTTTCTCTCGCTCCTGCCAGAACGAATTTTCGATTTCGACCCTGCAATTTACGATTATAATTCATCGCCGACCTTCTCCTTTCCGTAGACACATAGAACGAACTTCCACTCGACGTATTTATTTAGTTACCAGCGTTTAAAAATTCCATGTTTTTCGACTTTTCAGGTTAAATTTGAAAGGTCCCAGAAAGCCATTTTTCTTACGTCACTTGCGTATAGTGACGTCACAAATGAGCGCTCGGTTTTTGCAACTATTACTAATTTCAACTCCTTATATCTTGAGAACGGAAAAATTTAATAATACGAAATTTTAAGTGTATAATGAGAATATCGAGTACTATATGAAAAAGTATAAAAACCATATAAAAAGAATATCATGGAACAAGCCCATTAAATTTTCTCGAGACCCGTTAGTCTTACGAAGAGAAGTAATATTATGTTTTTTGTGGGCAATTTTCTAAGCTACAAATTTGATGGCCACTATTTTTCGACAAAAGTGCAATAATCAACCTTTCCTAATTTATCTTCTCTGCAATGTCTCTATTCCCTGTATTATCAGTATACATTAAAAATACAAAAGACAAGAAACAAAATTTAAAAAAGTTTTATCTACGCCAAGTGGGAGCCAAGATATGACATTTCTTGCATTTTAGTCATTTATAAACAAATGAAGTGAAACAGTGACTTGAAATTAGCACTAAATATTTCATAATATTTAAAACTATTAATTGACTATGTTGAAATATTTCTAATCACATAAGTTGTTGCAATATTATCGAATTTAATTTGCCTAATAGCACGAACGACCTACTCCCGCAGTCTAGAACGTTCTAGCGCTCATTCGAGCGTTTTCACGGCGCATTGAATCTTGCTTCATCGCCCTCTAATTTCATCGTATCACGATGTTTTTTTTGTTTTAACAATTGTTTTGATGCACAATTTTGAGACAAACTATTTGCTATAGTAAGGCAATTCCCTACAAATTTTAGTTTTACTCCACTATTATTAAATTAGTTTAAACGCTATATTGTTTTCCTACTATTATTATTACTAAACGTGAGACTTGTCTTCAATAAAAATTTCACACTGTACATATTTCGAGGATCCTCGGAAAGTATTGTAAGCATTCTGCCTGGACGGCCAGACAAAATGTTTGAGGAATGTTGTGTAAAGACAAAGAAAAGAATAAACTTACCGCAAAACTTGGTCCACATGAAAATTCTCTATATCCATATGAGTTGTAATGTTATAATAAACCACTTGCAATATGGGACCCTTCTTATCGCGGAGAAGCATGATCTTCTGAGTTCTCATAGTGCCTTCTTGGATGGAGATCATCGCAGCTTGAAAGAAAAAACAGTGTCTTTAGGCTCCGAGACTAACCACAGACAAACATGGTTTTGTGTTGCCATTCAGTATTGAAAAATATCGCTTCCTTGTACATAATTTTAAATAATGGCAGAAAACGTTTTACCCAAGCGGTGTTGTCGGGGTGTGATGTTTGTAGGGTTAGTAAGAAAAAAAATGAGCGCAATAAATCCCACTGTTAACGTTAACATCTATTGGTTGAGAAATTGCGTCAGACTTTGCGGTGTCCGCGCAACTGTTGTTCGCGTGAACTTGTCGACGCTGCCTTATCCTCCGCGTTCGTTCTGCTGTCATTGGGGCCTTTTTGGATTGTATCGCTTGCGATACCTACTTATTTACTGTTTTTCTTTTTTTGAAGATACTTCGGCATGTTTAAAATTTAAGGGAACGTTAGTTCAAGTTCAATGCTTTATCACTGTATATGTTTTCAATAACTTTTACTATTATCATTATTAGTATTTTATTTTCTAGCACTTATCGAGCTCTGTTGAACGATACCTCACACAACGTCCTATGCGCACGCGCTCTCAAGCTATATTAATTTTTCCGCGCGGCGAACCGGTAATATCCCACTACAATTTGGCGAACATGTTATGGTTATAGCATATGCGTTATAGTTTTAAGATTATTAAGTTTTGTTTGATGTACACTAAATCGTAACATCGACTTTCGTCTAGGTTCCCCTCATACTGCACTTACGGTGTAAGACGTTTTCCGTCAAAAACTGTTTTTAAAAGTTATCTGAAAGAAAACTGAATTATATATCGATACTCTTATCATGAAAATTATTTTTATTTCAATCATTATATAAAACTTTTGGCAACAGTGTTTTTGGTTAAATATGAATTCGTTTTACCCAATCACTGCTATTACTTACTCCTTTATATAAAATAAATATAGAGGAGTAGATCTGGCAGAAAAAAGGGGGTGAAAAACAAGTGCCTTTAAAAAAAAAAAAGTTTCCCATCTTATAGAGGACGACTTCCCCCACTTCCCTGACACTTTCACATCCGAGATCTAGGTGGCGGGGGGAAGGGGGGGCTGTTAAATAACAACTCATCTCTATCTCACTCACACAAAGAGAAATTCTTTGTATCCGTGTGAGCCGTCGCGAGAGGCGTTTTCAAATATTTAAACTTCCTCAATTCTCAACCGTCTTTAACGATTTTTTTTTTATTTCCCGTAAATTTACGCAGCAAATCATCTCGCCGACGCCTCTCGTGCATGAGGAAGTTTCTTGTCGACGTGAGGGTGACCGGCGAATAAATCGAAAGGGAATGAAAAAGGCAGATAGCGGCCGTATATCACGAAAGCTCCCGATTACTATTTCATTATCTTATACACGGCTTACGCCGGTCAAGTCAGCCTTATCACGCGCGTGTCCGTGGCATCATCATATATATCCCATGTCGGAAACTGGATAGAGGCTCTGTAGGGTAGAATATGCTGGCTGGTTGTGGAGATATCATACGCGCGTGATCATGTCAATGTCCGCGCGTCCGACATGATCGACGCGCGCCGCATACAAGAATTCAATGCACACCGTTCCATTTGTTTCCTCTTGTTCTCGATTTTTCTTCCATTACCTGCTATTCATTTCTCTCTCTTTATATTGTTATCTCACCCGCGGCCTAAGCGAGGAGACAATGCTCATGAAAGATTGTCGCGACAGCGAGCTGCATCTCCGCAGGTCAAAAATTCCTACGGATCTCTCAACTGATAGAGAGAAAACTGGAGAAGAGCAACACGCGATGTGGGTGTGGGTAGGGAAATCGAAGGTCAGAAAGTTAAGTCTGACATTTTACCTTAATAAAAAAAATCGTCTTGAAAAAAAAATAAAAAATTTGTTTGCCCCCATTTTTACATTTTCGGCGAAAATTATTTCGTACCTATCCAACATTATAGCTGACCAAAAGAGGAAGAAATCCCATTTTAATTTTTTTTAAAAGCCCTATTAGAACCGGAGATATGGCCATTTTCCCATTTTGCACGTTCCACCCTCCCTCGCCTTCCCTAATTAATCTCTTAAACACCCCTCATACCTCCTGTCCGATCCCTTTTCCTGCCCTGAAACTCAATACCTTCAAGCGGCCATATCTCCGGCCCTAATTGGCCGATTTTAAAAAACCAAAAACCAATTTTCGCGCCTCGGGGAGACCATTCTTTTGTATTCGAAACATTTTCTGGTTCGTCTCCCTGATCACGCGTAAACTGATAAAAACCGAGTTTCCATATGTTTAACAGCCCTCCCTTCTCCACCACCTACATCTTGGATGTGAAAGTGTCAGGGAAGTGGGGGAAGTCGTTCTCTATAAGATGGGATTTTTTTTTAAAGGCACTTGTTTTTCAAATGCCAGATCTACTGCACTAATTCATTCGAAATTTTGTATACTACTATATTTTAATATTTAAATACAATTGTTTTCGAGCATGTCACATTCTGTGATCTTGACATATTTTACCTTAAGTTTGTGGTGTGGTCTATCTACTCATAATTGGCGTTTGCCTAATCTGTTTTTGTATGATTTCTTGTCAAAATTACTCAATTGAGAATAGTCGACAAGAACATACCGATTTGTTTAAATAAACTCTCACTTTATATCGATTAATTTTATTTGACATAAAGAAAATTGTACTACCGCGTTCTACCCTCTGTGTTAGTTGGATGTACCTGATGAATTTTTGTTTCTAATATCTCTGCAATGCACTATAGATAGGTCTGCATAAACGTTGTACTGGAGGCGTAAACCGCTATTGTGAAGTATGTAACCAGCATCGCGCATTTTCGTTAATGAAAATGCCTACCCTGGAAAGAAGCCTGCGATGTTAGTTCGTCCGCTTGCGGCTAGATGTCGCAAGGAGATATAATCTAACTCCAGAATAATAAAAATTCAACATTTCTTTTCATAATATTCTAACTTTTGTATTACAAAATTACGTATCGACTCTTTTGGTATTTTCAATTTATTATTATGAATATTTACATATTTTGGCATTGAAGTACAAATTCATTCCTCACGTGTCCCTTTACCAAATATCTGTGGTTCCAACACATTTATATCAGCTAAAGATATAACTAATCCATTACCTTATTTAATGTGCACCATTAGGAAGTGTTATCATTGCTGTAGCCCTAACAGTATCACTCGGTGTTTCATAATCAAGATGACGATAGTAAACAACAAAACAAAGCCAACTTTGCACCCCCGATATCTGGAAAACTGTTCATTTTCCGACCTTGTTCCCATGAGAACTTATTCATATTATACTCTCCTCCGTCATGCGGTTTTGAGCAAAACTTTCTCCTTTTATAACAAAAATGACCCTAACCAATACACATATATGTATACAATATCTATAATACCTAGAAGGCAACCCTGACATATGCAATTCTTCAGCCACCATCACCCTCTCTGCCAACTCGTTCTATTTCCTTACTTGTTCCTCTTGGACTACCTTATTTCCCTCATTCTACTTCCAGATGACCCCATTCATTTCTCACAAACCTTCTTCCTTCCTTCTCTCAGATATAAACCTCACATGTTCACTATTTTCCTCTCCTCTACCTCATTCGCACTCGCCATCCACATCCCTTAGGTGAAACCTCTTAAGGTACCCCAGAAGACTTCCATGTCCTGTCGCCATTTGCACTCCTTTAAAGGATAATCCCAAGGCAGTGTAACACACTTCCGGACATACCTTGGAGAGGGTTCTTCCAGTTTGTCCATCTTCCCTGTCTTTCCTCTATTACTCTGTCATCTTCTTGCCTTTCTCCCTCTTCTGTCAATCCATTTCTTCACCTATTTCTTCTCTTATCCTTGCCTTTTGCAATCTCATCCTCCATCTTATTCTTTCTATTTTCCATATGACAACACATTCAACTCCCATCCTCCTCATTCTCTTGATTATCAATTTTATTTCAACTGTCTCTCTTTCTCTCGCCCCTCCTTTCTCCGACCTCTCAAGAGTCTTTGATCGGGAGCTCGAGATTCATAACATATATTGATTCCAGCGAATTTAACCGAGGACCAGGGAAAAGTTGGAGATTCATATGCAAATTTTAATTGCATTTGTATTAGTTAAAGAAGGATAGATATAGTAAATTTTTGAGGTAAGTTGTTTCCATTGTAAGGACTACCACACCTCGCTCTTCGAAATTATATTGAGGAGCGGGAGGTGGGTGGCCCGTATGTTACTACCCCTGGACCACGATTTTCTCTTGACGGGGCCCTGGGAATGTGCGGGGTCCTTTGCCGGGATGTGTATTTTACATTATATCACAATATAAATGTGCTCTTTAAAAACTTACTGGCAGTGTTGCCTGAGGGTACGGAAAATAATTTCTGCATAGTTACTACAAATGGAATTGAATTTTAACTATTTTTATACATCTTGAAAAACCAGCGCCTATGATCTGTTCTACCAATTGCAACAATTTTGTGTGAAAATCTTACTAAAAATGCACAAAATCAATTAGTGAGCAAATGGCTGTATGTTAATTAAGCAGGTATTGGTGCAAATACAAAATAGTGTTAATTTACCACTACTATGCATTAATTTTAAAAAACAATTTTATTCGTAACATTCATCTTTCTTCTCATTGTTCATGTTTCTCATATAATCGCTTGTGTACAATGATAAATTTGTAAGAGCACAGAAGGGTCTTTAAACTCTACGAAATCTAAAAGGAGAATCTTACCAATAACTTCATAAAAACAGAAATGATTTCGAAAAATCTTGTTCCAAGCAATAACTCTCTCAACGGTCCCAGTGAACACAAAGAACTTCTCATTCTCAGTACTCTAAAAAATAAGAAACATTAATACAACTATTGTCTAAATGTTATTTGTGGCATTATCTTAATTTTTTTTCCTTCTTCAATTCTTTGGGACTTCCTGCCACATGTATGTTTTTTTTTAAGCGGTGCTCGGGGATTCTACAAAATATCACAATTAACCAGTATGTTACTGGTAAATAACCTCTACGCCGTGACTTTTACGTCAAAGGATCAGTTAGAGGTTGCTTTTTTAAATAAACAACACAAATAAGTATGAAAACTTGAAATTATATATTTCGCCGACGCAGGCAAACAGCAAAAAAAGAAAAATTAAAGAATAAGCGATAATGTTATTGAATGAGGATAGATGTGTGTCGAATTGTTCCATAGATGTCTGTACAACTTGGTTGCCAATGTTAAGAGATTAACTTCACAAACTTAACATTGTATAAAAACTAAAAAATAAACTATTAACTATATCAACAGTTCTATGTAAATATTAAGTATCTATGGATATTGAATATAACAAACATTCTTAGAGCTGTGTATTTATCATACACAGCAAAAAAAAATTTTTCAAAAAAAGCCTTGAAAAAGGAAACATTAGATTTCCGAAACGTCGGCAAAATATTTAATTTCAAGTTTTTATACTTACTTATGTTGTTTATTTAAAAAAAGCAACCTCTAACTGATCCTTTGACGTAAAAGTCACAGGCGTAGAGGTTATTTACCAGTAACATACTGGTTAATTGTGATATTTTGTAGAATCCCTGAGCACCGCTTAAAAAGAAAACATACATGTGGCAGGAAGTCCCAAAGAATTGAAGAAGGAAAAAAAATTAATACAACAAGTAGATATTCCATTCGCTGCAAAAAATGACCGGTCTGAACTTTTTGTTTGCTCTTTGTCAGTAGATGTAGGGTGAACACGGTTTACTATGTCCGGGCGGTGCAAGCGGTCATGTGACCTGGTAAATTCACATTGTGCTTTGTTGAGACTTATTGCTTGCAATGTGATATGTGTTTCCAGGCGTCGACAACAATCCAGAAATACCCCTGCCAGCACTTTCTGACGTCAGATTCGGCTGTAGGCCAACTTCGGGAAGTTCCGTCAAAACGGCTCTCCGCCAAAAGATGCAATTTAGAGACTTTTTAACGAAAAACGTGGTTTTTCTTAAGCTAAGGTGCTATTGCCAGCATTTTTCTGTGCCACCCAAAGAATTTTGCAACTTGGTCAAAAGTGAGGTGTTTTTTACCAAGATACAAGTGTAAAATCGGAACCAACAATCAAAGAAAGGTTTTATATGACTATTAACTAATAGCATTACCCTTGCAAGCAGTTTTTATCCAGTAGTTTTGCCCCATTCACCTCTATGTTCACTCTAGGTTTTAGCAAAAAAAATTCAAAATAATCAAATTTATGGCCAAATTTGCTTAAATTAGACAAACAATGCTTGCAAGGGTAATACTATTAGTTAAGAGTCGTACAAACATTTTTAGAGAAATAAAACCTTTTTTTGACTGTTGGTTCCGATTTTACACCCTTGGCAAAAACACCTCTCACTTCTGATCAAATGGCAAAACCCGTTTTTGCATATTCAGGACACAAAAAAATGCTGGCAATAGCACTTTAGCTTTAGAAAAACCATTTTGTTGAAAAGTCTCACCATTGCACCGTTTGGCCGAGTGCCGTTTTCCGGGATTTCTGGAAGTTGGGCCTAGGGCCGAATATAACGACAGATGCTGGCAGGAGTATTTTTGGATTCTTCTCTATGTATGGAAACATATATCACATTGCAAACAAAAAGTCTCAAAAAAGATCGATGTGAAATTTTAATTTAAATTCATCATGTCACATGACCGCTTCCACTGCAAGAATATAGTAACAGGGACGGCTCTAGCAAGTTTCTCAGGTGGTGGGAGATCTCATTGTGGCGCCCGCTCCTCCCAACATGTTATCACTTATTCATGATTAAGCCATATGTAGAGACTGAAGATAACATACATTTTTTTAAATCTTTATGTACTAATAACTTAAATCACTGAAAGATTAGTATAGTAGTAGCATGGATAGAAACAATATCAGAAAGAAGAATAATATTTGATTGAAAAGGTTTATTTAAACTACTATGGCATAGACAACGCATTGTTTCACGGAGAGAAGTAGGCAGCTCCGAGGAGAGGGAAAGTATCACTGCTCCTGGTGGTGCTTCGAAGCACTGCTATATGATGTACAACTGAGCTCTGCCGGTCAGATTTGTATAGTACAATAAAGGTGTCTTGATGTAAACAGTGCGTTCATACTTATATGTATAGGTACACAGCAATCGCATCCAGCTCGAACACCTCGTTCGACATGCGTATGTATAGGTATATACGCACAGTTTACATGGAGACACCTATATCGCACTATACAATTCGGACCAGCAGAGCTCAGTTGCATATCATATAGCAGTGCTTCAAAGCACCGTCAAGAGCAGTGATACTTGTCCCTCTCTTCAGAGCTGCCTACTTCTCTCCGTGTTGACTCGAGTAAGTCCTGCTGAAAATATTGAAAGTACTATTGACTGGTAACTCAAGTTGACTTGACCTGATCGGTAACGATAATGTAATCTTTATTGATGTGCTGTAGGCGAGTTATAAATCTATACATATTTTTTTTTCTACGTTAACTGTGAATTTTACGCTATAAGTTTTTATTTTTGATACGCGGCGATAGTACCTTGACAAGTGACTTCTTTTGCTCTCCAGAAGAGTATGCTTAGGTTGTCCGCATAAGTAAGCAACTGACTAAGCATCACCTTAACTTATAATTGCTAAAATAAATATGACGACGGTCAAAAGAGGAATGAAATGTCTTTCTTCAACACTGGTACTATTATTTAATAATAAATCCTATAAAAAATTTGATTTTTAGTTCGTCCAAAAAAAAATTATAATTCTACTCTTATTTTGATGGGTAGGGTTAAGTGGTATTAAGATGCTTGAGTTTCATTTTTTGCGCAGACAATCTATCGTATTTTTGACGCCCCCTATGACGGCGTCCGGTCCGGTTGCACCATTCGTACCGCCCTAGAGCCTCCATTGTATAGTAAGCATTGTTCAAACCCCCCCTCCCGTCACCTGCACCTACTGACAAAGAGCAAACAAAAAGTTCAGACCAGTAATTTCTTGCAGCGAATGGAGCATCTAAAAAGTCAGTTTTAATGAAAAGTTGAAAACTTAGAAGAATGATAACTTGCACACGATTTATAAAAAATATACTACATGAACATTACACACGATTTACAAAAAATATACTACATGAACATTACTATTTTTTCTTGGATCTGCAACTAGTAAAATCTTTCCTGCATTCTGGATATATGTATTTGACTTACCCCAAACAACCTGACATTTAAGTTCTGGCTTGTAGCATTTGTGCTGCTCAGGCTTTGATCCATACTACTAGCATTAGTGGCACTACTCTGGACACTATTACGTCGAAGTAATGAATTATTGATAGTTGTTATTGGTGGGGCATTTTCCTAAAAACGTAACAACATAATACACCTATATCGACAAATAATATGACAATAACTAGTACCTGCTGTACTTCTGTTACACGGGTAACTGAAGGAACATCGCTAATATCGCCTCTTGTAATGCTGTTGGTCGAAGTATTCATATTAACAATACTAGAGTTAACATTAACAGAAGTTGATGGAACCGGATGACCAGGACCCTACAATTAAACAAATAATAACGAGTTTACAAGAAATTGTTAAAACTTACCGGGGACACTGTATTCCGAGCTTGCAATCTTGAGGATTCTGCTAAATTGTGGGGAGCGTTAAATCGGGAAACTCTACTTGGTGGCTATTTGGAAATATAACTAATAAATTGTTTAACTGAACTTAATAGTAAGTATATAAATGCAACGTTCTTATTTTCTGATGGTATGATGACAAACAAAATTGACACTAACTCTAGAGTAGTTACTTTAGTGACACTGCTCGGGAGCTGCCGATAAATACTAAATAATTTAGAAAAACTTGTTACCAGTATTAATTTACAGAATATCTAAAAATGTAATTCTGCTTATACCCTGCTGCCTGCTCAAAAGTATTTATAACCCATACTACAAGACAAAGCTGTTCTTAATGATGCTACACAAAGTAACATCTCCCTGGATGCCTCACCGACATATTTACACTAGCGTAAAAAGATCTGTTGGTGTGGCATTCTTGTCTAACATCATTAAAAATAGTTTTGCTCTTATCTTTTGCGTTATAAACACATTCAAATAAGTGTAGCATAGCCAGCTGGGTATGAGCAAATCTTTCGCACATCATTATTGTTAAGAGTAAGAAAATAACACAGTTGCATTTTTGAAATAATAAACTTGTTTACCTGCATCAGTGGTGGCAGAAATGTATGCGTTCTTCTAGTAATGTTTGCATCGATATGTTGTGGTACATTATTTCTGTACTGAGTCTCCCTTGGCATACCAGTCAATGATCTTTGGTACATATTTAAAAGCTGTGTGTCACTATTTACAAAATTCATATTGTTATGCCTTATATTATAATTGGGCTGAAACCTAATAAATAAAATATAATATTTTCAACTATTCCTATTAAATAACTTACATTTCTTTGTAGTAATCTTATGCCAAATGTTAAGAAATTCGACTATAATGACAAAACTGTCACTTGCGTTTGAATTTAAAACAAATGAGTATCTATTAAATCGTTCACAGCTTCCTGGGTTACACCTACTAGATTTGTTTTGTAAAATAACACAATTATTTTATAGAAATTAAAAATATTTATTACTATTTATAAAAATACAGTCATTTTTATTCTTATAACTCATTAAATCAATTTATATAAATTTTCTGGAAAAACAAGTTTTTTAAAACTTTTTAAAAGTGATGTTTCTTAAAACTAAAATTGTGAAGTAACAGGCATTTAGATGTACACACTACAACAAATGCTGGAAGCTTAATTTGAAATGCTTCCTGTAGCTTCTGCGTCAACGTGTTCGTCGTCATCCTTTTCATCTAGCATTTCCTTAAAATAAAAAGTTAATTAATTCAACAGAACTAATTAGTGTGTAGTATTAGTGATTACTTTTTATACGGGTTGTTCTTACCTGGAGGACTGCCACTAAATGCCTAGATTCGTCTAACAATTCTTTACAAATTTTATTTTCTTCTTGGAGAGCCCCAATATCTTCTTTTAGTTTCTCAATTTCTTTGAAACTTTCATTTAATGATTCACCTCGTTTTTCTGCAAGCCTACGCCAATAATCTGCACTAGGTTCTTCCGATGTTAAATCATCAGTTGTTATAATACTTTCACCTGTCTGCACAGCTTTGTTTTGCATCAGTAACTTTTTCCGTTTCGTCTCAGACTTCTCAAAATCGCTAAAAATGGAGAAATATTCTTGTCTATACCGACCATCCAAATTTATACAAATAACAAATTTACCTTGCTGCTTTAGCGTCTTTAAAAGTTTGTGGTCTACCTGCCAAGTTTTCTTTATCTGTGGCAGTGTGCTGTAACACTTTCATTGTTCTTCTGGTAGATTTAACATTATCCTGTAAATAAATAATTATTTATTAAATACAATACTAAATTTGTAAACAAACCATAACCTCACTTTACTAACTATAATTCATTTACCTGTTTCTCTTGAGAATCCACTTTAATGATAACCTTTTTCTCGGTTTTCATCATTACTATTCGTTTCCTCTGTGATCTTATCAAAAATAGAACTTAATTTATTTTGCTATGTACAGACGGGCAACTCCGATGCCAAATTATGATAAGAATTACTTTTGGCGGTTATTATTCTCATTCCTTCTTTGGGCGGTTTTTGTGAAATAAATGCGTTATGCAGTTTATCTATTTAATAAATTCTACTGATGGATCACATAAACACAACGAATACCTGTTTATACCACAGAGTTTGGTTTCTACGAAAACAGAATTGAATATTTAATTAAATAATACAAATAAAAACAAAAATTAAAATAAAACGTACAGAACTAGTTGCGACATCTATTGGAAGATCATGAAAGGAACTAATGTAGGTACTCGATAAACCATAGAATAACTAGGTAACTGTATTTGTTGTACTGCAAACCACACAGAAATTCAAATTAGTGCAAAGATCCTGAATTCAGAACATTTAATTTATATTTATAAATTTAATTAGAGCAGGTTTTCTTTATGTGAATTACTTTGTATGTACATAGAAAACAAATGTTGATATTTTCTCAACATCTTCATATCATCTACGTTTTATTATTTAACTATCTAGGTAGTAGGCCGTGTATCATGAAACAAGATTTGACAGGTGTGTTGCAAGTATAAAATTGTTAGGTACCAGCAACTTTTTTTCAATTTTCCTAAAGCAAATGTGTAATTCGGAACTTCGTAATGTGGGAGAAATTCCACCACCATATAGCAGTATATTTGATGGATATCCTTGTTTTAATGCTGTGCAATCGCAAGTTTTAGACGATATACTATACACAGGTAAGTATTCCCATAGATTTTATAACTTATAATTATAACGTTATAGCTGATACACATAATATGAGCCGTGGCATTTTAAATTTTAGATGATTCTGTGGTGGTTTCTGCACCTACTGGAGCTGGAAAAACAGCAATATTTGAATTGGCCGTTGTTAGATTGCTGATTGGATATAATAATGCTGATATTTCCCAACAATTAAAAATAGTCTACAGTAAGTACTTAAACATTTACACTATATATAAAGAGTATAAACATATTTTTTTAACTGTTTATATATTGAAATCTGAAATTGTGCTTGATTTTCATGCTTCAAAGCAGGATTCAAATATAACGGGTTTAGTTATATGACACTTTTTTGTAGTATGCCCTATAAAGTCCCTTTGTCAAGAGAGACTTGTAGACTGGCATAAAAAGTTCTCAAAGTTTGGCATAAACTGTGTATCAATCACGGGTGATTCAGAAACTGTTGATTTTCAACAACTTATTCATCATAATCTGATTATATCAACACCGGAGAAATGGGACTCCATAACAAGAAAATGGAAAGATAATGAGAAAATGGTAAAAGTTGTCAAGTTATTCATGATAGACGAGGTACATTTACTTAACGAGGAAAGCCGGGGATCAACCCTAGAAGTTATCGTAAGTATCCACAATTTATTGTTAAAACGTTAATTTTAAAATTGGTCTTGTTATAAGTAAGTACATCGTTTTTGTAGGTTAGTAGAATGAAAACTGTGGAAAATTCAGTTGCTTCATCTGTAGATGAAAGTGGGATTTGCAACCAAAAAATCCGCTTCATCGCTTTATCTGCGACTGTTCCTAATGTTGAAGATATAGCAGAATGGATTGGAAAGCCACCGAATATAAAATATTACAGGTATGATAATATAAACCACCTCCCGATGTTGTCAACTTGATTGGCGAAATTTTCATGAGTCAAGTAATGAATAAACCTACATTGATTTCTAGGTTTTCCGAAGAAATGAGGCCAGTGAAATTGAAGAAAATAATCCTAGGCTACAACTGCAACCCAAAGACGACCTCTGCATTTAAGTTTGACTTATCTTTAAATTACAAGCTCCAGTCGCTCATGATGCAATACTCAGAGGGCAAACCTACTTTGGTGAGTTCGTAGTTCGTCGAGCTTTAGAAATTACAGTTCGTATTTTTCTTATTAGTCTAATTAATCCTGAAATTCCAACAACTAGTAGACAGCTGCATGTGATCGCAGATGTATTTGAGCATCAGTAAACAAGCCCCTAAAAAGGATAAGTCTACTCGAGATAATATCAAAAAAGCAGCTTTCGAGTTTCGGCTAATTATCACAATTTCAATATCTATTGTTTGAGCTACGTTTAAAGTATAATTTATCTTTACTTTTACAGATATTTTGTAGCACCAGAAAGAGTGTAGAGATGACGGCAAAACACATCGTCCAAAGCCTGCAAATTCGTCTGACTAGAGAACAAATCAACAAGTTAATGGAAGTAGCAAATTTGATTACAGATGCCAAAGCGAAAGAAACCCTTAAACACGGCGTGGGGTATCACCATGCAGGTATTTATTTTTCTTATTAGTGACTTATCCCTAAACCTATTTCTGTACAGTTCTTGTTTAATAAGCGTGAAGGTCACAGACTTACAAAAACAGACCCATAAAAGTGGACGATGTTGAGGTTGAGACGATTCGAGAAACAGACTCACTATCTCTGTCTTACTTGCAAAAGTGAGGAATGTTGCATGGGCCGCCCCAAGGCTCAATACTTGGCCCTTCTTGTTTTTAATATATGTAAATGATTTTCCAAATTTTAACAAACATTCTAGTGACATACTTCTTTCAGGCGATACAACACAGTGTTCCCAACCCCCAGGAATCAACAAGGTTCTTGGAACTTTATTTAGATTACCGTACATATAGGCCAGTAGGCTTAAAGTCCAATTCGGATATAATAGCTACAAAAGGTTTTATTGTTTTAATGACTTCATTTGTTACCTAATATGATAGGATAGTCATTTAGGCAACAACTCCCCCGGCGGAGTTGTGTTTAAGTGGTGGGGGGGTAAAAATGTACCCCCAAAAGGGGTATTTTTGCGGTTTTACGGTTATATCTCGTAAAGGACTCACAATATCGAAAACATTGTCCTATTAAAAGTTGTAGGACATTAAATTCTGCATTGGACAAATTTTACATTTATGAAAAATCTGTACCCCCACCAATTAAATACAACTCCGCCGGGGAGGAAAAACCTAGGATAGTCATATTGGGCAACAATAAAGGAACCGAAACCTTTTGTAGAAATTATTTTCGATTCGTCTAATTTTTTTGGTTTTACACTACTGATCTAATATGCCAAAAGTTGACTAAGGGCCAGTTGTATGAAACATAGTTAACTAAAAGATCAGGTGAACCAAGATCACGTGCTGACCATGGTCAAATAGTGCAAGCGTTGTATGAAAGTAATTTATAGTATGGTTAGGTAAACCATTGATCAGTTTATTTTTTGATGGTTGGTAACGACGCTCCCTAGTAATATTTGTCTAATTTTACAATTGTATGTGTGAAATTATAAGACAACCTACTTTATCAACAAAAATGTAATTTCATGTGTCAATTGTGTTATTGTTGTTGTGTATTTGTACGGTGAATTCTGTTGTTTCTCTGTATTTCAACGCGTGAAGTTCATTAAAAAAAAAATTAGAATGGGAGATAAAGAAAATAAAAGAACGCCCAATTTTACATCTTTGGAGGAATCGATGTTAATTGGGTTAGTGACAAAATTTAAAGATGTTATAGAGTGCAAGAAGATCGACATATAAAAAGAAAAAAAATATTTGGGTTCAGGTAGCCGAAGAATTTAATGCTATGTGTGGGGGAACTCACCGAACTAGCGAAGTGTTACTAAGCAAATATAGAAATTTGAAGAAGTGCATTAAAAAAAGATTTGCGGATGAAAAATGTTACATTGAAGGGACTGGTGGTGGGCCACCAAAAAAAATAGTTATCACGGAGACGGAGAGCGTATTAAAAGAAATTCTTGGGTCGCAAATTACTGGACTTGAAAGCGAATTCGACGATGATAATATGTTAACCTGTAAGTCTTAAGAAAAGTGCCTATTTATATCTCTATACGTTATAGGTATTTATTTTGCTTTACTTATAGTAATTATCGAGGATGGCGATGCGCAACAAGAGCCTGAAAGTTTAGACTTACCAATCTTGGAAAATAATCAAATAGAGACATCTACTAGTGAAATTTTGGAAAATAATCAAAGAGATAACACCGAGACATCTACTAGTGGTAAGTAAAATAGTTCAAAATATACAATGTGTATTTTATAATTCTATATTTTAGCGCAACCTAATATACCAGATCCACCAACACCTTCAAGTGTAAACTGGTCTACATATACACCACAAAAACTGAAAACTGCAAAATCGAAACCATTAAATATTAAAGGAAGCAGTAAGTATATAGATAATATTTAAATAGTATTTTATATAAATAAATTTGTTTTTTACAGCAAATCGACCAACGAAAAGTAAATTATCTGATAGGTTGTGCTCTTGGGTACACTCAAAAACTGAAATAGCTCCACTGCAGTATAGAATAATGTTGGAACAACACAACTTATTTATGCAGCAACAGCGAGAAAAACAAGAAATGGAAATGACATTTGCCAAAGAAGAGCATGCTTTAAACATGGAAATATTAAAAAAACAACTTCAAGATTGAAAATAAAACATTTTTATTGATAATTATAAAAAATATAGTTATTAGTATTAAATAAATTTTTCATACACCAAACAATATCCAATTATTATATTAAATAATCAAATTGTGTTTCAACATATACAAATCATAGCTAAAATCACTTTCATTGCTGTCGTTTTTTTAAAAAACGACTTTATAAAGTTTCACTCAATATTGCACACGTTTTTTGTATATATACAAGGAACTCAAAATAACCCTGTAAAATAATCTATTAATTTATGTCTAGTTGAATTATTATAATTGACAATGTTGCCGTTTGGTTGTGCCACAGGAGTTACATCGACATTATTTATTTCTTCAATGAGATTTTCTACATTCTCATCAAGGGGAGGAGGAGGTGCATCTGCATTTTTACAAGCAATGTTATGAAGCACTGCAGTAGCTACCACTATTGCTTCAACGCGATCTACATCTAACCGTATCCCTAGTGCCAGAATAGGAAAGCGCCGCTTCCAAACTCCAAAACATCTTTCAATAGGGTTTCTTGTTCGGATTTGGGATTCATTAAACAAATGTTCTCCTGCTGTTCGGGGATTCAATAATGGAGTTATTAGATATGGTTTAATAGGATAACCGCTATCACCTACTAATATGTTATCTGCCATTTCTCTATTTTCAAATTTAGCTCGTATTATACTCATATTCCAAATAGTAGAATCGTGAGTAGACCCTGGCCAACGACATACGATTTCTTATGGTAAGGGCAGCATCACAAATGCATTGGACATTGAAAGAAAAATAGCTCTTTCGATTCCGAAAGGTCTCGGCGACATTACCTCCTGGTGATTGTATTCTCATGTGAGTACAGTCCAGGGCACCAATGCACTTTGGAAACCTTGCCCTTCTGTAAAATCCCAAGCGTACCTGTGAAATGTCTTCCTGTGTATCTGGTAGCTTAATATAATTGTCTTTTAATCTGGCAATAGCTCTAGATACTTTATACAGAACTCTGCTGGCGGTTGATTTATGTACTTATGCCCGCAAAATCACCAGCAAGAATCAGCATTGAACCGGTTGCAAAATACCTCATTGTCATTAATAACATATCCCTGGGGAAAGTGCTTTACTCCTAAAAATGCAAGATTTGTTAGATTTTTATATTCACACTATATATACTATCAGAACTACCTCTTGGTAGGTAATCCAATATTTATTTGGCTTAACACTTCTCTTGCAGTCCTCTTTGATACCCTAAACCTAGCAAAAAATTCTTGTTCACTCCACTTTTCAAAATGATTTATTGTTGGTCAAAATTTACGAGGAATTCTTTTCAAGCCTTAAATAAAAAAATACCTGCTTGGTATTACAATTTTTAAAAAATCTAAAATAGATACTAACCTTGCACTACTTCTCTTATTAATTCGAGAAAATCCTCATCATCTGTTAAATCATCCATATCCATATTTTCATCCATCCAATCATTCATATTTTCCAATTTTTTTAAATAATTTAACACAGACTATTTTTGAGGTTAACAACAAAATGACAACTAGACACGTGAAGTTCAGTTAAATCATCATTCTTGGTGGTTCAGCAACTGGCATAGTAAAACCATGGTTAAACTATGATATCTTTTGACTCCGCTTCATACAACACTATAATTGCTTTGAACTTGGATTAAACCTTGACCACTGGTTAAACCACGTTCGTACAACTGGCCCTAAAGAATACATTTATTTTAAGTAATCTAGCACATGATGTAGCATAGTTTGCACTGCACCACTCTTTATTTTCATATACTGTGGGGACACGCATCAAATTGGTCTAGAATTTTTGCTCTACAATGATGAGCACCACCCCGGGTATCTGAATTAAATTATAAAGATGACTAGAGAGAAAAGTTTCCGCAAAGTGTAAACAAATAATGTGGCTATCATTACAACTATACAAGACAAAGATATGTTAACAATGCCTTATGTAAGATTAACTAAAAGTTCAAAGGAAAATCAAGTTTTAGCACTCAAATTTCACAATAAGTTGCTAGTGGATATGAGGAACCTACTAGATCTGACATTCAAGAGAATGAAATAAGGGCCAACTAGCCCGGAAAAATGTTTTATTCATACGATTAATTTCTCTCACATAATTGATGATAATTTCAAAGTGATGAGATATGTCTATTATTGTATATGTATACATTTGGAATATAAATATTGACTTGTGCATGATTTGCCCGACAACTGTCTCACATCCGCTGTCTGTTCTTATATATCTGTGATAAAGGCGCCACTTCTCTCCAGCTACCTCAAAGCATAAATTTTCTTTGGTTCTCTTAGGTTTGATTCCCGAAACGAGACACCTCATAGAGAACCTTTTTCGCAACGGTGACTTGCCGATTCTAGTGACCACCAGCACGCTGGCGATGGGTGTGAATCTTCCTGCACACCTGGTCATCATCAAATCTACCAAGTGTTACAGTAACTGTGGTTTTCAGGATTATACAGAGACGGCGATTCACCAGATGGTTGGGCGAGCCGGTCGGCCGCAATTTGATACTAGCGCCACTGCCTTGATTCTGACTACCAACGATGACAAGGTTAGTAGGAAACGCACATTTTTTCCTTTTTCATTAAATGACCACATTGATTCGATAAATAATAAGAAATATGAACGAATAAGTTACCTCAACAATGAGTATTTTATTACAGTCAGTACATAAAGGCAATAAAGTCCTTGGACCTCTGAATTTCATTTTTTCTTATATAATTAAAAAAAAATGAAATTCAGAGGTCGAAGATCTGCGAACACGCTTGGGAGAATGGACACAGAATAAACTGGGACTCGGCAAAAATTTTAACAAAAGAGGCAGATAGTAAAAAAAGAAAAATTAAAGAATCCGCGATAATATTAATAAATGAGGATGCATGCGTGTCGAATTGTTCCGTAGATGTCTGTACAACTTGGTTGCTAATGTTAAAAGAAGAACTTCACAAACTTAACATTGTATGAAAACTAAAAAAACTGTTAACTATATCAACAGTTCTGTGTAAATAGTAAGTATCTATGAATATTGAATATAACAAACATTCTTAGAGCTGTGTATTTATCATACACAGCCAAAAAGGTTTTTCAAAAAAGCCTTGAAAAAGGAAACAGAATAGATTTCCGAAACGTCGGCGAAATATTTAATTTCAAGTTTTTATACTTATTTGTGTTGTTTATTTAAAAAAAAGCAACCTTTAACTGATCCTTTGACGTAAAAGTCACAGGCGTAGAGGTTATTTACCAGTAACATACTGGTTAATTGTGATATTTTGTAGATTCCCGAGCACCGCTTAAAAAGAAAAAATAATGTGGGAGGAGTCCCAAAGAATTGAAGAAGGAAAAAATATAGTAGTGTGTTTTATTTAGTCATTTATGCAAAATGATTAACTACCACAGAGTAACGGTCCTTCAATCAATTTTTTGGTATATTTTTATGTATTACACCCCCTTGAAACTGGAGATTGATACGCCTATGCCTAATGACTGGAAACTTGTAGAATGAGGTACGGTTTTCTAGAGTGTGGTAGGAGATTCTCGATTATGTTCTAGATAAGTCTAGAGGCAATTTCAGGATGTATAAGGCGAGATTTCACGGCGGGAAGGAGAAGTTTATTAAGGAGAAGTTTTATAAAAGTGAAGAAGTTGAAAAGCGAAAAAAGTGAGGTTAAATAAGAAGTTTTGTAATATCAGTAAATTATTAAATAAAGTGTTAGTGGTTTCCCCCTTGTTAAAATTATTTAGAACCCACGGATTCATACAGGGCGTTTCCTAAAAGAGGTGGAAATGCGCAACAATATTTTAATTTGTAACAAATAACCAAATAATGTAATAATTTAATTCGGAAACTTTTAATAAATAAAAAAATTATTAAACATTTGTAAACTGTCAAATTTCTCTTTTCGTTAATTTTTTTTAACTGATTTTTTATTGATTTAATTTTACTTTTTACTGCTTCTAATTTTTTTTTAAATTATTTACTGAAACAAATTTGTAAAATACACAGATATGTACAAGAAAATTTATTTTTTTAAATAAGTTTGGACAGAACATCCAAAAGTTAGTTCATTAAGTAAAATAATTAAATCTACTTAAATAATTAATTAATAATGTTATGAATTACACCCCCTTGGAACTGGAGATTGATACGCCTATGCCTAATAGTGAGTGACTGGAAACTTGTAGAAAGAGATAGAGTTTTCTAGAGTGTGGTGGGAGAAGATTCTGGATGAATCTAGAGGCAATTTCACAGTATATAAAGCTCGATTACCGGCGCAGAAGAAGAAGTTTTATGAAAGTGAAGAAGCTGAAAAGTGAAAAGTGAGGTTAAATTAGAAGTAAACAAAGTATAAAGGTTATTTTGAATTATTGTATAGTCAGTAAATTATTAAATAAAGTGTTAGTGGTTAACCCTTTTTTAAAATTATTTAGAACCCACGAATTCATACAGGGTGTTTCCTAAAGGGTGGAAAACACGTAACAACTGATGTCAGAAGCGGAATTTTAACAAGAGGATTTTTTCGTGTTCGAGAATCTTTGGACAGTGTATTCTCGGGAAGTAGTGTTAACACAGTGGACTGATTTACTGGACGTTGTTCGAGGGTAATTTTCAAACAGGAAAATAGTGTTAAGTGCATTTTTTGAGACATTTTTGGAACATTTTATTTGGATAAGAGGTTAAGCGACAAAGATAAGACTTTTTTTCGTGCTGTTTCGAGATTTTTGGACAGTTATTTTACCGATATTGACGTGATTGTTAAATTTTGTTGATTTTATCGTAATTATATGCTGGTAACGACCAGAAGCATGGCATCCGAAAAGCAATAAATACAGGACTTATTTGCACAATTCCAGAAAGCGTTGGAAGAGCTAGAAAGAAGGCATTGAGAAGAAGTAAGTGAAGTCAAAGAGAAAATGCACCAGGTAGAGGAAGAAATAGACCAACTTAAGCGACAGTTGAGGGATAGAGGACGCCAGCAAGTGGTATTATCAGGTCAGCTGTTCGAACCTCCCTCCTTTGACGGAAAAAGTTCATGGACCATTTTCAAGAGACAGTTTGAGGCAGCTGGGTGTGCGAATAGTTGGAGTAACGAAGTGAAGGCTATGGCGTTAATGGTGGCATAAGGGGCCAAGCATTGGAAATACTCCAGACAATCCCAGTAGAGCAACATGCAACAACAGGATTTTAAAGTTTTAGAAGTCCAGGGCAGCTTCAAGGGTGGAAAACACGTAACATTAAAAAAATTGATTTATTTATGCCTTTATGACAATAATTATTGGTATCACCACCTTTTGTATTCATTTATTATGGAAAAGTTCCGATTTAGAATTCGACTTACTTTTGGTTGGGACTGAAACGCCTCAACCTCCTTAAGTAGGTACATTTTTTTATACCGAAGAAGTATGCATCATTTTCAACGGCGTTTTAAGCAACTTAATTAAAATATTTGACTTCGGCTTTGAGCTCAGTGATAGTACAACTCTTGAAGAGTAGAAAGCTTTTTGAAAAACTGAAATCGGACTGCCTCATTTTGGGGAATTCAAGTGTTACTAAAATCACTTTCTGAATATACAGTTGAATTTCTCGGAAACTATTCACACGTCGAAATTCGGGTTACGGCCACTCTTTAAGCACATTATGGCGCATATTTCCTGAGATTGTTGATACCATAAATTAATTATTGCAAAGGTTACTGCAAAATTAAAGAATGTCATTTTCGACGTTATTTTTTAATTTCCGAGAAATTTAACAAACGGATTTTCATTCATTCAGCGGGCGCCACTACGTAGATATTTTAAATTCTTACAACTACTGTCTAAAACCTTACATTTGCAGATAAACGAGAAAAACCGACTTTTTCACATTTTTTCGTGCTTAAAATGTCCGCCATTTTGTTTCTGCAACTTTGTTTTGGATACACTGGTTTTAAAATTGATATTTCACATGTAATGAATATGATCCTAGTGTTTGTTTTTCTAGTGGGAATGACTTCTAAAAAACAATTTTCTGGGGAGGTTTTTGGAGGTAACTTGAAAGGCAATTAACAAAATAACTCAAGTATTACAAACATACAAAAATAAAACAATTTATTACAAAATGGCTTGGCAAATGTTTATAAAATTACGATAAATTATATTCCATACAATCTAAATATAGCAGAGAAAGAGTTCTTTTTCGAAAGCGAAGCGTTGAGGAGTTTCAGCAGACACGTCATCTGTTATTTCTTTCCTTGGAATGTTTTCGGTTGATTCGAGAAGGATATCCTAGGGACGAAACCTGAATCTCCGTCGACGGAATAGTCGATGGTCATGAGCCTACCGTCCGGTAAATATACGTAGTACGATCCTGCCACCCTTCCGGCCGCATCGCCCGCCTCGTTCTTGCCGAAAAATGTGTTTGTCGGGGGGTTCTCCACTTTATACTGGTAGTCGTACTGAAAAAAAAAAAATCGGTAAAGGTATTTACACAGAACTTCCCTCTCTATTTGTGCATGGCGGTCACTCTAAAAAATTAATAATTACGAAGTAACGTTGAAAATAATAATCGGAATATAGTTATCACTATTATTACAAAGAACACCTGATAAGATTTGGTCAAAAAAATATACAGAGTGCTCATCCAACAGTAAAAGTTCAATACTAAATAACAGGTGCCAAATATGGAAGGCTTGGGCAAATACCTTTATAAATGTCCACCATGACTGAATTATTTCTTGGGATGACCACCCTGTACATTTTTCAATAATATTATAATAGGTGCTTATGCCTAATATTATTGCCATCTGTCACATTTTCAGTTCCACATACAGGTAGTGGAGGGGAAGTATAGTGGTGGTTAAAAAATTTCATTTTTTTTTTCAATTTTTCAAAAATGTTTTTTAAAAAATTTTCAAAATTTTTTTCTTCTGAAATAGGTTTAGAATGCCATGACACGTGGAAATGTTAAATTTGAGCAAAAAGGAAAGTTTCCTTCTATTCTACAGAGGTATTTTTTTTTTAATTGGTTTAGAATGCCATGAAACGTAAAAATTTTAAATTTGAGCAAAGAAAAAAAAATTCCATCTATTTTAGTGGTAAAATTTTTTTCAAAAATGGTGAAAAAAATTTTCTAATTTTTTTTTTCTCAAATAGGTTTAGAATGCCAGTCATGTCAAACGTGAAAATTTTAAGTTTGAGGGAAAAAAAACTCCACCTATTCTAGTGGTAAATTTTTTTCCAAAATGGTAAATAAATGTTGTAAATTTTCTTTTTCGAAATAGGTTTGGAATGTCATGAATTAGAAATTAAATTTGAATAAATAAAAAAAAATTAAGTCTGTATTAGTGGTAACATTTTTTCAGAGTAAAAAAATGTTCTAATTTTTTTTTTTAAATAGGTTTAGAACGCTATGAAACGTGGAAATTTTAAATTTGAACAAAGAAAAAAAATGTCCATCTATTTTAGTAGTAAAAAAAATTTTTAGTGGTAAAATTTTTTTCAAAAATGGTGAAAAAAATTTTCAAAATATTTTTTTTTCTGAAATAGATTTAGCGTGTCATGAAACACAGAAATTTTAAATTTGAGCAAACAAAATTTTTTTCATTATTTATCCCCTTTAGACGATCCACCCTGTATATTTTCCAGTGAAAGTTCTACCATTTCTTCGCTGACAGTAGGGTCAACTACCTACCAAATTTGACTGCTCTCCGTCAAGTGGTTTTTTTAGTAAATGCACCAACAGACAGACAGACAGACTGACGGAATTGAAAAACCTATATTTTCGAAATCTACGTGATCTGAAACGTCAGAATCCGAAAAAATCTCGGAGTGTGATTTTTTCTCGAATACAATACTTCCCTTCGGTATGTGAGGGAAGTAAAAATGAAATTAAAGTTAATTAACACAGCACATAGTGGGGCCAAACCGAACTTTGTCAGACAAATTAACTTTCTGAAGACACTTTATGGCCAAACGAGCTGATTTAAAGAAAAATACAAAATCCCTAATTATAATTTTCAGAACAAAGTGTTTAATTTTTTTCAAAAAATAGGTTTTCGCGGGTAATGTTTAACATTTTTACTTGAAAGTTTGAGCAATATTGATATTAATTGACCTGTAAATTTCAAGGTAAGGGGACCTATACTTCTTGAGATATGACGTTTTAAATTCTATTTATTAAACATTAATTGCAAAAAAACTTAAATAAAGGTGTTCTTCTGGAGGGAAATTAGGATTTAAAAAAAATCAGCTCGTTTGGCCATAAAGTTCTCTGTGCGGCACTCAGGCACACGATTCTAGTATTTACAGGCACTAGGGAAGTCTTTTCTGAGTCGAGATCGCACCTGATTAAAAATAATTGTACAATTTTCTGCACAAACAATTTTATTCAATGGAATGTCTAAGATACTTACTGGTATTGGTAATTCGTTTGTGTAAGACCTTAAAGGTGTGAATTGAGGTGCTGCCGTCGTTAGAACAAGTAAAATTGAGAAAATAGCGAGGAAAGACAGCCTGAACACTAGGGGTGACATTTTCTGCAAAAAAGAAACTTTAAGCTTATTTCATGAAAGTAAATATAAAACGGATTGAAGTTGTAGCCAGACGAATACTATACTGCGAATACCTGTCTGATAAAATTTTGTTTGAATATGGCTCATTTCAAGCCCCCAATATTTTTCGCATATTAAAACACCTACCTGCAACTTTAATCCGTTCCATAATAGTCTTATTAACAATACCTAAATAAGATGTTAAAGATAGTAACACACTATACAGGGTGTCCCGTAATAATATGCAAACAATTTAACTACTAATTTCTTATCGCAAATGAACGTGGGTTCCTTATATAAAATTTTTCAAAATAAGCCTTTCTTGTCCAGCTACACCCCCTTAAGGGGACGTCCAAAAAACTGTTTTTAATTTCTATCTGAAAATAACGTAATCGGGAGGATGAAATTTGGCACATCTCGCTTACTAATGAAAAGACATCTAAACAAAATCATTTCATCCATCTAGCCTGTATACAAAGTAAATATACTAAAGTGTTTACGATGTCAATTGAAACTGGTCAGTGTTAAAGCACAGGACCGTGCGCACTTAACTTGATATTTTGTCTTATGTATTTAACAATGGTAAAGTGAACTTCATATTTCTAAGTCAAATAAAAAAATCCCGACAAAGGAGACACCCAACGGCGCGAGACACCCAAAAAAAGCCGTAAAACTCGGCCATAAAAGTGCTTGCCCTTTTACAGCATTATGTATGTGTGTAAAAAATTAAGTAAACAGTAGTGACCGTTAGATCGTAAAATATTTTAGGAGTGAGTGGCGTAATTATTAGAAATTATAACTGATACTGGCGAGTTTCCCTTAATTTCTTATTTTAATTCATGCCCCGGTCTATCCTAGTGGTAATAGGCGGCAAAGCTTTGAAATTTTTTATCTGACTTAGAAATATGAAGTTTACTTTATCGAGAATCGAATAGTAGTTGAAACTGTGCAGACGAGTCCGAGACTGGCAATGTAATCAGCCTGAATGAACTATCTAAGACTGCACTGGTTTAAAGATAATAAAACGGACAGGTCCACTAGCATAAAAAAAAACTTGTAAATCGTTTCTCAGCAGTCAACGTGGACTTGTGAGATGTGCTGTCATTGGCCTGGGTTTGAGGACGGGTGGCGACGATTGGCTGGGACCCGGGTATTCCTCAGTACGATTGGTCGGTCGGTGTTTGAGTTATATCAGTTATTAGTCAACATGGACTCGATATATCACCTAGTTTTTTATAACATTTCTCCAGTGCAGTGCGAAAAATGGTTTTCAGAACAGCTTTTACCAAATATTCCGCCTAATTCGGTAATTGTATTAGATAATGCTTCTTATCACTCGCGAGTATTAAATAAAATACCAAACATCAGTACAAGGAAGACATTTTAAAATTCATGAGAGAAAAAAATATGGAAACTCCTGTAAAAGTTCCAATAATGCGCGAATTACTGAAAAGAATAAAAGAACAGAATTTCAAAAGGGAATATGTTATTGGTAACTTAGCCAATATATATGGTCATACACTTTTGCGGTTACCTCCGTACTCTTACATATTTAATCCTATCGAGATGGTTTGAGCAACTTTAAAGGATCGTTTGCGAAAATGTAATGACTCTCCAACGTTAAGCACGGTAGTAGTTGATCATATACGAGAAGTAATAAATGACCTCGACAATACTGATTTATCGAAAAATTGCGGTAAGCATGTACTTAATTAAAAAAGAAAATCAATATCCAACACTACCCCCCCATTGCGCCGATTATAATTCAACCGAATAATGATTCCTCTTCAGAAAGTGAAGATTCGGACGCGTCAACTTTTAGCATTTAACTTTTTTAATGTATATTTTCAGAACAAAATATTTAGCTATTATATAAGATATGAAGTTTACTTTTTTATTGTTACATTTCTTGGAATATATTTTATTTAGTTGACAAGAAATTTTAATTTAAGTTACTTTATTCTAGAGACATATTTTAATTTTGTTTTTATTTATGTTTTATCTACACAAATATTTATTTTTGTTATACTAATTGTTTGCTTTGGTTAAGAAACTTACATTTTTATTTTTATTTTAGAAGAAACTTAAATTTTATTTTTACTATTTAACATCTCACCAATCTAACCTGTCCCATCCCCTCATCCCGGCAAGGATATGTTCATACCTTCTCGTTGGTCCTTTCTGAGCAATGACATATTTCAATATAGTATGGGATAACTTTAAAACTAAACCCAATAAATTTAAATATTTAGACTTTATATCTAAAACTGATATAAAACTTCAAAAATATGTTATTGGATAAATGAACAAAAATGGCCTATCTAATAAACAAAAAATAATAAAAATTAATACATTTTCTTATGACAAGCATTTCTATTTACCTCCGCCCATGTACAATAAAGAGTTGCCGACTGTTTTTGCCGGCTTTTAGTTTTTATACGATTTCAATTGTGCTCGTATACACTTTACTCTTTTTTTTTTCATTGAATTAGAAAAAGAACTAAACATTATGATTCATTCAGAAACTTTTTTTACCTTTTGAAAAAATATTGTAAAATCGACCGTTTCTAAGAATGAAAAAAAAGCTAAATCGGCCTAAGTGATCAGTTAAAAGCGACGAGCCCAATTATATTACAGGTGCACCTAAAACTTCTTTACAAATCCCCTGATTTTTCAGTGACTTCCCGGACTGAAAAACTTTAGTTATTACTAATTTTTTTTTTTTTTTTCGAGAAATAACTTTGACTCGCGTAGAATTCGCAATAAATAGAAAACTTTTAGCTGCAGCCAAGTATTAAAATAAAGGCGTTTTCCCTAAGTATTTATTGAAATTCTTAAAATTCCCTAATTTTACATTCAAATTAGGACAAATTCCCTGATTTCCCCGACCAACATGAAATTCCCTGACTTTTCCCGGTTCTCTCGGTTTTCCAGAAAAGTGGCCACCATGTATTCGTGAAAACGTTAAGTAGGCTGGTGTCAAATTATAATTTGGCAGTATTATGTACCGATATGATCATTTGGTTTATAAATTGTTTTCAGATTAAAGTTAAAAATACTTTTTTGCACGCCCCTTTAAGGGGTACATCTAAAAAGAATAGACTTATTTTGAAAAATTTTATATGAAGAACCCACCTTCATTTTCGATAAGGAATTGGTAGTTAAATTTTTTGCACGTTATTACGGACACCCTGGATATCTTGTACGTTTTCGTGTTTTAGTCTGCTTAATCACGAAACCGTAAGTAGACTATTTTGGCTCTTTGCATCACAAAATTGGAAATTTAATCTCATATTACCACACCTTTGAAAATAATCCATTAGCCCGTTAAAAAGTTAAGAAATGTCTATAAGGCTGTGCCTTGCGGGATACTATCTGTTATTGACAATGAGCCATCTTTCTGTTTTTTGAAATTTAGTATTAGTCGCTGGGAAAGTAGTTGCCAAGTGTTATTTTTCACGTTACGTATTGCCAAATTCAAACCTCAGAACGTTTTTATTTCAAATGAAATACCCTGTATTTTCTTACATCAAATGATGTTAAATTAAATTCCCTTCTTCCTAGTTAACCATTGCAGGGGTTAAAGTTACAAATTTTTGAGGTATTAGACCAATAGTTATAAAGATTTCCATAACATTTTTAGTTATGAAAATCTTTATAACCGTTGAAGATATAAAAAAATTGCTCATCACAAAAATAAAGCTTGACTAATTGCCTAAAAAAAGTCCTGTTGTAATTTTCTTGTATATGCCATGGTTTTCGAGACTATCGATATTGAAAAAAATGCAAAATTTGTATTTTTAATGCACACGAATTTTCGTTTATTTGAAGTTTTTTGCGCGAGGGCTATAGAAAAAATTGAATTGCTCGAAAACCAAACAAACTAGGAAGAAAAATCAAAATGGGTTTTACTTAACTTTTTCTGCATTGAAGTGCTACTTTGAACTAAAAGATAACTTATATTATAGTCAGTGATTTTTTTATGGGCCTGTGACTAGTTAGATGCATAAAAAATCAAGAGAACACTATACAGGGTGTAATCAGTTTCATGTCATTAAAAAAAATGGTAATGGGGACCGACTAGACAAACAAAAAACTTTTTCTCTCTAGGGGCACTTTGAAAAAAACTGACCTAGGCAACCTTCTTAATATATTTTTTAATATTAATATAGAGAATAATTTAGAACCACTGCTTTTCTTGGTCAATGAACTTGTAGTTCCCAATTATACAACTTTTAAATTGTCATAAAAAAGTGCAAAGGCCTTGGATCATCGACCGCCTTTGATGGACCGCCTCAACCTAACTGAGGCAATTATAAAGAGGTAAATAATTCGTTATCTTTTCCTGCACAACTGCAAGCAAATAATGGCCGTAGAAGTTTAAACAGAGCATTTCTTTACATGTGTGTCTTTTCATTTGGAACAAAATATTGGATTAATGTTTATAATTTGGAATATTTAAATGTGATTTATCAACGTTTGTAACATAAATGAGTGTCATGAGTTAAAAGCTTACCTAAGTAAATTATTCGAAATCTGCATCTGCATCAATACACAGTTCGGTACGTCGAAATAAGGACATACGTACTCCGTTCAACACTAAACAATAAACTATCAACTAGCGTTGTCAATAAAGAAAAATAAAAGAAAAACTTGGTCCAAAATCCAAAACGGAATACAAAAAGAACGAACAAGTAAGTTGTGTATGTACGTAATCAAGAATTTAACGACTTGAACGGTAAAATCAATAAAATAAATCTTCACTGTAAATACACAGCGACCCGAAATTCAAAAATAACAAAAACAACGAACGGCGGGTTGAACGTGTGCACATAACAAAACATCCACAGAAACTAAAATATTGCACAAGAGAGAGTCAGAGTATAGTTTTCTTAAATCAGATCTACTAAACACTCAGAAAACGTCGACTTCTTTCATCTTAAAATATTGAGTATCATAGGTAAAGACACGCGCAACGATCTAAACCTACGTCAATATTCAAGCAGTTCTCAAAAGATTCTATTGAAAATTTGCGAAATTTTTATTTATTTTTTTCTCCAAAACTATGAGCTTTACACCCCATGTTATATCAGGTTTTTTTGCTTGTCTTGTCGTTCCCTACCACCAGTTTTTTTAATGACATGAAACTAATTACACCCTGTACGTGGACATATATTGTTATTTTATATACTAATAAATATCAATAGCCCTCAAAAATGGCAGCACGAGAGAGTATTTTATATCCCCTTTAAAAACCATTTTGATTTGTCTTCCTAGCTTGTTTGGTTTTCGAGCAATTCAATTTTTTCTATAGGCCGCGCGCAAAAAATTACAATTAAACGAAAATTCGCGCGCATTAATAATACAAATTTTGCAACTTTTGTCCATATCGATGTTTTCGAAAACCATGGCACATACAAGAAAATTACAGAGGACTTTTTTTAGGCGATTAGTCAACCTTTCTTATTTATGAGCAATTTTTTTTATATCTTCAACGGTTAACGAGTTATCAGTCAAATAAGGCTTTTTTCACCGAGGAGTTGATTTTTTTTGGGAGGCTGCGCGGCACCCCCAGAACTGATTTTTGTGATCTTGTGATGTTTAATCCTCGCACTAACAGTTACGGAAGGAAAATGTCAGATAACATTTTTTGCGAGCTTCTGGTGTATTTTTTACTTACTACCGACTGGACTATGTTGGCGATTTTCTTAAATGTCCAAGATTTTTTAGTAAAAATTAATGACATTATGAAAGACCAGCAAAACGTAGTTAATTACAACTAGAAACTGACAGTTTAAATTTAAAAGGCCATTTGTTCTTTTGTCTCTATTGTTTCAATTGTTTATGAAAAACGGAGAAGCCTATGAGGTTTCTACGTTTTTTTGGATAAATTATAATTTTCAACAAAAAACTGTGAGTAAATCAAAAAGTACATGTGTTAGGTATAGGACATGCTGAATAAGTTCACCAAATTTAATTCTACTTCCGTTGCCATAATAAAATTTGGCACGTGCGATTTGATAGAGCGAAATATACAGTGCATGGTGGCGGTTTCTCTTCTTGTGGGTATCGAGTAGCAAATGTGTTACGTATTCTTGCTATTACCTTATTACATTCTCCACAAACGTTAAATAAATCTAAAAAGTCTTCGTGGGTGTAATTTAAACGTGCTGGCATTTTTTAACATAAGAGAACGACTAACATCAATGATTGTTTCTAATCATGGGTAAGTTGATGGCAATTTTTACTAAAAACTCTTGGATATTTAAGAAAATCGCCAATATTTCAAAAAGTTGTAACTTTAGCCCTTGCAATTCTTACACTAGAAAAGGGAATTTATTTAACATAATTTGATACAGGGTGTTCCATTTGAAATAAAAAAGTTTTTGAAGTTTGAATTTAACAAAATGTAACGTGAAAAATAGAACACTTGGTATACTATTATGGAATTTATTTTTATTGTAGAAAGTAGCTCCTCGTATGTTCTTTCAACATGTCAAAGAACAAATGACGTTAACGGTTCTTGCAATCCGTTGCACCTGTCAATGTTTTTATAAAATGTCAAATATCTTCGAAACTGCTCGGTTTAGGACATGGTGTGCTACATATCGGAATTTTATGGTAATTTCGAAAAGTCGAAATTATATAGGGTGTTCCATTTAAAACAAGCAAGTTGGTATCGACTTCCGGTATTTCTAGAAGTGCCGCCATTTTGAAATGATTATTTTCTGACTCGCAATGCTCGAGACTATGTAGGGTACCAAATCTCAAACGTCTATCTCATGTGCAAGTGGGAAATATTCTAATGGCCGCATTAATAGAATCACCCTGTATAAGTAACCATAATCTCTTCATTGAAAAATATTTTATAAAGTAAGTACTGATAATTATTCCCGATTTTGCTTATTTTTACCAACACTAATACGAATAAAAACTTACCGTTAAATTGAAAGGTATAATCCGACTAATATATCACAATATGACGATTTTCAATCACGAACACACCACAGAGGTTCGTAGGGTTGTTTTTATCTTAATGAACGATACCCACCTCTTAAGGAGCTTTATAACAATCCTGTCGAACTTACAAGGACGTACTCCCCCATATCCCCACTATGTGCCCGTCAAACCTGCGAGGATAATAAGCGAAAGTGTATTCGTTAAGGCGTATTTTATCTGACGCTTCATCTTCTCGTTTGTTAATAAAACAAGCACATCGGTCGATTATGGATGTTTTTGTAAACGCCTTATATGGGGTTCTTAAAAATATGCCGAAAACACGAAAATTGAGTTATATATGGACGTGACATATTATGAGATTGCCACTATAAATTTTGTTATTATCAAGGTGATACGCCAAAATACTTTGTCAGGATAGTGATATAAGCGCTGCAATTAGTTCTATATAGAACTTTTTACACCTGACTTTTAACCAGGTTGCAAAACCCTTTTTGCATATTAACTCTTTCCCTAGAAAGAGACATCCGATAGGGAAACATTTATTACTTTTGCCCATAATTTTTTTGTTTTAGTACGTATATTTAAAAAACTATAAGAGTACCTAAGTAGAACCGTAAGAAGACTGTTACTATGAATTTTCACTGAATAATTTCAGTGGTTTGCAAAATAGCTAGATTTAAAATTAAGAAATAGGAAGATCAACATAATTTTTAAATTTAAATCTACCTATTTTACAAACCATTGAAATTATTGAGTGAAAATTCATAATACTAGTATTGTTATGGTTATAATAGTATTGTTATGGTTATAGTTTTTTTAAATATACGTACCAAGAAAAAAAGTTATGGCCAAAAATAATAAATATTTCCCTATCGGATGTCTCTTTCTAGGGAATGGCCACCTTAAAGATGTAAGCATCCCAAATTTCGGCAAAAATCGCACAATTTTCTCGAGAGCCGTTTTTCCGGGATTTCTAGAAGTTGGGCCTAGGTCCGAACCTGACGGCAGAAAATACTGACATGAGTATTTTTGGATTGTACTCGACGTCTAGAAAATAACAGTCTGTATACTATTTGACATTAAATTATTAATTTGCACCTAGAAAGATACAACATCCCATAAAAAATCTTTTGGTACCATTTCATTGTTTAAATAAAAAAATTAAATTGTTGAGGGTTCAAATTTTTGTTTTCTTTAAATGAGAAATTGAGAGAAAAAGCCACTCTAGGAATTAACCACATATTATTTTTTTTGTTCCCTATCTGCACTACCAAAAGGTAGTTCTCCAAACTCTGGTTTCAGCAATATTTAATTCATTGCAAGAGTAATTAATTATTACAATCATCTAGTCTTGCCATTACATTTGTTTTAAAAGTTTGGGCTACGTACATTTTAATAATCAAGTAGGTACCTGTTAAAAATCAGTCATATTGTAATTAAGAAGTGTCACGTCACCACTATTGCTTTTACTGGTTACAATATTGTCTTGTAATAATTCTAAATCATACCGTTTACATCCACGAGTAGAGAATACGCAAATATGGTTTTTGTCTATGGATATTGCAATGGCAATGCAAAAGCTGCCGAAAGGGAATACAGACGCCGGTTTGGATATCAACGTGTATCAGATTATAAAACATTTTATAGAGTGTTTAGACATCTTTCTGAAACTGGAACTGTTCCCTCAATCATGAAAATAGAACGTTCTGTTAGGCAGACCCGGCAAGAAAAAAATTTGATTTTAGATATGGTTGACCAGAACCCAAAAATCAGCACAAGAAGAATTGGTCAACAATAAAATATTTCTCAAGCCAGAGTTTGGAGAACTATTAAAGGCGAACAAATGCATCCTTATCATATCCAAATTGTCCAACGATTGGTTCCAGTTGATGAAGTATTTCGGTTAACTTATTGCCGCTGGGTTTTATCCCATAGACGAACTATGTTAAGAGTATTGTTTACCGATGAATCTCAATTTACCCGTGATGGTATAAATAATACTCGAAATTTTCATATTTGGAGTCGGAGAATCCTCGTGCAATAATCCAAACGAATTCCCAACATAGATTTTCTGTAAATGTGTGGTGTGGGATGTTCAATAATAATCTCATAGATCCTCACATTTTTGAAGGTCGTTTAAATGGTGACAATTATTTAGATTTTTTGCAACATACCCTGCCAAATTTATTAAATAATGTAAACACAAGAGGAATGTGGTTTCAACATGATGGGGATATGCCGCATTTTTCGGTACGAGTCAGAAACTATCTGAATGAACAATATCCAAATAGGTGGATTAGTCGGGGTGGTCCCGTTGCATGGCCTCCGAGATCACCAGATCTCACACTCCTTGACTATTTTTTGTGGGGTTGTTTACAAACTGAAGTATATAATGAAGAAATAAATACCAGACAGCAGCTGATTGCAAGAAATGAGCATTTTTACAATGAAATTAAAAACAATTTGGAGCTTGTTAGAAAAAGCGTAAATGAAATGACAAATCGATCAAGAAAATGTATTGAATTTGGCGGTGGTCACTTTGAAAATAGACTGTGATTGAAAATAATTTAATTGGATTTAATAAGTTTGACTGATTTCTTATGTTCTAGTTAAATTGTTAATTTTTATTATTTATTATTTTGTTAAGTTTATTAATTACACATTCATTACAAAATATTTTTTTTATTTCACCAGGTATATGTGATGAATTTTTATTCTCCCTGTTTGCACTACCTTCTGCTAGTGCAGATAGGGAACAAAAAAAAAAGTAGTTAATCCCTAGAGTAACTTTTTTCTCTCAATTTCTCATTTAAAGAAAAGAAAATTTGAACCCTCAACAATTTAATTTTTTTATTTAAACAATGAAATGGTGCCAAAGGATTTTTTTATGGGATGTTGTATCTTTCTAGGTGTAAATTAATATTTTAATGTCAAATATTTTATAAACAGTATAGAGAGTGTTATTTTCTATTAATAACTTTAAAATATTTTTATTCTGGGTCCGGCCGTGATATTTTATTCATATCCCAGGCATTGAATGGTGAATGCCTACTGTAATCAAAATCTCACATTGCAAGTAAAAAGTCTTAACAAAATCTCGATGTATAACAATTTGAATTTACCAGGTTGTTAATATGTTAGTGTTTTGTTTTATACAATTTAACGTAATTGTATTTGTGATTGTGAAATAAAGATTATTATTATTATTAAAGAGCAAGCAAAATGTCCAGACCGGACATTTTTTGCAGCCAACTAGTCCAGTGTTTGACGGTTTTTCGCTCAGAATTCTTTCGGATAAAACCGATTGACAGTGTTTGGACGGTAAGTAGGGAATGGCTCAAGGAACAAAAGTTATAGTGCTGATGTGCGTTTATCCTGGTGGATGATGCCAATCCTTCTCTGGGGTGGACATTAGTACACTCAAAATAACCACAAAAATCGATAGAGGGATGAATTCTAAGCAAAAAATGTTCTATGAAGTTCTTTCAATAAATCAATATTTCTCGGGTTATTCGCTATTGAAAATGTTGATTTTTCATCTAAGAAATGCATGTTTTAGAGTTATTTTTCACCAATAACTCGAAAACCTGTTGGATCAGGCAATGGAGGCAAAATGTTGTAAAACCATCGCAAAAATTAATAAAAGAATCATCAGTTAAGTAGTTAATAACCTGTAGAATGGAATGATGCATTCTTTGCACTTCCAAGTTCCGGGAAAATTCAAAAAAATTTGGAAAAACTTTTTGATTTTCGGTTTTTTTGCTTTAATGACTAAACTAATGAAAATACAGAAAAAAGTGTTCAACAAAATTTGTAGGTCGTCTCTTTCTCTACAATTTTTGTCTTACTTAAGCCGTTTAGGAGATACATTCAGTTTTCCGCTTATAGTTTTGAGCCGCTCCGAAATGCGCGGAAAATGAGAATTCTCTGGGAGTTTCGTACGACCGGACATATCGATCGATAATTATTACTATTCAGAGCCGCTCAAAAAAATGAAAGCAACGTAAAATGTAGAGAAAAATCTCTGCTTTAATCTGGAACTAATCACAAAATTCACGCAAATTTTTATCATCGAGAAAAAAGTGTTAGAAGATGGCTTAGTAAACTTTATACAGTTGATTTATTCACATCTTTGAGTTTTATGCATTCTGCCTATTTCTCCAGTAACAATGGGCGCTTTTTCACTAAATGGATTCCATTCCACGCACTTTAATCTATACTTCGTGAAAATTTCATTGAAGAATGTTAAGAAACAAATAAGTTGTATATGTTTTACTGTATAATTGTGCATTTTCTGAACGTGTATGAATAATGTAGACAAATTCAAAAAGTACTGCGCACATTTAAAAAACTCTCAAGTCATTCGAAAGAATATGTTTTATTGTACTTATAATCCAAAAATTAAGACTGTGCTATTATTATTATTTAAGATATAGCGAATTGAACTCCAAAATTTGGAGGTGATTGATCGATGAGAAATATACCCTCTACTTTGATCGTAAGGCATATTTCTCCAACAAAAGTAATTGCAATAAAATGATAATTGGATTAATATCTCATTACATAAGAATATTTCAGCAAAATGAATTATCATTCTAACGACTCCCGGCAAAGATATGAATAAATCTGTGGATCAACTACAAAGTTCACTAAGCCATCTTCTGACACTTTCTCTACTTGATAATTTTTTTTATGAATTTTGTGATTAGTTCCACATTGAAGCTGAGCCTTTTCTCTATATTTTATGTTATTTTCATTTTTTCAGGGGCTCTGAATAGTAAGAATTATAGATCGATGAGCCCGGTCGTATGAAACACCTGGAGAATTCTCATTTTTCGCGCATTTCGAAGCGACTTAAAACTGTAAGTGGAAAACTCGATTTATCTTCTAAACGGCTTAAGTAAGACAAAAATTTGTAAAGACCTTTTTTGTAGAGAAAAAACGAGCTACAACTTTTGTTGGGAACTTATTTCTCTATTTTCATTATTTTGGCCGCTAGAGTAAAAAAAAAGAAAATCAAAAAGTTTTTCCAAATTTTTTTGAATTTTCTCGGAACTTGGAAGTGCAAAGAATGCATCGTGTCATTCTCCAGGGTATTACCTACTTAAATCCCAGAGATGATCCTTTTATTAATTTTTGTTACCCTAAATTTGCCTATACTATATGTTTCATTACTATATGCAAACAAATAATAAATAATTCACTTTTAGACATAGTGTGTTTTATTCAGTTATTTGTGTTAAAATGTACCGTTTGCATACTGGGTAGACATATTTTCCATAAGACTACATCTGAAAGTTTTTTAAATTTTTTAACTTTATGAGTTTCCTAATGACTTTGGATTTTTTACAGAAAATTTGGTCATATAAAAGAGAAACTTTATTTCAGATTTTTTTCATTATTTTCGTCTAACGCCTCAACCTCCTTAAGGAAACGTAGATAAAATCATTGCGCGCAGTTATATAAACTGCTAAATTTATTCTTTCCCAGTACTTCGTAGCAAGAGCAAGTACCTGGTAAAATATCCGCCAAACATATTTAAATCCAAAAATTAAAATTCACAAACAACTAAATATTACAAAACAAAGGCATCTGTCCCTCATAAATATTAATAGACAAATCGCAATTTATCATTGTAAATATGAAAAAATAACGTTATAATATGCATATTGCGTTCGCTAGTTACAGCAATTTCGTTGCACATCCAATAGGTAGCTCGACGTACCTTCGGTTTTCCCACGTTAAATCTGGCCGAAGTATGCGTGGAGGTGGACGAATATGACATATTGGAAGATAATATCGAAATTAGTATGGCATAAATCAGTGATTATCATTAAGTTGCTAATTGCAGCGTACACTGACTGCAAAAAGACAGGGAAGTGTGTATGTGTAATTTATTGTATTGATTTATAGTGCAGGCAAAGTACGATCCAGGGGAGGCAAAATTAGTAATGAATCAGTTTTCATAGGATTGTCGCAATTGTTTTCCTAAACAACCCCTAAAAAGTCACCGATCCCGCCTGTGCTAATGTGGACGTACTGTCGTACGTACGGCCGTGCGTCTGAAGTACACAAGAAGAATTCGTTTGCATCTTGACATCTCGGTAAACTTTTTCTTTTAAATTCCACCACAAAAAAATCTAAAGGTGTTAGATCTGGTGAACGTGGCGGCCAATGAAGAAGAGGGCAATTCCGTCCAATCCATCAGTTCGGAAAATTTTCATTCAGCCATCTACGTACAGTTGGTTGCAAAATTGTATAGGACACATTTTAGTTGTGTAAACCCGCCTATCATTAAAATAAATTAATTTAAATTCCGTTATTAAAATGCCGTGTGTTTATACAACTACAGAAAAAGTACAAATTGTGAAGTGGTACTTCGGGGGCCATTCCACTGAAGATACAATAAATTTACTTACTGTGGCATATCAAGACAGACCAATCCCCTCAGCTAGCATAATTTCATACATTATTAAAAAAATTGAGAATTTCGGGTGTGCCGTGAATTATTGTAAAAAATGCTGTCAACCCGAACCCCGTCATCAACAAATGAACGAAGAACGTGAAATTAGCGAAACTAATGTCTGTGCACTTGTTGAAACTAGTGAACCTTCTTCTAGCAGGCAAATTGCTGATGAAGTTGACATGAAGGAAAGAGCTATAAGAAATATTTTGAAAAGAAATGGGTACAGTTGTTTTAAAGTTCAAACAACGCAAGAAATATTTCCCAAAGACAAATTCAAACGGATGGAATTTTGTGAAATCATGATAAATAAAGTGAATGAGAATGTAAACTTCTTAAAGAATATATTGATTACAGATGAATCATCCTTCTCATTACATAGGAAACACAATCCATCCGTAGTACGATATTGGTCTCGGAAAAATAAACATTTGAGTGTTTCTGTGCGAATTCAGTATCCTCAAAAGTTGAACGTTTTGGCGGGAATTTTAGACAATCATATTATAGGCCCACTGCTAATCGATGGCAATTTAAATGGCAATACATATTTAGAGCTTTTACAAAACCAAATAATTCCTGCAGTTCAAAATCTTCCTGTCAACTTTGACGACATTTGGTTTCAACAAGACGGCTGCCCAAGTCACAATACCGTAACTGTTATTAATTTTCAGGAAAGAACATTTCCCAATCGTTTAATAGCTACGAGGGGAATGATAAAATGGCCTCCCAGGTCACCTGATCTAGCACCCCATGATTTCTTTCTGTGGGGCTTTTTAAAGGAAACTGCGTACAGACATGCGTTTGAACGAGCCAATAATTTAGTTGAATTACGGGAAAAACTTATCCAATTTTGCGTAAGCATTGCTCCAAATCAACTCAATGATATGAGAGGTTCATTGTATAGTCGGTTTGGCTATTGTTTGGCACAAGAAGGTTGTTTATTTGAATCCTTACTACATTAATTTGTTGTTTGATAATTATTAGTTGATTTTAGTTTCTGAGGGTTATTTAATTTTATTTTAATCTACTTTTGTAATTTAATAAGAATAATTTATTTTTTGATAATAATTATTAGTTGATTTTAGTTTCCGAGTTATTCAATTTTATTTTAATGTTCTATTTTCATTTCGGTTTTAATAAGAATTATTATTTGTAAAGATTTGTAGAGAAAAAGACGAGCTACAACTTTTGTTGGGAACTTCTTTCTCTATTTTCATTATTTTGGCCGCTGGAGCAAAATAACCGAAAATCAAAAAGTTTCTCCACATTTTTTTAAATTTTCCCGGAACTTGGAAGTGCAAAGAATGCATCATCTCATTCTCCAGGTTTTTACCTACTTAAATCCCAGAGATGATCCTTTTATTAATTTTTGTTACCCTAAATTGTTAATTTGCCTGTACTAATGCTAAAATCTCATTGCTGAAACTTGAAGTTGAAAAATAACTTGTCTGCTTTCTTCCTCATTTAGTACTGCCAAAAAACCCAAAAAATCTATGTTCAAGAAATTAAGAAACCTTTCACCGTTCAATGCCTGTTCCGAAAACGTTGAACCCATACAATTATTCAAGATCCCAATACATACATTAATTTTTTTGTGAGCATTGCCTCACCCAGTGTGGGTTCTCTGTTGTCCAGTACCTACGGTTTTGAGTAGAAACCACACCATTAATAATATTTGTCGCCTTATCGCTGAAGATATATTTTTTTTAAATGTTGTCATTTAAATATTCCCTTTCGCAAAATAAACAGAATTCCATTTTCCGTTAATCATCACCTCGTTCTAGCATTTGCATAATTTTCGGTTTAAAGGGAAGTACTTTTGATTTCTTCAAACATGTGCGTATTTTAGATATACTTACATGTATATTCCTTATAACCTGCCCCAAGCCAGTTGTATTTTCTTGGGAATATTGTAGATTCTCTGTCTGTTTCTACGTTTCCCTGCCGTGATTCCTTTTTTGCAGAAACTTTCCCTGTTCGATTGAATTATGCGTTTCTCCTGAAGACCGTCGTATGATGGATTCGTTCACGATCTGGATTACTAGATAATGCCAACTTGATTGGCGAAATGTACGTCGAACATAAAATTCGAGTCCAGTATTCAAGTATTCGTGGAAACTACGAGTTACCTGATTGGAGTCAGTCATTGTAAATTAGTTTGAAGGTCGTAGCCAAGAAAATCATATCATTTCCCATTTACATACAAGGAAGTAAAAAATGCGTTAATTCCAAAGCAAAGCAAAGTTTGTTTAGAGCAGCTTATAGCGAAAATAAATCCATAATTATATCAAGTATTCGCATACCGAATGAACGTATTTAAATAATTCTTCTCGATGCAGTCAATTATGAAATATGGATGAATAATATCTAGCGGTTTTAATAGCAAATGAAGATGATATCATAATGTTAATTGTCCGTTGTGTAGAGGAGAATTGAAAAGCCACTGACAGGCCGGACTGCCCGTTACGGCGATCTTATGCAAGTGCAGATAAATTTCAATGAGACAGAAAAATTATACCTTGCAAAACATTTCATCTTCTTGATGCGCCTTAAAGTTCAACTATTCCAAATTAAATGGCAAGTGGACGCCGATTATTCTTGTAAAATGTATGTATTTATGAAAACAGCGAGTGAAAGAAGGAAATACTCCTCATTAGAAAAATCCTCGTTGCTTGTTACTAAAAACTAAAGATGCCAAAGTACTGTAATTAATTATTTCTTCTTGGTACTTGGTAAAACATGCATAACTATCCGAATGGGAAATCTCTTCATCTCGTATTAGAACAGTAAACGAAGAAGAAAATGGCGGCCGATTTGAAAAATTTGGGACAAATATGTACTTACATGTAAAAAAATGCGCTGATTACGATGGACGTGATCAATTCTTTCAAAAGGTGTCGGAACACATATATAATTCCGTATACATATGATTTTCTTGTTATTTATGCATTTTTTCGAGAAAACAAGAACAATTTTTTTTTAAAATGGCATTTTCCATGCAGAATTAGGTCGTCAAAATTTATTAAGTACATTATAACGAATGAATTAGAATTTTAGCAAAATTTTCCGCTTTTCAACATCCTTTCAATAAGACAAATTTATGAGTGTAAGTACCTATCATTAAGAAAGAAATGGAGACTTTTTATCTCTCGTACTCTTCTTTTCTAATGCCAAGGCTTTCAGCGAAGGGGTAACAATTCTCCTGAAGGGGTAAATACACTATACCGTGTAAATTGAGCCTCGTCGTGTCCGATATGTTGTCGGTCTGTGATCAATAATTCACTTGCAAAATTCTAACCTATTTACATTGTCACCCTGTTGAAGCCTTTGCACTTGCTGAATACGATACGGATGTAATCTTTCTTTATTTAGAGTCCTCCAAACCCGGACATCAGGAACTCCTAATTGAGCACTTATTCGTCGGGTAATTACTTCAGGGTGTCTTTGAACAATAATAATGATATTTTCTTGATCCTCAACGTTTTGAACAATATTTCATTCCACTTTTGATGATGGAAAACTGCCGTGCTTCCTTGCATAGCGATACACAGTGGAAGATGTCTGATGATTTGGTGTTCTTCTGCTATGAAAACGAATATTGTATTCCTCTGCGGCTTGTCTACCATTACCTTCACAAAATCCATAGACAAAAAATAATATCGGCATATTCCTCATTTGTAAATTTATTAGGCATGATTATTTGCAAACTAAGTTAACCAAGTACACTAGTTGTACTGTTTATGACTACAAAAAATAAATGTCAAACTATCTAGGCCTACTAGTAGTAATACTATGGGCATTCTGCCGAGGAGATATATATGTATAGGTCTGAACAGCTTTTAAAACAGGTCTGTATACAGACCCTGTTTAAAAGCTGTACAAACTCTGTTTTAAAGCATACAGACCCTGTTTAAAATCGTACAGACCTGTATACATGGGATTTTGTCCCAAAATGCCCATAGTATTACTACTCCTACTAATAACTAAGTAATAATAAAAACAAAACTGTTTAATGATTCCTATTTAGGGGAGTCATCTTAGACAAAAAAAGGCATGTACCTCGGAATAATTCCCCGATCCATATTTTTTTATGAAACCTTTTGCATTTACTTCTAAATAGTGTCCATGAAAAATGTCTCCTCTTAAAAATGGATGCTAATTGTTCATTTGATTAATAACAAGAAATAAGTGCAAAATTAGTGGTAAAATTGAATATCTCAAATATAAATCGATGACAAATTTCGAAAATAGATTCCTAGGGATTTTTGGGTATGCTGATTAAGAATCTGATATTAATTTTTTGAAATTCAATATGGCGGAATCAAAATGGCTGATAAAAATGTTAAATATTGCAAAAAACCGAAAAAAAAGGTTTTTTGGCATTTTTTGGCATATCCTTCTTAAAAGATTGATGGGTCACACAATGAAGCCCGTTTCTTCGTTGTGTGATTGGTTAATACTGATCACGTGGTTTTTTAGAGCGAGTTAATTCGAAAATGAAATTTCGAAAAATGAAAAAAATAGAAATATTCAATTTGTGGTGTAACAATATCTGTTATAATAAAGTCGTTAATTTATTTTTTTTATAAATTATCTAGCCCCTTAGTATATACGAGTGACCCATTTAAAAGCGGGGCACCTTTATAACTTTTTTCTCTTTTGTCCGAAATTTTACCAAAAGATATCTACTTCGCGTCTTACAAATGCAAAGCCACCTACGGTACCAAAATAAATGGAAAAAATAGAGAAATCATATTAGGTATTTTTTTATCGAAAAACTTTATTAATGACAGTTGTTCAGAATTGTCCAAAAACCTAGAGTCCAAAATTTCAGCAATATTAAAAAATATTGAATTTTGTTTTTGAAGTCCAAAATTTGGACAAAATTTAAAAAAAATACAAATCACTTGAGAACTACCTGGCAGCTTACGTTTAATTTCAAACAAAATTGTCATAGCACAATTTTCTAAAGAAAAAGAAACAATTAAAATGATATTTTCGGACTCGGACATTGTTTTAAACAAATTTTCAATAGTTTTTAAAATAGCTGAAATTTTGGAATCTAGGTTTTTGGACAATTCTGAACAACTTTCATTTTTCGATAAAAAAAATGCCTAATAAGATTTCTTTATTTTGTCCATTTATTTTGGTACCGCAGGTGGCTTTGCATTTGTAAGACGCGAATGTTTTTTTGGTCATAAGTAGATCGTAATTTGTTTTTTTTTTGGTAAAATTTGGTTCAAGTCGGACAAAAAAGAAAAAAGTTATAAAGGTGCCTCGCTTTTAAATGGGCTACTCTGTATATATAAAATTGATTTAAAAAATTTCAAATACCTACTTTTTCACAGTTTCCAAGCATGGAAGTTACAAATTTAACGTTAGATAACAGAAATTTGCGATGGCTTGTCTAACATAAAATATCATAAATACTACTATTGCTTTATAATTATATTTCTAGTATTTTTAGGGAAAAAAATTACCTTGTAATATCGTTGATGTATCTATCTAAGAAGTATAAAATTATTTGGTAAACATTGATTTTAATAAATTTACAATATATTTTTATGAAATAAAAAAAAAATTAAACCATGAAAAAAACTGAATATGTTAAGCGCAACGTATTACGCAGCTACTTGCCGAAAAAAAATGTACTGTTTTGAGATGAATTATGGCTTGCCCACTCTAGATACAAGAGAACAGATGGCTTTCTTCCTTCCCAGAATATACATCAAAAGTATACATCCTAAATACACGGGTCAGGTCGTCTTCCATTGAATTACCCTGTGCTAGTTGTAGATGTACTGAAAACATGTATATTTTAACTATTTACCGCTCATTTTGTTTCCCAATTGTTTTTACATACAAAAAAAAATATTGTAAAGCTTATCCTTCAAGGTTTATATGTCAGCTACCACCTCCATGTGGTCAGCGTTAATTTTTTTTGTTTTTTTTTTTGTGACAGCAATGTATTTATAATGCAATTTTCAGACTTTTAGAGTATACATTTTTTTTTCTTTTTCATTAAAAAAAAACTTACGAAAAAATACAATTATCTTAAAACAAATTTTTGTATCTTAAAGTACACATCATAAACTTCAATTCAGCCTTCTATAGAGTGCCGATATCATTTTCCAATACTTTATTATTTACAATCAGAGTTAGAAAGTCAAAGTGGGCATTTTTCGTAAATCGACCAACTTTGAGGGTCCGATTTTCGTAAAATAGATTTTTCTAATTTTATTGACGAAAGGCGTATTTTGGGTAATCCCTTTAAATGCAATATCCCGCTGTTTGTTTTTTTTTGCCTATTTTATTCGAGTAACCTTAAATATTATGAAATAATCGAAAATTCGTGCAATACTTAACTTCTGCTTATGTAAGAAATATTTGAAATATGAAAAAAATATTTAAATACACGTAATACTTCAAAAAATTGATCCTTTTTAATATACATTTGGTTTTATGTCGTTTTCTTTAGTCAATTAAAAGTTACAGCTATTTTAGGGCCGCGCCCTCGCGCCGCGCGCCGGCCCACTTCCAGCGTAGCAGGCGGCTGACGCAGCGCGAATCGGAATGTTACTTAACAAATTACTGGTCGCTCAATTTATATTGAAAAAACAAGTATTGTATATGTTTCTTTTGTAAAGTTTTCGTTTCTTTCGAATGGCGCTATTCATTTTTTGATAAAAACAAAATTTAAAAAGTTATTAGCAAAAAACTACCTTTTTGCATACAAATTTTTAAATAAAAAATTTAGCTCCCACTTTCTCGCGGAAACATTTTGATATGATATTCTACACACTTTCACGAACACGTTCCAAAGGGAATCATGAATCGAGGAATTTTTCCGAAGTAAAAATCTAACATGACTCCCCTAATTATAAAATGTACCTAGCTACACTTTCTTTGGAGTTAAAACTTTGCTTTTAAATTTTTTGTCAATATTGAACATTATTTACCGAGTTTAAATTGACCATTTTTAATTATTTGAACAATTAATATAAGCAAATAAAGTTGTTTTTCTTCAAATTCCCCCTTTTGCCAGATTCATTCGCTTGTAAAAATATCAACAAAGGTGTGACAAAAAATCTAATTACATGTTTATGTTTAGTGACTTTTGGACTCTTATAATTGGCACCTGAATGTTAAAAAAATATTACAGGGTGATCTTTTTTACAGGAATCGGAAAAATCAAATTAATAAAGTCCGGCACTGGAATTAAAAAAAAATTATAATAGCAATCTATCAACTGTGATACGTGTATAAAGTGTCTAAAATTTAAAGAAAATCTGATCAATAGTAAGGACGTTCTGACCAAAGTAAATTTGGACCAAAATCAGTTTGTCACTCTGAATACCCAAGTGGTCCTTAACCGCCCCTGGAAGTATGTACAGTTCCTTATGAAACACCCTGTATAGTAAGTTCGAATTCAGCGTCGAAAAATACATAGGAATACCGTGGTCAGTTATCCTAATCAAAAACTTTTTTGTTATTCGTTGTGTTCCTTAGAGTATGGCAGACAAATAAAAAGATATGAGAAATTTTCTTAGTTAAATCTGCATCACTAAAAAAATTCTCAAATCGCTTTTCTTATTTGCTATACTCTATGGCAAACGATTAATCACGTCTCTAGCTGTTGCAAATGTGTCAGGAAATTGCACGCTATTACTTATTATAATAAACATTTAATTATAACGATAATATGTGATAAATTGTAAAAAATGGTTTGAATAATTAGTACGGATTTTTTTTTACTCTATTGCGTGACCCTTCATTATATTCATTGTGAGCGAGCTTGGTTCCCATAAAGATTACTAATTTACGTTCTGCTAATCAATGCGCTTTATTAATATTCATATAAAAGAGGTATGTAATTAACGAGGAGCTAAGAATTGAATCCAATCATAAATAGAAAAAGTACAGCAAAGATTTAAACAGATTAATTTGTCCCTATAAAAATTTTGAGTCGCCGTCATAAAAAATGAGGTTAATTAAAGTACCTACCACACTTATTGTAAGATATCTCTCCCCACTATTTCCGGGTTAAAAGGTTATTAACAATGATAGCAACAAAATAATAGCCTAAATGATAGCAACAAAATAATAGCCTAAACACAGCTCTGCAGTCAAAAGTCCATCCCGGGGAGGAAAGCGGAGGCGGGCGGTCAAACGCGTTAATTTTTAATCAAAATAAAATCTTTGAGCGCAGCTCTGAAATTTTGTGTAGTTACAGTTTTTAACTGTAGAAATTGCGTTAAATTATTGCCAGAAGCCTAGGTCTGGAATTAAACGTTGCCAGAAGTCGGTAACGTTGCAAGAAAATTGTTCAAATGATTAAAATTTGACATTGGTTCAGGTGCAGTTCTGGCGATTTTGTTTTTATATTTAAAATCTCCCTATTCTTCCGGGGTTTCCGATTATTAACGTACCAATGACATTAATGGAACAAACATCAAATCAAATTCGTGAAATGTTAAAAAATACTATTTTTCGTTCATTTCTGTCCGGTCGAATTTTCGATTTCGCCCATGCAATTAACGATACCGTGAAAATGCCAATTTCAATCTTTCGATATCGACATTAGGAAGTCTTCCTGCTGATGTATTTATTTAGTTATGAACATTTAAAAATTTCATGTTTTTCTTTTTCCTACGTAGTATGGGAGCCCATCGACAAAAGCCGATCGGGCACCGCAGTTGCCGCCGCTTGGTGGAGATGTTGTAAGCATCTGTAGGTACCATTTTCCCCCGTAGCGACAGGTCATGACACCACGCCCCTTCGAGTGAGAGGCAAAAAACAACCGGCCGTCTAAATATTGCCAAAGAATTCTGAAAAAATTCCGGCACATTTTTCGGGCAAAAAAAAGCATCTTTTGTCTCTTGGTGTTTTTTTCCAAAGTGCTTCTTTCCGAAAAAAAAATAACAAAAAAGAAAATTAGTTTTTTTGTATTTTTTTTTACGGGAGAAGTAAAGCACTTTATAGAAAAGGTTTAAGAGGCGAAAGTTGTTTATTTTTGTCTAACGAATATACCTGAATTTTTTGGAATTTTTCTGAATTAAAAAAAAAAATCTTGGCCGAAACTATTTTTGTCTAAAAAATTCTGAAAACCGGCAGGCGTATTCTTTCGACAAAAATAAGCCATTTTTGGCTCTTGGAGTATAAAAGTCTATGAATTCTTTTTTATTTATTTTTTTTTCTGGAGAAGGAAGCACTTTGAGAAAAAACACAGAGCCAAAAAATGCTTATTTGCCCAAAAGATGTGCCTGAATTTTCTCAGAATATTTTGGCAACATTTAAACGGTCCTTTGTTTTTTGCCTCTCTCTCGAAGAGGGCGCGGTCACGTGACATGCCGTTGGGGGGAAATGGTACCTACAGATTCCTACAACATCTTCACCAAGCAGCGGCAACTGCGGTGCCTGATCCACTTTTGCCGATGGGCTCCCGTACTATAGAGCAAAAATTTAATACAGATTAATTGTTTCCTGTATACATCACCTCTATTTCCGCAGCAAAATAAGGGGACCTGGTATGCTTTTTCGTCAATATCTTGAAAACCAAGCGACATAGGGCGAAACACACTTAGGCAAGTGGAACATTAATATAATTAGACAAAAGTAGACGAGAATTCGACGTAATTCGCCACAGGAAGCCACATGGTTTAATGGGTAGATTTACATAGCCTTGAATTCGGCCCCTTTTTAAATAGTGGGAACATTGGTGGTTTAAACGTGCAAAAATCTCGAAAATAACTTCAAGACTATTGTCAATAGAATTATCCGTTTTTTTCTAGCATTAGGTAATAAAAAACGGCGAATTTAAGACCTTATTTATCCAAATTGGTTAATTATTTGTTTAAATAATGGCAAAGTACTGTCAAAATTTGCAAGTAAGTACTTTTCATTTCACGAAAAAGCTCTTGTATCCTTCCAGCTTTCAGAAAATATGTCCCCCAAAATATAACCCTCAAGTTACCATAAATATTTCATCGATAAATATTTATTCGTTAACGAGAAAATCAATTTATTTATTAAAAAGACCAATAATGAATAGTGCATACCATATTCCCGTCCAACAAAATAGGTCATCTGGTGCTCATCTTTTTTCGACTTGTATTTTATGAAACAGATCTGCGTTAGCTTTGGGTCATTTGAGTATGTACATATCATACAAAATTTAATAAATTGGCTAAAAAGCATTTTTTTCATTTTAACGCCTAGGGACGTAGAGTTCCGATTGGCTTGAAACATTTAAAAAATATGCCTTTTGTTGAAAACAAAACATCCTGAAATTTTGGTGCCCAAATATTGAACCTTGTGAACATAGATGAATTTGTTAACGAAAATTTGAATTGTCCGCCATTTTGTGCCATTCAGCCCAAAATGGATTTTTTTTCAAAATGTAGATCTCGAGGCCAGCTTATCGATGACATTAAAATAGAATATCAAAGTATAAGTGAATATTAAGGTCTTTAAAACACGCGCGATTTTTCGAGTACGACGGCGCAGAACTTGTGTTCAGATCTACATTTTGAAATAAAAATGATCCATTTTGGACTTAATGGCACAAAATACCGAGCAATTTGAATTTCACATAACAAATTAATTTGTGTTCGCAAGGTTCAATACTTGGTCATCAAAATTACAGCGTGTTTTGTTTTCAACACAAGGTAGATTTTCTGAAAGTTTGAAGCCGATCGGAACTCTAGACGTCCCTGGGCATTAAAATGAAAAAAAAAAAAAAACGCTCGTACTCAAATGACCCAAAACCAACGCGGATTTGTTGAAATTTTAATTGGGAAGGTTTTTGGTGTTTTGCTTCCCTAGTAGCACCAATGTTGCACCAATATATATAATATATAATCCATATAAGACCAATATATGAATATAGGACGAATATTCATATATTGGTCCTATATGGATTATATATCGGTCCAATATGTTGTGCTACTAGGGTTGTTCCGATCGAACTTCTCGAAACGAAGATATTCACTTTTTAACCTAAAAAAAAATTCTAAAAACAAAATTGTTTATAAAAAAAAAAACGCAATAGGCCTTGGAAGTTCAAAACTCAGATATATACTCCTGGTGATACCACAGAAGATATGAAATCATAAAATTGCTGTTATAGAACTATGCACATCAATGTCCTTTTTTTACTTCACTATAAAATTGATTCATTTTTGTACAGTCTCGCTACTTGATATTAATATTACACGTTACAGCACAAATTCGAGCAAATGGTTGGCTGCGGGCAGCCAATAGAATCGAATCTTCATCGACACCTTACCGAACATCTGAACGCCGAGGTCGTCTTAAGAACAATTACCGACTTGGACGTGGCCATGCAATGGTTAGCTTCCACGTTTCTCTACGTCAGGGCGAGGAAAAACCCTCGTCATTATGGACTGAATGTCGGCCTTAGCAAGGATCAGATCAACAAGAAACTGCTAGGTAGGTTTTACTTGGTTGCTGACTCAATTTTTTTTTTTTTTTCTAAACATGCTAGGTTAAACTGAGGCTGGTCTTCTAGTTCTAATTATGAAGACTTTCATACAGTGTGACCCACTTTGAATGAAACACTTCTGTAAAAAAATGTGTTCAAAAGTCAAAAGAAAAATGGCATTTCTTCACTCATTTCATGATATTAAAGTTTGACATTTTAGACGGCTGTGCGATGCCATTAGCAGCGGAAGTAGAAGTACTCTTTCTGACTCTGTTAGCGGCAGAAAAAGTTCGACAGTCAGGGTCGTCGAGAGGGGGAGGGGGTCGGGGGTGTCTACCCCCGGGCCCCGATTTTCTCTCGACGGCCCTGACGACAGTACAATATATCCATAGCAACACGTATTACTTCCACATCCACGTAGTGGATTGGAAGTATAGTAATCGCAAAAAAATTTTCAAAAATTTTCATTCGTGAAATAGGTTTAGAATGTCATGAAACGTCGAGATTTTAAATTTGAGCGAAAAAAAAAAATGTCTCTCTGTCTGTAACTTTTTTTGTCCGCACGTTTTCTCCGGAACGGTTTAAGATATTGCCTTGAAATTTTGTACACGTATATATTATAACGAGATCTGGAACTGGATTGTTTTTTGAGGATATCCGGTGAAGGGTTGGGGGTTATTTAGGGGTAAATAGGGGAAAATAAGTAAAGCAAGCTTGTAAGAGTACAGAAACTTGAAATTTGGTGTATGTACTAGAAGTTAAGGCCTCAGATTTTTTTATAATATTTTTCAACCCCCCCACCACCCCTACCCCATTATTAATGGGGGTTGATAAAATAAAGTTGAGATATTCATTTGAAATTTGGTACATGTATGAATTATAACGACATCTGAAAATAGATTATACTTTGAGATGATTTCGTTGAAGGGTTGGGGATTATTTATGGGTAAATAGGGGGAAATAAGTAAAGCAAGCTGGTATGAATACAGAAACTTGAAATTCAGTGTATGTACTAGAAGCCAAGGTCGCAGATTTTTTAATAATATATTTCAGCCCCCCACCATCTCTACTCTATTATTCAAGGGGTTGATAAAATAAAATTGAGATATTCATTTGAAATTTGTTATACGTATGAATTATAACGACATCTGGAACTAGATTATACTTTGAGATGATTCCGTTACAGGGTTGGGGGTTATTTAGGGGTAAATAGGAGGAAATAAGAAAGCAAGCTGGTATGAGTACAGAAAATTGAAATTCGGTGTATGTACTAGAAGCCAGAGCCTCAGATTTTTTAATAATATTTTTCAACCCTTTCACTACCTTTACTACATTATTAAAGGGGTTGATAAAATAAAATTGAGATATTCACTTGTAATTTGGTAGACGTATGTATTATAACGACATCTGGAACTAGATTATATTTTGGGATGATTCCGTAGGAGGGTTGGGGTTAATAGGAGTAACTAGGGGAAAATAAGTAAATCAAGCTGGTAAGAGTACAGAAATTTGGGATTCGGTGTATATACTAGAAACCAAGGCCTCAGATTTCTTTCTAATATTTTTCAAACTCCACCACCTCCGCTTCATTGTTAATGGGATTGATAACATAAAATTGAGATATTCACTTGAAAGTTAGTACACGTATGTATTGTAGTGACATCTGATCGAGATGACTTCATTGAAGGGGTGGGAGGTGGTAGGTTGTGAATAGTGGAAAATAAGTAGGGTAAACTAGAAACTTCATTTTTAAAGTTTAAGGTAGACACCAACTCCTCAAACTTTTCTATGACATCTGCCCGAAATATTATTAAAATTCTATGACCAATAATTTCCACATACTAGAGTGCACATATAGTCAAAATGTTTCCTTTAAAGTGACTTGGAAAAAAATGTGGATGTGGAAGTAGTGATTCCTTGGGCAACGGGTTTTTGTTTAATACGCCGGCCATGCGATATTAACACAATACTTTTTGGTGATGAAATTCGAGATTTTGTACCATTTTTTTAATAGCTAATCGACGTTTGAAGAAAAAATTGCATGTTTTATTCAGGGTAAAAGCCATTTGTTGTGTATCGTCCAGCCTCGTACAGACTCGCCACAAAAGTATCATCCTAATAAAACAATATACTAGTATTGCTCGATATTGATGGGATTTTTTGAAAATATTTACTTTGTGACATAATGTCACATAAATTTAGATTCATTGAAATTTTCAAGGCCTACTATGAATATTTATGTAAGTTCGATAATGATATTATTTTCCACTTGTAGGGTGTTAAATGTTTGCAAGTATATGAAAATATCTACAAAGTGTAACGTACTTTTATTTGTGAAAATATTGGTAGTAGGTGAGCCATCGACCAAAATTTCGTGTAATCACGGCATGGCTAAACAATAAACAACTTTTGTCCTTGCAGCAAAGCCCCAAAGTGTCGCAAAGGGGGTGAAAACTTATTTTTAGTAGCTTTCATTCCGCGCAAAATTCATTATACAGGGTGATTTATCACAACGTGCGGAAAATAAAATGGTGTACTAGTTTTCTATGTGGGAAACTCCCTGAAATATTTTAGAGTGATCCGAAATAATTTAGTACATTTTTTTGCATTAAAACTCGTAGTGATACGCTACTGAACCATGGAATTTGGCTACCCTTAATGCTTCAATTGTTTACGCGTGTTTACGCGTGCGCCGCGTCGTGTCTTTTTCAAGCGATCAGAAGTTGTTTACGTATGGTCAGTTTCTTTCCGGCTAGACTCCCTATAACAGTTATAAGCCATTGACAATGCCTCGAAACTAATTCGTAATCAGAGACAAATGTGATGGCATACACGAAAATATTATCTGCGCTTAGAACCGTGCATTGAGTGTCAATGGTCAAATATTCGAACATTTTCTTTGACTTTTCGTTGCCTTTAAGTTTTCTGGTGTGCTGTGTTCTACAAAAATTATTCTAATTTTTGCTATTTATCTTGTGTGATTAAATCCAAAATGTGACTTCTAATCCCAAGTCTGATAAAGGGGGAGGGGAAGTGATATGGTTGCACTGCGTTGCGTCAGATTGGTTCAAGTCATAGGCGGTGCATTTCTACCAAAAAATACGGTAATATTTTGTCATATTTAAAAAAAAAAATTACCTCCTTTCGGTGGGGACAACTTACTTATAAATTTTCCGCATGTTGTGGTAAATTCAGCCTGTATAGACGACAAAAAGTACCCATTTTTTTTTCGTTCGTGTCGAGGCGAATTTTCGATTTTGACCCTACAATTTACGACATAGAAAGGGCACTCTATCTATCTATTTAGTTACAAACGTTTGAAAATTCCATGTTTTTCAACTTTTTAGGTTAAATTTCAACATTTTCTGAGAGGTCTAAATAGATTTTTTTTTTTCACCCTTATCGAGCCGAATTTCCGATTTTGCTGGCACAATTTGCTATCAGGATAAAGCGCTTATCTTCCTCTTTCCATAGAGATGTCGCGCTCCCTCATACCCGACGTATTTATTTAGTTATGCATTTTTGGAGAATCCACGTTTTTCAATTTTTACGATAAACGCCATTTTTCTTTCGTTCGAATTTCCTGTTCCACCTTGGCTATTTGGTATCAGAATATAACGCCAACCTTCCTCTTTCCATAGAGACCCAAAACAACCTTCCATTTCACGTATTCACTTAGTTATGAACGTTTCAAAAATCCATGTTTTTAAATTTTCAAATCACCGGCCCTGTAAGGCAGGGTCCTGAAAAATTCTCACGTTTACACCACATACAGGATGTGCAAAAATTTCTGAAAACTGCATTAAAATAATTTTCTTATTTATCGTCGGATTCAGCTGAAAATCGGTATGCGCGGGTTCTCGACATCGTTGATTACGCATATGACATCGGAATTGAGAAATTCAATATGGCGGCTCCAAAATGGCGGATGATTGTTATCATTTGTAGTCTGATTCCGCTGAAAATCAACCAGCCAATAGAAAGACTTGAACGTACGGTGCACTATTGCTCGTTCTTGGTTATATAAAGCATTTCTCCTTTGCAGATATCTGTCAAATCGATTTGAACAAACTGGTAACAGGCGGGATGATAACGATGGATCAGAACATCGTCATCACTCCAACCACAACCGGCCAGATCATGGCGAAATATTACGTTGCGTTTGAAACCATGAAACTCTTTACTCAAGTAAGCTTTTTCCTTTGACAAAAAACTGTATATCTCATGAGAACCTATCTTTTTTTAGATTTCCGGCACGGAAATTTTAATACAAATCCTGGCTCTGATCTCGAAGTGCCACGAGTTTTCGGAGATGCGTCTGAGGGTGAACGACAAGAAAACGTTGAACCTCTTCAATAAAAACAGCAATAGAACTACGATACGATTCCCTTTGAATGGCAGGATTAAGACGTGGGATATGAAGGTCAACTGGTGAGTATTGCACCAAGATTGCTAAAGAGACAAGTTTCCCGGTAACATAGAAAGAGATAGATATAGTACATACAGTAGATATAGGTTTTTGGGTGGTACTAATTCCCACAAAGACGGAGTTTGAATATTTTAATTCGTTGTTGGTATCTTTTTGACATACCAAAAGCCTAGAAAATTCTGAGTGTGCAAAATGAGTTTTTTGGCTGCCATCTTGAAATTTTTTTAAATAATAAAAAATTGTGTGTTGGATCAAATTACACCATTATAAGTTCGTTATATGCTTTTGGTTCATTGTTAATATTGCCAGTAGCATAGCCGTAGGTTAAATGATATTTATTTACTTTTATTGAATCATTTATGGAGCTGTTCATTAAACTAACATTATTTATTATAAATAAATAATGTATTATAATTAAATAATTTACACCATGCCTATCAATTATTATAAAGTAGTAAAATAATATGTACAATAATTAAAAAGTGATTCTAAAAATTGTCGGTCGGCGCTTATGACATCGCTGGTGTTATGAACTATTCCTTTGTCGGTCTTTTTTATGATTTTCAAACTGACACTAGATAGACTCACCATGCCCCCTACCCGTCGATACCACAAAAAATCAGCCCCCCCCCCCCCTATAATCTAATTATTTTTATACTTTGACAATTATTTTAAGCAGGTTTTTTAGTTAGTATTTTCCTGCATAAACATATTTATTTTCCGTACCACTAACACCCGAACTATAACCATTAAGTTAAGCGTGAGCAAAAAATTAGAGATAAATATAAAAATGGTTATTGAAATATTTTATAGTAGCTATAATTAAAATAAATCTACCGTGACGCATTCCCCAGCCATACCAGCGGCAAACATTATATTATGTTTTTATCAATTTGATAAATTATAATGAGTGTTTTGTATATGAATTTATATTTATATAGCCTCACTGTATTTAATGAGACACCTTTTAGATTTAAGTTAATTTTATATATAATAGGAAATAAAATATTTAAATGGGAAATGGATAGACTATACAACTGGTGTCTTGTTTCAGCATCATTCAGGCTGTCCTGGGAAATTTAGACATACTGGATCACTCGCTCTTAAGCGAGTCTCTCACAATTATGAGAAACGGAGCAAGGATAGCTAAGTGTAAGTTTAAATGCAAGGTTACACCTCTTATCTACCCGACCATCCCATTTCTTCCATATAAGTAATTTAAAAATAATAAAATTTGATTAGTTTCGCGATATCGCAGTGCCTTCGTAATAATGTATGAAAATACAATTTTACAGGTCTCGTTGAATATCTGGGAACGCGAAGGACAAATTGTTACAGCGCTCTTTTGAACACCATAATTTTGGGCAAGTGCTTCCAGGCGAAATTGTGGGAAAATTCACCGTATGTATCTAAGCAGCTTAGCGGGATAGGAAGTGTTGCATCTAGTCAGCTGGCCAATGCAGGGAAGACTACTTTCCAGAAGATTCTGGAGTCGAATCCTCGTGATATTGAAATGGTAAGAGAATTATTGATCTAGTTTTTCACATGACCACAACACAATTAGACCAGTACCAAACCGGTTTTCAGAGGCCAAAAATCTGAAAAATTCTTAGCAGTGTATGGATGGTGGGAAAATTTAGGATAACCGGAAGTGGGGTGGGGTGCGAGAAGTGTGTTTTTAGGGGTAGAACGTGGCTTTTACGATTTCTGGCAAAAATAGACCTCGTATCGAAAAAAGTTTAATGTAAAAGTTGTAGATAATTGAAAGTTCTACAATTTTTATATGAACCAGTTTTTTACATAACCTCAAAAATATTAGGAAAAACGCCAAAAACCAATTTATTATTTTTTACTTCCCTCGCATACCGAAGGGAAGTATTGTATTATAGAAAAAATCACCCTCCGAGATTTTTTCGGATTCTGATGTTTCAGAACACGTAGATTCCGAAAATATAGGTTTTTCAATTCCGTCAGTCTGTCTGTTGGTGCATTAACTAAAAAACTACTTGACGGAGAGCAGTCAAATTTGGTAGGTATTTAACCCTACTGTCAGCGAAGAAATGGTAGAATTTTCACTGAAAAATATACAGGGTGAACCGTCTAAACGGAATAAATAGTGAAAAAATTTTTTTTTGTTCAAATTTAAAATTTCCACGTTTCATGACGCGCTAAACCTATTTCAGAAAAAAAAATATTTGAAAATGTTTTTCACCAACATTTTTGAAAATTTGTACCACTAAAACATATGAAAATTTTTTTCTTTCTTCATATTTAAAATTTTCACGTTTCATGGCATTCTAAACGTATTTCAAACAAAAATTTTTTTTGAAATTTTTTTTACCAACATTTTTGAAAACATTTTTACCACTAAAATAGGTGGAAATTTTTTTTGTTCAAATTTAAAATTTCCACGTTTCCGTAGCATTCTAAACGTATTAAAACAAATTTAGAAATGTTTCTGAAAAATTTTCTTGAAAAGATTTATGTATTCATCAATAAGTACTTACTGCAGAATAGAAGAAAATATTTTTTTTGCTCAAATTTGAAATTTCCACGCTTCATGACATTTCAAACCTATTTCGGAAAAAAAAATTGTTACATTTTTTTACCATTTTGGGAAAAAAAAATACCACTAGATGGAAAAATTTTTTTGCTCAAATTTAAAATATACACGTTTCATGACATGAAAATTTTTTAACCAACATTTTGGAAAAATTTAAAAAAATATATATTTTTTTCCTTTGTTCAAATTTAAAATTCCAACGTTTTCATAGCATTCTAAACCTATTCAAAGAAATAAAAAAAAAATGATAAAATCTATTTCACTGCTTACTATAGAATGGATGAAAAATTTGTTTTGCTTAAATTTCAAATTTCCACGTTTCACGACATTCCAAACCTATTTCGGAAAAAAAATTGCATCATTTTTTTACCATGAAAAAAAAATTACCATTAGAATAGACGGAAAAATTTGTTTTTGCTGAAATTTAAAATTTTCACGTTTCATGACATTCTAACCCTATTTCAGAAAAAAAAAATTTTTTTTTCACACATTTTTGAAACATTTTTTACCACTAAAATAGATGGAAATTTTTTTTCTTTGCTCAAATTTAAAATTTCCATGTTTCATGACATTCTGAACCTATTGCAGAAGGAAAAAGACTGAATATTTTTAACCAACGGTTTTGAAAAATTTCAAAAAAAAATGAAATTTAACCACCACTATACTTCCACTTCACTGCGTGAATGTGGGACTGAAAATGTGTCTAATGGCAATAATATTTGACATATGCTATTATACTTTCATTGGAAAATATACAGGGTGGTCATCCCAAGAAATAATTCATGGTAGACCTGTTATTTAGTATTGAACTTTTGCTGTTGGATCAGCACTATTTTTTTGACCAAAAGTTATCAGGATTTCTTTGTAATAATTACAATAACTATATTTCCTTTATTATTCTCAATGTCATTTCGTATTTAATAATTTTTTAGAGTGACCGCCATGCACAAATAACGAGGAAAGGTCTGTGTAAATACCTTTACCGATTTTTTTCAAATTAAATTCGCAGAAAATCAAAAAATTAATATTACGCTAATAAAATTGTAGATTTTTTGAGGCATAAAAATGTACATTTTCACCAAATTTCATCAAAATCGAATTATTTTAGTGAAAGATAAAATTAAAAAAATTGTTTTTTGGCGTTTTTCTCAATATTTTTGAGGTTATGTAAAAAATGGTTTAAATAAAAGTTGTAGATCTCCCAATTCTCCCGTTCTACCCTTAAAAGCACACCTTTTCGCACCCCCACCCCATTTCCGGTTATCTGTTGCGGTCCAACAGATTTTTTCCCATTTATATACCACAAAGAATTTTTTTTTCAGAGATTATTGGCACTGGTCTAAATGTGTAAACAAAGACAGTTTATATGAACTGTTTTGATAAATTCAAGTTCAAATTATATGAAACCTTATCAATAACTGACCACAATTTTTAAAGACAACAAAATATTTGACATCTAACATTTCTCTTTCTAGCATTAATGCTACGACATCTCAAACACAATCCACTACCATACATTTTCTTAAATGTTCCTTAAGAGACTGACAAACGAAATCCAAATCTTATACCGTTTTATTACAGACTATAAAAAGAAAACCTCCGATGGGGAACGTGTTAATAGAGGAGGTGCGACACATTCCTCGTTATAAAATGACTCTGGAAAAAGTGGACAATCAGAAACAATTGAAGCTGATCATCAATTTAGTTAATGGTTCAGATGTTGAGGTAAAATCCACGATTAACCTGAAATCCGTAATGATCCTTTTGGTCGGAAACAATTTGAACGAGATCTTGCTCTATGAAAAGTATCAGTAAGTGAATTATACTTATATCAAAATTTTGTGAAATCCGTCGTTCTTTTATTTAGAATTGTAAGCCACTTTCAACCGAATGTATATGGAGAAAGTGATAGCTCTCAGGGGTATTCAAGCTAGGATTAAAATAAATAATCCTTTTGATTTTTTGGTAGGTTTTTAGTAGTGGAAAAGTATCTTAAACAGTTATCAGTGTCACGGAACATAAAACGAAACAGCGTTAAACTTAAAAAAAAATAACAAAATTGAAACGATTTTTAACATACAGAAAATACCAAATAATCGCGTAATTTTAGCACGAAAAACCTGAAAATCTCCAAAATTAAGAGTACAGAGTCAGTTGACTTAATTTTTGTTGCAAAGAGTTCAGAAAGACATTTAGAAAAGACAGTACCTTTTATTTTTTGGCGGAAATGTTTGGTTTCATTTTTTGTCTAATAATTGGCCAATGTTAAAGGCCAATTTAATTAAATGAATTGAAAATTTTGTTATTATACACAAGATGACATAAAATTAGACGAAAATGATTACTCGGGGGTTTTTGGGGTCGCTGATCACGGATCTGAAGTCCAATTTGAGAAATTCAAAATGGCGGACCGGAAACCGGGCCATTTTCCAGAAAAAATAGGAATAGATATCTTGACCTTGAAAATCTGTACCTGAGGGTTTTCGAGGTCGCTGATTACGAATCCAGGTCTAATTTGGTAAATTCAAAATGGCGGATCGGGAGTAGAGTCAATTTCTCAGGAAAAACTCGTATTTTTTTGCTTTTGGGCTGATAATGGGAACTCGGGGGTTTTCGTGATTGCTGATAACGAATTCTATATCCAATTAGAGGAAATTCAAAATGGCGGACCGGAAGTAGAGCCAGATCCTCAGGAAAACCTCGTATGTTTTTCTTTTTTGGGCTGAAAGTATGAAAAATACGAGTTTTTTCTGAAAAATGTATTACTTCCAGTCCGCAATTTTGAATTTTCCCTAATTGGACATCAGATTCGTTATCAGCGATAATTAAAACCTCCGAATACTTATTTCCAGCCCAAGAATGAAAAAAATAAGAGCATTTCCTGTTAAATTGACTCTACTTCCGGTCCGCCATCTTGAATTTATCAAATTAGACCTCGAAGTCCTAATCGCCGACCTCCAAAACCCCCGAGTACAGATCTAATTTTTTCTGGAAAATGGACCGATTTCCAGTCCGCCATTTTGAATTTCCCAAATTGGACTTCAGATTCGTGATCAGCGACTCCAAAAACTCCATTAGTAACCATTTTCGTCTAATTTTATGGCATATTGTGTATGATAACAAAGGACCCCACAGTTTTTTATAGCAAAAATGGGTTTCAGTCGATTGTTCTGAAACTTGTGGAAAGTGTTCTCCTGGGCCCCCTGATTAAAATTCTCTTTGACCACCAGTCCGACCGAATTCGATTTTTTTATCTAGAGGCGATTGAAACTGTGAACATCTGCGAAGGTCTGATTAAATGTTCCATAAAAATTCTGAAAATATTCAGGCTCATTTTTTGGAGAAAAATAAGCATCTTTTGTCTCTTGGTGTTTTTTTCAAAGTGCTTCCTTTTCCCGGAAAAAAATAAAAAAAAATCTTGTAATTTTGTTACGGGAAAAGGAAGCACCTTGAAGAAAAAGTTGGGGGCATAAGTTGCTTATTTTTGTTCAAAGAACACGTCTGCCTGTTTTCAGAATTTCTTACACAAAAATAATTTCGACCAAATATTTCCCTAGATTATTTTTTTCTACTTCAGAAAGATCACAAAATACTCAGGCATATTCTTTAGGTAAATATAATCAACTTATGCCCACCTAACTTTTTCTTCAAAGTTCTTCCTTTTCCCGTAAAAAAAATTACAAACAAAAATATTTTTTTTGCTTCTTATTTTTTCCGGGAGAAGGAAGCACTTTGAAAAAAAAACACCAGGAGACAAAAGATATTTTTCTCCAAAAAATAAGCCTGAATATTTTCGGAATTTTTATCGAACGTTTAAGCAGACCTTCGCTAATGTTCAGTTTCAATCGCCTCCAGATCAAAAAATCGAATTCGGTTGGATTGGTGGTTAAAGAGAATTTTAATCAGGGGGCTCAGGAGAACATGTTTCCCAAGTTTCAGAAGAATCGACTGAAACCCATTTTTACTATAAAAAAACTGCGAGGTCCTTTCTCAATTAACTTAATTAAATTGGCCATTAAAATTCGCCAATTAGTGGACAAAAAATGAAACCAAACATTTCCGCCAAAAAATAAAAGACTGTTTTTTCTTAATGCCTTTTTGAACTCATTGCAACAAAAATTAAGTTAATTGACCGTGTACTTTCAATTTTAGAAGTAAAATGACAAACTAAGGCGACTAAAAGCTGTCGTTGATGAAAGTTAAAGAGCACAGAATTCTATAAAAATTTTGCATTATTACTTTTTTAAGACAGATGCAGACCCTGCGGACATTGTTTGTCATGGCGAGTATACCAAGACCCTAAGATTTCTATTTCCAACGATGGGTAGAGCCGTGTTTTTTGGCCGAAAAGTGGTTTTTTGGACATTTTAAGGGTCAAATTTGCAGTTTTAATTTTTTTTGACCACTTAAACAATTTGTTAAGGAACGAAAATGGTATCCTTTTATTCTCAATATTAAATGAGCCTCTGCCTCCGGTTTAAATTTGGGGAAGATCCAACCATCCCCTTTCCTGATATAGACACATATATACGAAAAAAATTTAAAAAAATTAAATTTCGGCAATTTTGATCAGATAGAGATTTTCTTTCCTAGTATATAACAGCAGATTTAAGATAAAGATAGATGGCAGTGGTAATATTCCCAAATTTTTAAAATAGGCTCGACGGCTCTCTCATGCATTTATGCCAGCCATATATCGGATGGCTTTCTTTTGTAGTACAAATACTCTTGAACTTTCACTGGAGTATCCCCAAGCAATTATCCCATATGAAGCAACTGAATGAAAATGTGCATAGTAGTACATTTTTAGTAAGTGAATTGACTTTCTACCGTAGCTGACTCATACAATAGAATAGAATAGAATAGAAATTTATTCACCAATAATAGATACACATTTGGTACATTTGGCAAGTCAAAACATGTATAAATAAAAATGTATATCAACAAATCGAAACTTACACATGTATACACATATATACACACATACAAGTAATGGAAATATATATTATACAACATAATAAATAAATACATAACAAATAAATAACAAAATATGTCAGTGGCCCTATAGGGGCAAAGTCATTGGAAATATAACAAGTAGTAAAAAAAGATTTAGTTTTTTTTAATCAGACAACCAGTTAATAGAAACAATCCTTAATTATCTTGTTTGTTCAGAAAATCAGTAATTGTATAATAGCCATTTCTTAGCAGATTTGTTTTTATTTCTTTTTTAAATGTGTTCGGTGGAAGATCTCTTATGTTATGTGGTAGACTATTAAATAATGTAACACAATTATAATAAGGTGAATCTTTAAAAGTTGTTGTTTTATGAGCAGGTATCAACAGTTTATCGCCTTGCCTGGTATTATGTAAATGTCTGTTGTTTAGGCTAGTGAAAATTTGTGGATTGTGTTTAACAAATAGCAAACACTTATATATATAAATGCAAGGGGTGGTGAGAATTTCCTTTTCAATGAAGATATTTCGACAGCTTTCATTATAATTCATGTTAAATATTAACCGGAGTATTCTTTTTTGTATTATAAAAATTCTTTGACAATGCTTGCCCCATGCTAATATATTGAAAGAGATATGCGAAAACACCATCGCATAGTATATATTTAACAGACCATATTCATTGAGAGTATCTTTCATTTGTAATATTGCATAATAAGATTTATTCAACTGCTTACATATATGTTCAACCTGGGAATTCCAGGTTAACTTATTATCGACATAGGTCCCTAGGAATTTAGTGATATCAGAGAGTGGATGAGTTTCTAATTTTATGGGTCTTCTCATATTAAAGTTTATAAACACTGTCTTCGTATCATTTAAGATAAGTTTATTACGATCACACCATGTCTTCATGTCATCAATCACAGAGTTTATTTTATATTCTAATTCTTTAAGTGATATGGCTGCTACGGTTACTGTTGTATCATCCGCATACATTATGGTGAGACCGTCTCTGATGTGTACTGGCAAATCATTTACGTATAGGGTGAATAGCAGTGGCCCCAGTATAGAGCCTTGAGGAACTCCTAAATTTACATTATATGTTTCCGACTCAGTCTTATTACACGCTACTACAAGCTTCCGCCCCTCCATGTAGGAGTTTATCCATTGTAATAGATTTCCCCTTATACCAATATTGGTTAGCTTTATTAGAAGTATATCTTTGTTGACAGTGTCAAAGGCCTTCGACAAGTCAAAAAATATAGACACAACATATTTGCCCTCGTCTAATTTCTGATAAAGGTGATTTAAAAACTGGCATGATGCCGTTTCAATGGATCTGCCTGTCCTAAATCCATGCTGGTATGTTGTCAATATATTTTCCTTACCAACAAAGGACATTATTCTAGTGGATACAATTTTTTCAATTAGCTTGGATAGGACACTTAAAAGGGATATCTGTCTGTAATTGTCGATATCATTTAAATTGCCTTTCTTGTGAATTGGTATAACACATGCCTTTTTTAATATATCAGGGAATACTCCTTCTTTAAATGATAAATTTATTAAGTATAATAGAGGATCTGATATTTCCTCAATAATATTTTTAAGTACATGGGCGGTTAGCTCGTCAAAGCCGGACGATTTTTTATTTTTTAGATTTCTAACAGTGTCTAATAGTTCTTGCTCGGTAACTTCCGAGACAAATATTGACCGCTCCGTGTAGCTAGCAACAGTGCAGGGTAAAGACATATTATAAGCAAAGTACCTATTTATTTTCTCACTGGCCACAGACGCAAAATGCATCGCAAAATAGTCAGCTACATTACTACCAGTTATTGTATTATTATTTATATATAGTGTTAGTTCCTTATTTTGATTATTTTTATTTCTACCTAAATTATTATTTATAATTTTCCAAATCTCTTTAGATTTATTTTCGGCATTGCTTATTTTTTGACTGTAATAGTTTTTCTTTGCAGATTTGATGTTTCTCTTATACTCCTTTTTCCTGTTTGTGTATATTTTAACTGAGTCAGGAACATCCGAGTGCAACATTTCTGAGAACAAGATTTTTAGTGCCCTGCCCTCAGATACTATTTCTTGTGTTAGCCATCCTTTATCTAATTTGTTTGTTTTACTTTTTACACGCCTATAAGGGCAACTAACATTGAAGCTCCATAGTAATGACTCAACAAAATGTTGAAAGGCAGTGTTTGTTTCCAAATAATATATGTCATTCCAATCTGTGGAAGTTAAAAGGGTTAACTTAAGAGAATTTAAATATAAATTCTCTTAAGTTATTTTCGTTGATAACCCTTCTATAAAATGTTGACATATCACTGTTTACCTCAGTTGTAGCTACTGGTGTATATGATAATATGAGAGCAAAATGATCCCCTAATGAAGGATTTACAACACTGACGTTATAAGTTATCATGGGTAAATTTGTGATCATGTAGTCAATGCATGTTGAACTAATGCACCCCCTGCTATCTCTAAACACTCTAGTTGGTTCATTCACAGTTGGAATTAATTGAAAAGCTTCAAATAAGTCACATAATAATTTCCTTCTTTTATCATGAGCAGTTAAATAATCAATATTAAAATCGCCACAAAGAACAATATTTGGACACATTCTAGACGCTAATTTTAGAGCCTCATTTAAATTCTTCAAAAATAAATTTAGGTTACTATTTGTGGGTCTGTATACATTAATTATAATAATTTTTTTATCAGCGATATCGATACATATTGCACACATTTCTATGTGACATTCAATAGATAAGTCATTGATTTTACTAATGTTATATGAGCACAGATTTTTTTTTACTAGTATTAAAGCTCCACCATGAATATGATCTGTACGGGAAAAATGAGATTTTAAATCATAATTAGGCAAAACGATATTGTCAATGTTGCTGTCCACTAGCCAGTGTTCGGTGATACACAGAACATCTAAATTATTCTCATCTACAAAAATTTGAATTTCATTTAATTTATTTGTTATACTCAATAGCAGATTGGTGCAATTTTTTTTCATAACATGTCAATGTGGACTTTCCAGCTGCAATCCTCAGAGAAGTGTACGCCCAAGAATTTCGTGTTAGTAACCTGTTTTTTAATGGACCTTAGATTTTATCAATAAACTTTTATCAACACTGTTATGACAGTTGAAATGAATAAAGACTGACTTATCATTATTCATTACCAATTTATTATCAGCTATGGACATCTAAGAATTGTTTATTTGTGTTGGCCATAGTGTTATATAGGTTTTTGCTGCAACCAAGTAGTGACATATCATCAGCAAATATTACAAGATTCGAAAATTTTAGATCATTTACATAAATTATGAGTAGTAACAGACCCAAAACTGATCCTTGTGGAACACCCACATCAATCTACAGATGGGAGGATCTTATGTTAGGAATATCAACAAATTGATACCAAACTGATCCCATTAGACTATTATATTTTAGCTCTATTTTCAGATTTCGATGTGTTTAATTTTAGGCATTCATACATGATGGAAAACAATGAGCTGATTAAATTTATTAGAATAAATACGGACGATTTGGAAGATGTTCATGCCCACTTCATTAGTGAAGATTGGGGTGAGTACACATAAATTTGACCAACTTTTCACTAAAATGCCTATTCTTCGAGTTAATGGATCATAATCCACTAACTTAGAGGGGGCTTCCAGGGTATAAGTAAGGCATTCGTATCATGTACCACAAAAAGCCAAAGAGTGCTGTAGTAGACCACTGTCGCCTCTCCTGCAGCAAACACCATTGAAACAGCGCGACAATTTCCTAGATATCGATTAGTGAACTAACTCACTTTCTTTCAGTTGGCATTGATTGCACTTCCTCTGTAACGTTCGAATCCAGCGATAAAGCCTCCAAAAAGAAAACGGCTAATAACGGTAAAAATAAAGACAAGAAGGAACCCACTTACATTCAGATGTTCTTGGATATGTACATGAAAACCAAGAAGAAGAGCACGGTAAGTGAACTTGAATGCGTAGTTCTAATTTATTTACTGCATTCCTCAAGGATCCGTACTTGGGCCACTGCTTTTCAGTAGTGCCGAAGAAAGGACTCCCGTACATTCCTTATCGGAAGTGGTCGTTGGTGAAATTCGCTGGAGTCGTTATGTTATTCCTCTGAAGATCCTGATCAAAAGTTCTCATGGGTACAAGGTCGGAAAATGGACAGTTTTCCAGTCGATTTTCCAGGATCTTGTCGATGACAATGTAGAGCCATGGTCGTTTTTTCGATCGCTGATTTGAAATCTGATGTCAAAGATGATATTTGACAACTTGCCGTATTTTGGATAAAATGTCTATCAAAATATATACTAGGGGTTTTTTATGGTCGCTGATTCCAATTCCGGTGTCAAAAGTGATGTTTAACCGTTTGCAGCTGTTGGCGGTCTTGTTGGCAGCTACCAACTGGCAAATGTCAGTATTGACATCAGAATTGGAATCAGTGACCATAAGACTCCCCGGGATATATTCTGATAGACATTTTATATAAAAAAAAAATCGGTAATGGTATTTACACAGAACTGCCCTCTTTATTTGTGCATGGCGGTCACTCTAAAAAATTAATAACTACGAAATGACATTGAAAATAATAATCGGAATATAGTTGTCACTATTATTACTAAGAAAATCTGATAAGTTTTGGTAAAAAAAAATATACAGAGTGCTCATCCAACAGCAAAGGTTCAAGACTAAATAACAGGTGCCACATATGGCAAATACCTTTGCAAATGTTCATCATGAATTATTTCTTGGGATGACCACCCTGTACATTTTTCAATAAAAGTATAATAGGCGCATATGCCAAATATTATTGCCATCTGTCACATTTTCAATTCCACATTCACGTAGTGGAGTGGAAGTATAGTGATGGTTAAAAAATTTAATTTTTTTAAAAAATTTTCAAAAATGTTGGTAAGAAAATTTTCTATTTTTTTTTTCTTCTGAAATAGGTTTAGAATGTCATGAAACGTGGAAATTTTAAATTTGAGCAAAAAGGAAAGTCTCCTTCTATTCTACAATAGTGATAATTTTTATTTAAAATAGATTTTCAATGCTATGAAACGTGAACATTTTAAATTTGAGCAAAGATAAAAAAAAATTCCATCTATTGTAGTGGTAAATTTTTTTTCAAAAATGTTTTTTTTTCTGAAATAGGTTTAGAACGCCATGAAACGTGAAAATTTTAAATTTGAGCAAAAAAATTTTAGACGATCAACCCTGTATATTTTCCAGTGAAAGTTTAACCATTCCTTCGCTGACACTAGCGTCAACTACCTACCAAATTTGACTGCTCTCCGTCAAGTAGTTTTTTAGTTAATGCCCCAACAGACAGAGAGACAGACAGACAGACAGACAAGACATACACACAGACTGACAGACTGACGGAATTGAAAAACCTGTATTTTCGTAATCTACATGATCTGAAACGTCAAAATCCGAAAAAATCTCGGAGGGTGATTTTTTCTCGAATACAATACTTCCCTTCGGTATTCAACAGAAGTAATATGGCGAGTTGACAGTGCCATCAGCAGTTGCCATCTGTCAAATGTCATTTTTGACATCGAATTTCAAATCAGTGACCAAAAAAAACCCCGTAAAATACTAACAAAGGAGCATTGATACGACCATGGTGGTACACTGTTATCGACAAGATCCCAGAAAATCGACTTTGCTCCCACGATATTTAGAAAACTGTCCATTTTCCGACCCTGTGCCCATGAGAACTTTTGATCCGGAGCTCGAGACGAATAACATATATCGATTCCAGCAAATTTCGCCGATGGCCACTTCCCATAAGAAATGTACGGGATTTTTTCCACTGAGATAGGAAAAAAAATTAGGTATCAGTAAGAGGAAAAGTTACGACTGTGGTGAAATACAAAATGCTTGTATATCAGGTATTCCAGATTAAAAGTGAAATAGCCTAATGCGAGGTAGAACACATCTAGCTGAATTTAGAACCCTCAAAACTTACCGTTGTTAGCAGTTTTAAGATACAGGGCGTTCTATAATTTTGTAATAAAACAGTTAATCAGCAATATTTTTAGGAGGGATTTAAAAAAAAAATTGTATGGGTTTTTCCTCTGTCTTTTCGTTTTCAAGTTATTGTGCTTACAAGAAACATGGCAGATGGAGAGACGGACGGACAAGCGACAGATGATGGACATTTTGAAAGTTATTCAGAATTGCATGTCCATTACAACAATATGAAAATTGTTTTTCACTGTAAGCGATACTTACGATTTCGAAGAGCATGACTAGAGATACGGAAAAAATGTATATAACATTTTTTTGGACAATTTTATAAGCTTTTCTTTTTATATGAAACATAATTTTGATATTGCTAATGATTAGCGAGATATAAGCAAAAGAATTATTCGGAGCACCATTTTTTCAAAATGGCGGCTCGAGCGCGATAGATAGAGACATGGGCTTTAAGTATATTTAGTAGCACTCTCGCGAGCAAACAAAAATAGGACAATTTTCTTACGTTTTATTGGATATTTTGCCACTGAAAAATATTTAAAAATTTTAATGAGAAAACCTCTGCACCAAACGTATCAGACAGAGGTTGGTTCTTGAATACTTGACTGTTTCAAAAAGTCTCACGCCTAAAAATATATAAACTAGAACAATGTTATAAACTAAAAACTGAAAATCAAAGCTATAGGTAGTTAACGTTTCTCAAAACTTTTTTGGCCGTCAACCATGACAGTTCTTTGTTTATGTATTTTAAAAATACATAAATAGTTTTCTTATGTTTTTTTCTCACGACAGTACACCTTAATGAACATCTTTTGCCAAGTTTCAAAACTTCTTAAATTTTTCTCCCTAATTTCCCCCATTTGATTGTAATAATCATTTAAACATTCCAAGACTATACCAATTTGTTATAAAGTTGCTCTCAGTACTGATAAAATCGCCCTGTATATCATCTTCCTGATAAATGTAAAAATATTGATTCACCAACTTTCAAATTCTATAAACTAACGCATTAAGCGGTAAGTAAAAAATTTGCTCGATACAAATATTTGCACAAATAATAAAAAAACAATGCGAGGCATTTAATGAACACTCTGTATCTCAAACACGGTAGTGAAAGGTAAATTTAGGGATGCTTTGAACTCAACTGAATGTGCTCCACATTCAATTACAATAAATCTGAGACACCCTGTATATGTAGATAAATTTATTTCAGGATGTGGTGCAAAAAAAGCAAAAAGTAAAGGATAACACCTTACAAGCTAATAAAGAAACAACCAAGGATCCAAAAAAATTGGACAAAAAAACTTGTGTGGAAACAAACCCATCTGTGAGTGAAGGTAAAATAAGTAAGAAAACAAGCACAAATGCCATAGAAGAAGGGGAAAAAGCACCTGACAATTGTTCGGCATTTGCAAATACCAATTACAAAGGTATTGGAACTAGCAGACAAGTTCAGGCCCAGGATAGAAACGAAGATGTTGCAGATGAAGACATTTGTGAATGCATAGATTTGGAAAATTACGAAAATGCTGCGCTAGACGAAATCTCTAGCCACGGCAGTAACGTTGAAACTAACGAGGAAGTTGAGTGGCAGAAAACAAATGAAAATGTACACGAGGGCCGAGAAGATTGCGAGAACGTCGCACTAGATGAAATTTCCAACACAAGCAGCACCTCTTTGTTTTTAGATAATCCTGTCGACACCATGGACGATAACAATGTGAACAGGGTGCCCAAAGTCGAGGGCATGAAAAGCGAGAACGCGCAGGGAGATGAGAGCCCACGGGACAATGATGACCATCGATTGGTAATTGATGAAGGGCCCACCCCGGAGCCTGACAGTGTCATCAATTTTGAACAAAAATTGAAAAATTCCTTAATTCATCTTGAGGTCAAATATAAAGACCCTGCTCCTTGCAAAAGTTCAACGTGGACTCCTCCCAGGGTGCCGGAAAATGGGAAAGCTTCACGGGTAAGTAATTTTTTAAATTTTGTAATATATTTTAAACGGTACTTACTAAGTATACAATTTAATATGTTTGTAAAGGGCATTTTATGTCAAACTTTATATGCAGGGTAGGACAGAAAAACTGACTTTTTAAAAATATTGTCGACCCATCTTCCGTCGCAAAATCTTTTTACTTTGCCATACTCACTTAGATGTGAGTAAATATTTTAAAATTTATAATAATTGCACTTATAAATCACACATGAATTGTATACAAGCATTCAAGCAATAACACGGAACCGAAACCATTCCAGTTTCCAATATATCACAAAGAACAAGGTCGTAACAGACTGTAGTGTGAACTTGCCTCACATGTTGGCCAATGAGAGTTGGAAAATAGCTATCTAAAAGCAACGATTCAGTCTGAAACCGAATGGACTTAAGTAGATGCTCCTTTTATAAATTACTGTGAAATACTTTAAAATATGTTGCTAATATGCTAACAGCTAAATTAAAAATGTAGGGCAATCTTGTTAAAAAGAGAAGTACATCAGGTATCCCTCAAGGCTCCCACATTGGTCCAGTACTCCTTTTGCTTTTAATTAATGATGTAATTAATGTATTTTCAACCTGTAAGGTTCCTAATGTATGCAGAAGATCTAAAATTATATTATGTAATTAAATCTCTCGATGATTGAAAATTCAAACAGATCTAGATAACTTTTTAAGCTAGTGCCTGAAAAATTACAAGTGTGTGAAGAGCAATAAATGTAAAATGGTCCGTTTCTATACATGCAAATCTCATTCAATTTCTTGGAAATGCTTTCGAAGGCTAAGCATTTCCAAGAAACTCAGTGAGATTTTATGAAAATTTAATTCATTAGAATGAAAAAATGTTTGAAGACAAGGTAGGTAAATAAATTCAATTCAGGCGTTTGTTCTCATTTTTAACTGAATTTACATATCGTAGGGGATCATGTAGATACTAGTTTAATCTGCTTAGTCGTAGGGGACTATGTTGGATGCTAGTGTTATAATGAGAATGGCAAATAAGAATTTTTACTTGTTAGCATAACCAGAAGTCAGGTTATCGAAAGAATGCAAAGATTTCATTAATATTTTTACATATAGTTTTTCTTTTAGTTCTCATAGATAGTTCTTCTTTCCGCTGTTTGCAAAATCCTGTAAATATGTTTCGGGCCTATGAATAGTTAGATGCACAAAAAATCAAGAGATAACTATATTATATTGTTATTTTTATATACTAATAAATATCAATAGCCATCAAAAATGGCAACACAAGAGAGTATTTTATATCCCCTTTAAAACCCATTTTGATTTTTCTTCTTAGCTTGTTTGGTTTTCGAACAATTCAATTTTTTCTATAGGCCGCGCGCAAAAAATTTCAAATAGACGGAAATTGGCGCCCACTAAAAACACAAATTTTGCAATTTTTGTCAATATTGGTTTTTTCGAAAGCCATGGCATATACAAGAAAATTACAAGAGGCCTTTTTTTTAGGCAATTAGTCAATCTTTCTTTTTTATGATGAGCAATTTTTTTATATCTGCAACAGTTAACGAGATCAGTAAAGTAAGACTTCTTTCACCGAAGGGGTGGTTTTTTGGGGGGGTTGTGCGGCACTCCCAGAACTGATTTTTATGGTTTTGTGATGTTTAATCCTCCCACTAACATTTACTGAAGGAAAATCTCAGATAACATTTTTTGCGAGCTTCCAGTGTATTTTTTACTTTACCGACGGGACTATATACCTTAATTTATTATACTTACCTGACTATACTTATTGTCAACTATTCTCTGTCCACTAATCACCAAGATATTGGAACAACTCTCCTCAGAACCCTGAAAACCTGAAGCTACTAGCAATAGCAAACACCTAAGTCTGTGCTGTAATAAGATATTTTAAATGTTTTCTAGGCAAAAATAGCACTTCTCTATTACATGCATTTGTTCTAGTAAAATATTAATAAATTTCAGACATTTCATAAACACCGGTGGATTTGTCTCTTCTTAATTTCTTTGGAATAAAAATCTAAGTGTGCATCACCCAATTCTCTTCTAGAAATTTTGTATTTTGAACACACACATCAATATCATTATTCATTATAGTTACAAGTTGTTTCTTATGTGAAACATTCATAAGCATATTGATACATCTCCAGATGATGGCAGCTTCGTTGATGAAAGTACAATGTATGCTGTTAATAAAAGTAATTGGAGTATATCTAGATTCAACTGAAATTTGTCTGTTACATCTCCCATGAACTACTACATTTAAACAATTTATGCATAGATCAAATTTAGAATATTTTTTTTAAATTTATCAAACAAAATTTCATGTATCGAACAAACCTAGTTCCAAATTTAAAAACACACATCAAACTACACAGTTTTAAATGTCTTATTTAAATGTCTTGTTCTATAGCGCAGCCCTCCCAATTAGGCCCTTTTCAAATATCCACCAATATTTCTTCACAAATATATCTAATTAAGTGATCAAACACTAGATGAAAAATTAAATAGCCCATTCGATATTTCCCTCAATCCTCCAACAAAACTATTCCTGTTGCAATAGAATAGTTTCTGTTTTCTGTTGCAATCACAGAAGCCATGAAACAAAACACAAACAATGCTCTGAAATGTCAAATATTGACTTGTAAATTTATTGTTGTGGTTTTGCCAGTTGTTTAGTGAATTTCCCACAGTTTTAAAAGGTTTAGTGATTCAAATGGCAAATATATATGAGATATTGTTCAAGTATGATAAGGTAAATATAATATTTGACAATTTTATTTATTTCTAACCACCAATGTGCGTACCCCTACTTATAATGAAAGTGAAATTTTGAATTTTGTCTGCATATAAAATATTTAGTGGACATTGGGCGTTTTATTAATCATCTTTTATTACCAAAATTTATAGTTCACCACAGAATAACTTTCTACCTCTTGAGAATGAAAAAGGAGATAAAAATGAATATTTTTTTAAGTAGGAAACCTAATAAAATGTACCTACAATTTGTGTAGTGTAATTTTAAGTCTTTAATTTCCATCATATCCAATAATATCTATCGTAGAAAGAAGCCAAATTAAAAGTAATTGCACACTGGTTCCTATACCATAATTTTATCAATTTTAATTCCTTTGTGAAATTTTTTTAAAAATCAGTATTTTACGACATATGCAATAAAATAGTTTTTCTTTCTTAAAATTTGTTTAAAATATCTAATAAAGTTTTCTAACAGTGCAAATAGATTTTAAAAATTTATTCGGACTCGTATAATTGAAATATTGTAGCAATCTTATGAAAAGTATTATTTGTGAAAAGTGAAAAATTTTCATTTTTTTTTTGTAAATTTCGCTTGTATTCAAATGATTATTTCTAAAGCTATGAAAAAGATAAATGAATGCCACACGCAGCATTTGAAAGGCATTTATTAAAAGTTAGTACACAATGAAGGTTTTGGATATTTCATTTGTTTAAATATGATTGTTTATGACAAATTATGAAACGATCACCTATTTCGGATAAAATTGTTTTTCTTTTTTGTTGGAAGATTACTTTTTAAATTCAAAAAGACATTGAATGCATATCTTGGTTAATTTTTTTCTTAAAAGGACGTGATAGGTCTAAAATTCAAGACAATTGAATAATCTTTCAAATTCATGTAATTATTTTTTATGTAAGACGACATTGTTTTTGAGCAAATTACGAAAACTTGTATCTCAATTCTGCGGTAGTTTGATCGAACTTCGGTAGTGCCACGATAATCCGATCCCGCATTACTTGATTCTGTAATCCGAATTCATCCAGGTGACTCTTCTTTCATCTTGTAAACCCCCATAAGAGTTTAAACTTAAAATATGCTGTATGCTTGCTTCGCAATGCTTGGGAAAAGGTATCAGCTAGTTCCTTAGAAAAATGCTGGAAAACGATTTTAAAACAAAAAAATAAGAATGACCTGAGAATTTGATTCCTTTAAGTGCTTTGAGACAAAAGACACGTCCACTAGCAGAAGAAATTAATGCGGTTTCATCATTGAGTTAGAAGGTAGGGAGAAGTTGTCACGTGATCAAAAACGGCATCATTTCACCATCTTGTTACTACTTTTCCGTCAAACAGTGACAGTTTGTTTTCCGTGCGATTTATTGCGATTTTTACTGATAGTTTGTTAAATTTTGGACAATAAACATTAAAAGGACTATGGTGTTGTGAGCTAAAAGAAGTTGCTCTTCCAGAGATGGTATTGATAAGAAGAAATTAACGAGAATAACATTTCATAGGTAGTGTAAACAACAAACAGAGCCGTATTAAAAAAAACAGCTAATTAAATATTTTTTTAATATACTCAGGTTATATATTTCTTAGAATAGAAAAAATGGTTTATTTTAGAATAACATTGCACATTTTATATATCAAGGTAAATAAAAACTGTTAAAACTCTTTCATTTATTGAATTGAACATTTATTTACGTTATCCAGATAGACCATCTCGTTGGGTACAAAGTTCTTATTATTTTAATTAGTCCGGATCTGGCAAAACCATAACATATTGTTACTACATTTAGCCACGCCTACTGATGCCGTTTCTGTATAGAAAATTTGTATAGGATGTTGTCTCCCTACCTTCTAACTCAATGGGTTTCATCAATGCCTCGTAGAATTGGGAATGTTGGCATAGATGCTGGTGAAGCTATCGATTGGATTGATAGTGATGCCAAATCGATGGAAGTAGAAAATTTAATTCATGCAAATGATAGTGCTGACTCTGACGATGATGTGATGGAAATTGCCACTCTGGTCATGGTTAAAAATGAAGATGCTGCCAAAAGCTTAAATAATGTTTTATAGTGGGCTACAGGGAATGACATTCCTTTAAAAGATACTATGACACCAGTGGCGGCTCGTGATATTGTCTGCAGAGGGGGCTTGATATTCTGAAAGACAACTTATTATGACTACAATTTGTACATTTCCCCACCACCCCTGAGGTATTACAACGGCGCGTTTCATTTTTTTGCCGTGGGTTGTTCGCCAGGATACCGATTAACGACTTGAGAGAATAGAACTAATAAAAGAATAGAATGAAAAGGAAATAGAAAATATGATGAGATGAAAAAATCATTCTCATGAAATTCTCGTTCCTACGACTCGAGTATCGGTATCCAAAGGAGTCCTACTATCCCACTTGTAATTAAATTATATAACTTTTAATAAAAATAAAAATAGTTTTGGTAAAAAAATTAAAGTGTTTTTCTACAAACAAAAAATTGTATTCATTATCACTGCCAGGCGTGTGAAATTATAAGTTTTAATAGAAATTAAAATAGTTTTGAGAAAGAAGTTATATAAAAAAAATATAACCGCGGAACTCTATATTATGGAGAATTATAAAAAATATTTCCTAAAAAATAAATAACAAATAAATATTTTTTCTAAAATAACAACTACCTATATTAATCTCTGCTTTAAAGCCTGAATATTTTTATAAATGAGTGGTAACCTGCGATTTTTGGAACTAGCAAAATGGTTGATTATTTCATCATAAAATGAATCACGTTTCCTCAATTCTGACAAAAAACGTTTTTCTATTGAAATAAGCGATACATCTGAAAGGCGGTCTTGACTCATTTTGTTTCTAGTAAAAATGTTTTTATGCGTTTAAGTGCTGAAAATGATCATTCTACAGAAGCTTACCGGAATTGTCTCAAAAAATAGTGGCGTTATTCAAAAAGTTCTCTAATTTTGGGTCATAAGTTTTTAAAAAATCTACCAGCTCTTTGAAATTTCCTTTATTGCACGATTCTCGTTTTTCGTCACGTCCTCGTAAAGAATTTTCTTGTGAAAATAACTATATAACGGCATCTATTAACCTCTTTAATATTTCCCTATTCTCACGGACCTTTTCGTTAAAATTTTCTATTTCTCTCTTATGTGCAGAATCCAAGAAATTTACAATATTTTGTTTACCAAACATTTCGAATTTAATGCAAGATGAAATGTGCTCCTGGGATTTTTCGTGCCTTTCTAAAACTCGCGACAAATTTTGCAAATTATTAAACCCGGCCCTGCCCCAAATTGAGGATTGATCATTAGTAAATAATAAACATCTCCAACAATATAATTTGTTTCTAACTGTTGATGCCGTTAACCACTCGACTTTTTTATAATTGTTATCACAAAACCCTCTGTTTTGTTTATCACTTTTAAAAACTAACGAAAGCATTGCTGGTGTAGGCCTTGCATTTCTTTTAATTCTTACCTTTTCGTCATAAATAAGAGTAGTAAATCGATTTAATAACAAATAATCCACCACGTCTGGACAACAAGACATGTTGTTGGGAATATTTTCACCTAGAGTACTCATTTCTAGCCCGCCTATCAAATGTTTTATGTATTTATACGTCAAGTTGTTCTTAACCGGCTAAACGCAACTGTCAGACGTCAGTTCGTTTTCTTTGTGAATCACCTGACTCTTGAATGACCTGTGCACATGCGCTATAAAGAACTGAGATCTGGAGGCTAGCCTCATACATGGCTATTCCAAGTGTTGCTATTTTACACAGCGCACAGAAATTCAAGGTCATTCATGTTATAAGTAAATGCGGTAAAGTTGGAAGCTATTTCGTATTAGCCTCCAGCGAACCGCAGTGTTCATTCAGTAAAAGACCGGCCGACCGGGAAATATGCATACAAAGACTATCCGGACTGTAACGTTATAGGTATGTTTGTGGAAAGGAAATGCAAAAATGTTATATATAAACTGAAAATTAATTAATGAATAATAAACAATACAAAATATTGAAAATTGAGATATACGTAATAGAAATTTCTTAAGATATTACTTTTGAAGATATGGTGGTTCTTCCAAGGGGAGGCTCAGCCTCCCCTGCCTCCCCTGATGAGCCGCCACTGAATAATGCTACCAAATCTCAAGGAAATTGCTTTTGAAAAACAACGACATATGAGTCGTCAGAGTAAAATCACCAAGAAGGGTGCACAAAATTCTAATGAAGCCGATGAAATTAGCGTAGAAGAAAGCAATAAAAATGTTAATTAAGTATACATATGTTACTACATATTTTTAAAATTTCGTTTTCGTGCTATAGGATCCCCTTTGTTATAAATACAGTTCTTACTTTTCTTAAATACAGCCTTTTATTTATGTTTTTTACAATTTTAGGAGCCGAATTTTTAATGCCTTGATAATTCAGATTAGTCTGGTTTTAATTGATTATCTCGTTACTAGTGTATTTGGTTTTACCTAAAGTGCTTTTATTAAATAATGCCTTTTTGGAAACAGTCTAACATCGATAAAAATAGAATGGAATTTTCTTGCTTTTGGGTAAATATGTATCAAATTATTATACTGATTTTTGTACTGGTTGGTTGCCTATCTTCAAATGTGCCATAACACTCAGCATTGTATGTACAAGAAGGGCCGTCGAGAGGGAGGAGTCAGCTGCCACAGAGCCCGGATATCTATCGAGAGTCCGGACGCGAAAATAAATAAACCTTTGACATTTTGGATATCTTACAGTTAATCCTTGCTGCTTAGGGACACACTTGAATATGTAGCGGGGCCCAGAAATAAACTGCTCCAGGGTATCCTGTGGCTCTCAATGGCCCTGTATACAAGCAATTTTAAACAGAATGTATCCAAATAAGTGGAGAGGACATGATGGTCCTATTAACTGGCCTGCCCGATTTCCAAACTTAAATCCCTTAGATTATTTTCTTCAAGGTCATTTAAAACACAATGTTTACACTAGGGACATTATTCCTACTCTGTATGAGTTGAATGACAAAATAACTGAAACATTAGCGACATGTAAGCGATTTAAGTCGACGAGCACATCTTTGTTAGCACCTAATAGCATCTCGCTCGAAAATAGTTGGAACTTGCACAGAATCATATTAAGATTTTTTTTCTCAGAATAATAATAATAAGAATAATGATAATTTATTTGTCAAAATTAATTGCACCATAGTGTATTATTGGCATGTCAGTTTGAATACTAAAAATGTCATAAAGAATCTGTCATTATGAATTGCTCTGGTGATTTTGGAACACCCTGTATATTTTCTACCAATTTGCTCGTAATGTACTTTTATAAGAGAATGTTTTTTATGTTTTAGAAAGGGGAAGCTCGAAAGAGGCCAGCGATAGGAGGATTCAAATTTCCCAACAAGAAAAGACTTAACCATCAGCTCGACTCGGAAAATTCACCAGATTCCACGGACGAAACTCCACAATTCCGAACTACAAACATGTTGCAACCATTAAAACCAAGCAACACAAACAGATTTATTGCTAGTAAACCTGCAAGTTTACGATCTGATATGAGAGGCTCCTCGCAAAGTGATGTAAACAAAGAAAACGCCCAAAAAAATCTGTCATGGAGGTCACCTTTGGTGTATTCGCCAGTAACAAAGTTCTCACCAAAGATCAATTTTCCAAGCTGTTCCACTTCTAGAGGCGAAGCTGAGCCCGATGTCCCGAATGAAACGTAAGTAACAATTTATTGATTTGTAACAAAACACCAAGCAAGTTTTCCATTAAACTATTTATAATACATTCTATATGGGCTTCGCCTCAAAAATAACTTGTCAGGCTTTGATGAATTTTATTCTTTGGAAAATGTACTATTAATACTTTTCTTGTAGCGCAAATGAAACATTCGAGACTACTTCTTCCAGGAGCACTGGCAACAACTTAACCTTAAATATACAAAGAACTCCTAGACAGAGCAAAAGCGCCTCCCGACTTGCGAATAACAAACATAAATTCCCGCTGCGCGATAAAGATTATTCGTCGAATCAAGAGCTGAATGCAGATGATGATCTTTATAATATGTGCTCAAGCTCATTAATGCAAATGACAGGATTAGACAAAGTTAGCACAGCTACAAGGACTAAAAAAGTAGAAGCTTCACCCACGCTGAGTTACTATTCTCAATTGCTAGCGCAGCCAGAGCAATCGCAGAAACAAAATACCGAGACTGCATCTCAACGAGGACCTCCAGATCAAGAAACTAAAGAAAACGTGCCAAACGATTCAGAAACGAGCAACGTATGGGATTCGAGCAATGCATCTCAAAATGTGTCGGGTGATTTAGACTATGCGGATAATTATCAACAGGTCGACTCTCGAAACCCAGAAGCGACAAGGGCAAATACATCTTTTCTAGATCCCACTGCAGACTCATCTGTAGTTATGCAGGCGGCACAACAGTATTTCGATCTTCTACTGTATCATAGTACTTTACCTCAACCTGATAACGCAGCTTTGCAACTCAGCCAAAATTCCGTGCGCCAGACCCAAACCAACACATCGCAGAACGAGTACTTGGTGCAAAATCCCAACTCGTGGACCTCAAATTCTCACTGGTGTGGAAATTCGATTGTGCCCGGGAATGGACAAGGCATCGATAACCCTTACAATGTACAAGCCTCCCAGAACGTTCAAGCCGGTTTCGTTTCTCCGGATGTTATGGGAGATCGTAGTTTTACCGGCCATCCTCCTGCATCGCAACAACTTAACGAAACTTTTGTGCCACGTAATTACCCGGAACAGTACAGCACGCAGAATACCCACCTTCCAGCCACGAACGTCTCTCGAGAGCAGGATTTTTCCAGACTGCTAACTGAAATCGGCCAGCAACAAAACATACAACCAAACCAGATGAACTTGACTCTGGCACAAATCCTTGGTGACGATTTGCAGCGCAGACGCTCCACCGAGTACATTGAAAACAATCTTCGAAACAACCCTCACAATCAGTCAATTTACGGACCATTGCATGGTTCCCAACCTGACTTTGCTGAATATGGCTCTTTGCGAGGTTCCCAACAGCATTCGAGGGTGGTTGAAAGAACAACCGGTGACGCAAACGTTGTTAACAAACCCCACCAATCGCCTTCTGAGCGGGAGCATTTTAGTCAAGTACCACAAATGCTGGAGAGAGAAAACCCGGCCAGATCCCAGAATGATATGCAAGATGGATCTAATCTGGATGGATCCTCACAAGCAGGGCCTTTACGTGGCAAAAGATCCCGAAGTAAGTCTGCGATAACGAGTAATAATCATAGTACACAAGATGCTATGCACAACAGATCCTTTGTCGGTAGACGGAAAAACAATGTGGAACGAATGTTGAACAGGTCTTTATCTTACGAACAACCATCTACTAATAATTTTCTGCAACCACAGGGAATGGTTGTTAGGGGACAACACGCAACTGTAAGCAATCCCTTCCTTATGCGGAATCCTGGTTACCCGCAAAGTTGGGGATTTCCCCTGCAGAACTTGTATCATCCAAATATTTACCCGCAACGAATGTCTCCGTATTTTTATAATGCCGGTTTTAATTATCCGTATGTAGGGCAGTTTCCGCATTTTTATCCCACTTCTGCCAATGCTAATGCCCAGGGAATCCCCGATCATGATAAGCAGTACATGTTGAATAGGTTTTTCCAGTCGTTGCAAAAAAAGTAGGTATAGTCTACCTACAAACAGGCAATCCAGATAAATTGTCATCACTTGTACACTCTTCAGCTCGATGAAAACTGCCTCTGATGGTCAAATTAGAAAGTCTGTACCAGAGAATCGAACAGGTTTATCAGAAAAAGTAACTAGATGTTACAGTGGAAAGTCTTTAAGGTTTGAAAATGTCGTCTTCTTTTTGAAGCTATTTGAAACGATTTTTATATAAATTTTTTTCTCAGGCAGCAAATTAATGTTATGATTGCGAAAATTAAATTCGCATACTTCAAAATGATTCGCAAAAATCCCAAAAAGCGCTTTTTCTTCGCCTGTTTTTGCGAGCTTGGGAAAAATTATAAAAAGGTTTAGCAGATCTCAAATTAATCGTCATTCAAAACCAAAAGAGACATAGTTCTTGGGTTTTTGTAAATGTTCAGTAATTACCCCTATTCGGAGTTGAAATTTAAAAAACTTCAATAAATCTAAAAACTATTTGTATTATATCAATCTTAAAAAAGCGAAATTATGTATTTTCTATTAAAAAGAGTTACAAATTCACCCATATTTTCTCCCCCAAAATACCAAAAAAATCAAAAATATTTTTAAAATTTCTGAAAATAAAATATTTAAATGTTTCAAAACATGACAAATATGGAAAAAATATTTCTTGCCAATTTTGATGACGAAACAACCCCTACGAACGGTAAAACTACCCCCAAACATGAAAAAAATCACATCAATTTTTGAAAACAATTGAATTCATTATTTTTTTCTATAACTGACATTCAGTATATTATGTTGCACATTTTTATCCGTTTTCACTGGAATTCATCCCTTGAAAGGGGTGAAATCAGTTAACTGAATATTAGTTATAGAAAAAAACAATGAATACAAGTGTTTCCAAAAATTGCTATGATTTTTTTTCATATTTTCGCGTTTGGGGGTAATGGTAGGGGTTGTTTTTCATCAAAACTGGCGAGAAGTATTTTTCCATATTTGTCCTGGCTTCAAACATTTAAATATTTTGTTTTCAGAATTTTTTAAAATATTTTTAATTTTTCTGTAATTTTGGGGATGACTTCACTCCCTTCGAGGGCCTATGGGAGAAAGACTCTTAATCCCTTTGGATAGAAAATACATATTTTCACTTTTTTAAGATTGATTTAATAGAAATAACACAAATAGAATTGTTTTGAGATTTTTTGATATTTTTAAATTTCAATAGGGGTAATTACCGAACGTTTTCAAAAAACCAAGAACAATGCCTCCCTTGGTTTTAAATGATGGTTAATTTGAGGCCTGCTCAACCTTTTTATGATTTTTCGCAGGCTCACAATCCATTACGCAAAAACAGGCAGATTTTGCAGTCACTCTTTATACGTGACAATTTTTTTTTCGATTTTTCTTCATCTTTCATCACCCAATTTTGTTCGAAATCGAAAAAGTTGTCTCCAAATTTAATCGAAATTGGTTGTGCTTCCAAGATCATGAAGTTTCCCATGGATTTTTCATGGAAAAAATGTGTTTATTCGTAAATTTGCAAAAGTCGTGAAAATATAGCGAAACAGAAATCACACACAGGGCCTTTCTTCGGAATTGTCCAAAAAAGACAAACTAGTAATTCGTTTTTAAATTAAACCTCCATAAGACCCTTGTTTAGGGTCCTAAAAATGACCCTACAGGGGCAAAAATTAAATATTATATATTTTTGATTATTATTGTTTAATGGTAATTTAATCTGTACAAACTATTAACTAGTCAGATTTATTATTCTTTATCGGTATCTTTTGTCAGAATACAGCTAGAGTTACAATTTTTTAAAACCTTAAAGCATTTCATCGACTGACGAAATATCAAAAATACAACATTTAATCAATACACAATTGATAATATAAAATTTATTAAATAATTACCGATTGTTTAAAAAATGTTCTGTATTTTAAATATAATTAAAGTCGAAGACAAGTTGCACAGTTTTTAAAACGTAAACTAGAATGTGACTAATTTAATAATTTATACAAAAAAATCACAAATACACGACAATAAACGTCAAAAATATGCAATACTCTACTTTTACTCTTATGGAATCATTTTGAAACATTATAAAACGATTTTATGAGGATCTAATTTAAAAAGCAATTTTTAATTTGTATTCTGTGGCCATTCTGAAGAGGGGGCTTGTGTGCAATTATTATTTCACTACATTTAATGATTCTATCGAAAATTTATGTAAAAATGTCGTTTACCCATAAAAAATATATGGGAAACTTCATTGTCTTGGAGGCATTCGATTTTGTTCAAACTTGGAAGAGATAATTTTATAGGATTTCGAACAAGTCTGCGGGATGACAGAAAAATTTTAAATTTCCTTTTTTGCCATAATGACCAGACATTTTCAAGTATGTCCGGCTTTTATATTAGAAATACACTTGGAAATTACTCTTGATCTTTTTGTCTTGCACGTCTATTAGACCAGCCGTCAGGGGTTCCAAGTTTTTTTTTTGGTGTAAAATACAATAAAAACCCATTTACACAGTGTAAGGTGATGGCGACCCCTAAAAAATCGAAAATATTCACCGAAATTCGGCCTTTGATGGATAAATCAAAAATTAAAAATATATCAAAAAACTAATGGCACTAGGCGACAGAGGGAGAAATTTCACATCAAAAACGTATATGAAATTTCTTTGTACGATCAAAAATGTAGGCTACAGATTTTTTTTGTTTAACACAGAATGGAACGTGGCGACACATAAGTTCGACGCAAGCGTGCACGGTCTCGGACGCGTTACACTAGATTTGTTGTAAACCTTTGAACTAATCTATTAAATTGAGCTCAACAAAGCTTAAATGAAAGAAGGAACAGGTGACTATTGGATTATTGTATTTTCAAATATAAAATTGAATGTATGTAGAAATAGTGTATATATGAAGTCGGAACATAGAGATTTCCGATGAAGTCAGTAAAAGCGCTACCATTTCTACAATTTTTTTGATAAAAACCTGGACCTTTCATATATTACTCTTGAAGTAATGTATAAAAAATTCGTGAAACTAGGGGTAAAATAAACTTTAATAACTTTTATTTAAAAAATTATTTAGCATACCTATCTATCGGATCTTTTTATACATTACTTCAAGAGCAATATGTAAACTTTCAGGTTTTTATCTTAAAAATTGTAGAACTGGTAGAGTTTTTACCGATTTCATCGGAAATCTCTTTATGTTCTGACTCATATATGTATTCTTACATACATTCATTTTATATTTGAAAATATGATAATCCAATAGCCGCGATTCTTGTTTCATTTAAACTTTGTTGACCTCAATTTTATTAATTAGTTCAAAAGTTACAACAAATTTAGTGCAGCGCGTCTGACACCACGCATGTTTCGTTTGCTGTATTTATGTGTCGCCACGTTCCATTTGTTCCATTCTAGTGCAACAAACAAAATTTGGAGCCTTATTCTTATTGTACAAAAAAACTTTATACACCCACGTATTTGATGTGAAATTTCCCCCTCTATCGTCAAGTGCTATTAGTATTTTGATATCTTTTTTTATTTTTCGAGTTATTGTCTAAAAATAGAATTTCGGCAAATATTTTCGATTTTTTTAGGGGTCGCCAGCACTTTACAACTGTAAACTTGTTTCTATTGTATTCTACACCACAAAAATACTTATTCTGAAAAATTCAGCCATATATCATTTACTGACCGGATTTTATCAATTTCTGTCTTTGACAACTGGGCTATATTGGGTACCCCAAAGTAGGCACAATTAAATTCTTGCTCACACTAAACAAAAACACGGAAAAAGTTTTCAAATGCTTAAAAATATTGATTTAAACCAAAGATATTTTCTTATGTGATACTAGTTTTACTTATTTACATTGATTAGTAGTTTAACAAATAAACTAATTATGAGGTATTAATAAAAAAACTCATGTTTGGATGCACATAGTGCGTCAGAAGTAGATTTTTGTCGAGTTAGAAGAATATCTTACTATCAATTTGTCAACCTTTAAAATAGTTTTGCAATTTTGGCCTTAGTTTGTAAGTCTTAGCTAATGAGAGTATCATGTACTTTTGTCGTTTTTATTTTAAATGGTCGCCTTAATTAATGTTAATGACTAGAGAAAATGTAGGTATTAATGGCAATCTCTCACTTACATTTGATAAAACATCAAACAATTAATTAATTTCGCAATTCCGGTTCGAAGGACCAAAATGTTTTTGTTGGAATGACAGAAAATGGTCATTTGACAACATGAATTGCTACCGATCTGTTGGCTTGTTAATTGCATATTTTCTCAGTAGGGAAGAGTTATGCACGTTGAGCCTGGACTAACTGAAGCAGGTTTTGGGAGTTATCATGCTTTTCCTCAACAATTTTCCATGAATGTATTACTGCCCTAAACTGAGCATACTGGCACACAATTTGAATATAGACAATCCAAAACAACATAGATCATTATTCCAGAATCAAAACAATTGCTTTTCTAGCTGATTTCGAGAAATATTAAATTACATGACAGAAAATAACATTTTGAAATAAAAATAAAATAATTATTTTATTTGGTAATAGATAATAATATAGAGGTTTCCTCGAAGTTTGGTTGCAAAGTTTAGAAACACCCTGTATTTTATATTATCTAATAATTTTATTTTTTTTGTTCTTTAAAATACTCTGTCATATAATTCAATACTCCTTAGTATTAGCCAAATGAGTAGTTGTTGTCATGATCTTACCCCCTAAAAAGATCTAAGTCATCGTTTTCTTTTGCTTCGGAAATGAAGTAGTACATACCAAATTTCGGACGGTTTCGCCCCCTCCCTAACAAATTCAATAACTCCCTCATTATAAGTGAATTTCCTCCCTTTCAAAGGTGCAAAGGTATTTAGGTCCAAGGGGGCAGGATCCAGACTATGTGGAGTCTGTTGCAATTTTCGAATAGTCGCCATTGTGCGAGCAGTAAAATAAAAGTGAGAAGATCGATGCCAGCCTTTTTTCCTCCTAGTATACCTTTCGCCCTGTTCTTGGTAAAAAAAGTAACATTATCCCACGATTGTACGACATTTACATCTATTCTGTTTAGATTCAGGGTCGTACATATCCCTAAACACTACCTTTTGTCTAATATCTTACAATAGATATTTCTCCAGTCATACACAGGGTGTCTCAGCTCTATTTGGACAAGCAGCATCTGGAAAACGGTGAGACACAGAAATAAATGTTAAATGGAAGAGTTATTCTGTTTAAAAATTTTCATTTAATCATTTTATTTTCAAATGTACAAGGTGTCTCAAAAAGGTGGTACGTTATGCAACTATACTTTTTCAAATGTATGTTTTTATATTTTTGCATTCTACTTTCATTTCTCAACAAATATTATTAACCACGTCCTATACCTACCATTAACCATTGTCGAGATATTAGCAGTTAAATTTTTGGACTAACAATTTTTTATTAACGTAATCGTAAAGAATAATACAATACATAAAATAGTAACTATTATGATTATTATAAAAAATGCTCAAATTGCCGCCAATATTCTATTTGGTAACTTATACTTTCTTAAAAGTTCTCGTATCCAAGAATTCTCTTCTGGGGTTTCATGGCACCAATAATTTCTGCATTTGTAATGTAATCAAGGCCAGCCCTATTAGTTTAAGAAAATGGAACATGGCAAAATCAAGATTAAACCGTTGATATATCGTAAGCCGTTAATGGTCGGTACAGGTCATGGTTAATAAAATGTGTTTGGAAATAACAGGAGAATCCAAAATATAAAAAATATACAGGGTGTTCCATTTGCAAAAGTAATGTTGTATAACGTGCCGCCTTGTACATTTGAAAACAAAATGATTAAATGCATCTATTAAACGGAATAACCCTTCCACTTAACATTTCTTTCTATGTCTCACTGCTTTCAGATAATATTTGTCTAAATAGAGCTGGGACACCCTGTATAGCAAAAAACAAAATTAAGGCGACTATTTATTGATTAAAAAAATTTCAATTATAACAAACCGTTAATAACCAAAAAATATCTGTGTGAAAGCATAAGAACAGGGAGATTTTATTTTCATATGTCGCTAAGAAGCCACTTATTGATTTTAGGTAATACGTGTTTGTTCAATTTATCTTAAACCAATTTTTTTTATATTACCAAAATAGTAACGAAAAAAAAATTGGTATACTGAATGTGTCAGAATTTCTGTTACATCATTCAAAGGCTTTTTAATTGTCGACAGGACTACTTACTCATGATTGAATAAAATTTCCTCTCCATTATTTTTTTCACCATAAAAGCGATAAATCATAATTAATGGTTTGTATCACATTCTGTTTAGTTTTAAACTTAATTTTTTAATATTAGTTTCTAAGTTAAATCATCAAATTTAAAACCGTAATTAATGATAACAAACTATTAATTAAAAAAAAATCACGTTCATTATACTTTGCGTTGCGCACCTCAACCCTGAATTTTTAACATGTACATTTAATTTTCATTTTGACTAGAAATAGTCTTCGTTGATTTGTAAATCTTCTAAATATTCTTTAAGGTTATTCGTGTTTAACGTGTCCTCTTCTGTTAGAGAAAGTCATAATTTGTGTTCGGAGTTCTATTTGTTCCAAATGGATATTTTAATATTAGTTTTTAATTTGAATCGATGTTAATTACTAGTTTAAAGGTTTTTAATTATTAACAAAGAAAGTCCATGTATTCAATTTGGTACGAGGGTACCTCATTTATTCTTAAAAATAATCAACAGTACAACTGATCTCATTGTGTTGTATAAATAATTCAATAAAAAAGTGTTCGCAAATTTTGTTTTAATAAAATCGTTACAAAAAAATCTCAAACCTTCTTTACAATTTGTACAACGTCCTCATCACACAACACGTGTTCCAACCCTACCTTCTGCGGCTGATGTTTCACGGAAGATCCCCACACAAGAGCACTGGAAACAAAGATGTTTTACTTTAAAAGGTAGGAAATAATAATTATTTAATTGATATAACTGTGTGGAAATAGAGTAGTAGAGTAGTACTGTGAAAAGATGCTTGCAAAAAAAATGCGCAGAAACGAGTTTATGTGCGTCCATTATTCTAAGCCAATGAGAGCGAATTGCGCAGTCACAGGGTCTGTGCTGCAGTTTAGTTTTTGTTTGTTGTTCGTGATCGAATTAAGTGATATAACCTTACTTTCAGTGAAAAATGTCTATCAGAATGGGGAGCTGTGTAACCATATGTGCGTTTTTTTGCTACAATTCTACCACCGGTTTACTAAAATTTGTCATATTTTTGCTCACCATTCTGATTCCAGTTTGCTACTTTTCACTCTATCTCAAAAGAGTCAAACCACACGAGCGTTAATTCAACGCCAATTCATTATTCGTTTCTGAATTGATTGAGGAGCCATTGATATAAATTAAGAAAAGTATGGGACCCAGTACGGACCCCTGTGGTACTCCATGCTGCAATTTTAAAGTATTAGATTTAATGCCGTTATTAAGAACAAATTGTTGTCTATCACTCAGGTATGACCGTAAGAGCGATTTGTTCTCATCCGTAAAGCCATAGAAACTTAATTTATTAATGAGAAATTCATGGGACACACAGTCAAAAGCCTTTGTAAGATCTAGGAAAAGAGAGCACATATAAGTGCCATCTTCAAAACTGGCATTTATTAAATCTGTCAGTTTATCAATGGCAAGAGTTGTTGATAGTTTGTTTCGAAAACCGTACTGGTAGGGACTGAGGAGCTTACTTTCTTCTAGATATAACGTCATCTGATTTTTTAGTATCATTTCATAGATTTTGGCGAGACATGGTATTACAGATATTGGTCTGTGATTTGAAGGGTCATCGACATTATATTTTTTAAAGATTGGTACTACTTTAGAGATTTTTAAGCATTCCGGGAATATATTGTTTTGTATACTTTCATTAATTAAATGGGTAAGAGGAATTAAAATGGACTGTGTGATACTCTTTATGATTCGAACAGATAAATCATAAGCGTCTTTGCTCTTTTTGCCCTTGAGATTGGTAATTATCTCAGATACTTCAAAATAGGTAACCTGATTGAAATAAAATTGGCTGGACTGGCTGTGGTCAAATAAATAATTTGTGTAGAGAGAATTGCTAGGAGGTAGTTGGTTTATAATGGTATCGGGTATATTCGTAAAATAGTTATATTGATGAGGCATATAAAAATAGAAACAAAAAAAAACAAAGCATCGCCATTCTCATTGTGGTGTTTTGGCGGGTAATTCCATGTTTAATTTTGGCGAAAAGTCAAATGTTGCAAGTGACATACGGAAATAATTTAAAAAATTTATGGGATCTTCTCGAAGTCTAGGAAAAGACAGTAGAATGCACCCTCGCTATCGTATTTCATTAATAGAGTTTCAGTTTTTAACTGTTCTTTTTCTTACTATTTTCGCACTTAAATAAACAAACAAAACGGGCTTGAATTAACATGACAGCCCGCGTTTAACGTCTATTCACCTATCTCGTGTGGATGGGCAAACAATGCACGTTACTTTCAGCGTGTGTCAAACACCCGTTGAATTAACGCTCGTATGGTTTGGCTCTTACCGGCTCCGACATGTAACGTTATACGTTCAATAGTTACTTACCAAATTTCACATAGCTGCGCTAATATTTTTAGTGTATAATCTTACAGCACCGGTTTAATACACTAGGTGTAATGTGTTTATAGTACGAAAATAACCACTTACTATTTGAATTCCTTGGCGATACTCCTATGAAGTTTGTTACAGAAATCCTCAACAGTGGTATGGTCTGAATGTAGAACGATAGGGGAATTATAATCAGGCAGTTGTCCTTTAGGCTTTGTGTAGCTGCAAAAATAAACATCTATAAGGAAAGTGAGAGACAAATTGGTAATGAAATCATTGCATAAAATCATCTTGTTACAAAATTTCAATAATAATAATAAAGAGTCTATTGTCCAAAATGTCAAATACATTTGTACAAAAGGATAGATACACATAAGGATGGGTTTGCACGCCACAGTAAATTCGTATATAGAAAAAGCGAACTAATGGTTATGCCGATATTACAGGAACCATAAATTGGCTAGCTATAAGTAGTGATTTCATCATCAGTTGTTGGCAACAGAATTGTGCAGGGCAGTACAGACACTATTGTGAAGCCTTGACTAGATTTGCAGCAGTGAATAAAAAATGATTCAGTTCCTATTCTACTAATAGGATTTGATGATTGTGAATAATTAAACAATTCATGGTTACGTTAGTCGGCAGCCACCGCAACTATCTACAAAATCTAATAATGCAGTCATAGTTTCAATTATTGTCAGATATTGTTTTTTGTGATTTTCTTTTTCAAATTTTAATGGTTATTCATCGATTTTCGTGTGTAGGTGCTTTTTGTGGCATTTCACTTTCAGTGTAAAAGTGGTCATCATTTGGTGAAAAAAATTTGATGTTTTAGGAAAAATCTGAAAAAATTAGGGGTGGTACTCAGTAAGGGGAGAGAAATCGAATGTCACGCACCGGAGTTCTCCATCTGCTTTCTTTCTTTGGTAGGGTCGTCGGAAAATAGAACAGTTTCACTTCTTTCATGTGTAGGTGTTTATCATGGAATTTCACTTTCGTTATGAAAGTGGTCATCATCGGGCGACAAAATTTCGATGTTTTAGTAAAATTCTGAAAAAAATCAGCGGTACGCAGTAAGGGGAAAGAAATCGAATTGCGCACAGTGGCGCTCTCCGTCTGCATTTCTAGTATGTAGCATTGCACTTTCGGTATGGAAGTGGTCATCATCGGGCGACAAAATTTCGATGTTTTAGAAAATATCTGAAAAAATTCAGGGGTATGCAGTAATGGGAGACAAATCGAATAGAGCCCAGTGGCGTTCTCTTTCTGTGTTCTTTATGTAGGTAGGACCCTCGGAACGTGAAAGAATGTCACAATTTTCGTGAGTAGGTGTTTTTTGTAACATTTCATTTTTGGAATGACAGTGGTCATCGTCGGGTGACAAAATTTTGATGTTTCAGCAAAAATCTAAACAAATTCAGGAGTACGTAGGAAAGTGAGAGAAATGGAATGGCGCAAAGCGCAGCTCTGTCTCGTTTCGTTCTCGGTGGAAGCGGTGAAAAACTTCAATTTTCATTCTCCGCTGACTTTGAGCGGCCGTATCTCGGAAACGAAGGACCGCAGCGACTTTCGGTTTGCGCCACTCGATTTCTCGTTCGATTTTAAACAAATTTAATCAGCAATCGATTAAGCGTACAAGAAGGATCAATTTTCTCTAGAAAAAGTTACGACTATATTGCAGTGGCGTCGAGTGAAATAAAAATCGTAGGAATTGTAGTAATTATATTTGGATATACGTCGATTTATTCACTACTCTTGCCTAATAAAAAAAATAATGGATACTCAAAATCCCAGTTATTTGTATAATAAAATAGAATTTAGACATAATGCCCATAGCAGAGTTATACGGAACTCTAATGATATCAGTATACCTAGGCACACCACTGCTGCATTTGAAACATCATTTTCATATCTAGTTTCTTATATATATAATCAGCTATCACCAGAGGCATTTCAGACAAGCCTTGCATCCTTTAAAGAAAAATTAAAAAATAAATTGCTATGTAATGATTTGAGCTGTATGGTTATTCAAAAATTCTAATTCTTTATTTGCTTTCTGTTATGAAAATTTTAATTACTACTATGTTAGGGTGAGGTTTATATATCAGTTTTCTGTATCTTGTCCTTTTGTATGTTTGTATTATATTGATACTGTACAATAAATTTATTTATTATTATTATTATTATTATTATTATATCAACGTTGGCACGTGTGAAAAAAAAACTGTAATGGAATTTTTTTAAGGAAATTTCATTAAGAGGTCAGTGTTGCTTGAAAAAATAAAACTAAAACGTTTAGCCCTGAAAAGTCGTGAATTTAAAAATTCAGATGTATATAACTTCTATCTAAACAAACAGAGAAACTTTATCTCTGCAAAGAAAGTTGAAATTATTCTAAGGAGATTCAGAAAAGAAATAACAAAAAGTTGATCTTTTCGATTTTAAACGATTTTTTTATTATTCCATTCATCCCCTAAAAATCAGACATATCTTACAGCCAAACAATCAGAAATAGGATGTAAATGCATATGACCTTTCGTAAGCCAAGTTATTAGCTCTACATTTTTTATCTGAAACCGTTTCCATATCTCTCATCGTTCTCGATTTATACGCAAAAATAAACCATTTCGTCTTTTTGTACCCTTAAGGAAAGTGTGTGACTAATAGTGTAGACTTTTTATTTTACATCTCAGCTCAATACAGCTTTTCCCGTAGAGATCCCCCTCCGGTCACAATTTTGCGATTTAACCTACCTATTTGGACTAGTAACTAGGAAGGCGAGAGAAATCAAATGGCGTAAACAGCAGCTCTTTAACTCGTTTAGTTCTCGAGATATGACCTCGGGAAGAGGTGAAAAAATTCGATTTTTACCTTCCGGAGTCTGAGCGGCCGTATCTCGGAAACTAAGGACCGATTCCCGCGATCGTATCTCGAAAACGAAACGAGATAAATAGTGGTTTGCGCCATTCGATTTCTCTCAACTTCATACCTACCAGTGAATTTTTCAACTTTTTTCTTAAATCATCGAAATTTTTGTCACCCGATGATGAACATTTTCACACCGAAAGTAAAATATCACGAAAAACACGTAAACACGAAAAATTTGACATTTTCCATTGCGAAACTGTTCCGAAGGCCCCTATTCAGAGAAAGAGCAAAGATGGAAAACTCCGGTGTTCACTATTCGATTTTTTTTCGCTTACTGCGTATCCCTGTTATTTTAACTTTTTCCTAAAACATCGAATTGTTTGTCACCCGATGATGACAACTTTCACACCGAAAGGAAAATTCAACGAGAAACACGTAAACATGGAAAATGTGACAAATTTTCAAATTTCTGAAGGCCCTATTCAGAAGAAGAATGCAGATGGAACACTCAGGTGTCCGCCAATCGATTTCTCTCGTCTTCCTACGCACTACGGGTGCGAACTTTCTCAGGCTTTTCCTTAAACATCAAATTTTTGTCACTTGATGATCACTTTCACGGCAAAAGTGAAATATCACGAAAACACATATACACGACAAGCAATGAATAACCATAAAATTATAATGTTTGAAAAAGGAAATTACAAAAACCAGAGGAAAACAATGGAAAGACCTTTTGCGTGCTTGAGGAAATCGGAATTCTTCAAAACAATGTTTCTGTACTGCTAGTTTAGTTATCATTTTCAAAGACTAATGGGTCACTTTTTCTCCCAGAAAGAATGTAAGCTCTCCTTCGACGAGTAAAAGAGACATTTTACTCTTTCAAAATAATAATTGATTATCTACAATCTACACTATTAGAGTGCATGCAAAGATAGTTTGTCTATATGCCACAAGATCAAAGTTCTTTTTAATCCCGCTTGGCTTGATTTTTCACAATCTGGATTAAAAATAGGTACCTTTAGTTCATATAAAAATTACTTTTTACAGTAATATGTTATTATTAGATATGCTCCTGATTTATTAGCAATATTACTAACAAAAAGTTATTGAAGATGTAGAATAAACTATAGCCCGGGAGGCAGCGACAGTTTTCGTGAAATCATTTCTACAAAGCTAGATTTTTTTCCAAAGAGAGTTTAGATAGCATCTATAATGAAGGTGCAATTCTACCAAACTCTTAATGGTGCATAAATGAGTAAAAAATTAAAGAAAAAAACAGATGGACGAAAATTTCGTTTTTGGAATTGTCACGAATTGTCAAAAAATGACGATTCTCATTCGCTCCGGCCGGCCTCAATTTTCGATTTTCACGCCTCGATTCACGTTATACCGTCATTGCCGGTCTTCTCCTCGTCATCGAGACATAGAACAGGTCTCCAATCGTCGTATTTATTCAGTTCTTACGTTTAAAAAATTGACTTGCGGTCATGCTAATTGGCGACTATTTTTAAGTGGTTTCCCGAGTTCGAATCCCGCCCAGGGATACTTTTTTTTTTCGTTTTCAATTTTTTGGCAGATATTTTTTATTTTATAATTGCGATTCGCTCCGTTCTATCGCATTTCTCTGAAAAGTTTTGCATTTTCCGCCGCGAAATATTAATCTGCACTATTTCGATTAAAAATTAGAAATTTCCTTACCAAAATAATATAATATAATGGAGTAAATAAAAGCTTATTAACAGATCTATAAAAATACTGTCTGTTCATTATTAATACTAATGAGGAATATAATTGTTGAGATTTGACTATGTATTGCCGTTTTTGCAACGTCTACCAAAGATTTAGCCAGTCGGAGGTAGAATGTGATTTTTAATCCAAATAGACCATCTTTATATTCCGCGGCGGAAAACGCAAAACTTCTCCGAGAAATGCAATGAAACGGAGCAAATCGCAATTATAAAATCAAAAATATGTGCCAAAAAATTGAAAACGAACATAAAAAAATATCCCCGGGCGGGATTCGAACTCGGGAAACCAGTTAAAAATAATCGCCGATTAGCACGACCGCAAGTCACTTTTCCAAACGTAAAAACTGAACAAATACGGCGATCGGAGACCCGTTCTATATCTCGATGGCGAGGAGAAGGTCGGCAATGACCGTACAACATGAATCGCGAGGTTAAAATCGAAAATTGGGGCCGGCAGGAGCGAAGGCGAATCATCATTTTTTGACAATTCGTGACAATTTGAAAAACGAAATTTTAAATGTTTAATTTTTTACTTATTTATGCACCACTAGGAGTTTGGTAGAATTGCACCTTCATTATAAATGCTATCTAAACTCTATTTGGAAAAAAATCTAGCTTTATAGATATTAACGCGAAAAATCTGTCGCTGCCTCCCGGGCTACTAGAAATGTAACAATTCAATTGGCAAGTAAATTCAAATTATTTTAAACTACATTTCAAATGGTAGAGAAAACAAAAAGTTCGACCCTGCAGTTTTTAGTGATTTGAAGCATGGTTCGTACTTCGAATAGCTACTGCTTCGCCCTCTATTAGTAAACCGTCCAATTAAATTGGCAAAATTGAATACATTTTTTCTAACATATTAATCTCCCTTAGGAGCAAATATTATGCCGATTTTTAACTTTTTTTTACATTTAATATATTTATTCTAGTACGTATCATATTTTATTTGAATATTTGAGTCCCATTAAAGAATATACAAAAATTAATGGTGAATTACGGACGATTGAGTGGCACGTTCGCGTGTAATAATCCAAAGGAAATATTTAATTTCATTTAGTTTTCAAATATAAAATATGATACGTACTAGATTTAAGTTAACTAGTTCTAATATTTAAATCCAATTCGATTTCTGTTGGTTTGTTTTTGAGAACAATATGTTGAAAGATTTACGACTGTGAACGCGGTATTTTGACATTGATAACACAGCCTTAACCCTAAAACAAAAGGTAACGAATCAGATTAAATTACAACAAAACAAAGAAATAAGATAAAATAGGGTGCAGCACATATAGTGGGTCTGCAATCATTAAAATAATCGGTGATTTAGAAATGAAAGCTCTTCATTTAGGAGTAGGGACTTCAGAATAGGTTTCAATTTAGCGGGATTAGCACTGCGAAGTTGAAGTGGTAGGTTATTATAGCAGTAAGAGGCCAGAAAAGTAAATGAGTTGCGGAATGCAGCACTGTTGTGCCGAGGAATTGACAGGGATACACCAGTTTGTCTTAATTCTCTTTCATGAACATCACTTCTTCTTTCTATTCTAGCAAATAGGTATTTAAGGGATTTATAAAGCATAACATTGTTGATAAATATGACCGTGTGAAGTAAACGGCGATCTTCAAGTTTAAGTATTTGTAAATCTCTTAAAATGGGAGTTATATGATAAAATCTTGGGACATCAGTTATGAATCTAACAGTATCATTTTGCATTTTTTGAAGACGATATTTATCTTTCTGACTAAGACATGGCCCGTATACTATGTCGGCATAGTTAAAGTGGAGTAGGACCAATGCACCTGTTAACATTACTTTAGTCTTTTGATCTAATACGTTTCTACATGGAGAAAGCTTTTTTAAATTAATGTAAGCTTTTTGTCAGACATAGCTGACGTGGATTGTTAATTAGGGAAAGATCGTTATTAATCTTTCTGGATGCTTCATGAGCGTCTTTCGGATTAAAATGTAGGTATAACTGAATATCATCAGCATACAAGTGAATTTGACAGAAATTTGCGACAGACTGTAAATCTGCAATGAACGTGATAAAGAATACAGGGCCCAGGATAGAATCCTGGGGTACACCCGATCTTATTACTCTTCTTTCTGAGATATCAGTTTTGTTAGATGAGTTTATACAGACATACTGAGAGCGGCCCTGTAGGTAATTCTTATCTTTGTACAATAAATCTTTGAAAATTGAGATCTTTCCAGACACGTGGAAATCTGATAATGTCCTGTCAATTCCCAAAGTCTCCATTCCTGAAACACTAAATGATTTGTACCCCATTTCAATACTACCATCATTTTCTAAAATGATCGAAAAAATGATTTCTATAGATCTAAAAAGTTCTTTAAACTCTTATAACATTTTACCTCTTGTTCAATCAGGATTCAGACAAAAGTACAGTACCTCTACAGCTCTTTTAAAAGTGATAAATGACATGTCTCTGGAGTTGGATAAATCTACTCCATCAATCAATTCTATTGGACCAAAGTAAGGCTTAATAGTCTTCAAGTTGTTAGTAACAACATTAAAATATATGGGATTCGACGTTGCTGCACTAGAGTGGTTTTACAGCTATTTGAAAAATCCCACTCAAAAAATTGTATTGGAAAAAGTAATAATGAATCTCAATTAGGTCCTGTTAACAAGGGGGTACCACAGGATAGCATTCTCGGGCCAATATTATTTTCTATGTATATTTTTTACCTATCCACCTGGTGCTATAATAATGGCCTAAAGATTAAACCCAGCAAAATAAATTAACTATGCATCAGGAATGAATGGCAAAGGAATGTCATAAGCCAAAAGAAGTTAATGATAAATAACATGCAAATAGAGTGAGTCGATTCAGCAAAAAATCTTGACTTGTTTATCGATAAAAGTTTAAGTTTTAACAAACACGTCGATCACATCATCAGTACGTCTTACTCTAACCTCAAATCATTATACCACCTAAAAAATCAATTAAGCCAACAATCAAAACTGAAATTAGTAAATTCCCTTATTTACCCCCACACATATTACTGTTGTACTGTAATTCATTATCTTCTAACTAATTATAATAAAGGAATGTCATTGAGAATACTTACATTCGTACTAGCTTCAGATATTCCCACATTTTTTCCAAGAGATCGTCAAAGTTCCATTTGTGGTGGGCGGAGATTGGTACGCAGTGCGGTATTTTATATATGACATCCAGTTCTTCAATACTAATCTGGTCTAAAAGAAATAACCCTTTTAACAACTAGGTTTCGAAATATTGAACATCAATTTGATGTACAGGAAATAAAGTATAGTTTACACCATATTTATATGGCACATAAAAAATTCAAAGCTGCCGACCGTGCTAAAATATGGGGAGACGGGGCATGCTTCTTTTCTCTACACTAAATTAAAAATATAATGTATTACTTAATAGATAAAACATCATTACTCTTATGTAAAATACGTTCTGGCATAATTAAGATACGAAATAAATGGAAACAGGCCTCTTGTATTCTAATTCTTGTGATATAGTTACGTAAATCACCCCTAACTAGAACAGAGCCGTACTTTGTATTTATAAGATATTCCTATCTTGATGCAAAAGAGAGTAAGTTTCTACCGAAAACACGATTTTTAAATGTCTAGTATTATTATAAAATAGAATTGAGGAAATGAATATATTACTAGCAAAAATACTCGTAATTATTTCAAACTCTTACTAAAGACTTATTCAAAGATAAGTACAAAAACATATATCTTTCTAAACAAAATACTTTGCTGGCTACATGCCACGAACAACATTGAATTATAAGAAAGAAATATGCACATTACGTACAGAAAACTGTCACAGTAATGTTAGTTTTAATTTTAAATTATCCTGTTCAACAAAACCAAAAAACAACTAAAGACAAAAACACTTACCAAAAACTTTGAAAACTTTCACAGACACGTGTTTCTGTATCCTACACAAGGATACTTCTTCAGTGCTACTTCTTTCAAAGTTGAAAATGAACTAAACAGTCACTTACTTTGAAAGAAGTAGCACTGAAGAAGTATCCTTGTGTAGGATACAGAAACACGTGTCTGTGAAAGTTTTCAAAGTTTTTGGTAAGTGTTTTTGTCTTTAGTTGTTTTTTGGTTTTGTTGAACAGGATAATTTAAAATTAAAACTAACATTACTGTGACAGTTTTCTGTACGTAATGTGCATATTTCTTTCTTATAATTCAATGTTGTTCGTGGCATGTAGCCAGCAAAGTATTTTGTTTAGAAAGATATATGTTTTTGTACTTATCTTTGAATAAGTCTTTAGTAAGAGTTTGAAATAATTACGAGTATTTTTGCTAGTAATATATTCATTTCCTCAATTCTATTTTAGATTACTCTTACATTGTAGGGAATTTGCATTTGATTATGTATTATTATAAAATCTGAAGTACGGCCCTGTAGTACTCTTGTCAGCAGTAATTGTGCCAACTTTGATATTTTTATGGCTGGCTTTCATGACCTTTTTACCTGCACTAAATAAATGGTCACAACTATACACACATGTACTCCAGTACCAATTACAGAAAAGTAAACAGGGTATTCTCTATCTAAAGACAGCCAGATATCTCCATGTATCTAATATCCCAACCAACATTTATTGTCAAGTTTACGTTAATTCGTCCTACTAATAGGTCAGAATTTCGGTTTGACTAATTTGGTGATAGGCATTTTTACTTAAAAGTAACCACAAGTTTACCAATATGGGGAAAAAAATTAAAGTAAATCTGAAGTAAAAATTAGGCAAGCTAGGACATTTTGTTCAAGATGTCAAAGACATTTAAAGGTAACATAACCCTGTCAGTAAGCAGGGTTCGGACCCGTATGGAAAACCTGGAGAACCTGGAAAATTCAGGGAATTTGAAAATCTTTAAAAAAACCTGGAAATATCAGGGAATTCTATAAATTGTATAAAAAAGTCAGGGAATTCTGCATCTCGATATGGAAAACCATAGAGTTCTTACGAATTTTCACTGATTCAATTCAATTTAAGGAATTATTTTACGTCGAATAAAAAATTACATTAGTAAAAAAAATATGAATATTAATATTTTTGGTTATGGAAAACCTGGAATATTCAGGGAATTTTTTCAGCTTCGCAAAATCTGAACCCTGGTAAGTCAAGTTGTGGTAATTTTAACGTAATTACTCTTTATTTATTACTTAAATAATAGCTATTTACCCATACCACAAAAACAATTAAGAGAAGGGGAACTAGAATTAAAGGTTGGTTAATAACTACGAATGACCAACATGATGCCCATGTTTTACATTATAAGTTGCACATGGTTTATCGATGATAGAAATATACTATTGGTATGGGACACATGAGTGGATTTAATCAAATTATATTTGGAATGGTATCTCTCACCGTGTTTGGAAGAAAATGAATTGCGAATTAAAATTTGCTGTAAATATACCTAACTATTGTACTTCTAAAAAAAGTGTGCGCTCTTAAAATAAATACAAATGAAATAAAAATTAAAAATGTTATTTTTTTTTTAATCTTTTAAAACTATGGTAATTGTCTAACAATATGTCCAACTGATTTCTGGAAATCAAAATATGATTTATTGAAGCAACTGCAAGTATATTTTGCAAAACAATCAATTTAAATATCAACTTCAAAACAGTGTGCCATTATCTTTCAAAACGGCGAACGAATATTTTTCAAGTTAAATATGGAGTCTTTTACATATTAAACTTGAAAGTCTAATTGTCCTCGAATATAAACCTGTAAAACAAGTTTTCTTAGACCGAAGGCGATATAACCAATATTTTCGATTTTAAGGTCCACATTTCCTATTTAAAAAATATAGACTTTAAAGTAAGTGACAAAATAGGTCAATTTGCTCTACACTGTTGACTATTAGATCCAATGTCCCAGTTTAGTAATTTTCGTGACCTAGTGGTGGGATTTGTTTTATAATGGCGTATTTTAAAATCGTCATATTGTTATGAAATACACTATAGTTATCATCATGAAATACACTATAGTTATCACAAAAATATGTTGTTTGATTGATTTCAGTTCATTGATTATTGTTTTTAATAAAAGTAGTCCCAGATGCCACAGTTATCACATCAGATTTTGTATTTGTCACTTGACATCTTCTCTTGAGTGTCTTCTCATTATTATTTCCTCCTATTTTCTTTATAACTCTATAATAATTTGTGGAATATCGGTAAGGCTTGAATTTATTTTTATTCTCCATATTTTGTTTTTAATGTTTACTGTACAATATAACATGGCGTCACTCTACAACAACCGATACCTAGTGCCGAAGTAATGAAGTTTGTGGTTTAGCTTGCCTTTGAAGACTAAACAAGGCCAAAATGCTTTTTGGTATATTTTTACTGGTAATTTCGACTTTGTCTATTGTCGTTATTTCCAACAGGTTAATACCCATGGTAATTTTGACTCTATGGTTACTGAATGGTAAATATTTTGACAGGTGTTTTCTAAAATATTACTTCGCCTTTTTTTGAATTTTTAATGGTTAGAATTAAGTCATTTGCAACCTATTAAATGACTTATTATGTGTATGACTAATAGGTAATTCTTGAAATCAATTTATGGTAAATTTTTACCTTGCTGAATGTCTTTAAATAGACCTATGGACTCTGAAGACAGTTTTTAGGTAAAACTTATGTTATGTTGACTTTCAAAATAACTTAATGTGTCTATGAACTTTGAGGGTATTTTTGAGGTAGGTTTTAGGTAATTTCTGACTCGGCAGAGTTACTTACAAGATCGGTGGGTCATGAACACATCTTCTGAGTAAAAAACAAGTGCTTTACAACCTAAGCAACGAATTTCAGGCTATTATTACTTTACAGTAGGTGATTAAAACGAAATTAAGTAATTCTTGACCTCGCATAATTATTCTGCCTATGCAGTTGGTCTATTTTGCTTGCTTGCCAGTTGGGATTACATGATTAGTATTCATCTATATGAAGGATAAACAAAGTACCTCGTATGACCATTTTAAGCAAAATCTGGATTCGCCAGATAACAAAATTAGGTACTGGGGTAATAATGAAATAAGCATACTTAATATTTTTAAGGTTTCATTTATAAATTCAGAAAACAAAATGGACACAAATAATACAAGACTTATCACATTATATTAAGATTACTTATTTCTATATTATACTGTAAGAAATTATTCGAAGAATTTTTTATCAATGCTCGACACAGCTCTGCCGGAGATACAAAATAAACTGCGATTTTAATATCAATTTTGTTTAAAAAAACATTTAGAGTAACCTAAGTATGTTTCTAGTTTTCTTTATCAATTATTGACTACCTACTGGTTTAAATCAACAATTTTTATTAAAAAAATCTTTAATCATCATTTAAATCCGTAAAACCTGACACTATTTAAAATTAGTCCACATGTCAATTAGGTTTATAAAGGAAAATTTTCTTACCAATTTTATTAAGGATAAAAATGCAGGGTATGTAGATCCGATTTCCTTCAATAACATCTATAAGATCATCACTGGTTGCATCATACTTTAACGTAACGTCGGCATTGTGTATTTTATATTCAGAGAGAATCGTCTTTACCATATCGGAATCTAATTCAGACTGCGGGACCTAATCAAAAATTAAAAAATAATTACATTTATGTCACATTTACAAAATAAATGACAGATGACATGAAAACACAAGTTAAATCTCGTCAGTGAAAACAAACTGAGCAAGTAGAAGGAGCCTCGATCTTTTGGTTTATCAAGTCAAGAAGAGTATACAAGGTGATGCGTTTGCATGTTACACAATGGATAATGAGCCAAGAGAAATTGTTTCATGCTTATGAACAATGTATCTCAAATCGCTTATTCATCAATGAGCAACATGCATGAATTTTAGAAATGCAATAATTTATTATTTTTTCGTTATATATGTTATATAAGTTGACAAAGTAATGAAGAAAAGTATAAAAAAAAATGTGTAGCCTAAATAAACGACTTTGAAATTCAAAATTTTATGGGAACATATCCACGTGACTGAAAACACTACGCTATTGGTCTGACGTCATTCGGCATAATGTCTAATGGTCGTCTATCTGCCAAGGGGTTAAATCGTAAATTGTTTTGTGTTTTGTAAATGTGTATTGATATTTTCATAAAAGAAATCATTCATTTAATTATTTATTTTAATTATTAAGTGGTAAAAATGACGGACAGTGGGTTTTTACGGGGTCAGATTGACAATTTGCCTGTTGATGTGTTTATGATGACAAACTTTTTTGTTACTAATACTGATTTTATTAGTGCAGAAATTGGAGGTACTAAAGCAACAAGGTATGTGTCATTCATTATTCTAAACATTAATTCAATTGTGCCCATTTTTATCCTTTTACTGTAGTTAAATATAACAAATTATTTATGTACCTAACCTCAAAATAGGTAAACAAGGCTATGTTTTAATGTTATATTAATTAATATTTTTCATCTTAGAATGCTTTACTTTTTTATATAATAAATACCTCCCATCACTTACTAAGTACGTACTTTTAGGTAGGTAGGTACATTAATAGTAAAAATAACTGTTGACATACATAGGTATATATAAATATATAACTGGATAATATGTAGAACGTCGAGAAGTTACATTATTCCCACCATTCTTATACATTTATACATTTTAATTCAAAGTTCCTATTAACAGGAGTTAGTAAACTTTTGTATTCCTATAAATAGGAAAGTGACCAAATTCACCATGATATGTAAACAAATTATCACAATAATATTAGGGTTAGGTACATATTTTCATAATATTATTATAAAATAATTAGTTTTAATGGGTAAATTTACATCAAAATAATCCTGGCAGCAATATAATCTTGAGGATGACGATAATTCTGCATTTCGGTCGTCTCGTCTCATAGCTCTGCACCATTTCTTCCTAACTTTATCGCGTCTAGGCACATTAAAAAATTACTTTTCTGGAGTTTTTATTGTAGTATTTGTACATTTGGGCACAATACAATATTTATAGCTACTTTTCTTTGTATTTTCCATAACACAACATAAATAATGTGTACACATTCGCAATCACAATACGTTTTCAGTCGGTGCGATGTGCCCGATGACATCACATACAAGTAGCGCGGAAACTTCTCCATTTAAACGCAGTTAAATTGACAGCTGCACTAAATAATTTTTTTAACCTTTAATTAGAACATAAAACAAAAATAAAATACTGGAAAAATAATGTTTTTTAGTGATCTATTCATCTGTGATGTTTAAAAAAATTATGCATTTTGCTCATTGATATAAAAAATATTGGCCGAATTATGGAGCCTTGAGTCATTCCTGCAGTAACTGAACCTTAAGGCTGACTCTGCACTGGAGCTTCTCACCTCTTGAAATAATTGCCCTCTCACGTAATATTTCAGAAGGTGAAACATGATATTCTACAGGTTTTTGTGGTACTTCCAAGATTGTATTTTGCATTTTTTCACAAGTGCATCATAATGTACACTGTGCAAGAAATCCCATACACTTGAAAAATAAAGTAATCCAAGTTACTAATATTGAGTGGTATGAATTAGTCCTCTCGGAATTTAGAATTTTTATTATCATATAGGTTATAAAAACTGACACTGATTGTGTAACATCATAAATGAGGAAGTTGAACAATGTTAATCCAGAAGAAAAACATACGTATTTCTGTGTTCTTTACACCATTTGATGGGAATGATTTCGATTTATATCGAATGTAAAAATTGATGGTGAAAAATTCACAGATACGACTGCACATAATTGCGATTGTATTAATGTGTAAATAATGTAACCAAATATTTTGTCAAGGCGCTGTTTCCTTCCAAGACGTGATTAAATCTTGTTAGTATGGAAGCAATTAGCCTACGACAATAGTTTTCTTCCCAGCAATTTTCAATGGTCGACCACAATTATTCTTCTTCATTTCTTAGTTTAAAATTTCGTTCATAAATATTACTTTTACTAGCAAACCTCAGACGTTTTCAACTGGGTTTATATCAAGACTGTGTGAAGACTACGGTAATAATTCAAGGTGCTCCAGTGCTGTTAATGAATCGTCTCGTAATTAATTTTTATCCAACGTTTAACTAACGCGAGTGAAATCAATAGACAATTTCACTGCTTTCATGTTATTAGCGGACAGTCGCCTCGTTGTCTTGCTTGGTTGACAATTATAGATATTGTGTAATTGCCAAGTAATATTTAAGTTTGCGAAGAACAAGAGAGAAGCCGTTACATGTAACAAGCCGTTTGTATTTCTACGCTAAATCTTGTACAATTTGGTTTTGAAAACCAATGATGGGTAATTAATTTAACGAAATATGGTCATGTTGTTTAGTTAAATTGTTTAATCTACGTTAACCTACATTTTTGTGCAGTTCTTAGTAGTTTAAGCTAGTTAGTTAAAATTTTCGTATTCAAGGTCATTGAGCAAGGTTATACGGGATTTCATTGCATAGATAATTGCAAATATAAAAAAAGATAAAAAGTATCTCCTAAACGCACTTTAATGTAAATATAAACAATTCATAATCTCCTGATCTACACTCACCTGATGCCTCCATATACACCGCAGGAATATTAAGTCCCAAGTAATAGAAAGTGCAGGGTCAAGGCAAAAAAATTCAAATATCTACTTGTCTATAATAATAATAATAATAATAATATTTATTCAAATAGGAAGAAACCCTAATATACAAACATTTCCTAATCAATAATTATACATATACTTACATATGACAAAATGGTGTGTAGCTACGTAAAATTAATTTTAAATTTATATTCTAAGGCTCAATAATTCGGCGTTCTGAGAATTTTTCATGAAAACTCAAGCTCTATTTATTAATTGTGATGCGTGGGTATCGCCAAAGAAGTTGGCATCATCGGGAACTAACTATAACTGTCAATGCAGTCCCAATAAAATGCTCAAAAATGGTCTAATTAGTAGAAAAACACTTACCATGCAGTTCAAGTTGATACCTCCTTTATCCTTTTTCTTAAAGTATATATTAGGCGGCTGCTTATTCAACCGCAATCCGAAGCCCTCCAATTCATGTTCGATGAGTTTTTTATGATGTAACGGTTTTAATACGTCCAAACACAAGAATATTAAACTACACGTTCTTGCCACTGCTATAACTTGTCTACCTCGACCTTTACCATCCTTAGCGCCCTCGATAATTCCAGGCAAATCCAACAGCTAAAAAGCAAATATATCAAAGCACGTGAAGTGGAAGATTTAAATACAATATAAAGAGATTCATAATGGGACATTTATCGTACCTGAATTTTAGCTCCTTTATATTTAATACAGCCAGGCACAGTCGTAAGTGTTGTGAACTCGTAAGCCGCTACTTCAGAGTATACCCCGGCTAAATTACTCAATAACGTAGATTTCCCTACAGAGGGGAACCCTACAAACCCGACACGGGCATCTCCTGTTTTGGCTACATCAAAGCCTTCTCCAGTTCCACCGCCGCCTCCTTTGGGTGTAATTAATTCGCGTCTTAATTTTGCTAATCTAGCCTTCAGTAAACCTAAATGGCCAGCTGTAGCCTTGTTTTTCTGAGTTCTTGCCATCTAGAAATTTAAATTTTAAGGTTAAGTTCAACGAGACTATGGAAATGTTGTATTTCTTACCTCGGCCTCGATGGCTGCAATTTTTTCTAATATCGTACTCATCTTGTAGATTCAGTAAAATAGTTTTATTCACAAAAGTGGTGTAATAACGTTTGTTTTTCCAAAAATATTGGGAAAATTCTAAACAGATCAGTGCGTGCGTTGAATGGACGAGCGAACTTGGCGATAGAACGGTTTATTTTTGACAACTAAAACAGAGGGAAATTTGAAATAATTTGTATTTAAATTTAATTTATAATGATATTCCTAATAAAATGAAAGTTAATTAAATATAATATATAAAATATGCATATTTCTTTTCATTAAATCTGGTTGAAATTTACCTACTGGTAGTTTATAGCAGATCTAAAAGTCGAATTTATTTTAAATATTAAAATAGGTAAGTTCCAACTCGATGTTAGAATTCCTGCATTTTTTTAAATCCTAAAATTGTATTTAATCCAAGTATAAACAAATATCTTAGATTTCCTATAATATAGGAAAATTATATAATTCGATTTAATATTCATACTGTGTAATTATAATTACCATCAATAAAGAGCTATTATGCAACTGGCAGTACAAGAAGCTGTATATCTGGCTGTATATATAAATAATAAGTAAAATAATACTTTACTTATAGGTATTTTCTAAATAGGTAGGGAAATATAATAGTGATCTGTGTCTGTGATCTGTGATCTGTGAAGCTTTTATATGCTTCAGAAATAACTCATTTGATCATTTCCAAGAAAGAGACGTCTGATAGGGAAATATTTATTATTTTTGACCATAACTTTTTTTCTTAGTATGTAGGTATATTTAAAAAACACTGTAAGACTATACCTAAGTAGAACCATAATAAGATTATTTTACTATGAATTTTCACTCAACAATTCCAGTAGTTTCTAAAATAGTTAGATTTGAAACTACGAAATAGGAAGATTAGCATAATTTAAATTTAACTGTTTTGCAAACCACTGAAATTATTGAGTGAAGATTCATAGTAATAGTATTGCTATAGCCCTACTTATGTAGTCTTAAGTATAGTTTTTTAAATATACGCACCTACTAAGAAAAAAAATATATGGCCAAAAATAATAAATATGTCATCCCTATCGGATGTCTTTTTCTTGGAAATGGCCACTTTAACGAAAAGGTATTAAAAAAAGGTGACTATAAAACTGATAAATATTTTGTTTCTGTTCTTATTGTACGTCTAACCGCTTTAAAAATATAACAAATAAAATAGAGGGTATCCTGCTGCCATTGGCCGTAGAATATAAATTAAAATAAATACTAGAGTAAAAACATTATATGTACTTATACAGATTCGTTGTTCTATTCAACTTTTAACATTGGAAATGTTTATGTTCGTATATGGGGGTCAAGTTACCAGTTTTCGTTCAAGGTCAAAAGACAGCGGTGTCGCGGTCGACTGAGACTGTCGTATATGCAACGGCTGATATATTCAAATGTTGCATATATCACAGGAGGTGAAGTTACCAGTTTTCATTTAAGGTCGAAATACAACGGTGTCACAATCCAGAGTGGACCGTAGTTTTATGTATGGTGTTACCATTTCCCGATGGTTGGAAATCTGTGAATTTTTATATAATTGTTGCACATTCTGTAGGATACTCCTCATACTTCTTTGTAAATAATTTTAGTTTTACACATTTTTAATGTTGTTTTCGATTAATTACAAAACAAAAATTAGATTTTTTTAAATTCAAATAATTAAAAACTTTTTTATTTATCCATCCATTTTATTCAAAGGCTCTTCCTGTAGATAACACTAACTTACTGTCCAAATTTCAACACAATCGCACTTTCCGTTCTTAAGTTCTAGTAAATTAAAAAAAAAAAATGCGACTGGCGGGTGGACAGACAGACAAACGGACGGACAGATGGACGGACGGACACCCCCTTGGAACTGGAGATTGATACGCCTATGCCTACTAGTGAGTGACTGGAAACTAGTAGAAAGAAGTGGACTTTTCTAGAATGTGGTGAGAGAAGATTCTTGATTGATCTGGAGGCAATTTCAGAGTAGGTATATAAGGCGCGATTACCGGCGCAGAAAAAGAAGTTTATTAAGAAGAAGTTTACTAAAGTGAAGTTAAAGCGAAAAAGTGAGGTTAAATATAAAGTAAACAAAGTGTAAAAGTTAGTTAAGAAGTTTTGTATAATCAGTAAATTATTAAATATATAATAATATAATCTTTATTTAGCACAAGAAAATTGCTATACAAACACATAGATGTTAATAATAAAAAAAATGTAGTAATAATAAAAAAATTATAAAATACTATACATTCCACTACTATACCTAAACTACATACTTATCACATTACTATCTTATCAAATTATTTAAATATATCTCTTTTAGTTTTATTTTAAATGTATTTATATTCATTGCCTTTATATTATTTGGTAAGTTATTATAACTAATTAGAGTCCTAAAAAAAACTGAATTTTGGGTAGATTTGTACTTCTTATGATCTAGTCTAAAATTATCGCGATTTCTTGTATTATATGGATGGTCAAAAACTTGCAAAATCCCTTGAAAATAATCAGGCATATTTCCCTTTGTAATCTTGTGAATAAAGATTAGGGCATTGATTTCACTTAAGTCCCTAACCCCTACCCACTGCAGCTTGTGCAGCATCTCTCTAACAGGAGTATATTTTGAACATTGTAATACTATTCTCATTGCTCTATTTTGGCATCTTTGTAGCCTTTCCATATCCCCTGTATTTGACAGATACAAAATTGTTCCAGCAAAATAAAAATGTGGCAGTATAATCGTGTTATAAACTGTACGTCTGGTCCAATAACTCAAATATTTAGCACTTCTGTACAATACCCCCAGCTTTTTTGAAATTTTTTTGCAGGTATAGTCTACATGTTCTTTAAAACTTAATTTTCTATCAACTATTATACCCAAGTATTTGATGGAATTTAATATGTCAACTTGCTTGCTTTCAACAAAAATTGTAAAATCATTATCCAGCCATTCGTCTATAACAGTCTGTTTTCCTAAAACCATTGCTTTTGTCTTTTCTGCATTCAATTTTAACTTATTTATTTCTAACCAATTTGCTATATTGCTTATGTCTTCATGTATTTTCATTTCAATGTCAAGTTGATCCTTGCCAGATATATAGATCATAGTATCATCTGCAAACAAGTGAAATTTACAGTGTTTTATAATCTGCTCTATATCGTTTATATACAATATAAACAAAAGAGGACCCAATATACTTCCTTGTGGGACACCGTTTTCAACCAACTCTTCATTGGATTCAACGTCTTCACATTTAACTTTCTGTTTTCTATCAGCTAGATAATTACTAAACCATTTTAAAACTACATCACTTAGCCCATACTTTGATAATTTTTCTAATAATCTGTTTCTGTCAATGGTCTCAAATGCACGCTTAAAATCCAAAAATATTACTGCTATTACTTGATCTTCATCCAAACTTTGCTTCCACTCATGAAGTATATACTGGAAGGCTGTTTCGCAGTTATAATCTTTTCTGAAGCCCGACTGATACTTTGTTAAGATTTTATTTTCATTTACATAGTCTAATATTTGTATATAAACTGCTTTTTCTAAAATTTTTGCCTCCGTAGGTAACATATTGACAGGTCTAAATTCCTCCATCTTTTTTGTTCCTGATATTTTCTGCAAGGGTACAATTGTTGACATTTTTAATTTATCTGGTACTAAACCTTGTTCCAATGAGCTATTCACTAGATTTAGAATAGGATTACACAGTTCATCAAATGCCAGTTTACACATTTCAATTGTAAAATCGTTTGGACTACTTTTATTTGGCAAAGAAAAAATAATTTCATGCAATTGTTGTACATCTATCAATCTAAAGAAACTAAACTTAGTATTACACGTTGTTATATCTAAAGAATCCTTTCGAGGTGGTATACTCTCTAATATTTCCCTAATGCTATCTACCTATGTAATATTGATTGAATTTGCTTGCAATAATCTCTTTACCTGTATAATCATTCCCTTCATACTGAATAGTCCCAAATGTTTGTCTGCTTCTAGTTGATACAATATCTTTTAAACTTTTCCACATTTCTTTTGGGTCATTTTTATTTTTGTCAATTTCCTGTTCATAATACATACGTTTCTCATCTCGTATCTTTTTAACTACAAAATTTCTAATGTTTTTGTACTTTTGCCAGTCTTCTTCCTCTTTAGTTATCACAAATTTTTTATACTTAAGGTCTCTTATATTAATTATATCAGCAATTTCTTTGGTAAACCAGGGTTTCCGTTCACCCTTGAATCTAACACTAATTTTTGGCATTATTTTATCTATGGCTATTATAATGTTGCTATATAGATTTGCATATTTTTCATTTATATCAGTAAGTCTGTAATTTACATTTAAATTTCTTAGCATACATCTAAAATTATTTACATCTGATAGTTTTTTTCTAACAACAAATTTATTGACCTGATCATTATCTTTTTGGATCATTTTAATAGAAATTTTAATCAATGAATGTCTGTTAAATACTGGTTGCCTAACTACTTCACAGCCAAAATTACCATAATTACTTATGACCAAGTCAATTAACGATTTTTGACCAGTTGTTGAAATATGTGTATATTCCATTACATGTTGCTTAAGACCATAATCACCTAAATATCTCCTTAGCCTACTTGAGTACGTTGACTCTGCATTTAAATTTATATTAAAGTCTCCCACTAATATTAATGTTTTTGTTTGATTTACTAAAAATGTTTCACAAAGTTCTTCAAAAAAGTCTAAAAAAATTGCACTTGAACCACTTGGCGATCGATAGATGCACCCTAACACAACTTCTTCGGTTCCAATCTCCACTTTTACAACCATTAACAAATAATTTTTTTGACAAACAAATTTTTCCTGTATCCAGTATTTTACATCTTCCCTTATATATAACTGCACTCCTCCTGTTGATCTAGAGTCTGAGTCTAGACGCACACTAGCATAATTGGCTACTTGAATTTCATTATCGCCTATATCTTCAGTAAGATGAGTCTCAGTAAGGCACATCACGGCTGGTTTTTTTTTTATTTATAAATGGTTGTAATTCCTCAAAATGGGCTGTAACGCTTTGGGCATTTTGTACATAAATAACTTCTTCATTCACGGTGGTCCGTAATTGCTATTTATCTATTTCATAATCAATTTTGATTTTTTGCTGTTCGATTTTCCTATTAAAAATATGACATTGCCAGTCAAAAGCCGTGTGTCTTACATCTAAATCTAAATTAAATTTGTCATTAGCCATGACACAATTTATACATTTTTGAATGGTACTCTTGCAATCCTTGGAATCGTGATTATCTTCTCCACACTTACCACATACTCGTTTATTTTGGCAGTTTTCTGCTTTATGATAATATCCGCAACACCTATAACATCTCATTATATTCCAGTATTCATATACATTGCATCTTGTCCATCCCACATTTATTTTTCCTTCCTTAATTACCTTATCAAAACTTTTAGCATCTAATTCTATAATAGCCGCATACCTTTTTTTCATTTTATAGATATTTTTAATATCAATATATACATCATTTTTATTCAAGAACATATTTTGTCTTAACATACACTCTTTTAATTCCTCTATGTCTAGTTTTTCTTCGATACCTGTAATCCTAATGTGAGGGTTTTTCTTTTTAGGGACGATTACCCCTAGCTCATTTCCCAGCTTCTCTTCTACTGCGCTTTTTAAGATTTCAACCTCATTTTCTTCCTCACAGTAAATTGCAACTCTTCCTTTATTCATTGGTTTAATATTATTAATTCGAACTTCTAATTCCCTCGGATTTATCGCTTTTTTTATCTCATTTGCCATTTTAGTGGAATCTTCAATTTTACTGTTTTTTGATTCAATTATCAGCAGCCTCTCTGTTTTATTCTTTGACTGTATTTCTTTGCCGCTCTTTACTTTATCTGCCCAGCTTTCCTTCATTTGTAAATTTACCCCTGTTATAGCCTGTTTATTATTATTATTATTAGTGCACTGCTTGTTAATTGTTTGTTCATTCAAAGTTTTTTGTTCCATTACCCGTACCAAATCTATGTTAGACTCCTTTAAAATGCACATTTCATTTCTTAACGTATTTATTAAGTCTGTTAACTTTTCCATTTCTTCCTTGAAATATTCTACAGAAATGTAATCTGTTGCCCTCCTATCACTATTCTTCATCCCATTTGAATTGCAGTCATCACAGATATACACTAATTTAGGATTTTTTAGACCATTGCACCGCATCTCAGTTTCCGAAAGATTGCTACATGCTTTACACCTTTTAGTTTTGCAGAATATGCATTTTACTAACGACTTTGCAGAATCATCACTGCACTTAGTACAAGATGACATTATTCTAAGTTAAATAAGCAGAAACTCCTTGGAAGAAAAAAAAATCACATGTTCATAACATAACCACACTAATTTTCATCTATTTATTTTACTGTTATATACTATTTATTTTGTCCAATATTTATTTTCAGGAGTTGATTGGTGCTTAACTTTTTACTAACTGTACAATTTTTAAATGAGTTTGACTATTTTTTGCAAATTTACATAGATTAATTGAGAGGAAACCACATGGCACACATAACCACACCATAACCTTTTTTTCAAATAAAGTGTTAGTGTTTGTCTCTTGTTGAAATTATTTTAGAACCCACGGATTCATACAGCGTGTTTCTTAAAAGGTGGAAAACACGCAACAATAGGTTTCTCAATTCCGTCAGTCTGTCTGTCTGTCGGTGCATTAACTAAAAAATTACTTAACGGAGAACAGTCAAATTTGGTAGGTAGCTGACGCTACTGTCAGCGAAGAAATTGTTAAACTTTCACTGAAAAATATACAGCGTGGACCGTCTAAAGGGAATAAATAATGAAAAACATTTTTTTTGCTCAAATTTAAAATTTCTACATTTCATAACATTCTATACCTATTTCAGATTTTTTAAAAAATTTTGTTACCAACATTTTGGAAAAAAATCTTACCACTAGAATAAATGAAAAAAAAATGTTTTGCTCAAATTAAAAATGTCCACGTTTCATGGCATTCGAAATCCATGTATCTCTTTTTTTACCACTACTATAGAATAGATGGAAACAATTGTTTTGCTTAAATTTATAATTACTATGTTTCGTGATATTCTAAACCTATTTCAGAAAAAAAAAAGATTTGAAAATTTTTTCAAGCAACATTTTTGAAAATTTTTTTACCGCTAGAATAGATGATTGTAGCTATTATTATTGTCGTTTATAAGAATTTGTAAAATTTAAAAGTGGTTTATTAACATTAGGATCATTTTTTATGGTTTCTATGTGCATTAAAATACGTTGTTGCAATTGTTCTAAAGCTCTTCCGCACCAGATGCATTTCCACCACTTTCTCCATACACCACCAAGTGCATATCCGCGAGCTCTGGATAAGTGTAATCTCCCTTAATGTCCAAAATCCGCGTTTTAAAACACCACACTAAACTGTGATTTAACGTTATCAATAAAGAAAACAAAACGAAAAACTTGGTCCTAAATCCAAAAAGTAACACAAAAAGCACGAACGAGAAGTAGTCAATAAAATAAATCTTAACATAAGTGGCACAAAATTCAAAAAGAACAAAAGCAACAGAAAAAACCAAGGAAGGTTGCGTCGTGTGTACGTTGTTTACCAAGTAAGGACACAAACTGAAATTATTACTTGAGAATATTACAAGGGAGAGTATACCACGCGTAATAAGATAATTTGGCCGTGAAGAAGCAAAAAACATGACGGAGTCCTCTGTCGGTCGCTTTTAACTGCTTTGTCGGCATGCTTTTCGATGATCTCTTAGGCGCACCATACTGATTTTCACGAATGTCAGAGTATGCCAGCAGTTCTCAAACTATGTTATTAATTATTTCGGAAATTTTTGTTTCTTTTTTCTCTCCAAAACTATGAGCTTTAGACCCCGTGTTATATCAAGTTTTTTTGTTTGTCTTGTCGTTCCCTACCACCAGATTTTTTAATGACATGAAACTAATTACACCCTGTATAGATATTGTATTCATGTTTAAGAATGTAAAATTATCGGACATCGTCTATCGATGATACATCGATATATATCTCGCATCACTAGCTTCATCCGTCAGTCTACGTTTATTGGTTACAGACAGATCTTTGACTACATCTATCTACGAAAGGATGTTGGTTTCTGCAGTGTCTGAAAAAAAGGAAATTAAAAAAAGTTCATGTTGAACAAAATATAAAAAAGGCTTTCCTCACAAATTATTATTTTAATGCGACCGGTTTTTAGGTCCAAGTATACAAAAAACGCATTTATTTACCTTCAATTTGAAGAGAATTACAACTAATCTGCGTGGTTCTTCCATCAATGTCCCACTCGACATTTGCTAGGTTTTTGAATTTGAAATTTTTTTTATTACTCCGAAACACCTGGCGGTATTCTACTCTTCGCCGAATTGCGATATACTTCACGAATTGTTACTTTTCGGATCAAAAACCGTCGCTGGCTTGCCTGTCTTCATTATTTAAGAGTAACTGACTGACAAGTTCACGCATAACTTTGGACTAATAAGGATAGCGCCCTCGGACAAAGATACGCTTTCAGAGCATTTCATTGTCTTCTGGAAAATACACAAATTTGTCCTGCAGGTAGGTCTCATGGTCCTAATATTTAGAGATTTCTAGCTTTCTCAAATGCAAAGGCAGGACACGCTCTATCATTAGTGCGCCAAAAAATATTAAAAAAATTATGGGTTAGCTGCCCCCGCTTGGATTTGGTTCATATTTGGGAGGTAAGTGCCTACTAATATGACAATAATTTACCCCAAATGCCAACTTGAGAAAAATATTTTTACAAAAGTTATGAAAGAATTTTGAACAATTAAAAAATTAGATTTTCTCAAATGTGAATGAGCCGAATTCGGGAGCTAAAGAATACTCATGAATTAAATTATTAGGGGGTAAAAAATATTTTAATTTTCAACTATTCTTTCCCTAAGAACAATTTTATGGAACACCACTATTTTTTTCTATGATATGCTTATAAGTAACAACACATTTTTCGGAATAAGATTGGAGGATTACTACCAAACAAAAATAAAAAATAAATTTTGGTCCCTTAATATTTATGAAATTCCATTGGAATCAGGAACCAAGAATAATTTTTACTTTGTGACTCAATAAAATAAGTATTATTTGAACAATACATTAAATGAATAAGAGGGTAAAAAAAGTAAAAGTAAAACATATAAACTTTATATTTGTCCCAAACACAAATTTAAAAAACAGTTGGCCTCCGGAAGTTAATAAGTTAAAGTAACATGTTATGAGAGAATGATTCCAGAATTTAAGTGAGCAAGGGGACATTGGCAATATAAATCATTTAAATTGTTAACTTTGTATACACACAGCCTAATTTTTCAATTTGATAAACTACATCCAATTAGGAAATTTACAAGACCTATCCAACAATCTAGGTCTGAGTGATTCATATGACATAGACACATTTTTAAAAGTAGGTGGATAAAAAATATGGGATGTGAAAACATGTCAATTGGGTAATTGCAAGCGACTCTATCCAGAAATCGAGGTTATCTTTATTTGTTTTTTTCTTTCGGTCAGCATCCTATTTTTTAACTACGTTTATGACAGAAATGTATTAATATAACGTAATTAAATTATGATAGAATAACTGGCAGAATAAATTACTTTTTTTTAGGTTAAAAAAATGTGTCCATGAACTGCTAAAAAAATTGTTAATAAGGACGGACGGACGGAAGGATGGACAGACGGACGGATGGACATTTTGAAAGTTGTTCTCAAAATGAATCTTGTTTCTCTAAGCGCGATATTACCGCTTTTAGAAATGTGAATTATGAAATAGTACTCGTTTGTTTACCACATCCTCCCTCTCCTTTCTCCCCGAAAATAACACACCACGGGCCTTTTGCGTCTAAGAAGTAATGGAGCCCTGATTGCACGTGCCTTTGAAGTGCTATGTGAGTTTCGCCGGATAATAATAATAAGAACCGCTACTTAAGGAATCACTACTTCCACATCCAGATTTTCCATCCAAGTTTCTTTAAAGCAAAAAAATTTGGCTATATTTGCACTGTAGTATGTGGAAATAATTATCCTAGAATTTTAAGATGTCATACAAAAATTTGATACGTTTTCTAGCATATACGCCAAAAATGAAGTTTCCGGAGTCTTATTAGCTTGCTCTACTTATTTTGCCCAATTTACACCTACCCCCACCCCTTCGACGAAAACATTTTAGCTGTCCTTACAATACATACCTGTTTCTCTCAAATGAATATTTCAATTATTTGATCAACCCCTTTAATAATAAAGTGGAGGTGGTGAGAGGATTGAAAAATATTATAAAGAAATCTGAGGCCTTGGTTTCTAGTGTATACACCAAATCTCAAGTTTCTATACTCTTACCAGCTTACCTTACCCCATTTCCCTAATTTACCACTACTTACCCCTCACCCCTTCAACGGAATCGTCTCAAAATATAATCTAGTTCAAGATGACGTTATAACACTCTCTCTCAATTTAATTTTATCAGCCCCTCCAATAATGAAGTGGGGGGTGGTGAGAGAGGGATGGAAAATGTCATTAAAAAATCTGATGCCTTGGCTTCTAGTATATACACCAAATCCCAAATTTTTGCACTCTTATCAGCTTGCTTTACTTATTTTTCCTTATTTATCTCCCAATTCTTCACCGGATAAGTTAAAAAAAAAACAATCCAGTGCCAGATGTCGTTATATTACATACGTGTACAAAATTACAAGTCAATATCTTAAACTGTTCCAGAGAAAACGTGCCCACCAAAAAAAGTCACAGACACAGACAGATAGGCAGACAGACCGACAGGCAGACCGACAGACAACCGGACATTTTTTCCACTCAAATTTAAAATCTCGACATTCTAAACCTATTTCAACAAGAAAATTTTTTAATTTTGTTTTTACGATTACCATACTTCCACTCTACAAGTATAGTAATCATAGTAGTCCACTACGTGGATGTGGAAGCAAAATAAGGAAACATAAAATTTCAATGGTTGAGCACCACTAAACATTGCGTCGCGTCGTATCAGTTTTTATGGCTTTTTATTATAGCGCACAGCTTCTAACAATTTGAACAAATTCTACAATAAACTACTCATACCAGTGTATTAGTCCAGTCGATAAAATAAAAAATACATCAGAAGCTCCCAAAAAATGTTATCTGAGATTTTCCTTCCGTAACTGTTGGGCTTGTTCGGCATTTTTTTTTTATTTCATAAATCGAAAGTGCAAGTATAAATTAATGGATCTGCAAAAAATCAGAATCTTATTCGCACGTTTAGTATCTTAAAAACCATTACAAATTTCCATCTCGCGAGAATGGGGCGTGGCCAGGAGCTACGTCACTATACGCATAGACTCGGCGATCTCAATAGACTTGATGCTCCTTATTGGTTATAATTATAAGTGTTTTCGAAGTATTGACCATTTTCGGTCACCTGATTTTGACACCGCCGTCTGGAGGGCACACAAACCTCATCCAATCACAAAGGCATACAAATGTAAACAATTAGAGATGAGTTACTAGCAGATGCAGTTTAAATCTGTTATTAAAAAATAACAGCTTTTACCCATCTCTAAAAAATAAAATAATGAATTGTGTGCCCTCCACGCCGACATAGTGACGTCAACCTAAAATGATCAATTGTTTGTTTTGCTTACTACTTGACAGTAGGGGAGTACAATTTGGTGAAATGTCAAAAAATTACAATTTTCTCTCGCTCCTGCCAGAACGAATTTTCGATTTCGACCCTGCAATTTACGATTATAATTCATCGCCGACCTTCTCCATTCCGTAGACACATAGAACGAACTTCCATTCGACATATTTATATAGTTACCAGCGTTTAAAAATTCCATGTTTTTCGACTTTTCAGGTTAAATGGGCTTGTTCCATGATATTCTTTTTATATGGTTTTTATACTTTATCATGTAGTATTTGATATTCTCATTATACACTGAAAATTTCGTATTATTAACTTTTTCCGTATTTGAGATATAAGGAGTTGAAATTAGTAATAGTTGCAAAAACCGAGCGCTCATTTGTGACGTCACTATACGCAAGTGACGTAAGAAAAATGGCTTTCTTGGACCTTTCAAATTTAACCTGAAAAGTCGAAAAACATGGAATTTTTAAACGCTGGTAACTAAATAAATACGTCGAGTGAATGTTTGTTCTATGTCTCTAAGGAAAGGAGAAGGTCGGCGAAGAATTCTAATCGTAAATTGCAGGGTCAAAATCGAAAATTCGTCCCGGCAGGAGCGAGGGAAAATTGTAATTTTTTGACATTTCACCAAATTGTACTCCCCTACTGTCAAGTAGTAATCAAAACAAACAATGCAATTATAACAAGTAAGGAGCATCAAGTCCATTGAGATCACCGAGTCTATGCGTATAGTGACGTAGTGCCTGGCCACGCCCCATTTTCGCGAGATGGAGATTTGTAATAGTTTTTAAGATACTAAACGTGCGAATAAGATTCTGATTTTTTGCAGATCCATTAATTTATACTTGCACTTTCGATTTATGAAATAAAAAAAAATGCTGAACAAGCCCATTTGAAAGGTCTCAGAAAGCCATTTTTCTTACGTCACTTGCGTATAGTGACGTCACAAATGAGCGCTCGGTTTTTGCAACTATTACTAATTTCAACTCCTTATATCTCGAGAACGAAAAAAGTTAATAATACGAAATTTTAAGTGTATAATGAGAATATCGAGTACTATATGAAAAAGTATAAAAACCATATAAAAAGAATATCATGGAATAAGCCCATTAAACATCACAAAACCACAAAACTCAGTTCTGGGGGTGCTGAGTAACCCCCCAAAAAAACCTCCCCTTCACTGAAAAAAGCCTCATTTCACTGATAACTCGTTAACCGTTGAAGATATAAAAAAAATTGCTCATCAAAAAAAGAAAGCTTGACTAATTGCCTAAAAAAAGGTCCTCTTCTAATTTTCTTGTATGTCATGGTTTTCGAGAAAATCGATATTGACCAAAATTGCTAAATTTTTATTATCAATGCGCGCGAATTTTCGTTTATTTGAAATTTTTTGCGCGCGGCCTATAGAAAAAATTTAATTGCTCGAGAACCAAACAAACTAGGAAGAAATATCAAAATGTGTTTTAAAGGGGATATAAAATATTCTCTTGTGTTGTCATTTTTGAGGGCTATTGATATTTATTATTATATAAACATAATAATATAATAATGATTTTTTGTGCATCTAACTATTCACAGGCGCATAAAAAATAACTAATTATAATATAAGTTATAAATGCATTATCTTTTAGTTCAACGTACTTAGTACTTCAATGCAGAAAAAGTTAGGAATAAAAATATTCACATTTACAAATTTAGCAGCATGTTAAAGTTAGCAAAAAAAAATCCAAAGAAGGCTGCGTATTCAATTTTTTAATGATATTTTTTCAATACAATTTTTTAACTATTAAATTGACAATAGTTACATGATACATAAACTCAAAAAAAATTTTGAGCTTAATTTGCAAGATGTTTGGGTCTTTTTTTATTTTTAGGAAACAATAAAAAATAGGCCAAAATCTGGCTAACTTCAACATGCTGGTAAATTTGTAAATGTGAATATTTTTATTCCAAACTTTTTTTGCATTGAAGTACTACCTTGAACTAAAAGATAATGCATTTATAACTTATATTAAAGTCAGTAATTTTTTATGGGTCTGCGAATAGTTAAAAGTGCAAAAAATCAAGACGTAACTATACATTTTTTGTTTACTAATAGATATCAATAGCCATCAAAAATGGCAACACAAGAGAGTACTTTATATCCCCTTTAAAACCCTTTTTGATTTTCATCCTAGCATGCTTGGTTTTCGAGCAATTCAATTTTTTTCTATAAGCCGCGCGCAAAAAATTTTAAATAAACGAAAATTCGTACGCATTAAAATTTTCTCGAAAACCATGGCATATGTACAATAAAATTACAAGAGGACTTTTTTTAGGAAATTAGTCAAGCTTTTTTTTTTACGACGAGCATTTTTTAAATATTTTTAACGGTTACCGAGTTATTAGTAAAATAAGGCTTATTTCACCGAAGGGGTGGTTTTTTTGGGGGAGTTGCGCGGTACCCCCAGAGCTGATTGGGAAAAACCGTAGCATACTGAGTATAGAAAATAAAAGTATCTTTGACATCAGGATGCTTCCGTACGTTTTCCAGACAACCCTGATGATTTACTTGTTAGACCTGAAGACTTCCTTTAATTCTTAAATACCTAAAGGTCATTGTGCGCTAAAGTTTAATGTCTTAATCGAATCAAGTTCATACGAATAAACAAATCAGTGGCAATGTCGAAGATTTCCATTGCGGTGGGAAATACCTTTCGAGGCCTTTTCGTCGAACAATATATAACCGTCCATGAATTATTCAATTTAAATAGATAAAAACTGATGTTTTGCAATTTGCTTTGTTAGGGTGTTACTCACTCAAGTCTATATAAGAGTGTGGAGTTTATTTTGCGCAGTCTGCTTGCTCTAGATGTTAGTGAGAATTCATAGTGAGTGTGTGGATAATTAATAAGGTATGTTAACCCACGTTTATATTAGTGAAGAGAATATAAGGAATTATCTTATCAATAGTAGTTTTTTTTGTTGGAACGTGTAAACGTTACAATTTGTTTACGTTTTTTAAAAACAATTTTAATAATTTTTTCATTAACATTTTGTTTAAAAATAAAAATAATTTGTACGCAAAATGCGTTTGTTTAAAAAAATTGAAGAAATTTCAAATAGCCAAATTATTATAATTTTTTTAAATGTGTGTGGTTAATTTATTGTTATAAACAATTTACTAATAGTGAAGGAGTGACAATGTGATATTATAGTATAGGAGCTGGATGGCTTCTTCGGCACGTCTTCGTTTTATGCTCTATAAGATAATTTTATCGTTTTATGAATGACAACGGTTTACAAAGTCGACTTCTGACGGCCCCAAGTAACAATTTAAATGCTTTTTAGATTTATTTAGGTTTTCTCATAAACCACTGATTTATACCAGATTTATTAAATGCCCAATGAACAAGAAAATTTTAAAAAGGCCTTCGAGAACTTACATTAAAACTAAATTATCTTTTAGTCTTTACAGGCTTATAATTAACTTATCAACGTATTTGTCAAGGCTTCAATAAAACTTTATAGCTGTTAAGTTCAAGTTAGGAGGATCAACTTTCATAGAGATTAAGTAAATATTGTGGTTTTATCATTTATGAAATTAATTTGAGGTGGTTGTTAATGCTGAGCTATAAATCTAATGCGCTTTGAAATCGCTAGGTTTCGGGTCGAACCTTCATAAAACCAACTGCTTGCTAGAGTCTTAACGAAGCAAACAAACAACTGTAATAAATCAGTCTTAAACATATAGGATTTGGTTTATCTTTGCCCAGACTATAATGTTTTAAAATATGTCGTTTTAAAACTGTGATAAGATGCATACATATTCGTCGGTATTTTGCTTGTGTATGACGTGTGCCTGTGGGCGAATTTATAATAATAATATCACTAGTAAAACCAAAACACTTGATAAAAAACGGGAGAGGCGAGCATTTAGTTGACATATACATATTAGCGTCTCGGCAAACTGATTTATTAGGTTATATTATCCGAGCACCATAAATTTCATAGGTTTTAAGGCGGTTGTATTATGTGCTCAAATGGTTTTAAATTAGTTTTAAGATAAGCCTACAAGTATTAAAAAATATATTAAGACCATTGAGGCTTCAAATATACAAATACGAGAATAAATTGACATAATGGTAATGTAATAGGCATTTTATGACAAAACATGTTTAAAGTAGAATTACTCACAGCTTATAGGATTTATTCATCGTTTTATTTTTGAGTTAGAGCAAATTAAACGAAGAAATAATATATTTTTTTGGTTTATTTTTAATTTATTAATTTATCCAATACATGCCCACAACGAGAGCAATGGTCTGCGAAAAATCGACAATGTTATATATTTTTTTAAAATGCCATCAGAAAGTATTCATCTTCATATTAGGTATAGACAATGGCATTTATTTTAGAAAAGGATAGTGGTGTAGCGGCTACACATTTTTTATAGGTTCGAAACCCAAGCAAGGTTGGCTAAGTTCACAACACAAAATAAAAAATATCTAAAAATTAATTAAGGTATTGTTTACAAAGGACTACCAAGAATTTGCAACATTCATATTGATAGTTTAAAAAATTAATGAAGAGTATAATGTTTACTTTAGTTTATTTGTTATTTATTAAAACAGTATATTAACGTCGAAAAGAGGTAGAGATAAGTTTCATTTTTGGCCCCCGCACTCCGACAGAACTAAAAAAGTTTTTTTCTATAATCTGTGCATTTTTGACCCCCAGCAAAATAAAAAAAAACTATTTTTTCTAAAATGTTTTGACTGTTTTAATAAAATTTAGGATCTACTATAAATTTAGGTCCTAAATTTTATCACGATAGTCAAAACATTTTAGAAAAAATAGATTTTTTAAAAAATTTTGCTGGGGGTCAAAAGTGAACCTGATCTACCCACCTCCTTTATTAAAAATCTTTTTTCAGGATGATACGACAAATAGCATTACTAGTTTTCTTAAGATACGCGTTGGCGTTTCCAGAAGCCAACAACCAAGCAAGAAGAAATACGGTTGAAACACCGCTAGTATCAACACCCTTAGGTCAAATAAAAGGGACGGTGTTAACTTCTAGATTAGGAAAACCTATTTATTCCTTTAGAGGCATCCGCTACGCCAAAGCACCTGTTAATGAACTAAGATTTAAGGTAATTATCACAATTTTATAACCATTTCATCTTCGAAACATATTCTTTGTAGGATTTTACAAACAGCAGAAAAAATAACTATTTATGAGAATAAAAAGAAAAACTGTATGTAAAAGTATTAATGAAATCTTGCATTCTTTCGATAACCTAAATTCTGGTTATGCTAGCAAATTAAAATCCTAAATTGAATTTATTTAATTTCTTATTAGAATATTTTCATTCAACAACTAGCACCCACACAGTCCCCAGTCAGTTAGAATTGAGAACAAAGACCTAAAATTAATCTATTTACCTACTTTATCTTAAAAATTTTTCATTCTAATGGATTACATTTTCATGAAATCTATCATTCTGTCTTTTCGGAAATGCTTAGCCTTTTAAACGTTTTTTGCCCTTATTTTGAGCTCATCAGAAAGGCACAAAGTCACTCATAACGATGTTTCATGCAAAATCAAAACAATTTCTATGAATAAGCATGAAATATTTATATTTGACATTGACTGATAAAAGCCAACATATCTTACCTTACCTATCTATTAGCTAACTAGTATTGGAGAGTATACAGATAAAACCACACTGCTAGGAACTCGACAAGCAATATGTATAGTTTACTATCGCCCGGCTGTTCTAATACGGTGACGGAGTGGGGCTATCGCAGCACGATTGCTAATAACACATTTCGCTCCCGACTAGGCTGGCGACAGAAACCACTGGTGAGATCTAAAACATAAATTAATATTCTTATAAAATGAATAATGGAAGTATACCAACTTGATAAAAAGAAACAAATTATTAAATGACATCACCAAAATAATACGGTGAGGCGAATACGAGATTTATTTGCAACAACGTTTGAAGGCAGGCCGACCCCTTCTTTATCAATGATACACAGAATTATTCGGAATTTTGAGCAGCATGGTTGTCTAAGTCCAACATATCACAAAAAGCCTCCTGTACCCAACGTTGACAGGGAAATGTTGGAAATAAAGGTTTGCGCTAGAACCCTTGAGGAACCGACACTTTCCAGCCGGTAAATTGCAGATGCAGTAAATTCGAGTGCCACGACAGTTAGACGAATTTTAAAGAAAAATGGATATCGTTCCTATAAAGTGAAGAAAACCCATCAAATTTTACCCATATTGTGAGACAGTAATGGAAAAAATAAATAGGGACGAAAATTTTACTTGAAATGTCGTTTTCACTGACGAGTCAAGTTTTCCATTGCTAGGCCGACACAATCCATCCAGAGTTCGGTATCGGTCAAGGGAAAATTTACACCGGTTTTACACACTGCGCACCCAGTATCCCCAAAAATTAAATGTTTGGGCAGAACTGTTAGGGGAACACATGTTGGGTCCTTTCTTCATAGAAGGAAATCTAAATGGCGATAAGTACTTGACTTTACTGCAGAAACAAATTGTCCCGGAAATTCGTCGGCTTGCGGGGGAAAGATTTGGCGATATTTGGTTGTCCCGCTCATAATACTGGTTTGGTCCAATAATACTTAAATAACACTTTTTCAAACCGACTTATTATAGGCAGGGGAACCATCTTATGGCCAGCAAGATCGCCAGATCTTTCACCCAACGATTTATTTTTATGGGGATACTGCAAATGGACACGAAAACATGCCTAATACTTTAGAAAACCTACGAGCAAAAATTTTGGAGGTTTTTCCAAAGTATTACACCTAACATGCTGTCTAATGTTAGAAGGGGCTTTTACGATAGATTAGGCTATTGCCTTGCTCAAGAAGGAGGCCTTTTTGAGCATCTGATTTGAATTATTTATTTATTTGCGTATTATTTTATTCTTCAGAGTTGGTATTATTTTTCTTTATCATTTTTATGAGAATATTCATTTATGTGTTAAGAAGTACTTTTTGTTTCGCAAAAAAGCTAACTAGTATTGGAGCCTATATACTCTATGCATGTTTAAAAGTGAATTATTAGTTGTTTGCTTATAATTCTGATGAGCTCAGAATAAGGACGTCTAGTATTATTTTATTCATTCTAATACGCAATTATTTGAAGTATGGCTCTGTAGAATCTTGTCAGCAAGTAATAGCGCCGACTTTGATATTTTGATGGCTGGTTTTTATGGCCTTCTTATGTGCACTAATTAAATGGAGACAACTATACCTAAATTGGTGAATAAAATTCCCTCTGCTTATTTTTCTACAGCCAAAAGAATTTGAAAAAAGTAGGTTTCTTCGCAATAACTTTTTTTTCGATAAGGTGTACAAAATTATTTCAGATGAAAGTTGTAGATCATAAAATTGTCTACCGAGCTTAAAACCCAATATCTAAAAATGAAACCCAACCACAAAATTACAAAAAAAAAGAAAGGAAATTACTTTGCTTCCTTAAACCTAGAAGTTTTGAAAAATTAAAAAAAAAAAAATGAAATTTTTAACCACCACTATACTTCCACTTCACTGTTTGAATGTGAAATTGAAAATGTGTCTAATGGCAATAATATTTGACATATGCTATTATACTTTTATTGGAAAATGTACAGGGTGGTCATCCCAAGAAATAATTCATGGTAAACCTGTTATTTAGTATTGAACTTTTGCTGTTGGGTGAGCACTATTTTTTTGACCAAAAATTATCAGGATTGCTTTGTAATAATTGCAATAACTATATTTCGATTATTATTCTCAATGTCATTTAGTATTTAACAATTTTTTTGAGTGACCGCCATGCACAAATAACGAGGGAAGTTCTGTGTAAATACCTTTACCGATTTTTTTAGGTAATTAGTCAAGCTTTCTTTTTTACGACGAGCATTTTTTAAATATTTCTAACGGTTACCGAGTTATTAGTAAAATAAGGCTTATTTCACAGAAGGGGTGGTTTTTTTGGGGGAGTTGCGCGGTACCCCCAGAGCTGATTGGGAAAAATTACAAAAAAAAGAAAGGAAATTACTTTGCTTCCTTAAACCTAGAATAAATTAAAAAAATAGCACAACAGTATAATTAAACACAAAATTTTCTGCTATTGGATTTTAGCCACCGGTACCTGTAGAAAAATATGAAGGCGTTTACAATGCCACTGAAGATGCCCCACTTTGCCCACAACCAACCACGGATCCTGTGTCTGAGGATTGCCTATTTCTGAACGTTTACTCAACAAAGGTACGCAATTATGTTTCTGTATAAAGTTATTAAAATTACACACATTTTAACTCTGAACATTACACTTACTTGCACTTTCGCTAATAGAGTTACAATCACCAGGTGGTTATGAAAATTGAATTTGAGTGTAGTGTTCAGCGTTCTAGTATGGGATGGGGTTTATTTATATTTAATGTTTATTTTTCAGCTTCCGAAGAACTCCGAAAAGCCGAAAAGACCTGTAATATTCCATATACACGCTGGAGGATTTTACAGTGTGGGGTCTGCCAGTTACTGGGCAGGACCACAATATTTCATGGATCAGGATATTGTTCTTGTAACCTTCAATTATCGATTGGGAACTTTAGGTTGGTAATTTTAATATTTAACTGAGGAGCACCGAATGTACAATTTCTATTTTGCAGCATTACTGAATTTCATCATCACTAAATTATAAAGACTTTAGTAATGTAAATTGGTGATGAAAACCTTTGAATTACTACTACATACCACATAAAGAACTTAAATGCTACGCACTACATGTTACCATTACCACCGTTACTAACCTTATACATGTTTACATACTGGGTGAGTCACGAATTGCGCTCGCCCCGATATATCCTAAAACATTTGTAATAGAAAATTGAAATTTGGAGGCCTTATTACACGACTAAAATGCCATCTTTTCAATAAAAAATCGAGTTTCGTGCACATCCGGTTTGACCGGAAATGCCCACAACTTTCGATTTTTAAATAGAACACCCTATATATTTTTACATTTTTGGAATCTAGAGGAAATTTTGAATACAATACATCCATTTTGGTCACTTTTTGGTAAACATTAAAAATTTTATTAAAAAATCTGTTTCTGAATCCAGAGTGCTGTGGTGCCCAAAACATATTTTAGTTTGTGTGCTACGTTACTATAAAAATAAAAAGAGCAATATGATTGCATTACTTAATTCTCTAGAGGCGTTTAAAATTTTTAAATGTGATTTTCACCCACTAACTCGGTTTTTATAAATGGGAATTTAATCGTTCACCAACATTTTTAAATACCTCATTTTCATACGAATCTAATGATACCAAAATTTTGAAAATCCGCTCAGAAATATTTGAGATTTCAGCCAAAATACAATGCAACCAAGCTTTTAGAAACATGCGGCTAATAGATAATAGATTAGTGGGCTTTGGAAACTAAAATGGCATATTTCTGTGTAAATCTGGTAACCTAATAACATTGGAAAAATCATAGTAGCCATTGAATGTAATAAAACAATATCAGCTGTCAGACAGACTCGTGTAGTTATAGGCAATCTTAAGCTATCAAACATTTAATAATTGTGAGCGCAAAGAACGTTACAATTAAGTTTAGCATAGGTATGTGGAGGTAAACACAATTACATCCACAAGGACATTTGCAATAGAATGCGACATCAGTTCGGTTTTCAGAGTTTTATTTAAATGAACATAAATATCGGGCCTATAAATAAATAAAAATCAATTCCGTTTGAACAATTAAACTTAAACTAGGTTAACAGTGCACTGGAGAGACAATTTTAAGTTCTACCGTGTAAAAAATATACAGGGAGTCGTTTGAAAAAAGTGAGTTTCGAGCAGTTTGTTTTTTATGAAATATTTACTTTAAAAAAATTCCATAAATCAACTAAATTGCTAAAACAGTAATTTACTTTGGGTGAAAAATATTTAAAAATACCTTTCGGTTAATAGCCAAGCCAATAGAGATATTTACCTCTAAAGAAATCGGAGGCGGATGATTTTTTTTAATGAGTTCTTTGGATGGTAAGCAATAACATCACGTAAAGTGGCAACATTAAAAAAAAACAAAAACTTTGTTTTTCCGGTATTGTCCCAAAATTTCGAAAACGAGTCGAAGTAGGAGAAAATAAAATATGTTTTTAGAAAGAACATACATTTTCACACATAAAAATGTATCTACAAACATTTCGTCTAACGCCACGGATTTTCCATAAAATATTTGTGAAGAACACTACTTTTGAAATTATTATAAGCTAGTAATTTCAAAATTTGTTTAACAAATATACAGGGTGTCCCAATAAAAACTCCCAGACCGGATATATTCTAAACGAAGACAGATATTTTAATTCTGTAAAAGCCAATTTGTAGAGCATAAAGAGAACTTCATTTTTGAATATAATTGTTTTTTTAATATATCAGTATATAGATGGCGCTGTGCTCGAAAGAAATATTTCGATGGGAGAAACTTTGAAATGGGGTTTATGTGAAAGAAAATGCATTTCTAAGCAGATTATGTTCTAAAAAAATACCATAAAACTAACCGTTTTCGAAATATTTGAGTCCAAATGTTGGCATTTGCCAATATTGAGTAATTGTAATCTCTTCAACATTTCAGTTCTTTAAGTGGGACAATCTGTATTTAATTTACAAATTTTAGAAAAAAATATTTAAAGAATTTTTTTATATCTTATGAATTAAATATATTTGAAGCAACCCTTGGAAAAAAGCTAAAAATATTATTTGTCATATAATTCAACCATTTAAGCAATGAAAAAACAATAACGAACATAAAACAATTTTTACGAAATAATGAAATTAAAATAGCTATTTTAACAGGTGTTCAAAATTATTGCCATTTTCATTATCATACATCGTAAACCTATTAATCAGTTCAGATCTACAAACATTTAATAATGTATGCCGATTAATGGCGGCAACACTAGCACAAATGTTATTATAAAGATCTGTCATGTCTTCTATTGGTTCTTTATACACTTCACTTTTTAAAAATCCCCACAAATGAAAGTCTAATGGAGTAATGTCAGGATATCGAGCGGGCCATCTAAGTACTCCATTGGTACCAATCCATCTTCCTGGTTATGTTTGATTTAAATAATTAAAAACGTTGTGATGATTATGTGGGCCTGCTCCATTTTGATGAAATCACATATTATCCAACTGAGCGGGCAAATTCCTTAATAGTACTTGTAAATCATTGTGCACAAATTGTAAATATCTTTCACTTGTTAAATTCTCATGGTGGAGGTCGGGGCCAACAACGTAACCATTAACGATACCACACCAAACATTTACTCCAAAACGATTCTGGGATCTGGTATGTCTCATCCACCTAGGATTCTCTTGAGACCAGTAACGACAATTATGTGTTGTGATTACTCCATTGTTGTGGAATCGACTTTCATCACTACACATAATTGTATCTAAAAGATATGGATTTTCTTCTAAGAGAATTGAAAATTGCGCCAAAAAATCTAATCTCCGCTCATTGTCCCCTGGAATCAAATGATGAACTAAATGAACTTATATGGAAAAATTTTGTTTGTTTTAAGAATTCTGTGGCAGGTGGAACGTGCAATATTTATTGCTTCCGTCAACTTGCGTACTGACATGTTTGGGTTATTTTCTACTTGATGTAATACCAATGCAATATTTTCATCAGTTGCAGTTCTTTTTCTTCTTGTTGTTTTTGGTTTCTTAAAACCTCCATAATTTTTGAAATAAGGAATACAAACTTGTGGAGCTAATCACAAAAGTTTTCCGATCAGATAAAGGTCTGCCAGGAAAACGTATTTCATATAAACTTACAGCTCTTGAAGAATTTTTACGACATTCCCCAGAAATTAAAATCATGTATAATTTATCTTCATTTGTATGAGAAACCATATTTAATAATAAATATTCACAAAGAAAACAATAATTAGGTATAATAATACAGTTCTATTGACACACCAATAAACAAAATGTGATTGAAATTGAGAAATGTCAAAACTATTATTCCAAAGATAACTTTAATTGTATTTAATTTATAAGGTATAAGGGTTATTATACTCACTAGATATCAAATATTTTTAATTATAATCTAACCTAATAACAAAGCAATTATATGAAAAATTCTTTAAATATTTTCTTCTAAAATTTGTAAATTAAATACAGATTGTCCCACTTAAAGGACTGAAATGTTGAAGAGATTGCAATTATTCAATATTAGCAAATGCCAACATTTGGACTCAAATATCTCGAAAACGGTTAGTTTTATGGTATTTTTTCTAGAACATAATCTGCTTAGAAATGCATTTTCTTTCGCATAAACCCCATTTCAAAGTTTCTCCCATCGAAATACGTCTTTAGAGCACAGCGCCATCTATACACTGATACATTAAAAAAATAATTATATTAAAAAGTGAAGCTCTCTTTATGCTCTACAAGTTGGCTTTTACAGAATTAAAATATCCCTATTCGTTTAGAATATATCCGGCTTGGGAGTTTTTATTGGGACACCCTGTATATACATGTTATCGGAACTCAGGGAAAAAATTACTTGATACATATGAAGTAAAAGATTTCAGCTTTTGAAATATTCAAAAAAATAAATTATGTAATTCTACATGTTTTTCTAAATCTTCAGTGCACCTCGTGATAATATAATATAAATTCTGATACTTACAGAATAAGTAGAGAAGAGTATCACGTACACATAGAATATAGTGGAAAAGCACATTTATCTACCTGTATATAATACAAAGCACTGTATTCAGGTACCGACGCGGGAGCGTCGGCTTCGCTCGACTCCGGTCTTACTGCTATTGTGTTGGGGTATGACTTTTTGTAGAATAAATATCATTTATAATAAGCATTTTCTATTATTTCCTCCAACAAATATTGTTTAATACACATCGGTACTATGTAGACTTCGTTCCTTGAGCCATTCCCTACTTACGGTCCAAATTTCACATCAATCGGTTTTTCCCGAAAGAATTCCGAGCGAAAAACCATCAAATACTGTACTACTAGTTCGAAAATTTCTGAAGATGATACTAAAACTAAGCGAAACGTAGACTGCTCTGTTAATTATTCATTTTTCCTTTCAGGATTCCTGAGTACCGGCGACAAAGAAGCCCCTGGCAATAACGGCTTGAAAGATCAAGTGGAGGCCTTGAAATGGGTAAAACAAAACATCGAATCGTTTGGAGGCGACCCAGACTCTGTGACGCTCCTGGGTTACAGCGCTGGTGCCTGGAGCGTCAATTTACATATGGTCTCCCCAATGTCTCAAGGTGAGCAGTTGATATTCTTAAACCCTATTTGGAAATGACGGACAATAATAAAAGCTCATTATGAACGCAAATCCTATAAAAACATAGTCAGGGTCGTAATTAGTAATTTCTATATGGTGGTCCAAAATTTTCTCCCGATATTTCTGCGGCTGATAGTACCAAAAATGATGGTAGTCTTTCACATAAACTTATTTACGAAAATGAATAATATTGTGGAGTAAATAAGCCGCCACTTTTTCGGGAGAAAATTTAAATATGAATATTGCGCTAACGAAGTGTGCTCTAGGAGGTTTTTTGGCAGCTGATTACGATTTCGAGGTCCATATTCCAAACTGAAATACGTCAGAATTTGTTCATAAGTTTTTGGAGTTAAATTATTTTCTATTAAAATGACAAATTTTTCTTATCCAAAAAATTCTGAAAGATTTCTGATAGTACAGACAATAAAGGCAAAATGTTGTAAAAACCTCGCAAAAATTAATAAAAGAATCATCTCTGGGATTTAAGTAGCTAATAACCTGTAGAATGGAATGATGCACTCTTTGCACTTCCAAGTTCCGGGAAAATTCAAAAAAAATTGGAAAAACTTTTTGATTTTTGGTTTTTTTGCTCTAACGACTAAAATAATGAAAATACAGAAAAAAGTTATGAACAATATTTGTAGCTCGTCTCTTTCTCTACAAAATTGGTCTTTACCAATTTTTGTCTTACTTAAGCCGTTTAGGAGATAAATCCAGTTTTCCACTTATAGTTTTAAGCCGCTCCGAAATGAGCGGAAAATGAGAATTCTTTGGGAGTTTCGTACGACCGGACATATCGATCGGTAATTATTACTATTCAGAGCCGCTAAAAAAAAAAATTAAAGCAACGTAAAATGTAGAGAAAAGTCTCAGCTGTGGAACTAATCACAAAATTCATAAAATATTTTGTCAGAGAGAAAGAGAAGATGGCTTAGTAAACTTATATAGTTGATTTATTCACATCTTTGAGTTTTATGCATCCTGCCTATTTCTCCCATAACAATGGGTGCTTTTTCACTACATGGATTCGATTTCACGCACTTTAATCTATATTTTGTGAAAATTTCATTGAAGAATGTTAAGAAACAAATAAGTTGTATATGTTTTACTGTATAATTGTGCATTTTCTGAACGTGTATGAATAATGTAGACAAATTCAAAAAGTACTGCACGCATTTAAAAAACTCTAAAGTCATTCGAAAGAATTATGTTTTACTGTACTTATAATCCAAAAATTAAGACTGTGTTATTATTATTACTTAAGATATAGCGAATTGAACTCCAAAATTTGGAGGTGATTGATCGATGAGAAATATACCCTCTACTTTGATCGCAAGGCATATTTTTCTAACAAAAGTAATTGCAATAAAATATTAATTGGATTAATATATCATTATATAAGAATATATAAGCAAAATGAATGACCATTTTAACGACTCCCGGCAAAGATTTGACTAAATCTGTGGATCAACTGTACAAAGTTCACTAAGCCATCTTCTGACATTTTCTCTCCTTGATACAATTTTTTATGAATTTTGTGACTAGTTCCACATTAAAGCTGAGACTTTTCTCTACAATTTATGGTATTTTCATTTTTTTAGGGGCTCTGAATAGTAAGAATTATCGATCGATGAGCCCGGTCGTACGAAACTCCTGGAGAATTCTCATTTTTCGCGCATTTCGAAGTGGATTAAAACTATAAGTGGAAAACTCGATTTATCTTCTAAACGGCTTAAGTAAGACAAAAATTTGTAAAGACCTTTTTTGTAGAGAAATAGACGAGCTCCAACTTTTGTTGGGAACTTCTTTCTCTATTTTCATTATTTTGGCCGCTAGAGCAAAATAACCGAAAATCAAAAAGTTTTTCCTATTTTTATTGAATTCTCCCGGAACTTGGAAGTGCAAAGGATGCATCATCCCATTCTCCAGGTTATTACCTACTTAAATCCCAGAAATGATGCTTTTGTTAATTTTTGTTACCCTAAATTGTTAATTTGCCTGTACTATGACGTGTTCCTTGTAAAAAAATAAACAACTCTGGTCCCTGAAAATTGGCGTAAATTGCTCTCAAACTTGTAAATCTTCACGGAAACAACTGTAATAATTGCGTGGCACCTGGAGCTACAGACGTAACGGAAAATGAATCAATTTGTGCGGCTGAAATGTCGGATGAACAGGAAAAAGAAAGTGACACTGAAGAAGAACCAACAAATCCTGAATTACCAGTTCTCGAATATGATTCAGATTATGATTGATGTAAATGGTGTAAATTAGATTTAAAAAATAATGATAAATTAATAGCTATTTTATCACTCAGAATACCACCTTTTGTACCAAATGCTATATAGAACAGGCAATGAAGGGAAAATATTGTAAAAACCTCGCCAAAATTAATAAAAGGATCATCTCCTGGATTTAAATAGGTAGTAACCTGCAGAATGGAATGATGCATTATTTCCACTTCCAAGTTCCGGGAAAATAAAAAAAATTGGAAAAACTTTTTGATTTTCGGTTTTTTTGTTCTAGCGGCTAAAATAATGAATATATAGAAAAAACTTTTCGACAAAATTTGTAGCTCGTGTCTTTATCTACAAAAAATGTCTTTACAAATTTTTGTCTTACTAAGCCGTTTAGGAGGTAAATCGAGTTTTCCACTTACAGCTGTTTAGAAGTTAAATCGAGTTTTCCACTTATAGCTTTGAGCCGCTTCGAAATGCACGAACAATGAGAATTCTCCGGCAGTTTCGTACGACTGGACTCATCGATCGATAATTCTTACTATCGAGAGCAAGTAAAAAATGAAAATAACATAACATATAGAGAAAAGTCGCAGCTTTAATGTGGAGCTAATCACAAAATTCATAAAAAAATTCATCATAAAGAAAAAGTGCTAGAAGATGGCTTAGTAAACTTTGTACAGTTGATCCACAGACTTATTCATATCTTTGCAGGGAATCGTTAGAATGATAATTAATGTTGCTAATGTATTCTTATATAATAACATATTAATCCAATTTGGATTTTATTGCAATTACTTTTGTTGGAAAAACATGCCTTACGATCAAAGTAAAGGATATATTTCTCATCGATCGGTAACCTCCAAATTTTGGAGTTCAATCCGCTATATCTTAATTAATAATAATAGCTCAGTATTAATTTTTGGATTCTAAGTACAATAAATTATATTCATATTCGAATGATTTTAGAGTTTTTTAAATGCGTGCAGTACTTTTTGAATTTGTCTATATTATTCGTACACGTTCAGAAAATGCACAATTATACAGTAAAACATATACAACTTATTTGTTTCTTAACATTCTTCAATGATATTTTTACGAAATATAGATTAAACTGCGTGGAATCGAATCCATGCAATGAAACAGCACCTATTGTTACGGGAGGAATAGGGAGGAAGCATAAAACTCAAAGATATGAATAAATCAACTGCATAAAGTTCACTAAGACATCTTCTAACACTTTTTTCTCTATGATAAAAATTTCTATGAATTTTGTGAGTAGTTCCATATAAAAGCTGAGACTTTTCTCTAGATTTCATGTTATTTTCATTTCTTTTTGGCGGCTGTGAATAGTAAGAACTATCGATCGATGTGTTCGGTCGTACGAAATTTCCGGAGTATTCTCATTTTCCGCGCATTTTGGAGCAGCTCAAAACTATAACTGGAAAACTGGATTTATCTCTTAAACGGCTTAAGTATGACAAAAATTTGTAAAGATCTTTTTTGTAGAGAAAGAGACGAGCTACAACTTTTATTGAAAACTATTTTCTCTATTTTCCTTATTTTAGCTGCTAGAGCAAGAAAACCGAAATTAAAAGTTTTTCCAAATTGTTTTGAATTTTCCCGGAACTTGGAAGTGCAGCGAATGCATCATTTTATTCTACAGGTTACTACGTACTTAAATTCCAGATATGGTCCTTTTATTAGTTTTTGCAAGGTTTTTACAAAATTTCACCTCCATTGTCTGTACTAATTGTTTTTAAATACAAATTACTCGAGAGCGGCTTGTTTTATCGAAATCCTTTAAGAACACCTTTTCCATTTCTAATAATCTGTTTTGGACACGTCTATAATACTTATATTCATATGTTTTTGATTTATTATGAAACTATAACGCAAAACCAAGACTTTATTCAGGAATATATTCATGTAACGTGCGATACGATATATCATTTGCACATACCATAATAGAAAGGGCTCTAGTAATGACCCTCGAGGCATTCTCAATTCAATAACATTCTCTTCTTTTTTATGGGATTGGACTGTTATTGATTATATTAATATATCATATCTGCAAAATTGTTGCCAACAAAGTTCATATTAAATTCACTTTTTATTTGGTCCTAGGTTTGTTCCACAAAGCTGTCGCAATGAGCGGTTCAGTCTTTGGCAACTGGCCCTTACCTCATAATCAGCTTGATGTGGCTAAGAAACAGGCTAAATTCGTTGGATGTGCAGATGATACCGCTGCGAACATTGTCAAATGTTTAAAAACCAAACCATTCAATGAATTGGGTGAATCACTGCCCAAGTTTCAGGTAAGCGGTATAAAGTTGTCCTCAGTTCGAATATGGTTACTTTTTTTCATAGAAGTAGGCAAACTGAAACAAAAATCAAAATGCTTTTTCTTCTAAGACACATTACTTGAAAATATTTTTTGCCATAGGAATTTGCCCATGACCCTGTCCTTATTTGGTCTCCCGTGATCGAGCCAGACTTTGGTCAACCCCGTTTTCTGCCAGAACATCCTATTCAGCTAGTTGTGAGAGGCCAGTTCAAGAAAGTGCCCTTCATTACCGGCCAGACTACAGATGAATTTGGACAAAGGGCTTTCAGTAAGTACAAATTTTGTCCATTAGTTCTCCAGTAATAAATTATTTTTAATTATATTTTGAAACCGCATCCTTCTAGACCAACCGTAGTTACGCCTCTGGTGCGGAACAGTTCATTACTTTAAAGCCCAAAAAAACGTATCTACCAATCTCTCCTTTCCCACGTTAACGCACATGCCTCATTACGCTCTTAATTGCGAAACAGTGGTTGGTTTTTGGCCGTTTGGGGAGTTGGCGGGGGTCGAGGAGGGGTTTCGACATCCCCATCATGCTCAGCATCCTCGAAAACGGGGGCAACACGGGTTTAGCCAAGAAAAGACGGCCTATCCGCATTTCACCCCTTTCGGGGGTGGTTTTTGGCTGTTTGTGGAGTTGGCAGGGGTTGAGGAGGGGTCTCCACATCACCATCATGCTTAGCATCCTCGAAAACGGGGGGTAACACGGGTTTAGCAGAGGGAAGACGACCTATCCGCGTTTCACCCCATTCGGGGGTGGTTTTTGGCTGTTTGGGGAGTTGGAGGGGGTCAAGGAAGAGTCTCAACATCACCATCGTGTTCAACTTCCTCGAAAATGGGGGTAACACATGTTTGACTGGTAGGAGACCGCGGATACGCGGTTTACTCCTTTCAGAGGTAGTGCTAGGCCGTTTGGGGGATGGGGTGACCTCGTAGAGAGATTTAACCACCGCCATCGTGTTCAGAATCCTCGAAAACGTGGGCGTGACGTAGTCTCGTTCGGCTAGAAAAAAAATTGTATTCCTGTCCGACTTACAGAATGCACTAATGTGCGTCAGCGTGGGAAAGGAGGGACTGGTAGATAAGTTTTTTTGGGCTTTAAAGTAGTGAACTGTCAATAAGATAGTATTCCTGATAGCATAAGATATTTTGACGAAATTGACGATAATGGGAATTCAATTCCAAACCTATTTGTTGTGTAATAGGTGTGTCCCGTATAATTTATTTATTGCATACACTGTTCAACAGGTAAGATACGCAATTACAGAACAGGAATAAAGGCATACAAAGCATTAATTACATAATATACAACAACATAGAAAGAAAGCAAAATGAAGAAAAAATTTACTTAAATGTACGAACTATGAATAACTAATGCTACGAAGAGAGAGACAAAAATAACATGGAAAATGTTTAAATATAAAAAATATATATACATATATAATACACATACGTGATTCAAAGTAAATTAAGAAAAACAAAGACAATCACTGGTTATTTAATTTAGAACATTTTGTTTTATGTCACTAAGGCTGCAATTAAAAATATCGAAGTCGCTACATAATTTGTTAGAAGTACTGCAAATCGTATATAAAGGTGAATTATTTAGTACGTTGGTACGCGGCGTAGGTAAATAGAAAACTTGGTGATTAGGAGAAGTTAATCTGGGAACGTGAAAATTAAGCTTACTAATTATTTCGGGTGCGTCAAAATCATTGTGTAGTAATTTAAACAAAAACACTTGAGAAAAGTACGTACACCTATCCTCAAGAGTAGTCATAGAATATCTTTCAAGCAAGTTACTTTGCGGAAAACCAATCACTGGATAGGTACCGTTGGATTTGAACCACAGTAATTTAAGAAATCTACGTTGGAACTGCCTCCAAGTTATTCTTGTGAACATCATAACTGAAACTCCAAATTAGCGATGCGTACTCAAGTTTCGATCTGACGAAGGATTGATAAAGAATTTTCAGAGTATCAGTATTAGTGAACTCTCGACTAGTACGAACGATGAATCCAAGGGCTTTGGAGGCTTCAGACACAATGGTATCGATATGATCAGTGAAGGATAATTTATATTAAAAATTACGCCGAGGTCGCCAAATGTTACAGGTCTTTGAAATATGACATTATCTAACCTGTAATCAAAAATAAAAGGTGATGTTTTTAAATAAAAGGACATTACGCTACATTTACTAGGATTCATGAATAATCTATTTACTATACACCAGGTGTTTATTTTGTCAAGAGAAGTCTGAAGTTGAAAACAGTCATCGATTTCATCAATTACTGTGAAAATTTTTAGATCGTCGGCATATAAAAGGCGAGGCAAATTAATTTCGTTCACTATGTCGTTAATAAATATGTTAAAAAACAAGGACCCCAGAATAGATCCCTGGGGAACTCCAGATGTGGCAGCAAATTCGATCGAATTGAATCCATTTAATGCAACGTACTGACTCCTATTCATTAAAGAAGATTTAAACAAAAGGAGCAAAGAATATGAGAAGCTGATTTTATCTAATTTATTAAGTAACAACTGGTGATCAATAATAATAAATAAGTAAAAAATACTTGATATTAAATTATTTATTATCATTTTTTTTTCAGCGATCGTCGATAATGAGACCCTCACCAAAGAAATAAACAATAACTTTGCGAAAGTCGCCCCTATAGCGTTCCTCTACGAAAGAGACACTGAACATTCAAAACACATTAGTCAAGAATTGAGGAAGTTTTATCTGCAAGACAAACCTGTGGACAGGTCCCAACTTACTCCTTTGGCACAGGTAATTTACCCTTCAAACAAATAATAAATTATGTTTAAGTACAAATAGATTGAATCGCAGATCTCCCACTAAAATGGAAGGTGGATTTCTTTGAATGAATAAGATTCTACATTATAAATGCATCATTTATCTGCAAGTGGCATATTTAAAAAAAATACAAAGCTATAAAAAAAAATTGTTTCAGCAGAGTTTAAATTTCTCGCCAGTTAAACTCTGTGACGTACTTTCGTGTTTGAATTTAGTCCATCGATGGCATCATGATTAAATGTGCATGAAACTGAAGAATAAATACCGTTTTTTCAGAGCCGATCTCATATTTCCCTCATTTCTCATCACCATGTATCGTATATAGTAACTCCAATTTTTCAAAGACAGTTATTTTAAACAAAGTCAAACTATCTTTTATGAACAGTAACTTTTCTTCTAAAAGAAGTCTTTCCTCTTCAATCAATAATGATGCACTAGATTTTTAAGATGTTTCTTTTTACCAGAATGTGCCAATTACTCACCTATTAAATATGGAAAAATCCAAATTAATATTTACGACGCGCCTAATAAAAAAAAATTAACATCTAAGACAAAAAGTGTTTCCTTTAATGCATCCTCATTATTTAGGCCCCTGTCGGCAATTAATCACAAATTAAAACAAAGCGCCAAAGAAATTGGTAAATATCGAGGAAAATAAATTTCGTATAACAATGATGTTTGTCATTAGTAAGGCTTTAGAGTAAGCGGTCTCTGTTCGTTGGCTGCTAAGAAATAAAATTAAAAGTGATTCTGACGTTTTCGCGCGACGTAGGTTGGTCGATGAGCGCCAAAAAATTGAAAATCTTTTTGTAGATGAAAAAATGATGTTCGACGTTGTCCATTTCATTTCTCTAAAAAAGCGCCTAGAATGTCAAACGCACGGACTCGAACTTATAGTTTTAGAAAAATAGCTAGGTGACCTTTCACGTCTAGATATAGAGATTATGTATGAGATTACAAAAAGGCGTAGAAAAAGTTTTACGAACAATTTTTCATAATCATAACACAGGCACACAAAAAAAATCGGTAAAGGTGTTTACACAGAACTTCCCTCTTTATTTGTGCATAGCGGTCACTCTAAAAAATTAATAATTACGAAATGACACTGAAAATAATAATCGGAATATAGTTATCACTATTATTACAAAGAAAACCTCATAAGTTTTGGTCAAAAAAATATATAGAGTGCTCATCCAACAACAAAAGTTCAATTCTAAATGACAGGTGCCAAATATGGAAGGGTTACGCAAATACCTTTACAAATGTCCACCATGACTGAATTATGTCTTGGGATGACCACCCTGTACATTTTTCAATAAAAGTATAATAGGTGCATATGCCGAATGTTATTGCCATCTGTCACATTTTCAATTCTTCATTCACGTGGAGTGGAAGTATAGTGGTGGTTAAAAAATTTTATTTCTTTTTAATTTTTCAAAAATTTTCATAATTTTTACTTCCCTCGCATACCGAAGGGAAGTATTGTATTCGAGAAAAAATCACCCTCCGAGATTTTTTCGGATTCTGACATTTCAGAACACGTAGATTCCGAAAATATAGGTTTTTCAATTCCGTCAGTCTGTCTGTCTGTCTGTCGGTCTGTCTGTCTGTCTGTCTGTCTGTCTGTCTGTCTGTCTGTCTGTCTGTCTGTTGGTGCATTTACTAAAAAACTACTTGACGGAGAGCAGTCAAATTTGGTAGGTAGTTAACCCTACTGTCAGCGAAGAACTGGTAGAATTTTCACTGAAAAATATACAGGGTGGACCGTCTAAACGGAATAAATAGTGAAAAAAATTTTTTTTTGCTCAAATTTAAAATTTCCACGTTTCATGACGCGCTAAACCTATTTCAGAAAAAAAAAATTTTGAAAATTTTTTTCAAACATTTTTGAAAAAATTTTTACCATGAAAAAAATTTGTTTTTGCTCAAATTTTAAATTTTTACGTTTCATGACACGCTTAACCTATTTCTGGAAAAAAAAAATTGAAAATTTTTTTCACCAATATTTTTTAAAAAATTTTTACTACTAAAATTAATTTTTTTTTCTTTCTTCAAATTGAAAATTTTCACGTTTCATGGCATTCTAAGCCTGATTAAAAAAAAAGATTTTTGAAATTTTATCACTAAGATAGAATTTTTCTTTCTTTGTTCAGATTTTAACTATCCACGTTTCCATGACATTCTAAAACTATTCAAACAAATTTAAAAATGTTTTTGAAGAATTTTTTAAAAAATTTGAAAACATTTTTAATCCATTTATGTATCACTACTATAGAACAGACGAAAAAATTTTTTTTGCTCAAATTTAAAATTTCCACGTTTCATGATATTCCAAACCAATTTCGGAAAAAAAAAATTGCAACATTTTGTTACCAGTTTGGAAAAAAATTTAACACCAGAATGCTCAAATTGAAATGACATTCTAAACCTAGGTATTTCAGAAAAAAAAATTTGAAAATTTTTTTCACCAACATTTTTCAAAAAGTTTTTACCACTAAAATAGATCGAAATTTTTTTTTATTTGCTCAAATTTAAAATTTTCACGTTTCATAGCATTCTAAACCTATTTTAAAAATACATCATTTTTAATTTTTAAACTTTTTTTAGCACTACTATAGAACAGAAGGAAACTTTCCTTTTTGCTCTAATTTAAAATTTCTACCTTTGACATTTTAAACCTATTTCAGAAGAAAAAAATTTGAAAATTATTTTACCATTTTTTGAAAAATGTAAAAAAAATGAAATTTTTTAACCACCACTATACTTCCACTCCATTACGTGAATGTTGGATTGAAAATGTGACAGATGGCAATAACATCTGGCATATGCACCTATTATACTTTTATTGAAAAATGTACAGGGTGGTCATCCCAAGAAATAATTCAGTCATGGTGGACATTTGTAAAGGTATTTGCGCAAGCCTGCCATATGTGGCACCTGCTATTTAGTATTGAACTTTTGCTGTTGGATGAGCAATCTGTATATTTTTTTGACCAAAACTTATCAAGTTTTCTTTGTAATAATAGCAATAACTCTACTCCGATTATTATTCTCAATGTCATTTCGTAATTATTATTTTTTTAGAGAGACTGCCATGAACGAGGGAAGTTCTGTGTAAATACCTTTACCGATTTTTTTCTTCTGAAATATGTTTAGAATGTCATGAAACGTGGAAATTTTAAATTTGTGCAAAAATAAATTTTTCCATCTATTCTAGTGGTAAAATATTTTTCCAAGATGGTAAAAAAATGTTGCATTTTTTTTTTTTCGAAATAGGTTTGGAATGTCATGAAACTTGGAAATTTTAATTTTGAGCAAAAACAAATTTTTCATCTATTGATTAAAACTTTTTTCAAATTTTTTTTTAAATTTGTTTTTGTTGAAATAGGTTTAGAATGCCATGGAAACGTGGAAATTTTAAATTTGAACAAAGAAAAAAAATTTCCATCTATTTTAGTGGTAAAAGTTTTGCAAAAATTGTAAAAGAATTTTGAATGAAGAAAATTTTTTTCTTTGTTCAAATTTAAAATTTCCACGTTTCATGGCATTCTAAACGTATTTCAAAAAAAAAAAAATAATTCCTTTGAAAATTTTTTTTACCAACCTTTTTGAAAAAATTTTTGCCAGTAAAATAGGCGGAATTTTTTTTCTTTGTTCAAATTGGAAATTTCCACGTGTCCATGGTATTCTAAACGTATTAAAACAAATTTAGAAAGTTTTCTGAAAAATTTTCTTGAATAAATTTATGTATTCATCACTAAGTACTTATTATAGAATAGAAGAAAATATTTTTTTTGCTCAAATTTAAAATTTCCACGCTTCATGACATTCCAAACCTATTTCGGAAGAAAAAAATTTGTAACATTTTCGTACCATTTTGAAAAAAAATTACCACTAGAATAGATGGAAAATTTTTTTTTGCTCAAATTTAAAATTTACACGTTTCATGACATTCTAAACCTATTTCAGAAGAAAAAAAATTGAAAATTTTTTAACCAACATTTTGGAAAAATTAAAAAAAAAATTTTTTTTCTTTGTTCAAATTTAAAATTTCAACGTTTCCATAGCATTCTAAACCTATTCAAACAATTTTTTTTTAAATAACTAACTATAGAATAGATGAAAAATTTTTGTTTGCTTAAATTTAAAATTTCCACGTTTCATGACATTCCAAACCTATTTCAGAAAAAAAAAAATTTAAATTTTTTTCACACATTTTTGAAAATTTTTTTACCACTAAAACAGATGGAAGAAAATTTTTCCTTGCTCAAATTAAAAATTTCCATGTTTCATGACATTCTAAACCTATTTCAGAAGAAAAAAGACTGAAAATTTTTAACCAACATTTTTGAAAAATTAAAAAAAAAAATGACATTTTTAACCACCACTATACTTTCACTTCTCTGCGTGAATGTGGAACTGTGTCTAATGGCAATAATATTTGACATGTGCTATTATACTTTTATTGGAAAATATGGGTGGTCATCCCAAGAAATAATTCATGGTAGACCGGTTATTTAGTATTGAACTTTTGCTGTTGGATGAGCACTATTTTTTTGACCAAAAGCTATCAGGATTTCTTTGTAATAATTGCAATAACTATATTTCGATTATTATTCTCAATGTCATTTCGTATTTAATAATTTTTTAGAGTGAGTAAATTTGACTAATTTCAATATGCTGGTAAATTTGTAAATGTGAATATATTTATTCCTAACTTTTTCTGCATTGAAGTACTACCTTGAACTAAAAGATTGATATCTTATATTAAAGTCAGTTATTTTTTATGGGCCTGTGAATAGTTAAAAACGCAAAAAATCAAGAGGTGATATTATATTGTTATTTTTATAAACCAATAGATATCAATAGCCATAAAAAATGGAAACAATAAAGAGTATTTTATATCCCCTTTAAAACCCATTTTGATTTTTCTTCCTAGCTTGTTTGGTTTTCGAGCAATTCAACATCTTCTATAGGCTGCGAGCAAAAAAATTCAAATAAAGGAAAAAGCGTACGCATTAAAAACAAATCAGGATTCATTTCTATGATGAGCCTTTTTTTTATATCTTCAGTTAACGAGTTATCAGTAAAATAAGGCATCTTTCACTGAAGGAGTGGTTTTTTTGTGGGTTGCGCGGCACCTCCAGAACTGATTCTTGTGGTTTTGTGATGTAAAATCCCTTCACTAACAGTTACTGAAGAAAAATCACTGATAACATTTTTTGTTATGGAAATCTTTATAATTATTGGACTATTAGTACTTTACAATTCTTAATAAAAAAAGAATATCAACCTTATTGTTTGAAATTATATCACAAACAGTGAAAAATATATGGAATTACCTTGATGGCTATTTCTTAAACTTTGATGATGATTTTGAGGTTCTTTAGTGACGATTTCAAAAGATATTTTTACACAGACTTTTTATTAGTTTTCCCTACGACAATAGACAATCGCGAATTGTTCTGAATTTTTACAATCTACATCGTAGTTTTCAAATCTAAGATGAACAAAAGTGTTTTCCAGATCTTCTAAAATTCATCAAATTTCCACTCTACTTTTCAATTTTCCATTTCTTACTGACTGTTTGATACTTTGGCGATGCACTACAATTAAAATTGTTTGTTTTAGCTGTATGCCGATTCCACCGTTGGATTTGCCGTCAACAGGGCTGCAAAACTGATAGCCGAGCACAGTAACGCCTCTGTTTACTATTACCGCTTCAGCTATCAAGGGCGCTACAGTCACTTCTACACCCCTGATAGTAATAATACAGCTCCCTATGGTAAGTGCCCTAATTTAAAATGCTCCTGTCATTGTTAGCTAGAATCGCAACCAAAATTTAAAAAAAAACTCTATTTCAAATTCTAGAGTGTTATCACAGCTGGATTGATATCGCTTGTTTCAAAACCAAAGAGAAGGTTCATTGAGAGTGGAGGAATGCCAAGAGTATATCAACTCCTAAATTAAAAATGTTAACGTTTTCAGAGACATTGCCACATAAGTATTCATTCAGAATCTTTCCCATTTCATCAGTCGGACAGACAAACGGACATACCAAAATCACAGAGGTTCCTATGGAACCCTAAAAAAGTTAACCTACGTAAGGGTTACTACGATTAACAAAACCGGTGATATGAGATCCCGAAGTAGGAGTAAAAAGTTTCTGTTTCTTTTCTCATGTAGGATCTGCTCCATTGTGTTCCTTGGATAAACCACAAAACAGTTCAAGTCCAAGAAATGGAAGGAGAATGTAGAGGAAGTAGGTCTAGTATTGCCTCCATAGCTGATGTGTGACAGGAGCATATTGTTCCTGTAATCCCTAAGCATACATTCATCTACTTCTCCATAAACAGTTTTAAGCACGGCCCTCAAAATGAGTCTTATAACTCTCTGGTAAACAATAATAAAACTCGAATTATTACTGCAATCGCCACGTAGTCGTACCCCTCCTAAACTTATAGAAACAGCAATTGAAGCAAACATGGGCGGTTACGCAGAGACGTGCCCTTCCAGATACACCAACCATGTACGAGTTGTGACTTATCTGCGGCAGACAGCTTCTTTCTATTTGGCGATTACAGTATCTGTGTGTAAATAAGTTTTTTACTTAACGCCACTTTAAAAGATTCCCATTGCATGAAGTTGCAGAAACTGATATTGCTTTGTATCTGATATAATAATTTCCTTTAGGCGTTGTGCACCACGACGATTTGATATACCTGTTCTACATTCAAAAGCTGTTCCCGTTGTTCAAGGAAAGCTCTCCAGATGAAGTGGAAATGGTCGTAAAGTTAACAGCGTTGTATGCCAATTTCGCTAGGACTGGGTAAGAGTAATTTTGTTCACTTCCTATACTAGGCATTATTAATGCAGAAAACAAAGTTAAAGTGTAGTAACATATTCATACATGGCAGACTAAAATTTTGCAGTCGTGTGGATAATACTTTAAATAATTGACAATTATTCTTCCTGTGCTAGATTACAATTCAAAATGTCGGTTTGTAGTCTTAACGATTGCGTCGTTTCAGAAACCCAATTCCGACGCCCAGCGAGAAACTAGACAACGTGAAATGGGAGCCTTTCACCATAAAGGACCAGAAGTACATGGATATAGGAAACAAACTAACCATGCACGAGAAACTATATGAAAAGCGATATGCCGAGTGGGAGAAACTGTTCCCTCTCACCCAGTACACGAAGAACAAACAAAGTCATTAATAACTAAGCTAGTTAGGACAATCTGGGAGATTTGTACTGTTTTCACTTACTACTAATAAGACTTGTGTGTTATACGACCATGACGATGTATATATTATATTTTTGCGAATAAAGTTATTACAAGTTTTCTTACTGTTCTTTATTTTTTACAAGCATTTGTTGAACTTCATATGTTTGTTAGCCAGTGTTCAAATAGTCAGTTAAGTTCAAATCTTGTTCAAATTTGAACCATTGCCTTGAAATTTTGGATACATATGTTGTATCAATAACAATACAATGTTTTAAGATGAAGTTCATAGAGAATGAACTATATGAGTCGACGGAAAACGAAGAAAAGAGATGACATGATATGACATGAAAGGACAAAGAAAATTTCTTGTAGGATACACGTCTGAAATAATAAAAAACGTGAAGCTGAGACACAAGCACCGAAAAAAATACAAGAAATACAAGGATGCAAATACATTAGAAGAATATCAACGCCCAAGATCACTTATTAAATTACAAATGTGCGTACAAAATTTACATAGAAAATATTGAGAGCACATTAACAGTTGACCCTAAGTAATTCTGGTCCTACATAAACAATAAAATAGGCGCTACTACGTTTCAAAGGCTTAAGCATTTCCAAGAAACTGACTGAGAGATTTTATGAAAATGTAATCCATTACAAGGAAAAAAAAAATTAAGACAAGGTAGGTAAATAAATTAATTTTAGGCCGTTGTTCTCATTTTTAACTGAATTTACATACCCTAGGGGTCATGTAGATACTAGTTTAATCTTCTTACTTTTTATTGGGTATTTTGCCACTGAAAAATATTTAAAAATTTTAATGAAAAAACCTCTGCGCCAAACGGATCAGACAGAGGTTGGTTCTTGAGTACTTGACTGTTTCAAAAAGTCTCACACCTAAAAATATATAAAGTAGAACAATGTTATAAACTAAAAACTGAAAATCAAAACTATAGGTAGTTAACGTTTCGGAAGCGAATCTACTTCCGTTCTCAAAACTTTTTTGACCGTCTACCATGACAGTTCTTTGTTTATGTATTTCCATAGTCACGTGAGACATTAAATTATATTTATCTTATTTTTACTTACTTCGTCTCTAAGGATGGGCAACCAACTAGTACAAAAATCTATTGAATAATTAGAAACGCATCTATGCTCTTTTAGTTCCGTTGCTCTCTTTTTCCAAAATCTTCGCCGAGTTCCATTTAATTCTATGATTATTATCCCACGCGTCTTCACAAATTTTGAATTTTTCAAATTCTCCCCTTCTAGCGTAATTTCTATGTTCACCAAGCCTTACGTTGAAAGGTCTAGATGATTCACCTACGTAATGTTTTCCGCACTCACACGGAACACTATAAATACAATTTTTTGAATTTTGAACAATATTTGGAGGTTTGGTTCTTGATAAAACCGATCTTAGCGTGGAGCCCGTTTGAAAAACCGTTCGTACGGAAAACCTATTCCCAATTTTTCGTAATTTATCCGATAAACCATGTACATATGGAATTACTGTCATTGACCTAAATACCTCAGGTTGTGATAGTATATTATCTCTACTACCAATGTTCAATAACTCTCAGGATATTGATTATTTAATAAGACAGTTTTTATAAATTGTTTTTCGTTCCTTAATATCACATCATTTGAAGAAATAATTTTGGCCCTGTCATACAAACACTTAACAACACCTTTCTTAACACTAATATATTGATTTGAATTAAAATTTAAGTATCTGTTTGTGTGTGTTTGTTTTCTATACACACTGGTTTGGTATGTGTTATCTAATTTTTTAATTAAAATATCTAAGAAAGGTAATTCATTATTATTCTCTATTTCTATTGTAAATTTAATTGAAGGTTCTTTTTCGTTAATCTGATTCAAAAAATTACTTAAACATTCTTTACTATAAGGCCATATAGCAAAAATGTCATCTACATATCTCCACCATACAATGGGTTTATAAGCTAGATTATTAATATTACTTTCCTCGAAATTTTCCATGAAAATGTTACTTAATATTGGAGATAATGAAGAACCCATGGCCATCCCAAAGTCTTGTTGATAGAAGTCATTATTTAATTGAAAGTATGTTGTTTTAATACAAAGTGTAAGTAATTCCATTATAGTTTCAATGCTTAACTTAGTTCTATTCGCCAAATTCCCATCTTGTTGCAATTTGTTTTTAATTATTATTAATGTTTTATCTACAGGAACATTTGTAAATAGGCTTACTACATCAAAACTGACCATTAGATGATTATTGTTAAAATGATTTTCTGACAGCTTTTCCAAAAAATGTTTTCTATTTTTAATATAAGACTCGGAGCAACCTGATAAAGGATTTAGGATTTTTAATAAATATTTTGAGAGTTTACTACATGGAGAATTAATTGAACTCACAATTGGTCTTAAGGGGATGTCAGGTTTATGAATTTTTGGCAAACCATAGAAATGAAGAGGCTTGCTGTGATGTGGAGTTAACATCTTTCGTTCAATATCTGTAAATTCGTTTTTGTGTTTAAATAAGACTATATATTTTGTTTTCTAAAGAATTTGTAAGATCGGTTTTATCAAGAACCAAACCTCCAAATATTGTTCAAAATTCAAAAAATTGTATTTATAGTGTTCCGTGTGAGTGCGGAAAACATTACGTAGGTGAATCATCTAGACCTTTCAACGTATGGCTTGGTGAACATAGAAATTACGCTAGAAGGGGAGAATTTGAAAAATCCAAAATTTGTGAACACGTGTGGGGTAATAAGCATAGAATTAAATGGGACTCGGCGAAGATTTTGGAAAAAGAGAGCAACGGAACTAAAAGAAAATTTAAAGAATCCGCGATTATTTTATTAAACGAGGATAGATGCGTTTCTAATTATTCAACAGATTTTTGTACTAGTTGGTTGCCCATCCTTAGAGACGAAGTAAGTAAAAATAAGATAAACATAATGATAAATATAATTTAATGTCTCACGTGACTATGGAAATACATAAACAAAGAACTGTCATGGTTGACGGCCAAAAAAGTTTTGAGAACGGAAGTAAATTCTCTTCCGAAACGTTAACTACCTATAGCTTTGATTTTCAGTTTTTAGTTTATAACATTGTTCTAGTTTATATATTTTTAGGTGTGAGACTTTTTGAAACAGTCATGTACTCAAGAACCAACCTCTGTCTGATCCGTTTGGCGCAGAGGTTTTTTCATTAAAATTTTTAAATATTTTTCAGTGGCAAAATACCCAATAAAAAGTAAGAAAATCTGAATATGCCACAAATAAACAATTACAGACAATATCTAGTTTAATCTGTTTAGCCGTAGGGGATTATATTGGTTATCGAAATAATGCAAAGATTTCATTAATATATTTACATATAGTTTTTCTATTCGTTCTCATAGATAGTTTTTCTTTCCGCTGTTTGCAAAATCCTATAAAGAATATGTTTCATTAAAATCAGTCTTGTTAAAAACGCCTCCTTCTCCTGATCCCTCCTTATAAAAGCAGTTGCTTAAAAAATGGGATTTAAAGTAGACGTAAAAAAAGTAAAGTGACAATTTCATTATTCAATTTGAGAGGGTTCAAGTAACCGTAGCAACATGTGGTGGCATATTATTTCCCTATGGAAGTTACCATGGTTACGCTCGATTAAGAGTTTGACGTTCGCTCACAACAAACAATTATTATGTGTCTTAATATGACATCTTGCTGTGAGTGAAATTATTCAAGTAAATATATTTTTAAATATACTTATTTTGTGTTTAGTATGTCGAGAAATGTAAATAGTGGATGTGACAATAATGAAAAAGATGATTTAAAGTTATATGGCGACAAGGTAACAGTCATAAAAATAAAGTAGAGATAATACCTATATAACGGCATGATTATCTAATAACTTATTTAAAATTATTTTAAGTACTTAAATAAAAATATAAATAAAAAGATGTTACTACGTTAAAGTTTAAAAGTAAAAAGCGTTAGGGGTATATTCCCCTGGTCTCTTAGACGAGATATAGACAAGGCGAGAACCTCGCCTTCGTATGAAAAAAATGTCTCATACGGTATTTTTGTACATTCACATTCGGGGTATGCCCTTGAATAAGGATCAAGATTTTGCCGGACGAATATCTGGTCCCAATTTGTTTAAACTAATTTTTTTAAACAAATTGCAAAAATCGTTTTTCTTGAGCCGAATGAATTTTTTCTACATTTTTTTTGGTCATTTTAAATGAAAAAGATCTCTGGTCATCTTTTCGCAAAGTTGACCGTTTCCGACTTATAAACAATTTAATGTTTCAAAAACGCAAAACCAGCCATTCTTAAGGCTAAAATACAATATTAAAAAATGAGTTTCTTGAGTTCACCAACATTCTTATTAGTACAGGCAATGAAGGCAAAATGTTGTAAAAACCTCGCAAAAATTAATAAAAGAATAATTTCTGGGATTTAAGTAGTTGACAACCTGTAGAATGGAATGATGCATTCTTTGCACTTCCAAGTTCCGGGAAAATTTAAAAAAATTGGAAAAACTTTTTGATTTTCGGCTTTTTTGCTCTAACGGCTAAAATAAAGGAAATACAGAAAAAAGTTTACAACAAAATTTTGTAGCTCGTCTCTTTCCCTACAAATTTTTGTCTTACTTAAGCCGTTTAGGAGATAAATCCAGTTTTCCACTTATAGTTTTGAGCCGCTCCGAAATGCGCGGAAAATGAGAATTCTCTGGGAGTTTCGTACGACCGGACATATCGATCGATAATTATTACCCTTCAGAGCCACAAAAAAATAAAAACAACGTAAAATGTAGAGAAAAGTCTCAGCTTTAATGTGGAACTAATCACAGAATTCATACAAATTTTTATCATAGAGAAAAAAGTGTTAGAAGATGGCTTAGTAAACTTTATACAGTTGATTTATTAACATCTTTGAGTTTTATGCATCCTGCCTATTTCTCCCGTAACAATGGGTGTATTTTCACTGTACTTATAATCCAAAAATTAAGACTGCTATTATTATTACTTAAGATACAGCGAATTGAACTCCTAAATTTGGAGGTGATTGATCGATGAGAAATATACCCTCTACTTTGATCGCAAGGCATATTTTTCCAACAAAAGCAATTGCAGTAAAATTTTAATTGGATTAATATATCATCATATAAGAATACATAAGCAAAATGAATTATCATTCTAACGACTCCCGGCAAAGGCCGAAAACAACAATTTGTAAAGAACTTTTTTGTAGAGAAAAAGACGAGTTACAACTTTTGTTGGGAATTTCTTTCTGTATTTTCATTATTTTGGCCCCTAGAGCAAAAAAACCGAAAATCAAAAAATTTCTCAAATTTTTTTGAATTTTCCCGGAACTTGGAAGTGCAAAGAATGCATCATCTCATTCTCCAGGTTATTACCTACTTAAATCCCAGAGATGGTCCTTTTATTAATTTTTGTTGTCCTAAATTGTTAATTTGCCTGTACTACAAAGAAAATTACAGCTAAAAGAAAATAAGAAAATACAATTTTATTCTAATTACCTTGATACACATAAGGTGGTTTTGGAATACAAAATATTAACACAGAACATTACAATAGTTGTTCAAAATGCTGTCCATTAACGTCAATGCACTTCTGAACTCGCATAGGTGTTTCTCGAAGAACGTTCGCCAATTGCTGGGCCGTTATGCTATTAATTCCTCGTCTTACTCGTAGCTCTTGGTCTTCATGGATTGGTTACGGCGGTTGCATAGACAATATTTTTTAAATTACCCCAAACAAAGAAATCAAGGGGCGTTAAATCAGGTGACCTTGGAGGCCCCCTCACAGGACCATTCGTCGAAATTACGTTTTCTCCGAATCTCCGTTGGAGGCAATCAATTACTATCCTTGTATTATGAGAGGGAGTGCCATATTGTTGAAAATACATTCGCTGTCCTAACTCTAAAGGTAACTCATCTAAAATGTCCTCAGTATCATTTTCCAGGAACCTCAAGTATCCGGCACCAGTCGGAGGTCCTTCAGATATTATTGGACCAATGATTCTACTACCGATTATTCCAAGCCAAACATTGAAACCGAACCTCACTTTAAAGTTACCCTCCTCTCGTAATAAATTTTGAATTTCTTGTGACCAATATTTTGTATTTTGTCGGTTAAATAATCCCAAATTTGTAAACCTTGACTCGTCCGAAAATAAAATCAGTCCCAAAAAATAATTGTTTGGCTGCACGTTATTATACAAAATCCAATTGCAATATTCCATCCTACGTTCGTAATCAGTTTCGTACAAATGCTGGTGCAATTGGTATTTAAAAGATTTATAGTGGTATTTGTGCAAAATTCGGCTTACTGTTTGGTGACTGATGTTCAATTCAAACCCAACTTGCCTTAAAGAAACAGTTTTATCAACTTCTATTCGAGCCAAAACATTAATTTCCGTTCCTTCGTCAATAATGAAGTTTTCTTCACGATCATGCTCTCTTCGGAATTGGTTTTCAACCAAAGAGTTTAATAAATAGAGAAGACAAGCTGGCGATTTGCCGGGAGTCGCGATTTGGTTGCCTTGGAGACGGTAGGCTCTTCGTCCTTGTCACACACCCATCACACCTCTCTCTTCACTGTTTTACAAAGCAGCACAGCCTTACCCGGCGCTCTTTGATTTCCAACAAATAACGTCAATTGCCGTCAAGCGTCAACACCCCTCATGTACTATGCGACAAAGAGAGAACGAACCGTGTGAGAAGGATGAGAAGCCTACAGCCTCCCGCTGCTTATACATTACGCTTATGGAGCTTGTCTCCTCTATTTGTTAAACTCTTTGTTTTCAACACGTTTGAAATAATTTTTCGCTGGATATTGTCTATCTGGATATCGTCGGCCATAAAGGTCCGTAGCTGCAATTGAATTTTTTTTACTTTCCCCATAAATAATTAACATGTCCATTTTTTCATCTCTTGTATAAATTTGCGACATTATGAACACAATTAACAAGAAATATAAACAATTTTTAAAGACACAATAAAAACACCGTTAAACCAACAGATGTTTGACAAGCTAAATATTTCATTGTTTTCAAAGCCACCTTAGTTACTTCTTAACAGTTAATTAGAACAAAATTGTATTTTCTTATTTTTTTTTGCTGTAATTTTGTTTTGTAAGATTTAACCCCTATGGGCACATGGTCCTGAAGAAGGGCTTCCTAAACAGGTACCTTTAGTGTTCTTTCAATCCAAACTATCCGCTTCTGAGGTACCGCTCTATGCTCCTGAGATACCATTTATAGGGTAGACAAAAAGACGAGAAATCAACAGTTTCATTTCGTCAGTTTATAATTGTAAATGCTTCAGTTAGTACCATCAATGAGTTCTTCGCTTTACTGTGCTCCACATCGCACAGTGGGCCCAAAACCAACAAGTTGAAAGTAAAAATCAAAAAATTACCGTGAATGTTATATTTATTTAGGGAACTATAGACTAATTTGTCAAATTTCAGAATTTTGGCAATAACTCTATTTCTGCTCATTCTATGGTAAAACCAATGCTATCCTAAATTGGAGATAACGAAATTCTTTATTACTCTCTCTGAGCTGCAACTACTACAAAAATAGGTTCCATGAAAGAAATGTATCTATACAAACGATTTTTGAGTATTATTTAAACCAGTCAAATTTACATTGTTTCAGATAAATTTGGGAGTGAAACCTTTAAATAAGTTAAGCACAGCCAGTTCCAGGTGTTCCCTGCTAACCAAATGTCTTTCAAGACCAGCATCGGCTTTACCTTTGCTGAATTTTGGTGACAAGGTAATGATAAAATAGACTTGAAGCCATAGATAATTTAGAAATTCCTTAAAGAAGACACTACAAGAATGATCAGATCAAAGGACCCAAAATTTATACTTTATACGTTAATGAAAAAATTAATAAAAGAGAAGTTCATTTGCTATTAATCCTACAGTTATTTTCAGTCAAAATCTAATATGGTGCTATTTCTAGGATGACCTAGATGACTCTTTAAAAAGCAAACGACCATTTTCAGCCGGATACGTACCTAAGAAATCAAAGTATTTCTCCAAAGAGTATTTCCAGAGCAGCCTAGAAAGTATTGAAGGTAGGAGAACTTATGGCGTGCAAAAAAATATAATATACCGGGTGAGTCACGAATTGCGCTCGCCCCGATATTTCCTAAACTATTTGGAATAGAAAATTGAAATTTGGAGGCCTTATTACACGACTAAAATGGCATCTTTTCAATAAAAAATCAAGTTTGGTGCACATCCGGTTTGACCGGAAATGCCCACAACTTTCGATTTTTAAATGGAACACCCTATATATTTTTACATTTTTGGGATCTAGAGGAAATTTTGAATACAATACATCCATTTTGGTCACTTTTTGATAAACATTAAAAATGTTATTAAAAATTCTATTTCTGAATCCAGAGTGCTGTGGTGCCCAAAATATATTTTAGTTTGTGTGCTACGTTACTATAAAAATAAAAAGAGCAATATAATTGCATTACTTAATTCTCTAGAGGCGTTTAAAATTTTTAAATGTGATTTTTACCCACTAACTCGGTTTTTTAAATGGGAATTTAATCGTTCACCAACATTTTTAAATACCTTATTTTCATACGAATCTAATGATACCAAAATTTTGAAAATCCGCTCAGAAATATTTGAGATTTCAGCCAAAATACAATGCAACCAAGCTTTTAGAAACATGCGGCTAATAGATAATAGATTAGTGGGCTTTGGAAACTAAAATGGCACATTTCTGTGTAAATCTGGTAACCTAATAACATTGGAAAAATCATAGTAGCCATTGAATGTAATAAAACAATATCAGCTGTCAGACAGACTCGTGTAGTTATAGGCAATCTTGAGCTATCAAACATTTAATAATTGTGAGCGCAAAGAACGTTACAATTAAGTTTAGCATAGGCATGTGGAGGTAAACACAATTACATCCACAAGGACATTTGCAATAGAATGCGACATCAGTTCGGTTTTCAGAGTTTTATTTAAATGAACATAAATATCGGGCCTATAAATAAATAAAAATCAATTCCGTTTGAACAATTAAACTTAAACTAGATAACAGTAGGTATCTTTAAAATAATTAATATAATTAAACCATAAATTGACATTTATAGATATTGTTCAAAATGTCCACCATTTTTTTCTATACACAATTCGGCTCTGCGTACAGTTGCTTGAATGGCTCTACGCAATTCAGCCGGCGTTATTTCATTAAGAGCCCGTACAACTTTATTTTGCAGCTCTTCACGGGTATTTGAAGAAGTTTTATAAACTTCATTTTTGAGAGTGCCCCATACATAATAGTCGAGGGGTGTTAAGTCAGGTGACCTAGGAGGCCACCTGATATGACCTTGATTTGCGATAAGGCGTTCACCATGCAAGTTGCTTAAATATTCCATCACTCTTCTGGAATTATGTGGGGGAGCACCATCTTGTTGGAAAAACAGATTTTGTAAATAGGCAAAAGGAAGTAAGTCAAGAAATTCTGCTGTCTGGTTTTGTAAAAAGAATAAATATCGTTCGCCACTAAGTGTTCCATCAAAAAATATGGGTCCAATTATTCGATCTCCAAGTACTCCAAGCCAACAGTTAAACCCAAATCTTTCCTGAATATTCCCCCGCCCTACCAACCTCGGATTTTCTTGAGCCCAATACCTAATATTGTTTCTGTTAAACATACCTTGGTTCGTAAATCTACTTTCATCTGAATATAAAATATGAAAAGGAAAACCTGGGTTTTGTTGTACTGCATTTAAAAACCAGTTGCAAAATACTAGCCTCCTGTCGTTATCATCTCCATAAAGATGTTGGTGTATTTGGTATTTGTAAGACCGAAACTAATGTTTCTTTAAAATTCTGCAAACCGAAGACTGACTAATGTCGCATTCCATTGACAATTCCCTTGTTGATGTTGTTGGGTGTACCATCACAAATCCTAATAAATCAATTTATTTGTCCTCACTTACAATAAATGTTTGATGGTTATCTAGTTGATTGGGTTCGTTTCTTAATTCTTGTTCCGCTCTGGCAAACAAGTGTCTGCTTGGATGACGTCTGTTGGGATATCGTTGCTGATACAGTTCTGCAGCTGCAGTTGAATTTTTGAGACGCTCTCCATATATCAGTAACATATCGACCTTTTCATTTCTACTAAAATTATTCATTTTCTTTAATTTTTACTCAAAGAGATTTCCGCAACGCTTTATTTTGTATCTGTCTGACAGCCGATACTGTTTTATTACATTCAATGGCTACTATGATTTTTCCAATGTTATTAGGTTACCAGATTTACACAGAAATGTGCCATTTTAGTTTCCAAAGTCCACTAATCTATTATCTATTAGCCGCATGTTTCTAAAACTTTGGTTGCATTGTATTTTGGCTGAAATCTCAAATATTTCTGAGCGGATTTTCAAAATTTTGGTATCATTAGATTCGTATGAAAATGAGGTATTTAAAAATGTTGGTGAACGATTAAATTCCCATTTAAAAAACCGAGTTAGTGGGTAAAAATCACATTTAAAAATTTTAAACGCCTCTAGAGAATTAAGCAATGCAATCATATTGCTCTTTTTATTTTTATAGTAACGTAGCACACAAACTAAAATATATTTTGGGCACCACAGCACTCTGGATTCAGAAATAGATTTTTTAAATAAAATTTTTAATGTTTATCAAAAAGTGACCAAAATGGATGTATTGTATTCGAAATTTCCTCTAGATTCCAAAAATGTAAAAATATATAGGGTGTTCCATTTAAAAATCGAAAGTTGTGGGTATTTCCGGTCAAACCGGATGTGCACCAAACTTGACTTTTTATTAGAAAGATGGCATTTTAGTCGTGTAATATGGCCTCCAAATTTCTATTTTCTATTCCAAATATTTTAGGAAATATCGGGGCGAGCGCAATTCGTGACTCACCCGGTATATTTACCATCAAATACCTTTCCAGACGAAACGTTACCATCCTCGAATATATTGAAAAATATGTTACAAGAACCTATTAAAACTTGGAGGAATTTTAAACCACCAAACTCGGTGGAAACGAGCGAGAACACGGACTACACAATGCAAAGCAAAGACAATACCTGCGAAGAAAGCAGTTCTGTATCTTCAGAAGAACACTTACAAAACGCGGAGCCATCAAATACCAATAATAAGAAAGGTAAACATTTTTGTTCTACATTACTATTGAAAAGTCAATCGTATTTCAAGAGGAAAGTATACTCTTAAATAGCACTAATAGGTTATAATTATTCAAACAAACATTATAAAATAAATGCAGGGTGTATATGAACCAGGAGGACACACTTCGGAGATTGACAAACATATGAGTATGATCTTATGAGCAGTGCCTTTATTATAAATTTGGGGTAACAAAATTATATTGCCACCTTTATAAGAACTCTTTTTCGTATTTGTCAAGTAAAATTAGAATCGATACTTGCCCCCTTATTTGTATTCATTTAGTATAATTTTATTCTTTCAGTACTGAATGCTACATATCCCGACTACAAAGACTCGCTGGACCTGGTTCCAGGTTTAGCCTCCAAACCGCCGCTTCCAAAGAAACCGGATATGTCGGCCATAAACCTTCGAAGAGGATGTTACTCTGACTCGGATACCAATAACAAGAGTATGGATGCCATTACGGCATACCTAAGCCTGAAATATGAGGTAGATACGCACAATAAAAGAGATGCAGCATATTATCATCCTGCCAAAGCGGATGATCGAGTTGACGACGATTATTTCGAAAAATTAGTGAGAGAGAAGAATTCTAAACAGGAAAGTAAAGATGTGGATGTAAACCAAACTCCCTCGTATGATTTCAATAAAGAAAATGAAGGCTATAAGGGCTATAAAGAAGACACAAATCTGCAATCGTACGAAATCGACAAAGAGAAGACGAAGAATGATGTCTATACCTCGAAGTTGGACAATAGGAGCTTCCACCAAACTCAAAGTAATATTCGGAACGAGTATCTAGGAGAAATAAGTAATCCATCTTCACAAGATGCAGATAAAATGCCCGAAACCCCATTTCCCCATGACAGTAATTTTCTGTACCAAAATTGGGTGAATGAAGATGTAGAAATTATAGAGAAGGAATCAGAGACTGACAGATACCTGCAAAAGTTAAAAAATGAACACGGCGTAAGTGACAATAATTTAACCGATAACACTAAAATCGTGGATAAATGCATTTCGCCATGGGGCAAAGAGGACAATATACCAAACGTGTCCGAAATAGACCTAGACCAGCTATTCAAAGAAGAATCAGATACAAAGTTCGAGTCGTTCTTTAGGGAGAAAAAGGGTGTTGTAAGCAACAAACCCAATGGGAATAAAGCACATCCGAGAAAGAATGGTAAAACAAGCAGTTGTAAAACCGGCCTGAAGCCAAAGCCAACATTTACTGCAAAACCAGTAAAGGGAAAAAGTGATTTTGAAGAAAACGCCAAGGATAAAGAAGTCGAGTCTTGGATGTCAGAGTCTAACAGACATTCTGAGAGAAATGCAAATGGTACTAACACAAAAAAGGCAAATTTCTTCGATATGTTAAGTAACTTAGACGAGATGGAGCAATCGGCTGTGTTTAGCGATACAAGTGGTAAGCAACGCGACATTCCACAGCACGATTCTGATGGAAAGCTTAGTGCGACTGGCAGTTACGACGACATTGTGTCTATATTAGAGGCTTTGGATAATGAGGACAAGAAAGCTCGTAAGTATACTTGGTGTACCTACAGGTTTGTTCAGAGCAGTTTAAGACGTGTTTTGTTAGAGCTAGATTGATTAGATTAGCAGCCTCATCGGGTGTTAGTGAAAAGCTTATGAAAATGGTAATAGCATTGAACTTGAAGTAAAACATCTGCTGTAATAACATACTAACACATGGCTGGCTAAAGCTTTCCAGTCGTATAATTAAAAACCTATACTTTCAGGAAAGAAAGTGAATCATCGATCTGCGGATCGTAGGGCGGTGGAAAAAATAGGGGTGGCACAATGTAAACAATACTTTTTTAGAAAACTGTAATTAAAAGTTCACTTTTACCTGAATTTTATCAAATGTCAGAACGGCAGTCTTTTTGTCTACAGAACGTAAAAGTCTTTTACATCAAGGATGTACAAGACTTTACATCCACCTACAAAAATCAATGAAATTATAGACGATAGAATCAGTTAACCTATTTATTTATTAATATTAACAAAAAAATAAATTTTAACAATCAATCATTAATAATCAATCTAATTTACAATCAACTTAACAGTTAATAATTTCTTTTACGAAATGATGAATGTTCTTTGAGTGTGGACAATAAACTATTATTTTTATTATTATTATTATTATTATTGTTATAACTGTTTGATTTTCTGTAGAAAGAAAAATCGAATGCGTCAAGCTGATGGTAAGCAGTTCCCTAAATAACACTCCGTATGAAGCGACAAATGGTATCCCTAGAACGCCTGAAATAAATTTTACAAATGCTCCAAATATGCCTAGCCAAAAAACAGAAACTGACCTGTCTGAAGAAATTGAAAAAAATACCCACAGCGACGAATGTTCAGGGGAATACAACTATAAAAGCAACAAAGAGAGAATAGTAACTTTCTCACCCACCGTGAATGATGATGAAAGTACTCAGCAATGCTTTGAAAATGGCTTACAACAAAAATCATCAAATTATAAGTAAACAACTTTAAATGTGGTTTAGTTTGGCCGCAAATTGTCTTATATTTCTACTTTCAGTGAACTTCTTTCATTTCTCGATGAAGTGGATAGAAATTGTTCAAAGTCTCTACAATCTGCGAAGGAAAACGCACTACTAGCCACAAAAATGGTTCAATCTTCTATCAAGTTGGACACGATACCCAAGTGAGGAATTTGATAGAAAATATTAGTATACATATGAAACTGTTTCTATTTCATTTATAATAAGCAAATTAGAGTTAGAGTGACAGACACAATTTTTTTCGTTCAAAATTTTCATGTTACATGACATTCTAAACTTAATTCGACAAAAAAAAAATTATGATTATTTTACTGGATGTGAAAGTAATTAATATAATTATTTTCTCTAATTTAAAGAACGGAAGATCTAAAAGCTCTTTCCATGGAGGAACTCTCCCAACAAATAGTGGATCTGAGTCTGCGAGTCAAAGACAAAAACTCCTCGATAAGCCTTCTCCAAAACGAGCTGTCTAGCCTACGCGAGCAGGTGATGAAGCAGAACAAGCAAACGGAGCAGATAGTGCAGCAAAAGCTTAAGCAACAGAAGGCTGACTACGAGGGGGCTATTAAACGACATCAGAAGTTCATAGATCAGTTGATCGCAGACAAGAGGGCGCTGAATCAACAGTGCGAAGGCTTGATACAGGAGATGAAGATGCTGGAGGACAGGTACAACACGAATACCAGGGCTCTGGAGCATAAGCACCAAGTCGAAGTGAAGAAGTTGAAGGAGATGCAAATTGCTGGTGAAAAAATCAGGAGGGAAAGATGGATTGATAGCAAGACCCAGAAAATTAAGGTAAGTATACACAAAGTCTCCTAAGATCCCCGCATTCCCCCTTAGGTGCTGATTCTACATGCAAACATGGTAAGGAAGCTTCTTATAAATACGTGTCCGAAAATGCTTCCTATGAGAGCTATCCAACTGTATAAAGATGGCACTTGTAGAGGTTACCTTTTTAAAATTAAAAGCTCTCAAATCTTGAAATTGGAAATTAAAAATGCGTAGCAATCAATGATACACAACGACAACAAGGACATTTTACATTGTTTTCTATCACTAATTTATTATAACCAGAGCTGGGGACGTTAAAATCAGGGTTGGCTCTTCCAGCTCGTAAATTTTTGTATGCAAGTATGGGGCCATTCAAAAATAATTCAGTCATTTTTAAATGACACTCTTGTGATCACAATTAAAAGACTATGTTCACAGCAAAAGATGTTTTAATTAATAATGCACCAACTTCTGTCTTTTTAGATAAAAATGTTCTGAAGATATATAATAAAAATTGATAACGAGATGTCGTCTTTAAAAGTGTGTAGCTACCTAAGGAGGCAATTTTGAAAAGGTGATTCACGTTGAATCCACATAGAAACATTTCCACGATTTAGGGGTTTTATTTAACGGGAGATTCTTTAGATGACCTGTATAGAATATATTGATGTATATTTCCAGGAACTGACTGTGAAAAGCATAGAACCAGAAATTCAAAGCATGGAAAAACGTCAACAACAAGAACTGGCAGACCTCCGAGCGATACATAAAAGGGAAATTGAAGATTTGGAACTAAAGGCAGCGCGAAAGATGCAACACCAGTGCGAGGTTCTTCGTGAGCAACTTGTCGAGGAAAGAGAGAAAGCACTAGCGCACGAGCGAGAAGTTATGAGGCAAAGGTTGGTAAATAAACCTCTACTAATAATGAAAGACACAAGACATGCACTCAGGGGTGTTGGAATGTCTACCTCAAACGGCAATTATTGTCTATGCAGATTTGTAAAAATATAGACTGTGTGAATTTTTATCAAATATATGTAATTTTGCATCCTCTTATTCTTCTTATAGACCAGGGAAATTAGATCAAATTTGCCCAGAATAACTAAATTTTGACATACAGCTCTGATTAAGATGCGATATTCGGCATCGTTTGTTACAGGTTAAATTGAAATTAAGAAATACAAAGTGAAATTTGACTCTAAATTACAATTAGTTCTTAAATCTTAAGGTCGGCTAGCTCTATCACGAGAATCTCAGAGGTGAAGATCGTTTATTTTTAACGATTTCAATTTTGCCATAAGTTGAAATGAGCGCCAGGTAATTTCCTATAAATTCTAGCCCCCCCACGTTCCAACCGTAAGATTCTTCTTAAATGAAGTTATAATAACATCCCAGACATAACAAAACAATGATTCAGTATTTCCAGAAAATTCAAGATGGTGCTTACCCGCAAAATCGTCAGGGCACAAACAGATATTCAACAATGTCGTATTTATTGCCTATTTAGAGGTCCTCTATAACAAAATTTGGCTTCAAACAGCTACACACAAATTAGGCCTTCCAAATGTAAGAATTTTATAGTATAATCCCCCGTAATTAAGTTGGGGTTGCTTTTACAAGCAATTATAAAAATCTTGACTACTCGGCTTGACGACTCAATAAAGAAAGGAAGAGCACGCCGGTTTTCGAAACCACCGTTTTTTTCCTAAACACCTGTTTTTTTTCTGTTTTAACGACCAATCACAATTCAACACCTAATAGGAAAATACCCTAGGAACTGATAAGTAACAGAAAATTAGTTCCAGCCATAGAATGATTAAAACTCTCCTTAGAATAGAAACTAAGATACACAAAACCCATTATTGGACCATATAAACAATAAAATAAATAAAACCACGATTTAATGTAATGTTTCATTTAGAACCAAATGTTGGTAACACGTTATTCCCTAACTCTTAAATATGACAGCTGACCAAGGAGAGGTAAATTCGAATGTTTACAACCTTATTTGTTTAATTAAATGAGAAATTCTCCACTACAGGTGAGAGCAAATAGCATTAGCTTGAACAATTACAAAAAGGCATAAAATATATGCCCGCTCGTAGCGATTACTAAATTTTTGTATTTATCATTTTTAGGTTAACCAACGAAATTTCCTTCTAACAGTAACACAGAAAATTACCTTAAATGAAGTTATAATAACACCCCAGACATAACAAAACAATGAACCTAAGTTATAATGACTAAAAATCACATAGTAAACATTAAGGTTCTTGGAGTATTCTTACTTAGCCATCATAAATATGAATACACATTATTTTACCTGGTCTCCTTGCTATCAACAAAAGTAAAGAAGAAAATTCATATCCTTTTTTTTTCCTCGGGTACCAACAGCAACATTAAAAAATAATCGTAGTCACTCATTTTTAAGTTTACATTCCCACAACAAATATATGGGTGGAAGCTAATTTAACGTCACACGTTTTCGGAAAAATATTAGGAAGAAAGTTTACTTACATAATAATATAGTGAATAAGCGGTTCGAAGAAAATTGCGTACTGGTTACATCAAAATCTAAAGTGCATATTTTTTTGAAAAATTCTAGAAATTTATAGAAAGCCGTGAAATTTTCGCGGGAATCGCTTCCCGGGGGCTTTGGAGGTCGCTGAGTCCAAATCTGACATCGAAACTTACCAGGGATGTTCGGGGGTGGCTCCACGGGGGTTAGTATAACGCATTTTGACAGAAAACACTATAAAGTTTTTGAAAAAATGCACGAATTGTTTTGCTTATGTGGAAGGGTAAATGCTGGTAAATTTGCAAATGTGAATATTTTTATTCCTAACTTTTTCTGCATTGAAGTACTTTGAACTAAAAGATAATGCATTTATAACTTATATTAAAGTCAGTTATTTTATATGGGCTTGTGAATAGTTAAAAGCGCAAACAATTAAGAGGTAACTATATTATATTGCTATTTTTATATACTAATAGATATCAATAGCCATCAAAAATGGAAACACAAAAGAGTATTTTATATCCACTTTAAAAGCCATTTTGATTTTTCTTTCTAGCATGTTTGGTTCTCGAGCAATTCAATTTTTTCTATAGGCCGCGCGCAAAAAAATTCAAATAAACGAAAATTCGTGCGCATTAAAAATACAAATTTTGCAATTTTTTTCAATATTTATTTCTCGAAGATCATGGCATATACAGGAAAATTACAAGAGCACTTTTTTTTAGGCAATTAGTCAAGCTTTCTTTTTTATGATGAGCAATTTTTTATATCTTCAACTGTTAACGAGTTATTAGTAAAATAAGGCTTTTTTCACCGAAGGGGTGGTTTTTGGGGGGGTTGCGCGGCACCCCCAGAACTGATTTTTGTGGTTTTGTGATATATAATCCCTCCATTAACAGTTACTGAAGGAAAATCTCAGATAACATTTTTTGTTATGGAAATCTCTATAATTATTAGACTATTATTCACTATGTGTAGACTTTTATCCTAAGGATGTCGAAAATCGCATCTCGATTCGATCTGTATGTCAAAATTAGTTATCTTTATCTAATTTCCCTGGTCTATTATGTGATTTGTGAATTACAAAAAATATATTGATAATCTAGCATTGAGTTAGAAGATAGGGAGACGACATTATATACAAATTTCCTATACAGAAACGGCATCAGTAGGCGTGGCTAAATGTAGTAACAATATCGTGGTTTTACCAGACCCGGACTAATTAAAATAATAAGAACTTATTTGTACCCCGACGAGGCGGTCTATCTGGATAACGTATATAAATGTTCAATTCAATAAATGCAAGAGTTTTAGCAAACAGATTTATTTACCTTTATATATTAAATGTACAATGTTATCCTAAAATAAACAATTTTTTCTGTTCTACGAAATATATAACCTGAGTATGTTAAAAAAGCATTTAATTAGCTGTTTCTTTTTAATACGGCTCTGTTTGTTGTTTACACTACCTATGAAATGTTATTCCCGTTAATTTCTTCTTGTCATCACCATCTCTAGAAGAGCAACTTCTTTTAGCACACGACACCATAGTCCTTTTAATGTTTATTGCCTAAAATTTTACAAAGTAAAACAGTAAAAATCACAATAAATCGCATGGAAAACAAACTGTCACTATTTGACGGAAAAGTAGTAACAAGATGGCGAAATTATGCCGTTTTTGATCACGTGACAGCTTCTCCCTACCTTCTAACTCAATGTAATCTAGTCAACATAAAATCTATGTAAATGTAATATTTATACAGTATTTGTCAACAATGCAAAAGGTAATACTATAAAACGTTTGCAGACTGTAAATTCCCTTGGGTAATAGTATTTTCTTATATTTTAAGTTAAACAATTTTAAACCAGCCATACTTTTCAAATAATTAGGGAGATGATTGTATGCCTTAATAGGCATAACTGTCACATCATTGCTAGCAGCAGATATTGTGTTTAGGCAATAAAATTTCATTCTTGTGCCTTAAGCTACGTTGTATTTTTCGATCGGAAAACTGGGTAACTATTAAACTTAAGAAACAAACAACGTGATAAAACATATAAAGCTGGCTGCGTTAGTATTCCAAGCAAAAGAAACAAATCTCTACATGAATGGATAGAACGCTTGGGCAACATAGTCCTAATTATTTCTTTTTGTATGATGAATTGATCATTAACTCTACAGGAGTTGCCCCAGTAGAAAATACCATATTTTAATAATAAGTGCACTTATGCAATGTAAAATTTTTTACTTAGCATTTGATTGATACGATATGCTACCGAATTTATGACTTTCCGAGTAGGCTGACTTAGGTAGGACCTAATTCAAGAGTTAAGCACTCATCTTAAGTAGCAATTCATGATTTACCGTATCAAATGCTCTAGATATATCAAAGAATAGACATTCACACTTTTTTTGTCAATATTTTGAGGTACAAATGTGTATAAGGAAGTCACTGCATTCTGAGTGGAGTATCCCTCCCTAAAGCAATATTAACTAGAAGATAAAGTACTATATTTATTAAGGTAAATTTTTAACTGACTTAGTGGCATACTTGTATATTAAAATCTTGAGATTGAGTGGACTGTTATCATATTAACACTAGATATGTGTTTTTCAAGGTATGAAAAACTGGTTGAAACAGAGGAAAAGGGATATCAAGAGCAAAGACGACGGCTATTGGCTGATCACGCAAACAGAATACGGGAATGTGAGGAACGGGAGGCGGCAGCTTTAACCGAGAAGGATAGAGCTATAAAACAGGCGCAAGACGAGTTTGAGGATAGACTACAAGTAAGAATAATCTCATAATAAATAGATTTTTATATAATTATATTAAACGTATGAATACGCAATAAACACCATACCTCATTTTAATAGAAACTTTGAGAATTATATGATTAATACTGATGTAAAGGGACTTGACAAAAATGTAATGTTTTCGATGTTTCTTATAGTCCAATTCTGGATATTATTCACAACTTAAAAATATTATTTATAAAGATTTTTATCTTTATAACATAATTCTAAAAATATTAAATAACACTTTTTTTTTCGTTAACTAAACACATAATTCAATATATTAAAACTAGCGTATTTCCTAGAATTCTTAATCTATCAAAAGTAATTCCTATTCATAAACAAAGTAGCACTGAAGATCCTGCTAAATACAGGCCGAGGTCCATTATACTTTGGTTTGAACAAAATTTAGAAACGGTGAAAAAATTTCAGATAACAGCTTATATTTAGTAATATAATTTGGTTAATAACAGTCAGTTTGGAGTTAGAACATAAGTTAGTTAGTTAACAGAAAATTTGAACAAGTCGAAATTTTGGATGCCTAATTTTTTAATTTGCCCAAAGTTTTTAGTTAAAAAAATTTATTTAAAAAATCTCCTCTTGACAGTTAAGAGATAGTCACATCTTACCTTGAGTAGAGATCTTAGCTTCTGAATTACCAAAGTTTAAATTCTAGATTTATAAATATTAAATTTGGAGTGCTTCAAGGCTCCGTTCTGGGTCCAGTTCCATTTTCATTAATAATAATATTGTCCGAGTAGAATGTGATAGTAATGCATGGTTTTTGTCAAATAAATTACACGTATTAATCGCATCGTACCAGTTGAGGATTACTCTTGACCCATTACTAATATACGCGAGGCCGTATGGACTTTTCCCCCGTAGTTCTTGTAAATCTAATTACCCTATTATGAATGCATTTTATAAACTTTAAACTAGAAATGTCCAGCGCAACTCACATTTGATTTTCAGATTATTATAAGAAGGCACTCAAGCGAACTAAAACTAGTGAAAGAGTCAGTCCAAATGGAATTCGAAGCCTGGAAAAATAATTTCAAGAAACAACAAGCTATGTTACTAGCAGAAAAAGAGAACGCAATCAGAGAGCAATGTCGAAAGGAGAGGGATAAGGAGATCGAGGCTGTTATAGACAGATTGGAAACCGAAGCAAGCGAGAATAAGATTCAGCTCGAACAGTCTACAGATAACAGGATAAGGTAAATTTTAAAGTGAATTGTTTTATTGTTTGCATATAATTGTGATCAAACATATTCTTTATATGATTTAGCAAACAGTAGAAAAAGTGATATGTGAAAAATTAAAATAAGACTATAAAAACGTACATTGGAAATTTATTTATCTTTTCATTCTTTCGATAATAATCTGGTCATGCCAGAAATTCAGATTATATAACAAGATTTATTATCTTAGAACCTACTATTTACAATATTACTTAATACTAATAATACAAAGTTAGGCTATGGTAAACGGAAGCAAATCTAATGTGATAACGGTGATCATACGATGATAAAGACGGTGAGGCGGTTAATGAGACGGTGATATGGCAAACGGTTGGTGAGTGGTGCCGACGGCCTCAAATTTTTTGTGACATCTGCCTCAAATAATAAAATTCTATGATCAATAATTTTCACATACTGAAGTGCAAATATAGTCAAGATGTTTTTCTTTAACGAGACTTGGATGGAAAACCTAGATGGAAGTAATGATTTCTTAGGCAGCTGTTTTTCTATTTATTGTTCATAGATTTATTTTCCGTTATTTGCCAAATTCTATAAAGAATACGTTTGATTAGGATAAGCTAAAACTATAGAAATACTACTAGTGGAGGAAAAAAAGGACATTGAGGTGTATAGTTTTGTAAAAGATTTCATACCTTCTGGGGTATCACCAGGAGTGTACATCTAAGTTTTAAGTTTTGCTTTTTGAATAGCGTTTCTTTAGGTAAAAAGGTGAATATCTCCAGTTCTAGAGCTCAGATCGGGACAAACTAAAAACCAAAAACCTTCGCATTTAAAATTACAACAAATCTGCGTTGGTTTTGGGTCATTTGAATAACGTATACAATGGAATAAACTGGCCATAAAGCGTTTCTCTTTTCATTTTAACGCTCAAGGAAGTCAAGAGTGCCGATTGGCATCAAACTTTCAGAAAATATACCATTTGTTGAAAATAGAACATCCTAAAGTTTTGGTTTTGAGGACAGTAAATATGGGGCAGCTCTTGAATCCGATGTTTGTGATATTTTAGTGTTGTAAGAGGGGCTGTGTCATTAATGAAAATGCCGCCAGCGATGTCATCTGATGAGGCCCCGTTGCCAGATTTGTAAATGGGAAACATATTACCGGAAATAATTTCGAATATTAATTTTTAAGCCTCTTTCAAACACCGGCATGTAAATATTCTCTACATTTAACTACCCTTCAAAGGCCGACAGCTTACTAATACTAAAATGAAAAAGTTTTATAGGATCTAAATTAAATTATTTACGACCTTCCATGGCTTTTGGGCGTTAAGTAAATAAAATCCCACTCTATATTGTACAAATTTTGGTGCCCCATATTCATTGTCCCAACTTGTCCCAACCTTGCGGATACAAATGAATTTTTTATCTAAAATTTGAATTGCCCGCCATTTTGTGCCATTAAGTCCAAAATGGATCGTTTTTTTTAAATTCGCCATGCACCAGCTTTCCGATGACATTAAAAAAATGGCTTTTAATGTCATTTTGGCCACGTTGGGCATTTATTTATAAACCAAATGACAACAAATAGATTTTCTCGGACATCTTGAAAACGTTTTTAAAGAATTTTTATCAGAAAAGAAAGAGAATTGCAAGAACTTCAAAAAAGGTAGTGAATTTTCGTCCATCTGAACTCGAGATATTTAACTTTTTGCATCTTAGTCGCGTCATTTTAGCATTTTGCCTCAAAAAAAAAAGGTACGGGGTCAATTGACTTCATTTTTGTTGCAAAGAGTTCGGATGGGCATTTAGAAAAACAGTACCTTATATTTTTTGATTGTATGATTTGATTTGGTAAATTCAAAATGGTGGACCGGAAGTAGAGTCAATTTATCAAGAAAAACTCGTATCTTTTTCATTTTTGAACTGAAAATTAGTACTTGGGGTTTCTGAGGTCGCTAATCACGAATCAAAGGTTTAATTTACGAAATACAAAATGGCGGACCGGAATAACAGTCCATTTCTCCGAAAAACTCGTACTCTTTCCTTTTTTGGGCTGAGAGTGGGAACTTGGGGGTTCTCGTTATCGCCGATAACGAATCTGATGTCCAGTTAGGGAAGATTCAAAATGGCGGACCGGAAGTAGTATATTTTTCAGGAAATATTCGTATTTTTCATACTTTCAGCCCAAATAAGTAAAAAACACGAGCTTTTCCGGAGAGATTGACTGTTCTTCCGGTCCGCTGTTTTGAATTTCGTAAATTGGACCTCTGATCCGAAATCAGCGACCTCAAAAACCCCCCGAGTACTCATTTTCAGCCCAAGAACGAAATAAATACGAAATTTTCCTGATAAATTGACTCTACTTCCGATCCGCCATTTTGAATTTACCAAATTAGGCCTCGCATTCGTAATCAGCGACCCCGAAAACCCCCGAGTGCAGATTTTCAAGGCCAAGATATCCATTCTCATTTCTTATGGAAAATGGCCCGATTTCCGGTCCGCCATTTTGAATTTCCCAAATTAGACTTCAAATTGGCGATCAGCGACCCCAAAAACCCCCCAAGTAACCAGTTTCGTCTAATTTTATGGTATATTGTGTATGATAACAAATTTTTCAATTAATTAAATTAAATTGGCCATTAATATTGGCTAATTATCGGAAAAAAATGAAACCAAACATTTCCGCCAAAAAATAAAAGGTACTGTTTTTTCTAAATGCCTTTCTGAACTCTTTGCAACAAAAATTAAGTCAATTGACCCTGTACCTTTTTTTGAGGTTTTCAGATTTTTCATGCTAAAATGACGCGACTAACATAGAAAAAACAGAGTTGTCTCTGAACAGAACAAATATTTGACATTAGTCAAGAAAGATAAGGTTATAATTTAATAAAGAGAAGTTAGCAGAATATCAAATTCCCCTAACTACATACGTTAAGTATCAACTTAAGTAAGCCGGAAACAATTGAGTACGGTGCAACAAAACGAGAGGTAATCTTGATATATAAATTTTAATTAACAACAATGAAATATAAATGCTTGAAAATTAGTTTTAATAAGTCAAACATGTTTTTTGGGTGTCTCATATGAAGTAAATGTGTTTCAAAATGATACAGTTCAAATATTAGCCAAAAATAGACATTTTGTTAATTAATAATTGGCGAAAATGCTAAAAGTTAAATATCTCGAGGTCAGACGGATGAAAATTAACTTTTCTTTTAAATTAAAGTTCTTGCAATTTTCTTTCTTTTCTGATAGAATTAAAAAAAAAATTCAAAATGGCCGAGAAAATCTATTTGTTGTCATTTGGTTTATAAATAAATACCCAAAAAGTTGCCAAAATGACTAAAGGAAATGATTTTTAATGTCATCGGAAAGCTGACGTACAGGACTACATTTTGAAAAAAAAAAATGATAAATTATGGAATTAATGGCACAAAATGGTGGGCAATTCAAATTTCAGATAACAAATTTATTTGTGGGCACAAGGTTCAATGTTTGGGCACCAAAATTTCAGGATGTCTTGTTATCAACAAAAGGTATATTTTCAGAAAGTCGTCTAGAATCAGAGATATTAAAAAAACGCAATAGGCTTTGGAAGTTCAAAACTCAGATATACTCCTGCTGATACCTCTGAAGGTATGAAATCATAATATTGCTGTTACAAGACTATGCATATCTCATCGTTAATTTGGTCTTTTCTTTACTGCACTATACATAAATGTGCTTTGATACGCGAGAAGTAAGAGTTAGTCATTAACGTCGCAGAAAAGACATTTACAGATTAAATATTAACGTTCCTAGATAAACATGAAATATTTCGTTGCAGGCGGCTTAAGGAAAAGTATGAAAAGGAAATAAAAGACTTAGAATTAGCTGAGAAAGAATCAAAGGACAGATATTGCGAAGCTAAAAGCAAGCTCCTGGATTACGATGAAAGCATAATGAGTTTAAAGGCCAATATTAAGCAGCTAGAAAACCAATTGCAGGAACATAAGGAGGTATATGTTCAACAAGAATGTCCCTTGCATTTATAGAGGTGTAAACAAAGAAGTATTAATCTTAGTTAAAAGACGTACCACCACGAAGTCTATAGAGTGCGCAACTTAAAGCTCGTTAGCCTTGTAACTTTCTTATTCTTTAAGCGAAGACCATGTTGGGTACATCAAATTGTAAATTCCATAAAACAGAGATATTTAATACTATTTTTCTACAAACACCATTAAAAACTACATTTTTAACACGGCATACTTGAATTAAAAATGTAATATTATATAAACTCGCGTTAAAAATGATCACATGATTTACTTTTAACACTAGTGCAAAAAGTAAAATGACAAGTCGTTTGTCATAATGACATTTATATATTTATTAACAAAAAATTACAAGTTATTTAGAAATATTTATATTAATTGAACAATTGGAGCAATTAGTAATATTTATCCCTTGTGAGGAAGTTACTTCTGGACTATAATTAATATTGGAACTCATCATATTGCAATAGTTTTTCACAAGCATGTATCAAACAACGGGCAAACTTCATTTATTTATTTCATAAATCCTACAAACTACTAGAATTATGAGGTAACTATTAAAAGGATTTGAAATCTCTTTAAATAAACTTTATTATTCTTTTAATGGTGTTTGTAGAAAGAACATTGTATGATACACGTGTTAAAAATGACTTTATTTTGTTCGTGGAGTTGCTCCACTCGCTTACGCCCGTTTCGCAAACTTCTCCACTCACAAAATAAGAAGTCATTTTTGACACTTGTATCATAAATAACTATTATGATACGAGTGTGACAAATGCATGTTTAAGGCACGCGTATGAAAGTTACACAACAAGGCGCAGCCGAGTTGTGTAACACATACAAGTGCCTTAAACGCATTTTCACACGAGTATAATACAAGATTTTTTCTCTACCAACGTACAAATATTAAAAAAAAGTTATTGGAAAATTAAATATCTTGTTCAAAATGTCAAAATATTTTGAATTTGCGTCTTGACGGTTCTTTGAATAATCAATTCTATCAAATGTTACAGTACGAAATTTTGAATTTGTAATCACACCATCTAAAAAATTGCCGTACTACCATTTCTAAGGTAATAAAAGTTTGTTTTTATTAATTATTGTTTGCAAGCGGCGCTCAAACCTAGCAAAGTTTAACGGCCATATTCACCAGTGTCTGTTAAATTAGCATCAGGGAGTTAAGTCTCCAACAGTCTGATAAAGTTACTATTCGGTATTCACCATAGATGATTAGGGTTTAACAGTCAGTTAAATCCCCTGATAAGTTAACAGGGGAAATTCGATCTGTTAAACCCTAACAGACTGATATCAAAACGTCAACTGTCAAATAATCCTTAATAAAAATGGAAATAATTAATATAGTTGAATTCAATAACCTTTTAAATTCATCTTCAGACGTCAGCGATGATTAAATCAGACTACCAAGAATGGGCTTTTCCCTCAATTTTTTTTTATTGTGTTATTGGAAAGAGCCTATCAAAATATTACTAAAAATGAATTTTTATTTTTTTTCTGAGCGCATAAAATACCACAAAAAAAATACAAATGTTCCGTAAATGAACAGCAGTTTGAAACGATAGCTTTCGGGCGCCAATGTGACGTCATCATAAACTGCACCAATCAGTATGAGATTAAACGGCCGTCAGAATTAGCTATGAAGGTGCATTCAAAAAGAACCTCACTTCTCTGCCTTGCTTTCCACAACCTGCAATTCTATTGGTGCCTGAAGTACATTTATGAGGAACTACCAATAGAATCTCATATTGCAAACTGGTAACGCTTAATTGAGAACGTGCGTTTATGACGCCCATTGACAGTGCCAAGAAGTATCTGTCATAAATCACGAGAGTGCAGCCCAGCGTGTTTACTTCTTGTTTGGTGTTATAGTATTAATTTCTTTTAAAAATATGAGTAAATGTGAAGACAGATTTGTAAAAGGTCCACTAAAAGAAAGAACAATATATACATACGTTAAAATGATCTTCGCAACAGAAAAATCCAGGAGCAGTATAAACAATACCTGGAACTTTTGCAACTTTCCACCATAATTTTCGAATTTCCAAATTTGTTGGAACTAGCAAAAATAACTTCGTATTATTTTCACTATTATTTGGACACACTGGTACAAAACAAACCTTTTTAAGCAGCATTTTATAATTAGAAGAGAGCAATATTAATTTTCGTATCGAACGTAAACAATAGAAAGTGAGGTTATCGAATAAAGTTTGAACATTTCAGTACAGCGTTGCCAAATGAAACTGGCATTATACCATATGTGAACCAAATGAACAAAAATAGAGAATATAAATCTGATATATAGATTTTAGAAACTCATACAGTCAAAAGTTGATACAATTTTTGCTTTTATTTAGTGTCAGAGAAACGAAGAATACGTTGTAACGAAAAAATGCGCTATTCAAAGTAGACAATTGATAACGGAAATACGATGTTCATGTAAAAAGACATACATCTGGCAATAGAGGATCCTCATTAAGAATACGACTTTTATTGGTCTAATCAGTGTGACGTCACGCATGGCGCCTTAAAACTTACGTTTCAAATTACCTGAAATAAAACTGATTTTGTAATGTAAATATTTGGTAGAACGTAAAAAATTGGAAGAAACTAAATTAAAATAAAATTATATTGCAGTTTATTATATGGCTTGATTATAGTGAAGTAGTAAAATTCAGTCATGCGGGAAAGGCCCATTATAAAGCAACATAAGAATTTCATAAATGAATTAGATGACCTGGACTTTAAAAAAGTTAAAAATTACCGTTTCTCGTTGGTCTGGGTATCCATCCATGATACTACCATATTCAATAACTTGAACGTAAGGGCACGATTTGAAACTGGTGAATTTGTACCTTATTGCCTTGCCGGAGAAACAGTAGAATGATTATTTGGGGTATGGAAAAGAAGTTTTCCGTGTTTATCTCAGGGCATGAAGTTAGCTACTCCGGTTTTACATAATGTTTGTTTAAGTGATGAATTAGAAAATATATTGGACGAAATTAAACACGACTTAGAAAATGACATGGGCATTGTTTATAATAATATAAACGAAGAAAATTTTACGGTTAGGAATTTATTAATTAATAGAGTTTTTCAATAAAATATTTATTTAATAAAATGTAGGTACATCTCTTCTTTTGTAAATATATATTGAACACAACATTTTTGCATCTATAAAATAAAAAACTGATTTTTGTAGTAAATGAGCTAAAAAGCACGAGAATAAAATCTGAATCCCTTAGATAAATATTTCCGAGCACTGCGCGCGGGAAGAGAGAATTGTGACAGCATTTTTAGGTTACATAATAGTAGTGATATTAGCTACAACAAAAACTACCAACATATTTCTAGTAACTTTCATTTAACTGCCTGTTTACTATCAGTGGTTTGAAATGTGATGGTGAATAGGGTATTTCTTTGCCAGGCTGTTAATCTTTATCTCTCTGTTTGTTACCAAACTGTTAAGTTGAAAATGGTGAATATGGCTGTAAACAATCTTTATACCAGTGCGAAAAGTGAGTGTGAAAAGTGACAGTTATTTTCGCACTAGCCCACTAGGGCGTTAAACCGACGTTTTTCACACTAAAATGAAAGTATGACATTTCGATAGTGAGTTAGAAAAAGTAATTTATAATTTGTTCCATAGTTAAATATTAATTTAAATTGTAGACTATTGGCAGCTGTCAAATTACGTAAATAGAAAGTCTTAAAGTATTTTATATTTACTGTCTTTAAAATCTTACATTATTTTTTTTTATTGGTACCCTATTTTGCTTATTTAAAGTACGCCTGTTTAAATCCAAGTTTTAAAAATGCGCGTGTTTTAAATTTACCATGGCAACAACTACAACCCGAGTCAAAATGTCAACTTTTTAATTATTGATCTGACAGGAATTTTTGCGGTATTAACCGCGAATCTGCTTTTCTATTTAAGTAATCAATGTTAGAACTCATTTTAAAGCAATATACAATCAGTAACAACTGTAGTGACAATAATCTCCTATGTATTCCTCATTTGACACTGACAGGTATTCTGATGTCACATCACGAACTCAACCATTTTACATTCTTAATTCTTATTTCCATTTTTTGTAGTAATACTACCGGTATTTATGATTTCAAAGTGTACCAATAAAAACAAATAGTGTAAAGTATTCGTGGATAACTGGTCTTTAAAACACTTGCTCTATTTCGAGCACTCCGGCTGCGCCGTTGTGCTCGAAAAATCGCGCGTGTCTTAAGGACCTTAATTATCCACTTATACTTTAATACTACTATTCTATATAATATTTGCTTATTTGTAAAATGAAAATAATTCAAAATTCGAAAATATTTATAAATGTGTGACCTTGACACTGATTTTCATTGGAACAACCCATATTTTTCAGTAAAAATACGTTCCTAGATAAAAATTAAAAAAAATTGGGAACGAGAATCAAAATTCCGACTGGAGAGATTGATAGAGAATTTCATGACGAACATTTAAAAAAAATGCAACTTAAAATCTTTATGTTTAAAAGCGAGTTATTATTTGTTTGCTTTAATTGTATTGAAACATATTCTTTATAGGATTTTGCAAACATCAGAAAAAATAACTAGCTATGGGAACTAAAAGAAAAGCTATGTGTAAAAATATTAATGAAATCTTTGCATTCTTTCGATAACCTGACTTCTGGTTATGCTAGCAAATTAAAATTCCTTAAATGCATTTGTATAATTTCTTATTTGAAAATTCTCATTCAACAACTAGCATCCACACAGTCCCCTACGGCCATGCAGGTTAAACTAGTATCTACATAACCCCCTACGGCATATGAAGACTCAGTTAAAAATGAGAACAAAGGCATAAAATGGATTTATTTACCTACCTTTCTTAAAAAAAAATTCATTCTAATGGATTACATTTTCATGAAATCTATCATTCTGTTTCTTGGAAATGCTTAGCCTTTGAAACGTTTTTCGTTCTTAGTCTGAACTCATCAGAAAGGCACAAAGCCACTCATAAAGATATTCCATGCAAAATCAAGACAATTTTTATGAATCAGTATGAAAAATTATATTTGACATTGACTGATAAAAACAACAGATCTTCACCTATCTATTAGCTAACTAGTATTAGAGCCTATATTTTTTCTGATGTTTGCAAAATCCTATAAAGAATGTGTTTCAATTAAAATCTTTAATTTTACGATCTATAAGTTGATTTGAGGGGAACCCTACAATTCTGTTTCACTGTGCGTCGGTCACCCCATACATTTATTGTAATCCCACGACATGAACGTATATTTAAATTACACAGCTTGCAAGATGTTGACATCCCTTGCCAATTAATATTTATCATAGTTGTTTATTTAATATTAAAAATCTTGAAACTCATATTTCGCCGGGGAAGGAAAACATTACTGCTACTTTGATTTAAGACGGTAATTTAATGTTTATTTTCAGCTTGCGGACAAACTTACAAATGAAAGGAATAATCTGAAGGAAGTAGTTAAATTGGAAATGAGAGATGAGGTGCGGGCGCTGGAAAAGGAGGTGGCGCATCTGAAAAATTCTAGGGATAGGGAGTTGCAGCAGCTTTACTCTAGGTAGGAGGTTCGAATTGTACGTTTATCTGTATAAAGTTGTGAAACTTTATATAATTGAGAAGTCAGGCTTAAACCGACTTTTTGGGGCTCGTAAGTGTTATTACAATGCAGGGCAGAATCATTTTCAATTACTTAGAAATACGTGGCTGGCTGAAACTTCGTTTACTTTACGTAAAAAAATGTATACAGTTGAAATCACGGATGCTGTCGTTCACGTCATCATCTTTTAATGTCGGAATTAAATCGACTGTTGTGTCGGTCACACAGAACTGCACGCATGGACATTTGAAAGAAGTTTTCTGTATAGTAACAGTTACTAGGTGCTTCATATAATTTTAATATAATATAATATTCTTGCCAAGCGACAACACTACTTCAGCGGACGGATAGACTAACTACAAAAACTACAAAATCAACTACGCCACACACTTTCGGAGTACATATTAGAAATTGCATCCCCCAGATCCAGTCCTTAGTTTCATTTTTCTTTCTGGGTCTATATTATGCCACGGTAGTATTTAGGGCGTCCTGCTCCTCACGAGTTTCCTTACAAATCCGTTGCACCGTCCGCATACAAATAGCCAATGCATTAGAATTATGCAAACAAAAAATTTGCTTTATAAACATTTGCTTAATTTTGCTAATTCAACTGAGTCTGCAGTAGGTTCTTGGTGAAACATATTAAATAGAATAAGCTATTGTCTGTAATTGTTTATTTGTGGCATATTCAGATTTTCTTACTTTTTATTGGGTATTTTGCCACTGAAAAATATTTAAAAATTTTAGTGAAAAAACCTCTGCGCCAAACGGATCAGACAGAGGTTGGTTCTTGAGTACTTGACTGTTTCAAAAAGTCTCACACCTAAAAATATATAAACTAGAACAATGTTATAAACTAAAAACTGAAAATCAAAGCTATAGGTAGTTAACGTTTCGGAAGAGAATCTACTTCCGTTTTCAAAACTTTTTTGGCCGTCAACCATGACAGTTCTTTGTTTATGTATTTCCATAGTCACGTGAGACATTAAATTAGATTTATTTTATTTTTACTTACTTCGTTTCTAAGGATGGGCAACCAACTAGTACAAAAATCTATTGAATAATTAGAAACGCATCTATCCTCGTTTAATAAAATAATCGCGGAATTTGGCGAATAGAACTAAGTTAAGCATTGAAACTATAATGGAATTACTTACACTTTGCATTAAAACAACATACTTTCAATTAAATAATGACTTCTATCAAGACTTTGGGATGGCCATGGGTTCTTCATTATCTCCAATATTAAGTAACATTTTCATGGAAAATTTCGAGGAAAGTAATATTAATAATCTAGCTTATAAACCCATTGTATGGTGGAGATATGTAGATGACATTTTTGCTATATGGCCTAATAGTAAAGAATGTTTAAGTAATTTTTTGAATCAGATTAACGAAAAGGAACCTTCAATTAAATTTACAATAGAAACAGAGAATAATAATGAATTGCCTTTCTTAGATATTTTAATTTAAAAATTAGATAACACATACCAAACCAGTGTGTATAGAAAACAAACACACACAAACAGATACTTAAATTTCAATTCAAATCAACATATTAGTGTTAAGAAAGATGTTAAGTGTTTGTATGACAGGGCCAAAATTATTTCTTCAAATGATGTAATATTAAGGAACGAAAAACAATTTATAAAAACTGTGTTATTAAATAATCAATATCCTGAGAGTTTTGTTGATAGTCAGTTATTGAACATTGGTAGTAGAGAGAATATACTATCACAACGTGAGGTATTTAGGTCAATGGCAGTAATTCCATATATACATGGTTTATCGGATAAATTACGAAAAATTGGGAATATGTTTTCCGTACGAACGGTTTTTCAAACGGGCACCACGCTAAGATCGGTTTTATCAAGAACCAAACCTCCAAATATTGTTCTAAATTCAAAAAATTGTATTTATAGTGTTCCGTGTGAGTGCGGAAAACATTATGTAGGTGAATCATCTAGACCTTTCAACGTAAGGCTTGGTGAACATAGAAATTACGCTAGAAGGGGAGAATTTGAAAGATCCAAAATTTGTGAACACGCGTGGGATAATAATCATAGAATTAAATGGGACTCGGCGAAGATTTTGGAAAAAGAGAGCAACGGAACTAAAAGAAAACTTAAAGAATCCGCGATTATTTTATTAAACGAGGATAGATGCGTTTCTAATTATTCAATAGATTTTTGTACTACTTGGTTGCCCATCCTTAGAGACGAAGTAAGTAAAAATAAGATAAATATAATTTAATGTCTCACGTGACTATGGAAATACATAAGCAAAGAACTGTCATGGTTGACGGCCAAAAAAGTTTTGAGAACGGAAGTAGATTCTCTTCCGAAACGTTAACTACCTATAGCTTTGATTTTCAGTTTTTAGTTTATAACCCCTCTATTGCATTTGTCACACATACATTGATGACGTGAACGACAACATTCGTGATTTGGACTGCAACAAAATCGTTTTTGCACTACCTTTTGTAAAGCAAGAATCTCTACTGACTGGATTAATAGCAATATTAAAAAAAAAATCGCCTGTTTTTTTACAACTTCTTGACATAGTTATTTTGCGGTATTTGTGTGCCTGTGAGGATAATACATGTTATTTTATTTCACTGCTTAATATATATTTAAAATACCGCTTTGTTGTGTATATTTTCCTCGGTCCCCTATAACAATGAATTTTGTCGTGTTTTCAGAGTAAAAGTTTCCGTAGCGAGGAAGGACGAAATCCTTAACGAACTACAAATTGAACATAAAGCTCTTCAGGAAAAGTGTATTTACTTGGAGAGTATGCTAGATCAACAGAGGAAGGAATATTTGATTAAATAATCGATCGTACCTTTAGTTTTAATATAAGTACACTTTCAGAAGACTAGTTTGTACATTTAAGATTATAATTTTTATATTTACTTTTACAAAAAAAACATTTGTCGTGTCAGTTTATTTGTCGATATGTATATTTTTATATTTATATTTATATATTGTATTATTTCGTGTTTTAATAAATAGTTCTTTTTACTATATAACTGTATCATCTTTTATTCCTGCTTTCAAAATTATTGAAAACTGTTCAATATGAAAAAACAATAAGTTACCTACCATTTATAGACCTGTCCTTAGAATTTATACCTCTAAACAAATCGAAGGTGGATGATTTTTTTTTTGTGAGTAAGCAATAATATTACGTAAAGTTTGCATGATTTTCACATCGGCAACATTAAGAAAAAATCAGTAAAGGTATTTACACAGAACTTCCCTCGTTATTTGTGCATGGCGGTCACTCTAAAAAATTATTAATTACGAAATGACAATGAGAATAATAATCGGAATATAGTTATCACTATTATTACAAAGAAAACTTTTGGTCAAAAAAATATACAGAGTACTCATCCCACAGCAAGAATTCAATACTAAATAACAGGTGCCAAATATGGAAGGCTTGCGCAAATACCTTTACAAATGTCCACCATGGTTGAATTATTTCTGTATATTTTTCAATAAAAGTATAATAGGTGCATATGCCAAATATTATTGCCATCTGTTACATTTTCAATTCCACATTCACGTAGTGGAGTGGAAGTATAGTGGTGGTTAAAAAATTTCACTTTTTTGAAAATTTTTAAAAATGTCGGTAAAAAAAATTTCAAAATTTTTTTCTTCTAAAATAGGTTTAGAATGTCATGAAACGTGGAAATTTTAAATTTGAGCACAAAGGAAAGTTTCCTTCTATTCTATAGTAGTGGTAAAAAAAAATGTTTCTTTGATATAGGTTTAGAATGAAGGGTGAAAATTTTAAATTTGAGCAAAGAAAAATTATTTTTCCATCTATTTTAGTGGTAAAAAATTTTTCAAAAATGTTGGTAAAAAAAATTTTCAAAATTTATTTTTCTGAAATAGGTTTACAATGTCATGAAACGTGAAAATTTTAAATTTGAGCAAACAAAATTTTTTGTACCTATTCTAGGCTTAAAATTTTTTTCTAAGGTGGTAAAAAGATGTTGCAAATTTTTTTTCCGAAATAGGTTTGAAATGTCATGAAACCTGGAGATTTTAAATTTGAGCAAAAAATTTTTTTCATCTATTCTGTAGTAAGTACATAGTGATAAATCAAAAATTTTTTGAAACAAATTTTTAAACATTTAAAAAAAAATTAAATTTGTTTGAATAGGTTTAGAATGCCATGGAAACGGGGAAATTTTAAATTTGAAAGAAAAAAAATCCATCCATTTTAGTGGTATTTTTTTTTTTAAATGTTGGTAAAAAAAAATTTTCAAATTTTTTTTTTTCTGAAATAGGTTTAGCGTGTCATGAAACGTAGAAATTTTAAATTTGAGCAAAAAAAAAATTTTTTCATTATTTATTCCCTTTAGACGGTCCACCCTGTATATTTTCCAATGAAAGCTTTACCATTTCTTCGCAGACAGTAGGGTCAATTACCTACTAAATTTGACTGCTCTCCGTCAAGTAGTTTTTTATTAAATGCACCAACAGGCAGACAGACAGACAGACTGACTGACGGAATTGAAAAACCTTTATTTTCGTAATCTACATGATCTGAAACGTCAAAATCCGAAAAAATCTCGGAGGGTGATTTTTTCTCGAATACAATACTTCCCTTTGGTATGCGAGGGAAGTAAAATTCAAAAACTGTTTTTCTGGTATTTTTTCATAATTTCGAAAATTAGCCGAGGCAGGCGAAAATAAAAAATATTAATGGAAAGAGCATACATTTTCACACAAAAAAATTCGTTTAATGTATAATCCATAAAAAATTTATAAAGTGGAGACATTGGACAAAGCGAGGTGCAACGTTGCCCGCGCCCTAGCACGCATTTTGCAGTACTTGACGCGCGAAAAATCCAAACAAATTTAACACAAATTAAAAAACTAAGGGCTCATTTTAAAGTTGGAAGTCTCACCTTTCTTATGCATATCATTGTATATTAATACAGGGTGTAATCAGTTTCATGTTATTAAAAAAACTGGTAATGGGGACCGACTAGACCAACAAAAAACCTTTATGACTTTGCCCTCTAGGGGCACTTTGAAAAAACTGATCTAGGCAATTTGTTTAATATTTTGGTAGACAAGTTCCCAATTGTACAACTTTTAAATTGTCATAAAAAAGCTCGCCGGCACACGCGGTGGTCTGAGGTGTTAAAGGATCATCGACCGCCTTTGATGGACCGCCTCAACTGAACTGAGGCAAGTATAAAGAGGTAAATAATTCGTTCTCTCTTCGTGCACAATTGCAAGCAAATAATGACCACAGAAGTTCAATTTGGAACAAAATATTGGATTGTTTATAATTTAGAAAATTTAAATGTGGTTTATTAACATTTGTAACATAAATGAGTGTCCTGGGTTAAAAGCTTACTACCTACCTAAATGATTCAAAATCTCTGCATCTGCATCAATACACAGTTCGGTACGTCGAATTAAGGACATACGCACTTCGTTCAACACTAAACACTGAACTATCAACTAACGTTGTCAATAAAGAAAAATAAAATAAAAACTTGGTACAAAAGTCAAATAGGAATACAAAAAGAACGAACAAGTAAGTTGTGTCTGTACGTAATCAAGAATTTGACAACTTGAACGGTAAAGTCAATAAAATAAATCTTAATTATAAATACACAATGACGAAATTCAAAAATAATAAAAACAACGAACGGCGGGTTGGACGTGTGTACATAACGATCCACAGTAACTAAAATATTACACAAGGGAGAGTATAGTTTTCTTCAGATCAGATCTAGATCTAAACCTACCTCAATATTCCAGCAGTCCTCAAAAAAACTTTATTGAAAATTTGCGAAATTTTTGTTTATTTTTTTTCTCCAAAACTATGAGCTTTAGACCCCATGTTATATAAGACTTTTTTGTTTGTCTTGTCGTTCCCTACCAGCAGTTTTCTTTAATAACATGAAACTAATTACACCCTGTATAAGGCTAAGGATATGGAAATAAATGACCAATATATATTATATTTCAAAAATGACCTCATTTTTGTATATTGTATGATAATCCGTATAGTGTAGGCAAACTATCATTTCTGTCTAAAAAGTTTACCGAATGAGTGGATTTTCACGAAACTTTCTGGATTTTGTCCGTATTGACGTCTAGATCAAACTCCACAAATAAAAATGCCGCTATTGCCCCGCAATTTTTTTAAACAAACAAGATTTTGTTGCTAATTCGTTGACTATCAAAATTTAAAAAACAAAATGTATTTTTAGGCAACTTGTGGAAAAATAACAACTTTTTACTCTATAGCGGTTCGAATTTTTCTAAGAAGGGGGGGAGGGGGAATAAAAAGTGACGAGAACAAAAATTCTGGTGAATGTATTATTAAGATGCAAGACTTTTTTTCCTTTATGACTTTTTCCTAAAGTACAAGTTCTTCCGGAGAAACATGTAAAAATGTCCCTTATCGGAAAATGGAAAAATCTCGTAGACTGTAAAATTTTAAAATCTGAACAAACTCGGACATATAGGATATTCTTTAATATTTTGGTCTGTTGTAATTTTTTTGTAACGTGTATATTTTCCGAGTTTTCAACAGTTTTTCACAACCCAAAGCAAGTTTTTGATCGTTTTTTATCCTGAAAAACTGTTGAAAACTCGGAAAATATGCACGTTAAAAGAATATTATAAGAGACCAAAATTTTAAAGAATATCATCAATAAAAGTCATAAGGGAAAAAAGTCTTGCATTTTAATAATACATACACCAGAATTGTGTTTTTTTTTAATATAGAACTAGTCAATTTGTTTATAAACAATTTATAAACAAACGTCGTAAGCAAATTTTTTTTAACGCAAAGCAAAAACAGTAATATGATAACGAATATGAAGAAAAAATGTTTTTACAACTTTACATTGGTTTTTAATTTTTTGTTTACTTTAAAAAATTATACTAAACAAAATAAACAATTTTTAAAAACTTTTATAACGTGATCTTGTTAAATATATGTATAAGAAGGGTTCCAAGAAGCAAAAATTTTATAGTCCAATTATATAAAAAAAAAAAATTGTCTCCAATGGCAACGGAGGTCTCATAAAATTTCGTTAGTTGGTGTATGTAATGGCCTAACTTGTTGAAAAAATAAACTTTAACATTTTTTTCCAACGACACCTTATTCTTTGAAGTGTTAAGAATACACCATAATTTTTTCAAATTTTTTAATTGATACTTAATAGTATAAAAAAATTCTTTTATGAGGCGGCGCGCGGATCCTGCAGCGGTTGCGCGGAGTCCTATTTTCAGCGTTAAATTAAAATTATAAATAATGGAGATGAGTCCCGAGACTTGAGAGTTTTTTATTGGAAATGTCCTCCTCTTTAAGAATCCTTTTTCGATTTCCGTTATCGCTTATAGTTTTTGAATTATAAGCGAAAAACTAAATACCATTTTTTTTCCCCTCTTAATTTGTTTATAACTTTTGCAATTTTTTATGTGCTAATAAAACATTTTAATACATTTTTCTAGACATTATTCCGAATCCAATGAGCTATCGCTCATATTTTTAGGAGCTATTTCAAGAATTAACACCTTTTTGAACTTGTGATGTGTAATACCTTGCCAGGATTAATAATTTATTTCGTACGAAAATCCCTATGCGCTTCCACTAAATATATATATGACAATTAAAATAAATAATTATCTACGTACCTCCAATCTTTCTATCGTATTACCAGCAGATTTTTTATTATTTTGTGGCCAAACATGCCGTGCGACATGTAGTGTCAATTTTGTCAAACTTGTTTACATTTTCAAAGTATCCTTTCAATCTCATCATCATGTGCCTTTCATAATTTCCATGCGATTGCTCAAAATATCCTCTCCAGCAAATAAATCAAACCTATAATTAAGAAGCCAACTTTCAAATTAAACTCCACATATCTAACCAACACACAGACCTATATTATTTTTCATTACTAGGCCTCATTGAGATGCTCTCGCGAATCCACTTTCCTTGCACTTCACCCAATTCTATAAATCCACGTTCCGTTCCATATCTACAAATCCCACATACGTATAATGAACACTGACTTTTCATTTTCGCGAGGAGACGAAAAGTAGACGTAATTTACAGCACTTATTCTGGAAAATTGGTTCTAACTCAGGCGCACTGCGCGAAATTCAAGCACTCTTGTACACAGCAACCCTTGGATTTGATATTCAGTTCAGTTGTTTCGCGACAGGGTTGCTGTGTGAGCGCGCGCGCTCTTGATTGGCTAATCCGACTCGATTCTTACGACGATTGCAGATTGTACCGAATAATGGTTAAGCAGACGTTTTAGTGTTAGTTGTTAATATAAATTCTTATCGTGAATCAGTAGGTTGTGACTATATCGGACTGTATTGTTGGTGTTTTTTTTGTATGTAAATCATGTTAGTGAAGTTGCAATAAGTTTGGGAAAACCGCTGTAATTTGTGAGGTTAGTAATTGTACCAATAATATAATTGGTTTTTAAATATTAGGTAGCTGTGTATGCCTATCTGTGTAATTCCTATTATATGGCCTTATCGATATTCTTGTATATATGAATAGGTACATCGACTTCGACTGCCGCTATTAAGTTTTTTTTGGTCCCAGTATAACTTCAAGGTCTTTAAGGTAGACAAAAAGGGTCTCGGTTTTGTTAATAATAAATCAGTTTATATTAATATTAAGTATACAAGAAATGCCGAGGTAATGTCAGTATAGTGTTGTTAGTTTTTCGTTTTAGTGTAGTGATATCACATCAAAATCAGAGTCGAGGTTTTAACAATAGGTAACAATACAAATCAAATTCAATGTTTAATGTTTAAGTATCTTTATATAGTTTACCTATATATTTTTTGTTTATTTTGTCTTCAATTATAAATTTTTGAATACTTAGTAATTATCATCAGATAATACTCGTCAAATAAATAATGTACGTCTACTGTGTTCTCGACTAAATATCACCTCTAAAGCCCCCAACAGCATATAGATGCCAAAATATTTAGTTACCTTCCAAATGTATAAAATCAATAGACAAGGAAAATATATTTAAAAAAAACTTAGGCTATTTTTGCTATACAATACCATGGAATATTTTCAATCATATACCTGTTATTCTACTTTGTTTAATTATTTCCACATCGACGTAGTGGTTTGGAAGTTTAGTACTCGTAAAAAAAAATCATTTTTTTTCCATGAAATAGGTTTAGAATGTCATGGAACGTCGGGATTTTAAATTTGAGCAAAAAAAAATTCTGTGTTTGTCAGTCGGTCTGTAACTTTTTTGTCCGCACGTTTTCTCCGGAACAGTGTTGAGATATTGACTTGAAATGTTGTACACGTATATTATAACGAGATCTGAAACTGGAACTTTTTGAACATATCGGGTGAAGGTTTGGGGGGTAAATAGGGGGAAATAAGTAAAGTAAGCTGATAAGAGTACAGAAACTTATAAGTTGGTCTATATACTAGAAGCCAAGGCCTCAAATTTTATATTTCCCATTCACCTACCGCCCCCCATTCAATTATTAAAGGGATTGATAAAATAAAATTGAGATATTCACTTGAAATTTGGTATACGTATACCGGGTGGCCACGAGTCAATGTACGCCCCAATATTTTGTTTTTTTTTGTATTTAAAAAATTGGTTTTTGGTACAAATAAATTAGACAATAATAGGCTATTTTTAGACTAACAGGAATGAAAATATCACTTCCGGTTAAACTGGAAGTGACATCAACTTTTTTTTCTTAAGTGGAGTGACTATATTTTTTTGATGGTTTCTCATTAAGTATAAATTTCTAAGTGCAACAGTTTTTTCAGATGTAAAAAATTCCAAAAAATAAGTGAGATACGAACAATTTTTTAATATTTTCAAAATGGCCGCGTGAGATGAATGCGATGTAAGAAAATTACTAAGTAGGCTATGGAAATTATTAGCAAGGTTGTAGACTTGTCTGTAAAGCAGAAAATGGTTGTTTGAATTACTGATAGGTACCAGTGTTTTTAGTTTTTTTTCAAATAAACGGAATTTCATTTTCATTTTCATTTCCGTAGGGGTCCTATGGAATTTTTTTTTTAATGGAACTGAGCTATTTCTTTTATTAATCAGAAATAATGATTCATAAAATATAATTTTTTCGCCATTAATAATTTCTTAACGATATCCCTCTATAATTTTAATAGGTATAACGTTCCAACCATGAATAAATTACCAAGAATAACAAAACCATCTAAAACCTAAATTATAATAAACCATTATAAAAATTGTTCAAACTGTTCACCGTTATGATTAATACACAGAGTAGCGCGACTTATCGTTGCACGTCCAACATTCTGTAATTGTTGAGGTGTTATTTGTGCAATTTCGTGTCGAACTCTTTCTTCCAGATCTTGCCTTGTGGTTGGAGCAGTCATGTAGACTCTATTTTTCAAATGCGCCCAAATAAAAAAATAGAGTGGGGTTAAGTCAGGCGACCTTGCAGGCCATCTGACTGGATCATGGGTCCCAATCCAACGATCTGGAAATAATTGATTTAAGTAATCCCTAACGATAATAGCATTGTGTGGTCCAGCCCCGTCTTGTTGGAAGTAAACCTCGTCAATATTGGTATTGGGAATTTGATTAATCTGTGAAATATTATATTTTGGAGAAATTCTAGATATTTTGGTCCAGTTAGAGTTTCGTTAAAAATTATTGGACCTATGATATGGTCGCCCAGTACGCCTAACCAAACATTGAAGCCAAACCGCTCCTGAAACGGCCCCTGTCTCATAATGTGAGGATTATCAATTGCCCAATATCGAGTGTTGTTTCGATTAAATAACCCAAGATTTGTAATTCTCGATTCATCAGTGAACAAAATGTTTTTGATAAAATTCTCATTTCTTAATTGGCGTAACTGTAACCAATTACAACAGATTATTCTTCGTTGATAATCATTCTCATACAAAAATTGATGCAATTGATATTTATAAGAACGATAGCCGTGTTTCTTTAAATTTTTTCTTGCTGATTCTTTGGAAACTGGTAATTCATATTCAATTTATCTTATCGAAATGCACTAAAGCTAATACATTAATTTCCGTTTCTTCATCCACAATAAATCTTTCTTCAATTTCAACATTAGGTTCAGTTCTAAATTGTTGCTCCAACCGGGCGAAATAGTTTCTCGGAGGTTGTCTTCTTTCTGGATATCTCCGTCCATACAGACTTTGTGCTCTAGTTGCATTACGTCGAGTCTCTCCATAAATAATGATCATGTCAACTTTTTCATCTCTTGAATAATTTTCAGCCATTTTATATTAATTTTCTTGTTTATAACAACTTTAATACACTTGCTTCAGAAAATTAGTGAGTAAGTCAAGACTAATTCAATTGTTGCGAATGTCTGTAATTTTCCTGGCTATCTGCAATTTTGGATTTAAATGTAGATAGGTACCTTATTAAAATGATTTGTTGGCGCTTACTTTTTAAAAATATTTCCATTATTGCGAAGGATATCGTTAAGAATTGATTAAAAAAAATATAGTCATTCCATTTAAGAAAAAAAAGTTGGTGTCACTTCCGGTTCAAATGGAAATGATATTTTCATTCCTGTTAGTCTAAAAGTAGCTTATTATTGTCTAATTTATGTGTACCAAAAATCAAATTTTTAAATACAACTGTAACCAAAATATTGGGGGCGTACATTGACTCGTGGCCACCCGGTATATTATAATATCATCAGGGATTATTCCGTTGAAGGCTCGGTTGAAGGATTGGGGGTTAAATAGGGGAAAATAAGTAAAGTAAGCTGGTAAAAGTACAGAAATTTGGGGTTTTGGTGCATGTACTAGAAGCGAATGCCTCAGGTTCTCTTAATAATATTTTCCATCCCCACACCACATCACTCCCTTCTTAAAAGAGTTGATACAATTGAATTGAGATTGTCACTTGAAATTTGGTACACGTATGTATTATAACGATATCTGAACCTAGATTATATGTTGACATTATTCCTTTGAAGGAGTGGGAGGTAAATAGGCAAAAATAAGTAAAGCAAGCTGGTAAGAGTACAGAAACTTGGGATTTGGTGTATACTAGAGACCAAGTCATCTTTCTAATATTTTTAACGTATATGGTAAAAACCAACGCCTCAAATTTTTCTGTGACATTTGCCCCAAATATTATTAAAATTCCATGACCAATAATTACCACATACTAGCATGCAAATATAGTTAAGATGTTTCCTGTGACTTAGATGAAATCTCTGGATGTGGAAGTAGTGATTCCTTAGGCAGCGGTTTTTTTAGGTTCTATGAAATAGAATATAAACAGACATAGGAATAGTTTATTGATGTCACAACCTTATAAAAGTTTTACATAAGTCAAATTAGTTAAGTTCTAATAATAAAAAATATTGATAATATAATCGAAAATATTCAATTAAAACACAAAATCACACACATAATTTTGGCCTCGGTTTTGGCAAACAGGAATTAAAACAGCAATTAAGTTTTACACTTTAAAATATTTTTAATATTAGTTGTAATATTAAATAAACATTTTTAAATTAAAAATTAAATTAAAATTTCATACAATGTGATTCGCAAAATCAGTCGAAAAAAGAGAAAGAGCTCCGTTTACAAGTAAACTTTTAACCTTGCCACAAAACTGTTTGTATGGCAAAGAAGTAACATGGAATGGAAGTTTGTTAAAAAACAAGGGACCATAATAGTTAACCCCATTTTTACTTTTTTCTAATCGTAGATATCTCAAGGTTATCTTATTATTGAAGCCCGTATCATGGCTGTGTATATTTCTATCAGCGACGTAATCGTTTATGTTTTCTGTTATCAAGCATCTATAGATATAAAATGGAACTGTTAATATTCCATGTTCAATGAATTTGTATTTTACGTCATCTCTATATCCAAGACTTGAAATCGATCTTACAATACGTCTCTGTGAACGAAATATTCTAAATGAGCTGTTTGCCTCCAAGTTAGAATTGCATAAGAAAAAGTGCCACGGAATAATGAAAAATAGGCTGTCCTAATGACATTTAGGGATACTTCCCCTATGAGATTGTTTATCATATAAACACACCTTGCAAGTTTTTTTTAAACAGTCTACATGTTGATCCCAACACATTTGGGTCAAGAACTACTCCCAGAAATGTTACATTAACTGGAATTTCATACCGTTCAATATAACGAGTAGAGAATATCATATTTGCTGTTTTGGTATCATTTAAACATAAGACATTGGCTTGGAACCACTAGGAAGTAGTCGACTGTGTTTGCGGCATAATATTTTCTAACTCAATCTGATTCTCATTACAATTTACTTTAGTAACATCATCTGCATATACAGTAGAAATTTGGCATCTGAAACATATTGTGGTAAGTCATTGACATAGATTAAGAATAACAGGGGTCCGAGAAGAGATCCCTGAGGTACTCCATGATCTATGCCCGCTATTGTTCATGTCATACCGTTGTAAGCAGTGACTTGGTTTATATTTTCGAAATAACTTTTAAGTAGTTTTAATGACCTTGGCTTTACATCATGTATGTTCAATTTTCCTAATAATGTGTAATGCCGAACACAGTCGAATGCCTTCGAAAGGTCATAAAAAAATGCAGCCTGCGTAATTTATATAATAATGTAAAGAAATCTGAGGGCTTGGCTTCTAGTACCCAACTAGCAATTTGATGTTTTATAAAAGTTGTAGGAATGTTTCTGACACAAATTTTATAAAACGACGTTACTCTCAGAAACACTTTCATAACGTTTTCACAGCAGCTATAAATGCAAAATTGGCACCATCCTATAAAATATTTCAGTCGCTGTTGATATTTTGCAACGCCTATTGGAACCATGACAAAATAATTGTATAACATTTCCAGAAGCCCTATGAAAATTTAGTATCATCACTAATAGCAGTTTTATTAAAGCTTCATTTAATTGTACTATAAAACACACTTCAGTGCTTGTTAAATTACTGCTATAAAACAAGTAAACAACTGTTTTATAAGAGATTTTAAATAGTCATTATTTAAAAAAAATGCTGCTCTATACACACTAATAAAATAAAATGTATCCTAAAAGTTTAAGAAGTATTTTTGACACTAAAAGCATATGGCATTTAATACTAGGTACCTAATAACCTACAATAAATATTTAAGAGGCTTGTTCTGGCTTACAACGACTCCATTTTTGATGCGGAGAAAATATTACTGTGAACTATGGCCATATTTTTAATATATTTTTAACGGTCCTCACATTAATTAATGATTTCTAATAATTTTTGAAATTTTATAAATATCGATTTTATGAATTTTTTAGAATGTAACGTACACTAATTTGTTTTAGTAGTCATAACTGTATAGTTAGCACGTTTGTAACTCCATAAATTCTAACAAACATTTGATATTTTAAATTTTCATATCTTGTCATATTTACCATCATGAACGCTGGCCTTTTATAATGGCCTCCCTTTAAAAAATACGTTTGTGTTAGTGGCAAGTATTTAACGATATTTAAATTATTAGACGATTCCTATAAAACATCTATAAAATAATGCGCCTTGGCGTAACTTTTTCGTTTATCTTATAAAATAGACTCGAAAATAGATCACTCACTTTGGCGATACTTTTGTGCCTCTTATGATAAATCTGTTAGGACTGAGTTGTAAATGCAGCCAAGGAAACAGAGTTGGTTCAGTTTGCATAAAGATAAGCTAGAAATTAGCAGCAGTAAATCACCTTATTTACAGAGCTGTTTATTTATGGTTTGTTTATTGCCAAAAACACGTAGTTATTTTACTAGTGGAAGCAACAGTACTTTGGCATATGACCTGATACGTTAACAGTATAAACTGTGCCTTATATTATAAACCACTATGCTGTTAATACATGTACTTAATATTTTTACAACCACTTTTTAAGTTTCTCCATTGTCCTAAATCTGATGTTTTAAGTTTGGCCGTTATATGATCTGTTAATATCTGCACCGCTCTTGTCAATGTTGGTAACCAACATTTTGGGAGAATAATTTTTTGATAAACTTGTGTACTGTAATTATGGCAAATTTTCATTAAAAGACATACTTTAATTATGACTAAATATAAATAAACAGCTAACGCAGGAAATTTTCTCAAATACCTATGTTTTATTATACTTATTGTTAGCCACTACAATTTTATGCTCAAGTAAACAATTTTGTTCTGTAATGACTTTGTTGCTGTTTCCATATTACAGCAAATAATATGCTATATAATCGTTATATAACATGCTCTGGAGCAACATTTAATCGTAAAAGCAAAATTATCACAAATAGATCTTTAATGTAACCGTTTTGTAAGATGATAAGAAATAACTAAAAAATAATTCGAATGTATATTTATAATGGTGCTAAAAATGCTGCTGAACGATACTATAAAATCGTTATAAAACGAATTAGTTTTATAAGCTGCAATATTTTATAACTTAGTCATGAAAACATTTATAAAATGATTTTTTAACTCCATTCTAAGAAATTTTATAATCATCTCAAAATATAATCTAGTTCCAGATGTTATAATATATATGAGTACCAAATTTCAAGTCAATGTTTTTTATTTTAACGTCTTATTTATTTTAACGTCCTGGCCAAGTTTAGCTAATGCTATTTCGCCACTTAACCAGGACAGCGAAATGAGATACGGTCACCCATCTAAGTGACGGACTCTCCCGGCGTTGCTTAACTTCGCCGATCGGGTTCTCGCCACATCTCAGTTTTATTTTATCAACCCTTTTAAATTGGAGTAGGGGTGATTGAAAAATGTTATAAAAAAGTCTGAGGCTGGCTGGAACTTTAAGTTTCTGTACTCTCACCAGCTTGCTTTACTTATTTTCCCCTATTACCCCTATTTAACCCCCAACCCTTCAACGGAATATTCCAAAAATATAATCTAGTTCCAGATGTCATTATAATATATACGTATACCAAATTTCAAGTGAATATCTCAATTTTATTTTATCAATCCCGTTAAAATGGAGTAGGGGTGGTGGGGGATTGAAAAATATTATAAAAAAATCTGAGGCCTTGGTTTCTAGTACATACACCGAACTTCAAGTTTCTATACTCTTACCAGCTTGCTTTACATATTGTCTCCTATAATCCCTATTTAACCCCCAACCCTTCACCGGATATGTTAAAAAAAATCTAGTTTCAGATTTCGGTACAATATATACGTGTACAAAACTTCAAGTCAATATATTAAACCGTTCCGGAGAAAACATGCGAACAAAAAAAAAAAAAAGTTACACACCGACATACAGACAGACAGACATACAGAACTTTTTTTTCGCTCGAATTTAAAATCTCAACGTTTCATGACATTTTAAACCTATTTCAGATAAAAAAAAATACAAAATTGAAATTTTTTTTACGATTACTAGGTATACTTCCAGTCCACTCTGAGGATGTGAAAGTAAATTAATTAAGAAACAGAGTTTTTAGCAGTATTTTTTTTTTGTTAAAAAACTAATTAACCGATTTCAATGCTCATTTTGTAGATACTTCTAATACCTACAACTTATCCAGGTCGTATTTTCATAAAATCTAAAAATACATTTACAGAAGCCAAAAACTTGTTTTCCGTGACTTCACTTGTTGGTTAATTAAACATAGACGCATTAATTTTCAGCTGCTGGATTTTAGATATAATAGTTATTACACACACATAGGTAAATATTTCCGTTGAAAAACTCCGGTGTGCATTTTTTTTAAAACTCCCTTTTGCCTAGGCTATGCTAATTCCTACTGCACCATTAAGCCTTGTTTGCTCAATTAATTAAATTCAGAAATAAAAGATATTACAAATAATGTCATATGTCTAAAATGTCGATGCGACAGGTCTCATAATAACAGAAATTCCATAAACTTTAATATCTCTTGGCATTTTCCCCTTAAACAGTAATGTAAAATTTTGTGCTGAAACCAACCCACCTTGAACGTATCGAGCGAGGTATCGAGCAGTTCATGAAAAATGCATTTTTCTCAATTTGTTAAACGGTCAGCTACTAATTTTTCTATCGTGAAACCATTTATTTTACTTAGGTGCAAGATTAGATTTCTTACAATACCGTATAAAATATCTCTCTGATCACGATCGGTGAGACGGGTACACGACCACGAGCGAGCTTCTCAGGTCAACTAACTAATATTTTATCGACAACTCCACATCCGCCATCAAATCCATAGAAAGCAAAAGTTTGTCAATATTTATACTATTGCTTACCTGTCAATTATTTATTTATTTATTATTATTATACGGCAGAGCCATTTTCATTTTACAATTCAATAAATAGGAACATAATTAAAATAGTATGGAATAATGAATGAATTTTTGTAAATACAATAAAATCAATATTATGCAACACCATGTCTTAGACAAGCTTTAATTACTTATACAAGATTTAACTTGGTTTTTAAATGTATATAGTGACGAGCCTAAGAGTTCTATATTTTTATGGAAAGATTTTGCTGTACGGAGTAATCTGCATATAGGCTCATTTTGACCATAATTTGTAACATGAAAAGGTACTTTAAAGAGTTCTGAATTTCTAGTTCTGCGATCGTTTAAGTTGAAGCTGATCAACTGAAGTAACTCTGGACAGTTTATATTACAATTAATCAATTTATGCAAAAAGCATAAATCGAGTTGCACTCTTCTACACTCAAGTGATAGAAGGTTGAGTTCGTGTAAGATATCAATGTAGGAATATTCGCCCATTGGATTACCCATCTTGAATGCACATTGTCTAAGGAATCTAGATTGGACATTCTCAATGGATTGTTTATCGACAACATATGCTGGATTCCATATCACACAGCCATATTCTAGCAGACTCCTTATCAGAGAAGAGTAGATCAATTTATATATGTTAATAGAAAAAAAGGTAGAGTCCCTATTGATGCAACCTAACACTTTCAGTGCTTGTGCTGGGATATTTGATATATGAGGTTTGAATGTCATCCTTGAATCGAATATTACACCAAGATCTTTTATGGAATTTACCCTGTTTAAAGTAGCATTATTTAGATGGTAGTCGAATATTACAGGATTATTGCCTCTTGTGAAAGAAATTTGATTGCACTTGGCAGGGTTAAGTTTTAATAGATTGATGTCACACCAACGAACTAAATTATCGAGATCACTTTGCAAAAGAGAGGCATCGTATGAGTTGTCAACGATTCTAAACAGCTTCAAATCGTCAGCAAACATTAAATAATTACTGTTAATAAGTTCCTCGCTAATATCATTAACAAATAAGTTAAATAATAATGGACCAATATGCGATTCTTGAGGAACGCCGGAAGTAACTTTAATAGAAGATGACACGGCTCCTGAGCATCTGACAAACTGTGTTCGGTTATATAAATAACTATGAATCCATTCAAGCATGCAACTCTCAACACCCAATGCCTTGAGTTTGGCTATGAGTAATACGTGATCAACACGATCAAATGCCTCGTGAAGTCAGTGTAAATTGAATCTACTTGTGATCTCGATGTTCAAAAGCATTGAGAATAAAATGTTCATAAAGAAGTAGATTAGTTGAGGTGCTCTTTTTACGCATAAAACCGTGCTGCTTATTGCTGATAATATGTGCAGTATCCCATGATATTTTAGTAGTAATCAAGCAATCAAGAAGCTTGGGTATCTCGGATTGAATGCAAATGGCTCGATAGTTCTTGATGTCATCTCTTGGACCAGATTTGTGAATTGGTGATAAAAAATTATTTTTCCAGAACTCAGGGAAAATGCCGGTGTGCAGTGACAAGTTATAGATTTTATGTAGTGGTATCGCTAATGTAAATATACATTTTTTTAGAACGTACAGTGGAATGCCATCAGGCCCAAATGATAATTTATAGGGTGCTTGGAGAACTCTATCTATTATTTCAGTTAAGGTAACTTGTAATAGGTAATGTCCACATGATTTTGTAAGTGGTCATAATTAGGAATTTGATTTACCTGCTTGATGCCATAAACTGAGGAGAAAAAAGATGCAAACAAATTAACAATATCATTAGTATTCTCAGCAGATGCATCATCGTAGTGCATAACTGTAGGTAGATTATACTGATTTCTTTTGTTTTTGAAGTAGGACCAGAAATGTTTAGGGTTGTTAACGAGATTGTTCTCGGTTCTGGCTATATAGTGATTAAAACAAATGTCTTTTAATCTAGAGCACTCAAAAATGTGTGCGGTTATTACAACGCCATAGAGCGAATAGGCGGGCATGGGCAAATCGGCATGCGAATTGGGGTAATGCAGAGTGGAGCCATTGTTTATTTACTGACGCAACAAGATTTAATTTGTTTCACTCCGATGGCCGAATGTTAGTTTAGAGAAGGCCACATCAGCATATTTGGAGGAAAATATGGCCCCTCAGGAAGCATTTGGTGGCGGAGGTGTTACAGTGTGGGGAGGTATCATAAGAAATGGTAAAACCGAGCTATTCATTACCAACCAAACCATTAATGCTACTGTTTATCAGGAGGAAATTTTGGAACCTATTGTTGTTCCTTTTGCTCGACATTACGGCCCAGAAATTCTATTGGTGGATGACAACGCTCGACCTCACAGAGCGCGAAGGATCACAGAGTTTTTGCAGGCACAAAACATCAATAGGATGGACTGGCCTGCAAAGTCTCCTGATCTTAATGTCATCGAACACGTTTGGTCTTATTTAAAACTTAAAGTAAGATCTCTTGATGTACCCCCTGAAACCTTAGAAACGCTCAGTGAGGCCATTCGTGAATAATGGGAGAATATTTCACAAGATTTTATAAATAATCTTGTGGATACTCTACCAAATCGATGTCGGGAAGTAATATTCCGAGCAGGAGGACCAACAAAATATTAGCTTGTCTTTTTTTTTTTAATTAATGTACCTAATTTTAATTAGGTAATTTTAATTTAATTTTAATTTAAGTTTAAATTAAATTAATTTTTAATTTTTTAGTTAAATTTTTTTTTCAGTTATTAAAAATTACCAGAATTAGAATTATAAATTTTTTAAGAATTGGCTTTTGGCCGTTGTTAAGCAATGTTGTATATTGTAGAATTTAATGTAATAAACTTGTTCTTGTCGCTACGTTTTTGTTTATTATCGACCCGGTATAATGTGTAAATTTCAACCCTCAAATAAAATGCTTAGACCATAGAAAATCTACGTGAAATAAGGATTCCAAATCCGCAAAAATCATCAAGAACCGTCAATCCAATGTCAAGTTATAGCATTTTAAAGATTTCGGTATCCAAATTTTATGTTGAGTAGTGTGTACAAGGCCTAAGGGCCTTAATCCAAAAACTGACAAAACCGTCTAGAGATATTGATGTTACCTTAGTAAGGAACCATATTGCAACGACCAAAAAAATTTTTTGCGGAAATTTCACTCATACAAACTTTTTGATTTTTTGCATGACTTCATTCATCACCCCGTATATAATAAACGTATGGTCCTACGATAAATATACGTCATGCAGCTTAATTCGAAAAAAACTAGCTCTTAAAATTTGCAAGCCGCGTTCAAAAATTTGCATTCCTTTTGAAAATATTGAACTTTAAATTTTGCCTAAAAGTCTCTATGTGTAAGTTCGAGTGGCCAGCAGTGTATATTTAGGAAGAACGACCAAAATGGTCGATTCGATGTAACTATCATGTTAAAACAAAATTTGAAACTGGAAACAATTAATTTTCACTAAAATTGTATGCCTGTCTGACTCCACTATTAGTGTTTATTTCTTATTATAATTTTTTAACCCACATATTTTTAAGAGGTATAAACGCATGACATTATTGTTATTATTAAGTTTTTATAGTTTTTTTTACTATACGCAAATACAAAAGAGTGTATTGCATTCGATCGACACACTTCTAAAATCGGTATAATTTTTATATCACTGTGTTGGTGATCGAATTCTGAATCACCTTCAAAATGTCCGCCATCCGTCTGTCCGTGGACAGTAAGTTAATGTTAGCTGTTAATTATTTAAATTTAAAAAATAAATATTAATGTTTTGTAATTAAACAAAAAATGTCTAAAATTAATATTATTTCCAAAAAAAGCTGCGAAGAGTATCCTATAGAATGTGCAACAATTATATGAAGAATACGGTAAATCGGTGAAGAGTGTAATGGCTATTTTTTAGTTATTTAGTTAAGATTTTTACGTCCGGGTTTTAAAATTTATAATTTAGCTCATATGCAGATCTGCGGCTAGGAAACGCGTAAGTCCCATTATAAAATATGTTTGCAGAGGACCAAATGAATAGCTCCAGTGCGCAAAATAAAACCCAAAGCAAATTTCGCCGAGGTTTTTATTACCCTATTTTATTAAATAATACCGTCCTCTTTTTATTCGGAAACAAAATATAATCTGCGTAATCTGCACGGCGCTGATCTCCGCTCCAAATTAAATTTTAATCTAGAGTTTAAGCCCACCTAAAAAAAGATAAACGTTTTTAATTTAAAATCTCAAAAGCACGTTGTAAAAAATCTCACCACATTATTTAAAACAATTCTATCTGGCCAAGACAAATTCGGTACATTTCTCATCAGCGGATCTGAAACGGAACCGTTAAATTTTCTAACAGCCCCTCAGACAGATTCGTAATGTATATTAAGCCAAGTCGGACACTGGAAATAAATGCTGTAGGATAAAGAATTCAGATGGCGTATTGCAAAATTGATTTGCGGATTTCCTAATATTTTCCCCGAAGTGCTGTAATTGAATTATCAAACGGCGAGTGTTAAATACATCATCAAATGGACAATTTTCACACGTCCGATATAACTTCGATTATAGCGCTAACATTGATTCCATATTGTAAGAACGTTCTGTAGAGATGTTTTTATTTTCTTGGCCGTTGATATCAAATTAAGTTGATGTGTGTATTGGAATCGGTTAGTTTAAATGATAATGATTATATTTTCTTAAGTCTTAGTCTATTAATCAACGTCAGAAAACTACAATGTTTTGTACAGTTGGTTCAAGAAGAGTGAAAACCGTTGCCTAAGGAATCACTACTTCCACATCCAGATTTTCCATCTAAGTCTCTTTAAGGAAAAACATCTTGACTATATTTGCACTCTAGTGTGTGGCAATAATTGGTCAATTTTTTTTAATAATATTTGAGGCAGATGTCAAAAAAAATTGAGGCGTTGGATTCTAGCACATCTGCCATTTTCTGGACACTTATTAGCTTGCTCTATGTATTTTCCCCAATTTACCAATATCGACAATTTTGCCTATTCACTGTGCCATTTAAGCAGAAGGTGGCCTCGTCAGAGAAAAGTACCTACTCGACTTAAGAAATGTGGATTGATATTACATCGTTCCATCATGGTTTCGCAAAAATCTACTCTGCGGTCGAAATCATCTTCGTTAAGCTCTTGAACTAAATTCACTTTATATGGGTGCCATTTATTCTTCTTCAAATATTTTAAAACAGTCGACTGACTGTTCTGCTGCGACTTCGCGACTTGGTTTGTGAGGATTCTCCTCCATTGTCAGTAAAACATCTAACTGTTTATTTTCTGAAATTGTAGGACGACCTTTCGTGAAATTATCTCTTACATGACCACAATCTCGGAACATTTTTTCTATTTTCCTAACAGTTGATTGTGTAATACGTCGCTTAGGGTATTTACCATTAAATAATTCGCAAACCATAGCTTGTGTTCGGGACTTGTCTCCATAGCCAATCATTATCAAAATTTCAATTCGTTCTGTCTCACTTAGGCGTTGCATTATCAGCACTTTCAATACGATATCACAAAAAAGAATGTGTCGGAAACTTAGGCAGTAGGTTTGATGGATTCTCCGTCGTCGATGTCGGCCCAGGCAATAGGAGGGACAAAGGGGGGCCAAACGGAAAAGGAACAAATCTCCGACACACACAATTAACGTAACAATTATTAAATTAATTTAAGAAACGACAATTATAATTCACTTATCACTGATAAATAACTATAGTGTTCTGCGGCGTAAGTGACTATTGTCTTACTTACTATCATACTACTGTCTACTGTCTATGCGGGTCGCGCTCGACCCACACGGCGTTAAAAAAACTAGCTAAAAAAAACTTCTTAGTATTATTATAAATAATTCAAAACATGTATTTTTCTAGGTATAATACTACAAGGCGCGTAACCAACTAATGTGTTAGAGCCAGGTCCGTTGCTAAGTAAATGAAAAAAAGCGTAAACACAAAAAAGTGTAAGTTGTAAAAAGGTTCGGCGATAAGTAATGAATATGTTCTATTAATGTTAAATGTTTTTTCTCGATAATCTCGTCATGCAATACTCCCTAGAATTTAACGTACTGTATGCAGAAACATGTGCTCCTTCAAATGACGTTTAAAAAAATGGCGATGACGTCATAACTTTTAAAAAAATATTTGCAGCACTTTTTTTTTAAATAAACAAATTCAGAAATGTATTTAAAAATCGACGGGTCTGAGCGAATTTTTGTCACTTGTTTTGTAACTATTTTAATTAATTTTTTCTAACTTGTACGTGCTCACTGTATAAAGAAATTCATGTACACTATTAGTAACCATTTTTCAATAGTAAGTCCTTAACCTTTCTCTTGTACCTTAAAAAATTTAGACTTCTGATACTCTCGACTATTGTACATAATTATCTCATTATAGTAAAGAGACCCTTTAAATATCGAGGTCCTGTGCTGAGGAATAGATAATAGATTCCCGTGCCTTGTACTGTACTCATCATTTTAAGATAGTTTATGGCATTTATGCATTGCATTTTACATGTAGCAAACATTTGTGTATGTAGACACCTGGTACAGTTAGATTACTCTTGGCAGCAAAAGTATCTCTACAACTTTCCTTATACTTAAGTTTGTATATTAGTCTGATTAAGCGTTTTTGCAGCACAAACACCGAATACTTCACTGGATTTCCCCCAAAGAGATATATTCTGGGATATACATGAGTAGGCTTTGGCCTACTCATGTATATCCCAGAATATCCCAAAGGCATAATACACATTCACTAGACCCTCCTCTCTGAGAACATTTTTTAATTGATGAATGGCAAAATACGCTTTACTTATTTAGTTACATGCAAGATCAATATGCGGTTTCCACGATAGTGTGCTGTCAATATATGTACCTAACAATTTTGTGCTGTCACTTAAAGGAATATCGCCAAGTTATATATTTCTTCTAATTTTAAAATTTATGAATGCTGGTTTATTCTTATTTAGGATCAATTTATTACGATCACACCAGACACCCATTTTATGTAAGGTCGTATTAATATCAGAGTTAAGCTCATCAGTATTAGAGGCAGAGATACACATAGTGGTATCATCCGCATACATAGTTGTGATTCCTTTGCTAATATGCGATGGTAGATCATTAATGTAAATTGAAAACAAGAGAGGTCCTAGGATGAATCCGTGAGGCACACCTAGGATAACAGCTTGTGTAACAGAGTAGGCTTCATTATATTTCACCATAAGGGATCTGTTATCCATAAACGACGTTATCTAAGGATGTTACCTCTTATATCGATATTTTCCAATTTACTAAACAGTATATTCCTGTTTACCGAGCCGAAGGCTTTAGAGAGATCAAAAAGGATAGATAAAATGTATTGTCCACTATCCACCTCCCTGTAGATGAAATCAAATAGCTTAATTCTCGCACTTTCTATTGATCTCCTACTTCTAAATCCATGTTGGCTATCTGTTAATGTATTATTACTTTCTAGGTAATGTACTATCCTGTTGTGAACAATTTTTTCTATAATTTTAGAGATAACGCTTAGCAGCGAAATTTGCCTGTAATTTTCTGTATCATCTTCCTGACCCTTTTTATGAACAGATATTACTATGGAAATTTTGAGTTCTTCAGGGAAGTAACCTTCTGTAATAGATTTGTTGACTAGACATAGCAGTGTCAATGATATTCACTGAAATATTTTTAATTACTTGGGCTGTTAGTCCAACCAACCCAACTTATTTTTTATTTCAGTTCATTAATTACCCCAAGATGTTCAGCTTTTGATACATCATGGAAATATAAGGAATTTGTTTGATACTTCGAGAGTGTACATGGTAATGGCAAATTGTATCTAAAGTAACTCGCTGCATTATCGGTCGCAATTTTAGCAAAATGTGAGGCAAATGTGTTAGAGATTATTCCATCGTCATATATATTTATATTGTTGATGTTTAAGGTAATGGATTTCTTAGTTTTATATTTTCCTAACCTAGAATTGACAATATTCCAGGTTTCTTTTGATTTATTTACTGCATGATTAATTTTAGCATTTTTATGTTTAAAATATTTAAAAAACACAAAAATAAAATAAAATTCTGATGGCGGTATCAAATACAGGAGGTTAAAATACATAAAGATTGGTAGGTCTAGTTTCTGGGTCAGAACTTTTTTTGCATGGCTATGCCCAGCCGCAGAGAATTACAAAGATTACAAATTGTACAATTTTTAAATTCCTAGTATAACCAGAATGTAGGTTATCAAACATATATGTTATATTTGATACTTTGTATTTGTCTTTTTAAAAAATATTTATTTAATTAATTAGAGTCATCGATGACTCTGAGTAAAATATAAAATTGTAGAATTAAAAGTTTATTGTAAAGGTGAGTTAATAACTGAGTACAAAAGCGTCTGCTGCTCGTATTTATAACATTAGGAAAGCAGTGTCAGCTAGACGGAGAACAAAGGAAATGCAAATGTGCAATTTGGCATAAACTATGAGAACGGATACAAAACAATGTGTGAAATATGATATGTGAGATAAGCAATTACCAAGAGAAGTCGTTATCAACATATGTAATTTGATACTACTAAGAGCTTGCTTATAACTCAGTGTCGTACTGTTATTTTTTAATATAACAACTTCCCCCTTAATAAAAAAGTTGATTGTTATACAACAACTTTTGAAAAATGATTATTGAATAAAATATAAAGGTAATAATAAAACAAAATGAATATAATGCAAAGATAATAATAAAATATTGAGTGAATAAAATAATAAGCATAAAATAGAAAGAATAAAAGTTTTAAGTCAATAAACAAAAATTAGTGGTTCACTGGAAAGTCTGTGATAACTCGATATCTTCTTCTTGAGGTTTGATACCGGGTCGCTTTCTTGGAGGGATTAGACTGGGGAATTCCGTGAACTTCTTGCTTCGTCCTGGAGGAGGTGAAGGAGAATCGCCTGTAGAGGGTTCAATTTTCAGTAGACGTCTCTTCCTTCTACATTTACAAAGCACGTAAAGTAGAATTATGGAAATGATGAAGGTGATGGTGAAATACGTGAACCAGGACATATGTTTGGTCACGAAGGGTTCGTTGATGAGATCGTCCAGATCCTTAGAATATTGCTCCAATTTGTTTTTGGCAATATCCAAATCTTCGATATTTAAATTATTGAGTTTTAATGGTTTTAATTTAGGCAGTTGAATTTTGTCGGGCAACTGGTTACAACATTCAAATGGGATTTGCACAGGATGGGAATTGTCTTTAATTTCGGAGAGGTCTTTGGCACTGGCTTGTATCCTGGTGATGCCTGCGAAGGCGTAACATCCAGGTTGTAATTTTATAATTGAATTTTTATTAATCAGCTCCGTTGCTGGTTCTCTCTTCGGGCAGCTAATGGTGATATGTAGAGGTTCGGAATTTATTATGAGCCACGTGTTCTCTTCGAGTTCTTGAACATTGTACCCTTGGCTAATAATGAAGGAGGTTTGGCAATTTTCGGGAAGTTTCATCGGTTGTTTCAGGATCCTAGCTTCACAAATGGCATTCTGGTCAATAGGGTATGCAAACAGGTTCGAGCATAGCTTAGTTCCAAAATATAAGGGTTTGCATTCTTTTAAATTCGTTATTGGTATGTACATTAAAGAATCATCATCTCTCGCGATAAATTTTTGAGAAATAGATAAAATATGATGAAGACCAGTTCTGTTATCAAATATTGGGATAGGGTATAAACGGTAGGTATTATAGTTTTGAGGTTCAACAAGTGGTATCTTTAAAACGAATATTAAGTTAGAATCTACTTGAAATGCTTTTAATTCAATAATATCCAAATATTGAGCAACTGCCGATAATTTGATTGGAAGAGGCAAATTGTTTCTTCGCAAACTCTGTGAAATTTCTTGTAATGCTGTTACTAAATGATCGGGAGTTATGATTGACGAATGAATGATTCCCAATCGAGCAAATGTTATTGAATTTAGAATATCGTTCAAGTTATCTTCAATATACAAATAGCTTGCCATTAATTGTTCACAAATGTGTAAGAATATTAATTTTGTTTCTACAGCTTCGATGTTTCGCGTCATGGTTTCGATTGTGCGATCGATTTCTTGCATGTCTTTATTAAATGTTTCTTCGTCAATTTGCAATTTTTGAATGGTTGAATTGAAATTTTTGATTACCGATGTTGTGACTGAAATTTGGTTTTTTATTAAATTTTCTAACTGATGTTCGTCGTTATTTAATTTATTAATGCAATTAGCGTAATATTCGCCATCTTCGGCGTCTAGATTTCCAGTTATTGATTTGAAAATTGTGCCGATACCATTTAATATTCCGCGTTTATATCTCTTCGTATCTAGAAATACTTCATCAAATTTAGATTCTATAGTTTTGGAAATTTGTGTTAAAAGGTTAAGATCTGTTTTGACTTCACTTCTGAACGTGATCATTTTTTGATGAGCACCGTCAAGAGTATTCAAAATCGTATCTAAAATTCGTTGGTTCTTATCGAAGGCTAGTTTAAGGGATGATATGTTTTTGTGTACCAGTAATGTCCATTTTTCGTTTGTCACTACGATGTCCGTGTCTTTGTGATAAAATACACCAACAGTGTTGTTTATTGGTATTATTTTATATTGTGCGAGTGCTGATCCGAACAGCAGGATAAACCTGAAAATAAATTTAATTTTCAGTATATGGTTTCATTCTATCGAAATTTACTTTAGTTTCTTGGTTCGTTTCAAGATTTAATAAAGTAGCAGAATTTTGGAAAATTTCTATGATTTTAAAAGGACCGTTAAATTTATTTTGAAGTTTGTTTTTAATTTGAGAATCTTTCACATATACTTTATCACCAACTTTGTATTCAGGTCGATTTTTTGGAACATTTCTGTCGAAGCGAACTTTCGCTTTCTCCTTTTGAGATTGCGTTCGACTGCGGGCGATTTTATAATAATGAGATATTCTGTTATTTAAATCTCTTACGTATTTCGTTATTAGCTCCTTTTGGTTGTATAAAGTTTCAGGTGGTCTAATAGACGTATGTCCGAAAATGAGTTCGTACGGAGTGAAACCGTGTGTTTTGTTAACCGAATTGTTATAGCAAATAATTGCGTATGGTAATATTGTGAATGGATGTTCATTCGGATTTTCAGTTTTGTGGACTCTTATCATTTCGGCTAATGTAGCGTGAAATCGCTCGAGAGATCCGTTGGATTGGGGATGTCCTACGCTTGAGTATGTCAGTTTTATGTCATAGAGCGTACAAAGGTCTTTTAATAATTTATTGTCAAATTCACCGCCGTAATCACAATGAATTCTCAACGGGGTACCGTAGTGTTGAAAGTAAAGCAATAAGGTGTTTACAACTGATTTCGCGGATTTATCCGGAACAGCATAGGCTTGAGTAAATTTTGTTAATTCGTCGCGGATTGTAACAGCGTAATTTCGCGTGGGAAATTCGAATAGGTCGACATTAATTCTTTCGAATGGCGTTTTTGGAGTCTCGGTAATTACCAGAGGGTTGCTAAGGTTTTTACGACAGACTTTAGTTTTTTCGCATGTTTCGCAATTTTTTATAAAGTTTTCAACGTCTTTAGTTAAGCCTCGCCAATTGTATTTTACTCTAATCCTTCTAATAGTTTCATTAATACCACGATGTAAGTTATTTTTGCCTGAATGGTTTTGATCTAAAATAATTGGAATTTCATCTTCATCGGGGGTTTTAACAATATTTTGACAGATAACTATTTTCAGGTCTTTTTCTGCAAAAATAAAAGATAGCATTTCGAGTATTGGAAGATCTAAATTATTTTCTACATAGTATGTTTTAGAAAGATCCAAAATGTCTTGTCTTTTGTACAATACCATGAATAAATGTTCGTTTATTGAATCTACATCAAAAGGTAAAGGAACAATAAAATATTTTCTATGCCTGACTGATTTGCTTGAGACAACGTTAATAGTGTTGTTATAAAACTCGGGGTGTTCTTCGAACATGTCCTCAATAATTTTATGATGCAAATCTTCTAACTTATTTTGTTGAAAGAATGTTATAATATTTTTGTGTTCCTTGTCTAAAAGTTGTCTGTTTGAAGTTTGAATTTTAGAATAATCTATTAAGGATTTCGTCTTATACAAATTACAAAAGATATCAAATTCTTGAGAGATTTGTTCTTTAGTGATTTTGTTGTTATTGTTCGGGTTTTCGTCATTGTTTGGTTCGTCATCTTCTGATTCGTCGTCTTCGTTCGCGGCTAGAATTTTTGAATAAAATTTGGAACATTCCGAAAAGTGATTGATTTTAACTCGCGATAGCGCGTCCGCGTTTTTATTGGTTTTACCGGGTTTGTAGATGATTTCATAGTCGTATTCTTCTAATTTGAGTCGCCAACGTGCGAGTCTGCTTCCTGGGTCTTTTATCGAAAATAGCCAGGTAAGTGGTCGATGATCGGTTACTAACTTGAACTTTCTTCCGAATAGATATGGCCTAAAGTGTTTTACTGACCATACTATGGCTAATAGCTCGCGCTCTATCGTTGAATACTTAGTCTCCGCCGCGCATAAAGTTCGAGATGCATAAGCTATTGGTAAATCTTTGCCTATATTTCCTTGCGAGAGCACGGAACCAATGGCAAATGCGCTAGCATCAGTAGTTAGGATGAAAACGTCGTCAAAATTTGGATAAATAAGAATCGGAGTTGTTGTTAACGCTCGTTTCAAATTTTCGAAGGAGTTTAAGCAATCATTGTCAAAGTCGAAAAGTATGTCTTTTTGCAATAATTTTGTTAAAGGTTTAGAAATCTTTGAAAAGTTAGGTATAAAACGTCTGTAATATCCAGCTAAGCCTAGGAATGATTTTATTTCCTTAGGGTTTCTCGGTTGAGGAAAATTTAGAATCGCGTCAACTTTAGCGGGATTTGGTTTTACACCGTCCTTAGTAATAAGATGGCCTAAATATGCAACTTCCTTGCGTAAAAATTCGCATTTGTCCGGTTGAATTTTGAGATTGGCTTTTTGTAAACGTTTAAATACTTCCGTTAATCGCGAAATGTGGTCATGAATGGTAGGCGAATAGATAATAATATCATCCATGTAGACGAGACACCGTTCGTTTTGGATACCTAACAAAATGTTGTCCATCACTCTTTGAAATGTTGATGGAGCATTTTTCAGTCCAAATGGCATTCGTACAAATTCAAAATGACCGTTTTCTACTGTGAAAGCAGTTTTTTGAATATCTTTCGCGTCGATTTCTATTTGATGGAATCCGGAGGCAAGATCTAACGTGGTAAAATATTGGCACTTGCCTAATTGATCAAGAAGGTCCGAAATATTTGGAAGCGGATATTTGTCGTCAATAGTCAGTTCGTTAAGTTTTCTGTAGTCTACTACAACTCGCCATTTTTGTTTACCGGAGGCGTCTAGTTTTTTAGGTACAACCCAAACCGGGGATGACCAGGGTGAAATTGATGGTCTGATTATACCTTGGTCTAGCATTTTAGAGACTTGAGTTTTAACTTCCTCTTTGTGAATATGAGGGTAGCGATATGATTTTGTAAAAACTGGTTTAGAATCGTTCGTGTCAATAGAATGTTTAATTTCATTGGTAAAGCTTAAATTGTCGCCTTCTAAATAAAATATATCAGAAAAATTTAGACAAAGTTCTGTTATTAATTCGGCTTCCTCTTCGTTCAAATGATCTAATCGTAGTTGGTTTCTAATTTCGAAATTTCTGTCTGTATGTTGAGGACTGTCCGGATTTTTAGAGTTTAAATTAAAAATTGATCTAAATTTTTGAACTGGTTCAAGTTTAAGATTTGAGAAATCGATTATTTTGGGAATTGCGTTAGCGTTTATAATTGATGTTAAAAATTCTCCGTTGTCGTCGATTTTGACAATAGCATTTGGTAAGCGTACCTTTTCATTTTCCTGGGCTAACAGTATAGCCTCAGTATTTCGTAAATTACATTTTAATTTAAATATTTTTTCCATGCGTGGTTCGATTGAAATTAAATTTTGATTTTTCACGTTACATGGAATTTGATTCCGAATTTGATTTGAGTTTGTAGTTGGTTGCAAAGGTAAATTTTGTGTTTTTTCGTCACCCGTAGCTTTAAATATCGGTACGGTTTTGAAATTGGTAATTAGTCGCTTATTTTTAATATCTACCATACATTCGTAGTGTTCTAAAAAGTCTGCGCCTAATAGCCCGTCAAATTCTATATCCAAATTATGGATGTAAACTTTGTGTGGATTATTGTCGGTAAATGGTATAAGTACAGATTCGTTAATGTTAATTTTTTGTTCAGTTATGCCTTGTATAATAATATTTTCAGAAAATCTTCTTTTATAATTTTCTGCCGTTTTTGGTTTAAAAATCGAAATTCCTGCACCAGAATCAATAAGAATTTTAAATTTATTTGTGATGTCTTTGATATAATAAAGATTATTCGAATTTACAGTTAATAAAGCGTGTGAAAGTGTTTCTACATGAACTTCTGTTCTGGGAAGTTCAGAAACGGGTCGAAATTGTTGTTGAGGTTCATATTTTGAATTTGGTGGGAAATTTGGTCCAATTCGCAATTCGCTGTTGGAGTATCCGTGAGATACTCCGGACTTTTGCAAAAATCCTGAGGATTAGCAGTATAATCCTCCTGCGGCAAGTGAGAATTAGCAGTATAATTCTCTTGCGGCATCTGAGAATTAGCAGTATAATTCTCGTACTGTTCTTCTTGAAAATTAGATGCATAATTTTCCGAAAAGGTTTGATTATTTTCTAGATTGAAATTATCGTACATTGTATCAGCGTTTTGATATTCAGGAGAATAATCTTCATATTGGTCAAAATTATATTGGTCATAAGGTTCATAATTTAAATGATGAGTCTTTTGTTGATTGAAACGGTTAAAATTCGGATTTGGTTGTATCGCTGATGGTCTTTGTTGAATAAAATTAGGATTCGGTCTAATTGCTGAGGGCCTATTTTGTTGCGCTTGGCTAACTTGATTATTTTGTGGATAAGTTCTAGTTTGTTGTGCAAAATTTTGAAAACTTTGATTGTTTTGAAAGTTTGGTCTTTGAACATTTTGTGAAGTCGATTGCATAAATTGTTGTTGCCTTGTGCGACATTCGTTTATTATATGTCCATTACGTTTGCAAAATGTACAAAATTTTTGTTGAAAGTTTGGGGTCGGTCTTTTTTGTTGAGGAGGCACTGGATTTTTAACATTATTATTATTTTTAGAAAATTTTTGGGATTCAAAATAAGAGAGTTGTAATTCTCTTCTAATCCTATTGATGGCTTGTAACATATTTGTTGGATCTCCAGCACGTACTATTTGCCCTAATTTTGTTTCAAGGCCCGCTAACAAAGTGTTTAATGTCATCGTTTCAATTAATTCTGACTGAGATTGTTTCTGTTCACTGGATAAACGTTGTTTTTGTATGGCAGCGTGCATTTTTGCATTATGCGTCTGTAGACGCGCAACAAAAGTTAGTGCAGATTCACCTGGCATTTGGTGAATACGCTGCAAATCCTGAATTAAAGATGTCAAGTCGCGAGAGTCTCCGAAATGAGTTTCGAGCAAGACTCTTATTTCCGCCCATGTGGCAGGGTTGCGTGAGTTTATTAATTCGGCAGCTCTGCCGCGCAATTTATTTTTAATATGTAGAGTTAATAATATTTTCTGATCGTTAATTGCCATGCCTTGTGCATAAATGCAAGAATTTAAAAAGGTTTGTAAATTAATGGCATTGCCATCGAATTCTGGTATAATTGAAAAAATTTCAGAGAGCTTGTAAGGCTCAATTTGCTCTATCCTTGCATTTTGTACCGTTTGTGTAGTTTGCGATGTTTCTGGCATTGTTGCTTTTATTTAGAAAGTACAAAAATTAAATTAAATGTTAACTTGAAATTGTTAAAAATGACCCTTTTTGAGAAAAGGAAATTAGTTTAAAAAAAATTATTTAGGTAGTTTGTGTATTAACTGTATAATACACGGTGACGTATTAGCAGTATAATACGTTTCCTATATTAATTAAAATTAAATTGAACTTGTTGCGTTTATTTTGAGAAGGAATAATTATTCGATAATAGAACTGTATTTTGTTCGCTGAGTGTATATAGCACTTTTATAAAATAATTATGAAAAATAATAAAATAAAACGAGATGATTCTTAAAATGACTTACATTAATATTTCCATTGGTAGGTTCTTTCTCTAGTTGAAGGATTGGGATCCACCGTCACAGCTAGGAAGGTCTCCTTGTTCTTCCGGTTGTTTTCCACTGGTTAGGCACCTTTTTCTCCAGATGTTCTCCTTGTTCCCTTGGACACTTTACCAGAAGTTAGGCTCCCGAACTTGTGCGTTTTTCTAGATCCGGTACGACTGCGCCACTGTTATATTTGATACTTTGTATTTGTCTTTTTAAAAAATATTTATTTAATTAATTAGAGTCATCGATGACTCTGAGTAAAATATAAAATTGTAGAATTAAAAGTTTATTGTAAAGGTGAGTTAATAACTGAGTACAAAAGCGTCTGCTGCTCGTATTTATAACATTAGGAAAGCAGTGTCAGCTAGACGGAGAACAAAGGAAATGCAAATGTGCAATTTGGCATAAACTATGAGAACGGATACAAAACAATGTGTGAAATATGATATGTGAGATAAGCAATTACCAAGAGAAGTCGTTATCAACATATGTAATTTGATACTACTAAGAGCTTGCTTATAACTCAGTGTCGTACTGTTATTTTTTAATATAACATATATACATATGAAAACAATACAGTTTGATACTTTTAAATTTTTTTGTTTCAGATGGAGGAGGGTAACAACCTAGCCACGAGTAGGCGATGCGCCGTAACCATGATCTGTGGCAGAACTAGTTTATTAGTTCTAATGACTGGTTATGCCCTCCTTGGGGCACTCCTTTTCAGATCAATAGAGGGAGGAGACGAGGAGGAACCTACCACGGACTTTCAGCGGAGCAGGGAGGACTGCCTTAGGGAATTATGGCTTATAACAGGTATTTTTAGTTCACTTAGTGTCAGTTTTATGAAACATTATTTTCATAGAGAAACTTATGTGTAGGACCATAAAAAAGGAGCAAATTGAATATTAGAATATTCCACATTATAATTTTCAATTTGTGGCGTGTCGATTTGTAAAATATACCGGGCGAAAACGAATAAGTGCACGCTCCAATTTTTTAGTTCTTTTTGAATATTAAAATTTCAATTTTAGGGCACTTAATTACCAAGGGTGGTTAGTAAACGAAAAAGCGAAAAAAGTTAATTTCACAACAACAGACAAAAAAGTAAATACATTTACATATAGATGTGAAAAAAGATAGTGGGTACGCCTCTGGTTGGTCTGTGCCTGAGTCATTTATTACTACCTGTTTTGTCCAAACATACTATAGCGATTTAAAAATTATGCACTGTCGGGCTTACAATTGTTGATTTTAATGGTATATTGGGAACTTTTGTACGTTGATTAGCGTCGTGTTTTTTTGGCGCTCATCATTTCAATATGTATTACATTCTCCTGCTTTAGAAATCCGTAGGCAGCGTCAAAGGAGATGTGTGTCTACGCCCAAAGCGAACAATCTTAGAACGTGTATATTAAAATTTCCTTTTTGCTGGGTTAAGTGGAAATGTAAGAAATATCCACTTCATTCTTTATTTGCAATATTCTTTATTTTTAAAGAACAGATGGGGGAAGAGTTAAAATCCTTGAAACCTGCCATAGTGGAGTCAAATAGTGATTTAGGTACAAAATGTTTGAAGATGGAACGCGACACGATGGAAAGTGTTCGTTTTGGTAAGAATAATAAGACTCCGAAATTTCTCCCTCCGCGAAGGGTTGCAACCATGTTTTTTTTGGGCAAAAAGGGGTATTTTGGATATTTTTAGAATTTAGAAAAAAATATGTTTATCACCACTTGTGATTATTTTTCTGACGAAACGTTGTAAAATTGTCAAGTGTAACATACCCACGAATTTAGCATCTCAAATGCATTAAAAAATTAAATGAAAAAGACAAGTCCGTATTTAAAAAAATATTGTTGATGGTGGCCCTCGAGAGACGAAACGTTGCAATAAAAATTTAAATACGACCAGTTGCAGCAAAGTCAATTTATAACAAAATATTCAAATGATTTTTTTCATTTTCTTTCATAATAACAGCGCTAGAGAAAAAACAGGAAATGAGCTATTTCGGGTTTTATCGTGGTATCTCCGGAACCAGTCGGAATATGTTTAATTTGTATGGCCCATTTTATTGACCCTCAAAATACGAATTTTTTTCCCATTTAACCGACTTATAATTGCTGTGGTTTACGAGATAGCAATACTGTTCAATATAAAAAGTAACCACCCTGTATATACCGTAAATGGCTAAAAATCTGTCGAATGTTGAAAAAATAAATAATTTTGACTAATTTCATACAAAAGTACATAAAATAAGCTATCTTTTGCCACCAAGCACGTTTCGATTCGACTCGTAGGATACGAGATATTTGGATTTGAAAATTTCAGAAAATTTGACTTAAACTGGAATTTCAGCAAAACTGTTCAATATTTTTAGCTGAAATTTGGAGGGCAGTTTTTGTGTGATAATGATTACTTTCTCTTCAAATTTCAGCCAAATCGGTCAAGATTTGACCAAACTAGCCGAAATTTAATTTTTTCTATTTTTTTCTTTTAGGTATATACATCTATATCAGGAGGGGGGATGCCATTTTTGTTCCTTAACTCATTATGGAAGTGGTGAAAAACATTTTTTTTAAATTCACTCCTAAAAATGTCCAAAATACCCCCTTTTGGCCAAAAAAACATGGTTGCACCCCTTTGCGGAGTGAGAAATTTCGAAATTTTATTATTCTTACCAAAATAAATACTTTCCACCGTGTCGCGTTCCATCTTAAAATAATTGCCAATCCGACCTTTTTTTTCACTATTTGACTCCACTACCACGTATTGTTTTGATTTGAGTAGTTACTTACCCGTTCTCTCGCGCTTTCCTCTCATATTTATTTATGTTTCCTTCCGTAACTTTGATTTACCTTACCCTTATTCGATCCCACACTGTAAACGATCCTCAAAATATGCAAGGTTGATTGAGTTTGAACTCTAAACACATATTTTTGAAGACAAATGGAACTAAAGTTCGCTTACATTTCAAATGTTATACGACAGCAATAAAGGGCCATCTAGAGCCATGCTACATACTGCAGAGTATGCACAATGGAAGCCGAGGAATTCCTCAAAATCCACACGAGCTGCACTGTCTAGGAATGCCGGTAATTCCAAGCATAAACTGGAAATAATTTTAATGAAACCACAATTATTTTCGCTCTAATTTAAAAATGAACGAGCGCCTAAAGTGCCTAAATATTGCCACCTTAGCTTCGGTTGTACGGAGTGTTCCTCAAGAAGTAAATATTTTGTCGCTTTTGCATGGCATTGTGCACTACAGTTTTCAGTCAGATGATGTCGTCCAGGGAGTTATTATACTTTATCTAACAAAACCATACAGTATCTCGGTCCCAATTTTGTTGCATAATCATCTTTATAGTTATATTTCCTTAGATTTCAATTTGTACTGAATCATTTAACGAGTATGTACAATTATATTGCGTTTTATTTATGCAACAGTAATATTACGGCTTCGTGAAGACGAACTTTGGCAATACCGCGAATTGTTTCCTACTTCGGTGTAAATTTCAGTCGATATATGAACATAAGTGTGGTGTATCTTCAAGGATACAATGTATGTATTCTAAAACTGAAACAGTTCTTATAAACAAAACTATATTTTCTTCAAATCGCCCATTGCATTAATTTGAATTTCACTATTCCAATATTGTTAAACAAATTCATATATCGCCTGTCCCTTGACAGCCTTAATTGCAATTAGGTCATTTAAACCTCGCTGCTCTTGTTGCTATAACTCTAGAAGTCCAAGCCCGGCCGGCTCTTGTACTTCGTTATAATACGGTTAGAGAAATAATTGGCAATTAAATCAAAACTACATATTCGTGTCTCTAGCAAGTGTATTTGTGGTATCACCAAAAAGTCAATTATAACGGAGAGTTGCCTTATGTAGGATGTTAGGTTTCGACTGATATCATAGTTATTAGAGATATTTATCTCTAAACAAATCGAAGGCGCATGATTTTTTTAACGAGTTCTTTGGATGGTAAGCAATAAGTTTTCATGATTTCCAGACCGGCAAATTAAAAAAAAAACGACAATTTTGATTTTCCAGTATTTTCCCAAAATTTCGAGAATGATTAGAAATAGGGGAAAATAAAAAATATTTTTAGAAATAGCATATATTTTCACACAAAAAATGTATCTACAAAAATTTCTTCTAATGTAACGGATCTTCCATAAAAAATTAGTGAAGTGGAAGATCTCCATGAAGCGGGGTGCAAGTTTGCCTGAACGCGCGTTTTTGCAGTATTGGGCGCTCGAAAAACCCTTTGCTTAGACAAACAAACTTTGTACAAATTAAAAACTAAGGAATCATTTTATAGTTGAAATCTCACTGTCTTATGCATATAATTCTATATTAATATAAGGTTAATACATAGAAGCAAATCGTCAATATATATTATTATATTTCGAAGATGGCCTCATATTTGCATATTGTATGATAATCCTTAGGAAATGTTCGAACTTTGTTTTGGTCTACGGGAAACTTTCAAGAATTGTGTTAGTTTGCATTTCTTAAGTTAATGTAGTTTAAGTAAACACTACTTCTGAATTTATTATAATTTCGTAATTTCAGAATTTGTGGAACAAATATGTATTGTTCTATATTCTTTCTATTTTTATTGTATGTAAGAATTTACTTCTTGAAAGTAAATTGAAATTTTGAAAGTACTATTGGACGCCAAATAGTTTAAAGAAACTATTAAGATTTACAGACCATAGAACAACATTAGCATGATTATCTATACTCTATAGAATGACTCTTACTCAAGGTTCAACGAAGTCGGTTCAATTATGCTCAACGATCAGGATACCAAGCGAAAATAAACTCAATACTGAATGAACAAAGTATAAATTTCGCTCTGGAATGTAAATATCTACCTAATTTAAATAACAATATCTAACTTGACTACAATCTAATAAATATGGCTTTGTATTTAAATAATTTATTTAAAACATGGATTTGTAACGTAAAGCTTTACGTTGTCTAGGTTTTCTGTAACTCGAGTGATGTTTGAAATTATCCTTGAAATATTTATGTCACTTGACTGACGTATTTATAACCTCTCAACATTTCTTCTTGAAACATTAATGTCACTTGATTGACGTTTATTTATAACCTCCAAATGGTTTTCAACATTTTTTTTGAAATATTCATGTCACTTGATAGACGTTTGATTATTATCTTCACAATCAATTATGGATAACGGGATTAACAAATACTTCCCTCTTCAAAACCTGCTTTCAGGATATTCTCCAAAGCTTAAGGTATGTTACCTTCACTTTTTATAATTAATACACTTGAACAGTTATTTATCTGATATCAATATATCTGGATCGTAATAACTATTCTAACCTTCTATTATCTTCTTTTTCTTTCATAAAATTTGTTGGTTAACTTTTTCTGAATAAATTTAGCTGTTATCTTTACAGCGGTCAGTGATCAACTGATTGGTAATATAAAGCTTTTAATTGGATTAATTTCCAATGTTTCAATTGTTTTTCCTAGTTTGATCTACTATTTCAAAATATAATTCTAATTTCATTTTTAAACTATTCAGTTTCGTTTGTTCTTTATATTATTTGAATACTGGTTCTAATTTTTTAATTTTCCTGATAGACTTATTATTCTACTTTTCAGCATTAAATGAATAATTTTAATTACCCGGAATATATTGACATATTACATGTAATTTTTAAAATCTACTTATAACTCAAATAAATACTATTTCCTACATTTAGGTGAATAGAAACAAAAAATGTTATTAGCTAAAAACATAATGCAGTGTTTCAGACTGACAGATTGATGAATATTGGTGTATTAAACTAAACAAAGGATGGATACGCCAATAGACATTTAGTATCATACTATTAGTCATTTCTTTCAGCATGATATGAAATATTATTCATAAAACACCTTTATGTAATGATATTTGAAAATATCTGAAAACTTAAAATCTCATTCATTCTTTTGCAAGCTATGGACTTCCTATTTCCGAAGCAATCACGATGCAGTGCAACTATTGGTAATTGTATTTTATTTAAGATATACTTTGTGTAGTTTTAAAATATTTTTATACATTTAGAGAGTTATTGCAAAACGAAAAGGGGCTGACTTTATTAAAAGAAACCTTAAATAAGTATCCTGTATTCCAATTTATCATCCATGTTTAAAGAGAGTTATTGCAACGATGTCCTCCTCATACCTTATGTTGATACTTTATTTTGACAATTCTTCCTAACCTAAAAAATCCAAATTGGACATTGCCCGTATTATTATCATTTTTTCGAGTTTAAAATGAATATGGAAGAACAATTAGAAGTAGCTAACCTAGCTGGTGTTAATGATGAAGAAATTGAAATGTTACTTCTACATAACATAACTGATATTTATATCGGCAATGAACAAATTAACGCTGTAGACCCAGTCAACTTCGATTTAAATAATATGACTGACGATGAAATATAAGTTAATTTTCGTTTTCAAAGATGGGATATAATACGATTGCGAAATTACGTCTCTTCATATTTGAATCTCACACGTTTTTTTATCTTGTTCTTGTGCCATTATCGCCAACAAAAGTAACGATTTCCTTAGGGAATTTTCGTCTGATGCAAGTTTCGACAAAAAGTTCCTAAATGTGTCAAAATTAAGGTTCCTTAAATAAAGGAAAACTTTGCCCGTATTTAAGTTAAATACGGGATGCCTGTATTTTATTAAAGGAAAATGCTTAACGATATTTTAAATGCGCATGCGTACATGTCAATTTAAGGGAAACCTTTATTAAAGGATCCGTAAATCGAAGTTGCAATATCTCTCTAAATACCTATTTAAAATTTTTAGCCCTACGTTTTTGACATGGATGTCAGATTTTAAAAATTTTACTTTGTTATTTTGAAGTCCATTCTAAACTATTTTAAACGAGACTAAGTCTCTAATAGTTCATGTTTTATATTTAGCTTAACTTTGTTAAAACTAAATTAACTCCATTTTATGTTTATTTAATTACTTTGCTCAAATTCAATACCAAGTCTCATTCTCTGCATCCTATTCGTTCAGCATAAGTAAAATTGAATCAATGAAGCAAACCACATGCATTCCTGCTTCTGTGGTTATTTTTCAAAACTTATGCAAATTTGTGAATTTAATTTATGATTTCAAACACGATACCTAGGTAGTGTTCCACAGTGTGGATGACACAGCAATATATATACATGTCATCAGAATTCAGAGAAAAAATTACGTAAATACATAGGACAAATTCACTTAGAAAGTAAAAGATGCCAGCTTTTCAAATATTCAGAAAAAAAATTATGTAATTTTACATGCGTTTCTAAATCTTCATTGAATCTCGTAATAAGCAAAAATGTCGATATTTCCAGTCTCGGCAATGCAGTTCGCTAAAAAATATAATATAAATTCTGATACAGAAAAATTAGACAAGAGTATCATGTATACATAAAATATAGTGGAGAGGCACATTTATCCACCTGTATATAATACAAAGCACAGTATTCACGTATCAGCGCTGGAGCGTCGGCTTCGCTCGAGACTATAGAGTGGGTATAAAATCTACACCGATCTTGTCAAAGCCTTTCCTACTGATTTAATAGACTAAATTTGCTGATATTTTTTTTGTAATAGGAAACAATTTGTGAGGATTCATAAGTATGTATCAACCTTTCATTCGGATGTTACTCAGGGTTCATATCTGGGACCTCTTTTATTTTTATTAATTGTAAATAATATTGTCTATTCTGGCAAAGTTTTTGGCCGTTCCAAAGTGTCTGAATTGTTACAAGTGATGCTAACCATCAATACTTGAAATGCGAAAGCTTTAATTTATTGTTAAAATTAGTATCTTGATGATCGCCGAAACAGCAGGTATTGCGTTTTCATCTTTATCACCGATATAATTAAAGGATATTTAGGATATATTTACAACTATTACAATCTCCTTATCGTAGATGTTCTCTTAAGTCAAGTGGCACAGTTCTTCACGACGACAAGCTCCAAATACGCCTAAAATCGTAGCCACTTTTAACATTAAATACTTTTCGTCTAGTGCTTCGGTAAGAAAATTATCCACCTGCTTCTGCCTCAGTATTTTTTTTGGTCGTATCCTTCGCCCTTTCTTCTCAATAACGCAATAAGCTCATAATATTTGCTTATATCGTGATTGTTCCTTATATTCAGCATCCCCTTGATCATAGAGTAGTTCGACCAAAATCTTGAAAACTTCCATGTTTTCGATTTGTATTCGTACCTGATACAATTTTACTTATGCACCATTCCATAAAACGATTATAGGCAATCTCGTACTGTTGTCTTGACTTTGCTGGCAATAAGCTAAAAGTAACCCTACAAGCTGCGTCTTCAATTTCTAATTAATTTTCTTGATTATCACACGTTTTAAACAAATTCTAACCACCTTAAACTGCTTGAGGTGACCAGAAGTGGTTTTATTTAAGCGTTATTTATAAACAAAGTTACAGAGACAATCAGACAAATTTTCATTGCCTTAATCACAGTGAAATTCTCTGAATACCTTGACTGTCTAACTTCATGACACATTATTATTTTTGACAAACAAATACAAGTACAAAATTTTAGATTTTTTGCAATAACACGCAGATATTATGTCTTTCAATGATGAATTTAGTTGTATTCATACAAAAAATAGTGTTTGAATGTACAGTCGTGGCCAGAAAAAAGTTTCCAACCTAAAACAACATTACTCCTGTTTGAATCAGGCTCCTTGAGATTATTTATTTTCGCTCCGCCTACTGACAGAGATGAATAACAGCCGCGAAGTTTTTACAGGAGCTCTATGATTGCAAAAAAATATATTAGCAGTAATCCGCTTCAACAGGGTGCTTATAATACGGTAATTTTTTGCTGGTGTATCTTTTAAAATATTAGTATTGTATAAGTGTTAATAACAGTTCTGCCTTTACACAATAAACTATCTTATTACATCTATTTGATTTAATTAAATAAATATATTTTAATACGACAAAAATTTTTAATAACTACCGTACTCTTAGTGGTGCATAAATGAGTAAAAAATTAAAGAAAAAAATAGATGGACGAAATTTTCGTTTTTGGAATTGTCACGAATTGTCAAAAAATGGTGATTCGCCTTCGCTCCTGCCGGCCTCACTTTTCGATTTTCCCCTCTCGATTCACGCTGTATGGTCATTGCCGGTCTTCTCCTCGCCATTGGCACATAGAACAGGTCTCCGATCGCCGCATTTATTCAGTTTTTATGTTTAAAAAATTGCCTTGCGGTCGTGCTAATTGGCGACTATTTTTAAGTGGTTTCCCGAGTTCGAATCCCGCCCAGGGATACTTTTTTTTTTCGTTTTCAATTTTCTGGCAGATATTTTTTATTCCATAATTGCTATTTGCTCCGTTCTATTGTATTTCTCTGAAAAGTTTTGCATTTCCGCCGAGAAATATTAATCTGCACTATTTCAATTAAAAATTAGAAATTTCCTTACCAGAATAATATAATATGATGGAGTAAATAAAAGCTTATTAACAGATCTATAAAAATACTGTATGTTCATTAATACTAATGAGGAATAAAATTGTCGTGATTTGACCACGTATTGTCGTTTTTGCAACGTCTACCAAAGGAGCTATTCTACCTCCGGAGCCCGGAGGTAGAATGTGACTTTTAATCCAAATAGAGCATCTTAATATTCCGCGGCGGAGAATGCAAAACTTCTCCGAGAAATGCAATAGAACGGAGCAAATCGCAATTATAGAATCAAAAATAAGTGCCAAAAAATTGAAAACGAAAAAAAAAATCCCCGAACGGGATTCGAACTCGGGAAACCACTTAAAAATAGTCGCCGATTAGCACGACCGCAAGTCACTTTTTCAAACGTAAGAACTGCCCTAGTAGCACCAATGTTGCACCAATATATAATCCATATAAGACCAATATATGAATATAGGACGAATATTCATATATTGGTCCTATATGGATTATATATTGGTCCAATATGTTGTGCTACTAGGGTGAACAAATACGGCGATTGGAGATCCGTTCTATATCTTGATGGCGAGGAGAAGGTCGGCAATGACCGTACAACATGAATCGCGAGATGAAAATCGAAAATTGGGGCCGGCAGGAGCGAAGGCGAATCATCATTTCTTGACAATTCGTGACAATTCGAAAAACGAAATTTTAAATATTTAATTTTTTACTCATTTATGCACCACTAAGAGTTTGGTAGAATTGCACCCTTATTATAGATGCTATCTAAACTCTCTTTGGAAAAAAATCTAACTTTATAGATATTAACGCGAAAAATCTGTCGCTGCCTCCCGGGCTACTAGAAATGTAACAATTCAATTGGTAAGTAAATTTAAATTATTTTAAACTACATTTCAAATGGTAGAGAAAACAAAAAGTTCGGCCCTGCAATTTTTAGTGATTTGAAGCATGGTTGGTACTTCGAGTTGCTACTGCTTCGCCCTCTATTAGTAAACCGTCCAATTAAATTGGCAAAATTGAATACATTTTTTCTAACATATTAATCTCCCTTAGGAGCAAATATTATGCCGATTTTTAACTTTTTTTTACATTTAATATATTTATTCTAGTACGTATCATATTTTATTTGAATATTTGAGTCCCATTGAAGAATATAAAAAAATTAATGGTGAATTGCGGACGATTGAGTGGCACGTTCGCGTGTAATAATTCAAAAGAAATATTTAATTTCATTTAGTTTTCAAATATAAAAAATATGATACGTACTAGATTTAAGTTAACTAGTTCTAATATTTAAATCAAATCCGATTTTTGTTGGCTTGTTTTTGAGAATAATATGTTGAAAGATTTACGACTGTGAACGCTGTATTTTGACATTGATAACACAGCCTTAACCGGCATACATCACTTCAACTTTTTGTATCAATTAAGGAAATGTAAACATCTCCTATAATATGTGCCTTCCCGACTACATTAAACAATTCTTAATTTAAAATATTTTTATCTGTGCACATGATATCGTATGATTGGCATTGGTTTTACAGTGCTGAACGTCATTTAAAAATAATAAAACAGTTTTACTTTGTTTAATCAGTTTTGAAATGACTGAACTGACATTTAATATTAATTTACTCATTGCATCTTAGCCATTTTTCACAAACCACAATTATTCCATTGGATTAATTAGAAAGGGTAGGACGTCCAGATCGATTTTTTCAAGCTCCTTGTGGCATTATTGAAAAAATGTCACTGACCTCAGTAATTTACTGTCAGCAAAAAATGTATTTTAACGATGAGATTAGAAATTACCGTTTTATTATTTATTACAGTCGATTAATGTCGTTTAATGGATTAATACGTTCAAATACATATACAGTTAATATTCACAACAATATTATATGCTCATGAAATTCAGCAAGAAAAAGTTATTTCTTTACATGATTCTTTCATTCATTTGCAAAGTGTCCAAATACCAATGGTTGTGGTATTAGTAACTGAATGAAAAAGTCGGTGAGTATGAAATACAGAGTCTTTGCGTTGCCGACACGGAACTCGAAACATTTATTATTGTGGTATTAATTTTAAAGGCATTTCCTTAGCGGCAGCCGCCTGGGCGGAGCTTATAATACTCAAAGGCAAAGTCATACTCACGCAGGGAAAAATTATGAAATACGCTGTTCAGGTCGGAAACTTTTTTCTGGCCACGATTGTACGTGTTAAAAGTGATTTTATTTCGTTTGTAAGGTTGCTTCATTTGCATCTCTTATTCCGCAAACTTCCCCATTCACAAAACAAAATAGCACTTTTAACACTCATGTCATAAATAAGTAGCTATTACGAAATCATTAAATCTAATGTCAATTTTCTACTGCCCTATTAATCAATTTTGTAAGCCGAATTAAGGCAGGCAATACTATTCCTGTCGGTTATCACCCAAATAGTTCAGTTGCAGACAACAAAATAGTATTTTCTGGAACTCTAATATAATCGGCATTTAGAAGCATTAATAAAATAACAATGAAACAAAATAATGATAGAACAATTAAATTATAAAACAAATTTGCTGGTTTTGTAATATCTACTTGAAAGTATTCGGCAGCCTCCCACTAACTCCCGCCTAGATAAATTTTACTCAAAAGACCCAAAGTGCCTACTTGTCACAATAAAATTTATGTGCCTAGTGTCTAGAGGATTTACATGGGAGATGAAAAGGATGGCCCTAAATCAAAGTTCTCAGGTTAAACAAGAAACGTACATATATCGTATCAAGTCCCTTAGATATATTTAATTTGTTGCTCTTGATACCGGAATGGGGAAATTAATGTCTGCCGTTGTTTTATACCTTTGCAACCTCAGGATTAATACTATAATACAGATAACGATTTAAGAGGAAATTGAATTAAAACATCTTTATTGGTTAGGTATATAGGTGTATAGACTGTCAAAATAAGTTAGAAACATATTGAACCTCCTTTCAAAAACCGTCATCAAAAATTGTGAAATAAAATTTCGCCGTCGGTGTCGTTCGGTCAGGTTCAAACCTTCTTCGACATATCCAAGAAATTTGATACCTTGGATATAAATTACATTAGATCTAAACTCTTTAACCTTACTTAATAAATCGTAAAATAATCGTGAGGATTGGTCCTCACTTCTCTGCGGAACTTAGTGTATCTCTAGGAGTGCCTCAGGGGTCAGTACTAAGGCCTTTACTTTTTATATTGTACGTCTTCTCCTTCTTTAAGTATGCGTTTATAAGTTTATGGTCATCTAATTTTCTTTGCTTTGTTCAAACTTGCAAATCAGAATCAGAAGTTTGTTCTTGCTTTCGTTACCATAGCAACACAAACATTTTCCGGAAATTTTTATCCTCCCAGAGCGAAATTAATAAGTGGAAATTTTTCTGTCAAATTTGACATTTGATTTTACATAAAAATACATATTTAGGTGTGGAATTTTGATACCGAATATCCCATGAGCTTAATGTCCGAACAATTTTCCTCGTTCATGAATATTTTAAGAAAATTCATGACTTTGAAAAAATTTCCGGAAATATACAAGCACTAGGAATATTATACGTGATAAATTCTGTGACGAGCTTTCTCCCGATTGCCTAGCGCATAGACAAGCGGAAGCGTCACTTTAGCGCTGAGCTGTATTTCGGTTAAATTCGGTTATCTCGAGCGCCACCTTTGCAATTTTTAGTGGGGCAAAGGTCCCACATTAACCTCCTAAACGCAGCCTGTTGCAATAGGGCTGGGATAGCTACAGTGGAGACACGGTATGTCCAGGGGTCTGGACGGCAGATTAGATTTTCATTCACACACAACAGTAAAGCGGCAAAGCGGTAAAACGGTAGTAAGCGGTACGGTCGGTTATAACAGCAAGCAAGCAAGTAAGCAGTGGATGTTAAGATAAAACAAGTTAGCAGTAAGCAGAAAGCAATTAAATTTTTAGCAAAAGCAAACAACTATTTTTGGACAGGATTTATCATATCTGCATACATGTTAGATATGAGTCGGCAGTACGTGGTGTAAAGAACTTGGTGAAATTGTGGAGAACTGATACCGAATAGAATGGTAATCGGATTCAGTATCAGCTCCCTCGGTAGAGATCATTATGCCTGGACGGACAGCCAGAATTAATCTCCACGGTGTCGGTTCGGTTCAGAGAGATTCGCCAAGCGCCTCAAACCACATAGTTGAGTACCTCTAATTGCATTCGGATCGGAATTAAGACTCGCCACGTGTTTCTTGCCAGATGTACAGTGAAAAGGTGTATGTATCAAAATATAAATATAATTTATTCATTCAGAGTATCTCCTAGATTTTCCCCTGAACTCTCGGACTATAACAAATTACTGAAAATCATTTAAAACAAAATGAAACTATAACAGAGCCGGAAAACGGAGTTCTACCAATCCGACAACATGTCGGATATTATTTTAACCCAATAAATTATGAAACAACGGTTAAGTTAAAACAATAGGCTTTGGAACGGTTTTACACGGCAAAATTCGGTTTAATAAAAACAGAAATTTACAGACGGCGGGTTTCTATCATCCCAACCAACTTGGCGGATATTATTTTGACTCCACAGTTTGAGACAAAATAATAATTCTCTCGAAACATCTTCTATGTCCATTTTCCCTTGGAAATTATTTGGGACATAGCTATCTGGATTAAATCTTGAGAATCTAACAGGGCCCCCGATTGGACAAACATTAACAAGGAGAAATTTGTTAGGTCTATGATGTGCATCGGTATTTCGGAAAAATATGTTTACACTCTGATACATCAAATTTGAAATCGTTTTATAGTGTTATTGCTAAATCACGCGTTTCAATGTTTTATTTCTTATCTGGTAATAGCGGATAAAAACGCCGGGCAAGAAACAGTTGCTTATCTCGGATCAAATAATTTTTATCGTACACTTCTCTAATATAGGCAAATCGGACCATGAATATTTAACAGAGATTTGCTAGTTTATCATGAAAATATTGTTTATGAAGTGTATCAAATAAAATAAATTGTGAATTTACACTGCTGATATACGGGGCACAGTTAAGTAATCTCTCACGTGGTGGTCTACGGCGGGCGGTCGGTCGGTACGGTATTTTAGAACCCCCACGTGTTAATTCATTTAACTGTTAAGATGGAATTTAATTTTGAGATTTACGGAAATACCAAGAAATATTTTAAAACTTACATTGCTATTATATTTTGCGGCGATGGCAGAGACTATTGAACTACACACGTGGTGATCTTCGGTGAGCGGTCGGTCGGTCTATTAGATCCTCACGTGGTAATCCTCTAGGCTCGCAGAAATCAACTCTCCCTTCGGTGTCTGTTTGACTAGCTGGTTCCCCCAGAAAGTAAAATCCCCTCCAACTTGGTGTTGAATACCAAGTGGGGAATAATTTAACTGCGATTAACGCCATCGGGAATAATTTATCGGAATTAATTAAAATGTTATTTTAGAAAACTTCTCATCGCTGTGGAACCTTACATTATTGTACTACAGAAAACTACATGTCGCGGGCTAAACAGAACAAATTCTAATCTTTCGGCCGTAAGGTGGGAAAAGTGGCGAAGTTTATGATTAAATTAAATTATATTTTTGTCTGCAAAAATTCACTTCGTCACAATTCTTCCTGATCAAAACTTCTCATGGACACAAGGTCGAAAAATACGCAATTCTTCAGATATCGAGAGCGCAAAGTTGACCGAGATCTGGATTTATAGTAGACAGACAGACAGACAGACAGACAGACAACAAAGCAAGTTAAACAAAATCTTTTAATAATGAAGTAGTTTGCTAGTGACGATTTTCTATAAATTTGCTTATAAAATGGTACAAATTTTGCACACTTTCTTACTCTGTATGATCTGGATTCGAAGAAGAATTTCTATGGATAGACGCAACTCACAAAGAAAAAATATTTTCAGTGATCGCAAACTTGTCGAAAATTGAAAACATCTTTGGAACTAAACGTCTTTAAAATTCTTCTGTTTCGTTTTACCTGTTGGGCACTTGATATCAGTTTCATTTTATAATTTGCTCGTCTGTGAGATAAGAGACACTTGTCTCTGGTGAACAGTCTACCAACTCGACACATATTACCCGCTCTCTATCAGTAAGTTAACTTTCGCAATAAGCTTAGGGCTTTAGCTAGTAATTTTGAATTATATTACGTTTAAGAGATCGATTTCCCTAAAAGTTTCATCAATCAGTCTAAGGAAACTGTTCAGGGCGATTTAATCACAACGTACACTATGTTTACAAGATTGGCAGGTCTCGACCGAGGTCCAGGTCCTCGGCTCGAGGAGCCAAGGGTTAAGGACTTACAAGGATTATTTAGATGAGGCGGAGATGATCCTGTGCTATATTTACCGAACGTTCGGTTTATATCAGACTGATGGAATTTCATTTGTCCAATTGGAATCCCAGTACCATTTTAGTATTTGTTGATGGCATTCTCCACGTGAATTAAAATCGCATACACAACGAAATGGTTTATTAAAAGCGTATTTAATATATACAGTACATAAAACATTTATAAAAAGTGTATTATACATGTTTTTAGCCAATATAAGACAGAATCCACGTTCTTTTTTAAAGAATTGATTTACTTATGGCAGTTATAGCGTATACCGGGTTGCCACGAGTCAATGTACGCCCCCAATATTTTGGTTGTTTTTGTATTTAAAAATTTGGTTTTTGGTGCAAATAAATTAGACAATAATAGGCTACTTTCAGACTAACAGGAATGAAAATATCACTTCCGGTTGAACCGGAAGTGACATCAACTTTTTTTTCTCAAATGGAATGACTATATTTTTTTGATGGTTTCTCATTAAGCATAAATTTATAAGTGCACGGTTTTGTCAGATGTAAGAAATTCCAAAAAATAAGTGAGATGCGAACAATTTTTTAATTTTTTCAAAATGGCCACGTCAGATGAATACGATGTAAGAAAATTACTAAGTAGGCTGTGGAAATTATTAGTAAGGTTGTAGACTTGTCTGTAAAGCAGAAAATAGTTGTTTGAATTACTGATAGGTACCAGTACTTTTTGTTAAAAAAAAAAAACGGAATTTCATTTTCATTTTAATTTCCGTAGGGGTCCTATGGATTTTTTTTTAATGGAACTGTGCTATTTCTTTTATTAATCAGAAATAATGATTCATAAACTATACTTTTTTCGCCATTAATCATTTCTTAATGATATCCTTCGTAATAATAGAAGTATTTTTAAAAAGTAAACACAAATTAAAATAATTTTAATAGCTATAACGTTACAACCATGAATAAATTACCAATAATAACTAAACTATTTAAAACCTAAATTATAATAAACCATTATAAAAATTGTTCAAACTGTTCACCGTTATGATTAATACACAGAGTAGCGCGACTTATCGTTGCACGTCTAACATTCTGTAATTGTTGAGGTGTTATCTGTGCAATTTCGTGTCGAACTCTTTCTTCCAGATCTTGCCTTGTGGTTGGAGCAGTCATGTAGACTCTATTTTTCAAATAAAAAATCGAGTGGGGTTAAGTCAGGCGACCTTGCAGGCCATCTGACTGGACCATGTGTCCCAATCCAACGATCTGGAAATAATTAATTTAAGTAATCCTTAACGATAACATTGTGTGGTCCAGCCCCGTCTTGTTGGAAGTAAACCTCGTCAATATTGGTATTGGGAATTTGATTAATCTGTGAAACTATTATATTTTGGAGAAATTCTAGATATCTTGGTCCAGTTAGAGTTTCGTAAAAAATTATTGGATCTATGATATGGTCGCCCAGTGGCCAGTACGCCTAACCAAACATTGAAGCCAAACCGCTCCTGAAACCGCCCCTGTCTCATAATGTGAGGATTATTAATTGCCCAATATCGAGTATTGTTTCGATTAAATAACCCAAGGTTTGTAAATCTCGATTCATCAGTGAACAAAATGTTTTTGATAAAATTCTCATTTCTTAATTGGCGTAACTGTAACCAATTACAAAAGGTTATTTTTCGTTGATAATCATTCTGATACAAAAATTGATGCAATTGATATTTATAAGAACGATAGCCGTGTTTCTTTAAAATTTTTCTGGCTGATTCTTTGGAAACTGGTAATTCATGTTCAATTTGTTTTATCGAAATGGTTGGGTCAACATGCTCTAAAGCTAATACATTAATTTCCGTTTCTTCATCCACAATAAATCTTTCTTCAATTTCTACATTAAGTTTATTCAAAATTGTTGCTCCAACCGGGCGAAATAGTTTCTCGGAGGTTGTCTTCTTTCTGGATATCTCCGTCCATAGACTTTGTGCTCTAGTTGCATTACGTCGAGTCTCTCCATAAATAATGATCATGTCAACTTTTTCATCTCTTGAATAATTTTCAGCCATTTTATATTAATTTTCTTGTTTATAACAACTTTAATACACTTGCTTCAGAAAATTAGTGAGTAAGTCAAGACTAATTCAATTGTTGCGAATGTCTGTCATTTTCATGGCTATCTGCAATTTTGGATTTAAATGTAGATAGGTACCTTATTAAATGAATTGTTGGCGCCCACTTTTTAAAAATACTTCTTTATTACGAAGAATATCGTTAAGAAATGATTAATGGCGAAAAAAATATAGTTTGTGAATCATTATTTCTGATTGATAAAAGAAATAGCACAGTTCCATTAAAAAAAATTCCATAGAACCCCTACGAAAATGAAAATCAAAATGAAATTCCGTTTTTTTGAAAAAAAAACTAAAAGTATCGGTACCTATCGTAATTCAAACAACTATTTTCTTCTTTACAGACAAGTCTACAACCTTACTAATAATTTCCATAACCTACTTAGTAATTTTCTTACATCGCATTCATCTGACGTGGCCATTTTGAAAAAATTAAAAAAATGTTCGTATCTCATTTATTTTTTGGAATTTTTTACATCTGAAAAAGCTGTTGCACTTAGAAATTTATGCTTAATTAGAAACCATAAAAAATGTAGTCATTCCATTTAAGAAAAACAAGTTGATGTCACTTCCGGTTCAACCGGAAGTGACATTTTCATTCCTGTTAATCTAAAAGTAGCTTATTATTGTCTAAATTATGTGTACCAAAAGCCAAATTTTTAAATACAAAAGCAACCAAAATATTGGGGGCGTACATTGACTCGTGGCCATCCGGTATACATAATTATGTACCTGTAATTGAATGTCTGTTTATTGACCTGTAGTGTAAAGAAATATGTATCTATATGCCTTATATCATTACTGTTACTTCGAACTGTATATTCACTGGTAACATTCAGATTAGGAGATTTAGCTGGTCACTGTATTACTCCCTGTTTACCAACCCATCTGTTAGGAGAAACATTGTTTATGTAAACTCAGTTTTTAACTACACCTCTATGTCTGCTTGTATTTTTCCATTAGTAGACGGGAACTAATACAGTGACCAGCTAGATCTCCTGATTTAATCCCTCTAGATATTTTCTTGTGGGATTACATCTTTGTAAATTAGCAACGTTGTGCTTTCCATGAGGACACTGGTAGACTACGATTTTTTAACTTGCAAAACAGAAGAAACAAAATACTACTGGATACTTTTTTATTTTAAATTGGTAAATAAGTTTGTTATAGCCATTACGTACTGTTGAAAAGGCCTCGGCAAGCTTATTATACACAATTTAATTGTGACAGTTCCGCGAACCAGGTGGCAATTGGGTTAATATTAGCCAACACTAAATAGTAACAATGTTCACATACAGAAGATTTTTTTTCGAGCTTACACAATAGACCTAATATTGGACCACTTGTGTATTTCGTATTTACCTCGCTATTGTTAAAAAATATAAACATAATAAAAAATTAATCATAAATCTGGGACAGGACATAATTTTTCTTCTATATAGCAATCGCTGTGCCCACACATTAATCCAACGCAACTCCCACAATGACTTATTGTATCTCTTGACATATAATCGAATTTATGGCAATGAGACTAAACCAATAGTGGTCCAGTATACATTTTTTACAATAGGCAATGTGAAATTAATTATGCAACATTTTCTTTTTAAAAGTTGAACATGAACAGTTTATAATGGGAGTTTATAATGAAAGTCGTTTCTGAAGACTGCTGGTACCTTTCTAGGGCACATTGAAATATGTTATATAATTTCATTTATACATTCATTCGTGTGGAACAACTATTTCTGATTTTATGACTGTAACTGTTGCCAGAGAAGGTACAAGAATATTCACAAACGATCCGCGGGAAAATGAAAAGAATCGAACATAAAATTATTATATAAATTCGGTTTATTTGCAAACAGTATGCTAGTTTTAAAAAGTAATTTACAGAATATATGTTTTGTAGTAAAATACAAGGGAAGCGCTTCTGGTAAATATTATGCTATTTCTGGAGTGCCTCAAGGATCAAATTTGGGCCCACTGCTATTTGTATTATTTATTAACGATCTGACTTTCAATGTTAAATTCTCCAAATGTTTATTTTTTGCAGATGCTTATAAAATTTACAAAAAACAGGGATTGTGTGGAACTTAAGAAAGGTATTGACATTATTGATAAATGCGGCTTCGATTTTAAGTTATAATTTAATATAAAAAAGTGTTTTATAATAACAATTACTAGAAGGAGAGAGCCTATTATGTTCGACCATAAAATGAATCACATACATTTAAAGAGGACTGACTAATAGTACTGAAGACTTGGGTGTTACCTGCCATCTTTCATTTTCTGAACTGATTGAAAACATCTCTGCATCTGCACATCGTACGTTAGGATTTATAACGAGACAAACATCCACTTTCGCCAACGTCAGAACCATTATTATCTTGTATTATGCATTTGTAAGAAGCAAACTTGAGTTTGCATCGATAATTTGGCCCTTATAAGCCCAAATTTACTTACATACACTTAAAAAAATACAAACGAAACTTAGATATCTGTATTATACAAAATACCATTTTAGACCAAACTATCATTATGTTAAATCTGCACATTTATGAACTAAATTTAATATGTCGTCTCTTGATAAGACACGTAAAGTAGCAATACCTATATTTTTATATAAAGTTGTAAATAGTATAATTATTATTGCAATATCTTGAGTATAAATGCTTTTCAACAACATACATATTATCATAATACATAAAACTGCCACTATATTGACAGCGCAGCGTATAGAAAAATAATAAATTCGCATGTCGCGCTTGTCGTCGATGTTACATTTTGTGATTCAGAACGTTGACAATTTATAGATTGTATTTTATTCGATATACCTATATTTGAATGAAGTTTATCTTTTATACATGACTGAAATCCGCAAAATGAAAATAAGCAGTTTTCAAACTCGGAATATGATGATAGGTATACTTTTTTTAAATCTATTGATGTTGAAAACAATTCAAATTATTCAGTGAAGATTCATAACGCTATTTTTGTTATAGGTATACTTGTCTCTCTCTGTCTCTCCCTCTTCTTCTTACACATGATCACCTTAATTGTAACAGTTTTATACAGTGCAACTAGGAAGAGGGATATAGTAGGAGATGGTCGTTTGTTACCGTATTTTTTCCTAATATTCCCTAACAGTCCAACTATATTTACAGCACCGACATTATTTACAGCACTTTGTAATAGGTCCTCGTTTAGAGCGCCACTATATACTCTCCGCCCTTCTCTCTTTCATTGGTCTTTGGCAATTCATCTAATAATAATTTTCATTAGACGCATTCTTGAAATTCCACAATAAATTTCCTTATCTCGCCCAGCTGCAGCTAGAGGCTGCTAGGAGTATAAGGTTGAACATAAATTCTATTGAACGGTATTGAACGTAAATATTTCCATGTTTATTATATTTTCAAAGCTTTATTTTATTCATGTTTTCCGTTGTGTAAAATTCAAACGTGTCGTGATAAAACAAAGCTAAATTTAATTAAATATTACTATGGACATTCTCTGTCGGTGTTAAAGTAACCAAAATATCTATTTTCAACAACTGTCGACAGAATAATTTTTATTAACAATGCTAACCATGTAGCAACGAGTTTGCATAGTGAAATGTTCTGTAATCGGTAATGTTTCCATTGGCTTGGAATTCAGTAAATTGGTAAATAGGGAAAAATAAATAAAGCAAGCTAACAAGAGCCCAGAAACTTCATTTCTGATGTATATGCTAGGAGCCAACGTCTCAATTTTTTTATGACGTCTGCCTCAAATAATATATTACTTATAGTATGTCGGAATTATCCAAAAAAAGGGTAGATCTCGATTTTTTTAGGGCAGCAATGTGAGCTATACCAAATTGAAGGTTTTTACATTAGAAACAAATCTGTCACAACCCGCAGTCATAAAAAAGGGCGATTTCCGAGAAATTGATATATACAGGGTGTCTCAGAATTGAGTTCCCGGACGGGAACCCGTGCTTCCTAAGTTCATATTGGGCCCATATAATCCAACTTATCTTAGTCCAAAAATGCGTTCCTGAGGTAAGTTGAGTTATACAGACCCACAGGTTCACGTTCGGGAACTCAATTCTGGGACACCCTGTATGTTACATTTCTCGCGCTTTTTCACCTTTTCTCACATTTTACTCTATAACTATGCTTTATAGACAAAATAACCAAGAGACAAATATTATAGAGTGGAAAATTTCTTATCTACATAAGTATTTGAAATTTTCATGTTGATAGAAAATTTTTCACTCTAATTAGGTGTAGTGATATAATTTGAGCTGTGGCTGTGTTGAGACACGGTCGAGCTGTCGTTTGAGTCTGCAAATTTGAAGTCTTTTTATGGTGATGATTGGTGTTCTAGAATTGTAGTTACGTTTTATGTTAAATTGTGCATCAGAGTAATGTGTAAATCACAAAGTGCAAATATTTACGAGTCAGTTAAATGATAGAATGAATCTGTAGTAAATAATAGCAAATTGCGTGATTAATCTGAATTGTTTGCTTTGATACAATCAAGATAATTTGTGATTTTAAGTTCTTTGTAGCTTGTACGTTCAGTTTTTGAAGTGATATCCGTCAATTGACTTTCATGTATCCAGGAATGAAACTGTAAGTTTTTTTATTTTATGTACTATGTTGTGGTAGCTCAGGCGACGCATGTGGAGAACAATATGTTTTAGTGCCGCTAAGAAACTTGTTTCGTGATTGATTTTTTTTCTTCCCGGGTGAGATCGGTAGACAATTTAACCGCTTTCATGTTAGTAGCGGACATTTGCAGCGTTGACTTGATTTGTTGCAATTTCGATGTTCCAATGGGCATAAATAAATAGTGGCCTAGTTAGTGTGAAAACGCGAGTAACATTTAAGTCAGCTTAGGAACCAGAGAAAGACGCGTAGCAGCAGTCTGTATTTACCTAAATCCTGTATGAATTAGGTTTTGAAACCTAACGAGGGTTAACTACTGCACGAAATATTGATTAATGTTATTCAATTAAATGATTTAATTCTTGTTAACTTACCTTTTTTGTACTGTTCTTAGTAATTTAAGTTAGTTAGGTTTTCGTATTAAAGGTCATTGAGCTCAGGCCGAGTGATACATAATATTGGATTTATCTAATTTTGCTGTCCAATCACGGATATTGTATTTTAATTACCTTTGTAACCTAGAACGTTAATAGATTATTTTGTTTTAGTAGTTGTTTAATTTCGTTAAGTTAAAGTGATCAGAAATTTTTGTATTAGTTGATTTCAAGTAACGAAAAATAAGGTGGCGTCCAACTATCTTTTTTTGTTGAGTTTTTTAGAGCCTTATATTATCTGTTCAGTAATATTCTGTTAGTGATTATTTGCCAAGGTGATAACCAATATTAAGCCAAGCTATCAAGGTTAACCTATTAAGTATAACAAACAAGCGAGGTTATACTGTTATCAAAATTCTATGACCAGGTATTCCTACATACTGCAGTGCCAATGTAGTGAAGACTTTTCCTTTAAAGAGATTTGGATGGGAAATAGCGTTTTTTTTGGAAGCTACTGTTAAGCTTAACTGATATATAATATAATCTTTGCTTTTATACTATTCTACTATAGTTCTATTCGAGTATATTGTTTGATATTATTTCACTGTAGTTTCCCACCCTGTAATGGGTTACCTGTTGGGTGGAGTATCTAAATTAATAAATATTTAAGTCCTATATTTATAATTTAAGTACCTAATCTATTTTAGTTTCTTTTGGTTTCCTATTTCACAGTCGGGATTTTTGTTTTTTCTAAATGAGTTATTTATTGTTTATGTCTTGATATTAGAAGAACAAGAGCAAAATTGTCATAGCCAACTAAAACAGCGAGGTGCCAATAAAATTCACACCTGCTTTGTTTCCATTGTCGCCGTTGAACAATCAATAATGAACAATGAGCAGTTTATTTGCTCTTTATTCATTAGTGAACATCCTTTAAAAAATTTAATAGAATTAGATTGGAGTGTTGTTGATAATATAATTAAAAATCAAATTAACGCTTTTTGCAGTCGCAGGGATACAATTTAAATTAACTGTTTTCAGTTGCATTCGAATAAACGGAACTATTACCGATTAACGGACTATTTTGAGAAAGGTTATTGTTAGATTATCCTATAAATCAAGCACTTAGGGCCGCGAAACACGGTTTTAATTAAATTGGGGTTTCAGGAGAGAACGGGGAATATGCAAACGCAAGTGGCCTATTCCGCGACAGTATCGTAGGAGAAATTTTTAAATCTTGCAAAATTTTTCTTTCATTTATCGTGTGTCTAGAGTGTCCCACCCTCGCACAGTGGGTCGAAATAAATCAATTCTTGTCCCAAATTCTGAAACTTATCAAACTCTTCCAAACAATCCGCTGACGATTGCAGAAAAAATAACTTAAAAAAATCGTTACACAGAACTTCCCCCGTTATTTGTGCATGGCGGTCACTCTAAAAAATTATTAATTACGAAATGACATTGAGAATAATAATCGGAATAGAGTTGTCGCTATTATTACAAAGAAAATCTGATAACTTTTAGTCAAAGAAATATACAGAGTGCTCATCGAACAGCAAAAATTCAATACTAAATAACAGGTGCCAAATATGGAAGGCTTGCGCAAATACCTTTACAAATGTCCACCATGGTTGAATTATTTCTTGGAAGACCACCATATACCACCCTGTATATTTTTCAATAAAAGTATAATAGGTGCATATGCCAAATATTATTACCATCTGTCACATTTTCAATTCCACATTCACGTAGTGGAAGTATGGTAGTGGTTAAAAAATTTCATTTTTTTTTTTTTTAATTTTTCAAAAATGTTTTTTTTTTACTTCTGAAATAGGTTCAGAATGTCATGAAACATGCAAATTTTAAATTTGAGCAAAAAGGAATATTTCCTTCTATTCTATAGTAGTGGTAAAAGATTATAAATTTTTTCAAAAAAAAATTCAGATTTTTAATTAAGTAAATAGATTTAGAATGCCATTTTTTCCATCTATTCTTGTGGTAAAATTTTTTTCCAAAATGATAAAAAAATATTCCAATTTTTTTTGCGAAATAGGTTTAGAATGTTCATTCTATTAGTGATAAAAAAGATTAAAAAATTTTTCAGCAAAATTTTAATTTGTTTTTTTTGAAATAGGGTTAAAATGCCATGAGACGTAGAAATTTTAAATTTGAACTAAGAAAAAAATGTTTTCTATCTATTTTAGTGGTAACATTTTTTCCAAAAATATTGGCAAAACATTTAAAAAAATCTGAAATAGGTTTAGAATGTGGAATGATACGTGGAAATTTTAAATTTGAGCAAAAAAAATGTTTCCCATCTATTTTAGTGGTGAAAAATTTTTCAAAAATGTTGGTAAAAATAATTAATTCTTTTTTCTGAAATAGGTTTAACGTGTCATGAAACGTATAAAATTTAAATTTGGGCAAAAATATTTTTTTTTCATTATTTAGTTCCAGTGAAAGTTTAACCATTTCTTGGCTGACAGTACTACCTACCAAATTTTACTGCTCTCAGTCAAGTAGTTTTTTAGTTAATGCACCAACAGACAGACAGACACTCTGACGGAATTGAAAAACCTATATTTTCGTAATCTACGTGATCTGAAACGTCAAAATCCACAAAAATCTCGTGATTTTTTCTCGAATACAATACTTGAGGGAAATTGTGAAAAAAAATATTCACAAAGAATTCAACCTCCAAATTAACATAATAGTAGTGAAAAAACGGCCTTTATAAAATAGGGTGGTTTTAAGCGAAACTGGATAAAAATCCAGAAACCATGAAATTCTGATGTGTTTTGTAAAAACGAATGAAAATATAGTACAATAATTTGAAATATAATTACAAAATTAAAATTAAAACAAAAAATGTATTATTATTTACAAAATATGAACTTAAATGACATATTTAGAAAATAAAATCTTTATTGTTTATTAATAGTCACTTTCATAGTCATTTTGTGCCCCACTTAAATCATTTTCAGAGGTGGATGTACTTAATTCATGAACATCAGATGGAATTGAGGTTTCCATTGATGCTGATGTACCTGACCATATTTCTGGGTTTTTGTACGTTTCGATCTTTCACTGCTTTCATCAGAAGACAGTTTCATTCTCCCTGTTGATCCAGAAGTGCTGGGTAAATCATTTTCCACCACAACATTATGATATAAATAATATTTTCCTTTCAGCCAGTCAGCATTATTGCTCAGATATCGTCTTTCAGCTTTTCTATTTTTGTTCCATCGTTCTTGAATTTTGCTGCAAACTCCATATTATGTACATACAGAAGAATTAATATAACGGAAATTAGACAACCCTCAAATCAAAAACACGTTAGGCAGTCTGACTAAGCGCGCTCGCCACTAAGACGCTTAGCCAACTGAGCTACTGTGCCGGTAGCAACCAGATTTCTCTTTCCATAGTTGAAAAAAAATATTTAGAATACAGTTAAATAGAACAAGAAAGTTAAAAGAATGTAATACTTTACTAAAAGTAGATTAAAACATTACATAAATTAAAATTATTTTATTTTCGCTCTTTCTCAGCAGCTAACACGTAGGATGTAATATAAAATACCTTAAACAACAGCAATACAAAGCATCTAAAATGTTTGTTATTGGTTTCACAATGTATAAGGTTCATATGGTTAAAACATTAGCGCAGGTCTAAGCGGGTCTAACTTTATAACTCAACGGGAGTTTTGTTATTTAATAATATTTATCAACATTGAAATGAAGAAATGTTTAAAGAAGATTTTTAAAAGACAAAGTTCATTGTAAACATACACATAAACTTTACTAAGCTTTAACAGCTACAGTTCCGAATGAACAACGCTCTCTCATAACTGTGATTAACTTGTGTGCATGCTGGAAAGGATGTTTGCAGGTAGTAAGGGTAGTTTATTATTCTTGGAACTATTACCTAACTATGTACGCATTTAGATACGGAATTGATTTTTGGATATTTTGGCCAAGTTTTAAGGCATTCTGTCCTACTCTGCCTCGTCTGCTCACTCTCGTAGCTTCCTCAGTTTGTTTCAGATCAGCTTCAAATGAGTGTTGGTTGTACGGCCAACAAAATGTATTTTTTTAACGGTGAAAAAAGTATGAAAATTAAAAAAACACAGAAGGCTTTGGTTAATCGAAAAATTGATTAAGAAAAAATTATCAGAATTGCAATCTTAGCCTAGGTATATTCAAATTTTGGGAAAAAATGTTAATTTTTACTTCCACATCCACGTAGTGTATTGGAAGTATAGTAATCGTAAAAAAAATTCAAATTTTTTTTTTCTTGTTTAGTATTTCATTTATTCAAATTTTCTTACGTTTTATTGGGTATTTTGCTACTGAAAATATTTCAAAATTTTAATGAAAAAACCACTGAGCCAAATGGATCCTGAATACTTGATGACTGTTGCAAAATGTCACACCCAAAAATATATAAAGTAGAACAATGTTACAAAATAAAAACTGAAAATGAAAACTAAGGACAGTTAACGTTACGGAAGATCTACTTCCGTTCTTAAAACCTTTTGGCCGTCAGCCATGACAGTTCGTAGTTTATATATTTCCATAGTCACGTGAGACATTAAATTATATTTATCTTATTTTTACTTACTTCGTCTCTAAGATGGGCAACCAACTAGTCCAAAATCTATTGAATAATTTGAAACGCACCTCTCCTGATTTAATAAAATAATCCCGGATTACTTAAGTTTACTTTTAATTCCGTTGCTGTTTTTCTCCAAAATCTTCACCGAGTCCTATTGGATCCGGTGATTATTATCCCACGCGCATTCACAAATTTTGAATTTTTTAAATTCTCCCCTTCTATGTTTACGAAGCCTTGCGCTAAAAGGTCTAGATGACTCACCTACGTAATGTTTTCCGCACTCACACGGAACACTATAAAAACAATTTTTAGAATTTTGAACAATATTTAGAGGTTCGATTTTCGGTAAAACCGATCTTAGCGTGGAACCCGAATGAAAAACATTTCGTACAAAAAACCTATTCCCAATTCTTCGTAATTAATCCTAACATTAATTATTTTAAACCAAAGATACCAATTTATGACGCCTAAATAGGTCAGCTATGACGGGCAATAGATAGGTTGTTCTTGTTTTTCTGTTTTTAATAGCTACAGTGACTCCACCCCGCATCACTACCTAATCCTGCACGTGCCAGAACGACTTAGTCTCGGCCATGAACAAAATATTTTTTTAATTATTTAATGAATCACTCAGAATTTGTATCGAATGTGGCACAACAAAATACCTCGCGCTTTATCTGTTCCATTTATTAAAGAAATCCAAATTACAAGCGATCAGTTTTTCCTTTTAAATCCGACTCCCCCTTAAACTAGGATCAAGTACTTACACGAAATAACGCAAATTAAAATGCGATTGGAGCTTTTAGCCAATTCCCTGCTGTTATTATACCCATCCGTCTTCTGCCTGTCTATAGACGGTACTCCGTAAAACTTGAAATCTTTCGCAGAAGTTGAGATGTCAGATAAAGTTACCATCGAAAACAAAGGCGCAAACTACATTACCAAGTTGATTTGATTTTGGGTTTACATGTATTTTGTATATATATCAGAACAAAGGCGTAAATTAAATTACCAAATTATTTTGCTTTTGGTAAACATACAGGATGGCCCATTTTAGTGGTATGTGTGCAGGTGATGACAAGATATAAAATATTCATAGCAATGATTTACATAAACTATATGTAGAAAATGCTAGGTTTGTTTGTTTCCGGAGAAGAGTACATAAGGAAAAGCGAAAGGAAATGGGATTCTAACAGATATTAACAATACATGAATTTCTCCTTATTCTCTCGGGTGAAGTTTCGTGATCCACGAAATGCTCTACAGTGAGCCATCTGAAGTGAATCATACTGTACGAAAGAATGTTTGGTGTTCCACTTAAAGGAATCAACTATTAACTTGCCACCTCTATGTTAAACACCCTGTAGATTTAAAAACAATTTTATAATATGTTTTGATATATTTCCCACAATTTTTATCTAAGACATTTTTTCAAATTTCAAACAGTTGTGGCGGTATTGATCGTCCACGCACTAGTGACCCTGTATTAATAATAAAAAATCGGTAAAGGTATTTACACAGAACTTCCCTCGTTATTTGTGCATGGCGGTCACTCTAAAACTTTATTAATTACGAAATGACATTGAGAATAATAATCGGAATATAGTTATTGCTATTATTACAAAAAAACCTGATAACTTTTGGTCAAAAAAATATACAGAGTGTTTATCCAACAACAAAAGTTTAATACTAAATAACAGGTGCCAAATATGGAAGGCTTGCGCAAATACCTTTACAAATGTCCACCATGAATTATTTCTTGGAATGCCATTATTCTGAAATAGGTTTAGAGTGTCATGAAACGTGAAAATTTTAAGTTTGACGAAAAAACAATTTTCCATCTATTCTAGTGTTAAATTTTTTTCCAAAATGGTGAAAAGATGTTGCAATTTTTTTTCCGAAATAGGTTTGGAATATCATGTAAAGTGGAAATTTTAAATTTAAGCAAAAAAAAATATTTCGTCTATTCTATAGTAGTGATAAATAGATTACCTAAACATGTTTTCAAAATTTCTTAAAAATTTTTCAAAAACATTTTTAAATTTGTTTGAATAATTTTAGAATGCCATGGAAACGTGGAAATTTTAAATCTGAACAAAGAAAAAAAATTCCATCTATTTTAGTGGTAATTTTTTTTTTTAAATTTCTATTTTATTTTTAAAGATTTAGAACGCTATGGAACGTGGAAATTTTAAATTTGGAGAAAGAAAAAAAATTACATCTATTTCAGTGGTAAAAATTTTTTCAAAAATTTTCATTTTTTTTTTCTTTTAAATAGTTTTAGAATGCCATGAAACGTGGAAATTTTAAATTTGAACAAAGAAAAAGATTTTTTTTTAGTGGTAAAAATTTTTTCAAAAACGTTGGTGAAAAAAATTTTCAGTTTTTTTTTTCAGAAATAGGTTTAGCGTGTCATGAAACGTGGAAATTTTAAATTTGAGCAAAAAAAAATTTTTTTCACAATTTTTTCCGTTTAGACGGTCCACCCTGTATATTTTCCAGTGAAAGTTTAACCATTTCTTCGCTGACAGTAGGGTCAACGACCTACCAAATTTGACTGCTCTCCGTCAAGTAGTTTTTTTAAAGTTAATGCACCAACAGACAGACAGACACACAGACTGACGGAATTGAAAAACCTATATTTTCGTAATCTTCGTGATCTGAAACGTCAGAATCCGAAAAAATCTCGGAGGGTGACTTTTTCTCGAATACAATACTTCCCTTCGGTATGCGAGGGAAGTAAACACATGACTTACCTAGATATATAAAAAAAATAAATGTTCTAATTCTTAGATCTAGTTTACTATGCTTATAGAACTTACAGTAATTAGAAACGAAGCAGCCATGAGGATGCGGCAAATAAGAAGAGGCACCCTTATTTTTTTAATAACTAGAAGGTTTGTACTTCAATTTAAAAGAAAACGATGTAATCGATGACTGAAGGAAGCACAAAAAAATAATCGAGGGTGCCTCAAGGTTGCGGGTAAATTAAGCCTGGCATTCCACTACTAGACTGAGCTCGCATGACAAAAAAGGTGCCCTATCGAACATCTCGAATTTAAAAGGTGAAAATGATTGCAAAACATGTAAATATCATGTTACGTCCACCAGACCATTAAAAATTTGACAACAGTTATTTTTGATGAATTTTGTAATTAAAAAAAAAGGTCTGTCTGACAATTTTTGTTAGCTAATGTGACAGACAGGCTGACGAGAGGGGGAGTTGGGGTGTTTCCCCCCTGGCCCGGAGATTTACGAGAGGGCCCGGGTTTCACTCGAAGCTAGAGAAGCATTTGCATTGGGCGTAATGAGAGAGGCATAGTTTTAGATGATTAGTGTGATGTAAATAATAACGAGTTCGAATGGCTTGTATTGTTGATAATGAGATAAATATGATATTGAGAATTTCGACCGAGGAAATATTTAATGTGAAGGAATATCAAAATTTTCATCGAGGTAAATATTTAGTTTAAGGTGGCCATTCCCTAGAAAGAGACATCCGATAGGAAAATATTTATTATTTTTGGCCATATTTTTTTCTTCTTAGTACGTATATTTAAAAAAACTATAAGAGTACCTAAGAAGAACCATAACAAAACTATTACTATGAATTTTCATTCAATAATTTCAGCGGTTTGCAAAATAGCTGGATTTAAATTTAAATATTATGTTAATCTTCCTATTTCGTAGTTTTAAATCGAGCTATTTTGCAAACCACTGAAATTATTGAGTGAAAATTCATAGCAATAGTTTTGTTGTGGTTCTACTTAGGTACTCTTATAGTTTTTTAAAATATACGTACTAAGAAAAGAAAGTTATGGGCAAAAATAATAAATATTTCCCTATCGGATGTCTCTTTCTAGGGAATGGCCACCTTAAGGAATATCACCCCCCCCCGCTCTTTAGAATTTCTATCGAGCCAAATATTCAATCCTAAGGAATATCACTCCCTTGCTCTTCAAGATTTCGAGAATGCTACCCCCGCTCTCCGAAATGTTACATCGAAGAGTGGTGCTGGTAGTATGTTACTAGCCCCCCGGGCCCCGATTTTCTCTCGACGGCCCTGGTGACTGACTTAATTTTTTCTAGAGCATTTGTTTGATGAAAGTACACTTCATAACACCTTGATTTTTGTTTTTGTTTTAAAATGAAGTTTAAGATCTCTCCTATCTATTACAACTGGTCTGTCTGACAATTTTTGTTAATTATTGTGACAAACTTAATTTTAAATGTGCAGCATCAATGCATTAGGATTAATCACTGGCATCTCATAACACCTCCTTAAAGAAAAAATAACTGAAGTTTAAGATCTCCTCTATGCATAAAAATTTGTCTGTTATTGAAGAATTGTGTTTCACGTCACGTTCATGTCAGACTTAATTTTGAAGCGCCGCCGCCGCCGCCGTGACGACGTTTTTTTAAAATAAGCTTTTACAATGACCGCATCTAAAACACCACCTTAATTTTTTTCTGTAATTAAGTTTGAGGTCTCTTTTATGCATAAGAATTGTTCTGTCAGCGAAAAAATGTTTTTCACATGCACGTAGTACATTGGAAGTATAGTAATCGTAGAAAAAAATGAATTTTGTTTTTCTTGGTGTAGGTTTAAAATGTCATGGAACGTCGAGATTTTAAATTTGAGCGAAAAAAACTTTTCTCTCTGTCTGTCGGTCTCTTTGTCCGTCTGTAACTTTTTTTGTCCGCACGTTTTCTCCGGAACGGATTAAGATATTGACTTTCATTGAGATATTCACTTAAAATTTGGTATATGTATATACCTATTATAATGACATCTGGATCTAGATTATATTTTTGGATTATTCCGTTGAAGGTTTGGGGGTTAAATAGGGGTAAATAGGGGAAAATAGGTAAAGTAAGCTGTATAGAAACTTGAAATTCGGTGTAAGTACTAGAAGCCAAGGCCTCAGATTTTTTTATAATATTTTTCAATCCCCCACCACCCCTACTCCATTATTGAAGGGGTCGATAAAATAAAATTGAGATATTCTCTTGAAACTTGGTACACGTATGTATTATAACCACATCTGGAACTAGATTGTATTTTGAGATGATGGTTGGGGGTTAAATAGGGATAAATAGCGGAAAATAAGTAAAGCAAGCTGGTAAGAGTACAGAAATTTGGTATTTGGTGTATATATTAAAAGCGAAGGCCTCCGGTTTTTTTTATAATATAATATTTATGACGTCATTGGTTTTTGAGCTATGACGTCATCATATTTTTTTTCTTAATAGAAACAGATATTTTTGTCTACCGTTTTTGGAGGTATGTTCCTTTAGCTTTCTGGTGATATGAAAAAAAATGATATTACCTAAGCCATTCTTTTAGAAAAAAATATTTTTATTGATTGATACCTTACATAAGTAATTGTGAGAAAAAAATCATCTCCATTGCTCAAATTGCGACCCTCCAACCATTTGGCATTGACCAAGACGGGTGCAGACACTTTGCACGCTGTTCTGAATCATCTCATGGGCAATTCGTCTCATCTCCAAGCCAATTCTCTCTTTCAATTCTTCTATGGTATCCGATCTGTTAAAATACACCCTTGACTTTAAGTAACCCCAAAGAAAAAAGTCTAAGGGGGTTATATCCGGTGAACGCGGGGGCCACTCAATCGGACCTCGATGACCTATCCACCTTCCAGTAAAAGTGTCATCTAAAAACTGACGCACTGCTATCCCAAAACGAGGTGGGGCCCCGTCTTGCTGAAACCACACGTTTTCAGCAGGAATATCTTATTCTTCATTGTTTGGAAACATAACTGCTAAGGCTGGCACTAATTCAACTCGCAAAATCTGTAAATATCTTGCGGCCGTAAGGTTTTCTTAAAAAAAAAGAGGTCCCAATAAACGATCACCAATCATACCTGCCCACACGTTTACTTTGCCTCGTCGCTGTGTATGGGCTTCTTGAGTCCAATAAGGATTTACGCGTAACCAATACCTACAGTTATGCCGATGTACAGTCCACTTTAAATAAAATGTAGCTTTACCAGAAAAAACAATGTTCTTTAAAAAATTTGGGTTTTCATCGCACAAGGACATCAAGTTTAAAAATGAATTATTATTTGTTTGCTTATAATTGAATTGAAACATTCTTTATAGGATTTTGCAAACAGCAGAAAAATTAACTATCTATAAAAGAAAAACTTTCTACACAAAGTTTTTCTTTTATAGATAGTTAATTTTTCTGCTGTTTGCAAAATCCTATAAAGAATGTTTCAATTCAAGGACATCAACTGTTCACAAAACTGTAAGCGCCGATCTGGATCGTCCTCATTCAATTCGTGGATTAATTGCACTTTGTATGGATGGTATCTTTTTTTTTTCAGCAGGCGCACATCAGAAGTTTAACTCACGTTACGATTTAAAGCCAGCTGCCTTGTCGAAAGATGGTGGTTTTCCTCACTTTCTAGAAGAATATTTAATTTGGTTTCGTTGCTTGTGCTAGGGCGACCAGATCGAGGGAGGTCAGCTACACTGCCAGATTAATCATATCTAGCCACCAATCTACTTACAGTGGATCTAGAAATTTGCTTTTCGGGATACTTGGCATTGAAAACATCACATGTTTCCTGATGAGTTCTCAGCCTATCACCATATCCAACCATCATCAAAAGTTTTACGCATTCTCTTTCACTCAAACGTGGCATTGCATTCACTAGTTTCATACTGTCTCAGAAGTGTCACAAAACTGAGGTTCCACACGTGACAGGAATAAAAGAGTTATCGATACTTTACACAAAAAGGCTTGTTTCTCTCTGTTGTTAAGGTGATTGTTTTTTATTATTTTATTTATTTTGTTTTTATGTTAAATGCTTTCATGCTAGTTAAAACAAAAATGTAGGCAACAGGATTTATCAGTCCATAAGCAAGTGGAACATTATTCGTGAATTTGCGTATTTTTACATAAAATGTCATTTTTTCAAAAGAATGGCTGAGGTGATATCATTTTTTTTATATCATCAGAAAGCTAAAGGAATATACCACCAAAAACAGTAAACAAAAGTGTCTGTTTCCATTAAAAAAAAAATATGATGACGTCATAACTCAAAAACCAATGACGTCATAAATTTTGGTATAGTGACAAAATGTAGCATTTATAAAACTAAAATCGACCTGTCCGACGATTTTTTTGACAAATGACACATAACAAAGACATGAATATTGTGCGTTTCTTTAAGTTCACACTGTATTTTAAAGTATGTGAATTGCATAACAATACATGTATATTTTGTATGTAAAATTTACATCCTTTTCTCTCTGTCCTCTAATCATTTTCCGGAAAAAATCAAAGTAAAAAAAGTTTTTTAAACTTTCAGCTGGCTCAGATAATTTCGAAACAAAAATGTATGCAAACAATAGTGATAAATGTATTAGACTAATAACACTCAACGTAACATCTCAATGCAAAACCCCTGGAACCCTCTTGAATAATCGTAGAAACCTCAGTTTCAGATTTACGACCCTACTCCATATAAAAAATATAGCAGCGATAATGGTCACCGCTTTGTCTCGTGCACCTTACAGCGATCCAAACATCCCGACCTTCTAGTCTACGGTCCCACATTTCTTTCCGGTCTGCATCCAGTATGAATTATTTATAATGCCAGCAGGATTTTTCCCGTAACGTAAGCACAATGGTTAGCTCTTTACTTTCTAAATTCTATGTTTGCATCACATTCGCTAAAGTGGTTGGTAAATATGCAGTTCTCTACTGACGCGTTAAGTCGGCATTGTGAGACGAAATAAGATTTCCTTTTTACTGAATAAATATTTGGCAGGGCTGAATTTTTACAAGGCGATTTATTTTCTTTGGCACTCTTCATCGGATCCAGCTCTCAGGTGATTTGTATCGAAACTGACGTGGCTGTTGAAAGAGAGCGTCATTTCAGTACAGTAGACGAACAAAAAATTTTTGAAAATAATTCAGCCGCCCTCAAAATAATTGCCTCTAAAACTTATGAAATGAAATGAAAAGAGAATGTTAAAAATGTGTCGATTTGTGCCCTCGAGTGTAAAGTGAATGAATGTTTAAAACTTCATTGTTAGGTCCTAAATTGACAGGAAAAAAATAGGTAAAGGTATTTACACAGAACTTCCCTCGTTATTTGTGCATGGCGGTCACTCTAAAAAATTAATAATTACGAAATGACATTGAGAATACAGATCGGAATATAGTTATTGCTATTATTACAAAGAAAACTTGATAAGTTTTGGTCAAAAAAATATACAGATTGCTCATCCAACAGCAAAAATCAATACTAAATAGCAGGTGCCACATATGGCAGGCTTGCGCAAATACCTTTACAAATGTCCACCATAACTGAATTATTTCTTTTGATGACCACCCTGTACATTTTTCAATGAAAGTATAATAGGTGCATATGCCAGATATTATTGCCATCGGTCACATTTTCAATCCAACATTCAACGTTATGGAGCGGAAGTATAGTGGTGGTTAAAAAATTTCATTTTTTTTTAAATTTTTCAAAAACGTTGGTAAAACAATTTTTAAAATTTTTTCTTCTGAAATTGGTTTAAAATGTCAAACGTAGAAATTTTAAATTTGAGCAAAAAGGAAAGCTTCCTTCTATTCTATAGTAGTTTTAAAAAAAGTTTAAAATTCAAAAATTATATATTTTTTAAAATAGGTTTAGAATGCTATGAAACGTGAAAATTCGATCTATTTTTGAAAAATGTTGAAAAAAATGTTCAAATTTTTTTTTTCTGAAATAGGTAGAATGTCATGAAACGTGAAACTTTTAAATTTGAGCAAAAAAAAGTTTCCATCTATTCTAGTGTTAAATTTTTTTCCAAACTGGTAAAATGTTGCAAAAATTTTTTTTCCGAAATTGGTTTGGAATGTTATGAAACGTGGAAATTTTAAATTTGAGCAAAAAAAAATGTTTTCGTCTATTCGTCTATAGTAGATAAATAAATTAAAAATGTTTTCAATTTTTTTTTAATTTTTCAAAAACATTTTTAAATTGGTTTGAATAGTTTTAGAATGCCATGGAAACGTGGATAGTTTAAATCTGAACAAAGAAAAAAAATCTATCTTGGTGGTAAATTTTTTTAAAAATAGTAAAAAAAAATTCTAATTTTTCTTTTAAATAAATTTAGAACGCTATGAAACGTGGAAATTTTAAATTTGAAGAAATAAAAAAAAATTCATCTATTTTAGTGGTAAAAAAAATTTCAAAAATGTTGTCAAAAAAAAAATTTCTATTTTAGTAGTAAAAAATTATTCAAAAATGTTGGTAAAAAAAATTCAATTATTTTTTTTAATTAGGCTTAGAATGCCATGAAACGTGGAAATTTTAAATTTGAAGAAAGAAAAAAAAATTTTCATCTATTTTGGTAGTAAAAAATTTTTCAAAAATGTTGGTGAAAAAAATTTTCAAAAATTGTTTTCTGAAATAGGATTAGCGTGTCAAGAAACGTGGAAATTTTAAATTTGAGCGAATTTTTTTTTTATTTATTCCGTTTAGATGGTCCACCCTGTATATTTTCCAGTGAAAATTTTACCATTTCTTCGCTGTCAGTAGGGTCAACTACCTACCAGATTTGGCTGCTCTCCGTCAAGTAGTTTTTTAGTTAATGCACCAACAGACAGACAGACAGACTGACGGAATTGAAAAACCTATATTTTCGTAATCTACGTGATCTGAAAAGTCAGAATCCGCAAAAATCTCGGAGGGTGATTTTTTTCTCGAATACAATACTTCCCTTCGGTATGCGAGGGAAGTAAAATTTTTTAAAAATGTTGGTGAAAAAAATTTTCAATTTTTTTTTTTCTGAAATAGGATTAGCATGTCATGAAACGTGGAAATTTTAAATTTAAGCGAAAAAAAATATTTTTTCACTATTTATTCCGTTTAGACGGTCCACCCTGTATATTTTCCAGTGAAAATTTTACCATTTCTTCGCTGTCAGTAGGGTCAACTACCTACCAAATTTGACTGCTCTCCGCCAAGTAATTTTTTTAGTTTATGCACCGACAGACAGACAGACAGACTGATGGAATTGAAAAACCTATATTTTCGTAATCTACGTGATCTGAAAAGTCAGAATCCGAAGAAATCTTGGAGGGTGATTTTTTCTCGAATACAATACTTCCCTTCGGTATGCGAGGGAAGTAAAACATTTTTATTGTTTAGAAATGATGGAACATTGCTATAACGGCCTAAATAGATTACCAAATGCTCAAATTCAACCAGTCATCATTTGCAAATTCAACGATCATAGCCGGGTTTAGGTTGTTTCTCGTAGATTGGTAAAATTATTAATTATTTTCATTATTATGGAAATATTTAGGTAAATTAAACAACAGACCTTAAATTTATTTTGAATTTTTTTATAATTCTCAGGATCTTGAGTATTGTCCTCCATCATCGAATGTGGCATTTCTTTACTCCCGTATCTACAGCTCTATTTGTTGACTTCCATTTAAGACGAATGTTGTTTCATCAGAAAAAAGATTGTTTTTTATAAAAAACGGATCATCTTGGCATTTATTTGCCATGACTTCGCAAAATTCTAATCGGCGATCAGGGTTATCGTCGTTAAGTTCTTGAACCAAATTAGTTTTTTATGGGCGGTATTTTTCATTTCTTAGAAGACGCAATATGGACGTTTTACTAACATCATTATCGGCGGCAACTTGTCTTGTAGGTTTGTGTGGATTATCTTGAATATCTAACGATATATCCAAATCCTTTTCATCGTCTAAAATGCGTTTCGTACTAGATTTAGGAATAACTGTGGCATTTCCAAATTCACGAAATTTGTTTTCTACTCTATCAGCAGTAGACTGAGAAATGTGATGATCAGGATACTTTGTACTGAAGATTTCGCATACCTGCTACTGCGTTCTTGTTTTATCACCACATCCTAATAATATCAAAATTTCAATTCCAAAAGACTCGTTGGTATAGTATAAACGAACTCAATTGGAACAGCATATGAACTATTTGTATCGTATGATCTGTAAGAGGTAGTGCGGTACAACCAGGCAGCGTTATCAATTACTTAATTGAAGTGAATATTTGAACAAATTATTAGTTTTATTAATGTGTTTGAGTGATTTTTTACAATTAATTGTTTAAAATGACATTTTGGAGGCCTTTCAATAGAAGTGATAACGAAACGGACGATTTTGATACAGAGCCTATACAAGCTGAATTTGAAAATAAATATTTACATGCTCAAACTCAAAGGGTTATTTTGAATATTTACTCGTGTTTAAAAGGCGAAAATATTGATTCTTCATATAATCAAATTGTGAAGAGGATTTGTGAATGAACCAAATTTGGCCGTACAACAATTTATAGGGTTATTGAAGCCGGGGATGTAGTTGATCATTCTATTAAACGGAAAAGAATTGGACAAACACTTAAAAAACTTGATAACGCGTCCAAAGATGTCAGTCGTCGATTTGTGTATGACTTTTATAATGAACAGAAGGTGCCCACATTAGACATGATTAGGGATAAGTTACGCGACTATCCAGATTATAACTATAAATCATTAGATACTTTGCGAAACGTTTTACTCGATTGCGATTTTAGGTACCAAAAATTGGACAAACGAATGGTAGTTATGGAATTAGCACGCACCGTTGATCATCTAAACGAGTACCTGCGTAAAATCAAAGAATACCGAGATGCAAATAGAGACATAATTTATTTTGACGAAACATGGTTTGACACCCATGGTGTAGTTCAATGCGGTTGGCTAGATAACACCGAAAAGTGTAATTTAAGTGCTCCATGTTCTAGGGGAAAATGAATTATAATTCTACATGCCTGAATTAAAAACGGATTTATTCCAAATGCGTTGTTGTTGTCTGTTAAAAATATCGAGCAATCCTCTGCCGACTACCACGAGGATATGACAGCCGAATTATTTGAGAAGTGGGCAAAGGAACAGCCGTTACCAAATATCCCACCAAATTTTGTAATTGTTATGGACAATGCGCCATACCATTCGCGGCAACACACAAAAATTCCGAGCACCAACACAAGAGAAGGCGATATCATTGAATTTATGAAAGGTAAAGGCTTGAAAATACCAGAAAAAACCAGAAAAAAGACTTTATTAGAACTGATTGGAAAGCAAAATTTTAAAAAGGAATATGCCGTTGAAAAATGTTTGAAGCACACGATCATACTATTTTACGTCTGCCTCCATATTATTGCATTTTCAACCCCATTAAAATGGTGTAAGCTGATGTAAAAACAAGACTACATCAATATAATCAATGCCCACAATTAAGTGAGTCTGTCTTAAAGAATATAAAGATAATAGTAGACGAAATGGGCAAAAGCGATATATGGAGGAAGTGTGGATCTCATGTGATAAAAAAGGAAAATGAATATTCTATATTACCACCTATAATTCAATTATTATTAATGTAAATACCGATTCAAGTTCTGAAAACTCGGATAGTGACGAGTGAAATATTGTTTATTTAACGTCGAGCTATTTCCGCTACTGAGACCAATTACCGATGCCAGGAAACGAGTTCCCTCTTTAAGATTTTGTCGAATCTTTCCTTTATAGAATAGTAGAAAGTTTCTACCTGCCTAACATCATGATACTGCAAAGTTCACAGTATCATGGCCTATCATTTAATAAACAAGACAGTCGCTGCTTTACTCCCCTTCGAAGGATTATATACCATCTATGCAACTCTCGCCTAAGATTACATAACTTTGCCGCTAGAAGATAGAACAAGAGGCAGGTCGCTAGACAATAGACGTGGCCTTAATATATCAATTATGTGACTTATCGAATGTGATAAAATGTTTTTTCATTAACCGCTTCTATTTTATAAAGGCATTATAGAAATCCTTTTCTTTAACAATTACAAAATTGTTATAGTATTTAAAGCATTTTTATATTTTTACCGCCGCTGCCTATGTCCCATAAAGGAGATGCCAACTTTACTCCGTGTTTTCGTTTTAAGTTGTTAATTAATTAGAAAAGTCAGATTTGACAGATATGTCAAATACATTTTAAAATATTGAAATTTAATTTTCTTGATGAAGAATATACTAAATTCAAAAAACCTTATATTGCTGTATAGAGAATTAAAAACCCTTTCAAATGAGCTATCACACGCACCATCGTTATATTTAAAATTGTTAAAGGGGTAGCTGTAAATTCAAGGGTGTTGAAGGGGGAGGTATAAAATTTCACTTTAGAATTAAACATTGACGTGTTTTAGGATTTTACTCATAAATTGTTCCCCAAGGCTAAGTGCTGGGGCCACTCTTATTTATGTTGTACGTAAACGATTTGCCACAACACATTACTAAGGGTATGGCGTTGATGTTTGTTGACGATATAACAATCGCGTTGTCTGCTACAACTCCAGAAGAATTAGCATCATACATTGCAGTTACTTGTGATGAATTAGAGGCCTGGAGTCAGCGAAACCATCTAATATAAATTTAAAAAAAACGTATATATTAACTTCCATCTAAGATCCCCTTTACCAGAAACCTTTATATCGGAAAACAACTTAACACTCTCGTAGACATCGAAGTTCCTAGGTCTATGGTTAGACGATAAATTGAACTGGAAGAGGCACATTGAACATGTTTGTTCTAAGTTAAATTCAGCATTCTATGCTATTATGCAATTTAAATCTTGCTTGAACACTGAAGGAGTCTTAAACACCCACTACGCGTTGGCATTCAACGATATAGCAAATAATATTGTTTCGTGGGGTGAAGGCAATGATTTGATTATGGTATTTGTCGCTTAAAAAAGACTAATAAGACTAATTTTCTCTCTACAGCCACTAGAAACCTATCGAGGAGTGTTCAGAGAGAAAAAAATACTGACAGTGCCTTCGATATTCATACTGAAGTGCATAATACACGTACACAAAAATAAAAATGACACTAACACTAAACAATAACACAGGCCCACAAAAAAAAGTCCTGATACAGAAAGGTGAAGTACCTTCTGGGACTTTTTTCGGTGTGCTAAAGACGAATCTCAGGTCAGAACTGACCCATCACCCTTAGATTTCACCCCAGCACACCCTAGCACTCCCCCAAATGGTCAAATTTTCACATAAGGGTCATGGGTAAATCATGACCCCAGATTCGTTCTTAGCACACCGAAAAACGTAAAATTAGATATTTATTTTCAATTTTTACATGATGTGAAAATTTGACCACTTCATATATACAAACTATACTTTGACTTGTCACATGTACATATTCGAGTATTTGTTTAGTACCCAATAAAATCTATCTATCTATCTATCTAATGAATTTATCCATTACTTATGGAAATCACTCTATAAAATGCAATGTAGTGTTCTATAAATACGTAAAATACCAAAGTGTTTTAAAATTCTTCCTCTGAATATTCTGATGAACCATTTCCGACTCCTACATTAGTAATGATAGGTTTTATACTGATAATTGATATCAATACAATTGTCGAGTTCGCCCACGGTTGATCTTTCACGGAGTGATTTACCACTCTCTGTCGGTTCCAAACACAGTACAGCTATATTCATGTATTTAACACCTGTACGAATCTGCGTCGGCACGTTCTCATATCGTCTACTAAGCTCTTTGGCTTTACCCCTTACGCAGCAACAATAAGGTAAAGTTGTGTCCAAAATATAACATTCAAAGCGGCATCCCTTAAGAATTACATCGCAGAGAGCCGCACGCTTGCAAACGAACACCTGCTTAATGCGTTCAGAATCGGATTCAAGATTTTTATGAGTACATTCGTATTTTACTTGTCTTATGACAACTCTGCATTTAAATATTTATTACCTCAAAAAACACTACTGGCAAATTTTCCAATTTAATCTCATTAAAATACTAGCACTACACTACAGTTTTTTTTTTCTTCTTATCTGCAGTTTCAACAGAAAGGGCACGCACCACAAAAATAACAGAACATTAGGTTCATATTTATTCAGCGAATAAAAAATTGCCGTCAAAGCAGTCATCGTATGTGTTTTATAAATATGAACTCAGCTTTTTAGCATTTCTTTTATTACTGTCAAATATGTTTGTTTTTAAATGTTTTACTTCCCTCGCATACCAAAGAGAAGTATTGTATTCGAGAAAAAATCACCCTCCGAGATTTTTTTGGATTTTCACGTTTCAGATCACGTAGATTACGAAAATATAGGTTTTTCAATTCCGTCAGTCTGTCTGTCTGTCTATTAGTGTATTATCTAAAAAACTACTTGACGTAGAGCAGTCAAATTTGGTAGGTAGCTGACGCTGCTGTCAGCGATGAAATGGTTAAACTTTCACTGGAAAATATACAGGGTGGACCGTCTTAATGGAATAAATAATGGGAAACATTTTTTTACTTAAATTTAAAATTTCCACGTTTCATGGCATTCTAAACCTATTTCAGAAAAAAAAAATCAAAACTTTTTTTGGTCGGATGACACTTTAAAATGTTCTCCAAATGTACCTTCCTCGAGAGGTAAACGTATAATAATAGTACACGCGGGTAATGAAGATGGATTTGTAAAAGGGTGTTTAATGCTTTTCGCAAAAAACATAGCAAAGTCATCAGCCGATTACCACCAAGATATGAATGCCACTTTGCAAAATGGTTTGCAGAAAAACTATTGCGTAACATAAAGCCAAATTAGGTCACATTGTTAGATAATGCCTCTTACCATTCGCGACAAGCTGAGAAAATACCAACGACTTCGACGCGAAAGTTTGAATTAATTGAATTTAAAAAATAAAAGGTGAAAAATGCAAACATTAAAAAAACATTTGTATAGACGAACTTGCAGAACAACATGGTCATACAGTTTTAAGACTGTGAGTTAAATCCTATTGAAAAAATTTGGAGTGCATTAAAAAATTACGTTCGAAACACAAGCCCCAGACTTAGTCATAATGTGATACATAACTTATTAGACAGTGGGAAGCCCATAGAAAAGCATTGGACGGGATGCGTGAGCCATATTAAACAAAATTGAAAATCAATATTTTGCCACAGTTCCTCAACAACAACCGATTATAATAAATCCCAATGATTCCTCATCATCGTCATCTTCCGGGGAAGAAGAATAATTTAATTATTGGCGCATGCATTGCAATAAGTAGGTTTAATCTAGATACCAATAATAATGTTGTCTTATACAATATACAAAAGGAAAGATTTTTTTGTCACATATACCAAAAAAAGAAACAACAATGTATTTTAGCTACACGTGCTTTGGCAATACACATGTATATATTAGAATTATACAACCATTGTTAGGTAGGTTCAATATAATGCTAGAATTAAATCCTAAATAAAACGAATGTAGGGTTGTTGTATTTTTATTTAATAATAGGTAGAACTGGGAAATCCAACATTTATGAAAGCAGGGAATATTTTACTTTCATTGTCTCATTACTTGCCAAACTCTGAAATTCTAACTCCGGCTCTGCAAGTCAACGTGGACTCTAGATACTAGACTAATAAATAAAATTCGACCAATCAGTAGATCTGTAGCAGAATTTGCCATCAATCAGATTTAGTGGGCGTAACTTATTTACTTAAATCGGCCGTAGTTTATAAAAAAACTACTTAGTTTAATTTGTGGTCATTTTTTGTCACACCTCCAGACAATAGTAAAAAAAGAATAAAGGAAGCCGCAAATGCTCCTTATATTTTGGATTTGAGTTTACGTACATTTTTAATGCGTCATCTTGATAACCTACCTCGACAAAATAGGAATTTTGCATCAAAAGACCCGCACACATGCCCATTAAACCCTCGTCTTGATGAACTGAAATGAAAAATGCGTGGAAACCTACGCCCCGTTAAATAACTGCTCATAATACTTGTGAACATAAGTGAATATTCATGCAAAAAGTTTGTAGAAACTCGCAACGTAGCTGGGCATAGCCGGGACTAAAATGCTTGAAATGTTTCGGGTTCGCTTGGCCAAGAGAATAACTAGATAAGGTCTCACAAATGACCACACTTGTCTCTAGATAAGCCACTTTCTCTAATTACCTCGTTGGCTGGTTACTCTTGTAAATAACGTTAGTGCGTTCAAAGAACCTGGAATTCGCTAATATGTTTCAGTTGAATTGGAATGCTTCGAATAATGTCATATTAACTGTAACAAAATTTAATTAAATGACGGCTCTTAAGCAGCGGGATGTTCATGAAACTTCGCTTGTTCGGGGATACGTTCTAATTTTCTCAAGCATTGAATTTCTACGATGTAACTGCCTCTTTAACTTTGCAGAAAAACGTTTCTCTCTGTAGGGGAGTAAATTCGAAGCAATGTACTCGTTCAGTATCTTTTCTACAAAAATAAGAATGAAGATTTTTAAGGTGCGTACAGACTCTCCGAGGTTGCCTCGAGAGGCAGCCTCGCGAAACGCATTTTGCAAGGCGTGCCTCGCCTGGCTGCCTCGGAGAGTCTGTGCGTAAATTCCAGAAAAAATAACTGCATAATTACATGATGTTATGATTAAAAAATCACAGTGAGTTTTGGAAAAAAACTTTGATTTATTATTATTAAATAATACACAGCGCAGACGGTGAGGTTATGGAGACGGTGCGGGTATTAAAAGTTAAAGGTTCACAATGATAATGGTTTTGGCACCCCGCGCCTTCGCCATAATTGCAAAACTAGAATTATTTGTGGCAAAACCAGGAATGCAAATAAGTTAAACAAATTATTGAAAAACGAATAGTTATTATAATAATAGCCTAGGCAGAAGGGAGTTTGAAAAATATACGGGGTGTTCCATTTGAAAAAATTCCATTTAAAAAGTTTTTAATTGAAAAATAATTTTTGGCCACCCTGTACAGTTTTAGGAAACAAAAATGATTCAAAAACATTAAATGGATGTCTCGTAACTGGTATTTACATAAGTTGTGACTCTGATGATTTTTTTAATATCCATCTGCAGATTGCCTTATTTCAACAAAAAAATTCATTATATCCAAGTGGTTAGGAGATATTCAATGCTAATACAGGAATGAATAGAGCCTAGAAAGAGACTTCAAAAAATATACTGATATACATAGTATTCCATTTAGAAAAAATGCCTTGGTTCTGTAATGTTCGAAAATAATTTCCAGTTATCGAGTCGGGTCAAGTTTAAAAAGACCGTTGTATGAATTAATATTGCACATACGTTTTCACTATCTCTTGCACACAAACTTAAAGCCATAGCCTAAAGACATTGTCAATGTATGTCTGCCAAGATTCTTTTCCACTTCTTTTATTTATTTATTTTTATTTTAATGCCTTATTTATATTAACGTCCTGGCGGAGTTCAGCTATTGCTGCTCTACCACTCAACCAGGACACGTATACATAGACATCAACACAACAACCATTCCCTGCGATATTGCCATCTACCGCAGCTGAGACTCGAACTCAGGAGAGATAACAGCGACTAGACATGTTGTGCCACCCAACAGCGGTCTAGATCACTGCTACCGTCTCGGTAACACATGAAAAAACGCCACCAACATCCATACCCTGGCCAGGATTCGAACCCGGGACTCCGTGGTCGCAAGCCAAACACCTTCAGCATTGCGCCACCGAGCTGGTTGAGACGGAAATATGAAATGTACACTGAGGAGTGAGAAACATAGTCATAAGCTCAGCGATTCTCAAACTGCGTGATTTGACGACGAATATTATTTATTTCCGTGAACTAACACCACTCTAAATATGACAAACGTCTTTATATGAAATACTTAAGTTATTTTTAGTGGTAAATAGTGGATATTCATCCGTTAAACGAACAATATCAAACCACTAAATCTTACAATTTTCTATTACGTACAAAGTACACGTCTTAGAGCAGACCAAAAGTCGGATCGCCTAGCTCAATCGGTAAGATGCTCTATCGAGCAATAAATAATAATAATAATAATAATTTATTAGTCCATTCGATCATAAAGTATGATATAGGATAGGTCAATAAGGAAAATTAATAAATAGGTATATAAACATAATAACAAAGAGAATAAAAAACAAGAAAATATGTAAGTAAGCATACAAGATTTTGAAAACACAAAGACAACAATAAATAACTAATAGCATATAAACACAAAATATATAGGCAGCCTCACAATATTAAATATAACATTAAATGACATTCAGCCAATTTAAAAATGAGAACAATCCTATTATACTTGGGATTAAAATAAGATCACAGTCAAGATTTCCTTAAAAAGTACAACACATAGAATCAAAAAATATTACTACACACGGAATAATAAAGAACATTCATACGATACATAATGTACATATATCACAGAACATCATTTAAATATTCATTTAATGAATAATAATTTTTATTGTACAACATATTTTTAACGTGTGTTTTGTATTTTGTTACATCGAGTTTTTTTAATGAATTTGGTAATTTATTGTACACCTTTATTGCCAAATAGTGCGGACCCTTTTTAAACATAGATAATTAATCTATGATTTGGAACCTCCAGTATTAATTCATTCCTAGTATTATATGAATGGTTATTCTTTAGAGTAGGTATATTCTGTAATTTATTTTTAGCATAAATGAGCAACTGCAAAATAAATATACACGGCAGAGTTAATATATGTAATTCTTTAAAAATATCTCTACAGCACGTTCTTCTGTTTGCCCCTACTATAAAACGTACTGCTCTTTTTTGTAACTGGAAAACTCGGACACTTTCTGGTGATGCACCCCAAGTCAATAAGCCGTAAGAAATCACAGAGTGAAACTGCGCGTAGTAGTAAGTCAATAACACTGATCTACTTACTATCTCTCTCAGTTGATTAATACAATAACATATTGGGGCGATCTTTTTACTAACGGTATCAATATGAAAGGTCCATGAACAATTTTCTGATAAGGGCAAGCCGAGAAATGTTACATGTTTGTCTTGTTTAACAGTGCCATCGTTTGTTTTAATTAAGTAGCTATGATTAATATTAGTGTTTGCAGGATTAAATCTTATAAAGAGGATTTTTTATTAATCAAAATAAGCATGTTGTCGTTATACCACTCATGTACCCTTTGTAACATAAAATTCGCTTTCTGAACTGCATTGTCAGTTTTGATGTCAGAAATAAGTATGGATGTGTCGTCTGCGAATATTATGGACTGTGCAAAATGAAAATCATTTACATACATAATGTATAATAAGGGCCTTAAAACTGATCCTTGAGGAACACCATGCGAACTGTCTAGAATATTAGATGAGCAATTGTTTATTTCAACATAGTGTTTTCTACCTTGTAGATAGGATCTGAACCAATCTAACGGTTTACCTCTAATTCCATACAGTTCAAGCTTATTTAATAGTCGTTCATGACATACTAGGTCAAAAGCCTTACTAAGATCTAGAAATACACCAATACATTTTTTTTTATCATCTATAAATATAAATGGGATTGGTGCGGGATCGATCCCCACCGTCAACTATTTTTTACAGTCCTGCCAAACCGGTGATCACATGACATGTGTCAAAATGTAATTTTTTTGTTGTTGGACATGCATAAACAAACCCCCAATAGAGTTTTTTAGAAATGTAAAAAATACAATTTTTTCCCATATGTAGCCAACTTTATGGACACTGTATAATCAGAATTCCACTAAAATTATGAAATTACCAAATTAATAATCTTAACATTTTATGATAATATCTTTCCTATTTCTTTAAAATTATTTAGCGATATCATTGATGAGAACTGTTTGAGAACTACTGGTATTTCTTATGCATTAAATGAAATCTTAGTTCAGACGTTTCAGCGGCAATGACACACGTCAGTTTAAATTGTACCCGACTCTAGGCTTTTTTTATCTAGTTTACTTGCTATTCTTTAAAAAAATTTTAGATATCGTAGAACTCGAGATATCGAGATCCGACGCACTATTGTTCCGCCCTGTATAGTGATTTTATAGGAATCATTATTACCCACATAGGCAAACGAATTTAATTACGATAATTAACGAACCTGAAACTAAGCACAAATTAAGGTTAGAATCTCTTTCAGAATATACTCCTGTCAACTATGTGCATAATACCATAATTCAATTACGCTCGCTCAGATGTTGTAAATAGCGGACAAACGCTTAGTTTACGGTAAGTTTGTTGAACATCACTACCACAAACACAACAATTTACGATATGATATTTAACGATACAGTTCTGGTATTTTGATAAAACGATTATTATTAATCCTCGAGTGCTCTATCACAAAGCCTGCAGAGGGCTTTTGTGCAATAAGCGTTGTTGTACCAGAGCGATCTCTAATTAAATCGCACTTTCAATATGCGGCTCTAGCTCCCATCACTTCGTTAATTCTAAACGAGTGTGGTCAGACATTAATTGCGCCGTAATTATAAAACACTGGGCATGTCGTGTACACTGAATTAAAAAACGCCCATTAGATTTCAAGCGCAGGCCAAAGTTGCTATGGAAGTCTGTATATGTCGGTAGTGGAGTGAATGAAGGGTGAGATGACAAAGATGTTTTTTAGAAAATTGGCCCAAAGAAGAGCGTTTTTTTTTAAAATTTTTGGCCTTGGATGAATTCCATCAGCCAACTACACAGATGAGGGGAAAAGGAGGAAGTAATAAGGATACACACATTTCACGTCCAGGTTTTCATCAGGACGACTTAAACTTACACATAGACTGAACCGCGGATAGTAGGTTAAACCACAGAGGATATAGAAACAAAGGCATATTAGGAAGAAATATCACAAGCAAAGATTAAGGAACGACAACTACTGTTAAACCACTATACCACATCGAGATAAAAAATTATAAATTGACCAGTATGCATTTACATTTTTGCTTGAAAGAACATAGTTAAGATTTATTGGTAGCTGAAAACCCATATCTCTTAGTTCACTTATCAGGCTCATTGATTCAGGGGTGTGTAAAGAGCAATTGAATAAAATATGATTAATATCCCCTTTCTGTCCACAAGCACATAGATCATTATTTAGAATTCCAATTTTAAATAAGTGATCTGAAAATCTACCGTGATTAAGTTGCAGACGTGTAATCGTAGAATAAAATGGTCTTGAAACTGGAAAACTGTCCTGCCAGAAGAAGAGCGTTACAAGAAAATTATACTGGTTAATATGAAAGAGGGCTCAAGTAGCAACTGTAGTTTTGAAATAATCTATAAGTTATCCTAAAAACTTTATTTCCAAGACTACTTATAAACGTGAATAGCTTGGAAGGACTCTATGAAGTCGATTTAAAACCATTATCAGAGTACACCATCTGGAGAAGGGCCTACATGCTTCTTTTTAAAACTACTATTAAAACTTTCAAGTTTTAATGAGTTATCTAAAGGTTTACTTAGAGAGTATCTGAAAAGTATTATAAAACTATACGTGGTTTAGGATGGGTACTATATCAAAACTTAAAAGACACACAGATGCTTTGAGCGGACTTCTTGTATTTAATGAAGTAAAAATAAATGCAAATAAATTTATTCTACATGCACTGTGGGCCGCTATAGTTATATAAAAGTTAAAAAATAGACAATTGGCGACTACTAAGAACAGTTCAGAAAAACAGCTAAAGATGGAGTACTTGTAATTATAGTGGGCTAAAATTGTCAACGAAGTTTACCTTAAAACATGTATTAGATAGTTCTTAAAAATTGGGGCGCTCCATAAAAATATATTTTTTTAAAAATATATAAAGTATTAATTTTTTTTTGTGACTTAAAAAGTAAAGAGAGCTTTAGCGTCTGTCTATAATATGGTTCAGTATATGTAAATTGTTTTTATACAACATTTCTATAAGGTACAAATTACATTTTTTTGTTCAATCTGAGACATTCCCAATATCGCTGACTGTTATATTTCTGGACGGCTAGAAAAAAACGGCGGCTGTATAAGCTGTGAATAATTCTAAACATGTTTTGTCTTAAAATGCCTGTCACATTACCAATTGCATGACTTTAACGACAGTAACACGCCGAAACTACTATATCAGTCTTTTGTTCGATCAAAATTAGAATACTCGTCAATTATTTGGTCTCCTCATTACAAGATTCATATACAAAATATAGAGAGAATTCGGAGACGTTTCTTAAAGACTTTAAGTTATAAGGAGGAAGGTGTCTATCCTGCTGTTGGTTCTCCCCAGACTGCACTTTTAAACAGATTTTCGCCTTAACCACCTTAAAATCAATTTTAAACCATTTGAGCACATAACACAACCGCTTTAAAACCTATAGAATTGATGATGCTCGAAAAAGTCAGTTTGCCGAAACGCTATTTGGTATGTCAACAAAATGCCCAACTTTCCCGTTATTTATCAAGTGTCTTGGTTTCACTAGTGATATTTTAATTTATCATCGATCACTGCTCCACATTTCTTTTAAAATTACCAGTCCTTTTAAAATTTCGCCACTTCTGAAAAAGTTATTTCCACTACAACTTGCCAGTTTTAAAACTACCCATTTTAAATTAGAATAGACGGAAAAATTTGTTTTTGCTTAAAATTTTCACGTTTCATGACATTCTAAACCTATTTCAGAAAAAAAAAATTAAATTTTTTTCACACATTTTTGAAAAATTTTTAACCACTGAAACAGATGGAATTTTTTTTTCTTTGCTCAAATTTAAAATTTCCATGTTTCATGACATTCTGAACCTGTTGTAGAAGAAAAAGGAGTGAACATTTTTAACCAACAGTTTTGAAAATTTTCAAAAAAAAATAATTAAATTTTTAACCACCACTATACTTCCACTGCGTGAATGTGGAACTGTGTAATGGCAATACTATTTGACATATGCTATTATACTTTTATTGGAAAATATACAGGGTGGTCATCCCAAGAAATAATTTATGGGAGACCTGTTATTTAATATTGAACTTTTGCTGTTGGATGAGCACTATTTTTTTGACCAAAGGTTATCAGGATTTCTTTGTTATAATTACAATAACTATATTTCCATTATTATTCTCAATGTCATTTCGTATTTAATATTTTTTTAGTGATCGCACAAATAACGAGGGAAGTTCTGTGTAAATACCTTTACCGATTTTTTTTTTAAACTGTAATCAATTTTTTAACTTTTATGTATAGCCAACAATATTATTAAACGGTTTAGTAACTATTTCTATCATGAGGTACTACTTTTTTCCGGAACAATTGTTTGATGTGTTCAAAGCATACTGCAGCACGTGTTGCTGTGTATGTTTGTAAGCGTAAACTTGTGCCGTTATATTATTGAAATTATGGGAATGTGTCCTATTTCTCCAACTCCTGACTCCAATTACTGATGTCGCGTTAGGCCCAAACGCTTCTGTGTCCATTTTACCTTGCAAATGTACGATAGAATACCCGAAAAAAAAATAAAAAATTGACCCCAAAAATTTTGATTAGTTTGAAATTGTATCTGAATGTCATTTTGATAATTTTCTACAAATTAAAAAAAGTTTATTCTACGACCTAATGGAGCTGAGATAATTTTCTTTAATTTTCGAAAAACCGGTACTCCTTTAATTACCGATTTTAGGGACTGAAATTTGCACACATATTATTATAAGTCTTACAGTTTAATATAAAGAAATATTTCGCAATCATCGACCGCACATTACTGTATGCCAAAGTATGTTGGGCTCCGTAAAATCATGTTCCGTTTGACGTAGCAGTGCGCGTCAGAGATTCCTAATCGGCGTCCTCGGTGACTCAACTCTGCAGGCCAGCTCATTTTGGAGCAGATGTTTAAAGTTTTGGCATCTATTGTGATTGCCTTTGACTGTACTTACTGCGTAGAAATTGAAATACATATTGAAGTGAAGTAAAGTTTTGTTTACGGAGAGTGATTTCTGGGTAAATTCAATTGATGGTAAGAAAATAGTGTATCGACGTGTAGGAGAATACAATTCAATTTTACCTTTACCGACTTTCTTAAGGTGAAGAAAAATGAAGCTGGTAAAAAATGGTGGTAAAATAAAGTGTTAAAAATATTAAGGTGGTGAATATTAAGGTATGTGGGTGTCTGTGAGTGATTTGTTACTGCCCATCCTTTTCAAACAATTTATAGTGCTTAGAATGCTTTCCACATTTCCGCAACTATTTTTAACGCATTCGTAGAATTTTGTCTTAGATGTTGCATATTATGGATGGCTCTATGAATTCAATTCTTATAATAACTCCACTAACACAGCATCTAAAGTAATTAACTGTGCCACCTTCAATATAAAATTTTGACGTTCTTCAAATGTCAACTAAGTTAGTTAATAAGGTATAAATTGAAATGATAAGGGTAAAAGTTAAATCCGCCCCTATGAATATATCATCAGGAGTAGTACAGGCTCGGGTTTGCTTGTCCCCGTTAAATAAAATAAAGCAGGAACAGCGGCGGTTCTCAAATCCAAATATATAGAAATAAGCACAAAAGGACAAGCCAGTAAATTCTAATATATTATGTGGGCCCTCAGAGACAGAATTCCTTTTAAATATTAATTTAGCAAGTATTTAAGTTGTCGATATAGATTAGGATTTTTTGTGAAAGCTCATTTCAGTTTTAGATTTCCGTGTCCATAGAAGCTTACTTCCGCGCTATTGGATGATACTCTCTCGAGTACTCACCGCTGCGCCGCAGTGGGAGTTTTTCGGAAGAAGTTAATCCTACCCATCTTGAGTAGTAAAAGTATTTCGATTGTTTACATATGTACATGCAGTCTTTTTTTAATAATATACAGTGTTATAACTCACTTCAATATTTATACGGCATATAAAAGACTCGAAACTGCCGAATAAGCTAATATAAGGGGAGAATGGGACATGCCTTATTTTTCTACACTGTAATAAATAATAAATATTATGTATTACTTAATAGATAACACATCATTACTCTTATGTATGTTTTGGCATCGTTAAAATAAGAAATAAATGGAAGCAAGGCTCTTTTTATTAAGGTTTTTAACGCTTTTTATATAGTTACGCGAATCACCCCTAACTAGAATTTCATACCCAGGGAACACAGACACAGAGCCGTACTTTGAATTTATCTGTCAGTATCGCGAAAGACGGGTAATGCGTAAGTTATTTCTATCGACGCAAAAGAGAGTTGATTTTTATTTTGCTAAATAATTGTTAATAAATTATCAGCAGGGCCGTCGAGAGAAAATCGAGGCCCGAGGGTAGTAACATACGGGCACCCACCCCCCCGCAGTTTGAAATAATATTTAAGGTTCACAATCAAAATTTTCATATGCATCTCCAATTTTTCCCGGATTTCAGACATTCAGGTGGAATCCGCGCCCCCTCAAAAAGTCCGGGCGCGGGGGAAAACACCCCCGACCCCCCTCTCGTCGGGCCTAATTATCAGAGCCGCATGCAGTATTAGCGTCGTAGATAGAAAATAACATAAAATAATTCAATTTCTCTGCGCGGCGGTTCAATAAGTCGTGAAAAAGATCCGCCGCGGCGGTTGCGTAGACACTCCCTTTTGTTTAATTCGCCCTACGGTTTGAAATACATATATACACAGATCATTATTAATCTGTGCATATATACATATATATAATAGATATGTTAAGGTTGAGGGAAATATAGGTCAGCTGTCAGCTACCGGTTGTTAGATCTATTATATACACAGATCATTATTAATCTGTGCATATATACATATATATAATAGATATGTTAAGGTTGAGGGAAATATAGGTCAGCTGTCAGCTACCGGTTGTTAGATCTATTTCCAATAAGGCGGCGATAAAGATGTATACCGCAGTTGTGATAGAGACGCAGTATAGTTTGTATTTAAATGTCATAAATGCCTAATAAAGGTAGAATAAAAATTACATGGCATATACGCAGTAAAGATTTCACATGTAACTGTGGTACCTACATACGCGATAGAGTAAGAACAGAGGATTTATTGTGATTCAATGCAGCTAATATATAAAGGTAACTATTATAAAAGATTAAAATATAAAAAAGGCTATTTGACCGTTTACATGTATTTATATATATTACGCAAAACATAAACGTGAGTTAAAAATGACGTCTTAACAACGTTCAGCCTACGACTTCTTTGTGACGATCTAAAATGTAATGTAGTTTTGACGTCATTTTTAAATCCAGTGTATGACGTCAGATAATGCCTCAAAAATAACGTCATAACAACGTTCTGTCTACGACGTCTCTGCGACGTTCTAAAATGTGATGTAACTTTGACGTCATTTTTAAATCCAGTCTATGACGTCAGAGAATGACTCAAGAATGACGTCATAACAACGTTCTGTCAACGACGTCTTCGCGACGTACTAAAATATGACGTATTTTTGACGTCATTTATTTGGCAAATGACGTCGTAGACCAATACTGACCTTAAACTGACGTCTGATGACGGCGAATTGACGTCAGTGTGCTAGCTGGGGTAGCACCGAGAAAACTCATCGATGCGGGATCCATGCAGCAAACAACAAAATAAAAGCCACTTTCCGCCTTGGTTTCACAGCGAAGTTATAAAAAGAATAAAGCTGAAGCATGAGAAATTGATATTATTTAAACGCCATGGTAATAATGAATCGCTAACTGAGTTTCGTAGGCTTAGATCACAAAACAAGTCAGACATTAAAATTGTGTTTCAAATTTATACAAACCGAATTGAAAATAATATCACATCTGAACCCAATAAATTCGGGGCTTACATCAATGGAAAAAAGGAAAAACTAGCTTACCTAAAGACATGACTTATAACACTGAACATCTGGAGACTCCTAATGGTATCGTCGATGCATTTGCTAACTTTTTCGAGCAATCTTACTTCCTTAATATTTCGGACGCTCCAGTTAGAGGTGTTTTAAAACCTCATGAGCCGTGACCTTCATATGCGCAGAGACATAATCCGTCCTGTTGGCTCAGTTACACTTCTTAAAAATATTATATTTATTGTTTACAATTTATCCCGAGCTCTTGTTTATGTATACAGCAAGGCAGCCTCCAGTGTCTTCAAAAACATACTTATAACTCAGATTAAACTTTGCCTTTTGCGCATTTCGCGGCTCATGAGATTCTTAAACACCTCTACCAAGTCTAATAATCTGGTCGTTTGAGTGTTTGGACATTAAACGCTTTTCCGAGGCTGAAGTTTGCATGGCGTTAAAAAGGATTAAACCTAAAGCTACTGCGTGCCTAGATGGAATTCCAACATTTCTACTGAGAGACTGTGCCAGCATTCTTGCATGTCCCCTCTGCATAATTTTTAGTTTATGTCTTAGGAGATGCTATTTTTCTTGGAAATACTCCCTGTGTACAAAAAAGGTGAAAGAAATGATGTTAACCAATTATAGACCAATAACAATCATATGTAACTTTGGAAAAGCTTTCGAAATCCTTCTGTATCATAACATTTATGCACATGTTCAACTGAAAATATCTACACAACAACACGGTTTTATGAAAGGTCGCTCCACCGTAACGAACTTAATCTGCGCTACTCAGTACATTGCTGAATCAATTGATTCTCACATTCAGGTAGATTCAGTTTATACTGACTCTTCTAAGACGTTTGATAGACTGAACAATAGATAACTTGTGTGTAGTTACCTTGACAAATTCGGATTATCTGACGGTTTACTTCAATTCGTATCTAATAATGGATATAAATCTTTTGAATACCGAGCCACGTCAGGAGTACCCCAGGGATCAATACTTGGACCTCTTTTTAAAAATACTTTTATTAACGACATCAGTGATCTCTTAGATGCATGTGTATTTATTAATATATGCCGGTGACTTCAAGATGTTGCATAGGATTAATGATTTTATTGACTGCGAGAAACTTCAACACAATTTAACTAAGTTATCGGCTTGGTGCGATGAAAATGATCTTCACCTAAATGTTGGCAAGTGCAATGTTATCAGTTATACAACCAAGGAGTCCCCATTCATATATAATATTAATGTGAATGGCAACACGCTGAACAGGCCATCTACGTTCAAGGATCTAGGTGTAACCCTTGATAATAAATTAACCTTTACTAACCATATTGATGCGGTAATTTCGCGTGCATACAGAATGTTAGGCTTCATCTTGCGTAACGGCCATGACTTTAATGATGCCAACACCTTAAAGATGCTTTATTTTGCTTTCTCTCGATCTAAGCTGGAGTATGCTTCACTTGTCTGGCAATCTCGGTATAACACTCATAACGATAAATTGGAAAACATTCAGAGTCGCTCTCTAAAATTTTTAAACTGGAAAACTGAAGGTACATATCCACCAATTGGAGCTTGTCAAAGTCAATTACTTGACCAATTTGATATTACTAGTCTTTCCGAAAGGCGCTAGTCCTTTGCTTTCCGTTTTCGAGATAAAATTATGTATAATAAAATAGATTGTAGTGAAATATTAAGCCAACAGAATTATCATGTCTCATGGATTAATCTCGTAATTCTCATAGCCTTTATTTATCCACTCCTAGATCTAACGTATTAAAGTTTTCTCATCTGTATAATATTTGTACCAGTTATGAAACTCATTGCAGTGAATTGGACATATTTGCCTAGCAGGCAGAAATTGTATTTACTGTCGTACAGTCGAACCACCTTCATAATTTCTACTTGTACTTCTTATTTAGGTTAGATTAGGTTAACTTAAGTTAGTTTAGGTTTCCATCCTATAAATATAATAAAAATAAAATAAAACAGCGACAATAAACCAACCACTGAGGCAAGAATAATTTCATGAAGTCGAGAGTCATTCTATTTTGTCATAATAGCAAACAGTGAAGTCAACAATTAGAGAATATATGTAATTTTTTACATAGAGAACAGTTTGAGTGTACAATGGTCTTGTCTGTTATTGTGTAGTGTTAAAAATAACATTGTGATTACACCCAAGTTCTTTACTTCTAAGGCCGAGGTTCAAATGAAATGAATTAGGTGTACCCCATAAAAAACGCCTAACGCGGTCTTACCCGCTACTGATCCACTATAGAATCGTCATCGTGTGGAAGGTTTAGAATTAGAGTCCGTAAACGAGAGAGAAATTGACAAGAGCCGTTTTCAATTTACTTCACATTCAGTTTTAAATCTAATAAATGCGAGACCTTATCCGGGCTCTATGATACAAAATGGCTTTTAACAAACGCTTCGTTTTAGTACGAGGCACGGGAATTTTGTAGCGGGATTGGTAAAGAACAATGTTGGCGACGTTCATAGTAATAATGGTGTCCACATTTATTGATTACCCGAACATATCTAACTAACCATTTATCATTTAAAACAAAGGTAATTAAGTAATTAGTGAGTTATTATTAGTTTGTACTTTACATTTTAAGTAACTTCACAAAAAATCAACATGATTAAATCCGGCAATAGTACTGGCCATTTTATTGCCCCGCTTCTTCCTATTCATCTGACATATTATACACTATTCTGTTCATCTGAATAGGCCATTCTAGAAACTATAGAATTCAAATCGAGGGTTGCCATTTTGAAACGTTACTACTGCATAAAAACAAAATTAAAAAATAAATGTCAAAAAATTAACTCTACTTTTTAAAAATAACATTAACCAGTACTGGCCGTAATAGGTCAGAATATTTGGTTTATCAATTTAGTAGCAGGTAAAGTTACCTGAAAGTAATCACAAAACCAATATGGAGAAAGTTATTAAACTTGAAGGCATTTTAATCAAGAGGGCGAAGGCAGGGAAGTTACATAGCCCTATTAGTAAGTTAATTTGTGGAAATTTTAAGGTAACTCTTTTTTATTTATTGCTTATGTGAGGTCCATAAGTATAAATTCATTTTCTACGTAATTTACAATTCGTGAGTAAAGTCCTAAAACACAATTTTTAATTCTAAAATGACATTTTTGGAGCATAATTTTATACCTACCCCTTCAACCTCCTTGAAGTGACAGCTACTCTTTTAAATTTTTAAATGGAACGAGGGTGGGTGCGATAGCTCATGTGAATGGGTTTTAAATTGTCTATCCAGCAATATAAGGTTTTCTTCATCAGGAAAATTAAATTTGAACATGTGGTTCATCCTAAACTGTTTTATACCTATGTACTCTCGTGAGCAAAAAAAAGTAGGACAACTGTTTTTTTCTAATGTAAATCTGTTTCTATTTGATTATGCAATGAGTAGCCGAAATAAAACAGTTAGCACATTTATTATACTTTTTACTGTAATGCTGTAGTTATTGCTAAAGCAGAAAATGGATCGTCAATGAGACATATTTCACTGCGTTATATATAATATTAACAAAAATTCTGTGTTTAACAAACGGTACGATTAGTAGAAATCCTGGATCAGGGCAACAAAGGATATCAAACTTAACAAGAAACTAACTATATTACTAACTAACTAGATAATGATAGATAGAATCTTTGGAGTTACTGAGGAAAAAAATTAAAATGTCACGAGAAAAGTGTTAAATATTTTTAATAACAAAATGAATTTGAATGTTAAAGAAGATTCCATTAAAGAATGTTATCGCTCTGGTCCGCAAAAAGATGGTAAAAAACCAAGGTCGGTGATCGTGGAGTTCTACAACAGTGTCACTAAAGAACTTGTGTATGGTAATAAGAAAAAGCTGAAAAACAGTGGCATCGTTGTGCGCGAAGATATTACGAAGTTGCGACTAAATCTCCTTAATAATGCTGTTGTGAAAGTGGGCATTAAAAACGCGTGGACTTATAAAGGTACTGTATTTATATTTTCTAATGGTAAAAAACACAAAATTAATGTATTGGCAGACTTACACTCGGTTGGCGCTGGTGATGATATACAAACAGCTGACAATTGACATACGTTTGTTGTTTATCCAAGTTTATACAACTTTCCAATTTATTATTAGTTATTAATTTTGTTACCAAAACTACATATTTCAGTATTACACATTTATAAAAGTAACATAAATACTTACACATGTCTTTCCTTTATCTGTTAAGTTCAATTTAGTTCTCTTATATTTTTAAATAGTGGCTACTTTACTTAATTATTTATTTAACAAAAGGTGATAAACAAATTAGGAATTTTTCATTAATTATTATTATTCCCAAGTAGAAATCCAAATTTATTATCAATACACAATTTAATTAATATATTGGTGTACTTCTTACTATACTTATACAAAACTGTTAAACATTGATAAATATTATATAAAAATAATAATTGACTCTAGCTAAGTCTTTCGCTTTGGAAAAGACGTTTTTAAAAAGATTTTAAAAAGTCAAAAGTTCACAACTCAAAGAAATTAACTTATTTATTTTATAGTGTTACAATTAAACACATGTGGCAAGTTCGAGAATGGATATAAATCTAATGAGCTCTATAGCAAAACTCCTATTTATAAGCTAGGTATTTATTGTCTAGTAAGCAGCATGCATCATGTGGCCATTAGGTAACATCAGCATAATGTAGATAAGGATGCTCACATAACTCCTCCATCCCTAAGCTGAAAAAATAAAGGATTTTGTTTTTTCAGTACTTTTCGATGAATTCTCAGGGGGTGTGTCCTGGTTCTCTCGTTCGGCATCTTTCTTAAAGCTGAACAATGTGTGAAACAATTTTTGTTTCTTAGGGTAGATAAATTTGATAAAGCAAATTAATAAAATAACAATAATTATAGATAAACATATATATAAGTCAGTATGATCACTTCTGTTAATGTCACTAAGTGTCTTTAGTTCGTGTAAATGGGTTTCGTCAGCCATGCGTTTGATGTCTGCGAGTCGATTCACTTCTATTTGTTTGTAGGGGATGACTTCTTTGTTGTTCTCCTTGGTGGACAATGTTCTCACTGGGAGGATTTCCAAGGGTGTTCCAGGGATGAAACCGGCAATGTTGTAGAATTCATGTCCATGGATAGATATACTACATTTTTGGGGTATATATATCAGATGGGGTTGGTTAATGATATTGTAACCATGTTCTCCGCATTGCTTTTCTATTGTCATCTTAGTTGCTGGTATGGCTAATACATAGGCGTTGTTTATTCGTTCCACAATGTCATTTTTTATGACGACGTCTGTAGTTTGGCAGGGTGCTGATCCAACGCCGCTAAGTATTTGGGGTAGGCAATCTCCTTGTGATACGGTTTGTGTCACATGATACAAACACAGGTCCTCGATACGTGGGCATGGTAGTTCTTCATAGTGGTGATAAGTCGAGTTTACAAGGATAAATGGTTTTAGGGGGATTATGGTTTTATTTAGAGCGGGTATAGGGAATAGGTGGTAATAATCGTATAAACCTTCGCTCAAAATAGGGAAGTGAAATATGAAGCATATGGTTTGCTTTACATAATAAATTTCTGTTTTTATTAATTCGTAATAACTCTGAATGTTTTTAAATTCTGGGGTTCCCTCGATATACAGGGTATTCATTATCCTTGTCAGATCTATTAGATCATTAATAGGTAGAATAGCACTATGTATTGATTCTAGGTGTGCAAATAATATTGCATCTTGTATGTTGTCTAGTATGGTAATTAACGATAAACAATCTATAATCATATTGTCTAGATAATTTTGCAATCTTAAAAATAGTGTAAATTTATTCAAGCTTTGTTCAATAGTTCTTATTCTAGTATTTATTTGATTTTGATTAATAGTGATTTTTTTCGAATGTTGATATTGTTTCGTTCATGAAATTGTTTGTAATTGTTAAATAATTTTCTAAATCTGTATGCATCTCTTTCTGGTTTGACTCTAGGATGGATATAGCGTTGTCGTATCGTTTTGCGTCGTCCGAATCTAAGGTGCCAAAGGCCCATTTGGAAGCTTTTCCAATTATATTAAAAAGGCCTCTTTTTTGTTCGAGTATTTCCCAACGGTTTTATGTTTTTCAGTTTATTTTCCGCTTGATTTAGTAAGTATTCTAGATGTTCATATATATTATTTAATTGCGGATATAGTTCGTCGTTTACATTTATAATAGGTTTTATTGTTTTCATATTTATTTTTATGCTTAATATGGGGGCATCAAAATTTGTTAAATCGATGTATTTTATAAATGAATGTTTTTGTGAAGTGGTTCGGGCTTTGCCTAACGAAAAAGGAAGGATAGGGTTAGAAATTTTATCTATCTTGATTTGTGCTTGTACTAGCGACGTCAGGTACAATATGGCTAGTAGTCCCAGCATCTGAAACAGGTAATTTTCCTTTTAGATTTCTGGCTGGTTTAAGCGTAGATTTGTGGCGTGTGCCTTTTGTTGTTAATATTTTATTTTGTTGGTCTTGAACGACCATAACTGATTCGTAGGGAGTAGCGATTTTGTTTCTAAGAGTTAGTTTAGCATACGCGGTTTTGTGCGTGGTAACTGGTTCTGGTTCATTTCTATTTTCGTTGACTTTCGAAAGGTCTTTACTCTTTTCATTATTCTCGTTAACCATTCTTTCTATTATTTGTAAGTTTGTACTGTGTCTGTTAACGTAATCATTAATAATGTCGTGTTCGGACATTTCGAATGCCGTTTTATTATCGAAATCTCCTTTTATAATTTGAAAAGGTGTAAATTTTGTTGCTGAATGCATGGAGTTATTATATCCTAAAATCGCGTAACTCATTAACGTTTCGATCGTTTGTGTCTTGTTTAGTCCCGTATTTAATATACGTAGTCCTTCTAGTATAGTAGAGTGAAATCGCTCTATAGGGGATTTACTACCGGGATTTCTTACAGTTGTAAAATGTAATTCGATACTATGTTTAGCACAAAATTCTTCGAATAAATGATTTTTAAATTCGGTTCCTAGGTCGCAAGTGATTTTTCTGGGGATACCGTAGTGTGACATGTATTTTAGTAAACCTTCGCAAACATGAGTAGCTGTAAGGCAAATAGGGTAAGCTTGTCCGAAACGGCTAAAACTATCTATTACAGTTAAAAATTTCTGTTTGCTTACAACAAATGTGTCTATGTACAAATGTTCAAAAGGACGATGTCCAATAGGGGTTGACTGAAATACAATTTTATGTGGATGTCGTTCATATTTTGTTTTCTGACAGGTGACACAAGTATTTATGTAATTTATTACGTCATTGTTTAAATTTGGCCAATAATACAGGTTTCGCAGGGCAAGGGTGGTTTCGTTAATACCGCGATGTACAGTTTTTTGTTCGTGGTGGTATTTGATTTTTTCTTGTTGCGATTCTGGTTTTTCGATATCGTCAACGTAGTTATTTGTCTGTACTAATTTGTAAGCAGTATGTTGAAAATGTCGCTGCAAAATGGGAATTATTTCTTGCATAATCCGTTCGTCAATTAATATTCCGTATAGTGTTTTAGGTTTTACATATTCTTTAAAAGTTTTCACTACTTCGTTTTCAAACATGTCTTTATTTCTACTAGGAAAAACTATCTGATATCTAGTTTTTGTCCCGAATGGTTTTGCGAGTTTTACGTGGGTACAGGTATTGTCTTTACTAGCTGTAATCATTAGTTGATTTTTAAATGTATTTATTGCATTTTCTGAAATGGGAATATTTAATATTGGGTTTTCGGTTGCAGAATGTATTGTTTCATTTGACGCCTGTGATCTAGGGGGGCAAATTTGCGTATCCGAGATTACATTAATTTTCGGAGTGTTCTGCACTGTTAAGTCGGCGGGGGAAACATCTTCGTCTGATCGAAATTCTAGATCAATTAAATCATCTAATGTTAACTCAGGGAAATCGGTTTCTAATTTGTTTTGATCCGAATCGTCTATATTGCCGTCAATAGATTTGTTTTCTATCGGATGTATTTCAGGCTGAATTTCAATACGCGAGAGAGCGTCTGCTACTTTATTTTCTTTACCCTTTTTGTATATTATGTCATAGTCATATTCCATTAATTTTAAACGCCATCGCATAAGGCGACTGTTTGGCTCTTTCAAGTTATTAACCCACTGTAGAGGTTTGTGTGGTCTGTGACTATGGTGAATTTTCGGCCAAATAGGATTGGACGCCAGTATTTTGTAAAATTAACGATGGACAATAACTCTTTTTCTATAGTACTATAGTTTATTTCCGCAGGGTTAAGGGTGCGACTAGCGTACGCTACTGGTTTATCATTACCTATAGTTCCTTGTGATAAAACCGCCCCGATTGCGTAGTTACTAGCATCGGTGGTGAGTATAAAAGGCTTGGTGAAGTCGGGGTATTGTAACAGTGGTTCGTTCGTAAGTATGTTTTTACAGGTCTCGAATGCTGACAAAAATTCAGGTGAATGAATAACTTTTTCGCCTTTTTTCAAGCACTTCGTAAAGGGTTTTGTGATTTTTGCAAAATCCTTTATGAATTTCCTATAAAATCCAAGTAGTCCTAAAAATGATTTTATTTCACGTGCTGTTCTAGGAATAGGAAAGTTTTTGATGGCTCGAATTTTGTTGGGATTAGGTTTTATACCTTGTGGTGTAATAACATGTCCTAAAAATTCGACGTTCTGTTTTAAAAACTCCGACTTGTCTAATTGTATTTTTAATTTAGCCTCTCTCAATTTTGAAAATACTTGTTTTAGATTTTGAATATGTTCCTGAAGGGAAGTACTGAAAATAATTATGTCGTCCATGTAGACTAAACATATTTTATTTTGAAGTTCTCGTAAAACATGGTCCATCACACGTTGAAACGTGGCTGGAGCATTCTTAAGGCCAAATGGCATACGCAAATATTCGTAATGGCCATTTTCGACGTTGAATGCCGTTTTTTCAATACTATTTTGTTGCATCTCGATTTGGTGGAATCCGCTAGCTAAATCTAAAGTTGTAAAATAATTACACTTGCCTAATTTGTCAAGTATATCGTCTATGTTTGGTATCGGGTATCTGTCGTCTATAGTTTTTTCGTTTAGTCGCCTATAGTCAACTACAATACGCCATTTCTTTATTCCGGATGCGTCAGCCTTTTTTGGGACTATCCAAATCGGACTGGACCAGGGTGATTGACTTGGTCTAATAATGCCGTCTTTTAACATCTTGTTAATTTGTGTGTTTACTTCGGTTTTGTGATAGTGTGGAAACCGATAAGTTTTTACATGAATGGGGATTTCGTCGTTAGTTTTTATCTCATGTTTTACTTTGTTGGTAAATGATAGTTTTTGATCAGGGTGATGAAAAATATCGGGAAATTTATTTATAAGTTTTAATATTTGTTCACGTTCTTCCTCGTTCATATGACTGGTTCTAATTAAGTCATTTAAATTTTTATGTTGGCTTGTTTGACTAGAATAATCGGGTAATGCATCTTCGATATTATAAATTTCAAATTGTTCAGGATCATAAAGTGTGACATCAAAAGGTGTTCTAATTTCTACACATGAAGCCTGATCAGTATTATTTTGAATTTCAAATCTAGCACGAAAATTTTCTGCATAAGTTAAAGTTTCAGGAATGTATAGTCCGAAAAGATTTTGTTCGGGAACTAAAATATTTCCTTCACGTTTATTTACATAAAATAATTTATTAATAGTTTGATGGGGTGGTATTTCAATTTTTACATGCGTTTGCGTATGTTCTTCTCGATATTTGAACGGTATTTGAACTTTATCGTTGTATAAAACTTGTTCTGTAAAATGCATTTGTAAATCTAATTTTCGTAATTCATCTAGGCCTATAATTCCGTCGAAGTAGTCTGAAAAAGGATATAATGTAAATTCTATTTCTTTATCTGACTGTAATTCTTTAAAAGCTGGTATTTTTGCTTTGTACACAGCTTCGCGAGCTTGGCCTATCGATTGTAATAATGAAGGTGCTTTATACATACAATTTGGAAAATATAATTCGGCTACAATTGGTCTCAACATGGAAACGTTACAACCGGTGTCGATTAATAATTTTAAATCGGGATTTGTCGTTTGTATGTATGGTAAAGCATTTATATATGCATTAAATGTTATGTCTGTCTGTCTGTTTGAGGAAGTTTGAGAAAATTTGGATTCTCGAGATTTGGATCATAATTATCTATAGGGTCTTCTCTATATTCTTGGTTATATGGGTTGTGGTATTGATCGGGTATTTGATACATTTCATTTTCAGCGATTGAATATTGATTATCGAAATTTTCATTATTTTGTTCTTCAGAATAAAGGTAATTTGCGTTTTCGGTATCGTATGTGACGTCGGATGGTTCGTCATTTATCGCGTGTAACTCCTGAACAGTGTATTTTGGATTTTGGGTGCGTTGTACCCAAGGAAACTGTTGTCTCACCTGGCCAGAGGTAAGTCTCGGCTGTGGGTGATTTTGATAGTTTCTATTTGTGGGGAAACTTTGCCGTGATTGTATTGACATGGGTTCAGGTGCATGTTGAGGGGTTCTATTCTGATTTGGTCTGAACACATTTTGTTTTTGTTGATTTCCAAAAACTTGGTTATTTGTGGGAAATCTAATATTCATATTTGGTCTGGGCTGAATTGGTATAGGTTGACTAGGAAAATTTTGCTGTGGTGGAAATTGCAAAAATTGGTTTTGATAATTATATTTATATGGTATTTGAGTCTGGAATTTGTTAGAATTTTGTTGCGTTATTTGTGTTTTAACAGGTTGTTTGTTAATTGAATTTTGGGTCTGAATTTGAGTTTGTATAAAGTTTTCATTTTCAATATACAAATTTATGGCTTCTTCTAATGCTTTAGGATTTCTAGATCTAATAAAATCACAAGTTCGCATATTTAAATTCCGTAAAAAGACTTTTAGACTTTGGGACTCATATTGATCTATATAAATTAATTTTTGTTGTTGGGTAATTTCTGTGACAGGTTTTGAGTTTAATTTAAAACATAATTTACTACGGTTTGTTTGAATCCGTCTAGCAAATTCAATAGGATTTTCATTATGTTTTATCGTCATGGTAAATAATGTTTGTTCTAAAATGTCCAAAGATTCGGTTGTCTCCGAAAGTACTTCTGAGATTTTCTTTAATAAGTGCCCATGAATTTAATTCTGGACGAGCGCCTATTAACATACGGGCCCTGTCTCTTAGTTTACCCGCTATTATGCGTTCGACACATTTATTTAATCCGCGATCTGTGGTATTTCCGTATAAGTCATAAAATTCATCAACCGCATTTATAAATGGTTCTAATTCGAGTTCCGTACCATCATAAGGTGCTATTGAGTCTGCATACAATTTCAGAACATTAATATTTATAACATTTTCAGTAGCCATTTTTGGACTTTCTGTTTTTTCTGGTTCAGGTTTATCTAATGATAAAGAACTGAGTGAACAAAGTATTGAGTCTAATTGATTATTATCGTTCATGAGATGAAAAATATGATTTTACAATGTTTTCTTATAAAAATTAAATTTGATTGTAAATGATAAAATTTTGACAAGATCTGATCAAGAATTGTTAATTTTTGAAATATAAAATAATGCCAAAAATTGTTACTTGTTTTATTTATGATGGTTCTTTGAAATTTGGAAACGGTTCACTTATTTTACGATGTGTGAAAAATTAATAAAGTTTTCAAGTTTCTTAAAATTACTTTTTCTTCTTAATTCTACGTTTCACGTGATTGTGAATTTGAACAGAAATGTTCTCACCTAATTAAATTGTTGAACAGAAATGTTCTCACCTAACTAAATTTTTGAACAGAAATGTTCTCACCTAAACTAAACTTTTCTTGGGTTTATACGATATAATACCCAGGAAGTGAACAAAGGAAAACAAACTCGACTTACCTTGATTAGAAGAGGTGTTTGCTGCCTTTGGAGAAGTTATCCACCTGGAACTGCACTTGGTTCTTCTTGCAAATCTACTCAATTCAACTTGCAGTGGCTGTTGTCAATTTCCTTGATGGAAAAGTTGCACTATGCACTTACAACACGAGGTTCTTTTATTTAAGTCTTAAGAAATCAAAATTTCACGTCGATTTCTGCACAATGCACGGACCGACGGACTTAAATCTACACCGACTGCGCCAGCTAAGTCTTTCGCTTTGGAAAAGACGTTTTTAAAAAGATTTTAAAAAGTCAAAAGTTCACAACTCAAAGAAATTAACTTATTTATTTTATAGTGTTACAATTAAACACATGTGGCAAGTTCGAGAATGGATATAAATCTAATGAGCTCTATAGCAAAACTCCTATTTATAAGCTAGGTATTTATTGTCTAGTAAGCAGCATGCATCATGTGGCCATTAGGTAACATCAGCATAATGTAGATAAGGATGCTCACATAACTCTCTAGTAGTATTTATTATTAGTTATTATTTATTACATAAAAGTACAATCACGTAAAATAAATAGATATATTAATATTTCAGAATGAGTAATAAACTCAAGTTATGTCACTTGAATATTAGGTCGCTGTTGCCAAAATTAAATGAATTTAAACATATTGTAGATAAGGTGAATGGGGATGTTTTGGGTCTTAGTGAAACGTGGTTATCAAATAATATTTCTGATGATGTCATTAACATACAGGGTTATAATTTTGTAAGGAAGGATCGTCAAACAAGGGGAGGTGGAGTGGGTATGTATATTAAAAATAATATAAAGTATGATGTGGTTAATTCGGAGGAAATAAATGTTGAACATGTGTGGGTTTGCATCAATATTGGTAAAAAAAAAATTGCAATTGGGACAATTTATAGACCACCAACTCTGACTACCACTTTGTTTTTAAATATGTTTGAGGAAGTAATTTCTAGTTTACTGCCAACTTGTGATGAAATAATGTGTATGGGAGATTTCAACTTAAATATGCTAAATGATGAAGATGATAATATAAAAAAATTCAACAGTTTGTTAGACACGTTAGGCCTTACTCAAGTAATTGATAAACCAACTCGAATATCCAGATCTTCAGTATCAATGATAGACTTACTCTTAACTTCAAATAATAGCACAATTTTAAATAAGGATGTAATAGACTGTGATATATCTGATCATAATTTAATTTATTGCATATCCTCTTTGAATAGTTTTAATAAAACAGCAAATATTAATTTTGGTAGGGACTTCTCGCTTTTCGACCATAATATGTTTCTCAGAGATTTGTATTCGGTACCATGGTTTTTAATATTTGATATGGATGATATTAATGATAAGATAACTTTTGTTAATAATAACTTAAATATTTTGTTTGACACTCATGCAGCATTAAAACAATTTAGAATATCAAAGGAGAAAAAACCGTGGATAACCGATAATATTAAATTCATGATAAAACTCAAAGACAATGCCCTTAGAAAATTCAAAAAAAGCAAGATTCCAGGACACTGGGATTATTACAAATCTTTGAGAAATTTAGTTACAAGTAGTATAAATAGAGAGAGGAAAGCGTATTTGGATTATCAGATTTCAACTTGCGGTAGGTCAGGTCAAATATGGAAGGATATTTATAAACTGAAAATAATAAATAAAACAAAAAATAATAATATTCCAGATAACTTACAAGATGTAAATCGAATAAACCATTACTTTTTAAACTCCTGTACAGATAATAATTTTTCAATTGATGCAGAACTCCTTAATTATTATATAAATAACAAGAAAACAAACTTTACTCAGCTATTTACATTCAAAGAGGTAAACGAATCAGACGTAGAAAAAATTATAAACAATATCAAAACAAATGCCATTGGATATGATAATATAAACATAAAACTCTTAAAACTATGCTGCCCTCATTTAATACTCTATATTACACACATTGTAAACTTTTGTTTAAAAAATAGCGTTTTCCCTGAAATATGGAAGAAAGCATTAGTGACACCACTTCCTAAAGTTACAGATCCTAAAGAACTAAAGGATCTTCGCCCCATAAGTACACTGTGCACTATGTCCAAGATTTTAGAAAGAATTATGGAAAATCAAATTAAAGATTTTTTAAAAGAACATGATATTTTACCCATAACGCAATCTGGCTTTCGATCCGGATATAGCTGCAATACTACACTTCTCGACATGACAGATGATATATTTAGAGCTACAGATGATGGTAACTTAACTGCACTGATTCTTTTAGATTTTTCCAAAGCTTTCGATACCATTAATCACAAAATATTGCTTTCAATTCTTTCATTTGTTGGATTTGATATCAAAGCTATTAAACTAATAGAGAATTACCTTTTCAATAGATCACAAATAGTTACTTATGAAAGAAGATCCTCTAATTCCATAGATGTAAAGCAAGGAGTTCCACAAGGGTCTATATTAGGTCCATTATTATTCTCAATATACACTTGCAATATTAATTCATGTTTAAATCATTGTAAATTTCATATGTATGCCGACGATACTCAAATTTATATTAATTTTTCACACAATCATTCTAATGAAGCTATGACTAATATAAATTCAGATTTAGCGAACCTTGTGGAATTCTCTAAAAAACATGCACTTAAAATTAATTCTTCAAAATCATATTTCATGTTATTCGGGAAGAAGTTTATAAGGGACACAGTTACTCAGGAATTCGCTGTAAAAGTTGGAGATGAGGTTCTATTACAATGCAATGTATGCACAAATTTAGGTGTTTTATTGGACAGGGACTTACGCTTCGAAGAACATATAGCACGATGCATGCAAAAAGCTTACTGCAATTTAAAAATTTTATATGCAAATAGGTATTGTCTTAGTAGAGATTTAAAAATATTGCTGTGTGATTCTTTGGTATTATCATGTTTCAATTATTGTGACTCTTTATATGACTCTTGCATAACGGAATCTGTTAAATCACGTATACAGAAGGTGCAAAATTCATGTCTTAGATTTATTTATATGTAGAAGACAACCGATATCACACACTCTCCAAACTGCTGGGTGGCTCAACATGTCTAATAGACGTAAATTACATACATCTGCTTTATATCATAAAATTATAAAGCTAGAAACTCCACCTTACCTGTTTAAAAAAATTTGCTTTAGGAGAACTGCCCACAGAGTTAACATTCGCTCAAAAAATTTATTAACAATCCCTTCTCATAAATCGTCATTTTTTAAACGATCATATGCGTACAATATTACAAAATATTATAACGTCATAATTCCAGAAAAGCTAAAAACCCTATCAATACCAAGTTTCAAGAAGACTTTTAGAAGCATCCTATTTAACTCGCAATTTTAAGAACATTTTGATTTAAAATATAACATTACTGTATTATCTTCCGGTAAATATCTTGTATATTGAAATTATTTTTTTGGTAACGTATCAAATAAAAATTAATTACATTATATCCATTCTATTAGGGCTAAATGGAAGAACAGACGACTATTTAATAGTCGAACTGAATTTATGTCCCTTTTTCCATTAATTGTTAAGTATACTTTACACTTTATTTTTGAAAAAAATGATTTATTCTAATAGTGTAAATAACATGTGTTTTTATTGGAAAATAAATGTATTATTATTATTATTAATATTTTGTTATTGCACCATTTCTATTTATAACTTCGATAAGTCTGTTTGGCATAGAATTAAATGAACTTATACAATAATTATTAGTAATAATATTTTCCCATGCATTATTTACTGCTTCCAGTAATTCTTGAGCATTCCGTGGTCTTACATTTCGTTTTTCGATACTTCTTACGAGTAGTCCCCATACATCTTTCACAGGGTTAAGATCTGTAAGACTATGATTGGGGCGGTTAAGAACATTAATGTTGTTATCTTGAAACCAGTTAGTCACAGTATGAGCAGTATGAACTGAACAATTATCTTGTTGAAATATGAATATCGGCACGTGGTCTTGGTGTTTTGTGGCATATTGAGGAACGATTTAATAATGAAACGTATATTAGGATTTTAGACAATATTATGCTCCCTTCTGTCATAATTATTTCCTAATAATTCAATTCAGTTGAATTCCGGCGGCAGAAGTAATGAAAAAGTGGCCGTAGTTTCGTTGAATTGACTAAATATTTCCACTTGCAATTTTTCTAAAAACAGTACGACCCATAATACTAGTTTAAATTAGAATTTAGACCAGAGGGTTGTGCGAAATCGTTGCAGTTAGGTTATACACAATCCAATCTGCAGGATTTCCAGCAGAGTGAATCCTGCCGATTATATCATATGTAGATGTAAAACCCTTTATCAGTTTCTCGTCGTTTTCATTGCAACCCAAAGAGCAATTCATATATCTTAAGAAAGCTTGCAAAATCAATAATAATTTATAACATTGCTAACAGAACCTTATTTAACAGAAAACAAATAGAACACAATTTCCCGCGGGCCTCATCGTCTTGGTATACACAAAAAAATTAAGTATTAATTTCTTACCCATGAATTTTATGTCGATATGCTAAATCTAATTTTAGCAGATTAATTATAAAACAGTGATAAAGTTCCAGTCAACAAAAGTGTTAAATCCACCGCGAATTTTAATATAGACAGAATCCGAAGACTGAAGGTAAACTTTGGTAACTTCGTCATGTTAATTTATATACCAACTTGTGTTTGAATATGATTATGAAGTTTTGTTTCATTGGCATTATTTATCTTTCAATGATTTTCCAACTTTATAATTGATTTGACACAGTACATTTTAAGTTTGTGTAGACTTAATGGGTATTAATAAGATGATTTTAAAGTTGGTTATAATATCTACAAAACGTATATTAGACCAGGTGGCATACGTTTCGATTATGAAAATCCATGTTACCAGACGATAACAAAGGGAAATATTACATTTTCTTAATTAAATAATTTTTTAAATATCTTTCGGGATAATGCCAACTTGATGGGCGAAACCGCAGTTTATCATAGGGTGTATTTTTAATAGTTCAAATCTATATACAGCTTTTAACAGGTTTGTACATAGGTCTCGATACAGCAATACATCCAATTTGATGTTTTGTAGAAGCTGAAAGAACGTTTACAGAACATTTTTTATAAAACAAGATTGTCGATATGGACATTGTCAAAACGTTTATACAACGCTTACAGAGGCAAAATGAGCACAGTGTATAAAGCAATGTAGTTTTTTAATTTGTTTTATTATGGTTCTCACAGGCTTTATAAAATAATTGTACACACGTTTACATAGGATTTGAAAAATTGGTAGACGATAATTATAAAATTGTTCGAAATACGACAAAACATTTTCATAAGCATTGTGTTATCATTTCCATTGATACTTTTTTGTTATGTACAGCAACAACAACAGAAGTTATTTATTGCAGACAATGATAATTCTCAAAATAGTTTTATAATATTGCAATGGTATATAGATTTTATGTGACATGGCGGCGTAACTAACAACGTGTTTACTGAAGTATAAGATATATGTTAACCGATTTAGACTTTGTTTTGCCAAGAGCAAAGCGATTTTGGGTTGCGAAGGAAATTTTTCCATGGTATACACAATGAAATTTTTGAGCGCTCTAAAAATAATATATTTAACAAAACATATTAACATACTTCACAATAATAGATTGTTGCTAAAATGGTTAAGTATATCACAATAGTTTTTTACTTCCCTCGCATACCGAAGGGAAGTATTGTATTCGAGAAAAAATCACCCTCCGAGATTTTTTCGGATTCTGACGTTTCAGATCACGGAGATTACGAAAATATAGGTTTTTCAATTCCGTCAGTCTGTCTGTCTGTCTGTCTGTCTGTCTATCTGTCTGTCTGTTGGTGCATTTACTAAAAAACTACTTGACGGAGAGCAGTCAAATTTGGTAGGTAGTTGACGCTACTGTCAGCGCAGAAATGGTAGAAATTTCACTGGAAAATATACAGTTCTTTGTTTGACGGCCAAAAAAGTTTTGAGAACGGAAGTAGATTCTCTTCCGAAACGTTAACTACCTCTAGCTTTGATTCTCAGTTTTTAGTTGATAACATTGTTCTAGTTTATATATTTTTAGGTGTGAGACTTTTTGAAACAGTCAAGTGCTCAAGAACCAACCTCTGTCTGATCCGTTTGGCGCAGAGGTTTTTTCATTAATTTTTTAAATATTTTTCAGTGGCAAAATACCCAATAAAAAGTAAGAAAATCTGAATATGCCACAAATAAACAATTACAGACAATATTTGTAAAGGTATTTGCGCAAGCCTTCCATATTTGGCACCTGTTATTTAGTATTGAACTTTTGCTGTTGGATGAGCACTCTGTATATTTTTTTGACCAAAAGTTATCGGGTTTTTTTGTAATATTAGCAATAACTATATTCCGATCTGTATTCTCAAGGTCATTTCGTAATTAATAATTTTTTAGAGTGACCGCCATGCACAAATAACGAGGGAAGTTCTGTGTAAATAACTTTACCGATTTTTTTAACTGTTTTTATTTTCAAGTCCAAAATCTATACATATACTTCAAACATAAATAACATTATGGCGTCCATCTAATAAATCATATTTATAACTATGAAAATACTTATAGAACAAATATATTTTCCGAAGAATTGATATGTATCTAATCTTTTGTAATTAGACAGGGGCGTATTGCGAAAAGTAAAAGTAATTTTCATTAATATTTTTTTCCGAATAATTTTGTCCGTTATTGCTTTTTAATCAACTACGGGGAGTTCCCGTCAAAAAACAATGGTCAGTATGAAATAAATAACAAGTAAGTAGTAATTAAGTAGTTCTTTCCTATTTACATTCATATTTGTTACTATTTTAAAAGCTTTTATTTAGCTTGACTTGTAACAATGTACACAAATCTTGCATTCAAAATTTCGACTAGGTCTGATTAAGCTAGAGCTTTGAAATTTTGCACAGGTGTAGAATACGATAAGTTATGTGACGTCATTCTAAATCCAACATGGCTTGCGCCCCAAGATGGCGGCTTACCTTTTCTTCAGAACCCCCTTGATTATTGAATGAAAGCGTTTGACGAGCAGAATACGACATGTGCAAAATAACATCTACACAATCTAGTTGATACAAAATGTACAGAGCTAAAGACTAAAAAGTATGATACTGAGTCCTGTCCAATTTTTAGTTTTTTAATTATTTTATAGGTGTTTTCTGAGAGCAATGTGTGCTTCGTCTATATAACAATTGTTTAGTAGGTACCAAATACAATATGCTCCCAGAAATAATATTGTGTTAAGAAGAGTCCTGATAAAATTGTTTTATTAATACTTAGTTAAGTCTTAAAGGATAGTTTTATAGATGTTCGCAAATTGACCAATGAGTGCGGGGGGTCATTACTATAAATATGTTATAAATCAATTTTGCTCCGTGAGCTAGAACATTGTATAATAATTGCTATATAGACGTTTATAATATAGCTGTAAGAGCATTCTTAGCATTTACTTATATGATGATTTAGTTGTAAGGACTAAATAATCACTTTGATGATTTAGTAAATCAAAATAACTTTTGCAGAGCAAGTAATGAAACAGTAATAAAATAAAATTGTATTATTGTTTTAAATTTATAGAGCAACTTTGTTAGTTGGGCAGGTCTCGATAGATACTTACCTCCCACATCCATCGTGCAAAAGAGTTGTCTTTTGATTTTGAGTAAATTTACTTTTAAACACTTTTGGTCGGCTCGAGGATTAGTATATGAACAACTGCTCAACAGACTGAACAACTCCTTGTTCAGTCAAGGTTGTTCAGTCTGTTGTGAGTGTCATTGTTGATGGTCTACATTAGGACAAGAATATATTGACTGTACTTTATGACCTTTCTAGGGCGTTTGACTGTGTCTCTCGTGACATATGTTAAAATTGAAAGGTATGAAATAAGATGTTTACTTTTGTCTTTATTAAAGTCTTGTCTCATATATAAAAACAGTGTATTTTTTACAATAATGCTTCATCAAAAATAAATGTCGTTAAGCATGGTGTGTCCCAGGGCTCTATCTTGGGGCCGCTACTTTTTATAATTTTTATGATAATGATTTTATAAGTTTTATGTCGCCAATAGAAGTTCTAAGTGCCGTTTGTCGATGATACAGCTTTTATGTATACATCTCTTATGTATACAAGATTTCACATTGAGTTTTTATTTTCCTATTTTATAGTACTCACTTTACCATTTTGTTTTTATTACAATTTTCAATTTTTTTTTCTTGAGATGGGTTTAGAATGTCATGGAACGACGAGATTTTAAATTTGAGCGAAAAGAAATTTTATGTCTGTCTGTCGGTCTGTCTGTAACTTTTTTTGTTCGCACGTTTTCTCCGGAACGGTTTAAGACATTGACTTCAAATTTTGTACACGTATATATTATTATAACGAGATCTGGAACTGGATTGTTTTTTGAAAATATCCGGTGAAGGGTTGGGGGGTAAATAGGGGTAAATAGAGGAAAATAAGTAAGGCAAGCTGGTAACAGTACAGAAACTTGAAATTCAGTGTATTACTATAACCAAGGCCTCAGATTTTTTTGTAATATTTTTTAACCCCCCAGTAGGTACCCCTACTCCATTATTAAAGAAGTTGATAAAATAAAATTGAGATATTCACTTGAAATTTGGTACACGTAGGTATTATAATGACATCTGGAACTTGATTATATTTTGAGATGATTCCGTTGAAGGGTTGGAGGTTAAATAGGGGTAGATAGGGAAAAATAAGTAAAGCAAGCTGGTAAGACTACAGAAATTTAGGACTTGGTGTATATACCAGCAGCGAAGGTCTCAGGTTTTTTATTATAGTTTCCATCTCGCACCATCACCACTCCCTTATTAAAATAGTTGATAAAATTAAATTTAGATTTTCACTTGAAACTTGGTACACGTATGTATTATAACGATATCTGAAACTAAATTATATTTTGACATGATTGCGTTGAAGGAGTGGGGGGTAAGTAAAGGTAAAAAAAAAAAAGTAAAGCGAGGGAGACACAATGTCGACGAGGGAATTTTGAAAAGAACGGTCTCATAATTTTTAACTTTTTTCCTATTAATCCAGAAACACCAACATTATAAAAATTTTAATTAATTTTTTTTATCAAGAAAAAAATGATTTTGGCAGAGAAATATTAATATTTTTCCAGCTTATCATATCGAGAGAATTTCCCCTAATAGGACATCGGATTCGTTATCAGCTATCACGAAAACCCTCGGTGGGAAGTTATAAAAAATCAATTTTTGTTCAGTAAGTTTTTCTGTTCACCCCAGCGTGGGACGATCGGTTCGATTTAAGTAATTAATAAATCACTCACTGAAAAAATAAAAATGATTCTCTACTTTTTAGAATAAAATTTTCAAATAAGAATTGGTGTGATTGTTCTACCCGGTAAAAGGAATTCAATGATACAAAAAACATCCATATATGATGAACCGTTCTCTCGGGAAAATGTGGCAAAGAATCGGTCTTTAAATTTATATGTATAGCGAGAGATATAGGTGTGAAACATTTTACGTTAGTCAACAAAATAAGCCAGCTCCTCCGTGTTCCTTTAGCCGGAGAAATTTAATAAAAAGTTTCGGTAAAATTGAAATTTCGCGGTAGATTTTATTTAGCTTTATTTTTCCATCATCCGAGTATATAAATTTTCCATAACGGGCCCCCTGATAATTAAAAGGTATCGCCAAATAAATCATTTTGTTCAATATATGTATACACAATCGCAATTTTTTCTTCGAGTGCAGATTTGCGAAATATTTATGCCACGTAAACGCAAAATAATGATGTGTGATGTTCACTTTGGCGAACATAATGGTAATAGAGGCATCACGAGGGTAATATTTTATGGAAAGAAGTGAGCTGGCGCTTTTAGTGCAGTAAAAATAAAAGGGGAAAATGAGACTTGTCACGTCTATTTCGATAAAATTGAAGTTTGAACCATTCGGGTGGACAAAATAATAAAAAACCGCTGCCCAAGGAATCACTACTTCCACATCCAAGTTGCTTTAAAGAAACATCTTGACTATATTTGCACTTTAGTATGTGGAAATTATTTATCATGGAATTTTAATAAAATTTGGGGCAGATGTCATAGAAAAATTTGAGGCTTTGGTTTTTACCACATACGTTAAAAATGAAGTTTCTAGCTTGCTCTACTTATTTTCCCCTATTCAGCCCTATTAAACCCCAACCCCTCAACGGAATCATCTCAAAATATAATCTAGTTCCAGATGTCGTTATAATACATACGTATGCCGTATTTCAAGTGAATATCTCAATTTTATTTTATCCCTTTAATAATGGTGGGTGGTGGTGGGGGCATGAAAAATATAAAAGATTTTGACGCTTGGCTTCTAGTACATACACCGAATTTCAAGTTTTTTAACTCTTACCAGCTTGCTTTATTATTTCCCCCTATTTACCCCCCAACCCTTCAACCGATATGTTAAAAAGACAATCCAGTTCCAGATCTCGTTTATTGGGATAGGACCTTTTTTTTAAGAAAATCTTACGGCCGCAAGATATTTACAGTTTTTGCGAGTTGAGCTAGTGCCATGTGCCAGTATGTTTCCGAACAACGAAGATGCATATATTCCTACTGAAACGTCTGGTGACAGCAAGACGGAGCTCCACCTCATTTTGGGATAGCAGTGCGTCAGTGGATAGGTCGTCGAGGTCTGATTGAGTGGACCCCGCGTTCACCGGATTTAACCCCCTTATACTTTTTTCTTCGGGGTTACTTAAAGCCAAGCGTGTATTTTAACAGGCCGGACACCATAGAAGACTTGAAAGACAGAATTGGCTTGGAGATGAGACGAATTGCCCATGGGATGATTCAGAACAGCGTGCAAAGTGTCTACATCCATCTTGGTCAGTGCCAAATGGTTGGAGGGTCGCAATTTGAGCAATGGAGATGATGACAAATGACACATACCAAAGATATGAATTTTGTGCTTTCCTTTAGGATCACACTGTATTATCACAGAAACTCATACTAATAGCACAATGTTTCCCTTGAAGAAAAGTAGAATTTTCACTAATTTAGAGATGTTTTTGACGTTAGAAAAAAATGGTAACTTGGCAGGGGAATTCCGACGTCAGATTAAGGTTCACACATCAAAATAAATGTAGGTATATTATTTCAGAGATTGTCGCCACCTCTCGCTGAAAAATAACAATGAATAGATATTGTGTAACGCTATATTTTTATTTCTCTGAACGCATTTCAGATCACTTTAGAAGAAAAATTATGAAAAGCATTTTTTTAACACGAACTATTCACTCGAGTGATTTATATAAATTTTACGTTGGTGGTTTTTCAGTAGGTACTCCCCTAATTCAACCGAACTTTTCCATATTAATCTTCCCTTTGCTGTCATCCTATACAGTATCTGTGGGTTCAAACTTTTTGATAAGATCGCTGATTACTGACCTGTCAAGAGCCTGTCCTTTATTGAACTTCGCTAACATTATGCTGATGCTGAATGGCAATTTCACAGAATGCCAGAGTTTGAAATGTACAAAAGTCGTATTTTTTACATATTTCCGTATATTTTCTATAGTACAGAAATGAAAGAGTTCGTGGGATTCTGAAACTTTGGGGAAATTAATAGGAAAATGCTCTTTATTAATAGTTATTTAACAAACAAGTGCATTAATAGCAGCGATTAATAATCGAAATATTTTAACGCGCAAGCGTAACGAGTGCGTTAATGGTCCAGATTATTAACTGCCTTTTAATATACGAGTTAGTTACAACATTTTTCCGTCAACTGTACTTTTAATAAAATGGAGAAAATCTGATTTTAAAGTTTTATTTACTAAAATAAGTACAAATTCGATTAAGTATTAATTGATTAGTATCATCTAATTTAGAACAATTACTGTTCTATGAAATTCTGAATTTAAATTCAGGTTTATATCATTATATTGGATGAAAGGTTGTCTTTCGGCATTGGTAGAACTAGTACGAGCTTTTGTAACAGTTTTACAGCAGATTTTTTCAGCAATGTCAACTTTATTTTGCAATGAATTTTCAATACATCCTTCTGCAACAGCACTGGATTTCCAACCACCAAGACGTTTAATGGCTGGCAAGTATTGAGGCAGATGATCGCCGAAAACAATGCCCATCAGTGTAGAGATGCGGCTGCTCTAATTTTAAGAAGAATTTTCATAATGTACGGTAGTTTAGAAAATGCATTTATGCCAACTGGCTGTGTAGAACATTTATTATTTTGATAAAAAAAAAACGTCTGTGTGGAGTATGTGCAGGTCTTAATGAGACATGGTGTTTAACTAAATTGAGAAGGGTATTTTGTGCATTATCTACTATGGTGAATATTCTGTTTGTGTGTGTTTTAGATGCCTTAATTGTAACTAAAAATTTAGATCCCGAATCTTGAACATTGTTCGTTTCTAATTTCAACAGTTCATTCTTTCTCAATGCGCCAGCTACTCCGGAAATCAAATGGAACCTACGAAAGAAATTTTATGTATTATTATAGTTTTATATTGGTTATTTGTTTACCTTTGTCATTAAGAAGAGATTGTTAGAAGCATCAAATAAATTTTTGTACGTGTTCTTTCTCAACCACTTTTGACTTCTTCAGTGCATGAACTATTTTTTGCCTCTTGATGAACATAATCAATTTATTAAATTTGCTAATATCGATGTTTTCCTTCAAGATTTGGGTTGATTTACTATTGATGACTGTTTTGGCCATAAACTTGCAATGGACTAGATTAGTTGTGACGTCACAAGTTAGGCAACCTCTATATACTTGTGTCATGACACACGGGTTGCCTACCAAGCACGCTGGAACTTGAGCCTTAATGCATATGTTTATAAGGCGACATTTTCGAGGATAGAAACATAGCATAGAACTTTATATTATTTCTCCTGTGGAAGACATATTTAAGGACTTCGAATACCTATTTCACATTCAAAAAGTACATTAAAATGTATATATCCATGTATGAGTTAGAAAAACTTTATTTTAGTTTTTGTTTACAGTTTTTGTAATACTTTATACTTGACACTTGTGTATATTTACCAATACCTTGTCCATGCAATAAATGATAACTGAAATCTCTTAAATATTTCTTACACGGGAGAAATAAAATAAAATTGTATGCTATGTTTCTAGCCTCGAAAATGTTGCCTTATAAACATATGCATTAAGGGTCAAATTTCAGTATGCTTGGCAGGCAACCCGTGTGCCATGACACCAGTATATAGGGGTTGCATAATTATGTGACGTCACACTAATTGAGTCCATTAGGCCTCTTTCTGCAATATTCGAGAAACATGGCAATAGCACCGATTCTTTCTGAGTAGCGCGTTACTTGTTTTCCATACCACCATGAAATAAATTCGTCATAAGTTTTGTCATACAATTTTCGGCTTTTGGCAGTAAACTTAATGATGCTACATTTGCAGTTTCTGCCACTTCAGGCGGGGTTAATGTAAAATCTTCTTCGTCAATATCCATTTATTCAACGTTTTACAACACCGACTTTAGAAGTGACAGGCTTGACAGTGACATATATTGCTGACACGGCGTTTGGTTTTTCGTTTAAAGAGACTACTTGGATGTGGAAGTAGTGATTGCATAAGCAGCGGTTTTAAAAAAATATGTTCGAGATTTTTAATTAAAATTTTGACAGTTTTCTACTTGGAGAATTAAATAAAGTCACAATTGGTCTTAAAGGAATTTCAAGCTTTAACACAGTCACAAATTGAAAACAAGTATGCAGAAACATTTCGTTATTTTCTAGGTAAGATGTCTGTAAAGTGAACTTCATATTTCTAAGTCAAATAAAAAATTCCCGACAAAGGAGTGAACACGGCGCGAGACACCCAAAAAAAAGCCATAAAAGTGTCAAAGCCGACGTAATTTATTGCGGCTCAGGACCGTACTTAAAATTATTGTGCCGTGAGTTACAATCTAATTAATTTAATGTATGGTTGATAAATAAATAGTTATTTGTTACAGTGATAATGATAAATTTAAAACAAATATTCTGTTTTGCTTGTGTTAAGATAGGAATAATATTTTATATATTGGTGGAGCATTGATGAATTTTATTAGTCTAAATTAAAATTATACCAAATATTCTTTTGTCCTACCTGCACTTTTAATAATAATCTTGAACCTAAATCCTATCTTTATTATCCAGCGCCGAAGTGTTGCTTGACTAACTGACACTGCACCATTTGTTTTCAGTTCCATATGTATTGATTCCACCGTTGGTACCTCATTTTCCATATACTTGCTATAAATTAAATCTCTTAGCAATTTCACCATAGACGAATCTAATGCTCGTGCTGCTCCTTTATCCGATCTAACTTTTCGATTAGGTACCACACCCTTAATTATTCTATAGATAGACCGTTCTGAAATTTCAGTAGGCCGTTTTTCCACGGCTCCTTTTTCACCTTCACTTTCTTTTATATTTTTATAAACGTTTAAAACTACTTTTTTAGTATGTTGGCATAAATATTGTCTAGAACTTTTCTCTGTAATTTGCGAGCCATTACCATTTCCCATATCTTCGTTAAATTCTCTGCTGGTGCTAGGTTGAGGATCTTCCCAAGGCCTGAGCATTATCACAATATTATTTTATCGCAGCCACTAAAAAACGGAAAACACTCGAATAATTCACCATCTTCACTCTTAAACAAAGAGCAATTTCACTTATCTATTAAAGTATTATACATTCTAGGCACTCACAATCAAAATAAAATGTAAACACTGAAACACACACTGTATTATTGTATGAAGCACATAACCTATGTATTCTAAATATAACACTCATTCGAAATATCGCGGAAGACTGTGGTCCGTTTCTGCAATACCTGTGCCGTTCTGCTTGCCCTTTTCCAGCATTATGTATGTGTGTAAAAAATTAAGTAAACAGTAGTGACCGTTAGATCGTAAAATATTTTAGGAGTGAGTGGCATATTATTAGAAATTATAACTGATACTGGCGAGTTTCCCTTTACTTCTTATTTTAATCCATGCCCCGCTCTATCCTAGTGGTAATAGGCGGTAAAGCTTTGAAATCTTTTTATCTAACTTAGAACTATGAAGTTTACTTTAACTGCAGAAAACATGACAACAATATGTTTACGGTAAAATAATGAAGTGTTTATTTTGTATTCGACTATGTAGTTGTTATAATGCCATATTTTAATCCGTATTTCCACATTTTAATTTGTTTTCCTATGTGAAATTATTTTATGTCAAGCGGTTCGTTTTATATCAATTTTAATTAATTTTGAAATGCAGATGGTGCACAAATAGTTGTTGGCAAGCCGCAATATGATCAATCGATAATTACATTGTTAGATGTAGTTTATTACTATCATTGTTGTATGCTACTTAATTTTATTGAACAATTTGTCTCGTTAAAGTATATAAAACGGATGTAAAATATATTTTAATTAGCACCAAATAATCCAGTGAGTAAAGATGTTTGCTCTACAAAAGGTGAAGCACAAAGCATTTTGAAATATGTTGTTTAGGTCATTATTCTTACAGAGTTATAAGAAATATATGCCCATTATGTGCAGTATAACTGTTATTATAATGTTGTTTTTAATTTAAATTATAATTTTTAATGAAAACAAAGAAAACAAAACAAAAGCACATACCAAAAACATTAGTAATAACAAAATTTGAGACATCTACAGACACATTTTTCAACGTTTATGTCTCATCAGTGTGGCTACTTCTAAATGTTATAATCAACTGAAATATGTTAACAAATACTAGCGTCACCATTATCAATGAATTACCTGAAAAGGATATTAAAATTTCAAATTTAATTATTGGAAATTTTCCGTAAAGGGATAATTATTGTAAATATAGTTTATATAAATTATATTTATAAAAATTTAATTAAGTGGATAAATTTATTAAACATTCATTTATTGTTTCATATTCTTAAAGTTATCAGAAACAATGACGGCTGTACGGCCTTCCTCAAGAGAATTAGAAAGGTTATTAACGATGAATGAAATCTTTTTTGAATCGCCTGATATTTCAAAGGTTTACTCTGTACATCCTTTTTGATGAGTTTTAGGGTGTGCCAGTCTTTTTGTGCCCTCAAAGTTGATAAATTATTAAGTGTTTCAGGACGGATTAATGCCTTGCGATGGCTGATATTTTCATGAAATTACGCTTGGAATAACCGACCCAATTCTGATCGTATAGACATATCGCTAAAGATAATTTGTCTCTAAATCTACTAGATGAAACTATCGTAATCAGTGAATTATTCATAGTGTCATGTTGGTGTATCTCATTATGGCGTGAGAATAACATTGTCTCTTATCCAGGGTAAACATTTTTGGACATACATAGAAGTAAAAGTAAGGATTTTTAAATCCGTGAAGTTTTGTCTTATATCATCATGATACCATGACCCAGTTATGGTTCTAATTGCACGTCGTTGTAATTTACTTATGGCTGCCCCAAGCCAAAAATGCGTAGGACATATTAGAGTGAAATAGGCTGTAGTAAGCTGTTAGTATGACTGAACTGTTTACAACAGGATATAAGTTTTTCAGAATATACAGACTGTCTATTTTACGAGGGCCACACCAAATATCTCGCTTAATATCTATTGTAGAAGAATAAAGTTTTAGAAACAGTTATCCCATTCTTTGTGAGCTATATTTCAGTAAAAAGAAATTTGAAATCCATAGCCTACTTTATGAGATATATTATAAAAACCTGAAAAATAGGAAAACCACAAACGGTTATAGCTTCCTTATTTGAGGAGATACGAAAAAAGTTAAAGGAATGAAAGTTGACGGCAAAGACAATAAGAATAATAACGTGTAACAAAAAAATCGAAAAATGCAGTTGGCTTTGACATACGCTATTGTGCAAAAATGTAAAATACATATCTCAAAGTAGGCCATGACGCCATTAATTCCGTTATTTTTTTCTCATTCCAACGATATAAAACATGTCACAGAAATTTTAACCGATAGTGTCAATATTTAATATTTTACGAATACCACAATTCATATAATTGAATCGTAACAGTCAGCTGTGCCATAATAGTAAAAATTCACTTTATAATAATTATAATTCCGTAATTATTTATTACAATTTAATACAAACCAATAAATATGTCATAAATAAAAATACAAGTACAAAACGAACATCCAAAGAAAAAAACGAATGTATAACAGTACTACCTACTACTATATTGAAAAGAAATTGTGTGTATTTATTTTTCTGACTACAAATGCTCAAATTGTGCACCATGCATTCTGACACATAAACGTGCTCTACGAGACACGTCACGCATTACATTTTGGAGCATTTCAGGAGTAATTGCCTCACATGCGTTTCGAATTCTGGTTTTGATGTCCTCAATATTTTCAGGGGCAGTTTGAAATACCTTGTCTTTAATGTAACCCCAGACGAAAAAATCCAAGGGAGTAATATCTGGTGATCGAGCTGGCCATAGAATGGGTCCATAGTTGCCTATCCAGCTATCTGGCATAACTTGATTTAAATAATTTGTACATATTACAGCAGTGTGAGGTGGAGCCCCATCTTGTTTAAAATATGAATAATTTAATCTTTCTGCCACTGTTAATTCATAAAGAAAATCTTGAAATTCGTTTTGCAGGAAATTAAGGTATCTACGAGCGGTTAATTTGCCATCATAAAAATAAGGTCCAATTACTTTAGTCCCTAAAAGACCCAACCAAACATTCGTAGAAAATCTTTCTTGGAAAGCAGTCTCTCTGCACCAATGTGTATTTTCTCGTGTCCACTTATAATGCATATTTCTATTGAAAAATCCATTATTAGACAAATTTGATTCGTCCGACCAAAGAATTTTGCTACATATCAGCGCGTCATTCCTTTTCTTATTTAATAACCATCTACAAAATCTTACTCTCCTTGGCTTATCTCCCTCATTTAAATGTTGAACTTTCCTCATTTTGTAGCATCGAAATCCGTTTTTTTTTCAATATTTTTCTTGCACTGTCTTTTTTTATGCGACAGTTTCTCTGAATTTGTCTCAAAGAGGTTTCCTCATTTTGGTTAACATAATTCAATACTCTATTCACTTTTCTTACATTATCCGCAACATGCGCTCGCCTTACTACTTTTTTTGAAAATGAACCGTGCGTTTTTAGATTTTGAACTAACTTCCTAAACATAGTTCGATTTGGCTGCGGAGCATCTGGAAATCTATCTCCGTAAACCGTGACTGCCATCTCAGCGTCAAAATTGCACTGACAATAAATGCTAATCATATCGAATTTGTTATTATTGGTGTACACCATAATTACTGACATAAAATTTGTCTTAGAACTCGACAACGCAACATACAACATACAACAGTGACAACCTGTCAAATTTATTAATAACTGTATACCTTGTTTTTCACTAATTATGGCACAGCTGATTGTTACGATTTAATTATATGAATTGTGGTATTCGTAAAATATTAAATATTGACACTATCGGTTAAAATTTCTGTGACATGTTTTATATCGTTGGAATGAGAAAAAAATAACGGAATTAATGGCGTCATGGCCTACTTTGAGATATGTATTTTTCATTTTTGCACAATAGCGTATGTCAAATCCAACTGCATTTTTCGATTTTTTTGTTACACGTTATTATTCTTATTGTCTTTGCCGTCAACTTTCATTCCTTTAACTTTTCTCGTATCTCCTCAAATAAGGAAGCTATAACCGTTTGTGGTTTTCCTATTTTTCAGGTTTTTGTAATATATCTCATAAAGTAGGCTATGGATTTCAAATTTCTTTTTACTGAAATATAGCTCACAAAAAGTGGGATAACTGTTTCTAAAACTGTATTCTTCTACAATAGATATTAAGCGAGATATTTGGTGTGGCCCTCGTAAAATAGACAGTCTGTATATATTTTTAGAGAGTTTTTGATAGTTGCTATAAATGTGTTTCCCAAGACAGCATGGAGTCCAAGTTTACACCAAGAAATGATACTGATGATGGGTTGTCAAAATCACAATTATAATATAAATATACATTTCATGGTTCCACCGTCACTAAAGTGAAGCTGATTTGCTATAAATCATGAGCATCCTTCCGATTGTGTGTTCATTAAGTTTAAAAGTCATCTGCATACAAAACTAGATCACTATTTGGGAGGCAGTCAGTTATATCATTTATATAGATGCGTAATAGTGAGGGCCCCAATATTGATCCTTGCTGCACTCCATGTTTGATTAAACTTAAGTTGGAATTTCTGTTATTATAATCAACTAGTTGTTGTCTGTTGGATAGATATGATTACATAATTTTAGTGCTCATGTAGATGAACCTAGTATCGTTTGGTCTGAAGGACACGACCAGGATTGTATATAATATAGGCCGGAGCCGTGTCGCCGCTACGATACTGGTCAACTCTACTCACAAGGGGGATTCAAGATACCCTTCAGACTCACCAAGACAAGAATAGACCAAATTATCCTTACTGTGATTGCTACAGTCTGCTCTTTCCGTCGAACTCTTGTGTCGGGCATTGCACTTTTAATGAATACAGCTTATAATTAGTACCTTCTCAGAAACACTTCTTAATAATTAAGATCGTCGATGGATTCTATGAGTATTCGGACAAGTACACAGACTTAGCGGGATCAAAGGTGACCCGCGGAAAGAAATTGTCCGATCACGCCACAGAATCGCCCGTCGGTAACAAATCTTATAATTAGTGGATCAATAAGAAACCGAATTCAAAATATATTTTCATTTATTGAAATAATTCATAAAATGTAAAAAAAATATAAATATTCAATACTTGTGTATAAGGCAAACATCAAAGAGCACCACCACTCGGCAAGCCGTTACCTCCCGTAGGAGTGTAACTCATCCAGTGTCGAGAGAACTATGACAATCGACTGTACAAAAAGATTCAGACTCCCAATTAGTAATATTTGTAAAATATATGCAAAACTTTTTAAAAATTATTCACTTTAAATTTTTCACTAAAATTATCGAAATGAATGTCAAGATGCTCGAAGAAGCTATCTATATGTGTCCGATGGTTTTCCTGCTTTTATAAACGAACTAACAGCATCGAACACAAATAAACTTTTTTTCCGTCGACTCGCCTTCGAGCGATTAGTATGGCGTTATATCCGCCTGAGCCGGGATAAAAGTATTTTGTGTTCGTCGGAATCGACCCTCCGACTTTGAATTCTTTGACTATTTTTCTGTACGTTTTTGGGGTTTTGTATTAGGATTATGCTCCAACCCTTTGAGGAATATTAAATGAGGATTTTGGTTTTTATTGGAAAAACCGTCCCATTGATTTTTTCCTAAATTTTGACGTTTAAAATAGCTGGTCGCTACATCCTGACTGACGATTTCGACTTGTGAACCACCAAATTCGTGGTGCTTTCGAAAAACCAAATTTCGGTTGCACGGAGCATTTGTCCGTCGTCCTCGAGATGAAAAATTTTTCTAAGTCATTATTTTGGTCATTTTTAGTAAAATAATTTTTTACGTATATTTTGATTTAATATTAGGCCAAAGGTGTTTAGAAGTCTTTTTAATGGTTTTAATATTATTTTTTCATGGGATTTTTGTCTGATTTTACTTTTATAGTAAATTGGAGATTTTTTCAAATGGATCGTTTTACTTGGTTCAATAACACTCACAGTGCTAAATCCATAATAATTTTCGAAATACTCCGAAATCTGTTTGGCTAAAAACTACTTTAGTATTCTAGCAAGACAGGCCTATAATTACCTGGATCGTCCCACATTGATTTAGGAGGGTTATTTTTGGATTTGATGTAATCATCCTATTTAAATATACGCGAAAAATCACTTTGCTTGTGTTATGAAGATGAACGCAGTCATCCATGATAAATGAGACGATGATTCAAATCATAAAACTTGTTGTAACCCACCAAGCGATCTATGAAAAATGTAATAAAATGTTTTATCATGGGTCGTTCCTCTTTTAGAAAGTTGTTAAAGACCCCACTTATTAAATTTAAAGCTATTAAAATATTTTTAATGGTCCAAGGTGTAAGCTGACGCTATCTCCCCTGCAAAGTATTTAATTTTGCGACTTTAATTATTCCTATTAATATTCCTAATTATCGTTTTATTGTCGGAAACCTTCATAAATTAGATAAGTTAGGATGCGTAATTTGTCTAAGGGATGTTTATAAAAAATGAAGTTGTGTAATATAGTAATAAAGCATGCCTTTAGAACTCACTAAGGCAATACCGTCTACTTTATGAAGGCAAGAAGACAGCGCCAGTTTAAAACCCTACAAGTTTTTATGAATATACTAAAGGTTTTAATAGATAATAATTTTTCTCCCTCAAGGTTGAGCAATCGCGAGCGGTTGCACTCGGTGTGGCAGTGAAGGCTGCTGCTATTTAATAGGCTGTTTTCTTCTACCGTTTTTGTTTATTATGGGAGATGAGTTTGTAAAGGGTGTGTAAAATTTCCTTAAGGGGGCATTTAGATCTCACCTCCTAGATAAATAAATTGAATAATGCAAATTATTTCCATATGATACCGACTTTATTGGTGACTCTCTGTGTTATACAGGGTGTAATCAGTTTCATGTCATTAAAAAAACTGGTAATAGGGACCGACTAGACAAACAAAGGACCTTTATGACTTTTCCCTCTACGGACACTTTGAAAAAACCTGACCTAGGTCAACCTTTTTAATATTTTGTTAATATTAATGCAGAAAATAATTGAGAACCACTGCTTTTCTTGGTCAATGAACTTGTAGTTCCCAATTATGCAACTTATAAATTGTCATAAAAAAGTGCAAAGGCCTTGGATCATCGACCGCCTTTGATGGACCGCCTCAACCGAACTGAGGCAATTATAAAGAGGTAAATAATTCGTTATCTTTTCCTGCACAACTGCAAGCAAATAATGGCCGTAGAAGTTTAAACAGAGCATTTCTTTACATGTGTATCTTTTAATTTGGAACAAAATATTGGATGAACGTTTATAATTGTGTTGGATAAAATTTTTTAATTTCACACTTTTGTCTCTATTTTTCAGTTGTCAATAATGACATTGTTTTGATTCATCGAAACTGTCAAATAAATGTCATTTTAGGATATGGCGTTACAAAAAGGCTATGTAATAAACTCGATTTCCACCAAAAAAAGTTTCGGTGACACGCTGAAAAACAAACTGGAATTAGTATCGTTGACCACTAACGAAATTAATAGTCCCCTTATCATTTCATAAATTTCCGACCGCAGCGCAACACAAAGAAGTTAACAAATTTGCCGAACGCCCGCGATACGCTATTATAATATAAATTCCAGCAGACGTTTATTTTCCCTTGTTTTCACCCTCTTCAGAAATCTGAGAAAGGGAGAAATACAAATAATTCTATAAACTGAGAAAAATTGCTTCGCTTTTGTGTATTGTATCAAGTGAATTTTTCTTTGTTTGGGGTGCGTGGAGTTCGTTATAGTTACTGGCTGTTATGTGAAGCATTCTGTCACACATAGAAACGTATGTAAAAGAATTTCGTGGAATGCCTTTGTTAATCAGTGGTGTAGCATTGTTCCGTAGGCGTAGCGGCAGATGGTTGGTATAAAAGAAAATCGCTTCGAGATATCCCAATTTAACCACAATATACACTAATTTACTTCACCAACAAATACTTTCTTTTAATAATAGTGAGTGCAAGCGGGTGCAAGGAAATCTGAACTCGGAGGTTCAAAAAGTTATAGCCAGTCGATTTGGGGTAACTCGACGAGATAGAACGAAATATCGCATTAGTTTTCCAAAAAAAAATAGTTCATAAAACGGACCTCTTAACTTTTCTTTCTTCTGCACGTGTCTTTGCCCAATTATTGTTTTTTGTTGTGTGCCAGTGTTGAGGTTGCTGTTGTCAAAAGTACAACTTCTAAGGAAGAAAATAAGCCTAACCGTGTTACGCTACGACATCCCTAAGGTGCAGAAATTAGTTTTTAAAAAAGTGCCCTTTTAATAAGCAAATGCTTTTTTGCAAAAATTGTACAAGTACACACTTCCAGATATTGTCTGTAATTGTTTATTTGTGGCATATTCAGATTTTCTTACGTTTTATTGGGTATTTTGCCACTGAAAAATATTTAAAAATGTTAATGAAAAAACCTCTGCGCCAAACGGATCAGACAGAGTTAGTTCTTGAGTACTTGACTGTTTCAAAAAGTCTCACACCTAAAAATATATAAACTAGAACAATGTTATAAACTAAAAACTGAAAATCAAAGCTATAGGTAGTTAACGTTTCGGAAGAGAATCTACTTCCGTTCTCAAAACTTTTTTGGCCGTCAACCATGACAGTTCTTTGTTTATGTATTTCCATAGTCACGTGAGACATTAAATTATATTTATCTTATTTTCACTTACTTCGTCTCTAAGGATGGGCAACCAACTAGTACAAAAATCTATTGAATAATTAGAAACGCATCTATCCTCGTTTAATAAAATAATCGCGGATTCTTTAAGTTTTCTTTTAGTTCCGTTGCTCTCTTTTTCCAAAATCTTCGCCGAGTCCCATTTAATTCTATGATTATTATCCCACGCGTGTTCACAAATTTTGGATTTTTCAAATTCTCCCCTTCTAGCGTAATTTCTATGTTCACCAAGCCTTACGTTGAAAGGTCTAGATGATTCACCTACGTAATGTTTTCCGCACTCACACGGAACACTATAAATACAATTTTTTGAACTTTGAACAATATTTGGAGGTTTGGTTCTTGATAAAACACATACCCAACCAGTGTGTATAGAAAACAAACACACACAAACAGATACTTAAATTTCAATTCAAATCAACATATTAGTGTTAAGAAAGGTGTTGTTAAGTGTTTGTACGACAGGGCCAAAATTATTTCTTCAAATGATGTAATATTAAGGAACGAAAAACAATTTATAAAAACTGTCTTATTAAATAATCAATATCCTGAGAGTTTTGTTGATAGTCAGTTATTGAACATTGGTAGTAGAGAGAATATACTATCACAACCTGAGGTATTTAGGTCAATGGCAGTAATTCCATATATACATGGTTTATCGGATAAATTACGAAAAATTGGGAACAGGTTTTCCGTACGAACGGTTTTTCAAACGGGCTCCACGCTAAGATCGGTTTTATCAAGAACCAAACCTCCAAATATTGTTCAAAGTTCAAAAAATTGTATTTATAGTGTTCCGCGTGAGTGCGGAAAACATTACGTAGGTGAATCATCTAGACCTTTCAACGTAAGGCTTGGTGAACATAGAAATTACGCTAGAAGGGGAGAATTTGAAAAATCCAAAATTTGTGAACACGCGTGGGATAATAATCATAGAATTAAATGGGACTCGGCGAAGATTTTGGAAAAAGAGAGCAACGGAACTAAAAGAACACTTAAAGAATCCGCGATTATTTTATTAAACGAGGATAGATGCGTTTCTAATTATTCAATACATTTTTGTACTAGTTGGTTGCCCATCCTTAGAGATGAAGTAAGTAAAAATAAGATAAATATAATTTAATGTCTCACGTGACTATGGAAATACATAAACAAAGAACTGTATGGTTGACGGCCAAAAAAGTTTTGAGAACGGAAGTAGATTCTCTTCCGAAACGTTAACTACCTATAGCTTTGATTTTCAGTTTTTAGTTTATAACATTGTTCTAGTTTATATATTTTTAGGTGTGAGACTTTTTGAAACAGTCAAGTACTCAAGAACCAACTCTGTCTGATCCGTTTGGTGCAGAGGTTTTTTCATTAAAATTTTTAAATATTTTTCAGTGGCAAAATACCCAATAAAAAGTAAGAAAATACACACTTCCAAAAAAAAAAAACAGCCATTCTACATAGCAAAATTTATAATCTATCAAAGTTTGTTACATTTACATTTGTTAGTTTTAAAATTAAAAATTAATTAAGAAACAGCGTTTTTTAGCAGTATCTTGCAATTTAAAAATACTAAGTAACCAACTTTTACATATTTTGTACATATTTTTAATACCTACTACTTCTCCCACGGACGTTTTTTCCTATAGAAGGTAAATTTATATAAGTCAAAAATTCGTTTTCCTTAACTTTACTCGTTAATTAAACATAAACGCATTGATTTTCAGCTGTTGGCCTTTAGGTACACTAGTTATACATACTGAGAAGTACATATTTCCGCCGAAAACCCCGGTTGACATTTTTGTTTTTGTTTTGAAAAACGGACCTTTTCTGACTCTTATGCCTAGGCTGCTGTACGGACCAGTTATTACTGAGTAATGTCAGCATAGCATAGGTAGACTACAAAAAGGCGTTTGACAGCATTTCACACACTTGGATCGGTGAATCCCTCAAAACTTATCGTGTATGCCCAATAATAACAGACTTCGTAGAAACAATGGATGGATTTACCCCCAAAAGATTATCAATCCTTAAGGGGGTAAAACTATACCCCCTCTTAACCCTAAATTGAAGCAAGCTTTGAAAAACGAGTTTTTGCCTAAGTATACAAATTTAAAGCAAATAGTAAAAAAAATATTTTTTTATAATTGTTAATTATAAATTAAACACTGCTTTTAGATGAATCAATCAATATATTATAAATACTCTACATATGTTTCGGCTTATTAGGCCTTTATGAAGAGTATTACATAGTGAATACTAAAATCTCCGACGTGCTTATTCTAATTTATACCTAAAAGTATTTATGTCTTAATCTATTTATGACCTAATGTATTTAAGACTTAATTTAACGTCCTTAATTATGGGAATGTTTGAAGTGGACCTAAACTGATTATATAAATCAATGGATAGTTCTTATCCATTTGTTTATTATAGGGGTTAACCCTCCAGAAAGGGTTAAAAAATAAATTTCAAAAGTTTTTTAGTAATATTTCATCAAAAATAACATGAAAATGCGAAAAAAATTTAACTAGTTTTTCAAAGCCTGCTTTAATTTAAGGGTAGGATCTCGGGTAGGAGAGGGTATTTCTACCCCCTTATGGGTTGATATTAATTTACTTTTGCCAGGCGACGCCCATTCAACCAAATTTGAAGTAAAACATTGGAAGAAAATTAGTTTTTACCAATTTTTTTTTAATTTCAAGTTGATGGTGGTGGTCTCAACACTCTCTAATTATCCATAATCATATAATTTAGGCTATATTTGGGACAAATCAACCACCTTTTTCAATTAATGTTAAAAAGGGGATTTCATAGGATCCTTTTTGACTTTTATTAAAATTATTGCCAAAAACCTTCTAAAAGGAACGTTTCATGCGTTTTTAGGGTTCCTCCTTAATTTTTAGGATTGTGGGACCCCGATTTTCGTAATCAGAGATCCAAAAAACGTTTGGTTTTCAGACCGATATCCTTTCCTGCACCCTTTCGCGAGTTCGGACCTTTTGGTATTGGTTTGTTCCCTTTGCGGCGTCCTAACCCTTCTCCCAAGAAAAAAAATGTAAAAAGTAAGTAAATTATTCGTAGTAAAAATGATCTACAAGAAACATCTGATGTATTTTTTCAATAAAATCAATAGAAAAAAAGTTATAACCAGTAAATGATATTTTTCTTGAGAATATGTCTATTTTTAATTATAATTTTTTAATTTTCAATTTTATGGTAAGAAATATCTAGACCAAGCTTGAAGAGAATTTAGTTCTCCACAAAAAAAAGTCTTCAAAAAATTTGTGAGACTCGCGGTTCTCAAGATGTCGCGGAGAAACTTTTTATGTTCCCTTTTTCAAGATGGCGACCAAATAGGGGGAGGGGGCTTTCAACCCTGAAAACCGAGTTTTATACTCACATTTACGAATACTTAATTTAGTGTTGTTATGCTTTCGGGTGGATTTGTTCTACAACTAAATAATGTTCTAATATTACTTAATGTTTAATCAAACGGGAGTGGACCCTTGCTTATAATAATTTTGAAATTGAATTATAATCTGTATGTGTGAGGTCAACAATCCCATTATCGTTTCCTTTTAGGGTTAATATAATATAAAATCAAAATCATGACTTCTAAGTAACTCGACGAATATATTATTAAGAACTGCTTCGTCACAAGTTAAATGCACGAGCCAAAATCGATAAAGTATATCAATCATATACGTTTCCTGTTAGACATATTCACTGATAATAAGCATGAAAGCTTTAAAAGAATCATAATGATACTATGCGATTTTATGGATAATAGTCTAGACCTCATGTTGTCAATATACCGGGCGACGAGTCAACGTACGACCCCAACTTTACTTTTAGTAAGTACACATAAAGTAGACAAAAGTGAGCTACTTTTAGACAAACACGAACAAAAACATCACTTAGGGTTGAATCGGGAGTACCATAAACTTTTTTAAATCAAATGTGAGTGGTATATTTTTTATGGTTTTTGTAAAGTGTACAATTTTTTCGTTTTAAAAAGTTCATAAAAACAGTCATGATAATTTTTCATTTTTTCTCACAAGGGATATGTCAGGCCAACGTGGCACAAGAAAATGATCAAGTAGGCTATGGAAGTTGTTAGTGAGGTTACACATGTTTTCGTTTCTGTTAGTCGAAAAGTAACCCACTATAATTCATGTGCTTCAAAAACAAAATTTTAAAGTTCAAAAACATAAGTATCTGTTGTCACCCGGTATAGGAGACGTAGTTAAATAACTTGAGAATGTAACTATCCAGTATAAAAATAGATGTATGCATTTTTAAATCATTAAAAAAGATGAGAGGGTTATCGCGAGTGCATTTTTTCCTTAAATCACTTTAGTAGAGTAAAACTAATATTTGTAGGGAACTGTTACTATGGAAATTTCTTTGCTCGAACTTGTAACCATTGCAAGATGTGTAGTGAAGTTTTGGATTAAGCCCGTGTGGTGGAAAGCTTTCGTTTATATAAAGGAATGTTTCAAATTTTGTTTGGAAAACTTAGACTAGCTTAATTCGATCGTATGGACAAATATATTTAAAATTATGTAAATAAAATTATCAAACACATATAAGTATGACATAAAAAAGTACAGTAGAAAAGCACCATACAGGGTGTTCTGCAAGCTTTATGACAAAATTTGACAGGTGATAGCTGGGTTACTCTAAATTTTTTTTATCAATGAACATGGGTCCAATTACAATGAACCCAAGTGGTATTATTAAATTTGATAAAAGTTTTTGTTTTTTTTATTTTATCACTAATCGCTAATGGTACCTAATGCAAATGCTGAAAATACCTATCATCCTAGCCATCCATCCTTGGACTCCAAGAGCAGTATAGTTGCATCTGGTATTTTCAATACGCTTTAGATACTTGCGAAAGATGCAAGACCTGTGAATTTTTTTGTACTTTTTTTATACAGGGATGTTCCTTAATGACGTGCTAATATTTAAGGGTGCGATTCCTTAGGTCATTTTACGGAGAAAAGTTAATTTTCTGGAAAATCTGTAGTATGAATACTCTCAAGAATACGTTTTATCTGTTACTGAATTGGAAAAAGAAGTCTTTAAACATTCTCCAGAAAGCGGCGTGCTCTTCATGTATATGACTTTATTCTAGAAGTATAAATATTTTACTACGTCTCGTCGGTATTCTGTTCAGAGAAAACAACGTTGGCATTATATAGATTGACATAGATAAAAAAAAGTTATGTTAGCATATAATTGTTTTACGCTGGGAAATAGAAAACACCTTTTTGTTGGCATTAAGGAGAGTGTCTTGGCACGTTTCCAAGTGAATATTTCAGCACGTAGAAAATTTCAGAAGCTCGCGTGCACAATAGTGCTGAAATCGGAATTTGTTTTTTATATAATCCACTCACAAAAACGCCGCGTCCATTTTAAAAGGTACATTGGCGAGCATGTGACACATTGGTTCGCGTCCGAGATGTATTTTAAGGGGTCGGAAATAATGTACCTTTTTGTTGCCGTTTAGACAGGCTGCAAGAAGCGAGAGGGTTGATATACTGCGTAGGACAAATATGAAAGTTACAGGCACATTGCAAATGTTTTTCCTTTGTCACGATTGTTAAAAATTAATTAAAGAGTTTATCAGGAGGGTCATATGCAAGGTATAATTTAACTGAAACCCTGCTCTCTACCTGGAAAGTATAAATATTTATGCCTTTTTAAGGATATGGTTATACTGTGTACTATGTTTAATTACTCTTATGCCAGATTCGACAAACGTTACGAAGAGAATTCAGAATAAAAGTAATAATTGCCCCTTGACACACAAAGTAACAATTATTTGTTCTTGAAAGATTGAATAACAAATAATGTAGGTATCTCTATTTAAATATGTGAGCTCAAGAAAGTTTTAAACTATACATTAACAAACCTACTAGAGTAACTGAAAATATGGATAGTATTATTGATTATATTTTTGTTAATCGTAGTAAAAAATAGTTATAGACATAAAACCGATCATATACCAAACAACCATTACAGATCATTACATGATATCGCTGTCCATTCATTTTAATGGGGCTAATGCCAATAATAATAGCAACTTTAACACAAATAACCAATAAACTATTAAAAAATTAAATTACAAAAAACTATGCGTCATTTATCCATAAACTCAAAACATCCATATAAATAGCAACAAGAACAATGCATCAAACAAATAAGTTTATTAAAATAAAACCATGGATTACGATTGGTTTACTAAAATAAGGCATAGAAATAAGATGAGAAAGAACACGTTACGGACCGGTACAGAAGAAACCATTAACAAATATAAACAATATGGAAATAAATTGAACAGTTTACTAAAACAAACAAAAAATTATTATTATAAGGCGAAACTGAACAGGCTTAAAATAACTATAAACATAAATGGAATATCGTCGGGGAGGTTACAAGTCGCAAAAAGAATAACATAACTCAAAAATTTCTTTTTGACTTCATATATCATATAACTATTGTTCCTAATCATTTAATAGTTAAGAAATTGTATTAAATTTAAAAATATCATCAAAAGATTGAATATGCACCATTTTTGGATTTTTTTGGCTAATTTTAACATGCTGCTAAATTTGTAAATGTGAATATTTTTATTCCTAACTTTTTCTGCATTGAAGTACTACCTTGAACTAAAAGATAATCCATTTATAACTTATATTATAGTCAGTTATTTTTTATGGGCCTATGAATAGTTAGATGTACAAACAATCAAGAGATAACTATATTGTATTATTATTTTTATATACTATTACAAGTGGCAACACAAGAGAGTATTTTATATCCCTTTAAAACCTATTTTGAATTTTCTTCCTAGCTTGTTTGGTTTTCGAGCAACTCGATTTTTTTTATAGGCCGCGCGCAAAAAATTTCAAATAAACAAAAATTCGTGCGCATTAAAAATACAAATTTTGCAATTTTTGTCAATATCAATTTTCTTGGAAATCATGGCATATACAAGAAAATTACAACAGGACTCTTTTTGGCAATTAGTCAAGCTTTCTTTTTTATGATGAGCAATTTTTTATATCTTCAACGATTAACGAGTTATCAGTAAAATAATCCTTTATCACCGAAGGGGTGGTTTTTTCGGGGGGTTGCGCGGCACTCCCAGAACTGATTTTTGTGGTTTAGTGATGTTTAATCCTCGCACTAACAGTTAGGGAAGGAAAATCTCAGATAACATTTTTTGCGAGCTTCTGGTGTATTTTTTACTTTATCGACTGGACTATTCATTCTCTTTCCAAAATCAAATTTGGATCTTTCAAAAAATATGCGATATAACAGCACCGAACGCTTTCGTGTCTAAAAATACGTTTCAACTCCCGTATCGCCTTCTCGAATTTTAAATTTTCTAAACTACTTCCAATAGTTTACATTTGAGGATATCTTCAAGATGACACGAAAAACATCCACCTAGCAAACATAAAACTTGCAAAAATTCGCAAATACAGCGAAATTTCTAAGCGTTACACAAATCCCTACTGGACCACCTCCGTATTACCGTTACACCTTCGATTTGTTAAACATTTTCAATGTTAAAAATATTTTTAACCGCGTCTCAGGTCACCGAGGTAACGCCTTGAAAATTCAGGATGATACATTTGATGGCATAAAGTTCACATTTCACTTCCCCTCTTTGGCGGATAGCCGCTTCGTAGTAAATCCCATTCGTGTGCATTTCAATTTACATTAGTCTTAATTAAGATAATTTAAACAAGATTTATTTGTTATACTAACCAACATGCCATGCCACTGACGGAATTGTTAACAAATGTTTGCTTAACTGTGATTGTGTCCGGAAGCCTGGAGAATCGCTAAATCGTTTATCATACTTTACGTATGCATTGATAATACCCCGAGCTATGGTAGTAAAATTCTAATTATGACAACAGTGAACTTGTTGAAAGGTGAATTTATTAACCCTCGATGCAGAAAGAGGGGTGTTATAAATTTGCTTGTGTTGATATGTCTCTGTGTGTTTGTCTGTGGGTTCTATTTCCTCAATGGGTAATCCGATTTTGGTACGTTTCCTTTTTTATTAAAAAGAGGTTTTTGTCGAGAAGGTTTTTTGTAATGTTTTCCTGGACACCATAGAGTGTCTGTAGACCAATTCTTTATTTTGTCTGCGATGCGAAAGCCATCTTTTTTGAGTTTGTTGGAAAAACTCTGTTTTTCTTATTTCTGCTTTGCATTTTTGTAAATGTCCCAGATTCTGTCGGTCGGTAGGATGGGTTACGAACCAAATTGTTCGGGACAAACTTTATTGAAAACTGTGTACGATTAAACTCAATAAAAGAATATTTCTTTATTTAGCTAGTAGCGCGTATGTTATATTTACGAAAATTTTACTTATGATCATGATAAAATTGATCTCAGAAGACGCGTTCCTCAGGGTAGTATGTTAGGTGCAGTACTTTTCTCCATTTACTCCGTTGATTTTTCTTAAATTTTGAGGCACTGTAGTCACTTCAATACGCTGATGATTTTCAGATATTTTTTAACTTTTCGATAAATGAGGCTGCTATTGATTTAAATAAAATTAACGAGGACTCTCCACCTTTTGTCATATATCAAAAACCCAAGTAACAATTTAAATGCTTTTTAAATTTATTTAGATTTTATTAGTGTTTTACAATGGCCACCGCATAAACCACTTAGTTATGCCAGATTTATTAAATGCCAAACGCAGTTAAAGATAGTTTTATCTCAAAGAAAGTTTAAAAAGACCTTCAAGAACTTACATTAAAACTAAATTATCTTCTAGTCTTTATTGGCTTATGATTGACTTATCAAGATATTTGTCATGCCTTCAATAAAACTTTATAGCTGTTAAGTTCGAGTTAGGAGGATCAAGTTTTATAGAGATTAAGCAGTTGTTGTTGTTGTAGTTCTATCATTGCTTTGGTGGTGGTTGTTAGTGCTGGGCTATAAGTCTAATATGCTTAGAAATCACTAAGTTTTAGGTCGAACCTTCATAAAACCAACTTCTTGCTAGAGTTTTAATGAAGCAAACAAACGTCTGTAATAAATCAATCTTAAACATAAAAGGATTTAGTTTACCTTTGCCCAGACTATAATGTTTTAAAATAGGTAGTTTTAAAAAGTAGTCCATCTTTAACTGTTTTTCTGAATTGTTCTTAGTAGTCGCCAATTGTCCATTTTATAACTTATGTATGACTACAACGGCCCATAGTGCATGTAGAATAGATTTATTTTTACTTCATTAAAAACAGTCTGCTCAAAGCATTTGTGTGTGTCTTTTAAGTTGTAATATAGTGCCTATCCTAAACCAAGTATGGTTTTATAATACTCTTCAGATACTCTACGAGTAAAGCTTTAGATAATTCATTAAAACTTGAAAGTTTTAATAGTAATTTGAAAAAGAGGCATATAGGCCCTATTCTAGATGATCCCATGTACTCTTATAAAGGTTTTAAATCGGCTTCATAGAGTCCATCTAAATTGTTTACGTCTTGGAAATAAGCTTTTAGGATAACTTATAAATTATTATAAAACTACAATTGTTACTTGGGAAGCCAATGCCCAATGGTCTGATTCTTAATGAATCTAAAACATAACACTTTGTATTTAGTAGACACAGAGACACACTTCTGCATAACCCAAATTTTATCATTAATGTAAATGGAGTCACTTTAACACCATATAAGCATTGTAAGAACTTGGGACTATACTTTGATGATAATCTTAGGTTTCAGAGTCAGTCACTGAACTTCAGCCACCTCGCCTGAAGGCCCAGATAAAAGCTGCCGAACAAGAACGTCTGTTTAGGCAGCAAGTCGATAAACCAATGCACGGAGTGTTCTACAAGAACCTAGACCAGGGTTTATCGACAAGGCTGACATTAAGGTCAGCTGAGCTAAAGTCGGAGACCGAGGGATTGATTGTGGCCTGTCGAGACAGTGTAATTAACACGATGGTCTACCGAAGCCGCGTAATGGGTGTAGAGGTTCCTGATATAAACTACAGGACCTGCTGTCAGGCGCCAGAATCGCTCATGCATTTACTTTCCGCATATCCGGTGTATGCGATTTCGGCCTCCATCCATCGCCATAACGCGGCGTTACGGGTGCTGTATTATCATCTTCGGCACTCGTACGGGATAGACCAGACACCAATGCTGCCTTACGTACCCGGGGACAACAATTCAAGCCAACAAGCCTGACATAGTCCTCCTCGACCATCAACGCAAGGTGATGTTTATGATCGAGTTGTCGGCACGTGCCGAGCCAAACATCATTTTGAAAGAGGAGGAAAAACGGACCAAATAATGTGATATCCGGTACGAGCTCCAAGTGCTGTACCCAGGCTACTCGGTCAAGATGGTAGTCCTAATAATCGGTGTATTCGGTAGTATGAAGCCTTCGCTACTACGGAACTAAAGACCATACCGATCTGCCAGAAATCAGCAGAATGGCTGGCAGGCCAAATATAGAAGGCGGTGTTCTTGGGGTCCCTCCGCCTACTTAAGGCACACGATTCTGATATTTATAGTCACTAACTACACAGGTCGTGGGGAGTGGCTGTAATTATGGCCGGCACGGCTACCGTGTGGTATCGGTCGGAAAACACGGAAGCCCTGTCCGGCAACGGATGAACCGAAAAAAAAAAAAATTAATTATTATAAATAAGCATGGTAAATTTTAGAGCTCCTGGATAAGGAGCTCTAAGGAAAACCAACAGTTCCTCTTTCCTAAATCTAAAATCTAATGCTAAATTTTAAAAATTTGTGTAAACGGCTAAAAATGTTCTTGAATTGAAATTTTTATTAGTCGACTATTTTTGAGCAACGCATCGTAGAGCAACAAACATTACCTTATATGAAAATATATACATTTTATGTATGTATGACGTCTCTTATAACATACAACTACTTTGTACTTGTTCAGAACAGACCAGAAACAAAAAGGATAACAATTTAAACACATATACACATTTTTCGTTCCGTTGGGGGTAGCAAAATTAGTTTATATGATTTGGCGTTGGCTGTTCTGCAATAATAGATATATTGCGTCTGAAATAAAATATTAAAATGCCACCTACAGCTATTATCTGATGTACAATGTCCCTTATCGATAAGTGATATGACCTAATGGCAAAAATAAAACAATGTTCGGTCAGCGACTGAACATGTATTAAACAACAGGGTGTCCAGTTCCTGGGCTTTAATAAATCAACTCCTGGTCCACATTTCCACCACTAAAAGGTTTTCGGCGTCAGGATTATTTATACATTCTAATAAAGTCGCCCCTGTTCAGTTGGAAAGGACAGAATTAAAATCCGTATAAATTTTAAAGTAGATGACTCTTTTAACCCTTGCAGAATGAAAAAAGATTTACTCCAATTAAGAGCGAAAACCTGTTAGATTTATTAAAATGATGTTCCATTAAAGCGGGACACAATGAATGGTCTTCGCTGTAGACGTTCTTTGCAATGAAAAGAAAATTTTAATAATATAATCATTAGCTGTAATGCAAACTAATTTTAATTTCTTCAGCTGAATGAAAGTAGAGGAAAAATAAAGGCGTACTAATTTATGCTCTGTTGTTTGTCCGCCGTTGGATGTTACTTTAATTTCCATGGGATTTGGAACTTTCAAAGGGATTATTTCTGTTAGTATTTACTTGTTGACGTGTTCCGAATCCTTCACTGGCTATATATGCGGCTCCCTATATTGTTTCCTTCAAATAATTATTTTAGCCATGATCAACAAGTATTTGTAAAGTTTAATTGTTAAACAAACATGTAACGTGTCGACTACGAAGAAAAGATTTTGTATTTGTGGATTTACAAAAAAATCATTCTTGGCCAGAACCTTTGCTTATTCTTACAAAGTGTTAAATTTGTCAGCAGACAAAGGTAATGCGTCAATGATTATACAATTACGTGTTTACACCCTCTAGTAAACATCCCCAAAACTGTGGGTCCAAATATTATAACACAAGATAATAATAACACTTATTTATTTAGTTTACAACTTACTTATACCTATTATTTCACGAATTCTAACGTTTTATAATGGAAAGTAAGTGGTATTTTGTGCCAGGATGCAAAAATACATCCAAGAACGCACCTGAAAAGGATCTCGTGACAGTACCAAAACAAAAACAACGCAAAATAAAGTGACGTAAAGTCGTTAGACGTGATCCACCTACAGCATCATCAGTATTTTTTTGCTGTGAGGATCATTTCATAGTAAGTAAAGTGAGTTTAAACCTTCATTATCATGCATGAGTATTAGCCTAAAATAATGAATAACTAACTACCTAACCCTGTTTACATTACAACATTTATAGGTTATGTTTATATAATATCAACCTTGTATGTATATATTGAGCAACTATACAGATTCGGAAAATGCAGTTTAGGGTATAGGAATAACGATGTAATTGACCACGCTCTGCTAGTTCCATAAATCGTGAAAACAGAGGCACACAATGAATTGAATTTAGTACGGCATGAACTAAGGATGGGTGCGGACGTAGGTAATAATTTCTAATACGAAACGAGACAATATCTCTTCTTCAAAAGCGAAGAAGTTATTTGTCACATTTTTGACAAGTAATTCCTTCTATTGAAATCATTTCTGCAGTTTCTTTTTTAGCCGAAAATGTTATGGGAATAAAATAATAATTCTTATTAAAACCGAAATGAAAATAGAACATTAAAATAAAATTAAATAACTCGGAAACTAATCAACTAATAATTATCAAAAAATAAATTATCCTTATTACATTGCAAAAATAGAACATTAAAATAAAATTAAATAACCCTCAGAAACTAAAATCAACTAATAATTATCAAACAATAAATTAATGAAGTAAGGATTCAAACAAACCACCTTCTTGTGCCAAACAATAGCCAAACCGATTATACAATGAACCTCTCATATCATTGAGTTGATTTGGAGTAATGCTTGCACAAAGTTGTATAAGTTTTTCCCGTAATTCAACTAAATTATTGGCTCGTTCAAATGCATGTTTGTACGCGGTTTCCTTTAAAAAGCCCCACAGAAAGAAATCATGAGGTGCTAGATCAGGTGACCTGGGGGGCCATTTTATCATTCCCGTCGTAGCTATTAAACGATTGGGAAATGTTCTTTCCGGAAAATTAATAACAGTTAAGTTATTGTGACTTGGGCAGCCGTCTTGTTGAAACCAAATGTCGTCAAAGTTGACAGGAAAATTTTGAACTGCAGGAATTATTTGGTTTTGTAAAAGCTCTAAATATTTATCGCCATTTAAATTTCCATCGATTAGCAGTGGGCCTATAATATGATTGTCTAAAATTCCCGTCCAACCGTTCAACTTTTGAGAATACTGAGTTCGCACAGCAACACTCAAATGTTTATTTTTCCGAAACCAATATCGTACTACGAATGGAATGTGTTTCCTATGTAATGAAAAGGATGATTCATCTGTAAACAATATTATTCTTTAAGAAGTTTTCATTCTCATTCACATTATTTATCATGATTTCACAAAATTCCATCCGTTTGAAATTGTCCTCGGGAAATATTTCTTGCGTTGTTTGAACTTTAAAACAACTGTACCCATTTCTTTTCAAAATATTTCTTACAGTTCTTTCCTTCATGTCCACTTCATCAGCAATTTGCCTGCTAGAACAAGGTTCACTAGTTTCAACAAGTGCACAGACATTAGTATCGCGAATTTCACATTCTTCGCTCATTTGTTGATGACGGGGTTCGGGTTGACAGCCTTTTTACTTCCACATCCACGTAGTGGATTGGAAGTATAGTAATCGCAAAAAAATTTTCAAAAATTTTTATTCGTGAAATAGGTTTAGAATGTCATGAAACGTCGAGATTTTAAATTTGAGCGAAAAAAAATTTTCTGTCTGTCTGTCGGTCTGTCTGTCGGTCTGTCTGTAACTTTTTTTGTCCGCACGCTTTCTCCAGAACGGTTTAAGATATTGACCTGAAATTTTGTACACGTATATATTATAACGAGATCTGGAACTGGATTATTTTTTGAGGAAATCCGGTGAAGGGTTGGGGGTTAAATACGGGTAAATAGGGGGAAATAAGTAAAGCAAGAGTACAGAAACTTGAAATTCGGTGTATGTACTAGAAGTTAAGGCCTCAGATTTTTTTATAATATTTTTCAACCCCCCACCACCCCTACCCCATTAATGGGGTTGATAAAATAAAGTTGAGATATTCATTTGAAATTTCGTACACGTATGTATTATAACGATGTCTAGAATTAGATTATATTTTGGGATGATTCCGTTGAAGGGTTGGGGGTTAATTTGGGGTAAATAGAGGAATATAAGTAAAACAAGTTGGTAAGAGTACAGAAACTTGAAATTCGGTGTATGCACTAGAAGCCAAAGCGTCAGATTTTTTAATAATATTTTTCAACCCCCACCACCCCTACTCCAATTTGAAAAGGGTTGATAAAATAAAATTGAGATATTCATTTGAAATTTTCTACACGTATGTATTATAACGACATCTGGAACTAGATTATACTTTTAGATAATTCCGTTGAAGGGTTGGGGGTTATTTAGGGGTCAATAGGGGGAAAGTAAAGCAAGCTGGTATGACTGCAGAAACTTGAAATTCGGTGTATGTACAAGAAGTTAAGGCCTCAGATTTTTTTATAATATTTTTCAACCCCCCCACCACCCCTACCCCATTAATGGGGTTGACAAAATATAGTTGAGATATTCATTTGAAATTTCGTACACGTATGTATTATAACGACGTCTGGAATTAGTTTATATTTTGAGATGATTCCGTTGAAGGGTTGGGGGTTAATTTGGGGTAAATAGAGGAATATAAGTAAAACGTTGGTAAGACTACAGAAACTTGAAATTCGGTGTATGTACTAGAAGCCACAGCGTCAGATTTTCTTATAATATTTTTCAACCCAACCACCCCTACTCCAATATGAAAAGGGTTGATAAAATAAAATTGAGATATTCATTTGAAATTTGGTACACGTATGTATTATAACGACGTCTGAAACTAGATCATAATTTGAGATGATGCCGTTGAAGGGTTGGGGGTTAAATAGAGGCAAATATGGGAAAATAAGTAAAGCATGCTGGTAAGACTACAGAAATTTGAGATTCGGTGTATATACTAGAAACCAAGGCCTCAGATTTCTTTCTAATATTTTTCAAACTCTACCACCTCCGCTTCATTATTAATGGGATTGATCATCACATCAAATTGAGATATGCACTTGAAAGTTAGTACACGTATGTATTGTAGTGACATCTGATTGAGATGACTCCATTGAGGTGGTAGGCTGTAAATAGTGGAAAATAAGTACGGTAAACTAGAAACTTCATTTTTAACGTATATGGTAGAAACCAACTCCTCAAACTTTTCTGTGACAGCTACCCCAAATATTACTAAAATTCTATGACCAATAATTTCCACATACTAGAGTGCAAATATAGTCAAGATGTTTCCTTTAAAGTGACTTGGACGAATAATCTGGATGTGGAAGTAGTGATTCCTTAGGCAGCGGTTTTTACAATAATTCACGACACACCCGAAATTCTCAAATGTTTTATTCATGTATGAATTTATGCTAGCTGAGGGGATTAGTCTGTCTTGATATGGCACAGTAAATAAATTTATTGTGTCTTCAGTGGAATGGCCCCCAAAGTACCACTTCACAATTTGCACCGTTTCTGCAGTTGTATAAACACACGACATTTTAATAACGAAATTGAGATTCATTTATTTTATTCCCACACGTCTAAACAGCTAAGCTATTAAAAGCAGAATGGGTGCGCTGTTCTCAACTCGACGCGGTCAAGCGATGGCGCTATTGTTTTATACCAATGCCCTGCATTGTTCTACGATAAGGCGTGGTTTATCTGCGCAGAAACAAGTTTACGTACCTTAAACTAAATTTGCTAAATCTGTGTATAATCATAATATGGGAATCAATAGACTACGTTAAAGAAAAAAAATCTTTTTTTCTCTTCTGAAATAGACTGAGAATGACATGAAACTTGGACATTTTAAATTTGTTTTGCTTCTATTCTATAGTAATGGTACAAAATATTTGAAAAAGTTTTTCAAAATTTTCTTTTTAAATAGATTTAGATAGAACGCCATGGAACATGGAGATTTTAAATTTGAGCAAAGAAATTTCCATTTATTCTAGTGGTAAAATTTGTTTCCAAAATAGTAAAAAAATGTTAATTTTTTTTTCTGAACTAAGTTTAGAATGTCATGAAACGTGGAAATTTTAAATTTGAACAAACACATTTTTTTCATCTATTCTATAGTAGTGCTAAAAAGATTACAAATTTTTTCAAAAAAATTTTCAAATCTTTTTTTGAAATAGGTTTAGAATGCCATGAAACGTGGAAATTTTAAATTTGAGCAAGAAATGTTTTTTCATCTATTCTAGTGGTAAAAATTTTTTCAAGAATGTTGGTAAAAAAAAATGTTCAATTTTTTTTTTCTGAAATAGGTATAGAATGTCATGAAACGTGGATATTTTAAATTTGAGCAAAAACATTGTTTATTCCCTTTAAACGGGGTCCACCTTGTATATTCCCAGTGAAAGTTTAACCATTTCTTCGCTGACAGTAGCGTCAGCTACCTACCAAATTTGACTGCTCTCCATCAAGGAATTTTTTAGTTAATGCACCAACACACAGAAAGACAGACAGACAGACTGACGAAATTGAAAAACCTCTGTTTTCGTAATCAACATAATCTGAAACATGAAAATCCCAAAAAGTCTCGGAGAGTGATTTTTTCTCGGATACATTACTTCCCTTCGGTATGCGAGGGAAGTAAAATTAATATATATGAAAACATCAACTTTACAAAAAATAATTATTGAACATTTCTTGTTAGAAATCAGTAAAAAAATATTTAACGGTTTTGTTTAATTGTAAAGATGAATTTTTTGTTGTTGTAAACAAATTGCTTTGAACAATATCAGATCAGATTACCGTTTGGTAACATGAATTTTCATATCGGTGCTGTCTTTTAAACCGATTCCTGAAAAAAGAAATCATAACGAAAATTCGAAATGAATTTGCATCTATACCACCTACCCCAAAATAACTGCCGGTAACAGATTTTACAAGTAATTAACCCATTCGTGTATTTTTATTAAATCCTATTTCTGTTGTGCTCAAAGGAAATAGAGTGTAATTGATTAGCGAGTCTCCGGCCGGACAATAACCGCTATCCTGCTCCAGATTTATATCCTTTTAGATTAAGCTTAAAACAAAAGTTAAAAATTAAATTGATTTATCCGAGGGCAATATAAAGTTCATTAAAAGAAATTCCTTTAACATCGTAAATGAAATTTCATTCAAAGGACTCGAGCAAACAATGAATTTCATTTTGTTCTATCTATTTCGTACAGGCGCTAAAGTTTGCCTTTATATGTTCTCGCTTTAGACAATGAGCAGGTTTGATCAGTTGATTCAAGCGAGCCTCCCTCCAAGTTACAATCTCCAAACTTGTCATTACCCGATCGAGATCGCTTTCTCATTATTGGGTTTTACCTCGCAGCGCAAATAGTTGGAGAGCTTGACTTTCTCATCTCCGCTGCACGATTAGCAATACACACAAAATTTTACTTGCTCGTCAGGTACAACGTGGTGGATTTCTTCTATCACTTCACTTTACAGCTATAACTACATTTCTTTAATCGACTATATACAAAGAATACGATCCGCTGTTTTCACACAGAGAGAGAAATGTTCATGAAATAAACGGTATTTGATTCCCAATTGATAGTATTGCAAAGCATACATGGTCCAAAGGTGTGCTTTTACTCTGGAGGTGGATGCCATCCCTTCTCGGGGGTGGAAATTAGTAAACTGAAAATAACCACAGAAATGGATAGACGGATGGATTCTAAGTAAAATATGCTCTATGAAGTCTTTTCGATAAGTTAATATTTTTCTAATTATTCGTGATTGAAAATGTTGATTCTTATCTGAAAAATGGAAATATAATAGAAAAATAAATGATGAAGGGTTATTTAGTTTGCATCAAAATTTGATATCAGTTGATTGGGGATTTGTTGATGCTCTTCATATTGACACTAATGAGAAATTCTCACAATTTATGGACATATTATGCAGTCATATCGATTCTGCCCTTCCGTTAGTGGAAAAAATAATAATAAAAGGTCGACCAATAAATGGTTTACACAGAATCTACATAAAATGAGAGAACATCTGGCATTACTGTCCGAATTTCATCAAAATTTCCCTGATCCTGTTCTTACATCTCATATAAGGGTATTTGAAAGAACATATCGGTATGAATTAACTAAGGCAAAAAGCAAATACTACAATGATCATATATATGAAAAAGGTAATACACCAAGAACATATTGGGATTTAATTAACAGGCATAGACATGTAAAAAGGCAACCATTTATTGAGATTGATCCAGAATCTATAAATAATATGTTTACTGACACAGCTGAGAACATTATTAACACCTTACCTATGGTAAATTCAACCTTTAACGACTATTTTGATAATAACTCAAGTTTCCCTGACTTCGAATTCGTACATGTCAGTTTCAATGAAGTCAGTAATTGATATAATTAAGGTTAAAAATAGCACTGATCACTTTGGCATGTCAGTTAACATACTAAAACACATTAAACATATTATACTAATACCATTAACTAAACTGATTAACCAATGTATCACCAACGGAATTTTCCCAAATGTTTTAAAAATCTCCAAAGTCATACCGATACATAAAGGTGGTCCAGTAACTTTGAGTAATTTTAGACCTATTTCATTAACTCCAGTCATATCTAAAATATTGGAAAGAGCTCTAAAAATTCAAATTACTAAATATTTTGAAAATAGTGTACTTTTTTGTCCCAACCAATTTAGTTTTAGGTCTAGCAAATCTACTAACGATGCTATAGTTCTCTTAAATAACAAGATAATTGAAATACAAGAACAAGGGGAATATGCCGGAGTAACCTTTTGTGACTTACAGAAAGCTTTTGACTGTGTGTCTCACCATGTGTTTGTTGACAAACTTAGGTACTATAAATTTAACGATATTAGCTGTAATCTAGTATCATCTTACCTTACAGTACACTTCTGTGAACAATAACTGATCTAAACCACGATGTGTCAAACATGGTGTCCCTCGAGGGTCGGTGCTGGGCCCTACTCTCTTCTTGATATACGTAAACGATCTTAAAATGGGTGTTCCAAACGCTGAGCTTGTAATATTTGCTGACGACACAACGTTAATAACCCGTCACAATTGCCTAAGTACTGTTAGGGAGCACATGACCGACTCACAGGTCGCCGCTAATGAATGGTTCATAGCAAATAAGTTACGTCTAAATCAAAATAAGACTACTCTCTCATAGAGCAATTAAAGACTATGATAATCTGGGTAATGTTAAATTTTTAGGTGTTAGCTCAGCTGGTGTCAACATATTGAACAACTGTCAAATAAATGATCAAAAAACATATTTTTAATTAGATCTCTCAAAAAATTGGTTCCTCTTCAGGTTTTAAAGACTGCTTATTATAGTCTTATAGTGTCTCAGATGTCCTATGGTCTGATAAGCCGGGGCCATGCTCCTTCTACTTGTAGAATTTTTGGACTGCAGCGGAAAGTGATCCGTATTATAAGGAATTTGGAGTACCGGGCAGATGTTAAACAAGAATTTATTAATCTGCAAATACTAACTTTCCCTAGTTTATATATCTATGTATGTCTGTTATATATTAAAAATAATCTGGAAGAGTACACATTCCAGAAATCTGTACATAATCACGATAACCGAAATGGAGATCACATAAGATTAAGACTAATTACTCCTCTATAAAAACGACCTGAATGTTTATTGTGATATCTCTAATAGTTTAAAAGTTATATCAGTTTTTTAGTTGACAAATCAAGTGGCTGTTTCAACTTCACTGTATCGTGTAATATTGACACACGCTATAAAAAATACAAAAAAAACTTTTTTCAATATGTTCTTGCATATGGCTGTTTTCATATATTTTTTAAGATTTAAAAAAAAATTAGAATTGTTTATAACAAATTGTTAAGTTAATAAACAATGAAATTATTATCTGTAATTGTTTATTTGTGGCATATTCAGATTTTATTACTTTTTTATTGGGTATTTTGCCACTGAAAAATATTTAAAATTTTAATGAAAAAACCTCTGCGCCAAACGGATCAGACAAAATGAAATTATTGATAAAAAAATATTTTTTTTTTTTTACTTTATTGAGGATTGCCAATTATGATTTTTAAGAAAAAAAAATGTCTTAACTAATTATTCAAATGATGGACAATTAAAGAAAACGATTATAAACAATGAGACAATGTTTTTAAGAATTTTATTTTTAAATCATAATTTTCTCAAGACAACAAAATTGCAAAAAAAAATTAAATATAAAACTAGTCAATTTGTTTATAAACAATTTATAAACAGAAGGAGTATTTTTTTTTAACTTTAATGAATGCCTTTCTTTAATGCAAAAATAGTAATATGCTTTCTTTTTCCTTCTTCAATTCATTGGAACTTCCTGCCACATGTATGTTTTCTTTTTAAGCGGTGCTAGGGGAATCTACAAAATATATCACAATTAACCAGTATGATATTGGTAAATAACCTCTACGCCTGTGACGGATCAGTCAGAGGCTGGTTTTTTTAAATAAACAACACAAATAAGCATAAAAACTTGAAATTAAATATTTCGCCGACGTTTCGGAAATTTAATCTGTTTCCTTTTTCAAGGCTTTTTTGAAAAATCTTTTTTTGCTGTGTACGGCAAATACACAGCTCTAAGAATGTTTGTTATATTCAATATCCATAGATACTTACTATTTACATAGAACTGTTGATATAGTTAACAGTTTTTTAGTTTTTATACAATGTTAAGTTTGTGAAGTTCTTCTTTTAACATTGGCAGCCAAGTTGTACAGACATCTACGGAACAATTCGACACGCAACTATCCTCGTTCAATAATATTATCGCGGATTCTTTAAATTTTCTTTTTTTGCTATCTGCCTCTTTTGTGAAATTTTTTTTTCAAAAATTTCAAAAATCATTTCAAAATTGAATCAAACTTTTTTCAAATTCAGGCATGTCTTTACTGACTGGACTGTTCAGTCGGAAAAGCAAATACGGTAATCAGGGCGAAATATATACTTATTTCCTTGTTAATTTTTTTACATGACCATTCCAGTCTTAATATAACCTTTAACAACTTTATAAATAAACATATGTCGTGCCCTGCGCGACGTTATTACAGTCATGAGCAAACAATTTTATGTTAATCCGATTGTTACATCCAACATATCCCACTGCTAATCTTTAAAAGGGCATAAATTAACGTATTTCAGCACAACGGCACCTCCTTTGTAACATGAATAATCAAACACCGGGGCTAATGATTATTATTCAAAACACAACTCCGTCTTTAATCTGGGCCTTAAGGGGGCCATGATAAATGATTCATATTCGGTGTAATTCAGCCAGGGCATCGATAAATAACAAACACGATGGATTGTGGACCGACCGAGGAAGGTGTACGCACACTACAACAATACTCACTAACAGACATTGTCTACTGAGACTGGTCGCCAGTAATCCTTGCCGATTTATGGCTGGAATTAGAATTAGGCTCCAGTGGATGACGTGGCCGCATATATAACGCCATATTAAAATTGCACCTATAATACAACGCGTTTGTGCACATGCGTCTTGCAAAATAAACGCCTGACGCTCGAGTAATAAAAATACTCTATATACTTATTTGTAAATTGAACATTTAACATTAAAAAGCCGAAAATGTGTGCTGACACTGATTTTAATCGGAAAAACCCATATTTTTTTTATAAAAACCGCTGCCCACTTCTTCCACATCCATATTTTCCATCCAAGTTGCTTTAAAGGAAATATCTTGACTATATTTCCACTCTAGTATGTGAAAATTATTTATCAATGAATTTTAATACTATTTGGGGCAGATGCCATAGAAAAATTTGAGGCTTTGGTTTTTACCACATACGTTAGAAAAGACGTTTCTAGCTTGCTTTACTTATTTTCCCCTATTGATTTTGTGTTATCAATCCCTTTAATAATGGAGTGGAGGTGGTGAGGGTGGGGGATTGAAAAATATTGGAAAGAAATCTGGGGCCTTGGTTTCTAGTATATACACCAAATCCTAAGTTTCTGTACTCTTATCAGCTTGCTTTACTTATTTTTAGCCTCCACTCCTTCAACGAAATCTTGTCAAAATGTAATCTAGTTTCAGATTGGGAACAAAAATCGACAGTCCGGCTAGAGGGACTGATGTAGAATTACATACCGAACACTTAAAAAAAATAGCTTCTTAATGTCTTTAATTTTATGATCTGCATGTTGATTTGTGTGTAAAACTACACTATTGTCCCACTGTACGTCTCCTCCGTATCTCTCTTTTCATCGCAACGATATAATAATCAGTGGCGGCTCGTGATATTGTCTGCAGAGGAGGCTTGATATTCTGAAAGACAACTGATGTGCAATATGACTACAATTTGTACATTTCCCCACCACCCCTGAGGTATTACAACGGCGCGTTACATTTTTTTGCCGTGGGTTGTTCGCCAGGATACCGATTCACGACTTGAGAGAATAGAACTAATAAAAGAATAGAATGAAAAGGAAATAGAAAATATGATGAGATGAAAAAATCATTCTCATGAAATTCTCGTTCCTACGACTCGAGTATCGGTATCCAAAGGAGTCCTACTATCCCACTTGTAATTAAATTATATAACTTTTAATAAAAATAAAAATAGTTTTGGTAAAAAAATTAAAGTGTTTTTCTACAAACAAAAAATTGTATTCATTATCAGTGCCAGGCGTGTAAATTTATAAGTTTTAATAGAAATTAAAATAGTTTTGAGAAAGAAGTTATATAAAAAAATATATAACCGCGGAACTCTATATTATGGAGAATTTAAAAAATATTTCCTAAAAAATAAATAACACAAATAAATATTTTTTCTAAAATAACAACTACCTATATTAATCTCTGCTTTAAAGCCTGAATATTTTTATAAATGAGTGGTAACCTGCGATTTTTGGAACTAGCAAAATTGTTGATTATTTCAACATAAAATGAATCGCGTTTACTCAATTCTGACAAAAAACGTTTTTCTATTGAAATAAGCGATACATTTGAAAGGCGGTCTTGACTCATTTTGTTTCTAGTAAAAATGTTTTTATGCGTTTAAGTGTTGAAAATGATCATTCTACAGAAGCTTACCGGAATTGTCTCAAAAAATAGTGGCGTTATTCAAAAAGTTCTCTAATTTTTGGTCATAAGATTTTAAAAAATCTACCAGCTCTTTGAAATTTCCGTTATTGCACGATCCTTTTCGTCATGTCCTCGGAAAGAATTTTCTTGTGAAGATAACTATATAACGGCATCTATTAACCTCTTTAATATTTCCCTATTCTCACGGACCTTTTCGTTAACATTTTCTATTTCTCTCTTATGTGCAGAATCCAAGAAATTTACAATATTTTGTTTACCAAACATTTCGAATTTAATGCAAGATGAAATGTGCTCCTGGGATTTTTCGTGCCTTTCTAAACCTCGCGACAAATTTTGCAAATTATTAAACCCGGCCCTGCCCCAAATTGAGGATTGATCATTAGTAAATAATAAACATCTCCAACAATATAATTTGTTTCTAACTGTTGGTGCCGTTAACCACTCGACTTTTTTATAATTGTTATCACAAAACCCTCTGTTTTGTTTACCACTTTTAAAAACTAACGAAAGCATTGCTGGTGTAGGCCTGGCATTTCTTTTAATTCTTACCTTTTCGTCGTAAATAAGAGTAGTAAATCCATTTAATAACAAATAATCCACCACGTCTGGACAACAAGACATGTTGTTGGGAATATTTTCACCTAGAGCACTTATTTTAGCCCGCCTATCAAATGTTATGTATTTATACGTCAAGTTGTTCTTAAACGGTTAAACGCAACTGTCAGACTGTCAGACGTCAGTTCGTTTTCTTTGTGAATCACCTGACTCTTGAATGACCTGTGCACATGCGCTATAAAAACTATGATCTGAGGCTAGCCTCATATGGCTATTCCAAGTGTTGTTATTTTACACAGCGCAAAGAAATTCAAGGTCATTCATGTTATAAGTAAATGCGGTAAAGTTGGAAGCTATTTCGTATTAGCCTCCAGCGAACCGCAGTGTTCATTCAGTAAAAGACCGGCCGACCGGGAAATATGCATACAAAGACTATCCGGACTGTAACGTTATAGGTATGTTTGTGGAAAGGAAATGCAAAAATGTTATATATAAACTGAAAATTAATTAATGAATAATAAACAATAAAAAATATTGAAAATTGAGATATACCTAATAGAAATTTCTTAAGATATTACTTTTGAAGATATGGTGGTTCTTCCAAGGGGATGCTCAGCCTCCCCTGCCTCCCCTGACAAGCAGCCACTGATAATAATACTTTTTGTATTCAGCAATCCCATTAAACCTTGACACTGCTAAAAAAATGGTCATGAAGACCAGTCACTTCACCCAGGTGTCAGCATCACATATTAATTATTATATTGCCAGTTTATAACTCTCTCATCAGGCCCATCATTTATTATAAAATCAAGAGGAGCGCATAATTAATCAAGTGATCAACCTTTTCCGACCCACCATATATGTGTAAATTGCACGATCCTCCTGCAAACATTTGCGACCATCGGCTCGGATTATGCCGGAGAATATCCACATCCACCAAACCCCGGCAACACGTAGCAACTTCATGATGCTATCAGTCAGATACGACAAACTACCGACCTGGGCTCTTGGCGGCTCTACCTATTGAACTTTCATGGAAGGAAGTTTATCAGAGCACTCAGATTTCTATTTAACTCGTACGCGGCTCGACTGACAACACTGATTGAAAAATTGGATGCTTCGTGTTTTGTTGAAAGATGAACTTATTGGTCGTAAAAAGGGTACATTGTATAATACACTACAGGAAAGCACTACATAATAATGTTGGATAATAGGCGAGCGGTTCACCCCTAAAAAGACGCTTAGAAATGCGAGTTACCGACTAAATTTTTTTAATAAAAGACTTCTACTTGAAACTTTTTCAGCATTGTAGAGCATATTTTTCTGACGATTTACGTATTTGTTGCATAATTTTTTAGGCGGTCCTTCAATAGTTATAAACAAAAATGTTGTAAAAAAAAGAAAACTTAATAAATCGCTCTGAAAACGTTTTCTATAATAAAAACCGACCAAAATAAACACTTTTTGCCTCTTGGCTTTTTCTCGAAAACTGCAGGGTTTCCGAGATATGGCCAATTTTTCAACAAAAAAACGCGAAACTTTCGGATTTTTTTTCTCAATAAGTTCTGAATGCACAGTAATTCTGCACACGCCAAAATAAACGGCAGTTCGTCTACTACAGGTGTGATTTTTTGTGTGTGGAATTATGCTCATTAAGATTAATTAAAATTGAATTTAGAAAAGTACCATTGAAAATCAAAACAATAACAAAGCAAATAACATGGCGGCCGAGGGTTAGGGAAGCAGAAGCCGCGCGTCTGCGCAGATGACGCGCACGCGACCTACTCAAATCCAAATATTTTATATTTTTGATTGATTTCACATTTTCATTTATAAATATGCACATTGATCATAATAATAATATAATATAATTGAATAAGAAATGTAAAAATTATATTATACATCAATAGAATGAAGTTTGAGTGGTTTTTAATTAAAAATATTCATTATTTTAATTCATAAAGTTACAAGGCGTTTTAGCTTTACTTATATATTTTTAATTAATGATGTTGTATAAACCACATTTTTAATAAAAAGATTTTTCATATTCCAAAGTCATAAAAAATGTATAGGAACTTAAAAATTTTGTTTAAATAATATCTTCGTGTTCTTCTTCAATAATATCTAAAGCTGAAGTTTGTTCATTAATGTTTGGTGTCACATTTTGACATTCATCGGTGCATGCACATACAGAACAGCATTTTAGATTTAATGATACACAATTACAATTGTTTGACACATTTTCCACTACATGAAGAAAAATATTTTTGAAGCATGTCCAATGCAGTGTCTCCTTCAAAGTAATTGAAATCCAAACAATCGTTTTCAATTTTCCAACCGTGAACCAACGGGTCAAGGGATACTATTTCACAATTTGTAGCTTGCTTCCATTCACTTATTTGCCATTTTGCTCTCAAAAAATGTTGCAACAATGCTGGATAAGACGGTGGAAGTCTTTCGCTAGTGGCATTTTTTTCAATGCGATTGTATATCTTAACTTATTTATGGATTTCGAGCAAACTTTCCATTAACTTTGATCATAAATTTTCGATAAATATAAAGTTGAGTTTTAATTGCGTCCTCCAAAGGTAAACTATCTAAATTTGCAAAACTTTTCAAATCGTCTTCGGTTAATTTGTTCAGAGCCTTGTAAGCCGTTTTTTTCCCAATATTAGATATTGAGCAAGTCGTGTCACAGCCACTAATAGCATGCATTACCAATATACTGGCAGATTTAATTGGTCCACTATTTTTTGCTATAGTGTGTACCATATATATATCGCGAATGATCAACATTTTTGACAACATTCCCTGTGTGAAACCATAAAAGAGGTTCCATCAAAAAAGACTCAGAGGTAGTTTATGTATTTTTGCATGCTACATAATTTTTAAATAGTTTTGAATGTTTACTCTTACTGGAAGTACTAAAGTCGTCGTGTGTAAACTTGTTCGATTCGTGTTTAATTTGAGTAGGTCGCGTGCGCTTCATCTGCGCAGACGCGCGGCTTCTGCTTCCCTAACCCCCGGCCGCCATGTTATTTGCTTTGTTATTGTTTTGATTTTCAATGGTACTTTTCTAAATTCAATATTAATTAATCTTAATGAGCATAATTCCACACACAAAAAATCACACCTGTAGTAGATGAACTGCCGTTTATTTTGGCGTGTGCAGAATTACTATGCATTCAGAAATTGTTGAGAAAAAAAATCCGAAAGGTCGCCTATTTTCGCGTTTTTTTGTTGAAAAATTGGCCATATCTCGGAAACCGTGCAGTTTTCGAGAAAAAGCCAAGAGACAAAAAGTGTTTATTTTGGTCGGTTTTTATAATAGAAAATGTTTTCAGAGCGATTTATTAAGTTTTCTTTTTTTTACAACATTTTTGTTTATAACTATTGAAGGACCGCCTAAAAAATTATGCAACAAATACGTAGATTGTCAGAAAAATATGCTCTACAATGCTGAAAAAGTTTCAAGTAGAAGTCTTTTATTAAAAAAATGTAGTCGGTCCATGCTCTTTTTATGGGGGTGAACCGCTCGCCTATAAGTTTTATGCAAAAATAATGCAATATTTCTTACACTTTATTTACTTATGGTTAACACACAATGGATGATAGACTCTTTGAGAGTTGTGTATATAAGGTGGTCCATAATTATGCGACTGATAGTACATCCAAAAATATTGGTAATCTTGATTGATTAAACTTATTTTCGAAAATTAATAATAAAGGAGATAGACTTATCTCTTAAATGGGTGAAAATAAGAGATTTTGCTGCCATTAATAGATCAAAAGGTGTAGGTGTGCTATTAGCAGTAAATATAATACACTTCTTCTTTATTAAGGCTTGATACTGTAGGTTTTAACAACATAGTCGTCATCAAATTTCAAACAATTATCAGTCTCTTTACATATTTGTCATCTACATACCACCGAGTGTACCTGTTTATGAATATTTCTTTGAGATACTAGGTACCCAGAAGTATCTACAAAATACCGATAATGATATAGTCATTTTGGGCGACTTCAATATCCCAAAATATGCATCTTACCTAAAAGACTTACAATCTAACGCCCAAATTAGAGCCTTGAATAATTTTCTACACACTAATAATTTATCTCAATATAACTCAATATATAATCGCAATGACAATATTCTTGATCTAGTGTTACCACAACAAAAACTTTAATGTATCTCAATCTCCTGATCTGTTAACTAGTGAAGATTCTCATCGCCCTGCTTTGATTGTATCAACTGAATAGTTAACTGAATAAGTACTGTTAAGAACCTTAATAATATTTTTCCAACTAATCATGATGTTAGTTATAATTTCCGCAAATGTGATTTCTCCAAATTCTATGAAAACCTTCTTAACATAGACTGGTCCTCCCTCTCCTCTTCTAACGACGTCAATAGTGCATGCACTCATTTTCATAACAAACTTGACTCTGTATTTGAATCTTGTGTACCAAAGAAATCGACTTTCAGTTTAATGGCAGTATCATAAAAAAATTAACCTTAAAGAACGTCTTAGGAAACAGTATGCAAGAACCAGTGATCCAATTACACAAAATAACCTCAAAAATATCAGGAGGGACATAAAGTATGATACCAATTTAGCCTACAAAAGCTTCGTGCAGAACTCTGAAGATAATATGAAAACGATAAACTTTGGGCTTTCATCCACAGTAAAAAGGATCGGCCATTGTTTTTGAAGAGATGTACTTTGAGGGATCTTCGCTAAACAATCCTTCTGATATACTAAATACATTTGCCAACTATTTCGGTCAATCTTATGAGTCCTCATTGGATATCGAGGAACATCATTGAGACCGATATTCCGAACAATAACCCTATTATTAGCATACACTCTTTCAATAGAAGATGAGGTGATTCGGGCTCTAAAACGAATTAAACCCAATATGACGACAGGTCTTCATTCTATTCCAGCTTCTTTATTAAAGAATTGCGCTGTATCTTTGCGTATCCTCTAACTTTAATTTTTAAGTTAATCTTAAAAAACTGCCTGTTTCCTGACCTATGGAAATATTCCAAAGTATCTCCCATCTTCAAAAAGGGAAACAAACTAGAAATTGAGAACTTAAGACCAATCTCTGTAATTTGTAACGTCTGTAAAGTTTTTGAAATATTACTGCATTATAGAATATATCATTCAATTAACACCAAAATCTCTATTAAACAACATGGATTTATGAAAGAGCGTTCATAGAGAGAGTTTCATGAGTTTGATAATTATTTATATCGTTTAAACAATAATAACATTTACAGAAATTTTTTTTTTATGTTTTTTCGCGACATTCAGCGAGAATAAAATTAGATTTATTAATTTTCTTTATAAGAAGCTGATTGATAACAATTTTCATTGCACTCGAGCAGAAAGTGATGCCGATCGTTTAATCGTTCAAACAGCTCTAGATTACCTTTTCCTCATGTCGTTATTGTAGCTGAGGGCATTGATGTTCTGGTATTATTGATGGCAGATAATAAAGATTTGTATTTTTTTAGACTACCAAACAACAATATATTACCGAGAGTTTACTCAACAAAGACAGGCTTAAACGATTTTTCAAATATCAAAAAGGAGCATCTTTTTATTAGTGCATTTACAGGATATGATACGACCTCTGCTTTTTATAAAAGAGGTAAAAATCTTTTTGTAAACATTTTCAATGATGATGAAAAGTTAGGTGCAGCAGCTGAAGCTTTTATAGTTGAAGATCAACGTGAAGAAATACTTTTTAACGAAGGTATATTTTCTATTCTTGCTTTGTACGGAGCCAAGTCGTCCGTTTTAAATGAATTAAGGCATAAACGGTTTATGTGTTATAAATCGTTTATGCCTAATAAAACAAGTCAATATTTTATAAATATCGCGAAAAAAATTGTTTTTAATATTTTTCCTGTAAGTATTGTTATTATTGTTTAAACAATATTAATAATTATTTGCACCATTTTGAATAATATCGGAGCTGCTGTTGAGAATTAAGAAGGAAAACCTTCATTGACTCGTCTATGCCCCAAATATGACATGTATTTATTAATTTCGCCCTCATCCCCTTTATACCCTTATAAATTTTCGCTGTATTTGATCGTTAGGAAATTCGCCTATAATACCAGTAATATTTTTATTTCCTTTCTTATATTTCTATATTAAGAAAGTTATATCAAGTTTTCTTAAGGATTTTCCTCAATTTTTCCTAAAACAAACTTTGTTTTATATTGGTTTTGTGTTTCTGAAAAGCCTCTAGATGAAATCTGACATGAGAATACGCTTATCCCTTTTGTGCGCCCTTAATTATTTTATGTGCCTTCTTTCCAATTTTAAATTACAGATTTAACGATAACATAAATCTTACAGAAATATGAAAACCCGAGCCATGCTCTGGCGGCAACAGCCCAGGAATACTAGTTTATATTATACTTTACTTTTGTTAAGACAAACACTTGTTGGGAATTCTGTTAAATGCACTAAAAAGAAGAAAATAATGATAATAATAATTATGTTGATAAACGTCTCTGTTTCTGAGTATGTTGAGCGGTCCATGCTTTTGCGTTGATTAACATAATTTTCTTCCTATAGTGCATTTATTTAGCAGCTCAGTTGGTATTTAAATGCGTGTATTTCAATTTTTTTAAATTATTTATTTATTTTCTTGTTTTTAGTTTTGTCCCAATTAGAACAGTATTCTTGTTCCATAAAATTCCTTCTCTATAAATGACAAGATCTCTTCGTCATCCTGAAGTCGGCCGCCATTTTGAATTCTTGAATTTCGACTAAATATTTGTAATCTGTGACCTCGAAAATCCCCAGATTCCGAGTTTCAGACGAATCACACCATAAATTACTAAACTGGTACTTAAGTACTAGTACTAGTACTTAGGTAGAGTGACAGGATTCAAAAAATAAGGTATGACAACAGCAAGAAATACAAATGTTGGGATATCGCAAGGCAGTATTCTGGGGCCGTTATTGTTTATTTTATACATTAATGACAATGATAACTGCTGTTAACTTTTGTTTGCCGATGATACGGTTACTTATATAACAAAAGAAAGCAGTGTATTGTAGGTGAATAGAATGAATAAAGTTCTCAAAGAAGTGTAGGTGGCTGGAAGTCATTAAACAAAAGGTATGATTGTAGGAAAAAAAACCGCTGCCTAAGGAATCACTACTTCCACACCCAGATTCTTCATCCAAGTTACTTTAAAGGAAACATCTTGACTTTATTTGCACTAGTATGTTTAAATTATTGGTCATAGAATTTTAATAATATTTGGGGCAGATGTCATAGAAAAGTTTGAGGCGTTGGTTTCTACCATATACGTTAAACCGCTGCCTAAGGAATCACTACTTCCACATCCAGATTATTCGTCCAAGTCACTTTAAAGGAAACATCTTGACTATATTTGCACTCTAGTATGTGGAAATTATTGGTCATAGAATTTTAATAATATTTGGGGTAGATGTCATAGAAAAGTTTGAGGAGTTGGTTTCTACCATATACGTTAAAAATGAAGTTTCTAGTTTACCGTACTTATTTTCCACTATTTACAACCTACCACCTCAATGGAGTCATCTCAATCAGATGTCACTACAATACATACGTGTACTAACTTTCAAGTGAATATCTCAATTTGATGTTATCAATCCCATTAATAATGAAGCGGAGGTGGTAGAGTTTGAAAAATATTAGAAGGAAATCTGAGGCCTTGGTTTCTAGTATATACACGAATCCCAAATTTCTGTAGTCTTACCAGCTTGCTTTACTTATTTCCCCCTATTTGCCCCTATTTAACCCCCAACCCTTCAACGGCATCATCTCAAATTATGATCTAGTTTCAGACGTCGTTATAATACATACGTGTACCAAATTTCAAATGAATATCTCAATTTTATTTTATCAACCCTTTTCATATTGGAGTAGGGGTTTTTGGGTTGAAAAATATTATAAGAAAATCTGACGCTGTGGCTTCTAGTATATACACCGAATTTCAAGTTTCTGTAGTCTTACCAACGTTTTACTTATATTCCTCTATTTACCCCAAATTAACCCCCAACCCTTCAACGGAATCATCTCAAAATATAAACTAATTCCAGACGTCGTTATAATACATACGTGTACGAAATTTCAAATGAATATCTCAACTTTATTTTGTCAACCCCATTAATGGGGTAGGGGTGGTGGGGGGGTTGAAAAATATTATAAAAAAAATCTGAGGCCTTAACTTGTTGTACATACACCGAATTTCAAGTTTTTGTACTCATACCAGCTTGCTTTACTTATTTCCCCCTATTGACCCCTAAATAACCCCCAACCCTTCAACGGAATCATCTCAAAGTATAATCTAGTTCCAGATGTCGTTATAATTCATACGTGTACCAAATTTCAAATGAATATCTCGATTTTATTTTATCAACCCTTTTAATAATGAAGTAGAGGTGGTGGGGGTTGAAAAATATTATAAATAATCTGAGACCTTGGCTTCTAGTACATACACCGAATTTCAAGTTTCTGTAGTCTTACCAGCTTGCTTTATTTATTTCCCCCTATTTACCCCTATTTAACCCCCAACCCTTCAACGGAATTATCTCAAAATATAATATAGTTCCAGATGTCGTTATAATACATACGTGTAGAAAATTTCAAATGAATATCTCAATTTTATTTTATCAACCCTTTTCAAATTGGAGTAGGGGTGGTGGGGGTTGAAAAATATTATTAAGAAATCTGACGCTTTGGCTTCTAGTACATACACCGAATTTCAAGTTTCTGTACTCTTACCAACTTGTTTTACTTATATTCCTCTATTTACCCCAAATTAACCCCCAACCCTTCAACGGAATCATCCCAAAATATAATCTAATTCTAGACATCGTTATAATACATACGTGTACGAAATTTGAAATGAATATCTCAACTTTATTTTATCAACCCCTTTAATGGGGTAGGGGTGGTGGGGGGTTGAAAAATATTATAAAAAAATCTGAGGCCTTAACTTCTAGTACATACACCGAATTTCAAGTTTCTGTACTCTTACAAGCTTGCTTTACTTATTTCCCCTTATTTACCCCTATTTAACCCCCAACCCTTCACCGGATTTCCTCAAAAAACAATCCAGTTCCAGATCTCGTTATAATATATACGTGTACAAAATTTCAGGTCAATATCTTAAACCGTTCCGGAGAAAGCGTGCGGACAAAAAAAGTTACAGACAGACCGACAGACAGACCGACAGACAGACCGACAGACCGACAGACAGACAGAAATTTTTTTTTCGCTCAAATTTAAAATCTCGACGTTTCATGACATTCTGAACCTATTTCACGAATAAAAATTTTTGAAAATTTTTTTGCGATTACTATACTTCCAATCCACTACGTGGATGTGGAAGTAAAAATGAAGTTTCTAATTTACCTTACTTATTTTCCACTATTCACAATCTACCCCTCCCACCCCTTCAATGGAGTTATCTCAGTCGGATGTCACTACAATACATACGTGTACTAACTTTCAAGTGAATATCTCAATTTGATGTTATCAATCCCATTAATAATGAAGGGGAGGTGGTGGAGTTTGAAAAATATTAGAAAGAAATCTGAGGCCTTGGTTTCTAGTATATACACCGAATCCCAAATTTCTGTACTCTTACCAGCTTGATTTACTTATTTTCCCCTAGTTACTCCTATTAACCCCAACTCTTCTACGGAATCATCCCAAAATATAATCTAGTTCCAGATGTCGTTATAATACATACGTATACCAAATTACAAGTGAACATTTCAATTTTATTTTATCAACCCCTTTAATAATGTAGTAATGGTAGTGGAAGGGTTGAAATATATTAGCAAAAAATCTGAGGCCTTGGCTTCTAGGACATACACCTAATTTCAAGTTGCAGTACTCTTACCAGCTTGCTTTACTTATTTTTCCCTATTTACTTACCCCCACTCCTTCAACGCAATCATGTCAAAATATAATCTAGTTTCAGATATAGTTATAATACATAAATGTACCAAATTTCAAGTGAAAATTTAAATTTAATTTTATCAACTGTTTTAATAAGAGAGTGGGGGTGGTGGGTAGATGGAAAATGCTAATTAAAAAACCTGACACCTTCGCTTCTAGTATATACACCAAATTCCAAATTTCTGTACTTTTACCAGCTTGCTTTACTTATTTTCCCTTATATACCCCTATTTAACCCAAAACCCTTCAATGGAATCATCTCAAAATATAATCTAGTTCCAGATGTCGTTATAAGTCATATGTGTCCAAATTTCAAATGAATATCTCCATTTTATTTTATTAACCCTTTTAATAATGAAGTAGGGGTGGTGGGGGTTGAAAAATATTATAAATAATCTGAGACCTTGGCTTCTAGTACATACACCGAATTTCAAGTTTCTGTAGTCTTACCAGCGTGCTTTACTTATTTTCCCCTATTTACCCCTATTTAACCCCCAACCCTTCAACGGAATCATCTCAAAATATAATCTAGTTCCAGATGTCGTTATAATGCATATGCGTACTAAATTTCATGTGAACATCTCAATTTAATTTTATCAACCCCTTGAATAATGGAGTAGGGGTGATGGGGGGCTAAAATATATTATTAAAAATCTGAGGCCTTGGCTTCTAGTACATACACCGAATTTCAAGTTTCTGTTCTCATACCAGCTTGTTTTACTTATGTCCCCCTATTTACCCTTAAATAACCCCCAACCGTTCAACGGAATCATCTCAAAGTACAATCTAGTTCCAGATGTCGTTATAATACATACGTGTACCAAATTTCAAATGAATATATGTCAATTTTATTTTATCAACCCTTTTCATATTGGAGTAGGGGTGGTGGGGGTTGAATAATATTATAAAAAAATCTGACGATTTGGCTTCTAGTACATACACCGAATTTCAAGTTTCTGTAGTCTTACCAGCTTGCTTTACCTTTTTTCCCCTACTTACCCTTATTTAACCCCCAACCCTTCAACGGAATCATCTCAAACAAAAACAATCTAGTTCCAGATGTCGTTATAATACATACGTGTACCAAATTTCAAATGAATATCTCAATTTTATTTTATCAACCCTTTTCATATTGGAGTAGGGGTGGTGCGGGTTGAAAAATAGTATAAAAAAATCTGACGCTTCTAGTACATACATCGAGTTTCAAGTTTCTGTACTCTTACCAACTTGTTTTACTTATATTCCCCTATTTACTCCAAATTAACCCCCAACCCTTCAACGAAAGCATCTGAAAATATAATCTAATTCCAGACGTCGCGTCGCTATAATACATACGTGTATGAAATTTCAAATGAATATCTCAACTTTATTTAGTCAACCCCATTAATGGGGTAGGGGTGGTGGGGGGGTTGAAAAATATTATAAAAAAATCTGAGGCCTTAACTTCTAGTAAATACACCGAATTTCAAGTTTCTGTACTCTTACAAGCTTGCTTTACTTATTTTCCCATATTTACCCCTATTTAACCCCCAACCCTTCACCGGATATCCTCAAAAGACAATCCAGTTCCAGATCTCGTTATGATATATACGTGTACAAAATTTCAAGTTAATATCTTAAACCGTTCCGGAGAAAACGTGCGGACAAAAAAAAAGTTACAGACAGACAGACCGACAGACAGACAGAAAATTTTTTTCGCTCAAATTTTAAATCTCGACGTTTCATGACATTCTAAACCTACTTCACGAATAAAAATTTTTGAAAATTTTTTTGCGATTACTATACTTCCAATCCACTACGTGGATGTGGAAGTAAAATAAGGTTAAATATGAAACAGAGCAGCATAGACTTAATTTCGGTAATCATGTCAATTATGTGTGCAAAACCCATGCACCATGCCCAAATAACAATTGTAGTTTTAAAATAAAATCTATAAGTTATCTTAGAAGCTTATTTCCAAGACTACTTTTAAACGTAAATAGTTTGGAAAGACGCTATGAAGCCGATTTAAATCCTTTATACGTTTATATGTACATGGGCCCATCTAGAGAAGGACCTACATGCCTCTTTTAAAACTACGTTTAAATCTTTTAAAGCTTTACCCAGAGAGTATCTGAAGAATATTATAAAATCATACTTGGTTTAGAATAGGCACTATATCAAAACTTAAAAGACGCGCACAAATGCTTTGAGCGGACTTTTTGTATTTAATTATTAATTACATAGTGAATACAGTATTCACTATGTAATACTCTTGATAAAGGCCTAATAAGCCGAAACATATGTAGAGTATTTATAATATATTGATTGATTCATCTAAAAGCAGTGTTTAATTTATTAATAATTATTTTCAAGATGTTTCACAAGGTACCTACCACAAGTTCAGTTCAGTGTATTATATAGAAGACCCAAGGGAGGTACGTATGAATATTCTTCTCGCCCAGGAGTCTTTCAGGGCATTTTGTTAGACATACTAGAGTAGACTACGGTAAATGGAAATTAAGAAAAATAAAAACAAAGGTGAGACACAAAGGGAACGAATCTATTGATACACATTTATAATTTCAGACCAGATGTTCTCAAAAAGCGTATAATGACTGCATTCACTCTATTATCGTTTAAAGCTAATAGGTGTAATAGATCATTTGAACGTTAAGATTCCGAATATCTGAATACAGCTGGTCACGACCAGATGTATGTTTAATACAGCTAAAAAAGAACCGCTGCCTAAGAATCACTACTTCCAAATCCAGATTTTTCATCCAAGTCACTTTAGTCACATCTTGACTATATTTGCACTCTAGTATGTGGAAATCATTGATCGTAGAAAAATATTAGAAAGAAATCTGAGGGCTTGGTTTCTAGCATATACACCTAATCCTAAGTTTCTGTACTCTTACCAGTTTGTTTTACTTACTTTTCCCTATTTACCTCTGCTTTCACGATTTATGGAACTAGCGGGTCAATTACATCGTTATTCCTATACCCTAAACTGCATTTTCCGAATCTGTATAGTGACACGAAGAAGCAAAAAGAGAGGCGGTGTCCTCTGTCGGTCGCTTTGTCGGCTTTAACTGCTTTATGAGCATCTCTTTGATTGCCTCACTGTATCTTTTACGTCTACAATACATATAAAATTACGTTTCCGATAAGCAAGTATGAACTCCAAAATATGCAAAAATAGTGGTTGGCCTGTGTAATTTGAAACACCCTGTATGATTGTCAGAAGTAAGGTTATTTTAATTGCATTGTCTTCTTTAACTGGGCTAATATTGATGACTGATTATTGCATAATTTAATAGTATCATTAATAAAACACGCCTCTTAAATTTGATTCAACATTTAATTTCCCTTCATTATTTTAAGCACCTAATAAAAAATGTATTCTCTTTGTCTTACCTGCATTGTTAAGCAGAATAATAACATGAATATCGAAGATAAATTTTATTTTAATACCTACACGCGGAGCAGAATAATCCAGGGCATTATAATAGTTTTGTAGGTATTGACTACCTATATATTGCATGTGGTGCGACACAAGTGATCATGTATTGTATTTCTCCAGCAGGACATGCTGCAAATGCGGTCGGTTATCAATTTATTCCAGAGTCCAGATGTCGATGTACAATGTAATGTATTACAAGGCATACCAGACTGTTTTTCGTGTCACTATTTATGAAATATTATTAAATTAAATTTATTACGGCTTTCATTTGCAAGCGTCATATTGCTGTGTATCATTTCCGGTGGGAAGCAGTTCGGATCTTAATAAATATGCATATATTTGAATACCATAATAAGTGACAGAAAACGGAACCCCTATAGTGTGCTGTAGTGCTTCATTGGATGTAATTTAGACTTTCATATTGCCGATCTTAATAAATATGGAGTAAAAAATACTGCTTTAAATTGGCTGAAATCATATTTGGCGGGTAGGACACAGCAAGTTGTTAGAGTCGGGTACAATTTAAACTGACGTGTGTCATGGCCGCTAAAACGTCTGAACTAATATTTTATTTAAAGCATAAGAAATACCAGTAGTTCTCAAACAGTTCTCAGCAATGATATCGCTAAATAATTTTAAAAATATATAAAAGATATTATCATAAAATGTTAAGATTATTAATTTAGTAACTTCATAATTTTAGTGGAATTCTGATTATACAGTGTCCATAAAGTTGGCTACATATGGGAAAAAATTGTATTTTTTACATTTCTAAAAAATTCTATTGGGGGTTTGTTTATGCATGTCCAACAACAAAAAATTACATTTTGACACATGTCATGTGATCACCGGTTTGGCAGGACTGTAAAAAATAGTTGACGGAGGTACCGAAAAATGGGTCAAATTGTTAAGATATCGAAACATTTTGAAGAAAAAGTGCATATAGAATACAACAAGGACTCCATATAGTCGCGTCATTTTAGCGTGAAAAATCTGAAAACCTCAAAAAAAAGGTACAGGGTCAATTGACTTAATTCTTGTTGCAAAGAGTTCAGAAAGGCATTTAAAAAAACGGTACCTTTTATTTTTTGGCGGAAATGTTTGGTTTCATTTCTTTTCCGATAATTGGCCAATTTAATTAAATTAATTGAAAAATTTGTTATCATACACAATATGCCATATAATTAAACGAAAATGGTTACTCGGGGGTTTCTGGGGTCGCTGATCACCAATCTGAAGTCCAATTTGGGAAATTCAAAATGGCGGACCGGAAATCGGGCCATCTTCCATAAGAAGAATGAGAATGGTTATCTTGGCCTTGAAAATCTGTACTCGGGAGTTTTCTGGGTCCCTGATTACGAATGCGAGGCCTGATTTGGTAAATTCAAAATGGCGGACCGGAAGTAGAGTCAATTTATTAGGAAAAATTCATATTTTTTCGTTCTTGGGCTGAAAATGAGTACTCAGGGTTTTTTAAGGTCGCTGATTACGGATCAGAGGTCCAATTTACGAAATTCAAAATGGCGGACACGGGAGGAATAGTCAATCTCTTCGGAAAACCTCGTATTTTTTACTTTTTCGGGCTGAAAGTATGAAAAATAAAAATGTATTTCCTGAAAAATGTACTACTTCCGGTCCGCCATTTTGAATTCTCCCTAACTGGACATCAGATTCGTTAGCAGCGATAACGAGAATCTCCGAGTCCCCCCCCACGTTCAGCCCAAAAAAGAAAATAGTACGAGTTTTCAGGAGAAATAGAGTGTTATTCCGGTCCGACATTTTGTATTTCGTAAATTAGGCCTTTGATTCGTTATCAGAGGCCTCAGAAAACCCCGAGTACTCATTTTCAGTCCAAAAGCGAAAAAGATACGAGTTTTTCTTGATAAATGAACTCTACTTCCGGTCGAAAACCTCAAAAACCTCCTAGCACAGATTTTCAAGGCCAAGATATCCATTGTCATTTCTTATGGAAAATGGCCCGATTTCCGGTCCGCCATTTTAAATTCCCCAAATCGGACTTCAGATTGGTGATCAGCGACTTCAAAAAACCCAGAGTAACCATTTTCGTCTAATTCTATGGCATATTGTGTATGATAACAAATTTTTCTATTAATTAAATTAAATTGGCCATTAATATTGGCCAATTATTGGTCCAAAATATAAACCAAACATTTCCGCTAAAAAATAAAAGGTACTGTTTTTTCTAAATGCCTTTCTGAACTCTGCCACAAAAATGAAATCAATTGACCCTGTACCTTTTTTTGAGGTAAAATGCCAAAATGACGCGATTAATATATACATATATATCGATTTTGAAGCAGATATGAGGAAAACAAAAAAGTGCAAATTTTACCCTTACCATTAATTACTATATAAAAAATCATAAACTCTTGTGTCTATTTCACAAATACTTGATTACTTTCGACAAAAACTGTATGTATTTTAGTTGAATAAAGGTATTTGCATGTAAAAAAAGAAACGAACCCCCAATACAGTATTTTTTTGAAATCTCAATAATACAAATTTTTCCGATATGTAGCCAACTTTACGACGGACACTGTAGGTATATAGGTTCGGGCACAAATGAAACTTATAACAAAAAATGAATTGCCCAATTCAGTCAATAACAATGAGTGATCAGAAAAAGAAATCAAAGACTAATATTGCTACAGTCCAGCAAGAGACACGGGAAGGTTTGGGCATTTCTTGCCAGGAAAGGATAGGATCGTAGTATTAGTAGGGGAAACGATGTCAGTAAAAATAAAATATTTCATATAACAAAAAAAAAATCTGAAATCTCTATGAGAATAACGAAAATAAATTATTTTTCTTTTAACGGTAATAAATAAAAATTCTAGTTGACAAAATAAAAAAAGACACATTTCTCGGGAAAATAAAGTTTTAACAAAACTCGAGGCGCAGTTTAATAAAATAAAAATTATAGAACGAAAATTATTAACTTTTAATAGAGCTTAATCAAATAAAAAAAAAAAAGTAGAAGCGCTGGGGATCGATTCCGCACCAACCCCATTTATATTTATTGCATTGAGCATCTTACCGATTGAGCTAGGCTAGCTACTTTGTTCTGCTCTAAGACGTATACTATGTACGTAATAATAGAAAATTGTAAGACTTAACGGTTTGATATTGTTCGTTTAACGGATGAATATCCACTATTTACCACTAAAAATAAATTAAATATTTCATATAAAGACGTTTTTCATATTTAGAGTGGTGTTAGTTCACGGAAATAAATAATATTCGTCGTCAAATCACACAGTTTGAGAATCGCTTATGACTATGTTTCTCACTCCTCAGTGTACATTTCATATTTCCGTCTCAAAAGAAGTGGGAAAGAATCTTGGTAGACATACATTGACAATGTCTTTAGGCTATGGCTTTAAGTTTGTGTGCAAGAGATAGTGAAAACGTATGTGCAATATTAATTCATACAACGGTCTTTTTAAACTTGACCCGACTCTATAAGGAACAGCGGTGTTGTAAATCTGATACTTGGTTAACATGGGCGGCCCCCAGGGGAGTGTGCTGGGACCATTGCTCTTCATAATTTTTATAAACCACATTGTAGATCGCTTTGATGATTCATTTTTATCATTATTGATTGATCTACTGTGGTCTCTGCACCAAATATGGCTGAATTCAGATTATATGCAAATGATGTAAATAATATGGTAACATTTTGCTCTAACAATGGCTTGTCATTAACAGTGATCGGAATTACCTCTTGGATATGTGGTAAAATCAGGGTTGGCTATGGTTGATAATGTTAATTTATTATAAACACTTACTCGAAGAGAACTGGAGATATAAGGGGACTTACTTAACACTGAATTAACATACACAAGTATTTTTCAATGCCGATTACAAGAATAAAAGTATATTGCTAATATCTGTTCTAAATGTTTTGGCGTTAAACGTCGGCGTCTTTCATTGAAAATCCATTTATAAGGCTTGACGTCGACAGATGTAACTGGGGAATACTTAAAATATCTAAATTTTCGCAAAGCCACCACATTCATGCCCGGTGTAGGAAAGTCTACTTCTTTGCGTTTAAAAGGTCTGTTTCACCTGTCATCGTAACACATCCGGGATTTAAAAAAAACAGTTTGAAATTGTCTTTGTACCCTCGCAGCAGTATCTCCCTGTAATTGAAAAATATATTGTCGAAGATTGAATACAACGTTTAATGCATCCACCGTAGTAAATTCCGATGTTGGCTGATACTGAAGGTCCCATATAGCTAGGAATTCTTGAAAATTATCCGTGTATGGTTAAACAATTAAAAAATCGAATAATTGTTCTTTTCTGCTAAAGAAACCAATCAAAGACTTCTCGTAAAAATTAATATAATGAGCATTCAGAAAAATAATTCTGTACACTGCCGTACTATTGTGGCTAAGAAAAGAAGGTCTTAAGTTGCCCAAGTCGTTCAAGTGTGGGCCACCCTACGAGCAACGTGGTTAGCGTCACTAGTTTCACCTAGCTAGCACAGTAAAGATATGGAGAGCAAAAGGGCGTTGAGTTCAAGGCTTGGGCGCCATTGATTACTCAGTGCAATCAAGGAAAATTGAAGATAAAGATAAACAAAAAACAAAAGTTACATATGTACAATAGTACTATATTACAAAAAAAAAGAACTATCACAGCATCAACGATACTGTATAGCAAAATATCACACAGAAATATATACAAAATACTATATTACAATAACCGAAGTTCAAGATAAGCTTGAGACTTTTACGAGAGCCAAATTAAATATATTACAAAAGGATGACTCGTAAATTATCTCAATTATTAAACAAAAGTATATATTACAAGACGATAAAATACTATATTACAAGTTACACTATATTACAATTTGCTCAACAGCAAAATAACTTGAGGTGTTTACGAGAACCAAAAATATATTACAAAAGATACGTTTCGTGACTTTCACCCCAATACTAAAATTCATATATTACAACAAAATTAGGAACTTGAGATTCTTTACGGGAGACAAAATAACTATATTACAAAAGATATGTCTCGTAACTTTATCTCAAAGTTCATAAACTTTAACACACTCGTTACAACAAAAATTAAACCATGACTTACTGTATCAACAACAAAAGTGCATTATAGTACTACAATAAGATATTAATGATGAGGAATCACGACAAAAGCAACTACGAAACAATACTACAGCGAAGTATTTGCGACAACGAATTCAAGATATAAGCAACTACGAATTAATATACAACAATGGATTTAATTATAACAACGGATTTAAATTGCAAGTAGCCAAAAATATAATAGATTTCACTTGAATCTAATATGTTAAATCTAGACACTTTTGGCTCTTATAGCTCAACAATCATGTGAAAATAATCCCTTTTATTGGTAACAATTAAAAGTACTTATCTTTTATTTTGTTATCCTGATGGAGAGAACTCCTAGATACGGTCCTGTTCTCCGATGATTATGGATTTAAAAGCTGTGTTTCACATGTGGCTGCCCAGTTTGAGATTATGAAATCGTAGAAACGTTCGTACAACGTACAAGATTTGTCGCCAAGACAAAATGAAGAAAATCTCTTCACCCAGTATGTTTTCGTATATTCCAATTCAAAATGTAGTATAGAAAGGTTGACTTCATATCAATATTACTAGCTTAATAGAAAACGTAGTAAGTCTTAAAATTTGAATGTAGATAATCTTGCTCAAAGCAAATAATGTAACGTGGAAATACTTCGACGTTAACAGCATTAAACGTAATAGAAAAAATTATAAGAAAAACTTATAATTATGAGAAAACTATAAGAAAACCATAAGAAAAACCTAAAACAATATTTCAAATGTTAGATGGTATTTACCGGTATAATAATTAAAACCTTACCTCATGTGATCATCACGAGGTTTTTCAAATTCTATTATCCCCTTTACAGGTCAAACGAAATTATAAATACGTCTAATTAGTTCGTTGGTTCAACGAGAAAGGATTTCACCCGGCGTTATTTAGTTGAAATATCGTTCCTGGTGCGCTATCTAGTATTCGCAAGCGTTAACTGCTGACAGATGACGTATGTTCATCATAGTATAAGGAGTAAGTGCACTCTGTTAGTACTAAGGTTTGTGGGAATAATATTTCCGATAACTTATAATTTCTCTAATAAGTATTAACAGTGTAACGAAGGATGCTATTGAGCATTCCGCATGTTACACTATATTAATTGTACATCAACCTATTTCAAAATCAAAGTAGTACATAAAACGCTTTTTCAACACTAATACAGACAACGTAAAATCGGTAAAAAACTATAAGGGTGAAAAACGTTTCAAAGGCTAAGCATTTCCAAAAACAGAATGATAGATCTCATGAAAATGTAATCCATTAGAATGAAAAATTTTTAAGACAAAGTAGGTAAATAAATTAATTTAAGGCCTTTGCTCTCATTTTTAACTAAATCTTCATTACCGTAGGGGGTTATGTAGATACTAGTTTAATCTGCATGACCGTAGGGGATTGTGTGGATGATAGTTGTTGACTGAGAATTTTCAAATAATAAATTATACAAATTTATTTTAGGATTTTAATTTGCTAGCATAACCAGAGTTCAGGTTATCGAAAGAATGCAAAGATTTCATTAATATTTTCACACATAATTTTTCTTTTAGTTCTCATAGATAGCTATTTTTTGCGGTTTGCAAAATCATATAAAGAATATGTTTCAAGAAATATATTTGAATGTATAATGTGTAATAAATATTATATCAGATTAATGTACATAATTTCAATTGCATAAAAAGTGAATCAAACCTCTGCAATACGGTTTTTTTCATGTTTACAGGGGGCCAAAAACAGCCCGTATCCGTATGCCCTTTTCCTTTAACTCGACTACAATCCAAATGGACCGCATGTAAATCCACACAGCAAAATTTTCGTATTAATATTACACCGACGATCCTTCATTAAGTTTGAAATTTGATTCTCATTTAAAGGAAATAGAATTTAGTCTTATATCTAGCACGCCATTTGCGTATATACGGCTTATTGGAATTTTTGCGAATACCTGCTATGAAAGATTTATAATGAAATTTAATCCTTGCGAAAAGGGAATAACGCCGTCGCAAAGGGACAAAGGGAAATTAATCGACTTGAGTCATTTCCTGTTGTTTTAGGCTCCCATGTTATACATTAGAAAGAGGGATAAGTTGACATTTTAGTTAATGCCTCTGAAACGTCCAAGTTTTTAAAATTAATCGGTTAGGGAGCGTGTGAGCAACGGTATGCATTCTTAATGAGTAATTATTAGATAATATTACTCGATTAATCGACCCTTTTGGCTCGTGTAAAATAAATAATACGTCTCACTCTGACATCATCTAAATAAAAGACCATACACGTTTCTATTAACAAATAAGCGAATTTAAAGAAATTAATTGTTTTCTCTGTACTATTATTGAATAAAAACACTTATAGTTCTTCTCATCTATACCGGGTGAGTCACGAATTGCGCTCGCCCCGATATTTCCTAAAATATTTGGAATAGAAAATTGAAATTTGGAGGCCTTATTACACGACTAAAATGCCATCTTTTCAATAAAAAATCAAGTTTGGTGCACATCCGGTTTGACCGGAAATGCCCACAACTTTCGATTTTTAAATGGAACACCCTACATATTTTTACATTTTTGGAATCTAGAGGAAATTTTGAATACAATACATCCATTTTGGTCACTTTTTGATAAACATTAAAAATTTTATTAAAAAATCTATTTCTGAATCCAGAGTGCTGTGGTGCCCAAAATATATTTTAGTTTGTGTGCTACGTTACTATAAAAATAAAAAGAGCAATATGATTGCATTACTTAATAGAGGCGTTTAAAATTTTTAAATGTGATTTTTACCCACTAACTCGGTTTTTTAAATGGGAATTTAATCGTTCACCAACATTTTTGAATGCCTCATTTTCATACGAATCTAATGATAAACTCAAATCCAAAATATAAGCAGCATTTGCGGCTTCCTTTATTCTTTTTTTACTATTGTGTTCGTTTGCAAGCGCCAGGCGGCTCTCTTTGCGATGTAATTCTTAAGGGTTGCCGCTTTGAATGTTATATTTTGCACACAACTTTACCAAAATTTATGACGTCATTGATTTTTGAGTTATGACGTCATCCATTTTTTTTTTTTAATGGAAACAGACATTTTTATTTACTGTTTTTGGTGGTATATTCATTTAGCTTTCTGGTGATAAATAAAAAATTATATTACCCGAGCCATTCTTTTGAAAAAATTACATTTTATGTAAAAATATCTTACCTTTCGCAAATTCACGAGTAACCTTCCACTTTCTTATGGACTTGTTGCCTACATTTTTGTCTTAACCAGCATGAAAATATTTGACATAAAAACAAAACAAAGAAAATAATAAAATAACAATCACCTTAACAACAGAGAGATACAGGCCATTTTTGTGTAAAGTATCGATAACCTTTTTATTCCTGGCACGTGTGCAACCTCAGTTTTGTGACACTTCTGAGACAGTGTAAAACTAGTGAATGCAATGCCACGTGTAAGTGAAAGAGAACGTGTAGAACTTTTGATGATGGTTGGATATGGTGATAGGCGGAGAACTCATTAGGAAGCATGTGATGTTTTCAATGCCAAGTATCCCGAAAAGCAAATTTCTAGATCCACTGTAAGTAGACTGGTGGCTAGATATTGTTATGAATTACACCCCCTTGGAAAAGGAGATGGCACGCCTATGCCTCTGATGGTGACTGGAAAGGCTCTAGAAAGAGCCAAGGACTTTTCTAGATTATGGTTAAAGAAGATTCTGGATTGATCTAGAGCTAATTTCGGAGTATATAAGGCGCGGTTACAAGCGCGGGAAAGAAGTTTATTTGAGAAGTGACACGTTCGGGAAAAAGTGAGGCTAAAGTAAACAAAGTTTATTTTGAAGTATTGTATAGTCAGTAAATTGTGAAATAAAGTGTTAGTAGTGTTTATCTCTTGTTGAAATTATTTAGAACCCACGGATTCATACAGGGTGTTTCCTAAAAGGTGGAAATCCGTAACATTTTGGTGTCGGAAGCGGAATTTTGACAAGAGGATTTTGCGGAAGTGTTCGAGAAGGTTTGGCAGTGTATTCTCGACGTTGGTGCTAACACAGAGGACTAATTTACTGGACGTTGTTCGATGGTTATTTTCGAACAGGAAAATAGTGTCAAGTGCATTTTTTTGAGACATTTTTGGAACATTTTATTTGGACATTAGAGGTTAAGTGACGAAGACTCTAGATAAGACTTTTTCGTGCCGTTTTGAGGTTTTTCTGGACAGTCCCATTACCGATAGTGACGTAATTGTTAAATTTATTTGATTTCAACGTAGTCGTATGCCTATAACAACCAGAAGTATGGCAACTGAAAGGCAAATACAGAACTTATTTGCACAATTCCAGAAAGTGTTGGAAGGGCTAGAAAGAAGGCATCAAGAAGAAGTAAGTGAAATCAAAGAGGAAATAGACCTGCTTAAGCGACAATTGAGGGATAGAGGAAGCCAGCAAGTGGTATTATCAGATCAGCTGTTCGAACCTCCCTCCTTTGACGGCCAAAGTTCATGGAACATTTACAAGATGCAGTTTGAGGCAGCAGCGAGTGCAAACAACTGGAATGACGAAGAAAAGGCTATGGCGTTAATCGTGGCATTAAGAGGCCAAGCATTGGAAATACTCCAGACAATCCCAGTAGACCAACAACGGGATTTTAAAGTTTTAGAAGCTGCCCTAGATCTACGATATGGCGATCAACACCTTGCCCGAGTGTACCAGACCCAGCTGAAATCACGTGTTCAAGGGGATGGGGAAAGTTTGCAAGAGTTTGAAGCTGCCGTGTGGAGACTGGCTCACCTGGCTTACCCGGATGTACCGAAGGAATTCCAAGATCAACTGGCAGTAGATGCTTTTCTGGATGGTATACAGGATGATGAGATCAGGCGAGTCCTCAGGTTATCTCGATACCAGAACAGCAGCGAAGCGTTGGTACGTGCACTCGAGGTGGAAGCTGTCCTTCAAGATACCCCGAGTCCAAGAGTACAAGCTATGAGTCTCGAAAGATCGCAGTCTGAAAAGGAGAACCAGAACGCTATGTTGGCCGACATATATAAGATGTTCAATCAGTTACTGGCTCAAGTGGATACTGCAGAAAGACAAGGCAAGCCAAGCGGGGGTATTGAATGTTACAACTGTGGCCGAGCAGGGCATATCAAACGAGACTGTCGACAGCGGAACTCGAGGAATGTGAATGCTGGAAACATGGATGAGATACAGAATAGAAGTAGTGGAAGGCCAAGTGGACGGCATATGAAATGTTACAGGTGCGGAGAACGAGGACATATCCAGCTAGAATGTCCACGAAGAAACTTAAAGAGAGTAGAGGCCGATGTTGTGAAGCCGAGGGGAAAATCAGAGGAAGCTGGTACCAGAGAGACTGTGCCAGATAAGGAACGTGGTACTCCGAGAGAAGTAAGGGTTTCCCAGCTTCGAAGCATTCCGAGAAGTCCACTACTACCAGGACGTGGAAGTAAAATGAAACCCCAGAAAATTGCAGATATTTCATCCGGAAGAAGGTACAAGGAAGATTACAAGTACTACCACCAGGAGAAACTGCAGGTCACGGGAGCAGTCAACACTGTCAAGGTGGAGGTGCCGGATGACAGGACAGATGAAGCGCTCAGACAAGAGCAACTAAACGATGAGGAAATTGGGCCTATATTGAGAGCCAAAGAAAGGGGAACTCGTCCAAAATGGAAGGATGTTTCGGACAAAAGAGTGGGACTGAAGGCACTATGGGCGCAGTGGGACTCACTGAAAGTCAAGAACGGGCTGTTGCGGAGAGCATGGGAAAGCCCGGATGGAAAAAAGGTGGTTATGCGTCTAGTGATTCCCAGATGTCGAGTAGCGAAGGTGCTTCAGGAAGTGCACGATGGAACATCCGATGGACACTTCGGTGTTAACAAGACCCTGAAGAAAATACGAGAACGATTTTATTGGATAAGAAGTCGTCAGGATGTGGAGGCTTGGTGTCGCAAATGCAAGATTTGTGCAGCCAGTAAGGGACCACAGACTGGAAGTAAGGGTGAAAAGAAGCAGTTCAACACCGGAGCTCCTTTCAAGAGGTTGGCTAACGATATAGCGGAACCATCATCAGCCAGTGACCGAATGAAGGCTCGATACGACCGGAAGGGTAGTTCAGAAGGATTCAAGGCAGGAGACCTGGTTTGGCTGTACAACCCACAGCGGAAGAAAGGAAGGTCACCGAAACTTCAACCGCCTTGGGATGGACCGTATACTGTTATTACCCGAATTAATGATGTCGTCTATCGGATTCAACGAAGCAAAAAGTCCAAGATGAAGATCGTGCATTTGGACAGGCTGGCGAACTACATCGATGATTCTGAGTTGCCTGATCGGGACGATCTAGGCTTAAGGAGGGGGCAGTGTTATGAATTACACCCCCTTGGAAAAGGAGATGGCACGCCTATGCCTCTGATGGTGACTGGAAAGGCTCTAGAAAGAGCCAAGGACTTTTCTAGATTATGGTTGAAGAAGATTCTGGATTGATCTAGAGCTAATTTCGGAGTATATAAGGCGCGGTTACAAGCGCGGGAAAGAAGTTTATTTGAGAAGTGACACGTTCGGGAAAAAGTGAGGCTAAAGTAAACAAAGTTTATTTTGAAGTATTGTATAGTCAGTAAATTGTGAAATAAAGTGTTAGTAGTGTTTATCTCTTGTTGAAATTATTTAGAACCCACGGATTCATACAGGGTGTTTCCTAAAAGGTGGAAATCCGTAACAATATGATAAATCTGGCAGTGTAGCTGACCTCCCTCGATCTGGTCGCCCTAGCACAAGCAACGAAACCAAATTAAATATTCTTCTAAAAAGTGAGGAAAACCACCATCTTTCGACAAGGCAGCTGACTTTAAATCATAACGTGAGTCAAACTTCTGTTGTACGTCTATTGAAAAAAGAAAAATACCATCCATACAAAGTGCAATTAATCCACGAATTGAATGAGGACGATCCAGATCGGCGCTTACAGTTTTGTGAAAATGACCTTGTGCGATGGAACCAAAAATTTTTTAAAGAACATTGTTTTTTCTGATGAAGCTACATTTTCTTTAAAGGGGACTGTACATAGTCATAACTGTAGGTATTGGTCGCGCGAAAATCCTCATTGGACTCAAGAAGCCCATACACAGCGACGAGGCAAAATAAACGTCTGGGCAGCTATGATTGGTGATCGTGTATTGGGACCTTTTTTTTTTAAGAAAATCTTACGGCCGCAAGATATTTACAGTTTTTGCGAGTTGAGTTAGTGCCAGTCTTAGCAGTTATATTTCCGAACAATGAAGATGAAGATGTCCCTACTGAAAACTTCTGGTTTCAGCAAGACGGGCCCCACCTCATTTTGGGATAGCAGTGCGTCAGTTTTTAGATGTCACTTTTGCTGGAAGGTGGATAGGTCATCGAGGTCCGATTGAGTGGTCCCCGCGTTCACCGGATATAACCTCCTTAGACTTTTTTCTTTGGGGTTACTTAAAGTCGAGGGTGTATTTTAACAGACTGGATACCATAGAAGAATTGAAAGACAGAATTGGCTTGGAGATGAGACGAATTGCCCATGAGATGATTCAGAACAGCGTGCAAAGTGTCTACACCCGTCTTGGTCAATGCCAAATGGTTGAAGGGTCGCAATTTGAGCTATGGAGATGACTTTTTTCTCACAGTTATTTATGTAAGGGATCAATCAATAAAAATATTTTTTTTCCGAAAGATTGGCTAGGTAATATCAATTTTTTCCATATCACCAGGAAGCTAAAGGAATATATCACCAAAAATGGTAAACAAAAATGTCTGTTTCCATTAAAAAAAAAATAGGATGACGTCATAACTCAAAAATCAATGACGTCATAAATTTTGGTATAGTGACAAAATGTAGCATTTACAAAACTAAAATCGACCTGTTCGAGGATTTTTTTGACAAATGACACATACCAAAATATGAATTTTGTGTGTTTCTTTAGGTTCACACTGTATGTGAAGTCGGAACATAGAGATTTGCGATGAAATCGGTAGAAGCTCCACCATTTCTACAATTTTTAAGATACAAATCTGAAACTTTCACATATTACCCTGGAAGTAAGGTATAAAGAGATCCGATGGATAGGTATGCCAAATAATTTTTGTAATAAACGTTATTAACGTTTATTTTACCCCTAGTTTCACGAATTTTGAGCAAAGAAAAATTTTTCTTCTGTTTTCGTAAAATAAAGAAAGTTCATTCAATTTTTAAGGTAAATCCTCTTAAAACATCTTAATGTACACACTTCAAGCTTTAAAATCGCACCTACAGAAATCTGATAATGCGATTTAAACCAAAGTAATAGGTGGTTAAAGTTAGTTATACATATCAAATTGTATCACTTTCTCAAAATTTTGAAATTGAAAGTGTACATCTTCAAAAATAATTTTTTGACATTTTTTTCACTCATTGGATCTTTTTATACATTACTTCAAGAGTAATATGTGAAAGTTTCAGATTTTTATCTTAAAAATTGTAGAAATGGTGGAGCTTTTACCAATTTCATCGGAAATCTCTGTATGTTCCGATTTCATGTGTGTACTATTCCTACATACATTCATTTTTGTATTTGAAAATATGATAATCCAATAGCCACATGATTCTCGTTTCATTTAAGCTTTGTTGAGCTCAATTTCATGAATTGGTTCAAAAGTTACAACAAATTTGGAGCCTACGTTCTTGATCGTACAAAAAAATTTCATATACGTTTTTGATGTGAAATTTTTCCCTCTATCTCCTAGTGCTATTATATTTCTTATTTTCCAAGAACCGAATTTCGGTGAATATATTCGATTTTTTTTTGAGTCGCCGGCACCTCACAGCGGTAAATTTTTTTTTATCGTATTCTTCACCAACAAAACTACTTATTCTGAAAAATTCAGCCATATAACGTTTAGTGGCACCTTAAAACCCCTGACGACTGAGCTAATTAGCAAGGTGGATTTCGAAACTAGGTTTTAAATTTAAAATGATAAATAAGCAGTAACAATATTTATCTTCGCTTACCAGTAATATATTGTTTATTAATATTATTTTTACTACTATTGTACTATAAAATCTTTGTAATAATATCTTTAACACCTTAGGGTATCTATATTTGTTATTGGTTATAACAAATATAGACACCCTAAAATGATTTTTTAAAAGCCAGCCCTGTCTCCTCTCGACACTTGCCGGAACGCCAGTATTGTAATGTTTGTTGACACATTTTTTCAACCCATTATATAGATGAGAAGAACTATACGGAGTGTACGCTATTTGTTTTACCAACGATGCTTTATATTTCTACCAATAACCTACTTCTATGCAAAAATTCACGTGAGGATAATTTTATCCCTGCTTTGCCGTAATTTTTTCTCTGGAGACTGTACTACAATGATGATAATCGTAATAGCAAGCGCTATTTGTCTGTTAAATTCCGATAGAAGAGAATTTAAAAAATTTACTAGATATCTCGTACACAGATCAAGATCATTTAAAATACTGAATAGTAAAATAGAAAGGTTGAATTTCCATTAACGGAATTGGATGTGACTTCATCCTATATTTCATGCTTCTGCATTTTCCAGTGTAGGATGACAGTATTTTCTTGCTTTTATACAAATGAGTTAGAGGTTGGGCGCACACAAACATTTCTATAATTAAAGGATTGTGCATTAGTTGAGATTTTAGAAACATATTTCAATTAATTTGATAAGTAACAGAAATGAGAGTGTACATTGTTTGCTGACTAACAACAATGTTTGTAGATTTGAAATTCTTTCTCAATTTTGATAAACAACAATCCTTAGCACCATATATCCTGTTAACTATCTTTCCTTTCTAATTTTAGAATCAGTTTTTGAATCCATTCAATATGGTTGCAAATTGTACCTACTTAGTCGAGTGTAATTAGACACAAAAAGTAAAAAATGTCATATGGTATAAAAAAATAAAATTATGAAATTATACCTATTATTTTTTTGTTTATTTCTGATGACTGGTTTTTAAAAATGGCGTTCGGGCGTTTATCAGTCGAGATATAATGTTTGAATCTCGAATGTCATAAACAATCAGTATGCAGTTAAAACTACATATAATAAAAATTAAAAGCCTTGAAGTACTCTTTGATAGGTTTTTTTTTCTATCCATACAGTTTGAAAAATAACGATGTTATGTGGAAAACAATGAGTGCTTTGTAATTTTTTTTGATTGATTGATTTGCCAGCGTAAGGTGGGCATTGCTGCCAACTCCGGTGCATGGAGATTTGTTCCACCACGCAGCCCGATCGCCCGCCGAACGTCCATCTGCAATCGACCAGTCGTCTATTACATATTCATGCGGCTCCACCCGACCGACCAACGGATCATCCCACCGTGTGCCGGAACAAACCCCCTGTGCTTTTATATACCGCCAGACCGGCTGCATACGCTGGATTGGACATTGGACATGCTTGTTGTCAGCAGCGAGAGCGCCGCATGACGCATGGCGTAGGAGAATAGGATAGAGCGTGTAGGTGTTTGTGAGATGTTTCTTCTTGTTTTCCTTCTGTCCTCATCGGATGGAAAGTGTAGGCGTTTCTGAGATGCTTCTTTAAGTTTTCGTGCTTCTTTTTACTTTCGGGTTTTTGTGAGATGCTTCTTTTTAGTTTCTGCCTGTGATCATCTTCTCTCCTATTCTACTTCTGAGTTTTCTGTTTCTTCTGTTTCCGGGTCTGGCAGTGTGTATATCCTTGATATCTCTTTATTGTATTCCGTTTTCTTTTGTTGTGCCGATTTTTCCCAGTGTGTATAATCCTTTCCTAGCTTATTCATAATCCTCTCGATTGTTGTTATCCATGTGTAGCAAGTCCTCCCTATTTTCAGTGTGTTGCTGTTCAGTCGCAGCTCTTTCTTTAGTAGGTGTGTCGTGTCTCGTCTTTTTACGTGTCCCCAATATTTCATTGCGTATGATTCTATTATTTTAATTATTGTTCTTCCCTCTAGTAACGTTGACATTTTCTGTCGTTTTTGAGGTTTTCATGTTTTTGCTAACAGTTGGATAATGTCCCTTTCAGCTCTTCTTAGGCTTCTTCTGTTGACCTTTGTCGTTGCTGCGTTTTTCGTGTCTCGTCTTTGTACGCGTCCCTAATATTTCATTGCGTATGATTCTATTATTTTGATTTTTGTTTTTCCCTCTAGTAACGTTGACGTTTTCTGTCGTTTTTGTGGTTTTCCTGTTTTTGCTAACAGTTGGATAATGTCCCTTTCAGCTCTTCTCAGGCTTCTTCTGTTGGCCTCTGTCGTTGCTGCGTTTTTCGTGTCTCGTCTTTGTACGTGTCCCCAATATTTCATTACGTATGATTCTATTATTTTGTTTATTGTTCTTCCCTCTAGTAATGTTAACGTTTTCTGTCGTTTTTGTGGTTTTCCTGGTTTTGCTAGCAGTTGGATAATGTCCCTTTCAGCTCTTCTCAGGCTTGTTCTGTTGGCCTTTGTCGTTGCTGCGTTTTTGACTCCATATATCGTCGTTTGGTTAGGCACCATGGTGATTTATTGTCCTCAATGAAGGGTAGTAGAGCTCTTGTGACTCTGTAGGCTGTGAACATCCTTGTTTGACTCCTATATTCTTCATTTTTGATTCCGTCGTCTGTCCAAACCATTGTATTGCAGTATTTTCGTGTCATTGTTGACCAATTTAGTTCCTTTCCTGTTAACTGTTTTTCTATCTCCTCCTGGTATTTCTTTTTTATTTCTTCGTTCTGTAGCAGTGAGATGTTCCATGTGTCATTTCCTGTTTCTTTTTGTGTGTTTCTTGTTTCTTTATTACTAGTGTTCCATATAATATTTTGTGATCTGTTTTGTCGTTTGTTGCTTGTTTTGCCTTAATGTTTTTAACCCTGTCCCTTATTTTTCTATTGACAAGGATATGATCTATATGAGAGTTGATGTTTCCTTTACTCCAGGTATTAAGGCAGGTTAGGTTCTTGCTCCATGTGTTTCTAACTGTTAGATCGAACAGATGTGCCAAGGTTTTTAGCGAGGTTCCAGTATCGTTTGTCCTTTCCTATATGCGCGTTGAAGTCTCCTAGTATTATTATGTTCATTTTTCTATTCCTATTTCTTCTAGTCTCTTGGGTGATCTGTCTGAATACTCGTCCTGTCCGTTTGTCGGAGGGCACACGTACTCCTAATATGCATATGTTTTCCTTTCCAATTTGTAAGTCTGCCGTGGTTATGTTTTCGTTTACTTTTCTTGTCTTTATCTGGATAGGGGTGTTCCGTCTTATTGCCCATGAGACTCCTCTGCTGGTTTTTTCTTTGTCCCCTCCACTTAGATGCCATTTGTAGTTTTGAGTAACTGCGGTTCCGTCTATCATGCGTGTCTCTTGTATGCATGCAACGTGTATGTGTATCATCATAACAGTCTCATCGATTTTTTCTCTCTTTTCTCTCGTTATGCAGCCTCTGACATTCCATGTTGCCAGAATGATGTCGTCGTGTTGTAATTCTTGACTGTTGGCTTCTTCTGTTCTTTGTGATATTTGGTACATGTTTATGTGCGTTGCTTCCTCTAATTCTGGACGGGGTGTTATTGCCCCAGTTCGAGTGTATGTTTCTTCTGGTTGTTCTTCTTCATGTTTTTCTTGTGCAATAATCCTGTAACGGGGTGCTAGTTCATGGATGGATGCCTGCATGAATGGCATGAGATGATCTAAGTGATTTTCGATATAATCAGCTACTTGTTTTCGTTGCATTGGTATGTGCCTTATTCAGTTGCAGTGTATGTTTGTGAAACAGGGTGTTATAAAATTTTTTGCTCGATTTTGCTCTTTTTTTATAAATCATAATTAAGTAAAGCGTAGCATAATTCTTTTATTATTTGTAATAATGAGACTGTATGGTTAAAACATTATTTAAGTGCACAAGAAAAGAGTTATTTGATGCCTTACCGACAAGAGGGAAAAATAATGTGTCCCATATGGTTAACAAATTGCTTAGTTTTCTAATAGCAGAGAGAAACATTTCAAAAATGATTTCACGTCTAGAATTGGTTCCGGGGGGGAGGGGGTTCCGGAAATAAAACTCATCGAATCTTGATTCTCTACAACCGAGAACAGAGGAGTAAATTTATTTTAAAACATATCGAGAAATTAGATGAAAAAAATAAGTTGAGATGAAGTAACTAGGCTATTATCACATTTTAGAAATATTAAATAAATTAAGTAAATATTTTTGTTGAATTAAATGAAGATCGACACAATTTTTTCAGGGCGCTGTTACTGAGGGTAATTTTAATAAATACGAAAACCGACAAACCTAACGAAAAAGTGAACGCAAACACAGACACTTGGATTAACGTTTCCTTGTATCCCTTTATTTAATAAAAACTTTCCTCTGTCCTCATCAGTATAATTAAAAAGATAAACATAAAAAGTTTGCTCACTTTCTATTAGTTTTTCCTAAACTTAATTAAAACTTAATTAGGCAGAAAAAACGTACGCGGCATGATTGTTACAAGCACTAACATATAATTTTAATTCTGCTTCAGTGAACAACGTTAATTAGTTCTACAAACCTTGGAAAATGTGATACTGAAATTAAAATAAACGAAAATAAGTTTTAATAAGAAAGGCTTTTGTTTAAGCGGTTAATCACCTTGCTGGAGGGATCTCGTAATGTGATAAGGAGAAATAATTTTATACTTGACAAAACGTTTTTTTTTTTTTGAGTCGAAATATATACCGGGTGAGTAACGAATTGCGCTCGCCCCGATATTTCCTAAAATATTTGGAATAGAAAATTGAAATTTGGAGGCCTTATTACACGACTAAAATGTCATCTTTTCAATAAAAAATCAAGTTTGGTGCACATCCGGTTTGACCGGAAATGTCCACAATTTTCGATTTCTAAATGGAACACCCTATATAGTTTTACATTTTTGGAATCTAAAGGAAATTTTGAATACAATACATCCATTTTGGTCACTTTTTGATAAACATTAAAAATTTTATTAAAAAATCTATTTCTGAATCCAGAGTGCTATGGTGCCCAAAATATATTTTAGTTTGTGTGCTACGTTACTATAAAAATAAAAAGAGCAATATGATTGCATTACTTAATTCTCTAGAGGCGTTTAAAATTTTTAAATGTGATTTTTACCTACTAACTCGGTTTTTTTAAATGGAAATTTAATTGTTCACCAACATTTTTAAATACCCCATTTTCATACGAATCTAATGATTCCAAAATTTTGAAAATCCGCTCAGAAATATTTGAGATTTCAGCCAAAATACAATACAACCAAGGGGAGGTGAGACCGAAAAAAATCATATTTTTTTTCTATCAAGTATAACTAAGGGATACCCTACTGTACATGCACCATTTAAATTTCAGAAATATGGGCTCTTCTAACAAATCGTGTATATTTATAAGATACTTGACAACAATGCTAAAGTTCTATCTAATAAGTTTTGTACATCGTTAGTCGTTTGTCATAAATTTATTCCATCGAAAACTGCTGGAATATCAGGAGAACTCATTGCTATAAATTACTTCTGCTACAGTTGCCTGAGCTTTCAGTATGAATTGTCTGCTCGGTGGCAGTCTCTCTTAATCTTTATTCTTTGTCTTGGAATTAAATATGAGGCAATGTGGTTAAGACTGTGATAGCAATCCCGCACTCGGATTACTGCGAAATCCGTACAGAAACCTAAGAATGTCGGGGTCACTCTTACACCCTCGTTTCACAGGATATGTATATGCGGTTTGCCGTTAACTGAAACCTATTTGAAATCCATAGGATGACAAGATGGTGCACGAAAAATAAATTCTCACATTTTTAACTTATTCCCACATTTTTATACAATTAATAAACTGTTTTCATGAGCTTCGACAACAAGGATTCTTTGACGATAAAATGCAGAAGTGCAGAAACGGGGTAAATTAGAGTTATATACAAGGTCGTCCAAAATTGTCTCCCAATATTTCTGTGGCTGATAGTACATCCAAAAATAACAGCCACACATATGAAAAAAAATAAAATTCTGGCAATATTTTACTCCATCATATTTTGCCATAACCTCGAAAAACCCAATTTAAGCGATTTCGACATCTTTTCACTTAAATCACTGTAACTATTTCTCGACAAAAATGCACATATATACCAAAATTGAAAATAATATCTAAAGTACTTTGAGATATTAAAAATATAACGATTGAAAAGAAAAAATTTCAACATCCCGTAGCAAAAAAGCCGTTGCAGACATATGTTCATATGAACTTGCTTTACGTCATAAAATGACGTAAGTAATCGCACCCTAAAATATTAGCACGTCATTAAGGAACACCCTGTACAAAAAAATAATTAAACTTAATAAAATGGAAAAGAAGATGAAATAGTATTTTATGTCCCAAGTGCGTTGTTTAGATTATAACGCTCGAAAGGTAACATGATGCAGCCCGAGGGATGTATGTGGCCTGATGGGCGTTATAATCTAATAACGCTCGTGGTGCATATAATATTTTATTTTTCACGAAACATCTATTTTTCTAATGAAATATTGACTTTTCATTCTTCAAATACATTTAGTAGTCTATGACATTTGCTGATACTTTGACGTTTATTAACTGTATCTGACAGTTGTTGATATTTTGACGTTTGTTGATGTTATAGGAAAAAGGAAAATTAATATGGAAATATCACAAAATATCCAAAACAATGCATGAGAAGCCACAGAGAATGTAATGCCAGTCAAATCCAAACCATTATACGATGAGGAATATGAAACATTTACTCTTTCTTTGCTTCTCAAATAACAGGGCGTTATGGATATAACGCCCGCTCATTATGCCCGTGGTCATTATGAGCGTCTTTATGGTAACCGTATCCAAGGTATAATAAACAAATAATATGCAGGTGAAAATAAATACATTTGTCCACTACTATTAAATAATATACTCATTATTTAAGTGTTTCCTCAAGGATAATGCTATCCATTATTCCCTGCAGTGAATAATGATTTCATTGTTCACTGATTCCAGTGAATAATGAGGACAGTCACTTGTTTATAAGAAATGACATTAGTGACTTTTTACTAATGTCAAAATTGCAGCAACCAAAAACTTAGAGAGACAAGTGTTGTCTCTCTAAGTTTTCTAGGAAACACTCAAATGGTACACGCCGAGGAAGTACCTTAATGAACATTCAAAAGTACATTAGTAAGTTTTTTTTCAAAGCATCATCTATTAGCAACACGCGGCAATCCCCAACATTGTTTTTGAAACCATTTACCTATGTGCCTGCAAACTGTGTTATTTTATTAGTAAGCCATGACAATGTGTCACAGCGTAATTCTGTAATTGATTTGAAACGTCAAAATTTGAGCGATTTCAACGCCAACGTTATTTAGAATAATTTTATATATTAGGTATTCAAGAAGAGTAATATAATTAAATAAATGGATACTGACAATGAAAACGAGATCTCTTTGACACCGCCAGAGAAAAAGAAAGCTGCAGAAATCGCCTCATTAAACTTGTTGCCCGAAAAATCTAAATAATGAATATGACATGAATTTTTCTTAAATAGGAGAAATGAAATGAGGATTAATTAAATAAATATTAAATATTTAATAGTCGTGGACAAAGTATAGTATTCTACTCGCATATAATGACTATTATTCACTCTGGCGATTTACAACACTCGCCTGCGGCTCGTGTCTTAAACTTCAACCTTGTGAATAATAGCCATCATTATATGCTCGTTGAATAATATACTATTCAATGACTCTTTAAACCAATTTAAGGATTTGTGTGACAATTGAAAATTAGCTAGTTTAATATAAGATTTTTTTCAAAAAATTAATGAATAAACAATTGACAGTCGTAAACGCAAAATGGTCTATATCTCCGGTTCTAGTTAACGGGTCGAGGTCTATCTAGGCTCAAAATTTTCCTTTTTTTTTATTACCTTTCATTTTCCGACAATGGGCCTTTCCCGCATGACTGAATTTTACTACTTCACTATAATCAAGCCATATAATAAACTGCAATATAATTTTATTTTAATTTAGTTTCTTCCAATTTTTTACGTTCTACCAAATATTTACATTACAAAATCAGTTTTATTTCAGGTAATTTGAAACGTAAGTTTTAAGGCGCCATGCGTGACGTCACACTGATTAGACCAATAAAAGTCGTATTCTTAATGAGGATCCTCTATTGCCAGATGTATGTCTTTTTACATGAACATTCGTATTTCCGTTATCAATTGTCTACTTTGAATAGCGCATTTTTTCGTTACAACGTATTCTTCGTTTCTCTGACACTAAATAAAAGCAAAAATTGTATCAACTTTTGACTGTATGAGTTTCTAAAATCTATATATCAGATTTATATTCTCTATTTTTGTTCATTTGGTTCACATATGGTATAATGCCAGTTTCATTTGGCAACGCTGTACTGAAATGTTCAAACTTTATTCGATAACCTCACTTTCTATTCTTTACGTTCGATACGAAAATTAATTTTGCTCTCTTTTAATTATAAAATGCCGCTTAAAAAGGTTTGTTTTGTACCAGTGTGTCCAAATAATAGTGAAAATAGTACGAAGTTATTTTTGCGAGTTCCAACAAATTTGGAAATTCGAAAATTATGGTGGAAAGTTGCAAAAGTTCCAGGTATTGTTTATACTGCTCCTGGATTTTTCTGTTGCGAAGATCATTTTAACGTATGTATATATTGTTCTTTCTTTTAGTGGACCTTTTACAAATCTGTCTTCACATTTACTCATATTTTTAAAAGAAATTAATACTATAACACCAAACAAGAAGTAAACACGCTGGGCTGCACTCTCGTGATTTATGACAGATACTTCTTGGCACTGTCAATGGGCGTCATAAACGCACGTACTCAATTAAGCGTTACCACTTTGCAATATGAGATTCTATTGGTAGTTCCTCATAAATGTACTTCAGGCACCAATAGAATTGCAGGTTGTGGAAAGCAAGGCAGAGAAGTGAGGTTCTTTTTGAATGCACCTTCATAGCTAATTCTGACGGCCGTTTAATCTCATACTGATTGGTGCAGTTTGTGATGACGTCACATTGGCGCCCGAAAGCTATCGTTTCAAACTGCTGTTCATTTACGGAACATTTGTATTTTTTTTGTAGTATTTTATGCGCTCAGAAAAAAAATAAAAATTCATTTTTAGTAATATTTTGATAGGCTCTTTCCAATAACACAATAAAAAAAAATTGAGGGAAAAGCCCATTGTACTTCGATACGACGTTCCTAAGCCGAGATGTATCATTTGCTTGCTAAGCATTTTTTTTTAACGTTGGCGGGGGGGGGGGGGGGGTAAAAACAAACAAAAAACGGACAAGACCACACAGAAATGGTAGTTTTTATCAATATTTATCGATTGCCGGGGGGTGGAGAGTGCAAAAATGCCATGGAATGTCGCAAATCCTTAATAGAAAAATTAGCTTATTTGTTTTAACAATAAAAAAATGCGAGAGATATCGACACACAAAAAAAAACTATAAATTCTATGAACAAAAAGCAATATTTTGGCTACAATAAAATATCCGTATGACCTTTCGTTGTGCAGGAAAAAAATTGTTAATTTCGGACAATTAATTTGTTTTATAACAATTGGACGGTCAAAGATAAAAGGTTGCTACAATTCTCAAACGACGCGTATTGATAAAATCTTCATTTTTTAAAATCTGAACTTTTTTTTGTTTTTCGTTAAAAAGTCAAGAAACAAAAAAAATGAGAATTTTCGCTAAAAACCATTGTTAACAATGAAGCCTATGTTTTATAATTCTTTTAATGTCACCATCGTATTCAGGGCAATTTTTTCTATAAGAATTGTCAATAAAATTGATAATTTAAATTTCTGACCAAATAAAAGTTACGACGACTGGCCTACAGAGCCCATAAATATTATTGCATGAAATGTAACTAAAACATATCAGATGTTGATATAACATTTTTTTTAAATAAGAGTTGTCATAAACTAAGTAGAGTGCCGTGTATATTATAACTTTTCCCATTTGTCATTTATCCGCATTTGGCCATGTGTTCTTGCAGTCGTATGAATAAATAATAAACTTTAATATAAAATCGTTTAATGTCTACCACAAATACGGCAAAGTTAAATTATTCAAATTTTGTGACTATTTCAATTGCTACATCCAAATTTTCTGCTAGTAAAAGCCAGAAATGGCATGCAGTAAAATAGATTTATGTACTCAGTGGAAAAACTTTTACTGCACAACGAATTTTCTGTTGCATTTCGCGGTAAAAATAATTCGTTTATATGTTTTATACATGTTGAAACGTAGAATTCCTACATTATTTACATTTAGTTTTCCATATAATAGGCCAGTCATTAAAGCAAAACAGGTATGAAAAATTGCGAAAGTCTTTAATCTTTGAGACAATATTGCAGGAGGTGAAAAAATAATAAATCCGGTTTTGCACCCTTTTCCGTCCCCCGGAACATTGTTAAATTAACAAAAAACGTTTCAATAACTTTTTGAAAACAATTCAGATATTCTGCAATGGAAAGTGAAAGGGTTTTTATCACTCAAAAGAGGATCATTAGATTAATCTTTAATTTAGATTGGCTAGAAACTTGTAAATACACTTTTAAAAATAATGAAATTCTAACAGTACCCTGTATATTTATTTTAAAATATATCACCTTCACGAAAAGAATTATTGACACTTTCTTTAAAGTTAATGAAGAACATGAACATCACACTAGATATGGTCACTACCTACAACTACCTAAGCACAGAACTTCCGCATATGAGAAATCCCCACATTATAAGTCTGTTTCTTTATATAATGCTCTACCGCCAGAATATAAAAAAACCGCTGCCTTAAGGAATCACTACTTCCACATCCAGATTCGTCATCCAAGTCACTTTAAAGGAAATATCTTGACTATATTTGCACTCTAGTATGTGGAAATTATTGGTCATAGAATTTTAATAATATTTGGGGCAGATGTCATAGAAAAGTTTGAGGGGTTGGTTTCTACCATATTCGTTAAAAATGAAGTTTCTAGTTTACCCTACTTATTTTCCACTATTCGCAAACTACCACCTCCCACCCCTTCAATGGAGTCATCTCAATCGGATGTCACTACAATACATACGTGTACTAACTTTCAAGTGAATATCTCAATTTGATGTTATCAATCCCATTAATAATGAAGCGGAGGTGGTGGAGTTTGAAAAATATTAGAAAGAAATCTGAGGCCTTGGTTTCTAGTATATACACTGAATCCCAAATTCCTGTACTCTTACCAGCTTGATTTACTTATTTTTCCCTACTCCTATTAACTCCAACCCTTCTACGGAATCATCCCAAAATATAATCTAGTTCCAGATGTCGTTATAATACATACGTCTACCAAATTACAAGTGAATATCTCAATTTTATTTTATCAACCCCTTTAATAATGTAGTAAGGGTGGTGGAAGTGTTGAAAAATAGTACGAAAAAATCTGAGGCCTTGGCATCTAGGACATACATCTAATTTCAAGTTGCAGTACTCTTACCAGCTTGCTTTACTTGTTTTTCCCTATTTACCTCTACTTACTCCCACTGCTTCAACGAAATCATGCCAAATATAATCAAGTATCAGATATAGCTATAATACATAAATGTACCAAATTTCAAGTGAAAATTTAAATTTAATTTTATAAACTCTTTTAATAAGGGAGTGGGGGTGGTGGAGAGATGGAAAATACTAATAAAAAAACCTGAGACCTTCGCTACTAGTATATACACCAAATTCCAAATTTCTGTACTTTTACCAGCTTGTTTACTTATTTTCCTCTATATACCCCTATTTAACCCCCAACCCTTCAATGGAATCATCTCAAAATATAATCTAGTTCCAGATGTCGTTATAATTCATACGTGTACCAAATTTCAAATGAATATCTCAATTTTATTTTATCAACCCTTTTAATAATGAAGTAGGGGTGGTGGGGGTTGAAAAATATTATAAATAATCTGTCGCTTTGGCTTCTAGTACATACACCTAATTTCAAGTTTCTGTAGTCTTACCAGCTTGCTTTACTTATTTTCCCTTATTTACCCCTATTTAACCCCCAACCCTTCAACGGAATCATCTCAAATTATAATCTAGTTCCAGGTGTTGTTATAATACATACGTGTACCAAATTTCAAATGAATATCTCAATTTTATTTTATCAACCCTTTTCATATTGGAGTAGGGGTGGTGGGGGTTGAAAAATATTATAAAAAAATCTGACGCTTTGGCTTCCAGTACATACACCGAATTTCATGTTTCTGTACGCTTACCATCTTGTTTTACTTATATTCCCCTATTTACCCCAAATTAACCCCCAACCCTTCAACGGAATCATCTCAAAATATAATCTAATTCCAGACGTCGTTATAATACATACGTGTATGAAATTTCAAATGAATATCTCAACTTTATTTTATCAACCCTATTAATGGGGTAGGGGTGGTGGGGGGTTGAAAAATATTATAAAAAAATCCGACTCCTTAACTTCTAGTACATACATCGAATTTCAAGTTTCTGTACTCTTACAAGCTTGCTTTACTTATTTTCCCATATTTACCCCTATTTAAACCCCAACCCTTCACCGGATATCCTCAAGAAACTATCCAGTTCCAGATCTCGTTATAATATATACGTGTACAAAATTTCAAGTCAATATCTTAAACCGTTCCGGAGAAAACGTGCGGACAAAAAAAGTTACAGACAGACAGACCGACAGACAGAAAAATTTTTTTCGCTCAAATTTAAAATCTCGACGTTTCATGACATTCTAAACCTATTTCACGAATACAAATTTTTGAAAATTTTTTTGCGATTACTATACTTCCAATCCACTACGTGGGTGTGGAAGTAATATAGAGAATTACAACCACTTCAAAAAAGCAGTTAAAAACTTCCTCCTTGAAGGAGTGTACTATTCTATAAATGAGTTTGTGAATAGGCAGTAAATCACAACGGACTCTTATAACTCTAAGCAAGTTTTTATGCTAATTGTATTATTGTATTGTAATTGTATTATAAGTTGAAAATCGTATATAATTATAGTATGTTTGTCTATTGTTCTTTCTTTTTTTTATTGTATGTTGTTTTTAATCCAACAGAATTATGTATGTATTACTTCACATTTTAAAACTAAAACTGTATTGTTTGTAATTATCTTTGGCCAAATTGATTCAAACTTGATTCAGTTTTATATACATTTTTTGCCTTCCCGACTCGAGATCCGGAGCCAACCGCATAACCACGTCGCGTAGCGCCGTGGTATTTGTACAGTTGGACAGTTAGACACGAGAAAAAATATTCTTATAAAAAATATGTGTTGTTCGAAATATTTTGCTATACCCTGTATTAACGTTATAATATTTTTTGCCGATTTGCTTACTTGGGTAGACAACTTTATTATTTCCAGGCTCTTGGCGCAAGTGGAATACACATAAATAACTGTTTTCAGCGGGAAAGGCTTGGCGACATTATCTGCCGACGTGTAACTGAAAAATTTACCACCGCTTGGCGTTCTCGTTGTGTCAGTGTGCGGTAGAATCGTGTCACTTTTATGTTATATGCGCAAAATGTAACATGTCTAGGTTACATCTTCCGTTCCTGAATATTTATAAATAAATACATGTTCCTAATATAGACATAAATCATAAGTTTTTAGCCTCAATGTGAATAAAAGTTTTACCTATAACAGCCAATAACTTCACGCGAGTTTTTAAAACTTTTTTACTTAATTTGAAAAGGAATAATAGGGGATCAGATACGCACCTGGTACGAATAATGGATAAACGTTACCTGATATAATTTATTTCGAATTTTCTGTCTTGTATGTTTGACAGTACAGATGCTCCAATATTGGAAGGTGAAATTGTGTTTGCATACACTGATTATGCTTTCTTTATTGCACGCCTTGCAGGGTGTATGCTCTATTTTCGCCAGGCAGCGTTAATTAGTTTAATTTTTATCAATAATTAATTATATACCACCGAGTTCTCGCGGACCGTTTTTCTCATTCTCAGCGTCTACGTCTGTTGATATATCAGGAATTTCTCATTACACACGTACGCTGAAGATGAATCAAGTTGAAACGCGATTATTCGATATTTCCTGAAGATTTGAAAAGACCACACATAAAATACACGGTAAAAGTTATACGTCGTTTGGGCTAATACCAGCTGAAATGTATTCGTTGGACCTCTCAAAGGTCAAATAATGATTATTCATATACTTAAAGGTTTTTAACTTTCCAAGTGCCATAGTAACGCAGTGTTGAGATTTCAGAGGAATTGACCAGAACAAAAGTTGTAGAAATATGAATAAGCTACCTTACCTCTAAGGATATTTTCAAGGTCACTTGATCATAAACTATTTTTTCTTCAATAAGACCCATATTTTACACATTGGATTCAGAAAAACTCACAATCTCACTTTAAGATATGAAATCAAGAGAAAGTTATATAGAATGGGAGGATATTTACCCATACAGGTCATCTGAAACTCAGAAATGTTATTGTTACCGAAAAATAATCAACAGTTAAACAGTTAAAGACTATAACTGCGCAATATTTCAGAGCTGCACTCCAAGATTTTATTTGAATTAAAAATGAACGCGTGTCCTCAGCGGGATGGACTTCTGGGTGCAGAGCTAGTGCTTTTCAGCTAGCAAGGAGGGTTTTTACATAAAAATGTTCACTGCACCTAATTATTTTTAATTTCTGTAGCCATCCCTCCGTCTATAACAACGAGTTATAATCAGCAAAATGAAATCATTCATGCCACAATTAATAATCTTAAAACTGCACGTCGAGGTCAAAAAGCCAAGATCACCAGAAGTTAGCTTATTTAACTTCCTACAATTTTTATCTGTGTGTAAGTTCTTACTGAATCAGAATTTCCAAGCTATTTTGTAACAATAATTTTTCTGACTTTCAGATTACCTTGATGGGTAAATATCCGCCCCTTCTATATATAACTTTTTCTTGAAACACATATCGTAAAATGAGATTATTATATTGAAACATATTCTTTATAGGTTTTTGCAAACAGCAGAAAAAATAACTATCTGTAACTAAAAGAAAAACTATGTGTAAAAATATTAATGAAATCTTTGCATTGAATTGTCAAATAAGAAATTAGACAAATTTATTTTAAGATTTTAATTTGCTATCATAACCAGAATTCAGGGTATCGAAAGGATGCAAAGATTTCATTAATATTTTTACACATAGTTTTTCTTTTAGTTATAGATAGTTATTTTTACTTCCCTCGCATACCGAAGGGAAGTATTGTATTCGAAAGAAAATCACCCTCCGAGATTTTTTCGGATTCTGACGTTTCAGACCACGTAGATTACGAAAATATAGATTTTTCAATTCCGTCAGTCTGTCTGTCTGTCTCTCTGTCTGTCTGTCTGTTGGTGCATTAACTAAAAAATGACTTGACGGAGAGCAGTCAAATTTGGTAAGCAGTTGACCCTACCGTCAGCGAAAAAATTGTAAAACTTTCACTGGGAAATATACAGGGTGGACCGTCTAAACGGAATAAATAGTGAAAACAATTTTTTTTTGCTCAAATTTAAAAATCCCACGTTTCATGACACGGTAAACCTATTTCTGAAAAAAAATTTTTTGAAAATTTTTTTCACCAACATTTTTGAAAAAATTTTTACCACCAAAAAAATATTTTTTCTTTGTTCAAATTTAAAATTTCCACGTTTCATGGCATTCTAAACGCATTTAAGAGAAAAAATTTTTTTGAAAATTTTTACCACTAAAATAGATTTTTTTTTCTTTTTCCAAATTTAAAATTTCCAGGTTTCATAGCGTTCTAAACCTATTAAAAAAAAATAGATTTTTTTTCCATTTTTGAAATAATTTTACCACTAAAATAGATAGAATTCTTTGTTTAAATTTAAAATTTCCACGTTTCCGTGGCATTCTAAACCTATTTCAACAAAAACATTTAAACATTTTTTGAAAAATAAAAAAAAAATTGATTTATTTAGTTATCACTAATATAGAATAGGTAAAAAATTTTTTTGGTTAAATTTAAAATTTCCACGTTTCATGAAATTCCAAATTTCCAAACCTATTTCGGGAAAAAAAGTTTGCAACATTTTTTTACAATTTTGAAAAAATATTTTACTACTAGAATAGACGGAAAAGTTTTTTTTCTCAAATTTAAAATTTACACGTTTCATAGCGTTCTAACCTATTTAAAAAAAAATTTAGAAATTTTCCTTACCATTTTTGAAAAAATTTTACCACTAAAATAGATGGAAATTTTTTTTCTTTGTTCAAATTTAAAATTTTCACGTTTCCATGGCATTCTAAACCTATTAAAAAAAATCAATTTGTAATCTTTTCTTACCACTACTACAGAATAGAAAGAAACTTTCCTTTTTCCTCAAATTTAAATTTTCCACGTTTCATGACATTCTTAACCTATTTCAGAAAAAAAAAAATTGAAAATTTTATTACTAACATTTTTGAAAAATAAAAAAAAATGAAATTTTTTAACCACCACTGTTAGTGTTATCTATTTAAAAAAAAAATAGAATTTTTTTTCTTTGTTCAGATTTAAAATTTCCACGTTTCCATGGCATTCTAAAATTATTCAAACAAATTTAAAAATGTTTTTGAAAAATTAAATGTTTAGGTAATCTATATCACTACTATAGAATAGACGAAAATTTTTTTTTGCTCAAATTTAAAATTTTCACGTTTCATGACATTCTAAACCTATTTCAGAAAAAAAAAATTAAAATTTGTTTCAACATTTTTGAAAAATTAAAAAAAAAAATATTTTTTAACCATCACTATAGTTCCACTCCATTACGTGAATGTGAGATTAAAAATGTGACAGATGGCAATAATATTTGGCATATGCACCTATTATACTTTTATTGAATAATGGATCCCAAGAAATAATTCATGGTGGACATTTGTAAAGGTATTTGTGCAAGCCTTCCATATTTGGCAACTGTTATTTAGTATTGAACTTTTGCTGTTGGATGAGCACTCTGTATATTTTTTTGACCAAAAGTTATCAGTTTTTTTTGTAATAATAGCAATAACTATATTCCGATTATTATTCTCAATGTCATTTCGTAATTAATAATTTCTTAGAGTGACCGCCATGCACAAATAACGAGGGAAGTTCTGTGTAAATACCTTTAACGATTTTTTCTGCTGTTTGCAAAATCCTATAAAGAATATATTTCAATACAATTATAAGCAAACAAATAATAATTGATTTTTTAAAATGAGATTATTAGTTTCTTCTGAATCCAAGGTGCAAAATATGGCTCTTATTGAAGAGAAAAGAGTTCTGTTCTGTTCTAGTCAATTCCTCTGAAATCTTAGCACTGAGTTACTATAGTACTTGAAGATTAAAGCCGTTGAAGTATATGAATAATCATTATTTGACCTTCAAGTGCCCGTAACTTGAAATCTATGGACTTTTTGGACCTACTGTACACAAGAACTCTTGTTCAGAATCGTCCAAATGCTGGTTTTAGTTCAAACGACTGAATAACTTTTAACGTGTATTTTGTGCGAGGTCCTTTGTCTGTGGACGAAAAGAATTCGAAACGTCGCGTATTGCTCCGAGGGTCCTTTGCACATTGTTATCATGTTAAACGCGTTTTGCACCACAATTCATAAAAATCTCGTTACTCTTTTTCTTAAATACAAAATGCAAAATGAGTCAATAAAAGCAAAACGTTTTTTAGCCGAAATACGGAAGCGTGTCCAAGTCGGTCGCCTACCAATCAATAACTTGGCTCACTGACGGTATGTGATAATTTTGCAATAAAATTTTCTCTATGGCCACTAATAAGATTCCGTTGGTGGGTAGAGAGCAACAGTGCCTCGCAAAGCACGCTATAATCAACCTTAGAGTAGTCCACAATGAATAATAAATAGGGCCCTGAGATCGCATAAGGACATGATTCCTTGAGGAATACACGGAGAATCCAAATAAACCACTGGATACAAACGGCCATGTTGCCCTTGGCACCAAAATACACAATAATTCAATTAAATATGCTTAATGTTTACGCTATATTTAGCTCTGCTTGTGTCCTTATTAATTTACTTAAATATATTACGGGGCAGAAATAATAAAGGTATCCTGGAAACTAATAAATGTGCTGTATTTTTAGGGCCTCGACAAGAACTGCTTTAAATCGCAGAGACGATTTTTGTTACTGTACGCATCGAACTGGGTAGGCGTTCACCAACTCGGCTACAAAAGGCCTATTTAATGCTCAGTACTGCAAGAACGGTCGAATGGGTAAACTGCAAACGGCGTGATTATTCACTGCTGCGAACATTTCGGTATTGTAATAGTTTAGTAATTTTGAGACAAAAAGCATTTAAAGTCTAGTGCATTAGAGTAGAATGTTTCCGTTTCAAAAAGCTGTAGTTAAAATCGATTCGTTGCAGAACTAATCAACTAAAATAATAATAATAATAATAATAATAATCGGTGTACTCGGAAGTATGAAGCCTACGCTGCTTTCGGAACTGAAGTCAATACCAGCCTGTCAGAAATCAGCCGAATGGCTGGCAGGCCAAATGCAGAAGGCGGTTATCTTGGGGTCCCTTTGTCTACTTAGGGCACATGATTCAGGAATTTACCGTCACTAACCCCACAGGTCGTGGGAAGTGGCTGTAATTATTGCCGGCGCGGCTACCGTGTGGTATCGGTCGGAAAACACGGAAGCCCTGTTCGGCACCGGGTTAACCGAAAATAATAATAATAATAAATGGTCTTTATTAGAAAAGATAAATACAATTTCTTAATCTAAAAGGAGAAGTTCAGCTCAGCAGCTATTCCACCACTCATACCCTTAAAACATGAGAACAAGATTTTTGAACTAAGTAGATACTTATATTATTATAAAACTAATAATTCTTTCAAGTAACAAAACAAAAATAATTATGAAGTGTGACTAAGAATAAATTAATTGACACAGAGTTACATACATAAAATAAATTGTGCGAATAAGCATTGAAAATAAATACTTACATATATTTTACAGAAAAATATTTCAAATAATTTTCAAGGCTATTATAATTTGATATAGCATTGTAGGAAAAAGAGCGCAGCGAAATGGCAGTACTATGTTGTGGCATGGTCAAAATATCAGTAGATCTTATATTTACGTTATGAATACTTCTTCAACTTACAAGTTTTTGCGTAAGATAATCTGACTCTGAAGTAGTAAGAACTATATGAACAAACATCAGCAGGTGATATTTCTAGATATTTTCAAGATTAAGCCATCCAAGTTGCAAACGTTTCTTTGAAACATGTTGAAATTTTTTTAGTTAAAAAATACAGGGTGTAATTTCATGTCATTAAAAATACTGGTAATAGGGACTGACTAGACAAACAAAAACCTATATGACTTTTTTCTCTAGGGGCACTTTGAAAAAAACTGACCTAGGTTTAAATATTGAATGTTAAGGTGGGAAACATTTGAGAACCACTATTTTCCAGGGTCAATGGATCTTATAATTCCGAATATTAGAAATGATAAAAAACTGTAATACCCGACTTGTGTTCCCGCTGGAAGAAGTGCGACACTTTGATGGGATTACTTGTACCGAACTTTTTATACCACTAATTATGAAAATGTAAATAATTCCTTCTCTTTCGACACAACGCATAGCATAGCATAACCGTAGGGGTTTAAATAGGATTTGTTTAAAATGTATTTTTTAATTTGGAACAAAGTTATTGTAGCTTTTATTGTCGTTTATAAGAATTTATAAAATTTGAAGGTGGTATTAACATCTGTTACATTGTGTTAAAAGCGTAAGAAATTAGTAATTATTTTATGAAATTGGAAAACGAACAGTTAGACGTCTGATTTTTTTAACGAATTGAGCGCATAATTTTTCCCAATCAGGTATCGAAAACTAAAAATCGAGTCTTTGGTCTCTATTAAAAGCAACGTAAACAATAATAAACAGATCAAAACAAGACAGCGAATAATAATAATAATAATAATAATAACACTTCGACACTGAGCGGGTAAGCCCAAGCTCTGTTACCGAACTGGAACCCCGCTCAGCTAAAAGCCCATATAAAAGCAGCAGAGCAACACAAACTTCTGCAGCTGCACAAGCATAAGCCCTTACATGGTGTCTGCTATAAGAACTTTGAAGACAGGGGCATATCTGAGAAGCTGACCTTTGCTTTCCTAAGGTCAGCTGGGCTGAAGTCTGAGACCGAAGGGTTCATCATGGCTTGTCAAAACGGTGTCTTTAACACACTCGTCTATCGAAGTCATGTTTTGGGTATGGAGGTCGCTGATATAAACTGCAGGGCCTGCCGAAAGGCGCCGGAGACGCTAATGCACTTGTTGTCAGCTTGTCCGGCATACGCAGTCTCGGCCTATACTCATAGACATGACGGACTAAACATCGAGACCTTCTCTTCGAGCTCCGCAGACTCTACCCAGACCACACTGTTAAGTTGGTGGTACTTATTATAGGATCCCTCGGTGGAGTGAGACAAACACTGCTTTCAGAATTGAAGAAGATACCGGCGTGTCGAAACTCGGCAGAAATCTTGGCCAGAAGCATGCGGAAGGCCGTTATTCTTGGATCGTTACCTCTGCGGACTCGCGGACCCAGTGATCACTGACTCTACGGCGTAGAGAGTGGTCTCTGGTACTACCACCGTACCGTCTCTAGCATCGGAGACAGAGAGAAGGGCGATTGACTTTTGTAAAAAAAAAAGAATACTTAATAATAATAATAATAATGATCATACCTTTAATTCCCAATAGATAACACCCAATAACTGAACAATCTTTGGAATTTTTCAGAAAAATTGTTCGAAATGACCTTCATCTCCACGTATACACATTTCGGCCCGTCGAACTAAGGACATACGCACTCCGTTCAACACATTTGGTAAATTAGGATCATTTTTTATGGTTTCTATGCACATGGTTCTATGGTTTCTATACACATTAAAATACATAATTTCCCATAATGTCCAAAATCTGCCTTTTAAAACACCACACTAAACTGTGAATTAACGATATCAATGAAAATAAAAAGAAAAACTTGGTCCAAAATCCAAAAAGTAATACAAAAAGCACGAACGAGAAGCGGTGTCTTATGTAACCAAGTACTAACGACTTGAACGATAAGTCAGTAAATTAAATCTTATCATAAGTAGCACAAAATTCAAAAAGAACAAAAGCAACAGACAAAACCAAGAAACGGGTAGGACGCGAAGTATGTACGTCGTTTACCAAGTAAGGATACAAACTGAAATTATTACTTTAGAATATTACAAGGGAGAGTATAGCACAATAAGATAATTCGGCTGCGAGGGAGCAAAAAACATGGCGGTGTCTTATGTCGGTCGCTATTAAGTGCTTTGTCGGCATGCTTTTTGATGACCCCCGTCGCGGCCTAATTGTCTCTTAGGTTCACCATACTTATTTGCGAATGTCTGAGTATCATGTGCGACAAGACGCGAGGCAATAAAGCCTACCCCAATATGCCAGCAGTTCTCAAACTATCTTATTAAGTATTTTGGACATTTTGGTTTATTTTTATTTCTCCAAAGCTATGAGCTTTAGACCCCATGTTATATAAGGTTTTCTTGTTTGTCTTGTCGTTCCCTACCACCAGTTTTTTTAATAACATGAAACTAATTACACCCTGTATAACGAATACATATTTTGAATTTTCTGTAACCAATTTATGGGCGTTTTGTCGAGACATGAAAAATACACAATATTGCCATAATTAAGAATAGATAAAACTAAAGATTCCCACAGTTCTTTTCCCTTAATTTATAATTAATTATCTGTATATTGTCATAAAGAAATTTCAGCAAAACGTATGTTTTTTAACCAATTTATTAACATGTGGGATAAATCTGAGTTTTGATTCAAAGATGATACCTACATTTTTTAACTTCTGCTGTTGGGAGCCTACTACTATCTAATAAAATAATTGTATTTTCCCACGGCGTTTAGTGATACATATTTTTGATAAAAATCGTTACTGTCGAGTCACATGAGTTAATTTTTAAATTATGTTTTGTTGCAAAATTATAAATCTCTTGCAATATATATTAAGTTTGTAGCTATGCGATAATTGCTAGGATCGAATGAGAGATAAAGTTGTGTATAATCGGCATATGCTTGCACAGAACAGTGCTGTATGTTTACAAGCATATCTGCTCTGTAGACGAGATAGAGAAGAGGTCCCAAATCAGAGCCTTGAGGCACACCGGGTAATATTAAATGTCTACGAGAATAATTATTTTCAATAAAAACTCTACTAGCAGTCAATATTTGATAAAATTTACGGATATTTGGAAGAACCAAAATAGTGGAACTTTGCACATAATAGTTGATGATTTAATTTATCGAAAGCTTTTGTGAAATCAAGCAGAATTAAAGCTGTATTTTGCTTGTTATCTAGGGCTCTAAATATATGACCGGTCACATTTACCTACTAAGGCAGATGTTGCACTATCACCCTTTTGGAAACCTGACTGAAATAAAGTAATAATTTTGTGTTCTTTCCTGGTGCACAATTTTCTCAAGAATTTTTGATAGGACAGTTAAAATGCTTACTGGACTCAAGTCAGATATATTTTGAGAATTATTAACCTTTGGCAAAGGACTAACTAGTGCCTCTTTCCATTTTTCATAAATACCCTTGTTCCAGGCAACAATTCATAATGTGAGTGAGATAGTCACCAATTACTGAAAAACTGTATTTTAACATTACTAGGGAAATTTTGTCAAAACCACAATAATTTCATTTTAGATTAAAAAGTACTTTGTTAATTTCTTCAGTTGAAAAATTGCTTTTATCGGAGAAACTAAACGCTGACTGACAGGGCCATCGGGAGCTGCAGAAGAAATGTGGCTGTGGCAGTTTCTTTCTGGGCCCCACTACATATTCAAGCGTCTGCCCAAATGACAAGGAATATCTATAAAATATCTATGTGTGGTATATCCAAAATGTCTATGGTTTAGTTATTTTTGCGTCCGGGCCCTCGATAGATGCCTCGGCCCCCGTGGCATGTGACCCTCCTCTCAATGGCCCTGCTGACTGGTGAGTTGAGTGAAAATAGGGCACAATGAGAGCACTCTAATCTGGATACCTGGCCACTCTGGCATGGAAGATTTTTTGGCCAGAGAAGGCGCGGCAACAAAATTTACAGGACCAGAACCGACACTTGGCATATCTGCAAACTCTGCCAAGGCTGCTATCCTAGCCTGGGCTGAATTGAAAACAATCCGGCACTGGCAGGAACTTCCAGGATTAGTGTTCATTCAGAGTTTATTACATACCCTTTGAAGTCGAGGACTAAAAAACTATTAGAGTTAAGTAGGCTACACCTAAGAACTAATTGGGCTATACATTGGGCACTGTAGATTAAATCATCACCTACACAGAATTAGACTGGTGGAAACACCGAGTGCCGGCTGTGTCTGGAAGGATGATGAAACGGCAGAACACGTTCTGTGTACCTAGACTGCTGCAGAAAGAACCAGGTTCTTACGGTTTGGCTCAAAGAACGACTGGAGCCAGAGGACCTGGACGGTTTCTCACCCAACAAAATTGTCGGCTTTATTAAAAACCCGAATGTGTTGGGTGAACTATAACCAGGAGTGAGCCACAATAGTCCTGATGGTCTCAGCGAAGGATCTGACAAGGGCCTACTGATATACTAACCTAAACTACACTGAGCAGTGCGCAATAGCCAATCAGTATATAATCAGTCCAATAATGGTTTGTGATGTTGAAAACCTGTTTAATTCAGGTTTCATAACTTAAGTTTAATTGTTCTTAACTATGTGAATATGTATTTTTGAGAAAAGTAAATGAGGCTTATGTAAACCTCTTTGTTTTTATCCTGACTTTTCACTTTCAATTGTAAAACATGTTTATTCTTTCACTTCTTAATTCATACCACAAATAAAAGTATATTAATATCATTTTTATTTTCAGGTATGTAACCATTGTCAAAGATGTCAACCCACAACCGAAAGAGGTGAGTTCGAAATTCACTTACCATACTTCCACTACACTATGTAGATGTGGAAGTAAAAACACTGCCTTAAATTCAGAACTTTCTCCTTTTTTAAAATGGGTTAGAAATAGAACTGATTTATACATAGACTTTAAACAATAGTTTTTATCAAGTATAAACTGTATTAATAAATTGCTTGAATTAAATACCATCTCCCGTTGTTACTAATGCTTTGTATGCAACTGATACCTTTCTCTGACATCGATATCAAATCGTCGGTAGGACCTCTGTCTTGTCTGGGAATTGTATTGGTCAGACCACCGTTTGAAGTTGATGGAGTAGTCCATTTATTTCACTTGTGCACCCCACACAAAGCGACCCAAGTCTATCAGTTATTACGGCTAAGAACACGAGTAAATATTATGTCTGCATCGTAGTTTATGCGTGTCTATGTCCATTGGGGTGCTTCGGCTGCTCTTAATGTCTTAATCTCATTAGGAAAACGTCAAAAGTACATGAAATTTCATATGGGGAAGATCAGATTACAGAACTTAGCTATTATCGAATATGGATTATGAGGATTCCATTTCAATATTAATGTCCTAAGTTTATCTACGTATTAGAGTGATTTTTAGCTATTCTGAACAAATAAAAACAAATCTAAATGTTTTCAGGACACCTTTTATTTGTACCATTGTATAGGTTAAGAAAGTAATTTAAACATTATTTGATTTAATTGACAATAAACGTGTTGTAGTTGGAAAAACAATCAAAGTAAAAGAAAAAATCGCTGAGTCCCTACGTTTTACAAACCTGTATGAAATTGGGTAGACAAGAAATTAATTAATTAATTTAAGTTTTTAAAATAAAGCCATATATAAAAAAGCGTTACTCTGCATTCGATTATTGGTGTGTCATGTTATGCATTATACAGTATGTCTCACTTTTCATGACTCCCATATTACACCACCACATTTGAATGGAAGCTACTTACCCTTCAGGAGATTATGCCACGGTGAAATATTTAAAAATCCATCAATGGTGCTCGTGTTATGAAGAAATGTTGACCTAATTTTCCAAAATGTATATTACGCAAAGTTTTAACTGTAAAACGATCTCTTAACCTTGTTCGTTGTTATTAAAAACTCACTAATACCGAATTTCAATAATATGGTGTACTTGGTGTTCACGTAATAAGAAAATAAAATTTTCCCTTTTAAAGTACCAATTATTATTAGTAGTAATGTTAGAAATTGTAATAAAACTAGTACTTTAGAAAAATAACAATATATTCCGCGAAGTGAAGAAATAATACAATTTGAATAGAAAATATTAATACATGCGTATCTATTGATAGTTTGGAACCAAGTGTCCTCATTCCTATTCCTTCCGTCAAATCCCCTCGGCTCCGTTGACATCATCGAACGTGCCTTAACCATAAACATTTCTAATGGTGCCTGGCATTGTTCGAGTACTGCCGATTCTTTAACACGGCCTTTCCTGACAACCAGCGTCCTCGCGTGGGTATGACGATTGGAACAAGATAGTTGTACTTTTCTACAAAAGAGAGCACAAAAATATTTAGTTACTCATAATTATTGTCTTGTGGTTATTTTCATTCATGTGGAAGTCCTCATGCATGATTCCACCTGAATCAAAATCGTAATAGCTACCTAACTACTTAACACTAACTTAATTATGGTACCTAACACGGCCCATGTGGAGATACAGATCCACAAGACAACCGACTCACGTTCAGGTCCGCGGACTCCGACTGATCAGGTCGTCGAGCCCCCTTAAAACTACAGACACTGTATTTGCCTGATCAGGACAAACATGGTCTCACACCTTGCAGAACTTAATCAGACCAAGGATCACACATTACCACCTCGCAGGACTTAACCAGACCAAGGTGCCTACCTTACTCGACAAACCAGATCAAGGTATCCAGCTGGACAGACCAGACCATTTTCCTCACCTTACTGGATAAACGAGACCAAGGCATCTTATTTTTTTTTATGTCATTAACCTCAGATTGCTTGTGCTCTATAATATTTGTGACCATAAATTTACCCATTTAATACTACCAATATTTTTTCCAACAGTTATCATATAGGTTATTAGCTTTCCATCCTTTCCAAAGAGCATTCGGTTATACCTCTCAACTTGCCAATTTCCTCCAGGCAACCCAACGCCGTTTAAATGATGAGTCGCACCTATTTCGTTAACAAAATTTTGAAACCGAAAGGGCGAATAAGCTTTGTTGTCGATCTGAAATGATTCGACGGAGAACACCAAATATTTTTAATCATAGGCATATCTGAAACGTATTTCGTTTTTGTCTTTTGACCAGGTAGACTGCTAATAATTTTGTGAATGTATTAGAAATAGCAATTGATTGAATATTCACCTCTACGAGTCTATATAAAGGGACCAATAGGATGAATATGTTTGCTAATCAAATGGTTTTAGAAATTGAATTTAAATAATCAGGTTTTATTTTACCAGCTGGAGTTTTAAAATACAAACAGCTAAGGCAATTCTTTACATATTTTGGTACAAATCATCTCATATCAGCGAATCAATATTTTCTAGCTAGCAGATAATTTTTCAAAACTGCGAATTATCCTGTCATCGTGCAAATGCAGAAAATTTGGAAACGTGCCGATTTTGGTACCGACTAACGGTTAATAGTATAGTTAATTTCATAAGTTTTTGAATTATTAAATTTAAAAATATAACAAATAAATTATTGCTTAAGTTACATACATATTTGCGTTTTTCTCAAAAACTGCCAATTTCAGACAAATTACAACCTTAGAATAAAAACATTTAATATTGAATTAGATATGTCACGGAAGAGCAGGTGGTATGTCACCTGAACTTCGTATATGTACAAACTCTGTTTATTTAATAAAGTCATTTATTATTATTATTACTATTATTATTATTATTATTATTAGGTCAAGTTCAAACAGTTGGTGCTTAGGAGAAATGTAATTTAATAATTTTTAAAGACCTGATCTAACACTCTTATTTATCATTATCCATTCTGTAAAATTTTGCCCGGTAAGTATATTTACAGCAATAGCGAGACGGTCAAGAACATATAAACAAATCTTCCCTTCAACTCCAACAACAATAATGCGGGCACGTACGCATTACACACTAACTCGTCCTGGGTTCCCTGGACTGTTTTGAAATTTAATGAATTGTTTGGAATATTACAAACTGTAAATCGAGATCTTTGACGGTTCAAGACGTTCTCAATAAGCACTCATTTCCTAAATTAATTTAACATCTTATACTTCTAGTTTCCACGAACGTGCACAATCAGCAACTAGACTATTAAAGTACAGTAACACAGTGCTGCTGAAATTCGGTCTTTTCCTGACCCCTGTTATATTAATGAAAATAAAAATGAAATTTATAATGACAAGTTAATGCAATTTATAATACCATCGGGTAAAAATATTTGGTAAACATATACACCATTAAAAATAATGCCAAATGCTTAACAACAAATAGGCATATCTTAATAAAACTTTTGGTTCCCATATTTTATAATATTTATTATACCTACTAATGTAATGTACACCGGCTGCAGATGAAACGATTTGTTTGTTGATATTCTCGGGACAATTTATCTGTTTAATTATAACCTTAACTTTTACAGTAATAACATTTAGGGTCTCTCCATTGTAGATGACTACTCGATTTGTTTGAATAGTTACTTTGATTAGACATTCCTATTTTGAAACAACTTACATATTTTACAATGCTTTGCTTAAAGTGCCGGATTGGCAATATCTGCTGTTTCAACAAAGAATTGAATGTGTGGGTTATCAATTTCTCCCACAATTAAACTTTATTAGAGGACAATGCATTCTATGAATTAAGGTACCAGGTCAGGGAGAAACAATTCGAAAATGATCAACAAAAACTAAATTTAAAGCAATAAACTATATTGATAATATGTAAGTACTATACTTGTGTTTGGTAGTTGACAAGCTAATACCACGTAGATCTTTTCTATGAATCAGCAACAGCCCATGTTTACATTTCAATGGCGCCCATCACCGATCCATAACCTAAACAACATTACTTCCAACGACTGTTGTATTTTAATATAACACCACAACTTATAACAAAGAATAGATTTCTAAAACATATTCTTAGAGAGCTTTGGAAAATCTTAGTTTACATTGTAACAACAAGGTCATGACCATGATTAAATCTTTTGAGTTAAAACTGTCACATAACATTCCAGTCATCCCAAATAAAAATACGTACGTATAGGTAAACCTTGATACTTCACACAATTGCTGACCTACGCAAATGTACTTTTTAACTATGTGTCGATGTTAACTTTTAAAAGCGGATCCTGTGTTTGCTTGCAAATAAATTTAGCTCAGATTGAGAATTATGAGAATTGGTGTTCCAGTACTTTGCTAAAAATCTATACAATCTAAAAATACCTGGCACGGGTGACTGATTTGATATGCGACTCATCATTTACCGACCGACAACCTTGAGAGGATCTTCTTGCCTTCTGTACCATATCACAGTGTACCAGTACCATACCAGAGGATACCATAAATACCATATTATACCACAGTATCCCATACTGTCCAATTGTTACTGGATGTACATGTTCCTAAAATAACTGGTTGCACTACACTGTACGTACTGTACTACACGGTCACGTGAGCGAATCCCGACTTCTGATGTTAGAAATTGTAATAAAACTAGTACTTTAGAAAAATAACAATATATTCCGCGAAGTGAAGAAATAATACAATTTGAATAGAAAATATTAATACATGCGTATCTATTGATAGTTTGGAACCAAGTGTCCTCATTCCTATTCCTTCCGTCAAATCCCCTCGGCTCCGTTGACATCATCGAACGTGCCTTAACCATAAACATTTCTAATGGTGCCTGGCATTGTTCGAGTACTGCCGATTCTTTAACAGTAACTTTATTTATTTTCGAACGTAATGAAGAGTTGATTAAGTTGGAGGAAGACAAGCTTTCCATTTAAAATTAATCACGTGACGTCAGTCAGTTTACTTAACAGTCTAAATAAAAAACAATTGACCTGGAAATAAATAAAAGTTCAATTTTAAACTAATTTAATTTAAGATTTGATCGATATCCAATTTCTTGTATTTTCTAAAATCATACTAATAATAGCAAAGCACATTTTCAGTGGGATTAAATTTCTATAACATCTCATTTTTAAACATAAGTTGGTCATGCCAATTATTGAGCAAACTGCGATTTAGTTATAATAATAATAATAAACTCCTTTATTTCCAATAATATTTCACATAAGAGAATGGATAACATATGCAAAACAATTTTTTTTTGTTGAAATATCAAGTGTATCTATGTAAGTGTGCCCTGAACTAAAATTTCTTGTAATCGTGACATGGCTAGATTCATGAAAAGTGTTTAGTTCCAATCAAAATAAATAACTTTTTTCCTTGCAGCAAAGTCTCAAAGTGTCGCGAAAGGGGTGAAAATTAATTTTCAGTCGGTTTCTTTCCGCGCAAAATTCACTAGACGTCAAAAAATGCCCACTTTTTTCATTCGTGTCGAACTGAATTTTTTATTTTGACCCTCCAATTTACGATGTCAATACATCGTTATCGTCTTCTTTCGATAGAGACTTGCCTAGCCGTAGGGGACTATGTTGGATGCTAGTGTTAAAATGAGAATGGCAAATAAGAATTTTTACTTGTTAGCATAACCAGAAGTCAGGTTATCGAAATAATGCAAAGATTTCATTAATATTTTTATATATAGTTTTTCCTTTAGTTCTTATAGATAAATTTTCTTTCCGCTATTTGCAAAATCCTATAAAGAATATGTTTCGGTATTTGCATGTAAAAAAAAAGAAACGAACCCCCCAATATAGTAATTTTTCCCATATGTAGCCAACTTTATGACGGACACTGTAGGTATACAGGTTCAGGCACAAATGAAACTGATAACAAAATGTGAATTGCCCAATTTAGTCAATAACAATGAGTGATCAGAAAAAGAAATCAAAGACTACAGAGACGTCCAGCAAGAGACACGGGAAGGTTTGGGCATTTCTTGCCAGGAAAGGATAGGATCGTAGTATTAGTAGGGGAAACGATGTCAGTAAAAATAAAATATTTCATATAACAAAAAAAAAAAATCTGAAATCTATGAGAATAACGAAAATAAATTGTTTTTCTTTTAGCGGTAATAAATAAAAATTCTGGTTGGCAAAATAAATACTAAAAAAATTAACAATAATTTTAGAACAAATTAAAACAATTCTGAAAAACAACGCATTGACGCGTTTTAGTAAACACTGGGTATTAGCTTCTGAGGATAAGACTAAAAAGTAATTGTCAGGCATTGAGTTCAATGTTTAAAAGCAGAGTAAAACGGTAAAACACTACACTTTATCTACTCGACGCACGTTTCACCATTCGTGTATTAATACATAGCGTAAGAAAGTAGATTTTATTAGAGATAAACTATAAGTTGAAAAAAAAAAAAAAAAAAAAAGGGATAAAAAATTATTAAATGAAATAAAAAAAAATACACGAAAAAAAATTGAAAAAAAAATACATATATTAAAAAAAAAGGAATACATATTAAAAAAAAAACTGAAAAAAATATCACAAAAAAAAGATATATGTTTGTATGTTTGTACTTATTCGTTTACGTAAATACTTATATGCCTGTTATATACAATAGAAAAATATGTAGTTAAAAAAAAGTGTACACATTGGTAACCAAGGAATAATGTGATAAGAAATAAAATTTAAAAAAATAATTATTATACTAGGAAACTTGGCGAATGGTCTTTGTAACCGTAGTCAACAAACCTGAAACACACACACACATTAGAGATAAACACGCGCTAGTTGTAATAAAAGACACATTTTTGGGAAAAATAAAGTTTTAACAGAACTCGCGGCGCAGTTTAATAGAATAAAAATTTTAGAAGGAAAATTATTAACTTTTAATAATTAATCAAATAAAAAGTAAGTGAAAGTGCTTGGGGATCGATCTCGCAACAACCCCATTTATATTTATTGCTGTTCGAGCATCTTACTGATTGAGCCACGCGATCGTGTTTATTCTGCTCTAAAACGTGTAATATCTACGTACTAGAAAATTGTAAGACTTAGTGGTTTGACATTGTTCGTTTGACGGATGAATATCCACTATTTACCACTAAAAATAACTTAAATATTTCATATAAAGACGTTTTTTATATTTAGAGTGGTGTTAGTTCACGGAAATAAATAATATTCCTCGTTAAATCACGCAGTTTGAGAATCACGGAGCTTATGACTATGTTTCTCATTCCTCAGTGTACATTTTATATTTCCGTCTCAAAAGAAGTGGGAAAGAATCTTGTTAGACATACATTGACAATGTCTTTAGCCTATGGCTTTAAGGTTGTGTGCAAGAGATAGAGCTCAAAGTTCTACAAAAAATGCACTTAAAAGAAATTTCGCGTATGAATAACCGTGTTCGCGTAAAATAAGAATCAGTTATAGGGTTGTCAACGCCAACGCACGAATCGCAAATTAACGTCTTCCGTATAAAAAAAGAAAGAAGTAGAAAGTAAGGTGCATAAAGTACATATCTTAAATAGCTTTCCCCTAAGAATTTCAATTCGACTGAAATATATCTAAAAATGTTATATGAAAATTCAGCAAAGAAAGCACTAGGTAATGGAGAAATATTAAAATCGGACCTATATTTTATGACAGCATAAACTTCAATTTTGGAGGAGACTTGCGCATATAAATTTTTAGTTTTATGGATTTCCAGAGGGTGATATTAGATAGTAAATAAGAGCGGAATATGTATTTTTTCCCAATAATAGGAAAGGCGACGCGACGCTGCTGGTGGAAATGTCAAAATATTTTTACTTATTTTCTGAAGAGTTTTTATAACATCGTCATAAATATCAGATATTTTGTAAATACGTATAAATATTATTTTATTTAAAGTTGAACTTGACTTTTTTGTTGCTGAAATGCAGCTGAAGATTGCGAGTTCTGTATTTCGTATGTGGGGTGTGGCCAGTTTTTTATTAAAAATATGCAGGATGCATAAGTTATCCTTCTCTGCATATAATTTTTACACGAATAGCAGAAAACTGTAAAGAGAGCTCGACGTGCTATGATTATGCTACATACGTGTGGATGTGTGATTTCCATCATGTTCTGGTGGTAATTGAACAAGTAACTGTGCAACAGTGTAGTGTGTTTCTAGGTGTATGAATTTAAAAAATATACACTCATGGACAAAATTATCGAATATTTTTTGTTATCACTATTACTTGAATATGGTTTCAAATCGTCGTTGTAAATTTATATATGTGCTGATGTTATTCATCTAGTAGGTGAATATATTCAATTGTTTTAAAATATTTTGACGTTTAATTCATTTTAATGGCGCATATTTTATAACGCGCGTTTTGTCATTTGAAAATTCTTTACATAATTCAAGAACTATAGTGAATTGAGTTATTTGTAGTGAATTAAAGTGTCAGTGATTTTTATTTGTTCTTACCTCTATTTAAGAAAAAAATATGTCACCTGATAAATACTGCAGTGAAGCTGAAGCGGCACAAATTGTAACTCTATATGAGGAAGGATATAGACAAAAAGATATCGCACGACGTCTTAGGAGAGGTCAATCTACAGTATCGAATGCTTTAAAAAGGTATCAAGAGACTAGAAATTTTGTTCGAAGACCCGGCCAAGGGCGCAAGAGATGCACAACAACAATTGATGAGCGTTTTTTTATCCTTAATTCTACCCTAAATCGCGCACTGACATCCACATATCTCAAAAATGAGTTATTAAATGTTAAGTCAAGTGAATGTTAGTTCGAAAATGGTTAGACCAAGATTAAGATAGGTAGGTTTAAAGCCAAGACGGCCTGGCAAAGTTCCACGTCTTTTCCAAAATCACAAAACTTGTTGATTACAATTTACCAAAGCACATATTCAGTGGAATATCGAGAATTACAAAAATGTTCTATTCACTGATGAGACTAGAATACAGTTATGGAAGCCAGATGGACGAAATCATGTCTATAGAAGAGTTGGGGAACGATACACTAGTTGCAATCTCGCGCAAACTGTTAGTTTTGGAGGTGGCGTCATAATGCTTTGGGGAGGTATTAGTTGGGAAGGACGCACCGAAATCGTGGAAGTCGTTGGACGAATGACTAGTGACTGGTATATCGAAAACATTCTCCAAGATCATGTTTTGCCACATGTGGGCCACATTGGATACGATAGGTTCGTATTTATGCACGATAACGCTTGACACCACGCAGCTGGCACAGTGACTAATTACCTTGATGGAGTCCAGATTTAAAGATTAGATTGGCCACCGTATAGTCCAGACTTGAATCCCATAGAACATATGTGGGATCAGCGAGGGGATCAGCTAAAACGTCGTATACGACAAGGAAATCCTGTTCCAAATGCCCTAGAAGAACTTCGAATTGCAGCACAATATGAATGGAATGCAATTCCTCAAGAATACATTCAAAATCTAATTAGTAGTATGTCAAGAAAGATGCAAGCAGCCATTAGAGCTTGAGGTGGGAATACTCGTTATTAGCCATGCCCTATTATTCTAATCAAAAGACTAATTTGCTTAACGTGGTAGCATTTAAGTTGAAACTAATTATTCTTAATTTTTATAACATTTTGCATTAATTTTTTTTAGCATTTTCTGCTAATGAAAACTTAATATTCTTTACTTAAAATGTGTGAAATAAACAATTTCTTTCTTTTGTAATGCGTTTCTCTCATTAAAATTTATAAATACAAAGGTATTGGGAAAATTTTAAATATTCGATAATTTTGTCCATGAGTGTATATACTTTTTAGTACATTATTTAAATATGAACTTTTTTAAAAATATTTTTTTACAATTTTTTTTAACACGACTGATAAAATGGTTACTTTAATTGAAAATGACTATTACTTCATTTGATTATTCACTTCTGGGAAACCCTGTATACATTCTTAAATAGCTAGTGCTGGATAATAAATTTACTTACTGTTTAAGCCCAAACCATGAAACTTGTGCCCGATATTATCAGCACTCAAAAACACACTCTCTTCATTGAATTTTCTCCGACGAACTTTTCATTGACATTACTTAGAAAGTTCATCCGAAAGGATAGATAGTAAACTTCAAGAAAGTGTCGTTTGCAAAACTTTTACCATTTTGCACGCATTTTCTCACTTATTCGAAATGGGATCTTATTGTCTCTATTTCTAAAAGGCCCAAGGGGTTGACTATAATTGAATAAATTGAAGTTTAGCAATTCTAAATTGGAGCCGTTACTGCAAGAAATAATTTAAAAGTTTATCGCGAGCGCGGGGTTAAAAACAAAGAAGAAACTTCCCTGCTTATACAAACTCAGTCTAGAGAGACGAATCTGTATTTTCACCTGAACAGGAAATCTTAGATTCTAATACTTTATTTAACAAAATAATATTTGATATAAAATAAAAAAACAAGTTTTTGAACAATATTACTCAGGCGTGTTTAAAAATGAGGTTCCCCAAGGCTCAATATTAGGCCCTCTGTTATTTTTAATATACATTAACGATCTGCCAAATTATATGGAACATGACGTTACGACGCTGTATGCAATAGTTAGTTGCAGACATGTCAGATGATTATTGTCAAATTCATAAGTGGAGGTAACATGTTTATTTTGTTCATATTTGTAATAAAATAAGAGTGTGAAAAGCTATCTAGAAGTTGAATTGTGTCCATTCTTATCCTCATTCAACAGCATTCCTAACAGTTAACTTATCTATAACTATAATCTTGCGATTCTCGTGTCACCACTGAAAGTGATTGAAACTCATTATTTTATCCAACACAAAATAGATTATTAATAGAAACTGGGAACTTTTTTCCGCAAATTTGCATTAAAATGCTACTTGGGTTACCATAAACGTCATTAAACTGCTGAAAACACGATTGTTAAATCTCTAAGTATGGATCTCTAGGACCTTGTTCGCAGGAAAAAATACTGAAGTTGATATTTTTATGTGCATTATATTTCATTTTTCGATAATAAAAAAACATTAGAAACAAATCTAGTTGAAATAGTAGTCATTTATTACTAAAAAGGCGTTTAAAAAATAAAATGGCTTTCAAAAGGTAAACAAAAACATTATTTTCAACTCATATTAGTCCATATCTGGCTCACTTTTTATCGTCAATTCAGGTTCTGTGATAACTTCCGTTTTGGCTTGCTTCGCCGGATCGACATTCTTGTACATAAGCTCGATACTGCTCGTGGTAGGCAGTGTAGCAAAACGATCGATGACATGCGAATACCACTGAGTAGAATTTTCCATTTCGCATAAGAGTTCCTCTTCGATGGACAAGAAAGCCAAGGCACTCCTGGGCTCCTCTGTCTTCTCCAAACGACAATACTCCTTTATCCTATTCAGAGCGCATGCCCGACCTTCCAACGGCTCCGCTACCGACGGAACCGTCACCACCAGCTCTAAAAGCTTGTACAATTCTGGAATGTGACAACTTATGTCGTTGTCGTAGACGAACTTCAATATGTCGCTCGTTCGGGTAATGTCGGATTCGCCCACACCGCCAATCATAGGATCCGCATAGAATATGTCGAATTCTATGAGGAGCTTTCTTATGTCGAAAACTTTGGGGTAGTTCTCCCTGATGCTGGTGATGAGCTCGCTGTCGGGGGATGTCTTCGAGCCCTGTGTCGCTGGAATGTGATCTAGGCTCACTAGCGCGAAGAAATCCGACAGCTCTATATCCAGCGCGCGTCCCTCTATCTCGTGAACTATATTATCCACAATCACTGCGTTTACCGCGAAAGTGCTGATTACCGTCGATACTGACCCATGCAGTTTTTTTACGATGTCAGCGGTTAATTCATTATACACCGCATCGGTCTTAAACTTCTTCAGCTTGAATATTAGGTTGTTCACTTCTTTGCGATGAAACTTAGTGTCCGGGGCCCTTTCCTTAATAGACTGGAATGACTCCTCGACTACGAGAAAAATTTTGCCTATCATCGTCAGGCATATCATGAACTTGCAGCTCCTCAAGTGGTTTATCAAGTTGATTGCCTCAGCTATGATGTCCATGGCGTGTTCGTACTTCTCTGCGGTCGTAATAAACTCTAGAATATTTAAAATGGAGTCGTAGTTATTCTTGATGGTGATGATACATGCTGGGATCGAATCCAGCCACATAGGAGGCAGGTCTGGCAGGATATCTTTGACGTTGCTTTTCTTAAAGAAAGTGCAGAACAGGGTTATTATGGAGAAGAATAACTTGCACTCCTGCACCGAGAGAAGGGTCTGCGCCAGCAGTGAGCTGAATTCGTGGGCATAGTAATGGACAAACAGCGCCTCGCAGTTTCGATTCTGTTGACCTTTGACTGCCTGTTGCAAGCTGTAGAGCTCCGTCGGTCTGACGACTGCGCCGTCATAACTTTGCGATATCATTTTTTCCTTCCATTTAAATTTCTCAAGTTCTTTCTCAAGTATGGCCAGCACCTCTTCAGATTTGGTGCCGTAACTGACATCGTGCAGTGCGATGAACCTTTCTAAGGGCCTCCCATTCTTCACGTATCTTATGGACAAGGAGATTTGCTTGGAATGAGGACTGCAGTTCACTTCGTCTACCATTAATGCGAAGAAGTTTGCCGCTGCTACTTCATCCACTATCTTCTGTCGAATCACATCTGCGATAGTGCGAGTTAGGTCTACTTGTATCGTTTTGGTTAGCCCTTTGAACTGGTTGCTCTGCTCCACTTGGGTGCGGACGATGTCGTCGTATTTTTTGAGGAGATTTAGCACACCTGAAAAATAATAAGGCCATATCATTAAATGATTATTTATATTGAGCCAGTTAGTCCAGCCATATTTCAATTTAGACAAGGCCAACATCAACCGATTTGACTTGTGGTTCAATTAGCATGGGAAAACAGTTGGAGAACAAAAATTTTTGCTAACAAAGGTTTTAGCAAGTAAAGTTACTCTGATCAGAAGCTTTTTCAACAATATGTTGTAGGCATACCGGGTGGCCATGAGTCAATGTACGCCCCCAATATTTTGGTTGTTTTTGTATTTAAAAATTTTGTTTTCGGTGCAAATAAATTAGACAATAATAGGCTACTGTTAGACTAACAGGAATGGAAATACCACTTCCGGTTGAACCGGAGGTGACATCAATCTTTTTTTCTTAAATGGAATGACTATATTTTTTTGATGGTTTCTCATTAAGCATAAATTTCTAAGTGCAACAGTTTTTTCAGATGTAAAAAAATCCAAAAAATAAGTGAGATACGAACAATTTTTTAATTTTTTCAAAATGGCCGCGTCAGATGAATGCGAGGTAAGAAAATAGTTGTTTGAATTACTGATAGGTACCAGTATTTTTAGTTTTTTTTTCTTCAAAAAAACGGAATTTCATTTTCATTTCCGCAGGGGTCATATCGATTTTTTTTAATGGAACTGTGCTATTTCTTTTACTAATCAGAAATAATGATTCATGAACTATAATTTGTTTGCCACTAATCATTTCTTAACGATATCCTTCGTAATAATAGAAGTATTTTTCAAAAATAAACACAAATTAAACAAGAAATAATTTTAATAGATAACGTTACAACCATGAATATATTACCAAGAATAACAAAACTATTTAAAACCTAAATTATAATAAACCATTATAAAAATTGTTCAAACTGTTCACCATTATAATTAATAAACAGAGTAGCGCGACTTATCGTTGCACGTCTAACATTCTGTAATTGTTGAGGTGTTATTTGTGCAAATTCTAGATATCTTGGTCCAGTTAGAGTTTCGTTAAAAATTATTGGACCTATGATGGTCGCCCAGTACGCCTAACCAAACATTGAAGTCAAACCGCTCCTGAAACCGCCCCTGTCTCATAATGTGAGGATTATCAATTGCCCAATATCGAGTGTTGTTTCGATTAAATAACCCAAGGTTTGTAAATCTCGATTCATCAGTGAACAAAATGTTTTTGATAAAATCCCCATTTCTTAATTGGCGTAACTGTAACCAATTACAAAAGGTTATTCTTCGTTGATAATCATTTTCATACAAAAATTGATGCAATTGATATTTATAAGAACGATAGCCGTGTTTTTTTTTAATTTTTCTGGCTGATTCTTTGAAAACTGGTAATTCATGTTCAATTTATCTTATCGAAATGGTTGGGTCAACATACACTAAAGCTAATTAACATTAATTTCCGTTTCTTCATCCACAATAAATCTTTCTTCAATTTCTACATTAGGTTCAGTTCTAAATTGTTGCTCCAACCGGGCGAAATAGTTTCTCGGAGGTTGCCTTCTTTCTGGGTATCTCCGTCCATACAGACTTTGTGCTCAGTTGCATTACGTCGAGTCTCTCCATAAATAATGATCATGTCAACTTTTTCATCTCTTGAATAATTTTCAGCCATTTTATATTAATTTTCTTGTTTAACAACTTTAATACACTTGCTTCAGAAAATTAGTGAGTAAGTCAAGACTAATTCAATTGTTGCGAATGTCTGTCATTTTCATGGCTATCTGCAATTTTGGATTTAAATGTAGATAGGTACCTTATTAAAATGATTTGTTGGCGCTTACTTTTTAAAAATACTTTTGTTATTACGAAGGATATCGTTAAGAAATGATTAATGGCGAAAAAATGATAGTTTATGAATCATTATTTCTGATTAATAAAAGAAATAGCACAGTTCCATTAAAAAAAATTCCATAGGACCCCTACGTAAATGAAAATGAAATTCCGTTTTTTTTTTTTTTTAAACTAAAAATACTTGTACCTATCAGTAATTCAAACAACTGTTTTCTTCTTTACGGACAAGTCTACAACCTTACTAATAATTTCCATGTCCTACTTAGTAATTTTCATACATCGCATTCATCTGACGCGGCCATTTTGAAAAAATGAAAAAATTGTTCGTATCTCACTTATTTTTTGGAATTTTTTACATCTGAAAAAACTGTTACACTTAGAAATTTACGCTTAATGAGAAAACACCAAAAAAATATAGTCATTCCATTTAAGAAAAAAAAAGTTGATGTCGCTTCCGGTTCAACCGGAAGTGATATTTTCATTCCTGTTAATCTAAAAGTAGCTTATTATTGTCTAATTCATGTGTACCAAAAACCGAATTTTTAAATACAAAAACAACCAAAATATTGGGGGCGTACATTGACTCGTGGCCACCCGGTACATACGAAAAAAAAATTATGACAAAAATGTGACATCGTGTCACACCAGCTTTGTACATATACAGTGTCCGACAAAAACTCTACACCATATTGACAACTTTTGTATTCAATTGTTTTTTTTTAACGTGTTTCAGCATTAGTTTCAGCATGAACAATAACCAAAAAATTGCCAAAAATATTTGTCGTGTCACAACTTCGACACCTCGAAAATGTTATTAGAAATTTTAAAATGGCCTGAATGCCCTTATCTATCAAAATATGGAAAAGTACAATAAGAAAAGTTATTTGTAATTACATTAAGAATCTATATATGAAGTTTGGTTTGAAATTTTTTTGAAAATGTTTTAATTTCTTAATTTTTTTCCAAAAATATGTAACACTTAATTTTTTAATTTTTTTATTTACAGTTGGGTTCATTTGAAATATTTCAATGCAAAAAATACATAAGTAATTGTTGCATTTCTTTTTTAAACGAAATCAATAATGACAAAAAAACATTTTTACAAAAAGCAACAGGAAAATCGTGGACTATTGTCAGTAATTCTAACACTTATTGTAGAATTTTGCACGATAATCGGCTTAAATATTAAAGAAACGATTGTCCATTTAAATTAAATTTTGTTTACATAAATAAAACTCAAAATTTCTGTTAAAATTTACTTCAAAAACCTTGAAAGTGAATGATACAGACCTATTTAATAACTTTCGCTAGGTAACCAAGTAAGTTTTGAAATCAAATGCTAGCTTTTGACGCATCGATGCTTTATTGATGTTGTCTACAATAAAATCAAATTTTTTTATTGCTCTTGATCGTTTAAAAAATGCTTACTAAAGAAAAAGAAATTGAAATTATATTAAATCACGGTAAAAATCGAACAAATACTTAGTGTCCCACTTTCTTGAAAATATATAAATTTTCTAGGTATTATTTATTATATTTATAATTTAAATTATCTCGTAATGATGCCAGCTGGATTGGCGAAATGCTCGCTTACGATTTTTTTCAAAAGCAATAAGCTTCTTCTAGCTGACACAAACTTATTGTCCAAGTTGAAATTGAACATCGAACCTTTGGTTCTTAAGTTATCATGCTTACAAGAAACCTGACGGGCGAACCGAAAGTCAGATGCACATTCTGAAATTTGTTCAGAATGTGATGATTAACACTAGCGCACCAGTGTGTGGCAGATATAGGATTCTTACCTATTTATTTCGATGAAAATTAAATCAACGTTCTTACTTTAAAATGGTTTACGTGCATTTTACTTGAAAACGAATGGGCTTGTTCGGCATTTTTTTTTATTTCATAAGTCGAAAGTGCAAGTATAAATTAATGCATGTGCAAAAAATCTGAATCTTATTCGCAAGTTTAGTATCTTAAAAACTATTACAAATCTCCTTCTCGCGAAAATGGGGCGTGGCCAGGCGCTACGTCACTATACGCATAGACTCGGCGATCTCAATAGACTTGATGCTCCTTACTTGTTATAATTATAAGTGTTTTCGAAGTATCGTTTGTTTTGCTTACTACTTGACAGTAGGGGAGTACAATTTGTTGAAATGTCAAAAAATTACAATTTTCTCTCGCTCCTGCCGGGACGAATCTTCGATTTAGACCCTGCAAATTACGATTAGAATTCATCGCCGACCTTCTCCTTTCCGTAGACACATAGAACGAACTTCCACTCGATGTATTTATTTAGCTACCAGCGTTTAAAAATTCCATGTTTTTCGACTTTTCAGGTTAAATTTGAAAGGTCCCAGAAAGCCATTTTTCTTACGTCACTTGCGTATAGTGACGTCACAAATGAGCGCTCGGTTTTTACAACTATTACTAATTTCAACTCCTTGTATCTCGAGAACGGAAAAAGTTAATAATACGAAATTTTAAGTGTATAATGAGAATATCGAGTACTATAGGAAAAAGTATAAAAACCATATAAAAAGAATATCATGGAACAAGCTCAAGTTAAAAATTAACGAAAATTGAAAAACAAATTGTAAAAATGTGTGGTCAATTAAATAATCGAGAACTCTCGGTGTTCTGGATGATTTTCAGGAACATAAATGTATCAAATATCAATAAAAAATCTCAATTTTATTTTAATAATCATTTTAATACTGGAGTGAGGGACTTAAAAAATATTATAAAAAATCTTGGCCTTGACTTCTAGTATACAGAACAATGTTGACGAAATTCTGTCAGTGAAAACGGTGCACACATTGAGCATTTGTATTCAAATAATTATTTTGTTAATCTGTATATTTGTTGTTACTTTGTTGTTATTATTTATTATTGCAATAGGATTTTTGAATAAAAATTAAAATGAAATGATTGTTTCCAAAGCCTACTACCCTTGAGAAAAAAAAAAAACAATATTTTTTTCAAAAAATGCCAATAACTTAAAAACGACTGTAGATAGACTTACACAATGTTAAGAAGAGTGGCCCTGAAATTCAATTTTGCATTGATTTCTGGCGTCAGAAATGGTAGGCGCAAAGATGTGCTACGCAATCTGTTGAAAGTAGAATAATCGAATATTTGAACAAAAATATGGTGGTCACATTGAACATTTACGTCAGAATTTCGTCAACATTGTTCTTGTTCGTTAATAATAATTTGTTGGTGTTATGTGTAATTAAATAAGAATCCATATTTTTCTTTAAAAATTATTACAACTGTCTTTTGTTTCCATGGCATACTTGATGAAGTAAGAAATCTCTCGGCAAGATAAGGTATTTCTTGATTTTTATTGAATAACTCGATATGGGGTGAAGTTAGGTATAGGGAATGCTTAAGTAACTCACCTTAAAATTCAATTTTCTTTCGAATGGTGTGAAAAAAATAGTAGGTGCCATTTGAAAAAATTGACTTTTTGACAATTTTTGATTGCGACATTTGAAAATCGACTGCGCCCATATGGTACAAAATGGGACCACCGATGGGACATCAAAAGTTAGCCTGGACTTCCAGCTAACTGCTTCACAAATTTGGTTTCATAATTTTGAAAGGTTTGCGAGATACCAATTTGTTCGTAAACTACTACAGCGGCAATTTTTTTCAAAAAATTGGACATATGTCAAAAATTGTAATAGATAAATTAACATAACTTAGGTTCTCTAAACTCAGAATCAGAAGACCAATCGAACCATGTAAAGAAAAATGTAGGTTTCCATTTAAAATAAGAAAGTTGGTACCAATTTTTGGCACACCCTGTATAGTTGGAGGACTGAAAATATTTTAGATAGAACGGGCATGATCGATTACGGCTGCATACCAAATTTTAAGTTTCTAATCCAACTGCAAGTTGAAAAACTTCTAATGAATGGCCTACGTGAATACCCCAAATCCCAAGTTTCTGTACTCTTACCAGCTTGCTTTATTTATTTTCCCCTATTTCCCCCTATTTAACCCCCAACTCTTCAACGGAACCATCTCAAAATATAATCTAGTTCCATGTGTCGTTATAATTTATACGTGTATTAAATTCCAAGTGCGTATCTCAATTTTATTTTATCAACCCCTTTAATAATAGTGGGGTAGTGGTGGGAGGTATGGAAAATGTTATAAAAAATCTGAGACCTAGTATGCACAAAAATCTTAGTTTCTGTACTCTTACCGGCTTTCTTTACTTATTTTCCCCTATTTAACCCCCAATCTTATTTTTATTTAATCTTATCAGCCCCTTTAATAATGGAGTGTGGGTAGTGGAGGGGTCGAAAAATGCAATAAAAAAATCCGAGGTCTCCATTTCAACTATATATAACAATTCCAAAGTAGAGAGCCGGCTGTACAGATTTCCTATGAATAAGATACATGAAAAACTGTGTGAGTGAGTAAGTACTACCACAGACTGTACAGCTTATATGAAAAGTGGCTTTTCATATAAGCAAATTTTGCATGCGTCATGTAATTTTACCGGAAGTGGGAGGATGCGGGCAAATAAGAAGAGGCAGCCTATTTTCTTTATTAACTAGAAGGCTTGTACATTATCTTTAAAAAAAATAATCCAGTTCCAGATCTCGTTATAATACTTAAACCGTTCCAGAGAAAACGTGCGCATAAAAAAGAAGTTACAGACAGACAGACCAACACAAACAGACAGAAACAATTTTTCTCTCAAATTTAAAATCTCTATTCATGACATTTTAAACCTATTTCAACATTAAAAATTTTTGAAATTTTTTACTTCCCTCGCATACCGAAGGGAAATATTGTATTCGAGAATAAATCACCCTCCGAGATTTTTTCGAATTCTGACGTTTCAGATCACGTAGATTTCAAAAATATAGGTTTTTCAATTCCGTCAGTCTATCTGTCTGTCGGTCTGTTGATGCATTAACTAAAAAACTACTTCACGGAGAGCAGTCAAATTTGGTAGGTAGTTGATCCTACTGTCAACGAAGAAATAGTAGAACTTTCACTGGAAAATATACAGGGTGGATCGTCTAAAGGGAATAAATAATGAAAAAATATTTTTTTGCTCAAATTTAAAATTTCCACGTTTCATGACACGCTAAACCTACTTCAGAAAAAAAAAATGTGAAAATTTTTTTCACCAACATTGAAAACATTTTTACCCCTAAAAATTTTTTTGTCTTTGTTCAACTTTAAAATTTCCACGTTTCATGGCATTCTAAACCTATTTCAAAAATTATTTTTTTTTTTACCATTTTTGAAAAAAAAATTACCACTAAAATAGATGGAAAAATTGTTTTCTTTGTTCAAATTTAAAATTTCCACGTTTCATAGCGTTCTAAACCTATTAAAAAAATAAATTTAGACAATTTTTCTATTTTTGAAAAAATTTTACCACTAATACATACTGAATTTTTTTTTCTTTGTTCAAATTTAAAATTTTCACGTTTTCATGGCATTCTAAACCTATTCAAACTAATTTAAAAATTATTTTGATTAAAAATTTTTTGGAAAATTTTTAATCAAAACAATTTTAATCTATTTATCACTAGGAATAGAATAAATAAAATAATTTGTTTTGCTCAAATTTAAAATTTCCACGTTTCATGACATTCCAAACCTATTTCGGAAAAGAAAATTTGCAACATTTTTTTTACCATTTTGGAAAAAAATTTACCACTAGAATAGATGTAATTTTTTTTTTCCTCAAATTTACAATTTTCGCGTTTGACATGACTGACATTCTAAACCTATTTGAGAAAAAAAAATTTTGAAAATTTTGTTAACCAACATTTTTGAAAACATTTTTACCACTAAAATAGATGGAAATTTATTTTTTTTTCTTTGCTCAAATTTAAAATTTTGACGTTTCGTGGCATTCTAAACCAATTTAAAAAAATACCACTGTAGAATAGAAGGAAACTTTCCTTTTTGCTCAAATTTAAAATTTCCACGTGTCATGGCATTCTAAACCTATTTCAGAAGAAAAAAAATTAGAAATTTTTTTTAAAAACATTTTTGAAAAATTGAAAAAAAAAATGAAATTTAACCACCACTATACTTCCACTCCACTACGTGTATGTGAAATTGAAAATGTGACAGATGGCAATAATATTAGGCATATGCACCTATTATACTATTATTGAAAAATGTACAGGGTGGTCATCCCAAGAAATAATTCAGTCATGGTGGACATTTATAAAGGAATTTTCCCAAGCCTTTCATATTTGGCACTTGTTATTTAGTATTGAACTTTTTCTGTTGGATGAGCACTCTGTATATTTTTTTGACCAAAACTTATCAGGTGTTCTTTGTAATAATAGCGATAACTATATTCCGATTATTATTTTCAATGTCACTTCGTAATTATTAATTTTTTAGAGTGACCGCCATGCACAAATAAAAAGGGAAGTTCTGTGTAAATACCTTTACCGATTTTTTAAAATTATTTAGCGACATCATTGCTGAGAACTGTTTCAGAATTACTGGCATTTCTTATGCATCAAATAAAATCTTAGTTCAGACGTTTCAGCGATCATGACACAAGTCAGTTTAAATTGTACCCGACTCTATCGTCCTCCGCTCTTCAAAATTTTGATCGAGATAAATATCGAATTCTAAGGAATATCGAAATTTATATTGAGATAGAGTTTATTATTAGGAATGTCTCCCTTCGCTCTTCGAAATTTATATTGAAGATTGATGGGAGTCGTATGTTTACAACCCATCAGGCCCCGATTTTCTCTCGACGGCCCCTGATCCCTTTAATAATGGAGTGGTGATGGTGAGGGTATTTAAAACATAAAAAAATTTGAAGCCTTGGCTTCTAGCAAATACACCGAATCTCAAGTTTCTGGTACTCTTACCAGCTTGCTTTACTCGTTTTCCCTTATTTGTCCCTATTTACCCCCCAACCCTTCAGCGGATATGTTCAAAAAACAATCTAGTTCCCGATCTCGTTATAATACATACGTGTATAAAATTTCAAGTAAATTTCTTAAACCGATTCAGAGAAAACGGGCGGACAAAAGAAAGTTACATACAGACAGACCGAGAGACGACAGATAGACCGACATATATTTTTTTTGGCCCAAATTTAAAATCTCGACGTTTCATGGCATTCTAAACCTATTTCAATAAAAACAAAATTTAAAATTTTTTTTTACTATTACTATACTTCCATTCCACTATGTGGATGTGGAAGTAATATAGCCATTAGATCCCACTTTTCAAATGATGAAACTCTTTTCCCGAAAATTCTTTACTTTCTAGCTATTCGCGTTTGTTGCTTTAAATGCCCCACCTGGTATACCAAATATAATATTTCTCCGTCGAATATTTCTGTAGATATAAAGCCAACAAACAGACAGAGTATTTTTGTTGCTGACTTTTATTTAATAAGGTTGGAAACAAGAAAGTTAGTGGTGAAAAGGTGAAACCACCTACTTAAAAAATCCTTGTAAGATAATGAAAATTAGAATTTGATAGTTATTTTAAGCTGTTTAGAACTACCGAAGAAGTTACTTGCGACTAGCGTCACCCATATTGTGCGATATCGAAATATTGCTCAATCATTTTTAATCACCCTGTATATACTAAGAAAAATTTATAGCCAAAAGTAATAAAAATTTTCCTCTTTACTGGATCTCTAGCTCTCTTTTGTATATTAGGTATCACTTTAATCTGAACTTTTCACATCTTTAAATGTCCAATCTACGAATTTAAGCACAGCAATTTAGTAACACCCTGTATATAGGTAGGTATACTTACTTTTATACGGACCGTCCTCGTCTTCTTCGTTTCTAAACGGCAACTCGAGTCGTGCAAGTGCAGTGCAGATATCGATCAGCCTTTCCAAATATTCCCTATTACGCTTAACTTTAACATTTTTCTCAAACTCTTCTTTGGCGGGGTCCTCTATTTTATCACTTTTGCACAACAACCTCAGCTTCACCGTCGAATAGATGTGCTCCTTGCTTTCCTCGTGTTTCTTCGTAGCCTGGGATAAGTTCCGAAGGTCGTCGAACCCCGAGGTATTCCATAACCGGCTGGCGCCAGACGGGAACAGAACGCAATTCCAGCAATAAAGCTTCCTGTTGATTCGGTTGCCCGTCAACCATTTGACCCTGTGATACCAGCTCACGGAGAAAGTGCGAAATTTGCCCTTGTCGTTCTGACACAGTTCCGCCAGGTCCGTGAATCGGCCTTTTTTCGCTATCTCCAGCTGCTGCTCCTTAGTGTAGGTCTTGAACGGCTTTTCTAGCAGGTCGTTTAGAGAAGTGACGCACATTTTTAACTGGCAGGTTGAAAATTCCAGTGAAATTGCGCGCAAAGCCGGCTTCTAGCGCTCAGCGTACCTCAGACTAAATGGGTCATGGCGTTCTCACTTTCCAATGGCTACAAGCTGGCGTTCGGAGGGTCTCGCCGGCATTCGCGTGAACATGCTTTGCCACTTGTGCATCGCATGATCGCTTGCCTGGATCACGGGCGTCCCAGGTTTATTTTCGCTGTAAATACAGTGTTCCAGCGGCGCACAAATTACAAATTCATTTATAGGGTTTTAGTAGGAAATTAATGGATTAGCTTGAAGTAACAATAACGCTACAAATATTCTTTGATGTTGAATAAGCATAGGATAATAAATAGAGGCAAAAAACTACCTACTTGTAAATGTAAAAACTGGATATTACTTCCCGATCCACATAATGGAGTGTAAGTATAAATAGTAATTGTAAAAAAAAATCAATTTTTAGTTCCCCCACATACCGAAGGGAAGTATTGTATTCGAGAAAAAATCACCCTCCGAGATTTTTTCGGATTTTGACGTTTCAGATCACGTAGATTACGAAAATATAGGTTTTTCAATTCCGTCAGTCTGTCTGTCTGTCTGTCTGTTGGTGCATTAACTAAAAAAAACTACTTGACATAGAGCAGTAAAATTTGGTAGGTAGTTGACGCTACTGTCAGCGAAGAAATGGAAAATATACAGGGTGGACCGTCTAAAGGGAATAAATAATATAAAAAAAAAATTTCGCTAAAATTTAAAATTTCCACGCTTCATGACACGCTCAACTTATCTCAAAAAAAAAAATTGAAAATTTTCTTCACCAACATTTTTCAAAAAATTTTTACCACTAAAATATACAGATTTTTTTTCTTTTGTTCAAATTTAAAATTTCCACGTTTCATAGCGTTCTAAACTTATTTAAAAACAAAATAAAAAAAAAACATTTTTGAAAAAATTTTACCACTAAAATAGATGAATTTTTTTTCTTTCTTCAAATTTAAAATTTCCACGTTTCCATGGCATTCTAAACCTATTCAAATAAATTTAAATCATTTTTTGAAAAATAAAAAAAATTTTTTGAAAAAATTTTGAATCTATTTATCACTACTTACTATAGAATAGATGAAAAAAATGTTTTCGCTCAAATTTAAAATTTCCACGTTTGATGACTTTCAAAACCTATTTCGGAAAAAAAAAATTGCAACATAATTTTACCAACAGCAGAAAAATTAACTATCTATAAAAGAAAAACTTTGTGTAGAAATATTAATGAAATCATTGCTTTCTTTCGATAACCTGAATTCTGGTTATGCTAGCAAGTTAAAATCCTAAAATGAATTTGTCTAATTTCTTATTTGACAATTCTCATTCTAACACTAGCATCCACACAGTCCCCTACGGCCATGCAGATTAAACTAGTATCCACATAACCCCCTACGATTATGAAGATTCAGTTAAAAATGAGAACAAAGACCTAAAATGAATTTACCTTGTCTTAAAAAATAGGTGAGGTTGTTTTTATCAGTCAATGTCAAATATAATCATTTCACACTTATTCATAGAAATTGTCTTGGTTTTGCATGAAACATCTTTATGAATGGCTTTATGTCTTTCTGATGAGCTCCAGAATAAGGGCGAAAAACGTTTCAAATGCTAAGCATTTCCAGGAAACAGAATGATAGATTTCATGAAAATATAATCCATTGGAATGAAAAATTTTTTAAGACAAGGTAAATTCATTTTAGGTCTTTGTTCTCATTTTTAACTGAATCTTCATAATCGTAGGGGGTTATGTGGATACTAGTTTAATCTGCATGGCTGTAGGGGACTGTGTGGATGCTAGTGTTAGAATGAGAATTGTCAAATAAGAAATTAGACAAATTCATTTTAGGATTTTAACTTGCTAGCATAACCAGAATTCAGGTTATCGAAAGAAAGCAATGATTTCATTAATATTTCTACACAAAGTTTTTCTTTTATAGATAGTTAATTTTTCTGCTGTTTGCAAAATCCTATAAAGAATGTTTCAATACAATTATAAGCAAACAAATAATAATTCATTTTTAAACATAATTTTACCATTGTGGAAAAAAAATTTACCACTAGAATAAGTAGATGGAAAAAAAAATTCTGCTCAAATTTAAAATGTTCACGTTTCATGATATTCTAAACCTATTTCAGAAAAAAATATTTGAACATTTTATTCACCAACATTTTTGACATATTTAAAAAAAAATAAAATATTTTAACCACCAAGAAAAAATTCAGTCATGGTGGACATTCGTAAAGGTATTCGGTATTCATGCAAGCCTTCCTTATTTGACACCTGTTATTTAGTATTGAATTTTTGCTGTTGGATGACCACTCTGTATATTTTTTTGACCAAAACTTATCAGGTTTTTTTTTGTAATAATAGTGATAACTATATTCCGATTATTATTTTCAATGTCATTTCGTAATTATTAATTTTTTAGAGTGACCGCCATGCACAAACATTGAGGGAAGTTCTGTGTAAATACCTTTACCGATTTTTTTTGTTGAAATAGGTTTAGAATGTCACGAAACGTCGGGATGTTAAACTTGAGCGAGAAAAAGAACTCTGTCTGTCTATCGGTCTGTAACTTTTTTGTTCGCACGATTTCTCTTTAAAGGCATAAGATACCAACAGACTTGAAATTTTATACACGTATGTACTATAACGAGATCTGGAAATGAATTGTTTTTTTAACTTTTCCGGTGAAGGGTTGGAGGGTAAATAGGGGAAATTGGTGTACATACTAGAAGCCAAGGCCTCAGATTTCCATCCGCCCGCACCACCATCACTCCTATATTAAAGGGGTTGATAAAAAAATTGAGATAGGTGAGAAGGAATTGAAACGTCTACTTTGGCAGATCGATTATGTATTTGTAAAGTTAAGATTGAAAACTAAAATTGCGAATCTTTATACAGGTTCGGAAAGTGTTAGTTTTGGTATTGCACTAAAACGTAAAGAAAGACGGAAACAAATGTCGTAGACAGAGCTGCCCAAGCACATGTGATGGGCAAAGTAGGTGATGTGTTTTATGATAAACAAGAATAGCCTATTTGCTTCGCTCTCGCTTGCTCCTATTGCTTTACCTAAACGAACACTTTCCGAATATGTGTATTTGTGATCTGAAGACCGATTTTAATTGAATAAAATGATATTTTTTAGTAAAAATTCAATTTTAGATCAAAATTATAAAAAATTATAGCTATAAGTTGAAAATTCGGCTCGACAGATTGATAGAGAATTTCAAAACAAACATTTAAAAACAGTTTCTGAAAACATTAACTTGAAGACCTGTAGACTGATTTGGGTGGCACAGTGCGACGCCTCACGCTATTACGTTTATTAACATAATTCTTGTTCTTATTCACATTATTTTCTTCTATTTAATGCATTTTTTAACAGTTTCAGTTTGTGACTAAAGGCGTGTTTTTAAATTTTTTCAAATTATTTTTGTTCAAATTTTCACGTAAATGTAACCCTGAAGTTTGAAACGAAATAATGAAAATGGTTAAAGTACTTCGTATTATTGTCGAATTTGAACAAGTAAACACAACGTTATCCTCTCTGAGAACAAAACGATGGTTACGAACTTTTTTCAGCATAGAAAAAAGTGACAAATCTGATTAAAGTCGCGTAAAGGGCGCTCCTAACCAAATTAAACGGAAAAGCGGGAGGCAGCTGTGAGTTTTATTTGGCCGAAAAGTCATCTGTATATAATTAATTTTGGCGTCTATAAATAACCGGTCATGTTGAAAATTATAAAAGGGCGTGTGCGGGAAACGGCGACCCCACACCGAACCAATTTGCAGGTCATTTTCGGTGATTTAAATAATAATTCTCTCGACTAAGAACAACTCTTGTCATCATCGAGTTAATTTAGCTTTTAAATTAAAATCATCTAATTGGGCTTGTTAACTCCGGACTCCGGGGAATTTGCTTTTTCTCAAACACGAGACACGTGTAAATATGGTGTTAATTTGTTGTTAGAATCGAATTCAAAATGCCATTAAGCCTAAATAAATAGTATATTTAATTATTTTCGGATGAGTCAAGGTTTACAAATCTGGGATTATTTAACCGACAAAATACAAAATATTGGTCACAAGAAAATCAAAATTTATTACGGGAGGGTAACTTTCAAATGCGGTTGTTCGGTTTCAATGTTTAGCTTGGAATAATCGGTAGTAGAATCATTGGTCCAGGACCTTTGAGTGGTGCCAGATACTTGAGATTTCTGGAAAATAAGATTGAGGACATTTTAGATGAGTTACCTTTGGATTTTGGAGAGGGAATGCATTTTCAACAAGATGGCGCTCCTCCCCATAATTCAAGGATAGTAATTGATTACCTTCAACTGAAACGGAAATTCGGAGAAAACGTAATTTCGACGAATGGTCCTGTGAGGTCACCTGATTTAACTCCCGTTGATTTCCTTGTTTGGGGTCATTTAAAGAATATTGTCTCTGCAACCGCCGTTACAACCCGTGAAGACCTGGAGCTACGAGTAAGACGAGCAATTAATAGCATAACGGCCCAGCAATTGGCGAACGTTCTTCGAGAAACAGCTAGCGAGTTCAGAAGTGCCTTGACGTTAATGGACAGCATTTTGAACAACTGTTGTAATGTTATGTGTTAATTTTTTGTATTCCAAAACCACCTTATATGTAACAAGGTAATTAGAATAAAATTGTATCTTCTTATTTTCTTTTAGCTGTACTTTTGTTTGTATTTATCGCACATTTTAATACGACATATGGATAAATTCCTTATTTATAGTACTAGTAGTTATGCTATAGGGATTCGGGGACAAAATCCCATGTTATTTCTTATGGAGGTTCATTTTGCACATTTTTGTCTGATTTTCCCACCACCACAATTTCAAACACGGTCTGAACAGCTTTTAAAACAGAGTCTGTATACAGATATGTACGATTTTAAACAGGGTTTGTACGCATTAAAACTGAGTTTGAACAGCTTTTCGAACAGCATTTGTGAAAACAAGCAGACATCCAATACGGTTACCATTGTTTAAAATCGTACATATCTGTATACAGACTCTGTTTTAAAAGCTGTTAAGACCGTGTTTGAAATTTGTGGTGGTGGGAAAATCAGACAAAAATGTGCTCTCTTTGAGTAAAAATTAAAGAAAATGAATAATTTTAGTAGAAATGAAAAGGTCGATATGTTACTGATATATGGAGAGCGTCTCAAAAATTCAACTGCAGCTGCAGAACTGTATCAGCAACGATATCCCAACAGACGTCATCCAAGCAGACACTTGTTTGCCAGAGTGGAACAAGAATTAAGAAACGAACCCAATCAACAAGATGACCATCAAACATTTATTGTGAGGACATAGAAATTGATGTATTAGGATTTGTGATGGTACACCCAACAACATCAACAAGGGAATTGTCAATGGAATGCGACATTAGTCAATCTTCGGTTTGCAGAATTTTAAAGAAACATACGTTTCGGTCTTATAAATACCAAATACACCAACATCTTTATGGAGATGATAACGACAGGAGGCTAGTATATTGCAACTGGTTCTTAAATGCAGTACAACAAAACCCAGGTTTTCCTTTTCATATTTTACATTCAGATGAAAGTAGATTTACGAACCAAGGTATGTTTAACAGAAATAATACTAGGTACTGGGTTCAAGAAAATCCGAGGTTGGTAGGGCGGGGGAATATTCAGGAAAGATTTGGGTTTAACTGTTGGCTTGGAGTACTTGGAGATCGAATAATTGGACCCATATTTTTTTATGGAACACTTACTGGCGAAAGATATTTATTCATTTTACAAAACCAGACAGCAGAATTTCTTGACTTACTTCCTCTTACCTATTTACAAAATCTGTTTTTCCAACAAGATGGTACTCCCCCACATAATTCCAGAAGAGTGATGCAATATTTAAACAACTTGCATGGTGAACGCCTTATCGCAAATCAAGGTCATATCAGGTGGCCTCCTAGATCACCTGACTTAACACCCCTCGACTATTATGTATGGGGCACTCTCAAAAATAAAGTTTATAAAACTTCTTCAAATACCCGTGAAGAGCTGCAAAATAAAGTTGTACGGACTCTTAATGAAATAACGCCGGCTGAATTGCGTAGAGCCATTCAAGCAACTGTACGCAGAGCCGAATTGTGTATAGAACAATATCTATAAATGTCAATTTATGGTTTAATTATATTAATTATTTTAAAGATACCTACTGTTACCTAGTTTAAGTTTAATTGTTCAAACGGAATTGATTTTTATTTATTTATAGGCCCGATATTTATGTTCATTTAAATAAAACTCTGAAAACCGAACTGATGTCGCATTCTATTGCAAATGTCCTTGTGGATGTAATTGTGTTTACCTCCACATACCTATGCTAAACTTAATTGTAACGTTCTTTGCGCTCACAATTATTAAATGTTTGATAGCTCAAGATTGCCTATAACTACACGAGGCTGTCTGACAGCTGATATTGTTTTATTACATTCAATGGCTACTATGATTTTTCCAATGTTATTAGGTTACCAGATTTACACAGAAATGTGCCATTTTAGTTTCCAAAGCTCACTAATCTATTATCTATTAGCCGCATGTTTCTAAAAGCTTGGTTGCATTGTATTTTGACTGAAATCTCAAATATTTCTGAGCGGATTTTCAAAATTTTGGTATCATTAGATTCGTATGAAAATGAGGTATTTAAAAATGTTGGTGAACGATTAAATTCCCATTTAAAAAAACCGAGTTAGTGGGTAAAAATCACATTTAAAAATTTTAAACGCCTCTAGAGAATTAAGTAATGCAATCATATTGCTCTTTTTATTTTTATAGTAACGTAGCACACAAACTAAAATATATTTTGGGCACCACAGCACTCTGGATTCAGAAATAGATTTTTTAATAAAATTTTTATTGTTTCTCAAAAAGTCACCAAAATGGATGTATTGTATTCAAAATTTCCTCTAGATTCCAAAAATGTAAAAATATATAGGGTGTTCCATTTAAAAATCGAAAGTTGTGGACATTTCCGGTCAAACCGGATGTTCACCAAACTTGATTTTTTATTGAAAAGATGGCATTTTAGTCGTGTAATAAGGCCTCCAAATTTCAATTTTCCATTCCAAATATTTTAGGAAATATCGGGGCGAGCGCAATTCGTGACTCACCCGGTATATCAATACTTGGTATGTACTATACTCATTTCTGAAAGGATTAAATTACTTCCTCATCCACGAATTGGACTGAAATTTTCTTTTACGATTACTATACTTCCACTCCGCCACGTGGATGTGGAAGTAAAAGAAATAACCAACACTCTGCATGTGGATACATTGTTCAGTTGACGAAGAAGGAGATTCCTCCATGTTCGATTAATCCTCACGCTTTGTGTATGAATTGATTTTTGTGACCTTGTTTAAGATTTGCTCCGCCCGGGGGAATACCAAAGATAACAATCCGAAATCAAAGTTCTCGCAACTCAACGGCAACAAGTTAGTAATCAACAACTTTAAAACTTCTTATAGAATGTGCTGTCATCTCCGATAAAATAAAGAAAATACAGCACTTTTATATTCTTATAAAACTTTCAGTATATTTGTATACAGGATGGGGCCAAATTAGAGTACTGTAATCTAGAGAAAAACAATAATAGCTTCCTTGACTTATTGTTTTCTAAAGTCAGTTTGAAAATCATGAAAAATAAACGTTGACCGGCAATTTTTAGAATCACTTTTTAATTGATGGACATGATGTAAATTATTTATTTATAATACAGCATTCATTTATAATAAATAATGTTAGTTTAATGAATAACTCCATAGATGATTCAATAATAGTAAATAAATATCATTTAACCTACGGCTGTGCTACCGGCCATGTTAAGAATGCACCAAGGGCTTATAAGGGACTTGTAATGGCGAGCCAGGTAAACAATCGACTAGTTTCATTTGAGGTAAGCGCATAGCATATCTGGTTAACTATATTCGTATACGGATATCGTTTGCAATATTTAAGTACGCGGTTATTCTACTACAAACAGGCTTTGTAATGACTTCCTGGTAGCAACGCTTTAGACTGAATTTTTAAATTGACAATAGAAATACTGTACTTACAGCCGTATTCACCAATGCTAGTTAAGTAGATAACTGTTCGTTAAACTGCCAGCGGATTGTTAAATCAATCTTATGTATTCATCGACTTTAGTTAGTGTTTAACGCGCTCTCTAACTTGACTGATGAATATCGGGTAGGCAACTAGTTTAACGGCTTGTTAACGTTTTTAGGTTGAGGTTATGTTATTTGTTGACAATTGTGAAGTGAAGCTACAAGTTGATTTGGAATAATTTGGATATTTTTGTTTGTTAGTGCCTACATATTTTTATGTGTAATAATAAATAATCAATTATTTTCTTATTTTCCACAATGTGGAAAAAATCTTGCACAGTATTGAGCAAATTTTCTTTCTCACGTTCGGTAAAATTTTTTGATCTACTTTTCTTTGAATCCATATTTTCAACAAAACTACCGACACCAATACAAAAGCAAAAAATCGGTAAAGGTATTTACACAGAACTTCCCTCGTTATTTGCGCATGAGGTCGCTCTAAAAATTTTTTAATTACGAAGTGACATTGGGAATAATAATCGGAATATAGTTATTGCTATTGTTACAAAGAAAACCTGATAACTTTTGGTCAAGAAAATATACAGAGTGCTCATCCAACAGCAAAAGTTCAATACTAAATAGCAGGTGCCACATATGGCAGGCTTGCGCAAATACCTTTACAAATGTCAACCATGACTGAATTATTTCTTGGGATGACCACCCTGTACATTTTTCAATAAAAGTATAATAGGTGCATATGCCAGATATTATTGCCATCTGTCACATTTCCAATCCAACATTCACGTAATGGAGTGGAAGTATAGTGTGTGGTTAAGAAATTTCATTTTTTTTTTAATTTTTCAAATGTTGGTAAAATAATTTTCAAATTTTTTTCTTCTGAAATAGGTTTAAAATGTCAAACGTAGAAATTTTAAATTTGACCAAAAAGGAAAGTTTCCTTCTATTCTATAGTAGTGCTAAAAAAAGTTTAAAAATTAAAAATTATGTATTTTTTAAAATAGGTTTAGAATGCTATGAAGCGTGAAAATTTTAAATTTGAGCAAATAAAAAAAAATTCGATCTATTTTGGTGGTAAGTAAAAACTTTTTGAAAAATGTTGGTGAAAAAAATGTTCAAAAATTTTTTTTCTGAAATACCTAGGTTTAGAATGTCATTTAAATTTGAGCATTCTAGTGTTAATTTTTTTTCCGAACTGGTAAAATGTTGCAAATTTTTTTTTTTCCGAAATTGGTTTGGAATATCATGAAACGTGGAAATTTTAAATTTGAGCAAAAAAATTTTTTCGTCTGTTCTATAGTAATGATACATAAATGGATTTAAAATGTTTTGAAATTTTTTAAAAAATTCTTCAAAAACATTTTTAAATTTGTTTGAATAGTTTTAGAATGTCATGGAAACGTGGATAGTTAAAATCTGAACAAAGAAAAAAAAATGTATCTTAGTGGTAAAATTTCTTAAAAATAGTAAGAAAAATTTCCAATTTATAGATAGATTTAGAACACTATGAAACGTGGAAATTTGAAATTTGAAGAAATGAAAAAAAATCCATCTATTTTAGTGGTAAACAAATTTTCAAAAATGGTAAAAAAAATTTTCAAAATATTTTTTTTTTCAATCAGTCTTAGAATGCCATGAAACGTGGAAATTTTAAATTTGAAGAAAGAAAAAAAAATTATTTCATTTTAGTAGTAAACATTTTTTCAAAAATATTGGTGAAAAAATTTTCAAAATTATTTTTCCTGAAATAGGTTAAGCGTGTCATGAAACGTAGAAATTTTAAATTTGACCAAAAACAAAATTTTTGTCATATTGGTAAAAATTTTTTCAAAAATGTTTGAAAAAAATTTTCAAAAATTTTTTTTTTCTGAAATAGGTTTAGCGCGTCATGAAACGTGGAAATTTTAAATTTGAACAAAAAAAAAATGTTTTCACTATTTATTCCGTTTAGATGGTCCACCCTGTATATTTTCCAGTGAAATTTCTACCATGTCTTCGCTGACAGTAGCGTCAACTACCTACCAAGATTGACTGCTCTCCGTCAAGTAGTTTTTTTAGTAAATGCACCAACAGACAGACAGATTGACGGAATTGAAAAACCTATATTTTCGTAATCTACGTGTTCTGAAACGTCAGAATCCGAAAAAATCTCGGAGGGTGATTTTTTTCTCGAATACAATACTTCCCTTCGGTATGCGAGGGAAGTAATATAATAAACAAACTGATGACATTGACATTCCATTCTTTCCATTCGAGCGCATGCGCTACTACCCGTCCGGAAAACATTAAAAATTCATATTTAAATAACCGTTTGTTAAATATTCTAATATTTCATTTGGTGAATACATAATAGCACTAACGGCCATTTAAAATTTAACGAACTTTTAGTAAATGAGTTGTTAAGCACGTCTTGGTGAATACGGCTGTTAAGTGCATATTTAGACCAGTCGATAAAGTAAAAAATACACCAGAAGCTCGCAAAAAATGTTATCTGAGATTTTCCCCGGGAGTATTAAACATCACAAAACCACAAAAATCAGTTCTGGGGGTGCCGCGCAACCCCCCCCAAAGAACCACCCTTTCGGTGAAAAAGGCCTTATTTTACTGATAACTCGTTAACCGTTGAAGACATAAAAAAAATTGCTCATTGTAAAAAAGAAAGCTTGACTAATTGCCCAAAAAAGTAATCATGTAATTTTCTTGTATATGCCATGGTTTTCGAGAAAATCGTATTGACAAATATTGCAAAATTTGTGTTTTTAATGCGGGCGAATTTTCGTTTATTTTAAATTCTTTGCGCGCGACCTATTGAAAAAATTGAATTGCTCGAAAACCAAACAAGCTAGGAAGAAAAATAAAATTTGATCTTAAAGGGGATATAAAATATTCTCTTGTGTTGCCATTTTGATGGCTATTGATATTTATTAGTATATAAAAATAAGAATATAATATAGTTATCTCTTGCTTTTTTGTGCATCTAATTATTCTCAGGCTCATAAAAAATAACTGACTTTAATATAAGTTATAAATTCATTATCTTTTAGTTCAAGGTAGTACTTCAATGCAGAAAAATTTAGGAATAGAAATATTCACATTTACAAATTTACCAGCATGTTGAAGTTAGCCAAAAAAAATCTAAAATTTTTTTATTATATTTTTTTCCATGCAATTTTGAACTATTAAATGATTAGAAACAGTAGTTATATGATATATATTATAAACTCAAGAAAAAAATTTTGAGCTAAATTTTCAAGATGTTTGTGTCTTCTTTTTATTTTTAGGAAATAATAAAAAATTGGCCAAAATTTGGCTAACTTCAACATGCTGGTAAATTTGTAAATGTGAATATTTTTATTCGTTACTTTTTCTTGAACTAAAAGATAATGCATGTATGACTTATATTAAAGTCAGTTATTTTTTATGAGTCTGTGAATAGTTAAAAGCGCAAAAAATCAATATTATATTGTTATTTTTATATACTAATGGATATCAAATAGCCATCAAAAATAGAAACACAAGAGGGTGTTTTATATCCCCTTTAAAACCAATTTTGATTTTTCTTCCTAGCTTGTTTGGTTTTCGAGGAATTCAACTTTATCTATAGGCCGCGCGCAGAAAATAAACGAAAATTCGTACGCATTAAAAATACACATTTTGCAATCTTCTTCAATATCGATTTTTTCGAAAATCATGGCATATACAAGAAAATTACAAGAGAGACTTTTTTTTAGGAAATTAGTCCAACTTTATTTTTTATAATTAGCAATTTTTTTATATCTTCAACGGTTAACGAGTTATCAGTAAAATAAGGCTTTCACCGAAGGGTTGGTATTTTGGGGGGGTTGCGCGGCACCCCCAGAACTGATTTTAGTGGTTTTGTGATGTATAATCTTTCCACTAACAGTTACTGAAGGAAAATCTCAGATAACACTTTTTGTTATGGTAATCTTTATAATTATTGGACTAATTATATTGTGCAATATGATTCATTAAAGTGACAAAGAAAAGGTACAATTTGTTATGCGAAATTATATACATGCACAAATAATTCGAACATAGCTCTAAACCAAACATTCCCCTCTTCATTGACCTACTTTAAGTAGAAGCCTCGGTCAAAAGCAGATAAACAAACTATGCCAAAATATTTGTTTATAATTAGCATCTCTCTCAAAGGGACAACGACATTTAATCATCCCTTTTCTCAGAATTTCCTGGGATATATTTTACCAAGGGTTGGTTGTTCAGGTTGACCGGTCATCAACAAAGCAATTACTAATTGTTAAACTTAGTCTTAGTGGAATTAGGACTGAGGAATCTTCCCGGTAGTTGGAGTGATACTCATTTGTGGTAACTCGATGCAGATCATTACAAATAAATATATCATAAATTGCAACTTCAAACCCTTCCCTGTATTATTCTTGTTTTAATACCCGCTGAGTTACGGAGGGTTGAAAACGTTGATTTTAAGCAAAACACTGATTTTTCATAGGTTTTTTAACAAATTACTCAAAGAGGATCACATTTTCGAAAAAGTTTGTCACAACAAAAAAGTTAGCTTATGAAATAATGAAAATAATCTATGAAATAAAATTTTGTTTAGGCTCATTGTTGCCGAGATACAATTAATGTTAGGTGCATTTGAACGTAGCCCTGAAAAGATCACACTCTTCAAACAGTCATGACTCTGGTTAAAAAAAACCTTAACATGTACCTTGAACGCAATTAAAGCTTTTTATTACAGTAGTTTAAATTGTCTTTTGGCAAAATCAAAAATGATACAAGGAAAATAAAGGCAAGATGTTGATTTTTTACAGAAAAATGTGCCCGTTTTTTGGTTCCAGTAAATTTCAAATTGAAAAAAAAACATTCCAAATCGTATTTCTTGTTAGTCCTATCTATTAGGTACACACTCAATTTTTACTTCCCTCGCATACCGGAGGGAAGTATTGTATTCGAGAAAAAATCACACTCCGAGTTTTTTCGGATTCTGACGTTTCAGATAACGTAGATTTCGAAAATATAGGTTTTTCAATTCCGTCAGTCTGCCTGTCTGTCTGTCTGTTGGTGCATTAACTAAAAAACTACTTGACGGAGAGCAGTCAAATTTGGTAAGTAGTTGACCCTACCGTCAGCGAAGACATGGTTAAACTTTCACTGGATAATATACAGGGTGGACCGTCTAAACGGAATAAATAGTGAAACAAATTTTTTTTTTGTTCAAATTTAAAATTTCGGCGTTTCATGGCACGCTAAACCTATTTCAGAAAAAAAATTTTTGAAAAATTATAAAAAAAATTTATACCAACATTTTTTAAACAAATTTTACCACTAAAATAGATGAATTTTTTTTTTCTTTGTTCAAATTTAAAATTTTCACGTTTCATGGCATTCTAAACCTATAAAAAAAAAAAATTTAATCATTTTTTTCCATAAAATAGATGGAAATTTTTTTTTCTTCACACTTAAAATTTCCACGTTTCATAGCGTTCTAAATCTATTTAAAAAGAAAAAAATTAGAATTTTTTTTTACCCTTTTTGAAAAAATTTTACCACTTAAATAGATGGATTTTTTTTCTTTCATATTTAAAATTTCCACGTTTCCATGGCATTCTAAAACTATTCAAACAAAAAAAAATGTTTTTGAAAAATGAAAAAAAAAAATTGAAGACATTTTTAATCTATTTATCACTATTACAGAATAGACGAATTTTTTTTTTGTACAAATTTAAAATTTCCACGTTTTATGACATTCTAAACCTATTTCGGAAAAAAAATTGCAACATTTTTTTACCATTTTGAAAAAAATTTAACACTAGAATAGATGGAAAACCATTACTATAGAAGGAAACTTTCCTTTTTGCTCAAATTTAAAATTTCTACGTTTCATGACATTCTGAACCTATTTCAGAAGAAAAATATTTTGAAAATTTTTGTAACATTTTTGAAAAATTAAAAAAAAAATGAATTTTTTTAACCACCACTATACTTCCACTTGAATGTGGGATTGAAAATGTGACAGATGGCAATAATATTTGTCATATGCACCTATTATACTTTTATTGAAAAATGTACAGGGTGGTCGTCCCGAGAAATAATTCGTAAAAGTGTTTGCGCAAGTCTTCCATATTTGGCACCTGTTATTTAGTATTGAACTTTTGCTGTTGGATGAGCACTCTGTATATTTTTTTGACCAAAAGTTATCAGGTTTTCTTTGTAATAATAGCAATAACTATATTACAATTATTATTCTCAATGTCATTTCGTAATTAACAATTTTTTAGAGTGACCGCCATGCAAAAATAACGAGAGAAGTTCTGTGTAAGTACCTTTACCAATTTTTGTTTACTGTAATGGGCGAATCATATAAAAGATTTTACAATTAATGTGTTTTGAAAATATTTGAAAAATTTGATTGTTTTAGCTTTAAGGTTAAATAACTTTGCAGGGAAGCATCTTAACTGAAAGTTACTAAAGACAAAAAAATATGGCAATAAACCAAGGAAAATGTTGGTTTTAATTTTTTTTTTTGATAAAGATAGTAGGTTAGGAGATAGAAGTGTTTGAAGCTCTTAACTTTTTTTCTTTTTTAGTTGACACATTTAGGATGAATATAGAAAAACTGACAACCTCTACAGTAAGTCCGCGGATGGGGTTTACAATAGGTGTAATGGCTAAAATTTTTAACTTTTCGAGATGTTATTCTTTATAAAAGTTTTTGTGTACCTAGAAAATAGTAATAACGTTGACAAAAATAATATTTTTTGTACGGGGTGATCAAAAATTACAAAAAATTAAAATTCCGTAAGAGCAAACTGGTTCTGTTTTTTATTTTGGAACAAAATATGAAATAAAAAAGTTATTTAAAATTGTACGGTCTATCCAAATGTAATTAATTAGTGAATTTTTAGTAAAATACGGTTTTTGTCAAATTTTTAATTAGCTAACTGCATTCAAACAAGGAGAATAAATACCAGATAAACAATTTTGAATTTATTAAAGTTCATACATATTTGTAGGTTTAACTTTATTAATTATCACAATAAAAAAATTCCTCCACCAAATTGAACTCATGCTTCTAATCATTTTTGAATTTTGTGAAAACTACTTCTAACTGAAAATTGATTCCACAACTGTCAAAATGCGCTGTTTTCGAATTACAAAGTCGTTATCTATTTACCCGCAATTGTCAAATCTGGACTTCTTGGGGGCCACAAAACTGGACCGATTCGTCCAATCCACCTTTGCCCAAATTTGCTATTAAGCCAATAACGTACGACGTAGGCATGATGTGCCGGACATCCATCCTGCTGAAAATACATTCTATTATGATACTCCAACGGCAAGGCTTCGAACTAATCAGAAAAGAATATATTAAGCATGTGTAAATAAGAGTTACTAATTACAAGTATTTTCAAAAAAGTATGGCTATATTATACCATAATACGAAATAGCGCACCAGATGTTTATTTTTTTTAAATATTGCCTTCCGGCAGAAATTCTAAATTCGGGGTATGTCTCACTCCAATACCTTACACGTTGTGAAGCTACAGTGCCATTTGTTGGGATTTTCAGCAACAGATTCCAACACTAATAATGTGGCAGGGTCATTTTGATCATATATTTTCTTCTTTTTCTTTACATCAAGCACTGAACCAGTTCTTTTTACCAATTTATGAAATGCCATTCTCGAAACATACACATTGGGAAATCTCTCACTGAATTTTTGAATAACGTATTGGTATGAACTTTTACCGTCTCCATAACACTAAAAAAAGTCTTTGCTCGGCAGTTAACATTTTAAAAATGATTTCTTAATGCAGATATGTCATGATATGTAGACGTAACTAGGTAAAAACGCACCTAACAATCAAATATAACATTACAGGAATTATACAGGATGTTCCTAAAATAGGATTCCAAATTTCTACAGCGTACAGTATTTGTGAAAATAAAAAAAAAAAGAAAAATAAATAAATAAAAATTTGACAAAAATTCACTAGGTTCGAAAACATTGCAACATTCAAATAATATTTCGGATTTGGACAGACCATATAATTTGAAACAACTTTTTTATTTGACATTTTGTTCCAAAATAAAAAATAGAACCAGTTTACTCTTACGGAATTTTAAGTTTTTGTAATTTATGATCACCACGCATAAAAAATATAATTTTTGTCAACTTCACTATTATTTTTTAGGCAAGCAAAAACTTTTATAAAGAATAACATTTTATTGAAAAGTAAAAAATTTTAGCCATTATACCTATTGTAAACCCCATCCGCGGACATACTGTACATTGCTTTGACCTACCTGACCTTAAATAGGATTAAAAGACCTTCAAAACGCTTTTTTGGATAATTTTTAGCGTTAATTGTAAAGGAGACATAAGCGAATGTCGTTGGACATCACATGAATATTGTATGTATTTGTGTAAATGTATATCAATAGAAACAAATGAAAATATATTACCAGAAAATACTAGTATTATTATTATTATTATTATTCAAACTTTTACAAAATACTTATCACAGATAAGTTTAAAAGATATATCCTTCTTATAACAATTATAAGAAAGAAAATATGCCCATTATGAACAGTACAACTGTTATCATAATGTTATTTTAAATTTAAATTATCCTGCTCAATGAAACCCAAAGATAATCAAAACAAAAGCACTTACCGGTAACACAAAACTTTAGAACAACAACAGGCTTTTTCTAAAGTTTTGAACTTTAGAAAAAGCCGCACCGAAGAGACATAGATGTCGAAACACGTGTCTGTGGATGTTCTAAAGTTTTGTGTTACTGCTATATCGGTAAGTGCTTTTGTTTTGATTATCTTTGGGTTTCATTAAGCAGGATAATTTAAATTAAAAATAAAATTATGATAACAGTTGTACTGTTCATAATGGACATATTTTTTTTCTTATACTTGTTATAAGAAGGATATATGTTTTAAACTTATCTGTGATAAGTATTTTGTAAAAGTTTGAATAATTACTAGTATTTTCCGGTAATATATTTTCATTTGTTTCTATTGTTATAGAGCTTTTACAGTTCCAGGAAGTTGCATTTGCATATAATTATATTGTAAATGTATATATTACAATCTTATGTTACACACTTAATGTATTACAGGTAAAGTACAATTTTAAATACACACTTACCTAAAAAATATCCGTATTAAACTGGAAAATATTAATTACTGATTTATTAATTTGCTACACGTTAACACAAAAACCCGATCCAAATTCGAAAGCAGCAACCCCAGAAACATAAATAATGTTGGTATTATAGCTTTAGGGGTGGCTTTCACCCTCTTAGATGTAAGAGTAATAATTTTTCTTATCAGAATATAACTTTTATGCCCTAAAAAGTAAGAGCTTGCAAAAATAGTTCTACTTCCTCAAAACAAAAAAAATATAGCTAGTATCTGTGTTGTACCCCTATTTTATCGGCCATATTAGGGGTGCAAACGCGAATTTTAGAATTCTGACTTCGGATTCGTAATCAGCGACCTACCTCAAAAATATATACATGAAGTTCTTCAATAACTAACTCTTAATTCTTGAGTCAGTATTAAATTTTGAAATTTAGGGCTTGTCTTCACCCTCTTAGGGGTAAAAGCACATCTATTCCTTTTTAATATTTGAATTTGATAACCTAAAGTTTGAATTGGTTGAATTAAACCCTTCCATAGATTGATTTGTTAAAGCGTTAAAGCACAAAGGGGCGCTGTGCAGCGTAACTTTCGTCGACAATCGATACCCACTATTATCATCAATCTGTTTGCTATAAATTGTTTGTACGTGACAATCTAACAAACTAATAACTAATTGCTTACTTAGCACTGCCATGTTATTTGCATATATCTAAACATTATATATAGCCTTTTCCTGCTCTTGTGATCTGATAAATCAAACCCTCGTGAACAATAAATTAGAAGTTTCACATAATACCACTAGAAACGCTTACGATATAATTATTCATGTAATTACTGGACATTGCGAAAGATTTATGACGTTTGTTACACACAAAAGTTGCACTTTTGTGTAGAAAATTTCAACCTAGTGAACGTCTATACTAGACCGGTCAATTTGAGGACTGAAAATTCATGGCGCACCAGATTTTACTCACGTCACGTAGTGGAGTGGAAGTATAGTAAGTAATAGTAAAAAAAATCAAAAATTTTTCTTGTTGAAATAAGTACAGAAAAGGCCGTTATGGCTCTGATAGAAAAGATCGTCAAAGGCTTCGAAAATAAAGAATATGTCGGGACTATGTTTTGCGATTTGAGTAAAGCCTTTGATTGCATATCGCATAAGACACTCCTAAGTAAACTTACCAAATATGGCCTTGAAAACGAAAGCATTCAACTGATAGATACTTATCTGAAAGGCAGACAGCAAACCTGTTACTATAATCAAACATACTCTGAGAGACAAACTGTAAAACATGGTGTTTCACAAGGTTCAGTTTTGGGACCTATACTGTTTCTTATTTACATAAATGAGATGAAATTCAGTGGCTTTCTGCAAACCAACTGCTACTAAATGATGGAAAGACCAACATAATGTTATTTACTAATAGAAATCAACATGGGTATCAAAATTTAGAGCATGTAAAATTATTTAGGACTGGTTTAAAGTGGGATGAACATGAGAATTTCATATGTAAGTAATAAATTAAATAAAAACTTGTATCTATTAAGGAAACTACACTTCTTATTGCCTCTTAATGCAATGAAAACATGGTATTTTTCTGTTTTCCACTCAGTTTTAAAATATTGTATATTATCCTGGGGACATTCACCCCACAATCATAGAATCTTTAGAATTTAAAGGCAAACAATCAAGGCACTGTCTAGACTAGATTATAGAGAGGATGTGAGACCAAAATTTACTGAACACGCAATTCTTACTTTACCTTGCATATACATACTGGAATGCTTAGTCCACATACAAAGCAACAGAGATATATACAAAATTCAGGATGAAATTCACAACTATCCTACTAGGCAAAGAAACAATAAGAATTGAATACACAAGATTGCTGCACAGTCGGAATGCTTGCAACTATTGTGGTCCACTATTTCATAATAAGCTTCCGCATCGTATTAAAAACTTTCAGCTGGGAAAATCCAAGTCAATCGTACTAAGTTTCTTAACAAAAAAAGCATTTTTCAGCTTCAGTGAATATTTTGATACTAACTTTGAAGAAATAGACAACTAATACCAAAGTATAGTTGTTTCTCATTATGTGCATTTTGTAGTACCACACGGTCACTCCCATCATTTACTTTATTGCACAACTTCATATCATCTGCGTATAAAAGACAATCGATACCCAATTCCCCTGCGATGCCGTCAATGAAGATATTGAAGAATAATGGGCCTAAAACAGAACCTTGGGATACACCCGTGGTAGATACAAATTCCGCAGATCGTTGTCCACAGTATTCTATATTTTCGAGATATGATTTGAAAAATTTTTTACATACTACATAAAATGTAATTTAATCGGTCAAATGCTTTAGTAAAGATTGTAAATTATCAACCTGTGAATTAGCGTCGATAGCATTAGATATATATTGAGTTATACAAAAGAGCTGGTATTCACTAATGCGATTCTTTCCATAAGAAAATGTTAGTTAATTTAACAGAATTTCAAAAGCTTTTGAGAAATTGTTGATAATCGTTATTTGTCTGTAATTCTCAATATTATTTTTTTTCACCTTTTTTAAATATAGGAATTATTTTAGAACATTTTGGAGCAACAGGAAATATATTAGATTTAATTGCTAAATTAAATAAAAATGTAATATTTCGTATACGACCCATTTTGAATCAAACTATCCAACAATGAATTTAAAACTGCTACAGAATTAGTCCGAAGTGATACTACTAAGTTAGTATATTCAGTGACAAAAAATTAGGGGAAATAATTTTTTTAATGCTTTAGATAACCTCCTGTAGACAAATTAGCTAAAAAAAGATGCAGAAAATTAAACAAAACGATGTATCTCAATCAGCTGAACTATGCGAAAACAACATGGCAACCAAAAAATACACATACCGAACTGAGAAAGTAGTTCTATTGGGGAAGTTGTTTAAAGAGCAATACAATTGATGTTTTCTTTTTTGTTAAATTCAATACTAAATTCGGACTATACACTATTGAAAAAGTAGTTAGTTGGCCATAATTGCACGCTCTTTCGATGAAAGTTAGGTAGATTGAAAAACAGTTTAATGTTCCGTGGAATGCTGGCGAGCGAAATTGAAAGAGTTCTGAAGCTCAACAGGGAAAGAGTAATTATAATTAAAATTCGGAGTGTATAATTTATTCCATTAAAAGATATCTCTGCGGTAATAATATTCAGAAAACGACCTGTTGGGCGCACTTTTAAATCGCTGTATATTTTTTAATGAACAGTTTCTAAGCGATGTAAACAAAGGCAGGAAAGAAATAAGTTTTTCAGATGTATCTTTCGTATAAAATAATGCGTCTATTAAAATAATAATTTTGAATATACAGGGCCTCAATGAAACTTCAAGGCTTTGATATATCAGGAACAGTGGAAAAGAACTTTTAATACTCGATTAAATTTTGATCCTTATGAATTCTGTAGCGTTAGATTTATTTATGGTACTATTTAAAAGCTAATTATTTTTTGTTTGCTTAAAATTTCAATAAAACTTAATTCTTTGCAGTCCAGTTAGTAAAAACAAAGAAAGTGCAAAATCTCGGAATCCCGGACTTTTGATGATCTATAGATTTTCGATAATAAAGCCATGCTATTATAATGAACACATAATTTTTATTTTTCCCCTTTACTCATTTAATAATTCCAGTTTTTAATTTTAAGTAAATGGTAGTTAATTTTAATCCCAAGGGCGATCTGTAAGAGATGATATTATAAACAGTGACGGGATTTGAATTAATTATAAATGCACCATTAAAAAATTTCAAGGTGTTAAAAATTATTTTTTTTCTATATTTCTTAATAAGGGGTGATTTTTAAGGGTTCAAACGTTGCCATAAATCATAAATAATATTATTAACAGCGACGGGATTTTAATTCATTATAAATGCACCATTAAAAAATTTCAAACTGTTTGAAACTAAATTTTTTGTAAGTTTCGGTTTTTAAGGGTTGAAAGATTGTAATAAATTATAAATTATATTCCAGAATAAATTTCCTTTTTAATGGATTACATTTCCATGCAGCATTGGTTATCATTCATTCTGTCTCTTGGAAATGCTCAGCCTTTGAAACGTTCTTCGCTCTTATTCTGGAGCTCTTTAAAAATATATAAAGCCACTCATAGGACGTTTCATGTTCATCTTGTTGAGGTCACTTAATATTTCAACAGTTATTTCCGTAGGTAAATAATTTAGGGTTGAATTTTTTTAAAATTCTAACTTGGTCGAGATATATTTTTTTTAGAATATGAAAAAAATTAAAAATTGTGACAGATTCGGCTCCACTTGGTCCTCCTTTAGATTAGTTTTCAGAATGCGTCATTTATGATTTTCAAGTTGCTGAGGGCTAACAAAGACCGCATCGGCAACTTTCGTCCAGTTTACTTCACGTTGACGAAAGCAACAAAGTTTAAAACCAGTTCGTGAATGACTAATAGTGCCTGTGTCGATGCGGGGCTTCCCAATTTAGTATAAAAATATCTCGTACATACTTTACATGCATCTCTTGTGATTATTTGAAACTCTCCAAAGCTCCAACACTACTAAAAAGCAGTATAAATATGAATAACCTTAAAATACCTAACGGATTATTTCTTGCCCATAATAAAACGTCCTTCTAGCAAGGACGAGTTCGCATAAGGACCATTTGTCACCCCCAGCAAACACGAGACTAAAACATTGTTCACGTTCAAAAGGTTTGAGTTAGTTTTTTGTGTAATTGAAGATATACACTTTAATGTGAGAATATTTATTACACACTGTACATTTAAGTTTTTTTTACATTGTAATAGGTATTTTGCAAAGTTTTCTGTATTGTTCCACTAATATGTCATTGTTACGATAGAAAGCGTTTGTATTAAGCACCTTGACTTAGAAATGTATTGATATACAATTAATACGTTTTTAAGTAAGCCCAGTATGAAATTTGTTAATTGTGCGTTTCTTATAGCAAAAGAACTGATGACACTTTTATATTCAAAATGGTCGCCAAATGAAGAGCCATCCTACGACACCAAAAAAAATTGCGAGCGAAGGCTCGGGCACAATGGGAAATGTTAGTATTAACATTTTATACATCTGTATTTCATACATCACAATATTCCTAAACAATATTATTTTACAAGCGGTGTGTAACATGTTACGAACGAAGAAATAAATGGGAAATGTAATACTTTATTTCAGGTATTCTACGATTTATGATTTTTTAATTATCTTGATGAAGTAAAATCACGAATGAGTTTCAGGGGGAGGTAGCCTTCGGACTCATTCTTTTATGACTGGAATTTAAAATAGAATTAAAACCTAATGGTAATATTTACTAAATCATATTTCAACTCAATATTCATTTTGTAATCTTTGCAATGTGCAACATTACTTCAAACACACTGTATAAGACAATCTATTGCTGCAGAAGGGCATGTTTTTTTTTTATTTGCCCTTTTTCTTGCCCCGCTATAAACCGAAATGGTTATTCGTCAGAATGCCCAGATAAGCACGTGAAAACCGTGACAAGTCCCCAACGAAGGACCTTTCACATCGCTTCGCTGCCTCCCACTTTAAGTCTTCCGGTATATTTGCTTTTCATTCGGTAATGCAGAACGTAAACTAAGGCTTTGGTGTCGCCCTTTGTGCATACTTATGTAGCAAGGGCGACTTCTGACGTCACTTGATTTATCTACCAGCAATATATCGACAAAATATTAACTCGGTTGCATCACATCTAGTATTTCGATAACCAGAAGTCTCTCACGCCCCTTGAGGTTAAGAACTTGGACTGTTTGAGCTCAAAACTCACAAGTTGGTTCCAAGGTGAAGATCCTTGTGACCCTTATATTATCCAGATAATATCCTTTCTGTGTATTACACTTGCTTAGTTAAAGCTGTTCACAAATTGTAAAACCCGGAAAATGATTGTGTGTGCGAATTTTACAATTTGATACAAAGTTTGCTAAAGGTATTTGAAACAGTCCTTATTTAACTGAGAAACATAATTAAAAGCAGTAGCATCAAATGTGTATTACTTCCACGTCCACGTCGTGGAGTGGAAGTTATAGTAATCGTAAAAAAAATTCAAAAATTGTTCTTGTTGAAATAGGTTTAGAATGTCATGAAACGTCGAGGTTTTAAATTTGAACGAAAAAAAAATTCTGTCTGCCTGTCTCTCTGTCGACCTGTCTGTTTATTTGTAACTTTTCTTGTGCAAGTTTTCTCTAGAATGCAACGATATTAAGATATTGACTAGAAATTTTGTACACGTATGTATTATAACGAGATTTGGAACTGGATTGTTTTTTTAACATAGCTGGTGAAGGGTTATATAACCAATGCCCCAGATATTTTTATAATATTTTTCAACCCCTCACCCCCCACTCCATTATTAAAAGAGTTAACAAAATAAAATCGAGACATTTCACTTGACGTTTGGTACACGTATCTATTACAACGACATCTCGAACTATATTATATTTTGAGACGAATCCGTTGAAGGGTTGAGGGTTAAATAGAAAAAAATAAGTTAAGCAAGCCAGTAAGAGTTCAGAAACTTGGGATTTGGTGTATATATATACTAGAAGCCAATGCCTCAATTTTTTTTAATAATATTTTTCAACCCCTCACTCCATTATTAAAAGTGTTGATAAAGAAAATTGAGATATGTAACATTTTTTAACCCCTCCCCCCACCACCTCCATTCCATTATTGAAGGGGTTGATAAAATAAAATTGAGATATTCACTTGAAATTTGGTATACGTATGTATTGTAATGACATCTGAATAAATTAAATGGAAGAAAATAAGTAAAGCAAGGTTCAGAAACTCCACTTTTGGCGTATATGCTATATGACCAATTATTTCCACATACTAGAGTGCAAACATGGTAAATATGTTTTCCTTTAAAAAGACTTGGGTGGAAAATCTGGATGTGGAAGTAGTGATTCCTCAGGCAGCGGTTTTGATAATAATTAGACTTCGAATTCGTCATCAGCGACACAAAAAGTTTCTATGCTCAGATTTTTGTCCAAAAATTTACTTTTCAACCATTTGTCCTTTATGTTTCATCCGCCATTTTCAATTTTCAAAATCTGATTTCAAATTCGTAATCATGAACCCCAAAAACTCCAGGGTGCTATATTGTTATAAAAGTTGTCTCTGAACAATACTCTGTAACTCAAAGGGTTAGACGCACTAATCTCGATCGGGGGTCAACAAATTTCGATAAAAAGGTGCGTGAAATATCTGGGGGTGAACTTGGACAAACGACTGACATTTAACATTCACACCAACGAGACCATACGTAAGGTCTACTCCGTATCCGCTCCTGATAAGGGGTACCGGAGCGTACAGACGAAATAAAAAATTACTGTATACGATAGAGATCAGGCGGGCCATCACATACGCGGCGCACAGTAGGACCAAAATAAGTAATTCTTGGAAAAAACTCCAAATAGAAAAATAATAAGAGACCAGCATAAATGCCTCAATTCGAAAGTTAAATAAATGCCTACTAAGTACTATACTGTAGTAGGGAGAACAGAAAACACGATTGTGTTCTTACCATGCCAGTCGAAATTTGTCCTTCCTCGCGACTAACAGAGCTTATTGTGATTTAGGTGAGATAAGACACGTGTTCTTTTTGAAATCTTATGTTAGTGTTTACAAATATTGTACTGTTTTTAACATGGCGTCATTACCTATAGGTAAGTTAATCATTATATAATTATAGTTGTTAAGTAATAATTTTTAATCTTGATTAACAAAATCAGTTTAAAAATTCTTAAGAATCTGTGTAACAATTTTTGTTGGTAGAGTTTTAGTTGTTATCATAGAATATCATGTCTGTAATTTTGAATTTATTTGCTCATTTATAGGTTGATCTTGCCGGAAAATAAAGAAAATCATGAGCATATTTGCGCCATTTTGTTTTATAAGTTCCTAAATATATTAAAGTTGAAATCGAAAAATCGTACTCTTTCTTATACTTAATATATTTAATTTATGTTTACTGCAGGATCTGGTTATATATGGGTATTTATTTAACTAGACAAACATTATTTGATAACATGAGACAATCTGGGTACGTTAAATTAGAAGATCAAGTGTCTGAAATGGAGAAATTTGTCAAGGAACGTACAAAGTGTACTGGGGAGGAATGCTGTTTGAGAAAACTGTTTTGGACCTGTTGATGCCACCAAATGTTAGTATTACATCAAATGTCTCGACTGTTTCTACCATTATCAGTACTGATGATGCCGAAAGTTCAGGAAGCTCATTAGAAAGTGAATAAAAAGATATATTTTTATTAAATTTTGCTAAATTATTAATGTATTTTATTTTTATTATACTGATATTCATATGTTTGGCGCTAGCTCTTTTATTTTATTTTATTTTTTTGATATATTTACGTTAGGTTCATCCCCTGGATAAGAACCAACGCTAACGTATGTCATCAAAATGATTTTTATTTAATTTGCAAGGCAAACTCTATATAAATCCGAAATTTCCGGATTATTACAGTTATTTTGATTTCCACCCCCAAAAACTACCTTTCCTTATAAAAGAGATCTTTTTCACTATTTTTTCGTTAATTCAGAAGTCAAATTCTATAAATTCAGTTTCATTTCTACCCCCGAAAACCACCCCAACTTATCAGTCTTATTTTTTAAATTAATTTTCCTGTACTCGCGAGGCTATTTTGGGCCGGCTTCAGAATTTTCTGATTTTTTTCCAAAAAATGTTGCTTTCGGCCCCACGGCGCCGGTGTGGTGCAGTATCTCGGCTACGACAATGAAAAATCTCCGGGCCGTGGACATAAATGTATGCGCCTTATCTCGGATTCGAGCAAGTACACCACCCTCAGAGATATATATCATCGTTGCAACGACATAACGCCACTAGCGGACTTTGTCTGGGAAACATCACAGAAATTCTATGCCTTTCAACTGGCCAACAGTCCGCTAACGCTCAATATAACCAGAATCAAAGTGCATAATGCCCCATTCCAGATCAAACACCCCCTACCCTGCCAGGCGTTGCCTGTCATCCGGCAACCTCTCTAGCCATACTTTCCTTAACCATAACTTTGTTCTATCACACACTTTTCCCTTCACACCTTTATACATTTATCTATCCTTTCCCCCCTTTGTACTTATTCATCTTTTCATTCATTTCAGACCGAAAAACATTTTAAAAACTGTAACTATTAAAAATCTTAATTATTCGCCTTCCCTACCTTCTCGGCGGCGGGTAGACGTTGGGTCCAATTATTTCGAACGAGTTTTTTCGTTGAGTTTTCCCCTCGTGCCAGCAACCAAAATTTAAAAAGTATTTAGTGTCTTGTGCCCCAATAGTTTTCATATTATATTAATTTTAAATGTTTTAAACCCGTAATACAGATATTATTAATTTTAAAGTTAATTTTAAGCCGCCATGCCACCGGGCGGCAGGAGTTTTAACTTTTTATATTAATTTTATTGAGCCGAACCAGTCGTGATCCGCCCAACCCTACGTATATCACGTCGCTGCCTGACGTAGTTGTCCGGTTGGCTCAGGATTTCGGTCTGAGGAGGCAATGTTCATACTTTATCAATTTAAAAAAAAATATGTTATGATGATGGGCGAGACGCTTTTGTGACTGGCGCATCCACCATATTTTCAAATATTCTGACAAGAAAATACATTTTCCAATTATTGCTTACCTTATACAAGACATAGCTTGGGATTTAATAGGGGACCACCACTCTACAATTTGTAAAAGTTGACAAGATCCGGAGTCAACCAAAAAAGATTTAATAACTTTAATGAAGTACGTTCGCTGCAGTTTAAAAGGAATACAACGTTGATCCCGCCGACTTTATTAATTACTATGCTCTGCCATGTTCGCAAGCGGCTAATTAACCGTGGATTCGTGAAATTAGAAAAAAAACAGTCCGCTATTGCAGCGGCAAACAAAACTTATTTAATTAGGAACCTCTACAATACTACAGGCAGAACGGATTATGTCGCAAGACGTAAGACCAGACGGAAGCAACCGAATTTAACCCACGGCTAGCAAGAAACAAGGCAGGGGGCCGAGAAGTGAGGTGGTAATAACAGGATTATGCATTCTCCATTTAATAATTATTATTAGTACGGTATTAAGTGATTCAGTTAGACAACTATAAATAAAACCGAAGCTTTTACCTTGGCACTTTTCGTAATTGTTAACAAAAGCTAGGGAATAATAATAATCGTTATGATAACTTATCATTTTTTGGTATGTTTTTGGTAGTAGAAAAGTATTTTAATCAGTTATGAAGACCACAGTGGACGGAGCTTAAAATAAAGTGGCGCCAAACGTTTTTTTTTTTTGACATACATAGTACAATATTTTTGGCAAGTCAAAAGAAAAACAATGTAAAATAACTCTCAATAACTCTCTCTCTCTCTCTCTCTCTCTCTCTCTCTTTTCTCTAACTCTCAATAATTATTCTAGACGCTTGAAAATAAAAAAAACACGTACCGAAAGTCGGTAGCTACAAGAACATTTGCAAACAATTTGTAAAAACTCAAACAATTACCAATTTATAAAATTGTGATGATGGTAAGCATTTTTCAGTATATTATAATCGAGGTTTACGAAAATTCAGTCTGTGTGAATTACAAATATTATGACTCTTTGTCTAAACCTATAGAAATAACAAAGATAGTTATCCGAGCACACAGAGTAGATTTTCGTAAACCCCTGATTATAAATAAAATATTTAATTAAGTAATAGGGGATATAATTTCAAAGGGGGTTTGTATATATTCCTCAACTGAATAAAAACAATACATAAGTAAATGCTCTTTGATTATCGCCTTCTATTTATTAGGAATAGAGAAAGATTTTAAATAGTTAGGTAGATAATTGAATAATCGGAGATTATTTCTATTTCTAATACCATGGTTATGAACTTCACCATTTGTTGTAAATCGGATTTTATTCTATTCTGACAGCTCGTTTTTGCAGCCGGAAAATTTTATCTGCGTAAGAAGAGTTACCACACACCAATAAAATAAAAGTGTATGTTGGAGTTACCTTTTGTGATTTGCAGAAGGCTTTTGACTATGTTTCACACCATGTACTGCTAGAAAAGTTAAAGTATCTCAATGTTGAATTAGTAAGTTGCGAGCTAATTAAATACTATTTATCAAATCGTAAGCAATATACGAGTGTAAATAATATAAACTCCGATCTCAAGGATGTGAAAAGCGGGGTACCTCAGGGGTCGGTATTGGGACCCACTTTAATCCTGATTTATGTAAATGACCTTAAGCAAGCCATACTGGAGGCAGACCTCGTATTATTTGCAGATAACACCACGTTGTTAAGATCGGATGAACCATTTAACGCACTTCAGCAGCACATGGAGGATACACGATCAAATGCGGCGAGATGGTTTTCCTGCAACAAATTGCCTCTAAATCAAAGTAAATCAATAAATATGATTTTTACTCATAGACCTATAGTGAACTATGAAAATCCAGAAAAAATCAAGTTTCTTGGACTTTATCTTGACCCAAAGTTAAATTGGTGTCACCATGTGGATTTCCTTGCAAATAAACTGAGTAAAAATATTTTCATCGTAAGAAATTTGAGAAATGTTTTACCAATGAATATTTTAACTATTGCCTATCACTCATTAATTGCATCGCCTGTAGCATATGGATTGTTAAACTGGAGGCATGCACCTCAAGCTAGTAGAATATTTTCTGTACAAAGAAAAGCTATAAAATCATTTCAGATATCTGGGATATAGAGATGATGTTAAACAAAAGTTCATCGATTTATATAGATATTAACATTCCCTTCACTATGTATTTATACATGTTTATTATTCATTTATAGGAATGTTCACTTGTTTGAAAGAAAAGGCTCTAATCATAATTATAATACTAGACATGAGTTTGACATAAAACTCGACTATAACAGACTGAAATCAAGTGATTATGCATATAATTACTTCGGGCCTATTTCTTATAATACGCTTCCATTACAATGTACCATAACTAATATGTGAATGTAATAGCGCAAAATAGCTCATTCTCAGAGTCTCCATTGATAATGTTCTTGATAGATGGCGTAAAACAAATACCGATTTCGATAGTTTCTGACTTAGTTGCCAATTTAGTCTGTCGTCAATACTGACACCGAGCAGTTTTGCGCTATTTTCTTTAGTTATTCTATGAATGGTAGAAAAGATTAGATTTGAGTCTTTTCTTCATTGCATTTCAAATTATTAGATATAAACCATCGTTTGGCTTGAGAATCAGTATCGGCACTTTTTAGCATGAGATCAGTCATGTCTGAACTTGAATTTATTATGGTTGTATCGTCAGCAAATGGCAACATTTTATGGAATAAGTTAATAACATATATAATAAACAACAGAAGTCCCAAAACTGGACCTTGGGGTACTCCGACCTAAAATAGGAAAAATTGGCAAACGCACAAACGCCTTTTGGTGTGTTTCGGTACAAAAACTTTGATAAGTTGAAGAAATAATGGAATCGTAATAAAATATTTTAAAGGGCAAATGTGCAGCGTCATTATTATACAAGGGCAAATGCTATGTATATCGGTACATTTCTTGAAGCCTCTTTCTAGACTCCTTTCACTCCTATATTATTATTGACTGTCTCTCAACCACTTGGATGTAATGAATTTTTGTTGAAATAATTCCATCTGCAGATGCATATTGAAAAAAGCACTACAGTCATAATGATGAGATTATAAGAAAAAAATATGTGAATACTAGTTACGAGATATCTAATTAAAATTTTTGCATAATTTTCATTTCCTAAAAATATGCAGGGTGGCCAAAATTACTTAGAACTTTTTGAATTGAATTTTCTCAATTTTTTCAAATGCAACATCTTGTATATTTTTCGAAGATGTGACGTAAAACTAAAAAACGATAGTTTTTTTGTATGTACATCTGTATTGCTAGTTGTAACAATTTTCGATCTTTTGAGTAGTAAGTACAAAATTCAAGAATAAACTTAAAAAATAGAGGTTCGTTCAAATAATTCAATAAAAAAAATTATAATAAGTGTAATATAAATTAATGTAAGAGTTTAAATGCAACGCGGTGGAAATAAACTATAAAGCCATGGGAGATACCGACACATAAACTTGTACGCCCTCTCACTTCTTGTTGCAAACTGACGATTCCGCAGTAAAAACCGAAATGTGTTGTACGGCATAAAAACTTAATCAGTGACCCCTACCAAGAATTTTCTTACATCAACAAGAATTGCCTGGCGCGCGTATAACAAGGGAGAACACTTATTCCCAAAGCGGCTGGTACTAATGTAATGGAGGAAGCGACATTACCTCGACTGTTTATGACTCATTTGTTGACATTTTGTTGATTAACGTAACGTCCGTGCAATTTTCCTATGATTTACTGCGAATCTTTTAGTATCCTGTGGTATTTGACATTTCTGAGAGGTGCATCTTAACAGGCGTTCAAGTTCAAGTGCAATCATAAACAACTACATTTTGTTCAGAATTTCATTTCACATCGGTTGCTAGGTAACAAATGCGAAATGAAATATTTCATATACGGATCACTATAAAATAACGACGGTTTATCAGAGAGTACGGCGCTCAGCGAGGCGACGGAGTGTTGAGTCTTTGGTATAGTTAACATTTTTGCGTATTTACATATTACTTTGTATAGTCCAGTATACTTCAACTTGGCCGGTCCAAAGATTGCTTCGTCGACTGAATTAAGCTTTGTCCACATACCTGAAAAATGTGTAACAGAAGTCAAATTAATGTTAGTCAAGTACGGCAAAGTCGTGTATGAAACCATTATTTTGGCATTGCAAGTCTCGGCAATCTTTCATGGGTCTACACTCGAGTCCATTGAAGTAAACACTAGTCGCAAATAAATATCTAAATTATGTTGCCTAATTTCGTTCGGTTTTGTTAGATCTCCGTATGTCCTTTTGAGTTGAGTAGTTTATTGAGGGTCGACACATTATAAGCGTCCCATGGAAAGAATAAATAACTATCTAAATTATTTTATATTCGAACAATTTGTTTTGCTTCAAGTCTTACTAGGAACCGAGAAATTAGCTTGACATTTTCTAATCAAGTAGACACCTTGAAGGTTCAGAATGCCTGCCACTGTGCCTCCACCAACTGGGATGTATGCCTGAATCTGGACCTCCGTCCAGTCAGCAGGGTTGGCAGTTTTAAAACAAAATGTTTTAAACAAATGTTTTTTAAGTGTTTAAAACACAGTAACCTGTTTTAAACACATTTGTTTTAAACATGATTTTTTTCAATGCGTTTTTTCAGTGTGTTTGATGAACAATTTTCGGAACATCGTTGTATTTGATAAGGTAAAAAAAAAAAATAAAGTAAAAAAATATGAACTTTTATGTAATGCAATACAACTAGTTATAATAATATGGCAGTATAAGTACAACGAACGAAACATATTACTGTTATATAGAAGATATACCGTTATTATTTATTTTCTTAAGTGTTCATTTTAAAGCGATTAATAGCAAAAAAAAAGTCGCGTGCGGGAAGGTAGACCTATGTATTCCCATGTATTTTGACCTGCTGAACACGAATCCGATGTCCGTTTTGCCCGATTGGCTGTTGTATTTTTCCTAACCTCAAAAAAAAACACCGTAAGAATGCCCGAGAAAATGAGAGTGCAGCTAAAAATCTGAAAAATTTCAGAGGTACGTAGAATGGCGAGAGAAATCAAATGGCGCAAACTAGAATTCTATAGCTTTTTTGGTTTCCGATATAGAGCCTCGAGAATTGCGAACAAAACAATTTTTTCCTTCCGGTGACTTTGAGCTGCTTTATCTCGAAAACGAAGGACCGCAGGTTATTGGTTAGCAAGGCTTATTATTCACTGAATGAATTTTTTCAAGACACATTTTATTGACTCATTTTTTCCACTGTTTTATACATAAAATAAATGTAAACCTGTTTGTTGTTTTTTGTTTTTCTTTGCTCTTAATGTCTGCAATTTTCATTAGTATTTAAGTTTGGCTTTGTCAACAAAAATTTTTTTGTATTTTTTCTGACAATAAAGCATATTCTGAGTCTTATTCAGGGATGTCTGGTTTGCACCATTCGATTTCTATTGCCATCCTATGTACACCCCTGAATTTTTTCAGATTTTCATTTTTTCGGGCATTCTTACGGTGTTTGAGGTTAGGAAGAATGCAAGAGCCAATCGGGCAAAACAGACATCGGATTCATGTTCAGCAGGTCAGAATTCATGGGAATACTTAGGTCTGCCTTCTCCAACTTGACTTTTTTTTATGTGCCTGTGTAGTCAATAACCAATCACCAAAAAAATTATTGCACTATTGACAACTTGACGTATTTATTACACCGAATTGGCCGAGCCGTTGTCAAGTATCGTCCTCGTCTTGTAATGATGCAATATGGGCATGGCTTATAGAATAAACAATGTATTGGGTCGACGTGCCCGTATAAATTTAACTTTAAAAACATATTTTTTATTGTTTAAAACATGTTTTTTTTTTCAACAATTAAAAATCCATGTCTAAAACACATTGAATTGTTTTAAATAAAAAAAACGTGTTTTTTTATTAAAATAAAAAAACACAATTTTTGCCAACCCTGCCAGTCAGTAGGGATTTTTGCCCTGCAATAGGTGGGACAGAAATTTTTTAATGTAAGTTGCTTAGGTCGCTACCTTGATGAAAAATACAAATTTTCGACCTTGGAGAGTGGAAGGACGATTATACCGGGTGATTCAGTTTGTATTCGCTCCCCTGTATCTTTCTTATTTCAAAAGAAAATTACAACAAACCATATATATATTTATAAATCACTTTAAAAGCTCTATCAAATGACGACCTTAAATCGTCTCTGTGATCTTATATGTCAAAGTAACGATAGTCAACTTTTTTTTTTCATATGATATGCTATACTGTTTTTTGTCAATGGTTGTAGAGATTATTTTTCTGCATTCACTTGTATAAAAAAAGTATACACTTCTATAAGAAAAATTTCGAAAAAATTAATAAAATATGATAAAACATAGTAATGAAACTTATTCTTTATAGGATTTTGCAAACAGTGGAAAGAAAAGCTATCTATGAGAACTAAAGGAAAAACTATATATATAAATATTAATGAAATCTTTGCATTCTTTCGATAACCTGACTTCTGGTTATGCTACCAAGTGAAAATTCTTATCAGCCATTCTCATTTTAACACTAGCATCCAACCTAGTCCCCTACGGCTAAGCAGGCTAAACTAGTATCCACATGATCCCCTACGATATGTAAATTCAGTTAAAAATGAGAACAAAGGCCTGAAATTAATTTATTTACGTACCTTGTCTTTAAAAAAATTTTTCATTCTAATGAATTACATTTTCATAAAATCTCATTCAGTTTCTTGGAAATGCTTAGCATTTGAAACGTTTTTCGTCCTTATTGTTGACTCATCAGAAAAGCCTAAAGCCACTCATAACAAAACTAAGACAATATCCATGAACAAGTTTAAAATAATTATAATTGACATTGACTGATAAAAAACAACAGGCCTTTGTTCTCATTTTTAACTGAATTTACATATCGTAGGGGATCATGTGGATACTAGTTTAGCCTGCTTAGCCGTAGGGGACTAGGTTGGATGCTAGTGTTAAAATGAGAATGGCTGATAAGAATTTTCACTTGGTAGCATAACCAGAAGTCAGGTTATCGAAAGAATGCAAAGATTTCATTAATATTTATATATATAGTTTTTCCTTTAGTTCTCATAGATAGCTTTTCTTTCCACTGTTTGCAAAATCCTATAAAGAATATGTTTCATTACTATAAGCAAACAAATAATAAATAATTCACTTTTAAACATGATAAAACATCATTCAAAGATTTTGTTTCGAAATCAACATAGTCAGCCATGGAAACAATTGAATGTTGACATTGTTAATAATGTAAAATTGGAAATACTGTTACTTGTGACTATGTTATTAGTTTTTATTTTATGCTATACTTATAAATATCTTCACACTAATGAAGAGAAATTGGACATGACACTAATTTATGGATAATTACAAATAAAGAATAATTACCAATAAAAAACTACTAACACTTAAGAAAATCAATTAACAATTAAGAAAATAGAAACTTTTATTGGGATTGGGACACCCTGTATACCATGGTTTTCGAGAAAGTCGATATTGACAATAATTGCAATGTTTGTGTTTTTAATATGCGCGAATTTTCGTTTATTTGAAATATTTTATTATAAAGAAAACAATAATTAAGTACAATAATACAGTTCTATTGACACACAGAATGTGATTGAAATTGAGAAATGTCAAAACTATTATTTCAAAGGTAACTTTAATTGTATTTAATTTATAAGGTTATTATACTCACTAGATATCAAACATTTTTAATTATAATCTAACCTAATAACAAAGCAATTATATGAAAAATTCTTTAAATATTTTCTTCTAAAATTTGGAAATTAAATACAGATTGTCCCACTTAAAGGACTGAAATGTTGAAGAGATTACAGTTATTCAATATTGGTAAATGCCAACATTTGGACTCAAATATCTCGAAAACGGTTAGCTTTATGGTATTTTTTTTAGAACATAATCTGCTTAGAAATGCATTTTCTTTCACATAAACCCCATTTCAAAGTTTCTCCTATCGAAATATTTCTTGAGAGCACAGTGCCATATATATACTGATATATTAAAAACACAATTATATTAAAAAATGAAGCTCTCTTTATGCTCTACAAATTGGCTTTTACATAATTAAAATATCTCTATTCGTTTAGAATATATCCGGTCTGGGAGTTTTTATTGGGACACCCTGTATATAGAAAAATTACAGAAGAACTTTTTTTTAGGCAATTACTCAAGCTTTCTTTTTTCTGATGAGCAATTTTTTTATATCTAAGGGGTGTTTTTTTTTGGGGGGGGGGGTGTTGCGCGGCACCCTCAGAACTGATTTTTGTCGTATTGCAATGTTTAATCCCTCCACTAACAGTTACTGAAGAAAAATCTCAGATAACATTTTTTGTTATGGATATCTTTATAATTTTTGGAGTATTATGGAAGTGTATACTTTCTTTACACAGGTGGATGTCCAATTTTTCTTCATTCTGTTTATTAAATTCCCATTTACTTCCAATTCACATATTCTACCTGACCACGTACAGCATTTTTGTACAAAGAAAATCCAGAAAAAAAAAAGCTGAAATATGTAACGAGAGCGGAGAAAACTTTTCTCTAATGGCAATAAAAGAATAACTTGAAATTAAAAATTGTATTAAACCATATACACATTCCAGAACGTAGCGATGAAATTCCTATGTGGATGACGCACGATTTCAAAAGTAACTTTACAAAGTAACTTTGGACAACCGACGCTGCCGTAATGAAATTGTTTGCTTATGCGCCTCAAACGGTCCCTTTATGGTTTCCGTATTCAAATGCAAATTATTTTATATTTTACTGCCTTTAAAGCATTTTTATTATGATTATTTGCCCGCATTGGGACCGTCGCTTATGAAACATTCCTTGAGCGTAATTTCTTTGGACGTTTATTTTATTCGTTTTAATATTTAGCGATCGCGAAACCCAGGCGACGCACATAATCGTAATATTGTGACAAAATTCAACTTCCTTTAAATTGTCTTTGCATACTCCGCTGGCTGTGTGATGTATTGTCGCTTGGTGCGCTAGCGCCAGCGTTTCAGTTTTATTTTTAATGGATTAAATGCAAGGCATCGATTTCAACTCTAGCTTTTTGAAAAGGGAAGATTCTATACTTTTCACAAGGAGTAAAAACATTATTCAAGCATTAAAATTTTTCAAAATAGATAAGTTACAATAAAAAACCGCTGCATAAGGAATCACTACTTCTACATCCAGATTTTTCATCCAAGTCACTTTCAGGGAAAACATCTTGACAATATTTTCACTCTAGTTTGTGAAAATTATTGGTCATCGAATTTGAATAATATTTAGGGCAGATGTCATAGACAAATTTGAGGCGTTGCACAGAGGGCCAGATAGTAATTCTAGCAAATAAAAAATGAAAGTACTCAGAGGTAGCATTTTATATCTTTTATTTGCAATGAAAAATTATAAACATGTATCCAACATCGTAAATACTGTTGCGTTTATTCACCTTTTGGAAACACCCTGTATGAATCCGTGGGTTCTTAATAATTTCAACAAGAGATAAACACCACTAACACTTTATTTAACAATTTACTGACTGTACAATACTTGTTTACTTAATATTTAACCTCACTTTTCACTTTTCAACTTGTTCACTTTTATAAACTGCCTTCTTAATAAAACTTCTTCTTCCGCGCTGGTAATCGCGCCTTATATACTCCGAAATTACCTCTAGATTAAACCAGAATCTTCTCCAACCACAATCTAGAAAAGTCCATGGCTCTTTCTAGATTTTTTTCCAGTCACTATTAGTAGGCATAGGCGTATCATCTCCAGTTCCAAGGGGGTGTAATTCATAACAATACGATACCCTTTCACAGATAATATAATAGTAATGTATAATATATAAAACAAATTATTTAATTGCATATTTTGGAAAGAAAGTCAATTAGTTTACTTCATACACAATGTTTTATTCAATCAATATTAAAATACATACTTTTAAGCGAAAGTTTTCATATATTTCATCACTTATTTTGATTATAATCTGTATCGGAGCCCTAAGAAATGTCAAAGCATATCATTAGCATCACGATCGGAGTCAAAATCGAGAATTTCAGGCGTATGTATCTAAAATGCTGGATCTGCTAATAAGTTAAGGCCATCCTTCGGTAGTTTCTTCCCTCCAGATTGTTGACGCGCTTTTTGATAACTTCGAGATGATAGGATCTGAAGAATACAGTAAAGCGTGAAATAGATCTTCCATAGTTTTTTCTCTGGACGTTTTCTCTGTAGGTAATTCCCCGAACATCTTTGTTTCTGGATTCTAAATCTTCCTCTGACAACATTCCTGCGGAAAGCTTCCTCTTCGACCGTCAACATACAGAGCCAAGGCTTGTTCTGGTGTATATTTCGTAGCCACCGATTTTGGAGAACTGTGAAGCTTTCTTAATCCTAGTCACTCGCTTTGGAGAGTTTGCTGTGACAGTTTGTACTATTAGCGCAGTATCTCTTTTACCAAACGTTCTTAAATTGGTTCTAGTCGCAAATGATAAATAATGTGTAGTATACGACTCGAGTAAAGGTAAAACTTTTTGCATTTTGGACTGATCACACGCCTCAACAAATTCCTTTCATGTTCGAACTATTGTTCGTCCTTTTGGGTTTTCAGTAGGTATCACAACCACAACATCATTCAGTCATTCATGATGTTGCGCGAGAAATACCTGGAGAGATCGATTACATTTCGGCTTGTAGGCAAAGTTCTGGTTTATATTTTTGATTATTATTTTGGTTGTGTCCTCCTCATGTTCCATTAATTTAAAGTGCAGAACTTAAGCCAAAACTGCAGCATTTATGTTTGTTATGTCATATTCTTGACGCCAAATATCAAAAAGTTCTCTGTACTAATTATTTGCAGACCTTTGCAGCTAAGCTAATAGGGAAACGATTTAAGACGAATTACAATACTTGGAAACAAATTAACAAAACAAATCTCTTCAAATCAGAGAATTGCGGGTCTTTCAAATTCATAAAATATTATTAGTTGGTGTAATATGTCTAAAGAAAATAATAGAAAGAAATCTGAGGCTTTGGTTTCTAGTATTACACCGAATCCCAAGTTTCTGTACTCTTACCAGCTTGCTTTACTTATTTTTTCCTATTTACCTCTACTTACCCCCCACTCCTTTAACGGAATCATGTCAAAATATAATTTATTTTCAGATATGATTATAATATATACGCATACCAAATTATTTCCAGTGAATATCTCAATTTGATTTTATCAACCCCTTTAATAATGGAGTGGGGTGGTGGTGGGGGGTGGAAAATATTATAAAAAATTTTGAGGCCTTGGCCACACACCATATTTCAAGTTCCTGTACACTTACCAACTTGCTTTACTTATTTCCCTCTATTTACCCCCATTTACCCCTAACCCTTCACCAGATACGCTCAAATTTAAAATCTCGACGTTTCCTGACATTCTAAACCTATTTCAAGAAAAAAAAAAATTAAAATTTTTTACGATTGCTATAATTTCAATCCACCACGTGGATGTGGAAGTAATATGTTGGGTATTTTTTCTGCATGTATCAATTAAATTCTCATACTGCTCTTCCTGTCTCCCACCTGCGAAAATGAAAACAGTTTCTGATGACACTACATTATTCTAATGTTTCTAACCGTATTTAATGGTGCTCCATATTATTTTTTACTAGATTTATAATGTGTCAAATATACACATTTAACCCAAATACGAGATAATAGCCAATTTAATATCAGACTGTATTGAAGGGAAGCAAGAACCAACCCAGAGTTCTTGCGCTGCTGGAATAATGGGTGGACGCGGAGCCATCTTATGCCAGCATATAATTTAGTTCGAGAGCTACACTTTGAGATATTGCGAAAGTTAAACCCGTACACGTCCTGTATTACTTTATGTAATTTAATAATCGGTAGAAGGACGAGAGGGAAAGGGATGCAGCAGGGATAGGGCAGCCTCTAAATGCGGGAAACCTAGTTCGCTATAATCAGAGCTAAACTGTAGAAAAGTCGATGCCATGATCACACACATCAGGAAGAAGACGATAGAGCAATAGGTTCGAATCTCTAATTGACCATGAAGAACGTAGGAACACAAGGAACATCTGTAAATTAAAGAATGACCTGTGTCACTGTCACTTCATTGTGGAAACACTGGGGAGGGGAGGGATTTTAGGCGATAAAGATTCGGCACTACCCTGCGCAGATAATTGGGGTATCTTTTTGAAGATTTCGCTGGATAATGTTTTTTTTTGTTTATAGTTTTAGTAAAAATTATTTTTCAATCTAACTTAGTTTTGCAATTAATTAAACGTGTCACACTTAAAACAGTGATACGAAAAAAATAGACTTTACCCACTCAATAATATACTCTGAATATGTGAATAAGAATTGTTTCGTATTAGAATAGAATAGAATAAATCTATTCGCCATAAATCGTTACATAAACAATATTGGTTTTGACATTATGTTAACATAATCGTGTTTATTCTATAATCGGTCTCATTTTGGCGCCCCTGAAATTTTGTCGCCTTAGGCAGTGGCCTATCGACTTGAGCCGTCCCTGTAATCCACATATAATGACTTGGAACTGACTCGTGAAGTTTACTTATATTCGTCCACAACCTAACCGGGTTCTTTATATCGGTTAATATTGCGCGGTCTATATCCTAGCTAGGATATCAGTTTATTGAGAGATGTGTCAAAGATATAACTCGAAGTTAAATATGAAGTTTTCGTGAGGAAGAAATATTGACTGTTACTTTATAATGTAACAGGATTTCCAGGAAATGTAATTTAACTCATCGCCTAGGTGAGAGAAACGAAACGTATTTGGTACTACATCCTTAGTTTTGTTGGTACCTAATAATGTACATTTTACTTAGCAAAATACATAGGATATGCCAGGAGTACGGACAATACATCGGGAGCGTATAGATTGGAAAAAGGCAATATTAAAACTAAGCAATTTCTTTGAAACTGTAGGATTTAACACGACGCGACGGTGGATCCATTGTAGTTTCGTTGAGCAAGGTCTAGTGTAAAATGAGAAGAAATTGGAATTTTTAAAAATTTATAAGGATAATTTTTTACATGCCATACAGGGTTGAACAATACTGCGTTGGACGTCGATATCTCGAGTTCTACGATAGCTAGATTTTTAAAAAAAATTGAAAATAAACTAGATAAAAATGTGTAAAACTGGAAATTATTTTCGAATATACAGGGCTAGCCAAGACGAAATTACATGACCAAGTGCCTTTTTTTATGGAATGTTATGTATATCAGTACATTTTTTTAAGCATCTGTCTAGGCTCTATTCATTCCTATATTAGCACTGAATATCTCCCAACCACTTGGATGGAATGAATTTTTTTGTTGAAATATTGCAATTTGCAGATGGATATTAGAAAAATCACCACAGGCACAATTATGGGTTTTAAGAAAAACTTATGTGAATGCCAGTTACGAGACATCTAATTAATGTTTCTGAATCATTTTCATTTCCTAAAACTGTACAGGGTGACCAAAAATTATTTATCGATTAAGAACTTTATAAATTGAATTTTCCTCAATTTTTTTTAAATGGAACGCCCTGTATATTTTCAAGGATGTGATGTAGAAATTAAAAACGAATATTTTTTGTAAGTACTTCCCGATGGCTAATTGCAACCATTTTCGTTTTATAAATAATTTAGGGTCAAATTCAAGAATAAACTTAAAAAAAGAGGTACCCTCAAATAAGTCATTACAAAAATTTTCAATAGGTGTTCGACGTGTTGCCCATTTTCATTGACACACGTCTTCATGCAATTTTGAAATGAAGCCATTTAGTGGGACCATTTCTTCCAATCCATTGAAATGAGTAAATAGTATTTAACGGGTCGTTTACTGTTTTTTTGTACACTTTTTTGCCGTTTTCGTTATTCGACAAGCAATAAAACCCCAGTTTGGTATAAATTGTCGTGTACAACGTAGCGTTTATTGTACTTATCGGTCGTTAGTTACAATTTGTATTGAATTTAAAATATTTGGAATTTTGCAATATGAATAAAGCGGAACTTGTAGACATGACTTTTATTTTGGGCGAGTCAGACAGAAATTGTTTACTTGCCAATATAATTTATCAGCAACGTTATCCTGAAAAAAGGATTCCTGATGTTAGCAGCTTCTCGATAGATTTCTGGAAACTGGAAATGTCGAATATAAAAAAAGTGAAAGAATAAAGCGTATTGTGAACGAAGAAAATAGTTTTATGTGGTGCTGGCAACGGTTGAGAAGCTCCATGTTAGTCAAAGAGAAGTGAGCTCATTAGTAGGAATAAGTAGACGGTCTGTGGGTCGAATCTTAAAAACAAATAAGTTGCATGCATGTCATATTCAAATGCACCAGGAATTATCTAATGACGATTTTCAAAAGCGCCTACAATTTTGTAATTGGGCCAGAGGTAAAATGCAAGATGATGTCAACTTCTTCAATAACGTTTTATTCACTGATGAGGCAACTTTTCATAAAAATGGATTTGTTAATAGGCACAATTTCCATTATTATGCTTTGAAAAATCCTCACTTTTTTATGCAGGTTACTAACCAACACAGATGGTCTATAAACGTTTGGGGAGGAATTATTGGAGAACATGTAATATGGCCACATTTCTTTGATGGTACATTGACTAGAGCTATTTATCTTCATTTTTTGGAAAACTGTCTGCCACAATTATTGATAAATCTCCCTGAAAGAATTCGAAATAGGATGTGGTTTCAGCAAGATGGTGCTCCACCACATTATTTAAATGCAGTTAAATATACCTACCCTCATCATTGGATTTGAAGAAATGGACCCACTAAATGTCCTACTAGATCACCAGATCTTACAAAAATGAATTTATTTTTATGGGGATACGTGAAGGAAATTGTTTATAGAGACATACCAACAACAGTACAAAACATGAAGGAAGGAATCATAACTGCCTTTAGATCTATCACACCGGCAGTTTTAGGAACAGTGGGAACTTCATTTCAAAAGCGCACAGAGATGTGTGTCAATCAAAATGGGCAACACGTGGAACATTTATTGTAATTTTTTCTACTGAGTTATTTGAAGAATCTTTTTTTTAAGTTTATTTTTGAATTCTGTAATTATTGCTCAATAAAACGAAATTGGTTGCAATTGGCCGTAGGGAAGCACTTACAAAAAATCTTCGTTTTTCATTTCTACATCATATCGTTGAAAAATATACAGGGTGTTCTATTTGAAAAAATGGAGAAAATTCAATTTAAAAAGTTCTTAATTGAAAAATAATTTTTGGCCACCCTGTACAGATGTCTCGTAATTGGTATTCACATAAGTTTTTCTTAAAACCGATGATTGTGACTGTGGTGATTTTTTTTAATATTCATCTGCAGTTTGCATTATTTCAACAAAACAATTCATTACATCCAAGTGGTTGGGAGATATTCAATGCTAATATAGGAATGAATAGAGCCTAGAAATAGCTTCAAAATGTGTACTGATATACACAACATTCCATTTAAAAAAAGGCACTTGGTCCTGTAATTTCGTCTTGGCTCGCCCTGTATAATAAACATTAAATCATTAAATGTACGATGTTATTATTATTATTACAGGTTTGTTCAAGGTGTCCGCAATTCACCTTTAGCGCTCGTATAATAGACAGTTAACAGACCTGTTTACTAAAGGATCGAGTAGAAATACACCCCCTCGTTTCCTATTAAGGGTTTAACCGGAACTTTTGTTTCAGGATCTCTATTCTATTCATTTATTAATCCTGCGATCATTATTGGAGATTCCTATCACGCACACTCCTAATTTGTATCGGGAAGAACTGAATTATTGGCTAATTTATCTAAAGACACTCAACAAATTAGTGGCAATTATTTACCCGTTCCGTATCCCTGGTTGATTCCGTTTCCACAGGGACAGAAAAAAATATGTTTACTGCGTTCTCACTGGTGGTTATAAAAAAATATTATCATTTTATAATGTAGATCATTTTTTAGTATGCGTTGAAAAACTTTAACCACAAAGAGTGAAAAATAGAGCAAGAAATGAACAAAATTTAATCTAATATGAGTATATAAAATTATTTGTCTACTCATATGAGATGCTGCTTTTGAGCAAGTAATGGTATCTATAAACATATTGCGTGATTTATTATAAATAACTCTCTAGTGATTTATTTCTACATCAAGTATAATATTTACGAACTCAATTGGAACAGCACGAAACTAGAGGATTTTACGGGGTATTGTCAATATATCGCTTCACATTGAATGAGAGAGCACAGAATTTTATAGATTTATATTCACCACTCCTCGTCTACAGTCCACGTGGACTTGATCCGCCTGTCACATAGAAATACAGGGTGTAATCAGTTTCATGTCGTTAAGAAAAACTGGTAATGGGGACCGACTAGACAAACAAAAAACCTTTATGACTTTTCCCTCTAGGGGCACTTTGAAACAACTGATCTAGGTCAACATTTTTAATATTATGGTAGACAACGATTGAGAACCACTGCTTTTCTTGGTCAATGGACTTGTAGTTCCCAATTATACAAATTTTAAATTGTCATAAAAAAGTGCTCGCCGGCACATACGGTGTCAAAGCAAAGGCCTTGGATCATCGACCGCCTTTGATGGACCGCCTCAACTGAACTGAGGCAATTATAAAGAGGTAAATAATTCGTTCTCTCTTCGTGCACAATTGCAAGCAAATAATGGTCATAGAGGTTTAAACAGAGCATTTCTTTACATGTGTGTTTTTTAATTTGGAACAAAATATTGGATTGTTTATAATTTAGAAAATTTAAATGTGGTTTATTAACATTTGTAACATAAATGAGTGTCCTGGGTTAAAAGCTTACTACCTACCTAAATGATTTAAAATCTCTGCATCTGCATCAATACACAGTTCGGTATGTCGAATTAAGGACATAGGCACTTCGTTCAACACTAAACACAACTAACGTTGTTAATAAAGACAAATAAAATAAAAACTTGGTACAAAAGCCAAAAAGGAATACAAAAAGAACGAACAAGTTGTGTCTGTACGAAATCAAGAATTTGACAACTTGAACGGTAACTAATAAAATAAATCTCAACTATAAATACACAATGACGCGAAATTAAAAAATAACAAAAACAACGAACGTGTGTACATAACGAAACACCCACAGTAACTATAATATTGCACAAGGGAGAGTTAGAGTATAGTTTTCTTCAGATCAGATCTAGATCTAAACCTACCTCAATATTCCAGCAGTTCTCAAAAAATTTTATTGAATTTTTGTTAATTTTTTTCTCCAAAACTATGAGTTTTAGACCCCATGTTATATAAGGTTTTTTTGTTTCTCTTGTCGTTCCCTACCACAAGTTTTTTTTAATGACATGAAACTAATTACACCCTGTATAAGTGGGATTAGATGCTTAGCGAATTTGATTATTTATCAACTCCAACCTTTTTGCATGCCATAATATATAAAACAAAAAATACGTATGAAATATTTGTATCGTATGATCTATATGAGGCAGTGTAGTACAGCCAGGCAGCGTTATAAATTACTTAATTCTAGTGAATATTTGAACCAATTATTAGTTTTATTACTGTGTTTGGGAGATTTTTTGCAATTAATTGTTTAAAATGGCATTTTTGAGGCCTTTCGATGGTAGTGACAACGAAACGGACGATTTTGATACAGAGCCTATACAAGCGGAATTTGAAAATAAAAATTTACGCGTTCAAACTCAAAGGGTTATTTTGAACATTTACTCGCGTTTAAAAGGCGAAAATATTGATTCTTCATATAATCAAATTGTGAAGAGGATTTGTGAATTAACCAAATTTAGCCGTACTCACAATTTATAAGGTTATTAGATCCGGGAATGTATAGTTAATCATTCCATTAAACGGAAAAGAGTTGGACAAAAACTTAAAAAACTTGACAATGCGTCCAAAGATGTCATTCGTCGATTTGTTTATGACTTTTACAATGAACAGAAGGTGCCCACATTAGAAATGATTAGGGATAAGTTACGCCACTGTCCAGATTGTAACTATAAATTATTAGATACTTTGCGAAACGTTTTGCTCGATTGCGGTTTTAGGTACAGAAAATTGGACAAACGAATGGTAGTTATGGAATCAGCACACATCGTTGATCATCGACACGAATACTTGCGTAAAATAAAAGAATACCTAGATGCAAATAGAAACATAATTTATCTTGACGAAACATGGTTTGATACCCATGATGTAGTTCAATACGGTTGGGTAGATAACACCAAAAAGTGTAATTTAAGTGCTCCATGTTCTTGAGGAAAAAGAATTATAATACATGCTGGAAGTAAAAAAGGTTTTATTCCAAATGCTTTGTTGTTGTCTGCTAAAAATATCAAGCAATCCTCTGCCGATTACCACGAGGATATGACAGCCGAATTATTTGAGAAGTGGGCAAAGGAACAGCTGTTACCAAATATCCCACCAAATTCTGTAATTGTTATGGACAATGCGTCATACCATACGCGGCAACACACAAAAATTCCGAACACCAACACAACAAAAGGCGATATCATTGAATTTATGAAAGATAAAGGCTTGGAAAACTAGAAAAAAGCCCAAAAAAAGACTTTATTAGAACTGACTGGAAAGCAAAATTTTAAAAAGGAATATGCTGTTGAAAACATTTTTGAAGCACTCTATCATATTATTTTAGGTCTGCCTCCACATTATTGCGTTTTCAACCCCATTTAAATGGCGTGGGCTGATGTAAAAACAAGACTACGTCAATATAATCAATCCCCACAATTAAGTGATTGTCTTAAAGTTCTAAATAGGCAAAAGCGATAATGGAGGAAGTGTGTATCTCATGTAATAAAAAAGAAAAATGAATATTCTATATTACCACCTTAATCTAATTATTATTAATGTAAATACCGATTCAAGTTCTGAAAACTCGGATAGTGACGAATGAGATATTGTTTATTTAAAAATCATAGACAAAGCTTTTTTGAAATTTGTTTATTTAACGTCGACCTATTTCCGCTACTGAGACCAATTACCGATGCCAGAAAACGAGTTCCCAATTTGAAATTTTGCCGAGTCTTTCCTTTATAGAATAGTAGAAATTTTCTACCTGCCTAACATCATGATACTGCAAAGTTCATAGTATCATGGCCTTACATTTAATAAACAAGACAGTCGCTGTGTTACGCCCCTTCGGAAGGATTATATACCATCTATGCCACTCCCGCCTAAGATTACATAACTTTGCCTGTAGAAGATAGAACGAGAGGTAGGTCACTAGACAATAGACGTAGCCTTAATATATCATATATGTGACATATCAAATGTGATAAACATATTTTTTCATTAAGCACTTCTATTGAATAAAGGTATTATAGAAATCCCTTTCTTTAACAATTAAAAAATAATTATTTAGTATTTAAAGAATTTTTACATTTCTACCGCCGCCGCGCGTCGCCTATGGCCCATAAAGAAGATGCCGATTGTACTCCGAGTTTTCGTTTTTATGCTGTCCCAATTGAGATCATATATACTATACCTTTAACTTCATGCCTAGCCTATCCAATCCATATAACGCGCAAAATAAAATAGAATGGTCCCTTATTATTGAGGGAAGGAAGGTGATTCGACATGTTGAATAGTTTGGACGTTGTCAAACTATTACATTGATATTTATTGTCATAATCGTATATATAGTACCTATTCAACTTGCGATAATGGTAATAACACACTGTATAATTTACGGCACTCGCCTACGGCTCGCGCTGCAATCTTCACCTGCGTGAATTATTATTTACATTATCGCTCTTTAAATAATATACTATTAAATGATCTAAAAATATTTATAATATAGATCAGCTAATGATCCAACAGATCCTCTGTTTATTACAGCTAAGCTAGGTTTCGAGAAAACCGAGTTTAAAAAATAGTCCCTCCGGCTCGCGTTTTGTCAATTAGACCAATGGAGGTCAGGGACTGAAAGTTCGCCAATAGTGTTCTTATAACTCGCTCACATTATAAAACATGTTATTTCAAAGACCGCTTTTGGGGGCCACTTCGCCTAGCTTATTCTGCTAGACCCTTTGCTTTAACCATGTCTCTTGTCCCAAAAGCTTCTCAACTATTCCATTTGTATGCTCTCGTATATTTAACAAAGAGGAGAACATGAACGTTTATGTATAGGAGTTAATTTTTGCAAAGTATTACTTTCTTTTTATACTCCCATCCAGTAGTCGGGAAATTCATTTTTTATTCTCTTGCAACGCTCCTAAATGTACAAGCGAGATGGGAATATTTCCCAAATGTGCAATTCTCTGCGATTACATAACGTTTTATTCCGACTTTAAAAGGTTCCATAATTCCGATGTAGCTCTCTCTAGTTTGTGTAGTGGGTAATGAAGTGGAGACCGAGACAAAGGGCATTGGATGCCAATGTAAATATTTCCAGGGATTTTCATGTATCTAATGTGTACAGTAGAGCGGTTTTTAATTTATTAACCATTTAAATGTAGATATGGATAATTAGCAGGATGGCGTTTAATTAATGTTTAATAAACGCCAATTATACGAGATGTTTATTTATTTATATAGGGGGTCGTTCCAAAAAGTTATTAACTAAGAAACGACATATGAGAACATGAGAACGAAAATAATAAGAGGTGGAGGAGCGGGTTTAAAGTTTCTTATGGCGTTTGCCTAAAATTATCACCCTGTGTATGTATTTTGTCAATTTTCAATAATGAATTTAAAAATAATGTAATAACTTATTTAAACCATGTAATTAGTTTTTTTGGGACCCTTTTAGGGCTTCGAGAATTAATAACTGAGCTTCATAATAATTGCAAAATATAAAATGTGTTAGAGTATTTTTAAATTCGGTATTGAAAATTGCCAGAATCCATATACACGGTAACAATTTTAAGCAAATGCCAAGAAAAAAAATTTAGAGCCCGTACCTTAATTTTTTTCGTTTATGGTACCAAATTGTGAAAACCTCTATTAGTGAACAATGCCTGCTAATAGTTTCGATTTAGTGAAGCCAATAAAAAAAATCGGTAAAGATATTTACACAGAACATATGAGAATTATAAACGCCATGTAGTTAGTCCTATTATTACAGAGAAAACCTGATCACTTTTTGCCATCATCTACTATACAGTGGTGGGAATTTTTTTAAACATTTAAAAACATTTTTTTGTTGAAGTAGGTTAAGAATATAATGAAATGTGGAAATTTTAGAATTGAAGAAAAAACGTTTTTTCCATCATCTATTCTATTGTAGGTAATGGTAAAATAATAAAAAATATATTTTTTAAATTTTCAAAACAAATTTCTTTTTTGAAATATATTTAGAATGTAATGAAACGTGGAAATTTTAAATTTGAGCAAAAAAAATGTTTTTCCATCACCCATTTTATAAAAAATGTTTTTTGAAATAAATTTAGAATGTCATGAAACGTGAAAATTTTTAAATCGAGCAAAAAACATTTTTTTCTATCATCCAATTTATAAAAAAATTTCAAAATTTAAAAATGTTTTCTGTTATTTTTTTAATAGGTTTGGAATGTCACGAAACGTGGAAATTTTAAATTTGAACAAAAAATAATTTTTCCATGACCCATTTTATAAAAAAATTTTTGAAAATTTCCAAATTTTTTCCATTTAAAAATTTAATTTTTTTTTTTTGAGATAGGTTTAGAATGTCATAAAACGTGATTTTTTTTCCATTATCTATTCCCTTTAGACGGTCCAGCCTCTATATTTTCCAGTGAAAGTCTATTCATTTCTTCGGTGGCACTGGCGTTAGCCTACCACATTTGACTGTTCTCCGTCAAGTAGTTTTTTTAGTTAATGCACCAACAGACCGACAGACACACGGCCAGACCGACAGACAGACAACAGACTGACGGAATTGAAAAACCTATATTTTCGTAATCTACATGATCTGAAACGTGAAAATTCGAAAAAATCTCGGAGGGTGATTTTTTCTCGAATACAATACTTCCCTTTGGTATGCGAAGGAAGTAAAAATATATATTTTTTAAATTTTCAAAACAAATTTCTTTTTTGAAATATGTTTAGAATGTCATGAAAGGTGGAAATTTTAAATTTGAGCCAAAAAAAAATGTTTCTCCCATCACCCATTTTATAAAAAATGTTCCATGTTTTAACATTTTCCAAAAAATGTTTTTTGAAATATGTTTAGAATGTCATGGAAACGTGGAAATTTTAAATTTGAGCAAAAAAGTATTTTTCCGTGACCCATTTTATAAAAAATGTTCCAACATTTTTAAAATTTTCCAAAAAATGTTTTTTGAAATATGTTTAGAATCTCATGAAACGTGGAAATTTTAAATTTGAGCATAAACATTTCTTTTTATCATCCATTTTATAAAAAAAAATCAAAATTTTTTACTTTTAAATTTTCATAAAAAAATATTTTGAAATAGGTTTAGAATGTCACGAAACGTGGAAATTTTAAATTTGAGCAAAAGTGAAGTATTTTCCATGACCCATTTTAAAAAAAAATTCAAAATTTTCTCCGTCAGGTAGTTTTTTAGTTAATGCACTAACAGACCGACAGACAGGCAGACCGACAGACGGACAGACAGACTGACGGAAACGGAAAAACTTATATTTTTTTGTAATCGACATGATTAGAAACGTGAAAATGCGAAGAAATGTCGGAGGGTGATTTTTTCTCGAATACAATACTTCCCTCGGTATGCGAGGGAAGTAAAAATGGTCGATTGAAATTTTGTTAGAAAACAGAAAACACGCTGTATATCAGAAACGGAGGGCATAATAAAGGCCATTTTGAAATCGCCTCAGGGTGCTGTACTCCTCATTAAGCGCATGGCGTCATTCAAGAAAGATTTTAAATATTTGGTCGAAAACCGATTCAAAACGGCGGCGGCGTCAATACGGAAAATATTTTAAACAATCTGACCTTTGCGTAGACAATAGTATATTATTCAGCGAGCTTATAATGATGGCTATTATTCACAAGGGTGAAATTTAAATCAGCGGAGTGGATAATAGCCATTATATGCGAGTAGAACTATACTTCGTCCACAACTATTCAGTATTTAATATTTATTTAATTCATTTTCATTTCATTTGTCCAATTTAAGAAAGATTAATACACCATCATATGTAATTTTCTCGATTATTCGTTCAACGGGTTTAATGAGGCGATTTCTGCTTACTCCTGGCGGTGTCAAAGACATCTTGTATTCACTGCCAGTATTTATTTAATTATATTTTTGAGTAATATGTAAAATTATTGTAAATGACGTTGACGTTTAAATCGCACAAATTTTGACATTTCATATCAATAATAGTATATTATTCAACGAGCGTATAATTATGGCTATTATTCACGAGGGTGAAGTTTAAGACACGAGCCGCAGGTGAGTGTCGTAAATCACCAGAGTGAATAATAGCCATTATACGCGAGTATAATACTATGCTTTGTCCACGACTGTTAAATATTTAATATTTATTTAATTCATATTCATTTAATTTCTTCTATTTAAGAAAGATTCATACGTCATCATATATAATTTTTTTGATTCTTGGCGCAACAAGTTTAATGAGGCGCCTTCCTTTAACTCTGGCGATGTCAAAGAAATCTCGTTTTCACTGTCAGTATCCATTTATTTAATTACATTACTCCTTTTGAGTATCTAAAATGTAAAATTATTGTAAATAACGTTGGCGTTGAAATCACACAAATATTGACGTTTTAAATCAGTTATAGAATTACGCTTTGACACATTGTCATGGCTTACTAATAAAATAATACAGTTTATAGACACGTAGGTAAATGGTTTCAAAAACAATGTTGGGGATTGCCGCGTGTTGTTAATAGATAATGCTTTAAAGAAAACTTACTAATGCAGTTTTTGAGTGTTCATTAAAGTACCTCTTTGACATGCACCATTTGAATGCTTTCTAGAAAATTTGAGAGACAATACTTGTCTTTTGGTTGCTGTAATTTTGACATTTTAATTTTTGGTAAAAAGTCACTAATGTCATTTCTTATAAACAACTGACTGTCCTCATTATTCACTGCAATCAGTGAATAATGAAATCATTATTCACTGCAAGGAATAATGGATAGCATTATCCTTGAGGAAACACATACATAATGAGTACATTATTTAATAGTCGTGGACAAAAAGAGTTACGCTTTGACACATTGTCATGGCTTCCTAATAAAATAATACAGTTTGTAGGCATGTAGAGAAATGGTTTCAAAAACAATTGGAGCGTGTTGCTAATAGATGATGCTTTGAAAATACTGAAAATGTAGTTTTTGAGTGTTCATTAAAGTACTTTTTCGGCATGTACCATCTGAGTGCTTCCTAGAAAACTTAAAGAGATAACACTTGTCATTTGGTTGCTGTGATATTTAGATTTTAAATTTTTAGTAAAAAGTCACTAATGTGATGTCTTATAAACAACTAACTGTTCTAATTATTCACTAGTGAATAATTAAATCATTATTCACTGCAGGAAATGGATAGCATGATTCTTGAGAAAACACATACATAATGAGTACATTATTTAATAATCGTGGACAAGAGAGCCTTTCTGCACTCTACCGAACTCTGTAATTGTCACTAATTGAGTACACAAATTTATCCTAGCACTCCGCCTATAGAAGCGTAATTTATCTCATATTTCTAAGATACGCGCTCTTACAGAATTAATCCACCCTAACACATCCAAAAAAGTGTAAACCAGCACGAGCAGAAGAAGAGTAAATTGCTTGATACTTTGATGAAATTCGCCGAACCCGTTTAATATTCGTCGTGCGTACAATTTCATTTCACACGATGACTCCGGCTGTCATTCAGCCAACACGATTGTATGAGTGCTACCCAGCGGAGAAAGTAGCACCCGAAACCGGCGCGGCGCGTCATCTGTTCCAGTCGTTATATCGCAGTGTTGGATTAAGGTCTCCATTACGCGAGATGTCAAGGGAGTAAAGGCGACCCGTACTGCTTTAAATTTACTAATTGCTTAATCTCAACTTATGCCAGTCTCTTATACACACGTATCCATCACACAACTGTGTGCATAGGCGTTTGTGTAACGTAATGCTACGACTGTAAGACAATTAATGCCGCGCTGTTGAGCAGGATCCTCTGAAAATAAACGTTATCCTTCAGGAGAGAGCTTAACTACGATGTAGTTTTATCTTTTTAATTATTGTTTGTAGTCGCTGGTCTGAGCTGGGCGATTTTTATTAGCGACTTTTAATCCATTCTGGTATAGTATTTGTTCACTCTAAAGCGTTGCTATCAGGATAAATTATTAAAGTGTATACGAGCACAATTGAAATCGTATAAAAACTAAAAACCGGTAAAAACAGTCGGCAACTCTTTATTGTACATGGGCGGAGGTAAATAGAAATGCTTGTCATAAGAAAATGTTATAATTTTTTGAAAATTGTATTAATTTTTATTATCTTTTGTTTATTAGATAGGCTATATGTGTTCATTTATCCAATAACATATTTTTGAAGTATTATATCAGTTTTAGATATAAAGTCTAATTATTTAAATTTATTGGGTTTAGTTTTAAAGTTATCCCATTCTATATTAAAATATTTTATTGCTCAGCAAGGAACAACGAGAAGGTATGAACATCTCCTTGCCGGGATGAGGGTATGGGACAGGGGCGAGGGGCAAAGATGTTAAATAGTAAAAATAAAATTTAAGTTTCTTCAAAATAAAAATAAAAATGTAAGTTTCTTAACCAAAGCAAAGAATTAGTACAACAAAAATAAATACTTGTATAGATAAAACATAAATAAAAACGAAATTAAAATATGTCTCTAGAATAAAGTAACTTAAATTAAAATTTCTTGTCAACTAAATAAAATATATTCCAAGAAATGTAACAATAAAACAGTAAACTTCATACCTAATATAATAGCTGAATATTTTGTTCTGAAAATATATATTAAAAACGGTAAATGCTAAAAGTTGACGCGTCCGAATCTTCATTTTCTGAAGTGGAATCATTATCCGGTTGAATTATAATCGGCGCAATGTGGGGTAGTGTTGGATATTCATTTTCTTTTTTAATTACATGCATAACGCAATTTTTTCATAAATCAGTATTGTCGAGGTCATTTATTACTTCTCTTATATGATCAACTACTACCGCGCTTAACGTTGGAGAGTCATTACATTTTCGCAAGCGATCTTTTAAAGTTGCTCAAACCATCTCGATAGGATTAAATATGCATAGTACGGAGGTACAGCAAAAGTGTATGACCGTGTATATTGGATAAGTTCTCAATAACATACTTCCTTTCGAAATTCTGTTCTTTTGTTCATTTCAGTAATTCGCGCTTTATTGGAACTTTTACAGGAATTTCCATATTTTTTTCTCTCATGAATTTTAAAATGTCTTCCTTGTACTGGTGTTTGGTATTTTATTTAATATTCGTGAGTGATAAGAAGCATTATCTAATACAATTACCGAATTAGGCGGAATATTTGGTGTAAAGCTGTTCTGAAAACCAATTTTCGCACTGCACTAGCGAAATATCGACTCCACGTTGACTAATGACTGATATAACTCAAACACCGACCGACCAATCGGACTGAGGAATGCCCTGGTGCCAGCCAATCGTTGCCACCCGCCCTTAAACTCGGGCCAAGTACAGCACATCTCACAAGTGCTAGTGGACCTGTCCGTTTTATTATCTTTAAACTAGTGCAGTCGTAGATGGTTCATTCAGGCTGATTACATTGCCAGTCTCGAACTCGCCTGCACAGTTTCAACTACTATTTGATTCTCGATACCATTGTTAAGTACATAGGACAAAATATCAAATTAAGTGCGCATGGTCCTGTGCTTTAACACTGACCAGTTTCAATTGACTTCGTAAACACTATACAAAGCCTGATGTGATAGAATATGAGCGGAGACCGTGTTTGAATATTGCAAACGATATCCTTATACGAATGAAGTTAACCAGATACGTTATGCGCTTACCTCAAACGAAAGTAGTCGATTGTTTACCTGGCCCATCATTACAAGTCTCTTATCTGCATTTGGTTCATTCATAATATTGCCGGTAGCATAGCCGTAGGTTAAATGATATTTATTTAATTTTATTGAATTATTTATGGAGTAGTTTATTAAATTAACATTATTTATTATAAATAAAGCTAACCATTATATTCTTCGTCGATTTACTGCACTTTTATATAATTGTTGCACATTCTCTAAAATACTCTTCGCAGTTTCTTTTGTTAATAAAGAAATATTTGTGAATAGTATAATAATGATAGTTTGTATTAGTGAAGATTTATTTATGAAAAAATACATTAATCGTTACAAAAGACAGAAAAATCAGTGGATCTAGAAGTTGAACCCAGAACCTCTGGCACCCTAAGCGAGAACATTAGGCATGTGCCAACCATCCAGCTTGTAATCACCGCTATAGCACGGAATTAATAGTCTCTCTTCTTACATATTTTTACCCATCTCCTGATGGGAGCGCAATCGGCAACCATCCGACGGGAGTGTAGACATCTATTAGTTTCAGACATTTTTAGTTTCCATACAAAACATTAAAAAAAAGTATTAAAAAAATTAATAGCTTTTTTATTTATTGAACGATTTTGTTCAAAAAGAGTTCTTCCTCTAGCTAACACTAACTTACTGACCAAATTTCAGTATACGGACTTCGTTCTTAAGATATCGTGCTTACAAGAAACGTGACGAACGGACAGACAGACAGACGGGCCGACATTTTGAAAGTTTTTCGAAATTCGATCACCAACACAGTAATATGATTTTTTTCCCCTGCGAGCAATATTACCGGCTTTAGAAATGTGCCGATCAAATGCAATATACTCTTCTTGAGTATAATAATTTACATTATGCCTAGCAATTAATATAAAGTAGTAAAACAATATTAACAATAATTCAAAAGTGATTCTAAAAATTGTTGGTCGACGCTCATGAAGCATTCTTTTGTTGGCCTTTTTTTATGATTTTTAAACTGACTTTGGATATCCTATACATGAAAATATGTTGCTGAAATAAATTGGCGTTATAGAGCAGTCATTTTACATGTTTAAGAAGAAAAATCATACAAGCAGTATAATTTTTAGTCATGGTCCCATCCCGTTAACCATCTGATTGAAATCTAGTACCCCTCACCTCCCAAAAGAAGTTGCTGTCAATACGCAACTTTGGTAAATAGCTGCGAAAAGTCGGTTTTGGTAACGTGTTTAAAAATTATACATTTTATAAAACTCAAAATAAGATTTTTTTTTCAATTTCCGGTTACCGCGCACCGTCTGTCAGCGTAATTGGGGTATGTGAAGTACCTACATATTATACAAACTACCTATGAGGAAATATATCGGTAATATTTGATTAAACAAAATGCCCCCCCCCTCCTCCCTATCCACCCACCATACCAAAAATTTCCAGAGAGAAAAAAGTTTCGTAGTTATATGTTCTCTTCGATCACTGACTGGCAGACGGTAACGTTTCGTCGTCGAATTTGCACGCCATTTCCAGACTAGAAGGTATTGTCAATAACAATATAGTTCCAGTGAAGTAATAAACCTGTTATTTGATTTGAAAATAATACCGCTTATTTTTTGCTCGACTTTTCAGTCTTTGTAAACCTACACTTGTAATTAATGTGAAAAAAGAAACAGTATTTAAATCGAACACACTTTCTCCACAAAGCAAAATTTAAGTGTTATACAACTATTTTGTTTTAATGCAATTTTATAAATGTAATAAAATAGCAATAAAACAAAATTGTTGTAGAAATGATAATTATAAAACAAATTTGTTTGTTGGGATATAAACGTATTAGCAACATTTATAAGTTATATTTATATCATATTATACAATATACAGGGTGTTTCTGTAAACGGTGATAGATTTCTATTGTTAATGTATTCCACACGAAGTACAATTTACTATAACATTATCAGCAGAGATGGCGCTGCAGTTCAAAAATATTTTTCGACCAAGGAAGATTTAGAACATATACCATTCGATATAATTATATGCGAATGCAACTGCCTGGAACTGTAAAAGCTCTATAACAATAGAAACAAATAAAATATATTACAAGAAAATAATTATTCAAACTTTTACAAAATACTTAACATAGATAGGTTTAAAACATATGTCCTTCTTATAATGCAACGAGGTGAATTTTCCGTTGCCAAAAATGCAGTTTAAATTACTAATATACTTCGTTATTTGCTCCGCTTACATTCGAATCATAGGTATTGTAAATTAATATTATAGATTTCTCCTAATTTAGCTAGCTGAAACCGCGAAACAGATTTCTACTTTAAATAGAAATTTTGATAAACCTGGCAGTGAGAGGGCTGTCCGTAATATTAACATTAATTACAAGATTTGATACTGATGGCGTTGGTAAGTCAGCTGCGTAAATCAGTTTCACTAGAACACATTTGGGAATCACTTCTGTCCGATCCGTCAAACAGCCCAGTTGGGTACTATTCCGTATATTCTCAACATGTAAGTACACCGTTTTATCATCGACGCTGGTTTCTTGTCGACCTTTTTATATTAACACCGATAAGAATAATTCACTGAAATGTGTGTTTTAAAGCAATAATTTGAAACCGATTCCGTTTAAATGTATCAGAATATAATTATTATTTTCCGACTTAAATGAATTTAAATTATTACAATAGTATTACAATAGTAAGAGAGTCCAAGTTAGGACCTGTCAACTCCTCCGATTTTTCCAAATAGCTATGTTCGCAAGAATTTCCAAATGGGAAAAAGAACATAGATAATATTTCGAGAGAAAACTGTGTACCGTTTACCGTTTATATTATTTTAATCCAGACCATTTGTGATGGTGCTGCGATAGAATAATATGTTGTTCTACCAAATGGTTAGAAGTTATAATTACCGTATATTTTATTTTAGCTAGTGCGTAGCAAAATAAAATCTGTATTTGCAAAAATTATTTTTGTGAAATTTATTGTAGTGTTATTGTTAATTTACCGTTCATTTTGTTCCCAATATTTCGTATTGATACGAAATGGAACAAAATTCCTTACTTTGAAATAGTTTATAGAAATTTATTATAGTCCGGGAATTGAGAATAAAATCTAGGCTACCGTAAATAAATTAACTAACATTATATTCTGATACATAGACATTTTCCGCATAAAATCCGACAAGATACCACGTGACCGAACCGAAATGCATTTAATGAAGGCACCCAGCTGTGGGGTTTGAGGCGCTTGGCAAACACCGCATCAAGTGTTGATGTAATTTCAACATTTCCGAACCGAACCGAAATACCACCGTTCTGATTATTACTGTCTGTCCGTCTAGGCAGAATAATCTCCGCCGTAAGCTGATACCAAATCCGATAACCGTTTTATTTTCCGAACCGAGTGTAACCAAGGTTACACGCCGCCCCGAATCCGATAACCGTTTTATTTTCCGATCCGAGTGTGACTTAGGTTACACACCGCACGAATCCGACAACCGTTTTATTTATTTGGTATCAGTCTTATTTAGTTTTGCCAAGTTCTTCACACCCACACTCTAATGCAACATGTAGGCATGATTATTGCTGTAGATAACCGCTTGCTTTTGCCTGGTACTTGCACGCTGTCCGTTTTTTAAATTACTTACTTGTGTAGTTTTTTCCGTTTACTGTTTTTTTTATATACCGCTTTTCTACTGCTGTTTTTCACCGATTTCACCGTTTGCTTGCTTACCACCGCTTGCCTCCGCATTAATGAGTAGCTAACTAGCTTCTCACCGCCTGGTTACCCGTCGTCAGTACCTAATTCAAATTAAATTGAAATGACATATCTTAAGTTTTTGTTATTGTATTTATCAGAAACTCCGTATTTTGGTACCTAACCGTTTTTTATTGTTTTGTAAAAATTTCATTGTGTGTTAATAAACTTTGTTATTTACCGACATCTGCCTTTTACAGTTGAATGTGAGTGAAAGTCTAATCTGCCGTCCAGACCCCTGGACATACCGTGTCTCCACTGTAGCTATCCCAGCTCTACTGCAACAGGCTGCGTTTAGGAGGCTAATGTGGGACCTTTGCCCCACGTAAAAATTGCAAAGGTGGCGCTCAAGATTACCGAATTTAACCGAAATACAGCTCAGCGCCAAAGTGACGCTTCCACTTGCCTATGCGCTAGGCAACTGGAAGAAAGCACGTCACAATAACAATTATAAGAAAGAAAATATGCCCATTATGAACAGTACAACTGTTATCATAATGTTATTTTTGATTTAAATTATCCTGCTCAATGAAACCCAAAGATAATCAAAACAAAAGCACTTACCGACATAGATGTCTGTGGATGTTCTAAAGTTTTGTGTTACTGCCATATCGGTAAGTACTTTTGTTTTGATTATTTTTGGGTTTCATTGAGCAGGATAATTTAAATTAAAAATAACATTATGATAACAGATGTACTGTTCATAATGGGCATATTTTCTTTCTTATAATTGTTATATGAAGGATATATGTTTTAACCTTATCTGTGATAAGTATTTTGTAAAAGTTTGAATAATTATTCGTATTTTCTGGTAATATGTTTTTATTTGTTTCTATATACCATTCGATTAACAACTAAATTTTAAGCAACTCTTCTTATTCGAAAAAGTCAGATTTGCAGTGGTTTTTGAGATATTCTTTTTTCACTGATTAATTTTAAAGCAGAGCATTGTGCAAGTGTGAAGTGCATCTAGATAAAACAATCTGAGGACACTAGGTATTTAGCACAGAACTTAATAGTTATTAAGATATCAGAAAAGCGTTTCTCGTTAATCTTAGTATTTAGATTAGTTAAATTTTACAAATTTGTTAATTTTTTTAGTGTTGTATTTTTTTAATTGCTGTGACTTTCTTAATATTGCTTCTCGGATGTAGGTTCTTGGTAACTTTTTTGCCTGCTGTGGGAAAATTATTTACTGGTGATAAATTCACTTCCGATTATACCGGAATTTACTTAAAATTGAGTTTAAATTAAAAGAAATGGAATATTCTTGCTCGGCACTTTCTATCACTTGGATGTATTAGTTACACTGAACTGAACTTGTGGTAGGTACCTTGTGAAACATCTTGAAAATAATTGTTAATAAATTAAACACTGCTTTTAGATGAATCAATCAATATATTATAAATACTCTACATATGTTTCGGCTTATTAGGCCTTTCTCAAGAGTATTACATAGTGAATACTAAAGTTTCTGACGTGCTTATTTAATTTATATCTAAAAGTATTTATGTCTTAATCTATTTATGACTTAAGCTATTTAAGATTTAATTTAACATCTTTAATTATTTGAATGTTTGGAGTGGACCTAAGCTGATTATATAAATCAAAGGATATTTCTTAACAATTGGTTTATTATAGGGGTGTTTAGGAAATTCTGCTGGTCATTTGTGGTACAAGGGTTGTACTTGAAAGATTTTTTGATTTCTAGTTATTCTAGCAGATCTAAACGTTTACCTTTTCTTTCTGAATGAAGTAAATTTATGTTATCAGTATCTATGAAATGGTTGTTTTCAATACAGTGTGTTCACATTCCTGTATTTTTATTGTTATTTAAGATTGATTTTTTGTGTTCTTTTACCCGGTTGACAACGCTTCTACCACTCTGACCGATATAGACAGCATCGCAATCCTTACAATTAATTTTATATACACCTGATTTATCAATTTTATTTAGTTTTCCTTTGTTATTAACCAAAATGTTTCCTATATTTGTTTTGTTCACACTTATTGTAGAGATACCCAAATTATTCAATTTTTTGGAAATTTTGTTACTATATTTCGGAACATAATTAATAAAACTATATTTTGTAGGTTTGTTAGGCACAGTGAAAAATTCTTTTTGAAGCATTTTGCGTTGTTTGTTTTTGACCATGTTATCTATTAGTGACTCGTTGTATCCGTTATTTCTTATATATCATGATAAAGGCCTAATAAGCCGAAACATATGTAGAGTATTTATAATATATTGATTGATTCATCTAAAAGCAGTGTTTAATTTATTAACAATTGTATTAATTACATTTTTTATTTTATTTTTCACATTATAAAATAAAAATCGAAAAATATTGAATCCTGGCGAAGATCGATATCTGATCTCTCGCATGAAAAACGGGATTGCTAACCGCTTGACTATGCCTGGTACGGTACGGAAGTTAAGTCGGGATTTCTTAGTCTCATTAGCTATGAGGCCATGGAAAAATTGTAAGTGTTTATTCATGAAACTGTCAGAAAATTTGGCCCATACCAATGTTGATGAAGTTAATATGTTATGAATTTATGGAAAATGTAATAAAAATTCAGTAGCATTCTTCGAATAAGAACAATTTTGCTTAAAATTTAGTCCTGAATCGAATGGCATATGTTCCAAAGCTTCCTTGATCGAAGAAGGTTTTGAAGCCACAACGCCATTTCTGGTGATAATGTTATAATAGTAAATTGTACTTATAGAAAAAGGCATAGACTAAAAATATATTTTTTAGTTTCCGAGATATCGGCTGAGGGAATGTTAACTGAAACACCCTGTAGAGATAGGAATTTGTAAAACTGAGAAAAGTTTTTATTTCAAACTGTTTAGTGACATTCAATTTTTGTTGTTGGTTATTTAGAAACATATCACAATTTTACTGAATTAAAAGATCTCAATATATTACACATGTAGGAAAAAGCTTTAAATTAAATTTATTAGAGAATCAATAGAAATATCTAAATTTAAAATAATTACTCAATGTTTGCATCATAATTCCATTAGTAAAACCTTATTGATACGTTGCTATTATCCTTATTCCATTATTGCAATTGCTTATTATAATTTTTCAACAACTTTAAATATTGTAGTATAAGTAGTATTAATATAAAAAATGAAGTGTTTTTTTTTGGTATTTCATTAAATAATATTCATTTTTACGATAGCCTAGACAACTAAACCAAATATGTATGTGATAATTGATAAAAGTTGCTAATGAGAGAATAAAGGGAAATTGAAACATTTATCTGAACGAGTTGTCAGCTGCGCTGGCTCGGCGTCGTCAGTAACCTCCCCTTGATATATTCAGAATAATTCTTAAAAGGGCAAGTAAGGGTAGGAGATGTTTGACGCCCCAAATACTTACAGATATATTTCTTAACATATTTTTTGTTTAATTGAAGGCACTGTCTAAAAATCGCCAATAACATGTAAATTGTTTAAAAGTTTATATTTTCCTTACCACTCATTTTATGTTCTAAAATGCTTTTCTTAAAGTATCTCCATGTCTGTCCGTTATAAACCTCAAGACAGAGTACCCCAGGACATGTTAAATTCCAAGTTATATTCCTCATTAATTGTATCTTTATCCTTTTGTAAATTGAACTACAGCAATTTTTTTCTTTTTCAGGTAGGCCGAAACTTAAGGATGCTTGAATTGTCACAGGTAACTGATAAGTATTGTATTTAATAATTATGAATTGACGTGGACGTACAGGAGCCTTTATTTTTCACATAAGGCAATAATTTATATTTTTTTAACGAAAGTATTTGCAGAAAAAAATTGTTCATGAATGAAATAAAATAAAAACCAAATTATGGTATATTTCCTTAGTGACCCATATACTGCTGTACAGTTTTTTATCTGGAAATGAAATGCACCCTTGGATGATTCATTTCGGTAGTAATGTAATTTTGATGTTCTGTTCTGTCAGATCGGAAAGTTAAAGCGACAGGGTTTTTCGTTATATATAGAGCAACCTCTAACCTGTCTGATGATGTAATTCGTGCTATCAAACGCAGTAGAGAACGTTATGATCATGACTGACGACTAATTAGAATTATCAGACTGGAGTTTTATTGCAAATAGATACACAGTCAGTTAAATGTTGGAGTTAAAATACAGGGATACTAAAACTATGTGCAGCGTCTCCATATTATCGATTCAAGCATAAAACCTGTGTGTTAATAGTATATTACATACCGCGGTGGAAAGAGTTTCATTGTTGTCGAGAGATAAAATAATAAAATTTAAAAAAAAAGTAAGTGTTAGTACAAAAGAATTTCATAATAATTTAATAAGTAACGCAGAAAACAAAAACAAAAAAATGTGGGAAATGCAATTAAACATAAACAACGAACTCGTGACCAACACAAATATAATTGCTAATACGTTTGCCAAATACTTTGCCACTTCAATACAAGAAATAGCTCAGATCAACTTTTCACAAAACATTGATTGCACTATGCAACCAGTTGTCGGATATACTATGTTTTTTTACCTCTTATTAGAACATGAAATCATAGATATAATCACAAAAATAAAATAAAAATAAAAAAATTAAATTAAATTAAAAAACCGCTGCCTAAGGAATCACTACTTCCACATCCAGATTATTCGTCCAAGTCACTTTAAAGGAAACATCTTGACTATATTTGCACTCTAGTATGTGGAAATTATTGGTCATAGAATTTTAATAATATTTGGGGTAGATGTCATAGAACAGTTTGAGGAGTTGGTTTCTACCATATACGTTAAAAATGAAGTTTCTAGTTTACCGTACTTATTTTCCACTATTTACAACCTACCACCTCAATGGAGTCATCTCAATCAGATGTCACTACAATACATACCTGTACTAACTTTCAAGTGAATATCTCAATTTGATGTTATCAATCCCATTAATAATGAAGCGGAGGTGGTAGAGTTTGAAAAATATTAGAAAGAAATCTGAGGCCTTGGTTTCTAGTATATACACCGAATCCCAAATTTCTGTAGTCTTACCAGCTTGCTTTACTTATTTTCCCCTATTTGCCCCTATTTAACCCCCAACCCTTCAACGGCATCATCTCAAATTATGATCTAGTTTCAGACGTCGTTATAATACATACGTGTACCAAATTTCAAATGAATATCTCAATTTTATTTTATCAACCCTTTTCATATTGGAGTAGGGGTGGTTGGGTTGAAAAATATTAGAATAAAATCTGACGCTGTGGCTTCTAGTACATACACCGAATTTCAAGTTTCTGTAGTCTTACCAACGTTTTACTTATATTCCTCTATTTACCCCAAATTAACCCCCAACCCTTCAACGGAATCATCTCAAAATATAAACTAATTCCAGACGTCGTTATAATACATACGTGTACGAAATTTCAAATGAATATCTCAACTTTATTTTGTCAACCCCATTAATGGGGTAGGGGTGGTGGGGGGGTTGAAAAATATTATAAAAAAATCTGAGGCCTTAACTTCTTGTACATACACCGAATTTCAAGTTTCTGTACTCATACCAGCTTGCTTTACTTATTTCCCCCTATTGACCCCTAAATAACCCCCAACCCTTCAACGGAATCATCTCAAAGTATAATCTAGTTCCAGATGTCGTTATAATTCATACGTGTACCAAATTTCAAATGAATATCTCGATTTTATTTTATCAACCCTTTTAATAATGAAGTAGGGGGGGTTGAAAAATATTATAAATAATCTGAGACCTTGGCTTCTAGTACATACACCGAATTTCAAGTTTCTGTACTCTTACAAGCTTGCTTTACTTATTTCCCCCTATTTACCCCTATTTAACCCCCAACCCTTCACCGGATTTCCTCAAAAAACAATCCAGTTCCAGATCTTGTTATAATATATACGTGTACAAAATTTCAGGTCAATATCTTAAACCGTTCCGGAGAAAGCGTGCGGAGAAAAAAAGTTACAGACAGACCGACAGACAGACAGAACATTTTTTTTCGCTCAAATTTAAAATCTCGACGTTTCATGACATTTTAAACCTATTTCACGAATAAAAATTTTTGAAAATTTTTTTGCGATTACTATACTTCCAATCCACTACGTGGATGTGGAAGTAAAATAAACCTTCAACTGGTTACGATGAAATACCTACTTTACTTATTAAGAAGTGTAAATACGAACTATGTCACTACTTAACTGACATTGTAAATAAATCTTTTAGCAATGGGCAATTCCCTGAGCAGCTGAAGTTATCTAAGACAACTTCTGTGTTCAAAAAGGGCCATTCTGCTATACCTGAAAATTATAAAGCTATAGTAACGCTCAGTCCTTTTGGTAAAATTCTTGAAAATGCTCTCTATATTCGGCTAATCGATTACCTTAAAAAATAACTTATTAACTAGGTGTCAACGTGAGTTCCGAGAGGGACTAGCACCAGAGACAGCAACAACTGCTTAAGCAACATATTATTAACAAGTTAGATACTGGAAATACGATAGTGGGAGTCTTTTTCGACTTATTCCGCGCATTTGACACTATCAATCCTCTTTTTCTGTCCAAAAAATTGAACTGTATGGAAATCTGAGGGCCAGTTAATGATTGGATTATCTCTTATGTAACATCTAGAAAATTAGTGGTAAAAATTGGAGACTTCTACTCTGACCAATTTGATGTTGAGCTTGGTACACCCCAGGGAAGCGTATTAGGACCGTTGTTGTTTCTGATGTATATAAATTATCTGCCATCCTATATAAAGGAGGGGAGATTGTTCATGTACGCAGATGACACAACAATAATAATATCTGCAAAAACCAGAGACGAGGTTAATATACTAACATCTAGGATACTCTCTATGTCTTATAATTTATATTTCTGCAACTAAAAGAAAACCAGCAATAAACATAGGTTGGCCTATGCCTATTTTCCAATCGAAAAGTGGTAAGAAAGTGATCACTTTACAACCTGAAATTCTATATTTCAATTCAACTGTCAAATGAAGATGAAATGTCATATCCAACTTTTGACATGTAAGAAAAACAATTTAATTATTTCTGTATGATTGCAAATAAAGATATTAATTAACATAAGTCATTAGACCGGGCACCAGACTGTCATTTTCTGGTATATTTGCTATAAATGAAGCCTAGTTGAGTAGTCGTGTGAGGTAGACCAAAAAGTCGTGGGAACTTCGGCTTGGACCGAAGAGAATACGGAATTATATAATTTAACGATTGATTTACTAGATAGGATAAATAGGCGTACCCCGGGTTTAGATGAAGCATCTTTCGTTCCTTGGCTCCAAAACAGTCTCCACAAAAAGTGAAAGTTCTGGAACTATAAAGTACAACACCTAAATAAAGCCAATATTGATGCGTAGACAACTTGTTCTTTACCATAAAAAACAATTCATCTGTAATTTATCTTCATGTGGACGTTAATATTTTCGACATTTATCTCCCGACAACAAACACAAGCCACTTAATAGCGGAACCAGCATACCACGAAATTCATTTTTATGCGTTTCAGTTGATAAACCGTCCCAATATATCCGTCGGCGGTCCGCAGGAAACAATTTACAGCCGTTTCTCGCAGTGAATACTTTATTTACTGATATACGGCCAGTATATAAAATAAAGAAAGAAACCACCGTTATTTATGGAAAATATAAATTTGGTCCCAAGGGCGAGAAGTGGTTTTGATTTTTATCTCGACGCTGACCGAAGGCGAAGAGTGATTGGCTGCGAGAACTTTATTTGCACCTCACCATTGTATTTTTGCTCGTGCCACGGAATTTTACGACTATTAAATTCAAATGCTATGCATACGAAATGTCAGATCCGGAATCTTAACTGAAACAGTCGTCGGGTAGCGCAAGGGTGTTTATACGTGTGTGCGCTTTGTTGGGGAAATTTCTAAAGCGGTTGTCACCTAACTGTGACAACATGTACAAGCGCTTGCACGAAAAAGTTTAGTTCTGGGACTTAACGTTATGTAAATTGCTTATATTCAATACCTCTTATGCTTTTTAATATGCTAATATTAGGGTGTCCAAGAAAGTAATGAATTAAATTTATCGTAGATGTTATCGAGTAATAAGTTGACCCAAGAGACTGTTCCTGAACGACACGGCACGCCAATCCTCAAAGTGGGAAATCGAAGGGAAAATAATTGTATATGCAACAAGTCCGAAAAATTAGAGCGTTGCGCACATAATGTCAAAATTGGTTAAAGAGTCGTATGCGCACATGTATCGTAGGTGTTGCATACTAAGTTTTTCTAAAAGCAATAAAAATATACAAATATAGGTATTTCAAAAAGTGTCGCTTTTAAAAAACCCTTCCACATTCACATAGTTGATTGGAAGTATAGTAATCGTAAAAAAATAACTTTTTTCTTGAAATAGGTGTAGGATGTCATGAAACGTTGAGATTTTCAAGAAAATATGACAATATAAAGAAATAAAGCTTAAGAAGCGATATATTAATTTGGTTTTAACATATTTGTACAATTAGCAGATTCGGAAATACGGCAGTACAAATGTGGGGCTTGAACTTTTAGTGGCAAAGAAATACATTTAAATCCAATATTTCTTCAAGACTTTTGACAAATTGAAGCTCTTAAAATTAGAGCATGTACAGGGTGTAATTAGTTTCATGTCATTAAAAAAAACTGGTGGTAGGGAACGACAAGACAAACAAAAAAACCTTATAGAACATGGGGTCTAAAGCTCATAGTTTTGGAGAAAAAAAAATTGACAAAAATTTCACAAATTTTCAATAAAATCTTTTGAGAACTGCTGGAATATTGAGGTAGGTTTAGATCGTCGCGCGTGTCTTTGCCTATGATACTCAATATTTGTGTAGATAGCTATAAAATGTCGGCGGTCTTTAGCGGTCCGGTAAATGAGATGAAAGACGTCGACGTTTTCTGAGTGTTTAGTAGATCTGATCTGAAGAAAACTATACTCTGACTCTCCCTTGTGCAATATTTTAGTTTCTGTGGGTGTTTTGTTATGTACACACGTCCAACCCGCCGTTCGTTGTTTTTGTTATTTTTTAATTTCGGGTCGCTGTGCATTTATAGTGAAGATTTATTTTATTGACTTTACCGTTCAAGTCGTTAAATTCTTGATTACGTACAGACACAACTTACTTGTTCGTTCTTTTTGTATTCCGTTTTGGATTTTGGACCAAGTTTTTCTTTTATTTTTCTTTATTGACAACGTTAGTTGATAGTTTATTGTTTAGTGTTGAACGGAGTACGTATGTCCTTAATTCGGCATACCGAACTGTGTATTGATGCAGATGCAGATTTCGAATAATTTACTTAGGTGGTAAGCTTTTAACCCAAGACACTCATTTATGTTACAAACGTTAATAAATCACATTTAAATATTCTAAATTATAAACATTAATCCAATATTTTGTTCCAAATTAAAAGACGCACATGTAAAGAAATGCTCTGTTTAAACTTCTACGGCCATTATTTGCTTACAGTTGTGCAGGAAAAGATAACGAACTATTTACCTCTTTATAATTGCCTCAGTTCGGTTGAGGCGGTCCATCAAAGGTGGTCGATGATCCAAGGCTTTGCAGTTTTTTATGACAATTTACGAAATTTTAAATTTGAGTGAAAAACAATTATGTTTGTCTGTCTGTCTGTCGGTATGTCTGTCTGTCGGTATGTCTGTCTGTCTGTCTGTCTATCTGTCTGTCTGCAAATTATTTTTTTTGTCAGATTTTGACTTGAAATTTTGTGTACGTATATGTCGGAGAGGTTCCCCTGTATATACTGTGTGTACTTTCGTAGACGCCTTTCGATAGTCTTGTAGACTCATAATTCATTGAAGTCAAGAGAACGTTGTCAACAAGTACCGATTGCATTAAGGAATGTGAAGAGTAAACATCTCGATATGTGGTCGTGTTAACCATCCATCAGATGACGTCTGGAGTCCCTGGAAGCCCTCTTCCCGGCGAGATGAACAACACGCCTGAAAGTCACGTAGATAAGTACGCATTCTTAAGATAAACTCGGTAGAGAGTAGTTGAAATCGCGGGACTGGCAGTAGTGGACTGCTAGCTCCAGTATTTTGGTGGTTACCTCTTTAGATAAATCATACCTCATGTTACTTTGTTATTTATGCGACTATTATTTAAGTGATTTTATTGTGTTTACCAATGTGTGGCCTAAATCTAATAGATCCGCCCTAAAACGCCCCTCACCCCTGCCGTCTTCGACATATATATTATAACGAGATCTGGAACTGGATTGTTTTTTTAAGATATCCGTTGAAGATTTTGGGGTAAATAGGGGTAAATATCGGGAAATATGTTAAAACATCTGGTAAGAGTACAGAAACTTGAAATTTGATATATGTACTGCAAGCCGAGGCCTCAAAATGTTTAGTGTTATTTTTCGTCCCCCCACCACCCTCCCATTCCATTATTAAAGGAGACGACAAAATAAAATTGAGATATTCAATTGAAATTTGGTACACGCATATATTATTATGAAATCAAGAACTAGATTATATTTTGGAATTATTCTGATGAAGTGTTGGGGGTTAAATAGGGGAAAATAAGTAAAGCAAGCTGATGAGAGTACAGAAACTTGAAATTTGGTGTATGTACTAGAAACCAAGGCCTCAGATTTTTTATATTTTTCAACCCCACCCACCACCCCTACTCCATTATTGAAGGGGTTAGTAAAATAAAATTTAAATATTCACTTGAAATTTGGTACACGTATGTATTATAATGACATCTGGAACTAGATTATATTTTGAGATGATTTGGTTGAAGGGTTCTGGATTAAATAGGGGTAAATAGGAGAAAATGAGTAAAGCAAGTTGGTACAGTAACTTGAAATTCGGTGTATGTACCAGAAGCCAAAGCCTCAATTTTTTTAATAATATTTTTCAACCCCCCATCACCCCTACTCCATTATTAAAGGGGTTGATAGAATAAAATTAAGATATTCACTTGAAATTTAGTACACGTATGTATTATAATGACATCTGGAACTAGATTATGTTTTGAGATGATTCCGTTGAAGGGTTGGGGGTTAAATAGAAGTAAATAGAGGAAAATAAGTACAGCAAGCTGGTAAGAGTACAGAAATTTTGGATTTAGTGTATACACTAGAAACTAAGGCCTCAGGTTTCTTTCTAATATTTTTCAAACCACACCACCTCCACTCCATTATTAATGGGATTGATAACGTAAAATTGAGATTATTCACTTGAAAGTTGTGGGAGGTGGTACTTTGTGAATAGAGGAAACAAGTAGGGTAAACTAGAAACTTAATTTTTAACGTATATGGTAGCAACCAACGCCTCAAACTTTTCTATGACATCAGCCCCAAATATTATTAAAATTCTATGACCAATAATTTCCACATACTAGAATGCAAATCTAGTCAAGATGTTGCCTTTAAAGTGACTTGGAAGAAAAATCTGGATGTTGAAAGTAGTGATTCCTTAGGCAGCGGTTTTTTTAATCTAGATGATTTCTTTGATAAAACGTAAGGTTTTCGAATTATTCGTCAAAAATCGCTCTGGAACATGCATTTCGTAGATGACAAATCAACATTTTCAACTGCGAATAATATTGCTTTATCGCACAAACTTCATAGAACATTTTTGGCTTGGAATTCATCCCATCCCGATTTCTGTAGTTATTTAGTTTATTAATTTACACCCCCGAGAAGGGGACGAGGTACGGTCACCGGTTTAATTTCCGACACTCGATCAGCGATGTTAAGGCACTCTGGGAGAGTCCGGCATTTGGATGGGTGAACCAGTATATCCGTCTATTAGTCGGTAAGGCTATCGACTGAGACAGTTCCGGGCCATTAAGTCGCTTAGTAAGGTGGCGCCGATGGCACAGGGCAACTGTCTTCGCTGCAGAGAAGACCCCAAGGGCTATTGGCCCGCCAGAAAGGCGGTGAGATGGCCTGGGGTGCGTCAAAGTTGATAGCCGATGACCGTGGTTTGGAGTCCACGCAAAACTGTAGATCCCTACGAGCACAATGGGCCTTGAGGCCTGAGTGTTGTAGTAAAACAAATCCACTAATGTAATGTACACCCCCGAGAAAGGGTGCATCCACCCCCAGGGTAAAAGCATACCTTCGGACTATGTAGATTTTGCAATACTGTCATTAATGAATCGAATGCCGTATTACATGAAAATCTATCATTCCGAGAGTCCGAGATAAAATGTTTCAATGCCTATTAACCCAGTTTACTGGACTGTATTTTAACTAGAAAATAATTGTATATTTTATGTATATCCAATTTATTCGTATCTAACTGGTTCGCCCACAAAAGAATACTTTCATCTATCGCAAATCCTGCAGAAAGTTACAATATATGACGAAGTCACGTCCAGTACCCTAATAACTTCCATCTAGTTGAAATACGTAATCATTCCTCACAGTTACCAACTAATCTGTAAGTTTCCAAACTTCCCAGTCTGTACTTGACTTTCCGAAATATAAACATCACTCCTTATTTTAAAGTAGTTTTAACGGTTCAAGTCCTTGTCCGAAGTTGCTCCACCTAATATTACTTCCAAGAACTATCACAGAGCCAGTGTACACATATAAATAAAGTAAGGTCCTGTGTCCTGTATCCCTAAGAGAGGTTATTCTACCTAAAATCGTGGAAGTCCGCAATAAATTGTCGTCCTTAATCCTTCAGAGGCGCACTTAATGTGCCCTGCAACATACAAATTTCACGAGGGACTCTGTTGGTCACTTTTTGGTGAAAGTGAAAACATACAGAGAAAACTTTTTAAGTTGTAGATTGTTACCCGAAAAAGGTACTGACACTCCTAGATTTTCATCCCCTATATTCGACAAGTAGGTGACTGTATCATCAATTTGTTTTCGCAAAGTATACATTATTACTTATATGATTTAGTACAGGCAAATTAACAATTTAGGGTAACAAAAATTAATGAAAGGATCATCTCTAGGATTTAAGTAGGTAATAACCTAGAGAATGAGATAATGCATTCTTTGCACTTCCAAGTTCCGGGAAAATTCAAGAAAATTTGGAAAACCTTTTTGATTTTCGTTTTTTTTGCTCTAGCGGCCAAAATAATAAAAATAGAGAAAGAAGTTCCCAACAAGAGTTGTTGCTCGTCTTTTTCTCTACAAATTTTCGTTTTACTGAAGCCGTTTAGAAGATAAATCGAGTTTTCCATTTATAGTTTTAAGCCGCTTCGAAATGCGCGAAAAATGAGAATTCTACAGGAGTTTCGTATGACCGGGTTCATCGATCGATAATTTTTACTATTCAGAACCCCTAAAAAAATGAAAGTAACATAAAATGTAGAGAAAAGTCTCAGCTTTAATGTAGAACTAATCAAAAAATTCATAAAAAATTTTATCAAGGGGAGAAAGTGTCAGAAGATGGCTTAGTGAACTTTCTACAGTTGATCCACAGATTTATTCATATTTTTGCCGAGAGTCGTTAGAATGATAATTCATTTTGCTTATATATTCTTATATAATGATGTATTAATCCAATTAACATTTTATTGTAATTACTTTTGTTGGAAAAATATGCCTTGCGATCAAAGTAGGGTATATTTCTCATCGATCAATCATCTCCAAATTTTGGAGTTCAATTCGCTGTATCTTAAGTAATAATAATAGCACAGGCTTAATTTTAAGTACAATAAAACATATTCTTTCGAATGACTTTAGAGTTTTTTAAATGCGCGCAGTACTTTTTGAATTTGTCTACATTATTCATACACGTTCAGAAAATGCTCAGTTATACAGTAAAACATATACAACTTATTTGTTTCTTAACATTCTTCAATGAAATTTTCACGAAATATAGATTAAAGTGCGTGGACTCGAATCCATGCAGTGAAAAAGCACCAATTGTTACGGGAGACACAGGCAGGATGCATAAAACTCAAGATGTGAATAAATCAACTGTATAAAGTTTACCAAGCCATCTTCTAACACTTTTTCTCTATGATAAAAATTTGTATGAATTTTGTGGTTAGTTCCACATTAAAGCTGAGACTTTTCTCTACATTTTACGTTGCTTTTTTTAGGGGCTCTGAATAGTAATAATTATCGATCGATTTGTCCGGTCGTGCGAAACTCCCAGAGAATTCTGATTTTCCGCGCATTTCGGAGCGGCTCAAAACTATAAGTGGAAAACTTGATCTATCTCCTAAACGGCTTAAGTAAGACAAAAATTGGTAAAAACCTATATTGTACAGAAAGAGACGAGCTACAAATTTTGTTGAAAACTTATTTCTGTATTTTCATTATTTTAGCCATTAGAGCAAAAAAACCGAAAATCAAAAAGTTTCTCCAAATTTTTTTGAATTTTCCCGGAGCTTGGAAGTGCAAAGAATGCATCATTCCATTCTACATGTTATTAACTACTTAAATCCCAGAGATGATTTTTTGTGCGGTTTTTACAACATTTTGCCTTCATTGCTTGTACTAATTGCAAAGATATGGAAATCACTTTTGTAAATTGGTTTACGGAACAGAACTCAATGTGTAAAAAAGGAGTTTCTATGGAATACTTTTCTCATCAGGAAATTTACAATTATTTTTTTTATCAAAATAAAGTCAGAATTATATGAAAACGACTGAGAGTCCGTACACATATTCATTATTATTATTATAATTAGACCTTTTTTAATTCCTTGTTGTATTTTGTCTTTTTTACTATTTTAGGACGCTCGTAGAAAAACATTTTTTGACATCAACAAACAATTACAGTCCAACAATGTGTTTTATTCACAATCATACAGAAATAATCAAATTGTCTTGCATCTCAAAAGTTGGAAAGTATGACATTTCAACTTCCATCGACAATTGAACTGAAATGTGACATTTCAGGTTAGAAAATGGCCACTTTCCTACCAGCTTTCGAGTTGGAAAGTATTTTTTATTGCTTTCCTTTCAGTTATAGGAAATATAACTTATAAGGCATAGAGTATGTTTATTTATTAATACAAACAGTGCATTTAATTCTACAAAACTAGCTGGACAATTAAACTGAATAAATATTTCTATATTAAAAACGACACGACTCCACTTTGACATTTGTCCTCTGGCAAGAATTTCTTGTTTATTGCCTACTTATTAAAGACATAAATAGTCCAGTCGGTAAAGTAAAATATACACCAGAAGCTCGCAAAAAATGTTATCTTAGATTTTTCCTTCCGTAACTGTTAGTGCGAGGGTTAAACATCACAAAACCACAAAAATCAGTTCTGGGGTGCTGCGCAACCCCCCAAAAAACCACCCCTTCGGTGAAAAAAGCCTTATTTTACTGATAACTCGTCAACCGTTGAAGATATAAAAAAAGTCTCATCATAAAAGAGAAAGCTTGACTAATTGCCTAAAAAAAGTTGTAATTTTCTTGTATATGCCATGGTTTTGGAGAAAATCGATATTGACGAAAATTACAAAATTTGTGTTTTTAATACGCGCGAATTTTCGTTTCTTTAAAATTTGTTACGCGCAGCCTATAGAAAAAAATGAATTGCTCGAAAACCAAACAAGCTAGGAAGAAAAATCAAAATGGGTTTTAAAAGGGATATAAAATACTCTCTTGTGTTGCCATTTTTGAGGGCTATTGATATTTATTAGTATATAAAAATAACAATATAATATAGTTATCTCTTGATTTTTTGTGCATCTAACTATTCACAGGCCCATAAAAAATGACTGACTAAAATATAAGTTATAAATGCATTATCTTTTAGTTCAAGGCAGTACTTCAATGCAGAAGAAGTTAGGAATAAAAATATTCACATTTACAAATTTAGCAGCATGTTAAAGTTAGCCAAAAAAAATCCAAAAAGGCTGCATATTCAATTTTTTTATATTTTTTTAGTACAATTCTTTAACTATTAATTGATTAAAAACAATAGTTTTATGATATATAAACTCAAGAAACATTTTTTGAGCTGAATTTTCAAGATGTATTTAGGAAACAATAAAAAATTGGCCAAATATTGGCTAACTTTAACATGTTGGTAAATTTGTAAATGTAAATATTTTTTTCTGCATTGAAGTACTACCATTGAATGAAACTCTTTCCACCTCGGTATGATTTATTAATGAATTTTTGTAATCACTAATAAAAAAATTTTTTTAATTTGCATGAGTACCCGTTAAAATTTCTTAATATAATCAAAAATGATATATAATTTAAGAAAATTTGGTCGGACTCGATATTTTAGTTATTATATACCTAGCATACCTAATTATATTAATTAATTATCATTATGTTACTTACCCCACATAACTACTCATCCATTTTTTTCCTAGTGAAAGATTAGATCTTCTATAAGAAAATATTGGTCGGCCTCATAGAAAACAATAAATACGGCCGACTTAATTTTTAATACATGATGCGGTGCGCGAGAATCTTAGTTTGTAGGAGCAGATTGAATTCCAAAACTGTTTGGAAAATGATTGCTTAATCAATTTAAAGCATTTTATTGATTATAATAATTATTATTATGATAATTCAATTATTATTATTAATAGTGATTCTAATAATCACGAACTTTTTCCTTGCTGGCATACATGTATAAAGAGTTAAAATAAATAAATAGAATAATTATATATTTCTCTTCATAATTACGTCCACATCCACTTAGTGGAAAAGTGGAAAAGAAATATCAAAATTTTCTTTATTAAAATAGGCTTAGAGTGGCATAAAACGCCGATTCGTTAGCCAGCGGTTTTTTATAGTAAGGATAATAATAATAATTTCAATATTCAACATGATAAACGTTTATTTTTCAGTTATAAGCTTTACTCTTTAATTATAAAATCCATTTTTCAGTTATTATTGCACTTGAAATTTCCAACATTGAAAATTCAGTTAGAGGTGTTTCAGAATCTCATGAGCCGCGAAATGCGCAAAAGGCAAAGTTTAATCTAAGTTATAAGTATGTTTTTGAAGACACTGGAGGCTGCCTTGCTGTATACATAAACAAGAGATCGGGATAAATTGTAAACAATAAATATAATATTTTTAGGAAGTGTAACTGAGTCAACAGGACGGATTATGTCTCTGCGCATATGAAGGTCACGGCTCATGAGGTTTTAAAACACCTCTACCACTGCATTTAATATTTGCAATTGCTGGAAATTCAGTACTCATATGAATCAAAATGCGTTCATAAAAACAACTGAAATTCTAACGTCATTTGTTGTTAAAAATTTCAAGCCCCAGAAAATTTTTAACAGTGTGGCTATATTATTAATTCAAAAGTGATGCAACGCTTCACGTAAATCTCTTTTCTAAGATTATTTGGGCCATTACATTCAGAATATCTATATCAATAAAATGGACTAAGAAATAATATCAAAAAAGAGCTAGCCTACTTTTCTGTGTTATTATTACTGTTGATATTTATACTATGCTGGAAAGTTGACGTGTGGACCTCAAGGGTCGCACTTTGTTACAAATGCCACTTTTGTAGAGTCCTGATACTCGGCCCAGTAATGTGATACCCAGAGTCATACCCAACCTACAGTTTAAAATGTTATATTATAAACTTTTAACAAATACGTTGTAACTGACGGAATTGAAAAAACCTTAATTTTCGTGACCCTCTTTCCTATTTGACTATTTGTAACATTGTAACGCCTTACAATTGCAGTTTATACACTTCAGTTAGTATAAAATACAATTTTAATAACTTCACAAGAAATTCTCTGATTAAGTTTGCAGTTGGTGGAGATAAAACCAGTTTACAAATTTTAATTCACAGTAAAGAAAAGAAAATTACTCACTATTACTTCATGATGCAGGAAAAGAGCTTTCTTCTTTATATGATAAAATCTTCAATGTTATGACCACAGGGAAACGTAATAATTTGTAGTAAAAAGTATAAAACTCACCACTAACAGGTAATCCTCGTATCAACGTGTCACGGGAATAAAGCATGGAGAGTTTCATAACAAAGTGTACTTGAGAAGTCGTAAAAATGTGTTTTTAGCTTCATATTTATTTTACGATGGTTAGTGAAACTGTTAGTACTGCGTACAACTGTTGTAAATTTCATTGTTATTAGCGTTGTTACGTTTTACTACAGTGAATAGGGTTACTGATTGCTGTGGCTGAGTTCAAGTGAGATATTGAATTGTTCGTGTTAATATATCGAAAATGCAACGTATTCACACATGACATAACTAAAGGCTATTAGTCCAATCGACGAAGGAAAAATAGGGGAAATAATTCGTGTAGAGGCCAATTTTTGTAAAGTTGTCGGGAAGGGGGAGGGGGTTGCCCGGAACAACATCCTCTACCGAAAAAGTCTCTATATACAGTATTAAACTACATGAAATTATCTACAAATCTGTAGAATCAATACTTTACGAGATACAGAGGGTGGAAAAATCGCATACCGAAGGGAAGTATTGTATTCGAAAAAAAAATCACCTTCCGAGATTCTTTCGGATTTTCACATTTCAGATTATGTAGATTATGAAAAATTTCGTCAGTCTGTCTGTCTGTTAGTGCATTAACTAAAAAACAGCTTGACGGAGAACAATCAAATTTGGTAGGTAGCTGCTACTGCCATAGAAGAAATGGTTAGACTCACTGGTATTTACACAGAACTTCCCTCGTTATTTGTGCATGACTGTCACTATAAAAAACTGTTAATTACGAAATGACATTGGGAATAATAAAACAGATTAGATTTCCGAAACGTCGGCCAAATATTTAATTTCAAGTTTTTATAATAATTTGTGTTGTTTATTTATAAAAACCAACTTTAACTGATCCTTTGACGTAAACGTCACAGGCGTAGAGGTTTTTTACCAGTAACATACTGGTTAATTGTGATATATTTTGTAGACTCCCCGAGCACCGCTTAAAAAGAAAACATACATGTGGCAGAAAGTCCCAAAGAATTGAAGAAGGAAAAAATTAAGATAATGCCACAAATGACATTTAGACAATTTTAGATTAAAACTTTTCAATTTTTTTTTAAATATATTTTAATTTGTTTTTGTTCAAATGGGTTTGGAATGCCATGGAAACGTGGAAATTTTAAACTTGAACAAAGAAAAAAACGTTTCCATCTATTTTAGTGGTAAAACTTTTTGAAAAATTGTAGAAAGAATTTTCTAAAATTTTGTTTTCTTAAATAGGTTTAGAACGCTATGAAACATGAAAATTTTAAATTTGAAAAAAGAAAAAAAATTACATCAATTTTAGTGGTAAAAAAATTTTCAAAAATTTTTTTTTTAAATAGGTTTAGAATGCCATGAATCGTGGAAATTTTTAGTTTGAAGAAAGAAAAATTTTTTTCATCTTGGTAAAAAAATTTTCAAAAATATTGGTGAAACATTTTTTTTTTCCTGATATAAGTTAAGCGTGTTATGAAACGTAGAAATTTTAAATTTGAGCAAAAAAAAATTTTTTTCATCTAGGTAAAAAAATTTTGAAAAATGGTGAAAAAAATGTTCAAATTTTTTTTTTCTGAAATAGATTAAGCGTGTCATGAAACGTGGAAATTTTAAATTTGAAAAAAGAAAAAATTTCCATCTATTTTAGTGATAAGAAATTTTTCAAAAATGTTGGTAAAAAGAATTCAATTTTTTTTTTTTTTGAAATAGGTTTAGAATGCCATGAATCGTGGAAATTTTAAATTTGAAGAAAAAAAAATTTTTTCGTCGGTACAAAAATTTTCAAAAATATTGATGAAAAAAATGTTTAATTTTTTTTCTGAAATAGATTAAGCGTGTCATGAAACGTGGAAATTTTAAATTTGAGCAAAAAAATTTTCTTTTCATTATTTATTCCCTTTAGACGGTCCACCCTGTATATTTTCCAGTGAAATTTCTACCATTTCTTCGCTGACAGTAGCGTCAACTACCTATCAAGTTTGACTGCTCTCCGTCAAGTAGTTTTTTAGTAAATGCACCAACAGACAGACAGACAGACAGACTGACGGAATTGAAAAACCTATATTTTCGTAAAACTCGTGTTCTGAAACGTCAAAATCCGAAAAAATCTCGGAGGGTGATTTTTTCTCGAATACAATACTTCCCTTCGGTATGCGAGGGAAGTAAAAATCACTTAAATTTAAAATTTCCACGTTTTGTGACATTCTAAACCTATTTCCATTTTATTAATTATTTTAATTATTTGTAGGATATTTCATGTAGTTGAATATTGTATATACCACTTTTTCGCTAGAGGGCGTAGTTTTCAAGTTATTCAACTCTCACACTCGAAGTGTTTCAGTTCAGTTTTTTCCTAAAAAACATTGCCTCTTCTTCTCAGTGCCCACTTGTCCTGTAGCCAAATTTACCACATTCGTAATAATAGGTAATTTATTAATAGGATTTGTACATTATAATCTAAAATTTCTAAATTTTTACACCTGTTTTGCTCAAAAAAGCAACTATGTACGTTAATAAATCGATTTTATTGAGACATGAGACATGTAATAGATTCAGTGGAACCGAAACCCTGCCTCTAATTAACTTAGAAAGAATGCAAATATATCATTAATATTGTCTGTAATTGTTTATTTGTGGCATATTCAGATTTTCTTACTTTTTATTGGGTATTTTGCCACTGAAAAATATTTAAAAATTTTAATGAAAAAACCTCTGCGCCAAACGGATCAGACAGAGGTTGGTTCTTGAGTACTTGACTGTTTCAAAAAGTCTCACACCTAAAAATATATAAACTAGAACAATGTTATAAACTAAAAACTGAAAATCAAAGCTATAGGTAGTTAACGTTTCGGAAGAGAATCTACTTCCGTTCTCAAAACTTTTTTATGGTTGACGGCTAAAAAAGTTTTGAGAACGAAAGTAGATTCTCTTCCGAAACGTTAACTACCTATAGCTTTGATTTTCAGTTTTTAGTTTATAACATTGTTCTAGTTTATATATTTTTAGGTGTGAGACTTTTTGAAACAGTCAAGTACTCAAGAACCAACCTCTGTCTGATCCGTTTGGCGCAGAGGTTTTTTCATTAAAATTTTTAAATATTTTTCAGTGGCAAAATACCCAATAAAAAGTAAGAAAGTATATCATTAATATTTTTACACAAAGTTTTTCTTTTAGCTATAGATAGTTATTTTTTCTGCTGTTTGCAAAATCCTATATAGAATATGTTTCAATGGTACTTTTATGCTTTCTCTTCAATATCTTGTTTCATTGTTTGGTAGTACCTTAACAACTTTTGTCGGTTATTTAAAACGCAATTCGCAAGTCATCTATATACTCAAGAAACAGTGCCCATGGCACAACAGATTTTTTAGAGCATTTGTTTTTTATGTATTTGCTACAAATAAATTATAAAAAAAATTGACTGTCATGCATTTACCTGAACTTACACATTGTTACTGTAGCTATTATATTTGATTGCAACAAATATGCAAAATTTGATCGAAACCACCGCTCGCCTCAAAGATAGAACTGAATCTATTATGAAGGCATGAGTTATAGAACCGATATAAAATTAGACTTGTTAGGGTGGTTTATCATCTCGAGCGGAACATCGGTAATTAGCACGCACATTTAGAGAATTGCGCCCGGTAATTAATCATACAAACTTTAAGTTGAATCATTTGTTTTGTCAGCGCTCAGATTCCCACATAAATTGCACAAGATATTATATCTCGTTATAAAGAACCCGGCAGAGGCATGGGACACAGTTCAGTGATTCAAGGGAACAAACAAATTAATATATAATGGAGTTTTTGGGACGTTAAATGGGTCCTTTAGTGAGAGAGAAAATAGCCGGAGTTGTTTTACGTTCCTTTATTTATTTATTTTGTTTTGAGAACCTAATAGAATTTACATTCCTGTAATTGGAATGTAAATATAACAAAATGAGGATGTACAGAATATCAATATATCTAATTGCTATAGATTGGCACATTAAACTTCATTTCATGAATTCTACAAGAAAGTATGTCTATATTGTTAGCGTAGGAGAATGTACTTGTTTTACCTATTTTATCAACAAAATATTACTTTTTAAAATGATTTTAATAAAGGAATGTTTCTTAAAAGAAACAGATTAGCAATTTAACAATATATTTTTTTATACACAGAGTGATTAATTTAGGCCCGTCCGTTAGACATACATGGAGAAAAACAATAGTGTTGATTTGGCTTCAAGTAAATATCTGAGTTTTATGTTATTAAACCAATTAATAATGGAGCGGAGATGGTGGTGTTTGAGAAATATTAGAAAGAAATCTGAGGCCTTGGTTTCTAGTATATGCACCAAATCCCACATTTCTGTACTCTTACCAGCTTGATTTACTTATTCCCCCCTAATGCCTCCTATTTAACCCTCAACCCTTCAACGGAATCGTCTCAAAATATAACCTAGTTCCAGATGTCGTTATAATACATACGTGTCCCAAATTTCAAGTGAATATCTCAATTTCATTTTATCAACACCTTTAATAATGCATTAAGTGTGGTGGGGGGTTGAAAAATATTACCAAAGAATCTGAGGCCTTGGCTTCTAGGACATACACCGAATATCATAATTATGTACTCTTACCAGCTTGCTTTACTTATTTTTCCCTATTTACCACCAATTACCCCCACTCCTTCAACGCAATCAAGTCAAAATATAATTTAGTTTCAGATATTGTTATACGTGTAACAAATTTCAAATGAAAATCTAAATTGAATTTTATCAACTCTTTTAATAAGAGGGTGGGGATGGTGGGGGGAGGGGTGGAAAATATTATTAAAAAACCTGAGGCCATCGCTTCTAGTATATACACCAAATCCCAAATTTCTATACTCTTACCAGCTTGCTTTACTTATTTTCCCCTATCCACGACTATTTAACCCCCAACCCTTCAACGGAATCTTCTCAAAATGTAATCTAGTTTCAGACATTGTTATAATACATACGTGTACCAAATTTCAAGCGAATATTTCAATTTAATTTTATCAACCCCTTTAATAATGGAGGTGGTGTGGGCTTGAAAAATATTAAAAAATCTGAGGCCTTGGCTTCTAGTACATGCACGGAGTTTCAAGTATCTGTACTCATACCGGCTTGCTTTACTTATTTTCCCCTATTTAACCCTATTTAACTCCCAACCCTTCAACGGAAGCTTCTCAAAATATAGTCTAGTTCCAGATGTCGTTATAATACATACGTGTACTAAATGTCAACTTAATATTTCAACTTCATTTCAATAATGGAGTAAGGGTGGTGGGGATTGAAAAATATTACAAATAATCTGAGACCTTGGCTTCTAGTATATACACCGAATTTCAAGTTTCTGTACTCTTACCAGCTTGCTCTACTTATTTTCTCCTACTTAACCCTCAACCCTTCAACGGAATCATCTCAGAATAAAATCTAGTTCCAGATGTCGTTATAATACATACGCGTACGAAATTAATTAAAAAAATGCAGTTTTTGTTACTTCCTATATTGGTGGTGATATTATTATTTTTTCCCCAAAATAGAACACCACATTTGTCTCATATTTAAATGGAGTTTATCTAAGAAAATAAATAGGTACGTTTTTATTAAAATATTGCACGTATTTGTATAACCTCCTATTTATCAAATATAATAGATCGGAGGTATTGGAGTTATTAATCGTGTAAGAGAGATATGAAAATATCCGTTAAAAAGTTTTTAAAATTAGTGACATATGTCGACCACACATAAACAGCAAAATGTTAATTTTTTTAAATAGCAACATACCTAACTAAATACACCATTCGATAGAGAAGGAAGTCGAGCATATAACTATATATCATATTCCTACATCCAAAGTATATGGTTCTTTAGATATTTGCGATTTTCTCATTTTGCCAATGAAATGAGAGATAATGAAAATTTCGTAATTTTATTTGTATCACGTGAATATTATTTTAGCGATTACTTGCCACTTAGTGGATACCAAAATACAATGGGCTTGTTCAGCATTTTTTTTTTATTTCACAAATCGAAAGTGCAAGTATAAATTAATGGATCTGCAAAATATCAGAATCTTATTCGCACGTTTAGTATCTTAAAAACTATTACAAATTTCCATCTCGCGAAAATGGGGCGTGGCCAGGCGCTACGTCACTATACGCATAGACTCTGCGATCTCAATAGACTTGATGCTCCTTATTGGTTATAATTATAAGTGTTTTCGAAGTATTGTTTGTTTTGCTTACTACTTGACAGTAGGGGAGTACAATTTGGTGAAATGTCAAAAAATTACAATTTTCTCTCGCTCCTGCCAGAACGAATTTTCGATTTCGACCCTGCAATTTACGATTATAATTCATCGCCGACCTTCTCCTTTCCGTAGACATATAGAACGAACTTCCACTCGACGTATTTATTTAGTTACCAGCGTTTAAAAATTCCATGTTTTTCGACTTTTCAGGTTAAATTTGAAAGGTCCCAGAAAGCCATTTTTTTACGTCACTTGCGTATAGTGACGTCACAAATGAGCGCTCGGTTTTTGCAACTATTACTAAATTCAACTCCTTATATCTCGGGAACGAAAAAAGTTAATAATACGAAATTTTAAGTGTATAATGAGAATATCGAGTACTGTATGAAAAAGTATAAAAACCATATAAAAAGAATATCATGGAACAAGCCCATTGGCATACAACCCGATGAGTGGGGTGTCAGAACGGGGGCTTTCAGTCCATTCGTTCTAATCCACCTGTCTGGCTCCTTCCACCCGTCTGTCTCTTCCTCCCCTTGGTTGTGATGAGAGGCCTGTTTAAACAGACCTGTTTACGAAACACTTTTATCGTAATTTTTTATAAATCTGTTTATTTTATCCTCATTTTATACAGACCTCTTTACGAACCTGTTTATTTTATCGTCATTTTATACAAACCTGTTTACAGACGTATTTAGACGACCACGACCAATAGGAGAATGAGCCAGACAGTGGAAGGAACCTGACGGGTAGAGTGGAGGGGATGGACTGAAGACCCCCGTTTCTACTGTAGGGGTACAGCGATAGACATTTTAAACTCGTAAGCTATGTCACAGGGCATGGCATAGGAGTATTAAGCTGATTTCCTTGTTATCGATTAATTACCACTTAGTTATTACAAAAGCCCGATCGGCATACATCCCTGTTATTGAAGCTTTAGCATAAAACATTGTAAACCCTCAAGGTGTCTACTTTTAAGCCATGATTAGTAAATGTCCAGCTAATTTTTTTTAATAATTAGTTTCATTTATAAATTAAATTTGCACCACCAAGAGAAAATTCTCATATCACTTATCTTTTTCTTGTCTACTGTGCTCTAAGGTAAAAGATTTAATTATGTCTCTAGCTGTTACAAATGTACCAGAAAATTGCACGCTGGCTCCTTAGAGCAGATCCTTGTGCACTCCCAGAGCCTGATCTATTTAGAAAGAAATCGCCATAGCGATGTACAAGATGTTCCAAAATCACTCCTTGAGGTTTACTTTCTACTCTTGGTTTTCCTTTTTTATTTCTTATTACACAATTTTATACTCTACTTTATAATTTACATTCATTTAAAATAAATGTTCGAGCCGCCGCGCCTTAATATTTATTACGATGTAATAATATGGAAAACACTTTTTTACAGTTTAATTATGAATTATTAATATTTTAAACGCTAAATTGAAACCATTTTTCCGTTTCGTTGTGAATAAAATATTCAAGCTTTGGCCAATTTGCTCCGAAGTAGGTTTAGTCTGAAATTAATTTTAAATAAATTGCATATAAGAGAACACGGAGCAAACCAGATTACGCTGGAATTACATACCTTTGAGGAGAAATGTTTAACCACCGTGATTTAAAATGTGATTAACTTGTGTGTGCGGGAGGTTGTATTTTATTTACAAATCCTCGTTTTTCAGAATTTTAACAAACACATTTTTCATTTCGTCGTACACACCTTTAAAATAATTATGTTGACATTTAGCAAAGTGATATAAACATTTTCTTACGATATTTAGCCCACATTCTACAAATTATTAATTTTTCTGCACTAAAATTACAGACTAGTTGAATGGGCAAATTAGATTATTCTATTAAAAGGTCATTTCAAAATTTTTCAGTAGATGGCGCCACATATTTTTCACACATCGAAGTCTGTCCTGAAGTTTTAAACCCAAAATTTAATTTCAGGTTTGTTAAAGATCCCACGAAAATGTAATTCCAACACCTTTCAATAGATAGAGCTACATATTTTTTTACACATCGATGCCTGTCCCAAGATTGTAAATTTAATGTAGCGTACAAAAGCGAGCGATGACCACTAATTCTCATTCTCAAATTAGAATATTATTATTGAAGCATATGATTGTAATTTTTTTTCAATCCTACGAAGAAGTAATACCAAATTTTTTCAAGAGGTGCAGCCACTTTTCTGTTACACATTAATATCTGTTCCAGTAGAATAGGACTTTTTGAAGTATTTTATTGAAAAGTGTAAATAATTTCAAGTTTGTTACAAATCCTATAAACAAGTAATTCAAAAATGTTTCAATAGATGGTGTCATATATTTTTTACACATCGATGTCGGTCTCAAGATTTTGAATGGAAAGCGCCTTCACGGGTTAAAATCATATGGCAACCGAAGACCAGAGACTGTCTTTTTAAATTAGAATGTCAAATAACAAATGTATATCCTGACTTGCAAGAGAGTAACTAAAGTATTTTATAAAAATTAATTTAATATAGACTGCAGCATATCATAATCGGCAAGAAAGTAAAGACGCTATCTCTGAGTATTTAAAGACATTTTTTGCAGATAATTTGTATCAGTTTTATATACAAAAGTATTTTCTAGGAAGTACTGAAATACTTGTTCTCACAAACACCAAAGCAATAAACACTACAATCATTGTGCATTTCGCTAACCAAGTTGGTATTAACAGGAGGATAATTAAAACGAACAATAATTAGACTTACCTTTTCAATAATCTATCGCAACGTAACAATGGAAATGTTTCAGGAGAGCACGATAGCCCAGATAGCAAAGATAACTGTTGTAAAATCATCCTCATTCTCTTCATCCCTGGATGTAATCATCATATGTAGAATTTGAATCTAAAACAAATATAGGTCATTGACTCTACCTTCAAGCCTTTCCAATAAGTTAACGTATCGGACTGCATTTCGGTACCTGAGTAAACATCGGGCCATGTCAGGTAAACCTTTTGCTCATATATTTTGTTGTTTAAGTATCCGAGATAAATTGTACTTTACATATGCAAGCAAGTTCAATGTTTACTGATATTGATTATGTAGCTAAATTCCCATATTTATAAATGTAAGCATTACCAAATTATATTGATTTAATGAAATAATTTTGATAGTGGAATTTATTGTTATAAAGTCGAATTCTGTGACAACGCTGCAGTGTAAGTTCAAACATAATATACAGGGTGTCCCAGCTTTATTTAGACAGATGTTACCTGGAAAACGATGAGACAGAAAGAAATGTTAAATAGAATAGTTATTATGTTGAAAAAGTTGTATTTAATCATTTTATTTTCAAATGTTCAAGGCGCCCTCCTATACCTATCATTAACAATTTACGATATATCAACGGTTTAATCTTGAATCTGCCATGTTCCAATTAAAATAAATGAGCCTCTCACTACATGATGGCAGCAAGCTGGAGCATCACCACATAATTCAAACATTGTAAGCCGCTTCCTAACTGGGAGATTTGGGGGAAACCGGTTTGGTAATCACAAACCCGTTAAGCGGCCTGCGCGATCACCTGATATGACGCCCCTCGATTTTTTATGTGGTCATTAAAAACAAGTTGTGTTTTCTGAGGAACCAAATAATTTTAATGATTTAAAGATTAGCAAAACTCATTCTTGCCTTCAAACACCTCCAGAAGTTATAAGGAATTCTTGTACACGAGAACTTTTAAGGTTGTATGAGTAAATTAAAAAATAATTTTTAAGTATGTCAATCTTATCTCACACGATTTCTATTTGAAACATTGTTTCAAATTTCGAACGGTTGGGAAATATTGGTCGTCAACTTACAACTGGCTCACACTGTATGTTTACTGTGTAAGATCACCCACAAGAGCATCCAATGTCCGGCCTGTTTATATACAACAAAGGCGAGCCTCTAGGCGAAAAGTGTTAAATTACAACCATTAATCTCAAAGTTGTTGAAAGGGAAAATATCGTATAAGCCCCCGGACTACAGCAACCTGCACAAGCACGCCTCATTGTGCCGTGTCCGGGTCTGTTTACCGATTGAGCAGATAAACTCAATGATAAAGCCATTACTCGCACACGTAGACGCAGTGCGTGCTACTTAAAATTTAATCACTTCACCGCGGTTCTGTCTGCGATCTGCCTCATTATTCAAATTGGTAAACAAAGTCTTGTTATCACTGTGTGACTTAGCCTGAAAAATTACCTCTAAAACATAGAAAAAACATGATTTTTAGTAACACGTCAACCGTGTTTATTTAATTAAAGTTAGGAAGGTATAATGAGCGTGCAAACTATGCGATAAAAAAATACATTATCTTGTACTTACTTTTAAGGCTAATGACGCTCCGGGGACGATAGAAATACATACACTTACAAAGATAGGTCACGCATATGGCTATTATTAGTTACTTTCATGTTCATTTTCCGTGATATATTTTCCAGATAGTTACCAAAGAAGATACTAGTGTATACTATTTGTTTTTGCAGAGTAAAACAAGGCTTTGGACTATGTAAATCTCGATTCTTTAAATGACTTGGAAGAGGCCTTCGTCTAGATTTATTATTGCCCTAGCTACAAAATAGAACAGGGTCGTTGACCATTTTTTTACAAATTTGTATTCAAGTAATTTATAAAATTTTATTTGATCCGTATTTTTACTTCCCTCGCATACCGAAGAGAAGTATTGTATTCGAGAAAAAATCACCATCCGAGATTTTTTCGGATTCTGACGTTTCAGATCACGGAGATTACGAAAATATAGGTTTTCAAATTCCGTCAGTCTGTCTGTCTGTCTGTCTGTCTGTCGGTCTGTCTGTCTGTTGGTGCATTAGCTAAAAAACTACTCGACGGAGAGCAGTCAAATTTGGTAGGTAGTTGACCCCACTGACGGCGAAGAAATGGTAGAATTTTCACTGGAAAATATACAAGGTGTTTAAAAATGAATTATTATTTGTTTGCTTATAATTGTATTGAAACATTCTTTATAGGATTTTGCAAACAGCAGAAAAAATAACTATCCATAACTAAAGGAAAAACTTTGTGTAGAAATATTAATGAAATCTTTGCATTCTTTCGATAACCTGAATTCTGGTTATGCTAGCAAATTAAAATCCTAAAATGAATTTGTCTAATTTCTTATTTGACAACTCTCATTCTAACACTAGCATCCACACAGTCCCCTACGGCCATGCAGATTAAACTAGTATCCACATAACCCCCTACGATTATGAAGATTCAGTTAAAAATGAGAACAAAGACCTAAAATGAATTTATTTATCTACCTTGTCTTAAAAAATTGTTCATTCCAATGGATTACATTTTCATGAAATCTATCATTCTGTTTCAAAGGCTAAGCATTTCCAGGAAACAGAATGATAGATTTCATGAAAATGTAATCCATTGGAATGAACAATTTTTTAAGACAAGGTAGATAAATAAATTCATTTTAGGTCTTTGTTCTCATTTTTAACTGAATCTTCATAATCGTAGGGGGTTATGTGGATACTAGTTTAATCTGCATGGCCGTAGGGGACTGTGTGGATGCTAGTGTTAGAATGAGAGTTGTCAAATAAGAAATTAGACAAATTCATTTTAGGATTTTAATTTGCTAGCATAACCAGAATTCAGGTTATCGAAAGAATGCAAAGATTTCATTAATATTTCTACACAAAGTTTTTCCTTTAGTTATGGATAGTTATGTTTTCTGCTGTTTGCAAAATCCTATAAAGAATGTTTCAATATATACAAGGTGGACCGTCTAAACGGAATAAATAGTGAAAAAAAATTTTTTTCGCTCAAATTTAAAATTTCCACGTTTCATGACACGCTAATCCTATTTCGAAAAAAAAAAAATTTGAAATATTTTTTACTACTAAAATAGTTGAAAAAAAATGTTTTTTTTGCTCAAATTTAAAATTTTCACGTTTCATGGCATTCTAAGCCTAATTAAAAAAAATATATTTTTTTTTTACCAACATTTTTGAAAAAAATTTTACTACTAAAATAGATGAACAAAATTTTTTTCTTTCTTCAAATTTAATATTTCCACGTTTCATGGCATTCTAAGCCTGATTAAAAAAAAAAAATGTTGAAATTTTTTTTACCAACATTATTGAAAAATTTTTTACCACTAAAATAGATGGAATTTTTTTTTTATTTCTTCAAATTTAAAATTTCCACGTTTCATAGCGTTCTAAATCTATTTAAAAGAAAAATTAGAATTTTTTTTTACTATTTTTAAAAAAATTTACCACTAGATAGATTTTTTTTCTTTGTTCAGATTTAAACTATCCACGTTTCCATGACATTCTAAAACTATTCAAACAAATTTAAAAATGTTTTTGAAAAATAAAAAAGAAATTAAAAACAGTTTTAATGTATTTATCACTACTATAGAATAGACGAAAAATTTGCAACATTTTGTTATCAGTTCAAAAAAAAATTTAACACTAGAATAGATGGAAACTTTTTTTATGCTCAAATTTAAAAGTTTCATGACATTCCAAACCAATTTCAGAAAAAAAAAATTTGAAAATTTTTTTCACCAACATTTTTCAAAAAGATTTTACTAAGTACCAAAATAGATCGATTTTTTTTTATTTGCTAAAATTTAAAATTTTCACGTATCATAGCATTCTAAACCTATTTAAAAAAATATATAATTTTTAACTTTTAAAATTTCCTTTACCACTACTATAAAATAGAAGGAAACTTTCCTTTTTGCTCAAATTTAAAATTTCTACGTTTGACATTTTAAATATATTTCAGAAGAAAAAATTTTGAAAATTTTTTTACCAACATTTTTGAAAAATTTCAAAAAAAATGAAATTTTTTAACCACCACTATACTTCCACTCCATTACGTGAATGATGGATTGAAAATGTGACAGATGGCAATAATATCTGGCATATGCACCTATTATACTTTTATTGAAAAATGTACAGGGTGGTCATTCCAAGCAATAATTCAGTCCTGGTGGACATTTGTAAAGGTATTTGCGCAAGCCTGCCATATGTGGCACCTGCTATTTAGTATTGAAATTTTGCTGTTGGATAAGCAAACTGTATATTTTTTTGACCAAAACTTATCAAGTTTTCTTTGTAATAATAGCAAACTGTATTCCGATTATTATTCTCAATGTCATTTCGTAATAATTAATCTTTTAGAGTGACCGCCATGCACAAATAACGAGGGAAGTTCTGTGTAAATACCTTTACCGATTTTTTTATTTTACATTCCAAATTCATTTTACTAGTGAAACTAATTATTTAAGTTACGAAATTTTGAATTGGCGCCTATGGTGACGTCAGGTGTGAGAGCATGCGCAGTTAACAAATAGAGGAATAATCGACGGGCGTCGTACGTTTACTGTTACAGCACAGAGTAGTGTGGTTATAGTATCGACGTGAGTCATTGTCATATTAATTGTCTTCAAACTATAATTGTTCTTGTTATTAGCATTTAACTTGATTAAAATATGAAGTACACTGTAAGCTAAAGTAAGTGTAAATGATTTTCTATTAATAATATACTGTTGCAGATATGTTTTAAAATAGAAAATAAATTTTAAAATTTTTAGGTTATAATTTACTGAAAAATCAACACAACGTAAACAACAAATACGCAACAAATCTACCGAGCATCACCGCCAACATGTTAGAGAAAACATGAAAATCTCTAAAATTGAATTCTTTACATACCTCATCATTTACCGCCTTGTTATTTTGAAAACCATTTTTTTCTTGCATGTGATTATTAGGACTTTCTTTAATATTTTATATGAAATATATATTTACTACATTTTTTGATGGTATAATAATATTTTATAAATTTTGTTGAAGGAAACGACCCTATTCTGTATGTGGAAACATCTTCAGGAAAATATCTCTTAAATTGCGTTATAGCCGGTGTTCCTCACGGTTCAAATCTTGGACCTATTTTTTCCTAGGTTGACATAAATGACAACAAATCTGTATTATTTGCTGACGCACAACATTAAAAAATACATGAAGTATTGACCAAACAAAAGAGAGTTTAAGCGATGCTTTAATATACTTGTCACTCTTTCAGATGTTTTTATCTGAAAGTGTATTATGCACATAACCAAAAATTCCTTGTTGCTAGTGTTTCTGTCCCGGGAATCCCGGAACGGGATTTCCCAGGAATTATGTGACTTTTTATCGTTCCCGTTCCCGGGAAATAACAGTCGGGATTTCCCGAACCCGTGGATATAAAAATAAGTTTTAAAAATATTAAATTTCGTGCTCCGAAATTTTACCGAGCGTGCGCGTCGGACGGCATTTATGTTTTATTTCGTTATTGTGTTATTTCCTGTAGTTAGTTATTCTCTGTAATTGTTTATTTGTGGCATATTCAGATTTTCTTACTTTTTATTGGGTATTTTGCCACTGAAAAATATTTAAAAATTTGTAATGAAAAAACCTCTGCGCCAAACGGATCAGGCAGAAGTTGGTTCTTGGACACTTGACTGTTTCAAAAAGTCTCATACCTAACAATATATAAACTAGAACAATGTAATAAACTAAAAACTGAAAATGAAAGCTATAGGTAGTTAGCGTTTCGGAAGAGAATCTACCAAAATTTGTGAACACGCGTGAGATAATAATCACAGGATTAAATGGGACTCGGCGAAGATTTTGGAAAAAGAGAGCAACGGAACAAAAAGAAAACTTGAAGAATCCGCGATTATTTTGTTAAACGAGGATAGATGCGTTTCGAATTATTCAATAGATTTTTGTACTAGTTGGTTGCCCATCCTTAGAGACGAAGTAAGTAAAAATAAGATAAATATAATTTAATGTCTCACGTGACTATGGAAATACATAAACAAAGAACTATCATGGTTGACGGCCAAAAAAGTTTTGAGAACGGAAGTAGATTCTCTTCCGAAACGTTAACTACCTATAACTTTCATTTTCAGTTTTTAGTTTATTACATTGTTCTAGTTTATATATTTCTAGGTGTGAGACTTTTTTAAACAGTCAAGTGTTCAAGAACCAACCTCTGTCTGATTCGTTTGGCGCAGAGGTTTTTTCATTAAAAATTTTAAAATATTTTTCAGTGGCAAAATACCCAATAAAAAGTAAGAAAATCCTGTAGTTAGTGTTGTTGTGTCTTTTTAATTATAAATAAAGCAAAACAAAACTGACGGATTTATTTTTTCACCAAAGGAAAAAAAGAAAACAAACATTTAAAAAATGAATATTTGAATGATGTGGCATTTTGAAACAAAAAAATTGTGTTTTTCATGAAATGTATGAAAAATTAATTATTTCCCGGGAATCCCGGGATTCCCGGGAACGGCAAATTCTATTTCCCGATTCCCGAGAATGAAAAAAAGTCGGGAATTCAGAAACTCTACTTGTTGCCAAGTAAATCAAGTTAACATGAATACGAAGTTAAGAATAAAAATAATTAAAGTATTCCATATCACAAACTGACAAGAGGTCAGCAAACAGTAAATTATACATATGTGATACTAGATAACAAATTTCAAAATCAGCTAAAACGTTTAACAGCAAATAGTTAATATATTCTTAAATTAAAACAGTTCTAATAGAAAACATTTTCAACACTATGCAATAATTCCTTGACTTTGATTTTAATACCGTTCGTAATATTATATAAAAATGTACTATTTTTACTGAAAAATCGGTACTTAATACTTTTAATGTGATTTTAGAATGAAATGTTTAAAAGTAGTATTTAAGTAGTATTTAAATATACATTTGTCCGTCATATCATTTGTCAGCATATACACATTATTAATTTTTTTTTTAATAGACACAACTATTCGTTTTCTGTAGGAATAATTCGCAGTCCGGGCCTGGGCAGGGATGCGTGCTGTAGTTCATATATCGCCCTACAAACAGAGCTTCATTGTCCAAGCTACTACATATATTGTTTCTAAACAGCACACATATATTCATAATGGGTATTGTTTGATTTTTTGCAAAACAGAGCTGTATCTTGTATACGAGATGGCGCCATTATTCCCTTCCTATTTATGCCATAATATAAGTGACATTAAATAGGCGTAAATAATCTACATTTTGCATCATTGTGCTAGTTTTATAGAATAGAATAGAAACATTTATTTGCCATAAAAACTGTTTTCACAGAAAAAGGTTATATGAAATAGTCATACATTATTTATTTAATTTATGCTTCCAGAGGGCAAAATATTTACTAAACTATATATATTTCTGTCAAGCTCCTCTACGACTCCTGATTTTAAAGATAATGATAATTGCAAATCAACAGCTATTCTTCGGACTATGTGTCCCGCCCAGCGCTTGATTATAAATTGCAGGCGTGGCGCGTTAAGGTGGCCATTCCCTAGAAACAGACATCCGATAGGGAAATATTTACTATTTTTAGCTATAACTTTTTTTTCTTAGTACGTATATTTAAAAAAACTATAAGAGCTCCTAAGTAGAACCATAACAAGACTATTACTATCAATTTTCACTCAATAATTTTAGTGGTTTGCAAAATAGCTCGATTTAAATTTAAAAATTGTGTTAATCTTCCTATTTCATAATTTTAAATCCAGCTATTTTGCAAACCACTGAAATTATTGAGTGAAAATTCATATTAATAGTCTTGTTATAGTTCTGCTTAGGTACTCTTATATTTATTTTAAATATACGTACTAAGAAAAAAAAGTTATGGGCAAAAATAATAAATATTTCCCTATCGGATGTCTCTTTTTAGGGAATGGCCACCTTAAGTGTAAAAATTTTATAACAAAATGGTTGACTTTGATTGCAATAAGTACCAGCCAAAAGATTTATCTTTATTTAAGGAATAGGCTCAAGGAAAGGTTTAGAGATAAAATTTAACAACACAAGTGATGCTTATTTGCGGAAAACATTTCCCGAAATAAAACATGACTTATGTCACTGCCTACAATCTATATATATTGTCGCTTCTGAGGTTTTCGCGGGTGTTGAATGATGTCATGTTGTACTCCCGGGTGTTTTCCCTCATAGTTGATAGGCTTCTACAGCGGCCATGGTTGTATAAACGACGTTTCGACAGAATTCCATCTGCCATCTTCAGGTTCACGCTGAAAGTTGTCTACTGCTGCTTTTAACGAGGAACAGCAGTACACAACTTTTAGCGATACCCTGAAGATTGCAGATGGGATCCTGTCGAAACGTTGTTTAAACAATCGTGGTTCCTGCAGGAGTCCATGAATTGTGCGGGAGAACATCAGGAATTACAACATTTCGATTCATATAATTATAACTATAGCGACAAATGTGTCTAGAAAAGAATTACACTCATAATGTTTCTCTAGTCACTAGATTTACTACTAATAATGGCATTTAATTGTTACAGTGGTATCAAAAATAGGCATTGGCTTCTATGTGAATATGAGTAAAATGTGTATCATTATAGTATATTTTTTAACCAGCGATAATGTAAGTAATAACTCACGCAGGTGAAGTTTGCAGCGCGAGCCCTAGGAGAGTGCCGTAAATCATCAAGTATATGTTTGTCATTACCGCAAGTTGAATACTATTATATTTTATCTACGATTATAACAAATATTAATATAATAGTTTGACAACGTCCAAACTATTAAAATATGTAAAATCACCTTCCTCCCTTCATAATATAATGGACCACTCTATTTGTTTCGCCCTTTTGTAAATGTGTAAATTTATATTTTTTATTCAGCTGGCATTAGTAATGTGAATTTAATGTTTGTTCTTTTCATTTATTGTAAACAGTAGTGAGATTGGTATACCTGCCAAACAGGGTCGACAGCGCCCGGAGGTAAGCCGAATCGATCAGCGAATCAATCATCTATTGACAGTGATCGCGGCACGTTGCGTATTACTGTAACTATAATAACTTAAACTTCGACTATTTTCAAATTAAATAATTGTTAACAAAATATCACACACTACTAATAATCGATCGATTGTGTTGTATAAAGAGAATCTTCCGCGATTCACGCAATTAGTTGGAGAGTGAAGAAGGAGCTGTCTTCCTGCCCTGGCGAGCCATTCCTCCGAGGATTTACGGTAAGGCACCTTTCTCACTACAGTCGCTTGTATATTTCAAACTAAGTTGAAATCATACACTATTTTATTTTGCGCATTAACTCGATTGTACAGGCTAGACATGAAGTTAAAGGTGATTGGTATAAATATAAATCACTAGGGAGTTACAAAGCAGTGGAGTAATTAATATATAATCTAATAAGAGTAGATAAAGTGTATTATTAGTCAGTAGATATTTGTTTCTCTGTGGGATAAACATAACTTATCTCTTACAAATTGCGCGTGAATTTTGACTTAAAGTTCATAGTGCACGGAATATCTAACTTATTACTTGCTCATTCCATTCATCATTTTAAGACGTTACAGTCATTAAAGTAATGAACTTTTGTAATATATCTCAGTTTATATCCACCTCAGTCGGGGGCGTTATATCACAGCTTCTAAATAGTTTAGTTATTTACTGGCACATCCACCGTATCTTTGCATAAATGATGAATGATGCCTATTTGAGCACTAATGTGTCAGTCCAGTTTATGTGGACTAGAAGGATTAATTCAACTTAGAATCTTAATGAAGCTATTGCATTAATGTTTCAGGTTTCTAAGTAGAACACTAGCCCAGTGTCCACAGGTTCTGAACTGTCCTTAAAACCGATGTCTGCTTCGTGTGAAACATTTATTAATTGAAGCAGAAATTCAGGAATTAACGTCAAACGATAATATTGTTATTTGATTAATGTTAAAATTAATGTCAGGCGAAATTTACAAATACCCCATCTATAACAATTTCGTCCGGCTAACATTATTCCGATTAACAACTTCGTTTGATTCTTAGTTAGTTTCGACATCAACGGAAACGTAATAATAATAATGGTCGTTTATTTAGCACTTTACTAACATATTCACAGCGATAGGAGATAACAAAGAAGATTAATACCATATGTATAACATGTTCAGTATTCATCTAATATTAGCAATAAGTGATTCCACTATTAACTAACTAGACTAATAAATGAATAATAAATATATAAATATTAATAAGTGAAACAGAAAATCTATTTAAATATCCCTAACTACTCTTTTGAAAGAAGCTATGCTACGCGTTTTAATAATTTTATGTACATAAACCTCTGAAGAAAATTGATATTTGCGCAGCAGTTGTGATTACTCTTTTTCAAAACAAAATTATTTCCACTTCTGGTGTTATAGTTGTGTCATTTACTTTAGTATAAATACTATATCTTAGTATAACTCTTATAGCCCTGTTTAAAAACGAATTATTATTTGTTTGCTTATAATTGTATTGAAACATTCTTTATAGGATTTTGCAAACAGCAGAAAAATTAACTTCTATAAAAGAAAAACTTTGTGTAGAAATATTAATGAAATCTTTGCATTCTTTCGATAACCTGAATTCTGGTTATGCTAGCAAATTAAAATCCTGAAATGAATTTGTCTAATTTCTTATTTGACAATTCTCATTCTAACACTAGCATCCACACAGTCCCCTACGGCCATGCAGATTAAACTAGTATCCACATAACCCCCTACGATTATGAAGATTCAGTTAAAAATGAGAACAAAGACCTAAAATGAATTCACTTATCTACCTTGTCTTAAAAAAATGTTCATTCCAATGGATTACATTTTCATGAAATCTATCATTCTGTTTCCTGGAAATGCTTAGCCTTTGAAACGTTTTTCGCCCTTATTCTGGAGCTCATCAGAAAGACATAAAGCCGTTCATAAAGATGTTTCATGCAAAACCAAGACAATTTCTATGAATAAGTGTGAAATGATTATATTTGACATTGACTGATAAAAACAACCTCACCTATCTATTAGCTAACTAGTATTGGAGCCTATATACTCTATGCATGTTTAAAAATGAATTATTATTTGTTTGCTTATAATTGTATTGAAACATTCTTTATAGGATTTTGCAAACAGCAGAAAAATTAACTATCTATAAAAGAAAAACTTTGTGTAGAAATATTAATGAAATCTTTGCATTCTTTCGATAACCTGAATTCTGGTTATGCTAGCAAATTAAAATCCTGAAATGAATTTGTCTAATTTCTTATTTGACAATTCTTATAGCCCTGTTCTGCAACTTCTTTAAGCACTCCATGTCGCCTTGGTTTGCAAGATACAGAACAGTACTACAATAGTTCAAGTGTGGTAATATAATAGTGTTGTATACCAATTTCTACTTTCTAAAGATAAATACCAGCTAACTCTTTTTAGGACACCGATCTTCTTAGCTATCTCTTTACACGCATAATTGACATTATTACTGAATTTAAGTTTATCATCTATGATGACTCCTAGACATTTAATTTCCCTGATAACTTCAATTAATTCTCCACAAACTCGAAATTCTAGTATATGCCGCTCTATTTCATATCTAAATTTCGTTTTTCCTACAATTATACCTTATGTTTTAGACACATTCAACTTTAGTTTATTGACTTTCACTCACTTCTTACTTTATTCATTGTATTCATCAACAACGCACCGCTTTCCTCAGTTATATAAATAACCGTATCATCTGCAAATGATAACAGCAATTATCAAACACAGCTGCTATGTCGTTAATGTATGAACTGAACAATAACGGTCCCAGAATACTGCCTTGCGGTACTCCAACATTTATACTTCTTTCAGTCGGTGCATACTCATCATACTTTATTTTCTGCATCCTATTACTCAAGTAACTACTTAACCACATATGTACAACGCCATCCATGTCATATCTTTGACCTTTCCAAGGCATTTGATTCTATAGAACCAACATTTGTGGCAGAAAAACTTTTTGCGATAGAAATTAGGGGTAACTTTCTTTCGTGGATAGTATCATATCTCAGCTTTAGAAAACTTATTGTGAAATTGGAAGAAACTAGTTCAGAGAAGTATGACGTTAATCTTGGAGTTCCTCAGGGCTCTGTTCTGGGACCACTGATTTTCCTTTTGTTTATAAATGACTTACCACTTCATATCATATCATATTCAGTGCTGAGTGCATTGTGCTGTTAGCAGACGATGTCTCCATAGCAGAAGAAGCAGACACCCCTGAGGAACTGCAGGAAAAGCTCAATACTCTCTTTGAACAATTTACACATTGGTGCGGTAATAATAAATTAATTGTTAACAAAAAAAAAACTGTATTAATGCAATTTTTTGGCAGAAAAAAATTTCACACTGACATGAATGTAACATTTAACCAATTAACACTTGTACCAAGTGCAACAACAAAATTTTTTGGTATACATATTGACAGTGATATGAGCTGGAAATACCATATTAGCAATGTTTGTCGTAAAATAAGTAGTGGCTGCTATGCACTCTTGCAACTAAAAAATGTTTTAGACCAAATCTCACTATTAAATGTTTATTATGCCCTCATTAATTCGGTACTGTCGTATAACGTCATTTTGTGGGGTGGCGCTTCTGAGAGCGAAAGGGTTCTAATTGCTCAAAAACGAGTCATTCGATTAATTTTTGGCTTACAGAAAACTCAGTCATGTAAAGTATTTTTTAAACAACATGCTATATTGACGTTTCCTTGCGTGTATATATACAATTGTCTCATATATACAAAAAAGAATATCAGCAAGTATGAAACAACTTCTCAATTACATAATTACCCTACTAGACATGGTAATCTACTGAAAATACAGATACGCAGAACAGCACTGTACGAGAAGTCTCCACTGCTGGCCGGAGTAAAAATTTTCAATTCCCTACCTCCTGAAATCAAAGAAAAAACTTCCTTATATTCTTTTAAAAAGGAATTGCGAAAGTATTTAATAAATGGTTGTTATTATTCAGTCGGCGAATTTTTAAATAATAATTAGGCACTCATACACTTTTAACTACGTAGGAAAAATAATTGTTTTACGATATATTTGACTATTTATTTCTATGTTATTTGTGTATGTTGGTGCAATTATCGTCATGTATTATATTTTATGTTTTATTTATTATTATTGTTTTTTGTTTATGTATTGACATGTCCTATATCATTATACTATGATCGAAAGGATAAATAAATTATTATTATTATTATTATTATTATCCTTTAGGATTTTTCAATAATCTCTCTCTGTCTACTGTTTCAAACACACGTTTTAAATCTAATAAAAATATACCAGTCACTTTACGTAAGTCACATGCTTCCTTCCATTCATTGATTACATACACTTTCACAACTATGATCTTCTCTGAATCCAGACTGAAACTTACATATTAAATTATTGTCTATGACGAATTGTAAGATTTATACATGCTGCAAGCATATTTATTGGACGAAATTCCTCTGCTTTAATAGTATCGGCATTATTTCTCATTACAATAATGGACGAGACTTTCAGTGCATCAGGAATAACGTCAACTTGCAATAATGTGTTAATAATATTAAGAAACGGGTCAAATAGAACATCAAGGAAGTCTTTATAAATAAACATTGCAATATTATTAGTTGCTAATGAAAACAATATTGTTTTAAGTCCACTTTTGTTTAATAAATTAAAATTACGTAACTTGTTGGGATTATGTGCTCTCTGATATTGTCTGTCACTATTAGCAATTCCATTAACAATATCCGTCACACTGCTTATGTAAAATTCATTAAATTTTTCCACAATATTGTTCATGTCTTTCGCTGATTCGGTTCTAAACATTACCTCATTTACGACCTCCCCATTCTTACATGAAATTATTGTTTTCAAGGATTTCCACATCATCTTTAAGTAGCCTCTACAAAATCAAATTTACACTCAAAGAACCCACACTTCTCTGTTCTTGCAGCATCTACTACTTTATTACGTTTCAGCTTGTAATTTTGCCAGTCGTTTTGATTATTTGTTAATTTATATATTTGATAGCTTTGATCTCTTTGCTTTATAGCATTAAGGACATTGTCATTAAACCACACTTTGTCTGCTCCGTGTAGCATAACTTCTTTCTAGGCATAAGAGTTCATTTCAGCGGCCCCCCACGCACTCATGATTCTTTTTCGAATAATGATATCTGTAGTAAAATAAATAATGCACTTATAGTACTTATATTGTCAATTTAAAAATTCTGTGCAAAGCGTTGCTACCAAGATAGATCGATACAAAGTCTGATGCGATAGAATAACAGCCGAGACCGTGCTTGAATACTGTCTGTAATTGTTTATTTGCGGCATATTCAGATTTTCTTACGTTTTATTGGGTATTTTACCACAGAAAAATATTTAAAAATTTTAATGAAAAAACCTCTGCGCCAAACGGATCAAACAGAGGTTGGTTCTTGAATACTTGACTGTTTCAAAAAGTCTTTCACCTAAAAATACAGGGTATAATTAGTTTCATGTCATTACAAATTTTCAGTAAAATTTTTTGAGAACTGCTGGAATATTGAGGTAGGTTTAGATCTAGATCTGATCTGAAGAAAACTATATTCTAACTCTCCCTTGTGCACTATTTTAGTTACTGTGGGTGTTTCGTTATGTACACACGTCCAACCAGCCGTTCGTTGTTTTTGTTATTTTTGAATTTTGCGTCATTGTGTATTTATAGTTAAGATTTATTTTATTGACTTACCGTTCAAGTTGTCAAATTCTTGATTACGTACAGACGCAACTTACTTGTTCGTTCTTTTTGTATTCCTTTTTAGCTCTTGTACGAAGTTTTTATTTTATTTTTCTTTATTGACAACGTTAGTTGATAGTTTAGTGTTTAGTGTTGAACGAAGTGCGTATGTCCTTAATTCGACGTACCGAACTGTGTATTGATGCAGATGCAGAGATTTTAAATCATTTAGGTAGGTAGTAAGCTTTTAACCCAGGACACTCATTTATGTTACAAATGTTAATAAACCACATTTAAATTTTCTAAATTATAAACAATCCAATATTTTGTTCCAAATTAAAAAACACACATGTGAGAAATGCTCTGTTTAAACCTCTATCGCCATTATTTGCTTGCAATTGTGCATGAAGAGAGAACGAATTATTTGCCTCTTTATAATTGCCTCAGTTCAGTTTAGGCGGTCCATCAAAGGCGGTCGATGATGAAAGGCCTTTGCTTTGACACCGCGTGTGCCGGCAACCACTTTTTTATGGCAATTTAAAAATTGTGTAATTGGGAACTACAAGTCCATTGACCAAGAAAAGCAGTGGTTCTCAAGTGTTATCTACCATAATATTAAAAATGTTGACCTAGATCAGTTTTTTTCAAAGTGTCCCTAGAGGAAAAAGTCAAAGGTTTTTTGTTTGTCTAGTCGGTCCCCATTACCAGTTTTTTTAATGACATGAAACTGATTACGCCCTGTATATAAACTAGTACAATGTAATAAACTAAAAACTGAAAATGAAAGCTATAGGTAGTTAACGTTTCGGAAGAAAACCTACTTCCGTTCTCAAAACTTTTTTGGACGGCAACCAGACAGTTCTTTGTTTACGTGCTTGGATGTTGCAAAGGATATCCATATACGAATATAGTTAACCAGATATGTTACGCGTTTACCTCAAACGAAAGTAGTAGGTTGTTTACCTGGCTTGTGGCTCACTTACTAATCCCTTATAATCTCTTGGTTCATTCTCAAACTGACTTTAGATAAACTATACCTATCTAATTGAAAACTATTAATCCACTGTCAAACATTTTTTTTTCTAAAATTCCTTTTTACTCATATACTTTGCCCTGTGAGTTTCTTTCATTTCAAATACAGATGGTGCTTTGTCTCACAATTTTTCGAAATACTTGATCCAAAAATCGACACGGTAAGAACGTGCGAAGTACAAATACACTCAACGTACCACCAAAAAATAACTAAAAGTTTGAAGTTAATTTTTGTCCGATTTCGATGAGGTTTTCTTTGTATAGTAGCCTCTTTATTCATAAATGTGAATGAACTATTATTTTTTCAAAGAAATTTTGTTTTATTCATTAGAGGGTGTGACAATTGCGACGTGTTTTTTCCATAAAATTTGTGGAGTTCAACAGTTATATCAGCAAGTTAGAATGGGCTTGTTCCATGATAGTTTTTTTTTATATGGTTTTTATACTTTTTCATATAGTAGTCGATATTCTCATTATACACTTAAAATTTCGTATTATTAAGTTTTTCCGTTCTCGAGATATAAGGAGTTGAAATTGGTAATAGTTGCAAAAACCGAGCGCTCATATGTGACGTCACTATACGTAAATGACGTAAGAAAAATGGCTTTCTAGGACCTTTCAAATTTAACCTGAAAAGTAGAAAAACATGGAATTTTTAAACGCTGGTAACTAAATAAATACGTCGAGTGAAAGTTCGTTCTATGTCTCTAAGGAAAGGAGAAGGTCGGCGATCAATTCTAATCGTAAATTGCATGGTCAAAATCGAAAATTCGTCCCGGCAGGAGCGATAGAAAATTGTAATTTTTTGACATTTCAACAAATTGTACTCCCCTACTGTCAAGTAGTAAACAAAACAAACAATACTTTGAAAACACTTATAATTATAACAAGTAAGGAGCATCAAGTCTATTGAGATCGCCGAGTCTATGCGTATAGTGACGTAGCGCCTGGCCACGCCCCGTTTTCGCGTGATGGAAATTTGTAATAGTTTTTAAGATACTAAACGTGCCAATATGATTCAAATTTTTTGCAGATCTATTAATTCATACTTGCACTTTCGATTTATGAAATAAAAAAAAATGCTGAACAAGCCCAATTCAAATCCTACTCTAACCTTATCTTTTCTTAACATTCTCTTTTTTTATCTGTATTAGTACCAGAGAAACACAATTTTATAGCATAACATGTTTTTATTCGTTTCATTTTGGAAAAACAAAAGTAAGTAGCATGCCATGGAAAAGAAGCGAAGAAAGAAACGTGTAAATTAAATGTCAAAAGCATTCGAAAGGAGTGTGTATTTTTGCCAATATGGAACGTGAAACACGAAATGTTAGTGGTGAAGAATCTGATCAAACATTAATATTAGTTGAAATAGGTTGGAGTTATCGAAAAATTGGACAGCGATTTGATGTAATTTAATGTATCGAAATCGGACAAGAGGTCTAGACAAAAATTAACTTCAGACTTTTAGTTATTTTTAGGTGGCGCGTTAATTTCTTGGAGAAGTGTAGTTTACTATCATTAATATCATTAATTTCTTGGTTTCTTAGCGAAGCATAATAAATGTAAATCCTCCCCTTTGAATCATTTAAGTAAACGATATATTCTCGTGCGAACCTGATATCATTTCTTCTTATTTATTAAAGGATTCGGTGTATCTCGGGGGAGTGCTTATCCTGCGCGGATAACGGATGCCTTTTAATACTTCCACGTCAAGACGGCCCATCATCTTTTACCCTTTTACGGGGTTAATTTGTTCAGCTCTTTCAACGAGCCATTCCTATAAAGAAACTCATTTACTTTGTATGAATTTACGCCTGTCTATGATATCGCTTGGTCTTTGCTATAAAATTACGATCGCTGGGTGGCTGCAAAAACGAGCAGTCGGAGATTGATTAGGGGGATCAGTGCCGGTTTCGATAGGGCGAATCAGTCTCGAATCAATCAGATGCTTCTTATCTGTGGTATGTTCTTTATTATACTTACAGTTAGCTTTTGATTAACAAATAAATCGTGACCGTTTGATTTGAAGAAATGGATATTTTGTTACGCCGTTTCCGTTAGACCAGTGTTCAAAGTCAGATTAGAGATTAGAGATGTTGAAACGCAACTTAAGGTGGCCATTCCATAGAGAGAGACATCCGATAGGGAAATATTTATTATTTTTGTCTATAACTTTTTTTTCTTAGTACGTATATTTATTTTATACAGGGTGTAATCAGTTTCATGTCATTAAAAAAAACTGGTAATGGGGACCGACTAGACAAATAAAAAACCTTTATGACTTTTCCCTCTAGGGGCACTTTGAAAAAACTGACCTGGGTTAACATATTAAATATTTTTTTTTGATAATATTAATGTAGAAAATAATTGAGAACCACTGCTTTTCTTGGTCAAAGGACTTGTAGTTACCAATTATACAACTTTTAAATTGTCATAAAAAAGTGCAGTCCTCGGCGTCACACGCGGTGTCAAAGCAAAGGCTTTGTTTGGATCATCGACCGCCTTTGATGGACCGCCTCAACCGAAGACAATTATAAAGACGTAAATAATTCGTTATCTTTTCCTGCACAACTGCAAGCAAATAATAGCCATAGAAGTTTAAACAGAACATTTCTTTACATGTGTTTCTTTTAATTTGGAACAAAATATTGGATTAATGTTTATAATTTAGAATATTTAAATGTGATTTATTAACGTTTGTAACATAAATGAGTGTCCTGGGTTAAAAGCTTACCTAAGTAAATCGTTCGAAATCTCTGCATCTGCATCAATACACAGTTCGGTACGTCCAATTAAGGACATACGGACTCCGTTCAACACTAAACAATGAACTATCAACTAACGTTGTCAATAAAGAAAAATAAAAGAAAAACTTGGTCCAAAATCCAAAACAAAATACAAAGAGAACGAACAAGTAAGTTGTGTCTGTACGTAATCAAGAATTTAACGACTTGAACGGTAAAGTCAATAAAATAAATCTTAACTATAAATACACAGTGACCCGAAATTAAAAAATAACAAAAACAACGAACGGCGGGGCGGGTTGGACGTGTGTACATAACGAAACACCCATAGAAACTAAAATATTGCACAAGGGAGAGTCAGAGTATAAGGTAAAGACACCCGCGACGATCTAAACCTACCTCAAAATTCCAGCAGTTCTTAAAAGATTTTATTGAAAATTTGCGAATTTTTGGTTTATTTTTTTTCTCCAAAACTGTAAGCTTTAGACCCCATGTTATATAAGGTTTTTTTGTTTGTCTTGTCGTTCCCTACCATCAGTTTCTTTTAATGACATAAAACTAATTACACCCTGTATGTTCTCAAAAATACAATGTGATTATACTTTTACTAAATACTCTAAGGTACTGACTTCTTTAACTATAAACTTTTTTCTTCTTAATATTGTGTTATCTATTTATCGAATCAAAACAATTACATTTTACTTTTCGTATTATGTTTTATAATTTCAGTTTTAAGCTAATTATTGTCTCAAATTATAAAAATACATGTCAATATATTGTTGTGACAACAAGTAAGTCACATCCCAGGGAATTGTACAGATTGTTAAAAAATTTGACTTCACAGAGAAAACTGAAAAATCCACTACAAAATGGCCAAATTAAATTATAAAAACCTATGCGTTAGATGTAAAACTTTATTGAAATCTTTGAGCAATAACAGCATGATATTTTAAACTGGATAACAAACCTAAGTTCTAATGAAACACAACCAAAAGTATTAAATTATTGTAAACGAAACGTAAAAGGTCAAATGACCAAAATAATATTTAAATGTATCATACCCGAATATTTTGTATAACATAATATGTACAAGACGTTAAAAATGGTTTAATATCTATTAAGTTACGTCACCATGAACTATAACATGTAGATATAAGTAAGGACTTGACCCATGGTCAACATAAGCAGCATAGTAGTGGGAAATATAGATGAAAATTAACAAAAATCTATATAAATGTGAAATAAAAACATTATCTGTAGTGAAATTTTCAATAAGTACTCATGAGTGAGCTATAAACACTAAAAGACTTGATAAACGCATATCCAAAATCATGGATACAAAAAACATTATTAGTAAGAACGGTAGACTCCACCGCAGAAGTGAAAGGTGATAAAAACTGTAGAATTTCACATCGTATTGACTTTAAAGTAATGAATATGGTAGATACTTACTATATTTCACTAAAGAACGTGAAAGTTCTAGAATACCTGGACTATTAGAGGTCTCAAGATCCATTAATTAAAATAAGGGTGCATAACCTTACATATTTCAGACTGTATCTCACAAAAGAGAAAATTTATGTTGATAAAACACAGACATGGTGTTGAAGGGAACTTTTCCCAATAGTTTTCATAAGTTGTATGTTAAAATTTCATCAAGGTAGATAAGTTGTAAGCCATTCAAGAAAACCAATGACAGTTTGCGGTATCCTAAAAAGGCAAAACATGTTTTGGTCATTATTTTGATGTAAAATATAGTAGGATAAGTGTTATTAGTATAGAATTGTTCAGAGAGGATTGCTAATCAATTTACATAATAGTTATATTAGTATAAGATAGTTTTTAATTGAATATTTGTAAAAATAGTTGGTAATAGAAAAATTTTAAATATTGACAAAAACATATAGTATGGCATATCAGAAAACGCAGAATAAGCTCTAGTAAATGAATATGAAATTAGTTTTATCATTTTCAATCCACAAAAAGAATATATTAAAATTAAGTTTTTCATAATAAAATGACAGAAGTCAAGTAGTCTGTTTTGTAATATAAATGTCAAACTAGGCTTGTGTGGGCCAATAGAATTCCACAAATTCAAATTTAGTATGTTTTTGGTATTGAAGGCGTAAGCACGCTAAATTTAAGAGAAAAAATAACCTCACTTTTAAAAAAATCTAAATAAATAATGAAACCAGCATACTCACATTAATAAGTAAACCAGACTGAAGATAAAATTTAAAATATTTGATATCCAAGTGGATAAATACATGCTGAACAAGCAAAAGTTCCGTTCCTGAAAGAAATCATAATTTAAAATAAAATGTCTATAACCAAATATATCAACAAGTTTTGTTTATGAATGAGAAGAAGTAAATTAAAAGGTAATAATTTGTGCAACGCATATTTTGAAGTGCAAGTAATCAGGTAAATACTTACCTAGATTTAATAATAAATCCAGTGATATTTTAAACAAAGTGAATTTCATCGAAACGCCAAGATCTCCGTCAAAACAGTGCTAAAGGAAGCGACAGTTTGAAAGCTGAACGTGCGCACGCAGAAGAATAAGGAGCACCGATCGATAGACTCAAGGTAACATCTAAATAACCAAACAAATAAAACCCTAGGTAATTGAAATCAAACATATGATTATTTTTCAACTAAATAAAGGCCAATTTGTAATTTTATTTTAGTTTTAAGTTTAAACATTTTCCAAATTTTATACTCTTTGTCACATTTCATTTTTATCTTTAAATTGATTAGCTTAAGATTAAATTTTGTATAAAACCAGTGGTTGTGTTTTTCATTGGAACCTACAGTTTGCTGAGGAGAAAGAAACGTGCAATTTTGAGCAATTGAAACCACTCTTGGCCCTGAAAGAGTCAATAATCTCATGCTATAAATTATACTGTTTATAAAAAGAAATAAAATCGGTTTGGCAACAAACCTGGCGCTCAACAAAATTTAAATCTTATATAAAAAAAATAATATTATAAAAAATAAAACAGTATAATATACTATTATAAAAAATATAGTTATACCATTTTTAAAGGTTCAATACCATATTTTAATTGAAAATGTGCAGAAAATGTAGTATATTATTTATCGTGAAAAACTAGCTGTAACTCGGAAAATTAGCAAGTTACAAGAAAATTCACAGAAACAAAAGATATTTAGAAGGCTTCAATGCATACGTCTGAATTTATAAAATATTTAAATTACATGTTTTTAAAGCACTACAATTTCAAAGATAGGGGTAGTTTTTCATGTTTTTCCGGAAAAACTCGGTGAAAACGCACTTTACGGAAAAGTTGCAAATAAAAAGTCTTGTATTTCGATGATACTGTTATGCATTACACCCCCTATGTTACGCCAATGACTACTAGAAGCTGAAAATTAAGTGGAAATGGTTATGCAACCAGTAATACACCTCTTCTGGAAGTCTGTAGATGGATCTAGAGTTCTATATTGTTCTGGAATTGGAAATCTCTAGATGGATCTAGAGGCAATTTAAGGATTTATAAAGCGAAATCGACGGCGGAGAGGAAAGTTTATAAAAGTGAAGAAGTTGAAAAATGAAAAAGTGAGGTTAAATATCAAGTAAAGGTTATTTAAGAAGTATTGTGTAATCAGTAAATTATTAAATAAAGTGTTCTTACCCCCTGTTAAAATTATTTAGAATCCACGGATCCTGAAGGGTGGTTTCAGGGTGAAAATACGCAACAATACATTCACCTGAATTTTTTCAAATTTTTTTCTCAACTTTTACATTTCTCCTCACCCACTTTTAGGAATATTCCAGTGGCCATATCTCGAAAAATGTGCATTTTTCGAGAAAATTCACAAGAGTAAAAACATCTTGTTTTGGACCAAAAAGGGTAAATACAGGGTGTCCGGAAACAAAGTAGAAAAAAATTAACTGAAGATTCCTTAGCCCAAATTAATGGGAGTTCTTCATATAACATTTTTCAAAATACCCCTTCGTTGTCAAGTTACAGCCCCTTTAAAGGGGTAATTTAAAAACTGTTATGATTTTTTTACTCAAAAAATAAAATTTCAACAAACACAATATTTGGCGTATCTACTACATTTATTAAAAGGCATCTTGTGAATTTTTTTCACCCCCTTGAGTGCCTCACCAAGGGGTAGAATGGGCAACCCCTAATATATTTTTAAAAATATTTTAAAATCTATTCATTTTACATTTCAGAATAAAATATTTTTTGAATCCCTTATTCATTCTAAAACTTTTTTATCTCTTTAAAAAATGCCGTAGTACCAACCGTTTTCGTGATAAAAAATAAAATTTATGTTCATGCAATGGAGTTCATTTCAATCATTACTGAACGATAATGTTTTAAAACTTTTAGTAGGCTGCCTTCAAGTTTCAATTTGACAGTAGTATTAACATTTAAGTATTTATTGGAATTGGTCTACCACATCTAGTAGGCTCATGTCAATTATTGGAAATGTTTACATAGTTTATTTCTTACTTAAAACCATTATTTTTTCTATGTCGTAAGCTTTTAAAATGCCTAGACATATTTATAGTAGTGAAGAATATGCTGATATGCATTTCATTTATGGTGAATGCAAAGGAAACTCTCTAGCAGCCCAAAGAAAATACAACCTGAGGTTTCCTAACCGTGTTACACCTAATGTGGCGACTTTTACCAATATCCACATACGGCTCAGAGAAAGGGGTTCTTTTGAAAAAAGGAATCGAGATACTGGTCGTGAAGTAGAAGTGGCACCTGTCTTAGAAGAACAGATATTAGAATATTTTGGAGAGAATCCTGAAATGAGTATTAGACGGGCTGCTCTTCATTTTAATGTAAGTAGATGGAAAATATGGAAGATTTTGAAGCGGCAAGGACTGCACCCTTACCATCTGCAAAGGGTTCAGGAATTGCTCCCGCGTGATTTTCCAGTAAGGAAGGCTTTTTGTACAACTATTTTAAGGAAACCATTAGAATTCACAAAAAAAGTATTGTTCACTGACGAGTGTTGTTTTACTCGTCATGGGATTATAAATTTTCGTAATCAGCACCTATGGAACGATGAAAATCCGCACGCTGTGGTAGCTAAACGATGTCAGTACAACTTATCTATTAATATTTGGGCTGGAATTATAGGCGATTATTTAATTGGACCAGTTGTGTTACCTCACAGATTAAATGGGATATCGTACTTGCATTTTTTACAGAATGACTTGTTTCCGCTTTTCGATGACTTACCCATTGAATTACGCCAAAATATGTGGTATATGCGGGTCCCCATTATTCCGTACAAGTTCGGGAATGGCTTTCGCAATATTTTAAAAATCGTTGGATTGGAAGAGGACAAGAAGCTACAATTAAATGGCCCCCCCGGTCCCCGGATTTGAATCCATTAGATTTTTACTTCTGGGGGCATATGAAAAATGTCGTTTACTCTACACCACTTCCAAATGAAGACGTTTTGAGGGAAACCATTTTTAATACTGCTGACGAAATTCGTAACTCCCCACTAATTCTACGGAGCTTGTACGGCAATTTGAGACGAAGGTTACAAACATGTGTTCGTACTGAAGGGCGCCATTTTGAGCAGTTAATTTAAGTTTGGAAAAATATGTTCTTGTTTGTCAAAATTGTTTCACTTTTTTTAATATTATTGTTTGTATTTCATAAATTATTCCATTAATAAATATAGTATTTGTCAATTTGATTAAAAAATATGTACGTTTATTATTACATAGAATTTGTTAATGAATATTTAGATTATTCGATTATAGCCTACTAGCAGCCTACTAAAAGTTTTAAAACATTATCGTTCAGTAATGATTGAAATGAACTCCATTGCATTAACATAAATTTTATTTTTTATCACGAAAACGGTTGGTACTACGGCATTTTTTAAAGAGATAAAAAAGTTTTAGAATGAACAAGGAATTCAAAAAATATTTTATTCTGAAATGTAAAATGAATAGATTTTAAAATATTTTTAAAAATATATTAGGGGTTGCCCATTCTACCCCTTGGTGAGACACTCAAGGGGGTGAAAAAAATTCACAAGATGCCTTTTAATAAATGTAGTAGATACGCCAAATATTGTGTTTGTTGAAATTTTATTTTTTGAGTAAAAAAATCATAACAGTTTTTAAATTACCCCTTTAAAGGGGCTGTAACGACAACGAAGGGGTATTTTGAAAAATGTTATATGAAGAACTCCCATTAATTTGGGCTAAGGAATCTTCAGTTAATTTTTTTCTACTTTGTTTCCGGACACCCTGTATATTGTTTCTTTTCCACTTTTGACCTAGTTTACAAGTGACAAAAGGGGTGTTTTGTACCCCCTCCGACCATTTCCTACTCTAATCTTTTTCAACTTTTTTATTAATGTCATCAGAAATACCTTGCACAAGGTTTCATAAAAATCCATTCACTGGTGTCTGGCACTCAACTTAGAGGTGAAACAACGCACTAATAGTGAATATTTCAGGATTATTACTGGCGCCTCCGGCATTATTTGAAATTAGTAGGTAAACCATATTATTCTACCAATCCTAATAAGTTAAATTAAAAAATCGCATAAAGAAATCTACAGATTTCCCAGAAATGCCTTGGAAAGGTTGATAATGTGTCTTTCATATAGCATATATTTTTTTTACTCTACGCATACAGTTTTCAAGAAGTCAAGTTAAGAATTTCTTTATTTCCCATATCCAACCTCTTAGCAGATGATGGCTTTACTTTGTTGTATGATGTCACGGTTACCTGTTAGGTATATGGCTCTCACCAAGGCTCTTCCTCATTAGCACGTTGATGACATCAAAGTTTTAAGTTTATAAAAAACATGCAATAGGCTTTGGAAGTCCAAAACTCAGATATGTACTCCTGATGATACCCCAGAAGGTATGACATCATAATTTTTCTGTTACAAAACTATGCATATATCATCGTTCCTTGGTCTTTTTTTACTGCACTAGTACGGTGAAAATAATAGACGTTCAATAAACATAATACATGATCGGTATCCACAGCTTGATGATCGATGAAATTATAGATAACCGGAAATTTTATTAATCACATTAGTTGAAGGGGGTGCCGAGAATATAACTTCAAATCGTCAGTAGACATATATTTTTCTAAAAATGTGAATGAACATTTTTAAGTACATTCAATATGAGTCCGATTTAAAATAATTGCCTACATAGAGCACAATCATTTCTTGACCTTCGGTAATGATATTTGCAAGTACTTTAACTTCATTTGTTCAATTTTCCACGAGATAGTACAAATATAATGAGCTTGTTTGCTTCTAGGTCGCAATCAGGCATATTGATTTAACACAGACCAATCAATAGTGTCATTTATTTAATAGGCCTACAACAGACTATACCACTACAAATAATGTACAGCCATTTATCAGATAGTTTTCCGAGGTTGTAGTTTAACGTTTTTATTTAGATTAATTAATTCGTATATCATTGTGTCAACGAACTAATGGATCTAATTTTGGAGTTGCTAACCAGCCAAACTTAATTTATAGCGACAAGAAGTTTTTTATTTTTCATCGTGAAGGAATCAGTAATGAATTTTAATCATTACTTACCGACTACGCAAAGAAAACTGCGCTAAATTCGATAAATGTAGAAAAGGTAAACCGTCAAGTTGAACTGTGGTTTATCATCAATTCTCTTTTATATACAGGGTGATTTACATAACACCCCCAGGCAGTTTCCGTGGTAATAAAGAGATGTTCAAATTCTGCAAAAGTCCATTATTTTTAGATATTTTTGCCAGTGACAGTGATATCTGGGGCGTCGCGACGCCGCGCCAGCAAGAAATTTTTCGAAGGCAGGAACCTTGAAAAGTGATGCATGTGATGAAGCATATCATATTTATATAAAAAAGCTTTATTAAATTTATTCACAAGGGATTGAAAGGGGAAATAAAACATAAAAGAATATGATTTACTTAACTAAATTATCTGAATAAGAAATAATAGTTCATATGACCTCGGTAATTATTTTCACCAACATAAAACCTTGTTAAAAGGAGGATCCATATGTTCTTTTATGTCTGTCCAGTATTTTAGTTAACGATTGCTGATTGTGAGACATTGTAGATCTTGACCACAGGGAACCATAAATGTGATATTCAATGGAGAATACAGATAGATTATAATTTTTTGACTAAGTCAACCGGACTCGAGACAATTTAAAACGCTTAATAATTTGGCAAAGAGGTAAGCGTCTAAGAGAGCGTTCTCTAAAACTTTGGGCAGATGTCACCAAGGAATCAATGGGGCAGATCTCTGGTGAGAGCCATGCGCCCAACAGGTAACCACAACTGTTGTCGTGGTGCTGTTAGACCTATCATACAACAAAGGCAAACAAACGTCTGCTAAGACGTTGGATATGACAAGTAAAGAAGTTTTTAACTTTGACCTCTCGAAAACTGTATGAAGTAAAATAAAAAATATATGCTATATGAAAGACATACGATCAACTTTTCCAAGACACTTCTGAGAAATTTGTGGATTTTTATGCAATTTCTTAATTAGAATTGGTAGAACAGCATATTGTGGTTAATGCACGAATTTCAAATTATGCCGGAGGCGCCAGTACAAATCTTGAAATATTCTCTTATTACTTCCACATCCACGTAGTGGATTGGAAGTATAGTAATCGCAAAAAAATTTTCAAAAATTTTTATTCGTGAAATAGGTTTAGAATGTCATGAAACGTCGAGATTTTAAATTTGAGCAAAAAAAAATTTCTGTCTGTCGGTCTGTCTGTAACTTGTTTTGTCCGCACGCTTTCTCCGGAACGGTTTAAGATATTGACCTGAAATTTTGTACACGTATATATTATAACGAGATCTGGAACTGGATTGTTTTTTGAGGAAATCTGGTGAAGGGTTGGGGGTTAAATAGGGGTAAATAGGAGGAAATAAGTAAAGCAAGGTTGTAAGAGTACAGAAACTTGATATTCGATGTATGTACTAGAAGTTAAGGCCTCAGATTTTTTTATAATATTTTTCAACCCCCACCACCCCTACCCCACTAATGGGGTTGATAAAATAAAGTTGAGATATTCATTTGAAATTTCGTACACGTATGTATTATAACGATGTCTAGAATTAGATTATATTTTGGGATGATTCCGTTGAAGGGTTGGGGGTTAATTTGGAGTAAATAGAGGAATATAAGTAAAACAAGTTGGTAAGAGTACAGAAACTTGAAATTCGGTGTATGTACTAGAAGCCAAAGCGTCAGATATTTTAATAATATTTTTCAACCCCCACCACCCCTACTCCAATTTGAAAAGGGTTGGTAAAATAAAATTGAGATATTCATTTGAAATTTTCTACACGTATGTATTATAACGACATCTGGAACTAGATTATATTTTGAGATAATTCCGTTGAAGGGTTGGGGGATAAATAGGGGTGAATAGAGGAAAATAAGTAAAGCAAGCTGGTAAGACTACAGAAACTTGAAATTCGGTGTATGTACTAGAAGCCAAGGTCTCAGATTATTTATAATATTTTTCAACCCCCACCACCCCTACTTCATTATTAAAAGGGTTGATAAAATAAAATCGAGATATTCATTTGAAATTTGGTACACGTATGAATTATAACGACATCTGGAACTAGATTATACTTTGAGATGATTCCGTTGAAGGGTTGGGGGTTATTTAGGGGTCAATAGGGGGAAATAAGTAAAGCAAGCTGGTATGAGTACAGAAACTTGAAATTCGGTGTATGTACAAGAAGTTAAGGCCTCAGATTTTTTTATAATATTTTTCAACCCCCACACCACCCCTACCCCATTAATGGGTTTAACAAAATAAAGTTGAGATATTTATTTTAAATTTCGTACACGTATGTATTATAACGACGTCTGGAATTAGTTTATATTTTGAGATGATTCCGTTGAAGGGTTGGGGGTTAATTTGGGGTAAATAGAGGAATATAAGTAAAACGTTGGTAAGACGACAGAAACTTGAAATTCGTTGTATGTACTAGAAGCCACAGCGTCAGATTTTTTTATAATATTTTTCAACCCAACCACCCCTACTCCAATATGAAAAGGGTTGATAAAATAAAATTGAGATATTCGTTTGAAATTTGGTACACGTATGTATTATAACGACGTCTGAAACTAGATCATAATTTGAGATGATGCCGTTGAAGGGTTGGGGGTTAAATAGGGGCAAATAGGGGAAAATGAGTAAAGCAAGCTGGTAAGACTACAGAAATTTGGGATTCGGTGTATATACTAGAAACCAAGGCCTCAAATTTCTTTCTAATATTTTTCAAACTCTACCATCTCCGCTTCATTATTAATGGGATTGATAACATCAAATTGAGATATTCACTTGAAAGTTAGTAACTGTTCACGTATGTATTGTAGTGACATCTGATTGAGATGACTCCATTGAGGTGGTAGGTTGTAAATAGTGGAAAATAAGTACGGTGAACTAGAAACTTCATTTTTAACGTATATGGTAGAAACCAACTCCTCAAACTTTTCTATGACATCTACCCCAAATATTATTAAAATTCTATGACCAATAATTTCCACATACTAGAGTGCAAATGTAGTCAAGATGTTTCCTTTAAAGTGACTTGGACGAATAATCTGGATGTGGATGTAGTGATTCCTTAGGCAGCGGTTTTTTTTAATGGATCTAATTCTTTAATACATCGAATTCGAGTGCCAGTTTTAAATATAATGAAATCCTAGTTTATGAACCTGTTTTCAATCTTCAAAGATAAAATTTAGTTTATTTCATCGTGATTTATCACGCTTTATCATAAATTTTGCTTAACCTTACAGTTTATAAGCATTTGTTAAATTTTTTTTTTATTTTTTTTTTACAAAGAGCACGCGGCGTTTAATCTTTTTCCTTTTCGCAAATTCACAAGCTTTTTACAGTACCGAGGTAATTATTATTATTATTATTATCGCGCGAGCAGATCTGTGGAATCCGCAGCACTCAGGCCTGTCGGCCCATTGTGCATTCGCGTCTTGTGGGATCTTCTAGAAGAGACCAGTGCTCTCCGCAAAGGATAGCAGTCTATTCCATGGTTGATCCCGTAACTCCTCCGGCTGTAAAAATTGCCTTTGGAGATGCCTATACCTTAACGCACCTAAGGGTGCGCAACTGCATAGGATATGAGTGGTGGTTTCATCCTCCACTCCACACATCATACAAATAGGGCTGTTTTTCAACCCAATTGTGTGAAGATGTTTGTTCAGAGGACAGTGTCCTATTAACAAGCCTACTATCCATCTCATTTTTTCTCTATCGAGCCCAAGCAGCCACTTAACGGTTGAGTCAGTCGAAGGCCCCTTTATATAGAGCCTCGACTGCCTCATTCCAGGGGCTTAAGTCCAATAGTTGCTGAACCTTGCAGTGGCCCAGTCTCATAACTCTGATTGAATCAGACTTCTTGGCACACCGAAGGCTGGCTCAGGGCCAGGGAACGGAGTTATTGCTCCTTCTCGCGCCAATCGGTCTGCTTCTTCGTTGCCCTCCACACCTCTGTGACCGGGCTTGATTGAACTTTTAGTGGCAAAAAGTATATTTATATCTCATATTTCTTCCATACTTTTGATAAATTGAAGCCGTCAAAATCAGAACATATTGGTAATACTACATATTAATAAAAACTGTTACATATTTTTGAAATTTCCTTCTATGGCCAATGACAACACGAAAATCCTAAGTAATAATTAATAATTTTTTATTTAAAACAAAATTACTAAACATTCATTGTTTTCCACATATAACGTTATTTTTCAAGCTGTGCGGATAGAAAAAAAAATCATATCAAAGAGTACTTCAAGCTCCTTAATTTCTATTAGGTATATGTATTTTTATCAAACTGATTGTTTCTTACATATTTGAGATTTAAACATTATATCTCGAATAATAAACGTTCAAACGTCATTTTTAAACTACCATATTTTTAGAACTACTCATCTTACAGAAACAAACAAAAAAACAGAACAGTTGTAATTTCATAACCTTATTTTTTTGGACCATACCACTTTTTCCACAAATGTAAGACTTTTGAGTTATTTACGAAAAGCGGTCTTAAAGTACCAATTTTTTAAAGCTAAAATCGTAAACCACCTTTCTCTTACAATATGATCTGTATCAGATTCGGTGGCTACTATTTTACTTTTTTGCCAACCCCTTTAGAGAGGGCGGGAACCACTCCCCAAGTAAAAAGCGGCCATTTTTAAAGGGTCAGCCTTTTTGTACTCAGCATTAGATACTCAATGCAAAAAAAAATCTGGAAAATCCAGTCATTATACCTGGGTTCCGACTTTTCTTATTTTTTCTGCCTAATTGTACTCGATTATTTTACTTCAAAAAACCGCTGCCTAAGGAATCACTACTTCCATATCCAGATTCTTCATCCAAGTCGTTTTAAAGGAAACATCTTGACTATATTTGTACTCTAGTATGTGGAAATTATTGGTCATAGAATTTTAATAATATTTGGGGCAGATGTCATAGAAAAGTTTGAGGAGTTGGTTTCTACCATATACGTTAAAAATGAAGTTTTTAGTTCACCCTACTTATTTTCTACTATTCACCTCCCACCCCTTCAATGGAGGCATCTCAATCAGATGTCACTACAATACATACGTGTACTAATCTCAAGTGAATATCTCAATTTGAAGTTATCAATCCCATTAATAATGAAGCGGAGGTGGTGGAGTTTGAAAAATATTAGAAAGAAATCTGAGGCCTTGGTTTCTAGTATATACACCGAATCCCAAATTTCTGTACTCTTATCACCTTGATTTACTTATTTTCCCCTAGTCACTCCTATTAACCCTAACCCTTCTACGGAATCATCCCAAAATATAATCTAGTTCCAGATGTCGTTATAATATATACGTCTACCAAATTACAAGTGAATATCTCAATTTTATTGTATCAACCCCTTCAATAATGTAGTAAGGGTAGTGGAAGGGTTGAAACATATTGTTAAAAAATTTGAGGTCTTGGCTTCTAGGACATACACCGAATTTCAAGTTGCAATACTCTTACCAGCTTGCTTTACTTATTTTTCCCTATTTACCTCTATTTACCCCCACTCCTTCAACGCAATCATGTCAAAATATAATCTAGTTTCAGATATAATTATAATATATAAATGTACCAAATTTCAAGTGAAAATTTAAATTTAATTTTATCAACTCTTAATAAGGGAGTGGGGGTGGTGGGGAGAAATAGAAAATACTAATAAAAAAACCTGAGACCTTCGCTTCTAGTACATACACCGAATTTCAAGTTTCTGTAGTCTTACCAGCTTGCTTTACTTATTTTCCCCTATTTACCCCTATTTAACCTCCAACCCTTCAACGGAATCATCTCAAAATATAATCTAGTTCCAGATGTCGTTATGATACATATGCGTACTAAATTTCATGTGAATATCTCAATTTTATTTTATCAACCCCTTGAATAATGGAGTAGGGGTGGTGGGGGCTGAAATAAATTATCAAAAAATCTGGGGCCTTTGCCTCTTGTACATACACCGAATTTCAAGTTTCTGTAGTCATACCTGCTTGCTTTACTTATTTCCCCCTATTTACCCCTAAATAACCCCGAACCCTTCAAAGGAATCATCTCAAAGAATAATCTAGTCAGTCTAATAATCAGATGTCGTTATAATTCATACGTGTATCAAATTTCAAATGAATATCTCAATTTTATTTTATCAACCCTTGTAAATAATGAAGTAGGGGTGGTGGGGGTTGAAAAATATTATAAATAATCTGAGACCTTGGCTTCTAGTATATGCACCGAATTTAAAGTTTCTGTAGTCTTACCAGCTTGCTTTACTTATTTTCCCCTATTTACCCCTATTTAACCCCCAACCCTTCAACGGAATCATCTCAAATTATAATCTAGTTCCAGATGTCGTTATAATACATACGTGTACCAAATTTCAAATGAATATCTCAATTTTATTTAATCAACCCTTTTCATATTGGAGTAGGGGGTGGTGGGGGTTGAAAAATATTATAAAAAAATCTGACGCTTTGGCTTCTAGTACATACACCGAATTTCAAGTTTCTGTGGTCTTACCAGTTTGCTTTACTTATTTTCCCCTATTTACCCCTATTTAACCCCCAACTCTTCAACGGAATCATCTCAAATTATAATCTAGTTCCAGATGTCGTCATAATACATACGTGTACCAAACTTCAAATGAATATCTCAATTTTATTTAATCAACCCTTTTCATATTGGAGTAGGGGTGGTGGGGGTTGAAAAATATTATAAAAAAATCTGACTCCCTGGCTTCTAGTACGTATACCGAATTTCAAGTTTCTGTACTCTTACCAACTTGTTTTATTTATATTCCCCTATTTACCCCAAATTAACCCCCAACCCTTCAACGGAATCATCTCAAAATATAATGTAATTTTAGACGTCGTTATAATACATACGTGTACGAAATTTCAAATGAAAATCTCAACTTTATTTTATCAACCCCATTAATGGGGTAGGGGTGGTGGGGGGTTGAAAGATGTTATAAAAAAATCTTAGGCCTTAACTTCTAGTACATACACCAAATTTCAAGTGTCTGTTCTCTTACAAGCTTGCTTTACTTATTTTTCCCTATTTTCCCCTATTTAACCCCCAACCCTTCACCGGATTTCCTCAAAAAACAATCCAGTTCCAGATCTCGTCATAATATATACGTGTACAAAATTTCAAGTCAATATCTCAAACCGTTCCGGAGAAAACGTGCGGACAAAAAAAGTTACAGACAGACCGACAGACAGACAGACAGAATTTTTTTTTTCGCTCAAATTTAAAATCTCGACGTTTCATGACATTCTAAACCTATTTCACGAATAAAAATTTTTGAAAATTTTTTTGCGATTACTATACTTCCAATCCACTACGTGGATGTGGAAGTAAAATACGCGATTTTTGGAAATTTGCCCCTGATTGATAGACAACCACCCGCTACACGCCCCCGCAGTTGGTGCCACCTTGACAACACATCTTAAATCGAAGGTATGGGTGTGTACAACATTCGTGCAAAGCGGCATCGCGGAATCATCAAGTATAAGGTGGTCGTCGCTTACCAATCGGATTATTAGGATCGGTAGAACAGTATACATTTTAAATAATGCCGAAGGCGCCAGTAACAATCTTGAAATATTCTCTTTATATTTCTTTAAATTGATCCACTTCTTCAATGAACTGTAATCGAAAGCCAGTTTTAAATCTGTTGAAATCCTACTTTATGAATCAGTTTTTAATCACGAAAAAAATCAAATTTAGTTTGTTTTAACGTGATTTTATGAAAGACTTATCATTATAAATCTTTACTTATAGACCAGGCTAGATGACAGGAGTGTTACCTACAAAAATTTATTTTTAATTTCTTTACACCATGAAGTAATCCTCTAATCTTATTCCAAAAAATATATGTTGTTACGTAGGATATGAGTATATCAGTGGTGTTCCAGCAAATAGTTCATAAAGCTTTTTATTACAGGATTGCGCTCATCTTTGCATATCCTCTAACTCTAATTTTTAACTTAATCTTAAAAAACTGCCTATTTCCTGAACTATGGAAATATTCCAAATTATGTATCATCTTCAAAAAGGGAAACAAACTAGATATTGAGAACTTTAGACCAATCTCTGTAATTTGTAACTTCTGTAAAGTCTTAGAAATATTACTTCATGATAGAATATATCATTCAATTAACACCAAAATCTCTATTAATCAACATGGATTTATGAAAGGGCGTTCAACAATAACAAATTTATTCTGTGTAACTCAATATATTTCTGAATTCTTAGATAAACGTGGGCAGGTAGATGTCATATATACCGATTTCTCCAAAGCGTTAGATAGACTTGATCACCAGTTGTTACTTAATAAATTGGAAAAAATCGGCTTCTCATATTCTTTGCTTCTTTTGTTTAAATCTTATTTAATGAATAGGAGTCAGTACGTTGCATTAAATGGGTTCAAATCGATCGAATTTGCTGCCATATCTGGAGTTCCCCAGGGATCTATTCTGGGGCGCTTGTTTTTTAACATATTTATTAACGACATAGTGAACGAAATTAATTTGCCTCTCCTTTTATATGTCGACGATCTAAAAATTTTCACGGCAATTGATGAAATCGATGACTGTTTTCAACTTCAGATTTACCTTAACAAAATAAACACCTGGTGTATAGTAAATAAATTATTCATGAATCCTAGTAAATGTAACGTAATGTCCTTTTCTTTAAAAATCTTTTATTTTTGATTACAGGTTAGATAATTTCATACTTCAAAGACCTATAACATTTCGCAACCTCTGCGTAACTTTTGATGGTAAATTATCCTTCACTGATCATATTGATACCATTGTGTCTGAAGCCTCCAAAGCCCTTGGATTCATCGTTTGTACTAGTCGAGAGTTCACTAATACTGATAATCTGAAAATTCTTTATCAATCCTTCGTCAGATCGAAACTTGAGTACGCATCGATAATTTGGAGTTCCAGTTATGATGTTCAGAAGAATAACTTGGAGGCAGTTCAACGTAGATTTCTTAAATTACTGTGGTTCAAATCCAACAGTACCTATCCAATGATTGATTTTCCGCAAAGTAACTTGCTTGAAAGATATTCTATGACTACTCTTGAGAATAGACGTACGTACTTTTCTCAAGTATTTTTGTTTAAATTACTACACAATGATTTTGACGCTCCCGAAATAATTAGCAAGCTTCATTTTCACGTTCCCACAATAACCTCTCGTAATCACCAAGTTTTCTATTTACCTACGCCACATACCAACGTACTAAATAATTCACCTGTATATACGATTTGCAGTACTTCTAACAAATTATGTAGCGACTTCGATATTTTTAATTGCAGCCTTAGTGACATAAAACAAAATGTTCTAAATTAAATAACCAGTGATTGTCTTTGTCTTTCTTAATTTACTTTTAATCACATATGTGTAATGTGTATATATGTATACATAGTTTTTATATTTAAACATTTTCGATGCTATTTTTTTCTCTCTCTTCGTATCATTAGTTATTCATAGTTCATACATTTAAATAAATTTTTTCTTCATTTTACTTTCTTTCTATGTTGTTGTATGTCTTGTAATTAATACTTCGTATGCCTTTATTCCTGTTCTGTAATTGGGTATGTTACCTGTGTATGCAATAAATAAATAAATAAAGAAAAAAATATTGCAAGATTAAAATATTTTAATTTATCGAGTATTATTTTTTTTTATAATCGACAACGCCCTGAACCACATGTATATTAGCTCCCGAATTCTTTGGGTCATTGACTTTTGAGAGAATCATTTTTTTTTCATTTTTCAAAATTCTTTAATACCTTCTGTAAGAAAATGTATCAAGCTGGCTGGCATTTGGGGTAAATTATTCTCGTAATGGTAGGAACTTACTTCCCAAAACATGAACCAAATCCAAGCCAGGGCGGCTCTTTGGATAAGTTGTACAGTTCCCTTTATCGAAATATAAACAAACACAGCGTGTATTTCATTCGAAATATTATCCATTAAACTAGAAACTGAATAGGAGTTAGATTATGATTTTAGGAAGCAATAAAACTGTTTCGGAATATTCCATGCATTTTCAGCACCTTGTTTATACACATGTTAAAAAAACGCATAATGAACTTATTTAGATCAGCTTTATCCTAAATAACCACTCACAAAAGGATTATACTAATAATATCATTAACGATGAATGAATGGAAATTGCATCATTTGCCTTAACAGGTTCTTAACACCTTCGCTTAAGCACAAAACTTTGTTCTATCCTTTTAGTCGCTTTTAAGCCGGATTAACCAGGTATTTGGGTCTCGGACCAAACCGACTGCGAGCAGCAGAGCTCAGAACAAGCTAGTTAATATTTAATACCGATTGGTCTTATTTTTACAGGTTTCATAATTTTATTTCTCATGTAGAATAATGTGGGAGAGCTTCAAAATATGGTATAATATTATTGAAACATTCTTTATAGGATTTTGCATGGCCGTAGGGGACTGTGTGGATGCTAGTGTTAGAATGAGAATTGTCAAATAAGAAATAAGATAAATTCATTTTAGGATTTTAATTTGCTAGCATAACCAGAATTCAAGTTATCGAAAGAATGCAAAGATTTCATTAATATTTCTACACAAAGTTTTTCTTTTATAGATAGTTAATGTTTCTGCTGTTTGCAAAATCCTATAAAGAATGTTTTAATACAATTATAAGCAAACAAATAATAATTCATTTTTAAACATGCATAGAGTATATAGGCTCCAATACTAGTTAGCTAATAGATAGGTGAGGTTGTTTTTATCAGTCAATGTCAAATATAATCATTTCACACTTATTCATAGAAATTGTCTTGGTTTTGCATGAAACATCTTTATGAATGGCTTTATGTCTTTCTGATGAGCTCCAGAATAAGGGCGAAAAACGTTTCAAAGGCTAAGCATTTCCAGGAAACAGAATGATAAATTTCATGAAAATGTAATCCATTGGAATGAACAATTTTTTAAGACAAGGTAGATAAATAAATTCATTTTAGGTCTTTGTTCTCATTTTTAACTGAATCTTCATAATCGTAGGGGGTTATGTGGATACTAGTTTAATCTGCATGGCCGTAGGGGACTGTGTGGATGCTAGTGTTAGAATGAGAATTGTCAAATAAGAAATTAGACAAATTCATTTTAGGATTTTAATTTGCTAGCATAACCAGAATTCAGGTTATCGAAAGAATGCAAAGATTTCATTAATATTTCTACACAAAGTTTTTCTTTTATAGATAGTTAATTTTTCTGCTGTTTGCAAAATCCTATAAAGAACGTTTCAATACAATTATAAGCAAACAAATAATAATTCATTTTTAAACATGGTATAATATGATTTGCCAATTCGTCCAACATGTCCTATTTGTTGCATATACTGCATAACATACTGCGTAAACCAGCAACTTTAAAGGAACGTAATTCAATTTGAATCTTTTTCTACACATTTTTTTTCTCCTAACGAGGGAGGTTCGCAGATAAAGCTTATATTGGACCCCCTGGCAGGATTGAAATTTTTTTTTTACAAAATGTTTTGATAAAATTTGCGATCTAAATTTATTGGTTCTACGATTATCTTTTGTCTGAAGACGGTGCAATATGTTACACAAGATCTGCAACATAGATTTTCTTTTCGATAAGAAGCACATAACGGGATAGCTTTGTCATATCAGGGGTGCCCCAAGGGTCGATCTTGGGTCCCATACTATTTTTGCTTTTTATGTTTGATTTACGTGAGGAAATAAAATTCTGTTAATTCCATTAGTATGCAGAAGATAGTCAAATGTATGCTTCATTTGATCTAGTTGACGTAGATCGGGTAATCGCTAACATAAATACTGACTTAGATTCTATATGGTACAAAATTATTATTCGTAGAATCAGCCGAAAGTCTGGGAATTAATCTTTGATAAATATTTAACTTTTGAAAATTATGTTTCAATTTTATACTGTTTGTTACATACCTATTTAAATAGTTGATTACATCCTTCTACCTTTGTTTCGTAGTTCTACTTCTTTTTTATATTACTGATGTTGTGCTTGTTTCCTATTTTCTGTACTTAATGTAATTTTTTTCTTAGTTTCTTGTTGGGATTAATTCCAGTATTTATTAGTTATTATTATTATTATTATCCAAAGTTCTCACACACTGAGGGTGGGGTTCGCTTATTATCGGCTCTTTAAAGCAAAATAATAAGTTTCTATTGTAGGTTTATTAAGTTGGTAGATTTAAAAACTTCCGGACTGTATTGCAAGTGCTGAGTATCGTAGCTTTCTGTATCAGACCAATAATATGCTGGCTAAGGCCGAGTGTGTCCAGGCCCTTCTTCAAGTCATTAGGAATAACGCCAGTTGAGGACAGAACGATCGGGACAATGGATACCTTGTCTTGTTGCCACATCTTTTTAATTTCTTCTGCAAGTTCACTGTATTTATTAAGTTTTTCCGCATGTGCTTGTCGTAGTCTGTGAGTATTTGGTATGGCTATGTCAATCAGAAAAGTAAGTTTCTCTGATTTGTTCGTTATTATTATTATTATTATTATTATTATTTTTTTATTTTTTTATTATTATTATTATTATTATTATATGTTATTATTATAACACTAGCCTATTACTTCCACATCCACGTAGTGGATCGGAAGTATAGTAATCGCAAAAAAATTTTCAAACATTTTTATTCGTGAAATAGGTTTAGAATGTCATGAAACGTCGAGATTTTAAATTTGAGCGAAAAAAAAATTTTCTGTCAGTCTGTCTGTCGGTCTGTCTGTAACTTTTTTTGTCCGCACGCTTTCTCCGGAACGGTTTAAGATATTGACCTGAAATTTTGTACACGTATATATTATAACGAGATCTGGAACTGGATTGTTTTTTGAGGAAATCCGGTGAAGGGTTGGGGGTTAAATAGGGGGAAATAAGTAAAGCAAGCTTGTAAGAGTACAGAAACTTGAAATTCGGTGTATGTACTAGAAGTTAAGGTCTCAGATTTTTTTATAATATTTTTCAACCCCCCACCACCCCTACCCCATTAAAGGAGTTGATAAAATAAAGTTGAGATATTCATTTGAAATTTCGTACACGTATGTATTATAACGATGTCTAGAATTAGATTATATTTTGGGATGATTCCGTTGAAGGGTTGGGGGTTAATTTGGGGTAAATAGAGGAATATAAGTAAAACAAGTTGGTAAGAGTACAGAAACTTGAAATTCGGTGTATGTACTAGAAGCCAAAGTGTCAGATTTTTTAATAATATTTTTCAACCCCCACCACCCCTACTCCAATTTGAAAAGGGTTGATAAAATAAAATTGAGATATTCATTTGAAATTTTCTACACGTATGTATTATAACGACACCTGGAACTAGATTATATTTTGAGATAATTCCGTTGAAGGGTTGGGGGTTAAATATGGGTAAATAGGGGAAAATAAATAAAGCAAGCTGGTAAGACTACAGAAACTTGAAATTCGGTGTATGTACTAGAAGCCAAGGTCTCAGATTATTTATAATATTTTTCAACCCCCACACCCCTACTTCATTATTAAAAGGGTTGATAAAATAAAATCGAGATATTCATTTGAAATTTGATACACGTATGAATTATAACGACATCTGGAACTAGATTATACTTTGAGATGATTCCGTTGAAGGGTTGGGGGGTTATTTAGGGGTCAATAGGGGGGAAATAAGTAAAGCAAGCTGGTAGGAGTACAGAAACTTGAAATTCGGTGTATGTACAAGAAGTTAAGGCCTCAGATTTTTTTATAATATTTTTCAACCCCCCCACCACCCCTACCCCATTAATGGGGTTGACAAAATAAAGTTGAGATATTCATTTGAAATTTCGTACACGTATGTATTATAACGACGTCTGGAATTAGTTTATATTTTGAGATGATTCCGTTGAAGGGTTGGGGGTTAATTTGGGGTAAATAGAGGAATATAAGTAAAACGTTGGTAAGACTACAGAAACTTGAAATTCGGTGTATGTACTAGAAGCCACAGCGTCAGATTTTCTTATAAAAATAAAATTGAGCTATTCATTTGAAATTTGGTACACGTATGTATTATAACGACTTCTGAAACTAGATCATAATTTGAGATGATGCCGTTGAAGGGTTGGGGGTTAAATAGGGGCAAATAGGGGAAAATAAGTAAAGCAAGCTGGTAAGACTACAGAAATTTGGGATTCGGTGTATATACTAGAAACCAAGGCCTCAGATTTCTTTCTAATATTTTTCAAACTCTACCACCTCCGCTTCATTATTAATGGGATTGATAACATCAAATTGAGATATTCACTTGAAAGTTAGTACACGTATGTATTGTAGTGACATCTGATTGAGGTGACTCCATTGTGGTGGTAGGTTGAAAATAGTGGAAAATAAGTACGGTAAACTAGAAACTTCATTTTTAACGTATATGGTAGAAACCAACTCCTCAAACTTTTCTATGACATCTACCCCAAATATTATTAAAATTCTATGACCAATAATTTCCACATACTAGAGTGCAAATATAGTCAAGATGTTTCCTTTAAAGTGACTTGGACGTATAATCTGGATGTGGAAGTAGTGATTCCTTAGGCAGCGGTTTTTTTTATATGTTTCACTTTATTATTCCAATAAATAAAAAGAAATATATACGCCAATTCAGCCAAGATAATTTCTATAGGTTATTAATAACCAAAGCTGCATGAAATCAGAACTTATAAATGGAATTTGAATGGGGGGCCATGGAAAGTAGCACATCCTGTAGATACACACATACATATCGTTTTCTAGTTTCGTGGCAAAGTTCAAGTTGTGAAACATATTCTTTATGGGATTTTGCAAACAGAGGAAAAAATTATTTTTGAGAACTAAAAGAAAAACTTTATGTAAAAATATCAATGCAAAGATTCCGCATTATTTCGATAACCTGACTTCTGGTTATGTTAGCAAGTTAAAATCCTAAAATAAATTTGTCCAATTTCTTATTTGACATTATCATTATAAAACTATCATTCGACATAGTCCCCTATGGCTATGCAGATTAAACTAGTATCTACATGACCCCCTACGGTATGAAAATTCAGTTAGAAATGAGAACAAAGGCCTAAAATGAATTTATTTACCTACGATGTCTTAATTTTTTTTTTTGACTTTAATGGATTACATTTTCAGAAAATCTCTCATTCAGTTTCTTGGAAACGCTTTTCGGCCTTATTGTGAGCCCATCAGAAAGGCACAAAGCCACTCATATCAAAGGTTAACAGAAAGGATGCAAAGATTTCATTAATTTACATATAGTTTTTCTTTTAGTTCTCATAGTTTTTATTCGCTGTTTGCAAAATCCTATAAAGAATATGTTTCATTACTAGAAGTAAACAAATAATAAATAATTCATTTTTAAACATGAAGTACAAATTGTTACTTTGTTTTGACAAATCCTTCTAGTTGACTACTATTACTGTAGACGATTGACGTTGCTACTTCACGAGTAATAAACTTTTATTATCGAAAACGTCACAAACTCAGGACTAGCCAGCCATTCTATGATATTTGCAGGAAACTTTTTAGGTAACACTTTGCCAAGATAAAATATCGAAGTCTCATCCCGTCAAGTTTGTCCAAGCTCTTTATGTGGAGTGTGTCTCTGGAGGAAACATTGCCAAATCTGAAACGTTTTCTAGCGTTGATTGTAAATAAGAAAGGTTACAGGCGAGGAAAACCAACCCGCTGTAAAGAATATTTTACTAGTGTAAGTAGAAAATTGGTACAGTCTTCAAAGGTTGATTAGTGTCATAACATTGAATTATATCAATCCACACGAAATGGGATTTTGTATACACAATATAATAAGCGAACGATTGTGTACATAGGGTAACTACTTCATGGGGTAAAATTAAGGTAACGTCTAAAAAAAATATTGTTCTCTAAATCTTCCATAAACACAAGGAAGAAAAAGTTAAGACAAAAATAAAAATACAAAGAATTTCACACAGAAAAGATTGTTATATTAATATATGCCAGTCAAATTGTCGAAAATACCTCGCTTTTATGCCAACCGAGCCAGATAAAAAAATGTGCGAAAAATAAAATTCTACGGCCTTTTGAAGCTGAGATTTTTAAATTTTCTTTTCGAAAAATTGGTACTCTGTTAAACTGTTAAAATATCAAGGATGTGACCGTATTGTTTTGATGTTATATTTAATAGGTATTTCAAGCTTTTACGCAGTAAGTACAGTTAAACGCAATCACAATAGATGTGAAAACTTTAAAACGTCTGCTCCAAAATGAGCTGGCCTGCAGAGTTGAGTCATCAAGAAAGCCGATTCGGAATCTCTCACGCACATTGCTTGCTTTATATTAAACTGCAACTCTTCAACTAATATGTGTACAAATGTCAGCTCTTAAAATCGATGATTAAAGGAGTACCGATTTTTCGAGAAAAAAACTCACACGATAATTTTTTTTTCATTTTCGGCTTTAGCGGAAAATTTTACTAAAGAATAGTAGGGTCAGTTTAAAGTGAATTATTTTTTGCTTGCTTATTTGTTTCATTAATAGTAGGGTCAGGTCTCTATAACAAAAAAAAATTTCGTAGACATGTGAATAAATGAACTTTTTGTGTAACTATTTTTCAAAACTTTGATACACAGGTAGGTAGTTATTTACCTCGTATAACAAACTACAAACACAGATATTTCATAAGTGAGATGTCGACATGCGGACATGATATGCTTCATTGTTAGTCTGTGTACGTTTTTTTAGAAGATGTAGGTAAACCATGAAAATTCCACGCGTGGAGCACTAAAAAACGTATCCTACGTTTGAATACAAAAGTTTCTGTTTGGCAATTCGACATTTCGGACTAAACGTGAACAGGATCCATTCAGAAAGTTTAGTTTGAATTTGGTTTAAGTAAAACTATTTCATTATACTATTCCAACGATTTCTGCACGTAGATTTTCAGTTTAATAACAAAAATAAGAGTAACTATTAAAACAGTCTCGGACTTTGAGAGCTATTATTTTATAAAATAAATTTTGTGGTGATCTATCCATCCAGCTATTCTCAAAATATGTGTGCACGTCCGTGGAACATTAAAAAAAAACAAAATTTGTGCAAGGACAAACTCATTGTGAACAGAAAAAGTTACAAACAAATGTATACATACAATAGTCTCTAAATAAACATGTTTAGAGCATTCATGTACGGTGAAACTACTACAAGTGCAAATGTTACGCCTCATGTTGCTGCGTGGACAAAGGAAATTATTACAATACTATTAAAACAAAAAAAAATACCAGCAGATAACTACATAATTATTATATCCATATTTTGTTGACTGTTTCAAAAGTTCCTCAATTGCTAATTTGCACGTTCCTGTTTCAATAATTTTCTGATTCAGGGATATTGTAGTAAGTAGATACAAAATATACGAATTTTTATGCCAGTGATTGAGAATATAATCTGATACATGGAAGCAAAGGAAAACAAGGCTTTTGCTTTTTGTGGTAAGTTTTAGAAATTTTCGACAGCTTAATAAGATATGGTATAGTTCGTTTTACTCAATTTTGTATCGTTGTGCAGTTATTAGGTCACGAATATAGGCAGAAATGGCCTTAGCCATTTTTAGGTTAAGTTTTCTTAAAATTGCGACATGATGACGCAAAGTGGCCAACGGCATTGTAAGCGCCTCAAAAAACTTCGGAATCACTTATTTGGGTTAGTGTTATTACACAATAGGTATTATAAACAAGCTCTCTTATACTCAGAAATTCTTTAATGTTATGTGGTTCAATTTCTAACAAGTGAAAAGTTTTCTCTTGAATTTGTTTACATGTTTTATATTTATGAAATTGCTTAGCCTTTCCACGCAATTTTCTATTGATGTAGGTTTTGATTGATAATTATGAGGTCATTTGATTCATTCTTCCCTATAAGTTTCTTTTCTTCTTCCTGTCTTAGCTCTTCTTGATCTTCTCTAGGAGTTTGGGTAAAAAACGATTAATAACAACAAACTCTGGCCATATTTTTGGATTTCTGAACTCTTGATCATTTTTAATAGATACTGATACTTTGAACGAGGAATAATACTGATCAGGATATCTTGAGTTAATTTTTTCACAGGTAACAACAACGATGTTCTTAGACGATAAATGTTGTAATACGTCTTTTTCAACAAAATTAGGAGGTACTCTATATATTTGGCTACTCCCTTAAAATATGAGTCATCTGCAGCTTTTCCATAGATTGTACGCACAAAATTTATATTTATTGTTATTAGTAACAATATTTTATTCTGTTTAGTGCATTTTTTAACAGTGTCAGTTTGTGTTTTTATATGTTTTTAAATTATTTATTTATTTAAAAAGTGCACGAAGGTAGCACTCCTTATGAAAAATAAATATTCCCGCCATGTTTACTTGCTCTTATTTATGTAATCTTCCTATTCTTTATTATATTATAGGTTGTTTACGCTTTAATTTAAAAGCAAAACTTTTTTAATTTCCAGCGAAAATTAACTTAAGCTTAATAAAATACAACTTGAAAGTTTAAGCTACGGGCGTTAATTTAGAGTATTAATTAAATTTCATAGTACTTAGGTTCTTAAGGATGCAGGACTTTCTTATACTCCTTTTTCGTCGAAAATAGTAACTGGTGAAAGATAGGATGAAATGAGGCGAAGATTAATTACATATAAGTATTTATAACTTAGTTTATAGTTTTCCCACACGCAAACGTACACATAAACTGAAAATTTATCCTGAAAACAGCACTTTATTAATGATGATGTGTAGTCTTTATCACTAACGAATAAAACAGCAATTTTTTCATTATTTCATTATAATGCGGTATGATCGGTCGGTACGGTCGGTCACCAGGCGGGAGGAAGCAAAAATTTACGTAGAACAAATTATACCAAAAATATGAATATAAATTGGCTAATGCGCAGCGCCTAAATTACACACATGCATACACAAAAAAAAACAAGAATAAACGGTTACGGTCCCGGCTCTTTGTCTTAATTTATCCCTTGGGTAAATTAAGGCCAAAAAGCTCACGTAAGGCTTCACCGGGAATATTTTAGGTGTTAACGGGCCTTCATGACAGCGTGATACTGGCAGAAAAACTACACCAGTATACTCACGAGGCCCATTCCTGCCCAAGATATCCCAGCAAAGATACCAACTACAATAACAAACTGTCCTCCCCAGGTTCGGTTTCACCTTTGAGCCTTATTTAACACTGAAGCTAAATTCGGCGTCCAGGTGGCTTCGGAACGCTCCTGTCAAGGATTTCAGACAGTATGCCGGCCGGTAGAGGGCCTTTATGATAGCGTGATACTGGCAGAAAAACTACACCAGTACACTCACGAGGCCTACTCCCGAACAGAATTTGCCTGCAATCCCGCAAGCGTACACGAACCTATGACAGTCTTCCTCTGACGCCTTCGGCTACCTCTCGGATTTTAATCCGGTGACAAAAGTCCTCTCCTAGTTTCCAGAAAAACTACGGAAGACCAGTTGGGACCACAGAAAGTTGCCACGTTCAACTTCCCCTCAGCAAGCGGATAAACTACACCGTTCGGGGACGTCGCAAAGTGGCGGGCGTCTCGGCTGAAAACCAAACAAAGTATAATTAATAAACACGGTACTTAACATCAGCAAAGTTGCTTACCAAACTCCAATATGTATGTTTACTTACTTCCTCGCTTGTGGTGCACCTCTCCAGGAACTCTGCTGCGGACTACTCGAACTGGCGGTCTGGTCGGACTAGCGGTTTCCTGCCTACTTCTAGCTGTATCTACAAGGTAGACACAACTGAGCGAAGTGACTCCAGGAGACCAATACCGTTGGCTTGTCTCCGTGGAATCAAATCGGGTCAATAGTGCGTAACTAGCGCTACCTAGCGGATTTTATTTCTACTTAATAATTAATATCTCTAAGTAAATAATCAAATTACAACAATTATTTACACTTTGTACCTACAGCATAAAATCTTAATATTCTAAATATAAAAATAAACGGCGGTTTGCGTTGCAAGTATCCCGAAAAGCAAATTTCTGGATCCACTGTAAGTAGATATTGGTAGCTAGATATGATAAATCTGTCAGTGTAGCTGACCTCCCTCGATCTGGTCGCCTTAGCACAAGCAACGAAACCAAATTAAATATTCTTCTAAAAAGTGAGGAAAACCACCATCTTTCGACAAGGCAGCTGGCTTTAAATCATAACGTGAGTCAAATTTCTGTTGCATGTCTACTGAAAAAGGAAAAATACCATAGATACAAAGTGCAATTAATCCACGAATTGACTGAGGACGATCCAGATCGACGCTTACAGTTTTGTGAACAGTTGATGACCTTGTGCGATGAAAACCCAAATTTTTTAAAGAACGTTCACAGCGACGAGGCAAAGTAAACGCGTGGGAAGGTATGATTGGTGATCATTTATTGGGACCTTTTCTCTTGAAAAAAATCTTACGGCCGCAAGATATTTACAGTTTTTGCGAGTTGAGTTAGTTCCAGCCTTAACAGTTGTGTTTCCGAACAATGAAGATGAAGATATTCTTGCTGAAACCGTCTGGCTTCAGCCCCACCCACCTCGAGGCCCCACCTCGTTTTGGGATAGCAATGCGTCAGTTTTTAGATGACACTTTTACTAGAAGGTGGATAGGTCGTCGAGGTCCGATTGAGTGGCCCCCGCGTTCACCGGATTTAACCTCCTTAGAGTTTTTTCTTTGGGTTTGCTTAAAGTCAAGGGTGTATTTTAACAGACCGGATACCATAGAAGAATTGAAAAACAGAATTGGCTTGGAGATGAGACGAATTGCCCATGAGATGATTCAGAACAGCGTGCAAAGTATCTACACCCGTCTTAGTCAATGCCAATTGGTTGGAGGGTCACATTTGAGCAATGGAGATGATTTTTTTCTCACAATTACTTATGTAAGGTATCAATCAATAAAAATATTTTTTTCCAAAAGAATGGCTTAGGTAATATCGATTTTTTTCATATCACCAGAAAGCTAAAGGAATATACCACCAAAAACAGTAAACTAAAATGTCTATTTCCATTAAACAAAAGATGACGTCATAACTCAAAAACCAATGACGTCATAAATTTTGATATAGCGACAAAATGTAGCATTTACAAAACTAAAATCGACCTATTCGAGGATTTTTTTGACAAATGGCACATAACAAAGATATGAATTTTGTGCGTTTCTTCAGGTTCACACTGCATACTAGTTTATCAATTATTGAGTTTCTCACTTTAGCAACAAAGATTTTTTTTGACAGATATTTAAATAAATTTTCTACGCAACACGTTGTATTTATTATGATTACTCGTCGATAAATGAGTAAACTGATTAAAAGTATAATAAAATATAGTTTATACAGGGTGCGTTTAAATCAATGTCTCCTCAACTTCAAATTTGAAAAAATGGCTCAAATAAAAATTATAGGACTTCAACTCTTTTTAAACACCCAACTGATATTAAATTCGTCCAAGACAACCTACATGAATTTTTATAATAAGAAACCCTATATTCTACAGGATGTTAAATTCTTTATCCACCAGATTGTAGCTTACCACGGACCTCAGACTACGAACGTCAGTTGCCTACATATTTTTGATATTATTGTACGCACGTGAGTGCTAAATTCCAGAACTTGGCACATAAAGAGGCATTCAAGTATTTGAAGTGTACATTTACCGCCGAGACGCATGCCACGCATTTCCTGGGCAAATAAAGTAACAAATATTAAAGTACTTAGCCGAATCAACAACCATAAAGAACTTATACGCTGAAAGAGAGAGTGTCGCGATATGTGAGGCAAAAGGGACGAATTACTTCGCCTAATGGTTAGGGGAAAATTCAGGGCGAGGAATCAGTCACCGGAACTCCTAGATGAAAGGCCTGTGGCGTTGACTTAACTGCACGTCATCCCGCATTTTCCGAATTTCAGAAAATCAGTTACTTATTCAATAGGAGATAGTACGCTGAGAGAAAGCTTTTCAAATACTAATCATTAGAATTGAACCAAACAGTTATTAGGCTGCCTCAGTTCAGTATTTCAGTAAATTATGGACATAGAGGGTCACACTCTTATCTGAGTTCAAGACATCTCCAAACTTACCCTTGAATAAATAATCATTTTTGAGATACAGGGTGTTTTATGACTCTTGAATAATTGCGCCGTATTCTTGAAACGGCCATAGATATTTGATATGAATATCTTTAATTTCAGTCAAAACCATAATTTATTTGTGAAAAATTTCAGGATCGGACTTAATTTTTATAATGTTGCCGGGGCCGTTAACATCACCCTGTGTATTATTTTTTGGAAAATGTTAGTCAACGTTTGAAAAGTCAAGTGTGTAAAATAATGTCATACTGTGTTTGTTGATCAAATTTTAAATTTTACAAATAACAAAGTCAACTAGTTAATGTCATTATTTTAGTAATTTTACTTAAATTGTCTACAGAAGAACTCGTTATCTGTTTTTTTTTGCTGCAGCGTTTCAAAGCTTTGCTAAACTTAAATTTGCGGCAATTACCAATTACTTAATATTGCGCTGTTATATTGCAGTATATTACATAATATTGCGTTGAAATTTCAAGTAGGGGTGTATAATATTTGCCAATTTTACACGAATTTTAACTGTTTGTAGTAATTACTGACTTAATACTTAAAATTACAAACATGAGTACCAAGGGTATTGATTTTTTTACAATAACTATGAAATGAATGCCTTGATAATGCTGCTGCAGCTGTAAAATATTATGAAGATAAATTCCCGAACAAAAATATTCATGATGCCAAAATTTTTTAAGTACAAAACATCGACTTAGAGAAACAGCAAGTCTTCAAGTGAAAAACAGAGATGCTTGCCGTCCAAGATACGTATGAACTTTTAACGTTGAAGAAGAAATATTAGATATTGTACTGCAAGATCCTCCGCTAAGTACAAGAAGATTAGGCTAAGAATGGATATGTCTCACCAAAGCGCTTTAAGAGTACTATATGAACAACAATTGAACCCGTTCCATTAACAAAACACTCAAGAATTGAGGATATGCCAATAACAGTTGATTTTTGTAAATTGTTGCTTGAACGAACGCAAACCGCTCAAATTTCTTTAGGTAAAATATTAGGTAATATTTCATTGCGAAAGAGAAGAAATATGTTTTTATGCATGACGGTTCAACACCGCATCATACCAAAACATGTAGAACATGGTTACACAACCACTATCCTAGCAGATTAACTGGACGAGGTGCGGATGCACCAATTAAGTGGCCTGCTCGCTGTCCTGACCTAACTCCCCTTGATTTTACTGTGTGGAGTTATCTAAAATCACGAATTTATTATAATACGCAAATTGACACGATTGATCAGTTGAGAGAAAAAATCGATTAAGAGTTTACAATACGACAGAGTGATGAAGGAATTTTACAGTTTATGTTAAGACGTTCCTTAAAAACAGAAGAAAATGGAAGGCATTTCGAACAACTTTTGTAATTGATAGTTAGCTATTTTCTACGTTTAATAATGTTTCAAAGCATTCTATGTGTAAGAGAATTTATTAATAAAATGTTGAAATGCACGTTGTTTTTTAAATACAAATTACTCGAGAACGGCTTGGTTTATCAAACTGCTATAAGAATACCTTTTTTATTTCTAATGGTCTGAAAATTAATTTTTTACAATAACTTTTAGAAATTCGAATAAAATTAAAACGTTATGAGGAAAATACTGACAATCTAAACTAAAACTACACCTTCTCGTACACCTTAAACAGAAGAGAGGATTTGACAGATACCATGTAAACTAGTGCCGACATGGCCTTAAGTTTAAAATATGCATTTGATGTTTTAATATCAGGAGACAATTTTAGACCACATTGCAGAATTTATGCATTAAATTCATGATTGTCAATATATGAGGAACAACACTTCGACTCGTTCACAATGAGAAAGGTTTTGCCTTTACTCAAGATCGTTAAAACGTCATTCTTTAAAACTGAAACTGCAAATATATCAAACGGAGCTAATCATAACGTTATAAGCAAACAGATGAATTAATATCTAGCCCGCTTCCCGTCGAAATCTTGAGAGCGTTCTAATTTACACTTATTACAGTTTCTGCAAGTTAAAACACATTAATTTTACACAAATAGTGAAAAGTTTCAGATTTATTTCGAAGGAAATAATTCCAGCTGCCCTACACTTAATTACCAACGGATGGAAAATGTATGTTTAATCAGCGATTATGAACTTTAAATTGCTCTCGGTTCAATTTAATTTAAATTTTTTATAAGGTTCTACAACTCTTGAGACTCCTCGATAACGGATCAAGGGTTATTTTAGATCACAGGTTTTGTTTTCTTAAGACCGTGTTTATCAGATCATTTTACGTATATAATTTATATCCTGGGAAACAATGACGAAAGGTCAGATTTGTTTTAAAATATACATTGTGTTCAAAATTGTTAAATGTTTATTAAGCAAATTGTCTTTATTTCTTCCTAACTAAAAATAATTGTTTATAATCACAATGAATGCTTTAACACGGGGTTTAATAAGAAATGGCACTTTTCACAAAAAATTGACGCCTCTGTCAAAACCGAAAATAGTTACAATAACTATTGATAAATGATAAAAAAACTATCCAACTCTTACTTTATATTTTATTGAAATAGTTATATATGGTTTTCTCAAAAAGAAAGTACACATTAGGAAATAAAAATAATTAAAACTAGGGCTATTTAATAATTTTCAAAAATGTGTTAGCTAAATTTAATGAAATATTACTACTACCATGCCATCACTTTTTCAGCTATTAATTATTACAACTTTTAAACTACACAAGGTACAAAGGATCTTTTATATAATGATTTTTAGATAGTAAAATTATCCTTAAAATAAGACCATAATCGATATCGTAATGCTAATAGATAAAAAATGACATTCATTTGTTTACGAGTAGAATTTATTATCACTTATTATTAAAAGATTTATTTATTTATTTCACATGGTCATTGGGTGCTAGTATAAGGAGCAGAAATAGAAATGCGGAGAATTATAGTATAGTTGAAAGCTAATTTAATGAAAGAATGTTAACGTGAAGTTGAAGGTCGTTTTAAGAGTCTATAGAAAGAGGAATATTGGCGTTCCATCGACATCATAAATCTCACAGTGGAAATCGGAATTTCGGCGCCGAAAGAAAAATGGCTATTTTCGTAAAAATGGAAATCCGTCGTTTTTTTTAAATATGTAACTAAATAAATACTTGGAGTGAAAGTGCCCGCAACGTTATGGAAAGAGAAAGATTGGAGCTTTATCCTTGTAGCAAGTTGTACGGTCCAAATCGAAAAATCGGCTCGACGCGAGCGAGAGAGAAAAGTGGCTTTCTGGGACCGTTCAAATTTAACCCGATAGGTCGAAAAACAGGGTCAAAATCTAAAATTCGACCTGACACAATTGTAATTTTGTAACATTACGCCAAATCGTACTTCCCTACAGTCCATCCAATGCACGTTTCTAAAAATGAGAGGCGAGAGAGATAGCCAATTTTTGCGCGTTAATTGCGAAAAGCCCATTAGAAATACCTCCTCCGAGATCATCCTAACACAATCGCAATTAACTCCCGAACCGAACGGCATTGGTCGCGTCCCGAAAAACCAACCTCTCGAAAAACCACATTGCCATGCTCTTCTTAGCTTTTGGTGGGTGGTAAACAAATAAATAATTTTCTGGAGCATTTCTACTTATATTTGTGCATTCTGGAATTGTACAATACTTTACATTCTTTTTCTTTGTTTTAAACTCGTCGGTGCAGGCGGCCAAGGTGCAGTTAATTAATTATCGCACCTGAACGGTGGACTGTACAGTGGGGTGTATCGAAAAAAACTTTTTTTGGAAATTCAAAATTTCAAGTTGATAAAAACTTGTCTCTATGAACCCACATACACCACACAAAAAATTATCCCAATTGAAAAAAAATTAGGTCTCTCGCAAGAGGCCTAAAGTTTATGATTTTCTTCAAAAAACTGATTTTTTTCATATTTTTTTTTAATTAAGGATTAAGGACCTGTCTTAAGACAGAACACTTATGGTTATAATGATGAAGAATAAAAAATGTAACGGCCTAAAAAAACTTTGATCGACATTTTAAAAAATATTTTAAATTGGGAAGAACACCTCTCTCGAAGTTTAAATAAAATGCGGGAGACCTAAACGTTTCATTAGAGTAACAGTTTTTTTTTATATTTTCATTTCACACCCTATTGTTTAAATTTTTCAACTTGAAAAATAAAATCCTTCATTCCAAAAAAAAAAATATGGAAAAGTGCAGTTTTTTGAAGAAAACTATAAACTTTAGGTCTCTTGCGGAAGACTTAATTTTTTTTCAATTGGGCTAAATTTCTTTGTGGAGTACATGGGTTCATAGAGACAACTTTTTATCAACTTGGAATTTGGAATTTCCAAAAAAGTTTTTTTCGATACACCCTATTGTACAGGTATGACATCACAGACTTTTTATGAGAAATTTAATGCTCTACAAAAAAAGTTGGAAGCAATTTTTCTCTATCTAGCTTCATTTTGACAGCGTTTCATGTTAAAAACCGGTAAACATAGTTTTTGCAACTTCCATTGACAATAATTCGCAAATATGAGATGCATAAATTGAACATAATAATATTTACATTATTATCTACTGGCAAGTGAAGATCCTATGCTTTCTAAAATTACCCGGAAATTTTCATTGATTTTAGAGTTACTTGCCTGGTCTGCCAGTTGGCGATCTTTTTCTATGTGGCACGTCTGACAGCATCATGGTATATGTCGTGGTTTCCTGTCAAGCGAACAGCCTTTTTCGGGGAGCGTCCACTTCTCTGAATAATGGCGTGACTGATTCTGGACAACCGCTTACTTGGAAACATTTTATAATTATGTATATTTTTCTTTAATAAAATTTCAATTTAAATTATTCAGTCCGTTTAGATCATGCACCGACGAATCCTCTGAGTAGGATTATTTTTAAAGCAGTTTGCCGGTGTCTAATTTTGACATTGATGTAAACTTTGTGAAGTTTGTTTCCGGTTGAACATGTGTAATATAAGGGAAAAGGAAATATTAGTTTTACAACTTTTCTTTACAGAAAGAAGAGTTTCTTTCGAACACGATAAATTTCAAAAGATTTTAGATGTAGCAGCGTGAAATTCACGTCTGCTTGAAGTTGAAAGTACTTCTTTTCAATGCTTCTTTTCTTTTAAAATTATACCCAACATTAATAATATCACTTAAATAAAGGATTGAGTGTTGTTTACAAACAATTTGATGTGTGGTAATACGTTGCAACATAATTTTTATACTAAAGACACGGACAATTCAATTGATCACTTTAAAATTGTAATAAGACATTTGATATAAAAATGAAAGTTTGTATAATTCTTCTCATCTCTATAATGTGTTGAAAATATGTGGCAAAAAACATGAAAGATACTTGCGTTAAGGCTAGTTAGGCAAGTGTCGAGAAGGTACAGGGCTGGCTTTAGTTTTTCCTAAACATTGACAATAATTATCTGGGAGCATACGTGATACTTCAATAATTAATTATTTATATCAAATAGAGAAGTGTTAAAGGAAATAATTATTAATTTAACACTGTAGACGTAAATATTTCTTCTAACTAAACTAATACGTACTTATTTCTCAATATTATAAATTAGTGACAATAAATAAATAAAGTATTCAATAAGAAAAGTAAAATGTTAAAAATTTTGAATTTTAAATGAGTTAATTAATGGAAAATTCTTACCAAATAACAATACGAATTATTTTGCAACAAATCAAAAACTTTTCACTAAACTACTTTTATGTTCACTAACACTAAACAGCATCTTCCACTAAATAACAGTTGTCACTGAAACGTGATAATTTCTTAAGGGAAAATAAAACGAATCATTGAATTTAACTTACTTTAATTATTTACAAAAAATACACAAACAAAGCAGAGCCATTGACATCAGGGTTGTGAGTAAACTTTACAAAAATTTTCGTCAGAATAATCATATAAACAAATCATTAGTCCATCTGACATATAACAAAATACAAAGCAAACTGTACACAATAAGAATCCGTATACGGTAAATATTTAAATTAAACTAAACACGATCTGGCCAGAGCTGTAAAACAAAGAATTTTTACGATAACATAATTAAGATACACAAAAGGAAAATATTACTTACTGTACGTGAAGTTAATAACAAAAAATGGCCCGACAATTAATATTTTCGATATAGACTGATTCGGTAGTCGTGCACTAGGTTTTTATGCCCAAAACACACGGGAGATGTCTAAAACCAGGGCTATATAGTTACGCAAACATAACGTTCACATGAAATTATTCACGTACTATTATAGTCTTCTCATGGAGTAAAAGAATTCTTTACCGGACGGTAACACTGGATACAACAAAGAATATTATTGGCCAAACGTGGAATGAGGCATTGTAGCCATCAATAATTCTGCTTTGTCGCAAGTGGCTTCAAACAGCAGTATTTGCATCACGAGAGGCATACATAATATAAAAGACTGTACTTACAGCTAGTTCGTCGAAAACATTGCCTTGCTGTAGCTATGGACAATGGAACACAATAACACAAAACATGTAAACTGTAATAACTACTTTATTGATTCTATTCGCAGTCATTAATCCTATATACAGATATTTACAAATATATGGCGGCTTTTAATTCTTACGGCCCTACACAGCCACCAGACTCTACGCCATCTTTCCAGCGTCTCTCCGTTTTCCGACTTGGCGTAGGAATATCCCCGCTTACTACAAGCTACTACGCTATTGGTCAAGCATTTGTCATGATTAACCGATAAGATTTAAACGCGTATAATGCTCAGACCAGTATCTTATAACTTAAATTTAAAATTATGAATACATTAGTCGCGCGCTTTATCTAATTTAAGGTACTGAGTGTTCTTACAAAACGTGACCGTTACATCACTATTTACTACATACTATTTCACTAAATACACAATTATTAGTCGATTTCCTTTGTTCGGAGGAAAGTGTACCATGTATTATTTGAACCCATCTGTCCATACTTTTTTAGGAGTATCATGGTGTCATACCAGGTCTCATTTAGATACTAAATAGTTCTGTTTTCTTCTCTATATGTTGTAGTATTCTCTAAGTAGTCCATACGCCATTTCACAATTGTTTCATGATGCTGGCTCGCTTATTTATCATTTTACATTTAAAACCTAATTTCGAGATCCACCTTTCTAATGTTGCCTCGCTAATAGTAATCCTATAATTTTCTCGTAATTCGTTGTATATTGTTTCTAGTGTCGGTATTTCGTTTTTTTGGTATTTATTGTAAATTGTATCCCTACTCTTGCCCATTGTAGGATCTACCTCCTTTGATACTCTCTTGTCTGGTCGTATTTTTTCTTTTTCTAGCCCCCCTGCTCAATAAATTCTCAATTGTCGATATCGATACTTTCCGCCAAGTAAGCCGTTATTTCTTGGTTGCTTAGGACTAAATATTTGTGTCTTCTACATTTTCAACATCTTCTCCCCTGCTGGTGGATGGTTAAGGTCTTTTCCACGGTCTAAACGTGCGGATTAAATTATAAACACAGTAAATAAATCAAAAGCACCACGTATAATACGAAACGAAGCCGACTCTGTAATGCGCTAGCATGTGCCTGTTTGTACACAAGGCCATATTTCACACTATATGACACGCGAAATGGGGGCGACCTGCGCAATACTATTGAAAATTACTTGCAGTAGAAATATAACATAGAATTCTTCGCGTATTTTACGCTGTAAAGGTAATATACAATGTAATTATTATTTTTTAAACAATAATATGGCCATTCTGTAATGTTTCACAGCAAAATTATGGTGCTAGCACACAGTGTTGCCAGTTATATATGCGAATGTCTCCACTTGCCCCTCATTCAGAGCGACAGGCGGATTTTCGGCGTTTGCAATTTTTTCAACCCAATGTATAGATCAGCAGAACTATATGCATCCGTCTGGCGACTGCTATGTATGGTCATTGTACACATGTTACAAATTTTCAAATTTTGGAAAAAAATAATAACAGAAATGATTGTGTTTAATTTGTAACAGCCGTCAACAGTACCATACTGCAACTATCATTTGCCTAAGGGTCTTATTGAAAACACCTTAATTACATTTCAGTGTAAAACTGACACATTTCTTAATATACAAGTTCCTTCAAACTTGAGACGCGCTACTAATTATATAGTTTTGGTATCTTATATCTATATTTTTGGGCGCTAAATCAAAAAGCTTAGTGACATTTTGCTCTAAAACAATAATATATCAGTTTATATAAACTATCAGTTCACACGTCCCTGGCGATCGCCTTGAATGACGGATATAGCTCAGTTTAAATGGGCTATTTTGCTGTGCTATTTTACATACAATTCAAAAGTTTGTAACGAAAATATTTTTTTTCGTTTAAGCACCCGTGCTAAATAAATTTGAATTACCTGCGGAAATGCCGACGGGAAGTCAACAAGTGCGCATACGCGGTAGAAGCATCATTTGAAATATCCCTGCTACTTTAATTTCGTTTTCGATCTGGGTGAGTTAAGATCGTTTACTTATTCATTAACGGATTTTCACGTTTATTTCTTTAATCCTTTGGTATTTTGAATATATTTGATTATTAAATGATATCATATTATTGAGTTAACGTTGCTGTATAGTTATTTTTGGGAATTAAAGGATATTCTATGTAATCATTAATTTTTATTAACACACATGTTTGTGTGATGTCGGCGTCCATTGGACACATGTTAACTCATTAATTATCGTGGCAATTTTGTATTTTGTGGTTGCTTGAGACACAATACCGTGGTGTTCTGTCATTATTTAGATTAGTGTGTACGAGGATTAAACTCGGAAATCAATCAAAGGATAAATTAGAAACTTTGTTCTTTAATCGTGTGTAGACAATCTTATCTCATTAAAAGTCGAAACCTAAAGTCGTTTTGTCGCATTTAGTTAACCTCGTGTTAGTACAAGAGGTTAAGAGATAATTTTTTATTAGTTTATTTTTCGGGAGATTAAACCCATAATTTTGTTTGTTATATTTGTTACAGTATTAGTTTTCTCAGATAGTAATTCAGATATTTTCTCTCTAATTCTAACTAAATTTTGTTACCTTTATTCAAATTTTAGTAGAGTTTTCTCATTTATTAATTTCATTTATTATATTAATCAGTAGCTTATTCGCATATTTTCATTAGTAGAGTAAAGAAAAATTTTGTCAATACTCAGGTTTTTTATTAAATTGCTAATAGTTTGGTTTTGCAGTGACCTTCGTCACTAATAGTTTTTTGTAGTTTTCTTGTATTTCTTTTTTCTCAAAATTTAAATGTTTTATATTATCAACTGGTTCTTTACATTAGCCCTTTTTCATGTAAAATCCTGGACCAAACCACCATTTAAGCAAGGCACGAGACATAAATTAAATATTTGGAGTTATCCTAAAAGTATTGGATATCATTCCGACGCAGCGTCTCCTGGAAATCAGCGTTGTCAGGACCTGAATATTACGTGCTACTTCCCGGGTACCCGCGGCCATCTTCAGGATCAGACCTCGTCGGGATTCCACGTCTCCGCTAAGCTAAGTAGCCAAATTTATGTGCAAAATTCAACTTTTGGTCAGAAGAAAAATTGTAAACCAGTTGATCGTTTCCTTTTGTAAGTTTTTTTGTTAATCTTCAAATTTAATATATTTTTTTAAACTGAATTTTTGTTCAACTAATTAAATCAAATTTCACCATTAATATTTTTAATAATTGTAAAGTGTTTTCTCCCCCTGATAAAGTTTGCAAGAGTGTTATTTACTGAATACGCTGGCGTCCAAATTTTTATAGTTTATTAAAGTTTTGTTTGGTAAATTTCACAAGCAAATAATTGTTAAAAAAATATATATATATAACTCTTCTCGCCACCTAGTGACCCTCGATCAGCCCTGAGCTAACCGGTTGCTACTATTTCATAGCTTCCTCAGCAGCCAGCTGAGAAGTTGTGGTTGCAAGTTTGAAATATAACTTTTAAGTCTACAGAAAGTTATCGTGTTTATAAGAAACGGTTTACACACACAGGCAGACCGACAACTTTTGTTCGGTATTATTTGAGTTCAGTATGTTGAAAAACGGATTTCGGTATAATGTTAATTTTCAATGACGATAAATTAACAAATTTTATGTAGTTATAATATATCTGCTTGATTATATCACATAGATCTCATGTGTATAATTATATTATCAAAATTATATCTTGAAAAATTACCAACTCTATCTGCAGAGTGGATAACAGTGTTAATTAAGTTGCTTAAAATTTCAGTAATTTACTAAATAATTAATCAGTAGTTGGCGTGGTACCTTGTATAAAGCAATTATCTTAACTTTTAGGTTTCAACTGGATTCGGTGTAAGTTACGCCTCCTTTAATCTTGATTAATTACCGTGTTAAAATATGACTTTTTAATGTAGTCTAGGCGTGAACGCTGAAAATTTATTTCGATTATAATTTCCGTTTTAATTGTAATACATTATGGACGAGACGAAATTATTCAGTTGTTTGGTCTGACTAAATACGCAACTTTCCTACACTGTATAAGTTCCTTAAAATAAATACAAAAGAAATAGATATACTACCAGAGAATACTAATAATTATTTATATCTGACAAAAAAAAATTATCATAGGTGAATGTAACGAACATATTTTTTCAATAACTACTTTACCGGCTACTTACCACGATCAATGCTGAATTACAAGAAAGATAATACTGATTTTGTATACAGCATGGCTTTCTTAATAATTTTAATTTAACTTAAACTGCCCTGTTCAATTAAACCAAAAACAATTAAAACAAAAAGACTCACCATAAATAAGTTATATTATTGTTGCTATTGCTGTCCAAAGAATTCGCGATGTTTAAATGAATGTAACAGGGTAGCGAAACTGCTAGTGGTGGTGGTGGTGGGGAGCTAGCCGCGCAGTGAGTGTCACTGGTCGCTTGAGGCTGAAAGTGGAGCGCTCGAGAGCTGATGTGAAAAACTAAAAACAGTGAGAAATCATTGAAATTCCGTATCATTGTTCCGTTCCTTAATGATTCTTAGAAACCAAAAAATTACAGTCATATTACATACAACAATATTTTGGGCAAAGCACGGTTGAAAAAAGTTGTCTATATGTTGATAACTTCCTTTATAAACAGATCAAGATGAACCTAAATTCAAATTATTATGTATTTCCTACTGTAATAACATATCCAAACCCTAGTAGCACCAATATTGCACCAATATATAATCCATATAGGACCAATATATGAATATCGTTCCTATATATTATGTATATAATAAATATAATATATAACCCATATAGGTCCAATATATGAATATTGGTCCTATATAGAACCAATATTCATATATTAGTCCTATATGGGTTATATGTTATATTTATATTGGTCCTATATGGGTTATATATTGGTCCAATATGTTGTGCTACTAGGGAAGGACGTTCCTTAATATTTATTTAAAAAAAGGGGGGACACGAAAAAGTGACATTTTTTTTTAATCCGTTCAGAGGCGCTTTCGAGCGGTTAAATTTGAAAAGAATGTTTGCCAGTCAAGGTTAGGGTTCTATAGTACCTTGTGAATCATAAGCTGACCTGACAGACATCTTTTTCAGTTTTAAATATTTTTTGTCACAATTTCAACTTTCGTTTCGCCACTTTGATGGGAAATTGCTCAAAAACCGCCCGACAGAAATGTCTGCCTCTACAGTATAATACTGTAGACGCCAAAACAAACATTTTGCGCTAGGTTTGGTCCGGTAACTATTTTTTTTTCAATTTCAATAGGCTTGTTCAGCATTTTCTTTATTTCATAAGTCGAAAGTGCTAAAAATAAAATAAAGAATCTGCAAAAAAATCTGAATATCATCCGTACGTTCATGTCTTAAAAACAATTACAAATCCCCGCCTCGCGAAAATGGGGCGTAGCCATTCGCTACTCGGAGAAGATATTTCTAATAGTTTTTCCGCAATTAACGCGCAAAAGTCGGCTATCTCTGTCGCCTCTCATTTCTAGGAACGGGCATTGGAAGGATGTAGGGGAGAACGATTTGACAAAATATCAAAAAACTACAATGTTATGTCGCTCCTGTCGGGTCGAATTTCGATTATGATCCTGCAATCTATGATGCCGATTTATCGCCGAACTTCCTCTTTCCATAGAGACAAAATGAACTTCCACTCGACGTATTTTTTTAGTTAAGAGCATCTGATAATTTCATGTTTTTCGACTTTTAAGGTAAAATTTGAAAGAACCCGGAATGCCACTTCTATCGCTCGCGCCGAGCCGAATGTTTGATTTGGCCCATACATTTGATCTTTGATCAAGCATAGTCAATATAACCCGCCCATTTAGAAATACTTACAATACAATTAGTGCAGGAGATCTAGGTGTGAAACAGGATTGACTTAAAAGAAAATGTTTTGATACTCGCGTAGATTATTGTCGTCCCATGAAGTTGGCAAATTTGTGATATTAAGACGCAAAGGGTAGAGGAGAAATTCGCATTTAAGAATCGCGAAAACTTGTTTCTCGTCGATAAATTTTTTGTTTTTTACTTTATAAAAAAACGTTTTAAATAAAATTCATAGAGGGAGTGAAAATACATAACATCGGTAAAAGTTTACGAAAATCGGTCCATTAGTTTTCCCGGAAAACGCATTTAAGAGAACGCGCTTTTCGGGGAGAAAATGGGCAAAAAAAAGTTAGTGGTGGGTTAGTGGTGGGTGCATTAGGGGCACAGGGAGACGGCAAATGAATTCAACCCCCCAACTTTTTCCATAAAAACACAGAAACAAAAAAGTTGAAACAAAGTGTGTGTATTTTCTTTTAATTTGTAGAATATTTTTTTGGCAAAAGTACACGTGGCGGTGGGAGGAAAAATCCATTTAAATTTTTTTTAAATGGGTTTCTTTGCATGAAGGAAGGGATTGGGATGAGGATTACAGCACCGTGAAATTTTTATACATTTATTATAACTAGAATCCAATTATAAATCTGAGTATTTAATTTATTTTAAAATTTTCAAATAATTTCATTTATTTCGGGCATTGTACACACAGATATATAATTGCATATGAAGCTGCAACTGGTCATTTGGCTTTGTATTTTTAAATTGTAAAGTGCAAGGCTTTAATGAGGATAAGCATTTATACCGAAAACAAACATATAACTACGTAAATGAAGCACACGCGGAATCGTAATTTAATAAATGCATACATATGAAAAGCTTTTAGTGAGCGCAGTTTTCAGTGTAGCAATTTACCTGAAAATCATGCGGCTAACAAACCTAGTTTGTAACTAATCCAGTTTTAAAAATTCGCATTTGATCAAATCCGGGAACACCTCGACTCGGTATATCTAGATATTATTCGTTGGTTTGTCGGCCATTACATGCCAAGAACGGCTAGCCTATTTCAAATAAAAGAAGATTGTTTATGTATCTATTATTTTTGGAATGTAAGTGTAATAAAGTACATTTAAGAAATATTTTCAATGTTTCAGAATGTCAGTGTCTTCGACATCAAAACGTTCAAAATGTAATCGAATCATAATTTATCGCTGTTCTCCGTGTTGAACACTATCCATCAGTCCTATTCTATGAAAAAAATACTAAAAGAAACCACCATAATCTAAAGTAAAATATAATGAATCTTAACAGTTTAATTTGTGAATATCTCAGGCAAGATTTTGTGAATCCTCAAACATTTTCTTAACATTTTCAGATTTCCCGCTATTTTTTCGCAAAACCTAACACCTCATCGCATTCTACGGGCAAAATGCTTTCAAAAATCGTGTTCATTTATTGTTGCTCAGCGTAGACCAAAATTAGCTGCTTTTTAACATCGTTCTTTCGTTGCACGCACTAATCACTTACATTTATTACAATTTTTCCTTACCGATTTAGTATAGAACAATTTAACAGTCCTTACTTTCTGGCTCTACCCGGTAGTCCTAGAAGACCAAATCCTTAAAATTCTAATTTAAGTCCTTAAGCGTAAACATTAAACTAAAAGCCCTCCCGTGAGTTAAGAAACTAAATCTTGGCAGGTGTTAAACTAAGCGTGAACCAATTGTCTCAGCGAGAAGAAATGTGTTTCAGTAACCTACATCCAACAGTTGATTCGACGAGGCTGCAGTTAATTATAATTGAAAGACACGGCAAGAAGTGAAGAGGAACCTCGCATAGTCGACCTCAACATCCTAACTCGGCTGAAAGTGATTACAGGCCCCGTAAAACATTTAGGAGCGCGCTAAATGGGACAGTGACGTCTTCCCCCGCCACGTACATGAAAGTTTTACTGGCTGAAGTACAATATAAATTAAATTTTAGGATGCAGTGTTGTTGTCAGCGAAATGTCTATTCTAAGAGCAGGTAACTAAACTGGTATTTCGACTAATCGTTATATTCATTTATTTATTGAGTTTATTTAATCATACATCATTCAACAGTACGATACTACTAATAGGATGGAAACCTAAACTAACTTAACCTAACCTAAATAAGAAGTACAAATATAAATTATGAAGGCGGTTAGACTGCACAACAGTAGATAAAATTGCAGGCTGCTAGGCAAATATGTCCAATTCATTGCAATGAGTTTCATAGCTAGTACAAATATTATACAGAGGAGACAACTTTAATACGTTAGATCTAGGAGTGGATAAATAAAAGCTATGAGAATGACGAGAATTAATTCGTTAGACATAATAGTTCGGTTGGCTTAGTATTTCACTACAGTCCGTTTTATTATGCATAATTTTATCTAGAAAACGCAAAGTAAAGGACCTACGCCTTTCGGAAAGACTAGTAATATCGAATTTTTCATGTAGTTGATTTTGAGAACCTCCAATTGGTGGATATGGACCTTCAGTTTTCCAGTTTAAAAATTTCAGGAAGCATTTTCCAGTTTATCGTTATAAGTGTTATACCCAGATTGCCAGACAAGTGAAGCATACTCCAGCTTATATCGAGAGAAATTAAAATAAAGCATCTTTAAGATTTTCACATCATGGCTGTTACACAAGATGAAGCCTAACACTCTGTATGAATGCGAAATTGTAGCATCAGTATGATTAGTGAAGGTTAATATATTATCAAGGATACATCTAGGTCCTTGAGTGTAGATGGCTTGTTTAGCATGTCGCCATTAACGTTAATTATATACAGTGTGAACCTAACGCACAAAATTCATATCTTTGGTATGTGTCATTTTTCAAAAAAAACCTCGAACAGGTCGATTTTAGTTTTGTAAATGTTACATTTTGTCGCTATACCAAAATTTTTGACGTCGTTGGTTTTTGAGTTATGACGCCATCATAATTTTTTTTTAATGGAAATAGACGTTTTTGTTTACTGTTTTTAGTGGTATATTCCTTTAGCTGTCTGGTGATATAAAAAAATGATATTACCTGAGCCATTCTTTTGGAAAAATGACATTTTATGTAAAAATAGCGTACCTTTCGCAAATTCACGAGTAATGTTCCACTTTCTTATGGACTGATAAATCTTGTTGCCTAGATTTTTGTTTTAACTAGCAGGAAAACATTTGACATAAAAACAAAACAAAGAAATTAATAAAAAACAAGCACCTTAACAAGAGAGATACAGGTCTTTTTGTGTAAAGTATCGATAACTTTTTTTATTCCTGCACGTGTAGAACCTCAGTTTTGTGATACTTCTGAGACAGTATAAAACTAGTTAATGCAATGCCACGTCTAAGTGAAAGAGAACGTGTAGAACTTTTGATGATGGTTGGATATGATGAGAGGCTGAGAACTCATCAGGAGGCATGTGATGTTTTCAATGCCAAGTATCCCGAAAAGCAAATTTCTAGATCCACTGTAAGTAGATTGGTGGCTAGATATGATGAATCTGGCAGTGTAGCTGACCTCCCTCAATCTGGTCGCCCTAGCACAAGCAACAAAACCAAATTAAATATTCTTCTAGAAAGTGAGGAAAAACACCATCTGTCGACAAGGCAGCTGGCTTTAAATCATAACGTGAGTCAAAGTGCAATTAATCCACGAATTGAATGAGAACGATCGAGATCGGCGCTTACAGTTTTGTGAACAGTTGATAACTTTGTGCGATGAAAACCCAAATTTTTTAAAGAACATTGTTTTTTCTGATGAAGCTACATTCTCTTTAAAGGGGACTGTACATCGGTATGACATAACAGGTATTGGTCATGCGAAAATCCTCATTGAACTCAAGAAGCCCATACACAGCGACGAGGCAAAGTAAACGTGTGGGCGGGTATGATTGGTGATCGTTTATTGGGACCTTTTTTTTTGTAGAAAATCTTACGGCTGCAAGATATTTACAGTTTTTGCGAGTTGAGTGCCAGCCTTAGCCGGTATGTTTCCGAACAATGAAGATGAAGATATTCCTGCTGAAAACGTCTGGTTTCAGCAAGACGGGGCCCCACCTCATTTTGGGATAGCAGTGCGTCAGTTTTTAGATGACACTTTTACTGGAAGGTGGATAGGTCGTCGAGGTCCGATTGAGTGGCCCCCGTGTTTACCGGATTTAACCCCCTTAGACTTTTTTCTTTGGGGTTACTTAAAGTCAAGGGTGTATTTTGACAGACCGGATACCATAGAAGAATTGAAAGACAGAATTGGCTTGGAGATGAGACGAATTGCCCATGAGATGATTCAGAACAGCGTGAAAAGTGTCCACACCCGTCTTGGTCAATGCCAAATGGTTGGACGGTCGCAATTTGAGCAATGGAGATGATTTTTTTCTCACAATTACTTATGTAAGGTATCAATCAATAAAAATATTTTTTTCCAAAAGAATGGCTTGGGTAATATCAATTTTTTCAAATCACCAGAAAGCTAAAGGAATGTACCAAAAACAGTAAACAAAAATGTCTGTTTCCATTAAAAAATGTATGATGACGTCATAAATTTTGGTATAGTGACAAAATGTAGCATTTACAAAACTAAAATCGATTTGTTCGAGGATTTTTTTGACAAATGACACATTCCAAATATATGAATTTTGTACGTTTCTTTAGGTTTACACTGTATAGTAAAGCTGAAATGGATTCACTTGCAGCACCGATTTCTTCTCTTTTGAATTATCTGTTAAAAAACTTACGAATTTATCACTTTGTGATTTTTTTTCCTCAGAACACTTATATACCTAGGAGTAAAGAAAGTTATGAACGAATTACTGAAAAAATTTTCGTAAATTTTTAATTTTGTTCTTTAATTTATTTTTAAAACTAAAAATAGGAATCTCCAAGGCTTTGCTTTTGTATTTTGAAAAAACTAAATAAAAACTAAAAAAAAATAGGCTATATCGGTTGACTCTCAAAAAAGCACCCCGGAATTTAGTGACAGTTTGTGATTTTATCATTTTTGGTGTCAAACTAACATATTGACACATATTCTTTATACGATTTTGCAAACAGCGGAAAAAACTATCTATGAGAATTAGAAGAAAAACTATATGTAAAAAATATTAATGAAATCTTTGTATTCTTTCGACAACCTGACATCTGGTTATGCTAGCAAATCGAAATCCTAAAATAACTTTGTCCAATTTCTTATTTGACATTCTCATTATAACAATAGCATCCATTATAGTCCCCTACGTCTAAGCAAATTAAACTAGTATCTACATGGCCCCCTACGGTATGAAGAGTCAGTTAAAAATGAGAACAAAGGCCTAAAATTTATTTATTTACCTGCCTATCTTGGGTCATATAGATACTAGTTTAATCTGCTTAGCCGTATGGGACTATGGTGGATGCTAGTCTTATAAGGAGAATGTCAAATAAGAAATTGAACAAATTTATTTTAGGATTTAGATTTGCTAGCATAACCAGAACTAACATATTAAACAATAAAAGTCTTTTAACGCAATTGTTTCTATCTACCCCTCCTTAATTTTGGACATCTTCAATAGCCTTTATTTTCCTCGTTATAGCATATTTTAATAAAAGTTTGTTTCTTACTTATATTTTATTTAATAATCCACCTGGTACAAAGCCCTTACCAAAATCCAACAGGATTTTCCCACTCCTCAGACAATCAAGATATCAGACGTCACAAAACTTTTTTAATTTTGACCCGACCCGCGACACGACGTCTCAATAAAGTACAAAAGATCTACCGCTTAAAACTAGAAACTTTCGGTATTATTTGAGTTTCATTATCCTTACATCTTTAATAATATGATTTTGTCCTTTCAAGATGCCATTCGTTCTCGAGATTAAGAATGCCACTTGAACTGCATTGTGTCTTTGAGAACATGATGAGTTAACTAGACTCGCGTCGTCTAAATTTAAGAGACCTAAATTATTCTAAGAAACGGAGATATTCACCATTTTCTATAATTAAGCTGTTTGCATGTTTATGCAATAAAAGCAAAAAACCATTGCGTATCTAGCAAGGCTTTTTATACAATTTATGCATTTAACATTAGTTCATCGGTCAAAGTCATTATTTAAATTTATATATAGTAAATTTGTTGTATAGTTATGCTTGAATTGGTACCAGTAACTATGTGTTTTTGGAAATAAATAAACCCCTGTGCAAATAAAACGATTCTGTCATTAATTTCTAGTTATATTTATGCAAATTGATCCAATACTATTTCCATGGTTGCAGTTACAACTTAATCCTCTGCTAACGATCGATATTAGAATGAAAAAAATTTTAAAGATAAGCTAGGTAAATAAATTAATTTCAGGCCTTTGTTCTCATTTTCAACTGAATTTACATATCGTAGGGCATCATGTGGATACTAGTTTAACCTGCCTAGCCGTAGGGGAGTATGTTGGATGCTAGTGTTAAAATGACAATGGCAAATAAGAATTTTTACATGTTAGCATAACCAGAAGTCAGGTTATCGAAATAATGGAAAGATTTCATTAATATTTTTACATATCGGGTGAGTCACGAATTGCGCTCGCCCCGATATTTCCTAAAATATTTAGAATAGAAAATTGAAATTTGGAGGCCTTATTACACGACTAAAATGCCATCTTTTCAATATAAAATCAAGTTTGGTGCACATCCGGTTTGACCGGAAATGCCCGCAACTTTCGATTTTTAAATGGAACACCCTATATATTTTTACATTTTTGGAATCTAGAGGAAATTTTGAATACAATACATCCATTTTGGTCACTTTTTGATAAACATTAAACATTTTATTAAAAAATCTATTTCTGAATCCAGAGTGCTGTGGTGCCCAAAATATATTTTAGTTTGTGTGCTACGTTACTATAAAAATAAAAAGAGCAATATGATTGCATTACTTAATTCTCTAGAGGCGTTTAAAATTTTTATGTGATTTTTACCCACTAACTCGGTTTTTTTAATTGGGAATTTAATCGTTCACCAACATTTTAAAATACCTCATTTTCATACGAATCCAATGATACCAAAATTTTGAAAATCCGCTCAGAAATATTTGAGATTTCAGCCAAAATACAATGCAACCAAGCTTTTAGAAACATGCGGCTAATAGATAATAGATTAGTGGGCTTTGGAAACTAAAATGGCACATTTTTGTGTAAATCTGGTAACCTAATAACATTGGAAAAATCATAGTAGCCATTGAATGTAATAAAACAATATCAGGTACCAGACAGACTCGTGTAGTTATAGGCAATCTTGAGCTATCAAACATTTAATAATTGTGAGCGCAAAGAACGTGTGACATTCAAAATTACCTGAATGCCACTTGTTAATTTTTATTCTAATAGCAATGAATTTTTGTAGTCTTAAACCACAATTCAGTAAACTTATTATTTAATTTTTCAGTCCAATCCCAAAGCCCTGGTCTTACTGAATCTGGAAGAAATTGTGTTCGTCAATCCAACTTTAAATTATAAATTAGCATACAAGCGCCATCTGTTACTTCTCTTGATAAACACCTACAAGTCATCTGGTACAACAAATATTTAAAAGAAGAAATCTGTATAAGTGAATAAATCCCAAAAATCAATAAACAAAATTATAAATCGATAATTCTGATTAAATTGGAACTCATGAATGCATAAGAATGATACAGTACAGTAATTGTGTAGATTTGTATTATATTTAAAGAATGATTTATGTTCCCACTACCAGCGACATCTCGCGTATAGAAGTGTAACTAGTTTTTTAGAGATCAAACACGGTATCCGAACAGTTCGTGATAGCCATTTTCCTTTTGACTTCGAGCAATACAGACGTGCTGTCCGATTAACACCTCATCCAGTGTGGTATGTTAATAGATAGTTGATAATATAAATATAATTACCTTCTGTAGCATTTGTTGTACATGTATTTGCAATTTAATTGTTGAATTTATCATAATTAAACGCGATGTTTGTTGATCACAAATTACCTTCATTCGCGGCGCGTGGCTTGAAAGAGACGCGGTCATGTTAATGTATGAACGGGGTATTTCGAGACATGTGTTTAACTCAGTATTAAGATATATTTAGAAGTAAATTTTATTAATGAGTAATTGAGGTTTAATAAGGGTTTAAAGACAGTTCGAATTTATTAAATTACGTTTTCGTAACCTTGTCGAATAATTAAAATTCAAAAGAATTTAACTCGATATTAGTAGGGGCGAGAAGGGCATGTTAATGTAATTTATTTAGAGAGACACCAGTAATGCATTAACGTGGGGATTTTATCAAACGCACTAAGAGTGCCCACTAATAAACAAGTAATTTCAAGTGTAGTAACAGATGATAACTCTTGTAGGAATGAGGTGTTAAGTTGACCCTTCAGATTTGAAGTTAAGTTAATCCTTAAATTGGGAATTTTACCATACATTTGGCTTAACTGTGTGCCAGGAAAAATTGGGTGGCTGCTATAATCCAGGAGAACCAGACTATTTGCCAAGGAGTTTTGTAATCCAAGGTTGGAGTGGCTTGGTATGGAATAGTCCTCGCTGGATGAGAGCACCAAGTTGTTTGGTTTGGTAACAGTTACGACGTCTAAATTCTTGGGATCTCTACGGAGTCAATGATCGAGTGGTGGCAACACACGAAGAATCAGTAAGACGAGGACCAGGGTTGGTTACTGCAGAACCCAGCCGGTGGTAATTGTATCAACTGAATTTGCTTTTCAACATTTCTTTTCAACGTTCAACTTTCAACGACATTATTCAACTTTCGACAAACTTTTATACATTTCTAAATTGTTTTATGTTATATATTGCCTTCAGCTAATTATTAATTTTCTTCCATTTAATTATTTAATCACTGCTTAGCAATAATTTGTCATATTTTGTAAATTTTTTGGTCTTCAACCTAGTCAAACTTATTAATTAAATATATAACTTTCTGTAAGGAAGTAGCTACATCCAACCATAAGGTGTAACATTTCAATTAATCAAAATTAAACCATTTCAAGTTTTATAATAGAGTCAATAAACCAGATATTTTTAACTTAGTGTTGATAATTTCATGAGTATCTATAACATTAATTATCTCTGAGTAGTCACAGTCGTACAATTAGACAAGTACGTTATAGATGCTTCTTTAAATATGACTACTGGCGCCTAACAAAAAAAATAAAAGTTTTTCTTGAATAATTTCCGAACCACGACCCAGTCTCCACTATCTAAACGAGAACCGGGCAACCTCAACTTCCTAACCTGCTGGGGGCAGAAGTTGGTGGTACAAACGTTACAATTAAGTTTAGCATAGGTATGTGGAGGTAAACACAATTACATCCACAAGGACATTTGCAATAGAATGCGACATCAGTTCTGTTTTCAGAGTTTTATTTAAATGAACATAAATTTCGGGCCTATAAATAAATAAAAATCAATTCCGTTTGAACAATTAAACTTGTTGATTGGGTTCGTTTCTTAATTCTTGTTCCACTCTGGCAAACAAGTGTCTGCTTGGATGACGTCTGTTGGGATATCGTTGCTGATACAGTTCTGCAGCTGCAGTTGAATTTTTGAGACGCTCTCCATATATCAGTAACATATCGACCTTTTCATTTCTACTAAAATTATTCATTTTCTTTAATTTTTACTCAAAGAGATTTCCGCAACGCTTTTTCTTTGTATCTGTCTGACAGCTGATATTGTTTTATTACATTCAATGGCTACTATGATTTTTCCAATGTTATTAGGTTACCAGATTTACACAGAAATGTGCCATTTTAGTTTCCAAAGCCCACTAATCTATTAGCCGCATGTTTCTAAAAGCTTGGTTGCATTGTATTTTGGCTGAAATCTCAAATATTTCTGAGCGGATTTTCAAAATTTTGGTATTATTAGATTCGTATGAAAATGAGGTATTTAAAAATGTTGGTGAACGATTAAATTCCCATTTAAAAAAAACCGAGTTAGTGGGTAAAAATCACATTTAAAAATTTTAAACGCCTCTAGAGAATTAAGTAATGCAATCATATTGCTCTTTTTATTTTTATAGAAACGTAGCACACAAACTAAAATATATTTTGGGCACCACAACACTCTGGATTCAGAAATAGATTTTTTAATAAAATTTTTAATGTTTATCAAAAAGTGACCAAAATGGATGTATTGTATTCAAAATTTCCTCTAGATTCCAAAAATGTAAAAATATATAGGGTGTTCCATTTAAAAATCGAAAGTTGTGGGCATTTCCGGCCAAACCGGATGTGAACCAAACTTGATTTTTTATTGAAATGATGGCATTTTAGTCGTGTAATAAGGCCTCCAAATTTCAATTTTCTATTACAAATATTTTAGAAAATATCGGGGCGAGCGCAATTCGTGACTCACCCGGTATAGTTTTTTCTTTAGTTCTCATAGATAGTTTTTCTTTCCGCTGTTTGCAAAATCCTATAAAGAATATGTTTCATTGCCGTTTAGTTGGTTTCCCATTGTTTTTTAACACTCATTATCGTGGTTTTAATCACACTGTATTCAGCAGCAAGTCTTCTTATGGACCAACCATCTTCAATTTTTGAAACAATTCGAAATTTTTGAATATCTGTTAGATGTCAAACCATTTTTAATAATGACGCCACTGATTAACGTCAAAGTGACATTTGTAAGATTATTAATATCAATCAAAGAACGAATGATTTACATAGCTAAAAGAAAGTGTACCATTTTTTTTTAAATCAAGTGTACCAAATTTCAAGTGAATATCTCAAGTCTGTTTCATCAACCCCTTTATTAATGGAGTGATGATGCGTTGAAAAATATGAAGAAATCTGAGGACTTGGTTTCTAGTATAGGTACGCACCAAACCTCAAATATTTGTACTCTACACAGCTTTCCCATATTTACCTATATTCTTTCATCCCACCCCTTCAACAGAATCATCTCAAAACATAAGATAGTTCCAGGTGTCGTTATAATACATATGTGGAACTTTCAAGTGAATATCTCAATTTTATCTTATCAACCTCTTTAATAATGGAGTAGGTGTGGTGGGGGGTTGAAAATGAACAAAAATCTAAGGCCTTGAAAAATCGTGCCATCTGCTATCGCTACAATATCTCATAATATATTCGTATTTCTTAATCAATTTATGTGAGGCTATTTTTAACGTTGCTAAAAAATGTGCACATTGTACAGCCGAAAAAAAACAGGTGATACGCAATTTATTGCCGAAGTATATTTTTTACGAGTGCTGTAACTCCACTGGATAAAAAACGTATCTGTTCTGGAACTCGCGAATTGCCAGCAACAGTGTATGTTGTTTACGGTCCTCTCCGAGTTTATTAAAATATTGAAATGCTACTCCGACTTTATGTACCACTAGGTTTATTTGATTAACTCAAACTGCGTTGTTGTATCAGCACACGACCGTTGTAAAAATGAGAAAGGTTTCTCGGTACTCGTTAAAGTTAGAAAACATCGTAAACCGACTCGGTAATATGATTAATGTCCGTGTAAAGCTATGAAATGACAGAAAAATAGAGGAATTAGCTGGAATGCAATAAGTGAATTCGTAGTTTAATTTAACTTATGAAGTAAACATTATATATTACAGCCTTGGGAGTCCATTTTATGAAGTTAATTACCTATCTTTCTAGTTTATCTTCTAGTTGTTTACTTATGAGGTGAAAACTTTTCCTAGTTACTTCATGAAAGTGCATCTCTGAGATTTATAACTCAAATAGGAAATAACGAAATCCTCAGAAAACAAAATGAATTTGGAATTAAATATAGTTGAGCATAGTTATTAGCATCGATGGCATAAAATGCAACATTCAACACTTTTTTATTGACAGTGTTTAACGTGTGGTTTGTTAAACCCGTATGATTCATATGTATGTTTTTAGGAGCATTTATTCAAATATTTGACAATTAAGCGTCTATTAGTCAATTCTGAACGACTTTCAGTTACTCTATTGCCTTGAAATTTTGAATACATATGTAGTATCGGCGACTATATAATATTTTACAATAAAATTCATACAAAACGGACTATATAAGTAAAAAACGAAAAAGGGTTGGGTTTGAATCACCGGCGCCTCCGGCAAAACTTTAACACTCAACTGATGGCGGAATTGATTTAATTAAAGTGTATACGAGCACAACTGAAATCGTATAAAAACTAAAAGCCGACAAAAACAGTCGGCAACTCTTTATTCTAAATGGGCGAAGGTAAATAGAAATGCTTGTCATAAGAAAATGTTACAATTTTTTGAAAATTGTATTAATTTTTATTATCTTTTGTTTATTAGATAGGCCATTGTTCTTCATTTATCCGATAATATATTTTTGAAGTATTATATCAGTTTTAGATATAAAGTCTAAATATTTAAATTTATTGGGTTTAGTTTTAAAGTTATCCCATTCTATATTGAAATATGTTATTGCTCAGCAAGGAACAACGAGAAGGTATGAACATATCCTTGCCGGGATGAGGAAATGGGACAGGTTAGATTGGCGAGGAGCAAGGATGTTAAATAGTAAAAATAAAAATGTAAGTTTCTTAACCACAGCAAAGGATTAATACAACAAAAATAAATACTTGTATAAATAGAACATAAATAAAAACAAAATTAAAATATGTCTCTAGAATAAAGTAACTTAAATTAAAATTTCTTGTCAACTAAATAAAATATGATCCAAGAAATGTTACAATAAAGAAGTTAACTTCATACCTAATACAATAGCTTAATATTTTGTTCTCAAAATATATATTAAAAAAGTTAAATGCTAAAAGTTGACGCGTCCGAATCTTCACTTTCTGAAGAGGAATCATTATCCGGTTGAATCATAATCGGCGCAATGAAGGGTAGTGTTGGATATTGATTTTCTTTTTTAATTACATGCCTAACGCAATTTTTCCACAAACCAGTATTGTCGAGGTCATTTATTACTTCTCTTATATGATCAACTACTACCGCGCTTAACGTCATTACATTTTCGCAAACGATCTTTTAAAGTTGCTCAAACCATTTCGATAGGATTAAATATGCATAGTACGCAGGAGGTAACCGCAAAAGTGTATGACCGTGTATATCGGATAAGTTATCGATAACATATTACCTTTTGAAATTCTGTTCTTTTATTAATTTCAGTAATTCGCGCTTTATTGGAACTTTTACAGGAATTTCCATATTTCTTTCTCTCATTAATTTTAAAATGTCTTCCTTGTACTGGTGTTTGGTATTTTATTTAATATTCGCGAGTGGTAAGAAGCATTATCTAATACAATTACCGAATTAGGCGGAATATTTGGTATAAAGCTGTTCTGAAAACCATTTTTCGCACTACGCTGGAGAAATATCGAGTCCACGTTGACTAATGACTGATATAACTCAAACACCGACCGACCAATCGGATTGAGGAATACCCGGGTGCCAGCCAATCGTCGCCACCCGTCCTCAAACCCAGGCCAATGACGGCACAACTCACAAGTCCACATTGACTACTGAGAAACGATTTTTTCAACTACTATTCGATTCTCGATACCATTGTTAATACATAGGACAAAATATCAAGTTAAATGCGCACGGTCCTGTGCTTTAACACGGATCAGTTTCAATTGACTTCGTAAAACCTATATAAGGTGTGATTTATGTGGAAAAAACTCATTTTAAGCGTAATTATGAAGTTTTAAGAAAAATTCTGAAACTTGTCGAACTTTAATTTAAAGTTGTCATCTTTTAGTATAAAAATAGCACTTCCCGCGTTCATCACCTCTCAATTATGACTACCCTTGCCTCGATAATTTTAAATTAGACCACCAATTTTATTTTATGGTTCAAGAATTGTTCAAAAATGGACTTAAAAGGGAAGTTTCTAATAATTTGTCAAAGTACAGAAAAAAATTGGCCAGCAACCGAGTAGCTGTAAGTAAGCTGTAGGAAAACAACTCCGAACAGGTTATAGAACCCCCCTAAATGAAAAAATCCCATGTATCGCGTTAAGAAATCTGAAATCATTTTTCTTTTAAATAGATTTTTTTGGATTTTTAATTTGATCACAGTCCACCCCTAGGTTGCGGTAAAACTGCACCGAGAAAAAAATAAGTCATATGGAATTAAGTAAAAATAAAATCCTGCACATTCTGTATATTACTTAGTAAATCTTAAGACACTTGATTACAAGAAGACATCAAAATAATAAACCACTCTTAAGGGGGATATAACTACCCCCAATTAAAGAAATATGTTCAGTGCATTTTAAAAGAGTAAAGTATATTTTTCATTAATTTGGTTTAATATTAAGTTTGGGTGCCGATGGTACGAAAAGATTTACTTTCAATTTGTTCAAAAACAACCGTTGATTTTTCTAGAATTTTTTTTGTGTACCTCTGTAACTTATTTAGATAATTGCACCGTGGTCTATTGACATGTCAATTAAAATAATATAAATAAGAAATACACGAGACTATTATACATATACATAACTTATAACATTAAGAAATAGTCCTAATATAGTCAAGAATTTATGACTGATATGATGCAAATATAAACAATTTAATACAAGTAAACGACGTATGGTGAGCCTAAGAGACAATTAGGCCGGAACGGGGGCCATCGAAAAGCATGCCGACAAAGCAGTTAAAAACGACCGACAGAGGACACCGCCATGTTTCTTGCTACTTCGCGGCCAAATTATTATTACGCGTGCTATACTCTCCCTTGTAATATTCTCAAGTAATAATTTCAGTTTGTGTCCTGACTTGGTAAACAACGTACTCACGACGCGACCTACCCGTTCCTTGGTTTTGTCTGTTGCTTTTGTTCTTTTTGAATTTTGTGCCACTTATATTAAGATTTATTTTATTGACTTATCATTCAAGTCGTTAGTACTTGGTTACGTAAGACACTACTTCTCGTTCGTGCTTTTTGTGTTACTTTTTGAATTTCGCACCAAGTTTTTCTTTTTGTTTTCTTTATTGATAACATTCATTCACAGTTTAGTGTGGTGTTTTAAAACGCAAATTTTGGACATTATGGGAGATTACACTTATCCAGAGCTCGCGGATATGCACTTGGTGTATGGAGAAAGTGGTGGAAATGCAGCTGGTGCGGAAGAGCTGTATCATTTAAGTAGGGAACGTCATCCTTGTGCTCGTACATTTGTTAGTCTTCGAGATGGACATGGAGGAGAACGAGGTCCACAACGCGAAGAAAGGGTAATTGACGCAGAGGTTCAAATTTTGGAACTTGTAGAAGAGGATCCAACTTTACCACCCGCGATATCGCAAACCGCGTGCGAATATCCCATTTTGTGGGATGGAGAACATTGAGAGATATGAACTTACATCCCTATCACTATCAATGTGTCCAAGCACTATAACCTCAAGACGTGGCAAATGAGGATTTTTTAAACGTTCTGTGTTTCTCCGATGAGTCGTGTTTTACCAGAAATGGACTGCTTAATTTTAAAAATGTGCACTATTGGATAGACCAAAATCCACATGTAATAAGAAGGGCGCATTTTCAACGACGGTTCAGCGTTAATTTGTGGGCAGGAATTTGCGGTAATGAAATGATTGGACTTATACAATTACTCGCTAGAGTAAATGGTGATGTATACTTAAATTTTTTGCAACAAACATTGCCAAATTTGCTATAAGATGTACTCTTGGCTACGCGCAGAAGAATGTGATATTTGCACGACGGTGCGCCAGTCCATTTTAGTCTGGGTGTTCGAAATTTTTTGAACAGAAAGTTTCCTGAGCGATGAATTGGACGTGGCAGACCAGTACTATGGCCTGCTAGATCGGCCGACTTATATCCGATGGACTTTTATTTTTGGAGATATTTTAAATCTCTAAAATTCAAAAGAATTGTTCAGTTATTGGGTGTTACCTATTAGGCATTAAAGGTATGATTATTATTATTATTATTATTAGTATTCGCTGTCTTGTCTTGATCTGTTTATTATTGTTTACATTGATTTTCATAGAGACCAAGACTCGATATTTAGTTTTAGATACCTGATTGGAAAAAATTAAGCCCTCAATTCGTTACAAAAATCAGATTTCTTTCTAACTTAAAATACACAACTATTTTCTGTTATCGTATCTCGGATGTCTAACTGCTCGTTTTCCAATTTCATAAAATAATTACTAATTTTTTAAGCTTTTAAGACAATGTTACAAATGTTAATAAACCACTTTTAAATATAAATTCTTATAAACGACAATAAAAGCAACAATAATTTTGTTCCAAATTAAAAGACACTTGTATACAAATCCTATTTAAACCCCCGCGGCCATGCTATGTTTGCGCTGTGCCGAAAGAGAAGGAATTATTTATATTTTCATAATTAGTGGTATAAAAAGCTCGGTACAAGTAATCCCATCAAAGTGCCGCAATTCTTCCGGCGGGAACACAAGTCGGGTATTACAGCTTTTTATTATTTCTAATATTTGGAACTATAACATCCATTGACCCTGAAAAACAATGGTTCTCAAAAGTTTCCTACCTTAACATTAAAATTTTAAACCTAGGTCAGTTTTTTTCAAAGTGCCCCTAGAGAAAAAAGTCATATAGGTTTTTTGTGTATCTAGTCGGTTTCTATTACCAGTTTTTTTTAATGACGTGAAACTAATTACACCCTGTATATAGATAACTGTAAAAAAAACAATCTTGAAACGTGGTTGTAGCAATCGCTCGAATATCAATTTACGTAAATGCTAGTATTTTCCACAGAAGCTGCAGATTTACACAATCGCGATTATGCAGTTCCGCCTTTTTGATAAAGTAAAGTCAGAGGGATTATGAGGACTCCATCCAACAAAGTAAGTCATTAATGTGGAAGAGCAACACCAAAAGATATAAATAAACTTGATCCCTGGTTGAATTCCGTAGTCGGTAACGACGTTTCATGAATTACAAAAGCAAGTGGCGGGATCAAAGGCAAACTATACTTTGTTTTTGTTGTAGGGAATAATTCGGTGTCACAAAGCTGCAATTAGGGAGACAAAGCAGCATTCACACAGTGGCTAGTGACAATCTTTTTAGTTTAAAATTACGTAAATTTTGTTTTACTTCTCTTGTATGTAGCCAGTTGTTCAGTAGCCTGGGTGTATCTAGAGTTAGTTGTGGGCTTTTGTCTTATTATTATGTCATTCAAATGTTTGGATTCTCTCTTTCGATTTGAAGGGTCGAGGAGTTTTCGGAGGGGTCTCTTTAAATCATTGTTTCCTAATTATTATTATTAAAAGCTTCAATGACGTCCTTTCATAGGAACGACACAGTCAAAAGTCTGTAAAACTATGGCTACGCTAATATCCAAGAAAACTGGTATCTCAGGAATTGTTTATTTACAAAGAACCTTGCACATACTTCACAAGATCATAGCAAGATCACCATTAGTTAGTTTATTTGACTTCCTACAACTTTCATCTGGGTGGTAAGTCCTTACTAAATCAGAATATCTTAACTATTTTGTAACAATAACTTTTCTGACTTTCAGATTACATTTATCCCTCTTCTATATACTTTTTCTTGATAGATTCTTATCTTAAAGTGAGGTTATGAGTTTTTTCCGAATCCAAGGTCCAAGGTTTTATTGAAAAAATACAGTTTACGACCAAATGACTGAAAATATTGCTAGAGATCAAAGTCAACGTCATAAACAAGGTGGCTTACTCATATTCCTACAACTTCCGTTCTGGTCAATTGCGTATAATTGCATTTTTTCGATTGGTTTATCGTGAAAGACACCGTCGATGGCATTGGAAAGATCACACAAAGTAATTGTAATGTGATGGCCTCCCTTAAGACCCCCGGCTATGTCACTCACGATCGTTAAGACCGCTTGCGTGGTCAAACGTCCAGAGTGGAAACCATATTGACAGGGACTGAGAACTGTAATAATATTAGTAACAGTAAGTATAAGATGAAATAAAATAAATTGCCTTACCCCTTCACTTTAACACACCGCTTTATGAAATACCCTTCGCATGAACTTTTAAAGTGTTTTAAAAATAAACATTTTTCGGTCTGTGCACTAAAAATATTAAAAGTTTAAAGTATACAAATTGCCGAGTGGTTTTGTTTTGCTTTTCGTTCTGCATAAGTCTGAAATATTCCGGACCTAGTTTCTCTAATACGTTTAAAATGTCTCGTTCTATTTAAATTCTCAGCCAGTCCCATTAAAAACTAAACAAACCCAGGAAGGCAAATAGGACTTGATTACTGTTATTACTGGATTTGAGAAGTTGAAAACAACATCAATTTTCTTATTACGGACTTAAATAGAAACAAGCAAGTTGGCAACTTTAAAAAATAGGACAAAATCGAGTAAACGAGAATACTAAATGTCTTTGAAGTCTGTACAAACTGAACGTCTTCGTGCACATGCTTTATTGGCGCTCCGCACACAGGTCTATTTTATTTATTGCAATATCGCAAATTAACTTTATGACAACTTTATTGGAAACTGTTCTTAAAAGATTTTGCATTTAATGGTGGTTCATATGTATCCAAAACACTTTGCGTGTAAGGCCAGTGAGCCGAGGAAAAAGACAAAAAGGTGCTACTTATACAGGGTGTTTCGCACAACGATGACAACCCTGAACAGAAAGTTATTTAGCATCTATATAGCCAAACGTATTTTTATGAGAAATACAGTTTTTGCTTCCCTTGCATACCGAAGGGAAGTATTGTATTCGAGAAAAAATCACCCTCCGGGATTTTTTCGAATTTTCACGTTTCAGATCACGTAGATTACGAAAATATAGGTTTTTCAATTCCGTCAGTTTGTCTGTCTGTCTGTCTGTTGGTGCATTAACTAAAAAAACTAATTGACGGAGAGCAGTCAAATTTGGTAGGTAGTTGACGTTACTGTCAGCGAAGAAACGGTTAAACTTTCACTATAAAATATACAGGGTAGACCAGAAATTTGATCAAAAAACGTGTTTTGCTCAAATTTAAAATTTCCACGTTTCATGACACTCTAAACCTATTTCAGAAAAAAAAATGAAAATTTTTTTCACCAACATTGGAAAATTGTTTACCACTAAAATAGATGTAATTTTTTTTCTTTTTTAAAATTGCCACGCTTCCATGGCATTCTAAACCTATTTCAACAAAAACAAATTTAAATTTTTTTTTGAAAAATGTAAAAATTTTGAAATTTGTTTATTTACTTATATGAAAAATCCACGTTTCATGACATTCCAAACCTATTTTGGTAAACAAAATTTACATTATTTTATCATTTTGGAAAAATATTTTACCACTGGAATAGATGGAAAAAATTTATTTTGCTCAAATTTAAAATTTTGACGTTTCATGACATTCTAAACCTATTTCAGAAAAAAAATTGAAAATTGGAAAAAATTTTACCACTAAAATAGATGAAAAAAAATTTTCTTTGCTCAAATTTAAAATTCTCACGTTTCATGGCATTATAAACCTATTTCAAAAAAAATTCATTTGTAATCTTTTTACCACTACTATAGAATAGAAGGAAACTTTCCTTTTTGCTCAAATTTAAAATTTCCACGTTTCATGACATTCTAAACCTATTTCAGAAGAAAGAAATTTTGAAAATTTTTTTACCAACACTTGAAAAATTCCAAGAAAAAATTTTTTAACCACCACTGTACTTCCACACCATTACGTGAATGTGGAATTGAAAATGTGACAGATGGCAATAATATTTAGCATATACACCTATTTTACTTTTATTGAAAAATGTACAGGGTCGTCATCCCAAGAAATAATTCAGTCATGGTGGACATTTGTAAAGCTATTTGCGCAAGCCTCCTATATTTTTGGCACCTGTCATTTAGTATTGAACTTTTACTGTTGGATGAGCACTCTGTATATTTTCTTGACCAAAACTTATCAGGTTTTCTTTGTAATAATAGTGATAACTATATTCCGATTATTATTTTCAATGTCATTTCGTAATTATTAATTTTTTAGAGTGACCGCCATGCACAAATAAAGCGGGAAGTTTTGTGTAAATACCTTTACCGATTTTTTTATATTGCCAGACATTCTTTTAAAATTTCAAGTTTTCATCATTAAAATATGTAGCATTATTATTATTATACGCATTTAGTTTAACTTATGATATGAATTTTTTTTTTCGTTATCTGAAATAACTTTCAATAAAAAAAAAGTTTCTATTGACATAAAGAATATACAGACACCGGCAAATTGAAAAGAGAAAGAGACGAGCTACAACTTCTGTTGACAGCTATTTTCTGTATTTTCATTATTTTAGCCGCTAGAGCAAAAAAAAACGAAAATCAAAAAGTTTTTCCAAATTTTTTTGAATTTTCCCGGAACTTGGAAGTGCAAAGAATGCATCATCTCATTCTCCAGGTTATTACCTACTTAAATCCCAGAGATAATCCTTTTATTAATTTTTGTTACCCTAAATGGCTAATTTGTCTGTACTAATATGTATCTGGCAATAATAAATATTTCACCACTTCGTCGTTTTTCTGATTGTTTCAGTAAATGTTTGAAATATAAAATTACCTCTATATGAGAGCCGTCCCTGGCACCGAGATAAGACTCTCGATTTCTGTTCATTATGGACTGTTTCAAAATCAAGATGACGATAGTAATCCAAAAAAAACAAATTTAAACTATTAGTTCTGAAAACAAAAATAAAATAAATAAAATAAAATATATCGAGTTTAACATTGACTATCTTGATAAAAATATGCAATATAAACAAAAATTGTAGTAAATAATGCAGTGCTGTCTAGACCATCAAAGTGAAAAGAAAAGGAAATTATGTAAAGGAAAATGCCAATTTGCTTTTTCACAATGTGTATAGACATTTATAGGAAAAAAATGCAAGGGTATAGTATTTCTATTGTCAATTTAAAAACTCAGTCTAAAGCGTTGCTACCAGGATAAGTCAATACAAAGCCTGTTTGTGATAGAATAACACCCTAGACCACGTACTTCAAGTATACGGATGTTAGTTAATCAGGTATGTTATGCGCTTACCGCAAACGAAGGTAGTCGATTGTTTACCTGGATTACCATTACAAGTCACTCATCTGCATTTGGTTCATTTTTAATATTACCGGTAGCATAGCCGTAGGTTAAATGATATTTATTTTCTTTTATTTAATCATTATACTAACATTATTATTTATCATAAACAAATAATGCTAATGCATATCCATATGCAAATAAATAATTTCCATCGTGCCTATTAATGAATACAAAGTAGTAATACAATATTTACAATAATTAAAAAGGTCGTCGCTCTTATTAACAACTATTCCTTTGTCAGTCTTTTTTATAATTTTTCAACTGACTTTAGATAAACTGTAATGAGGCATTGAATTTCAGTGTCTTATAAAAATATTTAAAAAGTAGTCTAGGCATTATAGCAATTTTAAAACCTTCCCTAATTATCCTCTTTATGTGATATTATCATCATTACCAAATATTACCAGTTTTTCCATCCTCACCTCTAAATACGCCACCCTATAAGTTAATTTCTGGTGCACTACTCATAAGAAATAAACGTCGGACACACCCATCGCAAATTGCGACGAAATATGATATTTTTCCCTATAGGCGTTGGCAAGCTCTTTTAGTTAGATACACAAATAGGAACAAATTGCGAATTATCCGTATATCTACGCCTTTAAACTGGAATTATGTCTTCAGAGTTTAACAGAGATTTCCCAGCGGGTCGCGAAACAGGAGGCTCTGCAGGTTTATCTGAAGAGTTTAGAGTTAATTGGTTCCGTTTTTAATTACTTAAACAGAATATCTAGCGCCTACGGTTTACTTTTTTTATCTGCAATTACGTGTAATAGTCCAGGAGCTAGATGGCTTCTTTGGCACGTCCTGCATCATCTTTTTACGTTATTTTTATCGATTTATAGTTATAATAGTACATTATACACCAAGGGAGAGAAACGTCTTATTTTTCCTAAGGTGTAATTTGATGGCAACAAATACATCGAGGGGTAAATTACGGTCTCTCCCGAGGTGTATATACTATTTTTTCCACGATTGGGATTAGAAACATTTATTTAATAAATAAAGAATTATAATAAATTGGAGCGAAATTACAATATTTCGAAGCCTTTGGGATGTTTCCATTCAACGTACCATGGCAACAGATATTTGTTTACAAATACATTTGTCAAGTGCAAAAGTTGAGTTTTGGTACTTCTGGTGTGGAAAACCAAGAAGAACCGCAAGATGTCGTTGAAGCTGCCGATGCCGGTGCGGCAGTTTTAAACTTATTACCCACAAAATCAAGAAATTTGTATGATAAGGCGTACAATCAGTTCAGAGAATGGTGCAAGAAAAAGAAGGTACAAACGTACACGGAAAATGTTATGCTGGCCTATTTTCATGAAAAATCAAAGGAGATAACATAGACATAAGTAAATATGCAAAGCTGATGGCATTTTTGAAAAGAAATTCCGATGGTAATAAAGCAAAAAAAATCAAAAATTTGACATGGGACCAAATTGAGTCTTTTTTATCGCAAGCAAATTACGATGAATATTTAATGATAAAGGTAAGATTACATTAAAGTGTTTATTAAGGTATGATTATGCATACTGTTTTGTTACTTTTTTAGATTGCGGAATTTCAGACGCATGCCGTGGAGACGAATTAACTAACCTAAAAGTTGATGATATTGAAGATGTAGTATCATCTTTAATAATAACAATACCTAATAGCAGAACTAAAATATCCCGAACCTTTGTAGTAACCAAAAATGAAGGAAACATACATTTACTCGATCTATATCGTAAATATGCCGCACTGCGTCCCTCTCACACCAGTCATGGTCGATTTTTTGTATTTTATAAATCAGGAAAATGTACTACACAGCCAGTAGGCAAAAACACTTTTGGAAAAATCCCAAGTATAATAGCCACCTACCTAGGATTGTCAGATCCAACCTTATATACGTAGACAATGGTCCTCGTAGATCTTCAGCGACTCTATTAGCGGATGCAGGAGCAGACATCACGACTATAAAACGTCACGGAGGTTGGAAGTCAACGACAGTTGCTGAGGGGTACATTGACAATTCGGTGCAAAACAAAACAAATATAGCAAATCAAGTACTAGAAGCTGCAACTACGGTTCAAAAAACTATAAATCTGAGTAAAGAAAAGGTTTCATTTAGTGAAGTTCCTTCGAATATTAATTTCAATAGTTGTGAGAATGTAACATTTACTATCAATGTTAATAAATAAGAATTACATTTTGTTTAATTATTGGACATGAAATAAAAACTCCCCTAGGGAAATTGTTGTCTTATTTCGTCTCTAGGGAGTAAATGCTTTACTTTTGTCACAATTTTGATGCCATAGAAATCGATTTCTACTCCCGGTTGTGAAAAAAAAATCAATTTCTGATCTTCCGTCAGGTATGTCACAATCACTGTTTAAAAATCAATGGAATTATGTCATCGTTGCAAGGTTCATTTCTGTATATACTACTACGTGGATGTGGAAGTAAAACTGCACCAGAAACTGGGGAAAAAACATAGGTCGCCATTTTAAAAAAAATCGATGACGCAAAAAGTAGAGGGCACCCAAATATGCACAAAAATAAAAATCGCTACAACCCTTCAAGCATTTTTTCAGGAAACTTCTACAGGCATGTTATAGCGATTATTCCATGCTTTTGCCTAACCATGTATAATAATAATAATAATGATAATATATGTATATACACTTTTTAAACCTAAAATAATTACAATAAAATCCCCAAAAAGTGTGAAGACAGAAGGTGCAAGCAGAAAAATCAAAGTTGTACAAGTTGTACGTGATCGTTACACGCTTTTTTCAGGTCGAGATGCATTTTTAGAAACATTTGAGTTTAGGAAACAGAAGGAAGACTGAAGATATGACTGAAACAAAACCATCACACACAACCTTTAACTGTAGCGGAATTTAACATCTCGCGTTACGTCAAGTTTCTACCGGGTCACAGATATTATCGTACCGTTATTAAAAATGTAGGTTTGTCTTTAATATTTTAGTATGTCTCCTGAACTAGAAATTATGGATCGTATTTCGCAGGTTATAAACCATTGTTAAAAGTTCTGTCTCTGTTTGTTACCTTAATATGAATTAGCTTAAAAACAAAGCTCTCCAGAAAGAAATCAGTTTGAAAATAACTATAAATAAAAAATTATCGTTTTTCATTTCATATTAATACTAAATAATAATAGCTTGTTTATTTAACAAAATAAATACATGTACAGGGTGGAGCAAAAGTGCGTCGGGTCTCGATATCTCGAGTTCTACGACGGCTAGAATTTTTTTAAAAAAATTGCAAGTAAACTGGATAAAAAAATAAATTATTTTCCAACATACAGGGAGAGCCAAGACGAAATCGGAGGACCAAGTGTCTTTTTTTAAATGGAATGCTATGTACATTTTTTGAAGCCTCTTTCTAGGCTCTATTCATTCCAATATTAGTATTGAATAGCTCCCAACCACTTGTATGTAATAAATGTTTTTGTTGCAGATGGATATTAAAAAAACTACCACAGTCACAATTATAGTTTTTAAGAACAACTTATGTGAATACCAGTTACGAGACATCTAATTAATGTTTTTGAATCATTTTCATTTCCTAAAACTGTACAGGGTGGCCAAAAATTATTTTTCAATTAACAACTTTTTAAATTGAATTTTCTCAATTTTTTCAAATGGAACATCCTGTATATTTTTCAACGATGGGATGTAGAAATCTTTTGTAAGTACTTCCCTATGGGTAATTGCAACCAATTTCGTTTTATAGGGCAATAATTACAAAATTCAAAAATAAACTTAAAAAGAGTGGTTTCTTCAAATAAATCAGTAGAAAAAATTAAAATAAATGTTCCACATCTCTATGCGCTTTTGAAATGAGGTTCCCACTATTCCTAAAACTCCCGGTGTGATAGATCTAAAGGCAGTTATTATTCTTTCCTTCATATTTTGTACTGTTGTTCGTGTGTCTCTATAAACAATTTCCTTCACGTATCCCCATAAAAAGAAATCCATTTTTGTAAGATCGGGGAATCTAGTAGACCATTTAGTGGGTCCATTTCTTCCAATCCATTGATGAGGTTAGGCATTATTTAAGTGATCTCTAACTGCATTTAAATAATGCATCACCATCTTGCTGAAACCACATCCTATTTCGAATTCTTACAGGGAGATTTACCAATAATTGTGGCAGATAGTTTTCCAAAAAATGAAGATAAATAGCTCCAGTCAATGTACCATCAAAGAAATGTGGCCCTATTACATGTTCTCCAATAATTCCTCCCCAAACGTTTATAGACCATCTGTGTTGATTATCAACTTGCATAAAAAGTGAGGATTTTCCGAAGCATAATAATAGAAATTGTGCCTATTAACAAATCCATTTTTATGAAAAGTTGCCTCATCAGTGCATAAAACATTATTGAAGAAATTGACATCATCTTGCATTTTGCCTCTGGCCCAATTACAAAATTGTAGGCGCTTTTGAAAATCGTCATCAGATAATTCCTGATGCATTTGAGTATGATATGCATGCAACTTATTTGTTTTTAAGTTTCGACCCACAGACCGTCTACTTATTCCTACTAATGAGCTCACTTCTCTTTGACTAACATAGGGATTCTCAACCCTTGCCAGCACCACAGAAAACTCATTTTCTTCGTTCACAACGCGTTCTATTCTTTCTCTTTTTTTATATTCGACATTTCCAGATTCCAGAAATCTATCGAGAAGGTTTTGGAAGCTGCTAACATCAGGAATCCTTCTTTCAGGACAACGTTGGTGATAAATTCTATTGGCAAGTAAACAATTTCTGTCTACTGCCCAAAACAAAAGTAATGTCTCCAAGTTCAGCTTCATTAAAATTCATATTAACTAACGATCGATAAGTGTGGTAAATGCTCCGTTGTACACGACAATTTATACCAAACCGAGGTTTTATTGCTTGTCGAATAACGAAATCGGCCAAAAATGTACAAAAAAACATTACACTAAAGACCCTGTTAAATAAATATTTACTCATTTCAATGGATTGGAAGAAATGGTCCCACTAAATGGCCTAATTTCGAAATTATAGAAAGGCGTGTGTCAACCAAAATGGGCAACACGTCGAACACCTATTATAAATTTTTCTAATGAATTATTTGAGGGAACCTCTTTTTTTTAAGTTGATTCTTGAATTGTACACTTATTTATTTATAAAACGAAAATGGTTGCACTTAGCCATAGGGAAGTACTTACAAAAAATGTTCGATTTTCATTTCTACATCACATCGTTGAAAAATATACAGGGTGTTCAATTAGAAAAAAATTGAGAAAATTCAATTTAAAAAGTTCTTACTTGAAAAATAATCTTTGGTCACCCTGTACAGTTTTAGGAAATGAAAATGATTCAAAAACATTAATTAGATGTCTCGTAACTGGTATTCATATAAGTTTTTCTTAAAACCCATAATTGTGACTGTGGTGATTTTTTTAATATCCATCTGCAGACTGCATTATTTCAACAAAAAAATGTATTACATCCAAGTGGTTGGGAGATATTCAATGCTAATATAAGAATGAATAGAGCCTAGAAAGAGGCTTCAAAAAATGTACTGATACTCATAGCATTCCATTTTAAAAAAAGGCACTTGGTCCTGTAATTTCGTCTTGGCTCGCCCTGTATGTTCGAAAATAATTTCCAGTCGTACACTTTTTTTTACTTGCAATTATTTTAAACAGTTCTAACTATCGTAGAACTCGAGATATCGAGGTCCGACGCATTATTGCCCCACACTGTAGATTAGTAAATAAAATCTTTGGCTTCACACAAGCTCAATGCAGATTAAAAGTGAGGCTTGTAACGGGGATATAATTCTTTTGTTTCTTAAACTTTGAACTATGACAAATTAACGGAGTGACGGAAGTATATTTTATCGTAATTTATGTTCGATAGAATTTCAGCTCGCAAAAAATACTTGTAATGGTAAATGTTCAAAAAAGCCACATATCTCACGGATTATAAATGGCGGCCGCTGAAAGAGAAATAATTATTCTCTAATTGCACCTTCATTACCTCCACAATAGAATAATTATAAGTTTAAAAAAACAGCGCATCCTTCTCAGTCAGTAATGAACACTCGTTTAAGTAAAAATGTGGTGAAAAATTAGACCAATAAATAACAAGAGGCATACAATTCCAATTGAGCAGAGAGAGTTTTAAGCTGAATCATAAGATATTCCTCAGGTTCCGTTCAAATGAAACATTACTTTTTTTATCAACTTACCCATACTACAAGCCAGTCGACCGTTTCTTTTTTCATTAAGCTTCATATTCGTCGTCTGTCAAATTTTTTCAGCTGTCACGAGCAGTGAAGTTACAGAATTTATTACCTCGTCATGATTTACGAAAGTCATGTTCTTTTTTTCGAATTTACAGTCGAATTAAATGAATACTTCCTGTATTTTTCCTGCGTCTCTGACGTCCATCATTAGACCTATAAATGAATAATAAATAAATTTCATTTGTTGGCGTCAATATTTAAAGAGAGATACAACTTTATATTTATAGGTAGTTGACAATGTACAAATCTGATCGTATGAAGATTTCAAAAACAGAAATCATCCCTTTGAGCCGTTAGAAAAACAGGAGAAACATGAGGAAATGGAGATAATATAATGAGGCAAAACAATGAATATAAATTCAGGGTTGCGACGATTCAAATCAATTTAATTTAAATCGTGATTTAAATCAACTGATTTTCTAAATTTAAATCATGAATTAACTCATGTTGTGTAAAGCCAATAATCTAAGTAAATCAAAGTTCAGAAAATTCAAATAAAAAGTACAGTTTATTTAAAAGCTAGATACAAATTACAAAAAATTCAAATAAAAGGAAGAAAATAACAGTTAGGTGATATATATAAAACAAAAGTTACTTTCTTAAGGTGGCCATTCCCTAGAAAGAGACATCCGGTGGGGAAATATTTATTATTTTTGCCCATAACTTTTTTTTCTTAGTACGTATGTATAAAAAAACTATAAGACTACCTAAGTAGAACCATAACAAGACTATTACTGTGAATTTTCACTCAATAATTTCAGTGGTTTGCAAAATAGCTCGATTTAAAACTAGGAAATAGGAAGATTAACATAATTTTTTGATATAAATCTAACTTTATATTAATTACTCTAAAGTTTGTACAAAAACACTAATTTAGCTGTTTTTTCGGTCCTTAAACGATTTCGAATCTTAGAATGAATCAAACCAAATGTTTAACATATTCTTTCATCTGAGGCTGAACTAGTTGCAGCAGAAAATAATTGCTTGATAATCGGAAATAATTTGTCTATAATATCAATATTTCTTTGGGATTTCTACCAGACCAAGAATTTCTTCGTGAACATGATATCGGCAAAAGGCTCAGATTTTGCCAGAAATTTAATAATCAGTGGTAGTAAACCACTTTCGAGATATAATTCATTAGCGGCTTCTAAAGCACGATTCTTCTCACTTTATGTTAATTTATGCTTTATTTTCGTAGGGTCTAGAATGAAGGCTAGCAAATGGTATGAGGTGATATGCTGGTCGTATCGGTATCTAAATATTTGCGTTTGCATTAAGGTAATTTCAGTTTCGTCAAAATGCGACTCAATTATTCTCAACAGATAGTGATGATTAGTAGTGATGAGTAATCTTCAGCAGTTCTTTTTAAATAAATGTTTGAAATTTTCTGTCTTGCTATGTTGTCAATTTCATTGTTATGTTCTTCGCTAATTTTAAAAACTGTGTACCATGATTTAACCAAACCTTCTAAGCAGTCGGTAAGTGAATTCCATCTTGGGTCAGAAGGTAAAGTGAGTTTTTTTCCTCCTTCTTTTGCGTATGTCGCAGAAATAGACCGACGTTAAATATGTAAATATAAAAAAGGTTCTCTTAATATTTTGTCTTACTAAGAAGTTATAAATATAAATAAAATAACACTATACTTACTACAATGGACGCTGTTCCTGAAGTACACGGACCTTCATTATTTGTTTCTACACTTTCTACATTACGCGAAGCACATTTTTTCCAGTGGACTTTCAGTCGGTCCACAAGCCCTTGCATTTCTACTTTACACTTTTTACATGTAACTCTACTACCACTTTTTTCATCAAGCTTACTTGATTTTTCAATAAAATATTGCTAAATAGACTATTTTTTCCTTCCACTTCTATTAGAAGACATGTTAAAAAATTATTTAATATTTAAATGCTATAAATATAATCACTCAGACTCGCTTTCCACACTTCTTACGTGGCAGATTAGCAAATAGTGGCAATATAATCACTCAGATTAGCAAATAATATAATGGCAATTCGCATTATCTCCGCATAATAAAGACAGGCGAGTTTTCAAGTTCTGACAGGAATTTTCATGTATATATGCTCTAGCTTACTTTACAATAAAATTATAGATACTAGGTACACAATTTATTCCATTTATAAGTTTAAACAAAAACTGTCTTTGTTAATATAAGTACTAAATACATTTTTAATGTCAATTATTAGGATGTTTATTTTAAAAAAATAATAAAAATCAAAAAAGTCATGATTTTTTTTATTTAAAAAAAATCGAGATTTTTTATTTATTTTTTATTAAATCATGATTTTTATCAACACTGTTAAATATAGTTTTTAAGTTAGCAACCACACCTCTTTAGCTGCCCATAAAAATGCAAGCTTTCGTTTTCATGTACATCAGGACAGTAAAACTTTGAAATTTTATTTACTGATTAGACTTAACTGGGGATTTTGAGTTATATCTGTTGAAACTTAGATAATGCGGTCTTTATACAGATACTTGCTCTATTTAGAGCACAAACGAAAATATAAACATTTTACAAGATCAGAGATGTTTTATGTTACGTAGGAAATGGAAAAACTTTTCAGAATACTGCTAACAATCTCCAGGGGAACCACAAAGAAATTAGTACGACGCTTCAGCGCGTAGACAATACTTGTTTGTTGTTTTCTCAAGACCAGGAGAGTATCAGAAAATTATTCAACAATACTGAATATTATCTATACATTTTAACATACAGTACACTAATAACAAAACCTTTATGTACTTTTCCTACGCTTTGAAGTACTCAAGAACCAACCTCTGTCTGATCCGTTTGGCGCAGAGGTTTTTTCATTAAAACTTTTAAATATTTTTCAGTGGCAAAATACCCAATAAAAAGTAAGAAAATCTGAATATGCCACAAATAAACAATTACAGACAATATCTTTGAAGTAGTAGTTTAAGGACATTGCTTACAAATTACCATAAACTGTTTTTATTTTTATAAAGTGTGATTATGTATATTGGTCTAATTTGAAGAATAGATTTATATTTTGAAGGTATTTCCTCTCAGCCTTCCTCGACAAATGTTTATTTTTCATGTGCAGACTAAATATGTCCAGGATACTCTATGGAGGCCTTATCTGTTATCTGGTAAATTTATTGGCATTCGCCATCGTATGAGTGAGTTCCACTTTTAAATAAGTATCTAATATTATTATTGACCAATAAAAATATGCTGTCTGTTGTTGTGGTTTATGATTGGTGTAAGTTAGTTTTAAACACCGATTCTTGTTAAGGGCAGTACAAAGTGTACATATGCGAATTATAATGAGTGACAGAATTCGAAATTAGTAATTAATAGTTATGTTGTGTATCGAAAGGATCAATTCCACCTGTGTTAGATTTGTTGGGCTTAATCGCATCAAAGTATTATAATTATATGTTTACACCTACTCAGAATAATTAATGTTTGTAACTATAACATAAAGGCTGCAGTAGCTGACAGGTATTCAAAAGTTGCTTGTGTAAATTATACTTTCTGGTAGTATAGGTCGTTATATTTTGTAGGATATACCGGGTGTAACAGGCTTTTCTCCTTTAGTTTTAAAGATAATCGATTAAAATTTAGGATATACTACATACATAATAAGCGGCACTTTTTGACATACAATTGATTTTTTTTTCACTTTCGGTTTCGCCGGAAGTGACACTAACTTTCGATTTTTATAGAACACCCTATATATTGTTGCATAGTATTCTGAATCCAACGATGTCAAATAAGTGACATTTCAAAAGTAGATTTTCTTATAATATAATTCTTAGTTTTCCATTTAAGTGTGCCATGACGGTTACGATTTATTCCAAGTGACCCGTGTAATGTTACAAAAATCGAAATCCCGTTAAAGACACTAAATTAAGTGATTTATGAGCAAATAAAATTCACGACAATTGTTTTTGGAGCAAAACACAGTTTTTTCAAATAGAACCATATCGGTACCGTGGTACCATTTATTAATACTATTGATAAGGAAATTATTCATATGTCGTATTAAAATGTGCGATAAATGCAAACAAAATTACGGCTAAAAGAAAATAAGAAAATACAATTTTGTTCTAATTAAATCTTAAGAAGTAACTAAGGTGGCTTTGAGAACAATGAAATATTTAGCTTGTCAAACATTTGTTGGTTTAACGGTGTTTTTGTTGTGTCTTTAAAAATTGTTTAAAATTCTTGTTAATTGTGTTCAAAATGCCGCAAATTTATGCTAGAGATGAAAAAGTGGACATGCGAATTATTTATGTGGAAAGTAAAAAAAAAATAATTGCAGCGAAGAAATACCTTTATGGCCGACGAGATCCTCATAGACAATGTCCAGCGAAAAATTATTTTAGACGTGTGTGAAGAAATCGAAGAATCACGAGCAAAATTCAAAAAACTGCATTTATAGTATTCCGTGCGAGTGCAACAAACAATACGTGGGTGAGTCATCCAGACCTTTTAGTGTAAGATTGGGCGAACATCAAAATTATATCAGAAAAAATGAAATTCAGAGGTCCAAGATCTGCGAACACGCTTGGGAGAACGGACATAGAATAAACTTTGACTCGGCAAAAATTTTAACAAAAGGCAGATAGCAAAAAAAGAAAAATTAAAGAATCCGCGATAATATTATTGAATGAAGATAGATGAGTGTCGAATTGTTCCTTAGATGTCTGTACAACTTGGTTGCCAATGTTAAAAGAGGAACTTCACAAACTTAACATTGTATAAAAACTAAAAAAAACTGTTAACTGTATCAACAGTTCTATGTAAATAGTAAGCAAGTATTCAATATCCATGAATATAACAAATAGTCTTAGAGCTGTGTATTTGTCATACACAGCATAAAATATGTTCCAAAAAAAGCCTTTGAAAAAGGAAACAGATTAGCTTTCCGAAACGTCGGCGAAGTATTTAATTTCATGTTTTTATACTTATTTGTGTTGTTTATTTAAAAAAAGAAACCTCTAACTGATCCTTTGACGTAAAAGTCACAGGCGTAGAGGTTATTTACCAGTAACATACTGGTTAATTGTGATATTTTGTAGATTCCCGGAGCACCGCTTAAAAAGAAAACATACATGTGGCAGGAAGTCCCAAAGAATTGAAGAAGGAAAAGAAAATGATCTTATTTATAAGAGGTACATAAAACATTCTTTTACATTATGTTATTACATGTATTATGGTTGTAACATAATCTGTTACCTTTTCTATTAAACAGCTTTCCATTATTCAAGATTCTCATATGGCAAGGGAAAAGGTCAGACATTTTAGGAGCAACGTTGTCATAAATCTTAAATTAATAATTTTGTGATTATTAAATGTCTATTTGTTTTATTTCTAGTTGCATGATTGTAACTTACGTATTGCCTAAGCTTATTATTTATGAACAGATAGCTACTATATATTGTGTTTTGACATCACAGATTTCCTTGTTATATGATAAATGTGTAGGAAAGAGTCTTTCTGGGGTATTATGTTTAAAGTTTAGCTTTGAATCACATTTAATTGATTTTAAGCGCGCTCTTATATAACCCTCCACATACGGTAATACCATAGGAAATTAATGATTCAATAAGTGCCACGACGAAACAGATCTTTGAAACTCTTATGGTCTGGCTGTATTCCGTTTGGATATTGAAATGTGTTTCCTCGTTGCAGCACGTGTGCTAAAATGTTTTTGTACATAAACACATAATAATATCATATCCCTCAGTTCCCTATTATTATGTCGAGACATTTTAAATAAAGAATTTAAATAAATTAGCTCGAGGAACGCAGGAACCAAATAAAATGATTAAATGACGTACATGACAGAACTAAAACGTAACCTAAGCAAACTTTTCAATAAATACAATTTATTTCATTAAATTTGAATTTGTCTTTCAAGAGATTATTCAAATGTTTAAGGGCAGTTTCCTCGAAAACGGTTGGAGTTAAGTTCTACCAAGTGTACCTTTTATACGTGTAAATGACGCCCTCATCAGATTTTCTAGTCAGAAGTAAGACAACGTTTCGTCCAAAAAAAAATATGAAGAAATTCCATCATCAGATACAGGTCCTGCGGCGCCCTCTATAATCCAACGTGATGTAATACATAAATTATTGTATCTTAGAATAAAAAAAGTTCCTCTAGCACATTTGGAGAAGTTCAGTTAAGATCAGTTGAGTTATTGCAAAAAAATGATTTGAAATCTGACACCCCGTATCTTTTTCCACGGCAACATTTTACCAAAGCATATTTGATTATATCCTCATATTTTGGCCCAAAGAATCTACCCCTGCACTATGGGCTATTATTAATGGACCACCCTGTATATTTTTGTTTTTTTTGTTTTGTTTTTCTAAAATTATGGAAAAGGTTGTTTATATTAGAATGATCACGTTTTTTACAGAACACAAACTCATTAATGAATGTCAGTTTGGTTTTCTACCAAACCGTTCAACTGAACAAGCTGTATTCCATTCACTTTCTGATATTATTTCAGCACTTGACTTAAATAATAAAGTAGCTTGTCTCTATTTTGATATGTCAAGAGCCTTTGATAGCATTGATCACTCTATTTTGTTGGACAAACTAGAATTGTACGGTGTTAGGGGAAGATGTATAAAACTAATTGAGTCTTATCTTACTGATCGATTCCAAGTCACGTCAATTACTGCTTTAAAGGATGGAATACTACAACCCTACTTTTCTAACAAAGTGGCTATACAACAAGGTGTGCCTCAGGGTTCCATACTGGGGCCTCTATTGTTCGTCTTATATACTAACGATTTACAGGGTGTATTAAGAATAAATAATCTATTTCAATACGCAGATGATAATTCATGTGTGGCGATTGGTTCTACAGTAACAGACTGTGTAAGTAAACTTACCCGTATAGCCTCTGATATGACACAGTTTTGTGAAACAAATAGTTTGAATTGAAATGGGAATAAAACTTCCCTTGTCATGTTCTCTCCAACTGTTAATGTCGATTTCTCCCTATATATACCTTTGGATGGTATGTCAATTAGACAGGTAGATTATGTAAAATTTCTTGGGGTAACGATAGACAGCAAATTAAATTGGGAAAATTATACCAATATCTTAATATCTAGATTAAACTCGGCATGCTATTTAATCCGATTTCTTAGAAATCAATTGTCAGTAGATAGCCTACGAATATTTTATTTTTCGTATGTACAAAATGTTTTGGAATATGCCATAATATTTTGGGGATCTTCCGTACACTGGCAGAGAGTATTTGTAACTCAGAAACGGCTCATCAGATGTATGGTGGAAATTTCCAATAGAGAATCCTGTAGACCTTATTTTGAAAACCTGAATATACTTACCATCCCATCTCTTTATATCTATAAACTTTTGTTATTTGCTAAAAAGAATCCTGACATCTTCACAAGGAACAATGAAATATATAACTCAATGTCAACACGTCATGGAACTGACTTAAGTGTACCAATTCACTAGCGTACTTTCTACCAAAAAGGGCCATTTTATAATGCTATTAAAGCTTTTAATGCTCTTCCTGTACGCTTAAAATCGATAGAACAAATTGGTTTATTTAAAAAGCGACTTAAATTCTATTTGGTTGAAAATGTGTTTTATTCTTTCAGTGAATTCGTAAATGTATAAGTTCATTGGGAAATGTTTATTTTTATATTCTTAATATTTTTAATTTTACTTTAGGACATATGTTATTGTTGCATTTCTTTTTTGTTATCTATTTAAACTCAATGTATTTTAACTTTCTTTGCATATTGTATTTTTCTTCTTTGCTCTCGCTGTATTTGTAAATTGTACGTTTTTTTTTAATCATTCGATAACTCTTAAAAACGAAATTTAAAATAAATAATGTAAACTTCTGACAATGCTAATGTCTTTTTTTGTATAGAGATCTACAGCAATAAAGAATTTATTATTATTATTATTTATTATTTATTATTATTATTATTATGGTATTTAACAAATGAACAACTCTCATACTTATTAGAAGTAATATAACGAATAAAATCAAATATTTACCAACGTTATATAAAGTAAGTTTCTATCTGTGGATATGTAGATAGCAATCCCTGACGCACGTTTTTTTTTTCAAATAATGATGATACCTGTAGTAAACCGAATGGTGTTGTTCCTACCTACCTAACTCAAAACTAGCAATTAATCCACGGTCAAAAAATAACTTAACAGAAAAAGATATAGCCAGTGAATATAATAAACCTATTGAGGTTTTTCCTCTCACTTACTAATATCAAGAAAGTTTACTGAAATGAGAAGCAAGGTTTGCATCTATAATAATTTGGAAAGTGTATTTTCATTAATCAATATTACATGCTCTTATCTGCCTTTGGCAGCGATATTTTTCTGAATGTTATAATGTTACAGACTGTGGTCCTGTAAGGTTTCAGTACGTAACCAAAGAAGAAAGAAGGTAATATTCCCGCAAATTAATACCTAGCGTATCAGTTTTGGAGGTTGAACTCTCTTTTGTCGAGAAATTGTATAAGAGCATTATATCATAAATTATTATTTAGTGAGTAAATCATTCTCGGATCAGAATGCTTCCTTCGAAGCCAAGTAAATTAATTAACTTTTGCCTCGACGAGCCGAACATTAATTTTGTCTAAAGAGCACAGAAGGGAGCATAATTTACTCATAAAGTAATCACAGTATGTCACATCGTTAAAGTAACCGAGGTGACCTCCCCCGAGCTCCGAGGGCCGTCGAACGCCCCCGTTTAATTCTTCCATAACCGGGTTAAAGCGGCGATAATGAAGAAAATCGCCCGTAGCTGCTCGACGGGTATAAATAATGAACTTTTGCACAGTGCATTTTATTTTCTGGTGCACGATCTTACTGCTCGTTCATTTAAATTGGATTATACGCCGGGATTACTTGGCTGTTGAGAAGATCCACTGTATGAAGGATTGCGAGAGTGCATAGGCGAAGTGATAGTCCAGACATATTGGGATTTTTCTGCGGAAAAAATTTACACCAAACTAGATTTTTGTGTGGATCTTTATTTCGTCGTTTTAAACAATATGCCAAAGTCCTCATCGATGTGACTCTTGCTATAGAGGGTCAAAGGTTAGAAAAACACCCCTTATCAGGGGTGGAAATTGGTATACTTAAGATAACCACAGAAATCAATAGAGGGGTGAATACTAAGCAAAAAGTGTTCTATGAAGTTTTTTCGATAAATCAATATTTTTCGAGTTATTCATGACTGAAAATGTTGATTTTTCATCTAAAAATTGATGTTTTAGAGCGATTTTTCACAAATAATTCGAAAACCTCAGGTTATGGCCTATTGAAGGTGACTGTTTCTTCGCCGAAATCTGAATGCATACCATTCAACTTTAAATAACGGAAGAACGACGAATACTTAGAGAACAATTTGTCACACCTTTTTTGAAGTAGGTACTTGAAAAGACCTTTAGTAAAAGTGGTTAGCATAAAACCTTAGAGTTATGATGAAAATAAAATAGTTGTCTTTTTTCGATAAATCAATATTTTTCGAGTTATTCATGACTGAAAATGTTGATTTTTCATCTAAAAATGGATGTTTTAGAGAGATTTTTCACAAATAACTCGAAAACCTCAGGTTATGGCTTATTGAAGGTGACTGTTTCTTCGCCGAAATCTGAACGCGTACCTTTCAACTTTAAATAACGGAAGAACGACGAATATTTAGAGAAAAATTTGTCACACCTTTTTTGAAGTACTTGAAAAGACCTTCAGTAAAAGTCGTTAGCATAAAACCTTAGAGTTATGATGAAAATAAAATAGTTGTCTTTTTTGTTGCTAATTTGCAGTTAAATTCTTGCTGATTTGTTGCTAATTGCTTATAACGATTTTTTTATGATTGTTCAACTTCATACATGACATCTCGGACTTCGAAAACCCCTTAAAAACCTAGGATTTCAAAATTTTAACTCATTTGTTCATTTTCGTTGCTAATTCGTTGCTAGTTTTTTACTTAAAATCAAAAGCACACATTCTAACCAATTACGAATCGGATGCCATTTATTTCGTGAACACCTAACTTAACCTAACCGGAGTACAAGATTTTGCACTTTTTTTTATCTCTACTGACTGGACTAAATAGGATATTTTAGTTTTTTTTTATTTTTCACGTGCATATTGTTTGTTTACTATACCTTGGATACGGTTACCATAAAGACGCTCATAATGACCACGGGCATAATGGGCGGGTGTTATGACCATGACGCCCTGTTATATGAAAAGCAAAAAAAGAGAAATTGTTTCATATCCCTTATCGTATAATGGTTTGGATTTGACCAGCATTATATTTTCTGTGGCTTCTCCCGCATTGTTTCGAATATTTTGTGGTATTATTACATACTAAATTTCCTTTTATAACATCAACGAACGTCAAAATATCAACAACTGTCAGATACAGATAATAAACGTCAACGTATCAACAAATTAAAAAGATTCACAGATTTCGCGATTCTTGCAACCATCGGGACATTGAAAATGATAAGACCATACCTAAAACATAAACTTTTCCGGACTCGGCTTACAATCCACTCTCGATTGCGACACCGCTGTATTTCGACTTTAAATGAGAACTGGTAACTTGACCCCCTGTGATATATGCAACCCATATTACATTTGCATATATCAGCCGTTGCATATACGACAGCCTCACTCAACCGCGACACAACCGCAACCGTCTTCTGACCTTGAACGAAAACTGGCAACTCGACCCCCATTACGAACATGAACATTTCCAATGTTAAAATGTATTTAAAAAATGAAAAGTCAATATTTCATTATAAAAATACATTTGTCGTGAAAAACAAAATATTGTATGCACCACGAGCGTTATTAGATTATAACGCCCATCAGGCAACATGTATCTCTAGGACCAAAAGGCCCTCTGGCTGTATCATGTAACCCTCCGGGCGTAATAATCTATATGACGCACTTGGTGCATAAATAACTATTAATCAAACTGGTTGGATAAGTATTAACTATATAGGGTGGCTGTGAGTTAAACTGCCAAACTTTTAGGATCGATTTTTCAGGTTAAAATAAGACTTTTTCATCTATAAAGTTTTTCCAAAAATACACCTCCTCCGAGCTAGATCAGAAAAGGAAAAAATAGAAATACTCTTGTAGAAAACAACAAATAATGTTTTTTTCACACGCGCTGGTATTTTTAGTCAGCCTAACGCTTACTTTAGGAAATACGGAAATCCTCATGAAATACGAGATAGCCATTATCAGTATTAATTTTTGTGCAACGTTTGGTTGGGTTATGCGACGACTCACTCATCGGTCCAATTTTTCTACCTCCACGCCTAAATGATCCAGCTTGTCTTAATTTTTTGGAAAATAATTTTCAGTCAATCTTAGACAACATGCCTTTAATGATATGGTAAACAGATGGCTCCGTTAGATGATTGTCCAGGCATTACACTCTACCAATCCACCGATGCATAGTGGACCAGAAAAAAGTTGTTTCGTTCAAAATTGCCTAGAGCTCTTTTTTGTAGCCGATTGGGATATATATTTTTTTAAATATTCTTGATTTAATTACGAAAAAATCTGTCATGGCCGATTTTAAAAATATGAAAACCTGAATACGGTTAATGTGTGTCTAAATGGCCATTTTCTATAAAAATCCTGCAGAAACATTCTTTTACTTCCCTCGCATACCGAAGAGAAGTATTGTTTTCGAGAAAAAATTACCCTTCGAGATTTTTTCGGATTTTGACGTTTCAGATCACGTAGATTACGAAAATATAGGTTTCAATTCCGTCAGTCTGTCTGGCTGTCTGTTGGTGATTAACTAAAAAACTGCTTGACTGAGATCAGTCAAATTTGGTAAGTAGTTGACGCTACTGTCAGCGAAGAAATGGTTAAACTTTCACTGGAAAATATACAGGGTGAACCGTCTAAAGGGAATAAATAATGAAAAAAAAATATTTTTCTGCTCTAATTTAAAATTTCCACGTTTCATGACGCTAAACCTATTTCAGAAAAAAAAATTGAACATTTTTTTTTCACCAACACTTGAAAAATTTTTTGTCACTAAAATAGATGAAATTTTTTTTTCTTTGATCAAAGTTAAAATTTTCACGTTTCATTGCATTCTAAACCTATTTAAAAAAAAATTGAAAATTTTTTTTACGAACATTTTTGAAAATTTTCTTACCACTAAAATAGATGGAATTTTTTTTTTTTTGTTCAAATTTAAAATTTCCACGTTTTCATGGCAGAACAGATGTAAAAAAATTTTTGTTCAAATTTAAAATTTTTACGTTTCATGACATTCTAAACCTAGGAGTTCAGAAACAAAAAATTAGAAATTTTTTTTCACCAATATTTTTGAAAAAATTTTTACCACTAAAATAGATGGAAAAATATATTTTCTTTGCTCAAATTTAAAATTTTCACGTTTCATCGCATTCTGAATCTATTTAAAAAAAAAAAACAAAAAATTACCACTACTATGGAATACAAGGAAACTTTCCATTTTGCTCAAATTTAACATTTCTACGTTTCATCATGACATTCTAAACCTATTTCAGAAGAAAAATATTTTGAAAATTTTTTTACCAACATTATTAAAAAATTTCAAAAATAATGAAATTTTTTAACCACTACTAAACTTCCACTCCACTACGTGAATGTAGAATTGAAAATGTGACAGTTGGCAATAATATTTGGCATACTTTTATTGAAAAATTTACAGGGTGGTCATCCCATGAAATAATTCAACGATGGTGGACATTTGTAAAGGTATTTGGCACCTGTTATTTAGTATTGAATTTTTGCTGTTGGATGACTTTCTTGACCAAAAGTTATCAGGTTTTCTTTGTAATAATAGTAATAACTATATTCCGATTATTATTCTCAATGTCATTTCGTATATAATAATTTTTTAAAGTGACCGCCGTGCACAAATAACGAGGGAAGTACTGTGTAAATACCTTTACCGATTTTTTAAAGCAATTTTCATAAATCGGGATTTTTGGGGGTTTGCGAGGCCGCTAATCACGAATCTGATATCCAAATTGTCGTGAACCAACCTGCAAGATGGCGGAATCAATATGGGGGCTATAAGATGCTGAGAAATAATAAAATATTATTTTCGTTAAAGTTAATGCTGACAAGTTTAAAATATTACTGATTGCTATTGTTTAAATTCAAGTTATCTCAGTTTTAAGTTCCAGTAAGAAATTCAAGATGGCGGATCCAAGATAGAAATAAAAAAATTAATTAAATGCATCATTATAAATAGGTTACCTTTGAGCATGATTGTAAAATTTAAAAAGATAAATTGCTGCTCTTTATTAATATCGATCATAAATACGCGACTCAGTCCTCCATTAATTTTGTGCATTACGTAACCTAATATAGGTAATACTAACATTTTTCATGAGCTAATAATACAATAAGTATATAACACAAAGGTTTACAGTATTGATTCCTGAATTACTAGTGTTGTTGCTTTTCGATGGATTACCGCAAGCAGTTACATTTTTAGCTTACATGTTCTCAAAGGCAGTGTATTTATGTAGCTTGATGTCATTTATATCTACACATATAATAATTGATTCTCCTGGTCGGTGTATTACAGCCTTTATATGTAATTTTTGCCAGAAAGCTTTTCTCTGTGATGAAATTGTAAAATCCTATATATTATTACATTTTACACGAGTTATATTTATATTAGTTTTGGATGTAAGCTCGATAAATGATTTATAGATAGAAATTAAGTGGTATTTGAGTATAGTATGTTACGAAATAAAATATAGTGTCTGTAACGCGTATTACAGCGATATGGAGAAGAGGACATTATTTCTAGGAAGGTTGAAACTTGTTAAACCCTTGTATATGAAAACGGTAACTCCTGCAGGCAAAAAATCATTGCAGATAATTTCCTAACCTACAAACATACTAACTATTTTTGTCGTAGAACTAATATATTTACAAAAATCTCTTTTTTCTGGCTTTTGACCCTCTGTACAATTTTTAGCCAAAGTGATATTGATGGAAATTTTTGACATATAGTTTTAAACGACAAAATAAACACCGCTACAAAAATTTTCTTTACTTCAAGTTTTTTCGAAATTTTGCCTTATTTTTGCTTTATTTCTCCGGAGTATAAGGCGAAAAGTGCCAGACGGGGAAGTATTAACATCGCTTTTTTCTGACACTTTTATTAGTGCAAACAGCCAAGATGAAAGACAAGCGATTACAATTTAAATTTCACCCGGGTTTCTCTTTTATTTTGCCGACAATATTAGACAGATCGATGAGCACGAGTTTTAAAAGAGTTCACTCATGCAAGCAGAAAGGTAGCTAGACATTTGTCGGGGAAAATCAGATTTCTATGTAAATTCCTTCCGGGAACTTGCTTGTTTGGCGTGTTAATTAAAGTACAAAATTATTTTCAGGGATAATGCATAAGTGTCACTCACTGATTCACTTGTATCATTATATTGAAAACCATCTAAAAAATACAATTAATTATTAATTTTATAAAACAATCGATGAAAAATAAATGGCGAAGTTAAGCAGTCACAAATTCACAAGAAATCATGATCACTTTTCATACACTTAACCATAAAATCTGTTCACTCTGCACAGGATCGGTCCCTTTTGTTTCTTGGGGATATATATACGGGAGGTGAAATCTGTTCATCTCGAACAAAACAGAAAATAATTGACATTAATTTCAACATAATTACAACAAAAAAATACAAAACTGCAGAGTACGATTTACATATTTCAACAATATTTTTAAATTGATTTTCTATGCGAATGGCTACAATAATCCTGTACATTAACGTTCGAACATATATGACTTATACAGATTCGGAAAATGCAGTTTAGGGTATAGGAATAACGATGTAATTGACCACGTCCCGCTAGTCCCATACCTCGTGAAAGCAGAGGATGTGTGCGGATGTAGGTAATAATTTCTAATACGAAACGAAACAACATCTCTTCGTCAAAAGCGAAGAAATTATTTGTCACATTTTTGACAAATAATTTCTTCTATTCGAAGCATATCTGCAGTTTCTTTTTTAGCCGTAAATGCTATGGGCATAAAATAATAATTCTTATTAAAATCGAAATGAAAATAGAACATTAAAATAAAATTAAATAACTCGGAAACTAAAATCAACTAATAATTATCAAAAAATTAATTATTTTTATTAAATTACAAAAATAGAACATTATAATAAAAAACCGCTGCCTAAGGAATCACTACTTCCACATCCAGATTATTCGTCCAAGTCACTTTAAAGGAAACATCTTGACTATATTTGCACTCTAGTATGTGGAAATTATTGGTCATAGAATTTTAATAATATTTGGGGTAGATGTCATAGAAAAGTTTGAGGAGTTGGTTTCTACCATATACGTTAAAAATGAAGTTTCTAGTTTACCGTACTTATTTTCCACTATTTACAACCTACCACCTCAATGGAGTCATCTCAATCAGATGTCACTACAATACATACGTGTACTAACTTTCAAGTGAATATCTCAATTTGATGTTATCAATCCCATTAATAATGAAGCGGAGGTGGTAGAGTTTGAAAAATATTAGAAAGAAATCTGAGGCCTTGGTTTCTAGTATATACACCGAATCCCAAATTTCTGTAGTCTTACCAGCTTGCTTTACTTATTTTCCCCTATTTGCCCCTATTTAACCCCCAACCCTTCAACGGCATCATCTCAAATTATGATCTAGTTTCAGACGTTATAATACATACGTGTACCAAATTTCAAATGAATATCTCAATTTTATTTTATCAACCCTTTTCATATTGGAGTAGGGGTGGTTGGGTTGAAAAATATTATAAGAAAATCTGACGCTGTGGCTTCTAGTACATACACCGAATTTCAAGTTTCTGTAGTCTTACCAACGTTTTACTTATATTCCTCTATTTACCCCAAATTAACCCCCAACCCTTCAACGGAATCATCTCAAAATATAAACTAATTCCAGACGTCGTTATAATACATACGTGTACGAAATTTCAAATGAATATCTCAACTTTATTTTGTCAACCCCATTAATGGGGTAGGGGTGGTGGGGGGGTTGAAAAATAATATAAAAAAATCTGAGGCCTTAACTTGTACATACACCGAATTTCAAGTTTCTGTACTCATACCAGCTTGCTTTACTTATTTCCCCCTATTGACCCCTAAATAACCCCCAACCCTTCAACGGAATCATCTCAAAGTATAATCTAGTTCCAGATGTCGTTATAATTCATACGTGTACCAAATTTCAAATGAATATCTCGATTTTATTTTATCAACCCTTTTAATAATGAAGTAGGGGTGGTGGGGGTTGAAAAATATTATAAATAATCTGAGACCTTGGCTTCTAGTACATTCACCGAATTTCAAGTTTCTGTAGTCTTACCAGCTTGCTTTATTTATTTTCCCCTATTTACCCCTATTTAACCCCCAACCCTTCAACGGAATTATCTCAAAATATAATATAGTTCCAGATGTCGTTATAATACATACGTGTAGAAAATTTCAAATGAATATCACAATTTTATTTTATCAACCCTTTTCAAATTGGAGTAGGTGGTGGGAGTTGAAAAATATTATTAAAAAATCTGACGCTTTGACTTCTAGTACATACACCGAATTTCAAGTTTCTGTACTCTTACCAACTTGTTTTACTTATGTTCCTCTATTTACCCCAAATCAACCCCCAACCCTTCACCCAAAATATAATCTAATTCTAGACATCGTTATAATACATACGTGTACGAAATTTCAAATGAATATCTCAACTTTATTTTATCAACCCCTTTAATGGGGTAGGGGTGGTGGGGGGTTGAAAAATATTATAAAAAAATCTGAGGCCTTAACTTCTAGTACATACACCGAATTTCAAGTTTCCGTACTCTTACAAGCTTGCTTTACTTATTTCCCCCTATTTACCCCTATTTAACCCCCAACCCTTCACCGGATTTCCTCAAAAAACAATCCAGTTCCAGATCTCGTTATAATATATACGTGTACAAAATTTCAGGTCAATATCTTAAACCGTTCCGGAGAAAGCGTGCGGACAAAAAAAGTTACAGACAGACAGACCGACAGACAGACAGAAAATTTTTTTTCGCTCAAATTTAAAATCTCGACGTTTCATGACATTCTAAACCTATTTCACGAATAAAAATTTTTGAAAATTTTTTTGCGATTACTATACTTCCAATCCACTACGTGGATGTGGAAGTAATTAAATAACACTCAGAAACTAAAATCAACTAATAATTATCAAACAATAAATTAATGAAGCAAGGATTCAAACAAACCACCTTCTTGTGCCAAACAATAGCCAAACCGATTATACAATGAACATATCATATCATTGAGTTGATTTGGAGTAATGCTTGCACAAAGTTGAATAAGTTTTCCCCGTAATTCAACTAAATTATTGGCTCGTTCAAACGCAGTTTGTACGTGGTTTCCTTTAAAAAGCCCCACAGAAAGAAACCATGGGGTGCTAGATCAGGTGGCCTGGGGGGCCATTTTATCATTCCCCTCGTAGCTATTAAACGATTGGGAAATGTTGTTTCCAGAAAATTAGTAACAGTTAAGGTATTGTGACTTCGGCAGCCGTCTTGTTGAAACCGAATGTCGTCAAAGTTGACAGGAAGATTTTGATCTGCAGGAATTATTTGGTTTTGTAAAAGCTCTAAATATTTATTGCCATTTAAATTGTCATTGATTAGCAGTGGACCTATTATATGATTGTCTAAAATTCCCGTCCAAACGTTCAACTTTTGAGGATACCGAGTTCGCACAGCAACACTCAAATGTTTATTTTTCCGAGACCAAAATTGTACTACGGATGCATTGTGTTTCTATGTAATGAAAACGATGATTTATCTGTAAACAATATATACTTTAAGAAGTTTTCCTTCTCATTCACTTTATTTATCATGATTTCACAAAATTCCATCCGTTTGAAATTGTCCTCGGGAATTATTTCTTGCGTTGTTTGAACTTTAAAACAACTGTACCCATTTCTTTTCAAAATGTTTCTTACAGTTCTTTCCTTCATGTCAACTTCATCAGCAATTTGCCTGTTAGAACAAGGTTCACTAGTTTTAACAAGTGCACAGACATTAGTTTCGCTCATTTGTTGATGACGGGGTTCGAGTTTACAGCATTTTTTACAATAATTCACGACATACTTGAAATTCTCATTTTTTTTAATAATGTATGAAATTATACTAGCTGAGGGGATTGGTCTGTCTTGATATGCCACAGTAAATAAATTTATTGTGTCTTCAGTGGAATGGCCCCCGAAAAACCACTTCACAATTTGCACTTTTTCTGCAGTTGTATAAACACACGGCATTTTAATAACAAAATTGAGATTAATTTATTTTATTCCCACACGTCTAAACAGCTACGCTATTAAAAGCAGAATAGGTGCGCCGTTCTCAACTGGACGCTGGCTGTAAAGCGATGGCGCCATTGTTTTATACCAATGCCCTGCATTGTTCTACGATAAGGCTTAAGATAAATTTGCTAAATCTGTATATCCTTTTGAACCCAGTAATGCTGTTCTTTCTTAGCTGATTATTCAAACCATTATACATTTTGCTGCTTTGGTTACTAAATGATGTCTTAAACAGTTCAGTACGGTACTGCGGTGTAGTTGAAAGACTTTTAAATCTAATATTCAATATATGCACATCAGTTCGAAATTTAATTTTTTGGTTGTAGGAGTCTTGTTTAGTATAATTCCATGAAAAAGACAGACTGTGTGATTCAATCTTCCATTGTACATGTTAAGCCATTTTATCTCCTTGAGTTTGTGAGAAATTCTCTGATTTCAATAAATTCCATGAATGAGTCTAAGACAAGAATTTTGTAATTTCTGAATTTTCTTTGCATACTGTGTATTTGTACAAGGGCCATATAAACAGTCTGCATAATTTAAAATGGGTATGGAGTTTCGCAGAGATGAACTTTGGTTTTATGTGGGAGATAATGGCGATTACCATATATTAATTTCAATAGACAGTAACCTTTTTGTAACATTTTATTTACATAGGCCTCAAATCTTACATCACGATCTAATTTGACTGTAAAGTTTATATGGTTTTTAATATTATTTCGCTGGCTCTTAGGACCAAAAATTATAATAATAAATTTAGTGGGATTAATGACGAGACAATTATCATTTGCAGCTTTGACAAAATTTTGAAGATCTTGACAAATTGACAAATTAACAGGCGATATCAGCATCAGAGGGTTTAAAAGAATAGTAGAGCTGAGTGTAATCTGCATACAAATGGATTTTGCAATAATTTAAATGGTTAATAAAGTTGCTTGCATGTACAGTAAATAGCAACGGACCAAGGATTGATCCTTGGGGAACACCAGATCTTAGATTTAGTTAATTTGAAATAATATTTAATTTTACACGTTGCTCCGACTGATATTTTGATGGCCTGTTTTTATGGTCCTTTTTATGTACAGTAAACAAATAGAGGCAAGTATACTAACTCGTTTTTTTTAAGTTTGAGAGTTACTGTGTTTTCATGTATGACGGCAGAACAGTATGGCTTCAGTGAAATCAACCTGCTATTTCCTTTTGTTCTACTTTTCACTCTTTGAAAACCTACTACAGTTTTATTTGTAAAATACATAAATCATAAGGTTACTCTATAATTCTCAAGAGTCTTAACTAAATCAATCCAAACAATACGACGTCGCCATGCACAGACTTAAGTCCCCCGTTTTTCAATAGACTAATAATGATAATTCTCTAATGTCAAACATCCAACTAAGCATTTTAAGAATTCCAATTCACACAAGATCTACCCGGCTTCAGTCCAGCCTAAAAAATTATACGCCATTAATCTCTTGACCTCTTCTGTTAGAAAAAGTAATGAAGTTTTCGCTACACTACACCCAAACGAATGTAGGTATTCATCTCACGGTTAACAATACAATCTACTAAAAAGGTTTCAAGGTATTCAATAGTGAGGAAGCGCAGCCTCGAAGAATACTTTATAAACAAGCGCCTTTGTTTCAGAGGAAATAGTTTCATATTGAATAGCACATCCCAAGTCCGATTTCAAAGGTACACGGGCTTATTTGCAATTGAAATGTTCTTAAAAACTTTGCTGTTGGAGACTACTTTTAGTCACACACTGCGGTAATGATAGTAAATTAATAGATACTGCCCAAGAACACTTATACTTATACACTTGATGTATACAGGGTGATACAACAAGTGGATCGGTCATACTGGTTTAGCGTGCATATTTTTTTTATGTATAAAGCAAAGCACCATAATCAAAGTGTTTATATCCCTTAATAAAATAATAACCACTATTAGTTACTTAAGACAAGACTGTTTTAAAAAGTAATTAAGACAATATTTTTTAATTTCTCTCACTGTGCCGCTAAAATGGTAAATCATAAATATAATATATTACTTAATACATAGAACAACATTGTTCTTATGTAAAGTATGTTCTGGCATTATTAAAATTAGAAATTACCAGAAACACACTTGTTTCAATTATAATTTTAAATTATTTTGATATAGTTGCCCGACTCGCTCGGACCGAAAATATTGTAGGATGCAATGGTTTACAGCAGGTAAGTAAACCCTATCCGCGACAGGGTCGAATTTAATATCGTCAGTGTATCATGGAATATCGAATTTGGTACATCACTTATGGTATTTACTTTCCTTGTATACCGAAGGGAAGTATTGTATTCGAGAAAAAGTCACCTTCCGAGATTTTTTCAGATTTTCACGGTTCAGATCATGTAGATTACGAAAATATAGGTTTTTCAATTCCGTCAGTCTGTCTGTCTGTCTCTCGGTCTGTCTGTCGGTTTGTTGGTGCATTAACTAAAAAACTACTTGACGGAAGACAGTCAAATTTGGTAGGTAGCTAACGCCACCGCTACCGAAGAAATGGACTTTCACTGGAAAATATACAGCGTGGACCGGCTAAAGGGATTAAACAGATAATGGAAAAAATATTTTTTCTTTCAAATTTTAAATTTTCACATTTCATGACATTCTAAATCTATCTCAAAAAAATATATATATTTTTTAAATTTTAGAAAAAAAAAATCGGTAAAGGTATTTACACAGAACTTCCCTCGTTTTTTGTGCATGGCGGTCACTCTAAAAAATTAATAATTACGAAATGATATTGAGAATAATAATCGGAATATAGTTATTGCTATTATTACAAAGAATACTTGATAATTTTTGGTCAAAAAAATATACAGATTGCTCATACAACAGCAAAAGTTCAATACTAAATAGCAGTTGCCACATATGGCAGGCATTTTAAACTTGTTTTACCACTATTATAGAATAGAAGGAAACTTTCCTTATTGCTCAAATTTAAAATTTCTACGTTTGACATTTTAAACTTATTTCAGAAGAAAAAATTTTGAAAATTTTTTTACCAACATTTTTGAAAAAATTCAAAAAAAATTCAAAATTTTAACCACCACTATACTTCCACTCCATTACGTGAATGTTGGATTGAAAATGGGACAGATGGCAATAATATCTGGCATATGCACCTATTATACTTTTATTGAAAAATGTACAGGGTGGTCATCCCAAGAAATAATTCAGTCATGGTGGACATTTGTAAAGGTATTTGCGCAAGCCTGCCATATGTGGCAACTGCTATTTAGTATTAAACTTTTGCTGTAGGATGAGCAATCTGTATATTTTTTTGACCAAAACTTATCAAGTTTTCTTTGTAATAATAGCAATAACTATATTCCGATTATTATTTTCAATGTCATTTGGTAAATATTAATTCTTAAGAGTGACCGCCATGCACAAATAACGAGGGAAGTTCTTTGTAAATACCTTTACCAATTTTTTTTTCTGAAATAGGTTTAGAATGTCATGAAACGTGGAAATTTTAAATTTGAGCGAAAAAAAATGTTTTTCACTATTTATTCCGTTTAGACGGTCCACCCTGTATATTTTCCAGTGAAAATTTTACCATTTCTTCGCTGTCAGTAGGGTCAACCACCTACCAAATTTGACTGCTCTCCGTCAAGTAGTTCTTTAGTTAATGCACCGACAGACAGACAGACCGACAGACAGACAGACTGACGGAATTGGAAAACCTATATTTTCGTAATCTACGTGATCTGAAACGTCAGAATCCGAAAAAATCTCGGAGGGTGATTTTTTCTCGAATACAATACTTCCCTTCGGTATGCGAGGGAAGTAAAATTGAAATTTTGAAAAATTTTTATAAATTGGGTGATGGAAAATTTTTTTTTTGCTCAAATTTAAAATTTTCACGTTTCGTGATATTCTACGCCTATAAAAAAATGTATGAAAATTTAAAATAGAAAATAATTTTTAAATTTAGAAAATTTTGTATAAAATGGATGATGCAAAAAAAACAGTTTTGCCCAAATTTCAAATTTCCACGTTTCATGACATTCTAAACATATTTCAAAAAAGAAATTTGTTTTGAAAATTTAAATAATACATTTATTTTTTATTATTTTACCACTACAATTGATCTATTCTATTGGAAAATAATATTTTCTTCAATTCTAAAATTTCCACGTTTCATTATATTCTTAACCAATTTCAACAAAAAAAATGTTTTGAAAATTTAAAAAACTCCCACCACTGTACAGTAGATGATGAAAAAAAGTTATTAGTTTTTCTCTGTAATAACATATATAATATAATTCTCATGTCATTTCTTAATTAACAATTTTTTAGAGTGCCGTCTTGTATGAATAAAGAGGGAAGTTCTGTGTAAATACCTTTACCGATTTTTTAAATCTGGTTAATTGTAATGCATGAAAATAGTGCCCATACATTTTTAAAATTGTGTTATTATTATTTAATACATAAAATGAAACTTATTTCGTAGAAGATTTGTAGATTTATTATATACATGGATTATGAAAGTGTTGTATATGGAGATATTAATTATTAAGTATATCATTATTGTGCTGTGACACAAATGATAAGTCACAACACTTTACAAATATAAATAAGCATTGACAAGCATTAAATTAGTTTTCTAGCGAGAGGTATACATTTAAATACACGAAATCTTGAAGTAACATTCCGCCATCTTTTTTTCTTGTGGAAAAATTTTGCAACCGCGAACAAAGGTTCAATAAGCCATTTCTGCTGTCCCTTAGGATAATCTTTATGAATTCGTTCCCAAAAATTATTTACCTTGTTGGAATGGATCTTTTCAATTTTTAAAGCTTTGCATTCCTTACTAATTCATCAGTGCTCCATAAATATATAAGATATTATTCCTATCTTGACACACGCAAAACAGAGTAACTTTTTTTAATTTATCGTTATACCAAGTAAGTAGTAAGTATTTTCTACTGTAATAACAGTACACACAGTTGCACAATAGGGCAAAGTTTTTAAGTACGGTTCTGTGGGAGCTAACAAGATAGTGATTTACGATCGGTTTTTATGGCTTCTTTTATATGCATTAAATATTTATAGACAACTATAATATAAAGGTAAAATGTTAGTAAGTGTTGAAAATATGGTGTTTTTTCTAAGGTTATGTGGATCAAATGTGAGAATTTGCAGATCCTTGTACCAGTAGAGATACCATCTTCATTCAACGTTCTATCAGTCATCTTGTTCCAATCCTTCGAGGTAACTGGTTTACGAGCGTACATTGGTCCTTCGAGAAGAATTAACCCCAATTTTTTAAATATATTGTGTATTGTATAAGTTACTCCCAATAAATCAATGTTTCCTAATAAATTGACGCCATTTTGTTTCATATTGCAATTACGGTAGGTAGCCTTGACATTTTAAATCACAGCTTTAATCCTTTTTTCTCCGAAGACTGGGTTAGTAAGCGACATAAGTTTCCTAATATCAGGATCCTGATAAGGCGAGAAAGCGCGAAGACGGGCGAAAAGACAATAGAACCGCCCGTTCTTTTATTGCCATAATGTTGTACGCATACAAACATACGGAAGAGTTATTATTAAAATGGATAACTGAATGAATTTCGCTTTGAATCACTTGTTGAATCCTCTAAACGAATTTACATCGTTTCAGACGAATGATTTATATGTTTGTTGAGGTTCCTTATTCCTGGCTTTCGAGCACTCTACAATAAAGATCAGTACTCCTTGCTTCAGACCTTATTTAATTCTTTTGTTTATCTTAGTTCCTTGACTTGGGGAGATCCTTTGTGAATTGTCGATTTATTTCAATAGCGTTATTGGGGTTTGACAAACGGAGTTATCGCTTTGAGTTTATGATGTTAAATGTATTTAGGTGTTGGAGACATTTAATATTGTTGTAGCTAAAGAAACGTTTTAAATTGGAGTCTTGTATTGCGAGGATGGTACATTAACTCGATTTTAAGTGATTCCCATGTACAGGATAATCGCCAAGTATGCTTTAATATTACCGTTTTTATTACGTTGTTGGTAATACTGTGTGTAAAAATATTCTGGACTGCGTTTTAGATGCATTCGTTTTTTAGTATTCAACGGACACGTCTACAAGGGGATCGTTTAAGCGTAAATCAAGAGTCATATGACAGATGAGAGAAAGAAAATCTAAATCAACCTAAAGAAACCTATCTATTAAATAACAAAAATTAAAATCTATTTAATGTCAGAATTAGACTTTGCATTTATCAGACAACCTAGATCTGATTATGCTAGAGAACATAAATGCCCTTAAATGACCTTATTTACAAGATCATTCTTGGAACACAAGAATGAAAAATTATTTACATTCGAAAGGTACCTCCAGAAAGGATTTTTTAAACTTACTCCTCATTCTCTTAAGGGGCCAATGTGGGTATAAGTTTTACATTGAGAAATGTCAAATAAAAAAAAAGACTTCTTTTTAGATTTTTTAATTGCTAGCATAACAAGAATGCAGGTTATCGAGAGCACGCAGAAATTGGAAATTGAATTTTTTATAATAATAATAATAATAATAATAATAATAATAATAATACTCTTTATTTAAGTAGACAGCATTATATTTATATAAAAAACGTCACAATAATATAGTATAAAAATAATGGTTTTCAGTAACCAGATGAAAACCTAGTCAACACATAGGTATGGGGAGCTACCAACAACAATATTATTGATAATCTAGTCAACATAAAATCCCTGTAAACGTAATAATCATAAAATAATAAAATACTTTTTTTAAGACGACATACGAAAAGAAATAATATAAAACAGTAATACAATATTTGTCACCTGTGTTTAAGAGTAATACTAAAAATTTCTTGCAGACTGTAAATTTTTTCAAATAATTAGAGAGATGGTTGTATGTCTTAATAGGCATAACTGTCACACCATTGCTAGCAGCAGAGATATTGTGTTTAAACAGTAAAATGTCATTCGTGTGTCTTAAGCTATATTGTATGTTATATATATGCAGAGAATGGCATAATTTAATAATGACTGCACCTGTGCAAAATAATAGGTTTTAAGTATTTCTAAACTCACATAAGAACGAAGTTGTCAGATGACATAGCTTCTAACTGAAAATGTTTTTGATAAGTCTTCAATATGTTGAAACCAGTTTAAATTACTATCAATAGTTGTGTCTAATAGTTTTACAAAGTGGCTGTTTTCTATAGAAAAATTATTTATTTTTACGAATAAGCTATAATGAGGACTTATTGGCAAACATGAACATTTGAGTTTTTGTCCCATTAAGTTTTAGTCCAAATTTATCTCAATAACTATTCATAAGTGAGGTGCAGATGGTTGCATTACTTGACAACTCATGTACGTTGTCACCTGTTGATGCAACTGCCACGTCATCAGCAAATTGAGTAACATGAAAGGCATTCGTTACTTTTAAGTGGATTTGCAGATCATTTATAAAAATAAGGAAGAGAAGAGGTCCTAAGGTGCTACCTTGAGGAACCTACGTTTGTACCAACTTACCTTCATTAGTTATGTCCCTGCTTATCCATTTTTGTCTTTTTGCTTTTTCGAGTGTGTAATTTTACATTTATGTATGGGAAAAGCAATATCTATTATCTCATGAAACCTGTTTGAAAAGTTTTCAAAAGCTAGTTCTACATTTGCGTAGAAATCAATATTATCCCACCGAAATAAGTTGTCTAAAATATTCAATATTATGTGTATTATTAAAATTCTTTTTGTAGATATACAAATCATCCCCCCCATCATTAGATGCAAAATTAAAGTATACCCTTTGCATATAGTGATCGGAAAGATCACATATTATCACCTCAGAAGCTAGCTCATTTGCGTTAATATTTGAAAACATGGTTTTTTTTATTTGTGTGAACATGTTCAAGAGATCAACAGCATTTTTTCTTAGTGTATAATCTAACAAAGGGTTTAAATTAATATTGAAGTCGCCACGAACAAACATTGGATTAACTGTATTCAGTTTACAAAGAAGATTTTCTAAATTTTCAAAAAAGATTGACAATGAATATGTATCATATTTAGGTACTCTGTAAATACAGACTATACTAACTAATAATTCCTTGATAGAGAGATGTCCACTGAAGCATATTCATAATTGGGAGAAATTTTAAGAAATCTGACTTTTTTTATTTTGAAATTATAGCACTCTTTTACAAATATTGCTACAATCCCACCTCTATCCTACTTTCTGCTGTACTAGTCAGATAACACGTAATTGTTTATTTTGGTCAATTTTATTTCATGCTCACTTAAACGACACTCAGATACACAAATTATGTCGGGATCATTTAGTCTCCAAAAACACAATTAGTTCATTGACTTTGCTTCGTAAACTTCGAATATTTATATGGGCAACTGATAATGTTTTACTGTGTTTCGAAAGAGTCTTACTTGCACTTTTCATACAACAATTCTTTGTTGTGTTCTTTCTTCGAAAATTTATTTCGATCGGCAAGATGTCATTAGCGTTATCTATAATATCTTCTACACTTGTATTACTCGATATGGATAGTTGAAATAGGTTTAGAATGCCATGAAACATCGAGATTTTAACATTGAGCGAAAGAAAATTCTGTCTGTCTGTCGATCTGTCTGTAACTTTTTTTTTGTCTGCACGTTTTCTCCGGAATGGTTTGAGATATTGACTGTATATGTCCTAGAAGTCAAGGCCTCAATATTTTTTACAATATTTATATTAAAAAAAACGGTGCCCTACATGTTTCGTCTTGCTGTTTCTAATCGAAAAGTAGAGAAGAATTTGAATATTTTTGAGACTAATAACAGTTAATTTTTATAAAGAAACCTTTTAGCACAGGAAAACATATTCCTCGATCAGCATAAAATAATAATTACGTTAGTGTTAATTACGTATCTTACAAATAACGTGTTCTGCTAAATTAGTAACGTTATACATCCCTATCAAACCCTTTTGTCACGCAAAAGAACAATTTGTGAACACGTCGTTGCTAATTGAATATTCAAACGATTAAAACATTTATCTTTTTAGCTTCCCATTAGATATTAATTACCAAGTGCCAAGAATTCTCAGTTGAGCTGATGGCAAGAAATCATTACGTAATCACAAAACTAAAGTTTACTTGCCGTCACTGACATGAGGTAAAAAGGAAAGGTTGGGCAGAAAACTTTTTTATTTACTGGTTTTTTATCGGGATGCGTTGGGTACATTTGCAGTGGAGACAGCGGCGTGCCAGAAGTTCAATATCAGGGCAAACGTTGGAGGAAACGTACAGTACTGTGCAAAAATATTGATATCTTCCTTTTATCTTTGCTTCGAACCTACTGGTGAAGATACTGGGTGACAAAGAATTTACCATTGTAATCTGTTCACATTGTTAAAAGAAAGTTTTATTGAATAGAAAGCAGTTTGCTTTAGGAATGCTTAATGTAAGAAAATCTTCTGTGAATTACCCTACAATTAGTTGTTGCCCAGGACTCCCAAGCATTTTGTAAAGCTTAAGGTTTTCCTGAGGGCTAATTTCCGTATGTCCTTAGGCGTTAATTCTTTCATCTTTCATTCGCAAAGAATATGTTCCGCAGTTTTTATTGCAGTATCATCATCGAGTTTGAGAATCCTTGTGGAATTCTTTGTCGAATAAATTATGAATTTTTTCGCTTGTCTTTGACCTGGAGTATTCCTCCACTAAGACTCTTTCTGTTCCCTTTCCCATTTTACGATCTCATCCATTATGTGTCCCTTAGATAAGCCACAAAATGGTTCGGGCCCAAAAAATTTGGCTTCGGCACCATTTTTTTGAGAGGGCGTCAGCTAATTCATTTCTTTCTATTCCTTCATGCCCTCGCACCCACATCAAGATGACCTTGTTGTTTTTTGCCAGTTGCCTCGGGGATTGGCTGCATTCCCAGACAATTTTAGACTCAAAGGTGTAAGACCTGAGAACTTTTAACATAAGTTTCCGCTTGGAAGATGGTTGATGTCTTACCTAGAGCTCTGAATAGCCTACAATTAGACCCCACTACGCCCGCGCCAACCCCTTCAGCCATCGTTGATAGATCTGTATACCAGATGAGTCACCCTTTTCCAACTTCAGGACCTCGACTCTGTTCGTCTGACGGCTCTCAATCAGTACATCAAACCGACAGTCAAAGTCTCGCTTGATTGGCATTGGATTTGGTCTTGTATTCTGCCTTCTTCCTTACGTAAAAATATAGAGGAGTAGGTCTAGCATTGCTACCATAGCTGCTGTATGACAAGAGCACATTGCTCCTGTAATCCCTAAGCAGGCAAGGCGTTGTAATTTCTGCAACTTTCATTGTGCTAATCTTTCATCAGTTCTTGGCCACCATATACACGATGCATAGGTTACCATGGGTCTCACAACCGAAGAGCCTGCGCCTGTGAGTTCCAGGTAAGTTTTTGATCCCGAATTACTCCTATCTAACTTCACTGGGAAAGTTCAGTTCTATTCCATTTAACATGGGAGCTCTCAAACTCAGTTTTCTCCTCTTGGTAAAAAGGACAATAACTGTCTTGCTCGGATTAACACTGAGGCCCTCTAAAAGCACCACTTGGACATTATGTTTAAGGTGATCTGCATGAGATGTGAAATCACAACTTCATACCTGTCTCTCACAATAATAACCAGGTCATCAGCACAACCCTGAACATTGAAGCCAGAATTACTTAGTTTGTGGAGGGGGTCATCCACCACCATTGACCACAGCAAGGGCAACCACGGCCTAAGGAATCACTACTACCACATCCAAATTCTCCATCCAAGTCTCAAGTTCAGGACTCTTACTAGCTTGCTTATTTATTTACGACTTATTTACCCCACCAACCCTAAAAGCGAAGAAACTTACTGTAATATATTCAAGTCTTATCATTTTTATATTGATTTTTTATAGAAACTTTCTTTTATATTTTATAAAAAGTATTAGTGTAAAAAAACATGAGTACGTGTATTAGTTGATAGTAGAGTTTTGTACCTGTGATTAAACGTATTAAAAATTCAATAAAGTGTTTAGTTAATTAAATATATTTTATTTCAAGAAAATTAATAACTACCACTCGGCAGTATACAACATTTTTGGCGACGAGTAAAAGTGACTTTTAATAGCTATTAAATATATCAAAATATATATCTGATTAATAAAAAGTGACAAAATACGGAGTGCACAAACAATTTTTAAACATATGGGCATCATAATATGCATAAAATAAACTCTATCATAATATACAGTGGACAGTCAAAAGTGCATTAAACAAACTTTATTAACTTATAAGTGAGAAAATTATTCGATAAGACAATATGGCGAATGCAACCAGTTATATCGGACATTTAAATAAATTTGATCACATAACTTCTGATTGGAACATATTTTTGACCCAGTTAAAACAATATTTTAAAATAAATAAAATTTCGGATGACATCCAAAAAGAATTATTATTAAATTCTCTAAGTGAACGTACATACAAATTGGTAAATTATTTGTGTATGCCAAATGCTCCGGACAATAAAACTTTCAGTGAATTAAAAATTTTATTGAATAAACATTTCAGCCCTATAGTTTGTTTCCACAGTGAACGAATTAAATTTTATAGTGCGAGGCGTACTGAAAATGAATCCATTATAGACTTTGCCACTAGATTAAAATGTTTAGCTGGTAATGCCGAATTTGACGCGGAACTCACTGTTGTTTTGCGAGATATATTTATACTTGGAATAGGAAAAGGTCCTATTCAAGATCGCTTAAAGGAAGAAAAATCAAACGTTACATTTGAAAAAGTGCTGGAAATTGCGTTGGGAAAGGAGCAGTCCCAAAATGAGGCCAATTTTGCAAAAGTAAAGATGAAGCCAGGCATCAGCACCATGCATCACGTTAGTCAAGGTAAAAAAAAACAGTTCAGAGGCAACGGCACAGCAAGTACAAGACCAACTCCCAGTCCAAGTCATGGAGGTTTTCATCCACAGACCGGATCTCACCAGAGGCGTAAGTGTAAAGTGTGTGGTAGGGAAAATCACGAAACAAGTAAGTGCTATTTTCGAGAATATGTTTGTCACAAGTGCGGAATTAAGGGTCATTTAGCTCCTGTATGTACAAATAATCAAGAAATTAGACAAATAATACAAAGAAGCCATTTTGTAGAAACGGAATTAGAAAATATAAACAATACTGATAATTATGTTGAAACAAATGTAGATTGTTTAAATACTGAAGATTTTTTTCATTTAGAAGTCGATAATAAAATAACTATAAATGAAAATCCAACAAAGATTACATTAAAAATTGAAAACAGATATTTTCATTTTGAAATTGATACAGGTTTTGCATTTTCAGCAATATCTGAAAATTTTTATTTAAATAATTTTTGCAAACAAAAAATTACTTCCTGCAAACATACAATTAAAAGATTATGTTGGACATTCATTTTCTCCATTGGGAAAAATTATGCTTAATTTTGAATTTAATAATATTTTTGATACTTTGGAATTTTATGTTATAAAAAAGGGTGGACCCCCTTTACTAGGTAGAAATGGTTTGCAAAAATTAAATTTAAGTATAGTTGCTATTAATTCTATTGACACATATGATAAAGTGACAAATTTGTGTAATAAATTTCCTGAACTTTTTAATAATGAATTAGGTTTACTTAAAAATTACACTTTAAATTTAACTATAAAACCTGATGCAACTCCAAAATTTTATAAGCATAGACCTTTACCATATGCACTTAAGGCCAAAGTTGAATCTGAAATTGATAGATTAGTTTCATTAGGTGTTCTGAAACCAGTAGAATATTCTGATTGGGCTACCCCAATTGTACCCGTTTTAAAATCAAATGGATCAATTAGAATTTGTGGCGATTTTAAGGTTACTCTGAATCCAGTTCTGGATAATATAAGTTATCCATTGCCCAAAATAGATGATTTATTTTCACAATTACAAGGTGGAATTGCATTTTCCAAAATTGATTTAAGTCAAGCTTATCAGCAAGTAGCGGTAACTCCTGAAACTACAAAATTATTAACTATTTCAACTCATAAAGGTTTATTTGGTTATACTCGTTTACCGTATGGTATAACCAGTGGTCCAAGTATTTTTCAGAAAATTGTGGAAAACATTTTTGCAAATATTTCCGGTGTTGTAACTTTTATTGATGACATATTAGTTTCTGGTAAAACAGAAAAAGATCATTTGGAAAAATTAGAATTAGTATTAAAATTATTAAGAGAAAATGGTTTTAAGGTACAAAAAGAAAAATGTGCTTTCTTTCAAGATAAAATTGAATTTTTAGGACATGTCATTGATAAGCATGGTCTGCATAAATCACAAAAAAATATTGAAGCCATAAAATTAGCACCAACTCCTAAGAATATTTCTGAATTAAAAGCATTTTTAGGAATGGTAACTTTTTATATTAAATTTATTCCACGTGCAGCCACTATTCTTTATCCTTTGTATAATTTGTTAAAGAAAAACACAAAATTTGATTGGAATATAGAATGTGCAAATGCTTTCGACAGAATAAAAAAGGAATTAATGTCAGATAAAGTGTTAACTCATTATGATCCGGAAAGAAAAATTAAATTAACAGTGGATGCGAGTCCATATGGGTTGGCAGCCGTTATTAGTCATCCTAATGAAAATGGTCTACCTGATAGCCCAATTGGTTTTGCATCACGTGTTTTATCAGCTCACGAAAAAATATACAGTCAAGTCCATAAGGAAGCTCTAGCTTTAAAATGGGGCGTGTCTAAATTTCACCAATATTTATACGGTCGACATTTTACCATTGTTTCAGATAATAAACCAGTTATAAGTATTTTTGGTTCTAAAAAAGGCATTCCTATCATAGCTGCAAATAGATTGCAGAGATGGGCACATTTTTTATCAGCCTATGATTTCGAAATTCAATATATAACATCTAATAAAAATGTAGCTGATGGATTATCACGATTACCACTAGAAAACATAGAAGAAGATATATTAAATAATGTATCGTATTTTAACTATGTACAAGAATTTTTGCCAATCAATTCTAAGGACATAAAAATAGCATGTAGTAGAGATAAGGTTTTGTCAAAAGTTATTTATCATGTACTACACGGTTGGCCAAACAAAAAATTATCAGACGACTTTTTACCATATGTCAGACGTAAGAACGAACTAAGTGTTGAACATGGGTGTCTCATGTGGGGATATAAGGTTGTTGTTGTTCCAGATAAATATCGTAATATAATTTTAAATGAATTACATGAATCTCATATGGGAATTGTAAAAATAAAATCATTAGCTCGCTCTTATGTTTGGTGGCCATCGATTAATAGTGATATAGAAAATTTAATTAAAAATTGTAATATTTGTCAAAAATTTAGTAAAACTCCAGAAAAAAGTGTATTGAAACCTTGGGATTATTCTACAGAATGTTGGTCAAGGTTACATCTCGATTTTTTTGGTCCATTTTATAATTACTATTTTTTAGTTTTAGTCGATTCTACTTCTAAATGGATAGAATGTTACAAAATGAAAAATATAACCTCTATTTCGACAATAAATAAATTACGAGAAATTTTTTCAAAATTTGGTTTACCAAAACTTATAGTAACAGACAATGGTCCACAATTTGTATCAAATGAATTTTCTAATTTTTTAAAGATGAATGGAATTAAACATTTGACTTCTGCTACGTACCATCCACAAAGCAATGGCGCTGCAGAAAATGCAGTAAAAACTATGAAAAATGCTATTACACGAGCAAAAACTGAAAATCCAAATCTGGATATAAATTTAATTATAAACAGATTTTTATTTACTTATAGAAATACAGAACATATCACCACAGGTGAATGTCCTGCCAAAATATTATTAGGAAAAAAATTAAGATCCCGTTTAGATCTGTTGTCACCTTTAAATGATAATTTTGTTCTTGAAAAACAACAAAAACAAATAAAAAATTATAAGGGAAGCAGAAATGTAATATTTGAGATAGGAGATGATGTTCTCACTAAGGAATACTGTATAGGAAAAAAGCCAACATGGGAACCTGCCACTATTGTCAAAATTTTAGGCAATAGAAATTATTTAACAAAAAATAAACAAACTACTTAATTTAGAAAATAAAAAACATGTTAATCAAATATTACCAAATAGTGGTGACAGATTCCATGTAACAAAAAGACAAAGTATAAATAATAACACTAATACTACTGAAAGAGTCTCTCGAAGAAGTAGTAGTGAATATTCTCATAATCAACTAAATGAGGGAAATAATTTGTTAGAAAAAAATAATTTAGATGATAGTGAATCTAGTTCTTCTAGTACTTATAAATAATTTTTCACGAAATTTGAGACCGAGGAATACTCTTAAAAAACCAGACAGATTTTTACCTTCGTGAAAAATTGTTTTTAGGGGGGAATGATGTAATATATTCAAGTCTTATCATTTTTATATTGATTTTTTATAGAAACTTTCTTTTATATTTTATAAAAAGTATTAGTGTAAAAAAACATGAGTACGTGTATTAGTTGATAGTAGAGTTTTATACCTGTGATTAAACGTATTAAAAATTCAATAAAGTGTTTAGTTAATTAAATATATTTTATTTCAAGAAAATTAATAACTACCACTCGGCAGTATACAACACTTACAATATAATCTAGTTCGAGATAACGTTATAATATATGTGCACCAAATTTCAAGCCAATATTGTAATTTTATATCACGTAGGTATTGATTGCTGAAACATATTAAGTGACAATAATTCAGCATGTTCCATTTGAAAAAATTAAAAATTTGAATAACATGTACTTGTACTACTTTTTCACGTACAAATTGTATATGAAGTGTATATGTATATGTTTGTACTACATAGCTTATTTATTTATTTTATTTGTTTCCTTAGATTTACACTGTGACGATGTCAAATATTCAATGTACAATGGCATCCTGCATGATGTAGAATGGTTTAACAGCCAATAAAATATTATTATTATTATGCTTGATTTAAACCGTATGTAATATGTTCAGCCTGCGGTGCATAGCTCCGTTTTCATGTGAACTCTGGCATAATATGTTTACCGTATCCAGTTGGTTCAGATATTAGCTAAAACATATTGCATATTTACTTATTTGTTGTACACCAAAGTTACATATTCAGCAATCCGAATGAGCAAATTATATTTCAGAGTCATGGTAACGGGAATGCAACCGAACACAGTTAAATATATACGGTAGTGTGTCGAAAAGATTAGTCACTTTGAGTTCACTGACGGGTGACTTATAATCAGAAGTACATAATCCTTTGATGGATTAAACTAACTTACACACCACTTTCATTTAACTTCTACGAAGTTATGGAATTGTGGTTTTTACTGTGTCTGGTGTGCATCGAGGCGTAATTGTATTTCTAGAATATATTAAGATATGTAAGGCAACAATTTCAAGTTGTAATTTAATTATTTATAGTCGAATCATATGCTGGAATATGTTCACGACAGAGAAAATCTGGGAACACACCAGTTTTTCTTCAATTTGTTTTAGGCATCGGAGACCATTTATATAATGGTCCCTTTAAATTGAGAAAAATTTTAAAAAATTTCCCACAGCTGTGAGACTTATAAAAAGTGAAGCATGTGGATTGTCTAAACATGATTTTCACCCCCCCCGCAGTTCTAAAAAGGGCGGTTTTTGAGAAATATATACATACCGGGTGTAACAAGATCATGGTATACTCCTCTTCTGAATCCAACGATGTCAAGTAAGTGACATTTCAAACATAATTTTTTTTTTAATAATATAATTTTTAGTTTTCCATTTAAGTGTGCCACGATGGTTCCGACTTATTCTAAATGACCCGTGTAATGCTACAAAAATCGAAATCTCGTTAAAAACACTAAATTACGTGATTTATGAGCAAATAAAATTCACCAAAATTGTTTTTGGAACAGAACTCAATTGTCTGTAATTGTTTATTTGTGGCATATTCAGATTTTCTTACTTTTTATTGGGTATTTTGCCACTAAAAAATATTTAAAAATTTTAATGAAAAAACCTTTGCGCCAAACGGATCAGACAGAGGTTGGTTCTTGAACACTTGACTGTTTCAAAAAGTCTCACACCTAAAAATATATAAACTAGAACAATGTAATAAACTAAAAACTGAAAATGAATGCTATAGGTAGTTAACGTTTCGGAAGAGAATCTACTTTCGTTCTCAAAACTTTTTTGGCCGTCAACCATGACAGTTCTTTGTTTATGTATTTCCATAGTCACGTGAGACATTAAGTTATATTTATCTTATTTTTACTTACTTCGTCTCTAAGGATGGGCGACCAACTAGTACAAAAATCACAGGATTAAATGGGATTCGGCGAAGATTTTGGAAAAAGAGAGCAACGGAACAAAAAGAAAACTTAAAGAATCCGCGATTATTTTGTTCAACGAGGATAGATGCGTTTCGAATTATTCAATAGATTTTTGTACTATTAACATCGGGTTCTAAATCGGAAAAATAATTTTACTGTTGGAACGAGTTCATTATAGGCCTCTTTTAGACGTACTATTTTTTTCCCCTCGCCGAACCCCCGGAACACCCACAATTTTGGGACAGTATCACTCAAAAATCGTTTTTTCGCCAATATCTCGGTTCTGAACGGTCCTACGAAAAAAGAGATGGTTATCAAAGTTAAAGATGAGTAAACCCTATCAAAATGGCACATTTTTACGTGGTATTGATATTGTTGGAGTTATAGGCGGGAATGTCTACAACTGTCGGTGGTTAATACCATTATGCGCTCGTTTCCACACCACCCTGCGGTAGAGCGTTTGGCGCGTTTTTTAAATGGTGTCCCCAATGGGCCTAAATCCACTTTTTGTTTATTTGGTTAAATTACTTGTAATTCTTCCTTTCTCTACTGCCAATGCATTATAGTTTGGATTTTTTCGAAGAATTTTAAACAATTTTTAAAGACACAATAAAAACACCTTTAAACCAACAAATGTTTGGCAAGCTAAATATTTCATTGTTTTCAAAGCCACCTTATTTACTTCTTAACATTTAATTAGAACAAAATTATATTTTGTATTTTCTAGAGAACATACCACATATCGTGTTTGTGTTCATGCCGAATATTTAGTAATATTTAGTAATAGCGAAGGTAAAGTTAAGACCATTTTGAAAGAGGATTTTAAAATCAGTGGAATGATTCGAGTGAAATCTGCATGAAGGAGAGTCTTCATTCATTTTAACTAAATCGTACATTTTATTTAAGGAAACTCCAACTACTATTAAGGATTTGGGTAGAAATGAAAAACTTTAGAATTTCTCCGTTTTAAACCTCCATCATTTTCGCAATCATTTTAGAAAGCAAATCTATTTTACGCCGGTCCATTTACTCAAAGTGAACGGCGTGGCGCTGATTTATACTATCATCGACCACAAAAGAGATATAAGATGTGTTAAACGAAAAGGCCAATGCAGCAAAATGCAATAGTGCATAGTGATGAGATTATATACTTCACAAACAAAAGTATATAATAGGAGAATACACGGGGTAAAATTGACGTTAATCGCTGCTGTCTATATCTACAGATAGAAACTTACTTTACATAATATAGGTATATATTTGATATCATGCATTATATTGTTTCTAGTATGAGCATTGTTGATTTCACTTTTCGAAGGCTTTCGATAAAATTGATCATGCTTTATTGTTAAATAAATTACAAAATTTCGGGTTTAGCATGCGTCTCATATTATTTTTCAAATATTATTTATTAGACAGAGAGAAATATGTCTCGTATAATGGTTGTAGATCTGAGGTTTTCCTAGCCACTTCTGGTGTTCCACAAGGCTCCAATCTTGGACCTCTATTATTTTTACTTTTTATACACGACTTATGTTGACAAATTAACTGTAATAAACTACTTTTTGCTGATGATCTAAAAATATTTAATAGTATAAATTCGGAGGAAGACTATGATAGCTTGCAGGCTGATATTAATAAATTACAAGACTGGTGCGTATTAAATAAACTTCACTTGAATATTAATAAATGAAGTTTTATCATTTACTAATAGAAGAACTAGCTCTGTTTATGACTATAGTATTAATGATACTATTTTATCCAGATGTACAGACCCTAAAATATTTAGGAATAATTATGATTATAAACTTTTATTTAAAAAACATATTATCAAAAACATCAAAAGCTATGAAAATGCTCGGTTTCATAATGAGGAATTGTAAGAATTTTAACAATTTCCAAGCGCTAAAAATTTTATATTATTCATTTGTCAGATCCAAACTTGAATATGGTTCCATAACCTGGAATTCATCCATCCAATCCAATTATCAAAAAAATGTATATAACATTCATAGAAAATTTTTATTTCTGTTTTAAAATTGATGGCATTTATCCTGCTAGGGGTATTGAGTGCAGTGTTCTTCTTAATAGATTTAATTTTCACAGTTTGGAACTGAGACGCACCTGTTCAGCTGTGTGGCATATATAAACGATTACATAGTGAAACTGACTGTCCTGAGATTCTTGCACAAATCAATTTCTTGGTACCGAGACTAGGATCCAGTTATTTAATTTTGAAGATAATTGATTGAAATTTAGAATATACTGCATACATAATGAGCGGCACTTTTTGACACACAATTGATTTTTTTTCACTTCACTCAAGTGACACTAACTTTCGATTTTTAAATGGAACACCCTATATATTACTGCATTTCTGAATTCTGCATAATTTTCTGAATCCAACGATGCCAAATAAGTGACATTTCAAACAATTTTTTTTTATATATATATACACGTGCGTACAAAGCTTTACAAACTTTTTTTTATTACCATTGGAATGGATACTTAAATTTTGTCCTTTGTTTTTCTTACCTCGTGTTTTTTTTTAACCCATGTCAACCGTGGTCTCTCTTTGTGTGTGAATTCAAAAAGCCCTGATGGACCCCTGGGCGAGAAGAGTGTCTCCAATGTATTCCCCGCCCCCTCGCATTCCTTTTCTTTGTGAACGGTATTTTAACAAATCTACGTAGCTAATGGCTGAAAGCCATTAAACCAAAAAAAAATAATTTTTTTTCATAATATAATTTTCAGTTTTCCATTTAAGTGTGCCATGACGGTTCCGATTTATTCTAAATGACCCGTGTAATGCTACAGAATTCGAAATCCCATTAAAAACACTAAATTACGTGATTTATGAGCAAGTAATATTCACCAAAATTGTTTTTGGAGCAAACTCATTTTTTTCAAATGGATCCATATCGGTACCGTGGTACCATTTATTAATACTATTAATAAGGAATTTATTCATATGTCGTATTAAAATGTGCGATAAATACAAACAAAATTACAGCTAAAAGAAAATAATGATATTTGTAGTAAAACAAATAAAAAGCCTATCTAAAACTATTAATCCCGGTCTAACAATAAATTTACGAAAAAGAAATAGCCAGTGTTTCGCGCTAGTAAATACAAATTGTTTGTTCCTTTTTAACGATTTATTGTTTGTGTCGGGTGTTTTTTAAATTTTTAGTTTAATTATCTGAAAGTCAGAACCCCTACGGGTCTCTCTCTGAGTATTAGAAATATATCAGCATCTGCTTTGTTAATTTTGTCAAATTCTGCAACATTCACACACTACAATTTCATCTAATATACTTAGAGAGAAGCTACAGATTTTTCAACATGGAAATCGATAATTAACAAAGAGTTTTAAATCTAACTTCAAATTTTTACGATGATGCGGGACTCCATCAGTTGATTTTATTCGTACTCATTCCCAATAAAAATAATTTTTTCTTCATCGTCATCAAAAGCAGCGACGCTAAAATTCGGTAGTTTTATTTTACGACTCCCGGGTCCTTTATAAACGCACACCGGTGGATGTACAGGTGTTTGATAGGTTTTCCCATCGACTGAACGTGAGTTACGGAATGCACGATTTAAAATGGTAATTTAAAAGCTGTTCGAATCGCCGTGGGCATTACGATATAAATCCCGCTTTACAGGCTTTTTGCACGATGTTTCTATCCTTCCTTTTCCGTCCGGCCCTCACAATTATTTGCATACAATTACTAAATATTTTGTATGTGGGTGAATGTATGCAGCATTACAACGTGCTCCCGCAATTTTTCATTTAGTAATAATAATAATAATAAACCTAAGTAACCTTGGACTTTCAAAAACCAATGCCACAGTGGTACAGCGTACCTCTCACATTCTTCGTAAGGTTCTAAGCTAAATGGGAAGAGCTGAACTGCTTTTCCATTTCGCGATACAACCGCTATCAGCTTAGGCTGAGAAATGAAATGATATAATAATAATAATAGCTTTATTGCCCAACAGTACAACCCATTTACAGAGCAATATAACGGAAAAATATTAAAATACATAAACTGCTAAAATATAAGTACATAACAATTAGTACATTACAAATATAAAAACAACTAGTGACATAGGTATCTGTACAGGGTTGCCACTGATCTGGAAAACCTGGAAAACCTGGAAAAGTCAGGGAATTCCGCCTTTTTTTAAATGTCAGGGAAAAGTCAGGGAAAAGTACTAAAAACCTGTAAAAGTCAGGGAATTTATTAGAGAGTCAGGGAATTTCTGCTCATCTAAATTTTTTTTATAATTATTAAAAATCGGGTATATTTATTATAACGTGCGCTTTTTTAAACTGAAGGAATGATGTCTTAAGGTTGGTAGCGTAGTTTAGCCCGTCAAACAAGCAAAAGATTCGATTACCTATCCTTGTTACTTGCGCAAAATGTTTAATGTAGTGCCCCTGGTCTTACAAAAATAGGTGTTATTCACATGGCATGCTTTTGAACACGTTTCTCTGTTTAACACCATCGCAACACATATATCTATCTCAAATGGCCAACAGGTTCTAACACAGATAAGATTTATTCTGTTTTTCTTTCGAACAGGGAATTGTCGTCTGTCAAAAGTTCAAAAGAAAATTGACATGATTTTGGCTGGAAAGAAGTTTGGTCTATTGTTAATAATAATAAGTAATAATCATTTCATTTGTTTATGTGTACGTAAATCAAGTAGGAATTATGTAGCAATTTTGTTTTATTTATGCAATTTCCAAATACCTAAATTGTTGAGTTTTTGTTTATTTAAAACCAATAAATTAGGACTAACTTGATAGGTGATGTTTAAAATTGCTTTTACGTTTTTTCAGTTTACACCAGATAAAAATGATAAGTAACATGGGCAAGCAGTCTGTTATTAGCCACATGAAAAGTACGGGCCATTTAAAGAAATTGTCTGTAAAGTGCAATAATAATAACATACTTAATAACATTCATAAATGCGCACAACCAACGTGAACCTCAACCGAATCTTTCAATTGATTTCACTGAAGACGAAACTAGTCAAACCAAAAAAACTGATACCTCTAAATCTGTAGCACCTCAATCAGTGTCTGTGTTGGATGATTCAAAAATTCATGAGAATGTGTCTATTTCCACATTCTTTACAAACAGTGATGTTATCGATGCTGAAATATTATGGTGTTTGCACATTGTTGAATCCCATGCATCGATTAATTCTTGTGATAAGTCAGTCCCTGTAATGAAAAAAATGTTCAAAGACAGCAAAATTGCCCAAAAAATTAGCATGGGCAGACTCAAAGGAAGTTACATAATAAATCATGATATCGGCGCATATTTTAAGGACACTTTAGAGGATTTTTTAAAAACCATGCCAATATTTGTTGTTAGTTTTGATGAGTCTCTGAATAAAGATATACAAAAAGGGCAGATGGACCTCTATATATGATTTTTCAATGAGATTACGAAAGCTGTCGAAGTTCGATATTTCAATTCAGTATTTTTAAATAACTGTAAGGCTGAGGATATTCTAATTGCATTTAAGAATGGTTTAAATCCTTTATCGTTGAAAAAAATACTGCAAGTAAGTCATCAATTAAAATATGAAAACAAATTAGCTCCTAATTTTTTATTTTAAAAGGCGTCGACGGACGGTCCAACCGTAAAAAATTATAAATGGTATAATCTTTAAAATAGTTTCAGGTACTCCCCATTGCCTCTAAGGAATACAGCTATATACAGTTTTTATTGTAATTTTTTTTATATAGTTAAATGCCTTACTCCAATAATGAAATTATGTTCATTGATAAACTACAATATTCAAGTACAACAGAAATTTACAATAAAAAAAAATATATAATTGTATTCATTAGAACAATAGGAAGTACTTAAAACAGTTTTATAGATTATACTATATTTGGTTTTTTAAATATTTTTAATAAACCGAAAATAAACGTATATTTCCCTCTCACTCTGAAAATCCTGTTCTTACGTACATATTATTTTGTAGTAGTGTTTTTTTATAAAATTGGAAATAAAATCTATACCAACTACCTACGCTTTACTTTTTAAGGCAGAACTGAAATTTATTTAGAATAAAATACTTGCCTCTGAAGAAGTTTCCATATACACCAAAACACTTGAATACAATACTCGAATACTATTATTCGACGAGCGTTTCGACAACCAAGTTGTCATCATATGGAGATGATTAAAACTGAGTATTAATGAGTTTAATCATCTCTAGATAATGACAACATGGTTGTTGAAACGTCTGTCGAATAATAGTATTCGAGTGTTGTATTCAAGTGTTTTGGTGTTTGTGGAAACTACTTCTTCACAGACAGCGTCATACCGAAGGTTTCAAACTTCTCCAGGACTAAAATACAAGCGTTTTTAGCAGGTATGGAAAAATATTAGTTTGGTCAGGGAAAACCTGGAAAAGTCAGGGAATTTCATTCTATAATTTAGGTGGCAACCCTGCTGTATGACTACGTAGGTTCCTCCTCAACAGCAATTGCCATATTTCTTAACTCCTTTAGAGTACAGTTGTTAATATCGCACAAGTGAGATATATTGTTAAAATGACATACACCGGAGACTTTAATAACAAATTTGCCTCGCAACGTTATTATAAAAAAATACAGAATGTCTTTAATTAGAACACTTTACAGTTGAATGACAATTTTAAAGTTTCACCCCTGCAGAGTTTGATATCATAATGTTCAAAATAAACTTCTTATTATTTTTTTTTTAATTTAATGGTCTTATTTTCCACAACCCAACCAGGACACGTACACATAGACATCAGCACAACAACCATTCCCGGCGATGTTGCCGTCTACCGTCCTGTACCCTAGTAGCACAACATATTGGACCAATATATAATCCATATAGGACCAATATTCATATATTGGTTCTATATGGATTATATATTGGTGCTACTAGGGTACCGTCCCGTCCCTTCCCATCTTATCCCATCCAGTCCCGTCCCATATAATCTCATCTCATCTCACCCTATTATACAACCATTTAACATGTGTTAACTCAATTACCCAACCCAAGTCGCACGGTATGGCGTTAGTGCGGAGTGGGGGTAGCAGGTGTAGTGGTTTGCAAATTAGATTAACATAATTCTTAAATTTAAATCTAGCCATTTTGCTGAAATTATTGAGCGAAAAGTCATAGTAATAGTCTTGTTATGGTTCTACTTAGGTAGTCTTATAGTTTTTATTTTGGTCTGGTGTTTGTGAAAGTTAATTAAATGATACATTTAATTTCCCAACCTTCCCTTCAGGGTTAAACGGCATCCCTCTATCGAAGCGCGTGTCTATACGAGTTTAAATGGCATTTTAACTGGAGAAATTGTTAATAGCCTAGCAATAATTATTTAAGTAAAGCGTGTTGCGTTAAACGTAATGGGGATTATATTGAGTTAAAATTAATGAGCACGTCGAAATATCGAAGGATGCTTCCCTAAGTAGTTTTCCTCGTTAAGTTGTTTTTGTGACGGATATAATTAACGATGCACCGCGTTGTTTCCTTTCTCTGGCCGACAAGTGACGCTAAGTGACATCTTCTAAATACATGAATAAAGATGCACATTTTTATAACGACTTAATGCGCTGGAGACAGATTAATTTAGTCATTAAACGGTTAAGAACTGTATTTTTCTTTTCTTCTTCTAATAATTTTTCAACTTGTGCAGAAAATAACCTACTGAAACATTTCCAACAATGTGTACACTCCCACAACAGATTAACTTTAATTCAATGTTTATGGAACCAGTTACTGAAATACAGGTCGTAGACGTTATTGACAATATGAAACTTAAAAATTCTGTGGAGTACCTAGACCAGATACCTTTATGTCCTCTAAACTTTTGTAAAGATACGTTAACCACTACAATTTCAACATTAATAAGTAGTTTTGAATTTGGAAAATTCCGAATATTTTGAAAGTGGGCAAATTACCCAAGTAGCAATTAAAATGATGTTTATATTTATTTCGGATTTATCAGTGTTTTATAATGGCCACCTCATAATGACACGCGTGTGTATTATTAGGAGAATAAAGTATACCACTACAGTTATTTTAGAATCCAAAATCGACGTGTCTCGGGATTTTTTATAAATATGCACAATAATTGAGATACTGAATTTATTCCATTTGACTGTTCCACACTAAATATTAAGGTGGCCATTCTCTAGAAGGAGACACCCTATAGGGATATATTTATTATTTTTGCTCATAACTTTTTTTTCTTAATACATATATTTAAAAAAATATATAAGAGTACCTAAGTAGAACCATAACAAGACTATTGTTATGAATTTTCACTCAATAATTTTAGTGGTTTGCAAAATAACTAGATTTAAAGCTATGAAATAGGAAGATTAGAATAATTCTTAAATTTAAATCTAGCTATTTTGCAAACCGCTGAAATTATTTAGTAAAACTGATAGTAATAGCACATAATAATAAAACAATCAGAAGGGAAACTCTCAGCATTGCCCATATACAATTTAACTCCAGAATCGGCCATCTTGTTGGGGTTAAAATCAGGGGCGTATTCTGTACTGTTGTAGTCAGGTCCGTACTTAGAAATTTGTAATTTAATTTTGTAGAATACACTTTTCAACTTTTCTCAAGAAACACTATAAAATAATTGTCTCTGAATTTTCCAAAAGTTCTCTTTGTATGTTAGTGATGAACTTCTCGTTTCATCGTACTAATTTTGTAAAAAACAGTGGATCACACTAAAGCATGCAATGTTAAAAACAAATGTTGACAGCTTTACACGGCGTTTAAATAATCATAATTATTATGATACGAAGGACGTGAGTGACTGCAATATGAACTTTATAAGAACAGCCCTTTGTATTAAAATGCATTATTTTGCAATAAATATATAAATTGTCATATAATGTCAAACAATGCCATGTCATAAAATTCTTTAATATAATCTCAAAGCATAAGCATATGTAATTAAAAATTGTTTCTACTCTGTAGATGAATTTTTAAATGCTTAACCACATTATAATATTTTTCTACAAAACCGTTGAAGAAGCCTATTTTATCTCAATGCCATAGAATCAATCTCATGGGACAATAAATGTCTATTTTTATTCTATACGATTGACTTTATCCCTATATATGCTGTTTAATAATTACACGTATATCTTTTGTTTTATTAATGAATCTATATATTTTAATGCTCATGATTAATTAAATAATAGTAAATATCCCGTCCTAAAATATTCAATAAAAAGTGTTTCTAAAATACAATACAATAAAATACAATACTGAAATTAGGTCATATGAGAGGTGTGTATAAATTGTTGTTTCATTATAAGTGTAAAGGAAATATATATATTGACTATGTTATATTATAATTTTAGTGCAAAACATTACTGATGACGCGATTGATTAGGTACACAAAAATGCGTGAAGATGTACGAGATCGATGTGGAAACATAGTATACGTCTGTGTATCCACGTTAGAACGAATTATAAGTGGATTAGATGATATGTCAATATTACTTTAAAATATTATTGAGTTATTTTACATGAGAGTATCACAAATCAAATGCAGTCAGGCCACATGTCAGGCATTGGCATTGATCAACGTAAATAAACAGCGAAACAAACGAAACAAATAAATCTAAAACATATGACCGATAGGTTATCTCTATAATGTTGCTACAGATGAATTTTTGAAATTACCATAAGGTACAGGAAAATTATGATTAATTTTAGTACATAATTTTTTTCATGTAATAAACCATCTCATTTCTGAAGAATTTGAAGACATTTGATTACTGCAAATGTACTACATGAATGTGATTTGTGACAAAACTATTTATACAATTATTTATTCCTAGTTTATCAGAAATTATTGTACATCTGGCAACTCTGTATAGAGCACACAATTATCAGTTGTTTTACCCCAGGAACATGGAGAATTGGATGCGCGTCTAGAAATGCGCGAAACTTCCCCTTCCCTGAAAGATTCCATTCTGATTGTTTTATTATTCTGTGGTAATAGTCTTGTTATGGTTCTACTTAGGTAGTCTCATAGTTTTTATAAATACACATACTAAGAAAAAAGTTATGGCTAAAAATAATAAATATTTCCCTATCGGACCTTAAGTTCTTATCCTGTCCTGATGATCCTACTTTGGTCTGGTATTTGTGAACATTAATTTAATAATACATTTAATTTTCCAACCTTCCCTTCAAGGTTAAACGGCATCCCTCTATCGAAGCTCGTGTCTGTACGAGTATGAATGGCATTTTAACTGGAAATTGTTAATACCCTAGCAATAATTATTTAAGCAAAGCGTGTTGCGGTAAATGTAATGGGGATTATATTGAGTTAAAATTAATGAACAAGTCGAAATATCGAAGGATGCTTCCCTAAGTAGTTTTTCTCGTTAAGTTGTCTTTGTGACGGATATAATTAACGATGCACCGCGTTGTTTCCTTTTTCAGGCCGACAAGTGACGAAGTGACATCTTCTAAATACATGAATAAAGATGCACATTTTTATAAAAACTTTATGCGCTGGAGACAGATTAATTTAGTCATCAACTTGTGCAGAGAATAACCTACTGAAACATTTCCAACTATATGTACACTCCCACAAAAAAATAGCTTTAATTCAATGTTTTGGAACCAGTTCTACTGAAATACAATTATTAAAAAGCGATTCCAAAATTTTTTTATGATTTTCAATCTGACTTTGGATAACAAATTTACTCACATCTTGAATAATCAAATATTGTGTTTATTTATGATCTTTGCAATGGAAATTCTCATGTCCTTGGACCTACTTTTCACACTTTGACCCGACTATAACATCCTCACAACTACATTAGAAAGTAAACACATAAGGGATCGCGCTGAAGGGCCAATTTTCCACTCGACAATTAGTTCGTTAGGTGTACTACAGGAACTTGACTAGCCGACACTGCAGTTAAAGCAACCATAAAAGGCGACGTTAAAATCCACTTATTTTTCTACTTAACTGACATCCACACTAGCCATAATAGCTTAACAGCTCCTTACCGTGTTAAAAGCTCTGCCCTGGAGAATAATAATTGTAAGAAGTCCAGTCTTGTAACCGTCTTACGGTCTTAACACCACTCGATCCAATATGTTCGAGGCATAACCGACTCCGTCACTCATGGGAGTGAGGACAGGGCAACAACGGAAAAAAATAAATCATCAAGATTGTAATGGCAACAACAAAGAATTTATCGTACAGTTAAGAGCTAATTAAGTTAGATTTTGCTTTCCAATCAGTTCTAATAAAATCATTATTGTGTTTTTTTCTGGTATTTCCAAGCCTTTAGCTTTCATAAATTCAATGATGTCGCCTTTTCTTGTGTTGGTGTTCGGAATTTTTGTGTGTTTCCGCGAATGGTATGACACATTGTCCATAACAACAGAATTTGGTGGGATATTTGGTAACAGCTGTTCCTTTGCCCACTTCTCAAATAATTCGGCTGTCATATCCTCGTGGTATTCGGCAGAGGACTGCTTGATATTTTTAGCAGACAACAACAACGCATTTGGAATAAAACCGTTTTTACTCCCAGTTTGTAGAATTATAATTCTTTTTCCCCTATAACCTTGATGAGCACTTAAATTACACTTTTTGGTGTTATCTACCCAACCGCATGAACTACATCATGGGTGTCCAACCATGTTTCGTCAAGATAAATTATGTCTCTATTTGCATCTCGGTATTCTTTTACTTTACGCAGGTACTCGTGTCGATGATCAACAATGCGTGCTGATTCCATAACTACCATTCAATTTTTTGCACCTAAAACCACAATCAAACAAAACGTTTCGCAAAGTATCTATAGTTATAATCTGGATAGTCGCGTAACTTATCCCTAATCATTGCTAATGTGGGCACCTTCTGTTCATTGTAAAAGTCACACACAAATCGACGAATGACATCGTTGGACCCGTTATCAAGTTTATTAAGTTTTTCTCCTACTCTTTTCCGTTTAATAGAATGATCAACTACATTCCCAGCTCTAATAACCCTATAAATTGTAGTACGACTAAATTTGGTTAATTTGCAAATCCTCTTCACAATTTGGTTATATGAAGAATCAATATTTTCGCCTTTTAAACACGAGTAAATATTAAAAATTACCCTTTAAGTTCGAACGTGTAAGTCTTTATTTTCAAATTCCTCTTGTATAGGCTCTGTATCAAAATCGTCCGTTTCGTTGTCACTGCTATCGAAAGGCTTCCAAAATGCCATATTAAACAATTAATCGCAAAAAATTACTCAAACACTGTAATAAAACTAATAATTTCTTCAAATATTCACTAGAATTAAGTAATTTATAACGCTACCAGGCTGTACTGCACTGCCTCGTACAGATCATACGATACAAATAGTTAATACGTATTTTTTGTTTTATATATTATGGCATGCAAAAACTCTGAGCAAGGTTGGTGTTGACAAATCAAATTCGCTAAGCATCTAATCCAACCTATATTTCTGTATGACAGGCGGATCAGGTCCACGTGGACTGTAGACGAGGAGTGGCGAATATGAATCTGTAAAATTCTGTGCTCTCTCATTCAATGTGAAGCGATATATTGAAAATACCCCGTAAGATCATCTAGTTTTGTGTTGTTCCAATTTAGCTCGTAAATACCATACTTTCATTTTTTTGAGCTCTTTCTCCTACAACGCTTTATCAAATTGTAATCTGCTTGAAAATTGTTTGAAACATCTTTCTATAAATGCATTTAAGTGGAAAATTAAAAAAATGATATTTAACCAAGACTACATGTAATATGTGTAGAACCGTGTAAAATATATGTATTTATTTTAAATTGCTTATTTGCATAATCTGTTTCGTCACACTTTATAATTATTATTATTCTCGTTTTATTACTTGAGGGAATCCTATTAGTTTTATATAAGTTTCTGCTTAGTACAAGTATCTTGATCTTATGTTTTTAAGGGTATAAGTGGTGGAATAACTGTTGAGCTAAACTTCGCCCTTCTAGATATGGAAATTGTATTTCTTTTTTCTAATAAAGATCATTTATTATTATTATTATTATTAATATTATTATTATTATAGTTGTTGGTATATAATTAGTAAGTTCATTTCTTTCATCTTTTTTGTACAAAATACTTACTTTGAAACATATCCAAACATCAGGAAAGTAGCATTTCTTAAGACATATTTATATTTTTATGTTTTAATGCAATAACTACCTCAAAGATCATTATTTAAATCCCATTTATTAAGATTCCTACAAATAAATCTTTACAAATATTATCACGTCTTAGCTGAAAAATGCTTAATTTGAAACATATTTACGCTCCACTGGATTCCCGTTTTTAATGTAAATACGTGTACTGAAATTGCAATCCTCCTTTGAACTTGAAGTAAAAGGTTTTTCGGTTATATATAATACTAAGACGTTACTTCTGAATATTTTCAAAATTTACTAACGAAATGTAAGTCTGTAATGAAGAGTTTATTTCTATAAATATCGTACTGGGTTTTAAATTTGAAAGATAGACTATTAAAATATTTTAAATATAATTTCGTAAGCATAAAAAATATAAGGAATGAACAAACTAACCGAAAGATATCTTGAACTGTTATGCTTTGGCATAAATAATATGGGAAAAAAAATAAAAACCGCTGCCTAAGGAATCGCTACTTCCACATCCAGATAAGTTGCTAATGAAAGAGTAGAGTGAAATTAAAAGTTCATCTGAAACATGATTCACAAATGATCAGCTATGCTCTCTCGGAGTAGGTGCGTATCCCGCCTTGATAAAATAATAATTTCACTTAAAGGTGCCAGAAGCAGTGGGGTGTTTGAAAATATGATTAAGCAATATTTAAAATATGTTTTTAATATTTTAGGAGAGCTCTAATTCATCCAATTTTTTGGCACCTCTGCACAAAGCTGTACCAAGTGAAACCTGGTAAGTTTCGCTAGGAAATAAAAACTTATTTCAGCCAAATTCACACTTCAACAGTCGATGATAAATCGAGAGAAAGGCTCTCTCCACCTAACGTAACACATATCTTCTATTCCCCCGTACCTTAGCATCCACGTCAAGGTAATTATTGTTTTCGAAAGCTGTTTCGTCCCACGTATAGATGTAGAGAAAGAAGGTTTTACATTGCCCCCATAGCTGCTGTGGGACAGCTTGCTCATGTAATCTCTTAACAGGCAAGACGTTACAATTACTGCATCTTTCTTTGAGTTGATCTCTCTTCGGTTTCAGTCTCCAAACACATGATGAATATAATCACTATGGAATCACATAACCAAAGTAGATCATTTTCATTTCAGACCCCAAGTCCTACCAAACAGGTGTGCTTTTTGTAAGTGTTTTGTAGATATATTTTGATACAAGATTACTCCTAGATTTTTTTCCCTCTTCAATTCTTTGGGATTTCATGCCATATGCATGTTTTCTTTTTAAGCGGTGCTCGGGGAATCTACAAAATATCACAATTAACCAGTATGTTACTAGTAAATAACCTCTACGTCTATGACTTTTACGTCAAAGGATCAGTTAGAGGTTGCTTGTTTTTTTTTTTTAATAAACAACACAAATAAGCATAAAAACTTGAAATCAAATATTTCGCCGACGTTTCGGAAATCTAATCTGTTTCCCTTTTCAAGGCTTTTTTTGAAAAATCTTTTTTGCTGTGTATGATGAATACACGGCTCTAAGAATGTTTGTTATATTTAATATCCATAGATACTTACTATTTACATAGAACTGTTGATATAGTTAACAGTTTTTTTTAGTTTTTATACAATGTTAAGTTTGTGAAGTTCTTCTTTTAACATTAGCAACCAAGTTGTACAGACATCTACGGTACAATTCGACACGCATCTATCCTCATTCAATAATATTATCGCGGATTCTTTAATTTCTCTTTTTTTGCTATCTGCCTCTTTTGTTAAAATTTTTGCCGAGTCCCAGTTTATTCTATGTCCGTTCTCCCAAGCGTCTTCGCAGATCTTGGACCTCTGAATTTCATTTTTTCTGATATCATTTTGATGTTCGCCCAATCTTACACTAAAAGGTCTGGATGACTCACGTATTATTTGTTGCACTCACACGGAATACTATAAATGCAGTTTTTTGAATTTTGCTCGTGGTTCTTCGGTTTCGTCTTTGTCAGAATAGATCTTAAAATGTTGTTTGTTTGAAATACCATCCTAATATCAAATCTATCACCGATGCGGCACAACTTTTCGGATAATCCGCGTACATAAGGAAATAACGCTGCGTAACGTTTTTCAGGTTTTTGTCGTACCTGATTGTTATTTTCAATATTTATGAAGGTTTTATCGACAAAACCCCCAGGGTTTTGGTTATTTATAAGAACTTCCTTTATAAACCGTTTCTCATTGTTTAGTATTTCATCATTAGAAGAAATGATTGTTATTTTCAATATTTATGAAGGTTTTATCGACAAAACCCCCAGGGTATTGGTTATTTATAAGAACTTCCTTTATAAACCGCTTCTCATTGTTTAGTATTTCATCATTAGAAGAAATGATTTTGGCCCTATCATACAAACATTGGTGGAGATACGTAGATGAAATATTTGCAATCTGCCCCCATTGCATTGAGTTACTAGATAGTTTTTGGAACATTTAAATAATAAAGAACCTTCTATTCAATTCACTTTAGAAAAGGAAACTAGAAATGAATTACAATTTTTGGATGTTTTAATTAAAAGAGTAAATGGTGCAATTGAAACAAGTGTTTGTAGAAAACCAACACATTCCAACAGATATTTAAATTTCAATTCAAATCAGTCGATGCACGTTAAGAGGGGTGTTGTAAAATGTTTGTATGATAGGGCCAAAATCATTTCATCTAATGATGAAATACTAAACAATGAGAAGCGGTTTATAAAGGAAGTTCTTATAAATAACCAATATCCTAGGGGTTTTGTCGATAAAACCTTCATAAATATTGCAAATAACAATCAGATACGACAAAAACCTGAAAAACGTTACACAGCGTTAATTCCTTATGTATGCGGATTATCCGAAAAGTTGCGCCGCATCGTGTGATAGATTTGATATTAGGACGGTATTTCAAACAAACAACACTTTAAGATCTATTCTGACAAAGACGAAACCGAAGAACTAGGAGCAAATTTCAAAAAACTGCATTTATAGTATAGACATAGGACATAGAATAAACTGGGACTCGGCAAAAATGTTAACAAAAGAAGCAGGTAGCAAAAAAAGAAAAATTAAAGAATCCGCGATAATATTATTGAATGAGTATAGATGCGTGTCGAATTGTTCCGTAGATGTCTGTACAACTTGGTTGCCAATGTTAAAAGAAGAACTTCACAAACTTAACATTGTATAGAAACTGAAAAACTGTTAACTATATCAACAGCTCTATGTAAATAGTATCTATGGATATTGAATATAACAAACATTCTTAGAGCTGTGTATTTGTCATACACAGCAAAAAAGATTGTTCAAAAAAGCCTTGAAAAAGGAAACAGATTAGATTTCCGAAACGTTGGCGAAATATTTAATTTCAAGTTTTCATACTTATTTGTGTTGTTTATTTAAAAAACAAAGAAACAAGCAACCTCTAACTGATCCTTTGACGTAAAAATCACAGGCGTAGAGGTTATTTGCCAGTAACATACTGGTTAATTGTGATATTTCGTAGATTATCCGAGCACCGCTTAAAAAGAAAACATACATGTGGCGGGAATTCCCAAAGAATTGAAGAAGGAAAAAAATTAAGATAATGCCACAAATAACATTTAGACAATACTCCTAGATATTTAACTTCACTGGAAAAGTTCAGTAATGCTCCATTTAATATAGGCGCTCTCAATCTTCTCCTTTGGATATATTTAGAATGGCGTTTGATACTGTATGCCATAAAACATTATTTGAAAGACTAAAAGATGTGGATATTATAGGAAATACATTGAGATTGTTTGAGAACCATTTGACTCATAGAAAGCAAAGGGTAAAAATAGATGAAACTTTAAGTAGCTCTCTGGTTGTCTTTATGGGTATTCCTTAGGGAACTGTGTTGGGACCTGTGTTATTTCATATATATCAATAAAATTGGACACTTATTAAAAAGTGGAGCTATAATTTCTTACACAGATGACTGCTATCATATTTTCAGGTACAACTTGGACTGAGATACGCGAGAAAGCTGAAACAGGTCTCCAGCTGATAACACAAATTGCAATACAAGCAATAAACTAGTAATAAATTTTATACAACGCCATAGTTGAGTCTATAGATACTGTATAGTGATTTGGGAAGAAATATACAGTAATGCATTGCATAACCTTGCCGCGTGTCAAAATACTATATTAAAAATAATGTTTAAATGAGAAAAAATGTACTCCACTAATTCACTATATAAGCACACGAATATAATAAATATCAGAAGTCTCTATGTCTCTATGGGTACGCATGTTTTAATTTCACGGTGAAAAATCATCCATAACAATAACAAAATTATTTTATTTAGACTACGTATAAAAGTGAGTGAACGATAATAATAAGTTGTACAGTTAAATTTTACATCTAAGAATGTTGTTGAAACGCCATGCACAACACAAATGTGTTCTCTGATTCTCTTCAGGGGCAATTTAGAGTGCACATTCCTTTGTTAAATCAAAATATGTACAAATTTATGTCTTATGTTACATGTTACATAGTCGAAATAAATTTAATTTGATCTGATTTGATTTAAGGTAGCTTGCGTGAGATATGACATCATGAGCTCATGTCTGCCTCTTACTGTGATGAATAACCAGGTCATCATCATATCCCTGGACGTTGAAACCATATTGTTGGACGAAATTATAATTCTCTTCCAATAGACAAAATTGATACAAATACCTCCTATTCTTAAAAATATAATAAAGATAGCTATTTATTCTCGCTGTTCCATGTTCTGAAATAAATTTCTTGCATCTGGCTGATTGTAACTAACAATTCCGATAAAATTCTTCCCACTAACCAAATAGAAAATATTTATTATTACTTCTTAAAATTTACTTTATGCAATAAGAGGGCGTATTTTCCTTGAATAAACATATTTTATGAAAACAGAAAACCCGCTTTTCTTTTATTAAAGAGACTGCTTTATCAATATAGAAACGGATTTCGTGGAATTCTAAGCATTCACAAACGTTCCACCATAAGATTTTGTTAATAAAATATGTAAATATTTCCTTTGGGATTTTTAATTAAAAATATATTTACTTTAATAGACGGGTTTTAAATTGCCATTTACAATAGTTCACATAATAAATATTTTCTATTAGTTTGCCCGTTAAGTAAGTGGAATTCCACGTTTATGAAAAATAATTCGTACCCCTATTCACATAAAGCGGTTTTAATATTTCTATATAACACTTTTGTTATGCATTTTGCCGCTATTAAATTGGTAACTATCCCCAGTTAGGATGAACAAAAGGGTTAAAAAAGAGAAAGAAAAAATAAGTTAGGTTAGTCAGGTTGTTCACCTTTGAGTTGTAGCTCTGAAAATATCCAAAATATCGCAGAGTAGAATCTTCCTTAATCGATTCCTTGTACCATAATATTAAAGATTATCTTGACTGACTCCCTCAGGATTTTCCTATGAAACATGCCATACGATTTTAGAGAAGGACTGGGACATGGGGCAAGCATGCATATAAGATGGAACCATCTCTTCTTTCGAACGCCTTAAGCTATCGCCAGTGTAAGATTCTGCTTCTTGAAGGTTGAAATACAACGCTATCTTAAAATTTGATGACAAAGGTTAATGCTAACTGGTAGTATTGTGCACTTTCCTGTGTTATAATTCAAAATCAATCTGCTATGATTAGTATTTTTGGACGCAAAGAAACATACTTCCTGAGCAAGAGCATTAATATGGTATCCTTCAGCAATAATAGTAGAACTACATGATACGTTGGTTTTTGTAACAGGTATTGAAATATAGTAAATTTTTTACTCACTTTTTAAGTAAGAAATCAGTTTTCCGTATTTAGAAAAATCAATGTTTTTATAAACCTTTAAAGTTGCTTTCAGCATTGAATACTTTTCCACATATTTTCTGTACGTTAAGAAAGCAAGCCATCATTACATCTTCATTTACACCAGTAATACCTCTGCGTTCTGCACAATCGCTGAATTCTTTGTCATAAAAAGCTTCGGATTTCTTAGGCAGAAGGTTTAAACATTTGTTTCTTTTCTAAATTCTTCCGGGATATACAAATTTTCATAAATTTTCCATAACTAAAGATTGTTTTTTACCGTTATTTGTTCTTTATGTGTATACATTAGTAAACAATAAATAATAATTGTTACTTATAAATTAAACACTACTTTTAGATGAATCAAACAATATATTATAAATAAATACTCTACATATGTTTTGGCTTATTAGGCCTTTATTATTATAGAGTATTATATAGTGAATACTAAAGTTTCCGACGTGCTTATTCTAATTTATACTTAAAAGTATTTATGCCTTCATCTATTTATGACCTAATCTATTTAAGACTTAATTTAACATCCTTAATTAGGGGAATGTTTGGAGTGGACCTAAACTGATTATCTAAATCAATGGATAGTCCTTAGCAATTTGTTTATTACAGGGGTATTCATGAAATTTTGTTGGGTCATTCGTGGTACAAGGTGTACTTGAAAGATTTTTTGAGTTCTAGTTGTTCTAGAAGATCTAAACGTTTGCATTTTCTTTCTGAATATAGTAAATTTATGTTATATGTATCTATGAAATGGTTGTTTTCAATGCAGTGTGTTGACATTACTGTATTTTTATTGTTATTGATTTTTTATGTTCCTTTACCCTGTTCACAACGCTTCTACCACTCAGAGCGATATAGACAGCATTGTAGTCTTTACAATTAATTTTATATATACCAGATTTAGCAATTTTATTTAGTTTTTCTTTGTTATTAACCAAAATGTTTCCTATATTTGTTTTGTTCACACTTATTGTAGAGATGCCTAAATTATTTAATTTTCTAAAAATTTTGTTACTATATTTCGGAACATAATAAAACTATATTTTGTAGATTTGTTAGGCGCAGTGAAAAATTATTTTTGAAGCATTTTGCGTTGTTTGTTCTTGACTATGTTATCTATTAGTGCCTCGTTGTATCCGTTATTTCTTGCAATTTGTTTAATTATATCTAATTCTCTATCAAAATCACCTTGATCTAAAGATAAATTCATCAGTCTATGTATTAGACTAAGAAAGGGTGAAATCTTAATTTGCCATGATTGTTGCGAATTATAATGTATTACTGTATTTGTAGTAGTAGGTTTGGGGTAGATGCTAAATTTTAACTGAATTTTATGTTTTTTGATATTAATATCTAGAGATTTTAATTGACTATTTTGCTCCGATTCCATTGTGAACTGAGTTTTACTATTGAAAGAATTTAAGAAATTAAGGTAATTACTTAGGTTCCTTTCTGTACCCGTCAATATACAAAAAATATCGTCTACATATCGAGTTCAATAAAACACACGTGTATTTAAACTGTTATTGCTATTAAAAATTAAGTTTCCTAAGTTTGACATAAATATTTCAGCTAATGAAGGAGAAATTGGTGAACCCATTGGTAGCCCGTCTTTATGTCTAAAGATTGTGAATTATCTATTAAATATATAAAATTGATTTTAGTTCTGTGAGCGGGACTGAGGTGAACAGACCTTTATCATCAAAGGAGATTAATTTTGCGTTATTTGGTATTATTAAATTTTTTTGTATTTTCAATATATTCAAAAGATTTTTTTATGGAATATTTAGATTTAAAATTTATTAATTTTGGTAAAATATAATTTAGTTTTTTACACAATTTATAAGGAGCATTGATGTAAGACACTATGGGGCGTATAGGGTTACTTTATAAATTTTCGGAAGACCATAGAGAATGGGGGCTGAAGGGTTCATAATTTTCAATGTATACGCCTCTTTACTTTGAATAACCGTATTACATCTCTAAGTTAGATACAATTTCTAATTGAAATTTATTGGTAGAGTTTTTATTGATTTTTTCAGTCTTCATTATTTAAGATTGTTTGTATTTTTTCATTATATTCTGATTTTGTTAAAATTGTTATGGTGTTACCCTTATCAGCTTTGCAGAGAACCAAGTCATAATTTACCAGTTTTTATTTAATGCTTTTTAACAAATAATCAACAACAGAGCAACCATTCTATGGCCTTCCCTATCAATTTAATAAACTCACCTATATATGATTTTTCGATATGGAATATTTTAAAATAATTAACAGAGGATCTGCATTTCCACACACTGGAACTCTAGTTATTTTTAATTCAAAACGGAATTTTTTATACGCAATCTTTGTACGTTTGTACTGAAATTAATTTCAGGATTAACCATGTAACAGAATAAACGCTGATAAATTGTTGAAACGCCGATCCGCAAATGAAAATGAATGTTTTAAGTAGTACACTATCCAAAATGATGCATGGAATGCCAAATTAGGTTAGTTAATATAATTTGGAATTAATGTAGTTGGCCAACTATGAAATTCAACTGTAATTAACAGAGCAGGTGATTTGTAATAAAGGGTCTAGCCGAATGAACATAGTGAAATGGCCCCCAGTTGAAATTTCTAAAACAATTTATGTCGTCATATTGGCAAGTCACAAGAAGGCAATATACAGTAGGATAGAGTGAAAGACGTACTTATTTTTTTTATTTCAAAATATAATACCACAAAGAAGTTTGTTAATGCACTACTTAGTATAGTGGTGAAACTTTGTCAAAATCGGTCTTCATCTTCTGCCTTCTCAGTAACTTTGAATTTTTTAAATAATTAAGATTTACGAAAATGCTATAATAAACATTAAAAAATATCCCATTGGAGATATGTTAATCTAATATTGCGGAAAAGCCAGTGGCGGCTCGTCAGGGGAGGCAGGCGAGGCTGAGCCTCCCCTTGGAAGAACCACCATATCTTCAAAAGTAATATCTTAAGAAATTTCTATTAGGTATATCTCAATTTTCAATATTTTTATTGTTTATTATTCATTAATTAATTTTCAGTTTATATATAACATTTTTGCATTTCCTTTCCAAAAACATACCTATAACGTTACAGTCCGGATAGTCTTTCTATGCATATTTCCCGGTCGGCCGGTCTTTTACTGAATGAACACTGCGGTTCGCTGGAGGCTAATACGAAATAGCTTCCAACTTTACCGCATTTACTTATAACATGAATGACCTTGAATTTCTTTGCGCTGTGTAAAATAGCAACACTTGGAATAGCCAAGTATGAGGCTAGCCTCAGATCTCAGTTCTTTATTAGCGCATGTGCACAGGTCGTTCAAGAGTCAGGTGATTCACAAAGAAAACGAACTGACGTCTGACAGTTGCGTTTAGCCGGTTAAGAACAACTTGACGTATAAATACATAAAACATTTGATAGGCGGGCTAGAAATAAGTGCTCTAGGTGAAAATATTCCCAACAACATGTCTTGTTGTCCAGACGTGGTGGATTATTTGTTATTAAATGGATTTACTACTCTTATTTATGACGAAAAGGTAAGAATTAAAAGAAATGCCAGGCCTACACCAGCAATGCTTTCGTTAGTTTTAAAAAGTGGTAAACAAAACAGAGGGTTTTGTGATAACAATTATAAATAAGTCGAGTGGTTAACGGCATCAACAGTTAGAAACAAATTATATTGTTGGAGATGTTTATTATTTACTAATGATCAATCCTCAATTTGGGGCAGGGCCGGGTTTAATAATTTGCAAAATTTGTCGCGAGGTTTAGAAAGGCACGAAAAATCCCAGGAGCACATTTCATCTTGCATTAAATTCGAAATGTTTGGTAAACAAAATATTGTAAATTTCTTGGATTCTGCACATAAGAGAGAAATAGAAAATGTTAACGAAAAGGTCCGTGAGAATAGGGAAATATTAAAGAGGTTAATAGATGCCGTTATATAGTTATCTTCACAAGAAAATTCTTTCCGAGGACATGACGAAAAACGAGAATCGTGCAATAAAGGAAATTTCAAAGAGCTGGTAGATTTTTTTAAAACTTATGACCCAAAAGAGAACTTTTTGAATAACGCCACTATTTTTTGAGACAATTCCGGTAAGCTTCTGTAGAATGATCATTTTCAGCACTTAAACGCATAAAAACATTTTTACTAGAAACAAAATGAGTCAAGACCGCCTTTCAAATGTATCGCTTATTTCAATAGAAAAACGTTTTTTGTCAGAATTGAGGAAACGCGATTCATTTTATGATGAAATAATCAACCATTTTGCTACTTCCAAAAATCGCAGGTTACCACTCATTTATAAAAATATTCAGGCTTTAAAGCAGAGATTACTATAGGTAGTTGTTATTTTAGAAAAAATATTTATTTGTGTTATTTATTTTTTAGGAAATATTTTTTATAATTCTCCATAATATAGAGTTCCGCGGTTATATATTTTTTATATAACTTCTTTCTCAAAACTATTTTAATTTCTATTAAAACTTATAATTTTACACGCCTGGCAGTGATAATGAATACAATTTTTTGTTTCTAGAAAAACACTTTAATTTTTTTACCAAAACTGTTTTCATTTTTATTAAAAGTTATATAATTTAATTACAAGTGGGATAGTAGGACTCCTTTGGATACCGATACTCGAGTCGCAGGAACGAGAATTTCATGAGAATGATTTTTTCATCTCATCATATTTTCTATTTCCTTTTCATTCTATTCTTTTATTAGTTCTATTCTCTCAAGTCGTGAATCGGTATCCTGGCGAACAACCCACGCCAAAAAAATGTAACGCGCCGTTGTAATACCTCAGGGGTCGTGGGGAAATGTACAAATTGTAGTCATATTGCACATCAGTTGTCTTTCAGAATATCAAGCCTCCTCTGCAGACAATATCACGAGCCGCCACTGGGAAAAGCTTCCCTTTGTACTACATAGTATTGTGACAAAAGTTGGTAAGTATACGTCGACCCTATCTGCCTCCCCAACAACCTTGAACATTTACTAATTTTAACGTTTTTTAAATATAACTCCAAGTATACATTTCTTAGTTTAACTCTAAAATATGACTACATAACTACATTATACAATACCATATTCAGATTGTCCTAAAATAAGGTTCCATTCGTTTGGTTTTAATGTGGGTCAAGGAATCCTTAATAAGAAAACCTGATTTGGAAGAGGAAATATTATGATGTATTAAAAATTTGAAATTCTGCTACAAACAACTATGTTAAATAAACACTTTAGAATACTAAATACTAGATTTTCTTAAAATTTGTTACTTATTCACGACGTGTCCTGATTTCGAATTAAAGCAAGGTTTTCTTGGAATCAACTCTCGTTCTTATGAAACCATCTCTTGCATCGGCGTCACAAACTGCTGCAGAAGTTTCTGTTACTAGTTTCACACACCGCTCAACACACTGTGTGTGACAAGGATTTTTGCCAAAATTTACTGTATGTCAGAGTGGTTAATAAGTTCTCGTAGGTCTTCAGTTGGAATCCGGGAGGTGATAGGTGTAGTTCTGTTAACTCGCGGTCTTGCCAGTTGATAAGCTCGAAGTAGTCGTTTGACGTAGTCATTTTGAACATTCTAACCTTCTTGGAGGATTCCACAGGTATAAATGAACTCTTTCCTTTCAATCCATTTCATTTAATTACGGCATCAACACCTTTCAATTATCTGTTCAGGTAAGTGAGAAAATTAAATAATGCGCCAAAGGTGTTTTGCACCGCGTTTAAAAGATGGATGAGATTTTACATCAAACCACATGGATGGATCTGTGGATTTGTGGAGGTAAATGAAATCATCAAACATCAAACATATTTTACACAGTTAATGATTAATTTATCAAGTTAGTTTTGCGTGGTATTAGGTCCAATTACTGTACCTTTTGGTCATGAAAAAAATATATAATGTCTAGTTAAATAACAGAGTTCTTTAAAAAATTAAGACCATTAGAAAAGCAGAAAAAAGTTCCGAAATTAAAAAGAAAAAAATCAAACTGCTAACAAATAATATAGACAAATTTTGCACACTATTATATTAATTTCTTTTTCAATTCTTTGGGACTTCCTGCCAGATGTATGTTTTCTTTTTAAGCGGTGCTAGGGGAATCTACAAAATATGTCACAATTAACCAGTATGTTACTGGTAAATAAGCTCTACGCCTGTGACGTTTACGTCAAAGGATCAGTTAGAGGCTGGTTTTTTTAAATAAACAACACAAATAAGTATGAAAATTCGAAATTAAGTATTTCGCCGACGTTTCGGAAATCTGTTCTGTTTCCTTGTTCAAGGCTTTTTTTGAAAAATCTTTTTTGCTGTGTATGACAAATACACAGCTCTAAGAATGTTTGTTATATTCAATATCCATAGATACTTACTATTTACATAGAACTGTTGATATAGTTAACAGTTTTTTAGTTTTTATACAATGTTAAGTTTGTGAAGTTCTTCTTTTAACATTGGCAGCCAAGTTGTACAGACATCTACGGAACAATTCGACACGCAACTATCCTCATTCAATAATATTATCGCGGATTCTTTAATTTTTCTTTTTTTGCTATCTGCCTCTTTTGTTAAAATTTTTGCCGACTCTCAGTTTATTCTATGTTCGTTCTCCCACGCGTGTTCGCAGATCTTGGACCTCTGAATTTTATTTTTTCTGATATAATTTTGATGTTCGCCCAATATTACACTAAAAGAAAAAGAAAAAGAAAAATTAAAGAATCCGCGATAATGTTATTGAATAAGCATAGTTGCGTGTCGAATTGTTCCGTAGATGTCTGTACAACTTGGCTGCCAATGTTAAAAGAAGAACTTCACAAACTTAACATTGTATAAAAACTAAAAAACTGTTAACTATATCAACAGTTCTATGTACACAGTAAGTATCTATGGATATTGAATATAACAAACATTCTTAGAGCTGTGTATTTGTCATACACAGCAAACAAGATTTTTCAAAAAAGCCTTGAAAAAGGAAACAGATTAGATTTCCGAAACGTTGGCGAAATATTTAATTTCAAGTTTTTATACTTATTTGTGATGTTTATTTAAAAAAAAACAGCCTCTAACTGATCCTTTGACGTAAACCTCACAGGCGTAGAGGTTATTTACCAGTATCATACTGGTTAATTGTGATATATTTTAATAAGAAAACATACATGTGGCAGGAAGTCCCAAAGAATTGAAGAAGGAAAAAGAAAATTAAGATAATGCCACAAATAACATTTAGACACTATTATATTAAGAAATTTATAGTTTGACTTTTTCGCTCCACCCCTACTGTCTCTTATGTCCTTAAAAAAATTGTTTTTAATATAGAGGCATGCAATTTGATATACTGGAGGATATTGTTGACAAATAGTTGCAACTGGTAGTGTCAGGCTGTAGCGAGTTCTTGTTTAATATCTAATTCTTGCTGCCTATGTGTTAAAAGTATTCCACTTATAAGAGAAAATCGGTCCACAAGAATATCTCGATAATTTACATCTGACCTTATTCCCTGGCGACTCTTAAATCTCCGGCTGCTGATGATTAGATTAAAATCATAGCTTTCGGTGGAAAGCTCGAAAAGTTAATAAAAGCGCCAAAATTCTTAAACTCTAGACTGGTGCTAATTTGTTTGAGGGCTATCGAGAAAAGTTCATCGAAATAATTGAATTGAAGTGAATATTGAACTACTTCCGTTTCAGATTCTTATATCGACTCACGTAGCATTCAATAACCAGGTTTTTAAATTACCCTCTTCGTTATTAACTTTTTTATTGACCGAGAAAGAGGGTTGTTTGAGAGTGGCATTATTTCTGAAAGATTTTTAACCACAATGATTGTATACTGAAATATACGAATACCGGGTAGCCATGAGTCAATGTACGCCCCCAATATTTTGGTTGTTTTGTATTTAAAAATTTGGTTTTTGATACAAATAAATTAGACAATAATAGGCTACTTTTAGACTAACAGGAATGAAAATATCACTTCCGGTTGAACCGGTTAATCAGAAATAATGATTCATAAACTATAATTTTTTCACCATTAATCATTCCTTAACGATATCCTTCGTAATAATAGAAGCGTTTTTAAAAAGTAAACACAAATTAAACAAGAAATTATTTTAATAGGTATAACGTTACAACCATGAATAAATTACCAAGAATAACAAAACTGTTTAAAGCCTAAATTATAATAAACCATTATAAAAATTGTTCAAACTGTTCACCGTTATGATGAATAGACAGAGTAGCGCGACTTATCGTTGCACGTCTAACATTCTGTAATTGTTGAGGTGTTATTTGTGCAATTTCGTGTCGAACCCTTTCTTCCAGATCTTGCCTTGTGGTTGGAGCAGTCATGTAGACTGTATTTTTCAAATGCGCCCAAATAAAAACATCGAGTGGGATTAAGTCAGGCGACCTTGCAGGCCATCTGACTGGACCAGGGGTCCCAATCCAACGATCTGGAAATTATTGATTTAAGTAATCCCTAACGATAACAGCATTGTGTAGTCCAGCCCCGTCTTGTTGGAAGTAAACTTCGTCAATATTGGTATTGGGAAATTGATTAGTCTGTGGAACTATTATATTTTGGAGACATTCTAGATATCTTGGTCCAGTTAGAGTTTCGTTAAAAATTATTGGACCTATGATATGGTCGCCCAATACGCCTAACCAAACATTGAAGCCAAACCGCTCCTGAAACTGCCCCTGTCTCATAATTTGAGGATTATCAATTACCCAATATCGAGTGTTGTTTCGATTAAATAACCCAAGGTTTGTAAATCTCGATTCATCAGTGAACAAAATGTTTTTGATAAAATTCTTATTTCATAATTGGCGTAACTGTAACCAATTACAAAAGGTTATTCATCGTTGATAATCATTCTCATACAAAAATTGATGCAATTGATATTTATAAGAACGATAGCCGTGTTTCTTTAAAATTTTTCTGGCTGATTCTTTGGAAACTGGTAATTCATGTTCAATTTGTTTTATCGAAATGTTGGGTCAACATGCACTAAAGCTAATACATTAATTTCCGTTTCTTCATCCGCAATAAAACTTTCTTCAATTTCTACATTAGATTCAGTTCTAAATTGTTGCTCCAGCCGGGCGAAATAGTTTCTCGGAGGTTGTCTTCTTTCTGGATATCTCCGTCCACACAGACTTTATGCTCTAGGTGCGTTACGTCGAGTCTCCCCATAAATAATGATCATGTCAACTTGAATACTTGAATAATTTTCAGCCATTTTATATTAATTCTCTTGTTTATCACAACTTTTAATACACTTGCTTCAGAAAATTAGTAAGTAAGTCAAGACTAATTCAATTGTTGCGAATATCTGTCATTTTCATGGCTATCTGCAATTTTGGATTTAAATGTAGATAGGTACCTTATTAAAATGATTTGTTGGCGCTTACTTTTTAAAAATACTTCTATTATTACGAAGGAGTGTCATTTACCCTTATAGTCGCGTCATTTTAGCATGAAAAATCTGAAAACCTCAAAAAAAAGGTACAAGGTCGATTGACTTAATTTTTCTTGCAAAGAGTTCAGAAAGGCATACGAAAAAACAGTCTGAAGTCCAATTTTGGAAATTCAAAATGGCGGACCGGAAATCAGACCATTTTCCATAAGAAATGAAAATGGATGTCTTGGCCTTGAAAATTTGAACTCGGGGGTTTTCGGGGCCGCTGATTACGAATGCAAGGCCTTATTTGATAAATTCAAAATGGCGGAATAGAAGTAGAGTTAATTTATCAGGAAAAATTCGTATTTTGTTTGTTCTTGGACTGAAAATGAGTACTTGGGGATTTTTGAGGTCGCTGATTACGAATCTGAGGTCCAATTTACGAAATTCAAAATAGCGGTCCGGAAGAATTGTCAGTCTCTCCGGAAAACCTCATATTTTTAACTTTCTTGGGCTGAAAGTATGAAAAATACCAGTATATCCTGAAAAATGTACTACTTCCGGTCCGCCATTTTGCATTCTCCCTAAGTGGACATCAGATTTGTTATCAGCGATAGCGAGAACCCCGAGAGCCCACTTTCAGCCCAAAAAAGAAAAGAATACGAGTTTTCCGGAAAAATGGACTGTTATTCCGGTCCGCCATTATGTATTTCGTAAATTAGACCGTAAATTCGTGATCAGCGAACTCAGAAACCCCCCGAGTAGTCATTTTCAGTCCAAAAACGAAAAAGATACGAGTTTTTCTTGATAAATTGACTCTACTTCCGGTCCGCCATTTTGAATTTACCAAATCAGACCTCGGATTCGTAATCAGCAACCTCGAAAATCCCCTAGATTTTCAAGGCCAAGATATCCATTCTCATTTCTTATGGAAAATGACCCGATTTCCGGTCCGCCATTTTGAATTTCCCAAATTGGACTTCAGATTGGTGATCGGCGACCCCAAAAACCCTCAAGTAACCATTATCGTCTAATTCTATGGCATATTGTGTATGATAACAAATTTTTCAATTAATTAAATTAAATTGGCCATTAATATTGGCCAATTATTGGCCCAAAATTTAAACCAAACATTTCCGCCAAAAAATAAAAGGTACTGTTTTTTCTAAATGCCATTCTGAACTCTTTGCAACAAGAACAAAGTCAATTGACCCTGTACCTTTTTTTTTAGGTAAAATGCCAAAATGACGCGACTAATAAGAAATACGTAGGAAAATTCGCCCCTTTTGAGGCACGGGAAGGGTTTGACCTAGCTACCCTAAATTTGGTGTAATTTTTTTTCTTTTATATCATAATAATTTTAGAAGACGATCAAATTTTAAAATTGAAAAATAAGGGCCAAAATGTAAATTTTGCCATTATTATACTCTTCGCAAATACAACACAAAGAGTATATTACTTTTATTGGGCACATTTCTAAAACCGGTAATATCGCTGTGTTGGTGATCGAATTCTGAACAACATTAAAAATGTCTGTCTGTCCATCTGTCCGCCCGTCCGCCTTCTACGTCAAGAAGCAATATCTTATGCATTGGTGGACGCATTGTCCGTCCTTCGCGACATTGACAGATACATTCTAAGTACGGCTCTGTATCTGTTTTCTGGGTATACCATTTTAGTTAGGGCTGATTTGAACTCTATGTATTGTATTTTTCTCATAAATTGGGAGGCACGTGTAATGATACTGGCGAATTAGTCACATTAGGATGTCAGGCGTCAGGCCTCCATTAAACCAATCAGAAAAATTAAAGCGCACGATTAATTAACAAGTAGATATAATCAACTAACCGGACCAAATCATTTTAACAAATTAAATGTGTTTTGAATTGCGTAAAATCATTTAACTTTTTGCAATTGCCATAACGACGCATTTCACAGTGATTTAATTTTAAAATATAATTAACGCAAGTGTAAAAAGCATGCTGTATTTGATGTATCTGTCAATACCATACGGGTGTTCAAATGCTCATTAAATTTAATGATTCTGCAACCTAGCGGGAGAGCATTTCTGTTCTCCAATGTCCTTTTTCCTTTAAACAAATCCTTCATTGTGAAAAAGTTATACCTGCTCTGTCTGCCGTGAGAGAATCATAAATACAAAAACTGAAGTCGAGCAGCATAAAAAATGCATATTTTGTTATTGCATGTACAATCGATTTACATTAAAACAAAAAACCGGAACCGGCTTATTGGGTGTAAAATGAATTTTAATTTTACTGCTGGTAATTCCCATAGGATGTTGTAAAATGATTTATAAGAACATAGCTATATTGTTATGCCCTCTACTTAATAAAAAAATATTTACCTATGTTCAGCGTATCTTTCCATTCCAATCGGAATAACCTACAAAATAAAACAAAATCATTGATATTGATGAAATGGTTTGGAAGACTAGGCGAGTCTGCTGAGATTTTTCCCAAACAATTTCTATACCCTTTGAGTTGGCTACGGATTCTTATAGGAAAAGTTCCGCTGAATAAGATTTTCTTATGAAAAATTTTCCTAAACTGCGAGCTTCATTGTCAAATAATTGTTTAAACACATTTTTTTTCGTTTTTATGTAATAAAATGAAAACGGTTTGAGAGATCCGAAAAAATCATGATTCAATCGAAAGACATGTTCAATACGCGTTGTTTGGCGCCAGGCACAACTCATTTTGTCAACGCGTTCATTTGTTATAGCCAAAATAAATTTCTCAATTAACAAATTGATTACTCCGAAACTAATGAGGTCAGGATATTGTTTCTTTCAAAATACATGCCTTTTATACCAAAGAATATACTATTTTTTTTGTCCGATATCTTTAAAATAATTGGCATAATTTGCTAATTAGCAAAGAACTTTTTTTTCGAAAACATGATCGACTTCAAACCAAACCAAACAATAAATATTAATGTCGGGCATAACCCCCATAGAAATGTGCACGAATGCAACTTTTTGCTTCTGTTTATTTACAGTTTAAATTAATTTTGCAAATTAACAAATGGAATGGGGTTTTGTGCATATGAAAGTGCTTGGAAAAAGGAAAATTTTAAGACCAGAAAGAACTTGACCAGATAACCGGAACCTGAAATAAAAGTGATATTGCGTGAGAGGCTCTAATTTGTTTATTATCAACTTTTTGAACACGAGGTTTGGTGCAAATGAAAGCTAACAAGTTTTTTCATCAACCAAAAAAGTTCTACAGAAAATATTCAATCCCTGAATAGTTATAAGCGTTTTTGACCCTTAAATAAAATCTGTCCCGCAACGTGAAAATAGTAACCTTTGACGCGCAATGGGATGGCGGGTGTGCGCAATTTTTCTTTGTCAAATTTGCTCTTTTTTCATGGTAGTAAATATATTTTTTCGCAATTTTCATTAAATATGCAACAAACATATGATTGTTCTTATCCAACGAGGGTTCGTCGGTAGTTTTTGTTTTTTTTTTTACTACTTTTTGTGAAAGAGAAGGCTTGTTTTACTTTATTTGAGAACAAAATAAAATAATAATACCATTAATATAGTTAAATCTTTTGATTATTTTATATTTACAAATAACAAAGTGTGTTTTTTTAATGAGACGTTAATTTTTTTTAAATATAAGAAAAAAGTGAAAAATAAATTTGTTTCCTTTTTATTATTGGTCTTTTTCGACATGCACCCACCTCAGATAAAGTAAAACAAGCCTTCTCTTTCAAAAAAAGTAATAAAAACAAAAACTACCGACAAACCCTCGTTGGACAAGAACAATCATATGTTTGTTGCAAGATAGCCATTTATTTAATGAAAATTGCAAAAAAAATATTTTTGACTTTTTTAAAATTTCTCAGAAAGGAAAAACATTTATTGTAATAAAAAATACTTGGTTACATGGAAAAAAAAGCAAATTTGAGGGAAAAGAAAAATTCAAATTGGGATTCACAGACACGGTATCGCCCGTACTAAAGAGTGTGCGATGTGCGAGGGACGCTGTGCGAAGCTCAAGTTGTTGATTTGGTCACTCTCATTTAAAAGCATGGTAGAATTTAATTTTACTGTGCGATATCCGATAATTTTGTTCATGAATGTATAAATAAATTAACACAGTTTCAAACTATTTATAAAACACCCTCATTAAACTGTTGGTTTAATAATTGTGTTCCTCTAATGTTTCTTGAAGCATAACAAAAAAACGTACAAAAATGTCGCATTTTAAAGAAAAGTAAATGATAATTACCCAGGCCCGTTTCCCCTGGGTATAAATCTGTGGCGATGACGTAAATAACCAACCTGTCGTGCGGCCGGCTTTTGTAAGTTTTTAATGATGAAAAGGTTGTGAAAAAGTTTCATTTTTCACTTGCATTCTTTTCAGGGAAAAGTTTACTAAACTGGGTAGGACTTGCTCTCCACTAACAAGCCCTCCGCGTGAGCTTAAGCTTTATTTTAATGCTGGCTGACGGCTGTCCGATAAAGATGTATCTTAAGAGGGCAGAAAAGTAGTTCTTTAAATTTTTACCTTTGACTTTCCATATAAAGAGTAATGAGACATGCCACAAAAACACAAAATCAATCGGTAAGCGTTATTGTAGTGATACTTTCAAACATAGGCTCGTCTTGAAATAGAAAGAATAACTTACGAAGTTTCTCAACCTCTATAGACTGTCGGCAGAATGTCTCTATCTGTTTCTTTATGTTTTCTTGAATAAGAAGCACATTGTTTCTTTTTGCAATGGTATTAATCATGAGTACATAACATTTCTTACAAAGTAAAACAGAAAATTGATTGTGGAAGCTTTTACTTTGTGATAGTTAATCATGACGATATGAGAAAAGAAACTACTTTGTTTTCTATCACTGATTTATTGTAACATACACGTTACTGCAACACAACGTTTGAAAATCTTACGTTAAGGTACCGAAACACCAGTAACGTGTATGTTACAACAAATCAGTGATTGAAAACAAAGTAGTATATTTTCTCATATCGTCAAGAAATACATCTTTAATAAGCATTACATTTACTTATTGTGTTGAAGCCGTTAAACTTGTTACACCAGGTGATTTTTTTAAAGCGTGCCAACTTTAATAACTCAAGAATCGTTAAAGATTTTTTTTGCAGTAAACGGCGTTTTCTTGAATATCAAGGGGGCGCATTTTAACGAAGAAAGGCGTGATCCAAAACTCACCCCTCACCCCCAGCCACCCCAAGTTTATAATTTCAAATGGCACCCCTATTTTTTTTTCATCGATTTCTAATAGCAGAATTTTTTTGGAGCGCAATCATAACTATTAGTGTGACCTTGAAGAGGAACATTTTTGAAAGAAATGCAAAAAAATGAACTTTTATAAAAAAGTGATGATAGCCACAAAAATCTAGGTAATGTGATATTACATTTGGAAGGCACACACTGGCAATTGCCGGCATGTCTATTACCCTAAACTACCCCCACTTCAAAATTATTTAATGTGATACCAACTTATTAGACTACGTAGGATTTATTACAACCATTAAAAGCGTCACTTGTGATTTGTGTAAAACGAAGTAGCAGACATAAAAAATTTGATAAAAAAGGGTGTGTCTTTATAAGGTAGTTTACCGACAATACTAGCTGGACAGTAAACAAATGCACACTGAAGGTAAGTGGGACAAATATTTCTTATATTCTTAATATATTATTTTATCACATTGGTTATTATGTGTCTAAATCTTCCTGAATATGTGGGAACAATTATTTTAATAAATTTGTACGTAGAACATGAATGCATATACAGGATGATTCGTGAGGAGAGGGTCGTGCTTTACCAAAAGATAGATAACATTGAGGTGATCTTAAATCCCCAAACAGTAATGGCTGAAGCGGCCCCGTTTTCGAAATACAGGGTGTTTTATATTTTTTAAAAGAATATTCTTTTCGCCATATATATGTAATGTGTAAGCGGAATCCAATGAAATTTTGTATTTTGATTACAGTAGTCATTCACCATCTAATGCCTGGGATATTAATAAAATATCGGGGCCGGACCCAGAATAAAAATATTTTTAAGTTATTTCTAGAAAATAACACTGTATACTGTTTATAAAATACTTGACACTAAAATATTAATTTACACCTACAACGATACAACATCCCATAAAAAATCTATTGCACCATTTCGTTGTTTAAATTAAAAAATTAAATTGTTGAAGGTTCATTTTTTTTTCTTTAAATGAGAGAAAAAAGTCACTGTAGGGATTAACTACATATTGTTTTTTTTTGTTCCCTATCTGCACTACCAAAGGGTAGTTCTCCAAACTCTGGTTTCAGCAATATTTAATTCATTGCAAGAGTAATTAATTGTTACAATCATCTAGTCTTGCCATTACATTTGTTTTAAAAGTTATGACTACGTACTTTTTACTAATCAAGTAGGTACCTGTCATAAATCAGTCATATTGTAATTAAGAAGTGTCACGTCACCACTGTTGGTTTTACTGATTACAACGTTGTCTTGTAATAATTCTAAATCATGCCGTTTACATACACGAATAGAGAATGCGCAAATATGGTTTTTATCTATGGATATTGCAATGGCAATGTAAAAGCTGCTGAAAGGGAATACAAACGCCGGTTTGGAAATCAACGTGTACCAGATTATAAAATATTTTATAGAGTTTTTTAGACATCTTTCTGAAACTGGAATCGTTGCCTCAATCTTGAAAATAGAACGTCCTGTTAGGCAGAGCCGGCAAGAAAAAGATTTGATTTTAAATATGGTTGACCAAAGCCCAAAAATCAGCACAAGAAGAATTGGTCAACAATTAAATATTCCTCAAACCAGAGTTTGGAGAACTATTAAAGACGAACAAATGCATCCTTATCATATCCAAATTGTCCAACGATTGGTGCCAGGTGATGAAGTATTTCGGTTAAATTTTTGCCACTGGGTTTTATCCCATAGACGAACTATGTTAAGAGTATTGTTTACCGATGAATCTCAATTTACCCGTGATGGTATAAATAATTCTCGAAATGTTCATATTTGGAGTCGGAGAATCCTCGTGCAATAATCCAAAAGAATTCCCAACATAGATTTTCTGTAAATGTGTGGTGTGGGATGTTTAATAATAATCTCATAGGTCCTCATATTGTTGAAGATCGCTTAAACGGTGACAATTATTTAGATTTTTTACAACATACCCTGCCAAATTTATTAATTAATGTAAACACAAGAGGAATGTGGTTTCAACATGATGGGGCTACGCCGCATTTTTCGGTACGAGTCAGAAACTATCTGAATGAACAATATCCAAATAGGTGGATTGGTCGGGGTGGTCTCGTTGCATGGCCTCCGAGATCACCAGATCTCACACCCCTTGACTATTTTTTGTGGGGCTGTTTAAAACTGAAGTATATAAAGAAGAAATAAATACCAGAGAGCAGCTGATTGCAAGAATTGAGCATTTTTGCAATGAAATTAAAAACAATTTAGAGATTGTTGGAAAAAGCGTAAATGAAATGACAAATCGATCAAGAAAATGTATTGAATTTGGCGGTGGTCACTTTAAAAATAGACTGTGATTCAAAATAATTTAATTGGATTTAGTAAGTTTGATTGATTTCTTATGTTCTAGTTAAATTGTTAATTTTTAATATTTATTATTTTGTTATATATTCAAGAAAATGCCGTACTGCAAAAAAATCTTTAACGGTTCTCGACTTCTCACTAAGGGTGGCTCGTTTTCCAAAAATCACCCGGTATTTAAAGGTTAGTTTGCAGCTCCTTTATTAAGACGTTAACATTGTTGAATAAAGTGACACGGATTTGATCAATTATCGCCGAAAAAAGAGGCTAATCGTTCAAATATTACAGTTGTTAAATGTTAGTAGAGATCAAATAATCGTTAAGTAACTTTGGAACGAAAAGTAGCGTCGCTACGGCGGATCTCAATTTTAAATTTCAATATAACCACGGAAAAGGTAAAATCTCAAGAACATCAAATTTTCAAACATTAATAGAAACAAAAACGTCGAGTCGTATGATGTCTCTACGGACAAAGGAAGAGTCGCAGTTAGATAGTCTTTGTAATCCAATGTTGCTCGTGACACGTAGCCGGCAAAGTAGTTGTTGAGAAAGATATATGATATCTATGCTTATCTATGATCATTTTTTTTAAATTGACGTAACTACTAGTATTTTTTGCTATAATTATTTCTACTTATTATCTCCTGTCCATAAATAGATAACTGAGCTTATAGATCAAAATATTTAAATAAAAATATTTTAAAATTAGTCTAATTATTCGACCTTCATTATTCTACTTACGACGCGACGTTTCAAATTACTGTGTTACACTTACTGCCCTCAAGGGGTTGCAAATGTTTGTGACCTATTTTTATATTGTACCCTCAATACGAAGGAAGGCAGTTCATTATGAGAGCCTTGTGTATGTAATTTATATTAAACATATGTGTACCAGAAACATGTTAGATTATTTCATAAATAAAATTCAAGGAATTGTTAAATTTTCCAAGCTATCTATAATACCTGTCAGTCATCACCAAATCTCAGTGAGAACAAAAATACGCTTCCAATTATATTGATGATGCCAATAAAGATGTAAAAATACGATACCCGGAAAATGTTCAGTGAAAAAGAAAAATTAGTCCAATCTTCATCAATCCGGCATGATCAAATATGTCATTTTGTTGAAATTGGCCATTTAACTGTACTCAATCCGATGTAACACAGATCGTCAGTTATCGATCTTGCTAATGAAAATTGCAAACACACAAGTGAGTCTCTTGTAGTACACTCGATTTCACATCGATGTTGCGGACGTGACGAATTTTTCATCAACTCTCACACACTAAATCTGATTAGAGCCCCTTTTATTTAATTTACTTACCCTTAACAATATATTATCAGGGTATATATCATAATACTGTTTTATGTACAAGGTGTAATATAATTGGCTCTTGCTTATTTGTAGAGATCTCAAGAAGTATTTATTAAATTATAACATTATATCCGGCTCGAAGGACCAATGTTGTACATGTAAACATTCTCATATCCTTTATCAACATACATATTTTTTTTATCTACGATAGAGTATAATAAAACGGTTAACCATATTTTTTTTTCCTCTGAATATCGACATAATGACAGACTGATAGAAAATCTAAATTAAAATTGTTACTTTAATATTCACAAATAAAGATAGTACTTTATTTTGATTGAATGTCCTGGATTTTAAATAGTAGTTCAAGTAAATAATGAAACTAGCATTTTAATAGTCCTCATGCGATTTATCGGGTTAAAAAAGTACAGTACAGATAGTGCTTCGCTTCTATTTCTCGCCATAAGGAAAAATATAATAATATGACTGTGCGAAGCTCTACAATAACCAATTAAATGTATTACAAAGGCTTACATACAAGGTTCAAGGTGTAAGTTCTATTTTATTATCCACAATAAGATTATACTTTGCATTTGAAGTTGAATTCAGTCAAGAAGTCAGTAAAGGTTGGATATCGCAACGAGATTTCATTTACAATTTTTTTTGCTGAAGAGATTTTTATTGTTTCTCTCATTCAAGCATTAAAATTGTTTTTTTCCCATATAATACAATAGTCCAGCTTCTATGGGTTTTACAAATATAAGTCCAAGTCACTAGCCATGCTAATTTTGTACACACAAGTAGTATTTTATATACAAAAACCGCTGATAAAGGAATCACTACTATCACATCCAGATTTCCCATCCAAGTCTATTTACAGGAAAATTTCTTGACTATATTTGCACTCTAGCATGTGGAAATAATTGGTTATAGAATTTCAATAATATTTGGGGCAGATGTAATAAAAAAATTGAAGCGTGGGCTTCTAGCATATAGGTACACAGAGAATGAAGTTTCTCGATTCTTATTAGCTTACTCTACTTATTTTCCCCAATTACAACCCCCCTTATTCCACCTCTTTAACTAAATTATCTCAATCAGACGTCATCTCAATACATACGTGTACCAAATTTCAAGTAAATATCTCTATTTTATTTTATCAACCTCTTTAATAATGGAATGGAGGTGGTGGTGAGGTTGAAAAATATTGCAAAAAAATGTGAGGCCTTGGCTTCTAGTATACACACCAAATCTCAAGTCTCTGTACACTTACCAGCTTTATCAGCCCCTTTAATAATGGAGTAGAGGTGGTGGAAGGATTGAACAATTTTATAAAAAATCGGTAAAGGTATTTACACAGAACTTCCGTCTTTATTCGTACAAGACGGTCACACAAAAAATGTATTTTTTTTAAGTTTTCGAACAAATTTCTTTTTTTGATAAGTATATATATTTAGAATGTCATGAAACGTGGAAATCTTAAATTTGAGCGAATAACATTTTTTTCACCCATTTTATGGTACATTTTCAAAATTTCCAAATTTTTTTCTATTTTACATTTTCAAATTTTTTTTTTAGTAGGTTTAGAATGTCATGAAACGTGGAAATTTTAAATTTGAGCAAAACAATTTTTTTTCATCCATTTTGTACAAAATTTTCAACATTTTTTTTTCTTCAAATCGATTGAGAATGTCACGAAACGGAAATTTTAAATTTAAGCAAAATGTTTTTTTCCATCACCCATTTTATGATTATGATTAATTTTTTTTTTAATTTTCTAAAAAAAATTGTTTTTGAAATGTGTTTAGAATGTCATGAAACGTGGAAATTTTAAATTCGAGCCTACAAAAATTTCTTTTATCATCCAGTTTATACAAAATTTTTAAAATTTCAAAATTTTCTTCTATTTTAAATTTTCAACATTTTTTTTTTCAAATAGATTTAAAATGTCACGAAACGTGAACATTCTAAATTTGAGCAAAATGTTTTATCACACATTTGTTCAAATTTTTTTAAATTTTCTAAAAAAAATTATTTTTGAAATGTGTTTCTAGTGGTAAAATTTTTTTCATGAATGGCAAAGAAATTTTAAAAATTATTTTTTCTGGGATAGGTTTAGAATGTCATGAAACGTGGAAATCTTAAATTTGAGCTAAGAGAATTTTTTCCATCTGTTTATTTTAGAGGTATTTTTTTCAAAAATGGTCAAAAATTTCATTTTTTTTTCTGAAATAGGTTTAGAATGTCATGAAACGTGGAAATATTAAATTTGAACAAAGAAAAAAAATTCATCTATTTTAGTGGTTAAAATTTTTTCAAAAATGGTAAAAAAAAATCAAAAAAAAATTTTTTTTTTTTAATAGGTTTAGAATGCCACGAAACGTGGAAATTTTAAATTGAACAAGGTAAAAAAAAATTCGTCTATATTAGTGGTTAAGAATTTTTCAAAACTGTTGGTGAAAAAAAATTTCAATTTTTTTTTTTCTGAAATAGGTTTAGCGTGTCATGAGACGTGGAAATTTTAAATTTGAGCAAAAAAAATTTTTTTTCATTATTTATTCCCTTTAGACGGTCCCACCTTGTATATTTTCCAGTGAAAGTTTAACCATTTCTTCGCTGACAGTAGCGTCAACTACCTACCAAATTTGACTGCTCAAGTAGTTTTTTAGTTAATGCACCAACAGACAGACTGACGGAATTGAAAAACCTATATTTTCGTAATCTAGGTGATCTGAAACGTCAACATCCGAAAGAATCTCGGAGGGTGATTTTTTCTCGAATGCAATACTTCCCTTCGGTATGTGAGGGAAGTAAAAACCGTGGCCTTTGCTTCGCAAGTTACTGTACTTTTATCAGCTTACTTTACTTATTTTCCTCTATTTAATTTCCAACCCTTCAACGGAATCGTCTCAAAATATAATCTAATTACTGATGTCGTTATAATATCTACCAAATTTCAATTAAAATTTTCAATTTTATTTTATCAATCCTTTTAATAATGGAGTGGGGATGGAGGAGGGGTTGGAAAATATTATTAAAAAAATCTGAGGCCTTGGCTTCTAGTATATACACCAAATCGTAAGTTTCTGTACTCTTACCAGCTTGTTTTACTTATTTTCCCCTATTTATCCCTGTTTAACCCCCAACCCTTCAACAGAATCATCTCAAAATATAATTTAATTACAGATGTCGTTATAATACATACATGTACCAAATTTTAAGTGAAAATCTCAATTTTATTTTACCAACCCTTTTATTAATGGAGTGGGGGATGTGGAGGGGTTGAAAAATGTTATAAAAAAATCCGAGGCTTTTGCTTCTAGTATATATACCAAATTCCAAGTTTGTGTAGTTACCAGCTTACTTTACTTTCCCCTATTTAACCGCCAACCCTTCAACGAAATAATCTCAAAATATAACCTAATTCCAGGTGTCGTTACATATTTACGTGTACCATATGGCAAATTTAATAATGGAGTGGGGGTGGTAGGGGATAGAAAATATTATAAAAAATCTGCGGATTTCTAACCTCACTTGTCACTTCACAACTTCCCCTCCCCCGCCTCGAATGTATCCAAGTAGAGACATCTAGAAGCCTTCCAGCAACTTCCATATTTTTCTAGAATAAGGCAGAAGTCGCGATCCTTTTCTATAAGCTTCTAAAAACGTAATTCTACTGTCTCAAAGCTGGCGTGCATGAATCGAACCAAGTTGTGGAAACATACATGGCTTTGTAGTTACCTACATCATTTCTCTTCATCACTGGTGAGCTTTCAGCTCCCGCCCCTAGGGGGCGCCAGCGCGTAACACTATATTCAAACGCTTTGCATCTAATTTTTTCGACATAACTTATTTTGGATAAGAGCAAAAACGTTGGGTGTGCGTCCCTCGTTTATCTGTTCCAATCCTACTATTTGTCGCGTATTAAAAATACATTATTTCAAAAATCATTTTTGGTACAAATGCAAAAGTGCAGTGTTCTTGTGAATCGCGTTGTTTTTATTTTGTATACAAAATCTAATCGTGTAACGGAGATAATTCGTCAATCTATCACCGATAGGTTATAACCATTAATAAAACTTACAGGTGACCGAACATTAAAATTTATATCCTTCACCAAGGCCTTGCCGGTCTATCTTCGCCCCCTATAACCCCTTTCGCCACTATATCACCGGACCCCCGATCCGGCCCCTACCATCCCGCTCACTAAGCATTGATTATGACAAATGTTGTAGCAAGTTGGCCCAGTTTAATCTATTAGCTCGGCATTTAGGGACATTCAGGGGTAGGAGGAATTCTTCTTATCGGGATGTAAGCTCGTAATCCCATTTAAATAGTCGCCTATTAATTGTACATTGCGAGAGCGGAGGGCGATACCCAAAAGTTGCGAGGGACTCCGATAGGGTTAGTTGCTGAAAATGGCTTTGGCATAGAAATAGCATTAGGAGCTGCCAAACAATGAGATGCTTGTTAACATTTATCAGTTAAGTTGTGAATGCGTGGGTATAGCATAGGTGTTAAATTGTATAGTGTAATGAATGTACCCCGAAATGAAAAATTCAAGATACTTCATGTATAAAAATTGACTTGTTTAAAATAGGCCAAGAATATTGAATATTATGTTTCGGCAACACTTTTTATTTGGTGCCACATTGTTTAAATAATTCGGCTGAGAAAGCTGAGAAAATCAGTTTTTAGTAATTGATTGATTGATTGATTTGCCAGCGTAAGGTGGGCATTGCTGCCGATTCCGGGCATCCATGGAGGTTCGTTCCAACACGCAGCTTGATCGTCCGTCGAACACGCCCAAAGGACGGCTTTTACATACCGCCGGACCGGCTGCATACGCCGGGTTGGACATTGGACATGTTTGTTGTCAGCAGCGAGAGCCGCATGACGCATGGGGTGGGAATACAGGATAGGAAGTGTAGGTGTTTGTGAAATGCTTCCTTTAAGTTTCCATGCTTCTATTAATTTTCCATTTGCCATCATCGGCTGGGGTGTGGAGGTCTTTGCCAGATGCTTTTTTTCAGTTTCCATGCTTCATTTAGGTTTCCACCTATCATCATCTCTTATTTATTGTTTTGTATTGTATGTATTTGTTTTCGTTTATTAACCGCTCCGTAGGTAAATATTCACTTACGGTGGAGTTGCTGGGAAGGGTCCTATCTCGCGATAACAATGGTGGAACTGCCCTACCTCGCGATAAAAAGCTTTTTATGGCGGGTTGGTCATGAGAAAGAGGCCCGAGAGAATATTTTGCACACCCTGTATATTAATTTGTTTCTATAGTAATCACTATTAACTGCCACTTTCTAATTTCGAGTATTTTCTGTTTCATTACCTATATTCAATAGCTTTTCATTTTTATTTTTAAATTTTTCTCTGTTGTGTAATAAATTGTCCTATGACCAGACACCTAAAAAACAATATTTTGAATAGAAAATCTCCCTACAAATTCCCCATATAAAACTAATAACTCTGCAGCGAGAAACAAAAAAAATTAGTTTCATGCCATTAAAAAAAAACTGGTAATAGGGACCGACTAGACAAACAGAAAACCTATATGACCTTTTTCTCTAGGGGCACTTTGAAAAAACTGACCTGGTTTACATTTTTAATGTTAAGGTAGGAAAGATTTGAGAACCACTGTTTTTCAGGGTCAATGGATGTTATAGTTCCGAATATTAGAAATAATAAAAAACTGTAATACCCGGCTCGTGTTCCCGTCGGTAGAAGTGGGGCACTTTGATGGGATTATTTGTATCGAACTTTTTATACCACTAATTATGAAAATGTAAATACTTCCTTCTCTTTCGGCACAACGCAAGCATAGCATGGCCGCAGGGGTTTAAATAGGATTTGTTTACATGTGTTTTTTAATTTGGAACAAAGCTATTGTAGTTTTTATTGTCGTTTATAAGAATTTATAAAATTTAAAAGTAGTTTATTAACATTTGTAACATGGTGTTAAAAGCTTAAAAAATTAGTAATTGTTTTATGAAATTGGAAAACCAACAGTTAGACGTCCGAGATACGATAACAGAAAATAGCTGTGTATTTTAAGTTAGGAAAAAATCTGATTTTTTTAACGAATTGAGCGCATAATTTTTCCCAATCAGGTATCGAAAACTAAAAATCAAGTCTTTGGTCTCTATGAAAATCAATGTAAACAGTAATAAACAGATAAAAACAAGACAACGAATACTAATAATAATCATACTTTTAATGCCCAATAGGTAACACCCAATAACTGAACTATTCTTTTGAATTTTAAAAAAAAATTGTTCGAAATGACCTCCATCTCCACGTATACACATTTCGGTATGTCGAACTAATAATATAATACTTACTCCGTTCAACACATGATAAATTAGGATCATTTCTTATGGTTTCTATGCACATTAAAATACGTCGTTGCAATTGTTCTAAAACTCTTCCGCACCAGCTGCATTTCCATCACTTTCTCCATGTACCAAGTCCATATCCGTGAACTCTGGATAAGTGTAATCTCCCATAATGTCCAAAATCTGCGTTTTAAAACACCACACTAAACTGTGAATTAACATTATCAATAAAGAAAACAAAAAGAAAAACTTGGTCCAAAATTCAAAAAGTAACACAAAAAGCACGAACGAGAAGTAGTGTCTTACGTAACCAAGTACTAACGACTTGAACGATACGTCAATAAAATAAATCTTAACATAAGTGGCACAAAATTCAACAGACAAAACCAAGGAACGGGTACGTCGCGTCATGCGTACGTTCTTTACCAAGTAAAGACAAAAGTAAAATTATTACTTGAGAATATTACAAGGGAGAGTATAGCACGCCTAATAGGATAATTGGCCGCGAAGAAGCAAAAAACATGACAATGTCCTCTGTCGGTCGCTTTTAACTGCTTTGTCGGCATACTTATTTGCAGGAATGTCAGAGTATCTCGTGCGACAAGACGCGAGGCCATAAAACCTACCCCAATATGCCAGCAGTTCTCAAACTAGGTTATTAAGTATTTTGGAAATTTTTGTTTATTTTTTTTTCTCTAAAACTATGAGCTTTAGACCACATGTTATATAAGGTTTTTTTTGTCTTATCGTTCCCTACCACCAGTTTTTTTTATGACATGAAACTAATTACACCCTGTATATATGAAACAATGGATTTCCTAATCACAACATTGTTCCCATCTGTGAAGGATTAATGAATCAATGTCTTAGAAATAAATAGAAATAACACTTATATTTCATCGTTTGCTTATGTTACTACTTCCACTCGTTAGAAGCCAGTCCGTTGTCTTTCACTTCGCACTAGCCACTTTGGAGAGAGTGCTCGGTCGTCTTAGGTACATGCACTTGTGGAAAATTTACGAGTTTATGACCTGGTCCCATTTGGACGTGTTATTTTCATTTATCCGAGTTATGTTGCCAGGTGTCTGTACCCTTTGTAGACCTACCCATATACGCCTTTAGTGATGCCATAATCAAATATCAGCTATATAAAATAACCAAATTTACGCTAATTTATATCAACTAATGTAGGATTTTCCACTTTTTAATTTAACACATTTTTGCGCGTTTTCACACTGTTTTTACTCTAGTTTTTCGGGATTTCATGGGATCCACTTAAAAACGCGTCTGCCTTCGTCGACGACCTAACTGAACTCCCCAGTTTTTCGTAATAATAAAAAACTAAGAACTTTGGAAAAAATGTTTTATATGACAAATGTAGCTAGTAAGAGGATAAGACATTTTCAATCTGTCAATTTGTTTATCTGCAAAATCGAAAAAAAAAACATCAAAATGGCCTCTTATTTCAATTGTTAATAACTAATGATAAATTAAGCGTTGTGACTTTGAAATTATCGGAAGTTGTCAAGCGCGGATCCACCGTTGTGGGCACGGTGGGCATGCCCACAACCCTCATTGAGGTCGACAGGCTAATGTTATATCCAATGCCTTAATAAAATAAAATGAAAAAACCACGTGATCAAATTTTTGTGGTAGGAGTAGTAAAATTACATTGAAATGTAAGCGGAGTAGCGACAAATCGCTTAAAATTAATCATTGTTTAATTTTGTTCTGATGATCGCTGATCAGTGATCATTTTGTTTATCGTAAAATATTGTATTCCTTCATTTAATCAAAAAAAGTTAAAAATAAATCGTAATATTCATAATTGTGAAAAAAATGGAAAAGCGAGCACGTAGTCCAACTCGCACTTAACCAATTTTCGTGTGGCCGTGACCACAACCTTTTTTGGGGGCTGGATCTGCGCCTGGAAGTTATACGTCTTAATGTACTTAGAAACGCTGAAAAGGACCCCGCACGGAACATATGGAAATTGGCCCCCGGTCCCGTAAAATTCGCTGGAATCGACATATGTTATTCCTCTTGACCTGATAAAAATTCTCAGGGGCACAAGTTTGAAAAATGGACAGTTTTCTAGATATGGGGGGTGCAAAGCGGGGCGCTCATTTCCTTTATAGGAAGTGACCCCCAGTGAAATTCACTGGAATCAACATATGTTGTTCCTCTCGACCTCCTGATCAAAATTTCTCATGGGCACAAGGCCGGTACATGCACAGTTTTCCAGATATCGCGGGTTGCAAGCTCGACTTTGAACCCCCGATATAGAAAAAATTGTGCATTTACCGACCTTGTGTCTATGAGAACTTTTGATCAGGAGGTCGAGGGGAACAACATATGTCGATTTCAATGAAATTCACTGGCTGTCACTTCCTATAGAAAATGAGCACCCCCTTTGCACCTCCCATACCTAGAAAACTGTTTATTTTCCATACTTGTACCCCTGAGAATTTTTGATCAGGAGGTCGAGAGGAATGACATATATCGATTCCAGTGAATTTTACTGGAGCGGGGGCCACTTCCCACAAGAAATGAGCATCCCCGTTTACACCCCCGATATCTGGAAAACCGTCCAATTTCCGACCTTGAGCCCATAGAGACTTTTGATCAACATCGATATTTGGATAATATCCCCGAGTATTAAACACTTTAACCGGGGGCCAATTTCCATATGTTCCGTGCGGGGTCCTTTCAAATCGATAAGTTTTTTGCAAAAAGTCATTTGTTTTTTAAAAAGGTGCTTTCGTAAAATTGTTTTAATTTTTTTTGTAGACATTGTAGAGTAACGAATCAAAGTGAATTCTCTTCTTGATAAGTTGTACTATCGGGTAAATATCAAATTTAATTGGTTTTCGCAAATTTAATTGTTTAAAATCGGGTTTGAAAAACACGTGCGATTTAAAGTCAAACAAATGGAATAACTTATTTATTTTTAATCGTACGTTTTAATTCGTGCGCATTAAAAATAGAAATTTTGCAAATTTTTTCAATATCGACTTTCTTGAAAACCATGGCATATGCAAGGAAATTACAAGGAAACTTTTTTTTAGGCAATTAGTCAAGCTTTCTTTTTTATGATGAGCAAGTTTTTATATCTTCAACGGTAAACGAGTTATCAGTAAAATAAGTCTTTTTTCACCAAAGGTTTATAATTATTGGACTATACGTGATTTTAAACAATTTGCTTTGCGGAAACCAGTTAAATTTGGTATGTACCTGATAGTACAACTTGTCAAGAAGAGAATCTACAATGTCTACCAAAAAATTAGGACAATTTTACGAAAGCACCTTTTTAATAAACAAATGACTTTTTGCAAAAACCTTAAGAGACATCGATTTGAAATTTTTATCGTCTTTTAAGTACATTAAGACGTACAACATCTGACAATTTCAAAGTCACAAGGCTTAATTTATCATTAGTTATTAAAATTTGAAGTTAGAGGCCACTTTGACAGTTTTTTCTATTTTGCAGACAAAATTAAGCGATTTGAAAATGTCTTCTTGAGTTTTGAGGGTTTTTTACTAGCAACTTTTGTCATATAAAACATTTTTTTCTAAAGCTCCTAGTTTTTTTTTATTTATCAAAAATTGATTTTCTCAGCTTTGAGAATTATTTAAGCAATGTGGCACTAAATAAAATGTTTTGTCGAAGCAAGATATTCAATACTCTTGGCCTCTTTTACATGAGTCAATTTTTATACATACAAGTGTCTTGCATTTTTCATTTCGGAGTACATTTGGACTAAATCTATTACACTAGTGGAAATTGTAATTCCTTAGGCAACGGTCTACCATTTCAAACCTTAACAACTTGACGAGAGAACATCAAAGAATGTGGAACTTTTATTTTGCAGTATGTTGAAATTTGCTCGATTTTCAAATAATAAACCCGGAAAATGCAAAACGAGATCGCCGGAAATAATAAAATTTATTCGAAACGTGTTGACAATACACATACATATAAATCTTCCCCCAGACGGTACAGTGGTGTTATTTCCGCCAAAAGTACACTTACACACGCCGGAAACCGCGGTTAGGTCGAATCTTTCTTATTTTAGGCTTTCGGAAACGTTGAAATACAAAACTCACCTGAGTTGTCACTCGTGACTATGACAAAATACATCTCATAATACCCTGGTAAGTAACCCTCGTCTCTCACGACCACAACCGAGCAAAATATAACAGAAATATATCATTTTTAGACATCGACAAATTATTGTTACAAGAGTATCGTAAAGTGAATGTCTTCTGAACGACTAAAATATTTCAAAAGTGTATTGTTCCACTGTGTTAGAGATAGATAAAGTTGGTCAGCAATATGTTACAAGTCAAATTGACGGTTTAAAGTTGCGTAACGCGGTTGACATTTCCAATTTCGCACACTTGTTAAATACGGATATTTATGTTCCTTCGTCTGTTTTATTCCGTTGGTAGATCGAAGGATATGTGTACTAGTGGAGTAAAACTAAAATTTGTTGGGAATTGTTTTACTATAACAATTTTTTCTTGGAACTTGTAAGATTGTTTAAAAGCGAATTATTATTTCTTTGCTTATAATTTTATTGAAATATATTCTTGATAGGATTTTGCAAACAGCAGAAAAAAATCGGTAAAGGTATTTACACAGAACTTCCCTCTTTATTGCCTGGCGGTCACTCTAAAAAATTAATAATTACGAAGTGATATTGAAAATAATAATCGGAATATAGTTATCACTATTATTAAAAAGAACACCTGATAAGTTTTGGTCAAAGAAATATGCTCATTCAACAGCAAAAGTTCAATACTAAATAACAGGTGCCAAATATGGAAGGCTTGGGCAAATACCTTTATAAATGTCCACCATGACTGAATTATTTCTTGGAATGACCACCCTGTACATTTTTCAATAATAGTATAATAGGTGCATATGCCTAATATTATTGCCATCTGTCACATTTTCAATTCCACATACACGTAGTGGAGTGGAAGTATAGTGGTGGTTAAAAAAAATAATTTTTTTTCAATTTTTCAAGAATGTTAAAAAAAATCAATTTTTTTTTCTTCTGAAGTAGGTTTAGAATGCCATGAAACGTGGAAATTTTAAATTTGAGCAAAAAGGAAAGTTTCCTTCTATTCTACAGTGGTATTTTTTTCTGAAATTAGTTTAGAATGCCATGAAACGTGAAAAATTTAAATTTGAGCAAAGAAAAAAAAATTTACATCTATTTTAGTGGTAAAATTTTTTTCAAAAATGGTAAAAAAAATTTCTTTTTTTTTAATAGATTTAGAATACTATGAAATGTGGAAATTTTAAATTTGAACAAAGAAAAAAAAATTCTATCTGTTTTAGTGGTAAAAAATTTTTCAAAAATATTGGTAAAAAAAATGGATTTTTTTTTTTAAATAGCATTAGAATGCCATGAAACGTGGAAATTTTAAATTTGGACAAAGAAAAACAAATTCATTTATTTTAGTAGGCAGTAAAAATATTTTGAAAAAAAAATTTCTGAAATAAGTTTAGAATGTCAGTCATGTCATACGTAGAAATTTAAAATTTGAGGGAAAAAAAATTCCATCTATTCCAGTGCTATTTTTTTTCCAAAATGGTAAAAAAATGTTGCAAAATTTTTTTTTCGAAATAGGTTTGGAATGTCATGAAACGTGGAAATTTTAAATTTGAGCAAAAAAATTTTAATCTATCCTATACCTAGTGATAATTAGATTAAATTTTTTTTCAAAAAAATTTTTAAGTTTGTTTGAATAGGTTTAGAATGCCGTGAAAACGTGAAAATTTTGAATTTGAACAAAGAAACAAAATTCCATCTATATTAGTGGTAAATTTTTTTCAAAAATGGTAAAAAAAAATTCTAGAATTTTTTTTACTTCCCTCGCATACCGAAGGGAAGTATTTTAAATAGGTTTAGAACGCTATGAAACGTGGAAATTAAAATCAGTCTGTATTAGTGGCAAAATTCTTTGAAAAATAGTAAAAAAAAATTCTAAAAATTTTTTTAAAAATAGGTTTAGAACGCTGTGAAACGTGAGAATTTTAAATTTGAAGAAAGAAAAAAATTCTGTCTATTTTGGTGGTAAAAAAAAATTAAAAAAAAAATTTTTTGAAATAGGTTTAGAATGCCATGAAACGCGGAAATTTTAAATTTGAAGAAAGACAAAAAAAATTTTTAGTGGTAAAATTTTTTTCAAAAATGGTTCTAAATTTTTTTTCTGAAATAGGTTTAGCGTGTCACGAAACGTGGAAAGTTTAAATTTGAGCAAAAAAATGTTTTTCATTATTTATTCCCTTTAGACGATCCACCCTGTATATTTTCCAGTGAAAGTTCTACCATTTCTTCGCTGACAGTAGGGTCAACTACCTACCAAATTTGACTGCTCTCCGTCAAGTAGTTTTTTAGTAAATGCACCGACAGACAGACAGACAGACAGACTGACGGAATTGAAAAACCTATATTTTCGTAATCTCCGTGATCTGAAACGTCAGAATCCAAAAAATCTCGGAGGGTGATTTTTTCTCGAATACAATACTTCCCTTCGGTATGCGAGGGAAGTAAAAATAACTATCTATGAGAACTAAGAGAAAAACTATGTGTAAAAATATTAATGAAATCTTTGCATTTTTTCGATAACCTAAATTCTGGTTATGCTAGCAAATTAAAATCCTAAAATAAATTTGTCTAATTTCTTATTTGAAAATTCTCGTTCTAACACTAGCATCCACACAGTCCCCTACGGCCATGTAGATTAAACAAATAATAATTCAAGTTTAAACATGCATAGAGTATATAGGGTTCAATACTAGTTAGCTAACAGACAGGTGAAGATCTGTTGTTTTTGTCGGCCAATGTCAAATATAATTATTTCATACTTATTCATAGAAATTGTCTTGGTTTTGTACGAAACATATGTATGAGCGGCTTTATGTCTTTCTGATGAGCTCCAGAATAAGGGCGAAAAAAGTTTCAAAGGCTAAGCATTTCCAAAAAACAGAATGATAGATTTCATGAAAATATAATCCATTTGAACGAAAAATTTGCCAAAAGACAAAGTATGTAAATAAATTCATAAATCTCCGATCGAAGAACGCATCCTTAGATACATAATGTGTATTAGTTTGTATGTTGCTGAGCTAGTCACAGTCTAAGGCATTTCGGTTGCAAACATCCCATAAGTTTCTGATTGGCCAGTCGACCTATTTACGGCATTTATTTGAAAACAACCGTAAAATTTCGGACACGATCGGTTCGGTGCGAGTATCGTAATGTCAATATTCTCAATTTAATGGGTCCGCTATTAAGTTAGCTTAACAATACTCAACTTAATATTAATACTACTTTGTAGATTACCAAGGAATGCTAGTATGAGAGAAACATAATGTTCTATTTTGGTGAAAAAGATATTAATATCAACACCAACAAAGGAAGTAAATAGTGTGATAGAGGATAAATAAATTGTACTCCCTTATTATACAGAAACTCTAAGAAAAAACAGAGCAATGTAGTTTTTCCAAATAAATTAGTTATATTTTAAAGTGTATGCTAATTAAATTTAAAATATTTGAAGCATTAGCTTACTGTAATATTGCAGGCCTGTATCAAATTGTTTTGTATAAAACGCAGGTTATGCAGGAATTACAAGAATTCATTTTAATGAAATATTTACCCTTCTACGCGTACCCGCCACTGTTGCTTATGGGATGTTATGATTAGCTATCCGTCTTAATGAACATATAATGTAGCTATGTTAGCAGCAAACAAGGCATGTACTAAAGAGATAGCTGTTATGTATCTAGTGTTAAGTTCTTTGATCAGAGACTGAAATGCTATAATAGAGAGAAGTTTGTTTTTTGTAACTGAATATTTAATGTGCGGATATCTATATTTATTACCGATAACGCTGTTTTCCTTCCTGATTCAATATTCAACTGAATTTATAGCACCTACCCATAAAAACAGCATTTTATTTGCCATCGCTATCGTCTATTGTGCAAAATTGAATACTATTCGTAATTGAAGCCGGATATAAATAAAATATACGTAACGAGATTCTGTTTATTTATTTAACATTCATTAATAAATGGGGAAATAATTGAGTTTGTTGCAGTAGGTAAACCAATCTATATGATTTTTCAGTGTAAACAAAGTAGAAACCAAATGGAGAATGTATTTATTTAAAGTTTCCATTATATAAATTCGTCGTTTATGGGTTATTGTTAAACTTTATTTCAGTTCATTTTAACAGATGGGGTTCGATATATTAACAAGATGTAATAACATAATACAACAAATAATGAATGTTATTAATAGTCAAGTCGCCAGAGGAAAAACTGCTGTCTAAGGAATCACTACTTCCACATCCAGATTTTCCATCCAAGTCTCTTAAAAGGAAAACATATTGATACTATATTTGCACTCCAGTACGTGGAAGTAATTTCTCCTACAATTTTAATAATTTATTTGAAATCATCTGCCCCAAAAATTGTTTATTTTCCATCCCCCACTCCATTATTAAAGGGGTTGTGTAACGGTCACGTTTTGAAAGAACACTCAGTACCTTAAATTAAATAAAAGCCTGTTTAAAATTCGTGTGTTTATAAAATTGTTTTGTACGGTCGTAAAATTTTAGCTTCTCGCGGGTGTAAAGACCGTTTGACATTTAACGCAATTGCGAAGATGGGACGGCAGGGGGTCTTGTTTCGTAAAATATTAAATATTGACACTATCGGTTAAAATTTCTGTGACATGTTTTATATCGTTGGAATGAGAAAAAAATAACGGAATTAATGGCGTCATGGCCTAATTTGAGATATGTATTTTTCATTTTTGCACAATAGCGTATGTCAAAGCCAACTGCATTTTTCGATTTTTTTGTTACACGTTATTATTCTTATTGTCTTTGCCGTCAACTTTCATTCCTTTTACTTTTTTCGTATCTCCTCAAATAAGGAAGCTATAACCGTTTGTGGTTTTCCTATTTTTCAGGTTTTTGTAATATATCTCATAAAGTAGGCTATGGATTTCAAATTTCTTTTTACTGAAATATAGCTCACAAAAAATGGGATAACTGTTTCTAAAACTTTATTCTTCTACAATAGATATTAAGCGAGATATTTGGTGTGGCCCTCGTAAAATAGACAGTCTGTATATAAAAGACTACCATTATTTTTGGATGTACGTACTATCAGCCACAGAAATATCGGGAGACAATTTTGAACCACCTAGTATTCTAAATCCACCAACATACAGTTACAGGTTGTGTTGACACGATGCAATAGCTTTAATTTAGAGCTACTTAGCATCCATGCATGCATCAAACTGGATTTGCCTGCTGTTCAAACGAAACGCTTAGTGCTGAAATAAACTCACAAATCGAGCTATGTGCTATAACGTTGAACGGGCGCTCTACATGCGCGCAATCGGAAAACAACACCGGCTAATCGTCGACGTTGTGGCCTATAAAACTTAATCCGCTAATAAAAATTGCTTTTAGACCAGTGACTTTAATTTATAAAAGTGTTGTTGTTCTTAGCACGCCAATTTTTTTGTTAAAATGGTAACGAATTTGCCATATTACGGGAAAAATACCCTAGATGTAAATTCACCCACCGGTATATGTGGCTGTAAACCTTTTTCTTTATAACTTCTGTTCTAATCGCCCAATTTGAACTTTCCAAAGCGCATATTACTCTGAAATATATGTAGTTTCAATGAAAATTGGTTCCATTATGCTTGAATAATAAATTGGGGGGACTGTTGAGTCTAGTGTACCTTGGAACATTACCTGTTTTGAACTGATTTTACCATCTATCTAATTATTGCGAAAGTGTATTATGCGGAAGTGTAAAGAAACTTCATAAAACGTATTTTCACTAATTCACATTATTTGGTGTGGTTTTCAAACAATTTGGTTATTATTGCGCGTTAAAACGGCATAAATACATATTTATGGTAAGTAAATGTGCATATTATTTTTTAGTTTTGACATAAGCTAGATGAGCTAGACAGTTTAGTTTTGTTGCGTGTGCCCTCGTGTACCATGAAACAAAATTACATCTTGTACTGAGATGCTAGCAAATTAAAATCCTAAAATGAATTTGTCTAATTTCTTATTTGACAATTCTCATTCTAACACTAGCATCCACACGATCTCCTACGGCCATGCAGATTAAACTAGTATCTACATAACCCCCTACGATCATGAAGATTCGGTTAAAAATGAGAACAAAGGCCTAAAATGAATTTATTTACCTACCTTGTCTTAAAAAATGTTCATTCTAATGGATTACATTTTCATGAAATCTATCATTCTGTTTCTTGGAAATGCTTAGCTTTTGAAACGTTTTTCGCCCTTATTCTGGAGCTCATTAGAAAGACATAAAGCCACTCTAAAGATGTTTCATGCAAAACCAAGTCAATTTTTATGAATAAGTGTGAAATAATTATGTTTGACATTGACTGATAAAAACGATCTCACCTATCTATTAGTTAACTAGTATTGGAGCCTATATACTCTACGCATGTTTAAAAATGAATTATTTGTATTGAGATATATTCTTTATAGGAAAAAATAACTGTCTATAACTAAAAGAAAAACTGTGTAAAAATTATCGTGGTTTTGCATGAAACATCTTTATGAGTGGCTTTATGTCTTTCTGATGAGCTCCAGAATAAGGGCGAAAAACGTTTCAAAGGCTAAGCATTTTCAAGTAACAGAATGATGGATTTCATGAAAATGTAATCCATTAGAATGAAGATTTTTTTAAGACAAGGTAGATAAATAAATTCATTTTAGGCCTTTATTCTCATTTTTAACTGAATCTTCGTGATCGTAGGGGGTTATGTAGATACTAGTTTAATCTGCGTGGCCGTAAGGGAACGTGTGGATGCTAGTGTTACTATAAGAATTGTCAAATAAGAGATTAGACAAATTCATTTTAGGATTTTAATTTGCTAACATAACCAGAATTCGGGTTATCGAAGGAATGCAAAGATTTCATCAATATTTTTACACAAAGTTTTTCTTTTAGTTATAGATTGTTATCTTTTCTGCTGTTTGCAAAATCCTATAAAGAATATGTTTCAATCGGCATTAGATTCGTTGGAAATTAATACGTTGATTTCACCTTTTGTGGACTTGGGCCACTTTAAGCCGAGATATCAACGATTTTAGTTTTGGCACTATTGAGGCTTTTGTAAACGGCCAGACTCTACTATCTGAAGTTACATTTTTTATATTTTTTCGTACGCATTGGTGAACATGCGTACTGTTGTACGAGCAGTCATAGCTGTCCATAATTTTCTTTTCAGTGTAATACGTACGAAAATATATAAAAATACCATTTCTGTGGAGTGGCCAGGGTAACCATCATGTTGAAAATGAACTAAAGGCATATCTCTAAAAAGATTTAAAGGTTTTTCAGAAAATCTTTCAAGAAGCTGTAAATAAGTGTGCCGGTTTAACCTTCCCTCAATGAAATAAGGTCCAATCACTCCAACGTGATAAGAACCGGCACAACACATTCACTTTTTTTATAATATTTTCTTCTACAATGAATTCTAGAAATTGGATTTTCAGAAGCCCAAAACCGACAATTCTGAGATGAAACAACACCATTGGTTGTGAATGTGGATTCATCTGAGAAAATTATGAAATGATGAAAAAATCTCTCTTCCATGATTTTTTTTCCAATGGTCAAACAAAAATCCAACCTACGGCCGTCATCTCCCTCTTCCTGCGTATGTTTATAATTTACTTTATATGCCCTAATTTTCTTTGCCTTGTAAATTCTCCGGAGTTCAGACTTGCTAATATTAATAAGAGCTGACCTCCCTCTTAGTGGCATCCTAGGATTTTCTATAACAGAGGCATTAGCTATACTAGTCCCAACATTGTCTTCATCATATTCTTTTATTTTTCTTTTCATGTTAAGAACACTACCAGTAGCCAGAAACTTTTTAATTATTCTCATAGCCAGAGTACGTGACAAAGCAGTGTTTGGAAATTTCAAATTAAATTGGCTAAATCTTAGCGAGTTTTCACCGCCAATTCCGTAGCATTGTACAATATAAATTTTTTCACGCACAGAGTACCATTTTCACTTAACTTTTTATTATGCTTGGTTTGTTAATTTGAAACAGAAATTAAGGATAATATTGACTACGTTTGACAGATATGTCAATAATAAATGATAAATGTGTATCCACTGCTTTTCTCATAGCCTACTTTTAGCTTCTAAATAACTAAATATTAATTCACAAAAAATATATTTTTTTATTGGTACCCTATTTTGCTTATTTAAAGTACGCCTCAGAGTGTTTAAGTCCAACTTTTAAAAACGCGCGTGTTTTATTGGTTACCATGGCAACAACTACAACCCGGGTCAAAATGTCAACTTTTAATTATTGATCTGACAGGAATTTTTGCGGTATTAACCGCGAATCACCTTTTCTATTTAAGTAATCAATGTTAGAACTAATTTTAAAACAATATACAATCAGTAACAACTACAATAATTAATCCTATGTGACAGATTGCAAATTAATTTTTGCATTGCTCATTTGACACTGACAGGTATCCTACTGTCACATCACGAATTCAACCACTTTACATTCTTAATTATTATTTCCATTTTTTGTAGTAATAATTTCAAAGTGTACCAATAAAAAAAAACAGCGTAAAGTATTCGTGGATAACTGGTCTTTAAAACATTTGCTCTATTATCCACTTATCCTGAAGCTATAATGTGTGTGTCGATTATTGCTTCTGTATTCTCTGTACTTTCTTTTTTGTATATTCTTAGTATTTGTAGTATTCACAGTAATCATGTAACTATTCATATATTTAATGTATTTATAGCGTATCAAATCTTATTGTTGTATTACCATAATTTATATTATTAAAAATCTGTACGGATCCCATTCAGTAATTGGTGTAATACTGTTGAATGGTGTATGTTAAATAAATAAATAAATAAATAAATACTTTAATATACTATTCTATGCAGTTTTAGTTGAATGGTACAAAATAAAATACTAATTTATTGAAAAAATGGGAAGTTTCAAAAAAATTATTTTATATTCCTGAAATTTGGTACAGAGGTATAAAATTACATTCTAAATAACTTTTTTTAGTGGAATTTTTTCATATTTTGAAAAATAAAAGTACTTTATTTGTGGTGATTTTCACAACTTTGCTTATAAAACACCCTGTAGAACACCAAATCAAGTAATTTTTGGTATACTTTAGTTTTACAACAAGCAGGACTCAATCCCCAAATACCATTCAAAAATTTGGTCCATTACACCTCTTGTTACATCTATCCTGGGACACACTGTATATCCTAGATTTCGAATTTTTCGAAGGTGTTAATTACAAAAGTCTCAATATTGCCAAAACTAATATCGATGATATATCGGCTTTAAGTGGTCCACAAAAGGTGAAATCAACGTATTCTTTTCCGACGAATCTTGATGAAAAAGTGCCTTGGTCCAAAGGTATAAGCAAATGAAATTTTTTTAGCAAAACGTCACATTTTGCAAAATTTTGCAACTTTGAATATGAAACACAAAATTTGCAAAAATTCGCCGGTTTTTGCTATGTAAAGATGGTATGTATTATTCAAGCATAATGGAATCAATTTCCATTGAAAGTACATGTATTCCGGAATAAAATGAGCTTTGGGAAGTTCAATAAAATGGAAGTTATAAAGAAAATGGCTTATAAACAATTATGAATTTTGCGGTACTGTTGCAATAACAAATTTAGCGGCGGGTGAATCACATCAAGAGTATTTTTCTCGTACTATGGCAAATTCTTTCATATTTTTACAAAAAAAAATCGGCGTGCTAAGAGGAACAACACTTTTATTTATTTTTTGGCCCAAAATCACTGGTCTATTTGTAATACATAAAAGTTGTGCAACTCCAAGCTTCAAAATATAAGTTTTATAACTTCCAAAGTTCTGAATGGCGTGAGCACGTCGAGCGTGCACACAATGCGAAACGAGACGCTTTTTCCAGATTTCGCACATTCTATTCACGAGTCACGGCTCGAGAAATGAACCCTCGGGATATTGACCAACGCTCCCGTTTACATGTGTAGCCTTGCACAGACAGGAAGAATGTGTGAACGGGGTTGTCTTAAAACTCTAATCCTCAATTTAACTTCCGGCTCCTGTTTCAGTGGACCGCGAAAGAGATATTTATTATTGGAGGGGTGTGCTCTGATTCGGAGGGAAATTAAGATGCCAGCAGAGGGCTTATGTTAATCGTTTTTTCGGTCAATTTAATTTTCATTATGTGAGAATGATAATAATATTAACTAGAAGAGGCTAAAGTCGAGCGTCGCACAGTGAGACTGTAGTGTTCCACCTAAATCAACTTATAGTTCTTAAAGTTGAAGATTTTAAGGTGCTTTTTTAAATGTTTGTTAAGAAATTCTCTATCCACAATTATTATTCAGATTTCTCTGACATGTGTTTTGGCCTTTCGACCATTATCAAACAGTTATAACTCTTTGATAATGGTCAAAAGGCCGAAACATATGTCAGAGAAATCTGAATAATAATTGTGGAACAGTAATACCAAGTGTTTTTAATCCTTATTCTATAAATATTTGGTCGAAATTCCAGAATTCATAATGGCGGCTTCACAATGACGAATAGGTTTTGTCATTTATAAGGAAGAAATTTTATTGTACAAACAGATTATTTTAATTTGACTGAAACTAAAAAGAACAGTATAAATACATTAATTTAAAAAAAAAATAAAACTCGGTTTTAAACCCAAACTGAAACCGTTAAAAATATACTAAAACGGAAGAAAATATTGTTAATAATAACAATAGTTATTAATAAACGTAAAAACGTGGGTCGCTTAAAATACCTGGAAAAACAGACAATTTTACTTATCAGGTGCCCCACGCATCCCTAAAGAAAAATTTACAATATCGGATAAGGCGATAGATGACGAAAATTTTAAGACATTTTGCATTCAATCTGGTCAATTTCATGCAAAGTTATAGAGGCTACAGAGGCGGATTTTTCGGTCTCACCCCTTTCTAGTCTATTATCAATGTGTCATAATTTCAACAAAAACTGTGACAAATTTAATATATTCAATTGCACTGTTAATTCCACTGACTTCCTCGCATACCGAAGGGAAGTATTGTATTCGAGAAAAGATCAACCTCAGAGATTTTCTCAGATTTACACGTTTCAGATCACGCAGATTATGAAAATATAAGTTGTTCAATTTCGTCAGTCTGTCTGTCTGCCTGTCTGTCTGTCTGTCGGTGCATTATCTAAAAAACTGATTGACGGATAATGGTCAAATTTGGTGCGTAGCTGACACTACTACCAGCAAACAAATAGTTGAAGTTTCACTTGAAAATATACAGGGTGGGCCGTCTAAAGGGAATAAATAATAAAAAAATTGTTTTTGCTCAAATTTAAAATTTCCACGTTTCATGTCGTTCTAAATCTATTAAAGACCTGCTCAGGAATTACGGGTGCTATGAAAAGCACTCCAACGGTAGCCTTGGAGACCCTGTTGGACCTCCCCCCACTTAGCATAGTGATCCAGGGAGAGCATATACGATGCAAAACTCAAATACCCCGAGTCTCCACGGAGCTAGATTTGGGGGACACTTGAGGATAATAAACACTGTAGAAGATCCTCTATTGAATATGAGGTCAGACTACATGATAGCAAAAACCACCTTTAACAAGCCTTTCAGTATCACCATTGGAGATAGGAAGGACTGGTTAAAGGAAGCTCTGACATACTACGTAAGGGCCAAACCTGGTATACTGACGGGTCTAGAACGAGCACAGAAGGGCGATTAAAGACTGGGTCAAGAGCAAACACAAAAATCACTGGAGGAACATTCCAGGAAATCGACATGGGAAAACACTCATTAAAGGTCCATGTGCAAAACAAACTGAAGAACTGCTCACAATGAACAGGACGCAGTTAAGACTAATAGTAAGACTTCTGACTGGACATTTTCCCGTAAAGAACTATCTAAATACAATCGGCATATTTGACGGCAACCTAGACTGCAAACTATGTAGCAAGGAGCCGGAAACGGTCGATCACATCATATTCAACTGCGAGGCACTGGCTCGCAGAACATGGTATCTACGAGCAAGCACGAACGGACCCGGAATTCATCAGCACCCGCCCGACCATGGGCGTGTATCACCTGATTAGGGGTACAGGGGTACTGGAGTGGGCGGAGTGAAACACGACAGGGAGAGCACAATAAGCCAAGGAGGCTGCAGTGCCCTCGGAGTTTTATTAACAGACAAGCCCTGAGAACAAAAAAAAAATTATTAAAAAAAATCAGATCTTTTTGAAAAAATTTTTACCAGTAGAGAAACGATTTTTTTTTGCTCAAATTTAATATTTCCACGTTTCATGACATTCTAAATTTATTTCATAAAAAAAAATTTTCAAAAAGAGAAATTTGAAAATTTTGTCAAAGAAAATGTTTTGAAATATTTTAAAATATATTTTTACTCCTTATACAATATATGATGGAAACATTTTTTTGCTCAAATTTAAAACGTCCACGTTTTACGACATAAACTTATTTCGGAAAAATAAAATTTCAAAAGCAAAAAGTTTTTGAAAATTTTTTTTACTATACCAAGAATAAATCATGGAAAAAATTTATTTTTGCTCAAATTTAAAATTTCCACGTTTCAACACATTCTAAACTTATTTCAGAAAAAGAAAATTTCAAAAGCAAAAATATTTTGAAAAGTTTTTACTATTATACCAAGAATAAGGTGGAAAAAATGTTTTGCTCAAATTTAAAATTTTCACGTTTCATGCCATTGTAAACCTATTTCATAAAAAAAATAGTTTTTTAGTGAAAATCCCATGACGATTGTATCATGTGGGTAGGACCTATGAATTTTCTCGTTTTCTGGTATTGGTATTTTAATTATTACAAGGTGTTGGAGGGTTGTAGGACGATTTTCTAAATTATTCCTAATACACTATAGAATAATATATGATCCGTAAGAAATTCATACAATATAAAATCTGAGTAGTAACAGAGCTGTTTTAAAAATTTCTCAAAGTTTAGCCCTATGGGATTTATTTTGCTCTTTCCCTTGGCCCGTTATCTACTATGCAAAATAGGCGAATTTTAGGCCTTTTTGCAGTCACTCTTTGTAAAGGTATTTATGCAAGCCTTCCATATTTGGCACTTTTTATTTAATATTGAATTTTTGCTATTGGATGACCATTCAGTATATTTTATTAACCAAAAGTTAGTTAATAATTTTTTGACCGTCTTGTATAAATAAAGAGGGAAGTTCTGTGTAAATATCTTTACCGATTTTTTTTTCTTTGGATTCTGCTCTTATATAGTTTTATTATTATGCTTATCTTATTTGTGTATTTTGTATGTCTTATGTCTATGATCTCGGCTTTTATTTGGTTATAATATTATGTTATCCTATAAGAATATGGCGCAATTAGTTAAAGTGAATATCAGCTTAATAAAGTAAGTAGTGCATGTATTGTGACATTCAAAATTACCTGAATGCCACTTGTTAATTTTTATTCTAATAGCAATGAATTTTTGTAGTCTTAAACCACAATTCAGTAAACTTATTATTTAATTTTTCAGTCCAATCCCAAAGCCCTAGTCTTACTGAATCTGGAAGAAATTGTGTTCGTCAATCCAACTTTAAATTATAAATTAGCATACAAGCGCCATCTGTTACTTCTCTTGATAAACACCTACAAGTCATCTGGTACAACAAATATTTAAAAGAAGAAATCTGTATAAGTGAATAAATCCCAAAAATCAATAAACAAAATTATAATTCGATAATTCTGATTAAATTGGAACTCATGAGTGCATAAGAATGATACAGTACAGTAATTGTGTAGATTTGTATTATATTTAAAGAATGATTTATGTTCCCACTACCAGCGACATCTCGCGTATAGAAGTGTAACTAGTTCTTTAGAGATCAAACACGGTATCCGAACTGTTCGTGATAGCCATTTTCCTTTTGACTTCGAGCAATACGGACGTGCTGTCCGATTAACACCTCATCTAGTGTGGTATGTTGATAGATAGTTGAATAATATAAATATAATTACCTTCTGTAGCATTTGTTGTACATGTATTTGCAATTTAATTGTTGAATTTATCATAATTAAACGCGATGTTTGTTGATCACAAATTACCTTCATTCGCGGCGCGTGGCTTGAAAGAGACGCGGTCATGTTAATGTATGAACGGGGTATTTCGAGACATGTGTTTAACTCAGTATTAAGATATATTTAGAAGTAAATTTTATTAATGAGTAATTGAGGTTTAATAAGGGTTTAAAGACGGTTCGAATTTATTAAATTACGTTTTCGTAACCTTGTCGAATAATTAAAATTCAAATGAATTTAACTCGATATTAGTAGGGGCGAGAAGGGCATGTTAATGTAATTTATTTAGAGATATACCAGTAATGCATTAACGTGGGGATTTTATCAAACGCACTAAGAGTGCCCACTAATAAACAAGTAATTTCAAGTGTAGTAACAGATGATAACTCTTGTAGGAATGAGGTGTTAAGTTGACCCTTCAGTTTTGAAGTTAATCCTTAAATTGGGAATTTTACCATACATTTGGCTTAACTGTGTGCCAGGAAAAATTGGGTGGCTGCTATAATCCAGGAGAACCAGACTATTCGCCAAGGAGTTTTGTAATCCAAGGTTGGAGTGGCTTGGTATGGGATAGTCCTCGCTGGATGAGAGCACCAAGTTGTTTGGTTTGGTAACAGTTCCGACGTCTAAATTCTTGGGATCTCTACGGAGTCAATAATCGAGTGGTGGCAACACAAGAGGATTCAGTAAGACGAGGACCAGGGTTGGTTACTGCAGAACCCAGCCGGTGGTAATTGTATCAACTGAATTTGCTTTTCAACATTTCTTTTCAACGTTCAACTTTCAACGACATTATTCAACATTCGACAAACTTTTATACATTTCTAAATTGTTTTATGTTATATATTGCCTTCAGCTAATTATTAATTTTCTTCCATTTAATTACTTAATCACCGCTTAGCAATAATTTGTCATATTTTGTAAATTTTTTGGTCTTCAACCTAGTCAAACTTATTAATTAAATATATAACTTTCTGTAAGGAAGTAGCTACATCCAACCATAAGGTGTAACATTTCAATTAATCAAAATTAAACCATTTCAAGTTTTATAATAGAGTCAATAAACCAGATATTTTTAACTTAGTGTTGATAATTTCATGAGTATCTATAACATTAATTATCTCTGAGTAGTCACAGTCGTACAATTAGACAAGTACGTTATAGATGCTTTTTTTTAATATGACTACTGGCGCCTAACAAAAAAAATAAAAGTTTTTCTTGAATAATTTCCGAACCACGACCCAGTCTCCACTATCTAAACGAGAACCGGGCAACCTCAACTTCCTAACCTGCTGGGGGCAGAAGTTGGTGGTACAGTATTTTAGTAAATAAGGCACTCAATGTTTGTTTCTCCAAGAAACTCATACCTACTATTTATCAGTTGTTCTCTCGCTGTTCAATTTCCGGATCAGAAATCACTCCTGAATAGTGCTAGATTTGATTGTGTAATTTGCCGTCCAAATTACCTTCAAACAGAAATGCATGTTATCATGTTAATCTCATTCATGACTGTCATCAAACGTAGAGATACACTTTGAATAGAGACGTTCGGATTTCGATAATACTTAGTTTAAAAGTGACATGAAAATATGAGAACTGGATGCGGTCCCCTACAAAGGAATTGACATTTATTTATCGCCGGCCACAAAGAATAAATCGCATTCATTGAGGTTGACCCATTTTTCATAAAAATGCGAACACATTCACCTTACAAAGTTTTTACATACAAATTGCCTTCTAGCACATTCCACGCTAATGATATAATCTAAACGAGAATGAATTCAGGAACGCAAGTGAATTCTTTCATAATACGGAAAATTTACTTTCGTTTATGAACCTCGTCAATGCGGACCAATTTTAAAATTGTAAATTAAGCATTGCAAAGCATTTAACGACTTGATCTACATAACGGCCTGGTGAATCCTTTCATGTGTAGAATTATTTTCATGATACGAATGACAGTGCTCCATTTCACATTTTTTTATAGCGTTAAATAACACTGAATTTCGTTGTACACAAGATATTGTAAATGGTTTTGGGGAATTTTTTGCTAGTACGTATACACCGAATAGTACAGCAGACTCTAAGCCTACCAGCGTAAATACTAACCCAATATGTATTGCCAATGTGTCTGACAAAAAAGTTTTGGCTCACTAAAAAGCATCAAACCTATAATGACTAGTCCTTATAACGTCCCTCCCTGCTTTCCTAGTTAAAGACTGTGCCTCAGTGTTTTTGAGCCAATCAAGTTTATTTTCAACCTGATTCTTAACAATTTTACTTTTGCCCAAATATAGAAAGCAGCTCGCTTGTGCCCAGTCTTTAAATAGGATTAACGTTTACAGAGCTATTGCCATAATACCAAGCTTTGCAAAGGTCTTTGAAATAAAGATACATTCTTTATTGTTCGATCCGATAAAGACAATCGTGACACCCCACCAACACGGTTTTATGAAAAATAGATCAGCAACCACGAATCCGCAGTATATCTCAGAGGTTCTCGATCGACAAGGTCAGGTAGACGTAATATACACCCACTTTGATGGATTAGATCATGGTGTATTGCTGACTAAGCTCAAAGGTGTTGGTTTGTCACTCAATCTGATCACTATGTTTAAGTCATCTCTCAGCAACAGATTACAATTTGTTCAACACAAAGGCTACAAATACAAAAATCTAAAAGCAACGTCCAGGGTTCCACAAGGGTCGGGCTTGGGTCCTCTGCTATTTAATATCTACATAAATGACGTCAAGCACAATCTAAATAGAAAACATCTACTGTACGCACATGATATGAAAATCTACCTCTCATTATCGGATATAGGCGATTGGATTAACCTGCAACGTTATCTTGATAGCATAAGTAGAATGGTGAGCAAAAAATAATCTGTCACTTAACAGTAAAAAGTGTAATATTATATCATTCTCTCGTATATTTCCTTATAGTTTGGACCACACCTGTCTGCAACGTTCAAATTCGTTTAAACAGTTAGGAGACACCTTTGATCCCCAATTAAATTTCAGTAAACATATTCATGAAATTGTCAGCACAGTCAATAAGAGCGTGGGATTCAACATAGGCAATTCAAAAGAGTTTGTCTCTTTATTAGGCTTTTGTTCGTTCTCATTTGGAGTATGCCTTCCTAATATGTTATCCTAGATTTGAACATCAAGTACATTTGCTCGAAAACGCACAGAGGAAGTTTTTAAAATTTGTATCCTTTAAACTAACTGGTACCTACCCTTCAATTGGTTACCCCCATGGCGTTTTATTGCTAGAATGTGGTTTCTCTAGATTCACGTAGAACAGCTCATTCCATAATTTTTCTATATAAATTATTAAATTTCACAACGGACTGCCCAGAAGTGCTAAGCCAACTTAATTTAAATGTTCCTCGCCCAACTCTGGACATCGTCAAACCTTCAACCAACCTACGCTTCGTACACGGTTACTTCAATCGTCGCCAGTTTTTACAATGTGTAAGGACTATTGTTCGGTGCAGCACAATATTCATGTATTTAACACCTCTGTGTCTAAAATAAACACCGTATTTGGCTAGCAAGTGATACTTACGATTACGTTATAAATAGGATATACATTAGTATTATATATTTGTATTTACTAAACATTTGTGTGTATGTGCGTAAATAAGTATGTATGTCTGTATATGTATATATTTTTTGGGACGCTTAGACCAGTTTCTTGAAAAAATGCTCGGACAGGTCGATTCTTCATTTTTGGGGGGCAACTGTTGATGTCAACCTTGACAGTGACATATCAACCCCCTAACGCCAGCAACCCCTAACTCAAGAATTTAAATAAGGAAAGGGGGTCGAGCGACTTTCAATTCTCTATGCGACAGCATGGTCGAAATTAGTTTTTCAATTTTTTTTTCGTCCCCATGAAAATTAGTGTTTTGAAAGCCCTTTCTGCCCTGAATACTAAACAGCTAAAATCTTCTTTATTAGTTATAAACTATATAACTAAATTGTTATGTTGTGATATTGTTTTTTTTTTGTTTTTTAACATTTTGTAGAATATAATAACAATCTTTATTACTTTTATTATTATTATTATTATTGTGTTCTTCAGTATTCCATCCATCCTTGACTTGTTTTAATGCTTTTTCCTCTACCAATCATTTAGTGGTTCCTCAGATATTCAACCTGTTCATAATCCTGACCACCGTGTACCTTCTACTTTCATAAAGTCCATTAACACAAACCAGATGCAAATGGTAAATACCACTTTATAACTGTAATATTAAAGTGTGTATACGAGCTAAATTCATATTACTCTGCTAGCTTGTAATGTACATTTCTCAAGGCTAAATAATATATGCCGAGCCAACATTTGAAATGCTGGAATATAAAATTAAAAGTTTCGCTTCCCTAATGCTGTTAAGGAGCTCTCTACTTTACTTGTTAGTAGGTACTCATTCTTATCTTAATTTCATTAAAAGTAGAGTTGCAATGGCTCTGGCCGGGAGGAATCGCCACCATCCTTTTCCAAGTGCAAACTTGTTAATAGCATTAGGAGAAAAGTAAACACGCCTTCAGGATAAAGTCTGACGGCCCAGTGTTTTAGTTTCATTATTATTTTAATTGTCTAGGCAAGTGGCTTCTTAGGATGTGCCAAATTGGTTTCTAGAATGATTTTTTGCTGTTCAAGAGCTGCGGTACGATTTTATTGGAATAAGTTTTTGCTACTCGACCGAGTTCAGCTGAGATTCTACAGCGTACGGATTATTTTAACTCACTTAATAAACTGCTAGGTGATAGTCTCTAAAAGATGTAAAATATTTAAGATGTGGTGATAAATCTGATGTAAATAATTTGCAACCACATGCTGTATCCGTATGTTGAAACCCTTATCACAAAACGAAATCAAAAATATAATTCTCTTAATGACAAATGAAAATTCTTCTGGCAATGATAATATTCCATATTGGTTTATTAAATACGCTGTAGAGTATATAGTTGAAATAGTCTTGTACTTGGTGAACAAATCATTTCACGATGAATTTTCACATGAACCGAACACATCTATTATTATTCCCGTCCACAAAAGAGGTGATAGACACTAAATATCAAATTATAGACCAGTAGCTTTGGTCTCTGTCTCTTCAGGGATATTCCAACAAGCTTGTTTTATAAGATTAAATGCGTTCTTGAAATATAACAATATATTAACAAATTTTTCATTTAGTTTTAGAAAGAGATGTTCAATTCAAAAAGCTGTCGAGGTACGACATGATATCCCGTAGATTAGATACGATGGCCGCGGCCACGACGATCCTACCTAACATAATGGACATCAAGTCGTACCTGTTTTAAAGCTGTTTAAGACATATTTAAACATACACACCTGCTTTAAAGCTGTTTAACACCCACATGCCGGATGGACACATGCCATCGAGGTCTCCCCATTGTCTATCTACTGACGCAAGTGGTCCAGGATCCGCATAGCTATACTACTCATACCGAATCGCATACGTCCATTCTCATCGTAATGTGTGTTTGGAGTTTTTCACGATGACTTTATAAAGTGATATAAGATTTTTTCTTATCAATGGAAACCTAATTAAAAAAATAAATTAATTAATAAATCTCGATACTTACTAGTCGTGGATTAAAAGCAGGTACTTCAAAATGTCTGCCTTTGGTTCTCTACTAACCGGAAATATGCCGATTATATTTTTGCAATTACTAAGGGGTGATTACTCGGTAACAAAAAAAATCCGTTTAATAATGTCTTCAGCTGATACGAATGTGTAGGGCTCATTCTACTCTAGCTCCTGTACTATTATCTACTTATGAGAAAGTTGAAATCAAAAGGAAGGAAGACAAATATTGCACATGGGCGAGAGAAAGTCATATGTAGCGCGCAGAGTATATAAAATGTCTGGGAAGCAGCTACTTATGGAATAATTTTTGAGTTCACTGAGAAGATATCGCGAGATAGATGTTATTTAAAAGGTACCTTAAATGCAAGGCGTCGCCGGAACGCTCCCTCTTAACTAGATAATAAATACATGCCGAATTTCCCAAGGGTAGGTTTTCATCTAAAATATCTTAAATATTAATAAAGGAAGGTCGTGCCACAAATTGGGAGGTTATAAAGCCATTAAGTTATAGGCCTTTTAAAATATTGCCGTTTTAGTAGCTAACATATAGGCAGTTTTTCTTAGATCTCATGTATCTTATATTTCTCATTTATTAACGTGAATTAAAAACATACAGAAATAGTTGGGCATGGCAATTCAAACTATATGAATAGATTCGAATTGTTCCTGGCCCTATCCTGTAATTATTGGGTTTGTATAGTGATTTTTTAATTTTGCACTCGGTCCTACGAAAAAAATTATAGGCCTTTTTTCCCTAAATAACTTCTTTAAAGAAAAAATTAACTTTCCTTTTGACCGATAAATATTTCTCGAGATACATAAAAAAAATGGAATTTTCAAAATTTAAATTCAATTGTTTCAATGAAGGTGTAAAATTTTTAATTTTTCAAAGAGTAATATGCGTCAAATAACCGTTCTTGTTCTTTTCAGAGGTTAAAACCTTTGGTAACTGGAATAAGAGTGAACACCCTACAGAAATAATCACGCAAATAAAAATTCAGCTTTACATACAGTTGAAATCGCAAATGTTGTCGTTTACGTCATCATCTTTTAATTTCCGAATAAAATCGACTTAAGGTCACACAGAATGACACACGTTGGCGTACCATTTGAAAGGAGATTTCTGTTAAATAACGTTTATTACTTCATACAATTTCAATATTATAATATTCTCATCAAGCGACAACACTACTTCAGCGGTTGGATAGACTAACTACAGAAAATACAAAATCCACTATGCCACAAACTTATTTTCGAAGTACACATTATAAATTGTATCCCTCTCATCCATCTCTCTTGCGTCCTTACTTTCATTTTTCTTTTTGGGTCCATATTTTGCCATATGTGTCCTGCTCCTCACGTGGTTCCTTAGAAATCCGTCGCATCGTCCGCATACAAATACTCAATGAATTAAAAGAACACTAATACAAAATTTACTTTTTTATAAACATCATTCCACATTTAATTTTGCTATTCACCTCATGGACTGCTTTGCAAAGGTAGGAGGGGACCTCCGTTGCATGTTTCCTGATTAAAGTACTCGATGAATTAAAAGAACACTAATACAAAATTTACTTTTTTATAAACATCATTCCACATTTAATTTTGCTATTCACCTCATGGACTGCTTTGCAAAGGTAGGAGGGGACCTCCGTTGCATGTTTCCTGATTAAACTACTCGACTAATTTCACCACCTCTGGCTACTGCATTCAGTCTTTTGCCGGAGCATTTTGAGATTTGTTCCTTTACAAACAGTAAAACTAAAGCACTAACAAACTATTTATACAACAATTTACATAATTACAGGAAACTTCCCAAGTACCAATTCCAATGCTATTTAGATTTATTTAGGTTTTATGAGTGTTTTATAATGGTCACCGGTTTATGCCAGACTTATTAAATGCCAAATGCACTTAAAGATAGTTTTGTCTTAAAGAAGGTTTTAAAGAGATCTTCAAGGACTTACATTAAACCTAAATTATCTTTTAGTCTTTAATGGTTTATGATTGACTTATCAAGGTATTTTTAAAGAGATCTTCAAGGACTTACATTAAACCTAAATTATCTTTTAATCTTTAATGGTTTATGATTGACTTATCAAGGTTTGTCAAGCCTTCGATAAAACTTTATAGCTGTTAAATTCAAGTTAGGAGGATCAAGTTTTATACAGATTAAGCAAATGTTGTAGTTTTATCATTGCTTTATGAAATTAATTTGAGGTGGTTGTTAATGCTGGACTATAAATCTAGTATGCTTTGAAATCAATAAGTTTCAGGTCGAACCTTCATAAAAGCAACTGCTTGCCAGAGTTTTAATGAAGCAAACAAACATTTGTGATATATCAGTCTTAAACATAAATGGATTTGCCTTTGCTCATGTTTTAAAATAAGTTACTGACTTTTTAGGTTATGTTATCCGAGCCCCATAAATTCTATAGATTTTAAAGCGGTTGTGTTGTGTGCTCAAATGGTTTTAAGATAAGCCTTGTAAGTTTTAAAAAATGTATTAAGACCAATGAGGCTTAAAATATACTTTTACAAGAATAAATCGAGATACTTGAAGAGCAATTGGTAATGTAATAGGCATTTTAAGAAAAAACATGTTTGAAGTAGAATTATTCACAGCTTCATGCATCAAGCTCAATATTATTAATATTTTTTGTTACAGGTACTGCTGCTCTTGTACAACCCACCCTGATCTATTAACCTAATAGGTAAGATACAAATTACCACTGTCAATGTTTTCGTGGTAAACAAAAAATTATTTGGTATTTCCCACGAACTGTCTGCAAGACTTTACAATCTTATCATTTCATCAAAGCGTCAGTAACGACGGATACATTTCCAATAATTTAAAATATCCAACTTTGAGCTGTCCTAAGTGATGTATCTCCTGGAAAATAAGAAATAGATAAGGCAAGAAAGCAGTTATACAGAATTGCTGTGTCAGCTTTCAGAATCTCAAAGGACCGACTGTAACAATGCAGGCTTTAATGCAACATAATGTATCTTTTTACAGAAACAGTAAAGATTGTAGCAGTAATTTTATACCTTGGATTTTGTACTAAAGCTTCGTATAATAGACAAAGCAGGCTTGTAATAAGTGGCGCCTGTTATCGCCTGCATAGAAATAAAATAAGTCCTGTTTCTTTGTCTTAAATAGTGTATGGTTTCTAATTCTCATTTTAAAATGAATATTGAGCTGCATTTTATTATCAGGTTGTTTACAATATAAGTTCAAATTGAATGAATTTATGATTGACTTGTGTCGTCCATGTATAGTAATTGTGTAGCAATGCGACGTGTTCTCTATAGGATTTGGCACACAGCAGAAAACTAAACTAGGAAAAGTAAAAATAAAATCTGTAAAAATATTAATTTTCGTCTTTGCGTTCTCCCGATAACCTGCATTCTGGTTATACTAGCAATTAAAATTCGAAAATGAATTTGTCTATTTCTTATTTGACCATTCTCATTGTAACACAAGTATCCACATGGTCTCCTACGGCCATAAAGAGTAAACTAGTATCTACATGACCCCTTACGGCCATGAATATTCAGTTAAAAATGAGAACAAAAGCCTAACTACCCAATAAAGAATTAAAATCTACTGAAAACTAAGCTATATTTTCTGACAACTTACATCTGGTTATGCTAGAGACCACAAAAGCCCTAAACTGAATTTATTTACATACATTGTCTTTAAAAAATTTTTATTCTAATGAATTACAATTTTATGCAGTGGCGGCTCGTCAGGGGAGGCAGGGGAGGCTGAGCCTCCCCTTGGAAGAACCACCATATCTTCAAAAGTAATATCTTAAGAAATTTCTATTAGGTATATCTCAATTTTCAATATTTTTTATTGTTTATTATTCATTAATTAATTTTCAGTTTATATATAACATTTTTGCACTTCCTTTCCACAAACATACCTATAACGTTACAGTCCGGATAGTCTTTGTATGCATATTTCCCGGTCGGCCGGTCTTTTACTGAATGAACACTGCGGTTCGCTGGAGGCTAATACGAAATAGCTTCCAACTTTACCGCATTTACTTATAACATGAATGACCTTGAATTTCTTTGCGCTGTGTAAAATAGCAACACTTGGAATAGCCAAGTATGAGGCTAGCCTCAGATCTTAGTTTTTATAGCGCATGTGCACAGGTCATTCAAGAGTCAGGTGATTCACAAAGAAAACGAACTGACGTCTGACAGTTGCGTTTAACCGGTTAAGAACAACTTGACGTATAAATACATAAAACATTTGATAGGCGGGCTAGAAATAAGTGCTCTAGGTGAAAATATTCCCAACAACATGTCTTGTTGTCCAGACGTGGTGGATTATTTGTTATTAAATGGATTTACTACTCATTTATGACGAAAAGGTAAGAATTAAAAGAAATGCCAGGCCTACACCAGCAATGCTTTCGTTAGTTTTTAAAAGTGGTAAACAAAACAGAGGGTTTTGTGATAACAATTATAAAAAAGTCGAGTGGTTAACGGCATCAACAGTTAGAAACAAATTATATTGTTGGAGATGTTTATTATTTACTAATGATCAATCCTCAATTTGGGGCAGGGCCGGGTTTAATAATTTGCAAAATTTGTCGCGAGGTTTAGAAAGGCACGAAAAATCCCAGGAGCACCATTTCATCTTGCATTAAATTCGAAATGTTTGGTAAACAAAATATTGTAAATTTCTTGGATTCTGCACATAACAGAGAAATAGAAAATGTTAACGAAAAGGTCCGTGAGAATAGCGAAATATTAAAGAAGTTAATAGATGCCGTTATATAGTTATCTTCACAAGAGAATTATTTCCGAGGACATGACGAAAAACGAGAATCGTGCAATAAAGGAAATTTCAAAGAGCTGGTAGATTTTTTAAAAACTTATGACCCAAAATTAGAGAACTTTTTGAATAACGCCACTATTCTTTGAGACAATTCTGGTAAGCTTCTGTAGAATGATCATTTTCAACACTTAAACGCATAAAAACATTTTGACTAGAAACAAAATGAGTCAAGACCGCCTTTCAAATGTATCGCTTATTTCAATAGAAAAACGTTTTTTGTCAGAATTGAGGAAACGCGATTCATCTTATGATGAAATAATCAACCATTTTGCTAGTTTCAAAAATCGCAGGTTACCACTCATTTATAAAAATATTCAGGCTTTAAAGCAGAGATTAATATAGGTAGTTGTTATTTTAGAAAAAATATTTATTTGTGTTATTTATTTTTTAGGAAATATTTTTTATAATTCTCCATAATATAGAGTTCCGCGGTTATATTTTTTTTATAGAACTTATTTCTCAAAACTATTTTAATTTCTATTAAAACTTATAATTTTACACACCTGGCAGTGATAATGAATACAATTTTTTGTTTGTAGAAAAACACTTTAATTTTTTTACCAAAACTATTTTTATTTTTATTAAAAGTTATATAATTTAATTACAAGTGGGATAGTAGGACTCCTTTGGATACCGATACTCGAGTCGTAGGAACGAGAATTTCATGAGAATGATTTTTTCATCTCATCATATTTTCTATTTCCTTTTCATTCTATTCTTTTATTAGTTCTATTCTCTCAAGTCGTGAGTCGGTATCCTGGCGAACAACCCACGGCAAAAAAATGTAACGCGCCGTTGTAATACCTCAGGGGTGGTGGGGAAATGTACAAATTGTAGTAATATTGCACATCAGTTGTCTTTCAGAATATCAAGCCTCCTCTGCAGACAATATCACGAGCCGCCACTGATTTTATGAAGGATTGGTTATCCACCATTCTGTCTCTCGGAAATGCTTAGCCTTTGAAACGTGTTTCGTCCTTATTCTGGAGCTCATCAGAAAGACATAAAGCCACTCATAAGATGTTTCATGCAAAGACCAAGACAATTACCACAAATGTGAAGTTTTTAAAATTAGACATTAAATGTTTGACACTGACTGATAGAAACAACTTTTTCGCGTATCTATTACTTAATTGGTAGTGGAGCCAATGTAAACTATGTACTCTATGCATGTTTAAAAACGAATTACTTTTTGTTTGCTTATAATTATAATCGTATAGCTGACATATTTGTATTTGCAACGCTATTAAATAATTACTAGCCTCTAATTATATTGAAATTGAATTTCAAATCAATGTATATAATACACCACGAAGTATGAAAAACTTATTGACAATAATGTCAATTTGATTACGTTATGGGAGGATTATTAATTTCCATCATAGCACAAATAATCGATATTAGTTTAATTAAAATCCTACGTCTGATTTATTTGCGTTTATTTAATTTATGTTTACGTTCAAATGTTATCAAACTCTACCATTAAACTATGTCAAAATATAAAGCATCCGTTTCTTAAAAATGTTTGTTGACCAAAGGTTTAGAATGGTACGAATATTAAAAAGGCTGCTAACATTCTGGTGTGAATTAACAACTTATGAATTACTCCAAAATGTGGCGAAAAGGGAAAATAGTTTCAAGGTTCAGCTTGCACCATCATACTTCACATTTCAATGTATTTAACATAATCTACAGAAATCGAGAAAAATAAAGAAACAATATAAGCCGTCCGAGATTATTAAGCAGAATTTTAAATTTCCTGTGTTATTAAATTGTGATCTATTAAAAATCAGAATATTAAAATAACCAAAAATCAAATGTAACGCCTTGAGTGGTGGTTTTTCAAATGTGTGAAAACGTTACTGAGAAGATTTGGCTCTAAAATTTATTGAAAATTTGATTCATTGAAACAACCTTTTTACTATGATGTTCATGGTTCAATTATCTCGCTATATAGTTTTGGAAATAAATGTGGGTGACAATCCTGAAGGCTTTGAAAAGTGTAAGCATACTGGAATGACATTGTAGAATCTCCGCAAGGTGTTCAGTTACGTTTCATATTCTCATCGTCGATAAACTTACTTTATATGAAGTAAGTAATGGGCATACCGTTGTCTCTTGTAATTTATAATATTTATTAGAAAGTATATTAATTGTGGAAATTTAATTCACATCAACTCCTGTACTATTATAGCCCTCAGGCTATAATGACTAACCATTTGTCAGCAGTTGACGCTCACAAGAACAGATAGCGCACGATGCATTATGATTCAACTAGATAACGCCGGGTGAAACACTTTCTCGTTGAACCTTCGAACTAGTTAGAAGTATTTATAATTTTGTTCGACCTCTAAGGGGGATATAATAATTTGAAAAACCTCATGGACCCATGAGGTAAGATTTTAAATAATTATACCGGTAAATACCATATAACATTTAAAATATTGTTTTAGGTTTTTCTCAAGAATTAATTTACTTAATAAGTAAAATTATCTACGCTCAAGAAATTGATTGAGGAAGCCGTTACTGTGTGGCAATCCATAATTGTAGGTAATCCGGTATATGTAGGCTGTCAAAAAATATCAAATTTGAGTTGGTTATTATTGTGTGTGATAGTTAGGTCTACAAAATGTATTCTATGGTTTATATACTGACATAACTATCCCCTATGATTCTTGCCATCCATACGCACACAAACTAGCAGCTTATAATTCAATACTATATGGAACTCTTTCGTTACCTTTATCAGAAACGCAAATAAAAAAAGGACTCAACAATTTAAAATATAACCAAGAACAATGGTTTCCCCACAGAAACTATCGCCAAATTAATAAACAAAAAACAAAATTAGTATACTTTTGAAGCAATTTATCCCATAGTTGAGAAGAAAAACAAACACCTTACGCTACCATTACATACTGTCATACACTTACAGAAAGGTTACTGAATGAAAACTTTGTAGAATTCTTTGTGTTCTATATCGATATTTGCTAGTTCTAGTGTCATCCTAGTGGTAAAGAATCAGATTATGATTTTAGGCAGAGGACTGATGATTAAATTTGGTGCCAGAATTAAGCAAATCATACATGGAAAATATTTATTAATTTCAAATGCAAGAATAAGGGTACATATTCTTCAACATTTCTCCTAAACTAAGGTATACATATTTTTACAATACTTTAAAAACAAAGAATTTTCATGATAAAAATGCACGTAGATTCAGGTGGTGACACGACATGATTTTTTTCCAAATTAAATAGTAGTAATAGAAAGAAATATGAATTATATATTGTTTACAGTGTTGTGCATGAAATAGTTTAAAAATAATGTTTTGGTTTTAAATTTATAAAAAAATTCAATACTAATTTGCTTCGTGAACGTTGAGACCGTGATAACATCAAAAAGTAATACTTGTAATACTATATGAGTATTACGACAAAAAATTATGAATTTAAAGTTACACAGAAATAAAATATAAATTTAATATTAAATTAGTTCACTAAAGATCCCTCCATCATCAGAACATTCACTAAAGAGCCTCCATTTTTACGACAGCCCTGTATGTTGCCCGCTAGCAGATGCAATCACTTGCGAAGCCACCGAAATGGCATTTTCCTTTTTTCATAGCCTCCCATTGTTGTCCCGTGCTTTCCGGCGTTCGCGGACTCCCTTTTGTTAAATCGGATTTTGGCCGCTGAAAAATCGTGCGCGTGGTGTGAGAGATGGTTTATTAAACTTAATATATTGCCCTAATGGTCATACATAGCAGATAATACAACAACACTCCGGAATAAATGTCTTAATTTTTATTAATAGCCCGTTGCATTGTTTAACTTTGCCTTGCACGATATTTTTTCGAGCAGACTCAGCATATTGTACTTTTAATTTGTTATTCCATTACTAGAAGTACTGTACTGACCTCGAATAATTAAATAATGGAAATTTATTATGATTCGTCTTTCCTTTTCTATGTATTTTAGAACTGGTTACTTCTGGTTAAGTGTTCTTCAAGAAGTATTGACATTGAAAATTATGATTACGGAGTTTGTCAGTTGTTTCTCCTTTAATCCTTTATTTATATTAATAATGTGAAATTTAGCTATAGCTATTCCACCACTCAACCAGGATGCCATGTACACACAGACAACAACACAACAACCATTCCCTGCGCCATTGACATCTGCCTCAACTGAAACTCGAACTTTAGGAGGGATAACAGCGACTAGCCATGTGGTCTCATACAGATCAAGAACTAGAGATTTTAGTTCGTTTGGATGAAGATCCTCAAGACAGCTCGTGTCGTTTATCAGCGGCAACAGGGGTGAATAAACAATATGTTCACAAAGAACGCTTCTACCCATATCACTTCACTCCTGTACAAAACTTACGTCGCAGGGCTACAAAGGCTACAATTTTGTCAATTTATTCTAAATAAACACAACAGGGATCGACATTTTGTTAAGAACATTTTATTTGCCGACGAAGCAACTTTTACTCGCCGAGGCGTTTTTAACTGGAGAAATACCCATTACTGGGAAGTAAAAAATCCTCGCTACGTTAAGGAAAAGCAGTTTCAGCACGAATTTAAGATTAACGTTTGGTGTGGTATTATTGGAGATCAGTTATTGGGAATGTTTGTCCTTCCTCCAAATTTAAATGGACAGTCTGATCTGTTTTTTCTTCAAAACACTCTTCCTGATACATTCTTTCATACTAGACATATGGAACATAATGTGGTTTATGCAAGATGGAGCTCCCCCTCATTTCTCCATTGAAATCAGGAATTATCTTGATGAGACTTTCCCATGCAAATGGAATAGTCGAGAAAGTGAGTTTGCTTTGCCACCAAGGAGTCCTGATTATAATCCTTTGGATTATTATGTGTGGGGACAAATGAAGTCCTTAGTCCATGCAAATAGAATCAATTCAAGAGATGAACTGTGGGACAAAATACAAAACGCAGCCAATTTTATTAAAGGACATGAAAATGTATTTTTCAATGTAAGAAAATCTTTTAAGGTGGCCATTCCCTAGAAAGAGACATCCGATAGGGAAATACTTATTATTTTTGGCCATAACTTTTTTTTCTTAGTACATATATTTAAAAAAACTATAAGAGTACCTAAGTAGAACCATAACAAGACTATTACTATGAATTTTCACTTAATAATTTCAGTGGTTTGCAAAATAGCTCGATTTAATTTTAAAAATTATGTTAATCTTCCTATTTCGTACTTTTAAATCGACTATGTTGCAAACCACTGAAATTATTAAGTGAAAATTCATAGTAATAGCCTTGTTATGGTTCTACTTAGGTAATTTTATAATTTCTTTAAATATACGTACTAAGAAAAAAAAGTTATGGCCAAAAATAATAAATATTTCCCTATCGGATGTCTCTTTCTAGGGAATGGCCACCTTAAGAAAAGAATTAGAAAAGGCATAGAAGTAGATGGAGACCCTATCGAAAATTTACTCTAAGTTGCAGCAATGGGTTTTTGCTTAGGGGGAAAGTATATACAATAAATACTAATGTCCTTAAGTCAACTTTTATGTTATTTTTGGGTCTTCTGATAAGATTAGATCCTTATTTTACACAATCTTTTGATTTATGTATTTATCTCAATACCATGAAAATACTCCATTAGTTCATAAGAAAGTGAGAAAGAGTTTACGCTGTTATTACGATTTTGTTTTCCCTTTCGTTTTGCACTTTTTTCAATAAATACACGCCCTCATCAGATTTTCTGGTCAGAAGTATCACACGTTTCGACCAGAGAAAATATGAAAAAAATTCACCATCAGATAACAGGTTTCTTAGAATAAAAAACCGCTGCCTAAGGAATCACTACTTCCACATCCAGATTATTCGTCCAAATCACTTTAAAGGAAACATCTTGACTATATTTGCAGTCTAGTATGTGGAAATTATTTTAATAATATTTGGGGTAGACGTCATAGAAAAGTTTGAGGAGTTGGTTTCTACCATATACGTTAAAAATGAAGTTTCTAGTTTACCGTACTTATTTTCCACTATTTACAACCTACCACCTCAATGGAGTCATCTCAATCAGATGTCACTACTATACATACGTGTACTAACTTTCAAGTGAATATCTCAATTTGATGTTATCAATCCCATTAATAATGAAGCGGAGGTGGTAGAGTTTGAAAAATTTTAGAAAAAAATCTGAGGCCTTGGTTTCTAGTATATACACCGAATCCCAAATTTCTGTAATCTTACCAGCTTGCTTTACTTATTTTCCCCTATTTGCAACTATTTAACCCCCAACCCTTCAACGGCATCATCTCAAATTATGATCTAGTTTCAGACGTCGTTATAATACATACGTGTACCAAATTTCAAATGAATATCTCAATTTTATTTTATCAACCCTTTTCATATTGGAGTAGGGGTGGTTGGGTTGAAAAATATTATAAGAAAATCTGACGCTGTGGCTTCTAGTACATACACCGAATTTCAAGTTTCTGTAGTCTTACCAACGTTTTACTTATATTCCTCTATTTACCCCAAATTAACCCCCAACCCTTCAACGGAATCATCTCAAAATATAAACTAATTCCAGACGTCGTTATAATACATACGTGTACGAAATTTCAAATGAATATCTCAACTTTATTTTGTCAACCCCATTAATGGGGTAGGGGTGGTGGGGGGGTTGAAAAATATTATAAAAAAATCTGAGGCCTTAACTTCTTGTACATACACCGAATTTCAAGTTTCTGTACTCATACCAGCTTGCTTTACTTATTTCCCCCTATTGACCCCTAAATAACCCCCAACCCTTCAACGGAATCATCTCAAAGTATAATCTAGTTCCAGATGTCGTTATAATTCATACGTGTACCAAATTTCAAATGAATATCTCGATTTTATTTTATCAACCCTTTTAATAATGAAGTCCTTAGTGGTGGTGGGGGTTGAAAAATATTATAAATAATCTGAGACCTTGGCTTCTAGTACATACACCGAATTTCAAGTTTCTGTAGTCTTACCAGCTTGCTTTATTTATTTTCCCCTATTTACCCCTATTTAACCCCCAACCCTTCAACGGAATTATCTCAAAATATAATCTAGTTCCAGATGTCGTTATAATACATACGTGTAGAAAATTTCAAATGAATATCTCAATTTTATTTCATCAACCCTTTTCAAATTGGAGTAGGGGTGGTGGGGGTTGAAAAATATTATTAAAAAATCTGACGCTTTGGCTTCTAGTACATACACCGAATTTCAAGTTTCTGTATTCTTACCAACTTGTTTTACTTATATTCCTCTATTTACCCCAAATTAACCCCCAACCCTTCAACGGAATCATCCCAAAATATAATCTAATTCTAGACATCCTTATAATACATACGTGTACGAAATTTCAAATGAATATCTCAACTTTATTTTATCAACCCCTTTAATGGGGTGGTGGAGGGTTGAAAAATATTATAAAAAATCTGAGGCCTTAACTTCTAGTACATACACCGAATTTCAAGTTTCTGTACTCTTACAAGCTTGCTTTACTTATTTCCCCCTATTTACCCCTATTTAACCCCCAACCCTTCACCGGATTTCCTCAAAAAACAATCCAGTTCCAGATCTCGTTATAATATATACGTGTACAAAATTTCAGGTCAATATCTTAAACCGTTCCGGAGAAAGCGTGCGGACAAAAAAAAGTTACAGACAGACAGACCGACAGACAGAAAATTTTTTTCGCTCAAATTTAAAATCTCGACGTTTCATGACATTCTAAACCTATTTCACGAATAAAAATTTTTGAAAATTTGTTTGCGATTACTATACTTCCAATCCACTACGTGGATGTGGAAGTGAAAAGTTCCTCAAGCAAATTTGGCGAAAATCAAGGTGGTACTTGTATCAAGCGTATCTACTCTTGTATAGTGTCACGATTGTAATGTAATAATAATAATAATAATATATCACTGGTAACGAATACTATGCCACATAAAATATGGAAACAAACTGTATACAACTTTAATCGCCGACTCCAAATTGAAGTTTACTGTAGCCTAGCTAGCTGTAAATCTTTATCACCAGCTGCCTAGCATAATGGTTCGTATTTTCTTTATTTTCCATGTATTTCCAGCCTGATTTTTATCCTCCATCGAGTGAAAACTACATTCAAATTTTGCGTCGACGGGGAAAATGTCGCTGGCCGAAACGGCTTAACTCGCTTTAAGCACGGATATAAAAATAAAGCGTCATCGTGCTCGGGACTTTTATAGCGAATGCTCCTTTTGCTCGCCTTACCTCGCAGCAAAATAAAAAGTAAATTTTCAACCGCACGGATCTCATATTTATTTATTTATTCGGAATCTCGAGCTACGAGAGATGCAGATGTTCCGTGCGAGTTGAATTATTAAGATCCCATGATTTTCCTGGCAATGGGAGAATTATCTTTTAAGGAGATGTCAGTCATAGCAGATTACTTGGACGTAATATTTGCTTACAGGATGACATTGGAGATGTAAAATTTCCACAAACTTGCTCTTTCAGTATATTTTCGCAGTAATTTACCTCTTATTTCTGTGGATCTTTGCCAACATTGATAAATTACTTGCCTGGTAAATTACTATAGATAAATTGTCGATAAATTACCACGAAACCATACTTAGAAAAAAATATTTAACAGAATAACCGAAATTCTTTGAGATCAATCAGTCAATATCATTATTAATAGTAAAACAACTACATCAACTTTTAATGGCACGAGTATGCAGCTTTTTCGCTGTAAAACGCTTTGCAGAGATTGACATCCATCTTTAATTTCGTGAAACGTTTTCCGCAAATGCCACTTGTGCTCTTAAGTTTCACCTACAAATTTTCACATTGGAAATGTTTATGTTTTCGTATATGGGGTAGAGTTACCAGTTTTTGTTCAAGGTCAAAAGACAGCAGCAGTGTCGCGGCACAGTAGAGAGAAGACCAGTAGGCTCACTTCATCTTGAGATTTGTTGTAATCGATTTTATTTTTTATGAATCCACTGCGCATCCGATATTTGTACGCTCATCTACATATACACTGCTCGAGCTAGAAAATGCTAGTAAACTGGCCAACACTTACAATGACACTAAATTATTTTTATTCGAAGATATCCTTGGCAGATGATTTATTTTGCGATTGAATTTAATGTTTACTGATTAATCAATAAGTAGCGAATTAAAATTTGACCTGTCTTTACTTAAATTTATTACATAACAACCGCGTCTGACGTCACAGACTGAAAATGTATGACTTTATTTTATTCAAGCAAAAATGTGGACACGGCTGCCGAAAAGACCGCGCTACTATCGATTAGGCTGCTGCGCTTGCCAATTACATTGCCGACCGTGTCGGAAGATTACCTAAAAGTTGTACAGCGATGCTGACGGTAGAACACAAAAGTGTACAGCTTGCTACAAATAGGTGCCTTCTTGCAAATAAATGATGTGATAGAATTGCAAATAACTGATATAGGTTGTCTGTTGCACAAATTGATTGACAATAATAATATCTCTTTATTTCAAAGTAATGTGTCGCGGTCGACTGAGGGTATCATATGCAACGGCTGATATACTAAAATGTAATATGGGTTGCATATACCACAGGGGGTCAAGTTACCAGTTTTTATTTAAGGTGGAAATACAGCGGTGTCGCGGTCGAGTCAGACTGCGTATATGCAACGGCTGATATACGCAAATGTAACATGGGTTGCATATATCACAGGGGGTTAAGTTACTAGTTTTCATTTAAGGTGGAAATACAGCGGTGTAGTGGAAGTTGAAAAAGTTGAAAAGCTTTATGTTTTATGTATGTTGTTATCATTTCCAATCTCTCGATGATTGCAAGGATTGTGAAATCTGTGAATTTTTCTTATTGCCCAATGTTATTCGTGTAAATTGTATTATAATAAATACCCTAAATATATAATATTAACCTATTTTTTTAATTCTTAAAATATATAAAAATATGATTATATATAATTATCACTTTTAATTAGCTAAATTATGTCTATTTAAATCATTCTTAAAACGGGAACCAGGCTAGAAATTAACTGACATTAGCAAATGCACCATTGAATTCGGATTTGCGCAAGTAAAACTTTCATTTATTTTTATTTCAATTTCGTATTGTTCAGCCACCTCACAACTACCGTCGACTGTTTAATTGAGTCCTCGTAAAGCGACACTTGCAGAACAGCATACTCGTTTTGTGTAAGGGAGCAATTAAACTGCTATTAAATTTGCATTGGCTTAACTTAAACTTTCCATGAACGCCTACTCTGTTTTAACCTGTTTGAGCTTAGTTGTAGGATATTCAAAGAGGTGCAAACAATTATAAATGAAAAATATGTTACGCGTATACGTTCGTTGTCGGATGTCCATTGTCCACTGATGCTGAATCAATATCTGTCGAATTTCATCTGAAAAAGGCAATGATGTATTTTTTTTTTTTTTTTAGACAAAAAAACCCTGTCGCCTGTCGCCATAGTTGCAGGACACTGGCCACTTATACTGAACAGAAAAATTCCATCACAATATTAGTGAAGTGCACTGTGAAAAATATAAATTATAAAAGTAGTTATAGTATAAAGTTATATATAAAAGTAGTGACAGTATTGCGCCATAATCTCATGCTTCTTCTTATGTATAATCATTCTGATTATTAAGTAATGATGCCGACGCTTCGGGTGAAACCGCCGTTCATCGTTAGGTGTCTGTTCAGTATATCGTTGTGATTCATTCCTGGAAAGGAATAAAATGGAGAATAGATGAGCTACGCCAATTATACAGAGAAGATATATGGTCACAAAAAATATTCATTATTATTTATTTAGCAACGTCCAGATGCAATTTTGTTTCCCTGCAAATTAACAGTGCATCTACTTATACGTAATATTCTATATTAATAGTATATTATTCAACGAGCATATAACTATGGCTATAATTCACCAGTGTGAAGTTTAAGACATGAGCCGTAGGCGAGGGTCGTAAATCACCAACCACTTGGATGTAATGAATTTTTTTATAGAGATAATTCAATCTACAGATAGATATTAAAATCGCCACAGTCACAATTATGTGATTTAAGAAAAACTTATGTGAATACCAGTTACGAGACATCTAATTAATTTTGAATCATTTTAATTTCCTAAAATTGCACAGGGTGGCCAAAAATTTTTTTTCAATTAAGAACTTTTTAAATTGAATTTTCTCAATTTTTTCAAGTATATTTTTCAAAGAGGTTTCTTCAAATAACTCAGTAGAAAAAATTATAATAACTGTTCCACACGTTGCCCAATTTGATTGACACACATCTCTATGCGCTTTTGAAATGAGCTTCCCACTGTTCCTAAAACTGCCGATGTGATAGATCTAAAGGCAGGTATTATTTTTTCCTTCATATTTTGTACTATTGTTGGTGTGTGTCTATAAACAATTTCCTTCACGTATCCCCATAAAAATAAATCCATTTTTATAGGATCTGGGGATCTAGCAGGCCATTTAGTGGGTCCATTTCTGCCAATCCATTGATGAGGGTAGGTATTAATTATAAGTGGTCTCTAACTGCATTTAAATAATGTGGTGGAGCACCATTTTGCTGAAACCACATCCTACTTCGAATTCTTTTGGGAGATTTACCAATAATTGTGGCAGATAGTTTTCCAAAAAATGAAGATAAATAGCTCCAGTCAATGTATCATCAAAGAAATGTGGCCCTATTACATGTTCTCCAGTAAGTCCTCCCCAAATGTTTATAGACCATCTATGTTGGTTATCAACTTGCGTCAAAAAGTGAGGATTTTCCGAAGCCTAATAATGGGAATTGTGCCTATTAACAAATCTATTTTTATGAAAAGTTGCCTCATCAGTGAATAAAACATTATTGAAGAAGCTGACATCATCTTGCATTTTACCTCTGGCCCAATTACAAAATTGTAGGTGCTTTTGAAAATCGTCATCAGAGAATTCCTGGTGCATTTGAATATGATATGCATGCAACTTATTTGTTTTTAAGATTCGACCCACAGACCGTTACTTATTCCTACTAATGAGCTCACTTCTCTTTGACTAAAATGGGGATTCTCAACCGTTGCCAGCACCACATAAAACTCATTTTCTTCGTTCACAACACGTTTTTTTCTTTTACTTTTTTATATTCGACATTTCCAGTTTATATAAATCTCTCAAGAAAGTTTTTGGAAGCTGCTAACATCAGGAATCCTTCTTTCAGGATAACGTTGGTGATAAATTCTATTGACAGGTACACAATTTCTGTCTGACTCGCCCAAAACAAAAGTCATGTCTACGAGTTCCGCTTTATTAAAATTAATATTGTACAATTCCAGATATTTTAAATTCATTACAAATTATAACTAACGACCGATAAGTGTGATAAATGCTCCGTTGTACACGACAATTTATACCAAACTGAGACTTTATTGCTTATCGAATAACGAAAACGGCAAAAAAATGTACAAAAAACATTACAGTAAAAGACCTGTTAAATACTATTTAATCATTTTCAAATGGCCTAATTTCATAATTGCATAAAGAGTGTCAATCAAAATGGGCAACACGTCGAACACCTATTATAAATTTTTCTAATGAATTATTTGAGGGAACCTCTTTTTTTAAGTTTATTGTTGAATTTGTATATATAAAACGAAAATGGTTGCAATTAGCCATAGGTAAGCTACTTATGTATGTATGTAATGTTCGTTTTTCGTTTCTACATCACATCGTTGAAAGAAATATTTTTTTTAATATGTAAAATTATTGTAAATAACGTTGACGTTTAAAAAGCACCAATTTTAACGTTTCAAACCAATGACAAAAATTACGCTTTGATACATTGTCATGGCTTACTAACAAAATAATACAGTTTATAGGCACGTAGGTAAATGATTTCAAAAAACTTAAGGAGACATCACTTATCTTCTGGTTGCCGCAATTTTGACATTTTAAATTTATAAGTAAAAAATCACTAACGTGGTTTCTTATAAACAACTGACTGTTCTCATTATCCACTGCAGAGAATAATGGATACCATTATCCTTGAGGAAACACATACATAATGAGTATATTATTTAACGAGGGATAATGTAAGTAATAACTCACGCAGGTGCAGTTTGCAGCGCGAGCCATAGGCGAGAACTGTAAATCATCAAGTGTGTTATTACCATTATCGCAAATTGAATACTATATATACTTTATCTACGATTATAACAATAAATATCAATATAATAGTTTGACAACGTCCAAATTATTCAATCATGTCAAATCACCTTGCTCCCCTCAATAATAATGGACCATTCTGTTTTATTTTGCGCGTTACATCAATTGGATAGTCTAGGCATGAAGTTAAAGGTGATTGGTATCAAAATACACCACTAGGGAGTTATGATAAGTCCCGCTATTTGTTTATGGATACTATTACATGTTTAAAAGCAGTTAATTAAGTAGTATATATTCTAATAAGAGAGATCAAAAATATTATTAAATAGTATTGAATACAATACTCGAATACCAACACTAGACGCGTGCATGTATCTATAGAAATTTAAATAAACTTTCACGAAGTTTTACTCTAACGTGGCAAATGGCATATGAATTGGCGAATATAAATAGTGCTTCCACATATACCAATACACGAGATGCATTTCGTTATGTTGTAAAATGGAACTGAAATTGGGTCATAAATAAACATTTAATGTTTATTTTAATTCACTATGTTCCTTTCTACTTGTATGTTTATTACATATTGCGTCAATACCACCGCTATGGTTTTAAAACAGTACGCCAAATAAATATTTGTTGTTTGTTCGAAACGTTCAAACTTAAATTAAATGATCGCTAAAAATAACACTGCGGCAAGGGGAACAAGTTTCAGAAGTTATTTGCCCTAACTTTCCATCACTTAAGTTTGTACCATCTTCTTTACGGGAGATTGTTAAATCTGGTCTAGACACTTTGTTAATTGCCTGATCAACTTTTTTTTAAACGCGGTGACAATTTTCTTCGTTATATTTAGTTATCTCGATGATTATTCAAGTGTTTTTTATAGGCTAAATCGATTTAGATTAAGCTTGGGTAAGGTGAGCATCTCTTCAAGGTAACCAAAGCACATACGAGTATATACTTCTTCTCCTCTATCTGGTCGGTATAAAAAGTGTTGGCCTTTGACGGTGCGGTAAAGATCAAAGATCCCGACACTTTTTATACCGACAGTAAGTTTGCAGTAAACTATGTCTATTTAATTTATTCCATAGACCCACAGATGGGTGGGGGTTAGAAAATAGGGTCAATTTTTAGGCAAATCAAATTAGGGACCTTTTTGAAAAAATATTACCATCATCTTATAGGGCATCCTTTAAAACCGCTTTGCGCCAATTTATTATTTATATTTTATTTTTTTATTTTTTAATAATGACGAACGTAAACTACAAAGCCTTAAATCTTCCATTACTGTTAAATTAAAAATTTTGTTCGCGATGTCAAACGTGATTAGATTTAAACAAGTAAACTGAATAGAGCCCGTGTAAGTGGATTATCACATTGGAAATGTTTATGTTCGTATATGGGAGTCGAGTTAAAAGTTTTCATTCAAGGTCAAAAGACAGTGGTGTCGCGGTCGAGTGAGACTGTCGTATATGCAACGGCTGATATATGGAATGTAGTATTGCGGCTATTTGGACGTGCCGCGGGCTGTTCGGTAAAACCGAAAATAATCTACTGGTCTTATCTTTCAGTTGTGAGACCTATGGTAACTTATGGATCATGTGTATGGTGGCTAAAAACTGAGAAAACTTAGCACAAGGAAAGTTCCAGAAATTGCAACGTCTTACCTGCTTAGGGATTACCAGGCTCAATGTGCTCCTGTCCCACAGCAGCTACTTCCTCTACATGTTTACGTAAGGAAAGGGGCAGCACTTAGTGCCTTAAGACTACAGCCGGTACTGTCTCTAAATCCAGGCGATCTGGTTGATCCCGGAGTTAATCCAATTGGAATCCAAGACCAAACACACTGACTCAATGCCAATCAAGCGGGACTTTGACTGTCCGTTTGATGTGATGATTGAGAGCCGCCAGAAGAAGGCTGAAGGGGTTAGCGTGGACGTACCGGGGCCTAATTGCAGGCAAAGAACAGCAACAAGGTTACTTTGATATGGGTGCCGGACATCCAGGGAATAAAAGGAAATGAATTAGCTAATGCCTTTGCAAGGAAAGGTGCTGAAGCCCTATTTTTTGGACCTGAACCATTTGCGGCTTATCTAAGTGGCACATAACAGAGGAGATCCTAAAATGTGAAAAGGAACAGAAGGGGTCCTACTGGAGGAATACTCCAGGCCAAAGACAAGCGAAAAAGTCCGTAACTTAATTTACAAAGAATTCCCGTCTTCTTGAACTCAATAAGTCCGACTTAAGGCTGATGACAGGCCATTGCCCCTTGAGATATCATCTTAAGAATATGAGCAAGGCAGATGATACGTGCAGATACTGTAACAGAAACTGTAGAAGATATTCTTTGCGAATACAAGATGCTCGTCCACACTAGGCTAATATACCTAAAAAAGGTGGAATTAATCCCTGAGGACATACGTAAATTAGCCCCCAGGAATATCACAAGCTTTGCAAAAAGCTTGGAAGTCCTGGGCAACAACTAATTGTAGGGTAATTCACAAAAGATCTTTTAGATCGATGTAAAAAAGGCAGTTCAGAGCCCAGCGACCCCTTAAACAATCTACAATCCACCTTAAAATTTACGCCATTTTCACCCCTTTATCCGCACGTCTATGGAATAAATTAAATAGGTTTATGCGTTTTCAGTTACCTTAAAGATGTGTATAACTTACCAAAATAAATCTATTAATTACGAGGGTGTTACGAAGTCATGAAGCTGTTACCTTGAATAGTGGGACACACTGGTTACACTGTATATAATAATGCCAGTTTAAGAGTAATCCCAGTTTAAAATGAATTCATTATGTTTTAATTTAAACATTATGGTCAAACTAAGCGGATAGTAATTATGTAAAGAATACATTAGCCGCTAGAAAATACGTGGGAGTAATAAATGTTAATTTACAAGCGACCTCATATACGAGCATTTAATACTTTTATAATCCACTACGAGATTCACAAAATATTCTGTATATGTAAGTCCATTCCCCATTGTTTCGATATTAAGCACAAATAAATTGGAACGATATTTTACATACCCTAAAAATTGAGCTATATCTCATGCCAAAATCGAAAATATTTACCATAACCGACATATTCAACGTTTAGTCCCGCTCTCGTCAACAATGATTGTATTGCGTACGCATTAGTCCATTTAACATTTTAAACATTTAACTCCAACATGACATTTTTATGTGAGACGGTGCGAAATGTTCCTAAAGATGTATAGAACAAAGTCAGAGTCATGGAAACTGGTGCTTTTTCGATTTCCGGTCGTAAATTGGGATAGAATTTCGCTATTTCCAGTCACCAACAAAATTTTCTTAAGTTGAGAACGAACCATTGGATTTTATATTTTGGACAATTCTAAGCATTTTTACCCAACCTCAGTCTTCTCGAGATATAAGGGTTTAAAAAAGGCAATCGTGTATTTAGGCTTTTTTTTCTCAAGAAACTAGTATTTACTATTATTTTTGGGAGTTTACCGTGGATTAAAACATGTGGATAATTTTAAGCATTTTTTGACTCGGCGTTTTAACATTGGAAATGTTTATGTTTTCGTATATCGGGTAGTGTTACCAGTTTTTGTTCAAGGTCTAAAGACAGCGGTGTCGCGGCACAGTAGAGAGTAGACCAGTAGGCTCACTTACTCTTGAGATTTGTTGTAATCGATTTTATTTTTTATGAATCCACTGCGCATCCGATATTGGTACACTCATCTACATATACTCTGCTCGAGCTAGAAAATGCTAATAAACTGGTCAACACTTACAATGACACTAAATTATTTTTGTTCGAAGATATCCTTGGCAGATGATTTATTTTGCGATTGAATTTAATGTTTACTGATTAATCAATAAGTAGCGAATTAAAATTTGACCTGCCTTTACTTAAATTTATTACATAACATCCGCGTCTGACGCCACAGACTGAAAATGTATGACTTTATATTATTCAAGCAAAAATTTGTACACGGCTGCCGAAAAGGCCGCGCTACTATCGATTAGGCTGCCGCGCTTGCCAATTACATTACCTACCGTGTCGGGAGATTACCTAAAAGTTATACAGCGACGCTGACGGTAGAACACAAAAGTGTACAGCTTGCTACAAATAGGTGCCTGCTTGCAAATAAATGATGTGTTAGAATTGCTACTAACTGATATAGGTTGTCTGTTGTACAAATTAAGTGACAATAATAATATCTCTTTATTTCAAAGTAATGTGTTGCGGTCGACTGAGACTATCATATGCAACGGCTGATATACGCAAATATAATATGGGTTGCATATATCACAGGGGGTCAAGTTACCAGTTTTCATTTAAGGTGGAAATACAGCGGTGTCGCGGTCGACTGAGACTGCGTATATGCAACGGCTGATATACACAAATGTAACATGGATTGCATATATCACAGGGTGTTAAGTTACCAGTTTTCATTTAAGGTGGAAATACAGCGGTGTAGTGGATCGTGCTATTTCCGGACGAGGCGAACGCGGAAAAAGTTGAAAAAGTTGAAAAACTTTATGATTTATGTATGGTGTTATCATTTCCAATGTCCCGATGATTGCAAGGATTGCGAAATCTGTGAATTTTTTGTAATACCTTACCCCTCTCGAGATTAAGCGTTAAGAAAAAGTGTACTTAAAATCCATGTTTTTGAATAACTAGTATTTTTGTTCATTAACATGAATTAAAACCTGTGAACTTTATATTTTGAACAATTGTAAGCATTTTTTGACTCTTGACAGTTTTTTACCTTACCTTTCCCTCCTCGACATACTATTATAAGCGTTAAAAGATAAATAAACTTGTATTTAAGCTTTTCTTTTCAAAAATCTAGTATTTAGGATTACCTTAGGACGTTGGTTCTCAATTAAAACATGTGGACTTTATATTCTGGACAATTCTAAGCATTTTTTGACTCGACATATTCTACCTAACCTCACCCCTCTCGAGATATAGGCATTTAAGAAAAAGTATATTTAAGTTTCTTTTTTTGGAGAAACTAGTATTTACGATTATTTGTGGGCGTGTATTATGATTTAAAACATATTGACTTTATGTTTCCGACAATTCTAAGCTTTTTTGACTCCTGGCATTTTTACTTCCCTCGCATACCGAAGGGAAGTATTGTATTCTAGAAAAAATCACCCTCCGAGATTTTTTCGGATTTTCACGTTTCAGATCACGTAGATTACGAAAATATAGGTTTTTCAATTCCGTCAGTCTGTCTGTCTGTAGGTGCATTAACAAAAAAAAAACTACTTGACGGAGAGCAGTCAAATTTCTTAGGTAGTTGACCCTACTGGCAGCGAAAAAATGGTAAAATTTTCACTGGAAAATATACAGGGTGGACCGTCTAAACGGAATAAATAGTGATACAAATTATTTTTTGCTCAAATTTAAAATTTCCACGTTTCGTGACACCCTAATCTTATTTCAGAAAAAAAAATTTTGAAAATTTTTTTCACCAAAATTTTTGAAACATTTTTTACTACTAAAATAGATGAAAAAATGTTTTTTCTTTCTTCAAATTTAAAATTTCCACCTTTCATGGCATTCTAAGCCTGATTCAAAAAAAAAAAAATTTTGAAAATTATTTTTACCAACATTTTTGAAAAAATTTTTACCACTAAAATAGATGGAATTTTTTTTTATTTCTTCAAATTTAAAATTTCCACGTTTCATAGCGTTCTAAATCTATTTAAAAGAAAAATTATAATTTTTTTTTTACTATTTTTAAAAAAATTTAAGTACCACTAGGATAGATTTTTTTTCTTTCTTCAAATTTAAAGTATCCACGTTTCCATGGCATTCTAAAACTATTCAAACAAATTTAAAAATGTTTTTGAAACATTTTTAAATTTATTTTTATTTATCACTACTATAGAATAGACGAAAAATTGCTTAAACAACATTTTCATCAATTTTTGAACATAAAACAACATTTTAAGTAAAAAAAAAATTTATCCCCAAGAAGTGGTTCGGACTCCACTATAAACTGTAGGGCCTCGCTTCTCTTTATCTAACACAGCATTCTAGACTTTCAAGCAGTTACTTTGGTAGCTCAAGTGGCGATGACGAAATAATTTCTTTTTAACTATTGGCACTTTCTTTCAATTCACCCTGTAGCCAAAGCCAAAGATTCTGCCATATAATAAATTACAGCTTTTATTATTCTTCTAGGAATACAGTCAATGTCCACGATTGAGTAGTTTTGAGTCTTTCTATTATTATCAGCGCAAAATATTGGTGATAAAATCAATTTTCGAAAGTTAATTAGCACACTAATATGCATGAGAACGTAAATAATAAAAACTCAACAACTGCAGTAATAAACTTACTTTGGAGTTGAGAATCCAATCAATTCCCAACTTGTCACAAGCACCGGCAAAAAGCGTGCTTTCCAATCGGTAATATAACTTGTGATCGATCTGCGGGAAATAAAAATAAACGATTCGAGTCACATAAGGCAACATCATCGATATTACGTACCTATCGTATTTTCCTTTATTCCTTGCAAATAATATCAATCATAAGTTGAGTTCATGACAGGAAGTTGAAAAGAAGAATAACAGAATAAATGCATTTGTATTGGATTTTAACATGTACCAAATGTCTCGTGAAGTCGCATTGATAAGGGAGGCAATGAGGTAAATAAAGTAATTCGACATGTACAGGGTGATTCATCTTAAATGCCCCCCCCTCTATAACATTTCACATGGCTATCTTCTATAGTTTTTTCTAATATTTACAAGAACGCCGATAATTTATGAAATACAAACTGACCAGAAAATTTTAGGTAGGCATTGAAAACAAAACATCCAAGTGTCAATCTGAACTATGACAGTTGGGGTAACTTAATATTATCGAAAGAGAAAGTTTATTGTCAGGTTAAATTTATTAACGGTATATCTCGGTAACAATAAAAATCTAGATCTAGATCTTCACTAGATAGGAGACTATATCCGAATCGTCCCGTTCCAAGTCGGAAAACTTGCCAACCTATGTTGGTCAAGGTGAATAATACAGAGACATTGGAAAACAAGAAAAAAAAATTGGAATAATGATGGAAACAGTGTTATTTACTATTTTGTTATGTTTTGACGAAGACCGAAAGAAATCTCTCAGAGATTTTTCAAGAGATTTTAGATATCCCCTATTCGAGGACATTAAGAACTCTACACAAATATAAATATAAAGCTCGTATTACAGAAACTATATCCCAATGAAATTATTGTGATGAACATTTTTTGTCCAATTATGCTGGAAAAGCGCAGAGAACATCCACTAATTTCACAGCCTCACAAAAAAAAAGTTCTGTGCAGGGAGCATGAGGTTATGGAATCGACAGATTTCTTAACGCTGATTACGAATCCGAAGACGGAAAATTGATTCATCGTGTCAATTTCTTAGGGCCAGCCCGTTAAGGGATCCCGCGGGGGGATTTTCCTAAGTCCTGGGCATCCCAGGGCCTGCCCATGATGGGGTCCCGCGGAGGGATGTTCCTAAGTCTGACCCTTTTGTTGCTGCTGACCAGAGAAATAGAGTTGGTAGACTCCTGTAGCACTGAGAAGGTGGTAGAGGTCACGGACAAGGTTGCTCGCCCCATTTGCGAGCCCTTGGCATCCCAGGGCCTGCCCATGATGGCGTCCTGCGGGGGATTTTCCTAAGTCTGGCCCTTTTGTTGCTGCTGACCAGAGAAACAGAGTTGGTAGACCCCTGTAGCACTGAGAAGTTGGTAGAAATCACAGACAAGGTCATTCACCTATCTTAATGCACTCAGCAATCATTTTCGAAACCCCAAAGCCATTGAACTTCTCAATTTTATACGGTGGAACATATTTTTATGGGAAGGGTGAATACATGGTGGTATGTCATCCAGAAGGGGTGAGAACGTGTGAACCGAATGTGGGAACCATAAACTAACGAGGAAGGAAACCGAAATGGACAATTGAGCCAATTCCAGAATGGAGGTCCAGTTTTTTCGATCAGTGAATACACTGTGTGACCCAAATTTCCAGAACCGTTTAGTATTCGTTTGTTTACCCTACAGAATATTTTCGATTCGATTCCTCACTGATTTATGGAACACATGATGTTGGAACCCTTCCGAGCCTTAACTAGTCCAAGAAGTATTTCCTTTTTTTGTGGTATCTATGTCCTTTATCTTCAAAAGATCATTGCAAGGGGGCCCGTTTTCTCTTCGCTCTTGGGGAATGTCTCGCTTCAGATTCCAGCAATAGTCCGCCATCATGTGCTCATCCCACCGGCCTTGATATCTATCTTCCATTTCCCTAAAATCCCAGTGAAAACGTTCACCGTGTTCCTCGCTGTAATAACCAAGATTTTCGGGAACTGGTCGATATGTGAATCAAGGAAATGGAGTTTTAGATTCATGAGGCATTTCTGATTCTGAAAGTTTTTCACCATATCCCTAACTTCTTCCCTGTAGTCGGGGTGCTTGTTGTTCCCAAGGAAGTTTTCGCCATACATCCTTGAAACTCGTCCGAGCTTTTTTTTAGGGACTCGTCATGGTCTGAATGAATTTTTCGTCTCTCAAAAGACTCCCTATTTGTGGTCTATCGAATATACCTTGAAACCGAATGAAGGTCAACAGCAACAAACGGGCCAGACTTAGGAAAATCCCCCCGCGGGACCACATCATGGGCAGGCCCTGGGATGCCCAGAGTTCGCAAATGGGGTGAGCGACCTAGTCCGTGATCTCTACCAACTTGTCAGTGCCTACCAACTCTGTTTATCTGGTCAGCACCAACAAAAGGGCCAGACTTAGGAAAATTCCCCTGCGGGACCCCATCATGTTCAGGTCCTGGGATGCCAAGGGTTCGCAAATGGGGCACGGGACCTTGTCCGTGATCTCTACCAACTTCTCAGTGCTACAGGAGTCAACCAACTCTGTTTCTCTGGTCACCAGTATCAAAAGGCCCGGACTTAGGAAAATCCCCCGTGGGACCCCTTAACGGGCCGGCCCTGTAAAATTGACAAGATAGATCAATTTTTCGTCTTCGGATTCATAATCAGCGTTGAAAATCTGTCGATTCCATAAACTCATGCTCGAAGCACAGAATCTTTTTTTTGTGGGGCTGTGTTTTCAATTGTATTTTTTGTGGGCCTGCATATTCGGTAATAGGGTACTATATGTATACATTTTTTGAGGGCAATATGAATGGCGTTAAATATTTGGATATATTAAGAGAAATTATTGAATATAGCGTAGATAATGTTCCTCTGAATCAAATGATTAGGACCACCTGGCAGCATGATGGAGCCCGTTATCACCATCATGTTAATGTAACAACGTTGTTGAGCCAGAACTTCAACGAATGGCTGGGTAGACATGAACCTATAACGTGGCCTCCTAGAAGTTACAATCTCACGCCGCTTGACTTCTATTTTGGGGGCCATATGAAAAATTAAGTTTACAAAACAAGATCTAATAATGTCGATGAGTTGATGCAACGCTTTCCGCCCGTTTCCTCTTCGTAGAGGTATTCTGGTGGCAGCGATTTACTCCTGTAAGTATCAGCGTGTTGACACTCCTTTTTCAATTTTATCTCCATATTATGTCGACTTGGCTGACGAAACGCCCGGCGAGTGTACTGCTCGGTGTTGATACCCTAACCTACCTCACCCTATATACAACTCAGTCTTGCCGTCACTAGCTAGGGCATATATAATTTATGTCCCGCTAAAAACAGCGCGTCAGGCGTAGATAATCCGATAATGTCTCGGCAACATTATTAGGCGATATTTTTTCACCATAACCTAGATAAAATTATACTGTCGGGCGATTTTTTGCCTACCCCAAATTCACCGAAGCCCTACCCCGACGGATAATCGCATCATTTATCATTACTACCCTGCTGTCTTCGCAGACTTACACCTCTGTTGTCTATTCAAATAGCTCCAAGTTTGTGTAACAATCAAACTTTCCGAATAACACACTAAACAATTTGTCACGTCTTAGCGGCACCGATAACGCGATCGTTAACATGTGTTACGTTTCTCCATTTAAACGACCTATTCCCTATCTAATACCTTCTACTGTATGCAGAATTCTAAATTAGTTCCAACTAACTCGACACTATTTTATCATACGTACCATCTGAATATAATTATAACGTTGAATACTCGCGCTAGTTACGAATTAATCGTGGCCCAGTGTTCCCCTATGAGACTACAATGACGGTTTTGAAATTCGATTGAATATCTAAATGTCCTTATTTATAAGATATAATAAATTATATTATTATTTGTTCTAAATGCTCTGATGTTAACCTTCGCCGTCTGTCATTAAAAACCCATTTATATTGAGAAAAAGACCGCTCAGCATCAACAGATGTCATCGGAGCGTATTTAAAATATGTGTAGTTTCTTAAGAGGAATGCCCTTAGTAGTTCCCCTGCGAAGTTTCAAGGATTACAGTTTAGTTTACCCCCGGCATCACCAGTTGTAGGAGAAATAACTTTACATTTTATTCGCTACTGAAGAGAGAACGGATATATCTTCTGTTTCAACCGCAGTGACAAGTGGGAAGAGTCGACAGATTTATTTCATAGCATTATTACCTGAGTTAACCTATGATTTATATGATGCGGATCACATTTGAAGTGAAAACAGTGTAAACAGATAATTACGTGACACGAACAGGTGGTGGGTCTGATGTAGCATCAGACTTTCAATCGCGGGTCCTGGGTTCAATACCTGGTGCCTTCTCCTTTTTTTCTTATTTGTTCGTAGAAAAGTTGTAGGCATTTATATATAAAAAAACATTATGGGTATTTATGTAAGATATAAAATACCATAAAGAATTTTTTAGGTAATTTGACGAAAGTTTACCGTATTGCCAGATACTAACTTTTATATTTTATTCAGTATCCTGAAATACATCATTCAATAAATATTTGTTTGTTTTATATTATTGAACAAAGACCAGAATTGAGTGGCATTCCCTCATTTAAATATTTTATTGAATATCAAAATTTTTACAAATTACCCCGAAATTTGCTATTATAGTTGAAATGAAATGAAAAAGAATGTTAACATTTTCCTACCAACATATTATACAGTTATACATTTACCAGGACAGGTGGCAGCAGAAACAGGGACGTCCTCACTTATGCATTTATTTTTTAAGAAATTACGTACAGGACGTAATACTGGACATTTGAAAATGAATGTTTAATCATTTTTTCGTAATCTTATTTAAAAAAGTGTAATATGTACTTAGCAAATGTCCAGTATTTTTATCCCAAATGTATTTTTAAATTCATTTTACCAAAAACAAATGTCAGTTTTCGCAATTTAATGAATTTATTACCGTTTTCTTAAATGTTTTTTTGTTTTTTATATTTCAAATAAGCCGCCGGACATTACTTAAATTGCCAAAGCTCACATTTGCATTTAGTGGAAAATGTTAAAAAATATCTCTCAAAAAAATACTGCCTTAACATATTTTATTCAATAATTAAAATATACAACATTGTCAGAGCCAACCGCACAACCACGTCGCGCAGCGTCGTAGTGTTAGTGCGGTTGGGCGGTTGACTAATTATATTCCATTGCATTTTTCTAAGGTTATTTCTAGTTTGATTTTCATTAAAAGGAAAGTATTGGTAAATTAAACAAGGTAGTCTTGTTGTCACATTTAATATATCCATACCCATTGTTATTAAAATTAGAATATTACAGAAACGACGCTAGACGTCGGTCGTCGTCGAAACGAAAAAATGAAAGAATATGATTCTCGGTATTAAAATTTATCAAATTCAGAAGTTTCACAACACGCTAGGCGTCTCTGTCGACGTTGAGACGTAAAAATGCAAGAAAATGAATCGAGGAATCGAAATTTGTCAAATACACGAGTCTTACAAAAACGACGTTAGGCGTCGGTCGGTGTCGAGACGTAAAAATGCAAGAACATGGATTTAGATACACAAGTTTTACAAAAATAATGTTAGGCATCGGTCAGCGTCGAGACGTAAGAATATGAATCTAGGAATTAAAATTTATCAAATACACGAGTTTTACAAAAATGACGCTAGGCGTCGGTCGGCGTCGAGACGTAAAAATGCGAGAACATAGATTTAGATATCAGATGAAAAATATTATAAAGAAATCTGAGGGCTTGGCTACCCGTATAGGTGCGCACCAAACCTCAAGTATTTGTACTCTACACAGCTTGCTTTTACTCATTTTCCCCTATTTATATACCTAGACTTACATCGCCACCCCTTTAACGGAATCATCTCAAAATATAATTTAGTTCCAATTGTCGTTATAATACATATGTACCAAATTTCAAGCGAATATCTCAATTTTATTGTATCAACCTCTTTAATAATGGAGTAGGGGCGGTGGGGGGTTAAAAAATATTGTAAAAAAATCTCAGGCCTTGGATCCAAGTACATACACCGTACTTCAAGTTTCGGTACTCTTATCAGCTTGCTTTAATTATTTTCCCCTATTTACCCCTATTTAACCCCCAACCCTTCAACGGAATAATTTAAAAATACAATTTAGTTCCAGATGTGATTATAATATATACTTGTACCAAATTTCAAGTGAATGAGTCAATTTTATTTCATCAACCCCTTTAATAATGGAGTAGGGGTGGTGGGGGGAGCTGAAAAGTATTATTAAAAAATCTGAGGCCTCGGCTTCTATAAATTCAAAAATACTTTGAGGCCTTGGCTGCTAGTACATACACCAAATTTCAAGTTTCTGTACTCTTACCAGCTTACTTTACCTATTTACCCCCATTTGTCCCTATTTACCCCCAACCCTTCATCGGATATGTTCAAAAAACAGTCCAGTCCAGATCTCGTTATAATATATACGTGTACAAAATTTCAAGTTAATATCTTAAACCGTTCCGGAGAAAATGTGCTGACAAAAATAAAGTTACAGACAGACAGACCGACAAACAGAAATTTTTTCTTTTCGCTCAAATTTAAAATCTCGACGTTTCATGAAGTTCTAAGTCTATTTAAAGAAATAAAATTTGATTTTTTTTACGATTGCTGTACTTCCAATCCACTACGTGGATGTGGAAGTAATTCCTCTTTTTTTTCTTGTACCACATCGGTACACCTTGCGCCTTTAACTATTGTTCATACCCATTGCGCGATTAAATGTGTTTCGGTAAAAACTGAATTAAAATAGGTACGCAACATTTCTCTATTGTGGCAACAGTCAAAGGCTGGAGAATGAGAAGTCTCGAGTTAGACAAAGAGCCAATGCGTATATGATCCGCCTCTCTGGCTAGGTGGGGATGGAAAACATTCCTAAACATTTTTTAAATTACATGCGAAATTGCCCTGAAGTATAACTCATTAAAAAATTGACATTTTTGAATTATGTTTAAACGAATGTGTAAACAAAAGATGATAGAATTATCTGACCGATGCTTTTTTGAAAATGATATCTAGAAGTGTGTGAAAATTAAATAAATATCAGACAATCAAATTATAAAGTTTGTGATTTTTTTTCTTAAGATTGGTTCACCGGATTTGAAAAAGCAATGGTCACATTGTAGAACTAGTAGCTAACTTCTTCCAAAAAAAAAAAATGAGTGTGATACTTGTAAAAATAAAGCTGCTAGAGCTAAGCGCGTTTGCTATATTTCACGTATATTTCCGCATGCGAGGATTCCTCTTAAAGTTGTCGTATTGACGCCTGGTGTAGAAAAGTCTACTTCTTTACCGTTTAAAAGGTCTGTTACAGATGACGTCGTTTCAAATTCGGGATTGGTATTTAAAACTCTTTTTTGTTTGAACCCTCTCAGCGATTTCTCATGGTAATTGAAAAATATATTGCCGGAGATCGAACACGATGTTTATTGCATCAACTGCAGTAAATTTGTTATGTTGGCATATGTTGAAGGTCCCGTATGGCTAGAGGAATTCGCGAGAAACTTCCGTGTATGGTCTTCAGATCTTCTTGAACAGTTGGATCCATAAATGCCTGTTGAGCCTGTGCAATGACAACTGCGTCATCTGGATTCAACTGCAGTACTACTAGTTTGACATTTTCAAAATAGCAAAAATAGTATGGTGCCGCCTCTAGCCAAGTTCCCCACCATGTTATAATCGGCGCTGGAGGTAACGGTTTATTTGCAAGTATTTTTTTAAATAACCGTACATAATGTGGTGCTTTCAGGAAAACTTTCTTTACACTAAATATTAAGTTATCAACATTAGCGTAGCAACCTCTAATAGTTTCAGCAATTCTATGGAGTCCAAGTGCTAAACATGTTACATGCAGCACATTGTGACATGTTTCCTTCATAATTCGTCCTGCAGCTTTCATATAATTCACTCCATCAGTAAGAAATAATAAGACATTGTCCTTATTAGTATTGAAAATACTATTGGGCGCATGATATAGGACCCATCTTACGAAAAATGTATCCAGAGCGACAGATCTGTCTAGGCCACTGCGTCGGCCTTGTGGTATAGTAACAAGCTGCCTCTATTGTGCCATTCCGTTTGCAATGTGTTGCTAAAAGCTGCGACCTATTTTAAACGATGCCCCATCAAAAGAGAAGAAGATTTGACTTCATCGTGGAAAAATCGCCCTGTACAGGGGGTTGCAGGGTGCGATTCGCCGAAAAAGTAAAAAAAATGTTTGTTGTATATTTGAAATTTACAGCACGTCAGCTTTGTTTTCACGTAGTATTACGTACATATCTTAATACTTAATCTTTTTTTCTAATTATTCAATATGGTCTGCGCTATGCTTTCTTATGGAGCGCCATAATGAATTAACGCTTGTCCTGAAACGTATCAATTCACAAATCTTTTATCTCATCATAACTCGAAGCGTGTTCATTCTTCGAAAAATACCCCTGAAGTAAACGTTGCACGCTTGTTATCGAGGATTTAGTTGCTTTTTTTAAATTTATAATAGGATTTACCGTTTGATTTGTATGAATTTTTTTGTGGACCGTTGTCGAATCTCGCCGACCCGACCACGGACATGCGAGGAAGGTTCATAATTACCGAACGCCCCTGCTGTACTCGTCCTTATGCTATTGAGCACGCATACAGTCGATTTTCGTCCGATAACTGTTTAAGAGTTGCCTTCTGAGACCGTTTTCTTTCTAATTCTTCCTCTCAACAGTTGTACCTATATTATAGAGATATATTATCGAAGATATTTAATATATAATTACTCAGTTTTTCGTAGTATGATTAATGAAAATAATATTTATAAAAAATGAAATACAGAAAATAATTTGGCGTAATTTAGCAGGCATATGAATAGGACGATCCTATAGTAGTCTAGGAAATGGCGTGCAAAATCGACGACGAAAAGTTACCGTCTGGCAGTCGGTAATCGAGGACGGCATATAACTAAGAAACTTTTCTCTCTGGAAATTTTTGGTATGGTGGCAGAACATGGAGGGGGAAAGACATTTTTTTAATCAAATGGTTACCGATACCTTTCCGCATAGGTAGTTAGTGTATGTACTACACGTACCCTTACGCTGGCAGACAAAACTTCCGGGCGGTGCGCGGTAACCGGAAATTGAAAAAAAAATTGCTACCGGACCAAACCTACCGCAAAATGTTTGTTTTGGCCTGTACAGTACTGTACTTTAGTGGCAGACATTTCTGCCGGGCGGTTTTTGAGCAATTTGCCATCAAAGTCTCGAAAAATGGAGAAAACTTTGAAATTATAAAAAAAAATAGTCAAAATTGAAAGAAACGTCTGCCAGACTAGAGTATGGTTCACAAGACACCCTAGCCTTGGCTGGCAGACGTTTTTTTAAATTTTAACACCCCCAAACCACCTCATAAAAGTTTTTGTCCACGACTATTAAATAATGTACTCATTATGTAGATGTTTCCTCAAGGATAATGCTATCCACTATTCCCTGCAGTGAATAATGATTTCATTATTCACTGATTGCAGTGAATAATGAGGACAGTCAGTTGTTTATAAGAAATGACATTAGTGACTTTTTACAAAAAAATTTAAATTGAAAATTGCAGCAACCAAAAGACAAGTGTTGTCTCTCTAAGTTTTCTAGGAAGCACTCAAATGTTACATGCCGAAAAGGTACTTTAATGAACACTCAAAAACTACATTAGTAAGATTTTTTCAAAGCATCTATTAGCAACACGCGACAATCCCCAACATTTTTTAAAAACCATTTACCTACGTGCCCGCAAACTGTATTTTTTTATTAGTAAGCCATAACAGTGTTGTCAAAGCGTTGATTTGAAACGTCAAAATTTGTGCGATTTCAACGCCAACGTTATTTATAATAATTTTGCATATTAGGCACTCAAAAAGAGTAATATAATTACATAAATGGATACTAACAGTGAAAACGAGATTTCATTGACACCGCCAGAGATAAAGGAAGCTGCAGAAATCGCCTCAGTAAACTTGTTGCTCGAAAAATCGAAAAAATTATATATAATGACATATGAATCTTTCTCAAATAGGAGAAATGAAATGAAGGTGAATTTTTATTTAATATTGAATATTTAATAATCGTAGACAAAGTATAGTATTCTACTCGCATATAATGGCTATTATTCACTCTGGTGATTTACGACACTCGCCTGCGGCTCGTGTCTTAAACTTCACCCTCGTGAATAATAGCCATCATTATATGCTCGTTGGATAATATACCATTAAAAAAAATTACGTTTCAATTTCTATTTTTTTTTTAATGCCCTCCTCGATTACCGACTGGCAGACGGCAACTTTTCGTCGTCGATTTTGCACGACATTTAGAAGATCAGAAGAAATTTTTTGCGTAACATTATCACGCTCCGTTGATAAATATTTTCTTCTGAGTGTCGTTTCCGACGGCACCTGAACGTTGTTATATTTGCCACTAATACAGTTGCACAAAATTGTCTAAAAAGTGTATTATCTAGTTTTGACCACGGTATGTTACATCCCACCATCACTTCCACTAAATCTATCACTGTCACCATCAGTAGAGCCACTAGCAATAATATGCTTTTGTAAGGAAATATGTCTATTAAGATTTGTTTTAGATGTCCAAGAAATTGTTTTCTTACAACTACTACCATAAAGATCTGTTCCATCAAACTGCAGTTCTGGGAAATCGCGAATCCACAAGTCTATTGCAGCCGGAAAAGCAGTAGACGTTTTTGTATACCGCCGACTTTGAATAATTTCACACCCAGTTTGTGGATACATACATACGTACATATGGTTACATTTATACTACAGTTTGTAAAACTGCGATCTGGGATGGTCTATCCTTTCCCTTTATTATTAAATGTTGACGTAAATGTCAATAATTATCACAGTGTAGGTGAAAATGCGATTTTGAAATGTTTCACGATTTCATATAATTAAAGGAGATAAATCCGTAAAAAACATAAAAGTACCTCCGTAAACTGTAATTTATTGTTGACACTCAGTCGGGGTCGAATGCCTTTAACACTGGTTAATTGTGATATATTTTGTAGATTCCCCTAGCACCGCTTAAAAAGAAAACATACATGTGGCAGGAAGTCCCAAAGAATTGAAGAAGGAAAAAGAAAATTAAGATAATGCCACAAATAACATTTAGACAATATTTAACACTGCAAATATAAAAAATCAACTATATTATTAGGTAACTGTCAGTATGTTTTACAAATGTAGTAGATTTCCAATAAAAGTAGGTTATACGTATTAACATAAAAGGAAATAAACACGCCCCACATTAAACAGAAAGAAAGTGTATGTTTAATTCAAAACTGTCTTTTTCCTTGCTGGATATATTTTACTTGTTTTTGTAAGAACTATTACCGTCTTTAATTTAAATTTATTACCAAAACGTTCCTTGTCTGAATTTTCTTGTTGTAATCCGTTTATGATTTTTTGTTTGATATCCAGGAAAATTAGTGAGAAGTAAAGACGGGTCTAACCTTTCTTTATTTTATTAGAATATGCATTTTTTATTTGAATTCATTCACTCCTGGTCTCAGGAGAAGAGGGTAGCGAAGACCCGCAGTAAAATTTTATTACCAAAAACTTGAAATATGACTGTCTAAAAGTTTTTTTTATCTCGTTTCCCAGGTATACAGGGTAGAAATACAAAAATATGTCGGAGTAAAAGGCAGGTGCTATTTAATATATAGCAAAGCCAATCCAAATAGTAAATGCACTTGAAGATATAATGGAATTTATTGTTACTATATTATCAAGATTTGTCACTTTACGACACAAAGTAGATATGTCAGAACACCCTATTCCCTGGGTAAATTGGGGTAAATACATTTTTAAACAAAATTGATCCGCCTTCCAGAAAAGGTAGCTAAAACTTATGAAATATATCTCATCTGTTTAATTGTAATATCTTTTATTTTTACACAGATCCTGGAAAAAATGGAGAGAAAGTACACTCAATCTCAATTGGCCTCCAAGAATAGACTTTCACACTTTTTTCAATCAATCAATGACCTGTCTTGTTTTATTCATGATGTGGTTTGCTACGCAATCAAGTGTTTTCTAGGTAGGGCTAGAGATGTTGAGGCATGTCCAAGACTCGCAGAAAGTTTCTCTGTATTGTCTGTTGGATAAAAAGGTAGTATTCTAATTTCAGAATGATGTCATTTATTGCTTATTAGTATCCTAGAGTGGTCAGAAGTGGATCAACAAAATACGTAGGGGAGAGGGGAAGATACTTGATCATATCAACACTGTTCAGTTAAAACGATAAATGTTTCAAAATGAACAATTTTAGGGTAAAATTTATACAAACTAGCAACATATAACCACATCCTAGTTTGAATGCGTTTTAGTGTCTGGCACCTGACAGTGTTTATTTATATTACTGTAAAAAAGTAAATATTACTAAAATTATTCTGTACTTAACATTGACTTTAACATTCCATATTTGTCCAGATTAACCAATAGCAGGGAAATTAGTGTACATTTGTGAATTTCGACACAAAATAGCAACGTATTACAAGTTGGAGTTAAATGTGTATTTACATTATTTTATCTAATGGTTCAGGGAGGGATACTTGATCAGCACATAGAGTAGAATACTTAAGCACGTGATCAAGTATACCATGCTTTAGGTTTTAGGTATGTATTTTCCATATAACTCTTCAATTTTTATTGAAGATGTGTTCTGGCCCTCATTTGTCACTGATTGATAGTAACCAAAAGAGTTTTCCGTGGCAGAGAATAATCCCATAGCAAATTGAAAATACCTCATTAGTAATTGCAGCGTCTAGTAAAACATCTACACCTACAGTTCAAACAGAAACGTCTTTTCTATTTAGTCCTTATTTAATCTTACCATTTCCTAAAGCAGATGCAAGGAAAAATACAAAAAAAAGGAAGAAAGAAAATGAAGTCTGCTGTTCTACTGATATGCCATTGAAAATAATAATTGAAAATGAAATAATGTTAAGAAAAGAAAAAAGTCAAAGAAAGCAAAAAATGCGGATAAAAGACTTTTTGTCAAACTTACGAAGAAACTGTGAAAAAGAAAGTTCTTGCATTATGTTCTGAAAGTGAAGAAGAATGCATATTTGATAAAACAGACGATTCGTTGGAAGATGAAGAAGATTTTGAAGAGCTGTTACCCCTAAATACAATCACCTCAAAAAAAAGAAAATTTGCCATTGTAACTTTTAGAGGCGGAAAACGAAACACCATGGCATTTAGATACCTGTATGTTATAAATGAAGTATACCATGAGGCAGGAAAATGTGTAGGTAATATACGAAATTTATTTTCATTGAACGGAAATGATATCTGTGCCATAAACTTTAATGAAAGAATTGGTATAGCACCCGACCCGAATATTTTCATGAAAAGGGAACAGTTATATTACAATTTTATAGTTTTATCTAGATATGTTTATTAGATAGACGCTAGTAGAAATTTCTTATGATACCTGTTTATTTAAAGAATATTTACCTATATATTTTATGTCTTAAATGTATTAAAAATAAATTTTGTTTTATTATTCAATATAATTATAGTTCTTTTATCATTTTATAGTGTTTGTTTTATTTATTAATATTTGTATAAACTCATTGATCAAGTACCCCTACCTACTGTTCAAATATCCCACCTAGTGGGGATACTTGAGCAAATTACATTAAAGACAAAATCTACAATACAATTTGCTTAAGGTTTGTAAAGGTCGTTGTATATATAAATAATCAAATATATAACTAGCAAGTTACCAATGTATCTGATTTACTTCCAATCATACAAACCGCTCTTCCAATTTTTTTAATTACACAAAACTGTGATCAAGTATCCCCCCTTTCCCCTAATGAATAAATAACACCCGCAAGATGTTTTTTCTTAACCCAAATATGTGATTCCGAAGGTTTTTGATGTGCTAAACACGATGCCCTTGGCTGTTTTGCGCCATCGCCTCACAATTTTAAGAATACCTAACCTAAAATTGCTCAAAATTGCTAAAAAGTCCATTTCTGCCTATATTCGTGCCCTAGTAACTGAACAACGATACCAGATTGAGTAAAACTGACCAGGTCATCTTGTTCAGATGTCCAAAATCTTCAAAAACTAATAGCAACAATCAAAAAACAACTATAGATGGCGCAAACATTAGTTTATTTCTGACTTTAGCCAGAAGTACTAGAATTTTTGTCATGTGTATATATATACAAGTAGATCGGACATAAATTGCTAATTTCATAGGATTTTGACGCGCTGAGGTCAGATTAGATAGCGCCAAATTTCCTTTTCTTTTTTTTGGTTTTCTTTCTTTTTTTTGTCCCCCTTCGCCCACACCGTTAGCTCTGGGTGATGCTAAAGGGAATTATATTAAACATTCCTTTCTACTCGTTTAGGGTTAGACCAATTAGGTTATGATATATAAAGAGCTTGCACTGTATTCCTTTCTGCTCGTTTACGGTTAGCCCCATTAGGTTATGTTAGAAGTTCTGTTTTTATGCCTTTCTGCTCTTTTATAGACAGACTTGCTGGGTTATATTAGGTTTGGAGCGTATAATCTATTCCTTTCTACTCGATTATGACTATTAGGTTATGTTAAGTTTAGAGCCTGTGATGTTTGTCTTTCCTCTTGTTTATGAATGTTTCATTAGGTGTAGGTACATTTAGAGGTAAATGTGTGTTTTTACCGTCTCAGCTGCTAAACTTACACAGACAATTGATAACTTGTTCAACGGTTTACACCCTGTGTGATTTTCAAGTTATTAACACTTAACAGCCTTGTTTCACTTTGAGGTTATGTTTTCTCTATATGGTGACCAATAACGTAAAATGGCAACGGCTTCTTGTTTAGCACGTAAAAATCAATCTGAAATGATATCTCATATTTCGCTTAGTGATTGAATATGATCAAAATATCATTTTATCCATTTTGAGGTGATGTTTTCTCAAAATCCTGACCTCGTAGATCAAAACGGGTAACGGCATTATGTTCAGCGTTCAAAATCCTATGGAATTAGCTATTTAGGTCCAATTTACTTGTATATGTACTCACGACAAAAATTCTAGTATTTCTTGCTAAACTCGGAAATAAAACAAGCTAACCGTTATAGTCTTCGCCGATATACTGCATTTTTTATATAATGTTTGCACATTCTATAGGATACTCTTCGCAGTTTTCTTGTAAACAATATTAGTTTTAGATGTTTTTAGTTTAATTACAAAACATATAAAAAATGCATGTAAAAAAATGATTAAAAAAAATTTATAACTGTTTTATTTTGGCACAATAGGGTTCTTCCTCTAGCTAACATTAACTTACTGTCCAAATTTCAATACAATCGAATTTTTCGTTTTTTAGTTATCGTGATTACAAGAAACGTGACAAACGGACAGACAGACTGACTGACGGACGGACGGACATTTTAAAAGTTGTTCAGAATTCGATCAAAAACACGGTGATATGATTTTTTTCTCTACGAGCAATATTACCGGTAAATGTTCCGATCGCATGCAATATATGAAACATATTTATAGGATTTTGCAAACAGCGGAAAAAAATTATCTATGAGAACCAAAAGAAAAACTATATGTAAAAAATATTAATGAAATCTTTGCATTCTTTCGATAATCTGACTTCTGGTTATGCTAGAAAATCAAAATCCTAAAATAAAGTCCAATTTCTTATTTGACATTCTCATTATAACAGCATCCAACAGAGTCTCCTGCGGCTAAGCAGATTAAACTAGTATCTACATGACCCCCTACGGTATGAAGATTCTGTTAATAATGAGAACAAAGGTCTAAAATGAATTTATTTACGTACCTTGTCTTAAAAAATGTTTCATTCTAATGAATTACATTTTCATAAAATCCCTCATTCAGAGTCTTGGAAATGCTTAGCCTTTGAAACGTTTTCGCCCTTATTCTGAGCTCATCAGAAAGGCACAAAGAAAAAATGTTTAAGACGAAGTAGGTAAATAAATTCATTTTAGACCTTTGTTCTCATTATTAACTGAATCTTCATACCGTATTGGGGCATGTAGATACTAGTTTAAGCTGCTTAGCCGTCTATGTGGGATGCTAGTGTTATAATGACAATGTCAAATAAGAAATTGGACAAATTCCTTTTAGGATTTTGATTTGCTAGCATAACCAGAAGTCAGATTATCGAAAGAATGCAAAGATTTCAATAATATTTTGTACACATAGTTTCTCTTTTGGTTCTCATAGATAGTGTTTTTATCCGCTGTTTGCAAAATCCTATAAAGAATATGTTTCATTACTATAAGCAAACAAATAATAAATAATTCACTTTTAAAGAATGCAATATACTCTTCGTTTTGTATTTGCGAAAAGTATAATAATATTTGCGCCATCTATAGCTATATTGTTACCCTTTGTTATTTAAGATATTGGACAGCTGAATAAGATGATGTCCGTGATGGCGCAAAACGGATGCGTTGTGTTCGGCACGTCAAGTACCGTAAGAATCACCTATTTGGGTGAAAAATAAAACAAAAAAAAATGCTTTTTGCAGGTCTGCGTAATTTGTTGTTTATCATATTAAATATTAGAGTGTTTATTACCTAAAATCAATGTTAAGTTGGGTTAAAAATGCGTTTTATTTTGCATTGTATTCATTTTACATTGCATTTGCTAACGTAGTGTTATTTTTATTAATATTAACCACACATTAATACTGAACGGCAGAAGCCCTGGTATGAATAATGATAAACTCTGTGTTGTTTCCGACATAATTAATATATTGTCTGATAACTGATGAACCTGATAGAACGTAATGAATTTGATTTGTTGTTTTACACCAACTTTATGAGAATAACTGTATTTACAGTGGTTAGTGGTTGTATTATTATGTGGATATTAATTAATTTTGATTACAAGCGATTTATTAGTCACGTGGTCGTTTACTCCTGCCAGGTTCGGTTGAGTAATTACACATGTACAGCGTCCCCAAAAAGCATACACCAAATGGAAATCAACATAATTTTTTAGCTCTTACTTTTACGTACTTTCAACTTTACTTGTTGAGCAGTGTATGTTAAACAAATAAATAATTGATTATGCAATTAAAATCGAATTAAACCAACACAGCACCTATTTATCCCGTCCAACAACACTTTGTCGAATCCTCACGAGATAGGTACATTTCACTCCCGCGCAAGCAATTTTCAGAGCTTTTTAAATAATAACTGAACATTTTGATATATCACGAAGGGTCCTCGTAGGGTCCTTGGGTCCCTAGGTGAGTGAAACATGTAATGTGTAGCCACTGACACAATGACACATCGCTTAGTTACGTTCTGTTAGCGGGCCTACATATTTTCCGCATGTTTAACGGTGGTAAATCTCCTGAGAAGTGTTCATTTTATACGAATGTTGTTTCCAACATGTCCAGTGACCCCAATATTAGATTACTGCGACAAGATTACCTTATTGTTTGTTGGAAAAGTGTGTTGAAAGTCACAGAGAAATGTTCGTACCATATGGGATTACGTTTACAGGTAATGTAGCCCTAAACTTAATTAATAACTTTGTTAAAGAGTAATCAAGTCTACAGCGATGATTTTTTCAAAAATTATGTTTTCGTTTTGCAAGGTGAAAAGGCTTATTATTAATAATATTAAGAGTAATAATAATAATCTTTATTCTATGAAATAAAAACCAAACAGGTGTAAAACAAGTCAAATATAGTACAAATATAGTTATAATTATAATACCACAAAATAATAACGAACATAAGACAACAGACATATATATAAATTTAAAAAATCTAGAAACTAATAGAATTCGTAGTTGAAAAACTCTGAGATTAAATAAAATGCTTTAGCTGTCAAGAAACTGTGAACTGTTCTTTTAAAGTCTTTAACGGGTAGGTCTTTATAATTATTGGGTAAATTATTGTAGATTTGTATTAATTGACATTCAACATTTCTTTGAACCTGAGATGTGGTCGTCTTTGGTAAGCGTAACGTGTTATTAAGTGTGTCGTGCATGTGATCCACTTTGTACTTATTAAAAAAAACACTCTAATTATTTTTAATATGACAGGCACGCTTGTATATGTACCTACACACACGAAACAATAAGTATGCATTTTTCCTTAAAGACTACAATGCAAGTTTCTCTTTTGTTTAGACGCAAAATGCTTTTCAGGCAAGCCTTTTGCAATATGAAGACTCTATTAGCCTCAACAGAATACCTTATTCTGGAGGCTCCTCTCTGATGCTGAACTTTAACAGGTAAGGCTTGTTTAAATTAAATTTCAGATTATTTGTTGCACACCAGTCAATTGACATTGAAATTTTATTTTCTATCTCCTTATTAGTTTCCCCCCTTGTAATAATTAACGAATATCATCAGCAAGTAGAGGAGAAATAAAATTGGGCCTAAGATGGACCCTTGAGGGACATATTTTTTACCAATTCCCAGTCTGAACTAATGTATTTACCATCATCCATCGCTACAATACAAGACTTCACGATATTGAGTATGTTGCCCCGAAGTCCCATAATTTCCAATTTTTCTAAGAGTCTATTATGATCTACGCCATCAAAAGCTTTTGATATATCCAAGAACAGAGCAACAACTTTATTTTTACTGGTGATTGCATCCAAGATTTCGCAAATTCCTATGTATACTGCTCTAACAGTTGCCCTTTTAAGTAGTAAATTAAAAATGTTTCTTCAGAATTTTAAATTTCTTCTAAAATGAATGAAGTCTTGCTCACGACATTGCGCTTGTATATTTTTAATCAACTTCAAAAATTTTAAAAAGGAGAGAGTTCTGAATTCGATCCCAAGCAGTACGTTAATGTACGACTTTATGATGAAACGATGTAATTGCATGAAGTCTTACGTCAACTTTGTTATTTTAAACAATATAACGCCTTACACGTTGCACTGCTTCTTTTACACATAATTTTTTTTAAAATCCATATGCCAGCGTATATTTCACAGCATCGGCGTCGTAAAAGTCCATCTAGTGTTCGTAACCGGATCCCCTTTAAAAATCCCCGAGAAACAAGATTTATTTTTAAATAAGGAAGCATCTCAGACCTGGATTCCCTCTAAATATTCCCCGGGGCTCCGTAATAGCCTAAAGATGCCCTACAAGCTGTCTGAGGACCGCGAATAAATTCTACAATGCTCAACAGGTCCTTGTAAATATTTATGCGCGCTTCTGTTTTCAAATGGGATGCAAATTCCTATCTGCAAAGTTCAGTTGAGCGAGAGACGGTCGGGCCTAAACGGTGGCACTTTAGAAGAATAAATTAAAAACTATAATTCTATTTCTATATCGTATTTTAATTGTGTTTTGGGAATTGCTTTATTTAAGGAAAATTGAATTTTCCGTCGCGAGGGAGAAACGTGTTTGTTTGTTTTCGTTTAGAGTTGTTTTATTTCTATCATTTAAGGTGGCCATTCCCTAAAAAGAGACATCCGATAGGAGAATATTTATTATTTTTGGCCAAACTATAAGAGTAACTAAGTAGAACCATAACAAGACTATTACTATGAATTTGTACTCAATAATTTCAGTGGTTTGCAAAATAACTAGATTTAAATTTAAAAATTATGTAAATTTTCCTATTTCATAGTTTTAAATCTAGCTATTTTGCAAACCGCTGAAATTATTCAGTGAAAATTCATAGTAATAGTCTTGTTATGGTTTTACTTACTTACTCTTATAGTTTTTTTAAATATACGTACTATGAAAAAAAAGTTATGTGCAAAAATAATAAATATTTCCCTATCGGATGTCTCTTTCTAGGGAATGGCCACTTTAACGAAGAACTTAATACGTACCTAAATGGTATTTTTAAAATTAAAAAAATATATATTTTTGACTGAACCAATTGTTTCATCGAAACAATAAACTTTTTTTCAACGTCTTTTTAGGAGTATAATTGATAAATTATTAGTTTCAAAAGGATGAAATAAAATGACCCATCCTTATCTTGAACAAGAATTTGGTTTTATTTGGTCAGTCCAAGATTAATTCTGATTCCATATACAAACTTTTACGTTTTAAACTCAGAGTTTAATTACTTCCAGATCCACATAGTGGATTGGAAGTATACTTAGTAATCGTAAAAAAAAATTTCAAATTTTTTTTTTCTTAAAATAGGTTTAGAATGTCATGAAGTCGAGATTTTAGATTTGAGCGAAAAAAAATTTCTGTCTGTAACTTTTTGTCCGCACGTTTTCTCCGGAACAGTTTAAGATATTGACTTGAAATTTTGTACACGTATGTATTATAACGAGATCTAGAAATTGATTGTTTTTTTTAACATATCTGGTTAAAGGTTGGGGGGTAAATAGGGGTAAATAAGTAGAGTAAGCGGGTAAGAGTACGGAAACCTGAAATTCGGTATATGTACTAGAAGCCAAGGCATTAGATTTTTTTATAATATTTTTCACCTCCACACCACCCCTACTCTATTATTAAAGGGGTTGATAAAATAAAATTGAGATATTCACTTGAAATTTGATACACGTATGTATTATAACGACATCTGAAACTAGATTATATTTTGGGATGTTTCCGTTGAAGACTTGGGGGTTAAATAGGGGTAAATAGGGGAAAATAAGTAAAGCAAGCTGGCAAGAGTACAGAAATATGGGATTTGGTGTATATACTAGAAGCGAAGGCCTCAGATTTTTTTAAATAATATTTTCCATACTCTCATAATGCCATGAAACGTCGAGATTTTAAATTTGAACGAAGAAAAATTTCTGTCTGTCTGTCGGTCTGTAACTTTTTTTGTCCGCACGTTTTCTCCGGAACTGTTTAAGGGATTGACTTGAAATATTGTACACGTACATATTATAACGAGATCTGGAACTGGATTGTCTTTTGAACATATCCGGTGTAGGGTTGGGGGTTAAATAGGGGGAAATAAATAAAGCACGCTGGAGAGTACATATACTTGAAATTCTGTGTATATACTAGAAGCCTAGACCTCTGACTTTTTTATAATATTCTTCAACCCCCCACCACCCCTACTCCATTATTAAAGGAGTTGATAAAATAAAACCGCTGCCTAAGGTATCACTACTTCCACATCCAGATTCTTCATCCAAGTCACTTTAAAGGAAATATCTTGACTATATTTGCACTCTAGTATGTGGAAATTATTGGTCATAGAATTTTAATTATATTTGGGGCAGATGTCATAGAAAAGTTTGAGGGGTTGGTTTCTACCATATTCGTTAAAAATGAAGTTTCTAGTTTACCCTACTTATTTTCCACTATTCGCAATCTACCACCTCCCACCCCTTCAATGGAGTCATCTCAATCGGATGTCACTACAATACATACGTGTACTAACTTTCAAGTGAATATCTCAATTTGATGTTATCACTCCCATTAATAATGAAGCGGAGGTGGTGGAGTTTGAAAAATATTAGAAAGAAATCTGAGGCCTTGGTTTCTAGTATATACACCGAATCCCAAATTTCTGTACTCTTACCAGCTTGCTTTACTTATTTTTCCCTATTTACCTCTACTTACTCCCACTCCTTCAACGCAATCATGTCAAATTATAATCTAGTTTCAGATATAGCTATAATACATAAATGTACCAAATTTCAAGTGAAAATTTAAATTTAATTTTATAAACTCTTTTAATAAGGGAGTGGGGGTGGTGGGGAGATGGAAAATACTAATAAAAAATACTGAGACCTTCGCTACTAGTATATACACCAAATTCGAAATTTCTGTAATTTTACCAGCTTGCTTTACTTATTTTCCTCTATTTACCCTTATTTAACCCCCAACCCTTCAACGGAATCATCTCAAAATATAATTTAGTTCCAGATGTCGTTATAATACATATGCGTACTAAATTTCAAATGAATATCTCAATTTTAATTTATCAACCCTTTTCATATTGGAGTAGGGGTGGTGGGGGGCTGAAATATATTATTAAAAAATTTGAGGCCTTGGCTTCGAGTACATACACCGAATTTCAAGTTTCGGTACTCATACCAGCTTGTTTTACTTATTTCCCCCTATTTACCACTAAATAACCCCCAACCCTTCAACGGAATCATCTCAAAATACAATCTAGTTCCAGATGTCGTTTTAATTCATACTTGTACCAAATTTTAAATGAATATCTCAATTTTATTTTATCAATCCTTTTAATAATGAAGTAGTGGTGGTTTGGGTTGAAAAATATTATAAATAATCTGAGACCTTGGCTTCTAGTACATACACCGAATTTCAAGTTTCTGTAGTCTTACCAGCTTGCTTTACTTATTTTCCCCTATTTACCCCTATTTAACTCCAACCCTTCAACGGAATCATCTCAAAATATAATCTAGTTCCAGATGTCGTTATAATACATACGTGTACCAAATTTCAAATGGCTATCTCAATTTTAATTTATCTACCCGTTTCATATTGGAGTAGGGGTGGTGGGGGTTGAATAAAATTATAAACAAATCTGACGCTTTGGCTTCTAGTACATACACCGAATTTCAAGTTTCTGTAGTCTTACCAGTTTGCTTTAGAGATGGGTTGTGAAATCGCAATCTGCTACTTTGTCACTGCTACTAGGCTGTCACAGTGAGTCACTGCTACCAATTCCTGTTTTACCTTGTGACTTTTTGTCACTGCTTCTTACGATGAGTGCTTAACGAAAACGGACATAGCGATAGCAGCGCTGAGTAATGTCACAAGACAACCAACAGCCGTGATCTGGAAATTGTTGCCATTGCGATTGCGATTAGCTGGCCATACACACAGAGGTTGATCCACCTGTTTGGACCGCAACAGATAAGTCTGTCGGTTTAATATGCCACGGATCAAAACGGGGTCGGCCACAAATAATAGTAATAATAATAATCTATGAGAATTTAATAAGACTTTATTCAGTTATTCAGTTTAAACTATTTACAAATAATACTGTCTATGAAAATAAATTTTTTTATTAAATAAAAAATACTTCTGATATAAATAAATTAATAAAAAAACCGCTGCCTAAGGAATCACTACTTCCACATCCAGATTATTCGTCCAAGTCACTTTAAAGGAAACATCTTGACTATATTGGCACTCTAGTATGTGGAAATTATTGGTCATAGAATTTTAATAATATTTAGGGTAGACGTCATAGAAAAGTTTGAGGAGTTGGTTTCTACCATATACGTTAAAAATGAAGTTTCTAGTTTACCGTACTTATTTTCCACTATTTACAACCTACCACCTCAATGCGGTCATCTCAATCAGATGTCACTACAATACATACGTGTACTAACTTTCAAGTGAATATCTCAATTTGATGTTATCAATCCCATTAATAATGAAGCGGTGGTGGTAGAGTTTGAAAAATATTAGAAAGAAATCTGAGCTTTGGTTTCTATAGTCTGTTTTTAAACCAGGAGGAGCGTTTTAAATTTAACGCGCTAAATCTTAGATCTGTGATAGGGTACGCCCTCGCCAGTTTTATACAATGCATAGTCTTAAATTTTGACATATTGTAAAAAAATTAATTTTATGTCATAAATTATTTGGTTATAATTTCTATTTTATCGTTTGCATAGTATATATCAGTTTTTAATCCCTTTTGTATAAATCTGAAGGTAAGAGTGGCCAATTACTTCGTGCCTTTATATTGCGTAAATGGTATGGATGTTATATAAAATACCTAGAGGTCAAGTAGAGGTCGTTGCATTATATAATGTAATAAAATTCATACAAAAACATTGTAGTCGTGTATTGTTGGTTGCCCAAAACGCCAAAAAGGTTTTAGTGTATTTTTTAGTTACTTTTATGGTGTGAATGGAACTTTCGGGTTCACTCCTCCTGGTTTAAAAACAGACTATAGTATATACACCGAATCCCAAATTTCTGTAGTCTTACCAGCTTGCTTTACTTATTTTCCCCTATTTGCCCCTATTTAACCCCCAACCCTTCAACGGCATCATCTCAAATTATGATCTAGTTTCAGACGTCGTTATAATACATACGTGTACCAAATTTCAAATGAATATCTCAATTTTATTTTATCAACCCTTTTCATATTAAAGTAGGGGTGGTTGGGTTGAAAAATATTATAAGAAAATCTGACGCTGTGGCTTCTAGTACATACACCGAATTTCAAATTTCTGTAGTCTTACCAACGTTTTACTTATATTCCTCTATTTACCCCAAATTATCCCCCAACCCTTCAATGGAATCATCTCAAAATATAAACTAATTCCAGACGTCGTTATAATACATACGTGTACGAAATTTCAAATGAATATCTCAACTTTATTTTGTCAACCCCATTAATGAGGTAGATGTGGTGGGGGGGTTGAAAAATATTATAAAAAAATCTGAGGCCTTAACTTCTTGTACATACACCGAATTTCAAGTTTCTGTACTCATACCAGATTGCTTTACTTATTTCCCCCTATTGACCCCTAAATAACCCCCAACCCTTCAACGGAATCATCTCAAAGTATAATCTAGTTCCAGATGTCGTTATAATTCATACGTGTACCAAATTTCAAATGAATATCTCGATTTTATTTTATCAACCCTTTTAATAATGAAGTAGGGGTGGTGGGGGTTGAAAAATATTATAAATAATCTGAGACCTTGGGTTCTAGTACATACACCGAATTTCAAGTTTCTGTAGTCTTACCAGCTTGCTTTACTTATTTTCCCCTATTTACCCCTATTTAACCCCCAACCCTTCAACGGAATTATCTCAAAATATAATCTAGTTCCAGATGTCGTTATAATACATACGTGTAGAAAATTTCAAATGAATATCTCAATTTTATTTTATCAACCCTTTTCAAATTGGAGTAGGGGTGGTGGGGGTTGAAAAATATTATTAAAAAATCTGACGCTTTGGCTTCTAGTACATACACCGAATTTCAAGTTTCTGTACTCTTACCAACTTGTTTTACTTATATTCCTCTATTTACCCCAAATTAACTCCCAACCCTTCAACGGAATCATCCCAAAATATAATCTAATTCTAGACATCGTTATAATACATACGTGTACGAAATTTCAAATGAATATCTCAACTTTATTTTATCAACCCCATTAATGGGGCAGGGGTGGTGGGGGGTTGAAAAATATTATAAAAATATCTGAGGCCTTAACTTCTAGTACATACACAGAATTTCTAGTTCCTGTACTCTTACAAGCTTGCTTTACTTATTTCCCCCTATTTACCCCTATTTAACCCCCAACCCTTTACCGGATTTCCTCAAAAAACAATCCAGTTCCAGATCTCGTTATAATATATACGTGTACAAAATTTCAGGTCAATATCTTAAACCGTTCCGGAGAAAGCGTGCGGACAAAAAAAGTTACAGACAGACCGACAGACCGACAGACCGACAGACCGACAGACCGACAGACAGACAGACAGACAGAAAATTTTTTTTCGCTCAAATTTAAAATCTCGACGTTTCATGACATTCTAAACCTATTTCACGAATAAAAATTATTGAAAATTTTTTTGCGATTACTATACTTCCAATCCACTACGTGGATGTGGAAGTAAAAATGAAGTTTCTAGCTTGGTCTACTTATTTTGCGCTATTCACAACCTACCACCTCCAACCTCTTCAACAGAATAATATCAATCAGATGTCATTACTATACTAACTTTTAAGTGAATATCTCAATTTTATGTTATCAGTCCCTTTAATAATGGAGTGGAGGTGGTGGTGGTGAGGGGTTGAAAATTATTGGAAAGAAATCTGAGACCTTGGGTATCTACTATGTACACCAAATCTCAAGTTTCTGTACTCTTACCAACTTGCTTTACTTATTTTTCCCTATTATCCTCTACTTTCCCCCACTCCTTCAACGTAATCATGTCAAAATATAATCTAGTTTCAGATGTCGTTATAGTACATATGTGTACCAAATTTCAAGTGAAAATCTCAATTTAATTTTATCAACTCTTTTATGGAAGTGGGGGATGGAAAATATTATAAAAAAAAAACCTGAGGCCTTCGCTTCTAGTATATACACCAAATACCAAATTTCTGTACTTTTACCAGCTTGCCTTACTTATTTTCCCCTATTTACCCCTATTGAACCTCCAGGCCCTTCAATGGAACCATTTCAAAATATATCCTAGTTCCAGATGTCATTATGATTTATACGTGTACTAAATTTCAAGTCAATATCTCAATTTTACTTCCACATCCACGTAGTGGATTGGAAGTATAGTAATCGCAAAAAAATGAAATTTTTATTCGTGAAATAGGTTTAGAATGTCATGAAACGTCGAGATTTTAAATTTGAGCGAAAAAAAATGTATCTGTCTGTCGGTCTGTCTGTCTGTAACTTTTTTTGTCCGCACGTTTTGTCCGGAACGGTTTAAAATATTGACTTGAAATTTTGTACACGTATATATTATAACGAGATCTGGAACTGGATTGTTTTTTGAGGATATCCGGTGAAGGGTTGAGGGTTAAATAGGGGTAAATATGGGAAAAAAAGTAAAGCAAGCTTGTAAGAGTACAGAAACTTGAAATTCGGTGTATGTACTAGAAGTTAAGGCCTAAGATTTTTTTATAACATCTTTCAACCCTCCACCACCCCTACCCCATTAAAGGGGTTGATAAAATAAAGTTGAGATATTCATTTAAAATTTCATACACGTATGTATTATAACGACGTCTGGAATTAGATTATATTTTGAGACGATTCCGTTGAAGGATTGGGGGTTAATTTGGGGTAAATAGGGGAATATATGTAAAACAAGTTGGTAAGCGTACAGAAACATGAAATTCGGTGTATGTACTGGAAGCCAAAGCGTCAGATTTTTTTATAATATTTTTCAACCCCCACCACCCCTACTCCAATATGAAAAGGGTTGATAAAATAAAATTGAGATATTCATTTGAAATTTGGTACACGTATGTATTATAACGACACCTGGAACTAGATTATAATTTGAGATGATTCCGTTGAAGGGTTGGGGGTTAAATAGGGGTAAATAAGGGAAAATAAGTAAAGCAAACTAGTGATGGGCCAACCTGCTACTTTTCTGTCACTGTGACAAGTTGCGACTGCTACGACCTTGTCACAGTGAAAATTAGCTGCTACTATTTGTCACTGCTACAGCAACATATAGGTACTTACATTTAAAGACGAGCTCCAGCGCAGCCTAACTAAGTGACGATGACGGGTTGTCTTGTCACATTGTAAAATACACAAATACGGGGTCAGTACAGTCGATTTGTCTACTCTGTTGCTGCTGTGATCAGGTGCATTGAGGATTTCATAACTGAAAATATTTATTATTTCCAAACACATACGCTCCGCGTATTATAACGTCGCAGTAATAGTAATACTAAGATTGTAAATTTTGACTTTATTCTATACTACTAAGCATTTTTATTTAAGCATTAATTCAGTAAGGAAAAAGAAAGGTGTTTTAAGAAATGAAATATCCGTTTAATTAGTTGCAAAGCGTAACCTAGTACACCTTAAGAAGTAATTAGCAAAAACCTACTTTTCTGTGTCTTTGTGGTGTTTGAATAATATTTATTTTAAAGGTAGGTCTTTAAAAATATTTGATATTTTAAAACGTTTTTGATTTTCGTTTTTTTTTTTTGTATAAATTTAAACATGGAAAATAGAAAAAAAAATTCCGAAATTTGGACTTTTTTTTCAATCGAGAAATCGGATAAAAATAAAGCGTCGTGTAACTTATGCAAGCAAATATTATCATTTAAAACCTCCACTACCAATTTGCGCAAACACATGGAAAGAAAACATCCCCTGGTTAAATTAAATTTGTTGGATAGGCAATCGCAGAATCAAGAAAAAAAATTGATAATCAAAATGATCCACAGTCGTCAACATCCTCCGCTCCTCCACTTCCTTCGACTTCCACTTCCAGCAATATTACAGCAATTAATGAACAGGAAAGTTTGCCAAAAAAATTAAGATTAGCAAGCCAACAAAGCATTTCAAGTTATACGTCGAGAAAACTAGGAAGTCGTGAGATGATAAAAATTGATAACTGTTTAATAAACTTATTTACTAAAGATTTGCAGCCTTTTTCTGTTGTCGAGGACGAAGGATTTCGCAAATTATTAACTACAGCAATTCCGTGGTATCAACTGCCAAGTAGGAAAACCATTAGTAATACACTCATTCCAGCTAAGTACGAAGAGACTCTCAACAGAACCAGAGAATTGTTAAAAAATGTACAAAGTGTATCTCTCACAACGGATTGTTGGACATCCATTAACAATGAAAGTTTTATGGCAATCACAGCGCATTTTATTAACGAAAATTTTCAAATAAATTCAGTGTTATTAGAATGTAAATGTTTCTATGAATCTCACACTAGTTCTAATTTAGCAGAAGAACTAAAGAGAATTGTGTTAGAATGGGGATTGGAAACCAAAATACTATTAGTAATTTCCGACAACGCATCCAATATTAAAAAGGCTATCAAAGATGAACTAAAGTGGAGACATTTTGGCTGCTTTGCTCATACTATAAACTTAATTGCGTGTGATGGACTTGGTATAGTAGAGGATACAATAAGAAAAATTAAAACTATCGTTGGACATTTCAAACGAAGTTCACTGTCTAACGAAAAGCTAATGGATATACAAAGACAAAGTGGCAAAGTGCCTAAAAAAATTATTCAGGACGTTCCAACGAGGTGGAATTCCACGTTTTATATGCTGGAAAGATTTCTTGAATTAGAAGAAGCCATAAGAACCACAATTGCACTCATAGACCAAAATTTACCAATAATTAGTGGAGAAGAGTGGAAATTTATTGGTGAGTTAGTAAAAGTCTTAAAACCGTTGGAAAGTGTCACAAAACTTATGAGCGGAGAAAAATACGTTACAGTATCGTTAGTAATTATTATAACGAAGGGGCTCGAAGAAGCGTACAAAGATATGAGAAAGCAGACGACCTTTTTTCCGGTGGTCCATAATATTATAGACGCATTTTTAAACGGACTCTCAACTCGACTAGGTGATATCGAACTAAGTAACACATTAATAATCTCGACAATTTTAGATCCGCGGTTTAAAACTGTGGGATTTACTTCAGAAAGTACATCAGAAAGAGCAAAGAGAAATTTGATTAACATCGTTGCACACAAAATTAAAGATGACAACGCACTTTCAGAAACATTAATTAGCGAACATAAAAACGTATCTGCTACAGAACCGGAAGAGCAAAGTACAAGTCAATTTGAGTTTAATATATGGAAAAGTTTTGACAAAAAAGCTTCTGTCCATCAACCTACAGGCACAAATCAGTCGCGAGCTATTGTGGAAGTGCAGCGATATTTAGAAGAACCGCTTCTGAACAGAAAAGAATGTCCCATAAAGTGGTGGAAAGAGCATTCATACAATTTTCCTAATTTAAGTGCAATTGTAAAAGAAAAATTTGGTACCGTAGCAACATCAGTTCCTTGTGAAAGAGTATTTTCCAAGACGGGACAAATACTGAGTGAACGAAGAAACCGATTAAAATCTACAAAAGTTCGCCAAATTATGTTTATTAGGGAAAATGAAAATATTATATAGGTAATACTACATAATAAACGTTGCTTTTGATTTTTCTTACCAAATAAGTTACTGAACAATATTTTTTATTTATTACTTCCACATCCACGTAGTGGATTGGAAGTATAGTAATCGCAAAAAAATTTTCAAAAATTTTTATTCGTGAAATAGGTTTAGAATGTCATGAAACGTCGAGATTTTAAATTTGAGCGAAAAAAAATTTTCTGTCTGTCTGTCTGTCGGTCTGTCGGTCTGTCGGTCTGTCTGTAACTTTTTTTGTCCGCACGCTTTCTCCGGAACGGTTTAAGATATTGACCTGAAATTTTGTACACGTATATATTATAACGAGATCTGGAACTGGATTGTTTTTTGAGGAAATCCGGTAAAGGGTTGGGGGTTAAATAGGGGTAAATAGGGGGAAATAAGTAAAGCAAGCTTGTAAGAGTACAGGAACTAGAAATTCTGTGTATGTACTAGAAGTTAAGGCCTCAGATATTTTTATAATATTTTTCAACCCCCCACCACCCCTGCCCCATTAATGGGGTTGATAAAATAAAGTTGAGATATTCATTTGAAATTTCGTACACGTATGTATTATAACGATGTCTAGAATTAGATTATATTTTGGGATGATTCCGTTGAAGGGTTGGGAGTTAATTTGGGGTAAATAGAGGAATATAAGTAAAACAAGTTGGTAAGAGTACAGAAACTTGAAATTCGGTGTATGTACTAGAAGCCAAAGCGTCAGATTTTTTAATAATATTTTTCAACCCCCACCACCCCTACTCCAATTTGAAAAGGGTTGATAAAATAAAATTGAGATATTCATTTGAAATTTTCTACACGTATGTATTATAACGACATCTGGAACTAGATTATATTTTGAGATAATTCCGTTGAAGGGTTGGGGGTTAAATAGGGGTAAATAGGGGAAAATAAGTAAAGCAAGCTGGTAAGACTACAGAAACTTGAAATTCGGTGTATGTACTAGAACCCAAGGTCTCAGATTATTTATAATATTTTTCAACCCCCACCACCCCTACTTCATTATTAAAAGGGTTGATAAAATAAAATCGAGATATTCATTTGAAATTTGGTACACGTATGAATTATAACGACATCTGGAACTAGATTATACTTTGAGATGATTCCGTTGAAGGGTTGGGGGTTATTTAGGGGTCAATAGGGGGAAATAAGTAAAGCAATCTGGTATGAGTACAGAAACTTGAAATTCGGTGTATGTACAAGAAGTTAAGGCCTCAGATTTTTTTATAATATTTTTCAACCCCCCCACCACATCTACCTCATTAATGGGGTTGACAAAATAAAGTTGAGATATTCATTTGAAATTTCGTACACGTATGTATTATAACGACGTCTGGAATTAGTTTATATTTTGAGATGATTCCATTGAAGGGTTGGGGGATAATTTGGGGTAAATAGAGGAATATAAGTAAAACGTTGGTAAGACTACAGAAATTTGAAATTCGGTGTATGTACTAGAAGCCACAGCGTCAGATTTTCTTATAATATTTTTCAACCCAACCACCCCTACTTTAATATGAAAAGGGTTGATAAAATAAAATTGAGATATTCATTTGAAATTTGGTACACGTATGTATTATAACGACGTCTGAAACTAGATCATAATTTGAGATGATGCCGTTGAAGGGTTGGGGGTTAAATAGGGGCAAATAGGGGAAAATAAGTAAAGCAAGCTGGTAAGACTACAGAAATTTGGGATTCGGTGTATATACTATAGTCTGTTTTTAAACCAGGAGGAGTGAACCCGAAAGTTCCATTCACACCATAAAAGTAACTAAAAAATACACTAAAACCTTTTTGGCGTTTTGGGCAACCAACAATACACGACTACAATGTTTTTGTATGAATTTTATTACATTATATAATGCAACGACCTCTACTTGACCTCTAGGTATTTTATATAACATCCATACCATTTACGCAATATAAAGGCACGAAGTAATTGGCCACTCTTACCTTCAGATTTATACAAAAGGGATTAAAAACTGATATATACTATGCAAACGATAAAATAGAAATTATAACCAAATAATTTATGACATAAAATTAATTTTTTTACAATATGTCAAAATTTAAGACTATGCATTGTATAAAACTGGCGAGGGCGTACCCTATCACAGATCTAAGATTTAGCGCGTTAAATTTAAAACGCTCCTCCTGGTTTAAAAACAGACTATAGAAACCAAAGCTCAGATTTCTTTCTAATATTTTTCAAACTCTACCACCACCGCTTCATTATTAATGGGATTGATAACATCAAATTGAGATATTCACTTGAAAGTTAGTACACGTATGTATTGTAGTGACATCTGATTGAGATGACCGCATTGAGGTGGTAGGTTGTAAATAGTGGAAAATAAGTACGGTAAACTAGAAACTTCATTTTTAACGTATATGGTAGAAACCAACTCCTCAAACTTTTCTATGACGTCTACCCTAAATATTATTAAAATTCTATGACCAATAATTTCCACATACTAGAGTGCCAATATAGTCAAGATGTTTCCTTTAAAGTGACTTGGACGAATAATCTGGATGTGGAAGTAGTGATTCCTTAGGCAGCGGTTTTAACGTATATAATAGAAACCAACGCTTCCAATTTTTCTATGATATCTGTCCCAATTATTGTTAAAATTATATGACCAATAATTTCCACATACTAGAGTGTAAATATAGTCAAGAAGTTTCCTTTAAAGTGACTTGAACGAGAAATCTAGATGTGGAAGTAGTGATTCCTTAGGCAGCGTTTTTTTTTTAAGTACTCGAGATTTGCCGTCTTATATGCGTGGATATGTCTATGGTTACTGTTTTCAACATCCAATGGATGCTTCATTCAAATCGAGACACATTGTCGGAAAGTACATAGATGTTTCAGTGACTATAGACCAAACAATGAGGGTGTTGCAGAAATCAAAAGATATTGTTGTGAATGAGCCAATGGTCGTAGAACAGTTAGCTGTTGTTCCCATATAGCAGCTGTTATCTATTACTTATCACAGGCGGCACGATACTTGTCAAAATTAGTAAGACCTGTCGAAATCCTCAATAAATTATCATAAAGAAATATTGTTGCAAAATTAATTTTCTTTACCCCTTATTGAGTATATATGTTTTCATAATCGACACAATGCCCTGAACCACATATATTTTAGCTCCCGAATTCGGCTCATTTAGATACATTTGAGAAAATCAAATTTTGAAAAAATTCTTTTGAAAAGTTTAAAAAAAATGTTTTCTACTCCCTTATGCATATCCTATCTAGGATGGATATGAAACCGACCCATCACAGTTCATGTATTAAGTACATAGCTATTCGTTTAAAAAAATAATAAGTTCGTGCATAAGATATCAAAGTAATTTTCAGTGTGTGTTAATATTTAATGAATTTTTTACTTCCCTCGCATACCGAAGGGAAGTATTGTATTCGAGAAAAAATCACCCTTCGAGATTTTTTCGGATTCTGACGTTTCAGAACACGTACTTTACGAAAATATAGGTTTTTCAATTCCGTCAGTCAGTCTGTCTGTCTGTCTGTCTGTTGGTGCATTAACTAAAAAAAACTACTTGACGGAGAGCAGTCAAATTTGGTAGGTAGTTGACGCTACTGTCAGCGAAGAAATGGTTAAAATTTCACTGGAAAATATACAGGATGGACCGTCTAAAGGGAATAAATAATGAAAAAGATAACATTTTTTTCTTCGTTCAAATTTAAAATTTCCACGTTTCATGACATTCTAAATCTATTTCAATTTTTTTGAAAATTTTTTTTGCCAACATTTTTGAAAAATGTTTTGCCACTAAAATTGATGGAATTTTTTTCTTTCTACAAATTTAAAATTTCCACGTTTCCATGGCATTCTAAACGTATTAAAACAAATTTAAAAATTTTTCTGAAAAATTTTAAAAAAATTTTGAAAATATTTATCTATTTATCACTAAGTACTTACTATAGAATAGATGAAAATATTTTTTTGCTCAAATTTAAAATTTCCACGCTTCATGACATTCCAAACCTATTTCGGAAGAAAAATAATTTGAAAGTTTTTTAACCAACATTTTTGAAAAATTTCAAAAAAAATGAATTTTTTTTTGCTTTGTTTAAATTTAAATTTCCACATTTCCATGGTATTCTAAACCCATTCAAACAAATTTTTTTAAAATGTTGAAAAAATCTTCAATCTATTTCACTACTTACTATAGATTAGATGAAAAATTTGATTTTGCTCAAATTTCAGAAGAAAAAAGATTTTGAAAATTTTTAAACAACATTTTTGAAACGTGAAAAAAAATGAAATTTTTTAACCACCACTGTACTTCCACTCCACTACGTGAATGTGGAATTGAAAATGTGTCAGATGGCAATAATATTTGACATATGCTATTATACTTTTATTGAAAAATATAGAGGGTGCTCATCCCAAGAAATAATTCATGGTGGACTTGGTGGATTTGTAAAAGTATTTGCGCAAGCCTTTCATATTTGGCACCTGTTATTTAGTATTGAATTTTTGCTGTTGGATGAGTATTCTGTATATTTTTTTGACGAAAACTTACCAGGTCTTCTTTGTAACTTTGTAATAATAGTGATAATTATATTCCGATTATTTTCAATGTCATTTCGTAATTATAAATTTTTTAGAGTGACCCGCGGCACAAATAAGAGGGAAGTTCTGTGTAAATACCTTTGCCGATTTTCTTGAGAAGTTTGTCTATTTATCACTACTATAGGATAGATGAAAAATTTGTTTTTGCTCAAAATTAAAATTTCCACGTTTCATGACATTCCAAACCTATTTCGGAAAAAAAAATTGCAACATTTTTTTACCATCTTGGAAAAATATTTTACCAGTAGAATAGTTGGAATAAATTTCTTTTTGCACAAATTTAAAATTTCCACGTTTCATGACATTGCAAACACATTTCAGAAGAAAAAAATTATAATTTTTTTTACCAACCAACATTTTTGAAAAATAAAAAAAAAAAAATTAATCACCACTATACTTCCACTCCACGTGAATGAGGAATTGAAAATGTGACAGATGGCAATAATATTTGGCATATGCACTTATTATATTTTTATTGAAAAATGTACAGAATGGTCATCCCAAGAAATAATTCAGTCATGGTGGACATTTGTAAAGGTATTTGCGCAACCTTTCCATACTTGGCACCTGTCATTTAAAATTGAACTTTTGTTGTTGGATGAGGACTCTGTATATTTTTTTGACCAAAACTTTGTAATAATAGTGATAACTATATTCCGATTATTATTTTCAGTGTCATTTCGTAATTATTAATTTTTTAGAGTGACCGCCATGCACAAATAAAGAGGGAAGTTCTGTGTAAACGCCTTTACCGATTTTTTTTATTTCGTAGTTGTTTCTTAAGCTGGGCGTAGAAAAAGTATACTGTTCAACTCGAGTGGATTATCCATATCCACTCTTGTTGCCCAAACTACTATTTCAAGCCGACATTTGGGCTAAATCATTCTCGTAATGGTAGGAGAATTTACCTCCCAAATATGAACCAAGTCCAAACCGGGGCGCTAACCCATGCTCATCTGGCAACGCTCTTTAAAATCTCGACGTTTCACGACTTTCAACAAAAAAAGTTGATATTTTTTTACGATTACTATACTTTCACTCCACCGGAAGTAATTACGCGTTCGGATTCAATACTACAAACACCGTCTCCCGGAGGAGTTCCGTTGAAATAGTCCCTTTCTTTGACTGGTTATTACTCTACCTTGCACACTTTGTCTGCTAAATTGAATACGGAGAACCGCGAGCACCTCATCTATAAGTTGGCATCTTGAAACCATTGAAAGACGTCTAAGAATAAATGGCAGATGTTATATGAGCCTCGAGATTACTTCGAGATCTTTGATTGAATAAACTGGGATATTCTTTCTTATTAGAGTTTTGATAGTATTGCCGCCAAGATTTGTATAAAAAGTTTAATACGCTTTTATACAGGGTGTATATGAATATATACTGTTAAAAAAAGAAAACCATTACACAGATCATTTGAAGTTAAAAGAGTACGGTACGACAGAAAAGGATAAATTTGGATAAATAAGAAGCCACGACCTGATTGGTTGATACTGACATCGGTATCGTTTTTAGGGATCAAGAATACATGGTTCACTTGTTTAAAACCTTTCATTTATATTTTAAACCCTATTCTTGCCTGTTTTAACCAGGGATCGTGTTCAGCGGAGTATATAATTGTGAAACCACAGAAAATTGTCTTTTTTCTTGTGTACCAACGTAATTTTTTACTGCTAAGGTTATTGTTGTTATTTTGATTTAACCATGATAAAGTGACTGAAGGAAAAAAGTTCTGAAATGAAAACTGATTTTTTTTGCTTTCCTCGCACACCGAAGTATTCGAGAAAAAATCACCATTCGAGATTTTTTCGGATGTTCATATTTCAGAACATGTAAATTACGAAAATATAGGTTTTTCCAATTCAGTCTGTCTGTCTGTCGGTCTGTTTGTCGATCTGTTGGTGCATTAACTAAAATACTGCTTGACGGAGAACAGTCGAATTTGGTAGGTAGCTGACGCCACTGCCACCGAAAAAATGGTTTGACTTTCATTGGAAAATATACAGGGTGGACCGTCTAAAGAGATGTTTAGTGACATTCTAAACCTAAAAAAAAAAAATTTGAAAATTCAAAATAGAAAAAAAAATTTAAATTTTGAAAATATTGTGTAAAATGGATGATAGCAAAAATTTTTTGTTTGCTCAAATTTAAAATATCCACATTTCATGACATTCTAAACGTATTTAAAAAAAAATATTCTTTTTTTGAAAATCAAAAAAAAAAAAATTTCCTCAAATTTAAAATTTCTAAACATATTTCAAAAAAAATTGTTTTGAAAATTAAAAAAAAAAAATTCCCACCACATGGAATTTTTTTTTCAGTTTTAAAATTTACATGTTTCATTGCATTCTAAACCTATTTCAACAAAAAAATGTTTTGAAAATTAAAGAAAACAAAAATTGAAAAATTTATCCCCCACCACTATAGAGTAGATGATGGAAAAAAGTTATCAGGTTTTCTGTGTAATAATTGGGCGAACTACATTGCGATTATAATTTTTGCTTAAATTAAAAATTTCCACATTCCGTGACATTCTAAACCTATTTCAAGAAAATATTTTTACCACTACTATAGAATAGATGATGAAAATTTTTTTTACCACTAGAATACATGACAGAAAATTTTGTTTGCTCAAATTTAAAATTTCGACGTTTCGTAACATTCTAACCTATTTCAAAAAGAAAAATGAAATTTTTTAACAACTCCACTACCTGAATGTGGAACTGAAAATGTGACAGATGGCAATAATATTTCGCATATGCACCTATTATAGTTCTATTGGAACATGTACAGGCTGGTCATCCCAAGAAATAATTCAACCATGTGGACATTTGTAAATGTATATGCGCAAGCCATATTTGGCTCCTGTTTTTTAGTATTGAATTTTTGCTGTCGAATGACCACTGTGAATATTATTTTGACCAAAAATTATCAGGTGTTTTTGTAATAATAGTGATAACTATATTCCGATTATTATTCTCAATGTCATTTCGTAATTAATAATTTTTTAGAGTGACCGCCATGCACAAATAAAGAGGGAAGTTCTGTATAAATACCTTTACCAATTTTTTATTTACGTTAATATCACCGAGGGGAGGTTTTTTCTAAAAACACACAAAAAAACCACTGCATAAGGAATCACTATTTCCACGTCCAAGAAAATAATATTTAAAAAAACCTGAGGCCTTCGCTTCTAGTATATACACCAAATCCCAATTCTCTACTCTTAGAGGTGTTTTAAAATCTCATGAGCTGTGACCTTCATATGCGCAGAGACATAATCTCTCCTGTCGACTCAGTTACACTTCTTAAAAAAATTATATTTATTGTTTATAATTTATCCCGAACTCTTGTTTATGTATCCAGCAAGGCAGCCTCCAGTGTCTTCAAAAAAATACTTATAACGCAGAATAAACTTTGCCTTTTGCGCATTTCGCGGCTCATGAGATCCTGAAACACCTCTACCAGCTTACTTTACTTATTTTTCCCTATTTACCCCTATTTAACCCCACAACCCTTCAACGGAATCACCTCGAAATATGATCTAGTTCCAGATGTCGTATGTATATACATACGTGTACCAAACTTCAAGTGAATGTCTCCATTTTATTTTATCAACCCCTTTAATAATGAAGTAGGAGTGGTGGGGGGGTTGAAAAACATTACAAAAAAATCTGAAGCCTTGGCTTCTAGTACATACACCGAATTTCAAGTTGCTGTACTCTTGCCAGCTCGCTTTACTTATTTCCCCCTATTTACAAACAATCCAGTTCCAGATCTCGTTATAATATATACGTGTACAAAATTTCAAGTCAATGTCTTAAGCTGTTCCGGAAGAAACGTGCGGACAAAAAAGTTACACAGACAGAAAAAATTTTTTCGCTCAAATTTAAAATCTCGACGTTTCATGACATTCTAAACATATTTCAAGAAAAAAACATTTTGAAATTTTTTTTACGATTACTATACTTACAATCCACTACGTGATGTGGTAGTAATGGGCTTGTTCCACGATATTAATTTTATATGGTTTTTGTACGTTTTTATATAATACTCGACATTCTTATTATGCACTTAAAATTTCATATTATTAACTTTTTCCGTTCTCGAGATATAAAGCGTTGAAATAAGTAATAATTGCCTGTTTATGACGTCACTATACGCAAATTTGAACTCAGTAATCTACCGCCACCACTAACAGCCGTTCAGTAGTAAGTAAATACGTGGAGTTGAAAGCCGTTTTAGGTGTCTATGGAAAAAGAAAGAGTGGCGCTTTTTTCTTATATCAAAGTAAAGGGGCAAAACCGCAAGTCCGGCTTGGCACGGAACGAAAAATGGCTTTTCTGTTAAATATTGAAAAACATTGAATTTTCAAAAATTCATAACTAAGTAAATACGTGGAATGGAAGTCCGTTCTAGGTCTCTATGGAAAGAATAAGGTTGGCCCTTTTTCTTGATACCAAATGGTACAGGGAAATTAGGAAATTCGGCTATGCAAGAGCGAGCAAATAATGCCTTCTTTAGAAGTATTAAAACGTAACCTACAAAAATCGAAAACATCAAATCTTTAAACGCTCATATGTAAGTTAATACTTGTAGTGGAGGAGCGATATTGGTCTCTTTTAAAAAAGAAGATAGGCATTTTATCGACATCGTAAGTGTCATAGTGAGACTCGGAATTTCGGCTAGGTCTGTGGGAAAAAAATGGCTATTTTCTTAAAAATCGAAAATTCGGCCGTCATATTTTGACATTTGGTAACATTTGATAAGAATCCCTCGACTGCCTGTTCCTTAATTTAAGAGGCGAGAGGGATAGCCGACTTTTGCGAGCTAATTACTTAAAAACCATTAAAAAGAACGCCTCCGAATGTATCCTAAACGATGTAGAATTAATTCCCGATTTGAACGACACCAGCCGCTTCCTAAAAAACCGCCCCCACGAAATCCTTTAATAGATCCGATCCGCAATTTTAGAGGGGCGCAGATCAACACGTTAAGTAAATAGATAAAATAACAATTAGACAGCATCGAGTCGACTGAGGTCGCCGAGTCTATGCGTATAGTGACGTAACGCCTGGCCACGCCCCATTTTCGCGAGGTGAATGTTTGTAATTGTTTTTAAGAGAATAAACGTGTGAATAAAATTCTGATTTTTTACAGATCCATTATTTTATACTTGAACTTCCGATTTATGAAATAAAAAAAATGCCGAACAAGCCCATTGTAATATCTCTGAAACTAATGACTTTTGGATCATTACAATAAGATGCTTCTAGTATCACATGTTTGAAGAAATACGATTTATTACCAGTAGCCCTGTATAAATACTTTGCTCGTAAACACATTCCTGCAAATAAAAACCAGCAAGTTCACGCTGGGCTTTGGCTCGCCATCGCGCCGTACTAGACAATATAAATGGAATTTTTACGGCTTCATAATCTACTTCGAAGTCAAGCAATACCCACTTTCATTAAGCTCTGACGCTGTTTAGTTAGGTTAGGCAAATGATCGCTATCAAAGTACAATGAAGTTTACTAGCCGCAAATTCGGTTGGAATGGTTCCGGAAGTCCATTTCGTTGATTATAACTGACCGTTCTTGTAGTCAGATTTTATGCCGGTCTAGTGATCGTACAAGATGCGTTTTAATAAGTGCATTTTCAGCAAATGCATAATAGTCCAAGTTCTCATAACACTTTGTACCTCATAAGACACCAAAAATTAAACATGTGAGAATGATAGGAAAACCTATTCAAAATTTTTAAAGCCCGTCACAAGTGAAAGATAGTCTGTTTCATTTGTTATTTTCTGGTTTCATAAATTTTTAAAATCGAGAAAATAGCGTACGTTTACAATTGAGAACACCACATTGAAATTTATACTATTTATTGAAAAGAATATATTAGGTTTATTTATGTATTTATTTATTTATTTATTTATTTATTCATTTCTTCGTTCGTTCGTTCGTTCGTTTTTTGTTTATTCATTTGTTCATTTGTTCAATTATTCATTTATTCGTTTATTTATTTATGTACTCATAGTGTCTACAGGATAGAATCCCAATTTATATTAAAACAATATAATGCCATATTGTACAGAGAAAAGAAAATTGATAATGTATATAATAAAATAACACAGATATAATTTAAATACAAAAGACAGCAACAAAAAAGTAAAGACATACTAAGCTAGATTTTTACTAGCAGAGATACAATTTGAAAATTTTGAAAATGAACAAAAGTGAACATCAATATTTGCTGGTAAATTATTAATAGCCGATACGACTTTTGCAACAGGGCAGTGATTATTATAATTTGAATTAAAATTATCAGCATGGAATAAATCTTTATTGCTAGTATTAAATAATTGCAAAATTGCTAAGGAATCTATTTTATTACTGATAATATTAAAACCAAATTTTTGTATCATTTTAGAACGCATTTCCTTAAGAGATGTAATACCCAGCAACCAAAGTCTTTCTTCATATGAAGAATTGATTTTATTAATATGCAACTTAAATAAAACGAAATTTACCATTTTCTTTTGCACATTTGTAACTCTGTCAATGTGAGATTGATAATATGGTTCCCAGATCATACAGCAATATTCTTATATTGATCTAACAAGTGAATTAAATATACAGGGTGTAATCAGTTTCATGTCATTAAAAAAAACTGGTAATGGGGAGCGACTAGACAAACAAAAAACCTTTATGACTTTTCCCTCTAGGGGCACTTTGAAAAAACTGACCTGGGTTAACATATTAAATTTTTTTTTAATATTAATGTAGAAAATAATTGAGAACCACTGCTTTTCTTGATCAAAGGACTTGTAGTTCCCAATTATACAACTTTTAAATTGTCATAAAAAAGTGCAGTCCTCGGCGTCACGCGCGGTGTCAAAGCAAAGGCTTTGTTTGGATCATCGACCGCCTTTGATGGACCGCCTCAACCGAACTGGGGCAATTATAAAGAGGTAAATAATTCGTTATTTTTTCCTGCGCAACTGCAAGCAAATAATTGCCATAGAAGTTTAAACAGAGCATTTCTTTACATGTGTGCCTTTTAATTTGGAACAAAACATTGGATTAATGTTTATAATTTAGAATATTTAAATGCGATTTGTTAACGTTTGTAACATGAATGAGTGTCCTGGGTTAAAAGCTTACCTAAGTAAATCATTCGAAATCTCTGCATCTGCATCAATACACAGTTCGGTACGTCGAATTAAGGACATACGTACTCCGTTCAACACTAAACAATAAACTATCAACTAACGTTGCCAATAAAGAAAAATAAAAGAAAAATTTGGTCCAAAATCCAAAGCGGAATACAAAAAGAACGAACAAGTAAGTTGTGTCTGTACGTAATCAAGAATTTAACGACTTGAACGGTAAAGTCAATAAAATAAATCTTAACTATAAATACACAGTGACCCGAAATTCAAAAATAACAAAAACAACGAACGGCGGGGCGGGTTGGACGTGTGTACATAACGAAACACCCATAGTAACTAAAATATTGCACAAGGGAGAGTCAGATTATAAGGCAGACACGCGCGACGATCTAAACCTACCTCAATATTCCAGCAGTTCTCAAAAGATTTTATTGAAAATTTGCGAAATTTTTGTTTATTTTCTTTCTCCAAAACTATAAGCTTTAGACCCCATGTTATATAGAGTTTTTTTGTTTGTCTTGTCGTTCCCTACCACCAGTTTTTTTTAATGACATGAAACTAATTACACCCTGTATTTAAAATTATCAGTGCAATCTGTGTTGTCGTTTAATAGAACCACACAAACGGTTTGCTCGCTTTAAAATGTACTCAATCTGAAAGTGATGTCCTAATCCGGCATCTAAGGTAATGCCCAGATCACAAATGGTTTCTACTCTGACAAGTTTTTAACATTGGAAATGTGTATGTTCGTATATGAGGGTAGAGTTGTCAGTTTTTTTCAAGGTCAAAAGACAGCGGTGTCGCGGTCGAGTGAGACTGTCGTATATGCAACGGCTGATATAAGCAAATGTAATATGGGTTGCATATATCACAGGGGGTCAAGTTACCAGTTTTCATTTAAGGTCGGAATACAGCGGTGTAGTGGATCGTGGAAACGAATAGTTTAAAAAAATATTTTTTTGAGTTTCATTAATTCGAGGTCTGGAGGTATTTCTGGATCCATGTTTATATGATTTTTTTTCATATTTTTTTATGTAGAATCACGCCTAGAAATTAATGACCACGTACCTGAAATGCCCTGTATATTTGTAATACTCCGGCCTGTAGTAAAGAGCATCATTAAAAATTAATTAACCATTTCTCGTCTCGATACCGAATCTTCAGATTTATCAGCATTAATAAAGCGAAAGAACCAAAGTTATCTTATTTATGAGATTCTAATATTGTAAATAGTTTTAATATGCATTTTACGCGAAGTATTTCGGGTAGATTGCTCAACTTAATAGGGATTTTATCGAAGGAAATATCCGGCACTGCTCCATGGACCGTAAACGGGCGATTATGCCTGATTTATTGGTAGATTTTCAATTTCGCTTAAGAATAAACACTTACGTTAATTTATGTTAATTACTTTCCTAAGCGGAAGAGACAAAAACAGCACTATCACCAACCTGGTAAAAAGGATTTCGTATAATGGGATATAACCATTCCGAACGAGATTAAATTAATTGAATTTGACAAAAAACTATGTTTACACGTTCATAATCGGCTTATCTTAATTCCAGTTTAATGAAGAAACATTAAAATTTTATTTTAAAATGTCTGCAAGGTTATGCAAATGAGTAAGAACCCCTGATTTCTACGTAACATTTAAATAGATTAAAATATAATTTAGAAGATTGAAAAGCCTTTAAGGAAGAAATAAAAACAATTTTTAAATTTGTTTGAATAGGTTTAGAATGCCATGAAAACGTGAAAATTTTAAATTTGATGAAAGAAAAAAAAATCAGTCTGTATTAGTGGTAAAATATTTTCAAAAATAGTAAAAAAATGTACTAATTTTTTTTTTAAATAGGTTTAGAAAATTTTTTTTTTAAATAGGTTTAGAATGCCATGAAACGTGGAAATTTTAAATTTGAACAAAGACAAAAAAATATTTTCGTGGTAAAAATTTTTTCAAAAATGTTGGTGAAAAATATTTTCAAATTTTTTTTTTCTGAAATAGGTTTAGCGTGTCATGAAACGTGGAAATTTTAAATTTGAGCAAAAACAAATTTTTTCATTATTTATTCCCTTTAGAGGATCCACCCTGTATATTTTCCAGTGAAAGTTCTACCATTTCTTCGCTGACAGTAGGGTCAACTACCTACCAAATTTGACTGCTCTCCGTCAAGTACTTTTTTAGTAAATGCACCAACAGACAGACAGACAGACTGACGGAATTGAAAAATCTATATTTTCGTAATCTCCGTGATCTGAAACGTCAGAATTCGAAAAAATCTCGGAGGGTGATTTTTTCTCGAATACAATACTTCCCTTCGGTATGCGAGGGAACTAAAAATTATTAGATGGAAATGCAAAATATAAACTCAAATATTCGCGTCTGAATAAAAATAGAATTGGAATACGGACAATGAACGGAGTTCTACTCAAATATGTAAAACTCTTCGGAAGCGTTTTTAAAGCAAAAATGGTATCTCATCAATTTATGAGAAGTATCTAGAATTGGATAAAAGACAGATCAGTAGATTACTTATAAAAACATTCATTTATCGGTTACCAGTTAAAAACATTCACCTCACTTATTTTTCAAATCCGGTTTACTATCAGGATACTAGCGACGATATGGTATATTCTAGTTGCTAATAATAACATTAACAGCCTGGCAGCCGTATTAATCTCATGATATTAAAACAAATCAAGATTAAACAGAATAGTAAACGTTGCGGTATTAATTACGTTATAACAACGGGATAATAAACGTAAAAGATAAACACATCGCATAGGTGCACCCCATACTGTAATGTTTAATAAACCCGTCAGGCTTATCGTAATGTTAAACACACATAAAACAAGATACTTTTACGATAGTGCTGCATTGTGCGCCAATAAAGTGAATTTTCAGTGCCCTCGTGCACCCGTGGTATGCACAGCTATTCTGAAACCATACAATCGCGGAATTATGTTACGGCAGTTACCCAGTATATATTGATGTTAAAACTCTTATTGTTTTCGATTAAAATATTCAGTGGTGGGATGTATTTGCTCTAAACTTTTCAACGTTTTATTGTAATTTTATTAGACTATTCGAGATCTCTCTTAAGTGGTCTCCTCCGAATAAATTTGTATTCAATCGCTGTATTTATTTTACAAACCCCAACGAAATTTACATTTCAATTACAAGGCAGAAACATCTACCTCAATTCAGCTCCTAAGTTGGCAATAACACTTTTCGAATTATGTGTTTTTTTATTCGGGATATGCTGTGTTTTTTTCACTAAGTTAAGAACACTTGTGGAGTATCTATGTAGCACGGTTGTATTCCAACATGCATATTCATATTCAAACCATATATCTATTCTGAGTATCTCCTTTTTTGAATCACTCCATAATTTGTCTTTTAGTAATAGTTAGCAACTTATCAAATAAAACCCTGTCAATTTATAGTATTGGTTTGTTTAGCAGATTTACTCAGGTGGCCTTGGACACTTTGCCTTTGGCGCCGCTGTTAGATCACTTCATTAATAATGTTTGAAATTGGTTGTCGGTAATAACCACATCCAGATTATGGTTCTTCCAGCAATTGACGTGGCAAGAGTACTGGTTTTGGTGCAGGACGAATGGTTTCAGTATGAGGCATCTAGAGTGGTGGAAGTTTTATGATGCAGTGTTTGTGAAACCATAGAAGGCTTTCGTGAAATGCCCATGATGGCCGTGTCATGTCGTCTAGTGTCTTGCGTGACAGATATAGTGTAATAACTGGGGTTTTATACCCCAATTATATGGATTAATCAGACATTACCATTGGCAAAGTACGGAGTGTCCCAATTACTTTGCAGACTCCGTCGATATCATAGTATATCTATCGAAATCAAAACTGTGCTTACCCCTTTCCTTCTAGGTGAGCATATTCTTTATGGTGCCTCTCAACCCGGTTACTTCACATACAAACTTTACTGAATATAGAGTGCACTCAATTACATAAGAAGCAAATAAAACACGTTATTTCTCAAAACACTTAAACCACTATATTTACAGAAGACAACGAAAACAAATGAAAATGACAATCACAAATATTTAACGATTAAATAAATTAACAAACAGTAATTACAAATTATCAGAAAATGAAATGGTCCGCGGCAAGTTCAATTCTTTCGCTGAATCGCGGCCAAATATTCTTAGTTCAAATACAACACATTAATTTACGCTTATTATAACCGACAAAATACTGAACAAATATACTTAAACTCTAAAATTGAAAAAGGTTTGCAAAACGAGAATTTACTATGCCCTGTAGTTAGACGACGACCGATCAGACGTTAAGCCAAGAGTGTCGATATTATCTCAATCGAAATAAGACGTTTCAAAAGTGGGCAGTAAACTTTAAACTCTCGATCAATTAAAAACTTCTCTACTTTAAACCGTACCCCTATTTTAAATTACCTAACGGGCGATGGTATTTATCATATGGCCTATCTAACATTTTATACCACTAAAGCAGATGAAAAAAACCCTTTTGTTCCTTACTTTGCTTTTGCATGGGGGAAAAATCTACCTTATTTGGTCTATCTGTCTTACTGTTTATTACATATATTTTCTGGAATTCTCTCTCAACTGCCTTAGTCTTGAAAATTTAACTAGACCCCCGGTGGGTCGTATTTAAACAAGTGTTTGACAGGTCTTTAACTTCAAGTGAGAAAAGCGAATTGGACATAAAATAATTTAGATGGTTATTTATTGCTTCCAAGTGGCTAACGTCGACTACCTAATAAAGACTAAAGTTAACAAAGCATGTTTCCTGGGCTCTAAAATAAATCAGTTTGCAACATAAAACAGATGTTTCTATGATCAGTATTTTACGTTATTGTACTAAAGTCTCGACCCTTAAAATGTTACCGAGATCGGAAATAGGAGAATATGGTGATTCTATATGCGACAGGGCCGGACTTGGCTCCCTTAATTTGACTTTTCATACAATAGTATTACTCAGCAGGCAAGCTGGAGGAGCCAAGGTAGGTAACGGGTGTGAAACAACAGTAAGGAGGAGATTGATAAAATATCGTTTATATGTAAGAAGACCTGTCCTAAAATTCAACAGAAATCACAGAGTGTCACGCCTTACAGGGAACATCCTGATTGGGGTATTAAACAATGTAGCGGTGGCTCGGTAATGATGTGGGGTGGCGTCTGCATGGTACCTCGAACGAAATTACTAGTGGTTGCGGGAGGGTTGGGGAGCTTATGAATTCCATAAGGAATGTCTTGGAGCCACAGATTTTTCCCATTACTCTATCTATCGGAAACAATTTCATGCTGATGCATGCCTGCGCTTTTAGATGAGACAGAAATACCAAGTATGGTTTGGCCGGCGCATAGTCCAGACTTGAACCCTACTGCATATATCTGATACGGGCTGGGTGGAAGAACAGTCACCTTCAACGAGCCATAACCCGGTTCATACTGCATCTACAGAAATAAAGAAAACGAGTCGATTTGTTATTTTATTAGCTCATTTTTGCCGATGACGATTCTTTCGATTAAACGTAAGGTTTTCGAGTTACTCGTGAAGAATCGCTCTAAAACATGCAATTTTTAGATGAAAAATCAACATTTTCAATCGCGAATAACTGTAAAAGTATTGATTTATTGAAAACACTTCAAAGAAACATTTTTGCCTACAATTTATCCCCCTATTGATTTCTGTGGTTATTTTGAATATAGAAATCTTCACCCCGGAGAAAGGGTAGCACCCACGCCATTGAGCTTCTTTTATCTTTATATACTGACTGAACTATTAATAATGAGGCTGAATTATCCATGTTAACGCCTTGAACCCTCTCGTTATTGCTGGTTTCTTTAACTGTACCACAATGTGTGATATTCATTATTATCTAAACGCACATTGCGATCAAATCTGGCCAACAATATTGCGATTGTATTACACATAATAAGAGCGTAAGAAAATATCCAAATGGTCTTTTTAAAACTAACAATATCCTTATCGTGTCAATAAATCTGCAAAAGGGGGTAGTTCTAACTCATATAATCAGAAAGTTTAAGTACCTAAAACTAGTCTAATAAACAAAATGTCAAGCTAAATGTAGCCAAAACTGACAGCATTATAAGGATGCATTCAACTGGGAGACATTATAATTTTAAATGCAGGAGATGGGTAAAGTTTCCGCAAATGATAAGAAATAATCACGAGACACGGCGAAGCTCGTGACGGTTTTTATTCGTGTCTATATTCATAATTATTATCGTTCAACTTCTCTTGCAACATTGAAAACACTATTTAAGTTCTCCAGACTATGTTTATGAAATGAGCGTACCCAGTAAACTGATTACGGATATTATGTTGCTCCTTAGAGATCGGCAATATAGTGTGAAAACATTTCTAATTCATGAAAAAGTGTAATCTTTTGTTAATTTTTGCTAAGCCAATGTAAAACTACTGCCTTAGGAATCACTACTTCCACAGTAGAATTCCACTCTGGTAGAATTTTAATAATATTTGAGGCAGAAGTCATACAAAAATTTTAGGCGTTGGTTTCTAACATATATGCCAAAATACGTGTATTACATTCTAAGTGCATATCTCAATTTTATTTTATCAACCCCTTTAATAATGGTGTAGGGGTGGTGGGGGGATGGAAAACATTGTGAAAAATCTGAGGCCTTAGCTTCTAGTATATACACATTTTAGTTTCTGCACTCTTACTAGTTTGATTCTCCTTTACTTACCTCCCACCTTCCCAACGGAATCATCTCAAAATATAATCTAGTTTCATATGTCGTTATAATACATACGTATACCAAATTTCAAATGAATATCTTAATTTAATCGTATCAGCCCCTTTAATAATAGAGTGGGGGTGGTGGAGGGTTTTTTTATTTTTTATGGGACGTCTGTCATGCTGACTCCAAGGACACTGTAGCCATATAATAATAATATAATAATAATAATAATAAACGGCTTTATTCAAAGAGTGTAGATGTACATTTACAAGTACATTACAAATAGCAATTTACAAGGCGAAGTTTAGCCATGTGGCTATTCTAACACTTAACCTTATAAATCACCTACCTAACTAATTAAATTAAAAATAAAACATTAAACTACAAAAATACAATACAATATTACAATAGTCCAATGTAATAGGGGGACGGTATACACCTTATAAAATATATTTATAGAAATACTAAAAAATTAATTACTCAAAATATCTAATTGAAAGAATCAATCATAAACTCAGTGCAAAATGGTGCCCAAGAATATATTCTAGTTTTTGTTGGAATTAATAAACGAAGCTTTGATTTTTTTACGGAAGATATTAACTCTCGATAGATTTTTATATATGGGATCAATAGAGTTATATAAGTACTGTTAGCACGTACCGATGTGTGATGTTTACAGTATGTACTGACGATCTGAAAATTAACTTGTCTCTCAAGTAACTTGGAATATAATATTTTATTAAAGAAAATAAGAAAACTGCATAGTGGAATTTAACGAGTTGTTCCATTTTTAACCAACGCAACTCAACATATTTGCTTGAAACATGATCAAATTTTCTTAAGTTGTAAATAAAACGACAACAACAGTTTTGCAAAACTTGTAGTCGATTTTTTGTAGCTTGATCCAGGCAGTAAAAATACATAAAATTGCAATAATTGAATACAGGCATGACTAATGTTTCACAAAGTTTTTTACGTTGTTTAAAGTTCAAGGTATGCCTGTTTGCATACAGTACTTTTAGCCGGGAGTAAAATTTTTGTAAAAGAATTTTTATGTGCTGCATAAAACGTAATTTTTGGTCTATTATTACCCCAAGATTTTTGGCATGAGTAGAAAATGACAAATTTTCTTGATTAATATTTAGTTTAATAGAAGCTTTTAAGTGTTCTCGAGTATGTTCTAAGCAGAATAGAGTAATAACTGATTTGGTAGGGTTAATTTTAAGGTTATGTTGATGCGAATATTGATAGATGTTGTTTAAATCTTGGTTGATCAAATTAGTGGCAATAGCTGCATTAGATGGCTCAAAACAGTGAAGAAGTTGGGTATCGTCAGCATATGCTTGCACATGCGAACTAGTTACTACATTAAATATATCTGCTGTATATACAAGAAACAAAATAGGACCAAGAATGGACCCTTGAGGAACACCTGACGAGATAATTTTAAAATCAGATATATTTCCTGCTACTGATACGCATTGGCGACGTTCGCTCAAATAAGAATTGAGGATATCGCGTCGAAACCATAGTAATTTAGCTTTGCACAAAGAAGTGTGTGATCAATGGTGTCAAATGCCCTGGAGTAGTCTAGGGATACAAGAATAGCTACCATACGTTGGTCTAGCACGCTGATGATATTATCACTAAGGTTCAACAAAGCAGAAGTGGTGCTATGTGCTTTACGAAATCCCGATTGATGTAATGGGTTAAGTTATGCAGTAAAAGATATTCGGTAATCTGGTCGTGAACTATTCTTTCTAGTATTTTGGAAAGAATTGGCAACAAGCTGATAGGCCTCAGATCCTCCACGGTTGCAGGATTTGCTGTTTTTGGTATTGGACAAATAATTGCATCTTTCCATTCTGTAGGAAAGTAACCCTGTTCAAGGCATCAGTTAATAATATGAGTGATATGCTTTATGATTATTGGGATGCATAATTTTAACATGTTTAGAGTTATTTTATCTTTTCCGGCAGTGTTCGACTTTATACTGTCGATAGCATTATAAACGGTATCGGTAGTAACAAGTGTGAAGGTGAACAGTAAATTATCTTTAAATTTGGTGTTAGCATAGAAGTTTATCGTCCTATTGCAGTTATCGTTCTTGCAGAATACACTAAGAGAGAAGTCGTTAATATCTGCAGCATTCTGTAAATTAGGAGGTATGATGTTATCACGTTTAAATCGAATATTTAGTTGTTGTAGCCGTTTCCAAAACTCGCGATTAGAAGTTTGATTTTGTAACGAACTTAAATACGCGGCTTTTTCTCTCCGCACCGATGCTAAGGCGAAATTACGAATATTTTTATAAGCTTCCCAGTTTCCTTGCGTCTTATTTTTGTTGTAAGCAGATCGTGCTCTGCCCTTTTCTTTTAAGATTAGCGTTAAGGGGTAGGTTAGCCAAGGCCCTGGGGGTTTGTTTACTCTCACTGTTTTCATCGGTGTATGAATATAGGCTTATTACACCACTTCCCAGTCTTATCTATGTCGTACCGGTCATTGCCTATAGACCTACGAGTGTTAACTATAGTTCTACGACCGGCCCATGCGAGTCTGTAATGAATTTCCTCGCATTCAGGCTAACAACGGTTTCGGCACGCGGTGTATCTCGATGGTCTGCTCACCCATCGAAACAGTATCCGCTCCGGCCGTTGCTTAACTTCAGCGAGTCTGTCTAGGTCGGACCTAATACCGATCTGACCCCTCGCCTTGGTGGAGGGGTTGAAAAATGTGATAAAAAAAAACCGAGGCCTGCGCTTCTACTATAGACAACAAATCCCAAGTTTCTGTACCCTTACTAGCTTACTTTACTTATTTTCTCCTATTTACCCCCCAACCCTTCACCGGATATGTTCCAATAGCAATCCAGTTCTGGATCTCGTTATAATACATACGTGTACAACATTTCAAGTCAATATCTTAAACCGTTCGCGATCCAGAGAAAACGTGCTCACAAAAAAGTTACAAACTTTTTTTTACGCTCAAATTGAAAACCTCAATGCTTCATGACATTTTAAACCTATTTCAACATAAAAAAATTTGAAAATTTTTTTTCGATTACCTACTATACCGCGGATGTGGAACTACTACGGTTACCTAACCGTTGTAGATTGTTCAAACGATTGCTTGGCTTGTTATGTTATTAATCTTACTTGATCTCGGCCTAAAAAATCTATTAGGAATATATTTAGTAGATTCCCAGACTTTTACCAAACTTGTGATTTTCTTGAAAACTAATTTTTATCTTTTTTTAGTACTTTAGCTCCCTGCGAATTTATTACCTTGCGCTGACAAAGCAAGTTTCGCAGTGCAGTGTTACAGTAAATTGTACAGTTTAAAGGATTGCTCGGCTCTTCAGATCTTGTTCCACTGTGAATTACCCTGTTATTAGTTATTGCCCAGGATTTACAATTTTTTTACAAAAGTTGTGATTTTGCTAATTCTCCTCGCCTATTTTAGGTTCACCTATGGCGAATTAACTTCTTACATTCGCAAGTAATAGCGTAAGTATCTGCATTTATCATTGTCTGCCTTCTCTATATTCTTAAGGGATATTTCTGGAGACAATGGCTCGTTAGAAGGCATGTCATCAGTTTTAGGTCACATTATTTGAATTCTACAAGTCTTGTAGCAGTCCTTGTGGAGTAAATAACTTTCTCGCTTTTCTTTAGCTTGGAGTATTCCTCTTTTTTATAGTCAGTAGCACGGCGCGCGGCGTCGGAAAACGAACCGTCGCTATTTAATGCTCCAGCCCTGTTAAAACGCTGCAGGAGAGAGGGACGAACAGGTCTTTCGTTCGGCGTCGCGACGTTTTCTGACAAATGTAGTTTGAAATTTCAGGTGGTCCGGCCGAATGTATTTTTTGCATTAATTACCAAAATATGTTTTGTCATGAACAAAAGATTGAAAAAAAACTTTCTAATGCATTTTTGGCCGTGGCGATTTCGATGATCGGTCATTTCCGGAATCTTTTCAAAATACGAATTTTACCGCTATGATCGATCGAAGGTAACTTTTATTGTAACAAGGTACAAATTCTTTGGCTTGTCCTATACCGGGTGTAACAGGATCATGGTATACCTCCCTTTTCTCCTTTAGTTTTGAAGATAATTGATTGAAACAGCGGCACTTTTTGACATACAATTGATCCGGCGAAACCGGAAGTGACACTAACTTTCGATTTTTAAATGGAACACCCTATATATTATTGCATTTTTCCATTCTTCACAATTTTCTAAATCCAACGATGCCAGATAAGTGACATTTCAAACATCCATTGTTTTTATAATATAATTTTTAGTTCTCCATTCAAGTGTGCCATGGCAGTTCCGATTTATTCTAAATGTAATGCTACAAAAATCGAAATTCCATTAAAAACACTATATTACGTGATTTATAAGCAAATAAAATTCACCAACATTGTTTTTGGGGCAAACCTCAATATTTTCAAATGGAAGCATATTGGTACCGTGGTACCATTCATTAGTATTATTAATAAGGAATTTGTTCATATGTCGTATTAAAATGTGCGATAAATACAAACAAAATTAGGTACAGCTAAAGGAACATAAGAAAATACAATTTTATTCTAATTACCTTATTACACATAAGGTGGTTTTGGAATACAAAAACCGCTGCCTAAGGAATCACTACTTCCACATCCAGATTATTCGTCCAAGTCACTTTAAAGGAAACATCTTGACTATATTTGCACTCTAGTATGTGGAAATTATTGGTCATAGAAATTTAATAATATTTGGGGTAGCTGTCACAGAAAAGTTTGAGGAGTTGGTTTCTACCATATACGTTAAACATGAAGTTTCTAGTTTACCGTACTTATTTTCCACTATTTACAACCTACCACCTCAATGGAGTCATCTCAATCAGATGTCACTACAATACATACGTGTACTAACTTTCAAGTGCATATCTCAATTTGATGTGATGATCAAGCCCATTAATAATGAAGCGGAGGTGGTATAGTTTGAAAAATATTAGAAAGAAATCTGAGGCCTTGGTTTCTAGTATATACACCGAATCTCAAATTTCTGTAGTCTTACCAGCTTGCTTTACGTATTTTCCCCTATTTGCCCCTATTTAACCCCCAACCCTTCAACGGCATCATCTCAAATTATGATCTAGTTTCAGACGTCGTTATAATACATACGTGTACCAAATTTCAAATGAATTGTACCGTCCTAAAGTTCCAGGACGCTACAGAATATATATAATTTAATTATGGGGTTCTTAAAACCACTATAATAGCAGATACTTTAAATTTGTTGACTTTTTGTTCACAGAAACCTAGAGCTGCCGAAGTCCTCATCCCCACTCGAAAATCTATCTTTAAAATATACACCGAGCGCCATCTGTACTTTACAAGCAAACTCAACCGATTCTTAACGAGTAGACTTGAATTAACTTTAAAATATACACCGAGCGCCATCTGTTATTCTACCAGCAAACCACCGGCTCTTACTAGTTAGAAATCTAGATAGTATTGGAAACAGAATTTTAAGTAAACACTTTTTATCATTTTGCGGTTGGCAACGATTGAAAGCTATTTTATAGGAGACAATAAATTAGGCATTTCCGATTCTTGAAGCCAAGAACAAGACGTGTCTGTGCTGTCTTGCCGCAGATTTAAAGCCTCAAATTCCTGGAGATAGGTAATTAAATAAACCAATATCTACTAAATTATAATCATTGACATTTATTGATTAAAGTATATGTATTTAATTTGTAAAATTGCCAGCATTCAACCCGATGTTAAGGGATATTTAATAGGTTAATTTTCGAAGTGCTTGGATAGAGATGCACGCGTGCCATAAAAAACAGCGTCAGTAGCTAAAATCTATGTTGGATAAGGAATTACATTTAATTCTGTTGCTTATTGTTAAGGGGAATTAATTGTGAAATTAAAGTTTTAAACGCGATTTAAATATAGGTTTGGGCAATAGTAGAACGCGGTTTTTTTAAATTTTGTAAGGTTATAAAAATATCTTGGAATTTGGTAGGGCATTTTTAGGAAGAAACGTTAAGGTCTTAAAGCATTACGTGGGGTATTAACGCACCCAGAGTGCCTTTTCAAACAAGTAAATGCAAGGTAGAGTAACACGATGGACTCTTTTAGGTGTGAGGTATTAAGTACCAGCCTGATGAGCTATTAAGTGCCAGCTTGAAGAGGTGGTAATGACCAGCCAATAATAAGCTTTGGGTGTCAATTTAAGTGACCAGCTTGATGGTGATGGTCCTGTGAGGATAACCTTGTTAGCCCAGGAGGAAATTTGTTTGTCCATATCCACACATGTCACTGAATATGGAGCTTGAATAGCGACTATATGGGAATCAATCTAAGTTTCAACTTTTATCAGAATACGAAGCAAACAGAGGAAGGGGAAGAAGAGATTTGAGTGGGACGAGGCGCTCTGGCAGCTTGGGAACAGGATCTGTGGTGAGAGTGTCATTCTCATTTGAACATCAACACGCTCAACTTCTTGTGGAATTTTCAATTAACATATAATTTTTAGCCTTCAGCAAATGTAAATTTTTATCTTTAACTTTTCATCGGCCGTCAGCCTAATAACATTCTTACTCCTACATATAATTTATGTAAGGAAGGTAGCTACCCTCTAAATTCAATTTTTTGTTAATAAAATATCTAAATTTATATCAAATATTTACCATTTCCAGTTTTGTCTTTAAAATTTTAATATACAACTTATTTTTCTTACTTTGTGTTTTTCATAATAAACTTTCTAAAAACTCATGATACCTATGTAAACAATAAGGCCACTGAATAGCCACAGTATTACATTTTGAAAACCAGTAAGGCATAGGTATCGAGCAATTGGCTATTGGCGCCTAACAATTCTAAATTTTAATTAATTTTCGAACCACGACCCAGCCTCCACAAAATAAATGAGAACCGGGTAGTTTCATCGTTCCTATTCCACTCAGGGGCAGGAATTGATGTTACAAAGTGACGCATTCACAACGTGGGGCTTGCGAGTATAGAAGTTGAGTGTTATCAAATTAAAAAAAAAATAAACTTTGAGCTGTTGAGACAAATTGTCACATTTTTAATTTTGTCCTATTTTTTGAATTTCCTTACTGTTTATATATTTGTGTGTATTACTGATATTATGTGTATTGTTTATGGTTGAGACCTCAAGATTTGATTAGATTAGTTTTGCAAAGTCGTGAGTACTTTTGGGTTAAATTAAAGAAGATTAAACATTGCGGTAAGACAGTTACAGGAAAATTTTTGAGTCCTTATTGTAGGAATAAGATAATCGTAGGGTGAAATACGAGTTATCGTAGTATTTTTGAGAAAGTCTAGAAAAATAATACAGGGGCACAGGGGTTATAAATACTTAGTAAGCCAGTGAATTGAATTTTGATATACCTTGCAGTTTGTTGAATTTGAATAGTCGAGTTAATCAAAAGTAAACAAAATGTCTGAAATTTTCATACCTACGTTATTACAAGCTGATCAAGTTGATTATGAGTTACGCGTAAGAGGTTGTACTACAGTCAGGGACACAGAAACATGCTGTAGACTTTTAACACGAGCTCTAATAGCCAAACCATGTAATGATTTATCTCTGAGAGATCCATTATTTAATTTTAATACAGAGAAAGTACAAGTAAACAATACTTTAGATTCCATCAGAAATATAATTAACAATTTAGATAATCCTACGGAGGATGATTTGCCAGTAAAACAGGTTAAGTCACAGTTAGTACATATTATGGTACGAATAAATAGAATGCCTATCCCAGAACAAAATTCTGAGGAGACGGTAACATTTCAAAACGAGTCGAGGGCTACGATTTACTTACTAGAAGCAGATCTTTATGATAAACTGAATTTAGAAGTAGTAGATGATTTAGCATTACAAGTAGGCACTGGTGTAAATATAGCAACTAGTCCTAGTACTAAGTTTGTACCTATCTATAAGTGGGGTGTCACGTTTGATGGTCAGCCTAATAATGTAATTTCATTTATTGAACGAGTTGAAGAGTTAGCAATAGCTCGAAACGTCACTAAAAGAGAATTATTCCAGTCAGGGTTAGATCTTTTTTCGGGACCAGCTCTACAGTGGTATCGATCTGTTAGAGGTAGTAATGAGGTTAGGACTTGGGAAGATTTGGTAGAACAGTTGAAAAATGATTTTTTACATGAGGATTTTGATAAGAGTATGAGTGATTACATTGAAAAGAGAACACAACATGTGGATGAGCCAGTACATATTTATATTAGAATCATGGAAGCTTTATATAATAGACTAAAAACAAAACCAAGTTTAGAAGAACGCATTAAACAAATTAGAAAGAATTTATTGCCATATTTTGCTACTCCTTTAGCATTATTGACTATAGATACAATTTCGGAATTAATTTCAAAGTGCAAAAAAGTAGAATACGCTGAGGAAAGTACCAAAAAATATATACCGCCTCCTATGAGAAGTAATTTAGTGGAAAAGGATCTTTTATATGTTGGATTGCCTTCTTTAGATAAGAATAATGTTAGGGAATCTCATGAAAAGCCTGTTAAGTCTGTATCACCACCAAAATCAAATTTTAAACCTAATCGTAGAAGTCAACCTGGGCAATCAAATGTTAATGAAATCAAAACTACCAAGACACCAGTAATCTGTTTTAATTGTAAAGGTGAAAATCATGTTTTTAAACAATGTAGGGCTAAAAGAAATAAATTTTGCTTTAAATGTGGTGAATCAAATGTCACATTTAAAGAGTGTAAAAAATGTTCAAAAAACTAACAAGGGGGCCACATAAGGTTAGTCAATGTCCAAACCCCCGTAGTTATAGTAAGTTTAAAAATGTTGTGACTAACAAATCAGATTGGAATTTTTGGTTAAGTAAAGTAAGAAATTTTTACAAAACTTACCATAGAGTTAGTGATGAAGTACGAGTAACACCTCTATTGTTGTCTAAAAATGGTGACGATAGACCTTACATTTCAGTTTTTTTATACGATAAGAAATTTTTAGCTTTAGTGGATACTGGTTGTAATCGTTCTGTAGTTGGAAGCAATGGTGTGAAAATTTTAGAACAATTTAAATGTAAATTTGTAACGTCAGATCTAAGATATGTAACGACAGCAGACGGTACTCCTCAAACTGTCACAGGTATAGCTCACTTACCGCTCAAGATTAACAACATAGTTCGAATACTTAAGGTTTATATAGTTCCATCTTTGCCTAGTTCTTTTATTTTTGGTATAGATTTTTGTAGGTTATTTGGCATTCATTTAGATTTTGAATCAAATACTTGGGTAAATAAAGTTGGTAGCATAAGAGTTTCAGCTCTGTGTCGTGTGAACACAGTTGAGACCAATGATGGCGGTTTGGCTGACTTAACTGGAGTTCAGCTCCGGCAAGTTGAAAAGGTCAAGCAGTTATTCAAGGGACTTAGTTGTGGGAAGTTAGGCCTTACCGATAGGATGGTATATCATATAGACACTGGAAATGCTGAACCTATCAGGCAGCGCCAATATCTTTTATCACCACATATGATGAATATTTTAAATGAAGAACTTGACAAAATGTTAGAACAAGATGTAGTTGAACCTACTTTTAGTGAATGGAGGTCGCCAGTTTTATTAGTTAAAAAGGATAATGGAAATTATCGATTTTGTTTTGATGGTAGATCTTTAAATTCAGTAACTGTTAAGGATTCATATCCTTTACCTTTTGTAGACGGTATATTGAGTATGTTACGGGACGCTAAATATATCAGTAGCATAGATTTGAAAAGCGCTTTTTGGCAAATTCCACTTTCTGAAACTTCCAAACCCAAAACCGCATTTGCTGTTCCGGGAAGGGGCTTATTTTGTTTTAAAGTACTACCATTTGGTCTTGCAAACGCTGCACAGGCTATGCAACGGCTAATGGACATTGTTATAACACCAAAATTAGAAAATAAAGTTTTTGTTTATCTAGACGATATAATTGTCACCGCTTCTAGTTTTGAGGAACACGTATCAATTTTAAAAGAAGTGTTTGATAGGTTGAAGGAAGCTCGCCTAACAGTAAATTATGAAAAATGTCAGTTTTTTAGAAAATCTCTAAAATATTTAGGTTATGTAATTGATACTGAAGGTGGATTACGTACAAACCCTGAGAAGGTAGAAGCGATGATCAGTTATCCTCGTCCTACAAATACAACTCAGATTAAACGATTTATAGGCATGTGTTCGTGGTACCGGAGATTTTTACCTCATTTTTCGACTTTAGTTGCTCCGTTAAATGATTTGCTAAAAGGGAAACGTGGTAAAAGACAACCAATTAAGTGGAATGAAAATGCAGAACAAGCATTCTTGGCACTTAAGCAAGCGCTTATCTCTACTCCAATCCTAACTAGTCCTGATTTTAAGTCAAATAATTTTGTTATACAGTGCGACGCGTCTAGTACAGGATTAGGTAGTTGTTTGACACAAGTACAGGGAGGAGAAGAAAAGGTAATTGCTTTTGCCAGTCGCTCACTAAATAAGGCAGAAAGAAACTACAGTATTTACGAGTTAGAAGTATTAGCCTTATTATTTAGTTTAGAGAGATTTCGGCCCTTCGTGGAAGGTCAGAAGTTTACAGTCATAACTGATAACTTAGCGGTTAGCTGGTTGCATAAGTTAAAGTCACCTACCGGCAGATTAGCTCGCTGGATGGTTAAGTTGCAACAATATGACTTTAATTTAGTGCACCGTAAAGGTAATTTAAATGTAGTTCCTGACGCTTTATCTAGAGTGCCGCGGGACGAACCGTCAGATAATGAAGAACAAAATTTTACAGTAGGTTCATTATCACTTAATCAGGAGAGTCTAGATGATTGGTATATTAAATTACGTACAAAAATTTTGGCAAATCCAAATTTATATCCATTTTTTAAGGTAGAGAATAATTTAATCTTTAAACATGTTGCTAATAAATTACCGGTGAAAACTAATTTAACAGAATGGAAACTTTTGGTACCACTTTCACAACGGAATAATGTTCTAAAACAATGTCACAATGAAAGTACGGCAGCACATTTGGGGTATTTTAAAACACTTAAGAGAATTTGTGAAGACTACTATTGGCCTAAAATGCGTAAGGATATACTGAGATATGTCAAGTCATGCAAGACTTGCGGTTCGCAAAAAGTGTCATTTTCACGTTACGGTTTAATGGGGAAAGAAAAGAAAGTAGAATTTCCATGGCAAGTCATAAGCGTAGATATTTTTGGTCCGGTCACAAGAAGTAAAAGGGGTTTTTCATATCTTTTAGTAGTTTTAGATTGGTTTACTAAATATGTTCTCGTACATCCCATGCGTAATGCCACAGCTCAGACTATATCTAAATTTATGGAGAATGACGTATTTTTGATTTACGGTGTTCCACAGTTCATTATGGTAGACAACGGGAAGCAGTTTGCTTCATCAGTTTTTAAGAAACTGGCCGATCGGTACAAAGTACAAAAAATTTGGTTTAATGCATTGTATCACCCACAAGTAAATCCAGTCGAGCGATCGAACGCTACGATAGGTACAGCTATACGCAGTTATATCCAAGATAATCATCAGGATTGGGATGTAGAAATTTTCAGAGTTGCTCACGCAATCAGAACGGCTACTCACGAAGTAACTGGTTTCCCTCCTGCTTTCTTGAATTTCGGCCGTAAAGTTCCCATTTCAGGAGACTTTTACGGGCAAGTAGAGTCAACATCAGGCATTCAACTAGCTCCGGGTGATAGGAATAGGTATTGTGATGACATATCGAATCTTTCGGATACATATAAAGATGTAGTAAAGCGGTTAAATAATGCTTACCAGAGAAATCAGAAAACATATAACTTGCGTAGGCGGGAAGTTAAATATGAAGTAGGTGATAAGGTATGGAAGAAAAATAAGGTTTTGTCAGATGCTTCCAAACATTTTTCAGCTAAGTTAGCACCCAAATTTGTACTTTGCACAGTTCGCCAGAAAATTTCTAAATTAGTATATGCATTAGACCATGCAGACGGATCGGATGCAGGTCATTGGCATGTTTCTGATTTAAAAACGTACTATGGATCAAACTCTGACGTTTCAGTCGGGTAAACATTTTTATGATGCATTTTCTATTAAGTTAATTACCCATAAATTTAGATTAGGCGCACTAATTTTAATTAAGATACCTGGAAGGTTTTTGTCTTGCGTTGATAGTAGTTTTCTAGTAGTGTAGTTTGTTGTCAGTAAACTTCGGAAATATTTTTCCGGCTGGATATCTTTTATCCAAGGGTTGAAGGGTGGGCCACGTTTAGTGGGTGTAGCGTCTTCAACGTCTGCACGCCACGCAGTTGATGTGAACCAAGCAAGTGAAACTCAGAAAGATTTGTCTCGAGGATATGGAATCCGATGTAGTAACGGTTAAGCCTTTTGTGATTATACGACATTTTGGTGATTTTCATGCGCTTGGAAAATATCAATAAATGACTTAACAACGTCATTCTTCTTTGTGTTGTCCTTATTTTCATCTATACTTTCTATTTTTCCACTTCTATAATTCTTTTGTGTTACTCTACTTAGGTTTATGTTTGAGGAAGGGTTAGGGCAGACTGAATTTCGTTAGGGAAACCTTCTACCTGTTAGTTTTTATTATATTTATTGTATTCTATTTGCCAGTCTTGCTAATGCATTCTCGTGGTCTGGTAAATAAATATAATTGTTCAGTTGTGGTTTGAAAGTCAAGGGAAATTTGTTAGGAGGGAATATTTTTCCTGGATGGTCAATTTGCCCCTTGATAAACAGTGAGTTAGTTTTCCTTTCGTTAGTTCAGAGTGATGTCTTTACCAAACCTGACTCAAAAAAAAGATTATGCTTTGCTTGTAGATTCCTTTTGTATTTCTGACGTTTCTGGAGAACATCCTACTTGAAATCTTCTAGTATCTTAATTTTGGTTAAGTGTTCTGACTAACTTCGTCCTAGTTTTGTTAGTATAAACTTTAGTTACTTTTCGTATTATATTTTCTAGATGTTTACAAGTAAGAAGTAATCATTATCCTAGTTCGTAGGATATTTAACGGCCATTAAAGGAACTTGTTCCGGGATGGGGATGGACTAGTTTCGGCCGGGCTGTCTTGAATGACAGGTGGTTAAGGAGGGTCGAGCGTAAACATGGGTAAGGGAGCTTGTCAGTCAGGAGTGACTTAGGTCGTCTGACGGTCTTCGAGAGACATATCTCAGCCTCCCCGCTTCACCTCAGCCCTTGGCCAATCGCTCGATCGAAACACTGTTCATCGCGCCTGAAGCAAGAGCTTTCCAGAACAATGGTCCTTTTTGTTGTTTAGTCGTCACGTATTACTAGTTCAGCCCCTTGGAGCTATATCCAAAGTATTTTAGTTGATACGTACGTCTAATTTCAGCCCTTTGGAGCTACATCCAAAATAAATTTGTTTGATTTATTAACAGTCTGGATATTTTATCCCACTGTTAAGGATAGGCAGAGAACTTGGTTCCTGTATCGTGGTTTAGATGTGCTTATGTCTATTCCAATTTCAGCACTGGCAGCCGCTACAACGCTGCTCAGGCACTACACCACAGTGTCTGTGGAGACTGATGTTTGGGTCCTCTCCTAAAACATTTTATGTTCCTTTCCGAACTCTCTTCAAAGGGTTTCTTGTATGTGAAATGCTATACAAGTTTTATATCGATTTAATTCTACTTCCAATTTTGTGTCTGAATAATTGTATTCAGGGGATATTTTATATCTGGTGGAATGTAGTATTGAATAGATTATGTTTTGGAGCCTCTCGGTCTCTGAAGTAAGTGAAATATGTATGGTGTATATGCTAATATGGCTTGGATTAGTACTACATTGACTTTACCGATTGTGTCTTTCCCAATTTTGTCATTATTGAATTTGTCGTTACTGATTTTGTCCCTGAAATATTAGGCGTGTAGTACGCGAAGCTACTATTGAGTACTAAATCCTCTCTTATAGCAGCATTCACTAGTATGTAAGATATTTACTTTTGGTTATTTAGTAAGAAGTTAAGGTCTAGGAACCGTACCTGTCTTATAGCTTAATTTAGTTACAATTCGGTTTATAATTATTTATGGTTAAGTAACCATATCTCAATTATTTTAAGTTAGCTTTAGTTATATCCATCAGCGGATAAGTAGAAATTGAAGTCTCAATTTATAGGAAAAAATACATGTATGGAAGTACACATATTTTTTTGTAGAGGGAGAGAGAAAGTGTACCGTCCTAAAGTTCCAGGACGCTACAGAATATATATAATTTAATTATGGGGTTCTTAAAACCACTATAATAGCAGATACTTTAAATTTGTTGACTTTTTGTTCACAGAAACCTAGAGCTGCCGAAGTCCTCATCCCCACTCGAAAATCTATCTTTAAAATATACACCGAGCGCCATCTGTACTTTACAAGCAAACTCAACCGATTCTTAACGAGTAGACTTGAATTAACTTTAAAATATACACCGAGCGCCATCTGTTATTCTACCAGCAAACCACCGGCTCTTACTAGTTAGAAATCTAGATAGTATTGGAAACAGAATTTTAAGTAAACACTTTTTATCATTTTGCGGTTGGCAACGATTGAAAGCTATTTTATAGGAGACAATAAATTAGGCATTTCCGATTCTTGAAGCCAAGAACAAGACGTGTCTGTGCTGTCTTGCCGCAGATTTAAAGCCTCAAATTCCTGGAGATAGGTAATTAAATAAACCAATATCTACTAAATTATAATCATTGACATTTATTGATTAAAGTATATGTATTTAATTTGTAAAATTGCCAGCATTCAACCCGATGTTAAGGGATATTTAATAGGTTAATTTTCGAAGTGCTTGGATAGAGATGCACGCGTGCCATAAAAAACAGCGTCAGTAGCTAAAATCTATGTTGGATAAGGAATTACATTTAATTCTGTTGCTTATTGTTAAGGGGAATTAATTGTGAAATTAAAGTTTTAAACGCGATTTAAATATAGGTTTGGGCAATAGTAGAACGCGGTTTTTTTAAATTTTGTAAGGTTATAAAAATATCTTGGAATTTGGTAGGGCATTTTTAGGAAGAAACGTTAAGGTCTTAAAGCATTACGTGGGGTATTAACGCACCCAGAGTGCCTTTTCAAACAAGTAAATGCAAGGTAGAGTAACACGATGGACTCTTTTAGGTGTGAGGTATTAAGTACCAGCCTGATGAGCTATTAAGTGCCAGCTTGAAGAGGTGGTAATGACCAGCCAATAATAAGCTTTGGGTGTCAATTTAAGTGACCAGCTTGATGGTGATGGTCCTGTGAGGATAACCTTGTTAGCCCAGGAGGAAATTTGTTTGTCCATATCCACACATGTCACTGAATATGGAGCTTGAATAGCGACTATATGGGAATCAATCTAAGTTTCAACTTTTATCAGAATACGAAGCAAACAGAGGAAGGGGAAGAAGAGATTTGAGTGGGACGAGGCGCTCTGGCAGCTTGGGAACAGGATCTGTGGTGAGAGTGTCATTCTCATTTGAACATCAACACGCTCAACTTCTTGTGGAATTTTCAATTAACATATAATTTTTAGCCTTCAGCAAATGTAAATTTTTATCTTTAACTTTTCATCGGCCGTCAGCCTAATAACATTCTTACTCCTACATATAATTTATGTAAGGAAGGTAGCTACCCTCTAAATTCAATTTTTTGTTAATAAAATATCTAAATTTATATCAAATATTTACCATTTCCAGTTTTGTCTTTAAAATTTTAATATACAACTTATTTTTCTTACTTTGTGTTTTTCATAATAAACTTTCTAAAAACTCATGATACCTATGTAAACAATAAGGCCACTGAATAGCCACAGTATTACATTTTGAAAACCAGTAAGGCATAGGTATCGAGCAATTGGCTATTGGCGCCTAACAATTCTAAATTTTAATTAATTTTCGAACCACGACCCAGCCTCCACAAAATAAATGAGAACCGGGTAGTTTCATCGTTCCTATTCCACTCAGGGGCAGGAATTGATGTTACAGAATATCTCAATTTTATTTTATCAACCCTTTTCATATTGGAGTAGGGGTGGTTGGGTTGAAAAATATTATAAGAAAATCTGACGCTGTGGCTTCTAGTACATACACCGAATTTCAAGTTTCTGTAGTCTTACCAACGTTTTACTTATATTCCTCTATTTAACCCAAATTAACCCCCAACCCTTCAACGGAATCATCTCAAAATATAAACTAATTCCAGACGTCGTTATAATACATACGTGTACGAAATTTCAAATGAATATCTCAACTTTATTTTGTCAACCCCATTAATGGGGTAGAGGTGGTGGGGGGGGTTGAAAAATATTATAAAAAAATCTGAGGCCTTAACTTCTAGTACATACACCGAATTTCAAGTTTCTGTACTCTTACAAGCTTGCTTTACTTATTTCCCCCTATTTACCCCTATTTAACCCCCAACCCTTCACCGGATTTCCTCAGAAAACAATCCAGTTCCAGATCTCGTTATAATATATACGTGTACAAAATTTCAGGTCAATATCTTAAACCGTTCCGGAGAAAGCGTGCGGACAAAAAAAGTTACAGACAGACCGACAGACAGACCGACAGACAGACCGACAGACAGAAATTTTTTTTTCGCTCAAATTTAAAATCTCGACGTTTCATGACATTCTAAACCTATTTCACGAATAAAAATTTTTGAAAATTTTTTTGCGATTACTATACTTCCAATCCACTACGTGGATGTGGAAGTAAAAATTAACACAAAACATTACAACAGTTGTTCAAAATGCTGTCCATTAACGTCAATGCACCTCTGAACTCGCACAGCTGTTTCTCGAAGAACGTTCGGCAATTGCTGGGCCGTTATGCTATTAATTGCTCGTCTTACTGGTAACTCCAGATCTTCACGGGTTGTAACGGCGGTTGCATAGACAATATATTTTAAATGACCCCAAGCAAAGAAATCAAGGGGCGTTAAATCAGGTGGCTTTGGAGGCCACCTCATAAGACCATTCGTCGAATTTACGTTTTCTCCAAATCTTCCTTTGAAGGAAATCAATTACTATCTTTGAATTATGGAGAGGAGCGCCATCTTGTTGGAAATATATTCCCTGTCCTAAATCTAAAGGTCCTCAATCTCATTTTCCAGGAATCTCAAATATCTGGCACCAATCAAAGGTCCTTCAAATATTATTTCTATTTCTTTCTATTACTTTGTGTTAGTGTGTGCCTATATTTACAGTGTTTGTCTTTGTATACTATGTAAATTATGTTTTTAAGCCTCTCCAACTGTAATATCAGTATTGTTAACTTGCTACAAATGTATCTGTATATAATGTGGTCAAATAAACATCTATCTATCTATCTATTAGACCAATGATTCTACTACCGATTATTCCATTCCAACCGCACTTGAAAGTTACCCTCCCGCATTAAATTTTGATTTTCTGGTGACCAATATTTTGTATTTTGTCGGTTAAATAATCCCAAATTTGTAAACCTTGACTCGTCCGTAAATAAAATCAGTCCCAAAATATAATTGTTTGGCTGCACGTTATTATACAAAATCTAATTGCAATATTCCATCCTACGTTCGTAATCACTTTCGTACAAATGCTGGTGCAATTGGTATTTAAAAGATTTATAGTGGTATTTGTGCAAAATTCGGCTTACTGTTTGGTGACTGATGTCAATTCAAACCTGACTTGCGTTAAAGAAACAACTTCTATTCGAGCCAAAACATTAATTTCCGTTCCTTCGTCAATAATGAAGTTTTCTTCGGGATCATTGTTGGGCTCTCTTCGGAATTGGTTTTCAACACGTTTAAAATAATTTTTCACTGGGTATTGTATATCAGGATATCGTCGGCCATAAAGGTCCATAGCTGCAATTGCATTTTTTTTTACTTTGCCCATAAATAATTAACAAGCCCACTTTTTCATCTCTTGTATAAATTTGCGGCATTTTGAACAAAACTAACAAGAATTTTAAACAATATTTAAAGACACAATAAAAACTCCGTTAAACCAACAAATGTTTGACAGTCTAAATATTTCATTGTTTTCAAAGCCACCTTAGTTACTTCTTAACATTTAATTAGAAGAAAATTGTATTTTCTTATATTCTTTTAGCTGTAATTTTGTTTGTATTTATCGCACATTTCAATACAACATATGAATAAATTTCTTATTAATAGTACTAATAACTAGTACCACGGTACCGATATCGTTCCATTTGAAAAAATTGAGTTTTGCACCAAAAACAATTTTCGTGAATTTTATTTGCTCATAAATCACGTAATTTAGGGTTTTTAACTCGATTTCGATTTTTGTAGCATTACACGGGTCATTTAGAATAAATGGGAACCAGCATGGCACAATTAAATGGAAAAATAAAAATTATATTATAAAAACGTTTGAAATATCATTTATTTGGCATCGTTGGATTCAGAAAATGATGCAGAATTCAAAATTGCAATGATATATAGGATATTCTATTTAAAAATCGAAAGTTAGGGTCACTTCCGGCGAAACTGGAGGTGAAAAAAAAAATCAATTGTATGTCAAAAAGTGCCGCTTATTATGTATATAGTATATCCTAAATTTCAATCAATTATCAATACCAAAGAAGAAAAGGGGGATATACCAAATATGCAAAAATACTTTGCCAACGTCATAAGAAATTACGTTTTTCTTCATAATGGCATATTTTCTAAACTAAATGGTATTTTGACAGGGTAGTTAGTGTATTTTTGAAAATATTTATACAATCGTGGTTTTTCAAAAATATTTACATTATTTGGTATAGATAGAACTGGACGATAGTTTGCCATCTGGACGTTTATATAGGACAAATTATAAATGTTTCAGTAGTAATGAAAACATTTATATTCAAAAATAACATGCCGTTGGCAAGATATATGGTTAATTAATATTTATTTATCCAGTGCTACCTTGATTACAATCTACCATAAATCATATTTTACGGGCAGTTAAATCACAACGTAGGCATATCAAGATTCTGAGGCGACATTTCCTCCACTTTTAATATTTAAAATTTGCGAAACTTCATTTGTGCTTTTTATCGCTCCAGATTAGTTAAAAATAAACACCGCGATCTTAACTACCCATTTAAATTAGGATTGGATTAAAACCCGTGTTGTGAAAATGGGGCAAAATAGCATAACAAAAGCCGTATAAGTTATCTGATGCACGCGACCCATTTTACATACGAAAAGTACAGTTTAAGCACCTGAGCCGAGCTGTGTGTGTTTGTGGCACTTTTTTTCGCTTTACATGATTTTTGTACGAGGGTCCACAGCAATAAAACTAAATTATCTCTCCTAACACGATAAGGTATACAACAGAAACAAACATTGTGGAAATGGTCGCGTTATTTGTATCGTTTTAAGTTAATTCCGCACATGACTTACAACAATGACTTACACGAGAGGTACAAGAGGCAAAAAAAACAATACAACCAAAATATAACTAAAGCCAAAAAAACTTACTTTACAACCATCATAGATCAATCCGATAACAAAACACGAACTTTATGGAATATTGTAAATAAAAGACTGAATAATACAAACAGAATTTGTCCCGAATTAAAACTGAATCATGAAAACAACATTATTACCAATCAGACTGAAGTAGCGAATTTATTTGGGAATTATTTTGTCTCAGTTATAGATAATCAACAAAAAAGTCACTTCGGAAAAAATATTTCGAACTCTTGCACGACATCAATAAATCCTGCAAACAAATTATTAATAATTGAACCTATAACGGCCGAAGAAGTTAAAATCATTATCAGCAATTTAAAAAACAAAAAATCAACTGGATATGATGAGGTACCAGTTATGTTATTAAAAAAATGTTCCACTGAGTTCTCTGAAATTATTGCAACGATAATAAATAAGTCGATAGAACTTGGTGAATTTCCTAGCCGGTTAAAAATTTCCATTATCACTCCCATTTTTAAAAAAGACGATCCTCTTCAAATTCAAAATTATAGGCCAATCGCACTTCTAAGCGTCATATCAAAAATAATAGAGAAAGCTATATACAATAGAATAAACAGATTTCTCACAGAAAATCATGTTTTTACAAGTCGCCAATATGGTTTCAGAGAGGGCCGCTCGACGGAAACGGCAACTATAAACTTTATTCAATATATAAATGATAAAATGGAAAAAAGAGAATTCATAGTTGGACTATTTTTCGATCTGACTAGGGCATTTGATAGCCTAAATTTTGACTTTATATTAAAAAAATTGTCTACAATTGGCATTCAAGGACAACTTCAGCAATGGATCCACTCATTTTTAAAAAATCGAAAATTAAGAGTGAAAGTAAACAAAAATATATCGGAAGAGTTCGATGTCACATCAGGTATCCCCCAGGGTAGCGTCCTGGGTCCCCTGATTTTCTTAATGTTTATAAATGATCTCCCAGACTACATACTCGACGGTGAAGTATTTATATTTGCTGATGATACCTCCATTATAATCTCAAGTCCCGATGTACAAGAGTTAAACCAAAAAATCAATAACGTGCTTACCCAGTTTGACAACTATTGTCATAAGAACAGACTAATTATAAATTATTCAAAAACAGTGGCAATTGAATTTCATAAATATTCAAGACCCAAAGTAACTAACAATAACTTCCAAATAAATAAAAATTTAATTGCTTTAAGCAGCCATTGTAAGTTTTTAGGTACAATTGTTGACGAACACCTAAACTGGAACGATTATATCCACTCAATTTGCTGTAAACTTAATAAACAATACTATGCACTTTTGAACTTAAAAACTGCTCTAGATAAAAAAGGACTTCTATCGGCCTATTATGCCTTAATCTATTCCGTAATTAGCTACAATATAATAGTATATGGCCTGGCAGTAGGGAATAATAGAATATTTTTAGCCCAAAAAAGAATAATTCGGCTCATGTTTAATTTAGAATACAGAGAATCATGCAGGCAAACATTTAAAGTCGAGAAAATTTTAACGTTTACTGGGATTTACCTATTTAAACTTTTATGTTACATATACTCCAACAAAAATCAATTTAAAAAAAACTCAGATATACACAATTACTCTACTAGGAAAAACGAAGACATCAGAATAGGTACATATACTTACACCAGTTACAGAAAATCTCCCCAATTCGCGGGGTGCTACTTTTTCAACATGTTACCTCCTCCAATAAAAAGTGCAACCAACCTAAATAGATTTAAATTGTTATTAAAAGAATTTCTCTACCAAAATACATTTTATTCCATAGAAGAATTTATTACCACTATGCAAAATACCTAAATATTCTTTACTTTTATTACAACTTATATATATATTTTTTTCTAAGTATGACATTTAATGTATAAATGTTCATATATCTGTATGTATATAATAATATGTGTATATGTATATATATTGTATTGTATATTAAATTTGACTTGTCTATCCAGTGTAAATTGGCAAAAGATGAATAAAGAACAAACAAACAAACAAACAAACAACGTTGGAAATCATAAAACACGTGCCAGTTCCAGCGGTCCTCAAGCTTATTTAGTGATTAAAAAACACAATTTACAACGATAAGTTCCATTTCAAATACAGGGTGTAATTAGTTTCATGTCATTAAAAAAAACAGGTGGTAGGGATCGACAAGACAAAAAAAAAACCTTATATAACATGGGGTCTAAAGCTCATAGTTTTGGAGAAAAAAATAAACAAAAATTTCCAAAATACTTAATAATATAGTTTGAGAACTACTGGCATATTGGAGTAGGATTTATTGCCTCGCGTCTTGTCGCACGACTCTGACATTCGTGCAAATAAGTATGGTGAGCCTAAGAGATAATTAGGCCGCGACGGAGGTCATTGAATAGCATGCCGACAAAGCAGTTAAAAGCGACCGACAGAGACCACCGCCATGTTTTTTGCTTCTTCGCGGCCAAATTATCTTATTACGCGTGCTATACTCTCCCTTGTAATATTCTCAAGTAATAATTTCAGTTTATGTCCTTATTTGGTAAAGAACGTACACACGACGCAACCTACCCGTTCCTTGGTTTTGTCTGTTGCTTTTGTTCTTTTTGAATTTTGTGCCACTTATGTTTATTTGATTGACTTATCGTTCAAGTCGTTAGTACTTGGTTACGTAAGACACTACTTCTCGTTCATGCCTTTTGTGTTACTTTTTTGATTTTGGACCAAGCTTTTCTTTTTCTTTTCTTTATTGATAACGTTAATTAACAGATTAGTGTGATGTTTTAAAACGCAGATTTTGGACATTGTGGGAGATTACACTTATCCAGAGCTCGCGGATATGCACTTGGTGTATGGAGAAGTGGTTGAAATGCAGCCGGTGCGGAAGAGCTTTATCATTGAAGGTCCCTTAATCGACGTCATCTTTGTGCTCGTATTTGTTAGTATTGACCAGCGACTTCGAGAAACAGATCTCGATGTCTCGATGGACATGGAGGAGAACGAGGTCCACAACGCGAAGAACGGGTAATTGACGCAGAGGTTCAAATTTTGGAACTTGTAGAAGAGGATCCAATGGAGGACATTGAGAGGTATGAACTTACATCCCTATCACTATCAACGTGTCCAAGTACTAGAACCTCAAGAGATTGCAGAGCGAATGTAATTTTATAGGTGGATGGCAAATTAAAATCCTAAAATTAGACAAATTCATTTTAGGATTTTAATTTACGGGCATAACCAGAATTCAGGTTATCGAAAGAATGCAAAGATTTCATTAATATTTTTACACATAGTTTTTCTTTTAGTTCTCATAGGTAGCTATTTTTTCTGCTGTTTGCAAAATCCTATAAAGAACATCTTTCAATACGAACCGGTTAAAGTGTTTGATACTCGGGGATATTATCCACATATCGATGTTGATCAAAAGTCTCTATGGGCTCAAGGTCGGAAATTGGACGGTTTTCCAGATAAAGGGGGTGTAAAGGGGGATGCTCATTTCTTGTGGGAAGTGGCCCCCGCTCCAGTAAAATTCGCTGGAATCGACATATGTTATTCCTCTTGACCTGATAAAAATTTTCAGGGGCACAAGTTTGAAAAATGGACAGTTTTCTAGATATGGGGGGTGCAAAGCGGGGCGCTTATTTCGTTTATAGGAAGTGACCCCCAGTGAAATTCACTGGAATCGACATATGTTGTTCCTCTCGACCTCCTGATCAAAATTTCTCATGGGCACAAGGCCGGTACATGCACAGTTTTCCAGATGTCGGGGGTTGCAAAGTCGACTTTGAACCCCCGATATCGAAAAAATTGTGCATTTACCGACCTTGTGTCTATGAGAACTTTTGATCAGGAGATCGAGAGGAACAACATATATCGTTTCCAGTGAAATTCACTTGCGGTTACTTCCTATAGAAAAGGAGCACCCCCCTTTGCACCTCCCATATCTAGAAAACTGTTTATTTTCCATACTTGTGCCCCTGAGAATTTTAGATCAGGAGGTCGAGAGGAATGACATATATCGATTCCAGCGAATTTTACTGGAGCGGGGGCCACTTCCCACAAGAAATGAGCATCCCCCTTTACACCCCCGATATCTGGAAAACCGTCCAATTTCCGACCTTGAGCCCATAGAGACTTTTGATCAACATCGATATTTGGATAATATCCCCGAGTATCAAACACTTTAACCGGGGGCGAATTTCCATATATTCCGTGCGGGGTCCTTTATAAATGTTCACAAATATGCTTAGAAAATTAACAAATCGCACAAATATTCGCTGACACTATAGTAGCACTTTTTAAGCAAAATTTTCATCACACTAAATTTAAAAGCTTGTATTTGTTTTTCTCGCGAATTGATTGAGAAAGCTTATTATATAATTGGGACCGATATAATGAGATGACATTTCGAATAAAGTTATTCTGTGCTGGGGGAGCTTTATTAAAGAACGATTGCGATTAGGGTATTTCTGACAGTCATTTATTAATATTCATGGTTTTGTCTTACGTATGTTAGTGATTTTAAAATAAAAACACAGGGTACCTACAGTTAAGATGTAATATATTATAAAAAAGTTGCCCGAGTCTTGAAATTTTAGATTAAATGTCAATCTAACGATTCTCTTTTGACCAACAAATGTTCGATATGAATTAGCTCCCTTAACGTTAGTATTAACATATCCCCCTATTATTTCTTTTTGGCGTGTTCTTGCGTTTTTGCAAAAATCAATATATCCAAATTTATTTAGAGTGGATAGTTTTCATTAAAATAAACTGTATATTGTAATAGTGATATTATTTCGACTAGTCTGTATACCGTTCAATTATATTTTAACAAGATTTCAAATAAGAATGAGAGAATATATAAATTCTAGGCAATTCATGGCTAAGACATGAGTCAATTTTTTTATACTTTATAAACATTTCACCTTGAGATTTGAGAAGACGATTTAGCTCCATTAGAAGCATGTTCTTCTGAAGTTTTGTTAAAATATATGCATGTGCAACTTAACAGATTGACCAAAAAGGTTCGGACATATCTTCCCAATTTCGTTGTGAACAGTTTGTTTTCTTCTTGATTGTGATACAAGCTAGACAGCTAGAGATATTTAAGAGAAACTGTGAAAACACGATTTTGAACATTTTTTTGTTTAAACAAAAACCTTCCGTGACTCGGATTTAATCAAAAACTGTTTGCTACACGTCTTGTAATGTTCCACCAAAAAAGTGCTATAGTTAGAGAGAATTCCCTTTTTAGGCAATTTAGAACCTTAGTTTTACTTCCCGACACTTATTTTAGTTAATTTCATGCATTGTTATAATGTGCTGTAGTAAGAGAATTATCCAGTTAGATTTACTCTACTAATTAGTACATAGGTTAAACGTCCTACGTGTTAACATAATTCCCGGCGACTCCGCCACATTTTAAAAATTACCAAGCAAACCCCAATTTTACTAGAATATAAATATATATGCAGCAATGAGATTAAAATCCACGTGGCCATATAAAACACAGGCTAACAAACTTCTGAACTTGTCACATTATTTGTCAAAAACCTTGATTACGGGCACGCGTACCCTGATCTGATAGTATTAGTGAAATAAATACCTGTGACTACAACACGAAGTTTCACAATTTACGGGAATTGTAGCTTCTGATTTAATATGTGTATTATTTACCAATACAAGAATTTTTGTTTAAAAAAACGAATGTAGTCTTCAGAAAAATGGTACACGTTTCTGGTTACAGTAATTATTTTGTCTTGGTTTTTTATTTTTAACTATCAGTCTGTCAATTTTCAATTATACTTTAAAATATACCGGGTGAGTCACGAATTGCGCTCGCCCCGATATTTCCTAAAATATTTGGAATAGAAAATTGAAATTTGGAGGCCTTATTACACGACTAAAATGCCATCTTTTCAATAAAAAATCAAGTTTGGTGCACATCGGGTTTGACCGGAAATGCCCACAACTTTCGATTTTTAAATGGAACACCCTATATATTGTTACATTTTTGGAATCTAGAGGAAATTTTGAATACAATACATCCATTTTGGTCACTTTTTGATAAACATTAAAAATTTTATTAAAAAATCTATTTCTGAATCCAGAATGCTGTGGTGCCCAAAATATATTTTAGTTTGTGTGCTACGTTACTATAAAAATAAAAATAGCAATATGATTGCATTACTTAATTCTCTAGAGGCGTTTAAAATTTTTAAATGTGATTTTTACCCACTAACTCGGTTTTTTAAATGGGAATTTAATCGTTCACCAACATTTTTAAATACGAATCTAATGATCCCAAAATTTTGAAAATCCGCTCAGAAATATTTGAGATTTCAGCCAAAATACAATGCAACCAAGCTTTTAGAAACATGCGGCTAATAGATAATAGATTGGTGTGCTTTGGAAACTAAAATGGCACATTTTTGTGTAAATCTGGTAACCTAATAACATTGGAAAAATCATAGTAGCCATTGAATGTAATAAAACAATATCAGCTGTCAGACAGATACAAAATAAAGCGTTGCGGAAATCTCTTTGAGTAAAAATTAAAGAAAATGAATAATTTTAGTAGAAATGAAAAGGTCGATATGTTACTGATATATGGAGAGCGTCTCAAAAATTCAACTGCAGCTGCAGAACTGTATCAGCAACGATATCCCAACAGACGTCATCCAAGCAGACACTTGTTTGCCAGAGTGGAACAAGAATTAAGAAACGAACCCAATCAACAAGATGACCATCAAACATTTATTGTAAGTGAGGACAAAGAAATGGATGTATTAGGATTTGTGATGGTACACCCAACAATATCAACAAGGGAATTGTCAATGGAATGCGACATTAGTCAGTCTTCGGTTTGCAGAATTTTAAAGAAACATAAGTTTCGGTCTTTATGGAGATGATAACGACAGGAGGCTAGTATATTGCAACTGGTTCTTAAATGCAGTACAACAAAACCCAGGTTTTCCTTTTCATATTTTATATTCAGTTGAAAGTAGATTTACGAACCAAGGTATGTTTAACAGAAATAATACTAGGTACTGGGCTCAAGAAAATCCGAGGTTGGTAGGACGGGGGAATAATCAGGAAAGATTTGGGTTTAACTGTTGGCTTGGAGTACTTGGAGATCGAATAATTGGACCCATATTTTTTTATGGAACACTTACTGGCGAACGATATTTATTCTTTTTACAAAACCAGACAGCAGAATTTCTTGACTTGCTTTCTCTTGCCTATTTACAAAATCTGTTTTTCCAACAAGATGGTGCTCCCCCACATAATTCCAGAAGAGTGATGGAATATTTAAACAACTTGCATGGTGAACACCTTATCGCAAATCAAGGTCATATCACCTGACTTAACACCCCTCGACTATTATGTATGGGGCACTCTCAAAAATAAAGTTTATAAAACTTCTTCAAATACCCGTGAAAAGCTGCAAAATAAAGTTGTACGGGCTCTTAATGAAATAACGCCGGCTGAATTGCGTAGAGCCATTCAAGCAACTGTACGCAGAGCCGAATTGTGTATAGAAAAAAATGGTGGACATTTTGAACAATATCTATAAATCTCAATTTATGGTTTAATTATATTAACTATTTTAAAGATACCTACTGTTACCTAGTTTAAGTCTAATTGTTCAAACGGAATTGATTTTTATTTATTTATAGGCCCGATATTTATGTTCATTTAAATAAAACTTTGAAAACCGAACTGATGTCGCATTATATTGCAAATGTCCTTGTGGATGTAATTGTGTTTACCTCCACATACCTATGCTAAACTTAATTGTAACGTTCTTTGCGCTCACAATTATTAAATGTTTGATAGCTCAAGATTGCCTATAACTACACGAGTCTGTCTGACAGCTGATATTGTTTTATTACATTCAATGGCTACTATGATGTTTCCAATGTTATTAGGTTACCAGATTTACACAGAAATGTGCCATTTTAGTTTTCAAAGCCCACTAATCTATTATCTATTAGCCGCATGTTTCTAAAAGCTTGGTTGCATTGTATTTTGGCTGAAATCTCAAATATTTCTGAGCGGATTTTCAAAATTTTGGTATCATTAGATTCGTATGAAAATGAGGTATTTAAAAATGTTGGTAAGCGATTAAATTCCCATTAAAAAAAACCGAGTTAGTGGGTAAAAATGACATTTAAAAATTTTAAACGCCTCTAGAGAATTAAGTAATGCAATCATATTGCTCTTTTTATTTTTATAGTAACGTAGCACACAAACTAAAATATATTTTGGGCACCACAGCACTCTGGATTCAGAAATAGATTTTTTAATAAAATTTTTAATGTTTATCAAAAAGTGACCAAAATGGATGTATTGTATTCAAAATTTCCTCTAGATTCCAAAAATGTAAAAATATATAGGGTGTTCCATTTAAAAATCGAAAGTTGTGGGCATTTCCGGTCAAACCGGATGTGCAGCAAACTTGATTTTTTATTGAAAAGATGGCATTTTAGTCGTGTAATAAGGCCTCCAAATTTCAATTTTATATTCCAATTATTTTAGGAAATATCGGGGCGAGCGCAATTCGTGACTCACCCGGTATAAAGTGTTATAAAATTTTAGATTCATAAATAGTGGTGTTTCTAAATTAAACATGTTTGAGAAAGTTCCCATCCTTCAAGGTTGTGGGAAAACATTTTTTTTTTTTTTTTTAGTTTTTTAACAATCAACCAATTTTGACCAAGCGTATTTTAAACAACAAGCTATAAAATTATGGTAATCAGCTGGTTTAAAGTGACCAGTAGCGTAGATATTGGGGTAATTACCCACTTCATAGCTACATTAATGCAGATTTTTAAAAAATTGATGGCATCTTTAACAAGTTTGTATTAGCTTGACACGTAATATAGATTCAGAAATAGAAGAAACAGAATACTTAGAAGAAGAATAAACAAGGAAAGGATGATAGATGGAAACTTAAAAGAAACATCTCACAAACAGCTACAGTTCCCATCCTATATTCCTACACTATGCGTCATGTGGCTCTTGCTGCTGGCAACAAGCATGTCCAATATCCATATTGGATATCTGGAAGTGGTAGCAATGCCTACCGTACGCTGGCGAATCAATCAATCATTTCAATTTAGAAAACAACACTTTTTATGCGTGAAATATGTAATATTTGAAATAGTCAAGGTTCATTGGATGTGCGTGCAAAAGATAAATAAAAAAATAAAAATAATAAATATGTGACGAAGTACAGTGAGAGTTCTTGTCATTAGTATAAGTTAACTAAAGCTTGAATTTAATGATAAACCGTTGATTGAGAAAGAAAATATTTTCACACAACTTTGAAGGCTGTATCTCTGTTGTACTTTTATTTATAAACACAACTTAAACTTACAGATCTGAAATTTATAGTACCTTGTATATTTTTCTTTATGTGAATACTTTATAGTGTTAGTTGCTTCACCAATGTTATTTTTGTATGGACTGAAGGACTGAATATTTTCAACATTCTACATTTTTATTTAAATGTGTTTCATACAAATATTATGCTTGAGCAATAATGTTATTCGAGATTTAATGTATTAAAATTGTATGTATATCCATTTCAGGCCATAACAATACATCTTATATAAATATCTGTAAAGGAAAAAAGTATATCCAAGCTACTAGTACGGTTTTAGATCTACAAATTCTCTCCTTCGCCGTTTCATGTACATTCATGGTCACAATGAGGTTTCCAACCCAACTGAATTATGACTTTGGCTTTACGTGTTTTAATTACAGCCTAAGATGTTTTCATAATATTTTTCAACCCTCCACTTGCTCCATTATTGAAGGAGTTGATAAAATAAAATTGATATTCACTTGAAATTTGGTACACGTATTGTATTATAACGACATCTGAAACTATGATTCCGTTGAAAGGTTGGGGTATAAATGGGGATAAATAGGGGAAAATAAGTAAAGCAAGCTGGCAAGAGTACAGAAATTTGACATTTGGTGTATATACCAGAAGCGAAGGCCTCAGGTTTTTTTTTAATAATATTTTCCATCCCCCCACCACCCCCACTCTCTTATTAAAAGAGTTGATAAAATTAAATTTAGAATTTCACTTGAAATTTGGTACATGTATGTATTATAACGACATCTGAAACTATTTTTGACACGATTCCGTTGAAGGAGTGGGGGGTAAGTAGAAGTAGGTAGGGAAAAATATGTAAAGCAAGCTGTAAGAGTACAGAAACTTAGGATTTGGTGTATGTACTAGAAACCAAGGCCTCAGATTTCTTTCTAATATTTTTCAACATACTATTAGTGCAAATTTAGTCAAGATGTTTACTTTAAAGTGACTTGGATGAAAAATCTGGATGTGGAAATAGTGATTCCTTAGGCAGCGGTTTTTTCATTTACTCTTAATTCTTGATTTAAGTTACCGTAAATGACTTTCTCAAAAAAAAAAGACTGGAAGTGACTGTATTGGTCGAAAAAGTAACTTTAGATGATGTACATGATCCCCTTGGAAGCCTGTTACAAACATTATTGATAGCTATACCAATCGCAGGATAGAGATACATGTCGAATATTTCAGATAATCTTCTAATTATTAATATCACCAATAAGCAGGCGGAGTTAAATTCACATCAATGTTAACATCTAAATAGAGTATGCCTGATGAAGCATGTACATTTTCTTCATTGCAATGTTACTTTTTTATTCCACAAGGAAGTAGATAGACAATTACGGCCATTCCTTAAGCTCAAATAAAAGATAAACTCACCTCTTTATTAGCATTTTCATTAAAAAGTGATTAATTTTAGCGGATTCCAGCAGTGCTATCGTGAACCTGCTTTTCAAGCTCACTCTGAGCCCACTCAATTTCGCGTCGCAAATTATAAATCATTCAGTTTATTAATGTAATACTTCACTGGCCGACCCAAACTGTTCCACATGGATTTTATGAATACAAGCTCATTATTCTGACTCCGTGTTTGCCACTAGCTAATCCTCGCCATTATTTAACTCATCGTTATGCGGTTAAAGTTGGTATCTAAATTAGAATGTTTGTATTAAACGTTGGGAAAGTCGGTACTGCTTCTCTTAGGGCCGGTTTTTCAATGTCCAGTTAAAGGTGCCAAATAGGTAGCTGTTAGTTACGCTTAGCTGGCAGTTATATCTGTGGTAGTGTTTATCAACAGTAATTTAACTGAGAGCTACGTATTCATGAGTTGAATTATTTCTTAGCTATGTTGGCACTACTGATTCTACCCGAAGTTTCTTTCAATTACGCGCGTGTTTTAGTGACAGTTTATCTAATTTAACCTCAAAATTCATTGCGTTGTCTAGCGTGTTGATTGATTAAAAGTGAATTATTTATTATTTGTTTGCTTATAGTAATGAAACATATTCTTTATAGGATTTTGCAAACAGTGGAAAGAAAAGCTATCTATGACAACTAAAGGAAAAACTATATATATAAATATTAATGAAATCTTTGCATTCTTTCGATAACCTGACTTCTGGTTATGCTACCAAGTGAAAATTCTTATCAGCCATTCTCATTTTAACACTAGCATCCAACCTAGTCCCCTACGGCTAAGCAGGCTAAACTAGTATCCACATGATCCCCTACGATATGTAAATTTTCACTTGGTAGCATAACCAGAAGTCAGGTTATCGAAAGAATGCAAAGATTTCATTAATATTTATATATATAGTTTTTCCTTTAGTTCTCATAGATAGCTTTTCTTTCCACTGTTTGCAAAATCATATAAAGAATATGTTTCATTACTATAAGCAAACAAATAATAAATAATTCACTTTTAAACATGCATAGAGTATATAGGCTCCAATACTAGTTAGATAATAGATAGGTGTAGATCTGTTGTTTTTTATCAGTCAATGTCAATTATAATTATTTTAAACTTGTTCATGGATATTGTCTTAGTTTTGCATGGAACATCGTTATGAGTGGCTTTAGGCTTTTCTGATGAGTCAACAATAAGGACGAAAATCGTTTCAAAGGCAAGAAACTGAATGAGATTTTATGAAAATGTAATTCATTAGAATGAAAAAATTTTTAAAGACAAGGTACGTAAATAAATTAATTTCAGACCTTTGTTTTCATTTTTAACTGAATTTACATATCGTAGGGGATCATGTGGATACTAGTTTAGCCTGCTTAGCCGTAGGGGACTAGGTTAGATGCTAGTGTGAAAATGGGAATGGCTACCAATTTTCACTTGGTAGCATAACCAGAAGTCAGGTTATCGAAAGAATGCAAAGATTTCATTAATATTTATATATATAGTTTTTCCTTTAGTTCTCATAGATAGCTTTTCTTTCCACTGTTTGCAAAATCCAATAAATAATGTGTTGATTGATGTTCTGTTCTTAATTTTATGCATTTGTGTATCACCAAAAATTGCAATAGAGAGCGTAAAAACGAAAAAAAGCGCAAACTACACTTTAAGTGATTGGAGAAACAGAATTATTCCTGGAACTTCCTCTATCATCTCAAGGATACGCAGTCGAAATCTTATTAAAAAATCTTTATCATAATTCTCAAAATTATTTTCTCGTTCCCTTATGGTATGGTATGGTCTCCTTTCATACTTTATAAATTGTATAATATCATCGTCATAATCACTCATATCCAGAATATTATTATTATCCATTATTGGCAATAATATATTTAATATAAATCACAAATTAAAAACGAACATATCAATCAATCACATTGGTTTTTAGGTTAGAATGTTTTAGAATTGTCAGAAATTGAACCAAATGCGCATGTGAAAATTCACTGACAGTAGAATAAATCCTTAACTGGCACTTTCAACTCACTGCTAAATTTACTTTCAGATGGTGAGTTTAACCCTCCGGTAAATTTTAACTGCACATTGAAAAACAGTTTATCTGCCAGCTAAATTTTATCTGACAGTTATGCTATTTAACTGGACATTGAAAAACCGACCCTTAATCGTATATACTCATTTTTTAAAAGTAATCTAGCAAAGGGGCTTTATAATATGGTAGTAATAGCAGAGAAAATAAATGTTTCTAATTGTTTATATTGTTTATGAGCAATTAAACCTCGAACGCAGAAGAAGCACATCTTTTTAAATTGAAGGAAAAGAATGGAAAAGTGTTCAAATCTTTGTAAATCTTTTCTTGAAGATATCCCCACATAGATTTACAATTTACGTAGGAAAATACGAAAGAGGATATTGATCGGGAAACTAAAATTCCAGAAATTATTTATTATTGACAATAAAACTCAACTGCTCTGATAAATTCAAGTTTTTGTCAAGTTCTTGTTGTACTATTAAAATTAAAAGAAGTAAAGCTAATTGGGATTTGGGGTATATAATAGAAGCCAAGGCTTCAGATTTCTTTATAAAAATGTTCAACCTCCCACCACATTATTAAAGGGGTTGATAAAATAAATTTGAAATATTCACTTGAAATTTGATACACACATGTGATATAATGACATCTGATTGAGATGATCCCGTTGAAGACTTGGGGGGGGGGAGGATAAATAAATAAAGCAAATTAATAAGAGTCGAGAATTGTTTTTATGTTATCTGTCTCAAATATATTATTAAAATTCTATGGCCAATTGTTTCCACATACTAAAGTGCAAATATAGTCAAAGTGTTGTCGTTTAAAGAGACTTAGATGGGAAATTTGGATATGGAAGTAGTGTGATTCCTTAGGCAGCGGTTTTTTTTGTATTATTACTCGGGAACCATGGGGCGAAACAGAGAAATAATTGTAACCAGGTCCGTGGAGATTGGGGGGGGGGGTGTTTCCCCGGGCCTGGACTTTTTGAGGGGGCCCGGATTCTAGGAGATGTAGGTGCATATACAAAATTTAATTGCATTAGCCAAACCAAGAGAGGCATACTTCTTTGTAAATTGTAAGGGGCATTATATAAATTTTTGATGTGGAAAATCGTAATTTTGTTATTTTCTTGAACGATTAATTTAATTTCAAGCGAGTGAAGTATTGAATCGTAAGTAATACCACTCTCCCGGCTTTAGGAAAATCCTGTCAATCGAGATAAAATTGCATTGTAAGAATTATCACCCCTCTGTCTTCGAAATTTCAAGCGAGGTAGAAAATTGCATTGGCCCCGGCCCCGATTTTCTTTCGACGGCCCTGATTGTAACAGAACTATTCTGTTCGGCAGAATACAAATCAAATATTAAAATATGCTATACTGCCAACTTCAACTGAATATTTTGATGCCAGCCTTCGAGTTTTTCACATTCTTACCTTTTTCTTTCACAAAAATAACTATACATACAATTTGTATATTAGCACATTAGTAATTACCCGGTGAAACAGGAATTGTTTTTCTGAAAATTACAAATAAAATAACAGGACAAGGCGAGCTCTTGCAAATAATTAAGAGCATTAATTTATTTTCCCATAATCAATTTGCAATTGCACAATAACACTCAGACGTGATCGATAGACAATCAGAAATCAGAATGGACCATTCGAGTGGAGCACATTTATTGTACGACGAGATGGCTGACGTGGATAGTAGACGAGAACAGACTGCGGTGGGGTTGGTGGTAAGGGTGGTTTAACTTACAATCCACTAGGTGTAATCATTTTCAGTATGATTACGCAAGGTATGCCACATAATTGTCAACCGCTAGAACAATTACTGCAGCCCGCTAACAGTGTGTGTTTGTGTATAATAAGGAAACTACTCAAGACAAAAAGACTATTTTCTATTATAGTCTTGTTAGTAGAACAGTATTCTAAAAAATAGTGCGTGAAAACTCTGTGACGAAAAGTTGTTATAAGTTGTCTATGAGCATTTTTATGACAGTGCTATAGTGCGATCGAGAAAGAATGATCGTCACGTGACACAGAAAAGTCACTAAAATTATCAAAATTTATTTCTATTCTACGTATATTATTAAAACTAACTTCGTATGTTACCAGTTTAGGGAATACTGAAGTAATGCCAAGGGCCATCACGATCAGCTGATCGAACTTCTTATTTTAACTGCTTATTTTGCAGATTTTGTGATGTTTTAAAACTTTATTTAACATCCACAATTATCCTTAATCAATTCTTGTGGCGTATTCTATTTGTTAAGATGTAGACGAGTTTATGTTTTACGAAATTGTCTTAAGAATTATTATGATGTACAGAATAGGTGTATGGAAAAAGTTAGTGCTATCAGTTTAAATCCCTATAAATTAAATAAAGACGATTTTAGCACAGATGCCGATGTATTTTCGAATATTAGACATACATATATCGTACTAACATGATTTTTTAAAGGTGTGCATAGTTAAGAGAATGAGTACAGTGCATTCAAAAGTCGAAGCTAACAACCGTTTGTTAGTGATTGGGTGAAAGAAGTTCTCTCCAAGAAATTTAGAGGATAAAAGCTTATTATCGCAAAGGTAAGGATTAGTTATAAATTATAAATAATTTTCACCATGTACTATCATAATTAAATGTTTTATTAATAATTACTACAGATCCATTTTTCAGATTATGAACACAGCATTGTCAATAAAAGTCTTGGACATTCCTTGGATTATTGCGAATCCAAATGATTTCTTAGTACTCATTGTGATTGTGCTGCAGGTACAGGCAGAACACGTTCGCCAGCCTGATTTGCAATTTATAAACTACAAAGGTGGTGATGAGACGTCATTCCTTTTAGTTTTTTTTAGCAGTAAAAATGACCATGGCTAGGCAGTTAACCGTTGTGCAATTCAATGTGAAGATTTTGTGAAATAGACACTCATGAAAAGAAACAAATTAAACAAAGGACTTAAAGTTATAGTAAATTGGACACAAGATAGATGCGGTTGACCCCTCGTCTATGGTATATTTATGCACCGAGTTGTGTAAACCATTGTAATTTCTGTAAGAATTTTTTCATCTTGTATTAATGTTACTACTGTCTAACTTATGTGTTTTATTAAATATTCTCCTCTCCTTTTATTGTTTTACTTATCACTTACTACTATCGTTGGCAGTAGCTTGAATGTCGACTACACTGAACTTGTACATACATGCTTGTAAATGAGAATAAAACAAAATATATCTACCAAATACACAATTATTTATTATCACCAAGTTTAACATTTGTAATATAACTTAAATGCCACTTTCAGTTACAAAATACCCAACAAAAAATAAGAAATACTGATTATGCCACAAATAAACAATTATAGATAACTTAAATGGCATTTATACTTAATTACAATTCATCGAGTGATCCGGCGATTGAATGTATTGTTTTAAAATGTATCTTGTTTAACATTGCAAAACTGTGAAAATGGGTTGTTAAAATCAGTTATCAGACTAAATTCTCAAATATTAAACAATCGAACACAGTAGTTTTTAAACAACCACATTATACACTTTAAATACGAGAAATATCAGTGAAACCAATATAAAGTATTAATTCCTATACCAAATTGTTTATAGATTGCTCTAGCAGCACTTATTTTGTCACAACCACTTTCAGTTTCATATCTTGGTTTTAAGTTGGATCTCATGTTTAAAGAGGAAACCTAACTTGATTCTGGTCTTGTAACACAGCAGTGTGGCCTACAATATAAGCCCACGTTAAAAATAAAATTCTTACGTTAACATGCAGCAATTTACCATTAACAAAATGCTTGGAATGCACCTGTAAAATCATTTGTACATGTACACATGATGCTAGGATAATACGTAAAGCGGGGTTCCCTACGTCTTTCGTATAATCAAGTGTTCATCGAGACGTACAACCGGGAAAGTAGTTGTTTAGAAAAGTATGTTCGTACTTGAGGTTTAAAATAATTACTAGTATTTCGGTAATATATTTGCTACAAGTTCTACTTCACCGAACTTTTTTACACTGAAGGCAAATTGCAATTGCACTTAATTATAAAGATATCTTTCAATTACGAAATGAAGCTTGGCGACATTATCGTAAAACTGAATTTGTAGGTACCTCCATAGCCCTGCGAGGGCGCGCCTTATCCCCTAGGACCATCCAAATGAAGCTACTGGTGTCTGGCCTTCCTCTAATAAGATTCAGAGAGTCGGGCTACTATTTCACTCCGGCGCACAGCGCGGCAGCCTCGTCGATGCAATTAGGATGACTTTAGTCAAAATTAAATCCAGCCCAGATTGCTGTGCTAGATTAAATCTTGACAAAAACCTTATTAGTTTTGGGAATAAATATTAAATTCGAGAGATGGAGCGGGTCAAGGCAAACACGGACGACGTAAGTCATCGAGGGTAGTTTACGCTCTGTCAACTGATTTTATGTGTATCTGGATTGGCGTCGGAGTTCAATGCCGTAATTAAATAAATTGCGTCCCGTGACGAAGTTACTCTATTATTAAGAATGGGGATGTCCTGGTCTATTGACAATTGGAGTTTTATTTCATGAGTTTGTTTCTATATTATACAGAATGTCTCGTTTGAATGTAGAACAAACCAAGTTTTTTATTTTCTGCCGATTTGATGATATACCGGGTGAGTCACGAATTGCGCTCGCCCCGATATTTCCTAAAATATTTGGCACAGAAAATTGAAATTTGGAGGCCTTATTACACTACTAAAATGCGATCTTTTCAATAAAAAATCAAGTTTGGTGCACATCCGGTTTGACCGGAAATGCCCACAACTTTCGATGTTTAAATGGAACACCCTATATATTTTTACATTTTTGGAATCTAGAGGAAATTTTGAATACAGCACATCCATTTTGGTCACTTTTTGATAAACAATAAAAATTTTATTAAAAAATTTATTTCTGAATCCAGAGTGCTGTGATGCCCAAAATATATTTTAGTTTGTGTGCTACGGTACTATAAAAATAAAAAGAGCAATATGATTGCATTACTTAATTCTCTAGAGGCGTTTAAAATTTTTAAATGTGATTTTTACCCACTAACTCGGTTTTTTTTAAATGGGAATTTAATCGTTCACCAACATTTTTAAATACCTCATTTTCATACGAATCTAATGATACCAAAATTTTGAAAATCCGCTCAGAAATATTTCAGATTTCAGCCAAAATACAATGCAACCAAGCTTTTAGAAACATGCGGCTAATAGATAATAGATTAGTGGGCTTTGGAAACTAAAATGGCACATTTCTGTGTAAATCTGGTAACCTAATAACATTGGAAAAATCATAGTAGCCATCGAATGTAATAAAACAATATCAGCTGTCAGACAGATACAAAATAAAGCGTTGCGGAAATCTCTTTGAGTAAAAATTAAAGAAAATGAATAATTTTAGTAGAAATGAAAAGGTCGATATGTTACTGATATATGGAGAGCGTCTTAAAAATTCAACTGCAGCTGCAGAATTGTATCAGCAACGATATCCCAACAGATTGATTGGGTTCGTTTCTTAATTGTTATTCCACTCTGGCAAACAAGGGGCTGCTTGGATGACGTCTGTTGGGATATCGTTGCTGATACAGTTCTGCAGCTGCAGTTGAATTTTTGAGACGCTCTCCATATATCAGTAACATATCGACCTTTTCATTTCTACTAATATTATTCATTTTCTTTAATTTTTACTCAAAGAGATTTCCGCAACGCTTTATTTTGTATCTGTCTGACAGCTGATATTGTTTTATTACATTCAATGGCTACTATGATTTTTCCAATGTTACCAGATTTACACAGAAATGTGCCATTTTAGTTTCCAAAGCCCACTAATCTATTATCTATTAGCCGCATGTTTCTAAAAGCTTGGTTGCATTGTATTTTGGCTGAAATCTCAAATATTTCTGAGCGGATTTTCAAAATTTTGGTATCATTAGATTCGTATGAAAATGAGGTATTTAAAAATGTTGGTGAACGATTAAATTCCCATTTAAAAAAACCGAGTTAGTGGGTAAAAATCACATTTAAAAATTTTAAACGCCTCTAGAGAATTAAGTAATGCAATCATATTGCTCTTTTTATTTTTATAGTACCGTAGCACACAAACTAAAATATATTTTGGGCATCACAGCACTCTGGATTCAGAAATAAATTTTTTAATAAATTTTTTATTGTTTATCAAAAAGTGACCAAAATGGATGTGCTGTATTCAAAATTTCCTCTAGATTCCAAAAATGTAAAAATATATAGGGTGTTCCATTTAAACATCGAAAGTTGTGGGCATTTCCGGTCAAACCGGATGTGCACCAAACTTGATTTTTTGTTGAAAAGATCGCATTTTAGTAGTGTAATAAGGCCTCCAAATTTCAATTTTCTATGCCAAATATTTTAGGAAATATCGGGGCGAGCGCAATTCGAGACTCACCCGGTAGATTAGACAGAGAGATATTTTTTGTAAAAACTTATTTTATAAAATGTGATGACGGTAAGCGTTTCTCAGTATATAATTATAGACAGTGTGTCTCATTTAAAATGAAGACACCCGGATATTCTCGTAATTTTTTGAAATACAGATTTGAGCTTTGGTACAATTGTAGTCCTATATAAGACGTACATTGCTAGACTACCAACTTAAATTCAAGTAATAAACTGAGACAATGACAGCCCCCCCAAGTGGGGCCCATTCTCGATATTTTGCTTCGCGTTGAAGATATCGAAAAAACTTATTAGAAAAAGTTGTTCAGAATTTAATTTTGAGCCCCTATACCAAATTTCATTATGAAATTTGCACACGGTTACAATTTTGGTTTTCAATTTAATAGGATGCCATGATATTGCAAAAAAAATTATTGAACAAGTATCGATTTGACAAAAATACATTAATAAATAAAGCAAACAATTAACTTTTGGTAACTGAAATAAGTAAAAAAAAACAACAATTTAAAGTAACAATCAGTTTTTGAAATAATTACTCGTTACATTTATTTAACTGAAAATTTTAATTAATTATCGGATGTAGCCCTTCTCAACTAATCCTCCTTCAATTTGAATACATTTCTCAATTCTTTTACGATTATGTTTGGCTACTCTTCTAAGCTCTGGAATGCTGATTTCGCGGCAGGCTCGTCTTATTTTAGCACAAAGTTCTTCTCTATTTCTGGGCCTTGTTTTGTAACCTGTATTCTTCACTGTTCCTCAGAAATAAAAATTTAATGGAGTAATATCGGGTGACCTAGGAGGCCAGAGTTCAAAAGGACTACTTCTTCCTGTCCAGCGCATTGGAAAATGTTCGTTCAACCACTGACGAACATTTATGGAATAATGTATTGACGCACCATCTAGCGGAAAAAACATCTCCTATCGTACAAGATTTTCAATTGCATCCCATAATTCCGTATCGAAGAAATTAACTGAACGCTCACCATTTAACGAGTTATTAAAGAAAAACGGACCAATTATTCGGTCTCCTAAAATTCCACACCATACGTTTGCTTTCTCTGAATATTGGTTTTTACAATTAATAATCCAATGAGGATTTCTGTGGCCAAGTATCTACAGTTTTGAGAACTTACCACCCCATTAGTGGTAAATGTAGCCTCATCAGTAAACAAAATTTTATTTATAAATTTCTGGTCGTCTAAAAAATTTCCCTGGGCCCAATAGCAATAATCTAACCTTCTATGCTCATCACCTTTTTTCAAAGTGTGTAAAAATTTTGTTTATAAAGCTTGATTTTATGATGTATGAAACATCTAATTTTTTCCTTGTCGTTATTCAGTTGAGACGCTAAATTTCGTAGACTCGCCCTTGGATTCACTTGATTTGCGGCTAAGATTATGTTATCTTCAGGATGCGCATGTATTCGACGGGGTTGATCATTCTGAGGACTTTTAATAACACTGCCAGTTTCATTGAAATGAGCATTTATGGTGGTTGCAGTTCCATGAGTAATATCAGTGGCGGCTCGTCAGAGGAGGCAGGGGAGGCTGAGCCTCCCCTTGGAAGAACCACCATATCTTCAAAAGTAATATCTTAAGAAATTTCTATTAGGTATATCTCAATTTTCAATATTTTTTATTGTTTATTATTCATTAATTAATTTTCAGTTTATATATAACATTTTTGCATTTCCTTTCCACAAACATACCTATAACGTTACAGTCCGGATAGTCTTTGTATGCATATTTCCCGGTCGGCCGGTCTTTTACTGAATGAACACTGCGGTTCGCTGGAGGCTAATACGAAATAGCTTCCAACTTTACCGCATTTACTTATAACATGAATGACCTTGAATTTCTTTGCGCTGTGTGAAATAGCAACACTTGGAATAGCCAAGTATGAGGCTAGCCTCCAGATCTCAGTTCTTTATAGCGCATGTGTACAGGTCATTCAAGAGTCAGGTGATTCACAAAGAAAACGAACTGACGTCTGACAGTTGCGTTTAACCGGTTAACAACAACTTGACGTATAAATACATAAAACATTTGATAGGCGGGCTAGAAATAAGTGCTCTAGGTGAAAATATTCCCAACAACTGTTGTCCAGACGTGGTGGATTATTTGTTATTAAATGGATTTACTACTCTTATTTATGACGAAAAGGTAAGAATTAAAAGAAATGCCAGGCCTACGCCAGCAATGCTTTCGTTAGTTTTTAAAAGTGGTAAACAAAACAGAGGGTTTTGTGATAACAATTATAAAAAAGTCGAGTGGTTAACGGCATCAACAGTTAGAAACAAATTATATTGTTGGAGATGTTTATTATTTACTAATGATCAATCCTTACTTTGGGGCAGGGCCGGGTTTAATAATTTGCAAAATTTGTCGCGAGGTTTAGAAAGGCACGAAAAATCCCAGGAGCACATTTCATCTTGCATTAAATTCGAAATGTTTGGTAAACAAAATATTGTAAATTTCTTGGATTCTGCACATAAGAGAGAAATAGAAAATGTTAACGAAAAGGTCCGTGAGAATAGGGAAATATTAAAGAGGTTAATAGATGCCGTTATATAGTTATATTCACAAGAAAATTCTTTCCGAGGACGTGACGAAAAACGAGAATCGTGCAATAAAGGAAATTTCAAAGAGCTGGTAGATTTTTTAAAAACTTATGACCCAAAATTAGAGAACTTTTTGAATAACGCCACTATTTTTTGAGACAATTCCGGTAAGCTTCTGTAGAATGATCATTTTCAGCACTTAAACGCATAAAAACATTTTTACTAGAAACAAAATGAGTCAAGACCGCCTTTCAAATGTATCGCTTATTTCAATAGAAAAACGTTTTTTGTCAGAATTGAGGAAACGCGATTCATTTTATGATGAAATAATCAACCATTTTGCTAGTTCCAAAAATCGCAGGTTACCACTCATTTATAAAAATATTCAGGCTTTAAAGCAGAGATTAATATAGGTAGTTGTTATTTTAGAAAAAATATTTATTTGTGTTATTTATTTTTTAGGAAATATTTTTTATCTGCGGTTATATATTTTTTATATAACTTCTTTCTCAAAACTATTTTCATTTCTATTAAAACTTATAATTTTACACGTCTGGCAGTGATAATGAATAGAATTTTTTGTTTGTAGAAAAACACTTTAATTTTGTTAGGTACCAAAACTATTTTTATTTTTATTAAAAGTTATATAATTTAATTACAAGTGGGATAGTAGGACTCCTTTGGATACCGATAATCGAGTCGTAGGAACGAGAATTTCATGAGAATGATTTTTTCATCTCATCATATTTTCTATTTCCTTTTCATTATATTCTTTTATTAGTTCTATTCTCTCAAGTCGTGAATCGGTATCCTGGCGAACAACCCACGGCAAAAAAATGTAAGCTCGCCGTCGTAATACCTCAGGGGTGGTGGGGAAATGTACAAATTGTAGTCATATTGCACATCAGTTGTCTTTCAGAATATCAAGCCTCCTCTGCAGACAATATCACGAGCCGCCACTGAGTAATATCGACTCGTAAAGGATGTCTTCGGTTAAATTAGGTGGCTACTTCTCGGCTAGTAGGAACGTCATCACCAAATTACCTTATTATTTCGATTTTTTCCCTTAAATGAAAACGCATTTTACGATTGTACGCTAGAACTTTACACTACAACTCAAAGTTTTGTCAGATTGACATTTGTTTTTATCATAGTCTCTGTTTCCATGGCATCCTATTAAATTGAAAACCAAAATTGTAACCGTGTGTGGACTTTGCGGGAAAATATTGGAAAAACTAAAAATGCGAATTTCGTAATGAAATTTAGTATTGTGGCTCAAAATTAGATTCTAATATCCTAATATACGTTTCACTATTAAATCGTTCCTCAATATACCACAAAATACCAGGACCACGTGCTAATTTCCAAGCCGACATGTTAGCGGAACACCTACCACTTTTCTCATTGTTACATATATGTTATATAAAATATTACCAAATAACTTATAATATTTAGAGTCATATGAAAGTAGCCTTATCAGGCGTATCATATTACATATGGCAGCTGCTCCTTTTGCTAACTCAACATCACCTGATTCACAGGCTCGTTCACAATATTCCTTTGTTCTAAGACTCTTCAAGTCAGCACTTTTAAACTTATAAATATATGTAAAAGAACGTTTGCTCCTCAGTTATCATACTCACTTCAAAGCATGAAGTTATAATTATAAAAGTTGTAATACTCATTTCATTATTTTCACTTCTTCATGTCCGGATAGTACGTACTATCCATTTAAGTAAATAAATCTTTTTAAAAAGTTCTTTGTGTTGTGTGTGATGTAACATATATACTTCTCATCGAATCGAGTATTCGGAGGTCGGTAAACACGAATACGACCGCTGTGTGTAGATGGGAAAGTTTTTTGATCTGTAAAGATTACATTGTTCCAAAAATTTACATCATGCACTAAAAATTCGAGTGCAAATCCCTGTCGAGCTTCTTCATTTTCAGCTTTAAGTATGTATCTCTGTGCTGCTAGATGACAGATTACTCGCCGGCGACCAGTCTTGCTGTTAAGTTGATATCCTTCATCGCCCTGATCCAGGATTTCTACTAATCGTACCGTTTATTCTCCATTTTTTTTATGTTAAACACAGAATTTTTGTTAATATTATAACGCAGTGCAATTTATCTCATTGACCATCCATCTTCTGCTTTAGCAACAAACTGACAATGTCACAAGAATTAAAGTTAGATGTATATAACTAGATTTTAGAAAAAATACGTTATAAGACTTCTTTTGCTCATGACAGTACCATAACTGATGTGTGAATGGACTAGCGCATAACAGTTCATTCTCAGAGTCTCCATTGATAACATTCTTGTTCAATTACGTAAAACAAATACCGATATCGATAGTTTCTGACTCAGTTGTGCGACGTGAGAAGATCAATTTAGCCTGTCGTCAATAGTGACACCGAGCAGTTTTGCGCTATTTCCTTTAGATGTACTATGACTGGTACAAAAGACTACATTTTGAGTCCTTTCTTCATTGAGTTTCAAATTATTAGATGTAAACCATTGTTTGGCTTGAGAAACAGTGTCGGCATTATTTAGCATTCACGTCTAGATTTGAATTTATTATGGTTGTATCATCAGCAAATGCAACGCAGGTGTTAAGAAACATGTTATGGAATAAGTCATTGACATATATAATAAACAACAGGGGTCCCAAAACCGAACCTTGGGTTACTTCGTGTATAACTGACTTATAATCGGCAATCATGATTCCTTATACATACAGTTTGTTTTCTACTCGACAAAAATTATATGAATGTTTGAGATAAACCTCTAACTCCATAACTCGTTTAACAAAATACCGTACAAAACAAAGTCAAAAGCTCTTGAAATGTTACATAATGTAAGTAATACTAGTTCGCCACTCTCAAGACCATTGACTATCTCGCCGACTACCTTGGAAACTGCTTGGGATGTGATTTTCTTCTGAATCCAAATTGGCAACAGTTTAGGATGTTATTAGCTCATTTTTAGTATTATTTCAAAAACCTGGAGATAATGGGGATGACGGATATGGGGCGGCAGTTCTCTATTATCGAAATGTCCCCCACTTTTGCAATTTTAAAAGCATCAGGATAATTGCCTTCACTTACACAAGCATTGAATCATAGTGTTAAAGGATGAATAATTGTATCTACAGTTTTGATAATTTTACTATCCATGCCGTAGATGTCTGTACAGCGCGTGTGTTTTTAGTTTTTTCTAGAGTCTCAATGACTTCGCTCTCTGTAATCGGATGAATAAAAAATGTTAAACCCGAAGTAGTATTCCGTTCTATATGGAAATATCGTCTAAGTGCCTTAGAGTAAACGTTGAACGTTAAAAACGATATCGAAGTTGAAGGAAGCTTAAGTATGTCATTTGATAATATCAAAATAACAAATTGTCTCTAAATAGTTGCTGTTTTAATGAAAAATTATATATAGTCATGCAGTAGAGAAAATAGAGCGTCAAATTTGTTAATGGTGAGCGTCAGTGTCGTTCCCCGTATCGTTCCTTTAAATGTTCAACAAAAAGCAGGTACCAACCATTCATTGTTTAAATTCCATTCGTACCCTAATAATTGGATTACGATACTATATTGAGTAAATCGGACCAGACTATCTTATTCTGCCGTCCAAGATCTTTAAAAACCAATAGTCACAATAAAACAAACATTGCTATAGATGGCGCAAACGTTATTTTGTTCCTGAGTTTATCAAGAAATACTAGAATTTTTGTGGTGAGTATATAATACAAGTAAATCGGGCCTAAATAGGTAATTCCACAGGCCTTTGACAATGCCGATACCCGTCTTGCTCTATAAGGTCAGCATTTTGAGAAAACATAACTTCAAACTGGATAAAATAATGTTTTCTATAATATTATAAAAATATTATTTTATCCATTTTGAGGCTATGTTTCCTCAAAATCTTAACCTCATAGAGCAAAATGGGTAACGGCATTCTGTTGGTGTTACATGGTTTCGTGGTCTTTATTTAAGGAGGTGGAATTTTATGGACTTGATATCACACAACTATTGGTCTAGTATGCTCATACAATTACAAAGCTGTTTTTACCAAGATGTTTAAAAAAAGATTCCATTACCATGTGCGGCTACGAATATTTCTGTCAGTGTCAAGGCCGGCCCCATCATGAAAACAAATCATTTCCTAAATACGATATTTCGGGATGATATTCCGTAGGGAGCGCATCGTCGAACAGAGCACATAATACGCCTTGAATATTTCATACGCAACGCAACAGTGAAATTTTAAACGTTTATTTAAAATTTCATGAGGAACAAAAACATTTACCGGCACAAAAATTCGGTTAAGCATTTAATCACTTTATGCGGAGTTACTCGTACGTACATAAAGCGTTTGGGCGTATAAAAAGTTTTGAATATTTTTTACGGCAACACAAACAATCCGCTCTGATGAATATAAAACACCTCGAAAGACTATTATGTTGCAATTTTACGTGTTTTGCGCATACAGCGCCGCCTATATAAAGTCAAAATAAAATAAACGTTTTTTTATTATGCATGCATACACCGGATGTTTCAAAAAATTTCACCAATATGTTTAGAACATTTTTTCGACAGATATTGTCTGTAATTGTTTATTTGTGGCATATTCAGATTTTCTTACTTTTTATTGGGTATTTTGCCACTGAAAAATATTTAAAAATTTTAATGAAAAAACCTCTGCGCCAAACGGATCAGACAGAGGTTGGTTCTTGGGTACTTGACTGTTTCAAAAAGTCTCACACCTAAAAATATATAAACCAAAACAATGTTATAAACTAAAAACTGAAAATCAAAGCTATAGGAAATTAACGTTTCGGAAGAGAATCTACTTCCGTTCTCAAAACTTTTTTGGCCGTCAACCATGACAGTTCTTTGTTTATGTATTTCCATAGTCATAACTACCTATAGCTTTGATTTTCAGTTTTTAGTTTATAACATTGTTCTAGTTTATATATTTTTAGGTGTGAGACTTTTTGAAACAGTCAAGTACCCAAGAACCAACCTCTGTCTGATCCGTTTGGCGCAGAGGTTTTTTCATTGAAATTTTTAAATATTTTTCAGTGGCAAAATACCCAATAAAAAGTAAGAAAAAAAATTTTTCGACAGTTTTTGAAACATATAAATCGAAAAAAAAACCGCTGCCTAAGGAATCACTACTTCCACATCCAGATTCTCCTTCTCAGTCTCTTTAAAGGTAAACTTCTTGATTATACAGGGTATCTCACCGGGAAATGAATCGATCGATATAGAGAAAAGTACGCATCAGAAATATTTGAAAATTTAGATAGTTACTAATGTCGGTGTGGTCAATCCAACTAAAATAATTAGAAGCATGGGGTACTTCCGGTTATAACGGAAGTCGATACCAACCTGCTTATTTTAAATGGAACACCCTATATATTTTCGACTTCTCAAGGTGGCACAAAAATTTTGAGTTCAGGCATGTAGCACACCCTATATCTAAACCCAGTAGTTTCGAAGATATTTGACATTTTATAAAAAATTTGACAGATGCAACGGTTTGCAAGAACCGTTATAACTTTTTCTGTGTAGGACATCCTCATTTGCTCTTTGGCTTGGAAAAAGAACACAAGGAGAAAGTAAATTCAATAATACCATACCAAGTGTTCCGTTTTTCGCGTTACATTTTGTCAACTTCAAACCGCGAAAACTTGTTTAGGTCAGATGGAACAACCTGTATTATTTTACGTCAAGTTGTGTAAAATTGAATTCCCTTTTTTCTGATATTAGCATTGAGGGGTTAAAGTTTTCAACTTTTTGAAATACTTGCGATTTTATTAGAAATTCATAAATTGTTGTAATCATTTCATCAAAATAGCCATGATTAGAAACAATCAGTCATTATCTTATGTCAAAAAATGCCAGCACGTTTAAATTACACCCACAAAGACTTTTTAAATTTGTTTATTATTTAAGGAAAATGTGATAAGGTAATATCAAGAACTTGCAGCACATTTGCTACTCACTGAGATTGTATTTTAAATATATCAATATTAGAATATTACTGTATTATCTGGGAACCATACTATCAATGTGACATAGACAGACTCGAATGTGTGCAAGTGAAATTGGTAAATTTCATTTTATTCAAGTTGCATATTGATAAAACCAATTATTCTTATGAAGATAGACTTCAGTTGTTGGGTATTACATCTCTTAAGAAAAAGCGTCTTAAAAATGATACAAAAATTTGGTTTTAATATTATCAATAATAAAATGGATTCCTCAAAAATTTTGCAATTATTTAATTTTAGAGTTCCTAGATTTAATACGATAAATAAAGATTTGTTCTATGCTGATAATATTTTTTATTCAAACTACAGTCGTCGTGGTCCTGTTGAAAAAGTCATATCGGCTATGAATAAACCAGAAAATATTGATATTCACTTGTTCATTTAAAAAGATTTTAAATTGTTTTTCTGTAAGTATTAGCTAGCTAGCTAGCTTAGTATGTTTTACTTTTTTATTTCTGTCTTTTGTCTTTAATTTATATCTGTATTATTGTAGAATATACATTGTTAATCTTTTCTCTATATGTATAATATGACATTATATTTTCTAATATTATTTGGGATTATATCCTGTAAATATCTTGAGTACATTTGATCAGTACATTCAAAAAACCGGCTACTCTTATTTTATTTTTTTACAAAGAAATTAATACCAATCATTTTGGTCGTAGGTACCTACATAGAGGTACACTGTTTAAATCAATGAATCAAATAGTTTCGCAGATCCAATGAAATAATCAGTTGGAATATAATTTCATTTCAATATATCAACGAACTATGCTATTGATTCATTTCTAATATTTATTACCAGCTGACGATGTAGTATATAGTAATATATAATGAAATGATCATATTTCGAAATGTGATTATCTATTATAATGCACGGCTTATTCATTTGTTTGAAATATTTACTCTACCCAATGAATACATGTATTTGACAACGCATAGTTGCCAGTCTATTACAATAATTGGATTTTCAGGGATTTCTTACTTTTTTAATCTTATTCACTAAAACTACTACTATTTTGTTGGTTATGTCAGATAATGCGGATTGCCTAATTTTGTTAATAGAAGTAGAAAATATCTCAATTTTATCATGTATAAGAGCACAGTTTGAATACATTGAATGCAAATGCATATTTAAGAAAATTATTGCAAAGCATATTAAAAAAATAGTGTTATTTGAACGCATTGGAGCAGTTGAAACATATAATTTAACATAACTACTTAAAGTAGGGCAATCTTTATATAAAAATGTTCACGAAAAATGCCCATGGAGAAATTCCGAATCATGTATTTGATATATGTTTAGTAAATCACATCGAGGCATACTTCTTGACAAATAAATTCCTACCTAGATAGGTGAACATCATTTAATATGTAAGCAACTTTCATCGGATTAAGTTTTAGATTCATGTATTTTCATGTGTTCATGTATGTTTAGGAGTCCATGTAATTACTTTGACGCAACTTATTTTTGTCACACCCCGTATTAATTTGATACAAATCTTTTTGTATATTAAGGCAATCATCCAGGTTATTAATGGCTGGTTACGTTTGCAATCATGAGCGTATAGTAACCTAATATTTTTAAGTGTATAGATGATACCATCTATATACATTATAAATAACAAAGGTCCAAGAACAGATCCCTGAGGAAACCAAATGTTACTGGTATTTCGCCAGAGTTCAAACCATGATATGGTAAGGTTCATGTCAGATGGTTGAGAATAAGAAAGTTAATAAATGTTTTGATAAGACCCAAATTAAGCAATTTTTGTAACAAGATCCCATGATCAAATGTGTCGAAAGCTTTGGAAAAATCTGTATATATGACTTGACTCCTTGTATCTAGCGTCTTCGCTATAAATTCAATTACTCAAGCTAAACTCGTACTCACTTTAATTTGCTGACATTACATAAAATGATAATTGGCTTGTAGTTCTCCACTGTCATGCTATCTATTTATAAACGATACAAGTTTTAGCTTGGCTTGAATAAAACATGAAAGTTACGGTTTGAAGAGACAAATTGAAAATATCTGATAAAGGATAAGCCGATAACATGGCACATTTTTTAAAAATCAGTAAAGGTATTTACACAGAACTTCCCTCTTTATTTATACAGGGCGGTCACTCTAAATAATTATTAATTACGAAACGACATATAGGAGTAATAATCGGAATGTAGTTATCACTATTATTACAAAGAAAACCTAACCTAACTTATGGGCAAAGAATATACAGAGTGGTCATCCGACAGCAAAAAATAAATATTAAATAAAAGATGCCAAATATTATTGCTATCTGTCACATTTTTAGTTCCACATCAACGTAGTATAATAGACGTAAAAAAAAATCAATTTTTCTTTAAAAGGTTCAGAATTTTATGAAACGTGTATATTTTAGATTTGAGCGGAAAAAATGTTTTCATTATCTATCTATTCCCCTTATTCGGTCCACCCCGTATATCTTGTGAAAGTGAAAGTCTACCCATTTCTTCGCTGGCACTAGCGTCGACTACCTTCCAAATTTGCTTGTTCTCCATCAATCAGAGATATTACATTTATCAATTCTTACAGTGAATATCAAAGTTTAAAACTGAATGTGGATAAAACCAAAGCTATTGTATTTGGTACCAAAAATTGGTGTGTTGTAGTGGAATATTTCGTTACCTACACTGCAAATTGGACATACTGAAGTGCATCTGGAAATGAATGTTAAGAATTTAGGACTTATTATTTACATTAATTTAAAGTTTACTTCTTATGTAAACAGTGTTTGTCAGAAATGTTATTACATTCTTCGTTCCTGTGATTTTAGATTTATTAGATACAGAACCGTAAGTGATTTTGAAATTCTATTAATATAGATTTATGCGCACAGATAAAGTCTGTTTTGAATTTTGAACTTTTTAATTACTCCTCGATTAAACCAAGGGATATAGGATTTATTCATGACAGTGATTGTTTGTTATAGAAAATATCTCCTGTTTTCTAGTTACTAGTAATTTATGAGTATTTCGGAAAATATTGTAAAATGGACACCGAAAACCGTAGTGGAAATCTCACTTGGAAATATTCTAAACCCAGCACGAATTGCAGAAGGCAACTAGTAGAGTACAAAAGTAGTTGCAAGGCCCTGGAGCTCGCGTTCATAAAGTAATATCGAGACTCAAGAAAGAAGACTACAGTGGAATCGACAATAAGATGTGGCTATAAAACGCGCGATCCTCACTTGATTTAGCTTCTATTGGCTGAAACTGGAGCATGTTTGATCGAATCTCCGGTGGTATTACACGACAAAACCCGTGGCCATATTTCTTCGCGATTCAATTCCAACACATGTTTGCGCTGTTGGTGGACTTACAAGATACACACTGGAACTATATTTTAGGACTCTTGTCTGACACAATATTAAAAGATAATAGTTTAAGCAACAGATAGAATTTTATACGTACAATAATGCACATATCACAAGATGATGATTTATTTATTTATTTACAGGACAAGCCCTTTGTACAAAAACATTTATTACTTAGAGTAAGGTAGTTTGAATACACAACATATATCAGACATTATACAAATAATATAAAGTGGTTAGGTTACACTTGTTTGATTGATTTCTTAAAAGATAAAGTTGAAGATCCAAAAAGTTCTACATTATTCTCAATTCTTCTAGGATTTCTTCTAAATTTTATCAGATTAGTAAGGTCAGGGAAAGCACATATCAGCCTGCAATCGTCTGTGTTCTAATATGTTAATATTAAGCCAGGCAACGAGGTCACCATAATCATATTCATCTCTCAAATACCCCAACTTAAACGCACAAAACCTTAAGAATTTCTTTGGAACACCTTCTATATTGTTAATATGAATTTTATAATTAGGAAATTATAGAGCAACATTCCAATACTGAACGTATCAATGAACAGTATAACAATTTGAGACTGTAAACAGAAAAATCTGTTCCAGATCTTTTAATGAAACAGCATTTTCACTGACTTTGATGTTATTTCACATAATATAGGGATATTATAAAACAGTTTGTTATGAAGATTAATTCCCATTTCTTTTACGCAATTAGTCTCGTGCAATACTGTTAATAATTTTGTAAGGATAACTGCAAGGCGAGTTTATTCTTGCAAATGTAATCTCATATCACTTATTTGGAACGAACCATCCAAATCACTTTGCAACAATTCAGCATCAGAAAGAATTTTGATTAATTTGAACACTTTTAAATCATCTGCAAGCATTACGACATTAATATTTTCTATTACTGAAGCTAAATCGTTCACAAGGAGATTAAATAATAGAGGACCAATGTGAGAGCCTTGAAGAACTCCTGATGTTACTTTAATCGATGATGATAAAAAACTACCATATTTACACATTATTGAAGTTAGCCCAACAAAAATCCAAAAAAAGGCTGCATGTTCAGTTTTTCGATGATATTCTTTTATGCAATTTTTTAACAATTAAATGATTAAAAACAATAGTTATATGTTATATAAAATGCAAGAAAAAGTACTAAAAAATTTGATAAGTACGTATCAAAACAACACACCCCATATAAGAACTCTTTTAATCAAAAATATAACAGAATAGAGGGGGAAAGAAAAAAAGAAAAGATTTATTTATTTAGGAATTCATCAACACTATAAACTGCATTTGTTAACCAAAGTTTTTTTATTTCTTTTTTAAATGAAGATAAATTTAATTGTCTCATAGTTTTAGGAACACTGTTAAATAAAATAATACAATTATAGTGCAATGAATTTTGGAATGTCGCTGTTTTATGCACTGAGATCACCAACAAATCTTTATGCCTTGTATTATACAAATGATTATGTGTGGAGGTGGAGAACGTGCACAAGTTAATTTTTGCAAGTACCAGACATTTGTAGATATAGATGCTCGAGATTGTAAAAATATTGTATTTTTTAAATAATGCCTTACAGCTAGCTCTATTGTTTAAGTTGAAAATTAATCTTAGCAATCTTTTTTGGGAAACAAAAACTCGTTGCATATTAGTGGAACGTTCCCAGGTTAATATATTCAATGACAAATGTAAATAAGCTAAAACATAATACACGCTTAAGAGACCCGCCTGAGCAATTGTGTCATTTAGCTGTAGAACAGCAAAGTAGGCTTTATTTATCAATTTACAAATGTGATCTATATGCAATTCCCATGATAATCTGCTGTCTATTTAGATGCCAAGGAAATTTGTCGAATTGTCGATTCGGTAAACGTTATGTTATCACTAGGCGTTAATGCTCTTCTAAAATTAATATGTATAAAAAACTGTTTTTTCGTCATTCAAAATGAGCTTATTTCTCTTGCACCATGCGTGTACATCGTCTAGTGTAACATAAATTTTATGATATAATTCCTCCTGCATGACAGCTGATACCGAAATGTAATTTGGTAGGTGTCGTTAATGTATATCAATAATAACCGAGGGCCTAATATAGAGCCTTGGGGAACTCCCAGGGTTACATCGTGGATATTCAATTGAAATTCATTACATCTTGCTAGTTTTAAATTTTCCATATAGGAGTCAATGCAACTTAGAGAGATCTTCGTATACCGATAGTTTGTAATTTTTTGGATAGTATATTTCTGTCTACAGAATCGAAAGCTTTCGATAAATCGAAATACAGCGACACAACATATTTACGCTCATCTACTGCTTGTAGATACATTTTAAAAAATTTGCAGGTGCCGTTTCAGTTGATTTTCTTGATCTAAATCCATGTCCAACTCGGTATAGATACGCGTTTCACCCCTAACTAGAGCGTCATACCCAGGAGACAGATAAACAGACCCGTACTTTGAATCTATCTGTCAGTTTTGCGAATGACGAGCAATGTGTCCACCAGTGCATAAGATATTCCTAGCTTGACGCAAAACAGAGTAAGATTTTTAATTTATCAGGAACGTCAACACGATTTTTAAATCTCTGGTATTATTTTGTTCATTCTAATACGTGAAAATTTGTAGTACGGCTCTGTAGTACTCTTATCAGCAGTAATAGCGCCCGACTTTTGATGACCGGTTTTTATAGCATTTTTTATGTGCACTAAACAACTGAAGACAACTATAATATTATTCTAGTTTAAAATACAAACTTTAACATTTTACATGACAGATGCCCGCGATCGGGTATATCAAAACTATTAGGGATGATTTTTGTCTATTATTGTTGTGAAAATTCTTTATCCAAGATTACGCCAAAGTCCAACCCATCTCGAAACTAATCTCATACAATTACTTCGTCAAGGGTAAGTATTTTTTAATGTCTCTAAGGTAACATCAAAGAAACGATGAGAGTGGATAACGAGTGGTGTGTTTGACCAAATACGAAAACAAATAAGTGACTTCATTCGAACAAGCATTTTTTATTTAACGAAACGTACCGGAATATATTTTATGAAAATCGTCATCGATTTTACGCACATTTCGTCTTATAAACAAGTTCTGTGTGTTTCGAAGTAAAAACTTGCGTTGGCTTTATGTAAATCAAATGTTTTTTTATAGAAGTTTTCTTGTCAGCTTGTTACTCAATTCGGCTTATGGTCTTTGATACATCTATATACTCGACTTGATTTATATACCGACTCGTAACGGCGAGAAAAATGGAATCGAACTGACAGCCCAGTAAAATGAGGAAAACTAAGGTGTAAACATTATACTGTTTGCAGTTTTTTAGAAATAAGTAAGTTACATTTCTAGGTAAAATTGATATATTTTGAATTTTAATATTCCTCCTATGATGACTTAAATAGTGAAGCTTCCATCAGGGGTCTTATTTTAGATAAGAATAATTATTACAAGGAGGTAAATAACCTGGTCAATAATGGTCCATATAACTATTGAAATCTGTTACCAAAAATGATCACCGAAGTTAGAAATACGTTTGGCAGATGCCATAAAAAAAAGAGCTTGGCTTCCAGTATACTATGCACCGAGTCTCAAGTTGCTAGCTTGCTTTACTTATTTACTTCTATTTACCCATCCAACCCTTCACCAGAAGGCTCGGAACAACGAAAACTAATAATTTGAGTATTTTCCTAGAGTATGGTAGAATATTCGGATGATATGTTCTCAGTATTCGATACAAAAGTTGCAGATGTAGACAAATTAGGAATAGTAAAAATAAATTAGATTTTGAAATGTACAGAAAAGACCCTGGCCCTTTTCGGACCGATTTTAATCGAACGGTGGGCTCATTAGCATTAATTTAAGAAAAAAATTAGTCCCTAACACATCGAACATAGAAACTAACCATATTAATAGACCCCATTTTATTATAATTTAAATTAAAAAATGCGCTAGCAGCGAAAACGCTGTCAACGTCTATTTCGTGGTTAATTTCAATGTTAGATGCACTAGGGACTTTAATTTTTTTTAATTAATGCTAAAGAACCCACCCTTCGTGAAAAGTGATCTGAAAAGGGCAAGGCAATTTTTTTTTATTTACATTTAAGTTTAAAATATACCCTCTAGCAGCGAAATCGCTATCAACGTCCGCATCGCGACTAACGTCTATGTTAGGTTTAGTAGAGACTTCATTTTTTTTCTTAAATTAAAGCTGAAGAGCCCACCTTCCGATTAAAATCGGTTCTAAAAGGGCCAGATTAATAGTACCCATTTTATTTTAGTGTATCTTAAAAAATGTGCTAGCAGCGAAAACGCTGTCAATGTCTATTTCGTGATTGACTTCTGTCACATGTACTGGAGAGTTCATTTTTTTTAAATCGAAGCTAAAGAACCCACCCTTCGACTGAAAGTGGTCTGAAAAGGGCCAGACTATTCAATTTTTATTGACATGTTACTTGAGAAATTACGCTCTAGCAACGAAAACGCTGCCAACGTCTGTTTCGCGGCTAACTTCTATGTTAGATGTACTAGGGACTTAATTTTTTTTAAATTAAAGCTAAAGAGCACACCTTTCAATTAAAGTGGGTTCGAAAAGGGCCAAGTTACTATTTTTTTATTACGAGTTTTACCTGAAAAATACGCGTAGGTCGTCAAAATTATTTTGAAAATTTGAGGCTAACTAGCCTTCTTATTATCTTTTGAGTCATAATTTGTAGGTAAAAATGCTGATATTATCATTACCTACCTAAACAAAAAGTTATTTTTCGATACTAGTTTCGTTGCTAAAATCTCGTCTCGTAAATGTTTTGGTGTTTGTGGTAACTTCCTCAGATACATCTTAGAATTTCCGCTATCACTAAAATTCCAAAATTGCAGTAAAAGTAACCTTAAATAGATTTCACGTGTTAGAAGTTTTGGTTTATTTACTGAAAATCCATGTCGCCGATTTCACTGGACTAGGCGAAAATAAAACGTCGCGTATGTACTCGTTATTTCTGATTGTCTAGATAGTGTCACACTGAGATACTGTATTATCTATACGTTCCGCCGGCGTTGACAACTCTCTTGGTGGCGTTATTAACCGCATTCTCCCTGTTCTATATTCCATTCTTTATTGTACCGCTGTATGTTATTATTTTACAGATGTCTGACAATAAGATATGGGGGAATTTATTGGGTCAGTATGCTAGTCGTTATTGTTCTGTATCGTTTGCTTTTATTTTATATCTTCGACGGCATATTTTAATAAAATACATACAGGGTCTCCCAAAAGTTCCGGAAAGGTGGAATAAGGCAATTTCAAAATAATGTTAAATAAGAAAGTGAAATTTTGAATATCTAGAAGAGAGAGAGTTGTAAGGTTAACTGGAGATCGCCATGTTTTTTAATGTAGAAAATGGGATTCAGTACAGTTTGGATAAACAACTGTCCCTCTACTTTACCGACATCAAACAAGGTGTTCCACAAGGTAGTATCCTTGGGCGTCTTTTGTTATCCTTGTGGTGGTTATTCAAGGTGGTCATCCGACAATAATGATAATGGGCATATTCTTTGTTATAATTGATATAAGAAAGATATATGTTTTAAACTTATTTGTAATAAGTATTTTGTAAAAGTTTGAATAAATTACTAGTATTTTCTGGTAATATATTTTCATTTGTTTCTATTGTTATAGAGCTTTTACAGTTCCAGGAAGTTGCATTTGCAAATAATTATATTGATAATTATCCCTTTACGGGGAATTTCCTATAATCTAATTTTAATTTTTAATATCCTGTTCTGGTGATCCTTTGATAGTTATAACACGAGTATTTGCTTACATATTTCAGTTGATTGTGAACTTTAGAAAAAGCCGCACCGAAGAGGCATAGATGCCGAAACACGTGTCTGTGGATGTTCTAAAGTTTTGTGTTACTGCTATATCGGTAAGTGCTTTTGTTTTGATTATCTTTGGGTTTCATTGAGCAGGATAATTTAAATTAAAAATAACATTATGATAACAGTTGTACTGTTCATAATGGGCATATTCTTTGTTATAATTGATATAAGAAAGATATATGTTTTAAACTTATTTGTAATAAGTATTTTGTAAAAGTTTGAATAAATTACTAGTATTTTCTGGTAATATATTTTCATTTGTTTCTATAATGATAAATAAATGGTGTCATATAGAAATTTTTTGCATCGCCAAGGGCGAAGTCTAGCTTCGGTTAGACTTCGTCCTGCGTTTGTATAACGCCGAGGGCGAAGTCTAGCCGAAGCTAGACTTCGCCCTTGGCGACGCAAAAAAATTCTATGGCACCATTTATTTATTTTTATTGTCGGATGACCACCATGGGTGGGACCTCGATATCTCGAGTTCTACGATAGCTAGAAATTTTTAAAAAAGTGCAAGTAAACTAGATAAAAAAGCCTATAACTGGAAATTATTTTCGAATATACAGGACGAGCCAAGACGAAATTACAGGACCCACTGCCTTTTTTTAACGGAATGCTATTTATATCAATACATTTTGAAGCCTCTTTCTAGACTCTATTCGTTCCTGTATTAGCATTGAATATCTCCCAACCACTTGGATGTAATGAATTTTTTTGTTGAAATAATGCAATCTGCAGATGAATATTAAAAAAATCACCACAGTCACAATTATGAGTTTTAAGAAAAACTTATGTGAATACTAGTTACAATACATCTAATTAATATATTTGAATCATTTTCATTTCCTAAAACTGTACAGGGTGGCCAAAAATTATTTTTCAATTAAGAACTTTTTAAATTGAATTTTCTCAATTTTTTCCAATGGAACACCATGTATATTTTTAAAAGATGTTATATAGAAATGAAAAACAAACATTTTTTGTAAGTACTTCTCTATGGCCAATTGCAACCAATTTCGTTTTATTGAGCAATAATTACAAAATTCAAAAATAAACTTAAAAAAAGAAGTTTTATCAAATAACTCAGTAGAAAAAATTATAATAAATGTTCCACATGTTGCCCATTTTGATTGACACACATCTCTATGTGCTTCCCACTGTTACTAAAACTACCGGTGTGATCGATCTAAAGGCAGTTATTATTCTTTCCTTCAAATTTGTAATAATAATAATAATCTTTATTGTCCATAATAAATGACCACAAAAGAAGTGATATAGGACTAGTCAAAGTACAATTTTGCAATAAACTACCTCGCCACAAAGACATTTAAAAAGCAAAATATAAGCTACTAAAACACATATTGATAAAATGTCTAAAAAAGTGGGTCAGTTAAAAACTCAGTCACACTACAATAACACTTCTGTAAAAAAATTGACTAACTAACTTTAACAATTGTAAATTAACAACACATTTAAGTTCAGCTGGGAGGCGATTAAATAATTTTATTCCCATATATCTGGGGCACTCATATTTTGTTAGGAAGTGTAGTGGGACGCACAAGTTTTGACCATTTCTGGTATTATATTTATGATAAAAATCATTGATAACTATTGATAGTAATTTCAACTGGTTTCAACATATTGAAGGCTTAACAAAAAAAAATTCAGTTAGAAGCTATGTCATCTGGCAACTTCGTTCTTACGTGAGTTTAGAAATACTTAAAACCTATTATTTTGCACAGGTGCAGTCATTATTAAATTATGGCATTCTCTGCTGGGGCAACTCCAGTAGAGTTAATCATTTATTCATTATACAAAAAAAGATAATTAGGACTATGTTGTTCAAAGGTTCTACCCATTCATGTAGAGATTTGTTTATTTTGCTTGGAATACTAACGCTGCCAGCTTTATATATTTTATCATGCTGTTTGTTTGTTAAGTCTAATATGAATCAGTTTATCCAGTTTTCCGATCGAAATATACAATATAGCTTAAGACACACAAATGACATTTTACTGCCTAAACACAATCTCTCTGCTGCCAGCAATGGTGTGGCAGTTATGCCTATTAAGATATACAACCATCTCCCTAATTATTTGAAAGAAATAGCTGGTTTAAAATTGTTTAAATTAAAATTAAAAAAAATACTATTACAAAAAGCAATTTACAGTTTGCAAGAATTTTTTAATATTACCCTTTAACACAGGTAACAAATATTGTATTACTACTGTTTTATATTATTCCTTTTCGTATGTCTTCCTTTTTTACTCTTTTCTTTAAAAATACGTGTTTTACTATTTTATGATTATTACGTGTACATGGATTTTATGATTGACTAGACTATCAATAATATTGTTGTTGGTAGCTCCCCATACGTTTTGACTAGGTTTTCATCTAGTTATTGAAAACCATTATCTTTATATTATATTATTGTGACGTTTTTTATATACATGCAATGCATGTCTACTTAAATAAAGAGTATTATTATTATTATTATTATTATTATTAGTTTCAAAGAAACCTTGATTAGATTTAACATAGTACACTATTTCTAGTTGCATGTTAAGGGTAAAAGTTTTAATTATTTAAATAAATTTCGACATCCGCTCCCATCATATTTCTAACAACTCTTTTCTGAATTTTAAAAATTCTTTCAAAAATATGAGATGCCCCCAGAACATTATGCCATACTTAGCTCTAGACACCAAGTTCGGATGATAGTAAGATATTACAGTTGACATATTGGAAATGTTTTTTAACCTATACAAGACAAAACAGATCGATGACCGCTTTCTTGATAATAAAATTACATGTTCGTTCCAACTTAGCCCACAATCAATGTATATTCCTAGAAATTTTTTTTTTTTTTTTTTTAATCACTTATTTAACGTCGGCCTATTTCCGCTACCAAGGCCAATCACCGACGCCAGGAGACGAGCTACCCCCAACCTGGAAATTTTGCCGAACCTCTTCTCTATCGAAGAGTAGGGATCTTTTACTTGCCTAACATTTAATAGACAAGGGACCGACTGCTTTACATCCCCTCCGAAGGATGGTATATCCACTATGTAACCCCCGCCTAAAGTTACATACCTTCTACGCATGCGCTGATATACAAGCCGTTAGAAGACGGAGCGAGAACGCTGTGTTTCCCTGGAGAGGCTCACCCATCCAAGTACTAACCGCGCCCGACGTTGCTGCATTTGCGTATCGAAATACGAGTATATGCAGACGTCTCTACGCTCGCTCCTAGAAATTTAGTACTTCTGACTTGCTCAGTTGACTTACCGTTTACTTTTATTAGATAACTATGACTGAAAGAGGTTAATCTAGGTGTGAAATTTTGTTGTCATATTTTGAGCCGTTACTAATAATATACTGTTGTTGATGTGTTTTAAAAATTTCTAGCTATCGTAGAACTCGAGACATCGAGATCTGACACACTATTGCCCCACCCTGCATATTGTAATACTAATAAAGGCAATTTATTATTAAATACCTTTAAGATTTACCACCATAATTCAATTATTTCTTACAATGACTATCCTGTGTACATCCTTAGAAATTTAAACAAATTTAAAAAGTCTCCGTGGGTTTAATTTAAATGTGCTGACATAAAAGAATGACTGACATTGATGATTGTTTCTAATCACGGCTAAGTTGATCGCCATTTTTACTAAAATTCTTGAACATTTAAGAAACTCGCGGCCATTTCAAAGAGGTGTAACTTTAACCCCTACAATTCCTAAACTAGAAAAAAGGAATTTAATTTTACATGTGTGACGTTCAAAATTACCTGAATGCCACTTGTTAATTTTTATTTTAATAGCAATTAATTTTTGTAGTCTTAAACCACAATTCAGTAAACTTATTAATTTTTCAGTTCAATCCTGAAGCCGTCCCTGTCTCACTGAATCTTGAAGAATTTGTGTTCATCATCCCAACTTTAAATTATAAATTGGCATAGAAGCGCCATCTGTTACTTCTCTTGCTATACACTACAAGTCACCTGGTTCAACAAATATTAAAAAGAAATCTATATTAAGTGAATAAATCCTAAAAATCAATAAACAAAATTATTAATCGATAATTCTGATTAAATTAGAACTCATAAATTCATAGAAATGATACAGTAGAGTAATTGTGTAGATTTGTATTTAAAGAATTATTTACGTTACCAGTGGTTGGTCAGCGACACCTCGCGTATTTATGGGTAACTAGATTTTTAGATCTTACACGAGGCCGGAACAGGTCCATTTTTCTGTCTACTTCGTAGCAATACAGACGTAGTTCTGACCGTTTAACACCTCATCTAGGATTGGTACGTTAAAGACACTTTATAATATGTATATAATTGCCTTCTGTAGTATTTGTTGTAAATGTATTTGTAATTGAATTGTTGAATTTATCATAATTAAATGCGATGTTTGTTGATGATAAATTACTTCATTCGCGGCGTGGTATGTAAGATGGACACCACGTGGTCATGTTAATGTATGAACGGGGTATTTCGAGACATGTGTTTAACTCGGTATTAATATATATTTAGAAGTAAATTTTATTAATGAATAATTGAGGTTTAATAGGGGTTTAAAGACAGTTCGAATTTAGTAAATTATGTTTTCGTAACCTTATCGAATAATTAAAACTCAAAGGAATTTAACTCGATATTAATAGGGGCGAGAAGGGCATTTTAAAGTAATTTATTTAGAGAGACACCAGTAATGCATTAACGTGAGGATTTTATCAAACGCACTAAGAGTGCCCACTAGTAAGCAAAGTAATTTCACGTGAAGTAACAGATAATAACTCTTGTAGGAATGAGGTGTTAAGTTAACCCTTAAATTTGGACGTTAATTTTACCATAAATTTGGCTTAACCTTGTGCCAAAAAACTGGGCTATTGCTGGTCTGCTATTAATCCATGGGAACCCGACTATTTACCAAGAAGGAGTCTTTGAAATCCAAATTGTTGGAGTGCCTTTGTGTGGAATAGTCCCCGCTGGATGAGAGCATCAAGTTGTTAGAGTTTTGGTAATCTTTCACAGACGAATGAGTTCTTAAAAGTCTAGGGATCTCTGCTAGATATGAATGATCGAGTGGTGGTGAACAGTGGGGATTCGGTGAGACAAGGACCAGGGTTGGTTACTGCAGAACGCAACCGGTGGTAATAGTATCAACTGAATTTCTCTACATTATTCAACTTTCATTATTCAACTTTCGATAATTTTCAAGTATTTCTAAATTTTTACCATTGTTTCATGTTATATATTGCCTTCAGCTATTTATTAATTTTTTACATTTAATTATTTAATCACAGCTTACGATAAATTTGTCATATTTTGTACTTTTTTGGTCTTCAACCTTACCATACTTATTTATAATATATATATAAACTTTCTGTAAGGAAGTAGCTACATCCGAACCATTAGGTGTAACATTTAAACCAAATTCAAATTACTGCAATAATTCAATAAACCAGATATATTTAACAGAGTAGTGTTTATTTGTGATAATTTTATGAGTATCTATGACACTTTAATTATCTCTGAGTAGTCACAGTCGTACAGTTAGACAAGTACGTTGTAGATGCTTTTTTATATGACTACTGGCGCCTAACCTAAAAATAAAAAATTTTCTGAATAATTTCCGAATCACGACCCAGTCTCCACAAACAAAACGAGAACCGGGCAACCTCAACTTCCTAACCTGCTGGAGGCAGAAGTTGGTGGTACACATAATTTGATGCAAAGTACATAGTAGGCATATTTTTCAATATATAATGGATTTAAAACTGATATGGTCAAAATTTCCTTAAAAAGTACGACATTTTTCAATATAAATTAGCACAACTTCAAAACTGTCCAATGTACATTGTTTAAATTACAGTAAATGGTGATATAGAATAGACATAAGGAACACATAATTTTTTCAATTTTTTCCGCTGCTCCTTTCCTGAGATATTCGCGGTTAAAGTGAGGGGTCAACATTTGAATCGTATATAAGTGACGTGTGTGAATCATTTGTAAAACCATTTCAAGTTGCCATTATTTCATATTCAACTATTAAGACCAAATTAGATAATTCTTTGCATCATGAAATTATTCTTGCCAAATGATTGGTATATTTGCTTGTTGGCTGGTTTCGTCAATCAAACTGTCACCATCGCGAGATAGGTAAAATTAAAAATACTGAAGTATTGCTTTATTTATTGAAGAATTGCGAACAATATTGTATAGATTGTTCAATATTTAAATAAGAACTTCAGCGCCCCCGTCTATGTACATCCAGTTAACTTTCTATTTTAGTAACCTGTGTTCTGACAAGCAAACACCTTGTTTATCTATTTATTTGCACTGCAAAATATACGTATAGTTTCCTGTTTTAGTTGTTCGTTTTCAAAATTTCGTCGAATATACATCTGAGAATTGTTCCGCTCGAATAATGCACAAGATAATTCCATCCACATGAGCAAAAACAATAAAGTGCCTCGGAATTTAGACATTAGGTGCAAGTAATCCCCTAAAGTATTCATACGAGGACATACCAGATTGCAGTACCCGATATTCGCTGTGTTGGTTTTATCGATCTTCTAATAACACAGCGATTTAATTCGCACGAATATATACTATTCATTGAACTACCATGTTCATTTACAAAACAGAAATTTGTAATTTAAGGTTTAAATCATTCATAAACCAGGTGGTATGAGCGCATGCGCTTCGAATACATTTCAAACGCAGTTTTTTGCTGGAATCGGTTGAGGAGATATGATATTGATATTGTCTAAAACAATTTTGTTTATAACAAAAGAAATATGTTTTTTCAATCAATAAATATTTTAAATATTTGTTTATCGATTTCCAACAAGAAATGTTCGATACATTTTTTTTCGCAAAGATGATATTTTCAATTTTAATTTTTTTCTAAGTTAAAGAATGGTCAATTTCTCATTGGCGGTGGCGCTCTAGAGTTGTACAATACTAATTTGTTGTAATATCTTTAGACTTGGCCTATGAGTTTCCAAAAAACGGAATTGTCGATTTTTAATTTTATACCTCATAGCCTAACAGTTATGTTTAAGAGCATCATATGCCAGCGATAGATGCAATAATATCTTAAAAAGAGCCAATGGTGCAATGGTTCGGGAAAGAGTACAGTCCCATAGGCAAAATAAAGCAAACTTTGTAAGAGAAATTGAAATTATTTTAGAAAATGTATGTCACTGCGTCGAAGAGGATGACTACAACCATAGCATCTTACGTACGTACAATATAGTTTTTAATTCACAAAAGAATAGACATTTAAATAAATCTAGAAATTTATATAGTGAAAGACAACATATTGAATTACAAAACTTTCAAAACAATCCTTTAATTGACAAAACTGCCATCAACCTGTCAAATCGCGAACTAAATATATCCGAGAAACTAGTATTAACTAAAGGCTTGAATTATGCTTTAACACCGAAGGCTATTCCTAAATTTGAAATAATAACTGCAATTGAACAGGCTGCACAAAAGCTACCATTAGACGATGCTAATGAATACCGAATTCGTTCTAAAATTGAATTAGAGAAACAATATAAGACTAGAGATAATTTAACATCCGATGAAAAATGTTCCATTTCATCTCTAAAAAATGATCATAGCATTAAAATTTTACTAGCTGATAAAGGCAATATCACGATAATCTTATTATTCCGAATTGAATAAAGATCCTACAAATTCTTTAGAAAACAAAATATATAGTCTAATTTAAACACAAAAACGAATTTACAGATATTGAACGAAAGATGTTAACTCCACATCACAGCAAACCTCTTCATTTCTATACTTTGCCAAAGATTCATAAACCTGACATTCCTTTAAGACCAATTGTGAGTTCAATTAATTCTCCATGTAGTAAACTCTCAAAATATTTAATAAAAATCCTAAATCCATTATCAGGTTCCTCCGAGTCTTATATTAAAAATAGCAAACATTTGTTAGAAAAGCTGTCAGAAAATCATTTTAACAATAATTATCTAATGATAAATTTTAATGTAGTAAGCCCTATTTACAAATGTTCCTGTAGATAAAACATTAATAATAATTAAATACAAATTGCAACAAGATGGGAATTTGGCGAATAGAACTAAGTTAAGCATTGAAACTATAATGGAGACTTCTATCAACAAGACTTTGGGATGGCTATTGGTTCTTCATTATCTCCAATATTAAGTAACATTTCCATGGAAAATTTTGAGGAAAGAATTAATAATATTGGAGGAGATATGTAGATGACATTTTTGCTATATGGCCTTATAGTAAAGAATGTTTAAGTAAATTTTTTGAGCCAGATTAACGAAAAAGAAGCTTCAATTAAATTTACAATGGAAATAGAAAATAATAATGAATTACCTTTCTTAGATGTTTTAATTAAAAAATTAAATAACACATACTAAACCAGTGTGTATAGAAAACAAACGCACCCAAACAGATACTTAAATTTCAATTCAAATCAACATATTAGTGTTAAGAAAGGTGTTGTTAAGTGTTTGTATGATAGAGCCAACATTATTTCATCAAATTATGTAATATTAAGGAACAAAAAGCAGTTTATAAAAACTATTTTATTAAATGATCAATATCCTGAGAGCTTTGTTGATAGTCAGTTATTGAACATTGGTAGTAGAGAAAATATACTATCACAACCTGAGGTATTTAGATCAATGGCAGTAATTCCATATATACATGGTTTATCGGATACATTACGAAAAATTGGGAATAGGTTTTCCGCACGAACGATTTTTCAAACGGGCTCCACGCTAAGATCGGTTTTATCAAAAACCAAACCCGTAAATATTGTTCAAAATTCAAAATAAATTGTATTTATAGTGTTCCGTGTGAGTGCGGAAAACATTACGTAGGTGAATCATCTAGACCTCTCAACGTAAGGCTTGGTGAACATAGAAATTACGCTAGAGGGGAAAAACGTGAAAAATCTAAAATTAGTGACCATCCGTGGGATAATAATTACAGGATTAAATGGGACTTGGCAAAGATTTTGGAAAAAAAAGAGCAACGGAACTAAAAGAAAACTTAAAGAATCCGCGATTATTTTATTAAACGAGGATAGATGCGTTTCAAATTATTCAATAGATTTTTGTACTAGTTGGTTGCCCATCCTTAGAGACGAAGTAAGTAAAAATAAGATAAATATAATTTAATACCTTACGTGACTATGGAAATACGTAAACAAAGAACTGTCATGGTTGACGGCCAAAAAGTTTTGAGAATGGAAATAGATTCTCTTCCGAAACGTTAACTGCCTATAGCTTTCATTTTCGTTTTTTAGTTTATAACAGTGTTCTAGTTTATATATTTTTAGGTGAGAGACTTTTTGAAACAGTCAAGTATTCAAGAACCAACCTCTGTTTGATCCGTTTGGCGCAGAGGTTTTCTCATTCAAATTTGTAACTATTTTTCAGTTGCAAAATACCCAACAAAAAGTAAGAAAATCTGAATATGCCACAAATAAACAATTATAGACAACAGCGACCACTTTTCTTCAAAGGTTTTTGAAAAATTCATAATGAACAAAAGTTGTGACTATGAATTTCAGCGTGGAGGTAATTGATTGGTGAAATATTTTACGTCAAGAATTTTTTCACCCTATATGTTTTGAATTAAAATGTTTTAGTAATCAATTACTTACCTACACGCTGAAATGTGAAATATATGTATATCTTTTTTGATAAAACTATTGATTATATAAAATGTAAACATTTATACAGACTGTCTATTTTACGAGGGCCACACCAAATATCTCGCTTAATATCTATTGTAGAAGAATAAAGTTTTAGAAACAGTTATCCCATTTTTTGTGAGCTATATTTCAGTAAAAAGAAATTTGAAATCCATAGCCTACTTTATGAGATATATTACAAAAACCTGAAAAATAGGAAAACCACAAACGGTTATAGCTTCCTTATTTGAGGAGATACGAAACAAGTTAAAGGAATGAAAGTTGACGGCAAAGACAATAAGAATAATAACGTGTAACAAAAAAATCGAAAAATGCAGTTGGCTTTGACATACGCTATTGTGCAAAAATGAAAAATACATATCTCAAAGTAGGCCATGACGCCATTAATTCCGTTATTTTTTTCTCATTCCAACGATATAAAACATGTCACAGAAATTTTAACCGATAGTGTCAATATTTAATATTTTACGAATACCACAATTCATATAATTGAATCGTAACAATCAGCTGTGCCATAATTAGTGAAAAACAATGTATACAGTTATTAATAAATTTGACAGATTGTCACTGTTGTATGTTGTATGTTGCGTTGTCGAGTTCTAAGACAAATTTTATATCAGTAATTATGGTGTACACCAATAATAACAAATTCGATATGATTAGCATTTATTGTCAGTGCAATTTTGACGCTGAGATGGCAGTCACGGTTTACGGAGATAGATTTCCAGATGCTCCGCAGCCAAATCGAACTATGTTTAGGAAGTTAGTTCAAAATCTAAAAACGCACGGTTCATGTTCAAAAAAAGTAGTAAGGCGAGCGCATGTTGCGGATAAAGTAAGAAAAGTGAATAGAGTAATGAATTATGTTAACCAAAATGAGGAAACCTCTTTGAGACAAATTCAGAGAAACTGTCGCATAAAAAAAGACAGTGCAAGAAAAATATTGAAAAAAAACGGATTTCGATGCTACAAAATGAGGAAAGTTCAACATTTAAATGAGGGAGATAAGCCAAGGAGAGTAAGATTTTGTAGATGATTATTAAATAAGAAAAGGAATGACGCGCTGATATGTAGCAAAATTCTTTGGTCGGACGAATCAAATTTTTCTAATAGTGGATTTTTCAATAGAAATATGCATTATAAGTGGACACGAGAAAATACACATTGGTGCAGAGAGACTGCTTTCCAAGAAAGATTTTCTACGAATGTTTGGTTGGGTCTTTTAGGGACTAAAGTAATTGGACCTTATTTTTATGATGGCAAATTAACAGCTCGTAGATACCTTAATTTCCTGCAAAACGAATTTCAAGATTTTCTTTATGAATTAACAGTGGCAGAAAGATTAAATTATTCATATTTTCAACAAGATGGGGCTCCACCTCACACTGCTGTAATATGTACAAATTATTTAAATCAGATAGCTGGATAGGCACCTATGGACCCATTCTATGGCCAGCTCGATCACCAGATATTACTCCCTTGAATTTTTTTGTCTGGGGTTACATTAATGACAAGGTATTTCAAACTGCCCCTGAAAATAATGAGGACATCAAAACCAGAATTCGAAACGCATGTGAGGCAATTACTCCTGAAATGCTCCAAAATGTAATGCGTGACGTGTCTCGTAGAGCACGTTTATGTGTCAGAATGCATGGTGCACAATTTGAGCATTTGTAGTTAGAAAAATAAATACACACAATTTCTTTTCAATATAGTAGTAGGTAGTAGTGTTATACATAGATTTTCGTTTTTTTCTTTGGATGTTCGTTTTGTACTTGTATTTTTATTTATGAGATATTTATTGGTTTGTATTAAATTGTAATAAATAATTACGGAATTATAATTATTATAAAGTGAATTTTTACTATTATGGCACAGCTGATTGTTACGATTCAATTATATGAATTGTGGTATTCGTAAATTATTAAATATTGACACTATCGGTTAAAATTTCTGTGACATGTTTTATATCGTTGGAATGAGAGAAAAATAACGGAATTAATGGCGTCATGGCCTACTTTGAGATATGTATTTTTCATTTTTGCACAATAGCGTATGTCAAAGCCAACTGCATTTTTCGATTTTTTTGTTACACGTTATTATTCTTATTGTCTTTGCCGTCAACTTTCATTCCTTTAACTTTTTTCGTATCTCCTCAAATAAGGAAGCTATAACCGTTTGTGGTTTTCCTATTTTTCAGGTTTTTGTAATATATCTCATAAAGTAGGCTATGGATTTCAAATTTCTTTTTACTGAAATATAGCTCACAAAAAATGGGATAACTGTTTCTAAAACTTTATTCTTCTACAATAGATATTAAGCGAGATATTTGGTGTGGCCCTCGTAAAATAGACAGTCTGTATATTAATTAAATTATCACACATAACCAGAGGACGGATTTACCTATCGGATATGTGGTAAAACCAGGGCTGGCTTTAGGTAGTTATGTGGCAGCGCAGAAAGATTTGTATGCATGTGTGAAACAACATCTTGCCTTGAATTTTTTTTTAGCGAATTCCATATTATCCAAAGCTGATAAAGTCAATTTAACAACACATTAGTCAACACTCACTCGAAGAGAACTAAAGTTATAAGGGGACGTACTTAACACTGAAACTTACAAAAGTATTGTTCAATGCCGATTACAAGAATAAAAGTATGTTACCAATAGCTGTTCTAAATGCTTCGCACAGAACTTCATTATTTTTCAAGCTGGGGATAAAGAAAAAAGGCCCTTTTAATGGAAATTTCCAGGCCTTTAATTTCTGTTAAATGTGTTTTTAACGCCGTAAATGTTTCTGACATATTTGAGATGTAAACATATATATGTACCGATAAACGTTCGAGTACCATTTTTAAACTATCACAAATTCAACGACACTGCACAATTTTTGTGGCTTGTACGCCAATTTCAATGTTTTTCTACAAAAGTCACTCCAATAATAATATTTGACATTAAAACCGATGAGCCACATGCAAATTTTGATTAATTAAAAAACAATTGATTGAAACAAATTAGTCTATCCAGCATTACACGAATGAAAAATGAGGCCGTCCCAATTCATTTTGCAATACATTCGAATGTTGGAAATTTATTTATCAGAATGGTAAATGATTTATGCAAAATTTATGACTTGAAAACGCAGTCAATTATGTAACAAATGTGCTCGTTTAATAATAATAATAATAAGAGTTAATTCCATTTATAGGCGTTTGAATTTAATACTGCAACTGCAATGTGAAAATATTTATGTAAATATTTAATGTAAAAATATTATCTCCACAAGCAATTCATGTAATACTGTATGTGGTACGTCATTTGAAGGGAATATCTATTAGAACTACCAGGTTTTGTTCATTACATAATAAGACATTAATCTTCAATAGGAGCCTAGAGTGTTGTATTTATTGATTTACTAATGGCTTACTTTTCCTTCTATTGTTTCAATCACCAAAAATTATTGTCTAACGGTTTCAAATCAGGAGATCTAGGAGGCCAATGGACTGTATCTTCACAACCTATGTACCTAAGGTGGAAGTGGTTATTTAAGTATTTAAGCGTTCCCATATTTAACGATTCAAGGGCGGACTTTGCACAGCGTTGCGCTTCCAAAGGCAACTCCTCCAGAAGTTCCGATACTATGTTCTGTAAAGACCAGGTAAATACGTCCGCGTATTTGATCCAATAATGTAATAGGCGACTATTAGCATACTGTTGTTGTAGTATCCAGATTTATGTTATAGAAATTTGTTACTGTAAAAGCAACTCGAACTTTGAAAATATAATCGGTTGGATGCACTCCTTAGACACGCAGCGCCGTATATAATACGAATAAAATTGAGCCTCTCTCTGTTTTGCCTTGTTCTTACAGTTCATTGTTTGGTTGTATTATCATAATGGAAGAGCTAACACAAATTTAACAGCTTATACTTTGCTGTTACTCAATTCCAGTCCACATCCTAACTGAAGAGAATATAATATCGATGTAATGGAAGTATAAAAGCTTTTCGGTTTCTATATATGATACTTGATAACAATAATTTAACCAGAGATAGTGTTGGACAGTTATTGTTTGGAAACTTATGTTTGAACAGGGATCTATGAAGTTTTTCTTGTGATACAAATCTGACGCTACAAATTGAGGTAAACTGTTCTATTTTAAGTATCTGGTTTTATGAGTGCGTGGTTTTATGGCTTGTATATAGCAATAATTACCATAGGTTATTTACGAGATGCGCCAACCGACTACTAAATAATTACTAATTAAAAATTCCATAAGCTTTAAGCTGGAAAAATATGTTTCAAAATAATGTTATATACAGTTTGTCTCACTTATAATCGAGCCACCTTCATGATAAAATTTCATTCAAAGGTTTTGTTTCTGAATCAACATAGTTAGCCATAGAATCAATTGAATTTTGACATTGTTAGTAACGTCAAATTAAAAATACTGTTATTTGTGATTGTGTTGTTATTTTTTATTTTATGCTATACTTATAAATAGATTTACAATAATGGCGAAAAATTGAACATTATATTAGTTTATGGAGAGTGCTGAAAAACTAGGAAAGCGGCCAAAGAAATATGGGGAAAAGTGGAAATTTTGAGAAGAAAAGAAACGTTTTTAAACCCGGAACCGCATAAGATGGAGAACCTGCAGTTGATGAGACTGATATTTCATATTCTTCAATTCAAAGAATTCTGAAATACAATAAACTGTGGCCGTATAAAATACATTTACATCAGGGCTTGCTTCCTGGAGATTACGAAAGGCGCCTAAATTTTGTAGCACGGCTGACTGTTGCTCAACAAATGACTATCTTAGATCGTATCATGTGGTCAGATGAATCCCGTTTCCATAGTAATGGAATACTCAATCAACATAGGTACAATTATTGGTCTTAAGATCATCCTCAGTGGCTTCAAGAATACTATACTCTACAACAAGTTATGAGATGGCCCATATTCCACACGAGCGAAAAGTTTATGCTCCTAGCCGAAGGCAAAACCTGGAAACCTGGTAAAGTCAGGGAATCCAAAATGTGGTACTGGAGACCTGGAAAAGTCAGGGAATCCAAGAAATTTCAATAAAATCCTGCAATTTCCGTCATCACATAAAATATTTTGAATTGATTTTCTACTGTACAAAAATTACCTATAAGATTTGAATTTTATATATTTTGATAAAAAATATAGGTGTAATTTTAACTATTCATTATTATTTAAAATAAATTCTTATAAACGAAATGACGACAAACAGGACTTTAATGGTTTCCCATATTTTTTCTATGCCAATCTAAAGATAATACAATTACATTAATATCCACTTATAAACAAGTTTTACTAGAATGTACTATATGTTCATACTTTGGTCCTGGAAAATTAAAATTTTGGTTCCTGGAAAGTCATGGAATTCAAAATTCCATTGTTGATGGGAACCCTGTCATTACACATTTTTTTTCACTTCCGGTTTCGCCGGAAGTGGCACTAACTTTCGATTTTTAAATGGAACACCCTGTATATTATTGCATTTTTGAATTCTGCATGATTTACTGAATCCAACGATGCCAAATAAGTGACATTTCAAGCATCAATTTTTTTTTTTATAATTTTTAGTTTTTAATTTAAGTGTGCCATGACGGTTCCGATTTATTCTAAATGATCCGTGTAATGCTACAAAAATTGATATTCCCTTAAGAACACTAAATTACGAGATTTATGAGCAAATAAAATTCACCAAAATTCAATTTTTTCAAATGGAACCATATCGGTACCGTGGTATTAGTACTATTAATAAGGAATTTATTCATATGTCGTATTAAAATGTGCGATAAATAGAAACAAAATTACAGCTAAAAGAAAATAAGAAAATACAATTTTGTTCTAATTAAATGTTAAGAAGTAACTAAGGTGGCTTTGAAAACAATGAAATATTTAGCTTGTCAAACATTTTTTGGTTTAACGGTGTTTTTATTGTGTCTTTAAAAATTGTTTAAAATTCTTGTTAATTATGTTCAAAATGCCGCAAATTTATACAAGAGATGAAAAAGTGGACATGTTAATTATTTATGCGGAAAGTAAAAAAAAAAAATGCAATTACAGCTATGGACCTTTATGGCCGACGATATCCTGATAGACAATGCCCTGCGAAAAATTATTTTAAACGTGTTGAAAACCAATTCTAAAGACAGCCCAACAACGATCTCGAAGAAAACTTCATTATTGACGAAGGAACGGAAATTAATGTTTTGGCTCGAATAGAAGTTGATAAGACTGTTTCTTTAAGGCAAGTTGGGTTCGAATTGAACATCAGTCACCAAATAGTAAGCCGAATTTTGCACAAATACCACTATAAAGCTTTTAAATGCCAATTGCACCAGCATTTGTACGAAAGTGATTACGAACGTAGAATGGAATATTGCAATTGGATTTTGTATAATAACGTGCAGTCAAACAATTATTTTTTTGGGACTGATTTTATTTTCGGATGAGCCAAGGTTTACAAATTTGGGATTATTTAACAGACAAAATACAAAATATCGGTCACAAGAAAATCAAAATTTATTACGGGAGGGTAACTTTCAAGTGCGGTTCGGTTTCAATGTTTGTCTTGGAATAATCGGTAGTAGAATCAATGGTCCAATAATATTTGAAGAGCCTCTTACTGGTACCAGATACTTGAGATTCCTTCAATGGAGATTCGAAGAAAACGTAATTTCGACGAATGGTCCTGTGAGGTGGCCTCCAACACCTGATTGATCGCCGTTACCACCCGTGAAGACCTGGAGCTACGAGTAAAACGAGAAGTTAATAGCATAATGGCCCAGCAATTGGCGAACGTTCTTCGAGAAAGAGCTATGCGAGTTCAGAAGTGCATTGACGTTAATGGACAGCATTTTGAACAACTGTTGTAATATTTTGTCTTAATTTTTTATATTCCAAAACCACCTTATGTGTAACAAGGTAATTAGAAAAAAATTATATTTTCTTATTTTCTTTTAGCTGTAATTATATTTGTATTTATCGCACATTTTAATATGACATATGAATAAATTCCATTAATAAATGGTACCACGGTACCGATATGGTTCCATTTAAAAAAATTCAGTTTTGCCCCAAAAACAATTTTGGTGAATTTTATTTGCTCATAAATAACGTAATTTACTGTTTTTAACGGGATTTCGACTTTTGTAACATTACACGGTCGTTTAGACTAAATCGGAACCACCATGGCACACTTAAATGAAAAACTAAAAATTATATAAAAAAAATTAATGTTTGATAGGTATGTCACTTATTTGGCATCATTGGATTCAGAAAATTATGCAGAATTCAAAAATGCAATAATATATAGGGTGTTCCATTTAAAAATCGAAAGTTAGTAGCAACCGGTAGTGAAACAAAAATCAATCGTATGTCAAAAAGTGCCACTTTTATCTAGTATATCCTAAATTTCAATCATCTTCAAAACTAAAGGAGGAAAAGGGGGTATACCATGATCCTGTTACACCCCGTATATATTTTTAGCAACAAATGCAAATATCTCGTAAAATAAGCATTTTAAAAAAATACAAGAGTAAAATGTGTTTAGAATCGCATTTTCCATATGACCATGATATTAGATTTGCAATTTTCCCTTTAGTTTTCTGGAAAAACGGAAGAACCAACTAGTATGTTAATTCTCCGTATTCCCGGAAACTTTTTTAAAAAAATTCTAAACAGTGTGCAATTTTTGTTCTTATAATTTTTTTTGAAAAAACGCATAGATAGCAAGATAATCAAAGAAAATTATAAATACATGTTTCCGTTTTTCCGGAAAACTAAAGGGAAAATTGCAAATCTAATACCAAGGTCACATGGGAAATGCGATTTTAAACACTTCATTCTTGTATTTTTTTCAAGAAAATGCTTATTTTACGAGACATTTAATGTCGCGAAGAACGGGCAATGCGTCCACCAGTGCATAAGATATCTTGACGCAAAACAGTAATATTTTCTAATTTATCAGATACATCATTATGTTTCTACCGAAAACAAGATTTTTAAATCTCTAGTATTATTTTGTTCATTCTAATACGCAAAAATTTGAAGTACGGCTCTGTAGTACTCTTTCCAACAGGTAATAGCGCCGACTTTGATATTTTTATTACCAGTTTCTATGGCCTTTTTATGTGCATTAAACAAATGAAGAAAACTACACATGCTTAATAGCTATACAACTTTCATATAGTTAAAACATAAATATATTCAAGTAGTCTTCACATTTATCTTACAATCTTTATAAAAGAGATACTTATAACATTATTTTCTTGTTTTTAGTGCATTTTTTAACGTTTCGGTTGGTTTTAAAAACGGGTTTCTCCATTTTTGTAAATATTTCACTTATCTATTTGACCGTGGCTGGGGTTTTCTCATATCGTAACCGGTGTTAAACTTTTATAGGCAATAAGAGTAATAAGAGTAAAAGTTCCCCGACACGTTGATTTCAGTATTTCAACTTAAACGAGAACTTTAGAATACCCCAACCCCACGTAACAATTATAAAGGAAGTTTCATGGCTACTAAATAGTTTTAAGCAATCATTACGGAACTCCCCGATAACCAGTAAAACTTCAGCCACAACCGTGAGGGTTTCTCTCTGTTTTATTTCACAAGAACACATTAAAGCGACTGGAGGTATGTAACCGGAAGTGGTTCGACCGGAAAACGTTTGCTAAAAGCTCGCGGTGTGCCTGAAAGCCCCTAATAGTGACGAGCTGATTGTGCCATGTGACGACGGGCTCATTACCACGGGATTTCTGCGAAATTATGCCTATCCAGCAAGAGTTCGGGGACTCTACGCACTAATGCAATGGTGTACTGAGGATTTGGTCCTGGAAACAGTCACTCCTGATAGGTTTTTAGAGGCAATTATTGGAAATGTTTCTTTACAAATTGTTATTTATTTGAGTTATAAGTATAACTTGTAGTGATTGCATTAAATGTTCATTTTAACGCCACAACAATAGATTTTATCAATTAGTATAGTCAATGAAGCCGAAAAAACGGAGAAACATCGGACTTCTTCTCCAGTGAATGAATTGGCCTGTCATGATGTTTGAAGACTGTCGAATAATGTTAAAAAACAAAAATATACGGAACTCCGGTTGGGTTTAAATTGTATCAAATTTAATCTATTTTAAGAAAGGAATAATTTTTCTGTAGGACGCATACTTTGGGAGATATTGAGGAAAAACAGAAACAAATGCAAACATTTCACGGTTTTCTGGGTATTGCGTAGCTCGCACATGTCTTTAAAGCTGCAAATTTGGTTTCTTATTATTAGTATAGGACCTAACAACATATTAAAAAAACTAGAACTACATGTCCTTTTGCAAGGTCGAACCATTTTTTATGTAGGTATAAATTAACTGACGTATAGACTTACTTAGTTTACGGAAATGAAAATTAAAATGAAATTCCGTTTTTTGTTTTTTTTTAACTAAAAATACTGGTACCTATCAGTAATTCAAACAACTATTTTCTACTTTACAGACAAGTCTACAACCTTACTAATAATTTCCATAGCCTACTTAGTAATTTTCTTACATCGCATTCATCTGACGCGGCCATTTTGAAAAATTAAAAAATTGTTCGTATCTCATTTATTTTTTTAAACTTTTTACATCTGAAAAAACTGTTGCACTTAGAACTTTATGCTTAATGAGAAACCATAAAAAAATATAGTCATTCCATTTAAGAAAAAAAAGTTGATGTCACTTCCTGTTTGACCGGAAGTGATATTTTCATTTTTCATTCCTGTTAGTCTAAAAGTAGCCTATTATTGTCTAATTTATTTGTACCAAAAACCAAATTCTTAAATACAAAAGCAACCAAAATATTGGGGGCGTACATTGACTCGTGGCCACCCGGTATACTACATCTTTTTGAAAGCGGGTAATTTTTTTTCAAACATTTTTTTACATATACGGTATATATCTCTAAAATTATCCTTCGTATTGGATTACATCGATGCTTAGTTTTTCCTTATAAAACATACACTCATTCATGCCTATACATACGTTCTCTTTTTCTTTCTTAAGAGGACATTTCCATGCAGGCACACTACCTACCCAAAAGAAGAGCCTTCATACGCCCGACTTTGATTGGATTAGTTGACAGAATTGTTTTGTTGAACGCGAATAAAAGTTTTCACATGAATCGGGATCCTCCGTTCTGCAATTTTGGATGCTCAGTGTCATCTAAAAGTTAAATTGAATATTTGATAGTTAAATGACGTGTCAGATTTTCAAATATCGCGTCCCACATATCAGCCGAGATAAGAGGATTGATAAATTGATTCGGTTATTATAAGTTGGATTTGTGATCGGTTGTTTGCAAACTTCACTGAGCGCGTAGAATTCAGAACATTTTGCAATATTGGGCGCTCCTGAGATTCGGCCCCACGTCACGTCGCGTTAAAAGAAACACATTGATGCATTTTGTAGTCGTTGACACAGCGAGAAATATTGCGAAACTGCGGTTTCTTCTCGCAGATCAGTTGTACAATGTAGTTAAAAGTCAATTCAAATCCTAAAATTGTTGGTAAAGGCAAGAGTGTACACCCCGCAAGTAATATTCATTACTGCATTGGTGAAATCAGTATTATTAGAAAAGTACATAATAATCAAAGTAGACAGAATATTATACTGCAAATACTCTGAAAGAATCAGGAAAACGACGAAGTGATTAAACGTTCATTATTGCTAGCTATAATCTATTTTTGGTAATGGTAATGTAATACACATCTCGTATATAAAAAGACAATATTGTATCAAACACATAATTTTCTGTTCTGTTTAATACATGTGGCGTGTTTATTTTGTTTATTTTCATAATAATTAAATACAGAGTGATTCGTGAGGAGAGGGTCGTACTTTACCAAAAGATAGAAAACATTGAGGTGATCTTAAATCCCCAAACAGGAATGGCTAAAGCGGCCCCGTTTTCGAAATACAGGTGTTTTATATTTTTTGGGAGAATATTCTTTTCGCTATACATCTGTAATGCGTAAGCGGAATCCAATGAAATTTTGTATTTTGATTACAGTAATCATTCACCACATAATGCCTGGGATATTAATAAAATATCGGGGCCGGACCCAGAATAAAAATATTTTTAAGTTATTCCTAGAAAATAACACTCTGTATACTGTTTATAAAATATTTGACATTAAAATATTAATTTACACCTAGAAAGATACAACATCCCATAAAAAAATCTTTTGGCACCATTTCATTGTTTAAACAAAAAAATTAAATTGTTGAGGGTTCAATTTTTTTTTCTTTAAATAAGAAATTGAGAGAAAAAAGTCACTCTAGGGATTAACTACACATTATTTTTTTTTGTTCCCTGTCTGCACTAGCAAAAAGTAGTGCAAATGGGGAGAATAAAAATTCATCATATATACCTGGTGAAATAAAAAAAAAAAATTGTAATGAATGTGTAATTAATAAACCTAACAAAATAATAAATAATAAAAATTAACACTTTAACTAGAAGATAAGAAATCAGTCAAACTTACTAAATCCAATTAAATTATTTTGAATCACAGTCTATTTTCAAAGTGACCACCGCCAAATTCAATACATTTTCTTGATCGATTTGTCATTTTATTTACGCTTTTTCTAATAATCTCTAAATTGTTTTTAATTTCATTGCAAAAATGCTCAATTCTTGCAATCAGCTGCTCTCTGGTATTTATCTCTTCTTTATATACTTCAGTTTTTAAATAGTCCCACAAAAAATAGCCAAGGGGTGTGAGATCTGGTGATCTTGGAGGCCATGCAACGAGACCACCCCGACCAATCCACCTATTTGGATATTGTTCATTCAGATAATTTCTGACTCGTACCGAAAAATGCGGCGTAGCCCCATCATATTGAAACCACATTCCTCTTATATTTACATTATTTAATAAATTTGGCAGGGTATGTTGTAAAAAATCTAAATAATTGTGACCATTTAAGCGACCTTCAAAAATATGAGGACCTATGAGATTATTATTGAACATCCCACACCACACATTTACTTTACCTAACAAGAAATTCGTTTTTGCTTAAGTGTCATGGCCTACGTGATATAAAAAAAAACAAAAGTACACCCAAATTAACTTTTTATATAAGCAGGGGTGAACCCCCAAATATGAAAAAAAATTTGTCCATTTCACCTATAGCGAACTTAATCGGACGACACGCTGTATACATCCACCTAGGTATAAAAGTAAACATACATAAAAGATCATAAAAGTATGTACAAAATCCACAGAAATATTCAAAATCGTAATGTTAATTTTTGGTATGTGTCATAGCACGATATCACTGGGCACACATTTTTAAAACATATTTTTTGACATTCTTCTTAAAAATTAAATTGAACTTTCTTTAAATTTTTGTATATTGAAGGTAAATGGTTATACAATTTCAGGCCTAAGATATTGTTGGCTTTTGACGACATGTTTAAATGTTTGAATGGAACGTGGGAATTACATTTATCGAGAATTATTATCAGAATGTATGGATTCATTTTTATCAAATTTATGTTGATTTTTATAAACATATAGTACTAATTCTAGAATATGAATATTTGGTAAAAAGTTACGACACGAACGAACTTGAACTACTTCGACCATACACCTTATAATGCGTTTTATGCAACAAAAACGTTATGTGCACAAGAGGAACTTCCCCATAGAGGGATACCATAAAATAATCTGGAATGAATTTCTCCAAAATGCTAAGGTTAATGTTATGTTAATGTTATTGTTAATGTTGGTATTAATATTCGGCTATCACCTACGGAAAACTCGATGTTCCTCACTTGTACTAATAACTATTATGGAACTATTCATTTTCTCATTGAATTATTTTAGATATTTTTTAGTAATTTTTTACGCTTCAATACTTAAAAATGAATTATTTTTTATTTGTTTGCTTATAGTAATGAAACATATTCTTTATAGGATTTTGCAAACAGCGGAAAGAAAAACTATGTATGAGAACTAAAAGAAAAACTGAATTTACATATCGTAGGGGATCATGTAGATACTAGTTTAATCTGCCTGGTCGTAGGGGACTATGTTGGATGCTAGTGTTATAATGAGAATGGCAAATAAGAATTTTTACTTGTTAGCATAACCAGAAATCAGGTTATCGAAAGAATGTAAAGATTTCATTCATATTTACTTCCACATCCACGTAGTGGATTGGAAGTATAGTAATCGCAAAAAAATTTTCAAAAATTTTTATTCGTGAAATAGGTTTAGAATGTCATGAAACGTCGAGATTTGAAATTTGAGCGAAAAAAAATTTTCTGTCTGTCTGTCGGTCTGTCTGTCTGTAACTTTTTTTGTCCGCACGCTTTCTCCGGAACGGTTTAAAATATTGACCTGAAATTTTGTACACGTATATATTATAACGAGATCTGGAACTGGATTGTTTTTTGAGGAAATCCAGTGAAGTGTTGGGGGTTAAATAGGGGTAAATAGGGGGAAATAAGTAAAGCAAGCTTGTAAGAGTACAGAAACTTGAAATTCGGTGTATGTACTAGAAATCAAGGCCTCAGATTTTTTATAATATTTTTCAACCCCCCACCACCCCTACCCCATTAAAGGGGTTGATAAAATAAAGTTGAGATATTCATTTGAAATTTCGTACACGTATGTATTATAACGATGTCTAGAATTAGGTTATATTTTGGGATAATTCCGTTGAAGGGTTGGGGGTTAATTTGGGGTAAATAGAGGAATATAAGTAAAACAAGTTGGTAAGAGTACAGAAACTTGAAATTCGGTGTATGTACTAGAAGTCAAAGCGTCAGATTTTTAAATATTTTTCAACCCTCACCACCCCTACTCCAATTTGAAAAGGGTTGATAAAATAAAATTGAGATATTCATTTGAAATTTTCTACACGTATGTATTATAACGACATCTGGAACTAGATTATATTTTGAGATAATTCCGTTGAAGGGTTGGAGGTTAAATAGGGGTAAATAGGGGAAAATAAATAAAGCAAGCTGGTAAGACTACAGAAACTTGAAATTCGGTGTATGTACTAGAAGCCAAGGTCTCAGATTATTTATAATATTTTTCAACCCCCACCACCCCTACTTCATTATTAAAAGGGTTTATAAAATAAAATCGAGATATTCATTTGAAATTTGGTACACGTATGAATTATAACGACATCTGGAACTAGATTATACTTTGAGATGATTCCGTTGAAGGGTTGGGGGTTATTTAGGGGTCAATAGGGGGAAATAAGTAAAGCAAGCTGGTATGAGTACAGAAACTTGAAATTCGGTGTATGTACAAGAAGTTAAGGCCTCAGATTTTTTGATAATATTTTTCAACCCCCCCACCACCCCTACCCCATTAATGGGGTTGACAAAATAAAATTGAGATATTCATTTGAAATTTCGTACACGTATGTATTATAACGACGTCTGGAATTAGTTTATATTTTGAGATGATTCCGTTGAAGGGTTGGGGGTTAATTTGGGGTAAATAGAGGAATATTAGTAAAACTAGTAAGACTACAGAAACTTGAAATTCGGTACTAGAAGCCACAGCGTCAGATTTTCTTATAATATTTTTCAACCCAACCACCCCTACTCCAATATGAAAAGGGTTGATAAAATAAAATTGAGATATTCATTTGAAATTTGGTACACGTATGTATTATAACGACGTCTGAAACTAGATAATAATTTGAGATGATGCCGTTGAAGGGTTGGGGTTAAATAGGGGAAAATAAGTAAAGCAAGCTGGTAAGACTACAGAAATTTGGGATTCGGTGTATATACTAGAAACCAAGGCCTCAGATTTCTTTCTAATATTTTTCAAACTCTACCACCTCCGCTTCATTATTAATGGGATTGATAACATCAAATTGAGATATTCACTTGAAAGTTAGTACACGTATGTATTGTAGTGACATCTGATTTAGATGACTCCATTGAGGTGGTAGGTTGTAAATAGTGGAAAATAAGTACGGTAAACTAGAAACTTCATTTTTAACGTATATGGTAGAAACCAACTCCTCAAACTTTTCTATGACATCTACCCCAAATATTATTAAAATTCTATGACCAATAATTTCCACATACTAGAGTGCAAATATAGTTAAGATGTTTCCTTTAAAGTGACTTGGTCGAATAATCTGGATGTGGAAGTAGTGATTCCTTAGGCAGCTGTTTTTTACATACAGTTTTTCTTTTAGTGCTCATAGATAGTTTTTCTTTCCGCTGTTTGCAAAATCCTATAAAGAATATGTTTCATTACTTCAATACTTGTTACATATGCATTCTTCAAATTGTTATTCCACTGCGGACTCATGATTATATTTTGAGTATTGTATGTTTTTAATATTTAATTTAATAATGAATAAAATATAACGCATAATTTTCTAAAACTGAAGTGTATAAAATTTAATGTATACGTTACTTGTCACAAAACATCATATTTTGCATTCATAAAATTTTAATTCGCAATCGCTTTGTTATCTTTCACATTGAAATTCACAATTGAACGTTGCGTTTCCAAACGATCATAACAAAATTTTTAGTTGTCATTTTATTAACCATTTCCGAAATAAAAGCGTACATGGGCTAGGATGTAGTGTTTTGTGTTATTTTTACTAAACAGGTCACAGGCTTTTAAATATTTGTATACATGTAGAGGGAATTCATGCTAATTATACTTAAACCTAACATTTTATTCAATTTATTTATATGACGATAATGGGAACAATAGAACATACACATTTCGATCCACAACCCCCTCAGTCAATTAAATGCTGCTATAAAACAAACTTCGGGTACTGCCCCTGGTTATTTTTTATCTACCAGAAAACGCTAAAATATTATTGTTACAAATTTTTAACGAGATTTTACTATCAGGTGCAATCGTTACAGATCTTAAAAAATATATTATTGTTCCCATTCTTAAACCAGGCAAGGACCCAAATTTGGCTGACTCTTATCGACCGATTTCACTGTGATCGTGTATTCTTAAAACTTTGGAAAGGATGATTAAAGTTAGACTTGTGTGGTGGCTTCAAACAGAAAATTTACTTCCAAATAACCAGTTCGGTTTTAGAATGGGGTTTGGAACTGTCGACGCAGTTTCTACCTTACTAGTGGATATACAAAATAATTTCTCGCATAATTCTTATTTATCAGCCCTGTTCCTAAATGTTAAGGGTGCATATGATACAGACAAATTTACATCAGAGGCGAGGACAATAATAAAACCAGCTGTGTTGCTTCTAAATCTAATCACACTATATTAAGGTCAACTAAAAACTCTGCTCTTTTTTATAGAAAAAACCGAAAACACAATATGTTCATTCGATGCCCATAGAGACATCTACTTGTAATAAATAAAACCAAATATATTCAAATTGTAGACTTCTCAAAATTCAATACACCATATTGCCGAACACGGCGTAAACAGCTTTGTTCCTTATGTTCTACATTCTCGTGTTATATATACCTTCCTAACCGTGGTCTTGTGTTGTGCGTCCGAAAAATGTCCTGATAGACCCCTGGACAGAAGTTTGTGACCCATGTACATCCTTTGTTTTGTGATGTGTGGCTGACACACATGTCATGCTTGTTATTGGTTAGGTTAGTATTTGAGTTATTAATTTTTATTTATTAAATTGTAGCTGGCTGTATGGCTATAAGCCTTTATGCCAAGGAAAAAACCCTCAGTCCAGTGAAGTGATAAGGTGCTACCAATATACCGCAACATTCTTGGCGTTGAGCGTGGCCTTAAAGGGCAGCGAGAGATAACTTCTTCATCATCTCTATTTCGAGCTACTAATGAATCTCATAAACATATCCTTTCCATTATGAGACATTAGAGTTATTTTTCAACTCTTATATCGCGTAAATTTACTGAATTATTTGCACAGCAGATCAGAATAAGTCACACCTCGGATCCACGTCAAGCAAACACTGAATAATTAATTTAGATTTCCCGTCAAAATTTAGGAAGCGTTATCGGATTATGCCGTTTACAAATTTAACACTGCCTGTAATAAAATTAAACACGACTTTCTAACTACACGTTAACTGGCGGAACAATAGTTTGTTTGTGCTGCAGAGATTCTATTTAACGAGCCCCTTAACTTAATGACGGGAATAATCCGGAGATATTAGGAGATAAACTTACCTTCCTCGTTTGAACTTAATGTGCCAGAAGGACTGATACAAGCCTATTGCGTTACGTTAGTGTCACTTTTTGCAAATATTCTCGCTCGGTTGTATTTTGATACATTTTTCAAATAATTGTACAAATAATATTTATGTAGCCCAGTCCCAAGAAAAAAATAACGGCTAAAGCTGGAATGAAATAATCCTTATGTGAAATGTTCCGCGGAAGTAGGTATTTGACAGCGGCGAATGGGGTATGGTAAATCGGCCCTAAAGAACATCAGCATCGGCCCATAGTGGAATAAAAACATATAAAAATAAAAATAAAGAAATATCGTCCTCCGGCTCAATTTTTAAGATATTAAAATTTTTTTTTTAAATACTCAGGAAACAGGGTTTCACGTAAACCTATGATATTTTTAATTATTAATTTTTTGAGATTAGGAAATCTGTTGAAAGTGTGAAAAATATTTTTAAAAATTAAAAGATTTTTATTTTATGATGACAAAAATGTATCCTAAATATTTTTTTAAGAGTGTATATATGTTTTCCATGTTAGGGATTTTATTGCAATAATTTGAATATTATTCTTAAATAACAAGTTGAGTCAAAATTTTCAAATCAAATCAAATCAAATTTATTGGTGCGTTAACAATACAGTTTTACACAAGTCAGGTATAATAGTTGTCATAATATCATATGAAATCTCACATATAAGATGTATAATATAGGATACAAAAATATGAATAAATTGTAAAATAACGTAAATAATTTAAAATATTTTAAATAAGCACAAAAAATATCATACACGTATACAAACATACACAATAAAATATACTGAATATTTATATAAAATTGTTGTCCATTATTGTGGTTTCAGTGCCATTAAAATTTAGGAATTCCTGTATACTATAGAAAGATTCTTTTATTAACAACTTTTTTATTAACTGTTTATATTTTACTTCTGGTAGGGCTTTTACCCAATTTTGAACTTTATTAAAAAATTTAGGGCCGTAACAGTTAAAGCCACAATCACTTGACTTAAGCCTATTAAAATCTATCACTAAATTATGTTGAGTCCTCGTGTTACATTTGTGATTATCCTCATGTTTTTACTTCCCTCGCATACCGAAGGGAAGTATTGTATTCGAGAAAAAATCACCCTCCGAGATTTTTACGGATTCTGACGTTTCAGAATACGGAGATTACGAAAATATAGGTTTTTCAATTCCGTCAGTCTGTCTGTCTGTCGGTCTGTCTGTCTGTCTGTCTGTCTGTCTGTTGGTGTATTTACTAAAAAACTACTTGACGGAGAGCAGTCAAATTTGGTAGGTAGTTGACGCTACTGTCAGCGCAGAAATGGTAGAAATTTCACTGGAAAATATACAGGGTTGACCGTCTAAAAGGAATAAATAGTGAAAAAAATTTTTTTTCGCTCAAATTTAAAATTTCCAGGTTTCATGACGCGCTAGTCCTATTTTGGGAAAAAAAAATTTTGAAAATTTTTTTCACATTTTTGAAAAAATTTTTACCAAGATGAAAACAATTTTTTTTTGCTCAAATTTAAAATTTCCACGTTTCATGACACGCTAAATATTTCTGAAAAAAAAAAATTTTGAAAATTTTTTTCACCATAATTTTTGAAAAAATTTTTAGCACTAAAAAAATTTTTTTTTTTGTTCAAATTTAAAATTTCCACGTTTCATGGCATTCTAAACCTATTTAAGAGAAAAAAATGTTTGAACATTTTTTACCAAAATTTTTTAAACAATTTTTACCACTAAAATAGATGGAATTTTTTTCTTAAAATTTTAAATTTCCACGTTTCATAGCGCTCTAAATCTATTTAAAAAAAAATTGAAAATTTTTTAAAAATTTCGAAAAAAAAATTACCACCAAAATAGATGGAATTTTTTTTCTTTGTTCAGATTTAAAATTTCCACGTTTCCATGGCATTCTAAAATTATTCAAACAAATTTAAAAATGTTTTTGAAAAATTTTTAAAGAAATTTGAAAACATGTCACTATTATAGAATAGACAAAAATTTTTTTTTTCAAATTTAAAATTTCCATGTTTCATGACATTTAAACCTATTTCGGAAAAAAAAATTGCCACATCGTTTCACCATTTTGGAAAAAAATTTAAAACTGGAATAGAGCGAAAAATTTTTTTTTGCTCAAATTTAAAATTTTCGCGTTTCGTGACATTCTAAACCTATTCAAAAAAAAAAGTTTTGAAAATTTTTTATATTTTTTAGCCACCACTATACTTCCACTCCATTACGTGAATGTGGAATTGAAAATGTGACAGATGGCAATAATATTTGGCATATGCACCTATTATATACTTTTATTGAATAATGGCATCCCAAGAAATAATTCAGTCATGGTGGACATTTGTAAAGGTATTTGCGCAAGCCTTCCATATCTGGCACCTGCTATTTAGTATTGACCTTTTGCTGTTGGATGAGCACTCTGTATATTTTTTTGACCAAAAGTTATCAGGTTCTTTTGTAATAATAGCAATAATTATATTCCGATCTGTATTCTCAATGTCTTTTCGTAATTAATAATTTTTTAGAGTGACCGCCATGCACAAATAACGAGGGAAGTTCTGTGTAAATAACTTTACCGATTTTTTTGTATTGGTTTATATTTGCATAAATATATATCAGGCAATGGAAAATGTATTGTGATGGAAGTGTTAAAATTCCCAATTCAATAAATTTATCTCTTACATTCACTCTATATCCATGATTTGTAATTATCCTGATAGTTTTCCTCTGTAACCCGAAAATTCTGTTAACTTGCGGGGTATGGGCCCAGTTTATCAGGCCATAAGCCATATATGACACTATTAGCGAGTAATAGGCTGTTAATAAAATTATGAAAGTTACCATATTTTTTAGGTTTCTTAGCAAGAATATATTTTTTGATATTTGTTTTACTGTGTAATCAACATAGTGGAACCAGTTGAGATTTGGGGCAAGAAAAATGCCTAGAAATTTAACTTATTCTGGGTTTTTATAATTTTCGATTGGTCTATGACTGAAAATCATATTCGTAGTTTTATGCTCGTTTAGTGATAATTTATTTGATGAGAACCATTCTAAAACATTTAACTTAGTTTCATCTATTTGCCCTTGAACAACCTACAATTTATTGTCAGATACCAGGGGTGTGGTATTTTATTAAAAAAGGTTAATTAGAGAGGGTGAAAACTACCAGTAAAATTATTTAAAATGAAAAATGCTTGTTTAAAATTCTTCTTTCACTATTTGCTTTCGATTCGAATCAATGGCCACCCTTAAACAATAAAGAATCATTTTAACTCGCTCTTGGGGGTAAAACTACCCTTAGCTAGCCTTTAAAACCTCTCAATTCAAGTGCAATAAAAACATTAGGTTTGTTTTTGTGGTATTTTAAATGTATTAGTAAATTTTTTTTAAATTTACTAAATATTTTCAGCCTTTTAGGGGGTAAATCCACCCCAAAATCGCCTTGAAAAATTAAATGATAACACAATTACTTTTTACTATTTGCTTTCAATTTAAATCGATGGTAATTTTTAAACAAAAATAAATTAAAAATCTTTCATTTTATGAAGACAATGGAATATAAAACTTACATCAAGTGCATCAAAGTATGTAACCATTGGGTGATTTTACAACAGTTCAGCCGAAAATTTGATTTTACTAAAAAAAACATTTTTATTAAAAAAATTGATTGAAGGAGCCGTTACTCTGTGGTAGTTATTTGTGCAACATTTTTATTGTTTTTTTTATATTAATTATGGTAAACTTTAGACCCAATATTTCATATTAAACAAAATTACTTAAATATATTTAGAAAATATTTTTGTCTTCAGAAAATACAAATCGCAACCTCCCCCCCCCCCCCCCAAAAATCATTTTGTGAAAAAAGCCTTATTTTACTGATAACTCGTTAACCGTTGAAGATATAAGAAAATTATTCATGATAAAAAAGAAAGATTAACTAATGGCAACATAAGAGAGTATTTGATATCCTCTTTAAACCCCATTTTGATTTTTCTTTCTAGCTTGTTTGGTTTTCGAGCAATTCGATTTTTTCTATATGCCGCGCGCAAAAAATTTCAAATAAACGAAAATTCGCGCGCATTAAAAATACAAATTTTGCAATTTTGGTCAATATAGATTTTCTCGAAAACCATGGCATAGACAAGAAAATTACAAGAGGACTTTTTCTTAGGCAATTAGTCAAGCTTTCTTTTTTATGATGAGCAATTTTTTTTATATCTTTAACGGTTAACGAGTTATCAATAAAATAAGGCTTCTTTCACCGAAGAGGTGGTTTTTTGGAGGGTAGCGTGGCACCCCCAGAATTGATTTTTGAGGTTTTGTGATGTTTAATCCTCGCACCAACAGTAACGGAAGGAACATTTCAGATAATATTTTTTGCGAGCTTCTGGTGTATTTTTTACTTTATCGACTGGACTAATTGTATAAACTTGTGCACCATTTCTGTATATAATTAGTCGGAAATATTGGATATCTGAATAAGTAGAAGCTTTTTGAAGTTAAGTTCTACAAAAAAATACAATTTGTTTTTTTTTACATAAAATATTTATCTCACATTTGAAAATCGTTCGAAAGGTAATAAAATAGAATAAGTATATACATATTTACAATAATAATAATGGCAGTTTCTTCTGGGCTGTAACGAGTGATTGTTGGAATTTATTCGCATGCTGTCTTCATTTTCTAATTTTTACGCAGATTTCGATTTAAGATGATGCCAAAGGTGGTTACAAGTCTTTTTAATGTTTCAAAGATGATTTTTTCATGGGATTTTTGTCTGAATTTACTTTTATAATAAATTGGACATTTTTTCAAAGAGATCATTTTACTGGGTTCAATAACAGTATCACATCGCTTTTGTCGTAGCTTCAATAGAAGCCTAAATAATTGAAAAACAATTTCTACACCTGTTAGCCCCCACCTACCTCCCCGGGACTTAAAAAAATATAGAATTTTGTTCATTTGGGATACTGAGGGGGGGGCTAAAACGTATGCAAAGAATCAGCGAGGTGAGTGTGCTTGTTACAATAATTGATCTGCCGCCTGGACTATTTGAGGGAGTCTTCTTCTTTAGTGAGTCACACTCAGGGCCGGATATAGGGGGGGTGTCACACCCCCCAAGTTTGAAGCCAATTCGGCAAATCGTTTACCATTCGGCACTTTCAGCGTTCGGCAATTATGTACATAAGATCATAGAAAAACTCAAAACAATAGAAACTCAATGTCATAAATAATTATTACTTGTCGAGCAACCCCTATTAGTAAGGGGTCCAAAGCATTAAAAATTGGAATGACCCATTCCAACAAGGTAAATAAGTTTTGAGCTCGCATATCGAAAGAGGGTCCTAATGGGCATCAGAAATGGCTTGTTGGACTTTTGTTGAGGATTGCACAACTTCTCCACAAGAAAAAAAGATGGCGGAATGTTATTTCAAGAATTCGTGGTTTTAAACGTATACCTCTCGCTAGAAAATTAACTACATGCGATATTGTTCTGATTTTTTTTCTTTACATACTACTGACATGAGCGCATATGTCTGTACTAGTAGAGTTTCAAAATCACTTACGGTTTTTTTCTAATTAAATCCTAAATCACAGGAACGAAATTTGTGTGTTTGAAATTTCGACGTGCGGACAACTACATTAAATGTTGAATTTTCTTATATATTATATGCGAATGAAATATGGTTTAAAGATCAACAAAGTTTTTGCAAAAAAAATTAACTCGATATCTCATACAGTTTTCGAGTTACAGATTTTTTAATTCGATCGTAATAATGTCTTGTTATGATAACGCGCAACGTGACAGCTGCGGCAGGATTTGGTCTGTGTAATTGTGGATAGACATTAGTCTAATAACTAATTTGATTAAGGTATTATATTACTATTAATCAGTAGGTCACCAATTGTCTGAAAATTAGACAATCATTTATGCGTTATGTTACAACTATGTGATTTTAAAATAGAGTCTGTTAAAATATAGATGCAGAAATAATGGTTTAATGATTAGGTACTGAAAAAAGGAAACTTTGAAGTACGTCCAATTTGCTTAGAAAATTTCCAATTACGCCATTTTGGCTTAGAAGGACTGTATATATCGAAAGGTGCAAATACAGTATGAAATCGTCAATAAATTATATAAATTTGAGATTAAAAAATAAAAATTGTCCGAAATTTCATATTTAAGAAAATGTATAGTATGACTTAAAAACCCATCAGAATTATATGAATTCGCCATAACAGACACAATTCTTATTCTAAACTGGAATTACTTTATAAATAGTAACAAATATAAAGCAAATAATCTAAAATACATTTTAGAATATTGGTGTAAATAATGACATACCTACGTTGCCCAATAATGTGAACTTGCAATCATGAAGAAGGGAACACAATAATATTTGCGCAAGGTATGTTTAATTTTTGCAAAATAGAAAACCTACAAAAATTGTGTGGGTACATGACAACAAAGGGTATCTTAGGATACTCACGAGAAAGTGAAAAATATGAAGAAGAAAATATTGTAAAAGATTAATTTTGGAAATAACTGCGATGCAATTGATGATCGTGTAATTTAAGATGCTCGTAAGTCCTATGTGAATCTATCCATACAGATTTACATAGGACTTACGGATTAAGGATTTAAATTCACTACGGCCATCTGTAGTGAATTTAAATCTTTAGATTTGCTAAGGCAGTATTTATTTTTCCTTAAGGTTATTAGACTTACGTTAGCTACGTCCGCGTCCTACACAAGACACTTCCTTACTGCATTTAAAACGAGCATTACAAGGGACGGTAGTCCAGTGGTTTAGTGTACTTAGCTTAGCTAGCAACTGAAGAACTTAGCGAAGTAGGTTAAAACCCTGCTCACTGCGAAATACTTATAATTGTAAAAATTATCCACAAAAAGTGGTTTAGACCCTTACCTAACACAAAATCTTGATTTATAACAAATTTTCTCGACTTGAGAAGCAGTTAACAAAGCACATCAAATTTTAGTGTCCAAGCGATTTTCCGATCTCCTTCCCAATTTACCCTTTCCCAGAAAATTTGGATATCTGATGATCAAATGATGACAAAAAGTCACAACTGGTTCTAAAGAAAACAAATAGTGAAATTGTAAAGTACACTGTGATTAAAAATGTGCGTCCACTTGGTGTTCTGTTGCATGTGCAGCCTTTCCTAACAATTGTATTAAGGGCAGAAATAATACAGAGCAGTTTTTAGCAGACAGTGCTTCTTAATAGTAATGCCTGTGTAGTGCTTACTGAGCTGTGTGTGTGTATACTTTGTACCGTCCTAAAGTTCCAGGACGCTACAGAATATATATAATTTAATTATGGGGTTCTTAAAACCACTATAATAGCAGATACTTTAAATTTGTTAACTTTTTGTTCACAGAAACCTAGAGCTGCCGAAGTCCTCATCCCCACTCGAAGATCTATCTTTAAAATATACACCGAGCGCCATCTGTACTTTACAAGCAAACCCAACCGATTCTTAACGAGTAAACTTGAATTAACTTTAAAATATACACCGAGCGCCATCTGTTATTCTACCAGCAAACCACCGGCTCTTACTAGTTAGAAACCTAGAAGTATTGGTAAAAATTAAACAATAACTTTAATTAATAATTTGATTCGATAGAAATTTAGTAACAAATAAGAATTATTAATGGGAAGTAAAATAGTGCAATAATTAAGTAGATTTGATAATAAAAACAGAATTTTAAGTAAACACTTTTTATCATTTTGCGGTTGGCAACAATTGATAGCTATTTTAGAGGAGACAATAAATTAGGATTTTCCGATTCTTGAAGCCAAGAACAAGACGTGTTTGTGCTGTCTTGCCGCAGATTTAAAGCCTCAAATTCCTGGAGTTAGGTGTGAGGTAATAAGTACCAGCTTGATGAGCTAGTAAGTACCAGCCTGAGGTATTAAGTAGCAGCCTGATGAAGTATTAGGTGCCAGTTTGAAGAGGTGGTAATGACCAGCCAAAGATAAGCCTTAGGTGTCAATTAAAGTGACCAGCTTGATGGTGATGGTCCTGTGAGGATAACCTTATTTAGCCCAGGAGGAAATTGTTTGCCCACATCCACACATGTCACTGGATATGGAACTTGTATAGCGACAACATATTAATCAGTCTAGTCTCAACGTTTATCAGTAAACGTAAGCAAACAGAGGAAGGGGAAGAAGAGATTTGAGTGGGACGAGGCGCTCTGGCAGCTCGTGAACAGGATCTGTGGTGAGAGTGTCATTCTCATTTGAACATCAACACGCTCAACTTCTTGTGGAATTTTCAATTAACATATAATTTTTAGCCTTCAGCAAATGTAAATTTTTATCTTTAACTTTTCATCGGCCGTCAGCCTAATAACATTCTTACTCCTACATATAATTTATGTAAGGAAGGTAGCTACCCTCTAAATTCAATTTTTTGTTAATAAAATATCTAAATTTATATCAAATATTTACCATTCCAGTTTTGTCTTTAAAATTTTAATATACAACTTATTTTTCTTACTTTGTGTTTTTCATATTAAATTCTCTAAAAACTCATGATACCTATGTAAACATTAAGGCCACTGAATAGCCACAGTATTACATTTTGAAAACCAGTAAGGCATAGGTATCGAGCAATTGGCTATTGGCGCCTAACAATTCTAAATTTTAATTAATTTTCGAACCACGACCCAGCCTCCACAAAATAAATGAGAACCGGGTAGTTTCATCGTTCCTATTCCATTCAGGGGCAGGAATTGATGTTACAACTTATTATGCATTATTATTATTATTATTATTATTACTTATGTATATATTACAAGTTTTGTGTACGTTTTTATATTTTCATATTTGTAAAATGCTGTATCATTTGTACCACAATAATGATATACTTAATAAATAATATCTCTATACAACACCTTCATAATTAATAGATCGAGTAAATCATCTGCCAAATGAGTTTCTTTTTACCTGTTCATATTTTTGCAAAATTGTAAAAATGTAAATAATAGCACAATTTCAAAAATGTATTGGCTTACTATCTTAATGCATTACGCTTAGCCCAGAAAACAGCCGCATGCTAACAGGAATACCACTAATCTAATTATGGTTTATTTTTAAAAGTCGTTAACTCAAAAACTGTATAAGATATCGAGCTAATTTTTTTTGCAAAAACTCTGTTGATCTTTAGACCATATTTCATTCGTATATAGTATATAAAAAAATTGAATATTTAATATAGTTGCCCGCACGTCGAAATTTCAAACACACAGATTTCGTTACTGTGATTTAGAATTTATTTAGAAAAAAACCGTAAGCGAGTTTGAAATTTAATTAGCACAGATAGATGCGCTCATGTCAGTAGTATAAAAATAAAAAAAATTAAATCAATATCGCATGTGGTTCACTCTCTAGCGAGAGGTATATGTTTAAAAACACAAATTCTTGAAATAACATTTCGCCATCTTTTTTTCTTGTGGAGAAGTTGTGCAATCGTCAACAAAAGTCCAACAAGCCATTTCTGATGCCCATTAGGACCCTCTTTCGATATCCGAGCTCAAAAATTATTTACCTTGCTGGAATGGGTTACTTGGCGATTTAGACGGCTTTCGAAGGAGTGGACCCTCTACTATATCTTGTATCTTGTATTTGACTTAAAATCATCCTCTAAACACAGAGGCTCGCAACAGCGAGGCCAAATCTGCTTGTTCTAGCCTCTAACGTTGATCACGAGTTACCTCTCTAGATAAAATTGTTGAAAATGCTTATGAACTAAAGATCATTCTACCATTGTGTTACAAAATTATGTACTTTAATTCAAACGGTGCGGGTAAGTGTGGCTTCAAAGGAAAGTAGTTTCAGCAAACTAAAACTCATAAAAAATTTTGTTAGAACAACAATGACCGATTCACGTTTAGACTCATTATTAATCTTATCATCAGAGAGGGATATTCTGGAACAAATAACTTTCAACATTTTAGTTGCACGATGGGGCACTTTAAAAGAAAGAAAAGTTAAAGTTGCTTAAAAAAAAATTTAAGTTGTATAATAATTTATCCGTTTTATTTATAATTAATTTGTGGCAATATTAATTTATTATGTTTGTTGGGTATGTTGCCACTGTAAAAATATGTAAAAATTTTGATGAAAAAAACCTCTGCGCCAAAAGGATCAGACAGAGAGGCTGGTTTTTAATCATTTTAGTACAAAATGTCACACAAGTGAAAGTTTTGATAACGGAAAAAGAAATAGTTTCCGAAACGTTAACAGCCTTCGATTTAATTTGCCTCATTATCATTTAACAATATTCTTTCAGTTTATATATTTTTAGGTGTGACTGGTGTGAGACATTTTGTACTAAAAATATTAAGACCTATCCACTCCCTGTCTGATCCTTTTGGTGCAGAGGTTTTTTTTCATCAATATTTTTACATGTTTTCACAGTGGTAAAATACCCAACAAACATAAGGAATAACCATTTTGTATCTTTTATATTTTGCATTTTACTTTCAAATAAAGGTTTTTGCTTCAGTCAGATTTACATTTTTTTGTATCCCAAAAATTAAATGAACTTTATATACAAATAAAACAGAGGACCAGATGAGAAGAAGACATTCGGCATTATAACAATTTCACACCCCCCCCCCCCCCCTAAAAATTGCTTAAAACCGGCCCTGGTCACACTGTATACATAAAATAGTATTTGTATGCATAAAGTTTACTTACTATTGGGATAGAATTCATAGAAAATGAACTAATACGCCTAATATCTTTCAAATATGTCTTCTTAAGTACCTTCTTTGAGCTTTCTATAGTGCACTCTATGGGCGACATGCTCAGTGTTAGGGTCAATCTAATTTGCCGATACATTAACTAACCATGGATATAATTGGATCAGCTGATGGAGTCCTGTGGGACTCAATATTCGTTAATCCAACTCGAACAATTCTCTTGGTCGGAGCAAAGGATATGAAATCGACATTAAAAGTTTTATACCTATATAGTAGTATATATGCAATAAAATATAAAACACTACCACTGTGACTACGGTGACAGTTCACTTTTGTGGCCCATTAAAGGATAATAAAAAATGTAATAAAGACATGAATTCGCTAATGGTAATATAATATATTTTATTTTTAAAGGAGATCGAGGTTAGACGCTAATAGAACTTTCAATGGATATTGATCTCTTTTCCGGTAAATAATTCCTGGCCGCATTAAAAAATCGTTCAGAAATATTAGTACAGGCAAATTAGCCATTTAGGGTAACAAAAATTAAGAAAAGGATCATCTCTGGGATTTAAGTAGGTAATCACCTAGAGAATGAGATGATGGATTCTTTGCATTTCCAAGTTCCGGGAAATTAAAAAAAAATTGGAAAAACTTTTTGATTTTCGGTTTTTTTGCTCTAGCGGCCAAAATAATGAAAATAGAAAAAAGTGCCCAACAAAAGTTGTAGCTCGTCTCTTTTTCTACAAAAAAGATCTTTACAAATTTTTGTCTTACTTAAGTCATTTAGAAGATAAATCGGGTTTTCCACTTATAGTTTTAAGAAGCTTCGAAATGCGCGAAAAATTAGAATTCTCCGGGAGTTTCGTACGACCGGGCTCATCGATCGATAATTCTTATTATTCAGAGCCCCTAAAAAAATTAAAATAACATAAAATGTAGAGAAAAGTTCCAGCTTTAATGTGGAACTAATCACAAAATTCATAAAAAATTTTATCAAAGAGAAAAAGTGTCAGAAGATGGCTTAGTAAACTTTGTACAGTTGATCCACAGATTTATTCATATCTTTGCCGGGGAAGTCGTTAGAATGATAATTCATTTTGCTTATATATTCTTATATAATGATATATTAATGGAATTAACATTTTATTGCAATTACTTTTGTTGGAAAAATATGCCTTGCGATCAAGGTATATTTCTCATCGATCAATCACCTCCAAATTTTGGAGTTGAATTCGCTGTATCTTAATTAATAATAATAGCATAGTCTTAATTTTTGGACTATAGGTACAATAAAACATATTCTTTCGAATGACATGAGTTTTTTAAATGCATGCAGTACTTTTTGAATTTGTCTCCATTATTCGTACACACTGCTAGCAAAAACAGGAAAACCACAAAAACGACGGAAAACGTCAACATTACTAGAGGGAAGAACAATAATCAAAAGAATAGAATCATACGCAATGAAATACTGGGGACACGTCCAAAGACGGGACTCGACACACCCACTAAAGAAAGCGCTGCGAATGAACAGCAACAAACTGAACTTAGGGAGGCCATGCTACACATGGATAACAACAATCGAGAGGATTATGAATAAGCTAGGAAAGGATTATACAAACTGGGAAAAGCTGGCACAACAAAAAATGGAATACAATAAAGAAATATCAAGAATATACACACTGCCAGACTCAGAAACAGAAGAAACAGAAAACTCAGAATTAGAATAGGAGAGAAGATGATCACAGACAGAAACTAAGAAGAAGCATATCACAAAAACCTGAAAGTAAAAAGAAGCACGAAAACCTAAAAGAAGCATCTCACAAACGCCTACACTTTCCATCCGATGAAGACAGAAGGAAAACAAGAAGAAACATCTCACAAACACCTACACGCTCCATCCTATACTCCTACCCCATGCGTCATGCGGCTCTCGCTGCTGACAACAAGCATGTCCAATGTCCAATCCAGCGTATGCAGCTGGTCCGGCGGTATAAAAAAGCACCGGGGGTTTGTTCCGGCACACGGTGGGATGATCGATGGACGATCGGGCTGCGTGGTGGAACAAATCTCCATGCACCGGAATTGGCAGCAATGCCCACCTTACGCGGGCAAATCAATCAATAAATCAATCAATTATTCGTACACGTTCAGAAAATGTACAATCATACAGTAAAACATATACAACTTATTTGTTTCTTAACATTCTTCAATGAAATTTTCACAAAATATAGGCTAAGGCGCGTAGATTCGAATCCATGTAGTGAAAAAGCACCCATTGTTGCGGGAGAAATAGACAGGATGCATAAAACTCAAAGATATGAATAAATCAACTGTATAAAGTTTATAAGCCATCTTCTAACACTTTTTCTCTATGATAAAATTATTTGTGAATTTTGTGATTAGTTCCACATTAAAGCTGAGACTTTTCTCTACATTTTATGTTGTTCTCATTTTTTTAGCGGCTCTGAATAGTAAGAATTATCGATCGATGTGTCAGGTCGTACGACCCTCCGAGAGAATTCTCATTTTCCGCGCGTTTCTGAGCGGCTCAAAACTATAAGTGGAAAACTGGATTTATCTCCTAAACGGCTTAAGTAAGACAAAAATTTGTAAGGGAACTTTTTTGTAGAGAAAGAGGCGAGCTACAAATTTTGTTCAAAACTTTTTTCTGTACCTTCATTATTTTAGCCGCTAGAGTAAAGAAACCGAAAATCATATAAAGCTTTTCCAAATTTTTTTGAATTTTCCCGGAACTTAGAAGTGCAAAGAATGCATCATTTCATTCTGCAGGTTATTACCTACTTAAATCCCGGAGATGGTCCTTTTATTAATTTTTGTGAGGTTTTTACAAAATGTTGCCTTCATTGCCTGTACTATATAGTCAATGAAAGTGGATGTTTAAATTTCGATGTTATAAGGGTTTGGATTTGATGTTGAAATTTAATGAACCACTTTAATCGATCTTTATGCGATATTATTACCAATCCTGACAGGATACTAGTATTTCCATTTGAAGATTATGTTACTTTAATTTTTTGTTTTTCTACTTAACAAGTCGAATTTTCAACTTTCAAACCGAAAGGACTTCGCTCCCTGTAAATGGAATTTGGGTTTGAGCGAAAAGTTCTGAAATGATATCAAAACTACATAATTTGTATGATTTTATAAATTCAAGAAATGTTTACTCTTAAACTACTAACTTTAGGAAAAAGGTGCAAGAATCAGAACACGTTTATTTATTTTATCAATAAAGCTCAAGAAATTCTTTCAGAATTTTTTATGAACTTCTAAGTTTCAGTAGAAATGTGACGTCATATTTTTTTTATTGAAAACGATACGTTTCAATATTATGTTAATATTTCGATTATTTAATGTTTGGAACCTAATTGCATACTGGGCAAATGCGTACAATATCACAGTCGCACGATATTTTGTTAAACAAGTTATACTGTTATGGAATTAGGGGATTATCTCAAACAAACTTTAGATCATATTTGTCGAATAGAAAACAAACCGTAGAATAAAAAATAATCTTTCCGATTATAGGTCAGTTATACACGGAGTACCCCAAGGTTCAGGTTTGGGACTCCTGTTGTTTATTATATACAGGATTATTCACGAAAAGCGGATATTAGTCTTTTCTTGGGATCTGTACAGTTTAGAAATTTGAAAATTGCGTTAGGGGGTTTTGGATATGGCGGATCAAACAAAAATATTTTCATGCATATTACTTCCGCTTGCACCAGATGTAGCACCTAACTTTATTACTTTAAACGGAACACCCTATATTTTATTTCATTTTTGGATTCCTCGTAAAACGTTAGCTTGGGTTTATGTACCATAATATACTCTTAAACCTACCAGTTTTCCAGATAAATTATATTTTTGGAGATTTTTTACGGTTCCTACCCTTCCGAAAAAATCGATATCGTCTATCATTACTAAGGCGATAATCAAAAAGCATTTGCTTATGCATTGTTTTTATTCAGTTGAGACAGACATTTTTTTCGCTCAAATTCCGTTTTATGACATTCTAAGCCCATTTCAACAAAAAAAAATGTACGATATATAGTAAAGAGGAAATAAAACGACGCTTCATTGGCTTCCACGTTAATGAGTGAAATAATCATCCAGAAACTTCCGTTTTTAAGAAACTCAAATACATTTGCATCTCTTGATAATTGTTATAACGACAAATTCATATTATAGATTAATTTTTAAAATACGAAAACTAACTGAATTTTTTTTATTTCAAATTATTTAATAATGTATATTTTTTCAAATTTAACTTGACCTTTTAGGGAGCATGTAAAATATCCTCGATCCATTGTGCCAAAAATATATAAACATCAATGTTTTGATAAGATTCTGAATGTTATTTGACATTTAATTCAGACGTTTCTCCATAAACTAATGAAATCAATTTTCTTGTGATATTAAATATAAATATAAAACCGCTGCCTAAGGAATCACTACTTCCACATCCAGATTATTCGTCCAAGTCACTTTAAAGGAAACATCTTGACTATATTTGCACTCTAGTATGTGGAAATTATTGGTCATAGAATTTTAATAATATTTGGGGTAGATGTCATAGAAAAATTTGAGGAGTTGGTTTCTACCATATACGTTAAAAATGAAGTTTCTAGTTTACCGTACTTATTTTCCACTATTTACAACCTACCACCTCAATGGAGTCATCTCAATCAGATGTCACTACAATACATACGTGTACTAACTGTCAAGTGAATATCTCAATTTGATGTTATCAATCCCATTAATAATGAAGCGGAGGTGGTAGAGTTTGAAAAATATTAGAAAGAAATCTGAGGCCTTGGTTTCTAGTATATACACCGAATCCCAAATTTCTGTAGTCTTACCAACTTGCTTTACTTATTTTCCCCTATTTGCCCCTATTTAACCCCCAACCCTTCAACGGCATCATCTCAAATTATGATCTAGTTTCAGACGTCGTTATAATACATACGTGTACCAAATTTCAAATGAATATCTCAATTTTATTTTATCAACCCTTTTCATATTGGAGTAGGGGTGGTTGGGTTGAAAAATATTAGAAGAAAATCTGACGCTGTGGCTTCTAGTACATACACCGAATTTCAAGTTTCTGTAGTCTTACCAACGTTTTACTTATATTCCTCTATTTACCCCAAATTAACCCCCAACCCTTCAACGGAATCATCTCAAAATATAAACTAATTCCAGACGTCGTTATCATACATACGTGTACGAAATTTCAAATGAATATCTCAACTTTATTTTGTCAACCCCATTAATGGGGTAGGGGTGGTGGGGAGGTTGAAAAATATTATAAAAAATCTGAGGCCTTAACTTCTTGTACATACACCGAATTTCAAGTTTCTGTACTCATACCAGCTTGCTTTACTTATTTCCCCCTATTGACCCCTAAATAACCCCCAACCCTTCAACGGAATCATCTCAAAGTATAATCTAGTTCCAGATGTCATTATAATTCATACATGTACCAAATTTCAAATGAATATCTCGATTTTATTTTATCAACCCTTTTAATAATGAAGTAAGGGTGGTGGGGGTTGAAAAATATTATAAATAATCTGAGACCTTGGCTTCTAGTACATACACCGAATTTCAAGTTTCTGTAGTCTTACCAGTTTGCTTTATTTATTTTCCCCTATTTACCCCTATTTAACCCCCAACCCTTCAACGGAATTATCTCAAAATATAGTCTAGTTCCAGATGTCGTTATAATACATACGTGTAGAAAATTTCAAATAAATATCTCAATTTTATCAACCCTTTTCAAATTGGAGTAGGGGTGGTGGGGGTTGAAAAATATTATTAAAAAATCTGACGCTTTGGCTTCTAGTACATACACCGAATTTCAAGTTTTTGTACTCTTACCAACTTGTTTTACTTATATTCCTCTATTTACCCCAAATTAACCCTCAACCCTTCAACGGAATCATCCCAAAATATAATCTAATTCTAGACATCGTTATAATACATACGTGTACCAAATTTCAAATGAATATCTCAACTTTATTTTATCAACCCCTTTAATGGGGTAGGGGTGGTGGGGGGTTAAAAAATATTATAAGAAAATCTGAGGCCTTAACTTCTAGTACATACACTGAATTTCAAGTTTCTGTACTCTTACAAGCTTGCTTTACTTATTTCCCCCTATTTACCCCTATTTAACCCCCAACCCTTCACCGGATTTCCTCAAAAAACAATCCAGTTCCAGATCTCGTTATAATATATACGTGTACAAAATTTCAGGTCAATATCTTAAACCGTTCCGGAGAAAGCGTGCGGACAAAAAAAAAGTTACAGACAGACAGACAGACAGACCGACAGACAGACCGACAGACAGACCGACAGACAGACAGAAATTTTTTTTTCGCTCAAATTTAAAATCTCGACGTTTCATGACATTCTAAACCTATTTCACGAATAAAAATTTTTGAAAATTTTTTTGCGATTACTATACTTCCAATCCACTACGTGGATGTGGAAGTAAAAATAAGTAACTGTTGTTAATTCTATGACGCTGATGTGATAGCGATTATTTTCTTTTCAGAGCGACTGAACGTACTATACGAAAAAAATTGGACGAGGTTGGTCACCGAACAACTGAAAAGGTTCGAGAGGGCTGTGGTGGAATCAGGAAAGGTAGATGGTTCTTTGCCCTCCTCTAGCCCACACTGGACTTTTGGTGGAGCCCTCCTGTACTCAGTCACGCTGCTCACCACAGTGGGTAAGTCGCAATAGTGCAAGGAATAATTACATAATTTTTCGATTAAAGTGATCATTCAAAAAAAGTATAAAAATGGGGTAAATTAGTAAATATTTTTATTTTTACGTATATTTTCCTCTGTTGCACTTCTGTGCAATAAAATCTCGTACACGCAAAAAATAAAGTAGTACGGTTTTTACTAATAGTGGAGTGAGATTTTTTATTATCATATATAGTGGAGTAGATCTGGCAGAAAAAAGGGTAATTATTTTTAGAAAAGGGAAAAACAATGCTTTTAGATGTTTCAAATAAAAACTATATTTTTATACACTCTACATATGTTTCGGCTGGTTAGGCCTTTCTCAAGAGCATTACAGATGAATACTAAAGCTATGAGGGTGGTTGTTCTAAAAATAAAAGCAGTAATACCCAAACATGTGGAATTACGGGGATTTCAAGTAATAAAACTAAGGATCTACCTACTCGAAATAATTCAATGGGCTATTCTTAGAACCTTGTCTATTATAGGAGTGTTTATGAAATTTAATTGGTCATTGGTGGTACAAGTATTGCCTTTAAGGGATTTTTTTATTTCTAATTGTTCAAGGAGGTTTAAGTGTTTTCCTTTTCTTTCTGAATGGATTAAATTAATATTCTCTGTATCAATAAAATGATTATTTTCAATGCAATGTGTTGTCAACACGTTGGAGGGAGCTCTCTAGGGCAATTAGGGAAGGAAAGGGAGGGGAGAACGTGCAAAAAGGGAAAACGGCCATATCTCCGGTTCTAATAGGGCGATTTTGAAAAATCAAAATGGGATTTCTTCCTTCTTTGAGCAGCTATAATGTTGGATAGGTAGGAAATAATTTTCGCCGAAAATGTAAAAATGGGGGGCAACAGAAAAAAATTAATTTTTTTCAAAACGATTTTTTTTATGAAGGGGGTGAGTGGAGGGGGATAGAATGCTCCTAATAAACGGGGATATTCATCCCCTTTGAAATGAAAAAAGAAATTTTCAAATTCCTTCATTACGACGGCAGGGCGAAACATTGAAGTTTAAGCCCTGCAGAAGGGCAAAGGAAAGTCCTACGCCCTTCTGTCAGGGCTCATTTTAGAGAGAACAAATTTCTCTTTTTATAAAAAAAAAATTCGATCGGACAGCAACTTGCGTTACGCGCGCGAGTTAGACTTATAAATTTATTACTTTTCATTCAGCAGCTGCAGCGGCGGGAGTGTAGGCGTGGCCATTACCCTCTCTACTTACTCGCTGCTTTCACTCACACACACACACAAAGGGAAATCGAAGGTCAAAAGGTAAGTCTGACATTTTCCCTTAATAAAAAAAATCGTTTTGAAAAAAAATACAATTTTTTCTTTTGCCCCCCATTTTTACATTTTCAGCCAAAATTATTTCCTACCTATCCAACATTATAGCTGATCAAAAAAGGAAGAAATGCTATTTTTATTTTTTTAAATCGCCCTATTAGAACCGGAGATATGGCCGTCTTCCTTCTTTGCACGTTACTCCCTCCCTCTCCTTCCCTAACTGCCTTAGAGAGCTCCCCCCGCGACTTTGACCTCTTCCTATAACCACCCACAATAGAAAATTACCACCCTAACCCCATCCCTTATCTCTTAAACACCCCTCATACCTCCTGTCCGATCCCTTTTACTTCCCTGAAACTCAATATCTTCAAAAGGCGGCCTAATTGGCCGATTTTAAAAAATCAAAAACCAGTTTACGCGGCTCGGGGAGACCTTGCTTACTTATCTGAAATACTTTTTTGTCCGTCTCCCCGATCGCGCGCAAACTGAGAGAAACCGATTTTCCGTATGTTTAACAGCCCACCTCCCCCCCCCCCAACCATCTAGATCTCGGATGTGAAAGTGTCAGGGAAGAGGGGGAAGTCGTCCTCTATAAGATGGGAATAATTTTTTTTTGAAAAAAGGTACTTGTTTTTCAAATGCCAGATCTGCTCCATTAATTGGTTATAAAAACTGACATTGATTGTGAAATGTTTTAAGTAAGGTATTTGAATAATGTTAATCCAAAATAAAAACATACGTATTTTTGTGTTTTTTACTTTTTTACACCATTCGATGGGGATGATATCGATTTATAACAAATGTAAAAATTGAAAGTGAAAAATTCACAGATACGACTACACATAACTGCGATTTTATTTATTTATATATTTTGTCATGACTCCGTTTCGTTCCAAGACGTGATTAAGTCTTGTTGGCCTAGAAGCAATTAGTGTACGACAACATTTTTTTTTCTTCTCTTATCTCCTCCCAGCAATTTTCAATGACCGATCACAATTCTTCCTCATTTCTTGGTCTGAAGTTTAGTTCATAATTTTTTTTACTACCAACCCCCAAACGTTCCCAATTGGGTTTATATCGGGACTGTGCGAAGGCCACGATAATGATTCAATATTATTTTTCCGAAACCATTAAATAATTATCCTGGCAGTATGAATAGGGTCTTTTTTGATAAATGAAGGTGTTGTACCACCGAAGGGAGCATAACATTTTCCAAAATATCTCTATATACCTGTCCATTAAATCTGCCATTACCCATAATACGCCTCGCTACACTAGAGCCATACGCGCTTATCCATGCCCAAACCTTAACAGAATCCTGGTATTTGCAGGACGATACACCCGAATATGGCCGCCATTACAAGCTGAAAAACTTTTTCATCGCTATACACAACATTGTGCCGAAACTCCAACGGGCGATAGACATAATTTAAAAAAACAGAATGTGGACTTGCTTCAGCTCTTCTGTTAATATGGTCTTCTTGGCACTTGTTCAGTTTTTTAAGTCCGATTTTCCTGTCCTTCGGCTAGCTGTTGACCACGATGCTGGAAAATTTGTCATGAATAAATACAGCGTCTTCTGTTGTTTGAAATGGACTTTCCCTCAACTAGCCAAGGAGAGCTCAATCTTGAATGAGATTTGAACTTCTCGATCGGTTTATTCACAATGCTTCACAAGTTGGGTGATTAAGGTTATATTTACATTTATTTGTTACGTCAAAAGGAGGGTGGCTGCAACAAAGATTTTGGTCGTAAAGAAGACGAGATGTTGTCAACACACTTATAAATGTGTTACTGCTGCTATTTATACAGGGTGATTCGCTGATGTCGTACTTTCCCAAAAGATCGAAAACATTGAGGTGATTTTAAATCCCCAAACAGTAATGGCTAAAGCGGCCCCGTTTTCGAAATACAGGGGGTTTTATATTTTTTGGAAGAATATTCCTTTCGCCATATATCTGTAATGCGTAAGCGAAACCAATGAAATTTTGTACTTTGATTACAATAGTCATTTACCATCGAATGTCTGGGATATTAATGAAATATCAGGGCCGGACCCAGAATAAAAATATGTTTAAATTATTCCTAGAAAATAACACTCTATATACCTACTGTTTATAAAATATCTGACATTAAAATATTAATTTACACCTAGAAAGATACAACATCCCATAAAAAAATCTTTTGGCACCATTTCATTATTTAAATAAAAAAAATTAAATTGTTGAGGGTTCAATTTTTTTTCTTTAAATGAGAAATTGAGAGAAAAAAGTCACTATAGGGATTAACTACATATTATTTTTTTGTTCCCTATCTGCACTAGCAAAAGGTAGTGCAAATAGGGAGAATAAAAATTCATCACATATACCTGTTGAAATAAAAAAAATATTTTGTAATGCATGTGTAATTAATAAACTTAACAAAATAATAAATAATAAAAATTAACAATTTAACTAGAACATAAGAAATCAGTCAAACATACTAAGTCCAATTAAATTATTTTGAATCACACTCTATTTTCAAAGCGACCACCGCCAAATTCAATACATTTTCCTGATCGATTTGTCATTTCATTTACGCTTTTTCTAACAATCTCTAAAATGTTTTTAATTTCATTGCAAAAATGCTCAATTCTTGCAATCAGCCGCTCTCTGGTATTTATTTCTTCTTTATATACTTCAGTCTTTAAATAGCCCCACAAAAAATAGTCAAGGGGTGTGAGATCTGGTGATCTCGGAGGCCATGCAACGGGACCACCCCGACCAATCCACCTATTTGGATATTGTTCATTCAGATAGTTTCTGACTCGTACCGAAAAATGCGGCGTAGCTCCATCATGTTGAAACCACATTCCTCTTGTGTTTACATTATTTAATAAATTTGGCAGGGTATATTGTAAAAAATCTAAATAATTGTCATATAAGCGACCTTCAAAAATATAAGGACTTATGAGATTATTATTGAATATCCCACACCACACATTTACAGAAAATCTATGTTGGGAATTATTTTGGATTATTGTACAGAGATTCTCGTAACTCCAAATATGAAAATTTATTAATTATACCATCACGGGTAAATTGAGATTCATTGGTAAACAATACTCTTAACATAGTTCGTCTATGGGATAAAACCCAGCGGCAAAAAGTTAACCGAAAGACTTCATCATCTGGCACCAATCGTTGGACAATTTGGATATGATAAGGATGCATTTGTTCGCCTTTAATAGTCCTCCAAACTCTGGTTTGAGGAATATTTAATTGTTGACCAATTCTTCTTGTGCTGATTTTTGGGTTCTGGTCAACCATATTTAAAACCAAATCTTTTTCTTGCCGGGTCTGCCTAACAGAACGTTCTATTTTCATGATTGACGGTTCCAGCTTCAGAAGGATGTCTAAACACTTTTTAAAATGTTTTATAATCTGGTACACGTTGATTTCCAAACCGGCGTCTGTATCCCCTTTCAGCAGCTTTTGCATTGCCATTGCAATATCCATAGATAAAAACCATATTTGTGTATTCTCTACTCGTGTATGTAAACGGCATGATTTAGAATTACAAGACAATATTGTAACCAGTAAAAGCAACAGTGATGACGTGACACTTCTTAATTACAATATGACTGATTTTTGACAGGTACCTTCTTGATTATTAAAAAGTACGTAGCCATAACAAGACTAGATGATTGTAACAATTACTCAATTACTCTTGCAATTAAATATTGCTGAAACCAGAGTTTGGAGAACTACCTTTTGGTAGTGCAGATAAGGAACAAAAAAAACAATATGTAGTTAATCCGTGGAGTGATTTTTTTCTCTCAATTTCTCATTTAAAAAAAAAATTGAACCCTCAACAATTTTATTTTTTTATTTAAACAATGAAATGGTACCAAAAAAATTTTTATGGGATGTTGTATCTTTCTAGGTGTAAATTAATATTTTAATGTGAAATACTTTATAAACAGTATACAGAGTGTTATTTTCTAGGAATAACTTAAAAATATTTTTATTCTGGGACCGGCCCTGATATTTTATTAAGTACAAAATTTCATTGAATTCCGCTTACGCATTACAGATATATGGCGAAAAGAATATTCTTCCAAAAAATATATAACACCCTGTATTTCGAAAACGGGGCCGCTTTAGCTATTACTGTTTGGGGATTTAAGGTCACCTCAATGTTTTCTATCTTTTGGTAAAGTACGACCCTCTCCTCACGAATCACCCTGTATAAATTATTTGGATCCATTATGTGTCGAGACCTTGTTTCTTTGGTATAGTTTCTTCATTTTATTTTTTTTTGTACCTAATCCACGTTTCATCTTTCAGGATATGGGAAATTATCGCCAAAAACGGCCGTGGGAAAAGTAGTGGCTATAATCTATGCCATAGTTGGAGTTCCCTTAATGTTAATCCTTCTCTCTGCGCTTGGCAGCGTGTTGGCGTCCGGCGCGAAAAAAGGATACCTAAGGCTATGCTGCAAGCACGAGAACAACTCGAAAATGAGCAGTCCTTCTGTGGGATATCACAAGGCGCCTTCAAGTCCTTCGGGAAAGCATTACTGTAAAACGCATGAAGGTGGGTAATAAATATGGTGAAATTATTACACAGCCACAGTCTAGTTTCTGGGTCTGAACTTTTTTTTTGTTGTTTCTCGGTGTACAGGTCTGTCTCTAGACATGATAATTTAAGAAAAGTTTAACCATTGAAGTGGTTTCTTCCGGTTGATGCCGTGATTGTCGAATTTGACTTGACGTTTCGCTCATCATGCTGTCAGCTTCTTCAGAAGCATTCGAAGGACAGAATCCTTTAGAATCGTTCTGAAGAAACTGACATGAACAGCGATACGTCAAGTAGAATTTGACGACCACAGCATCATCCGGAAGAAACCATTAAATTGGACAATGGAAAGCTTGTATTCTACTAGTTTAACATTACTCGATGGAATTTGGTAAAGAAATAGGTCTTCTTTTTTTTTGTATAAAAAATATTCGACTAACAAGAGACCAAGAAGCAGGAAAAGAAACCAAAGGAGGACATTGTGTTTAATAAAAAGAAACTGACGATGCAAATTCTACATATTTTTCTTGCTGGTAAAGCGTAGTTGACAATTAGTACAGGCAAATTAACAATTTAGGGTAACAAAAATTAATAAAGAGATCATCTCTGGGATTTAAGTAGGTAATAACCTGGAGAATGAGATGATGATGCATTCTTTGCATTTTCAAGTTCCGGGAAAATTCAAAAAAATTTGGAAAAACTTTTTGATTTTCGGTTTTTTTGCTCTAGCGGCCAAAATAATGAAAATAGAGAAAGAAGTTCCCAACAACAGTTGTAGCTCGTCTTTTTCTCTACAAAAAAGGTCTTTACAAATTTTTGTCTTACGTAAGCCGTTTAGAAGAAAAATGGAGTTTTCCACTTATAGTTTTAAGCCGCTTCGAAATGCGCGAAAAATGAGAATTCTCCAGGAGTTTCGTACGACGGGGCTCATCGATCGATAATTTTTACTATTCAGACCCCTTAAAAAAATGAAAATAACATGAAATGTAGAGAAAAGTCTCGGCTTTGATGTGGAACTAATCACGTAATTTATAAAAAAAATTATCAAGGAGAGAAAGTGTCAGAAGATGGCTAGTGAACTTTGTACAGTTGATCCACAGATTTATTCATATCTTTGCCGGGAGTCGTTAGAATGATAATTCGTTTTGCTTATATATTCTTATATAATGATATAATAATCAAATTAACATTTTATTTCAATTACTTTTGTTGAAAAAATATGCCTTGCGATCAAAGTAGAGGGTATATTTCTCATCGATCAATCACCTCCAAATTTTGGGGGTCAATTCGCTATATCTTAAGTAATAATAACAGCACAGTCTTAATTTTTGGATTATAAGTACAATAAATCATATTCTTTCGAATGACTTTGGAGTTTTTTTTAATGCGTGCTGTACTTTTTGAATTTGTCTACATTGTTCATACACGTTCAGGAAATGCACAATTATACAGTAAAACATATACAACCTATTTGTTTTCTAGCATTCTTCAATGAAATATTCACAAAATATAGATTAAAGTGCGTGGAATCGAATCCATGCAGTGAAAAAACACCTACTGTTACGGGAGAAATAGGCAGGATGCATAAAACTCAAAGATATAAATAAATCAACTGATAAAGTTTACTAAGCCATATTCTAACACTTCTTTCTCTATGATAAAAATTTGCATGAATTTTGTGATTAGTTTCACATTAAAGCTGAAACTTTTCTCTACATTTTACGTTGCTTTCATTTTTTTAGCGGCTCTAAATAGTAATAATTATCGATTGATATGTCCGGTCGTACGAAACTCCCAGAGAATTCTCATTTTCCTCGCTTTTCGGAACGGCTCAAAACTATAAGTGGAAAACTGGATTTATCTCCCAAAGGGCTTAAGTAAGACAAAAATTGGTAAAGACCTATTTGGTAGAGAAAGAGACGAGCTACAAATTTTGCTGAAAACTTTTTTCTGTATTTTCATTATTTTAGCCGTTAGAGTAGAAAAACCGAAAATCAAAAAGTTTTTCCAAATATTTTTGAATTTTCCCGGAACTTAGAAGAGCAAAGAATGCATCATTATATTCTGCAGGTTATTAACTACTTAAATCCCAGAGATGATTCTTTTATTAATTTTTGCGAGGTTTTTACAACATTTTGCCTTCATTGCCTGTACTAAATAGATGAGGTTTTATTTTGTTTACGTTCAATATTCCATTTTCCAGATACAGCGTCTATACAAATCGCATCCACCCACAGTACTCCGAACCACGTCAACTGCAAGTCCAATCACCAATACATCGATCACCAAGAAGTGCCAAAGAGGGCCATTTTGGCCACAGTCAGGTCCAGTCACACGAGAGGTCGTTGCAGACAAGGTCCCGTCAGGCAAATGCTGACCGATCCACCGATCAACATGTGCCCCACCCATTCCCATGGAACGCCTATAAAAAATTCCCTTAATAGTTCCATTATCGGCATAACCTCATCGTCCGATCTCGACGACGCTGACGACACCGACGAAAATGAGCATATGTAAGTAGTTTTCCTTATTACCGTACAACAGAGCTATTTCATATATCTCTAGAGTAAAATTTAAGTCGCATAAATAAATGTTTGGGCAAAAGTTACTGATTTTTTTCATAGAGTAAAACGCCTAGTAAAAAATCAGTAAAGTTATTTACACAGAACTTCCCTCGTTATTTGTGCATGGCGGTCACTCTAAAAAATTAATAATTACGAAATGACATTGAAAATAATAATCGAATTATAGTTATCACTATAATTACAAAGAAAACCTGATAAGTTTTGGTCAAAAAAATATACAGGGTGCTCATCCAATAACAAAAGGTCAATACTAAATAATAAGTGCCAAATATGGAAGGCTCGCGCAAATACGTTTACAAATGTCCACCATGACGGAATTATTTCTTGGGATGACCACCCTGTACAGTTTTCAATAAAAGTATAATAGCATATGCTGAATATTATTGCCATCTGTCACATTTTCAAGTATAGTGGTGATTAAAAAATATATATTTTTTTTAAATTTTTCAAAAATGTTGGTAAAAAAAATTTCAAAATTTGTTTTTTCTGAAATAGGTTTAGAATGTCATGAAACGTGGAAATTTTAAATTTGAACAAAAAGGAACATTTCTCTCTATTCTATAGTAGTGGTAATTTTTTTTTAACAGGTTTAGAATGCCATGAAACGTGAAAATTTAAAATTTGATCAAAGAAAAATATTTTTCCATCTATTTTAGTGGTAAAAAAATTTTCAAAAATGTTAGTGAAAAAAATTTTCAAAATTTGAGCAAAAAAATGTTTTTCCGTCTATTCTGGTGGTACATTTTTTTGCAAAATGGGTAAAAAATGTTGCAAATTTTTTTCCGAAATAGGTTTGGAATGTCATGAAACGCGAAAATTTTAAATTTGACCAAAAAAAATGTTCTTCTATTCTATAGCAAGTACATAGATTAAATTATATAATAATAATAGATTAAAAAAAATTTCAAAAAAATTTTTAAACATCAAAAAAAAATGTTAAATTTGTTTGAATGTTTAGAATGCCATGGAAACGTGAAAATTTTAAATTTGAACAAAGAAAAAAAAAGTTCCATCTATTTTAGTGGTAATTTTTTTTTCAAAAATAGTAAAAACAATTTCTAATTTTTTTTTTTTAAATAGGTTTAGAATGCCATGAAACGTGGAAATTTTAAATTTAAACATAGGAAAAAAAAAATTTTTCATCTATTTTAGTGGTAAACATTTTTTTAAAAATGTTGTAATAGGTTCAGAATGTCATGAAACGTGGAAATTTTAAGTTTGAGCAAAATTTTTTTTTCCATCTATTCATGGAAAAAAAAATTAATAATGTTGATAAAAAAAAAAATCATTTTTTTTTAATGGGAAATTTTAAATTTGAAAAAAGGAAAAAATTTTTTCATCTATTTTAGTGGTAAAAAATGTTTCAAAAATATTGGTGAAAAAATTTTCAAAATTTTTTTTCTTCTGAAATAGGTTTAGCGTGTCATGAATCGTGAAAATTTTAAATTTGAACAAAAAAACATTTTTTTCATTAGTTATTCCTTTTAGACGGTCCACCCTGTATATTTTCCAGTGAAAGTTTAACCATTTCTTCGCTGACAGTAGGGTCAACTACCTACCAAATTTGACTGCTCTCCGTCAAGTAGTTTTTTTAGTTAATGCACCAACAGACAGACAGACTGACGGAATTGAAAAACCTATATTTTCGTAATCTCAAAATCCGAAAAAATCTCCGAGGGTGATTTTTTCTCGAATACAATACTTCTCTTCAGTATGCGAGAGAAGTAAAAAGACAGATTTCCATTTGAAAAAAATACAGTTAACCTTGACATGGCCATTAAAACTTCCACCGAGGAAAACCTAAATAGTGCTGTTTTGTTTATTGAAACCAAATAACCTTTACTTGAATCTTTCTTATTCACAACTTAAGAAAATCACCCTGTATATTACATTTTAAACAATATAATTCACACATCATAGGGGTTATTCAACAAATACGTTTGCTTTTAAGGAGAGGGGGATGTTCCCAAAAAGCGAACGTTTTCACAAAAAATAAACACAGTATTTTTTAAGGAAGTGTAATTTTTTCTACCGTAATTGAAATTAGATCTAAAAGCAGCGAATAGAAAAAATAAATTATTTGCTGCCGTTTAGAAATCGCCCTTAACATGTCACACAGCTATTTTACGCATCTTCTCGTGAATAGATGATCCCACAGAAAATGTTATCTAAAATTTTCGATAAATGCGGTCCTGTGCATATTACTGATAATAAACAAACGTATTTATTGAATATCCCCATACATCACAGATCATACACATGCAGAACACATCATACATCTTATATCACACATACATAATAATATGCAGAACACATCATACATCTTATATCACACATACACGACTCATTATACATCATACACCACATCATACATCACACATCATACATCACACATCATACATCACACAACATACATCACACATCATACAGCTGTCGCTCAAGTTAGTTCACGTGTCTCTTTTTTCAGATGTACCCACGACACTCCGTCGAGGATCCCGTTGATATGGCGGCCTCCCGAAGCCAGGAGATCCCCATCGCCCCCCCTCTCACAGACATCACCGTCAGTGCCTGCCGTAATAGTGTTAATCTTCTTCGTATCGTACGTGTGCGTCGGTGCGGCCGCTTTTTCCTCCACCAGCGGCTGGAGCTTCTTAGATGCGATCTACTTTTGTTTCATAGCCCTCTCGACGATCGGAGTTGGCGATAAACTTCCGCAAAGTTCCGAATTTCAGGCGCAAATGCAACTTTTTGCGTGCTGTGTGTATCTGTTCCTCGGACTTGTGGTGGTCGCGATGTGCTTCAGTTTGGTGCACGAGGAGTTGACTTTGAAATGCAAGCAAATCGCGAATAATATGGGACTGTTCCGCCATTAGCGTTTATCTGTGATTATTTTGTTTCGAAGTTCTTATTTATATTTGGTAATAAATAAGTTGTTTGTAGATTTGTTTTTTATTTCATTCAGTATGCAATATATTATAAAGTTCATGATGTAAGGAATGAATACATCGAGAAGCAAAAAAATATAATGATCTCAGACACACAAACTTTAGTAGCATTTCGAAAATAATTTACATAAAACATAAGTGTTTATACGCTTCTAACGATCATGCTGTATGACCAATTTTGCACATGTTATACATTTTAAATAAAGATGTTAGGTCTAACAAAAATTATCGCATTTAATAGGCATTCGACAACGTACGACTTCAACTTTCATTCGCTTCATTAGAGTCTTATTAAACATACTTCGATAATATTTTAAAGTTAAATTGATATATTTCTTAATCTACGTAAAGCTCTTTCTAACCTGAAAGGCACTCAGCATATTATACAGGCCCGATTTTGTACTTCATTATATTTTTGAGTATTTAATCAAAAACCTTAGTAACATTTTGCTCTAAAGTTATAATAAAGCACAGTTTATACAGGGTGTTCCTTAATTTCGTGCTAATACTTTAGGGTGTGATTTCTTTGGGTTAATTTATGAAGAAAAGTTCATAGGAACACATGTCCGCAACGCATGCAATTTGATGGTTTTGAATACCAACAACTTACCTATGTCAACAAATGTAGTTTTGAAAATCATGTTTAAAAAAACATCATTTATTCCAGGATAAATGTATTTATGTGTTCAAAAATTATTAGTCCATACTGCCAAATTATGCAATTTCACTTTAATTATTTCAATCAAGAACTGTGCGTCTGACGAGAAAAACGCAGGAGGCAGTTTTCATGAAGAATTGACCAAGTTAAGTAGGAAAAATATCCACGTGGAAAAGTGTCAGTGGCTTACCATTTTTTTGGTAAAAAATATCAGATGACATGTTCGCAGGGACGCCACTAGTGGAGCGATAAAATAACTTTATCTAACTAAAATATGTGGTTTTATATCCTGTTAACATATACCGGGTGAGTCACGAATTGCGCTCGCCCCGATATTTCCTAAAATATTTGGAATAGAAAATTGAAATTTGGAGGCCTTATAACACAACTAAAATGCCATCTTTTCAATGAAAAATCAAGTTCGGTGCACATCCGGTTTGACCGGAAATGCCCACAACTTTCGATTTTTAAATGGAACACCCTATATATTTTTACATTTTTGGAATCTAGAGGAAACTTTGAATACAATACATCCATTTTGGTCACTTTTTGATAAACATTAAAAATTTTATTAAAAAATCTAGTTCTGAATCCAGAGTGCTAATTTTTACTCGAAGAGATTTCCGCAACGCTTTATTTTGTATCTGTCTGACAGCTGATATTGTTTTATTACATTCAATGGCTACTATGATTTTTCCAATGTTATTAGGTTACCAGATTTACACAGAAATGTGCCATTTTAGTTTCCAAAGCCCACTACTCTATTATCTATTAGCCGCATGTTTCTAAAAGCTTGGTTGCATTGTATTTTGGCTAAAATCTCAAATATTTCTGAGCGGAGTTTCAAAATTTTGGTATCATTAGATTCGTATGAAAATGAGGTATTTAAAAATGTTGGTGAACGATTAAATTCCCATTTAAAAGAACCGAGTTAGTGGATAAAAATCACATTTAAAAATTTTAAACGCCTCTAGAGAATTAAGTAATGCAATCATATTGCTCTTTTTATTTTTATAATAACGTAGCACACAAACTAAAATATATTTTGGGCACCACAGCACTCTGGATTCAGAAATAGATTTATTAAAAATATTTTTAATGTTTATCAAAAAGTGACCAAAATGGATGTATTGTATTCAAAATTTTCTCTAGATTCCAAAAATGTAAAAATATATAGGGTGTTCCATTTAAAAATCGAAACTTGTGGGCATTTCCGGTCAAACTGGATGTGCACCAAACTTGATTTTTTATTGAAAAGATGACATTTTAGTCGTGTAATAAGGCCTCCAAATTTCAATTTTCTATTCCAAATATTTTAGGAAATATCGGGGCGAGCGCAATTCGTGACTCACCCAGTATAGTCCAGTCGATAAAGGAAAAAAACCGCTGTCTAAGGAATCACTACTTCCACATCCAGACTGTTCGTCCAAGTCACTTTAAAGGAAACATCTTGACTATATTTGCACTCTAGTATGTGGAAATTATTGGTCATAGAATTTTAATAATATTTGGGGTAGATGTCATAGAAAAGTTTACCGTACTTATTTTCCACTATTTACAACCTACCACCTCAATGGAGTCATCTCAAGCAGATGTCACTACAATACATATGTGTACTAACTTTCAAGTGAGTATCTCAATTTGATGTTATCAATCCCATTAATAATGAAGCGGAGGTGGTAGAGTTTGAAAAATATTAGAAAGAAATCTGAGGCCTTGGTTTCTAGTATATACACCGAATCCCAAATTTCTGTAGTCTTACCAGCTTGCTTTACTTATTTTCCCCTATTTGCCCCTATTTAACCCCCAACCCTTCAACGGCATCATCTCAAATTATGATCTAGTTTCAGACGTCGTTATAATACATACGTGTATCAAATTTCAAATGAATATCTCAATTTTATTTTATCAACCCTTTTCATATTGGAGTAGGGGTGGTTGGGTTGAAAAATGTTATAAGAAAATCTGACGCTGTGGCTTCTAGTACATACACCGAATTTCAAGTTTCTGTAGTCTTACCAACGTTTTACTTATATTCCTCTATTTATCCCAAATTAACCCCCAACCCTTCAACGGAATCATCTCAAAATATAAACTAATTCCAGACGTCGTTATAATACATACGTGTACGAAATTTCAAATGAATATCTCAACTTTATTTTGTCAACCCCATTAATGGGGTAGGGGTGGTGGGGGGGTTGAAAAATATTATAAAAAAATCTGAGGCCTTAACTTCTTGTACATGCACCGAATTTCAAGTTTCTGTACTCATACCAGCTTGCTTTACTTATTTCCCCCTATTGACCCATAAATAACCCCCAACCCTTCAACGGAATCATCTCAAAGTGTAATCTAGTTCCAGATGTCGTTATAATTCATACGTGTACCAAATTTCAAATGAATATCTCGATTTTATTTTATCAACCCTTTTAATAATGAAGTAGGGGTGATGGGGGTTGAAAAATATTATAAATAATCTGAGACCTTGGCTTCTAGTACATACACCGAATTTCAAGTTTCTGTAGTCTTACCAGCTTGCTTTATTTATTTTCCCCTATTTAGCCCTATTTAACCCCCAACCCTTCAACGGAATTATCTCAAAATATAATCTAGTTCCAGATGTCGTTATAATACATACGTGTAGAAAATTTCAAATGAATATCTCAATTTTCAAATTGGAGTAGGGGTGGTGGGGGTTGAAAAATATTATTAAAAAATCTGACGCTTTGGCTTCTAGTACATACACCGAATTTCAAGTTTCTGTACTCTTACCAACTTGTTTTACTTATATTCCTCTATTTACCCCAAATTAACCCCCAACCCTTCAACGGAATCATCCCAAAATATAATCTAATTCTAGACATCGTTATAATACATACGTGTACGAAATTTCAAATGAATATCTCAACTTTATTTTATCAACCCCTTTAATGGGGTAGGGGTGGTGGGGGGGTTGAAAAATATTATAAAAAAATCTGAGGCCTTAACTTCTAGTACATACACCGAATTTCAAGTTTCTGTACTCTTACAAGCTTGCTTTACTTATATCCCCCTATTTACCCCTATTTAACCCCCAACCCTTCACCGGATTTCCTCAAAAAACAATCCAGTTCCAGATCTCGTTATAATATATACGTGTACAAAATTTCAGGTCAATATCTTAAACCGTTCCGGAGAAAGCGTGCGGACAAAAAAAAGTTACAGACAGACAGACAGACCGACAGACAGACCGACTGACAGACAGAAAATTTTTTTTCGCTCAAATTTAAAATCTCGACGTTTCATGACATTCTAAACCTATTTCACGAATAAAAATTTTTGAACATTTTTTTGCGATTACTATACTTCCAATCCACTACGTGGATGTGGAAGTAATACACCAGAAGCTCCCAAAAAATGTTATCTGAGATTTTCCTTCCGTAACTGTTAGTGCGAGGATTAACCATCACAAAACCACAAAAATCAGTTCAGGGGGTGCCGCGCAACCCCCACAAAAAAACCACCCCTTCGGTGAAAGAAGCCTTATTTTACTGATAATTCGTTAACCGTTGAAGATGTAAAAAAAATTGCTCATTATAGAAAAGAAAGCTTGAGTAATTGCCTAAAAAAAGTCCTCTTGTAATTGTCTTGTATATGCCATGGTTTTCGAGAAAATCGATATTGACAAAATTTGCAAAATTTGTATTTTAAATACGCGCGAATGTTCGTTTATTTGAAATTTTTTGCGCGCGGCCTGTAGAAAAAATTGAATTGCTCGAAAACCAAACAAGCTAGGAGGAAAAATCAAAATGGGGTTTAAAGGGGATACAAAATACTCTCTTGTGTCGCCATTTTTGAGGGCTATTGATATTTATTAGTATATAAAAATAACAATATAATATGGTAATCTCCTGATTTTCTGTGCATCTAATAAATTATTCACAGGCCAATAAAAAATAACTGACTATAATATAACTTATAAATGCATTATCTTTTAGTTCAAGGTAGTACTTCAATGCGGAAAAAATTAGGAATAAAGATATTCACATTTACAAATTTAGCAGCATGTTAAAGTTAGCCAAACAAAAATTTTAAAAAAGGCACATATTCAATTTTTTTATGATATTACTTCCACATCCACGTAGTGGATTGGAAGTATAGTAATCGCAAAAAAATTTTCAAAAATTTTTATTCGTGAAATAGGTTTAGAATGTCATGAAACGTCGAGATTTTAAATTTGAGCGAAAAAAAATTTTCTGTCTGTCGGTCTGTCAGTCGGTCTGTCGGTCTGTCTGTAACTTTTTTTGTCCGCACGCTTTCTCCGGAACGGTTTAAGATATTGACCTGAAATTTTGTACACGTATATATTATAACGAGATCTGGAACTGGATTGTTTTTTGAGGAAATCCGGTGAAGGGTTGGGGGTTAAATAGGGGTAAATAGGGGGAAATAAGTAAAGCAAGCTTGTAAGAGTACAGACACTTGAAATTCGGTGTATGTACTAGAAGTTAAGGCCTCAGATTTTTTTATAATATTTTCAACCCCCCACCACCCCTACCCCATTAATGGGGTTGATAAAATAAAGTTGAGATATTCATTTGAAATTTCGCACACGTATGTATTATAACGATGTCTAGAATTAGATTATATTTTGGGATGATTCCGTTGAAGGGTTGGGGGTTAATTTGGGGTAAATAGAGGAATATAAGTAAAACAAGTTGGTAAGAGTACAGAAACTTGAAATTCAGTGTATGTACTAGAAGCCAAAGCGTCAGATTTTTTAATAATATTTTTCAACCCCCACCACCCCTACTTCAATTTGAAAAGGGTTGATAAAATAAAATTGAGATATTCATTTGAAATTTTCTACACGTATGTATTATAACGACATCTGGAACTAGATTATATTTTGAGATAATTCCGTTGAAGGGTTGGGGGTTAAATAGGGGTAAATAGGGGAAAATAAGTAAAGCAAGCTGGTAAGACTACAGAAACTTGAAATTCGGTGTATGTACTAGAAGCCAAGGTCTCAGATTATTTATAATATTTTTCAACCCCCACCACCCCTACTTCATTATTAAAAGGGTTGATAAAATAAAATCGAGATATTCATTTGAAATTTGGTACACGTATGAATTATAACGACATCTGGAACTAGATTATACTTTGAGATGATTCCGTTGAAGGGTTGGGGGTTATTTAGGGGTCAATAGGGGGAAAGTAAAGCAAGCTGGTATGAGTGCAGAAACTTGAAATTCGGTGTATGTACAAAAAGTTAAGGCCTCAGATTTTTTTTAAATATTTTTCAACCCCCCCACCACCCCTACCCCATTAATGGGGTTGACAAAATAAAGTTGAGATATTCATTTGAAATTTGGTACACGTATGTATTATAACGACGTCTGGAATTAGTTTATATTTTGAGATGATTCCGTTGAAGTGTTGGGGGTTAATTTGGGGTAAATAGAGGAATATAAGTAAAACGTTGGTAAGACTACAGAAACTTGAAATTCGGTGTATGTACTAGAAGCCACAGCGTCAGATTTTCGTATAATATTTTTCAACCCAACCACCCCTACTCCAATATGAAAAGGATTGATAAAATAAAATTGAGATATTCATTTAAAATTTGGTACACGTATGTATTATAACGACGTCTGAAACTAGATCATAATTTGAGATGATGCCGTTGAAGGGTTGGGGGTTAAATAGGGGCAAATAGGGGAAAATAAGTAAAGCAAGCTGGTAAGACTACAGAAATTTGGGATTCGGTGTATATACTAGAAACCAAGGCCTCAGATTTCTTTCTAATATTTTTCAAACTCTACCACCTCCGCTTCATTATTAATGGGATTGATAACATCAAATTGAGATATTCACTTGAAAGTTAGTACACGTATGTATTGTAGTGACATCTGATTGAGATGACTCCATTGAGGTGGTAGGTTGTAAATAGTGGAAAATAAGTACGGTAAACTAGAAACTTAATTTTTAACGTATATGGTAGAAACCAACTCCTCAAACTTTTCTGTGACAGCTACCCCAAATATTATTAAAATTCTATGACCAATAATTTCCACATACTAGAGTGCAAATATAGTCAAGATGTTTCCTTTAAAGTGACTTGGATGAATAATCTGGATGTGGAAGTAGTGATTCCTTAGGCAGCGGTTTTTTTTAATGCAATTTTTAACTATTCAGTGATTAGAAACAATAATTATATGACATATAAACTCAAAAAAAAAAATAGCTAAATTTTCAAGATGGTTGGGTCTTTTTTTTATTTTTAGGAAACAATAAAAAATTGTCCAAAACTTATCTAAGTGCAACATGCTGGTAAAATTGTAAATGTGAATATTTTTACTCCTAACTTTTTCTGCTTTGAATTACTACCTTGAACTAGAAGATAATGCATTTATAACTTATATTAAAGTCAGTTGCTTTTTATGGGCCTGTGAATAGTTAAAAGTGCAAAAAATCAAGAGGTAACTATATTATATTGTTATTTTTATATACTAATAGATATCAATAGCGATCAAAAATGGAAACACAAAAGAGTAGTTTATATCCCATTTAAAACCCATTTTGATTTTCTTCCTAGCATGTTTGGTTTCCGAGCAATTTAATTTTTTCTATAGGCCGCGCGCAAAACATTTCAAATAAACAAAAATTAATGCGCATTAAAAATACAAATTTTGCAATCAATTTCTTTCAATATCGATTTTCTAGAAAACCATGGCATATACAAGAAAATTACAACATGACTTTTTTTTAGGCAATTAGTCAAGCTTTCTTTTTTATAATAAGCAATTTTTTATATCTTCAACGGTTAAGGAGTTGTCACTAAAATAAGGCTTTTTTCACCGAAAGGGTGGTTTTTAGGGGGGTGTTGCGCGGTACCCCGAGAACGGATTTTTGTGGTTTTGTGATGCATAATCCCTCCACTAACAATTAGTGAAGGAAAATCTCACACAACATTTTTTTTATGGAAATCTTTATAATTATTGAATAGTCAAAATGAAAATAATGTCTAAAGTAGTTTCTGATATATTAAAAAATAACCATTAAAAAAACTCAACACCCTGTAGCAAAAAAGTTAAGCCGTTGCGTTTCTAAGTATGTTCATATGAACTTATGCTCATAAAGTGACTTAAGGAATCACACCCTGAAATATTAGCATGTAATTAAGGAACACCCTGTATAAAATGTGGTATTTGCACGCCTCTGCAGATCGCCCTCTATGACGGATGTAGCTCAATTTAAATAGTAAGTATTCTACCACGCTCCTTTCCGCGTGTTCCAAATTTGAAACTAAAATGTTAGATCTAAAAAGTCGTTAAAAACGTTATAAACACACACATAAGTACATACATATCCACAAATTACTTTTTTTGTTCAATATTTAAGTTCAGCGTGTTATGTTACCATAGTAAGTTGCTGGTATAGGAACTGGTGTAGGTACACAACCAGTAACAGGTAAAGGTAAAGGAAAAGTTTGAAAAACACAAATACGTACGAAGAAATATAAATGGTAACTTCAGATAGTAAACATGAGTCTCTCTAATGCCGTTTGAATCGCATTAAAATTTGCATAATTAAAAAAGTTATCGAAATTTTTGTTACTTACTTGCAAATTTTATTTTTCATAAATAAATAATGTAAAATTTAAAAAAAATCATAAGAATAGGTAGTATTAACCAAATCATGTAATTTTCCGCAAAAATCATGATAAACAAGTGCTTTGGTCCAAAGCAATAAGCAAAAAATCGCCAGTGTTTTGAAAAGTTCAAATTGGACGATTATAACGGAAAAGAAAAAGGCTTATAAACAATTATGAATTTTGCGGTAATTTTACAATAACAAATCAAGAGTATTTTTCGCGTAACGTGGTTGATTTTTTACTATTTTTACAAAAGAAATCGACGTGCTAAGAGCAACAACACTTTTAATTTATTTTTTGCCCAAAAATCACTGGTCTACAGGGAAAACAAAATACAATCTACGCATTGTTTATAAAAACAATTTGTAACTTTTTATATTCGCCATGTAAACACATTAAATACCTTGTCCATAAATTAGCAATGAAATCTAAATCAACTCGTTTTACTGTTTGCATGAAGTTTTAACGATATATCGTTGATATAATTAATTCCCGCAAAGTATTACTAGGTATACGCACAGCAATATTAAAATGTTATTTTATTATCGTCGGTATATTACGCTTACATATAACAATAAAATAACTCACCGACCACCACCAGTGTATTGTCCACACCAGTACCAGTACATATAGCGGAATAAAAATAATTAATAGGCCTACATTTATAAAATAACAGTAACATATAATTTTACATTTTATACCTTTTTAGTGTAGCTTTTGGCGTAAATAAATCAGCAACGACGTGCAGCATGCATTAAAAAATCCGTGTATACTGAATTCGGTTTATTAGATTATCTAGCACACTACGCTCACTGACAGAAAACAATCAAAACTGTAGAAACACGATGGAATTACCTTCAAAATGAAATTAACCGCATAACCTAAATGAACAGACCTAACTGTATACAATAATATAGCCATTTGAAATTGCCATCAGTAGTAAAATAATTTAGAATTTAATAATATAATATAAACACTTACCTTTTACTCCACTTTCCTACAGCGTCCATCACAATGGCGTCACCCACAATGGCTTTTAATAATTTTACGGTTTACCAAAACATTAAACACACGCGAACCATTCAAAATAAAGTTATCAATACAACAAATCATAGTATCCGGCCTAAATTGACACCAAATACACGAATTCGGTATAGTTACAAAACAATCACCAGGAAAAAGAATAAATTTTTGAGCATCACAAACCGATCAACGAGAATATACACGCGCAACTAACAAAAGCAAGGGTAATTTGATTTTGCTGTAAGTATTTTTCTGCAACTGATAACTTTTGATAAAGAAGCCAAGCAAAGCATGGTTGAACGCAAATCACAACAATGCCGAACAGTGGCAATTGTTTTTTGTTGGATTATCACCTAGCCTAGGCACAGCCATCTAGGTGCCAAATAATGAATATTTTATTGTATAATGCTTTTATTTCCTATGTTAAAAATTGTTTGTTGGAATTATACTCGAAATTATGTGCACAAATTATATATTTGCAGTAATAAGGCTTGTTTATTTTTGACTAAACGTTGGAATGCTGTCAGGAATAATGTTTTGGCTGTTTGGAAGCTGTAAATATGAAGACAAATTATATTGAGACTTTCGATATAGGTGGGTAATATGAGTTCAACGAAATTGAATTAATGATGTGGACCTTTAAAACATTTGTCTGTCGGAATAGGCGTTTACATATCTAGATTGCAAACTGGAAGTATGCAGCGAAGCAACTTTGAGCCTTAGTTATTATGAATGTGGTTTCTATAATCTCGATAAAATTTAAGTCATCGGTAGATTAAAAAATTCTGCGTAAGATGATGTGTAATAATAGAAGAACAAAGCACAGATCGAATTAATAATTGAAAAAAGTGTTAGGTACCAAAAATAAAGTAAGTGTCTATATTAGGGTAGTGGCTATATCTGGAGCATGTAGTAAAATTTATACCTGGGTCAAGTGGAAATAGCTCCTAAAAATATGAGCGATAGCTCATTGGATTCGGAATGACGTCTAGAAAAATGTATTAAAATGTTTTATTAGCACACAAAAAAATAGCAAAAGTTATAAACAAATTAAGATGAAAAAAACGGAATTTAGTTTTCCACCTGTAACTCAAAAACTATCGGCGATAACGGAAGTCGGAAAAAAGTTTCTTAAAAAGGAGGAAATTTTCAATAAGAAAGTCCCAACTTCCGGAATTCCATCTCCATTATTTATCATTTTAATTTAACGCTGCAGAATGCTCGCGTCGCCTCAAAAGAGAATATGAAATAATTTCTTTATACTATTAAATATCAATTAAAACATTTGAAAAAATTGTGGTGTATTCTTACACTTCAAAGAATAAGGTTCCGTTGGAAAAAAATGTTAGTTTATTTTTCAACAAGTTAGGCCATTGTTAACTAACGAAATTTAATGGGACCTCCGTTGTCATTGGAGACTTTTTTTTTAAATAATTTTGTTTATCATAATTTTTTAAAGTAAACAGAAAATTAAAAACCAAAATAAAGTAAATAATTTTTTTTTTCAAATTCATTATCATATAACTGCTTTTGCATTGAAGAAAAACATTCGTTAACGTGAAAAAAACATTTTTACGTCATTTGTTTATAAATCGTTTATAAACAAATTGACTAGTTTTATATTAAAAAAAAATGTTTACGATTTTATTGTCTTGAGAATGATTTAAAAAAAATAATCTTAAAAACATTATCTTATTGTTTATAATCGTTATTATATTATCCATCATTTGAATAATTAGTTAAGGAATTATTTTTTTCTTAAAAATCATAATTGGCAATCCTCAATAAGGTAACAAAAAAAAAATTCATCAACAATTTCATTGTTTATTAACTTAACAATTTGTTATAAACAAATTCTGACAATCCTAATTTTTTTGTTCTAAATCTTTAAAAAATTACAAAAACGGCCATATGCGACATGTTGAAAAAATTTGTTTAAATATAAACCTAGTCAATTTGTTTATAAACAATTTATAAACAAACGGCGTAAAAACATTTTTTTGAAGTTAATGAATGCCTTTCTTCAATGCAAAAATAGTAATACGATAACGAATATGAATTTTTTTTTGACTTTGGTTTGGTTTTTAATTTTTTGTTTACTTTAAAAAATTATATTAAGCAAAATAATAGTATATTATGTAACAAGTTTTATAAACGTCATTTTAGTCACGAGTTTTATTAATCGCGAGCGACGCGTAGCGGAGCGAGTGTGAATAAAATGAGTGACTAACAAGTTTATAAAGCGTGTTGCATACTATACTTTTTCTACGACAGCAAATATCTAAATAAAAAATTTGGAAGTTATTTTAATATTTCATTTATTAACGTATCAATAACATGGTAACAGTAAAAAATTACTAAACTATTGTTCTACTTATTGTGTATATTAATGGTTACATTGGAAACATTTTGGCAATTGCTAAAAAAACTAAGTGATTTAGGCTCATTTTTTTCCAAAAAATACAAAATTACTTGTCTCTTGTCACAACGCGTCGATTTATTTTGACAGATTGATGACAAGAATTACGGAAAACTACTTAACTTGATTTTTGCCATTAAAATATCTAGAATTAACCTCAGCCGTGACTAATATCTCGTTGCTAAGTTCAGCCTGTGACTAAAATGCACGAAGTCACGGTTTGTCGAAAGCGTGTTTATAGGATTATTTAGCGTCATGGAAACGTATACGATAAACGCCATTTTAAAGATGGAAGTAGAAAAACAATTTTTAAAAACTTTTATAACGTGATCTTGTTGAGTATATGTATAAGAAGGGTTCCAAGAAACGAAAATTTTATAGGCCAATTATTTAAAAAATATATTTTGTCTCCAATAACAACGAAGGTCCCATAAAATTTCGTTAGTTAACAATAGCCTAACTTGTTAAAAGTAAACTTTAACACTTTTTCCAACGGGACCTTATTTTTGAAGTGTTGAGAATTGACCATATTTTTTCCAAATTTTTTAATTGATATTTAATAATATAAAAACATTATTTTATGCGATGTCCTCTCTTTTGAGGCGGCGCGGCGCGAGCATCCTGCAGCGGTCGCGCGGATTCCTCTTTTCAGCTTTAAATTAAAATGATAAATAATGGAGATAGAGTTCCGGAAGTTGGGACTTTTTTGTTGGAAATTTTCTCCTCTTTAAGAATCTCTTTTCCAATTTCCGTTATCGTTTATAGTTTTTGAGTTATAAGCGAAAAACTAAATGCCTTTTTTTTCATCTTAATTTGTTTATAAGTTTTGCAATTTTTTATGTGCTAATAAAACATTTTAACACATTTTTCTAGACGTCATTCCGAATCCAATGAGCTATCGCTCATATTTTTAGGAGCTATTTCAAGAATTAACACCTTTTTGAACTGGTGAATTAAACTAATATATAGACAGCCAACTCTGGATAAGAGAGATAAGTTTTGTTTAATTTTTTTGTTTTGTTTATTTAAATTGTAGCATTAATTTACTACTCTATTTGTTTATTTCTTCAGGGGCAGACAATTATGCTAAATAAAACTCCTAGTGGGGCAAAGAATTTTATTTTATTTTTCGGGCAATGTTTTTACATAAACTCATTGTTGGCCTTAATGTAAACATAAAAATATAAAATAAAATTTTTTTTTCAAAAACTTAAAAGTTACAGGGTGGTACATTTTAAGTACCAGTGCCCCAGTACTACATTATTTCAAAGTGTGGAAATCTGTGAAGCAAGTTTTATTTTTTCCTAAGCAGAGGGGAACTTTGCAAATCGAACATATCCAATCTGTACGTATTTGTTTTTTAGATGTGCTGCACTTTGCGCAACGACGTCTCGTATTCCTTTCTGGCTGATGAGCACTTGCTGTTAGTCGTACTTCTACCGGAACATACGGTTTTGACTTCTTTGTAGCAATTTGCTCTTGATTGGTACTGGCCCTGACTTTTCTGTTGCTAACAATTTGATGTGCAATTAATCCCTGTGATATACTTCGCCTAAAATCTTTCATACTCATTCTTGGCAAGTCTAACTCTTTGTATAAAACATATGCATTCACAACTGCGGCATCTAAAAGATAAAAAAATATCCTGTGCCACCATTTTCGCGATTTTCTATTTACTTTGTATATATTCAGGTTTTGGTCGAATTTGTCCACAAAATTCATATTTTTGTTGTAATCTACAAGTGCTACTGGACAAGGAACTTTCGTTATAGTACCATCTTTCTCTTTTCTGTTAACTTCTGCTGTTTCTAATAGGTTATGAAAATTTGATAACATAAAAACACTGCGTTTATCACGCCATTTCAGAGCTAAAATGCCAGAATCACTAATATGACCATCAAAGTCTCCTCTCTTTAGCCGTTTGTCAGCTTTAAATGTGGGTAAATTTTTCCTATTGAGATTTACAGTGCCGCACGCATGAAATTTTTTTTCTTTTAAATCTTCCAAAAGTTCGACTCCATTAAAAAAATTATCAAAATACACGATGTGTTCCTTATTCTCTAATCCATTTAATAATTGCTTTACAACCCTAGCACCTAACTGTTTTTCAGGATGTTCAGATTTACCGGTATAGATGTCAAATTTTTGGCAATATCCATTTTTATTTGCAAGTATCCATACCTTGTACCCTCTTTTAATTGGTTTTTTGGGTAAGTATTGCTTTAACGAACTCCTACCCTTAAACTTAATCATTGATTCATCAATAGACAGTTCTTTAGTGGGTTTCATACATTTTTCAAAATTGTTAGTCAAAGCATTTATCAGTGGTCGAAGTTTATAGAGTTTGTCAAAGGCAGGTTGTTCTTTTTTGGGCATTAGTACATTATCATTAAGATGCAGGTTTGCCAGAAGCCAACTGAAGCGTTTTACCGGCATCAGGGAACTAATGTATTCATCATGCATGTCTGGAGCTGAGCTCCAATAATCTCGATAACTCGGAAGGTGTTTGATCCCCATTAGTAGATTTATACCAAGAAATGTTTTTATTTCCTCATTATTTGTTGGCCTATGCCTACTAGAAGCCTGTTGTGCAAATAAATTGGTTTGAAATACGATATTCTGGAAGACTTCATCATCATAAAATAACTCAAAAAGTTTGCAGGGTGTAGGATCTTTTAAATCTTTTACAGTAAACGCAATACCTTGTTCCGATATAAAATCAGCTGGACATTTCGGTGCAACCGGATTAGACCAATCAGGAGGTTTTCGAGCAGAGAGCCCTTCACGACCTTGAGGTTTCAGTCTATTTGTCAACTGAGCCAAAGGTAGATCGTCTTCAGGATCGCTATCTGAATCGCTCAAAACCAAAGGAACTTCATTCTCTGCTGGTAATTCTTCTGTATCAGATGCACTGACTACAGATTCCTGGTCAGATGGAATAGCCTCGACGTTATCTATGTTTGCTAATTCCCAACATAAATCATCATAGCTCATATCAACCAATCGAAATGGCAATGAATTTTTATTTTCAAGCTGTAAGAAAATACTTGGTACAAAAACAAATCTTTCATAAATGGGCAGTGGTACAATTAGTGGACCACAACAAAACAAAAAAATGAAATCAACAAGAAATGTATATTTGTGTTAATTGTAAAAAGTTAATAGTCTGCAGGTAGTAGTAAACTATTACAAGCAAAAACAACTTAAAATTCAAAGTATTTTACTTACATTCATTATTTACAGATGGAAAGCTGTCAAATTCACATCCACTTTACAACAAACATAACCTACTGCGGCCTAGTCCCATAAATCACAAACTAATTGCTTGACAATTATCTGTTATATGATAGGCAACCCATATTACGACGGGGTACGCAAATTAAACCGCTGCTCATTAAGATGATAAATATTTTGTAAGTGGTATACTTTTTGTACCAACGCCCTTCTAAACGGCTCTTTTTCTGGGTACATTTTATATACCACTGCCCTTGAAAGAGTTAAGATTGAAAAAATTTAAAAGTAAAATCGAAAAGGTATTAAATATAGATAATAAAATAGAAAAATACCCGGAATTGAAAAGCGACAGTTGAAAGTAATTATTACAAAAACAAAATAATGTACAGGGTGTGCAAAATATTATTTCGAGCCTCTTTCTCACAACCGGCTATAAAGAGCTCTTTCTATCGCAAGACAGGGCTCTTCCTTGCACTTCCACCATAAATGGATATTTACCCGTGGAACGGTTACTAAATAAAAGCCCCCTGCGGCCGGCGAATGTATGTATGTCTTGGCAGACAAAATAAATGAACGCAAGCAAGCAAAAGAAGGTGCACACTGCTAGATTCAGAAACAGAAAACTTAGAAAAAAATAAGGAGATGATGATAGGTGGAAGCTTAAGAAAAGCATAGAAACTAAAAAGAGGTGTGTTGCAAACGCCTACACTCCCCATCCGATGATGATATTTGATATGTATACTAACTTTAACCACCTATTACTCTGATTTAAATCGCGTTATTAGATTTCTGTAGGTGCGATTTTTAAAGCTTGAAATGTGTACTTTAATATGTTTTAAGGGGATTTGCCTTAAAAGTTGAGTTAACCTTCTTTATTTTACGAAAATAAAGGAAACATTTTTCCTTGCTCCAAAATACCTCAAACTAGGGATAAAATAAACGTTAATAGCTTTTCTTAAAAAAATTACTTGGCATACCTATCCAGTTTGTTTTGTTTGTTTAAATTGTAGCATTAGTTTATTACTGTATTAGTTTATTTATTTGTTTATTTCTTCATTAAAATTGAAAAAATTTAAAAGTAAAATCGAAAAGGTATTAAATATAGATAATAAAATAGAAAAATACCCGGAATTGAAAAGCGACAGTTGAAAGTAATTACTACAAAAACAAAATAATGTACAGGGTGTGCAAAATATTCTCTCGAGCCTCTTTCTCACAACCCGCTATAAAGAGCTCTTTCTATCGCAAGACAGGGCTCTTCCTTGCACTTCCACCATAAATGGATATTTACCCGTGGAACGGTTACTAAATAAAAGCCCCCTGCGGCCGGCGAATGTATGTATGTCTTGGCAGACAAAATAAATGAACGCAAGCAAGCAAAAGAAGGTGCACACTGCTAGATGCAGAAACAGAAAACTTAGAAAAATATAAGGAGATGATGATAGGTGGAAGCTTAAGAGAAGCATAGAAACTAAAAAGAGGCGTGCCGCAAACGCCTACACTCCCCATCCGATGATGATAAAATTTGATATGTATACTAACTTTAACCACCTATTACTCTGGTTTAAATCGCATTAGATTTCTGTAGGTGCGATTTTTAAAGCTTGAAATGTGTACTTTAATAATAATAATTATATTTTAAGGGGATTTGCCTTAAAAATTGAATTAACCTTCTTTATTTTACGAAAGTAAAAGAAACATTTTTCCTTGCTTCCAAATTCGTTGAACTAGGGGTAAAATAAACGTTAATAACTTTTTTTATCGTATTCTACGCCAACAAAAATACTTATTCTGAAAAATTCAGCCATATAATATTAGTGACCAGTTCTTATCAATTTCTGTCTCTGACAACTGCGCTAGTAGGTACATAGTAAGTTTTATTTAAAATTAAATATAGTAATTTTTATATAATCACTGCTCTATTTTATGCATTATATGTATTTAGAGCGGTGAAACAACGAAAATGTTATTTTTTATTTTAATTATAATTAATATAATTATGTATCCACTATATACCTACGTAGAAAGAGAGAAATGGTCCTCAACAACCATGTTAAATAATAATTTTTAATAATTACATTTCTCGACACATTATTATGAAATGTGCAGAGCCGGATTATCCATAAGACAATATAGGCAGTTGCCTAGGGGCGCCAGCGACGAACAAAAAAAAACAACAAATTGTCATACATCAAAATTATCAACAAAAATAAAAATTTAAAAAAATCTATTATTATTTCTTTTCTGTCTGGTATAGATTTGGTCACAAATGTGAGTCTAATGCCGGACCACCTTAAATAGAAGTGTACTCGGCGTTTGTTTCAATCCGCGTTGTTTGACTGTTTTTTCAACTCTCTCACAATTTTTCATCGGTCTGTGTGAAACTTTGTAGAAATGATCCAACAATACTGTAGATCGACATTTGTCGAAGCTTGAAACTCTTTCGATACTTTTTTCCTAAGAAACACAGAAAACGTGGAGTTTTTCGGCTATTTGTTTACATTAAAATAACTGTAAACACTAAATGTTTTTCTGCATTTCCTGCAATCATATGGCAGTGCTAGCTAGGGAATCGTTTGAGCCCAAAATCGATCGTTTTGTTCGAGAGTGAAATTTTTTTGGTTTTTATTTTTATCTCGAAACCAAATAATTGGCTATACGCTCATATTTTTTATTTCTTATTTTGATGAACATTTTCCTCCTAAATATTTGTCGGTGATTTCAAGATTTCCCTAGGCTCTGAGCGCTCAGCGAACAGCTAGTTATTGCACGCGGCACTTCAATCATCATGACTTAACTAGTGCATTTAATTACTTCCACATCCACATAGTGCAGTTTAAATAATCGCAAAAAAAATTCAAATATTTTCTTATTAAAATAGGCTTAGAATGTCATGAAACGCCCAAATTTTAAATATGAGCGAAAAAAAAATACATTTGTCGTCTGTAACTTTTTTTTTACTGATATAAACAGTTTCACCAGTAAGAAATCCAGAAAACGTACATAATAGTTATTTATGATACGAGTGATAAAAATGTTGTTTCATTTAGAAAATATTTGTTTTTATTGTTTTGTCCCCATTCACAAAATTAAATATCATTTTTAACATTTAATCATAAATAACTATTATACCTGCTTGATTAACTTTTTCCATTTAATGTTTTTTTTTTTCGTTTGTTTGTGTTGATTGTATATTGTTTTTTTATATTCTATTATTTTATATTATAAATAAAATGTTAAAAGTTTTGTAGTAGAAGGGAGGGGGGGGGGGGGGGGGGCGCTATAATATAGTTGCTTATGGGCGAAAAAAGTCATAATCCAGCTCTGAAAATGTGTGGGCCAAGAACTTACTTCAAGAGGAGAATAAATTTACAAATTTAGTCATCTGGTTCTTTTCATATTCATCACAGCCAGAATATACTTTTGCCACAACTTGTTCAACTGCTAACTAGGTTCATAGAAGTCACAAGCATTCGAGCGTGCTTGCCAACTAGATACCAACTATTTTAGTGAAGATAATTGGACCCTTTAAAAACTAGTTTAAGACAAACAAACAAAATAACAAATAAGTACCCAACATTTCAAAATGTATATTACAAAAAACGTTTTTTCAACCTCCAAAGAATAAACACGGTTACAGTACCAACAGCAGCACAATATTTCCAGTTTAATGCAGCGGGATGATAAGGATTACAGTATGCCTTTAAAGCTGCCAATCTACTTCTTCGGGTAGGACTAAAAAAATAAAAACTGTAAAAACGAGTTTACGACATGAAACCGGAATAAATATCCTATTTTTTGGTGAACTCCATAGTACAAAATAGTGCAGAGCAGTGTAGAGTAGAATAGAGCAGAATAAATTAGAGTAGAGTGGAATAAATTTGTTCACTATAAATCTTGTTACATGAGCAATATCGATTTTGACAAAAAAATGTATATTATACAGGGTGTAATTAGTTGCATGTCATTAAATAACTGGTGGTAGCCAACGACAAGACAAACAAAAAAAACCTTATATAACATGGGGACTAAAGCGCATAGTTTTGGAGAAAAAAATTAACAAAAATTTCGCAAATTTTCAATAAAATTTTTTGAGAACTGCTGGAATATTGAGGCAGATTTAGGTCTAGATCTGATCTGAAGAAAACTATACTCTAACTCTCCCTTGTGCAATATTTTAGTTACTGTCGGTGTTTCGTTATGTACACACGTCCATAAACCACATTTAAATTTTCTAGATTATGAACAATCCAATATTTTGTTCCAAATTAAAAAACACACATGTAAAGAAATGCTCTGTTTAAACCTCTATGGCCATTATTTGCTTGCAATTGTGCACGAAGAGAGAACGAATTATTTACCCCTTTATACTTGCCTCAGTTCAGTTGAAGCGGTACATCAAAGGCGGTCGATGATCCTTTGACACCGCGTGTGCCGGCCAGCACTTTTTTATGACAATTTAAAAGTTGTATAATTATTGGGAAGTACAAGTCCATCGACCAAGAAAAGCAGTGGTTCTCAATAGTTGTCTACCATAATATTAAATATGTTAACCTAGATCAGTGTTTTTCAAAGTGCCCCTAGAGGGAAAAGTCATAAATGTTTTTTGTTTGTCTAGTCGGTCCCCATTACCAGTTTTTTTTAATGACATGAAACTGATTACACCCTGTATCTCTATGATATATTTACCTAATTACCAGCATATCCTCAGTTGTTAAAACTGCGGGACGTAAATCGTAAAGGACTTCAAAGGCGACTCGTCTTCCAGAGCTGACTGCCCCTGCTAAGTGCCCATACCATTCCGTCGACGTTTCTGCACCTGCCCAGTACACCCTAGGAATGAAGAAATTAATTGCTAATACTTAATATGTTCTTAGTTTGGGATACCCTAAGTAAACACAACGAATGATGTTAGCAGGAAGTATAATAGGTGAAGAGGAGATGATCAATTTTACTACCTTCCTTTTTGATTTTTATTGAAATTATCTCGAAAAACCCTCTAAAAGAGATGCTTTTGGCGTTTTTAGGGGTGTTCCCCAACTGTTAGGATTGCGGGACACCGATTTTAGTAGTCAGCGACCCAAAGAACGTATAGTCAAAGTAGTTTCAGGCCGGTGTTCCTTCATGCACCCTTCGCGCGTTTTAAATGGACTGGTTTGATCCCTTTGCAGCGTCCTAATTAGTTCAATAATTATAAAGATTTCCATAACAAAAATTGTTATCTAAGATTTTCCTTCAGTAACTGCTAATGGAGGGATTGTATATCACAAAACCACAAAATCAGTTCGGGGGGTACCGCGCAATTCCCCAATAAACCACCCCTTTGGTGAAAAAAGCCTTATTTTACTGATAACTCGTTAGCCGTTGAAGATATAGAAAAATTGCTCATCATAAAAAAGAAAGCTTGACTGATTGTCTAAAAAAGGTACTCTTGTAATGTTCTTGTATATGCCATGGATTTCGAGAAAATCGAAAATCGATATTGAAAAAAATTGCAAAATTTGTATTTTTAATGCACACGAATTTTCGTCTATTTGAAATTTTTTGCGTGCGGCCTATAAAAAAAATTGAATTGCTAGAAAACCAAACACGCTAAGAAAAAAAAATCAAAATGTGTTATAAAGGGGATATAAAATACTATTTTGTGTTTCCATTTTTGATGGCTATTGATGTCTATTAGTATATAAAAATAACAATATAATACCTTTTGATTTTTTAACTTTTAACTATACAGAGGCCCATAAAAAACAACTGACTTTAATATAAGTTATAAATGCATTATCCTCTAGTTCAAGATAGTACTTCAATGCAGAAAAAGTTAGGAATAAAAATATTCACATTTACAAATTTACCAGCATGTTGAATTAAGCCAAATTTTGCCCAATTTTTTATCGTTTCCTAAGAATAAAAAAAAGACCCAAACATCTTGAAAATTTAGCTCAAACATTTTTTTTTGATCATATAACTATTGTGTCTAATCATTTAATAGTTAAAAAATTGTATTAAAAAAATATCGTGAAACAATTGAATATGCAGCCTTTTTTGGATTTTTTTTGGCTAACTTTGTCATGCTGCTTTTGTAAATGTGAATATTTTTATTCCTAACATTTTCTGCATTGAAGTACTACCTTGAACTAAAAGATAATGCATTTATAACTTACATTATAGTCAGTTATTTTTTACAGGCCTGTGAATAGTTAGATGGACAAAGAATCAAGAGCTAACTATATTATATTGTTATTTTTATATACTAATAAATATCAATAGCCCACAAAAATGGCAACACAAGAGCTAAATTTTCAAGATGTTTGGGTCTTTTGTTTTGTTCTTAGGAAACAATAAAAAATTTGCCTAACTTCAACATGCTGGTAAATTTGTAAGTTTGAATATTTATTCCTAACTTTTTCTGCATTGAAGTACTACCTTGAGCTAGAAGATAATGCATTTATAACTTATATTAAAGTCAGTTGTTTTTATGGGCCTCTGAATAGTTAAAAGTGCAAAAAATCAAGAGGTAACTATATTATGTTGTTATTTTTATATACTAATAGATAATTGATATCCATCAAAAATGGAAACACAAAACAGTGTTTATATCCCTTTTAAAACCTATTTTGATTTTTCTTCCTAGCTTCTTTAATATTTGCGCAATTAAGTTTTTTCTATAGGCCGCGCGCAAAAAAATTCAAATAAACGAAAATTCGCGCGTGTTAAAAATACAAATGTTGCAATTTTTGTCAATATCGATTTTCCCGAAAACTATGACATATACAAGTAAATTTCAAGAGGACTTTCTTTTAGGCAATTAGTCATTTCTTTCTTACGATTAGCAATTTTTTTATGTCTTCAACGGTTACCGATTTAACAGTAAAATAAGGCTTTTTTCACCGAAGGGGTGGTTTTTTGGGGGGGTTGCGCGGCACCCCAGAACTGATTTTTGTAGCATTGTGATGTTTAATCCTCGCACTAAAAGTTACGGAAGGAAAATCTCAGACAACATTTTTTGCGAGCTTCTGGTGTATTTTTTACTTTACTGACTGGACTAAATACCTCTCCAAAGAAAAGAAATTTAAAAAATGCGTTTTTTCAATAAAATCAATAGAAAAAAGTTGTAACCCTTAAACGATATTTTTCTTCAATATTTTACTCTATTTTTTACGAAGGCGTAGAAAGGCCACTGATTTTTTAAAATTATTATTCCTAGTTTCATCTCGGGATTGCAACTTTTAACTCGAAATTCCGACTTTAATCTTGTAAAGGCTTAGTGCAAACACACAAAGCCAAAGCGGCTCCGTGACCTGGCTCCAGTTCTAATACTCTGGCTGTGCTCAGTTTGTGACATTTTAGCGAAACATCACCAGATGACGCTAGCTGTTGAGAGTCTCAACCTATGTTTTGTTTCAGTGAAGATTTTTTTTCCAGATGCTTTAAGGTAGCTAAAACTGGTGCCTACCTTTAAAAAAGGAAACCCCGATAGTCCTGATAAATAATTATCGCCCGGTATCAATTATAAGTACCAGTGTTCGGTAAGATAATTGAAATAATCTTAAAACATCGCTTGACAAAATGTTTTGAAAATAATTCTCTAATTCATAAATGCCAATTTGGCTTAAGAAAATCATGTTCCACAGTAGATGCAGTGTATGGGGGACATTGTCGATGGTTTTAAAGAGGGTAGATATACAGCGATTACGCTGTTGGACCCCAGCCGGGTGTTTGTCTGCGTATGTCACAAGTTGCCGATTAAAAACTTAGCCACTACGGCATTAGAGGGCCAGCATTACGTTAAACGTTAATTAGGATCTTACCTTTTTAACCGTACGCAGTGTCAGAAGTAACGATGCCATGTCTGATTTTAGAACAATGAAACACGGAGTACCCCATGGCTCGGTGCTGGGCCCTCCCCTATTCACTATCTTTGTCAACGATGTTTTCTTCTATCTTTTCCCAAATAAAATTGTTATGTATGCAGATGATGCAACTTTAATTAATAAAAGCAATACTTAATTTAATAGGTTTTCAGACATCTGCCAACAAAACTCAAAACTCTGCCGAACACTGGTATAACAATAACATGCTGAAGTTAAACAGAGACAAAACTCAAAATCTGATTTTTTTCAATCAACAACTCAACTCAGCGTTTGTGCTTTTATTTTTTCTTTTTTACTATAATGTAAATTTTATTGTAACTTCAGACTGCATTACCTAAAGTAATTACAGCAAATCCGACTTGCTACAAATGTAAATTTGTACACCACGTAGTCAAATAAACGTCTATCTCTCTATCTACACTAACATGTTCTCTAATGGAATCATAATTGCGACATTAAAGTTGGAATTCCGAGATTAAACTCGGAATTACGAGATTAAAGTCAGAATTCCAATATTAAAGTCGGAATTCCGACTTTAAAGTTGTAATTCCAAGTTTAAAGTTGGAATTTCGTGATTAAACTCGGAATAATAATTTAAAAAATTTAGTGGCCCTTCTACGCCTTCGTAGAAAATAACCACGTGCTGAATTTCAGTCGTAGTTTTTCTGAAGTTCTTTTTCATCTTTGGCAACTGATCTAAAGATGTAAACTAAAAATTAGATGGTTAACAACGCACATGCTATCGGTGCTTCTAAGGGCATTAATATAATTGGCATTTCCTACATTCCAGCAAACCATTTCGCTCGAGTTGTGATGCCAAGTTTTCTCGTAATAGTCCGTAGGTTTGAGGGCCTCAGCGCCAAAATATTCTGATAGTTTCCACAGCACCTCATCTTTATATGAAGTACCCTAAAAAATGATCGATTATACAGAAAGTGAAACATAGAATAGAATAGAATAGAATAGAATAGAATAGAATAGAATAGAATAGAATAGAATAGAATAGAATAGAATAGAATAGAATAGAATAGAATAGAATAGAATAGAATAGAATAGAATAGAATAGAATAGAATAGAACTTTATTCATGTATACAATAAAATTTTACAAAGAAATTTATGTTTACATTCGTCATACAAGTAGGTAATTTTTGTACTGGAAAGCGATGTAAGAATATTGTATATGACAAAGATCACATTGGGTCTATAACCGAAGTACAGAGCAACTAGCAACACATGATTTCACCTATCATTATAGGTGTATGTCAAGTAAACATTTAAGAGATAGGAAACATATATAAAAAAAATAGGCAATTTAAAGGTATCGCATGTATCTCCCTAGACAGTTAAAACATTTGATAGAGAATCAAAATAATCAAAGTATTCATCATGTGTGTAAAAGCAGTTTTGTAAGAGAATATTCTTAATCTTATATTTAAATTTATTTATGCTCATTTCAGGGTTTTTTAAGGCATCAGGTAATACGTTAAAAAATCTATAAGCTAAGTATAAGTAGGTATGTTGTGATGCTGATAACCTAAATCTGGGTAGTCTTAAATTTGCTTTTATCCTAGTATCATGGCAATGTATGTCCTTCTGCTTGGCCACTTTGTTCTCGTCATTTAACTTTTTTATATAGCAAAGGCATTCATAAATAAAACAAGATGGTAGGGGTAGTATATTCAGATTCTTATAAATTGGTTTGCAATGGTCATCATATTTAACTTGTGCCATAATTCTAACAGCTTTTTTTGTAGCTTAAAATTTTTTATTAAATGACTTGATCCCCCATAGAATTATTCCATACGTCATTATGCTGTGAAAAATAGCAAAGTAAGCAATTCTTAAACAGTCCAAAGTAGTTTTGAAACTAAGTTGTCTTATTATGTATATGCTAGTCGATAGTCGTTTGGATAGCTGTTCAATGTGTGACTGAAAATTCAAAACGGTGTCTAAGTACACTCCAAGAAGTTTTACCGGTTTGTTGTTGGTAATACTTTTTTTTGTTGAAAAATTTAAAGTCTTAGTCTTATCTTCATTTATGGTAAGATAATTGCTTTCCGACCAGTCTACTATTAAATTATTCGACTCTGTGATGTTTTGGTGTAGATTTTGCGATAATTCGTTACTAAATATAAATGTGGCATCATCAGCATACAATATTGGAACCACTTCGGAAGCTAAATTAGAAGACATATCGTTTATATAAATAATAAATAACACCGGGCCAAGGACAGATCCCTGTGGCACCCCATATTCGACTCTAGAAAATTGTGATACGGTACCATTAAACTTGACACATTGTTGGCGGTTACTGAGATACGATGTGAATAAATTTAAGGCGTTTCCTCTAATACCATAGTATTCTAATTTTTGCACAAGCACCTCATGGTTAACGGTATCAAAAGCCTTAGACATGTCATAAAATTTAGCAGTACAAAGTTTGCGGTCTTCAAAAGCTTCTATAACAAGTTCATACATTTCACAGATCGCAGCAATAGTAGACCTTTTCGGTCTGTACCCAAATTGGGCCTCAGTTAGTAAATTGTTCTTCTGAAAAAATTCTAATAATCTGTTTTTTAGAATAATTTCAAATATCTTAGAAATAATCGGGATTATTGATATAGGCCTATAGCTATCAGTATTATCAAAGCTACCTTTTTTATGCACAGGAGTGACTTGTGATTTTTTAAGAATATCCGGATAAATTCCCCATTCAATGCGTAAGTTTATTAAGCGAGCAATAGGCTTAGCAAGAACATCACTCACTAATTTCAGAACTTCACTATTAAGATTAAAGACATCTTTAGCTTTGCTATTTTTCAGTTCAGATATGACTTTTTTAATTTCTAAGCCACACACTGGAGACAGGTAGAAAGATTTATTTACTTTCGACACTTTATTTAAAAAGTCGGTAAACTTCTTTTCATTAACTTTATCAAATTTACCCATTAAATTATTTATGACCTCTAAGAAATATTCCGAAAATTTGCTGTCAAATTAGATGCTTCAATTTTTTTTTTATTTTCTCTGTTTTTGTTAATTATTTCCCATGCAGCTTTTTGTTTATTACAGGACATTAGAATTTTTTCATTATTTGCCTTTAGTTTAGCCTGTTTAATTTCATTTTTATAATCCTTTTTTAGTATATTATACACTTGCATATCATTTCATTAGTAGGGGGTTTCCTCTTAAAACAACTACAACTGTGCTAAAGGAACATCAAATGTTGCTAGAATTGGCTACCAGGATACTTTAAGTGAATGATGTTATTCCAGAGGAAAATAGTCTAAAGCAGAGTTGGGTTAAGGCGGGGCTAGTGGCGCTACTAACCCACGTTGCGTTATTAGAAGCCTACACGCAGAAACAAAATTTAGTTACGAAAATTGTAGTGTCATAGGGCTACGCTCTAGTCTCGTTTGTACCTTAATTTGGTCCTGATTGACTTCATACCAGTTTGCGTAATAATACTAATAAGTAGTAATAACCAAGGCTCGGAAATTTTATCTCAGTGCCAGAGACGACTATTATATTGCAAACATGACGAAGTGGTGAAATATTCATTATTGTCAGCTACTTACAATGTATTTTTGGTAAATTTAACCTAAAAACGGCGTGTGTGGCATATTTGTTTTGTCTATTTTCATAATAATTAATATAAAAAATCGGTAAAGGTATTTACACGGAACTTCCCTCTTTATTTGTGCATGGCGGTCACTCTAAAAAATTATTAATTACGAAATGACATTGAGAATAATAATCGGAATATAGTTATCACTATTATTAGAAAGAAAATCTGATAACTTTTGGTCAAAAAAATATACAGAGCGTTCATTCAACAGCAAAAATTCAATACTAAATAACAGGTGCCAAATATGGAAGGCTTGCGCAAATACCTTTACAAATGTCCACCATGGTTAAATTATTTCTTGGGACGACCACCCTGTACATTTTTCAATAAAAGTATAATAGGTGTTTATGCCAAATATTATTGCCTTCTGTCACATTTTCAATTTCACATTCACGTAGTGGAGTGGAAGTATAGTAGTGGTTAAAAAAAAATCATTTTTTTAAATATTTTTCAATGTTGGTAAATAAAAAATTCAAAATTTTTGTCTTCTGAAATACGCTTAGAATGTCATGAAACGGAAAATGGAATGTTTCTTTTATTCTTTAGTAGTGGTAAAAGAGCATTACAATTTTTTTTCAAAAAAAAAATTATTTGAAAACAGATTTAGAATGCCATGAAACGTGGAAATTTTAAATTTGAGCAAAGAAAATTTTAGTGGTAAAAATTGTTTTCTAAATGGTAAAAAATTGTTCAAATTTTCTTTTCTGAAATAGGTTTAGAATATCATGAAACGTGGAAATGTTAAATTTGAGCAAAAAAATTTTTTTAATCTACTTTATAGTGGTGGTAAAAAAAGATTACAATTTTTCTAAAAAAAATTTCAAATGTTTTCAAAGAAAATTTCAAATTTTTTTTTAAATAGATTTACAATGCCATGAAACATGGAAATTTTAAATTTAAGCAAAAAACAAATTTTCCCCATCTATTCTAGTGGTAACAAATTTTTCCAAAATGGTAAGCAATGTTCAAATTTTTTTTAAAATAGGTTTAGAATGCCATAAAACGTGAAAATTGTAGTTGAGCAAAAAAAATTTTTTTCATCTATTCTAATGGTAAATTTTTTTCCAAAATGGTAAAAAAAGTTCCAAATTCTTTTTTTCCGAAATAGGTTTAGAATTTCATGAAATGTGGAAATTTTCTGTTTGAACAAAGAATTTTTTTTTCCATTTTAGTGGTAAGAAAATTTTTCAAAAATGTTGAAATGGGTTTAGAATGTCATGAAACGTGGATATTTAAAATTTGAACAAAGAGAAAAAAAAATCCATCTATTTTGGTGATAAAAAACTGTGTTGGTAGAAAATTTTTCATATTTTACTTCCCTCGCATACCGAAGGGAAGTATTGTATTCGAGAAAAAATCACCCTCCGAGATTTTTTCGGATTCTGACGTTTCAGAACACGTAGATTCCGAAAATATAGGTTTTTCAATTCCGTCAGTCTGTCTGTCTGTCTGTCTGTCGGTCTGTCTGTCTGTCTGTCTGTCTGTCTGTCTGTCTGTTGGTGTATTTATTAAAAAACTACTTGACGGAGAGCAGTCAAATTTGGTAGGTAGTTAACCCTACTGTCAGCGAAGAACTGGTAGAATTTTCACTGAAAAATATACAGGGTGGACCGCCTAAACGGAATAAATAGTGAAAAAAATTTTTTTTTGCTCAAATTTAAAATTTCCACGTTTCATGACGCGCTAAACCTGTTTCAGGAAAAAAAAAATTTTGAAAATTTTTTTCAAACATTTTTGAAAAAATTTTTACCAAGATGAAAAAAATTTTTTTTTGCTCAACTTTAAAATTTCCACGTTTCATGATGCGCTAAACCTATTTCAGGAAAAAAAATTTTTTGAAAATTTTTTTCAAACATTTTTGAAAAAATTTTTACCAAGTTGAAAAAATTTTTTTTTTGCTCATATTTAAAATTTCCACGTTTCATGACGCGCTAAACCTATTTCAGAAAAAAAAAATTTTGAAAATTTTTTTCAAACATTTTTGAAAAAATTTTTACCAAGATGAAAAAAATTTGTTTTTGCTCAAATTTAAAATTTCTACGTTTCATGACACGCTTTTGAAAAATTTTTTCACCTATATTTTTGAAAAAATTTTTACTACTAAAATGATTTTTTTAAATTTCTTCAAATTTAAAATTTTCACGTTTCATGGCATTCTTAAGCCTGATTAAAAAAAAAAGTTTTTTGAAATTTTATCACTAAGAATTTTTCTTTCTTCAGATTTTAACTATCCACGTTTCCATTACATTCTAAAACTATTCAAATTTAAAAATGTTTTTGAAAAATTTTTTAAAAAATTTGAAAACATTTTTAATCCATTTATCTATCACTACTATAGAACAGACGAAAAAAATTTTTTTGCTCAAATTTAAAATTTCCACGTTTCATGATATTCCAAACCAATTTCGGAAAAAAAAATTTGCAACATTTTGTTACCAGTTTGGAAAAAAATGTAACACCAGAATGCTCAAATTTAAATGACATTCTAAACCTAGGTATTTCAGAAAAAAACTTTTGAAAATTTTTTTCACCAACATTTTTCAAAAAGTTTTTACCACTAAAATAGATCGAATTTTTTTTTATTTGCTCTAATTTAAAATTTTCACGTTTCATAGCATTCTAAACCTATTTTAAAAATACATCTTTTTTAATTTTTAAACTTGTTTTAGCACTACTATAAAACAGAAGGAAACTTTCCTTTTTGCTCTAATTTAAAATTTCTACCTTTGACATTTTAAACCTATTTCAGAAGAAAAAAATTTGAAAATTATTTTACCAACTTTTGAAAAATTTAAAAAAAATGAAATTTTTTAACCACGACTATACTTCCACTCCATTACGTGAATGTTGGAGTGAAAATGTGACAGATGGCAATAACATCTGGCATAAGCACATACTTTTATTGAAAAATGTACAGGGTGGTCATCCCAAGAAATAATTCAGTCATGGTGGACATTTGTAAAGGTATTTGCGCAAGCCTGCCATATGTGGCACCTGCTATTTAGTATTGAACTTTTGCTGTTGGATGAGCAATCTGTATATTTTTTTGACCAAAACTTATCAAGTTTTCTTTGTAATAATAGCAATAACTCTACTCCGATTATTATTCTCAATGTCATTTCGTAATTATTATTTTTTTAGAGAGACTGCCATGAACGAGGGAAGTTCTGTGTAAATACCTTTACCGATTTTTTTTTTCTGAAATAGGTTTCGAATGTCATTAGAAATTTTAAATTTGAGCAAAAAAATTTTCTTCATTATTTATTCCCTTTAGAATCCACCCTGTATATTTTCCAGTAAAAGTTTAATCATTTCTTCGCTGACAGTAGCCAGCTATCTACCAAATTTGACTGTTCTCCGTCAAGTAGTTTTTTAGTTAATGCACCAACAGACAGACAGACGGACAAGACAAACTGACGGAATTGAAAAACCTATATTTTCGTAATCTACATGATCTGAAACGTGAAAATCCGGAAAAATCTCGGAGGGTGATTTTTTCTCGAATACAATACTTCCCTTCGGTGTGCGAGGGAAGTAAAACCCAATTAACTTCTGGCAACATAGAACATTTTTGCCAACAAAATAAACCATTTTAATATAATATGAAATCAAATATAACAAACAAAGAAGGATTAATGGCATACCACTATTGCCAAAAATAAAATAATAAAATAATTTACCTTTTTATCCGTCACTTTTCCTCCCAAAATTTTTCCTGAAAGTGCTGGCTTGTTAGATTTGGTGACATTGCAGCAAAAATCTATCGGGCCACCAAAATAGCTCTTATCAAATACATAAACATCCCCGGCAAGTTTTGTCTCTACCCAGAACTCCTAAAAATATAAGTGACTGTATTATTCTTAACTGCTACCTACAAATAATATACCAGATGTCGATTTGTTAAATTCATCACTTAGGGTAAATCAGATTTTGGTTAGGGGATGCGCAACAAATCCATCGCAGATACAATGGCAAAAGAACTAATTTTTAAAAATATTTACTTACACGCCACTGGTATTTCGACGACTGTAATGATATGAAACCGTATAACTTTATTAATCTAATACTCATGTCCTACTAGACATTGTAATTGATGTAAGTTGATATTTATTTTATCCCGGTTTCGTGTTGGGTAACTATGAATTTGACTGTGGGTAGGGAATTTGTCTTCGTTCTCTTTTACGTATAAGAGTGACTGCAAGATGAAGGCACACGGTAATATAAGAATACCTAACGTAATAAATTCAAATTTGCAATCATCTCTATACTGAAGCCCAGAAATTGGTCTGATTCTGACTTTTCTCTGGATATCAAAAACTGCTCTGCTAGCTGAAGAGTGGTCCAAAATCAAAAAAGCGTAAGAGATAACAGAATGTATCAGGCCATGGTATGCAGTAAGTAATATTCTCTGGGAGACATTGCGCGCAAGATTGCGTAATAGAATATGTTTTTACTTACTCTCCTACAGATATAATTTACATGTGTTTCCCAAGTTAACTTTTATCAAGGTAGACTCCCAAGAGTTTTACATCATTACTAAGTGATAAATCATTGTTGTCCAATTTTTTTAGAGTAAAACCACTTTTTGAGTTTTGGAAACGTTTTGTGTTAACTGATTAGCTATGAACCAATCTTGTACTGAATTTTGTGTCGAACGTATTTCAGATATTAAGTCCTTAACATATTTAAATGATTTTGCTATGGTTGTGTCGTAAGCGAATAAAACAAAGTTTGCATCCAGGGCAATGCTTGGCAGATCATTTATGTAAACCAAGAATAATGTCGGCCCTAACACATATCCCTGAGGAACACCGTATTTTGTTGGAAGAATATTTGAGTTTTTGTTTTGCGATGATACATATTGTAAACGATTAGTTAGACTTATTAGGCGCTATTGTTGCTAAAACCATAAACGCTTAATTTATCGACTGATGTCGATATTGATTTAGTGACTTCATTATATTACTCAAATTTTACTCCACTTACTTACACTTGGGTATGTAACAACAAAATTGGTTACTTGAGAAGTGCTCGTGTTTTCGATCGCTTCTATTTTGTTCTGGGGCAAAGGTGGCTTGAACCCTATTTCTAAGATATCTCTAGGGTGCACGGCCATAATTACACGATGACAACTAAAACGCAAAAATAATAATTAAAAAATATTAAACCAGCATAATTAAATTTTGCAATTTAATCAACCGGCTAACCTCTAGTTATACAGAACAACGTGCTGTAATTTTCAGTAGCTTCCATAGTAGAGGGAATTTAGATAAAGTAGCAGAATAGCGAAAGAATTGAACAACACAATAAGAAGATGTGCTCAAGAAGATTTGAGATCTTCTTGAGCACATCAGTAACTAAGTAGTATATTTTCCAAAGAATAAAATTTATCAAAACCTGAATCATTAGATAGACAAATCCCTATATAACCCCTATATAATACCCCCTCCCCGGGCACGGAGGGGTTTTTGGAGGTTTTTAGCGCATTTTTCGGGAGCGTCCTACAATGCATCTATACATGATGTTAGTCAACTTTCGAATCAGTAGTAACACCCAAAAGTTAAACTCGATAAAATTTAAACCACCGGTAGATCAATAAATTCTACGTGAAGTGAAACTATGTAATAGAAAAAAAAGTTCATACGGAATTAATAATTACTAACACAGTGTTTTCTAATAGTATCTAAAGCAAACATGTGCAAGTGCAGTGCCTTTACCTATACCCAAGACGACCCAGGAAAACCCTTTCAAGTGGTTTTTGCCATGAAGAAAGCTGGCCAATAAATAGCTAGTGTCAAATGAGACACGCGTGTTTAAAAATCAATATATATATACTAGCTGTGTTGTGACCTAAAGTAATTGTGTGCAGCGGAAAGTTTTTTAAGTGGACAAAATCAACCCAAGAAAGGAAAGAAAATAAAACAGCAATCACAAGACCAGACGCTACAGAAAGATAAGCTATAAATTAATTAATTTTATTTTATTTGTTTTTATTCTATTCTATCTGATTACTTTAATAAGTTTGCCAACTTAATTTCTATCAACTTAATTTATTAATGCAAAACATAATATTTTAAACAGTTTCTTATCAGTCTCAAAAATAATCCTGTGCTATACAGAAGGCGCAGTTAATAAAATAGGAAAATACACGAAATTTAAAAACGAAAATTGAAACTAATTAATATAAAAACAAACCAATATACAGCATATAAAAAAATATTCTCGGGCCGCTCTATCATTTGCAACTCGCCGTAAAGAGCTCCTTTACCGCGAAACGATAATCTCTTGCAGGAAGTTAACATAGGTCCTCAAAACAAATAAAATGGACACACTAATACAGAAAGTTGATAAGAGAACACACCAATTATTGCAGTGCAAGAAATCGGCGGGAACTGCTTGTTAAAATTATTACCCCGGATGTTATAACGGTCAAGTTTTAACAGCAGCAAATCATGTTTAACTGTTTCGAATACCTTGGACAAGTCACATGAGTTAACAATACACATTTCTCGCTCCAAATTGGTGTTGATTCAAACAGTTGTATTTAGAAAGATAGGACGAAGATCTGCGTTGCAGTGATGTCTCCAAAATGTTACTAATTAGAGGAATAATAGAAATAGGCCTAAATGTGAGGTTATATTATGTTCACCAAAGCATTTTCTCACCACACCAAAGTTAAATCTGATGATATACTCGAAAATATTATCCAAGTAAACATGTTTGTTTGATATGTCCGTAGAACTAAATATTGGCTGCCATTTTTTCAACATGGCGTCCGAAGTTCACATAGAATCTTTCGAATCTACTAGCCTACTTAAAATCAGCCGCGTCCTAAATTTCCCGCTACTTCTTCTATTTCCCTTGTACTAAGTTTATTTTCAGCGGTTATTAAGTAATAAATAAGTCGTACCAGTAAATGTCGTCGTGGGTTTTAACCACAACATAATTCAAATTGTGGATAATCTCGGTGACACAAGTGTCCGTCATAATATACTCTTTGCCGATCACCTCGGAGATTCTGTGACAAATCCTTTGAGCTCCACCCTAAAATTGGCTAAGTCAGAGCAGATTTTAAGGACCCTTGCGCGACACATCGGGTAAACAATGGCAGTTGACTGTTTTTAGCATTACTTTGTAGGTTAAATGTTAAAAGAGCGGCATTATTGATCAAGAGTAGAAGTGATATAAGTTTGACGCATATGTCTATAAGTCTGTGGGTTTATCTATGACAATATCTCTTCAACGGATGATCCGATTTTGGCGCGGTCTTCATTGTCGAATAGATTTTTTAGATATTTGAGTCATTCAGCTGTTTCTTAAATTAGTATATTATTCAACGAGCATATAATGATGACTATTATTCACGATGGTGAAGTTTAAGACACGAGCCGCAGGCGAGTGTCGTAAATCACCAGAGTGAATAATAGCCATTATATGCGAGTAGAATACTATGCTTTGTCCACGACTATTAAATATTTAATATTTATTTAATTCATCTTTATTTCATTTCTCCTATTTAAGAAAGATTCATATGTCATAATATATCATTTTCTCGATATTTCGGGCAACAAGTTTAATGAGGCGATTTCTGCAGTTTCCTCTATCTCTGGCGGTGTCAAAGAAATCTCGTTTTCACTGTCTGTATCCATTTATTTAATTTTATTCCTCTTTTTGAGTACCTAATCCGTAAAATTATTGTAAATAACGTTGGCGTTGAAATGGCATAAATTTTGACGTTTCAAATCAATTACAGAATTACGCTTTGACACATTGTCATGGCTTACTAATAAAATAATACAGTTTGTAGGCACAGCTAAATAGTTTCAAAAACAATGTTGAGGATTGCCGCGTGTTGCTAATAGATGATGCTTTGAAAACAAATGACTCATGTAGTTTTTGAACGTTCATTAAAGTACCTTTTCGGCATGTACCATTTGAGTGCTTCCTAGAAACCTTAAAGAGACAACACTTGTCTTTTGGTTGCTGCAATTTTGACATTTTGAATTTTTAGTAAAAAGTCGCTATAATGTCATTTCTTATAAACAGCTGACTGTCCTCATTATTCACTGTAGGGAACAATGGATAGCATTATCATTGAGGAAACACGTACATAATGAGTACATTATTTAATAGTCGTGGACAAACAATATCATTTAATCCTATTTAAATGTTTGTTTATTTATTTTGTTATTAGTAATACAGTGGACGCTTTTGTATCGGTTTTTTTCTTATTGCTTTATGGTATAACTTCCTAAGGAAGAATAATTCAGAAAATCCTCTCCAACCACCTCAATTTACCCAGTATGTCGCGAAAAAATCATTATCGGTAACATTAGCTGCTTTCGTTCGACAGAGTGATTCGTAATCATAAGGAACCTGTTTCATGTGTTGACTTTGCCCCTACCATGCAATTTTGTATCATATATATGATCATTGTTCATTGAAATCCCGTTTATTATGTTCACTGCAAACGAAAGCAGCTATTATAGTAGTTTGAAACTTAAATACAACCTGTATGCTTAAGTTATAAAGGTTAATATCTTCTGTTGGTAACTGATTGGATATTCCATTTGTAGAGATGCAGAAGAATACGTAAAATAAAGCCGAAATTTGTGACGGTCGCACACCTAAAAAAATTATAGTTATTAAACTGCCAAAATTGATAATAGGAATAATAATAACGATAGCGATAGTAACAATAAAGTAGTACACTAAGAAAATGTAAATAAACAAAGGTTTCTCTTGACTTGAATGAAGAATTTTGATATTCGTATTAATATTGTACACACATATTACACATACACACACATATAAGAATATCTTTAGGATAAAATCCATAGAAAATGGACAGCGTAATTTCAGCAATTTTATTGGATAGGCGGGGATTTTTCCCAGGTAACCCAATAGATGGAACAGACTGTATAAGTGAAGCAAAAAGACAGTGTTTGCATTGCCGGTGAGTCCAGTAAAAATTGAAAAGTCAAGTGATAAAGGAACATGTAATATTAGGTTTTTGAGGCATATTTCTAATTGCATGTGTACCAAGTATTGATATCTATCTTTAGCTTATTGCATCACCCCTACGGGTTTCTGGGTAATGGTGCTACCAGTGCTAAAAAGAGCACCGCATTCTAGATATACTGTAGAACATTCAGAGTTCGTAGTTTTTGAGTTAAGTAATTTGAAAACTCTATTTGTATGATGGGAACAGCCCCAAAAAATTATACTCTACCGAACTCTCGAAAAAAAAAATGCATAGTAATAAGATGACAAAACACTTCTATTTGTAATATTTCTTAATCTATACAGCGCGAAACATACAGCAGACAGCTTTTTACACAGTTCGTTGATGTGACTTTCCCAATTCGGAGCATTGTCAATGTAACTACCTAGAAATTTCCTTGTTAAAAGTTGTTCCAAGGACTTTCCATTTACTTTCAATAAATGAGATTTTTTATAATTCAGAAGTCTAGGAATAAACTGAATGAAAACAGTTTTATTTTCATTTAATAAAAATTTTTCGTTTTGAAATTTAGATACAAATAGTTTGACTTGTGCACCATGAACTGAATTTTGCAGAAAATTAATTAAATTTAGAAATGAATCATTAGCGAACATAACTAATGAAGATTCATTGACAACATCAGGCAGATCATTTATAAAAAGTATAAAAAGAAGTGGCCTCAGTACAGACCCCTGGGGAACACCACTCGTTACAAGAAATTTTTCTGATGTAGTGCCATTTATTTCCACAAGCTGTTTTCGATCTGACAGATAAAAACTCAGCTAATCACCAAGTGTTCCTCATAAGCCATATTTATTTAGTTTAGTAGATTGTCATAAATCATATGTAAGGTATTATAATAATAAGCTTTACCACAATTGAAGAAAACTATGAAGTTTATAACTGCCTCGACACTTCTGCTGTTGACAGTTTCCTCAATGAGATACTCCAGCGTAACTTTACTTAGATCTTGTATACATTCTTGATCTTCGTATTCTTTGATTCTTTGGCACAGCGATTCAATCTAAAAACTAAATCCGTTTGAATTCGCTTAACGTACATTTTCCAAAAAAATGAAATTCGTCAAAACCAGAGTTAATTTGTTAACCCAAATATTCGTTTGTTGTCAACTAATATGAAGGCTAATGAAATAAAAAATGTTTGCCTGGATATGGTGACCACTTTGTCCTGAAGATCCCTAAATAATGGGGTAATTTCTTAACCTGACGCCATTTTTATCCGTAAATATAATAAAATATCGATTTAATGTATAGGACAAAATGAGAGATGAGGAAATGTTACGACAAAATTGTTCTAAGCATTTTTTTAAGTATCACTATAATTTTCCAGTAAATAATTTTAAAATATTGTGAGTTCATTACTGTCCACAGTACAGGGCCGTTTTTAGTTAATGATTACTAACAGGCTGAATCTTCGTGAGTAGCTTCGCTTTGATGAGGCGCCCAACTTCTCGAAAACATTTATCCTACAAAATGAATGGTTTGACCGAAACGTTTTTTTTTCTCTCTCTCTTTTGGGAATAAAGTGTGGAACGCGATTTTACTACTGTCCTACAAAGAAAATCGGTAAAGGTATTTACACAGAACTTCCCTCTTTATTTGTGCATGGCTGGCACTCTAAAAAATTATTAATTACGAAATGACATTGAGAATAATAATCGGAATATTACAAATTTTTTCAAAAATGTTTTCAAATTTTTACTTCCCTCGCATACCGAACGGAAGTATTGTATTCGAGAAAAAATCACCCTCCGAGATTCTTTCGAATTTTGACGTTTTAGATCACGTGGATTACGAAAATACAGGTTTTTCAATTCCGTCAGTCTGTCTGTCTGTCTGTCTGTTGGTGCATTAACTAAAAAACTACTTGACGGAGAGCAGTCAAATTTGGTAGGTAGTTGACGCTACTGTCAGCGAAGAAATGGTTAAATTCACTGGAAAATATACAGGGTGGACCGTCTAAATAATGAAAAACATTTTTTTTTTGTTCAAATTTAAAATTTCCACGTTTCATGGCACGCTAAAGCTATTTCAGAAAAAAAAATTGAAAATTATTTTCACCAAGATGTTTGAAAAAATTTTTGTCACTAAAATAGATGAATTTTTTTTTTTTGTTCAAATTTAAAATTTCCACGTTTCGTGGCATTCTAAACCTATTTCAAAAAAAATATTTTTTTTATTATTTTTTTTACCAACTTTTTTGAAAAATTTTTACCACTAAAATAGATGGAAGGATTTTTGTTCGTTCAAATTTAAAATTTTCACGTTTCATAGCGTTCTAAACCTACTTAAAAAAAAATTAGAAAATTTCTTTACCATTTTTGAAAAAATTTTACCATTAAAATAGATGGATTTTTTTTTCTTTGTTCAAATTTAAAATCTCCACGTTTCCATGGCATTCTAAGCCTATTCAAACAAATTTAAGATTTTTTTTGAAAAATTTAAAAATTTTGAAAATTTTTTTAATCTATCACTACTTACTATAGAATAGATGAAAAATTATTTTTTGGTCAAATTTAAAATTTCCACGTTTCATGACATTCCAAACCTATTTCGGAAAAAAAAATTGCAACATTTTTGTACCATTTTGGAAAAAAACTTACCACTAGAATAGATGGAAAAATTTTTTTGTTGCTCAAATTTGAAATTTTCACGTTTCATGACATTCTAAACCTATTTGAGAAAAAGAAAATTTGAACATTTTTTTCACCATTTTTGAAAAACTTTTACCACTAAAATAAATGGAAATTTTTTTTTCTTTGCTCAAATTTAAAATTTTCACGTTTCATGGCATTCTAAACCTATTTCAAACATTTTTTTTTTTTAACCACTACTATAGAATAGAAGGAAACTTTCCTTTTTCCTCAAATTTAAAATTTCCACGTTTCATGACATTCTAAACCTATTTCAGAAGAAAACAATTGAACATTTTTTTACTAACATTTTTGAAAATTTTCAAAAAAACTGAAATTTTTAAACCACCACTATATACTTCCACTCCACTACGTGAATGTGGAATTGAAAATGTGACACATGGCAATTTTATCCGGAATATGCATGTATGTACAGGGTGGTGATGCCAAGAAATAATTCAACCATGGTGGACATTTGTAAAGGTATTTGCGCAAGCCTTCCATATTTGGCACCTGTTATTTAGTATTGAACTTTTACTGTTGGATGAACCCTCTGTATATTTTTTTGACCAAAACTGATCAGGTTTTCTTTGAAATAATAGTGATAACTATATTCCGATTATTATTTTCAATGTCATATCGTAATTATTAATTTTTTAGAGTGACCACCATGCACAAATAAAGAGGGAAGTTCTGTGTAAATAACTTTACCGATTTTTTTTTTTTTAAATAGGTTTAGAATGCCATGAAACGTGAAAATTTTAAATTTGAGAAAAAAAATGTTTCCATCTATTCTATAGTAGTGGTAAAAAAAAGACTACGATTTTTTTTTAAATAGTTTTAGAATGCCATGAAACCTGGAAATTTCAAATTTGAGCAAAAAGTCCCCTACCCCCATGCAGATTAAACTAGTATCTACATAACCCCCTACGGTAATGAAGATTCGGTTAGAAATGAGAACAAATAAGGTATAAAATGAATTTATTAAATCATCATCACAAGTTTAAGGTATAAACAAGCTATATCTACAAGAATTTTTTTAAATGGTATTTTATTTAATATTTATGTTTTAAATAGAATGGAAAAAAAACGATAAAGCTTAACTTTCACGTGCAATTTATAAGAAACAAAAATTATAAAAATTAAAAGTAAGTATACCACTGGAAAGCTGAATTCTCCCTCTTTACAATGCTACCTTTTTTTCGTTTTTAATGAGTACAAATTGTTATTATGCAGCGGCGGTCGAGAAATGCTTCATTTCCCTGTGAGACGCGCTTGAAATATTGAGCGAACTGTAATAATTTCTCATGTTAAGGGAAAAATGTATTTAAAAAAACTTATGTACTATTTTTTTATAAATTTTCCCGCTCTTTCACGTGGTGCTATCCGTTTTTTCTCCCTAATTTTTCGAGATATTAGCAAAAAACTGAATTTTGCCGTTTCAGCGGGTTTTTAAAAGAGTTCGCAGGGGTAAATTTTGGTAAACTTTTTGAGTCACTTTGTACTAGCAAAAAAACTAGTCTTTCATGAAACAATTAGCGAGGTAACAATTAATTCCGACTTAAAACCCCAGGCAACTGGGCTATATCCTTTGTTATTTATTAATTTTTAAGTTCCTTTAAAAATATCCCTCGGAGGGGGCTGTGCCACCATCTACACTCGACATTAGCAACTTTATAGAATCCAAAGCAATTTTACTACGTTGCTCAAAAGCATTGCTATGTTGGCTATGGCAAGAAGAAAACAGAATCACCAAAAGATGGAGCTGAGAGCTGTTATTGTTATTCAAAAACAATAGAGCGAAGCAAATAATAGAAAATTATCGAAAAACTAAAACGTTTCCTACACCAAGCACTATAAAAATGAAATCAGTCGATATCAAACTACTTTTTAGGTTTGAACTGTTTATTTTAAATGAAGAACAAAAAAATATTCAAATTTCACAAACCTTGGCAATAAATTTCATCAATTGATACTTATCCACTGGACTTAAGAATTTAAAGATATTGTTCCTGTTTTCCGCTAAGAAGACATGATGGTATTCTGTAATGATTTGGCCCTTGAAAGGTGTGGCAATTAGGGGAATTTCCAACCTGTCTAATAGATCCAACAACAGATTTTGTTCCTTACAAACCCATTGACGTCCTAAATCGAAATATGATATATGTCTGCCATTACCTACTAGTAAAGGTACGGAAAGTGCCCTTCCGCCAATCCTGTCTAAAAAGTAAAAAATGATAATTCCTGTTTTGTCCTTATTATACATCCCAGATAAGCATAAGTACATTACAAATAATTAAATAGATATGACCACTAGAGAATATATTCACATAATAAATATTTACCACTGCCTTCCAATATAAGAACTTGTAGTGTTGGTTCTTTCATATGTAAATAAAACGCCGCAGTAAGTCCCGCTACACCACCACCCACTATTATTACATCGGCATCAATGAGTTTGTATAAGGACATTCATTTCAGTAAAAGTTTACTCACTTCTTGTCATAATGATTTTTCTCAAATTAAACATTAGTTTTTAAATTCCCCGCCAGTAATCTCGGTTGGTATAGACTGAGGATGGCCTGCGTTCTGCGTTACCCACATCAGTAAGCTTTAAAGATGGCTGATGACAGAAGGCAAAATTGAAATTCAGCATAATTTTAGCTGTAATCTGTAAAAATAGTGATATGTAAATATATGTGTTATTGATAGTAGTTGTAAATATTAGTCTGTAACAGTACTGTGATACTTGTAATGGCTGATGAAGGGTCAGAGCAAACACTTAGAAACAACCTCCACATAATTCAATCCATGATTGATGTTTCTGCCGAACGTTTAGAAGGTCTCAGGACACAATGTGCTACAAGTGCAGAATTAACCCAACAAGAAATAAGAACATTAGAGGTAATACAGTTATCAAACCTCGCCAATTTTGCTTTGAATTCAAACACTCAACCTGTGTCAGCTGTTACTAACAAAGTGTCAAATTTCAGGGAAAACTGATAAAACTGTTCTCGGATCAGCTTGTAACAAAGTTAAAATTAAAAAATGGATGTGATGAGCATATTCCCTCTCTAACGCAATGGTTGCAAGTGGTCGGTCTGGGCAAAAGTAGTATTTTAGGCCTTTGTCAGAAAATATCCTCTGTCGAGGAACTGCAGGAGAAATCGGAGCATGAATTGAGAACCATATTAAACGATAAAGGTGCCAGGCCTGAGGAGTTAAGTAGGTTGTGTCGAGCACTGCATAATCTGAAGAGATATACAGGTATGTGTTTTTTCGTGCTTTGCAGAGCAGAAAATTTAAAATTACTCAACTTTGTTAGTTTGGTACAGTAAATTGCTGCTTTAATCAATCCAGTGAGATTTTCTAATTACCATGTTGCATGTACCTTGTTTGATAAAATGGTACTCCAAACGGGAATAAATCGAAGCTTCCGTAAATGCACTTCTGTGCAATGAAATCCCGTACACCTCTTTTTTGCCAAGTTAAATCATTGTTTTTTTTTATTTGTCAGTGCCAGTGTCATAAGTTCGCAATGCCAAAATTAACTGAAGATGAAAAAATTTTAATTTTCTCTAAAATTAAAGAGGGATGGCCTATCAGAGCAGTTGCTAACCATTATCAATTGAATAAATGTACTGTTATAAGTGTGAAGAAACGGTGGGGGGAGGAAGGTAGCACAGAGAGAAAAGACGGTTTAGGCAGATCGAGAAGTTCAAATCTTGTTCAAAAGAAGCGCTCCTTAGCTATTTGAGGGAAAATCCGTTTCAAACAGCAGGAGATGCTGTGTTCATGACAATATTGCTTCCAGCATCGAGGTCAACAGCTAGCCGGCGGATAGGACAATCAGAATTAAAAACTGCAAGTGCCAAGATGACCATATTAGCAGAAGCAAGCTCGCATTGTGTTTTGTTTCAATTATGTCTATCGCCCGTTGGAGTTTTGGAACAATGTTGTGTTTACCAATGAGAAAGTTTTTCAGTCTTGTAATGACGGACATATTCGGGTGTATCGTCCTGCAAATACCAGGTTTCACGAACGTTATATGTCTCCGCAGAACAAGTCCGGGCGATTCTCTGTTAATGTTTGGGCAGGATATGCCTACCTGGCCCTGGTGTAGTGTGGTGTATTATGGTTAATGGCAGATTTGATGGACAGGTTTATAGGGATGTTGCTTCCTTCGGTGGAGCAATTATATCCAAACAACACCTTTATGTATCAACAAGACAACTGTCTTGTTCATACTTTGGGAACAATAATATTGAATTATTACCGTGGCCTTCGCGCAGTCCCAATATAAGGGGTTTGCTAGTAAAAAAAAAATATGAACGAAACTTCAAACCAAGAAATGAAGAAAGATTGTGGTCGGCCATTGAAAATTGCTGGAAGAAGCTAAGAAGAAAAGAAAACTATTGTCGTATACTACTTAATTGCTTCTATGCCAACAAGATTTAATCTCATCTTGGAAGAAAAGAGAACGATGACAAAATATTAGGTTACATTATTCACATGATAAATACAATCGCAGTTATGTGCAGTCGTATCTGTGAATTTTTTACCTGAATTTTTACAGTTTTTTTGTAAAAAAAGAAGAAAAAAAACAAAAATACGTGTTGTTTTTTCTCTGAATTAACATTATTCATATACCTTGCTTATGACATTTCTCAATCAATGTCAGTTTTTTATAACCTGTGTGATAATAAAAAATCTAAGTTCCAAAAAGACTGATTCACACCACTCAATATTATTAAAAACTGGATTACTTTATTTTTTAAGTGTATGGGATGTCATTGGACAGAAGTGTACTTTGTTAGATATAGCTTTACTCCAAACGTCAATAAATCGAGGCTTCTATAAGTACATTACTGATTTTATCCAAAAACATGATGCTAGCATAACAATCATAGGGTGATACTAAACTAAAGAAATAGTCCTGTTTAACGTTGGCATTGAAGCAGGCAGAAGGATAGGATTTGATATTGTCGTGGTAATTGACAGCTATCCTGTCACCAGAAGCAGCGAAGCTGCGTTAAGTAGATCGAAGTTGAGAATATACACAAAATAAAACAAAATGGAATGTAAGAACAAGTTTATTGGTTAACAGTCTTGCATATCAAATGTTTTTGGCTATATGGACATCAAGAAATAACGAAACATATTCTTTATAGAATTTTGCAAACAGCAGAAAAAAAAATATCTATGAGAACTAAATGAAAAACTATATGTAAAGATTAATGAAATCTTCTGGTTATGCTAGCAAATCAAAATCCTAAAATAAACTTGTCCAATTTCTTAGAAGTCAGGTTATCGAAAGAATGCAAAGATTTCATTAATATTTTTACATATAGTTTTTCTTTTAGTTCTTTTTTTTTCCGCTGTTTGGCAAAATCCTATAAAGAATATGTTTCACTATTATAAGCAAACAAATAATAAATAATTCACTTTTAAAGAAAAAATAATATTTACAAAAAATTAAATATGTTGGAAAATATTTAAATGTACCTAATTACCTTCACAAATTCATTGTTACTGTTTGTTTAGTATAAATACACACATATTGGCAAAGAATGTGGGTAGATAAGGTTCATTTTTGGGCCCAGGTATAGGACTAAAAAAATTGTTTTTTTAAATGTTTTGGCTGTTTTGATAAAATTTAGGATCTAAATTTACTAGTTCTATGATCGTTTCTGTCTGAAAACTGTCTATGAACGCTTCTTATCGAAAAAAATCATATATTTAAGAAATATCGAAATTGTTTATGCTGTTATTTAAATTAAATAAATTCAATGTGTTTATAAGATCGCCAAATGCCAAACGAAAGTGAATTTAAACCGTTAATTTTTATATTGTGTACCAATGGTCTTGAGACAACCTCGATGGAGATTCCACATATTTGGGAATTCCCATGTGCCTCTGTAAATTGTGCTCTGCTCATAACGTAACAACCGCATTCTAATCTGAGACAAACTATAGATTCTAAATTTTATCAGAACAGTCAAAACATTTTAGGAAAAAAAAATTGTATAGTTCTATCTGAGGTCAAAAATGTGTTTTATCTACACAACTACTTTGCTGGGGGAAGAAAAAATTGCCAATTTATCTCCAAGAATCTATAAAATTTGCATATTTTTGTAGCAAACATTATCTTATTAGACTATTTGTGTATCAATTGTTCTGACCGTTCTCATGTTTGCAGATGTATTGAAGCGAGGCGACAAAGACACGAGCGATATGCATCTCTACTGGGACTCCTGGGATCGCCATCACCAACTGAAAGGGGGCCTATCCCCGAGACCAGGTAGATCAAGAGCGGCCAGAGCTTCGGTGCCTTCGGAAGAGAGCCTCCTCTTGAATAATAACAACAGGGGAGGTGCGAATATCCCTCCTTCCTCCTCAGTGTCTAGCATCAACTCTTTGAATGCTCAATGTGTGCTTGGGCCTCCCCTAACTCCCCCTGGGCCTAACAAGGGGAAAGGTACGCATGCGCATGCTATTTGGTCTCTTTTCTAGGGGAGGGAAGCAAAGCAAAGAGAATATGCCTCCATAGGTTTTAAAGAAAACTGTCAAAGGACCTCACAAGTTTCAGTTTTACGTATTCATAGTAAATTAAATACAGATCCCTGTAGGAAGTTTGGGTTCAGATCGGATTATTTGGAGTTAGATCGGTTCTCATGTATGCTTGAATTATATCTAAGATTAGGCTAATATAAATGTCAATTGGGTTTAGATCAGGCCAGTTAGGAGTTTGCAAATTCGAGATGTGTTTAAATTGAATACTTGTGTGGTTTTGTTGTGCTTTCCTCCCCTTATACCAGGAATTAAAATTATTTAGTTATCTACATTGACATTGGTTATTTGACGATTGTCCACTAACTAATCAGGTCAGGTTTGGTATTTGACTGATGTGTGTTGTGGTGACATGAATTTATGTTTTCTTCGAGGCCATTTGTTACCATTTCTAAGGGATAAATAATGTAGTTGTAAGCATATTGATCACGGTCAAACTACCACATCCTCGGCCAGATCCAGAGAATAATGACTTGCGGGAGACATTAAACTCCAGTAGGTAACAATGTATATTCCACTAATGCCTAATCTCTTTTATTCTCTTTTTGGACCAGGCCTATCTTAAACTGGTGTTATATAATGTGTTGCAGTTAATATGAATACAACTTTGTGTTTTCGTTATTTTTGGAGGCAAATGAATAACAATAGAGCTTGATAAGCTGCATCTTTTGAGGTATTTAGCTTGTGTCTAAACGCGTCCTAGTTTTTCTTTTTATATTTCGTAGATTACTTCTACTGTTTGCAAAATCCTATAAAGAATAGGTTTTATTACAATTATGTGCAGACAAAGAGTAGTTAAACATTTTTAAAATCAAAATATGCCGATTGTATGTCCCAAAAAATGTTTGTCGTTGCTGAAAGCAAGTTTTTAAATGCTTTTGAACCAATTTAGAATTGCATTCAGGTATCTCTTGTAAACCTCAACATCTTCCTAAGAAATTGGTACAGATGGCCATAAAAAGATTGCACTTAAGTGTTTCTCTAAATGTTTGCATATTGGACTGATTTTTATGTATAGAAATAGGTGTTAGAATAAGTTTATGATGATTAATATCTTATACGTTGTTTAAAACACTTTGAGAATGAACGTACTTCTGTTTATTCTGTTACTATGTTGATTATATCAAGAAGTATGACAAATACCTTATTATATTGGTCAGAAAGGCTGTCAGTCGGTGATAGTGTAGTTAAAAATGTTGATCATTAATAAATAATAATAATAAGCAAATGGATACCAACTGAGGTTCTACCAGACATAACTAATATTTTAAGGTATTTACAATATTCAAGAGTTTCTTCGTATATTATAAAAACACTCTTTACGTTAGGTATGAAATTTCCTACGACACCTCCTGCCAGAAGAAAACACTTGACAGGCAACCCACCGGCTCTCATACCTGATTCGTATCCACTTACGAAAAGTAAATCCCATGAGTCCCAGCTGGCTGCGTCTAAAGGCGAAAATGACACGAACCCCACAAAGTAAGTTTTATCCTTCTAAGTTGTTTTAGATTTTCATGTCTTTTGTTTGCAGTGGAATGGGCACGGTGGGTAGAAGGGGAAGGTTACCAACTGAGCCCGGTCCCGATACCATGGGCTACACCAGCCCCATTCTAACGAGCCCTATCAAGTCGCCCCCGTACAATAATACTGGGGCGGATAGTGATGATAATAGTTATAAATGTAAGTTTTGTCTTTTCTGATACAGTTTCCACAAGCATTAGACAAGTAGGCCGTGTTGTGTATTTGAATAGGGTGCGTGCATTGTATGACTGACATAACCTCAAATATTACATTTTTGTAGTTTATGCTCATTTTTAACGTTTTTATTCGCATTTCTAGATTGGTACCTGTGTAAAATTAATGATATGGTGCATATAACATTTTAAATAATTGAATATTAAAAATAGACTGCTAATTATAGGTTGGATTTTCAACCTGTAAATATCAGTATATTTAAAAAAATCAATGATTTAAAAAAAATTCTATGCATCCTATCCAAGAGAGTTCATTAAGAGTGGGTATGCCGTCTAAAAATCAGAAATAAATTACTCTCAAACGCCGCCCCGTCCGCGACAAATTTTAATTAGACCATTGCAATTAAGAAATTTGTACAGGCGAAAAATAGAAGAAAACATATCAATCTAGGTTTCTATCTTTTTAATATTTTGAAAAAAAATAGTACTAATTAATAAGATTTGTTTTAATTAGCAGAGATTTTATGATTTTTTAAAAAATATTTAGAATCAAAATATGAGAAAAAGGACTCGATACAAACCTTCATTCATGTTTTCTGTGTATCGTACTATTTTTATTTTTCCAAAAAACATAACACTTTTTGCAAAAACATGTATAGCACGGAACCGTGCAAAGGCACATTTTGCAACAAATGTTACACTGATACGAGCTCCCTCTGGATTTATTATTGTTTAAGCTCCGCCCTTCACCCAGAATTATTTTATGAATGAGAAAATATAACGAGGGAACGAAATAAGAAATTAAACCGAATCATTTCTAATAACACGGGACGCCCAATAAAATACCAAATTCCATTAATTTACTATTATACCTACTTAACAGGTACTCTACTCTTTGATTATACTTCAAGTACGGGATTATAACAATATAGTAACTAGTTATATGTAGCCACCCATGCACTAACAATAATGTGTAATTGTGTTTCAATTCTTCTTTATAAAATGGTGGTATGCTGGTATATTTGAAAACATTTATTGGACAATACAATTGATACTAAATTTTAAAGATGTGTTCTTGTCGCAAACACATGAATATAGGGGCGATGCGCTTTGCAATGAAAAGAGTTAGAAACACAAAAGTAAAGCGCACATTTTCCCATTTTCTCATCAAGTCACACGCATCAGTTTGTTGCATTAGACCAAGCAACAGGATTTTTTTCATAATAACTTTTATTTCTGGGAAAAATAAAAGAAATGTTTGGGATAAAAACTGTCGGCAGTAAAGTTATGTATCGATCTGTCAAAATAATGAAATCTAGGCTCAAAATGTAAAAAGAAACAGAGAAACCAACTTACTCCTTTAAACCCGAAAATATTTTCTAGAAAAAAGCAACTTTCGTGAAAATTTAACAAATCAGAACTAAAAGTATTGTCCAGAAGGTGATGTGGACCGATGTTAAAAATATTTTCTTGTTGAGATCGCGCACCAATGTAGACGTTCTAAGACTCAAGTTGCAGGTTTTTACCTCTGCTTTCAAAATTTGTAGAGAAAACATTTTTGAATACAAATTTTAGCCATCTTTTTTACTTTCAAAATTTTGCAAATTTTTAGAATCGCTCTGACATTCGTATTTTAAAAAAATGCACTGTTAAATTTCATTGATGCAAATAATTGATGCTTTGGATTTTTAAAATCTAACCAGTAAAACCAGAGATATCCATATTTTTGAGAAATAACCTACTATGTCTAAAGTTATTAATGATATTTTGATGCGGGGTTTAATTTAAAACATCTATCATTAAACTGTTGACTACTATAAAAGCAAATTTGTAAGTTCTCCCCATCCATATATTTTTTAAGAAAATATGAATAATAATTCGTAAAACTAAGTGTACACCAGGCAAGTTATTTGATATAATATGTGCTAATATGTGATATGTGCTAAGTATATAACACTAGTTCCTTGGCCAAATCGAGAACTACTACTCCTAGAAAGTAAAATTTCAAATAAAAGGTTGCCTCTATCCTTAATCTTTATTTATTCTCGATATATTTACTTGTTACTGACTTCGAAAAATTGGCATTTGCTTGCTACATTTACGTCTGCAAATTTCAGGTTAGGGTTGTAAAGAAGTTCTTATTTTATACTATATACTATCAAAACAGTACCTGAGAGGTCAACCACTTGTAGAAATTACACGAACTGCCTAGACTGCCTTGCCTGCGGCGCCTGCGTAACTCCAATCAGCCGCACTTGCGGGGCGGAGAACGAGTGCCGACGGTGATTTACCTCTCGATAGACAACTACTGAATTTCATAATGATCCGTTGAATAGTTTAATGCTTATAAATAATTACTTATCACTGACTTTCTGCGAATCATTTCTCTTATTCTCGGCGTCTATTGGATGTATAACAATAATAATTAAAATTATTTTTTGTTTAACTTGCCATAATTCAAAAACGAAAACATTAATGGATCTCAATTTTACTATGTCATCACTACATATTTATTAATGAACTGTGGTAATATGAAGGTCGAATTTTAATAATTGTAAAAAATAATTTTTTTTTTCAAAAACCATGTCGATAAAATGTGAGTATTTGCAAGGATCAGTTAACGAACGGAAAACCCTTTAAGTCTATGCTGAGAAGAAATAAAGATGGAGACACCTTTTTTATTTGAAACTTTTTTTCTGTTTAACAGTTTCTAAGAATACCGCGTATAGACAAATTAGACCAATAAATAACTAATACTATACGCATAACACTTATTGGATAAAACAACTTGCGTAGTGTATCTTTTTGATTTTAACAATGGTTGCTAATTTTTGTTTATTGGTAAACTACCATTATTTGAGGAAGACTACAAAATAAAAATTCAAGAAGTCCTGAGGAATCCCCTGAGGATCCAAGAGTTTAAATTTTGATTTGTTGAATGATGTGACAGCTAAAGCTTTACACATACGAAAACTAAACAACATTAAAATGTTAAGTTTTCCATTTAGTTATAAACAAGTATTAGTACTATAATAACAAACAAGACTGCAGCTACGGACACGTATTTCGGAGTTATTGCTCTTCATATATGGCACATGAGGTACGAAGGTACAAAATAGAGTACCTACAATATACTGTGCTTTCCTATCTTTGTTGGTCTTGCTTTTAACAATATAACAATATTATTTATGCCATGCTACGCTGATGAGGAGCAATAACTCTGAAACGTGTGTCCGTAGCTGCAATATTGCATACCACTAATTTTTGTTTATAATTTTTATCGGACCTCATCAACTCTTATTCTTTTTATTTAATATTATTATTTCCTTATTGACGATTATTATTACTTAATGCAGATTACTAATTATTGAATATCTTTTCCATTATGCAAAAATATGGATATACTCGTATACACCATAGAATAGAATAGTCTTTATTAGTTCAAATTGTGGTAAAAAAAGAAAATAACCACTTACAAATACCCAGTGGGCGTTGAACATGTCAAAACATATACATATATATATAAATACTAAAATATTAGAGACAATGTAAATAAACAATACTAAATAGGACAGTACAGGATAGTTAAGATCTACTGAGATAAAATTTACACAAACAAAATTTCGAGTAAATACGTAAACTAAGTGTCAAAAGTTACAGAGTTAAAATTCATAATTAAAATCATAATTAAAATCAGGTTAGACATCTTATGTCTTTGTCGTTAAAATATTCATCCATTGTATAATAGGCCTTATTTATTAGAATTTTGTGCAGTTGTAGTTTTAGGTTTCTATCAGGAAGGATTATAATTTCATTTGGAAGTGTATTATATATTTTTATTATAGAAAATTGTACATTTTTCTGAACGTAGCTAAAGTTAGGCATGTTAGGCACTATGAGTTCATGTTTGTTTCTGGTGTTATGTGGATGTACTCTGACACAGTCCTTAAATAATGATTTATTTTCTAAAACAAAAGTCACAGCTTCTAAAATATACTGACCAGTGAGGGTAAGGATTCTTCTTTCTATAAAAATTTGTCTGCAGCTGTCTGTCTGTTTCATGTTCAATATGTTTCTTATACATTTTTTTTGAAGAGTGAAAATTTTATTTACATCTGTAGAGTTTCCCCAGAGTATAATACCATATCGTATGCGGGATTGAATGTAGGCATGATATGCGATAAAAGCAGTTTGAACGTTAATGTTTTGTGATATTATTTTAAGGGCATAGCAATACTTTGCCATATTGTTAGATAAATATTCTATATGATTCTTCCAGTCTAGTCTCGAGTCTATTTTTATTCCCAAGAACGAGGTGTTCTTTACTGGAGTTAAGGATGTGGTACCATTTGTAAAGATTGTGTCATTAATTGATATTCTGTTAGCAAATTTAATTATCTGAGTTTTCTCTGTGTTAAGTTTGAGGTTAAGAGGAGTAAAGTACTGTTCTAATATATCTATAGCATTAAATATTTTATTTTCCAAATTTCTCTCACTTTCTTCACTTATAATTAGAGAAGTGTCATCTGCATATTGGACTATATTGTCTATTACTAATGGTAAGTCATTGGTATACAAAATATATAACAGAGGACCCAGTATGGACCCCTGAGGCACACCTCTCTGAATCAGCACTGAATCAGATTTTAAGATTTCGTTGTTTCCATCCATTTCTATCACACATTGGCTCCGATTACTTAAATAGGATGTAATTAATTGTAACGGAATCCCTCTAATTCCATAGTTTTCTAATTTCTTTAATAGGATGTCATGTTCAACACTATCAAAAGCCTTTGACAGATCTATATATAAAGCAACCGTATTTAACTTGTTATTCATTGAGTTTAAGATTTTACATAATGCCTGGTACGCAGCACGTGTTGTAGATTTTCTTTTTCTAAATCCGTTTTGGGTATCTGATAATACTTGGTGATTTTCTAAAAAAATTATGAAGCGGTTGTATATTGTTTTTTCTAAAATTTTGCCGACATTTGATAATAAGGCTATTGCTCTGTAATTGCTGATTATATCTTTATCACCTTTTTTATATATTGCTTTAATTTGCGCTAATTTAAGAATTTCGGGAAAGATACCTGTGCTTAACATCAAGTTGATAATGTGAGCCAATGGATGTGAAATCTCCTGCGCTACATATTTCAACAATTTGACTGGTATTTCATCGCTACCCACTGATTTTGTATTTTTCAAGTTTATTATAATATTATATACCTCTTGGTGGTTAGTTGGTTCTAAAAATAGACTCGATTCCAAGATCGGACTGACATTTTCATGTCTTATATTAGAATGAATTTTTGGACACTGGTTTATAAAAAAGTTATTTATATTGTTTAAGACGGATCTCTTGTCTTTATTGTGAGTGTCTATATTTTTTAAAACTGTATTATTTTGTGTGCCAGAACCATTATATTGTTTAATTAAATTCCATACTGCTTTACCTGTATTTTGTGAAGAAGTTATGTATGAGACATTTGAAAGTTTTTTAGCTTCCACAATTACCCTTTTTAAAATATTTTTATATGTATTATATATATCTCTAGGTATTTCTCCTTTCATTAGCTGAAAATATAATTTTCTTTTAGTTTTACATGAGTTTTTTATTCCTTGTGTAATCCACGTTTTTGGTTTATTCTTTACCTTTTTATATTTTACGGGAAATATCACATTTAGAAGATTTGTTAAGATGCTAATAAACTTTTCATAAGCCAAATTCGGGTCTGCACAAGAAGAGACATCATGCCAACTTATATTTTGCAGTTCATATCTATAGTGCTGTAATTTTGTGCTAGAATAAATTCTCTTTTTTTCTACTTTTTTGATATCAGAAACTTTTGCAGATACTTCTACCTTTAATATTTGTCCTTCATGATCTGATAATGTAGTAGTAATGACTTCCCCCTTATAACAATTTTCAAAATTAATAAATATGTTATCTAATAAGGACATAGAATTTTTTGCAATTCTAGTAGGAGAAAAAATAGTTTGAGAAAAGTTGTGCGTCGTTAATAATGTTTAAAAGGACTGGGTGATATTAGTTATGCTTATCAAGTTGATATTAAAGTCTCCACAGAGAATAACTTTATATTTTTTAAAATTATTGTGGCATGTTTCTAATATTTCATTTAAAATTTCAAAAAAAGTATCTAAGTTACCTGTAGGTGGCCTATAAATACATACGGTGATGATTTTTAGAGCTCTACATACAACGGACGAACATTCTATATGTCCCTCAATACTTTTATTTTTTATGTATTCTAATTCATCGGTTTCTACTCCGCTTTTTACAAAAATGCAGGAACCTCCATGAATTGTGTTCTTTCGATTCCACGAAGACTTCATTATATATCCGTCTAGCTGCATAAAGCATTCTTCTGGAGAAGTATACCAGTGTTCGGTCAGACAAATAAATAGTGGAACAGGATTCATGTCTTTTAAAAACAATTCCATTTCTAATATCTTGTTCTTTAGGCATTGTATGTTCTGATGGAAAACAGAGATAATATTATTATTTTTTTCTTGCGGATTAGGTTTCATTTTACTGTTTGTTGCTGATTTATTTTCGACAGGATTTAGGTTTATCATTGTATCTGAAGTCTTTGAACTGCTATATATGCCCTCAGGTCCTTCTCTTCTTGACGTAACGTTCATACTGGTGGTGGGAGAAGTACTGAAGTCGATGTCCTTTTTTAAAAATCCTGGTTTACCTCGGGCATGCGTCTTTGGTACGAGTTATATTTTTTAAAATCAAATCTTCGAAAAGCAACACTTTTTGGCCAGGTACTTGGATTATAAAGGTCATTCTTGAGACTGAAGTCACCACTCAGCATAAAACATTTGTTTTGCGTTTCGGAAGTTGGCAATTCTTTAACAGTTAATTGTGCATCTTTAAAACTCGGGTTCTTTTTAAGGTACTGTATAATTTTTTCTTCAGTTATATGTCTTTTAATTCTGTAGAGGTATAGCCAAACTTTCTTCTCAATTCCGAAGTCCTCCGATTCGTTTGTCCCGAGTGTTTTTTGCTTGAATTGTGTTGGCTGTTTTTTTAAGGATTTTCTATGTCTTACTGGAATGAACCCTTGAGAATCTGCATCATCTTGGTCTGTTTCTAGATTGATTATTTTATCCATGATATTAGTTTGTGCGTTGATCTCCTCATGCAATTGTTTATTTATGGGGTCGTTAATTTTTTGTTTACTATTGGAGCTTTCACTATGAGTTTCGGAAATTTTTTGTTGTGGTAAATTGGTTTTTGTTGTAGCTGTAGGTTTTTGTGTACTTTTAATAGGTGTTTTGTTCAGTTTGGAATGTATCTTATCATTTTGTTTTTTATCAGTTTTTTCTGCAGCTATTTTATCTTCTAGTAGTCGATTATTCTGTTTTAATAATTTTACATTTTCCAGTAAAATATTGTATTTTTCATCCTTTTCATTTAAAAGTTTTCTCAAAAGGTCACATTCGGCTTTTAATAACTGTATATTGGAAGTTTCAGGTTCTGGATTACTTGGATCCATATTTCCACAGCAATTAATTCTGCTTTCACATATTTTGGTGTATTTTAAGTTATTTTTCACAGAACAGGATTGATGATAAACATTTCCACATTTGACACATGTTAACACTTTACTTATTTTGTTTTGACAACACTTAAATGTTTTGTTTACTACTTTTTCACCACTATTTTTAGGAGTAACACTTTCTGGCTCCTCATCACTTGCAGCCATTTTGAATGTTTACATATTACAAATTAAAATTCTAAGGAAGCATAATACCTAGCCGTTTAAATTATAAATACTGTATTTATTGAAGGAATAATATAGATGTGTCGGCATAACCTTTGAGCTTTGGCAGGTAGAATTTATATACAATCATGAACTAATTTCGAGCTTATACGTAAGTGGAATCGCGGTCATTCATTTCTATTTACTACTACATAGTACTATAAATACATAAAATAATATTTTATCGTTTTTAAAGGACCGCCCACTGGAGTTTCCCTTTCACCTCCCCTGTTGCAAATTTTAGCAGCTTGTCGAGGCATACCTACTCTTAATGTTACATAGGTAAAAATCTAGAATGCGAATAAAAACATTTAAAATGAGTATAAACTTACAAAAATATAATTTTTGAGGTTAGGATGTGAGGATGTCACCGTTAATCATAGCGTGTTTTGCATACCCATTCAATGAGCAAAATGCATAATTTTTTTAAACATCACAGATGAATAGATCACTAAAAAACATTATTTTTCCAGTATTTTATTTTTGTTTTATGTTCTAATTAAAGGTTAAAAAAATTATTTACTGCAGCTGTCAATTTAACTACGTTTAAATGGAGAAGTTTCCGCGCTACTTGTGTGTGACGTCATCGGGCACATCGCACCGACGGAAAACGTATTGTGATTGCGAATGTGTACAAATTATTTATGTTGTGTTATGGAAAATACAAAGAAAAGTAACTATAAATATTGTATTGTGCCCAAATGTACAAATACTACAATAAAAACTCCAGAAAAGTTTTTTAATGTGCCTAGACGCGATAAAGTTAGGAAGAAATGGTGCAGAGTTATGAGACGAGACGACCGAAATGCAGAATTATCGTCATCCTCAAGACTATATTGCTGCCAGAATCATTTTGATGTAAATTTACCTATTAAAACTAATTATTTTATAATAATATTATGAAAATATGTACCTAACCCTAATATTATTGTGATAATTTGTTTACGTATCATGGTGAATTTGGTCACTTTCCTATTTATAGGAATACAAAAGTTTACTAACTTCTGTTAATAGGAACCTTGAATTAAAATGTATAAATGTATAAGAACGGTGGGAATAATGTAACTTCTCGACATTCTACATATTATCCAGTTATATATTTATATATACCTATGTATGTCAACAGTTATTTTTAAGGGAGTGTCTACGCAACCGCCGCGGCGGATCTTTTTCACGACTTATTGAACCTCCGCGCATAGAAATTGAAATATTTTATGCAATTTCCTGAAAAACAAGAAACACATGAAAGAGATAAATTATTATATGAAAAAAAAGAACATTTCTGTCGTCAAATCCAACCAGAATTTGTGAAAAAGGATATTAATCGTTCGTCAAAATATTAAAAAAAAAAGTCAAGTGGGCAGTATTTGAACCCGGGACCTGTCGCTCCACAATGCGATAACGTTACGCATAGGCCAGCGATCCATATGCAAAACACCGCTATAGCACAGAATAAATAGTATGTAACCAAACCAATTGTCGCTGCGGTTCAATAAGTTGTGAAAAAGATCCGCTGCGGCGGTTCAATAGCCACTACCTATTTTTAATATTAATGTACCTACCTACCTAAAAGTACGAAAGTACTTAGTAAGTGACAGGGGGTATTTATTATATAAAAAAGTAAAGCATTCTAAGATGAAAAATATTAATTAATATAACATTAAAACATTTCCTTGTTTACCTATTTTGAGGTTAGGTACATCAATAATTTGTTATATTTAACTACAGTAAAAGGATAAAAATGGGCACAATTGAATTAATGTTTAGAATAATGAATGACACACACCTTGTTGCTTTAGTACCTCCGATTTCTGCACTAATAAAATCAGTATTAGTAGCAAAAAAGTTTGCCATCATAAACACATCAACAACGGGCAAATTGTCACTCTGGCCCCGTAAAAACCCACTGTCCGTCATTTTTACCACTTAATAATTAAAATAAATAAATAAATAAATGATTTCTTTTATGAAAATATCAATACATATTTACAAAACACAAAACAATTTACGATTTAACCCCTTGGCAGATAGATGACCATTAAACATTATGCCGAATGACGTCAGACCAATAGCGTGGTGTTTTCAGTCACGTGGATATGTTCCCATAAAATTTTAAATTTCAAAAGTCGTTTATTTAGGCTACACATTTTTTTTATACCTTTTCTTCATTACTTTCTCAACGTATATAATACATATAACGAAAAGATAATAAATTATTGCATTTCTAAAATTCATGCATGTTGCTCATTATTCAAATTTTATGTTATTTATATTGTTGAAATTTTAATTTGATAGACGATAGAGTGTTCTTTAAATAAGGAAAGTGCTTTATTAAGATATAAAGTACATCATTTTAATAATATGAGAAAAGCACATTTGTGTATAGTAAAAACACCTAATTGTTACTAAGTTTGAAAAAACTTCAAAAAATAACTTGTTAATAAAATGATTTATTATATTGGTGGAATTACCAGTGTTAGAATAACATCACAGATGTCCATAGCCGTTTTCAGAATAAGGATACGTATAATGTTTCTAGCTATATGCCTGCAAGTTCCCAAGTCTCCGAGAACTCCACCAGTTAGAGGTAGAATCATGACACACCAAATCAACCATAGGTTTACGAAAACCTTCAAGATGATGTCCTCGTGCGGATATTGCCAGAAGCCGATATATTTTGGTACCGGACTGAAGTGCAAAGAATGTAAATACACTTGCCATAGAGACTGCGAAGATAAGGTCGCGCCTTCGTGTGGGTTGCCACCCGAATTCCTCGACGAGTTTAAGAAGAAATTATCGATGGAAGGTATGTTTAAAACACGATTTTGTAGAATACGGTGGCGTTCGCAAATATGTTCTCAATAAAAGGGCTATTTTAATTTGAATATGAATTGCTGACCATGCTGGAAATAAATTGTATATTTGTAAAGCTTCATAGAGCATTACAATCAACTAGCACCACTGCAGAATGTTTATTTTCTTGTGCACAAATTGTTAATTCCTCTCTCTTCTAAAAAGAGGCTGTTTGTGTCAATTTGTTTCTTTAAATTTTTCTTTATTATTATTGTCTCATAAGTTGTATTTTATGGTTTAATTTTTTTAGGTCAAGTTTTCGTATCTCCAACGACTGGTAGAGCCAGCAATGCAAAGAATATAATGAACTCTTTAACAAGGAATAGAAATAGGAAAAGTTCACATCCTCAACCTCTAATAAACACCCCACCTTTTCCAGTAAGTATATGAAACTTTCGCATGACTACAGAGATAACTGAATGTATCAGTACCAACGAATTGTGAGTTATTTTGTAAGTCTATGACTGAAACAGCAAAAGAAATAGAACAAATCCAATTTAAAAAATAGGAATAATGTGGCTACGGATTTAATTCAAACTTTTATTCGTAGCAATTAAAAACATGCTTCATAACAGTATATAGTGTCTAGTCTTGTTGTGCAAGCAATACAGTAACTGTAAAAGTGAGGTTGAGGGTCTGGTAATGATTTAGTTATACTGCATGTTGTATTTCAATTTACAGCCGCCCGACTCTAGCTCAAATACCTCTAGTTGTAACAGTTCGACTCCTTCAAGTCCTGCAGTTCAAACTCTAACCACACCCCATGCTAGTCACAAACCAACGTTTCACTTTCCAGGTAGGTGAAATGAGCATTATTTTTTATTTGATATTTTTAAATTCATAACAGCCATACTGCTATTCTTATTGAATGGGATATACCTCAAGTATTATTTCACTGATATAGGTATATGGTAATTTTTTGTAAATGATTATTCGGATCGAAGGACCATATAATGTAATCTAGCATATGAAGTGAATATTATATTGTTTAGGACCCCACATAAGTCAGTGGCTTCGCAATTTTAAACTTATTGGATGAAATGGATAAGGAGTACTTTCATTGGGAACTGAGGTATAAACCCGCTGTTCTCTAGTAAAACACGAAAGTCGTGCCACAAAATATACTTTGAAAACAATAGTGACCATATTCAACAAATATGTTGGCTTTTACCGAAAATGTGACCAAGTGAACAATGTGGGGGGCGGGGGGGTTAGTTCACAAAAAAAATGACTTCTCAACAAAAATTCATTGGAAAATAGCTATATTGAAAAATATAAGTTCGTTAATTGTAGAGGATGGTGTTTGCAAACCAACGTACGTGCGAGGGGTCTCATAAATGGCCCCAAGAAATTCAGCATTCAGCTCTGTTGGAACCTGTTGGCCTGTTTTGACAACGTTGATGATGTCCCCTCCAACAGATCAGAATCCAGGTCACAACAATTCTCCAGATCACCTATTATTATTATTATTACTACTACTTTATAGTTCTTTGTAAAATATATCCAATCTCTTCACTTTTGACTGAATACCCTGTCCTAGATATAACACACACCGAGGCGAACAAGGTAACACTAGAGACGCATCCCCTACCCATCACAACTACGTTGCATCACGACCTCACCTCTACACAGCAGTCTAGGGAGAGCGACCGAACAGCCTCGCAGACCTCGGGAAGTACAAGCACGGATTCAGATAGGACTCCGGTGAGGGTGGATTCTCAAGATAGTCAGGTGTCAGACACCGAGACCATAACAGATGGACACAGATGGCCTAGACAGAATAGCGTAAGTAGAAAACTATTTTTACACATTCATTCACAAAAATAAACTACTTAAACTGTGCTGGCCTTAAATCTGGGCTACTCAGGGTGTTTTGGTTCTTCAGTTTTGTACAAACTGTGAAGTCCAAAGATATTAGTATTTTTGTACTGAAAAATTCCCAGCAAATTAAAATTTTGTATGGACTTTTATTTCGTTATTTTAAACATGTCGATTGTCCGCATCATGCAACCAATATCGATAATTTTATCTATTGAAACGTACAAAAAAACTTTACTAACCTACGTTAAAGTATGATAGCTGGTTTTCATATATGTTTGACAGAATACTGTTAAAAACCAATATTCATTATTGCCAGACACTTTCCGTGGGCCCTAACTTCCGCCAGACGCTTTAAAGCTCAAAAAAGAAAACAACCTAACTTAATAAAGTTTTTGTTTTGTTTCATTCTTTACATAGTTGGTAGTAGATATGATTTCACAGTTGTTATGTTAGGTTGGGTTGGGCTTTTTTCGAGCTTTAAAGCGTCTGGCAAGAATGAATATTGGTTTTTAACAGTATTCTGTCAAACATATATGAAAATCAGCTATCATATTTCAAAGTATGTTAGTAAGGTTTTTTTGTACCTTTTGTACCTGTTATCTGTAAAAGGGCCCCGCATTCAAGCTAACAAATATGCATATAATGTTTACATATCAGACTATTTATTGCCAAAACTTTGGCTTTGCTAAAATGACGTAGGTCTGGCGGCTCTGGGTTCTTACTCTATTATGACATTAGGAAGTCTTTGAATTTACCCGATCTAATAGCCCTATTGCGGTCTTATCCAATTAGGTCACATAAAAGTTGTATGAAAAGTCATGACAATCGTTTTCGAACTGGCCAAATCTGGTCATAAAAGGGTTCCCAACCAACATTTATTGTCAAGTTTACGTTAATTCGTCCTATTAATAGGTCAGAATTTCGGTTTGACTAATTTTGTGATAGGCATTTTTACTTAAAAGTAACCACAAGTTTACCAATATGGGGAAAAAAATTAAAGTAAATCTGAAGTAAAAATTAGGCAAGCTAGGACATTTTGTTCAAGATGTCAAAGACATTTAAAGGTAACATAACCCTGTCAGTAAGTCAAGTTGTGGTAATTTTAGCATAAGTACTCTTTATTTAATACTTAAATAATAGCTATTTACCCATACCACAAAAACAATTAAGCGAAGGGGAACTAGAATTGCAGGTTGGTTAATAACTACGGAATGACCAACATGACGCCCATGTTTTACGTTATAAGTTGTACATGGTTTATCAATGATAGAAATATACTATTGGTAGGGGACACATGAGTGGATTTAATTAAATTATATTTGGAATGGTATCTCTCACCGTGTTTGGAAGAAAATTAATTGTGAATTAAAATTTACTGTAAATATAACTATTGTACTTCTAAAAAAAGTGTGCGCTCTTAAAATAAATACAAATGAAATAAAAATTAAAAATGTTATTTTTTTTAAATCTTTTAAAACTGTGGTAATTGTCTAACAATATGTCCAACTGATTTCTGGAAATCAAAATATGATTTATTGAAGTAACTGCAAGTATATTTTGCAAAACAATCAATTTAAATATCAACTTCAAAACTGTGCCATTATCTTTCAAAATGGCGAACGAATATTTTTCAAGTTAAATATGGAGTCTTTTACATGTTAAACTTGAAAGTCTAATTGTCCTCAAATATAAACCTATAAAACAAGTTTTCTTAGACCGAAGGCAATATAACCAATATTTTCGATTTTGAGGTCCACATTTCCTATTTAAAAAATATAGACTTTAAAGTAAGTGATAAAATAGGTCAATTTGCTCTATACTGTTGACTATTAGGTCCAATGTCCCAGTTTAGTAATTTTCGTGACCTAGTGGTGATTGTTTTATAATAGTAGAGTGCTAGCTTTAATTTATTTTTACTTCTGTGGGCGTCGCGGAGTTACAAGCTGAATTGAGCATGAAACTGAAGTTTGTACATTACCGAATCAGAATCCAGAAGTAATAAAAAAATAAGACGGGCAGAAGGGCAGTAAAATCGAAAAACGAGTTATTACCACTGGCGGATAGTGCAGCACATAGGCTACAAGTCCACATAAAAATCAATTCATATTTTGTACAGAATGTATTTTTTATCAATTTTTGAAAGTTGACCACAGCGTTGGGTCTTACGGGAGAATAAATTTTAAAACTCGAATATCTCGGTTCCAACACGTCGAAAATCTGACTGAAATTCAACAATTTTTATGTTTCCACGCTATTTACTCGAAAACGAAGACCGTAATGAAAAAAACTTACTCTTACAAACATTTACTATCATCAATTTAGAAGACAACAGCTTTTAATTGAAAATTTTTACTTGAATTGTAAAGAAGATATGAATTAAAATACAAAATAAGTCATTTTTCAAGCGCTGGCTGATTCGCGTCTCCAGTCCGTCACAGTCGCATCTGTCTCATAAATCCCCGTAGCTCCATCTCGCACTGATACGTTGTCTATATTATCTGAAATCTGGAATTTTATGTGTGTGTGCATCTTAATTAGTATATTAATTAGTATACCGTAAATGTACCCTTGTGGGTGGTGAGTGCATAAGAATTCAGTACTACAGTCCTAATAGTTATTAAACTTAATTTTTCCATTTTAAAAAAAACTTAAATAGTGGTTAGTGTACAGTGTTAACAGGGTTAATTAGGTGAGAACTTTTGCTTTAGTTAAATGTAGGGAATTCTACATTCGACGATTTTTTTTTCAAAAGTTAGGACTGCACGAAATGGAAAGTTCTACAAGTGATAGTACTAGTTCTGAGAGCGAAATCGACTCACTTGTAAAATTTAAAACGTAAAAACAACAACAATGTATAATACGTAAAAAGACTGAAGGTATTATAATGCAATCAACTGATGAAACTTTCTTTACTTTTATGAATTCCACTAAGATTAGGGATTACATAAACAAAGAGTCAGATGAGGATATACAAAAAGTGATTGCTGATGGCAAAACTGGAAATCTTGTCAATGTTGTTTGGCATAAAATGTGATATATTGCCTATAGGAGCAAACAAAACGTTGAAAGTTTAAGAAAAAGAGTGGAAAGACTGAAATAGTACAGGGCAGCTGATGATATTGAACCTCCACCACTTCCTGGTAGATCGCTTCGTAAGGGTGGATTTGACATAAACAAATGTGTGTTTTGTCAGAAGCGGTCTGCTGGGAAGAGATTGTCCCAAGTCATGTCTAAAAATATAGAAGATAAAATAAAAAATACTGCGTCGATCTCTTCAGAGGTTTTAGAAAAACTACTAACTAATTGTGGCTCAATTCCTTAGAACCCTGTCCAAAATTACTTAGCATTGCCGAATATGGAAGGAAAATTGATGAAACGGGTGATGTAGATCCGATTCTAACTTCCTTGCCGTCTTTTCCTGCGAATTTGGACGTTCTAGCTTCATATGGATGGTAGGCGGAGGTGGCAACAATTTTTTTAGTAACAAAATTAAAATTTTCTGCAGATTGTGGAAGCAAGGTGTGCACTTGCAAGAAAAATAAAATGGGTTGCATTTGGTCCTGTAAATGCATGGCTTAGAAAACCTGCAAAAATAAATTGACCAAGACCACGGATTTGCCACCGTTAGATGCGAAAAGTGAATTGGACGAATAATTTTGTTTTTTATGAGCTAATCGCATTCCGTATGATTGTTTGTTTGTTTGTTATTTATATTTATATTTGCTTTGACCATACTGATATTATGTCCTAGTGTTTTATAGAGTTATATTTTTGTAGTATTTATATTTATGTTTGCATTTATATCTTTTGTTTTTATTTACTTTTTACATATTTATGTTCACATGTAAAATCACTACGGCGTATTTTTAAATATCCAATAAATTATTTTTATTATAAAATACGTCTTTTATATTATACAAATTAAAAAAAGTAGGTACGCCTGATTATCTGATACACCTGTTAAGAAACTACCTGGAAAACAGAACACTACATGCAAAGGTTGGAAACGCAACTTCTGAAGAATTTATGATGGAGCAGGGGGTCCCACAAGGATCACCACTTTCACCTCTATTATACAACTTATACAGCTATGACATCGCCACCCCACAAAATCCATTGGAAGACACAACATACATACTACAATATGCTGATGACACAACTCTGGTGGGACATGACAAATCACTACAGAGGTTAATCCCCAAGATGCAGGATAAGATGAACGAGATACAATTGTGGTTCAACAAATGGCGTCTGCTTCTAAATCCCAGCAAATCACAATTCGTTATATTTAACCACGCTCCCTCTCCATCCTCCCCTTCAATGAGCATTGCAAACGAGCATGTAAAGCCATCTCTCACGGCCAAATATTTGGGAATTACCATGGATCAAAAACTGAATTTTAATCAACACACATCAATTATTAAATCCAGAATAAAAAGCCGAGCAAAACACTTCAAAGCACTCACATATAAAAACGAAGGGATATCAACAAAAACAGCTACAAAAATTTACACATCAATATGCCGACCCTTACTTGAATATGGACACAATCTATATATCAATTGCCAAAAACCGGCCCTAAACAACTTAAAAGTTGCTGAAACCGCTTCGCTGCGCACTATAACTAAAATTCGGCACCCAAACAACAACCTCCATAACCCGCCAAATAATCTACTATATGAAAAAACCAGAATAACACCAATCCTGACCAGACTCCAAATGTTAACAGTTAAATTTGCCAATCGACCACACAACATACAATTGATGCGACCTCTCTGCCGGACAAGAAGCCCCAACACATCAAAATTCAAGCACCCCGAGATGACACTGATGGAAAAAATATCTTCGCTAACTCTAAACTAATTTAAACTTGTTTGTTTTTTTTTTTTTTTTTTTTTTTACAACAAAATAAATTGTATTCATCTTAAAACAATACAAAGAATATTGTAATATCAATAAAAAAGCAGGAAATACAGGCTGAAGGACCCCGGTCGATAGCCGTTTGAATATGTAATTTTTCTCTTATATATTCAATAAAGAACTTTTATTATTATTATTATTATTACGTCTTTTAGTATGTAGAAGTAATACATTATTTTTATTTAACTAATTTAATAATTTTGTTTGTGTTCTACATAATGCTACACTTGCATTTAGTAGCGATACCACCACCCATGTACGTATTGAAACAGTACGAGATGGAGCTATGGGGATTTGTGAGACAGATGCGACTATGCCGGAGTAGAGACGCTAAACAGCCAGAGCTTGAAAAATGGCTTATTTTGTATTTTTATTCATATCATGTTTACGATTCAAGTAAAAATTTTCAATTAAACGCTGTTGATAATATTAACTGATTGTAAGAGTAAGTTTTTTTCATTAAGGTCTTTGTTTTCGAGTAAATGGCGTTTAAACATAAAAATTGTAGGATTTCAGTCAGATTTTCGACGTGTTGGAACCGAGATATTCGAGATTTAAAATTTATTCTCCCGTAAGACCCAACGCTATGGCCAACTTTCAAAAATTGATAAAAAATACATTCTGTACAAAATATCAATTGATTTTTATGTGGACTTGTAGCCTATGTGCTGCACTATCCGCCAGTGGTAATAACTCGTTTTTCGATTTTACTGCCCTTCTGCCCGCCTTATTTTTTTATTACTTCCGGATTCTGATTCGCGAATGTACAAACTTCAGTTTTATGCACAATTCAGCTTGTAACCCCGCGACGCCCACAGAATTGATTTTTAAGCATATTTAACGCTCCGTGGCACTCTACTATAATGGCTTATTTTAAAATCGTCGCGGTGTTATGAAATACACTATACTTATCATCATGAAATACACTATAGTTATCACAAAAATCTGTTGTTTGATTGATTTCAGTTAATTGATTATTGTTTTTAATAAAAGTAGTCCCAGATGCCACAGTTATCACATCAGATTTTGTATTTGTCACTTGACATCTTCTCTTGAGTGTCTTGTCATTATTATTTTCTCCTATTTTCTTTATAGCCCTATAATAATTTGTGGAATGCTTGAATCTATTTTTATTCTCCATATTTTGTTTTTAATGTTTACTGTACTGAATGGTTAGAATTAAGTCATTTGCAACCTATTAAATGACTTATTATGTGTATGACTAAGAGATCATTTTTGAAATCAATTTGTGGTAAATTCTTACCTTGCTGAATGTCTTTAAATAGACCTATGGACTCTGAAGATAGTTTTTAGGTAAAATGTATGTTAATTTGACTTTCAAAATAACTTAATGTGTCTATGAACTTTGAGGGTATTTTTGAGGTAGGTTTTAGGTAATTTCTAACTCGGCAGAGTTACTTACAAGATCAGTGGGTCATGAACACATCTTCTGAGTAAAAAACAAGTGCTTTACAACCTAAGCAACGAATTTCAGGCTATTATTACTCTATAGTAAGTGATTAAAACGAAATTAAGTAATTCTTGACCTCTGTCTATGCGGTTGGTCTATTTTGCTTGCTTGCTAGTTGGGTTGTATTAAGGTTGGCATATCTAAAAGTAAGTTGTATATTACATCGTTACGTTTTTTTATAAAACTCAAAATGTTACTTGGGAGTTGTCGTGTTTGTCCCCATTTCTTATACACATTCTGTAAAGACTATTTATTAAATTATTTTCCATTGTATATTATATCATCACCATTATATCCCATTGATTTGTTTCAGTTATCGATGAGAGAATGGGACATTCCGTTTGACGAACTGAAAATGAGCGAGGCGATAGGGACGGGCAGGTTCGGAACGGTGTATAGGGGCTATTGGCATGGCGACGTGGCGGTCAAAGTGCTGGACGTTAACTACCTGAAGGATGAGAAGACCTTGGAACAATTTAAGAACGAGGTGTCGACGTTTCGAAAGACGCGGCACGAGAATTTGATCCTGTTCATGGGTGCTTGTATGAAACCCCCGAAACTGGCCATAGTGACTAGCTTAAGTAAAGGAATGACCCTGTACACCCATATACATTTGCGGAAGGATAAGTTTAATATGAACAAGACTACAATAGTTGCCCAGCAAATTTCACAGGTAATTTTTTTATAATTCGATTTTGCGCTAATAGTGGAGTCAATAGAGGCTGATAATATGCATTATTTCGAAATAATTCTGTGAAGAATACATCTTTGAACACGTCAGGAACAACATACCAAAAGTTACCAACAATAGTCCTCGGGCGTCATTTGTTGTTAAACAAAATTAGTTGCAAAATACCAGTTTTTGTCAAATATCTCTTAAAATATTTTTTTCTCAAAAAAACTAATTACATCATTCGAAAGCACGAAAAACTTCACATCAAAAATGTATATGAAGTTTTTTTGTACCTGATTTTTTTTTGTTTACCACACGAAAATGGAAAACGGCGACACGTAAGTACGCCGCGCAAAGTGAGCGAGGCCTCTGGCGTGCTACACTAAATTTGTTTGTTTTTTCTGACATGTTCAGATTCTCAAAAGTTACCACTTCCCGGAATTTTTCCAAAGTGAAAACCTCTACTGACCTCACTATATGTTTCAATTGAAATAGGAAATATGATAGTACGGGAGGCCGTAACCAAAAAAGCCTGTTATTCCCTAATGGATATGACGAGGTTTAATGGGTAGTTTTTTACAAAACAAACAGAAAATCTCTCTTACAAAAAGCCCAAAAATGGGGCGATTAATTGGGAAACAATTTTCCGTCCGTTACAAATCATGTCATTTTTTTTTCATCGCCTAATGTCCGTTTTCAGTGGAATCTTGCAAAAAATATATAAAATAATAAGAATTCACACAGAACGGACATTTTACATGGGGCGAAATCGGTAAAGTGAGAAAGGAGAATGTAAAGAAAATGCGTGTAAAAAAGTTACTCCCTAATGGCTAATTTTTGTTTTAAATTGAAGTATACACCGAATACACGAGAAAAAAATGCTAAACGGACATTTCTCATGGGGCGTATTCACATGAAATGAAATGTACAGGGATCTGTCGATCTGTGATACAGCGCGACGGCATCTGTATTTAGTGCTCTGCGCGTGCGCTCTGGCACATGCCACTCCACCCGGCGATTGATGCTTGGAAAGACGCTACACAGCCAATATCTTGACAAGAGCCTAGAGAGACCGAAATGCGGAACCTTCGAGCATGCGCATTACCTTGTAAATGTGTAATAAATTCGTGCAAGTGGAGAAATGGAAATATTTCCTGTTATTTTCTAGAAAAAAAGACGGGGGGACACCCCTCGCACCCCCCATTTTTTTGTCTGCGACGCTAATACTGCCTGCGGCACTAATAATTATTAACAATTAGATTTCAAAATAAAAACTACTAACCTAACCTAAAGAAATCACACGAAAGAATAAAATTATTATATAAAAAGAAGGAAAACCTAACGAAATCAGAAAAGAATTTGTAAAAAAATATATTAATCGTTACAGAATTTTAAAAAAAAATTTGCGGACATGAATTTCAATCCGGGACCCTTCGCGCCATACGCCAAGGCGTAACCTATGCGCTAACCATCTCGCTGGAAGTAAATGCTAGAGCAAAGAAGAAATACCCTTCGATTCCTATTTGGGACTGGGTGAAAAATGAGTTTTTTTTTTCTAGCCCGACGGAAATCGATTTTTTTTTGCCCAGCCTCGTTGAAAATGTCCGTTGTAAATTTTTTCGCGTTTTTAAACAAACAAAAACCGTTTCCGATAGAGAACGGACATTAGGGGGTAACAAAATTACACCGAGAAATTCTTCATATTCAAAATTTAATTACAGACAAACGCCCCACTTCAAACGTCCGTTTGTATTTTTTATTTACTTAAAATATTATCAATTAAATAATAATTTTCTTAACGGACATTAGGCGATTAGACCCCAAAAAAAATTGTTATAAATTTTTTGTTCCGACCTCCAGTATTGTTCTGCCTCACTACAAATTTCCGTTACCATGTTCTGTGTATATTTTTCATGTAAATAAAGACACACAATACGCAAACGGACATTAGGGAATTACATTTTTGATCTTGTATTTTTTACATTTTCAATAAATAATTAAATAGTTTTCGCCCCACTAAAAATTTCCGTCACCGGAGACTTTTTTGTTGGCTATGTCATAATATATCAATCTATATGATCGTGATTCATGAGGCGATCAGGCGAAAATCTTGGTTACGGCCTCCCGTACTATGAAAGAAAAAATTACAGGATCAGTGGAACTTGACATGGATAGACCTTCATTTTTATTTACTCTTTCGTGACAATTTTTTTTAAGGGGCAGAAAAGTGGGAAATGTATTTCTTGTATCATTTAATTCACGTCTTGCCGGTTTTTTTTGCGATCCAGGGATCTCTTGCCGTCTGGTATTTCCCGAGTTATCAACCTTTTTATATTATTCTCTATCCGGTTGGTGAGATCCAAGCCCATATTGAACAATTTTTTGTGTGTAAAGGTACTCCTTATTGAAGAGACAAAAATTCTTATCTGAAAAATTGGTTTGACTCCAACACTGCGAAATGCCTTTCAAAGGTGACCATCCTGAGGTAGACGAGGACTGGCAGCATGAATACAACCACGAACTCCAGTAGAACATTGTATGAATCACAAAATATATTAAAAACTGAGTGATTCTCTCATTTTTCAATATATTTTTATGAATTTCGTACACAACTAAGTGGCACTTTAAGATTATATTATTGTTGTATCAGAAGGTAAAATTCACAATATATCGCAAAACTAAGTTGCTACTAGCTTTCGCTCATAATGGGCCATTTTCTATCGAAATTATTAATGAAGTTTCTATTGTTTAGGGTATGGGATACCTACATGCCAAAGGCATCGTACATAAAGATCTGAAGAGCAAGAATATCTTTGTTGAAAATGGCAAAGTGGTTATAACAGATTTCGGCCTTTTCAGCGTTACAAAATTATGCTTTGGAAACAGGTAAAAATAATGATATCTACTTTTCGCAGATTTCCACGAATAACGATGTAAACAATTTTTGTTAATTGCCATGCAAATAGCATTTTGGGCAAATAGTAACGTTTAAATTGTTTTTAGGAAATCCGATAGTTTGGGTATCCCTCCTGGTTGGCTTTGTTACCTTGCCCCGGAAATAATGAGGAGTCTTCATGCACATCACCCCCACGATGAAGAGTTGCCGTTTACTAAAGCCTCTGATGTTTATGCATTTGGGTAAGTGATACTTTTAATTTAATCTCCAACAAATGACTATCAACAGACAAAAATGTTTTTCCCGTGGGACCAAGAGACGATTCTTTTTGATAATTCGTTGTACTTGATTAAAATATTTTAAATAAATTTTACATATTAATTTTTGTGAAAGTTTGTTTTATTCCATGTATTATGTTTGTTGAAGAATCAGTAACTTGTTGAACTTTTATAACATTTCGTATAGAAGTGCCTTTAATTTTATAATTTTTCTAGTTTTCTAGTAGTCGGTTGATCGGTTAACTTATAATAATGATTTAGAATAGAATAGAATAGAATACACATTTATTCAATAGTCATACAAAAGTATAGAATACGTCAAAACCATATAATTACATAAATAAAATTAAAATTAAATACTGCACATTTGAACACATTAAAATACGTAGTTTCGCTAATTAAAATCTGTCTTAAAAAAGTCCTCTATTTTATAGAATACATTATTACACAAAAAATCTTTTAAACACTTCTTGTAGTTTTTAATTGGCATCTGTTTTACTTGATTAGGTAATGCATTATATATACGTATTAATTGGTACGGTGCACTTTTTTGAACTTTAGTTCTGGTTGTTTGTGCTGGATTTAAGTATGGATTCACTGTTCCTCTTGTGTCATATGTATGAATAAGTTCTTTATTGCTAAATAGTTCATAATTGAGTTGACAAAACATGCACATTCATAAATGTAGATGGAGGGTACAGTAAGTATCATTTCCTTCTTGAATGTGTTTTTACATGTTGCATTATAATCTAGTTGGAACATACTTCTAATACAGGCTTTCTGGATTTTAAATAATCTTTCGGCTTCTGCTGAATTACCCCAAAAAATAATGCCATATTTTAGACGAGAATGTACATAAGCATAATAGGCACTTAAACTGGCCTCTCTATTAACCGTTCTTGCCAAAATTTTTAAGGCGTAATTGAAACTACTTAACTTGGATGAAATATAGTGTATATGTTCCTTCCAATTTAATTCGGAATCAATGTTGACTCCCAGAAACATTGTATCGTTGGTGGGGATAAGTTTTTCATTTTTGAATTTGATTGCTACATTTTGGTTCTTTTTAAATTCCATAATGTTGGTCTTGCTTATATTCAGCTTCAAATTATTTTGTTGGTACCATTCATTAAGAGATTCCAAAACTAATAATATTTTATCAGCAGTAACACCTGTCGACCGTATTACGATCGAAGTGTCGTCAGCAAATGATGTTGTTATGTGGTTTAACAATTTTGGCAGCTCGTTTACATAGAGAAGGTATAAGATCGGTCCCAAAACCGAACCTTGAGGTACTCCTCTTTTTATTGTATATCCGTTTGATGTTATTCGTTTACCAGTATGATTATCTTCTGTGACTAAATATTGTTGTCTATTACTTAAGTATGATTTAAGGAGTTTTAATGTTGGCCCTCGAAATCCTAATGCGTCTAATTTATCAAGTAACGTTTGATGATGCACACTGTCAAATGCTTTTGTTAAGTCCACATATAGGCAAACCGTATATTCGTCTTCATTTATTCCTGTTATTATGTCTTCTAACATTTGAAACACAGCTCTAGTTGTAGACCGATTTTTTATGTAACCATTTTGATTGTCGTTTAATATTTTGTACTTTATAAGAAAATCATAAATTCTGTTGGCTATTATTTTTTCTATTACTTTTGCTATTACTGACATCAAAGCAATTGGCCTATAGTTATTTAGTTCTGAGACATCTCCCTTTTTATGTAGTAGTGTCAGCATAGTCGTTTTTAATTTATCTGGAAACGTACCTTCTTCAAAGCATTTATTGATTAATATTGAAAGTGGTTCTGCCAAAGAGTGTGCACAGTATTTTAGAAGTTTTGTAGGGATTTCATCATATCCAACTGTATGTGTATTTTTCAGTGCCTGTATTGTGTTGTATACTTCCTCTGCGTCTGTTGGCCATAAGACAAATGTGTTTATAGTACTAGTTATGAGTGATTTGTTTACATGTGTATTTATGTTTATATCTTCCACCATCTCAATTAACTGTTTATTTATATAGTTTAATTTTTCTTCGTCGCTTTCACTTTCCATCTTAAAGTTTGCTATGTTGAATTTTTTCTTCTGTGACTTTTTATCTGTTATGTTATTAATTAACTTCCACGTATCTCTTATTTTATTATCGGATGCAAGTAGGAATTCACTGTTACATTTCTGTTTTTGGTTTTGTATGTCTTTTTTTAATTGATCACGGAATTCTTCATAGGTTTTTCTGCTTACTTCTCCTTTTATCATTCCCTCGTATAGCTGTCTTTTTATTTTGCATTTATTCTTAAGTTCCGCTGTCAGCCATTTTTTACACTTTGTTGTCTGTTTACAAATCGTTTTCGGGCTCACTTCATTGATTATTTTTAATATTGTTTCTTCTAAGATTAAATGACAATTATTTGCATCTTTATTTGTTAGTTTTTCTTTCCAGTTTATCTCTTGTAGTTTTGCTTCAATTTGAGCTAAATTTTTATCTGAGAAATTTCTGGTTTCATAGGTTCTCAAGATATTTTGTCTTATATTAGTGTCAATAGTAATCTCTTGTCCTAAGTGATCAGATAGTGATGATATCACTACTTTACTTAAATATTTTTCATTGTTTGTTAGGATGTTATCTAATGTTTTTTTGCTTGTATTTGTGATTCTTGTTGGATCGTGAATAGTTATTTTCAGGTTATAAGATGTTACCATATCAATAAAGTTTATTAATTCTTTGCTTTTTTTATTTCCGAAATCTATATTAAAATCACCACTTACAACTATTGTGTGTGTTTTGTACTTTGACACTTCTTTTAGGATATCGTCTAAAATACTGAAAAATTCATTTATGTCACCACTTGGAGACCTGTATATATTAATAATTATTGTCTTCTGCCACTTTAATTCTACCGCACTGCATTCTAAAATGATTTCCTTACTTTTTTGTTTCAATTGTTCGATTTCCACGAACTCTACATTTTTACGTACAAAAATGCATGATCCACCATGTATACTAACCTTTCGTGTAAAACAGGATGCCATCTGATAGCCTGGAATTTGTATGAATTGTTCTTCTCCTGGATTCAACCAGTGTTCAGTGATCGCTAACACAGTTAATTTGTTGTCATAGTTTGTTTCTAATAATAGAACGATTTCATCCAATTTGTTTCTTATGCATTGAGCGTTTTGATGTAATACTACAAGATTCTTCCTTAAGTCTCTGTTACTGTCTTTAATCCTATTCGAAAATTTGTTTCATTTTTATTGTTTTGTTCTTCCCAGTTTTGTTCATTATTGTCTTTTTTGTTCTGTCTTGGAAATGTGTATCTACTAAAGCCTACCCCCTTCGGCCAAAAGTTAGGTTTATATACCTCCTCCTTCAATGCATATTCTACTCCTATTTTGAATGCCTTAGTCTGTGTTCGTTTTAATTTTAGTTCTTCTACTATGAATGTGCGTTCTTTCATATTTGGTTTAGAACATAAATATTTTTGGATGTTTTCAGCAGTTACGTGTAATTTTACCCGGGATAGGAATATCCATATTCTTTTTTGTATTCCCTCTAAGCCTTCATCTGTGCTTCCATCTCCAATTTGCATGCTTTTATTATCCCTTTTTGGTTTTTTTGCTAATATTTCTTTATAAGAGGGTTTACCTTTTTCAGTATTTCCATTAGTTTTTATTCTCTGTGTTTCCTTTATTGTTTTTTCGTCCTGGTCATATGAGGCTCCTAGATTTATTACTTCACTCATAACCTGTCTTTGTTTTTGTTCCAAGTTTGTCATGTCATTTTCTAATTCTGACTTTTTGTCACTGGCTTGTTTACTGTTTTTTTGTCCTTTGTATTCCATATCTGTTGTTACTCTTTTTTGTTGCTGATTTTTGTCACCATCAATAACTTTTTTGTTTTGTGTCTCCTTATTTATTATATTATTGTTATTAAAATATAATTTAACTTCTTGTGCTATTGCGTTTCTTACAAGTTCCTCATTTGATTTTTCATTTTTATTTTTCTCCATGCTAAGTTGGTTAGGTGTATTTGTTGTTGATTTTTTTACAAAATTGATTTCAGCTTCTAAGTTGTATATTTTTTCTTTCAAGAGTTGATTCATCTCCCTTAATTCTTGGTTGAAGTCTTGTAATAATTTGTTTTCTGCTTTTAGTGCTTCCATTACGATGTCATTGAATTCTTCTTCACTCTCTTCACTGTTAGTGTTTTTCTGATCATCTTTTTTCAATTCTTGTTTATTACAGCATGTCTTTCTTGTTGCACAGCTTCTGTGAAATACTGCTGCACAATTTACACATTTCACCTTTTTGCTAACTTTTTTATCACAGTATTTGCAGAGAGCAACAAACTGTGTATTTGCATCGTCCGCCATTTTGAATATACATATTATATATAATATTACAAAGTGTTGTGAAGTTTTAACCTTATATTTGATATTTTACCATGGAACCTACCGGTTATTTGAACTAATTTGCACCCAGTAGGTCTGTGATTTATTTATGATAGGAGACCATGAGAATGTCTCGTGATTTGTTTGGAGTTTGTAAAAATCCATCAACAGGTTAGCCACTTTTCTGGAAAAGTCAGGGAATTTCACGTTGGTTAGGGAAATCAGGGAATTTGTACTGATTTAAACGTAAGATCAGGGAATTTGTACTAATCTAAGCGTAAGATCAGGGAATTTTAAGAAATGATCAGGGAAAAATGACTATTTTAATACATTTATATTTTTGCTTGCTGTCAAAAATTTTCTATTCATTGCGAAGTTATTTCTCTAAAAAAAATTGCACAAACTGAAAACATTAGCTTTTGATACTCGCTCACAATTTCTATTAATAAAATGTAAAAAAAAATAGTTGAAATTGGCTTTGGAGTTATAAAAATTAGTCAGGGAAAACTGAAGATTATCAGTCAGGGAAGTCGGTGAAAAGTCGGGGGATTTGAAAAGCAATTTTAGATGGCCACCCTGATGAAGATCATAAAGATTTAGCTTATATGTTTAAAGGACACTAATATAAACAATGATGTATATTTAACTGAGGATTTTGAAATTCATTTAGAATTTACTTTGGTTCTGGAGGATAAACGAGAAATCTTTACAAATGCTATGTTGAGTTTCCATTGCATCTCAGATGTATCATTAAAAGGTAGTATAATTTGTTATAAGTCTCCTGGTCAAGAAATTATGCATCCCAAAAATCAAATTGCCATCATAATTATTTCTACATGCACATAATAATGAAAAAATTTAAAAATGAATTATTATTTGTTTGCTTATAATTAATTGTATTGAAACATTCTTTATAGGATTTTGCAAACAGCAGAAAAATTAACTATCTATAAAAGAAAAACTTTGTGTAGAAATATTAATGAAATCTTTGCATTCTTTCGATAACCTGAATTCTGGTTATGCTAGCAAATTAAAATCCTAAAATGAATTTGTCTAATTTCTTATTTGACAATTCTCATTCTAACACTAGCATCCACACAGTCCCCTACGGCCATGCAGATTAAACTAGTATCCACATAACCCCCTACGATTATGAAGATTCAGTTAAAAATGAGAACAAAGACCTAAAATGAATTTATTTATCTACCTTGTCTTAATGAAATTTTTTTTTTAAGACAAGGTAGATAAATAAATTCATTTTAGGTCTTTGTTCTCATTTTTAACTGAATCTTCATAATCGTAGGGGGTTATGTGGATACTAGTTTAATCTGCATGGCCGTAGGGGACTGTGTGGATGCTAGTGTTAGAATGAGAATTGTCAAATAAGAAATTAGACAAATTCATTTTAGGATTTTAATTTGCTAGCATAACCAGAATTCAGGTTATCGAAAGAATGCAAAGATTTCATTAATATTTCTACACAAAGTTTTTCTTTTATAGATAGTTAATTTTTCTGCTGTTTGCAAAATCCTATAAAGAATGTTTCAATGAAAAAATGTTCGATTTTACATAAAATTAACATTAGGTACCGTCATTACAAATCAGTGTTAGAAGCTCTGTCTCTTTTTTGTTACTTTAATATAAGCCTCCTAAACAACAAAATATACTTCCCAGAACAAAACCCCTGTTCAAAAATTTTAAAGACAGAAATGGTACCATATCCTGCACATTTTAACCAATTGAATGCAATATCGAGCTTCTGTAATATTTCAAGAGTTCAAAAATCATTGCTAAACGTTGTGTCTCCTTTTGCTTATGTTGGGAAAGATCAACTTAAAATACATATGCTCCCCCAAACAAATTTTTACATGAAGACAAAAAGTACTGCAAAAGTTAATGGGGTTTCAAGCTTCTGTTGTATATTAACAACATACAGTTGAAATAGTACTTCAACGTATGTCCTGTACTACTCATCATTCTTTTTTTTTACCCTAGTTCATTGGGTTGATATTTGATCAGGATGGAGTTATTAACAATACAAAAAATAAAACAACACTAAATGGAAAAAATGACGAAATTCATTTTCTTTGCAGGACTGTGTGGTATGAGCTGTTATGTGGTGAGTGGCCTTTTAAAACCCAACCCCCAGAATCAATTATATGGCAGGTAGGAAAAGGGATGAAACAGCCTCTTGCCAATTTACAAGCATCCCGGGATGTTAAGGTAAGCCTTATATAAATTAAATTTAACCAAAATCTCCATTTAAAAAACATTTCCTAATGTACTAGATAGTGTACATTGTCCTTAAGTTATATTTCTTTTTAATTATTAACTACTGCCTCTTGTACTTTGTGTATCATTTGAAGCGAAAATAAATTGTCTCTATCATTTTTTTCTGTGGTGCCTACCAGTCATTTGAACTAATTTGGGCTAATTAGGCACGAGATATATTTAGCATGGGAACCGTGGGAATTTATTGTAGTATGTTGCTGAAGATTATACTACAAGTTCGTGCATATTTTAGTTTGATAAGAAGAGAGAATCTGTGAAACCTTACCTAGATGTTTATTTTCATATATTATTTCAAGAACTGATAAGTCTACCTCAAGACTGAGCAAAATTTTTTCACATGTTCATGGGCAATCTCATATTGGCAGCACTTTTCTATTTATTCATGGAATTCCTAGATTAGTAGAACGAGAGCTACAAATGACCAAAAGTTCATGTTCACAAACATTCAATGTTGCGCATTAGACCAATCAAACTAAAGAGGAGATCATTTTTTAGAGGTCATTCCCATTTGAAAAAAAATCACCAGGATTATATTCAGTACATGTGAATTATCAATTTTCAAACAAATGCATTCAAAAGGAAGTTGCAGAAACAAAATGGCGGACGTTTTACATAAGAAAAAAATGTGAAAAAATCTGTTTCTCTCTATTATCTGCAAATGTAACTTTTTCATCGAAAAAAGTTTCAAACAATAGTTGTAGGCATTTAAATAACCCACAAAATGGCGCCCACTGAATCAAAATGATAAATTGAAATGTTATTAAAATCAATTTTTTTAATAAACAATTGAATATTTCGGAAACTATTCATCATTTGTCGGAATTCGGGTTGCAGCCATTGTTTTAGCACATTATGGATATTTCCTTTGTTTCTGCAACTTTGTTTTGGGAATTACCTTTGGAAATTTTCCTGCCTTGATTGGCCTACATTTATATGCATCCAATCAAAGAAATGATCAGGAATTTTGACAAAATCTCTTGCAAGTCCAATAATTTTAGGCATAAATATTTTTTAATGCCGACGTGATCTTATTCTCAATTTTTAATACATTGTTTAAAGCGACAAAATAAAGTGATTAAGACGAGAGCAAAAAGGTTGGAATTTTTTTAAAAACAATAACCAATATTCCTTGCATTATTGAGATTTTCCACAAAATTAACTATTCTAGAAACATTTCCTAAAAACTTTCTAACTTTGTTAAATAAAAAAATTTTTAGTTTCTAAGATAGACTTGTGGGACCCTCAGAGACTTAATAAAAATAAATATCTATTAAGAGTTTCCTTGATTCTCCAATTTAATTCCAAACTGCAAACTTGAAGATATTTTTTCTGTTATTTATCTTATAACCTTATAATTAGGAGTTTTGAAATCTACATTTTGCCTATTTTGTCCATAGGATATTTTAATGTTATGTTGGTCATTCCGTCCGAGCGACAGACCCGATTTTATCAGGTTACTCAACATCCTGGATAAGCTGCCGAAGAAACGACTGGCCCGCAGCCCGTCACATCCTATCCATCTCTCCAGATCTGCTGAGTCTGTATTCTAAATCTTCTAGGTGTCTTTTATTAAGATATACGCTTTATCTATAGTGTAATATGAATATCATGTTATTTAGGAAAATGACGCTATTCGCCAAGATTGCGATTACACATAGAAGTACGTATCCATTATAGTCATAATACGATGATTAAAAACCTAACCTGGAAACGCCCATTTTTCGTTCCAACTGTATCATACCAGTTCACAACTGTAATTAAACTGATCTTGTGTGCGTGCTGCAAAGAGTGTTTGCAGGTAGTAAGGGTAGTTTATTATTCTTGGAACTATTACCGAACTATATACGCATTTAGATACGTATTCTAAGGAGTAGATTTTTGGGTATTTTGGCCAAGTTTTAAGGCATTCTGTCCCACTGTGAATATGTGGAATGGAAGGTAACACATGATCTTGCAGAACATCCCTTATAAAATAAAATAAATAAGGCAATTAAAATAAAAATAAAAAAATATACCTATCTGTAGTTAAAGCAAAAATCTTGAGAAAAATTGGTTGTAATTATAGTTCCAACCAACCGAGTATACTTGATTTGCCTAAAGGTTTTGATACGAACATTCTCTCAACAAAGCTGCCAAGGCTTGGTATAAATGGAAGTTTACTACAATGGATGTATTTGTACATGCATAATAGGAAAATAAGGGTAAAATATATGAATTCCATAGAACGTACACTTCGAAGTTCCACAGGGTTCTATTCTGGGTCCCCTATTATTAACAATATAGGTTAATGACATATGCAATTTTATTGTTGACACCATAATATAGTGCTGCTATATTAGTGCATTTTTAATACGTTGATTAATTTCTGAAATTAACAAATACAATTAATTACTTTCTATTTCATGAGTTTTACTGTCTGATGCGGCTGCCTATGATTCGCTACATCCTGAGGCTGATCTTGCCTAGCCATATGGAAAAAGTTCTAATGTGCTTGCTTAAACGACGGTGATATGTTCAGTTTGACTAATGAACAAAAAAAAAAGGATGAGTTTGGTCCCCGATTTCGATCTAATAAGGGAGCCCTGAACCAGGATTTTAGCCTCATGGCGGTATGAAGATTTCGATTATATTTCAATAGTTTATCACTCCTTGAAAAGAAAGTTCCATTACTACTGGCATGTCCGACGTTGCTAAATGGATGAATTCGTTTGTCAAACATGTGGAAATAAATTACTTGTTTTTTTAATCGCGGGCACGTCACTTTCCTTGTTTATCTATTAAAGGTAATGTTATACAATGTAGGAAAAATAATAACTGACATTTTCCACCCCACCCACGTCTCTAGTGAAGGAAAATTTCTAATTTTCCGACACTTGGAAAATGTCATTGCGGTACATCAGTTCCCACATAATTACATGCTTTTGGTGTCAGAACCTAGGAAAAATAGTAACTGACAATTTTCAGACAAATCGGACAATAAATGATAAAATATGTCCGGCTAATCACACCGTCATTTTGAATTTCCCAGTTCCGATGTCATATTCGTAATCAGCGATGTCAAAAACCTGCATATACCAATTTTCAGCGGAAAGAGACGACAAATAAGGAAATTATTTTAATGCAATTTTCGGTAATTTTTTCACATCCTGTACAATAATATGATGTAAACGTGAGAATTTTTCAGGGCCATGCCTTACCCGGCCAGTAATAACATTCATAACTTAATGAATACGTGGAATGGAAGGTCATTTTAGGTCTCCATGGAAAGAGGAAGGTTGGTGTTTTATTTTGATATCAAATCGCAATGGTGAAACCGGAAATCAAACTCGTCACGGACAAAGGAAAAGTGGCGTTTCTCGTAAAAATGGAAAAACTGGATTCTTCAAAAATTCATAACTAAATAAATACGTCGAATATGAGGGCGCGCGATATTTCTATGGAAAGAGGAACATTGGCGCTTTATCCTGATACCAAATGGGACCAGCAAAATCAGAAATTCGCTTCCGCAACAATGAAAGAAGAATATAGGCCATTCTCTTGGACTTATCAGAAAATGTTGAGATTTAACCTAAAAAGGTTGAAGAAACATGGAATTTTCAAACGTTTGTAACTAAATAAATATTTCGAATGGAAGCACGTTGTCTCTATCGAAAGAGGAAGATCGGCGATGTATCGACATCGTAAATTGCAGGGTCAAAATCGAATTCAGCTCGACACGAACGAAAAAAAAATGGGTATTCTTCGGCGTCTAGTGAAGTTTGTGTGGAATAAAAGCGACTGAAAATGAATTGTCATCACATTTGTGACACTTTGGGGCTTTGTTGCAAGGAAAAATGTTGTTTATTTTGATTAAAACAACACTTTTCATGAATTTAGCCATGCCGCGATTACACGAAATTTTGGTTCAGGGCTCGCCTACTAATCTCTTTCTATCATAACTACTCGAGTGAACGTGGTGTGGTATAGAGTTTGATGTTGATACCTTAACCTGAAAATTTTGCTGGACCTCCAAACTGTTGGTCTGGAAATCTTTAATACCCATGTTGTAATGCATTTAGGGGAAGTACGCATGCATGATTTTCCTAAATAATGTGATATCCATCGTCTCAAATAACGTACAAAAATATAAAAGTGATTTTGATGTAAATTTGTTGATAAATTATGACAGTTTGTGGGCTCTCTGTTATAATGCAGTAGAATTTTTAAACAAAACCTCTTTTTACTGTTGTTGGTACATATCTCGCTGTTGTTCTCAAAGGTTTTCAAAAGGTGTACCAAAGAATATTTATTCCCAGTATTGTTTTTAACTGTGATTATTTTGTTACTTTACTGAATAAAATTTATGGTACAAGAATATGCGTGAATTAAATTTTTAGTTTGGTCGTTGCCAAATAAGCGGGCTGTTTCATGTGTGATTGCTTCCAAGGGGTCACACACATGCGAATGGCAACAATATTTGAGTATTTCTTTTTTGTAATTATCATTGTCTTGTTTTACAAATAGTGGTTATTGCAAGTTATATTTCTGTACCTTAGTATCTATTTTTACCGTACTTTAAGTGAGGAACAGGAACACATTTCAATTTCTACTTGTCTCAATGTTGATCCGGTTGTTTGATAGAATAGAAAATAATTGTATCTTTTTTTTATTGGCCCTCAAACCAAGGCAGAAAGTAGAGCTCATATACACACCGCCAATAAAAAGAACCATACACCGTTTGTTTCTCACTTATAAAATTAAGAATTTGCACTATTAAAACTGATCTTTTGTAAAGTTCGAAGTTGTTGATTGTATTTTAAAGTTAAATTGGCAGTGTAGAAATTTTTAAGCTTAAAGTTGTGGAATATGTACATATAAGTATTTGTAAGAATTGTGTTACGTGAAACGTTGGCGCTATTTAAACCTGGACGGGCCTGGAGATTTAGGCAATGATGAAACAAACAAAAAATTAAATTGACAGAAATATAGTAAATGTTTTACAAAATGGTGGCCAAAAATTAGTTTTTTAAATTTTTCATATATACTATGTTCCAATATGTTTGGTCCTTTCGGGGCGAATTTCTTACTAATGCATTTCGCATTATTACAATACATTCATCACAATCGATTCGAGATTTTTTTTTGTTGAAACTCGTCCCTCAAATACTCTTGGCCCATCACAGAAAGGTTTAATTACTGCCGTCATGATTATGATTCCAAAGAATTTTTTTTATTTTCTTTGTGGGCTACAAGCATACGTTGTGTGTAAGCTGTTAAGGTATTCTTATTTATTGTTATTTTTGTATCGAAACAAACCCCAGTTATTTATTATAAGATGTATTTTTTGTATCTTCAAAATCTAGAGTGGTTATAGGTTTTTGCCAATGACTAATTTGTATATATTGTATGTATATAACAGGTTGGTTTTCGAGGTGGAGTACTCCTTGTTAAACTATGTATATATGTTAAAAATGCATTCCTAAAAATGTTTCTTTAACTCTAGTCAATTTACAAATTTTGTCAAAATCGATCGCCTAGCCTTGCGAAATTGGGCTCCTTGGCTAAGCATTTCAATTTTGATTTTTACTTATACATTCTGATCTACAGTCAATGTAAATTAATAAGGGACTAGGGTAAATAAAATGATTATACACAATCTGGTGTTTTATTTATCGCAGACGTGTCTTATATTAGACGTAACAAGAAATCTTAGAGAACAAACAATTGATTTATAATAATTGAGGTTAGGATGCTTTTTCGTGAAAGTTTACTTGCACTACATGTGCAAATTTTAATAAATGTTTTATAAATTTTCAGTTGTTAAAGGATTCTCTGTCTAAATTATAATCACCGTTTAAAAAGTGTGAAGTGATCCAATGTGCACAGATTTAATTGAAGGTAAGTTAGCCAAGGATAACATTAAAAGTACTAAAATTTATCTCCTCATCCAAACAAGCCACACGTTCAAGTCGATGTGTGTTTAGTTTCTTTTCATGTGAAAATTGATTCATAAAAATAGACCAAACAGTAACTTCAAATGTCAATATTGGTATTAGAAAATATCATTTATAGGGCGTGTGCATTGTATGACTAACATAACCTCAAATATTACATTTTTGTAAGTTTATACCACATACTTAAAAAGATATACTGCGAATGGTCGACTGCGCATCGATACTGCGCTTGTAACAAAAGGAGATAGAAGACGACGCCATTTTGATGGATAAATGTCATTTGTTATAGTAGTGGGGTGACAGAGGTTTATAATCTGTGACAGTTGCCATATTTGTTTACGTTTATTTTGTAAATAGTAAAACTAAAATTTGCGTTCTTCGGAGTTTTAACATATAAAATGACTTGTTTTGTTAAATATTGCAAAAATGCTAGGAGACTTTTAAGTCCAGAATCAGAAATTAGTTTTCGTCAGTAAGTTTCATTATTGTTCTTTTCTTATTTTCAAATGATTAAATTGCAATATTTATTATAGATTTCCAACTGAGGAGGAGACTTTTCGGGCATGGTTGCATGCACTTGGTAAGTATAGAAGATGAAAATGTTAGTTGGAGTCGTACTAAATTAATATGTTCAGAACACTTTAAACTAGAGGATTTCCAAATGGTGTCACACAAGCGCATTCTCAAAACATATGCAATCCCTGTTTTACATCTTCATCGGGATAACAAAGATCATGGGGACAACATTGTGTTGGCTGGTAGGTACATCAATTGTTGCATTACGTTCAACTACAGTTAGAGATCAATCATCGATAGTCTTACAACCTACATCGCCTCCAACTACTTGACCTAGAAAGAAACGAAAACACGTAGTCTTGTCAGATGAATCGGGATCAGAATCTTCACCTCTACCTTCCCCAGCCGTTCCTAGTGCACCAGCAACAATAGAATCATCAGGAAGTGATTCAAGTGTCAGTAGAAAAAGAAAGCGAGTCCGGTTAGAGCATAGTTATCAGTAAGCATTTATTTCCTTATACAATTAATAGACACAGAAATTTATGTGTATTTATTTGATAATAGTGTAATAAAATTTCTTTTTAAAAGTATTTGAGCAATGTATAAGAAATGTTCTTATGCTTGTGATGTAAATGAAAAACACTTGAATTTTGTTGTTTAAAATTTGTCGTTTTTAATCAAATAAATGTTTATAAGGAGATTGGTGCATTTAAATGATAACAGTTTACCATCCCCCGATCTCGTCCATGATATTTTACTGAATGTTTCTGCTAGACTTCTACATAATCTGGGTCGAGTTATATATCCTAACCACGAACATAACTTTAATTTACTGAAAGCAACAATCAATTGCTATTGTAAAATAAGGCTCCATAATTTAGCAAAAAGATATATATACATCGATTCTGCAGGGTAACGTAGTAAGAAAAAAATTTAGTAAATTAATTTTCTTCACCAATGATTTTATATATCATTGTATTGTGTATTTATATCTGTATTATAATATTTTGCATATGAAATAAAATATAGTTGCGTTTTATTTTTACTTTGTTTTTGAAGTACTAAGCTATTTCATTCTTTGCCTGTTATATAAATGGTATTAATTCAATAAAATATAAATCTGGGCAGTATTTTAATCAAAGAATTGTCTGCTAGCTGAAGGGGTAAAGTAAAAACTTCTATAGGTATGGGCTTTTTGTACGACTAAATTTTACTCATTTTACATTTTAGTACCTTGTGGCATTATATGCATAATTTTCATTTAAACATTGTCTATATCCCTATCCTGTTCCTTCCTAAGTACAACTAAAATATAATAATTCAGTTACATATTTGAATTTATGACAAGAGACGAAGGAGGAAGACCACAAAAGCTTTGGGCTGATGTCACCAAAAAGTTAATGGAAAAAAGCTTTTGATTCACAAAATGTCTGTCAAGATGAATGAGAAGAAAACTTGAATTTAAGGTTGTTCTATTATTTTACCATACTGCAAAATGAATGCTGTTTTGGTATAACATGTTTATGTAATAAATCTTTCTTATCACATCTAAAGAAATTCTATTCACTTTCATTTCTTTTCTTGTGTATATACATATTTCATGTTTGAGGTGGGCAACCTCCACAACAAGGTTGCTGTACGGTGTGTGGAGGGATTTCTTAATAATTTAAATTATGGCGCGCCAAATAAATTATAAATGACATTTATCCATCAAAATGGCGGCACCCTATGTTACGCCAGTCGGTCGTCTCTCTTCGGCGGTATATTCTTTTAAGTATGTGGTTTATACTCATTTTTAATGTTTTTATTCGCATTTCTAGATTGGGGCCTGTGTAACATTAATGAACTCTTTCGGATAGGGTGCATATAATTTGTTAAATCATTGATCTTTAAAAATATACTGATATTTACAGGTTGGAAATACAATATATAATTAGCGGTCTATTTTTAATATTCAATGATTTACAAAAATGATATGCATCCTATCCGAGAGTTCATAAATGTTACACAGGTACCAATCTGGAAATGTGAAATCTTTAAAAATGAGTATAAGCTGACAAAATGTATTTTTTGAGGTTATGTTAGTCATACAATGCACGCGGCCTATTGGTCTTAATTATATGATTGTGCTTAAACACATCAATAGATGTTGAACTATTAAGTACAATTAATTTGATTAACAGAAATGTAAATATAGTAAATCATTTAAAATTATATACATACATATATATGTATTGGTTTCCAGGCTTTCACAGGTGTAATATGAAGTGTTACTCAATTTCCAGGTATTGCCCTACATGCTGATAAGCCTCTGAATGCACTGAGGTTATCTAAACATCGTTTCGGCAGAATCCCATCTGCCATCTTCAGGTTCTCGCTGATAGCTGCCTACTTATCGTTGTTCAAACTTAACTGACAGCAGTTCGAGCTTCAGCTTCCCGTTGCTCAAACTGAGCTGACAGGGAAAAATTCACAGGTAAAAAAAAACTAGACCAATCTGACCCTGATATTCTTGAAGTTTAAAAAGAACCATTGAATTTTATGATTTGGACAATTCTAAGCATTTTTTGACTCTTGACATTTCTTATCTAACCTCACTCTTCTCGAGATATAAGCGTTAAAAACACAGATCAAGAAATGTGATCTGTGGTTAAAAACAAGACGTATTTAGGCTTTTTTTACTAGTATTTTGAGAGCTTATTAAGAACTAAAATATGTGGACTTTACATTTTGGACAATTGATCATTTTAGGTTGACGTCACTATGTCGGCGTGGAGGGCACACAATTCATTATTTTATTTTTTAGAGATGGGTAAAAGCTGTTATTTTTTAATAACAGATTTAAACTGCATCTGCTAGTAACTCATCTCTAATTGTTTACATTTGTATGCCTTTGTGATTGGATGAGGTTTGTGTGCCCTCCAGACGGCGGTGTCAAAATCAGGTGACCTAAAATGGTCTATTGCATTTTTTGACCCTTGACATTTTTCACCTAACCTCACTCTTTCTCGAGATGTAAGTGTTTAAAAAGAAACGTGTACTTAGGCTTTTTTTTTCAAGAAACTAATATTTTGGGCGCTTATTATGAACTAAAACGTGGACATTATATTTTAGGCAGTTTTAAGCATTTTTTGACTTGGCATTTTTTACCTAACCTCACTCTTCTCGAGATATGAGCATTAATAACATAGATCAAGAAATGTGATGTGGTTAAAAACAAAACGTATTTAGGCTTTTTTAAAACTAGATGTTGGGCGCTTATTATGAACTAAAATATGTGGACTTTATATTTTGGACAATTCTAAGCATTTTTTGACTCGACATTTTTTACCTAACCTCATTCTTTCTCGAGATATGTGTTTAAAAAGAACGCATGCGTAAAAAGAAACGTGTATTTGGGCTTTTTTTAAGAAACTAGTATTTTGGGCGCTTATTATGAACTAAAACGTGGACATTACATTTTGGACAATTCTAAGCATTTTTTCACGATATTTTTTACCTAACCTCACTCTTCTCGAGATATAAGCGTTAAAAACACAGCTCAAGAAATGTGATCTGTGGTTAAAAACGAAACTTATTTAGGCCTTTTTTTTTAGTATTTTGGGCGCTTATTATGAACTAAAATATGTGGACTTTATATTTTGGACAATTCTAAGCATTTTTTGACTCGACATTTTTTACCTAACCTCATTCTTTCTCGAGATATGTGTTTAAAAAGAAACGTGTATTTGGGCTTTTTTACCTAACTCCACTCTTCTCGAGATATGAGCGTTAAAAACACAGCTCAAGAAATGTGATCTGTGGTTAAAAACGAAACTTATTTAGGCCTTTTTTTAATTAGTATTTTGGGCGCTTATTATGAACTAAAATATGTGGACATTACATTTTGGACAATTCTAAGCATTTTTTGACGATATTTTTTACCTAACCTCACTCTTCTCGAGATATAAGCGTTAGAAACACAGCTCAAAAAATGTGATCTGTGGTTAAAAACGAAACTTATTTAGGCTTTTTTTTTAACTAGTATTTTGGGCTCTTATGAAATAAAATATGTAGATTTTATATTTTGGACAAATCTAAGCATTTTTTGACTCTTGACATTTTTTACCTAACCTCACTCTTTCTCGAGATATGTGTTTAAAAAAAAACGTGTATTAAGGCTTTTTTTTTCAAGAAACTAGTATTTTGGGCGCTTATTATGAACTAAAACATGTGAATATTATATTTTGGACAATTCTAAGCATTTTTTGACTCTTGACATTTTTTACATAACCTCACTCTTGAGATATAAGCGTTTAAAAGAAAAGAAAGTTTATTTTATTTCTAAATTATCTAATAACTAGTATTCTTGATCGTTTATTGTGAATTAAAACATGTGGAAATATATGTTTTGTTAATTTTTAAATGCCTATATCTTGAGAAGGGTGAGGTTAGGTACAAAATGTCAAGAGTCAAAAAGTGCTTAGAAACGCTCAAAGTATAAAGTCCACGTTTTAATTGAATTTTATTGAATTTGTTAATTTTTAAATGCCTATATCTTGAGAAGGGTGAGGTTAGGTAAAAAATGTCTAGAGTCAAAAAATTCTTATAATTGTCCAAAATATAGAATTCAATGGTTCTTCTTCAACTCATACAGAGTGTTATGTTGGGGTTTAGGCATTTTTCCTGCTTCATTTCCTCGACTACTAGTTGTTTCTACAATTCCTGATTATTTTTTTTTTACACATTGTATATTATGATATAAATGTAAACTATAAATGCTCCTTACAAGCTCGTATGTCGCGAAAATAGGCTGGAAATATAGATTTAATTTAAACAATATTTCTTTTCTTCACTTTTTCTTTATTTTTCAAGATAAAAATTAGAAAATGGGATACAGGATATTTGGTATAAAAATACATATTTAGACATAACCAGGGCCAAAAAGACACTTCCAGTTTAACCGGAAGTAATACTAACTTTTTTATTTTAATCAGCACCCTGTATATTTTTTTAATTCTAATCTAATAGAGCTTTGAATCATCTTTACAATAGTTTTTCAAAATCGAATCAGAAATGAGCTTGAAAATGGAAGTTTAGTGTACTTAGTGGTCATAAAAATCATGTATAAGTTTACAATACCTAGTAAAAATCCACAGTATTTAATTAAAGGGTATTTTTACACATTTTTCACCTAAAACAAACGACAGTTTTGGAAATTCAATTAAATTATGGCGTTTCTTTAAATAAGTATTTAAGAAAAAATAAACAGCCCAAAACAAAATTTTTTAATGACGCCCCTGTGCATTTTTTCGTTCTTTCGGTATAGCTTTAAATTAGCTTTCCAATGCAATTTTCAAATTTTGAATAAACAATTTACTTTTCTCTACTGTATGTCATCAGAGCGAGAATATTGATTGTCGACAATTTGCTATTGCAAATCAGCGATTTTGAAAAGTGACATTGACATTGGAAGATTTACCCAGACCCATTGAAGAAAACATCCTCAGGAGAGCATAAACTTAGGTGAAATCAATAAGAAAATAAACAATATATTAATTGCAATTATTTATTGGCTGTCAGACTTAATGTAAAAACATATATATCAAGTGTTGTACTATAATTACAAACTTTCACTTTCTACTTTCACTTCCACCTTTATTGGTTCCTCTGGCGTTTTTCCTTGTCCATTATCTATTTCTCCCTTATTTTCTTGTCCTGTCGCATCTGCCTCTTCAAACGCTTTATTCCATCTCTCAAAACAAATCACTAGTTCACAGTGTTTAGTATATGGAAACATGTCGACAGGAATAGCCTTTACGGGCACAAAGGGTTCCCCATGTACCGTCTTCGATTCAGGTCTAGCCAAGTCCACGAAATTTTTTATGGCAGCATTAGGATTACAGGCGATGTACACAATTTTGGTGATCTTGGGGATTTTTCTCAATTGAAGAATCGCTCGTTGATCTGGAAATATCGATAAACATTAACACAACTAATAACGTGATTTATACCGAAGAGAAAAAGTTTTAAAAATTATGTGTTCATTATGAATCGCTGACTGCACTAGGAAAATTGTTCGCCTATGAAATTCTCTAAAAAATGAGCACTGATAGAGGTCGCTAGATACAATTGTTAACTTGCAAATTGCTTCCAAAGCTTTCAAATCACGATATTTTCACTATTTCTTTACTCGAAAACAACTGCACATAGAGGGCTAAAAATTCTTGAAGATGGTGTCTATGTTGTCCCGATAATATACAAAAAATTCGGTTTACTACTTTTTGAGTAATTAACGACCTATTTTTTTTAAGACTAACAATTGTGCTACTTTTTGTAAAATTCATTTATAATTGGGAAACTCATTCAGAAAATTCCAAAAACAATTGAAAAATGATATCCCGTTGGAACTTTTGAGTTTTGATGAAGTTTTCTACGCGTGAACCTTTTTAAGTATGCGCGACATAAATAAACAAATCCCTTGTAATATTGTCAAATAGTCTAGATTAGAGTTTGTTCGCATTTTCACGTTTCAGACTATACAGATTACGAAAATTAAGGTCTTTCAATTACGTCAGTCTGTCTGTTAGCTAATAAATTATTTTGCTAAAAAGAATATTTAGTAGGTAGGTAGGTATTTTAATAGGTAGTTGACAATGAAGAAATGTATATACTTTTACTGGAAAATTAATATACAAGTGGACTCCCTAATAACGATAAATAATGAAAAAATGCAACGGTTCATAAATAGATTTTCAATCAAATTAAAAATTAATAAACATATCTATTCTTTGCCATGCAATATTAAGTAACACTCAAATAGGATAATGATTATTGCAGTTTTTCTACTTTTCCAAGGTAAGATAACTTACGTAGTCCAGCCCTTGGTGGATCCACAATCGCTATAACTTCCTTATTTGTTGACTTAAAGCAAACCGAACCTAAAATTTCCTCCGCCTTTCCAGTAAAGAACTCTGCATTTTCTATGTTGTTAATGACAGCATTTTCTTTGGCATCTATAATCGCCTGCGGCACAATTTCCAGGCCTAAAACCTGACTGCATTTCTAAAAATACAGATGTTCTCGCTTAAAAAACAACATCTTATTTAGACCTAATAAATTAATTCAAATAAGCATGTGCACACTGCACAGTTCTGTAGCAAAAGTTGGAAAAGTGGGGTTAGTTCCGTGTAAATATTAAAGAAGAAGAAGATTAAAGAGACGTTTTTCAGTGGTGTAAATACTTTACGAAATAAAAACCAATAAATTTCTTGTCTTAGCTGTTTAGATAAATGGACTGCTGAATTTAAAAACATTACTAGATAATCAACCAAAACAACTACTCCCTTCAAAGCGATACAATGAGTATTGAATTACAAATTACATAATTCCAATAATGTTGTTATTTTGGTGCCTATCTCCAATTTAAAATAATCTATAAATCTATTACCATTGTATTAAATGTAGTGTATATACTAATTTGAATAAAAATTGAATTGAATATTATGAACTAAGGGTAGTACAAGAATAGTAAACCACAAATTACTCTTGGTTTGTAGCATATCAACCCCTAAAACTGGTTTGTTTCCTGCAAACAGACCTATAATTCTGGGAATTCAAAATATTTGATTGAACAGGAAAATGTTAAAAGCCGATGGAAATCGACTTTCTCATCAAATATTAATTTCCTTTGCTACTTTAAAACGCTAAACTAAACCATAATTATACAAAATGAACAGGGTTCCGAAATAGGATTCGATTAGTGAGAAGTTGGCTACAACCTAAGCAGTTGCTTTAAAAGAAGAAGAAGAATTAAAGGTTATGTTATCACCATGACGTGAAATATTCTATTTGTATCTTTCCACATTGAAATAAATGCGAGTTTCTTGTTTCTTTTACTTTTACAGTAATCAATACCGCTTAATATAAAAGAAATCCGTACTTACCTTGGCAAAACAGAGTCCGATTGTTCCCGTACCACAACAGACATCAAGAACAGTTGAATTGACATTCGGTTCAGCTAATTCTATAGCTGCATTGTATAAAATTTCAGCTCCTTTAGTGTTTATTTGAAAGAATGCCTCGGGAGATATTCTAAACTTTAAACCTAAAATTGTCTCATAAATATGAGTGTTGCCCCATAGATGCTCCGATGGGATAAAATCGTTATTGTGGCTCCTGAAAAAACAAGTATAATTTAACAAGCGAACAACGAAAAACATTTGAAAGTGGTAAGCGAATGAGCTATTTCGATTCCTATAAACTTCTGACGTATATCCAAGGTAGGTACCGTGATATTAAACGCACATCGAATGCTAATGCAGTATTATGTTCAGTATTTTGGTGTTGGGAACCTACTTTAAAGACAATTAAGATACCACTTACTTTTTAACCACTTTCTGGTAATATAGAGAAGTAACATCAGCTTTTGCTCCGTCCCCTGTTGTAAAATACTCGACTAGACTCTTTTTAAATTCTGCGAGTCTTTCGTCACTTAAATCTTGTGGATGGATGCCAACCACCAACATTAACTGTTCCGGAGCTGAACGTGCCATTAGCTGTCTAAAGTGACCAGTGTGAAATTCCGGGTTAAATACTTTTAAATCTGACGCCCTCACGTAATCTTGGAAAACCTTCAAAATGAGAATTACTATTATGAATTGTGATGAGATTGAAAATCGTACACTTCATATGTAAAAGCACAACTCACTTTACCTTCACAGCAACTTTCATGGATTCTGGAATGTGTATTAAGCCCTCAACTGGTCCTACACCGATCGTACCATTAACATAACTACCTATTCTAAAACCAACAGTCGGCAAGTTGGTTTCTTCATTGATTCCAATGGAAAATTCACATTTATTTCGATACCTACAATAAAATTATTTACGATACCTATTTGCCAAACTATCTTCAAATTTTTCACCCCTCAGATTGCTCTGCGTATCTCGTATCTGCTATTTCACAAACTGACTCGTTATACATGCATTTTTGCTTGTCTATCCACTTTCGCAACTCTGGATTATGATGTGCCAATTCATTGCCTAATTTTCTCAAAACCTGTCTAATGTCCTCTTGTTTAAGTTTAATCTAAACGATAAAGAACCTATCATTATGTGCAATACGTTTTTAAATGCAGCACAGCATATTAAGAATGTAACCATTCTTAAGCTTGAAAAAATTGGAAAATTTTCTAACAACCCGAACAGGCAGTATAACTCATACCTGTTCCTTATATTCTATATTCCAATATGGCGTTGTGGACAATTTCAGTCTTTCTTCCAATGAAAGACCATCTAATTTTGCTTTTTTACTTGATTTGCCGTCTTCTGCATCCTCTTTCCTCTTCTTAACTAACGGATCAGGTGCTGGTCTTGCTTTCTATGAAAGAAATTACTCTTACAATACTAGAGAATTAGAAAACTGTGTGTGAATTGAACACACTGAGTTACAAAGTTGATTTTACCACAGCCTTTTTCTAAATACTAAAACTTGCATTGCTCACCATGGCTTTCAATTGTTTTCCTTTCCATGTGTAACCTGATAGCACCTTGATGGCATTTTCTCTATCCTCTGGATTTCTAAAACACACAAAGGCAAAGTGACTGCCTCTCCCTGTTGTTTTTATTTTGTTTGAGTTTAATTTCAATTTTTCATTCAACAGTTTTCGGAATTCCTAAAACCAAAATTGTTAAATTAATAATATAGTTACATTTTGTGCAACTTACATTGATTCCATAATACTTTGGCAAATTTTTCACTTCAATTTTAAAATTTTCTGATGAAAAATCCCTTTCAAGGTAAGCATAAGGATTTTCCTCATTGGAATTTACTATTTCAGAATTTACATCTTGATTGCCGTCTGTATCGCTCATAGTTAATTGTTGAATCTCAATATTCAGATGTAAATTTAACTTAAAGCACAAAATTTACTTATTTATAAAGTTACGAACAACAAAACCTCAAAGTTTTTCACATGTCTATCTTCTTCTTCCTCTCGTTGCGTACAATAACCAAGGAAATGGTACATGTGTCATACTTCGTTTTCGAGTTAACATTCTTGAGACGGAAACTAATTTTGATCAACCGTAATTGACAACGAAGTCACAGAGTATATTAATCTGTGACGAATTATATACACGTGACATACACATAACAAAAAGCTAACCTTACTGCACTTTTTATATAATTCTTCAGTTTTATCGTAAATAATATAATGCTAGTAGTTTATGTTAACGAGTGACCATGGACTTGTCTACTAAGCATTTGTGACCATTTATTACTTTCAAATTTAATAAACATTGGAGTTTATGCATTCTATTCTAAATTTTCTAGCTCTCCCCAGCAGGGTGGGATTGTTTTCGTTTTAGGCATTTTTTGTTTAAATTTAGATAATTAATAACTTTTTTATTTACTGACCGATTTTTTAAAAAAAATTCTCTAGTTAAAACTAACATAATTACTCTCCAAATTTCAATAAAATCGAATTTTTCATTAGGTTATCGTGCCTACAAGAAATATGATGGACAGACAGACAGACGGACATTTTGAAAGTTGTTCAGAATTTGATCGGCAACACAGTGATATGATTGTTTTTCTCTGCAAGGGATATTACCGGTTTTTAGAAATGTGACAATCAAATTGCTCTTCGTTTTGTGTTTGCAAAGAGTATACAAATATTAATAAGCAAGAGGTTATATTTACATGCTGTACAACTTTTACGGTGAGCTACTGTAAAAACAAATTCGCATAGTTCTATGCACAAGCTGAAATTTTATAACATGGTGAAAATAGCTTCACGAAAAGTCAATCATTCATTTTGTTCCTGTGTGCCCGAACTTAATCTGTTATCGAAACTACTTTTCGCAAGTTGTACGACGCCACTCTCATCCACCTAGTCATAATTGTCGCTAAGTTCACAGTGTTAAATTTTCTGAAAAGCTTTTGGTTAGCTTAGTGGTATATTTTTAGCAAAATCCATATAAAATAGTTAATAATGGAAGAAAATACAGCAGCAGTGGAGTCTCTGATACTTTTCTATATAAATACCAAACATGTTTTAAAAACTAAGCAATTGGATGAAAGAGTTTTCTTGGACCAAATGATAAGGCATTGTAGAGAAAATGGATTTGATAGTTACAGCAACGAAGAAATACGGAATACATGGAAGAATTTAGTGTCGAAATACGTAGAACTGAAAAAGTCCGACAGTGTAGAAGAAAGGGAATGTTGGAAGTACTATGAGATACTTGACAGTTGTTATGACCAGTCAGACTTTCATAATGGAGTTCACCCAAAGTTTTCCGAAGAAATGGTGTGGTTCTTAATTGAATGTTTCCTGAAGAGGAGAGGGCTCGAAAAGACACAAAAAAGAAACAGTATGTTGAATGAAATTCATAAAGACTTTTTACACAGTGGTTATCTTTATATAACCAAGCAGGATATTGAAAATAAATGGAAATATCTAAACGTGAAATATGACAAGTTAAAAGACGACCCTGTTGCGTTCAAGAAACTCCCATATCTTCAAGCTGTGACCAGATTTCGTGAAAAAGAAGGTAAACATTTGGTGAAAATGATTTTTACTAAAGAGTTGACTGAAATCCTCATTGAACGTTTCACTCAGAAAAAAATCACATGCGTGATTCACGGTTATGACAGTGAACAAGTGTTAAGTGAAATTCAGTTTGAATTCAGAGATTTGGGATTTGATTTTTCCCAAGAGGAAATAAAAGAAAAATGGAGAAAACTAACAAATGTTTATTCTTTCCTGAAGGCTAAAGGAAAAGATGACTCGTCTTGGGTTTACTTCAATGCCATGAAGGAACATTTTAAAGATGATTTTTTATTTGAACTTGGTAAAAAGGGTGCTGAATATGTATCTAAGAAAGACGAAAGTAGGCCTAAACTTTCATCACGTCCAAGATCAAAATCAATGAGTGCAGATAGCAGAATAAAACTGAATAGCTATCAAATTAAGTCAAAGTTGGTAGTAAACATTGAACCACTAGACAAGAATACATTGCCACCAGCTACAGGGAATAACTTGGATGATAAAATACCAGTAAATAGGAACAAACCGCCTACAAAAAGACCAGCTGACGATAATGCAAAGGATGTTGGTGTTTCTTCTAAGAAGTTGAGAAGTAGGCCGAGATCAAAAGAAAACAGAGAATTGACTGAAAATGCCAATTTAGGGGTTCAAGGAAGACTTGACAAAAATGTAAATGAAACTAACCCGAAGAAAACATCAGCACCACAAAAACGTGATAGTATAAAGATAAAGAAAAATGCTCAGTTAACAAGATTAACTATGGATCAAAATGGAAACCAAGAAAGAAGAAGCAGTGTAGATTTGGGCAGCCCAGGAAGCAAAGTGCACATTATAAACATTGATGAATCAGAAATTGACAAAACAAGCGGTAACCTGACGATAAATTTGCCGTCTATCACCAAACAGTTCTCTGACAATGAATTTTTGCCCCTTAAAAAAAGGTTACGACTAGATGGTCACTATGGTGACAAACAATCAGATGGAACTGAGATCAAAGACGGGTTCCTCGGTTTCCCCGCCACGGAAGTTGCAGAAACCCGAGATCGCCTGAAATCAGATTCGAACGAGTCCAAGCGACTAACAGAAGAAGAAATGGCGGAGATAATGGAACGAATAAACGAGGACAGGTCTGAAAGATATGGTATAGGTGATGCCTTACCTACCGAAGATACCACTTACTATAAACCGGATGGGTTTAATTACAATTATCTTGGAGCTTACAACAACTTCAACCAGCCCTGCCTGATCATACCCAAAGAAGAACATAAAGATAATTTACCGTTGCAAAATTACAACAATCCCAATGCTATTACGCCACCCCCAGTTCTTTTGTTAGTTATAAAGGTGGACGGGAGCAACAGCCTCTCAAAAGACGGAGCCATGAGCGAAGTGAAGAAAGAACTAGAGAAGAGGTTGAAGGATTCGCCAATCAAAAGTAAACCTGAACAGTCGGCTAGTGTTTCAAGCGTTCCCGAAATAAATACCGGCACTTCTCCAGACTTTGTCAAACCTGTTAGTAGTAATAGCAAAAACTGCACTATAACGCACGACAAGAACATAACAATAACTCCGAATGTGGAAGTAACAAAAGACGAACAAAAGAATGATCTGGATAAAGTGTCAGTTAATCATGCCAATCCTGAAAATGCAAATCATGCAGTAGCTGAAAACGTAAATGTTTTAACGATTGAAAGCGACGAAACGAATAGTACCCAAACGTGTGATATACAAGTCAAAGACAATGGCCTGGTTACACTCACTAGCCCCAAAGGTAAGAGCTGTACGATAACTCTAAATGACAAAGTCGTAGTGCTTCAAAATAACGGTGTAAAAAATAATGGAGAAGCCACAAGTACAGATGTTGGCATATCCAATCAAGCATCTCCCTCGCCTAAAAAAACTGAGCAGCCCCCTAAACCTTTGGAAACAGTTCCAGCTGTTGCAACAGAAGCTGCTTTCACAGCACCATCAGCTCACCAACAACCCGATGCTCCAAAAAGTGTCAGACTGCCAGTTAAAGGTGGAGGAAAAGTGAAGGAGATCTTCATTTCCTCACAGGAGTTGAAGAAAATATCCCAGTTGAGAACAGAGAACTTTAAGCTTAAAAACAATGTAGCGAAGCCTGTTAACACAGCGCAGAATATCTCGGAACCAAATGCAGCTGCAAAACTACCTCCAAGAATTAAATATATGTCTCATACCATTAAACCGCCTAGAGAGACTTCTGTAAACAGCAAACCGGAGCTAGTACCGTTGAAACCCAGTAGTAGGGCGGGTAGCACTATTGATCTCACCGCCGATGATAATCAGATGCTGCCACCGTCAACGCCGTTTGCAGCAACTAGTAAATTCCTCGGAACGAACAACTCGTCGAGTGCTGTCAACAGATCGGCGAAAAACGAAGAGTTTGATAATGAAAGTGTGTTTTCTGAAGCAGTGGGTGATGACGACGGTTTGAAAGATAATCTGCTCGCGACAGTGATAGATTTTCAGGAACAGAACAATCAGGAGTTTGTGGAAATTAAAAACTTAATGAAACAGAACAATTTGTTGCAGAGAGAAACTAACAGACTGTTACGGTTGATGCTAGAAAAAATGTAGTGTTAATATTACCGGTTAATTCTGTAATTTAAGTGGAATGCTGTTACTGCTCATGTTGGAAATGTTAAAAGGTAGTTTTTTGTTGATATTTATTGATAGATGCAAAGCCATTGATAAGTTGAGGTGTGCAGGTAGTCAAAGAGTATAATTGACCTATGGAAAAGGGTTTACGAGGGCATGTTGATATATCCTCATATATTTAATCATTGAAATATATTTCGTACTATAGCCAAAGTATAGAAGTTGTAACAATGCTTTGTGTTTAAAGTATCAGAAAACTACAAGAATGCAAACTATTTCTGATGGTACAATACGAGATTGTGTTATTTCTGATTACGAGCACAAATTTTGATTACACAGAAGTGAATTTTACCATTTTACTCTTTCATTTCTTATAGAAGTTATTTGGAATTAGGTGTACATGATGTCGGAAAAAATATAATTTTAATCTATGAACAATATGTTATTCATGAGGATTTTTGTATGATGAATTGAATCCTGTTTATAAAGATGCTCCATCACGTACCATTAGCAATAGGGCACGTGCATTGTATGACTAACATAACCTTAAATATTACATTTTTGTTATACTCATTTTTAATGTTTTTATTTGCATTTCTAAGATTGGTACCTGTGTACCGTTAATGCACTCTCACAGATAGGATGCTTCTTTTTAAATAATTGATTTTCTAAAATATATTGATATTTACAGGTTATAAATCTAACCTATAATTAGCGGCTATTCTTAATATTCAATTATTTAAAAAAATTATATACACCCTATCCGAGAGAGTTCATTAATGTTACACAGTTACCAATCTAGAAATGCGAATAAAAACATTAAAAAGAGTATAAACTTACCAATAAGTATGTAATATTTGAGGTTATGTTAGTCATACAATGCACGCGCCCTATTTACCAACTTTAGATCCGAATATGTTACAAAGTTGTTCTCTTGCATCAAATGAAGATAATTCATTGTAGAAAATTGTGGCATTATAATATTTTGAAAGACATTTCATTGCGATCTATATACCGTGATGAAATCATATTCATTCAGTAGTTCATCGAATTAATGATTTTATAATACTAATAGTTGTTTACAATTTTACATTAACATATCATTATGTGAAATACATTTAACTCCTTTCCTTTTCTCTCTTTATACCTTTTTTTCTTTTAAACAATGCACTGGCTTTGTATTACAGTTATATGTGATGGGTTATTTAATGGAGGAGTTTAGAAAGCAGAGAACAGAAGGGGAAGGAGGGTTAAATATATTTTGCTAATCGATATATTATAGACAATCATATAATATTATAAAATCTTTAAATTGAGTAATGCCTCAAGTTAAACGTTGTCACGTGTACAATTTCATCACGATTTACAGATTATAAGAAAATGTCCCTCAAAATAAGTTAATATTAACATTTTCTACATCGGACAATCTTCATTTAATACGAGATAACAGCTTTATTAGACATTCGGCTCAAATGTTAAGTGGAAATTGCTCAAAAACAGTATTTTTTTCCATGTTTGACTCTCAATATCTCAAAGATAATAGGGTAAAGTTTTTCGGGTAAAATGAAATCAAAATTTATACCAAAATTGAAGTTGTACAAAATGTGAATGGCAATTGTCTCCATGATTATTAAAAATATATTGAAATTGTAGGAAACCAAATTAAAGAATGGAACATTTTGCATAAAGTGAATGCTATAAAATGTATTCATTTTTCTTTTTAGTATATTGCCAAAAAAGTGGACTTTTCGCAAATATTTTCATAAATACCTACTTAAAATTCATAAAATTTTATAGAACCGTTTTAAGGAAAATAGATAGGAACGCACAGAAGGAGGGTTAGATATTAAACGTACTGCGAGTTCGCGACTAAAAGTCGACTCAATAATATCTTAAGTACTTATTTTTTGTGTAAGAAGTTGGACTCATTGATATCTATATGTGAGTGACATTTTTTGGCCTGTACGATCACGCAATATCATCGTTTTTCACACAAGTGATACCAACTTTGTTATTTTAAATATAACACCTTGTGGAGTTCTACAAAAGACCCCGCACAAACCTTATAGAAATTGGGTTTCGTAGAATCATTTGAACTTTTGGCATATTGTAGCTTTTGTCGTCCTGAACAAGTCTCCATGGCCACGATGCTCCTTATTTAGTATTTTCGCTCCTATGGAGCACCAAAGCTCCATTATAGGTTACTACTTTGAGTAGTTTTATAACATTTTTATAACGCAACCTTTGATTATTAAAATACCTAACTTCTTCTTCTTGAGGTGGCTGAATTTAAATCTGATGTCAAATAGACGATGTTGGGAGCTGTCAACTAGCTCTCAAGAGCAAGGAATATATATTAGAGTAAGATCCCAGAACCGCCAGACCTACGTTGTTTTAGCCAGTGCTGAATTAACCCCGAGGCAATGAAACATGTCTTTTTTTGAGAATTATGAAATGAAAATAAAATTAGCCAAGATCGGCTGAATCGTTTAACAAATATGAGCATCAATAGTGATATTTAACGAGAGTTAGATGTATCCGATATTATTGAATAGTGTGCTGGACAAAAATCTCGAAAGGTAAATTTAATGTAGATATGCAAAATGTAAAAAATCTACCTATGTTATCCTGCGATTCAAAAAAGGTATAAAAATTTAAACGTCTATTTTTCGAAAATCACTGGCCATGAGCAGGCCCCCACCACATGTATGCCTGTAGGCCGCCATTCATGTTCATCCGGCCCTGATTTTACCAATACTAATATTTTGACAATAAATAGTGTGATATGTAGTTAAGAACGTATGCATATTTGCTGGCTTGAATGCGGGGCCCTTTTACAGATAACAGTTACAAAAGGTACAGAGCTGGTTTTCGTATATGTTTGATAGAATACTGTTTAAAACCAACATTCATTATTGCTAGATACTTTCCGTGGGCCCTAACTTCCGCCAGACGCTTTAAAGCTCGAAAAAACCTAACCTAATCTAACATAACTGTGGAATCATATCTACTACCAACTGTGTAAAAAACAAAACAAAAACTTTATTAGGTTAGGTTGTTTTTTTTTCAGCTTTAAAGTGTCTGGCGGAAGTTAGGGCCCACGGAAAGTGTCTGGCAATAATGGATGTTGGTTTTTAACAGTATTCTGTCAAACATATATGAAAACCAGCTATCATACTTTAACGTAGGTTAAAATGAGACAGCAAAAATTATGGACAAAAATGAGACACTAATTTTTACAAGATTTAAAAAGAAATTGTTGACATGGTAAAGAGCTGAGCTGATAGACGTTTCATTTTGCTACTTGAATATGTTGCTAAATTTTTTTCAACACATGAAAATTTAAAAAATATGTGTTGTTTACAATTCAAACTTTGAAACTTTATTTACTTCTATTTTTTTGAATTTTGTTTAGTTATAAATAAAGTTTGAACAGTTACATTTATATAACTTTGTCTCCTCTTTCAACTGAGCCGGCTTATTAATACCCCAGAGTAATAGTATACCAAATATATTAATGTCTTATTCTTCCCCAGACTAGTCTCATTTTTACTCGAAACTCTGGGCTAAAAATGAGACAGGGTTTAATTTTATTTTAAAAAAAAAGTACTCGGAAGAGTAATTCTTTTCATAGTACAGGGTTTTTGCGCCCTACTTATATTTTTTAATTTTTTTTTAGTTTTTTTTTTGTTAACAGAAACAGGTTTAAAATGAAAAATTGCAAAAATCGTCTCATTTTTACGCCACTTGACCCTATCTATTATCTGTAAAAGGGCTCCGCTTTCAAGCTAGCAAATATGCATAACTTTTTAACTACATACATTAGCTTTACTAAAAAGGCATAGGTCTGGGGGCTCTGGTATTTTGGTTTATATGTACAGCAACCTCAAAAACATAAAGTTAGGTATTTCAATAATCAAAATATGCGTTATAAAAATGTTATAAAACAAAGTAGTAACTTATGGTGCAGCTATAGAGCTTTGGTGGTCCATAGGAGTCAAAATACTGAATATGGAGCTTCGTGGCCGTGTAGACTTTTGTTCACGCTGACAAAAGCTACAATATAAAATTCAGACGATTGTACCAAAACCCAATTTCCATAAAGTTTGTACACGGTCCTTTGGATGGAAGATGAAGACGTTTTAATGAAACCTCCTATACACATATTTATTATGAATAGTTTCGAAAATATTTAGAAAAAAATTGAAATAATCATTTAACTGATACCAAAGGTGACGGATAAACCTTGTGTATAATATTTTCTACATTCTACCGTTTTTGAAAGCTAGTTTTCGTATTTATCTCATTAAATAATTATTTTTTTATTATTAACCTATGAAGCGATTACTCATTCAAACCATACTTTGTATATAAAGTACTACTTGCATATCAAATTTCAAATGGATGATTATAATTTGAAATTACGATCCTTCCAAGCTTGCTATTAGTGCATAATTTTGGTGACCCAAACCATAGTTGTTAATTTATTATTTAAATGCATAGGTATGCTAGTGAAATTAAAAAACTCATCTTGATAGAGACAAAGAAGCTGGGACCGATTTAATTGATATAAAAGTTATGTCTTAAAAGATATGAGTGTTTTTAATGGGAAGGGGAAATGGGCCGCGTGCATTATATAACATAACCTCATTTTACGTTTTTGTAATTTATTCTCATTTTTAATGTTTTTTTTTTTTTTTTCGAATATCTAAATTGGAACCAGTATAATATTTAAAAAGTCTTTCAAATAATAGGTATACACGGAAATTTTTTATATTGTTGATTTTTTAAAATATACAGATATTTACAGGTTGGAAATCTAGCCTATAATTAGCGGTCTATTTTTAATATTTAATGATTTTCAAAATTTATATGCATCCTATCCGAGAGAGTTCATTAATGTAACGCTGGTTTCAATCTAGAAATGCGAATAAAAACGTTAAAATTGAGTATAAACTTACAAAAATGTAATATTTGAGGTTATGTTAGTCATACAATGCACACGCCCTATTGGCAGATGTTTAGTTACGTCTCAATTGTAGAAAGAAGTTGCTTTAACTGCCTGCAAAGTTTCTCAATATTTTTTATATGCCGTAATTTATTTCTACTAAACCATACTTACACCTAATCATAGGAGAATATGTCGTCTAATGTAAATAATCACTGTAAATTCATACATGCATTAAATAGATAATACTGTATATATTTTATCTGTGTATCCTTCTTGTTTGTAGAAACAGAGTTGATTGTGTCCTTAGCCATTTGTTTTTTATTTATGCTCTCTACAATCAGGAATCTAGATTCTCAAAAAATGTCAAACCCACGACCGGAAGTTATAGTTTTGGAAAAATATGTACTTTATCTGGAATAATGCATATCTAAATATAGAAGGCGTCATTCTGTCTAAAGTTACAATGGAGTGTAAAAAAAATATATTTTACCCACTGAAAATTGTTTATTTTTGTGTTTACACTACATTTATAATAAGCCAGGCAAACAAAGAGTTGAGACGTATACAGGGTGTAATCAGTTTCATGTCATTAAAAAAAACTGGTAATGGGGACCGACTAGACAAACAAGAAACCTTTATGACTTTTCCCTCTAGGGGCACATTGAAAAACACTGATCTAGGTTAACATATTTAATATTATGGTAGACAACTATTGAGAACCACTGCTTTTCTTGGTCGATGGACTTGTACTTCCCAATTATACAACTTTTAAATTGTCATAAAAAAGTACTGGCCGGTGTCAAAGGATCATCGACCGCCTTTGATGTACCGCCTCAACTGAACTGAGGCAAGTATAAAGAGGTAAATAATTCGTTCTCTCCTCGTGCACAATTGCAAGCAAATAATGGCCATAGAGGTTTAAACGGAGCATTTCTTTACATGTGTGTTTTTTAATTTGGAACAAAATATTGGATTGTTTATAATTTAGAAAATTTAAATGTGGTTTATTAACATTTGTAACATAAATGAGTGTCCTGGGTTAAAAACTTACTACCTACCTAAATGATTCAAAATCTCTGCATCTGTATCAATACACAGTTCGGTACGTCGAATTAAGTACATACGCACTTCGTTCAACACTAAACACTAAACTATCAACTAACGTTAATAAAGAAAAATAAAATAAAAACTTGGTACAAAAGCCAAAAAGGAATACAAAAAGAACGAACAAGTAAGTTGTGTTTGTACGTAATCAAGAATTTGACAACTTGAACGGTAAGTCAATAAAATAAATCTTAACTATAAATACACAATGACGCGAAATTCTAAAATAACAAAAACAACGAACGGCGGGCGGGTTGGACGTGTGTACATAACGAAACATCGACAGTAACTAAAATATTGCACAAGGGAGAGTTAGAGTATAGTTTTCTTCAGATCAGATCTAGATCTAAACCTACCTCAATATTCCAGCAGTTCTCAAAAAATTTTATTGAAAATTAGCGAAATTTTTGTTTATTTTTTTTTCTCCAAAACTATAAGCTTTAGACACCATGTTATATAAAGTTTTTTTGTTTGTCTTGTCGTTTCCTACCACCAGTTTTTTTTAATGACATGAAACTAATTACACTCTGTATAAATTAGTAGCCACAACGTTTTTGCAGAATGGCTTTGGGAGAGGTAATAATAATAATGAACTTTTTTTCGTAAGATTTATAGATACAAGTGTAGAATATTGTCACCAAATAATAATAATAATAATTTCTTGGTGTTAATATACAAAGCAGTATTTACACAGATCAGGAAAACATCAAGATACACAAGTGCATAATTACAGACACTTTATAAAATGCCATTGTAACCAAATACATATAAGATAAATTTATAATATTATAATCATTAAATGGGGGTTATTATTATTAAAAATTATTAAAACCTGGCAAAAAGTACTCCTCGAATGTATGAAAAGCATTGGCTGTCAGAAATGATGTCACAGTTTTCTTAAACAAGTTATATTCTAGCTCTCTAATATGTATGGGTAAAGCATTAAAAAACCTAATGGCATAGTAATTGGTTCCAGAACGAGATTTTGATATTGTAAATATATTACTACTATTTCTCATGGGATATTTATGAACATCGCTATGAGGAGAATGCTTTACCGGATTTTGCTTGATGTACAGCAGACATTGAAGTATATATGTACAGGGAAAAGTTAAAATAGCTAGCTTTTTAAAAGCATCCCTACAGTCGTCTATATTTCAGACCGTATACAATTCATATGGTTGGAATGGTCCCGGACCAAAATAGCATAGGACAAAGATGAATGAATTTGACCACGATAAGCTGTGATAAGTTCTTTTTGGGATACATTATTCGCAATATTTCTAATAAGATATATTTTAGTCGAAATTTTCTTGCAGACATAATTTACGTGTTGCTCCCATGATAGTTTGCTATCTAGATAGACCCCAAGGAATTTAATACTATCTTTATTGTCTTTTATTGCAACATTTCTTAAACTAAAAACCATTGTTTTGGTTTTAGACTGATTTAAACTCAGTCGGTTTGCTACGAACCAATTCTCAGCTTTTGACTGTCATTCACCTTAGAGTACAAAGTTTCTATATTTTTATGTGAATTTATGATGGTGGTATCATCAGCAAACAAAACGAATATTGAGGCAGATATGTTACATAAATCATTAATGTAAATAAGAAATAATATAGGACCAAGTATGGATCCTTGTGGCACTCCATGATTCATTTCTAGCAAGCCAGAATTTATATTTTGATAAGCCACATATTAGTAGCATTTAGTAAGGTAAGATCGTGTTAAATTTATGCTACTTATGTCGAAATTATAAAAACCTAATTTGCTTATTAAAACGTCATTTGACACACAGTCTTAGAAAGGTCTAGAAACTGAGCATGTGTATATTTTTAGATAATTTAATTCTCTACATCTTTCACATTGGGCGTCCGATGCATAGGATGCGAGATATTTGCAAAAAACTTAGACCTTCAATATCTTGGGTAGCCATGTTGGGACATACACCAAAACTCTTGAACACAACACTCGACACACGTTTCGCTAACCATATTAGCATCATCAGGAAATGATAAAACGGAGGCATAATTATTTTTATTTTTCACCACCGTTGTGGGAGTCTCAACTTATCACGATGAATCGGTATAGATATATCAAGTCCGTGAAACCATAATTCGTGGATAGTAGTCAATCTAAATACAAAATATAGGGATAATACAAATATGTATTTGTAAGTTCTGTGATTAAACAACTGTATTCCAGGTTTGTTAAATATTGAATAATAGTAAATATTCTAGTATCGGCTTTATTGTGAGGATACCGCAAATCACATGCACCGGACCCAGCCAGACATCCACGCTGCAGGGCGGCGTGACAATTAAAGGGCTGGGCAAGACGAGGCTGATTTAGATTACAAATAATTAAAAAGTGAACACAAGAGCCTTTCACAGTAAAGCGAATTAAGATGTATATAAGATTAAACAGGTATAGAGGAAAACAACTTAAAATGATTAATATAATGCAAAATGCTATTGTAAAATATATATAAAAGTATAGTTGACAGCCAGGGAAAATCGCTGAACAAAAAACCCGGTTTAGCAATGCGAGAGCGCGTGCGGTTAAGTTATGCCCCATAATTTTCTGTTTAAAATGTTATATTTTTCCAAATTTCTATTAATAATTCTAAGATTGTGACAGTGAAATTGAATTTTAAAGCACAAAACAACAAATAACATAAAATGATTAACAGAAAAGCAATGATAGGACAGAGTTAAGTTAGAAGTATGTGGGTAGGAGTGGTGAGTTTTTGCTAGTTAAGTTGCCGAAAGATGGGCAACGCCTGATATGGTAGTTTGTGTTTTATCCTAAACGGTACATTATGCTCTCTAATGCACGTGATGTTGTTTGTTAGCGGACTTCCACCAAGTTTGAATTGATAAAATTTCTCAAATAGAGTCTGCTAGTGGTGTTATGTCGTTGTAGGGTTCATAGAGGTCTCCGAAGGAGATATTGTCATGCAGTACTTGAAATTTATTTGGGACACCTGGTACATCGTTTGTGGGTAACGGATGTGATTTGTGACATTAGATCGGCTTAACGAAAATAGAAAGTTCTGCCGAGTACTGAGTGACAATATATCTAGACGAATTTTATGTGAGGCGCATAAATTTGTGTTCCAGAACTCCGAGTTTCTTAATTGTCGTCACCGATGCACTGCATGTATGAGAGCCACAGAGCGACCAGAGTCACTTATAAGTACTTCAAGTGTGCTTTGTTTGAACGATTTCTGTAGCAATTACTTACAATAATTTCGAGAATAGTTTGACAGCACCTGAATTTAGAAAGAGTAAGCTTTCCATTGATTTGAAAATCAATTCAAAATTTTGAAAAGTAAGCCTGTAAATGCTATGTAATGGTACGGCAGCTCGCTATGAAGATTTTCGAGTTACTTTAGCGAAGATAATTCCAGCGTTTCTCATCAGTTCTGGGAAAGCTGAGAAAAAAAGTCCAGGGTGACGGAACTTTTTACCTGTCCTAATGGGTTCAAATTGAGCTTTGAACATTTGAAGAACTGATCATCTCGATCATCACAGCGAGGCAGTTTCCTTTGTCTTCTTGTCGAGGGAAATGATGGGGAAAAACTGAGATTTGCCCTTTTGACTGATACGCCGACTTACAAAGACCGAAATGATGACAAAAATTTTATTTGAAAAAATTTTTTTTAAATTTGACGTTGATTTAACAAATTATTTTTTATATTTGCAACAATTACAACTGGGAAGGTTGCTATGGTGTTGACTGTTAATCCAGCATATATGTGGCTTCATTCAATTTCGGGCAGCTGCAGCCAACGTAAATCAACGGAAAGTCGTTTGCCAACCGCCAGTATCGTTTTCAGAACTTTGGTCGTATGAAAAAGTGTCTTAGAATTTCACTATCTATTGAGTTTTCCTGCGATAGAGCTCGCTGCTTTGATAGGGGTTTTTGGTAACAGGCTGCCGTACTATAAACACAACATTAATCAATTTTCAGGTATACTAAAATTCTCTGAAAAAATTTTTGTACACATTTATTTTCAAAGTCATTCCAGATAATGTACATATTTTTTCAAAAGTATGTCTTTAAGTGTACACCCTTCGTTCAAATTGGTGACTCCTGATCCTCAACTATTAATAAATATCCCTAGTAGCATCAATATGTAATCCATATAAGACCAATATATGAATATAGGACGAATATTCATATATTGGTCCTATATGGATTATATATTGGTCCAATATGTTGTGCTACTAGGGATAGTTGATACCACACTTTTAATGCCATGTTAACCTTGTTGTTGAGACCCGTTGGTAGGAATTTAATATCGCACTAATTGGTAAAAAAGAATTTTTACATACACATAGATCTTAGTTTCGTGATCAACATGAAATATTTATAACTTTGAGATAATACTAGAGAACTTGTTGTGTGGTTTAGAATGGCCAAATCAAAGAAACCAATAAATTATCCACCTGTTGGCATATTTGATAGTTAACCGTTGAGTTGGACAAAGAATACTGGAAACTCTCCATTATAAGAAATTTTGTACTTCATATTTGCTAATAACTAACTATTTTCCCTGTCAGAATTGTGGTAAGCGAGCTATATAGGCTAAGTCTATGTTTACCGCCATTTTTGAAAAATGGAGGTAAGCACTGCACTCAGTTTTGTCGGAATGAATATTTGATGTTGATTACATATTAAAAGGAGGGGCATCGATAAGCTAATAAAATCTGCCCCATGCGCATTGTTTTAGCATGTTGTACTTTATGTTTCAGATCATATATAAAAACAACAATGAAAGTGCTGCTTTGTTCATGTAAAAATTCTGAGAAGGCTTGACAGTATTTTGTAATAAAATGTCAATTAGACCACATTTTGCGGTGTATTATGGTTAACTATTTTCATAGCTTATCGATACCCCTCCTTTATGTGTGTTTAGAAGAATTCATAAATTTTACAATTAATGAAATCAAGTTATATATTTTAGTTCTCTTGTCATATATCTGGATTTGGATTTGAGGGTGTCAAAATTTAAACTTAATATTAAGTATAGTTTTAATTTTTTTTTTTTTTTTTTTCTCATGATAGAAACTGTCCAAATACAGAATATATACAAACCTACATATTTACACCATTTGATTCAGTTAACTAATTTATTATTAAGTATTGTACCTATTTGATATTAATTTGTGTACATATTGATAACAATAATAAATATATGCATAAGACACATAAAGTATATTGTAATTATAAAGTATGATTAAATATAAATGATATTGGCTTTGTTGTATCCACATGAGGATGAGGATTTTTTAGAACAGAAAACCCTAATTTCCCTTGCTTTGTAAAAGAGGAGTTGACAATAAACGAGTGTTAAAACATGTTAATATGCATAATATCTGTACTGTGTTTACAGCTAATCGAAGTCAAATATAGATTTGAGTTAATTATTCTTCTCAAAGAACGAAAGAGGGTGTAATTTTATTTACTCAACATTTCTCTAAAATTAATCCTTGAATCGAAGAAAATGTGGCGATAATAGTTTCTACCTACATAATGTTGCAACCTCACAATTCTTTGTTAAGACAGTATTTAAGTCTGTAATTGTACATAAGCATGTTAAAAAAATCCTGAATTATTTATTTTCCCATTTTGTACATTTTTTAATAATAGTAATGTAATATATTAAATTACGCTGCGTAATCAAATATGTAAATGTACATAGTTGTGTATATCTGTAAAATATTTCGTCTGTGTGCTACATCAAACCTACATTTTATGCAATATGGCATAAGGTGTTCTAAGTTTGAATGTACACTATACGTGTATATGTACATGTATATGTATATATAAATTCAAAAGTGGCAACAGCATTAATTAGACGTAATAGGTATATTTAAAATACGTATTTTGTAATTATTAATTATTGTATAGTACTTGTAGTGTAATTGCTGTAATATGTTTGCTTTGAATACATAATTTATAATTGGGAAAAGTTTTTTCTTATATCTCCAAATAAAGACAAATTTTCCTAACTAATCTTCATCAATGATATTCATGTTCACATTCACCTAGTTTGTAGTTCGTAGTTCCAGCAATGAGCGTTAGGTGTCAGCTGATCGTTATCAGGAATCAACGTATAGTTGTAGCTTCGTTGAAAAAAAAATAATAAACAGTAGTGGTGATGGTGATATTTAACAATAACGAAGTAAACCATCCTTGTAATGAATCACTATGGAACGCCGTTTTATTTTTAAATAAACATGGCTAGCTATGTATCATAAAATAGTTAGGTTTCAATTTCCATTATCAAATGAATGCAAGAGTTAAATATAATAGAAATAGGGTTTAATTTGCATTTTCAAGTATCATACAATTCAACTTGAATTAAAATGAAATCCATTTCCATTATCTGAAAATTGTAATTCTTTATTCATTCTTATTATCAGATAATTTAAATTGGCAGTTTCCATTATCAGATAATTTAAATTGAATTTTCATTATCAGATAATTTAAATTGGCAGTTTCCATTATCAGATAATTTAAATTGAATTTTCATTATCAGATAATTTAAATTGGCAGTTTCCATTATCAGATAATTTAAATTGTATTTTTATTATCAGATAATTTAAATTCATTTTACATTATCTGATAATAATATATGCATTCTCATTATCTGATAATTTAAATTGCTGCCATCTATGAGCGAATAGCCAAAACATACCATTTTTACCCCGAATAATGCATAAAGTAGTCACTGAACTCTACATATAATCATTGTATATAGACTATATACAATGATATAATGTATAGTTCAGTGATTGCACCCATGGTAGAAATACTATTTCTACTATGATTGCACCAGGGGTATAAGCGTGCTATTAGGTATATTATAATATTGCAAAAGGCATAATAGAATGTTACTTGTTAGCAAATGAAATGAAATAATAGTTTTTATATTTTATTTTCATTGCAAAAATCTATAGATTTTAAATATTGACAATAATACATCTTATTCATTTTTCTAATGTCAAAAGTTAAAATCTTGTAGGTACAAAAAATTAAAAATAAAAATTTCTCATACACTTTCATTTTCAATATATTATTGTATCCTCTGTTGGAGTTAAAAAATAATAATTTTAACCTTTAATGTATTTACTGCTGATAGGTATGTTATATAGTAGTTCCATCTATGGTAGAGTAGGGTAACTAACGCAAACCACACACTCAAACCTATTCATATTCTATTTCCATTATCAGATAATTTAAATGGGCTATTTCCATTATCAGATAATTTAAATTGAATTTTCGTTATCAGATAATTTAAATTGGCAATTTCCATTATCAGATAATTTAAATTGAATTTTCATTATCAGATAATTTAAATTGGCAATTTCCATTATCAGATAATTTAAATTGAATTTTCATTATCAGATAATTTAAATTGGCAATTTCCATTATCAGATAATTTAAATTGAATTTTCATTATCAGATAATTTAAATTGGCAATTTCCATTATCAGATAATTTAAATTGAATTTTTAAGCTTTAAATAACGAAAGCTTGAATATAAATTATCAAAGTAACATGGAAATTAAGTTTCATAAAAATAAACTGAATTTTAATTATCAAAGTGCTATGAGATTGAAGAATCATTAAAATTCAACAATTACACGCATATTTCAAACATAAAAAAGAAAAGTAAACCCTTATTTCATTTTATAACAAACATTGAACGTTGATACTCACAAAAATGGTGTGCCGTTTTACTTTTTATTATACATAGGTCGGTAAGTTTCATAAATATCGAAATTTTATGATACATAGCTAGCCATGTTATTTAAAAATAAAACGGCGTTCCATAAATCACAATTTCCACTTTGTCCATTTTGACCTTTGCCTTTATTTTCAATCGCGACACGATAGATTAGAACTACACTTCTAACACTGAGCTGGTTCAAGGAAGAAGATGAAGAGTATTTAAACTGTCAATGTAAATTTAGAGGTTAGTAAATAAATAGTAAGATTTCAATATGAATGTGAATATAAAGATGAGAATGGAAATTATCGATGAATACGCGGCGGTTCGTCTGCTAATAAATACATACATGATTAAGAAACTGAAAAGGTCTTATAAACCCGTAAATCAAGAAAGATTCATCGATCATGTTTTCAAAGAATTCAGAGAGAATAATTTGATTTATAACACGAAGTCAATATTATATACATGGAAACATTTATTGGACAATTATCAGTACTACAAGCAAAATTTCGCAACTGATGACGCAAAAAGAGAATGGAAGTATTTTGAATTAATGGATAATTGTTTCGAACCATCTAAGGACTCTTCTCAGAAGTTTAAGGATCCGAAGTGGACTTTTTTCCTAATAAATTCTCTAAGTAAACATAAGACCACCGTGTTAAATCGAGGGCTTACGATGAGAGTTCTCCAAGAGGTGGAAGATGATTTTCAGAATATGGAAAACTATGAGATTACTCAGAAAGATATATACAGTCAGTGGATGTCTTTGAGGAAATTCTATAAGCATACTCAGAAATTCGGCTGCTCTAAGTCCAATAAAAAGCATGTGTATTATGAGGCAATAAAAAATTTTTTTGAAAAAGATTTATCACACGAATACATCACAGAACAAACGGTCCATACCGTAAACGAAAATGTAAGCCAAAATGAATTAATTTCCGCTATAGAATCTATCACTCCAACTGTGGAAACTACCCAACCAAAAAAACAAATTGATGCTGATAATTGCGATAGAGTAAGTGCCAACTTGATTTGTCCCGCTGAAACTAGTAAAGTTGCCTCGAACGAAAAGTTTTCTCTTACAGTTACTCCACGGTATACACCCTTCAGCATCGTAATGCATGAAATTCTGATAGAGTGCTTTAAAAAAAGCAAAACGAAAATTAGAACTATGAATGGCGAAGTGGACGAAGCCACCTTAGACATGGCATTTGAACAGTTCCAAAAATTAGGTTATAATGTTACCAAACAGTCGATTCGTAATGAATGGAACGATTTGACGTACAGATATGAACTAATAAAGAACACAGAATTTCCTCAAAACTGGCCTTATTTTAAGGACATGGACTCTATCTACAGCAGTGAAATTATGGTGGAGGATGATATTATCGAAATTGCGAAAGAGAGTCCGATTTTTGAAAGTCAGAATGGTGACGATGAGAATGCCTTTAATGATTCCATTTTAGATAATGTGGAACAAACCGTAGTGAAATCTCAGAAAATCGCAGGTAATGATGCCAGAATAACCGAAAGGCTATTGAACGTTTACGAGTCAAACAGTAAAGAATTTGTGGAAATTAAAGACATATTGATAGAGAGAAATTTGCTGCGGGAAGAAACAAATTATTTGCTAAATGCTTTTGTTGAAAAATTTAATAAATCGAAACATTAAGGAAATGATTAAAAATTCAAAATGTTTGGTTAATGAAAAGTAAGATGTAAGATTTGTGTATATTGAAATTATTTATTTTCAAACAAATGTTTATTACAATATATTAACACTAGGAATAAGGAAAAGGAACAAGTGGAGTGAAATTAAGAAAAAACTTTATTATGAATTAAGTATATTATGAATATATTTTTTTTATTTACATAACAAACAAGTTTGTATCTTGCTTTTATTAAGCAATCTATTTTTTTTTTGTATATATGTATTGACTGATTAGACTTTTATTACTCTATATTATACATCTACTATGTATACAGGGTGTTCCTTAATGCCATGCTAATATTTCAGGGTGTGATTCCTTAGGTAATTTTATGAAGCCAAGTTCATATGAACATACCTATGTCCGCAATGGCTTACATTTTTTGCTACAGGATGTTGAATTTTTCTTTTTTAAATAGTTATTTTTTAATATCTCGGAAAGTACTTTAGATATTATTTTCAATTTTGGTATGTGTTAATAGGATATATAACCACATATTTAAGTTAGAAAAGTTATTTTATCACTCCACCACTGGCGTCCCTGCAAACATATTCTCTGATATTTTTTACCTATAAAGTGGTACGCCACTGGCATTTTTCCATCTGGATGTTTTTTCTGATTAGCCTGGTCAATTTTACATGAAAACGATGTCTTACATTTTTCCCATCAGACGCACAGTTCTTGATTAAAACAATTAAATTCAAATTGAAACTGATTATTATCAACATTGATAATAATAAATTTTGTTGGAAATGGCCACCTTTACGTAATAGGCATACTTTCGCCCAGTGGCGGCTCGTCAAGGGAGGCTGAGCCTCCCCTTGGAAGAACCACCATATCTTCAAAAGTAGTATCTTAAGAAATTTCTATTAAGTATATCTCAATTTTCAATATTTTTTATTGTTTATTATTCATTCATTAATTTTCAGTTTATATATAACATTTTTGCATTTCCTTTCCACAAACGTACCTATAACGTTACAGTCCGGATAGTCTTTGTATGCATATTTCCCGGTCGGCCGGTCTTTTACGGAATGAACACTGCGGTTCGCTGGAGGCTAATACGAAATAGCTTCCAACTTTACCGCATTTACTTATAACATGAATGACCTTGAATTTCTTTGCGCTGTGTAAAATAGCAACACTTGGAATAGCCAAGTATGAGGCTAGCCTCAGATCTCAGTTTTTATAGCGCATGTGCACAGGTCATTCAAGAGTCAGGTGATTCACAAAGAAAACGAACTGACGTCTGACAGTTGCGTTTAGCCGGTTATAAGAACAACTTGACGTATAAATACATAAAACATTTGATAGGCGGGCTAGAAATAAGTGCTCTAGGTGAAAATATTCCCAACAACATGTCTTGTTGTCCAGACGTGGTGGATTATTTGTTATTAAACGGATTTACTACTCTTATTTATGACGAAAAGGTAAGAATTAAAAGAAATGCCAGGCCTACACCAGCAATGCTTTCGTTAGTTTTTAAAAGTGGTAAATAAAACAGAGGGTTTTGTGATAACAATTATAAAAAAGTCGAGTGGTTAACGGCATCAACAGTTAGAAACAAATTATATTGTTGGAGATGTTTATTATTTACTAATGATCAATCCTCAATTTGGGGCAGGGCCGGATTTAATAATTTGCAAAATTTGTCGCGAGGTTTAGAAAGGCACGAAAAATCCCAGGAGCACATCTTGCATTAAATTCGAAATGTTTGGTAAACAAAATATTGTAAATTTCTTGGATTCTGCACATAAGAGAGAAATAGAAAATGTTAACGAAAAGGTCCGTGAGAATAGGGAAATATTAAAGAGGTTAATAGATGCCGTTATATAGTTATCTTCACAAGAAAATTCTTTCCGAGGACATGACGAAAAACGAGAATCGTGCAATAAAGGAAATTTCAAAGAGCTGGTAGATTTTTTAAAATCATGACCCAAAATTAGAGAACTTTTTGAATAACGCCACTATTTTTTGAGACAATTCCGGTAAGCTTCTGTAGAATGATCATTTTGAGCACTTAAACGCATGAAAACATTTTTACTAGAAACAAAATGAGTCAAGACCGCCTTTCAAATGTATCGCTTATTTCAATAGAAAAACGTTTTTTGCCAGAATTGAGGAAACACGATTCATTTTATGATGAAATAATTAACCATTTTGCTAGTTCCAAAAATCGCAGGTTACCACTCATTTATAAAAATATTCAGGCTTTAAAGCAGAGATTAATATAAGTAGTTATTTTAGAAAAAATATTTATTTGTGTTAGGTATTTATTTTTTAGGAAATATTTTTTATAATTCTCCATAATATAGAGTTACTCCTGGCAGTGATAATGAATACAATTTTTTGTTTGTAGAAAAACACTTTAATTTTTTTACCAAAACTATTTTTATTTTTATTAAAAGTTATATAATTTAATTACAAGTGGGATAGTAGGACTCCTTTGGATACCGATACTCGAGTCGTAGGAACGAGAATTTCATGAGAATGATTTTTTCATCTCATCATATTTTCTATTTCCTTTTCATTCTATTCTTTTATTAGTTCTATTCTCTCAAGTCGTGAATCGGTATCCTGGCGAACAACCCACGGCAAAAAAATGTAACGCGCCGTTGTAATACCTCAGGGGTGGTGGGGAAATGTACAAATTGTAGTCATATTGCACATCAGTTGTCTTTCAGAATATCAAGCCTCCTCTGCAGACAATATCGCGAGCCGCCACTGCTTTCGCCAGTCTTCGCCTCTGTATTAGGAATTTTTCCAGAATTATTTATTCATTGTGCAAGATGCAACCATTTTTTTTGATAAACATTCTTTTTGCAAAAGTTCAACTTTTTGAAACAGTATTGTAACAAATATTTTCTTTATATCCAAGGGAATACTTTGGTGTCCATTCATAGAAGAGAAATAGATTTATTTCATCAGATACTTATATACAACAGAGATTGTATAACATTTGAAGAGACACGTCACATCAAGACTTAAAATATAATTCACAAGAAAATTAGAATAGTAATAGGCCTAGCAACTAACAATATAAATATATATGTAGATACAATGTAAAGGACTATGTGGAGAAGTCTGTAATAATTTTTTATATTAAAGTAAACTTCATATTTCTAAGTCAGATAAAAAATTTCATAGCTTTGCCTCCTATTACCACTAGGATAGAGCGGGGCATGGATTAAAATAAGAAATTAAGGAAAACTCGGCAGTATCAGTTATAATTTCTAATAATTATGTCACTCACTCCTAAAATATTTTACGATCTAACGGTCACTACTGTTTACTTAATTTTTTACACACATACATAATGCTGTAAAAGGGCAAGCACTTTTATGGCCGAGTTTTATGGCTTTTTTTTGGGTGTCTCGCACCGTTGGGTGTCTCCTTTGTCGGGAATTTTTTATTTGACTTAGAAATATGAAGTTCACTTTAAGTGTTTCTTGAGAGATCTTTTGAAAACATATTGATTTGCAGATTCCTTTATTTCTGGAAGTAGAAAGTTGAATAGTCTGCAGCCATTGTATATAATACTCCTTTGATATAAGGAGGTTGAATGAGAGTCAGGTTGAAGTTCAAACTTATGACGAGTATCATGGTCATGGGCAGGGCCGGATATAGGGGGGGTATGGGGGGTGTCACACCCCCCCAAGTTTGAAGCCAATTCGGCAAATCGTTTACCATTCGGAACTTTCAGCGTTCGGCAATTATGTACATAAAATCATAGAAAAACTCAAAACAATAGAAACTTAATGTCATAAATAATTATTACTTGTCGAGCAACGCCTATCTTGTATCTTGTATTTGACTTAAAATCATCCTCTAAACACAGCAGCTCGCAACAGCGAGGCCAAATCTAGCCTCTAGCGTTGATCACGAGTTACATCTCTAGATAAAATTGTTGAAAAGGCTTATGAACTAAAGATCATTCTACTATTATGTTACAAATTATGTACTTTAATACAAACGGTGCCGGTGAGTGTGGCTTCAAATAAAAGGAGTTTCAGCAAACTAAAACTCATAAAAAAATGTGTTAGAACAACAATGACCAATTCACGTTTAGACTCATTATTAATCTTATAATCAGAGAGGGATATTCTGGAACAAATACCTTTCAATATTTTAGTTGCACGATGGGCCACTTTAAAAGAAAGAAGAGTTAAAGTTGCTTAAAAAAAATTAAGTTGTATAATAATATTTCCGTTTTATTTATAATTAATTTGTGGCAATATTCATTTATTATGTTTGTTGGGTATGTTGCCACTGTAAAAATATGTAAAAATTTTGATGAAAAAAACCTCTGCGCCAAAAGGATCAGACAGAGAGAGTCTGCTTTAATCATTCCAGCACAAAATGTCACACAAGTGAAAGTTTTGATAATGGAAAAAGAAATAGTTTCCAAAACGTTAACAGCCTTCGATTTAATTTACTTCATTATTATTTAACAATTTTCTTTCAGTTTATATATTTTTAGGTGTGACTGGTGTGAGATATTTTGTACTAAGAATATTAAGAACTATCCACTCCCTGTCTGATCCTTTTGGCGCAAAAATTTTTTTCATCAATATTTTTACATATTTTCACAGTGGTAAAATACCCAACAAACATCAGGAATAACCATTTTGTATCTTTTATATTTTGCATTTTACTTTCAAATAAAGGTTTTTTTCTTCAATCAGATTTACATTTTTTTGTATCCCAAAAATTAAATGAACTTTATATACAAATAAAACAGAGGACCAGATGAGAAGAAGTCATTCGGCATTATAACAATTTCACACCCCCCCATAAAAATTGCTTAAAACCGGCCCTGGTCATGGGGAGTTATATTTTGAGTGAACATAGCTCTGTTTTTGAAAACAAAGCAGCAGACTTCATAGATGTAGGTACCAATAACTGTTAGTATGCCAAATTGGCGAAAAGCATTTCTACAGGTTTCCCGATAACCTAGATTTGCTAAGATTCTTATTGCAACTTTCTGTAAAATAAAAACACGTTGATTTTGCTCGCTGCTCCCCCAGCTTATAATTCTATTTCTTAGGTGGGCGTGAAAAGACGAATAATACGGGCTTTTAAAAATGTTACTACCGCAGTAATTTTTCAGAAATCTTAATGCATAGCAGGACTTACTTAGTTTTCCACAAAGATTTTCGATGTGTGTGTTCCATCGCAAATGGTTATCTAAGGTGATACCCAACATTTTGATGCAGTCTACGGTTTGTAATGGAAAGTTACTGTTCACAGTATGTAGATCTTTGCAATTTAAATAGCTGTGTTTTATCATGATTTAAGCACAAATGATTATGCTCAGCCCACTACGTAATTGTAGAGTAAACTGTACTTGCAAGTGTCATAAGATTGTTTATGTTTTCAGTTGTTATCATTACATTGTGTAATTGTAATAGATTTTACATTTTGTAGGTAAAAATTTAAATCATTGCAAAAATTAAAAACGTAGGGCCTAGGATTGACCCCTGAGGGACACCAGTTAATATATTTCGGCTTGAACTTGTTTTGCCATTCAGCAGGCACACTTTCTGAGTGCGTTCCTGAAGGTATGTTTTAAACAACTGTAGATTTACGCCCCTAATGCCCTTAAAGAGTTTTGCTAGTAACTGTTCATGGTCTACATTATCAAATGCCTTACTGAAATCTGTAAAGAGCTCTAGAGCCAGAATCTTGTTGTCAATTGCTCTAGAGATTTCCGAGACAAAATTGGTGATGGCTGTATCCGTATATTTGTTCTTAGTATAACCATGTTGGTTTGGGAAAATTGTTTCATGTGTATAAAGGTATATAGTTAATTGATCATTTATTGCAATTTCGAGGACTTTTGAGAAACTGGAGAGAAGGCATATAATTTCTTTTAGGGATATTTTACACATGCTTGTCTGGCTAGGCCCTTTGAATTTTTCTATGAAATTTGAATTTAATTATTTTAATCAAGAACTGTGCGTCTGATAAGAACAATACAAGAGACCTTTTTCATGTAGAATTGACCAAGCTAGTCAGAAAAAATATCCACATGGAAAAATGTCAGTGGCGTACCACTTTTTTGGTAAAAAATATCAGAACATGTTTGGTGGAGCAATAAAATTATTTTTCTAATTAAAATATGTGGTTTTATATCCTATTATCACATACGTTGCTGACATATGTTTATATGAACTTTTCTTCATAAAATGGCCTAAGGAGTCACCCTGAAATATTAGCACGCCATTAAGGAACACCTATATAATATTTATTTTAAAAGGTTCTATTTTTCTAGAGGTATGTAAGTGTAGACATTATTAAGATATATTTTATATGTATATTTAAATTTATTGCTTGTATAGTAGCGGCAAGATATATTATAGAGTGGCTAGTGGCCAAGCTTGCCAATAAAGCAGTTAAGACAGACAAAAGTATGTATTTCCTCAACCATATTATGTTATGTTTTCTGTCTGCATTGTACAATCATTTTCGATTATTAATGTAACAAATGTTCGTTTTACTATTTAGAGTGGTTAAGGACTCTTCAATAAGACTATGGTGTCGATTAATCGTTTATTACGTTATCACAGATATAGCTTTACATGTTTCGTAGCGCGCCACTACTATACGTCCTTTCGGCCTCATGGATCGGAAGCGAGAGAGCGTTTTACAATTCTCCGTGTGGAGTCTGCGCACTCGCGCTCATTCGTCACACACCCCCCTTTCAGTTTCTAACTTTAGTAGTTATTGGAAACTCTAACATTTTGTTTTGCCCTATCTGTCCCTAATTTTGTAATTATCCAATTCTAACTAACAAATGTAATCCTGTGATTTACAAAACTGTTGTTTACAATTTACCTAACAAAAGTGGATTTGGGCATAACCTATCCCTAGGACTAATGTGTCTTTTGACGTTACCTAACCCATTATATTTTTACATACGTTTGGACGTTTGGTCCACAAAAAAGAAAATAACCTCGGGGTGTGTGCGTTTAATCTAATATGAAGTCGTCGAAGTGTTTTGGTCTCTTGACTTCTCTCCTTTGCCTCGTCTCGCTTGCTTGCTGGGCTTCGCTGCTATTTCTCTCTTCCTCGTTCTCGTTGTTTCCTTGCCGACTGCGTTTCCTCTTCGGTTCCTTCCTGCTTGGCCTGTCTTTTGTCGAGTCCCTCTCCTGGGTGCTGGCTCCATTCTCTCTGTGAAAAGCATTGTTCGTATTAGGACTTGGTAATGTGTCAATGTTTATATTTTCACTGGTAATAACACTATTCGTGTCTTTGTCACTTATTGTCTTACTAGAGTCACATATATTTACCGAGTCTGTCATTTGGTTATCATTTACTAGCGGTACACTTATAAAATTGTCTTTACTTGCTACCCTACTTACGGTTACGTCGTTGTTGTTACTTGCGCTTTGCTGCCCCGTATGCCTTCTGCCGTCCCCTGTCTGCTGCTGCCGTACCTCTGCTCCTCGTTTGATGATCTGGTTTACGTGTCTTTTCCACATCTGATGTTCTTCGGTCTCACATAAAAACGTCGTCTTCCCTATTTTCTTGAATATTTCTGCCGGAGCCCATGTTTTTCTGTTAACCTTCCTATAGTCTCTTATCATAACTTTCTCCCCCTTTTCAAAACTTCTAACATTGCCTTTACTATAGTAACTTCTTTGTTTTTCCTGAGCTTCATGCATGTTCTTTTTTATTTTATTATCTGAGCGTTCTTCTTGCCTTTTTGATTTCAGCATGTCAAATCTTGTCCTTATGCTTCTGCTGAACATTAGTGTACCGGGTGCCTCCTTTGTTGAGTCGTGTGGAGTTATTCTGTAGCTTAACAGAAATCGACTCACTAACGTAGACAATTTCTCGTTACGGTTCCCCGGGTCTTGTAGAGCTGCTTTTATTTTTGTTTTGAATGTTCTTACTGCATTTTCTCCTTGGCCGTTGCTTTGGGGATGAGCCACAGGTGTCGTTATATGTTTGACTCCATTTTGTCGTAGGAAGTTGCTGGCGAGTTTTGACACAAACTGTGTACCATTGTCAGTTACCAGAGTAGCTGGGAGTCCGAATCTTGCAAAACAGTCCCTCAGTTTGTCTACCATCTCCTCCGCAGACATCGTGTTTACCATATACACTTCTGGAAACTTCGTATAAGCGTCAATAATCAAGAGAAAATATTTACCTCTTATCGGGCCCAGATAGTCTGCATGTATCCTTGTCCATGGTCTCGTCTCTGGTTCCCAAGGAGTAAATTGTGATTTAGGCGGGCTTGCTCTTTGGTGCAAGCATGCGTCGCATGATTTTACCAGATTCTCTATGTCCTGATCCAGTTTGGGCCACCAAAGATAACTTCTGGCCAATGCTTTGGTTTTTCCTATTCCTAAATGTGCAGTATGAAGTTCGTTTAAAAGTTGATTACGCAGTTTTCTTGGTATAATCACCCTGTGTCCCCATATTAATGTGTTGTTTTCCACCGTTATCTCATCTCTTCTGTCGAAGTATGGTTTCATGCTAGCATCTATGTTGTTGGGCCACACTTCCTCTTCTAAACATTTTTTTACCGCTTTTAGTTCGGGATCTGTCTCCATTTCTTTGGCTATCCTGCTGGCACTGATGGGGTATTCTTGACAAGTTCGCACAAAATGTAAGTAGTTACCTTTTCCCTCATACTCTTGATCGATTGTGCGAATCTTTAGCGGTGCTCTTGATAAATAATCTGCTAATTTATTATCCACTCCTTTTATGAACTTTATTTCATATTCAAATCCAGCAAGGAAAATTGCCCATCTTTGCAGGCGGTTCGCATGCATTTGGGGTATTTGTTTATGCTCCCCGAACAGCGTTACCAGGGGTTTATGGTCGGTGACCAGCGTAAATTTATTCCCTATAAGGTAATTCGAAAATTTACTCACCCCATAGTAAATGGCGAGCGCTTCCTTGTGTATCGTGGAGTATTTTTCCTCTGGTGGAGCTAATGTTCGAGAGACGCAAGCTATCGGACGTTCCTCTCCTTTTCTGTTTACGTGGCTCAAAATCGCTGATATACCTGCATTTGAAGCATCCGTGTTTAAAACCAGTGGCAACTCCGGATTAAAATGAACCAATGTAATGTCTTCGGCTATAAGCTGTTTAATTTTATGGAACGCGTCTTCACACTGTTTTGACCAGTAAAACTTCTTTCCTTTCTTCAGCAAATCGTATATTGGTTTGAAAATCATAGCCAAATTTGGAATAAATTTCCTATAGTAATTTACCAAGCCTGCGAAAGCTCGAACTTCTTTCAGATTAGTCGGTCTTGGGGCCATCGTGATAGCTCTCGTTTTATCGTCTGTTTTCTTCAACCCATCTTTGGTTATACAATGCCCCAGATACCTTACTTCGTCTTGGAAAAACCTGCATTTTTCTTTTCTCACTGTTAGTCCAGCTTCGCTAAGTTTTTGCAGTACCTTTTCCAACGTTTCAAGGTGCTCGGCTTCATTTCTTCCTGTGATCAGGATATCATCTAAAAAATTACATACGTTATCTAAGCCTTGGAATAACTGTTCGATATGACGCTGAAACTTTGATGACGCAGGACTAATTCCATACGGCATTCGATTTATTTGAAATAATCCCCTATGACTGCTCCAAACTAATAATTTTTTTGCCTCTGTGTCGAGCTCAAATTGAGCGTAAGCTTGTGATATATCTAATACGGTAAATTTCTCACCTGCATTGATTTTCGCAAATATGTCTTCAACCTTGGGTAGTGGATATTTGTCCTCTTCTAGGAATTTGTTGACAGTAGACTTATAGTCTCCGCATACTCTGAGAGTACCATCGTTTTTCGGGACTACCACCAATGGTGTCCCCCAGTCGCTCCTCTCTATGGGCGTTATAATTCCTTCCTCCTGAAGACGTTCTAGTTCCTTTTCCAGGCGTTCTCTGTATGCCATCGGTACGTTTCTTGGCTTGCAGTAGACAGGCTGGGCATTGGGCTTGAGCTGTAATGATATTTTAGCATGTTTAAAAAGTCCTAGCTTATTATTAAACACATTATCATATTTATTTATAATTTCATTAATCTTATTGTTTTTTGTCACCACTTTAACCATTTCTAGTTTTAAATTAAATAATTTTATCCAGTCTCTGCCTAAAATGCACGGCCCTCCCCCTTTTATTACATAAAATTTGGTAAGTTTTTTTACATCATTATACGTTACGTTTACACAAAAGTAACCTAGCGGTGTGAAATTTCGTCCATTGTACCCTTTTAAAATTATTAAGTCTGATTTTAACTTATGTTTTTGTTTAAAGTATTTGTCATAAAATGTATCGCTAACACAACATAAGGATGCACCACTGTCAATTTCCATGGTGAACTTTGTTTGGTCTATTAAAACTTCAATGGAAAATTGATTAGCATTAATTTCACTAGAATCTCTTATATTAAAAACCCGTTCTGCAGAGTTCACGAATTCCGTGTTTACAAAGTTCACATTTTCAGAGTCTACAAAGTTCATTTTCCTGGCCTTGTTCCTACATGCTACAGCTAAATGACCTTTCCTATTGCACGAATTACATATGTAATTAGAGTACTTACATGGTCCTTTATGCGCTTTCTCACACTGTTCACATTTTTTTACATTACCAAAATTTGACGTATTTGTCTTCGGTGGTGGCCATCTTGTTGATCGGTTACCTGCGGCGCGCGTCAATCCTATCGACCTTGCTCCGCTGTTTGCCGCTTCTGACCGCACTGGCGCTGCTCCTCGTCTTGCCGGGAATTTCGAAATCTTGTTTAAATCTTGCTCCCTGATTATGCCGGACTCTTTCTGCATACCCAACTGTACTAGTTCCTGCAGCGTTTTTGATACCTTCTCCTCGCATAATCTATCTTGAATGGGTCCCGATACCAAACCCGTGACCAGCTTGTTCTTCAAGTTTTCATCCAAACTTGCGCCGAATTCGCAATTTACTGCCATACTTTTTACCCTTGCATACCAGTCGTTCAGCGGCTCCCCTCTTTCTTGTCTTATTCCATAAAACTTGATCCGTTCTCTCCACGCTGACGTGTGTGGGCTATATTGCGTTGTTAATATTTTACACAGCTCCTGGTACGTTTTTTCTTTTGGGAGTGCGGGGTGGCATAAATCCCTGATCATCTTATACGCCGATGTCCCAATGACACTTAATAACGTAGCTACTTTTATATTCGGCTCTGTGATTCCATTTGCACAAAAGTACTGATCCAATCTCTCATTATACACTATCCAGTCATCCGACAAATGATTAAATTCACTTACATGACCTATTAAACCTCTATTACCGGTAGCCATATCCACGTGTTCGGCCGTTCCAGGGCCGTTCGTCACTTATAGCTTTTACCTTCTTTCACCTCGTCGCCAATGTAACAAATGTTCGTTTTACTATTTAGAGTGGTTAAGGACTCTTCAATAAGACTATGGTGTCGATTAATCGTTTATTACGTTATCACAGATATAGCTTTACATGTTTCGTAGCGCGCCACTACTATACGTCCTTTCGGCCTCATGGATCGGAAGCGAGAGAGCGTTTTACAATTCTCCGTGTGGAGTCTGCGCACTCGCGCTCATTCGTCACAATTAAATACTTCGGAAAGTATGTATATAATTTTTTTTCCTACTTTTACCTACCTGTTTATGTTATAAAAAAGCAGTTTCGCAGCGGAAACATTTTAATAAACCACTGGCAAGCAGCATGTTTGGAAATCGAAAATCAGTTTAAATATCTAAAGAAAATATAGGCCAAGTTTCGCCAAGTACGTTGCCATCTTCGGGAGACGGCAAAAATTCGGAGCTTTTATCATTACGTGAAGGCCAACATGGTGGACAAAATACACGTAGAGTTCTGTGTTCCATTGTTTTGGTATGGAAATTGCATCTGAGGCCAGTTAAAGTATAAATTAACATGAATATGGATATCATCGACTCTAGAAAGCATACTAGTCGTGTTGAAAGCAAAGCACAGAGCTTGCTCCTATAGATAGATGGGAGGATGAAAATGGTTCCGGATTTGATTGGCAAATTGGCTGATTATAGATTGATGTCATTTTTAGTCCAGCCAGTCTCGTAGTAAAATCAAATCGGACCATTTTAGAAATGTCTGAAAAAATAAATCCACAAATTCTTTGAGCCATGAAGACCAACATTTATCGCGTAAGTTTATTATTTTAAGCAGCAAAAAACAGTTCCTAATATGCAATAATTAAAATAAACATACTCTGCTGATTTTTTACATTTTTTTATATAATTATTTCACATTCTATAGGATACTCTTCACAGTTTTTTAAAGTTGTTGGAATTTTTACTTCCCTCGCATACCGAAGGGAAGTATTGTATTCGAGAAAAAATCACCCTCCGAGATTTTTTCGGATTCTGACGTTTCAGAACACGTAGATTCCGAAAATATAGGTTTTTCAATTCCGTCAGTCTGTCTGTCGGTCTGTCTGTCTGTCTGTCTGTCTGTCTGTCTGTCTGTCTGTCTGTTGGTGCATTTACTAAAAAACTACTTGACGGAGAGCAGTCAAATTTGGTAGGTAGTTGACGCTACTGACTGCGAAGAGATGGTAGAAATTTCACTGGAAAATATACAGGGTGGACCGTCTAAACGGAATAAATAGTGAAAAAAATTTTTTTTTGCTCAAATTTAAAATTTCCATGTTTCATGACGCGCTAAACCTATTTCAGAAAAAAAAAAAAATTTGAAAATTTTTTTCAAACATTTTTGAAAAAATTTTTGCCAAGATGAAAAAAATTTTTTTTGCTCAAATTTAAAATTTCTACGTTTCATGACGCTCTAAACCTATTTAAGAAAATAAAAAAAAATTTGAAAATTTTTTTCAAACATTTTTGAAAAAATTTTTACCAAGATGAAAAATTTTTTTTTTGCTCAAATTTAAAATTTCTACGTTTCATGACACGCTTAACCAATTTCAAAGAAGAAAAAAAAAATTTTCACCAATATTTTTGAAAAAATTTTTACTACTAAAATGAAACAATTTTTTTTTATTTCTTCAAATTTCAAATTTCCACGTTTCATGGCATTCTAAGCCTGATTAAAAAAAAAAAATTGAAAATATACTTTTATTGAAAAATGTACAAGAAATAATTCAGTCATGGTGGACATTTGTAAAGGTATTTGCGCAAGCCTGCCATATGTGGCACCTGCTATTTAGTATTGAACTTTTGCTGTTGGATGAGCAATCTGTATACTTTTTTGACCAAAACTTATCAAGTTTTCTTTGTAATAATAGCAAATAACTCTATTCCGATTATTATTCTCAATGCCATTTCGTAATTATTAATTTTTTAGAGTGACTGCCATGCACAAATAACGAGGGAAGTTCTGTGTAAATACCTTTACCGATTTTTTGAATTATATAATTCCAATTTAATTAATGAAACACTTGTTACTATAAAAAAAATCGGTAAAGTTATTTACACAGAACTTCCCTCGTTATGTGTGCATGACAGTCACTCAAAAAAATTATTAATTACGAAATGACATTGGGAATAATAATCGGAATATAATTATTGGTATTATTACAAAGAAAACCTGATAACTTTTGGTCAAAAAAATTACAGAGTGTTCATCCAACAGCAAAAGTTCAATATACTAAATAACAGGTGCCAAATATGGAAGGCTTGCGCAAATACCTTTATAAATGTCCACCATGACTCAATTATTTCTTGGGATGCCATTATTCAATAAAAGTATATAATAGGATATGCCAAATATTATTGCCATCTCTCACATTTTCAATCCCACATTCACGTAATGGAGTGGAAGTATAGTGGTGATTAAAATATAGAACAAATTTTCAAAAATGTTTTCTGTCTATTCTAGTGTTAAATGTTTTTCCAAATTGGTGAAAACATGTTGCAATTTTTTTTTCAAAATAGGTTTAGAATGTTATTATGAAACGTGGAAATTTTAAATTTGAGCAAAAAAAGATTTCGTCTATTCTATAATGGTGATAAATAGATTACTAAAACATGTTTCCATTTTTTTTTAATTTTTCTAAAACATTTTTAAATTTGTTTTAATAAATTTGGAATGGCATGGAAACGTGGAAATTTTAAATCGGAAAAAAAAATTCCATCTATGTGGTAAAATTTTTTTTAAATTTTTTAAAATTTTTCTTTAAATAGATTTAGAACGCTATGAAACGCGGAAATTTTAAATTTTGAGAAAAAAAATTGATCTATTTTGGTGGTAAAATTTTTTTCAAAAATGTTGGTAAAAAATTTTCAAATTTTTTTTTTCTTTTAAATAGGTTTAGAATGCCATGAAACGTGGAAATTTTAAATTTGAACAAAGAAAAAATTTTTTTTAGTGGTAAAAATTTTTTCAAAAATTATTTTTTTTTCTGAAATGGGTTTAGCGCGTCATGAAACGTGGAAATTTTAAATTTGAGCAAAAAAAAATTTTTTTCACTATTTATTCCGTTTAGACGGTCCACCCTGTATATTTTTCAGTGAAAATTCTACCAGTTCTTCGCTGACAGTAGGGTTAACTACCTACCAAATTTGACTGCTCTCCGTCAAATAGTTTTTTAGTTTATGCACCAACAGACAGACAGACAGACAGACTGACTGACGGAATTGAAAAACCTATATTTTCGGAATCTACGTGTTCTGAAACGTCAGAATCCGAAAAAATCTCGGAGGGTGATTTTTTGTCGAATACAATACTTCCCTTCGGTATGCGAGGGAAGTAAAAATTTGAAATTTTTTTTTAATTTTTTTTTACCAACATTTTTGAATTTTTTTTTACCACTAAAATAGATGGATTTTTTTAAAATTTCTTCAAATTTAAAATTTCCACGTTTCACAGCGTTCTAAATCTATTTAAAAGAAAAATTAGAAATTTTGTTTACTATTTTTAAAAAATTTTACCACTTAGAATTTTTTTTCTTTTTACTTCCCTCGCATACCGAAGGGAAGTATTGTATTCGAGAAAAAATCATCCTCCGAGATTTTTTCGGATTCTGACGTTTCAGAACACGTAGATTCCGAAAATATAGGTTTTTCAATTCCGTCAGTCTGTCTGTCTGTCTGTCTGTCGGTCTGTCTGTCTGTCTGTCTGTCTGTCTGTCTGTCTGTTGGTGTATTTACTAAAAAACTACTTGACGGAGAGCAGCCAAATTTGGTACGTAGTTAACCCTACTGTCAGCGAAGAACTGGTAGAATTTTCACTGAAAAATATACAGGGTGGACCGTCTAAACGGAATAAATAGTGAAAAAAATTTTTTTTTGCTCAAATTTAAAATTTCCACGTTTCATGACGCGCTAAACCTGTTTCAGGAAAAAAAAATTTTTGAAAATTTTTTTCAAACATTTTTGAAAAAATTTTTACCAAGTTGAAAAAAATTTTTTTTTGCTCAAATTTAAAATTTCCACGTTTCATGATGAGCTAAACCTATTTCAGAAAAAAAAATTTTGAAAATTTTTTTCACATTTTTGAAAAAATTTTTACCATGAAAAAAAATTTTTTTGCTCAAATTTAAAATTTCCACGTTTCATGACGCGCTAAACCTATTTCAGGAAAAAAAATTTTTTGAAAATTTTTTTCAAACATTTTTGAAAAAATGTTTACCAAGTTGAAAAAAAATTTTTTATGCTCAAATTTTAAATTTCCACGTTTCATGACGCGCTAAACCTATTTCAGAAAAAAAAATTTGAAAATTTTTTTCACATTTTTGAAAAAATTTTTACCAAGATGAAAAAAATGTGTTTTTGCTCAAATTTAAAATTTCTACGTTTCATGACACGCTTAACTTATTTCAGGAAAAAAAATTTTGAAAATTTTTTTCACCAATATTTTTGAAAAAATTTTTACTACTAAAATGAATTTTTTTTTCTTTCTTCAAATTTAAAATTTTCACGTCTCATGGCATTCTAAGCCTGATTAAAAAAAAAGTTTTTTGAAATTTTATCACTAAGATAGAATTTTTCTTTCTTTGTTCAGATTTTAACTATCCACGTTTCCATGACATTCTAAAACTATTCAAACAAATTTAAAAATGTTTTTGAAGAATTTTTTAAAAGATTTGAAAACATTTTTAATCCATTTATGTATCACTACTATAGAACAGACGAAAAAATTTTTTTTGCTCAAATTTAAAATTTCCACGTTTCATGATATTCCAAACCAATTTCGGAAAAAAAAAATTGCAACATTTGGAAAAAAATTTAACACCAGAATGCTCAAATTTAAATGACATTCTAAACCTAGGTATTTCAGAAAAAAAAATTTGAAAATTTTTTTCACCAACATTTTTCAAAAAGTTTTTACCACTAAAATAGATCGAATTTTTTTTTATTTGCTCAAATTTAAAATTTTCACGTTTCATAGCATTCTAAACCTATTTTAAAAATACATCATTTTTAATTTTTAAACTTTTTTTAGCACTACTATAGAACAGAAGGAAACTTTCCTTTTTGCTCTAATTTAAAATTTCTACCTTTGACATTTTAAACCTATTTCAGAAGAAAAAAATTTGAAAATTATTTTACCATCTTTTGAAAAATTTAAAAAAAATGAAATTTTTTAACCACCGCTATACTTCCACTCCATTACGTGAATGTTGGATTGAAAATGTGACAAATGGCAATAACATCTGGCATATGCACCTATTACACTTTTATTGAAAAATGTACAGGGTAGTCATCCCAAGAAATAATTCAGTCATGGTGGACATTTGTAAAGGTATTTGCGCAAGCCTGCCATATGTGGCACCTGCTATTTAGTATTGAACTTTTGCTGTTGGATGAGCAATCTGTATATTTTTTTGACCAAAACTTATCAAGTTTTCTTTGTAATAATAGCAATAACTCTACTCCGATTATTATTCTCAATGTCATTTCGTAATTATTATTTTTTTAGAGAGACTGCCATGAACGAGGGAAGTTCTGTGTAAATACCTTTACCGATTTTTTAAGATTTAAACTATCCACGTGTCCATGGCATTCTAAAACTATTCAAACAAATTTGAAAATGTTTTTGAAACATTTTTTTAAAAATTTGAAAACATTTTTAATCTATTTATCACTACTATAGAATAGACGAAAAATTTGGTTTGCTCAAATTTAAAATTTCCACGTTTCATGACATTCCAAACCAATTTCGGAAAAAAAATGTTTGCAGCATTTTGTTACCAGTTTGGAAAAAAAATTAACACTAGAATAGATGGAAACTTTTTTTACTCAAATTTAAAAGTTTCACGTTTCATGACATTCTAAACCTATTTAAAAAAAAAATGTAATTTTTAAATCTTAAACTTCTTTTACCACTATTATAGAATAGACGGAAACTTTCCTTTTTGCTCAAATTCAAAATTTCTACGTTTGACATTTTAAACCTATTTCAGAAGAAAAAATTTAAAATTTTTTTTTTAACATTTTTGAAAAATTAAAATAAAAATGAAATTTTTTAACCACCACTATACTTCCACTCCATTACGCGAATGTTGGATTGATGTGACGGATGGCAATAATATCTGACATATACACCTATTATACTTTTATTGAAAAATGTACAGGGTGGTCATCCCAAGAAATAATTCAGTCATGGTGGACATTTGTAAAGGTATTTGCGCAAGCCTGCCATATATGGCACCTGTTATTTAGTATTGAGCTTTTGCTGTTGGATAAGCAATCTGTATATTTTTTTGACCAAAACTTATCAAGTTTTCTTTGTAATAATAGCAATAACTATATTCCGATTATTATTCTCAATGTCATTTTGTAATTACTAATTTTTTAGAGTGACCGCCATGCACAAATAACGAGGGAAGTTCTGTGTAAAGACCTTTACCGATTTTTTCTTCTGCAATAGGTTCAGAATGTCATGAAACACGGAAATTTTAAATTTGAGCAAAGAAGAATAATTTTCCATCTGTTTTAGTAGTAAAATTTTTTTTTAAAATGTGTGAAAATAATTTTCAAATTTTTTTTTCTAAAATATGTTTAGAATGTCATCAAACGTGAAAATTTTAAATTTCAGCAAAAACAAAATTTTCCGTCTATTCTAATGGTATTTTTTTCCAAAATGGTAAAAAATGATGCAATTTTTTTTCCGAAATAGGTTTGGAATGTCATGAAACGTGGAAATTTTAAATTTAAACAAAAAAAAATTTTTCATCTATTCTATAGTAAGTAGTGAAATCGATTTTATCAATTTTTTTTTAAATTTGTTTGAATAGGTTTAGAATGCCATGGAAACGTTGAAATTTTAAATTTGAACAAAGAAAAAAAATTATTTTTTTAAAATTTTTCCAAAATGTTGGTTAAAAAATTTTGAAAATTTTTTCTTCTGAAATAGGTTTAGAATGTCATGAAACGTGTAAATTTGAAATTTGAGCAAAAAAAAATTTTCCATCTATTCTAGTGGTAATTTTTTTCTCTAAAATGGTAAAAAAATGTTACAATTTTCTTTCTTCCGAAGTAGTTTTGGAATGTCATGACGCGTGGAAATCATAAATTTGAGCAAAAAAAAATATTTTCTTCTATTCTGTAGTAAGTACTTAGTGATGAATACATAAATTTTTTCAAGAAAATTTTTCAGAAAAATTTCTAAATTTGTTTTATACGTTTAGAATGCCATGGAAACGTGGAAATTTTAAATTTGAACAAAAAAAATCGGTAAAGGTATTTACACAGAACTTCCCTCGTTCATGGCAGTCTCTCTAAAAAAATAATAATTACGAAATGACATTGAGAATAATAATCGGAGTAGAGTTATTGCTATTATTACAAAGAAAACTTGATAAGTTTTGGTCAAAAAAATATACAGATTGCTCATTCAACAGCAAAAGTTCAATACTAAATAGCAGGTGCCACATATGGCAGGCTTGCGCAAATACCTTTACAAATGTCCACCATGACTGAATTATTTCTTGGGATGACCACCCTGTACATTTTTCAATAAAAGTATAATAGGTGCATATGCCAGATGTTATTGCCATCTGTCACGTTTTCAATCCAACATTCACGTAATGGAGTGGAAGTATAGTGGTGGTTAAAAAATTTCATTTTTTTTAAATTTTTCAAAAGATGGTAAAATAATTTTCAAATTTTTTTCTTCTGAAATAGGTTTAAAATGTCAAAGGTAGAAATTTTAAATTAGAGCAAAAAGGAAAGTTTCCTTCTGTTCTATAGTAGTGCTAAAAAAAGTTTAAAAATTAAAAATGATGTATTTTTAAAATAGGTTTAGAATGCTATGAAACGTGAAAATTTTAAATTTGAGCAAATAAAAAAAAAAATCGATCTATTTTAGTGGTAAAAACTTTTTGAAAAATGTTGGTGAAAAAAATTTTCAAATTTTTTTTTCTGAAATACCTAGGTTTAGAATGTCATTTAAATTTGAGCATTCTGGTGTTAAATTTTTTTCCAAACTGGTAACAAAATGTTGCAAATTTTTTTTTTCCGAAATTGGTTTGGAATATCATGAAACGTGGAAATTTTAAATTTGAGCAAAAAAAATTTTTTCGTCTGTTCTATAGTAGTGATACATAAATGGATTAAAAATGTTTTCAAATTTTTAAAAAAATTCTTCAAAAACATTTTTAAATTTGTTTGAATAGTTTTAGAATGTCATGGAAACGTGGATAGTTAAAATCTGAACAAAGAAAGAAAAATTCTATCTTAGTGATAAAATTTCAAAAAACTTTTTTTTTTTAATCAGGCTTAGAATGCCATGAAACGTGAAAATTTTGAATTTGAAGAAAGAAAAAAAAAATTCATTTTAGTAGTAAAAATTTTTTCAAAAATATTGGTGAAAAAAATTTTCAAATTTTTTTTTCCTGAAATAGGTTAAGCGTGTCATGAAACGTAGAAATTTCTAATTTGAGCAAAAACAAATTTTTTTCAACTTGGTAAAAATTTTTTCAAAAATGTTTGAAAAAAATTTTCAAAAAATGTTTTTTCCTGAAATAGGTTTAGCGCGTCATGAAACGTGGAAATTTTAAATTTGAGCAAAAAAAAATTTTTTTCATCTTGGTAAAAATTTTTTCAAAAATGTTTGAAAAAAATTTTCAAAAATTTTTACTTCCCTCGCATACCGAAGGGAAGTATTGTATTCGAGAAAAAATCACCCTCCGAGATTTTTTCGGATTCTGACGTTTCAGAACACGTAGATTCCGAAAATATAGGTTTTTCAATTCCGTCAGTCTGTCTGTCTGTCTGTCTGTCGGTCTGTCTGTCTGTCTGTCTGTCTGTCTGTCTGTTGGTGTATTTACTAAAAAACTACTTGACGGAGAGCAGTCAAATTTGGTAGGTAGTTAACCCTACTGTCAGCGAAGAACTGGTAGAATTTTCACTGAAAAATATACAGGGTGGACCGTCTAAACGGAATAAATAGTGAAAAAAATTTTTTTTTGCTCAATTTTAAAATTTCCACGTTTCATGACGCGCTAAACCTGTTTCAGGAAAAAAAATTTTTTGAAAATTTTTTTCAAACATTTTTGAAAAAATTTTTACCAAGATGAAAAAAAATTTTTTTTGCTCAAATTTAAAATTTCCACGTTTCATGACGCGCTAAACCTATTTCAGGAAAAAAAATTTTTTGAAAATTTTTTTCAAACATTTTTGAAAAAATTTTTACCAAGTTGAAAAAATTTTTTTTTTGCTCAAATTTAAAATTTCCACATTTCATGACGCGCTAAACCTATTTCAGAAAAAAAAAATTTTTCAAAATTTTTTTCACATTTTTGAAAAAATTTTTACCAAGATGAAAAAAAATTGTTTTTGCTCAAATTTAAAATTTCTACGTTTCATGACACGCTTAACCTATTTCAGAAAAAAAAAATTTGAAAATTTTTTTCACCAATATTTTTGAAAAAATTTTTACTAAAATGAATTTTTTTTTCTTTCTTCAAATTTAAAATTTTCACGTTTCATGGCATTCTAAGCCTGATTAAAAAAAAAAGTTTTGAAATTTTATCACAGATAGAATTTTTCTTTCTTTGTTCAGATTTTAACTATCCACGTTTCCATGACATTCTAAAACTATTCAAACAAATTTAAAAATGTTTTTGAAGAATTTTTTAAAAAATTTGAAAACATTTTTAATCCATTTATGTATCACTACTATAGAACAGACGAAAAAAATGTTTTTGCTCAAATTTAAAATTTCCACGTTTCATGATATTCCAAACCAATTTCGGAAAAAAAAATTTGCAACATTTTGTTACCAGTTTGGAAAAAAATTTAACACCAGAATGCTCAAATTTAAATGACATTCTAAACCTAGTTATTTCAGAAAAAAAATTTTGAAAATTTCTTTCACCAATTTTTTTTTTATTTGCTCAAATTTAAAATTTTCACGTTTCATAGCATTCTAAACCTATTTTAAAAATACATCATTTTTAATTTTTAAACTTTTTTTAGCACTACTATAGAATAGAAGGAAACTTTCCTTTTTGCTCAAATTTAAAATTTCTACGTTTGACATTTTAAACCTATTTCAGAAGAAAAATTTTGAAAATTATTTTACCATCTTTTGAAAAATTTTAAAAAAATGAAATTTTTTGAAAATGTGACAGATGTCAATAATATCTGGCATATGCACCTATTTTACTTTTATTGAAAAATGTACAGGGTGGTCATCCCAAGAAATAATTCAGTCATGGTGGACATTTGTAAAGGTATTTGCGCAAGCCTACCATATGTGGCACCTGCTATTTAGTATAGAACTTTTGCTGTTGGATGAGCAATCTGTATATTTTTTTGACCAAAACTTATCAAGTTTTCTTTGTAATAATAGCAATAACTATATTCCGATTATTATTCTCAATGTCATTTCGTAATTGTTAATTTTTTAGAGTGAACGAGGGAAGTTCTGTGTAAATACCTTTACCGATTTTTTTTTCCTGAAACAGGTTTAGCGCGTCATGAAACGTGGAAATTTTAAATTTGAGCAAAAAAAAATTTTTTTCACTATTTATTCCGTTTAGACGGTCCACCCTGTATATTTTTCAGTGAAAATTCTACCAGTTCTTCGCTGACAGTAGGGTTAACTACCTACCAAATTTGACTGCTCTCCGTCAAGTAGTTTTTTAGTAAATACACCAACAGACAGACAGACAGACAGACTGACGGAATTGAAAAACCTATATTTTCGGAATCTACGTGTTCTGAAACGTCAGAATCCGAAAAAATCTCGGAGGGTGATTTTTTCTCGAATACAATACTTCCCTTCGGTATGCGAGGGAAGTAAAAATTCCACCTATTTTAGTGGTAAAAATTTTTTCAAAAATGTTGGTAAAAAAATTTCCAAAAAAAATTTTTTTTTTGAAATACGTTTAGAATGTCATGAAACGTGAAAATTTTAAATTTGAAGAAAAAAAAAAATTTTCCTCCCATATTTCAGTGGTAAAAATTTTTTCAAAAATGATTGAAAAAAAATTTCAAAAATTTTTTTTTTCTGAAATAGGTTTAGCGCGTCATGAAACGTGGAAATTTTAAATTTGAACAAAAAAAAAATTGTTTCACTATTTATTCCGTTTAGACGGTCCACCCTGTATATTTTTCTGTGAAAATTCTACCAGTTCTTCGCTGACAGTAGGTTTAACTACCTACCAAATTTGACTGCTCTCCGTCAAGTAGTTTTTTAGTTAATGCACCAACAGACAGACAGACAGACTGGCGGAATTGAAAAACCTATATTTTCGGAATCTACGTGTTCTGAAACGTCAGAATCCGAAAAAATCTCGGAGGGTGATTTTTTCTCGAATACAATACTTCCCTTCGGTATGCGAGGGAAGTAAAACATTTAACCCATACGGGCTCGAGTCCCGAGACCCTTCGAATGTGGGTCAATCAATCAATCAAAACAAGTTTATTTCAAATTATGATAACACAACAATTCATGACATTTTGCAACTGCTGGAAAGGCGGCAGCAAGGTCAGACTTGTAAGAAATTAATATAAATATTGTCACGTTTGTTTACACTCCTTAATAACCCGCCCTTCAAAATCCGTTCTCTAAGCTTAATTTATTTATAACCTTCCTTTCCGTGTGTTTACATCGGCTTATGTACCCTACAAATTGCCTCCTAGAACCATCTAGCAAAGTTCATAACCTTCGTGTGCGGCAATCCAAAACATTGTAGAAATCTGGACCCTCGTACTATCAGTTTCTAGCTTCTAAAACAAACGTTTTACCAGTGTCTCAAAGATGGCGCACACTACAGATCTTGATGGTACTGCAGTTTCCTATCATCATTGCTACTTAATTCCGGCGACTACTCATGAGCTATCAACATCAATCCCTAGGGGACATTGTAAAAATATGTTTAACTCGTGTTTGCAGAATGTAAATTAAATAGCAAGTAGGTAACTTAAGAACATGTAAAAGAACCGATTGTAAGTCGAAAGCTTTAACCACTAGGTTATTTTCTGTACACTGAATAGTTACCTACCTATATAGTTTATAAGAACAAGGGGTGTCAACCTATATAAATCTCTAATCTATGGTATCAACAAGTCATAGCCACTGAACTCTATATGGTACAGTTCAGTGGTCATAGCCCTTATTATGTGATTGATTCATGAACAAAACCATTTCGTGATTTATGTTTTAGGTTATTACTTCAAATCTGTGAATAAACCTTGCAGAGACAAAACTAAGGGAAAAAGGAATTTATTATTCAAATGTCTCTGATTTGAATAATAAATTCCTTTTTCCCTAAGTTTTGTAGTTACGCTATCATCCGATAGATGCTACTTGATTTTCTTTTACACCATGCGCAGATTGACATTTGTCAATGTCAACTGCTGGCGTCTGACAGTCTGACAGCAGCACAAAAAAGATGTATACAAAACATATTCCCTACAATATTCAATATTTTTTCCTAATATATAATGATTAAGTGTTATTCTAATAAGATATAACCTATAAAAGACGAGGTTAGTTGGTTGGAGATATTTACACTTATTTGTTTTTGATGGTTATATTACTTTTAGGTTGTTATTGATTGTGCACCTTTGTGATGTATCTTAACTAAATAATGTTGAAATGGAGATTAAACTAAGGGTTGGAGTGCGTGGAATTTATTGAAAGACTTCACACATGCATTTTTGGATTGATAAACGTAGTCAAGGATGTGGGTTTAATGTTCGTCGTCAGGTTCCACCATCAATCTCTGGTATGGAAAATGTACTTTTTCTCGAAATATAGGTGGCATGTGTTCAAGGAACAAGTTTAAATGTATATCAGAATGTATTTTACGAGACTAAAGGGAATCAAATACTATTTCACAATGTTGTAAAAGTCAAAGGGTGTGTTGGAAAATTGGCAAATTTTCAAGTTTCCTGAATTAAAATGTACTCCAAGAATACAAATATGTGTTCTGCCTTGTTCATTCTCTTTTAACTGCACAAAATCCAGTTCTGTGTTTTGGCCAGTAGAAATTTTTACCTAAGTCGTCTGCCTATATCCCATATGTGTTCAAATCAGGAGAACATGCAGGCCATATCATTGTAGGTATTTCCATTTAGGGTTAAAAGTTAGTTACACGAAGAGCATTGTCTTGAATTAAGAGGAAATTTCCTCCGATATGTGGGACGAAAGTTACCACGCGATCTTACAGAACATACCTTATGTACCGGTCCGCAGTTTCTAGATTAATAGGGCTTTTTATACGTCGTTTGGTTTTATCGAGCTGCTACATGCTACATATTTAGTATACATAAATTGTTGAATGTTTCAAATCCTCATGTTTGTTCTTTTCTAGGGTACGGTCGTAATCAGAGGATCTTGTGTGGTAGTTTTTATCCAAAACCGATGGTCACCCCAGTTCATAGATTCCAGTCCATTGAAAGTGTAGCCAACAATGGGTTACGCTATGCTCGATCGCCCGGTTACCATGCTCGGATCCATAATCAGTTCCCACCCGCCGTACATTACAAGTAAGATGTTAATACTCTGTTATAGTTGTGGAGTGTATTTGTCTTAAAAACAAACTCGTGCAATGAAATTACATTAAGAATAGAAATTATCGATCTTAAAAGTTACGCCTCATTAATTTGTATTTTAAGTATGAATATAAATAAATATGATTATCATTTTAATGAGATTCGATGTATCTGCATGTTTATACATTAATGAATTGACTTAAATCATAATATTACTTAATTTAGAACAAATATAAAGTAGTATTTATTTAAATAACAGCAGTTTGTTGGCAAGTATTTTATTACACATTACAAACCTAATCTTTAATGAAAACGCCCTCCCAAGCAGCACATAAGTAGTCTTAAAGAGTTTTTATTACTACTCTATATGTTTCTACAACTTATGTTATTTGAAATTATAAAACTAAAAGAGTAACAATAGTTATATAACTATTCAAAGTTTTATGTACCACTTTTAAACGTCCTCTAATAAAGTTTCTGTGAGGATTTCAAATAAACGTTTATAGATGACATAATAAATATGTTCTATTGTAGTTTTATTTGGAGTTTTATAATGGTTTAAGCAATATTTTAAATGGTTATTTTTGTGTATATATAACCATTCAAATATTACATTCTAAAATATTATATTTCTGCAGGTGATAATGTGGATAGATCTAGTGGTTTTTTTGTCTGTCTGACATCAGTTAAATTGTCATTAACATTAGACGATGATAATGAGTCTTCATTATCGTCTAATACTAACAGTTTTCGTTTCTATGGAGCGTGGACGTGGACTTGATGCTCTTCTTGTTAACAAACGATCTAGAGCTCTAGTTATGCTGTATTTGAGTACTCCATTTTAACGAAGTTTTTATAATAACATTAAGGGCAAGACGACTAATGTTACCTCATTTTTCCTTATTCTGGTACATCCTTAATGATTTTGCATAGTTTTGGAACCATGTAATGTTAAATATAAACAAAGACATGTTTTAAGTAAAGCGCTTTGTTTTTCATAGAGCTAAAACAATTATATTCACAAACAATATTCATTTTCAGCTAATTTTCATCATCAGATAACCCACAACAGCTCATTATTATATTACATATAATATCTAAGTGTATTATGTACAGTAAAATATTGAAAATCATAACAAAGTCATCGTTTAGTCGAATTTGTTCACACTATAACTAGAAAGAAAGAAACATTACTTACTTTTTTTTTACTTTTATCAATAGGTTGCAATAACGTCTTTACATACCTGGTGAGTCACGAATTGCCCTCGCCCCGATATTTCCTAAAATATTTGGAATAGAAAATTGAAATTTGGAGGCCTTATTACACGACTAAAATGCCATCTTTTCAATAAATAATCAAGTTTGGTGCACATCCGGTTTGACCGGAAATACCCACAACTTTCGATTTTTAAATGGAACACCCTATATATTTTTGCATTTTTGGAATCTAGAGGAAATTTTGAATACAATACATCCATTTTGGTCACTTTTTGATAAACATTAAAAATTTTATTAAAAAATCTATTTCTGAATCCAGAGTGCTGTGGTGCCCAAAATATATTTTAGTTTGTGTGCTACATTGCTATAAAAATAAAAAGAGCAATATGATTGCATTACTTAATTCTCTAGAGGCGTTTAAAATTTTTAAATGTGATTTCTACCCACTAACTCGTTTTTTTTAAATGGGAATTTAATCGTTCACCAACATTTTTAAATACTTCATTTTCATACGAATCTAATGATACCAAAATTTTGAAAATCCGCTCAGAAATATTTGAGATTTCAGCCAAAATACAATGCAACCAAGCTTTTAGAAACATGCGGCTAATAGATAATAGATTAGTGGGCTTTGGAAACTAAAATGGCACATTTCTGTGTAAATCTGGTAACCTAATAACATTGAAAAAATCATAGTAGCCATTGAATGTAATAAAACAATATCAGCTGTCAGACAGACTCGTGTAGTTATAGGCAATCTTGAGCTATCAAACATTTAATAATTGTGAGCGCAAAGAACGTTACAATTAAGTTTAGCATAGGTATGTGGAGGTAAACACAATTACATCCACAAGGACATTTGCAATAGAATGCGACATCAGTTCGGTTTTCAGAGTTTCATTTAAATGAACATAAATATCGGGCCTATAAATAAATAAAAATCAATTCCGTTTGAACAATTGAACTTAAACTAGGTAACAGTAGGTATCTTTAAAATAATTAATATAATTAAACCATAACTTGACATTTATAGATATTGTTCAAAATGTCCACCATTTTTTTCTATACTCAATTCGGCTCTGCGTACAGTTGCTTCAATGGCTCTATGCAATTAAGCCGGCGTTATTTCATTAAAAGCCCGTACAACTTTATTTTGCAGCTCTTCACGGGTATTTGAAGAAGTTTTATAAACTTTATTTTTGAGAGTACCCCATACATAATAGTCGAGGGGTGTTAAGTCAGGTGACCTAGGAGGCCACCTGATATGACCTTGATTTGTGATAAGGCGTTCACCATGTAAGTTGTTTAAATATTCCATCACTCTTCTGGAATTATGTGGGGGAGCACCATCTTGTTGAAAAAACAGATTTTGTAAATAGGCAAGAGGAAGTAAGTCAAGAAATTCTGCTGTCTGGTTTTGTAAAGAGAATAAATATCGTTCGCCAGTAAGTGTTCCATCAAAAAATATGGGTCCAATTATTCGATCTCCAAGTACTACAAGCCAACAGTTAAACCCAAATCTTTCCTGAATATTCCCCCGCCCTACCAGCCTCGGATTTTCTTGAGCCCAGTACCTAGTATTATTTCTGTTAAACATATACCTTGGTTCGTAAATCTACTTTCATCTGAATATAAAATATGAAAAGGAAAACCTGGGTTTTGTTGTACTGCATTTAAGAACCAGTTGCAATATACTAGCCTCCTGTCGTTATCATCTTCATAAAGATGTTGGCGTATTTGGTATTTATAATACCAAAACTTATGTTTCTTTAAAATTCTGCAAACTGAAGACTGACTAATGTCGCATTCCATTGACAATTCCCTTGTTGATGTTGTTGGGTGTACCATCACAAATCCTAATACATCAATTTCTTTGTCCTCACTTACAATAAATGTTTGATGGTCATCTTGTTGATTGTGTTCGTTTCTTAATTCTTGTTCCACTCTGGCAAACAAGTGTCTGCTTGGATGACGTCTGTTGGGATATCGTTGCTGATACAGTTCTGCAGCTGCAGTTGAATTTTTGAGACGCTCTCCATATATCAGTAACATATCGACCTTTTCATTTCTACTAAAATTATTCATTTTCTTTAATTTTTACTCAAAGAGATTTCCGCAACGCTTTATTTTGTATCTGTCTGACAGCTGATATTGTTTTATTACATTCAATGGCTACTATGATTTTTCCAATGTTATTAGGTTACCAGATTTACACAGAAATGTGTCATTTTAGTTTCCAAAGCCCACTAATCTATTATCTATTAGCCGCATGTTTCTAAAAGCTTGGTTGCATTGTATTTTGGCTGAAATCTCAAATATTTCTGAGCGGATTTTCAAAATTTTGGTATCATTAGATTCGTATGAAAATGAGGTATTTAAAAATGTTGGTGAACGATTAAATTCCCATTTAAAAAAACCGAGTTAGTGGGTAAAATCACATTCAAAAATTTTAAACGCCTCTAGAGAATTAAGTAATGCAATCATATTGCTCTTTTTATTTTTATAGTAACGTAGCACACAAACTAAAATATATTTTGGGCACCACAGCACTCTGGATTCAGAAATAGATTTTTTTATAAAATTTTTAATGTTTATTAAAAAGTGACCAAAATGGATGTATTGTATTCAAAATTTCCTCTAGATTCCAAAAATGTAAAAATATATAGGGTGTTCCATTTAAAAATCGAAAGTTGTGGGCATTTCCGGTCAAACCGGATGTGCACCAAACTTGATTTTTTATTGAAAAGATGGCATTTTAGTCGTGTAATAAGGCCTCCAAATTTCAATTTTCTATTCCAAATATTTTAGGAAATATCAGGGCGAGCGCAATTCGTGACTCACCCGGTATATGTATGTTGTTGAGGCACTGATATAAAAATAAAGCACGACTGTTTAAGGTTAATTATTTAGTAGCGTTAAATAAAGTGTTTGAAACGGTACTGGAACGTCTTGTATTATATATTCCCCACTTGTTGATATAAATGTTTATAGAATAGTTATAGTTAGGACAGCTATATTTTATTAGAGTTTTATTTAAAATTACACAGTTTTAAGCAAAGTTTTATTACAGCGGCTCTAGCAGCAACATTCGGGTGGGAAGATCCTTGGAAATGATAGCTCCAGGGCACACCCCCACAGCAAGACACTCTGTCACTACCATCACAAAATTAAAATGTGTAGTGTGGGTATTCTTCATTATGCTGGGTATATTTTTGGCTGGACGCATATTCGATAGTGTGAGTATTGTTCACGTTTCTAAGGGCTGCAAGCGAAAATCACTTGGTCATTTTTGATATTCCCGTACTGTGATTTTTTTTGCGTCTGAATATCATTGACGATGATCGCTTACAGCTAATAATATAAACTATTTCGGTTTGTTGTTTGTAGTTAACAAGGTATCATATACAGTGAGATCGAGAAAGAATGAAGGTGACGTCACACAGAAAATTCAACACAATTATTATCATAATTGATTTCTATTATTTAAACTAATTTCCTATATTACTAGACCGGGGAATACTGAAATACAAATGGCTGCCACTTTGTGATCAGCTGACCAAGCGCGCTTTAACTGTATATTTTGGGGATTTTGTGACGTTTTAAAACTTAATTTTGGATTATTTAACATCCACAATTATCCTTAGTCAATTTATGTGGCAAATTTTGTTTATTAAGGTGGAGACGAGTTTATATTTCATGAAATGGGCTTGTTCAGCATTTTTTTTTTATTTCACAAATCGAAAGTACAAGTATAAATTAATGGATCTGCAAAATATCAGAATCTTATTCGAACGTTTAGTATCTTAAAAACTATTACAAATTTCCATCTCGCGAAAATGGGGCGTGGCCAGGCGCTACGTCACTATACGCATAGACTCGGCGATCTCAATAGACTTGATGCTCCTTATTGGTTATAATTATAAGTATTTTCGAAGTATTGTTTGTTTTGCTTACTTCTTGACAGTAGGGGAGTACAATTTGGTGAAATGTCAAAAAATTACAATTTTCTCTCACTCCTGTCGGGACGAATTTTCTATTTTGACCCTGCAATTTACGATTAGGATTCATCACCGACCTTCTCCTTTCCGTAGAGACATAGAACGAACTTCCACTCGACGTATTTATTTAGTTACCAGCGTTTGAAAATTCCATGTTTTTCGACTTTTCAGGATAAATTTGAAAGGTCGCAGAAAGCCATTTTTCTTACGTCACTTGCGTATAGTGACGTCACAAATGAGCGCTCGGTTTTTGCAACTATTACTAAATTCAACTCCTTATATCTCGAGAACGGAAAAAGTTAATAATACGAAATTTTAAGTGTATAATGAGAATATCGAGTACTATATGAAAAAGTATAAAAACCATATAAAAAGAATACCATGGAACAAGCCCATTGTCTCATGATGTACCGGATAGGTGTATGGAAAAAAATTGGTGCTATCAGTTTAAATCTCTATGTATTAAATAAAGACTTTAGGATAGTTGCCGATTTATTTCCGAATATTACACGCACATATATTGTAACTACAGGGATTTTTATAAGGAGTGCATAATTAAAAGAATAAGTCCAAGGTATTCAAAAGTTGAAGCTTACGAAGTTGTCGTGTTCCAACCTCAACTTTTCCTAGTTGAAAAATCGAGGTAATTTAATAAAAACTGGCATAATTTCGTATTGCTACACTTCCACAATTAATAGCACAGCCAAACTAGGCATTTTATATGATACAATATCCACAAAAGTACTAATATAAAGAAAAGTTCGATTAGTTTCCATTTAACATCATGGGAATTTGGGTTTGATGTCTCTAAACTCCGACAAATGTCTAAATTTTCACATCACACGCACACAACGTATATAAATCACTAAATCACTGTCGCCAATCTACAAATGTTGAAAGTATCACAAAATAGTGTGAGTGGTACACAAGAAGGAGCGGCATATTCAGTCTTTCTCGATCTCTGTACTAGGTTTACACCCCTCTTTGCTTTAATTCGAACTCTTAGTCAGAAATCTAGCTTCATATAAGTATAATGTCAAATTCACGACTAGAAGATATAGTTTTGAAAAAATATGTATGTTGTTACCCCTGCGTATTTTCCATGGAATACTACCCGGCATTTACTGAAAAACCCAATAGTTTTGATCCGACTTTTGTTTGTTTTCAAATGCAATAAAGAATGTCCACAAAATCCACCTCTTTTTTATAAATTTGTTTAAATAAATGAGGATATTATTAATAATAATAATAGTTTATTTATGTACACACGTCAAAAAAAGGGTTTTTACATAAATTTTGCATATATAATGTCACAAGTATAAATATATACAGGGTGTCCCACACAGTATTAGATAATATAGGTAAGATGTCTAAAACATAAAATGTTATGGGTCTATTACAAGAAAAACTGACTTTTCTAGCATAATTTGAAAAAAGTTGAAAATAAATAATAATTGATTATTTAAATAATTGGAAATTATTTGAAAAATAAATTGATGTCACTTAAAAATAATAAACTACTAGTCCGATCTCAGAAAACTGGATTTTAGATGAAGTTTCGAGAAAACAAAATTTAAACAAATGGAATTGAATGACTAATATAAGAACTTTTGGCGAAGAGCAACATTCAGTTGACAGGAAACCCAAAAAAAACGCCGGTACGCCTTCCATATGCTTATGCCATAATAAAAAAACGTTCGAAAAATAAATCTATGCAATCATGGGTAGAATGGTACCCTCCACATGCATATTTTTTCAAAATTATGTTTCTTAGTGCAAACCCTATGATCGAATTTGTAACTCCTGACTTAACTTTTTTTTTTTCAGCCAAACTTAGGGCCTAAAGCTCCACTGTGTTTTGTGCTCTTGATAATAATACTTCTAATAGGGTGGCTGGTTTCGTATTGTGACTATTCGAAAGCCCCAAGTTCTCCTTCGAGTACCCCTATAGGAGCTCCAGTGCATATACCCGAACAGGTAATGTTTATTTGCTTTAACAATCATATTTTGCAAAACGTTTCACTTCTGGCTACCAGTGCCTAATTTTACACAGATCTTATACATGCACCGAGCTTTGAAGATTCTCTCGGGCATCTGATAATGTCATAAGTTGTAATATTTCAATAGAGCACGTTCATTGTATGGCTAACATAACCTCAAATAATTACATTTTTGTAAGTTTATACGCATTTTTAATGTTTCTAGTCTCATTTCTAGATTGGTACCTGTGTAACATTAATGAACTCTCTCGGATAGGATGCATATAGTTTTTTTAAATCATTGAATATTAAAAATAGAGCGCTAATTATAGGTTGGATTGCCAATCTGTAAATAAATATAAGTATATTTTCAAAAATCAATGATTAAAAAAATGTATACGCAACCTATTTGAGAGAGTTTGTTATTGTTACACAGGTACCAATCTAGAAATGCGAATAAAACATTAAAAATAAGTATAAACTTACAAAAATACAATATTTGAGGTTATGTTAGTCACATAATGCAAGCACCCTATAACAACGGCTTGGCTTTTAATCTTCTTAGTTTCAATTTGAAGCCAATAAAATTAAATTTTTTGTAAAGATTCTATTCTATGCAGTCTTAGCGTAGAGATTTTCAAAATATGAAGAGAACAAACAGGTAAAAGTGAACAAAAACAATTTCTGAGAAAATTTTAACTTGGTAAAATGCTCCGCTATGCGGTATCTTCCACCTTTTGTCTGTAAACATTTTTTTTTTCTGGCAATAAATGTTTATTTATTTAGTTTTTGTAGAAACAGTTACAACAAGACCTTGTCAGTCATACAATAGCCTTAGCAGTAGTTAAACGTACATCACAAAATAAAAATTCCAACAGAAAATCATATTTCCCTTTTACATATAACTATGTTTTTCTTCAAACGTCTTAACACATTTCATGATATTAAAGTTTGACATTTTATATAGACAGCTGCGCGTTGCCATTAGCAGCAAATATTCATATCTTAAAGGGAAATTATGAGTTTTTTCTGAGTGGGTTGCAAAATATGGGTTTAAAAAAAAAAGAGTTTACGATCTTAGAAAATATTGCTAGAGGTTAAAGTCAAGGTCATCACAAGGTAGCTTATTCCTACAACCTTTGCTCTAGTCAATTCCTATGAAATTTCAACATTGAGTTACTATATCACTTGGAAAGTTAAAAACCTTCAAGTATATGAATAATCATTATTTGGCTTTTAAGTTTCCGTAACTTGATATCTATGGACTTTCTGGACCTACTGCATATTAGAACTATTGCTCTAAATGGTCCAACGAATAGATTTCAGCTGGTTTTAGCTCAAATGACTGTATAACTTTTTTGTGTTTATCCCTGTCAATATAGGTTTTCTGCCATTTTTTGAGCAGCTTTTTTAGGGATATTGTAAATTGGATCAGAAATTCGCCTATCTGAAATGTAATCGCAAATCAGCTTTCTAGAAAATATGGAAATCCACAAGGATCAGTGCCCAACTTTATAAAACTTAATTCATACAGGGTGGAGTAATAGTGCGTCGGACCTCGATATCTCGAGTTCTACGATTTTGAAAAAAATTTCTAGCGAAATTTAAAAAAAAATTGCAAGTAAACGAGATAAAAAGTCTACTTTACTTGCAATTTTTTTTTCAATTTCTAGCTATCGTAGAACTCGAGATATCGAGGTCAAACGCACTATTGCCCCATATGCAAATCTATCCAACAAATAATATATATTGATACAGTATCTAAATATTAATAACGTTTTATTTTCAGCAGGATTGTGAAGAGTCACGTAACCAAACTTCAGCGTCTGTATTGTCCCAAAATTCCGCAGAAATGCCCCCACCACCGTACCATATAGCCGTGATGTTGTCGCCACAAAACGACATGGATACTATTCAGGTCATAAGTGATTCCCCTCCACCTTCCTACGAGAAGGCTGTCACCTGATTAACTAAGCCAAACCAATATTAGAAACGCCCTAGTCTTATAGATCTAATCTTTTTTTCTCGTAAATAATATTTTTAAGTTGCTTTAAGTGATTCGGTGTTTTCACGAATTTTAAAATCTCTGACTGTGAGGGTCATCATTAATGATGGTTAAAGGCATTTAAAGAACCACGCACAAATCTTATGGAAATTGGTTCCCGGTCAAATTGGCCGAAAATTTAGTACATTAGGTCATTCTGATCAAAAGTCTCCATGGTCACAATGCCCAGAAATAGATAGGCTAGAAGTTATTGAGCCTGTAATAAGTAGAAACATATGCGTATGCTACGACGAAGCTTTCCTATACCGGGTGTCCCAAAGGTCTGGACACGATCTAATATTTCCAGGAAAGTAACTTTTCGCGAAAAAAGTTTCAGATAAAAGTTGTTTGGTTTTGAGAATTACATCTTTTGAACACCAAGCCACTTTTCACACCCTTGCGGGGGGTGGGGGTGAGTTCAAATTTTAAATAGCAACCCCCATTTTTTTTGCACGGAGAGAAAATATCAACCTTTTGTCTAAAACATTTTTTTATCCGTTGCCATCCCGATCCTCCAAACGTTGTCAAAAATCCTCGTTCTTGCCACTTCACTCACTTCTCAGGGCCAGTTGTATGTAACCTAGTTAACCATTTGGTCAGCTGAACCAGGTTCACTTGTTGACCATAGTCAAAATTAATCAATCAATCATTGTATGACAGAAATTCAGAATGTGATCAGCTGAACCACAGTCAAATTAATATTTGTATGTTGGTAATACAATTCTTTAGTAACGTTTATGCATTTTATCAATAATATTGGTATTAAATTGAGTATATGTCAAAAAGTTAACCAAAACCTGTGTGCATTTTGTGTATTCACTTCGATAGTAAGTTACGGAAGATGTTAAAGAAAATAAGCGAACACCGAATTTTGCTGAATGCAAGAAAACCGATTCACAAAATTCTCGGCAAAAGAAAAATGTGTGGATGCAATTGGCTGAAAAATTCGATTCTATTAGTGCCGGTACCCACCGAACAAGCGACGCTCTAATAAATAAATATCGCAATATAAAAGAAAGAGTAAAGAAAAAATTTGCTGATGAAGAATGCTATGCTCAGGGCACTGGCGGTGGCCCACAGAAAAAAATAAAAATTACTGAAACACCACCTTGGAACACAGGTAACTGGTGTAACGAGCGAATTTTCAGTCCACTTTTCAAAGTGATTAACTCTTGCTCGAAATATGCGAGCGTTTCTTCTTAAACCTCAAACCAAACATAAAATTTCAAAAGATACAAAAGTAAATAGAAATAAGTAAATAAACCTTCTTCTGCGTCTCTTATCGTTTCCAAAAAATTCTCATCATCCGTTAACTCGTTCAAATCCATCTTTTCTATTACAAATAAGAAAAAGTTTTAAAATGTTTTGAATTATAGGCTGGAATAGTAAAATATGACAGTATATCTTATTAGAAAAACAGAAGGTTTTGAGGTTAACTCCATGAAATTGAATTAAACCATCATTTTTTATGGTTCAGACAATCGCATAGTTAATCCATGGGTTAACCAACATATTTCTTGACTACGCTTCGTGCAACATTCAGGGCGAGTTGTATAAAAATCACATTACCGATTGGTTAACTAACCGGAGATAAAATTTAACTAAGAAGTGGTTTGGTGTTCAAAAGATGTCATTTTCAAAACCAAACAACTTTTGTTTCAAACTTTTTTCACATAAACTTTCCTGGAAATATTAGATTGTGTCCAGACTTTTTGAACACCCAGTATATGAAAGCTTCATTGTAGAATATGCATATGCTGTTCATGGCTATATATATTTTAAATAAATATATATAAAAGGAAAAAAATAGCATTTTTTTAGCACGGTTTCTGCTTATTATAGACTCGTTAACTTCTAGCCTATCCATTTCTGGGCATTGTGACCATGGAGACTTTTGATCAGAATGACCTAAAGTATGCGATACGAAATTTTCAGCCGATTTGACTGGGAACCAATTTCCATAAGATTTATGCGGGGTTTTTTCCACAACCAGTTGATTAGATGCATAAAATAAGCATTTATAAATTTGAATTAAAATTTTATTGCCAAATGGAAGAACGCACTAATGACGTCATCGGCTGTATTGATGGCAAACAAACATCATTATGTATTATAAATACATGTTATTTTGCAAATTCTTAATCATTTATAATGAAAACTAACTGTTTTCTTGTGCTAGGATGCAAAAGCACATCTTGTTATGTTCGTGTGAATGTTTTCGTGGCAGTACCAAAACAAAGACGGCAAAATAAAATAGTTTAAAGCGGCTACATAGTTGTCATCTACCTACGACACCAATAGTATTTTACTGCTGTGTGAATCATCTTAGAACGTATAGCTACATATGCCCACCTGCCACCATATGCCAACGTCATATCTTAAAAGAAGCCGAAGGTAATAAGAGAGTGATGGGAAGGAGGTGCGGTATTTGCTGCAAAAGCTTGCCCAGATATCATGATTCTTTAAAATGGACTATATTTACCTCTGGTTAAACAAAACTTCAGCCATTTAATAAAGCTGGTGACGTCACCTCCAATCACAGCGCATTTTGCGAAGCCGTTCAATAATTCGGATTTCGTGTTATTTATTTGTTGAAATATTAATTTATTAGACAACAAAATCTGGGGAGTGCTTCAGTATATCAAGCACTTCGTTTTAATAATACCAAAAAATCGAAATTGTATATATATTCCAGTATTTGACGGTTTTTCGCTCAGAATTCTTTTGGGAAAAACCGATTTTCATGAATTAAACGGCATTCGATTCGTGATTAATAGTATTGCAAAGCCTACATAGTCCAAAGGTGTGCTTTTACCCTGGGGGTGGTGCTACCCCTTCTCAGGGGTACAAATTAGTACACTGAAAATAACCACAGAAATCAATAGGGCATGAATTCTAAGCAAAAAATGTTCTATGAAGTTCTTTCAATCGATCAATATTTTTCAAGTTATTCGCATGTTCTGGAGCGATTATTCATGAATAACTCGAAAACCTTACGTTTTATGAAAAAAATCATTAGAAGCAAAAATGAAGCTTTTTTTTGTTTCTGTAGATGCAATACAAACCGAGTTATGGCTCGTTGAAGGTAACTGTTTGTTCGCCGAAAACTGAATTCGAACCTTTCAAAGTTAAATAATGGAAAAGCGACGAATTTCTGGAGGAAAACTTGCCAGGCCTTATTTAGATTATTTGAAAAGACGTTTATAGTGAGCTTCAGTGAAAGTCGTTAGCATAAAAACGTACGGAATTATGATGATAATAAAATGGTTGTCTCATTCTTTCGGCGGAAAAATCAGCAATGAAAACAGTGGCTTAACTTCCTTAATTTTTAAGATATCTAGTCGCTCCAAAAAACATTTTACAGGGAATTTCAAGGGCTACAAGACCTGTAAAGTTGAACTTCCTTAAATCCTTTGTTTTTGAGATTTTTGAGTATAAATGACTCGGGGAAGGTGGTCCTCGCACTTAAATGCGAATTTAAAACGGTGATATCTCAATTAATTTTCATCCTAAAGAAATAAAACTAAAAATAAATCTTTTTGCAAAAAATACTCTAAATTTTTGTACTCTTTCATTTTTAACGTATCTTCTTTAGTTTTTGAGTTATTGTGAAAAAAAGAAATTTTTTTCAAAAATTTCAAAATTAAATAAAACTTTTTTTCAAATTTATGCATTCTAAACCATTCAAACTTCTAGAACATATTGTTAGTACCCAAATATAGTAAATTGTAAATAGATTACATTTAATTTAAATTCTTGCAGTAAAGCCATTGGTTTGATTGCTGATTTTTTCTCCGAGAAAACGAGACAACCATTTTATTTTCATCATAACTTTTATGCTAACGACTTTTACTAGAGCTCATTTTAAAGGTTTTTTCAAGTATTTTGAAAAAAGTCTAAGTTTTTCTCCAAAGATTCGTTGTCTTTCCGTTATTTAACGTTGAATAGAGTTCAAATTAAGTTTTCGGCCAACAAACAGTCACCTTCAACGAGCCATAACTCGGTTCGGATTGCATTTACAGAGATTTAAAAGAAGCATTCGATTTGTTATTTTACAAACTTCATTTTGGCTCCTGAGGATTTTTTTAACAAAACTTCAGATTTTCGAGTTATTCACGAAAAATCACTTTAAAGCGTGCATTTTTTAGATGAAAAATCAACATTTTCAATCGTGAATAACTCAAAAAATATTGATTTAAAAAACCTCATAGAACATTTTTTGCTTAGAATTCATCTCCCTATTGATTTTTCTGGTTATTTTGACTGTATTAATTATTAAGGGAAGTTTCCTCCTCGTCCTCGCAGAACCTGCAATCGGGGTGGTCTACCACCCCCATTGTGTGCAGGTGTTTCCTGAAAGAGCCATGCCCGGTCAGGAGGCCTGTCACGGCTCTTATTTGCTTTCTGCTTAGACGCAGCATTTGCTTTGTTCTCTCCGGCAAGGGCCCAGAGATTAAGAGCTTCGCTTGCCGGAGTCCTGGATAGGAATCCCAGAGGTCAATGAACTGGAAACGAGTCCAGTTATCTATTAACCTCTTGGCATGGGATCTAGGGTAGCCGAGAGCCGGCTCCGGGCCAAGCAGAGGTCTCCGAGAGCCCCTGCTGGCCAGAGCGTCCGCCCGCTAGTTACCCTCAATGTTGCTGTGTCCAGGCACCCAGAGAAGTTTGACCCAATTTGATGAGCCAAGTTCACAGAGAGCCTGTTTACAGTTTTGGACCAATTTTGACTGGGTCTGACTCGATGCAAGGGCCTTGAGGGCCGCTTGACTGTCGCTACATATATATATGTTTGTTGGAGTATTCCTTTCGGATGTTCTCCTGTGCGCAGACCAATATAGTGAAGATCTCGGTCTGGAATACAGTGGCAAATTTTCCCAGGGCATAAGAAAGCTCAGCCCTGGGCGTTTCCCCAAATATACCCGCTCCGGTACTTTCCTCTAGCCTCGATCCGTCCGTGAACCAGACGATATCTGCAGGCCTGAGTATGTCCTCGAGTTGTCTCCAGTCTTCCCTTTCCGGGAAGACTACCTCGAAGGGTTGTGCGAAGGAGAAGGAAGGCACCACGTCGTCCCTCCTGGCCTCCAGAAGTGAGTGGATTCCTATCGCATCAGATAGGTCCCTTGTGTGATTGTACTCCTCCTTTCTTCCACTGACCTCCGCATTACAGTTTGTAAGCCGCTTTTCGAGCCTCGGCCACAATCACTAGGTGAAGGGGCGCAAAGTCCAGAAGGACCTCCAGAGCTGCTGTGGGGGTCGTGCGTATTGCTCCTGTGACTCCTAGGCAGGCAAGTCTTTGGAGTTGTGTTGCAATACTATCAGTTACAAATCGGATGCCGTTTATTTCATGAAAATCTATCTTTCCTAACCGGAGGCTGAGATTTTGCACTTTCTTTGTCTTTACTAACTGAACTAGTAGTGAAAACACCTATTTATCAAGCTTAGCGAGTCCATAGTTGGTTAATTTTTAGTAGTACACCGACTGAAAATTGATCTCGCAATCATTAGACTGCTACAAGGAACCACATTGTTGCCAAAATTTAGATTTCTTTTTCGTCTCTAATTGAATTATATTTGTTGAAGATGTTTTTCGCACTGATTTTTGGATCAAAAATTGTATTTAAATGTGATTTTATATTAAAATCATATACACAAATTTTTATATTTCTAAGCGTAAGTCTATATATACTATACATTCTACTATATAACGTCTATATTCCAGCCCTATAAGTAACATATTTGGAATTGTGTGCCATAAATGTATTTATCGCGACTAAATTTTAAATCTCTACTACTTAGAATTTGTACAATCTTTTTATAATAATTTTAATATGATATATCTATATATCCCTGTCTATATACTAGATAAAACCTTGTTATCTTATTTTATTTGTGATAATTTTTTTGAGGATGCAATGTTATGTGTTTGTAAGGTGTAAATACTTTTTGTTGAAGACAATCATTATGTCCTCGTTTAGTTGCACAGGTGGCTGCGAATGGGTGTTCCGGTCTTGCAAAACCAGAGGCACTTGAAAATTAATGTGCACAGACTTTCACCATCGAACTTTTAGTACCAAACTGGCCACTCACTCAATTCTTTAAATATTCGGAAATAATGTCACTTGTTTTTAGAAAGAGACATGTACATATGTTATATCTGAAGTTTCGTTATTGAATTTTTTTTTAAATATATATTTTATTGAGTCCTTCTTGACTATGAATAAATTAATTACACTGTAGTTAAAGAAGTGAAAAGGAGAATAATAATACTGAATATAAAAATGTCTGTTGGTTATATTTATAATATTGCATAAGCTTTTCCAGCTAGTAGTTACACAAAGGAGCGCAAGTTTACAATTCATCAGCATTAGTTGTGAGAAAAGAAATAAAATAATGTGTGAAACTTGATACTTATAGTAGGGCCAAAAAGTGTAGTCAGTTCGGAAATTCGCACATATATAATTCGAAAAAATGAAATCACTCCAATTGTGTTAATTATGTATGAGCTACCATATGTCTTAAATTTAAAATATGCTTAAATGTTGCAGCGCAGCCGCAAATATTTATCCGTTGCATTGAAACCATTACTATTGTAAGTATACAGTGTGTCCCAGGATAAATGTATACTAAAGTATACAAAAAATGACTTGATTTGCTATTCTACAGGGTGTTTTATAAGTAAAATTTAAAAATCACCACTAATAAAGTACCTTTATTTTTCAAAATATGAAAACATTCCACCAAGAGAAGTTATTTAGAATGCAATTTTATACCTCTGTACCAAATTTCAGAAATATAAAATAATTTTTTTGAAACTTCCCATTTTTTCAATAAATTAGTGTTTTATTTTGAACAATTCAATTAAAACTGCATAGAAATTATTTTTTGTGAATTAATATTTAAAGTTATGTAGAAGCTAAAAGTTGGCTATGAGAAAAGCAGTGGATACACATTTATCATTTATTATTGACATATCTGTCAAAAATAGTCAATATTATCCTTAATTTCTGTTTCAAATTAACGAACCAAGCATAAAAAATTAGGTGAAAATGGTACTCACAGTGAGTGAAAAGATTTATATTGTACAATGCTACGGAATTGGCAGTGAAAACTCGCTAAGAGAAGTGGTGAGCCAATTTAATTTGAAATTTCCAAACACTGCTTTGTCACGTACTCAGGCTATGAGAATAATTAAAAAGTTTCTGGCTACTGGTAGTGTTCTTAACATGAAAAGAAAAATACATATGATGAAGACAATGTTGGGGCTATTATAGCTCATGCCTCTGTTGTAGAAAATCCTAGGATGCCACTAAGAGAGAGGTCAGCTCTTATTAATATTAGCAAGTCTGAACTTCAAAGAATTTACAAGGCAAAGAAAATTAGGGCATATAAAGCAAATTATAAAAATACGCTTGAAGAGTAAGATGACGGCCGTAGGTTGGATTTTTGTTTGACCATTGGAGAAAAATCATGGAAGAGAGATTTTTTCATCATTTCGTAATTTTCTCAGATGAATCCACATTCACAACCAATGGTGTTGTTTCATCTCAGAATTGTCGGTTTTGGGCTTCTGAAAATCCAAATTTTAGAATTCATTGTAGAAGACAATATTATAAAAAAGTGAATGTGTGGTGGACCTTATTTCGTTGAGGGAAGGTTATACCAGCACACCTATTTACAGCTGCTTAAAAGATTTTCTGAAGAACATTTAAATATTTTAAGAGATATGCCTTTAGTTCATTTTCAACATGATGGCTGCCCTGGCCACTCGACAGAAATGGTTAATTGGTGGTTGAATTTAAATTTTGGAGAAAATTGAATTGCCAGAATGGACCGATCAAGTGGCCGGCGAGATCCCCAGACCTATCAATATTGGATTTCTTTTTAGGGGTCGCCTCAAACAGTTGGTTTACGCTGAACCACTTCCTAACGATGTAGCAGTATTGAAGCAGAGAATTACAAATGCCACAAACTCCATACCGTTAGATCATATTCAAAACAGTTTTAAGGACTTCAGGCGAAGGATCGAATGTGTGTGGATGTGGGTGGTAGCTACGTCGAATAATAAAAAAATTGTAAACATTGTTTTGTATTGGTCAAAAATTAATGTTATAATTTTTTAAACCTTAATTGTAATTAGTAATTGTTTCTTGTTTTACAATTACTTCGATTAACATTATACCTTTTTACATCTCGTATATTTAATTTTTTATTTGCCAATAGCCTACTTTTGTGGTCCAATATGCTTCCTTGAATGGAGTAACTAGAGATATTTAAGAAACAAAGCTGTTCCAAGACTCAGATGTGTTGCTTACAAAGTATGGATTAAGTGATGTAGTGTTAAAATTGTTTAGTAATTATCTAGCTGATAGAAAACAGAAAGTTAAATGTGATGACGTTGAATCCAATGAAGAGTTGGTTGAAAACGGTGTCCCACAAGGAAGTATATTGGGTCCCCTTTTGTTTATATTGTATATAAATGATATAGAGCAGATTATAAAATACTGTAAATTTCACTTGTTTGCAGATGATCTATATATCTGGCAAGGATCAATTTGACATTGAAATGAAAATAAATGAAGACATAAGCAATATAGCAAATTGGTTAGAAATAAATTAGTTAAAATTGAATGCATAAAAAACAAAAGCAATGGTTTTAGGAAAACAGACTGTTATAGACGAATGGCTGGATAATGATTTTAAAATTTTTGTTGAAAGCAGGCAAATTGACATTAAATTCTATCAAATACTTGGCTATAATAGTTAATAGAAAATTAAGTTTTAAAGAACATCTAGACTATACGTGCAAAAAAAATTCAAAAAATAGAGCAATGAGAATAATATTGCAATATTCAAAATATACTCCTGTTAGAGAGATGCTCCACAAGCTGCAGTGAGTAGGGGTTAGGGACTTAAGTGAAATCAATGCCCTAATCAACACAAAATTACAAAGGGAAATATGCTTGATTATTTTCATGGGATTTTGCAAGTTTTTCCATATAATACAAGAAATCGTGATAATTTTAGACTAGATCATAAGAAGTACAAATCTACCCAAAATTCAGTTTTTTTTAGGACTAATTAATTATAATAACTTACCAAATAATATAAAGGCAATGAATAGACATACATTTAAAATAAAACTAAAAGAGATATTTAAATAATTTGATAAGATAATAATGTGATAACTATGTACTATGTATGTATTACTACATCTTTTTTTCTTTATTAACATCTTTGTTTGTATAGCAATTTTCTTGTGCTAAATAAGGATTATATTATTATTATTATACTTAAAAGTTCCCAAATGAGGCAAAACCATCATCCACAGTTTTCTAAGTGTGATAAGTTTGACTAGCCATAGCCATCAAACGTTATATGTTTTTTATTAGTATAAGTCCATTTGGCCGATTGCAAGACTGGCATCCGTTCGCTCCATCCTGTGCATTTTGATATCTCTAAGCATATTCCACTAAGTTTAATGGTTAGGTATTTTATATATTGTGGATAAATGTTGGTATTATAACCAGTTATATTTTTATATTTGATGTGTTGTATAGAACGCATATTTAAATGAATCTATGATAGTTTATTTTTAAGTACAAAAGTTTTATAATTTAGTGTAAATCCAAACATCAAATATAATAATAAAATTATTCCCATATTTATATGTTATACATGTTGAATAAAGAAAAATTACTCATGTTCTAGTTTGACTTTAGTTTTTCCATACTAATCTGGATCCATAAGGCGAAAAATTTCAGCGGGTCCTACTAATTACTCCACCTCTAGTGCACATCATAATTCTAATCCTTGATACCAGCTATTTTCTAGACAGATTAATAAAAGTAGCAGAAGTAATTTCTTTATATAAAAAAGGAGATAAAAATATATAAAAAAAGTTACATTTATCGAATCATTATCACAACGCGTAGATTATTAGTTATGTATACGTCAATATACCTTTAGTGTATTTAAGCATATGTTAAACGAAAACATCCTGATACTATTTTTGCAGTCCAGTATGTGGAAATTGCTCATAGAATTTTAATAATATGATACTTGAAATCGTCTGCTCCAAGAACCCATGAAACGATATGCCAAATTAATACCTTTTCGACCGGCCCACGTTTAATGGGGGGGAGGTGGCTGATTCCAAAAATATTTTTGAGAATCGTTGCACTCGTGCACTAAATCACAGTTTTATTTTGTTGGCCTCTTTAATAATGGAGCGTTTCCAAGTTTCTGGACTTTTACTAGCTTGCTTTACTTATTTACTCCCAACCCTTCAATTAAATAAATTCAAAATATAATCTTGTTCCAGATCTCCTTATAATACACACGTGTGTACCAATTTCAAGTCAATAAGGTTCTACAGAAATGTGGAACATTGAAGTAAAATATCTTATAAAAACTCTGTTCTGTTAAGCATAATCGAACAGACTTATTATTCAGCAGCTTTTCAAACAATTTTGCCTGCCCACATTTGATTCCCAAAAAACCCTATTAACATTTGTAAAAGTGACCGCAAAATCCGCCTGTTTTTGCATACCGGATTGCGAGCTTAGGAAAAATCGTAAGAAGGTTTAGTAGATGTCAAATTAATCGTCATTAGAAACCAAAAGAGGCATTGTTTTGGTTTTTTTAATGTTCAGTAATTACCACTATTCAGGGGTTGAAATTTAAAAAATATTAATAAATCTACAAAATTGTTTCTATTTGTATTATTTTCTACTAAATCAATCTCAAAAAGCGAAATTATGTATTTTTTATCAAGAGGAATTAGAAATTCACCCATAGGCCCTTGAAGGGGGTGAAGTCATCCCCAAATAAATATCAAGAAAATCAAAAATATTTTTAGAAATTCTGAAAATAAAATATTTAAATGTTTGTCATGACAAATATGGAAACAAATTTTCTGGCCAGTTTTGATGAAAAAACAACCTCTACGAACTTACCATTCTACCCCTATACCCTACCGTACTACCCCCAAGCACGAAAACATGACAAAAAATCATAGCAATTTTTGGAAACACTTTTATTCATTGTTTTGTTCTATAATTGACATTGACACAAATGTATAGCATAAGCTAACTGAATGTGAGTTATAGAAAAAATCAACTAATACCAAAAATTGCTATGATTTTCTTTCATGTTTTTGTGTTTATGGGGGTAGTTTTATCATTTGTAGGGGTTGTTTTTTCATCAAAACTGGCGAGAAATATGTTTTCCATATTTGTCACGACTTGACACATTTAAATATTTCATTTTCAGAATTTTTAAAAATATTTTTGATTTTCTTAATATTTTGGGATTCATTCCCTTCGAGAGCTTATGGGTGAATTTTTAACCCTTCTTATTAGAAGATACATAATTTCGCTTTGTAAAGATTGATTTAATAGAAATAATACAAATAGAATCCCACATAACAAAATGATATGCAATGTACATACACTGTATCTTCAATCTATGGATATGTATATCCACAAGACGGAGATAGTATGTCTAATGTACATCTAATGGATGTGGAATTAACATTCCCAGCAGATACGTTTGTCGCAGACTTCCATATCTATTTTATATCCAATGAATGTACATAAACATATGCAATGTACATTCACTCGATATGAAACACACATCATATACACAATCGTATATTTTATGAATATGCATTACATATCTCTGAAGTAGTTTCCACGGACATCAAAACGCTTATTGAATACTGCACCCGACGCGTGTGTTGCCCCAGTCATGTTGGCATCATCGGCAGATGATTAAAACGAAAAGTTTTAATGATCCCGATGATACCAACACGATTGGAGCAGCACGCATCGAATGAAAGTGTTCGAATGTTTTGATGTTCGTCTGAACTACTTCAGAGGTATCGAATAGTATCCATATAAGAGGTAATAAAACACAGATAGCTTAATAAGAAATATATTTTACATAACTATTTTAAACATACACAAACTTTACAAAATAACCTAATATTACACAATATTTAAAATTTTCAATATTGACGTATACTTCTTTACCTTCCGGTAGTTTAACAAATTGTAAACATGTATATAATACCTACTATAGTTACTCATGTCCTACATATATGTTTCAAACATTCTCAACCATCAGTAATAAGTTATATAATATGAACGTATGTAATTTTTATTCACTATATTTATAAAATACATACCCAATATGACAACAGCAAATTTTTAGGCCTCTGTCACTTTCCGCCATCTTTACTAAACACACACACCTGCCACAATCAGTTAAATATGAAACTTGTAAATTTTCTAACCCTAAAAGAGTATGTATTTACGAATCTAAAGAATTGCATTATAATAAATATACTCTTACATGGGCGTTTCATGCAAATGTAATAGCATAATTATATAGCAATAAGCAAATATAAAATCCAGAGAATGAGAAAGAGTTAACTTCCATCACACATAAACACTATACACACAACACTACAGGGCTTAATCACAGTAGAAAGAAGACTGTGGCTTAATCCACAGTAGAAAGAAGACCAGTAGTTCGACTCCTCCCCTTTTCTTGGTCAAAATTTACAGTGCGCTTATTCTGCTTCTGGGATACAAATTCTTGATGCGCAGTGAACAGCGGAGGCGTGGTAAGGTTTGTTGATATTATTTCTATAGCAGTCGCCATTGTTGTATTTTTGAGTTTTGAAATTATGCTAACATCCTAGTATTTGTTTTTAGTAAAGTGCCTAATTACTTTCTGACAATATTTACTTTGTGTTTGTATGTTTTACAACAATGATTAAAATTGCATACAAACGTAATTCCAGGAAATGCCCTGAGATAACCTTCTTTAGATTTCCTAAGGACAAAAATAGGTAAGTTTTATACTTTTCCTAGGCGGTTACATATTCTGTATACCTACTAAAAAATTTAAAAAAATATAAGTGACAACAAATTTAAATTGTAAATAAAAGCAGCTCATAGAATCCTAAAGTTTTTGGTTATGTTAGGTTAGGTAACCCTACTTATTATAATGGTTAAATATCACATTTATAACGCAATTTCTTTATTTTATGTAGGTAACTGCTATTTTCCTAAATTAAAAATAGATTTCTAAAAATTAAATACTACCTACTAAATTTGAAAAAGAAGAGAATAAGGTATTAGCGGTTATGGCTCAAAATAAGAGGAGAATATATATATACCGATCTGTTTGCTTATAAAATAATTAAACTTATTCTGACCATAGCATATTGATATTTTTTAGTGGGTTATAGATTTAATACTATGCCTACTATATCAGTGATTAAAGTACATACCTACCCCATATATACATATTATATGTATTATTTTTATATTTTAGGTGCTTATTATGGAAAGCAAATGTAAAAAATTCAGATTTGAATAATTACAATTCAACATACTGCAACATATGAACATTTTAGAATATGTAGTTTACATTTTGAGTATTCAAGAAAATCGCCTAAAAAGAGACGCAGTTCCATTTATATTTGAAATCAACAGTGTTTTATACGAGGGACAAAGAAACAGTTCTGATGATGATTCTACAGGAGATGTTGAAGATATAGGTACTTATATACTTTGTAATTCTCTTGCAACACTTATCTACTTTTCCAATTTTAGAATTATTATCACAACATTAATGGATAGAACACCTGCTAGTATTTAAAAAGATATTAATGTTCTTGATGCTCCTGGTCCCTCAACATATTATCCTAGGAGATTATCTTTTGAAGATGAACATGAGGCTTTTGGTATGTATATAATATTTATATGTATCATAACGGCACCAAATAGAATAATATGAAGGCTGTAAGTGGTTAACGTGGTCTAAGTTTTAGAGTACTTATTTCCAGAAGATATCACATTAATTTCAAGATCTAAATCATCACCAAAGACTTCACAGTAATACTGTTAACTTTGAATATCTGTAATTGTTTTATAGAGGACTTTAACTGCCGACATAAATTTAAAATTTTTCCACAAAAATACAAATGTGAATATATATGTGTATCGTACCTACAAATATTTAAAAACTCCACTAATTTTTAATTTTATTATTTAGGTAACGAGGCAGGTGAGGGAATGATTGGCTTTGAACGTCCTACAAGTCCGACAGATCAGGAAGACTTACAACAAAAATTAGCAGTCCGAAAACCCAACATTACATTAAATTTCAAAAGTTTTCGATGACAATTATACAGCGACTATCAAACTTCATGAAAATTCAAATGACTCTTTCACGTCCACTGATGGAGTGATAAAATGTCAACAGTTTGTTTCTGACGGCATTTTTTTAGCTAATGAATTATTTCTTTGTATCAATGTTTGTAGTATATTAAACAGAGACAATATGTTGTACAAAAACTGTAGTATGCAACTCACACAAAATGGTAACTTTGCCCTAGTGTCAATTGCAGAATTCACCCTCGACTCTTCTTGCAAACTTCCATACTCATGCAAGATTAGCATCATTTTGTGCCTGTTGCATCATATACTATTTTGTGATTTTGTGCTTGTTACTTTGACTTTGTATGATGTAATGTACAATTGTATGTATTTTTGACGTTCATAAAGTACTGGTACTGGCTAACTTGAATAAATTATTTAATTAGTTTCCTAGTTTTATTTAAAAAACTAATCCGCTCTCCAGCCTTCAATTATTAGGTAGAGATGTAAAAATAAAAAAAAAATATGCATACATTATTAGAGTCGGATCTGGTCATTAGTATTAATTACGTATAATTACGTTCCCAGTTCTTTTAGTAGATTTATTAGTCGTTAGCTACAAAAATATTAAAAGATTTAAGTAAAAAGTACAAACATGATTAGATACATTTATTAAACAATATACATACCTATAAAAATGACCAGGCACAATAATAAAAATTATTCAGCAATATATAACTATTACTAGAACCAAAAAGGTATATAACTAGCAGACTTGACCAGACAATTATCTCTAAGAAAGTGCTCTCTCACCAGGAAGTCAGCCTGGAAAAAAGTCACCAAAAAAAGTAGTGTTCATCAAAAAAGAGGCAATTTTTGCAATACCTATACCTATTCATTTCCAAGTGCACTTAGATACCAGCATAGCGCCGCCGCCATAGGCAACAACCTATACAAATTTTGTCAAACGGGTTGCATACATTCACACTAAATTATTTTTGTTTTGCTACAGGAGATATTATTATTGTTACTCAATTTGTATAACAGACAATAACCTATATCAGTTAGTTGCAATTCTAACACATCATTTATTTGCAAGCAGGCACCTATTTGTAGCAAGCTGTACACATTTGTGTTCCACCGTCGGCATCGCTGTACAACTTTTAGGTAATCTCCTGACATGGCAGTTAATGTAATTGGCAGGCGCAGCAGCCTAATCGATAGTTCACGGCCTATTCGGCAGCCGTACACAAATTTTTATAGGTGCTTGACCCCTTGGTAATAATATAAAGTCATACATTTTCAGTCTGTGACGTCAGACGCGGATGTTATGTAATAAATTTAAGTAAAGGTAGGTCAAATTTTAATTCGTCACTTATTGATTAATCAGTAAACATTAAATCCAATGTCCAAAAAAATATTTGCCAAGGATATAATATCTTCGAACCAAAATTTAGTGTCATTGCAAGTGTTGGCCGGTTTATTAGTATTTTCTACCTCGACCAGTGTATATGTGGATGGCCGTGGGATACAAATATCGGATGCGCAGTGGATTCATTCATAAAAAATAAAATCGAGTACAACAAATCTCAAGAGTAAGTGGGACTACTGGTCTTCTTTCTACTGTGCTTAATCCCTTAATCGCTTAATGGCGCCATTGGCGCCGGCTATTGCCTGGAGCGCTGATGTAGTATGCCATAAATTAGTAGCGCATGCGCATCAGATAATGAGATAAAATTCGTGTACGCGTATAATTTAATTATACCTTAATGGACATGTTATGTATAAATCATTATGTATATACCTCCAGCAATATACAGTGTATATGACGCTGATGCATATCAGTAGCTGAATATACATTTCATATCATATGTATATTTAATAATACATATTCAAATTCCAACACCTAATGCATATGCTATATATGGATGTACATATCCATGAGATGTTATGTGGGATTGTTTTTAGATTTGTTGATATTTTTTAAATTTCAACCCCCGAATAGGGGTAATTGCCGAACATTTCAAGAACAATGCCTCTCTTAGTTTTTCTTGAGACTTATTGCTAAACCTTTTTAGGATTTTTCCCAATCTTGCAATCAACTACGCAAAAACAGGCGAAAAACAGCTCTTTTTGCGGTCACTCCTTCATGAAACCCCCAGTATTACATTCTGTATTAGTAATCAGTAACACTTAGCAGTAAAAATTCAACCAATGTAACGTCTAATTTCTTTTCTTTCATGTTTGCATGTGCCTATGAAGCTAACTCAATGCTATGAATAATAATAATAATAATAATCCTTTTACTTCTAGCATAGCTAAAAATACAAAGAAACATTCATATATACATACACATATAATCAAGAGTACATCACATTACAGGTCAGTCTTCATGTTTGTACCCATGAAGACTAGATATCTCTATAGTCTTCATGTTGTACAAGTTCAAGATACATTTGGCCTACTGTTCAAATTTCAATCGCAATTTTCTTTCTTAAATTTTCCTGCTTACAATAACGTGACGGGCGGGCGGACAGACAGACGAACGGACTTTTTAAAAATTGTTCAGAATTTGGTCACAAACACAGTGACATTATTTTTTTTTTCTCTACGAGCGATATTAGCGGTCTTAGAAATGGGCCGATCAAACACAACACGTTTTGTATTTGCGAGTGAAGAGTATTAATATAGGTTCGCTTAGTGACGTCACCAGAACTTTGAATTTCAAAAATGCAGCTACCTGCTCCATGCACAGCGCTTATTTTACAGTGAACCCTATACTTGTCTATACCAAACTTATATTTATACCATTCGTAACATTACAGTTTACTGTTTAGTTACTGTTCTTTTCCGTATTCGGCTCCACACTTTTGACGATTGACAGGTGTTCATTATTCTTGCTTGTCGAAGGTTCATTTTTCGAATAATGTAATCTATAGTTTTTTAAGTACAATAATCGTTCGGACGTCTTTCCCGATTTTGAAATGGGAAGCATAGTTAGTAAGATTAATTGTTACAAAATTACGTGCGGAAATCTCTGTGTGTGATTTTTCAATTTGTTTACATTACGAAATGGGCTTTATTCGGATGTACAAATGGTAAGTTAGTGCATGCATGATAACATTGATAATTTGTCTTCATTTATTTAAAGAATTCGTAAAACGAAACAATAATAGCGAGTTAACCGGTATTTATGAAGATATGTTGAGAATGTCTACCATGCCTATTCAAAAATTTTACTTAACCATCACTACTTACGTTTTCTAACAAATCAATGAAATGAAAATCATCATTCGCTAATGCCTTGATTTGTAGTTTGTAGACGAACACATTCAAAATATATCTTCTTAAAAAAATTAAATTGAAATTCATTTATAATTTACTTAATGGTAAACAAATAAACTTTTCAAACTAGTACCTAACTGCCTTTATGAAAATGGTATTGAAACATTGTTTAATTTTATTTCAACACTCAAAACATCTTGTCCCTGCCTACACAATAACATCTTTAATTAAATTAACACATGTTGAATGTCAGTGCATGGTTCTGATATTTCCAGTACATGATTTATTAATGTGTTTACACTTTTTATTGAATTATACTACAGTATACCCTCTATATAATGTTAACTAACACTAATATTTGAAGTTCACCAGTGTTCTTATTGATTATGTTCTGAAAATAAGGTCTCAAGTCCTTACTTAGTGGAAGAAATAAAAGACTATTGTTTTAGCAAGCTATGATATCAAAGTTGTAAGTTTTATTATTGTAAGAGTTCAAATTTAAAAATATGCTTCTTTACTAGCCTATTTGCTGTAGGTTTTGTTCCAAAAATAACTAACTAAACAAACTTTGTGCACGCATGTAGTACTTTAGATATACGTAGAGTATGATGATCCAAAGTTTGCCAGGCAATGTAGTCAAATTAGACAAAAATCGACCTAAACTTGAAAAAATCTACCGATTGAATGGATTTTCACAAAACTTTGTGGATGCTGTTCGTTTTGATGTCTCGATCAAACTCCAAAAAAAAAATTGACGTTATTGCCCCGCAGTTGTTATAAACAATTATTTTTTGCTAATTTGAGGTAAAAAATTTTTTAAAACTATATTTTTAGATAATTTGACGAGAAATAACAACTTTTTAATCTTGTAAAATTTTCTTAAAAATGCATGTTTTCCGAGATATAGCGGTTCGAATTTTTCCAAAAAGGGGGGAGGGAGAATAAAAAGTGACGAGAAAAAATCCAGAAAAATTCTGGTGAATATGTCAATAAAATACAAGACTTTTTTCCTCTAGGACTTTTTCGTAAAGTGCACTCTGTCCAAGTTTTTCCGGAAAAACACAAGGAAGACCCTTATCGGAAAATGGAATGTACTTTTTATAATGATTTTTTTTTTGGCTCACGAAGGAGGGTTGCAAAGAATATACAGGGTGTTTCACTTAAAAGTCCCCAGGCCATTATCTCTAAAACTAATTAAGATATTTTATTTTTGTAAATGGCAGATGATTGATACCAAAGAAAGGTTTAAATAACGGTGATTCGAATTTTTCCTCAACAGCACACAGAGATGGCGCTGCGATGTAAAACTATTTGTTGATGGCTGGAACCTTGAAACATAAGTCATGTGATTAAACAATAATTTGTGAATAATTTTGATGGTATAGAGAAATTACAAAAAACAAGAGCCGTTTTGGAGTTACATGAGTTTCTTTCATTAATGCCAGTACACGTGAATTTTGATAAATCCCTATAATTTATTTATTATTTATTATAGAATATTGGTTACCAAACACTTTTTTTCAAGATAAGGAAAGTGATATAATACACTATCATAAAATTATGTTTACCACTTCCGGCCAAACCGGAACTAACATGATGAACCAATATCCATATGTTCCTACATATTACATTTTTTTTTTCTAATACTGCTTCTAATAAAACGGCTCCCAAAACTTAAAGTAAGTAAGACAACAAAGAAAATACACACTAATTTAGAATGGGCTAAATTTATATTAACAATTCAGTAAAGAACGTAAACAGAAGTTTTATAAACAAACATTTAAAAACTATCGAAATATTATTAAAAATGAAATTAAACTAATTTCTTTCTTATTAGTAGGTACTTATTATATTAAATGTTCAAAATTTTTTCCTTCTTCATGAATACACATATTGTACCGTTTCAGTAACTCTTCATTGCAAACTTTTTGTAACGTATGTTTATTTATAGCAGCAACACTTGCATATATTTTATTATACAAATCGGCCATATCCTCAATGGGTTCAATGTACACTACACTTTTTAAATACCCCCAAAGGTAAAAATCTAATGGAGTCAAGTCAGGTGATCGTGCTGGCCATCTGACTACTCCATTAGTACCAATCCATCTCCGAGGGTACATTTCATTAAGACAATCTTTGACTAGTACTGAGTTATGGGGTGGTGCACCATCTTGGTGACACCAAACATTCTCCTGGTTATGAGGGATAGTCTCTAATAATCCTGGCAATACATTTCTCAAAAATATCTCATATTTTCTTCCATTTAAAGTCCCATGGAATAGATATGGTCCAATAATATATGAATTTAATATTCCACACCACACGTTAACTCCAAAAGTTACCTGATTTCGGGTCATTCTCATCCATCTAGGATTATTTTGTGACCAGTATCGGCAATTATGCTTACAACTCCGTTGTTGTGAAAACGGCTTTCATCGCTCCAGAGCACATTTTTTAAAAAATTTGGGCATTCTTCAGAAAAAACTGAAAATTCAGCTAGAAAATGTAATCTCCGTTCATAATCACCAGGCCTTAAATGATGGATCAATTTTAATTTGTATGGATGGTATTTATTTGATTTTAATATTCTATGGCACGAAGATATCGACAGATTAGTTTCCGATGCCAATTTCCGGAGAGAACATTGAGGATTGTTGACAACACTATTTAACACCAAGGCTGTATTTTCATCGTTTCTAACTGGCCTATTTCTGTTACGAATAGTTTTCTTAAAACTACCCCAGTTTCTTAAATTTTTAAACAGCATGATAAATGTTTTTTTATCGGGTGTAGGTCTATTTGGAAATCGTAAACAAAACAATCGTTTTGCTTGTCGGGAATTTCCTTTGCATTCACCGTATATTAAAATCATATTTAACTTATCTTCATTGGTGTATCTAACCATTTTAAAAATTAATTTTTTTTATTGCCTTATTTGGATTAATTTGCTTTGAATTGTTTCTAAGTACACTATTTCTGTTTGAAACTATGATTGAAATGCACCAACTACAAACTTTGTTTAATAACTGTCAAACTTAAAATTAAATCAAAGCCTACTAATATCTCTTAAGTAGATTTTTCATTACCATTCTAAATTAGTGTGTATTTTCTTTGTTGTCTTACTTACTTTAAGTTTTGGGAGCCGTTTTATTAGAAGTGTTATTAGAAAAAAAAAAAGTAATATGTAGGAACATATGGATATTGGTTCATCATGTTAGTTCCGGTTTGGCCGGAAGTGGTAAACATAATTTTATGATAGTGTATTATATCACTTTCCTTATCTTGAAAAAAAGTGTTTGGTAACCAATATTCTATAATAAATAATAAATAAATTATAGGGATTTATCAAAATTCACGTGTACTGGCATTAATGAAAGAAACTCATGTAACTCCAAAACGGCTTGTTTTTTGTAAATTCTCTATACCATCAAAATTATTCACAAATTATTGTTTAATCACATGACTTATGTTTCAAGGTTCCAGCCATCAAAAAATAGTTTTGCATCGCAGCGCCATCTCTGTGTGCTGTTGAGGAAAAATTCTAATCACCGTTATTTAAACCTTTCTTTGGTATCAATCATCTGCCATTTACAAAAATAAAATAACTTTATTAATTTTAGAGATGGGGACTTTTAACTGAAACACCCTGTATATATAGTTATAACAGTTTTTCTTGAAAAAAATTAGAAAAAGAATTGTTTGGGTTGTGAAAAAAAGGTAATTTTCAAATGACTGCCAAATGTTTTTTTGTGGTCAGATTGACTTGAAATGTTGACTGTATGTCAAGCACCTATCCCCCCAATGATCTTAAAAACAAATGAGCACGTTTAAGCCCTTTGTTGCAATATGACAACCCTTTGAAGTAAACTGTATGAAGGGTATGTAACCTTCATACTAGTTACTAGCTACTTAATCTAGATTTTGATGAATGTTATTCTTTGGTAAATATACTACCTATACTGCAAACGTAACAACACAGTATTATCTAGACTTACTACACCACCTATTTATGCCACATTACCTTGAATTGTTTGTGGCACTAAATTTTATTGTATACAATATTTATTTTGAGTGTTTGTTTTGTATGCAAATGTATACTTACCTTATTAATAATCCTACAAGTAGATTCAAGCGTCACGTTAACAACTAGATACTTATTGTTATAAAATTACTTTAAGAAATAATGACTTTTAAATGTGAGTATTGTTGTTATCGATAGGTATATTTTCTATATTATTAGAAAGGATTTTTGTTTTCATCATTTCAGGGAGAAAATTGTTTTAAAGTGAATTATTATTTGTTTGCTTATGTAATGAAACATATTCTTTATAGGATTTTGCAAACAGCAGAAAAAACTATGTATGAGAACTAAAAATAAAAACTATCTGTAAAATATTAATGAAATCTTTGCGTTCTTTCGATAACCCGAATTCTGGTTATGCTAACAAATTAAAATCCTAAAATGAATTTGTCTAATTTCTTATTTGACAAAAAGTAAAGACATTTGTTATCATATAAAATACTTGGTTACATGAAAAAAAGGCAAATTTGACGAAAAAAAATTTGCAGGATCGAACCCGCCACCCCATTGCGCGTCAAATCTTACTATTTTCAAGTTGCGGAAGAAATTTTGTTAAGATGCAAAAACGCGTATAACTCTTCAGGGATTGAATATTTCTTGTAGAACTTTTTATCGTTGATGGAAAAACTTGTTAGCTTTCATTTGCACCAAACCTCCTGCCCAAAAAGTTGTTAATAAACAAATTAGAGCCTCTCACGCAATGTCACTTTTATTTGCGGTTCCGGTTATCTGATCAAAGTCTTTCTGATCTCAAAATTTTCCTCTTTGCAAGCACTTTCATATGCACAAAACCCCATTTCGATACGCTTACCCAGAGCCGAGATATTCCATTTGGTAATTTGCAAAATTAATTTAAACTTTAAATAAACAAAAGCAAAAAGTTGCATTCGTGCAGACTTCTATGGGGGTTATGCCTGACATCAATATTCATCATTTAAAGTTGGTTTGAAGTCGATAAAATGTTCGAAAAAAAGTTATTTGCAAATTAACAAATTGTGCCAATTGTTTAGGCAATCAAATATCGGGCCAAAAAAAATGGTATATTCTTTGGTATAAAAGGCATTGAAAGAAACAATATCCTGACCTCATTAGATTCGGAGTAATCAATTTGTTAATTATGAAATTTATTTTGGCTATAACAAATGAACGGGTTAACATAATGAGTTGTGCCTGACTCCAAACGACGCGTATTGAAAATGTCTTTCGATTGAATCCAGATTTTTTTCAGATCCATCAAACCGTTTTTATTTTATTAAATAAAAACGAAACAAATTTAGTTTAAACAATTATTTGACCATGAAGCTCGCATTTTAGGAAAATTTCTCATAAGAAAATCTTGTTCAGCGGAATTTTTCTTATAAGAATCCGATGTTAACTCAAATGATATATAAAATTTGTAAAATCACCTTTTTTTACCACAGGCAGACTCTCGCCTACTTTCAAAGTAAATTAATGTAAAATATTTCGTATGTATGATACTACCTATTAATCCTTAGTGTTTAATTCGAGTATTATTCAAAGTTTGTTATTGTTTGATTTCCCAATAAAAATAATTAAAAATGAAAATCTTACTGTTTAGCCTACTTTCAAAGTGTGCGACCTCTAAATATTGTCCCATCTTGGGAAGTTTGGCATACGTATTATATACATTACTGAGACTTCGGGACGTAAGCAGAGTCTGGTAAAATGTCACATTTTAATTTTTACCCTACAAAACGAAACATCCTAATACACTCTCACGAAAAAAAAAATGATTTCCAGGCCAGCCTTCAACAAACAGTTTCTGTTAGCCTTGTTCACTGGACTAGCGATGGGTTTCACGGTAGCATACCTGGCTCTCTCCCCGGAGATGCTAACCTTGACATTCACCGACCCGCATTCGAGCCAAGAAATGGAGTACATGGCTGGCCCCACCGTAGACCCCGGATCGCACTCGGAAAATGAGGAGTTTCACAACATGGAGGATTCGACTGTCGCTAACAAATTGTACAACGAGGTGCGCGTTCTCTGCTGGATCATGACGGGACCTAAGAACCACGAGAAGAGGGCGAAGCACGTGAAGGCGACTTGGGGGAAGAGGTGCAATGTGTTGCTGTTTATGAGTTCCAAAGAGGGTGAGCATTTTGTAATTTATTTTGATTTTATTTTTTTTTATTTATTTATAACAAATCACGTTAATGTACCAAATAGTTTACATTTGTCAATCAAAACGGTAATGAACGATAGTGTAACTGGTTAAAGTTAATTAAGATTAACTGCTAGATAAAAACAATATGGTAGGAATACAGGATGCGTCGGACATCGATATCTCGAGTTTTACGATAGCTAGAAATTTTTTTTAAAATTGCAAGTAAACTAGATAAAAAAAGTCTATAACTGGAAGAACATACAGGGGAGTCAAGACAAAATTACAAGACCAAGTCCCTTTTTTTTTTTAAATGGAGTGCTATGTATATCAGTACATTTTTTGAAGCCTCTTTCTAGGCTCTGTTCATTCCTATATTAGCATTGAATATCTCCCAACCACTTGGATGTAATGAATTTTTTTGTTGAAATAATGGAATCTGCAGATGGATATTAAAAAAATCACCACAGTAACAATTATGGGTTTTAAGAAAAATGTATGTGAATACCAGTTACGAGACATCTAATTAATGTTTTTGAATTATTTTCATTTCCTAAAACTGTACGGGGCGGCCAAAAATTATTTTTCAGTTAAGAACTTTTTAAATTGAATTCTCAATTTTTTCAAATGGAACACCCTGTATATTTTTCAACGATGTGATGTAGAAATAAAAAATGAACATTTTATGTAAGTACTTCCCTATGGCTAATTGCAACCATTTTCGTTTTGTAAATAAATAAGTGTCAAATTCAGAATACACTGAAAAAAGAGAGGTTCCCTAAAATAATTCATTAGAAAAATTTATAATAGGTGTTCGACATGTTGCCCATTTTGATTGATACACGTTTTTATGCAATTTTGAAATGAGGCCATTTAGTGGGACCATTTCTTCCAATCCATTGAAATGAGTAAATAGTATTTAACAGGTCCTTTACTGTAATGTTTTTTTATACATTTTTTTGCCGTTTTCGTTATTTGACAAGCAATAAAACCTCAGTTTGCTATAAATTGCCGTGTACAATGGAGCATTTATCACACTTATCGGTTGTTAGTTACAATTTATATTGAATTTTAAATATTTGGAATTTTACAATGTGAATTTTAATAAAGCAGGACTTGTAGACATGACTTTTGTTTTGGGCGAGTCAGACAGAAATTGTTTACTTGCCAATAGAATTTATCACCAACGTTATCCTGAAAGAAGGATTCCTGATGTTAGCAGCTTCCAAAACCTTCTCGATAGATTTCTGGAAAATGGAAATGTCGAATATAAAAAAAGTGTAAGAATAAAACGTGTTGTGAACGAAGAAAATGAGTTTTCTGTGGTGCTGGCAAAGGTTGAGAATCCCCATGTTAGTCAAATAGAAGTGAGCTCATTAGTAGGAATAAGTAGACGGATCTGTGGGTCGAATCTTAAAAACAAATAAGTTGCATGCATATCATATTCAGATGCACCAGGAATTATCTGATGACGATTTTCAAAAGCGCCTACAATTTTGTAATTGGGCCAGAGGTAAAATGTAAGATGGTGTCAACTTCTTCAATAATGTTTTATTCACTGATGAGGCAACTTTTTATAAAAATGGATTTGTTAATAGGCACAATTTCCATTATTATTCTTCGAAAAATCCTCACTTTTTTTATGCAAGTTGATAACCAACACAGATGGTCTATAAATGTTTGGGGAGGAATTATTGGAGAACATGTAATAGGGCACATCTCTTTGATGGTACATTGACTGGAGCTATTTGTCTTCATTTTCCGCCACAATTATTGGTAAATCTCCCTGAAAGAATTCGAAATAGGATGTGGTTTCAGCAAGATGGTGCTCCACCACATTATTTAAATGCAGTTAGAGACCACTTAAATAATACCTACCCTCATCAATGAATTGGAAGAAATGGACCCACTAAATGGCCTGCTAGATCCCCAGATCTTACAAAAATGGATTTCTTTTTATGGGAATATGTGAAGGAAATTGTTTATAGAGACACACCAACAACAGTACAAAATATGAAGGAAAGAATAATAACGGCCTTTAGATCTATTACACTGGCAGTTTTAGGAACAATGGGAACCTCATTTCAAAAGAGCATAAAGATGTGTGTCAGTCAAAATCGGCAACATGTGGAACATTTATTATAATTTTATAAGTTATTTGAAGAAACCTCTTTTTTAAGTTTATTTTTCAATTTTGTAATTATTGCTCAATAAAACGAAATTGGTTGCGATTAGCCAATGGACAGCACTTACAAAGAATGTTCGTTTTTCGTTTCTACATCACATCATTGAAAAATATACAGAGTGGTCCATTTGAAAATATTGAGAAAATTCAATTTAAAAAGTTCTTAATTGAAAAAAAATGTTTGGCAACCCTGTAGAGTTGGGAGGAAATGAAAGTGATTCAAAAACATTAATTAGATGTCTCGTAACTGGTATTCACAAAAGTTTTTCTTAAAACCCATAATTGTGACTGTGATGATTTTTTTAATATCCATCTGAAGATTGCATTATTTCAACAAAAAAATTCATAACATCCAAGGGGTTGGGAAATATTCAATGCTAATATAGGAATGAATAGAGCCTAGAGAGGCTTCAAAAAATGTACTGATATACATAGCATTCCATTAAAAAAAAGCCACTTGGTCCTGTAATTTCGTCTTGGCTCGCCCTGTATGTTCGAAAATAATTTCCAGTTATAGACTTTTTTATCAAGTTTTCTTGCAATTTTTAAAAAAATTTCTAGCTATTGTAGAACTCGAGATATCGAGGTCCGACGCACTTTTGCCCCACCCTGTATAATTAACAAACTACAATTTAAAACACAGATTCAAAAATGGATATAAAATATACCAATATTAATAAGCATAATAATAAAAGTTCTTTATTGTTTGCATTAGTATACAATGTAATACAATACAATCAAAAGGCCATCGGCGTAGGTCCTTCAGCCAAGAAGATAATATCATAATAATAATAATAATAATAGTTGTGTCATCAGCAAATAACACAAAGTTACTACCCAGCCCAGCTGTCGGTAGATCATTGATATAAATTAAGAACAGGATTGGACCGAGCCGTGAACCCTGAGGTACACCGTGGTCAATCTCGTTAAGTTTAGAATATTCGTTTTTAAAAAAGGTTCTTTGGTAACGGTCACTGAGGTAACTATTTATTAGACAGATACTATCATGTAGAAAACCATAATATGTCTTGTGAGAGTTGTACTAGTTTTCAGGGGTGTACGTAGTTTATATTAGCAATTCTCGTCCTTATTTATTTTGTTCTGTATCCTATTTACGATATTATGATTTCATCTAGAGTTATGTATTTTTGCTATATTTTACAATGTTTTATGACTATATTTCTATACTTTTAATAGGACTCTATGAAAATAAAGGTATTTTTATTATAAAATGCTCTTTCGAAACGATAATTTTTAATTTTTGTTATATACTGAATTGGAGATAGGTCTTTAATGTGAATTGGAATTTTGTTGAATAATTTAGGTGCATGATAATTGGTAGAGAACTTGCTTGAATTTACTGGATAAAATTCTATTGCAATCAGTGAGTTATTCCTAGTGCCATGTGTCAGTGTATCTCATTATGACGCGAAAATAGATTAATATTGTCTCTTATCCAGAGTAAACATTTTAGGACATACATAGAAGAAAAAGTAATTATTTTTAAATCGATGAAATTTTGTCTTATATCATCATAATACTTGACCAGTTATAGCTCTAATTAGACCGGGTCACGAGTCAATGTAATGCCCCTAATATTTTGGTTGATTTCGTATTTAAAAATTTGGTTTTTGGTACAAATAAATTAGACAATAATAGACTACTTTTAGACCAACAGGAATGAAAATATCACTTCCAGTTGAACCAGAAGTGACATCAAATTTTTTTTCTTAAATGGAATGACTATATTTTTTATGGTTTCTCATTAAGCATAAATTTCTAAGTACAACAGTTTTTTCAGATGTAAAAAATTCCAAAAAATAAGTGAGATACTAACAATTTTTTAATTTTTTCAAAATGGCTGCGTCAGATGAACGCGATGTAAGAAAATTACTAAGTAGGCTATGGAAATTATTAGTAAGGTTGTAGACTTGTCTGTAAAGCAGAAAATAGTTGTTTGAATTACTGATAGGTACCAGTATTTTTAGTTTTTTTCAAAAAAAACGGAATTTCATTTTCATTTCAGTAGGGGTCCTATGGATTTTTTTTTATTGGAACTGTGCTATTTCTTTTATTAATCAGAAATAATGATTCATAAACTATAATTTTTTCGCCATTGATCATTTCTTAACGATATCCTTCGTGATAATAGAAGTATTTTTAAAAAGTAAACACAAATTAAACAAGAAATAATTTTAATAGGTATAACAGTACAACCATGAATAAATTACCAAGAATAACAAAACTGTTTAAAACCTAAATTATAATAAACCATTATAAAAATTGTTCAAACTGTTCACCGTTATGATTAATACACAGAGTAGTGCGACTTTTCGTTGCACGTCTAACATTCTGTAATTGTTGAGGTGTTATTTGTGCAATTTCGTGTCGAACTCTTTCTTCTAGATCTTGCCTTGTGGTTGGAGCAGTCATGTAGACTCTATTTTTCAAATGCGCCCAAATAAAAAAATCGAGTGAGGTAAAGTCAGGCGACATTGCAGGCCATCTGACTGGACCATGGGTCCCAATCCAACAATCTGGAAATAATTGATTTCGGTAATCCCTAACGATAATAGCATTGTGTGGTCCAGCCCCGTCTTGTTGGAAGTAAGCCTCGTCAATATTAATATTGGTAATTTGATTAATCTGTGGAACTATTATATTTTGGAGAAATTCTAGATATCTTGGAACAGTTAGGATTTCGTTAAAAATTATTGGACCTATGATATGGTCTCCCAGTACGCCTAACCAAACATTGAAGCCAAACAGCTCCTGAAACCGCCCCTGTCTCATAATGTGAGAATTATCAATTGCCCAATGTCGAGTGTTGTTTCAATTAAATAACCCAAGGTTTGTAAATCTCGATTCATCAGTGAACAAAATGTTTTTGATAAAATTCTCGTTTCTTAATTGGCGTAACTGTAACCAATTACAAAAGGTTATTCTTCGTTGATAATCATTCTCATACAAAAATTGATGCAATTGATATTTATAAGAACGATAGCCGTGTTTCTTTAAAATTTTTCTGGCTGATTCTTTGGAAACTGGTAATTCATGTTCAATTTGTCTTATTGAAATGGTTGGGTCAACATGCTAATACATTAATTTCCGTTTCTTCATCAACAATAAATCTTTCTTCAATTTCTACATTAGGTTCAGTTCTAAATTGTTGCTCCAAACGGGCGAAATAGTTTCTCGGAGGTTGTCTTCTTTCTGGATATCTCCGTCCATACAGACTTTGTGCTCTAGTTGCATTACGTCGGGTCTCTCCATAAATAATGATCATGTCAACTTTTTCATCTCTTGAATAATTTCCAGCCCTTTTATATTAATTTTCTTGTTTATAACAACTTTAATACACTTGCTTCAGAAAATTTGTGAGTAAGTCAAGACTAATTCAATTGTTGCAAATGTCTGTCATTTTCATGGCTATCTGCAATTTTGAATTTAAATGTAGATAGGTACCTTATTAAAATGATTTGTTGGTGCTTACTTTTAACCTCCCTACAATAAAATTGTGGGAGGTTACTAAAATTGGTCCAAAATCGAAAATTGAGATAACATCAAATCTTTACGTTTTGAGGTCCCAGGAATCCAAAAAAGTGGTTTTTGAAAAATGTCTGTGTGTGTGTGTGTATGTGTGTTAGCACGATAGCGGCTAAACTACTGGACGGATTTGGATGAAACTTTGCACGAGGGCTTCTTTCGTGCTCTAGAAGATCTGAAAAGGTTTTGGTTGAGATCGGATTACGTTTAGTGCCATTTTGGCACAACAACTTGTTTATTTTATTATTACTTACAATTTGTGATCTAACCACTGGAAAGCAGTTAAAATTCCGATTTCAACGATATATCACACTTGCACCTTTTTTTTTATATACCTACATTTTTTTATACAAATTATTGTATAGAGAACAAACAAAATTCACTGTCTCTATAATATCAACATATGTAAAATTACGTCACAAATTGTCGGTGGTCCAGTGAGCTAAAGCGTCGACTTACAAATCAAGAGATCGACGGTTCGATCCCAACACAGCGCTGTTTTTTTTTTCTTTCTTTTTTCATTATAAACTTATTAATAATTGCGGAAAATGTTACATGATTAAATATCATCATATATTAGGTGTTTATACTTATTCAGAGTTTGAGGATTGGTCACTAGTTTTAAATGAAATATAAATAATTCTATTGCTGTTTTGGCGGTGAACACATATGACGTCGTAAATTAAATAAATATAGGTGGGTCACATTACAATAATATATTTGATTTAAAGGCATGTCATGACGGCTGATTTGAATTGACTATCAGAGCTCGTACCATTTGCTACTGCTACGAATCAAATTTCAAATTACAGTTAAAAAGTAGCAGACTGCTGTTTGGCAGCCCATCACCGGGTAGGGAGGTTCCAGCCGCTTCCAGTAGCTGCCGATTTTTTAAAAATACTTCTATTATCACGAAGGATATCGGTAAGAAATGATTAATGGCGAAAAAATTATAGTTTAAGAATCATTATTTCTGATTAATAAAAGAAATAGCAGTTCCATTAAAAACAATTCCATAGGACCCCTACGGAAAGGAAAATGAAATTCCGTTTTTTTGAAAACAAATTAAAAATATTAGTACCTATCAGTAATTCAAACAACTATTTTCTTCTTTACACACAAATCTACAAACTTACTAATAATTTCCATAGCCTGCTTAGTCATTTTCTTACATCGCATTCATCTGACGCGGCCATTTTGAAAAAATTAAAAAATTGTTCGTATCTCACTTATTTTTTAGAATTTTTTACATCTGAAAAAACTGTTGCACTTAGAAATTTATGCTTAATGAGAAACCATAAAAAAAATATAGTCATTCCATTTAAGAAAAAAAAGTTGATGTCACTTTCGGTTCAACCGGAAGCGATATTTTCATTCCTGTTAGTCCAAAAGTAGCTTATTATTGTCTAATTTATGTGTACCAAAAACCAAATTTTTAAATACAAAAACAACCAAAATATTGGGGGCGTACATTGACTCGTGGCCATTTTTGATTTATTGTTATAATTTTTCTCATCTACATAATGGGTTTAAAAAACTGTATCTTTCCATTTTATTCATCAGAGTTTCATGGCTTACAAGGTTGAAGGCTCTGCTTAACTCCAAGAAAACACCAACAGTTTTTTCACTGGCATCTAGATGTGAATAAAATAGATTTAAAAATTGATTTATGGCATATATAGTAAATAACCCTTTGCGGAAACCAAACTGATTAGAATTAATACGTTTATATTTGTTAGAGAAACTATTACCTTTTCAAATATTTTTGAAAATATGCTGGCAAGAGTAATAGGACTATAATTGTTAATGTCATATCTATTACCAGATTACAAAAGAGGTTTTATTTTTTATGATTTTAATGCTTTGGGAAATAGTAATACTCTGATCTTTCTCTGAGTGATTTATTTCTCTGCCTTTCCAAACAGAGTATAGCTAAAACAAGAATTATAGTGTGACATCGCAGAATTAATAAACAGTTGTATATTTTAGATGCTTCGTTGCCGGCCATCGCTCTCCCCGTGAACGAGGGCCGGAACAACCTTTGGATAAAGACGAAAGAGGCCTTTAAGTATGTTTATAAGCACTATTACGACAAAGCAGACTGGTTTTTAAAAGCTGATGATGATACGTAAGTAGAAACGTCCATCGTGTAATGCCACAAGATTATGTCGTTTCTTCTTTTACAGCTATGTGATATTAGAAAATTTAAGGTTCATGTTAATGCCTCACAAGCCTAGTGACGCCATATATTTTGGATGTAGATTTAAGCCCTACGTTAAGCAGGGGTACATGAGTGGGGGCGCTGGCTACGTCCTGAGTAAAGAAGCACTGAAGAGGTTCGTGGAGGTAAGACATTAGTTTTTTTCTGTGCATATCACCCTTTTGATCATGTTATTCCCCGTGAACCATGTGGGTTCATAACGACTGGAAAAAGCCAGGGATTTTAAAGTTTGTAGTCAGAGAGATGTCAGGGAATTTCGAGAATAGTTGGAAAAGTTTTCACCAAGTATGTGGCCAATAAAAAACGTTGCACGTGCAATAAAGTCGTTTATTATTCCTATTTTTGTTATATCGGGGTTTATTTTGTATGTAGTTCAGTAATAACTGTTTGTAGGTTGGCCTGACGAATTCAACGGGCTGTTCGAAACAGAACTCGGGAGCCGAAGACGTGGAGATGGGCAAATGCATGGAAGCTGTGCAAGTGAAAGCCGGTGATTCTCGTGACTCCTTAGGTAGAGGAAGGTTTTTCCCTTTCGTGCCTGAGCATCATTTAATCCCCGGCCATGTTTCGAAAACATTTTGGTACTGGCAGTATATCTATTATGATAGTAAAGAGGTTAGTAATCATTTATATAATCCCACGCAGTAAGTGAGTCAAGCCAAAGCAACGACTTAGACCCGATTGGCAAACAACTTTGACTTTTTTTGATTATAGGCTATACAATGAATATAGTTTTGTTCATACCCTCTGTTAGTTAGCCCCTTATGTCCGTTAAAAAGCCTCTCTTTTCCAATAATAAATTCCCTCGTTTTTTACAGGGCATGGACTGTTGTTCCGATAATGCCGTCTCCTTTCATTACGTAAGTCCCAACCAGATGTACGTGTTAGAATACCTAATTTATCATTTGAGGCCTTATGGAATCTCCTTCCATGTCGAGATGCCTCCTGAACTAGTTGACTCGTCCTCGCTAAGATACGAAGTGACAACAACGTAAAGTTCGCATGGTATTTTACCTTTGTACTGAAGGTATTTTTTTTTGCTTATATCGAACATAAAAGCGGTATTTGTTGAAATATAATGTAAGACGAAAGAGTTACCGTTATTCAAATTGGCAAATTGTTTCAATAATTTCCTGAATACTTTACATACCAAGGAGATGTTTTTAAATGTTTCTGTGAATATTTGCTTCATAGAAATAGCCGGATTTTTAGTGTCGAGTCATTCTCCTTGCTGTGACGCATATTATATGCTCCAGATAAATTTATTTTAATTTGTACTTGTATGTAGAGATAAAACGTCTTGTAAGATTTACTGAAACCAACAGGTAAAGTTATACAGAACGGTTCTTCGTAATGCAAAGAAATTGTACCAATTGATCCTCGCCCGTTAAATGCAAAATTGCCACGCGCGGATAGTAGGTAGAGGGGAAGGTGCATTGACTGAGAGATTCTAAGCCTATTTCAACAAAAAAAAAAAAATCGGTAAAGGTATTTACACAGAACTTCCCTCTTTATTTGTGCATGGCGGTCACTCTAAAAAATTAATCATTACGAAGTGACATTGAAAATAACAATCGGAATATAGTTATCACTATTATTACAAAGAACACCTGATAAGTTTTGGTCAAAAAAATATACAGAGTGCTCATCCAACAGCAAAAGTTCAATACTAAATAACAGGTGCCAAATATGGAAGACTTGGGCAAATACCTTTATAAATATCCACCATGACTGAATTATTTCTTGGGATTACTACCCTGTACATTTTTCAATAATAGTATAATAGGTGCATACGCCTAATATTGCCATCTATCACATTTTCAATTCCACATACACGTAGTGGAGTGGAAGTATAGTGGTGGTTAAAAAATTGCATTTTTTTTCATTTTTCAAAAATGTTTTAAAAAAAATTTTCCAAATTTTTTTCTTGTGAAATAGGTTTAGAATGCCATGACACGTGGAAATTTTAAATTTGAGCAAAAAGGAAAGTTTCCTTCTATTCTACAGTGATATATTTTTTTCAAATTGGTTTAGATTGCCATGAAACGTGAAAATTTTGAATTTGAGCAAAGAAAAAAAAAATTTCCATCTATTTTAGTGGTAAAAATTTTTTCAAAAATGTTGGTGAAAAAAATTTTCAAAATTTTTTTTCTCAAATGGGTTTAGAATGTCAGTCATGTCAAACGTGAAAATTTTAAATTTGAAGAAAAAAAATTTCCATCTATTCTAGTGGTAAATTTTTTTCCAAAATAGTAAAAAAAATGTTGCAAATTTTCTTTTCCGAAATAGGTTTGGAATGTCATGAAACGTGGAAATTTTAAATTTGAGCAAAAAAAAATGTTTACATCTATTCTATACCCAGTGCTAAATAGATTAAAATTTTTTGCAAAAAAAATTTTTTTCAAAAAAATTTTTAATCAAAATAATTCTTAAATTTGTTTGAATATGTTTAGAATGCCTCGAAAACGTGAAAATTTTAAATTTGAACAAAGAAAAAAAAATTCAGTCTGTATTAGTGGTAGATTTTTTCAAAAATAGTCAAAAAAAATTCTGATTTTTTTTTTTAAATAGGTTTAGAACGCCATGAAACGTGGAAATTTTAAATCTGTTTTAGTGGTAAAGAATTTTTCAAAAATATTGGTAAAAGAAAATTCAAAAAATTTTTTCTGTTGAAATAGGTTTAGAATGCCATGAAACATGGACATTTTAAATTTGAACAGACAAAAAAAATTTTTAGTGGTAAAAATTTTTTCGAAAATGGTGAAAAAAATTTTCACATTTTTCAAAAATGGTGAGAAAAATATTCAAATTTTTTTTTTCTGAAATAGGTTTAGCGTGTCATGAAACGTGGAAATTTTAAATTTGAGCAAAAAAAAATTTTTTCATTATTTATTCCCTTTAGACGATCCACCCTGTATATTTTCCAGTGAAAGTTCTACCCTTTCTTCGCTGACACTAGGGTCAACTACCTACCAAAGACTGCTCTCCGTCAAGTAGTTTTTTAGTAAATGCACCAACAGACAGACAGACAGACTGACTGAATTGAAAAACCTATATTTTCGTAATCTCCGTGATCTGAAACGTCAGAATCCGAAAGAATCTCGGAGGGTGATTTTTTCTCGAATACAATACTTCCCTTCGGTATGCGAGGGAAGTAAAAATAATTTTTTTTTTCAAAAATTTGAAAAGTTGAAAAAAACAGTTTTTCGTAAATGGAAAATGAAAAAAATATGGCTCTGATCGAAGAAAGTTGAAGGAGAAAGTTGTAATGCTAAAAAGATCTTTCGATTGCTAGTTTTTTAAGTATCAGTTGTGATTAACATTTTTCGAGATGTATCGAAAAAACCGTCAAAAATCGGCTTTTCCTGTTTTTAAGTTACCTTTGCAAATATACTTATATATAGCTTATGGCAATCCGAAAGAGCACGTCTTTAAAAAATTTAAAAATATCTTCAATTATTCGAGATATATCAATTTTTCGAAAAATAGCTCATTTTCTTTATAAAGAGTTGTACAATTGTACATGCTGTAAAAGAATTATAACGGTTTTAGTAATTTTAAGGGTAAATAAATGGCTTTAAAATAATTGCATTTTTTAGGTTAGGTTTTTCTTTTAAATAATTTTTCCAATTTCAATTTTACGAAAATGGCATACAGAAATCGATTACGAATTTATGAAAAGAAAATTTTGTCCTATGACTTTCTGGAGCCTGAAAAATCGATATATCTCAAAAAATAAAACATTTTAAAAATTTTCAAAAACGTTCTTTTTCTTATGGGTAAATAAAGTGTCTAAACCGCCGGCGGTATTGTAATAAATTGCTATCGAACCGCCACGGCGGTTGCTTTAACTATTTACGTGACCGAATAAATTATCAGTGCCGCAGGCAGCATTAGCGTCGTAGACAAAAAGGGGGGTGTCCCCCCGCCTTGTTTTTCAGAAAATTGCATGAAATATTCCAATAAATAGTACGTAACCAAACCAATTGCGGTGGTCACGTAAATAGTTAAAGCAACCGCCGCGGCAGTTCGATAGCAATTTATTACAATACCGCCGGCGGTTTACTGGACACTTCCATAAATAAATGGCTTTAAAATAATTGCGTTTTTTAGGTTAGGTTTTTTAAAAATAATTTTGCCAATTTCAATTTTACGGAAATGGCTTATACAGGAATCGATTACTGAAGCTTTTCAACGAATTTACAAAAAAAATTTGTCCTATGACTTTCTGGAGCACAGAAATTGGCAATATTATTTTTTAAAAAACCTAATCTAAAATTATGCTATTTTAAAGCCATTTATTTACCCTTAAAATTAATAAAATCGTTACAATTCTTTCACAGCATGATAGCACAACTCTTTATAAAGAAAATGAGCCCAAGATCGTTACTATGGAACACTCCGAGGAGCAAGTCTATCTGATTTTCGAAAAATCGATATATTTCGAAAATTAAAAGATCTTTTTAAATGTTTCAAAAACATGCTTTTTCAGCTTATTGGAAGCTATATGTACGGTTAATAGTAAGTATTTAAACGTAAATTTGAAAAAGATACAGCGAAAACAAGAAACGCCGATTTTTCATGGTGTTTTCGATATATCTGGAATAGTGTTATCGCAACTGATTCCTAAAGAAATAGCAATCGAAAGATGTTTTTAGCACCTACATTCTCATTCAACTTTTTTCAATGAGTCATATATTTTTTTTAATTTACGAAAAACTGTTTTTTTTTTTCAGCTTTTCAAATTTTTTAGGTTAAGTTCGTCACTAGAGATCAGGTACATCGAATCACAAATCTTTCTTGGTTTTCCGGCTATGAATTTTGGTAAATTTAATAATAGGCCATGACAGGTTGATTGGGCTATATAATACCTAAGCATTTGTCAGAGTCGTTGATAATATTCTTGTGATGATTGAGACTGTCAGTTGTCAGTTGTTAATAGTCTGATATCTGCATATTCTACAGATTTTTGATGTGATGAACTCAAATACATTGTTTATACAAATTATGAATAGAACTGGACCTAGTATTGAGCCCTGTGGTACACCATATTCAAGCAATTTAAAAATAATGGTGTTTCTATTTTTGTTAACACACCTGTTGGTTATATAAGTTTTTATAAATGATGATGCTGAACCTCTGATGCCATACATTTCTAGTAAAATTAATGAAAATTCAAAATTCAAATTAGAGGTGCAGCAATCATCTTTCCGATAACACAATAAGGCGTAATGCTGTGGAAACTGTGAAATTTTACTTTGCAATTTTTCTAAAGTATTAGATCTATGGTCAAGGCCATAAATCATTAATTTGCAATATCCCCATTACTAGCCTTTTCTTCTACTAGCAGTTGCACCTATCGTTGGATATTCGAATCTCAATTCCAAATAAATATAACCTACAGCACCATGAGGGCTAAATGTACCAACAAAACTGACAGAAAAATATCGCTAGATAATTATCTGTACAAATGCAGCGTTGGTTTCAGTAAATCGTCGATATTAAACTAGATACTCTGAAACTACTAGTCTGTTTCGCCAAATGACAATATTTTTTAATTCCTAATTGTATATTTCATAGTTTAAATCGCCATATGATCAGATTTAATGGTCAAAAAATGTAGAATGTACATCACATATTTATATTTTTTTCTGTCACCTGTTAAATGTATCTGGTAATTGTTTCGTTTACTATATCAGCTGATAATGTACCGTCTGAATTTTTAAAATGGAATTTATCGCGTTTAATAGATACTCATCCGATACACTTTTGGCAACGCCCAACTTTCATTCGCTTCGATACAGTTTTATTAAACATACTTCAATATTTTAAAGTTAGAGTTAGAAAACAAACGAGTAAAGTACCAAAATAACATTTATGTGGCCATGTGTTTACTGCTCGTGATAGATTCAACAACGCCATCGACCTGTGCGTAAAGTTATACAAGTCAACCGGTATTGTCTATTAATTGTGGGGTGAATTTTGGCAGTTTGCAGCGAGTAGGCCGTATTTTAGTATTCCGCGTAATTCGGTGGCGAAACTATTTGTATAGTGATTTTTCTCGGTTTCTGAGTAGTTCTTATTGTTTTAGATTACGCAAAATGCTAAAAGTTAAAATACGTAACGATGCGTTAACTCGTGGAAGAATAGAAAACAACCCCGAATTGCATTTTGATGGTGTCAACGTGCACTGTGATGCTTGTAAAACAATGGTTGATTTTAAGGGGAAATGCAACCTTGATTAAGTACCACGTCAATTCGATGAAACATGTATCGAGTACCTATTAAAGACTTGAGTGCGGATGAATTCAAGTTGAATTTAATGAATTTCATGTCATCCGACATTCAATGGTACCAGCTTAACCGTCTGCATTTTAGACAATTTTTAGAAAAATATACGAATTTCAAGCTTCCAGATAAATCATAATCATATCTTCGGAAATGCTATCTTAAAGAAGAATGTGATAAAAGGCTGGAGAAAATTCGAGATGATTTTCAAAATAAATACATTTTGTCGCATATTTTCACCCTGAAACCGTGGATTCCAAAATAATTTCAACAAGGGGTAACCACTAACACTATTTAATAGCTTACTGAAGCACACTTTTATTAAAATAACCATAAACAATGTTTACCACTTTGTATTTCTATCAGCTCGGAGTTCTAACCTCTCAGTTGTCACTTTTCAATTTCTTCTCCTGCCGGGAATCTCGCCTTATATACTCTAAAATTGCCTCTAGATGCATCTAGAAATTTCCAATTCCAGAACATTTTATAACTCTAGAGCCATCTACAGGCTTCCAGGAGAGATGGCTTGTATTACTGGTTGCCTAATCATTTCTACTTAATTTCAGCTAGTAGTAGTCATGGGGGTAACAGTCTCCACTTCTTAGGCGGTGTAATACATAACAATATGTCATGTGAGTATTGACGAAGCGAAAAATGCAACAGGCTGGCCAAATAATTAATACCCTTTTATGGGGTTTAGATAAAGGAGAAGCTATGAAACCATGTTTAGTGTCGTGTAAATTTGTGAAAAAAATTGATCACGTCACGATTATTACCTCAGTAAAAGACATGCTTAAATGCTTGTGGTGGGAATTGAAGCAATGTAGTATATACATGTTTATTTTATTAGTCACTGACGACGTATGATTATGCTTAAGGTAGGGAAGGTCTAGCCATATATCTCAATAAAATAACTTTACAGAAATGCGAAAGGTAGTATATGTTAATGTTATAAATAGGGATAACATAAACAGATAAATTACAATTACAAATTCGCAATTGTCAAAATAACATTGTTATGTTATAATATTTCTTGAAAATTAAATATCAAGTGAAGTCCGACTCTGCTAACGCTGAAAAATTCCGACCCTTATTTATGAAGTTTGTGAACAAATCTCAGGTAATTACCAAATAAACTTAGCAGGTGATTGAAGAACTAGGTCTTAACAAAGGTAATTTTAAGTTGTAACCATTTGTTTTATATTAAAAACTGCAAGAGGAAAGTGAATCTCAAATATATTGTTATTGTCATTTTTCGCTTATAAATCTGCATTTAGTATAAGGTGATATTAATGATCAATTGTTGCATTTCATTCTCTTTTTTGTGGTTATATATACATATCAGCAACTTTGTATAGATACATGTGGAGTTTCCAAAATATTATCTTTATTATAATGAAACATATTCTTTATAGGATTTTGAAAACAGCAAAAAAACTATACAGGGTGATTCACGTAGGCCATTCATTAGTTTTTCAACTTGCAGTTGGATTAAAAACTTGAAATTTGGTATGCAGCCATAATCGATCATGCCCGTTCTACCTAAAATATTTTCAGTCCTCCAGCTAGGGGTGTGCCAAAAATTGGTACCAACTTTCTTATTTTAAATGGAAACCTATATTTTTCTTTATATGGTTCGATTGGTCTTCTAATTCTGAGTTTAGAGAACCTAAGTTATGTTAACTTATCTATTACAATTTTTGACATATGTCCAATTTTTTGAAAAAAATTGCCGCTGTAGTAGTTTACGAACAAATTTGTATCTCGCAAACCTTTCAAAATTATGAAACCAAATTTGTGAAGCAGTTAGCTGGAAGTCCAGGCTAACTTCTGATGTCCCGTCGGTGGTCCCATTTTGTACCATATGGGTGCAGTCGATTTTCAAATGTCGCAATCAAAAATTGTTAAAAAGTCAATTTTTTCAAATGGCACCTAGTATTTTTTTTCACACCATTCGAAAGAAAATTGAATTATAGGGTGAGTTACTTAAGCATTCCCTATACCTAACTTCACCCCATATCGAGTTATTCAATAAAAATCAAGAAAGATCTTATCTTGCCGAGAGATTCCTTACTTCATCAAGTATGCCATGGAAACAAAAGACAGTTGTAATAATTTTTAAAGAAAAATATGGATTCTTATTTAATTACACACAACACCAACAAATTATTATTAAAGAACAAGAACAATGTTGACGAAATTCTGACGTAAATGTTCAATGTGACCACCATATTTTTGTTCAAATATTCTATTATTCTACTTTCAACAGATTGCATAGCACATCTTTGCGCCTACCATTTCTGATGCCAGAAATCAATGCAAAATTGAATTTTAGGGCCACTTTTATTAATATTGTGTATGTCTATCTACAGTCGTTTTTGAGTTATTGGCATTTTTTGAAAAAAATATTGTTTTTTTTTTCTCAACAATCATTTCATTTTAATTTTTATTCAAAAATCGTATTGCAATAATAAATAATAACAACAAATAAACAGATTAACAAAATAATTATTTCAATACAAATGCTCAATGTGTGCACCGTTTTCACTGACAGAATTTCGTCAATATTGTTCTTGTTCGTTAATAATAATTTGTTGGTGTTGTGTGTAATTAAATAAGAATCCATATCTTTCTTTAAAAATTATTACAACTGTCTTTTGTTTCCATGGCATACTTGATGAAGTAAGGAATTTCTCGGCAAGATAAGGTATTTCATGATTTTTATTGAATAACTCGATATGGGGTGAAGTTAGGTTTAGGGAATGCTTAAGTAACTCACCCTAAAATTCAATTTTCTTTCGAATGGTGTGAAAAAAATAGTAGGTGCCATTTGAAAAAATTGACTTTTTGACAATTTTTGATTGCGACATTTGAAAATCGACTGCGCCCATATGGTACAAAATGGGACCACCGATGGGACATCAAAAGTTAGCCTGGACTTCCAGCTAACTGCTTCACAAATTTGGTTTCATAACTTTGAAAGGTTTGCGAGATACAAATTTGTTCGTAAACTACTACAGCGACAATTATTTTCAAAAAATTGGACATATGACAAAAATTGTAATAGATAAGTTAACATAATTTAGGTTCTCTAAACTCAGAACTAGAAGACCAATCGAACCATGTAAAGAAAAATATAGGTTTCCATTTAAAATAAGAAAGTTGGTACCAATTTTTGGCACACCCTGTATAGTTGTAGGACTGAAAATATTTTAGATAGAACGGGCATGATCGATTATGGCAGCATACCAAATTTCAAGTTTCTAATCCAACTGCAAGTTGAAAAACTTCTAATGAATGGCCTACGTGAATCACCCTGTATATGAGAACTAAATGAAAACTATATGAAACAAAAAAAAACTATTTGTAAAATTATTGATTTGCAATCTTTGCATTCTTTCGATAACCTGAATTCTGGTTATCAAAAGAATGCAAAGATTATAAATCAATAACTTTACAAATAGTTTTTTTTTAGTTTCTCATGTACAGTTTTTTCTGCTGTTTTCAAAATTCTATAAAGAATACAACATTACAATTATAATCAAATAAAAAATAATTCACTTTTAAAAATTATCTTTATTATTTCAGACAATAGAGATAGATAACCGGGTTATTGCACAAATCTCCTATCGTACTCTAAAAGCCAATGTATATAGACATGCTCAGATAATAGCTGCTGTTTTGTCGCTATTATTAAATGTTATTTTGTGTAAAATGTAATATAAGATCTGCATATAAAGCTAGTCATGATATATAAAAAAAATAAAGAATTACGAGTATAAATGTTTTTGTTTGTCCCTCCCTAAACTGTGAACGCAAAACATGTAAGCCAAAGGCTCGTTCCACGATATTCTTTTCATACGGTTTATATACCGGGTGAGTCACGAATTGCGCTTGCCCCGATATTTTTCTAAAATATTTGGAATAGAAAATTGAAATTTGGAGGCCTTATTACACGACTAAAATGCCATCTTTTCAATAAAAAATCAAGTTTGGTGCACATCCGGTTTGGCCGGAAATGCCCACAACTTTCGATTTTTAAATGGAACACCCTATATATTTTTACATTTTTGGAATCTAGAGGAAATTTTTAATACAATACATCCATTTTGGTCACTTTTTGATAAACATTAAAAATTTTATTAAAAAATCTATTTCTGAATCCAGAGTGCTGTGGTGCCCAAAATATATTTTAGTTTGTGTGCTCCGTTACTATAAAAATAAAAAGAGCAATATGATTGCATTACTTAATTCTCTAGAGGCGTTTAAAATTTTTAAATGTGATTTTTATCCACTAACTCGTTTTTTTACATGGGAATTTAATCGTTCACCAACATTTTTAAATACCTCATTTTCATACGAATCTAATGATACCAAAATTTTGAAAATCCGCTCAGAAATATTTGAGATTTCAGCCAAAATACAATGCAACCAAGCTTTTAGAAACATGCGGCTAATAGATAATAGATTAGTGGGCTTTGGAAACTAAAATGGCACATTTCTGTGTAAATCTGGTAACCTAATAACATTGGAAAAATCATAGTAGCCATTGAATGTAATAAAACAATATCAGCTGTTAGACAGATACAAAATAAAGCGTTGCGGAAATCTCTTTGAGCAAAAATTAAAGAAAATGAATAATTTTAGTAGAAATGAAAAGGTCGATATGTTACTGATATATGGAGAGCGTCTCAAAAATTCAACTGCAGTTGCAGAACTGTATCAGCAACGATATCCCAACAGACGTCATCCAAGCAGACACTAGTTTGCCAGAGTGGAACAAGAATTAAGAAACGAACCCAATCAACAAGATGACCATCAAACATCAACAAGGGAATTGTCAATGGAATGCGACAGTCTTCGGTTCGCAGAATTTTAAAGAAACATAAGTTTCGGTCTTATAAATACCAAATACACCAACATCTTTATGGAGATAATAACGACAGGAGGCTAGTATATTGCAACTGGTTCTTAAATGCAGTACAACAAAACCCAGGTTTTCCTTTTCATATTCAGATGAAAGTAGATTTACGAACCAAGGTATGTTTAACAGAAATAATACTAGGTACTGGGCTCAAGAAAATCCGAGGTTGGTAGGGCGGGGGAATATTCAGGAAAGATTTGGGCTTAACTGTTGGCTTGGAGTACCTGGAGATCGAATAATTGGACCCATATTTTTTGATGGAACACTTACTGGCGAACAAGATTGGCCCTTTCTCCTGATACCAAATTGTACAAGGAAATTGTAAAGTTAATTATCTAAGTTAATTCTTGTAGTGGAGGATCGATTTTGGTCTCCATTTAAAAAGGAAAATTGGCATTTTATCCACATCGTAACTTGAAATGATTTTTTTCTACTACCGTCTATATAGATGAACTTTGCAAGCCTAGCAACACGTGCGATAACGAAAGTAAAGATTGGAGTTACTTGGTTGCTAAGGCGTTGCTAGCTACGAAAGTAGAACTTTCGCGACCAGGACAGAAAAGTAAAAAAAAACAAACGAAATTTAACTTTTTGTTTCAACGAATTAGCACAACAATTTTTTATTGTTAATGTTTATTTTATTCTAGTAAATGAACATTACATGAAACGTCAAAAATTTGTGTACAGGCAGTCTAAATAAGCTTAATAAATAACAAGTGGCAGAAAGTAAGTAATAAATAATAATAGATAATAAAGAATAGTGAAGAAAGAAAAAAAAAGAGTAGCGCATACTATAATAATATTTGGTTAAGATAGTATTATAAACTTTAAAAATCACACAGTAAGTATTCATCAATTGAATAACATTTTTCTATAAGTTTCTTCTTTATGAGGAGAACTGCATAGTATTTTGCTTTTTCACAGCTTCACGTAGCTTGTACAATTTTGATCCCCAGTAGTCCAATCCATTTTGCGTTTTTGATAATCTGTGAAAGGGTACCCATAGCTGATCTTTATTTTTAGTTGGATAGAAGTGATTTACAGAATTCTGCAAATATTTTTCTTTATTCATATGTGCATACTTGAGGCAATTCAGTATATACAGGCTTGAGATGGTAAGTATGCCTTGTTTGAAGGATTCCCTACAGCTTTCATTATAACCTAACTCACATAATATTCTTCTAGCTTTCTTTTGAAGAATAAATATTCTATGGACTTCTGATGCTGTTCCCCATAGCAAAATTCCATAGGCTGCAATGCTGTGGAAATTGGCAAAGTAAGCTATCTTAGCCGTTTGATGAGTAATAACTTTTTTAAATTTTCCTATATTATATATAGAGCGGTACTTAATTTTTTGCTAAGCTCTTCTAGATGCATTTTCCAATTTAATGTACTGTCTAGTTTTATCCCACAAAGTCTATTGACTTTTGGTCTCGGCCTGTTGTGGTCACTTTTAGCCTTTGCGTTTTGTCCTGATTTAATAGTAACAGATTGGCTGAAAACCAGACATTTGCCTGTGCCAATACCTCTTCTATTGGAGAGTCATTTCCATTGTCACCTTTTCTTAAAAAAGTATCGTTTGCATAAATACTGGCTCCAAAGACGTTAATATTTGCCAGTAGATCATTAATGTATAATATAAATAGGATGTAGGACCCAGCACCGATCCTTGAGGGACGCCTTGTGTCAGCTGCTGTTTCTGAGATTTCTCCCTTCGAGCTGGTCATTTGATTTCGATTCATTAGGTATGACGTTATTAATTTGTGAGTAGTTCCTCGGACTCCATAGTAGAAAAGTTTTTTGTGATCGATGGTGTCGAAGGCTTTACTTTGCAAGTCGCAACATATTGTTTCAACCTCTTCACGATTATCAAATGCCTCAGTTATTTTAACTACTACGTTTAAAACGGCAGTAATTGTTGATTTGCTTCTTTGATAGCCATGTTGGGAATTATTAAAAATTTTGATTTTTTGAAGAAAGTTGACTAATCTATTTTTTATAACAGTTTCAAAAACCTTTGATATAGCTGGTAAGATAGAGCTTGGTCTGTAAATGTTTACATCATTTATATCTCCTTTTTTGTGTACAGGAATTATTTTGGCATATTTCATTTTGTCTGGGAATATTCCCGCTTCTGTGCATTTATTTATTATTATTGTCACTGGCCTAGCAATTTATTCCACAATTTTCTTTAGCAAAGAAATCGACACTCCAAAAATATCTTCAGTCTTCTTGTTTTTTGTGTTCATAATTAAATCCCTTATTTCGTTTTCATCAACTTCATTTAGATATATTGACCTTGAGTTGTTGATATGATGGTTATTCAGAAGTTCACATGGAGTAGTTGGTATATTCTTCAATTTTTCTATGGTTCTAAGTCCTATGTAGAAAAATGTATTAAATTCATTTGCGGTTAATACCAACTTTTCTGCTGTATGGGACTTGGTTTCGGATTTTATCACTGTCCATATTGCTCTGCTTTTATTCTCTGCTTCAGCTATATACTCGTCATTTGCCAGTTTTTTTGCTTTGTCTATCTTTTGTATATACATGTTCTTGAGCTGACTAAGCATTAGCAGTTTCTTCACCATCTCTTACCATCTTTATAGTGTCTAAAGCATCTAAGTTGTGCTTCATTTGCTTTAATTCTTCATTGTACCATTTTATTTTCATTTCTTTTTCACTTTTTCAGGAAAGTGATCTTCAAAAATGTCAGTGAAAATATTATGGTAGGATTCATAAGCCTCCATTGCATCTTTGTTTCTAAGTATGGCTGTCCAATTTACTGACGATAACTTTTTCTTAAACTGGTTGATGTTTTCGTCATTTATTTCCCTGAATTTTACAGGTATACCAAAGGCACAGGCAATATTGGCTGCTTCTTGTATCCCAGTTTCATCGCCACCAAACATTTGTTTATTTTAATTTGAAGCAACCAGAAATTAAAATGTTTATCATGAACCTCGGTGACAGATAGTAATTGTCTCGTTGGCATGTAAACAATTATCACAGCCTCTACTATAAAATTTATTAAAAATGTCAGATAATATCTTGAAATAATTAGTTTTAAATTATTGAATCCCATAATGTCTTTCGGTAATAAACAAAATTTAATACATTACACGATGTGAAAGCTCTTTTTGGTGTTCGGTGTTTTTTGAAAGGCCTCGGTTTCACCTCACCTCACACCTAAAAGTAAACTTTCACATATAGTAATGTAAATAACTATTCCTGTACTATAGAAACAAAATTAAACAAATAATATAAGCTAGTCACAAACATTAATTGACCTTTTTGAGCTCTATGAGATATTAAAAAAAATTAATATTGACAAATGCTCAACTTTGACCTATGTAACATTTTTAACTCTGATGTTCAGGTTAGAACAACTGATAATTAAATTTAGTTAAACAATCATTTTGCACATTAATGTTCAACTTGCGCTAAGTTTGTTATGATCAGTTTATATTCTGCAAAATTCAAATGGTGCCTTAATTGTCAAGTTTTGACAGCAGCAGTCACAATATGAAACTTACCTCAAATTATGCAGGAAAAAGAAAGTATCTACTCACCAGGCATAGGACACACAGGATAGCTTGCTTGAACATGCAGTTCTGCTTAGCACTATTTATAGGCCTTGTGACAGGCTTCACGGTATCCTACATAATTCTCTGTGGAAATTTTATCAATTTTCCAGATGGGTATGCCAAGAAAAAAGCCATTGGAGAAGTAGGTACTCATTCGAAAGACGAGGAATTTCACAATATGGAGAACTCAACTGTGGCCGACTTGTTGTACAAGAAGGTTAGAGTGTTGTGTTTTATTCTGACCTACCCAAAAAACCATGAAACGAAGGCCAAACATGTGAAGGCAACCTGGGGTAAAAGGTGCAATATTCTGCTGTTTATGAGTTCGATAGAAGGTAAGCAATAGTTGCTAAACCAATAGTGCACACCCAACGAGTGTTTTTATCCAGTAATCATGTAGTAGAGGTGTTTCAGAATCTCATGAGCCGCGAAATGCGCAAAAGGCAAAGTTTAATCTGAGTTATAAGTATGTTTTTGAAGACACTGGAGGCTGCCTTGCTGTATACATAAACAAGAGCTCGGGATAAATTGTAAACAATAAACATAATATTTTTAAGAAGTGTAACTGAGTCAACAGGACGGATTATGTCTCTGCGCATATGAAGGTCACGGCTCATGAGGTTTTAAAACACCTCTACAGCCAAATTAGCCATTTAGGGTAACAAAAATTAATAAAAGATCATCTTCGGGATTTAAGTAGGTATAATAACCTGGAGAATGTGATGATGTATTCTTTGCACTTTCAAGTTCCGGGACAGTTAAAAAAAAATTGGAAAAACTTTGATTTTCTGTTTTTTTGCTCTAGAGGCCAAAATAATAAAAATGGAGAAAAAAGTTTTCAACAAAAGTTGTAGCTCGTCTCTCTACAAAAAAGGTCATTAAAAATTTTTGACTTACTTAAGCCATTTAGAAGATAAATCGAGTTTTCCACTTATAGTTCCCATACTTGCGAACTTTGACCTTAAATACATTTTTTGCAGATGTAGGATCGATGGGGACTTTTCACATTTCATTTATAATGGTGTTCCCAACATCCGTACCAATTTTCAGCTCTATGCGAATTATTGTAACCTTGAATGTCTATTTCGACCGGGTTATTGGATAGTAAACGATTATTATTATTATGTACACTGCTGTTTAATCCTAATTTGTATCATTCAATTGATTAAGTGTAACAACTAGGTATTCTTGTTACCTCAATCTTCTTTTAATCCCATTCCAGGGGTGTTTTGTGACTCTAGCTAATGATTTTGGGTCTACAATTTTTTTTGACCTCGGATTCTGATTCAGTGACCGAAAGTACATGGGGATGCGTGGGTCTGGTTCGCTGGTTCACTTTTTTTTTATGGGGCTGTGTTATTAGACCAAGATTCTTTACACTTGTTTTGTACTCAGAGTTTTACCTTTTATTTTAACTTCATAGTTTCATTTTGTTTCATTTAAAGAGTTTTTAGAGCCGAATGCAATTAATTGTAATTTTGTGGGATTAATTAAAAAAGCTAACATAAACTATAACAGCAGTTTTTAAATCCATGACCGCATCTTTGATCAAGACACTTTTGGATATCACGGTCCAAGTCATCAATCATTGAATTTATCAAGTAGCAGGTGCCTATAAAAAGAACTTTGAATCAATAATGTAATAACACACACTGAAACAGTCTTGTCAAACACCAAAATATCGATTGTTATTCATGCTTCGTGAAACAAGTTGATAGCATCGATTGATAAATAATAGTAAGTTTTAGTCAGATCCCGATGATGCTAACTTGATTGACGAAAACGGATTTTTAATCACCATCTGATGTTGCCGATGTGGCGTCGGTGGGAATTACTCCCGTGTCACCTATTATCTGACCAACCAGTAAATCTCAAAAATGACATTAAAGTTGATAAATATATGAAACATTTTTTTGCAGATGCAAGACTACCTACGGTTGCACTGAATGTCAGTGAGACAGGTGCATATATGCTCTGGGATAAAACACGAGAGGCCTTTAAATATGTTTATAAGAATTACCTTGATAAAGCTGATTGGTTTTTAAAAGCTGACGATGATACGTATGTACCAAATGTTAGTTTATAATTATTTTCAGTTATCTTGCCTTCCGTTGCTCTTTATGTACGGAATTTCACACTTTGAGACAATTTTACCTTGGCGTTATGATTATTGAGATGATTGTTATTTTCACTCATATCCCAACGGTATAGCACCCAACGTACCCTTATATAAAACATTATCTTGGGCAAAGATGGTCATGAAATTAGAAACTGCTGTCTTCGCTTATGTCATGCTTTTGTATCGATTACATCAAATTTTTAAAGTTACGTCCCACACTAACATTATCTGCCGAACTGCCCTTTAAAGTCCTGTTTCCTGGAAAAGACAAATGAAATTGGAACAAAACTGACCTACAATGGGCAGACAGTTGTTGGTTCACAGACGGCTCCAAAACTCCTTAAGGAACTAGAGCTGGTGTACATAATCGCAAAAAAGGTAAGAATCACATCGAGCCTATATTTCAGGCAGAAATACATACCATTGAGTTCTGTGCGCGGAGGCTAGAACAGACGCAACCTAGACACAGATCAATAAAAATATTTTCAGACAGCCAGGCGGCTCTTAAAGCCCTTGGATCCTACCGTAGTAACTCTAAAACGGTTTGGCATTTCCAGGAAGCTCTTACCCGACTGGGCAGAACCAACAAACTAACTCTGATCTGGATATCTGGCCACTCTGGCATGGAAGGCAAAGAAGTTGCCGATTCTTTGGCCAGAGAAGGCGCGGCAACCAAATTTATAGGACCGGAACCGGCACTCGGTATATCTGCAAACCAAGGCTGCCCAAGTAGCACAGATTAATTATATAATGGTTTAAATAAACGTTAATAAAACTTTGCTTAAAACTGTGGAACTTTTACTAAAATAAAACCAAAACATAGCTATCTCAACGTTCTATAAATGTTTATATCAATAAACTGGGGAATTTATAAGATTGTTACAAAACGTTGCAGTACCATTTCTTTAACGCTACTAAACAACTAACCTTAAACAGTCGTGTTTTATTTTTATATCGGCGTTTCTACAACAAAGTCAAAAATTCATCTATATCAGTTATAAAGAAATAAACATTCCACAGCTTGTTAAAACTCTGGCAAAACTTTCTGTTATAGTTTTTCTCTAACTCTAGTTATAGTGTGAACACATACAACTAAATGATGACTTTGTTGTAGTCCTCAATATTTTTTTGTACCTAATACATTTGGACATTATATGTAATATAATAATTATCTGTTGTGAGTAATCCGCTGTTGAAAATTAGCTGCAAATGGATATTGTCTGTGAATATAATTATTTTACCTCTATAAAAAAATAAAGCGCTTCAAAAATAATTTAAACTGAAGGAAATACATTTATTTCTTAAAATATGCCTTCGTTTATACTTAACATTATGCGGTTCCAAAACTATGCTGAACTATTAAGGATGCTCCAGAATAAGAAAAAATGAAGTAGCATTAGTCGTGTTGTCCTTAACTTTATTATAAAAATTACTAGAAAAAATATGTTTAATAATAATAATAATAATAATATAACTTTATTTCCTTTAGACCTGCTTAGTACAAGTCAAATGGTGTCTATTATTAAATTTAAGTAAGGATGTATAATAGTAGGTGGATACCTACTATTTATGTCTGAATAATAATACCTAGTGGTTATACATTATACATAAATGTAAGAATATTTACATAGTCAAGTCAGATATATAATATAATATATGTCAAATAAACTCTTATAACAATTAAAATATACACATAACAATTAAAATATACACATAACAATTAAAATATACACATAACTAAAATATACACATAACAATCCACTGTTCAATTCTAAACATTATCACAGAAGTTGTAAAATTCATTTTGTGAGTAAAAACATTGGTTTATAAGGAATTGTCTAACAGAGCATTTAAAAGAATCTAAGCTATTTATATCTTTAAATTTCTGAGGCAAGCAATTGTATAATTTAACTGATGTGATAAAGGGTCCTTTATTTACTTGTGTTAATCTATGTGCTGGGACATAAAGATTATTTGCACTTCGAGTGGTATACTTGTTGACTTCATTACATTTTGGCAATTTATTTATATTTTTCCTGACAAAGTACACCGACTGTAAAATATACATACTGAAAATGGTGAGTATACCATGCTGCCTAAAATAAGGTCTACATGATGTGGTGTAATCAAGCTTAAACATACATCGAATAATTCTCTTCTGCATTGTAAAGACTTTTTGCATTCCTGAACAATTACCCCAGCAGAGTAGTCCATAAGAAAGTACCGAATTTATACAACCATAATAATATGTTTTCAGTGTGTTTATGTTAACTGAATCTCTAATTTGTAAAATTGCGAAATTTTTACTAGCTAAATTTTTTATTATACATTCCGTATGTTTTTGCCAAGAAAGATTTTTTTCCATGTGGATGCCTAAAAACTTTACACAATCATTTTGGCAAATAGAATTGCCAGTGGATTTGACTAGTATGCTTAAGTCTGTTTTTACACCAAGTGGTGTGAAGAATAGGAGATCAGTTTTTTGTTGGTTTAGTACCAGTCCATTCCTATTACACCAATTAGATATTTCTTCCACACATTTCGTGGCATTTCTGCTGAGGGCATCAATAGTTTTGGCAGAAATGACAGCAGAGGTGTCATCGGCAAAAAGAGTTATAAAACTACTATTATCTATATTATCAACGATATCATTAATAAATAGTATGAATAGTAGAGGACCTAGTACACTTCCTTGCGGTACTCCAGTCAGTACATTTACATTTTCTGAAAAGCATATTACACCATTTTGTACAATTTTTACAGTTTGCTTTCTCTCATCTAAGTAGGAATTAATCCAGTTCAGTGCCAAATCACGAATACCATATAGTTCAAGTTTCTTCAATAATAGTTTGTGATTTATACAATCAAAGGCTTTCGAGAGATCAAAATATATACCGACTGATTTTAAATTACTATTAAAGTTGTTGAGTATATTTTCATAGAAGGAGAGAATAGCATCCTGGGTTGACCGGTTCTTACAAAAGCCATACTGCCTTTTTGTTAGAAGCCCATACTTATCAAGAAAACACGTTAATCTAATTTGAAACGCCTTTTCAAATATTTTAGAGAAAACTGACAAAAGGGCTATTGGCCTATAGTTATTTATATTATTTGGATCTTTATTTTTGTAAACAGGTATTACTAGGGCAGTTTTTAATTGGTCTGGAAATACTCCGTTTTCGAATGAAACATTAATCAGGTATGTCAAAATAGTGAGGAGGTAGTTTGAGACATTTTTTATTAGGCAGCATGGTACTTAACCAACGTCTTGTACAACGTCGCATATATTTGAATACTACAACCTCAAATCGAACCTCTAAATAACTTCCGTAAAAGATGTGGTATAAACTTTAATACAGCTCTAAGCCAGAACTATATAGGAACTCCTACACACAGCGTTTTATTAACTTTAATAAAACTTCGATCTAATCCTCACAAAAACTATTAAGCGACATTTAAAAATGGTATAAAAAACTTTGAATAGTTGTATAACCGCCGTTAACTTTTTAGTTTTATAATTTCAAATAACATAAGTTGTAGAAATGCTTGTCATAATTATAAAAACTTAAGAGTATGTGCTACTTGGGAGGGCTCTGTTGTGACTTTCTATGTGTACCTCTACACCCCGCCCACCTTGTGGGTATGGTTACCTCCTAACTATTCCAAATACAGCCTTGCAGTCAAAAATTTTGTTCCCAACCATGCCCTCTACACCCCCTTTCAAGCGTTCACTGACTGAAGTATTGCCGAAGTTGCGTCGAAAAAAAATACAAATGTAAATCCATACGTACTACCTGATACAGTATTTTCCTATTATAGAATAGAATTTATTGGTGTTTGAAATATAAAATAATAATTACACAAGTCAAAAAAAAGTTACATAAAACTATCATAATAAGGCAACGGATGTCAGAACGAACACAATTGACAACTGCGTAGAAAAAGTTTTGCTACAAATCACTCTCTAGGAATTTATTCAAACCATAAAATGCAGAAGCTACCAGGACCGACTTAACTTTTATTTTAAATAGTTTATTGATAGTATTTTTGGTAAGGGGGGTAATTTATTATAAAACAATGGATGGTGCATTAATCTACATTATTTCTTGATTTTTTTAACCTTAAATATTTAATTTAATAAGTCCTCAGAGTTATCTCACGAAAAATAATTTGAGTCGACAGGGTCATTATAGACCGAAGAAAAGTGTTTTGCAAATAAATTTGCAATTGATTCTTCATCAGAGGCCACTTCAGACATAATACTATTTTCAACTTTATTGATATAATTATTATAACAGATTTCCGATTGCTCTTTACACAAAGCTCTTAGTTAACTAAACGTGTTAAAGTCATCTTGAGATTTTGATCTTTTGTATCTTTTATGTTCACTTCGCTTTGCCTTTATATTTTGTTTTAAGTTTGCGTCAAACCATATGGGAAACTTAAAATTACTTTTTAATTTGATTTTGGGAATGAAAATGTCAATACACCGATATAGATATACATAAAATAAATCAACAGCACTTTCAATGCCTACATGAAGGATGTCATCCCAGTCTAAGTTTAAAAGAAAATATAAATAATTATCTGCGCCACTTGCGATGTTTCTGATTTTGAATAATATTAACAAATAGGACATATTTAATAAAAAATCATCAAAATTGGAGCTGACCCTGAGGACTAAGAAGTAAAAACGTTCATCGACTCGACTATAAGTATTCAAAGAGATTTGATAGTATAGGAATTAATGGTATAGCCCTATAATTATTTGGATCATTGGCAGAGCCGTTTTTAAATATATGTTATGTATATATATTATGAATAGTAAACAAATAACAAAATAATTTCTTTTTTAAATCATGACTACAATTTTTGTACATTTCTGTTCTATTGTTCTAGTTACGTGATAGTAGAAAACTTACGGTATTTGTTGATGAAGCATAATGCTAGCGACCCTGTGTATTTTGGATGCAAGTTTAAACCTTATACAGACAAGGGCTACATGAGTGGAGGTGCTGGATATGTCCTAAGCAGAAGCGCCGTAGAAAGATTTGTAGAGGTAAAATTGCAGCTTATTTTGTACTGTATTATCTGATCATGTTACATATATTTTAGATCTCCTTAAAGAATTCTACACGGTGTATGAATCCCTCTCACGGAATCGAAGATGTAAATATGGGCGTATGCATGATGGATGCACAAGTTACAGCTGGCGATTCACGTGATTTGATGGGCAGGGGCAGATTCTTCCCGTTTCACATAGAACATCATATAATTCCTGGAAAGGCTGCAGAATGGTATCAAAACTATCTTTTCTATAAGACCGAAGAGGTAAGAATAAAAAAATAAGCCATGGGATTATCCAGAGGGGGATACTCACTAATTTTTAATTATAATATCATGATATACAATCTTATCTTTGACAAAGATTGTCATGGAATCAAAAACTGTTGTTTTAGTTTGTCATTGACATTTTCCTGAAGCATGACAAATTGTAATAGCCCGGGAGGCAGCGACAGTTTTTGTGAAATCATTTCTATAAAGCTAGATTCTTTTCCAGAGAGAGTTTAGATAGTATCTATAATGAACGTGCAATTGTACCAAACTCTCAGTGGTGCATAAATGAGTAACAAATTAAACGACATGTAGCAATATAACAGTTGGAAGAAAATTTCGTTTTTCAAATTGTCACGAATTGTCAAAAAATGATGATTCGCCTTCACTCCTGCCGGCCCCAATTTTTGATTTTCACCTCGCGATTCACGTTGTACGGTCAGTGCCGACCTTCTCCTCGCCATCGAGACATAGAATGGGTCTCCGATCGCTGTATTTATTCGTCGTGCTAATCGGCGACTACTTTTAAGTGGTTTCCCGAGTTCGAATCCCGCCCGGGGATACTTTTTTTTTCGTTTTCAATTTTTTGGAAGATATTTTTGATAACTTATCTTTTCATCCTTTTCCTTTTCTCTTATGGTACTACACTCGTTAGAAACCAGTCCATTGCCTTTCACTGCTGGTGTATTATTGATTTGTTTTAAAAAAATTCCTGTATGGTGTAACAGTTTTTTTGTAGCAAATATATTTTTAATCTAGATTTAAATGTGCAAACACTAGAGAAGTTTTTGATTTCTGAATTTAAGTCATTATAAAATTTACACCCAGTGTAGTGAAAACTTTTTTTGAAGTGATTTGGAATTAGCAAGCCTCCTGACCTAGTATCGTGACCATGATCTTGCTGATTTATTAAAAACGTTGACATATTTGTATACACATATGTACATACTTCTAAAATGTATGCTCCAACTACTGTCAGAATCTTTTAATTTTTGAAAGCATCATGGCATGACTGACAATAATTTAGTCCGAGGATTATTCTTACAGCATACTTCTGTAGTATAAATACTCTCTCAACTTGGGCACTTGTTCCCCAATTTACTATCCCATACTTTAAGTGTGAATGAAAACTTGCAAAATATAACGTTAATAGCACCTGTGGGCTGCAATGTTTCGCAATGTAATGGAGAGCATAACAACTTCTACGCAATTGAGAACAAAGTGACTTAACATGTGGTATGTATAATATTTTTCCATTTATTTATTAAAAGAGGTAAAAATATATCGACATTAGTGACAAGTCGATCAGCTGGAGTCAGAAATTATATGCGGCTTTGCCAAATTTTTCCAAACTCTCTCTCTCTCTCTTTGTCTCTCGCGTCTCAAGTTTGTTGATTCGCTAACTGATTTTGCACCTCTCTCAATATACCTACCTTAAGAAAACAAAAAAATGTGACCGGAAGTGATGCCAAAATCCATAACGCGGGCAAAATTTGCTTATATGAGAAGTGGCTCCCTGTAGGTCTGTGGTAGTACTTACTCACTCGCACAAAGTTTTTTGTGTATCTTACTTATGGGAAATCTGTACAGCCACCTCCACCTATCAGAGGTAATTCGACCGGAATTTTCTTGAAATTCACAACCGGTAGTTGCTTGTATGAGTCAAGAAGCCTCCTAAGAGGGTTTGAAAATGTGAAAAGAGCGGTTCGATTTCTGCCCAAGTAACACAGTGGCAGTTTGTTTTTTTTGTAGTTGGCATACCAGCCATTGCAAGAAAAGTTTGAGCTGAAGTTCCAACAAAATGTACAACACCGCTTAGTTTTTAAAAGATATTCTAAAATGTTCGATTTAAGCTTCACGGTAATAATGTTTTCTGGTGTCATATGTCCACTATTTTTACTTTCCGGTTCCTATAGTAGCACAGTAGCGCTATATGCAATAATAGACTGGAAATATTTTCTAAATGTTATTTGTGGCATTATCTTAATTTTTACTTCGGGACTTCCTGCCACATGCATTCTTTTTCTTTTTAAAATGATTTAAAAACTGAAAATAATTCTTAATTCTATATGACCATCTTTGACCGAGGTAATTGTTTAGATCGCAGTATAAGAGTGGCAAAAAAGGTGAACCTTGTGGAAGTCCTTGTTCAGCTGTAAAAAATGACCAGTCTGAACTTTTTGCTTGCTCTTTGTCAGTAGGTGCAGGGGAGCGGGGTAAACAAAGCTTACTACGTTTGGGCGGTGGAAGCGGTCGCTTGGCCTGGTAAATTCAAATTAAAATTTCACATCGATGTTTTGTTGAGATTTTTTGCTTGCAATGTGATATACCGGGTGGCCACGGGTCAATGTACGCCCCCAATATTTTGGTTGTTTTTGTATTTAAAAATTTGGTTTTTGGTACACTTAAATTAGACAATAATAAGCTACTTTTAGACTAACAGGAATGAAAATATCACTTCCGGTTGAACCCGAAGTGATATCAACTTTTTTTGATGGTTTCTCATTAAGCATAAATTTCTAAGTGCAACAGTTTTTTCAGATGTAAAAAATTCCAAAAAATAAGTGAGATACGAACAATTTTTTAATTTTTTCAAAATTACTAAGTAGGCTATGGAAATTATTAGTAAGGTTGTAGACTTGTCTGTAAAGCAGAAAATAGTTGTTTGAATTACTGATAGGTACCAGTATTTTTCGTTTTTTTTTTCTCAAAAAAACGGATTTTCATTTTCATTTCCGTAGGGGTCCTATGGAATTTTTTTTAATGGAACTGTGCTATTTCTTTTATTAATCAGAAATAATGATTCATAAACTATAATTTTTTCGCCATTAATCATTTCTTAACGATATCCTTCGTAATAATAGAAGTATTTTTAAAGAGTAAACACAAATTAAACTAGAAATAATTTTAATAGGTATAAACGTTACAACCATGAATAAATTACCAAAAATAACAAAACTATTTAAAACCTAAATTATAATAAACCATTATAAAAATTGTTCAAACTGTTCACCGTTATGATTAATACACAGAGTAACGCGACTTATCGTTGCACGTCTAACATTTTGTTATTTGTGCAATTTCGTGTCGAACTCTTTCTTCCAGATTTTGCCTTGTGGTTGAAGCAGTCATGTAGACTCTATTTTTCAATTGCGCCCAAATACAAAAATCGAGTGGGGTTAAGTCAGGCGACCTTGCAGGCCATCTGACTGGACCATGGGGTCCCAATCCAACGATCTGGAAATAATTGATTTAAGTAATCCCTAACGATAATAGCATTGTGTGGTCCACCCCGTCTTGTTGGAAGTAAACCTCGTCAATATTGGTATTGGGAATTTGATTAATCTGTGGAACTATTATACATTGGAGAAACTCTAGATATCTTGGTCCAGTTAGAGTTTCATTAAAAATTATTGGACCTATGATATGGTCGCCCAGTACGCCTAACCAGACATTGAAGTCAAACCGCTCCTGAAACCACCTCTGTCTCATAATGTGAGGATTATCAATTGCCCAATATCGAGTGTTGTTTCGATTAAATAACCCAAGGTTTGTAAATCTCGATTCATCAGTGAACAAAATGTTTTTGATAAAATTCTCATTTCTTAATTGGCGTAACTGTAACCGATTACAAAAGGTTATTCTTCGTTGATAATCATTCTCATACAAAAATTGATGCAGTTGATATTTATAAGAACGATAGCCGTGTTTCTTTAAAATTTTTCTGGCTGATTCTTTGGAAACTGGTAATTCATGTTCAATTTGTCTTATCGAAATGGTTGGGTCAACATGCACTAAAGCTAATACATTAATTTCCGTTTCTTCATCCACAATAAATCTTTCTTCAATTTCTACATTAGGTTCAGTTCTAAATTGTTGCTCCAACCAGGCAAAATAGTTTCTTGGAGGCTGTCTTCTTTCTGGATATCTCCGTCCATACAGACTTTGTGCTCTAGTTGCATTACGTCGAGTCTCTCCATAAATAATGATCATGTCAACTTTTTCATCTCTTGAATAATTTTCAGCCATTAATAATAATAATAATAATTTATTTATCCTTTCGATCATAGTATAATGATATAGGACATGTCAATACATAAACAAAAAACAATAATAATAAATAAAATATATAAAATATAGTACATGACGATAATTGCACCAACATACATAAATAACATCGAAATAAATAGACAGTCAAATATATCATAAAACACTTATTTTTCTTAAGTAGTTAAAAGTACCTAATTATTATTTAAAAATTCGTTGATTGAATAATAACAACCATTTATTAAACAGTTTCGCAATGGGCTTGTTCGGCATTTTTTTTTTATTTCACAAATCGAAAGTGCAAGTATAAATTAATGGATCTGCAAAAAATCAGAATCTTATTCGCACGTTTAGTATCTTAAAAACTATTACAAATTTCCATCTCGCGAAAATGGGGCGTGGCCAGGCGCTACGTCACTATACGCATAGACTCGGCGATCTCAATAGACTTGATGCTCCTTATTGGTTATAATTATAAGTGTTTTCGAAGTATTGTTTGTTTTGCTTACTACTGGATAAAAAATGCTTGCAAGGGTAATACTATTAATTCAGAGTCAAACAAACATTCTTAGAGGAATAAACCCTTTTTTGACTGTTGGTTCCGATTTTACACCCTTGGCAAAAAACACCTCACTTTTAACCAAATTCCAAAACCTCTTTATGCATATTAACCCTTTCAGTGACAAAAAAAGGCTGGTAACAGCACTTTAGCTTTAGAAAGATCACGTTTAAGATATATTCCAAATTTCTGGGGTTTCCGGAAGTTGGGCCTAGGGCTGACTCTGACAACAGAAAATGCTGGCGGGGGTATTTTTGGATTGTTCTTGATGTCCGGAAAGTTTATCATATTGCAAATAAGTCTCAACAAAACATCGATCTGAAATTTCAATCTGAATTTACCAGGTCCTATGATTCCACTGCCCAGACATAGTAAGCCTTGTTCATCCCCCTTCACTGCACCTACTGACAAAGCAAGCAAAACGTCCAGACTGGTCATTTCTTGCAGCGGACAGATGTACTATAAAGTCCGTATAGTGACTGCTTTGACCTTCAGTTTTGGTGTTCTAGTGATCAAATTAACGTATTATGAAACATATTCCTGTACACATATTTGATGATAAATTTTGTCTGGTTACCTATGTATCCAATTAAATCCAATACGAAAAGCAAGTGCATATATTTATAATGGTATCTGACAAAAATGCAAAAAGAGATTTGCGAGAAAGCGGAAAATATTCCATACATATTTTATTTTTTCAGGGTATGAAATGCTGTTCAGACAGTGCCATCTCATTCCACTATACAACACCAACTGAAATGTACGAGCTGGAATTTCTAATATATCACTTAAGGCCTTACGGGATTTCATTGAATTTTGCGATGCCTCCAGAACTGATTGAAAAACCAGCCCTCATTGAAATTAAACACAATACCAATCAAACGATAGAAAACTCGGATAACTTTTCAGCAGCGTCCTTTGTGAGAAACACAGATCCGATGACTTGAACTTTAATATTTCTTATGCTTGCTATAAATATGTTGTAAAATTTGTATCTAGAAGAAATTTAATTTATATGTATGTAAATCCTGAAGTTATTTGTAAAGTTAAGTCTGATTTATTAAAATTTATAAAAATTCACGTTTAGTTGAAATAGAACTGCTAAGAAAACAATTATATTCAAAAATTAAGCTCTCTTTATGCTCTTACAGAATTAAAATATCTCTATTCGTTTAGAATATATCCGGCCTGGAAGTTTTATTGGAACACCCTGTATACATTTTTGTTTTCATAACAAAAATTATTAATTCTGTGATACGTAACACAGAATTAATTATGAAATAATTATTTCCTTGTTACGTAACAGCATTAATTATGAAATAATTATTTCTTCGTTACTAACAGAGAATTAATAATTTCTTTCGGCTGAAGTAAACAGCAAACACAAACTTGTTCAGTTTTGTTCAGCCGCAATTCTATGTTACGTAACGAGGAAATAATTATTTCATAACTAATTGCGTGTAACGTATAGGGAATTAATAATGTTTGTTATGAAAACATAAAAATTTATATATATGTCCTTTGTAGTTTTCTTTCGGAATCTTGAAAGTTGCTCAAAAATTTCAAATTGCTCTAACTTTTGATCATTTGAAGATCAAATAATAACTCATTTTAAGGGAATTTTAATGCTGTACAACGTTTACTGTGAGGATTTTGCTATAAAATTAAGGGCCGAGGCGAAAAAACGAAAATAAATTTATAGTAACAATCTTGTAGGAAATATATATCATGTTGCAGACAAAAAGTCTTAGCAAAGCATCAATGTAAATGTCAATTTAAATTTACCAGGTCACCTGACTGCTTCCACCACCCGATCACAGTAAACCTTGTTCACCCCCCTCCTTTGCCCCTACTGACAAAGAGCAAGCAGACTGGTCATTTCTTGCAGAAAACAGAGTATCTGTAAACTTATTTGGGATACCTAAACTGCAGTTCCATTCAGACAAATCTTTTTGCAAACTCGGTGTGCATTTCACGAATACAGTCTGCATTATGTGGAGACGATTATAACTCTTTTTTATGAAAATGAAAATGCGGGTCCTGGATTTTAGTTTTTTAATTACACAGACATACATCTCGTTAAAAATTAGACATTTAATTACAATATTATAATTTTGATCTTCTCATGGTTACTTGTGTTTTCTGGAATGTAAATTAAAATGCGCACGAAACGTGCACATTGATCACATGAAGATATGGTAACTGGATTAGAAAATTGCATATTTTTCGATTGGTAAGCATTTTTTTTTTCTTTTTTGATACAGTCTTAACAATAAATGCATATTTATTTTTATAAATAAGACACTTTAACACATTTATATATTAAAATATTAATGAGAGCATATTTGACCTTTTTTTTTTTTTCGCGACCAAGTTGTCAAACAGTGTGGACGCGCGCAAATCTTCAGTGATAAAATAGTGTTTTTAAAAGTATTTCTATACTGGTAACTATTGTTTTTGTCATCAGTACTCTCACTCCTTTCCATACTAATAAGATTACTCCATTAATTTTGTATAATCTCTATTTGTTTATTTGTTTTACTGTTATATCCAACATTCAATCCCTAACCTAACTTCTCAAGTCGCCCATGGGCGACTCGTCGGGAGGGGGGGGAAATAAATCCCCCCCTGGAAACTAATAAAAATCGTGAAAGAAAAGCGGTATTTTACTCAGAAACTGATATTGGTCCATTTGAAGTCATAGTACAAAGTGTGGAAGAATCAGGGAAAAACTTAGGAAACTTACATCCCATGGACTTCGGTAAAACTTTAGTACATTTAAAAATACAGAATATTAAAGAAATCAAACGCAAAGGAGCCAATAGAGTAGGTGTTACATTTCACACAGCAGTTGCAGCCAACGAATTTGCAAAAAATAAAGAAATCACGCAGATGGGTTATGAAGTCTTTATCCCAGTCAGTCTTATCACATGCAGAGGACTGATTAGAGGAGTGGGGAAAACCATTACAGAAGAAGATATTTTAAACAATATTGATACAAAATACAAAGTAGTTTCGGTGAGACGCTTAAATAGACGATATGAGGAAGGAAATGAAATTAAGTATCTGCCAACAGGCACTGTTTTACTGACTTTTGTAGGGAAAATTCTCCCTGCACGCATATATATTTTTCATAATAAGCAGGAGATTTATACCTATGTTAAACCAGTAGTTTTATGTTATAAATGCTTCCGATATGGACATACAAAAACTCAATGTAGAGGTACAGCAAGATGCGAAAAATGTGGAAACAAGGAACATGAAAGGAATACTTGCAATAAGGATAGACCATTATGTATTCAGTGCAACAAGGAGCATTTAGTCACAGATAAAACCTGCCCAGAATACTCTAGACAAAAGAAAATAAATGAAGTAATGGCATGTGACAACATATCCTTTTTTGAAGCAGCAAAAAGGTACCCTAAAGAAAACTTAGATAAGGATAGATTAAATGTACAGAATGAAGAATCTTTAAGGTTAAAAAACTTCCCCTCTCTAAGAAACAGAGTGAATGAACATGATTTAGAAGAAGGGATTACAATCAGAGAAAGACGCAATAATATTTACCGAACTCCAGAATCACAAAGGCAACAGAAATATTCGACAGTTGCTCGAGGAAAAAAAAGGAAAACAATTCCTACATCTCCAAATTATGACGTCGCTGCTCATTCACAATGTCTTTTCCCCTCTACTTCTAGAACCCCAAATTATTCTCGGCTTAACACCCTTACTCGATCAAATGATGAATCAATCGCAGTGCCCCTACAGCTGCCACTACCTAGAAATCGAACTCCAAACTACAGTAAACACAATATGCCTAGTACCTCAAACAGACAAGAAGTCTCAAAAGACAATAATAGAAAAGAAGCAAGCAACGCGCTTGCAGAAGTCTTGACCAATGAACCACTTACCGAAATAGAAGTAATAAAACTTGTAAAAATTCTCTTGGAAAAATCTCCAAATCTGTATTCATTTTTCCCTAGCCTCACTGCTAAATCCCCTAATGATAATTTAGACCAATCATCTGATAACATGGAAACAAGTTCGCAGATATCACAAGAATACTATTAAACCCCCAATATAAAATTATACAATGGAATGTAAGAAGTATAAACTCAAATAAAGAAAATTTACTGATATTGATAAAGGAAGAAAACCCAGACATAATATCTCTCTCAGAAACTTGGCTGAGGGACAGTATAAGATTTAAAATTCCCGGATATAGAATTATCCGTAACGACAGATCCGACGGCAAAGGAGGCATAGCAATCATTATTAAAAATAACATTCCACACAAAATTGTAACTGTCATCACTCCCAGAGACTTCCCAGAGAAACTTCAAATTCAAGCTATAGAAACAAAAAAATTTACATTATTTAACATTTACATACCACCGAATATTCACATACCTGTAATCCCAATAAAGAATATGTTAGCCAATTATAATAACCTTGTTATAACCGGAGATTTTAATGCCCAACACCCATTATGGGGGTCAGGCATAGAAAATCGTAATGGAAAGTTAATTTGTGAAATTATCGAGGATCTGGATTTAATAATTCTTAACAATGGAACTATCACCCGCATAACTCCCCCTCATCAACATAAGAGTGCACCAGATCTAACGTTGTGTTCCCCCCAGCTAGCTCCATGTAACACATGGACTACCATTAAAGATCCAGGAATGAGCGATCACTATCCAATTAAGGTCATACTTCATGTAAATCAAAACCCATGCGATACAACATCTAGCAGAACTAAACACAAATCCTTCAACTGTAATAGGGCTAACTGGGCAAAATACAGGGCTATTATGGATACATACATGGAGACTACCAAGGAATTAACTTATGAAGATTTTACCAACATAATTTCGCTTGCCGCAAGTGAGTCGATCCCCCGGAAAAAATTATCCCCATATCCTAAACCCCCCACCCCGTGGTGGGACCAAGAGTGTGATGAGGCCATCCAAAAGCGAAGAGATGCCATTACCTTATATACCAGGGATGCAACACTGTTTAATTACATACAGGCAAAAAAAACAATAGCTAAAACAAGGAAGATACTCAGGTGCAAAAAAAAGGAAGGATTTAAGAAATTTTGTGAAACACTAAATAGAGAAACGCCCACCAAAGTAGTATGGAGAGCTGTCAAATGCTACAATAACAACAAAACACCTCCTCAGGCCGTAACTCCAATTGACTCAAACTGGGTATATGATTTCCTTGATTCACTAACCCCGCCTTTTGCTCCAGAAAATCTACCTTCCATAGAAAGTGAACCTCTAGAAGAAATAAATCCTTTTACCACAGAAGAACTCGAGACAGTATTACTCCAAAAAAAAAAAGATTCAGCTCCAGGATTAGATGAAATTACTTATTCAATGGTTAAAAATTTTCCCGTTCGTGCAATAGAATATCTTGTTACCCTTTTTAATAAAATAATTATAGAACAAACAGTTCCAAAAGAATGGAAAATACAAATTGCCTGCCCTATACTTAAACCGGGGAAAGATCCCACCCTTTTTTCTAGTTATCATCCTATCATTCTATCATCTTGTTTGGGTAAGTTACTGGAAGTAATAATCAAAAATAGAATTGAATACCACTTAGAAAGTAAAGACTTGCTATCATCAAGTCAATCCGGTTTCCGGCGAGGTAAAGGAGTAATGGACAATCTTGCCTATCTCACAGTTAAAATTAATAACTGCTTTGATAGCAAACACAAAGCAGTGGCAGTATTCTTAGATATATCTTCGGCATATGACAGCGTTATCCCAGCCATCCTTATAGAAAAGTTGCGAAGCTTTTCAATCCCAAAGAGCACAGTTAGCCTTATTCAGCAATTCCTGTCGAACAGAACTATATACATCAGAGATCCTACAAGCAGAAATCTTATAGGCCCGCAATTAACTAATGTAGGATTACCTCAAGGATCTCCACTAAGTCCTGTACTTTTTAACATATACACTAACTCCTTATATAGTCAAATGACTGAAAATACAACCCTCCTGGGATATGCAGACGATTTTGTTATAATTAGCTGTGGCAGTAACATCATAGATATAATCAGACAAATAAACAGTTCCCTAGGCAATCTCGTGGTTGCATTTACAAGTCTAGGTTTTACTCTTTCTCTTAACAAATCAAGAGCAATTTTATTTCAGAAACGTAACATTCGCCAGGATCTTCCAAATATTTATTGGGGAGACAATGTCATACCATGGACAACAAATATCAAGCACCTGGGTGTGGTATTAGATTCTAACTTGAAATGGAAATCACATATAGAACTCACGGCTAAAAAAGCCTTAGGAGGGATCAATGCAATGAGAGCTATATCTCGAGTTTGGTGGGGGGCTCACCCCTCAACATTAAGTATGATATACAAGGGAATTGTAAGGTCACACTTAGACTATGGAAGTATTTTAATGGTAAATTGTAGTAAAACATCCTTGGAAAAACTAGACAAAATACAATTTCAAGCCCTACGGATCATCATAGGGGCAATGAAATCAACACCAACTAATGCTCTTCTTGCAGAAACTTGTGAATGGCCGCTGAAATATAGACGAATATGGCTAGCCTGCAAATACATATTCAAATCGCTTACTTTTGAAAACAGCCCCTTGACTCCCCTGATTTATACTCAGTATGCCAATTACAATCAGAAACTAAGGCTACCACCTTCTTCGCCTCTGATAGAAGCAACCGATCTGTATATATATTTCATGGACATAATCCAAAAACAAAATGTACTTCCATGTTACAGATATGGCCACTATCTACAAACGGGAGAAAAGATATCATATGTTGATTTAGGACTCCACAAATCATCCTCTAATAACCATCCAGATTTCATCAGAATGATAAGAGGCAAATGGCCTTCAGCAAAGTATATATTTACAGATGGTTCACTGGATCCAGCTAGAAAAAAAGTAGGTATAGGAGTATATATACCGGGAATAAATGTCTCTCTAGCATTAAGGGCGCAAGATTACTATTCAATTTGTTCCGCAGAAGTCATGGCTATCCAAATTGCCATCAAAAAAGCCATATTGTTAGATCTAAAAGACTTTGTAATATTTTCGGACTCTAAAAGTGCTCTGGATAGATTATCTAGAAATGGACTAGTAGCAGACAATGACTGGATTACATTAAGCACCAGGAAGTCATACTTTATAGCTAAAGCTCAAAATAGAAGGATACAACTAGTCTGGATTCCAAGCCATACAAATATTCAGGGCAATGATAAAGCAGACCTCTTAGCAAAAACAGGTACAAGCCTCAATAGATGCAACTTAACGAAAGTAGATTTTAGAGATATTCTTCCCCACATTAAAGAAAAAATACATAAAGAATGGAAGATCGAATGGACAAATATATCGATAACTAAGGGGTCTCATTATGCTAGCATCTGTGGAGGAATAAAAACAAAAACATGGTTTCATGACTTGAACCTCACTAGGAAAGAAATCACAACATTTTCAAGAATGAGAGTTGGACACTGCCTAATCCCGACCCATCTGCACAAAATTGGAATCCAAGAGAGCCCTAATTGTGATTGTGGGGAATTAGGTTCATTAAATCATGTCATATTTGAATGTACATTACACTATCAAAACTCTAATAGGTTGTATGCCTTACTAAATCAAAATAATGAAGCTCCCATGAATATCAACTCAGTTTTAGCAAACCCTAATACAGACAATGCTAAAAATATCTCAAAATTTCTAGAAGCTGCGCATCTCAAAATGTAAGAAGTGTTACTATGAGATTAATTCAATTCCAAACCCGCATAATCCAACCCAACACAATTTTAAATTCCTTCTTTTAAAACCCTAGGGTTCTTGATCCGAGGCGTCATTTTCGGTTGTGTTGATGGCTCTGCCGACGCTCCAGAGACAGAAGAGTTTTTTTTTTATGTTACCAAACCTAACAATCCTTTCTCTCCTTCAATAAGTTACTCAGTATAGAAACGTAATAAAGAAAAATCAATATAATGGTGAAGAAAAACAAGAAGAAAAAAAGCAATCAAAATAAACTCAAAGAGAAAACTAGAAACTGGCTAAATAGCCACGTAGCTAAGGCCAAGATCGAAAGAAGAAGAAGAAGCATATTTGACGATCGACGATCTCAATAAATCTGAATATTACCTTGAAATACGTCCACTTTTAAGACAATCCAAGCCAAAGACCTGTCAAGCTACTCAAATTCATATGCGGTATCTCTCATTTTACCTTCACATATTAGAAATAAGTGCTTCACAATTCAAAACTAGACTTTTTAGAACAAAAACAATAAATAAATTAAAATTGTAACTATCTACTTAAAACTAGGTGCAAGTGCAGTTTATATCCTCTGTATCTCGAAGAGTTTAACGTCTGTGTCGTACCATATGGGAGGATCCACATTTCTGAAAATATCGACCAATGTTTGATATCGAAATAATAACATTTATTACACACAGGGCTTACATAAATGATTACAATACAAGTGATTTGTGACTTCCATGTATATTAAGTATGTACCCGACTCGGGTACCTTACGATAAGAACGTTTACAAGAGTACGTTATCACATTCGGGGACATACGGTAATTCGTTGCCTATATTTCTGGTCACAGTATGTAATGATTCAAAATCCCTGTATAAATATAAAAAGCCACTTACCTTAAATATATAACACCCCACATGTACGTCCTAAACCAAGTCGTGGTGCCTGAATTTGCTTGATACTTCCTAATTAGGATGGGATGGGGCACTGGAAGTAGTCCAACCAAAGTTCCATGTTGCAGGAACTTCAGGATTTCACTTTCGTCAGTCAAGCCCCTGAAAATAAAATTCAGAATTAAAACTAATGTTTTTCAATCCTTGTTTTATTCCCACACGTCTGATTCCCATTACTTCCCAGATCAAAGCATCATGGTGCATTTTATGACCAATAAAACCTACCTGTCTACCATATTAATAAGGTTATATTCAAGCGTCATTATTCAGATAGTAATCTGACTCTTAGAAACCTTCTAACCAATAAGAATGGGCATGGAGTATATACAGGGAGATCGAGAAAGACTGAATGTGTCGTTCCCTAAAGATTTTTTTGGGTGCCACTCACACTATTTCGTAATACTTTCAATATTTACATGTAGGCGATAGTGACTTAGTGATTTATATAGGTCGCGTGCGCTTGACGTCACAAATTTTGACAGAGAATAAATTTCTTTATTATCATTATTATTAACATTATTCTTACTTATCAATGCATATCTTCTCGACCTGTGGTACGAGGACCTGCAACAGCCTCATTATCGTTTGCAGAGGTAGCTTCGTTTTCCACGAGTGGACCCATTCACCCGTCGGCACCCACTGTCCATTCAGGCTGTCATTCGGAGCACTGACCCTTAGACTGTTACGCTAAAATCAAAGACGTTCATAATCGATATGCAAAAATAAAGCAGAAATTATACACTTACAGTGTTCACTGATCTGGTGAACGAGGACGATTCCGAAACAGTAGGACTTCGGTTTGATTTTGCTGGTGGCGCAGTTTCCTTACTGGTATTCTGTAAAAAATATCAAATCAAATACACTTTATTGTCCAGAAGATGAACATTTCTTGTGGGGTGGAACGATCGAATTTTAAAAGTTGAAAAATAAGGGTATGTATATATCATAATCTTGGAGAATGTTCGTGAGTATGGCTATAGAACCCTATCATGTGCATGCCCATACAAATTTTTTCTGTGACATCTATTCCATTTATACAACCTTACTCTGACATAAAGATATATTATTATGGTTGCCTATAGTTTTATTTTTACCTTTTCGGAATCTTCGCCGATGCTCACGGAAGTCTTCGAAGGGGTATTCAACGTGACAGTCGCCAACCCATTAGTCAGCGGCAGCGCCTCCACTTGCTGGAACGACGGATGAGCAGATTCCCTCTCGGTCATCTGCCCAATCTGGGGCGTGTCGGGCAATGTGGCCTTCAATGTTCCCGGTTCGGCAGGTAACGCAGGACGAGACCCCTCCATGACGATTTCAGAGACGTTCTCGTGACTCGTCGAGCTGGGCAGTCGGGTTCTCGCACGTTTGTTCATCGATTTGGCAATGGTGCCGTAATCGCTGGGCAGATTCGCCAGGCTGTGGAACACCTGCCTCTTCCGTATGATGGTGTAGACGAGGTTGGAATTGCCGTCGAACTGGTACTGAATTATGTTGTTGAAGATTTCCAGCAGGAAGAAGACTAGATGGTGGTTCGAGGAGGCGGAGAACAAGAACCAAGGCGTGCTGAAAGCTTCTAGGAGGTGCAGCAGTTTTGTGCTGGCAACCATCGATAGTGTCTTTAGGTATGGAGATACTGAAACAAAAATTGTAGGGATATTTTAATAATCATAGTCAATAAGTGTGAACGTTTCTTTCCCTAAGCATAGACAGCTATAAATATTTAACCTTAATGGCCCCAGTATTGAGCCTTGTGGTAGACAGAATATACAGTGACTCAATTAAAATGGAAACGCCCCTTTAAAAAAATGTGTATAAAAGTAATTATAAAGTACTGCCCACATTAATTTTGTTACAAATCTGTCATTCAATATTTTTTCATGAAACTTGGTATTCACCCATTTCAGAGGTTTCTGAATCCAGTTTATAAATACTCGCCTACGGCTCATGCTGTAAAATAAATTTGCATGAGTTATCACTTACATTATCGCTCATTAAATAATATATTATTAAGGTGTATATTGGTCTTAATATCTACTAATAATATACCTAAACTAAGAACTGATGCATCTAGGGGCTGGGGCGGTCTATCTGACATGCTGTTATTTTACAATAAAGTAGTACCACTTTATTGTTAGAAACTATTATTACAATTATTGATTATAACATTACTTACCATTGACTAGAATAGTTAACAAGCAGTCGAAGAGAGGTTGCAGGCGTTGATGGCCAGTGGTAATGATTTTATGGAATACTATAATTAAGAGATCGGCGTGGGTGCCCGTGAACACGGGGATATCCATGGGAACGGTGGCTGTGTAAGGCTTATTCAAACGAACTCCGAAATTTCTTTCACCAGAGAGCAAGAGCAGTATAAAAACACCAATGTGCATCAGGCCCACACGAGCTGAAAAATACGTCACATATATGCGTCTCAAATTCATCAAGAAGATGGCACTTCGAAGGCGCCAGCAATAGATTTGGTACCGATCAAAGGTTGGCTCATTCGAATGTCTATATAAACTAATAAAATAGCAATGTACTTAACCATAATGCAACAGTTATTAAAAAATATATACGGGGTGAGACAGTAAACCATGCACAGTCAATACCTCCTCAATGATTTGAAATTTGACAAAATGTCTCAGATAAAAATAAGACGGGATTAAAAGTGGCACATTTTAAAATTATTTTTTTACAGGGTGTTTCATATAATGGTGGTAAGCTAATACTTGGATTTGTTAAATGGAACACTCAACACTTTTTTCTATATTTGTATTATCAATTCTCTATCGAGGCATTTATAATTTTTGAACTTACACTGCAACGTTGTCACATTATTTAACTTAACAATACAAACAAAATGATAAACAACAAACATTAAACCAACAGAAACTTTTTATTAACTTCTTGTTAAAAGTTTATTTTTTTGGATAACGAAAAAAATATTTCAGAATATTGAAAGTTAAACTAAGTGTGTAAAACTAAAAAATGCAAAAACCGTAGTCGTTTTCATATACATGTCAAATGACATCTTCCCTGGTCAGTGCCGGCATCACTTTACGAAACACCCTGTATAAACGTAAATAAACAACTTACACTGGTCAGCTCTTGAATCATTAAGATGATACAAGATAGGCACTAGCACTTCCAAGACGTCACTGCTTTTCAGCACAAAATACAGAAATTTCTGGAAATTATAAAAACCGTTAAGTACACACCGCAAACGTCTCGATAACCATAATCACCTTGTTGTAATCGCACATTTTCCAGAAGAACACTAAAAGCTCCTGGTGGAAATGCACCTTCTTCGTGGAATTTGGTAGGTAAGTTTGCAACAACGGGTTGTTCAACAACCGAGTGACACCGCTCAAAATAAAATGAAAGTCCTCGTCTCTATGGATCCGTGATAAGTAATTGATGAAGAGGTTGTCTGGTACAGAAAGCTAAAACATTTGTAAATACCGTGATATCAAAAATTATCTTGTCACGGACATACACAAGACTCACATCTTAAAATAAAAGATGTTTTTAACCCCCTTCTCCCCCTTTGTAACACTTAACATTTGTGAGACCCCTTGTTACATGAACTCTCATTTACAAACATCTCACTCCTCTACATTTAAAGATAACAATTACACTTTAAAAAAATATTAATTGTCTTGATTAATTGCCCCACAAGTTTGAACCTTATATACCTACGTCTTCAGATTCGGCAGGAGTCGACGAACTAGTGTCATGGTCCAAAGTCACTATAAGGATTTGAAGAGCAGCCTCAACCAGAGGCTCTATAGAATCGTTAAACAGCAAATGGTTGTAAGGCACACCAAGTCCAACAGGGTCATATGCACAGACGATGTTCAATAGAGAAGTGAACATTGGCAAAGCATGTCTGTTTTCAGCAGAAGTCAAATGCCTAAAAAAATTATGTTTAAAGTTGAGCAGATATAAGCACTATGGTTAAATAGCAAATAGAATAGAAAGTTACAGTCATCAGCTCAATGTTAAAAATCACAAATTTTCTGTGTAAAATTTTATTTCCGCTCCTTTGTTTTTGAGATATCCGCTGTTAATATACAAACAATACATTTCAATTGCATATTAGTATCATCTGTCTACTTACGATATCCACTTGTTTGGGTTTTGAGCGATATCAGCCGGTGGTTGGTACATGGTCTCGCTGAAGCATGTCAAAAGAAGTTTTAAAAGTTCAGTGCGGTTCAAGTCAAACGTGGGGTTTTTAGGCGGAGAATGGGCAAAGCCTACTCCAGCCTCCCAAATATATTCACAACTATCTATTGCTGATAGTTCTTCAGCTTTATCCTGAAGAAAAATTATTTAAGTGAATTTTCAACAGTACAGTGGCTTTGATAACTTACTGGTCCACTTTTCCTACTGGCCATTACCGTGAAATCTGGGCAAAAAAGCAGATCCTACAATAAAAATAAATAGTTGAATTTTTCTATTTGTTCGTGCACATTATGTTTCTTAGCCACGATAAAATTATACCCCGTATTACAGATATTACATTTTTCTACCAATTACTTACACAGACAGCATTCAAGAGAGACTGGGCTAGTGGAATAGAATCCTCATCATCCTCCCCCTGACTAGGCAACGAGGACCAGAAGAAACCCTTCCATTCAGAGTCCTCGAAAATATATGGTAAAATCCTCGTAAGCAGTCTTGTACAGTTTAAAACTAAAAGGGAACTTCTATTACCAGACATATCTATCATGTAACACTTAATTTACCAGTCTGTTGTTCATGTTGTGTCCTACAACTGCTGTCAACAGCTTTAACTAACTTCTCCACGGCCTTATAACATAAAGTAGCTAAATTGGAAGGTGCATCTTCTCGTAATTGTCTAATTTCGGCAGCTGGAACTAAAGTGAATATATCCTGGACATTTGTGACATTTTCTGACCAAAATTGCTCCCAAAATGTGTCGTCATTTGCATCTATTGGCTGCAAGATAAATGTTATTTTTTAAAGTAATAATTTATAAAGTAAGATCCATGTAATTTTACACAAATTACCTCAGACTTTGAAGTCAGTTGCACAACGGCTTTTCGAAAGTTTAATTTTGTATCTACGTTTCCCATATTGAATAGTCTTTATTTTATTGAATATTTAATAAACGACAACAAAAGAAACGTCACTATTTCTATTATCTAATGACATCACATCGAATCAGGACTTCGAATTCCCGTTGGTTCTAAATGGCATGTAACGCATTTAGTTATTGATTTCTGTAACTGTATTTGGATGTTCCCACTAAATTGTAAATAAAATACTATTTACTAAAAGGTATTATATATCTGGTATTATACAATAAACGCCTACAAATTTTTATTGAATTCCACTAATTCTTAACTAACACTAACGACACTTCTTCTTCTTCTGCAATCGGGAAATAGGTTTAGGTAGTAGTTCGTGCTGAATTCTACTTCTTCTACAAATCGCCATTAAGTATATATGTAGTAGTTCGCGCTGAATTCTACTTCTTCTTCTACAAATTGCTATTTGGATTGATCAGTAGTTCGCACTGAATTCTCCTTCTTCTCATTTCATTGACGCTTGATCCTCCTACAAACAGCTATTTGAAATGTTTAGTAGTTCACGCTGAATTCTACTTCTTCTACAAATTGGTATTTGGAAGGGTTAGTAGTTCCCACTTGATTTCACTTCTTAGTAATAATTTGTGGAAGTGAAATGACAGCTAATATTTTCTAATTTAAAATTTAAATGTGGCTCATATCGTTATATCCAAGAACGATTTATTAGTCATTCTGGGTGCATGCTTTCATTCCCATAATACAGAGTGCATCAGTATGATGGGAATGTGCAAGATTTATATAAATCAGGCTTGATGGATATATATAGGTATTTGAAGGTTTTATACACCAAAAAATAAAATCCGTTGTTTTTAAATCTTTATCCCAGTTTAGTATTCTCTCTTTGAACAGACAACTGCACCAGACGCAATGTTGCCAATCTTCCTATTATATAAATTGGGTAGGATTACAACGAAAAATCGGTAGTTATTTGTTTTTCAATAGAAGTACAGAGTCATAAATCATCTGCATAATTACAATTTTTTTGCCAAGTCCGTTTAATATTTAAATAGATTCCAGAGTCTCAGTAGATAACTAAATAATTCGGCAGATCCCTAGATTTTAGTACAATTAAATTTATAGGATTGGCGATGCTGGAAGACGTCAAAATGGAAGAGGAGAAATAACCTGATGAACTGTAAACATATGATGGCTAGAAGACAAATTTGCCATTTAATCTTGTGAAAGTTGTTCAACAGAAACATAAGTAAAAAATGGTTTAAGGTTTCTTTACGTCTTTGTGTGAGTGATTAAAAGTGACCCCCAACTAGCTACAATGTATTTCTTCATAAGCTCAACATCGCAGTCGGCGAAAGAAATAAACATGAAGTACATGAATTCTTTTTGTACGCAAAATTGCATTAAAGGCATAATTGATGGAAAATTACAGTGCAATTGCGGCGAGGATATTGGAATTTACAATTGGACGTGGTCAAAAACGAATTGCTCCACGAATACAAGAATTTCGAATAATAGCAAGGATATTTTATTTCACCCACTGTATAGCTCAGGGACAGCAGCAGTGCGGGGTGATATACCTTTCCAATCAAATTTTCATTATTACTGGGAAATTAAAATGATTTCCAATCTATATGGAACTGACGTGGTAAGTTGTACTCTTAGCAAATATAAAACGAAGAGTATGTAGTATTCGATCGGCATATTTCTAAAACTGGTAATATTGCTCATAGAGAAAAAAATTTCATGTGATCGAATCCAGAGCAACTGTCAAATTGTCTATCTGTCTGTCTGTCCGTCCGTCCTTCACGTTTCTTGTAGGCACGATAACTTAAGAACGAACAGTCCGATTGTATTGAAACTTGGACAGTAAGTTAGTGTTAGCTAGAGGAAGAACCCTATTTTTTTAAACAAAATTGATCAATAAATCAATATGAGAAAACATTTTTTTTATGTTTTGTAATTAAACAAAAAATGTCTAAAACCTGCGAAGAGTATCCTATAGAACGTGCAACAATTATATAAAAAGTGCAGTAAGCTAGCGAAGAGTATGATGAACATTCTAGATTGTTAATTATTTTAGGACTAGTCTATGGCTCTTTAAAAAATATTAGATTGGCGCTTTTAGATGAAATCCTGCCTTTTCGGTCCCTTAGTAAGAGAGTAAAAGTCCCATATCTTTCTATTCCGATAAATGATGATGCACTGGTCGCAGAAATCACAGTGGTTACATCAAATAAATGGTTTACGAATAAACAAGCAAATTTTAGTAGTTATTTATCAATGCTAAATTCTTATTTACAAACAGTGTAGACAACAAATGCACTGTTATGTGTAGTCAAACTAGATATTTTATGCCAGTTGTTTTGCGTATTTGTGAACTTTTTATCTTTTTATTGCAGCATATTCTTTATCAGAAGGCAATAAATTGGTAGACAAATTTCTATAGTTCAATGCCAATGTTGATATAAATCTGTAAAATGTCTATGCCTATGACCTTTTTTGGCTTTTATTGATAATTTCAATATTGGAGAACTATTTACGTGGTAGTTTGTTAACATATCTAACAACAGCTTTGCACTTTCCATGAAAATATGCAAATTGAGGATCATGACTTCATTTGTGCCATTCATTTTAACCCAGTAATGATAAGGAGTTGCGTTACATTAATTAGTAGGTATTGCTACGAAAATCTGTGCAAATCGCAAGGTGCCTTTATTTTTAATAAAAGTACTTTATTGGTAAAACCAAATAGAGGTCTTCTTTATAGGATTTTGCAAACAGCAGAAAACACACTTGCATTCTTTCGATAACCTGAATTCTGGTTATGCTACCAATTAAAATCCTAAAATGAATTTGTCTTTCTTATTGGACAATTCTCATTGTAACATTAGTTTCCACACAGTCCCCTATGGCTATGCAGAGTAAACCAGTATTAACATAACCAACCCCCTACGGCTATGAAGATTTAGTTAAAATAAGAACAAAGGCCTAAAATGAATTTATTTACATACCTCGTCTTTTGTAATAAGATTGTATTGTCTCATGTCGTCGTGAGGTACCATAGCTTGCCTCAGATATCAGGGTTCCAAAGAAAATAACATTTTTTTTTTGTTTGTATTGTTGTTTACTTATATATATTGTTAGGGTTTTAACAAATGACGATATGAAATAGAAATGTTTTTTTTTCCAGATGGTGGGTGTTGGCACCTCGAAAATAATGCTCTCCGATTGGAAATTCAGATTCTGCAGCATGTTGGGTATAGACTCACAGTCTTGGGGGTACTCCTATCATGGAAATATCCAGCATAACAATCTGGTCAGGAGATACGGCTCACAATTTGGACTGGGCAGTATTGTAGGTGTTCATTTGGATATGTGCAATGGGACGTTGGAATTTTATGTCAATAGGAAACCGTTCGGTGAGTTTCCTTCACATAGAAAGTAGTTTTTTCACTAACAAGTCAAAAATGTGTTGCTTGGTAATAAAACTTAACTGGTTTATATCTTACACAAGTTTTTATTTATTAATAATAGTAGTAGGTAATAATTTTTGTTAGTAAAAGCTAAATTGATACAAACAATGAACAATATTCAATATGCTTTCATATCCAAATTCTTATTCAATTGTACATATATGCTTACAGAAATCTAAAATATATAGTTATTACACTAGAGGATGCAGCAATAGTGAGTCGGACTTCGATAGCTCAAGTTCTGTGATAGAATAGAATAGAATGATTTATTGGTGTTAAAAATGCACAAATGATGAAATAATTTATACAAATAAAATAATTACTAAAAATCTATAGTGCCCTATTAGGTTAAAATAATTTTAAGTACATTATACGTTTAAATAGATTTAAAAAAATTGTTAGGTCAATTATCTCGTTGCTTAAGGGAATCTCTGTAATTTTGGACATCAAATCTTCGGAATGCTACTCCGTCTGGCCACAGTTAGGGATTGTACACATTTTCTTTAAGGCAGAAATTTGCTCCTATCATCAGACTTTTAAGTTTACTGGTTTCTGGACTGATATCTCTTACAATATTTTCATTTAGCTTTTTCTTTAGGTACTTCGTAATATGTTCTATTGTTACGGTTTGTTTTATTCTGTATATGTACGTCCATACTCTGGATTCTTCTCCTGTGAATACATAGTCCACTGCTTGTCCTGTATTTCTTTTTTTGTCTGGCTTCTTTATATCTTTTTTTTTTCTCTGGACTAGCTCAAAATATTGTTTTTCATTTACTTCACTTTCGTCAGTTCTCGGAGCAAGTATTTTGCTAAATGGTAAGATTTAATTCGTTGGTCATAATTTTACTTTGATTAGTAGTTTCGGTGTTATTTTTATTGAGGTTGCTTTGCTCCTTTCGTTGGTTGGTTTGAGCTTCTATTAATTCATATTTGACGGGTCTGTTATTTTGGCAGACCCTGTATTCTGTTTGGTGTTTAGATTATCAGTATCCTTGGTACTGTTTTCTAGTATAGAATTATAAGTTCTATTTGTGTTTTTTATACTTGTATTTTTATCTTTATCTGCTTCTTTTTAATAATTTTCAATTTTTTCTTCCACAGATATTATTCTTTAGTAAGAAATTATTATTTTCTTCTAATAGGACTTTATTTTCCAGCAATGGTTTATGTTTTTCTTCATTTTCATTCAGTAGTTTCTTCAGCATTTAATTTTCAAGTTTTACATTTTTTATTTCCAACTCTGTTTTGAATTTGTTTGAGGTTATGTTGCAACATGTTATTCTTCCACCTAATTTTTCGGTTACTATGTGAGGGTGAAACAAGTCCTTTGGTAGATATTTCCTTGATGCTTTTTATTCATATGATGATTATTTTGATTTTTTTGACCCCTTACCTAATTTATCGTCTGTCTAATTAGATTATTATAGTCAACGCTATATTTTAGCATTTTGCATTAGGTACACTTGATTTAAAAAAAAACTGGTACAACTCTTGTAATCGAAAATCTTAATAGTTTAATTGTGTGCATATGTCTGTAAATAGGGCTGGCCAGACATGTCGAGAGGGGGGTGGAGAAGAAATGATTTACCCTGGACCTGGGTTTTTTGGAGGAGACCGGTTTTCTTAGTGTTTTTAAACTTATTAAACCTTTCTTTTTTATTTTATTCAAATGGAATTTTAAAAAATAATTAGAAAATAACTTTTTCAAAACATTTTCAAGCCTGCCGTATTATTGTTTAAAAAAAAAATGTATTTGTTACGGATAATTCTACTAATGGTTGTAATTAAAATACTAACCTAATAATGATAATTCTATTTTTAAAATAAGAACACAAAAATACCACTTGAGATTAAAAAAAATGTAAACAATGCAAACTGGCCATAAAAATACAATAAAAAAATAAAATAAATGAACTTCAACTACGTAATACAGAATTAACTAATATTTTGTCATTGCTCCATTAGCGTCTAAAACTGCCAGAAGTCTTGCAGGCATGGACAAAATCAGATTTCTTGCAAGGTCAACTTCTTGCGACAAGTTCTCCCAAGCGTCTTCAATTATCCCTTCCAATTCTTGGGCATTGTTTGGATGGTCATTTAATTTTCTTATATGTTTCACCATTAGTCCCCAAACATTTTCAATTGGATTTAAATCCGGACTTTTAGATGGCCAGGGTAACACCTCTATTACTGATGGCAACATAATATTGTCTAATATTTCAATATATTTAATGGAATTGAGATGACCACCACTCTTCCGACACACACCTAACTCATTTAGGCTCATCCAAGCCCAGACGTTGACTGAAAACCTTCCTGATATTTGTGGATCGAAAGTATATTTTTCGTCGTATCTACTGGAAGGAAGCCTATATACGCGAACATGTCCATCGTTACAGGATTTATAAAAACCTTTTCGTCAGAAAAGACAACTTGTCCCCAGAAGTTTTCATCATTTATTATATAGTTGAGTGCAAAAATAATCCTACCCTGTTTCTTTTCCTCTGAAAGTTTGTATTTTTTAGCCACTGAACAACTCTTCAAGTCGCTTTGTAGTTTTATTCTTCTGCAAGCAGTAGGTACCGAAGCAGGGAAATTTGTCTCTGAAATTGCTTTTACTGTAGTCTGAAAAGGGTTTTCTCTGAGGTAATTTATAAGATTTTGCTCTTTCTGGACCTACCGGAACCAACTTTACGGGATACCGTTTGGTTGGTTTCCCATTGTTTTTTAACACTCATCGTGGTTTTACTCACATTGTATGCAGCAGCAAGTCTTCTTATGGACTAACCATCTTCAATTTTAGAAACAATTCGAAATTTTGAAATATCTGTTAGATGTCGAACCATTTTTCATAATGACTGATTAACATCAAAGATTATTAATATCAATCAAAGAACGCATGATTTACATAACTAAAAGAAAGAACCACTTTTTTTTAAATCAAGTGTACCTGTATTTGTGTTAAAAAAAATATGTTTACGTTTTACCTCTGCTTGAGATACTATGTTTATTATTACTAATTATTTTACATTGTGTTTTGTGACCCTATTTTTATATATTTTATATTTTTTTACATGAAAAAAAAAAATTGAAAAAAATACATATATTAAAAAAAAAACTGAAAAAATATCACAAAAAAAAAGATATATGTTTGTACTTCGTTTACGTAAATATTTATATGCTTGTTATATACAATAGAAAAATATGTAGTTAAAAAAAAATGGTACACATTGGTAACCAAGGAATAATGTGATAAGAAATAAAATTTAAAAAAATAATTATTATGCTAGGAAACTTGGCGAATGATCTTTGTAACCGTAGTCAATAAACCTGAAACACACACATATATTTTTTTAACTTCTTAATTGTTTTAAATTAAGTAGTTATTTACCACTGATGTCTGCAAACATTATTTGTGTATGTATAGCATGAATAAATTTCTATTCTATTCTAATCTATTCTATTTTCACTAAATCCCTTGCGGTGTCTGTTAATCTATGAACAGCTCTTTTTGTTAAACTATTAAACATTCTACACTTTCCTCAACACAGTAGTGCATATGGCCACGACACACAATGTTGTAGTCACAGTATTCCCAGCACTGTATTTCAAGCACTGTGCTTTGGGTCAGTGCTGCTTATTATTATTACTGTCGTCATCATCGAAAGAGCGGATATTGAAATTTTTTAATTTTTTTGTAGGTATCGCTTTCAAAGGTTTGAAGGGTAGGGAATTGTACCCCATGGTGAGCTCAACAGCTGCTCAATCGGCAGTAAGGATAATCTGTGCAGTGTCGGAAGAGCCCACGTTACAAATGCTTTGCCTGGAATACATATCTAAAAGTCCAGTGCTATACCAGAGGTATAGGGAAATTCCAGGCCTTAGACGAATGTACGAGAGAAAGTACTTTTGGATTGTACCCACAGATGGTAGGGGTTTTTCTATTCATTTATTTATTTGTGTCAACAGTACATACATAATAATATTATCACTTACAGATATACTTATATACTAAAAGAAAGAACTGTGCAAATATGTATGTGTATATAAACTTATTTCTATCGTATATTATTATTTCAAACATTTTAGATAAACCAGAACTTGTACGTACAAAAAACAAAATGTTTTATTTTATCGCGTTTTTTGTTGTTTCAGAGGAAGACGAGAAAAAGCGCCTGGCTGAGCTGGAGGATAACCTGATGTGCCCCCTGAGCTACAAGAACTTCCTGAAGAGGAGCAAAAAATTACGTGTCAGATGGATGCCCCCAGAGGTTCACGTCCACGACGGAGACGCCGCCCCCTCCGATTCCGACCTAGATTTAAAAACATCGGTGGATGAGAGCAGCATCCCTACCGCTTCCCAGGAAGACAGTACCTCTAGTTCTAGTAGTTCAAGCAACGCACAGGGTTCGCCGGTGGAGGATGTTCCGTCCACTTCAAAGCAGGGCTGTGATGAATCTCGCATCAAAATCCGTAGGACTGACTCCTGCACTAGTCACAGCCACTGTTCTTTGCACGATAACAAAAAATTATGCGCCAAGTGCAAGTTCCGGATGCAGATCGAGGACGAGAACATGAGCGACTCCTCTGGCTCTTAGACGTGTTGCCGTCTCAATGGTCCAACCTTTCGTTAAGGTTTTTTTCGTTGTTTTTGTACGGCAGAACTACGTGTTAAGTTGTCCCCTCTATTATATGTCAAAATACAGACTTGCGTGAATCGTGTATTTTTCTAAATTGTGGTTTAACGTTTGGACATTCCAATTTTTGACGAGGATCCGAAGCGGGTAACAAGGTTTTCTGTCTCGGAAGTAGTTTCATCGAACCCCAAAACTCTTGAGTGCAACACATGGTGCGCGTTTCGCCATCCATATCGGGAGATGATTAACGGTTATAAATCAGTTAACAGTCAACTTCCGATGATGCCAGTGTGGTTGGCGAAATACGCGTCAAGTGCTGTGTGCAAGTGTTTTTGGAGTTTGTGGAAACTAGAGAGGCAGCGTTCCAGCCCACTTTAGGAGGGTTTTCTGAACGGATAAAATCCATTTGAATTGTTGACATCCAGAAGGAACTTCGTACATTCCTTATGGGAAGAAAATTTATTAAATTAGCAAAAAATTTAGAGTTATTGTTTACGGTGCACTTATCAATTGTTCTCATAGCCACAAGGACCATATTTTTTTTCTGCTGTTCTATGAGCTATAACACATTATTCCAAAAAAAATTTTTAACATGTTGACGGACAATGATTAAAATCATTATTAATATACATAAGAAAACTTTAACATATAGCTTTAAAATGACAATTTTTTGAAGAATTAAATATATTAGAAAAATAATCCACGTCATATGACGTGATGTCCCAGAAGACACATAGCTGTAAAATGTAGCATGTAAAAAAACGAATAAAAAAACAATTTGTTTTTGCATCAAAAATTTTTAATAAATGAAATTGCAACTACTTAGTTACATTTACATAAACGAAAGTACCTTTCGGTACTGACAGACAAGTTTGACACAACAATTACTAAACTCTAATTTATAGCAAAAATAAATACAATTCCCGATAGAACTTATTATCACGCGTTATTAAAATAACTTTTTACAATGTTTATTACATGGTATTTACACTTTACTGTTCACCTATTATTATTATTTATTTACTTACGGGACAAGCCCTTTTTACAAAAACATACAATATTTATTATTTAGAGCAAGGTAGTTTGAATACACAACATATATCAGACATTGTACAAATAATATAAAGTGGTTACACTATGACCTCTCTAATATTGTAAGGTTGTATTTGATTAAATCCCGAATACTTAAAGACGAGCATAGAAACTTATCTCCAGGGGTGGAGTAATAATGTGACAGCCAATTTATTAAATCAAATAATATCGTCAATCGTCACCATAAGTTTACTATCACTTTTATCTAACTTTAAAATCTTTATAAAAAATAAAAAGGTAAAAGGGCGCCACCGCTGTCTTTATTAGACTCACCGGAAAGACGAAAAAAATGGTTTAACTCAATAAAATAGAACTTTTGAATGAATTCAAAAATGGCATTGTAACAAAAACAATATATTGACCAAAAAATCCTTGGCAATGTATAAAAGTTAAATCTGATTAAGATATTTACTATAATAAACATATGGTAACTCATGTAAGAAACGACGTAATCAGTGTTAATTGATTGTCCACAAATAAGTAACAACTATACAATGTAACAAACTTATCTTGAATATATTCTGTTACTCATTAAAACTTAAATCCTAAATATGCTTATGGTTCATACATTCAGACTAAAAAACTTACAAAATGCCCTTAAAAATAGGAGCATGCAAATTAATCCTACTTTAAAGTCTGTGGGTAAACATAAAATGAAAATGTAAGAGGAGCTTTACTACAAAATTACTGATCTAAACACGTTTAAACTTAATTGAATATATTAATTACAAGTGACATTAGAACAAGGGTTATTTAAAAGGCTATACAGAATTAAATAATCCGAGACCTTTATCGCATGATGGCACTATGGTCTGTTAACGAACGACCGAAAAAGTTATCTCTAAATACGAAAATTTCTGTCTCACCAATTTGTTGTAAACAAAAAATGGCGGGATGTTACCAGATTTATGAGCATACTCCATACGATGCACTGAATTTATTAATAATAATAATAATAATAATATTTATTGGTGCATATAACAAAAATTGTTTTACACAAGTCAAAATTAGTTCAAAGAAAGATTCCAAAATATACAGTCAAAAGCAAAATATATAAAAATATTACATATAAATGTACATATTGTAAAAAGCAAACAATACATTGCAAAAAACAAACAATACATAACAACAATACATTGTAAAAGCGAACAATACATTATAAAAAGCAAACAATACAGTCATAACAAAAGGAAACAAAAACAGAACGAAAGAAATAATAATACAAATTATGTGAAGAAATCATCAATTACATAACAGTTTTTTTCTAGCAACAATTTTTTCAATTTTGCCTTGAAAACATAGATGTTTCTTGATGATTTAATGTCATCAGATAAAAAATTAAAATATTTACATCCATTATCCATTATTTAGATTAATGTACAAACTTTGAATTATATCGTTTTAATATAATTTCGGTATTAAACAATTCTACATTGACACTCTTACTTGTTTGGCAGAAATTCAACAAGATTGACTCAAAATTTCAGCTTTACAACATTCCATCCTATGTTATTTGAATATTTACTTGATTTTAATAGGTATCCATGTTGGCTCAACTCACAGCAAAACCAAATCTTGAAAAAATGCTCAGGTTTTACTATCTGCGTAATCAACACGTAATGCTAAGATACGGTGTTTAGCAATATTATCGTTTAATTCACTTTTAAACATCTATAAACTCAACGTAACTTATTACTTATTAAGGCACTAGATAGTTCTCCACACTGAATAACTCAGGAAGGTATTGAATTTTAACTATCTTGCTTAGATTTCTGCAAAATAATCGCCTACACACTGACTATATCAATGACCTCGGCCAACTGAACTCGTCCTACATAAAGATGTTTGGTGTTAAGGCGAATTGAATCCCTGTTATAAAACTGATCGCTTTGAACTGTTAGGGGGTTAATAGAGGAAAATAGGTAAAGCAAGCTAGTGGGAGTCCAGAATCTTGGAATTTGGTGTATATATTAGAAGCCAAACCTCAAATTTTTTAATAACGTTACAAATATAGTATCAAGATGTTTAAAGAGGCTGCAGTGAGAAATCTGGATGTGTAAGTAGTGATTCTTTCGGCAGTATTTTCCTAAATAGTTCCAAAGAGAGAATATATAGATATACACACTGAGTTTTTTGTTGATATATAAGCAAATAGTTTTTTTTGGGCCCACGTTGTGGTCGAATCGTACACTGCATGGAAGTGTCATACGAATGTCTACACTTTCATCTTCATCTGTTATTAAGATGTTCGTGTCAGCATATTGTATAGTTGTAGATATATTTTTTAAGTAGAAATTCAGGTCATTTGCGAAAATTACAAAAAATGTGGGTCCCAATGTTGAGCCTTGAGGTACAGTGGCACTTATGTAATTGTAATGGAAAGATATACACATACGCCTAAAATGGATTTGGGCTAACCCGTAAATAATTAAATAAACACAATTTGACAAAAAACTGCACATATGGCCTTTTTCTGATGGACGCCAGTATAGTATTATAGAATTATGAATTCAATGAATGCCTGAATTTGGATGTTGTGAATATACTCAGCTTACTCATACGATTTCATCACGATTTGCAGATCGTAAAGAAATGTCCGTCAAGATATCATGACATCATCATTTTCTAAAGAATAATCTCCATGTGACGCGAGATAACTTTGTAAAACATTCGGGTTAAATGTTATGTTACAAAGCTGGTCACAAAACAGCATTTTTACTGCGATTGAGCCTCAATATCTTAAAAATGGCATTTAATAGAGCATTTTACAAATGAAATTTAACTCGTCAAAAAGAAATTTTCAAAAATAACGTATTATTGTTCATAGAACAGAAGAACAGTATTTTTTCTGACAGCGTGTAATGGCGAGATGCGAACCTTTGAACATTTGCCTTGTGGTCATCAGAGCTTTTGAACAGCGAATCTGAAACTATAACACACCAAGTTTTTAATCAATTTACCTACTTTCCATAAAGAATATTCTAGGTTCTTTGTCTTAGGACAAGCCATAACTATTTCTTTTACCAGAATATCCGTTAACATCTCTCTAATTCCCAGAAATTGCATCAATTGCCTCGTTTTCTGATAAATTGTATGCTGCCTCGTAAATTTCTATATTTTGTACACTACTCTTTACAGTGATTTTCCTCCGTACTCCTTAAGTTCCTTTTTGTACAGTAAAATTAAGTGTAAATTTCCCCATTAAGAAAGAAATAGAAGATCAATAAAAATTTTGAAAAATGTTCAGGGTTAAGAGCGGATGTAAAAATGCAAATGCATTGATCTCATTTTTCCCATTATATTAACTGTTCTTTAAGTTACTGGAAGTTTTTAAAAGCGTCTCGTGAATTCTCCGAGTTGCTACAAGTTCTTCTATTTCTTTCATCCTTACACTAAAGTTTCCCGGTGCGTCAGGACATGTACAAACATCCAGAGTTGAGACAGATACCAAAAGAGTAGCTCCCAATACCCAGTACAGGCAAACTATTAATTTTTTAGTCTTCTTAATGTACTTGAAAGTAAAAATTTAAGTATCCAGTATAAAATGACGTACATTAAGTACTAAGTAGCAAGATTGCAAATTAACAGCTACGCTCCGGACTATATATCCTGCCGAGTGCTGGATTACGAATTACAAGGCTTGCAATTTGTAATTCAGCGCTTGGTGGGACATGTGGTCCGGAGAATAGCTGTTGATTTGCAATTTGGCTATTATTGTTCTTAAGAAAATAAGAATTCATAGAGAAATTTGACAAATATTTCTTTTAGTAAATATTCTACCCTCTAGAAGCATACTTTTGAAAATACTTTGAGAAATATACTTAAAAGTAAAAAAGTGCTGGTTATTTGGGAATACTTTGGTACCGACTACCTTAACTCAGCAAATGTGAAGAGCATTCAATCATTCTTTGACTTCTCAGATAATGGGTGGTTTACCTGTGCAGACTTTAAGCTCTTGTCTTTTTTAGATGTAGATTTTCAAGAAATTCCCTTGGAAATATTAAATTTAGGTAATTTGTCTTGATCGAATCTGCGTGAAAATTATTTGTGTACCTAAAAATTAAGTAAATTTTTATAAATGTTTATATGTACAACTATTTCTAGTAGCTACTACATGTAGTAGACGAGCCAGTAAGCAATTACTAACACATTTGTAACAGCTAGAGGCATGATTAATCCTTTGCCTTAAGGCGTGGCAGAAAAAAAAAGTGATATGAAAATTTTTATTAGTGGTACAATCTTAATTTATAAATGAAGTTATTAATTTTTTTTTTTAAATCAGCTTGACATTTACTAATCATGACTTAAAAGTAGGCACCTTGCATGTTTAGAATGTTTGTTGCTGGACCTCCACTAACTGGGATGTATGTCAATTGTATTTTCGCGTTCACTAAGTAACAAGTAAATGATAAAAAAAAGATTCACTTAATACAAATACTTGTAACCATTGTAGAGTATGCGAGCTAGCTCTCAAGGGACCCAGATTAGCTGCAACCTCAGCAAAAAAATACTCATATGTAATTTGCAATGTCTGGAAGAAAATGATATTAATTTGGAAAAAAGGGCGAAAAGTCGCGAAAAACGGTTTTTCGCGTTTTAAAGGAAAATTTGAATTTATACGAAAAAAAGTGTTCAGGTAAAAAATATGTACAATAAGAAAACAAACAAAATGGTTCTCGGTGGAACTCAATAGCCTATAGTGGATCCCTCGCAAATTACAAAAAAACCACTAAATTTTCACATTTTTTCAAAAATTCATTATTCCGGTTCAACTAGTTATTAAAGGCTGACATTTGCACATGTTGAAGTTTTAATAGTCCTTAACCTACCCTCAAAATTTCCATCCAAAATACTGTGTAGTTTTTGCAAACCGTTGCCTTTTGCAAAAAAGGCATTTTATGCACAATGCCGCGAAAGCCCTGTGGCAGTTGTACTGATATTTAACCAACGTGATTGTATTCTTCGATATTTATTCTATATGTTTTTTTTTTTGTTGCCAAAAGTCGATTGGAAGCAAGCGAAAAATGCAATCGAAAACTGTTAATTTCAGCAGCGTGTCAAAGCGGCGAATAGTGGATTTAGCAGAGTTCCCCTTCGCTCTCATTTACCTGCCAAAGCACAATTCCGAAATACGACTTACAGTTTGCGAGATTTACATTTTCAACCACGGCCCGAGTTTGAAGCGTTGCTGTCAGAAATTGTGCCTCAGCAGGCAAGCGAGAACAAAGGGGAACTCGACTACCACTACTCTTCGCCGCTTCCACACGCCACAGCGCTTAGCACTGAAATTAACGGATTTCGTTCACGTTTTTTGCATGCCAAAAAACACGTAGAGTAAATCTCGGAAATACAACTGAGTTAGTTAAATTTCAGTACGACCACCACAGGGCTTTCACAGTGCTGTGCAAAAAAGTGCCTTTTACAGCGGCGGTTTGCAATAACTACACGGTACTTGAATCGGAGTTATGAATTTTTTTAAAAAACGTGCAAATTTAGTGGTTCCTTGCACTTTGCGAGGGAACCACCGGGCCAGTAGAATTCCTCCAGGGCTCATTTTGTTCGTTTCTTTATTACGCACATTTTTTACCTGAACAGTTTTTCGTATAAATTCACCTTTTCCTTTAAAACGTCAAAAACCGCTTTTCGCGACCTTTTGCAATTTCTTCTTCCAGACATCGCAAACTACATTTGGGTATTTTTTTTGGTGAGGTTGAAGTTAGTTTGAGGGTAACGCCTAGCTCGTCTACACTAAAAAGACATTAAGCTAGTTAGTGAACCGCTCGACACTAAGAAAATTTCTCGTATCACTTTGCTTGTCTGCCATGCACTAAGAAGCAGAATTAATCACATCTCTAGCTGTTACAAATGTGTTAGGTAATTGCCCGCTGACTCTTGTACCATTATACAAAATTGTGGATTATATGTTAGTAAAACATTCTAAGCTATAATCAAAGAACTTATCACTAGATACAGAATCTCCTTAGTACATACCTTGTTTGCTGCAAACATAGTCCCATAAAAGTCCATTAAAAAAGGTTGGTAAACATAACACCTCATAGGCAACAGTGGCGGGTATGTGCCGAAGGGTAAATATTTCATCAAAATGAATTTTTATAATTCTTGTATTACCTACTTTTTATACAAAACAGTGTGATATAGGCAAGTAATGTTACAGTAAGATGATGAATGCTTGAAATATTTTAATTTAATTAACTCACACTTTAAAATAATATGACTATTGTTACAAATCCAAAAAGTGCCTCACTTGTAACTGTACATATAACACATTCACATGGTTAAATCGTTAATACTTTTGAATGCTGGTCATTATAATTTATGTTGCAGCATTATTAATTGACTATTATTGCTTAATAAAGACCACAACTAAGACAGGCCTCAAATGCAAAGCAGACTGTCTGGGAGTGGGTCATACATATAGATTTAGAAAATGTTGGTTTTGGCACTGGTTTCAACGATTTAACCGAAGAAAATTACTTTTATTTATTGATCGATTTTATTCAAAAACAATAGGGTTCTTCCTCTAGCTAACACTACCTTACTATCCAAGTCTAAATACAATCGGACTTTTCGTTCTTAACTTATTGTGCTTACAAGATACGCGATGGATAGACGGACAACATCTAAGAATTCGATATGAAATTTTTTCTCTACGAGCAATGTTACCGGTTTTAGAAATGTGCCGATTGAATGCAATACACTCTTCGTTTTGTATTTGTGAAGAAAGTATAATAATACGGAACCGAGACCAGTTCAGTTTACAATAATGCGCAACAAATAAGGTCATAAGAAACTGTAGTGTGAACTGGCCTCGTATTTTGGCCAATGAGAAGCTGTAAATAGCTTCCTATATCTAAAAGAAACGATTCAGTCTTACACTGAATAGACTGAGTTATTCCCATTAAGTGAAGTTTATCCAATAAAATAAATAGGCACATGTGAAATAGAAATTACGATAACCGAGCCCAACCAATCATTTCCGAAACATTACAATTGTTGAAATAAAAGCCACGAATAGATCAACTAGTGGATGTTTACTACACAAGTACCTTAGACTGTGACTATTTCAGTGACGAAGAAAACCAGTATACATATATCTAGGGATAAGTTCTTTGATCGGCGATTGTAAGCATCTAGCAGAGGAACTGTATGTGCCCTAAGCCATTCCTTGGTGTAAACATTGTGAGACGTTCCGGCTCAAAGTATTTATTTCTCGCTTTGGGCCGTCCTCAGTGGTGTTGGTTGATGTCTGAGTGTTTTTGCGAATTAATGACAATATCAAACATTTATGTTTAGGTGTAAAAAAAATTGTTTACACACGTTTTGATATTATCTAGTTCCTATAAGTCTACTAATTTTTAATGTTTAAGTATTACATTTAACTTATGATAATTTAAGCGTGTTGCGGTTTTCGAAACGTAAACAGGGTTTACTATTTTTTAATTGAACTCTTCTCTAGGTTATTGTATATAGAAATAGTCTAATGAATGTTATATCTGGGGTAAAAATTCTAAATTATAAATGTGAAGTTGTTGTCCAGTCACAAACTGAATGTATTTAATTTTCGAAATAAATTTTAAAAATTGCAAACCTTGTTTTTGTTGAATGTGGAAAGCACCCGGCACCAAATACGTTGGGTCTCTGTGAATTTTGATGAAACAAGTGGCATTCGATAGATTATGACTCCCTAATTAAAAATCCTTAGGTACGTGAAATTCGTTAATCAATATTTTCAGAGCTAAGTGGCTAACGACCTATGGATTACTTTAATTCAAATAAAGTATTAATAAGTTACCAGTCTGGCTGGATTCAGATGATCGATAAAGGGAAATATATAGTTGCGGTATTCATAGGCTTAAAAGGGCATTTGAAACCATCGATTGGAAAGTATTATTGGATAAATTATCCTATTATGGTGTAACAGATAATGTTCTGAAATAACAGTAAAATTATTTGATGGATGGAAAACTAATCACGAATAATAACACATTCCTCAAGCCTTGACGTTGAGCTTGGTGTACCACAGGGAAGCATTTTGGGACCTCTGGTATTTATTATGTAATATATCAATGATATAAGTTACCAGCTTCTTTGTGATTTGTTAAATTTGTATGTTGTTGATACATTATCAGCTACGTGTCATGATCTAGATAATGAATATGGAACTTTCCAGAGTTGAAAAGTATTTTAAAGTCAATATACTCGAATTAAATCCCAGCAAAACAAAAGCAATGGTGATTACAAATAGGTTCAGGAATAGTAACAATTATAATATTAATCTGTCCATAGATAATTCACCAATTGAAATAGTCAAATTAATTATTTGGGTTTAATTTTAGATAGCATCTTATCGTTTAAACATTATTTTGATTATGCAAAAAGAAAATAAAAAAAATTGTTTTACTTCTCAAGAATAGCAATTAACTTGATATGAAAACTAGAATCACTGTTTACGAAGCTATAATTTTGCCACAGAACTTAGAACTAAGACCTGATATTGCAGAAACCTTAATTCATAAACGAGGTTCATCGACAAATATTGTGTGTGATAAATAATAATAATAATAATAAATAATTTATTGCATGGAATATAACAAACAAGCTACAAACGAATTTGTTTAGTTCTAGACAATATTATTTCAGACCATAGAACGGTTCTATTAGAATTACATTCTGAGAAACCTAATTCTCAGAATACGTCTCACATTAAAAGAAGTTTTAACGATAATGCTATTTTAAAATTTGAACAAGCACTTCAAAATGAAAATTGGCATCACCTGTATACTGTAGATGACTTTAATTCAGCATTTGATTTATTTTATGAAACATTTTTATATTATTTTAACTGTTTTTTTCCTGAACGTAGATACTATATTAACACACATAATAACAAAAAATGGGTAAATGATGCAGTTAGATCATCTAGTACACATTTGAAAGATTTATATATTTTAAAAAGAACATATCCTGATTTGACTTCTGTTTACAATGAGGCAAAAAGGGCGCACAACAATCTTATCAATAACACAAAAAAAGAATATTATCAAAGTAAAATTATTAATTCAAATAATCCCACACGAGCTGCATGGAAAACAATTTCTGAATTATCAAATAAAAATAAAAAACATAATAACTTTCAAATACACTATGAAGATAATACCATTCAAAATCCGGAAGCGGTTGCCTCATTATTTAACGATTTTTTTATAAACACACCAATAAATATTGCTAACAAAATACCAGTTACTAATAATACCTATTTTCCTACAAAACCCCAAATTATCGAACATACCTACATTGTTTCTAAGACCATTTACTGAAGACGAGATGTTTTCATTATTAAATATTAAACTCAAAAATAAAAGGTCGTCTGGACCAGACGATGTACCCGGCTTTTTAATTAAGAAATTCTTAAAATTACTGCTGACACCATTTACTTATCTGGTAAATATGTCTTTTAAAACGGGAACGTTTCCAGAATCCCTAAAAGTGGGTAAAGTAGTACCAATTTTTAAGAAAAATGATCCTCATTCTTTAGAGAATTATAGGCCAGTAACAATCCCATTTAGTTTCTCTAAATTACTTGAATATTGTTATCTTGACCGTTTGTTAAATTTCTTAACTGAATTTAAAATTTTGTCCGAGAAACAACATGGTTTTCGTTGTGGAAAATCCACTGTAACAGCTATATCTACATTTTATAACAATATAATTCCTAGTTTTCTGAAGTCATTGAATTCAATATATTGAGGCAGGGGAATGCCCTGTTGGAATATTTTTTTATTTCAGCAGGGCATTTGACTGTGTCAGTCATGAAAAATTATTAACTGTACTGTATGACTATGGGATTAGAGGACAACCACTAAACTGGATTAATTCATTTTTAACCAATCGTCGACAGTATGTGAGTATACAACATGTTAGTGAAAATATGGTATACAGAGCCAATTCTGAATGTTCGCTTTTAAGTATGGGAGTTCCACAGGGATCAATATTGGGCCCAGTGTTATTCATATTATATATTAATGAGCTCGATTGGGTTTTATGTAATAATTTCTTTTCAATGTATGCTGATGATCTTTCTATGATTATTTCAGATCCTAGGCATAATGTGTTAGAAAGTAAATGTAATAATGTTGTAGAAAAGGTATCTACATTTTTCAGTCAACATCAGTTGTATTTCAATGCAGATAAAACTCAGTTAACTCTGTTTCATAATAGACAGAAAAAATGCGAGTCAATTTCATTTCAGGTCAATGGGTCGATTATAACAAGTACCCATGAGAGTATAAAATTTTTGGGCTTACATATCGATGAGTGCCTGACTTGGAAATCACATTGTGAACATCTAATTTCCAAGCTAGCATCAATTTCATTTTTATTTAATAATATTAAAACCGTACTTACCAGGGAGCAATTAGTTAATTTATACTATGCCCAAGTGGAGTCTAGATTAAGATATGGTGTCTGTTTCTGGGGGAACTCCACTCTATCACAGAATGTTTTCATTGCTCAAAAACGGATAATGCGTTGTATAGCTCGTGTTTCTAGTACCCACTCTTGCAGAGAAATCTTTAGAGAATATAATATATTGACTTTACCATGCTTGTACATTTTCGAAATGTGTGTTTATGCTTATCGAAAGAAGAATATGTTTACTGCGAATAAAAATATTCATAATGCAAATACGCGTAACAAGGAAGAGTTTCGAATACCTTATGCGAGACTTAATATAACCTATCATTCTCCAAATTACATGGCACCAAAATTGTTTAATAACTTACCCTCTGAATATAAAGTAGCTAGAAACTTACAGAATTTTAAAACAAAGTTAAAATTGTTTTTACTGTCTAAATGTTTTTATACTGTATGCGATTTTTTACCTAGTTTTTAAGATATATGTTATACTTGACTATTCCTATACAATTGTAATGTTGTCTTTATGGAAAATAAATTATTATTATTATTATTATTAAATGGATAAGATACAGAGAACTGATATAATTAACTTTATCCTAAATCATGAAGTAGTTTTGTAAATAATTTATTACCCATATAAAATATAAAATCATGTAACGTCACTAATTTAAAATAATTACATTGTACAAATAAGAACATACAAAAAAGTGCAAATGCAAAGCTAAAATTTGTTTAAATTAATGGAGGTCACATCATTACATAGTAATTTATTTTTTAAATTCGTTTTAAATGATGCAGTACTTGTCTAAAACATGGCTGCATGGTGTTTTAGACAAGTAGCTAGGCATTTGAATTTCAATTATTTTCTTAATTAGGCAGGCGCGTAATGGAGAAACAGACGTTTGTCTAATCGTAGCATTTTAATCTCTTTATAATGTGAAGATATGTGATTTCTAAGAGGGACGCTACATATAAACCTTACACAACAGTTTTGTAGGATTTGGAGTCCTTTTATCAGTTGCATTGAAACAGGGTTCGTATATACAATCCCCATAGTTAAATATCGACAATATTAATGAATCAATCAGTACTGTTTTAGTCGATATAGGCAATATAAGTCCTTAAATTGATACATATGTCTCAGTGTTGAGTAGGATGCCCTACATATTTTTAACACTAAAAGATAATCTTAAGTCAAATAGGATACCCAAATTTTTTACTGTCTCTTGCATTTCCAGCTGCGGTTCACCAAGATAGAACCTTGGATTAAGCTGTCTTATAGTATTTATTCTGACTTGAGAACCTAGTAATATCACTTTACTTTTGTTAGGGTTCATAAGGAGACCATTTGAGGATGCTATTGAGATGCAAGTTTAAGTTTTCAACTTATTGCCAATGTTGTTAGTGGAAAGTGTACTGAATAATTGCATATGTTGTTAGCCTATAAATGTAATTTTACATAAATTCAGGTAAATTGTACGTCAGCTGTAAATAAATTTAAAGGGGACCTAAGATCGAGCCTTGTGGTATGCCAGGATGCAATTAGTTTTGTTGTTTGGTACCTTTGATCGAGATAATTTCTAAACCACTAAAGTAGGACGTCATTGACCCCCGTTTATGTAAAGTTCTGCAGTTATTAAAAATTATTGAATATTGTAGCCTATGCGACTTCTGCTTTCTTAGTTCATTTAATTATGTCGAAAATATGAAATCTCAAAAAAGCCACTAGCTCTAATCAGCTTTTGAGATAGGATAGGACATCTAAAAGGAGTTACATAATCAAAACAAAACTACCTTCAGAATCTTCTTTATTTAATTAAAAATCATAGTCGCAATTCCAAAAATAAAAACCAGATACAATATAAAATATTAAATGGTACAATTACAGACGCTCTGTTTTTAACATGTACTAATGAAATTTAATGAGACTGGAATAAATTTGAGTGTTTCTGGACAGAAAATAACATCATTTAACAAAGTTAACGATATAGGTACTACTTACACCTTTATAAAAAGTAACTTTTAATTTGCATTTTTTTTTTATAGAAAACCACTGGATCAAATACAAATAAAGGCGACTTAAAAATCTTTATTAACAATGTACAGCTTTTGTAATATGATATAAATAACTTTGGGCCTAAATATTTAAGGAAAATTGGTGAAAAACTAATACAAACTAAAATCCTATTTATTCGTACACATCTTCTTTATCCCCAACGTACCTAACAATATCGCAAGGTCTCAATAGTTTCTCTGCATCCTCATCTGGAATTTCGAATCCAAATTCATCTTCGATCGCCATAATAACTTCTACGTGATCTAACGAATCTAAACCGAGATCATTAATAAAGTGGGAGGTCAGTTGCAACTAAAACAAGTAAAATATTATTTTTAATTTAACACAAATATAAACAGAGACTTAAACCACAATATAATGGCACAACATTCTATGCTAAGTAAAAGGAATACATTAAATAAACAAAACCGTATACAATTTACATAAAAAATGTTGTGCCACCATATACCTTAAGCAAAATTACTGTACCTGATCGGGGCAAATTTTATCATACAATTTTAAGACTAACAGTACCCGGTCTGTAATGAGTTTTAAGGTTAGTGGTGGTTTGGCACTGTAAGTTCGCTCTTGTGGTGATACAAGTCTCTGAAACGAAGAAAAATATAATTTATTATAGGTACCTTATCTGCGGTAACTTTATCATATGAACAGCAAACTTTTAATACTCTCTCTTTTACTTCCTCTTCTGAAAGTTTGGCCTTTTTTATCTCTGGCGAGTAAAATCTGGTCTAAGAAAGAATAGAATTATGTCTCCACTGTGACTGTCAAATAGTTAGGTTATGAGTTATGTAATTAATGAATTTTTTAAAAAACTAGGATCACGACTAGAAGCCTATTTTCAAGTCGATATATTGCGACTGTAATGATCCGTACATTAAATGAACTATATGAATTTATGTTGATTACCTGAGGTGACGATAGTATTGAGGTGTTTTTACTGAGCCCTTGCTGTTGATTATTAAATTTATTTACGGCAGCAGCTAGCGGCCTTGTCGAAAATGTTCTTAATAAATAGGAATTTCTCGTAAGAACACGCATATTCCTCACAATTCCAGCCATGTTTTAATTTTCTTTCGTGCGATTTTCACTTTTTGATAACTTGACTGGGAAAAATCCGCAACCGCGCCCTCTGGTGGTGAACCGTATCGGAACTGTAAGTTTCGAAATTTAGCGCTTGTTTTATCCTTTGTTTAGAAAAACAGTTTTATTTCAATGCATTTTCACGTACGGAGAAAGCGATGGTACTGTAATTAACATTACACTCCAATGAAAATTATTTTGTAAGTACAAGCGATTTATTTATGATCAAAAATTTTTTTTTTCAAAAAATGTATATAACATGACTTATATGCACCTTTCAATTTGTGATTGTTAAAAACTGACTCAAGCCTTGTATTTGAATTAGAAATCATTTGAAATATATTTTGAAAATGAATTTACCGCTAAAAGACTTCCATGGTGGCCACCTGTGGCGAAAGTGAAAATTTACCATTACCATACTTCTAGCCTAGAGTTTGGCCGTGTGCGCTGGTCGTTCACTGCCGAATTTATTAAATAAGATAAATAAAATTTTAGAAAAGTATATTTAGTTTTTAAACAATCACAATGTCAGACGAAGGCAGCCCAAATTTACAAAAATTACGCGATTTTAGATTACAAAAAAAACAACAACTCTCGCATATTTCCAATGGTGAACTCAACGCTTGTAAGTTGTTGAACTTTTGTTAGTAGGTTCTATTAATCATATTAATCTATTTGCAGCTCCAGATATTCGTTCCGAAAGCCCTACGTCACTTGTCAGAAAAAGAATCATTAACCTTGTGACTGATTCAGAAGATTCAGAGCAGGAAACACAAGAGGGCAATTCACATTCAAAAATCATTATAGCAAATAACAGTATACTCAATAGTAAATACAACGGCTTTGCCCAGAAAACCATGAAAAACCCTTCTATATTGGAGAAGGAAAAGCAAATGAAGTTCTTGTTAGAGATATTTCCAAATCTTGAGGCAATGGTAAGTTCCACATTCTTTGCATAAACCTGTGTGGGTGTTAGTCATTTGAAACTAGTGATTCAGTGTGTATATGACATGCATCTATTGTTGTAGCAAATACATGACTGCTTATCAAAACACAGCTTTAATACAGACGCCGCAGCAGCTGAATTATCAAGATCCTACAACAAAGCGCCGCAATTTGGTTATACCGGTTACAGTGAATGGAGGCAAGATTATGACCGTAGGGAGGCTGAATCTAAAAGCTCACAGGTAGCTAATGCTAATACAGTATTATTTGAACAACAACAGAGTTTCAAAAGGAAAGCTCCTGATGATGAAACAATTACCAGGAAAAAGAAAGGTACAGTGTTTATAAAATTCGTAATATAATTCTGCTCTGTTAATACAATATTTCGTTGCAGTTAAGAGAAGGAAGTCGTATGATAGCGATGACAGTGCTGGAAGTAACAGTTATAAAGATAAAAGGGTGTTTGACAGGTATGTGTTAGTTTGTATACTGAGTACAATTTACCTTGTTGCCATGTAAGCTTTAAGTAGCACCTAGAGCGTTAATTTACGGCCCATGAACTTGAGTTTGGAAGCGTCGGTCTGTTGTCAAACTGACAGTAAACAGCTGATTTTTATATAAGTAGTTTTTTTATTTTTTGTAATTCTGGGATTTTTGGATTGGGAAAACACTGTTGCGACGATTTAAAAATCAATTTGATTTAAATCATGATGATATAAATCCACTGATTTTTTAAATTTAAATCAAGTTGTGTAAAGCCAATAATCTAAGTAAACCAAAGTTTAGAATATTCAAATAAAAAGTACAGTTTATTTAAAAGCTAGATTAAATTACAAAAAATTCAGATAAAAAGAAGAAAAGAACAGTTTGGTTACACATATAAAACAAAAGTTACCTTCTTAAACACACACTACATTAAAAATTGGGTGCCTACTTAAAAGCAGAAACATGAAGTAAACAAATTAAACAAAACCAACTCTAAAAGAAAATAAAACATGATTTACTTCAGAACAAAAATTTTAAAAAGGTTAATTATTGTAAAGTTTGTACAAAAAAACTAATTTAGCCACTTTTTCGGTCCCTAAATGATTTCAAATCTTAGAATGAATCAAACCAAATGTTGAAAATATTCTCTCAACCGAGGCTAAGCTAGCCGCAGCAGATAATAATTGCTTGATAATTGGGAATAATTTGTCACTAATATTAATATTTCTTTGGAATTTCCACCAGTCCCAGGGTTTTGTTTTTAAGAATTTCTTCGTGAAACATAGTATCGGCAAAAGGCTCAGATTTTGCCAGAAATTTGATAATCAGTGGTAGTAAACCACTTTCGAGACATAATTCATTAGCAGCTTCTAAAGCAGGATTCTTTTCCCTTTCTGTTAATTTATGCTTTGTTTTCGTAGAGTCTAGAATGAAGGCTAGCAAATGGTATGAAGTGATACACTGGTCGTATCGGTATCTAAATATTTGCATTTGCATTAAGGTAATTTCAGTTTCGTCAAAATGCGGCTCAATTATTTTAAATTGTTCTACGACGTCTGATAAAATTGCATTGTTTCTTTGAAGCCTATCAAGTGCAACAGATGTAGCTTTTAGTAGTGATAAGTAATCTTTAGCAGTTCTTTTTAAATAAATGTTTGAAATTTTCTGTCTGTTCCTCGCTAATTTTAAAAAGTGTAGGCCATGATTTAACATAACCCTCTGAGGAGTCGGCAAGTGAGTTCCATCTTACGTTGGAAGGTAAAGTAAGTTTTTTCCTCCTTCTTTTGCGTATGTCGCAGAGGCAAAATGATTGTTTCGAAAGTATTTCACAATGAACGTAACGTGTTCCTTAATTTCACTAATTTCCAAATCCTTACATAACAAGTTTAAAATGTGTGGAGCACAACCATAAGTAATAACATTTAGTTCTGTTGACTCTTTAATTTGGTTTCTCATAGCATTCATATTGGCAGCATTATCACAAAACTGCTTACTGTACAGGTATAGTCAGTCTTTAGAGTTTTAATTAAGTTTGTTGCAAGTTCTGTTAAATATACAAATGTATGTGAATTTCCAGATGTGTCTATTGTGTCTACTAAAAAGGAAGACCCATTTTCCGTAGTTACAGTTGCACATATTATTGGTTCATTGTGTATATTGGACCATCCATCCAATGACAAACAAACTGAACTTCCTGATAAATCTTTAAAACGTTTACTTTTTCCCTTGTTATACACTTCATCAAGCAGTCTGTTGGACACATCATGTCGAAATGGTGGTACATATCCAGGTCGTAAAAGCGTTATTGCCTTTTTTACTTCAGGTTGTTCAATACACATGAAACTGCTGTTTGTCGCATAAAGAGCTCTAGCAATTTGTTTATCTATTTCTTCTTTATTAGACTTGGTCGTACGTACAACAAAAGATGATAAAGACCCAGAACTGGATAGGCACTACTTTTCTTTTTTCACTTAATGGCGTAGAAGATAAGAGCGACTGTGGGGCACTATCTTCCTCTGCATCTTGTAACGTGTTCATTTGTACCTGTAATAAAAAATAAATAATAATAATAATTCGTTTATTTAGCTAATGAAAGCTATACAGTTTCACATACATCTTACGTCTAACAAAAACAAGATTGTTATGTTCATTTTGAAATCCAGCTATATACACAGACCGGTATAGATACTATACTTTATTCTTAAAACTAGGAGTGAGTGAAAAAGTCACATTTGTGCATGGAGAGTTACTAGAAATCTAGAAAATGCACTAGATCATTTTAAAAATTTGAATTTAGCTCGTCTCCTAGTATAATTGGCCTTAGTCGCCGAAATAGACCGGCGTTAAATATGTAAATAAAAAAAAAGGTTCTTTTAATATTTTGTCTTACTAAAAAGTTATAAATATAAATAAAATAACACTATACTTACATTGTACACTGTTCCTGAAGTAGCAGGACCTTCATTATTTGTTTCTACACTTTCTACATTACGCGAAGCACATTTTTTCCAGTGGACTTTCAGTCGGTCCACAAGCCCTTGCATTTCTACTTTACACTTTTTACATGTAGCTCTTCTACCACTTTTTCCATCAAGCTTACTTGATTTTTCAATAAAATATTGCCAAATAGGATCTTTTTTCCTTCCACTTCTATTAGAGGACATGTTAAAAAATTATTTAATATTTAAATGCTATAAATATAATCACTTAAACTCGCTTTCTCACTTGTTACGCGGTAGATTAGCAAATAATGGCAATTCGCATCATCCACGCATTAAAGACAGACGAGTTTTCAAGTTTTGATAGGAATTTTCATATATATACGCTCTAGCTTTTTTTTACAAGTATAGATACAAGGTACACAATTTATTCGATTTGTAAGTTTAAACAAAAACTATATTTGTTAATATATGTACTAGGTACATTGTTAATGTCAATTACTAGGATATTTATGTAAAAAAAATAAATAAATATTTAAAAAAATCATGATTTTTTTATTTAAAACAAAAATCGTGATTTTTTATTTTTCTTTTTAAATCATGATTTTTACCAACCCTGGGGAAAATAACAATTCCGAAATTAAAATTATAAGTCAAGATAAGATCAACAGGATAAGTAATTTCTCGTTTTTTCATATTAAATATTAGATATTGAGTATTTTGAATAAGTATTAAAGTAAAAACAAAAATTTGCATTATAGAAAAACAAATAAAACATTACTATGTTTTTTTAACACTATGTTTTCACAAAGTTGTGACTGCATGCAGTTTCGACAATGTAGTTATGTCATTATCAAACACCGTCATGATCAACATAGAACGGAAATACACAAGGTCTAGTATTGTCTTGAGCAAAATAGGACAATTATTTTTTTCTAATAATATGTAATAAAATTAAAATTAGATGTACACGGCTAGATTTTAGAAAAAATATGTTATAAGACTTGTCCTTTTTTTTTGCTCACGACAGTACCTGCTTCAGTAGATTTTTCGACAAATTGTAGAAACAGTGAAGTTGTTAAATTTGATGTAGTAACGTCTGTAACTTTGACATTTGTAGTGATGAAGACTCTGACGTAGAAATTAGTGACGAACTCACCGGTGACAAGAAAAAGGTGTTCGATTTTTTCCAAACGGCAACTCTAAACGAACTCCAGTTAATGAATTCGTGCTCGAAGAAGAAGGGAGAACTAATTTTAGATGCTCGTCCGTTCGCTGGTTGGATAGACCTAGTAAGTGAATTTAATCAAACTGCAGTTTTAGCACGACGCAAAATATTGACCAAAGGCTTGAACTATCTTTTATCTTTGTTTTATATTTACAGGTACAAAAACTGCAGAACAACAAAAACCTAAGTGCGGATCTGCTAAACTACGCGCAACAAGTCATCGTTACAAGAAATAATATCAGACATTTGATGAAAAAGTGCACCAGCTTAGCACAGCAGATGGAAAGAGCCGTAGCTGCAGGCGCCGGAGTTAAAGAGCAACCGCCGAGTTTGTCATCTACGTAAGAGGAAAGGACCCTGGGGTCCTTTATCACTTAGATTAGGTTAGATGCTAACAGTGTTTGGTTTGTAGGTTGAAGTTGACGAGTTATCAGATGGTTGGACTAAATTGGCTGGCTGTGCTGTACTCGCAAGGTGTAAATGGTATATTAGCAGACGAGATGGGCTTGGGAAAGACAGTGCAGATAATCTCCTTCCTTGCTCACTTGAAAGAAATCGGTGCCGCTACTAGTACGCATCTTGTCATAGTGCCTTCGTCTACATTAGGTGAGTATGAAAGGAAATAGCTGAAATTGCTGTATGGTGTAGATATTGATGTCCTAGTCAAATGTCTCAATGGGCACGACCTTAAAGAATGGCCAATTTTCGGGTTAAATCTTCCTTCAGTCCAGTAATACCATGCCATAATATAGACCAGGGTGTAATCATAAATATACGTTTATCGTACCAAGTATAATATAAACTAGTTAGGAGCTAAACAAGTGAACATAAAAGTGAAATATAAAACATAATATACATGTAAAAGTTCTCAAAGTTTTAACGAGCCCGTAAGCACAATTTTCCTCTTTCATTTCGTCGAATTTTGGTTTGTTTTTTGTTATTTACATTTATCATAAGCAGTTGGATAAAACACGATACGAATAGTTAGTAAGAATACTTGGGAACAAGAAATGATTTTATTTTTTTCAATCGGCGGAATTTATATTTAAGAATCATTATTTTTATCAACTCTTCTGCTTGCTACAAATATGCCTTGAACCAGATTGTTTTGTAGATAATTGGAAGAATGAGTTTGCTCGCTGGTGCCCAGAGTTGCGAGTTTTTATGTATTATGGAAGCACCGAAGAGAGACGCCAGTTTCGCTTCGATCTTGCCAAGGGAATGTTGGCCGATTTTGATGTCATCTTGACTACGTAAGTTCTTTTTCTCTACAATAATTATAGTTCAGTTAACAAAAGACGATAAAGTGATCAAACCTCACAACAAGAGAAAAGCAGTTGAAATTTGGCATACAGTATTTTCAAAGTATGTAATTCATTGAAAAAATTGAATTTGAATTTCGAAAATTGGGTTTTTCTAAAATAATGGACGAGACACAAGAATTAAATATTTTTTTGAAGAAGGAAAAAGATCTGGTACTTATTATTTTTTTATAGGACGAATAGTTTCTGGATTAAATGGAATTTAAATGATTACAGAAATAGAATATGTTTGCAGTTTTAAATTTTTTCGTATTTTTGGGTTCATAACATTTTTTTTTAAATATCGTGTGCCAAATTCAACCGTTCTTCTTTTTCCGAGGTTAAAACCTTCAGTAATTGTCTTATGTAGATAGAAAATTTATCGCTAATATTACTGTACTATGAAATTTCCTAAACAAGTCCTAATGTATATTGAAATATCCTAATTTTTGGCCAGTTACACGATAGTGGGCAACAGTCCAGAGGAGCGGAAAATGTTCCGAGTCACGCCCATGCACTACGTAATTTTCGACGAGGCGCACATGTTAAAAAACATGAACACCCAACGCTACGAGAATTTAATACGAATCAACGTAAGTTTTGTTAGGAACTAACCCTTATGACATTTACAGAATGGTTTTGTAGGCCAAGCATAGGATATTGTTGACTGGGACCCCTTTACAGAATAATCTGTTAGAGTTAATGTCGTTGTTGATTTTCGTCATGCCTAAGATATTTGCCGAGAAAACCGACGATCTGAAGAGTCTCTTCCAAAAGAATTCGGTAAGCACACTAATGTATCTTTATTTCAAGGTAATGAAATGAAATTGACGACATAGAAAAGATGTTACCCTTTCAAATATTTCTGAAAAAGCTGACAAAAGTCTTGTCGGTCTATAAGTTCCAATCAGTGACTCATTTCCCTTTTTATGTAATGATATTATCAGACGTAATTTACCTTTGTTTGTTGTCGTTATTTGTAGAAAACAAACAAGCAGGGTCCAGAAGACAATTTGCCTTCATTTGAGAGAGATCAGATAGAGCAAGCTAAGAGAATTATGAAACCGTTTGTGCTCCGTAGATTGAAGTGTGACGTTCTGCAGGACCTGCCTAAGAAAACCGACTACATTGTAAAGGTTGCTTTGGCACCCACTCAGAAAGAACAGTACGAACGTCTTGTGGCGTCCTACAAAAATCTTGATGAGGTTTGTTTAGATAGAATAGAAAAGAATGTTTATTGTGTAATATACTGGTTGTCCCACTTTAAACCCCCGGGGCCATTTCAACAGATAATCTTGTTCCATATCTGTAAAGGTAACTAAATAGTCATATTTCTAGGATGGACAGAATACGTATAATGGTATGAGTATAATGACGGACCTTCGAAAACTGAGCAATCATCCGTTATTGATGAGGCATCATTATGACATCAATCAGCTGCAGGAAATGGCAAAGCTACTAGCAGCAGATCCTGGTTATAGAGATACCGTAGTGCAATATATCATTGACGATCTAGTCTGGATGTCAGACTTTGAAATACACACCTTAACAAAGGATTATAGTGTAAGTATTCCATGTAATATTAATACTGTATAGTGGAAACAGTAACTTTGTGATACATCAAACATTCTTATCTTTAAAATGCTTTTTATATTATTTTTTTACCCCTAATTTATTATAATTAACCCAGCAAACATTTAAGTATTATTTGACGTCAAGACTACCTAAATTATGTATAATAAATTTAGTCGCAAAATTAGAATTAAACATATTTTGGTAAAATTTACGTTGATCCTACGTGGAATCGACATAAGTGGAGAATAAGACAACGTCGAAATTAAGTTATATCAACTAAAACAGGTAAAATTACATATAAATCTTACTTGTAGTTGCACAGTACATTTGGTTACTAATACCTGTTTAGGTAAATTTTACTTGAATTCAACGTCAATTTGACATCAAGTTGACTAGTTTTAGGTAGAATTTACGGACATATGTGTAATTTGAAAATGACACCAAGTGGAAAAAATAAGATTTTTACACTTATTTGGTATTTTTCTCTATAAGTAGTCGACATATGGTTGTCAGTCACTTACAAAACTGAAGAGATACTTACCTCACAATAACCATACAAGATGAATGCCGATAACTAAAATAAATACAATTTATGAGGAAAGTATTTGCAGTTCTCGCTTATTGAAATCAATGCGCCGAAAATTTTTCTGTGAATGATGGCAGCTGTACTCCATAAAATACTAATGCGCCTCAAAAATATTCATCTATAAGAAAATTTTTATTACCAAATAAAAAAATTATTGTAATATTTTGAGCCGAAAATATACTATACTTGTTAAATATGAGTTTACAGGTATAATTATGTATTTTCTTAAACTTTTCGTCAGTTTGTTTCCATATACACTTATTTTACAAACTACAATTTGGAATCATACTTCAACTGCGCTGAGAAAATATGGCGTCTTGTGCTAGTTAGACCTCTAAGTTAAAATTACCATGACAATCTACGTATTTTATAGGTGGAAATTATCACAGGTCAAGTTACACGAAAATTTACGACATTTTGGTTAACTTTACCTATTGAAAGTATTATTAACTTTGTTGTTATATCAAATAATTACTTGTAGGTAAATATAACCTATTTATATTACCTTATTTTGAATATACTACCTATTGGTAAATTCTACTTATTATGTGTAAATTTTAACTCGACTAGTGTATTGTGTTGACGAGTGAGTTGTCATAATGGAGCCATATGATATTGCCTTGGTATTCGACAGCGTCCAAAAGTTATGGAAGCTCGGCTGGCATTCGGCAATACCCTTGTATTGAAATTCTATAGGCAATTATTTCCACATACTAGAGTGCAAATATAGTCAAGGTGTTCTCCTTTAAAAAGACTTGGATGGGAAATCTGGATGCGGAAGTAGTGATTCCGTAAGTGGTGGTTTTTCACCTTTGGCATACTTCATTTGTACATTGGCACCACGAATTATCCAACCATGCTACGTTAATGGCCTCTTTTAATGACTGAAATAATTTTTAGATAATAACTATACCACCTAAGTACCTAATGGTTCAAATAACCTAAATAATATGATTTCTACAAACAGGTTAGACGGGGTTAGCTTCTGAATTACTATTTTATAATAAAGTTTACTTTGAGGTCGATTTGCCAGGTTACTGCGACAAAGAGGTTTAAAATGTATTTTTTTAGAGTAACTTTAAGGTCAGTTTAAGGGTAATTGACTTAATTGGTGAAATTAGGTAGATAATCCAAGTAGAATTTACCGATGTTGTCTATTACTTCAAAGAGGAGTAATAAAAGTGACCAAATAAGTTGCTATTTAGGTATATATTACGTAGGATTTCCAACAAAATCTACCTAGAAAGATATTCGACTATTAGAAATATTTTTAGTCGCTAAAAAGGTAAATACTACCTAATTATATTACCTATTTCGACCTTATTGGAAATTTACCCTTGAGGTCAATTTTGGTAGATTTTTTAAGTAGTTTTCCAGTTGCTGTTTTCGTTAAATTTACCTTCAAAGAAAATTGTGTATGAGGTAGATTAATTGGTATTATTTACGTAAACTTAAATCTAAATTAAGACTAATTGGTCAATTTTTATCGGAGGTCTATTTTTCCAGTCAATTTTACGTTATAATTACTTTGGTAAGTAAATTTGTCTTGTCCCAAGTCGAATTGGAGCTAATTTTGACAGAAATGTTTGCTGGGAAGGCATTATTGCAGTTTCAACACTTGGCGTGCCCTTAAGTGAATAAGTGTACAAGCATATAGTACGTAAATTTGCCCAAACAGAGTTTTCTAAGCTTAAGGGAGTATCTCAGAGAAAATCGTTAACGTACTGTCGAGTCATAATCAAAAAGTTAGTTTTAAGTCACAGCCACAACTCTCACAGTTCTTGTTTAGTGTTGTTATCTTTGTGTAATGTCCAATGATTTGGAACAAAGTTAACTCGTCCGAACTGTGATGTTTTTTTATATAGGTCAAACTGGTCATACATTTAAAATCAGATGTTGTGAACACTTAGGCTCTTTTAATATTGACAAAACTGATAGAGTAAGATCCCAGAGCCCCATCTTCATTTTAGCAAAGCTAATATTTTGACATATAGTTAAGGATGTATGCATACTTGCTAGCTTGAAAGCGGGGCTCTTTTACAGGTGTTAGGGTGCAAAAGGTACAAAAGACCTGTCTAGTTTTCATATATGTTTGACAGAATACTGTTAAAAACCAACATTCATTATTGCCAGACACTTTCCGTGGACCCTAACTTCCGCCAGACGCTTTCAAGCTCGAAAAACCCTAACTGTCTCAAAATAACTGGAATCATCTACTACCAACTGTATAAAAAACGAAACAACAGAACCACTCGTCATATTTTGACAATCAAAAAATGATTGACATGCATTTAAAAATGACACTCCAAGTGTTGAAGCCGCAGTAACGTCTTAGTTGCAATAAAATAGATCGTTAAATTTTATCACTTATATCACAGAAGCACACACGTAACAAATGCAATCATTATTTTCAGTCTCTATCCAAGTTTTCCCTTCCCGACAGTCTGATGTTAGTCTCGGGGAAGTTCATCCATTTCGACAAGATGCTGCCGGAATTGAAACAAAATGGCCACAGAGTGTTAATTTTCAGCCAGTACGTTATCATGCTAAACGTCATGGAGGAATATTTAAGGATAAGAAATTACAAGTATATGAGATTGGACGGCAGCACCGCTGTTAATATTAGGTAAAGTGGTCATCGACCGAAAAAAAGTAATTCTTTATTACATAAGAGATATTCAAAATATAGATATAGAGTACTATAAGACAAATTAGAATATAATTTTACAAACTCAGAAAGTACTAAAATAGAATATGACTAAATATCAATATTATCACAATATAATATGGACTCAATGCCTGAAAATTGATTATTGTAGATGTTGCTTAAATTATTATAATCAATGTTCATAATTTTAGTTGAAGACATTGACATTATATTTGTTATGCATACGTTTGAATACCTAGTCTATAACAAGTAATATCATCGGCATATATTAAAATTAAGAGTGGTCCGACGTTAGATCCTTGAGGAACCCCAAACTTAAATATAAACAAATTTGATTTAAAGTTGTTATAAGAGACATATTGTCCCCTGTTTTAACACATGACTCAAATAACTTTAACATTTTTTAACTAAAACAGACTCTATGGAATTTGTTTAATAACAATAATAATAGTATTGTCTGCATCGATATTAATCTGTTTCAGGCAAGATTTGATTAACGAATTCACGGAAGACAAGAGTTACTTTATTTTCCTCTTGTCGACCAGGGCGGGCGGGCTCGGCATAAATTTGACGGCCGCCGACACAGTCATCATACATGACATAGATTTTAACCCGTATAACGATAAGCAGGCCGAGGATAGGTGTCACCGGATGGGCCAGATGAGGCCCGTCACGGTTTACAGATTCGTGTCCCAGGGAACCATCGAGGAGGGGATGCTGGAGATGAACAAAGAGAAACTTAAACTGGAGAGGGAAATTACAACGGATGGTAAGAGTTTACTGGTTATACTTCATTTTGTGTGTAATTGTGGCCCAGAGTGGAAGCTAGATACTTGACTAAAACTATAAATGGTAGTGCACTCATTGAGCCTTGAGGAATGATTTTTTTTGACACGATAAATACAAACAAAATTACAGCTAAAGAAAATAAGAAAATTTAATTTTATACTAATTACCTTGTTACACATAAGGTGGTTTTGGAATACAAAAAATTAACACAAAACATTACAACAGTTGCTGCAAAATGCTGTCCATTAACGTCAATGCACTTCTGAACTCGCATAACTGTTTCTCAAAGTACGTAACTCATCTAAAATGTCCTCAATCTCATCTTCCAGGAATCTCAAGTATCTGGCACCAGTCAGAGGTCCTTCAAATATTATTGGACCAATGATTCTACTACCGATTATTCCAAGCCAAACATTGAAACCGAACTGCACTTGAAAGTTACCCTCCCGTAATAAATTTTGATTTTCTTGTGACCAATATTTTGTATTTTGTCCGTTAAATAATCCCAAAATTGTAAACCTCTTGAATCGTCCGAAAATAAAATCGGTCCCAAAAAAATCATTGTTTGGCTGCACGTTGTTATAGAAAATCCAATTGCAATATTCCATTCTACGTTCGTAATCACTTTCGTACAAATGCTGGTACAATTGGTATTTAAAAGATTTATAGTGGTATTTGTGCAAAATTCGGCTTACTGTTTGGTGACTGACGTTCAATTCAAACCCAACTTGCCTTAAAGAAACAGTCTTATCAACTTCTATTCGCACCAAAACATTAATTTCCGTTCCTTAGTCGATAATCTCGACGATGATCTTCGGGATCATTGTTGGGCACTCTTCGAATTTGTGTCTGGCAATAATGCATTTTCAAGTCTATTTTTTTTTTTTAGAGTCCGATAATCCAGATGTGAAAAGCGTGGTGAGATTATTGTCATCGGCACTAGGGATTGACTCCAATAAAGCCTCGAACCTTGTTTCACCAAAGAAAAAACCTTGAGTATTGTGAATTGTTAGTTAATTTTTTTATACACTTTATACAGTTTACTTAAAGAGTAGATTAATTGTTAATTTAAACAATTTGAGATGTTGTATTTGATTATTTATTGATAGATTAATGTAGAGGGGACCTCGAGGACGAGGTCTCTGCATTTTATATGTTTTAATTCCATGTATACCTTAAAATAAAAAATATTTTTTCATTTACGCCGGTGTATGAAGTCATTTGCCTCAGTTACAATGTACATTATTATTTTGTCAGGACAGGAAAATATACAAATAAAATGAATGTTAATTTTGTAAGCTTTGTTTTTCCATCTACCGCAAGACTTTTTCCTCGGTGGACAATAACGATGCGTCACCATACAAAAACAGTGTCTACCAGATTTGCCGCTTGATTGTGCCGAAGTCATCTTGTAACATACACACACTGGTAAGTTTGAGAGTGGGTTTGTATGCCACAGTAAATTCGTATAATAGAAAGCGAACTAATGGTTGTGCCGATATAACAGAAACTATTCGATTAGCTAGCTATATAGTTTTTATGATGATGTAATAATTCAACTGATAAGTAAATTAAATTCTTTTAAACTCCATGTCAAAGCTAGGGATAAGAAAAATAACTCCGACCCTGCTTTTTAGTGATTTGCAGCAGTGTTACCACTTCGAACAGCTACTGCCTTGCCTTCTATTAGTAAACTGTACAATTAAATTGGCAAAATTTAATAAATTTTTCTAATGTATTAATCTGTTATGGGAGCAAATATTATGCCAATTTTTAAGAGTGGGTATGCCGTCTAAAAATCAGAAATAAATTACTCTCAAACGCCGCCCCGTCCGCGACAAATTATAATTAGACCATTGCAGTTACGAAATTTGTACAGGCGAAAAATAGAAGAAAACTTATCAATCTAGGTTTGTATCTTTTTAATATTTTGAGAAAAAATGGTATTAATTAATAAGATTTGTTTTAATTAGCAGCAAATTGCTGATTTTTTTTTAAATATTTAGAATCAAAATATGAGAAAAAGGACTCGATACAAACCTTCATTCATGTTTCCTGTGTATCGTACTATTTTTATTTTTCCAAAAAACGTAATACTTTTGCAAAAACATGTATAGCACGGAACCGTGCAAAGGCACATTTTGCAACAAATGTTACACTGATACGAGCTCCCTCTGGATTTATTATTGTTTAAGCTCCGCCCTTCACCCAGAATTATTTTATGAATGAGAAAATATAACGAGGGAACGAAATAAGAAATTAAACCAAATCATTTCTAATAACACGGGACGCCCAATAAAATACCAAATTCCATTAATTTACTATTATACTTAACAGGCACTCTACTCTTTGATTATACTACAAGTACGGAATTATAACAATATAGTAACTAGTTATATGTAGCCACCCATGCACTAACAATATTGTGTAATTGTGTTTCAATTCTTCTTTATAAAATGGTGGTATGCTGGTATATTTGAAAACATTTATTGGACAATACAATTGATACTAAATTTTAAAGATGTGTTCTTGTCGTAAACACATGAATATAGAATTATAAGGGGCGATGCGATTTGCAATGAAAGGAGTTAGAAACACAAAAGTAAAGCGCACATTTTCCCATTTTCTCATCAAGTCACAAGCATCAGTTTGTTACATTAGACCAAGTAACAGGATTTTTTTCATAATAACTTTTATTTCTGGGAAAAATAGAAAGAAATGTTTGGGATAAAAACTGTCGGCAGTAAAGTTATCTATCGATCTGTCAAAATAATGAAATCTAGGCTCAAAATGTAAAAAGAAACAGAGAAACCAACTTACTCCTTTAAACCCAAAAATATTTTCCAGAAAAAGGCAACTTCGTGAAAATTTAACAAATCAGAGCTAAAAGTATTGTCCAGAAGGTGATGTGGACCGATGTTGAAAATATTTTCTTGTTGAGATCGCGCACCAATGTAGACGTTCTAAGACTCAAGTTGCAGGTTTTTATCTCGGCTTTAAAAATTTATAGAGAAAACATTTTTGAATACAAATTTTAGCCATCTTTTTTACTTTCAAAATTTTGCAAATTTTTAGAATCGCTCTGACATTCGTATTTAAAAAAAAATGCACTATTAAATTTCATTGATACAAATAATTGATGCTTTGGATTTTTAAAATCTAACCAGTAAAACCAGAGATATCCATATTTTTCAGAAATAACCTACTATATCTAACAGTTATTAATGATATTTTGATGCGGGGTTTACTTTAAAACATCTATCATTAAACTTTTGTCTACTATAAAAGCAAATTTGTAAGTTCTCCCCATCCATATATTTTTTAAGAAAATATGAATAATAATTCGTAAAACTAAGTGTACACCAGGCGAGTTATTTTATATAATATGTGCTAATATGTGATATGTGCTAAGTATATAACACTAGTTCCTTGGTCAAATTGAGAACTACTACTCCTAGAAAGTAAAATTTCAAATAAAAGGTTGCCTCTATCCTTAATCTTTATTTATTCTCGATATATTTACTTGTTACTGACTTTGAAAAATTGGCATTTGCTTGCTACATTTACGTCTGCAAATTTCAGGTTAGGGTTGTAAAGAAATTCTTATTTTATACCATATTCTATCAAAACAGTACCTGAGAGGTCAACCACTTGTAGAAATTACACGAACTGCCGAGACTGCCTTGCCTGCGGCGCCTGCGTAACTCCAACCAGCCACACTTGCGGGGCTTTCAATTATATGACCGCCACTGCCATGGCTGCCGACAGCCTGTCTAGTGAATTTCATAATGATCCGTTGAATAGTTTAATGCTTATAAATAATTACTTATCACTGACTTTCTGCGAATCATTTCTCTTATTCTCGGCGTCTATTGGATGTATAACAATAATAATTAAAATTATTTTTTTGTTTAACTTGCCATAATTCAAAAAACGAAAACATTAATAGATCTCAATTTTACTATGTCATCACTACATATTTATTAATGAACTGTGGTAATATGAAGGTCAAATTTTAATAATTGTAAAAAATACGTTTTTTTTTCAAAAACCATGTCGATAAAATGTGAGTATTTGCAAGGATCAGTTAACGAACGGAAAACCCTTTAAGTCTATGCTGAGAAGAAATAAAGATGGAGACACCTTTTTTATTTGAAACTTTTTTCTCTTTAACAGTTTCTAAGAATATCGCGTATAGACAAATTAAACCAATAAATAACTAATACTATACGCATAACACTTATTGGATAAAACAACTTGCGTGGTGTATATTTTTGATTTTAACAATGGTTGCTCATTTTTGTTTATTGGTAAACTACCATTATTTGAGGGAGACTACAAAATAAAAATTCAAGAAGTCCTGAGGAATCCCCTGAGGATCCAAGAGTTTAAATTTTGATTTGTTGAATGATGTGACAGCTAAAGCTTTACACATACAAAACTACAACATTAAAATGTTAAGTTTTCCATTTAGTTATAAACAAGAATTAGTACTATAATAACAAACAAGACTGCAGCTACGGACACGTATTTCAGAGTTATTGCTCTTCATATATGGCACATGAGGTACGAAGGTACAAAATAGAGTACCTACAATATACTGTGCTTTCCTATCTTTGTTGGTGTTGCTTTTAACAATATAACAATATTATTTATGCCATGCTACGCTGATGAGGAGCAATAACTCTGAAACGTGTGTCCGTAGCTGCAATATTGCATACCACTAATTTTTGTTTATAGTTTTTATCGGACCTCATCAACTCTTATTCTTTTTATTTAATATTATTTCCTTATAGACGATTATTATTAATTAATGCAGATTACTAATTATTGAATATCTTTTCCATTATGCAAAAATATAGATATACTCGTATACTCCATATTACAAATTAAAATTCTAGGGAAGCATAATACCTAGCCGTCTAAATTATAAATACTGTATTTATTGAAGGAATAATATGTTAAAAACGCATTTAGGTTAGAATGATAGGATAGATGTGTCGGGTGTCGGCATAACCTTTGAGCTTTGGCAGGTAGAATTTATATACAATCATGAACTAATTTCGAGCTTATACGTAAGTGGAATCGCGGTCATTCATTTCTATTTACTACTACATAGTACTATAAACACATAAAATAATATTTTATCGTTTTTAAAGGACCGCCCACTGGAGTTTCCCTTTCACCTCCCCTGTTGCAAATTTTAGCAGCTTGTCGAGGCATACCTACTCTTAACTTTTTTTCAAATTTAATATATTCGTAATAAAAAATTAATCATGAATGATGGACGATTGAGTGGTACGTTCGCGTATAATAATCCATAAAATATGATACAGAATGAATTTGAGTTTTAATAATTAAATCCAATCTTAATTCTGTTGGTTTTTTTTTAACAATATTTTGAAAGTTGAAGATATGTAGGCATGAGGCAGATTTGTGACGAATTTACCTGGCAATTATGGTTTGTAATTCTGTGGTATTGTTGCCCGTTTTAGCAGCTCAGTAAAACCAATATCATCGATGGCCGACTACATTGCCATATCCGGTGCCACTAGACTTTTTTAAAGGGTTAACAAATAAGACAGTTATATTGAAAAAAATATATATTTTACTTGTTAAAAGTATACAATATATTTAAACCATAGTTTAACAAAAGTAGACAACTAGGTACAATCCTAAAAATGCAATTATGATACATAATAATCTATTATGAACTTTGCATCTGGGACAACCCTGGATATCCGTAATTTGTGCTGGCATTCTTCAAGAGACAAATGAACCATGCAAAAAACTCGCATACGTCCGAGATGCAAAGAAATCGTGAGTGGGGAATGCCTTCAATGTATATAACAATTTATTAACGAAGTACTACGAGTACCTCATCGATCATTGGATCTTTCGGTTCACATGATTCAAGTAATTTTATATCAAACACTCGTGTTGTATAGTCTGACTCAGCCTTTATGGCATGTGCGCGGCTCAAGCTACGTCTTGCTAAAGCAAGGCGTAGCTCGAGCTGTAATCTTAAAAGATTTGTTTTCACTCATACACATATCAAGTGGGACGCTATTCTAAACCTACGACTTTCCACTTATAGGACTTCTACAATTATACGTTCATCTTTTTCATTCTTTCATGCGGTTAAGCTCAATAATGGGCTAACGTCTGTGCTCACTCAATTAGCATAGCCGTGCGCGACTCATTTTGACTGGTTGAACCGACACTTCGTCCCTCGCTTCATTTTAGACTGTACACTTCTCGTGACGCATGCGCCATATATGCTGAGACAGACTATAGCACCGAAGTTTCTACCACGGTTTAAAATGTACGTAAGTGAAGCAGGCGCAAAGATCCATTGATTCTATAACCAGTTGTACTTTCTAGTTGGAGATTGTAAATGAAATTTGCTTTTATAAAATAATGTAGAAAAGCCAAAAATATCATAACTAAAAACGAAGATTATATTTATACATCATACATTTCACGAAAAATTCAAAACAAAATTTCTTAATGAACGATATTATAAACAATTTGTACATGCTCTTGTTCTTCAAATATCTCATTAGGAGTGCTGCAGAACTTCTAAGAAGCCCGTACAAAATTAAATAGGTCCTTAATCTACACCTTTTAAAAAAATAAATATACAGTATGTCCCACTTTTCATGACACCCAAATCGCTGCTTTCTTATTAATAATGCATTTTTTTATTTGGGTGGAGGAAGGCAATTGTGTCACGGTAAAATACTTAAAAATTCACCAGTGGTGTCCATCGTTATGAGGAAAAATGTGCCTAATTTTCCAAAAAAGGATATTAGGGAAAGTTTTAACTGTAAAACAATCTCATAATCTTAATCATTGTTAACAGAAACTCACTAAAACCGAATTTTAATAAGATAGTGTTCACGTAATGGAAAAATAAAACTTCCCTTTTTAAAATACTTCTTCGGTTTTTGTCATTATTTACTTGGGAGCCTAGATATATGAACTCCTGTACTACTTCTATATTATGATGGTAAGATTTTGACCTACTCTATTGTTTCCGCTTGTGTCTTGTACTACAACCATTGTCTTTGTTTTTTGTTCGTTTATTTTCAAACCCATTTTTTGGGCCGCTTTTTCTAAATCATTAAAAGCCTCTTCTCATCTTATTGAAACTCGGTATTAATGAGTTTTTGATAACAACAAATAAGATTATGAGATTGTCTTACAGTTAAAACATTACCTAGTATCTTTTTTGGGGCATTAAGTTCATTTTTCTTTATAACGACAAACGCTGCTGGTGGATTTTCCATATTTTACCGTGACATTGCTAGGCATTGTTAATAAGTGAGCTGTGATATGGGAATCATGAAAAGTGAGACATACTGTATAAAACATTCATTTATAATTCATTTTAATTTAATTACAGAAGTTTTAGTAATGATCAGGAGTTTTCAATCTCCCGATATACCAAACTTCATTCATCGTCATCATTTTCACTTTCTTGAGATACATATACATTTGCACCAGCGTACCGAGCATAAAACATTCACCAGAATACACAACAGAACAACTTGTATTCGGGGTTATAGGTGTGAAAAGTGGCTAAGTTTACTTTGATTTCCTGAAAATACTCATTTTCCTGACTTGCCAATTAATAAAACCCTCTTTAGATACTAAATAGAAGCGTATACATCATCGAATAATCCACAATTAACCCCTGTGCGTTTAGTTTGGCGCCAGATAAAAACATGAGACAAAGTTTTAAAGAAAAAATGCTACAGTAGGGCTGGGCACTTCTAAACTACATTTACTTATTTTAAAATATCTCACTATAATTACAGTTACTGGACATATAAAGAAAAGTGTGTCATGAAAAATTTGCCTTAGCACCTCAAGTATAGCCTCTTAAATTTTCCACTTAAGTTTCCTAAAATATTACATTTACAGTTAATCTCACTAGCCGTTTCAACAAAACAGTACAAATATACAATAATTTATTATTAATTTCTACTCTAGGATGAAGAATTAGAGAGATATACATACAGAACGTCCACGTTTTTATTCAACAACCTTGTATATGAAACATACACAGTAAGTGAGAACACTATATGTCGGTGCAGACTTGAATCAAGAAGCCGAAACTGCTTGTTCTAGAAGTTTGTTTCCTACACAGAGTTGGCAATTTTAAAGTAGACGTACTGTAGCTAAAACGTACAATAATGCAACTTAAACGCTAAGAATGTCACAAGTTTCGAACTTCTATTAAAGGCAGTGGCATTTTTTTTGGCACTGGCAACATCTTTCTTCTCTTTCAGATTGCCTTTGAAGAGCACAAAACTCTATTGGTACTAAAAAATATCAGTATAATCCTGCTCATTTGATAGATGGAGTCACCGTCGCTATAGACTTTCATCTTACTAGGTTTGGTCTTTGGTTCATATTCATTTTTATGCCTACTTTCAGCGGTAGCCAGCCATCTATCCCATTTTCCCAAATATATTCATAATTTCTCGCGCTAAATTCAGAAAACCTTGATATACTTGTACATGACATCTATCGTTCCTTTTTGAGGGTGATTCGTAGAGCGAGTATGCACTTTTAAGGCTTGACACGGACTGCCACTTGTTAATGAATGTTTTTCCCCAGACAAGAAGCCATTCTTGAATTCAGTATGATACAGGGAGATCGAGAAAGATTGAATGTGCCGCTCCCTAAAGATTTGTTGTGCGCCACACATTATTTTGTGATATCTTCAACATTTGCATGTTGGCAACAGTGATTAGTGATTTATATAGGTTGTGTGTGCGCGACTTCAAAATTTAGACAGTCAGTTCGGGGACATCAAATCCAAATTCCCTTATGTTAAATGGAAAATAATTAAACTTTTCATTATATTAGTACTTTTGTGACATTGTATCATATAAAATGTCAAGTATTGGCTGTGTTATTAATTGTGGAAGCGTGGCGAATCGAAATGACGCCAGTTTTTATTAAATTACCTCGATTTTTCAACTAGGAAAAGTTGAGGTTGGAACACGACAACTTCGTAAACTTCGATTTTTGAATGCCTTGTACTTATTCTTTTAATTATGCACTCTTTTCAAAAATCATGTAATTACAATATGTGTGTTCAGAAATACATCGGCATCTGTACTAAAGTCTTCTTTATTTAATATTATAGAGATTTAAACTAATAGCACCAACTTTTTTCCATACACCTATCCTGTACATCATAAGACAGTTTCGTAAAATATAAACTCGTTTCCATCTTAACAAGCGAAATTCGCCACATGAATTGATTAAGGATAATTGTGGATGTTAATTAATCCAAAATTAAGTTTTAAAACATCACAAAATCTCCAAAATATACAGTTAAAACAACGTGTTCGATCAGCTGATCACAAAGTGGCAGTCATTTTCATTTCAGTTCCCCTGTCTAGTAACATAGGATATTAGTCTTAATAATGTACGTAGAATAGAAATCAATTTTGATAATTTTTTCTGTGTCACGTGACCTTCATTCTTTCTCGATCGCACTATATATAATACTTGCTTCATTTATATATTATATAAGGAAACAAATTTATATATATGCCAGGCCAGAAAATACCACAACTAACAGAAGTTCCGACTTGCAATTATATAAAATAAATGCTGCTATACATCGTACTACAGTAGCACAGGGAAGTAAAAATAGCATATATTAATAAAAAGAATAAAATAAATCGGGAATAGCAGTAAAACATGCACTGGATTAGTTCAATTGCACCATTTAACTAAGCTTTGGGAAGCATTGTACCCTCTAAGGCAGAGGGTGCAATGACAAGTAGATAACTAAAATAATACTGTACCTACATCACTACGGCATTATTAAGAAAAGTAAAATTTACCCGTCGAAGATTAGCGGGCAGCTTGTCAAATTTCGGGAGAAAATTATCGATGAACGATCCCCCCCTCCCCCTACAATGTATAATGCTAATAATGCGTAAATCTTCGAATAAATATTCTGTTGCTACCAAAGAAGATATACCTTATGGTTTAAATGAAAATCTATCTATCGTCTTTCTATTTTGATTTAGCAACTTTATAATATTTTTAAACATAAATACGTGAAATTCCTAAAATGAAAAACTTCCCTTTTGTGCCAATAATTTAAAAATCTATTTGCACGCTATTATGCCTAATTATTGACCATTAGGTGTATAATGCTACATGATTTTCTTGTTTATTTTATTTGTAGGCAAGATATTGATATATACAAAGTGTTTCGAATTGCAGAGGCCAAACTTTGAACTTTAGACGTATCAAGGATATTAATAAAAAACCATTTTCACGATTATAACTTGAGCTACTCGGAAACTAAGCAATTCCCGACCCATGTTTATAGCAACTTCTTTTCTGTTTTTGAAAAGATCAATTACTTGGTGGAGTTTAGCCTATGCAATTCGGAACACCTTGTATGTTGTGAATTTTGAAAATCATGACGTATTTTTACTTCATTATTGTAAAAATGAGTAAAACTATGACCAATATATGTAATAGGGTGTTTGCATGCTGTTATAGTAAATAAATATTGACTTGTATTTTTATCTCTTCAAATAATTAATATTTTCACCATAATGAAATGAATTAAGAGAGTAGAAGGGATGTAGGGGTAATCGTGTAGTTAGTCTACTCACTAAGTGTGGCTTAATGGCTTCTGATTTGTCGAAAGCTGTGCGATATTATACCATAACAATGTGTTGGAATGACACTTGTTCCGACACAATTTTTAGTTGTAGAATTTGTAGTTTCCAAAATAGTTTTAGAGAAAAGTATATTCGTTCATAAGAAACATTTCGAGAAAATTAATAAAATGTGATAAAACTTAATTCAAAGGTTTTGTTACTGAATCAACATAGTTAGCCATGGAAACAATTGAATTTTGACATTGTTAGTAATGTCAAATTGAAAATACTGTTATTTTTGTGATTGTGTTATTAGTTTTTGTTTTATGCTGTACTTATAAATAAATTTACACTAATGAAAAAAAATTGGACACAATATTAATTTATGGGTAAAAACACTAAAGCAGCTAAATGTTTATATCATGAACGCTTCTGAAATGGGCCAGCTCCATTAGAAAAAATGTTTGCAAAATTGGTAAGAAATATGGGTGAAAGTGGAAGTTTTATGAAAAGAAACGTTTTTAAACCCAGAACCACATGAGATGGAGAACCTACAGAGTTGATGAGACTGATATTTCATATTCTTCAATTCAAAGAATTCTTCCAAAATTAATGTATAGTGCGGAATTCTTAACGGACAAATTATAGGACTAAAGTTTCACGAAGGCACACTTACCGGAGAAAGATATCTAGTTTTTAAGAAAAGAATTGTTGGGAGATCTCCGGATCTTACACAGTTGGATTTTTTTTATGGCCCTATGTAAAAGAGAGGGTTACAGTTCCTCGTACGGTCACCAGTTCAGGTGCAGGCATTCGATCGGCAAGGTTAAGTTAACCGATGCTCGGGGAATCTACAAAATATCACAAAAAACAATATGTTACCAGTAAATAATCTCCACGCCTATGACTTTCACGTCAAAGGATCAGTTAGAGGTTGCTTTTTTTTTAAACAAATAACCCAAGTAAGCATAAAAATTTGAAATTAAATACTTCGCCGACGTTTCGGAAATCTAATTTGTTTCCTTTTTCGAGGCTTTTTTTTTAAATCTTTTTTGCTGTGTATGATAAATACACAGCTCTAAGAATGTTTGTTATATTCAATATCCATAGATACTTACCATTTATATAGAACTGTTGATATAATTAATGGTTTTTTAATTACTTCCACATCCACGTAGTGGATTGGAAGTATAGTAATCGCAAAAAAAATTTCAAAAATTTTTATTCGTGAAATAGGTTTAGAATGTCATGAAACGTCGAGATTTTAAATTTGAGCGGAAAAAAAATTTCTGTCTGTCGGTCTGTCTGTCTGTCTGTCTGTCTGTCTGTCTGTCTGTCTGTCTGTCTGTAACTTTTTTTGTCCGCACGTTTTCTCCGGAACGGTTTAAGATATTGACTTGAAATTTTGTACACGTATATATTATAACGAGATCTGGAACTGGATTGTTTTTTGAGGATATTCGGTGAAGGGTTGGGGGTTAAATAGGGGTAAATAGGGGAAAATAAATAAAGCAAGCTTGTAAGAGTACAGAAACTTGAAATTCGGTGTATGTACTAGAAGTTAAGGCCTCAGATTTTTTTATAATATTTTTCAACCCCCCACCACCCCTACCCCATTATTAATGGGGTTGATAAAATAAAGTTGAGATAATAATTTAAAATTTCGTACACGTATGTATGTATTATAACGACGTCTGGAATTAGGTATATTTTGAGATGATTCCGTTGAAGGGTTGGGGGTTAATTTGGGGTAAATAGGGGAATATAAGTAAAACAAGTTGGTAAAAGTACAGAAACTTGAAATTCGGTGTATGTACTAAAAGCCAAAGCGTCAGATTTTTTTGTAATATTTTTCAACCCCCACCACCCCTACTCCAATATGAAAAGGGTTGATAAAATAAAATTGAGATATTCATTTGAAATTTGGTACACGTATGTATTATAACGACATCTGGAACTAGATTATAATTTGAGATGATTCCGTTGAAGGGTTGGGGTTAAATAGGGGTAAATAGGGGGAAATAAGTAAAGCAAGCTGGTAAGATTACAGAAACTTGAAATTCGGTGTATGTACTAGAAGCCGAGTTCTCAGATTATTTATAATATTTTTCAACCCCCACCACCCCTACTTCATTATTAAAAGGGTTGATTAAATAAAATTGAGATATTCGTTTGAAATTTGGTACACGTATGAATTATAACGACATCTGGAAATAGATTATACTTTGAGATGATTCCGTTGAAGGGTTGGGGGTTATTTATGGGTAAATAGGGGGAAATAAGTAAAGCAAGCTGGTATGAGTACAGAAAATTGATATTCGGTGTATGTACTAGAAGCCAGGACCTCAGATTTTTTAATAATATATTCAGCCCCCCACCACCCCTACTCCATTATTCAAGGGGTTGATAAAATAAAATTGATATATTCACATGAAATTTAGTACGCATATGTATTATAACGGCATCTGGAACTAGATCATATTTTGAGATGATTCCGTTGAAGGGTTGGGGGTTAAATAGGGACATATAAGGAAAAATAAGTAAAGCAAGCTGGTAAAAGTACAGAAATTTGGGATTTGGTGTATATACTAGAAGCGGAGGTCTCAGGTTTTTTTATTAGTATTTTCCATCCCCCCACCACTCCCACTCCCTTATTAAAAGAGTTGATAAAATTAAATTTAAATTTTCACTTGAAATTTGGTACATTTATATATTATAACTATATCTGAAACTAGATTATATTTTGACATGATTGCGTTGAAGGAGTGGGGGTAAGTAGAGGGAATAGGGAAAAATAAGTAAAGCAAGCTGGTAAGAGTACTGCAACTTGAAACTCGGTGTATGTCCTAGAAGCCAAGGCCTCAGATTTTTTAATAATATTTTTCAACCCTTCCACTACCCTTACTACATTATTGAAGGGGTTGATAAAATAAAATTGAGATATTCACTTGTAATTTGGTAGACGTATGTATTATAACGACATCTGGAACTAAATTGTATTTTGGGATGATTCCGTAGGAGGGTTGGGGTTAATAGGAGTAACTAGGGGAAAATAAGTAAATCAAGCTGGTAAGAGTACAGAAATTTGGGATTCGGTGTATATACTAGAAACCAAGGCCTCAGATTTCTTTCTAATATTTTTCATACTCCACCACCTCCGCTTCATTATTAATGGGATTGATAACATAAAATTGAGATATTCACTTGAAAGTTAGTACACGTATGTATTGTAGTGACATCTGACTGAGATGACTACATAGGGGCGGGAGGTGGTAGGTTGTGAATAGTGGAAAATAAGTAGGGTAAACTAGAAACTTCATTTTTAACGTATATGGTAGAAACCAACTCCTCAAACTTTTCTATGACATCTGCCCCAAATATTATTAAAATTCTATGACCAATAATTTCCACATACTAGAGTGCACATATAGTCAAAATGTTTCCATTAAAGTGACTTGGATGGAAAATCTGGATGTGGAAGTAGTGATTCCTTGGGCAGCGGTTTTTTTATACAATGTTAAGTTTGTGAAGTTGTTCTTTTAACATTGGCAACTAGGTTGTACAGGCATCTACAGAACAATTCGACACGTATCTATCCTATTCCTATTCAATAATATTATTGTTGATTCTTTAATTTTTCTTTTTTTGCTATCCGCCTCTTTTGTTAAAACTTTTGCCGAGTCCCAGTTTATTCTATGTCCATTCTCCCAAGTTTGTTCGCGGATCTTGGAGCTATCATGTGTTTGTTTAGTACATAAGTATGTGTTGTATTTAAATAATTTTAGTCTGTAAGATTTGATTGTCTTTGTATAGCAACAAATGCTAATAAACTCTCTCTCTCTCTCTCTGAATTTAATTTTTTCTGATATAATTTCTGTGTTCACCCAATCTTACACTAAACGGCCTGGATGACTCACCCACTGATCCTTTGAGGCCCAAAGTCCCAAAGAATTAGAAAAAATTAAGATAATGCCACAAATAACACTCAGACAATACATTTTATCGAGTTTTATTAATTTTTTCGAAATTTTTGTTATGGAACATTTTCTACTTTGAATGTAGAAAGTGATTCTCTACAACAATCGGCAAAAAAAAGTATAACATACCGTTTAAAAAAAAAGTTGACCATCATTACATTGGCATATGTGACCACAGAGATGATAAGGACGCCATTTGATAGAGCCTGACAAGCGATTTACAAATATATACAGTTTGTTGCAGTTTTTTGTTGAAATAAAAAAGATACAGGGGCGTGAATACTAGGGTTTCTGTCCCGGGAATCCCGGGACGGGATTTCCCGGGAATTGTGTCACTTTTTATCGTTCCCGTTCCCGGGAAATAATAGTCGGGATTTCCCGGACCCGTGGAAATAAAAATAAGTATTAAAAATATTAAATTTGGTGCTCCGAAATTTTAGAGAGCGTGCGGACGGCATTTATGTTTTATTTGGTTATTGTATTATTTCCTGTAGGTAGTGTTGTTGTGTCTTTTTAATTATAAATAAAACAAAACAAAAATGACGGATTTATTTTTTGACCAAAGAAAGAACAGAAAAAAAACATTTAAAAAAATCGGTAAAGGTATTTACACAGAACTTCCCTCGTTATTTGTGCATGACGGTCACTCTAAAAAATTATTAATTATGAAATGACATTGGGAATAATAATCGGAATATAGTTATTGCTATTATTACAAAGAAAACCTGACAACTTTTGGTCAAAAAAATATACAGAGTGCTCACCCAACAGCAAAAGTTCAATACTAAATAACAAGTGCCAAATGTGGAAGGCTTGCGCAAATACCTTTACAAATGTCCAACACGACTGAATTATTTCTTGAGATGACCACCCTGTACATTTTTCAATAAAATTATAAGGGTGCATATGCCAGATATTATTGCCATCTGTCACATTTTCAATCCCACATTTACGCAATGGAGTGGAAATATAGTGGTGGTTAAAAAAAATTTAATTTTTTTAAAATTTTTCAAAAATGTTGGTTAAAAAATTTTCAATATGTATTTCTTCTGAAATAGGTTTAGAATGTCATGAAACGCAGACATTTTCAAATTTGAGCAAATAAAAAAAATTCATCCATTTTAGTGGTAAACATTTTTTCAAAAATGTTGGTGAAAAAATTTTCAACATTTTTTTTTCTGAAATGTCATGAAACGTGAAACTTTCAAATTTGAGCAAAAAAAATTTTTACATCGATTCTAGTGTAATTTTTTTTCCAAAATGGTAAAAAAATGTTGCAAATTTTTTTTCCGAAAGTTGTTTGGAATGTCATGAAACGTGGAAATTAAAATTAAAAATTTGAGCAAATAAAATGTTTCGTCTATTCTATAGTAATGAAATGGATTAAAAATGTTTAAAAAAAAATTTTTAAATTTTTTAAAAAATGGTAAAATAATTTTCTAATATTTTTAAAAATAGATTTAGAACGCTATGAAAAATAAAAAATTATAATTTGAAAAAAGAAAAAAAAATTCCATCTATTTTAGTGGTAATATATTTTTCAAAAATGATTAAAAAAAATTCAATTTTTTTTCTATAGGTTTAGAATTTCATGAAACGTGGAAATTTTAAATTTGAAAAAAAATAAAATTTCATAATTTTTCCCTTGGGACGGTCCACCCTGTATATTTTCCAGTGAAAGTTTAACCATTTCTTCACTGACAGTAGCATCAACTACCTACCAAATTTGACTGCTCTCCGTCAAGCAGTTTTTTAGTTAATGCACCAACCGACAGACAGGCAGACTGACGAAATTGAAAAACTTATTTTCGTAATCTACGTGTTCTGAAACGTCAAAATCCGAAAAAATCTCGGAGGGTGATTTTTTCTCGAATACAATACTTCCCTTCGGTATGCGAGAGAAGTAAAATGAATATTTGGATGATGTGACATTTTGAAACAAAAAATTTGTGTTTTTCAAGAAAAATATGAAAAATTTAGTATTTCCCGGGAATCCCGGGATTCCCGGGAACGACAAATTTTAGTTCCCGATTCCCGGGAATGAAAAAAAGTCGGGAAATCAGAAACCCTAGTAAATACCAAACCGAATCACCGCCTATAGCACCTATTTTAACTGTTATTTATTTAATCGTAGTCAACTGTTCTTGTTTTTTGTTCACAATGAATTTGACTTATAATTTGAATGACGAAATTTCTTAAAACTTTGTACTTTTGTACCGTTTTCTGAAGGTTCGAGTCCGATTCAAGTTATTAGGCCACGTTAGTCATATCTCCTCCAACAGATTTCAACAAGGGATCACGGAGACCCTACTTCAGGATTTTCCTTAAAATGTGTGTCATACCCAACAGTGCTATCTTCTAGACTTCTTATGTGCCCGTTGGTACAGACTCCAGACATGGCCTTAACAGTTCCGAGGGCCCTACAATTACTGGCACAACTGTGGTCTTTGCATTCTATTATTATTATTAATATTTCACAACTTTGACATTTCGCACTCTTTATTGGGGAAGAAATGTCACTAATTCTTTGGCGTTGCATTATTATTATTATTATCATTATTTTGGTGCAGAATTTCATTTAGCATCGGCTGTTAGGCAACAAATATGATAAGAAATATTTCGTGTTCAGGCCATTGTAAAGTCAAGCCGACTTATCATAGGCACAACAGAGTGATGAAATGTCATCGGTTTGTTGCTGTTAACATTTTTTTCATATTGTATTGTATCAATGTTTTTCCTTTCTCAATTTTTTAGGGACTATTACTCTTACTATAGTATATTGAACGTGAACAATATGTTGTAGAAAAAATATAGTTTGCAACTCACACAAGATGGCAATTTCGCACTCGTTTTGCTTGTTGCATAACATTCAATTTTACTTCCACATCCACGTAGTGGATTGGAAGTATAGTAATCGCAAAAAAATTTTCAAAAATTTTTTTTTTAATGCAAACACCCCATTGTATCATTAGTTTAGTAGTGCAAGTTTCACTTCTTAACTCTACTATTATTTAACTTCTTTCTCTTTTTGGACAGGGGGGAGTACACCTTTGCACCGTTTCAACAAGCCGCCCAACTGCTAGATAAAACATCTCAGTAAATAAAAAATATAACATAACAAGATCACACTTCGTTCCTTAAATAGTACATAAAAGACAAATTTCCGCACATAAAACTCAACTCGGGTTAACACGATATAACTTGTGATTGGCCGTATAAAACTGTCATTCAACATCACAACAATCGCAAACCAAACGACCGGCAGCGGTTTGATGTGCGGCAACTTGCGTAGTTTCCATTTATACAAATTATTAAACCTATCTATCTTACAATAATTCGCTAGGTTTCGACAAGCATTGCCAGATACAGTGCCTGTCAGTTAACGTTACTTAGTCTTTGAGATCTTGACCACGGCTGCTCCCTCGCGCTAGCAAAGGCGACGTAGAACAAGTTTGCTCCGATATTTATGCCAGCTGCTAGGTAAAACACCATCCGCCACTGGCCTAACGTTTCCTATAAATAAAAATGTTTCAGTCAAGCATTGAAAAAGGAAAGTTGCTGACGTTACCTAAACATTTGAAAATTTTGCGGCATCGTTTAAAATAAACTTTATTGTCTGGGAGAAAACCATTTCTCATTGACAAAGTAAAGGGAATAAGGAGTATATAAAAATAAATCAAATACAAAAAAAATGCACAGAAAATATTGCTAGGAATAGAAAAGGCCCAAGATTTGATTCCTGAGGAACACCCGAAGTTAATATAAATAAATGTAAAATTTGTATGTTCAAAATTCAAACTTGCATTAAGTTCTTCTTCGTCCCTTAGAGGGTAAGGCGTTGCTACATTTGGCCACGCTCAAATGAAAGACCTACCATTCTTTAATCAATACCTTTGTGAGGATCTGTCTATGCATTTTCAGCTTTGCTGGAATACCTTAACCAAATCCATCGCTAGCTCTCACTCTATAAAGGTGATTACTTTGAAAAATAAAAGCATTTTCAAAATAGTTTGTTGTCTTTCTCTGCCTTACAAACTTTTCCAACGTTCTTCAAACATAAGCGAACAAATGCTTAAAAAATAAATAAAAGTACTTACTCTACCCTCAATAATCAACCCTATGACATAGGGAGCTAGAAAGCCGCAGGTGTTCGCTGCAGCGTTCGTTATCCCATACATCGTTCCAGCATATTTCGGACTTAAGGCTATGTGGTTCATTTGATTACCGGCGTACACTGCGCCCCCTAGGGCACCTGGCAAGGCCAGTAGTAACTGGGCTGCTACTTTGTTGCAACCAACATATGCGACCCCTAAAAGACCCAGCGAAGGTACGACGGATGCTAGAAAAAAAGAACACAAACGTTGGAGTGATTGAGAAATGCATAATAAGTAAACTCCGTATTTAACTAAACAGTTTTAAATATCGGTTACAAACACACTATTTTGTGTACTTACCTAGGGAATTAAATACTTTGTACGATGTAGCTAACGATAAGTATCCTTTAGAGAGGAGCCAGTCCGCAAAGATACTTGTTAGAATACCGCACCACCAGCTGGTGAAGTATGGAACTGCTGACAGTAAGGCGTTCTAAAATAATATAACGTTACTTTTTGCCAACGTAAAACTGTAATGCCAGATCAGGCACCAAGACAAAGTACGTGAATAGTAACACTGGTCTCTGTAACGTTAGGATTTGTGATATGGCACAGAAATTCGTATTTATGCAACTTGTTTTATAGTCGAAGAGGCAACCACTCAAAATGCTACTTGATAAGATGTCAGGCTGAAACATAATCATATTAATAATATAGTGGTACAAAAACCATGTGCCAACATTTTTTTTTTTAATGTCAGGGTCGAAAGTACGGAAAAATAGGCGACTTTCGGTTGTATGATTTTGACATCTTCTCTGACATCGTTTTGCACTTTCAGTCATAGCATTAAAACAAATTCTGGCACACAGTTCCTATACTACTAAATTATCGATTTGATAATGTTTCATCCCGACATCTTATGAGGTATCATTTTGAGCTATCGTTGATTCGTTTATCTTGTCTTTGTGCTTAATCTGGGATTAGCTATCACAGAATAAATAAAAACGTACTGATTGTATATCGAAATGCAAAATTTGGGCCATGTAGGTTGGCAACTCAGTTAATTGGGTGTAAAAGGCCCAAGACTGGCCGCACTGCGTGATCAATATGGCCCAGAGTGGAATGCATGTCAGCATGCTGCACCAAGGTATAGGAGCTGATTCATCGTCATCCTGAAAACATTATAAATGTCAGATTTCTTCCAAGACACTAATCAAGAGAAGTTAGTTCAGTTATCAAAGAAAGGGAAAAGCAAAAAGAGAAAGAAGAACGGCTGACATTCGGGACACAACAAAGTAAAGAATTTTTGTCATGATCACATAAAAGCGAATTTTAAGAGAAAATTTATTTGTAAATTGACACTGCGGTTATGAAATTTTCATTCTTTAGATTCCCATGTAAAAGCAAATTTGCCAAATAAGAGGCCATTTCCACTTCGTTTTACTTAAAAACCATTCGTCCTATGAAAAAAAAAAAAAATTACATGAAATTTTTCTTCAAAAAAAAATATAACTTTTATTCGAGAAATATTTGTTGAAATTTAAGAGTGAAATTTTTAAAACTCAAATTTAATTGTTCCAATGAATGCCCCCTATGGAGACGTACACATTTTTACTTTTACTACTTTGTAAATATCGTGTCAAATTACAGCTGTTTTTTTCCCCGAGGCTAAAACACTCTGGTAGCTGAACTTTGCTTGTCAATGTGTCGTCATGAATTAAATTATTATAATTCTAAACGGTTTACCTGAGGTCCCATACTAGCCAGAATAAACGTTTGTTCTTGTCTATCGATTCTCGGATGAGAAGTAGGTGTATCGTATATTAAAAACATCCAGAACACAAACCAAATTATGCCTATTATACCAAACAAGTAGAATGACAAAGGCCAACCACCTCCAAGCTCCAACGAACACAGCCAACCTGACAATGGTAAGGATAGTATTGTTCCAAAATTAGTACCTAAAATAAAGGAAGATGATTACAACAAAGAGAAGAAGCAGTCTTAAAGAATAACGTGATTTAAAATTGCTCTCCACATTTTAGCTAGTGCTAAAACTGGCACTTGATGCACGTTTCACCAACCACACTGGGATCATCAGGAGATGATATGATTAAAACTGTGTTAATCATTTCCTGAGAAAGTCAACGTGATTCGCGAAATGTGCGTCTAGTATTAGTATTCAAGTGTGATGTTTGTGGAAACTACTTTGTTAGCTTCACACGGAACTTTCCCATCCAGAACTGATTTCTACTTAAAATTTAACCTACCTGCATACACATACGCCCCAAATTTGCTCCTTTCTAAAGGGGGAATCCACCGGGCTAGCATGGCGTGCATTGAAGGAAAAGTGACACCCTAAAAAAAAGTTTTATAAATAATGTCACGTTGAGAAAATACAACGCAGTCCTCGTTGAACAATAAACAAATTGCCTTTATAACTGTATAAAAGGAAAAAGTGGTTCGAAACTGAAAAAAGGTGGCAAAAATTCAAATTTATGAAGGCTTTGCAAAGGAGTGTTCAGGTAACATTTTCTAGAATGTGAACCCTTATTAGAAATCGTTCCACATATTGAGGTAATTGCAAAATGCAGCTTGTACCTCATTTTGTTGGAAAAGTTCAAGGAGTGAGTATGCCTCTACTAATTATGATTTACAATTTTTTCTAAAAGATCTTCAAGGTATAAGTCCTTTAGTTTATTAGAACACAAAGTACAGAATTTTATTTTGCCACTGCTTTTATTGAAGCATATTTTTGTGTTATATTTGAACCTTCAGGAGGCATACTTAAATTCTCCGCATATCCCCACTGACATTATTGCTTTAAAGTGTAACCCAGCTATTCTTGACCTCATGGTATAAATAATTCTCCCCATAACTTTCCCCTTTTTTTGAGGGTACTCCAAACTCTGCAACTCCGTATTCAAACAGATCTCTTAACACGGTAGTATACAGTTCAGCTTCTGCCAATTTCGATAGCTTTTTTCGCTTTCAAACCACTGTGGAGTGGGGGTCAATATAATCAAGACTTGTCAAATGTAATCACTTACCTCGCCCATACCCTCTAAAATCCTGACGATGATAAATAATGGGAAATTGATCCGAGCAGCAATCGGACTCAAAAGTGTAAAAACAGCAGTGAATAGGACTCCTAGGCCATATACTAATTTACCTCCAAACAATTCCGCCAACCGTCCACCAGGTACTTGAGTTAAGACGTACCCGTAAAAAAATGATCCTAGAACTATGCCCTGAGTTTGTTCGTCCCAAGCGAACTCCCCGTTTATCTGGAAATATAATTAAAGCATCAGTAACCCGACTGGTAATTTTGTACTTGCAAAATTGGCACCATCTTATAAAATATTTCAGTTGCTGTTGATGTTTGGAACTATTACAAAATAATTATATACACATGCCCGCAGGCCTTATAAAAATTCAGTACCGGCACTATATAACAGTTCTATTAAAGCTTCATTAGCTGCTTATTAGATTATTGCTATAAAGCAACTAAACAACTGCTTTGTAAAAGCTTTTAAGTAGTCGTTATAAAAAAAAAATTGCTGTATTTAGACACACTAACAAAATAAAAGGATTTCTTAAATATATCCTAAAACTTGCAAAAAGTAGTTTTGATCTTAAGTCTGGTTTTAAAATCAAAACTACTTCTTTGTGGTTTAATACTAGGTAACAACCTACCTAATAATTATTTAAGAGACTTGATAGGGCTCACAGCGGCTGCAATTCTTGACAGGGAGGAGATTTTACCGTGAATTGTGGCCATATTTTAATACATCTTTGGTGCATGTCATGTTTGTTGATTATTTCTAATAATTTTTGAAATCTTATAAAAATAGATTTTATGAATTAGAGTTTCTTTTGCAATGAAACTTACACTGATTTGTTTTAGTAGTCATAACTGTATATTTAATATAAATTGAGCCCATTTTTCTCAATTTCACTGTCAATGCTAAGAGGTAAGTACAGAAATATTTTGTCTATTTGTTCGGAAACTACATGGTGATGAACCTCAGCATGGTTATTTTCAGCAGGGCAGAGCAAGAGCACATATAGCTAAACAAAATATAGCTTTTCATCACTAGTTTCTAATAAGCGGCTGATAAGTTTACATACACAAGTTGAGTTTTCTCCAAGGTCACCTTATTTGACCATTATGGACTATTTTTTACCCCTTACTTAAAAAATAAGATTTTCCGAATTACTGTACCTAATTTGCATGAACTGGAACAAAGAATTATTGAAGAATGTGTAACTATAATACTGCTAATGCTGCAGAATGCTTGTGGTAACATGAGTAGGCACGTAAACTTGTTACTTTTTTGTTAATAAGAACGTTAATAGTCTTTTATTAAGTTTATTATTAGTTGATAGACTTGACCGTCACTTAATTGGTGAAAACCCATATCTCCACTACATAATGAAATAAAAAGACTAAACTATTTTGAACCTTTTTACAATATAAATATTATGAGAACATAAAAATCAGTTTAGTATTTTTATTTCTTCGTGTAGTGATAGTTTAGAAGCAACTTGTAAAACTTCTACATCTTTTACAAGATAATTTTTGATATCGTGGTATATCCATTTAATTCCTTTTTACCGCAACTTGATTTGTCACACAAGCCTACTAGCTGATAAGAAAGACCTTCATTTTAACTGTTATCACATATGTGTTGGATAATTTTTTCAAATTATAATGTAATATGATACACGCACAATAACAAAACTGCTGTTACTGTTTTCAGATAGTACTTTGATAACTTATTTTTATTATCATAAGGTTTTGCCTCTCATTAATCACAGAATAAAAAATTCGATTAATCATTTTTACATTCCAAGATCGAAATAAATGATTGATCTTTGCCTTACATTTATTCTTTGATTAAATTCTAATCTTCATTACAAATATCATGTAATAATCATCTATATTTAAGCAAGTAACTATTTTACAATGAAAAATCTATAAATAAAAAGTTCTTATACAAAATCAACCCGTAAAAAAAGCATAATTACAATCATTATTACAAACATTAATTACTTAGTATTAATATAATTTACAATTATAGTATATATGATCTCAATTGGGACAGCATAAAAACGAAAACTCAGAGTAAAGCCGGCATCTCCTTGGGACATAGGCGGCAGCGGTAGAAATGTAAAAATGCTTTAAATACTAATTATTTTTTAATTGTTAAAGAAAGGGATTTCTATAATACCTTTATTCAATAGAACTGGTTAATGAAAAAATATGTTTATCATATTTGATAAGTCACATAAATGATATATTAAGACTACCTCTATTGTCTAGTGGCCTACCTCTTGTACTATCTTTTAGCGGCAAAGTTATGTAATCGTAGGCGGGAGTTGCATAGATGGTATATAATCTTTCAGAAGGGGCATAAAGCAGCGACTGTCTTATTTGTTAAATGTTAGGCCATGATACTATGAACTTTGCAGTATCATGATGTTGGGCAAGTAGAAAATTTCTACTATTCTATAAAGGAAAGACTCGGCAAAATTTTAAAGGGGGAACTCGTTTCCTGGCATCGGTAATTGGTCTCAGTAGCGGAAATAGGTCGACGTTAAATAAACAAATTTCAAAAAAGCTTCGTCTATGATCTTTAAATAAACAATATTTCATTCGTCACTATCCGAATTTTCAGAACTTGAATTGGTATTTATATTAATAATAATTGAATTAATAGGTGGTAATATAGAATATTCATTTTCCTTTTTTATCACATGAGATACACACTTACTCCATTTATCGCTTTTGTCTATTTCGTCTATTATCTTTATATTCTTTAAACTTGCTTAATTGTGGAGATTGATTATATTGACGTAGTCTTGTTTTTACATCAGCCCACACCATTTCAATGGGGTTGAAAACGCAATAATATGGAGGCAGACGTAAAATACTACGTTAAAATTTTGCTTTCCAATCAGTTCTAATAAAGTCTTTTTGTGTTTTTCCCTGGTATTTCTAAGCCTTTACCTTTCATAAATTCAATGATATTACCTATTCTTGTGTTGGTGTTCGGAATTTTTGTGTATTGCTGCGAAAGGAATGGTCAATTCACAAATCCTTTTCACAATTTGATTATATGAAGAGTCAATATTTTCGCCTTTTAAACACGAGTAAATATTCAAAATAACCCTTTGAGTTTGAACGTGTAAGTCTTTATTTTCAAATTCCGCTTGTATAGGCTCTGTATCAAAATCGTCCGTTTTGTTGTCACTACTATCGAAAGGCCTCCAAAATGCCATTTTAAACAAATAATTGTAAAAAATCACTCAAACACAGTAATAAAACTAATAATTTGTTCAAATATTCATTAGAATTAACTAATTTATAACGCTGCCTGGCTGTACTGCACTGCCTCATACAGATCAAATTCGCTAAGCATTTAATCCCACCTATATTTCCATGTGACAGGCGGATCAAGTCCATGTGGACTGTAGACGAGGAGTGGTGAATATAAATCTGTAAGCGATATATTGACAATACTCCGTAAGATCCCCTAGTTCCATGCTGTTCCAATTGAGTTCGTAAATACTATAACAGCATTCCTCAAATACGACAAAGAATATGCTCATAATAAATTTATATATAAGACCATGTATCCAAAGCGCCTGCTCTTTGGCCACAAAAGTATGAGGAACTCAAGTATTCATTTTTCGGCCTGCACTATGATCATTTAATTTTTCAAAGACACTTATTGTAAAATTACCGCGTATTATACAAATTGTTTTATTGCTTACATCTGGACCTGTAGAATTGGTTTTATTTGGAAGTGGGCAATGATCAAATGTGTTATTATTTACTGGAGGTGGAAAGGCTGTATTATTAACCATTGCCACGATGGCCACTGATAAATTAACTCTCATAGCATACACATTTGCGAATCCTAAAAACCCCATAATGCCTAGAATATGCCTCGATTTTAAGCAGCTCTTGGTATCCTCCACTGCAAATAAATGAATATTTTGTAAGAAAAAAAACAAGTTTACAATTATAACTCTTTGTTTTACCTTCGGGTTGAATTATTCTTGTTAAATCATCTTCATCCTCATCCTCATAATTACTATCACTATCTGGATCGTTTACAGATTGCTCTCGAGGTGCATACATCTTCGGGAGGTATTGAATATCAATTTAATTAATTAATTTTCAACAGAAATGTCTTAACAAAGGACAAATTATATTATGATTCATACCAAAGATTAACTTCCCTTAACCTAATTTCTTATTAATATGCCTCAGTATTTATGCTTTGTTACTCAATCAGTTGAACTAATAATCAGCTAAAAGTGACGAAGACAAAGAAATGTAATATAAAAATGTAGATGACAAACGTTGACGGAATTCCAAAAACGTCAAAATTTACAATTCGTCTGTTTGTCAACTGATTCTTGTTTTTAAGGTGGCTACATGAGTCCCAAATTGATCTCTTCTTCATCCTTTATTTTATATCAAAAGTTCGAAGCGTGTTCAGATTGTTCAGAAGCAGCTGCTATATAGTCATAAGTAAAAGTTGTAGGCAATTTTTTCGAACCATGTATTATGTCGACTACATGTACCTACTACCCTAATACATACTTCTGATTTGTATAACAATACCATTTACTAAATGATATTACACAATGGTTTTAGACACGAACAATTAAAATACGTTATTTTTATATTCTAATAATGATTAAATTTTATACACTCTATATATACAGCCATAGTAATGCACGTGTTTATTATGATGAATGATTAATAATTGTTTTTAGATATAAGGAACATGTAAATTGTAGATTAGAAAATATTAGGTGTTATTTCACTCCCATAAATTGTAACTAAAATGGCAAGAAGTAGAATCAAGTGAGCACTATTAAAACATTTCAAATAACAATTTACACATTGCAAATAGCAATTGTAGAAGAATGAGTAGAATTCAGCGTGAACTACCAAATATCCAAATGGCAATTTGTACAAGAAGAAGTAGAATTCAGCGTGAACTACCAAATAACCAAGTGGCAATTTGTAGAAGAAGAAGTAGAATTCAGCGCGAACTACTACCCATTATTCCTAATTCAGATAGTTGAAGATGTGTCGTTCGTGTTAACTATAAAGTAAAAAAACAGGACTAGTGGAATATGATTAGAAACTGTAGGTATCTGAGATACCGTTAGCAATCCGATCTGCATGTGTGATCGTGTAATTTGAGTACGCTTGGTGGGTAATTTTACATTTTGTTATTGGCAGCACTGTATACTGTATTCTATTATAGAAGAAGACGAGACTACTACCATGAGGCACAGTCAGCAGTCTTTCTAACCATACTTATTCTTGTGCTCTCATCGTGTTTATTTGGTGTTTTCTTATTGAGAACCAAAAGACATTTTGCAATAAGTGAATATATTTTCTATATAAATGGCTAAAGTAAAAAGTAAACTAGTACCTGGTAAGCAGAAAAAGAAAGGAAAACCAAATGGAATCAAACGAAAAACTTCCAAGAATTTAAAGGCAAAGAACGGAGAGAAACGTGATTTGAGCTCAATGTCTGTTGATGACTTTTTGAGTAAGGGTTTAGAAGATAGCAATAGTGAATCTGAGGAGTTATCAGACAGTGAAATTCTAAATGATTCTCTAAACGATGGTGCAGATAAAAGTAACGACATAGATTCGGATGTTGGGCAGGAATCAGATGAAGAAATGGAGGAAGAAGGGGAAGACGAAGCTGAAAAACACAAGAAAGATCTAGAAAAACTTAAAGAAAGTGACCCAGAGTTTTATAAATTTTTACAAGAAAATGATAAGAAGTTATTAAATTTCAATTTGTCTGATGAAGAAGCCGAGGACGAAGGTGAAGATAATGAAAAATCCCAAGGTGTACACAAGCCTACTGGATCTTTAGAAGTTGCAAGTGACGAAAGTGATTACGAGGTAGGATATTCATTAAATTAATGTCAGTTTCCTTTTTAATGCAAATTTATCATTCAAGGATGATGGCGAGGATAGCAAACCAAAGGATGACAGGCTCATTACACTCAAAATGCTTAAGAAGTGGCAGTCTGATATACAGACTGATAAAAGTAATAAAACCATAATTGCCTTAACGCAGGCTTTTCACGCGGCTCTATTTAGGGTTGCAAACCAGGATGAAGATAGAGAACCTTCTTATTTTAGGGTGGAAGGTAAAAATTGATATCTTATCACTTGTCACTGGTGTAAAAGTTACCTTGTTTTAGGATCTGCTGTTTTCAATGGCGTTGTACAACTATGTGTGCTTGAGTTGGGACCAGCTATTAGGAAGTTTTTGGGGTTGCAACAGGGTTCGAAGCAGCCTCCACATAAATGCAAAAAGTTCATAAAAATAAAGAGGCTTTTGAAAGGGTACTTCACTGACTTATTACAAGTAAGTAGCAGGTATTTATTTAATGCTGATTTGTTTTCATTTGACTTTTGAAAATTAATCTTGGGCCATTCTGTTTTTTTTATGTAAATAACGATAGTATAGGTTATTTCAGACTTATTCTGGGTATAGAAAATGTCAACGCCTTTGATAGTGCGGTAAAAAACAAAGATCCCAACATTTTTTATACTGACAATAAGTTTGGGTTAAAGTATACCGTGATGTCAAAAATTATCAATATTGGACATGGAATTTAAAATGGCTGTCTTACCTTATGTCATCCTTTTGTAATGACTGTCAAAGTTTTGCAAGTTGCGCCCCACATTGACATCTGTAACGATGAGAAACTGCCGTTTAAACACCAACTTTTTGAGGATCTGTTTAATTCTGTTTAATTTTTCAGCTTTTATCGGGCGTTACGTCCTCTAACATCCAGACCGTCCTTCTGAAACACCTGCACTACATGTCAACGTTGCTCATTTCATTTCCAAACATAACAAAGTCTTTACTGAAGAGATTGATAACATTATGGGGCACAGCTGAAGACAACGTCCGCGTAGTAGCTTTCTTCTGCATCTTACGGATCACAAACAGCCAACAGGCCAGCGTCTTAGACACCGTTTTAAAGTCGATGTACATGACGTACGTTAAAAACACGAAATTCGTTAGTTTAAACGGCTTAGCAGCGATAAACTTTATGAGGCGTTCGTTGGTGGAAATGTATGCTTTGGACACGAGCGTTTCTTACCAGCACGTGTTCCTCTACATCAGGCAACTGGCTATTCATTTGAGAAATGCAATAACTGACCGCAAGAAGGAAAATGTCCAAGCTGTTTGTAATTGGCAGTTTGTCAATTCGTTGAGGTTGTGGGGCACGTTGCTAACGGTGACCTACAATAAACCTCAGATGCAGCAGCTAGTGTACCCATTTGTACAGGTTTGTTTGGGGACGATAAAGTTGGTTCCGACTGCTGAGTATTATCCCTTACGCTTCCACGTCCTGCAAGTTTTAATGGATTTGACAAAGGATACAGGGATCTTTGTGCCCATTTTACCCTTTTTGTTAGAGGTAAGAGAGAATAATTAATTCTAGGTGGTACTATTTTCATTTATTGTAGCCGAGCATAAAGTGTAGTGAGATTGTTTCGTGAATATATTCTTCAGTTAGTACTATAGATGATTGTCGTAACTGACAAAATAGTAGAATTTCAGGACCTAATTTCCATCACATGTATTTTTAATGTCAGAATAATTATTTTTGAGATTTAAATATTTATCCCTACTTATCAACGCTCAAGCACCAGACTTACATGGCTGTATTAAAACAATTCACCACACAGAAATAAGGAAACACTGAATTATAATTTATATCACGTTTTGAGTTATCTACGAAAACGTCTCCATTTCAATGGTAAAATCGCAATTTTCAAATCATTCTCTATCAGATCGATTCATTACTTTTTATCTTAATAATAATAATAATAATAAAAGTACTTTATTGAGTAAAAACCCAAATGGCCATTGACCTAAGTCCTTCAGCCTTTTTTTAACAATAATATAATAAATTTTGTAATAAAAAGTATGGATAACAGACAGCAAAATTTAGATAGTATGTGAGACTTTTTATTAAGTGGCCTACGAGTTCTAAGATCCAGCACCGCTAAGCTGTTGCCAGTCCGCCCATACATTCAGTGCTTGAGAATTAGTTTTGCCGATTTTCTGACATCATTGACTGTAGTATATGTAGTAATATCCTATTTTTATGCTTTCTTTGAGTAAAAATGATATTCTAGTTTGTCTATCTATATTTTGATTATCTCTGTGTTTTATCCCGTAGATGGTTTTTACTGTTGAGTAACAAAGAATAAATACGTAAAATCTCAGATATCAATATGTCGAGTAAAACAGGAAAAAACTTTTAAAACTTGTTTCAGTATTACAATTTTCTTTCAGATCTTGTCCGGTTATGATTTTAATAAAAAACATCAGAGGGTGTCCATGAAGCCACTACACTTCACTTGTTTGTTAAGATTGTCGAAGTCTCAACTACAAGAAAACGTTTTTAAAGATACTGTTATCGAGACGATTTATGGACAGCTGTTGGAATGTTTGACAGCTCAATCTCATAGCATCGCTTTTCCAGATTTGAGCCTCATTTGTACAATACAGGTAAAAAAAATTTTATTTGAATATGAGAGTTTTAAAAACGTTTGTGTAGGTTGGTAAATATTATATGTTTGTTTAGGCAGTACAAAAATAATATTGTCTTGGTAGACTTTCTATAGAATGCATATTGTATTAACAATGGTACATCTAAAACCAAGGAGAGGTTCCCACGGCCTTCCCCAGGGATCTGTGCAAGGCCCCTTACTCTTTAGCATTTATATTAATGACCTTGCCAACACCAGTGATGATACCGATTTCATATTGTTCGCTGATGATACAACGACGCTAAACACAAATATTGTGCTCCGGGAATTAAATCTGACTGTTACCTCAACAAACGAATATATTAACAAATGGCTTTGATCTAATTGATTAAAACTAAATGAAGACAAAATGCAAACTCTAAACTTCACACTATGAAATCTTGACCCTGCAGACCAATTTATTCAAAGAGATAAAGTGAGCTTCCCTTTGTATAATCATTTTGAGCATCGCAGAGAATGTCATAGTTTCCTATCATTATTGTTTTATTGATCATTTTTTCTGTTATTTTTTAAACATTTGACAGAAGAACAATTGGTCATAAGTTTTCTAAATAATTTGGTTTGTGTTCTTTTTTGCTATAGATATTATAGAGGCATCCTTCAGTTCATCCAGAAATATTCCAGTCTCAAAGCTTAAGTTAATAATTAATGCAAAAGGTCCTGCTATAACAGTGGCAAAATATTTTCACAATTTAACAGATATGTACCATCAGCTAATATTTGTTTACATCATGTATAGCCTCATATACCTCTTTGTCATCAGTGGGACCAAAATACAGACTATTCTTGCAGGTGGTAGTTCATTTTCGGTAACAATTTTGATTAAATTTAAAAGTCACACATATTTATAAAAAAATCCATTTCAATCTTAGAGGATGTCCTCTGTATTCTGCTTTTTACTGTCTGTCATATCTCTTATACAAAATCTACTATTCGCTACCTGCTTCAAGGTCCAGCACCCACTGGTGGTGAATTAGTTAACTTGCATGTGCATCCTATTCGGCATAAAGAAAGTTTTTTATTTAAGGATTATTCACTAGGTATGTTTAGAAATATCAAGTGAAAAATCCACTAGATAAAAACACTTTTTTTACGCCTAATAGCACACACATGCAAGTGTACTAATACCCCAGCAGTTAGCGCCGGACCTTGACGCAGGTGACAAATTAGCGTTAGTTGCCTCTGTTGTTTATTTCACTACTGACCATGCTGCATTGGATTTATAGGATGCATTTTTGGTAAAATTTGATTTATTAATCTTTTTGGATTTTTTTTCAAGATCATTTAAATCCATACACAATATCTTTACAGAATATTGATAGTGTGGTGTTTACATTATTGATTTTTAGTAGTTTATCTTTCATATTAGATTGTTGTAGAGCAGCAGCAGTTTGTTAGTGTAGCGTCTGTTGTTTTACGATATTCTGCATGTTTTATTTTTATAAGTTTTGATAGAAAAATAATTTGTTGTGCGTAATGATACGAATTTTGGTGGAGAATGCCTTTTTCTGTCCTCGTATGTTTACTGTCTAAAAACGATGCTCTTGCAGTAAAGATACAGTTTTCTCTATGGTATAAATAACTATTTCTTTTATAAAACAAAATTTTATGTATTTCTACTCATTTCAGATTAAACAGTTCCTAAAGAAGTGCAAAAATCCAAACTACAACAGAAAACTGAAACAGGTCCTAGAGAAAATCGAGCAGAACTGTCAATTTATAGAAAACGAAAGGGCTAAAGTGACGTTCAACATCACCAATTTTAAACAAATTGAGGGATGGGAGGCTCAAATCAAAAATAAGGGCACACCTTTAGCTACATACTTTGAAAGCTGGAATAAACTTAGGACGATAAAGAAAAACAAACAGTTAACGAATAACGAAGAGCTGGGTGATTATAAACTGCCTACTATTAAAAAAGTAAAGAAAGGGGAGAGTAAAACGTCAGGTGAGCAAGTTGTGTTGTTCCCGAGCGATTCGGAAGATGAAGAAGGTGAAACGATAAACGAAAAGCCGAGGCGAGGTAAAAGGGGTGGTAAAAATGTTAATAAGAAGTTTGTGGATGAAAGAGGACCAGTTGAGGATGGAGGGCAGAAAGACATCGTGCAAGATATAGATATTGACAATTGGTGATTTTTGTTAGGTTTATAAAGTGTTTATTTTATGTTTTGTGTTTTATTTATATGCCTAAACACATTGGTATAAGAATTTCAAACATTTTACTACGAATAATTCGTATAGAATAATTTTTAAAAATCTATGAATAATAATAATAATTTTATTAATGCTTTGATCATATGACGTAACGTAGGATAAGTCGAAATTTTCTACAAATAGTATCTAGAATATAAAAAATGAAATAAAATAAATAATGCGTAACTGAACTTTGTCAAGACAGTTTCAATGTGTATAAGTATGGGTTCCTACAAATAAAACTGGTGTGTAGAACTAAGAATAAAACATACAAAAAAAAAACGGTACACAAAAGATGAAACATTAATTAATTCAAAATATCAAGATGATAGACCATCATTATAATATTCACTTAGAGAATAAATAAAGTCAAAGAAAATGATGCAATAAAAAATGAGTATTTCTTTGAGAAATTCACCTCTGTTTCTTTTTATTATTAAAAATTGATAATAGATGTCGAACGATATGACTGTCATCGAGCACTGACTAGAGATGGGTCGTTATTTGTGTAACGTTGTTTTGTCGCGGTATTTCTATGTAACGTACCGTCGCGCTACAAAATGCTAAAATAACCGGTTACCTGCAACGAGCACCATCACTCGCTTTGAGCAACGACTGCGCGTGCAACGGATCTGCCTCGTCGCTGCAACGCAACGGATCTTTTACAACTTTCAGTAGTTTCTATAATACCCACTTTTACAACTTTTGTTTTTCAGAAAAATAATTATAAATGGTAGATGTTTTTAATGTTTTATTTGGAGCCCTATTTCATAATTTATAAGTACCTACAGTAGAAAAATAACAAAATAATTCTTCATATTTATATAAAACAAAAGTTAACACACCTTATATCACACCGTATTTAAAGAAGTATGCGGTTTCATAAATTAATATAGGTATGTATGTTATTCTTATTGGTGTCTATTTATTGAAGAAATATAAGAACCTAATTAACCTATATATAACTAGAACTAGTAGAACTAACAAATTGCCAACGCGACTAAAGAACTGAATCGATTACGTTACATTACCCTCTGAAATACCTGAGATCGGACAGCGCTACGCGACAAACGCGATCGCTTTTACTCTCGTTCCGTTTGCAGAGCTAGTCGGATCATGTAGTTTCTGTCGCTCCAAAATAGCGTTTTTTTGTCGCGGTATTTTTCTGGAGCGGTCGCGCTTGCAACGCTACATAAGTGGAACCGCTTTTCACATCTCTAGCACTGACGGAAGTGACTTGATCCGAGAGCTTTCGCGAACTACTAAACAACCAAATAGCTATTTGAGAAGAAGTAGGATTCAGTGTGAACTACTAAACATTCTAAATGGCAATGTTTATAGAAGAAGTAGACTTTTGCGCGAACTACTAAGCAAGAAAATGGCAGTTTGTAGAAGAAGGAGAATTCAGGTTGAACTACTAATCGGCAATTTGCAGAAGTAGAATTTAACGCTAACTACTACATTTTACATATGGCAATTTGTAGAAGAGGAAGTAGAATTCAGCGAGAACTACTATTAGATGTGTCTGGTGAATATTTTTTCTGTCCTTGGCAGCACTGCGCTAATGTCAAAATTTCCTTATCAATGTTACCAATGTATCATTCCCGCCCTGAGAGGATAAAGATAGATATAATCTTTATCCTCTCAGTTCCCGCCATTTAAATTCAACATAACCTTCCACTTCCACTTGTAAACAATAAGTAACTTTTCTGCATTTTCTTATTTATTTTTTAATCAGTTATTAGTGTATGCGCTAATTATAAAAAACAATGACTCCAAAAGCCGCGCAAAGAGTTAATTTACCTTGGTAAATATTTTCTATTAAACCAGTGGTTACAAAATATATATTTATGATATTTTCAGGGTTGAGAAATACCGGCCAAGTACTTTAGACGAACTTGTATCTCATGAAGACATTATAAAAACAAGTAAGGTACCAGTCTGTATGTTTATGAAACTTGTATTCAAATAGTGTAATGTTTCAGTTAACAAATTCATTAAGGAAGACCAGGTACCCCATTTACTATTTCACGGACCTCCAGGTACAGGAAAAACAAGCACCATTCTGGCTTGCGCACGCCAGCTATACACTCCGGCACAGTTTTCCTCAATGGTACGTTGTTAAACTATGATAGTATAACATATGGTAATACTTGCATTGCAGGTTTTGGAGCTAAACGCATCTGACGATAGAGGAATAGGTATAGTTAGAGGTCAAATACTAACGTTTGCTAGCACCAGGACAATTTTCAAGTCTGGATTCAAGTTGATCATCCTTGATGAAGCCGATGCTATGACCATGGATGCACAAAATGCCCTTCGAAGAAGTAAGTTAATTCTGTATACCACTTACATCTATTTAATTACTTATCAAAAAGAATAGTTTTAAGTTATATTAATCAGCGTTAGAATAAATTTTTTACGGGCCTAACTTTGGTTTGAAACTACATATATAAAAATGAATTTGGGCTCATTTTGGTTCGCTTCTTATTGGGTTTTTTTTTTGTTGATTTCAACCAGCTATATCAATTTCTATTCGTTGTACAGAGATAAAGCAATACCCATGTTACGCATCACATAATATAGCGAAAAGATGTATAGAGTTAGTTTTAGCTCTATTCTCATTATGTTGTAATTTTAATTACGCTCATAGTTGACAATTTTGGTTTACATCTAATAAAAACTAAACAATTTTACCTTGGACATGATCTCTTATTGGTTTATTAATTGAAAAAAAGTGCAAATTGCTAGTTAAAATGTAGGGTTATGTTTGTATTCGTTTTTTTTATCACCTAGGTAACAGTAAACTACAAGTAAAAATACAGTGTCCACACATAATGCAAACAAAATTTTGTTTATAAAGTTTTGAAGGTAAGTAAGATGACTATTTAATTTAAATGTTTATTTGCTCTTTATAACAAAAATATCTTGAAATAATAAAGGTGTACTTAATTTTTTTTTTTAAGATGTCCCATTTATATTGATTATTTTTCTGCGATGATTTCTGCAGGGTAGCTGTTCATCAAGTTGTATAAATCTATCCCCACTAAGTTGTCGGAAAAGGGCTTGTTCTTGTCTTCTGACGCACATTGCTTATCGACATGACAAGAATCTGTAAAAGTTTAGGTTTAAAACAGAAAATTGTCCAATAAAAAATCATTGTTACCTTGACTACAGCAGATGCCATCAATAGCACATCGCCCAGTATTCTTCCTGCATGGGGCGCTTCCAGCAACACATGGTTCCCTTTCATGGAAAAATCCCTCTCGTTCACACCTTACGGTTTCCGGGGTGCCCATCAGACAACCGAAAGGTCCGCAACAGATGTTTGGGCCAAAGCATTGTCCGCTGTGTCCAGGTCCACATGACACACACTGAAATATCAATCAAATAATCATGCAAATTAAACCTTTTGGTATTTTACTATGGTTAGCCCGCAAAATTTTGATAAAAACAACCTCGCACCATTCTTATGATGGAGAATTAAATTATTAGTTTTAAAAAAATGTTTTGGTGTTGCGTTAAAAATATTGTACAATTAGCTTGTCACTACCATGTGAAAGATCTTGTAGATTTGAAAATAATTTTAAAATATGTGATGATTTTTAACTGAGACATTTTTTCAAGTTTCAAAGCGTTGAGGCGATATTGACAGTCCATGCAGTAGTAACTAGTCCTATACCTGGTGAATCACGAATTGCGCTCGCCCTATTTCCTAAAATATTTGGGATATAAAATTAAAATTTGGAGGCCTTATTACACGACTAAAATGCCATCTTTTTAATAAAAAATCAAGTTTGGTGCACATCCGGTTTGACCGGAAATGCCCACAACTTTCGATTTTTAAATGGAACACTCTATATATTTTTACATTTTTGGAATCTAGAGGAAATTTTGAATACAATACATCCATTTTGGTCACTTTTTGATAAACATTAAAAATTTTATTAAAAAATCTATTTCTGAATCCAGAGTGCTGTGGTGCCCAAAATATATTTTAGTTTGTGTGCTACGTTACTATAAAAATAAAAAGAGCAATATGATTGCATTACTTAATTCTCTAGAGGCGTTTAAAATTTTTAAATGTTATTTTTACCCACTAACTCGGTTTTTTTTAAATGGGAATTTAATCGTTCACCAAACTTTTTAAAAACCTCATTTTCATACGAATCTAATGATACCAAAATTTTGAAAATCTGCTCAGAAATATTTGAGATTTCAGCCAAAATACAATGCAACCAAGCTTTTAGAAACATGCGGCTAATCGATAATAGATTAGTGGGCTTTGGAACCTAAAATGGCACATTTCTGTGTAAATCTGGTAACCTAATAACATTGGAAAAATCATAGTAGCCATTGAATGTAATAAAACAATATCAATATCATCAATATCAAGAAGATTTTGTTTTTTTATTACATGAACACCAAGTCCACTAGCTTATTAAAATTCAGTATTAGTGAGTTTTTAAAAACAACGAATAAGATTATGAGATTGTTTCACAGTTATAACTTTGTCTAATATCTTTTTTTGGAATATCAGGCACATTTTTCTTCATAACGACGGACGCCACTGGTGAATTTTTAAATATTTTACCATGACACAATCTCCTGACGGGTAAGTACCTTCCACTCAAATTTTAAAAAGATCGCATTGTTAACAAGGGCGCTGTGATATAAATTAGACTAATTTTACAATCGACAGTTCATAACTTACCGGTTTTACGCTTGCCTCTACGATGCCGAATTTTCCACTTCTCTTACCCCCTCTAGGACAGTTCGTTATGAGACAGCCACTGACGAAAATCTCCCCAAGGATAACCAAAAAAGAAACACAAAATAATATATTTCTAGACATTTTCTTTCGATGTGACTGGAACTACTGTACCCTCCCTGAATTTTCATGCCTTTTATAGGAATACTCACACCTATCGAGGTTGAGATTTCAATAAATATGTATAACATGTTCAGCTTTTATTTCTGACACTGCATTTGATTTTTACTGGTGGAATTTTAAGAAGCACTTTGGATTTTAGCCCATTCATATGGTAATTGCGTTATATCCGATTCGAATATTGTATGGAAATGTTTCTTAGTCGAATTTAAAATTATGAAATGATGAATTCTAGTGAGAGTTGATGTAAATATGTCGGATTCTGAGGAGGAGTCCATTGAGAAGCAACTGAAATTAATAATTGTTGGCGAACCTAATGTTGGGAAGGTAAGTACTGTGTGTTAGAGTGGACTGTGTAGACCTTTGGATTGGTTTAAAATATAGCAGGATAAGGTACACACACTTAGAGTGGAGCAAATAGACTAAGCTAAATAAGTAACAAGCTTAAAAAAAACTATATTTTATTTGCTTTTTATCCCTGTTGGGATGATTCAGTACATTTTCAACAGAGGGTCCTAAAGTGACATTTTGACATGTTTTATTTTTCTTTTTGCATTGACTAAAGTAAAGGCTAACTACATTTTGAAACATAGAAAGGGCATCGGTTCTATTTTTATTTAGTAAATGAAAATGGGTGAAACATTTATAGAGATAGAATTTTCTCCGATATGATATGGTATATATTTTTTTTGGTTTGGACACCTATATTCAGGATGTATTTAGTTTCATGCCATTAAAAAAAACTGGTGGTAGGGAACGACAAGACAAACAAAAAAAACCTTATATAACATGGGGTCTAAAGCTCATAGTTTTGGAGAAAAGAAATAAACAAAAATTTCACAAATTTTCAATAAAATTATTTGAGAACTGCTGGAATATTGAGGTAGGTTTAGGTCTAGATCTGATCTAAAGAAAACTATACTCTAACTCTCCCTTGTGCAATATTTTAGTTACAGTCGGTGTTTCGTTATGTACACACGTCCAACCCGCCGTTCGTTGTTTGTGTTATTTTTGAATTTCGCGTCATTGTGTATTTATAGTTAAGATTTATTTTATCGACTTACCGTTCAAGTTGTCAAATTCTTGATTACGTACAGACACAACTTACTTGTTCGTTCTTTTTGTATTCCTTTTTGGCTTTTGTACCAAGTTTTTATTTTATTTTTCTTTATTGACAACGTTAGTTGATAGTTTAGTGTTTAGTGTTGAACGAAGTGCGTATGTACTTAATTCGACGTACCGAGCTGTGTATTAATACAGATGCAGAGATTTTGAATCATTTAGGTAGGTAGTAAGCTTTTAACCCAGGACACTCATTTATGTTACAAATGTTAATAAACCACATTTAAATTTTCTAAATTATAAACAATCCAATATTTTGTTCCAAATTAAAAAACACACATGTAAAGAAATGCTCTGTTAAAACCTCTATGGCCATTATTTGCTTGCAATTGTGCACGAAGAGAGAACGAATTTTTTGCCTCTTTATACTTGCCTCAGTTCAGTTGAGGCGGTCCATCAAAGACGGTCATTGATCCTTTGACACAGCAAACCGCCGCATGTGCCGGCGAGCACTTTTTTATGACGATTTAAAAGTTGTATAATTAGGAACTAGGAGTCCAATGACCAAGAAAAGCAGTGGTTCTCAATAGTTCTCTACCATAATATTAAAAATATTGACCCAGATCAGTTTTTCAAAATGCCCCTAGAGGGAAAAGTCATAAAGGTTTTTCGTTTGTCTAGTCGGTCCCCATTACCAGTTTTTTTAATGACATGAAACTGATTACACCCTGTATAATTTCATGTATAACTAAGATAGAGACTTTTTCGAGAAGGCACGATATCAAAATCTGTTTCATAGTAAAACCTGTTTTATTTGGCATTCGTATGTTTCTTTTACAATGGGCACATTGCAGGAATTGAATTTTTTTTTCCTGATTAAATTTATTTAAAATATCAAAATTTTACAAAAGTTACAAATTTATCATAATCAGTTTTTCTACTTTATAAAGTTGGAATTATTGTAGCTAGCTACAATAATTGAAGCTTAAAGCCTACTTCGCACCACCCCAAACATTTAACACCATTACATAACCAAATAAGGAAATGAATGATGATATTTAAAATATAATATTACATTATTTTTTTGCACCTATATCGCACAGAGAATTTATCAATTTGTAATATTTTTTTAAATAATTCTATGGAATGCATCTTCGTAAATAACTTAAATAATAACGTTCATTTTTAATTTTTTGAAAAAACTGTTTCAGATTTTTTGTCCAAAAAGGTCCGTGCCTTATACTGGTTATAGAGATTGGTCGAAGAAATACTTAATTTTGTATATTTATTAGGAAACTGTTCGGTATTTGTAGAATTTATCAAAAAAATCAAGTTTTCCAGGATTTGTAGATTCACTTTTGTTTTGTCAAATTTCTCACAAACTTCACCTAATAGGCCTAATTGAGCCCTACAATTGCCATTTTTGAAAATCAAAATAGGACCTTTGGTTCGGGAGTTATTAATTTCTTTGGAAAATCATACTCGGCCCTGGAAGAAATACTTGCAGTCAACAGATTCGAGCAATAGGCTTCATTTGTGGCCATGTATCTTTGATCATACTAAGTCTCATCGAAATCAATCAATATCCTGGACAATTATCGTGCTTCCTAGCCCGATTTCGACAAAACCAGTTTTTTGCAAAAAAAATTCAATTTTCATTTGTTTTTCGACATAGTCTCTGGTACACTTATTTGTAGAGCTTTGCCAGCGGCATTTGTTTTTTGAAATATCTTGATCCGACTGCCCGTTACCGAGTTATTCAATTTTTTCCGAAAATCTCGAAAGGTCTATATCTGGTACTTCCGGTTTGCGAATGGAGCCGAACTTCCGGCGTTAAGGTTTTCTAAAGGCCTCATATTAACCACCCATTTCATCGAAATCCGAAAACAGATTGGGGGGGGGGCTAGGGTGTGACAGACAGACAGACCGATGAACGGGATTTTCTAAATTCGATCTTGAGTTGATATGCCGATTTACTGCACTTTATATATAATTGTTGCACATTCTATAGGGTATTCTTTTTTTTTTGTTCCCATATAGCTACTATTATTTATTATTTTTACATGCACGAGACTTGTTAAAAATGTAAGGCCTGCTGAAATCCTCAGTAAATTGTTTACAGAATACAATATGAACCCCGTGATTGAGGAAGGCAATGATAAAGATTAAGTGTCTTGCAAATTAGGGTAGGGTGTATTGTTCAAAGGATACCCATTTTATTGAGTCACAAGCTGATAATTAATGTTGGCTCCTGATTCCCCTGGAATTAGATACATATTAGGAGGCCAAAACTTATTTTTACACTACGAAGTAATCCTCTAATCTTATTCCAAAACATCAAACAGTTCATAAAGAAAAAATTGTTCCAAAATTAAAATAATTTTTCTCTAACCGAGGCAGCTAACCCATTTAACTAAAAATTTTATTTCTAACATTTGATTATCAATAAACAACTCTATTTTTTAATTTATATTACACATTTATATTAAATTATTGATTTATCAGATGAACTTAAAATTTTTGTCAATTATGCAAGAAACAAAATAGGTTATTTTTCTGCCTAATAAAAATTACCCTGCTGATCATGGCCTACTGAGAACGATTAAAAAATTTAAAAAATTAAAAAGACAATATAAAAGTACATTTTGTTTAATTGACAAAAATTTGGCAAGAATTCGAAAAATTACACCCTGTATATTTATTTATTGTTACATTTGGCAATTTGGCCGTTGAGTCACACAGATAACAGTTTGGTTCTTAATGAAAGTGATGATGTCTTAAAATTTTAGACCAGTATCATCAGACGATTCTGTTACGATGAGTTCACAAGGCAATACAACCAAACGATAGGGGCAGACTTCTACATAAAGAGATTGGTGTTGCCGGGACGAAAGGATATATTGGTTAAGATAACCGAAATAGGTGGGTTGGAGCTGAGCGGACATATGTTGGGAAATTATCTCTTCAATTCCACAGTATGTACTTTCTTGAACCTGTTTTATTTAAGAAAATTTATTTATACAAAAGTAAATGATTACGAGGCAATATTAATAATAATAATAATAAAGCCCAGCCCTAGAAAATATACAGGTTGGAGAAACATCAGCTCTTCGAGTAATCACAAAAATTCGTCATCCCAATAATCCCTTGCATCACCCTTCCAATGAACTCCTGTACCAAAAAAAAACAAAATACTCCCTATTTGTCAACGACTACTGAAGCTCTCCACCAATTTTACTAGAAGAGATCAGAACCTGGAAATAATGGAACCTTTATTAATCCCAAGAGACAGCGTTCGTTCAAGACACAAATTTACTGAAAGAACTATATAAGAAATTTTAACCTCAGACCAACAAACATATAATATACACATAAAATTTTTATAATTTTTTCACATTATCTTTAATATTCAAAATGAGGTTGTATTTTTTTTTTTTACTCCATATATTAATTATTAATAACTGTTCTACTCCATTGTTAACTGTGAAATTCAACTTTATATTTTGTAAAACACAGGCTGAAGGACTGCGGTCGATGGCCTTTTGGTTACTTATTTATTTTTTAACCAATAAAAAACTTTTATTATTATTATTATTATTAATAAAGTGCGCTCAGAATAATAATAACTGGTGTGTATATCAAAAATTGTTTTACATGAGTTATTATAAAAACAGAAATAGTACACACACACACACAAAAAATTACAAAAATATCTATACAGTCAAAATGCAAAATAGACACATTGTAAGAAACAAACTCTGCAGTCATTAACAATAAATGAAAACAAATCATCTGTTCCGTAACAGTTTCTTTCTAACAGGAATATTTGTAGACTCATCCTTTGATCTAAGTAAGGTTTTTGATTGTGTGTCTCATGAAACACTACTCAACAAATTAGAGTATTATGGATTTTTACCAGATGCCATTTGCTTAATGACAAGTCAGATCAGTCTGAGCGCTATCAAAAAACTTTTTGTAACAATAAATATTCAGAGCCTCAAAAAATGAAATACGGGTTACCTCAAGGATCACTGCTAGGTCCAGTACTCTTCTTAATCTACATAAATGATTTACCAACTGTTGTACCTGGCAGCGAATGTGACCAAGTGTTGTTTGCTGATCATGCCACAGTCATAAATGTTTATTCAAATTATGAAACTTTTTCCCAAGCTATGGCAGAATCAAAGTATGCATAATAACGGTTCCTATGTAATTCTTTAAAACTAAATAATGATAACACTGAAGAGATGGTTTTCAGCTTAAGGCATCCAACTATCAATAATCCTATTAAAGTAAAATTTCTGGGGGTCATGTTGGATTCTACACTAAAATGGTACCAACATGTTGACTATATATGTAATAAAGTATCTAAACCTCTATATTTGCTACAATCCTTAACTCAAATTACTTCACGTGAGATAACTCTGATGACTTAATGATGTCTATTTCATCTTAAGCTATGCAATACTTGTATGGGGCCACTCTGCCCACAGTGAAAGGGTTTTTGACATTCAAAGGAAAACTTTAATAAGGCTGATACTAGGATTGGAATATAGGACAGATATTAAAGAACATTTTAATAACCTTGGTATATTAACTACACCAAGTCTATACATTTTCAAAGCCTAAATTATGTTAATACTAATGTATCCGAAGTACATAATCACAATACTCTCTACAAACTCCAACATGTATATTAAATATTTAAGGTTAAAAAAATCAAGAAATAGTGTAGATTATGGTCTATTGTTTTATAATAAAATAAGTGCCTCTTTACCTAAAAATACTGTCCCTAAATCGATTTAAAATAATAGTTAAATCAATCCTAGTAGCTTCTGCATTTTGTAGTTTTAATGAATTCCTAGAGAATGATTTGTAGTTATTTTTTTTATGCAGTTGTCAGTTCTATCTGTTCTGACATCCGTTGCTTTATTATGATTAATTAGACAAGCACATATTTTCCTCTTATAAATGTATTTTTTTATTTTTATTATTGCATTGTATGTAAAAAAATTGTAATGTTTTATTGAATTTTATGTAATTTTTTTTGACTTGTGTAATGATAGTTTTCTATTTCAAACACACCAATAAATTCTATTCCAACAATATTGTCAATTTTACCCAGAAAACATAGGCGTTCGGCAAGAGTTTGGCTGTAGTAGCTTTATAAATCTTGCATTGAGATCATGGTTGACTTGATTAGCAAGTAACTGTTGTATTATTGGCCAGCTCAAGATATACCTGGTTAGCCACAAAATTAAAGCCTAGTTATAAGTATTACATATTATAAAAAGCTTAAATATATTTTTTAGATGATAATATTGGTATATGATATAACAAACTCTGCCAGCTTCGAGGGCATGCTCCTCTGGATAGATTCAATAACGAAATTTATGGAGAAACCAATTTTTGTGGCTGCGTTTGGCAATAAATGTAAGTAACAATTAATTTAAGAGTAAAGATGGTAATAAAGTTTCATTTATTTGGCCCTTTCAGGTGATTTAGAACATAAGAGAGCGGTAAGGCTAGACAAAACGCAGGATTTTGTTGATGAATTCCAATTGTATAATTTCTTAGTCTCTGCGAAAACAGGAGAAAATGTGAGTTTTTGTCGAGAGTTCCTGCATGAACACAATGTTTTGGTCTCAGTAGAAGTTTTTTCGTAGCCCTTTAAATAACGGAGATGTCTGCCACTGTGATTTTCGGTCATAACACTTAAAGTAGGCCATGGATTTCAAATATGTTTAAACCATTCTGTAGCTCATTAAATATCAACATTTGTACTTCATGTTACGATCCGGGATTTTAAACGTTAACATTTTTTTTGTAGTATAAATATTTTTAGAATAAATTGCCAAAGTAGTGTAAAAATTAGATTTTTTAAAGGGCGAAAAAAAGGCCATAACTCAAAATACTATCAATCAATTTTTATCATAGATGAGACATGTCTTAAATCAACGGGAACCTTTCAAAATTTAGAAAACATTTGTTTATATTTTACGCCAGAATGCACATTTTTCTAAATAATAGCAAAAAACGCATACTTAGTACTAAACAAATTTGAAATAATGAATTTCCTTTAACATATTCTACATACAAATGCTGAAAATTACGTAAATCCTATACATATCACTCTGGAGTTCTTCAAATTTGCCTTAATGAAATATTTTTTAGGTAAATGCCTGCCTAATTGAATTGATAGCGAGACATTTTGATATACCTCTGAGCAGAATCGACAGGGAGAAGCAGGGGACTGTCATCAAAGCAGAACTAACGCCAACCCCACCGGAACAAGTTAAAAATGAACCTGTTGTGACATCGAGTTCATCAATCTGTTGTATACAATAAATATACTTGTGCTTGTTGTCCTACTATTGTTTTGATTTTGTTAAAAATATGGATTGTATTGTATTTACGCTGTGTCTAGGCTCCCTGTACTGGAAACCAATTTTATCCCGGTATAAATGACGTCATAGTTATCGTAATTTTGAGCAGTGGAACGTTTTGGAAAAGTTTGAGGTAGGTCAAAGTCGTCCGTTAAAAGTCAGTAGGTGGTATCCAAGAAGGGCAGGGAAAATTCCGTCGTTTTTGCAATTGAAAGTAAATTGCGAAAACAGCGCATGCTTCTTGCCTTTCTCGGATTTTCAACGGACGACCTTGACCTACTCCAAAATTTTGCAAACAAAACATTGTTCCACAGTTCATAATTACTCTAAAATTCAATAAAGTCGCGTAAATACATCTCTGCTCTTACACCGGGATAAAATCAGTTACCAGTACCGGGAGCCTAGACACACCATTGTATTTACCTCCCTATGTCATGATGGGGTGGAGACTAGATAAGTTTTTACACTATTACATGTCTTATTAACTAATCATTAGGGTGGTACTTAAAATCGAACTTTTGAAGGATGGCTCCTTAAAAAAAAAAAGAAAAAAATTTTTTGTCTTTTAGATACGACCCTACTAACCGTAATTAAATTTGGTTGCCTGCCTTCCAGGATGCCTATTTTATTAATCTGTGTGATGTTATCGAATTTTGTATGTTTTAAATAAACGTAATTGAAACTGGTCCTATTGGCTTTAATATTTTTTAATGTAGAAAAAAAAGATAATACAAGCATAATTTCTAACTAGTAGATCCAATACTTTGCTTCCAACCTTCTCCAAAATTAAAGAAGTTGCAATGAATGATGCACGTTTTTTTGTTGTATCATATTTTTTTCTTTTCAGTTATAGAAAAGTACACAGAGAACATTAGATTTTGCATAATTTGCAACTACTTGAGCAAAATAATCCCGGCTCTTCAGTCCCGTTGTACCAGATTCCGGTTCGGCCCATTAACCTCTGACCAAATCCTGCCGAGGTTAAACTACGTGGTAGATGAAGAAAAGTAAGTTTTTCTCACTTCTGTGTATTTGAATTGTATATGTTACACTTTTCTCCACTTAGAGTAAAGGTAACGGAGGATGGTAAGAAGGCTTTGTTAACTTTGGCAAAAGGAGACATGAGAAAGGTCCTAAATGTGCTTCAAAGTACTTGGTTGGCTTATAAGGATGTGACCGAAGACAACGTTTACACCTGCGTGGGACACCCGTTGAGAACAGATATAGAAAGTATAGTTAAATGGTTGCTAAATGAGAATTTTTCCACCACATACAAGAGTATCCTTTTATTTTCAATGAGTTAAAGCTTATTTTAGGTATACGTGACACAAATAATAGAGTAGTAGCACTATATGACGAACATAACCTCAAATTTTAGGTTCATGTAAGTTTATCCTCATTTTTAATGTTTTCATTTGCATTTCTAAATTGAGTCCAGTGTCCAGTGTAACATTAATAAACTCTCAAATATTGTACAAAGAATTTATTAATATATATTGTTGAAGTAATGTACTGTTATTTACAGATTGGAAATCCAACCTATAATTAACGGTCTGTTTTTAATATTCAACGAGATTAGAAAATTATATTTATTCTCTATGAGGAAGTTTATAAATGTTACACTAGACCAATCTAGAAATGCGAATAAAAAATTAAAAAAGAGGATAAACTTACAAAAACGTAAAAATTGAGGTTATGTTAGCCATATGGTGCTACTACTCTATTACGTTTAGGGTTCTTTACTTAGAGTGTAATTTTTGAAACTTTGGCCGCTTAGTCTTGTATAAAAACATCTTATAATCTATCAGAAAGACCACATTTACCTTAAATTAAGACTATTATGCCTCATCTTAATTTGTTTTACTGAATTGACATTGACATGCGATTTAGTGATCTTTGGTTTTTTTAGGGTAAATTTCTACATAGTTTATTTTAATAATCTTAAATATTTTGCTTGAAATTTTTCCTTAATGCCTTGTAGATATTAAGGAACTTAAAATGATCAAAGGCCTAGCTCTGAACGACATTATAACAGAAGTACACACCTTTGTCCATAGAAGTAAGTCGTAAGTCATCGATGAAGCCTAACGATATGCAGTGTTTCTAAATGACACTAATAACCTAACTGGGGGTCAAATTGTTCACACAAGATATAGTATTAAAGCGTTGAACAATGTATAATGTATATTATACTATGTCGATGCAGGGATGGTAGAAAGTTTTGATTTAGCAGCTTTAGAGATAGCCTGTCTCTTGTTTAATTTAGTTAGTACTCACTCGAAACAAAATTTCTGGTTTTAACACTCTTTGATTTTCCAATCTTTCCCCGAAGATGCCATCTTTAATGTCGAAACTCTTGTCAGTATATTTATACTATATTTTTGTTTTTAAACAATCTTGTCAAATGTATCCCACTTTTCATGTACAGTTTTTGTTTAAAATGTTTAATAACTTCTGTATTTACTGATCAATGTTATTTCAAAAATAATAGTGTTCTTCCTCTAGCTAAATACTAACTTATTTTCCAAAATTCAGTATGATTGAATTTTTTCTTCTTAAGCTTACAAGAACCGTATCAGATAGACAGACATTTTGAAAATTCGTGAATTCCATATGAAAATTTTTCTCACAGTGAATGGTTTCAGAATACCTCTGGCTATTGGCTAATATAATATTTTCTTTGTACCAATGAAGAGTACTAACTATAACTCGAATAAAATCCATAGTCTCTCTACACACCCCATTTAAAAAGAAAATTTCTACAATCTTTCCGAAATATTTTAACGAATAAGTAAGAAACTACCAGCTAAATATAAGTAACCTAATTCAAAGCATCTTTAGTGTAAAGTTAATATTGTAAAATTTGAATTTCCCGCCTGGTTTCTAGTTACTTTTGTTTTGGGATGGCAATAATGTCAGCCACACTGAGCATGCGCATGTGCAAAGTACATTGACAAGTTTTCAGTTCTGGCGCGTTTTTTCGTGTTTGTGAATGTAAAGTTATTAATTTCAGTATATTTTAAGTAATGCTGTTAGCTGAAATTTATTATATAGGTGAGTTTATTATGTCAGTCCAATTTGATCCCCAGAAGTCTTTAGTAAAGGCGTGGGTGCCCTTTAAAATGCTGTATATACCTGATAATTGAGATATTTAATTGTTTAACTTACCTTTCTAATATATAATTATATTTTCTTTCAGTTGAATTTCCATTCGACCTATTGGCGAATTTACTCAATAAAATGGCAGAAATAGAACGTAGGTTATCAGCAGGTGCCAATGAAAATATACAACTTACGGCGTTAATCGCTGCCTTCCAGTATGCCAAAGATGTAAACCCTCCCGAAGATTCTTAAAGTATGTATTTTTTTAATTCTTAATGTTTAATATATTCTTATAATCAAAGTGATTTATTTTTGTTACCTACTTATCCCCATAAGAAAGTTGAAGTGTAAATTTTTTTAAATGCTGTTCTTGTCTAATCACTGGACAAATCCCTTGTTTTATATTAGTCTAAGAGCTGAACTTGCAAAATGCTCAGGTTTAGTAATAACCAGACGAGAGCAGCATGAGTCGAATGCTTTTTTAAAGACGAACACGCATTTCTCTATCGCAGGTTTAGTAATAACCAGATGAGAGCAGCATGCAACGAATGCTTTTTTAAGGACGAACACGCATTTCTCGTGTTGGCAGTGTAATACCTGTTACGAGCCGAGCAATGCATTATGCAGTGTCCATGAAAAGTGAAAACCAACAATAACATGATAACCAAAAAATCTTTGATATTATGAAACTTTAGGCTTCTCTGAATATAGAAACATGGATGGGCGGTTTCTTTCCTGTTTCGAACCCTTGTCAATTGTCTGCGAAAGTCCCCACCTCTACGTGAATATGCCTGTGCTTTTTCAAACGCTTAAAGTTAACTATCGAACATGCAAAACCGCGAAAGCGTGCGCATGTTCATGCAGCGGTGAGGACTACCCAACAAATATTTAGGTATTGTTTGACGTCAAGACTACCTAAATTATATATACAATAAATTTTGTCGCAGCATTAGAATTAACCATGTTTTGGTTAACATTTACGTTGATGCTACGCGGAATCGATATAAGTGGAGAATAAGACGACACCGAAATTAAGTTATATCAACTAAAACAGGTAAAATTACGCATAAATGGTGCTTGTAGTCAAAATCTACGTATTTTATATGTAGAAATTATCACAGGTCAACTTGCCCTAAAATTTACGACATTTTGATTAATTTTATCTAAGTATTGAAAGTATTATTAACTCTGATGTTATATCAAATAATTACTCGTAGCTAAATAAAACCTATTTATGTTACCTTATTTTTTAATATACTACCTATTGGTAAATTCTACCTAATATCTGTAAATTTTAACTCGACTAGTGTATTGTATTGACAAGTGAGTGAACCTAAAGTGTCATAGTGGAGCTCTATGTAATTGCCTTGGTATTCGGCAACGCCCTTTTATTAAAATTCTATGACCAATTATGTCCACATACTAAAGTGCAAATATAGCCAAGATGTTTTCCTTTAAAGAAACTTGTATGGAAAATCTGGATGTGGAAGTTGTGATTTTTTAGGTAGCGGTTTTTTACTTTTGGCACTCATACGTATACATTACGTAGGATTTCCAAAAAAATTTACCTAGTAAGATATTCGACTAGTAGAAATATTTTTAGTCGCTAAAAACAAAAATATTACCTATTCAGTCTTATTGGAAATATATCCTTTATCCATTTTTGGTAGATTTTTTTAGTAGTTTTGCACTCACTGCTTTCGCTAAATTTACTTTCAAAGAAAATTGTATATAAATTAGATTAGTACAGTCAATGAAAGCTTTTGCTTCCGAAATCTTTCAACCGTCATCGATTTGCGTGAAAATTTGGGAAAAGTTAGTGTATGCCTCAGATATCAAAAGTGACATGGTGCCAACTTGCGCTTTTACCCTGGAGGTGGATTCCACCCCTTCTCGGGGGCTGAAATTTTTATGGCCAAAATAACCCCGGGAGTCGATAGAGAACCTAATTCTAAGCAAGAAATGTTCTATGAAGTTTTTTCGAAAACTCCATACTTTTTAAGTTATTCGTGATTGAAAACTCGCCATTTTCATTAAAAAATTACACTTTTTTCAACGGTTTTTTACGAATAACTCGAAAATTATGCGTCTAATGAAAAAAGTGTAAGGGACATAATTGTAGCTTATAAAAAAAACAAAGAGATTCGTTTTTTTAGAAATATCCTAGGTGCAATATAAAGGGAGATATGGTTGACGAAAGGAAACTTTTTTTTTGTGAGTGCTCGAATCGGTGCATTCAACTTGAAATAACGGAAAAATAATCGATTTTAGGGGTATAATGCTAATAACAATTTTTGTATTGCTTGAAAAGACCTTTAAAATGAGTACTGTAAAAAGCCGATTGCATTTAAATTAAGCGAGATACAATGCCAAAAAGATTGACTACTCAACTTTTTTAAGAAAAAATGAACAGTAAAATTAACCTCACGACCACCAGAATTGAAATTCATCATTTTCCTCCTACATGTTTTATTATTTGAGTGTTATTCATATGCTCAAAAAGTTTAACTGATTTAAAATGCATGCTTTTTGAAAAACGTTAATTTTAATTTTAACGTGTTTTTTGAATTTTTCTAAAAAATTTTCTTTTTTTAAAAATAACTTAGAAAGGGTGATAGATACGTAAAATTTAGTATAAAATAAAAATATAGATTTTTTTCCAATAAAAATTGTTGTTTTTTTTTTTAATTTTTATACGAAGAAAAATATTGATATAGGCGATTGAAGTTGATACCGACGTGTTAGTAACAGCTGTTCTGAGCCGTTTAACCCTTTAGCTTTACAAATCTAAGGGCGCCGAACCTCCGAAAAGTCCTTAGTCTTGTAGTCCATCAAATTACTTTTAAAATGGTTTTTAGATGGGCTCAATAGCATGAAAATTGACGGAGATATCGTCAAAAAACCAATTTCAAGGGGTAGTTTTTAAGGGTTGAAAATTTACAATTCATAAATAAATTATATGTAATGAGCACTAAACAATTCTTTGTTTCGTTAATGTGCGATTTCACATGACAGAGAGACAACAGAAACGATTTTTTTCCTGATTTACGACTTTACGGGGTAATTTTTAAAGGTTGAAAACTTTATGGAAATCATAAATCATGCTTCAAAATGTTAAAGAATATTTATTCTACATAACTAAGTAAGATTCCATTGATAGAATGCTTAAATTAGCATTTTTTTCAATTTTTCGCAAAAGGGGTTGATTTCACCCCTAAAACGCAAAAAGCGCAATTCCGCACAATGTTCCTTTTGAAGATAAGGGTAAAACAAGCCTACTCCCAAATTTTTAGAAAAATCGATGACGGTTGAAAGATTTCGGAAGTAATAGCTTATTTTCACCTTCATTGACTGTACTAATTGGTATTATTTATGTAAACTGAAATCTAAATTTTTATCGGAAGTCTATTTTTCAAGTCGATATACCTCATAATTACTTCAATAAATAAATTTATCTTTTCCCAAGTCGAGTTGGGTATTGGCAAGGATTTGAAAAACTTTAGAAAACTATCGATAGAGTCAACCTAAACTTTATGTTCGAAGAAGTTAACAATAAAATTATTACACATAACTGAGTTATAATTGTTTATACAGTCCCACATGGGAAATTCTTGGTTAGCAAGTAGCCTAACAAAATGCCAGAAAATAGGATTGGAGATCAAATTAGAGACCAGCTAATTTATAAATACTTTATTAAAGGTACTAATAATAACAGTCTGTGCAGCTATTGCTTTCTTTTATATCAATTCCTAACGATATGCTAGAGAATCTTAGGGTATATGAACACTTTTCATATTTTCAATTTGAATTCTAAAGTAGGTACACGAATGAATAGCGTAAGTGCTTGAAACTTAACCGTACATATAATAAGAGTGCTTATGATCTACAAATAAATAATTATATATTACAAAACAAAAAACGCATGATCTTAAATTCAAAAAGGCAAGTAAAGAGATTGAAATTTTTGTTAAAATTCCTTCAGTACATTTGCCTGACTGTAATCTCAACCGAAATAATTAACTATATTTGATAAACCGCTGGTGATCGAGGAGAATATCCCACTCTCCTGCGCCTGCTGTTGGGGGATCGGACGGTGGTAGATTTGCTGTGGTTGGGGGCGGTAGAAATGGCCGTCCTTTCTCTGAAAAGTTGAAGTCGGTGAAAACAATAAATAAATGGACGTTGTGTTCAAAAGAATGAAGCGTACAGTAGCGTTTAAGAAGCCTCAAGCATGTTAGTAGTTTTCGCATTGGTTCTTAAAGCAATTATAGCTGCCATGAGATGTTTTGAAAGAAAATAGTTGCGAGGCAATTCACAAATTGGTTAATGTTATGTTTGCAAAGCCACAATGTCATGCGTTTATGTTAGGAGCTAAGTCTAGCTACCGGTTAGTATTCTGGTATAAAGTAGTTTCTACAAACTCTAAAATACTTGAGTTATGATTAAAACAGATCACATATCTCCAGCTAATGCCAACATGATTGGTGAAATTTGCATCAAGTATACTGTAGAAGAATCTGCACCCATCCTAGTTATTTGTTTGATATTGTCAATATGTAAATTAAGCTACATACGGTCTTATTGTCTCTGTCTGTTTCATCAATAGCCGTTTTCATTTTGTCACCAATGTCAGTATCGTTTTCTCTTTGAATGTTGCATAATCACATAAAAAGGAAGTAGTTTTATATAAACAAATTGCGAATATATCTAAAAGTTTCATGAATCAGTTTAATTCCTAGTTTTTATGAATGCAAAAGCAAGAAATAAAATAGAAAGACAAGAACTTGAATGGATGTTGTTGAGGAGACTATCGAAAAGCGTAAAGTATGATACTTAAAAAATGATGTGCACTAATCTATATGGCCGACATAAATTTTTGTTAATGAAATCATTTAAATTAATACATATTTGATAACACAAGTTAGATACATAAAATAAAAATAAAAACAGAGTGTTTGATAAGTCATGGTACATACTTCGGCCGTATATCCCAGAAATCAAAATATGAAGATAAAAACAATCGCTGTAGTACCGTCATATCAAAAATTATTTGCGTCTGTCTTATCCCAACCAACATTTATTGTCAAGTTTACGTTAATTCGTCCTACTAATAGGTCAGAATTTCGGTTTGACTAATTTGGTGATAGGCATTTTTACCTAAAAGTAACCTCAAGTTTACCAATATGGGGAAAAAAATTTAAGTAAATCTGAAGTAAAAATTAGGCAAGCTAGGACATTTTGTTCAAGATGTCAAAGACATTTAAAGGTAACATAACCCTGTTAGTAAGTCAAGTTGTGGTAATTTTAACGTAATGACTCTTTATTTATTACTTAAATAATAGCTATTTACCCATACCACAAAAACAATTAAGAGAAGGGGAACTAGAATTGCAGGTTGGTTAATAACTACAGAATGACCAACATGACGCCCATGTTTTACGTTATAAGTTGTACATGGTTTATCGATGATAGAAATATACTATTGGTAGGGGACACATGAGTGGATTTAATCAAATTATATTTGGAAAGGTATCTCTCACCGTGTTTGGAAGAAAGTTAATTGCGAATTAAAATTTACTGTAAATATAACTATTGTACTTCTAAAAAAAGTGTGCGCTCTTAAAATAAATACAAATGAAATAAAAATTAAAAATGCTATTTATTTTTAATCTTTTAAAACTGTGGTAATTGTCTAACAACATGATCAACTGATTTCTGGAAATCAAAATATGATTTATTGAAGTAACTGCAAGTATATTTTGCAAAACAATCAATTTAAATATCAACTTCCAAACAGTGTGCCATTATCTTTCAAAATGGCGAACGAATATTTTTCAAGTTAAATATGGAGTCTTTTACATGTTAAACTTGAAAGTCTAATTGTCCTCGAATATAAACCTATAAAACAAGTTTTCTTAGCCCGAAGGCGATATAACCAATATTTTCTATTTTGAGGTCCACATTTCCTATTTAAAAAATATAGACTTTAAAGTAAGTGATAAAATAGGTCAATTTGCTCTACACTGTTGAATATTAGGTCCAATGTCCCAGTTTAGTAATTGTCGTGACCTAGTGGTGATTGTTTTATAATGGCGTATTTTAAAATCGTCAGGGTGTTATGAAATACACTATAGTTATCATCATGAAATACACTATAGTTATCACAAAAATCTGTTGTTTGATTGATTTCAGTTAATTGATTATTGTTTTTAATAAAAGTCAGATGCCACAGTTATCACATCAGATTTTGTATTTGTCACTTGACATCTTCTCTTGAGTGTCTTGTCATTATTATTTCCTCCTATTTTCTTTATAACCCTATAATAATTTGTGGAATATCGGTAAGGCTTGAATCTATTTTTATTCTCCATATTTTGTTTTTAATGTTTACTGTACAATATAACATGGCGTCACTCTACAACAACCGATACCTAGTGCCTAACTGATGAAGTTTGTGGTTTAGCTCGCCTTTGAAGACTAGACAAGGTCAAAATGCTTTTTGGTATATTTTTATTGGTAATTTCGACTTTGTCTATTGTCGTTATTTCCAACAGGTCAATACCCATGGTAATTTTGACTATGGTTACTGAATGGTAAATATTTTGACAGATGTTTTCTAAAATATTACTTCTCCTTTTTTGAATTTTGAATGGTTAGAATTAAGCCATTTGCAACCTATTAAATCACGTATTATGTGTATGACGAAGAGGTAATTTTTGAAATCAATTTGTGGTAAATTCTTACCTTGCTGAATGTCTTTAAATAGACCTATGGACTCTGAAGACAGTTTTTAGGTAAAAATGTATGTTAATTTGACTTTCAAAATAACTTAATATGTCTATGAACTTTGAAGGTATTTTTGAGGTAGGTTTTAGGTAATTTCTAATTCGGCAGAGTTACTTACAAGATCAGTGGGTCATGAACACATCTTCTGAGTAAAAGACAAGTGCTTTACAACCTAAGCAACGAATTTCAGGCTATTATTACTTTATAGTAAGTGATTAAAACGAAATTAAGTAATTCTTGACCTCGTATAATTATTCTGCCTATGCGGTTGGTCTACTTTGCTTGCTTGCTAGTTGGGATGTCATCCTTTTGCAACGATCAATTTTTTATTTTTTTTTATTGTCAAAATATTACAAGTGCTCCCAAATGTGAGCGTTATGCTGATTAAAGGTACCACGCAGGTGAAAGTTGCTTCGTTGGTCCAAATTACCCCCCAAGGAAAAAAAAGCGTAATTTGTTATTTGCCTCAAGTGAATTATTAACTAAATCCTACTTGGCTCTATCTTTGTATTTTGATCTCCGAAAGTATGTACCATAAAACCCTGTATAAAAAACAAATTTCTATATTAAGCTTAATGTTACAAGAAAAGCGACACTAATAAAACAATAGGCATATTTTTGCTGGAGTTTTTTTTTTTTTTACTTACAACTTTACCGGCTGTTTATAGAACCATATGAAAAATTATTTATCGTTTGGAAAAGAAATAGCTTCCTCCTCGATTTGTGGAATGTTTGCGTTATCAATAGATAAGATCGTTTTCGGCGGCGAGGTAACGGGACGTTCGAAAAATTGCCATGGCTAAAATATTTACATAAATATGTACAATTTACCACCACCACACCACTTATTAGATAAGTCAGTAGAAAAGTATCTGTCCCTTTCTAGCAGATACAACACATGATTAATGTGCCTTGGAATGGGGCATATACGTTAGTGTGCAAGATAAGCGATTTAATACTGGAATTCACGTACTGGGTGTTGTCAAAAGCATAACCCTCTTATTTTGATCAATTATTATCGATTAAAATTTGTCAGAAATCAAACTTACATGGAATTTTCAGTAATAGAAGTATTTAATTTTAATACAAGAGGTGAATTTTAAACTTAGATACACCGGCAATTGTCATTTTTTTATACATAATTTTTTTCTCCAAATGGGCTTGTTCCATGATATTCTTTTTATGTGGTTTTTATACTTTTTCATATAGTACTCGATATTCTCATTATACACTTAAAATTTCGTATTATTAACTTTTTCCGTTCTCGAGATATAAGGAGTTGAAATTAGTAATAGTTGCAAAAACCGAGCGCTTATTTGTGACGTCACTATACGCAAGTGACGTAAGAAAAATGGCTTTCTGGGACCTTTCAAATTTAACCTGAAAAGTCGAAAAACATGGAATTTTTAAACTCTGGTAACTAAATAAATACGTCGAGTGGAAGTTCGTTCTATGTGTCTACGGAAAGGAGAAGGTCGGCGATGAATTATAATCGTAAATTGCAGGGTCGAAATCGAAAATTCATGGCAGTCTACACCTTCAAATTGGTTAGGAGAAAAAAAATATGTGGAAAAAAATGCCAATCTATTCGTTCCTTTATATTTGCCGGTGTCTGTATTTGTATAGGTACCAATGCAATGAGTATTTATCATGTACTCCCTTACCTTGGCAGCATGTAATGTTACGTTTAGTAACGTAGGATGTTGTTCTACCACCATAAATTCTATTTCTCTTGGTACGTAACCATCTGCGTAAACCTAGAAAATTAATCGATAGAAAATCATTATTATTTACTAATACCTGCATGCTGAAAGATATAGATCGAATTGTAAGGGACGTACCTCTAGTTTATAAACACCGGGCATAAGTATCCTCCAAAACTCTCCGTATTTAGTAGACTGGAATCCAACATCTCTTGCTTTAATTTTTAACGAAGCCTTTTCCACAGGATTTCCGTTCTCATCGACAACAAAACCTTGAATGCCTCGGTGTGCTTCCGCCAAATACTTGATTAAGGACTGAAATAAATTATGAAAATTGGTAGAGCTTGGACAAAAAAATTTAATGTTAAGTAATCACTTCTAACCGTTTTATGGATTGTAAGTCAAATTATATCCTGTATATTTGTAAATTTTTTTAATTATAAAAAGCGACAACTTTCGATATCTTAATTTCTTACCACCCTGTTGTCCTCCCAGTACTTAGGTAGCTCATGTGCAGGTGGGTACTTGCAACAAGACACCTCCAAAGTTACCTCCATACAACCGTACCAGACGTAGTTAAAATCTTGCATTCCACCGGTAAGGGGGTACCACTCCGCACCATTCGTAATACCCTGAAAAGCAACAAGGTGTAAACTGAATTTAAAATGGCTCTTCAGTACTTACCCTTCTAAATGCTGTTTGTGAGGACTTGCAAGAAACGCCTCTGCTCATTTTGGCGTGATTAGTGGAGTATGTGAGGGCCAGATGTTTGAACACGTCATCGTCTGGCGTTAGAGAAGGAGAAGAGTAGCTCTGGAACACTGGGAAAATGGTTAACAAATCCCACTTTTGGTACTATGTTTTGTTTGAATTCTTAACACATGGACTGCACAATAGACACTACAGAAGTTTGTGAAATGTGGCACATTTTGTTTAACTCATGAATGGTATAACTTTAAGTATTGTACATCGATGTATCTTTGAAAGGGTTTTTTAATGCACAATACATCGTTACATTTATTTAAAAAATTATCATTTAGGCAGTCGATGTGTTAAAAAATTGTCTAGTGATTTAGGTCATTTTAACTAACGTGAATTATGAATCTGTTTTAGAAAAATTAAGGCAATCTAAATATCATTAGAAATACAGTTATATTTCTCTATTCTAGTCTCTCTGTCATCTTTCCTTTCTAGGCTTGTATTTTGCAACCTGTAAATAGAACGTTTTTTTCGACAAGTTCAGAAGAAGGCGCGCTAAGTCATCTTTCCTGGCGATTTCGTTTCGCGCGCGTGATTCTTATAATCATCTTGAAAATTCTCTTTCAAATGCCGAATTAATGGCATATGCTTATGAAGGTTCCTGTAAGTTTTGTAGAATAACAATAGTTATTTATGTGATGTACATAAGTAGGGCTGTATTGGATGAGTCTGTTTATGAATATGCAAAACTTTAATGGAAAGACAATATTAAACTTAAATTATGCTGAAATTGTATATAAAATAAACTCCCCATTTCTATTTACTTATCTACGAAAGAAAAGTTATTTTACCAATAGTCCTTAACCCAAACTTTTCGACTACGCTTTTCTGTTTTTTTGACATCATTGTAAAACCTGCTGCAATGATTTCAAGAACATGATGATTTTGTAAAAAAGCTGACACTTCAATGCTCTCTCTGGTTTGCAAAAAAGCGTGTAAGTTTCACAAATTCCACGCATCGAGCTAATAGCACAGGTCTACAAAAAACAAAATTTTTTTGTTACAGAAATCTGACCCTACTATTCTTTAGTAAAATTTTCCGCTGAAACCGAAAATGAAAAAAAAGAAAAATTTTGTCGCACCCACACCTCAATTTTCCCCAAAAAGAAAAAACCTCAAACTGGGCGGGAAAAAAAATTCCGCTGAAGCCGAAAAAAAAAAACAAAAAAAAACTTTACCGTGTGGGTTCCCCAATTCCCCCCAAAAATTAAAGAAATGCAAACCGGACGAAAAAACCTACTTATCCTTAATAAAATTTTCCGCTGAAACCGAAAATGAAAAAAATTATCGTGTGGGTTCCCCCCCTACACACTCCAATTCCCCCCAAAAATTAAAGAAATGCAAACTGGACGAAAAAGCCTACCTATCTTTAATAAAATTTTCCGCTGAAGCCGAAAATGAAAAAGAAATTATCGTGTGGGTTTCCCACACCCTAATTCCCCCAAAAATTAAAAAATCGAAACCTACCTATCTTTGGTAAAGTTTTCCACTGAAGCCGAAAATGAAAGAAAAGAGGCCATGGCGTTGTTGCCATTTTATAAATGATTCAGTTTAAAGGCAATTATATTTTAACTTTGAACTTCAAATTTTATTCTCGTTTAAATTTGTTCTCGAATTCCATATGGAACTCGTTAGATTCGTTAGAATTAGAATGGATATTACAAAAAAGCTTTATTCAGATTGCCTTAGTTTAAGAATATACACTGTGTCCACGGAAAAGCGTTATTATAGGTGTATACCGGATCATGGTATACCCCCCTTTTCTCCTTTAGTTTTGAAGATAATTGATTGAAATTTGGGATATACTAGATACATAATAAGCGGCACTTTTTGACATACAATTGTTTTTTTTTTCCGGCGAAACCGGAAGTGACACTAACTTTCGATTTTTAAAAGGGACACCCTATATATTATTGCATTTTTGAATTCTGCATAATTTTCTGAATCCAACGATGCCAGATAAGTGACATTTCAAACATCAATTTTTTTTATAATGTAATTTTTAGTTTTCCATTTAAGTGTGCCATGGCGGTTCCGATTTATTCTAAATGACCCGTGTAATGCTACAAACATCGAAATCCCGTTAAGAACACTAAATTGCGTGATTTATGAGCAAATAAAATTCACCAAAATTGTTTCTGGACCAAAACTCTATTTTTTCAAATGGAACCATATCGGTACAGTGCTACCATTTATTAGTACTATTAATAAGGAATTTATTCATATGTCGTATTAAAATGTGCGATAAATACAAACAAAATTACAGCTAAAAGAAAATAAGAAAATACAGTTTTATTCTAATTACCTTGTTACATATAAGGTGGTTTTGGAATACAAAAATTAACATTACAACAGTTGTTCAAAATGCTGTCCATTAACGTCAATGCACTTCCGAATTCGCATGGCTGTTTCTCGAAGAACGTTCGCCAATGGGCTTGTTCGGCATTTTTTTTTATTTCGTAAATCGAAAGTGCAAGTATAAAATAATGGATCTGCAAAAAACAGAATCTTATTCGCACGTTTAGTATCTTAAAAACTATTACAAATCTCCACCTCGCGAAAATGGGGCGTGGCCAGGCGCTACGTCACTATACGCATAGACTAGGCCATCTCAATAGACTTGATGCTCCTTAGTTGTTATAATTATGTGTTTTCGAAGTATTTTTTACTTCTTGGCAGTAGGGGAGTATAATTTGGTGAAATGTCAAAAAATTACAATTTTCTCTCGTTCCTGTCGAGACGAATTTTCGATTTTGACCCTGCAATTTACGATTAGGATTCATCGCCGACCTTCTCCTTTCCGTAGAGACATAGAACCAACTTCCACTCGATGTATTTATTTAGTTACCAGCATTTGAAAATTCCATGTTTTTCGACTTTTCAGTATAAATTTGAAAGGTCACAGAAAGCCACTTTTCGTACGTCACTTGCGTATAGTGACGTTACAAATGAGCGCCCGGTTTTTGCAATCATTACTAATTTCAACTCCTTATATCTCGAGAACGAAAAAAGTTAATAATACGAAATTCTAAGTGCATAATGGGATAATCGAGTACTATATGAAAAAGTATAAAAACCATATAAAAAGAATATCATGGAACAAGCCCATTGCTGGGCCGTTATGCTATTAATTGCTCGTCTTACTCGTAGCTCCAGGTCTTCACAGGTTGTATCGGCGGTTGCATAGACAATAGTTTTTAAATGACCCCAAACAAAGAAATCAAGGGGCGTTAAATCAGGTAACCTTGGAGATCACCTCACAGGACCATTATTCTAAATTACGCTTTCTCTAAATCTCCGTTGAAGGTAATCAATTACTATTCTTGAATTATGGGGAGGAGCGCCATCTTGTTGGAAATACATTCCATGTCCTAAATCTAAAGGTAACTCATCTAAAATGTCCTCAATCTCATTTTCCAGGAATCTCAAGTATCTGGCACGAGTCAGGGGTCCTTCAAATATTATTGGACCAATGATTCTACTACCGATTATTCCAAGCCAGACATTGAAACCGAACCGCACTTGAAAGTTACCCTCCCGTAATAATATTTGATTTTCTTGTGACCAATATTTTGTATTTTGTCGGTTAAATAATCCCAAATTTGTAAACCTTGACTCGTCCGAATAAAATCAGTCCCAAAAATCATTGTTTGGCTGCATGTTATTATACAAAATCTAATTGCAATAATCCATCCTACGTTCGGTAATCACTTTCGTACAAATGCTGGTGCAATTGGTATTTAAAAGAATTATAGTGATATTTGTGCACAATTCGGCTTACTGTTTGGTGACTGATGTTCAATTCAAACCCAACTTGCCTTAAAGAACAGTCTTATCAACTTCTATTCGAGCCAAAACATTAATTTCCGTTCTTTCGTCAATAATGAAGTTTTATTCATTCTTCGGATCGTTGTTGGGCTCTCTTCGGAAATAAGTTTTCGCTGGACATTGTCTATCAGGATATCGTCGGCCATAAAGGTCTATAGCCGCAATTATTCTTTTTTTTACTTTCCCCATAAATAAGTAACATGTCCACTTTTTCATCTTTTGTATAAATTTGCGGCATTTTGAACACAATTAACAATGAATTATTATTTGTTTGCTTATAATTGTATTGATATTTTTTTTTCTGCTGTTTGCAAAATCCTATAAAGAATATATGTTTCAATACAATTAACAAGAATTTTAAACGATTTTTAAAGACACAATTAAAACACCGTTATACCAACAAATGCTTGACAAGCTAAATATTTCATTGTTTTCAAAGCCACCTTGGTTACTGCTTTAACATTTAATTAGAACAAAATTGTATTTACTTATTTTTTTTTCAGCTGTAATTTTGTTTGTATTTATCGCACATTTTAATACGACATATGAATAAATTGCTTATTAATAGTACTAATAAATGATACCACGGTACCGATATGGTTCCATTTGAAAAAAATGAGTTTTGCCCCAAAAACAATTTTGGTGAATTTTATTTGCTCGTAAATCACGTAATTTAGTGTTTTTAACGGGATTTCGATTTTTGTAGCATTACACGGGTCATTTAGAATAAATCGGAACCGCCATGGCACACTTAAATGAAAAACTAAAAATTACATTATAAAAAAAATTGATGTTTGAAATGTCACTTATTTGGCATCGTTGGATTCAGAAAATTATGCAGAATTCAAAAATGCAGTAATATATAGGGTGTCCCTTTTAAAAATCGAAAGTTAGTGTCACTTCCGGCGAAATCGAAAGTGAAAAAAAGTCAATTGTTGCCAACGCCCTCTATACATTTTTGAAACATACTGAAAATAGGTGTTAGGTCAAGCAAAAGCAGAATACAGCAAATTGTGTTCATAGTAAAAAAAATGGTTATTTACACCTATAGTAACGCTTTTCCGAAAAGCTCTTTAGGTGGCCATTCCCTAGAAAGAGACATCCGATAGGGAAATATTTATTATTTTTGCCCATAACTTTTTTTTCTTAGTACGTATATTTAAAAAAACTATAAGAGTACCTAAGTAGAACCATAACAAGACTATTACTATGAATTTTCACCCAATTTCAATGGTTTGCAAAATAGCTCGATTTAAAATAGGAAGATTAACACAATTTTTAAATTTAAATCTAGCTATTTTGCAAACCACTGAAATTATTGAGTGAAAATTCATAGTAATAGTCTTGTCATGGTTCTACTTATAGTTTTTTTAAATATACGCACTGAGAAAAAAAATTATGGCCAAGAATAATAAATATTTCCCTATCGGATGTCTCTTTCTAGAAAATGGCCACCTTAACTGCTCAAAAAGACGGACCCTGTGATACAATGCATACAAAATAAAAATAAGATGTTGATTAGTTAAAGACCGTTTATATGCTTTGATGGATGATAACAACTTAAACCTGATTTAACTTACGAGAGCACAGAGCCGAAGACCTACAAATTCCTTATTGCAGCACAGAAAACTTTATAATAATTATTTTTAAAACAATATTCAAAGAGGACCTACTCAAAATACCAAAACAGTTTTCACGAACACACAGCACTGAATGCTGTCCTCGATGCGGCGTTCACCAACCAAGCGGTCATCATCAGGAGATAGCCGCGTGCAAATGTCTCCCGATGATGGCGACTTTGTTGGCGAAAGGCATAGTATCTGTGAAAACCAGTTTATTGTTAGTGTTAAGGAGGAAATATTCAACGATCTGCTTAAACGATGTAAAACTTACGCGAGTTTGGCGTGTTGTCGAAGGGGTAGCTGGCGACCAGTGCACCCCCGTGCAGACTGCCGGATAACACAAACTGTATCTTGGAGACCCATTCCTTCACAGCCTCAGTTTCGGGTTGTGTCCTCTTGTTGTTTTGCTTAAAATAATCTGGGAAGTTCCTGTTCAGGTCGAAACCGCGCGCGTTGTACCTGAAGCAAATAATTTATATTGATTTAAATCTTATTAAATAAATTATTTTCCCCCTTTTTCAACGATATGTCATGTACCATATTTGTTCATTAGAAAAACATTGAAAATGTGTACAACCCAAGGAACACTGAAAGACACATTTCAGGCAATGTGTCGACACTGTGTCGAAGCATATTTTTGGGCACGACACATTTTATAGGCACAGTTTCGAAACATAGTCCACACTGTGTAGGACATATGCAGTGGCGGTTTTACCACTGGGCACACTGGGCGAGTGCCCAGGGCGGCAAAATTCCCAAGGGCGGCAATAATTTTTTCCTTCGAATATTGCTTTAGTCGTTTTTATGATTACGCTAATGCGACAGTTCCATTGAAACCAAGACAACGCATTGAGACCTATGGATGGCAGCCAGAAGCGGCTTTCTTTCATACCTAATTTTTATTATTAAAAAATAAATACCCGCTACAAACTGTTCTGGAGAAAGGAGTTTCTCGAACTTGCGACGGGTAAAGAATTACTTAATTACATAATGACTCAGGAAAGGCTAAATTCATTAGCAGTATTAAATATTGAAAATGAAATATTAAAAACTATGAAAACAGGCGATATAATCAACGATTTTGCTGTGAAAATAGCCAGAAAAGTTCGTCTTGATCTTGTACAATTTTCTTAAAATCATTTTATTTTTTAAATTATTTATCTTTTCTTTATTTTTAATAAATAGGTATTATACAGAAAAGTCATTTTATATACTACTCACCTCTAAGGTATAGTGTTATTCTTTTAAAATATAAAAAAAATGTTTAGTAAATATTCATTTTTTTTGGGGGGGAAACATTTTTTGGGTAGTATGTATATGTGATGGTGTATTATTTTATTAACATTTTGAAGGTATTCAGTGGCAATGGAGGAGTCGGTTTATCTTCATCGAGAGCGGATGAGTTTGCAACGCTCTCGGGAAACGCGATAAGAACATGTTAAAACTCCATTAAACTCGATAAAATTCAAGTCGTCGGTAGATTTAAAAAATTCTGCGTAAAATGAAACGTAATGGTGGAGGAGCAAAGCACGCATCGAATTAATAATTGAATAATTAAGTTAGTGATCCCTAAAAATAAAAGTAAATAGTGTCCGTATTAGTGCACTATAGCTTGTATCGTAGAATTTATACTACCTGCGTCCGGTCCCTTCTTCAAGTGTATGGAGAACAACGGGGGCAATATAAACAGCCAGCCATCCAGATGAGGATGGAGGGAGATAAGTTTTTGTTTATTTGTTGTAGCATTAGCACTAGTTTATGTATTTATCTCTTTAGTAAAATTTACAAAAGAAATTAAGATTAATGTTGAAAAGGTATTAAACTGAATATATAGATGGTGAAATGGAAAAACTTCCCGGAATTGGAAAGCGGAAATTGAAACTGATGGCCTCAGAAAGAAAAAACAATATACAGTGTGTGGATCGTATTCCTTCGAACCTCTCTCTCATAACCCGCTATAAAAAGCTCTTATTTTTTTGCCCTTCCCAGCGCTTCCGCCGTAAATGGTTATTTACCTGTGGAACGGTTAATAAATAAAGATAAAAGCTGCTAGATTCAGAAACAGAAAACTTAGAAGAATAATAAGAATAAGGAGATGATGATAGATGGAAACTTAAAGGAAGCATGGAAACTTAAAAGAAGCATCTCGCAAACACCTACACTTCCCATCCTATATTCCTACACTATGTGTCATGTGGCTCTTGCTGCTGACAACAAGCATGTCCCATGTTCCACCCGGTTTATATACAGCCGCTCCAGCGGTATATAAAAGATCCGAGGTATGGATCCGGTGCGCTATTTGGCTGTCATTGGGTGTGTTCGGCGGACGACCAAGCTGCGTGTTGGAACGAACCTCCATGGATGCCCGGAATCGGCAGCAATGCTCACCTTACGCTGGTAAATCAATCAATCAGTATATATATGTTATATTTTTTAAGAGTAGGGGCGGCATCTTAAAATAGTGCCGGGGCGGCAAGCATGTTAAAACCGCCCCTGGACATATGCCCAAAGTGGTGATGAAAATGTGTACTAACTTGATTCCAAAATGTGCCCAAAACTGTTTCCAAAATTTGTCTTGTACCTATGCGTCGCATGTTTACTCTATGTTACCGTGATAAAGCTAATATGTAACTAATATATTTCTTATTGTTTCCAAGATGTTACTTGAATGTGCCTTACTATGTGTAGTGACAAAGTTGACACAAATAAATCTAAATTGTGCCCCTACAACCACTTTATGGTGTCCAAATCCATATCCATATTTAAAAACAGACTTAAAGTTGACACAATGCATTACTCTCTAAACATTAGGACAAAGAAACACAGTTGGTATGCAGTGATTTTATAAATATTTCGTTACACAGAAGTAATCAGTTTTCACATGTGAATAAATAAAGCATATGACCCAAAAGAATAAAACAACCCCATTTTCTCTGTCAAATGTGATGAGATACTCATGAAAAATAAAAGCCCTAAAAAAATGTGAAATTTATTTTGAATATTTAATTAATGATGGTAATTAATAAATAATATAATTGTAATTTTTGGAAATAAAATTATTTCTAATATATTTTGTATGTTACGAGACATCAAAATAAGTGTGTTTTTATATCATTTTTGTGTAAAAAATATGTAAATTGTTAATTTTTAAAATAACTGTTTTTCTTTAAGCTCAGTTTTTCAATATGGATGCCCATTTCTCTAAAGAAAATATGGCCGATTTGTACAATGTGTCTAAATGGATCCACAAAATCTCGTTTGGAACGAATTTCACCCAAAATTTACCTGTACGGACACACAGCTACATATTAATCAGACTCAAATTTCGATTAAATGTGTAGGACTAAAATGTGTCTATGTTGATATATCGGGTGAGTCACGAATTGCGCTCGCCCCGATATTTCCTAAAATATTTGGAATAGAAAATTGAAATTTGGAAGCCTTATTACACGACTAAAATGCCATCTTTTCAATAAATAATCAAGTTTGGTGCACATCCGGTTTGACCGGAAATGCCCACAACTTTCGATTTTTAAATGGAACACCCTATATATTTTTACATTTTTGGAATCTAGAGGAAATTTTTAATACAATACATCCATTTTGGTCACTTTTTGATAAACATTAAAAATTTTATTAAAAAATCTATTTCTGAATCCAGAGTGCTGTGGTGCCCAAAATATATTTTAGTTTGTGTGCTACGTGACTATAAAAATAAAAAAAGCAATATGATTGCATTACTTAATTCTCTAGAGGCGTTTAAAATTTTTAAATGTGATTTTTACCCACTAACTCGGTTTTTTTAAATGGGAATTTAATCGTTCACCAACATTTTTAAATACCTCATTTTCATACGAATCTAATACCAAAATTTTGAAAATCCGCTCAGAAATAATTGAGATTTCAGCCAAAATACAATGCAACCAAGCTTTTAGAAACATGCGGCTAATAGATAATAGATTAGTGGGCTTTGGAAACTAAAATTGCACATTTCTGTGTAAATCTGGTAACCTAATAACATTGGAAAAATCATAGTAGCCATTGAATGTAATAAAACAATATCAGCTGTCAGACAGATACAAAATAAAGCATTGCGGCTGAATTGCGTAGAGCCATTCAAGCAACTGTACGCAGAGCCGAATTGTGTATAGAAAAAAATGGTGGACATTTTGAACAATATCTATAAATGTCAATTTATGGTTTATATTAATTATTTTAAAGATACCTACTGTTACCTAGTTTAAGTTTAATTGTTCAAACGGAATTGATTTTTATTTATTTATAGATAAATAAAACTCTGAAAACCGAACTGATGTCGCATTCTATTGCAAATGTCCTTGTGGATGTAATTGTGTTTACCTCCACATACCTATGCTAAACTTAATTGTAACGTTCTTTGCGCTCACAATTATTAAATGTTTGATAGCTCAAGATTGCCTATAACTACACGAGTCTGTCTGACAGCTGATATTGTTTTATTACATTCAATGGCTACTATGATTTTTCCAATGTTAGGTTACCAGATTTACACAGAAATGTGCCATTTTATTTTCCAAAGCCCACTAATCTATTATCTATTAGCCGCATGTTTCTAAAAGCTTGGTTGCATTGTATTTTGGCTGAAATCTCAAATATTTCTGAGCGGATTTTCAAAATGTTGGTATCATTAGATTCGTATGAAAATGAGGTATTTAAAAATGTTGGTGAACGATTAAATTACCATTTAAAAAAACCGAGTTAGTGGGTAAAAATCACATTTAAAAATTTTAAACGCTTCTAGAGAATTAAGTAATGCAATCATATTGCTCTTTTTAATTTTAGAGTAACGTAGCACACAAACTAAAATATATTTTGGGCACCACAGCACTCTGGATTCAGAAATAGATTTTTTAATAAAATTTTTAATGTTTATCAAAAAGTGACCCAAATGGATGTATTGTATTCAAAATTTCCTCTAGATTCCAAAAATGTAAAAATATATAGGGTGTTCCATTTAAAAATCGAAAGTTGTGGGCATTTCCGGTCAAACCGGATGTGCACCAAACTTGATTTTTTATTCAAAAGATGGCATTTTAGTCGTGTAATAAGGCCTCCAAATTTCAATTTTCTATTCCAAATATTTTAGGAAATATCGGGGAGAGCGCAATTCGTGACTCACCCGGTATACTCGCATATTTGACACAATTTGATCTCTTGTGTTCAGTACTGGTACAAATTGTGCCCAACATGTTACCTGTACGAAAAAGGTTACATTTTTTTGGAATTTCCAGCATCGTTTTCATTGGTGCATTGTAGCTGCAAATTGGCATTTCCCACTTCACAACTCCCACTATCAGTACTGAGGCTGCCCAGGTCAGAGTAAATAACAGATTTCTTGTTATTTGATGGTACCTACTTCTGTTGATAACAAAGGCAAAAATGGCCTTTGCTTCACCTCTTTCATATAAGTTAACAACTTCACTTGATTTTCTTGTACGTGTTTTTTTACATTCATATGGTATGTTGTATTATACACTTTTGATTGCTTCTTGACTTCTTTGGCATTTTTACAAAATAACCAGAGTATACTGTTGTCAAAAATGACCTTCTAACAGCTGGTAGTTCACACACACACACATAATTTATGCACAAAATGGAAAAACGTGTCTAAAATTCAACCTTATGGAAACATGCGTTGGTGTAAACGCATTTAAGGCGGGAAAAGAAACATGACTTCCTAAAATATAAACATAAAACACATAAGCTGGCTAAATTTCAGCAACATGATGGGTACACGACTTTTAGACACATTTTAAATACATTTTGCCCAAAAGGTGTCGGCACGATGTATCCAAATTGTGTCTATGTTCCCAAATAGGCTCAAGATAGAAACATTTTGGGCACAAAAATCCAAAATGTTTCAATTTGAACACAGTGCCTATTTTGACACAATATTTCGTTAATGTGTCGACACATGACCCAAGAAAGATTACCATTTGGACATAATTTTCTTCCTGGCTCAAATTTTAAGCTTTGTGCCGACACAGTGCAGACACACAATATATTGTGCCCAGGTTCAGACACATTTTGTTCCTTTGGAAATCGAAAGTGTAACGGTAATACGGGGGTCCAGTGTGTGACGCTTGGAAATTTCGCTGGTTTTGCGAATTTGCGAAGTTTTATGTGTGCTAAGTGGATGTTGTCGGTGTCATTTTGAAGATCTCGTCAACTATTGGAAGTAGTTTAAAAAAATTTTAATTCGAGGCGGGGGTTGTAACGTTTTCTTGGACACGAAAGCGTTCGGTGCTGTTACATCGCATACTTTTTGAAAGATCCAAATTTGATTTTGGTCTAATAGAAAGAGGATGAACCAGCGCTCATCGTATGGGCTGGTCTTGGAGTCTGTGATGCGCAGGGGTAAAGTTACAGGGGTGTAAAGTTGAGGAGATAGATGTTGGGATTGAAAAAAGGGAAAAGTTATAATTATCGATATTTGTGTTAAATTTGGTGTTTTGAAACGTAATTTTTAAGAGAAAGCGGGATGTGTTTGGAGGAAGGGGGTGGTTAGATCGGGGATGAAATTTATTTTTTCGTGATGAAGTTTCGGTAAAAGTAAGTGTCAAGTTGCGTTTTTGGCAGTATGTGGATGAATATGATGGTTTATAAGAATTTTTTGGTCTAGTAGGATTTGGGGGTTGAAAAATGGAAAACGCCATTATTATCAGGAAAAGCTGAAAATTTATATTTGTGTGAAATTCGGTGTTTTGCGACTTTCACTGGTCGACTGTAATTTTTAAGAAAATCCGGGATGTTGGGGGGCGGTCGAGATCGTGATTTTTTTTTTTTTTTTTATATATTTGGATGAGCAAAAAGTGACGAATTGCGTTTTTAGCAGTATGCGGACGATTCTGTAGGTTATTAAGAATTTTCTGGCCAAGTTGAATTTGGGGGTTAAAAATGGGAAAGAGAATACCGGATGTGGCTTGGGGGTTTAAGGGGGAGAAGGTCGGAGGTAAAAGTGTTGTTTCATGCTGAAGTTTTGGTGAGAAAAAGTGTCGAGTTGCGTTTTGGCAGTATGTGGACGAAACTGTTGGTTTTTAAGGATGTTTGGCCTAACTAGTTGGATTTGGGGGTTGAAAAATAGGTGAAAATGATACATTAATCGACTGACGAAGCCTAGCGTCGTTTTTGTAAAACTTGTGTATTTGATTAGTTTTGATACCTAGATTCATATTCTTGCATTTTTATGTCTTAACGCCGACCGACGCCTAGTGTCGTTTTTGTAAAAATTGAAATTGAGGAAAATAAGTAGAGCAAGTGATTTCTTTCTTGACGTATATGCTAGAAACCAACGCTCACAATTTTTCTATGACGTGCCTCCAATATTATTAAAATTCTCTGACCAATTATTTCCACGCTAGAGTGCAAATATAGTCAAGACGTTTTCCTTTAAAAAGACTGGGATGGGAAATCTGGATGTGGAAGTAGTTATTCCTTAGGCAGCGGTTTTTTAATTCTGTGGTAATTTTCCGATAATAATAGATAATAATTTGACCAATGCAAAGCACTTATTTATTAAAACAACTTTCGTTGTGTGCATTTTTGGTTTTACCATCGATTATGCAAATCTTTTTAATGTTATGAGTGGGCTTTCCACAACAATATCCAAGCCATGTCCTTTTTGCCCCTACAATGTCATCATAACTCATAACATTCACAAGTTAATTTTTATTTCAATTTGTTATTATCTTAAGGTCTTTGGCATTTAAGTTGCAGTTACCCGTGGTTTTATTACAGTTTTGTGTGAAACATATAGGTATTAAAAGTGAAATGAATACAGAGAAAGTGTCAAGATTAGATGTGTTTATCTAAAATTAATACATTTATTAGAAAGTTGCATGTGCATTGTTGAAACCTAATCATAAGTTGATCTGTAGAAAATTTTTAGATCCATTACAGTTAATTGATAGTTTGTAGACCCTGAATGTTCTTAAAGGTGTATTTTAATATTTGAATTAGCTTGACAGCTTCAATTGTTTTCTAACCCGTGAACTATCTGGAAATCCATCAACGTTTTTCGTCCTTATTCTGGACTCATCAGAAAAGTCCAGAATAAGAACGAAAAACGTTTTAAACGCTAAGCATTTCCAAGAAACTGAATGAGATTTTATGAAAATGTAATTCATTAAAATGAAAAATTTTTTAAAGACAAGGCATTAAATTAATTTCAGGCCTTCGCTCTCATTTTTAACTGAATTTACATATCGTAGGGGATCATGTAGATACTATAGTTTAATCTGTCTAGTCGTGGGGGACTATGTTGGATGCTAGTGTTATAATGAGAATGGCACAAATAAGAAGTTTTACTTGTTAGCATAACCAGAAGTCAGGTTATCGAAAGAATGGAAAGATTTCATTAATATTTTTACATATAGTTTTTCTTTTAGTTCTCATTTCTTTCCGCTGTTTGCAAAATCCTATAAAGAATATGTTTCATTACTATAAGCAAACAAATAATAAATAAATCACTCTTAAAAAGGTGTATATCTCCGGTTCTAGAGGTCCGATTCGGACAAGCACAAAACCAAAATCTTCGTAATTAAAATTCCAACAAATCTGCGTTTTCTGCCATCTGCCATTTTGAAAGAAAGAGATTTGCGAGAGTTTTAATTTTAAAAAAAGTTCATTTTCGTCTATCTGAAATGGCAGAAAAATCCATTTGTTGTTATTTGGTTTATAAATGCCAAAAAAGTGACCAGAATGACTTAAAAGAAACTGTTTTTAATGTCAACGGAAAGCTAGAATCGAGATCTACATTTTGAAAAAAACCCATTTTGTACTTAATGGCATAAAATGGCGGGCAATTCAAATTTTAGAAAACGAATTCATTTGTGTCCACAAGGTTCAATATTTCGGCACCAAGTTTTCAACAAAAGGTATATTTTCTGGAAGCTAATCGGAACTCTTGACGTTCCTAGGCGTTAAAGTGAAGAAAAAAACGCCTTTTAGCCAATTTATTCAATTTTATATGTTATATACGTACTCAAATGACCCAAAACCAAGGCAGATGTGTGGGAATTGTAATTACGAAGATTTTGGTTTTTAGTTTGTCCCGAATCGGACCTCTAAACCGGAGATATTCACCTTTTACCTAAAAAAAATTAAATTATTTATAAAAAAAAAACGCAATAGGCTTTTGAAGGCCAAAACTCAGATATATACTCCTGCTGATACCCCAGAAGGTATAAAATCATTATTTTATTGTTACAAAACTTTGCATGTCGTTCTTTTTTTACTCCACTACCTCAGGTCTATTTTAGCTCATATTTATGGTATCTTTTTTACCTTCCTTGACCCCCGTCGCAAGTTCCCTCCTTGGATACTTCAAAGCCATCGGGATTCATGGATGGCATAATGTGAATTCTTGTGTTATCCAGTAACCATCGTATGTAAGGATCTGTGGCGTAGCTCGTCACGAGATGCTGTGAAATACAATAAAATGCAGAAGTAAATAAAAATATTTTCAATTTGTTTTCCAACTTACGTGAATCAATTGGAGCATTAGTTCCCTACTAACTGCTTCGTTTCCGTGCATGTTTGCGACGTACTTGACGTCCGGCTTTCCGATCATGTGCTCGTAGGGAGAGGCTGATACTACCATCACCCAAAGGTCTCTACCTGTGACATGGTTAGATAAGAGATTGTAGATGCTAGGAATACCACATAAAAACTTAAAGCAGCCGACCGAGCTAAGGACGGCCAGGGTATGATTTATTTCTCTACCCCTTATTAAATAATAAATATAATGTATTACTTAATAAAGCATCATTACTCGTATGTAAAGGATGTTCTGGCATTATTAAAGTAAGAAATAAACGAAAATACGCCTCTTTTAACTAGGATTTTGTGATATAGTTACGAACAGATACACAGATCTGTACTTTGAATTTATCTGTAAATGTCGCGAAGGGCGGGCAGTGCGCCCACCAATGCGTAAGATATTCCTATCTTGACACAAATCACGGTAAGATTTTTCAATTTGCTAGAAACGTCATTAGTTTCTGCCGAAAACACGATTTTTAAATCTCTAGAATTATTTTGTTCATTCCAATATGCAAAAAATTGAAGTACGGCTCTGTAGTACTCTTGCCAGCAAGTAAGAGCACGGACTTTGATATTTTGATGACCCGGTTTTTATGGCCTTTTTTATGTACACTAAATAAATGGAGACACGTGTATTTATGGAATTAAATTATACGTTAGTGTACCTTGAACGGATTTTCCTATGGAGTAGAGTGCGGTCAACGAGGGGTACCTGGACGTGGTTTGTCGTAAGAACTTCGTCATTTTATCGAAGTTGTGGTACTTGAACTCGATGTTATAGGGCTCGACGTACTGCCCGTCCAAATTCAAAGTACCGCCGTTCTGATAGTTCCTCTGTTGCACGTCAGTCTGGCCGTTCTGAGAGTCCCCGCCTTGTAGCGTTTGTGGTTGCCCGCCGGAGTCTGTTTGCATAGCAGCCTGCACATTGATGGAATCGCCTACGAAAGTTCCATCTTGGACGCTTATTCTTGAGGTGATTTTGGCCTCGTTGGGGTTGGACTCTGGGGTCGGCAGTTCACCTTGGGCTAAGGATGGACAGAGGCAGTATATGGATAGGATCCATAATACTGGTTTCATTATGTCTGATGACCTGCAACAATTTTTTTTTTAGGTTTTGCAAAAAAAGTTTTTTTTGAAAACATTTCTGTATATTGCTTAAAATTATAACAGTTATAATTTTCTACAGATTCGGAAAATGCAGTTTAGGGTATAGGAATAACGATGTAATTGACCACGCCTCGCTAGTTCCATAAATCGTGAAAGCAGACACACAATGAATTGAATTTAGTACGGCATGAACTAAGGATGGGTGCGGACGTAGGTAATAATTTCTAATACGAAACGAGACAATATCTCTTCGTCAAAAGCGAAGAGGTTATTTGTCACATTTTTGACAAATAATTTTTTCTATTGAAATCATTTCTGCAGTTTCTTTTTTAGCCGTAAATGCTATGGGAATAAAATAATGTTTCTTATTAAAACCGAAATGAAAATAGAACATTAAAATAAAATTAAATAACTCGGAAACTAAAATCAACTAATGATTATCAAAAAATAAATTATTCTTATTAAATTATAAAAATAGAACATTAAAATAAAATTAAATAACCCTCAGAAACTAAAATCAACTAATAATTATCAAACAATAAATTAATGAAGTAAGGATTCAAACAAACCATCTTCTTGTGCCAAACAATAGCCAAACCGATTATACAATGAACCTCTCATGTCATTGAGTTGATTTGGAGTAATGCTTACACAAAGTTGGAAAAGTTTTTCCCGTAATTCAACTAAATTATTGGCTCGTTCAAACGCATGTTTGTATGCGGTTTCCTTTAAAAAACCCCACAGAAATAAATCATGGGGTGCTAGATCAGGTGACCTGGGGGGCCATTTTATCATTCCCCTCGTAGCTATTAAACGATTGGGAAATGTTCTTTTCAGAAAATTAATAACAGTTAAGGTATTGTGACTTGGGCAGCCGTCTTGTTGAAACCGAATGTCGTCAAAGTTCACAGGAAGATTTTGAACCGCAGGAATTATTTTTTTTTGTAAAAGCTCTAAATATTTATTGCCGTTTAAATTGCCATCGATTAGCAGTGGGCCTATAATATGATTGTCTTAAATTCCCGTCCAAACGTTCAACTTTTGAGGATACTGAGTTCGCACAGCAACACTCAAATGTTTACTTTTCCGAGACCAATATCGTACTTCGGATGGATTGTGTTTCCTATGTAATGAAAAGGGTAATTCATCTGTAAACAATATATTCTTTAAGAAGTTTTCATTCTCATTCACTTTATTTATCATGATTTCACAAAATTCCATAAGTTTTAAATTGTCCTCGGGAAATATTTCTTGCGTTGTTTGAACTTGAAAACAACTGTACCCATTTCTTTTCAAAATATTTCTTACAGTTCTTTCCTTCATGTCAACTTCATCAGCAATTTGTCTGCTAGAACAAGGTTCACTAGTTTCAACAAGTGCACAAACATTAGTTTCGCGAATTTCACGTTCTTCGCTCATTTGTTGATGACGGGGTTCGGGTTGACAGCATTTTTTACAATAATTCACGACACACCCGAAATTCTCAAATTTTTTAATAGTGTATGAAATTATGCTAGCTGAGGGGATTGGCCTGTCTTGATATGCCACCGTAAATAAATTTATTGTGTCTTCAGTGGAATGGCCCCCGAAGTACCACTTCACTGCACTTTTTCTGCAGTTGTGTAAACACACGGCATTTTAATAACGAAATTGAGATTAATTTATTTTATTCCCACACGTCTAAACAGATACGATATTAAAAGCAGAATGGGTGCGCTCTTCTCAACTCGACATGGTCAAGCGATGGCGCTATTGTTTTATACCAATGCCCTGCATTGTTCTACGACAAGGCGCGTGGTTTATCTGTGCAGAAACAAGCCTTAAGCTAAATTTGCTGAATCTGTATATTATCAGTATATTAACACCGAATTAATAAAACCAAACTTGAAAGTTCATATAAAAACAACAAACCTCATATAAAACCGTTTTTATACAAATATATTTTATCAGAGGAAAAACAAATTTTTAACTATGTATTAATAAATTCATGCGTGTACATCGTCTAGTATAACATAAATATAATGAAGTTTTCTTCTATGTGACAGCTGATACCAAAACAGTGGTATCATCTACATACATCGTGGTAACGCCATGTTGAATATAATTGGTTTAATCGTTAATGTAAATAAAAAATAATAGGGGTCCAAATATTGTACCTTGCGGAACGCCCTAGGTTACATCATGGATATTGGATTTAAAATAATTACATTTTACTACTAATGGTTTTGGAAGAGATTATAGATAGATATTTGAACTTTATATTCCAAGGAGTTGAGAATAAAATTATTATAAATAACTAAATGGGTACATGTAGATTGACCCTGAGAAAAACCGTGTTGCTGATTTACAATTATGTTTTTACAATCCCATAATAAATTTTTGGTTACTAAATAATTAATAATTTTGAAATATTTGACTGTTTGCAAACTATTCTATAGTTTTCGATGTTTTCTTTTGATCCAGATTTATGTATTGGTCTAAGGTAGCTCTGCTTCCAGAGGCAGGCAAATATGCCCGAATTTAGAGATAGATTAAAGATAGTATGTAATGGTTTTGCCAGTGTAAAAATACTCTGTTTCAATAAGTATAAAAACATGCCATATTTCGTTAGAATTGGATTAAAGTTAATTAGGCATTTTCGAAGCGGATGATATTGATCTGATATCAAGAATTTCTAAAACCTGGAAACCATTTATCATCCGTCATTTTAAATATTTCGAAGTAGGTTAAAAATAGGGACGAATTGTTAAAAAATTGGTTCAGTAACGCGATATACATAAAATGAGACTCCTAAACGTTACAAGTTTACACGCCACTGCACTGGGGCGATCCCAACCAAGAACAAAGTAAATCTAGGTCACCGGTTTCGAAGACCCCTGCATAACAACTTGACCCTCATCGCGCTCCTAGGTCAAGGCCCTTCAGTTATCAGCTGATCGAAAGGTAAACCAGCGCTGCACCGATTTACGGAAGCCCCGCCAAAGCTTTCAGCGGGTTTACGCGGCAATCCGTTGGTACCGTTCGTTGGCTTAGATGTTTTACAACCAACTACCGCTGCCTTCCTACAAGAAAGTGCAAAGTGATGGTAGCTGCTGAATGACACGTTGAGGAAGAGAGTAATACTTCGATTGAATATTAAGCAAATCAGCAAAATAAACAAGAATGAAGTCGAGAATTACTTAATATCGACTTATCTGGTGGGCTATGAAATCATAAAAATTGAAATTATATGCCTAAATTATAAAGTACGTATTTTGATCTACCAGATTTTTTCACAGTACAGGGTGATAAATCATAAATGCCCCCCCTTAACTAGGTTATTTCTGAACTGGTTCAAGAATTTCAAAAACTAAATTAAATAATTTTTTAGCAAGTCTTTATGCATCATGTTGAGTAGACGTCCAAAACTCATATAGTAATTCTCATTTTTCTCTAATTTCACATGGCTATCTTCTATAGTTTTTTAATATTTACAAGAACGTCGATAATTTTTAAATTATTTACATACTGACTAGAAAATTTTAAGTAGGCATTGAAAACAAAACACCCAAATGTCAATCTGGATTATGACAGTAATTTTATATTAGAGGTTTATCGTCATCGATAAAAAATGCCCTATTATTATAGCGATGATGTCATATTAGATATATTAATGGTATATCTCGGTAACAATAAAAATACTAGATCTTCAGTAATAGAGTATATGAGACTATATCCGAATCCTCCCGTTCCAAGTCGGAAAACTTTCCAATACATTTTGGTCAAGATGAGACACTGGAGAACAAGAAAAAATTAGGAATAATGATGAAAATCTTCAAAGATTGTTCAAGAGATTTAGATATCTCCTATTTAATGACATTAAGAACTCTTCACAAATATTAATATAAAGTTCGAAAACCAAGTGTTTTACAGAAATTATATTTCAATGATAATGCTGAAGAACAATTCTTGTCAAATTATGCTGGAAAAGCACAGAGAAGATCCGCTAATTTTCAATCGTGTTTGAACCGATGAGGCATCATTCAGCAGATCTGGTACAAATAATAGAAAGAATAATCATTACTGGGTACCGGTAAATCTCCATATAGTGGAAGAAGTCCAGTTTCAAGGCCGCAGGACTTTAATTTTGTGGGTGGGCATATTCGATAATAGGCTAACATATAGATTTTTTGAGGGAAATATAAATGGCGTTAAACATTTGGATATATTAAGAGAAATTATCGAAGATAACGTGTCTGAATGAAATGATTAGAACCATCTGACAGCATGATGGAGCCCGTTATCACAGTAATGTTAATGTAACAACATTGTTGAACCAGAATTTCAATAAATGGATGTGTAGACATGGACTTATAACGTGGCCACCTAGAAGTCCCGATATCACGCCTCTTGACTTTGACGAGTTGAAGGAAAAAATCATTGATATAATTGATTATATCAATACGAGAAATATTTTGTGAAGTGTCCAGAAATTTTATTAAAAGCATGAACTTGTGTAAACAATGACGGCTCCCACATAGAACAATCATTGTAATTTTTCTGTTGTTTTCCTTCAATAAATTTCTTGTTTTGTGTTCAGAATAATTAAATTTTTTGTATAGTTTGATAAAATGAAATTTGTTTTGCATCAATAATTACAAAAAGTACCTTTCCGGCATTTCACTCCGGACTCCTGCGACGCTAAGCGCCATGGAGGTCGGAGAGCTGGTCGGAATAGTAGAGGCAATTAAAATCATTTAAAATTTCCACGTTTCATGACATTCCAAACATATTTCGGGGAAAAAAAATTTGCAACATTTTTTTTACCTTTCTGGAAAAAAAATTACTACTAGAATAGATGGATTTTTTTTTGCTCGAATTTAAAATTTTCATGTTTCATGACATTCTAAACCTATTTCAAAAAAAAAAATGTTTTTCACCATTTTTACAAATTTTTTTACCACTAAAATAGATGGAAACATTTTTTTTCGTTGCTCAAATTTTCAGGTTTCATGGCATTCTAAACTTATTAAAAAAATGACCACTATGGAATAGAAGAAAACCTTCCTTTTTGCTCAAATTTAAAATTTCCAGGAAAAAAAATTGAAAATTTTTGAAAAATTTCAAAAAAAAAAATCTTTAAACACCACTAAACTTCCACTCCACTACATGAATGTGGAATTGAAAATGTGACAGATGGCAATAATATTTGGCATATACACCTATTACACTTTTATTGAAAAATGTACAGGGTGGTCATTCCAAGAAATAATTCAGTCATTGTGTACATTTCTAAAGGTATTTGCGCAATCCTTCCATATTTTGCACCTGTCATTTAGTATTGAACTTTTGTTGTTGGATGAGCACTCTGTATAGTTTTTTTACCAAAACTTATCAGGTATTCTTTGTAATAATAGTGATAACTATATTCCGATTATTATTTTCAGTGTCGTTTCGTAATTATTAATTTTTTAGAGTGACCGCCATGCACAAATAAAGAGGGAAGTTCTGTGTAAATACCTTTACCGATTTTTTTAATTTGATTTTTCCAATCCCTGTAAAAAAGATCACCCTGTAATATTTTTTTAACATTCGGGTGCCAACTATAAAAGTACATACATCACTAAACATAAACATGTAATTCGATTTTTTTGTCGCGCCTTTGTTGAGTTTTTTATAACCAAAATCAGTTCATCCCCTGTATATCAGAAATTAAGAGCGATAGGAAAATTTCAGTGACCATTCCTGAATACCTAAGTGGTCCTTTACCGCCCCTGGAAGTATGTACAGTTCCTCATGAAACACCCTGTATAATACGCAAAGCGAATAAGAGAATTATATGCAACGATATTGGCAAATAGGCCCATACCTTCTCTGTCTACAGTGCATAGAGTGATTAAACATTTTGAACAATATGGATGCACTTTCCTAGCCAAGCTTTTTTAATGATATCTAACAAATTATACCCTGTATAATAAAACTTTACACTAAAACCTTAGTACTAATTGAATTGGCACCTATGTCATAGCTCTTTTTTGAACATTTTTTTAAAGACAAGTATCGTTTGGTCTACTATAATGAATTTATATTAAATATTAAAACAGGACGCCGAAAAGGCTAGGCGCGCTCCCGCAACGATTTTTCGACATTCAAATTCAGGGTGATGCGAAATGAAACGTCATTGAAACATTACAAGACTTTCTACATTACACCAAAACACAATTAACTACACAGTACCGCTATTTTCATTTAACATAATCGAGTCCACGCAACTTTTCATTACCGTTGGAAACGCTCCAGATCACCGGCGATTTCCACTCCATTCAGTTTTCTGCACAAGTGCTTCGTTCACTCGGTTAATCGTTAATTATATTCATAATGAGCAGACATAAATTATAAATTACGATTATTCATAGCAATCGACTGCAAGTCTACTTTTATCGGTTTTCCTATGTATTTCACGCTTTCTTTCCTATTAAATCGTCACGAACCGTTGGACGAATTAGCGCAGATTTAATGGAAGGCTGGGCTGAATTACAAATTTTATTTATTAAATTACTCCGCGTAGAGTGCGTAAAAATCAGCGTCAAGGGCGTGTTTCGGCCAACAATTGACCTACTTAGATTGCTGCTGATTATTATTAATATAATGGGTCTACACTCGCTTCAATTTGCAAGAGCCAGTCCGCAGAATTTCCTATAGATTAGAAAATTGTTTATTGGGCGTTTTCTGTACACTGCCGAAATAATTAATTTACCAGATAAATACATTAACCCAGACTTAACTAACGATCATCTTGTAGATGCAACGGGCCTGATTAGGCTCGTTTCTAGATAAATTTTGGAACCGGGCAAAACTAGTATTTTGCGAGTATCGCCGACGTCGACTTCCGTATCGGTTTTTTGAACACACATCAAAGGAATGGCACGATGATCCAGCAGAAGCCACAATCATTGCAGTGTCCAATCTAGGTCCAATTCTTCATTCTTTTTTGTCAATTTTTACAAATTATCAATAAATATTATTATTATCTTTGACTACCGCCATACACGAAGATGGGCCACCGTGTGGACGGTAGCAATGGTTCACAGTGGATGAACATAAAGTTGGCACCCAGAGTTAGCACTCCAGATTCGCACTAGGTCTGATACGGCAACGTAAAGAGCGGCCGCGCCACCGCTGGCGGGGATTATCTTATTTCAAGGAGTAGAAGAGGCCTGTCGGGGGTGGAAAGCGGCAGCTCGTTGCCGGATCGAATTTTCCGATGTAAAAAAAAATTCCGGCTCTGAAATGCACATGCAAAAAGCTGCCGCGATTCAGGTTATGGCAATCATCATGATTCAGTGTAAACTAACCGCCTCCCAATTTTCAGTGCGGCAGCTCAATGCCAAGTCGAGTTTTCCGGGGGAAAGAGTTTTCCGACCTTGAAGGGACAAGCCACGAGCTGGCGCGATTTAATCTCTGTGGATGCTTTTCCTTTAACTATAGGTACCTTTTGACCTATTTTCAGCGCGGCAGATCAACGCCAAGTCGAGTTTTCCACGGGAAAAAGAGTTTTCCGACCATGGAAGGGAAGTGCCAAGAACTGCCGCGAATTTTTCTCTGTGGATGCTTTTCTTTTACCACAGGGAACCCTATTACCCACTTTCAGTGCGGCAGCTCAATGCCAAGTCGAGTTTTTCGCGGGAAAAAGAGCTTTCCGGCCGTGGAAGGGAAGGGCCACGAGCAGTCGCGATTTTCTTTGTGGATGCTTTTCTTTTAACAGGTACCCTTTGACCCACTTTCGCGGCTGCTCTTGGCCCTTCCCTTCCAAGGTCGGAAAACTCCTTTTTCCCCCGGAAAACTCGACTTGGCATTGCGCTGCCGCGCTGAAAATTGGAGGGCGATTAGTTTACACCGAATCATGTTGATTGCCGTAACCCGAATCGCGGCAGCTCTTTGCATGTGCATTTCAGAGCCGGAAAATTTTTTTACATCGGAAAATTCGATCCGGCAACGACCTGCCGCTTTCCACCCCCGAGAGGCCTCTTCTACTCCTTGAAACAAAATAATCCCCGCCAGCGGTGGCGCGGCCGCTCGTTACGTTGCCGTTTCAGACCTAGTGTGAATCTGGGGTGCTAACTCTGGGTGCCAACTTTATGTTCATTCACAGTGGCCACTAATGGCGATGGCCGACGAATGGCCATCGTGATGGGCCATTGTGTAGAGGGGCCTTTAGACAAGTCCAAGATACATTAGACCTACCACATTATCACACTGCTGGTTTTAGCTCTAGCTTCTCATATTTGGCACCACACGTGTAAAATGCACTTTGATTGATCTTTTTCAATCGTCATATACAGCGTTTGAAAGAAATATAATAAACCTTATTAAAACTAATAAACTCAGGTTCAACCTGAACCTATTTTAATGTATTAATTAAACTTGTGTATATATTTCTTAATTAACATATATTTTATATTTTTAACTTATGTTTTTGTATACATACAAGTGTTTTTAAAGCTGCTAGGTTTAGGTTTAAACATCCGTTTTCACTGTACCTAGTACCTTTTGTGTCTGTTTTGTACTTTTAACACACAAAATGTGTTGTTCTAGTGATCCATACTGTTAGGACAACCTGTATAACCGTTAGAAGTAGAATTATTACTCAGTTTGGTAAATAATAGTGACGCAAGTACCCTAGTCTCTTTGACAATGCCGTTAACAAATTTGATGTCTAAATTGCAATAATTATTTTATAACTACAACTATTATATTCCAGTTAAATTATCATAACGTGCACAAATGCTCTTTACGGCTGGGCTATAATGATCCGTTTACTTTTGCGTCATAAAGGAAAACCCTCAATTCCATCATTATGTTATTATTTATGTATATATGTATGTGAAATATTCAAATACATGAATTGGGTTTTGGTATAGGTATTTCACTCAAAGTTTATTGGTCTTGTAATCTCATCAAAATTTTATTAAACAAGAAATAGGTACTGCCGTGGACCATAAATAATCGGACTTTTTTTTCTAGTGTAAATCAAGTAAATCTATATTTATTTGAATATGCAATGAGTAGCCGATATAAAACAGATATTATCACTATTTTCTTTTTAATTTTAAAGCGGATGGAGTTATTGTTATAACAGAAGATGATTCAATGAAACAAATAGGTATGTGGCTGAAGACAGAATCGATAAAATCAGAAACGAGGTACGAATTTTTATAGTGGGTCAGTTAAGTAATTCATATCAAATTAAAATAGTTGTAATTATTGAGGTAAAGTTCATTTGTAAGATTGTTTAAAAGGATGCAGGGTGAGAATACTGAGTGAATATAAATTACAAGGGGGTGAATGTCCTAATTATTTTAAAATACATAGTATAACTAATTTGCTTACTAATTTGTCAAGCACTCAGTTATAGTAATGGATATGAAATAAAATGTTATTAAACACAAGATCGTAACTTAAGAAAAGTATTGTTATGTATTACACCCCCTTGAAACTGGAGATTGCTACGCCTATGCCTAATAGTGAGTGACTGGAAACTTGTAGAAAGAGATAGACTTTTCTAGAGTGTGGTGAGAGAAGGTTCTTGATTGATCTGGAGGCAATTTCAGAGTATATAAGGCGCGATTACCGGCGCAGAGGGAGAAGTTGATTAAAGCGACGTTCGGTAAAAAGTGAGGTTAAATATCAAGTAAACAAAGTGTAAAGGTTATTTTGAAGTACTGTATAGTCAGTAAATTATTAAATAAAGTGTTAGTGGTTTATCTCTTGTTGAAATTATTTTAGGACCCACGGATTCACACAGGGTGTTTCCTAAGAGGTGGAATTACGTAACAGTATAAAATTTGGGAATTTTTCTAGGTTTAGGGGGTCGAATATACTTAGTATCATCATTATAAAAATCCATAAAAAATCAACCGAAGTTTGTCACACATTTATATCAAGTCAAACAACAGACAGTACCATGCCCTGATAACACCAAACGTCCCAGGACGTTCACTTAGGTCCTCGTTTGGTCTGAACGTCCCGGGTTTACATGGTACGTCCCAGGGACGTCCGTTTGCTATCGTCCCTAAAACGTTCTGAATAAAACGTTTTGAGGACATCCTGCTAGAGTCTAGTCAAGACAAACCTAAACACATTTGTGAAATAACCTCTAGGAGTGATGTTTTTTTTGAGCAGATGAGGATATGATTAAAAAAGGAAATTAAAAACTGTAAAAATGAAATTAAAATCCTTAAAAAGTTTTGCTAACAAAATTTCTTTTGATAACAAAACATTTTCATATTTCATGGTCCATTTAAATTTTGTCAATTTGATTTTTCTGATTTCAGAAATCTTATATTCGTTTCAACTATTTTTTTCATGAGTTTCGGTTATATTACAGCCATTTCCACAGCAATATTTAAGCAGAGCTTATGTAATGTTACTCAACCTGACTCAACTCAGTTGCTGTCAAACTATGGGAAATTCAATTTGGCAGGCATTGCATTATTTTTACAAAGAATTTATATAAATTCTTTGCATTTTTATTTCTTCCGCACACTGGCACTAGTCACTTTTAACGGCTACAAAAGAAAGTACCAAAAACAGGTAAGTCTTATTTAATTGATTTATTAATATATAAGTATTTAGATCCATATTTTATTCTAGATAAATTTGGTGCGGCTTATTTGTAGGTTATAATAAATATACTACCACCCACCTTATTTGGCTGTTAAAATTCTATGGGAGATCACCTGTGAACCTGAGTATGTAGTTTTTAGTTGTTTATCATGGAGCGAACTTATTCACTTAAAAGAAGATTGTTGGTTAAACATTATAAATACAATACTTCCCTTCAGTATGCGAGGGAAGTAAAAATTGAAAAGAAGTACCTACTCATGCAGTGTGTTAAACGAAGTGTTATGTATGGTTTGACATCTCTGATGAACAAGCAGTGGAGGTGATTAAACTTTTAATAGGTAAGGTTTGATACATCGAGTAATAAAAACATTTGCCAGAAAACATCAACAAACTTGTAAAGTATATTTAGGGATTTCAGTAAATTAATATAAAGAAAAAACTAATAAAGGTACTTTTTGAGGAAAATTTACAAATTTGTAACTTATATGCCCCATTTGTTATATTTTTCTGAAATTATGCTGTACGTACGTACAAAAACTTTTATACATCATCAATGTTCAACCTAATAAACCTGCTTCTAAACGTAAATCCTAATGCATCTTAACCCATAGCCATTTTCTTTACTTGAATTCTGTAATAATATTGGCAAAAAATATAACGTTAAACTTATAATAATGTTATTAATCTGCGGTAGCATTAGTCACAAAATATATTTCTGCTTCTCTCGGTCTTTGGTATTATTTGTAGAATCGATCATTCATATAAAGAGGCGTTCTTAAAATTTTTAAATGAACAAAGGAACCTTTCAAATGCAAAAGTCAGTTAAACAAAAAAATGTTCACATTTAAACTGATTTTTTTTTAAATAGGACGTACGCCAAGAAAATTATAACAATTTATTTTAAATATAAGCTTGCCATCAAGTGGCATATATTAGTCTTAATGTTTTTTGCCAAGATTTCATCTGAAATGTTAATTTTTCTTTTATTTGCACAGGGGCTGCTGCAGTCGCTAACGCTTCAAAGTCTTGGAAGGACACCGAAATGGCTATTACATCGTGATTGAAGAGGGCAAAAGAAAGAACAGAGAGGGTGTAAAAAAAGAGAGAATATTAGAAAATAATATAAACTAAGATAATTATAAAAAGACGAAGTGTGCAAAACGTTAAGAGAAGGTGAGATATACATTTATCTTACGTTTTATTGCATACTTGGCTTATTTCTTATAATATTCAATATGACTTAATGTATATATATAACTATATTATACTGTACCAGGTATTATAATATATAACTTAAATCCCATAAAAATTGTATTTTAGACACTTGACACTTGAATTTGTAGAGTAAGAAGTTAATTTAAAAAAAATACAAATGCCATAGCTTATTTTTCAATAGCACAATAGAAATAAAATGTTCGCATAAATTTGTCATTTGGTGTTGATAAATAAAAGTACTAAGTATTAAAATCAATCTAATTGAATAATTTTTCTACATGGTAATTATATATTGTCATTTTTTTATCTTTTTGGCTTTTCTAACCACATTTATTCCTTTCGAAATAGAATCCAATCACTGGATTCTATTTCGAAAGAAATGCATGTGGTTAGAAAACCTAAAAAGGAACATAAATACCCTGTGCTGTGAATACACCTTAAAAGTGGTGGAGGGGGAGGTACCCATATGTTTTGCATAGTATGTCCCAACAACGTTTTCAGGACGTCCTCTCTAGACCTACATTCGTCCCACAAAAGTCCTGGGTGGGACGTCCTCGGGACACCCCGTTTTGCTGACACGGAACGTCCCTCAAACGTCCTCGGTACGTCTTACGTCGGTAGAGTACGTCCTCGGGACGTTTTCATGTCCTGTGAGTACGTTCTTGGGACGTTTTCGGGACGTCCATGTGCTATTAGGGTGAGAAATGACATATATTTCAGAATTGCAAAAATTTAACGGATGTGCCTACGGCGCCATCGAAGTGCAAAAAATCGTAAAAAATAAATAAAAAATATTTTTCAAGTTCAACGGTTTTGTTGTAAAGAAACATAATAATGATGCAGATAATGTACTAAAAGCTAAAAAATAATTAGGTAGGGACCAGGTACCAGTCATCACACCACTCTCCTCTTCGATCTGGAGCATTGATCAGACTAAAATAAAATCGTGGGACGAGTCGAATTTCTATTATCTACAGTCAACCGCTCATACCATTTTAGGTAGGCTTTGGATGCATCCCCTCAATAGACAACTTATGCATATTTACAACAGGTTACGCTACTCCCCACGATTTTATTTTAGTCTGATAAATGAATGCTCTAGATTGATGAGGAGAGTGGTGTGATGACTGAGGTACCTAGTACCTATCTAATTATTTTTTAGCTTTTAGTACATTATCTGCATCATTATTATGTTTCTTTACAATAAAACCGTTTAAATTAAAAACAATTTTTTACTCATTTTATTTTCAAGTTTTTAGTTTTTTACTTCCCTCGCATACCGAAGGGAAGTATTGTATTCGAGAAAAAAATCACCCTCCGAGATTTTTTCGGATTCTGACGTTTCAGATCACGTAGATTCCGAAAATATAGGTTTTTCAATTCCGTCAGTCTGTCTGTCTGTCTGTTGGTGCATTAACTAAAAAACTACTTGACGGAGAGCAGTCAAATTTGGTAGGTAGTTGACGCTACTGTCAGCGAAGAAATGGTTAAACTTTCACTGGAAAATGTACAAATTTAAAATTTCCACGTTTCATGACACTCTCAACCTATTTCAGAAAAAAAAAATTAAAATTTTTTTCACCAACATTTTTGGAAAATTTTTTACCACTAAAATAGATGAAAATTTTGTTTTCTTTGTTCAAATTTAAAATTTCCACGTTTCATGGCATTCTAAACTTATTAAAAAAAAATAAGTAAATAAATTTTCTTTTACCAAAATTTTTTACCAAGATAGATGGAAATTTTTTTTGTCTTTGTTCAAATTTAAAATTTCCACGTTTCCATGGCATTCGAAACCTATTTCAACAAAAACAAATTTAAACATTTTTTTGAAAAATTTATCACTACTATAGAATAGATGAAATTTTTTTTTTTGCTCAAATTTAAAATTTCTACGTTTCATGACATTCCAAACCAAAAATTGCAACATTTTTTTTACCATTTTGGAAAAATATTTTAACACAGAGATAACAAAAATTTTTTTCTTTGCTCAAATTTAAAATTTCCACGTTTCATGGCATTCTAAATCTATTTTAAAGAAAAAACATTTTTAAATTTTTTTTTACTATTTTTGAAAAAATTTTCACCACTATTTTTTTCTTTGTTCAAATTTAAAATTTCCATGTTTTCATGGCATTCTAAACCTATTTCAACAAAAAAATTTAAAATTTTTTTGAAAAATTTTTTAATGTCACTACTATAGAATAGATGGGAAAAATTTTTTTTGCTCAAATTTAAAATTTTCACGTTTCATGACATTCCAAACCTGTTTTATAAGAAAAAAAAATTGAATTCTTTTTACCATTTTTGAAAACTAAAAAAAAAATTAATTTTTTAACCACCACTATACTTCTAATCCACTACGTGAATGTGGAATTGAACATGTGACAGATGGCAATAATATTTGGCTTTTATTGAAAAATGTACAGGGTGGTCATCCCAAGAAATAATTCAGTCATGGTGAATATTTGTAAAAGTATTTGCGCAAGCCTTCCATATTTGGCACCTGTCATTTAGTATTGAACTTTTGTTGTTGGATGAGCATTCTGTATATTTTTTTGACCAACGCTTATCAGGTTTTCTTTGTAATAATAGTGATAACTATATTCTGATTATTATTTTCAATGTAATTTCGTAATTATTAATTTTTTTAGAGTGACCGCCATGCACAAATAAAGAGGGAAGTTCTGTATAAATACCTTTACCGATTTTTATTTAGTTACTTAATATTCCTCATTCTATTTACTTTATTTAGTGCCTCATTATTACAAGGTTTTTTTCCTGTCAGTGTCTAAACTCTATGATCCGCCATTTTGGATTAGGAATTTTTTTCTAAAGTGTACTGTGTTCTACTTGCCAAGCCCCATCATTTGATACCCATATTGAGGGGATTGAAAAAATTAATCCGCCATTTTGTGGTGGTGGCCATCTTGGATTTTGAATTTTTCCATGGTGTTAAGTTAAGTTAAGCCCTTTCATTTGATACCCATACTGAGGGGGTTGAAAACAAATATGTAATCCACCATTTTGTGGCGGAGGTCATCCTGGATTTACAATGATAATGAATATACATAAATGTATTGTCGTCAGAACTAAAGGTGTGTACCAAATTTCAGATCAATCGGTCAGCAGGAAGGGGGTAAAATACTAGATTTGACCCACACAAGACACAAAGTAACCTAAATAAAATCGTTTAAAAATCAGAGTATATTACACATTTATACTAAGACCCAGACCATGAGAAATAACATGTATTTCAGAAACGCAAAAATTCAAGTGATGAGGGCGTTTATAAAAATATTATATAGCAAAAAAATCAACCGGACTTTGTTAAACATTTATATTAAGTCTCGCAAAAATGGTGCGTGGCCAGGCGCTACGTCACTATACGCATAGACTCGGCGATCTCAGTCGACTCGATGCTGTTTAATTGTTTTAGACTGTCTCAGCTGTACCATTCGACCAAAAGCTAAGAAGAGCATGAAAATGTGGCTTTTCAAGGGGTCGATTTTTCGGAACGGGACCGGTGCCTTTTGGTTCGGAAATTAATTGCGACTGCGTTAGGATGAACTCTGAGGAGATATTTCTAATGGGTCTTCCGCAATTAACGCGCAAAAGTCGGCTATCTCTTTCGCCTCTTATTTTTAGGAACGGGCATTGGAGGGACTGTAGGGGACTACGTTTTGGCGAAATGTCAAAAAATTACAATTTTCTCTCGCTCCCGTCGGGTTGAATTTTCGATTTTGACCCTGAAATTTACGATGCCGATTCATCGTCGACCTTCCCCTTTCCGTAGAGGCATAGAATGACCTTCCACTCGGCGTATTTGTTTAGTTACGAGCATCGGAAAATTTCTTCACATTTTCGACATTTCAGGTTAAATTTGAAAAGCTACTTTTCTCTCGCTCGCGTCGAGCCGAATTTTAGATTTGGTCCGTACAAATTTCTATCAGGATAAAGCTCCAATCTTCCTCTTTCCATAAAAATGTCGCGAGCCTATTCTCTCCAAGTATTTATTTAGTTATGAATTTTGAAAGCACGGACGGTTTTCCATTTTTATGAAAATAGCCACAGGCCGAGCCGAAATTTCGATTTCCACTGTGAGATTTACGATGTCGATAAAACGCCAAACTTCCTCTTTCCATAGACACCTAAAACGACCTTCAACTCCACGTATTTACTCATTACTGATCGGCTGTTAGTGGTCGCGGTGTCTCGGTAGATCTTAGAGTTCAAAGTTGCGTATAGTGACGTCATAAATGGGCGCACTATTTTTACAGCTATTACTAATTTCAACCCTTTACATCTCGAGAACGGAAAAAGTTACTAATATGAAATTTTAAGTGCATAATAAGAATATCGAGTACTACATAAAAACGTATAAAACCATATAAAAAGAATATCACCGAACAAGCCTATTAGTCTATACTTCCACTCTACCACATATAAATCCCATATGCGACACTGAAAAGGACAGAGATATTTTGTGCAACACTAGCAGAGTTAAATCCAGGTTAAAGAGCCAAGACTCATACGCATAAACAATTTAGCTACAATAAAAGATTGAATTTTCGTAAGATGTATAAATTTCACTATTATTTTAAAATAAGCGTTACAAATGATACAAATAGGTAATGTAAGGAATGAGCAACATGCATGAATTTTAGAAATGCAATAATTTATTATTTTTTCGTTATATATGTTATATAAGTTGAGAAAGTAATGAAGAAAAGGTATAAAAAAATGTGTAGCCTAAAGAAACGACTTTGAAATTCAAAATTTTATGGGAACATATCCACGTGACTGAAAACACCACGCTATTGGTCTGACGTCATTCGGCATAATGTCTAATGGTCGTCTATCTGCCAAGGGGTTAAATCGTAAATTGTTTTGTGTTTTGTAAATGTGTATTGATATTTTCATAAAAGAAATCATTCATTTATTTATTTATTTTAATTATTAAGTGGTAAAAATGACGGAGAGTGGGTTTTTACGGGGCCAGAGTGACAATTTGCCCGTTGTTGATGTGTTTATGATGACAAACTTTTTTGCTACTAATACTGATTTTATTAGTGCAGAAATTGGAGGTACTAAAGCAACAAGGTATGTGTCATTCATTATTCTAAACATTAATTCAATTGTGCCCATTTTTATCCTTTTACTGTAGTTAAATTTAACAAATAATTTATGTACCTAACCTCAAAATAGGTAAACAAGGCAATGTTTTAATGTTATATTAATTAATATTTTTCATCTTAGAATGCTTTACATTTTTATATAATAAATACCTCCCGTCACTTACTAAGTACGTACTTTTAGGTAGGTAGGTACATTCATAGTAAAAATAACTGTTGATATACATAGGTATATATAAATATATAACTGGATAATATGTAGAACGTCGAGAAGTTACATTATTCCCACCGTTCTTATACATTTATACATTTTAATTCAACGTTCCTTTTAACAGAAGTTAGTAAACTTTTGTATTCCTATAAATAGGAAAGTGACCAAATTCACCATGATATGTAAACAAATTATCACAATAATATTAGGGTTAGGTACATATTTTCATAATATTATTATAAAATAATTAGTTTTAATGGGTCAATTTACATCAAAATGATCCTGGCAGCAATATAATCTTGAGGATGACGATAATTCTGCATTTCGGTCGTCTCGTCTCATAGTTCTGCACCATTTCTTCCTAACTTTATCGCGTCTAGGCACATTAAAAAATAACTTTTCTGGAGTTTTTATTGTACTTAGTATTTGTACATTAGGACACAATACAATATTTATAGCTACTTTTCTTTGTATTTTCCATAACACAACATAAATAATGTGTACACATTCGCAATCACAATACGTTTTCCGTCGGTGCGATGTGCCCGATGACGTCACACACAAGTAGCGCGGAAACTTCTCCGTTTAAACGCAGTTAAATTGACAGCTGCAGTAAATAATTTTTTTAACCTTTAATTAGAACATAAAACAAAAATAAAATACTGGAAAAATATTGTTTTTTAGTGTCAAATTCCGATTCGGATTATCCGAATCATCCCGAGCGTATTTAATCTTGACGTGTCAAATCCAGAGTAAAAGTCCGAGGTCATCGGCGGCATTTCTGCTAGATCAAAGGAGTGTCGCATATGGGATTTATATGTGACTCTACATGGATGATCGGTACTAAGCACTTTCTCATCTGTAGTACACAATCACGATATTTTCATAGAAACAATGTTTACTAATAAGTAATGAAACGGACCGTACCCACCTATATTAATCGAAAACTTATTCCCGCATCTGTTAATCAAAATTTACATCTTTCTGAAAATTGTACACGATTCGGTAAGAAACCAAATATCACCCAGTATTCGCATAAAAATATTTCACGTATATTCTGATAGTAAAATTTAAAGTTTTAAAATACAGTCGATTCGTGTAGTTTTAAAAATCTCTAGAAACGTACATCCCGGGCGAAGCAAGAATGTTTCACACCGATAAGGCACTCCAGTTAATAGAGTTAACATCAACATTCGACGATAACATAAACAAAGGTGTACGGTCTCACGGGAAACGGGCTAGTAAGAGACATTTGGTGTGTAACGTCACGACTTTTGGGGGTATTTTCAAGTATAAATACGCGAGGGAATTTTATATCGGGGTCAGACGCTATCTATCATTGACCGAATCCAATTGTTCGCCATAGTGCGCGTTGAAATAAGACTGGGAGCTGCGAACCAACTGACCACTAATCCGCTGACCAATTATTGGATATAATTCGCTATTAGCTAAGAATATACCCTGGACTTTATTGTTCGCCATAGTGCTCGTTGAAATAAGACTGGGAGCTGCGAACCAACTGACCACAGCATCCGCTGTACTTTCCATTGTCCACCAGATACTTGTTAAAACCAAGCTGAACTGGGAACGAGACAGAAAAAGAGATTTTTACGAAGCGACCCCAAAACTCGCGATCTCTTTTTGTACCCGCACAACGCTACAGGGACATTGGTCAGTTTATGCATTGTAACCGACACACGAAAGTGCCAGGTTAACGAAAATGCTGGAAATGCAGGATGACGGGACAAATAACAGTGACCCGGGTCACCTCGCGATTTATACACAAGGTATAAATAATTAAGGTCGCTGAAAGAGAGAAGTATTTTTTGTTTTAAATGTAACTTCGTTAAATAATTATAAAAACCAAATGAAACTGGACCGGGAAAAACTTTAATTTAATTTGTTACATTTCGGCTCTGTATTTCGGAACTTAAACTCACGGTATCGCGGTTTTGGCATTGTGGCACTTAGACTGGTTAGAATTTTATTGTTTAGAAAATTTCTATCATGTTAATTTTTATTTGTAGCATAATTTAGCTGTAGCTGAATTTCAGACTATGTTCAATCTTGTCATATTTAAAACAATAACTTGTCAAATATTTACTTTTCAACAGCGGCAGATTTTTGTTGGTAAACAATTTCTGTTGCGGTTTGTTTTGTCGTGTGGTCAATGAACTTCTACAATATTTGATGGTACGAATGGTTTTACAGCTGTTCGGACCTGCCGGTTTATTTGTGTCTACTCGAAGGGATGCTGTCACTGGACTTTTGTGGGTCATCCACTGATAAGGCCTGTGATTTGCCCCCTGCTAGTTTGACATAAGTATCCTTTTAAATATTATCACATGTTAAACTTTGTACTGGGTGTTTTACCTTTTATTCATTCCGATGACATACTTATGTCATGGGCGAGTTGAAATTGATATAAATTGCTTGTTCATTCAATTGTTTGGACCACTACAATCTCCGACACACAAAAACCAATTGGTAGCCCATAGGCTGGTTCTGTATCAAGTTTATTGATCAGACCACATTATTCTACGCTTCGAAATCAAACTATGTTTGAATAGGCAATTACTTGAGATTTCAACTTGCCGTGCATTCAATTAAATAAACTATTGCGAGATTTCGCCACCCAAGTATGAACTTTCCATGTTCCGAAATCAACATTCTTTCACTTCAGTTTTGAACGAGGATTCTCGTTATAATCATTATTATTTTTAGTGATTATTGGAGTTGTTTTATTTGACCATTCGACAAACTTACACGTGACTGTTGTCCCAACGAAATCTGTTGCTGTAATATAAATTTGTGGTTAAATTACTCACATTTTGATTTATATGTAAGCAACTATTTTCTGGCCATTGCCACATCAATATTTTATAATGATACTTTCTGACAATTGTCTGATTACACGTATAAAAACGTTACTTGGTTTTAATTCTTTTTACCTTTACCAGAAATTGAAAATAAAGTGCATAACTACCAGAAAAACTAGCCAAGTAAATATAAGATTTACTTGGGCTTAAATAAAACGAATATTAAAATAAAATAAGTAAACATAAGGTTTACTTGAGCATTACAATAGTGAATAAAAATGAAATCTAAAATATGATAAACACTTAAACAAAAGTTAACATAAAAGATAAAATAAATAATTCAGTAAATTAAATAAAAAGAATAACTTAGAGTTTGAACTTTATACAGGGTATGATAAAAATACTTAATTATTTTATCAACTAAATAAACAAGTGCCAAAACAATATTCAGTGCTTAATTTAAACAATTAAATAAAGAACTATAATTAGAACTTTGCCAAATAAATTAATAGCAATGTTTAGTGTAAAGAACGAATCATTAAATGTCGAAATAAATAGTTAATTATCAATTCAATAAATAAATAAGAAACAGTAATATCAAACCTAGAAAAAGAACTATGGTAACAATAAACTACAAATCACAAACGTAAATTTGAGTCCTACCACTAAACTAGACGATCACACAGCCAAATTAGTTTAATTGTTTTAATAATTAGATATTCAGGGGAGAGGGGAGGGTAAATAGTAATTAATCAAATCAGAATTTAACAGCAAAATAATAGGGGTGGGGGGGGTGCGTTACAGTAATTACAATAATTATGTCAGACATTATCCTACGGCGTGTAATAAACAGGTACCACAACACTAACTATACCAGCATTTACGGCGACTTATCTAGCACATGCAACAATGCGGGTACTGGCTTTACCTGTTGCAACACGTAATTTGCTGATACAAAATGATTGCTACGAAAAGAAATTTGGAATTCCGGTAAACGTGAATACAGTTAATAAAAAAACTAAATCGCCGACACACTTTCGGACGTCCTTCGAAAAGTACCGCCCGTGCCGGAAATGTGTATGAACGTTCCAAATGCAAAACCGTTGTTCTTGCTGTTTCGTACCATATTCATATACTGCGTGTGTTGGAACTGTCACAGATATCTATAGCGTTTGGATTTAAACTAGGGCAAATCGTGTGGCTATAAATTTATAGCAAAAATTTAAGTTTACCACGCATTACTATGCGACCAGAATCGTGAATAGTCCAGTCAGTAATTTGGCGGAGTTCAACCAAGAGATCGTAGAAAACTATTTTTAAATCTACAGAATCTTTAGAGATAAAATAATAAACTAAACAAAGCTAACCATTACCTATACTCTTCGCCGATTTGTGCATTTTTTAAATAATTTTTTGTAAATAATGTTAGGTTTAGAACAGTTTTAAAATATATTTTTTTTAAATTTAAATAGTAACTTTTTATTTATTGATCAATTTTGTTAAAAAACTGCTGCCTAGATTTGACTAGATTTGCACCCTAGTATGTGGAAATTATTGATCAAAGAATTTTAACAATATTTGTAGCAGGTGTCATAGAAAAGTTTGAGGGGTAAGTTTCTACCATATACATTAAAAATAAAGTTTGTAGTTTATCCTACTTATCTTCTCCTATTCACAACCTACCACCTCCCACCGTTCAATGGAATCATCCCAATCAGATCTCATTACAATATACAGGGTGTAATCAGTTTCATGTAATTAAAAAAAACTGGTAATGGGGACCGACTAGACAAACAAAAAACTACTATTGAGAACCACTGCTTTTCTTGGTCGATGGACTTGTACTTCCCAATTATACAACTTTTAAATTGTCATAAAAAAGTGCTGGCCGGCGCACGCGGTGTCAAAGGATCATCGACCGCCTTTGATGTACCGCCTCAACTGAACTGAGGCAAGTATAAAGAGGTAAATAATTCGTTCTCTCTTCGTGCACAATTGCAAGCAAATAATGGCCATAAAGGTTTAAACAGAGCATTTCTTTACATGTGTGTTTTTTAATTTGGAACAAAATATTGGATTGTTTATAATTTAGAAAATTTAATGTGGTTTATTAACATTTGTAACATAAATGAGTGTCCTGGGTTAAAAGCTTACTACCTACCTAAATGATTCAAAATCTCTGCATCTGTATCAATACACAGTTCGATACGTCGAATTAAGTACATACGCACTTCGTTCAACACTAAACTATCAACTAACGTTGTCAATAAAGAAAAATAAAATAAAAACTTGGTACAAAAGCCAAAAAGGAATACAAAAAGAACGAACAAGTAAGTTGTGTCTGTACGTAATCAAGAATTTGACAACTTGAACGGTAAGTCAATAAAATAAATCTTAACTATAAATACACAATGACGCGAAATTCAAAAATAACAAAAACAACGAACGGCGGGTTGGACGTGTGTACATAACGAAACACCGACAGTAACTTAAATATTGCACAAGGGAGAGTTAGAGTATAGTTTTCTTCAGATCAGATCTAGATCTAAACCTACCTCAATATTCCAGCAGTTCTCAAAAAATGTTATTGAAAATTTGCGAAATTTTTGTTTATTTTTTTCTCCAAAACTATGAGCTTTAGACCCCATGTTATATAAGGTTTTTTTGTTTGTCTTGTCGTTTTCTACCACCAGTTTTTTTAATGACATGAAACTAATTACACCCTGTATATGCGTGTACAAAATTTCAAGTCAATATCTTAAACCGTTCCGGAGAAAACGTGCGGACAAAAAAGTTACAGACAGACCGACAGACAGACAGAATTTTTTTTTCGCTCAAATTTAATATCTCGACGTTTCATGACATTCTAAACCTATTTCAAGAAGAAACATTTTTGAAAATTTTTTTGCGATTACTTCCAATCCACTACGTGGATGTGGAAGTAAAACAATAGGGTTCTTCTTCACGGTTATATTGTCTTATATTGCTGGATAAAGAATTAAAAACCCTTTCAAATGAGCTATCACACGCACCCTCGTGCCATTTAAAAAAAATTAAAGGGGTAGTTGTCACTCCAAGGAGGTTGAAGGGGGAGATATAAAATTATGCTCAAAATATTTAATCTTAGAATTAAAAATTGATGTGTTTTAAGATTTTACTTATCAATTGTAATTTAATGGACCTCACTGTATAGTGTATATGCAGCTCTGTGGACGCCTATGGCACCCGCATTCCAATACTGAGTATTACTTCAGCTGTAAGTAGACCACAAGAAAATAGACCTTATTAAACAAAGATCAATTAAAAATCGGTGCAAATGGGTTGCGTCATTTAACAACTCTTCTTCAGTGTAATCGATTTTTTTTCGTGGGCGTAACGAGCTTAAATACGCCTAAAAAAAATCTAAAGAATGGACCTACAGGACGCTTTACCTGAACTTATTGTTGGTATAAAAAATAATACAAATTATGAATATTCGCTGCCCACTGGAGTATACCATATTTGCAACAGGCGAACATTTATTGGTCATGGCTGATGCTATTGTTTATATCAAATACGCGAACTCACAGCTCGCACTACAACTTCCTGCAAACATTACTGACAATGTACACAAACAATTAACCTTCTAGGATGCATTTCATAAATAATGATTAATCGAGATACTTTTATTGCTAGTTATACAAATGGAATTTAAATAATTCTTGTATAATTAATTGCAAAATACAAATAAACAAAACGTATTTATGATTAATTCTTGCCCGCGTTCGGAAGTATGTACGCTGATTAAATAAAATTAAAAATATTCGAGCATTCGCGGAACAGGAAGCAATCGAGAGATTCGTGAATTTTTTGCTTAATGTGTCACACTGAGGTCAAGGAAATGTATCCACAAGTTTGTTTCTAGAGGACAGTTTACTCAGACACCAGCGCCTCTTACAAAAAAATCCAAGAGGCTTCTCACGCGATTTTTGCTGTAGAATCAAGGTTGTTCAGTCAAAGTACTCCCTTATTAGTTTGATCAAGTTATGTCTAGCATATGGTGAGCAAAAGTCGAAAAGTTCTGTTCCAGAATTTGGCCGATGGGAGTGGTACTAAAAAACGAAATTAGATTGGACTCATCCTGGTATAAAATATAAATCCGGATTCCGTTCCCAGGTTAGAGCCATTTAAATTCATGTGACCCCAAACTGCTGAACATACACAAATAAAAACCAATTGAATTAATTCAATAATTTGAAGTGAAGTCAGGAAGTGTTAAGACGGCACATGTTCAAATGACCTTATTTTCTTCGCTCGTTCGAGTAGTACACACGTAGAATTCGAATCTCCTAGCACAACAGGCGAGTTATCGCCATCGGGGAAAGTCTTTTATTCAATTCCAAGATTTTACGTACCTACATGGGTATCAGTAGAATTAGAGATTTGTAAATATCGACTTCAAATTAAATGTACAAAATAATAAATTGTTCCACATTTTCTTGTAATGAGTAGTGTGTGGCCTAAAAAACTGCTCGTGTTTATAAACAACAGTTTTCATCATTATTTAACATTTAGTTGAAAACCTATTAGTTCTCTTTGACATTAAAGGAATGGAATTCTGGCATGATTATGTGGTTCTCCTTGTGATATATTAATGAATTTTTTTATGAAAATGCTTGTTGACAATACACACACTGGCAAAGTTAAACGAATGGAGATTGATTGGTTTTTTTTGTACATATTTTTTTTCTTCTAACCAATTTGAACGGAATCTATTAAAAGGAAGAGTTATATTTCAAGCTGACGCGTTTTCTGCGCTTTGGGCAGCAGGAATTTTTACCAAAGTCGTCTGCGTAGCATGCTCCATTCATGTTCAATTGTATTCAAGTCCGGGGAACGTGCAATCTACATAATGGTCGGTATGTCCACTCCAAAGAGGAAAAAAATATCTGGAAAGAAAGGCCAATTTATCTGCGGAGCTTTAAATTGTGTGCGTACGTATGTTGATCAATTTATCGTTGCTACTAAATACAATTAACAATATTCCCAGTATAAGTCTCGTTCACTCTAGAATTATAATAAAAACAATTATTGGAAGGTTACTAAATAAAAGGAGAACCTCTTAAGGTGGTAATTCCCTAGAAAGAGACATCCGATAGGGAAATATTTATTATTTTTGGCCATAACTTTTTTTTCTTAGTACGTATATTTAAAAAAACTATGAGTACCTAAGTAGAACTATAACAAGACTATTACTATGAATTTTCACTTAATAATTTCAGTGGTCTGCAAAATCTTCCTATTTCGTAGTTTTAAATCCAGCTACTTTGCAAACCACTGAAATTATAGAGTGGAAATTCATAGTAATAGTCTTGTTATGGTTCTACTTAGGTACTCTTATAGTTTTTTAAATTAAACGTACTAAGAAAAAAAAGTTATGGGCAAACATAATAAATATTTCCCTCTCAGATGTCTCTTTCTAGGGAATGCCCATGTCAAGACTAAGGCATAAAAGATGTCATAGTGTCGCAGTTCGCCTAGAGATGAGACGAAGCTAGGCTGGAATTGATAAATTTCTCCAATACACTTCAAATAAACAACGACCCTTTGTCAGCTGAATTGAAGTGGTATTCAAAGTACTTACGATTTAGCTGACAATGGGCAAACATATAGGTTAATTAAAAGCAGTTTTTTAATAATAATAATAATAATACAGTCTCTTATTTAGATTTCAGATTTTACAATATAAATTATGCAAAAGAAGTGGCAAAGTTCAACATGGCTGCTTTTCCACTTAACATTTCGAGCTGTACATAGTGTTAAACTATTATAGTTACATATGTGTAAAAAAAGCACAAAAAAAAGAGAGGAAAAAAAGAAAAAATATGAGACTAAGGAAATAAAGGAAAAAACTGTTTATAGCATATTAATTATTTCTGGTATCTAAGTTGCAGCATTGATTAATTAGACAAATTAATCAATGGTTGCAGGCTTTGACTTGTTTGCGAAATGAACCTAGACTAGTGAGGGCTTTAAGGATCGGAGTTAGCCGAGTGAATATGTTTACAGCGTTGTAGGGATCTTTTAAAACGTATCGGGGACCAGTGTATACGGAGTTGTTTCTAGTTGGGAGGTCATGAATGTCACTTGTTCTTATTCATTTCTCATGAAGATATTTGGGAGTTTTCGACATGCCTACCTTGTAAACAAGACACGTCATATGAACTATGAACCGCTCATCCAGAATCAGCCATTTTGAGTCATTGAGTTTATCAGAAATTTCCTCAGATTATAACTATATCTAAGGCAACTGTGTTCGACAAGGCGAAAACCTTGCCTTCGTATGAAAAAATTGTTCCATACGATTTTTTTGCAGATTCATGTTCTGAATAAGGATTAAAAGTTTGCCGAACGAAAATCTGGCCCAATTTGTTTAAACTATTTATTTTACACAAATTGCAAAAATCGCTTTTTTTGACCCGAAATTCAGGTTTTTATGATCATTCTAAACAAGAAAGGCCTCTTGTCATTTTTTCGTAAAGTTGACCGTTTCCGACTTATAAACAACTTAATGTTTGAAAAAATTCACAAATTTCGCAATTCTTGCAACCATCGGGAAATTGGAAATGATAACACCATACATAAAACATAAACAGCTACGATCCGGCCCAAAAAACATGATTTTAGGTACTTGTTACAAATATAACTAAAAAAGCGGGGGGTATCCCCGGCACGCCCCTATTCTTTGTCTGTGACGCTAATACTACCTGCGGCGCTAATAATTATTAACAATAGAGCAGTAGCAGCTGACGTCACAACATGGCCGCCAAAGTTGCCTGGGTGGTAATAACCTAGTTTTGCATTTGTGTGCTTTCTGATTAATTCGAGTTTTTAAAGAATTTGTTATACGTTTTTTTCGCGTCACATCAATTTTGGGCGTTTTTCGTCTATTATACATTTCGCGATTTATTGATCTGACTTTAATTTAGTGTTTTATTTGTGTTTTTCAACCGGCGTGTTATCTTGCGTACCTGTCAAAAGTTATTAATTTTCGATATGGTAAGTGAATTTCAGTGAATTTATTATAATTTTATTTATATTCTACATTTTAGGAGTCCCCTCATTACATTTCTAAGCTGAAATGTATTAATGGAGCCAACCTATATGATTTAAAAGTGAGAGATTGAAACTATATCGTTGGATGATTTTTCAAAAATATAATATAGCATTGAATTAATGAACCATTGTGACCCTTCTTGTAAATAAAATTTATATCTAAACTATAAGACTATTATTATTCATACTTACCCTTATAATTATAATATATATAATTTGAAACATTCAATGATGGTAGACGATGCTGATAAGTGTGTTATTTTTTAAATTCTGTTGTGTTTTAGCTCACTTACCTTCACTGGTATTTTATTTGTGTACATTATCAATATTTTGAACCTCTGTAATTATAATTGTAAGAATCAGAACAGATACCAAACTATGTATATAGCTATATAATGTATTCGGAGCGTATTATGTTGCATATTTGCTCGCAATTTAAATTAAATGGAAACTGAAATAATCTCAGAGTCCCATCTTTTTATTAGATTTACTATTACTCCTGCATTTCATAATACAAACCTCTGATTGTTGTTATTAATGTGACAAACAATTAAACTCGTTACAAACTTTTGAGCCTAACAAAAGTAAGATATAAATCAATAAAAAGTTGAAGGGAAATATTTTAAATCGTCAAAAAACGTAGATTTTACAATAGGTTTATAAAACCATTAATATATGACTGATATATTGGCATAAATCAATGAGTATTTTGATAACTTTTAACCTAGTGTCATAATACTACCTAACCTATGTCACTGCCTAGCTGTAACTGAGCGTATATTAATTAAACATTTACTAAAATATGTCTTGATATTATATATGTACAAAAAATGTAAAAAATCCAATATAGCCTTTATTTTCACTAATTTATGGGTTCACAAAGATGTCAACGTTCTTGACACCAAACTTTACACTGGTAAAAACAACACTAATAAAGTATATATAAAATTTTCTCTCACAATAGATTTAAAAAACATATTTATAAACATCACTACATCTATCTGATGTTAAGAAATCCTGCACTTTAATTTATATTGAACGAAAATTGACCCCAACTCAAATGTCAAATTTCTGAATTTACCACCCAGGCAACTGACAGCTGGCAATACTGTGACGTCAATGCTAGTGCTCTATTAGGTATCAGAATAAAAACCTACTAACCTAACCTAAAGAAATCATAGAAAAGAATTTGTCACAAAATTAAGGAAAAAATTCAGCAGGCATAGGAGTTTGAACCCTTGACCTTTCGCACCGTAAGCGAGAACATTACATATGCGCCAACCGTACGGCTGATGTTGAACACTAAGGCAAGGAATAAGTAGTGAGACAAATGATATCACGCTACTTTATACGTCAGCCGCAGCAGCACTAATGCATCCCAGCTAGATGCTACAAGGTTTGCTCTCCGTACCGCCTTTTGTTGAACAGGCGGTACAATATCGATCGGCGCTTACCGACTCGCTTCCCACATAGTACCAAGCTCTCGCTCAGTATTACATCGTCTGACCTTAATACTTTCATTTCGACAGCCTTGGAAAAAACTCGTAACTTTTGTCCTATACCCTATATGCGAATATTAACATTTCCAATGTTAAAACGTTCAAGGTTGAAATACGATATTAAAAACTGATTTTTTTGAGTCCACCAAAGATCTTATACAATCTTTGAACATCCATTAACAAAGTCCTAAAGAGTAAGTGCAGATTTTTTCATTCTGAGGCTTAAATTAATTGTTAAATAGGCGTTTTTAGCCGGACGCGCGCTCTTTCAGTTGTTTATAAATCGGAAACGATCAACTTTACGAAACAATGACAGGAGATCTATTTTGTTTAAAGTGACTAAGGAAATCTAAAAAAATCGGTAAAGGCGTTTACACAGAACTTCCCTCTTTATTTGGGAATGGCGGTCACTCTAAAAAAATAATAATTACGAAACGACATTGAAAATAATAATCGCAATATAGTTATCACTATTATCACAAAGAAAACCTGATAAGTTTTGGTCAAAAAAATTCATTTTTGTAATACCTGTACTGTAAGTGGATTATTATTAACAAATTTTTATTAGAGTAAGCTGAACTTACAATTCATTTACTGATTGCCATGGTTATAGGGCTGTAATATTCACTTACAGGCCGACGTGGGCTGTAAGTGAATACTACGTACTAGTTATTATTTACCTGCTCAGATCAACAGAAATTTTAGGTAAAAAAAATCTATCGTTGAAACCAAACATTTCATGCATACACAAAAATGAAGATATTATTTTAAGCATCTTTATTAATTATGGAAATGTGAAAAGTACAATTATTCATATTATCAACAGTCAAAATTGATGTTAAATTTTTTTGTATTTCTTTAATTACTTCAGGACCATCTAGTGGAGTATTCTCCATATTAGCCGAGAGATCTTTATCAGATGTTTGACGAGATGAACCGGCTTCTAGGTTGCTAATGTTAAAAATCTTGTTAGCTACTTGTATTTTGTTCGTTAAAGATTCCGCCACATAACTTTCTGCTACTGCCGAGGACTTCCACCCACCATTGCCTTTTCAACGCAAGAACGTCGACTCCGCTGTTAGCCAAAAGAGTTGCCGAGGTTCTGCGAAACGAATGTCCACTGTAATTTTTTGCATTTTCCAAATTTAAAAATGTTGCATTATCAGACGGAATTTTAGAGAAAATATTTCTCCCAACTGGTTGGTTAACGCATTTCCCATTTTTATATCTCAAGAATAATCTTTTATTTTCTGAATTTTTTGGTCGCAGACTCATATTTCCTGAATAATTCCAGACAGTGGAAATTGTCATTGTCTACGATAGTGAAACTTCTTGAAAGGTGATTTCTAGAATCAGGTATTTTGATAAGTATTACGCTTCCTTTATCAACAATATCGTCTACTGTTACCTTGCATAATTCATCTTTGCGGCAGGCTCCCGCAATTCCCATAATGGCAACGACCTTCTTCATCAGATATGTTTGGTCAGATGCTTCACTCAAAAATTTTACAATTTGTTCTATAGTAAACACCTCACTTTTTTTGGGACGATATCCAATATTTTTGTTTTTTTAAAATGCCCTTAATTTGGCATATTTTGAAATGTCAACATTATCATTTAAGGAGATGGTTGACCGCAGCATGGAATATTCGCACCATAAGCTGGCTCGAGATGTATATTTTTTAGATTTCTCTAGAAAATATGCAAGTAAAACCGCCTCACTGGTATGAATATCAACATATTTAGCGTCGCACCACTTTCTAAATACGTCATATGTGATTTCGTACCTTTTTTTAGATTTCCCAGGTAGAAGCGATGTACAAGCAATATTTGCAGCTTCTTCGATATCCATAATAGTATTTCCTCAAAAACTGCTTGTCAAACTTGACTTTTCAACGAGTTGTTTATCTATTAGGCTTTCTTTTGTTAATGCCTAGTATATACGATATACCTAATTTATTTAAAATATTAAAATTTAATTTTGACAGGTAGTTGTCAATAATTCAAATTTAACTCATTAATTACTTTTCTTTGATTTTCGCAGGTATTACAAAAAACTATTTACTAACCGCGAACAGTAAGTGACTTTTCAGGTCTCGAATGTTTAGGAAACCTCGGCCCTACGGGCCTCGGTTTCCCAAACTACATTCTCGACCTGAAAAGAATCACTTACAGTTCATGGTACGTAATATACTATTTTTTGCTGACATTTTTCAAAAATGTTGATAAAACATTTTCAAAATTTCTTTTCTTCTGAAATAGGTTTAGAATGTCATGATGAAACGTGGGAATTTTAAATTTGAGCGAAAAGGAAACTTTCCTTCTATTCTATAGTATAGTGGTATTTTTTTTTTAAATAGGTTTAGAATGCGATGAAACGTGAAAATTTTAAATTTTAGGAAAGGAAAAATATTTTTCCATCAATTTTAGTGGTAAAAAATTTTTCATGAATGTGAAAATTATCAATTTTTTTTTTCTGTGATAGGTTTGAGCAAAAAAAAAAAAATTCTATCTATTCTAGTGGTAAGTAAATTTTTTTTCCAAAATGGTAAAAAAATGTTGCAATTTTTTTCCGAAATAAGTTTCGAATGTCATAAAACGTGGAAATTTTAAATTGGAACAAAAAAAAATGTTTCGTCTATTCTAAAGTAGTTATACCTAAAGAGATTTTTTTTTCACTAGTAATCTCTCCCAAGTGCTTGAATTATTGCCGGAAATTTTTCGAGTACATGGATTTTCCTAAAAAATTCATGTACGAGAAAAATTTTCGGCAATTAATTCAAGTACGCGGGGGATTCGGTAAGAAAATTTCACACGAAAATAAACACTATTTTCAACTGACATTAAGATTATTCTAAGATATAACAAGGTATAAGATTAGTAGGCCATGAATGGGTCTTGTTTACAAAGTGACAGAAACGCATTGGAATTAGTAAGTATTGTTGTGTCAAAAGTTAAAAGTATAAGAGTTATTCGAAAATGGAATACGTGTAATTGATGAATATGTGTTCCAAAAAATTACCGAAAATAATTTAGGACAACTCTATTTGTGTTATGAAATAAGTTTTATTCACTAAAATAGGTGGAACGTTGTTTTCTTACTATTTTTCATGTTTCATACACATGGCATAGCTAAGTTTCAGCACATTTAACTTGATAGATGGCTTTGAAACTAAACGTCATTAGTTATTTATCATGATTTCGTTTACAGTTTAGCCAGTTTAAGCTCAATATTTCTATTGTTGAAGTTGTTTTGGAGATTTTTAAAGAAAATAAGATTATAGAGTATGGAAAAAGAACATAATATACAACATGCGCATATTGCGAAGAACTTTGTGAAGTTAAAAAAGTCTGATTGAGAAGTGTAATATGGAGGAAAACCAAAATGAGAAGTTATTTATGATCATAATTAAACATGAAATAATATGTTTTTTCGCAGAGCTCGATGATTTTTTAAATAATTATCTCGTTTAATATGAAAAATAAAATTCCATTTTTAAGTAAAAGCAAATGTCAGATATGATCATATGTCAATAATTTGACAGAAAAATTTCCACTTATTAATTTCATTCAGGGTACCCTGGAGGATGAAAATTTCCGGAAATTTTTTGGGTTGCCATGGTGACGACACAAAAACGAAGTTCTGATTGGCTAAAAAAGAGACGTGTGAAATTTTCAAAAAATTTGTTTAACATTTCAAAAAATGTTTTACTTTGTTTGAGTAGGTTTAGAATGGCATGAAAATGTGGAAATTTTAAATTTGAAAAAAGAAAAAAATGTTCCATCTAGGTATTTTAGTTGCAGTTTTTTCAAAAATGGTAAAAAAATATTCTAATTTGTTTTTTTTTTTTGGAAATAGGTTTAGAACGCCATGAAACGTGAAAATTTTGAATTTGAGCAAAAAGAATTATTTTTCCATCTATTAGTGGAAAAAAACTTTTCAAAAATTTTGTTTTTTTTTTTTTTAATAGGTTTAGAATGCTAGAAATTTTAAATTTGAAGAAAAACATTTTTTTCATCTATTTTAGTGGTAAAAATTTTTTCAAAAATGTAAATTTTTTTTTTCTGAAATACATTTAGAACGCCATGAAACGTGGAAATTTTAAATTTGAACAAAGAAAAACATTTTTTTCATCTATTCTAATGGTAATAATTTTTTCGAAAATGTTTCTAAAAAAATTTTTCAAAAAAAACATTTTTTTAAATAGGTTTAGAATGCCATGAAACGTGGAAATTTTAAATTTGAACAAAGAAAAAAAATTTTCATCTATTTTAGTGGTAAATTTTCTTTTAAAAATGGTGAAAAAATTTTTCAACATTTTTTTTTTAAATAGGTTTTAGGCGTGTCATAAAACGTGGAAATTTTAAATTTGAGCAAAAAATTTTTTTTTCTTTATTTATTCCATTTAGACGGTCCACCCTGTATATTTTCCAGTGAAAGTTTAACCATTTCTTCGCTGACAGTAGCGTCAACTACCTACCAAATTTGACTGCTCTCCGTCAAGTAGTTTTTTAGTTAATGCACCAACAGACAGACAGATAGATAGACTGACGGAATTGAAAAACCTATATGTTCGTGATCTGAAAGGTCAAAATCCGTAAAAATCTCGGAGGGTGATTTTTTCTCGAATACAATACTTCCCTTCGGTATGCGAGGGAAGTAAAAATTTATACGGGCGTGACTCGTCCAACGTTTCGAACATACTTTCCGTCATCATCAGATAGTTTTCTGAACCTGCAGGAAACTTCAAGATATGAAGTTACAGCTCTGTCTGAAATCGTTTGCTCCTCTGAGGCGTTTCAGAAATGTTTTGATCATCTTCGGATGATTACAAAATAAAATAGTCAGTGTACCAATTTCGAGTTTGTCGAATATATTGTTCAATCGATGTCGCTTGTCGCAACTTCGCCTTCATGTTTAATAATAATTGCCTCTATTACTTCTACTTAATTACGACAATCATACATCATGAAAATTATATAAATAATAATTATGATAATATCAAAAGGAAATGAGATATGATTGACGTATTGTTAAAAGTTACTTTAAAATAAACACCTTTTTTTTCTAAAGCGAGCTGAGCTTCTACCAAAGATTAGAGAGTTAACAAGATAAGACAGTCAGACAGAGACGATGAAACATATGAAGATCGTTGTTAACTCCAAATTAAAAGCACGCGACATCCATCGGGAACGATTTCGGGATTAAAAACCTTATATAACATGGGGGTCTAAAGCTTATAGTTTTGGAGGAAAAAAATAAACAAAAATTTCGCAAATTATCAATAAAATCTTTTGAGAACTGCTGGAATATTCAGGTAGGTTTAGAGCGTCGCGCGTGTCTTTGCCTTATACTCTGACTCTCCCTTGTGCAATATTTTAGTTACTATGGGTGTTTCGTTATGTACACATGTCCAACCCGCCCCGCCGTTCGTTGGTTTTGTTATTTTTGAATTTCGGGTCACTGTGTATTTATAGTTAAGATTTATTTTATTGACTTTACCGTTCAAGTCGTTAAATTCTTGATTACGTACAGACACAACTTACTTGTTCGTTCTTTTTGTATTCCGTTTTGGATTTTGGACCAAGTTTTTCTTTTATTTTTCTTTATTGACAACGTTAGTTGAAAGTTTATTGTTTAGTGTTGAACGGAGTACGTATGTCCTTAAATTCGACGTACCGAACTGTGTATTGATGCAGATGCAGAGATTTGGAATAATTTACTTAGGTAAGCTTTTAACCCAGGACACTCATTTATGTTACAATCGTTAATAAATCGCATTTAAATATTCTAAATTATAAACATTAATCCAATATTTTATTCCGAATTAAAAGACACACATGTAAAGAAATGCTCTGTTTAATCTTCTTTGGCCATTATTTACTTGCAGTTGTGCAGGAAAAGATAATGAATTATTTACCTCTTTATAATTGCCTCAGTTCGGCTGAGGCGGTCTATCAAAGGCGGTCGATGATCCAAACAAAGCCTTTGCTTTGACACCGCGTGTGACGCCGAGGACTGCACTTTTTTATGACAATTTAAAAGTTGTATAATTGGGAACTACAAGTCCTTTGACCAAGAAAAGCAGTGGTTCTCAATTATTTTCTACATTAATATTAAAAAAATATTAAAAATGTTAACCCAGGTCAGTTTTTTCAAAGTGATCCTAGAAGGAAAAGTCATAAAGGTTTTTTGTTTGTCTAGTCGGTCCCCATTACAGTTTTTTTTTAATGACATGAAACTGATTACACCCTGTATACGTGTACAAAATAAAGAATTTAAACAAAATTAAATGTTACATATTTTTGTAAAAGAAAATGAAAAAACCAAAACGTTGAAATTTTCAAACCAAACTTCACATTTAGATTATCAATGTAATTACAAATAACTTTTCGTTTATGGGACTTTTCTATATTTTGCAAATAAGGGCATTTCAGGCCATTTTATAATTTCTAATAACATTTTAGGGATGTCATAATTGTGACATGACAAATATTTTTGGCTATTTTGTGGTTATTAATCATACCGAGAATCATGCTAAAACTAATGCTGAAACGCTTTAAAAAAAATCAGTTGAAAAAAAAAAGTTTTCCATATGGTGCAGATTTTTTGGCGGACACTGTACATAGCGTAATACACCTTTCTTTTTTATCAGTTGGACTCAAACACAGATTATTCTCGTAGGAAGTGGTGGTAAATTTTTGGTCACAATTTTTATTAAATTTACAAGATTCACAGATTTAAAATGTTGTTTAAGTACAACTTATTATTAGCGTTAATTGCTTCTTTAGTTTGTTTGACCACTAACCAAAGTTTAGTTTTATTGGACGCATTTTTGCCAAATATGAATTATTTATCTTTTTGTTTTTTTTTTCCAAAATTACTTAATTCCCCGGGCATCTTGAATAGCGATCTTTACCTACCTAGTATTTATTATATTGTAGATGTTTAAAAAACATAATTTTTACCCCTCTTCCCACCCCCTAAAAAAAATTTCAGCTAGACACTCATGCTCTTTCAAATGAAGATGGAAAAATGAACATATTCCCCTCGTTTATTCCTTTTTACCAACAGTTTAATTTTAGTGCATCCACTGGTAGTTTCCCAAAGCCGCACCAATCACAATAAACCTACAATGTACGTTTAATCCCAAACCCGCGAAATTACTAAACGTCAACAAATTAAAACTCACCTGAGACAGAAGCAGGAAGAGAACCAGCGAAATATTAGCAGGAACTTATTTGATTTGCATCAGCATGTGTATGGGTTAATCGATACGCAAAGCTCACTGAACAGAATCACGGTTAAGCACAACAGAGAACAACTACACTGGTCGGTGGACTGGACATTCATTTACACCTGATGGAGGTGATGTGGTGGCAATGCAATGTCGACAATCCCAAGCAGGACTATCCCACTCTTCAGTGCGCATCTCACGGGCAGGCTTTCTGGGGCAGAAAATCTCGTTTTTTATCTCCTACCTCTATATACGGGGTTAGGATGGGTGAAACTGAGGCTTCGCGCGAAGACATTGGATTTGCACTGCTGATGGAAGGTCATGGTTAGCGGACACGGAAGGCTGATTGACTTTATTGGACGACAAATTCACACAAAAAACCTGTTTAGTTGTTTTAGTCATATTTATTATATGGCCATTTTGAATATAGAAGAAAAACTTGCAAATTATTTTTGCAAACCGACTGCTAACAGTCAAGCAGCCTATAAAGATTAGAACTCTGTTACAAATATCAAAAAGGTTACATTAGAATCTAGAAACTGATCTAATTTACTCCCTTTTATTCATCCATAATATTATTGTGCAACTGAAGAAAACTAGGTCGGAAAATTATAATATAAACTTAGGAGTCGTTCAAGTACATAACAAAATGATATACAGAGTACATACAGTGTATATTCAATCTATGGATATGTATATCCACAAGATGAAGAAAGTATATCTAATGTACATCTAATGGATGTAGAATTAACATTCCCAGCATATAAATTTGTCGCCGACTTCCATATCTATTTCATATTCAGTGAATGTACATAAACATATGCAGTGTACATTTACTGGATATGAGACACACATCATATACACAATTGCATATTTGATGAATATACATTACATATATCTGAAGTAATTTCCACGGACATCAAAACATTTATTGAACACTGCATTCGACGCGTGTTGCCCCAGTCATGTTGGTATCATCGGAAGATGATTAAAACGAACGTGTTATGTATAAATCATTATTTATATACCTCCAGCAATAGCATTGTATATGACACTGATGGATGTCAGTAGCTGAATATATAATGTTTCATATCATATGTATATTTAACAATACATATTCAAATTTCAACATCTAATGCATAAACTGTGGATGTACATATCCATGTAACTTATAATATTCAACTGTGGGGCTACTCCGCTAACGCACACCGAATATTTGTCAGTCAAAAGAGAATCATTGGATTGATATTCAATCTAAAACCTTATTTTGTAAAATATTCAATTTTAACTGTGCCCTGTATTTTGATTTTAAAATCGCTAACATGTGAAACAAAACCATAAAAATTTTGTAAAAAATAGTAACTCCTACAAACTTGTAGTGGCTTTTTAATAAAGCTCCCCCAGCACAGAACACTTTATTCGAAAAGTTATCTATATACTAATAATAATAATCATACCTTTAATGCCCAATAGGTAACACCCAATAACTGAACAATTCTTTTGAATTTTTTACAAAAATTGTTGGAAATGACCTCCATCTCCACGTATACACATTTCGGTACGTCGAACTAATAACATACTTACTCCGTTCAACACATTTGGTAAATTAGGATCATTTTTTATGGTTTCCATGCACATTAAAATACGTCGTTGCAATTGTTCTAAAGCTCTTCCGCACCAGCTGCATTTCCACCACTTTCTCCATGTACCAAGTCCATATCCGCGAGCTCTGGATAAGTGTAATCTCCCATAATGTCCATAATGTCCGTTTTAAAACACCACATTAAACTGTGAATTAACGTTATCAATAAAGAAAACAAAAAGAAAAACTTGGTCCAAAATCCAAAAAGTAACACAAAAAGCACGAACGAGAAGTAGTGTCTTACATAACCAAGCACTAACGACTAGAACGATAAGTCAATGAAATAAATCTTAACATAAGTGGCACAAATTTCAAAAAGAAAACAGACAAAACCAAGGAACGGGTACGTCGCGTCATGCGTGCGTTCTTTACCAAGTAAGGACAAAACTGAAATTATTTCTTGAGAATATTACAAGGGAGAGATAGCACGCCTAATATAGGATAATTGGCCGCGAAGAAGCAAAAAACATGACGATGTCCTCTGTCGGTCGCTTTTAACTGCTTTGTCGGCATACTTATTTGCAGGAATGTCAGAGTATCTCGTGCAACAAGACGCGAGGCAATAAAACCTACCCCAATATGCCAGCAGTTCTCAAACTAGGTTATTAAGTATTTTGGAAATTTTTGTTTATTTTTTTTCTCCAAAACTATGAGTTTTAGACCTCATGTTATATAAGGTTTTTTTTGTTTGTCTTGTCGTTCCCTACCACCAGTTTTTTTTTAATGACATGGAATTAATTACACCCTGTATGTCTCTTGTTTTGCGATTATTAGAAAGTAATTGAGTGTTTTTATTGACTGTGTATTTACTTTATATTAACTAAGGTTTTATGCCTTGTTCTGTCCATTGTTTTAATGGGAAGTGAATTAATAAATTATTATTATTAGTATTATCATTATCAAGTAAAAAATGCCATGTGACAAGATTTCTAGAATCTCTATTGAATGAACATTTGCACCATCCACCTTTGGATATATCAATAGCAACATACAGCTCTCACTCTGAAAATTTCCAGTGTAATTCAAGAGAAATTTACAAATTTAAAAAGGCAGAATATCGTCAACTATAAATACGACTGTTTATTTAAAACAGACTGGTCTTTTCTAAGAACTAAATGATGTTGGCGTTGCATGTACTGGGTTTTATTCAAAATTGACAAAATTTTTGGTAAAAGTGTACCCAAAGACAACCAAATGTCCAACATGGTATACCAAAAACATAGAAAGATATATAAAGAAGAAATTATTCTTTGGAAAGAGTATAAACAAACAAAAAGCAGATAGTAATATTTATAGGGAATTTAATGACATATAGGTAAGAAAAAAAATACAAGATGTGTTAAGACAATAGTATGAAAATCTTTTATTGAATATACAAGCAAACAAAAAATGATCCAAAGAAGTTCAATGTTTTCGTTAGCAGTAAAAGAAAAAGCTGTTCCATTCCTCATAATATTGCATGTAATGACTTCAGATTGCATATCTAAAACCTAATAATAACGGAGATAAATAGGTATCATTTCTATTAAGATACCAGGAAGAGCACCAGTTTATCATTAATAGTATTTTCTGAAATGTAGGTAGGTATTCTTAATTCGTTAAAATAGATCAAACCCAAGTTTACCAAAGGACCGTATTCCTGCATTTATCGTAAAAGGTATCTTCGCCGACCATTCACAAAAATGTTTCATTAGTCATTAAAAACGCGTATATATTTCCTGATACGAAAAAAAGATAACCAAAGTATGGCTGAAAGCTACAGGCCTCGCCATTACGCTGAGGTATTCGAGATCATCTCGCGTCATTAGTCAATCATGTACAGAGTCACATCTGGCGTTCCCCAAGGATCCGCACAGAGCTCGCTTTTGTTTCTTTTTAATAAATAATATTGTAGCAAATCTCAATGTAGAGAGCTTTTCGTATGTCGATGATTTAAAAATGTATTGTGTAACAGAAATCGAACAAGATTTTGATAAACTTCAAATGATGAGTAATAGTGCAGGCGAACTAGCATTTCTGACTAATAAGTTTACTGAATGAATGGATTTTCATGAAACTTTCTGGATTCTGTTCGTTTTGATATCTAGATCAAACTCCGCAAAAAAGAAATTGCCGCTATTGGGCGATTTTTTTAAACGATGATTTTCTTTTTAATTTGATAACTACCAAAATGGAGGTAAATTTAATAAACAATGTATATTTTTAGATAATTTGACGAAAAATAACAACTTTTTACTCTTGTAAAATTTTCTAAAAAAACCCGTATTTTCCGAGATAAGGCGGTTCGAATTTTTCCAAAAAGAGGGGAGGGGGAATAAAAAGTGACGAGAAAAAAATCCACAATTCTGGTGAACACATTATTAAAATACAAGACTATTTTTCCTTTATGACTTTTTCCCAAAGTGCACTATGTTCAAGTTTTTCCGGAAAAACCTGAAAAAACCCTTATCGGATAATGGAACTATGAAATTTAAAAATCTAGAAACAATTCAGACATACAGTTTAGCATATTCTTTAAAATGTTGGTCTCTTGTAATTTTTTTGTAATATATTCCGAATTTTCACCACTTGTTCACGATCAAAAGCACGTGACTTTGCAGCCGTTATAAAACAAACTTTTTTGATAAAATTCTGTTGAAAGTTGATTTGGAATTAAGGTGGCCATTCCCTAGAAAGAGACATCCAATAGGGAAATATTTATTATTTTTGGCCATAACTTTTTTTTCTTGGTACGTATATATAAAAAAACTATAAGAGTACTAATCCAGTTAAAATGCGAGTTTTGCTGTGAAATTGGAAACCAAAACGAGCTTACCTTACCGGTACGTTTTTTGGGTCGCTGAATCCGAAAATCGGGGTCCCGAGGGCTGGACTCTGTCCGTTCACCCTTAATTTGCAAAATACACCCCTTTTTAGGGTGTTTTTGTGAAATATTCTGCACTTACGTCATAAATACTAACAAATTCATGTATCTGAGGTCTCAGATTACATTTTTTGGGTTGCTGAATACAAATTTACGGGTCTCGAGTATTGCCAGCACCCTTAAATTTGCAAAAACTACCCTTAATTAGGGTATTTTTGCAAGATTCTTAGTAAACTGTATCCTACGTGTAAAAGTTTGTTGAAATACAGTTTACTAAGAATCTTGTAAAAATACCCTAATTAAGGGTAGTTTTAGCAAATTTAAGGGTGCTGGCAATGTTTTTTGGACTCGGGACCCTGAAATTCGTAATCAGCGACCCAAAAAACGTATCCTACGTGTAAAAGTTTGTTGAAATACAGTTTACTAAGAATCTTGCAAAAATACCCTAATTAAGTGTAGTTTTTGCAAATTTAAGGGTGCTGGCAATACTAGAGACCCGTAAATTTGTATTCAGCAACCCAAAAAACGTAATCTGAGACCTCAAATACATAAATTTGTTAGTAACCCCCTAAAAAGGGGTGTATTTTGCAAATTAAGGGTGAACGGATAGAGTCCAGCGCTCGGGACCCCGATTTTCGGATTCAGCGACCCAAAAAACGTACCGGTAAGGTAAGCTCGTTTTGGTTTACAATTTCACGCCCCCCCCCCCCTCGCATTTTAACTGGACTATACCTAAGTAGAACCATAACAAGACTATTACTATAAATTTTCACTCAATAATTTCAGTGGTTTGCAAAATAGCTAGATTTAAATTTAAAAATAATGTTAATGTTCCTATTTCGTTTCGTTTTAAGTCTAGCTATTTTGCAAACCACTGAAACTATTGAGTGAAAATTCATACTAATAGTCTTGTTATGGTTCTATTTAGGTACTCTTATTGTTTTTTAAATATACGTACTAAGAAAAAAAGTTATGGGCAAAAATAATAAATATTTCCCTGTCGGATGTCTCTTTCTAGGGAATGGTCACCTTAACTGATCTTTAAATCTTGTTTGATAATGGTGGTGTGTTTGGTTTGTAAGAAAAGTTTATTTGTTTTTAAAAACATAGCAACAGATTTCATAGATTTACAAACAAGGCAGAATTAATATCCTCTACATGAATCTCAAGGATGTAAACTGTCCATAATCCTAATGACACGCT